>CM064330.1:46079616-55394133 GCA_032595735.1 Pelochelys cantorii
TATTCAATCAGTACTTGGCTACTGTTTAAAACAGCTTTAGGGTTTGAAACGTTCTGTACTTTTTCCCAGGGTCAGAACACGAGGGAATTAGGGTAATTTCTTTTTTAAACGCTGAAGAACTCGATCCCGCAGTCCTTACTCAGGCAAACCTCCCAGCACAGCCAGGGGAGGTTTTGCGTGAGCAACGACCGCAGGATTGGGTCCTCTATGTGCTTCGTTAAAAAGAGGAAAAGGAAAAAATGAAAAAAAAAAAGCCATGTGCCTAGCCCCTTGGCAGGCACTCTTGTACAAAATTCAATCTCTATTTTTATGAGAAGTAAACTGTCTAAATAAATTTTATTAGGGGCAACCAATATATTTTCTGGTAGTTCCCTTTGTTCCAGTTCTACGTGTGTGTAACAATCTAAAACCTATTTAGTGAGGAAAAATCACTGGATCCGTCATAGAAAATCCTTTTACTTTGCTCTGAAGTGATTTCTGAAGACACTCTTGTCATTCTGAAGATTTTGGGGCCATTGTGCTAAGCCTTTCCTTGTTAGGAACTTCGGTTTCTATGATCATGTGGGAAATACCTTAAATTATAAAAGGAATGGACTTGACTGACACTTTTCTGGCTACCCTAGGAAAATGGAAGGATGACGGGGAATAAAATCTTTGTAAATACATCTCAACCACTGCCCAGGTGGATTCACACACTTGACAAAACAAGTGGAGAGAGGAGCGGAAAGGGATTATAGTGTTTTACATATCTACCATTGTCATTTGCTTTCTGACATGCTTAATGTCAGCCCTGGACTTTTTTCCCCCCTTTACAGATTTCCTTTTCTTATTTTTTCCCCCGAAAACGATTATCCCTTGAAGCCTTAGTAGAAATGATTTAGTTTGTTTATACTGCTATAAAAATCAGGAGCAATAGAAAAGTCATAAAATGAAGCGCGCTATCAATCACGGTGTAACATTGTTATTCAGCGGTTACTAAGAGAGATTGATAATCCTTTGATTTCATCCCATTGTTATTACTCTGATGTGTCTTCACATTAACTATTACACGTTTATTTATCGACCTGAAACATACAACAACCCGACGGATATCTCTGGGTGGGACTAGAGAGCACGTATTCTAGAGAGACAGGAGGCACAACATTTGCAGGATCTGGATATTATGCCCCCTCCGTGTAGCATGTAACTAAAAAACAAACACGGACGTTGACTATTGTAACTTCAGAACGCGTGTGTTCGCTCCCGATTTTTCCAACCATTTCCCTAGCCAACTCAAAGACATCAGAGACATCGCCTAGCAGACCTAGTCCACACACACCTAGAGCCCCCAGGGCCATGAAAACCCATGAGTCTAGCCAGTCTGGGGCTCGCTGCGTAAAACCACCCCAGCCTCCGCACAATTAAGTCCCCCAGCATCCATCCAGCAAGGGCTGTTGAAGTTAGCAGCCCCCCTCCCCTGGAGTGGGCTGTCTCCTTTAGCACGTCTGAAGGTCCGTTCTCACTTTGCTTCGGTTCTCACAGCGCTACTTGTTACAAAGTGGGATTGCTGGGAGGGGAGCTGCTCCCAGGGTTTTCATTCCGGAAGGGGCCCCTTTTTCGCGGGCGTAAAAATAAAATTGATTTAAAAAAGTAAAAATTAAAAAAAAAATTGAACCATACACACCACCATTTGCTGACCCACTAAAGTGGGGCCTGGGTCGGTCTCTGGCCCTAGTTATTCCCGGGCTTCTGTGCAGGGACAGAGATGCACCCAACCGCCCGACGTCTCTAGAGCTGAATTGAATCAATGTAACCAAGGATCTGAAGAGGGGAGAAAAGGGAACAAAACTGCCCTACATCGCGGTCGGCCGCTTCCTTTGTCTCCTTGTTCAGTCACTCCCGAAACCCACCACATCTGAGCGGCAAACAAAATCACTCTTGCATCTGCTCGCATGCAGCATTTACAATGTTTTGTGTAAGTCAATTGGGTGGCGAACAAAAAAAGCCATTTGCGCTGTATTATTTAACACAGACTTCACTGGGCTCCCTTTTTGTGGACGCTTTATTTGCACTAAATGAATAATCTTAATTGCATCACTTTTGAATTAAAAATCGATGTTAATCAAGCTGGAAGTAGTAAATATCAGTTTTCATTGTGCCTGGGTAGAGGGTATTTTTCTTGTTTTGCAAATAAAAATACAAGTCAAATAACTTTAAAAGGGCATTATGTTCTGCTACAAATACAATTGAAACGGATTGTTTAGGAGCGGATCAGAAATGGTACAGAATTTTGCACTTAATTTCCTCAGTTATCATTTACAATAAGAACCTCTTGGCTTGACAGCCAAGTCTAAACAGTAGTAAATTAGTACAAATTTATACTGATTTTACTCTAATAATCGTAATAAAAGCTTATAGATTTGGCACTAATTACATAAATGCCTAATGATCTTGAAAATTACTCTGGTTAGAAATATATTACTAATCTAAACTTTGTTGTTGGCTGGCTTTGAAAAATCAGAACATTAGAAATGGTTCGCTTCACTTGTGCAAAGCACTTTAAATTGTTCGAGTAGTTTAACATAGTCAAGAGGAAAATAAAAATCATTTAACTTTATTTACCGCCTTAATCTGAGTTTGTGGCCAAGCTTGGAAACTCTAACCCAAAATGTTGAAGGGCTTTTCAATCTCAGGGCAATGTTTTTTCACACAAACATTTCGCCCGGGCGAGAAGCACATTGTGATCACCTTTAGAGGAGTGGGGGAAGGAACCAGAGCGTGTGTAAGTTTCATTAGGCGCTCGGATCACTATATCCTTCGTTGTCTTTCAGCGGGCACAAGCGATTTGGGCAGCATTACAAATGCTGAAACGGGACTTTCCCAACACCAGCCGCTGCCCCGCAATGATCCTGAAACTCACAGCCGATCTGCAGCGTGAAAGTGGACACACAAAGCACCAGCCAACCCCAAACAGGGCGTGAGAAGCTCCCTGGACTGGCAAGCCTGCTAGCCAGGCTCCCAAGCGGGCCCGCCCGCACTCCTTTGGCACTGCTACTTCCCTGCCCTACCCCGTGTCGGGTTGGAAGGCGCCGCCAGGCACCCGCTTAGGCCCTTGCAAAGGGGCAGATCTGAGCAGGGGCAGCGGGCCAGTCGCGTCGGGCAAGGAGAAGGACCCGAACTCCAGCCAGGCGGCGAGAGAGAAGCAAGCGGAGACGCAGCGAGAAAGCCCAGCCCCGGGCTGCGGGGCTGCTGTGCTGAGGCTGCAGGCGGGCGGGCGGGCGGAGTGGGGACTCGCCGGGCTCTCTGACATTTGCAGCCTGCCCTCCTGATTGGTCCCTTCGCCGAGCTGCTCACGGGTTCATTGAAGTGTTAAGCACCTCCCCGTCTCTCTAAAGGACATTATAATGCAAGAGACCCCCTTTTTAACCACACACCGAATTTTCTTTCATTTAGGCGATCTATATATATCTATATCTTATATCTATTTTAAATAACTTAAAGCCGCTAAAATTTGGGGGGGAACAGCCTTCGCCCTGGAGCGGTGCGCGATGCTGTCTCACGCCGACCTCCTGGACGCCCGGCTCGGTGAGTTTTTTTTCCCCCCAGCATCTTTCTCGCCCCCCGGCAGCGGCGAAGGAAGAAGCCAGAGCAGGAAATTGACAATTTGTTCCTTGTTTTACCTTAATGCGCTCTAAATGGGCTAATTTCTTTCAAAGTAATTGTACTGTATTAAAGTTTAATTTGATTTAACAGAGTCTTTAAAAAAAAAGTCCATGGGCCATGGAGAAGCAGCCCCAGTTGTGGGCATTTAATTTCTCTTTCCCTCCCTGGTCTCCCCCTTTCTGGGACAGATTTCCCCCTAATCTTTGCGATTTTTGATTTTTTTGCTCTTTTCTTTAAGATGGGACAAAATGTGGCTGGGTTACTCCACAGCTGACAGGGAGGCGAAGCCACCTGAGAGAAAGCGGCCTGGGTTTGCCAGCCCCACCGGCCAACACAATAAACCCCCCCAAACTCCCCCCGCCCGGTTCCGGACAGGCCCCGCCGGGTCAGGCCCCACAGACCGGCCAGCGCCGGCTCTTCCCTCAGGCAGAGTGGCTGGCCCGGCAGTTTCCCTGCCCACTCAAGTGGGTCCGACTCGGCTCTGCCGGCCCGGGGCTGTGGTGCGGCGGGCTGGGCTGCAGGCTCCATGGCTGGGTCGCGCCCTGTGGCAAAGTTGGTGCGCCGGGCGCTGCTGGATCCCAGCGTGAGCCGCGCGGGGGCCGCCTACCTGGCTGCAGGGGAGTGACCGCCGCTGCTTTGCCTCCGCAGGAATGAAAGATGCAGCGGAGCTGCTGGGACACCGGGAGGCGGTGAAGTGCCGGCTGGGCGTAGGGGGCTCGGACCCGGGAGGGCACCCGGGAGACATGGCTCCTAACTCGGACACGGTGGAAGGGGCCACCCTGCTGCCCGGGGAGGACATCACCACGGTGGGCTCCAACCCGGCCTCCTTGGCAGTCAGCGCCAAAGACCCCGACAAGCAGCAGGGGCAGCCGGGCGGGCAGAACCCCAACCAAACCGGACAGCAGCAGGGGCAGCAGAAACAGAAACGGCACCGGACCCGCTTCACCCCGGCGCAGCTAAATGAGCTGGAAAGAAGCTTCGCCAAGACCCATTACCCAGACATCTTCATGCGGGAAGAGCTGGCCCTGAGGATCGGCCTCACCGAGTCCCGGGTCCAGGTATGAGCAGCTGCTCCCATGCACATCCCTCCCGGAGCCCTCAGTCACCCCCTGCACTCGCTACCTGCCGTCACCGCACCTCCTTTAGGCTTCCCCTGGTGGGCTGAACAGAGAACAGGCTGCTTTGTAATTCCCCCGATCCTACAGTCCAGAGAGGCAGCTCCAAAGACCACCGCCTAACCCTTAGCATAAATAGTAACAAACTCATCGAGAGCCTGAGCCTAGAGACCAACCTTGTGCAAAAGGGGCCCAACAAAATAGCATTTGAAGCCGCAAGGAATTTTTTAAAAGCCCATCTAGGGCAAGAAAGGGATTATCGGCACTAGTGTGAATGCAACAGTTGAATATCAGCTATTAAACAGCACTCCTATTTCTGCATAAATGGCTGAGCCAATCCCCGTTAGGGGGAACAGTCGTTAGCAGTGTAGCGCGGGACACAGTTCTGCGTAGTAAAATGGTGTGTTTTCTGGGCTGATTGTACATCCAGTGAATACCCTCGCACTTTACAATTGAGCTCTGAACGAACGATCAATCGATCGATCGATCGAAAAGAGACCCCCAAACCAAACAAAACCAAAGACAGATCTGCTGTAACTAGTTTTCTGTTTCATTTTTAATACGTTCAGTTGCGCTTCCTCTTTCCTAATGAGCCTGTGAAATATTACCAGAGAGCTAAAATAATTTCAATTGGTAATGTAAATCTGAAGTGGCATTTATTTGGATTTGGGGGGGGGGGGGGATATTGAATTCCAGTGGAAAGCAGCATTGAACAGTAGGAAAGCAATTGCAAATTCAGAGGCTGTTCAATTAGTCACATGTTTATGTCTCCTGAAATGTTTACAATAAGCGTATGCTCCTAATATGTTCCCGCTTCTTTCATCATCGTTAGCACTGAATTGGTTGTGCTCTGAATCTAATTTAGTAGTGTAAGCTGTCCAAGGTACTGAAGATCTGCCATTGAAATCTGCGGCAATGTTTTCCCCAGAACTTTATGAGCCAGTGCCTGAAATATTTCAGAACTCAAACCTCCTATATAATATGAATTGAATCTTAACAATATGTTAAATCTTAAATTGTTGGTTAAAAAAATTCTTTAAGCTTTTAAACTTTTTGAGTTTAATTTTCTTCATATTTGCTTTTAAATACTGAACAAATTCTGAAGACAAGAGTAGAACTAAATAGCTTAAATATCAATTATTTAAATATCACATTTTATTATATGTATTTTGACATATAAAAGTTTAGTCAAGTAATTTAGAAAGACATTAAAAGAAGCCAGGGGAATAAAAAACAACAGACTGGTACAAACAACGATTTTAAACCTAAACTGTTATTCCGGGGAATTTGTATAAGGTCCTTAAGAGAGCCTCATTGAATGTACTTTAATTATAAGTGGAATGGTGATATTTTGAATGCAGTTGCATTTTAATAATGTTCATTTTCGAAAATTATCACGGCAAGCCACGTCCTTATCTCAAAAAAGGAAAAAAAGACAAAAGATATTTTAAAAAATAAATGAACGTTTCTTAAGCAGAAACTGATGGTGTCTTGTTTGTAACAGAACACACACGCGCGCGCGCGCGCACACACACACGCACACACACGTTTAAAAAGCAAAACGGTTTTATAAAACTGATACATGATGACAATTACTTTAAATTAAAATAGAAATAGGATTCACAAATAAAATATAACTGGACAGCTGACTTTAGGAAAAAAGAAAACGTGGACGATTAAACTTTATTGGATTTTCCAAAGGTTAATGACACCAATTTCAGTATTAGGAGTGTGGTAAATGAAATAAAATATAAAATATATAATGGAAATAGTTATTTTCCAAAAGCACATAAAAGAAATATGTATGAAGAAAGATAAAGTGTTTTAATGGGCTCAGCATAATCTTGAACCAATAATAACAGCACGAGACTACTGATAAAAACAGTTTAATAGAGTGGCAATTTAAATATTTTTTACAATAATGTTCTGTAGTTTAAAAAGTAATCAGATCAACATAGCCTTCTTAATTAACACTTCAAAATGATTAACATGGAATGTAATGCAAAAATAATTTATGTAAAATGTATTGACTTCACAATTCACTGTATCATTGCTCCTTGACCAAATTTAAATTAAAAAGTAATTGGTTTATGTTCTTATATGAGTACCGCACAGTATTCTTTATAGTTAACAGATTGCCTACACATTCCTTACAGTATGTGGGGCACCACACTGACTAAGAAATGATCTAAACAGTTAATTTATAGCAGCTGTATATGTTTTTATGTATTTTAAATGCTAGAATAAATTATCTCTTTCCTCATTTTAGAGCTATATTTAATGTATATTATTCATTTAAATAATTATTAGAGGCCTATTGCTTATAAGGGAAGCTAGTTCTATGTCTGATACCGCTCTGGTTTTCAGGCTTGCGTAATAAAACCATTTTTTTATAGCATGCCATTATTAGAAACCAATTTCAGAATTATTTATAACCTGGAATGGCTTATTAAGCAGCAATGCGAGAATCATGCAAATTACGCGATCCAATGCAATATAATAAGCATAATCATTAGTCTCTAGCATGGATTAATTAACTTTCAATATTTTATTTACATAAAAACCAAATCAGTGAAATAACTTCTGCACAGTCAGCCTTGCCTTTCAATATTTTATACGAACAAAAATAATGTGCTGTAATTCCATTGACCGTGTCCCCCACAATGGTCCTGTCACCTGCCACATCTTAATAGGGGACAAGCTGAGAGTATTTTCTAGTTTTCTAATAGAATGAGAAATTGCATTTTCTTCCTCTCCCAGCACTATTAAAGTGTAATGAATTCGGCCCAGAGTTCACGGCTGGCTGATCGAAATGAACCTGAGATCTGAGCTTTAATACAGCTCTCCAGATTTCCTACCAAATCTTCACATTAATCATCCGCTAGATTCCAATGAGATCTTCATAAAGGTTTGGCTCCTGAAAAAAAAAAGTAATATTCTCACCTCTTCTCCATTTCTAACACATTTATTGCTGGGGAATTAAACGGGCTATATATTTTAAAATACATTTACAGTATGTCTATATTCCTGTAACAGCAGAGATCAAAGTAGATTTTTAGTTTCTAACCTCCATTAGATTCTCACTGTTGTATTAACAATTTTCAGGGACTAGTTGCATTTTAAACATACTCTAGAGTTGCCCCGTGCCTGTGGTTAATATATTTCCAGAGTTGTCATGTGTGCATTTTCAAAATCTCCCTCAGGTTTTCTCTACGTTTTAATCTGTCATGCACTAGTTTTCAGCTGGAAACATTCACATTTTAAAAGCATATGCACGATAGCTATGAACTGAGGCGTTCAGACCTGATGGAGATTCTTTACAACACCAGTAAACCATGAAACATAAAAGATTTTGTAGCCGCAATTTAACTATTAACCCTAAAACATAATTGAACACGATTTTTCGATTATTCATATAACATTTAGTTCTTTAACAGCTGTTCATTTCTGTTAATAGCCGGCCATACTTCTCAGTCTAGGTATATAATATTAAACGATAAACACCATCAGGTTCTAGAGTCTAGAATAGTAATAATCCAGATTCGTTGATTTCCCCTTTTACAACATCCCAGTATTTTCATTTGATAATGCAATGAAACCTGTCCGTCTATTCACTCCAATGTTATCACCTTGAATCCAAGCATCTGGTTACTATAAATCTGACCCTAAAACATTCTAACCAAGAGCAGCAAGGCAGGATGTCGGGTTTTGGAGCTGCTTGCTAATGACGCAGCCCCCAGGGCGTTAGTAGTGAAACAATTCGGAGCTGACCTACGAAAATCATGTTACAATAACACAGACTTTTGATAAGAATTCAGGCGCTAGCTCAAACAGAATCGGTGTTTCTCCCCTCCCCCCTTTTTAGACAGGAATATTTTACATGAATTCACCTCGTTATGAGTGAAAGTGGCTGCAAACAGCTCAGTCCTGGGACAGAGATATAGATCCCTTTCATTATATACATTCCCGCAGCTTTATTAATTAGTCACACGGCAACTCGCGGGGCTCCAGCAGAGCTGTGACTGTAGAGCACAAAACCAGGAGCGACAATGCAAGAGAATAAAGGTCAGGAAGAGACAATAAAGTCACGCAGGAAAGGGAGCAGAGCGAGAATTGGGGAGGAACGGAGTAAACCTAATGCTCTAAATCGCTTTTTCGTAAAAAAAGAATATTTTCGGTGCTATACAATATAACCAAACTGTATAGTTCCATTGCAATGCGTGTGTAAAGGGTTTGGGGATACGCGATAAGTAGTGAATTATCTGAACAAGCCAGACACTGATCTTAGGAAACCAGTTGTCACATTCTTGGCTCTGATTTTATAGAGTCAGACCTTTGTAAAATCCCTCAAAATATAGACCAAGTCATTTGAATCGGGCCAAGTCCTGTTCCATTGACTCCCAGTTTGTAAAACCAGCCGCGTTTGGCCCGATTAAAAACAAGAGTGTTAAATGGCTGAATGCAGGATGACTAAGAGTAAAGCGCAGGTATCACATCAAATATCAGTTCACCAGCGGGCTGAAGGAGATGAAAATCCAGTTAATTAGCTAGCATATCAAAATGGGTATCTAAAAATGTTAAGAGATTATTGTCATGGTAACATGGTTTAAACAATGATCTAATAGGAAACCCCTATTGCGTCTTCTTTATTTTGACATTTGTAGACAAATAGCCCAAAGATCAGAGATTCCCTTTGCCATTATTAAGAAGTAAAATGTAACCAGTCTAGGTAGGTTCGACGTGCATTTAATCAAATATAGCTCATTGCAAAAGAGACTTGGGTTTGTCAAAGCAAAATTAAATTTTATTGACAACTACAATAAGTAAGCTTTGAACTTGGCCTCCATTCATCTGCAATGTCGGAAAGATAAATTTACTTTCACTCTACACATGAGAAGATCCTGGCTGTTGAGAAAGGGATAAGGCCCGCAGGCTCAGGCCTCTTCTCATTTTCTGTAAACAGCAGGTCTGAAGGCTAATGCAGTGCAGGAAAACTGGAAATACCTCCCCCCCATACACACACCAAAGAAACGATAATTAAAGACCCGTTTGCATCTGGCATATGCATATGTAATTCTATATTTAAACGCATAACCACCATTATTGGTGCAAGGCAGGTTATCTTGGCTGCACGAATCAGAATGTGAATCAATGGTACAGGCTTTATTATTCCAAGGTGAATTACTATCAGATCCGTTTAGTTTACAAATAAACTATTTTTCTTGGTGCAAATTGGGCGGTTGTATCTTTAAGGAGTCAAAATAAGGAGGTCTTTCCTCAAGTTTTAAATCCCCATTTTATACTTTCAGTAGAAAGAGGATGTCTGCCTATGTGGTGTAGGATGTACATATATATACATACACTACAGTCATAAATATATGTATATGTATACAAATATGGGTATACACTCTATACATGGACAGGTAGGGTAGGATGTGGGAATGATGTTCATAGGGAAGTATCTCAGATATATTTTCCATGTTTGCATCTTATGTCTGCATATACACTTATTACTTAGCCCTGGCTTGAGCGCAGAGGACTGGACTAGATGACCTACTGAGGTCTGTCCAGTCCTACAATCTATGATTCTACCCACACGTAAGCAGTCATGAGGATGTGTAAGCGCTACAGACTACCTTATACTCAGCATTTCCGCCGAATAAGCCCCATGCAGTGTGGATACAGTTTCCAGATGTGAACGCACCCCTTTGCCCCACCCTGCCTGCCACTTGTCTTCTCAGATCAGCCAGCACCTTCCCGCGGGCTTGCCCAGCCCCTGGCACAATGGGCCTCGTCCCCTGTCTCGAGGTGGCCGCTGTGGGAGCGGTGTAGCGCAGGGGCTGGCCCTGGCAGCGGATTCGGGCCTAGCTGTGTGGGGGGGGGTCCCAGGGGAGGCTGGCACAGGCGGGGGCTGAGCAGCTCTCCCGCCGGTGGCTCCCTCCCTGCGGCGCACGGTCCCTAACCAGCCTCTCTCGCCCGCTTCTCCCCCCCCCCATGTCCGGCAGGTCTGGTTCCAGAACCGGCGCGCCAAGTGGAAGAAGCGCAAGAAGACCACGAACGTGTTCCGGGCGCCGGGCACGCTGCTGCCCACGCCGGGCCTGCCGCAGTTCCCCTCGGCCGCCGCGGCCGCCGCCGCCGCCATGGGCGACAGCCTGTGCTCCTTCCACGCCAACGACACGCGCTGGGCCGCGGCCGCCATGCCGGGCGTGTCGCAGCTGCCGCTGCCGCCGGCGCTGGGCCGCCAGCAGGCCATGGCGCAGTCGCTGTCCCAGTGCAGCCTGGCGGCGGGGCCGCCGCCCAACTCCATGGGCCTGTCCAACAGCCTGGCGGGCTCCAACGGCGCCGGCCTGCAGTCGCACCTCTACCAGCCCGCCTTCCCCGGCATGGTGCCCGCCTCGCTGCCCGGCCCCAGCAACGTGACGGGCTCGCCGCAGCTCTGCAGCTCCCCGGACAGCAGCGACGTGTGGCGGGGAACCAGCATCGCCTCCCTCCGCCGCAAGGCGCTCGAGCACACAGTCTCCATGAGCTTCACCTAATGGCCGCGCCGCCCCCGCCCCCGCCCCCGCCCGGCCGCCGCCCTCGCCTCCCCTTGCGGATCGCGCCCCCCTTTCCGCCCCCCGCCCCGACTTACTTACCAGGGAGTCGACTCAGGATCTGAAATCAGACACCAACGGACTGGTTTGTGGGTAGAGAAACCCCCACCCCTCACACGCCCCCAGGCCTGTGTGCCCGGGAGGAGACACAACGACCAGGGCCTTGTGTCTTCACAGCAACACACGAAAGGACTCATTGGGCATGTGGGATCTCGTTTTAATTTGTCTTCTGTCTCCCTTCCCCATCCACCCAGCCATCTCTTGGGCTTTGCCAAGAGATCCATTTTTTAAAGAAACACAACAATAACGACCCCCCCCCACCATTATTGCAGGGTTTTTGGAGGGGTCTGTTGGTTTCCTAACGGCCAACACTGGTTTGGGGGGGCTGGGCAGATTAATGAAGTGATAAGAGAAATCAAGAAGAAATTGAACCCATTTTGATAAAGCGTTTCTAAGGGAGAACAGAAATCAAAGTAATGTTTCCTTTTGTAAAAAAGTGTGAGGGGGGAAAACACTTCCCTTTTCTGGATCTTTGATTTCTTGATCGATTTAGTTGCAAACCTGTCACCTTTTTATTTTTATTTTGTTGCTGTCGTCTCTGTTGCATCTTCTTGCTGTTGCCACACGCCCTGCAAGCTCAGTAGCAAGGGCCTGGTGCACATGGACAGTGTCTCTCTCCAGCCCTGCCAAACTTTGTACAGAGACCACAACCAACTCTTTCTGCATGTGCTGGTCCAATCCAATCCCGGAGAACAGATGCTATTTGGAAGAATGAACAAACAATGTGAAATAGGATGTTTTGTGTAGATAAAGCATTCTTGTTACATACTGGTCGGTTTGTGATCTGTTTTAACTTATTGTCTGTGCTTATTTATTGAATTTTGGGTTTCTTAATAAATGTTTGAGCTAATATAAAGCATATTATTTGACTTTTCCGGACAAGTTTATAACAAGTTAATGTAAATGGATAAATAAAATCATTTTCAGTATGTGATATGAAGAATTATGGGTTTTGGTGTGGCGTGTGAGATGTACGAGGTCTCTTAACCCACAGGAAAAAAAGACGCCCCTCCCCTTAATTTAAAAATTCAAAGATTTTTTTGGTCGGACTTTTGGGAATGATTTGCTTGCTTGAACTTTGCATTGAAGTATTTCATTTATTACCGTTTTAATACTTCATGATTAATAAACTTTTGTTAATCTTTGTGCGTAATTGACCTTTCAACTCCAAGACACAGAAAGTTACGTTACAAACAACACAGCGAGAGGAGAGGAAAAAAGGAGGCTGGAAATCAGCGACAAGGCGTACTAGAAAGTACGAGTAATCTGTTATAGTGCCGAGGATGGAAAGATGTGAGTCAGCCCAGGACACACAAACTCAATGCCCATTCGCACGGCGCAGGGCAGACAATTATGACATTAACATCAACAGGTCTCAGACACGGACCGTGAGACATTTTCTTACTGATCCGTTTCAGATAACGCGTGTTGGGGTCACATAGGGTTGAGTAGAATAAAAACGCGGAGCTAATCCCGCAGTGGAGAAGAACTGCAGAACTTGCCACACCCTTTGATTTTCAGCCAAAAGGAGTCAATCGCGTCAGCAGCCAAAGAGCATGGCTATGCTGGGCAATGAGGCTTGGGGTTCGGTAAGGAGAGCTGGCTGGTGATGGCGATGATGGGTCTCTCCTCCCGCGGCCGGAAAAGGGTGTAGGGAGGAGAAATGAAATTGAAGCATAGTTGGAGGAGAGCTCTTTTAGCTGCACGTGAAATGTGTGCGCCTGTCACTTGGCTAATTGCACGGAAGAGAAAACAACCCATTCACTTCAGTGCAAACTTTGACTTAGGAAAAGTACGGGATGTTGTCAAGCATCAGACGGGATTTTTTTAATGATTCACTACGATCATTTGCTCCTGTATATCAAGTACACCCCCCTTAATTACACATCTGAGAGTGCCCAACGCATAGACAGCCACAGAAGCGTCCTTGCTTGCTCCAAAGTGCATATTACACACACACACACACACACACACACACACACACAGATATAATGTAAAAGAAAAATAAAAGGAGGCTAAATTACTGACGCTCCAGGGCAGACCTGAGTCTACTGGGGTGACACAGGGCAACAGCGCCGCGCAGAATCCTGCTACCCTAGATGTCAGGCCAGTTAAGATGTCACTTCTGAGTGGTGGCTCTCCAGGGCACGACATGATCCACGTGTTACTCGCCTCTTTCGCTGCGATCAGCGTTTACACACGGTGTTAGCGCCTCGGGTAAATCTGATCAATGGAACACGCTGTGCCAGCGGTGTCTTTACAGCACCACCCAGGCTTCGTTCGGCAAGAGACGTGTTCTTCATTGGCCATCCCGCACCATAATGTCCCGAGAACGCCACTGCCCCGGGCAGCGATTACACGCCAAGATGTGACGGAGTTTTCTCCTCCTTTTGAATGGGCCTTTTCAATTATAAAATTCTTCTGCGCTGAAGCCCTGCTCCATTCCCGTGAATGAGAATTTTGCCATACATTACAGTAGGAGTAGGATGTGGCCATGCCCTTGGATTTTCTGATTAATTAGACATAGCAACATGAACATCCAGACGTAGTGGATATTGACGAATGCTATAAGAACTCAGTCAGTATATCCCGTAGGAGCCCTTCAAAAACCAGGTGGCTCTCTGCTTGCTCAACCCGGTAGCTGGTCCTTTTGTTCTTGCTTAAATCTCACTCACATCCCAGCACCTACCTGTCTTTGGCCTTTAATTCTAAACGGTGTATCAGCTGAATGTCTCAACATCCATTCAGGAGATCAGTGTATACATTGAATCTTCCAAAGTGCATGGAAGGTTGTTTACAACCACGCTAATTTTACAGCTTTTTATACTGCTGTAAGCAAGGTAGCTTTATGATGAAGGAATGTACTAAAATATGCTCTAGACAACCTTCAAAATATATATGCTTTTTCATGGTAGGAGGGAAATGTGTTTTCCAGGTGGGGGAGGGAAGAGGCACAACTCTTTACACTAATGTAAAATTACAAGTCTTTAGAAGATCTTTTACAGAGATCCTTCCATTAATGATCTTTCCTAAATAGAAATAGTTTTCTTCATATTCTAATGAAAACGTGTCCTGGATGTGACCCAAGCTTTTTGTCTTTATCCAGTTTTGATGTATTTGTTTCCATGGCAATAGATCTTCATGTTAGGAATCCTGAAGATTTCTGAAATTCTACATACAGATAGTATGAATAAAATGAAGCTTTGCAACATAAAATGTTTAAGACGATATTCTATACTTACCTATTTAACATGGATGAAAAGAAGAGAAATCCAAATTTCAGTCACATGGGTTACTGGCTGCAAGAGAGTGGTTTTATTCCAAGCCTTCTCTCACAGCTGATATTAAAATATAAAAATTAAACAACATTGACCATTTTTACATACCGTGAACAACAACCTTGCTTCATTCACATAAAACCATAGGTCCTGGGACTAGGATTGTTTGGGGTGCTGCTGCACCACGGTGGCTTGAAGTAGCAATAATAACCCAAAATATGCTTTCTGCCTTCAGCACCCCCTACTATACAAATTATTCCAGCACCACTGAATAAAATAATAAAAAAAGTGATTGAATTCCACACATATAGAACAGGAGCACATATGATGAATAATAATTAGTCTAGTACATAGTAAGTAGCTAGTGCAGTATACTGGGGATTATACAAACTAGTCTTATTTGTCCACCTTAATTGATCAAAGCTAAATCATATTTACTTACTCATTAAGGCTCTAAGCAGATTCACCTATAAGTATCTCAGCTATGTATTTATTTCCATACTGGGGTACATCTAAACAGGTTTACTTCCCTTTATATAATAACAGCACATCAAATGTTTAAGATTAGATACCTATATACTTACTTTTAATGTAGCTGAACCTTTCATTTACTTTTTGATTAAATGCTTTGACACTCACTGATCCTGTCTTCCATCTCTCAAGTCCCACTGGAAGGCAGAACTGTCTCTACTGGTGATTGTATCTACTGAGCAATAATTAACAGTTGAGGAAGTTTGTGCAAGTTAGAGTATCTGGTAACATGCAGTATAGACTATATTATTATACTAGCAGCAATGATCCCTGCTTCTGGAAATGAAAATGTGTTTTAATTTGTGTTGTGGACTTTAAATTTTCATTTTCAGAATAAAAAACTAGGAACATGAAAATGTATCTCACGGTAATGGAGGTATGGCAGTTAACCTGTCAGTTGAAAGTATGTAACCTTCCTCTTCTCCTTTTCATGACAAAGGTAATCTCATCTGAGGGCATTTATGTGAAGAAATAACAGCATGGCACGATGAAACCACTGGCTCATTAATCCTGGCATCTACTTCTTACAGGGTTTCTTGATTAGTTAGATTCATTCATAGGGTATTTCTGAATTTTTGATTTGTCACCATTGGCTAGGTTCACTGAGTTCAGGCTAAATTGAGCCAGAAGCAATGTTTATTAGTAACTCTGTAATACAGACTACCCTAATAATTCAGCACAAATACCTCATCTGAAATATATCTGTTCGCCCTAACACCTAATGCAGGTTGCAGCTGTGTTCAGTGGGAATTGAAAGAACACAAGTGATTGGGCATGTATTTTCTAAATTATTAATATGAGAGCTAATAGTCAACCCATCTTTGTTTCCAATGCAGGAATTAAGATCTATTTTTTTTAAAAGTAAGCACTGACATAAAGGAGACTGCCTCCTGTTTGGCATTAGCGCAGATCAAGTCAGATCAGTCAGTACAGCAAATGTGAATGATTTAGCATTTCAGCATTAAAAAACAGTAAAAGCAAAAACCTTGTTGTTGTGTAATGTGTCAAACATGAAAAATATAAACCACATACAATACTGAAAAAGAACAGCAAGAGAAATCTCAATATGCTATAATTTTGCAGTGTCACAGATCTCTTAATCTGTTCAACAGCTATGATGAAATTACATTGCAAATGTACAAAAAGAGAGAAGTGAAGGGTCTCATTCTGCAAACATTGAAACACCTGGCTTAACTATAAGTATTTGAGTAGTTCCACTGATCTATGTAAGTGGTTTCTGGATGCAGACCCAAGGGAGGGTCCACACACAAACTTGCACCCACTAATCCAGTTTCTTAAAATGATAAAATCTAGCTCATTTTCTGCTGAAATAGAAATGCTCACATGCAGACTTGCATGGAAATAACAACACTGTTTATAGTTTAGATATTTCGCTGCATGTTTGTATATAGCCAACCAGTACCATAGATACATGATAATTGACCAAATGCATATGCACACAACAGAAAATCCATAGAGAAAACCAATGACTGCAGAGACATGATTCTGATGAGTAAGATGAGCAGGATTTACCAGTTGCTCAGTACAGCACACAGTGGCTCTATGGGGCACAAACTACCCATTGTTCAGGAGAGTGGTTCAACCACAGAGAAAAAAACAGGGGGGAGAGGGAGGAGACCAGATGACTGCATTAATTTTAAAACAAACTGAAGGGGATACCAACAGGAGAATAGCAGTAGGAGTCAGAGGAGCTGAAAAGGTCCAGCATAAGCTGGAGAAATCAATGAGCATGATCCATTCATGAGTGCATTAATCATTACTGTTTTATGTATGTAATATTGCTCAGCATGTGAACTGACACCCTCAGCTTTGCATTTGCCCCACTCAGAAGGCTCTGTGAAGTTTACTTTTCTTCCTACAAGGAATAGATCGCATAACAGGGAGGGGGGAATGGAAGGTGTCTTGAAGCTGCTCACATATAATGATTCCTTTGATTTCCATCTGGGATGTTCATAACAGAATGGGTGGAGGGGTGCTGCTCTTATTTGCCAGTCAATTGTGTCTATTTCAGGCCATATTTGATGTTTAAAAGCTTTCTTTTCCTTTTATGGCCCTTCTTTCAGCAATGCTTGTGCTGAAAGCAATAATTAGGAACAAAAGCAATGCTTTTAAAGCTTTGAAATCAGCTATGGAGATTCACTACTCAGAGAAAGAAATCCAAGACAGCAACTCAGGATTTACCATTCTACATTACATAGTTGTCCCACATAGTTTATCATGATGCCTCCAAAGGAAAAAAAAACCCTCATAATGCACCTAATTGCGCAATGTTGGACATGAGAGTGAAATTCCTTCCTGAGCCCCACAGGCAATCAGTGTCTGTCTTGAATCATGCAATTTGATTAGACTTCACTTGCATAGCTGGAAATGTCATTAGAGGTCAGAACAGTATATCCATTTCTTTGTACAAAGCGAACCCCAGGATATGTTTCAATGACCTCCTGTGGCAGTGAATTCCACAGGTTGACAATGCACCCTGGAAAGACATATTTCTTTTTAATGGTTCCAATTTGCTGATCTTCATTGCAATATAGGTGGCAGCTTTGGACTCCTGTGGCTTCTTTACAAGCTTTTAAGGTTCATTTTCTGTTAAATCTTCAAAGAAATATTTCAGAATAAAAAGCAAACATGCCTAATATTGTAGAGACATAATAAATAATAGAAATACTAAAACACCACCACCACTACATTTCAAGCTGTGCTCATTACTTTGTAATCAAAGTATGTCTTAGATACTCTAAGCATGATTCTTTGGCCTCCTGCCTTACATCAGACCTGAGGCAAGATGTTATTTGACTACACTGCTATCCTTTTCTTTGTTATTGCTTACAAGGGGCCTAGTTTTACCACTTTTACTCACGAGTGTTCCGTTCTGGGACAAATATGCTCCTACTCAATCATTGACAAAATACCCACTGAATTCAATGGTGAAGGATTAGGCCATCTGTGAATAGTCTTAAGTCAAGAGGACAGAATTTGGCCTCTAATAAGCACATTTACATGGCTATTATTGATTGGAGGGGTATGGTAACATAAGAAGCCATCAGAACAGAATTCAAGTCTTCTGTTCTCAGAAACCCCAAATAGAACAATGTTGCATTACCCTGTTGCAATTTCATGCCTAAAGGTATATCTACACAGCAGTGTTATTTTGGAATAATGGCTGTTATTCCGAAACAACAATGAGACCGTCTACACAGCAATTTTGTTATTTCAAAATAAATTCAGAATAATTTGAATAAATTTGAAATAATGGATGGCTTATTCCAACTTTTGTAAACCTCACTTCACGAGGAATAATGCCTATTCTGAAATAGCTATTTCGGAATAACAGTAGTGTAAAAGCTCCACTGCTGCTATTTCGAAATAGCTGTTCCTCAGGGCCATTCAGAGTAATTACTCCCCAGTGCCTACTATAGTGCTAAATTGAGGTAGCACATCTGCATTAGGGAAGCCTACCTCCGACTAATTTTGGGGCTTTCCCTTTAGTGTAGACATGCTATTTTGAACTAAGCTGTTTTGGAGTATTTCTTCTAGAATAGCTTATTTCGAAATAAGCGTGCAGTGTAGATGTACCCTAACTGGACACATGTGTGTACAAATTCTGGATTTACCCAGGCACATCTAATATTTGTGCTCATGAGTCAGGCTTACAGAAATATCTACACACTCTGAACTTTGAAATAAGATGTAAAAAGTGATGAGAAAATATCTTTCCCAGTCCCTTAAAATATAAAAATAATGTAATAATATGGAGTTCAATGTTCCACATTCATACAATATAGACTTACATTTATAAAATATAGTGACACAGTGAGTCAAATCCTGCTCACTTCTACTTATAGAAGTAACCTTATTGAAGTCAATGGGATGCCTTGTGTTTATAAGTTGCTCAAGATGTAGGCTAATATATATAGGATTCCCTGGAAGAAGCATTAGGAAGCAATTTACAAAGAATGCTCTCTCAATCTCTAGGGTATATAAAGGCATAAGAACATAAGGAAGACATACTAGGTGAGACCAAAGGTCCATCTAGCCCAGTATCCTTTCTTTTGACAGTAGCCAATGCCAGGGCCCCAGAGAGAACATACAGAACAGTTAATCATCAAGTTGACCATTCCCAGCTCTGATAAACAGAGATTATAGACACCATCCCTGCCCATCCTTGCTAGTAGCCATTGATGGACGTAGCCTCCATGAATATATTTAGCTCTTTTTTTAACCCTCTTAAAGTCCTGGCCTTCTCAGCATCCTCCGTCTGGGATTTCCACAGGCTGACTGTGCATTGTATGAAGAAATACTTCCTTTTGTTTGTTTTAAGCCTGCTGCCTATTAATTTCATTTGGGGACCCCTAGTTCTTGCATTATGGGAAGGAATAACTTTATTTTTTCCTTACTCATTTTCTCCACACCACTCATGTTTGTATAGTCTTCTATCATATTCCCCTGGCTTTCTCCTACACCCCTTTGGAGGGTGCAATTTGTTCCCTTTCCTATAGGCCAACTCGACTGGATGTAGGTAGGGCAAAGCCATGGCTGTGTCTCCTTCCTGACACCTGGGGTTGCAGAGAAGGAGCAAACCCTGTGCTCAAAGGAACATAGTGATTGCAGTTGTGTCTGGTCCTGACTTGAGCCAAGCAAGCACATTCCCCTCTTCCCCATCTGGATTTTAAATAAAGGTAATTCACTATTTGGCCAAAAATGAGGAAGTGTGAAGTCCTGGAACAAACACAACCAGTCATCACAGGACAGAGTCACATTCTGGGTGAGATGACAGAAGCACGGACATGTAGAAGTATCTATTAACTAACAATCTAGTTCGTCTTTCTTTGCCATGCTCATGATCATAGGATCGGAGCATCTGTATGCATTTAGGTGCCCCATGCACCTGGGTACTATATATGTTAGGTCATTTACACAGCTCCCAGAAAGGACCATGTGTACACAATGTGGTTAATTGTCTATCTGTTGAACAAAGGCATATAAACAAAATGAATATGATAAGGTATTTCAGCTGCTACATAACCACAAGTTGTCACCAGAGGATAACCAGCATTGCTCTTTCAGCTAAAGAACAAAATGAAGAGATTATAAAAGGTCAAACATATAAAAATACATTAAGAACAGGGAAGAGTGTGAACTTACCAAAGAGCGTCTCATTGTGCAGTTGATATGTGTAATTTTTGTTTCTATTGTAAATAATAATTCACATATGTTGGGTTGTCAACCTGTGTTCTTATATTGAGTTACTGGTGGCATATAAATGACTGATACTTTATTCTTGATGTTTTACTTGTTATAAGAAACAATAATAATTCAGGTTTGTATTCTATTTCATTGTCACATTTTTTCCTTTCAGTCTTGATTTCAATTCATTTTTAGGCTCTGATTCAGCAATGAATTCCATGTGGACAGACTTCTGCACTGGCATGGAGTCCCATTGACCTCAACTGGTGTCCATGCAAGTATAGAAGTCCAAATATACTGAGTGTCCTTGAAGGACTGGAACCTTTGCTACTAACTATTCACTCTAACTTTTCCGAGTGTTTCAGACAAAAAATTGGTGTCTCCAGTACATCCATGTCCTGGTTTGGCCCCCAACTCTCTAATCAGTCCTTTCTTATTTTTGGTGGAGATTTCTCTTCACCCCGTCAGCCTTTGATTACCTGGGGTTCCATCATTAGCCTTCTTCTTTCTGGGTTGTCCAACTGCTAACCTCGCACATGGATCTGTAACTTCTATGAAGATTACGTCAAATTGTACATGTCTGTTGTTGCACTGTCTGATTATTTCTATAGTCACCTTCCTTTATGTTGAACTCTGTCAGCTGCTGATTACAGTCTCACTTCTCACTAGTGAATTTGTCAGATAAGAAATTAAAATTTCAAAATGAACTAAACAACAGAGGATTCAAGCCTCATTTTCAAGTGACTTAGGCATGTGGATTCCTAAGTCCCACCAATTTTCATCTACCTGTTACTGTCGCTGGCTTCTTGTCAAACTCCACATCCACCTCAGAATGTTCTTCCTTGTCAGCAAATACTCCATGGATTTGTTACTCCATCCTAATCTGTGACACTATACTTACCAATTATTCTGTCCATTCATTCCATTGCTCTGACCCTATCCTCCTTTATCACAGCTGGAAGCTGCCCAGTTTTCCTAAAAGTCTCCCTCTCCCACAAGACAGTGAGTCATATTTTACCTTCAAATCTCATCTGAATACCTACATTTTAGCTCTAGCTTCTGACTGACTTTTTATGTAAAGCAGTTTAAAGACAAAACACTTCCTCACTCAACACACTCACTGTAGATACAGGGGTCTGATTCCAGCGTGTTAAGCCACTGTTTCATATTAGGGTGTATAGATGGCTAGTGCTGCAACAGAAAATCCTGACAAATTTCTCCAGAGGCTCCAGGGAGTGCATGCTGGATTGGCAAGGGAAATACGCATACACTCACCTCCACATTGCCCCGGGGCCTTGCCGTCACTTCACCCCTTTTCAGGAAGCTAGCATCATCTTTGGTGGAATCTGGAAGTGATAGCTCTACTCTCTGTAGAGACTGGTGCCTGCTCAGAGATGCTAGGCTCAGTGAAGACTCTCCTCGCTTGCATTCTTGTGCAGAGTGAGCCATGAGCTAGCCCTTCCTGGACACTTGAAGCACACTAAGATTTAGAACACTAATAGCCTGTCACATGTCATCTTCTACTCATATTCCATGGCCAGAAGGGACCATTGTGATTCTCTGCATTTTTATGTTTGACCTTTTATAGTCTGACCTCCTCCCCAAAATAATTCCTAGACTATATCTTTCCGAAAAACATGCAAAAATTGCCACTGATGGAGAATTCACCACAACTCTTGGTAAATTGTTTGAGTGGTTGATTACTCTCACTGTTTAAAATGTATGCCTTTTTTTCAGCATGAATTAGTCTAGCTTCAATTTCCAGCCACTGCATTGTGAGAGATCTTTTTCTGCTAGACCAAAGAGCCTATCAAATATTTTCTCCCTATGCAGATAACCTGATCAAGTTGCCTCTTAACCTTCTCTTTATTAAGCTAAATAGATTTGAGATCTTTCAGTCTTCCAATGAGGCAAGTTTTCCAATCCATTAATCATGCTTATGGCTCTTATCTGAATCCTCTCCAATTTATCACTGTTCTTTTTCACTTGTGGACACCAGAACTGGACACAATATTCCATCAGCAATTGCACCAGCACCAAAAACAGAGGGTGCTGCTGACAAGGGAAACAGAGGGGTCACTAATCAGATGACCACCTCCACCCACGTGACTCCTTCCTGTGCCAGACCTAGCCCAAGAGAGAACCAGGAAAATACCCTTTCTGCCCTAGGCCCTGCCCCACCTCTTCCTGTCCCATTCTACCCCACCTCTGCTCCACCCTCTCCCCACTGCTTCCCTGCCCTGCCCTTTCTCTACCCCTCCCATCTCATCTCGGCCCTCCTTTGCCTCTTTTCCACGCCTGTTCCATCCATGCCCTGCCTCTTCCACAAAGCCTCCTCCCCTGGGTGATGTGGCCCAGGGGATTAGAAGGGCTGGGGGTCTGGCTTTGGCAGCAGGGGTCCCTGCGATCACTGGCAGTGTCAGGAACAAGTGGAACTACATGGTCCTAGCTCACTGTGCTCCCCCAGTTCCCAGCACATTGCTCTGCTTCCCACCCAGGAGTGCTGGGGGGCAGTCTTGCTCCTTCCCTGGAATGACATGTTGGTAGCCAGGGGAGCAGTGCAAACTATGGCTGCATAGATTTGCTTTCCTCCACCACTGCTGCTGGTGAGTTCAGGGGGCCCACTGCCTGCTGTGGGTGCCAGGCCCCCCTAATAATGCCCTGGGCTCCCCAGAGGCTCTGGCATTGTCCCTTACACCTATGATGTTTAGGGGGCTTGTGCCCCCCTCACACTGCCCCTGCACAAAGGTAAAATAAGCTCTTTATCACTACTCAAGAGCCTCCTGTTCATGCATCCAAGGATCACATTAGCCCTTTTAGCAACAGCATCTCACTGGCAACACGTGTTCAGCTAGTTATCCACATTGATCCCCCCCAGTTCTATTTCAGAGTCTTTGCTTCCCTGGATAATAATAGTAATATATAGTCTGCATTGTTCCTAGATGCATATATTTACATTTATCTGTATTACAGTTAATATTATTTGTATGCAGACAGTTTGCCAAATGATCCATATTGCTTTGAACCAGTGACCTGTCATCTTCATTATTTACCACTCTCCCAATTTTGGGGTCATCTGAAAACTTTATGTTCTCTCCACGTCATTGATAAAAACATTAAGTATTGAAGGGCCAAGAACCGATCCCTGTATGACCCCACTAAAAACACAACCACTCAGTGATGATTCATCATTTACGGTTACACTTTGAGACTAACATTTAGCCAGCTTTTAATCCATTTAATGTGTGTCATGTTGATTTTATATTGTTCTAGTTTTTTAATCAAAATGTCATGCAGTACCAAGTCAAGTGTCTTACAGAAGTCTAAGTATATTACATCAACCTTTATCAACCAAACTTGTAATCTCATAAAAAAAAAAAGATATCAAGTTAGTTTGACAGGATCTATTTTCCATAAACCTGTGTTGATTGGCATTAATTATATTACCCTCCTTTAATTCTTTATTAAATGAATCCTGTATCAGCTGCTGCATTATCTTGCCTGGGATTGATGTCAGACTGACAGGCCTATAATTACCCAGGTCATATCATTTACCTTTTTTAAACACTGGCACAACAGTAGTTTTCTTTCAGTCTTCTGGAACTTCTCCAGCATTCCAAGATCATCGTTAACAGTTCAAAGAGCTTCTCAGCCAGCTCTTTTAAAACTCTGTGATGCAGGTTATCTGGACCTGCTTATTTTAAAATATCTAACCTTAACAGGTGACATTTAACATCCTCCTAAGACTTCAGTAGAACAGAAAGAGTTACATACATAATATATGTATGATGTGACTAAACCATTTATTTTCTTCCCAAATATAGAATAAAATATTTATAGAACACTTCTACCTCTTCTGCATTATTATTGATAATTCTATCATTACTATCTAGTTATGGACCAATACCATTGTTAGGATTCTTTTTGTCCCTAATCTACTTTAAAAAACTCTTATTTTTCTTAACTATTCTAGTCATAAATTTCTTCTTATATCCCTTTGCTACCCTTATTGATTTTCTACAATTCCTAGCTTTTGTTTTGTATTCTTTACTATTTATATTCAGTCATTGCAAGGAATGCACATACATAAGTTAACAGCCAATTAGAAACAGAAAACACTTATTACCAAGAAGGAAGCAGTCCAAACACTGGTTAATGGATAGCACACTTATCAAATTATTTTTGTACATGTGCTGTTATACTACAGATCTTTTCTGGAATCTGAAAGACCATTTCCTCAGCCAGATAAGCAGAGCTAGTCTTGATCATAATGCTACAATTTGGAGCCTCCCAAAATAAATAATTAGAAACTATTATTGATCTGTAACTCTAATGATGCTCCTCAAGTATTCTAGTGTCTTGGGCAATGGACTAGGATGGTCATGTATCCCTATGGCCAGCCATGAGGATAAATGAGGCAATATAGAATTTTAAAAATAATTGTAACATTATCAGCTAAAAGCCAGCCTTTCAATGTAAGCCTAACAGGCATAAAGTTACTGGGAACTCTGTATGCAAATACTTTTTGCATTAGCATTCACAGTAATCACATGTATACATTAAATGTGAAATTGTGTGCCATACCTGACTGCTTGTGGTTTAAAAATCTGGCCCCTAATTTAGCACATCTGGCACATATCCTGCATGTCTGCACAGAGGAGTTTTTGGTTTTTTTTTTTTTTTGCTACTAAGAGTAATACATATTTTATTATTACTAGTAAAATTGATTAGTAAGAAAATATTTTACTATTTTCAGTTAAATCAGTCATCTAAAGGTCTTCACAATAAGACTAGTGCCAGCTTATTCCGGTTCTGAAGCAATTCTCTTTTCATCTGTATTGAATGGCAATTACACATTCTGAACAATCATACAACTTCTTTAATCAAATGAGGTAATATGAAATTGGCTAGTTTTTCCTCAATACTTTCGACTTCAGTGAAAAATACAATAATTAAACTCTCGGTACAATGATTTTGAAACCTCCATGCACCCTCTCTCCTCCCCCCCTTCCATCTTCTCTCTCAGGATAATAAATCCTTATGAAAGCTGCCACCACAGCTGAGACGGGTTGTGAAATTGTTTAATAATGTTGACTCAAGTGGTGACATCACTGTGGAGCTTTACGGTTTTTTTGGCAACATCTTTAAAGACAACTGCAAGCTAGTGGGATAAGGCTGAAGGGACATAACACATAGCAGCAGGCATTAAGATCCAGATACTGAAACCTTAACTCACATTGAAATTATTTCAATAATAATTCAAAGAAAAAAGCACAAATTTTGTCCATAAATAAGATGACAAAGTCCCATGAGGTTTTTCCTGCTATGATTTTTTATCATGACCAAATTTCATTAGCATAATTCTGAGAAACATTAACAGAGTTAGTATAAACTGGCTGTATTTTTTGGTGGGGTGGGTGGGACTTGTTCTTGTTTTTCTTTAGGAGGCTGAGCTGATTAAACTGGGCCTTCTAGCTGTAGCAAGACCACAGAGTGTACAGAGCAAATGGCAACCAAAAAAGTTTTTTTTAAAATTATGGAATCCTTTAATGTGTTAAATACTAGAAAAGGACCCCATAGACCCCCAAAACCTGTCAATCAAAAATAAATTCATATTCAAACAAATTGCATCTTTCCCACTTAAACTGATGTCACGTGTTTGCATGTGAAAAGCTAGGTTGTAATTCTGAGGACACCAAGGATGGAAGAAAAAAAAATTTACTACCACTAGTAACAGATGTGAAATTACATTAGATAAATATAATCATTAGTTTCAGTCTCACCCTGGTTAATTTGTTTGTGGAAATGTGCAACCCATTATTCATTAGGTAATTTTTCACACATTGATTAGAAAGCCATGTCGAATTGTGACCCAGCACATTTGGGTTTACCTATCTTGCAGTGAACTATACCACTTACAGTAGTGGAAATGGGGGACAAAATGTTTATCTCAAGCTGATTTTGTGCCAATAAATAAAGTAAATCAATAGCCAGTGAAGTGTGAACGACATTTCTCTGCTGTATAATATGGTTTTGGGGGCAATTTGACATGCTACAAGGGGAAACAAGGGTCTTGAACAGAAAGGTAATAAAAGCAAATCATGCTGGTAACTGTTATTGAAGTCCTGTATTTTTCTCTACTCGGGCAGCTTTAAGATGTGAAAAATAATGCACATAAAGTTATAAAAACATGAAGACACTCTCACTATTTGTAAACATCCTGGACCAAATTCAGATGGAGGTGCAACTTCCTTTGAAATCAGCAGTATTTGTGTCCACAACCACCAGTGCCATATTTAGCCCATTTATTTCAATTGAATGTGGTTCTGTAAAGCTGTATCAAAGAAATGCCATTTCTTTTCATGAAATTTCACTTGTAATATTTCACCATTTCACAGAGGATGATTTTTCACCCCGGTTGTCTTTCTTGGTCTTTTTGCTGTTGTTAAATTGAAAGGCAATGGCTATTTTTGCTTCAAAACATGCAAACAACAAAACAAAACTCCCCCTTCCCACCTCCACCAAACCCCACCAGACAAACAACTGCAATGACACCAACCCCGCACCTTACACTTCACTGATGGAACTCCATCTACTGCAGAGGAGGTGCTTTGCCAGCAGAGAATGTGACCCAATGTGTCATGTTTGTTAAACTTTGACATTTTTCTTTTGTGAACTGCAGACAAGTAAAAGGAGTGGGAGAGACAGAAAGACAATGAAAGAAAAATATACACTTCTGGATATTGATGCTGCTACTAACCTTTATCTCCCTGTCCAAATAAACCTTCCCCAAAGACAGTCTTGTAGATGCTCATCCAGACGGCCAATGGTTTTACCCTGGGTCCAGCTGTCTGTTGTGAGGTGACTTATTTTATGCACACAGCTCCTCAAGTCAACAACTGAGAATGACAATAAAACAGCAAGTGCCAATATTTTTGCCAGCTCTTTATTAAGCGAGAGGGTCACAGGGAGTGTATGATGGAATTTAAGTGAGGCAGGCATGTCTTCCAGATTTGCAGCATAGGAGCCAACACCACCCTCAGCGGGATCAGATGAAAAGGAAGAGTTTAAATGAGAGAGCAAGTACACCCATCCACATACAAGGAAGCATCTTCAATAGCAGTTGTTATTAAATTTCCCCACTAGTCTTCCCCAGTGCACCAAAGCATTTCCTATCCATATGACCTATATGCTGCACTCAGACAGTTACTGTAGCAACAATCTACCATGTAAACTATAAGAAAATAATAAACTCAGCCAAGCGCAGAACCAAAGCACGAGATCAAGCCAGGGCCCATCCAGGATCCCTTACCTTACTGTCAGTGCTGAGCTAAGGCTGGAGCCATGGTTTCGAAAATACAGCTCTGAGCTGGGTAAAGGCCTGGGTAAACCCAAGAAATCTGGATTGATTGTGAAGACCAAGAAAAATGAGCCTGCTTTCTGTTACTTCCTCTGACTGAATATAAAACTGCTGCTGTGCTATACACAGAACTCCCTTTACACTGGTATGTCGCCTACTGCCTCCCTCCAGCTTCTGTGCCACCTTCCTCTTTTGGACTCCACCATGCTAGCGGCTGCAGGAACACAGGCAGCACAAGAGGGAGCAGGGAGAATCCCTCTCTCCCTCTCCTGCAGTGCACTTTCAGCTTCCCTGCCCCGGCTCTCCCCACCATGGGTCTGAGAATTAGAAAGACCCTGCTGCTCCAGACAAGATGGCAGAGGAGCAGCCACTGTCTGCCAGGCAGGGAAAACAGCCCTCTCAGGATGGCTGCAGGATAGCTGCTGTAAAGTGGAGTCTGAGCTGGCCCTAAGAGGTGCTGGAGAGGGAAACTGGTTTGGGAAGAACTGATTTTAAGCATGCCTTTTACAACAGGAATGCAGGGTGATCTGGGGGAAGAAACAGAGGCTCTGCAGTCAGGAAGGCCTAAATGCTAAGCCACACTCTACTAGTGATTTGCTCTGTAGTCTTTGGAAAGTTCCTTTCTCTACTTTATTTTCTTCATGTGTAAAATGAGAAAGATAGTAATACCCTTCTTGAAAAGGGGTTTTGTGAACATTAATTAGTACTGAGAATTAGTATTATCAAGTGGGGCACTGAATCACTGCAACAAATGCCTCATGCATCACATTGAAGCTAATCTTTTCACATTTTAAGTATTCTGTCACCAAATTAAGCAGGAAGGATTTAAACTTTTGCTTTATTTTTATTAGCCTTCATTAAGATTATATTTGTAAGTTACACAGAAATCAAATCCAATTATATCAGCCAGGATCTCTGCTGAACTGCCTGCAAAAATAGAACATAGTTATTATCTCAGTCTATAGGGTTCTCATCCAACACTGAGAAAAAAGAATTACGTCCATACATGGGTTATAAACTGCCTCCACTTGCTGTTTTAAGCCTCAGATGTTTTCCTTTAAATTCAGATTAAAATAACTTGAGTTTTTCCACATAATGAAGGCTGCATTAAAGTAATTAACATTTAATTAAAAGCAGGTTTTCCTCAGCAGGTCAGATTGTGAAGGGCTCGGTGTTGTTGCTATAGAAAGTGGGAGGCTGGGCTGTTTGGTTTCCAGAGAAGAAGCTGTTATGTTCTGGCCCTGACAGTTTGAAATCACCCTTGGAATGATCTGAAGATCCAAAGGAGGAGAGGTTGTCAGTGTCACAGAGACCATGTAACACTGCTGGAGAATGTCATTTTCTTTACACATTCAGTGTAGTGTTGTTAGGGTATTTTTAATTGAACTGACTGTAGAGATTTAAAACTCATACTGGCACTTGGTAAATTAATTTAACTGTATGCTTCCTGTATGCTTTTGAATTGTCTGAGGAAATCAGGGCAATATTTTCTTATGGTTTTGCTTTTCTTATTTGTTTTTTTTTCCTGTTTTCTCCAGATCCTTCATTCTTTCCCCTGCTGGCCATTATGAGCCCAATATTTGTTGTGAATCTTGCTAAGGACTGGATTTAATCATAAATTACTTTAAAATAGAATAATTAACCTCTTGCTCTACATTGCAGTTTTTATACTGAGCTGCTGCAAGCAACAGTGACAAAGGGATCTAGGAAGGATCGAAATATTGCCAAAATATTTTTTTAAAATATAGCTTATTTTAGACTCAGTCTAACACAAGCTGAAAAAATAACCCGAGACAATGATTTGTGAGGCCTTCAACCTGGTTCTGCCAAAGCCCATGGAAGTTTTGCCATAAACTTCAACTGGAGTAGGATAAGCCCTTGAGGCATAATGACAATGAAATGTAACAGTTAGAAAAGCTGGCACCATTAGGCTGAATATGCAGAAGTATTGGGGGAGGTTGTTACATCCCTGTCCATGTGATTGTGATTGCCCCTCAACCATTTTCTACAGTTCTCTGCAACCAATACCAGAAACAACGTGAGTAAACCAGAGGGAAGTCAGAGAAAAGAAACAGGAATGGCTAAGGGTTAGCTTATGGCGTTAAGCCATGCCCAAGAAGTGAGGGGGGGTTCATTCTACTATAGCCTGAAGGAATTCTGACTAGCCCTGCTACTGGGAAGTGGAGCATCAGTTTTGCCAGGGGCTGAAAGGATGCATTACGTACAGCCATGTTGCACTCAGCTCCAGTGGTTAATGGGGCAGAGCTTCTCCCTCATTGCACTCAATTAGGGGTGGCAGCACAAGCCTGGAGATGTTTGGGTGTTCTGAGCACTCAAGGCTGTGCCGGTAATGGATTCACCAAAAGAGTCTAGGGGGAAGGATGCTTGTGCCTTTTCCTTACCTTGCACCTGTTGGGCAAATATACTCTGCCCCTGCACCCATTTTAAAGAGTCACTTGAATGCTGCTCCTGCCTAGAGGCATCCTCAGATGGCATTAGACAATTGTAGTGGCTCCTGTTCCACTTCCTCTCTCAGGTGCAGGAGGCACATCTAGGAAAAAAGTCATGGCTGGGCTGTTGCTTTGCCCTGGAGATCCCTCAAGCTGCTCCAAAGCGTGGGAGAGAAGAGGGGGTCTTAAAGCCACTTTAAGTAGTATGGTCTGCCTCCTTGCAAGTAGTACGGTCTGGAGTCTGGACCCAAACAGCTTGCATTAATGCAAATGATCTGCAAGATGTCCTTATCTGCAAGAGCTTGTGTAATTGCCTGCAAGGTGAGGTGGCTACAAGCATGTGAAGAACATAATAAAAAAGAACTAGGTGGAAGGATTATTTAGGAGGGTTGGTTTGGTTGAAAGATTATTATGTGAAGTAATGGATGAAACTGATTGATTGTAGGAATATTTAGGTTAAGTGCTAGGAGAAAATTCCTAACAACAAGTTCTGTTCTTGGACTGTGGATTAGTTCACTAAAGGAAGTTATGGAAATAATGAGTAATTTAAAACAGGACTGAATAGAGCACTCCAAATTGGTGCTGTAAGGAACTATCCTGTACCCGTGGCAGCATAAACTAGATTACCTTATAGGTCTTTTCTTTCTATCATTTTTATGGTGCTATCACATTTGGAACAGGCTGAGGGTGGTCTTATAATTAACAGAGGCTGCCATTAGAACACATCTGGAACCCAGAGACTTAAAGTGTCATTTTAAACATTATTGTACCCACCCCTCATTTTCTAAATTCCCTTTCCTGTCTCTAATGGATGGGCAAGGTTATCTGGGTGCAGACAAATTATATTGTTCTCAGGCTCCTCCCTCTCCAGCATGATTCAATGTTTGCTATGTCATTGCTACCAAGCAGTTGTGATGTCCCATAGCAAAGAAACTAAGTATGGGTAGACCGTGTGGAATTTGAAATGTTATGAACATCGTGAACCACATTTTCCAGCAGCATTCACAAAACTAGTTCAAGTTTGCAGCATCTTTCCCTCCTGTAATTAAAACCCAAGTGTGTTTTTCTCCAAGAATAGTTCAGTGAAAAGTATTTTTCTAGCTAAGAACAAGTTTTTGCTGTCAGGGATAGAAAAAGGCTCTGAGAGATATCATGGCAGAAGTGGATACTGTATAACCTGTACTTATTTTTCCATTTGATGTTTTTTCTTTTATCTAGCTGTCCTAATTTCTCTCTTTCTTTCTTTCTTGCTGCCCCCACCCCTCATTATTGTGGTATCGGAACATCTCTTCCCCATGCTACTGCTTTTTCCAGTCTCTGCATCTGTTTTTCATTTTGTTCACTCTGACCCGTCACTGCCTGGCTGCCACCTTTTCTCATAGTTTTACCTAAGATGAACCCAAACACAATACATTTCAAGTTTGATTCAGATCTGCAACCTTGTGATGTTCAAATTGGTTTGAAATTAGGCAAGTGAGTCTGGTCCTCCCGACATCAAATGAAACAAAATCAAACTGTTTTTAGAATGTACTTTCATATCATTCCTTTAGTAGGAGTGATTAGAGTGCTCAGTCACCAGCTATCAATGATATCCATCTAGCATGGATGATTTAGGAATAATAGGTAAGATTCATCACTCTTGCTACAATTTTAAAGTGGCATAGCTCCACTGAAATCAATGCAATCACACTGGTATAAAACTGGAGTAATCCATATGTCTACATTGCATTCCTCTTCCGAGAGAGGAATGCAAATGCAGACACCCGAATTTGCAAATCAAGTGCAGATTTGAATTTCCTGTGCTTCATTTGCATAATTGTGGACTGCCGCTTTTCCGGAATAGCATCTTTCGAGACAACAAACGTGGTCCCCACGGGGTTATTTCGAGAGAAAACTGTTCCTTCGAATTAACCCTTACTCTTCAGTCTGCGATTGTGCAAATGAAGCATGGGAAATTCAAATCTGCACTTCATTTGCAATTTCAGGTGTCTGTATTTGCATTCCTCTCTCAGAAGAGGAATGCAATGTAGACATGCCTCCAGTGGTGATCACAGAGGCCTACTGAAACTGACTACTGTCACTGAGTGAAATTTACCTTTGTGCAGGTGGCCCACACAAAGTCAACATGGGGCTTAAGTGGGACTTATGCGGTCAATAAAGTTGATACTGGCCCTGTGCACTGGTGAAAACTTCACTTAGGGTACAGAGGAAAGAACAAAAAATAAATGCCAGACCATTCAAGTAAGCGATAAACCAATGTGTTGGTCTGATACATACAAAGGCTATCAAATCATTCTTTATTTCACTTTATAAAGCATACCAATGAGTGTCCACCCAACAGTTCCAGATGCTATGCCATCCTTTAGCATCACAAACAAGTTATACAACTGTATTCCTATCCTCCTCTTTGCTTCCTCTATATCCTTTAACGGCCACTTCTGCACAACTGGACACTTGGACTAGTTATCTCAGTACAAGCAGCCACAAAGCTGTGGATAGCATTATCGCACTGGTGAGATCTGTTTCAGAAGCCCTTGGATATTTAGTTGCTTCTGAGCTGACTATGTAGGGCTTAGGTGCTGTAAATTGGTTACCATGGCTTGTCCCCCACATTTCCATTTTTCTTTTGTTTCATCATTATTATAAAAAATTGGTAGATGGTTAATATTACAAGTCCAGGGCAAAACTACTCATACGTTCAGTGTAAGGACATTTCAATATTTAAAACAGATGGTTCCCAGTGACCTTACATGTCTCCTTTGTAAATGTATCTACTGTCTTATAGAACCATCTGCATCCCAATATGCAGCTCATATGTTTCCAAGTGTTTCCTCGTTAACCAGCAGAAAATGCCATCTTCTGTCTGCCAGTGAAATAAAGGTTCAAGTTCTGCTCTCAGTTACACTAGTGTAAATCTGGATTGGTTCGATCAGAGAGTAGACTTTGCCTCCAAGTGTTGTGTCAGATTTTTTTACAGCTAATACATTGTATTATTAATGTGCCAACAGCTGCTAGAATTTCAAGTACATAAGAGCACTTTCTGACCCAGAGCATTTCAATCCGAGACGGTAACTGTCCACAAAAACCTAGCCATTGGCATTGTGGGGACATTTCTCATTGTCAAACATGGCATTGCAACAATTGCATTCAGGGGTGCAGAATAGAACATGATTTCAGGTGTCCCAGTATGGAAAGATTCAGCCTTGTTCTTGGCTGCCTCTACACAGAGGAGTAGAACCAACCTATGAAAGGCAACATTATGATTTCAACGCCACTGTGGATTTTTTATTCCGATTTTAGTACTAACATGCACTGGATTCTCTGTACTTAGGACTTTTACTATATGTAGAGCCATCCATGCAGACCTCGGAGCGTGCTTTAGTATGGTTACTCCTGTTCTTTAAAGGCAAGCCTTTTAATTTGTTTAGGACTTGCCCTTTGGTTGGGCATATGCTACTGCATTTTTTGTGTGAAACTGTCATAAAGAATTGTCCATAAAATATATGTTCCTTCTACTACTCAGAGTTAAAGAGAAATAGCAGGTAGATGGGAAGTGGCATATCTCTTATTTAAATTTCAATTAGAAAAAAATACAAAAGTGTATTACATGAGAAACTGCTCAGAGTTGTAGGGAATGTAGTGTTTTAAGACCTACTGTAGATCTATGTTGGTGTCTGTGAAAGAGAGGATAATTAGTGCCTATACTCTCAGTCATATCAGACTAAAGGTAATGGGGTGTAAGAAATGGTTCATTAGGCTCTCTCAAGTACTTTTACTGTGTCCATACTATTTATACCAGCAGAAAAAATTCAATGTCTTTAAAATCAAGTCAAAGCATTTGCCTTATATTCCTGGTTTGAGAAATAACATTGAGTAATGATCTCTTAAAGTCAAACAGAAAAATGTACATTAAAAAACATAAATAGTTTTTTGATAGCATTCTGTGCCACTCCAACACAAAGTAAATGCAAATGCCATCCCCTCCCTTCCTCACTTGCATTTCTGTCTATATGCTTAACTTGCAGAGGTGAATTTGTGGACAGAGATGGTAAACTAACAAATCAGCCACATTCCCAATGAAGAACATTTATTTTCAAAAGAAACATTTGTGTTGTGTACCTTTTGCTCTCTGGGTCTGAAGAAGAGGGCAAGTTGTATGGAGAACACCAATAAATGTGATTAAGGAGATGAAGAGGACTGATATATAAGAAAGGACTAAAAAAATAAAACAAAATATGTGTAGCTTAAGTGATGAATCTGGTGATTAAGGTGGAGAGGACATGGTAATACTCTACAGATATTTGAAGGGTGGATACCAAGGATGGTAAGACATTTTTTAGGATGGCAAAAGAGTAGAATAGTAAGTGGAATAGGATGAAATTAACAAAGGGAAAATTTAGGTTAACTATCAGGAAAAGCTTCCTGACAGTGAAATCTATAATACCACTGTGGAATAATCTCTTTCTCCTGGGAAGTTGTGAAACCGTATCACATGAGACATTTAAAACTATATTGGGCAAATCATTTAAAAGTACAAGGGTGTAAAAAGAAATATAAGGTACAATCCTGCACTGGTAAGGGAATGGGCTGTAGAGAGTTCTTTTTCCTTTTCTTATGTGCCTGATTCTTGAAAACTATTCTACATCTGTAGTTTCTAGAAAAGTAACTAGCACTGCAAGGGTGAATTTGGGAGTCAGTCTATTTGCATAAATTACAGTATATATCTACAAGATAATAAGGGCATAGCAAAGACACATTGTGTTAACACTGCATGCAATTCTGAATGCACTTCTGAACTCATTGTTTTTTTAATGTGCAGAGCTGGGCATCTATAATTTTGAAAATTTTGCCCAAGATAGCTGCTTTGTTTACTACCCTGACAGCATTTGTTGATAATAATTAAATAATAATTAAATGCAGAGGGTTTGACACAACACTCCCCAGACATGATTCAAGAGTTAAATTTGGCAGAGAGCGAGTGCTTTAACATCTGATTCTTAGAAGAGCTAAGCACCTGCGCCTCCCATTGGTTTCAATGGGAACTGAGAATGCTCAGCACCTCTCAGTAGCAGTCTGGCTATTCAGGTTAACAGCACATTCGGTACAGAACTACTGAAATGCAAGTCTAGCATTTGTAATACAATGAGCAAATAAACATTTTACAGGGATAGGAAATGTCAATATGACAGCATGATGCTGTGGGGGACTAACCCTGGGTCAGTTTGATTTTGGGTGCAAAGAAGGGGATGCATAAATAATTCAAACTCCTCTAGGATAACTCGTTTTTCAATTGACCTATCTAGGACAGATTGGCCCAGTGGCCATATTGTAAAAGGACAGGCAGGACAATCAACTATTTAACATACAGACAATGAACACCCTCACCCAGACTGAATTTACAATTAAGGCATCCTGATTAATCTGGTATCATCAGCCAGAGATACAATGGGGACTATGCATATCCTGAAAAAGGTAGAGAGTAATTATCTACCTATGGAAAATACATACCATATGCATTTAAGTGCTAATTCAAACTTGAACTATTGCCACTTGTTCTAAATTTGTACCAAGAAATTAGGAGATTCTAACTATAAAATATTCACAGAGACTTTGGTTATACATTTGTCAGAAACTGCTTTGTGAATATTTAAAAAAGATGCAAGGTTAAATTTTTAAAAGATAATGTTTTTCCTCACATAAAAACACAACTGCATTGCAGTAGAAGTATTTATTTCTTAACCTGATGTATGAAACATCCTGAAGACTTTTGTGTTTATTTTCATGATCTATAAATAAATAATCGGCAGTCTGGGAGCCTGATCTGAGACAGCACTTAAACATATGCCTAACTTGAAGCAGGGAGCTGTCCCATTAAAATCACATCGGACTACTCGTGCTTAAAGTTAGGCATGTGCTTAAGTGATTTCCTGGATCAGGGCCTAGATTTTGGGACCCAGATAATAGAAAGGTATATTGAGCTTTTTTTCACTCCGTGATGTACAAATCCAAGGAAGCTTTTAGGGTCGTCTTTGTCTTGTGCAGGATTTTGAGGCATAGGAGCCTGATTTTTCTGTGCACAAATATTGTCACTGTCTTCCACTAAAAGATTCCCACTCCCCCCCTGAGTATTTAGACTTAAATATATTGGGCTTGACTCTACAATCCTTACTCAGAAAAAAAACCTATTGACTTCAGTGTTTGCTTTCTTTTCCTTAGTAAGAACTGCAGGATCAGACTGTAATTACTTCTTGAGCCAAGTATCGAGTTTTCAATGCAAACTAGGTTTGACGTTTGCACCTGGAAGACAGAGTGAAAAATGGCCCGTAAAGTTTATATTAGTTTGAAAAACAGCAACATTTGCTTTATGCATAATACAGAACCATGCATCTCCTCATACCCTGGAATGGAAAACATGTTGATCGAACACATGAAAAGATCCTGGCATGCAGTTGCTTAAGTCTCAGGATCATGGGCTAAGTCAATGCATTACATGCAGGGTAGTTGTAGCTGTGCTGGACCCAGGATATTAGAGAAACAAGGTGGGGGAGATAATTTGTTGATGAGAGACACAAATTTTCAAGCCACCCAGAGCTCTCATTTTTAGTACTGTTGTTTATTTGGGTTGCAGCAGTGGCCTAAGGGCTTCCATTGTGCTAGGTGTTGTATAAACAACAGTAAAAAGATGGTTCCTGCCCTTGACATCTTACAATCTAAGAATATTTGACTATATTAAAAGGTACTAACATTAGCTACGCCTCTGGGTTAAATCCTCAGTGGGGATAACTATGCATATCTTCACTGGAATGTGGCCCTCTCAGCTTCAATACCTTAACCTTTATGGGCTCAATTTTGCACCATTGAAGTCAATGAGAATTTTGCTATTGACTTTACTGAAAATAAAATCCGGCCTTCAATCAGCTGAGATAGCCATTATCAAATGTAACTAATATACTGAACGCCATGCAGGATGCTTCTTTGCTTACAAGAAACAGGCCAACTTCAAAGGATGTTGAAAGCTGAGTGCAACTCACAGGGACTGGTCCTCACTGGATTCTACAAATACCCTGTTGCAGAGCTCTGTGCAGCTAAATATTTCTATCTAGAAAAGTTCCCTATTGTAAACTTTTGCATACTTTGGATGGAACTTTTAATAATTTCATGCAATGCACCTTGTGTATATATATAATTTTTCATCAACTGCTTAATGGTTTTCTCTAGTCTCATTTTTTTCTTTTTCAAAATTCAGGGGAATTCCAGAACATTTTGCAATTAGCTAAGGATTATATTTCCTTATTTTTATTAATTTTATGTAAAGTGGGATTTATCAGTGGAGCGTTCATTGACACCGGCTTCAATTTATTCTGATGAAACTGACTGACATCTGTGTGTGCTGTTCATCAGTCATAATTTAAACCATTCTTAATTGTATTAAATGTAAATTAAGACATTCAATTTCAGCCATTATTTTTCATAAAACACTGTGAACTGAATTTTAGTGGGTCATGAGATCTTACATTCAAGATAAATAGAGTAAATTCAAAACTTACCATTGATGTTCATATTTCACCCTTTGTCGACTGTATTTTGTTTGTAGTTTAGTAGATTGGAACAATTAATTTTCTCTCTGAAGGGAACATGAATGGCTAAGGGTGACATAGCTGAATTTTTAACAGATGACTTTATCATTCTGAGAGCTTGCTTGTTACCACAGTGGGGTAAATATATTAACAGAAAACTAAATTAACCCTTTATCTAAACTAAATGATAAATTACAACAGAAAATCCAAACAATTCCAGAATCACTTTTCTGGTGTTGAATTCACATGCTGATGCCGCTGGATTTTTTCAGCTTCCTTGATTATATTTTCATTACAAAATCTGTATGCAGGGGGGTTAGCTACAGCCATGTCCATGGTTAAAAATAATTGTGGGGGGGGTGAAGACCATTTTCTGTCATGGATGAGAACCTCACTTTAAGGAAAAGTAATTAAAATTAATTAACAAAACTGTCTTAAAGGCCTCATCCTGTTCACACTGGGGTTAATATCAACATTTCTATTCAATTCAATAGGAGTAGAATCCAGCCCTAAATTACAAACCCAGGGATGAGCAAGATTTAGTTGCCTAGCAGTGCTGGATTTTGCACAAAGCTTGAACAGAATTTTTCTAGAAATATTGGGAGTATTTGAAAGTAGTTGCTTAAGACAGGGGATCACCTCTGCCGACTGATCCTTAGCAGGCTTTGCTATACTCTAGCCTGCTTGTGGGACTAATTCTGTAATCCCTACTCAAGCCAAAATCACTAACTTCAATCAGAGTTTGACCCAAGAAGATATGGAGGGCCTGCAAATGCAAACCCTTACTCACATATTAACTAATGGGACCGTTGGTAGGACTGGGCCTCTTAGCGTATGTCTACACTATGGGATAAGGTCAAATTAAGATACGCAACTTTAGCTACATTTATGCATAGCTGAAGTTGAAGTACCTTAATTTGACTTTTGGCGCTGTCCGCACTGCAGGAAATCAGAGGAAGGACACTCTCCCTTCAACTTCCCTTACTCCTTCTGGAAGCAGAACTACCAGCATTGACTGGAGTGCCGCCTCAGTTCGAATTAGTGTGTCTTCAGTAGACCCGCTAATTTAAACACTAGAGGATTGACAATGGCAGCTTCGATCTTCTCTGTAGTATAGACACCCCCTCAGTAACCACAGCAGGATTTCACCAGTCATGTATTTAGCAATAGCTATCAAGGAAAGCAAATGGATAATCCTATGTATCATTTTATCATGCATGTTTACAAAAATGGGATTATATGCCACAGCAGCTAGGGTTGATCTAAGAATCAAACAGTACTCCCACGCATCCATATGCTTAGTACTCACCTCATCCATATGCTAAGTTTTGTTTGTATTGTTATTAATCAAAGCATGCTAAAGAGCATTGAAGTTAATGGGATTTAAGCATGTGCTTAAGTGCTCTGATGAATTTGGGATAGAAGACTTCAACAGCAAACCAGTCAATGCTTTGTGGTTAAGGTTCTGATATGTCCCAGATAAAGGATCTCAGCTTGTAGTCCCTTACTCATGGGGATAACCCTTTTGTGTCTTTGAATAAAGATTGTGCAAGTAAAGATTTGCAGGGCAGATGCAAAAGCTGGTCAACAACAGTGGGGAACCAGTTCCTCCCTGCTTTACTCACACATGTAGTAAAATTTTATATGACTATTATTTATGACATTTACATTCCCATGTCAGTTCAACTGATGGAGAATGAAGTGTTGCAATAAGTCTGGAGATGGGTAGTGATGCAATCATCCTACCAGTTTCTTGCTATTAATATATGTCTCTTACTGATTTTTAAAGATAGCATAAATGAGAGTACTGAATATAAATGGCTTCTGTAAGTCATTCAGGTCAGTGAAGCATGTCATTGTTTGCAACTAGAGTTCCAAGAAAGCATGGTCTGGCTGATAGGCTCACTATATATTTTTCTCATAAATAAAAACAAACAAACAATATTCAGTATGTTTAATGAAAATTATAAACTCATGCTGTGTACAATGTGTTTCCAAAGCCAGAACTAGCTTCAAGTGTTTAATGGGCTGACCTTACTAAATCATCTTTAGAGTATGTGGTTCCAATGTGCCAGTAACATATAAATTATTTCTCTGAATGTATGTTAGCAAATATTTGATTATGATTTATTTTGGGGTTCTCAGAAAGATGGAGTAAGTTCTTTAATATTAGCATTACTAATGATTTTAATGAGGCATTAAAATGTTGCAATATTGTAGGAACATTTTTCTTTTTTCAATATTATTTCATTAATAGTTCACATGAATGTTAATGTTAAATTGATTATGAATCCTGAAAGAATAATCCTCAGAGTGTCAAAGTGCTTTTAACAGAGTGAAAGAATTCTGCAAAAGCAGGGATCCGCAGAGTTGTAATGAAATGCCTCTGCACTAGAGAACAGCAAGGCCAATAGTTTGTAAAATTAAGACTGAGAACAATGCTTTAATATGCTTAACTTTAGGACTCTCCAGCAATTCTAGCCAGTTGAATGTTAGACCCCCAATACTGCAAAAGTTCAACTCAGACCCTCTCTGCCTGTGTGGAGTCCCAGTGAAATGCCCATAGCTCCCATTGTAGAAGTCTGAGCTTATTTATTTGTGTATAGGTAAAGAAATGGCAAATACAAAATACATTTTCTTTTTAACAAGCTTGAAAAGCAAATCTTTATTTGGCTCTGAAGGGCTGTACAATCCATGTATTGACACCTCTGCAGAGTGGATCATCATCTTAGGGATTTATGGTTCACATAATGTAAGTATTATAGACATTACATTTTTTTTTTACATAAAAGAGTGGAATGAAACATTTCCATTTAACTTATGTTAAATGGGTATTTAAACAACTAGGATTTTTCACTGCATGCCAGAATGTAGAGGGGAGTTGGCACATTAGGAAATCTGAAAGAAGGCAGAACCTGGAAGACATGGAAAAGGATCAGACACAGATTTGCCAGGTTCTAATTTGGAAGGTAGAAGTGTTTTGAGAAGCTTGTCCCACAGCAGCTTTAAGTTAAGCAACCGGCACTTATGCAGGAGATGAACCAAGGTTTTCCTGACTGTGTCAGCATTACAGAGGAAAAGTTAATATAAAGATGAAGTGCTCTTGAACAATTTTTTCCCCATGTTGTAGGTAAAAATAGCCTTTCACATGCTATTTGTGCATGTCTTTATATTCAAACAACAGTTTTACTGTGGTCAGTGCCAGTCAAATCTACTCTTCACTATATCTCATTCCCTTTTATAGAATTAAAAGACTATATTTGCAGAGCTGGATCCTATTCCATAACCATGTCACTTTTATGGTATTCCCCTTCAGGACTCCAGTGCCACAGAAAAAATGATCGTGCTTAGTGATATAAACCACTGATGAGTGTTTATGACTGATTTTCCCCCATTAATTTGTGAAGATCCAGAGTGTGCCACAGCAGCTGAAGTAAAAGTTTTATCTTGGGCACATCAACATTTTAAAGACTGTGCTGAGTTTGTTCTGTTGTCTTCAATGGTCTTATCAAAGAGTTCCAGTTTCCTGTGCAATGAGGTGGCTGATACTTGATTCTTTAGTCCAGTACTGCATTCAGGGATTAGCTTTGTGCTGTTTTCATATACAGCCATATACAAGAGTCACATAAGCAAGATTTGAAATCCAGCTCATGCACAGGCTACAGCTTTATTGCCCCAACAGGCTATTGCTCTGATCTGGGGGCTAATTTCTCACACAACTGATTTACATGCCTTCAGAAGGATTTAACAAGGACTCCTGGAGAGAGGAGCAGGCTCTGGGGAAAGGCAGGGATCCCTACATAGGCTGGGGGAGTTCTTGTTTCTTTTCTTGGTTGCCATCAGTTTTTGATTTATGTCTATATAAGCTGTTCCCTGCTGAATGGACCTTACTGCCTCTTGCTGTGTTTCGTTTCTGCTCAGTCATCCCATCAGCTTACAATTACTGTGCACTTGCGTGGACCCAAAAGGCAACGTCGGTGAGCAAAAGGAAAAGGAAATGGTTGCACAGAAGGCACCAAAGGAAAAGGCTCATAAAGGCCACTGCAACTCAGTGTGATTTACATCCTTGGGAGTCACCAAGGCCCCTTCACCAGTGGGGACTCAGCCGCCAATTCTACAAGATCAAATGAATGGTGAGGTGTTTGGAGAAGCATGTAAGCAGCTCTTGGGCCCCTGGCTGTCCTCAGAATCAGCACTCAGCAGGATCCCTGAGTCGAGGCTGGATCTCTTGATTTCTAGTCCTTGCTTTAACTACATGATGATAGTTCATCTTCTCTCTGCTCCTCTTCCGCCCCCCTCCCCCCCAGAAGAATCTGTGTGCAACACAGATGAAGTGTTCAGCTACCAGGAATTAGAATGGAAGTGTGTCTGGCTGCCTCCCACCTGAAACAATTAGTGATGGTTATTTTAATCGCTAAACCAACATTTGAAATAGAAATCAGTAAACTAGTTAGTAAAGAGATCAATCTCTGATGGCAAGACAGCAAAAAGTGATTAAAGAGAAAAAATAGATTGGGCTATATCTTGCCATCAGTTTTTAAGCAAACTCCTCATTTTTCTCAAATTCAGTGTGAGCTTTGCTTCATTTGGATTACACAGGGGAGTTCTGCTTGAAAACTGATAGTATGATTTGTCCATTTTAATTTAGGGGCACATTTTTTATTTGTACATTTGTATATATCTAATCTGAGAATTCCTGCTAGCATCTAATAACTGGAAATTACAAATAATCTCAATAAAATGTATTGAGTACCTTTTCATTTAAAAAATAGTGCAAGGAATAATCTCCTGTAAAGACCCGTTCTCTTAAAATTATCAGAGAATATGAGATTAATAAGAAAAAGTAAACTGCATTGTGTTAGTGTCATGTACTGTTATAGCAAAGCTAAGGGCCTGCCTGACTCTGAAGTCTTATGCAGCTGCAAGTTCGATTGAGTTTAATGGGAATTTTGGCTATATAAAGACTACAGGATTGGCTCCTGATAAATTTGTATCACTAGCTGATAGGACTGCATCTGATCAACCTTTGGCTCCTTTTACCTTTCAAATATAATATGATGGTTTCTTACAAAGGAGAGATTTGGGCAAATTCATTTTTTGCTGATTATACCACTAAGGAATAAGATTTAACAACAACTTTAGCACAGAGCCAGATCTATCCCTGGACTTCAATAGAAATACATGGATGCTTAATTTGGCACATTGATTGTATATCGTTAGCCTCTCGTATCAAATGAAGCTTTATTATAAGTATTTATATTAGTATTCTGTTTTAACACTGAACATATATAGTCACTGACATGTAGAATAATAAGTTTGCACTTTTACAGTTACATTTATTTACTTCCCAGCATCAGCCCGGGTGGAAGAACTCCATGTTCTCCGCTCTATGCAATCTCAGTGTCTGTCATTCACATGTAGAAAACCCAGCTCTCTACTTAGTACATTGCTGGTGAGAGATAGACATTTACAGGGCCCCTCTGCCCTTGAGCTGTTCCATTAGTGCATGGAAAGCACCTTGCAGCCTGTGACAAGCGCAGCAGATCGGCACTAAATCAAAAATCAGTGCCAGCCAGGGATCTAAGCCACCATGAAGGTCACAGCCATCAACTGCATGCCATCTCAATCCAAACAAAACACATTGGATACAGGGGATTTTCACAACTCACAATCGGAGACAAACATGTCATGTTAGAGTAATCCCCTATAGCAGTGAAATGGGTAACTGACCTTTTAAGTACTTTTGAGTATTTAATCAAACTTTGAAGGAAGGTGGTGGTAATTTTTGGTAATTTTTACATTGTAACTGAAACTCTGGCTCTGTGCCACAGCAAACCCAAATTTTCACAAAGAATTTCTCTCTTTTGGTACTGAAATCTAATATCTAAACATAAATCATAAGATAATCTTTGCATACAGATTAGTTTTTAATACAGATACTTTTATAATTTTCTATCCTGGATAATAAGAAACTGAACTAAGTGTTTAAAACTGTTGGTTAATCTAAAAGAGATTTTAGTGCAGATACAATACAGATTTATTTTGCATAGCTGCTTCCATAAAACGTGCATCCCCTGTTAAACTATAGGATGATATACTGCTGAAGAACTATAAAGTGAAACAAGGGAAAAGATGGTATAGGGATAGAGAGATAAAGATATTTAAGTTAAGGAGTAAAAAGCATTTTACCATCAGAGAATTCAGCTGAGATGAAGCAATTAAAATAGCAGGGCCTGATTCAAGAAAAAGGTATGTCTGCCTCTGGTAAGGCTGTGTAGCAGAGATCAGATGTGTTCCTGAATAGAGCACAACTCCAAAAGCTTATATTGAAATGTACCAGGTCATCTTTTCATGGGGATCTGTTCATGGACATTCCCCTTCTGTTGCAGGGATGGTTAGCCAGATCCCCAGCACTGGGCCTCTGCGGGCCGCTCTCTGAGTCTAAATGGGCAGCAGAAAGATAAGGGCAGAACTGAAGAGAGGAGTGCTTTGTTCTTGACAACTGGCAGTTTATCTGCTTACAAAGAGATGCAGCTTTTGGCTCAGAGCCTGCTCATTGTGGGAACCCTACTCAAGGAGGTTTGTGGGGCACCTCGGATGCGGGAACCGTTGGAACTACATTGCTAGGGAAGTGGAGTAGAAGCAAAGGGCCAGAGCAACTGTGCAGGCACAAATCCTCTGCATGGGCTGCCAAGGTTTCCAGCAGATCCCTTGAGATCTCAGGGAATCTGCAGGTTTTTGGGACCCTTGGTCATTCTATGGGATCATAAATTCTGGCCCCTCCCCTTGCAACAATTTGGGGAAAATTCAGAAGTGTCATCTCCTACAGGACAAGAAGGATAAGGGGGCAGTAGTTCCTTCCCCCAACTTTTCATAGGTCTACATGCTCTTTTATGTCTTCCATTTTTGCCCCCCTCCTGACTTTGCAGGATATCATATAATCACTTGTAATGTTCTAGATGCTGACACAACTTTGCTTGCTTCCCTCCCCCTATCTTGAATTGTTCTGAAATGATGTCCATCGGCCCTTGGAAAACTCAACAAGACAAACCCTGGTAACATTTTCCTGCCTTCAGGTCCCCTCATTCAGGATTTCCTGCAAGAGGGGCAGTTCCCACTCCCACAAGAATCTGAATGAATGTGCCCTAACACAGTGATTTGTTGTATAACTAACAAAGAAAATAAATGAATTTACTCTATGTGCAAAGTTTACTCATAGACTCTGACTGTATAGTTTGGATGGGTATCATAGAATACGAGAACAGGAAGGGACCGTAAGAGGTCATTGAGTCTAGTCCCCTGCCCTTATGGCAGCACCAAGCACCTGATCGTTCCTGATAGATGCCTATCTAACCTGCTCTTGAATATCTCCATTGATGGAGATTCCACAGTCTTCCTAGGAAATTTATTCTGGTGTTTAAGCACCCTGACAGTTAGGAAGTTTCTCTTAGGGTGCTTCTACACAGCAAGGCTTAACTCGAAATAAGCTACCCAAATTGAGCTACATCAATTGCACAGCTTATTTTGAAATAGCTTATTTCGAAACTGGGAGCATCTATACAGCACTTATTTCAAAACAGAGCACTCTTCCTCCAACTTCCCTTACTCTTCGCACAATGAGGGCTATAGGAGTCGGAGTAAGAAGTCCTCCAGCTTGACAGTATTTCAACATTATTTCGAAACAACTGCCTGCTGTGTAAATGCGGACTAAGTTATTTTGAAATAATGTTGCTGTGTAGACATATCCTTAATGTCTAACCTAAACCTCCCTTGCTGCAATTGAAGCCCATTGCTTCTTGTCCTATCATCAGAGGCCAAGGAGAATAATTTTTCTTCCTCCTCCTTGTAACACCTTTTTAGATACTTGAAAACGGCTATCATGGCCCCTCTCAGTCTTCTCTTTTCTAAACTAAACAAGCCCAACCCTTTCAGTCTTCCCTCATAGGTCATATTTTCTAGACCTTTAATCATTTTTGGTTGCTCTTCTCTGGACCTTCTTCAATTTCTCCACATCTTTCTTGAAATGTGGTGCCCAGAACTGGACCCAACACTCCAACTGAGGCCTAATCAGTGCAGAGGAGAGTGGAAGAATGACTTCTCATGTCTTGCTCACAACACACCTGTTAATGCATCCCAGAATCATGTTTGCTTTTTTTGCAACGGTGTCACACTGTTGACTCATATTTAGCTTATGGTACACTATGACTCCTAAATCCCTTTCTGCAGCACCTCTTCCTAGACAGTCGCTTCCCATTCTGTATATGTGAAAATGATTGTTCCTTCCTAAGTGGAGTACTTTGCATTTGTCCTTATTAAGCTTCATCCTATTTACTTCAGACCATTTCTCCAGTTTGTCCAGATCATTTTGAATTATGACCCTATCCTTCAAAACAGTTGCAATCCCTCTGACGTTGGTATCATCTGCAAACTTAATAAGCATACTCTCTATGCCATCATCTAAATCACTGATGAAGATCTTGAACAGAACTGGTCCCAAAACAGATCCCTGCAAAACCCCACTTGTTATGACCTTCCAGCACGACTTGAGCCATTAATAACTATTCTCTGAGAACGGTTATCCAGCCAGTTATGCATCCACCCTACAGTAGCCCCCATCTAGGTCGTATTTCCCTAGTTTATTGGTAAGAATGTCATGTGAGACCATATCAAATGCTTTACTGAAGTCTAAGTATACCATGTCCACCAGTTCTCCCTTATCCACAAGACTTGTTATCCTATCAAAGAAAGCTATCAGATTGGTCTGACATGATTTGTTATTTACAAACCCATGCTGGCTGTTACCTTATTATCTTCCAGATGTTTGCAGATGAATTCCTTAATTATTTGCTCCATTATCTTCCCTGGCACAGAAGTTAAACTGACTGGTCTATAGTTTCCTGGGTTGTTCTTATTTTCCTTTTTATAAATGGGCACTATATTTGCCCTTTTCCAGTCTTCTGGAATCTCTCCCAACTTCCATGATTTTCCAAAAATGTTAGCTAAAGGCTCAGATAACTCCTCTATCAGCTCCTTGAGTATTCTAGGATGCATTTCATCAGGCCTTGGTGACTTGCAGACATCTAACTTTTCTAAGTAATTTTTGACTTGTTCTTTTTTTATTTTAACTTCTAAACTTACCCCATTTCCGTTACCACTCACTATGTTAGGCATCCTGTCACTATGTGTATTCGTGTGTGTGTCCATCCTTTTTCCCTATCAGATACTAATCATGGGTGTTACACATGCATATTAGTAGGAGAATAGACTCCTAGATCAGAGCATAACCATCAGAGCTGGAAAAACAGAACTGACCATCTTTGGGACTCTCTACTTACACGTTTGGGAACCTCCTGTGATGAAGGAATTTTGACAGATACTATAAAATAACATCTATATGACTTGCATACACACCAAATGAACTGCAAAACTTTACTTTCTTTTAACTAAGTTGTATCAGTTTTTGATAAATTACTGGCTCTTTTATTAATTGTACATAAAACTAAACTAATTTTTCTAAATAAGGACAAATCTCTGTGCTTTTTTGGGGAGTATCACTTAAAGGAGACTAATAGCATCCACTTAGGCCATGTCTACAGTAGGAAAGTATTTTGAAATTACTAAATTCTGACTTAACTCTCAATTAAAAAAATTCAAACTAACCTGTCCACACTACAGGGAAGCCTCGAAATTAGTCTGAGGCAGACTCTGTTAGTGTAGATGCGCTACCTCAGACTTAGAGCCCCAGGAAGCACTGGGGAGTAATTAGTTTGAATTACTCTGGGGAGTAATTATTTACTCCCACCACACCACCATTATTTCAGAATAACTATTTTGGAATTAGCGTTACTCCCGATGAAAAGCAAGAGTACAGATTTTAAATTCTGTGGCCATTATTTCAAAATAACAGGCATGGTAGTGTGAATGCTCCACTTAGAAATAACCCCCATAAGGCTGAATTTATAAATAAAGTTCTAATATAGACCAGGGCTTATAGAGATTTCACTGCCGTTCTAGATGTGTCTGTGGCTCATTTTTTATATTCATTAAGGAACTCCACAGCTCATTATAGAGAACAGGGAAAAAGGAGTTATGTGAGGGTGTTACTATGATCAAGTATTTTCTAAAGGAAACAAGCTCAGAATCAGATGCTTTGTGGCTACTCCAAAAATATGATCACCAAACTGATGTTTAGTTTTCTCCTAGATTATGGTGTTTCCTGGGAGCCCCAAAGAGGAAAATGTATGTTATGGTACATTGCCATCTAGTGGCAAACAGAGATACATCCTTACTTTATGAGGAGAAAGATGGCAGGGTGGCCCTGGGAGAGGAAAATGGTTAGGAGGGAAGTCAGAAGTTTATCAGAACAGCTTCTCCCCCTTCATTTGAGACCCACTGTCAGGATTTTGTTGCATCTGTGCTTCAGTTTTCATTAAATTGAACCAAACCTTTGAGTTACTGTATTCATTTAAAATTAACTTTATTACCAGTTTGTTAAGACCCCTAGTGAGGAACGCACTTGAAAAGGAATCAGCACAAAGGGCTTTTTTCGCCTTGTCAATTAACAAAGTTTTTGTATTCATCATTCATTAATCGTCAGCCAGTGAGGCTGTTCTATTTAAATGTGCTGGCTTTTCATTTAATGCATCCCATCTGTTTCTGAAATAAATTGCAATAATCCGTGTTTAATGTTAATCAATGTATTACTAAATATGCAAATTATATTAAAAGACGTGGTTTGCAAAAGCTTTCATTTGTAAATATGGTAGCTTAAAACAGGAAGCATATCTAAAAGCCATTTAGATACAGTAGCCTAACTCTACCACTGTGGCTGATTTATAAAGCAGTTCGCAAGTTGATCTTTCTCCCACAAGGGGATATGTAAAACTGTTGCATATCAGATTTTGTTAACATCTGATGGGTTAGTGCTAGCAGTATAAGAGCTTAATATTCACAACCATGTCTTTTACATTTAAATTAATCTTATTCCAGCTTTCTAATTTTTTGTGCTCATCCTAACATATGAATTTGCATGAAGAGTTTATGAATCATATTGAGAGCAATTTGAACAAGATTTTCAATCAGTGATACATTTTATTGCCTGATTTATATAATACATTGTTTCAGGGGCTCTTCTGGAATGCCTCATGCATACTGCCTTATATCATAATGAATGTCTCCCTGGCTATGCCCCAACCATTGCTTCAGTTAGCCAGGAGGGGTTGCTCAAGAACAGTACAAGACACTCTTTCTCACCTCAGAGGATACTGTAGAGCACTCCCAGTCCAGGGAATGAAAGAGTCAGCTCAGCTCCCGAACAGGGATCCTGGCATGGCAGCTTCTTGTGCTGTCACTAGACCAGTAATATAATTCACGCTCGTTCACTCAGGTAACCCTGCATGGGCCTGAGGACAGGTTGACCATGTGATTCCAAAATTGTTTTCAGTTAAATGAAGGAGTTTCTCGTCAGGAAAGCACACATATGGAAAGTCTATGAGGTAATTTGGATTCCTATTTTTGAGAGAGGACTACAGCTGCTGGACTCATCACCTTGAATATAAGCATGCATAAACTTGTAGCCAGGTTGGTCCTTCGGAATGGCCAGCTGCCTGCCGCCACGTGTGAACATGAACACGAAAAAGTTCTATGCACTGAGCTGAATCGGACAACAGGCCACTTTGGCCAGGATTATTCAGTTACTTTCCCCCCTCTTTTTTTATTTAAATTGCTCGTTTACATCTTTTGCTAATGGCACTTGATGAACATGTGAAACTACCCTCTACCTGGCAGTGGGGTTCTTGTGAGGCTCACCATGCTTGGAAGCCCCCTGGCAGGGGAAATCGGCTAAGGCAGGTCTGTGACTAACTCTGTGCCAGCTCTAGATAATTCAGCTTGGAGAAAAGTGCTGGGGATGCCAGTGATACCAACATATGGAGCAGTTGCTGCCCTTTGGCTAGAGAATGTACTTCAATCCTGGGATCTGCTCAGGGATTGCAGGCTGGAGCTTCCACTTAGTTGCCCATACAGTCCTTTCTATTTGAGCCATATTTTGGCTAATCTCTTCTGTTTCCTCCCCTAGTCTACACTAGGGGATAAATTCGAATTAAGATACGCAACTTCAGCTACGTTAATTGCATAGCTTAAGTTGAAGTATCTGAACTCAGCTTTTGGCACCATCGACACTGCGGGCAGTCAAAGGGTGCACATCTCCCTTTGACTTCCCTTATTCCTCCTAGAAGCAGGACTACCAGCATCGATGGGAGTGCCCCCCTCAGTTTGAATTAGTGTGTCAGTTTGAATTAGGGTAAAGAAGCAGTGAGGGAGAATCCAGATGCTGGAATCGCTGAACAAGAATGAAGCTGAGGAGGAACAAAAGTTATTTAACACATTGAAAAAAAAAAGGCTGATAGAATACGGGGTCACAGCTCCATAGCTTTACGTTGAGACCTTAATAACAAGGTCCTATCTACCATGAGTAGACTGTAGAAGGCCTAGCCCAAGATGAGATTTCACATGTTTGAAACATATAATTTTTTTTATAGTAAACGATTCTTTAATCTAACAGAAAAAAAGCGTAAAGATCCAATGGATGGAAGTTGAGACTAGACAAATTCAATCAAGAAGTAAGGTGTAATTTTAGAACAGTGAGGACTATTAATTAACTCATTGGAACAGCTTGCCAGGGCATGTAGCGGATTGTCCATCAGTGAGGTCTTTAAACCAAGCATTAGGCAAGATAGGAGTTTAGGAAGGAATGAACCCAATCTTGTATTTATGAGAGCACTGTTGCTAGCCCATTCCTGTGTTGTCATGGGAATAAAGCCAAAGAAGGGAGTCCCTAACTAAGGTCAGAGGATTGGAGTTAAGACCATATAACTTCTCTCTTTTATGCTGTTTTTATGACAGCCTACCTCTAATGAGCTCAGTGGAGTTGCTCTTCATTTACACTGCGGTAAGAGAGAAATAAGGTCCCATGTCTTTTTTACACATACGCATTTTCTGCCCCTTCTTACCATTTTAACCACATACACAGAGTAAGGGAGCACGTACACAAGGGTTTTGGGCTTTGTGTTCTGTGGCAAAGACCACATCTAGTGCCAAACCTCTTTGCAACCAGTCACCTCTGCTTGCACTTGTGCCTTGAACCCAATAATTTTGCATTCCCTGCAGTGTTCCATGCAAGGATTTGTGAGATCAAGGCCTAAGACAATGGGACCCTTTTGTGACTTGACCTTACTCATTATTTTAGAGGAAGTATTGCTTGAGTAAGAGTACAGGATCTGGTCCAGTATTTGTGTAATTTTGGTCTGTTTCATATTTCAAATGGAAGGAAGTAAGAAGTGGAAAAACATCCTATTTAATGACATAAATTCATGGAGGTTAGGTCCATCAATAGCTATTAGCCAGGATGGGTAGAAATGGTGTCCCTAGCCTCTGTTTGTCAGAGGCTGGAAATGGATGATAGGAGAGGGCTCATATGATGGTTACCTGGTCTGTTCACTCCTTCTGGGGCGTCTGGCATTGGCGAGTGTTGAAAGACAGGATACTGGGCTAGATGGACCTTTGGTCTGACCCAGTATGGCCATTCTTATGTTCTTATGACATGGTTTAAATGCATCAAGGCATTTAAAATATAGTTTTTTGTGAACTCGTTAGAATGCTTTATTATTATTCAGAAGGGGCTAACAATTCAAAAAATGCAGAACCTTTACACTTAACAATGTACATGTTTCTAGGAGACAGTGAATAGCAGTTTGGAAAAAAAGTGGTAATAAAATAACAATTATTAAATATGCTATGGCATATGGACAGTAGAAACAAGCACAAACTTTCAGGTAGCAATCTTAAAAATATGGCTATTATATTCACATGCGTGGAGTTATACAAGGGCTTACACTAAAATCCATGTAAGTTAATGGGAGTGTTTCAGTTGACAAGGTGTTTGGGTCTGACCCAAACCACTGAAGTCAATAGAAAGACTCTCATTGACTACTGGGGCTTTGGCCCTAACTGAATAGTGAAATGTCTCATCAACTGTGCTGATCATATTAAGGCCAAAATACAATTGGGCAGATGGAAGGTTTAGCTTTTAATCTTAACTCTACATTTCCTGCCTTGTGACATGTAATGTGGCATCACTATTGTTTTTGTTGTTTGGAGGAATGTGACTGATTATGATGATAGTATATCCTACTGCCTGTTCCTCAAGTACAATTTGACAGACTTGTAAACTACCATTATGTTTGTTTTGAACTGTAATTTTATTACATATCAATGCATGTTGAACAGCAATTTACATCAGTTTTGGCTGCTTGATGGCATTAAGGGGCTAACCATTTGTACTTTTTTTGCAAAATATTCTTCAAGGCAAAATGAACCCTAGTGAACTCTTTTGGTATTCATGTCTATAATATGCAATACTATATAGACTCCTTTGTGACACAGCATCAGTTAATATCCATCTATTGTAAAATGTTGGCCATAATTGGATTTACAGTTTTCTCATAAAGTTGTTGAAATGTAACTAATTTTACTGTAATCATGATCTTTAAAATTTGAATGGTATCTTTTATTGAATAGCTGTTGCAGGACATCATTTGCTTATGGACTTTAATATCTAGAGGATAGTATAATTTCCATTGTTCCATTAAACATCCATCAGGTTTGAAGCTTGGATTTAAGGCTACTGCATTTGAATTACCAAACGTACACAAATTGGAAACTTTTCAAATAAATAGAATAGAGTACTGCTGTAATTTCTTTGTTCAAATCTACCGTGAGAGTGAGGATAATTTCTTTTTAAACCACAGAATCAGATCCAGGCATTATGAAAACAAATGACTTAAAAACAAGGTTATAATGCCATCTGGGGGTTTATGTTGACATCACAATCCAAACAAGATCAGAATATTTGGCAATTTACAATTGCCTGTCAATTGGTCTAAAGAATTATTCTCCACGCTTCTACATCAAATATAGTAGGCACTTTCAGAACCTATGGGTACGTTGTTTTCATTCCACAGCACTGCTTTTTTTTTCTAATTTTTCAATACAAACATATTTGTTATAGAGCAGAAATAGGAATTTAAAAAGCATGCAGTGTAAAAACAAACATAACAAAATGATGATATATATCATTCTGCTGCTTTCCTCCACATGGCAAAATATGACTGGAAAAACACAAAAGGGCAAAAAAAATGTGTACATATATTCATAAAATGCACTAAACCTCTGTAGATTACACCACAGATTCAATACAAAAATGTCTGCTGGGTTCCTGGCAGAAAATTAATCTTCAAGCACAAATTAACTAGATAATTCAGCCAATAGAAGCATTAAAAATGGAAACAAATCAACCATATTTCTAATTCATCTAACAGCTACAAAGGTAGGCCTTTGTCTGCTTTTAAATTAGGGATGCGTGAAATGGTCCAGCTAAAATAAGAACTGACCTGAAGCTCTGCCATAAATTATAACCAAACTTGAACATTTTCGTAGCTATAAAAGATGTGGATAACTTTCCCCCGTCATTATAATTATTTTTCATTTTTGTGCACTTCCATACTTCTTGGCTATGACTCAGACCAGATGGGAAAACCAATAACATATTTTACATATTTAAATGTTAAGACTATAGTTGGGTGGAGAGAGGTAATTCTGTTTTATGGAGGTTTTCAGTATTTCAAAATCTGATTTTATTGTAATCAGGAACAAAACCCCTACATTCAAAATTCTCTCTGAAAGGGAATGTGGAGGCCTGCAGCCCCCAACTCTGAAGTGGTCTGCATGGTGATCTATCCCTGACCTGGAATCTCTGACACTGGGGAAGTCTGCAGGGTGGGCTTCCCAGAAGCTTTAAAACCTGGAACCCCTAAGCTCCCCAACAGACAGCTGGATAGTCTGCTGAAGATCTGGCAAGATAACCAAGTAGGTTTCTGACAGACTCCTGTCTGATTTTGGTTGGAACTTCAGTGGACTCAAACAATCTCAATAAAAATGTTACTTTCATCCAGTTAGCAAATTCTAATTAAAAAATGTTTTGCTGGCATTTTTCCAGCCAGGTCTAGTTAAAACATTTTTAAAAAAATCTTGAAACAGGCCAGTTGTGCACACAGATGGAATCTATGTAACTATCTCTTTCTATTGGTCTTATCCTCACTTCTACTGTTCGTGGTATGTTTTCTTAAATTAGATTGCATTGTGTTTGGGGCAGGAACTGTCTTTTGCTATGTTGGTATAGCACAAAACACATTGGGCCCTGATGTTCACTGACCTGCTACCATAATATATAAAAAAAAGGGCCAATTACTATAAAAAAGGCTGTCGCTTTGGTATTTCTGGCCCAAAGGCTGGGTGGCCTAAATAGATATGACATGAGAACCCCTTATCATCAGGAGAGTTTCAGCTCATTATTTTCCTAGTTGTGAAACTTTAATATTTTGGATAATCATCTGTAAGCTTGATTGCTTATCTGCACTGAACTATCACCCCCTTTAAAGAGTCAAGCAAAAGCAAAGCAAGGTATTATGAAAATCAAATTGGTCAGGACTCAGTCCAAATAATTATGTATCAGACCTAATCACAAAGGACACAAATAGAAGACAAAGTCCATGCTCACTGAACAGAGCGGGGGAAGCTGTGGGGAGCTCATGTGGTGAGGATTCCATACAAGTGGGCAGCAGAGCAGTGATCAGACAACTTGATGATAAGCATGGTATAAGAACCTATACAGAACAGACCATACTACAATTAAATCTGCAGGGCTTCAGAGTACACCATCACCATGTAAGGGTTTGGTGGCATAGAGTGTGGCCAATGAATTCATGATAATTCAGGTTCACAATCCAAAAATGTATGTGCGCGTTGTGTAGCTGCTATTGGAGTGGCTAGATGTTCTCTGACCTGATGGAGGATTCCAATCCCTCACTCTTACTGCATAAGTTCCCAGTTCAAGGCCCATTTACTAAGGCTTTGTGTGGGGTTATAGGATTTGGTCTGCTTTAAAAGATAAGTTAGCGTCTCACTGCATGGAAACCTCCTGTCATTTCACCTCAGCCCCTGGCAATAGTACACACTGAATCTTGTTTCTATTTCTGTTTTTCATTAGACCCAATCAATCTAACATTACATGCTATGTTGTGTCCATTTTACAGAGAAAATTATAGATAAAAAGTCAAAAAAACCCCTCTTGTTTTTCATTTTCTACATCTCATCTTTTAATGAAAAAACAAAAATACTCAGTAAACTAAGTGTTATTTATATACAGTTTTGCATGCTATGCAGCAGAGGTGCAAAATAGGAAACATACTTCTTTTGAGCCCTATAATTATAATCAGTCATGGTTACTTCCCCTCTTCTGACTACAGTTAGGATTCTATTGCATTAAGGGAACAATGTGGGAACCTTTCAGTGGTTGAGTGTGCAGAATCAAGCTGAAGAGCAGGTAGAAACCACCGGGATCCTCTTTCCCAGCCTGGTGCTAACTGCACACTTCTGTCTCTGTTGAGTGTCACTCTGCTCCCTATCCCTCCATTCCCATTCACAGACAGCTTCCCTCTCCCCTTGGCCTGTGGTATGAATCAGAGAGAACGTTGTTTGAAATGTGTAAGCTTTGGTCACATTTTAAACAGCATTACAGTCTGGTGTCTCTTCTGCCTCTGTAATCAATTGTCAGCTTAACTGACACACATGGAACATGTTTCTCTGGTTCCCCACAGGCTGCACTGACTTTCTTTTCACTTGTCAATGCAATGTAAGGAGTTTGTTTCCCCCCTATAAAGCTATTTAAACTGGTTTATACTGGGCTATGCTAGAGGCCATCTCTTTTCTTGTATTATCACTTAACAGCAAGGTTCTCTCTAAGCTGCACAGCAGCTCGGACCCGCAGCTGCTTAATCAGCCCCGCCCAGCCAGGGGCTCAGGGCTCTGTGCATGGAGCTGCCTGACAGGGCAGGGCTGATTAAGATGCTGTGGGGCTGTGCTGCTGCGCAGCCTAGAAGGAACCTTGCTTGACAGATAAGATCACCTGAAGTTATTTAGGATTACTGTCCCAAGATTTATACCGCTAAATTGAAATCCTGGCCTAAGATTTCACCCTTTGACGCTGTGTATTATAAGGAGGGCCCCTAGGCTGTGAGCTTTCTTTCCCTATTAATTTCATTGACCCCAAATACAATGATCTTCAGGATCTACTATAAAGCCCAATCATATTTATTGTTTGTGAAACTAACCTATGCTTTTCCTGGCTTGAGAAAAAAGTCATAAGCAAATGGTGCCACTCCTGACCAAAATAGTCAACACTTCTTTCGGAGAAGAAATCTTCTCTTCCTCCTTAAAATATGCAATAGTCCAGTCAACACTGAAGAAAACCCCCATAGATACATCAGTTCTAGCCAATTACTTCTCAGAATCAAACCTTTCATGTTGAAGCAAGGTCATAGAGAAGCTCGCCAAAGGCCAATGACAAGTTAATCTAGTTGAAGCTCGTGTTCTAAATCTGGCAAAATCTGGAATCAGGCCAGGATATGGAACTGGAACTGCTTTATTGGCAGTGATGATTAATATTCTGCTGTCAATGGATAGAGTATTGACATCTGTTCTCATCCTCCTAGACCCCTCTACAGCATTCAGCCCTGTTACCCATGAAATACTGCTGTTTCACCTGAGAAGGGTGGGAAGGGTCTAGGAGAAAGCACCAAAATGGTGTGAGTCCTTCCTGGAGGGGCACATCCAACAAGCAGTGATGGGAAACTGCGCTTCCACCACCAGATCCTTCACCAGTGGAGTTCCACGAGGCTCAATTCTCTCGCTTCTCCTTTTCAACATCTATAAGTAGCCAGTAGGTGATTTGGTCAGGCAACATGGTCTCAAATGCCAATTATATGCAGATGACACCAAGTTCTGCCTATCCTTCACCAGATACAACCATACCGCTACCACCAAGATGGCTCAGTGCTTCTACAAGATGAGTTCATGGATGAAGAATACCTGGTCCAATCTGAACCCAAGCAAGACAGAACTGATGCTGGTGGGCAGAGGAAAGTATTTTGAAAAGTTTGCAGCCACGGGGCCATCTCCTTTAACTGTTCACACCCACAATTTGTCGATTCAGTCTGTAGTTTAGGAATAGTCTTGGGTTCCTCACAGATGCTAAGGTCTCACATAATAGCATCCGCAAGTAATATAGTCTACCATCTCCAGTGACCATCTTAGTGGATGATGATCTGGCGTCAGTTTTTGAAGCCTTTATTACCCTTCAGCTAGACTGCAGTATGAAATGGTCAGCATTTAGGACATTCCAGGTAGTACAGAATGCTGCAGCTTGTCTCCCCAATAACACAGGCTACTACAAGAACATCACATTTGTCTTCCACTCTCTATGCTGGCTTCCCATAGAATTTTGAATCAAATTCAAGGTCTTTGTCCTCATTTAAAGATTCTCCATAGCCTGGGCCCAGGATATGTAAAGCTCTGGGATGAAGGTTCTGCATGACAACTCTCTAAAATGAGGGAAAAGTTCATTTGTACAGGAGACAGAACTTTCTTAGGGGCTCATCTGAAATGAACACCCACAGGAATGAAGGACAAATCTAACCACTACAAAGACAAGGCACATTTTTTGACCTTGCCCCATCTCATATAAATACACAGAAACAGATACATTAAACACAAATGACCAAACACCCCACTAAAATACTACACTTCTCTGCACATACTTCTCCCACTGAGGAGAGGATGGGAGAACAAATGACAGATGTCAGTAACATTGTCTCATGTACAACCAGAAGGTGCTCTGATACTACACTAGAGAACGCAGCATAAGACCCTATGAAGTACAGAATATTTAAACCCTTCTAGGGTCGGTGGATTAAGTAAAGATAATTATTTTCTTTTTACAGATGTGGGAACATTCTTTTTTGTCAGTGTCATGTATTGTTGCAGTAATTTTGTATAATTGATTTTGGTACTTTTTAAACTTCTTGTAATTGCACCTGGAGATTTATGACAAATGCAAGATGACATCAATTGAAAATATAAAACAATAAAAAGAGGACCTTTTTGGGTAGACAACAGTGGATGTGCATACAGTGGAATTAGTGGAGAGTTAAGAAATCTATTGTCCAGACTGACATACAACCATTATTCTTCCCATTGAGATATTCTATTTGTGTGGCTGAATAGGTCTGTTCCAACCTTGGTTTCTCTAACATGTAAAATGTTTTAGATTTATTTGATACTAGAGGTGTGTGATATTTTTGCAGACATGTTTCACCTCATATTTTTATTTAGAAAGTAGGTAAAAGGACTGTCTGGATTAGGTACATATTTTGAAGCTCAAATGCAGCAGATTAGACCATAAAGACACATCTGGAATTAGAGAAATCACGTGGAAAGAAAAAATGTCTTGGTGCTTCTTCCCCAAAATTCACTCAAAGCACTTCAGAAATAAGAAAGACTCCAAATGTCTCTATGTACTTTCTTTAAACTGCTCTCTCACAATCTACAGTAAAAAAAATTATTATTCTCTACATAATTTTTACAAATATCAGCCACAAAAATGTGAGCAAGTTGTAACATGGTGGCAGACAACACACCAACTGAAAAAGCATAATTTATTCAATAATGGTCTCAACTATCACATTAGATGTACTCTGTGTCTATACAAGGCTATGTCTAGGCTACAGACCTTACAATGGCACTGCTGTTCCATTGCATCTATGCTGCTGTAAAGTCTACTGTGTAACTGCTTTATGCTGGCAGAACAGAGCTCTCTGGTCAGCATAATTAAACCACCCCTTACACATTGTCCTGCCGACACAGTGCTATCTACACTGGTGCTTCAGTTGGTAACATTTTATTCGTTAAGGTGTGTTCTGTTCACACCTCAAATGACAAAAGTGCTAGTGCAGACAAAGCTTTAGATATAGCTATGCATACACGTGCATGTTGTTTATACATATTCATTTGTGTACCAATTAAACTCGTCTGTTTGTGTAAATTTCTAAATGCTGACAGTAAACTAACCCGACATGAACTTTATTAATAGAATTGCAGATGACTGTATGAACAGCTTCATATTATTAATGATTGTTTCATGGACAACATGCTGAGCAAATAAAAGTGCCATGTTCATATTGTATAGAACCGTAATATGATCCGTTTTTGACTGACTGTGGTGGATAATAAGTCATTAAATAAAAAATCCGCATCTAAATCAGGAAATAGACTACATTCTGGGACATTTCTGTCATCACTTATATACAGATATTGTAATTATGAATGAAAAGGCATTAGGGATACGTACAGGAAGTTCAATTTAATATTTTCCTACATTGGTGTTCTTTGGTGTCCACGAAGTGTCTACAAATTCACTGTTTGAAATACAAAAACTGGTGGCGAGAAATCTTTTACAAAAGCAGCACAGAATTTCTAAGCTCATTCAAAAATAGTTTAACGGAGAAAAGGAATTAGCAACTGGGCAACAGAGTGTGTGCAGGTTGAATCTCCTTGATCCAGTAGCCCTGGGACCTGACTAGAGAATTTGCCAAACCAGGAGCAGTCAATGCTGGCTCCTTTGTTCCCAGCAGCCAGCCCCTCCAGTCCCAGTGGCTGGCCCCTCCACTCCTGGCCACCAGGGCTCTGCTGCTCAGACCATCCGTCCCTGGGGCTACACTACTATGGGCGCCGGGGTGCTGGGTCTCCCCTGTTCCAGCCATCAATCCCTGGGGTTCTCCTGCTTGGGCTGTTGGGGTTCCATTCTTCCCTGGTCTGGCAATACTCTTGGTCCCATCTCTGGTTTTCCCCCTGAGTTCTCCAGCCCTGGAGCACCCACAGGGTCACCAAAGATATCAGACCATGGGTGTTGCTGGACTAGGGAATTCCAGATTACAGAGCTTCAACCTGTATTAGTTTAAGGAGAGAATTAAAAATTAGAATTCTAATTATGGATCTGACAAAGGCAAGTCAAGGAAAGCTATAAGACAAAAGGCACTGTTCTATCAGATCCAACAAATTCAGGGCCTGGCATCCAAGGGTCAAAGCTGCCCAAGGGCTTGGCCTCTCTGTGCAGGACTGAAGCTCTCGGGCTCTGGCCTTGAGTGGTGGAGCTCAGGTTGTGGGTTTGGCCCTGGGTTCCAGCAATCTAACACCAGCCTTGGTGATCCATTGAAATGGGTCCCAACCCATATTTTGAGTACCTGTGGTATAGAACCTTTTCCTGTACCATATCAATAAACCAACTGACAAGAGGTATATTTCATAATGAACAAAAGTGTGATCAAACAATTGACTAAACAGTTGATCAACAAACATGTATTAACACCTTCAGGGTCTGATCTAGGAATGTAAAATCCTTTTTAATCAGTTAACCGGTTAAATGTAACGTAACCTAAAGGTATTTTAATACATGGTTGTTGATAAATTGTATAGTCAATTGCTTCCGGCTCCCAGTCTCGCTGGGGTCCTGACCCCGCAGGTGCTCCCAGCCAACAGCTCCAGGGGGCTACCAATTAACCTGTAACCGGTAAACATCACACAGTGAAGTCACCCGTTCACATCCCTCGATCCTATGCAGACACTCATATACTTTAACCTGACGTTGCTTGGGTCTTTAATTGAAGGATTGTTTTTTGTGGAAAATAAAATGAAAAATGTACATGCTTTATTTCAATGATAGTATTTTTTGAAACTGAAGGCTGGAGGGAGGGTTCGGGGGTAAGGAGAGGCTTAGGGCAGAGGGTTGGGAGGTGTGTGGGGGGGATCAAGACAAGGAGCAGTGGGTGGCCTCAGGTCCGGGGGATGGAGATGGGAGGGCTCATGGGGAAGGGAGTGGGGGTGCAGAAGTCAAGGCAGGTGGGAAGGGCAGAACTCAGGGCAGGTGTGTCAGGACAGGAGGCTGGGAGGTGGAGAGCAGCCCCTGGGCTGAAGCTGCTCCTCTTGGCTTGCAGCTGCTCCAAGGGGGGGGCCTTGCTTGGGGCAATGGCCACCCTGTCCTGCAGCCTGTTGGGGGGTCAGCTCTCTTGCACGTTGTCTGGGGACGGGCCAGGCTGTGGGGGTTGCCCCCCTCCAGCTGCCCCCTGCAGCCTGTCTTTGGGGGTGGGTGAAGCTCTGGGGGGCTGCCCCTGGCCTCCAGTGCCCCCACCCCGCAGGCTGTCTGGGGCAGGGACAAGGCTCAAGGGGTTGCCCCTGGCCTCCAGCATACCCTCTGTGGCCTGCAGGCTGTCTGGGTGGGGGTAAGGCTCCGGGGCCTGCTCATACCTCCAGCTGCCCCCCCTCCAGCAGCCCCTCCATGGCCTGCAGGCTGTCTGAGGAGGGTCCAGGCTCTGAGGGCTGCCACCTCCTCCAATAGTTCCCCCTCCATGTCCTGCAGGCTCTCCCCAGGAGGGAGACAAGCTCCAGGTTTGGGGTGGAGCTCCTTACTCCATCTGGAGACAGGTAATATGGGGGAGCCCCAGTCCTGCTGGCCTCTATTTTGGTGCTGCAGCTGCCCCCAGTGGCCACTCTGTTTCACCTCCCTTTTCTCTGTGCCTGTCCCTTCCATGTGCCTCCACTCTCTGCCCCCTCCCTTTCCGTGTTATTGAAAACAGTCCCATTCCCAGCATTTCCCATTTTCCAGGCAATTCAGAAAAATTTGGAACTATAGTTAAAGTTGACACTCGACCAATTAGCACATGCATAATTATGAGAAAATACAGTTGTGTCATATTTAAAGATCAGGTGCCATACTTTATTTTGAACTCCTTCAAGTTTCACCAGTGCACATCAGCTTTACTTTTTGCAAGGTGTAACATCTCATTGCAGGCCCAAATACATTTCCCTTTGATACATAAATTGGTCACTATTAAAAGGCTAGCATTATATAATTGCTATGCTATCATATCAAGATAACACAGCAGTGCTACTTGCACTCATAGTGGCCTAAACGACCGGTATTAGTTCAAGAAAGGGATTTGTATGTCGCTGTAGCCAGCTAAGGGCAACTCTCTGCTCAGTGTAGACCTGCAGCCAAGTTGTTAGCTGTATAAGAAAAGGGATGGTGAATAATACAAACAAGACTTTGCATAAATCAGTGGTGTGCTCTCGTTTGGAAGTGTGTGCAGGGTAGTTCTCCCCCTCTGAGGGAGGGCACTGCAGTACTGCAGAAGCAAAGGAAGGCTCGGGGGAGTTGGGCAACAGCTGAGCTGTTCACTAGTTAGCTGCGGACGAAGTTGAAGAACGAGCCGATCAGTTGCTCGGCACTCTCAGCCTTTTGCCTGGCTCTGCAATGGAGGGCTGCAGACGCGGCTGGGAGCTACAGAGGCACGGTCGCGGTGCGGATTTCGATTGATAAGGACTTTTCCCATGGTCGAGCTGGTGCCGCAGGGCGGCGCGCGGAAGCCAGTTTGCTCCCGGGCGCTACCAGCCCCGCGTACGGGAGGCAGCGAGGGACAAACTCCAAGTGTCTGGGGGCAGTTCGGTTGAGCGTTCCTCCCCCCGGCGTTGGTTTCACTCCGGCCCAACGGGCCTCTCGATGCTGCGATGGCTGATGGGAGGCGGCCGGGAGCCGCAGGGACTCGCCGAGGTAAAGCGGCAGCGGCAACACCCCTGCCCGGGCGAGGAGGGAGCGGAGCGTGCGAGTGAACTGAAAAGGGATAGGATGGGGGGAGGGGCGAACGGACGGGGAAAATGCGGGCGGAGTCAGGAGTGGGCGGGGCGGGTTGTGCGGGGCGGGGTCAGGCTGTGCAGGCTGGGGGTGACTGGGGACAGGGTGGGTTGTGCGGGGGGGGTAGGCTGTGCAGGCTGGGGGTGACGGGACAGGGTGGGTTGTGCGGGGGGGGTAGGCTGTGCAGGCTGGGGGTGACTGGGGACAGGGTGGGTTGTGCGGGGGGGGTAGGCTGTGCAGGCTGGGGGTGACTGGGGACAGGGTGGGTTGTGCGGGGGGGGTAGGCTGTGCAGGCTGGGGGTGACGGGACAGGGTGGGTTGTGCGGGGGGGGGGTAGGCTGTGCAGGCTGGGGGTGACTGGGGACAGGGTGGGTTGTGCGGGGGGGGTAGGCTGTGCAGGCTGGGGGTGACTGGGGACAGGGTGGGTTGTGCGGGGGGGGTAGGCTGTGCAGGCTGGGGGTGACGGGACAGGGTGGGTTGTGCGGGGGGGGGTAGGCTGTGCAGGCTGGGGGTGACTGGGGACAGGGTGGGTTGTGCGGGGGGGGTAGGCTGTGCAGGCTGGGGGTGACTGGGGACAGGGTGGGTTGTGCGGGGGGGTAGGCTGTGCAGGCTGGGGGTGACGGGACAGGGTGGGTTGTGCGGGGGGGGTAGGCTGTGCAGGCTGGGGGTGACTGGGGACAGGGTGGGTTGTGCGGGGGGGTAGGCTGTGCAGGCTGGGGGTGACTGGGGACAGGGTGGGTTGTGCGGGGGGGGTAGGCTGTGCAGGCTGGGGGTGACTGGGGACAGGGTGGGTTGTGCGGGGGGGGTAGGCTGTGCAGGCTGGGGGTGACGGGACAGGGTGGTTGTGCGGGGGGGGGGTAGGCTGTGCAGGCTGGGGTGACTGGGGACAGGTGGGTTGTGCGGGGGGGGTAGGCTGTGCAGGCTGGGGGTGACGGGACAGGGTGGGTTGTGCGGGGGGGTAGGCTGTGCAGGCTGGGGGTGACTGGGGACAGGGTGGGTTGTGCGGGGGGGGTAGGCTGTGCAGGCTGGGGGTGACGGGACAGGGTGGGTTGTGCGGGGGGGGGTAGGCTGTGCAGGCTGGGGGTGACTGGGGACAGGGTGGGTTGTGCGGGGGGGGTAGGCTGTGCAGGCTGGGGGTGACTGGGGACAGGGTGGGTTGTGCGGGGGGGGTAGGCTGTGCAGGCTGGGGGTGACTGGGGACAGGGTGGGTTGTGCGGGGGGGGTCAGGTTGTGCAGGCTGGGGGTGACTGGGGACAGGGTGGGTTGTGCGGGGGGGGTAGGCTGTGCAGGCTGGGGGTGACGGGACAGGGTGGGTTGTGCGGGGGGGGTAGGCTGTGCAGGCTGGGGGTGACTGGGGACAGGGTGGGTTGTGCGGGGGGGTAGGCTGTGCAGGCTGGGGGTGACTGGGGACAGGGTGGGTTTTGCGGGGCAGGGTCAGGTTGTGCAGGCTGGGGGTGACTGGGGACAGGGTGGGTTTTGCGGGGGGGGGTAGGCTGTGCAGGCTGGGGGTGACTGGGGACAGGGTGGGTTTTGCGGGGCAGGGTCAGGTTGTGCAGGCTGGGGGTGACTGGGGACAGGGTGGGTTGTGCGGGGGGGGTAGGCTGTGCAGGCTGGGGGTGACTGGGGACAGGGTGGGTTGTGCGGGGGGGGCCAGGTTGTGCAGGCTGGGGGTGACTGGGGACAGGGTGGGTTGTGCGGGGGGGGGTAGGCTGTGCAGGGAGGGCTGAATGGGTGTGGGGCAGGCTCCCCTCGGATCAGGCTCCTTTCTCACTTTGCAGAAGTTCTCAAGGCGGTGGCTCTGACCCAGCTTCCCGCGTTCCAAAAGGAACAAGCTCTCACCCAGTCACGAGCCCTGCCTTGAAACGTGCCAAGATTTCAGATCGAATGGAGTCTGAAAGGCACCCAAAATACTAGTGCGTGTAACACAAGCCTTACCAACTTCTGTGGGGCACAACTTAAAGTCCCTACTAAAATAAAGCCTGGCTCCTTTGACACTGGAGCTAGCTAGCACTGTGACTTAGCTTCTTAAAGGATGTAAGTACCACCCCCCCTTGAAATTAATGGAAATGGAGGTGCCTAAACTAAAGCTAATGCAAGAGGACCCCAAATCGTGAATAGGTCAATAGTTGTGTGTAATAGTAAATAAGATGAATATTTAAATAAGATGGGAATGGGGAAGGAGGCATTAATTCGGAAAATGGAGAGGCTGGGGAGGGGAGGGGTTTTTTTTTGGGTGGGGTATGTGATGCTAACTGGGGGCAGAACTGAAATTTGAATATAGAAGGTTTTTACAAAGAAGGGTTTGAAATAAAAGGGTTCTACGGTACATGAGAAGATTTAAATAGGCATTAGACTTGTATACCTAAAGAGGATATTTGGGCTTGAACAATTTACCATAGATAGTCCATAACTGTATTTATCCACAATAAAGCAATCATTGGACTGGGGGGAGAGAGAGAATGCCTCTAGTCCAGTGCTTAGGGGACTTAGGTGAAAGACCCTCTGGGAAGGTGAAAGACCCAGGGTCCAGTCCCATCCCCCGTCCAGCAATTCTTTTCTTGTTTGCCCACAGATTCAATAGGAGAAACTGATTAGTTGAGATATGTCCTGATTTGAGCAGGGGGTTGGACTAGATGACCTCCTGAGGTCTCTTCCAATCCTATGATTATATGACTGCAGGAGCCTCGCATTAGACTATCTTCCATCATAGTAGGTAGAGTTCTTTCCTGACAGATGGAGGAGAAATTATTTGAAGAGGGGTCTTCCTTTGGTGGGCGGTTGGGCAGAGGGGGAATTGAACTTGGGTCTCCTAAATTCCAGGCTAGTGCTAGCCGCTGGTCTAAAAGTTATAAAATGTGCTCCAGATCATTTTGAATGGGACTTGATCCAATAAGTGGAAACAGACCATGCTTACAGGCTAGGCCCTGCGCATGTCTTAGGTGGACAAACACCAATTTTTTCCCAGTTCATGAAATGCTCTGGGGCTTAGGCAGGAAGTAGATGTCCATGTGCCTAGAGTAAGACAGCAGCGTGCATGCCCAGCAGTGGAAACTTAGGTTCAGAGGAATCTTTATGTTGAACATTTAGATATAAAGAGTATGGGGGCCTACAGGATTCAGGGGGAGTTTTGCGGTTCACAGCAGAACTTAAAACTGAGACTTGGGTTCCTCAACCTGACACTTAGTGTCTTAAGTACCTTTGTGGGTTGAGTCCTTAGTGTTTTCATTACTCTACTCTTCACTTTCTTTCCCATCAATAACTCCATTTCCTGCCCATGTACAAAGCCAATGCAGTGATATATGCCGGAGTTGTATATAGACTGAAACAATAACTCACAGGTGTGAAGTGCTCCATTCTTCCCACTGGGGGTGTTGACTCAGATTTGTAATATTGACAATTTAAAGGTCAACAATGTTAATTAACTGAGACCCCTTGTTATGGTGCCACGAGTAGGTAGCAGTTGGAATAGAACTGTCCCTTAATATTTTTGTCCAATCAGGAAAGAGCCAAGTCTAAGGAGCTCAGCAGTCCCTATGGGTATAGCCAAACCTCACTGAGTTGGGTATCAAACCCAAGGAGCCCAGTTATTTGCTAGTAAAATTAACCCGTAACAGTAAGAGTACTGTCACAGAGTTGCCACCAGGTTTCAAGGTAACTAGCAGCGATACCTAATAAAACAAGAATTGCACAGTGGCCATGGTGCGGCCAGTTAACAGGTTTCTCAAAGTGGTTTCTTGGACCACTTTGAGAAACACTGTCTCATAGGGTTTACAGTAAGGATGTTAAAGCGTGATTGTCTGGCTAGTCATATGGTTGATACAATTTGCATCAACTATACAATTAGTCGATAATCGTCTCTGTAGAGCCACAGCGCTGGCTCGTGCCAGCTCCGGAGCCATCTGCACTGCGGTTCTGTATTTTAAATGTAGTAAGAGCCGCTGGGAATGGTGGCTTGGCCCACACCACTTCCCGCAGCTCCCCTTGGCTGCAAATGGGAGGGGCTAGTCAGGCAGCAGCCCCTGTCTGCTGCCAGCCTCTGTGGCTCTGACAGAATGCTCTGGCACTAGCCCCTGTTCGCGGCAACCAGGGCTGCCACCACGAATAGGGGTTCCTTGGCAGCAACCGCCCCTGTCCGGGGGAGGCCCAGCTCCCTGCTGGGACCCTTTTGGACAGGGGCTGCTTTACAGCAGCATTCCCTATCTCCCCCCCCCCCCCCTGCTGCAAGTGGCACCCTGGAGATGGTGCTGGGGAAACCAACTTTTAAGCTGGCTCCTCCTAGCACCAGCTCCTGTTCCCCCCCTTGCTGCCTCTCAGAGCAGGGGGTTGGACTAGAGTCCCTGCTCTCCCGGTGCTCCTTGCAGCACTTCTGCTTTTCCCTACATTTCGAAAACTGAAGCACCCGCAGTGGGAACCATTGTGAGTTGGACTGAAGCAGTCCCCACTCATGCCGTTTCCCTCTGTGCCTCTGCCTTCCCTGCCACCTGCAGAGATGGTGCTGGGGGAAACTGGCTTTATTGGTTCCCCCCACAGCACCAGTTCCTGCTCCTCCCCCCTTTGCTGCCTTTCTGTGGTAGAGGCAGCAAGGGGGGAGGAGGGGAGCGATTAGTGGAGTTGACTATCCGATAAGCATTTGCTCATCGGATAGTTGATTAGTTGACTAGTTGCTTACAGCCCTAGTTTACAGTTCTCACAGAAAAAAATGCTGTTCAATGAGACATTTAAAAACAGTTTACTGAGATGAGAAGAGGATTCCAGACAATAACTGTTAACCAGTTGCTTATTCTCGTTATTTGACATGATGGTTAAAACAACAAGGGACTATTGCTTATTATTTTTAAACCAGTTTAAATGTTATAGTATAAATTAGAGTACATTCCATAAAATAATCTACCTAACTTAAATAAATAGGAGGCAATTCCTAGTTATAATTTCCATTAAGAGAACTGATAGTTATGTTAAATTCATGTTTGGGGCTAAGTTTTGCTTACTTTCACAAACAAATCATATTGGGTGCTGGATCCTTGGGTGCTCTAGGGCTAGAGCACATACAGGAAAAAATTAGCAGGTGCTTGCTTAGCACACACTGGCAACCAAGCTTCCCCCATGCCTTCTCTCCCCAGCACCTCTTGCCTTCTGATGGCCCTGATGACCAATTCCTCTGCCTCCCTCCTAGCTTCTTCTGTCCAGAGTAAAACACCTGTTTTGCAGAATTTGGGAGACTTTGGAAGGGAGGGATAGGAGCAGGGATAAGGTGTGCTGGGCAGGAGGGGGAGGAGAAAAAGGAGCAGGATGGGGGCTTGGGGAAAAGGGTGGAGTGAAGCAGAGGGGCTGAGCATTCTCTGGTTAGAGGGGAAGTTGGCACCTGCGATGGTACATATGGTTAAAGACTTAGTTAGAAATGAATTATGTATATACAAATTGAAGTACTCATGATTTATTTCTCTTGATGAATTTTTAGAAATCAGCTGTACAGAGCTTAGGTGAAGAACAAATACAGAATCCCTACACTGAGCTCCTTGTACTGAAAGGTCATCATGATATAGTGAGATTTCTAGTAAAAATAGATGATTACAGGTAAGAGATTGTTTTTCTAATTATTGCATTTCATCCTAAGGAATACATAAGTGGTAATCTGATGAAAATCAGGAAATATTTTAATTAGATTTTTTGCCAGAAACCAAATACCAGGGAATTTAGATCTAAATTAATGGAAACATATTTAGTAAGATGTTACATTTCAGTGAAATCACCTTTTGGTTTGAATATAAACATCCCTCTGGAACTTTTGCATTTTGAACATTTCAGGTTTCTGGATCTGCTCCTATAACAGTCACATTGACTTTGGTCAAGCCACATAGGCTATGTCCACACTGTTTTTTTTTTTTGCTTTGGGAAAAAGATACACAAATTTCGATCCACAATTTGCGTCCCTTTTTCCGCTTGTTTTTTCAGAAGAGGCTTTTCCAACATTTGGCCCACCTACAAGGGGCCAAATGTGGGAAAAACCTCCTCTTTCGGAAGATCCATTATTCCTCATAAAATGAGGAATACAGGGATTCCCAAAGAATGCGCCCACTTTTTGGAAACTGTTCCAAAAAGGACGCGGTAGAGTTTTTCTGGGATACCGGGTATCCCAGAAAAACTCTGTAGTCTAGACATACCCATAGTCTAAGAGGAACTATCTGTGCCTCAATTTCTTGTACAATGGGGATATTACTTCCCTGTTTTAGAGGATGATGTGTGCTTTACAAATCACACAGATACCCTAGAATTACCTTTCACATTAGTAATGCCCTTTCCGTACCTTGTCCAATTCTTCAGTATCCTTTTTGTAATCAAATATCCTGAACCATGTACAATAGTTTGACATCTCTAAGATGTCCTAATGTCCATTTAAAATCAATTTATCCGAAAATGAATTACTTACCTAGTGTAGGCTAGGTCTACACTATAGGCTTTTTTTGAAAACAGTTACGCAAATTGCACTCTGCAATTTGTGTAGCTTTTTCCAGTTGCTTTTCCAGAAGAGGCTTTTCTGCCATTTGGCCCCATCTAGATAGGGCCAAATTGCAGAAAAGACTCCTCTTTTGGAGGAGCCCTTATTCCTCTTAGAATGAGGTATACAGGGCTTCCCGAAAGAATGAGTTTGCTCTTCTGCAAAAAAAAGTGGAAGAGCAAACGCGATTTCCTGGACATAGTGGTGTTTTACCCGGAAAAACCCTGCAGTCTAGACATACCCTTAGGCTCACAAATCTCACTCCTTCTCCAACTATATTGGTCTCTTGGGAAGTCTACTCCCCCAATTTTATTTATTTCTCCATCTATTTCTCACTGTACTCACTGTTAAAATTTGGTGCGTGGCTATTTATTGTTGGTTACTACAAGGATTATTTCCTTTCTGGTTTCCTGGTTTTTCACCTTTTCACCCCCCTCAATCTATTCAAAATGCTGCTGTCAAAAAAGTCTTCCTCTCCCAATGGTCTGACTATTGTCCTTTTTTACTCTGCAAGCAATCACTGGCTTCCTTTTTCAGTACCTTATTCTAGCTCCACGAGCAGCTAGACAACCTCCTCATCCCTTGTCTCCTCTGATTTCTTGTTTTGTCTTCTCAACTTCCTCTGTAGCTCCCAGTCATTGCTCTTTCCTTTGTTGCCTCTTCCCTATTTCAGCTTTGTGCCTTAATTCAGGTACTCCTTAATGCTTTCATTGTAAGCCCAATACTAATTTACTTATACCCTTCTCTAACTGGAGTGAAGTTTGGGCTCTCGGAAGGGAGTTAAACCAGTGGTTATAGACCAGAGAGGCAGGTGTGCTGACTTGGCATGGTCATTCTGAAGCAGTGTGGATGAGTGAATGAAATTTGGCACTGACAATGTGGAGACCTGGCTTCCTTTCTTGCCTTTGCTTGAAGTGACCTTGTACCCCCTCTCAGTCAATCTATTGGGGCAACAGGGGAAATAATACTTGACTGCCTTCTAGAGTAGAGCTTTGAAGCTGTGCTCAGTAAATAAGGGTTGTAAAGTGCAAAGGATATTTGATTACAAAAAGGGTTGTAAAGTGCAGAGATGAGATTTCAACTCCTGGCATCATCTCTTAGCTCAGTGCACTTTCCTCAAGGGTACAGGCACTTTGTTGGGGGAGACTCTCTTCCTCCTATTGTCTGCTAAGCAGGCAGCTGCATTTATCTAAGTGTGGAATTCCCCCAATCTCATGTTTGTGAGGTTTCATAGAACTGTGAATTTTGAAAATATTCACAGAAGGTACATAGAAACTTCTTTAGGGTCCCCTGGATATACATTTTACATTAAGAATGTATTAGATATGTAGATAAGCAGCATGTATTTCCTTATGATTTATTTTTATTTTTCTAAGTAGCATTAAAATAAGCCACAATGATTAAAATAAAACTAGGTTTTTTTTCTAGTGCTGTGGATAGTCATGATAACAATTTTAGACTAGTTATTTTAATAGCATTTCTTCACAGTACAAATTTTCAGAATATGTACACTCTATGGATCTCATCAATCTTTGAAAATCTGGATTCTTAGTGAAAATGTTGGTGCATCCAAAGGCAGAATAGAGGCACCTGCTGATGCTAACAAATCCTCTATTACTTCAGGAAAGGACAAGCTTTGTTGCACTGTATCAAACACATTACTGATACTAAACAAATAATAACCAATGTAGAAATATACTAACTAGTAAGTCTGAGGATATGATAAATCAGATATGGATAAGAAATAAAGTCACATAAATATCTTATAGGTGATTAATATTCTGAGGGTATGTCTACACAACAAAGTTATTTTGAAATAACAGCCGTTATTTCGAAATAACTTTACCAGCATCTACACAGCCAAACCGCTATTTCAAAATTAAATCGAAATAGCGGAGGGATTATTTCGAAATTAGTAAACCTCATTCCACAAGGAATAGCACCAATTTCGAAATTGTGTAGTTGTGTAGACGCTTATTTTGAAATAGGGGGCCTCCAGCCCTTCCCAGGGTGCCCTGGTGGCCACTCTGGGCACAACCAAGAAAACTCCTCTCCCTCCCGCTCTCCCTGGAGCCCTTAAAGGGGTAGACTCTGGCCACAGTGCCTGCGCCAGCTCCAAGCCTGCCAGCCCAGAGCCAGCAGTCACTGCATCTGACCCAGTGGCCCCAGCATGAGCCAGGCAGCCAGTGGTCCCCAGGACCAGTCTGCCAGCTTCCAGGAGCCTGCCAGGGGCCAGAAAAGGCGGGCACCTGCTTGGTCCAGTGCGGAGATCAGGGAACCAATTCAGGTTTGGGGGGATGCCTCCAACGTCCACAATCTCCGCACTAAATGGAGGAACGCAACGCTCTACAGGCGGATGGCTGCCAGCCTGGCCACCAAAGGCCACATGTGAACCCAGGAGCAGTTCACATGAAAATAAAGGAGCTGTGGCAGGCGTATGCCAGGGCCATAGGGGGCAGCTCCCAACCAGGGGCAGACCCAGTCCCCTGCCCCTATTTTGATGCCGTGGACCACATCCTGGGGGGGCAGGACGGTCCGTGCCCCCGATGTGGTCATAGACCCTGGGGCAGACCTTACTGCCTCCTGCTGCTCCAGCCCCTGCTACCTCCCCAGCTGCCGCTCCTCCTCCCATTCCTTCTCCCCATCCTGCTTCTTCCTCTCCACGGTCCCCGCACCCCCAGGGACGCCGAGGCCCTCGCACCCACGGTGCTGGGAGACAGTTGGGCTGGCGAGACCCCCAACCCTGAGCTTCTCCTCCCCCTACCTCCCCCCTCCTCCCAGGTTTCCCCCTCCTCCCCTCTTCCACCTTCTTTCCCCAGTCTCGCTTCAGTTTCATTCCTTCCCACCTCAGTTTTGTTCAACAAAGAGGCTTTTTTGTAATGAACACGTGTCTTTTATTGTACAGCAGGAAGGGGGGTTAGGGAGGGGTAAGTGGAAGGACGTGAGGGAGGACACCAGGGAGACTGTTACTGCCTGCAGAATGTGCCAGGCTAGCAGGAACATGTCCAGGAGAAGCACCAGAATGCCCAGGGGTAGCTCTGGCTCTATGCTGCAGACTGCTGTGGTGTCCTGAGTGAGGGCAACCAGAGCACGCAGAGAAAAAAAATGCTTTGCCTGTCCCTCAGCAAGGTAGGCAAGCAAGCGGGGAAACCTTCGAACTGGCTGTCCAGGGGGGGTCCCTTTTAAGCACATGTCTCAGATACCTTGTGTGGCTGCTGCTTGAGGCTAACTCCTGACCTGATGCCCTGCCAGAACTGGTTCCGGCCGGCCTTAAATGCGATTCAGTGTCCTATCAGCGTGGACGCGTTATTTCGAAATAGCAAAATGCTATTTTGAAATGCATTTTGTGTCTAGATGCGTTATTTCGAAATAAGCTATAGTGTAGACATACCCTGAGAGTTTGAGCTGTATAGAAGAGTTTGCTTCACTGGATAGTTATTTTGGGTTTTTTATTTAATATGGCTGCATTGATAAATAGCTAATTTTCTCCTGATCTTTTCAATACAATTAGTATTGTTACTCAGCTTCTGAAATGTTTTTATTTAGTTTTTGCAGTTATTCCATTGTGTTTTTTTGTTAACTGTTGTAAGCCAGGCTTCACGCTTCAGGTCTTTATATAATATCATCTTATTGAGAATTTTGCAGAAGGATTTTCTTGTTTTCTCGGTGGCTCGGCTAAAACCAGTGAGTGGAAAATTCTCTCAGATTGGTTTTTGAAGATACTAAATAAATCCTGTATCAACCTAACAGACAGCTGATTTTTTCTTTGTTTCTCTCTTATTTTTTGAACATGAAGTGAGGGTCATATTGATTGGAAGATCACTAAAGAAGGGTAAGCCTCAGCAAGAGGCTTCCAAAAAATGGACTGAGATAAAATTGCATGTAATACTCTAGCATTTGACATATTAAACTAAACCGAGTTCATAACACATTTTAAGAATAGCTTTCTGTGTTGCTCATCTGACCAGTCCTTGCTCCTCCAGGAAGCAGACAAGGTTATAGAGGATGGTGATCATGACTGGAAAAGAATCAGGTGACCCATGAAACTCCAGCTTGGTGAACAAAATAGATCAGTAGAATGGCTGGTTCTACAGTATATCTTTATATTAAAAAAAAAAAAATCCCTTAAAAAAGCCACCATACACATCTTATACTTGATGAATTACACATGTCTTCTCCTTAAAAGGTTAGGTTTCTTTTCAGATCTTTGCTCAAGTGTCAGTGTCCCACTGTTAATTGGAGGATGGGATTCTACATTCAAAGTGGTCACATACGAAGCGTGAATGGCTGACACTTGTAATTGATTCTAGCCACTCCGTCTCAAACAAGATAGAGCAGAAATAGAAGGTACCCAAAGGTGGGAAACCATTATTCGTAGAGACATGGAAAGATTTCCAAATGAGAGGACATTGAAAAGATTAAGTCTCTTCAATTAAAACATGAGATGAAGAGGGGACTTGTTAGAGATATATAAAACAATACAAGTAAGGAGAAGATGCATTAGGCCTACCTATTAATTGTCTAATAAAACAGCAAGAAAATATCAGTGTTTGAAAGGCAACACAGAATACCTTATGTCAGGATTACAATGTCTAAGAACTAAGTAGGTTTAAAAAAGGATTAGATAGTTGTATGAATAATTAGCAGGGATAGAATCACTCTTCAAAACATAAACCAACCACTAGTGCCTAGGGTTAGAAAAAAACTTCCTCAATAGGCAGATTACTCCCTATTTTCTCCATTATGACGTTCTGAAACCTCTGATAATAGCCTGCACCAGATACAGAACACAAGCCTAGCTAGTGAATTTTCCTGTGAAATTGGCAGGTGAATCTGTAGTCTGTACTCGGTCTATTTTTTTTAATTAATGTAGTGCATATTGAAGCTCTCACAGTGGAGTTTTATCAGCATAATAGTTACAATGCACACAGCACCAATGCTGTATTCCCTAATTGCTAAAGGAGGGAGCAGAGTGGGACTAGGGCTCTTGATAGCAGGAAGCCTTGGTTCAGTTAAAATAAGTTCTTGTTCAGACTCCAGCCTTTGTCTGTCCTCTTGTGGGACAGCTGTTTGTGCTGCAACTGGCAACTACTGAGAGGGAGAAAAGAGCAGTACTCAGTCAGAACCATGGTATAGTACTCTGCCCTGTGGCATATGTCTCTTAAGTGAGGTAAAGAAGGAACTCACCCTCTCTGAAAAGGTGGTTTTGGCACTAGTTTGGATTTTGCAGCATTGGGAATATCTGTTGTCTACTCCCCAATAAAAGCATAGAATACTAAAACTGGAAGGGACCTCAAAAGATCCCTCCCTAGGCAATTTATTCCAGTGCTTAACTACCATGACAGTTAGGAAGTTTTTCCTAATGTCCAACCTAAATGCCCATTGCTTCTTGTCCTATCATCTGACGCTAAGGAGAATAATTTTTTCTCCCTCCTCCTTGTATTCACTGGCAAAATTTAACAACAGTCATGTGTCCTCTTCCAGCAAGCCCTAAGCAAATAGCTGAGCCTCAAGTGAGTGCTCAAAGCATTGTTAAAAATGCAAAGGCCTATTTTATGCCCAAACCCAAATACATCTAAATAAAAATAAGTTTACTTAAATATCTAGTGGTAATTCCCACTATATAGAGAGGGGAAGTTTGTATTGTTTTCTGTTTTAAATTATTAACCATGGAAGTTCTAAAAATTTTAGAAATAATAGTTTCCTGTATTTGACTTTTGTCGTTTGGTTTGCAGATCTGTTCCTTTGGTAGTGTCAGTTTGAAACCTATTGGGTTCAAGGTGTGGGGAAGCATCCCACAAATAACAATATTAATCCCAACACTGCAGAAAAATAAATATAACCCCACTTCAGTAAAATTAAAAGGTCTGAACTTAAAAAAATCTTAGCATGGGAATGAATGAGAACTGGCAGTGTTGTGTTGCAAATGTTATATGCTGATGACTATAGAATCTCTACCAGTTCAGTGGCAATAGCATCATCCTCTGTATACAGAAGGGCCTTTTTCTTTATTTTTTTTGCCTTAAAATGATTAATATGCAGTTCAATATAACAAAAATAGCATTTTCAAAACCCCTGTAATATAAAAGGCATAAAAGTATGGATTTTAAAGCCCCTTGTAATCAATTTAGTCAGGGCATATACACTTCACATCAATATAAAAATTGGTAATTAATCCAACCCAAACCCTAAACAATTATAAATATTGCTTCAGCAAACATTTTGGTCCTAAAACCCTTCTGCAAAATAGTTTGTCAAACCATTGTATAAGGGGATTATTCCTCTTGTAAATTACAGGACGGATAGAAATCTCCACCCAAGCTACAATTGCCTCGAATCACAGCCAGTATTCCCTTCTACTCTCCCAACACGGCTCTAAGACTACAACTTTGTCTTTTATACCTAGGTCTTGTCCTAGGATTCCTTCAGTAAGGTTCTGCTTTTGCAACTCAGATACTTCCTGTTCCAGCTTTTTATTCTCTGTCACACATTTGCTTCTGCAGTGCCACTGTTTGTGATGCCTGAATCAGGGCTGTAGCCCAAAGGGTGTCTGATTCTGCTTTTAGGTTATTTTCTTTCAGACCTTTTTTCTCTCTCTAAATCCTTTACTCTTACCTTTTAATTGATCTATTTATTTACTGTTATCAATAAGTGGGTGAGATGGGTGCACTTGTAATCCCAGTTTTTTGAGGGAATTCTGGGCTGCAGTGCACTATGCCGATCAAGTGTCCGGTGCCATTGACAGTCTGGCCAATGGGTGAATGAAGGACTGGCTAAAATAACACATGACATATTATGACCAGTGCTTTCTCTGTTCAGGCTGATGGACTAATTTTCACTTTGATCAAGGTGACTATTATTGATACCATTTGCTTACAGAGCTGCAGGAATGCCCAAGAGCCAGTGAAAGCTAAAGTCTTCTAGAGTCCATTATTGTGTATTTTTTACAAAATCTGTCAAGCTGTTACCCAAAATCATTTTCATTTTTTAGATACTCCTTTTTTGTTTACATACTTTCTTTCTTGACCAGAGTACCAGCCTGAATCCCAGAAACAGAATGTATCTTTATATCAACTTCTAGACGACAACATGGAAATTTACTGGTTGCCACCCTGCTCTGCCAACTCCTCCATATTGCATATCAGATTGTACCAATCATCACTCCTCTGCATCACTTCAGGCTGGCACTCCAAATCGGTTACCCTGGGTTTTTGGAACCAAAAGCATTAATTTTTATTTACGGCAGTGTCAGGAATAACTCAATGGGGACACAGCTCTTCTGTTAAATAAATGATTGATACAAACCAGAACACTTACTAAAATTACTTTATTAAGCTTTAAGGGCATGTGCATATATGCAGTATGTTCAAAACACCCCAAATGTAGTTAAACTTCTCTGATTTTGGGTTCAAGTGATCATGAGCTGGGCTTTTGGAGGACCTTCTTCCATAGTTTAGGGGTTAGTTCCTTGCCTAAAGAAAATCTCCCTCAGACTGCCCCATGATGTTTATTTTATTTAATTTTTTTATAGTTAACTTTTATAAAAACACATGATTTATAGTAACTATTACTGGGTTACCAATTTTTTAAGCTTTATCAAATAGCTTTATTAGCGAAGTAATTTTGATATTTTAAATAATAACAATAAGACGTATGTTAGTATTTTTAATTAAGATTGCTTTCTTTTTTAATGGTTTGTTAATCTTTTTATTTTGATTAGCAAAGCTGCATTGCCACAATTTGGCTTTGCCTATGAAAGTCCTGACAATTATTTTTAGCTATGAAATATTCTGCTTTTAATTAATGGTAGCTGAAATAGCTGTGGCTTAGTTTAGTCAAGGTCTGGGGTTATAATTGCATTCTTTCCCTTCATCTCTCATCACTATCACCTTTAGAGTTTTTTTTAAACTCTTGACAGGACATCTACTGCCATCTTTAGAGCGCTATGCAGATAGAAAATTTTGTGTCTGCATCCACATCTGTATCCTCAGAAATGAGCTGCGGATATCCCTATTTATATCTGTAGATATAAAGTGGTTATCTGCAGACTTACAAAGCTCTTGACCTCCCTTCTCTCTCCCTCTTCTCCTATAGCCTCCACTTCCAACCATCACCTTCAGAAATTTTGCATCTTCTCTGATTAGGCGTAGGTTTTAATTTTCCATCGTGTTAGTTAACATGACTAAAAGTTTAAGTGTAAACACTACACACACACTTGTTCAAGCACACGTGTTGCTTAGTTGTGTTTAATCCTGTGCCACAGCCTCGAACAACTAAAAATTCAAGTGTAGCTGTATCCCCAGTCAAGAGAGATCTTCCCATCATATCTTTTGCAAAGTCAGTTTAAAGAAAAGTGATTCTATAAGATTCATACACTCCTGGCCTGACTTTAATCCTTATGTTGTGCTGTTTTGTGACTTGTTATATATACTGCTCTCTAAATTACTTGGCTAGATGAGAGAGCTAATAAATCATGATTTGGCTTTATTCAATATAAGACCTCTATCTCCCCACTCCTGATATTGAATCTAATCAGTAATAAGACTTGATTCTGTAGTACAGGCTACTATTTGGAATAGTGACAAAATGCTTAGAACATGTTAAAGAATAGTCTCAGGAAGAAGATTATTAAAGTGTGTAATGTGACGAAGTTCACTTTTTGTTAATGAAATCAATAATTTTGGTGTCCATGCAGTTTTGGGGCTTAGAGGTACTTTTTATGCTTCTGATTACTAGTAAAATCAAAGTGTGATTGCTCTCCTTATAAGGGAAATTATTTGCTATGTTTAAATAGTGATTATTTGTGTAAGGCATCATACTATTTATCACTGTCTTAATAGGTATTGTTTTCTTTGTTCTTTACCAGATTTGCATCTGCAGGAGATGATGGAATTGTATTTCTGTGGAATGCTCAGGTTAGTTTGGTTTTTAACAGGGTTACATACTGTAATAAGGCTGTGGATAGGAGTGGGAATGAGGCTGGGGGCTGATTTTGCTCTTGAACTCATGTAATTAATCAGTCCATTGAAGTTTAGTAGAGCTTGTGTAACAATGTACAATTTAGTGCAAGTTCAGAATCAGTCTAAGAGAGTCTTAGCACAGAACAAATAAAAGTTGAGTTTTATAGACGCAACTAATACAACAAAAATAAACAATTCAAGGATGTTTTAGCTTCAGAAAAGTAGGATGTGAAACTGTCTTTAAAGAGAAGTGAAAATGTGTTTGAAAATATTCAATGCAAGATGAAGTATTGAAAGCACAAGTTAAAATGTTTTCAATAGCTGACAGCGTGGTGAGGCCCCAGTCCTGCAAAGACTTATGCACAAAGCTTGATTTGTAACTAAGAAGGTGGGGGGGGGGCTCAAGCAGGTTTTAAAAATATACTTTCATAACTTACGCTGCCAACCAGAGGTGCTGGGGCTCAGGCCTGGAAGCCCTACCCATATATTAAGAACTGCTTGCGCATGAGTTTAACTTTTTGCAGTTTGACTGTTAACTATAAGGAGGCTATGTAGTGTGTGTAAAGTAGGGGTGGGCAATAAGCGGCCCAGACATGGTTAGCAAGAGTTAGCCTCTGGCAGGCTGCCAGGCACTTCATTTACCTGTGTGTTCACATGTACGGCTGCTCCCAGCTCCTGTTGGCCACGGTTTGTCATTCCTGGCCACTGGGAGCTGCAGGAAGTGGCACAGGCTGGACCACCACTTCCCGTAGTTCCCATAACTGGGAACGGTGAACCATGGCCAACACAAGCTGTGAGAGGCCATATCTGTAGATACAGAGGTAAATAAAGCGTCTGGCACCCCACCAGAGGCTAACCCTGGTGAACCACGTCTAGCCTGTGGGCCACTTATTGCTCGTCCCCCATGTTAGGTAAAGCACATTTGCAAATCTTTGCCCAAATGGGGCCTAACAAAGAAGATGATCTCAGTGTCACCACCATAGAGTTAATAAGATGGAATGAGCTCTTACTTGCTTGCATGGTACAGGTCTTATTCCAGCTTTTAGAACTGTTTTGTTGAATAGTAACACTTATTGCAGCAATACTGCATTTTTGAGGTAATATTTCCAATTTATATGAGGTTTTCTCCCTAAACCTTCCAATTTTTTGATAAGATTGTAAGTATGTTGGAGGTCACCTTTTACAACTGCTTACAGATACCCTGTAAGTAGCTTAGCTATTAAATAGACAGAAAGGCAGATAGTTCACCAGTCTAAAAGTTTAACATTCAGATTTTAGTGAGGCAGAGAAATCTAAGACTAAACTTTTTTATAAAGCTATCTTGAAAAAATTATAACATTTACAACAATGTAACAAAATAGGGACAGACGAACTTACAGCTTTCCTTCCTTCTCTTCTGAATAGTTTCAGTTAAGCACTTAATTTATTATGGAAGATATTTCATAACCATGTAATATAGAATTGTGTGTGAGAGAGAGAATCAATATTCAAGTTGGGAAAATGCACATTACATTAGCTATGTAAAACTTATGGATGTCCAACTTTGGAGATCTCTTTTTCTACTTCTGTATGCTTGAAATGATTCTTACATTTAATAAAAAAAATCAAAATATGACATTTTTTATAGCAAAATATGACAAACCATGGTGTGCCCATATCTTGAATACTGCATACATATGTGGTTGCCTCATCTCAAAAAAGATATATTGGCATTGAAAAGGTTCAGAAAAGGGCAACAAAAATGATTAGGAGTTTGGAACGAGTCCCGTATGAAGAGAGATTAAAAAGACTAGTACTTTTTAACTTAGAAAAGAGGAGACTAAGGGGGGATATGATCAAGGTCTATAAAATTATGACTGGTGTGGAAAAAGTGAATAAGGAGAAATTATTTACTTATTCCCACAATATAAGAACTAGGGGTCACCAAATAAAATTAATAGGCAGCAGGTTTAAAAACAAACAAAAGGAAGTTTTTCTTCGCTGAGCACATAGTCAACCTGTGGAACATCTTGCCAGAGGATATGGTGAAGACTAGGACTTTAACAGGGTACAAATAAGAGCTAGACAGAATCATGGAGGTTTAGATCCATCAATTGCTATTAGCAAGGATGGGTAGGAATGGTGTCCCTAGCTTCTGATTGTCTGGAAATGAATGACAGGGGAGGGATCACGTGAGGATTACCTGTTGTGTTCCCTCCCTCTGGGGCATCTGGTTTTGACCACTGTCAGCAGACAGGATACTAGGCTAGATGGACCATTGGTCTGACCCAGTATGGCCGTTCTTATTTCACGTTAATTCATCAGGGTACAGTTTCTGCTGTCTCTGCATCCCTAATTAACAGTTAGGTAGGTTAGCTACGATAATCTCATATTATAATAGATGACATTTATTATATGAAACTCACTATTGTAACAAACTCTTAATAAAGAATGTCAAATGGTTTTAAAATAAAACCTTCAGATTTTCTCACTTGCTAGCAAAACACACACAGTAATGTTAATAGAATATAATGAAGTAAATTGGTTAATGTGTAAGCTAAAAATGAAACCATTTAAAGTAGGAATGTACAATTCTGTTTAATTGGTTACCATTTAAATAGCCTGAGCAGCCTCTGTCCACGGTGCCTCCCCTCCCTCCCCCGTCCCCCCCCCCCCCGCAGGTCTGGAGCAGCCCCTTGTCCTTAGTTGGCAGGGATCTGCTCCAGCCCCCATCAGTTAACCAGAACTGGTAAGCATCACCCTGTTAGGGTAATGCTTACCAGTTAACCTTTCATGTCCCAATTTTAAATACAGAAGTTAAATTCTGAAATATTTATCTTAAACAAATATTGAAGTGTTTCCAGTTATGAAATGTATAGACCTTTAGTATTCCCCTACATTCATAGTAATATTCATTTAGGCATAATCAATCTTGGGTTAATATTTGCAGTAGCACCAAAATGATTTAGGAGTTCCCAACTTTCAAAAATTCCACATGGGTTTAGATGATTTTGGAAAATTTTACCCTTTATGTGCTGCATTTTTGTTTTTCAGACTGGAGAAAAACTATTTGAGCTTCATGGACACGCACACAAAATTACGGCTATCACAACATTTCCTTCATCTGGTGCTTGTAAAGAAAAAAATTATTTGATTTTAACTGCATCTGCTGATAGGACAGTTATTGTATCCTTAAATCTTAAGAAGTTTCAACTGATTTTAAAGGAAACAATGAGCCAGGCAGCAGAGTGAGTGGCAATTGGTTTATATTATAGTAGGATCCAAAGACCTAATCAGGATTGGGGCTCTGTTGTGTTCACCTCTGTTTAAATACACAAGCAGACATGGTCCCTACCGCAAAAATTATGACTATGTAATGAACAACTCTTAGTGTCATTTCAGAGTGTCTAAATTTTGAAAAGTATGTTAGTATTTGGAAAACCCATGTGTGTCTACATTTATTTCTTAAATGCTGCCATTTAATTTTAAACTGAACAAAGAAATACATTATGACCCTTTTTGTTTCCTTAATAAATGAATTCAGGTTTGGGATTGCAATAGTGGCAAGCAAATTCAGAAAGTGTCATGCTTTCATTCCACTGTAAAGGTAAAGAAAAACAGCAAGTGTGTTTTATGCTTGTGTGTGTGTGTATATAATATACCTATAGCGAAAGTTAGTGGGATATATGTGAAGACAGAATATTTTAGATTATTATTCATTTTACTTTTTAGTTAGCTTAATTCAAAGGCAGCAGAGTAATTCAGATCTAGGCACTGACAAAGGCTTTGATAATAGAAAGGAGATGGAAGCAACCATTTTATTTATAAAAGATTATTGCTTGTTTGAGCCTCTCTAACCCCACCATTGTTTGCACCAGATCCTTCATATTGGACAGGGATAAAGATTTGAGGCTAGAATAATGCCTTTTACTTGTCCTTTGAAATTCTGTTCAAATTTGGTTCTGTTATAAATTGTTAAATTGCCATTTTCTTTCTCCCACTTGTATTCCTCAGGAAAACGTGGACAGCATGCCAAACAACTGACTACCAACATGCTAAAGAGATCTGAGGGCAGAGCGTAAATGTTGCTTTGCCCCAGTAGATCATGTTGCTCTACAGACACCAGGAGTGGATGCTTCCACTGTTCCGTGATTGATTTGAGATCCCAGTCAGAACCTAAATCTGGTGCTTCAGCCAGCCAAGTGATTATAGATGTATTGCAATTGGGAAGCTGAGGAGGATTAGGAATAAAAATTACATCCCTAGCAAATCTTCCCAGCAATATGAAGTAGTAAGCTACATTATTAGTTATATTTAGGGCCCTACCAAATTCATGGCTGGGAAACGTGTGCCATGGACTACAAAAATCTGATCTCCTTAGTGAAGTCTGGCTATTCTAGGAGAGGGGCAGAGGGCTCATACTGTGGACTGGCTCCAGCTGCTAGTTCTGGCCCAGTACTTCCTTTTCCCCTGTAGGGCCTGCTCCCAGAGCTGGGTTAGATCCACCTCCAGGAACCCTACCCAGCTGCAGGAAGCTTAGACTGCTGGCTGGGAGCCCAGCTCTGGAGGCAGCGCAGATATGAGGGTGACTGTTAGCCCAGGTGGAGGCCACCAGGAAAGCCCAGATGTATGGCAATCCTTCCTCCACCTTAGTGCTGGTGATTGCACTAGCTTTAGCATATGATGCCTGGCCAGCCCTTACTGCTCTCTGGCTGCCCAGCTTTAAAGGCAGCATCCTTGCCAGCAGCAGCATAGAAGTAAGGGTGCTAATGCCATGACCCCCTAGAATTGCTTAGTAACCCTCTATCTTAACAACCTTCCTTTGGGTCAGGATGCCTCAGGATTACAGCCCTGTGAAATCTCAGATGTTTACATCTCAAACAGCGAAATTGACTATCTTAAAAATCCTGTGACTGTGACATGGATCAAATGAACTGAATTTGATAGGGCCCCAGTTATAGTATTATTTAAGTTCAGTAAACAACAATGTTGTCTATTCCTTTAAAAAGAAATATACACCTCAGTTATGGTGAAGGAGGTATCTGTGGTAACCTTCAGTAAAACTGAGGAAGGAGCTGAAAGTCCCAGAGATATAAAATACTGTCTTCAGTCAAGAGTATTTTTAGCAAGACTCATGGACAGGTTACAGGCAGTAAACAAAAATTCACAGCCTGTGACCTTGTACTGTAGTCCCCTGACTAAACCTTGGGTGGGAAGGGTACAAAGGCCCATGAGCATTGAAGGTGGCTCGGGGGGGAGGGGTAGGAGGGGCAGACATGAAGCACCTGGTGGCTTGGGACCCTCACTGCTGCTGGGTGGGGACTGAGGTTGGGATCAGCCATGGCAAGGGGGGCTGTGTGCATTGCCCCCACCTGACTTCCATTGGAACCATGGCTAATGGGAGGTGTGAAGACAATGCCTGTGGGTAGAGGCAGTGCATAGAATCGCCTGACCATGCCTCCTCCTAGAAGGTAGCCGTGTTAGTCTGATCTTGCAAAAACAAAAGGAAAAACTATGTAGCACTTTAGTCTTTAAAGTGCTACATAGCTTTTCCTTTTGTTTTTCCTCCTAGAACCTGAGGGACATGTCACCACCTCAGTGGAGCCCCTCTCCCTGAGGTAAGTGTAACGCAGATAGACTCCCGCTTGTTTGTGGATGGAAAAGAAACAGAGACCTCTGCTGCTTAGTGCATGAGCTTCTGCGGCAGGGTTGGGGAACCTTTTTTGGATCAGTGGCCACTGACCCACAGAAAAGTTGGTCGGGGGTTGCATATAAGTGACAAGTGGGGGGACTGGAACACAAATGCAGGCTCCCCAATGATGAAGGGGAGCCCTGAGCCTCGGGGGCTGGTATCTGGCAAGCCAGGGGCAGTATCTGGCCCCTGGGCCTTAGGTTCCCCACCACTGCTCTGCTGCATGAGCTAAAAAGCCAGCTGGCTCTCAGCTCAGGCTGTAGAGTAGACCGTTATTCTCTCTGTAAGTGGTCTCAGTGCCACTAGATGGGACGGGACAGTACACTAAACCCATCAGGTGTGTGGGTTACATAAGCACTGCTTGGCCAGAGCCTGCCCAACTCACTCCTTCCCATGCTCCAACCCAGCATACTATGGGTCCTGGTAGCTGGTCCCACTCCTAGGCTGCCTCCACTGTGGCTCTGCATTGAAATTTGGAGCTGGCAGGCTCAATATTGGCATGTACTGAGTCCTGGCAGCCTGAGCCCCCGCCCTGCTGGAAAGGGTTGTGCATGGGAGTCCAAGACTACCCTGCAGCATCCCTATGACTGTGGACCCCCCATCTGGTTTTCAGCACTATCAGTAGGACCTTTGGATGATTAACATCTCTGAAAATCAGGCCCTGTAGCAGGGATGGGGAACCTAAGGCCCCGGGACCAGATCTAGCCCCCACAAGGCTTAGGGCTCCCCACCCCAGTATTGGGGAGTCCATGCTGGTGCTCCAGCCCCTCCCATCATCTCCCCACAGGACTGGAACACAATCTACTAGCCTGAGCACCCCTCAGCTCTGGTGCATGAGGGAAATGTGAGGAATGCCTTTCTGCTTCTCAGTCGGGGGCCACGTCAGTGGGAGGGGGGTGGGGTTGGTTTGCTTCTCACTTGTGTGCGGCCCCCAACTGATTTTTCTGTGGGACAGCGTTCCCTGACCCAAAAAAGGTTCCTCACCCCTGCCCTACAGTTCTGTTAATGAAAATGGTGTTTCATGAGTGACTTCTGTATTCTGGAGGAAAATTTAATGTATTTGATAGTACCTGCAGTTTTACCTAGCTAAAGCTGATAATCATTTCACTGAAAAATTCCCCAAAGAACTTTTGTAAGGGCCATATGTCTGATTTTGTTCTGCAGTGTTTGACAGTTCTTCAAAGACTGAATGTATGGTTATCTGGAGGGAGTGATCTGTGTGTTTGGAACAGAAAATTAGATCTCTTGTGTAAGACCAGTCATCTTACTGATGCAGGTAAAAAATGGAAATGGCTCATTATAGCAGATAAAGTATAAGTAAAATGGATTTGTATAATGATGCAAAATGAAACCTGGCAAATTTTCGTTAATTCTAAAGATAACATTGTATATTAAAGCTGCCCTCTGTCTAGTTTTAAAAATGTCAACTTAATCATTTCAGAATTAAGGATACTTAAACTCGTGCTGTATGAATTTTAGAATGTCAGCTATCTATAATTGTACAGTGACTTGCTGGACTAGATCCTTAGCTAGTGATTTATATATTTCCCTTCCAGAGGACCAGATCCACAGACTAGCTTTTATTCCTCTGTGAAAGAATAGACTTTTTGTAAGAGCATAGGTTTTTATATAAAGGAATGAATCTTGTAATTAAACAAAGGGAAATTTTAGAATAGGAATAGTAAATATAATCAGATAAGAACTTAAACTCGTACTGCTTTGATCTATTACTAAACCAGTATATTGTTAAAATGGGCCAGCTGTGGGCAGAGGCTTCTTCATGGCAGCAACCCCTGTCCATGGGGGAGTTTGAGTTCCCTGCGGACCAGGACTGCTGCTGGAACAGCCTCTGTCCACAGCCAGCTGGGGCCGCCGTGGACAGAGGCTGCTTTGCAGCAGCCTCCCCTGCCACCTCAGCAGTCTCTGTCCATGGGGAGCTCGGACCCCCTGCAGACAGGGGCTGCTGCCTCTGAATCAGAGGCCGCAGGGCAGCAGGCAGCTGGTCTGTGAGGGGAGCTGGTTTTTAAACTGGCTCCCCTTGTGGATCAGCTCCTGCCTGCACCCCACGCTGCTGCCTCTGATACAGAGACAGCAGTGCGGGGTGGTAGGGGGCTCCCTGGGAGAGGGGCCAGAGCACACTGGGGACTATAGAATAGTTGACTAACTGCTAAGAATTCATGCGGTTAGTTGACTATTCTATTACCTACTAACATTCCTAGCGTCAAAGATGAGGAGAAGCAGTGGAAGATAAGTGGTCATAGCTGGCATCTGTGGCAGAGGGTCTTGAAAGTGCGCACAACGATTTTGAACTTGTGGTGGTGGGACGGAGGATGCCAGTGAACAGGGCTGCTGACAGCCTCTGCTGGTCCCTGGGCAAAGTGGGGGAGGCTGGCTCTGTTCCTGGAAGGGGTGGGGCCAGATGCAGCCAGCCCCCCCATGCCATCCAGAGTACATCACGCTTCTTTTCCCATCCCTCAGAGTTGCCTGGAATGCAGCACTCTAGGTGGTGATTTAAAGGGCCCGGAGCTCCGGCCACCACTGCTACTGTAGTTGCAACAACAGTGGCTGGCAGCCCTGGGGTCTTTTGAATCACCAGGCTTCTAGGCACCAGCCTCCTTTACCCCCGCTATTGGCAGGCCTGCCAGTGAAGGGATTCAGAGCAGGAGAGGTATGGCCAGGAAGATGATCATAGCAGGTGTGGGGGAAGCCAGATAGGAGGAGGTGGTACTAATTGACAGATGAGGAGTTGCATGCGGGTTTAGAAATGGAATATCTGATTTTAGAAATATGGTAAAGGAAGAAATGGCAATATTAGGACACAGCTTTGGATAAGTGAGTCCAGGGAAAGCGAGGCTAAGACTGACTCCCAGGTTACGGGCCTGAGTTGGAGGATGACGATACTGATGACAAAAAATGCAGGGAGTGGGGAAGGTTAGGGAGGAAGGATTAAATGTAATTTTAGCCATGTGAAATTTAAATTCAGAGACATCCAGGAGCCCATGTCTCAGAGACAGGCCAAAATATGATGGAGGGAGAAAGCAAATTTATGAATCCGCATTGTAGATGGTAGGTGAAATCATAGGTCTGAGAACACCCAAAGAAATGGTATAGAGGAAGAGAAGGGTCACAATCTGGTACCTTGAAAATATGGTCTGTTTTGGCAATATCTATAAATACAGTATAGAACTCAATGTACTACTCCTGGGGGAATTCTGCACCAAAAAAATTATTCACACATTTTAAAATTCTGCAAATTGTATGTGTCAGAACACTATACAATCACACCAGTTTGTTATTTTTGGTAATTTAGTATGCCTGTAACAATACAGACACACAAACATTCCCCCCCGGAATAGAGAGTTAAAGAACCCCCTATGACAACCCAGTTCCTATTTCTCTGCCTCTCCCCACCCCACCCTCATAACCTAGCCGGGGGGGGTGGGAAGGGCTATACACCCACAATCCCTCCTCCCAGAGCCCACTTGCAGGTGCCTCCCAGCCAATACATTCAAGCCTGCTATCCCCCCAGAACAGATATGGCCCTCCTTCCCCCCCCCCCCCGCTCAGATAACCTTACACTCTTTCCTCTTCCCCCCCCCCCTCACACACAGAGCCCAGCCATGCCCTGACCCAGCCCAGACACCTGCTTCCCACCCCAACCCCCCAACTCAGGGATCCAGAAGAAGAAATAGCAAGATGCTCAGTTCTTGGCTTGTCTGGAGTTTCATGCTTGCCACTGTCTACTTCCCTCAGGCTGTGTTGGGAACTGAGTTGCCAGGGTGGGAACCCTCTAGCTCTTTCCCCCTCCCTCTGGTAGTGTCTTCTATTTGCTATCTGGGCTATGCAGTGTCCAGTGGCCCCTAGTGGTGTCCAGCAGCACTGCATCCCATTTCTTTGAAGAAAAGGAAATTCTGTGCTAAAACATTAGCAAACATTAATGCAAAAGTCTGCTTTGTGCAGTGGTGCAGAATTCCTGCAGGAGTAATGCATCTGTGAAATACATTGCATTTATAACAACAATTAGGTCTTTAAACATTGCCTCAGTGGCCTGGTCACAAAGATAGGATAGGTGATGTTGCTCATAGGAAAACTAAATCTGATGCTTGAGGTGGTCTGCCATTGTTCTATCACAATTCAAAGCGATGAATTGGCCATAGTGGAGCATCTGATGCATAGAACTGAAAGCCAGAAACAATGGACTTCTAGTTCCAGGTTTGACAAGGACCCCTCTGTGGCCTCAGACAAACCTACTATTCAGTGCCTCATTTTCCATATGAAAGAAATACTATTTACTTCATAGGATTGTTTTGAAGATCAGCGTAGAATCTTGCTAATTTTCATTTTATCTGAAAAGATATACAGGATATTTTACATGCATGTCTATTGTAATAACTATTTATATGGATGTACATTTGAACTTATTTGCTATAGGAGTACTATCTGTATGTTTCTATTCTTCAGAAGTGTGTGTCATTCTTCATTTTTAAAATTAGAATATAAATTGATACAGATATGCTTTATCTGCCTATGTGTATAAGTATGTATATGTACACACCCACTTCCTCTCCCCCTCCCCCCCCGCCCCCCCCGAACCCCGTCGAATAGAAATTTGGAGCAAAGGAATACAAATCTAATTGTACATTGACTTGTTAGGGATTCAGTACTACCTATAAAAAAAATCAAACATGCTGTATTTTACATACAGTGCATATAATAAAAAGGAAATATGCCAGTTAAAATGCAGCCAAATTACACAATTGTAGTTGTAGATGAAGTATAGTTAGTAGAGCTACAAACAATACTAACAGTTAATAAAACTGGGTTAATAAAACAGTTTTACACCTTAACAGCTGTATATAGTGCTATTTGGTGGACACTACTCAAACCACTGGGTTTGATATTGTGAGGTGCCAAATGCCCTGAGCTCCTATGTTCTAGATTTGTACAACACTTTGCACAAGACTACAAGGACAAAGTCATTTTACAGTTATAATGGTGACAAAGTCCCCCTTGTAAAAAGAGATTTGTCATACTGATTTTTTCCCCCAAAGGGTACTGCTGTTCCCTTTAATTTCAGTGGATGCAGCAGCTCTGAAGATCAAACCAACAATGTTTTAAATAATTTGGTGTAGCATGGCAGAACATACCTGTTTGTCTAATTTTTAAAATGTGAAGTACAACATTAGGTTAGACAGTTAGCAGGTGTAAATTGGTATAGCTCCATCAAAGCCAGTGGAGCCTTGCTAATTTATACCAGTTGAGGGTTTAGTTCCTTGTTTACTAAACATGAACATTTGTAAAAAGAAACTATTAAAATGTTTTGAAATGTATGAATTGATAAGTCACAGGAAAAATATATTTAACAGTGTATTTATGTTGCCAGTACATGTGGTATCAACTTGCCTTTCATTTGTGTGTTGAAAATGTGCAACTGTCCTTTCTTACATTAAAATCCATAATTTGTATAATTCAAGTGCTTGCTCATGTCCATTCCACATTAAGTGTGTGTACTTGCCACTTACACCAGTGCTGAACGTTTTCCCTCAACAGTATCAGTGGGGAACCTGGCTATGGCACCATCTGGAGTGGTGCCTGCATGGCTTGGTATAAGGGGCACCGCCAGCTTCCCCTGCCTTTAGTTCCTTTTTGCTGCCAGTGATGGTGCAAATCACTGTTGTATGGGCCAGTTTTGTTACCTACTTGTTTTTTGCAAACTTATTCCTTTGTTAGTGTACATAATTTCTTAGTTAGCATAGTAGTTTAGCATTAGTTGTAGTGTGTTAGTTGTCCTGGAGGGGACTCAGCTTGGACATGGGGCATGCCCAGTTCCCAGGCTTCAAACCTTGTGAGTGGTGCAAGGATCCTTGGCCTATTGGTCATCAGCAAAAGAGTTGCCTCAGGTGTTGTGGTGATATTAGCAACAAGTGCAGCATTTGCAAGTCTTTTAAGCCTCAGACCCAGAAAGAGATATTTACCTCAGGGCTCTTCTATTGGAGTTGGCGATAACCCTGGCACCAGAGCAGAGTACCCCAGTGGTGCCATCTTCAAGCTGATACAGTTCCTCCTTGCTGTTTCTTAACTGTATTATATTTGTATGGAGAATAACCTTTTTTCCTTTATTGATGTTTTGTAGATATCAGTGCTTTGGTTGAATTGCCAAAAAACTGTGTTGCAGCAGCTGTTGGCAAAGAGTTGAGTGAGTATTACATTTCAATATCTTCATCTCTGAATGCATTTCATTACTTTACTTGCAAGGTGACTGGATGCTTCGTTACTTTCTAAAGTTGAATCAGAGACATTTTTAAAAACACAAGATTCACCATTTTTAATATAAATAAATAACAGTCAAAGCCGCAGATCAGACTGAGGGAATATGCAAGTAAATATATATTGGGAAAAAAAAAACCTAAGGAAGAAGGTAGCTGATAGAATGTCACCTGGGTCCAATTTTCATACCTGGCTTTGATAAAATGCTTCAGTCAATGTGTCATTGCAGATCAGAAAAAAAAACCCCTAAATCTTTTGAATATATAGAGGGTCATGGAGTATTAGCTGGTCACGCTGCTTTATAAAAATTAACCCCCCCCCCCCAAATACCTCAAACACCCTTGTTTTCTGAAAAGTTCTCGGCAACTCTGAGCAGCACACTTGCAGTGGGGTGAGAGTCTTTGGCTTGCTGTTTGTTTCAGAATTAGTAATCAGGAGCCATTTTACCATTTCTAATAAAGGTATTATTTGGAATGAATGCTAAAATATCCTGTCCAACAGTAAGTGGTCAGATGAGGGTAAAGGAGGAAGTTGATGTGAATAAATCCAAGAATACTGCTGTATTCACAAAGCAAGCTGGAAAAGTTATTAAAGGGCATGTTTTATTAAAATACCTTCACTTAAAGTGGAAAAGAGTTATTAAACCAAAAAATAATTTTACTTTCATAACTTAGTTATTTGCTTTCAGGCATTTTAAAATTTCAGCATGAAACTGTCTTATCTAACTAGTGCTCCATCCATTGTTGTGCCAATCCATTTTGGTTCCTATATGGGTTAGTAAATGGCATGTTTTTCCCCAGTTAATGCAAGTTTATGATCATGAATCATGGTCTTTTGATTTTAATTATTTATACCAAGTTTCCAATTGTTCTTAGAGGGAAACATGATGCGTGCTCACTGTCTGCAGTAGCTCTATACATTCCAGTACCATAGCACCTCCAGTGCAGAATTCTAATACAGGAGATACATTTATTCTCAACCTTGGATCTGATAATTTGATCCTCCATTTTGTTTTTAACTGCTCTTCCGCCCCCCCCCCCCCCCATCCAGATGCTTTACCTTTGTTAAGCATCTCTAGAGTCTGCTAATCTTAAAGCTATGCATTCAAGGTGTCAGCCAGGGAATATTATCCAGAGGACATAATTGGACAGTCTCAGAGCTCACAGGCATTCATTCTTAGTGGGATTTCTCAAAGTGGAGAGACACATAATCCTGTTAATTATCCACGAGTCTTTTTAAAAAAAAAAAAAAAAATTAAAAAAAAAAGTCAACACCTAGTATCTTCCAAATGTGTTCAGAGGTTAGACTCTAAAGAACTACTCCAATTATCAGGAGACTAGACACGTTATTAAATCAACACCATAGTATCATGACTCTTGTAAAAATATATATAGTTGGAGAATAGCCATTTCTAGCATTCTGGGGGGGGTGGGGGGGGGAGCAAAGCAGAGAGAACTTAAAAATAATCTCATGTTTATAAATGGGGCATAGTATAAAATTTGCATCTGAACTACTCAAAGCTAACTGAGGCTGGACTGTTAAATTGGAAAAAGATTGCAAATTGCATATCTTTTCTCGATTTACTTTCGAAAGAGGCTCTTTTGAAATTTGGTGTGTATACATGGTGCCAAATTGCAAAAGAAAGTGCTCTTTCAAGCCATCCCTTATTCCTCATAGAACAAGGTTTACAGGGATGGTGAAAGAGTGCGTCTATTCTTTCGAAAGATTTTTTTGAAAAAAGTGGATGCATTCCTTGCATGCAGCATTGCTATTTCCGGATACCTCTGGTATCCTGAAAAAGCAATGCAGTCTCGATGTAGCCTGTGTGTCCTCTTGGTAAGAGATTAAAGGAATTAGGAGGCTAATTAAAATTTCTTCATCCCTTTCATGTGTCATAATACTTCCAGTTATATTCAATCCCATTTGCTGTATTTGTAAGTTAGTTGGTATCCCCTTTGCATTTTCTATCAATTCCAAAATTGCGTGTTTCCATGATTCTATACCATTATTGGACCTCTGACTTCATTGTCTGTGGCCAGCCAGGGAATTGTGCCCTCGTCCCACAGCTGCAGTTGGAGCTAGGGCCAGCAGTGTCATTCCTTCTCTGTGTCTCGAGCCATCATTTCCCTCCTGTGATATTTGAGAAAAAAAGTCAGACAAGTCAAGGGCTCCCATGAATTTGTGTTATGACTAGTGACCTGTCTAACTTTTACTAAAAATAATTTACAAAAATCTTAACCTTAGTCAAATAAAAGATTAGAAACCAAGTAGTGATCTGGGTTTTCAGTAGTTTAAACTGCAATTGGGTAGTTCACTTTTAAGCATCCGCACTCTTGTTATAGACATTTGTAGAAGACAAGATATTTAGGATGTTGTAATAAAGCTTGCTTTTGGGTTGGGAAACACTCAAAGAGATTATTCTAAACTATAAAGTACATATTGCATTGAATCATCTAAAACATACTTTAGGCATACTTAATTCTCAGTTGAATTCTTCATTTAAACAGAGCGCTGCATTTTACTCTATCCAAATGATAATGTTTATTTAGAACATTTGTCCATCTATCTTTTAAAGTAATTTTTAGGTTGGTGGTTTCCACTGAGGGATCTGAAGGTTGGGATGTCCTTGAATTAAAACGTCTGGTTGACCATCAAGATAATATTCTCTCATTGGTCAGTGTCAATGGTAAGAGTGATGCTTTATTGGTTAGTATTGCTAATTAGTGGAATATTTTCAGCTGTGAAGTTTAGTTTGTTTGTGGCCACACATACAACTGTAACAAAACATTCTAACTGCTGGAGGAACTCAAATGGAGTTGCAAAGATAGTCAAAGGATTTCACAAATGCTGACATCCTCACAACAACCCTGTGAAGTAAGTGCTATTATCCATATCATATGAATGGGGAAGCTAAGCCAGATAGGTTGTAACTTGTCCAAAGCACAGAGGAGCCAGTATCAGCAACAGGAATAGAATTCCAAAGACACAAGTTGGATTTTTTGCTGTCTTGGAAATTTAAACACATCATTCTATCAGTCCCTTCCATGGCCTCTTAGAATTACTAAACTTTGGTAGGTGGTTACAGATGAGGCATTGCAAAGTTTGAAATAAATGTTACACTGTTTTTAAAAAAAGATTGCAACACATTATGGTAATTCAAGTCTTCAAAAAAATCATTGTGATTTTTTTTTTTTAAGTTTTGCTATAAATTGGCTTAATGTTCAGCAATAAGCCAGATCCATTTGAACAGCTCTGTCGTCTGAGCCAGATACATCGCTGCACTAGCACAGGATCCAAGATGAGTTAACAAGTGCCTTCCCTGTGTGGAGGCTGCAGGAGCAGATATAGCCCCTGCTCATGGAAGTGACAACTCCAGGGCTACCCTAACTTTTGTCTCTGCTGTATAGTCCCTATTTTGGCCTTGCTACATCCTTTCGTGTGGCAGACTCTGCCTGTGCCCAGCATTCCTGTGGGTTTGGCATAAATGCTTCTTGCACCTGGGTTGTGGAGCAAACGGGCCATGGTGTAGTGTGTGGAAAAACTGGGAAAATGAAAGTTTAGATTCTGGAATAGCAAGCTATATAGGATTTTTGTTTTCAGTTTTCCATTGGTTCTGATCCCTGGAGTGGAACAACACTGAGTTTAAAAAGGCAACCCGCTGACTGCTCTAAATGCTGCTGCCTCATCTATATGTCATGATCATGACAGACAACTCAGCCCCACCCTCTAAAATCCTTCTTTGAGAGCAATGGCATCAGGAAACAGATTTAACTGTAGAATCCAGGTGCCATGATCTACCTCTTCATGGGCGCGCACACACTGTTCAACACTGATGTCTCTGGGTCTCTAGTGCATCCTTTTCCCCCTCCTGTAATCTTCCTCTCAGGGTACTTACCTTTAAATACTGGGCAATCTTGGCTGTTTTCCCCAACTCTGTTTTGAGGGCTCTACAGGGTTCTTCAGAACACACTGACTGTATCTCCCATTTCTGTTTTTGAAAAACCCATTAACTTTAGTTTGGGGGGAAAAAAAGTTTAAACATAATTTTTTATCATCTTCCTCACTCCAGGAGGGAAAGCCTAATTTTGTAGGAGCCCAGCAATGTTTCCCTTCCTGATCACAGTCTAGCTCTTTGCCCTCAGTGCTCAGGAGCCAACCAGTGACCTTTCACACAAGTTAAAATGAGTGTTCTGGGTGGACCTTCCATCCCAGATTTTATGCCCCTCTGTCCCTGTAGCCAACAGTGTCTGGTATTTTTGGTCTTTGTCTCAATGTATCTGATTATACAGTTGTGCTTAACAATGCCTATCCTACAATGACATTCATCAGACTTTGCAGGGTATCGTAATGGCTTCTGCACACCAAGAAATAAGTTGTATATATTCTGCCTGAGAGAGGATCATCCACAATATTCTTACCAGCAAGTTAAGGAAGTATGGATTGGATAAATGGACCGTAAGGTGGACAAAAAGCTGGCTAGATTGTCTGGCCCAACGGGCAGTGATCAACGGCTTGATGTCTGGTTGGCGGTCGGTTTCAAATGGAGTGCCCCAAGGATTGGTTCTAGGGATGGTTTTGTTCAACATCTTTATTAGTGACCTGGATGAGGGGATGGATTGCACCCTCAGCAAGTTTGCAGATGACACTAAGCTAGGGGGAGAGGTAGATACGTTGGAGGGTAGGGGTAGGGTCCAGAGTGACCTAGACAAATTGGAGGATTGGGCCAAAAGAAATCTGATGAGGTTCAACAAGGATAAGTGCAGAGTCCTGCACTTGGGGACGGAATAATCCCAAGCATTGTTACAGGTTGGGGACTGGCTGGCCAAGAAGCAGTTCAGCAGCAAAGCATCTGGGGATTACAGTGGATGAGAAGCTGGATATGAGTCAACAGTGTGCCCTTGTAGCCAAGAAGGCTAATGGAATATCAGGTGGAGCATTTCCAGCAGATCTAGAGAAGTTATTTCCCTTTATTTGGCACTGGTGAGGCCGCATCTACAGTATTGCATCCAGTTCTGGGCCCCCCATTATAGAAAGGATGTGGGCACATTGGAGAGGGCCCAGCAGAGGGCAACCAAAATGATTAGGGGGCTGGAGCACATGACCTACAAGGAGAGGCTGAGGGATTTGGACTTATTTAGTCTGCAGAAGAGAAGAGTGAGGAGGGATTTGATAGCAGCCTTCAACTTCCTGAAGGGAGGTTCCAAAGAGGAAGGAGAGAGGTTGTTCTCAGTAGTGAGGGATGGCAGAACGAGGAGCAATGGCCTCAAGTTACAGTGGGGAAGGTCTAGGTTGGATATTAGGAAAAACTGTTTCACTAGAAGGGTGGTGAAGTACTGGAATAGGTTACATAATCTATGTCTACACTACGAGCCTCTTCAGCAAGAGGAAAAGCAAATGGAGCGCTCATTTGCATATGCCGTGCTCTCACTTCCTCCTCGGCTCCCTTTTGCCCAAGAGGTTTTTGTGCAAAAAAGCACTGTGTAGACACCTCCTTTTTGCACAAAACCCCTCTTTTGCGCAAGAGGCTGGTCTTTTTTGAGGAGGAATGGCTCTTGCGCAAAAGGGGGGTTTTGCACAAAAAGGACCCGTCTACACTGCGCTTTTTTGCGCAAAAACCTCTTGCGCAAAAGGGATCTGAGGAGGAAATGCAAGTGAGAGCAAGACATATGCAAATGAGCGCTCCATTTGCATTTTCTCTTGCAGAAGAGTCTCATAGCGTAGACATAGCCATAGGGAGGTGGTGGAATCTCCATCCCTAGAGGTTTTTAAGTCCTGGCTAGATAGAGCCCTGCCTGGGATGATTTTAGTTGGGGTTGGTCCTGCTTTGTGCAGGGGTCTGGACTTGATGATCTCTTGAGGTCTCTTTCAGCACTAGGATTCTATTTTATGATTCAGTGAATCACCAATAAAGTATAAGTGTCTGTTCATGCACGGTACGGACAATAAACCCTGAGCATTTGCATGTGTTTGTCTTGGTAGCACCTTTGTTATGGTATTCATCACAGAAGTATAAATGTTTTCCCTTCTGATTTTGTTTTCAAAACATTTAAATTTTATAAATTTTATAGCTGCCTTGAATATTTTAAATAGAAAGGTGGGGTAAAAATATTTAACTAAATAAATAAATATAAAATATCAGTAAAAGAAAATCAGATGAACAACATCTTTGAAAGGAAAGAGGATTTTTCCTAACCAAATACATACCAAAAACTCTGATTATTTTAACTTAGAAACAGGTTCTATCTAGCAGCTTTTTTGTTGCTGCTGCTTTCATTGAGCAGCTTCCTAATTTGGAATGGATTATTTATATGTGGCTTTGTGCTTTGCCTAGATTTGACACTTGTGACCGGTTCTCATGTGGGTGAGCTGATAGTCTGGGATGCATTGAATTGGACAAATCAAGTATGTGAATGCACATCATGGGACCCCTCTCTCCACATAGTCACCCAACAAGAAATTAAATTATCACAAAACCAACATGAAGTTTCAATTCAGCATTTAACATCTGATGAGGAGGTAAAACCTTTAAGAAGTAAACAAAAACATAAAAACCAACCCCCCCCCCCCACCTCCAAAGGTTCCTTTATAATAGAAAGCAAAGTGTTTGTTAGCATTTTCAGTTTACAGTTTACTTTAGCAAGCAATAAAGTGATTGTGTCAGATTTATTCATGTCTTAAGAAGTGGGTATTAATACAGTTAATATTAATTGGATTGGACTAACCCAAGATTACAGAATAGCAGTGGGTAACTTAAGTAGTTCAGTATAGTCATTAGATTCTCAGCTTGGAAACTAGCAGACAGCAACAACAATTATGTTTTGTTTTAAATTGACACAGGCTGGCTTAAACTAGGTAAGTGTGGCTGTGTCTACACTGGCGCGATCTCGTGCAAAAGCAGCCGCTCTTGCGCAAAAACTTGCTGCCTGTCTACACCGGCCGCATGTTCTTGCGCAAGAAAACTGATGTTCTAATGTATGAAATCAGGGCTTCTTGCACCAGAACTCTGACGCTCCCGCTCAGGAATAAGCCCTTTTGCACAACTGTTCTTGCACAAGAGGCCAGTGTAGACAGGCAACATGAATTTCTTGCGCAAGAAAGCCCTACGGTTAAAATGGCCATCAGAGCTTTCTTGCGCAAGAGAGCGTCTACACTGGCATGGATGCTCTTGCGCAAAAGCACATGCCAGTGTAGATGCTCTCTTCTGGAAGAGTTTTTGTGTGAGAACGTGCTAGTGTAGACGTAGCCTGTCTGTTTTAGTGAAACTAAGATATTCTAATTGTTTGGAGCATCAATACAAGATTTGCCTCCCAGACAGTTCTAGCTGTAGATAGTTAATACTGAATTAAATAAAGTGCATATTTACAGTTTGTGCCTTACTATGAACATATCTTACACTGCAGTAAAAAAATATTCCTGGCTTTGGCCAGGTCTCTTGGAACAATGTAGTTGATTGAGAAGGTTGCAAAGATAGAAGCTCTGTAGTTCTGGGCCTAATAATGTATCAGTGATAACAAAAGGGTGCTCTTCTTTCTAAGAAATTCAGCTGAGGACATTGTTGTTAGGACATGATGAAAATTGCCCCAATCAACACTGATAGCTCCCCCCACTACCCTTAGGAAAAGAGAACAATCTCCTCCCCTTCTTACAAGTTGACAGGGCTCACCTCTGAGCAACCACAATACTTTTGAATTTAAAAATAAAATAGGGAAGGAGGAGCTGAGATTACCCAATATAAATCCAAGTGTAGCACAGTTCTTGTGGAAATGAGAGTCTTCTATCCTGTAAGCAGGAGGAAGTGGATGAGAGAGAGTGGATGAGGTCCTCATTGAAATCAATTACACAGTTCACATGGACTCAAGAGAGAGCAGGATTTGGCCTGAAGGAAATAGTAAGAGGGGGTTCAAAATAATTTAAACAAAATTATTTCACGGTTACAGCCTAATGTTGTTAGTTTTTAGAAGTAATTCTCTTTATTTCTGCTTTATTTGGATTGAATGAGGAAGCATCTCTCTATGGGCAACTATTTCCAGAAATGAGAGAAGAGAGGAAAGTAAAACTGATACAAAATGGCCATTTTAGCCCTGGGATTGCTTGGTTCTGCCAAATTTACAAGACAACCCCCAGAAAAGTATTTTGGGAAAAAGTTCCTAGACAGACCTGCGTAGTCCCAGTACATTTATTGAGAATAATGGTAAAGTGATTATGTGGAATACTATCCTCTGGTTAATAACAGCTGCCATCCAAGTGGAATATGGTGGTTATGCAAACCAGACTTACATAACGGAGGGGGAACTGTACAGTTATGTTAGTACAGCACCTTTACATTCTGTTGAGAACTACTGTAAACAATAGTGCTTTCAGCCTTTACAATTCGCTGGAAGCTCTGGGGGGGCAGGGGCCATCTTTCATTATAGGAGTGCATAGTGCCCAGCTCACTGGGGCTCAGCTTCTTTATCAAGACCTCTTGATGGTACCACAATATAAAGAATCTCCCTGGTTCAGCACCCTCAGGACCCGACCAGTCCCTAACCAGGAAGTTTGCTGGACCAAGGGAGTTCAGTGCCAGCCCTTTTGCTCCCAGCTGCTAGCTGCTCTACTCCTGGGCACGGAGGGTTCACTCTTCCCTAGTCTGGCAACACTCCTGGGGCCAACCCACTGGATTTCCTCCCACCCCCCAGAGTGCTCCAGCCATGGAACACCTATGGGGTTACAGATGATGCCAGACCTGAGAAGTCTGGATTATAGAAGTTCCATCTGTGTAGTGCTTAAAAAAAAATTGAAATACACTGGCCCAGACCTTATAGTTCAGATAAAATGGTATTAAGACTTCAGAACATATCATTTTTTCTGCAAAGTCAGATACTTTGAGGAAACAAAAGTTTGTCAAATCACTTGTGACAAAGCTGGCAATGAACTTAAATTCATATCAATAATCTTTTGCACATAACTCCAGAGCAGTTGCTAGTGTTCGATTTATACAAATTGATCCGATGTACAATTTCTTCTGTTTTAGTTTCTTCTTTCTACATGTATTTTTACATTAGAATTGGGCTAGGTAGATGTGATGGGTTGCTCTACTCACTGTTGGTTGGAGCTGCTTCCTTGTGGTTCTGCAGATTAGGCCCATCAGGCAGATACTCCTTCCATAAGTTACACTATTTTCTCCTCCGTAGCCATATCTTGCTCCAGGAACCACAGTGTCCTGTTCATGACTCAGCCCTCTCAACAGGCCACTATTGTGATTCCTCTTCTGGGGGAGTGTGGCAAGATTATTGCTCTCTAGCAGTCTTAGACAGTCTTCAGTGTCACTGCCTCAGTGCCAGCCCCACAATGGCAGGCAGGGGAACCTGGACCTACCCTCTACTCTGGGTTTCAGCTTAGAGACTCTCTACACAGCAGCCAAGACCTAGTCCCTGCACCTTGCTGCCTTTCCCTGAGCCATGTCCATACCTTGTAGCCTTCCACACTCCTCTAGATTTCCCAGTCTCTTCACTCCCTCCTCCCAGGGGCTACAGACTTCTTGCAGTCCCAGCTACTTTCCATTTCCTGTTTTATATAGAAACTCCACTTGTTCCTCACAAGTAAGCTTCTCTCTAAGAAGCTGCCTTCCAACTAAAGCTCTCTTCCCCACTGTCACCCTTGCAGCCTAATTAGATGATTGTGCCCACCTAGCCCAAGTCAGCTTTTGCAGGGACAGTATGGGGAGCACATCTCATCACAAACCCACTCTCTCAAGACTTCAACCCATTCTGCTCTAAATCACCTACTCATACCTGCCACAGCTGTGTTCTCAGGTCACTCCTTTCTTCTCTTAGGCTGTAGCTCATGATGAGAGATGCATCTCATTTCTCCATAGCATTTCTTGAGTTTCTCCCACTAGAACCACAGGTCCTGTGCAGCCTCCACCCAGGCCTGCTCTGCAGTTAATAGCTTCTCTCTCAGATGTTCCACCCACTCAGAGTCCTCCGATATCCTTGTTCCCAGGCTCTGAGGCTCCACTGTTTTGTGGTTCATAGAATCATAGAACACTAGAACTGGAAGGGACCTCGAAAGGTCATCGAGTCCAGTCCCCTGCCCTCATAGCAGGACCTAGTACTGTCTAGACCATCCCTGATCGATGTCTATCCAAACTGCTCTTAAATATCTCCAGAGATGGAGATTCTACAACCTCCCTAGGCAACTTATTCCAGTGTTTAACCACCCTGACATTTAATGTCCAACCTAAACCTCCCTTGCTGCATTTTAAGCCCATTGCTGCTTCTCCTCTCCTCAGAAGCCAAGGAGAACAATTTGTCTCTCTTCTCCTTGGCCTCTGAGGATAGGACAAGCAGCAATGGGCTTCATCTCACTGTTAAGCTCCTAGGGAGGATGCTAATTAATGCAGAGGCTCTTTCTTGCCCTCACATTTCTTCATTTTCCCCTTGGGCTTCTTTACTATTCGTATAAGCTCCTTACAGGCCTCTGTCCCTTTCCTTGGTCCTTTACCCTTTTCTGGACTCCCTGTTTGGATCAATATCTCTTTATATAGCCCTTTTCCTCTAACACAGTTGCTTATTGGGTGATGCTCACTGGGCCCTCTCCTCACTCCTTGTCTCCTGGTAAGGCTCTGCATCTTTCCAGATTGGAGCACTCCCTCTCAGGTGCCCGCTGCTCTCACAGCTGTAACACTTCAGGGCTAGACCTCTGGCCTCCTAGTCTTGGAGCACCTTTCCCATTTCTAGCCTTTGTAACTCCTCTTGCTTCTTTGCTGAGCTATTCTGTAAAGCTGCTGCTGGCTTTCTAATATCTATCCCCACATAGCAGGGACCCACTCCTGTTGCTTCTTACCTCCCCTTTGTGAGAACAACTCCAGCTTGTCCCCTAGTAGGGGACATCTTCCCCCCAGCAAAGAAAGTCTTTACTGCCCCTCACCTGAATTCTTACAAGTTGGACCTTCCTGGTCCACCACCCTCGGGACCTAACTGGTCCCAGATGAGGAATTTAGTTGGACCAGGGGATGTCATTTTTGGACCCTCTGCTGCTGGCCCCACCCCCTGCCCTGCTGCCCCATTGGGTTCCCTGGCTTCCTTGGCAGTCCAGCTGAGTCATGCACTGGGCTTTCTGCCCCCCCCTCCAATGCCCCCCAACTCAGCTGTGCTGCATGCTGGCCTTTCTGACCCCCCCCCCCCCAAAAAAAAAACCCTCTGGGGGCCCAGCTGAATTGTGCACCAGGCTATCCAGCTCCCCTGGGCAGCCCAGCTGGGTTGTACGTGCCAATCCCCCCTCCCTCCCGCAGCCCATTCCCAGCTATCCCTGCCCTTGCATCGCACTAGGCCTCCCCCCCCCCCCCCAGCGCACCAGGACCACAGATGTTGCTGGATAAGAGAGTTCTGGTTTGTAGAGATGTAACTTGTACTGACTCCTTATTTCATGACACCTCCCGCTACATAGTCCTGTTTTTTGTTTCACATTCTCCACCAGTTTGTGATGGGTTGCTCTACTCGCTGCTGGATAGTGCTGCCTCCTGGTGGGCCTTAGGATTAACTCTGTCAGGCTGATGCTCCTAGTGGGTATATCCCGACAGATTCCCCTCTACAGCCCTTCACTTGCTCCTGGAACCACAGCATTCTCTGCCTTACTGAGCCTTCTGGACAGGTCACTCTTGTAGTTTCCTCTTCCAGGAGGAGGGTATCAAGGTTTCTGCTCTTCAGCAGCCTGTCAGTCTTCTGCTTGGGCAGGGGTACCAAGGCCCAACATTTACTCCAGGTTTGGCTCAGGGACTCTTTACACCACAACCAAGCTCCAGTTTTTGTACTGTGCTGCCTTTCCGTGGGCCATTTCCATACCTCCTGGCCTTCCCCACTTACACTCCTCTAGGTTTGGTCAGTCTTATCACTCCCCTCCTCCCAGAGACTAACTCATCTCTGCAGCCTGCTCTGCAGGGCTAGTGTGGGGAGCACACCTTGTCACAATAGGTTTAAATGTTTTTGAGTAAAAATATTCCATAAAAGAAACACGCAATGTGTTTTGTGAATATTTTATATTACTAGCCAGCTTGGAATTCGGGTATAATTACAAGTATATTTTTGTGCTGTACTAATTTTGTAGCAATGATATACAAGATCGCCTCCCCATTAAGCAGTCTTCCTCTCTCAGCCAGGAGGTGTCAAAGCTTTCCCAATTATTTGGTATTTTTATATGTCAGAAGGCAGTGCTTTAATGCAGGTTAAAAGGATAGGTTGTACTCGGTAGCAATGATGTTATAATGCCTCTGGAAATCTAGATGTTTCTGTATGATGTTCTATTGAGTTTTCTTTCTAGTGTGTGTTTGCTGCTGTTGGGAAGGGCATATATGTCTATAACCTTCAAATGAAGCGTGTGATAGCCTGCCAGAGAACTGCTCATGACTCTACTGTATTGCACATTGCAAAACTTCCAAGCAGGTAAAAGTCATGGTAAATTTTGTAATGCAGTAGAGAAATGCAAAGCTCAGAAAGGTGACTATGGCCAAAGTGCACAACTACATTTAACTTCCCAAGGCAGCATAGGGTACCTGATCTTTGGATTGATCTGCCTTTAAGAAATTGAGAGCCTTGTTTGTAGTTTTGAAACTACATCATTATAATCTGATATGGAATATCGTCATTCAGGATGCTCAGTACATAGCTTCTAAATGACAAAGCTTTTACTTTTTAAAATTCAAATTTAGCAAAATAATTAGTCTATATTATGGAAATATCTTTTCACATTTGTTTTTTAATAAAGCTAAACCAAAGTGATTTGCTAAAACTCATTTAAACATGTAGGTTGCTCAAAACCAGCCTAATTAATTTAATGAACAAATATTGAACAGAAAATAATCACTCCTAGTCTTTCTCCGAGGAGCCAAATTTCTACCAGGAGCTGAATATTTCCAGATGTGTTACAAATCTATTAAAACAGAGCTAAGATAAGAGAGCTGGTTGTAACAGACATTTCCATCTAATAGCTGTGTTGTAGTTCTCCACTGTTGTTTTTATGGAGATGTCTATCAGAAGGTAACATAAGGCCTTGATCTTGCAAACACTCTTTGCTTAACTTAAAGCATGCAGGTAATCCAATGGAATGAGTGTTCATGGCTTAAAGTTGTTAAGACTATATACATGCATTGGTCTTTGCAATTTAAGTCTAGCTTTTTTAAAAAAGCAATACATTTATAAAAGTATTAGATTAGAGGGGATTGCAAATTTGTATAGTTTTATACTAGTTTTCCTGAGTTCACTGTAATTTTTCCTGTTGCAAGAGATGTTAAATAATAAATCATGTTAAATGTTTGAAGAGCTACTGGTAATAAAATTGGGTAGAATCTTGGGGGACTTACTGTATTGTAATGACATTTTATAAGTAGATTTGTGTTAATGTGTTCATGCTGGTTCAGTTCCAGTATAATTTCTCATTTGGTTGGACAGGCAGTTGATATCGTGTTCAGAAGATGGCAGTGTTCGCATTTGGGAGCTACGAGAAAAGCAGCAGCTTCCAGCCGAGCCTGTTCCAACAGGTTTGTCTATAGCTCCAAAGAGAATTGGGTATATAAAACTGATGTTAAATAAATACCCATCCACTTATGGACACCAAAGTTGACTGTAGAAGACTAGATGCTCCTCAGAATAACATTTAAAAAAAAATTAAATTAGGACATGCTTGCAGTTGAAGCAGCTTTCACAGGAAATGTTGTTCTTCCTTTATTCTCTCCCCCACCCAAATTTATAAGTAAAGCAACTTTCAGGCAGCTGGTATACATAGCCTCATCTGTGCAGTTTCTGCAGTGACTTCTGGCCAGGTAGACCCCTGTACAGGGGGAGCCTTGTCAAAGCCACATCTGGTTGCAGAGACCCACCTCACAGAGCTCCCCTTCGTTCTTCCTTAGGGTCTTTGTTGGAACTGAGATATATTTAAGCGTGTTTTTCTGTTCTTAGAAAATGCACCAACAGATCACAGCTTCCTTGGAGAGTCATTCTAACTTATTTTGAAGTTTTGCAAACTGTTTTCACTCTCTGTATTGATTATAAACACTTCAATATGAATAATCTATATGCGGTATTCAAAGTCTCAGCTGTGTTGCTTAGTTGTGATGTAACAAGATTTAAGATGTCCTCAGGAGGTACATAACTTTTATAATAAAGCAAATGAAGAGGTTACACGGGGCTACTACATGTTAGGGGAGTAAATGGAGTTGCTGTTGTATGGTGCTATTCTTGTTCATTTGTCCTGTCATCTCTCATATACAGGTTTCCAATTTGTTACCCTTCTTGTGTTTTTGTGCGTGCGCGCTAGTCAGAAAGCAGAGAAGTTGGATGATGATTAGGCATGGATGGCCCTAGACCATAAGGCACCCTATGCAGGGAGCACTTTAGCATCCTCTCCTCCATAGTTACATAATACAAAGATTCACAGGATCACACTTGGGTTCTCACTTCACTTTACTCTTATATTCACTTACTGACAGAAGACACCCTGCTCCTTTATTCCCATGAGGGCATTGCTGACAACATTCAGGGAGGCTCAAAGAAAATCTCAGGCCCAGCACATTTTAGATTAGTGAATAATGAATCCACATACAGAAACATTTTACTTCAAACATTCTATTTTCCCTTTTATGACTAACAGACAAGCAAAACAGCACCCTGAGCCCAGCATCTGCCTCAGCTGGCACAGTAGATGTTCCCTGGGGTTGTTCCCCCTCTCCAAAATCCAGCCTGCCTTCAGTCTATAGCTAGAGGATGCCCAATTTTTCCAACTGTCATTCATACAATTTACCCAGTGTGGTTTGGAGACTGGGGTCTAAATGACTACTGACCTGTAGGGAATCAACCTGGCTAAGAGAGACTGCATCTAGTAGATGGGGGAAAAGAGCAGCAGCAGAAGGGCTATCCTTATTGTGAATTAAAGTTTGTAACTTAGGGAAATTGAATTTGCAGCTGCTTCTGATTAACCAGGAGCAATAGCTGTTGAGAGCAATCCTGGAAGAGCAGTTGGCAGGGACTTTTTTGTCCTTAAGTCCCTCTAGGTGATAGTTTTCTTTAGGAAGGAGAATGTAGAGGTAAACAATGCAGGACCAGAAACTCGGGCTTGTTAGCTGTTGTCAAACATACAAATGTATTTGTGCAAGTTACTGAGGAGAGGGAGAGAGATCAGTGCTTCATTCCTCCCTTTCTAGTCAATTTAAGGACAACCAATCAATTTCAGCAGCTCAGAGTAGAGACAAACTTACTCTTTTTCTAAGCCATTTCTCTCTGTGCTAAACCACCTTCACTGTCTCATCTCATTTACAATCTAAGCGGGTAATTTAATTTGTCTGCCATGACAGGTCTATGCAGGGGGACAGTATATAGAGTTTGTTACCTCCTGATTTAAGTGTGTAGTTATAATGCAGAAATGTTTTATTACTCATTGGTTATTTTTATTATTCAAATTGTAATGTCACAATTTTTTTAGTTAAGTGACAATATCCCAGAGTCCTCTAAGTATATGTTTAGTTAGTCAAATATTAATAGAAGCCTTTGCCAAATAGAAAGAAGGATTTTCTCTTGTGTGCGCATCAGGGTTTCTGAACATGTGGGGATTTGGAAGGGCTAACAAGCAAGCAAGCCAAACTGCTAAAAAGATGCAAGAAAGCACAACATCATATTCCTTGGAGCTTATTGGTGATTTGATTGGGCATTCATCGGCTGTGCAGGTATGTGTATGTAGAATTTAGTAAGCAAAAAAGTATGAATCCCATTAATGCTGTAATTTTGATAATGTTTCTTCTTAAACATCTAATTTGTGAGGAGCTGTCTTGGGGAATCTGATTGTCATGCTGCAGAGCAGCATGAGGCCTAAGCTTTGGCTTTGCTTGGTTCACAGAAAATTTCTGAAAAAAGAAAAACCAAGTCCATCACAAAGATGTCTGGGGCAAAATGTCTCTTACATTGCTCAATAAATTATAAATAGACAAGTCAAATCTGCTAGTACAAAATTTATGAAAGTTAGAACAATTACAGATCCATGAAGAGAACTGTAGAGGTAGAAACCATAGAAGATATCAGGTTTCTTAAACAAATTTTACTTGAGTTCTCCAAAGATCTCAAACTGGCATTGGGAACCTGGATATGCAGGCTCTAGGCTCAGGCTCCAACTCCAAGCCAGTGGGCTGTAATAAATAAAGCCTGTTTAGAAGCCTTCTGTCCTGTAAGGTGTATGAACATCTTTTCTTCATTCATCAACCGAAACATTTATAGAAATGTTTCTTTTGGCTATTGGTTGAAAGCAGCATTAAATGTCCTTATGTATACAGTGTGAGTTCTTATATTTGTCTTTTAAAATCAGGTACCTCTCCAAGCTGCTATCTGCCTAGTAAAATGTTAGTGATTTATTTTAACTTTAAATGGCTACACCTGCACTTGCATCTTTATGGTTCTCCAGTCTGGGAAACACGAACATGGGTATCTATTTCTTGTTCTAGAATTTCAGCATAAGAAAGGTTATGTACCCTGGGGAAGAAAGAGTTGGTTGGGGAGATGTCCCACTTGGATCTCTGGCAAAACAAAGCCAAGGATTAAAATGTATCCCTGTGCTCTAAACATTTTTCCATTTTTGTATTTGATTTGCATGCAAAAATTTGTATTTGCTTAACTCCAGCCACATCCAATTCACAGCAAGCCACAGCCATTTCCTGCAGCAGGTGCATATGAATCAGTGACTGAAATACCCCATGCCACTATGCAATTGTTTGTTCTTTAGTAATCTTTTATAATATCTGGGCAATATCCCTATCACTGGGTCTCTTTACTGCAGCATTTTGCATGGGGGGGGGGGGGGGGGAAATATTGTAATTTTTAACTCCAAGCAAACAGGAGTGGTTTACAATGGAAATATAGCCAGCATAATGAAAGTTGCCAGTGAAACATGATATCCAAAGCTGTGGGTTTGAAGTATTTCCACCTGGGAGAGTCCCTATTGCTGGTAACTCTGTTTTTGCCTATTCCTGGAGGTGGCAGATTGATAGATTCCTGTGGTTGAATGCTTCCTGAGGACAGAAGCTTCCTAATCAGCTGAGGGATCAGGATATTACAACTGAGATAGTTGTGCCTTCTGACATGTTCCTCTGACTGCTGCACTGACTTGTTTTTTTATTTTGACATCTGCTGTTTTGCCATTTCTGGTTCCTTTTACTGTTTGTTGCTTGACTGGTGGCAGATTGTTGATAGTCCATGAAGAGAAGTCTTGAGGGATTTCCCTTTCTTCATGCTGTCTGCTTGCCAGTAGTGCCATTTGTCAGTCCTAATTGTCTTGTAAACTGTCTTTCTTCTGTTCTTTAGCTGTTCTGGCTTGGCCACTTTCCTGTGTTAGTCTGTTTGCCTTGGCTAGACATACTTTCCTGTCTGAAGAAGTTGCCATCTTCTCACTTACTATATGATCTCTAGCAGCATGTAGGTCCCCTGGAACATTGACATAAGCCCTAATGTGATGTGGAAAGACAGTGCTGCCCACTGGGTGGAGCACACAGACCTACTTTTTCTCCTAGTTCTGCCTGCTGGGTGATCGTGGGCAAGTCACTCCAATTATGGGTCAGTTTCCCCATCTGTAAAATAGGGATGACTTTTGCTAAAATACTTTGAAAACTTACTGATAAAAATGCTCTGAAAGTACCAGAGATGATTGTGATAACTTGTTTTCTGCTCTGCCTCTCATTTGTTTGTTTTTAATATATGGAAAACATTCTACATTTCAATGAAAATATTATGTACTGAAAATAAGCAACTTGCCTACATCTACATGTGTTACATAATCATGTTAAATTTGTTGCAGATGTTCCTGTACTTTGATGAACTTGGACTGGTGACATGCTCTGCTGACCACCTTATTATTTTGTGGAAAGATGGAGAAAGGGAGTCTAGACTGCGTAGTTTAGCATTATTTCAGAAATTAGAGCAAAATGATGATTTGCAGCTTAGATTCTAACTTGGTTGAATAAGAGGTAGATGTGCATGAGCTTCGTATGTTAGCTTAATTTCCTTTTCTCACACACCTATTTGAAAATAACATCCTGTATCATTATGTTTTACAATAAAGGTGGTGTATTCTCCCTTGCTTTGAATTATTAGTTGCTATTATACTATGTAGCCAGAGAGCTATGTGCTTGAAATAGTGGCTGTCTGTTTCAACAGGAGTGCCACATTTGTTTTTTAAACCATTGGAAGTAATTATATCAATTGATACTACTAATAACCATAATTTCTTTAAAGAATCAATCTAGAGATAAGCATTAGACTAAAATTCTTAGTTGAAACATAACTGAAACAGTTGGTTGTTGGGATTTTCACTTCTAAGGATGTTAAGAAGCAGGTAAATGATTAATCATGTATTCAATACAATTTGTATTGATTACACTATTAGTTAAGCCTCCGCTGCGGTGCTGCAGTTTAAATGTAGTAGGGGCCAGGTGTGCAGGCAGCCTCCAGAGAGGGAGTGGGAGTAGGTCCGAGACCCAGCGCGAGCTGGGACTCAGTAGTCCCAGCTCGTGCTGGGTCCCAGCCGGCTCTTAGTATATTTACAAGACCAAGTTGCAGCATGGGTGGCTCTGCCTCCCTTTTAAGCTGGCTCCCCCAGCACTAGTTCCTGTCCCACTTCCCCTCGCTGCCTCGATCAGAGGCAGCAAGGGGGCGGGAGGGAAGCAAATAGTGACTCAACTTGTAGATAAGCCTAAGCTTATCAGGTAGTTGACTACTTGAGTAGTTGCTTATAGCCCTACTTCTTTCTAATACAGCCACCCTCACATGAGGGCCAACAAAACATAATTAGTGGTTTCATTTATATAGTCACTTAAAGGCAGAAGTAGATGGCTCTTCTGATTAGTGGTTTGGGTTTAAATGTCTGCAGAAAATTAGAAACATGAATGCCATTAGGTAAATGATTTTTAGTATTTTAAATTTTTATAATGTGCACAAAAGTAGGGGAAGAAGAAATGGCCATTGACTGTATTTGTTTTGCCAACTCCAAGTAGGAGAAGGCTAGTGGTAGCTCAGGGCTTATCTAGACTACTGGGAACAGTCGAAAGAGGATATGCAAATTCCGCAGGCTTTGAGGTTTATGCAGGTTTTCAACAAGTGGGGGGTTGCAGAAAAAGCTGCGTCTAAACTACTTTCACTTTCGAAAGCACGATTGGAAGAATATATGCAAATTCTTGTGGAATTTGCATATCCTCTTTTGACTGTTCACAGTAGTGACCTTAATGGGGATTAATGCACCTGAGATGGCTTATGTAACAGTGTGTTTAATACACAGTAGTTACAGGTTAGCTTTCACTTTATCATTTCCTCATCTCAATTTGATAATTGCTAGGCTTTTTAGAATGCAAGAACCTCTATATTCAATTGAGACTAGAAATGGCTTGTTTAGTGTTAGAGCTTTCTCCTCCTGATTTTAGCGTAGGAATGAGTGGCCTGATCCTTATGTTTTAACTGGGCTTCCTATAGCCTCAACTCTACTAAATTCAGAATTACAGACTTTAAACTTTCCCCCGGATTCAAAAGGAAGAGGTGGTACAGGAAAAGCTATGGTTCTGTACTTCAGCAGGATGCACGACCACCATGCCCTAACAACCTGTTTTAAAAACTGCCATGTTTCTCTGGGCTTACTACTTTAAAACTAACAAAAAAACTTCCCCCAGATTTCTCTTTAACAGAAGAAAGGAAAAACCCTAACAACGACGAGTGACAACTTGCTGGCATAAGTGGTGGTGTAGGCATAGCCTAAGACTTTTATTGGACAAGTTCATCATTCCACTCTGCACTTTCCTCAACCAGTGACTAAACAAAAATTGAGGCTAGGTAAGTTAGAATTTTATAACTAATATTGACTGCAGATTAAAGCTTCAGGTAAACAGAAATGTGGTTGAGCTTTATTTCTTCAACAGTTAACATATCTACAGTACTGTAAGTTTAAAGTTGGTATAAAATTTGACAATAGGAAGCTGAAGTAAATCTTTATACAGAACATCTGTAGTCTGAAAACAGAAATTGTATTTAACAAACTAAGTTAGTGACAACACTATGAAGTTTCATGGGAGATCTTCCCCCCTCTCCAACAGAAGCTGCAGTCTTTTAGCATATAAATGGTTCAGGATACAACCATTGCCAGAATACTTGCTCTTAAAATGAAGAATGAGAACAGCAAACATTTTTACAGTATAAAACCTGGAGGTCAACTTATTTGAATAAAAATCTATTGGAAAAAATGTAATGAGAGCTAGTAGTGGGACATCATGAGAATAATGAATATAGAACAGTTCACCAAAAACACCATTCTTCAAATATACACAAAGCAGCAGCATCAGACAGCAAACTGCCCCAGCTATGACAAAAGTAAGGTTCTATTACAATTCTAACAAAAATATAGCTTATATACATTTCTCTGCATGGAAATTGTACGATGTTTCCCTTTGTTTACATAACTTGGTACAAAACATAGAAAAATGTTGGCACATTATGTAAGCTTCCTGCAGTAAACTACAATCATTGTCATATTTCCTCCAGAGCAGTGTGTCGTATTTTCTCTTTGCCTGGTTTGCTACTTGATACAGCACAAAACAGAGGTATAGAACTTGTCCAAAGTCCTTTATTTTCTATGAGCAATGTGCTACCTCTTATATAAAAGTCACAGCTTGTAACTCTTGACTGTAGCTTGGAGTGCACACAGTGTTAAAATCAGTAATTTCCGTTAGCTATTTTGCTAGTATAAACAAAGTCTAAAATCTTGAACTCAGGGTTTGCACAAAGTAGTGATTAAAATGAGATGTATAAAAATATGCATTTGTGCTTTGGAAGCATTACCACAAATTTCATATTTTAAAACTAATGAAAATACTATGTTCAGTTTCTAACTTATTTACATTTTTTTGAAATACTTTACATCATCTAATAAAACAGCATTTTTATTAGAGGGAAAAAGCATAAGTTATAATGCTGTTATTTATAATCTGAAAACTCTTAAAGCTACAGGTCCATACTATATATAACACAATATATGGCCTTGTGTCCATAAAATTTAGATCAGTTTAATAAAATCTTAATTGTTTGTACATATGGCCACATTTTATTAAAAAGGTTGTTAATCTGTTCTACACTGTATTGGCTAATATGTAAAATATGATTAAATGTCCCCAGTAACCAATATGACAGCACAGACAAAAATGAATCACACCAGTTATATGAACCACAATAAATGCTCTCTATGTAACAAATATAATTAAATTTGACTGATTTATTTTTAATAATCAAGCATGGGAAAGGAAGGAAACTGGTTGATCTGTCCCATATGACTGAGGTAAAGGTATATTCAATCTTTGATTAAAAACAAAAGGTTAAAGTGTGTAGGCAGTCTAAATAGTGTTCCTCTCTGAAAACAGTAGGTTTTACAATTATTTATCCTAACTATTTGTGAAGCCTTACTACTTCTACTCTGGAGTGTCTTAAAGTTCTCAAAGGGTTTTCCTTGTGAGGAAAACATACATAAGGGGGACACATTTATACCAAATTATAATAGATTTTATTCTATGGCGTTTGAGTAACCTATTTTGCATTTCACAGGAGAATAGATTATACTTTTGTAGGAGAACCATTTGTACATAATGTCTTTTAGTCGCTAAATAAGATTGTCAAATCTTTTAACAGGTACAAACGCACTAAACAAACATTACAAATTAGCTTTAGAAATACCTGTTCTGCCATGAAAGGATAGTTCCAAAGGTCATTTATTCATCTCCAGTTACATACATACCTTTATGAAAAGCAATGCTGTAGAATCTAGAGCATTTTAAAAGTGAGGAATAAAATATTCTCCTTGCTGCAGAGATTAAGTTCATATTAAAGGAGACACCATGCCTCTTGTATCTAATTTAGTAAAGGATTCACAGTGTGACTGGTAGATCAAGAGGGCCTGTTTTCTTCTCTTAGCTTCAGTTGTTCTCTGCTGGAAGCCTGAGACTCTTGCACTTTAACTCATCTAATGTCTTCCAATATTTGTAGTTATCAGCCAAGTGTTGCATCAAAACAGGTAGATGTGCAAATGCTGCAGTGCATAGAAGGAACAACAGCATATCACAGCTTTGTATGGCACAAAGTGTTCAGAAATATGGCACCAGCCTTACTTGGCCTAACATTTACACTATTATAATCTGGCAGGTGAGTGTAATCTTGCCCTTCTTTTACTTGTTTGTACTATTGTTCAGACCCGTAGAGGCACTATTTGTGCTGTTGCTGTGAAAACAGCAGCGTCAGCAAATCCCATTAAAATCTAACTTAATTTTCATTTGCTCAGAAGAAATATTCTGCTCAAGGAGAAAGTTGCTAAAAAATATTTTCAATCTTAAATCATTAAATAAGGTGAATAAAATGTTTTATTTTTAAAAGTACTTGATTCTCAGAAATAATCCACAATAAAGCTTTTTCCATATAAACTGCAATATATACAAATAATATTTAGATCCTCCTACACAGTCAGTATCGACACAGTAACTGAAATGGAAAATAGTAGCAGAAACAGGGCTTAAGATACTGAATACTATTAAGTTTGTAGCAGGGATTTGCTCTTCAAAACAGAAGGAAGAAAATGTGGAACTTCTTACCATCCCAGGCATCAAACATGTCTGTTATAAAATAATCGATGAAGGAGATCTGAGACTTGGGGATGCTACAGGTGTTTCGGTCAAATACTGGCATTACAACTGGTAGACCCTGTCTTTTCTCTTCATCGGTCTGCAGAAAACAAAAGTAATTTTAGCCTTAAAAGCTTTACCATACTAGAGTGAAGGCAAGCTGAGGATTAGATGAATTTGTAAGTAGACTAAACAAAGTTTTTTAGCCAATCACCAGAACACAAAAATTGCAAACTAGTGGGTTAAAAAGATTACAGTATCATTAGTTAAAAGCTCCTAGTTGGAGGATTATTAAAAACACCTATTTACAGTAAAGTTACTAACCCTGGCACTTTCTTTGTGTGGACCTGCTGTGATTGCTGCATTGACCAGTCCACAGTCTCCTATTCCAAAGTCCTACTTAGAAACCCATTACAGAGTTCTACCCATGGGGCACAGGAGACACACAAAAAGGAAAAAAAGTCTCTCTCTTGCTCTTTTCCTTTAGTGTAATTTTATAATTATTAAACTGTAATATTAAATATAAAGATAAACAAGAGCTAAAGAGCCTAGAGCTAAAGTCGGCCTCTGCCTCAATGATAGTAAGTACTAAATTGTAATGACATCTGTATTTAAGTATTTTAAATCAATACAAGTCCATTTTAAGTGTTCAAGTTAGAAAGTATCCAGAGGCTTTACTCAGTGGAAACAAAGCAGAATTGTGCCAGATCTCCCATTTGGATTTTGACAGCCGAAATGCATCAATCAGTCTCCCATGCAGCTCTCCTAGAGCACACTATTTGGGAAGTCACACATAGCAATGCAAAACATAATTTACAGCAGCCCCTATTAGCTGCAGTGATTTAAGTGCTTTATGCTCAAGCCAACATGGATTGGGATGAGAGTTCACTTCTGTTGCTGCTGAAATGTTGCTACTAGTGGAGTGGAACCCAACAGCTTTTTAATAGTCTACAGTTCTTTGGAGGGGGAACTTAAGAGTATTTCATTTTCTGGAAACTGCAGGAAGTGTCTAGAGGAGGCATAATGGCACAGAGTTAAGGAGGAAAGCAGAGCTCAGGTCCCTGTTCTGATGAAGGTTACCATGGGAACTTTAGTGATCACACGTGGTTGGTCTTACATCATATCTGAAAAATAACACTTCCAATAGCAGAGTGCTGCATAACCCCATGCTGAGGTGATAGTTCCAGTATGACAGAGGGAAAATACTCTTTACTGAATCACCAAGGAGTCTCTGCAGATAAAGAATTCTGGGAGAGCGGTCTAACTGGAAACTGGAATGGTGATTGTAACAAGAGAAGTAATTATCTGTTGGACAGACAGAAGGTAAACAAAGTTGTACAACTGAAGCACAAAAATGTTCTGTCCAAATAGTTTCACTTTGCAAACCTAATCCCAAACTCCAGCTTGCCTGGCAGGGAGCAAGTTGAAGATTTAGCTGTGGGCATGTTTTTCTCATTTATGAAACAGTGAGACCCTATTAGTGGGAGAAAAATAGATTAAAAAAATTCTATTTTGAATCTACAGGATCATTAGCTGGACTCCAAGGTGACTAGCATAGAGTGGGTAGTACCTGTGTACTCGTGTGAGCTAATTAAATGTATTCAAACAATAAAAAAAACCATACCTGTGCAAAATATTCCTCTGAAATCCTCCCAGCCCATTCGATACACAGTTCTAAAGGGCGACATGGATTTGCTACATCTGCACATTTAATCATCATACGTTTGATCAGTGTCTGGTTCTCTGGAAAATTCTTCACATTGGTTGTACATTCACAGTCACTGCCCTCACCCTGTAACAGAGGGAGGAGTCCATCAGTTTGGTGGCAACATGAGCACTACAAGTATAAGCACATTGTTTCATTCCTCCCTGAAACACTTGTAACAAATGTGCACCCTGCGCTCTCCAATTAGATACACAGTATGCTAGTTCAGAATGGCCATAGTGGGTCAAACCAGTGCGCTGTCTAGCCCAGTATCTTGTCTTCTGACAGCCAGATGCTTCAGAGGGCTTTGAAAGAACAGGCAATTTATCCCATGATCTATCCAGTCCAAGTTTCTAGCTGTCAGAGATGTAGGGAAACCCAGTGCTTGGGGTTGCGTCCCTGATCATCTTGGCTAACAGCCATTCATGGACTCAGTTATACTTTCAGACTTCACATCTTCACAACAAATGAGTTCCACAGTTTGACTGTGCATTGTATGAAGTAGTATTTCCTTATGTTTGTTTTACCCCACTGCCTATTAATTGTATTGGGTGGTCCTTGGTTTTTGTGTTATGCGAAGCACTTCCTTAGCTGCTGTCACCAAATCAATCGGGATTCTGTAGACCTGTGTCATACCCACCCCACTCCCACCTCAGTTGTCCCTCTTCCAAGAAGAAAAGTCCCAGTCTTTTTAATCTTTCCTATATGGAAGCTGTTCCATACCCCTAATGATTTTTGTTGTCCGTCTCTGTACTTTTTACAATTCTAAATGTCTTTTCTGAGATGGGGCGACAAACTGCATGCAGTATTCAATGTGTGGGCATACCAGGGATTTATAATGTGGCAATAAGATATTTGCTGTCTTATTACCTATACTTGAACATGTTTTTGGAGGACTATCCATAGGGATTCCAAGTACTCTAACAAGTGGTAACAGCTAATTTCGGCCCATCATTTTGTATGGACAGGTTGAAACTCTGTGGTTGGAGACTCTCTGGTGTGGCAACAGCCATGGTCCTTCTGGCCATGGATGTTGCTGGACTATAGAGCCTCAGCACAAGGTTGCCAGTGGCTGGGAGCAGAGCAGAGTCAGCTGGGCTCAGAAACCAGTGGGGCCGCCCTTGTCTGCAGGACAGGGGGGCCAGGAAGGGTGGGATGGGGTAGGGGCCTGCAGAGCTCACAGCTAGCAGAACTGCTCCAGCCAGGTAGCTGGGGAGAAGAGCCCAGCGGAGAGGTGGACACCTGTCCCCCCCATGACCTTCCCTGGTCCGGAAAACTCCCTTGCCTGGGACCAGTCAGGTCCTGAGGGAGCTGGACCAGGGAGGACCAACCTGTATAATTGGGGTTAAAGGTGCATTACTCTGCAATTATCACAGGCATTAAATTTTACTGCACCATGACCTCCTGCTGACAATAAAAATTACTGCACAACCCCAGGAACAGGGGGACTGAAGTCTGAGCCCACCTGAGCCTTGCTGTCCCCAATGAGGGAGCCAAAGCCTGAGTGCCACTGCTCTGGCTGGGGTGGGGGGGCAAAACTGAAGCTCAGGGACTTCAGCCCCAGGCAGGGGACTTTCAATATGAAGTCTGTTGCCCAAGGCTAAAGCTCTGGGCTTTGGTTTCGGCTCTGGGCAGTGGGGCTTGGGCTTCAATCCTGGGCCCCAGCAAATCTAAGATAGCCCTGGCAATCCTATTCAAAGGGGGTTACATATCCCAGTTTGAGAACCTCGGGATATATCAACACTGAATGTCTCCTGCCATTTTCATTGCCCAGTCACACAGGTTTGTGAGATCTCATTGTAAATTCTTTCAGTCTGCTTTAGATTTAACTATTTTGAGTAATTTTATATTTTCTGCAAACTTTGCTATCTCATGTTTACTCCCTTTTCCAGATCATTTGAATATGATGAACAGCATTAGTCCCAGTAAAGATCCTTAGGAAACCCTGCTGTTTACCCCTTTCCCCTGTGAAAAATGGACCATTAATTTCTACACCATTTATTTATTATTTTTTAATCAGTTACTGATCCATGAGAGGACCTTTCTTCTTCTTGCACAACTCCTTACTTTTGCTTAAGGAGATTTTGGTGAGGCTATCTGAAAGTCCAGATACACTATATTCAATGGACAACCTTTGTCCATGTTTGTTAACCCTCCTCAAAGAATTCTAACAGATGGGTGAGGCATGGTTTCATTTTATGGAAGTCATACTGGATTTTCGCCTGCATATCACGTTACTCTGTGTGTGAGATAATTCTGTCCTTGATTTTCAACCAATTTTCCTGGTATTGAAGTTAGGCTTACTACCCTATAGTTGCCAGGATCACCTGGAGACTTAAAAAAAAAAAAAAAAAAAATCAGCATCACATTTGCTATTTGTCAGTTATCTGATACAGAGACTGATTTATGTGGTAGATTACTTGCAGACTTTGTTTAGTCATGGTGGTTGTGAAAGTCATGAAATCTGTGACTTCAGCTTGTGGCCATGGGCCCTCTTTCCCCCACCCCCACTCTCAGCCTCTATACACCGCAGAGATTTGCAGTTTTGAGTCATGGGAGGACCCTGGAGCTCTGAGCCTCAGCAGGTAGGTGGGAGGGTCTGGAGCTCCGCATTTTGTCTCAGATATTTTTACTAAAAGTCATGGATAAGTCACTGGCTTCTATGATATTTTTACTGCCTTGTGACTTTCACTAAAAATATCTGACAATCTTAGCTTTATATATAGTAGTTCTGCAATTTCACATTTGAGTTCCTTCAGAACTCTTGGGTGAACACTATCTAATTCTGGTGACTTGCTACTGTTTAAATGTATTTGTTTGCTCCAAAATTTCCACTGCTGACACCTCAATCTGAGACAGTTCCTCAAATTTGTCATTAAAAGGAATGGATCAACTGTGGGAATCTCCCTCACATTCTCTGCTTCATGAACTGATATAAAGACTTTACTTAGCCTCTTTGCAATGGCTAGGTCTTCCTTGAATGCTCCTTCAACACCTTGATTATCCAGTGGCCCCACTGATTGTTTGGCAGGCTTTCTACTTCTAATGTACTTCATTTGCTAGTTACTTTCAAATTTTTTTTTTTGGCTGGTCTAATTACATTTTTACACTCAAATTGCCAGAGTTTATGCTCCTTTTTATCTTCCACGGGGAGACTTTCCAATTTTTAGAGAATCTCTTTTTGTCTTTTTAGCCATGGTGACTTTTTTGATACTCTTACTGGCTTTTATTTTATTTTAGGGTTGTGATAGTATGTTCACTCTGCACTTGCCTAGAAAAATATGTCAATGTAGGCTAAGAAAGAGGACAATTAACCAAACTGACCATAGTAGAGAGGAATCAGGAAGCTAAGCAATTCCCTGAGGAGGAATGAGATGGGCTAGCAGAAGGGACTGCAAGGAAAAGGGAGGTGCATTGGGCTGGAAAAGCCAGTGGGGGAGAGCCAGGAAAATAGGACAGGGTTTGGGGGAACGGCAGTAAGGTCTAAAAGGGAACAGACAGTGACTTTTGGTTAGAGTAGGGCTGGGCAAAAATACAGCCCAGGGGCCAGATCCAGCGTGCCAAGCCACTGGATCCAGCCTGCGGATGCAGTGGGGAGCCTCAGGCAGACTCCCTGCTTCCCCTCCCCCCCCAGGATCAGAAAAGCAGCTGCCATTTCTCAGCTGCAAGCCTGAGGAAGTGCTTCACACACTGCTGCTGCCCCCAGCACCATCCCATTGGTGGATTTCTGGCCAATGGGAGCTGCTTGTTTGAAGAACAGGCAGTGTGCGAAGCACCACTCCCTCCACCCCTCAAACTTACTTACCAGTGCACATGACCCTGCAGCTTGTGTGGAGGTGGGGCGGGCAGGCAGGCAGGCAGCCCTGCTGGGCTGCTGGCCAGGAATCACCTAGGTAAGTCTGTTGGCCAGAGCCTGCCTCTGGCATTTCAATCCTTGGTCCCCACTCCTGCCCCCCTATCCCAAATAAGCCAAACCCTCTGTTCCCCTCCTGAACCCTGCACCAGGTCACAACCGAAACCCCTGCACCCTAATCCCTGGCCCTAGTTCGCAAACCAAATCCCAGTGCCCCAGGTCACAACCACCACCTTCACCCAAACTCCCTCCCAGATCCCACATCCTCTCCTGCACCCAAGTCCCTGACTCCAAGCTCCCTTGTGCACCCAACCTCCATCCCAGACCCCAGACCTCCTACATTAATATAATGGAAAAGTGCAGCCCTTGACCACTTTCCAAAATCTTGGGAGTGCCCCCCCCCACATAAATTATTGCCCACCCCTGGGATTAGAGGGTCCAGGAGCTGAAACCAAGAAAAAATGGTGGGCCCAAGTTCCCCATCAATCACTGAGGGAATGGCACTACAAGGCAGTGAATGGAAAGACAGTACCTAAGACAGCTGAAGGAAGACTCTGATACCCTGGAAAGAGAAAACAGGAAGAATGACCTGCCTGGAGAGCTAAACCATGAAGAGGCAGCAACAGCAATTTTGGGGGCGGGGGGGGGGGGGGGAGAGTACAACTGTGGGTAGGCGTGTCAACCTTGCAAGCTTGTCCCTAGAACTACCAGGAGGTGTCACCATCCTCCTGGTGAGCAGATCACCCTATCACAGGGGTAATACAGATAGTTTGAGGCTCTATTATGATGAGCAACATGTACAAAAAGCAGAGAGAAGAAAGTTCCTCTTGTGTACAGCAGTATTACCAGGTAGTTATAATCACATTACCTGTGTTACAAGTTTGGGAGGTTTTCAGAATTAGTTGTGAAATCAGCAAAAGAAAGAGACACTGACGTTCTCTCTCCTCAACAACCAGAAAAAGCAATTCGGGGGCAGGGTGGCTATTTCTGATGTGGGCAATGGATCAAAATCTCATTGCATAAGTATCACCTGACAGATGTAAGCTGGTGAACAGCTTTCAGTCAGAAGTGACCTGGATTGGAATCAGCATTTTAGAGCTGAAATTATAACAATGCGTAGATTTTATGCAGCACTTCTTATCTGTAGATATCAAAGAGTTTTATAAAGGAGGGAAGGTTTGAGCCTCACTCTATAGATGGGGAAACTTGGGCATATAGACAAAGTGACTTGCCCATGGCATGTTCAAGTATAATGCAGCAGCTACAGTGAATTTTTGTAAGTTTGAAAAACAAACAGTAACTTTTCTGTGTAGCTTTTGGACTGAATAGTAAGCCCCTGAGTAGGAATTATTCGTTTATGCCTTGGGTAGGTTTCAGACCACTCAGGAACCCACCAGCAGTGAAATAGAAAGGAAGAGGTCATGTTTAAGAACTCTCTACTTCCAAAGGCATTTATATTAACCCCTGCCATTGATCTGTGTCACTTCAGCTATGCAAACAGAAGTGCATTAACAATTTGTATAGTGAAGATGCTGAGAGTCACTGAATTAGGAATATCAACGTGTAGTTGAACATACAGAGGCAGCAAGAGAGGAAGCATATATCAGTGGGGTCTGAGCTCCCCACAGACAGAGGCATCCCATGGAGCCTGGGCCTGCCACGGACAGAGGCTGCTCCATGGCAGCAGCCCCTGTCCATGGAGGGTCCAAGCTCCCTGTGGACGGGCTACTACCACCCCGCACTGCTGCTTCAGTATCAGAGGCAGCAGCATGGGATGACAGGCAGACAGTCTGCACAGGGAGCTGGTTTTTCAACTGGCTCCCCTGGCAGACAGCTTCTGCCTGCCACCCCATGCTGCTGCCTTTGATAGAAAGGCAGCAATATGGGATGGCAGGGGCTCCCCAGGAGTGGGGTCAGAGCACACTGGCTGCTGGTCCTGCTTCCGGGGTCTATCAAATAGTCGTGTAACTACTAAGATCTCATGCGGTTACACAACTATTCAATTACATGATATCTACATTGAACAAACTAACCCTTGCATATAGTGGAACCAACTTCAAGCTGGGGGGGTGCTGCAGTATCCCTCCACACCCCTAGTTCCAGCACCTCTGTATGGAAGCAGCATAGCTGAAGTTGACGTACTTACTGTGACGTCTTGTGTGGGGTAAGGTTGGAGGGTGCTGCTCTCCTGTTGATGCCAGCTACTTTTCTCGTCCTGGTGGTGTACCAGCATTGATAGGAGTGCGCTCAGAGATTGATTTATCATGTCTAAGCTAGGTATGTGAATGGGTAACTGGTAAGCATCACCCTTACTGGGCTACTCCAGCCCGCCCCTGTTTAATCAGTTAACTGGTTAACTAATTAAATGGGATTTTACATCCCTGGTCTAAGCAATTATGATAAAATGGATGGCCAGTGGATTGATCACTGCAGTGTCGATTCCAGTGCAGTGGAAACAAGTCCTGTGTAATTCCTCACTTCTCACCCTACCAGTTGCTTTGTGGAGTAGGTGACAGGGTTGAAACATTTGTTGCAAATCTGCAATGGAGCCATCTCCTGGATCTTTCCTAGTTTACAAGGTCACAGGCAGTGGCAGATTAGCCACTGGCCCATTAGAGCCCATGCCCAAGGAACCCAGCCAACTGGGGATGCCCCTGTGCTCTGCCCCATTTTGCTCAGCACTCCTGCCAGGGAGCAGGAATAGGGGCTTGCCCTGCTCCACCCAGCACACCTGCTGGTGGAAAACCTCTGTAGCCTAACTGTTCTCACATTTGCAAGTGTGCTGGATGCAGGGCGGGGAAAGTCCCTGCACCCAACCTAATGTCCCCACGAGGAGTGCTGGGGGAACTGCATGAAGAAGGGATGGGGAGGGGCTCACTTTCTCTGGCACAGGGCCCCACAAACACCTACTCTGCCTCTGGGCACAGGCATGTTATTGTCGATTGGCTGCTTATTGAGCAATAAAGCTGAGTTCACCATGGCATTAATGCTGCTCACAAAGTGAACATAAGAACAGCCGTACTGGGTCAGACCAAAGGTCCATCTAGCCCAGTAGCCTGTCTGCTGACAGTGGCCAGCACCAGGTGCCCCAGAGAGGGTGGACCGAAGAAAATAATCAAGCGATTTGTCTCCTGCCATCCTTCTCCAGCCTCTGACAAACAGAGGCCAGGGACACCATTTCTATCCCCTGGCTAATAGCCTTTTATGGACCTAACCTCCATGAAATTATCTAGCTTCTCTTTAAACTCTGTTATAGTCCTAGCCTTCACAGCCTCCTCTGACAAGGAGTTCCACAGGTTGACTACGTGCTGTGTGAAGAAGAACTTTCTTTTATTAGTTTTAAACCTGCTACCCATTAACTTCATTTGGTGTCCTCTAGTTCTTCTATTATGGGAACTGATAAATAACTTTTCTTTATTCACCCTCTCCACACCACTCATGATTTTATATACCTGTATCATATCCCCCCTCAGTCTCCTCTTTTCTAAACTGAAAAGTCCCAGTTGCTTTAACCTCTCTTCATATGGGACCCGTTCCAAACCCCTAATCATTTTAGTTGCCCTTTTCTGAACCCTTTCCAAGGCCAAAATATCTTTTTTGAGGTGAGGAGACCACATCTGTACACAGTATTCAAGATGTGGGCGTACCATAGTTTTATACAGGGGCAGTAAGATATTCTGGGTCTTATTTTCTATCCCTTTCTTAATTCCTAACATCCTATTTGCCTTTTTGACCGCCGCTGCACACTGTGTGGAAGTTTTCAGAGAACTATCCACGATAACTCCAAGATCTCTTTCCTGATTTGTCGTAGCCAAATTAGCCCCCATCATACTATACTTATAGTTGGGGTTATTTTTCCCAACGTGCATTACTTTACACTTATCCACATTAAATTTCATTTGCCATTTTGTTGCCCAATCACTCAGTTTGGTGAGATCTTCTTGGAGTTCCTCACAGTCTGCTTCTGTCTTGACTAACAAACAGTTTGGTATCATCCGCAAACTTTACCACCTCACTGCTTACCCCTTTCTCCAGATCATTTATGAATAAGTTGAACAGGATTGGTCCCAGGACACCCTTGGGGGACACCACTAGTTACCCCTCTCCATTCTGAAAATTTACCATTTATTCCTACCCTTTGTTTCCTGTCTTTTAACCAGTTCTCAATCCAAGAAAGGACCTTCCCTCTTATCCCATGGCCATGTAATTTACACAAGAGCCTTTGGTGAGGGACCTTGTCAAAGGCTTTCTGAAAATCTAAGTATAATATATCTACTGGATCTCCCTTGTCTGCATGTTTGTTAACCCCTTCAAAGAACTCTAATAGATTAGTAAGACATGATTTCCCTTTACAGAAACCATGTTGACTTTTGTCCAACAAATTATGTTCTTCTACGTGCCTGACAATTTTATTCTTTACTATTGTTTCGACTAATTTGCCCGGTACGGAAGTTAGACTTACCGGTCTGTAATTGCCAGGATCGCCTCTAGAGCCCTTTTTAAATATTGGTGTCACGTTAGCTACCTTCCAGTCATTAGGTACAGAAGCTGATTTAAAGGATAGGTTACAAACCACAGATAATAGTTCAGCAATTTCCCATTTGAGTTCTTTTAGAACCCTTGGATGAATGCCATCCGGTCCCGGTGATTTATTAACATTAAGTTTTTCTATTTGTTCCAAAACTCCTCTAATGACACTTCAATCCGGGATAGTTCCTCAGATTCATCACCCACAAAGGACGGTGCAGATTTGGGAATCTCCCTAACATCCTCAGCCATGAAGACTGAAGCAAAGAAATCATTTAGTTTCTCCGCAATGGCTTTATCGTCCTTGATTGCTCCTTTTATATCTCGATCGTCTAGGGGACCCACAGGGTTTTTAGCAGGCTTCCTGCTTCTAATGTACTTAAAAAACATTGTTATTTCTTTGAGTTTTTGGCTAGCTATTCCTCAAAATCTTTTTTTGCTTTTCTTATTACATTTTTACACTTGATTTGACAGTGTTTATGTTCCTTTCTATTTATCTCACTAGGATTGGACTTCCACTTCTTAAAAGATGCCTTTTTGTCCCTCACTGTTTCATTTACATGGTGGTTAAGCCACGGTGACTCTTTTAGGTCTCTTACTATGTTTTTTAATTTGGGGTATACATTTAAGTTGGGCCTCTGTTATGGTGTCTTTAAAAAGTTTCCATACAGCTTGCAGGGATTTGGCTCTAGTCTCTGTGCCTTTTAATTTCTATTTAACTAACCTCCTCATTTTTGTGTAATTCCCTTTTTTTAAATTAAATGCCAGAGTGCTGGACTGCTGAGGTGTTCTTTCCACCACAGGAATGTTAAATGTTATTATATTATGGTCACTATTCCCAAGTGGTCCTGTAACAGTTCTCTCCTGGACCTGATCCTGCGCTCCACTCCGGACTAAATCGAAAATTGCCTCTCTCCTTGTGGGTTCCTGTACCAGCTGCTCCAAGAAGCAGTCATTTAAAGCCATTGAGAAATTTTATCTCTGCTTCTCTTCCTGAGGTGACATGTATCCAGTCAATATGGGGATAATTAAAATCCCCCATTATTATAGAGTTTTTTATTTTGGTAGCCTCTCTAATCCCCCTCAGCATTTCAATGTCAGTATCGCTGTCCTGGTCAGGTGGTCGATAATATACCCCTACTGCTAATTTCTTATTATTGGAGCATGGAATTGCTATTCATAGCGATTCTATTGAACATGTTGATTCATTTAATATTTTTATTTCATTTGATTCTACATTATCTTTCACATATAGTGCCACTCCGCCACCCACACGGCCTGCTCTATCATTCCGATATATTTTATATCCCAGTATGACTGTGTCCCACAGATTTTCCTCATTCCACCAGGTTTCAGTGATGCCTATTTTGTCAATCTCCTCCTTTAATACGAGGTACTCTAGTTCACCCATCTTATTAGTCAGACTCCTAGCATTTGTGTAGAAGCACTTAAAAAATTTGCCACTGTTTATTTGTCTGCCCTTTCCTCATGCATTGGATTCCTTTACGTGCAGTTGTTTGTCTGCTCTGACCCATGGTTTGTCCTCTCCCCTCCTCTATCAATGGATTCTCCTCTAAGAGAAATCTCCATCCGATTTATGTGCATCTCCGCACCAATCGGCTTTCCCCCATCTCAGTTTAAAAACTGCTCTATGGTCTTTTTAATGTCTAGTGCCAGCAGTCTGGTTCCACCCTGGTTTAGGTGGAGCCCATCCTTCCTGTATAGGCTCCCCCTCTCCCAAAAGTGCCCCCAGTTTCTAATAAATCTAAACCCCTCTTCCCTACACCATCATCTCATCCACGCATTGAGACTCTGAAGCTCTCCCTGCCTACCTGGCCCTGCACGTGGAACTGGAAGCATTTCCAAGAATGCCACCATAGAGGTCCTGGATTTCAGTCTCTTTCCTAGCAACCTAAATTTGGCCTCCAGGACATCTTTCCTACCCTTCCCTACGTCATTGGTACCTACATGTACCATGACCACCAGCTCCTCCCCAGCACTACACATAAGTCTATCTAGATGCCTCAAGAGATCCGCAACCTTCGCACCAGGCAGGCAAGTGACCATACAGTTCTCCCCGTCATCACAAACCCAACTATCTATGTTTCTAATGATCGAATTGCCCACTACTAACACCTGCCTCTTCCTAATGACTGGCATTTCTTCCCCCTCAGAGGTATCCTCAGTGCGAGAGGATACCACAACAACCTTTGGAAGGAGGGTCCTATGATGGTTTCCCTCTGCTCCCATTGAATGCTCTGTTCCCTTGAGACTTTCATCCTCTTTAAGAGTACTGAGGCTCTCCGACTGGAGGTGGGACAGTACTACAGTGTCCCGGAAAGTCTCATCAACATATCTCTCTGCCTCCCTTAGCTCCTCCAGTTCAGCCACCCTGGCCTCCAAAGCCCGAACTCGGTCTCTGAGGGTCAGGAGCTCCTTGCAATGGGTGCACACATATGCCACCCGCCCACAGGGCAGGTAATCATACATGTTACACTCGACGCAACAAACAGGATAGCCCCCACTCTGGTGCTGGGCTTCTGTCTCCATTTTTCTTATGAATAAGTTTAAGTATAAACTGGGCTTCTTATTAAATGTCTGGAATATAGATTATTATGAAAGTTATGTTTAAAGAAGGTCAGAAGTCACCAGCGCCCTCTAACCTTCCCCTCAAAACTCCCTGTTCGCAAGCTTCCTGGTCGCTAACTCACAGCTTTATAAAGCCCTGGTAGCCCCTCCCCCTGACTGAGGCTCAGCCAATTAACAGAGGCTTCTGGATTTCAAACCTTTAGAAGCTCACAGCTTCCAGCTGCCGGCCACAGCACACACTCCTTCAAACAAACAAACAAACCAAACAGACAAACACAAGCTCAGCACACAGCAAGTAACCCCCCCAAACACACACTACACACAGCCACTTACCACAAAGGTCCTGTATTTACTCCTCCTTTACCTGGAGAACTCCCTCTCAAAACTCCCTGTGTGCTGCTCCTGTTCGCAAGCTCCCTGGTCCAAAGTGATGTATTTGTGTCCTTCCTTCTCCCACTACATTCAACTCAGTCCAAAATTGAACAAATACTTTTTACCACGAGCGCTGAAATTAAGGTCTGTGTGGTTTATGAGGAAATATTTTGCAGTGACTGTTACCAATTGCAGTATTACTTTTCTCTCAATAGTTAAGTTAATTTTATTCAGCATGGACTGCCTAGCAAAGAACTGCCAAATTACTGCTTTGTCCTAACTGTTCCAATATGAAAAACTAGGAAGAAACGCCATTAACAATACCTACAGCGAACTACTGCTAGAGTGGAAAAGCCTATAATGCCACTCTTCTGTGGTGCAGTTTTATTTCTCCAAGTCTTTTTTGCAGAAACTATTGTAAAATATACAAAGCAGTAAAATAAAGGAGAGTCCAATCAGAGGAAATGCTTTTTATACCTTAAAAATGCTGACTCAAGAAGTATGAAAAACATTTAGTTGTGTATCAGTAAGGGATAAAACAAATCCCTTTGCTATCTGAATATGCGAGACTTTCAAAACCACTTCAGGGATTTAGGAGCACAATGACATTCAGTGGAATTTGTGCACCTAAATTTATGACATGAGGCACTAGATTGGAAAGCATTAAAATGTTAAAAAAATGGGGAAAATATTAAAATGGATCCACGCCTGAAAAACTTCAGAATGATTCTAGCTTTAATAATGAATAGCCAGCACAGATCTACAGTCTCAAGATTTGCATTCAAAACTTTGGTTCATATCTAAGGAAGTTATGCAGGTTGTGGAACTTCTTCCGTGTTTCCACAAGCAGTAGGCTGGCCAAAGCCCATGCCACCTTGTGTCAAGCCCAGCAATTTATGCAGCAATTGTAAGGAGCATTTGTTCTCCCTTTCTGAAGATGGCAAGAAAAGAGGCTTATTCCTAAACATAAAAAGTAATACAGGTTGAATCTTTCTAGTCCAGCACTCTTGGTAACTGACCGGTTCCGAATGACAATTTTCCAGATCACAGGAAGTCAATATTGTCTAGCAGCATTACCAACACTTCCACTGCTTACTGGGCTGTTAGAGGACATTCAGGAGTAAATTAGAGCTAAATAACAGCACAGAACACAGAGCTAGGATTGGTGGCTATAAACAAACTTATGGGATCATGGGAAACTTGGCCACACCCATGAAAAGTGGACATCTGGCTAACTAAAATCATTCTGGATGACAGATGTTTCTAGACCAGAGAGTTCTGAACAAGAGAGGTTTAACCTGTAATCTTAATTTGTCAAATTGCATTCAGTCATCCAATTCTGCTACAAAACAACAGGCCTCAATTGAAAATGATCATTCCAGCTATTCACTACAGCTCCATGAAAAAATGGAGGAAGCAGATGTTCCTTGTTTACAGATGTGAAACAGCAGGGATAGATGAGTGTGTTAGGAGTACTATTACTATAACCACCTAAGTAGAGTGGTGAATGCTATCCTCAGGAAACACCGGTGTTGTCTCCTCTCTCCTCTGGAGTTTACCAATACAAAGGGTTTCTTGCCTTCCTATAAACATGGCAAAATACAATAGGAATGGTAGGAAGGATTAATGGTAAACAGCAATAAAAAGGTGGTCCACAAGCCATTTCCTCCAGTTTTGTCAGCCACACTACTGCAGTTAGGGAAGGGTTTTGATAGTGGACAGGATACTATCTGTGGAAAAGTCAGATCTGTGCTCTACTCATGGGATTTTTAGACTCTAAAAGAGATTTGCCTGTTATCTAATAATTGAACTCAATCTTTTTACATGTAACTGAGCATGCCTTCCCTAAGGAGAAAGCCACAGTGTGGGAAAAGGCTGGTGATAATTTTACATGCAAGAAGGAACTTTTAAATTAATAAAGAAACAGGAAAAGGACAACTGCCTCCCTGAACAACAACAACAAAGAGAGACAAAGTTTAATGAACTTGGAAAAGATCATACTTTTTGGGGGGCGGGGGGGGGGAAGAGGAGAGAGGAAAGAGAGCTAGATTAAATCACTGTCCAAAACCCTATGACTTCACAGTGAATGCGTAGTGCATTCCCACAGCTGTCCTTTCAAAGGGTATAAAGTTGTGGTGTCCAACACACTAGCCACTAGTCGCATGTGGCTATTTGGCCGGTTGAATGTGGCTAGTTTGCTACAGCAGTAGCCATTACAGTGGCTACTGCTTCAGAATTGGTTGGACACCACGGGTTATAAAGAATATAACTGGCAGGCAAAGGGATCTCTTGATACCAGAAGAAAATTAACATACCCATGTGTGAACACAGAAAAATCTTGATATGAGGTTGAAGGACAGAAGCCTAAAGAGGTCAGCATTAATTTCCTGAACATTTGGTCTTTACCTAAGACAGACCTAATGTCTTAGACCTAGGTATGTATATTTGTACCATTTATCTTTCATTTGAGAGTATTTTCTCACATTTGTTTTAATACAGAGGCTTAATTAGAAGAGGTGTTTTTTTAGTGGCTGAGACTGTTTTGAGGAACGTTGTGGCAATTAATTATAGAGACACAGACCAAACATTTGACTTTGAGGAGAAAAACAGGAACAACAGGCACCAGACCTGGGGTGCTCAGTCAAAAAGTACTGGATATAAATCTGATCAAGAGATGTTGTCAAGGAGCTCACTGTATCGGTTTAAGGTGCACGGGGTGACCATAAGATGGGACCAAAGGCAGCAGATTGAATAATTCTCACTTTCTTTTTACCATTCTATCTTGCTTAAAGGTTCCAGAAACGTGTTTCATTGTAAACTAGTGGATGCCAAATTGTCAAAAGCTTTTCTATTTGCACACAGTCTGCAAATACCTCCATAAACTCATGTAAATATCCACACCTGGGAACACAAACTGATCTGGATACTACAGACACATGCTGATTCTGCTTCACATGTAGAATTTGGCATGCAGAAATGGATATAGTTCTAAATTTTGTTGGCATAATTAGGCAAGTTTGAAATTATGCCTTACCACATAAGACGATTTAAGCTCTTTGGTCCAAGGCCTCGCATTATGTTTTCCCATGTTTTTACTGTGCCTAGCACCACAGTGTCAGAATCTTGACTGTAGCATTTGGGCAGTGCCTCAATGCCAATAAATATAAGTCAATGAAAACAATATTTAAATGTCTGCTTGATGCTTTACCAGTTCAGAGTCCTTTAGAACAGCAAGATGACTTAGCTTACATTTGAGTTGGTTTCCTCAGATGCCATGGGCTTGTTGATGCTGTTCACAAACTTGTTCACATGCTCAAAGTGCCTTGTCATCTCTGTTGCCAAAACCATGTCAATAATAGCCTGGCGCAACGTCCGATAATGGTTCCTAAAAGAGAAAAAAAAAAAAAGGAAACAATTTACTCATGCAGGCCATTGCAAGAGTTAACTGTCTCTCTCCTGATCTCCTCAATATTCACAAAAAGCATCTTGAGACAGTAATCCAGCACAAAAATTGGTAACTGGAAAGCCACCCAGGTCAGCAGGGATTTTAGTGGCCTATGGACATTTTACAAAACTTAAAACTAAATGGTAAAATTACAAATCACTCAACCACAAAAAAGGATGTGGTAAAGGATCTGTCTGAAATAAGCAGGAACAGGAAGTCACCAGAGCACTTACAGAAATGGTTTAAAATAATGAAAGTGTGGTGTATGTATGACATAAACCTGCTTAATCAATCCATGGAATTCAATTTTCCAGTGATAGTAACACTATATTTCTATAACCCCTCCTAACCCAACCATTCTAGTCAATTTGATTTTTTTAGAGTAATAACCTATTCCACAAAATAAAATGAAACATCTTTACATTTCCAAACATATAATTTGGAATGTTGACATGGGGAAGAAAGTTAGATTAAAAAAAAGTATTATCTAGTTCTAAGTGATTAAGGTTTTTGTGCAAATTTTCTAAATGAAACAAAAGTGGTATTTTCAAGTTCCCAAAAGGAATAAAATAAAACAAACAGAACAAGCTAACCTATCAATATTCTTGAAAATGTTGCATTTGTTGTCTTTAGCTGTGAGCTGAAATGCCAACGCTGTATGGTGGCTTTCCAATACAGCAGTGTCATTATAAAGTACAGCTAATTCACTGCCTGCATTACATAGGAAAGAGTTGGTCCGTCCTGGATGATCCACATCATGAACTGTGGCAGCTATTAATGCAGCCACCTCATCTAAATGGTCAAGGCTTCCCTGTAAGAAAGAGTAAAACTACCATTAATCATCACATAGGAACTAACCATTCACAATAAACTCCTCAGAACATCACTAGTTAAGTATCTGAGTTCAAATGTAAGTTCTTCAGAACAGAGGCCTTCTCTCCATGCAAGACCTTCCCACTCATTGAGCACCAAGAGCACCCTCTTCCCCTCACAAAGTGACTTTTTCCATGAAATTTTCTTGCTGTGTCTTCATCCCAATGATTTCTCTGCCCTTTCTTCTGCTGGAGCATGTCTCTCAGCAATGGTAAACACCTTGAAGCAGGGTTTCTATTTTGTGTTTTTGAAAAAGCACTGTGTACAATTACAGTACTATGCACAGAACAAAATTCTCATGTTCTACAATTGCTAGTGAATTAAATATCCCGTTTCTGCCATTGACTTGAACGTAGCTATCCCAATTAAAAATTTAATTTCTGCATCTGTCTGTCAGTTGATTTTGATCACAAACCTACAATAATGTATTCTGGGGCAAAGAAAGTAGATAACCAAATACTAACTTTTTCCTTTTGCTAGTAAAACAGCTAAAGATGCCTTTTTTCAAAGGGTAAACACAGACTGTTTTATAATTGCTTCAGCTACATTTCTGTGAATAAAGAAATGCTTCTAGTAGCAAGGGATGGGCAGGGTCGTTCTAACTAGAAGCCTTCTAGCATTCAATTTCTAAAAATGACCTTTTAGAAAAAAATAATGCCAATACCATTATTGATTCTTCTCTTGCTCAGTATTTTCTCTTTTTATTATACATGATAAATCTAGGTTGTCCTCCTCATTGCCATTTCTTGATCCCCTCCCCTCCCAGGCAAGCTGTAGTAAAATTTTCAAGAGATTACAAAAAGGAAAGAGCTTTCTGGTGTTGCTTCTGAAGAATGTGATCCTACAACACCTATTTAATTTCCTTACTTTTATCAATTGCTTTATGGAGCTCAGAGAAATTCCTTATGCCAGATTTGAAGTCTAGAGCAGACATAGGAAGCAGGAGCATTATCTACTGGTTGTGAAGATGTTTGGCTCCACCATGTGACTGTCAGACAACAAATATGTTGTTTCTAACACAAGACTATCATGGACACTTCTGTTAATGAATGAATAATCTGATCAGTCTGAAAGTGCATTTAACCAGGGGTCAAAGTAAAGACCTCACAATGAAGTTGTACCTTCACTCTCTCCTTTCCAAGAAAGAACGCAGTAGCATGTAAAACATCTGCTGCATGTGTGGAGTTGTGGTATGCATTCGAGGAGTGGTAGTTGGCTTCTATCACCTGGAACCAGGCTCGTAGTGTTGCTTCTGAACAGTTTAAAAATTCACAGACTCCAAAACGGGCAAAAACTTTTAAACCCAAATAAACTAATGGCCTGGAAAACAAGCAAGACAAGTATCATTGAAATGTAGCAAACCAGAAAAACCACACGCACATGTACAAACAAATTAACAATTCTAGAAACCTTTTCATGTGCATCGTGTCTTCTGTTTGACACCTTCCCACTTGTTCAAAAGCAAATGTAAATAGATAAACCAAACTGTATCATATGATGATGATTTTTTTTTAAGGCTCTAGTTTGTTTACTACCCATTCTGCCACTCTTTCAGACTTAATTTAATCTGCTATGAAAAGCACTACAGAGTATCAATCAGTGCTGCCAACTCTGACAATTTTATGGGGAGTCTCATGCTATTTGATGTTTTTTTTTTAAACCCCAGCCCCTGGTGTCCTCAGATGTGACGATCTCAGCTTTCATTTACAAAAAGTTTAAGCCTCTTGGGCTTTAAGAAAGACACTTGAAAACATGACCCAAGTGTATCTTAACAGCTCAAAACTCAGTGGCAAATACAAATTTTTTCTGTTTAAAAATAATCTCATTTTTGTGGGGCTCTGACTTTTTTTAAATGCTTGAGGGTAGCAACATTGTTTATCAACACTGATTTGAGCAGCTGGAGCCTAAAGCTATTCCTTCCCTATATGAACCATGGCCTGCACCGATGAGATATCGAGCACAAACTGTACTTGCTTTGGGAGCACAGGACCAATTTTGTGGTGTGGAGCATGCGAGCCCCATACACTACTCAGCCAACTTTAAGGCTCTTTAATTTAATGGATAAAGGCAGAGCAGGAACCAATTATGAGACGTTAAAACCTGGCAAGCACAAATTAAAAATAAGGTGCACACTTTTAACAGCGAGGTGATGAACCACTTGAACAGACTACCAATGGAAATGGTAGATTCCTCATCTCTTCACATCTTCAAAATGAAGATTGAATGCCTATGGTAATAATTGGGGCCTAACACACCTACCCCAAGCATAAGCCTACCTATGGGAAGGGGGCTAAAATTGTATAGAATGTCACATTAGCTTTAGCAATAAACATTGACGGGAAAAGGAATGACAAGGAGACAGTATGAATTAGTCCAAAGAGGCTGGATGATTTAACTCAAGGACTGTGCTGAGTTAAGTCTTGTGAACAAGAGCACTGAATAGAAACCAATAGACCCAGCTTGGGGCAGAAATCAGGCCGAACTGGTGGACAAGGGCCATTTCACCCATCACTTCTTTTGGGGGTTTTAAAAATAAAAAAGTGCCTGACTGGAAGGCAGAAGCACATGAGCGTCTCATAGCTGGCACCAATCACAGCCTTCTGAGACCCTCTGTGATACCACAGGGCCTTTGTCATCCTTATCTTGAGAAATTATGTGACCAGACCAGGCCAGAGAGAAGGAGCAAGGGACATGGTGTTCAGGATCTAACCTTTGGGATGCAAGACGTTGGTTCCTGCTCCCACCCTACCTCCCTGTATCCTTTTCCTTCCACACTTTTTCTTCTTCTTTCCTATTCCTTTCCTTTTGCTTCTGTTTAATAAAAAGAGTCTGGGTTAGTTGGCCAAGACTGTATTTTGCAACTGCTAGAAGCCTGTGACCAGAGAGGAAGCTAAAAGCAATATTTTAAAATAGCCCAACACCACTAACAAGTGGCTGTCAGCATCAGACACAGAAGCTGCGTTTTCTAGCTCTGCTGTTCTTTTCCCTCTTGTGTGTGTTTGCCTCATTTTGTCTATAAGAAACAGGATCAGACTTCACCAAGAGTTCAATTTCCATCAACTATCTCCTTCCTCCCCCCAAAAAAGGAGGGTTATCATCATCTTTAGCACTACTTAAGACACTGGCAGAAAGGAGAAGGGGGAGAGTATGTTTCTGTGAGGGAGTGAAGAGAGGAGGGTCTGGCATCACAGGGGTTAAACAAAGCCTTTTGGCCCAGCTAGCCCTACCCCACTTGATCTGTAGCCAATGCCAGGCCTGGAGAGTGGATAAAAGGAAGGAGCTTGGCTCAGTTAGGGGCTGACCCACAAGGAGAAAGGAGTGCAGTACTGCAGTCCACTAACCAAAGCCTGTCCACCTGGCCAGCCACAGGAGCAAGTAAGCTTCCAACCCCACCCCAAGACAAAGGGGAGAACCTAATAGAAACCCTAACTAAGGATGGAATCTGGACTCTTGGGGCTACGCCCCAAATTTAAGGACTGTACTAATATAGTGGACTGGAGCTCCTAAGCTGGGGGCACCTGTGGCAAGGTTCTGCACCCCTTTTCTGCCAGCTAATTCTGTGACAACCACCGGGCCACCCCACCACCAGGGAGACCTGACCACAGTTTCCTTCTAAAAATTCAGTACAGCTAAGGGAATGGGAATCAGGGATGTGTTAAAAGGAAAGACTTATGCAATAGTTCACATTTGAAATGCTTTAACAGTTTTTTCCTTTTTCTATAAAGAAAGATTAAAAAGCTTAACGGCAGTGGTGCTGGAACAATTTTTAGGGTGGGAGGTGCTGAACTAAGCCCTCCCCTTATCCCTGCCCATGTCTCTGTCCACCCCAGGCTGGGGCTACTGTGAGGGGTAGCTGCAGAGCCCAGCAATCAGGACACCGAGTGACAGCGGAATCCTGGGGCGGCAGCAGGGCTGGTGGCCAAAATCCTGGGGGATCCTGGCAGCCAGGATCTCAGTGTGGGCCCTCACTAGGTGCAAAGCCTGGGAGTGCTAAAGCCCCCCCCCATCTGCACTCCTATTTCCAAGGCTTATGTTACTTGGCGTGTTTTCACAGGGAACTAAGCAGGTCGAAGCTCTTGATCTGGAAATCGTGAGCTACGTTTAACTGTTCATAGTGTTGTACAGTGACAAGGTTAAGCTAACATTTACCATGTATTCCATCACAGTTAATTCAACATGACTTTCTGGAAGGCATCCTTAGTGAAGCACAAATTATTCAGCTCCATAGGCTAGCTGGGTAAAACTGCATGATCTGTGTTACATGGACTAGATGATCCAACAGTCCCCTTAAAAATCTATTAAGCTATTGAGCCCAGTACCTTTCTTTCCCCTCCACCTATTTTTTAAACCCTGACACAGGCCTGTCCCAGAGCCTCCTCTAATTGGGATTTGCTGTTTCCTGCATGATTATGACCAGCCTTAAACAAAATACGCCCGAAAATTCTTTCTGGAGCAGTTGATAAAGAGATTCTGGGAGTATGTAGAAGGTAAAGGCAGTGGAGTATTCCAAACAGAATGTTTATTGGAAGAGTGAATCAGAGCAAGTAGGAGACAAGATTAATTGATGAGGAAAGAATCCTGTAGGTCTGTGGGTGTTGAGAGACAGAAAAGACCAGGTGAAGTGTCTGTACCCTTAGTATGAGTGCACTAATTCCTTCTGACCAACTGCACTTTATTTCTGGAAACAGCATATTGACTTGTTTGCAAAGTGAACACCCCCCCCCCCCCCCCGCATCCCCCCCTCACCCAAGGGATGGTCTCTCATGGCCTTTCAACAGGCCTGAAGACAAAATAAATAGGGGAACTCACAGGATTCCTTTGTGCCATAGTTCACCTGACAGCTTCATTTATGGGTATGTACAGAAAGCAGTCAAATACCTTTTATTGGTAACAGCTTCCACCTCAAAAATATTGAAGTCCCAGCTTTCTTCATTATCAAGTAACTGTGCAATACAAGGTGGCACATCGTTGATGGTAACCGGCACTGAATGGTGACTGTGGCTTTGGTTCATGTCTGAAAATGGAATTTGGGAATGAAATTAATTATGATTTTTATGAAACTTCAGTTATAGTAGTTTTTATACAAGTGTAGACCAGCGGTCTCCAACCTTTTTAACCACAGGATCACTTTTAAGTGCAATGTAATATCTACCTCAAACCCAAATACCCTTGTCCTGCTTCCTTCCCTCCCTTTCTTTGAGGCCCTGCCCCTGCTCCACCCCTTCTCCAAGGCCTTATCTTGCTCACTCCCCCTCCACCTTTCTCCCCCATCCTCACTCGCTTTCACCAGGCTGGGGTAGGGGTTTGGGGTGCAGGCTCTGGACTTGGGCCAAAGCGTTGGAGTGTGGGAGGGGCTCTGGGCTTAGCCCAGGGTGGGGGATTGGGGTCCAGGAGGGGTTTCAGGGTGCAAGCTCTGAGAAGGAGTTTGGGTGCAAGGTACTCACATCTGGGGCAGGTAGTTGGGTGTAGGAGGAGGTTCAGGGCTGGGACAGGGGTTCAGGATGCAGGCTCTGGCTGGCCACCATTTAACTGAGACTGCTTCCAGGTGGTGGAGCAGTGGGGTTAAGGCAGGCTTACTCCTGTCCTGGCCCTGCATCACTCCTGAAAGCAGCTGACACGTACAGCAATGGCTCCATGGTGCCATGTGCTGCCCCTCATCTACAGGCATTGAGCCCACAGCTTCTACTGGCCACGGTTCCCCGTTACTGATCAATGGGAGCTGCAGGAGTGGTGTCTGCAGGCAAGGAGAGCATGTGGAGACCCCCTGCCCTGTCTTACTCAGGGGCTGCAGGGACATGCCAGCCACTTCCAGGAGCAGCAATTACCACAGGGATCATGATTCCAGCCACGACAGGTTAGGCCTTTTAGAACTCACTACTCAAAGAATGAAATTTAAGTGTAAGAGAGAAATGAAAACTATGAAATGCACAGACCAATCAAAAACCAAAAATAACCCACTTTGCAAACAGTAAAAGTAGTAACAATGAGAGATGAGAGTGAAGGACAGTGTGTGTTTGTGAGAATGACAGAGACACACAGTGCGTGAGAGTGACAGAGATTTGCACTGCTAAGCTCCCTCCATCCCCTTCTCTCAGTGTGGAGATGGGGTACAGAAGTGGGAGGAAGGAGGGACACCCTGACATCAGCACCCCCCCCCTTCTCCCTCCCACACCCTGCACAGCAAGCAGGAGGCTCTCAGAGGGGCTGAGTATGCAGCAGTATGACAGTGGGTGGAGGAACAACTGAAGTGCCAGCACTTGATAGCTTCCTGGACAAACCAGTCAGGATCACCTGTTAGAGCAGCCGTTCCAACCTTTTCCAGATGGGGACCCATTTTGACAATTCAGGAAGACTTGGTGACCCAAGGCAATTCAAAAACGGGGGGGACGTGAGGGGGCAGAGCCACCTGGGGAGACACTTGGTGACTCTTTTGAAATGTAATGGTGACCCATATTTGGGTCCCGACCCAAAGGTTGGGAAACCCTGCGTTAGAGGCTCCAAGATCTACCGGTAGATCCTGATCTACTGGTTGGTGTGACCACTGGTGTGGAAATAAACCCAGAAGAGCCAACAAATCAAATGCTGGCTTTTTATAGTTCTATTTGTTTTGTGAACACTTCTTTTAAATTCTTTTCCAGTCTGGTTTCTATATTTCTCAGATACAAGATGTTGATTACTTGAACCAGTTTCAGACAGGAGATGTTCTAAAACTTGCTCTCAGATTACTGAGACAACCATTTGCAAAAAGACAATTCAACTGAAAACTAGCTTGGAATTCTAAAGCAATGTTTGCAGCCAGTAAAACACAACACAGGTAAAAGAAGTTTAACATGGAAACTTACTCTTAGAAAACACATACTCATTTCCTGACAGTCTTCTCAAGCCATCCTGAAATAAAGATGTTATAAGTTGTAGGAAACAATTATCAAGGATAAAAACACTTCACCCAGTTTCCCCATTTGGAATGAACCCTAGGTACCTAAAATATTGGTCATGTTTTAGTGAGTCCCTCAAGTACCATGCTTGTTTTCGGTCTTCCAATATAGAGGTTAAAGTATCCACCAAAGGACTTGGATGCTTCAACTCCACTTCCCTGGAGTTAGAAAATTTGATTCAAGTACAGGTTGGACCTCCCTTGTCCAGCACCCTGGGGACCTAACCGGTCCCGAATGATGGGATTTGCTGGACCAAGGGAGGTCCTTCTCCTCATGGCCCAGGCTGCCCTGCTGCTACCAAAGTAGGGCAGCCTGGCTCCACTGCTGCCCCATCCCTGGGGCTTTCTAGCTGCTGCTGGCCCCGCTGCTGCTGGGACTAGAGTGGCAGTTCCGCAGCTGAGGCCAGAGCTCTGCAGGCACTTGGCGCCACAGCCCCAGGAGGAGCTGGGCGGAGGTCCACGGCCACTGCTGGGATCGCAGCTCCCCACCATATAGCCCTCTCTCCTACCTGCACACACTGGGCTCCCAGCTGAGTAGCCTGTCCCTCCTATTGCGCTCCTGCCCTACCACCAGATCTCCCTGTTTGTGGGCTCTGTGGTCCAGGAATATCCATAGTTGTGCCAGACCATGGATGCTGCCAGACCAGAGTATCCCACTTAAGGGAGGTGCAACCTGCAGTAAGTGCAAGTTTTTCTTTTTAAATGACATGGGTCTATAAGCAGACTCAGATTATTGAATACCACTGGTAAGAGGGCTCCAGATATTTCCCTATGAAAATCCAGTGCAGATTTGGTGTATAGGGCAATCTGGGCCTGGTAAAAGGATCGGAACAAGGGCTCGTTATCACACCAAAGCTCAGTTTTACAGTTCTGAGGTAGATGGTGACTGCACCAGGGGAGCAATAATTCTTCAGTTTAATTGCAGTGCAGTAATTGGGTAACTTTAAAAGCTTTCAGGAACATGGGATACTATAGATTAGTTTACCCATGTAAGTAGTTTCCAAAGGAATTAAAGAGTCATTTAGGCAAGAGCAGCAGCGTAGCCATGCTAACTGACTGAAAAACAGCAATAGTAACTATCTTCATGTTTACTGGTGCCTGTCAGGTCAACTTCCCTGGTGTGACCAAAATGCAAGACAAGTAAGCAAGCTGAACTACAGACACATTCCCCCTGAAAGTACAGGCACCCTAACAAACCTTCAGTCAGCCAGATGGATGCAAGGATTTTTCTAGCCCCAGTGGTAGAAGAAAGAGACCCAATATGTCAGAGCAGTTCATAGGTTTAAATTTTCTTTTCTTACTCACTGTCATCAGGCCTCCAACAAGATCGCTTGTGTGAGGATCTTCATCTTTGGTACCTAGCTGAGGGGAGTAAAGTTCTGTGGTCCGTAAGATTTCCAAAACTCTGTCCAAAGCCTCTGCTACTGTGACAGGACTGTTCTCCTGGGCAGTATTGATGATGTTAATAACCTAAAGGCGTGGGAAGGAAGAGTGAAACGAGATTGCTTCAAAGGAAAAAACAAAACAAAACATTGTTTTGCTGCTTTGACTTGCTATGGGGCAGGAGCATGAGCAAAGAAAGGGGTCAATACCTAGCCTAAAAGTTGTGTCTGGGCTCAAAGTATTTTATATGAAGGCTAATGGGTAGCAATGCTAGAAGACTGCTGAGACCCGATAAACTCTGAGACTACACAGGTCTCCGGATAAAAAATCCAGGCCAGAATTCAAGCATTGTAATTGTGGCGGCAAAGCTATGGTTTTCTAAATAGCTCTCAATCTATCAGAAGAGAGCACAGGGGCCACACAGATGTTCTCTCTCAGGGCTATGATTTAGAGCAGGGGTGGGGAACCGAAGGCGTGGGGGCCAGATGCAGCAACTGGGTTGTCTGTGTCTAGCCCCGAAGGCTTAGGGTCTCCCCCAGCATTGGAAAGCCCACACTGGCACTCCAGTCACCCTACTGACTCCCTGCACCACCCAACTGATTTTTTCGTGGGTCAGTGGCCCCCGACCCAAAAAAGGTTCCTCACCCCAGATTTAGAAGGAGCGTGCCAAACGGGACAGTTATAACAGTAAATAAAATGGAAAGAGACAATTTACACAGTCCCTTTGTTGTAAACACACCCACATATTTTTCTGCAAATATAGTACTAAACCTTGAGTTTGCCGCATTCAGCAGCAATTAGCGATATATTATTTTACCTTTGTGATGGGTGCTTCTATTGTCATTGAGTGGATTCTCGCCATTGATGAATACCGACGATTCTGTAAACTTGGTGCTGCCATTGCATAGAACATACAGATTTAGAGTGTGACACTGCACATAACATAGAACACACATTTAAATGAGAGAGCCCTAGGGGTCACTGGCACACAGAGGCTGTCTTTGGGAATGACATAACAAAACATGCCCTTAGCTAACCAAGGCATTCGAAGTTGCTTAAATGCCCTGCACGGGAGGGTCCAAGCAGGAAGCTATCAAAAGCCACTAGCACCACGACTGCAGCTGATTCTCTTGAATATACTGGTTCCTGTTATTAGGGGCTTACCTAGAAATGCTCAGGAAAGTTAATCTGAATTAATTTAAATTTAAATGGACGAGTTAACCACATTAAATCCCTTTGTGGACACTCTCCTTCAGACTTAAAATTGCCTTAGGTCAGTTCAGCTCTTCTTTCAACCCTCCCTTAGTCTGTTTCACACCCTGAACTCCCAAACTCTGCCTGACTGCAATCAGTGTCTTAGATCTCTGCAAACTATGATGGTTTGGGAGCATATGCAGATGAGCAGAGATGGTAAAAGAAGCCGTTAGCATCACCATCCTCACATCCCGTCACAGAGGTCAGCTACAGATAGGCAGAAGATTGAGTCTAGCCAGTAGCAGGACAGGCCCCTGCAGGCTGAAGGCCCTGTCCCCTCCTGAAATGGCTAGTGAAGCTGACCAAGTATAGGAGCAGCACAAGCTGCCCCTTTGAAAGGATGCAGAGTTGGCATTCCATCATGTGTTCTTCCAGAACTTTCCTACCCCTGCTCTAGCACAGCCACGTCTCAGCTTCCTGCAGGCTGTACATGATCATGTTGCAAAGATAGCGTCTACTGTTGTTTGGGGAAGTACGTCACATTCAACATAAATGGGTAACAAAAATGTTAGAAACAGGTCACATGTCTCAGTAGCTGAGAAGAATGCTACTGCTTTTCAGTGCATCTGTCCTGTTTTTGTTTAACTCTGTATTTTGATTGCTCAGGTCACTTGCTTTCTGTATTTCTAACTATTCGTTTTGGATTTTTATTTTCTTACCATCACTGCTTCGAGAGGTTATTGATTTGACATCCATTGATTCTTTCCTCCTGTTCTTGCATCTGAAGGAGTGGGATTCTAGAAATACCAAATGAAAAGTTTAAAATGACAATAAAAATACACTGCTCCTTTACTGCATCTTTACCATCTGAAAATCCCAAAGCTTGCTATCTTCAGAGCCCCCTTTGAGTTAGTGAGATATTGATAGTTCCATTTAACAGATAAATGGAGGAAAAGATAGATTAAAGCCAGATTTTAAAATATATTTAAACACCTAAAGATGCAGAGAGGTACCTAGAGAGACTTTCAAAATTGCTCAGGGGCTACTTAAATTAAAATCAACGGGAGTTTGGTTTAACTACTTCTACAAATCTGTCCCATGGCAACTAATACCTCACAATCAATTGGCATTAGGTGCTTATGCATTTTTTAAAATCCCAATAAGCCTATCTGCTTGCTTCTTTAAGTGCCTAAATATCTTTGAAATCTGGTCCTTAGTAACTTGCCCAAGATCACTCAAGAAGTTGCTGCACATGTAAGACAAGCTATTTGGTCTCCTGATTGCTAGTCATGTTCTTTAACCAGAAAACTCTCCCGCCACTGACCTGAAATTGATGGTTTTAAATTTAACTCTTTTAAATATAAATATTAATTTACAGTGATTAAAAACAATCCAATCAACTAGTAACAAACAAAACCACAATTCCTGATATTGACAAGAGAACATCTCATCTATCAGACCAAAAAACAAAAAAAATAGTACGAAAAAGTAAAATCAAACCCAGATACAATTTACATGCCTTAGTATAATCTCAAAATGCCAATCAGGTAAAATTCTAGATTTTTGTTTTTCAGATATATGACCACATTTTACCTTACATTGTAAAATAATTTCTGTCTGTACATATTTCTAAAATGCCCACCATTGTAGTATCTAAATTGCAAGTCACAGACCCAGAGAACTATTTAGAAGGGCTAATCATAATTTAAAGGATTAGGAATATCATGAAATTGAGATTAACTTCATGTGACTCTGGAGGCATGCATTTAATGTGAACATAAAATAGTATAAAGACATAATATAAAATATACACAGTACTATTGGTTGGAAGATTCATGGTATAAGATTTCACTAAACTGTTTTAGAATTTAAAGAAAAGCAAACTATATAACATAGTACAAATTATAAAGTGACTAAAACTGATCAAAAGTTTGTCTTAGGAACGCTCTAAGTGCTGTGATTCAGCAGCACTAAAAAGTTAAATCGACCCAGCCACAATCCTCAGAGGCGTGACAAATCTACACAGTTAATCTGACCTCATCTTTGGTGTAGACAGCATTAGGTTGGTGAAACCTTCTTTCATTGACCTAGCTATTGTATCCTGGGGAGGTGAATCACCTGTGCCAACAGGGGAACCTTTCCCTTTGGTATAGGTAATGTTTTCATTGAAGCACTGCAGCTCTGATACTGTAACATGTCAAGTGCAGACAAGCCCTGAGAGTAGTCTTTTCCCCTTAAAGGTCCAAAGTTACTTTAAAATCCCCGAATTTCCTGTACAAGAAGGTGACAAAGCTTCTCTCTTATTTCACTGTCACTGAGCGTGGGGGATTCACTAGGCCTGCACCCCCATCTGCAGTCAGATGTGACTCAGCCGACAGGTAGAACAGAAGGTTTATTGATTCACAGGGACACAGCATAGAACAGACTTGTTAGCACAGGACCAGAAGCAATCAGTACAACCCATAGAGCCCAGAGCCAGTGCCCTGGGCCCCCTCCCTACATCCTCAGCCAGCTGAGCCCAGCTCATACTCTCAGCAATTGGTCCCAGCCCTGCAGGCAGCCCCACCTCCTCTTTTGTCCAGCTTCCTGAGGCAAAAGGTGTCAACTGATTGAATCTTCCATCTAGACTCAGATTACAAGAGAGCCTGAGCTACTGTTGTGTATGTGCTAAGAAGGGGCAGCCTCCCCCTCAGTGAGAGCCACACTCAACATTCCCATCCCCAGACGGGTACCAGTGCAGTACCCAGGGAAACTGAGGCACACACATGGGGTTACAACAGAACAGTACAGGACAGTAGGAATCACATACAACATAACAAAGCAAACAGTGAATATAATCCCCACTATGCGAGTGTCTACACAGCAATTGCGTTATTTTGAAATAATTTTGAAGTAATGGGAGGCTTATTCTGACTTCTGTAAATCTCATTCTACAAAGAATAACGCCTTTTCCGAAATAATTATTTTGGAATAGGGGCGAAGGAGATGCTCCACTTCTGCTATTTCGAAATAGCCCCTCACCAGGGCCATTCTAAGTTATTCCTTCCCAGTGTCTCCTGGGGCTCTAAATCAAAATAGCCTGTCCACATTCGGGAAGCCTGCCTCGGACTAATTTTGAGGCTTCCCTGCAGTGTAGACGTGCTATTTTGAAATAAGCTATTTCAGAATAACTATTCCGGAATAGCTTATTCCGAAACAACTGTGCAGAGTAGACGTAGCCTTTGTCACAGCCACACAGTGGTGAAAGTTTGAAAGTCATTCTCCTGAATTTACTGAGCTGAACTGAGGGACCAAGATCCCAGCTTCTCTGTTCCATCCTTGCTTCCAGTTGTGACAATTGCTACGGACTGCCTTATACACCTGAAAATAGTACATGCGGCTACACCACCATTCCTCCTCCCCACCTGCTTAAAAGATTGGTGAGCAATGTCTTGTCTTTAGGTCTCAGTCCTGCATGCACTCATTCAAGTGCTTATCTTTAAACATCAGAGGCTACATCTAGACTACGGGGTTCTTCTGGGAGGTATCCCGGAAAAAACTCTGCTGCATCCAGGGAACGTGTCTGCTCTTCCACTTTTTTGCGGAAGAGCAGACACGCTCTTTCGGAAGCCGTCTTCCTCCTTTCACGAGGAAGAAGGGCTCTTCCGAAAGAGGAGGATTTTCTGAAATTTGACCCAGTATAGATGGGCCAAATTTCAGAAAAGCCTCTTCTGAAAAAACTAATCGGAAAAAGGTACGCAAATTGCGGAGCACATTTTGCATACCTTTTTCCGATAGATCATTGTAGTCTAGACATAGCCTGAGTAATCCGATTGACTTCCGTCGGACTATACACATGCTTCAGTTCAAGCATGTGTACAGCAACCCTGTGCAGGCTGGGCCTTAGACCGTAAACTCAACTGGGGCAGGAACCACCATTTACTATATGTCCATACAATGCCTAGTGCAATCTGGCAGAAGCCTTTAGGTTCTAACAAAATATACGTAATCATAAATAATGGTCAGATTCATCACTGGCGTTAGCAAGAGCAACTAGCAAACTCAATGGAGTTGAGACTAGTCGGCTAGTGATGTATTCAGCCTGATGTTGTATTCTGACCAAAATGCTTATAACCCAACCAAAGGGTTGGCAGGAGGGGCGAAGAGCAATTCTGAGGCTGAATGGCCACAAATAAAAGCCACACTTTTAAAAAAAAAAAACAGATTGAAAATCAGCATTCTGTTTACCCTCCCACACACTGAATTAAAGTCTTTGCTAATAGGTTAATAACATACTTCAAAATTTATCAAACTTTAAACTGGACTCTCCTTATGGCACAGGTATGTGGCAAAAGTGCAATTTGTTGGCACATAACCATAAACATCCCAAAGCAAGAAATAGGAGCCAATATAAAATTAAGTCACTGCAAGGAGGTGGGGGAGTCTGAAGCACTAGTCTCACTTTTTAGGAGAATGAAGTAGGTGCTCACATGAGAGCAAGATGACCGTTGTCAAGATTCACAAGAAATTCAGCTGTGTGATGAAGTAACGGAGTGAAGTAAGTAATGATCTTACAGGCCAAGTTTGAAATGCAATGGTGATTTTGGTGGAGGAAGACTGCACAGCATTACCTTTAACTATCAGGGTTTGTCTTCACTTGCTGGTAAATTGGCATGTCTGCAATCGATGCAGCAAGTGTTGGTTCAGTGGGTCAAGTGAAAGCATGTTAAAATCAATGGGAGAATATGCTCCCATCAATTTGTATATTCCACCTCCCTGAGAAGCCTAAGGGAAGTCGACCACAGACATTCTCCTACCAACATGGCACAGTGTAGCCACCGCGGTAAGTGAATCTAATAACGATGACTTCCGTCAAGTTATTCACATAAATGAAGTTGCATAAATTAGATCATATTTCCATGGTAGCGTAGACCAGTCCCAGTGTCTTGTTCTCCTGAGTAGATACAGTACGTATAGAAGATTATATACAAAGCAACAGCTTTAATAGAAAACTTCTGTTGAATAAGACATGAAGATTTATTTATGACTTGGTGACTGGAATGTCTCCAACTGTAGGTACATTTTCAATGAATCATGAGTACATCAAGATTTTTCTATTTTCACTGTACTCTAGAGAGTCACCAACATGACTTCATGTAGTGTGTCTTCATCCTCTCAGTGAAACACAGCTCAGTGAGAACAGATTTTCAAAATGTATCATAGAAGCCGTAAAACATGACGACCATTTCAGCATTCTGCAATTTGAATCACAGCCATTCCCATCTTCCCTCCCTTCCCAGATACTATAGCCAGTAAAGGAAAGATGAGATGAAGGATGACATTTATTATAAGAACATAGTGTCAGGAAGAAGCAGCATCACACAACATATAATCACTGCTATTAGAAATGATTTAATGGGAACAGAAAATTGCAAACATTTTTATTACTACTATCATACACCATAAAGATCTCAATGGTGTTACAAATATTAATAGACATCCTTAAAAAGTAGGTAAGGCATAACTTCAACCACTACAGGAAAACAGTGACCATAGTCTAAATGAGACACGGGTGGTGTTTAATAGTGCACAGCAACACTATGCCATGCTTTGGGGAGCAAGAAAAGGCTCAGACACTACACCCAAAAACTCCAGTGATGGTGGAAGCATAAGAACGTAAGAAAGAAGAACAGAAAAGGGTAAAAAACCCGTATCTGGTTAACATGGCAGATCATTTAGAACAATAAAAGATGTTTAAACCCTAAAACGGGTTGATCCTGTGCCCCTGCTGTTTTAGATAAAATACTTTTATACTCTAATGGTGCATCCCTGGATGCTAGGATACATTGACCAACTTTTGTGGCAAACTTTTGGCTGAGAATTTGAACATGACCACTTTCTGCAAGACAACTACGTGTACAAAATCAGAACTGTAGGACTGGAAGAGAGCTCATGAGGTCTTCTAGCCCAGTCCCCAGAACTCAAGGAAGGATTAAGTGTTAACTAGACCATCCCTGTCAAGCATTTGTCTAACCTGCTCTTAAAAGTCTCCAATGACAGAGATTCCACAACTTCCACAGGCAATGTATTCTACTGCTTAATCAATATGACAGTTAGGAAATTTTTCCTAATGTCCAATCAAAACCACCCTTGCTGCAATTTAAACTCATTGTTCCTTGTCCTATTCAAGTGCTAACAAAAACAATTTTCTCCCTCTTCCCTGTAACATCATTTTATATATGTTGCTTACTTGCATGTAAATTACAATTAACTGCATAATCAATGCATCTTACTCTTTTGCATTATTAACTTTAGCTGCCCTTAAATGATATAAAGGAAGGTTGGAAAATAATTAAAATTAATGCAATTTGTCTTATAACCAAACAGCATGATATGGGGTAGGAAATCTCAGGAATGCAAAGGAACCAACATTGGATTAGGAATTAGAAAGCAGGAATTCTCAACTTTCAGTCCGGTTTTCAACACCATCTCATTCTCAACACCAAGAACGCACCAGAACTAGCTCTTTAGAGGAGAGTCAGCCATACATAGACACGTTTTAGGTGACCCATTTGCTTTTTCTTCCAGTCCTTTAATGGTCCTAATTTGGAAGGCACTAAGCCAAATCCTCCATTGGCATAAATCAGAATAACTCCCTTCAGTTCAGGCAGCAGATCTATGCCAATTTATACCAACGGAACCTCTGACCCACTATTAACTACAACTGTTGTATTTTAACTCTGAGCACTGGTCAAATGCTCTATGTCATAAAATAAAGAGACTATGGAAGTGGAGACTATTACTCAAAACTTGTTCTAAGGCATGCATGTAATTTAGCAGTGCAGTGCCACCTGGCCTCAGATCAGTCATGGGCCAGCTCCTTGGATGATGTAACATCACTAGCCTGAACAAAATGGAGCTACACGGATTTATACCAGTGAAGCATCTGGCCTCTTTTTTTTTTAAATTAAGTGTATATAGATAAATGATCATATTCTAACCTGCCTGTGAATTGTCTCCTGCATACTTCTCATCACGATGAATCTTGTAGAGCTGAAGTTGTACCGAAAGTGAAATATATACATAAAAAAGAAAACATTTAAAAGGGGGTTATATTCAAATGCGATCCTCAAGCATTGTCTTATCAATTATTTGCAAAAATTCTTCAAAAAAGTATAGAGAATTGCATTTTAAAAAGAAAGAGCAACAATGAGAGAGACACCACACACATGACATAGGAGATTACAAATACTTGTTATACTTTCATGTATTACGAGTGCTTTTCTGTTTAAAGCCTGAGACTGTAAGGGGACTGAAATTCATTTTTTAATTGTGTTTTAAGTACTATTCCTAAGTCACTTAACCTGAAATACTGACTTCGCTCAATAAAAAGCAAAATCATGAGGTACGTTTTGTCTATTCTACAGTAATGTAAAAACTGCCAATTTTACATATAATTCTCAAGGACCAATGATGCCCTGGCCTTGTGAAAAACCCCTTCAGTGGGAAATTCTCATATTCTGATGCAGTTGCTGCATGTTCCTGGATATTTAATCATCTCCATTGATCATAAGATTACCAAGAACTTTTTTGACACTGGAATGCACCAGATTGCTCCACTCCCTGTATTTAAATATTTCTCGATATTTTGCCCAAGAAAAAATCACTCCCTTACTAAGTTTCCACATAAACAACAGATTTCAAATTGAATACATTTCTCAGACAGAACAGACTTAACAGAATTTAATTGTCATATGTTGCCTCATTCTTTGGTTATTGTTTTGATAAAGTATTTTTGTTTAAATGCGAAAAAAGCGAACAGATATTTCAGTCCTATAAACCTCCCCCTTTCCCTCTATTTTTAATTTACACACACACACACACACACACACACACACACACACACACACACACACACACACACACACACAGCTAATCAAACACTAAAGGGGAACGTTTGTTGGAGCCCCTTATTAAAATAATAAGCATTGTATCTTATCCTAGTCATACTAGTAGAAGATCTGGGTACCGTTTGTCCAAAACATTTTTTGCCCAAAAATACAGATTCAGGTTAACTGAAATATTGTGTGAATTCACCAACATTTTTGGTGACCTCTGTTCCCTTAAAAACAACAACAACATTTGGAAAGAATCAATTTCTCAGAATAACATTTTTATGTTTCAATTAGAAAAGACTTTAATTTTTAATTTTGCTGACTTTAAAAGATTAAGCTCAAAACAAAACATCTTGTTTGACCCAAAACAAAAATTCTCCCCAGCACCACTTCTTTGATTCAGCCAGCAAACAAAATCAACCAATCAGTTATTTAGAGCTCTAACTGGGTCAGTTCTGCCACCTGTACTTGTGGTGACTAGTACCCTACTCTGACCAAATCCATCATCCACACTATACCAGTGCAGCAGGTTTTGCAGGAGCATGAAATTCACAGTAGTCAGGTAGTGAGTTCGTGAGTCACCTGACTCGACTTGCCAGCTCTGAGTTACAGGGAATCCTGTGGAGATGCACCCAGCCCCGAGCAGCCTGCACATTGTTGGGCTGGCACAGCATGTTGCAATATACAAATGAGGGAGGTATCACAAGAAAGCAATGGGGTTACACAGTCACTGTCCATAAACTCTAGGTCAGCAGTAGATGTATAACGCAAGTGTTTTAAACTGTGCAGTGCACACAGCTTCAGCAGTTTGCCCTGCTAGCTGCATTCACGCAAGGAATGTGACAGCTCACATAGGACACAAATAGTCAGCTAACCCACAGCACCCTTTTGGGAAAAGAGTGGTAATCCCAAGGACAGCGTGAGAACATTCCCAGCCACTATGAGGAGACAGAGCCACTCAAGGCTTTAAAATGAAAGAACTTCTAGGATCTCTGTAGGCTCTTCTGAATTGTGAGGCCAAAACTGTCCTTTTTATACCATGGGGGTGGTAGTTCAGTAGACTGAAGTCATTCCCATGACTTATGCCCACAGAATGTACTGCAAGGGCATGACATAGCTTACCCCACTACAAGTGTAGCCTGTGTAGTCACCAGGGCTCCAAGGGCCAGCCACATTGCTCTGTGCCAGCAAGCCCATCAACAAGGACTACTATGACTCTGTGGGTGCAGGTGGCAGCATTAGGTCCCAAATGAGCAATCAAGCCTGCTTAATTGTTCACATCCACCACATTGAAAAGAAGGTATGGGGTGGTGGGAGTAGAGGGGGCAGACGAGGCAAAGACAGCTACAAGGAGCCAACTATTTCACCGGGCTTATTCAGAATGAATAATGGCAGCCTACCTAGGAGAACCTTTGATCAAAGAATGTTTTGCTGGGTTATATCTTTGTTACTGTGTAAAGCAATATGCCATGGGCAAGCACAGTATGATAAGATGCCGTGTCAAATGTTGTCTCAACGAAAGCGCGCGAGACATTTAAAGATTGTATCAAATAGTTTCACGACAATTTCTGCTTAAAAAAAGGCAGCTTTTTTTAAACTGTGCACAGCCCACTGCTATAGTGTTTGCAGAAGCAGCTGCTGGAGGCTCAGATTATTCCACAAGGAATTGCCAGTTTGAAGCCTTAGGGCCGTGTTTCTCAAACTGTGGGTCCCGGCCCCCCGGGGGGTCGCGAGCAACTTGGGGAGGCGGGGGGTCGCGGTATCACAAAGTTTGAGAACCCCTGCCTTAGGGAATGAAATTTCTAGACTAGAAGGACAAGAGGTGCACATTGTGATTACCCAATTTGATCACCTGTGTAACACAGGCCATAGGGCTTATGTGAATTAATTCCTATTTGAACTAGAGTACATCTTTCAGAAAAAACATGCCATCTGGATTTAAAACTTTTTAGAGATGAAGCCTCCACCACAACTCTTAATTAATCAATGGAAAAATTAACCATCTCACTTGCACCTTAATTCTAGTTATAAAATGTGTTTCCCACACAAACACTCATACATTGTGAACAACTCACCCCATAAATCATCTCTTTTCTCTTTACTTGCACAACCGAGACACACATATCAATGGTCACCCTTTTTAGCAGGAATTTTCTATCCACTATTCCTCTCAGTGCCCCAGTAAATGATGCATAATAGTTCTGAATACATTCCCTGTTCCCTCAGACATTGCTCCCCCAGCAGGCAAGAACCCAGCCCTTCTCCCCCCACCACCACATCACCCTCATGGCCTGAAAGAACAAGGGATATTACACATTTAATGTTGGTTGTTAGGGGAGAGGCAGATGGGAATTTACAGGTTAGATACTACCAGGCCCCAATCCAGCAAAGAACATATTAAGCCTGTGCTTCTTTTTAACAAAAGTAATGGATTCCCATTCACAAATCTTTACTATACTATAGTCTTTACGATGATTTTGTACCCAGAAATACAGTTTTCTACACACAAATCCTTAATATATTTTTCTGAGAGACAAGTTAGGTGTACAAATACAAATCTTAGAGACCACCACGTAAAAGCCTGTGTACAACAACACCTCTGATGAAGTGTAATGAAGGGCAAAAAAATTATATTCACATTTAAAAAAAGATAAACAATGCATGAGAATTTAAGCATGTATATGTGTCTGTGTGTAAAGTCTAAAGTGTTACATGCAAGTGATTTTAGAGTATATGTACACTGGGATCTCAGAACTCTAATTCCAGCTGGAAAAGGGTTCATTGTTATATAACAGCAACTCCTAGTAGGCCTGACAAACTCACTACAGCTAATATATTTCCTTTATAGTATTTATCTATAAAAAGTGTTGTATAAGGCCTTAAACAAAAGCCAGGATCATGCCGGTCAGTAATGCTGTATGTAGGGATGATGAGTTGTATGTATGTATTGAAAATACATCCTGAGTATCTATATCAAGGTCTGAGTCATCAGCAGAGACAGGTCTTCATTCAGACAAGGAGTTTTGTCCATTGAGCAAACTGACATGTAAATTAAGCATTGTATTATTTCACAATGGGCTTCTAGAGTTGCCAGGTATCCAGTTTTTGGCTAACTGCAGCTCTATCAAACAAGCGCTTAACTCTTGGCAGGAAATATACTTTATTGAATAGGAAAGATAAGCACTGATATATCTAGACCAGTGTTTCTTAAACTTTTTGAAACCACGGAACACCAAATAATTTTTTTTTAAATGCAGAACACCTATGAAAATTTTCTTCAAAAACAATTGTCAGACAAAAAAAAAAGACAAACAAAGAAGAGGTTGCGGTACACCTGCGAGTTGTTCATGGAATACTAGTGTTCCACAGAACATAGTTTAAGAAACACTGATCTAGACCTAGGACTGTGCTTTATGTAATATGTATAACCATTTCTGTTTCCACTTCGTGTTCTTACTTTTAGAACTGGATTGTTTCCCTATAAATATATTTCAGAGCTATGATGCTATAAAGGACTTAATGCTGAGTGGGACCAGTCAAAGCTGTGTGTGTACTGTCCCTTCAGAAGTTACCAGATATGTTATCCTTGAGGGTATGTCTAGACTACAGGCTTTTGTTGACAGAGGCTGTGTCGACAGATACAGTCAACAAAGCTTCTGTCAACAAAGAGCATCTAGACTACAGCCAGTTCTGTCGACAAAGCAAGCCGCTTTGTTGACAGAGACTCTAGATGCTCTCTTTTGAAAAAGCACAGTGTGGATGCAATAGCGCCTTTTGTCGACAGAACTCTGTCGACAAAAGGCGTTATTCCTTGTAGAATGAGGTTTACTGCCGTCGACAAAACTGCCACGTTCTGTCAACTTACTGTTGACAGAACTCGGCGGTAATGTAGGCGCAGGCATAGTTTTGTCAACAAAAGTCCACTTTTGTCGACAAAACCCTGTAGTCTAGACACACCCTGAGTGTCCAGTGACAGGGGCTGCATACAGCAGGCACCCCTTGAGGTCTCTGGGGCTGGTGTGTGCATAGCACTAGCTTGCGCAGAGAGAGTGAGGTCTGCGGAGACACAGAGGTCAGTGTTTGTATGGCCATAAGATGACGACTTCAAGGAGCTGAGCCACAGGAGACGCAGTCAAGAGTGCATCACACCCAAGACAGGTGGTAATGAGGTACCTCACAATCTGGATATCATAAGGAGTAAATTCCGGCAGGAAGAGGCATACCTGCGGCAGCTCTGAGTTAGCGTGCACAGAACTGAGCAGAATTGCAGTGGTGCAAGCCGTCCCAAGTAGGTACCCATCCAAGATGCTACATAAACTACCATCCTTGTAATAATGTGACTAAATGCCGTGATTCATTTATTTCATAATGAAAGGCCTTTGTTAAATCTGTGACTCTCTCCACAATAAAAGCCATCTGATATTAAGACCGTGAACCATGCTTAAACTGTCTACTGATTCATAAAATATAGACGGATAACCACTTCAGTGGAGTTACTCTAGACTTGGAGACATCAGAATCCAGCCCAGTCAATTTCTGATCTTGTTTTTAGGAACACGTTCAATTCCCATAATCCAGTTATGATCATAAAAAGCAACAAGTGCCCCCCTCTGGCGTGCAGCCATTTTTTTTGTTTTGGTGTGGGGGGCCCAAATTTTAACAACAAACCCTTATTCCCCCTGTCTGGTCATTCAGGGTGCATCTTCACTGAACCACAGGTCAAAACCAGATACACAATTTGAACTACGCAAATTGCGTATCTTATTTCAATGTTATTTCAAAATAGCTTATTTTGTAATCTGGCGCTGTCTACACAATGCCAAATTTTGAAATAACCTGCTATTCCAAAATGTCCCTTACTCCTCACAGAATGAGGTTTAAAGGGACATCGGAATAGCAAGCCCCATTATATTTTGAAACAGGCTTGCAGTTAAGAGGTGGGATAGCTATTTGGGATATTTCTGGTATCCCGAAATAGCGCTGCAGTATAGATGTAGCCTCAGTGTGCTATTATATATCTCAGCAAGTAATACGAAAGCAAGATAATCCAGGGACCTCATCATCAGGCTAAAAAACTACCAACGTGAGCACAGCACCAGAAGACAAGAGGAGGTTCACAGAACCATGATGCCTACACAGGAAGAGATGGCTCAGTGAAATTTGGAGGCACCACTGAAGCTTCAAAAAGATGGCAGCACAAACTTTCTCCTACTACCCGCTTGTCATGCCTGCAAGCTATCCAAACATGCTACCTTACCAGCAATCACATTTGAGGCAATATATTTGGAGTTTGGAAACAACCAGTATGCGACTACATACTCTTATCCCCCCCCCCCCCCCGCCCACATAATCTCAGCTTTCATTTGAACAAATAAGTCTCCAGCTGTTATGGTCATGAAAAATAAAAAAATCTCAAAAATGTGCACCTGGGGTAACCACTGCAGAAATGCTCCAACACTTCTGTTAGTCTATGAGGTGCCACAGGACTCCTCGCTGCTACTGCAGAAATGAGCCTGACTCAAGAACAATAGTGCTGAGAAGTCTGAGCTGTCCCCAGTGCACCACTGGAACTACTTACCAAAGGTTGGGGTGGATTCTCCATCACTGGAAATATCTAAGTCAAGATTTATCTAAAAGAGACGCTCTAGTTCAAATAGGAATTAATTCAGGGAAGTTCAATGGCCTGAGTTATTCAGGAGGTCAAGACCAGATGATCACAATGTTCTTTCTAGCTTAAAAAAAAAAAAAAAATCTATTCATCTCAGCATTTACTCAGGTGCCCAGTGCTAATTTACATGTCAACACTGTTAACTGTTTCATTCCTCATGTGAGCAGTCTCTCTTTTTGGTGCCACTGTGACTGGAGTTTGGTCTCCATCAAAAGGGAGCCAAGCCCAAGGAGATTAGCAGAGGCCATGGATATTGTGAAGCTCCTTGGAGAACCAGGCAACACATGATCAGACAGGGAATATCTGTATAGTGAACAGTATTTTGTGAACTTGTCTACTGTATTAATCACCCACCAAAGAAGCTATCAATGTAAACATCAAATGAAATAAGTGATCAATTTGTTGTCTTCCAGAATCTACGCAATAGCCTGAAAACCAGCTTTGGGAAGTACGTATGGTACCATGTATCTCAATGGGGCATAAGTTCCAAAATGAAACAATGTAAAAATGTTAATGTTAGAGGGTGTAGTAACTTCCACTTAACACTTTGGTAGGGGCAGATTTAATATCCAACAATATAGCAGACGTACCAATTTTGTCTTTTACTTCAATTTTAATTTTCTTGAGACTACAAATGAATTTCCAGTCTGCCAAACTAATGCTGAATAAACATGTTGGCACAAAAATTCAGTAAAAAGAACAAGGAGTCCTATGGCACCTTAAAGGCTAACATTTACTTGGGCATAAACTTTCTTGTAACGCCTATGCTGGATCTTGTTTTCCCTTTGTTTGAACCTATCTTGGCCACTAGAGGGTGAAAATCTGTAATGTCTAGATCCAGCGAACAAAATCATTTCTCTCAACTTATTACAAAATAGTCTGGTTTTATAAAGAGCTGTTTGAATTTGTGGCCCTACCTAACAGCAAATCCCTAGCCTCAATGAGCCTGCAATCTAAATAAAAACTCCTTTTGAAATTTCCTTCAATAACACAGTGTCTAACAGCCTGGTACAAACCAGAGAGGTTCTTAGTCTTGAATTCCAAAGACTTGCTCATTAACCACAGTTTTGTAAAAAAAGAATTTTCTATGGGTCAAAACAAGCTTTATCTAACTTCACTTGAACATAATGGCCTTAATTTGTCATCTTTTTTTTTTTGGTAGGACCTCTAAGCCTCCATGGTTTATGCTTTCTTTTATGCCTTGATCCTCAAACCTGAGGCCAGTCCCACTCAAGTAACACGTCATGGGAGATGCAAAGTTGTGTCAGGGTCTGCCTATGCTAATTAGCTTGAAGGATGAGGTAGCTTTTGTTTGTCGATAACTATTCATATATCAGAAATCAAATCAAACTATTCTTATATCAGATTATGATGCCAGCTCTGCCTATAATATGTTCAATATTTTAGATTCAAGGTGTTACACCCACCCACCACATATTTTAACTCACTTGTGTTTACCAGGTCAACGATCTGAGACACTGAAGACTAAACAAAAACAAAGATGAATTGCACAGAATTTTGTTCATGTTTTGTTGGTGTTTATGTTCTTTACTGCCACTTTATATGGACAACTGCAACTTTTTTCTGCATTAGCAAGATCATGTGTGTACACACTGTGCATTATCGGTAAGTGTAATATACAGAAAAACATCAAGCACATGCAACTGAAAATTAGATTGGAAAAAAGCAGTTGCAAACAGAGTTTGAGATTTTTTTCATTGATTTTATTAACTAACCAACTTTAATGGAAATATGAAACATCAGCATTACTTCCCATTGCAAAGTGTGTCACACAGGTCTTTCCTAATACTTTAAAGATAATTTTATTCTTCATGCTGACAGGGAGTCGTATTTAAAATTTCATTAGCCTGCAATGGTTAATTAATGCATTTTCTAATGCAATGCATTTCCTAGTATTGATGAAGTTCTACGAGTTCTCTTGAATGCTATGGAGACACTTGTTCTGCTACTTGTGCAGGCGGAAAATAGCTCCTCATAGTTCTCTAATCTACTTCATCATGCACCTCTTCCCCCTCCAGCACCATGGAAGCAGGCAGGATTTTGTCCAGAGTTTTAACTGATAGGGAAAAGTCTAACATAGAACATATCTTTATTTCTCCCTTCTAAGGCAGAAATCTGATGATAGATATTAATACGGGTGAAGCGGACATTGTAATAGTATCCCCTGAGTTAACCAGGACTGGTTTTTCTGCACAACTGTCTGTCCACATTAAGAGCAAAATTACATTTAACCCTGTGTTAGTTCAAATGGGTTGTAGTTTGCATGTTTTCTAACATGGTACATTTTTCAAGTATAGCCTAGGCTTAGGCTTAGAAGGCAGCCTAGTTAACCCGACAACACCTATCCCCACCAGCTGCAGGTTAGAGAGAGATCTAGCTCCCTAGCTTGTTACTGTGTGTGCTGAAGTCTTTAGCTGGGGCACAGATCTCTAGTTCAAAGAGGCAGCTAGGAGAAACTCTAGAACGTATTGCTAAGGCCTGAACCATGAAAGCATGCCCTGGATGGCCAGATTTATGCTCCAGGAGAGTGCAGATCTCTGTTCCCATTCAGCACACCAGCCAGGACTAAGTGTAGCCCAAAACAAGTGTGGCTGATTAGAAAAAGCTGTTCTTGAAGTAAACACACAAGTCTTCTTACTTGTTCAAACAAGGGTATGCTCCCCTCAGCATTTTTAAGAATAACTAACTTAACTTCTAAAACAAAAAGGTAATCTAATATATCAGTTGTAAAGAGAAAAGTGGCAAATGGTTAATGAAAAGGCCTGATAACATAGGCACATTACACATTACAAAGGAAATACAGTACCTGTTTATTGTTTTCATTGGTACAACACAGCTTCTTGATGGACACAAAATGTCTAATTTTCCTAACAACATGAATAATTTATTGTTATTCAGATTGAATGTTTAAGACAAAAGCAATATGACATGGGTTAGATTAACAGACTATTGACCCTGCTATCTAAAGCAGAGACTTTAGTGATCATATATAAAAACCAAGCATCAACATATCACCAGATTAATTTGCTATATTTCATAACCAAGTACTGCCCTTGGATGCTCATGTCATTACTCCTGTGGTAGGTGTCTATGCACACCTGAAGGAAAGAATTAGAACCTGTGCATAATATGCAGCAATTGTGAGTACATGCAAGCATGCAATGCATGATGAAAGGAATGGGAAGACTTTACTTAGACTTAATGATCCACATGAATTGTTTATAGCCGATTTGGGTTTTGGAGAAGGAAATATTAAAGTTGTTGTTATTCTTTTCATGAAATGTCCACCCAAACAGTGATTTGCAGTTTTCTGTATTAGTGATGTTACACTATTACAATTGCTATTTCTCCTCCTCTTTCCCCTGCCACCAAGTTTTACATGCAATTCTTTGGGCCAAATCTGTGCTGAATTACAAAATGAGCAACTGCATTGACTTCAGTGGGGCTGCAATGGGTGTACATCACATAATTTCACCCTCTACTGATCAGCTTTGATAACTTAATATTGACTTCCAAGGCAGAACACAAAGATTTAGCAATAATTTACTGTATATTTATTCATAATCACTATAATTGAGCACATGGGGGTTTCCAGACCAAGCTCACTGGAGATATAACCAAACTATTTTAACACACTATGCAAAATGAATTGCATCTTTGGGGTAGCTTACCCTCCCTGGCCAATCACAGGTGTTATCCTCACATGCTGTTGGATACTGTCTCCTGCTTTTCTTCTTGCATAGTAAACACCTTGCCATTCCTAAATCAATGTAATAAAAATAATATTTTGGGTCACATTTAATCAAATAATATACCCATGATTATTTTTTAAATCAATCAGCGGTGAACCTTTCAGAGCATCATGTTTAACATATTTTACAGAAATAATTGTGGTATGGAAGTTAGCCAAGTGTTTCTTTTCAAAAGGAGTTTATACACGATGCCTACCATTTCTCCTAGAAGTACCTACTGTGTTTCCCGCTACTGACCTCCAACAGGGAGCATCCTGCTCCACCACTATCCTGTTTCCACTGTGCCTACGGCCCTTCAGACTAGCTAAGGGAAGGGACAGAATTTGTCAGTAACATGCTTTATTGAAAATGTTACAGACCAAAAATTATATTATGGATATGCTCTACCCGCTCCATACTGAAGATAAGAATAGTTAAGCTGGTCAAAAAAGTTCATGAAAAAAAGGACTCCAACTTCCCCCCTCCTCCCAGCAAACAACCGCTACCCCCACCAAAACCCAACCTACACTGAACAGCTTTCAGAATTTGAAGGTTTTTTTAAGCCAGCTCTATATTGGGTAAACAAAACCAAACCAAAATCAGCATGAATTTTTCATAACACTTATGAAAAGAATAGTCCCTTTTTCAGACTATTGTTAGAATATTACATTTTTTTCCGCTAGCTCTAGATTGGAATTTAAAGCAGGATGAAAATCCCTCTGTTTTATACTAATGACTGATTTATGCTCTTAAATTTAACACAATAAATCTCCAGAAAACAATTTAATATAAAAGTATTTTTAAAAAACATCGGTAAAAATATTTTTAAGTGATCTCATTTTGAAATTCACTTCACTTCTCACTCTCAGGAGCCTCATAATTTTAAAAATCCTCTATCTAAAAAAAGAGTGACAACAGATTTCAAATTTCATATAAACAGAGATAGTAATGATAGCTCATGGATAAGGCAGATTTCAACTTTTAAACAAAAACTTATTCATCGTAACTCACTTTAGACCAACAAAGAGAAGTCAACCAATCAGCAGTGTTGCTAACTTTCATGATTTATCACAAGTCATGTGATGTCTTCTGTTTTTCTTAAAGACAGAGTCATGATAACATGAGAATCTCCTCTTTAATTTAAAGTTACTATCCTTCATGGTTATAGAGGAAGGTTGGGAAAAAAGTGACCAAAAAGGCTTGAAAACAGAATGCAAATACCTATGATTATTCTTCCCCTCCCCCTAAATTTACTGTTTTAAAAATCTCATGGTCTTTTAAAAACAAGTAGTCCTGTGGCACCTTATAGACTAGCAGATTTATTGGAGCATAAACTTTCGTGGGCAAAGACCCACTTCATCAGATGCAACTGACGAAGTGGGTCTTTGCCCACGAAAGCTTATGCTCCAATAAATCTGCTAGTCTATAAGGTCCCACAGGACTTCTCCTTGTTTCTGCAGATTCAGACTAACATGGCTACCACTCTGATAATGGTCTTTTAAGCTAATCTCAGTTTGCTTCCAATACTGCCACTCTCCTAGTAAGAATCAGATTTGCCAGCTACTTCTGTTCTCAGAAGCTTTCTGCTCTGCCTCCCTAAACTCCTGTTGTGATGTTCCCCTACTTGCTTCGCCAGCCCTGAATGGTGAGACTGGCTCATTCATTAGGCAATCCTGACCCCTCCCAATCCTGCTTTTTATCATCCTCCTCCCTGCAGATCATAGGCAGTTACAGGCTCCACCAAGAACTGATATCTATGCTTCCGTTTAAATCAGGGCTGGGAAAAATACGGCCTGGGATTCCACCAACCCACTGGATCTGGCCTGTGGAACACCCTGCTGGGACCCTCAGGCATATAGCTGCTATGGATTTAAAGCACAGCCCAGTGGCTCTCTGCTCCGCAGGGAAGGGAAGGCTTTATGTGATCTCTCTGCCCCCAACCCAATCCTCAGCTTCTATTGGCTGGAAACAACTAGCCAACAGGAGCTGAGAGATTGGCCTGGGGGATTGGGACAGTGCAAGCCTCTTCCCCATCCTGCAGCTGAGAGCCACATGGAGGGAACAGCCTGCAATTTAAAGTGATCTGGGGCTGCAGCAGGCAGGGAATCCAGTTTGCCTTGGGAGCGCTGCAGGCCAAGAGACACTTAGGCAAGTTCCTCCCAGCCAGAGCCTGTGCCTCTTGCACATCTGCCCTTCCTGCACCCCAGCTCACTCCCCCAGGTCACCACCCAAACCTTCTGCACCCCCCTGCCCTAGGTCACAACTCCCTCATAGATCCTACCCCCTCTTACATTCCTCCCCCAGGCCAGAATCCTCTCCTGCACCCACACTCCCTCCCATATCCTTCACCCCATTCCCCTGCCCTAGGTCACCACCTAAACCCTCTGCAGTCTGCACACCCTCTTCCCCTTCTCCCAGATCACAATTTCCTCCCAGACTTTGCAAGTCCTCCTGGAGCCCCTTCCCCAAGACAGAATCCTCTCTTGCGCACACACACGCCCTCCCTGACCCTACACACCAATCACTGACCCAGGTCACAACCCCCTCCTTCACCCAAACTCCCTCTTAGACCTCACACCATCTCCTGCACCCTAGTCCCTTACCCTCTGCAACCTTCTGCACCCAACCTCCATCCTAGACCCTACATCTCCTCCACAGGAAAAGTACAGCACCTGACCACTTTCCAAAATCTTGGCATGGCCCCCACCAAAAAATATTGCCCACCCCTGATTTAAATGATGATCACAATGCTCATTGACTTCAGTAGGTGCAGGTTGGGTCAAGAATGAAGTGTCCATAATAAGAAATCCACAAAGTCTGTCAGTTATGCTGGTTGGGTCTGGGTAGGCCAAACTAAACAGAAGTGACTTTTGGCATCTATAGTTGACTCTTTTGGAATATGGCATACCTGGAGTGGTCTAGCAGGAAATGCTATTTTCATGGCTGGACACATTAAATGGTACAATAAAAATTAACCCCAGATTCCTGGCTATGTGTTTGGGCACATTTATCATTCTCTTGCCTCTCAATCCTAGGGCAGCTGACTAGTAGTCCAGCCCCTGGCATAAAGTAGAGCAGCCTCCAGGCTGACACTTTGTGTTGGCTGTCCACAGAGCAATTTGGGTCACTGGGCATCACCAGAGCACAAGTATTCCTTCTACAATGGGGACTGGGATGTGGGTGTCATTGGAGCAGCGGCCTTGTACCACCAGACAATTCCCAGAGGAATAGATTCTTAGGTTCGCCAGTTTCTTTGTAGAGCAGAGACAAAGTTCCTGCCCCACATACGCAATTATCAGGAGAACTGAAATGAGTTCCATTCAGTCCAGAAGAACATAACATGGCCATATAGAAATAGAATGTTTGGGGTAATTGTATCATTATTTACCTACCTTTCCTTTTTTGATACACATGTTGATAGTGTCTAAAAGGTCTGCACGGTTCTTATCACTTTTTGGTAGCTCAGTAAGTTCCTTTCCCATAAGCTCTCCCTTGCGATAGCCCATCATCCGTTCAAAGGCTGGGTTGACGTACTGTCGAAATAGAGGTCCTTAAATTTTAGTCCAGCATGCAAGAGAGGAAAGTACTTAGAGAAAAGATGTACAGACATTCCAACCTAAATATAAAAATGTTCTGGGATACCAACAAGTAAAATGCCCTACTGAACATTATACTAATAACTCTTTGCTGTAAGAACGTATATTGTATAGCCCAGAGTATGCCTCTTATCAAACCAAGGAACTTGCTGACGAGCCTAACCTTGCTCTTGCTGAAGCCAACAGGATTTTGAATAGGCCCCTAGTTAATGCATAACATGTGAAGTAGCAAAAATAAGAATAGGGACTGCATGAAGAGCAAATTAGTGCACAATTTGTCCAAAGCTCTTTAATTAAAGAACAAAAACAAATCAACATGTGTTATTATTCAATGTGCCAGAATTAGAGCTGGGTGAGTTATTCACAGCAAATAATTTAGCCATTTTCTCTGCCAATTATCCATTAACAATTTTTTTTTAAAAATTACAAATAAATGCCTATGGGTATTAAAAGATACATTAGATTGTTTAAAAATCTTGTATTCACACAAGTTTGCATCAAAGTAAAAAAAACTTTCAAGTACTATACTTCTAGAGCGAAGATAGGATTTGTATTCCAAATAATATTCTCAAATATTGATGTATTTGCGCAGCATTAATGGATCTGTGAGCTAAAGACTGATAGGATGTCCTGTGAAAACAAATTTAGTTCTGATGCAACTGGTCAAACTATGTACTGCACAATTGCTATGAATTTTGTCAGTTTTTTGGGACGTGAATTACATCACATTTTGATTTGCAGTGTTAATCATGGTAACAGAAACAACAAGCATCAAGGGATCATGAGGAAAGAGTGAAAGAGAAATGGTGGGTAAAGGGCCTTGCTATTCACCCTGCACATCAATGACAGATACAGTCTGTCTGAAGCCAATGTACTGGTGTGTCCATCTTTATGCTTTTGATGCCAAGTATCAAAAAGGTAGCAGAAATTACAAAAATTTCATCTAAACAATGAAATAAAAGATATATAAAATACTTGACTGTCAAGGCTGTCTTACTCTGCTATGTACTATACACTGGATACACTGTAATAGGATTTTTCAGTTTTTTCTGGCTGTTTGTAGAAATCTTAAAAGCTACCTCCAGTATTTTGCATTATACCACATCTCTGATGAGGCTGTGAAGGAAGGGCTTATAAATACAGCATAATAATATGCAAAGAAACAGACAGACAGTCCATCATATATGCTTTCATTTATTAAAGCTTTCCAATGAAATCGAAATATAAAAATATAGCAAAGCATAAGGAATAAAGGAGACAGTTTTTCCTCCCCACCAATCATAAGTTCTAATACATTTTTCCATACCTGAATAACATGATCTTCACTGGTTATTTCTACAGCTTCGTGACAATGGTCTAGTGCTGTAAACACTGAATTACAAGCCCTGCAATTAGTAAATGAATCATATTAGTTTTACCGATATTACAATTGTCACTGGTAACTACAGTATGCAATTACACTTTATTTATCAGTGGGTGATTCATGTACAAAATCTATTTTGTCAAAACTATGTAATCATCTCTATTATAATAATTGAAAATTCAGTTTTCAAACATTTCTGACATTCAAGTGTTTTTATTGTCATCCACAATATAAAAATTACCATGGATACTACCTCCTCTTAACAGCAAGTTCTCTTTGCACACACTTTGAACAACCAGGTGTGTATGGAGAGGGGTGTATTACTGTGGAAACAATGGATGTGAAACTTTATAATGAAGTCTGCCTTCCACTGAGTCTCTACAGAAGGCCTGTTGAACTGTAAAATTAAAGGTTGGACAAACTTCTCTTCAGTATTTTAGAATAAGTTGAAAGTATGAAGACATTTCAGTGGCCTGACATGCAAAAGATACTCAGCATTTCTGTTGAGCTGACAATCTTTTCTATGGCACATATTCGTTACAGTCATTACAGCATTAAATACGCAAAAACCAAAATGGTGTTGCTTTAGATAAGAGTTTGGTCAGGGCCAAGGTTAAGAAAGCAACATTTCAGTTTTCAGGCATGTGTATTTTGCAAACAATTCACAAATTGCCAAGGGAATGCAACAAAAGTCTTTCCTTAGTTGATCACCACTTTATAGAGGATGCCCTAGCAACCAAAACAGCTTCATTATGTGGGTATTTTTTTTTAAAAATCACATAATACAGCTGATTTAGTTTGAAGTATTGGGCCCCCTTGCTGATCTACTAGCAGCTTAAACAAATTGGAATGTTTTAATTGCTCCCTTGTTATTCAGACCAACAGATTTCGTTTGAATAACTTTAATAGTGGCTCAAACCAGAAACTGACATTTTCTTTGATTTGTATGCAAGTCCTGCTGCAGTCAATGGGCCAAACCCTAGGTCCTTTGGAAGGACTCAATGGCAGCAAGCCCTGTAAAGTTCAATTGTGCAGAGAGGTCCCTAGCTAGGATGGCAACACTTTCCCTCCCTTACAGTGACCATAGATCCAGTCCTAGTCTTTCACGTGGCTTCCCAAGTCTCAGGAGGTTATTTCAGGACACCTGAAAGGTCTCAGCTTTTGTTTCATCAGTGTTCCAAAAACACCAAATAAACCTACAAATATTTGTTCAAGACATATCGCTATACCAAGATTGGTGTTTGTTTATCAGAAACAAACAAGTCCTGTGGCATGAGTGTGATGAAAAGCATTTGGAGTGGAGAGAAAAGTCAAACAAACAAACATACATCTAACCACTTGTGACATTGGTTCCAGTTAAGCGTTTCAGTGTTCAATGAGGCCCACAGCCTTTCCATTTGGCTGACCAGGTGCCAGCTATCTGGTTCACCTTTATGTTGGCATTGTTAAAGCAGACTTCAAATATTAAACACGTTTGTATAAACTTGAGCTTTATGAAACGTATGTAAACTGCTGCATTATCTCATTTTTAATCTCTCTCTCCCACATTATAAGGTAACATTTATACTCTGTAACTACACAGGTATTTGCTATGAAACTGGTCTTCCCTATGGTCAGGGGAGAAGCATTACCAATTATGAAATATTAGTTTACCATAAAAGGGGTCATCTCCCACCCAACAGAAGAAGGCCTCTTGACAAACTATTGTGGAACATTAATGGACAAAAGATAGTGTTGATTGCCCCTTCCACCCCCAGAAAGAGGGTGTGCACAAACCCTCATCCCATCACAGTTTGAATTCTGGTGGAAGGGAATAAAAATCCCTGGCCAGAAGGTCTGCATCACTATGCTACTCGGAAGTTGGAGAGGACAACATTTCTAAGCTTAAAGGAGGGATCCCAAAGAGGGTTCTCTCAAGTCTGTACATTTCAGTAGCTTCTATTTCCTTTGGAAACCTATGACTAACTCACATGAGTATGTTTACCTGCTTTGAACGTACAAATAACGCATTTTTTTCATAATAAATCTGTAGGGTTTTTTTTAAAATAGTATTGGCTACAAGATTTCTTTCTTGAGAAATCTTAACCAGGCCTAAGTATCTGGTCCTTCAGGACTAGGAGTAATGTTAATATTGTTGTGATTTCGGATGCAAGGACCATCACAAAAGCAGGCTTGCCTGGGTGGCCAGATAGATGGGAGTGACATGAGTGGTGGGCAATGTTCCCTCTAATTTTTTCCATCCCTGGGCAGATTTTTTTTCCAATCTATGTGCAGAATAAAATTCATGTGCACCATCAGTAGAAACAACCTAGCTGTGGGCACTCTGCTAATCAGCTGGGAGGCACGGGAATCTCTCCTGAGTGGCCGCACACGCACTCGGCTTACAGAGAATACCGGTGGTGGGTGCTATAGGCTGGGGGAGGGAGGTATGCAACTCCCCAAACAACCTACCATGGCCCTTCCCCCACCCCAAGGCCAGCATGACTCCTGCAGGGAGTTGTGGCCCAGCACCAGCCACCCCACTGCCAGCCCAGAGTCTCGGGGCATGGTGACCATGCTAACTAAGACCATGAGGTTGGCACCCATTTTTGTGAGCCACTCTAGACAGCCTGACCCTGTTTTTGCCCAAAGCAAGAGTTAATGACACCCCGTTGGGACTGTATGACAAATTCCTTCAGAAACTATAAGTTACTGGAAAAAAACCTTCACTCTGAAAAATATGCACATCTGTCAGACAGAAGCTGGCATACAGTAAAAACATCAGCATACAGCATTTATTTTTGTGTGACTATTTCAGAACTGTACTCATGTTGCCACAAAAGAGTCTTGGTTTCAACTAGCAGTGGGCACAGAGGCTGCAGAGTTTTAAAGTGACTCCTGGGTCGGACCCTGTTAAAGTCCAAGCCTTCACCACATCCTCTGGTAAGGAGTTCCACAGGTTGACTGTGTTGCATGCAGAAATACTTCCTTTTGTTTGTTTTAAACCTGCTATCTCTTAATATAAGAATTAGAGATCACCAAATGAAATAACATGTAAATAACTTTTCCTTAGTTACTTTTTCATGAAGGTGGGAGTGAGGTGCCCACAACCCTGGGTACCTTTGGGAAGTACCAGTTTTAACTGTAAGTTAGCTCAATGATACTCAGGCTCACAAGATCAGAGGTGATACTGGAGATGTAATTCACAGTAAATGGATGAAAATACCAACAAAGTTTCTATTTAATTAAAGACTAGCTACTTTCCAAGTTATTTCTTATAAGTTGCAGGTATATTTTTAAAGTTATGCAAAGGCAAAACAGCAGTGCTTTATTCGTGTTTTTGTCATGGCTTGGAAAAGTGAAAAAACACAAATACAAAAGGGAAGAGCCCAGCACAGTTCCTTTGAGCAATCTAGGTGAAAGGATATCAGTAGATTTGGTAGATTAATTACCTCCACAGACTAACACATTGGCTTCAAAGTTTAATGAGGACTTTAAGCTTGGCAGATGGCTTCATTTTAAATAAAGCTGCAGAAAAATGTGATAAATCAATATGGGTCACGTTCCTTGGATTTGGGAATTCAATCGCTTATATTAATTATTAATACTGATCATGCAGAGGTGCTCAGACTGTATAAGTGATCTGTCCTTCAAAGCCATAATTCTACATATTAAAGCATCCTGTTTTTGTACTCTTTAAACAAGCAGGATGTAATGATTATTGGAAAAGGAAACAAATGAAAACAGAGCAGGAAGTATGAGGGCATATTCAATGTGCTGACATGAAACTAATGCCCACCGACCTTTGTAATAATGCTTTGTTTTTTTATTCCTGAACATTCCAGACAAGTGCTAGAGGACAGATGTAAGTGCCTAGAGAAGCTTCAAGCCTATTGGGTGCAAAATAACTAATGAGGCAAATTAGCAATTCTCAGATAAGAAATTAAAGTCGGTTATTTTCACATATTTAGAGTTTCTAGCAAGATTCTGATTCTGCACATTGCTGGGCAATAGGTTTCCATTATTGTAGCACATACTGAGCTTGAAGGTGGTAGTCTGAAAATTACATCAAGTTATCTAGACAGGTTTCCTTTTACACTCTAATAATCTTTCGTTACAGATTATATTCCATTAGCCTCATAGCAGACTACAGATACTGTAAATACACTTTTGGTAAAGACTAAACTATGTCTTATGCTTATTTTGAGTTCTGCATTCATCTTCCCCACCACCCCACACTGTAGGAATGGGTGTGCCCTTCCAAGCTCCATCCAAAAAGTTCATAAGTACTTTATTTTTACTGATGAGCCTGTCCCGTGTGCCACAGCTGGAGCTGGGCAGTGGTGAGGCCCTGGTTCCTGCTCCACGGCAGCCATGTGGCCTGGCGCATGGGGCCGTATGGTGGGCAGCTGCTCCAGTGGCTGGACTGATCCAGGGTGGCTGGGCCATGTGGCAGAGTGGGGCTGCTCCAGCGGGGTAAGGAGTGAGATTGTGCTTTTATCAGGTACAGGCATTTCTTTGGCTTTTAGTGTTTTTGTACTTCACCCCTCATGACTGGTTGCTGTACATTATCTCAGGAGAGGAGTTGAGGTAGGACTGTCCTTCAGGTATGCACTCATATAGTAAACTTCCACTCTACCAACAACGCATTAGCTCTCTCATCTCTCTCCACACAATCTGCTTGTGGGCAGATGTAATAGGCAGTATCTTTCTATTTTGTTCACACATACTAGTAAGGAGATAAAAGTTTCAAAAAAATCAAACCCCAAATTTTCTCAGGCTAACAGACAGATCCATCTGCTAACAGTTACTTGAAACCTTCTGACAAGGGTGTCTTTTTATGTTACCTTCTCAGTGTATGCCAGGAATAGAACACCCAGCCATGCAACATAGATGCTGTTGGTCAGGGCAGAGGAGCAAGAACATAGTTCGGGGGAGGAGGATGGCAAGAACAGTGAGCACAGGGTCTAATTCTAAGATGGCTACAATGAGACATCTGCCCTCTGAGGAGTTTGGGCAGTGTCCCGCTAAAACCAACCTAGAGTAAAAGGCCATTCCCCACCCTCATGCCCTTTGTTCTAACCCCTCTCCATTCAATTCCGCCCCTTCTTTTTCCCCTAGGTTTTATTCCTTTCCTAGGCACTCCCTATTCCCTCCAAGTTTCACTTTCCTCTCTCCCTTCATGCAGGGATGCTCACTTCTGTACCCTGATGTCCCCTTCTCTTCTGCAGTCTCACCCTGTGGTGCTTGTTGTCAGGTGTGGCAGCCACTCTGTTGCTATGCCATGGGTTTGTCCACTTTTGGCATAGCTGCAGCCATAATCCTCCAGTCCTGATTCTCCAATGCCTTGTAATCATCTTCACTAGTGCAAAGTGAGATTAAAGTGGTTTCAGTCTGATTTGGTAGCATTTTGCACTCTTTTCAGTGGCATCCAGACTCCACAAGGTGCTGGGCAATGGAGAAGTAGGCTCTCTGTGTCTAAAACACCTACAGAATTTATATTTAACCTAACAATGCCAGACAGTGTGAATTCATAACTAAAGCCTCTAACATAATACGTGAATCTCCAATACTAATATATACACTTGATCACTTTCTTTCATTCTACCTGAATGTTAATATGTGGGAGACGAACTGAAATTTGGAAATTTTGTGATGACTATTTGAATACTTGAATAAATATATTGTTTTGAAAAGGGTGGGCTTATTTTTAATGACAGACCTATGTCCTGCTCCAAATTCTGGCCCTTTCAAGACAAACATTATGGTATGTGTAGTCTCTAGAAGGACAAAATGACTGTGGGCAGCTGGGAGCAAGGCCAGCTGGGAAGAGGGAAGCTATATAAAAGGCAAGTCCTGGTTCCCAGTCAAAGAAGAGGGTGACAGATTGTGTTTTGACCTTGGTTGCCTGAGAAATGGATGTTTCTGGGTTTGGCGGGAGGACCGAATTGTCAAGACAGCAAAGCAGCCAACAGTAGAATGAGGAGAAACTTGCAGAACCTGATGAGTGAAAAGTAAGCTACACAGTAATGTAAGCTGTCATTCAGGAAGGCAGTGAACCTCAAAATGTAGGATATGTTTGAGTGGGTATGAGACTTATTACAAGTGTTTCCCACAGCTCTAGTGTTTGTCATATTATATATGTATAGATTGAGCTTGAAAGGAGACATTAAAGACTTGGCATAATGACAGTTAATGCAGTCATAGGAAAGCTTTTCTTTAGGCCAGATCTAATTAGCAAATGCTTGACTTGAATCTACAGTGCTTGGATAGAACCAGCAAGTGTACTCAAATATACTACATTTGCGGTCTTTCACCACTGATATCACCACCAAACTTGTGTCCTCATTTGTGTCCTGCACAAGCTCAGAAATGTTCTCCTGAAAGGCCAATTAACAGAGTTCCCTGAAAGGAGAGCCAGGTTTAACTGAGGAGGAATCCCAGCTGACGGAGGGTCTGGGAGGGTAGGTCTACACTTGCTCCCTATCTCAAGATAGGGATGCAAATGTAGCCGACCGAAATTGCTAATGAAGCGGGGATTTAAATATCCCGCGCTTCATTAGCATAATCTCACCTGCACGCTATTCTGATCGCCAGCTGATTCGAATCAGGAAATGCGCTCCGGGCCGCGTTAGTTCGAATCAAATCCCTTGGTTCGAACTAACGTTACTCCTCAAAAAATGAAGCACGGGCTATTTAAATCCCCGCTTCCTTAGCAATTTCAGTCGGCTACATTTGCATCCCTATCTCGAGATAGGGAGCAAGTGTAGACGTACCCAAAGAGTGTTATAAACAGGGGAAGTTGGTTACTGAAACTTTTGCAGTATAAATTTTATTTTTGACTTCATATTAAATAAACTTTTAAAATTATGCACCTTGTTAATTATCCCTTGTTTTAGTATTCTTTCTTCCATAACATTTCAAAAAACGTAAGAAATATGTTGATAACTTGGGTGCCACGGTGGCACACATCCAAACAAGAACACATGACCTCAATATTGGTGCACAAGACAAAACTCACTCTGCTCATGGATGGAAAATCTTAGAGGGCACACTAGTTATGTTCTCATTTAAAACTGTATATGCACCATGTATGCAAAACATTTCAAGCCCCATTCCACCAACTGAATTGTACATTGCTCTTTCTTATTAGAATGATACACACACAAACTGGCCTCATCCTGATCTGTTGGGGGACTTGAGCAAGGAGAGCTGCATTGTGGCCTAAATTCACTTATCAAGGCAAGCAGTGCACAAAATGCCATCAGAACTGACGATGACAGTCACCAGAGACAGGTTTTTCTTAATACAGAATGTAGTATGGAATCCACGAGGCAGATGCACAGACAAGCAATTTCTCAGGATACTGGACAATAAAAGTGTATGTTCATTTTTTTGTGCTTCTACATACCGTAGTTTGAACTGTGACCGCACCTCTCCATGTTCTATTTGAATCAATTCATTGTAACAAGCAATTATGCTGCTATTCTCCATAAATCTCTGGAAAAGAATCAGAGGCAGTAAATGAAGTAGGTCTCATTACTTTTAAACCCTTATTTAGACTTCTGTGCTTAAAGCACTAATCTTTTGAATCTTTAGTTGTACCCTTTGTGACTGATAATGTAACAGTCTTTTCCACTGTATTGATTTTTTTAATTGTCAAGAAAGCAGAGCATATTATCTCACTTGCTTTGTACATTACTAGGCAAAGTAACTACACATTTTTTTTGTTTGGTTTTAGGAACCCAGTTAAACAGATAATTATAAAAACCAAAAACCTGATCCAGAGCCTACTTTGCAAGGACTTTTCATTTTCCATGCCCGTCCCTTAATTCTGAAAAGAATTGGAATTCCTGAGAAACATTTACAATTTTCACTTTAATATTTCTAGGGGGCTGTGCCCCCTGCTCGCTATGCTCGCCAACGCCCCTCCGTCTGCTGTAGCCAGATCATAGCCTCTCTTCCTACCTATAGCAGAAGAGGGGCCACCAACAGCTCTGTGTGGCCTGCCCCAGTACTGGGGTTGGGGACAGGACACTGCAGCCAGATGGAGGCTATGCCCCCAATTGGGGGCTTGTTGGCCAGGCCTCATTTTTAATGAAAGTAAAATATTATGTCCAACACAAAAAGGTTTCAACATTGTCTTTATTAATGGCAGGGATGGGGAACCTTTTTTGGGACGGGGGCCACTGGCCTACAGAAAAGTCAGTTGGGGACCACACAAGTGAGAAGGAAAAAAAGCTCCTGCAACCCCCCCCCCCTCATTGATGTGGCCCCCAACTGAAACACCTCACTCCCCTGGTGCTCTAACCCCAGGCAGGGGATTGGGGAGGAGGGGGGGAATGAGGACTCAGGCCAGATTAACCCTTCAGGGTTTCCAGGGTTAGTGGATTTTGTGGGCCTCCTAGGCTCTGGGGTGGGGCCAAAGTGAGGGGTTCAGTGTGTAGGACAGGGCTGCCAGTGAGTGGGACAGTGATGGGAGTGCAGGAGATGGGGTGCAGGAGGGGCTGAGAGTGTGAGGTCTGGCCAGGTGGGGAGGGGGCAGGGGAGGCAGGTTGGTGACTGAGGGAGCTGGTCATGAGGGAGTGGTGGGGGGGGGCACTTGTCTTTGGACCCCGTGCCAGTCCGAGGCTCAGCCTCCTGCTTCTCCCATTAGGCAGAATCTGGCCAATGGGAGTGCAGGGCTCTCTCTCGCTCTCTCTCCTCTCCTCTCCACCCTGCAGCAAGGCTCGGGGCTTTTTCTCCCTTCACCCTGCCCCCCTTCCTTCAGCAGGAAGTCAGCACTAGTGCTCCAACCACGCAGGGGAGGAAGGAGGGCGATGGGCTGCAGCATCAGGCAAGGGGGTCCAAGCCACTCAGGTCAGTGTTGCTGGGCACCGCTCGCTGCTGCAGCCCTGCCTGTGGTTGGGCCGGCAGGTGGGAGGGAGGCTGTCTGGGGGCTGGGCTTGGGTCTCAGCAGAGCGGCTCAGCACTGGGCTGAGGACATGGCTACTTAGGGTGTGGCAGAGGATGGGGTGGCTGGTGATGTGGGGCTTCCCCTTGCCTAGTGCTTCTCTTAAGCCTGCTGGCCCAGCAGCCCATGAGCACCAAGAACGATAGAGGCCTGCAAGCAAGCAGCTTTGGATCAAGTCGTGCAGTCCCTGAACAGTGTCCAAGGAAGGGAGCACATAGGAGGGCACAGCCTGTGGGACGCCAGACTGGCGTGATATCACTCTGTTGTCCCACAGAAAAAGTTTTATCACACACAGAAAGAAAGAAAGAAAGAGAAAAATTAATTCAGGATTATCTCTGGCCTTCCACTTGATACCAAGTAAACTCACAGGAAGTAGGAAGCTAGTCTATGTCTGGTCTCACTGAGATCCAAGAAACTCCTCAGCATGAGTATGGGTGGTAGAACCTGGCTTAAAAGAATGCTTGAAGTACTGAGCACACTGATAAAGGTCAAGAAAAAGAGGACAGAGAAAGGTCCACCTCTACCCCTCAGCAAATATAGCATCCAGTCTTGCTTCCACTAAAGTCTAGAGAGTTTTGTCTCGTCTATAAGGGGAGAAGAATTTGGTTCTAACTTCAGTTATAGTGAACTGCTGAATAGTGAAACTATTGGAGAAGCTCAGAAACAACCACTTTATAAATGCCTGCACAGATTTTCTTGTGTTCTCCAGAGAACTTGTTAGCTTTGTGGAAGGGACAGCTGGACTGAGAGCAAGCAGCCAGTGCTTTGAAAAACATCAAAAGGTCCTTTTTAGAAGAAGCTGTACACATTCATACCATGCTACATACCCTCTTTTTCTTTACAAAAATAGCAATGTGTCACTATATAAGCATTCATCTTAAGCTGTCAGCAATAAAGTCAATTTCCTCTCTCAGATTTTGATCTTTAAAAATCTGCTATTGGTACAGCTCTGTTCAATCCATAATGTTTTAAAATCATATTAAATGGCACCATGTTGAGAGCTGTATGAATATTTTAATACACTACTGAATACCTACACAGTGCAAAAACAAGAACAATTTATACTTTGCAGAAATTCAACCTCAGTCTGTGCAGTATTGTCACACAAGAATACAATGCTGCAGAAAAAAAATCAGAATCAGCACCCATGAAAACAACTGGCAGGACCAGGAAGGGACATCCATGTGGAGAAAGAGACACATTCTGTTCTGCTATGGATGAGTAGCAAATTTATGCAATTAGTCCACTAATATACTCATAACACTTTTGGATAGAAAAGGAAATCAACACAAATATGAAACAGCAAAAAGTATACCGGGGGGAGGGATTCAGAAGACCTTTGGAGGTATTTTACCCCAAGGTGCAAGAATGGAAAGCAATAGGTTTGGGTGACTTGGTTTCAATCAATCAGTCCACAGCATATGAAAAACGGTCCCAGGCCACTTTATGAAACAACAAAAATAACTCCTAAAAAGTGACTATCCCTATATTCAGTTCAGAAGATTTTCTGTCACTGTAGCAGCTATGCACAAAATTACTCAATTTTATAGGAACCAATCACAGAATCTAATAAAACCCCAAAAGAAGAGATTCAGGAATTCCATGTGAATCAATAATTTAAAGGTCACTTAAATCCCGAAAGTTTCAGAGGGGCAGTCGAGTTAGTCTGTTACAGGAAAAACGTAAACAATGAAAAGTCTAGTAGCACCTTAAAGACTAACAAAACATGTAGATGGTATCATGAGCTTTCGTGTGCATAACCCACTTCTTCAGATGACTGGAGTATTAGAAGTCCAGATCCAAGAATAAATAAGGGAAAGGGGAGGGGAAAGGAGAGGGATTGAGGAAAAAAGAAGAGAGAAAAGGAAAAAAGAGACAGTGAGTAGATTGTTCAAGTCGTTACAAGAGGCCAGTAACAACAATTGGCACCTCCATTGTTTGGTTGCTTGGTTAAGTCATTAGGATGTGGAAGGTAGTGCGTGAGCCAGCCGATGTCTCTGTTCATTCCATTAAGATTAAGAATTAAACTTGTAAATTAAGTTATGTTCCAACCCTTCCCTGTGTATTTGGCTTGTGGAATTCGCCTGAAACAACAGGGTGACTTGGAGATCCATTAATGAGTGCCCAGGCAGGTTAAAGTGTTCTCCAACAGGTTTCTGTGTATTGCCTTTATGGATATCTGATTTGTGTCCATTAATTCTTTCCCATAGAGACTATCCAGTCTGGCCAATATACATGGCAGTGGGGCATTGCTTCCATAGATAACATTAGTGGATGTGCAGTTAAATTAGTGGCTGATGTGGTTCGCTCCAGTGATGAAATTGCTTGTGTAGATGTGTGGGCAGAGTTGGCACCATGGCTGATTGCAGGGGTGGATTCCTAGGTGATTATGATGGAAGTGTGTTGCGTGGTTACTGGAAAGAATTTGTTTGAGGTTAGGGTTCTCTGTAGGTAAGGATTGGCCTTTTCCCCGAGGCCTCAGAGTGAGCGGTCATTTTCCAGGATAAGTTGTAGATTGTGGATAATGCATTGGAGGGGTTTAAGTTGTGGGCTGTAGGTTATGACAAGTGGAATTCTGTTTTCTCTTTTGGGCCTGTCTTGAAGTATCTCATGTCTGGATACTCTTTTGGCTCTGTCTTATGCTAATGGAATGATCAGAGACATTGGCTGGTTCACACACTACCTTCCACATCCTAATGACTTAACTAACCAACCAAACAATGGAGGTGCCAACTGTTCTTATCAGCCTCTTGTAACTACTTGAACAATCTACTCACTGTCTGTTTTGTTCCCTCCCCTCTCCCCCCCCCCCTTTTCCCTTATTTATTCTTGGATCTGGACTTCTAATATTCCAGTCATCTGAAGAAGTAGGTTGTACCCATGAAAGCTCATGATACCATCTACATGTTTTATTAGTCTAATAGCAACTTAGATGATTTGCTGTTTTTTAAGTTAAATCCCAAAGGTACAGAAAAATCTTTAGCAAAGGTCCAGCATTGTTCATCACTATAGGACATTGAGCTACTATACTATAGAAAATCTTTTGATTAGCTGACAGGTTAAAGGTTAACTGCAAACATCACCCTAAACAGGTAATGCTTACCTGTTCCAGTTAACCACTGGAAGGGGGCTGCTCCAGTCCCATAGGGGGCTCACCACAGACAAGAGCTGCTCTTCTCTGCAGCTGCCCCCTGTCCATGGTGGGCCCAAGTGCCCTGCAGTCAGGGGCTGCTTCGGCATCTGGAGCAGAGCTCTGTGCACAGGAGTCCCAAGTGTTCCATAGGCAGAGGTTGCTCCCACAGGAGCTGGGAGGTTGCTCCCACAGGAGCCAGCACCAGTCACAACCCCCACTCTCAGGGGCTGGGAGCAAGTGGCTGCCCCAGACACAGTGCAAGGTTAGGGGCAAGAGCCCCACAGACTGGAGGCTGCTCTGGACCCCGCTTAGTCAGTTAATCGGTTAAGCATGAGGTCAACCTGATGTTTAACCGGTTAACTGATTAATAGGATTTTACATCCCTACGTGACAAAATGATTCCAACAAGATATTAAATCAACTTTCAACAAGCCTTTGGATCCAGTCCAGAACCCAAAGAAGTCAACAACACCCCCCCCCCCATAAGAATGGCCATAGTGGATCAGACCAAAGGTCCATCTAGCCCAGTATCCTGTCTGCTGACAGTGGCCAATGCCAGATACCCCAGAGGGAGTGAACAGAACAGGTAATCATCATGGTATCCCTCTCCTGTCACTCATTTCCAGCCTGTGACTGGCTAGGGCAGGAGGCGGCAACCTTTTCAAACCAAAAAGCCAAACTACATCAAAATTCAGAACAAGTGATCAACAAAGAGCCATAGAAGAATGCCTATTTGCATGACTGTAAATATACAACTTAATATTACTGATAACTGACATGATTAATAATAGCATAAATGAAACATTGGGCTCACAGACTATTTAATGGGACTTCTGCTGCTGCATCTTTTTGCATGTTTCTTTGAAGTTTACATCATAACTGGTCAAATCCAGGTTCATGCACACATTCAGGCTGTCTTCTGTCAATCTTATGGCAGGGGGCTGGGGATGTGGGAGTGCATGAGTTTGGAGAGTGCATGAGGGGCTCAGGGCAGAAGGTTCAGGTGTATGATGGGCTCAGGGTTGGGACGGGGGGTTCAGGAGTGTTATGACACTGTGGCAAGATGGGGGCTTGTTGGCCAGGCTTCATTTTTAAATAAATAAAGTAAAATATTATGTCCAACACAAAAGGTTTCAACATTATCTTTATGGCAGGAGTGGGGAACCTTTTTTGGGTCAGGGACCACTGACCGCCAGAAAAATCAGTTGGGGACCACACAAGTGAGAAACACAAAAACCCTCCAAACCCCCCCCCAACAAACACTGATTGTGACCCCTAACTGAAACACCTCTCTCCCCTGGTGCTCCAGTCCCATTGTTGGGGGGATGGGACATGGAGGACTGAGGTTCAGGGCCTCAGGCCACATTTCTCTTCTGGGGTTCCAGGGTTAGTGGATTTTGTGGCCCCCCCAGCCTTTGGTGTGGGGACAAAAATAGGGGTTAAGTGTGCAGCACAGGGCTGCCAGTGAGTGAGATAGGGTGTAGGAGGGGGTGAAGGTGCGGGGTCTGGGTGGGAGGTGGGGTGTAGGAGCAGGCTGGGAGTAGGATATCTGGCCAGGGCAGAGGGGGCAGCAGCGGGCTGGGAGCGTGGGGTCTGGGCAGTGGCGTGAGTAAGGGGGTGGAGGGGCCACTCTCTTTCATGCCATGTTGCAGGCACTGTGTAAGATTCTGGCCAATGGGAGCAAAGGAGAAGCCTCCAGGAAGTGTGTCCCTGTGAGGCTAGTGCCCTCCAGCTAGGGGAAGGAAAATGGCAGCACACTGAGCCATTTTTGGCTCCACTTGTTCCCCGCATGCCGGATCCAGTGGGGAGTCTCAGGGCTTTCTCCCCCCACACCCCCAAAGGTAGCCAGTGCTGGTATTCCAATCTTGCAGGGAGCCGTAAGGCTGTAGCACCAGTGCTAGCTCCCTACTGGGGGGGGGGTGCGGGGGGAAGAGAAGGGGGATGCAGGGGCTGAGCTGGACATCCAAAAGAGCCATATCTGGCTCCCTAGTGAGCCACATTTGGCTCAGGAGCCACAGGTTGCTGACCCTAGGTTAGGGACACCATTCCTACCAATTCTGACTAATTAGTATTGATGGACCTAACCTCCATGAATTTATCTGGTTCTTTTTTAAACCCTGGTCTTCACAACATCCTCTGGCAAGGAGTTCCACAGGTTGGCTGTGCACTACCTGAAGAAATACTTTCTTTTGTTTATTTTAAATCTGCTACCTATTAATTTCATTTGGTGACCCCTAGTTCTTACGTTATGGGAACAAGTAAATAACTTTTCCTTATTTACTTTCTCCATACCTGTCATGATTTTATAGACCTCTATTATATCCTCTTTTCTAAGATGAAAAGTCCCAGTCTTCTAAATCTCTCTTCATATGGCACCCGTTTCAAACCCTAATCATTTTTGTTGCCCTTTTCTGAACCTTTTACAATGCCAATACCTTTGAGATGAGGTGACCACATTTGTACAGAGTATTCAAAGTGTGGGTGTACCATGGATTTATAATTAGAACACACCCTACCTCTTAGATGGAGTTTTTCCATTAATTGCTCTCAAAATATTTTACAAATAAGTTCAATATTATCAATATCCCTATTGGATACAGGATTAAACTCTTCGTTAGTTTTTAAAATTTGACACGTGTTCAAAAAAATCCAGACAACCATCACAACCAGCAGCAAAGTTCCAGCACTATCCCAAGAAAAAAAATTAAGGGTAGATAAAAGGCAGGTGCTACATGTTAGCATTATAATAAATCACAATATGGTGAAATAGGGAACTAGTAAAAGGAGATAAAAAATTTAAATTATAAGTAACTAAAAATTGATTTCATTCTGTTGCTGATAAAAATCTGTGCGTGTATACAATGCTGATCTTTTCTCCCTTGAAAGGATTTGGAGCCTGTGGATAACCATTCAAGCGTGAAAAAATGCTGTGTTCCCACTCTGCTTATGATGTGCGGAAGTAGACTCTGCTATCTGACATGTTCTAGAACTTGAAAACAATGCTGATAAGGAAGGTCATAATGGCAACATAAACTATGTCAGGAAAGTATTCAGTGGGTTCCAGTCTTAAGTTGATAATGGCAGTGGTACTAATCAATAATATCATGCTGACGTACTGATGACAGCATTACAAATAATTAGGGTGATAAGGAGAAAATGGTGATGACAAATAGGCTAATGGAGGATGTTCAGAGATAATGGAGAAGTATCTAATTCATTTCTAAAAGGCAGAAGATCATGAAACACTTAACAATCTTTCAGAAAATTAGCCAAATTTCAAATTCTCCTTCCCATCTGTTTTAAGAAGCTTCCTGAACCCCTTATCATAGGTCTGGCCATGCCAGAGAACGTGAATGTACCCATTTGCTCCCCTCCCAGGGGCAAGTGGGAGAAAATAGGCAAGGCTTTGGCTCAATCCTCCCTTTCCACCATTCAGTACAGCTGAACTAGCATAAGGAAGGTCAGACTGCTGCTGGCAGAAAGGCCAGCACAGGCAGGGAATTATGATTCAGAACTATGCCTCAGACTCACACAGAGCACTTCTTGCAACTACTTCTAGGGTGCTTATGCACCACCCCTTGCTCAGGACTGCACATTAAGTCATAATCTAGCCTATAGAGCATATATTGTCCTGAAATCTTTGGACAAAATACTAGGCATTACAAGAAGAGGCAAACTCGAGACAAACATTTTTAATAGTAAAGAATGTGACGCAAGGAATTAAACACAATAACTTATTTTATAATACACTAAACTAAAAAGAAAATTAAAGTTGCAAACTTTGGGGCTGACATCTGTCTTAGGCACTTGTATGGCCCCCATAACCACAGCATTTGAGCAGCTCAGTGCTCAGTGCATTTAGCCTCACATCTCTCCTGTCAGGCAGGGAAGTACCAGATCCAGTTACAGATGGGGACTGAGGTATAAAAAGCCTTAGTGCCTGCCCAAGTCACACAGGAAGTCTGTGGTAGAGCAGGGAATTGAACCTGAGCCTCCAGAGTCCCTGGCAATAGCTAGACCTATTGGATTATCCACTCTCTCCTTACATGGCTACCTTCTCAATTCTCAGCTGCAGGTACCACGGGGAGCAAGGCGGCACAGACACATTGATTTTCATCCTCCCTTTGTAAAAGCAGGGTGGCAGAATCTACTATCCAGAGCATCCAGAGAGTCTGCAGGCTGACACATGAGTATCACACAATGGACCCAATTCAATCTCTATTGAAAACAATGGAAAAACACCTATTGATTTCAGTTCAAGTTGGATTAGGCCCCTTATGCCCCAAGTAAGAATGGGCTGTCAGCTAGAAAGCAGATGGCTGGAGGACATGCAACACACATAAACCAGGGATACAAGCTAGTCCTTTTTCAAAGGAGCAGCAAAGGACACTTAACTGCATAGTATTTATTCTGCCACCTGTCGGAGAATTGTGCCCAGGCCAACAGAAATTCATCTGCTAAAATTCCTGCTGCTTGCAGAAGTACTGGCTAGATCTATCTTTTTCTTACGGCGCATGCTTAGACATTTCCAGGTAAGCACAGAGGAGGAGCATGTGATGAAGTTATCTTTTCATCACCAGAGTGTAGTTAACTAGTGACACAAGCAAACTTGTGCTTTACATGAATTATTCAAAAACTCTTTTAATAATAAAAGATGGAAGTATTCACAGAAATGGCCTTGATTCCTTAGTAATTACTTACCCTATCGAAGCCTGCACGGAGAAGGGGAAGAACAGAAGGCTCTTCTTGGTCAGCAGATCTACAGCAAAGCAGAACATATCATCCAAAATGAAAACGAGGATAATTTGACAGTTATCTCAGCAGACTGTAAGAGAATAATGCGGCACAAATTATAAGGACTGTATATATCATGTAATCCATTTGCAGATGTAGCATTTCCAAAGGTGTAGGTTTAGGTATCACCAGCAATGTACTAACTGCAGCATCTCAGGACAGATATTGGGAGACAGTTACTTATTTCTTCATCACCATTGCAGTAAACCTGATAGATGTTCAAGAGAAGTGCTGGTTCTTTTCAGATAAAGAGAAGGGTTTTACAAAGAAAGGTTAATATAAAGAGGTATAAAAGGAATATACAGAGGAAAATAACTAAATCTAGTTATTGATTAAGGAGTGGAAATGAACAATACATCTTTTATATTTGTTACAACTACCTGGTCTCAAAACTAGAAAAAACAACTAAAGTAGGTGAGGAAAATAACCTAGCTACTTCCTTTAGTTAGCTAATAATATATATTACTATTAGCGGTTTCAGTTAGTTATACAGTATGCAGAGCCATGATTAGTTTTGACAGCACTGCTTTGGAACAATAACATGATATAATTTGTATCCATCCTCTGAACTTTCATTAAGTTCTTTAAAAGGTCATGGACTCTTCATTATTCTGCGCTTTGTTAGTAATCCTCCCTTTTTTCCTTCAAGAGAATGACTATTAATTGTGTTTCTCAACAAGTCAAATCCCTAAGTTCAATACTTAGGAAAGAATTCTGTATAGGGTTGTATGCCCTTAAAATTCCCCAGGAGCTTTCTGATTTCAGAGGCAGATGAGCTTATTTGGCACCTAACAGAAGTTAATCAAATGCCTTACAGGAGGAGGCCCTCAGTCCTAACACTGTCAATTGAAGTCAATGGGAATTCTGTCCAAGTACACTGTGTAAAAACAGAGCAAAGATTGAAAGCAGAGTAAAGACTTCAGGAAGTGTTTCACTGAATATGGGAACTGCCTATCAAGTTACAATTAAGTTTTCTTATATTTGTATTTCTTATTCCCTCCCTATTCTACCTCACAACTATAGGATGTTATTTGTGACAACATTTTTTTCTAAAACTTCCATCACAATTGTCTGTTTTTCCTGATATTCAGTGTTATGACCCTTTCAGCAAGAAAATGCAATAAGCTATAATTTTAGCTGCAATCAGCTAGAATAAATGAACCTAACACAAAACATCATAACTGATTGTTTCCTTTTCATGTAAAAGCAAACATTCCTAGTGATAATATAGTCCACACAAGTTACAAATAGTAGCTTGCAGCCTATGAAACTGCCCATCATGCAAACATTACTATTGGTTGTGCATAATAAACATTTTCTTGAACAGAATAAAATGTTCACAAAAATAAAGAAATACCTACATGCGGGGAACAACAGCAAGTATCACAGTGTGTTCCGATGGCTTTGTAGCACGGATTGACCTGAAAGGACAAAAATTCCTGTGTCACACAACATCACACCATGCTTTCACAAATCGTGCCATATGCAAATCATAAAATAAGCAGGCCTTTTGCTACTGGTCTAATAACCATTAGGGGCATCTTGTTGAGACACTGGAATGATAAGATCATCAAATATGGCAAGACGTTCTCTCAATATGTGCGCGCGCGCACGCGCGCGCTATAATGTGTTTTAAGAGAATCTTTTAACATTAGACAAGATTCAGAAACCCTTACTTCATAGGTGACAGGTATATCATATGCTGGGGGAGGCTGTGCCCCACACACTCTGCCCCCAGGCCTTCTTCTGCTTCCCACTCTGAGGCTCCCTTGTATAGTGGCCTCGCCTTGGGCTCTCCCTCTCACCCTCCTGACACTAGCCTTGAGCTGCCCATGTCTTATTCCACCAGGTAATCACTTACTCTGTGAGCAGTTCCACTGGAATCAACAGAACTATTTTAATTGTAAACTACTACTTGGGATACGCGTGCCAAAGTTTGCCCATTATGGTCTGATGAAAAAGTACAGAGCATGACATGTTGTGTAAAACATGAGACCGTTGAAAAGATATCTTTTCCCAGAATCCGAGTTATAAATGGTTATGAACTTAGAAGCAGTAGCTTTGAGACAGTACCACACACATGCAAAGACAGACGTAACTTCACTGAAGTGCCGTTAGCAAAGTGTCGTAGACCCAGGGGACAAATGACAGTGCTGTATTAGTCCCTGCTGCTCCAATTGTTGGTGCAGGATTAATTCCTCAGAGTAGCTACTAGGTCTGAAAGTGATGACCACAGACAGAGGAAGACTTTTGTGGTAGGTCTCGTTCAAGATCCTGTTGCAGATGTGACCCCAAAACAATGGAATTATTGTTTACATGTCAGCCCTACTGACAATATAGCTTTCAAATCTGAGCTCATGACTATGCAGGTGTCTTTATATACTAAATGTAATTCTTTCTATTGCTATTTTAGCCACCACGGCAGGTTTTCCCCCCTCTTTATAATGGAGCACTGCAATCCCTGCCCTCAGTCTCCAAACTTATTATTTGTATGTCATTGTATCTTGATTTTGTTATGCCCATTCAATGTGGTATTTTGCACTGCATTGTGACATTCAATAGCCGCACAAGGTCCATTAAGTTACCTGCAGATCGCTTCTGCGTCAAAGTATCTGGAATGCCTGTGATCTATGACAATTATTTCATGTTGCTTATCAAGAAAACATTCAAGTGCTGACTCTGGTGTTCGGGCAAAACTACACCTGTACCCAGCTCTATCACAAGCCCACCAGAATCCATCACTTTGGTTGTCTTCCTTTGCAAAGATCAGCAAAACCTGCAAAATAGGGAAGACATCAGCCCCATATTAAATATACAATATAATTCTGTTCATTGCACAAACTTAAACCACAGGTTGAACCTCTCTAGTTCAGCACTCTCTGGTCTGGCAACATTCATAGACCGGCATGATTTTAGTTAGCCAGTTGTCCACTTGGGCTTTAGCCAAGTTTCTTGCAGTCCCATAAAATTTATTTACAGCCACCAGTCCTGGCTCTGTGTTCTGTGCTGTTATTTAGCTCTAATTTACTCCTAAATGCCTTCTAAGAGCCCAGCAAGCAGTGGAAGTGTTGGTAATGCCACTAGACAATATTGACCTCCCGTGGTTCAGCAAATTCTCAGGACTGGCACCGGTCAGGGCCCGAGGGTGCCGGGCTAGAGAGGTTCAACCTATACGAGAATTTAAAAGATTAGTCTTCCTGTTTTCAAAACCAGTATCTGACTATAGAATTTAAAAACAAATTTAAATGACCACAGTAGCTTTATTACACATACATTTAATAATGCATATTAAACACCTGAGTTGTGTATAGCTTCTACCCAGACGCTTTCTGTGGATGCAGTTGTGTCCACAAATAGTTTTGGACCAAAAACCTATCACTAAAAGATTTAAGCACTTGATCTGCAGTTGGATTTGCGCCTGCTGTTAACCAGGAGAAAAAACTTGCATCAGGGACAGAGCACCTCAGCCCTGAAAAAAATCTTGATGCAACACTTATCCCTTTAAGGCCACCATATACTATAGCTACCGCAAGTGAATCCCAGTGCTGCAGGTAAGATCAAAAGTAGGACAAAAACCCAAGTGTGAAGAATGTTGGCGGGAACGCCAAATAAGATATTAGGCCTATTCCAGTATGTGCACCGGGGCTTGCCAACTATAAGACAGTAAACTGATTAGTACCTTCAAAAATATTTTGTGTACACTAAATTTTCAAATACCCATCAATCAGTGATTTGTGAAAACACATACTTCTGGGGGGGGAGGGGGGGTGGCATGCTACATAAATTCAGCTCAAGCTACAGCAAGAAAAAAAAGTAGCTACTTCGGAAAGGAAAAAAGAATCATGCAGCAAAACAATATCCAATGAAATCCACCATGAAAACTAGATGAACATCAGCAGCATAAATCAGGAATGAATTTATCACCCCCATGGAGCGTCTTTGAAGGTTAATATTGCTCTAAGCTATAAGCATACATCCAAAAACTGATGTCATTTTCTTAAAGTTGCTGCAGTAAAGATCTGGTTTTGTGGAAAACATTACAGGCCTGATTCTCCACTCTGTCGCACCACTGTAAAACTGGTGTAACATCACTGAGATCACACCTCTCTCAATGGGATTGAGATTCAATGTGTAGGATAACACCATGGTCCCACTGGAATCACCAGGAGTTGGGCCATTTAGTTCAATGGAATCACTCTTAGTACCTAAGGGTATGTCTACACTACAGCGTTATTTCGAAATAGCTATTTTGAAATAGCTAATTTTGAAATAACGCGTCTAGACACAAAATGCATTTCGAAATAGCATTTTGCTATTTCAAAATAGCGCGTCCACACTGATAGGACGCTGAATCACATTTAAGGCCGGCCGGAACCGGTTCTGGCAGGGCATCAGGTCAGGGTTACCTTGTGTGGCTGCTGCCTGAGGCTGAGACCTGTGCTTAAAGGGACCCTCCCCAGACAGCTGGTTCTAAGGTTTCCCTGCTTGCTTGCCTAACTCGCTGAGGAACAGCAAAGCATTTTTTTCTCTGCGTGCTCTGGTTGCCCTCACTCAGGACACCACAGCACTCTGCAGCATGTAGCCGGAGCTGCCCCTGGGCACTCTGGTGCTTCTCCGAAAGACATGTTGCTGCGAGCCAGGCAGAACGTTCTGCAGGCAGTAACAGTCTCCCTGGTGTGCCCCACTGGGGGCTTGTGCCTCATTCCTCCCTCACGTCCTTCCACTTACCCCCCCCCAACCCCCCTTCCTGCTGTACAATAAAAGACATGTGTTCATTACAACAAAGCCTCTTTATTGAGCAAAACTGGGGTGGGGGAGGGGAACGAAACGGAGATGAGACTGGGGAAAGAAGGTGGGAGAGAGGAGGGGGAAAACCTGGGAGGAGGGAGCTGGCAGGGAGGGGGAGGAGCAGCTCAGGGCTCAGGGTTGTGGGTCTCGCCGGCCCAACTGTCTCCCAGCACCGTGGGTGCGGGGGCCTTGGCGTCCCTGGGGGTGTGGGGAGGAAGAAGCGGGAGGGGGAGAAGGAGTGGGAGGCAGAGCGGTAGCTGGGGAGGTAACAGGGGCTGGAGCAGCAAGCTCTGCCCCAGGGTTGATGACCACCTGGGGAGCATGGACTGTCCTGCCACCCAGGATGCGGTCCACAGCATCAAAATAGGGGCAGGGGACTGGGTCTGCCCCTGGTTGGGAGCTGCCCCCTATGGCCCTGGCATACGCCTGCCGCAGCTCCTTTATTTTCATGAGAGCCTGCTCCTGGGTTCGCATGTGGCCTTTGGTGGCCAGGCTGGCAGCCATCAGCCTGTAGACGGTTGCGTTCCTCCATCTAGTGGAGATCATGGACGTTGGAGGCATCCCCCCAAACCTGAATTGGGTCCCTGATCTCTGCACTGGACCAGGCAGGCTCCCACCTTTTCTGATCCCTGGCAGGCTCCTGGGATTTGGCAGACTGGTTCTGGGGAGTGGTGGAGGGCTGGCTGGCACTGGCTGCCTGGCTCATGCTGGGGCCACTGGGTCAGGTGCAGCGACTGCTGGCTCTGGGCTGGCAGGCTTGGAGCTGGCACAGGCACTGTGGCCAGAGTCTACCCCTTTAAGGGTTCCACGGAGCAGGGGAGGGAGAGGAGTTTTCTTGGTTGTGCCCAGACTGGCCACCAGGGTACCCTGGGAAGGGCTGGAGGCCCCCTATTTTGAAGTAAGCGTTTACACAGCGCTTATTTCGAAATAGCAATTTCAAAATTGGCACTATTCCTCGTGGAATGAGGTTTACCAGTTTCAAAATAAGCTCTCATATTTCAATTTAATTTTGAAATAGCAGTTTGGCCGTGTAGACACTGGTAAAGTTATTTCGAAATAACTTTGCTGTGTTGACATACCCTAAGTGTGGTCTATTACACCAGACAAACCCAGCATAACCGATTAGAACTAAATTTTTATTGTCAAGCACAATTTCATGGGACGTGCCCACAAAAGCTCATGATGCCATCTACATGTTTTGTTAGTCTATAAAGTGCTACCAGACCATTTGTTTTCTAAGTTTAATTTCCAATGACTGGTAACGAAATTATACTACAGGCAGAAAATCGTTCACTTTTCATGTACAGAATGGCAGATTCTCTGTTCTCAACACAATGAGGAGAGACATACATCCCAAAAGATTACCCTTCACATACAAAGGTGCTCCAGATAGCAAAGATCTGCCAGGACAGCAGACCTTGGCGTAGGCAGAACAAGGGGCTTGGATAGAGTGTTCTGCATTTTAGATCTTCCTGGCTATAACAACTTAGCAAGAGTTAGAGCAGTCTCAAGGCTGTTCCAATTTATGCAGAGGACTGAACTGACTCCTGGTCATCCAGAGAATACAGGGAGAGACAAAAAGTTGTCTGAAAGTTAGCTTTGGTCAAACTCTCTTCTATTCTTTTGCTGAACACTGCTCAGCTAAAACAGAGAATCTGGTTAAGAATCCATGGAAAACAAGTCACCCGGAAGGAGTCCATTGAAGAGTTATAAATGTTGACTATAATGAACATTTTTAGAACCACAAGGTACTATTCATGAAATGAAGCAGAATGGAATGTATTTACAACTACAGTAGATGATATAAATTAGAAGTCTAAACAGACTACTTTTGTCAACTATTAATCATGCAAATCATATTTGCAGGTACATTAACAATCTATAGCAAAACCACAGAAACAGAGGGCAAAATCTTGTACACTCTTCCTAGCTGTTGTGACAGAGCAAGTATAAAATGCAATAGGAATACAGGGAATCCACAGCCTATGGAAACCAGGAAGCCATGCAAGGAGACTCCTCAGAATGCTACATGCCTTGTAGCAAAGCGACATGACTGGCCAGACCGAGTGGAGCATTGATGGTGGAGTGGATATGGTTGAAACAGGCTGTGTGGACCAACAAACTATTCACATCCTCTGACCTATGCATTTGAATGGGATATCATGGCTCAGTCATTACTCCTGTCCATTGAGGTGGAATTCAATTTAGACTGTACTTCTAATGCACCCGATATGATTAATACAGCTGTGAAAACCAAAAACAGAGCTATTTTAGCTCTAAGCAGACACAGTAAACACTCACATTAGTATGAATGCAACAAGGGATATTCTGTTAAAACGTATTTTAGCTAGTCCACTGTCATCTCTATTTTGCTAAAGCATTTCACTGAATAATTTAAACTGGGAAGGGCTAAAAGCCTATTAATAGTGTCAACATTTCCTTGGATTTACATCCTCTCCCCCATTTTTTCCCAGCAGATTCAATAATTTTTTTCAAAATATGAACAGGAAGGTGTGTGGATTATTGTTCTGTTTGTCAGAAAATGGAACACATCAATCATAAAATCTCATTTTTAAAATTTGTTAGGTGTTGACAGTGCTTGTCTATTACTTACAATAAAGCTTTACATCGGCTAAGAATTTTGTCTCAGTTTTTCAACAGCCATATAATGCAAGAAGCTATATAATAAGTTATAAAAGGAGGTCTGCTTTATCTTACAGCCCCAACCAGAACACTTCACCAGCCACAACCACACCCTTCAATCTCATGCTAGATAAGCTGCTTCTGGGGCGCAGCATGGTCTGCAGTGCCAGGAGAGGCAGGAAGCCGGTCTTAACATCCCCACTGGACCACTGACAGGGAGCCACTTAGGGTAAGCCCCTCCTGACCACCTCCAAAAACCAGAGCCCCCTCCTACACTCCAAAGGTCTCATCCTCAGCCCCATCCTGGAGCCCACACTCGAGTGAAATGATGTTGGGTCACGGGCATCCACAGTTTTCTTCAACTGAGTCATGAGGAAAAAAGGTTGAAAACCAACCCACTAGCCCCATCACCCTTAAGTTTTGTTCCTCTTCTTTGGAGAAGCTATAGCAGGCATGACCAACCTGTGGCTCTGAAGCCACCTGTGGCTCTTCTGAAGTTAATACGTGGCTCCTTGCTCAAGCACTGCCTCCAGGGCTGCCGCTACAGGTGCCAACTTTCCAGTGCTCAACTCCTGGCTCTACCTCCTCCAAGCATATTGCACCCTCGCTCCTTCCCTCCCCCACAGAGCCTCCTGAGTGCCATGAAAAAGTTGACTGCAGTGAGCAGGAGGCACTGATCAGTAGGGCTGCTGGTGGGCAAAAGATACTGGAGATAGGAGAGGAGGCACCTGATGGGGACTGCTAACAAATTACTGTAGCTCTTTGGCAATGTACATTGGTAAACTGTGGCTCCTTCCAGGCTCAGGTCAGCCAGACCTGCTATAGGAAGTACTGGAAGGTCTCCCAACTGCTCTAGTTTCATTCCTCTTCTAGAATTGGTCACCCTCAGGTGATGGTTTCAGCCTCATTCCCAGTCAATCTCTGGTTTCTGTGCTGAACTTGCCAGCAAGAGAGTCAACAACAAATGTGGTAAGTGACTCTGTGTTGTGGATGCTTGTCCACTAGGAACTAGGAGACACAAACGCTTACAAAAAGCTATGGAAATAGCCACCAGATGACAGACAACTTTGGCTCACTCCTAAACCGGGCTGGATTTCATCAGTGTCTAAAAAGTGAAAGGCTGCAGGTTTTATTACCAAGTCCTTTAGGTTATCCAGTCTCCTACTTAAATATTTTTAATTATGAGACATTGTCTAAGGTGTGCATTTATAGGTTACTATTACCAGGGGCAAATACAATGAATACAAATATGACTTTATCCATTACTTCTCTTAAAATGTACAGTCAAACATAGCAGAAAGAACACGAATATGCAGCAAGCAGTTAGATGATAAAATGACAAAAGAAAGATTTAGGGCCTAACACTGCAATTCTTACTCATGTGAGTTATCCTAAATCATGTAAGTGCAACCCAGAAGTGATCTTAGGGGGCTAAAGCCACGTGCCTCTACCACACGAGCTAAAAGCTCTTAGCTAAGGCTGCAGACCAGACTTTATCTTCCTTGTCAGTGGTTTCAGTGCCTCTGGGTTACTATTTACCAATTTCAAGAGTCAATGAGGTGTTAAAACGACTCACATCAGAAGGGTTGTAGGTTTGGGGCCATGGCTGGATGGCAATATACAAACTAAAACCAATATCCTAGAAAATGTATACATTTCCTATATGACCCACCCAAGGATCAATGTAAGTGGCACTTAATGATTACTACTTATGTTAAACAATTAATTTGTAATTGATAGGAAAGGAAAGAATTTTCAGTGTTACCTTATACAGCTTATTATCAGTTTAAAGATTATATGGCAGTTAACATAGGTCATCTAGACACTCTCCCCTACAATTTGCACATATTTACAATGGCAATCAAATCGCTAACTATGCCACACTGTGCTGCAGATAAAAAAAAAAGTTGTTTTAAAGTAAATATACCAAAAAGAAAGGGCTCAAGGATTCTAAGTTTGACAAAAATTGTTCAAACTATGCAGGAAGATGAAAAGTCAGATATAGAGCAAAGTACTCCTTGTTTAACCCCCAGGAGCCATCCTGTTGACTTCACTAGGACAACTTGTCTAAGATAGATAAGCGGGGTTTGGCCTAAAATGTCTATGAGAAAGATCAACAGTCTTTTATCTGGGTTATTCTGTGTAGCCATAGTGTCACCATGTGAAATTCCACACACAAAGCCTAGTGGCTAGCCAAGGTGACCCTACTTATGTCTTATCTCATATTTTCTAGACTAGTGATTTCTACACAATAAGTGATTAATGTTATGTGGAAGCAGTAGAATTCAAGACTGGATTAATCTGGTAAGAACATAACATACTAGTACAGGTTGAGCCTCCTAAATCTGGGACTCTTTGGTCCTACAATATCCGTGGTCCAGCAGGACTAGGGATGTTAAATATCGGTTAATTGAATATTTGAGAAACCTCATGAATTCTTATTGGTTACGCAGCTATTCTACAGTCCCTGGGCTTGGGACTGGCAGCCAGCGCACTCCGGCCCCACTTCAGAGAAGCCCCAGACACTCCACGCTGCTGCCTCTGTATCAGAGGTGGCAGCGTGAGGTGCCAGGCAGGAGCTAGTCTATGAGGGGTGGCAATTTAAAAACCAGCTCCCCTCACAGACTGGCTGCCTGTCACCCCATGCAGCTGCTTCTGATACAGGGGTGGCAGCAGCCCCTGTCCAGGGGTGGGAGGGTCTGAGCTCCTGGAATCCGCGTGAATTGGAACAGAGCCAAGCTGCTTGCCCACCCGCCTCCTAATAATACTTTAAATACAGAGCCACAGCGGGGGCAAGTCCCGGACCCATCACAAGCCAAGACTGAGATTGAGACACTTTCTATCACAAATAATCAGAAATAGAGTAAGATGTGTGTGTTTTGTCTTGCAGTTATCCGAAGTGATTGTCGCCACCTCCCAAGGGCAAGGCTCTGTGCAGACACACTCCACACTTCTGCTGGAACTTGCTTGCAAGTTTGGACTACAGAGACCACAGGCATACTATGTTGTGGCACTGAGTATTCAGGCCTGAGCATATGAGTTAGCAGCCAACACTCTGCACTGTTCCTGCTCTCCTCCAAGCCCCTGGATTATTAGAGAAGGACCTAGTACCCTAGGGTACTAACCTGAGACTTTGCAGACTCTGGGTCAATTCCCTGGTGTGTTAGCTCTTTCTTCTATGATGATTAAGTGCATCTTGTTCTTAGATAAATATAGTGCAGCTGGTGTTAAAGTTCACAATGTTTTGAGATTTTGATTTCGTCCCCTCTCTTGGTACCCTCCTCATCTTTAGAAATGAGGGACTGCAGAGTCCATCAAGGTGAGCAGCTTGAAGTGGTGTCCTTCGGGCAGTGTAAAGGTATGTCTACACTACAAAGTGAATTCGAAATAACAGCCGTTATTTTGAATTAAACTTTAATAGCGTCTACACATACAAACCGCTATTTTGAAATAAATTCGAAATAGTGAAGCCCTTATTTCAAATTTGGTAAACCTCATTCTACGAGGAACACCACCAAATTCAAATTCAAAATAAGTGCTGTGTAGACGCTTATTTCGAATTAGAGGGCCTCCAGCCCTTCCCAGTTTCCCCTGGTGGCCACTCTGGGCACAACCAGGAAAACTCTTCTCCTCTCCCCCAGCCCCAGGGCTCTTAAAGGGGTAGAGTCTGGCCACTGGGCATGTGCAAGAGCCAGGCCTGCCAGCAGCCGCAGACCCTCAGCCAGTGGCCACATGATGGCAGCCAGTGGCAGCCGGCCGTCCCCCGCCCAGTCCCCCAGCACCCAGGGGCCATAGACGGTGCGCGCCCTCATGGACTAGTGCAGAGATCATGGACCTCATTGAGGTTTGGGGGGGGAGGCCCTCAACATCCATGATCTCCGCACTAAGCGGAGGAAGGCAGCCATCTACGGCTGCATAGGAAAGGCCAGGAAAGGCCACAGGAGCACCCAAGAGTAGGTGTGCCTGAAGATGAAGGAGCTGCGGCAGGCGTACGCCAGGGGCACCAGGGGTGGCGCCGCAGCAGGGGCTGACACCTGCCCCTACTTCCCCACCCTCAACCAACTCCTGTGGAGGGAGGGGGGGAGGCAGGGTGGTCCGTGCCAGCCCAGGAGGCAGCGAGCCAGGACCGGAGGGCCCTGACCCGGGCACACCAGAGGGGCCACGGCCAGCTGTCCCGGCACCGGAGTCGGCAGGGTCGTCCAGGGAGGCCATACCAGGTAAGTGCCAGCACTGTCCCCTACCCAGGGAGGAGGCGGAGAGGGAGACCAGGGACCGCATGCATGGGCTATGCCTCCCACGGATCACACAGCCACCTGTGCACGTGCGAGCACATGCCATGCCACCCTTGGGCAGGTGGCTCCAACTGCGTGACACCCAGGGGCCATGGCCCAATAGGCACATGCGTGTGTGAAGAGACCTGACACACTCCCGACCCCAGGGCGGGACCCAGCAGGATGCTCTCCTTTCACATGCCCCCCCTCTACACAGAGGCAGGGGACATCTCCCTCCCGCCCCAGCCACACTATACATGGCACAGGGGCATGGGTGCGGTCTTGGGGCAGCTCCCAGTCCCGGGGATAGCCGGACATTCCGACCATGGCCTCTGTGCAAGCACATCGGCTCTGACGGTGCAGGGCACGGTCATCCTCATGTCGCCCGGGGGGGGGGGGGGGGGGGGTGTCTTGGCATCATCCACTGTGTCCCCAGGGAGAACTGACCACTTCTCTTCTTTCTCTACAGCTGCACCAGCTGCTCATGCAGGGTGCACCACACCACCCGGGGCATGCTCCCACACCAGCGGCCTCAGCAGGACCACCACCATGCAGCAGGGGTACCAGGACCAGCACCTGGGGGCCCTGCGAGCCCTGCAACGCATCATCCAGGCCTGGATACAGGAGGACCTTCAGCTCCGCCAGGAGCAGCTTGCTGAGGACCGAGCCATGAACGCAAACCTGCAGGCCCTGCTGCAGAGCATGCTGGCCGGTGCTGGTCCTGCGCCTGCTGCTCTCCCCCCACTACTGTTCCTCCTCCCACTCCTGCCCCCCCCACCTCTTCCTCCTCAACCTCCACACCCTCCTCCTCAATCCCCCCCCCCCACCTCCGCACGCTCCTCCCCATCCCCCCGAGGACAGTGAGGCCCCCTCCCCTGCTGTGCTGGGAGGCAGTTGGCCCGGCGAGATCCTGAGCCCTGAGTGCTGAGCTTCCCCTTCCGCCCCTTGCTTCCCCCTTCCAGCTCCCTCATCCCAGTTTCCTCCCTCCCCTCTCCTACCCTTTCCCCTGCCCTTTCCCGCCTCCTTTCCCCCCTGTCTCCCCAAAGTTTCATTCCCCCTCCTCAGTTGTGTTAAATAAAGACAGTTTCTATTTTTGAAAATACGTGTCTTTTATTTGACATCAGGAAGGGGGGGGTTAGGGAAGGGTAAGTTGAAGGATGAGAGGGAGGAATGGGGCACAAGCCCCCACTGGGGCAGACCAGGGAGATTGTTAGCGCTCCTCAGGGTGGAAGCTCTCCTGCAGGGTCCCCTGGATCCTGACAGCCCCTTGACAGTACTCCCGGATGGCAGCCTGCAGACAGTGCAGCCAGGCCGCTGGCAACATGTCCACGAGATGCAGCAGAGTCCCCGGGGGCAGGTCTGGTTCCATGTTGCAGAGTGCCGTGGTGTCCCGAGTGATGGCAAGCAGAGCAGTCCGAGACACAAATGCTTTGCTGTCCCTAGGCAAGGTAGACCAGTAAGCAGAGAAACCTGAGAAGTGTCTGTCCAGGATGTGGGGTCGAGTCCCTTTAAGCACAGACCTCGGCTAGCCTGAGGCAGCAGCCCCACACATTAAGTCCGACTCTGATGCCCTTTTGGCACTGGTTCTGGCCAGCATTACTTTCGATTCAGGGTCCACTCAATGTGGATGTGCTATTTCAAATTAGAAAAATGCTATTTCGAATTAGTTTGTCTAGATGTGTTATTTCGATTTAGCTTATTTCAAATTAACTAATTCGAAATAAGTTAATTCGAAATAGCGCTGTAGTGTAGACATACCCTAAAATATGTCCAAAGCAAAATTTCTGTTGTGTGATTTCAAGTTTCCTAGGGAGGCATGCCTACTCTGGGATGGACATGTAAGAGTAGATGAATCTAGTGTAAGAGTACATGAATTCATGGCTAAGTTGACTTGCTGTGTTACTGAACCTTAATTATATCATTTCAACATCTGTAAAATGCAGGAGTAATTTGCTACCTCATAAGGTATTTGGATGGCTTTATTAGACTGTATAAAAACCTCTGAGTGCCTTAGCTAAAAAGGCACCAGTAAAGCATTATTATGATCCCCAATTGTCATAAGTTTGAATGGGACTTTACTGGTAAGTCAGAACTATAAGGTAAGTGGAAATACCCAGACTGATTCAAAAGTACAGGCTTGATGGCATGATAAAAAGGTCACAGTTTTGAGTAATCTGGACTGGCATACAAGACTTTGAATTAAATGTGTGTTTAGATTTCATGTACATTCCTTAGCTAATGTTATTTTATCTGCCGCTTTGGTGGATAATTTGATAGGTTTATTCCAGTAGCGCTGCTTTGGGTAGATTGCAAGGTAGATTCCTCTGAGCCAGCTTACATCAGGTTCTTTTTAGCCTTATGACTATTTATTATTTGTGCTAATGTAGCACTTGATGCCAGTGCTAGACATTGTGCAAACATACAACAAAGACAGTCCTTGCCGCAAAGGACTCAGTCTTAAGTATAAGATGAGAAGCAACAAGTGAAAACAGACAGAGGTGCACTAGTGAGGCCACATCTGGAGTATTACATCCAATTCTGGGCCCTCCATTACAGAAAGGATGTGGATGCATTGGAGGAAGACCAGTGGAGGGCAACTAAAATGATTAGGGGGCTGGAGCACATGACTCACAAGGAGAGGCTGAGGAATTTGAACTTCAGTCTATAGAAGAGTGAGGGGGGATTGGATAGCAACCTTTAACTACCTGAAGGGTTGTTCCAGAGAGGATGGAGAGAGGCTGTTCTCAGTAGTGACAGATGACAAAACGAGGAGCAAAGGTCTCAAGTTACAGCAGGGAGGTCTAGGTTGGATATTAGGAAAAACTATTTTACTAGGACAGTGGTGAAGCACTGGAATGGGTTACCTCAGGAGATGGTGGAATCTTCATCCCTAGACGTTTTTAAGTCCTGGCTTGACAAAGCCCTGGTTGGGATGATTTAGTTGGGGATGGTTCTGCTTTGGGCAGCGGATTGGACACAATGGCCTCCTGAGGTCTCTTCTAACCCTGTGACTCTAAAGGTAACAATGTGAAGATTTTGACCAGCGTGATAAACAGTCACAACACACCTGTTGCCTAACCATTGGCTTAGTACTTGAAGGCATCACAGCAGAAGAGTTTAAAAAGGATTTTGAAGGACACTGGCTTTGAGAAAGTTCACAGGGAGCTCCCTCCCATACATAAGGAGTGGGACATGACAAAGGACACAAATGCTTAATAGAAAAATTTGACAGATGGGCAGTGAAGGCTGGCATTGTTAGTGGAGCAGAATTAGAGATTGACCTCTAATGCCATACAAGAGTTGAATGATGGAGGGCCTTAGGAAGTGAAGATCAGTCAAGGTTTTATTTTTTAAGAAATGCAGAAAAGGAAGCCTTAGAACAGGGCTGGGCACAACATGGCCTAGGGCCGGATCCAGCCTGTCAAGCCACAGCATCCGGCCCACGGACCACCCTGCCCGCACCCTCAGTCCCTGCGTTTCTCTGCTCTGCAGGGAGGGGGAGGCTTCATGCAATCTCCCCACCCCCAGCCCAATCCTCAGCTCTTATTGGACAGAAACAACCAGCCAATACGAACTGATCTCAGCCAATCTCTCAGCTCTTATTGGCTGGAAACAGCCAGCCAATCAGAGCTGAGAAACTGACCTGAGAGACTGGGGCAGCCAGAGGTGAGAGCCAGGTGCAGGGAGCAGCCTGTATTTTCAAGCAGGCTGGGGCTGCTGCCAGGAGACAGCCAGTGCCTGCCTCTGGCACCCCAACCCTTCCTGCACCCCAACTCCCTCCCCCAGATCACCATCCAAACCCTCTGCACCTCCTGCCCCAGGTGACAGCTCCCTCCCAGACCCAGTACCTTTCCCCCCCCCCCCCCCCCACCTCTCCCCCAGGCCAGAATCCTCTCCTGGTACTGTGACGGCGCATCGGGGTCCCCCGACTCCTGCACCCCCGTAGTGGCACGAACAGACTCCACCAGCCAGTAGAATAGAGGGAGTTTATTGCTTCTCCAGGATACAGCACAGCACAGATGTCATCTGGTTACAGGGCCAGGCCTAGGATGCCTCAGCTCCTCTTGGGATGGGGGAGACTGGGCCCCTAAATCCCAGCCCCCCTTTGCTCAGGCTGCTTCCTCCATGATTCCAGACAGAAACTGCCCCTCTCTTCCAGCCCTGCCCCCCTTGCCAGGCCTGGCCTTGCCCCCTTCCTTTGTTTCTCTCCCTGGAAAGTAACTGGTCAGACAGGTTGAGAGACCCTTGCATAATGACTCATCCCCTGTCCTGCTGGGCTGTGCTACAAACAGCCGCCAGCAAGGGTCACTCACAGCCCACCGCCCAGCATAGCAACCAGCAAGGTACCAGCACTACATCACAGGTACCCACACCCCTTCCTTGACCCTACACCCCAATCCCCTGACCCAGGTCACAACCTCCTCCTCCACCCAACACCCTCTGACACCTCATGCTGTCTCCTGCACACCAGTCCCTGATCCCATGTAACCTTCTGCACCCAACCTCCACCCTAGATCCTGCACTCCCCTCCACAGAAAAGTGCGGCCCTTGACCACTTACCAAAATCTTGGAGTGGCCCCCCACCAAAAATTATTGCCCATCCTTGCCTTAGAAGAATGCAAATGAGGAAATAATTGAAGTTATGAGCCAGGAAAAGTTTTTGCTGCAGTAATGTTTTGAAAGGCCAGAAGTGGCATATGTCAAGGGCAGAAAAGGGGAGATGGTAGCAATGGACACATGAGATGAAAAGCCAGGATAAGCAACTAGATAGTACATCATTTTCTTCATTGTATCTGTATTCACAAGCTACCATAAAAGTGGCACATAACCACTTACCATAATATTAGAAATTTGCTACAGGTGACAGTTCTGCCATCAGTGAAATATTGATGTTCACCTTTTTAATTACTATATATCTCCATCAGAGTGACTTAGACTGGCATCCCAACTGAACTACATACCTTCTACCACGTACCCTCAGTAGACTCAGACTATCATCTTATTCTATACTGAGCAGACAACTGCATATGAAACCCCTAATGGCTATTTCACTAATAGCCTATTTAAATGGTTACTATGATCTGTGAATATTTCCACTGGCCATCTTCTTTAAAGAATCCAAATTTTATCAAGTTATTCAATCACCCTTACCTCACTCCCTAATGCTATTTTAAGAGTTACCGAAGGCCTGGAAAGTACAGTGATGTGTTCTTTAATAAAGATCTGCACAGAAAATGACAGAATCCTGCAAGCCACTCTCTCAAGTAATTGCACAAATAGGTACAAATCAGTATACCCATTTGTATGAGTAAGGCTTTATACAAAGTAATGCCTTTAATTGAAAGGGATGTTCCTCTATCAAGGGCCGAATCCAGAAAGGCTCCAAGCACTGACCATCCTGTTGATTCTCCCTACAGTTATTGTCTGTCCTGTTTTTCCCTTTCCTGTCCATTGTAAGGTAGGAGGCAGGTTGGCTCTGTACTCAAGCCATACATGATATGGCTCAAAGCAAGTGATGGACAGGGTCCAATCCAGGGCTTCTGGCAGGCAAAACAAAATCTTGGTTCCTTTTCAGAGCTTCTCACCTATACAGTTATTTGGCCTATACAGAACTTGCAAGTCCCTTGCAAGTGCGAGAACACACTTTCCATGTGCATTACCATCACTGTCATGTCTGGGGTCCCAAGAGGCAAGTGTGACTGGTGCCTGGGCAGTGTATAGGATTTAGCAGCAACATAAACTCTGCAAGAGACTACCATGAGGGCACTTAAAGATCAGGGGCTGACATGTTAGAATCACACGGTAGGCACAGTCATGATCCCTCACCATTTGCAGGGTCAAGAATATAAAGCCAGGAGTAGATTGTCCAGGACACCGTCCAACATGCTAAGCTACATACACAGGCCAGAACAGGACAGAGGGGGAGAGGGAAAACCCCATCACCCATCTCCCCAGTCACCCCTCTGGGGACAAGCTGGTGGGCAGGGTGTGTGGTCCCACTGCCCCAGACTGCCCTTGGGGGGTACCCAGCAGCCACCCACACCCACTTCCCTGAGCCCACCCTCCCCCAAACACCCCCTTCTTCTAACCCCCTGCCTTGAGCCCCTCTTCACCCCTCCCCCCCACTCTCACACACTCCACACTCCTGCCCTCCACCCCCCTTGCTTTGAAGGACTTAGGAACACCAGGTAAGTCTTTTAGTACCATATAAAAGACTAGGTAATATACATGGTTAAGATGGAACAAAGGACTAAAATGCAGAATTATTAAAAAATAATGGACTTGTTAGCAATATGTTGCCAGATTAGCCAAACGTATAACACAATTTATTCCACAAAAGTGTTTAAGTACAGTTCCCCCACCCCTGACACAAAGTGTAAAAAGAGTGCTGTATAATAATGTCTGTCTTATATGAAAACTTATGTAAATGTTTTAAATGGACTTTTATGCAATATTATAGATGCCTGACCTCTTTAGAAGAGCTATGGACAAAAAGACAGTCTACAACCTACTAAGTCGTTTTTACAAGAAAAAACCTAAACCTTTTGGGTTTTGCTTTCCCTTCCTACAGGATGAATATTAATTTAAAATACATCACATCAGCTAACACTAGCACTACAGCATTTTGAGATGCACAATTTCTGCTAAGGACACCAAAGAGAATTTTCACACAAACATGGAGAGTACGGTTTTACTTGCTAAATATTTTCTTGCCCATCTTAATGCAAACTATCAGAGTTAAGAACTTTTCCTGAAAAGTTCCACACATTTATGCTAAAATTCCATGAAGAACAAAGACACTGAAGCTAGCTATAGTTCTATAAGCATAAGATACATGAAGAAACTATTTTATGTGATCAAATCATTGTTCAGACCTGTATTTGGCACAGAAAAATATTTCAACATTTCATGGTAATTATAAACTTACTTATGCATAGAGAATAGAAATGCTTTGTTTCTTGTATCATTTCTACAAAAGCCTTATTTCTTGCATCACTGTTTATGCTTTGCTTCTCACAGCAATTTAAAATTCTGACACACAGCTGTGTGTGTAAAATGTATAGCTAAATGAGACAATAGACCTAAACCTTGTATCACTGAAGTAGGGTTACGGAGTGAGAATAAAAAAGTTACTGTGTTTCAACAGGTAAAATATATCGTTTTGTAAAGTTTTGATGTACATTCTCTGTCATCTGGGATCCCGAAGTGCAGAAGCTATAAACCAAGAACTAACATTTGACATCTATCTGGTGTTTAATTTGTGCCAGGCCTTCCCAGGGCTGAGCACCAACTCAGCCCTGGGCTTGGCAGGTCAGTTTCCAGTCCCATTGTGGGCAGCAGGATGCTCATGCAAGCTGAAGAGCATCCTTTCTGACCTGTGGCTGCAGCTGCTTCATGCACAGGCTCTAGTGGCCTCCAACGCTGAGCCTGTCTAACACTCAGTGCAGCTATAGCTAAATCCTAGCAAGCTGACCTCCTGCATCCTGGGCTGAGTGTACTTCGAGGAGTGTCGTGAGCAAGACACAAAAAGTCATTCTTCCGCTCTACTCTGCTGCTTAGACCTCAGCTGGAGTATTTTGTCCCGTTCTGGCCACCACATTTCAAGAAAAATGTGGTGAAATTGGAGAGGGTTCAGAGAAGAGCAACAAGAATGATTAAAGGTCTAGAAAACATGAGCTGTGAGGGAAGACTGAAAGAATTGGGATTGTTTAGTTTGGAAAGAAAACAAAGAGGACATGAAAGCATTTTTCAAGTATCTAATAGGGTGTTATAAGGAGGAAGGAGAAAAATTAGCCTCTGATGGTAGGACAAGAAGCAATGGGCTTAAACTGCAGCAAAGAGGTTAGGTTGGACATTAGGAAAAACTTCCTAACTGTCAGAGTGGTTAAACACAGGAATAAATTACTTAGGGAGGTTGTGCAATCTCCATCTCTGGAGATATTTAAGAGCAGGTTAGATAGACATCTATCAGGGATGGTCTAGATGGTGCTTGGCCCTGCCGTGAGGGCAGGGGACTGAACTAAGGATGTTAAGTGTCGGGTAATTGACTAAGCACATAGTCGATGCATTTTGCATCGACTATTCAATTAGTCGATAGGGTGCCTCCCTAGGGCTGTTGCTACACTTCAAAGGTGAAAGTGCTAGGTGGAGCCCAGGGTCAATTGACTCCCCTGCTGAACCCCAGGCTTGAAGTATCCCCTCTTCTTCCCCCCCTCCGTCACCCGCTGCCTCTAATAGAGGCAGCGGGTGGGGTGGGGAGAGCATTTAGTTGACTATCCAATAAGCATTTGCTTATCAGCTAGTCGACTAGTCCTTCACATCCCTAGACTGGACTTGATGCCTCTCAAGGTCCCTTCCAGTTCTAATATTCTATGATTCTATGCGGAGCCACAGTTCAGTCACTATTGCTGGGGCTCTTGATATCTTGTAATTTAACCTGTCCAACCATAACACTCTTTGCTCTATTCTGCTCTCCCGCAAAGGGAGTGACTCAGTGGCCCCTTTTAACTCACTAATGGAGCCTTTTACAACACTGTATCAGAACTGAAAATTCTGCAACACTCAGAAAAGAGTTTCTAGTTGGTAGAAACTAGTGACAGAAATGGTTCTATTTTAGTGGCCTCTGGGCATGTCTACAGTAGGAAATTATTTTGAAATAACTAAATTCAACTTAACTCTCAATTTTACAAAATAGCATGTCCCCACTATGGGGAAGCCTTGAAATTAGTCTGAGGGAGGCTCTGTTAATGTGGACACGTTACCTCGACTTAGAGCCCCAGGAAGCACTGGGAAGTAATTTGTTCAAATTATTCTGGGGAGTAGTCATTTTGAAATAGTGGTACCAGAGCGTCCACAATACTGCTATTTGGAAATAACTATTTTGAAATTAGTATTACTCCCTGGGAAAAGCAGGAGTACAGATTTCTAAATACACAGCCCATAATTTCAAAATAACAGGCTTGGTAACGTGGATGCTCTACTTATAAATTCGACCTAAAGGGGGTTATTTCAAAATAATGCCCTAGTGTAGATCAGGGCTCTGAGTGCTTTCACATGCTTTGGTTTCTTCCTAAGCTTGTAGGTGAGCCACAGAAATTGCTTATTTGAAGGAACATGCTCTCCGAAGTGATCAAAGAGTTCATTACGTTCATTCTGGCATTGTCGTTCAGTCCTGAACACATTATGATCACAATGCGCAATTGCCATTTCAGTTAAACTGCTAGTTCCTGCCTGAGCAACTTTCACTAGTGAGGAGCTTTCTATAGCTCTCTAGCCAGGTACTCCAACGTGTTGCAGCATTAAATCAATGGGTAACAGGTACAAAAAGCAAGGAAGTTTATTTGCCCATAAAAGTTATGGATTATTCTTTCCTGGTTGGATAAATTATAAGAGTGGGTTTTCTACATGTTATGAGACGTTAGCAGAATGTAACAGCTTTCCTCAAACTTCAGATACTGCATTTAACATATTGGCACAGTAAGTTTCAGGACAATCACTGAGTAACAGTTTTCAGGATTCTGGTCTTTGCTTGTCTCATATAAAAGCAGCATTATTGGTAATAAAGATACTAGCCAGACAGAATGCTTTCTTACCTCTATAAAATGCTGAGAAATGAAAATCACCATGTTAAAAACTTTACAATTCATATTTTCTTCCTCAAGATGGCTCAAAATTGGAAATGCTCAAGTCTAAACCTTCCCCACATTTTGCAGGAATTGGTTTCAGATATCTAGCGCCAAATCTGCTTATGTGGTTTTGGCTCCAAGAACAGAAGGACCCTACTTTCCAGCCCTTGAAAAAACTTTCAGCAGCAGAATTTATGCTGCCTTTCCCACACAAACCTTCTTTACTATCAAGCAAAGAGACAGATTTTTTTTTCTGGATAATTTCTTAACTAGTCTATAGTTGCATTCCAAATTGAAGAAAAGCTACTCAGAGCCTTATAATACTCATGTACAGTAGCATGGTGCAGGCAGTATCTAGCAAAATTCTTGAGCTTCAACATTGCTTCAAGGAGACATGTAATTTAGCAATACTGATGTGCATTCTATTCTATTTCTTTCTATAGCGCAATAACTTTAAGAGTTACTCCTGAATTGAGTTTTAATTCCTTCACACTTCTCACAGAATTTACAGTAGCACCACACTGAAACAAAGTCCTACCTGAACAGGATCTTGTGTCAGTCTCATGGGTCCAATTTGTACCTCTGTAGTTGAAGCCTGCTAAATGAGAGAAATGCAGAAGATTTTTTTCAGCTTCAGATCACTAACAAACAGGATTTTGCAAGAAAGATCAAAAGAGAACAATAAAAGTGTGATTCTATAGCACATGCTGAAGGTAAGAAAAGCACACAACTAACAGACTTAAACGCTGTTTTATGGGCTTGCCTAAATAAGTGCATCTATTTTAAGAACACTTATTTGAAAAAGCTACGGGTTTAGGGCTGTGTTTTGGAACCATGGCCTTTAGGATTTCCAGGAAAAATGCATCACTGCTATGCCTGGCAGAGTGCAATCAAGAGACATCCACATTAATTCATTATGGTAAGTGCCAACACAATAAAATTAACATTTATGGCTAGTCAGTTGCTATATTACAAGAAATTGGACTGTTGCTTTAGACTCATTTCTTACGCAGTTTGATGCAACTAAACAGACTTTTCCTTAAGGGAAATAAATTATTTATATGAGATCATCTTAAATCCACATAGCTATAGAATGTTGGGCACAGACTTAGTGCACAGGTCCTCAATATGCCAACATTTAACTGCAGTGCAAAATCAGAATGCCCCCAAGCTACTTCTAATCAATGGGCACTTTGAGAAGTGACAATTTTAAATAGAGTGTAAACCTCCACTTTCCTTCAGAGTGGTAGCCGAGTTACAGACTAACAGGAAAAAAACTTAAAAAACAAATAGACTAATAGCAAATGTTAGTATTAAACTAGTAGTAAATGTTAGTCTTTAAGGTGCTACTAGTCTATTTGTTGTTTAAGTTTCTCCACTTTCCTGTTCAGTGACTAGCCTGACTGCCTGTTAAAGGCAAGCTAAAGAAATTGCCCTATGCACCACATATACAACAAAATCCTAATTCCAGGCAGCATTGGTAAGGCCTGTTAGTGTGACTCAAACCCAGGAAACACAGTACTATATTTCTGCAGAACTCAGTAAGGGTGTCTCTGTTCTTAAATTGGTTATTTTACAAAGGATTATACCTGAACATTAAATGTGTATAATTTTAGCGTACTATTTTCTCTTCCTTGAATAAAATCCCTGTTAAGTATAACCCAGTGTTACCTGCACACTAGACAAAATACAAATGTGTACAGTTATGACCAAAATGTCTGACTTTCATGTGTCACTAAGCCTGCATTCTTCTCAGTCCTATGTACGTCAAAAAGTAATCATACCATAGGCAGTACTACAAAATATTAAAATTCCAAAGAACCCGTTATTTTTCAACATACAAGATACAAAAGCCTGTAACTAAGTTCTTAAAATACTGAAAACTACATCATTCATTTGATCTACTGCTATGTGCAAACAAATTACATTGATAACCTGCAGAATGTAAATGAAAAATTAATAATTAAATGTTATCTGTGAAATTATGAGTGCATAACAAGGCTAGTTACAGGAGGACAGCTTTCAAAGAACTCTTGTATTGAAACTCAAAAGTGGCGTTACGTGGCAACAAGACAGGTGTTCGGACAATTTCCTGATATTCATTTGAACAAACAAAATATTTTAAAAGCTAAATACATAAAAGAATTAAAATTGCATATAAAGATGTGACAACCACAGACACATGCTAATGATCAAACCTGAGTTCTCCTTTCAAAGCCTCCTAACCATACAGCGTCCCAGTGACAGATGGCACAGACCCTTTGGAACTCCCCAAAATGTTTTTTGTGGAAATCGTACACATTTTATCTACTAAAGAGAAATAGTGTTGACATCAGCAGTGCAACAAGAGGGCTAAAGGGGAAGCGAGAGGCCAAAAGAGCTCTTTTGTCAATTCCAGATTTGAGATGACAGCAAGATCCCTTTAGAACATGATAGGCAAAAGGCAGCGATACTTCATTACTAATCATGGAGTCTATAAAAATAGGGCAGTTTCTTCAGATAGTCGGGGTGTCAGCTTAAGCAACTCTTAAAAATCAAGCCTATACACTATACAGCATGATCTACACTAACATTTTCAAAAAAAATGTTTCATTGTTTATACCAGTTTTGCTCCACCTCTGCTAGTATAGGCAGTCACTACTATTTTAAGCCCAGTTATATGGATTAGATCTGCTCTGAGCAGGATAAAATCATTCTGAGCTTACAATGCACGTGGTAGCTATCGGTCCATCTACACTGGGGCACTTAGCCTGGTTTACCCCAGGGGAAGCTATTGTTAGTAGCAATAAAACTGTTTTGAAACTTTTTCCGACCACAAACTTATGTTATTTGTTTGCATGTACTTTGGTACATAGCTGTATCTGTAAACCAACCAAGAGGCACCAAAAAGAGGTCTCTGAGGGTACATCTACACTTTCTCCTTAGTTCGAACTAGGGATGCAAATGTAGGCGACCGAAATTGCTAATGAAGCCGGGATTTAAATATCCTATGCTTTGTTAGCATGATCTCACCGGTGCGTTACTCCGCTCAACAGCTGTTTTGAGAGTGAAAGTGTGTGCCAGGACGCGTTAGTTCGAACCAAGGGGTTTGGTTCAAACTAACGTGTCCCAGCGCACACTTTCACTCTCAAAACAGCTGTTGAGCGGAGTAACGCGCCGGCGAGATCATGCTAACGAAGCACGGGATATTTAAATCCCCACTTCATTAGCAATTACGGTCGCCTACATTTGCATCCCTAATTCGAACTAGGGAGCAACTGTAGACGTACCCTGAGTCACAGTTCTTTTGTTGATCTCCGAACCAGTAAGTGTGACAAACTGATTGATCATCACATGGATCTCCATTTCTGATTCAATTGTTTTGTCTTGGACAAAACAAGAAGGGTGTCAAAAATAATATACAATACAAAGAAGGGGAGGGGGGGGGGAAGAAAGCAGAAGTAGTTCATCAGCAGGGTTAATTCCCTGATGCCAGGTATTAACTAGCAGATCGTTTGTGGGGAAAGGGGGGGGGGCATGCTTCCTGCACTGTTCTACACAGCTGGGCTAGAGCAGTGCTTGGAAGCTGATATACCAGCTCTGACAGAACAGGTAGCTGGCTGAGAAGAGGAGCATGCCACAAGCAACTGTTCCATGTGAAGGCAGCTTTCTGTGATTTACAAATACTCACTCTTGTAACTGGCTTTTCATTCCAGGCCCCACTGAAGTCAATGAAGCTCTGTACAGATGAAGGATCTGCATACTGGAGTCAATTCAATTGAGGCCAATTAAAAATAAACTTTCTAAGTGAGGCTTTTGTTACTGTTAAGCTTTCAAACTCTGAAATCTTGCAAGGATAAGAATCAGAAAGCAAAGCTTAATTAGTATTACGAAAAGCAGAACTCAGATTTTCAGAACAATTTTTTTAAGGTCAAAACTGCTATTTGTAATAAAAAACCCGACTTTGTGTTGATCAAATTATTAGAGGCAAGAGCACATGATATAACAGTATGAAAAGGAGTCTTATGCACAAGTATTAATGCACAGCAACACTCATGCAGGTGTACCTATACAAAAATGCACAGAAGAGATGGCTGGGTTGAAACTCACTGAAAATCAGCATTCTAATTTACATGCCTTCATTTAAAAAAATAAAAACCAAACCTAATCCCCAGCAATGTCTACCAGAGATGTTACAGTTAAACAAGCACTTGATTGTGGAACCAGTTTAGAGATCTGGAATGTTCTAAAGAGTGCCAAACAAAACAATTTATATAGTGAATGCCAGACTGTATCTAACACTAACCAAAATTTAAAAAACGCCTCCAATGGGCAACCTCTTCATGTAATGGCAGACAGCTAAAAAGTGACATTTTTTAAAGTGCTTTTATACCAATGTTGTAAGTCTATACAATAAGATGGGTGAAGATCTATATAGAGCATTTGTAACACTGAAATACCCACCCAGAGAAATGAAAAAACAGATCGTCAGAGCCAGAACAGTACTCAGACAGGCCAAGAAGAGAAAACCAAATTCCACTTGTCATTACCTATAGCCCACAAATTAAACCCCTCCAACGCATTATCAACTATTTACCACCTATCCTGGAAAATGACCCCTCACTCACAGGCCTTGGAAAGGCCAGTCCTTGCCTACAGACAATCCCTAACCTCAAACAAATTCTTTCCAGTAACCATGCAACACACCTCCATCATAATCATCCAAGAACCCACCCCTGCAATCAGCTCCGGTGCCAACTCTGTCCACATATCTACACAAGCAATTTCATCACTTTAGCCAACCACATCAGCCACTACATCAGGAGCTCATTTAACTGCACATCCACTAATGTGATCTATGCCAGCAATACCCCTCTGCCATGTATATTGGCCAAACCAGACAGTCTCTATGGGAAAGAATTAATGGACACAAATCAGATATCCAAAAAGGCAACACACAGAAACCACTTGGAGAACACTTTAACCTGCCCGGGCACTCGTTAATGGATCTCAAAGTCACCCTGTTGTTTCAGGCCAATTCCACAAGCCAAATACACAGGGAAGTGTTAGAACTTGATTCCTATCAGAAAGAATGAATAAAGACATTGGCTGGCTAACACACTACCTTCCACATCCTAATGACTTAAGCACAATTTTCGCCTCTAAGTACCCATTGTTTGGTTATCAGCCTCTTGTAACCTGAACAATCTAATTCACTATTTTTTTTTCTATTCCCCCTCTTTCCCGACCTCTTTCCCTTATTTATTCTTGGATTTAGACTTTTAATACTCCAGTCATCTGAAGTGGGTTATGCCCAAGAAAGCACATGATACCATCTACATGTTTTGTTAGTCTTTAAGGTGCTGCTAGACTATGTTGTTTTTTTTCGTTTTTCCAGTTACAGATTAAATTTGACTACCCCTCTGAAGCACCTATAAAATAAGCATCACAGAAACTTGGTGAAATGAGGATAATCGATGGAACACAAAACGATAAGGAGTCCTGTGGCACCTTATAGACTAACAGATGTATTGGAGCATAAGCTCTCGTGGGCAAAGACCCACTTCGTCAGATGCATGTAGTGGAAATTTCCAGAGGCAGGTATAAATATGCAGGCCAGAATAAGGCTAGAGATAACAAGGTTAATTCAGTTAAGGAGGGTGAAGCCTACTGCTAGCAGCTGATGTGGAGATGTGAACACCAAGAGAGGAGAAACTGCTTTTGTACTTGGCTAGCCATTCACAGTCTTTATTTAATCCTAAACGGATGGTGTCAAATTTGCAGATGAACTGTAGCTCAGCAGTTTCTCTTTGAAGTCTGGTCTTGAAGTTTTTTTGCTACAGGATGGCTACCTTTAAATCTGCTCGTGTGTCCAGGGAGATTGAAGTGTTCTCCTACAGGTTTTTGTATATTGCCATTCCTAATATCGGATTTGTGTCCATTTATTCTTTTACATAGGGACTGTTCAGCTTGGCTGATGTATGTAGCAGAGGGGCATTGCTGGCACATGATGGTGAATATTACATTGGTAGATGTGCAGGTGAATGAACCAGTGATGGTGTGGCTGATCTGGTTAGGTCCTGTGATGGTGTTGCTGGTGTAGATATGAGGGCAGAGCTGGTACCGAGGTTTGTTGCATGGATTGGTTCCTGAGTTAGAGTTATTGTGGTGCGGTGTATAGTTGCTGGTGAGAATTTGCTTCAGGTTGGCAGGTTGTCTGTAGGCAAGGACTGGCCTGCCTCCCAAGGCCTGTGAAAGTGAGGGATCATTGTCCAGGATGGGTTGTAGATCACTGATGATGCGTTGGAGAGGTTTTAGCTGAAGACTGTAGGTGATGGCCAGTGGTGTTCTGTTGGTTTCTGTCTTGTAGTAGGAGGCTTCTGGGTACACGTCTGGCTCTGTTAATCTGTTTCCTCACTTCCTTGTGCGGGTATCGTAGTTTCAAGAATACTGGTGGAGATTTTGTAGGTGTTGGTCTCTGTCTGAGGGGTTGGAGCAGATGCAGTTGTACCTTAGTGCTTCGCTGTAGACAATGGATTGTGTGGTGTGTCTGGGATGGAAGCTAGAGGCATGAAGGTAGGTATAGCAGTCGGTAGGTTTCCGATATAGTGTGGTGTTTATGTGACCGTCACTTATTTGCACCCTGGTGTCCAGGAAGTGGATCTCTTGTGTAGACTGGTCTAGGCTGAGATTGATGGTGGGGTGGAAGCTGTTGAAATTGTGGTGGAATTCTTCCAGAGCCTCCTTCCCCTGGGTCCAAGATGATGAAGATGTCATCAATGTAGCGTAGGCAGAGAAGGGGCATAGTAGACGAGAGCTGAAGTAGTATTGTTCCAGGTCAGCCATAAAAATGTTGGCATATTGTGGGGCCATGCAGGTGCCCATAGAGGTGCCACTGGTTTGGAGGTATATATTGTCACCGAATCTGAAATAGTTGTGTGAGAGGATAAAGCCACCAGTTGTGCTGTGGCATCATCAGGGATACTGTTCCTGACAGCTTGTATTCCATCTATGTGTGGGATGTTTGTGTAGAGAGCCTCTACATCCATGGTGGCTAGGATGGTGTTTTCTGGAAGATCACCAATGCATTGTAGTTTTCTCAGGAAATCAGTGGTGTCACGGAGATAGCTGGGAGTACTGGTGGCACAGGGTCTGAGTAGAGAGTCCACATATCCAGACAGTCCTTCAGTGAGAGTGCCAATGCCTGAGATGATGGGGCGTCCAGGATTTCCAGGTTTGTGGATCTTTGGTGGTAGATAGAATAACCCTGGTTGGGGCTCTAAGGGGTGTATTGATTTGTTCCTGTGCTTGTGTAGGGAGTGTCCTGAGCAGATGGTGCAGTTTCTTAGTGTATTCCTCAGTGGGATCTGAGGAAAGTGGCCTGTAGAACGTGGTATTGGAGAGTTGTCTGGCAGCCTCCTTTTGGTAGTCAGACCTGTTCATGACGACAACAGCACCTCCTTTATTAGCCTCTTTGATTATAACATCAGAGTTGTTTCTGAGGCTGTGGATGGCATTGAGTTCTGCATCACTGAGGTTATGAGGCAAGCGATGCTGTTTTTCCACAATTTCTGCCTGTGCACGTCAGCAGAAACATTCTATGTATAGGTCCAGACTGTCATTTCAACCCTCAGGAGGAGTCCATGTGGAGTTTTTCTTCTTGTGCTGTTGGCGGGAGAGTATCTGAGTGCGCTGTTCAGGGTTGTGTTGAAAGTATTCTTTGAGTCGGAGACGGCGAAAGTAGGCTTCCAGATCACCGCAGAACTGTATCATGTTTGTGGGGGTGGTGCAGCAAAAAGAGAGTCCCCAAAATAGGACAGACTCTTCTGCCGGGCTGAGTGTGTAGTTAGATAGATTGACGATATTGCTGGGTGAGTTAGGAGTACCACTGTTGTGGCCCCATGTGGCAGGTAGGATTTTAGACAGCTTACAGTCCTTTTTCCTCTGTAGAGAAGTGAAGTGTTTAATGTAGATCTCCTGTCTTATTTTAGTAAAGTCCAGCTGTGTGGAAGTTTGTGCGGAAGGTTGGTTTTTTTTATGAAAGTCTCCAGATTGGAGAGCTCTTTTTTGATGTTTTCCTGTTTGTTGTACAGGATGCTGATCAGGTGGTTCCTCAGTTTGATAGTGTATGGCATAATCTCTCACCGTAGTCTGTGCAGTATGTTGATTACAATGGATTTTTCATCTTCAGTCCATTTGGTATGAGGTCCATCCATTTGCATTTGGAGAGAAAGAGGATCTCTGTCTGTACTTGTGCAAGTTTCTTCATGAGGTTGACAGATAATATACGCCATCATGTGCCAGCAATGCCCCTCTGCTACATGCATCGGCCAAACTGGATAAAGAATAAATGGACACAAATCAGATATTAGGAATGGCAGTATACAAAAACCCGTAGGAGAACATATCAATCTCCCTGGACACACAGTAGCAGATTTAAAGGTAGCCATCTTGCAGCAAAAAAAAACCAACAAAACTTCAAGACCAGACTTCAAAGAGAAACTGCTGAGCTACAGTTCATCTGCAAATTTGTCACTATCAGTTTAGGATTAAACAAAGACTGTGAATGGCTAGCCAAGTACAAAAGCAGTTTCTCCTCTCTTGGTGTTCATACCTCCACATCAGCTGCTAGAAGTGGGCCTCATCCTCCCTGATTGAATTAACCTCGTTATCTCTAGCCTTATTCTGGCCTGCATGTTCATACCTGCCTCTGGAAATTTCCACTACATGCATCTGACAAAGTGGGTCTTTGCCCACGAAAGCTTATGCTTCAATACATCTGTTAGTCTATAAGGTGCTAAAGGACTCCTTGTAGCTTTTGCAGATCCAGACTAACATGACTACCCCTCTGATACAATGGAACACAGTAATACCAGGCCTCACTCCTGGGGAGACTTCACCGTGGGCTCTGCAGCACTTGTACCTATGTAATCGCTATGATTTTTAGCAGTTACACACTTACATTTTTAACCACATTTTTACATCCCTATATTTGACCACACAGATCCTCTAGCAGTAGTATCCTGCTCAGATGGTACAACAATGCGTATGACAGAAGAACCTAGTTTCCTATGGCAGCCAATGCAAAACACTGGGAATTGAACTACTTTGTATTCTTGGACTATTGAGAAATTTCTCTACCGTATCTTATATCAACTCATGAATCTACTCCAGCATCTCTGTGGGATCTCTTTTTAGCTGTCTAGCCATCAGCTCAACTCAATACCTCTAAAAGAAGCTCTTAAAGAAGCTCTTAATCTTTCACGTCCAAGCCCTCCCCTCTACCTCCTATTTTGATTACTGTGGAAGCCACCAATCTGCTTGTGACCCAGGCCCATAACCTAGATGTCCTCTTTGATTTGAGCCTCTTCTAGTCCTCATGTTCAGATTAGATCTTAATCCTGCTGTTTCTTTCTACATAACTCTAAGATGCATCTTTTCCTATCCATCCATGTACAAAAAGTCTCATCTAGGCTCTCATCATTTTGCGCCTCGATTACTACAACATCCTTCTTCCTGACAAACGCAATCTTTCTCCAGCTTATATCCAATCAGCAAGCTACTGAAAAGATCATTTTCTCATTCTGTTGATTTGAATCCTAAGGGTTGTGAGAGCAGGGTGACCTCTCTGGATGCCAACTTCTTCAGGTGCCGCAACACTCCGCACCCAGCTGTGCATTGTTGCAGGGAGTTTGGTTGATTTAGTTTCATTTGCTTGGTTGGTTTTTTTGCTCTGCTGGCTAGCCTGTCTGCAAGGAGGGGGACCAAAAACGTTCTTAGCCCATGGTAAAAAACCTAGGCCTGGCCCTGTTCCCACGGCTCCCCTCTCTGTATCATGCCAAACATAAGATGGCTCTCCATTATAAATTTTTCAAGTACGCACCTTTGTGTTTTTCCAATGCTGCCCCTTAAGCTTGGGAGGAGCTCCCCATAAACACCCCCCCCCAAAAAAAAGGACAATGGTGAGGCTATTGGTGTACAGATGCTCCTACCTGGCAAGCTGAGCAATACTATCTCATTGTTTCCTTGCACTCACCATTTGTCCGCCTATGTCTGTCTGTTGTATCTTGTTTTTTTGTACTATTTTTGTACAGCCTGATGCACAGTGAGGACCTTGATTCATTGATAGGGTTCCTAGATGCTATAGTAATACAAATAATAAATATTTATGGATTGTTTCTTTGGTGGTCAGCATCCAAATAGATACAGATCATAAGCTTAGGAAAAGAGACGTATGGTATCTAGGTCTTCCTGATTTCATACAGCTCATCTTTCCTCCCTGAACCAGCCAAAATATATTGGAAAGTGACCATACTTGAGATAAACTTGGACAAAAAATTAATGTCAGTGGATTGGTTTTTATAAGAACCAAAAGTATGGATTTTTAAAACAAAGTCTATCTGAATTTATACTAATTTTTGGGACCTTAGCACAATTAATATTCTCCTTCCCCCAAAAAACCTCTTATACACTTTGGGCAAGTATTAAAATGTCAGCATTGTGTAGGAAAGGGAACTGTAAGTTAATCATCCCAAAATGCTGGCATAGGAAAAGTAGCCCAAAATTGGCAAGTTAGCCTTCAGATAAATGAGGATTTTTCACACTGTCAAGAATCAGTCTTGTGTTTTCATTATTAACCTTGTTCCTTGCAGAGCTAGAAACTTTCATGAAGGAAGCTGGGGGTTAATAACTATTTGAAGATTATCTGCTTTCTTCATGGTTGCCTACATCTAGATTTTTATAAACTGGATCATCTGGCTGCTTGCAATGTCCCTGTTCTGCAAAAGATTCAGACTGATTTTAGAATAACTTCTATTTTAAGATGTTTTATTTTAAGCTACTTTATTCAAAAACAACTTTGTGAGACTTGAGTCATGAAAATTTGTCTTTTCTATAGCCTACACTATGGAGAAATGCAATAAGCTCTGTCACTGCAAAATATACTTTCAAAAAAAGCAACCTTTTCTAATGCATTAGCTTAGTGCTCAGCTAAGAAACCTTCAGTATCTATACACCACAATTTTATCTCTTACAGCGGAGCCCTTCCATGCGCCAGTGGCTTACCGAGTCATTTAAAGTTTATCTGCAAAACAAGGATGGAACATTTTAACTCATAGTTCCAAGGGCCTTCTTTTAACATGTATAAGCAACATTTGTGACCCTGAATGAACTCAGGGCTTACACAGCTATTGCATATTATATTCTCTCTTTTGATAACTCCTTAAGAACAGAAATCATTTAAGCAGACAACACAAAGGCATAATTTTCCAGTCACTCTCAAAACATCATTAAGAAGAGAAAAAGCTTAAATGATTATACAATATGGGCCAAATTTTCAGCCCAGAATACCACATATCAGATATTTAGATCTGAGTCACTATGACTTTTGTACCATAAACCTAAACTGTGTAACACTACAACCCTGCTCCTGGTGCTGACTCAGTGCAGGCAGACCTCTTCAACTGGACATAATCAGTAGTAAGAGCCAGCCCTATCCCCATTCTTGGCAGCTGTTATATCCTTGCTTGGGTGTCAGATTAAAAGTTTAGAATATAAGGTCTGAGGCAAAAACTGTTTTCCTATTAATTTTCTGTACATTTTATGCATGATAAAACAAAGGAATAATAAAAGTGACAGTGACTGCACACCTAAAAAACTGCAGATGCAAAATCTTATGTGTTGTAAAATCACAATGATAAGAAAAGACAAGTAAGTCAGGTGCACATCAAAAGCTAAGAAAAAGGCAGAGACCAGCCAGCATGAAAAGTGTACATAAAACCTGGATCTACCTTAAAGAAGAAAGTAGATCAGAAAGGTAAAACGCACAGACATCAAATTGCTACCAATTTTAGACCAACCTCCTGAAACAAAGCTGACATTTGCAGAATAGTTCTTTGAGTGCTAATGGAACAGATGTAGGTTTGGTATAAAAATGACTGCAGTAAGTATATTGCATTGTACCACAGATTTTTTTTTAAAAAAGTATATTCATAGAGAAGTAGAAGCGTCTCTGGAAATACATCATCATTATAGGAACTAGACCTCTCATAGGAAAAAAAGTCACCAATGTGAGAGACAATAATGTTGTTAATTTAGGCACATAGGAATTGTTCATACTGGATCAGAACAGACTAGTATCTTCTCTCAGATGATGGGTGTTACCAGAAGCATCAAAAGAACGGGCAAGCCATAATAAAATATAGAACTAAAAATAAAAATCTCCATACAATGGAATTCTGGTTCTACTGAGGTCAGTGGATCATATTGGATGTATATAAGGCTAGGGTTTCACCCATGCTGAATAATCATGTAATAACCTGACCTTATGGGAAGTGTTTCCTTGAGTGAGGGTGGAGGAAGAATGAGCAACAGAGGGAAGGGGAATGAAGTGAACCGAGTGTAGAGCCTCTGAAAAGAGGGATCCCCAGGGGCCTGGTGGAAAGGGCAGGGTATGTAGGAAGTCAGTAGTTGGTTTGCGCCATGAGGGTTCACTTATGTACATTTCTATTCTTTCTGAATGTGAATGTGATTAGCCATATAAATATGCAGGCAAATTTAATACAACATATTTTGGAGCAATGTACTGACAGTTTGATATACTAGTAAAACTACAGTTATCCAAAACATGAATGAGTCTCTTGATTTCTACTGCAGTACATCAAAATCTTGGGGGAGATCTAGATATATTCAGCCTCCTCCAGACATTTGGATAACTTAGGGTTGTATTATAGAGGCTGGAAACTTTTCTGTACTATGCAGACATTCTTACACACATACACCTCAAGGCCCAGATTCTGAGCCATGACCGCTGTAGAGCTAACTGTGTGGCCCTTGGAAGCTAGGGATAGCAGGGAAGGGTTTGATCCTCTCTTTAAACTAGATTAGCCATGTTTGTGCTGTGTGAACTTAAATTAGGGCAGTCTAGGGGCCATTCTAGCACATGGAAACAGCCAGACCAAAGGGATGATATCCAGCCACATTCTCTTGTCCTCTGCTATGTTCCCCCTATTAGGGATGTCAATATGTAGTCGACTACACAATTAGCCAATAAGCCTGGGCTTATCTGTTAATTTTGTCAACTACAAGCAGCCCCCCACCCTTGCTGCCTCTGTATCAGAGGCTGCAAGGGGCTGGAGGGGAGTGGGAGCCAGTGCTCATGAGGAGCTGACTTTAATCAGGCTCCCCACAAACACCAGATCTGCCTGTCTCTACCCCCACCCCCCACTGCTGCCTCTGATAGAGAGGCAGCAGCATGGAGGGGGAGGGGGCAGGCTGGAGCTGATACATTTGGGAAGCTGGCTTTCAAGAAGGCTCCCCATGCATGCTGACTTCGCTGATCTGCCTGCTCCTCCTTGCTGCCTCTCAGAGGCAGCAGCTCATGTGGGAGGAGAGTGATCTGCCTGCCTCCCCCCCTACCCTGGGACTATCGAATAGTTGTGTAACTGGTAAGATTTACATGACTATTCAATTTCACGATATCTAACTTCCCTATCCCCTACATCAGGGGCTAGAAGCAGAGTGCATCATCGGCTCTCTGCCATCCATGTGTCATTTTCCCTGAGAGCTCTCTCTCCTCTTCCCCCTCCCCCACGCCTTCTGCTTCTTTTACAGGGGAATGACCTGATCCAGTGTGCTTACTGAATTTCAGGTCTCTGAAGATGTGCTTTCCTGTCAGCATCATTACGTCATCTCTGCTAACCCTCTCCCACTGACATAGTACTGGTGTGGACAGTGCTTAGGTTGCTATAATTTAGATCACTCAAACGAGAGTCTTTCACATCCATGGACCATGCAAGTTAGATCAGTCAGTAGAAACATAGACCTGCTCTTGAAACTAGGGTTTGGCAAGCCCAACGCAAGTCACCCTGTTACAAACTGCATTAATATAGAGGCAAGGTGGGTGAGGGAAATCTCTTCAGAAGAGCTCTGTGCAACTCAAAGCTTCTCTCTCAGCTACAGAAGTTGGTCCAATAAGATATTCCCTCACCCACCTTGTCTCTAGTGCCCTGGAACCCCCTGGGCTAAATACTACATGCATTAATAGACATTTATCCATTCAAGGTGGAGACTACTGAAAAACTAAGCATTTATTGCATTTTAAAATCATTTTTCAAAGTATTGCCCTTTTCTTATTCTATTCTCTGAAGTGGAATTGTAAAGGGACATTTACTGAGTAGTGGCAGGAAGACTGCTGTGCCAGACAGTGGGGCCAACAGCTACCACAGGCCCAGGGGCAAGGTGTGGGACAGGGCCCAGCTCAATGCCTTCAGGAGGGGTGGGGCCCTGGGCAGAAGCAGCAGGACCAGAGCAACCAGGCCACCCTCAGTGCCACCAGGAATGCAGCGCTGCTCTTCTCCCACCTCCCCCCCCCCAGCATTCAAAGCTGCGCGGAGTGCTCAGCACGGTGCTCCAACACTTAAAGGGGCCCACGGTTCCGGCTGCCTGCCACAATAGCAGTGGCAGGGGCCAGGAGCTCTGGGCCCCCATGCAGATGCCCCCTTTGCCCTCCCTTTATCAATGTGCCTAGCGCCAGAGCAACATGGCACTTGAGAAACTCAAAATGGATGGTGCTATGGCAGCACAAGTCATTAAATGTGAGGGACTTGCTATGACTAATGTATCACTAGTATCTCGTTGCAAGATCACAGCTATGTTTATACACGGCCCTTCTGTTGATTTGAAAAAAGGCAATATTTTTTCCTGAATAGGAAAATAAATCACAATACTTACATAGACTGTTCAATCCATCTGTTTCCAACAGCAGTTTGATTATGATTTGGTGACGCACTGAAGAGTCAGTTCTGCACCTGATGCTATGCATACATTAACTACAGCTTGGACTGGGCTATAAATATGGAAAGGCAGAGTGGGCCTTTCAATACACTTCCAAAACTATGAGCCTTCTGTAACTCCAAGTGTAATGGTAGTGAACTACTCACAGGTAAACACAGACTTGGATCCCTGTATTTTAGTCCAGCAAGAGACAGAGTTAGAGAATTAACACACAACCCAAGTTTTTTCCATGAGAAGCAAAGTTTTATAAATAGGGGTGGTGGTGGAAAAGGCATTGTATTGAGAAAAAGAATTCAATTATTTTTGAATATTGTCTTTTTAAATGCAGTTCTCTCTGAAATTGTATCATGTAGTTCTCTACCACGAGTTCACTTTGTTAAATACATATATTGGCACAAGGTACATTTGTATCACCAAAGTATTAGAAGACAGACAAATCCCTCGGGTGTCTGCCAAAGGCAAATATAATCTGTCCAGGATGGGTCTTCTCAGTGAGTCTCAGATTTCATTCTGTACAACCATTTGTCATTATTGTCTGTTCTCGATTCAGTAGCAGGATGAGTCACTGCTCACTGGTGAATCAGGTCAGATCTGGTTACGTCAATCTTACGAAAGGCTATTACAACTAACTCTGAACCACCTCAGTGATGCAGACAGAGGGGGGAAGGGAGGAGGGAAGGGAGAGAGAAAATTCTAAAAATATGATTAGAGACACCAGAATTTGTAAAGGGTCTTGTCATCACCTTGTAATTGGTACATGGCAATAAAGTAAGTTTGGACAGCATGAGAGCCTGGAGAGAACAATGTGATCTAATCAATGTCAGCGAGTAACTACAGCTAAAGCAGTAATTGAAGCAATAAGTAAGAAAACCCAGTGTTACAGTGAACAAAATCGCTCAAGTGACCTTCTATCAGCTCCTGAGCTGGCTACTTGTGCACAGTGTATAAAATATTACTGGACTGGAAAATAATCAGTTACCTAGTTTTAATGTAAACTCATCCTCCAAAAAGTAAATAAGCAAAACAAGAGATTGTATGTGTCCCAGAGACTGCCAGCTCAACATTGGCACTAGCTGCCACCATCCAATGCCCTGCTGCTGACAATGGAAGTTAAGTCTCCTTTCTGTGTTGTTACAGTGGGGTGAGGCCAATTGCAGGGCTGCATGATGTCACTAGGAGTTTACTGGGACAGAATTAGCATATTTCTAATTGCTCCATGAAGTTGGAGAGGGAGGCAATTAAAGATTTAGTTACCTGTTTAGGTGCTTCTAATCTTAATCAGAAAAGGGCAGTCCCCCATCCCCGTCCCCGTCCCCGTCCCCCCCCCCCCCCACTGCCTTTAGTGACTGCTTACTGGCTATTTCTCAGGTAGAAAGGGATTAGACAAATTGGCTGTGGACATCCCATCCTGGAACAGTCCCAAACCCCACTGCCCCCATAGTAAATAACTGAGCCTCAAGGAGGAAACCTTCATTGTGAGAATCCTTCACTTCTGGCACAGTTATAGCATACACTGTTACAGTCAGACAGAAAAGATAAAACCAGGCCCTTACCACAGGCTTCACCCCACCCTCCATACGCTGGCCTCTGGGGCCTGTCACTCCTGCTCTTGCCCCTGACTCCTTCCCACTCAGTTTGGGAACCTGCTAAGTCTCAAGGAAAAGCTTCCTTTGAAAGCGAAAATTCTGTTTCCAGCCTTCTTCCTTGCAGACATGACATTGAACACAGAAGTTCAATGCCAGGGTTGCAAGTTTGCAATTTTTTCTGATGTTTATGTGGGTGATTCGTGACTTCTTCAACCACCCAGGCTTGGTGCTTAATACCCGTAAAACTACTCTATTTTGGAAAGAACTCTAAGCAGTAGGGACGTAAAAGGTTAACCGGTTACCCAGTAATCATTACCTTTACTGGAATGCTTACCAGGTAATTGGTTGGATGGCCAACTGCCGCTAGGCTGGAACAGCCTGGGCCAAGGTAGGGTTGCCAGGTGTCCGGTTTTCTACTGGATAGTCCGGTTTTTGGGCTCTCTGCCGCATAAAAAAATCCAGAAAATACCGGACATGTGCAATGTCCGGTATTTCCTGGTTTTCTGGCTGGGCACGGGACAGAAGCCTGCTGGGGGCGGGGGGAGTGACTGGGGGGGCGGGGTGCGATCGGCGCTGGGAGCCCTGGTTGTGTGTGAGAAGGAGGGGGGGCAGCCCGGTCCATGCTCCTGTGCGCTGGTCAAGCGCGTGGTGGAGCTGCAGCTGGACTGACTCGCGCAGGACGGGAGCGCCCTGAGATCTGCACAGCCCGAGTCAGTCCTGCTCCCCGCCGGCTGATTCCTTCCCCTGCCCCCTCCTAGGCGGCCGGTTGGTTGATTGATTGATTGATTCTCCCTGACTTCTCCTCCCGGTCTTCCCCAGCCAGTTCCCCCCACTGCCGCCAGCTCTGCCTGCCGCTGGCCGGTTCCTGCTCCAGATCTTCCCCAGCCAGCCCCGCTGCACCCCCCCACCAGCCCTGCTTCTGGCAGCCAGTTCTCCCCTCCTCCTCCTCCTGAGCACCCCCAGCCAGCTCCACCCCCGCTGGCCACCACCCCCTTCCTCTCCCCCTCCCCCCCCGATATCCCACAGCCAGCCCCGTTCCACCCGACCTCCCCCTCCACCGACCAGCCCTGCTTCCCGTCGCCTCCTCCCCCCCCCAATCTCCTCCAGCCAGCCCATTGCCCTCCTCCCCCCCTCCCGGCCAGCACCACTTCCCCCTCCACCCATGAAGCGTGCCCGGTATTTTTTTTATGACTACCTGGTAACCCTAGCCAAGAGGTGAACCCACAGTGGCTCTGAGACTGAGTTGGCCAGCAAGATCCCAGCCCTGGAGCAGCCAGCACGCAAGCGAGTGAGTGAGTGAGTGCCTGGCCCTAGCATCTATCCACCAACAGTTAACCAGTAATAATGTAACTATTTAACCAGCTAGCAATTTTCATGGTTATTTACATGCCAACTGAGCAGCTCATGGCTCTGGGTAACAGGGCTAAGTTACAATGGATAACTCTAGAACTGTGGTAGTCTGATTCAGGAAACTAAGCATTTAAAACATTTAAGCAAATTTTGACAATGGAGATTTACACTGTCCGAGTCACTTTGGTTCTTTTGAAAGTTTTACCACAACATTCCAAGCCCAGCTCTGGCAACAACTCCCTCCACGGCACAAGTCATTAAGTAACTACTCCAACTCTCCAGTCATCTGAAGAAGTGGGCTGTGCCCACCAAAGCTCAGGATACCATCTATATGTTTTGTTAGTCTTTGTTTGTTAGACTATTTGTTTAAGTTTTCACTCTACCTTAGTTTCTCCAACTCTAAAAGGGAAACAGTTCTAATGATTTACTTCACAGGGTCCCTATCACGGCAATTAGTATGCTCACCAGTAGGGCTGCCAACTTTGACCAAAGCTACTCCAGGAGATTCTCACCTCCCCCCCATATGACAGTGTCATTTTCTTTAAAATGCCTATTAAAAGCTCAAAGATTGTTTTTAATAGTCGTCAAAAGATTGATGCCAATTCTGGGAGACTCCAGGTCACACCTGGAGGGTTAGCAACCCCAATGACTAAGAGTGCCTTGTTTGCCAACAGCCAGGCTTTTCATATAAAATAACTCCATTAAGACTGAGCAGTGCTCAAGAATGCTCCCTATCCCAGCTCTGTTTCTTGTTACATGCAGACACTTATCACAGGTACTTAAAACATTCATTTGTAGGCACATCCCAAAAGAATGAGTCTTCTCTTGCTGTAAGGCAAAAGCAGAAAGGTTCCTTTTTGATTCAGGAACCATTTGAATCCATATAGACCCTTTCCTCACTGATAGTTTACCCAGGAATACTAGCAACTGCTACTGACCTTTAAACTTAGGGTTCAACAGCCTGACACCTCTTTCAGAGCCAGTCCGTCTCTCCTGTAATAGTAACAACAACAAAATCTTTGCCTTGCCTCTGCCTCCTCCTTTTATTTCTTATTCCTAGGTGTCCACAGCTGGAGAACATTCTCTAGCAGCTGCAGCCTCTGCTGGATGATGCTAGTCTAATGAAATCTATTCACCCCTTCCTGTGATAGTAATCACAGGACAGGTATACCTTATCTCAATCCAAACACCATGCTATACTACACTTATCTGAAGACAAACAGCAAGGAAAAGAGACAAATAGAAAGAGGAAGGTGGGAATATACCTTAGAAATGTCTGATTTATCTGGCTGAGCTTGTTGTGGATCCTGATTCTGATTTTGTGGAACAGCTTTTAAAGTGGAAGTTGTAACAGAAGAGGAAGAAAAAAAACATAGTTTTTCTCCCTGGCTTTTCCCCATTTTCAGGTACTTTTAAATAGTGATTTCTTGGAAGTTCTCTCTTCAGATGGCCTGGATCTGAAGAAAGACAACTGAGGCAGATTAGCAGAGCCTGCATAATCCATGCTTCAGGACCCATGAGATTTGTTGCAGAATGCACCCTTTCTCCAGAAACAAAACTTTAAAAAAATGATTCTCCCTCAGTTGCAAAGAAAATATGAACTGAATATAAAGCAATCAGCATTATTTTTCCTGAGTCTTCAGGGGGCCTGAAATGAAAGATCTGAGAAGTGTGAACTTCCCCATTCATCACAATGTTGTGTTAGCACTAAAACCTAAAAATAACTCCTTCAATGTTAACATTGTTACTTCTCTGATGATAATTTCACAGAACATATAGCTAATAGGTTAATCCCTAACTCCCTCCCCATGCCTTCTTAGATGCCAAAATCCCCAGCTGCTCTCATCCCTCAGACCAAAACCTCCAGCTTCCTTTGACATCTGTTGTGATACAGTTATGCATGATCAACATGAACATCTGCATCACATTTGAAAACTGAAAATGTGGGGTGGCAAACTCAGAAACACCTAAGAATTCTATTCAGAAAAGCAAGCATGCCAGGCAGAAAGTCCTCTGGACTAGCTAATGAGAGATACAGATGACAGAGATGGGGCCTGAACTCCACCCTTTCCACAGAACTAGATGCCTAACCCAGCTGAAGGGAGGTTCTTACTGCTGTTTGCCACCCATAGCTGGGAACCCTGCTCCTGAAGACAGGCAGCTGAGGTACCTACACTGTTTCTTTGAAAAAGCACAAGAGGAGATGGCAATTCGCTTATTATTCTTAGGCCAGTAGTTGGACCACTCACCCAAGATGGGGGAGATCCAGGTCCTGGTCCCAATCCCCTTTTTGCCTGGTAGGGAGAAAGGATTTGACCCAGGAGGCCTCCCACCTTTCAGGACAGTACCCTAACCACTTCCCCAGGGGATATTTGGATGTAGGTTACCATCAAGCTCTCCTGTTAAAGCTATCCATTTTGGATACATAATTAGTCATTGTAATTGGAAGACTGGACCCAAGGTCCCCAATCTCCCATGTATCTAGCCATTATCTCAGGTTCTCTCTCTCTCGCTCTCTCTCTCCCAGTGACTATTTAAGTATCAGGGTGCTCAGGCCCCACAGCTGGGTGGAGGAGTGCCTGTCTTTTGCTGGTTTGTGGATTGTACTAGGGATCCAGCTTCCTAGAGTGTGGTGGCAGCACCATGTCTACAAGCAGAAATGCAGGTGCCTAGGGAACTTTTACAGCAAAAATTCAAGCACTGAGTGAGTTTACATGCCCACAGTTGGCAACAGAGCAGGGGTTTTGTGAATCAGGAGTGCCTAAAACTTGGACTTAATACCTCAATCTGAATTTTAGACTCTGATGCTCCTTTGTGGATGTGGGCCAAAGTGGCTGCACATTACAGGTACCTGTAGTTATGCCAACTTGCTGGTCTACTATGAAGACCTTACAATTTAAGGCCCTAGTCCTAAAACCCTTGTTGGTGTGATTCCATTAGAACGGCTCCTGCCTGTATGTGTTTGGAAGTGCAGGATCTAACTTTAGAACTGTTCATTCTTGCATCCAGTTTAGTTCTCTGCTGATACACTGCTTAAAAAGTCATTATGGGGGCTTGTATGGGACTTGAACATTGGGCTGGCCATCAGCACAGGAGTGAATTTGCTGGGCTTTATGTAAACACTGCAAGCGGTAGTTGCTAATTGCTACATTACAGTCTTCTTTTTCCACATACTACAGTTTAAAATGCCACTTTACCAGTACATCTGTACAAACAGTGATTTTTTTTATAATGTTCTCTGTGCTTATGTGTAAACCAAGCCTAACTTCAGAAAACCTATTTCCAAGAACCAGCCACATACAGTGAAACGAATGTTCCAGAGATAGTCCTTAAGCACTACTCCAAGGTTTTATATTTACTGAAATATATTCCAGCAAAATGACAGTCCACTATTAAATGACATTATTCAACCCACTCCCCAGGCAACACTTAGAAAATAAAAATAGCATCACCATTACATTATTCACAAACCATAAAATATTATTCTCCAACAAAATGTCTCAGCAGCTGAAGCCCTTGCCTGATTCTGCACATGCTACAAAATGTGAACTTTTCATGCATGTGCATGAAAACGCAAACTTATAGATGGCTACAGAATGCCGTGTCACCCATTATACCATCCTCCCCTGAAGTTAAATAAGGCTCTTGTAAGTGTCAAGCCTTGCAGTGCAGTAAGATCATAGGACTCAATTGTGTGCACTTCAACACCAATCTAACTAAATGCTTAAGCATGTGCCTATCTTCAAGCTGTGACCTACTGAAATCAGTGAGACTACTTATGTGCTTAAGTGCTTTGCTGGATCAGAACCAGGCCCAGAGTGCTCAGCACCTTGCGAGATCAAGCCTCAAATGAATTTATGACAGGTTGTATGTTCCTGACTTTGACCAAAGAGTCTTCAAGCTTGGAAATCCACCCTTGCCTGCTCTAAAATGTTATGATATCCCCAGGATATATATTATTTCTATTACAGTAGTGCCTAGGATGCAAATCACAAACTCAGACCTTGCTATGTTAGACAATGAACACAGAACAAAAAGATGGTCCCTGACCCCAAAGAACTGACAAAACTACCTAAAATAGAGGAAATATTTATCTGTTCTGTGGCACAGTAGAAACTGTGAGCAGCTGCACACAAAGCACAGCACATACTGCTGCTCCACTCTGTAGAGCACTCTAGGAATGCATGCAAGAGAACTAGGGATATTAAATATTGGTTAATTGAATAGTCAATTAACCTCATGAATTCTTATCAGTTACTCAATTATTCTATAGTCTCTAGGGGTGAGGTTGGCAGCCAGTGTGCTCCAGCCCTACTCCCAAGGAGCCCCATGACACTCTGCACTGAACCAGAGGCAGCAGCGCAGGGTGCCAGATGGGAACTGGTCCATGAGGCGAGCCAGTTTAAAAACCAGCTCCCCTTGCGGACCAGCTGCCTGTCGCCCCACGCTGCTGTCCAGGCTGGGGGCTGAGCTCCTGGACCCAGTGCAAACCAGAACTGAGCCAGGCTGCGTGCCTGGCTCCTGATACACTTTAAATGCAGAGCCACAGCAGGGATAGGTCCCGGACCTAGCATGAGACAGGATTGAGTTGGGCTGCTGGCCAGCTGCTAAAAAATTTACTGGTGGAGTGGAGGGGGAGAAATGCATGTAGTCTATAGAATTAATCTATAAGCTTTTGCTTATCAGTTAACTGACTACATTATTACTTCCCCAAAGAGAACACCAAGCTCCAATGCATGGACAAAATCTTCCTTAACAAAAAATTCAGGTAAACTTAAATTTTGTTTGAATACGTGATTCTGAATCAGGCACCAGAATCCTCAGGAAGAAGAGAATTTATTACAAAACTTCTCTATGGTGTTTAAATGAGCTCTGAGTAAAAGCATCCTTGTCTTGCTTTTCATATATTTTATTTTATTCACCAAAGAACACTCTAAAATACAGAAATCATTGTGTTTAAAAGAATTTCTATAATTTGTTACTGAGCCAGAGCTAGTTTGCATAAATGGTGAGAAATATTTTTAATTGATTTGAGCCTTACACATTGCATTGTGGATTACACGCTTTTCTCAAGAAGCATATAGTTGGTCACTTAGGGTATGTCTATACAGAGTTTTGTCAAAACCTGAGGAACGTCCACACTGCTATTGCGTTCTTTCGCAAGAAGATCAAAAGAACAGAGGGGTTTTTCTGGCATTGGTAATCCTCATTGTCCGAGGAAGAAGCCTTTTTGCGAAAGAGCTCTTTCACAAAAAGACTTGTGTGGACAGGGAAGAGGGAGTTCTTTCGGAAGAAGAGGAAAGAAGAAGCACAGCTGCCCTGGTGGCCATTCCATCCATAGCAATCACAGCTTACATGCGAAAGAGTGTCCATTCAGTCTGGACACTATCTTTCGAAAAAGCAGATTGCTTTTTTGATGCACTTCTGCAGTGTGGATGCTCTCTTTCAGAAGAAGTTTTTTCAGAAGATCTCTTCCGAAAAATGCTTCTTCCAAAAGGAGACTGTAGTCTAGATGTAGCCTGAGAATAGTCTCTCTCGCCAGAACAAAATACTGTATGTCATGATTCAATGCAAATTGTTGATATTAATGGTCGGATACACCTCTCTGTTACACTTACTAAGGTACCTTTTCTGCCTTTAGCTGATTTACTCCAAATTTACAGCTGTGTGGGTCAGAGGAGAGTCAGACCCTAAATCTTTAGCCTATGTGCATTATTTCTGCATACAAAGCAGTACAATACTAAAATGAATAAAAAGACAGTTTGTATTTTAAACAGTGACAACTAATCATTAAACAAATAAATGCAACACTAATCTTAGTGCACTGAATTGTTTTCATTTTGTAGCTCTGCAACATACTTCTAAAAAGAATGTAGTGAAAAGTTACGTTTTTTTGCAGTCACACAAAGTAAAATTGCTGTAATTTGTTACAGTCAGCTACATTTAGAGTGGCTGATTCTTCACTGCTTTGTGCCATATAGTCTTTTATGCCTGGGCTGAACACAAAGTGGATGTAAAATGCAGTATGTCCAAATCAGCAAATCTTCTCTTGCCTGGGCTTATGTTTTTTTTCACATTCACTGTGCAAATGACAACATAAGGTGCAAAACACCCTAGATTTGATCTTTAACTACACTAGAACAATGCTCGGTTCTTCTGAGCATAGAGCCAAAGATGGCTTCATATCGTCTTTCTGAGGCCCAATCCTTGAGCCAGCCAAATCTTGATTAGACCCTGATACAGGTTATAGCAGCCTCAGAGCTGCTTTAAACAACACCCAACTACAATGTTCCCCAAAAGACTTAAAATTAAGTATTGCTCAAATGCTTTGCTGAATCTGGAATAGGCCCACACAAAGGATGAAGGAAGGGGCCATTTCCCTCAAAGAGTTATAAACACCATAATATATCAGACTGTGTTGTTGTAAATCTCTTTTTTAGGGAGGAGACCTGGCAGAGTAATCTAGCTCATAATTTTTTACCTTGCAGTGTTTGCAATTCTGGGATGCATGCATATGCAAACACAGTTTGTGCTTAGATTGTTCCAATGAGAGAACAGGTACAGCTTTCCTGATTAATATTTTTGTATTGTAGTAATGAAGTGAGACTTGAAATAAATTCCCTGTTCTACTTTGTCATGAAAATAAAAACTTTAATTCCATTCCCCAATGTTACTTCATCAATTCCACTAACTGAAAGTGAGCTCTTTTCTGAATGACCAAAAATCTCTAAACCATATACTTTAGAAATACTGTGGCATCAGCACAGTCATCCGACAACCAAGGGAAATATGGCTGAGAAGAAAAATCTGCACGCTGCCAAACACCGATTCTAGCTAGTTTTATCTTAGTGAGTCTCATCCTTTTCCATATCTGAACACCTTCTGTGTTCTATCTGAGATTTAGCCAGTCTCCTCACTCCCAATTTGCAATATGGGAAAGACAAGGTGACATTGTTTGCAATGAGATTCCCTATTGTATCTCATAGGAACCATGTAACATCAGGGGGATCGAAGTATTTCAGAAACTTAGGTGAAAAGTTTTTCAACTAATACTCTTAAGCATAGAGTGCATACAGTTCTCTAAACTCACAACCAACCCACAAACTACTTAAAAGGTTGTCTCTCTGTTCAGATACATTATGACTGTAGCTTTGTGAAAACTTTAGGAGCTAAATGCTTTGTTAGTCTATAAAGTGCTACCAGACCATTTGTTGGGGGTTTTTTTTGTGAATACTGAAAGCTTTAGAAAGTTATGAGAGACTCAAAACAATAAAATTTGAATGGATATTAGAATGTAACCATAACTGCGGCTATAACACGACAAATGTTCCACCATTTTGACATGTGCCAGTTATTGTTAGTTCAATTTTCCTAAGCTGCACAAGACACTTGCTATAAATTGCAATGCAACAGTAGACAGGTTCAAGCAACTAAATTATAGTTTAAGTGAAATAATTCCATTGGCACCTATCACATATTATTGTATTATCCTTGCAAGGCTGATGAAAATGCTGTGACAGTATACAGAAACAGAATAAATATACTAGCTGGGGATATATAAATGATCCCTAGTGAAAAGACTCATTGTTAGAAAATGAAACAGCTGCAAGAATTTCTATCTTTTTTAGGATGGCTTGGTTTAATGATTGTCTTTGTTACTGTCAAAAGGTATGCTAAAAACATTTCTTTCTGAGTTTATTACTTATCATTGAAATGTGTATGGCATGAAGTGGTACAAGAGTCTCAATGAATTTTTATGTACAGTAAAATACATATAATTGATTGTAGGTCATCTTGCATTGCCATTATTGACTGCAATATCAACTGAGCATTTCATTTACGTGCTTTCTTGTGAGACTGGGTTCCACATGCCTAGAACTATAACAACAATGAATTGAGTAATGGTACCATGCTACATGAGGCCAAATCAAACATTTGCTTTGCTGCTTTTGATACTTTAAGTCTCAGCCCAAAACAAAAAATAGTTATTCACTCAGCAATAATTTCATGTAAAATTTTCATGTAAACAGGAAAAAATACAAAATTGCAAAATTTCCCACAAAACAGAGGAGTTCCTAAGCAATCAGATTCAATGAGTGTCACCATCCCCCAGGCAAGAAAGACAGGAACTGGTGACAATGGAATGTAAAAGCCAGAAAGAAGGAGTGACAGCTGGTAAACACTGGTGGTAAGAGAATCATGCAGCATCCTGCACAGTGGATAGAAAGCAGAGGAGGATGGGCAGGCTGTGACCCCCAGAGAGAAGAGGACTAGGAGGAATTCCACACAGCTCAGAGTAGCCAATCATTGGCCGTTTCTCAGCATGAAAACTACAGAAAATATCTTTATTCTATTCAGGTTTTCATACTGTGCTCATCACCATAGTATCTAAGCATCTTCCTGTGGTGCATGAAGCACAAGGACTGCAAATCTGTCGTGTTGTTTGTTCTCTCATCCTTTCCCCGGTGGGAGAAGCATCTGCACCATAATTCCTTGCTTTGATAGGGGCTTTGTTTTAAGGGGTTTTTAAAACAGGTGTGCCTGTTGCTACATGCTTGTTTGGTAAAGAAGGCAAAGGCAAATAAATGGGCTATGCCATTAAAGTGGAAGGTGATGAAGTTTGTCATGATACTTAGTCCCTGGGGGAGTTCATTCCACAGTCTTAGACCACCCTGAGAAAGTTCTGTCTCCTGCTGTCTCCTGCACAGATTAGCTTTGTAATTGCTGGAGACTGCCCTTTACCTGCAGGGTCCTTGGAACATCCCCCACAACCAGCACTGCCCTATCTCAGGGCTACCATCTAGGAGTAAGCGGGGGGGTTGCTCCAGGCCTAGCAATTTAAAAGGGCGTGGGGCTCCTGGTCATGCAGTCTGAGCAGTGCAGAGGGGCTGACAGGGGAAGGCTAGCCCCCAACCTGATCCTTCCATCCAAGGCCCTGCCTCTTCCAGGAGGGCCTGCAGCCAATCCCCTCACCTTTCCCAGGGGCCTCGCTTTTATGTCCTCAGCTCTGCCCCATCCTCATCCCAAAAGGGGCTACCATATCTATCGTGACCATTTACGCAACACTGGAACTACAGAAAGGCAGAATAGGACACCTATATTAACCAACAGTCTAATTCCTGCAACACATCGCAATAATCAAGCGCAGAATTCAGTTTTTAGGGTTTCAAACTCTGATTAATATCAATCATTAAGGGCTTTTCATTTGCATTGATTTTTTTCTTATATTTTTAACCTTTTTAAAAAACATGTTGACTGTTCCTGGAATCTAAGGCGGGCAGGTGAGAGCTAGGGCAGGCTTACAAGGGGTTCCCAGCACTGACAGTGGGGCTGCAGGGGGCTCCTTGCACAGCCAAGAGGCCCAAGATGCAGGGGTGCCTGGTGCCAGGGAGGCTATGATCCTGTCTCAGTGGTGCAACAGCCCCTAGTCAGCACTGCAAGCTGGAGGCAGGCCTGTTGCTGAACAGTTTCTGCCTGTGGAGGGAGTCATTCAGCAGCAAGTGGCCTTCCTCACACCCAGGTGCTCTTCCTCTTCCTCGCAGTCCTGGCCAGGGGTCTCTGGTCAGCTGAGGTCAGGCCGCCGCAGCCTTCTCCACAGCTTGTGTCTGCAGACTGGGTGCATCTGGCTCCATGACAGCACAGGCAGCCCTCTGCAGTTCTGCTCTCACAGACCCACTCACTCACTCCTATGACCATGGGAGTGCAGAGAGCTCTCTGCACAGCCACATGGCTGGTGCCACTAGACCCCTGAAGGCACAGTCCTGGCGACAGGGGAAGGCTGCAGTCCTGGTGGGGCAGAGCAGAGACCTCCCAGCTGGTGTATGAGAGCACATCTGTCACAATGGGGCTGCAGGGACCCTTGCTGCCATGGAAGCTGTTCAGTAGAAGGGTGTTCTCTGCTGCAGCCACAGGGCTCCTTCTTCTCCTCTCCTTTCCAGTCCTGCCCAAGGTCATCTGCCCTGCCAGGACCACAGCCTTTTCCCTGCACTCTATTTGTCAGTCTCGCCCCATCACATAACGATGCAGAGTGCTACATGCCTGGCAGTCGAGATGGTGATGCCCAATCTGCAGGCATGCCAGCTGTTATCAACTAATATTTCTTTCATCCATTTCAGTAGGTGAGTTGAAATCAGAGTGTACCCATCTCTATCAATTGATATCACAGGCTGACAAGCCTAAGCATACCCAGATTTATCAACGCAATCTTTAAGGCCACCTCCAAGCCCAGCCCACACAACTACTAAAATACTCACACACCACCTCTGGATGAAGAACAGACTCTCCTCCATATAAATGGTATGAAAAATTTGATATTCCGAAAAGAGCCATCCATTTCCTTGAGAGCCTGAATGCAGGCTGAAGAGCACACCGGGGGAAATGGGGAGGGACGAGGAGGGGAGCAGTCTTAGAAATGGACATGTGAAAAAAGATCTAGCAGGGAAGCATGGACATTCAAGAAGTTCAGAGCAGCAAAAAAACCCCCAGATACATGGCACCCGGAGTTCTCTCCAAATAGTGTCACCACATATCTCACCAACATAACTGAAGCAGGCTATGTTGAAATAATATTTTCAAGGTGTCAGTCAAAAGAGTGGCATCAATAAAAGCCAACCCTCCACCCATTCTCTAGGAAGAAACAGTCTGATGTGCTCAAGTAGACAGGAATGTCCTGGGGAGCAGACCCTTCAATCCTTCATACAGCTGTTCTGGTGTTTGCTTCAGCTGAATGCTGCTCTGTTTTGTGGGTGCAGTCACCATACTTATCATGTTGACGTAGAACTGAATTTGGCCACTTGTGTTATTACTGATACTTGAATTATATGACAACCTCCAATCTACATATTCTAAGCTAGCACCCATAGCTCTGCCAGATCTTCGCCAAGTGGCTATTACTGTTATGTCTTCCTGGAGAGTTGTGAGGGATGGAAACCAAACTGTTACATCTCCTCTTGACTGATGCCTCACTATTCACACAGGAAACAACATGTAACACCAGCTCGATGGTCTAATCATGTTCAGGGAAGAAATCTCACTTCTGCAGACTGGGGTCTGATACCAAGGTTGATCTCTTGACAATCCTTGGCTACCGCAGCTAACATTCTCCTGGACAAGAGTGCTACTGACCCTTTCCCATGCATGGCTCATCAGCACTGCCAAGGAGAGTCTGACATCCCACACACAGATGGAATGCAAGCTATCGGGAACAGTATCCCTGATGATGCCACAGCACAACTGGTGGCTGAGCTCTGTGACTTTATCCTCACACACAATTATATCAAATTTGGTGACAATATATACCTCCAGACCAGTGGCACCGCTATGGGCACCCACATGGCCCCACAATATGCCAACATTTTTATGGCTGACCTGGAACAACGCTTCCTCAGCTCTCTACCTATGCTACATTGATGACATCTTCATCATCTAGACCCATGGGAAGGAAACTCTGGAAGAATTCCATCACGATTTCAACAGCTTCCACCCCACCATCAACCTCAGCCTGGACCAGTCTACACAGGAGGTCCACTTCCTGGACACCACGGTACAAAGAAGTGATGGTCACATAAACACTACCCTATACCGAAAACCTACTGACCGCTATGCCTCCAGCTTCAATCCCAGACACACCACACGATCCATTGTCTACAGCCAAGCACTGAGGTACAACCGCATTGGCTCCAACCTCTCAGACAGAGACCAACACCTACAAGATCTTCAACAAGCATTCTTGAAACTACGATGCCCACACAAGGAAGTAAGGAAACAGATCAACAGAGCCAGACGTGTACCCAGAAGCCTCCTGCTGTGGGACACGCCCAAAAAAGAAACCAACAGAACACCACTGGCCATCACCTACAGTCCTCAGCTAAAACCTCTCCAACGCATCTTCAGTGATCTAGAACCCATCCTGGACAACGATCCCTCACTTTCACAGGCCTTGGGAGGCAGGCCAGTCCTCGCCCACAGACAGCCCACCAACCTGAAGTATATTCTCATCAGCAACTATACACCGCACCACAGTAACTCTAACTCAGGAACCAATCCCTGCAACAAACCTCAGTGCCAACTCTGCCAACATATCTACACCAGCAACACCATCACAGGACCTAACCAGATCAGCCACACCATCACTGGCTCATTCACTTGCACATCTACCAATATAATATACACCATCATGTGCCAGCAATGCCCCTCTGTTACATTAGCCAAACTGGACAGTCCCTACGCAAAAGAATAAATGGACACAAATCAGATATTAGGAATGGCAGTATACAGAAACCTATAGGAGAACACTTCAGTCTCCCTGGACACACAGTAGCAGGTTTAAAGGTAGCCATCCTGCAGCAAAAAAACTTCAGGACCAGACTTCAGAGAGAAACTGCTGAGCTGCAGTTCATCTGCAAATTTGACACCATCAGCTCAGGATTAAACAAAGACTGTGAATGCCTAGCCAGTTGCAAAAGCAGTTTCTCCTCTCTTGGTGTTCACACCTCCACATCAGCTGCTAGAAGTGGGTCTCATCCTCCCTGATTGAATTTACCTCATTAGCCTGATTCTTGCCTGCATATTTATACCTGCCTCTGGAAATTTCCACTACATGCATCTGACAAAGTGGGTCTTTGCCCACAAAAGCTTATGCTCCAATACATCTGTTAGTCTATAAGGTGCTACAGGACTCCTTGTCGCTTTTGCAGATCCAGACTAACATGGCTACCCCTCTGATACTTGACATTCTAAGCACATTCACAAGTCCATCTTTGCATCTGCCTCCTTGTCCATTTCATCACAGATCCTGACCAAGGTCAATAGTTGTCCAGAATTGCTGCAACCATGTACCTGCGTAGCCTGACTTCCTCTCCACTCTGACTGTGGAGTAGATTTGCAAATGCAGACCATAGGTCATGTGGTGAAAGAATGCCCAGCTTGACATCTGGAGGGCAGTTTACAACACGTAACCTCCCTTGACACAGGCTATCCTCTGGTTACAGAACCTAGACAATGAGCTCTGATGTCTGCATGTGAGAAGATGATCATCTGTCTTCTTAGGTTCAGCTTCAGTCAGCTGCTCTTCATTCATGAGCTGGTCTCATCCAAGCACTGGGTCATCTTGGTGGTAGCAGTCTGTGGACCAGGTAGAACTATTTGTCATCAGAATAGTGCTAGCACTTGAGTCTATGTTGTCTTACTAGTTCACTTAGTGACAATGTTGATTTTTGGAAAGGACTGGACAGAGAACTGATGCTTGTGGAATTCCATAGGTGAGCAATTCTAGGGGTGGAGGTGCAGTTTCCCATCACTACTTGTTGGGTGTCCCCTCCAAGGAAGGACTCACACCATTTCAGCATGTTACCTTGGATCTCTGCCACATCTCTCAAGTGAGACAGCAGTAGCTCTTTGTCAACAGTGTTCAGTGCTACAGAGAGGTCCAAGAAGATGAGAATGAATGTCTGTTCTCTAGTCATTGATAGGAGGAAGATCAAGGTTCCAAGGGTTATGAAGTAAAGAAATTCTTTACCTATACACCAATGCTAGGAGCCCGAGTCATGAAAACCAGCAAAGTTCACTCTAATTTTGTGTGTGCGCGCCGAGGACTGCAAACTCCACAGAGCACTCAATTTTTTGTCCGTGAGCAATCTTGCCCTTTTTTAAAAGTGGTGTGTGTGGGGGGAGGAGGGATGGGATACCAAGTGTACACATGGGTGTTGTGGGAGTGTTTATCTAGAAACTGTGAGGAAGCTCTGGGGGCTGCAATGTGTGTACATGTGGTGTGGACAGAGGTGCATGTCGGGGATGATAGTGTGCAGGGATAACTGTGTGTGTGGGTATCTCTCAGGTGTCCAGCCCATTCCTTTGCAGTATCACATATTTCATTCTGACCCCACCCCCATTCTGGTGTCCCCAAGGGAATTGATTCTCTCTGCAGCAGCAGCCATAGGAACCCAGCCAAGGGTGTGTGTCAGACAGGATGTCCCTTGGGCTCAGGGTTTCAGACCTCCTCACAAGGCACTTTGCAGAAGGGGCTTTGGCCCCCTGGTCCCTTCCTCACTGCCTCTCAGCAGTCACAATAGCAGTTATTTTATTATGTTTTAACTCTAGATCTCCCACCTCAATAAAGTCATCTACATCTCTGTTAATTGTGCTTTTAACTGAACACTTGGTGCAAAACCATACATGTGCAATACCAGGGATTGTAAATATTCCAATGGTATTGCTTGTGTTCAAAACCACACACTGATCAATGCCCTATTGCTAATTAACAGATGCCTCCCATCCCTTCTTTCCATTCTGTAAATTATTTCTAAATCTTCCCATCTGTGTTCAAGCTGTGCTTTTGTATATACAAGGAAAAGTAGAATTCTGGCAGGGGAAACTAATGAGGTTTGCAGGGTGGAGGAGCTCTCTTTACTGATACTGAGACAAAAATATAGTAACACTAGAAGATTTACCTGGCATTTATTGGGTCCTTAATTTTTGTTTTTTAGAAAATAAAATGGTGGGGGCTAGAGATGAGGAGTTCAATATGCAGCTTCCCCAGGGAGAAAGGACTGCCCCAGCCCTCTCTCACCATAGCAACTTGGGGCTAGGTGAGAAGTGCCTCTCCATAGCCATTGTAGCTCCAGCAGGCATAGACAAGGGAGGAGTGCATGAGAAAGGTCAGGTCAATCTACTCTCTGTGCATCCTACCCAGAGTGAGAAGTACAGTAAACTGTGCACTTTCCCCTGGGGGGAACAGCCACTTCCTTGACAGCCTGAATGCAGTCTGAAGAATCAGAGGGGTGCCTTCAGCCCTCCCCAAAGGGCACTTGAGGGGTGGGAAGCTCTGGGTTGAGGCAGTCCTGAGGGAAGGGGGCATGCCCCCAGCCAACCCCTCGCACCTGCCTGGTGATTTGGTCTCTCTTCTGTATGGTTTTATGAGCAGCAGTCCCATTCTGGGCACATCCCATTTCCATGTCACAACCAAACCCTTACCTTAATTTTAAGTTATAAAAGGAAGCTGCATATTGATTTGATGGTCCTAGCTCTTACCATTTAGGAGTTCTTGAAAAAACAGAGACAGACCCACAGGCAGACTCTCAAATATATAGTAGACTAATGTCTTAATACAGTAATTTTTTTCTTCTCATTAATATTAATTATATAATTTGGATTTGATGCTGCACCAATTGAAGTCAATGGGAATTTTGCCACTGCCTTGAATGAAAGTAGGAGTAAGCTCTCCAGACTTGATCCTGGGAATTGCAGGTGCTGGCAAGAGCCCAGCCTCTCCCAGGATGAGGACCTTTGTACACACAAAACCTGTGCCACTGATCAAGCTGTTCCATGGGAAGATTCCAAACTTTGAATAATGGGGGCCAAACCTTAAGGCAGCACAAAGCAGCTGGAAAGCTTCTCAAGCCAACGATTATTCTGATGTGCTATGATGGTACAAAGCTGGAATGGTTTGCTCTGTGTCACCTGTCCCCATTGGTCCTGTAGAGAAGACATACTGGGGAGTGCTAGGGACCAGACATGCATTGATGGGAAAGAGCACACAGCAACTGAGGAAACTCACTGCAGCTGAGGATTGAGCACTTGGCCTGTTCTCTAATTTTTTCAGTTATATTAAAAATCAATTTGTTGGGATTTTTACACAAAAAAATTGTTCTTTTGTTTCATTTCATATTTACTGCAGGCCAAACTAGTCCCACTGAAGTCAATGGACATACTGTTAGTGTCTTGGATAGGAACAGGATCTGGACCAACGTAAGCGATAGGGGGATTTGAATTTGGTTGCTTTCTCTAATATATTTAAATCAATATATATGCTAGAGGATCAGATAAAGAACTCTTACTCTAACCATGCTTTAAGGTTGAGTTTGCACAGTTCTGTGTTGTCCTGTTGTCTCACTTTTTTTCCATTTTTAACTTTGCCTTTTTATGAAAAAGAAAGAAATCCTTTAAAATAAATACTGGATCTTCTTATTTATATGAAATCAAGAACCAAGTATTATAGAGTGCTTCTCAATAAATCAAAGTTCCTTACACTTTTAAATATACTGCTTATTTTAGACACCCAATTAGTAAACTAACTATATGGAAAATGCATCTGCACATTTAAATACATGACCACACCACACAAGCATCTAGTTTGCTAACATTGTAATAGATGGCCAATTCTTGCAGCCATATGTTAGCACTGAGATTACATTTCAGTTGAAAATCCTCAGCTTTGTTTGGGCACTGCATAACTGTGATTTCCATATATGACTGAGTTTGAATACTGTGGATGTCTTTCCTATCCTTGATGTCTTCAATGACTAATATGGTGCTGCTCAGGTGTGACACGCTGTACGTCAAAACAGCACCTTGGAACCCTCACATTCACCACTGGCTATGATTGATACGTCTTGTACACACTGTGCATTGCAAGACTCATTTTTAAAGTCCTGATTTGTTGAACATTAGCATCTTGTTGTACACGCTATCACTGTATGTGGAGTTATGAAGTATTGATATGTGTTACTGAAATATGTTGTGAACTTAGAATCACCCATAATCAGCCTTTCAATTGCAACAAAGGCTGGCCAAGGCAGCATTAATGGACCATCAAGAAAACAATGTACTGTCCCAGAAGCCCCTTAGTGAAAGCACATGAGACGTGGAGAGTGCTTGACTAATGGGAACTGACTGACTGACCTCCATGTCACAGCAGTTGGAAGAAGGTATAAAAGAGGGAAAGTGACATCACCACTAGGCCTCTTACTGCCTTCCCTCCCTCTTCCTCCCAATCTCAACACCTAGGGTGTGTCTAAATTACAGGGTTGTTTTTTTTAAAAGTGTCCTTTTTTCAAAAAAACTTCCCCATGCGTCTAGACTGCTACCGCGTTCTTTCGAAAGTAAATTGAAAGAACGCAGCAGTTTTTTCGACCGCGGAAAACCTTGTTTTACGAGGAATAACGCCTTTTTTTTTGAAAGTGCTCTTTCAAAAAAAGGCGCTATATAATGCAAACTGTGCTTTTTCGAAAGACAGCATCCAGACTGCCTGGGTGCTCTCTTTCGAAAAAGCAGCTTGCTTTTTCGAAAGTTCTGGTTGGAGTCTAGATGCTCTTTTTCAAAAGAGGCTTTTAGTCTAGACGTAGCCCTAGAGAACAGCTTCAAGAAAAGGACTTTGAACTGCGGAAGTTTGATCCCAGGCTAGATCCAGTCAGTGTATTGAGGAACTACAGCCTGCTTGTACCACCTGTCAGAGATAGACATTGCTCCATTCAAAAATGGATTAATCTCCAAAAGTTAGAATTTAGACTTCATTTCTATTTTTATTTCTCGAGGAACCAACTTTGATCTCTTTGTGTGCTACTTATAATCAATTAAAACCTAGCTTTCTGTTGTCAATAAATCTGTTTTATATTTTACCTAAAACAGTGAGTTTTAGTTGAATGAAGTGCTTGGGAGATCTCAGTTCAGGCAAGGCTAGTAAATGTCCAATTATTTAAATGAACATATACTGCTCAAGATTCCCTTGAACAGTGCAAGATGTAGAGTTCTCGAGTGCAAGATGTAGAGTTCTCGAGTGTAGGATTCGAGACATGGGGGGAATTGTCTGGAACCTCCCTGTTGATGGTACATGAGTGGCTGGGAGATCATTTGTGTAACTTAGTTGGGTATGTAATTGCAGCACCTGCTAGAGGCTTGTAGCTTGACATCATTAATTTCATTTGGTGACCCTTAGTTCTTATACTTGTTCCCATAATATAAGAACTAGGGGTCACCAAATGAAATTAATAGGTAGCAGGTTTAAAACAAACAAACAAACAAACTGAAGTTTTTCTTCATGCAGCGCACAGTCAACCTGTGGAACTCCTTGCCAGAGGATGTGGTGAAGACTAGGACTTTAACAGGGTTCAAAAAAGAGCTAGATAAATCATGAAGATTAGGTCTATCAATGGCTATTAGCCACAATGGGTAGAAATGGTGTCCCTAGCCTCTATTTGTCTGGAAATGGATGACAGGAGAGGGATCACGGGATGATTACCTGTTGTGTTTACTTCCTCTGGGGTGTCTGGCATTAGCCACAGTCAGCAGACAGGATACTGGGCTAGATGGACCTTTGGTCTGACCCACTATGGCCGTTCGTATGTTCTTATCAGCATCACAGTGAGAGGCGCAGCTCAGGCTGGTGGGATGGAAGATTGAATGGTCCCACAGTCCAGGTGGGACACCATCACACCAGTTAAATGAGCTGTTCTGCTTTCTTGATTGTTTGCAGTAATGTTACTGCTTGATGTCTGGGTTTTAAAAATGTTTGTTTTGGCACAACTGATACTGAGCAATGCCTGGCATGCTGATTTTATGAAGGTATCTTTTTGGTTGTGGCTTGGTGGGGACATCACTTAATAGTGCTTATCATCAGCAAAGTCTAGGTTTTCTAGGCACTTGCCACCTGCCCACACTTATATCAGTGTTTGTGTTGCTAATACACTTCTCCATTACCCAGTCTATGCTGATGCCAAACAGCAGCAGAAATAGAGTCCAGACTTGTTTCTTGCCACTACCCACATTGAACTAATGTCTGGTCATTCATCCTTACAGTGCATATTGCATCGCTGTACATAGCCTTCATGGCATTCATGATATTATTTTGGAATTTCATAAGACTGAAAAATATTCCATAATATATGCCTATGCAGGCAGTCAAATGTCTTTTTGAAAAACAAGATATTACAGTACTGACAATGACCAAAAGTCAGTGGTCTAACTAAGCATAATTATCAATGTATGAAACTAAATACCAAGAAAATGTACTGTAGTGTATTTTGAATACTCTTCCTGCAAACCGTAGAAGTACAGCATCTCCAAATTTAAGATGTCCATAGCTACAGACTGCAGACTACGCCCATGGCGAGCTAAACTGTGTGGAGGGCAGCATCACAGCTCTCTCAGACAGATATTGATCCACTGTAGCAGTATTAGATAGACAATATACTGCCTCACACTACCTGTGTGTGATAGATTCTGCCAGACAGACTGGGCACTGTACAGTGCTGGCAACTCAACCTATTTTAGTATGAGTCTCATGCTATTTGATGCTTATCTTACAGCCCCAGCTCCCATATTCATGTGGTTACTGGTACATTTTTCATTAATAAGTAGCACTCAGGAGTGTGGGAAAAAGCTGGACAATGTGACCACTGGTGCTTGAGCCACCAGAAGTAAAAAAAAAAAAAAAAAAACAACCCCACTCTTATTATTTTTTAAAATTCTTGTGATTTTAAGCCATGTAGTTGACAGTACTGCTAGTGTGTGCCGGTTGTGCCATTCCTAACTCCTCTGCAGTCTGAGGGTGTGTCTACACTAAACCGTTTTTCCATAATAACGGCCATTATTCCAGAAAAACAATACTAGCATCCACACTGCAATTGCATTACTTTGACAGAAAGTTGAAATAATGGAGGGCTTTTTCTGACGGTGCTAAACTTCATTCCACAAGGAATAAGCCCTTTACTGAAAAAGCTTTTTCAGAAGAGGGGGTGTGTAGACACTCCACTGCTGCTATGTCAAAATAGCTCCTCACCAGGGCCATTCTAAAGTTATTCCTCTCCAGTGGTTCCTGGGGCTCTAAGTCGAGATAGCACGTCCACATTAGGAGAGCCTGCCTTGGACTAATTTTGCAGCGTGGACATTCAATTTCAAAATAAGCTTTTCTGGAAGATATCGTCCCTAAAAGCTTATTCCGAAAGAAGCTTGCAATGTAGACATACCCTGAGTGTTTCAGTGGTCTTTAAACAGGTAAACCTGGTTGGATTTTAATAAACAATGCTACTGAAGATGCAAAAGGTGGAGCAGCGTCAGCAGTTGTCTGTCTCACCTGTGTGGGTGCTGCAAAGCTAACAGAAGTGAAAAGCAATAAGCATTGCTTTTTTGTCACTAAAGTGGATAAACGTGAGTGCCCGAAAGAAAACAGCTCTGCTGAGTGAAATGGTGTCATAACAGAGTAAAAAATTTCACTTTAATGACATTCACCCCAGCATAGCCTATTTTGAGAGCTTACATGGGACATAAATATCTTGTGCAGGATTTGCTGCACAGGGGTGAATTTCATAATTTAGATTTATTCTGGAGTGTTTCTAGGAGTTTCCCCTTTCAACTGTTGATTGTTACACCAGTCATGCCCCTCTTTTGTTCATCCAGAGCTTTCTTGTCAGTGGTAGGAAATTCTTGTCAGAAATTTTCCCCTCCTACAAGAGACACACTACTACTGCTGCCCACACTCCACCCCCTACTCCCTGGTACCACCATCAATCTACTACTAATTATCACTGACAATATCAGTGATATTGCTGACAATATCAATAACTTGTGTTAGCAAGAAAAAATGGATGAAGGTGAAATATCTTGTTTTATTCCTGTGGATGTACACACTGGCATGTATGCCAGATGAAATGGATGGATTAATGCTCCTCCAAATTCTGTGGAAATACATAGTGGTCTCTTCTCCTGTCCAGATAGACATATATTTTCCCCACTGTTTTTGGAGGAAAGAATGAGTATGTACAGAGAACAGACTCATGTTAGGTGGTTTAGATGGCAATGGACATTTTACCACTATTTTAAAACATGAGCACAGAACAAGACCTATGCTTCACTGATTATAGTGAGACAGAAATACACTTGAGCAGTTCTAGCAGGTTCTGAATTAGACTCTGTAAATAAGCGCCAGAGATACTGGGGTTTAAAAAGATTTTGTTATAAGTCAACTTCAAGGCTATAGAATCAGACATGGTTCTGCAGGGTTATGGTGGATGAAAGCAAACTCAGACTCCTTCAGAATTGTATGCCACCTGGATAGACACTTCTTCCCTGCTGCCTCTTTAGCCAGCTATTCTTCCATCCCTTCTTAGCCCAGCACCAACCTTTTTCCTGACCTCACCCTCCACCTTCCAACAGACTCTTCTTTCATGACTCCTCAGCCTAGATAAGACTAGACTCTGACTTTCCTTAAAGTTTCAAAAGAAATGGGACTCAGACCTGAACAGGGCCTTCTTTTTAAACTACTTGCTCTTTTTGTCCTTTGTGGGGCATTAGTAGGGTTGCCAGACGGTTGAAACAAAAATACCGATCACCGCCCCCCCCCCAAAAAAAACCACAGGGAAAAAATTCTGTTGAAGAAAAAAAAAGGGGGGGAGACCAAAGTTGTTGAGCGGAAAAAAAAAAAAAAAAAAAGGACTCCAAGACTTATTAAGCAAAAAATATATATATATTAAAATAAAACAGCATTAAAACAGCATGTCCCCTTTAAGAGTGAGTGCAGGGATAGGAACAGGGGGGAGGTTGAGCACTAAGACCCAGGGGAGTCATTGCTTCCCCTTGGTCTTTTGCCGGCAGCCATTTTGTGCCGGCAGCCTTGTGGAACCAGGTAAGCATGGGGTCTGGGGTCAGGGGGCTGGGGGTGTTGGGGGCGGGGTGGTTCTGGAGGGGGGGAGGCTGGGCACTGAGTGTTTGTAGGGTTGCCAGGTGCCCAGCATTTTCGCCTCCTGGCCGGGGAAAAAAAAATCAGAAAATACCGGACATCTTAGGTGTCCGGTATTTTCTGAATTTTTTTTTACCGGACAGGAGGTGAAAATACCAGACTGTCTGGGTGAATACCAGACCCCTGGCAACCCTAGGCATTAGCCATATCTTATTTAAATGAACCACTATCATACCTTGCAAAGCATTAACGGATCTTATGTGTCTTTTACTAGGGAAGCTTTTTTGCAAATCTATATCTGGTACAAGCATATGACATAGTGTTAGAAGCAAATGAGTACTAGAGAAGAAAAGAAACAGAAGGGAAAAAACAATAAAGTCTCCCAACAGAAGAAACAAGCAACATAAATTGCAGAATCTCATCAACATGACACTCTTGAATGCCCCCGGACAACTTTAGCTTTGACAAACCTCCAGAATGGACAAATTGGGAAGATTTTGCAAGATTTCACATTGCTCCCAAGCTTCACAGGGAAACTGGAGATATACAGGTATCATCTTTAATCTGTGCTATGGGCAAACAGTCACAGCATATTTTAAAATCCTTTGCCTTAACTTAAAGACAGTTACAAAGATGACTATAAAAGGGTTCTGACTATGTTTGATGCATATTTTATATCACAGATAAATGTGGTTTATGAAAGAGCATGTTTTCACCAGAGAAGTCAAGAACCCAGGGAAAACATTAAATGTTTTATAACAGTTCTTCATGCATTGTCTGAAAACCATGATTTTTGGACTATAAAACATGAAAATATCAGAGACAAGCTTGTTATTGGATTAACAGATAACTTTTCTCAGAAGCTATAACTGAAGACAGACTTAATCCAAATCACAGCTATAAAGAAAGCAAAGCAATTTGAACCACTCAAACAACAGACTAAAGGCAGGAACAACTTGGAAAACCTGAAACTAGCCTAGAATCTATAACCAGACAGTTGAGTGTTAAAAGTCATTATCATAAAACTCTTGCAGAATAAAGAGAGAATTCCCAGGGACAAATTCCAGCCTACATGCACAAGATGTGGAAAAAAAATTATACTACAAAAGATAATGCATGTCCAGTCAGAAGCACAGAGTAATAAACACATCAAATATGAAATTTGTCAGCTGGAGAGTGAGCCTATCTGGAGAATGAAATTGAATATTTATGACAAGACTACTGACTTCAAAATTAACTCAGGAATTGATGACACTATCATCTCAGAAGGGACCTATAAGCACCTTCAACCCTTCTCAGAACTGGAGTCAAATGACACAGCTCCAGCTAGCCCCGGAGATATGAACGGCACCAATTACTTCACTACAGAAACAATTTACATTTGCATTTGGGGTGCATGCAACCAAAGGCTCAAAGATTTGGCTTTGTCAGGCTTTTGGGCTGCCAGAGTCTCTGATTCCAGGACAGAAAGTTGCCCCTTGATTGTTAATGTTATTGTTATGGACATGGAAGCAGAAAACATTTAAATTATTGAAAGCACAAGGCAGAATTTTGACTTTGACTCGACAGATCTGGCTACTTTGCCACAAGTGATGGATTCTGTTTGCTGTTAATTTAGAAGATTTTTTGCCTAGCAAACACAAAAGAATGACAATATTAAAACCATGGTTCTTTGTCATAAATCTTAATGGGGAGTTATGCCAGCAATCGTGGTTGATATACAGTTTGGTACGTCTACACTGGCGCGTTCTCATGCAAAAACTCTTTTGCGGAAGAGTTCTTCTGCAAAAAAATCTTCCAGAAGAGAGCGTCTACACTGGCATGTGCTTTTCCACAAGAGATGTGCTTTTGCGCAAGAGCATCCATGCCAGTGTAGACGATCTCTTGCACAAGAAAGCTCTGATGGCCATTTTAACCGTAGGGCTTTCTTGAGCAAGAAATTCATGTTGCCTGTCTACACTGGCCTCTTGTGCAAGAACAGTTGCGCAAAAGGGCTTACTCCTAAGTGGGAGCGTTGGAGTTCTGGCGCAAGAAGCCCTGATTCCATACATTAGAATGTCAGTTTACTTGTGCAAGAACATGCGGCCAGTGTAGACAGGCAGCAAGTTTTTGTGCAAGAATGGCCGCTTTTGCGCAAGATCGCGCCAGTGTAGATTCAACCTTAGTCTCTTATCTCACTGTTCTGTTTAGCTTGTTTGTTTTTTCAGACAAATTCCTTACCTTTCCTTGTGAACTGTAAAATGGGATTCATGATGAACTTCTACTTTAGTGAGTCAGTATGCCAACATAAACATTCTAAGTAACGTGGAGGCTAGATAGAACTTGTAGAATGGTTGGAAAAAGGTCACACAATTGACAAAGGTATACAACCTGCTATCTGATGCAGAAAAGGACATGTGATGTCATATTTTCGTCATCTCTTGAACCTTTTATTATCCTTAAATGAGAAGGTTTAGCTTGAGAATTTTAGATGAAAAATTAGGCAGTCTTTATAATGGCAGTTGTTTGGGTTTATTTGAATTGTTCACAAGATATGATAGGGTGCTGAGATTATGTGGAAACTATTAAGGCTAACCCTGCAAAGGGGACATACTTATCAATCTGAATTGAAAATGAATTTATCAGTAGGATCACAAGAAAAATGCAGCAGGTTATTTTTGACAAGGTTAGGAAAACGAAATACTTTTCTATTACATTTGATTGCACTCCAGATATCTTCAGAACAGAACAGATGTCAGGTGTTATGGTATATTGAGGTTTTGAGAGCAAAAGTTGTTGAGAGCTTAGTATTCATTGATAACTACACCAAAATAGGAGGGTATTTTAGAAAAGCTGAAAATAGATTGTTTAGATTTGGCTGATTGCCAAGGACAAAGCTATGACAACAGAGCTAACATGGCTGCAGCATAAAAAAGGTGTTCAAAATCGGATTCGGTGGGTAAAATCAATACATGTCTTTCATTCCATGAGCTACCCACTCATGGAATTTTGTTGGAGGAGCTGCTGCAATTATTGTTCCACAATTTCTATTTTTTGGAATTGTTCAAATACTGTGCACTCTGTTTTCTGCTTCTGCTAATAATTGGGGTCTGTTGAAAAGGTGTATTATTGTTACAAAAAAATGCCAAAGCACAACAAGATGGTCAGCAAGAGTAGAGGCAATCCATCCACTATGAAATGAGAAACAAGGTGTTCTTGATGCTTTCAATGAGATTAAGGTTTTATATAGACTTACGCCAGAACTTAAGTTAGAAGCTGATAGCGTGCAAACAAACATTTCAGATACTTCATTTCTTGTTTTGGCTGAGATGTGGTATAATAGCTTCTCAAAAATTAATGTTGTGAGCCAAACATTGCTGAGTCCAGATCTTGACATTCAAATATCTCCTACTTACTTGATGATCTTCAGGTCACCTTTTTTGAACTATGACCTCTGAGTTTGTTGCAGGTAAGGAAGCTGCTGCTTCATAGGCTGAAACATTAAGCATATCCATGAAGTTCAAAAAGAAACAAACAATCTTGAAGGAGAAAGCAATACCAAGCAAACTTGTAGGACAAAAGGTTATCAGATCCCAAACTTTTTGAATATGAAGTTTCTAACTAAATTTTAGACCCAAAATCAATACAGTTGGGTGATAGGAAGTACAAGTGTGATGGACTTGAAGAAAAGTTTGATTTTTTTTAAACAAGATAGAAAACTGAAATGTTGAGGCACGTTTGAAATTTAACTAACAGCTATCTTGAGGATTTAAGCTGAGTTTTGAGAATGGGATTGAGTTTTTCACCAGTTGTTGCAAGTGAATCTTTAAGTTTGACTTGGAAACAAAAGGTACACATTGATCTCCTTAGCTACATTCATAAAAGGTCTTTAAGACAGGAGTTTCCCTAGCACAGAAACAGCATTCTGTATTTTTGCTGTCTTCCTGTAACCAGGCTGCTAACAAAAGGAGTTTGAGCAACCTAAAATTAATCAACCATGGGGCAGGAAGGTAAGTGTTCTGTCAGTTGTTTCTATAGAGAACTCAGAAGCAAGGCCAATGAGATTGCTTTACAGAAGACTATGAAGGTCCCTTTGTAAAAGTGCATAGTGGTGATTCCAAGAGTTTTTGTAGTGGGGAAGAGTAGAGTCCCTAGATTTGAGTCTTGAAAGGGCTCCAAACACCCTTGCCTTGGCAGTGCTTTCTACCCAGGCATTTTCTTGCCTTCTGCTCAGCCCACCCTTGACTAATGAGTGTCATAGAATCACAGGACTGCAAGGAACCTTGGGAGGTCTTCTAGTCCAGTCCCCTGCACTGAAGGCAGGTCTAAGGTGTTTGTCTAATCTGGTCTTAAAAATCTCCAGTGATGGAGACTCCACACCTTCCTATGTAATTTATCCCAGTGTTTAACTACTCTGGCAATTAGAAATTTTTTCCTAATGTCCAACCTGAACCTCCCTTCCTGCAATTTAAGCCCCCTTGCTTCTTATCCTAGACTCAGTGGTTAACAAGAACAATTTGTTCCTCCTCCTCGTAACAATCTTTTATGTACTTGCAAAATGTTATCTCCTCCCTCAGGGCACGTCTACACTGCAACGTTATTTTGAAATAACAAGGTGAGTGTCTACAGAGCAAGCCCATTGTTTTGACATAATTTTGAAATAACAGGCTCCTTATTCCAGAATAACAAACCCTCATTTCATGAGAAATAATGCCTATTTCGAAATAGGGGGTGTGTGGACGGCGCAGCTGTGGTTATTTCGAAATAAGTGTCCTCCAGGGTTTCTCACAGCTGCCCTGGTGGCCACTGTCCACACCCCTCAGACCACTATAGTTTCCCTTCCCTTGCAGCCTTTAAAGGTGCAGCCACAGGGGAAACAGTTTGTGGCACAAGCCCTGTGTCACACTGCAGGACCTGCTTCTGCACTCTGAAGCCGTGACCAACCCCTGCACTCCCACCAAGCCCCTGAGGGCTGCTAGTGAGCCACCAGCCAGCTCCTCAGCCCGTCCACGGGCAGAAGAGGACCCCTTCCTGGTCTGGTGTGGAAATCCTGGATCTCACTGAGGTCTGCGGAGAGACTAACCTCCAGGATCTCTGCACCAGACGCAGGAATGCAGACATCTATGGCTGGATGGCCGCCAGCCTGGGCCAGAAGGGCCACTTGTGCACCCAGGTGAGCATGAAAATAAAAGAACTCAGGCAGGCCTACACAAAAGACCCCAGTTGTGCTGCTTTTATGAGCGGCTGCGCCACATGCTGGTGGGGGGGGGTCGGTCCCTTCCTCCACCCATCATTGTGGACTCTGGCCTGGAGACACCAATTGTCAGCCTCCCGGAGGGTGGGACTGTGCACCAGGAGGACAAGGAGCAGGTAGAGGAGGAAGATGAAGCCAGCCAGGAGGTCATCCTATTCCTGGAGCTGGTGCCTTCCTCCCAGGGCGATCTCCCATCAGGTGAGTTCCATTACTTTCCCTAGACAGAGGAGTGGGGAGGCAATGGGTGGCGAGGGGCTACATGCTCCTTGCTTGGCCTTCTCGGTCTGGGGCTCACACAGCAGCCTGTGCACAAGTGCACATGGAGCAGACAGCCAAATGAGGCTGCCACAAAGGAACCTTTTGCTCCTACTCACAGGGTTTCCGGAAGGGCCTGCCTTACTCCCGACTCCGTGGCGGGACACCACTAAGGAGGCTGAGGTCATGGACACACACAGCAATGCCACACACAGCACACGGTCATGCCCACACTCTCAGGGCAGCATCCGCTTCAAGCCCCTGCATGGGAACCTGCTGGGGAAGGAAGAGAAAGGGACCTCAGTAGGTCCCTCCACAGGAAGCAGCATCTGCAGCTCACACACACCTCCACCACTTTCCTCCAGTGGCCACCGATAGAAATCCTCTCTCTGTGGGATGTCACCATTGCCAGACCCAGTGTGTACACGGCACAGAGGGAAGACAAGTCGCCCCGTTGCCCCTCTCCATTGCAGGCTCCTGGCCTGGCCGGCACCTTCCCATTCCTGCTTGTCCCTGGGATGTGGAGGTAGCGAGTCCCCCCTGGGACATTTGTGCTGCTGCAGGACAGCGCACGCAGTCCAGGCCACAGATGGCCTTGCTCGAAGCACATCACCATTATCTGAACTGAGACCTTTTGGTGTCAGCTCAGAGATGAGGGCTAAGCTTCAGGCACAGTGTCTCCTGGGATGACTGGCCTTCTCGCTTTTCTTCACAGCTGGACCACCCGCAAATGAAGCATGTCCATTACCTCCCAAGCCATCATCACAACCCCGCAAGAGTCGCTGGCACGTACAACCCCACAAGGACCTGGAGCGGGAACATATTGCCTGCCTGCCCTGCAGAGGTGTCTTGAGTGGCAGGAGCAGAAGTGGAATGCCGACTTGGAACTGCACCACGCCACCTGGCAGGAGCTGTCCCAGCAGACCCGGAGCATGTCTGCAGCATACATTGCTGCTGTCGACTGCTTGCTGCAGCCACTCCTCTATACCCGCTTCCTCCCAAGTTCCCCTTGCACCTGCTCCTTTCCAAGTCTCCCCTGCACCCACTCCTACTTGTGTCCTCACACCTGCCCCTCCAGCTTCTCCCCCTAGTCCTTCCCCTGGCCACTGAGGGCCTCCCACACACCAGGCAGTGGGACCTCCCAAGGTAGGTGCCAGTCCCAGTCCCAATCCTGAGCCCCTTGTCCTCCCTCCTCTCAGGTTCTTTCCCCCGTTCCTCCCCAGTTATATTTACCCCAAATTAAAAAAAACCCACTTGATTGTTTCAAACCAAAAAGTCGGGTTTATTGTTTCTGCAGGGGAGGGGAGAGGAGGGAAGGTGGGAAGGGAGGGCAGGGGAAGGGAGGGGTAGAGGAGGAAAGGCACAGAGGGGCTATTCAGAGACCCCTTGTGTGGAGGCCTGGGGGAAGAGTCTCACAGCTGGCTTTGTCTGAAACTCTCTGTGACGGGGTGTACCAGCCCCGCACTGTGAAGGCTGAGCCTAATCAGGCCCACCTGGCTGAAGGAGTCCCGCCCTCACAACTCTGCTGGGCATGCTCGGACTGCAGCCCAGGTATAAAAGGCTGGAGGGAGGCCCAGTCTGGGCTGACTGCCAGAGGGGAAGGACCTCACAGGGGAGCACCAGCACCAGCACCAGCACCAGCACGCCGCCCAGAGGGAAGACAGCAGATTTGAGTGCCAGTTGGGACATCTCCCCTGTGGTCTATGAGGGAGAAGCAGCCCCCAGGGAAGTAGAGGACCCTGTGAGCATGTGGTACCCTATCCGGCTGGATCAGGTAGGAAGTGGCCCAGGGAGGGTGCAGGAGCAGCCTCTTCCGCCCCAGGATCCTCAGCGTGTTTTGGACAGATTCCCTGCTGAGGGAGTGGTGAGTCCTCCTGCCACTCACAGGGCCCTGGGCCAGGACCCGGTAGAGTAGGTGGGTCCGGGTCCCCCTACCAGGTGTGCAACCTCTACCCATGACTTGCCATCACAGGCCTGTCATCCCTGCCTTAAAGGGCCAACTATTGACTCTGTTCAGTGACTCTGACTTTGTTCAGTGACTCTGGCCAGTGGGCCCGTGAACCCTGCCTTAAAGGGCTGGCTGTTGACTTTGTATGGGGACTCGGGCTTGTCGGCCACCAGGCCTGGGTTTAAAGGGCCAGCAAGTGATTCTACATTACTAGCTCTGGTTGAGCAGCTGGTTAGCCTCTAGGATAGAGGTCAGGCTACAGCCCGGGATGGAACACACGGGTCAGGCTATAGACCTGGGAGAGGGGAAGGAGCAGGTGCCCTGTGACACTCTCCCTCAGGGCCACCTGGATGTGCACAGACTCCTGATGGCAGCAGTGCACGGCTGCTCAAAGGCCTTGGCCAACCGCTTGGCCTCTGCCCCCTATCGTGGCAGGAATATCTCCCCCTTGTTATTGAACAGGTTGTACAGGACACAGCAGGCCTCCACCACCTGAGGGACATTCCATTTGCTGAGGACCAGGTGGGTGAGGAGAAGCAGAACCTCCCCTTTAAACACCTGAAGGTGCCCTCTACCACAGTGCAGGCCCTGCTGAGCCTGGCATTGAACCATTCCTTGATGGGGTCTAGGTGTCCTGTGTAGGGCTTCATTAGGCAGGGAATCAAGGGATAAGCTGCGTTGCCCATGATGCAGATGGTTCAGTCAGGGGAATAAATGCTGGCATGCATCTTCTGGAAGAAGCTGGAGTTGCAGAATATGTGGGCATTGTACACCTTCCCCAAACACCTGATGTTAACATTGGTGAAGTGGCCTTAGTGGTCCACGAGGGCCTGCAGCACCATGGAAAAGTACCCCTTCCTGTTGATATAATTGGAGGCTTGGTGGTCAGGGGCATGGATGGGAAAGTGAAGTTACTCACCTCGGGCAGTAACTGTCGTTCTTCGAGATGGTGTCCCCGTGGGTGCTCCACTATGGGTGCTGGACTTGCCCCGGCGCCGCAGAAGGAGGCTTGTTAAAAGCAGTATCCAGCTGGACCGCGCATGCGCCACGGAGTTCGTAGCGTTCGCGCGCTTTTCTTGGCACGCGGTCCGGGCTCCCGCCAGTTCCTCGATCGCCTCGGAGTCTGTAAGACACAAAAGAAGAGTGGACTCCGAAGCGGGGAGGAGGGCGGGTAGTGGAGTACCCAGGGGGACACCATCTCAAAGAACGACAGTTACTGCACCGAGGTGAGTAACTTCGCTTTCTTCTTCGAGGATGTTCCCGTAGGTGCTCCACTATGGGTGACTGTGTAGCAGTGGTTGCCAGAATGGAAGGAGGGCAGGAGGAGTCCCTATTTATCTGCTGTGGAGAGCACTGCAGTTGCCACCACCCCGTCGGAACGAATACCCAAAGATACCCAGTTTCATGTGATGACCAGGTGGCTGTCCTACAAATATCCTTGAGGGAGACCCCTTTCAGGAAGGCCACCGGGGCCGCCATGGCCCTAGTGGAGAGGGCACGTGGTCGGCTGGGTAGAGGTAAGTGTTTCGCTGCATAAGATTGCGTTATGCATGAGGTTGAGATAGATATCAGAAGATAACGGTTGTCCTTTTGACCTATGTACCAGGGAGATGAATAGGTGGTCCGTACGACTAAAGGGTCTGGTGCGGTCTATATAGAAGGCTAAGGCCCTTCATGCATCCAGGGAGTGTAGGGCCGCTTCTCGTGGTGAGGAGTGGGGCTTTGGGAAGAAAACTGGTAGGGTTACTGGTTCGTTGACATGAAAACGAGACACAATTTTTGGGATGAATCTGGGGTGCAGTCTCAGTACTACCCCATCTTTTCAAAATATCATATATAGTGGTGTAGCCATCATGGCTGAAAGCTCGCCCACCCTGCGTGCCGATGTTATAGCAAGTAAGAAAATCGTTTTCATAGTCAGGAGGTGTAAGGGTACAGTCGCCAAAGGCTTGAATGGTGGCCTCATTAGGGCCTCGAGGACTATATCCAGGTTCCACATCAGCGGGACTGGGTCCCGTGGCGGGCTCATGTTGGCAAGACCCATGAGCAGTCTTTTCGTGGTGGGGTGAGCGAAGATGGAAACGTCATCCACCAGTGGTGTAAAGGCTGAGATCGCCGCCAAGTGTGCCCTGATGGAAGCTAATACGAGTCCTGTCTCTTTTAGGTGCATTACGTAGTCGAGCACCAGAGGAATAGAAGGCCATTCCAGGTGGTAGGGTTTTGTGGCACACCAGGAGGTGAATCTACGCCACTTGTGAAGGTAAGTTTTCCTTGTGGTTTGTCGTCTACTGTGTACGAGGATGCGCTGAACTGGTGACGAACAGAGGGATTCGAATGGGGTCAGCCAGTTAGAAACCATGCCGTGAGGTTCAGGGTGTGTATCTGGGGGTGTTCCAGGTGTCCTCGGTTCTGGGTGAGGCAGTTTGGAAGGCCAGGAGGTGAATCGGTGCACGTGCGGACAGACGGTGGAGGAAGGGGAGCCAGCCAATCCGGTGCTACGAGGATGCGTCTCGCCCTGTCTGCCCTCACCTTCTGAAGAACTCTTGGGATCAACGGTATGGGAGGGAAGACGTAGAGGAGGGGTCCATGCCAGTTGATGAGAGAGGCATCCCCCAAGGATGCGTGGCCGAGGCCCACCTTGGTACAGTACTTGTGGCATTTCACATTGCAGAAGGTTGCGAAGAGATCCACTCAGGGAGTCCCCCAGCATCAGAAGAGGTCGAGTAGGACCCCATCGTGCAATTCCCAGTCGTGTTTCGCATCGAAGCGCCTGCTTAGGAAGTCTGCGGTCACGTTGGTGGTGCCAGGTAAGTAAGATACCATAGGTGTTATTCCATGGTGAATGCACCAATTCCAGAAGCGGATAGCTTCCGTGCATAAGGAACAGGAGCGAGTACCGCCCTGGCAATTCACGTAACACATGGCCATGACATTGCCCGTGAGTATCCTCACCGTGGTGTTTTGGATGTGGTTGAAGAAGGATTTGCAGGCATTGAAGATGGCGCGTAGTTCTAAGAGGTTTATATGTAGTCGTGCTTCTCGTGGGGACCACTGGCCCTGTGATGAGAGAGACCCCATGTGTGCTCCCCAGCCTAGCAGAGAAGCATCTGTTGTGATTTGGTGGAGGGGTTGTTGATGGAAAGGTATCCCTGATAGGAGATTCTTGTGGCTGGTCCACCACAGGAGTGATCGTGTAACGAAGGATGGAGGCATTACTGGCCTGTGGAGGTCTTGTATGGTGTGGTTGTAGACCAGTTTCAACCAGTATTGAAGGGCGCGGACGTGTAATCTGGCGTGTTTGACCATGTATGTCGTGGCGGCCATATGGCCTATCGATCCCAGGCATGTTATGAGCAGGACAGTGGGGCTGACGGTAATGGTATGGACGAGGTCCTGGATGGTCTGAAATGTTTGCAGAGGTAGAAAGGCTCTGCCTACCAGTGAGTCCCGGCGGGCACCTATGAACTCGAGGTTCTGGGTAGGGTGCAAAATGGACTTTTGCTCGTTGAGGAGGAGTCCAAGCGACTGGAAGACCCGCTTGGTGAGCTGAATCATATGGGAGACCTCGCATGCAGAAGGACCCTTGAGAAGGCAATCGTACGGAAAGATGACTACTCCTTGCTGTCGGAGGAAGGCAGCAACTACCGCTAACACTTTTGAAAATACCTTGGGGGCTGAGGATAGCCCGAAGGGGAGGACCTTGTATTGAAAGTGATCCTTTCCGATGCCAAACTGTAGGAACCTTCTGTGGGCTGGGTGGATAGGGACGTGGAAATAGGAGTCCTGGAGGTCGAGGGCGGCAAACCAGTCTTGTTGATCCAATGTGGGAATTATGGCAGCTAAGGTGATCATTTTGAATCGTTGTTTCCACAAGAATTTGTTCAGACGGCAGAGGTCTAGAATGGAATGCCAACCTCCAGACCTTTACTGGGTGAGGAAGTAGTGCGAGTAGAAGCCCCTGTTTTTGAACTCGTTTGGGACTGGCTCTATGGCACCCAGAGAGAGAAGGCGGTTGACTTCTGCTCATAGGAGGACCTCGTGAGAGGGGTCCCTGAAAAGGGATGGGGTGGGAGGGGTGGTGGATGGAATAGAGGTGAAGGGAACGGGATAACCCGTTTGAACAATTTCCAGTACCCATCTGTCCATGGTGATTTTGGCCCATTGGTAGAAGAAGGGCCTCAACTGGTGGTGAAAAAGTTGGGTAGGATGACCCGTGGTGCTGCCTGTGACTGTCTGCTCACCCCCGACCAAGGAATCAAACTTGCTGCTTGGTGTTGGGGGCCATGTTTGGCCTGCCGTTTGGTTTGCGGCGTTGCTGGGGCCTCTGGCGTGAGCATTGGTTATCGAAACCCCTCTGTTGCTGGTGTTGCTGTTGCCATTGGTGTCTAATGTAAGGGTAATCGTACCTACATTGTTATGGGGTGTAACGGCGCCTCCTGAAGGGGGGTGTATACATCCCCAGTGTTCGCAGGGTTGTTCAGGAGTCCTTAGAGTGTAGGATAGTGTCTGTATTTTCCGCAAAATGCTTGTCTTTGTCAAAGGGTAAGTCCTCGACTTTGCTCTGAAGCTTCTTAGGGACCCCTGCCACTTGAAGGTACGAAGCTCTCTGCATAACGATGGCGGTAGCAGTAGAGCGTGCGGCGGTGTCAGCCACGTCCATAGCCATTTGAAGGGACGTCCTTGCCGATGTATAGCCTTCTTGGATAATTGACTTCAAAATAGATTTCTTTGAGTCTGGCAAATGAGCCATGAGAGGGGTCAAACGTGAAAAAGTATCAAAGGTGTGATTGGACAGGTGTGCGGAATAATTGGCAATTCTCAAGAGCAAGGTGGCCGATGTGTAGACCCTCCTGCCTAGGAGGTCTAACCTCTTCATTTCCTTGTCGGAGCCCTGTTGTTTGAAGTGAGGGGCCTTAGTCCTCTGTTGGGCTGCATCAACAACTAAGGAGTTTGGTTCGGGGTGGGCAAAGAGGAATTCCATGCCCTTTGGGGGAACAAAATATTTTCTTTTGGCCCTTTTATTCATCGGTAGAGCAGACGCTGGAGCATGCCATATTTCGTCTGCAATTTCCAGGATGCCCTCATCGAGGGGAATGGCCAGACGCGACCTGTGCTGCGGCTGGAGGTTCCTGAAGAGTTTATGTTGCTTGTCCTTAAGTTCCTGCAGCGGTATTTCCTGGGTGATGGCTACTTGTTTGTACAACTCCTGAAACTGGCGGAGGTTATCAGGCGGGGAGACCTTGCCTGGAGTGAATGTTTCGTCTGGCAGAGAGGAGTGAGATGGAGAACCCCCAGTTGGCTGATCCGCGAAGGGGATGAACATAAGAACGGCCGTACCGGGTCAGACCAAAGGTCCATCTAGCCCAGTATCCTGTCTGCCGACAGTGGCCAGCACCAGGTGCCCCAGAGGGGGTGGACCGAAGACAATGATCAAGCGCTTTGTCTCCTGCCATCCCTCTCCAGCCTCTGTCAAACAGAGGCCAAGGACACCATTTTATCCCCTGGCTAATAGCCTTTTATGGACCTAACCTCCATGAAATTATCTAGCTTCTCTTTAAACTCTGTTATAGTCCTAGCCTTCACAGCCTCCTCTGGCAAGGAGTTCCACATGCTGACTACACGCTGTGTGAAGAAGAACTTTCTTTTATTAGTTTTAAACCTGCTACCCATTAATTTCATTTGGTGTCCTCTAGTTCTTCTATTTAGGGAACTAATAAATAACTTTTCTTTATCGGCCCTCTCCATACCACTCATGATTTTATACACCTCTATCATATCCCCCTCAGTCTCCTCTTTTCTAAACTGAAAAGTCCCAGTCGCTTTAACCTCTCCTCATATGGGACCCGTTCCAAACCCCTAATCAATTTAGTTGCCCTTTTCTGAACCCTTTCCAAGGCCAAAATATCTTTTTTGAGGTGAGGAGACCACATCTGTACACAGTATTCAAGATGTGGGCGTACCATAGTTTTATACAGGGGCAGTAAGATATTCCGGGTCTTATTTTCTATCCCTTTCTTGATAATACCTAGCATCCTATTTGCCTTTTTGACCGCCGCTGCACACTGTGTGGAAGTTTTCAGAGAACTGTCCACGATAACTCCAAGATCTCTTTCCTGATTTGTCGTAGCCAAATTAGCCCCCATCATACTGTACGTATAGTTGGGGTTATTTTTCCCAATGTGCATTACTTTACACTTATCCACATTAAATTTCATTTGCCATTTTGTTGCCCAATCACTCAGTTTGGTGAGATCTTCTTGGAGTCCCTTACAGTCTGCTTCTGTCTTGACTATCCTAAACAGTTTGGTATCATCCGCAAACTTTACCACCTCACTGCTTACCCCTTTCTCCAGATCATTTATGAATAAGTTGAACAGGATTGGTCCTAGGACTGACCCTTGGGGGACACCACTAGTTACCCCTCTCCACTCTGAAAATTTACCATTTATTCCTACCCTTTGTTTCCTGTCTTTTAACCAGTTCTCAATCCAAGAAAGGACCTTCCCTCTTATCCCATGGCCATGTAATTTACACAAGAGCCTTTGGTGAGGGACCTTGTCAAAGGCTTTCTGGAAATCTAAGTATACTATATCTACTGGATCCCCCTTGTCCGCATGTTTGTTAACCCCTTCAGAGAACTCTAATAGATTAGTAAGACAGGATTTCCCTTTACAAAACCCATGTTGTGGGATGTGCTCTGGTTCCGAGGGAAGCTGGAAAGGTGAAGCCGTTTGCTGTGGTGGGGTAAGGGGAACTGGAGTTGGTGAAAGCTTGGGCGAAGCATGGTCATATGGGGATTGTGAGCGATAGGAATACCTGCTGTGAGAGTCTTGGGAGTAACGGTCGTCGCGATGGTATGGATTGTCCTGTGGTGAGCGTCTGTCCGGGTAGTGAGAGTGCGAACGATATCGATGGTAGCGTGGAGAATATGGTGAGCAAGAGCGGTTATATGATGCCCTGGAAGAAGCAGGGGAGATGGAGGGTCGTCCATAGAGATGTCTTTGAGGAAAGGGTCGAGCAGCCAGGAATGGAGATGGGATCCTGGAGGGGGGAGAAGCAGCCAGGAATGGAGATGGGATCCTGAAGGGGGGGAAGAGGAGACCTGCGGCGGCTCCCACTGTGGTATGGGGAGCGTAGTGCTGGAGGGAATGCTGATGATGCTGGAGAGAAGAGGTGAGAGCGAGAGTGGCTCCGGGGAGATGGAAGCAGTGGCACAGGGCTCAGCGCGCCGGCGTGGGAGGCACGCGCTGAAGCGCGAGCCTGCGCCGCAGTCCCCAGTGCTGGCAGTTCAGGCACCATAGCAGCTGGTGCCATAGTGGAGGTCAGGCACACCAGCGCCTAGAGCTCCAGCACCACGCGGTGGTTTGAAGGCGGTGCAGGTGTCAGCGCCGTTCCCTGCGGGTGAGAGGGAGCCCTCACTGGTGGCTCGGGGTCGGTGCCGGGAGCACGAGTGCAGGCTGAGCCGGTGGTGCCTCTGAAGCCACGGTCTGCCTCAGCTCCCATGGCTGTTTTGTTTTGTGAGGCACTGCGGTTGCAGAATGCAGCTTTATAATGCCAGAGGTTCCTGGTCTGTCCCCCGGCTCTCCCTGCCATGCAAGGCAGCCGGCAAGGATCTGGTAGGGGAGAGCCTGGGTTTCTTTTGATTGGCGGTAGTGGGGGATGAAGCCCATCGCTTAGGGGGCTGTTCGCTGGTAGTAATGTGCTGCGGCTGCAGGGCTTTATCGAAGAGGAGCATCCAAAGGCGCCTCTCCCTGTCCTTCCTAGCCCTGGAGGTAAGCTTACAGCAGTGAGGACATTTTTGGGGAATGTGAGCTTCACACATACACTTGATGCAGTCGGAGTGGCCATCAGAGGCTGGCATTGCCTCCCGGCAGGAGCCACATTTCTTGAAGCCGGTCGACATGGCAGGTTTGAGCCGGCTGTCAGAGGGTTCTTTGTCATAAGCAGGGAGAAAAAGTATGTTTCTGCACTTTTCCTCTTCTGCAGTAAAGATTTGTTGTTTGGGTTTTTTGGGGGGTTTTTGTTTTTTTTGTTTTTAGGAGCAACTATGTACAAAAGACGAACTGGGAAAACAGCTGAGAGAGAGAAAGACGGAAGGTAACGCCGCTGCATTAAATTTTTCTTTGTTTTTTTTTGTTTTGAAACTGACAGGGCAGGGAGGAAAGTGGGGGAAGAAACAGTAGGTAGAAGTATGTACAGTGGAAGGCTAGAGCAAGCTAGTCTCCAAGAGCTGAAGTGAAGAGCGCGGTTCCAAGCGTCTGCAGCCTGAGGCAGTCTTGAGGAACTGGTGGGAGCCAGGAAAAGAGCACCAACGCTGCAAGCTCCATGGCGCATGCACGGTCCGGCCAGATACTGTTTTTAACAAGCCTCCGTCTGTGGCACCAGGGCAAGCCCAGCACCCAGAGTGGAGCACCCACGGGGACATCCTCGAAGAAGAATGTGGGTGTCATCAATGGCCCCCATTTCACAGTTGGGGAATCCCAGGGCAGCAAAGCCAGCAATGATGGGGTCGATGTTGCCCGAGATGACGATCCTCCACAGCAGGACGGAGTTGATGGCCCTCGCCACGTGTGAGATGATACAGAGAATCAGAGGGTTGCCAGAACCCTCAGGAAGTCATCCCCTTCCCACAGAAGGAGCAACCCCCAGCAGGGCTTTGTGAAGGCAGGACTGCAAACCCTCCAGGTTGGGAGAGTCCACCCGCGCTTCCCTAGGGACCCAATTCCAGTGCTTCACCACCCGCCTGGGACAATAGTAAGAGTGCCATACCTGCATGAGCATGGCCCCAATGGTTGATCTCCCCATGCCAAACTGGTTCCCAACAGAGCGGTAGCTGTACAGTGCTGCTAGTTTCCAAAGGTGATGACAACACACTTCTGGAGGGGCAGATGGCGGGTCGTAGATGGGTGTTCCATCACCTGAAGGCAGGGGTGAACCACTCACAGGGCTTCATGAAGGTGTCCTTCCGCATGCAAAGTTCTGGAACCACTGCTGGTCATCCCATCACTCCATGATGATCTGGTCCCACTGGTGTCCTGGCAGCAGAAGTGGCAGTGCATGGTGTGCAGGGGAGGGTGGGCAAGGCTGCGCTGCATGAGTGGAGTGGGGTGAGGAGGTGCCCCAGTCTCAGCTGGTCATCTTGGTCTTGCAGTGCCACAAGAGCAGCCTGCATAAACTGCACCAGGAGGTGCAGTAGCAGGTCTAAGAGTCTGACACTGTTGTGCAGCAGGTCCAGCTCCATGGTAAGAGTGCCATGGCATCCGCAAAAGCAACCAGAGCACACAGTGAGAAGAGTTTGCTGTCCCTTGAGGAGGTAGGCAGATGGGTGTTCCATCACCTGAAGGCAGGGGTGAACCACTCACAGGGCTTCATGAAGGTGTCCTTCCGCATGCAAAGTTCTGGAACCACTGCTGGTCATCCCATCACTCCATGATGATCTGGTCCCACTGGTGTCCTGGCAGCAGAAGTGGCAGTGCATGGTGTGCAGGGGAGGGTGGGCAAGGCTGCGCTGCATGAGTGGAGTGGGGTGAGGAGGTGCCCCAGTCTCAGCTGGTCATCTTGGTCTTGCAGTGCCACAAGAGCAGCCTGCATAAACTGCACCAGGAGGTGCAGTAGCAGGTCTAAGAGTCTGACACTGTTGTGCAGCAGGTCCAGCTCCATGGTAAGAGTGCCATGGCATCCGCAAAAGCAACCAGAGCACACAGTGAGAAGAGTTTGCTGTCCCTTGAGGAGGTAGGCAGAAGTGAAGAGTCTGAGACCTGCTGTAGAGGGGAGCCTCTTTAAGCATGAGCCTCAGGCAGCAGCTCCAGGAAGTGACTGCTGTCCTGATGCCCTGCCCAGATAGCTTCCAGGGGCTTTAAATGTGATTCAGGCTCCAATCATAGTGGGCGTGCTATTTCAACAGAAATCAGTGCTATTTCGATGGGGATTTGTAGTGTGGACACACTATTTCAAAATAGCTATTTTGGGAGTTATTCTTCAAAATTGCTTATTTCAAAATAAACGCGTAGTCTTCTCTCCTCCAAACTAAACAACCCCAGTGTTTTCAGTCTTCCCTCATAGGTCACATTTTCTAGATCTTTAATCATTTTTATTGCTCTTCTCTGGACTTTGTCTCCATTTCAGCTACATCTTTCCTGAAATGTGGTGCCTAGAACAGGACACAATATTCCACTTGAGGCCTAATCAGTGCAGAGTAGAAGGAAATATTTCTTGTGTCTTGCTCACAACACTGCTGCTAATACATCCCAGAATGATTGCTTTTTTTTTAAACAGTATCGTTTAAAAAGTGGAAGTCAAATCCTAGTGAGGTAAGTAGAAAGGAGCATAAACACTGCCAAATTAAGTGTAAAAATGTAATAAGAAGAGCCAAAAAGGAGTTTGAAGAACAGCTAGCCAAAAACTCAAAAGGTAATAACTAAATGTTTTTTAAGTACATCAGAAGCAGGAAGCCTGCTAAACAACCAGCGGGCCACTGGACGATCAAGATACAAAAGGAGCATTTAGACGATAAAGTCATTGTGGAGAAACTAAATGAATTCTTTGCTTCAGTCTTCACGGCTGAGGGAAGTAGATTCCCAAAATTTTGAGGAGTTATGTTAGTTTGAAGCAAGGGGTTTGATTCGAACTAATGTGGCCTGGAGTGCACTTCCTGGTTTGAATCAGCTGGCGAACGGAAAGTGTGCGGGCGAGATTATGCTAATGAAGCGTGGGATATTTAAATCCCCGCTTCATTAGCAATTTTGGTTGGCTACATTTGCATCCCTAGTTCGAACTAGGGAGCAAGTGTAGACGTACCCTGAGGGGGATATGGTAAAGGTATATAGAATTCCGAGTGGTCTAGAGAAAGTGAATAAGGAAAAGTTATTTACTTGTTCCCATAATATAAGAACTAGGGGCCACCAAATGAAATTAATGGGCAGGAGGTTTAAAACAAATAAAAGGAAGTTCTTCACACAGCGCATAGTCAACCTGTGGAACTCCTTGCCTGAGGAGGTTGTGAAGGCTAGGACTATAACAGGGTTTTAAAAGAGAACTAGATAAATTCATGGAGGTGAAGTCCATTAATGGCTATTAGCCAGAATGGTGTCCCTAGCCTCTGTTTGTCAGAGGATGGAGATGGATGGCAGGAGAGAGATCACTGGATCATTATCTGTTCAGTTCACTCCCTCTGGGGCACCTGGCATTGGCCATTGTTGGCAGACAGGATACTGGGCTGGATGGACAACTTTGGTCTGACCCAGTATGGCCGTTCTTATGTTCAGTGTTACACTGTTGACTTACATTTAGTTTGTGACCCAGGATGACCCCTAGATTCCTTTCTGCAGCACTCCTTCCTAGACAGTCATTTCCCATTCTGTTAGTGTGCAACTGATCACTTAGGAAAGAACAGGGGACTTTGCATTTGCTTGCAGAATTTCATCCTGATAATTCAGATCATTTCTCCAGTTTGTCCAGATCATTTTTAATTTTATTCCTAACCTCCAAATCACTTGCAATCCCTCTGGGCTTCGCATTGTCCACAAACTTTATAAGTGTATTCTCTCTTTGCCATTGTCTGAATCACTGACGAAAATATTAAACAGAATCAAACTCAGAAGTGATCCCAGCAGAACCCCCCTTTGACATGCCCATCCAATTTGACTATGAACCACTGATAATTAGTTGTAAAACCATTCCCAGAGAGTAGCTATGTACCCACATTATAGTAACTCCCATCTAGGCTATATTTCCATCCTTCTCTTATCTGGTCATCCACTATATACTCATATTTTTTTTTTTTAACAATACTGTCGACATTCTTGCCTCTCTCTCTCTCATGTGCTGATTTAATTCTATGCTCCTTCACAAGCAGCTGTTAACCAGTCTCCACTCCCTCAATCCTCCTCAATATAGTCTTGTGTATGCAGCACATAGAATCTACCATGAGAGAGTTGTTGCTATGCACATGGATTGCCAAGCAACTGCAGCCAGTCTCTCTCCCATTTCCCCTTCAAGTCACTCACAGATCAAGACATGATGCTGTGATATGATTTCAGAGCTTGAGGAGGAATTCCACATGCACGGGGCCTCTCCTGTCCTTTCAGCCTGGCTCCTCGTACTGAATTTTCTGCTACAGCAGGAAGTGGCCTAGCATATATTTGCTATGGATTGTTCTGAGTGCAGTTTTTGCCTCTTCCTAAGGTCATACCATGACCGAATGTGACCCAACAAATTAAGATACAGCCCCAGCTATGTTTCATAGATAAATACCTTTAATATGGGAGGAAAGAGAGTGCTTCTTTTCTAATAAAGTTAAATATTTGACACTTGACTCACAAAGGGACCTCCTACCTCTTGTGAGTGCCCTACCCACTGAACTACAGAGCTGCCCTCACATTCTCTCTGGCCCAATGAATATTTAGGTACTTGTACACAATGGACCAGCTTAAAAAAAAAAAGAGTGAGGGCAACTTGGTTATCCTACAGTCTGGTGATTAGGGCACTTCCCAAGAAAGTGAAAAAGCCAAGTTCAAACTGAAGCTGGGTCTCCCACATACTGGGTGTATGCGCTAACCCCAGGACTGCAGGTTGTAAGAACCTCTTTTGCCTTTTCCTCTTAACTTTCTTGCAAAAGTGGCTTAGGTGCAATCACATTCCAGGGTGCAAACCAGATTAAAGAGAGGCTACGTCATCACATTCCCTGCAACCCTAGGTACCTCTCAAAGCTTTGCTGCTGTAGCTCCCAAACTGGCCTGCTCACAAAGAGCCAAACAGCACACTGGTCACACCCTTAGGCTATGTCTACACTGTGAGATCTTCCAGCAAAAAATATGCTAATGTTGGACTCATTTGCATGAGTTGCAATCTCATTAGCATATTTTCTGCCGTTTCTTTTTGTGCAAGCAGTTTTTGCGCAAAAAGAAGCAGTGTGGACTCTTTTTTGCACAAAAGCCCTGTTGCACAAGTTCTTTATGCCTCTCCCGGGGTTTTTGCACCAAAAAAACCCATCCACACTGCTTCTTTTTGTGCAAAAACCCCTTGCACAAAAAGAAACGGCAGAAAATATGCTAATGAGATCATGACTCATGCAAATGAGTCCTGCATTGGCATATTTTTTGCTGGACAATCTCGCAGTGTAGATGAAGCTTTAGGGTACATCTACACTGTGGGGGTTTTCCGGGATACCAGAGATGTCCCAGAAAAAATCAGCTGCATCCAGAGAACGCATTTGCTCTTCTGCTTTTTTTTTTTGAGGAAGTGCAAATGTGCTCTTTCGGAAGCCCTGTCTTCCTCATTCCATGAGGAAGAAGGGATCTTCCAAAAGAAGTGAATTTTCTGAAATTTGGCCCAGTGTAAATGGGCCAAATTTCAGAAAAGCCTCTTCCAAAAAAAAAAAATCGGAAAAAGCTGTAGTATAGACCTAGCCTTAGTGTTTGTAGGTAGCTGCAACTTGCCAGCTCTACTACAGTCACATTGTGGCTTGCAACAGCCTTGGTTATTACTTGAAGGGTTTCCCCAAAATGTATGCTCAAGGGTTTCATCCTCAAATGTGTGGACAGTTTGGATAGTAGAGATCTGTTGCTCTTGGAAAGAGTCAACATGCAGCATTTTCCAACTTTAACTGGAGTTACCAAGCAATTTAGTTTAAAGACTAACCTGGATTAAAGAATAAAACAAGTTTATTAAACTACTGAAAGAGATTTTTACATGAGTACTAGGCATTAAAATCAGAAATGGCTTCAATAGTAAATAGCTAGTGAATCTGCTGCTATGAAAAATGGTATTTGTATGTTTGCTAATATCACTTTTCACAGCAGACTAACTAGCTGGGAGGCAGTGAAAAGTGATATTAAAAACATACATTCTAGTAACTAAAAAATGTAAACTAAACTTGGTTCAAAGTAAAATTCTTACTACAATATTCACAACAATATGGCAAATTAAATTCTCAAGTCAGAATCTGCCCTCTGTGTCCAAAGGGCAATGTCTTGTTAAGTGAGAGAGAGAGAGAGAGAGAAAGAGACAGACAGAAAAAGAGAATCCCTAGGATGTTTTTGCCTCTCACTTTTGTAGTGTTTTCATCTTTGAAATGCTTTTTCCTGAGCGATCCCCCTTGATCAGGAGATCTCACAAGAAAAAATTTGGTGACTTTAGAGTGTGGGGGGCCATCAAATCTTGCTGGTGGCAGCTCTAACAATGTTTCCTAAAATATTTAATTAGCTTTAGGAAAACAAATATGCTCATATGCATGTCCAAATCATGGTAATTTATGTTTGTGGGTGGGTTTTTTGCACACTCAATAACAATAATGTTCAGTTGTCTCTGTTCTTTACTGGCCCCAAACAGAACTGAAAAAAATATAAGGTGTTTGTACATTCTTGTCTTTTTGTTGTTGTTTCTTGGCTGCTTTAAAAAAAAGGCTTGCTGGCTAGTAAATCTGTTGCTATGAAAAATGATATTTGTATGTTTGCTAATATCACTTTTCACAGCAGACTAACTAGCTGGGAGGCAGTGCAAAGTGATATTAAAAACTACAGGCTTCTTGCGCAAGAAGCTTTTTTCGGAAGAGATCTTCCGTAAAGACTTCTTGCGCAAGAGAGCGTTCACACTGCAAAAGCGCATCAAAAAAGCCATCTGCTTTTTGAAAGATAGCGTCCAGACTGAATGGACGCTATCTCACATGTAAGCAGTGATTGCTATCGACAGAATAGCCACCAAGGCACCCATGCTTTTTTCCTCTTTCGAAAGAACTCCCTCTTCCCCGTCCACACGCACCTTTTTGCAAAAGAGCTCTTTCACAAAAAGGCTTCTTCCTCGTAGAATGAGGATTACCAATTGCACAAAAAGCCTTCTGTTCTTTCGATTTACTGTCGAAAGAGCGTGCTTGCAGTGTGGACGCAACTCAAGTTTCGTCAGAAAAAATGGCTGTTTTTCCAACAAAACTCTGTAGTCTAGACATAGCCCCAGGGTTCTGAATTTCCCTGGGCAGCAGGGCACATAAAAGTTAGGGTTGACAACAATGAGTGTTGCCTAACTCCCTCTGTGGCTCTAACCCTGGGTGCCTAGACAGCCTTGTGATATACACTTCAAAATGCACTAAACGATAACAATTATAAATAAAGGTGCAATAGAATGAAGATGATTAACACTTACGTTCAAATGGCTTCCCACTGTATAGCAATCCCAAACAAAGTGGCTCCTAGATCAACCAAGTAAGGGGGAAAAGTCTACATAATTCCCAACTGGCTGGGCTAACAACATGGGAAGGAGAATCAAAACTATCTTTTTGAAACCAAGGATTTGAGTCTACATTTGCTTACATGATGTTTACACTAGCGTAACTGCAGTGACTTCAGTGGAGCCACTCACGGCTTCGACCATCGAGAGAGGAGAATGAGGCCTGAAAAGACACAGTTACAAACAAGTAGTAGTTGAACAGGAATGAATCACACTTGTGTGTGCACACTGGCTGAGAGCACAATTTGTCCTAAGAAAGACATAAGCCGGTCATGAATGAGTAGGTGTAACCTATGCTATTTTTATTATCCCTAGAGGGGAAAAGCCATTAATATTCTGTGAGTCCAGAGCCAAATGACTGGTTAAAATCACTTTAATTTCTAAGTATACAGAGACAAGTCCTGGCTTCTGTACATACTTTGAACTGTGCACTGGACAGATCAGTGAAGGCCAGAGACAGGAAATAATGGCTCCCAACAGGCCACAAACTAGCTGTAGAACAGCTCCATGGTGGCAAGGGGAGTATAGTAGATCTGCATCCCTTCTTCCAGCCTGCCTGGCATGCACAAATACTCTACACACTCAGTCCTAGGGATCTAACATAGACCTCTGAGCTGTGTAGAATAGATGGTATGCTCTTCCTGGAATCCTGTACTCTTCCCTACACCCCCATGTCATGGAACCATGCTGATTCCACTGTCATCAGGATAAAAGGGCAGGAGCTGCCCCTTGGTGGCCATGAACCCAAGTATTTTATTTTGGGAAGTCATAGAATGCATCAATTGATTCCATTCCATTCCATTAAAAATGGATTCTGTGTGTTTAACGAGTGAAGTAATTTAATATTTAAGAGCTCTGCACTGAGGCACTATTAATGAACATAGTCATCACTAAACTGAAATGTTTTTTTGGAAACAGCTGAAGTTCTGCCTTTCCTGCATTCAGAATATAAAATCCTTGGCAGTGAGGGGGTAGGCAGATATGTACTGATGTGTTTTGAATGATTCTCCAAAATAACTCCCTATTCACAGGGATGTAAATGAAGATGGGAGTCTAAAAAAATAGTGTAACTCTAGTACACTGTGTTCTGTTGTAATTGATCATGTGGGTGAGACAAAGGCTTATAAATATTTGGGTGCTAAAAGCTGGATCATGCCAGATAGGTAACAGTTGAACTGCAAAGAGAAAATGCTTGTAAACCAGAGGACTAATCACACTGTCCTACATAAAAACAGTTATAGCTTTACAGGCAACTGAGACTCCAGAAGCCTGTGCAGAACATCAGCCTATTCAGGAGAAATGATATCCTGCTGTATAGAGCTCCCTTCCTCCCCGCACAAGTATATAAAAAAACCTCACTATCCACATTTTACATGTCTAGTGTAACAGAATATTTTAAGGAGTGGTGCTAGTTTATGTAAATGAGCACCTCATTTTGCAAACCCCAATATAATTTACTTCAATGAATGGTGCTAAGAGGAGAGAGGGATGGATCTTCAGCAGCCTATGGATTGTAAACAAAACCCAAAAAACCATTCTACTTTTAGCACATTAGCTGGATAATAGATATTTATGCGTATGTCACGTCAAGCTGGGAATCACACCCCCCAGCACAAAGTGTAAACATCTCACTAGTTTCATTATTAAAAAGTCATTCTCATCCCCCCACAAACACTTTTTTCAATACACATTAAACTGTACTTCAGCTCTTCACACGTTTTATTATAATGCATCTATTTTAACATCCAACAAGGTTGTTACAGGGCTTTTTAAATTACAATTCTGTTATCCTTGGCTTATTTTTTTTAAGTCCAGAAAATATTGCTTTTGGTCCCCATGACAACACTTCGGAAAAAGAGTTAATTCTGCTGCACTCTGAAACACTTCACGTACTATTTCCTAGCAACCACACAGGTACACAGAGGTAAAAAGATCTTTAATCTACTCATCACAAAAAAATATTTAGGAAAAATTACACAAATATTAAAGAGAAATCCAATAAAAGTTTAACAGGTTCCAGGAGTGTTTTGTGCTATGAGAAAACTAACAAAAAAAATTCAGCTACATTTGATTGGTTGAAGTGAAGCTATATAGACTCCAGTGGTCTTTGGATGTGGCTTTTTCACAATTCTTTCACATATTGTTCTTAGCATTGTTCTTGCAGACAGAAAGTCAAACCAGATGCTTACCACTTAATAAACCTTCCACATCCTAATCTGTCATTAAATGACTACTGAGATGCTTCTCCTTTCATCTCCAAATGACAGGCAGCACAGCCAGTAACAGTTTTAAGAATAAGAATATCTATTTCTGCATTCTTAGTACATACTTTTGTGACTGATGAGACTCAAGTATCATTTGCATAGAGAGAAATAATGGTTCTTCATTATGCAGGTATACACAATTCAAACTGCAGCACAACTGCTCAACATGGCACAATGCAAAGAGAACATGCAAAGAGACTTGCTACTCACTGCTTGTGGTGGAGCAATATTTATTATATCAGCTGAGATGCAGTCTGTAAACCCTGCACTCTTACCCTAATGGTTCCTTGAGTGGACACTTGAACTTCAAGGGAACTTCAAGGTAGGAAAATTCTAGGCTATTGGGGAGAGAAGCTTCTTCTGCCTTAACTTTACCAAAAACTAAAACCAGACTAAAATACTGTAGATAGTGGCTGAAGTAAAGTATCTGTTTCAAACATAGTCCATGGCAGCTAGTCATCCCCTTTCATTAATTGTTCCTTTTGAATCTTTATCAGATGTCTAAGTGCTGAATGGTTTCCTACAAGACAGAAGGATGTGTAGGAGGAGCAGAACGAGAAGAGAATCCCCTCCATCATTTAGATCAGTCTGAGGCTACTAATATCATGGTTACTTTTCACACTATTCTGGTGACACTGAAGTAGGAGCAGCAGAGGAAAAGCAGGCCAAAAAATACCTGTCCTGAGGGTGACAGATGAATCTACAAATTCTGTTCCTGGGCCTGGACAGTTACTGCTATCTACTTTGTCAACAAGTTAATGTCTACAGCAACCCAGGAATCTGTGACCATTCAGACCATTTCTGGAAACACAATATGTCCTGTGAAAAGATCGGATACTAATTAAGTCTGTCTGCCAGGATGTTTTGTTCTCTTGTACAGTGTCTGGCTTGTATTGTCTTGAGATGCTGTTTCATCCATTCCATAATAGGGCTTCCAAACACACACTTTCCTGTCTAGTGTTAAGTAACTATAGATTGAATCTCTCTAGTCTGACATCCTTGGGACCTGACCGGTGCCAAACCAGAGAATTTGCTGAACCATAGGTCAATATTGTTTAGCACCAATGTCAATACTTCCACTGCTTACTGGGCTCTTAGAAGACATGTAGGGGTAAATTAGAGTATGTTTACACTACAGCACTAATTCAAGTTAACTTAATTTGAAATAGTTAATTTGAATTAAGCTAATTCAAAATAATGCATCTATACACAAAAACTATTTCAAAATAGCGTTTTTCTATTTCGAAATAGCGCGTCCACACTGAGTGGACCCTGAACCGAAGTTAAGGCTGGCCGGAACCAGTATCGGCAGGGCATCAGGTTAGGACTTAGTGTGTAGGGATGCTGCCTGAGGCTAACTGAGTGCTGTGCTTAAAGGGACCCTACCCCCACCCCGGACAGACAGTTCTCAGGGTTCCCCGCTTGCTTGTCTACCTCGATGAGGGACAGAAAAGCAGTCCTGTCTTGGAATGCCCTGAGTGCCCACACTCGGGACACCACAGCACTCAGCCACATGGAGCCAGAGCTGCCCCTGGGCACACCAGTGCATCTCGTGGGGTTGTTGCCATCAGCCCGGCTGCACTTGCTGCAGGCTGCCATCCAAGGTGTCCATCGGGGGGCTGTCAGGATCCAGGAGGCCCTGCGGGAGAGCATCCACGCCAAGGAGCCCTCAGAACCACCTCAGTCCTCCCCACCGGGGGCTCATGCCCCATTCCTCCCTCACGTCCTTCCACTTACCCCTCCCTAGCCCCACTTCCTGATGTCAAACAAAAGACACGTATGTTAAAAAATAGAAACTGGGTTTATTGAACAAAACTGGGGGGGGGGAAATGAACCTCTGGGGAGACTGGGAAAAGGAGGTGGGAGAGGGGAGGGGGAAACTTGGGAGGAGGGAGCTGGAAGGGGGAAGCAAAGGGAAGAAGGGGGAGGGGAAGCTCAGGGCTCAGGGTCTTGCTGGACCAACTTGATTTTCATGCAAACCTGCTTCTGGGTTCGCATGTGGCCTTTGGTGGCCAGGCTGGCAGCTATCCTGCCATAGATGGCCGCATTCCTCCATCTAGTGCGGAGATCATGGACGTTGGGGGCATCCCCCCCAAACCTGAATAAGATCCATGATCTCCACCCTGGACCAGGAAGGCACCCGCCTTCTCCAGCCCATGTCAGGCTCCTGGGAGCTGGCAGACTGTTCCTGGGGAGCGGTGGAGGGCTGGCTGCCAGTGGCTTGCTGGCTCCTGTTTTGGGGCCACTGGGTCAGGGGCCCCGGTGGCCACTGCTGGCTCTGGGCTGGCAGGCTTGGAGCTGGCACAGGCACTGTGGCGAGGGTCTACACTTTAATGGCTCCGGGGCTGTGGGAGAGGAGAGTAAGTTTTTCTGGTTGTGACCAGAGTGGCCACCAGGGCTCCCTGGGAAGGGCTGGAGGCCCCCTATTTCAAATTAATTGTCTATACAGCACTTAATTCGAAATAGCTGTTTCAAATTTGGCGTTACTCCTCGTAGAATGAGGTTTACCAAATTCGAATTAAGTGGTCCGCTATTTTGAATTAATTTCTAAATAGCAGTTTGCACGTACAGACGCTATTAAAGTTAATTCGAAATAACGGCTGTTATTTCGAATTAACTCTGTAGTGTAGACATACCCTTAGAGCTAAATTAGAGCATAGAACACTGAGAGCCAGTACTGGTAGCTGTAAACAAACTTTATGGGACCATGGGAAACTTGGCCACACTCATGAGAAGTGGCCATGGCTAACTAAAATCAGGCCGGACCACAGATGTTGCCGGACCAGAGAGTGCCAGACTAGAAAGGTTCAAAGTATTTTTTGGAATTCACCTATACCGCATAAAGTCTGGTATATGACTACAAAATCTGTGCAGAATCTTTCTTACTGTATTTATATATCAAAGATGGCTACAAATTCGAACACGGGCTGCCTGAGCTTATAACAAGACTGGTTTCCCTGGGCGATTTGGTGTCCCTACATGCTTAGAATTGTCAAGGCCAAACCTAATAATAAAGCAGCTCTCAGAAGATTGCTATCCTATGTCCATCTGACTCAGGATTGTAAAACTCATGTTACCATCATTTTTCAGTTTATTCCAATAATTGTGCTGATACCTTTGCTAGTACAGTCAAGAGGACTGTCAGGGCAATTACAGACCGTAAATGGTGAAACCATGATTCCATATTGCATTACATCATGGAAGAAGGAGGTTGCTTCTGAATGGCTGTCTTATGTGACTGTGATTTCACCTTCAAGGAGGCTTTCCCATGTATCTGTCCCCTTTGTGCTATGAGAACTCTAGTTGTATTCAATGAGTGGAGTAGCAGTCATCAGAACAGCAGTATAGTGAAAAAAAAACCTAAGAGCTCTACCAAGCTACAGAACAAGGAGCAATGGTCTCAAGTTGCAATGGAGGAGGTCTCAGTTGTATATTAGGAAAAACTATTTCACTAGGAGAGTGGTGAGCCCTGGAATTGGTTACCTGGGGAAAGGCGGAGGGATCTCCATCCTTAGTGTTCTTTAAGGCCAGGCTTGACAAAGTCCTGGTTGGAATGATTTAGCTGGTGTTGGTCCTGCTTTGAGCAAGGGGTTGGACTCCTGGGCTACGTCTAGACTGGCATGATTTTCCGCAAATGCGCGTCTAGATTGGCATGGACGCTTTTCCGCAAAAGCACTTTTTGTGGAAAAGCATCTGTGCCAATCTAGACGCGCTTTTGTGCAAAAAAGCCCCGATCGCCATTTTCGCGATCGGGGCTTTTTTGCGCAAAACAATACCGTGTTGTGTACACTGGCCCTCTTGCACAAAAACATTTGCGCCAGAGGGCTTTTGCCCGAACGGGAGCAGCACAGTATTTCCGCAAGAACACTGACAATCTTACATGAGTGTTCTTGCGGAAATTCAAGCGGCCAGTGTAGACAGCTGGCAAGTTTTTCCGGAAAAGTGGCTGATTTTCCGGAAAAACTGGCCAGTCTAGACACAGCCCTGAGGTCTCTTCCAACACTAATCTTGTATGATTCTATGAATCTGTTTATTCAAATGGTCTACAGCAAAATATTGCTTTATAGAGTTGAATATTTCTATTGGTGCCAGGCAGTACTCCAGGTTAGACCCTGATAGAATGTCTCAACAGCAAGAATACCATATCCCTTTGGAAGAACCATGAAGGAAGAGGAGGCCTGAAGAACTGCACCTCTCCATAGACTTGTGGACCTAGTACCTCTCAATGCTCAGGTTGCTCAAGGCTCTCCTTAGCCCTTTCCTCCTCAGATTTGTAAGTGGCAGCTACATTCATTTCCTTTTTCTTTGTGAACAGGAAAGGCAGACTTTAAGGCACTGAGAAGTCCAGTAAGAATCAGCTTCCTTAGCATAATTAACACTCATTGGTCTGATAAAACAGAAGACTGTGTTCTCTGTGTTTCTTTCCCTTTCTGGTAAATGCTTCAAATGAGATGTTTTTATAAAAAGTCGATCTAGGTTTTTAACATAGAATTTGAAGACTCCATCCTTCAAGTGTTGCTTCTGCTGTGATTGTCCTCAAAAAAACAAAGAAAAACTTCACAATAAAAGAAAATGGCAGGAGAAAAGGTACTCCTGTCAAATGGAAAAGAAAGAAGATACAAGGCAGCAATAGAAAACGAATGGACTGAAGAATCTTTTAAAGTTTGATCCTTATACTAGCAATGCTAGGTTTTAAATTAACCAAATTAAAAATCTGCAAAATTGATCATTTAAAATTAATACTTGATACTTAAAATTTTAGTTTAGAAATACAGCATTTTAAGTAAATACTTTGCTACGACAACTACACTTTGTAAATGTATTTAACTTCTTTGCAATTAAGTCCCACGTAGCAAATATATCTAAACAATTTTTACAAATCTTGCAATAATCTCTGGGGTATGTCTACACAACAGAGTTATTTCGAAATATCTTATTTCTAAATAGTTATTTTGAAATAGCTTCTTTCACAATAACACGTCTACACACAAAATGCATTTTGAAATAGCATTTTGCTATTTCGAAATAGTGCGTCCACACTGAGTGGACTCTGAATCACATTTAAGGCTGGCCGGAACCAGTTCCAGCAGGGTACCAGGTCAGGACTTACTGTGTGGGGCTGCTGCCTGAGGCTATCTGAGGCCTGTGCTTAAAGGGACCCCCCCCTCCCCGGAGAGCCAGTTCTCAGGTTTTCCTGCTTGCTTGCCTACCTCAATGAGGGACAGCAAAGCATTTTGTCTCTGCGTGCTCTGGTTGACCTCACTCGGGACACCACAGCACTCTACAACAGGGAGCCAGAGCTGCCCCTGGGCACTCTGGTGCTTCTCTTGGATGCATTGCTGTGAGCCTGGATGCACTTTCTGCAGGCTGCCATCCGGGAAGTCCATCGGGGCTGTCAGTATCCAGGAGGCCCTGCAGGAGAGCTTCCACCCTGAGGGGCACTAAGACCCTCCCTGGTCTGCCCCACTGGGGGCTTGTGCCTCATTCCTCCCTCACATCCTTCCACTTACCCCTCCCTAAACCCCCTTCTGATGTCAAATAAAATACATGTATTTTCATGAACACAAACTCTCTTTATTTAATAAAACTGGGGGGGGGGAAGGGAATGAAACTCTGGTGAGACTGGGGAAAGGAGGTGGAAGAGGGGAGAAGAGAGGGTGGGAGAGGGAAACCTGGGAGGAGGGAGCTGGAAGGGGGAAGCAAGGGGAAGAAGGGGGAGGGGAAGCTCAGGGCTCAGGGTTGGGGGTCTCACCGGACCAACTTGATTTTCATGCATACCTGCTCCTGGGTTCGCATGTGGCCTTTGGTGGCCAGGCTGGCAGCTAACCTGCCATAGACGGCTGCGTTCCTCCCTCTAGTGCGGAGATCATGGACGTTGGGGGCATCCCCCCCAAACCCGAATAAGGTCCATGATCTCCACCCTGGACCAGGAAGGCGCCAGCCTTCTCCAGGCCCTGGCAGGCTTCTGGGAGCTGGCAGACTGCTCCTGGGGAGTGGTGGAGGGCTGGCTGCCAGTGGCTTGCTGGCTCATGTTTTGGGGCCACTGGGTCAGGGGCAGTGACTGCTGGCTCTGGGCTGGCAGGCTTGGAGCTGGCACAGGCACTGTGGCCAGAGTCTGCCCCTTTAAGGGCTCCAGGGAGGGGGCAAGGGAGAGAAGTGTTCTTGGTTGAGGCTGAAGTGGCCACCAGGGCACCCTGGGAAGGCTGGAAGCCCACTATTTTGAAATAAGCACTTACACAGCACTACACTACACAGCACTTTTTTGAAATAGCTATTTCAAATTTGGCATTATTCCTCAGATTGAGGTTTACCAAATTCGAAATAAGCACTCCGCTATTTCTAATTTATTTCAAAATAGCGGTTTGGCTGTGTAGACACTAGGAAAGTTGTTTTGAAATAACGGCTGTTATTTCGAAATAACTTTGCTGTGTACACATACCCAGACATATAACAGATAAGAGTCTGTCAAAAATATTTTTTAAACTTCTACTTTTGCTATGCTCAGCTTACTTAAGGAATTGTTTTAATGAGTGTGTGAAAAAGAAAGTTTTCACAGGACTTTTTTTTGTAGTCTCACCTTTTGTACAGCCTTTTTTAACAATATTGCATCTTTGAGTAGAGGAGTCATCTTTCTGATAAGGTATGAAATAGAAGACCTGACCACTTGTTGTAATTGAAGTTTCCATGGGCAGTGAGTGAACATAGGGCAGGGGGAGGCAAGTCCCCAGCCCTGCCCTTTCTGCCCGAGACCACACCCTGCCATTGGAGCCATCCAGGCCTCCCTCATCACAGGAGTAAGCCTTCAGCTCCCCCCCCCCACGAGCCTCCCTGGCCACAGAGCACTGCAGGGAGGGCAGGCAGAGTGCAGCCTGAGCCTCCTCAGCCCAGAGCATCACAGGGAGAGAGGGAGGGCAGGCAAGCCTCAGTGAGGCTGAAGCCCATGGGCAGCCACACTCCACCCCCAGAATGCCTACTGCTTCAACACAGCACCCAGCAGGAGCCCTACTGAAGCAGTAGGTGTTCTTGGGCGGGGCCACGCCTGGCTGTTTGGGAAGGCATTGCCTTCCCCCACCTATTATACCAGCCACCCATGGAAGTTTCCATAGCACTTTGCATAAGAATTGAGTAGTTAAATCAAGGGCAATTTTCCTCTGGATCTGATATTTTTTACTTCTAGGATATTTTTTATTAGAGTGTTGTGGAATGTTGCTGTGCACAACCCAGAACTGTTTGCATTTGAGTGATGGGTGAAGTGATTCCTTCTCCATCCTATGTGCAGGATGCTGGTGGCATTATTTAATATGTGCAAAGTGCTTGGATAGACTCAAATGAAAGACACTATAGCTTTGTAAAACATTATCATCAATACAAATATATGGGAAGCTGAGGCAGTAGGAATTTTTAAATGCAACACTCGTCTTTAAGGGAAAGAATGCATGCTTACTTAGGCCATGTCTAAACTACAAACTTTGGTTGAATTAAGTTACATCAGCATAAAGCTCCAACAATAGTATATCACTCATAGCCCTGAAGGCTGTCTCCTTGTGTAGAAACTGTGTGTACTCACCAGGAGTGCTTGTGTTGGCGCACAGGGTCATGCACAAAGGGTGCATATTCTTTTGGTGTGCAGCTCACACTCATCCAGTGTACTGTCTTCTGGGAAATTTTGGCATTGCATTTTGAGGCAAAAACAAGTCATGCAAGGTAACTGGAAGCACAGGTCAATTTTCTCCATCCCCATATACCATCCATATTCCATAATTTTCACACCTTTTTTAAGAAGTCCCACAAACCCACATGGCACTTTTTGGTGTCCACCATCTCTGACAAAAGTATGAAGCCTGCATAAGTCTGCACTATTGTCATGAGCACTGCAAATACAGCACAAACTATCCTCCAGTATTTGCACAGCCGCAGGAAGCATCACAACAGCAGGGGATATGACAGTTTTGCAGAAGACAGATTGCCACTGGTCACAGTGAAAACCAATTCAGGGTTGTCGGGGCATTCATAGGGCAGTTGCAAATAGAGGAGTGCTGCTTCTGAGCCTGAGAAATAAGCAGTGGCTGGTGGGATTCCATGGTAATGCAGGTTTGGGAAGACAAGCCATGGCTACAGAACTTTTGGATGGGAAAGGCCACATCCTTGTATCTGTGCGCCAAACTCACCCCAACTCTCCAGCACAAGACACCAGAATGAGAGCTGCACTGACAGCCGAGAAGCAAATGGTGTTTGCACTGTGGAAGCTTGGAATGCTGGATTGCTCACCTGTCAGTAAGAAATCGTTTTGGAAATCCAGAGTACGAGCCATTATCATGTAAGTTGTGCAGGGTCATTTATAATCTCCTGCTGTGCAGGTCTGTGATAACACACACGATGTAGTGGATGGATTTGAAGCATTGGTTCCGAACTGCAGATGGAAAGCATGTGCCTGTTTTGCCACCAGCCCACCTTGCCAGAGATTGCATCAATGGAAAGGGCAACTTCTCAATGTTGGTCACAGACGGTCTATGACACTTGCATCTTTTAAGAATACAGGACTGTTCAGAAAGTTGCAAGCAGGGACTTTCTTTTCTAGCCAACTGATTACAACTGACAATGCTGAAATACCAACAGTGATGCTACAGGAACCAGTCTGCCTCTAGCTAGCCTGGCTAATGTGGCATGCACCAGCCACCTTGACAGCACCAAGGAAAGATTCAACTAATGTCTCAGCAGATGAAACAATAGCTGAATGTGCTTTTGGTAGATTCAAGAAATTCACTAGACTTGATCTCCGTGAGAAAAATATCCCAAAGGTTAGAGTTGCGTGTTGTGTCCTGCTTATCTGTGAGCCAAATGGGGAAAAGTTGCTACTGTGGTGTACATAGAACACCTGTCTGCTGACATATGGGTTATTAGAAGAGCTCAACAAGGAGCTATGTGGTAGAGAGAGAGAGAGATCTTGAAAGAGGACTTTAACAGTCAGCCACAGTAATATGGTATGGCAGACTATGTTCTACCTAGCACTGAAGATATGAGTGCTGCTAGGAATTGTGAGGTGCCTAGTATTCATTTATGAACATAACATCTGTTAATGCACCTATTAATTTTGCTGTGCTTGCTGTACATTTATAATTATTAAGCTGTATTTGTTGTTGATTCTGAGTTCTGTCACCTTGAACAATTGCAAGTCGTGGGTGTTTTCATTAGTGTTAGACTTTATGCAGCATAAGTTGTAAAGTAATAAAGAGGAATTATTTTCCAGAAAATAGATTTTCTTTGGTTTTTTGCACTGGTTGTGATATGCAATGTGCAATTAAAAAGCAAATACAATTAGGATGTTTATAATATGTAACCCTTCTGCCGGGTAGGCCTGGCAGTAACCAGGGCTGGGTTCAATATCTTGGGGTCCATCTCACACAGAACCGGCTCGAGCCCCCACCCAGTAAACTGGGAAATTCACACACCCCTGGGTGCCTCTGAGAGGCAATGCTTCCCCACTCGCAAGCACTGAGTCTGAGTGTAGGAAAGAAACATTTAATGAAAGAGAGAGAGAAGTCATATGGCATTAACTTGGGGAAAACACCACAAACAGAGTTCATAACCCAAACATGAGCTAAGCTGCCCCCAGCCAAGAATCACCTGAAGTCCAAAGAGTCTCTGTCCCTGGTCCGTGCCACCCAGAGTCCCAAAGTTCACCCGCAGGGTTTCACCTCCCAACCTGGGTAGAAATGGGGGGGCAGAGATAGATAAGGAGCACCTTACGACACTCCGCCACGCTCCCCCAGCTGTCTCGTCCCACGCCACCGGACGCTCCGCTGGTTGCCTGCCGCCGCTCCTCGCTTGCTGCTGCCGCTGGTTGCCCTCCTTGCTTGCCACCGCTCCGCGCCACGCCGCTGGTTGCCACTCCTCGCCTGCCACCGCTCCACGCCACGCCGCTGGTCACCACTCCGCGCCACGCCGCTGGTCGCCGCTCCTCACCTGCCGCCGCTCCACGCCACGCCGATGGTCGCCGCTCCTCACCTGCCGCTGCTCCTACTGGCCACATTATGCCACCAGCCAGTGATTCCCACCAGCCACTCTGCTGGTTGCCGCCACTTCACTGGCTGCAATGGGTCTGGCTCTCAGCCAAACCAGTGATTTCAGCTCTCAGTGATTTCAACTCTTTAGCCACCAGCTGGACTGGCAAAGGAATCCAGCTTCCACTGGACTAACAAAAGAAAAGACTCCTCACGGAGTCTGCTTTAGGTCTGTCCTTAAAACAAAGGGGGAAAGGGGGCAGGTTGGGCCAGTCTTACAGCTCACACCCGGCAGGTGTGAAGCAGGCTGACTCCAGCCCTTTAACCCTTCCCCCCAGCTCAGTTCACTCAACTCTGGAAGGGAGGAGGCTTGTTCCTCCGAGACCTCTTACCATGATGGTGGTGTCTCTCCTGCAAGCACTGGTGGCATGTTTTACAGTTCCCACATTTAGGGGTAGCATGATTAGTGGCCCCCACAACAGTCCCAAATTATTTACAATTCTCCGCATTCCATTCCAACACTGACCCTCCATCAGCCCTGGCTGAATGGAATTTACATAGCCCCAACTCGTATTCTCTCCTGAGCTGTATTTACATATCAACAGTTAACAGTTAATTACCTTGCAGAGCTAAGCAATTGTAGTGGGCACACCCACCCCTCCTTTTAGCTGGCTGATAGCAAGCAGCAGTTCAGCCCCTGCTTACATCACAACCAGTGCAAAAAACCAATGTGCAATTAAAAAGCAAATACAATTAAGATGTTTATAATAAATCAATGGAACAGACTAACAAGGCAAAAGAACACACATTTCCACTTCAGTTAACTTTGGCCTCTCACAGGGCAGTGTGTGTGAATCTGTGGTTGTCCCAAATATCTCCTAGGATGGAGTTGGAGGGTTAAGGATGCAGCCCCCCCACGTCACATGGAAATTGGTGGGCATAGAGAAATACTAAAATGGAGTTCTCTATTGACTGCAAAAGGAGGTGAGCCTATGATTGTTGAACCTGTATGTCAACAAGACTCTGCAGCCATCCTTGTTTGCTTCCAAAGAAGCCCCATTATGTCCTGATGCTTCTCCCTATCTGACTCCTTAGCTCTTCTCCATCCTTTCTGAAATTAGGGATGTACAATTCCATTTAATCAGTTAACCAGTTAAATGTTATGTTAACCGCTTAAACCCGGTGTGTAGCATAGCTGGGCTGAAGTACCCCCCCACCGCCACCACCACCACACACAACAGCCGGGCTGGAGTGCCCAGGACCATGGTATGCTGCTCCAGCCAGCTGGGCTCGCCACAAGTGGGGGCTGCTCTGGCTGGGCTGGAGCACGTATGCCTGTGGTGCACCAGAGCAGGCCTGCTGCAGGCAGGGGCTGCTCCTGCTGGACTGGAGAGCCCCCCACCCATGATGGGCCCCTGCTAGAGCCCCTGCCAGTTAACCATAACTGGTAAGCCTCAGCCAGTAAGGTAATGCTTACAGTTAACCATTTACACCACTAACTGAAATATTCATCCTCCAGGCCTTCTGTTCACTGTCCATTGCAACCTTGGCTTGCAGGATCTCAAAGAACATCCTCCTGAGTCCTCTTCTTTTTCTTCCTTATCTGGATAAGATGCTTGGTCTGTATAGAGTGAGAACCCTTCCCTGGCACAATGGCAGCAGCTACAGATAAAACACATCCAAGTATCATTGTATGTGTAGTTAGAACAAAAAGTGACAACGTTTCAGAACTCCCTTCCTAGCTTCCTTAAGATTTAAGACAATACATGGTTATGGACATTTCAGCTTTTGGAAAACCTGTGCACAGCCTTCCCCCAGCTCCAGCTATGGTGACAATGACCAACAGGGTCATGTATTGGAATGAGGAGGGAATTGCTGGGTTCCATGAAACAGTAACATTTCAACCCCTACTTCCATGTGGATCAGTGCAGGACAATAGCTCTGAGCACAGGCACTATTTTCCACAGGCAGCAGTGATTCTTGCTCCAAGGGGGCAAAAGGCACAGAGAGCATAGTTACCCCAAAGCCAATGGGCTCATTTGCACTTGTTTACTGAAATGGTGTCTGCCAAAGAAACTGTAGGATGCTGTGGGAAAGAGTTTTACTGAAGAGGAAGAAACAAGGCTATTAGTGCCAGAAATCTTTGGGAGAAGACTGCAGCGTATCTCCATGAAAAGAGGAGAGGGGTGGCTTCCAGTCTCCATGATCCCTGAACTAGGGCTGTAAAATCCCATTTAACCTAACATTTACCCAGTTAAAAGCCTAAGTGGGATCCAGGGCGGGAGAGCACTTCAGCACTGCCGGAGCAGCCACCAGCCCACAGGGCTCCTACTCCCAGTCTTGTAGGGCTGGCTGGCTGCCAGCTGGCAGGCCCAGTGGGGCTGGAGCAGCCCTCTGCCTGCAGCCTGTCTGCTCCCAGGGAACCAGTTAACCATTACCTAATAAGGATCAGCTGGTAAGGGTGATGCTTACCAGGTAACCAATTAACCAGTTACCTGCTTTCCTCTTCCAAAAGAGGAAATGAAAACGAGGGAAAAAGAAATGCAAATGAAGTGCTGATTAGCATGTTTGCGTGCTTCATTTGCATATCCTCTTCTGATCCTTTATGGGAAGAGGTTTTTTTTAAAAAAGCAGTCTAGACGCAGTTCTTTTGGGAAAACCAAAAGCCTTTTCCGAAAGAACCCTGTAAACCTCATTTTTTGAGGAAGAAAGGTTCTTTTGAAAAAGGGTGGGGTTTTTTTTTTTTTAAAGAACCACGTCTAGACTGCTTTTTTTTCAAAAATAGGATCAGGAGAGGATATGCAAATGAAGCCTGTGAACATGCTAATCAGTGCTTCATTTGCATTTCCTTTTTCCTCATTTGCATTTCCTCTTTCGGAAGACGAAAGCAGTCTAGACACAGCCTTAGGGTTGACATAAGGCTCATGGTATCTACCCGCACTGAATCGACCACAGAATGTTGACGTGCTGCAGAACTATTTATTTAAGTTTTTTTTCAGTTACAGACTAACACAGCTACCCCTCTGAGACATCCTAAAATTCTGTTTGCTTTTTTGACTGCTGCTGCATATTGAGTGGATGTTTTCAGAGAACTATCCACAATGACTCCAAGATCTCTTTCTTGAGTGGTTATAGCTAAATTAATCCCCATCAAATGGTATGTACAGTTGGCATTATTTTTCCAATGTGCATTACTTTGCATTTATCAACATTGAAATTCATTTGCCATTTTGTTGCACAATCACCTAGTTTTGACAGATCCTTTCGAAGCTTTTCACAGTCTGTTTTGGTCTTAACTATCTTGAGCAGTTTAACATCATCTGCTAATTTTGCCACCTCATGGTTTAGCCCTTTCTCCAGATCATTTATAAATAGGTTAAATAGTATTGGTCCAAAGATGGACCCTTCGGGGACCCCACTAGTTACCTTTCCCCATTCTGAGAACTGACCATTTATTCCTACCCTTTGTTTCCTGTCTTTTAACAAGTTATCAATCTACGAGAGGACGTTCCCTCTTATCCCATAACAACTAACTTTACTTAAGAGCCTTTGGCGAGGGACCTTGTCAAAGGCTTTCTGGAAATCTAAGTACACTATATCCACTGGATCCCCCTTGTCCACATACTTATTGATGCCCCCAAAGAATTCTAGCAGATTAGTAAAGCATGACTTCCCTTTAGTGACATTTTCTCATTGCAGCTATGGCCATGTTCACTGACAGCAATTCCAGGCCCCAGGGCAGAACAGCCAATGTACCCCCATGCACATACAAGCCATGCCCATGTGAAGATGGTCTGCCAGACATTTGGGAAGTGCTGCACCTGCATTGGCTGGTGCCCAGCGAGCTTTTCCAGCACAGCCTGGGCTTCCACATGCCTGTCTGGTAGGGTGGCCAACTGTCTATCACACAAACCTTAAGAACCTTGCCCTCCTCCATGAGGCTCCGACCCCTGCTCACTCCATTCCCACTCTCTCCATCATTTGTGTGATGTAGTGCCAGTACGTTGCTAGTTGCTATGCTTGGGCTGTGGATGACCCCTACTGGCCTCTGTCTGTAAGCATGGCCCAGCGGGGGGGCGCCTTGAGGGCCCCCATGACAGTGATCGAACCGGTCCTACCGGTTAAGGGAAGGGACGGAACAAAGGAAGTGAGTGTTAGGGGAAGGGTCAGTTTTTGGCTGGAACCATGAAGGAGACAGACTAAGGAGGGGGCTGGGAGTCTAGGGGCCCAGGCACCTCATCTCAGGGGGTCTGAGGCATCCTGGCCCTGACTCCTGTAGCCACATCACGTCTATGCTGTGCTGTATCCTGGAGAAGCAATAAACCCTCTCTATTCTACTGGCTGGTGGAGCCTGTTCTTGCTGCTACGGGGCTGCAGGATCGGGAGGAAACCCCCCACACTTGCTCTATCCACCCTCAATCACTTTCACCAGGCTGGGAGAGGGGGTTGTGTTTTAGGAGGAGGGGAGGCATGCAGGCTCTAGGATGGAGTTTGGGCGTGGGCTCAGGACAGGGTGTGGGAGGCTCCTGAAAGTGACCATCACACCCCTCTTGCAGTGGCTCCTAGACAGAGGGGGAAAGGGAGGGGGTCTCTACACACCGCTCCCTGCAGGCACCACCTCCACAGCTTTCACTGGTTGCAGTTTCTGGCTAATGAGAGCTGTGGAGTCAGCGCTCAGGGCAAGGGCAACACAGAGCTCATCTCCCAGGATGTGGAAAGATGGGAGTAGCATGGAGCAAGGGCGAGGTTAGCTTCATTGCACTGCTTACCACAAAGGGCCAGGGACCCTTGGGCCCTTCTAAATCACCCGGGCCCCTAGGCAATTTCCAACTTTGCCCCCACCCATTGACCAGCCTGGTAATGGCCCACCAGAACGAACACAGGACTAGGAGCTCTGCATTCTAGTCTCAACTGTGCTACACACTCAGTGTGACAATGGGTAAGTCAGTTAAACTCCGTCTCAGTTAACCTATCTTTAAAATGCTCACCCACCTTTTGTTAAGCATTTGAAATCTACAGAGAAAAATCAGCAGAATGTAAGTTTTATTATTGCTCATGTGACCAAGATGAGATAGTCAACATTTCAGGGCCAGTTCTAATGAACTTGAATGCTTGAGGCCAATGAAACACGAGAACATTTTGTTAAAAATAAGTGGGAAAATATATTTTTGTAATCACTTGTCTCACTCATAATGAGCTACAGATTATTTGAATTTGAAATCAAGTTTATGTTGTAAGACATTTTAAACAATAACAGTCTTTGTTACCTTTTGTCTGAATTATTTTGGGCTGAAAACATACCCTCCATAACCTCTTTCAATGCCATTTGTATGCTGCAATGATGCAATTACATTGATCAACTTAAAAGTGTTTTATAAATAAACTTCTATGCAAACAATTCATCACTGAAGCGCAGCCTTGTCAAGTAAACAACGCATTAACCAGGAGCTGCACTACACAAGAGTTTAGGACTAAAGTAAAGACAGAGGAAACAGCAATGGAAATGAACGTACCACCTCAGAGTACTATATAGAGTTGCCCAAACTAGAATTTGATGAAAACATCAAGATTAACATGACTGCTAATGCTATATATGAATGACTATTTTCTTTCCCTAAAGATAACCCAGACCACAATGGAGATGTTGCATTCCAATGATATATTGAACCAAGAATTATAATAGTTAAAACAATGGGCAGCTGAATGTAAACAGACTCTTTAACTAGTTTTACCTGGATCTACCACCACAGAACTGCAGTACCGTGTAAATCAGGGTATGTCTATACTACAGTGTTATTTCTAAATATCTTATTTCAAAATAGTTAATTCAAAATAAGTTATTTCAAAATAACACGTCTACACACAAAATGCATTTTGAAATAGCTTTTTGCAATTTCAAAATAGCGTGTCCACACTGAGTGGACACTGAATCACATTTAAGGCCAGCAGGGCATCAGGTCAGGAGTTACTTTGCTTGGCTGCTGCCTGAGGTTATCTGAGGCCTGTGCTTAAAGGGACCCCCCCGGATAGCCGGTTCTCAGGTTTCCCTGCTTGCTTGCCTACCTCGATGAGGGACAGCAAAGCATTTTGCTCTGATTGCCCTCACTCGGGACACCACAGCACTCTACAACAGGGAGACAGAGCTGCCCCTGGGCACTCTGGTGCTTCTCTTGGATGCATTGCTGTGAGCCTGGCTGCACTTTCTACAGGCTGCCATCCAGGAGGTCCATCGGGAGGCTGTCAGTATTCAAGAGGCCCTGCGGGAGAGCTTCCACCCTGAAGGGCACTAAGAGCCACCCTGGTCTGCCCCACTGGGGGCTTGTGCCTCATTCCTCCCTCACATCCTTCCACTTACCCCTCCCTAAACCCCCTTCTGATGTCAAATAAAATACATGTATTTTCACGAACACGAACTCTCTTTATTTAACAAAACTGGGAGGGAGGGAATGAAACTCTGGTGAGACCAAGGAAAGGAGCTGGAAGAGGGGAGAAGACAGGGTGGAAGAGGGGAGGGGGAAACCTGGGAGGAGGGAGCTGGAAGAGGGAAGAAGGGAGAGGGGAAGCTCAGGGCTCAGGGTTGGGGGTCTCGCCGGACCAACTTGATTTTCATGCAAACCTGCTCCTGGGTTCGCATGTGGCCTTCGGTGGCCAGGCTGGCAGCTAACCTGCCATAGATGGCCGCGTTCCTCCATCTGGTGCGGAGATCATGGACGTTGGGGGCATCCCCCTCAAACCTGAATAAGGTCCATGATCTCCACCCTAGATCAGGAAGGTGCCCACCTTCTCCAGGCTCTGTCAGGCTCCTGGGAGCTAGCAGTCTGCTCCTGGGGAGCAGTGGAGGGCTGGCTGCCAGTGGCTTGCTGGCTCATGTTTTGGGGCCACTGGGTCAGGGGCAGTGACTGCTGGCTCTGGGCTGGCAGGCTTGGAGCTGGCACAGGCACTGTGGCCAGAGTCAACCCCTTTAAGGGCTCCGGGGAGGGGGGGAGGGAGAGGAGTGTTCTTGGTTGAGGCTGGAGTGGCCACCAGGGCACCCTGGGAAGGGCTGGAGGCCCCCTATTTCGAATTAAGTGTCTATACAGCACTTATTCTGAAATAGCTATTTTGAATTTGGTGTTATTCCTTGTGGAATGAGGTTTACCAAATTCGAAATAAGCGCTCTGCTATTTCGAATTAATTTTGAAATAGCGATTTAGCTGTGTAGACGCTAGTAAAGTTATTTTGAAATAATGGCTGTTATTTCGAAATAACTTTGCTGTGTAGACATACCCTGATATACTGCAAATGTAGGCATATTCCACTGGCATATTTTTATAAAGCACACTGACAAAAGTTAATGGGAAATTTGAATTTGACACAAAATTTAAATGCTGTAAAAACAAATCTAAAACAGAAATAGTCCCACTTTTAAAAAATATCAGTGAAAACATTTTTTAAGTAAGGGTACATCTACACTACAACACTATTTCAAAATAACTAGCGCTGTTCCAAAATAACTTCATCTGCGTCCACACAGCAGGCAGTTACTTCAAAATAATGTCGAAATACTGTCAAGCTGGAGGACTTCTTACTCCGACTCCTGTAACCCTCATTGTACAAGTAGTAAGGGAAGTCAGAGGAAGAATGCTCTATTTAGAAATAAGTGCTGTGTAGATGCTCCCAATTTCAAAATAAGCTACGCAATTGACTCACCCTTAGGGTGTGTTTACACTGAAGGGCTTAACTGGAAATAAGCTACACAAACTGAGTTACATCAATTGCATCGCTTATTTCAAAATTGGGAGCGTCTACACAGCACTTATTTCGAAAGAGAGCACTCTTCCTCAGACTTCCCTTACTCCTCCTACAGTGAGGGTTACAGGATTCGGAGTAAGAATTCCTCCAACTTGACAGTATTTCGACACAATTTTGAAATAACTGCCTGCTGTGTAGACGCAGACTAAGTTATTTTGGAATAGCATTAGTTATTTCAAAATAGTGTTCCAGTGCAAACGTACCCCAAATGAACATTCATCTGCAGGGTCTAAATCTAAAACATCACAGAACCAGTAACTTAAAAGTCAAAACTGACTTCATTGTTCATACTGAAAGAAATGTAAAAAACAAGCAGAAACAAAACTTATGAAAATTAAATTGTATTTTCAAAATGCATATATTTTAGTAGTCAGAGGTGTTAATTGCAACACAAGAAACATACAACTTTTTTAAAATCAATATTGTCTCTTTAAAGGACACTAATTTGAAACCAAGGTACTTCTTTGAGAAGGTGCGTCTACACTGCACCATTATTTCGAGATAACTAGCATTATTTTTAAATAACATTGCGAGCGTCTACACAGCTATTCCGAAAAAATTATTTCGAAATAATCGATGGCTTATTCCAAAATCTGTAAACTTCATTCCACAAGGAATAATGCCTATTCCAAAATAGCAATTTCAAAATAAGACGTGTAGATGCTCCACTGCTGCTATTTCAAAATAGCCCCTCACCAGGGCCATTCTAAGTTATTCCTCCCTAGTACCTCCTGGGGCTCTAAATCGAGATAGCGCATCCATATTAGGGAAGCCTGCCTTGGATTAATTTTGAGGCTTCCCTGTAGTGTAGACGTGCTATTTCAAAATAAGTTATTCCGGAATAAATATTCCGGAACAGCTTATTTTGAAATAACCATGCAGTGTAGACATACCCAGAGAGAGTTAAGAGCAGTATGAAGAATTGTACCTCTCAAGTTTTGTAGGTTTTACAATCACCTTTTCTAATAGTTTAAAATGTTTCTCTCACATGTTGCTCTGTGCAAGACCCATACAAACAACAGGGGAAACTAATTGGCCATTGCCCCAGTCCTGCTACCATTGAAGTAAACAACACACATCCCTTCATTTTAAGGATTCGGGATCAGATCCTCTATGAAACTAAGTATACACAGAATTCCCATTTCAGAAGTGTACACTGAAAGCAGATATACATAGGAAATTATTTTCCTGTAATATCTTTCACTTATATGAATCTTATGTTTTCAAATGAAAAAAATTCAGTCAAAAGGGTGATTTTTATGTTGGAGTCCTTTTAATTTCTAAGTTACAATGTACTGTACTGTCACATCATTAGGGCATGAAAGGTAATCAAATTTAAACTGTATCACAATCAGGACTGTCTCCAGTCTCCAATAACAACCTTTTATAGTGTGATGACACATGAACTAGTAATTCCTAGAGCCCCTCCATACTATGAATAGAAAATGCCAGGCCACTTTAATTTTAGTCCTAAAAACCAAACAAAACACAAAAGGAAAAACCCCAGCAAAACCACATCATATAATAAGCCTCCTAACTACCCCATCTTGTGACACTTCACTTTCACATTGCCGCAAGGCACATCTTGACCACTGATGGTCACAGACTTTGAGTGAATGGTTCCTATAGACTAAAGCTATCTGTTGAAGCACTTCTGCAACTACTATTGCTACTAGCCATACTACAGCCATGTCTATTGCTTGCGCATTCACGTCTATGGGGTGATTTGTTTGGAGTGAAGTGCGTAAGTGCTGGAACTAAGGGTGCTACCACACCCCCTGGCTTGGCGTGGTTTCCACCATTGGTTCAATGTCTCTCAGCACCTCCACTATCCAAATTGTTCCAGCCCCCCCATGAAGAGTTCAAAGTGAGAATTAGACCTAGTAACATAATTCAGCAGTGGACTGGGGGCCGGAGAAACACGCTTTTAGGCGGAGACTCTCCGCTGTGACTGTGCCTGGGAACCAGAAGAGCCAGGCGTTAGGAGACCTGCCCCTGCCCGACACACCCACACGCATGGAGCAGCTCTGGGACAGAGCGCGAGGCTCACAGACACGCATCCCGCGGCCACCTACTGCCCGCACGCCCGGCCCACGCGCGGCGCTCCAGGCGCCGAGAGCCCCGAGCTCCCCGGACGCTGCGCCCGGTGGTTTGTAGGGAGCGGGAGGCTCCGCTGCTGGAGCGAGGCCGAGGGCTCCAAGGCAACGGCTCCCCGCAGCTGCATCCTTCCAAGCGCTTCCGTCCGCCGCGCCGCTACCCCGGAGCCCCCCGCCTCAGTCTGCGCCCCGCTCCGGGGCCACAGGAGGAGGGGCCCCCGCCCAGGGAGCCGCCGCCCCGGGCACCGTGTTCCGCAGCCCCGGCCCGCCCCCGCCTTTACCTTGACACTGCTGTGGCTGGTCTGGGTCTCCGCCTCGGCGCTGCAGCAGCGGCGCGCCCCAGCCCGGCCGGCGGCCGCTGGCTCCCGGCGCTCCTGGCGGCGCGGGCCGGGGCAGGGCGGCGGCTGGCGGCTCTGGTAGGCGAGAACCGAGGGGATGGAGTCGGCCGCGTCGGTCTTGACGAAGAGGCTGTGCAGGGGGGCGGCGGGGCCCTGCGAGAGCGCGGCGGTCTGGTGCGGGGAGGTGGACTCGTCCGAGTCCCGGCAGTAGATCACGCCGCTCTGCGAGACGTGAATGCTGGGCGCGCAGCCCATCCCGGCCCCGCTCCAGCCGCGCCGCAGCCGCTCGCCCCCCGGGCGGCTAGGGGGCCGCCGCCGGCCCTGTGCAGCGGTGCCTCGGGCGCCGCTCGCTGCCTGTGGCGCTCGCCGGGCCGCTCCCTCCCATTTATCTGCGCGCTCGCCCGCCGATGCTGCCCCGGCCCCCTCCTGCGAGCCCTCTTCTCCGCACAGCCCCGGAGGAGCGAGGCTGCATCTCCCCCGCCCGGCTCCTCGCCGCTACCGGGCGCTCGCCAGTCTCCGCGCTGCGAGCCGGGGCCAGAGGTGCCTGTCTAGCCCCGCGGCACCGCGCTCCCCCACCTCCCGCAGCCCCGTTAATCTAAACTGTCCTCAAGCCGATGTCTCCCAATTCCCTGCCCTTCCCGCCTTCCGCCCCCCACCAGCCCAGCTTCTGCAGCCCGGGTCAGGCTACCTCTTCGGCTGCAGACTAGTGCCCGGTGCCCCGCACTACGGAGCCACCGGCTTTGCGGTGTCTCTGGCTCAGCTCTCGGGTGCTCTTTGATTTTAGTTTCCCTAGCAAGCCCCCTCCCGCCCACCGGCGTCCCCTGGATTCTCCTCCTAGCTCTTTCTCTGAAGCTTGACAACCACCCCTAGGCTCTGCTCCCCTGCCTGCACTACCGTGAGGACTTTAATGAGCTCAGTGCTTCTCCCGAACTCCCGCTTCCTACTGCAGCCCAGCCACTGCATCGTGGTGATGATGCAAAACAAGAAGGCGTTGTCTCCTTAGCAGATCTCCCTCCCCACTTTTTGTATTCTCTCATTTTCCACCTCTGCTGTTGCTACACTTGCTGCTACTAATGTCCTTGGCAGGATTCCTGGGCTGGGACTGTCCTCAGAGCTTCTACAGTAAAGATACCAGGGAGCAACATCTCTCTGTCCCTCTTTAGCATCATCTTATTAACATGTATGGTTTAGCTGGATTAGGTATAGGCAGGCAAAAAGCTTGTCAATCAAGACACAGCGATTTGTTTCCTAGGAAGTATATGAACCTTTTCACCCCCTTTGTAGCTTACATTAAAGATGTGTTCTAAAATGGACCAAGGGGAAGTCCCAGTTCTGTGAAAGAATAGGCCTTATAATACTGGTCAGAATATTCATAATAAACTTGTTTCTGGTTTGCATGATTCAAAATGGACCCATCTCATTAAAATATTTATCAAAATAATTTTGTAAGCAAAAATTCTGTAATTATTTCATTAACATTTCAGTACAAATTTCAATCATAAAAGGCACATACATGAATAATGTAGAAAAACAACAGGTTTTTGGTTTTTTAAGTTCTTTTTTTTAAGGAATGATATATTTAAAAATAAAACTGAATTTCAAACATTTTTAATGAACTTTGGTATCTTGACCTACTTGCCTGCTCCTCCTCCATCCATGCATAATAACTAAATTAAGGCCCTAATCCTGTGAAGGACTTACAGAAATATTTAACCTTACATACTGTGAATAATTTCATTAACCACAAGTAAGGTAAGTGACCTGTGTAAATTCTAGTAGGGCTGAGATTTAAATCACTTTATTTTCAATGACAAGTTTTAAATCTCATATGATTTATAAGTGTCACCCAAGTGGTTTGCTTAATGGCTAATAAAGCTTTCATCTGCCACTTGTCACAAACTGATAGACTTCTCAAGACCTTTTCATTCATAGGTAAGGTCAGAAGGGACAAATGTGATAATCTATCTAGTCTGACCTCCCAATATAACAGGAGCCATAAAGCTTCCCCAAAATAATTCTTGTTGGAACTACAGCAATTTTTTTTTTGAAAAATTATATCTACTCTTGATTTTAAAATTGCCGGTGATGGAGAATGCACCATAACCCTTGGTAAATTGTTCCAGTGGTTTTACCCTCACTGGTAAAAATTTACACCTCATTTCCAGTCTGAATTTGTGTAGCTCCAACTTCTAGTCATGGGGGCAAAAGGGGAAGGGGGTAGGAGAGGCTTGGGGAGGCTTAGCCTCCCCAGAAAAGGCTGGCCATGTAGGAGGACAAATGCTGCCAATGTAGCACAGGTCACTTTCCTTTGAAGGTGCAACAGTCCACCTACTGGGGAGTACCAGAAGCAAAACTTCCTAGAAGTAGGGAAGGCACCAGTGCCCAAGCCATGGCCCCACCTACACTCTGCCCCAAGACCCCACTCCCACTTGGTCTCTTCACTTGAGGCCCCACTCTTGCTCTGCCTCTTCCTCCAATGCCTCAACCCACCTCTGAGGAGAAGACAAATAAGGGGAGAAACAGAGGAGCAGGCAGAGGGAGGTGGTGGTCAATGAATGAGGGGTCTTGGGGGAAAAGGCAGAGGTGGGATGGAGCCTCCAGGGGCACAGGCAGACAGTGATTACAGTTCCCCACTTCTAGGGAGCTTCTGGTACTTATTTGTAATCCTTCCCAAATGGAAGACTCATTGGATCTTGTTATTTCTTTGTCTGCTAGATTGAAGAGATGATTATCGAATTTCTGTCCTTATGTAAGTACTTACAGATTGTGATCAAATCACCTCTTAACCTACTGTTTGTTAAAGTAAATTGATTGTGTTCTTGGAGTCATGCATGGTAAGACACACTTTCCAATCCTTTAAGCCTGTGGTGTACAACCAATTCTGAAGCAAACTAGCCACACTCAACTGGCCAAATAGCCACATTGTTCAAACCAACTAGCCACACTCAACCAGCCAAATAGCCACATGTGGCTAGTGTCTAGCATGTTGGGCACTACAGCTAAGGATTCCAGTGACTCATCTCTTAACTCTCTCCAATATATCAATATTCTTTTGAGTATTGGACACAGTATTCCAGCACTCGTGCAGTAGTACCAAACACAGAGGTGACATAATCTCTCCATTCCTACTGGAGAGTCCTCTGTATAGTTCTCCTTAGGATGATAGCTAAAGTTTGGTCATACTGTTTCCCCAAATCTGATGTTTTTCAAGCATTATAATAATTTTAGAAACAAGGAAATATTATTAATGCAAGAATTATGGTACAGAATGATGGAGACAACTGGTTTGACTGTGTTGAAAAAAATCCTTTTATTTCATTTCTTAAACTGAATGTAATGTTAATAAAGTGTGTACATGGATAGTCTTGGAGACTGAATTCTGCTGTTTATTCACAATTAGGTAAAGCATGTGTAAGCAGTAGCAGTGGGAGCATCCAAGCAACGTGTTTCAACCAAAAGGGTTGGTCTGTATGTATTCATTCAGGCATCCATTGCTGCTGAATCTGCCAACCATGTGATGATGATTGTGGCAGTGAAGACTCTTTTTCATTAAGAATGGAACTGGGACCAGCAACTGATTTCACAAAGGCCGCTAAACTGATGTTAGACCATTTCTGGTTATTATTGGCTTCTGCTGGATTTGGCAATCAAACCCATTAAAAAGTAATGATTTTTCAATATATCTACGAAAACAAACAAACTTCACAAACCGGCCTTAGCTCATATGCTGTATATGACGCATATCTGTTTTTTGCATTTTGCCACCATATTCTGATGAGTCACTCCAAGGAAAGGCATAAGGACAAAATAGACTGAGGAACTAATGAAGTGGACCACACTTCACTATCAAAGCACACTGCTTTTGTTGCTTTCTATTCTTACTTTTGTGATTATTTGAAGATTTTAAGCTCTTTTGGGCAGACACTTTGCCATCATACCTGTCTAGTCTAGCGGCACCTAGTATAAAACTAGTGACAATATACAATTAATATATTACACTGAATAATAATGTTCATAAGATTTTTAAAATGGCAATATTTTATTTGATCCTTGGAACTATAAAAGCCACAAGGAGTCCTGTGGCACCTTATAGACTAACAGATGTATTGGAGCATAAGCTTTCATGGGCAAAGATCCACTTCGTCAGATGCATCCAGACTAACACGGCTACCCCTCTGATACTTGACACCTTGGAACTATGTTTCTTTGAAGTCTATTTTGACTTTAGTTCCATCTCTGACAAACAGTGTGGCTACATTTTTTGATGGAGAAGGTTGGGAGTTTTAGTGACTTGCCCAAGCTTACAGTTGTGGCAAAGCCAGGAATAGAGCCTAAATGGTCTGACTCAGGCTATGTCTACATTGCAGGTTATTTTTGGAAAAAGGTACGCAAATTGTGAACCACAATTTGCGTACCTTTTTCCAATTCTTTTTTTTTGGAAGAGGCTTTTCTGATATTTGGCCCATCTACATTGGGCCACATGTGGGAAAAACCTCCTCTTTCACAAGAGCCCTTATTCCTCATAAAATGAGGAATACAGGGCTTCCAAAAGAATGTGCCTGCTTTTTCGGAAACTGATCCGAAAAAGCAGACATTCCCTGGACGCAGTGGAGTTTTTCCAGGATACCAGCAGCTCTAGAGGATATAGCAAGAGTTTGGATGTGAGGAAAAAGAGAGAATACTGGAAGACAATGAATGGCAAACTAGTAGGAATAGGAATGTGTGGATTCAGCCAGGGACATACACGGGACCAAAGACAGAACTTGCCTAAAGGAGTCAGCCCAACTCCAAGCTCACTTACACACACTTTAAGCACCTCCAGAATTTGGCCCATAATATCCTACCTCTTGAAAACATCACATCTAGAACTTTTCACTGATAAAGGCTTTTATGGTAAGTGGCATGAAATTGCATGCCTTTTAAAAAACTTTGCACTTACAAGAAACTGCTTCCCCATACATTGTAGTGAGATGAACTCAAGTATATGAATGTTTGTGTAAGAGATCTCTGAAACATGGAGGGATTTATTCTTCTCTCCATGCAAAGCAATGGAAATACATGTTTCCTTTAATATTAAAAAGGCATTAAACCTGTAAATCTCCTCACAACAAGAGAATATACTCCAAACTTCATATCCCTTCCAAAGCCAATTATAGACTTCACTTTGCTCTCACTATTAAGAGTTTCTGAAGATTGTATAGTATTGGTAGTTTGGTAAATTTTGAAGTTTCTATTGGTATTATTGAAAGTTACATTAGTAAATTCCAGCTCATCATAGTGAGAGAATATATGGCTATAGTGGTCACATTTTACAGGGATCTAAAAATGTGGTCTCTGACGAATTTCTTCTGAAGACAGTTACCTCTGTGTTCATGTGCCATAAAATCAGTTTAAAAATGTATAAGTAATTCTTAGTAGGAAAAAGTTCCCTAAACTAGTTCCCATACAGCTTGGCATTTCCTTAGACCCATTCATATCAAACCAGGGAGATTTAGAAACTACAGCACAGATAAATGTGGTGCATATCTAGACTAAAGCAAAATACATACTTAAATTAGACTGGATAATTTAAATTAAATTAAGTGCTGTGGTTTTTAATCTTCCATATATCAATTTTGAAATAGGAGCCATGATAAGTAAAATACCACAAGAAGCCTTTTATATGTGCTTTTGTTTTTGTAATCTCTGTAATCATAAATTATCAAGCATTAATTTCATGCTCCTACTCACAAACACAATGCAAAGGAAATTGCATTCACTTTGCTTCTCCTTTCCAAATACTGCAACACTGAGGGTTTTGTTGTGTTTTTTTTTTTTTTTAAATCTTTACCTCAGGAAATGCAGACTATACTTTGCACTCCTTGAGTCAGATTCTGCTCCTGTTTATATCAATGTAAACTTGGAGGAACTTCATTCAGGTCAGTGAACTCCCTCTATTTAACTGAAATCAGAATCCAGACCTATATCTTATGCTGTCCAGGGTCACTTTCACCTGGTCACTGCAAAAATGGTAAGTTGCCATAATAAACAAACATTGCTTAGGGGCCTGATCCTGTAGTTCTAACTCAGGATAATCTCCCAGTGGGAACACTTACATAGTAACATACTGCTAGTGCCACCCTGATAGGGTGAGCGGTACTTACTCAGGTCTGTAACACCATTAAACCCAATTAATCTGTTTGCTCTACCTGAGAAAATACTATGCAACATGGCTAAAGGTGGCAGAATTGGAGAGATTTGGGGTGGCCCTGATGTGGGTGTACAATGGAGGGAAGTCTGGAAGGAATTCCACCTTTTCTCCTTGCCCTTGAATAAGGGCAAGCAAGTGCAGCTCCTGCATTCACAGGAAAGCAGCTACTTCTCCTCTTTTGGGCAAAGAAGCATGGAAGGAGTAGGACCATAAGCCTTCTCTCCTTCAGCATTTGCTCCTGATGAGGGACTGGAACAGACTGCACATCTCCTGTACTTCTGGTAGGCAATTTACTTCATCTAGGCAGGATGCTCCCCCTAGTATGGGGCAATTCTGCACTGCCCCTCACTCTGAGCTGTGATGAAGAGGCATGGTCAAGCCTTAATATATACTAAGTGCTTTGGGTATGAAGAGTGCTCTATAAATGTATAATAAACATCTACATAATCAAGAGCAATAGGCAGCTCTACCAAGGAAAGGATCCTAACCCAGTGCAAGACATTTTTCTGGCAATTTTAAACTATAAAACATATTTGTTATGACACCTATAACCAGAGTATAACATTTAAGATCCCTAAACTTTTTTCAAGCTTTTTGATTTGATGTTGTTTGATTGGATCAAATACATCACAGCGCAGAACATTTCATTACTAATTTAAAAGCAGGCTCAACGGCTACACATCTGCCAAAGCAGTGAAAATCCCCTACTGCACTTTTATGGTCATTTCCTCATAACAAACTTGACATTTCTTTGTTTCATGTTGTAACATTATTGTTCCCCATTGATTAACTGCTAATCAACATGTTCTGTCTATTTGCACAGTAAATACAGTACTGCCAAAGTGGATACTGCATTTGAAAGAAACTTTTGGCTTCATAATAGCTAAGTTGATTTGTTGCCAGCACTCTGCACCTTATTAGGTTAAACAAGGTCAAGTAGGGTCTGGTGGAGGGTAAATTACATGGGGCTTGCAAGTCTGCTTGTGTGCTGTGTTTCTGAGAAACACTTGGATCTCCCAGGAAAGGGTAGCAGAGTCAGAGCAAGTGAGTCTCCCCCACTGATTGGCCAGTGGGAACTGGAAGTCGGGGACAGAAACTGGGAATGGAATTCACTCATCAGCTGCATGCACACACACTGTGAAATAACAAGTAATCCTGAGAGAAAGAGAGAGAGAGAGAGAGAATCATGAGCTTTTGTGGGCAAAACCCACTTCCTCAGATGAGCAGAGTGGAGAAAAAAGGGGGAACCCTCACAATTTATAACAGAAAAAGAAGGGAGGGGGTGTACCTGCCAATGCAGTTACTGTGGTGGCCATGAGTCCTGGGCCCTTTTAAATTGCTAGGCTCCAAGGCAACTGCCCCCTTTTCTCCTTCCCCACACTCCTGGCATTAACCTTACTGGGGCTCCAAGCCCTGCCACCCTGAGCTGGAGCCAAAGCTAAGCAACTTAGTTTCCAGGGTCCTTTATGGCCTGGCACCAGAGGTGACTGCCTTGCTTGATACCCCCTAATGCACACCCTGGCTTTTATATGCAGAAAAACTGTTTTTGTGGCACAAGTGCACCATGGATTTTTTATAGCGTGTGTGTGTGGGGGGGGGTCTCAGAAAGAAACTGTTTGAGAACCCCTGACCTACATGATAGCAAGATTTAGGCAGAATGTTTGTGGAAAATTCCAAAACCAAAGCTCAGAGAATGGGACAAGGGCAAAACTGGATGTACTTGGATCCTGCCTGATTTTTGCCTCCCAATTCCCAAACAAATACAGAGTAAGTCTAGCTGCTCCATCTGTACCAAAAATATTTGAATCTTGATGCATCCTTGTTCATTAGCATCCCAAAACTAGCATCTTGTCCCAGCCAAACTTTGGCCATAATGACTCCCCAATTCCTGATACCTAACTAGAGTATAAATCTAGGTGCTCCGACTGTATGAAAAAAATCCTGGACTCTGATAGAATCATAAAATACTAGAACTGGAAGGAACTTCTGCCCTCACTGCAGGACCAAGCACTAAATAGATCATCCCTGATAGATGATGCACCCTCCTGCACCAAGCATCATAAAACCCAGAATCTATTTAGCTGGATCATCCTACTTGAAATCATGCAGCTTTAGGCCTTTAACTCCTCCAGATTACTTGCTTGAATGGAGAACAAGTGTAGCCACTTCTACTGCACCAAAACATTCCAGACCTAGACACATCTCACTGAACAAACACTGCAGAATTCTGGACCTGGCAGCTGGATGCTGGTGGATCCATCTAACTTTTGGCCCTCAGATTCCCTGGCAGGGAAGGAGAACATGTGTAGCCACTGCTCTTGCAGCAAGACATTATAGGTGCTAGTGCATCCTGTGTGTGGGCATGATTTGTGTTAAGTCTAAACTAAGGGATCCAATTGGACAGAGCCGCACTTTTTTCCAGTGCCTCTGTCCTGCTTGCCAACCCAGTAGCTGCCTACCCCACCCGGCCCCGTTACCTTCTCCTTTGGTCCGTTCGGCAGCGCTTCCGTGCAGCGCATCCCGTTCATTTTAAAGGGACCCCGGTGGCCGAGGGCTCAGAACGGCTCCCAGGCTGACGGAATCTGTGAAATTCAGACGGACGAGCGCGGCTCGGGTCCCTCTAAAAGGGGGATGAGCAATCCGAGAGCTGCCCGGGCAGCCAGGAGCCCAGGTGAGCAAGGACTTACAAAGTCTCCAAGTTCAGCTTTCACTCCCTCCCTCCCTCCCGCTCCCCCTTAGCCTGGCTCCCAGCGCCCCTCCTGCTCCTGCTGGACCTATGGCTGCCCAGGCATAGACTCGCTGGGTTCCTCCCCTCCCGCCGCGCGCGGCCAAGTCTCCCTCCTCTACCACAAGGCGCTGCAGGTGTGGCAGCGCCGCTCTGCCCGGCTCAGCCAAGACCGCCCCGCAGAGCCGCGCGCGGACAAGTCCCAGGCCAGGCTGCAAGCGCGGAACAGCAGGGGACAGGACAGGACAGGACAGGAGAGGGACTTCCTGACACCCTCACTGCCGCATCTCCAGCCCATTGACAATAAAGCGGCTGGGATAATCTTCCCCGCCTGTATAACTCACGCGTCCCTCTTCAGCGCCCTCCACTCCCTCTCCGGGTTCCTCTCGCATCACGTTCTAGCTTCGTGTACTCATCCTCGGATCTCTTCACCCTCGTCTCTTCCTGTGGCACCTTCTCCATCGCTCCTCCCCCACCCTTTTCTCACCTTAGAGTAGCTCCTGAAGAGAAAAATATATTATAGGCAAAATAACGCAAAGCAAAAGACTTACAAATATCAAGGGACTAGCATCAAACGTGTGCTCTGTGCCAGGACTTGTTACAACCCACCACAGGTGGCAGTCTTGAAAATGATAAATGCACACACAAGTGTACACTGACAGAGGTAAGATCATTAGGGCCCTACCAAATTCTCGGTTTGTTTTGGTCACAGAATTTTAAAAATGGTAAATTTCATTATTTCAGATATTTAAAATCTGAACTTTTGCAGTGTTGTAATTGTAGGGGTTCGGACCCAAAAAGGAATTTTTGGGGTCACAAGATTCTTTTATTGAGGTCTCAGTGTTGTTACCCTTGCTTCTGGGCTGCTGCTGGCAGCAGCATTGGCTTCAGAACTGGGAAGCTGGAGAATGGCAGCTAATAGCCAAGAATCTAGCTCTGAAGGCAGAGCTACTGCCAGCAGCAGCGCAGAAGAAACAATGACATGATATGGTATTGCCACCCTTGCTCTTGTACTGCTACCTGCAGAGCTGGGTCTTCAGTTAGCAGCAGCCCATTCTCTGGCCACCCAGCTCTGAAAGCAGCACTACAGAATTAAGGATGACATGGGTATTGTATTAGCACCTTTAGTTCTGCCCTGCCGCTTGCAGGGTGCTGCCTTCAGAATTGGACACCTGACCAACATTACAATCATTGCTCTCCAGTTACCCAGCTCTGAAGGCAGCACAGAAGTAAGGGTGGCAAAACTGTGACCCCCCTCCCCAATAACCTTGCAACCCTCCTGCAGCTCCCTTTTGGGTAAGGACCGCCAATTTGAGAAATACTGGTCTCCCCAGTGAAATCTATATAATATAGGGCAAAAGCACACAAAAGGCCAGATTTCACAGGCGGGCTGCAGATTTCACAGTCCGTGATACATTTTGCATGGCTGTGAATTTGGTAAGGCCCTAAAAATAACCCATAGTAATTGTAGTGATGTACTGAAAGGAGCTGTCAGGACCCAATTTTATCATCAGTGGGAAGGAAGAAGAAAATGGTTTTCCAGTGCCTGATGGAGAGCTTTCTATTCCCTGAATATGAAGAAACCATGACAGCCAGAGATTAATTTGACCCCCCCCCCCCAAGAATCATAAAAATGCTCCCAGGAGCAAATCTGAAATATCCCAGTTTGCAACAAGTGTCAGGTATTAAAATAACATTTCCTGAGGATGATACCACTGGAGTCCACTGAAATTGCTCTCTTTCTCTCACTCATATTTTAAGTGCGTGTCTTACAAATGTTATTTTTTCTGAAAAAAATAGGCTGACTATATTAGCAGGATAGCATAGTATTCACATTGATTTTATCAACTATTTTAGAACAATATATGTATTTATTATAAATTATTATGATTACTATTATTATTTTTATATGTGAGGGACTCCAAATAGGGATCAGGGCCCTATTGTGCTAAGCACTGTACAAACATAGAACTAAAAGACAGTCCCTGCCCTGAAGCGCCTATGATCTGAGTACAGGATGTGACACAACAAAGGCAAATTTAATAGTGAGAGGATTATGACCAGTAAGATAAAGCAGTGCTCACAGCACACCAGCAGCTGCCAAATCCCCCTGTACCACCATGTCATTGCAAATTGCTAGAAATTAAGTTATAAATAGGAAAAGCAAAACAATGTGGATCAATGCATTGCACCTGATAGACACAGGCCCATGCTGACAGCTGTGATGTGCTGCAGTATTCCAGGGAGAGCTCTGAGAAGAAACACAATCAGGAGAGCTTTCTGGTATGCACAGGGAGTGCAGCTCTGGCAACATCCTTAAGGATGTTATGGCCATCCAGCTCCAATGGCTCTCTTCAGGGCTCTGATCCTGCACCACTGAAATGAATGGGAGTTTTGCCATTCATGTCAGAAGTGCAGGTTTGGGGCTTAGGATAGCCTGCATCCCTGGGGCTCTAGAAGAAAGCTCCATGACAGGAAAGACTGTGCCCAAGCCAAACTTTTGTGCAGGAGCACAGGACCCTTCCACACACCCCTTCATCTTCAGAAGCGCCAGGCATAATCTAGCCTTATACATAGGTTTCACAATCAGCTTCCCTTGGTTACTGCAGAGCATTGTCAAACAGAAATCTTTTGCAGCTTGCCTCTGGGCTTTTCAGCGTGTTTTCTCTTGTACTTTCCCAGTCAGGCTAACATGCTCATTCAGAATTTGCCAGTGGAATGCTGAGGCAGACCACATGGCATGGGTTCATATATTATAATTATATGAATATATTTATAAGTGAGGCTGAATATATCATTCATTATTATTGCTATTTTTATTAGCACCCAGGCCCTATAGGTTTGAAGTGATGTTTGTTTCACCTTTCATTAGATCTTAAGGTTTTACCAGGGACAAGCAGAAATACCTGTCTAAATATGAGATCATAATTTGATGGCAATATATCATAAGAGAATGCGATCAGCTCATGGCAGAGCACTGCTGGGTGACGAGAGCAGGATGTTATTCACAGAGCTGTCCTATAGAACCATGCTATGTAAACATTTGTTCACAGTAATACTTGCTATTGTCATTAATACACAAAAAGGGCCATTTGTCAGAGAAGGAAGTGTGGCTTTCTATAATAAGAATACATATGCACTGCTGAATGTGCAGCTATAGATATTATAAAGGTGCACACAAGTCTGATAAAGCCGTTTGTCCTATGACACTGTTTAGGCTCCTGATCCTGCAATATATACCCATGCCTGTAGCCCTAATGATTTCAGTTGTCATTGGCTCAGTTTTCCCATCCTAGCTCCATCCAGAAATAACCCTGGGACATAGAGGGTAGTAACCCCCTCCCTGGCAGAGACTTTCTAGGATCCATTTATTCGTGGGGAGCTTTGTTATTTTTCCTCTTTCCCTTGCAGACTAGACAGTTCCTTCCTTTCCCTCTGTGGATATTCTGCAGCTCTACCCAGCTCTCAGCACAGGTTGAAAAACCCAGGCTGTCAAGATGTCCCCAACTGCAGTTATTCCATAAATCTCTTTAGGTATTCCCTCATCATGGAGACAAAAGAGAAGAGCCAAGGAAGCCTCAGATTGCATTATGTCTGCACTGGCTTTTTGACAGTGCACACAGGAAAGGGTTATGTCATCCACACCTCCTCCTCGTGGCTGCCTCAGCTCACCCCCTCTGCAGTTGCAGATCTCTGACCCTGCAGAAGAAAGGAGATGGTACTACAGAGGCAACTGACCGTGCATCCACATGAGGAATGGAGATCCATATTCAAAGGACCTCCTGTCAGCTTTGTATAGCACAGGTGACCTAGCTCATTGATTTTGTTAGAACTACTGATATGAGAAAAGATCACAGGATCTGGCATCAGTTCTATTGCCTATAGGCTTCAGAGAGTTTCCGATGTTAAATTCATTTCTAATTTGTCCTAGTTAATCCTTGACAGTGTAAGCTTTGTGCGTAGTCAATGCCATCTTCTTTTAACTCAAATATAAACTGAATCTGATGATGACAAGTACAGTAGTTTATTTTTTGCCTAGAGCAGTTCATTCTGTTATGAGACAATCACCTTATTTTTGCTTATATTATGTTCTGTTAATCTCAAAATGTGACTGGGTTCCCTTATGTTCTTGTGAAGCAAATGGGGGAGAAAAACAATGCAGCATATGAATACTCTATTAAAATAAGGAAAACTTCTTTTCAACAAAAATGATCAATTTTATTGCTAACACCAATATCAACGAGAGGTTTCATTTCTACATAGATTAACGTGCATCTGACGAGCAATGTAGGCAGCAACAAAGCAAGAGCTCATTAATGGACGTTAAGGAAATGATTAACCTATGAGCAATTTTGTTAGAGTTGCTGCAAATCATGGATGGTTGGAATATAGAACCAGTTGACAGACCTTTATAAATCCATTAGAGGAGAGAGCAAGGGAGAACACATTTTTTGAAGAAGACAGATAATATTAAATTCCTGTTTTTAGGACACTTGTTACCACATTATCTGAGCACCAATCTTACAGCCTGTAGAGGACTCTGGGGCGATCACCCCCTCCCGGGAGGGGAGGGGGGCTCAGCGAACCCCTTTGTCCCTGTAGGGGCCTCGGGGTGTGATCACCCCCTCCCGGGAGGGGAGGGGAGCTCAGCGAACCCCTTCGTCCCTCCTTTCCCTCTTTCTCCCGTGTGCTGCCACCCACCAGACTCGTGTCCTCCGGGGCAATGGGGAGGGGGACCCGGTCCCACCCTCTCCCCGGGTCACAGCCCAGGGCCCTAAGCGCTGGGGCTCACACGCACCCCAACGCGGTAGACGGGGGCAATTCCCTCCGAGACGCGTCTACCCAGGGGCGCCAAAAGGGCCCTGCCCCAGGCTGCTTCCTCCCCTCCGGGAGGGCCCCTTCGGGCCGCTCTCCTGCTTCCCGGAACCTACCCTGGTTCAGTCGTCCGGGTCGGGGGTTGCATGGGTGACCGCTCACGGGTCCAATCCTTCCAGGAGGCCCAGTCCTTGTCTGGTCGCTCTCCTCAGGTCCGGCCGGGTCGGGTCCAGTCCACTTCGGAGCCGGGGCTGGCCGGCCGGCCGCTGCGCCGGCCCCCCCCGCCCCGCAGCTCCCGGGGTCGAGGCCAGACCGTCCGCCGGCCTCGGTCCTGCCCTGGGTCCGTCCTGGCCTCAGGGCTCTTCTCCCTCCGTCCAAGGAGGCTGCCCCCCCTCCTCTCGGATGGCGGGCCTTTTTAAAATGGCCCGCCACGCCGGCTGCCGCACGGGGCCCTCCCCCTTCCGGCAGCGTGCCGGCGTTCTCCGCAGCCGTCCGGCTGCCGGCCTCCCGCTGCGCCCCGCCGCGTGCTACCCTGGGGGCGGGGTCAGTGGCAGCCGGGCGGCATAGGCGCGGCGGTTGAATCTGGCCCCGCCGCCCGGTCTCCGCCGCGCCACATCCGGGGTTGGGGACCCCCCGGGCGTCTTCACCCTCCCCCACCCCCTGGGGGTTCGGGTGGTTCCCCGTGCGGGCCGCTAGCGGCCCGTCACACAGCCATTGACGTTAATGTGATTAATGTTATCTTTCTCGTTGTTTCACAGCATATTGTTTTCTTGGATCGTATGGTGCCCTGACTCTGGAAGATTCCTATGCCTCTACTAAGAACTGAAAAATCCCTCTTTGAGGCAAGGTACATTCTGAAGCTAAAAGTGATGCCTAGGAATCCCAAATAAGTCTATATAAGTCTCTATATAAGTCTATACGTTTATATTGGTGCAACTTCAGAAGACATCTTTCATAAATGAAATGTATTTCACCATTCTGAAGTAGACTCAGGCTATGTCTACACTGCAGGTTATTTTCGGAAAAAGGTACACAAATTGCGAACCACAATTTATGTACTTTTTTCTGATTTTTTTTTTTTTGGATGAGGCTTTTCTGACATTTGGCCCATTTACACGGGGCCAAATGTGGGAAAAACCTCTTTCAGAAGAGCCCTTATTTCTCATAAAAAGAGGAATACAAGACTTCCAAAAGATCGCCCCTGCTTTTTCGGAAACTGATCCAAAAAAGTGGACATGTTCCCTGGATGCAGCAGAGTTTTTCCACGATACCTCGGGTATCCTGGAAAAACTCTGTAGCGTAGACAGATCCTCAGATATTAAAGCTACATTAAATGAGAAATCCCCCATTCTCAACAATTAAGTGCACCTTCCCCTACTCCTTTAAAAAAATATTCCAAGTTATGTTTTGGGGGAATCTCCCACCGAATGATGAACCATTTACACTTTACTATAGCATATGACCAGACATGTTCCTCTCTTTCTTGAGCATGAAGGAAGACCCTTTGCACAAATTCTGCTTTTTTGGGGAGGCTGTACACTGCTCAAAGTGATCAGTTCCAACAGAAAGATATGAGCCTTCCTATTGTATGTACAAGTAGGGCTACAGCAGTGGCGCTCAGCCTTTCCAGACTAATGTCCCTCTTTCAGGAGTCTGATATGTCTTGCATAGCCCAAGTTTCACCTCACTTAAAAACAACTTGTTTATAAAACCAGGCATAAAAATACAAAGTGTCAGAGTCTGCTATTACGGAGAAACTACTGACTCCCTCCTTTTGACCATACGATTATAAAATAAATGGGTTGGAATATAAATATTGTACTCACATTTCACTGTGATACTTGAGGCTCCTTTTCATTTGTGAGCTTTGTCTTTAGCCCAAGCCCTGCTGTCTGGAGCTGAAGCCCCTGCTTGCCTCCCCTAATGCTGGCCCTGTACTTACAACCCCCTAAATCTGTCCCATGAGCCCCTAGGGTTGCAACCCCCAGACTGAGGAACACCAATTTAGATTAACTGAGTACCCCCTGGAAGACTCTGAGCACCTCCAAGGGTGTACATATTGCTGGTTGAGAACCACTGTGCTACACTACTTAGAAGGAGAAGGATCTTTCTGTCCTAGTGTACAAAAGGAAGAATTAAGATTTGTAGGAGAAAAATCTACAGATTCCCTTTTTTGGGGGGGGCATGTCACCATCTTGTTTATAAATAGTTGTTGTCTATTCATCATATTGTTATCTTTCTTCTTGGGACAACTGGCGCCTTTACCCACAAGGCGAGGAAGAGTAAGGGTCACATAGTCTGTGTTATGCCTACTAACAAGAGACTGCTGCATGAGGTGAAAGTAAGGGGGTGCGCCTCAGTGTACAGCTCAGGCAAGAGCAGGCTAGGCTGTGGCAAAAGCCAGTAGGGAGTTATTTAAAGAGCTGGCAGGGTCCCGGGTTGCGATAGGTCAGTACCTGTAAGAAATTTAAGTTACTTTCACCCTGAGTGTGGTTCTTCCTGGTGGCAGCACAGCACAGGTCCTAGCCAAGACTTTGAGAGATCACAGAAGAAGATCCTAACTTCATAATTCCAGCTATCAGTTCCTGATCAGTCCCTGTTCCACCTGGAACCCTGTGTCCTTGCCTTGCTGTCCTGGAGCATCCTGTCCATAATGTCTTCTGTTGTGGATCCATTCCTCTGAACCTGGTGTAGTAGGCTGTGTATCTCAATACCTTGCCTATGTTCTTATGGGTCTGGGACCTTGACTTTGAATCAGTCTGTTGAGCCATCTTGTACCTGTATTTCCTTTGTGTTTTATTTTATTAGGGGTCCGATAAGTTACTGTTCAAGTCAATGTTAATAAGCCAGTTTGCTTTATAGTTAATCCTGTCCATGGCTTTCTTTCTCATGATGGATGCGGTTTGGGGGAAAGGAGTCTGCTTGGTGGGGACTCTAAGGTGTGGAACTTAGAGCAAATCCAGTTAATGGCAGGTGAGATCTAAGTTTCTAGTTAACAGATTAATCACTTTGTCTCCATGAACTCCCAAACAAAGCACTAAAAAGTGTTTGGGACACACATAAACATTTATCCTGACAATCTACAATGAAATTACTTAACACTGCTTAATCGACGTTAGTAAATTCTGACATCATCCTGCATCTTGTGCCTGTGCATAACTGTGCATGACTGAACAGTACAGGACTCACTGTAGTGCAGCCCTGATTGACAAAAGCTGTGTGCGTAAGTCATTAATATTTGTGAAGCTCATTGAGACCATTGGACAAACTGTGCTATTGAAGTACAAAGCAGCATTATTACTATGCTTGCAACTGAAACTCATGTGGAGATAAGAAATACTGCCTGCCTGCAATGCACCTGGTTAGCAGTTGTGTTTGAAATCTCTCCAATGCTGTACCTGAGAAACCACTACCCAGTTCTATTTTGATAAGTAGAATATCATTTTGAGTTTTTCCAGCTTTTTGTAGTTATGTAACATACCTGAATTATTGTTCTTATTATTTGTGTTACCACACTACCTAGGAGTCCCAGGATGGACTATGTAGGATGCCATTATACTAGGGGCTGTACAAACCCTGGACAAAAAGATGGTCCCTTCTCCAGACAGTTTACAATCTAAGAATAAGACATGAGACAATAGATGGATGCAGACAAATGGAGGAGTACAAGGAAACAATGAGATAATACTGTAGATGAGACACACACAGTGTGGAGGCAAGAGGTAGAGCTCAGAAGTAGAGGCAAATGTCATATTGGTTATATGATTTTGGGGGACAAGTTACTTAGAAGGGGATTAATTAAATGGAAAAAAGGGGAGGGAAGGGAGATGAGAGAAGCAAGGGAAGGGAGGAACAGTTGTGGAGTGAAACTAATGTGAAGAGACAGCGAAGCAAAGCACATCTCTTTATATTCTGCAGTGTCTAATCCATGTGTACTGTGTCAAGAGATTGATATTCAAATCTGCAGATCCCAGCTCTCCATGAATGGAGTCAATACAGTAAGGGTCTGTGTGTTCCCATAGTTTATGAGTTATATATAACAAAGTACAAACAATTATGAGGCTATAACATACTGTTGTTCTTGCAGTGACGAAAGCTCTTTAATTTTAGAAAAGCTTATGCCCAGGACCATCTAGATCATTATTTGAAGTGGGTGGGGGAGGCAACCACATGAAATTGTAATGTAATTGTAATTGTAAGTCAAGATCTGAACAGAAACACTATGTGGGGCAGAAATAAAAATGGGGCAAAACCCTTTTAACAGAGACCATAAGGAAATGAATCGTTCCTGAGGGGATATGTAAGAACTGCACATTGCCACCTAAACAACAATAAAACAGGCTTAACGACTCCAATCCACTCCCTTCTACATTAGACTGGGATAAGTATGCATTTCACTGCCTTCCCGGCAACTTTTAAAACGATTCAATCTTGATTTAGTACAACAATACAATTAACAATAGTTTTTGCCTTTAGTATCTATGGAAAGAGAGGAATGAAGCAAAGATCCGCATTGATCACACTACACAGTAGACATGTAATTTTGTAAGGTGCTCAGATACCATGGTGATGAGTCAGACAGATACAGCAGACCTTCAAACCAAGCAAACCATTGCAGGTTGTAAAAGGCAGAAGCTGGGACCTGGATCTATAGCAACCAAGAGACATGGTTGCAATGCACACAGTTATTCAATTCATTACACTTGGAAAGCTAGCCTGAGAATCAATTTGAGAAGTGCCAATCAATGATACCACTGCACACAGCAAGTTCTAAATGTCAAGTAGTGACATCATACATTTGTCTTGCATGGGCTGTAAGATCAGCTAAGGAAGGTCCTAGACTATATCTTCCTTGAAAATTTGGGAAATGATAGAGTCAGAAAGCAAATCAACGGCCTGGCCAGCTAAGGGCTTTAGATCTATAGAAGGGGAAGAAGAGAAGACATGAAGATCAGAGAAGGAGCAAGAGATGTGAGGCTGCATCTCCTTCAGGAACATTTTAAGTAGTACTAGAGAAATTATGCAAAAATCTGTGGGGCCCAGAAGTCTTGAAAATTCCCTCTAGTAAGAGTAATTTATTCCAATATTCCAAAACAGCTTCTGATCACCTGTAACTCTGTGAGCAGTATTATTTGTGACCACAAATTACTATCTGTACCTTATTAGCAGACACAGTTTTTGCCCAAATATCAGGAAGCTAGATGTTTACATTCTGTTATCTTCTGGCACAAATTATTGTGTACACAAATTCCAAAGGCTCATATCCTGAAGCCAGAATGGAGCCCATTTTAAAAACTGACCTTTAAATGGCAATGTATTTCTTATGCACAGGAAGAGATTAACATTTCCATAGCAAGAGGTTTCAAATAAGAATATTTAATACATGCAAAGCTACAGAAGGAAAGAAATTCCTAGGGGAATCATGCCATTTTGGATTTATGGTGACCCTGGTTAATTTTAATTAAGAAACATGTACCCGTATTTTGCAGAGAATTTTTCCAAGATATTTGTGGATTTGCAACTTTCATGACTCTGAGGTGACCCTGCTTCTATCTGACTCAAACCTGCAACTCCATCCCCTCATATCACCTTCTCTCTCTCTTATTGTCTCTCTCTTATTTCTAACAAAAACTCCCTTACTAGCCTCTCTCCTCTAGCTCTGGCTCAGTCTGTCTCTAAGCAAGCTATTGAATCTCCTGTCCCGAAAAATGTTCTCTAAGTTCAGGCTGATTCTCAAGCTAATTCCTCATCTCTCCTCCTCTTCACTTCCAAGATCGTGAGTGTGCTCTTTGCTCCTCCATCTCAACTGCCCATTTATAAGGCTACGTCTAAGCTGCAGGCTTCTTTCAGAAGAAGTTTTTCCGGAAGAGATCTTCCAAAAAAACTTATTCTGAAAGACAGCATCCACACTGCCAAAGCTCATCAAAAAAGTGATCTGCTTTTTCGAAAGATAGCATCCACACTGAATGGACGCTATCTCACATGTAAGATGTGATTACTATGGACGGAATGGCCACCAGGGCACCTGTGCTTTTTCCTGTTTCCTCTTCTTTCGAAAGAACTCCCTCTTCCCCATCCACACGTGCCTTTTTCCAAAAGAGCTCTTTCGCAAAAAGGTTTCTTCCTCATAAAAAGAGGATTACCAACGCCAGAAAAACCCCTCTGTTCTTTCGATTTTTTTCGAAAGAACATGATTGCAGTGTGGACGTAAGTGAAGTTTTTTTGGAAAAACAGACTTTTTAAAAAAAACGCTGTAGTGTAGACATAGCCTTGGGTCTTCTCCCTCTTTGCTCCATCAGAATTGTATTCATCAAGCTAACCGATGAGGGCCGTACTGCACCACTTACCTCGGTCCAGACCCTCCTGTGTCCCAGAGCTGGGCTAGGAGTGGGACTGTGGCTCCAAGGTGGGGATATAGAGAGGGGTAAGAGGACAGAGGCTGGGGCCACAGCTGGTGGAGAGTCTGCACCTGGGAGCAGGACAGTGGCCTGGGGCCAAGGCTGAGGGTGGTTAAAGAGCTACAGCCAGTCTGTGGTGCAGCCCAATAGCTGGGCCTGCAGCCAGGTGTGGCTCTGCTCCTGGTCTCACCCCCAGCATCAGCCCTGGGCTGGGAATGGAGCTGTGGCCAGTAACTGATGCTCGGGGTGGCACAGGGCTGGGAGCAGAGCCACGCCAAAGCTGGGCCTGAGGCTGAGTGTGTGGCTGGGAGCCAGGGATGTGGCTGAGGATAGGACTGGTGCAGAGCTGGGGATGGTGAGGGGCTGGGTGGTACTACCTCCATGCCCCCTGTGGGAGCTGGCCCAGGCCCTGCTGCACCCCCCAAGATATTCCCTCATGCTCTGCCCCACAGTTTGGGGGCCTCTCCCCTAACTAAATGCCAAAGATGGTGGAGTGATAAACAACAACAGTGACTGCTCACTTATACCGGGCAATCTGGATTGCTTGGTAAAACGAGTGCAGTGTGTTCCTAATCCAGCCAAACAGAAGGTGAGACATCTAGGAACAAAGAATGAACCAGAACAAAAATGCATGAAGGCAAACTAAAGTGATTCCACCTATTTTTGTCAGTGACCACCGAAATACCTACACTGTCTCTGGCCAATGGCGGCAAATGCAGCTAATAAAAATCAATACAGGATGGACCTCGCTGGTCTTGCATCCTCGGGACCTGACTGGTCCAAACTAGGGGATTTGCCAGAGCAGGGAAGGTCTCCCCCCTCATGGCCGTACTGCCATTGGGCTACGGATCCAGCTGTCCTCGCTGCTGCCTCAGTGCCCTGGGGCTCTCCCTAGGCCCACTGTTGCCAGGGCCACAGCACCACTGCCAGAGCTCTGCAGCTGGTGCAGAGCTCCACAGCTGCCTGGCTCCGTGGTTGGGGCCAGATCTCTGCGGCTGGGGCCAGAGCTTCTTGGCTGCTGCTGGGGCGGGACTGGAGTTCCCTTGACACTGGAGCCAGATCACGGCCAGTGCTCTGCAATTGGGGATGAGGCCAGAGCTCCCTGGCTACTGCTGGAGTCACAGCTGCCTGGCCAGGGCCAGAGGTCCATGGCTGCGGCCAAGCTAGAGCTCCCTGGCTGCTGGAGCCAGAGAGCTCCACTGGGGCCAGAACTTCCCACCATGCCATCCGTCCTCCCCTCCAACACACACACACACACACACACCCTCTCCCGGCTGAGTCACCGGTGACCCTTATGGCGCTCCTGCCCTGCCACCAGACCTCCCTCTTCCTGCCCTTTGTGGTCCAGGAATATCTGTGGTCCATGCTGGACCACGGATGTTGCCGGACCAGGGATTCCCGATTAAGGGAGGTACAACCTGTATATGTACATAATAGTTACTGTTCATTGTTAGTGTCACTGAGAGAGGTATGGGTATTCAGGAGTAGTACTGAGAGCAGAAGGACACTAGGCCCTGTGGTCATAGGAGCAGGCAGACAAGCCTACTGGTCAGAGCTGGAGTCAAGCCTCAAGCAAGGGAGAAGGGCAGGATTAGACTAGAGCACGATAGGAATAGGGCTGAGAACAAGTTCTGTAACCACAGTAGTGACAGCCAGTCGACACATGCTCTGATATCTAGCCAGGCCCAGATTTATCAGACACTTGCTTACAAAATCCTTCCTGCCATTGAGGTCAGGACACTAAATATTAACCAGATAAACACCGGAATATACACATCCCATCCCATACACATCTCTTCCACCACCGCCTGTCCAGCCCTGGGTCCCTCCATTCCCCAGAATTAATTGCCTTGCTAAGCACATCTTTCCACAGTAACTTTGTGTTCTCCCTGAACATCTCACTCTCAGGACCCAGGGGGAATTGCTCCTGTTCCCTCCCAGTTACCGACATGGATGGAAAATCAGTACAAAATAAATGATCTAGTTTAAGGAGATGGCAGTGCTTCATTGTTCAGATAACCAGTCACCATTATTCACAAATCTTATCTTTCAATCACTCCCACAGCCAATCAGGGAACCCACTAAACCTAAAAATATGCAGAAAACTCCTAGAAAATACTGACACTAAAGTCATCTTCCATCCTGCTGTTCCACCCTTCAACTTCTTCAACCTGTTTGACCATGTCAGTTTCAAGCTTCACATAACCTTGTCATACTCTCCCTCTTGCTGCTTACGTTAATCTCTGGCTGTGTCTAAACTACAAAATTCTATCGGAAAAAGATACGCAAACTGCGAACCACAATTTGCGTGTCTTTTTCCGCTTTTCTTCCAAAAGAGGCTTTTCTGACAATTGGCCCATCTACACTGGGCCACAAGTCAGAAAAAAAACCTCTTTTGGAACATCCCTTCTTCTTCATAGAACAAGGTTTACAGGGATGCCGAAAAAACACATCTGCTTTTCCAAATTTTTTTTCGGAAAAGCAGATGCATTCCTTGGACACAGCAGAGCTTTTCCGGGAAACCTCTGGTATCCGGGAAAAACTCTGCAGTCTAGACATACCCTCAGTCCTCTCTTCTCATATTTCCTTACATGTTCTTCTCCCACTTGTCTGTGAATCCTTTCATGCTGTCACATACATTTTAATTCTTGTCTGCCAAGTATTCTTTCTCCCGTCCTTTGAATTTCTCCTTGAGGGCCATTCATTCTAGAAATCTCCTTATCTTATTGTTGGTTGTTAGATGTTTTTATTATATTCACAGATTGAGGAGAATTCCCCCTACTCATCCATCAGGACCTACCACAGTATGCAGAAGTCCTTAGAGATTCTATAAAAGGTAGATGAATATCAGCATGATGATGTTGCATAGTGTTGTACAGCTTTGTGTGCCTATTGTAATAATTGTGACATACATGAGATGTAGCTGATTACAATATATTTGCTTAGCACTTTTAGCTAGGGTGATGAAGGAACCTTGTGAGCTGGAATATACCATTCAAAGAAAACTTATATTGTTTTATTTGGAAGAATGCATGTTTGCTTTTCCATACAGGGACAGTACTACAGTTTTGTTTATATAGGATCCCTTGGAAATAATCTTCTTTCTAGTAGTTCACCACAACTGTTTCCATCCTTTGATTTAATGCAGATTTAATTTCCAGATGCAGTGAGTAATATGTGACTTTGACGTGGGGGGAGGCTCTATGGGGATATGCCATTTGCACTGGGTTGACAAACACTACTAAAATAGAACTGGGATGTTTTTCACATAAATAATCCACGTGTAGCTAACTCAGCAGGACCGTCTCAGCATATAGAAACTCTAAATAAAGAGATGGGAAGAAAAAAATAGAACAATGAGGAAAACAAGATCTAAGGCCCACTAATAACTAGCTCCATAAAAGCAGGTAATTCTAGCCCAGATAAGAAGAGCAATTTATGAAATTCTGGCAATACTGCTATATGGGCACCCTCTAGTGGCACTATTTTAAAGCAAACAACTCCATTGACTAAAACATTATGACACTACAAAAATAAGCAACAGATGTATTATTGTGGGATAAGTATCTCTGGTTGGTTTTGTTTAGATATTTAATAGCACTGCATGTGAATTATGTATTATAAAAAACATAGTGAAGCTATTAACAATAACACGTGTTCTAATTTTTGTTTTGGTATTGTGTTTCCAAAATTTTCTTTATTTTAATGTTGGTTTTTTGGTTAAAGTCTGGTGGTTCTGAAGTACTCTACCATGGTATTATAATTTTGTTTTTGCTTTTAATCAAATTAACATCATAGGCCTCAATCTTCTCATGGAGAGAGAAGATAAATTAAACTGACTCTTAATTAGATTTAAGCTATCTAGTGTTAATAATGTGAATTGCAGTTTGCATACTGTGGAGAATTTTTGAAGGCACAGATATAATGCAAGCTCTTTATTACTGTGTATTAGGGTATGCATGGCACATTCTTGTATTTTGTTTGGCAAATGAATGGAAAATGGTTTAGTCGTGCAATTACTACAGACCTCAGCTTCAGGGTTTAATATATTTCAGCTGAATTTACAAATGTGCATCATATGTATTTCAAATATACTACATTATGTGCTTTCCCATAGTTTGCCTTACATACACTGTTCAATTTTGTACAAAGAGATGGGCTTGTCTTAGAATAAGTATTCACTATTTTACATGGCAGACTCACTGCTGCTGAATATGATTTAATCCTTCATCACAGATGTCCTTTGGTGTAAATTTGTCACAGGAGCAGCAGCAGGGCTGGAGGGGAGTAGCAGCCAGTGGTCAGCCCTGAGACTGCCAGAGCAGTGATCATGGGCTGGCAAAGCAACTAGTGGGCAGCCACCCTGAGGGCTATTGGAACAGCAGTCTCCAGCAGTGTTGCTTGTAAACTGTGCACTTGTACAGCTGCTCAGGAGATTCAAATGCCACCCAGCTAATTAGCAGAACACCCACGGCTAGGTTTTGTGTTTCTATTGGTGGTGCACATTTGCACATGCCTGGGTACACATAAAAATTTATGCTGCACATGGGTAGAAAAAATCTGTGCATGGATGGAAAAGATTAGCAAGAACATTGGTCCCTAGGCCTGCAGGAACAGCAACCAGTAGTCAGACCAGGGCCACCATAGCAGCTGTCCCTTGTTCCCCAGAGCAGTGGCTGGGGTCAGAGCAGCTGCTGGAGGTCAACCACCAGCAGCGCTTATGACTAGTCCCCCCACCTCCTTGGTTATTTTTAGTAAAAGTCAGGGACAGGTCATGGGCTTCCATGAATTTTTGTTTATTGCATGTGATCTATCCCTGACTTTTACTAAAAATAACCATAGGAGAATCATAACCTTAGTCATTGTGTTTGATAACAGGAAACCCATAGATCCAGTTGATGCTGTGATGGAGAAACTAGCCAGATTGCTTTCCAAGGACGACAGCTATAAGAGTGGATCCTGGGAGCAATCCTGTATCTCTGAATTGATGGATTCTGACAAAGTAGAATACTGAGCAATTGAACAGAAAGTCCCAAAGCTATTTTAGGCAATGCTGAGAACCCAGTGTTGAAATATTTATTCTTCCTGTAAGTACTAACCATTGTAATCAAGTAATCTCTTAACATTCTTTGTGTTAAGATCAAAAGGACGACACTCTTTGAGTGTCCCTATAAGGCATGTTTTCAAATCCTTGAATTATTCTTGTGGCTCTTCTCTGAACCCGCTCTAATTTAATCTACATGCTTTTGAAATGATGGATACCAGAATGCACCCAGCAGTCCACAAGTGGTTACACCAGTGCCAGGGGTCTCTGCCACTGCTTGCGATGCCCCTGTTTATGCATTCAAGGACTGCATTCACCCTTTTTGGTCACAGCAGCACACGCTCCTGCTGTGCACTGTGAATGCATAATGGAAACCAGACAACTTTAAATTTAGTGAAAATAATTATTTTCTGAGTAAAATGAACAGTTGAGTTTTTATCAAGGAGTTTTTGAAAAGGTTTATCATTAAACAATCTATTACATTACAAATATACACTTCAATGAAAACAAAGTATTTTAATTATGAAACATTAAAAATAGTAATGTAGCTATAAAAGAACCATTCATTAAACCAGCAGTGATACAAGACAGTACAGGGCAGAGAACAATGCCAGGGATAGGGCAGCTGAAAGTCACTTGGCTTTGCCTCTTCTGGTTTGCAGGGCTTCCGGTGTGGTGGCCTGAAGGTACCAGTCCATATTATCTCAGAGCTGTATAACAAGGCTGGGAGTTGACTTGCAGGACTGCCTAGACTGCTGCCCTAATAGTATCATGTGCAGCAATACGGCATTTTGGTTGTGTATAGCTTCCAAGGTTGCCGCTGAATTGGTTTTCTCATATAATCTTTGGGCATGACAAGGCAACTGCTACATTGTCGCCACTGAAAGGATCTTCATGGAAAGCTCCTTGTTGGAGTCCCTCCCACACTGCCTCCACATTCTTTTACTTTGAGGCTCTGGTTATGCTCTCTAGACACATTCCATCATGACTTATCCATTTCCATAAGGGACCTGACCTAGAGAGCTGTGGGGGTATTAAAATATGACTAGTGGTTATTGTTCATATTCTGGGGAATTTGTGATGGCATTTCTTTTACATGCATTTCTGGCTTTTCCTCCTGGAGATTCTTCCTGGTCTTGGGGGAACCTTAGGGACAGTATGTGTGTTGTTCCTCCCTTTCCAAAAACCAGTAGGCTATGTCTACACTTGTGGCTTCTTGCGCAAGAACACCTTGCGCAAGGGTTCTTGTGCAAGAAGTCTTGCGCAAGAAAACGTCCACACTGCCATGTGCGAGCTGTGCTTTTGCGCAAGAGTGCCCATGGCAGCGTGGACGCTCTCTTGCGCAAGAAAGCTCTGATGGACATTTTAGCCATAGGGCTTTCTTGCGCAAGAAATCCCTGCGGAGCGTCCACACTGCCCTCTTGCACAAGAGCTCCTGCGCAAGAGGGCTTACACCTGTTAAAAAAGAGCGCAGCTCTTGCGCAAGGAGCCCTCTCTTACCACGTCGTACTGTAAATTTCCTTGCGCAAGAGCAGGCGGGCAGTGTAGACGCTCTGCAGATTCTTGTGCAAGAACGGCCATACTTGCGCAATAACCTGCCAGTGTAGACATAGCCATAGTGTTTATTAATTAACTGGAACAAAGCATGAGGAGTCCTTAGATTAAAATAGAGGAAATAAAGCTTAATATATTGTCCATCTGCCAAGTGAGGTCAGCGGCTACAAAGAACCAGTTCAAGCCCCATGACAAAGCAGGAATTTTCTCAATTTTTTAAGGAATCCTAGGCATGTTTCAGTTACCCTCTCTCTGTTGCATTTTTACCTTGTAGGCGCCAACAGAAGGGTATGTTTGTGGGTATGTGTGTGTGTAAAAGAGAGAGGGTGAGACACCCCAAAAACTGAGCTATGAAATCTGTGTGATGGGATTTGTGAACTGGAAAATGACGTGTCAGGTGACTGGATGAGGACTGGAGACCATGGCCTGGACCAAAGAGAGAGAAAGTGTAGGGATCAGAGAAAGAGGGACAGAGATGGAGTCCACCACAACTTGGCTGGCTCATCATCATCATGTGCTATGGCTTAACTTTTGCCTCTCTGTGCTATCTGAAGTAGTTTCAGTTTCTGGGTGCCAGGTGACCAATAAATGGTCTTGTTTTGAAAAGTTGCTGTCACTGCAATACTCCTTGAGGGCACAATTCAATTCTCCTGTCGTAGTCTGGCTTGTCTGTGGATTCACTGCAGGGAGTGAGGGGTGCGGCAAGCAGGAACACTGATGGTGAAGGCCCTGTCTTGGAGGCCATGGGCCTGCCTCTATGGAATTGTGAAAGTCCCTGGGGCATGGTGCACGAATAGGTCACTCTTCCAGGAGACAAAGTCTGGCCTATGCCTTCAGCCTGCCACCAGTGACAAGTCCCCCCTCAGTAATCTGGGGAAATTAACCACTTCTGGGCATCTCCAGAAGGCAATACTTCCCCACTCACAAGGACTAAGCATGTGCAACAAAAGAAAATGTATCAAATGGAAAAGGGAACTCAGAATCAGTTTGGGAAAACACCACCACCAGGATTCAAAGCAAGTAATGACAAGCAGAACACCCACCTCCACAGTACACTGGGTATTGTCCTTTGTCTCAGTTTCCCACCTTGTAGTGTGTAAGTCTGACAAATGGAGGTCCCTTTAACACAACATTCCCCTTTCCCTGTGCTGCACCCTACTCAGAGTTGTTCTTGGTCAGCGAAGATCCAGAGTTCAGAGGCGCATTCATGTGGGTTCACCACCAGCCCCTGAAAGGGGGCGTCAAGCAATACTGCTGCCTCTGCAACAGGCTCAGTGCTATCTTTGCTGCTGCTTGCCATTCTCTGCCATTTCTGCAATGCCACATTCTGAGGCTCTGCCACTTACCCCGGTTCTTGTGATTTCCACACGTTCACATTTTGTTGGGTAATGATTGCTAGTGCAGTCTCTGCCTTGTCTTTCACTGAAAAACCAGTCTCCATACCAGATGTAAGGCTTAGCCACTAGACCCACTCATGAGGGAATTCAGCTCCAGTAGTCACAGCACATAAACAAGGACTCTCAGCTGACTCCAATCAGCTCTGTCTTTACATGATGGAGAGGGGAATGTCAAAGGGCATTGAGACCTCATTATGTAGAGTCCACACTGTCACTTTCCCTTTTCACAGGGATCTAGCATGCCTGTAGCCTTAGTAAGTGAGGGCCAGGTTAGGGGGATTCCCTCAATCCAGGCATGCTAAATGCAGTTCTGCTGCACTTGGACCATACAGATAACATTTTGTTACTTCTGCATTCAACACTAAAGTGGACTGGAACCTAACCGCAATGCCGACCACTTTAGCAATGCAGCTCTGTGTGCTGAATGCCTAAGTGTGTATACAAATATGGCCTCAGCCTTTTCCCCTAGCTAGTCAGAGATTGGAGAAAGCTCAGGCAGCCCCTGCCCACATATGCCTGGTGAGAACACTAACCAAACTACATTCCTGGCAAGCTTGGTCTCAGACCCATTTTGCAAAAACCCTATTTTGATTATTCACATGCCCTGTTGGAGCGGGAGTGGGGTGTAGCAGAAGATGTGGCAGTGCTATGCTGCCACCTGCCATCGTGAGCTGGTGAATGGGGTTTTGTGGGAGGGATCACATTTGCTGCCCAGGACAGCTGAGTCAAAGGGAAAGGAAAATAGGTATATGGGCATGCACCCTCCATGTCATGGGCCTGTAAACAGGTGGTACTCAGTGTGTTCACACTTGTGGCATTGATCCAGCCAGAGCTGCTACCATCTGGCAAGAGGTAACTGGGTGTGTGGGAGGCTGAATGGACATCCTGAGCTGCGAGGTGGGAACCTCAGACTTGGAAAATCTTCTAGCTGACATCCACCAACAACAGCTGCATTCATGGAGGCACCTGGAACAGAAGCTAGCACAGAAGTACAGCATGATAATAATACATATTGAAATGAAAGCCGTAAATTAACAAAGTCATAGGAAAACTGACACGAGCAATTGGCAGGATCAGCCTCTTCAGTCCTGGTCAGGATTACTGCCTGGGACTCAGGGCTGGTTACTGCAGGGCAGGAAATGGACTTGCCTCTTATTTGGCCAGGATCCAGGCTGGAAAGATCCAGGCTATCCTGGGAGAGCTCTTTATCAGCCTCCTAGTGCTTATTCTCCAATGAATCTTGCCTGTCATCCTCAAGGCTCAGTAGAAAATGGGCAGCGAGATCTTCAAGCTGCCCAGGATGGGGGAGAGGGGGTTTATAGTTAAGTAAAATACACTTTCTCAAAAAGTTGATGTGTTCCCTGCAAGGTTTTTTCCTGTCATCCCTTGTTTTAATGTAGGTCCTTGAGCAGTTTGCTCATCATCCAGCTCTGTATGATAGCTGTTAGTGGGTTCTTGCATGCTGACATCTGCCTAGCAATGTCCACAGAAAGGCTTTTATTCTGGGGGCTGGCCACACAAGCTTCCTGCTCCAATGTTGCTCCCCAGATGGTAATGAGATGCAAAGTCTCTGCTCAGCTCCATGTGGCTGCTAACAATGTATTGTAGGGTTTTAGGAATATTATTGCAGCAATTGTGAATGGACAAAATCTGCCTGTTCGCCAGTTTCTAAAGGGGGAGGGGATGACTGATCAGCTTGATTCCAAGAGCAGGGGAGTACACCCTGGTAAACAAGCATGCCAGTAATAGTCTCCCACAAGTGATGTGGGATAGCTGTTGGAAGATCGCCCAAGTAGCTTGCAGCAGCATTGTATGCACACAAACAATAGATCAGACCGACTCGCTCTGCAGCAAAATTTGTTGACTTTGAAAGAGGACACACCAGAATTGGCAACAGATGAGGTGTCAGTGTGCCCTGATGGACTGCACTGTGTGCGCATGCAAGCATTGTCAAACTGGACTAAAGTTGTGGGTCAGACGACCACACCTGTGTAGACAAATCCTTAAAGATGTCATTTTAAAACGGTATAGCAAAGCTAGTGCAAATGGCTCTTATTTCAGGTTAACCCAGAAATATTTTGATTTGGGTGAGGTCAGTTAGGAACAGGTTTAAGACAAATCAAAATAAGACACTCAAACCAAAGTAAGGGGGTTCACAGAAGAATATAGACCAGTTTAACTAAACTAGGAAAAATATGTGTAGACAAACCTGAAGCAAGAGAAGAATTCAGGAGAACACTGTCGTTTTGATTCAGCTATTAGCTTCAGCAAAAGTAATGAAGCCATGCGTTCAGATACCTGGCATATAAATCATCCAAGCAATTTTTTTCCATAACACCACCCTAACTTTTGTAAGCAATCTGAACAGCAAGGGAGCAATAAAATCACTTCTAGTCCTCAGCAACAGTAATCCTAGCAGCTAAAATAGGTGGTATAATTCATCCTGAGCAAGGTTAGAGGACTAGTTGCTAACTGAATAAAGCTGAAGTAGGAGACAGTCCACGAGATTAGTTTACAAATAAAATCTTGTTGTGGGTTTTTGATCTGCTGTTCTGGCAGTGTTTAGAGCAGGGGTGGGGAACCTTTTTTGGGCCGGAAACCGCTGACCCACAGAAAAATCAGTCAGTGAGAAGCAAACAAGTGAGAAGCAAAAAAACCCCTCACTGATGTGGCCCCCAACTGAGGAGAAAGACACTCCCCACATTCCCCTTGCCCACCAGAGCCTAGAGGGGCCAAGCCTAGTAGATTTTTGTGTGCAGTGGAGCAGCAGGGGGGCTGGAGCAACAGCACAGGCTCTCCAATGCTGGGGGGAGCTCTGAGCTCAGGGGCCAGATCCAGGCAAGCCAGGGGCCGCATCTGGCCCCCGGGCCTGAGGTTCCCCACCCCGGCCTAAAAGCTCCAGCCAAGATCAGGACCACATTGTGCTAAGCACCATAAATATCCATAGTAAGAGCTGTTTTACACCAGCTAAGGATCTAACCATCTTTGTTCTGAAGTTGTAACCAGATCTTGAAAAAAAAAGTTTAAATTTTTTCCAAGCTCTGTTTTAGTTTTCTCCCCCCTAGTAATAAATTTAGCACTTAATTCAGTCCTGTGGGTTAACGCTATTATTATATCAACCACCATGTGGGACTCAGATTGAAGAGGGATTGCTTGGGATACATTCTCCCTTGATTAATATGAAGATAGTCTATCCATCCACATCTTAAAAATATAGGAGAAATATTTACCATTCTGGCTCTGTTTCACTAGGAAAAATGTATGCGGCACAGCAGTTGGCAGCACTCAGCAGGAAAATCTGAAACTGAGAGCATCAAGAGATGTGAAATTGGAGAAGGATTGGAAAACATGATCAGGGAGACGAAATTAGAAAAATAATTTTAAAAATTCAATTTCACAGTAAGTTCTATTTAGGTTTTGCAGAATGTACTGAAGTGAGATAGAAAACAGAGAGCCTGAATCATTCAAGAAAAGATGCAAGTGTTACACAGTAAGGAAGTCAGTGAAGTTGTGCTGATTTATTTACTATGAAGTACTACTGAGAACAACATAGAAATCAGTATGAATGTTTGTACACTGTAGTAGAGTTAGAGAGATTCCAGATTGAAAGCAAGAGAAATAGGTAAATTCTAGCTGACTTTGGTCCAGGGAGAATTGTTGAGAAGTCAGGTGAAGAAGAGTGTCAAGGCTTTTCCCCACTCTGGCTCTCCAAGTGCAGAAGGTGGGGGCCCACAAGAGACCTTAAATACCTTGCCTCTATAAGCTTCTGCTTACAAAAACCTCCCCAAGGTCACAGATTTCCTGCCCTTGAGAGGTAGCTGCCACCATCAAGTGTAAAAACAAAAAAAATCCCTTCTTCTGAAACCCAGGAAGAAGCATTCGAATTTCTTCCAGAGGGGTACACCCCTGCCCCCCAAGTTCTTTTACCACAAGACAGCTTGAGAAAACAGAAAACAAACTGCAATCTCTGATAGCTGACCTCTTATTCTTAGACACGCATACACAGACCCCCTGCTACTTTCCAGGACACAAGAATCAAATCATCACCTTAAAAAGGTGATTTTTTTATTAACAAAACAAAAAGATATATTTAATAAAGCATATTTGGTTGCTAGATGTTACAGAGCAACTGAGTAAAAATAAAGTAAAACACAGAGAAACAATGTCTCTGAGTGCAGCTTAGATATAGTGAATAGGGGGGCACATGAACTTAGCACAGAGAAGTTTAACCAAACAACAAAACGAAGAAAATAACCTGACTGTGACTAAATGGACATTTTCCTATGTACTCACAATCCCTATTTCAAGGTCCAGTCCATTTCCATGCCCGGTATTCCTTCCTTATAGGCATGGTAGTTCTCCCTGGATTAATTCATCTTGTTTCCCCCAGCTCCTATCTTAAATCTCACACAAAGGAACAGTAGGTGGGTATTTCTATTCAATTTAAATGTCAACAATCTTTGCCATTGGCTTTCCTGGCTTCCTGTCAACACCCCCTAGCTACCTGAGTTTAACCCTTTAGTCACCGAATGCTGGCCAGCACTCCTCCTATCCATCACAAAGAGTAAATAGTTTATTTCTATTGCCAGTGATTCGATAGCAGAATCTTTGCAGTCAGATAGAATCCACTCTACCACCCAAGGGACCTGGCTCTACGTAGGCAGAAATCGGAGGAGTAGGGGATGTGTAATCCCTCCTCCAACCTGAAGTGATGGGAAGGGACGTGCACTGGCCCACCTACACCAATTATAGCTTCAGAAGTTAATTGCCCACCAACAAAGACTGATTGCAACAGTAACATTAACTTGCCCAGGACTCCATGTGGAACCACCCCAATGTGCCTTTGAGCACATTCTGGGCTGAATTTGGCCCCTTGGCATTTTACAAAGTACTAAGGATCATGTTTAACAGATAAAAGACAAGCCTGGGAGCCTGAATTCATAACTTTGCTAGACACTAAATCAAAATCTTAAGACACTGGATTTATGGCTTGTTATAACCCACTGACCCCCTTTTTGTCCTGGGATTACCGGGGTTATAGCAGGCCCCTTTACCTTGAATGGTCTCTGTGTTAACACGTGCTAACTACTTATGCTAATGTGTATGTTCAATCTTATACTCAGAGTCAGTGAACTGTGTGTGACATAATAGCTCAAGTTCTGTTTCTCCTCTCTTAGACTAGTGTAAACCAGAAGTAACTCCACTGAGCCAAACTGATGAAAAATTGGTGTTCATGAGAGGAAACATATTTAGTAATATAAATATAGTGACAATAAGAGCAACTAGTTGGCTAAAAACACGTGTGTGAAAGCATAACGTAAAAACAGTAATTTTAATTTAGCATAAAATTGTTTTTTACTTTGAGCTAGCATTGTAGACAACTGTCAGACAATTGAATCACTCCAGCTGAAGTCACTTTAGGGTAGTAGCATTTTTTGAAATGCATCCAGTTCCACATGCAAGGCCAGTTAGGCAGAACTGCAGGGTCTCAATGCATGGATGAGATAATGATATTTGGAAGAGGAAATGATGACTGTTAGGAACTGGGGAACCTTTTGGGAAAGGAGGACCCTATGCAGGAAAGACAGGCTCCATCTAACCAAAACAGAACCAGATTCCTGGCATGTAAAATTAAAAAGACTGTAGAAGAGTTTTTAAGCTAAGGGGTTGGGGAAAAGCTGAGAGATGCAGAGGAGCACACTCTCCAGACAGACATATTCCTTAGAGGATTTATTAAAGGAGGTGATATATTTCCTACTCAATAAGAGAAGCTTAAAAAAGAGAGATAGAAGCTGAACAGAAACAGTCAAACGAAAAAGAGTCACATTCAGTTACATCACATGATGGCAGACAGCTAAATATTGACAATTTGTATTAGTGCTTTTAAGCAAGTGCAAGAAATTTAAATCAAGGATGACTAACTTGAGTGCCTAATATTAAATGAGGATTGGGATAAAATGGGCATCATAAAAACTTGGTGGAACGATGACAATCAATGGTATGTGGTAATACCAGGATACATAGTATATAGGAATGACAGAGCAAGCTGTGTTGGTGAGGGACTGACACTAACTGTAAAAGAAAATATAGAATCAAATATAGTAAAATATTGAATGATGGATAGAAATTCCATGCTTAAATAAATTAAAGTATGGTAGTGGGACTATACTACCAACCACCTGACCAGGATAATGATGGTGATTTGACATGGTGATTTGAGATCAGGCTACAAAAACAGAAAACTCAGTAATAATGAGGGATTTCAACTATCCCCTTATTGACTTGGAATATGTCACCTCAGCATGGGATGCAAAGAGAAAATTTCTAGGCACCATTAATGACTGCTTCCTAGAGCAGCTTGTCCTGGAACAAAAAGGGGAGAGGCAATTCTTGATTTAGCCCTAAGCGGAGTACAGGCTCTAGTCCAAAAGGTACATATAAGTGAAAGGTGAACCCCTTGGTAATAGCAACCATAATGTAATTAAATGTAACATCCTTGTAGGGGGAAAAATATGAAAGAAACACACCACAATAGCATCAAAAAGGGGGACTAAAGAAAAAAGAAGAGGCTAGTTAAATGGAAATTAAAAGGAGCAGTTGCAGGAATAAAATGTGTGCAAGCTGCCTGGAAACGTTCTAAAACCACCATAATATAGGTTCAAAGAATATGTACACCCCAATTAAAAAAAAGTCAGAGGACTAAAAAAAATGCCATCATGGCTAAATAGCAGAGTGAAAGACATGCTTTAAAAATAGGAAGTCAAATTCTACCGAGGAAAATAGAAAGGAGCATAAACTCTGGCAAGTCAAATGTAAAAGTATAATTAGGCAGGCCAAAAATAATCTGAAGAGCACTAGCAAAAGGCACAAACTAACAGCAAAAAAAAAAAAAAATGTTTTAAGTATATCAGAAGCTGCAAGTCTGCCAAATAATCAAGTGAGTCCCTTTGATGGAGATGCTAAAGGAGCACTCAAGAAAGACAAGTCTATTACAAAGACACTAAATTAAGGAAGATGTGAGGGACAGTGCTACACTTGAACCATTATTTTAGGTGACAAATCTGAGGAGTTATCCCAGATTGAGGTATCATTAGAGGAGTTGTGGAACAAATTGATAGATTAAACAGTAATAAGTCACCAGAAACAGATGGTGTTCATCCTAGAGTTCTGAAGGAACTCAAGAATAAAATTGCAGAATTAGTAACTGCAATACATAATCTATTGCTTCAATCAGCCTTTGTACCAGATGACTGGCAAATAGCTAACATAATGCTGATTTTTTTTAAAAGGTCCCAGAGTCGATCTTGGTAATTACAGGCCAGTAATCATGGATGAGCACGATATATTGGAGAATCATCACCATGACTTCCATAAAAGGAAACCATACCTCATCAAACTATGAGAATTCTTAGGGGGGAAACCAATAGACATGTGGACAAGATGATCCATTTGATATAGTGTAGTTGGAATTTCAGAAAGTCTTTGACTGGTCCCATCAAATGTTCTTAAGCAAAATAGGCAGTCCTGGAGTAAGAGGGATGGTCCTCTCATGGTTAAAAGATAGGAAACAAAGGATAGGAATATATGGTCAGCTCTCACAGTGGAGAAGAAAAAATAACGACATCCTCCAAAGATCTGGACGGAGACCAGTTCTGCTCAACATGTCCAGAAACGATCTGGAAAACAGTGAGAGCGCTTAGGTGGCAAAGTCTGCATGTGAAACAAAATTTTTCAAGATAGTTTAGTCCAAAGCTGACTGCAAAGAGGTACCAAGGAGTCTTACAACCAGTGCTTTTTTCTGTTTAAAAAAAAAAAAAAAGGTGCCAGTACTCCAGGGGAAAAGTTGTAGCTCTGACTGGAAGTGCCGGTACTGTGTCTGGAGGTGCTGGTACTGCGTACCAGGCAGTACCATCACAAAAAAAGCACTGCTTACAACATTAGGAGATTGGGCAAGATAATGACTGATGACATTCAACATTGATAAATGCAAAGTAATGCTTACTGAAAAATATAATCCTAACTACACATACAAAATGATGGGGACTAAATTAGCTGTTACCACTCAAGAAAGAGATCTTGGAGTCATTGTGGATAGTTCTCTAAAAACTTCAGTTCCATGCACAGCAGATTTTAAAAAAAAATGTTAGGAAGCATTAGGAATAAACAAACAAACAGAAAATATGATAATGTCACTAAGTAAATCCATGGTACCCACACACATCGAATACTGCATATAGCTCGGGTTGCCCTATCTCAAAAAAAGATATTATAGAATTGGAAAAAGTAAATGATTAGGGGTATGAAGCAAGATTAAAAAGACTGGCACTGTTCAGGCAACTAAGGAGGAGTATGACAGAGGTCTATAAATTCATGCATGGTGTGGAGAAAATGACTATAGAAATGTTATTTATACCTTTACATAACACAAGACTTGGGATCACTCAATAAAATTACTAGGCAGCCAGTTTAAAATAAACCTAGGGAAGTACTTCACACAGTGCAGTCATGCTATGGAACTCAATGTTGTGAAGATCAATAATATTGTATTCAGAAAAGAATTAGATAAGTGCGGATAGGTCCATCAGTGGCTGTTAGCCAAGATGGTCAGGAGTACAACTGCATTCTTATGGTATCCCTAAATCTCTGAATACCAGAACCTGGAACTGGATGGTGAGGGCGTGAGCATCTGAAGCATCTTGCAGAACACAGGTCACTGGGCTAGCTAGATCACTGGTCTGACCCAGTATAGCCATTTTTTTGTACTTATGAAGCCAATCAAAATCAAGCCATTTCAAGTATCAGCTTTTTTCCTTTTTAAAGCTCTGGACTATTTTTAACTGTATTTAAAAGAATATAAAACATGGAATCGTTCAAATTAGAAAAGCACAATCTGAGACAAGCATTGTTTTGAAAATCAGACACCATACTGACACTTGTAAACATTTTTGTAATTGGACTGTGACCGTGAAAATCATTATGATTATCACAGCTGCCAGCTGACATTCCAAATCTCTGAATCCAAGCAGGTGGCAAACGCTTCATTTAGGTACACAAACATTTCATTCATGGCTTCTAAACATATGAGAATAGAATGTTCTTCCATAGCTAATTACAGTGATCTAGACAATCAAGGTGGTGAGTGAGGGGAGGAGAGAGATGGAGTGATTTTCTTATCTGCGGTCATGTTGTTCTTCTGATAACCGCAACAAATATTTTAATTTATTCGGTGGAATTAAGAATTAGTAGGCATGTGTATTTCAATATCAGCTTGGTTTATGAATTATTTACTATTATTGGTCTCTGAACATTTGGGGAAAGATCTTCAGCAAGTATAAATCAGCATATATTCATGGAAGCCAATGGAGGTAATTATATCAGTTGAGGATATAATGGCTCCTACTTTTTGAAGCATCCTTTCTGCAAGCTGTTTTAACGTCCAGAATTTCAAATACCATGTATGTGCCTCATTTTTGTCACATTCCCACATAATCTTTTCTCTCCCAAAGCCAAACAAATAAAAACAAAAAAGGGAGTAATATTATATGACACAACAGTTAAAATCCCAAGAAGAACACATCCTTACAAAGTTTAAAAAAAATAAAAAATAACAATGGTCCTGTAGCACCTTAGGGTATGTCTACACAGCAAAGTTATTTCGAAATAACTTTACTAGCATCTACATAGCCAAACTGCTATTTCAAAATTAATTCGAAATAGCAGAGCGCTTATTTCAAATTTGGTAAACCTCATTCCACCAGGAATAACGCCAAATTCAAAATAGCTAAATCGAAATAAGTGCTGTGTAGATGCTTATTTCGAAATAGGGGGCCTCCAGCCTTCCTAGGGTGCCCTGGTGGCCACTCCAGCCTTAGGAGAGGGAGTTTGGGTGAAGGAGAGGCTGTGATCTGGGGCGGGGGCTTGAGGGGCACAGTCCAGTAGGGGGTACAGGTGCAGGAGAGGATTTTGGCCTGGGGGTGGCGCTCTCAGAGGGGGTGGCAAGTTTTGGGAGGAAATTGTGACCTGGGAGAAGATGGTGCAGAGGGGTGACCTGAAGCAGGGAAATGGGAGTGCAGGGTCAGGGAGGGGGTATGGGTGCAGGCAAGGATTCTGGCTTGTGGGAGGAGTGTGGGGGAGTGCAGGGAGTTGTGACCTGGGAAAGGGGGTACAGAGGGTTTGGGTGGTGGCCTGGTGCAGGTAGTCAGCGAGGAGGAAGGGGGTGAGGTACCAGCTGGCTGGGAGGCGCTTACCTGCAGAAACCTGAGGCTACTGGCCACTTTCTGCACGTGGCTCCATTACGGGCGTGAGGGGAGAGATGAGGCTTTTCACGCTGCCCCAGAGCGCCGCAAATATTCTCAGCTCCTATTGGCAGGAAACTGAGAGATTGGACCAATGGGAGCTGAGATATTTTGCTGGGGGGCGGGACAGCCTGAGAAGTCTCCTCCCATCAGCCCAGAGCGGGGAGCTGCTGGCTTTTTGAAGCTGTTCTCCGCCTAGGGGGCCCGCTGGCAGCCTCTTGCCCTCCCCTGCTTTACACTGTTTGCAAACTAAGTATTTGCCTGAGGTGGGGCGCGCCCCTTCAGACGGGTTTGTGTGCTCAGCACAATTCAGCAACTGAGCGTTATGCCTTTAAGAGAAACACATGACGTGTCGGTTTGCCAAGCAGAAGAAAATGTCTCCCTGCGGCTTGTGGCAGAAGAGCGCAGAGCGTTTCCCAGACCCCCCCCTACCCTTGTAAGGTAAATGCTGCGGGTGTGCAGCGCCGTGGGGAGGCCAGGAGAGCGGGCTGTGGGATGGGACTGCAGAAGGCGGGGCCGCTGCAGCTGGGTGTGTGCGAGCACCCCTGCGTGGGGCGCTTTGAGCAGCGCACAGTGCAGTTTGCTGTGCCAAGTGCAAGGGGCTGCAACGCTGCTGTCCCAGGGACCAGGCGCTGCTTTCTGTCGTCCCGCTATTTCGGACTCTTGTGCGCTGCCTAGAGCTGGGACCTGTCGTTTGGCGGGACGATGACTTGCTGACTGCAGCTGGAGCCTGTTTTATTTGGGAAAGGAGGGAGGAGCAAATGAAATGTGCACAGTGACGCTGCGATGTTCAGCTCAGGACAGGAAAGCAGTTTGGGTTGCAGCTTGTGCCAGAAAACCTCAACCCCCCTACGTGTAGATATTAAAATACTGTTTCTGGCTTGGCTTTGGAGTAGAGACGTTAGCAGATAGTCATTTGGATTCAACGACTACACGCTCCCCCTCCCCCTTGTTCCCTCTGCATCAGAAGTTGCAAGGCAGAGAGGTAGGAGCCAGTGCGCCCCTCCCCAGGGAACCGGCTTTTAAGCCACTGTCCCCGAGCACTGGATCCCACAGAGCCACCTACCCCTGTTCTGCTGCCTCTAATAGGCAGCAGCACGGAGGAGCTGGTGGGAGTTGGTACCCATGGGAAGCCCGCTTTCAAGCCCGTGGCTTGTACAGAACTGCACCCGTGGAGCCACCTACCCCCTCCTTGCTGCCTCTCACAGAGACAACTGGAGAGTGGGGAGGCAGGTGGAAGCTGGTATTCAGGGGGGAGCTGGCTTAAAAGCCTGCTCCCATGAGCACCGGCTTCGCGGAGCTGCTTCCACCGGGGGGGGGAGCCGTGGGGGTGGCGGAATGCTGGAGCAGCCTCTGGCTCCTCGCAAACAGAAGCTGCTCCGTAGGATGATGGAGTCAGAGTTCTTCCTGCCTCCCGACAGAGGCTGCTACCCTCTGCTGCCTCTGATATTTAGGCAGCGGGTGGGATAGCAGGGTGCTCCTGGGAAGTGGGGCTGGGAATGCACTGGCTGCTGGCCCTGCCCCCAGGGATCATTGAATAAGCGTGTAGCTGTTAAGATTTTGTGTGGTTACACAATTGTTAAATTAAATCTACCATCCCTGCTTTGGAGAACTCAGTCTGATTGTTTACAAATATATATTTCTATAGAAAATGTATTTAAAAGCTGGAATTTTCAAAGCCAGCATCAATTTCAAAGAGAGGTTCAGGGATTTTGCTGCACAGGTCCCTGATACTAATGGGTATTGTGCAGTTAAATTCCCTACTTCCAAGATTTATCCCGGGAAGATGATTGCCACTGAGGTATACCACCACCATTGCCAACCCCAAGCATTCAGAAGTCATGATTAGCTTAAATTGAATGCCTTTTTGTTTCTGATCTTTAGGGTTGACATCTTCAAGCTTTTCTTAGCTGCCATGAAGGTGAGGGATGGAGGCTGAGATTCTAATGTAATCTTACCTCGTGTGGGAAGTAGGAGCTCTAAAAATGCCAAATACTGTCAGAATGATAAAATCATGAGCAGTGGCAAGTCTGTATAAATGCCCAGTGACCACAGCTTTTGACCTTTGGGCTAATAATTCTTTGCTGGAAACGTTCTGGTGTTTCAGTTAGAACTGGTTTGGGTCATCATGTGACCACCTCAACTGTAGAGCACCAACACTAATTTCAGCTGTCTTGTTGATATAAAAATGTGGGGTCTGTTTCCGCTCCAGTGGAAATTGATGGGAGTTTTGCAGTTAACTTCAGTGCGCAATTGAACACACAGTTTTTGGTGCTTTTTTTTTTTTATATTTACCTTGGAACTTCCTTTTTCTTCATTTTTAGACTTGCATTCCCTTGTCTGTTTAAAGAGCATTTTGTGCTTTTTGCTTACCTTACACAAATTTATTTTTTTACAATGGCTGAAGAAGCCTAACAAGCTACATAAAAGCAAAGAAATGTGCCCTAAGTACTGCATTAAAATGAAAACATACCAAGAGATAGTGTATCTGGGCAAAAAGGCATCTTTAGCTAACATTTAATTATTTCTTTACATTAGGGCAGTGCCCAAAGATCTGTCAGGATTCAAGTACTATTGTGTCAGGTGCTGTACAAAGTTGTTAGATAACAGGTCCTAGCTCATTATGCTTTAATTGAAAACAAAATGCAACAAGTGAGTATTCACAAACAATAGGAGAGAAAGTAAAAGACCAGTAGAACTTTTAGTTGCATAGATCACCTTTGTACATGACATGTTGGTACAAAACCATTTATTATGTAAATCAGCATAGCAGTCAGCCTTCTATCTAGATACTTTGCTGCATCTTCTCTGTTTGAAGAGAGGTCCTGTCTGTCTCAGTATCATTTGCACCAAAAATGTTTGTAACTTGAGGATATATATGTACATTCTTACTGCAATCATAGTTCATCCTCTCTTAAATAGATGCTCTAATCTACATCTCATTCTGGTGGCATTCTCTCTAATTTTCAGCCATTTGGGTCAGTGGGTAATATGAATCTGATACAGCTGATTGGGGTAGCTGCCAGACTACAAAGCCCTGTATTCAGTGTTTGTGTGTGTCTTGGAAAAATGCTTTGTGTAAGTATGACACTGCTCTGCCTTTTCTGAAATAGTAATATGGATCCAAAAATACAGCAAACAGGGTCCTATCCCAAGTTTCAGTGAATAATGGCAGTGCTCTTAATTTCCTACACCCTAACTTTGTCTAATAGCTATCTTCTGATATTTCCATATTCTTCAGTGCTTTTTATTATTCTTTCATAGGCTTTAGGAAAAGCATTCTCACAGATGTGCAAAGTAATGCTTCCTGTGAAATTTATTGGTGCTTGGTATTCTTGTGTGTCCGTTCTCATGTCTGGTACTGGGGAAAAAAGCAACTTTTATGGAACTGGTGATGGTAAAATCATATGGATCTTGTTAGCATGATAAACACCATCAGTATTTATGGAGGACTGAGAAGGTAAGGCAGTTATCCTGTACTGGTTTTTACTGGTTATAGCCTCCAAGATTAAAATGGTGCAAAAGCAACCCTGATTCCTCTCCTAACTTGAGGGGAAACAATACTGCCTTTGCATATAAAGACTTGCATAGCCTGATGACTGTTTAACTTAATTTCTTTGGAAAGTATTCTTTATAGGGCTACATTTAAGGGGTATATATACTAGCTTTGGATGCTATTTAGCACTCTGTTTAAGCCACACACTTGAATAGTAACTCAATTCAGAGTTATGACTCAAGTAATAAGAAAAATTGACTCATTTTACCACAGTTTTAAATTAAATTGGAGTGAAAATATTGTACTTACATTTCAGTGCATAGTTCACAAACAGTGGGGGGCAACCTGTGGCCCATTGAGGTTCTATGTATGGCCCGTGAGACATTTTGTTTGTTGTTGCCCACATGCTGCTGGTTTCCATCGGTGTAGTTTTTTTTTCCCCCTACTGGTATTACTAAAGTGAGATGTACTTAAAGTAGAGGTGGGCCAGATGTGGCCTGCCAACCCACTGATCTGGCCTACGGGTACAGCAGGAGCCTCAGCCAAGCTCGCTGCCTGCCCCTGCACACTGCTCAGAGCAGCTGTTGTGGGGGCCATGTGTATATCTCTGAGTACTGCCAAGTCCAGAAGGAGAGGCTTCACATGCTGCCCCCACCTCCAGTACAATTTCACAGCTCCCATTGGCCAGAAACTGCCCTCTGCAGCTGCTCTGAGAGGCATACAGGGGCATGGAAATCAGGGAGCATGGCTGAGGAACCTGCTGGGCTGCTGGATGGAAGCCACTCAGGTAAACATCTCCAAGCCAGAGTCTGCCTCTGGCGCTCCAGCCCCACATAACGCCCCCTTCCCAGACCCTGCACTCCAATCCCCTGCCCCGGGTCACAAACCTCTCCTACACCCAAACTCCCTTGCAGATCCCACACCTTCTCCTGCACCCCAATCCCTTACCCCAAGCTCCCTTCTGCTCCATGCACCTCCCCTATTAATATTATGGAAGAAAGCGGCCCTTGACCACTTACCAAATTCTTGGAGTGCTCCCTACTTCAAAAACTATTGCCCACACCTGATTTAAAGCAAGGGTATGTGAAGTGAGGTGCCTGCTAATTGCACACAACATTGACTGTGAGAGTCATGTGCTCCCTCTGCATCCAATCAAAGTGCTGCTATGGTTCAGTTGGCACACCCTGCAAATTCTAGGTATGCAAGGGCAGTTAGCAAAACTACCCTGCCCTGGGAGACTGTCTTAGTTACAACAAACTTGCAGCACAGGAGCTGGAAGGCAGTGTTCCCTCCAAACTGTGCAGCAGCACAGCTTCACAGGTGATTAATCAGCCCCACCAAATCAGAAGCTCGGGGCTGATTAATCTCCTGTGAAGCTGTGCTGCTGCTTAGCTTAGAGGGAACGCTGATGGAAGGCTACTCCTGTGGCCCACTCACTAGCTTAGGTTGCCCATCACTGATATAAAGAGGATCATCAAGCAATTTTAAAAAATCATAATTAATTGAGCAGTTAATAACATTTAAACTTTTGATGTCTTCATTTTCAAATATATTCAGCTAGTAGACTTACCTAGCATTGCCTGGGTCCTTCAGGGTAGGGCAGTGGCAGTGTGAGGAGTCAGTATGGGGGATTGAGGAGAGGCTCAAGATGGAGGTGGAGTACAGGTATCAGGGCAGGGGGCTGGGAAAATGCAGAGTTCAGGGGAGAGGAGCTTACCACATACCCCATCTGCCAGATTGTCCCTAAGGACTGGGGTGAGGGGCAGCTCTACCCCCTCTCAAGTCCAGTAGAGCTTTCTCCCCCCCACCTTCCTCACTCTAGTGCTGTGGCCAAGGCCGGGAAGGAATTTTGGGACACGGGTCCACTTATCCAGTCTGTTGGCAACATGGCAAGCCCCATTTACAGATAGCCACTCTTGGTGGTATGGCTGTCCCCCAGTGCTCACTCTGTAGTATAGTATCCCTCCAAACAGCTCCCTCCCTTTCCATGTTATGGAAAATAGTCCCATTTTCCTGGCACATCCAAAGCCTGACCTTGCTTTAAGTTAGGGGAAGTAGGATGCTGCATACCAAATTTTGGGGGGAGGGAAGGGGACTAACTTTTATTGTTTAGGAAGAGTTCTTGAATAAACAGACTGAGTGATGCACATTTCTAAAATATATAGACAGAAGATTACAATACAAAGTACAGTGCTCACTTGTTTTGATTATAAATACACTGTAAAAAAATAGTATTTTTCATCTAGTGTGAGTACTGTCATGAAAGCTGAACTTAGAAATGTAGACTATATACGAAAAAGACACAATAAAACGTTAGAATCTACAAATCCATTAAATCCTCTCACTACTTCAGCCAATAGCTCAGAAAAACAAGTTTGATTTTGTTTGCTCGAGATAATGCTGCCTGCTTGTTCAATGAAGACAGTTTGCATGATACTGCTGTAGCCAGCATCCCAAAATATTTATATGCCAGATGTGCTAGAGCAGAGGTCACCAACCAGTAGAGCAGGCTCTACTGGTAGATCTTGGAGCCAGAGCATGAAGGGGCACACTTGTGTTTAGCATATCTGATACATAAATACATTCCAACATCCGTTACCCAAGTGTCATGCTAATGCCTGTTTTCTTTCAGGTAACACTGTAAATAAGAAGTGGGCAGTATTATCTCCTGTAACTAAGCAAACTTTTTTCTTAGTGATTAACTGAACAATTAGGACTGAGTGGACTTTTAGGCTCTAAAGTTTTACATTGTTTTGTTTGAGTGCAGTTATTTAACAAATCTACACTTGTTAAACTGCACTCTCCTACAAGTACTGTAGAGCAAGCTATTGTGAGTGAATTGAAAGTCACTTTTACAGTGCAAATATTTGTAAAAAGTGATCACTGTACACATTGTAATTTAAATCAATTTTAAAATGTAGAAACATTCAAAAGTATTTAATTTCAATTGATACTATATTTAAGTAAAATTACAGTGAGATTAATCAAGATTAACTTAATCACATTTGAGTTAATCATGTGAATCAATTGCAATTGACCACCCTAATACAGAGTGGTCTAAACAAGTCATTACATTTTAATTTGTAGGGATGTTACTAATGCTTTACATAGCCTGTTGTAAACCTTGAAAAATATCCAGATGAGTCAATATACCCCACTGTGCACATGTATCCCTGATTGAGAGCCACTGGTTTAAACCACTTTTTGACAAAGGTTGTTATTTAACAGAACTTATTTCTCTTACACAAATATGAAAGTGATTTGTTTGAGCAATGCTGTTTTTCCTCCAACAGGTTCTTATGAAAACTCACTGGAATCTGTCAAACCTACATTGACTTATAGATCAACTATCAACTTTTTCAATACTATTCTTTAAAGTGAGGGAGACAAGGTGAGTAAGAATGACGAGGAGTCCTGGGGCACCTTAAAGACTAACATTTATTTGAGCATAAGCTTTTGTGGGCAAAACCCCACATCAGGAGGAGAAGATAGTATCTTTTATTGTACCAGCTTCTGTTGGTGAAAAGGACAAGCTTTTGAGCTTCAGTGCTCTTCAAGTCTAGGGAAGGTAACCAGAGTGTCTGAACTAAATACAAGTTGGGACTATTAAGATGGGGGTGAGAATGAGACAACATGGAGTGGGCACTTAAGGGTTAGCAAGCAGTGGGAGGTGTTAAATTGCTGTAATGAGCCATAAAACCAGAATGTGTTTAATCCGGGGTTGGCAAGATACGGCCTGGGCCATTTGATCCAGCCCACCCTGCTGTGCCTCCATCCCCAGGCGAATCGAGACCTGGGGCAAGGTGTGGAGGGGAGAGTATGCAAAGTCTCCTCCCCTGCCAAGGGCACACAGCACCAGAGGGAACAGCTGGTGGTTGTTGGGCAGCGGGGTGGGTGAGAGTCCCACCCCACAGGGAAGCACATGAAGTTTCCTCCCTCCCCTTGCCCCCACAGGTGGTGCCTAGAGGGAACTGCCCCTTCCACATGAGACCCTGCCTCTTGGGGGCTGGCCTAAGACCACTACCAGCATTGGTGAAGTAGCCCTCTTACAAAAAAAAGTTTCCCATCCCTGGTTTTTAATCCATGGTTTTCAATGTCTAGCAGAATTATGAATAAGTTCCTAAGTTTGTCTTTTGAAGAGGTTGTGCAGGTTTCCTTTGGAGGACTGAGAGACTGCATAAGGAATGTAAGCAACTAGTTGTTCCCCCCTCCCCCCAGCTGCCTCTATCAGAGAGAGACAGCAAGTGGGAGGAGCAGGAGCTGGTGCTGGAAGGAACTGGTAAAGCTGGTTTCCCCCCAGCTCTGTCTGTGGGGGGCAGGGGAGTCAGAGGCACAGCGAGAATGGGACAGTCCCTGCTCATGCCAGTTCCCACTGCCAGTGTTTCTGCTTTTGAAATGTACAAGAGCCCTGCAGGGCTCTTGTACATTTCAAAAGCAGAAGTCCTGCAGGGAACACTGGGTGAGCAGGGATTCAAGCAGTCCCCTATGCTCTCTGTACCTCCCCCCCCCCCCCCACTTCGCTGCCTCTATATGAAGCAGCAAGCGGGAAGGGGGGGGGGGAGAGGAGACAGGAGCTGGTATTTGAGGGAGCTGGCTAAGCCAGTTCCCCCCAGCACAGTCTCTGGGATGGTGCCTGCTTCTCTCCCCCCCTCGCTGTCTATCAGAAGAAGCAAAGGGGGGGGGGGGAGAAAGTGGGGAAGCTGCTACGAAACAGCCTGTCTGCAGGGGTCCCAGTGGGAAGCTGGGACCCCCCACGGACAGGGGCTGTTGCTGCCAAGCAGCCAGTTTGCAGCAGCCAGCCCTGGCCACCGCAAACAGGTCCTGCTACAGCACCAAGAAGTCCCAACTTTTGCTGATCGCTGTGCCTCTGGATTGTAAATATAGTAAGAGCCCAGCGGCCCTTACAACATTTAAAATGCAGAGCCGCAGTGTGGGTGGCTCTGGAGCCGATACTGCTCAGTCCCGGCTCATGTCGGCTCCTCTGGAGCTACCTGGGCTTCAGTTCTGCAGAGGTGCTTATCGACTAATTGTATAGTTGAGACAATTTGTATCGACTGTACCATTAGCCAGATAATAGCATTTTAACATCCTTAGATTGCATACAGCATGTATTTTCCTGCGTGAGTTCATGTAGTACTTAACTGATAATTATAGAAAAAAATAGACAGTTACAGAAATGAACACTAAACATATCTAACTCTTCTCTAAAGGGGAGTTGCAAGAAAGCTGTTTTGTTTAACTCACATAGCTTTTAGACAATTTGAACATTCAAGGATTTTTGACTTGTACATTCAAAGCAAACTATGAGACAACTATTAAATATCTGCACAATATTGGCAGTTGAGCAGTTAAACTGAATTTTAATTACAAATTTTAACTTTTGGAAAGAGAATCTAAGAGGGAAAACTAATGTTTCTACTGTAACTGAATACTTAAATTACACTGTCATTTCACAGTAAAAGTGACTAGTCTGTGCAATGGTAACCAGATCTTGGTATTAAATGAGATTTGTCAAGAAGGTAGCATTGTATTTTCATTTGTCCTTTTCCCCCCCACTATAATTCCCTTTCCTTTTACTAAGCTATAAGCAAGGCTGAAAGTTTGTCAAAGGTCATGGATTGTAGGGATGAGGGGCAGGCTGCTGCTGGGGCAGTCTTAAGCAACTGTACCCCAGGTCCCCAGCAGCAGCAGGATTTTGGATATGGGAAAGGGTGCAGGGGAGGGGGCTTGCGTAACACTTACTTTGGAGGGCTCCTGGAAGTAGTGACATGTTCCTCCCTCAGCTCTTAGGCAGTGACACTGCAAGGCGGCTTCACCTGCTGCTTCCGCCTGCCCCTCCAGCTCTAGCAGAGGCCCTGGGCCATCATTCTGGGTCTCCCCAAGATAGTCAGGGCTATATAGTACAAGTCATGGATGGATTGGTTAGGGGTCATGATTTTTTGTTTATTGCCCTTGACCTGTCAATGACTTTCACTAAAAACACCTGTGACTTAGCTATGACGTTTCACATATGCTATCATTCTCCTAATCCCCAGGAGGCAGGGATGAGTGAAAGTTCAAGGAAATGCCAGAAGGGCTAAGGATAGCAGAAACAGCCAAATAAAAGGACAAGTGCTGTGTTCATCTCAGCTTTGCCAGGATAACTGCAGAATGAGATACTGAAGGAAACATTTTTAGGTGGCCTTTGAAGTGGATGTCTCTCATTTATACGATTGTGCTTGAATTACTAATCTGAAATATAAGTATTTGGTAGCAGCAGTGAAATACAGTACCTGTTGTGGTGGTGCAGGTTCACCTGATTCTTAATGCATATGCATCTGAAAAAATACATAGTTCTTTGCAAGCAAAGTACTTTCCTTATGTATGTATGATCAAAATCTCAACTTTTTCTTTTACAAACATTTGTTGCATTTCTCCAGTAACATTTTTTAATTTGTTACTTGGAGAACTAATATTCCCCATTAACTATAACAAAAGCTTCAGAATGCTTTGGAATACAAGTCACACTTCTCAAGCTACACCTTCAGAAATGACTTAATTTGTTGCTATGGACTATGGTCTTACAGAAAAATGTTAGCACTTAACTATTGGTAATAGTGATGTCTTCAATGTACCTACAGATTTAAATAATAATTGTGTACAAAGACTCATGTTAAACTGTCTAAAGAAATAAAAATATCAGTACAGAATTGAACAGTGTTGATGCAGCCATTCCAAACATTTCTAGAAATAACTCTTTAAAATACTACCTCTGGCAAGCATTTTTCAATCGTTGCTTTTTCAGATTATAAAACAAAAGGCTTTAAACTTTAAATAGTGATCAAAGTATCATTAATTCTTTATATACTTTACTCTGATGAAAATAAAAAATGTTAAGATGAATAACTGGCAGAAGTTCTGGCCTCAGTAGTCTGCTTGCTATTGGACTATTTAGGTCTGGTAAACTAGGTGGATATTAAGTCTGCTCAGTGGTCTCCTTTAATGTGACAGCAATATCAGCACCTTTTAACCTGAATGAAGAGATGGGGAAAGTGTCCTAATTTGCACTTGTACGTTAATGTCAAGAATCACACCATTTAAATTGACAATATTTCATTTATTGTGTTTAAGAACATTCAATAAATATCAAGTTTTCAGTTTCAGATTTGCAAACGTTATGCATGGAAAGTCTGACTTCCCCCTTCTAACTCCCCCAGCATAAACTCCATAGCTAGCAGGGGGGGCAGGGAAGGAATCAGAACAGCTAGCCTCAAGAGGCTAATAAATAATACTCCTAGATAGTGGGTTTCTGAACATAGCCCCTCTAAATGGTATGTTACAGATTTACTACACATTCTTCACAGAAGAAAGACTTTACTACAAACTGTCCTCTGAACACTATTCCTTTACCAACAGTGGTCATTTATTTCATGGAGCACAGTATTTAGAAATACAAAAAGTAGACAGGGCTTGTTAAAAATATCAATTTAATTTTATATAAAGAGTAAACTGAGATGCATGTGATTCAGTACTGAATTGTATAAATTTAGTTGTGGTGTGCCTCTTGCTAAGTTTCACATCAGTTTTAGACCAAACATTCTTGACAGGAGAAGGCAACATTTTGCATTGTTTTTGGGGAAGGAGGGGGTTGGTTGTTAGAACATTAAAAAAAAATCTTCATGTTTTGAACAGCTTAAACAAATCAAAATAGTTTTCAGTGGAGTATTGTTAAAAATAAATACTTAAAGAAAATTCCTTCCCTTAATGAGCCTCACATTCAAGTACTTCCATTTTAATATCCCTCTAAACAAAAGCTATAATCTGATTTATTCATTGCTTATTCATTTAAAAGTGTATTTTTAAAAAGGATGAACACTAGTGTAAACCAAATAAGATTACTCTTGTATACATTTCTGAATCTTGAGGAGATTCTTCACATCTGTACATTACTTCTCACCCAAATTCTAATTTAGCAAAAAATAAAAACTCTTGCCAACTCTTTATACATATGAATTATCCTACTCTGGGAGTGAGTATTCTCATTCTGCAGTTCCTTTAACCCAAGGCATAACTTTGGGAGCATCTTTCTTAGTTTTAGCTTCCTGGAAGCTTTCAGCAAACCTCTCTCGTGCTTTATCCCAGTTCTTTTTGTTCTTGCTTTTGATGACTTGAACATCATCAACTGAAGTGGGTCTACTTGTACCCAAGCCTGCATGCGTCTTGTGTATATGAAGTTGGATCTGTCAAACACATTGAAAAAAAGTGTTATAACTATGGATTCCATATTAAAATTGCTTCAACATTACTATACAACAAGGGTAGGGAATCTTTTTTCAGTCAAGGACCACTGACCCACAAAAAAGTAAGTTGGGAGCCACACAAATGAGAAGCCCCCCCCAAAAAAGCACCTTTTAAAATATTTGCATGCCCCTATAAAAGGTGGAACAAAAAGGAAATGATTTCAGCCTTCCTCTGTTTTTTGTGAAGCATTAAGATAACTAATCAATAGTTATCTAGATGCTCTCTCAAGTCCCTAACAATCAACGTATATGCTAGAGATGTCAATGGTTAACGGGTAGAGGCTGGAGCAGCCCCTTTCCATGGCAGGCCTGCCTTCTTCCTACAGCAGGTAGGGGTTGCTCTGGCCAACTCCCCTGTCTGCCCTCCTTTAACTAGAGTACAGATAGTGACTAGATATAATGTTTAACCAGTTAACCAACTAAACAGGATTTTACATCCCTATTATACACTGCGAATGTTTTCACAGGAAGCACTACTGATACATATTTTCAAAATACTTGATTAATAATTTAAAAGTGAATAACTGCCCTGCTGAAATGCCATACATCCAGTACTCTGAAATCCTATAAGATCTTTGATTTAAAAGGAAACTAGCATGTTTGATGCAAAAGCATTTTTATTTATTTTTAATCAAAAAGTTATATAAACTTACCGGATTCTTCATTCCACCACCATCCTTGCCTAGCCCTTCTCCTTTCTTCCATCCCATCTTCTCTAGCATTTTATGACCCTTGTTGCAATCACTGATTTCACTTTAAAGCAAATTTTAAAGTTAGCTAATACACGAGGGGGACAAAACTGAATTTTAACTCTATATTCCTAATATTTGAAGTAAAATTTTCAAATGTACGCACAACTGCTGCTCCTGAAAACTTGGCAATTGCATTTGTTGTTACCTGGAATGCAAGCATGAGCGGCTGAACACGTTCATGTCTGCCTCCAAATACAATGCAAAAGTTAAACTTTGTTGAATTTTTGTTGGCACTGACAAAATGTGTTTTAAAAGAGTGACTTTCAGTATACACTTAGGAAATAAATTTAGTCACTGTTCGCTGTGAAAATTGCCATTTTAAGTGAAGGATTTATTCCAATCTTGGCTAGCTATATTTTCATGATCAGCAGTAACTCTTGTTCTCCAAATGGATTGCCTCATTGTACAGGCTGAGTTCCTGGCATCTTAAATCCTGTATTATCACTACACTCCCTACAAAACCCGAACCCCTTGTTTCCTCAACCCAAACCACCAAACTCTGCTTCCATTATGACCACCGTTGAAACCCTCATCCACCACTGAAGCCCCAGGGAGGCTTTGCTGCCAGCTCTGCAGTTATAAACGTAGCTAAGCTTTATATTGCAGAGTCCATAGCACAGGTAACTGATTTTCATCTTTTACACAGTTACCCAATTTTTAACATCCCTGCAACATACAGTCCCCCACAAATGCATGTATTTCTGTAAAACCCACTCTTAATCTCGATAAGATTATGACTTGTCAATTTAGTGTGTGAAATCAAATGCAATTTAGATGACATGGATATATGCATTGGGAGTGGCTATATGATGGAGGTAAAGAATCTGAGTAAGTGTGGATGTTATAATTGGATAAGGCATAAGAACTCAGGTTGCTGTGGATACTAATGTAGTTTAACTGGTTATTTCCTTGACTTTAAATTAGTGTGTTAAGAAATGCATTTGACCAATGCTAAATTAATGGTCTTTTGTGTGGCTTAATGTGAATTTGGGAATCAATGTAGTAAGCTGATTTCTCACACTGTACTTTCAGCCCCAATGATATGTCAGATTGCCATTATAAATTCACTTTATTATTACCTATAAACGTGCACAAAAGGTTTGCTATACATTAGCGGAGCACAGAAAAAGATTGTACAGACTTACGCATGGACTGAAGCTGGAGCATCATCCCTTTGAAATGTCCCCTCACTTCCAATGGTCTCCCTCCGTTTTCCTGCTCTATCTTTGTAATTTGGATTTTTCACTGCTTTGTCATCTTCATATGCTGTATTCTTTATAAAAACACAAATTCCATTAGGGAAAGAGAGACTAGTTTTAAATGCTCCTTTTTTGTAAACCTATTTCTTACCCCAAACAACTAGAATAGCTTCATTTTATTAATTCAAAACCTCATGACCAAATACTATAAAATTCTCCTTCAGTAGTTCCATGCCACTACCACATGATGTGTTATTTGCAAATACCTCAGTTTCATGACAGCCTAATTAGAACTATATAATCTCTCTATAGCACCATGTTCCTTCCGTGATTTCATGCCAGGAGATCACGTGCATTCAGTTAATTTCCTCATTTTAAGCACAAAACCATGTTGTCAAACCACTGGGAATTTCATGTATTGCAATTTTATATCTCTAATGTCACAGGAATCTTACTACCCATTATTGTCAATTACTATAGAAAGAACAAGAGATTCTGTACTTGAACAGGTTCTGTATTGGTGATGTGTGATTAACTGCCAAAGTAAAGGGACCTGAAGACATCCTATTCCCTATATGAATGTGCACTACAGAAGGGCTGATTGTAACTCCACATCAAGGTTGGGTTCTAAAATATCCTTACAATTGGATACACACTTTATAAACACATAATACAGCCTGTGTACATAAATACATTCACACAAATATTGTGTGAGTACACACTACACACAATATATGCACGATATGTGAACAAGGTATTTTTTTAAAATGTGCATACGTATGGATACATATGCTATGCTATTGAAATAATTTTGTACTATAGCATGGGAAAAAATAAAGCAATGGATAAACTACTTACGTCAGATTTAAAGAACCCCCGAATTAGCTTCAAAACTCTCCAAGTATTTCTTTATGGGATGGTGGAAATAATATATTTTTCTCCCCTTAAATGCTATCCTCCCTCCCATTGTTATTTCTTTTCCATTGCTTTTCCCTTTTCTCCTCCTTACAACTCTAGTTTGTGTTGAAATGCAGTGCTCCTTTCCAAGATTGTAGTAAGGAAGTCACAGGATCTCTTATTTTCAAGGCAACAGATTCTGGCTTTATTCTCAAATCACTACACATTGTTCATCTTCTCTTCTCCTCTGCTCTCTCCCCCTAACCCCCCATGAGCATTTGAGAGAACTTTCACCTCCCTTATCTAATCATCTTCCTCTTTAGAAGATTTGTAAAACAGCAGCTCATTAAACCATCATACTTTTAAAAAATTTGCATACTAGAAAACTTTCCCTATTAAAAGCTATTTAAATTAAGAATCAGAGTAGATATAAACTCCTCAGATTTCAAGCACTTCATAAACTTATTGTGAACTTACCTGTAAACCATATTTCACCCGAATTTTTTTTAATTCTTTTCTTCTGACTAATTCTCTCTCTTCTTTGCTCAGTGTTGGACAAGCTAAAGGGAGTCCACAAGACCAAATTTAGTTGGATAATCAAGTAATACGATTCTGAAGTAGTCACAATACTACAAAAAATTTTGTCTTAACAAGAGTTGTTGTATAGTAAATACAACTGAGTATAACCATACTGGACGGAATATATTTAAGTTTCCTTTGTTTTATTTCTATGTTCTTAAATCCTAAGCAACAACCACTTGCTGTAATAATATGATCAGGATATTGTATCTGTTACAAATTAATTTCAAGAACACTAATGAGTCGGACATGACCCTCCTCTCCACTGGAGTCTAGCTAACTGGACATGCTCCTCTGCTTTTCCCCTTCTTCCCTTTCTTTTTTAGTTATAATTTAAGCTTTTTATCATGCCTTTGGTAGGTTATCTTTAGTACAATGCAATTTCTTGTATTCAAGGCCATCATGGGGCCCAACTTTGCCTAGAAATCATATGGCTTATGAATACGTATATAACCTGTGGAATGTGTGTGAGGTGTGAATGAGGAATACCCAATCAAAGGCTCAGGATCCATGACCTCTTAAGGCAGTCAAGGACCCTGCAAGCAGATAAATTAACTGAGAAGCAGCCAGAAAATCTTCTCTCTTGGACAAAATGTAACATCACAGCAGAAACCTGGGACCAGCCCTGAGAAAGTAAACCCTCTTGCAGATCCGAAGGGATCTCCCAAGGATCATCATGGTCAAGTCTCCGGGAAGCTGATGCCTGGCCAGCACACCAGCGAAATCAAAAGTAATCTACACTGCACTTGCAGCCTGCCTCCAAACTGCCAGCATGACTGTGATGTATGTATTACTTTACTCTTAAAAATTTGTACTAATAAACAACCCCAAAAGCAATACTGCTCCAGCCCACCCTTAGTCCAAGTTTGTTCCTCAGCAGGTCTGAGGAAGTGCAACAAACACCATGCTACTAAAAGTAACCCAAATTTTTAGTATATATATTTGCATACAGTGTATCCTCTCCTTGTATGGAGAGGAAAATACATCACATGGTAGAAAATACATCACACAATACAGAAATGTACCTAGTAGAGCTGTCAATCAATTTAAAAATAAGTACAATTAATAGCACTGTTAAACAATAGTTGAATACTATTTAAATAATTTTTGGATATTTTCTACATTTTCAAATATGGATTTCAAGTACTACACAGAATGCAAAATTACACAGTCCTCACTTTATATGTATTACAAATATTTGCACTATAAAACATAATAGAACTTTTCAGTTCACCTAACAAAATACTGTAGTGTAATCTCTATCAAGAAAGTTGAACTTACCAATGTAGAATTATGTACAAAATAACTTAATTGAAAAATAAAACAATGTAAAACTTTAGTGCCATAAACATCCTTGTAGTCTTGCTTCTCATCCAGCCAATACCAGACTTTTTTATAGTTGTGGGAGATAATGTTGCTCACTTCTTGTTTACAATGTCACCTGAAAGTGAGAACAGGCGTTTGCATAGCATTGTTGCAGCCAACATTGCAAGATATTTGTGTCAGATGTGCTAAAGATTCATATGTCCCTTTCTGCTTCAACCACCAATCCAGCGGACATCCATCTATGCTGACAAATTCTGCTTAATAATGATCCAAAGAAAGTGCAAGCCAATGCATGTTCATTTTCATCACAACTCAGATGTCACCAACAGAAGGTTGATTTTCTTTTTTGGTGGTTCAGGTTCTGTAGTTTCTGCACTGGAGTGTTGATCTTTTAAGATTTCTGAAAGGATGCTTCATATCTCATCCATCCCAGAATTTAGAGGACACTTTAGATTCTTAAACCTTGGGTCCAGTGCTGTAACTATCTTTAGAAATTTCATATAGGTATCTTCTGAGTTTTATCAGATCTGCAGTGTAAGTGTTCTTAAATCAAACAAAATATGCTGAGCTGTCATCCAAGACTACCATAACACAAAACATGGCAAAATGCAGGTAAAACCATGGAGCAGGAGATACACTAAACATTCATATGCCTCTTCATGTTTTGATCACCATTCCAGAGGATGTGCTTCCATGCTGATTTGTGACTGAATTCTGTGAAAGAATTGTGTACGTGGCACAAATACCTTGTAATGCTGGCTACAAAAGTGCCATGCAAACACCTGTTCTAACTTGCAGTTGACACTTTAAATAAGCAGGCAGCATTTTCGCCCATAAATGCACACCAACTTATTTTTCTTAATGATTAGCTGAACAAGTAGTAGTAGGACTGAATGGACTTATAGGCACTAAAGTTTTACATTGTTTTGGTTCTGACCTCAGTTATGTAACAAAAAAAATTACATTTGTAAGTTGCATTCTACAATAAAGAGACTGCACTACAGTACTTGTATGGAGGTGAATTTTACAGTGCAAATATTTATAGTTGAAAGTAATATAAAGTGACCACTGTACACTTTGTATTCTGTATTGTAACTGAAATCAATCTATTTGTAAAATGTAGATAAAATCCAAAAATATGTAATACATTTGAATTGGTAATCTATTGTTTAACAGTGCCATTAAAACTGACTAATTTTTAATCCAATCATATGAGTTTACTGTGATTAATCAACAGCCCTAGTACCCAGTTGACAATTTTTATGTTTTTTTTTTAATTATTTGAATACAACAACCTGGTTCAGAAGAGAGGGTGATTACAAAATTAATTGAGAATGTACAATAATTTAAGAGCTACTATCCATCATCACATACCAGAAGATTCCTTTTTCTTATCAAGGCGAAGATGTGCTCTGACCTGTCCTGGTTCACATCCATCACAGGTGTCACTGCCAGGGTGTATGTGGAAGGATAACACAGTTTCTCCAATCTTTACTTCATCCCCATGTTCCAGAACATAGGGGTCACATTTTATTTTAGGCTATAGAAAAAGAATTACACAATTTTGTCAGCTGTATTTACTAGAATATAAAATGCACCATTATATGTATTCCATTAATATTGTTTGTGTGCGAGTCATTTAATATATTTAAATTGGTACCTTGGTAATCTAACTACATTTTTAACTAGAACGGATTCTCATTAAATTCCTAATCCAAAATAAATACAAACATTTAGCATAATTATACCTAAAAACTGAGCAAAAGCAAAGAAGTTATCAATGCATGAAAGAAAAAACACAGAGTAAAATAATCAGTAGTGACTTATAAATCAGAATTTTATTTAATGATATTGCATTATAGAAAAGCACAAGTACCTAACTTTCCTAATCACAGTAAGTTGCAATGCTCACCTGTAGAATCTGATTTCCATTAACAATTGTGCCATTCTGACTGCCTTGATCCACGAGGACATAGTTTTGCAATTCGTGGTCAAAATATACTTCTGCATGAAACTAAAAAAATAGAATGAAATAAAAGGTTTTCACTGCAGAGTGCTCAGCTGACGTATTATCTTAATGCACATTCCAGGGTATATTTTAGTGGTCTATTAACTTACAATACCAGGGGAATGTTAAATCACACATTTGTAGGCTTTGACTTAATCAAAAGGAAGGGTTCAAAAGTAACTGAATTAAGAATTACCTTACTGACCCCAACTTCAGGAATCTGAAGGGTATGTTCCATATCTTTCTCTCTATAAAAACAGGTAAATAGTTGATTTCTGTCATACACAATTATATAATTTTACATCATGGTACCATAGAGATTTAAGATACTTCACGTTAAGAAATTATAACAAAACCAAATTAAAGAAAAAAGTGAATACAATCAGTGACTAGCATCACACTTCATACAAATCATAATAAAGTTTCCTTTCTGAACTATCAATAAGCTTTACAGACTGAAATCTATGGTGATTCAATATATGATGGTGAGAATTACATTATGTATCTTGTTACATCTGTAAATACTAACCCATGCTAATTAAGCTGAAACTAAACTTATCAGGGAAAAATGCTGATCCCATACAAACACACAAGACCTGTATAAAAATGGCTTTGGTTGTTGAGAGGCCACATAGAGGAATCCTGTGTCCTTTGTGCTCTTCAGTGAGTCTCTACAGCCATGTTTAGGGCACAAGTATGCATTTTTAGCATCAGGCAAGGGATATGATGAGTGGCTCTATAAACTACATGGGCCCCTTGGCCAAAATTCCTGTATAGTGAATGGTCATCCCAACCTAGTAACTGATGAGTGGATAAAGGGCCTTGGGATGCAGGCTAAGAGTAAGGGGGAATTTCTATTTACTCCAGGGGTGGGCAATAATTTTTGATGGGGGAACCACTCCAAGATTTTGGAAAGTGGTCAAGGGCCACACTTTTCTGTGGAGGAGATGTGGGGTCCAGGTTGAGTGCAGAAGGCTGCACAGGATAAGAGTTTGGGATGCAGGAGATAGTGTGAGGTCTAAGAGGGAGTTTGGGTGCAGGAAGGGTTTGTGATCTGGGTCAGGGTATTGGGATGGTCAGGGAGGGAGTGTGGGTACAGAAGAGAATTCTGGCTTGGGGGAGGGACTCTAGGAGGAGGTGCAAAGTTTGGGAGGGAATTGTGACCTGGGAAAAGGGGGTGAAGACTGCAGAGGGTTTGGGTGGTGATCTGGTGCAGGGGGTTGGGGTGCAGGGTCTGAGAGGGTGTTTGGGTGCAGGGGAGGATTCTAGCCTGGGGGAGGAATGTAGGAGAAGATACAGGGTCTGGGAGGGAGTTGTGACCTGGGGGTGCAGAGGGTTTGGATGGTGACCTGGGGGGGAGAGAGTTAGGAAGGGGGAGGGGGTGCTAGAGGCAGGCTCTGACTGGGAGATGCTTACCTAAGCCAGCAGCCCTGCAGCACCCCCAAGGCAGGCTGGGCTCCCTGTCTGCTGCAGCCCCAGATCACTTGAAACTGCAGGCTTGTTAGGAACTGAGAGATTGGCTGAGGTCAATTCCTACTGGCTAGTTGTTTCCAGCCTACAGGAGCTGAAGATTAGGCTGGGGGCTGAGAGATCACATGAAGCCTCCCCTCCCTGCAGAGCAGAGAGCCACACGGACTGCACTTTAAACTGCGGCAGCCACGTGCTTGAGGGTCTTGGCAGGGGTGGTCCGCGGGCCAGATCTGGTGACTTGGCAGGCCAGATACGGCCCCCAGGCTGTATTTTGCCCAGCCCTGGTCTACTCTTATCTCCAAAAAATTGCAAACTCCAGTGTCCATTTATTGCGCATGTGGAATAAAATCCAATATGCATATCCCACTATCAAAGTGCCCCCAGCACTTAGCATATTACACATCTGAAAGAGAGGAGAAATTTTGGCAAACCACACTGCTCTTATTTAATATCACTACTCTTGCATAAAATATAGCCAAGAGAACATTGGTATTCACAAGGAGCAAACAGGACTTTTTGAAGATCTCGTCCAAAAAGCAACCATGCCAAATAATCTCAAATTCAATTTATATATTTCAGAGAAGAGGAGTTGAGTCAACAATACTGTAATGTGAATGTGAAAGACCAGAGTGCCATTATAAATATCTAATATATAATTCAGAGTGAAGCATATTTTACTTGTGAAAGATGCACTTAGTGGCCTCAAATTTATCACCACCTTTGATAATAGCTTTCACTGAATTCACTGCAATCTACTGGTTATTACTATACCAAAACTTCAGAATTACTAATGTAAATTAGTAAAAAGATGAACACAAATCTAGTGACTCATCACAGAACCATTCAATGTCAGACATGAGCAGATTCTAGTTATTTTACCTTCCAATTGTAGCAGCTTTCACAGCGGTGATGATATAAAGTGATCCAGTCTGCAGTACTGGTGATCTAATTACAATTACTCTGATACATGGAGGCCAAATTCTCTCTTCATCTATATTTATAAAAATAAATATTAGTAAAAGGCAAACTTGCAACTGTGATATCACAGTCCTCTGACTTCCCAGATGTTTAGAAAAGATTTAGTCACACTTCAACTGTAATTAAAGAGAAAAATTAATCAAAGTGTCACAAAGGTAATAACCACCAAATTACCAAGATGCTATTTTTGCAATTACTTTTCAGATTAATATCTTCAAAGAATCCCTTTATTTACACCAAAAAATCTGATTGTCAAAGATTACCATGTGTGTAATTCTGATGTTTACTGAAACACATGAAACACCTTTGACGTCAATATACTATAGCTGCATTTAAGAGCATTATCAAATCAGTTACATGGATTTACTATCAAATACTAATGAGTTTTAGATCACTTAGGGTGCATCTACACAGCAGGGCTTAACTCGAAATAAGCTATGCAAACTGAGTTACATCAGTTGCATAGTTTATTTTGAAATTGGGAGCATCTACACAGCACTTATTTCGAAATAGAATATTCTTCCTCTGACTTTCCTTACTCCTCGTACAATGAAGGTTATAAGAGTTGGAGTAAGAAATCCTCCAGCTTGACAGTATTTCGACATTATTTCAAAATAATGTTGCTGTGTAGACGTACCCGTAGGGGGGAACTCACTTCATCTACCTAAAGTTAAGTAATCTGGCTCTAGGTGAGTGAAGAAAGGGGATATTAGAAAGGGGGTACAATTTTCTAACTGTAGTCAGGTCATGGGGTTGTAGTACAGGACCCTTGCAGCTACCAAAGGTTGGACTTCGCTGGTCCAGCACCCTCGGTACCTGACTGGTTCCAAATGAGGGGATTTGCCAGACCAGGGAAGGTCCCACCCCTCGTAGTGTGCTGCCACCAGGCTAGCGCGCCAGCCTGCCCCCACTGCTGCTTCAGCCCCACAGGGCTCTCCCTGGCCCCACTACTGCTGGAGCCAGAGTGCCACAGCCAGAGCTCTGCAGCCAGGGCAGAGCTCCACAGATGTCTGACTCTGTGGCTAGGGCCAAGGCAGAAGGACGGGGCCAGAGCTCCGTGGCCCGGGCTAGAGCACCCTGGCTGTTGCTGGGGCTGTGGCTGGAGTTCCCCGACTGCTGGAGCCAGAATGCAGCTGGAGCTCTGCGGCCAGGAATGGGACCAGAGCTCCGTGGCTGCCGCTGGGACCAGAGCCCCCTGGCTGGGGCCGGTGATCCACAGCCAGGCTACAACTCCCTGGCCGCTGGAGCCAGAGAGAGCCGCCGGGGCTAAAACTCCCCACCATGCCGTCTGTCCTCTCCCCACCACACACACACTCTGGGCTCCAGCTTAGTCACTGGTGCCCCTTATAGCGCTCCTGCCCCGCCTCCAGACCTCCCTCTTCCTGGGCTCTGTGGTCCAGGAACATCCGTGGTCCATGCCAGACCATGGATGTTGCCAGACTAGAGAGACCCGGTTAAGGGAGATACAATCTATAATCAAATCTGTGGATTGGAACAATAACTGCACCTCCTCCATGCAGTTTTCAGTAACATTTATGGGCCAGAGGATCTGCCTGAAGGCAGATCTTGTGACCCCTCCCACAGTACAGTCCCACTGCCAACCTTTATAATACCTTACATCAAAGGCCAACAATGAAGACACTTTGGTAATGAGCAAGGGATGTGATTCTCAGCTTGAGTACATATGCTCGTGTCAGCTCTCATTTGAACTAGCATAACAAAAACAGTAGTGCAGCCATGTTAGCATTGGCTGTGCAGTCTGGGCTAGCAGCCCTATCACAAACCAACCTGAACCCTGTGGGTACATACTCAGAAGTGGCTAGCCCATGCCTCTGCAATTACACTGCTATATTTAGTGTACAAGTTCCAAAGAGAGCTAGTGCAAGTATGTGTGTGGGACTCACTCATGTAGTTGATTTGGTAGACCTACTCTTTCAAAGGGGTACAAAGGCTTCACTGCATACCCACTCCATGCACAGCACTCAAATATGTCCAAGGTAGGACTTAAAGTGGTCTGGTAGGAATTTCTCATCTATACTGCAGAGAGTGAATACTTCATCCTCAATAGATTATGTGGTTTTTAGAATATGGAGACTTGAAAAAGAATCCCAGAAATTACTATAAGCATAGAACTGTGATCTTATTTACCATATACAGGGATCACTCTCTAGTGTGTATCTATTTCAGCACTGCTTCTCTATCTAAAAGCTCCCGTTACAATTTTCTCTACACAGAAGATATTTAGTCTATCCGAGAAAGAACATCATGCTGACCTCACAAAATAAAGATATACTGATATGACAAGTTTTAAAAAAAACAAAATCCATATTTGTTTTTAGGCCTACCAATGTTGGAAGGAAATAACACAATAAATATTGGCTTAAGCTTTTATATTTCACTGAAGACTTCAGTTTTTAAAACTAAACTACTTCAAATCATCCCTTTTCAATTTTATTTTTATGAGTCACTATCGTTTTCTTATAGTTTGCTCTTATTTACTGAACTTATGAAAAAAACTACAGAAAATACTGTATACAAATGCCATAATAATTCACCTTCATTTTCAGAATCTTCTGAATTTATACTCTCTTCACTTGTTACTTCATCTTCACTGGTATACTCCTCACATTCAGAGTCAGTAATTTCACCTTCTTCTGGCTCACTCTCTGTCTCTACTATTTTACTATCACCCATAAATGCAGGATCTTGTGTTTTTCTGTTAAGGTGTAACTTTATACTATCTGTGATAATTGCTTCTTTGGCTGGTAGTCTGTTTCTTACATCAATGTCCACTTTAGCCTTCTTTCTTGCATTTGGAGACTCCTCCTCTTCAGTAGAGCTTAGTTGCTCATTAGTGGTGAAAAGGCAATTCAGACTTCTGGGTGATTTCTGCTCTTCTGTGTCCAAATCCTGGAGAGGATTTATAAAAATCAAACTTGAAGAATTGAACATTGTCTTTAGGGACTGAAATCTTTTAATCTATAACCAGCACATATTTAAGTCCTTCACTAGGGGTTATAACTAGTGTCAGAGATTTTAAAAAAATCAAGACACTTTGTGTGCACACACGCAAGAGGAGGTCCCAGATGACACTTTCACCCATTTCAAGTTTCTCCAAGATGTTATGGCTATCTTCAATTCCTGATGATGTAACTATCACTCTTCTTCTAATCCCTTCACTGTCACCCTCTTGCTTCACAATGAGCTTCAGGATCCTTGTCCTCACTTTCAAAGATCTGTGTAAATCCATCCCAAATACATCTCTGCTCTGCTTTCATCTTTCCTAATTCCTCTTTCCCCCCTCTCTCAATGCCTATGCTCCTTCCAAGTTCTCAATTGTTCTTCATCATCTTGTCCTCTATTTCTGTCTTCTCTTTTTGCATACTGCTCCCTATGTCTGGAGTTCCCTGCTATGTTCGCTGATTGACCTTCCTTTCTTCCTTCTTTCAAACTTGCATCTTTAACAAAGTCTTTCTTTACAAGACATTGCAGACAAGGGTAGTTTAATTTTCGAGTCCCCATTATAATGCCACAGAAGATTCATACTGAAAATCTATTTCCTTACAGAAAGACTCTTCTCCATTACACATGCATACATGACTTTATTGCATGTCTGTCCATCAGTGTTTGGCTTATGGTGTTCATTTGCTTTTCTTTCACAAGACCATCAACATTTCTTAAGATAAACTATTAAATCAACACAAAAATTACATAAACTTTTCCAGGATATTTAAGAAAAATTGTTGTCATAATTCTGAATCTACCAAACCTGACATATTGTTTAAAGTGAACAGAAAAGCTTTATCAAGCAAATGAAAAATATTTAAGATCCAAAATTATTTACTTGTCTGGAACCTTGAACTCACAATAAACGTTTTTCAATAAAACCAATATTCTTGAAACAGAGCAGATAAACACTATAAAAAGTGGCTTTCATAAAAAAAAAAAGCTTATTGAGCCCTTATAAACACCACTTTACATTTCAAAATCCAACGTAAACATGAATTAATGTAAAGCCTGTGAAACCAGTTAAGTATTTTCATTTTATAAATGTGGAAACAGACATATAGAGGTAAAATAACTTGTTCAAGGCCACAAGGCTGGTCAGTGGCAGAGCTGTCATTAGAACAGGAATTCTTGCCTCCCAGCTTTGGGCTCAACCCACCAGGCAGCAAAGAACATTTAAGTTTACGTGCACATTTAGCTATTTGGGAACTTTGAAAATGTTTTAAAGAGCTTTTCCATTCAACACACATTACATTCTCATTAAACAGCAATTCCAGAAGAACCTTTGACTGTTCCAAAGGACCACCACACAGTATCACTTAGGGTATGTATATGCTACAAGATTAGGTAGACTTTATTAAGGTCAATTTTTTAGCACCCGATTTTGTCAAGTTGAAAGTGCATGTAGTCAACGGAGTGCACCCCAGTAGGGTGGCTACCTTCGAGTTTGTCAGTGCTGTATTGTGGGTAGCCATCCCACAGTTCTTGCCACTCCTTTGCATTCTGGATTAGGGTCTCAGTGCCTGAAGGGACAAAAATATTCTAGAGGGTGGTTCTGGGTACATTTCAGCATCCCATAATGCACTTATCTCCTTCCTTCCCCCCACTTGAAAGTAACAGCAAACAATTTTTTCACACCTTTTTTTTCCTGGTTATCCATGCAGATGTAATAGCAGGGAAAGCATGGATCATGCTTAGCTTCAAACTGCTGTGGTAAGCACTGCAAAAACCTTGTGCATTATGCTAAGTTGTGTACAGAGCCTATCCAGGAGCCACTGAAGCGAGGAAGAGTGTGAGGCCACAGACACAAACATGCATGAAACTACTGAGTGGAACAATTGGCATATGCTGGCGGCAGTTGACCCTGTAAAGTTGATTCTGGTCCAGTGAGACAAGCACAAACTGGTGGTACTGCATAGTTATGGAACTATGGGGATTATGAGAACATTTGCATGCGTAAGGCCACTTTCTTTGAACTATGTGAATTGATTTCTACCACCCTGAAGCTCAGCAATACCAGAATGAGATCTGCTCTGACAGCTGAGAAGCGAGTGGCAATAGCCCTGGGAAAGCTTGCAACACAGACTGCTACCAGCCAATTGGGAATCAATAAATCTACAGTGGGAGCTGCTGTGATCCAAGTAGCCACAGCAATCAATACCCTTTTGCTAGGTAGGAAAATGACTCTGGGAAATGTGCACAATATAACAGATGGCTCTGCCACAATGGGGTTCCCTAACTGTGGTGGGGCCATAAATGGAACCCATATCCCTAACTAGGCACCAGCCCACCTTGCCAAAGAGTACATAAACCACAAGTGGTACTTCTTGATGGTGTTGCAGGGTGCTGGTGGATAAAAAGGACCATTTCACTGACATCAGCGTGGGATGGTCAGGAAAGGTGCATGACGCATGCATCTTTAGGAACTCTTTAAAAAGCTGCAAGATGGAATATTCTTCCCAAACCAGAAAACTACCATTGTAGATATTGAAATGCCAATAGTTATTCTTGAAGACCCAGCCTACCACCCCCTCCCCCCTCAATGTCTCATGAAGTTGTACACAGGCATCCTGGACAGTAGTAAGGAGCAGTTTAACTACAGGCTGAGCAAGTGCAGAATGGTGGTAGAATCTGCTTTTAGATGTTTAAAGGCAAGGTTTTGCAGTTTATTGACTAGGTTAGACCTAGCAAAAGCAACACTCCTATTGTTGTGGCTGCTTGCTGTATGGTCCATAATATCTGTGAAAGTAAGGCAGAAAAGTTTCACTAATTATGAGTAGCCAGACTCAGGATGTTAAATATCGGTTAACTGAATAGTCAATTAACCTCATGAATTCTTATTGGTTACTTGACTATTCTGTAGTCCCCATTGTGCTCCTGCCCCACTCCCGAGGAACCCCCTGCCACTCTGCGGTGCCAAGCAGGAGCTGATCAGCGAGGGGAGCCAGTTTAAAAAACAGTTCCCCTCACGGACTGGGTGCCTGTCGCCCTGTGCTGCTGCCTCTGATACAGAGCAGAAGCCCCTCTCTGGGGGAGATCTGAGCTCCCGGACCTGGCATGCACCGGGCTGCCTGCCTGGCTTCTAATACACTTTAAATTCAGAGCCGCAGCGGGGGTAGATTCTGGACACAGCGCAAGCCAGGACTGAGCTCGGCTGTTGGCCAGCCTGCTAAAAAATTTACTGGCAGGGGTGGTGTGGTGGGAAATGCATGTAGTCTATAGTGTTTAACCAATAAGCTTTTGCTTTTTGGTTAACTGACTACACTATTACATCCCTAAGACGGATACCAGGGCAATAAGCAGAGCACATCAAGGGGCACTAAGAATCAGAGAGGCTTTGAAAATTGGTTTCAGGAATGACCAGACAGTGATTTGACAGCCATGTATATGTTGCTCTTAATAAGATGCCCCACTGTACTGGCCTGTAAACTGCCCTCCCTCACACATGACACAAGCAATAAAGATCCCGTTGTTCAGAAATTGTGCATTTTTATTTAGGAAATACAGGGAACAGAGACAGAAAAGGAGTTCAGGGAATGAGCTCTGGCTAGAGGTGGAGAGTGCAGGGTAAGTGACATATTACAATTCCCTTGTTCAGCAATCATAGCTGTGCGACTGCCACCCTCTGTTCCAAAAGACATCCCTGAGAGTTGAATGCAAGGCAGCCTTTTTCTCCCCCACACACATGGAATTAGTTGAAGAGGGCAATTGATTCAACATAAGGTGCTGGCGTACTCCGTGCTACAGATGCTTTTCCTGTACCGCTAGCACATCCTCACCATCTCTGTTTGCTCCCCCACAAGCCTCAAGATCTCATCCTGGGTTTTCCATTCATTTTCCTTGCACCTTCTCCTCTCCTCATGCTCCATGTAATCTATGGTATCATTCTCCTCTGTGCATTTAATTGCGCCCTGTCGGTGCAGGCAAATTGCATTTACTCATTAAACAGGTTATCCTGGGTAAGGATGTTAAGAGGCAGGTAACTGGGTCATCATGTAGTCAATACAATTTGTACTGACTACAAGATTAGTTGATAAGGGAAGGTGCTCAGAAGAAGCTACCTTCACTGCAGCTCTGGCGTTTAAATGTAGTAAGCCCAGCTCCTACTACATTTATACTGCAGAGCCACAGCGGGGGTAGCTCCTGGACCCAGTGTGAGCAGGGACTGAGCTGGGCTTGCTCAGTTCCTAGCTCATGCCAGATCCAGCAGCCCCTATCCACGAGGCGTCCCAGTTGAGCTGGGACACGGTGTAAACTGGGGCTGTTTGCACAGCAGCCTCTGTTCGCAGCCAGCCTGGGCCACCGTGGACAGTGGCTGCTGCCAGAAGCAGCAAGGGTGAGGAAACGCAAGTAATCGACTACTCTTTTACATCCCTAATCCAGACTAATGTTTTTGCTTTCTGACGTGATAGCTGAAGGAGCCAGGCGAGTGGGCAACAGACTCACTGTTGCACCCTCCATAACCAAAAAAGTGAAGGGCAGATTTTAGAGAAAATATGGTAGAATGCAGAAGCTAATCTTTTATTATGAAGGAACCTCTATGTACAAGGCCAAAGCTATGTTTTTAAATGCCTCGTAGGCACTTACAAGACACAGATCTACATGGTGTAGATGGACTCAGTTTGATTGCTGGCATGGTAACAGGTTGGGGCTCCTGCTCTTTTGCTTCTGCTTTGAAAGCATGTGTGAGAGTAGCTGCAAACTGCAGCTCTCATGGCTAGGCATGGATCTGCGTGTGCAAAGGGGAGAGTCATGGTTGTGAGGGGCTGTGCAAGGGGAGGGAGGCAGAGTTGAGCATGATTGCAGGGGCTCATGCAGTCAGCATGTGTTCATCTACTCTCCACCCCACCCCTTTGCCGGAAGAGTGTAAAGGGGGAAAAGGGAACCAGGCAGAGTTCAGGGGCCCACAGAAGTCAGCAAATCTGGGATCATGCTTAGTAGGAGGATGAGCAAATAGAGGTGTGCTACGTCAGTGGTATAAGTTACAGAGTTTTTCCTGCTTCATCCAGATTGCCATGTGCAATATCAAACTTCTCCGCATCTCAGAGCATGATAGGGAGCGGATACTAACTGAACATGCTAGAAACCTGGACCTTATGCTGCAATGATGCCACATCACTTACTGCTGGCTTGATGTGAAAAGGTGTCTTACTGTGGAGTACAGAATAAGGCAGGCTTCCCCAGGAACCTTCTGCGAAGGATGAAAGAGTATGTCTATGAGAGCTTTGTAGAGACATACACGGAGGAGTCCCTCTCCTCCTCCATGTTAACAAACTGTTCTGGGAAGCCCCTGCTGTGTAGGCAGAGAGGCCACCACAGAGAAAACTCAGTTACTGTAATCTACTTGTAGCATGATTAACAAAGGTGAATTCACCAGAAACGCTCTCCCTACCATCAGGGTCCAGCAGCAAAATGTCCTGGGACGAGGGGATTGGCTCCAAAAGTTAAAAAACGTCCTGGATGTTGGGGAGACTGGATGCTCCACATGCCCGATGATAATTCTCCTTCTCCTCTTCCTCATCCACACAGTCCTCCACGCCACAAGAGCTGCCTGGGAGATATCCACAGACAGCTTTGGGACACTGGTTGGGTCCGCCCCTAGAATCCTATGCAGCTGCTCATACAAGCAGCATGCTTGCAGCTCTGACCTAGACCATTCATTTGCCTCCTTTGTCTTCTGGTATGGCTGCCTGAGCTCCTTTATTTTCAGGCAGCACTGCTGGACATCCCTGGTGTATCCTTTTTTCACCAGGCCCTGTGCAATTTTGACACAGATATCAGCATATCTTCTGCTGCTTTAAAGTTCTACTTGCACAGAATCCTCTCCCCACAGAGCAATCAGATGCAGGAACTCCTGCACACTCCATGCTGGAGCTCATTTGCGACTATGGGCATTCATGGTCAGGCATGCTGCTGAGTTTTGCTGCCTGCTCGCCACGCTAGCCAAACAGGAAATTAAATTCAAATTTTCCCAGGGCTTTTCCTGTGCACTTGGGAGAGCAGCAGAGTCGAAAGTGCTGGCCAGAGCAGTCACATTGGGACACTGTGGGATACCTACCAGTGTCCAAGAACATTGACTTTTACAGTGCTGCATCTGCACCACCCCAAATTAGACCATGACAGGTCAAATTTAGCATTAATCCTCTTGTGAAGAAAGAGTGCAGAAACTGACTTTAACTGTCTTTAAAGTTGGCAGAACAGGCTTGGTGGTGTACACCTATTGTTTAGAAAAATCAACCTAATGCGGCTAAGTTCAACCTAAACTTATAGTGTGGACCAGGCCTTAGATTGGCACAGGAAGGGTGGGAATTTGTGTTTCAGAGTACAAATCTCTCCTTCAGCATCAAAGGATATGTCTGCACTACAAACACAAGTCAACTGCAGTGCATGTCCACACTACCCTCCTTGGGTTGTTGGTGAGTATCCTTGCCCCCCCCACCCCAACCTGTTCCCAAAGGAAAGCTGCTTGGGCTCCTTGCCCCCCTGCTGTCCAGGGCTCATCAAACTGTGCAAATGACAAGGCTGCCTAGCTCCTGGAAAGGAACAGGGTTCAAAGTCACCCAGCTCTCCAGGGGAGCAGAGGCAGCTGGGCTTAGATGCCTGGTTTTCTTAGGAATTTAAAAGCTCCTCCTGTGAAATTGATAAGACAGTTGATGTAAGGGATGCAGTGGCTACACAAACATTGCCCTAACTGCACCAACATAAGCCTTGTGTTACCCATGGAGACAGAGTTACTATGTGAGTCTAGTATGGCACTGACATAATGAGGTCCACATATGTTGAGCAGAGTAGTGTAGACCAGCCCCAAGAGGGATTCCTTGATCACCTCAGCAACACCGTCTCTGCTTCCTTGGGTGGAGAAGGTGCAGGCCTGTTTGGGGTGAGGGAAGGAAAGAATGCAAATCTTTCCTGCTCCATCCCCACATAAACAAGGCACAAAAGATGATACAGCTCATCCATCCTCCCAAGGGAAACTGGAGCTTCAAGTGACCACAACTGGCTCCAGGGAGGGAAAGGGTCATTAGGGATCAGAGCCAATTAGTGAGATGGCAACCTGTTGCTGAAAAGGTCACAAGAGCCTGAGAGAGAATTATGTTAGAAGTTTCTTTGGTCAATTAGATCATCACTTATCAAAGCGAAAGACAAATGTGTATACACAAATTATTCATTTTAGTATTTATACAAATATGTGGAGATACTGTTTTAGCATCCCTTCAGGTGTTGTATATTAGAAAATATAGTTGCCTGACTCAAAACTTGGCCAGTAAAGATTAGATACTCTTGGATGAAAATTGCAAAACACATTTTAAATTCTTGTAAGCAGACCAAATGTTAAGAAAAAGCGTGACACACACATCCTGAACAGTATTTTTTTTAAATTTGAAAGTCAACATAAAATTTATAGAATATTCTGATCTCGGCAGTAACTGATTACTCTCAATTTTAAGAAGTAAAGCAAATGAATACACCTACATTGAACACATTTTGATCTAAAGGCAATCTCCCCCTCTTGACAAAAAACGTAGTATTACTTGCAAATTAACTGCCCCAAATCAACATATAGATGGCTTTCAGCACATTTTGCCATGTTAAAAAAAAGAAAAAAGGAAAGACAGCTTTAGAAATGTACTGAAACATCCCCATTTAGCTGTTTAATTGGGCACCCAGTACTTAATAGTAAGCCTGTTTAATGAAGTATAGATATTTTAAGATAACTTTTTTGTTGGTTTAAAGTTTAATTTAGAGTTACATTTTTAATTTACAATTTATTGACCCAATTTTGCTCTTCCTGAAGTTCATGGGAGCAGGGTCAGGATGAATGTATTGACTGGTTGTTTCAAAAGTACAAAAACAAGGTGCAGTGTTATTCATGATATACATGGAATACCCTGTTGAGGTTCTTATATGAGACCTGATCCTGCATGCTGTTGAGCCTTCTTACTTCTGATTCTGCAAAGGGATCTACAAGCCTGGATCCCTATGCATGTGTAGGCTACTGCTGCAGCCAAGTATTAAATACAGTACAATGGGACTCTGGACATAAAGGTCCATGCCTGTATACCTTTGCAGGATCAGAGGCTCAGAAGGAGTTGAGAAAGGCACTTGACTTTATACTTGTTCATAAAGCTCCTGGCATGCTTTGGATACAACAAATAAATTTAGGAATCAAGGATGCATGAAATATTTACAGTTTTGTTGTTTAACCCAACCTTTTTGTAGAAATCTGGGCTTTATTATTTTTAGGTGGCACGGTCCACCTTTCCATTCTTAAAAGAAACAAATTTTGTTCCTTCCTTCATATCCTAATGCTCTGTAATGTTAAAGCGTTTCAATTTATGCTTAAAACTTAAAGGCATCTTAAATGAAATATAGCATCTGCAAAATGCAAAAGCCGTGACATACAAAAGAGTAATGCAAAAGATGCCTTTTCATTACATATCAGTTGTAATATTAATGCAGATCATAATAGTTCTGTAAATGTACCTGAACATGTGTAGTAGATTAATAACCAGACTTCATTCAACACAACTACTGTATAGAGGAAGGGACTAGTACTTCATTTGAAAAAGTTGACACAAATGTCAATTCTTCAAGATACAGAGAAACGAAAACTGCAGACTTCTAATGTTTCTACTGGAGGATTTAAGAGACACTAATTCCCAGGATATGGAGAATCATATAACTAAGCTTCCACTTGTTTGATTCCACCATTCCACTAGTTCTCCAGTTATCATTGTCCTCCAGCAACTAAGAAACTCAAGTTTCCAAAGGGGAGAGAAAAAAAAAAGAAAAAACAGTCAGGCTATCTTCGTGCATCAAAAAAAAAGGGGGGGCAAAACCCCTACCCCCGTTCTTTTGGCAGGTACCTTTACAGATTATGAAGCACAAATGTGACTATTAGCTTAAGAACATCAAAGGTGATTCTTGGTTAGTCAAGACACCATATACTGATGTAACAAGATGCTTAATATTTCTTTTGGAAAATATAATTTAGACAGAAAGTCTTGTCAAAATTTTCTGTAGATTCTGGATTTCTACAACATTTCAGTTCAATTAGAAAATCATTTAAAACTGGATTTGATTTATGGCAAATAGGCACTTGAAATTTAATCCTTTATCCTCCTGGTAAAACATGTAAACAGCAACTACCCAGATACTAAGAATTTTAAAAATCTATCAAGGTTAAAGGTAAACATCCACAGACTAATGTGTTTGGTGTCTCAACTCTACCTTCACCAGAAGCTGCCAATTCAAAAGAAGAAATCTTCAGATTAGCCATGGTTTCTGTCAACTGATGTACCTAAAGACAGGATGAATAGCAGCAAATAGTAAACTGCACACTGCAAAAAATATCATCTGTTTCAAGAGTTCTAAGGGAAATATTTGCTATTAAATGCTATCTCCTGGAGAGATAGCTGAGATATGTCTAATTTTGAAATAGCCTATCGAATTCTGTCAGCGAAATGAACTGTATAGTCAGCATGGCATCAAGATAAAGATGTATCACAGACACAATCAAAACTAGTTTCTAATTGTGGTAAAATAAAAGCTGCTAATATGTTTTTCCATGCACAAATTACATAAGGACAATGCAGTCAACAGGCCTCAAATATAGTAATTTTGCATAGTCTCTCAGGCCCCAATCCAGCAAATCCACCACTCCCCAGCTGTCCAGCTCTAAAGACAGCACAGAAAGAGGATGGTAATACCCCCAAACCTCCCTAAAATAACCCTTTGACCCCCCTACAACTCCCTTTTGGGTCAGGACCTCCAATTTGAAAAAGCTGGTCTCCCCTCATGAAACCTATATAGTATAGGGTAAAAGCACACAAAAGACTAGATTTCACCACAGTCCATGATGTATTTTTCATGACTGTAAATTTGGTAGGACTCTCCTTCTGTTTGGTCATTATGACATTATAATTAGGATTCCTGATATCAAGTGATAAGACTGATTACAGTATGAAGTTGTGAAACTTTAAATTGCTTTTCTCTTAAAAGAATGCTTTATAAGACAAAGGAACATGGATCAGCATCCTTTGGCTATGCAAAATACATTCCCTAATCTCTAGAATGACAGGAGAGACAACTGGATCTAAATTTGTATATACTGATACATAAAGTTGGAGTGCAGGATGACAGGATTTTTTCACATAGTATTCGGCAAAGATAATGGTTCAAAAGCAAGATTTAGTAGCAAATCTATCTTCATAAAATACAACATTTGAACCATAAAATATTACTAATTACCCACAAACCTGTTTAAAATGCTAAAATAATTACTATAAATTGACTATCTTGTGCCTCCTAAAGGGGGGATAAAAACCCTAGACAATGAAAAACAATGTTGCCAAGAAACACCACATACCATATTAACATGAACTAATGATTTCTGACAATAGCAGCAACAGCTAAGAAGATAAATGCTAGGGAAGATATTCTTGCTATAAAATTTATGCAACAATTGCTGTCATAATTTCTACACAATACATTTGTTTATTAAATAAGACGATTACTGAAAATGGAAGTACTGCAACTCAAATAGACAAGACTCTTACATTACAATAAAAACATGTATATAATTATATAAAAATGCTCAAAGAAAAACCTTTCAGTGACTATTTCAATATAAATTTTGAATGCAACACATACTATTTTTTCACTTCATTTTCTATTTAGATTTTGCCAGTTGTTTCTATACACACAAAACAGAAAAAAGTAATTGCTGTTAACTTTGGAAATTATTTACTTAATTATTCTGCTCAAAAAGATACAACATCTACACTTATGAAAACCATGTACAGTCTCTTATTTACACTGGATTTTTTTCATATTAACACATCTTGTTGCTTAATCGGGTTGAAAACTGATTTGCTTGCTTGATCAATTTACATAGTTAAGAAACATCTAACAGTAGATCACAGGATGTATATATCTTTTGCCTTCTGACTGTACCATCCAACTTCCATACAAGCTTTTAATTTGCTAACAAGATTTCACATAAAATCTTACTAAAATCAATTCAATCCAAGAGTCTGTATGGAAAACAGTTACACAGCAGAAATGGAACAAAACAAGGGTCATGTGGAAGAGCAACAAGATGCATTGATATGATTTTGCTAGCTAGTGTAGAGGATTACCTTCAATTTTATGGCATTTTATTCTTATAAATATTATTAGATATGTGAAACACCTTTTCACTAAGAACTAATTTTAAGTGGCTTTTTTTTTTTTTTTTTTTTGGCACCAACAGACAAGTTGCAAGATGGAAAAATCAGTGACAAACTCCTATCATGAGCTGAATTAAGCTCTGCATCTGTAACGTACTGGTAGAAAAGTGACGTTAGTAGAGTTATGCTTTCCCATTACTATTAATTTGGACACTCTGTACAAAATACAGCTACTTTTAAATGCCTCCTTCCCTAGCTTCTTTCCCACAAGCATAAGTCTATGTCTTCACTAGGCAGAAGATCAATGCTTCCAGATCCATCTTCCGGAGTTCGATTTAGCAGGTCTAGTAAAGACCTGCTAAATCGAACACAGAGGGTGCTCCTGTCGGTGCCGATATTCCTGCTTCTCGTGAGAACAAAGGGAAGCAGATGGGAGTATTTGCTCCCGTCGACCCCCTGCTATGGAGACACGCAAAAACTCGGAAAAGGTATGTCGACACCTGCTATATAATTAACATAGCTGGAGTTGTGTATCTTAATTCAACCTCCTCCTGTTGTATCGACCTGGCCTAAGAGTTCACTATGTTCTTCAAGAGTGCTAGCTGTTCAATGCATGCTTTCACACTGGGATGGCCTGCTGCCTCTGAAATTCCAGAGTGAGAATCTATTCTGCTCCTGGAAACTGTTGCTAGGTATGGAACTACTTTTACTAGTTTTGTAATGAGGGTCAACTAGAGGCCTCTTTATCTAGAATGAAAGAAAACTAGAGAGATTAGGCATACTGTGATACCTGTATTCAACAGCTACTCAAGGAGCCTAACAAAAATGGATTCCTTACTGGAGGTGGTCTTCTAGTAAAGATGAGCACAAGCACACTCAGTACGTTTGTACATTCTTTTGACAGGTCTCTTAAAACAGCAGGTTCCCTAACAAAAGGGTAGCCTCACCCTTTTTCCAGCTTGTCTCTCAAAGAGAAAACTGGAGAAAGTATGAGGGAGAACAAGGCAAACAATATTATAGTTGCTTCTTATAAAAACAATAGAGAATGTAAATAATAAAAGATTGTTTCTACTAGAAATGTATGATAAATTCTGGATCATTATTTAGCATGTAAGTGCAGATGCACTTATGACAAAGTAAAACCATATATTTTAAGCAATACAGCAACACCATTTTAAGTGCCTGTTCCAAACAAATTAATTCCAAGTTTGCCATGAAAAGTGATCAGCTCCAACATTACATTGAATAAAATGCTGCTACTCTGCTCTCCCCAAAGGTAATTGTACCCTGCATTCGGAGACAAAATGTTTCTATTTTATTAACAATTCTCCCAAACAACTAAAATGTTCCATGCAACTGAGCATGACATCCCATGGATCACAGTGAGTTGCAGAATTTCAGAACTCCGTGGTATGAACCATGAACTCGTCAAATATAATAAGATGAGTCAATATTATACCAGCCAACTTAAGAGGACAACCGATATGGAACAGCTGCACAACTGTTTATCAGTTTTGTGCACTAAGTCACTTCGGAAAAAAATCTTTTATGTCAATTCTTTTCCACACACACTGGGGAAGTTTATATCCTCAATGCTAGATAAGTGATTTTCAAACAGAGGTACAAATACTCCTGGGGATATGCAGAGGTCTTCCAGCACAGTACATCAAGTCATCTTTATATTGGCCTAGTTTTACAACAGGCTACATACATAAAAAGCACTAGCCAAGTCGGTACAAACTAAAATTACATAGAGACAATGACTTGCATGGATTACTCAATATACTATAATATACACTGAAACGTAAAAATATTTATATTCCAATTGGTTTATTTTATAATTATATGATAAAAATGATAAATTAAGCAATTTTTCAGTAGAAGTGTGATATGACACTTTCGTATTTTATGTCTGATTTTGTAAGCAAGTAATTTTTAAGTGAGCTGTAGTCTTGCAAGGGGTACAGTAGTCTCAAAAGGTTGAGTGCCACTGTGCTGGACAATATTCATTTGATGCCTTGGGATTTGCATTGATGGTGCCTGATCCATGATGGGAAAGCTGAGTGGGTTTATCACCTGCATTCAGTAAGTAGCCAAATGGACATACTGCATGACACACAGAGAGGCCTAGAACGCTAAGGAAATGCCTCAGCTTTGCAGTCTGTTATATAGCAAGAAGTGTAAGATAATCCATTTACAAAAGAATGACCACCTAATGCACATTTATTTTAAGTTGTGTGTCAGGAAATGGATCAGACCAGATGCTAACTCATACCAAAGGCACAGGGCCTCATTGTACACTGACAATGCATAGATGGAAATCAGTCTGGCTTACCTGTGGGTCAGTGTACTGCATTTAAAACAGAAATTAGTGTTATATGACTTTATTTGGTGTTTAGAATTTATGGAATCTTTGTAGGATGTTTCATGTATTAATCCTACGTATAATATCTGTATCCCACGGTATAAAATTATATTGAGTATTAGCATTGTAAACCTCTGTAACTGTGTAACTCACCAAACAGGAAAAGCAGCATTAGTTAAGGTAAAGTGCTTGTCCTGTACACAATATAGTCCACTGAAGGCAAATGAGACATTGTGTGGTACCAACATTATTAACTGCAATGCCTTACTTCCTCCATGAGAAGGAGACTTAAACAAACTTATCCCACAAGCTTGGATTCTGGGATGAAGCAGATAAAAATCCCTGCAACTGTCTCTGTGTGAAATATAAATAAACTGGACTCAGGAGAGCAGTGAGATTCCTAATCATAAAGAAAAGATCTCCATACAATTTAGCATGGGTCAGCCCTAAGGACATAAAAATGCACTTACTATGGAAGGTTATATTACTTTTTAAAATCAAAGACTAACTTATTTATTTATGTGTTTCCTGTTTTAACCTTGTAAATAACTCATTTCATAGTTTATACACTTATAGTTAGTTTATTATAGGACTGGCCACAGGTGCTTTCTTTGGTTTGAGATCTTAGTACTTGGGATAAAAGACTCATCCTTTGGGACTGGGAGTAACCTGAATATTGTAGTGCTTTTTGGTATGAAGTGATTACCCATATCACAGTCCAACTTGTGTAGCTGGCAAGATATACTGGAGTGCCCAAGGGGACTGTCTGAGACTCCATAGTCAGACTATTTTAGGGCTTTAGGAGTTCACCCTGTTATTGGATTGATGAAATCTATTTACAGAGCATACAGAAAGTCTGGGGTTTCTGCCCTGCTTTCTGAGTCTATCCTGAGGTTGTCACTCATGGTTGAGAGCCACTCCAGATTGCATGACAATAATTAGTACCTACTAATCCACACCAAAGTTAGTTATGAAGGGGAAAAGTACTTTTCCTTTCTGAGCTATGTGAAGAGGTAAAATCACCTTACCTAATGCAATGTCTGATCTAGTTAACCATCTTTGTGACTGCCTTTGCTTAGCTCTATTTTCTTACTTGGTTAACATTTTCAACCATCTGAATTCACTAACTTCATCTATGTAGGTGAAGAATCTCCTCCTTCTAGGAGACAAATTAACATTCTATTCAGAAACAGGAACTCTGGACCTCTTGATTTGCAAGTGAAAATTACATATTCCCCCATTTTCAAATGTCCTCTACAATTGGCAGAACTTGATTTTTATTCTTATAATTAAACAGCTAATGTCACTATTTTAAGCTTTTACTTTGGCTATTTAAATGTTCACACCTGTTGAAAATTATGGGGGATCCAAACAATTATTTAATGACAGATGTTGAAATTCAAACTTTATAACTTAAAAACATGAGTTGTCAACATCACATTAAAATATACAAATTAAATATCCTTAAATCTAGTAAGTTCTCAAGAAGCAATTTTCTTACTTTGCCTATTTGTAATTTTCAATTATTATTGATGGAAATATTTTCATTGCCATGTAAGTATATTGTAAAACAGATCTTTACAGATAAAAAAATCTAAATTTCTCCAAGCCTAATTATGGTAAGCGACAAGCTACCATGTTGAACATGTGATGGGACTAAAAGAACATTTAACTATTTCCAAGACAACAGCAGCTCATATGCCTAGACTCATGATCTGCTTATTTCTGTAGGTTAAACCCACCTTTCAGGGGAGGTAGAAGACGAGCAAATTGAGCTGAAATGCAATAGCAGATAGGACTATTTTGGCACTTTTTACTCTCAAGCTCATGGCTTTCAATTACACAGAAATTCCCAGCGCTATCTATTCTTATCCAACCTTTCACTTCAATATACCCATGCTAAGTTGGGTTTTCCGGACTTACAGCATTGAAGACAGAGTACAGAAAATAGAACCAAGTAGATGACGATCTCCCTTCAAAACATTGGGCCTCACACTGATTTTAGTTCCAATACCAAATAAGCCCAAATCTCTCACTATCAATAGCAGCATTAATACAGGGAAAGGGTGTTTCTTCATCTGACTTGCATTTTGAGTAATTTGCCTGGTATCACCTGAACAAATGCATTAGCAATGCTAGGTGTAAAGAGGGGTGAATGGGAAGGGCTACAAGTTTTAAAAACATGTTAATTAGGGGACATGATTCAAGAAGGCTGAGAACCCCTATAGTAAAAGCATGTTTTTTCAATTCTAGGTTTCTGACAACATGACTGGCTGAGTCTGAGATGCTCATGTAATTTCATGGAAGAAAACAGCTCATACTGTATTCTGTTTTAGAAATGCAAACTAGCAAACACTGAATAAAGGCAATCAATATAATTAAATTCACAATAAACAATTTACAATTCAAATGATGCTCTTTTACAATCAATCAATCAATCAATCACTTGACATAACAAATATTGGTATGCATTAGGAAGATGTTTCTTTAATACTGTTATGAGCAATGGCAACAGAACTTGTACCACTTGAGAATGACAGACATTTTACAAGCCATTGACTTATTCTGTAGTATACAGTAAACTTTAACATGTAGACCAAAATATAGTAAAAAAGGAACTAAACTTTTCTTAAAATGGCCACTGAAATCAGTGTGTATTTATGTATTAAGATGTATATCACAATAGTTCAGTTGACACAGTAGATGACAAAAAGACGTCTTGAACAAAATGGTATTTGAATAAAAGAGTAGGATATAATATTAATTAAAATAATTCCATGAAGATCTTATTGGATCCAAATGACTATATTCAAGAAACTGTCAATGGAATGGGCCTGGAGGAATACATAAATTCACATTGGTTTGTCTTAAAGTTTTCCTATTTTTATACACAAAAAAGAATTTAAAAACAAAGACAGTAAGATAACATTAAAATTCTGACATAAAAGCAATCATATTCAAACTAAACTTGCTACTCGGTTCCTCGGTTCACTTTGTTGTACTTACCTACTGCAATTATCATTTGTATGGAGTTTAAAGTGCTACAATATACTTCGTACCACAATTACAGTTCAAACAGAAAAACAAAGATGCCCTGACTTGGGGCCACCCTTCAGCCCTTTAATGAGACAATTACTTTAACACTTTACTGTTAATTCTTAACTTTTGGTGGAGGAGTCAGTCATATTTTCGATACATATCAATCCTTCAGTTCACAAAATGCACATACATTTCTTAATCACAAGTTGCACCACAGAAAAATAATTTTTGCATTTGAAAAATGCAAGAAATTACCTTATGTTCATTTGCAGCAATCCACTCTGCATCTTTTCTTTTCTTTTTCCCTTTTTTATCCTTACTCTGTTGAGTGGTTGATGCCTGGTAAGACTGGAGATCCACTCGTGAATGAAACTGGTATCTGCCACTTTCAACATCACAGTAATAATAAATTCCAGTGGCTGGATCATAATAAAGTTGATTTTCCTTTAAAAAGAATACAAGTATAATGCATCTCTTAAACTGATTTATGTACTGACTAGCAAAACATCAAATTAATAAAGAATTGTAAGTTCACAAAAATAGTATTTATATTTAGCACATTGATATACTACATATTACTATACCAACAGTCATTGGACAAGGAAACACACACACTATGTAAAGGATCAGATAAAGGATGCAGAATAAGGCTGGACCTATGATCCCAATCCTGCAAACATCTATACACAGGCTCAACTTTACTTCCGTGTGAAGCCCCATGGGCTTCAAATATTTGCAAGATTGGGGCCAATCAAATCATCAAACACATTAACAGTACTAAAAATAATACATTAGGAATAAGCATCCCTAAAAGCAGAGACAAGTCTCAAAGGGGTAGCTGTGTTGGTCTGTATCTGTAAAAGCAATGAGTCAGTCCATCCTGTGGTACCTTAATGACTGACAGATTTATCTGGGCATAAGCTTTCGTGGGTCAAAACCACTTTGTCTGATGCATCCATTCATCCAATGAAGTGGTATTGACCCAAGAAAGGTTATGCCCAAATAAATCTGTCAGTCTTTAAGGTGCCACAGGACTTCCTGTTGAAAAAGCAGAGAATAAAACAAATGGTGCAGGACTGAGCCAAAGTAGTGATTGTATTAGAAAGCTCACAATACTTTTTATCCAGGATGGGTAGGAATCGTGTCCCTCACCTGTGTGTGTGTCAGGTGCTGGAAATGGATGACAGGAGAGGGATCACTTGATGACTACCTTCCTGTTCACTTCCTTTCTGGGGCATCCGGCATTGGCCACTGTCACGTTACTGGACTTCGAGGGGAGCAGCCAGATCACTGCTGCGCCCATGGGGGAGTGTTTGCCCCAAAAGTTGGTACAAAGGGGGCCATGTGAGGTGTCAAACAAAAGCTTACTTTCTACTGATTCTGTATATGCTTTTCATATATCTGTATAATGTCTGTGTGTGGAGTTATGAATATGTACTCTGTATGGAGACTGGAAGTTTCTCTGTATGGGGCTGAGTAATGGGCCAGGAATGTTTGCCCATGGACATGCTAATGAGCAAAGCTCCAGGGAACAATGGACCTCTGGAGGCCAAAGACACACCTGGCCACGTGACTCCCTCCAACTTGGAAGAAGCCAGGAGGGGGTATAAATACGCCATGTGGCCGACTCCATCTTGGTGCTCAGCTCAGCCCTTCATCCCAGAGGCAGCAGTGCAGGGATCGAAGAGCCGGAAAGAACTGTGGACCCATCCTGACACAGGATGTTCATCAAAGACTTTTAAGCCAGCAGTTATCACATCTCTGCTGCAAGCCTGCATCGAGAACTGGGAGATTCGATGCATGTAACGTATGATATCTTAAACTTACTCTCATGCTTTTCTTTCTTGTAGTAATAAACCTTTAGCATTTAGATTCTAAAGGATTGGCTCAGCGTGGTTTGTGGGTAAGATCAAGAATGTATACTGACCTGGGATCTGTGGCTGGTTTTTTGGAACCGGACAGAACTTGTTCGGGGAAAGTGAGATTGGGCTCTAAAACCACTCACCTCTGTATGAGGCCCAGGGCCATCTGGGGCACGGATATTGCTGGGGTGTCAGAGGGGTTTTGCTCGAGAGGCTTCAGGCAGGCAGCTGAAGCGCTCTGGGATCGGTTTGCGGCCTATTTGGGAGGGTCTCCAGTCTGGGGGCTATAGAGAGCCCCGAATTTGAGCAATTCGCCCTGAGTGGATGCCCTCAGCTGTGCCCAGACCCAGCCCGGTCCGTCACAGCCACTATTAGAAAACAGGATACGGCGCTAGATGGACCTTTCATCTGACCTAGTATGGCCATTTTTATGTTCTAAGCTTGTAAAGCCAGTCTGTCTTATAGCTGTCCTTCACTTTCTAGTGCTGTCAGTATAACACCTTCCATGAGCATTACATACATTTCCAAAGCTTATGACTGAATTTTCCCAAGCAGTGTTTCAAATTTAAGAGTCTAGTCTTCTTCAGTATAGAACTTCCATTAAGATTAAAGTGTATGTTCTTCCATTCACAACAAAATAGACCCCTTATGAAAGAAAAGGCATCCACATTTGTAAATGAAGACTCATCTATATTGTTGAAGCTGAATGACCCTTGCAACATTTTGATTTAGTCTGCCTAAGATCTCAGGCTGTCTGCATTACATTATTTACAGCTTTGCCACTCCAGAATTTCTGGTGAAGGTGTTCCAAGTTCTCTGTCAGCTTAAATACACCTGCCTTCAAACATAAGTAGATATAATTTAAATCAACTGGGGTTGTGGACTGTTTACACCCCTGAGCGATGTAAGTTATACCAAAGTAATTTATAGTGTAGCCATAGCCTTGATATTCCTTTATTTTCTCCCAAAATTATTTTCAAATAAGCCCAAGAGCATCCAGCTAAACAGAACAATTTCCTACACCTTCTCTGAATATGCTACTACAATCTGTTTTGTTCAAAATTTCATTTGTTTTTAAGCTCAATTTTGTCTAATTTTAAAACAGACTCAACAGAAGTTTTGCAATTGTAGAATAATATACTATGGAAATAATTTTCTCCTTAATCAACACATCTTTGATAATAGTATAAAAATGTTAACAGTATACAATATCTGAAAGGAACTAGACGAATGACAGGCAATCTGCAGTCCACTGGGGTTTTGTGTGTGGCTCACGAGATATTTTATTTATCATTGCCCACACACAGGGTTGCCAGATACTGCTGGTTTTCCTCTGCATAGTTTTTTTCCCCCATCTGGTATTACAAAAGTGACATGCACTTAAAGCAAGGGCACATGAAGTGTGGTATGTGCTGACTGTGAGAACCATGTACTCCCTCTGCATCCAATCAAAGTGCTGCTACAGTTCAATCAGCACACCCCACAAATTATAGGTACTCAAGTGCAGTTAGCAAAATCACTTATCCCAGGAGACAATCATGGTTACGACAATCTTGCAGCCCACTGAGATGACGAAGGGCCTCTCACTAACCTAGGTTGCTCCTTATTGAGCAAAGGCCTAAATTTGCTTTCCAAGCTGGCATTTATCATTGCTTACACCATAACTTCAGCAACTACACTTTAAAAACAGCATTTGTGAACTGGATGATTGCACACAACATTGCAATTGCATTGTGATGGACCTGACAGTTTGAGAGAAATGTTACATTGATCTTTGAATTATAGTGAACTTCAGTTGGTTCATAAAACTGTAACATCATCAACTTAACAATGCAAAAATTATGGAACATACTATTAAGAATTCATTAAAACACAGTAAACATGAATGATATAAATCAGACACATTATGATTTTTTCTTTCTGATTGATCCACTTAAACAGCTGGATGTCCCATGAAAAACATTCAGCAGTATCTGATCTCTGTTGCATCCATTTCAGTCTACAGTTTAGCCACTGAAAACAATAGAATTACTCAAGTTTTGTCACTCCATTTAGAAAAAATGTCCTCAATTATGAAATTAGCCTTTTCAAATTATTTCCCAGGATACGTGCATGAAAACAGTCTTTACCGAAAGTACACTTCTGAAGCTAATGCTTATTTCTACCAGAAATCACTGGCAACTTAATAATTATTTATAAAGTTGACATGGTGATAAGCACTCTCAATCATATTTATTTAAATTATAAAATCAGCTTGGGATTTAGTTCTCTGTTAATACCATCCATCTTTACTACTTCAGCTTTTGCTACACCAGGCAAACTATACAGATCCATATATGCGAAACACCTATTAGTTTGGAAAAAGAACTTACCGAATTGTAGTAGAATCCAGTGCTATGGTCATAATACAATCCAGTAGTCTCATCATAAATAAATCCAGTCTGCGATACAGCAGCTTCTGCAGCTGCTCTCAAGCTTTCTGCTAATGTACCTTCTGCTAATGAAGTATCTTCTGCTTCCTAAGATTAGATAAAAAAAAAAAATAAGATTCCTGCTACAAGAAAGGTCAGCTTTTATTACTCCAAATAAATAAATAATTTTAATAAATAGATAACAATCTTGTGCCTTGGGATCTGGATGGCTCAGGGGATTGTTAATGAAGAAAAGAGGTTGAAAAGCTGTCTGCACTTTTGTCAATACTCCCACTGACATCAACTGGACCAGGAATTCACCCAAAGCCTTTCATTTTTCATTGATCAATTCAAAAATTACTCAGGTCACTGACAGGAGTGAAGACATTCTTAGTAATCCCATCTATTGGCTTCAGTGACCTTTATGAAATAATGTTTGGTTCTAGTTTAGTTTACTGTTTAAGTACTAGATTGCAAAACTAGCACCACAACTGAGGTACTACACTTGCAGGTACCACTCCCCACCACTCCCATTGGCCATGATTCCCAGCCAATGGAAGTGATTAAGGTGGAGCTTGTAAACAAGTACAAGGACAGAGCTTTCCTGCGTTGCCATGCTGAGCTGCTTCCTCCTCCCCGCCAGGTAGAGCCTGTGAACCATATGAGGCGTGTGGCTTGCCTTGATCTGGCCCGTAAGGCTTGGGGCTCCTATCCCCACAGCAGGGAGCCAGCACTGGCACTCAGACATTTAGCGGGCACTGAGACTTAGAGATTCACTGCATGGCTGGAGCACCAGCGCCAGGTTGCCCCACTGCAGAAGGGAGAAGCCTCGCAGGCCAGATCAAGGCAAGCCATAGGACAGATCTGACCCAAGGACCATAGGTTTCCCATCCCTGGCCTAGATCCATCCTCTTTAGAACCCCCTCCCTTCAGGTAGTTTAAGGCTTCTATTCAATCCCCCCTCACTCATCTCTTCTGCAGGCTAAAGAAGCCCAGTTCCCTCAGCCTCTTGTCACAAGTCATGCACCCTAGCCCCCTAATCATTTTCATTGACCTCCACTGGGCTCTCTTCAATTTGTCCACATCCTTTCTGTAGTGGAGGGCCCAAAATTGGTGCACATAACAAATTCGTTGCACTCAGAGGCAGGAAAATTAGAAGGAAAGACTGATACCCAGGTTCTTTTCTGCAGAACTACCATACAGCCAGTTGGTTTCCAGCCTGTAGCAGTTCATGGGATTCTTCCGTCCTAAGTGCAGAACTCTGCACTGTCCTTGTTGAATCTCATCAGAAGTCCTTTGGCCCAATCCTTCAATTTGTCTAGGTCACTCTGGACCCTATCCCTATCCTCCAGCATATCTACCTCTTGCCCCAGGTATTATATTATACGATAACCATCTATAATACCTCCTGTTGTACAAGCATCTTTTATTAAAACTTTCTTGGATCATTAACAATTTATAAATGTACCCTTCTTAGAAAGTGACCATAAACTCTAAAATATAAACATCAATGTCACTGGCTTGAGTCCACCCTGTACTGGGACCCATGCTCTCAATCCCCTCTCCTATTGATGAAGTTCCTTTTTCCCGAACCTTTACAAATTCTAGCTCTTCAGCTTCCAGCATACACATAATGCTATGGTCTGCCTTCTCAAGCATACAAAAATATAATCATACCACTAACCTTTTCTAAAACTCCTTCACTGTTCCCCATTCATTTCAGGATCCATTTAAAAATGAACTGCTTTAATTGTGTAAACTAGTTGTAGCCTACTTGCAATGCTATGGTAAGAAGAACAGTATGAATTCTTTGGCCATGTATACACTAGCACTTACGTTGGCAAAATGTTTGTTGCCCAGGGATGTGGAAAAAAACGAACTACCCCATGTGACATAAGCCACGTGTCCCTCTGATATAGCTACTGCCGCTCATTGAGTTGGTCTTACTATGTTGATGGCAAAGCTCTTTCCCATTGCCATAACGTGGCTACACAAATGATCTTATAGCAGCACAGCTGTATTAATACTATACTTTTTCTTTCCCCACACATCTGGAGCTTCTTCCCATACATACCTCCAGTGAGTTATGCCCACTACTGCATAACTCTCCAGCTGTACCTCCACCCCACCAGCACATGTATTGCAAATACTTCTGGATGGGCTACCTTTTATGCTCCTATACCAGACCAGGGCTATTTTACTTCTCTTACATGCACATATACACACACTTTTAAACTGCTCCTTTAAAAAAAAAATGTGGTTCCAACTTCATAGAGATGGCCAAATCAGCAGACTGCTATGCCTAGAGGACACATGGTTATGTAATGCCTTTTTTAAAAAAGCAAAACAAATTACAAATACTGTTGGATACTTGTAGTTCCACATAATGCAGATTAAAATAGCGTCTTCTGTGCAAAAACATACTGCAATTACAGCTCCTAATCTAAATTTTATGCATCTTAAATTTTCTTGTTTAAAACATGCATACACCTCTACAATCTAGCCACTGATCCTGCACCCAGATCCTCATTGGTGGACCCAATCACAGATCTGGCACCCTAGATTTATTGCACAAAAGAGAAAAGTTTGTGAACAATCTTTGTACCGGATCACTGAAACAGCCATCTCATACAATAATAATGTAACTGAAGCTGGACTTTCAAAATCATCGACACGTTGACAGATTAAGGACTCCCAAAAGTATTTCAAAACATATAGTTCTACTACCTGTAAATTCTCGATTAAGTTATCCCCTTGTCCACATTCAGCAAGTTCTGTGCTACTCATGTATGAATCAATATCAGCACCTGCCTGAGCCTGCTCTGAAGAAGAATTAGGATCAAGACCTTCATTCTCATGGTTCTGCTGCACTGACAGTTCAGATGTGTTATCTCGATGGTCAATGTTGTTACAATAATTCTGATAATAGTAATAATCTGTAAAAAAGTTAAAATTGCATAAATTAGCAATTTAGTAACATTTTACACAAATCAACTTGAGGGCCCTAATGCATGTGCTTTACTTTTCATGGGTAGACAGCAAGAATGTAAAAAGTAGTTTAAAAATGTAACCGTGTGATTGCTAAAAAATCCTGGCAGTTACATGCACTGTGGGCTCTACAATATAAAATTTACATATAAAGCTTTATACTGCAGAGCCTACAGTAAAGCCTCCCCGGGGGTGCCAGCATGTAACAACCTGCCAAGGGAGAGGAGGGATGTACAGGCTGATCCCACCACAGACAGGGACTGCTCTGATTGGAGCAGCCCCAGCCTGCAGTGAGCCCTGAGGGACTGGAAGAATCCTCTGCCTGGGGCAGGTGGGGAGCAACTCCAGCCCCTATCAGAAACCAGAACCACTAAGCTTCACCCCTATTATTTATTCTATTATGCTAGTTTCTGGGGACTTCCATTAAAGATCAGCATCTCATTGACTTGTCTATGCAGTGCTTTGCACAAACAAAAGACACACACACAAAAAACCCAAAAAGTGATGGGTTCCTTGTCCTGGAAGCTCACAATCTAGAAATCAGATAGCATATAAGTGGATGGAACCAAAGGGACTGGGATGATAATAAAATTAACTATGTTTAGTAGAAAAGCTTCAAGTATAAGCTTATTATAAATGGAGTTCCTCAGTCCATCTGCCCAAGTTCTCCATGACTAGAAATATTGACCCTTGCAATACCCCAGTTATTTAACACATCTCTTTCCCAGAACTCCACCCCTAGGTGTTAAGTTTACAGTTTAATTCTCTCAGGGGCATGCGGTAGTTGTATATGAGTCAGTATGTACTTTGTACAGTCTAACACCTTTACACTTAGTGCTGTAAAGCACAGAAGAGTACAGTGTATACCAAATAAATAGTAAATGCATATCCCTGCCTCAGTTTCTTCACCACCAGAGAAATCTTTAGGCTATGGTGTGAGTCCCTTGGGCCATCCAGACCCTGGAAAGGAGACAGCGTCCTCCTTCCTCATAAGACTTCTATTTGCTGGGTGACTTTTCCCTCCTGGACTTGACAAAATGGACCCTTGAACAGACCAGTTTCTGCCCTTTTAAAGCCTTCAGCTCCATGTACATTGACTCCATTGCCAGCTTCCTCACATGAGCATAAGTCTCTACCATGTGACTTAAACCTCCCACCATTAAATCAGTTCTCCTGCACAGAGACCAGGTTTTTTTAGCAGATCAGCAACTGCTGATTTATTGGTAAACTACTGCTTTTCTTTTGCCACCAGTCTTTTAAATGCCAACATAACACAGAGGCAAACAGACCCTGGAGAAGGACAAAAGGCTGCAGTCTGACACAGACATATTGGATTCACAATTCCACACAGAGTTCAAAAATTGTAGAAACATATTCCAGTTTCTCATAGGTAGCTTTCAAAATTTTGAAGAGCTACCTTTTTTATGCATGCATAGAGGGCAGCACAGTTGCTTGAGGGTTAAGCAGACAAGTGACAACTGAAACTATATCATCACCAGCAGTACAAAGCCCATGTCAACAGTTTGATTTCACAGCAGGGCTTAATAATGGAAGGCCTTAAAGCAATTACAAGAAGCTGTGTTTGATGCAGGAGGGGAAGGGAAGCTATGTGTGCATCTAAAATAAGCTTCAAATTAATAAGAAATGGAAAAGAATTTTTTACATGGCTAGTTAAGTCAATGAACTAATTTAACTAATGAATTAAAGCGCTAATGATCTTTCTTTCCACTGTTTCCAGTGATATTTCTACTGGGTACCTGATTGATGCCAAGAAGCATCATCTTCAGTTTGCACTTCTACACTAGCAGTCTCTGTTTTCTTCCTATCATGGACTTCCTTACTGAGCTCTTCAACCTGCAATAAAAAGTGTTTATTATAAAAAAATATTAAATCGCAGCCAAAATAATTATCCATCTTAGAAAACTATATTTCTCTATTTTCTTAGAGATATTGTGGAGAAACAACTATTTAAGTCTACCATAACTGATTTTTATTAATAACACAAAAGTTATACAGACTAAAGAAGGAAATGTGAAGGAAGAGACCTAACCCTAGGTAACCCATTCCAGTGCTTCAGGGAAGTAGTGGAGTCTCCATCCCTACAGGTGTTTAAGTCTCGGCTTGACCAAGCCCTGGCTGGGTTGATTTAGTTGGGATTGGTCCTGCCTAGAGCAGGGGGCTGGACGTGATGACCTTCTGAGGTCTCTTCCAGCTCTATGGTTCTATGATTCTAACCCTTAATGTTTGTAAGATTAAACATTAAAATTCAAACACCTGTTTTTCAGGTACCCCTAACCTAAAGGATAACATTTATCATCTTAGTATACCATAGATCGTGATGTGTATTAAAACGTGTAAACACAATAAAACCTCTGTGACCTATACTGTCCCAAATCTTCACCAAGCTGTCTCATCATTTTCCTTCTCTTTGCCTCCTGATTGTCTTCTCCTCCCTAGGATAATCTTCCCTTTTGATTAAGGAGCCGGGTTTGTAATTCTGATTATAACAACAGAATGTACTTGTAATTGGCGGTTTAAAAAAAATACTTGAACTAAGATTCTCAACCTGACAAGCTAAATTAGATCTACTATGCCGGTGGCACTTTCTCAGACCTGACGAATGTTAGCGCTTATGACTGGGGCTGCTGCTGAGGAAAAACATCAGGGACATGACGGACTACCAGGGCACAAGCCCGGCAAGAGCCAGAGGAAGCACTGGCCTTGGCATGGAAGAGACCCGGCTCTCAGAGGGACCCCCTGAAAACTCAGGGATCGATGTGGTGCCTGGCTGCTAGGGAGGGGGCAGCCCGCGGGTGGGAAGAGGGCGTGTCTGGGTGACGGCGGGGGAGGCGGCAGACCCAGCCGGGAGCGACGGGGCAGAACGGAGGGCGCAGGACGGGGTCGGTACCTGTGTCTGCAGCGCCTCGTTGCTCTCCTGCGCCTCGCGGTAGAGCCGCTCTGTGTGGCGCAGCAGCCTCTGCACCTGCTTCAGCTGGCTGCGGCAGGACCCCAGCTCCGCCTCCAGCGCCTCCACCTTCCCATGCAGAGCCCGCAGCTCGGCGCCGGGCTCCAGGAGCGGCGGGGAGGCCATGCCGGGCTCTAGCTCCCTCAGCGGCCGGATCAGAGGCGCAGCCAGAGCCAGGAGACAAAGCAACAGCGCCCCCCCAGCCCGGCGCCCCCCGCCATGGCCCGGGCCGGCCCCTCCCGCTCAGTCCCGCCTCGCCACGGAGCCTCTCGCGCTCTGCTAACACTGCTGAGGAAAAGTTTCCGGCGGGAACTAGAAGCGGCAGCGGCGACGGCGCCGCGCGCTACACTAGCACCAAGGGGTGGGGTGGCGGCGAATGACCCGGAAACGGTTCTGGATAAACAGGAAGCGACCGAGCTCTGGGCTTTGTTGTTCCGGCGCGCGGAGGGGGAGGCACAGTGATCCGCGTTTAGGCGAGCGGGGGGAGGCGCGGCACTAGTGGCGCCTAATGGGGCGGCCGGGAGGCTGCAGGGGGCCATGGCCAATAGCCGGCGGGGTAGGAGCGCCTGCTCCTGGGCACCCGCATTGCTCAGCTGGGGCCCTGTGGGGCAAGCGGAGAGCGAGGGCACGGGCGCGTGGTTTGTGGAAAGCTGCAGTCCGTGAGGTTGCTCCACTTAGGGGGCGCTGAGCATGCTCAGTAGCTCTATTGAAGCCACTGCCCTTCGCCCTGCCCACTCGATACCTTTTTGCTTTTTAGAAGCGGCTGAACACAGGAGGGAGTGAAAATTAACTGGGCGTGTGTGTGTGTGTGTGTGTGTGTGTGTGTGTGAGAGTGAGAGAGAGAGAGAGAGAGAGAGAGAGAAGCGGCTTCAGGCAGGGTTAGAATCGGTGCTGGAGCAAGCTCAGGGCTGGTAGGGGGCAAATCCCCAGCACAGGCAGGATGGAAGGGGTGAAAACAGTTGCCCCAGTGGGAATGAGGTACCAGTCAAAGGGTGGTCTTGGCAGAGGGGCACAGGGGCACCATGTGGAGCCTGTGGTCTGCCACTTAGAGTCCTCAGGCTGCATGTGGCATTTCAAAGCAGCAGCAGTACATGAAGCCCAGGATCTGCTAGAGACTCCCCAGCTGGCCCAAGGATTCATGCAGCCCTGCTGATTTGAAACTCTGTAGGGAGCTTGAGGCCAGCTGGGGATGCTTGAGTCCCCTGCTGGCCCCCATGCTCCCTGCAGCACTTTCACCTTTGAAGTGTAACAACATCCCTGGAGCTGTTGCTACACCAAAGGCAGAGGTGCCCTTATCAACTAATTAAAAAGCCAATGCAGTTTGCATTGACTATTCGATTAGCCAGTTAATTGAAATTTTACATCCCTTTCAGCAGGAGGTCCACCTCCTTGGTGGAGGTAGAGAGTTGTTCTCTTCCACAGACACTGCTCCCCTCCCCCCCAAGCCAGTGGGAGTGTAAAGCTGGTGCTTGTGGTAGGGGCAGCACACAAAACCCTGTGCCCTAGCTTTTCCCCCAGGCCTAGGAGCCAGACTTGCTGCTGGCTGCTTCCAAAGTACAGTATAATCCACAGTGCAAGAAAAGCAGAAAGCCTGCTTTAGCACCCCTGTTGGTCACCATACAGCAAGGCAACCTGTACTTTGAAAACCACTGATCTACACCAATCTTCTCTACGTTACTGCCATTGCTCTTATTCTGGGGACAGGGTTTGCTTTACTCTGCTCCTGTTCCCAGAAACTACTAACAGTCAGTAGTAATCTCACTGAGCTGGAAGAGTGCTGATCAGCCTGTGGTCATCACATCTCAGAGCAGGCTCAAACCAAGCAGAAGAGTGAGTGTTTTGAGCCTGCTCATATCTTAGAATTAAAATCTGAATATGGTACAGAAACTGGTGTTTCAAAAAATACAACGCAAGTTCTTTGAATGATAGGGATAAATTACACAGTAAACAGTTGCATTCCCCCTTCCGGCACCCTGATAAATTCTTGCTGAGGCACAAGTCAGAGTTTTGTCTTCTAGGAATTCTGACCGTATTATTCACTTAACTCAAGAGCTATTGTATTCAAAATACAATGGAAGGAATGGAAGGTATAATCTTTAATACTTTGTCAGATTCAAAGAGTATCACAGGTTGATTTGTAACTTTACACTTTATACATGCAAGCATTGTAAACAGAATATTCCTTAAACCAGAAGTCACTGTGTAATATACATTGGCTTGTGAATCTTGGTATATAAACTTCAACAGCATTGCTTCTTTTATCGTATCTGTGCAACAAAAGTTTAATCTGTAACATATGCATTATAAAGTAAGATACAACCATAACACACTTCAGCACTTTATTACATATGTACATTTTTCAACTGACTTCAGAGGAATTCAGTCTATAGTGTGGCATAAAACATAATAGCTAACTATCTTCAGAGCCTGAAAAGAGACTGCAATGTATCAAAAGCCTTGAGTTTTTGTACTGTTTGACCTGTGTAGTAGAGAAAGCCTGAGACATGAGGCCTGGTATGAGGCGAAAGGGTTGCCAATATAAAATGGAATTAGCAAAAGTCAGGCTGTGATAAAAAATCAGGCCATGTTACAAAACATGTCCGTGTACAAGCTCATTGAACTTGGCAAAAACAGGGCTGATATTGGAAAACCCAAACACTCCTAAGAAGTGCTAGATAAGAACACATAAATGCATTCCAGAAGGGCAATACCAGAACACTGATACAGTAGACTTTGGGACTTAGGTGGTGCCGGATTATCAGATATGCCGGAGTATCTGGAGGTACTCCAGCGGAGGGAGCTGTGACGGGTCTGCCGGGACCCGCACTGCGTCCGGGGGGTGGGTGGGGAACGGTGAGGCGAGGGGTGAATCCTATGCCGTTTTGCAGGAAGGTGGGGGAAGCCCCGCGCCGCCTCCGAGAGTTTCCGGGAGGGAAAGGGAGGGAAATGGGCTCCCCACCCCCCAGACTGCAGTAGTTATCCCTGAGCAGGGGGGTGAGGGGCAGCGCTGCAGGACCAACCCAGCAGCACCCCAGCTGCTCTGCTCTGCAGCTTCCGCCTCTCATCAGTTTCAGCAGCGGCAGCGGCAGATTTGGGGAAGCGGCACGGAGCAGAGTAGCTGGGGTGCTGCCGGGTTGGTCCCGCAGCGCCGCCCCTCACCCCCCTGCTCGGCACCCGGCAGCACCCCAGCTACTCTGCTCCGCGCCGCTTCCCCAAGTCTGCCACTGGTCAGTTTCAGCAGCAGCAGCGGCGGACTTGGGGAAGCGGCGTGGAGCAGCTCCAATTGTCCAGCTGGCTGGAGCACTTCCAGGTTCCAGTTCATGCCGGACTATCGGGAGTGCCGGACCACTGGATGTCGGACAATTGGAGTTTTACTGTACCAAGTTATAGTATAAATGCTCCGTAAACGTGATACAGGGTCACACCACACTGACCCCTTCTAAAGATAAGATCAAGATGGCATTGTGATGGATAGAAATATTTTGATTGAACTAACATATATGAGGTGAAAAGTGGTGACAAACCACATCAGTGGCAATATGTAACTTATTATATTAGAATATAAATGAGGAGTCCCAAAGGGAATGTCTTGGTCCAGTGTAGGGGGAAGAGGAGAGTCCCCAGCTCTCACTGAGCCAAGTCCATTGTAACAGGCATATATGTGTTAGCATTTCCTGTGTGCTGCAGGTACACTGGGACTGTGCTTAGTTGTCAATCAACCTCAGCATCGACACTAAACTGAATCTGTGGTCTTGGGTAGGTCAACTGTGGTCTGTTGAGTCAGCTGTCTGCACAGAGCTAGTGCAGCACACACACTATAAACACACAGCCAACAATGGACAATAACATGCAAACCAGTTTTATGGGGTCCTCCTACTTAACAGTATTCAGTCCTTTAGTTAATAAGTGACTTGCTCTTCTCCACTTGTGGTCAGACAGAAAATCTATTACAGGTTTTGAAATATCCATTCCCTAGATTTCCAGGAGGCTATTGCTACACTTTAGCTTTTCCCATAAAATAAGTTGACTCAACTAGAGCTTTACAACTCCTCACTGAACTCTGTTTTAAATATAATGTTTCCCTCTCTTAGGCTATGTCTAGACTGCAGGCTTCTTTCAGAAGAAGCTTTTCCGGAAGAGATCTTCCTAAAAAACATCTTCCGAAAGAGAGGGTCCACGCTGCCAAAGTGCATCAAAAAGCAATCTGCTTTTCGAAAGATAGCGTCCAGACTCATGGGTGACAGGTTTGTATAATTTTTGGTGGTGCCCCATTAGCCATGCCCCCTGACCTCCCACCTCCGTTAGCCACGCCTCTGGAGGTAACATGATCAGGGCAAGATGGACACGTGACCAGAAGTAAAAGGTGTCATGTCACCCCTCTCGAAGGGCTTTTCCCACCATCCTCCTACCAACAGGGATTAGTTTGGCCCCCACCAAACCCCCCTCATGCAACTATCCTGCAGTTGCATTAACCCAATGTGTGACATGAACTCGGGGGCAGAGAGGCTGGGGAAAGTGTTCCCTCTAAGGCTATGTCTACACTCACGGCTTTTTGCGCAAGTACAGCCGTTCTTGTGCAAGAACCCACAGAGCATCCACACTGCCCGCCTGCTCTTGCGCAAGGAAATTTACAGTACGGCATGGTAAGAGAGGGCATCTTGCGCAAGAGCTTCGCTCTTTTCTAACAGGTGTAAGCTCTCTTGCGCAAGAGGGCAGTGTGGATTCTCGGCAGGGATTTCTTGCGCAAGAAACCCCTATGGCTAAAATGGCCATCGGCGCTTTTTTGGGCAAGAGAGCGTCCACACTGCCATAGATGCTCTTGTGCAAAAGCACAGCTCGCACATGGCAGTGTGGACGTGTTCTTGCACAAGACTTCTTGCACAAGAACTCTTGCACAAGATGTTCTTGCTCAAGAAACCACCAGTGTAGACATAGCCTAAGAGTTTCCTCCCATGAGCAAAATGAATTTTGTGTTGTGCACCAGTACTGAGTTCATGTGGCTTGTTTGGATGTGCCACTGGGGCACCCAAGTTATTAATAAATATTTTTAAACCTTTACCTTTTCTCTCTGCTGCCATGTCTCCTCCCCTTGTTCCATCAGCTCCCCTGGTGCCTGCTGCCCCCCCAACCCCTCACCCTTCTCTGCTGTCCTGACTCCTGCCCTTCTCACTGCCCTCAGCCCTCCTGCAACCTGCCCCCCTCCACCAGCCCTTCTCTCCCCCTTGTGCCCACTCCTCCAGTAGCCCCACTCTGATCATGTGAGCTACCCTTCCTCATCCCCTCTTCTAACACCTCCCTCTACAAACCTGCCCTGCGTCTCTCCTCTGTTGGTGGTCCCTCCTCTGCAGGTGTCTGCCCTTCTGCGTCACCCCCAGAATCCCTTGGCATCTGCACCTTCTCTTACTCCTGCACCCTCCTGGTGCCTCCCCCTTCCCTCACTGCCCCTGCCCCCTTTGCCCTCTTTTTCCTTGATGCCCACCACCCTCTGCCCCCATTCTCCTCATGCCCCTGTGCCCTCACACATGACTTGCTCCATCCCAGCCTTCCTCATGCCCACCCGTTCTTTCAAGCCTTCTCCCAGCACCTCCTCCTCCAGCCCCCAATGTCCTTACCCTCTCCCCTCCCAGCATCACCCTGTCCCCCTCCCACTGACACCTCCCCTCCTGCCTTTTTCCTCATTGTCTGCACTTGCCCCCCTGGCATTTGTCTCTCCTCTACCCTGTCCCTTTGGTGCCTTCCCCTTTCTTCCCCCTCTCCTCTCCCTCTCCGCACAAGCCCCTTCCTCTCCCAGTCCTTCCCTTCCCCTACCTTCTGCCTTCCACTTTGCGGGGCCGGAGTCTGCGCTCCGTCCCCGGACTCCGAACCCGCAACTCAGCCGCGGGGCGCAACGCAGCACCCAGCAGTTTTAAAGTCCCAGGCCGTGACATTACGTCACACCCGGGTGTCTCCCCGCCCACCGGTTTGAGCATGCCGCACATGGCAGCAGCAGCCGGCAAGGGGGAGCTCAGTGAAGGTCGCGCACGGCAGGGACAGTCCGGGGCCGGGGCCGGGGCCGGGGGAGAGACGCTCTGGGGCCAGGGTGGGAGGACGCGTGGGGGGGCCGGAGCCCGCTCCAGCTCCAAATATTGGTGGAGCACGGGCACCACGAGCCCATACAACTCGCCGCCCATGTCCAGACTGACTGAACGCTATGTCACATGTAAGCTGTGATTACTATGGATGGAATGGCCACCAGGGCACCTGTGCTTTTCCTCTTTCCTCTTCTTGCGAAAGAACTCCCTCTTCCCCATCCATACATGCCTTTTTCCAAAAAAGCTCTTTTTGAAAAAGGCTTCTTTGTAGAAAGAGGTTTACCAATGTTGGAAAAACACCCCTGTTCTTTCAATTTTCTTTCAAAAAAACACGATTGCAGTGTAGACGTAATTGAAGTTTTTTCGGAAAAGCAACTGTTTTTCCAAAAAAACCTCTGTAGTGTAGACATACCCTTAAAGAGAACAAAGGCATTTAGCCTTAGCTAATCCTAAAATGTCCTTATGTTCTGTCATTTCTAGGGGGTGCATATGTTCCCCCCTTCCCTTTTCTGGGTCCATGTTAAAATAACCAAAGCGAACCATGCAAAAAAAGACAATTTGAAGCACAGTACATTATATACTGTCAGCTACCATCTTGCTTTCTAAATACGATTTTGGGATTTTGCAAATTACAGGAGCTTACAACTTCCCTCATACATAAGAAATAAAAATGCCAGAGATAAAGATTTTTACAAGGGGCATTTGTCTGTTAAGAATAGTAAATTTCAGGGAGCAACATTAATGAATGCATTTTAGTGGTCATGAAATGCTTAGTCCAAAATTAATACAGGGGTTGGATTGAAGTATGGTCAATTTTAGCACTTCTTTCACTGAATGCTACCCTTATGGTTAAACTTTCCCATTATTTTTTCTCTTCTGTTTTGCACTCTCAATTGTTTCACTTCAAACAAAGTGGAGTGGAAGAGGAAATTACAGATGGTACCTTCACTACTTATATTGACTGACAATTGTGAAAATTAAATAGTCACTGAAGACACGACATGCAAACAATTGCCCTAAATTTTCTTCATTCTAAATGTGATTGAGTCTCCAAAATACAGTTAAGTCCACTTGCTAAATAAATACTGCCATTCAATTTTGGGAAAATATAGTACATTACATGCTTTTATTCTTTCTATAAGTGCTCTTGTATAGCTTTGGGGGGGTTCTCTTTTTTGACTTTGTCTTTGTCTATGCAAAGTGGTGTTTTCTCAGTATGCAAAGTAGTTGCAAAGGGGACCCCTGTGGGTTTACTAGAACTATTTTAACAGGTGATTTCTGGACATGCTCATCTACCAAAGCAGTGAATTGTAGAAGTAGACTGGTAAATTCTACAGGTACAATATGGGATAATACAGGTTGGACCTCCCTTGTCTGGCACCCTCGGGACCTGACCTGTCCCAAAGGAGAGAGTTTGCCAGTTAATGGGAGGTCCCTGCCACCAGCCTCCCAGGACGCTCTCCCTCCCTGCACCTGGCTCCACTCCGGCCCCACTGCCACTGGGCTGCAGCCTGCAGGTTTGGACTTGGGCTACAACCCACAGGGGCTCCCTGGGGATGGAGATTCAAAGCTGTAGCAATCCCACTTCTCCCCTGCCCACCCGGGAACCCCGGGCATGGGGCTTGCCAGCTGCTCCATTTCTGCTGTGCTCTACTAGGAATCCGTGGGGACATGGCTTGCTGGTTACCCCACTTTACTGGAGATCCCAAGGGACGGGGCTTGCCGCTGGCTGCCTTACTACTGATCTACCTGGCTGGAACTTCCCAGGAATGGGGCTTGCTGGTCCCACTGCTGCCCCACTTGGCCGGGCTCCCTGGGGTTGGGGCTTGCGCTCGTGGGTGCCAGGGCTCTGATCCAGCAACATCTGTGGTCCACTGGACCAGAGAGTCCCAGATTTCGGAGGTTCAACCTGTAGGAGGAGTAGTGCATATACTGGTTACATTATATCAGAACTGGGATGCATCCAAGCTGCCAGTTAATCAAACTCCCCCTAACGTCTTGTGCTGGTTGCACACTGGAGTAACGAAATACAATGTATGTCTAGAGATTTATCAATAGGAGACACTTGTGGACTAATGCCAGGTCTCATAGAAATAGTAACTGTTGCAACTTTTGACTGTAGACCATGTCTTAGTTTCAGGATGATAAAATACTTGTAAGAAACTTGAGTGTCAGACACTGAAGGAAGAAAACCTGGTCTTTGGAGAGTAAAAATGTTTCTCTTGAAATACAGTGAATTATCCAGATCCCTAAAGCGCAAGTTAATTTACCCAACATCCAAATATCATAAGACTATAAACAAATTAAAGGGCAGTGAATGTGTCCTTTGTAGTCCATGTTTACAACCCTCATACTCAATTGTTGGGTGTGAGGGTTGTAAGTGTGAAAGGGGAAGATTAGGCTGCCATATCTCTGGAAAATCATCCAAAGCGAGGTAACTTTAATAACAATAATTCTTTCTGATTAAGTACAGCATATGCTAACTTATAATATTTAATGCATGGTTCATCTTTTTTTATTTATCTACATCTTAGATCTATTATTTTACCAAACAATGGTGTTTATAATCAATAGTGAAAAGTATCTTAAATCAAGTATGGTTACACAAGCTATTCTAGATACATATGATAACATGAGAGTCTGAAGTTAAATAAAATTACAATGCAACAAAGCATCATGCAATACTAACAATAGCCAGCTATTAAAATTAACACTTCTTGGTCCCACGCATACACGTCAGAGGGTGGATCTCTTTGCTTTCCTACTACTTGGCCCAGTACTGCTACGTTGGGTCACCATTCATTTGCAAATGGACCCCATCTTTGAATCATAGAATCATACAATATTAAGGGTTGGAATAGACCTCCTCCTGCTCAAAGCAGAACCAATCCCAAGTAAATCATTCAAGCCAGTGCTATGTCAAGCTTGGCCTTAAAAACCTCTAAGGATGGAGATTCCACCATATCTCTTGGTAACCCATCCCAGTTACCGCCCTCCTAGTGAAATAGTTTTTCCTAATATCCAACCTAGACCTCTCCCAATGCAACCTGAAACCAGAGCTCCTCATTCTCTCATCTGTCACCACTGAGAGTAGCCTAGCTCTATCCTCTTTGGAACTTCTCTTCAGGTGGTTGAAGGCTGCTATCTACTCCCCTCTCATTCTTTGATAGACTAAATAAGCCCATTTCCCTCAGCATCTTCCCATAAATCATGGACCCCAGCCCACTAATCATTTTCACTGCTCTCCACTGGACTCCCCAATTTTCCCATCTACTTTCTGTAATGGGGGCAAGAGGCCAAAACTGGACATAATACTCCAGATGTGGCCTCACCAGCGCTGAATAGAGGGGAATAATCACTTCCTCAATCTGCTGGCAATGGTCCTACTAATGCAGTTCCACATGCTGTTAGCTTTCTTGGCAACAAGGCCACACTGTTGATTCATATCCAGCTTCTCATCTATTGTAATCCCTGGGTCCAGAAATACCACTTAGCCAATCAGTCCCTAGCCTGTAGCAGTGCATGGGATTCTTCCCTCCTAAGTGCAGAACTCTTCACTTGTCCTTGTTGAACCTCATCAGATTTCTTTTGGCCCAATCCTCCAATTTGTCTAGGTCACTGTGGACACTATCCTTTCCCTCCAGCATATCTACCCCCCCCCCCCCAGCTTAGTGTCAACTGCAAACTTGCTCAGGTTGCAGTCCATCCCATCATCCAAACAATTAATGAAGATCTTGAACAAAACCGGCCCCAGGACCAACTCCTGGGTCATTCTGCTTGATAGCAGCTGCCAACTAGACATCAAGCCAATATCTGTTGAACCCGATGGTCCAGCCAGCTTTTCTATTTGCCTTATTGTCCATCCATCCAAATCATAATATTGCTCCCTAATACTATGGGAGACCACATCAAAAGTTTTGCTAAGGTTGAGGTATATCACATTCACTGCTTTCCCTACATCCACAGAGCCAGTTATGCCATCATAGAAGGCAATTAGGTTGGTCAGGCATGACTTGCCTTTGGTGAATCCATATTGATCCTGATCACTTTCCTCTCCTCCAACCTGAAGAATTCTACTGGGAATCTGCAGACCAGCAGGTACCCCATGACCTTGCATAATAAGGTCATGGACAGTGTAGTTGATCATGTAATCAGTTTTATTTTGGGAGGTATCATCACTCAGGAGAACAATTAATTTCCTTCTGCATGGGCAAGATTATAAAAGGATCCTGGGGGTTCCTCCATCTTTGCCTTCAACCCTGCTCTTGACATCTTTGCTATGGACAGAGATCCCGGAAGGATCTGTGGATCCATCCTACCAAAGGATGTACTCCAGAGACTTTTAAGCTAGCAGTTTATTACATCTCTGCTAAGAACTTGGTGACTGATGTATGCAGTGTGCTTTCTTTTACAATTCTACTCTCAATCTTTTCTTTCTTTATAATAATAAACTTTTAGACTTTAGAGTCTAAAGGATTGGCACATCATGCTCTTTTGGGTAAGATCTAAGGTATAAATTGGCCGGTCTTTGGGACCGGGAGAACCTGTTCAGAGTTGGTGAGATTGATTTCCATAACCTCTCATTTGTGTAAAGAGTGGTGCTGGTTATTGCACAGATAAAGATGGAGTGTCTAAGGGGATTGCTTATGTAACTTCTTGCTGGCCAGATTGGCAGTTGAAGTACTATGTGACTGGTTTGATGCTTTATAGAGGAGGACCCCTGGTTTTGGGCTGTAAGTAGCCCTGGTTCTAAGCAATTTGCCCTGATTTGGCCCTCATAGCAGTGGCCTCATCCCCCTTTTATATTAAACCATGCCTCAGTAATAAGTTAAACAGAGGCTAAAAAAAATGTTCATTTGCATGAATGCCTGAACATCTGTGTTGGGGTCAACATCAAGAGCAACAATAATCCGGTTTGTGATTTTTTGATTGGTAATGCCCCTTCATGTTCTTAATCACACCTTGAGCTGTAGGTTGCTTCAAAGATGTATTGTTGGGGGTAAAAATTCAAGCTGAATGTTAGCAAAAACGACTCCTTGAGGGTGTGCCGCACATTATCCATTAAGAAGCATCTCCGCAAGTAAAAGTGACAATTCCATTTTTTTAGCCAGTTGATGAAAATTTCACCTGTCATCCATGCATTTGTCAAGGTGACATAATTGAGGGGAAGTGTCCTGAAACCCTTCAGAAAACATCTGGATCATTTTGACTTTCCGATTATGAATGGTGGGCATTTGTTACTCCCATCCATGTTGACACAGACACACACAGTTGCCCCAACTTTCAACCTTTCCCTCCACTCAGCTTTTATTTTTTATTTTCTACATGTCCTTTGTTACAGATAAAGTCCTGTTTCATCAGCACTGTGAATATCATCGGGGAAAACTTTTCAAGAATGTGAAGCAACTTTTCACACTGCCACTGCTCAGCTGCTGATTTGTCTGCTGACTGGTTTTCATCAAGCTCTTTTTTGTAAGCGACATTTATGTGTTTCTTCCATCTTGAAAATCAAGTGTCACTTGTCTTAAAACTGTTCAGCTTGCAAAGTGGGAAGCTGAAGGGCTTTTTCCTTGAATGCAGTCTAGCAAATAGTGTTCCCCGTGCCCTCTTGTCCTGCAATCATATATAAAGAGCCTGGTCAACATCAGGGGCATTTCCTTCGTGCCCGCACTTAATGGCAGCTATTTAACTGTCTTTGTATTTAGCCAAAATCTTATCCTTCTGCTTCCACATTCTGCTTCCACCTGTGCAACTCCCACTTGACTGCAATTTGGTTGCAATGTTGCTTTTATGCGGCAGCTACATTGCTGTTACCATGTGGGCAATCATAGGGAAAGTGTTCCCGGGGGAATGTCACTCAGAAGCAGTGGTTCCTTTCACAAGGTGTTGCTGCATACAAGTGTCTACTGTACTGGGATTCAGTGGTGGTCTTCTTGACAATAATCTGGTTTCACTCCTCATGGTAAATCATAGAACCATAGAGTTGGAAGAAACTTCAGGAGGTCATCAAGGCCAACCCCCCGCTAAACACAGAACCAACTCCAAGTAAATCATCCCAGCCAGGGCTTTGTCAAGCTGGGACTTAAAAACCTCGAGGATGGAGATTCCACCACTTCCCTTGGTAACCCATTCCAGTGCTTCACCACCCTCCTAGTGAAATAGTTTTTCCTAACATCCAACCTAGGGAGTGATACTGGAGATTTTGTTTTTGTCTTTAATGTTTTTGTAATTCTGCCACAATTGTTTAGCTGCGACATAACACTGGGCTATGTCCTGGGAGTTTCCAGCACTTGTTGCAATATTTGCTCATAAATCTTTGCATGCCAGTGAGCTTTGGGATGATGGAACTGGGACTCCTCTCTCTAGAGACCAAGGAAGTCTAGGAATCCTGGATGGGAGCATGTAGAAACATGGACATGATTGCTATCATGAATTTGGCAGGTGAATTTGACACAACCTTAAATTACAAATGGGCAAGCATGGGTTTGTGCTAGCAGTTTTTAAACAGACAGATGATGTCCAGTCTAGATGACCCTGGAGCTGTGGAAGGTACACAGGCAGTCAGACAGACCAATCCAGTGTGAAAGTAATGGTAAGTGGGATAGCAGTGAGAAGACTGCATGTTAATTTTAAATGATGAGGCAACCCTACAGCTGTATAATTCATTCCAAAATAGTTGTCACTTCCAAAGCTGATTAATTAAAATGGGATAGGTTGCCAGATAAATAAAAATGGTTTGTGGTGTTGGATATAAAGCACCTCACATTGAGAAAACTAAAGATATATCAAAAAAGCTTTCCTTTGTGGACTAAGCCTACGGGCAAGTCTATGCAGCAGGGCTAAAGCTGAAATAAGCCACACAACCTGAGCTACGTCAATTTGCATAGTTTAAGTCAAAATAGCTTATTTCGGCTTTTGGCGCTGTCTATGCAGCAGGAAGTCCGAGTTAGAGCACTCTTCCTCTGTCTTCCCTTACTCCTTGTAAAATGAGGGTTATAGGAATCAGAGTGAGAAGTTTTCCAGCTCGCCATTTTGTCAACATTATGTTGAAATAACTGCTTGCTGTGTAGACGTGGAGGGCGTGTCTAAACTACACCCCTCTTTCGGCAGAGGGTTGTAAATTAGACACATCGAAAGTACAAATGAAGCCAGGATTTAAATATCCCATGCTTCATTTGCATAATGGCGGCCGCTGCTTTTTTTTTAGGAGTACAGATCTTTTGAAACAGGGCATTTCTGTCAAAAATGCCCCATCTAAACTGCCAGTTTTTTTCAAAAAGCCCCGTTTCAAAAAAAGCGGCGGCTACCATTATGCAAATGAAGTGTGGGATATTTAAATCCCGGCTTCATTTGCACTTTCTATGTGTCTAATTTATATCCCTCTGCCGAAAGAGGGGTGTAGTTAGACACACCCGGATTGTGTTATTTTGAATAACATTAGTTATTCCAAAATAATGCTGCTGTGTAGACATAGCCTGAGAGTGCAGCCCTCTCTGTGTCTGAATGGGGCACAAAACATGACAATCCCAAAGTACTCCTGCAGAACTCCTTGTGCATGTGCTTGTGATAGAGGCTTCTTCCTTTCTTCAGGCTCTCTCCAGTAACCAGCCCCTTTCAGTGTTATAGCATCTTCAGTCTTTTGACTTACCAGTCAAATAGTAACCCATCGGTAGCCACCATCAGAATAGCCCTTCAGTCACTGGACATCTACAGTCTCTAGTTTGGTTCACTTTCATGCAGGCCCCTGTAGCCAGACATGAACCCCATCTTGTTCCCCTCCCCCCCCACAGAGCAAGAGAAAGGCAGTCAGCCTTTGATGCTCTGGGAACACAGGTGTGCTGCCTGTCCCTGACTCTACCATAAACAGAAACCGGATAGTAAATGGGCTAGCTGACGACCCGGGGCCTCCCGCCACCCTGATGGCTAGTACCAGTAATTGACACGCCTGCACTGTCCCAGGAGAGGAATCTTCGCCCATCACATACCAGAGGTGCCCATTGTCTGCATTTTCCCAGGTGTGAATTATGCTTTGCACCCTTCGTGGGAAACTTGGCATTCAAAGCCATTTTTCCTAATTGGCCACTTGAGACCAGGAAGAAGCCTACGTGACCCAAGGGGTATAAGGAGGGGTTTAGTAGCCCACCCCATTTGAGCTCCAATCATCTACACCTGCTGGCAGGTATTGATTGACTCCCGAAGTCTGTAGGACGCCCAACCTCGCCCTACTTCTTCCCGAGGGATTGAGAGAAAGACGCTGGCCACGCCAAGTCTGGAACGCAGGGGTGAGAATATATATCTGCTAGGTGTCTATTTTGCATGCATTTAATAAGAGCTCAGAGAACCAATAGGGTTTCATGGTACCTGTAAGTGACTTGTTAGTGTAATTTCTGTCCTGTCCTTTGTAGTGGCCGTGTTATCTGTAACACAGTAGTAGCATTTAACAGCTAAGTTTACCCTGTAACAATAAAATAGTAACTGTTTAAGCTGTGACCTGACTCCTTCAGTTGCTATAACAGAACCAAGCACAATTTTAAAAAGAACTCCAGCCGGTCATAAGGGACAGATATAGGGGGAGCTTGAGCATTGGATCATGTCGCTTCCAGGGGACAGATCCGTTGGGGCATCTCTTAGCCTCCCCAGGCTGCCCGCTGTGAAGGGATCGTGTATCCTAGCAGTCAAAATCTGAGGTGTAATAAGCTCTCCCTGTAAACTCTGGGGCGTCTGTCGGCCTGTTGGCTGCCCGCCACGAAGGGATCCCAATCCTAGCGGTAAAGACACGGACGTTAAACTCCTCGGGGCACCCGTCAGTCTCACCTAGACTGCCCACTGCCACGGGGCCTTGTGTCTCAGCAGTTGAAGACTCGGGTGTAACACACACACATGCACTGCCCTGACCATCGGCTGACAGCCCCTCTTGGTGGTTATCCTCTATTTTGTATCCTCACCCCTCAGGGACTGAGTTCTCTTAATCTCTCTTGCTTCAAGGACTGCTGCACAGAGATATTATTTCCTCTGCAGCCCAGCTTCCTCCTTCTAACCTTACTCTCTTTCTTAAAAAATACCTCTTGATACCCCATGGGATGCATGAGGGACCAATCACCAGCAAAACTTCCCTACTTCTGTGAGGTTAGTTTGGAGTTCCAGGTTTCTGGAGCTCTCTGGTCACATACTGCAGGAAGAAGGCTTGAAACCATCATTGCTGCTGTTGCTTGAATACCCGTTGTTCCTGCACCAGCAGCAGCAGCACTAGCAGCACCATTGATAAGTTCAGGCTACCTCTTCCATTTTTCCTGGGCAGGCAGTTTCCTCTTCTCTCCCCCCACACCTGAAGGGTGAGTGTATTCTCCCATCTTCTTCCCCTCATGTAGGCTAGTGAGCTGGCTTACCAGTGTGGGTGAAATAATCAGCCAGGACCACGTCAGTTCATAGCCCTTGCCTCAGGGCTTTGCTTGTTGTCTTGAAAAATAAAAATGTGGAGTGTCAACATAAAGGAATTGTCCTGTTTCCAACAAAGATTGTGAGCATCCAGTATAGGTCAGTGGTCAGGGCTTTCCTTCACTTTCTGGATATGACTCTCCTGCTCATAGTACTTCTCTGTACTACCTGAACTGTAGTAATAGCAGAGTGGTTTTTGCTATATACCTTTAGCTGAGTCCCAGGGACTTCCTGAGCTTAAAGAGTCAACAAAACACTTCAAAGCATACTTTAATATTGAAAAAACACCGCCATATAAAACCTCTTCCTTCTGTTCTTTTATTCAGGTGCTGTGGCAAAGTGTGAAGGATAGTACTGCTCACATGATTGCTTTTAAGGTTCATGATGTTTTATGACAATTCTGTCTCCTTTGTCCAGATGCTTGTCAAGTGACATTTTGCAGCTTTTGGAGACTGAAGCTATCCTTATCCCATTTTTTCTCCAGGGTTCTGGGACAGGTTGCCATGACATGTAATTGCAGTGGCATACTCTTCTAAAGCTTCAGAGTGGTAGCCAAGTTAATCTAGTTTTCCATGAGCTTTTGGGTTTTGTAAATATCCTCTTCAGGAGATGTGGTTTGGAGGGAGAGATGCCCCTAGTGTTTTGTTAGATCAGAGCTACTCAACTTTGGAAGCCCCGGGGGCCACAATGATACTCACAGCACATGCCAAGGGCCACAATTTAAGTGTGGTTGCATATACATGCAAATTTATATGCAAATATATGCAAATAGCTTCTTTCATACTGATGGGCATGAATACAAAGATCAAGCCTTACACTGTGGTGCCAGACCCAAACATGGCCAGTGTGAGCCAGTCAGCAGCTCTCAGGCTTTGCCCACAAGGCTAAGCAGCCAGCACTTTCCCCAGTGCTCCTGGCACCTCTTCCCTGGGGGTTAGAAATGCCGGCACCCAGTACTTGTCTGTTCCAGCCAGCCCGTTCGCTTGTGTTTTTCAATGCTCAGTCCACCTGGGAGACGTCTCGCTATTGTGGAGCATGTTCCCAGTGGAGCCCATGTTCAAAGGATCCCACCCGCAAGCCACATGTTGAGCCCTGCGTAAACTCAAACTGTACCGCAGGCCTCAAACAAATGGGTCGCAGGCCGCATGTGGCCCATAGGCCACGTCTTGAGTAGCCCTGTGTTAGATGATGGCTAAAAATGTGCTCTAATTTTGAGGATGGTTCAGTTTTCTTCAGTTGTTTTCATTGGTGTCCAGTAGATGGCAATGGTTTATTGCAAATTTTCATGTTTCTGTTTTGGCATGGAGAGGAGGGTTGACTTTTTACTTCTGTTCCACTATCCATTTAGCTGTTGCACTAAGAATACATTTCCCAGACCTGAAAAATAGCTCTATTAAGCTTAAAAGCTTGTGTTTCCCACCAAGAGAAGTTAGTCCAATAGAAGATATTACTTCATCCATCTTATCTATCATTGAGGCTATGTCTAGATTGCAGGCTTCTTTCAGAAGAAGCTTTTCTGGAAGAGATCTTCCAAAAAAACTTCTTCTGAAAGAGAGCGTCCAGACTGCAAAAGCACATCGGAAAAGTGATCTGCTTTTTTGAAAGATAGCGTCCACCCTGAATGGACACTATCTTGCATTTCAGCTGTGATTACTATGGACGGAGTGGCCAGTAGGGCACCTGAGCTTTTTCCTCTTTCCTCCTCTTTTGAAAGAACTCCCTCTTCCCTGTCCACACATGCCTTATTCCGAAAGAGCTCTTTCAGAAAATGGCTTCTTCCTCGTAGAAAGAGGTTTATCAATGTTGGAAAACCCCCTCTGTTCTTTCAATTATTTTTTTTGAAAGAACGTGATTGGAGTGTGGACATAAGTGACGTTTTTTTGGAAAAACTACTGTTTTTCCAAAAAAACTCTGCAGTGTAGACATAGCTTTACTTCTATGGTCATTCAAGCAATGTCAATTTAACAAGAATTCATTTCAGGTAGTTTCTATTGTTAGGCCATATATTAGGTGTTTCTGTTTCTTTCACAGTATTTAATCTGTTTTCTGTTCAATTCAGGTTACAAAAAACTAACTCTTTAAAAAGTATTATGTCCTTCTTTAGTAAACAAGTGTATTACGTTCTCCCATACCTGGTGTTTCCTTCAGCAGTACAAACATTTTCTACATGACTTAGGTTGTGCCTGATTGAATACTTCCTTAAGGCTTTGTCTACACAGGCAATTGAGCAACAAAGCTTTTGTTATTCACTGGTGTCCCTACTCCCTTGGGCCCCCCCTTCTCCATCCCCAAAGACAAAAGCTTTGTCAGGGCCAGTATTGCAAAAAGCTGGTTAGTATATAGACAAACCCTAAGTTGCTGGAATTTCTTCATCATCTGGCATAGCTAGAGTTTCTTCTCTAATCGGCTCACCAGGTGATTCACCAGGTGATTCACCGGGTGATTCAGATCAGGATGCTCTGTGCACAGGCATAAACTTTTAATAATAGTTGCACCTGGACAGTGTACTCAGCCTTGTACAGAAGAAGTTATTTTTAGTCACTGTGTCGAGGCAACTTACAAAGTAACTGGAGCTTATGCATGACTAAATAAATGAGGAGTGCTGGTCATAGCTTTCACTCTCTTGCTGGTTCCTCACACTCAGGCTCTTTCCCTCCTCATCTCATAGTTGTCTTCTTCCCAGACCCAGTGAAACAGAAATGCTCAGGCGGCTCTTGCCTCTCCAGCAGTCATAGACCTCATCATGTTCTATAACTGTTTCTCAACCAGTGGTATGAGAACCCTTAGGGGTATTCGAGAGAAGTCTGGGGCATACGGCAACATAACTGAAATTTGAAGAAAACTGAATTTTTGTTTTAAGTTTTACAGCGCTTTATTATTTTTGTACTCTTTACACCCAAAAATTTCATTGCCCGCCCGGCTACCATTAAGTTGTTTAAAGAAATGTGTTGCAATGGTAGAAAAAATTTTTGTGTGTCTGAAAACTGTAGGTACTGGGGGGTATGTTTTTTTTAAGGGGGTACTTTTTTTTGAAAAAAAAAGGGATACTTTATAAAAAAAAAGGTTGAGAAACACTGTTCTATAAGGACAGGATCTGTTGTGTTAAAAGGGTATCTCCAACCCAACAAGGGATAGTCAATGAAAAATTTGTTCACTATCAGAACATTTAAACAGAAAAAACTTAAAAAACAACAAATAGCCTAGTAGCACCTTAAAGACTAATAAAACATGTAGATGGTATCATGAGCTTTTGTGGGCAAAACCGACTTAAACAGTTAAACTTAAAATGCCACAACCCATTTAAACAGTTATGTATGGTTCAGGGTTTTGTGTCAAGTTATTGCTAGTTTACTCCCATTGTAACCACCATCACTAAGAATTTTCATCTACCTTTTATTAAAGGCACAGTACAAAGGAAAATAGAGCATTTGAAATGTAAAATATTAAGGCTCTCATTTTATAGTATTTCTTCTTTCCCTTTAACTGAATGAAAAAATAAATTTAGCTAGATTAGAGTTGTTGTTGTTTGGAGTCTGATCCTGTTTCCTTTAAGACAAAACAAAGGGGAAGAGAAAAGAGAAAATGCAGCTTCTGTCTTTGGTGTTTATTTGCAATCTCATGCAACCTATTTGCTGGCCCAGCATGCAGTCTGATGAGCAAAATTTCCACCACCTTATATCGGAAACCTACCGACCGCTACACTTACCTTCATGTTTCCAGCTTCCATCCCAGACACATTTTTCAGTCGATTGTATACAGCCAAGCCCTACGATACAACCAGATTTGCTCCGACCCCACAGACAGAGACAGTCACCTACAGGATCTTTACAGAGCATTCCTAAAACTGAAATACCCACTGGGGGAAGTGAAAAAACAAATTGACAGAGCCAAAAAAATACCCAGACATGAACTACTTCAAGACAGACCCAAAAGAGAAAATAACAGAATTCCTCTTGTTGTTACCTACAGTCCGCAACTCAGACCCCTCCAACGCATTATACACAATCTACAACCCATCTTGGAAAATGATCCCTCACTCTCAGAGGCCTCAGGAGAAAAACCTATTCTTGCTTACAGACAGCCCCCTAACCTGAAACGTATTCTTTCTGATAACCATGCCACACAACCACATCATAAACCTCCAGGAACCCAGCCCTGCAACCAAAAAAGATGCCAACTCTGCCCACATATCTACACTGACAAATTCATCACTGGAGCAAATAACATAAGCCACAAAATCAAAGGGTCATTTGACTGTACATCCAGTAATTTGATCATTGCCATCAAATGCCAGCAGTGCCCCACTGCTATATATATTGGACAAACTGGACAGTCCCTACGGGAAAGAATCAATGGACACAAATCAGATATACGTAACAGGAATATACAGAAGCCTGTTGCTGAGCATTTCAGCTTGCTTAACCACAGTCTGACAGACCTGCAAGTAGCTGTCTTGTCACAAACCAGCTCTACAAACCAAATACACAGAGAAGCCCTGGAATCCCAGTTCATCCACAAATTCAATTCACATGCTAATGGACTCAATCGTGATATGGGCTGGTGGGGACTCTACCTACTTAATAACCACTGAAGGTGCTAACAGCTCCCTGAATGGTATCCTTTCTGTTTTAGGAATCTATCTATTGACTTTGTTTTTATCTGCTTCGGTTTAAGTACCCATTCTCCAGATTCTTAATGATGCTCTGTCTCCCACCCCCTCCCTTTTTATTTCTCTCCCCTTCCCCTCTCCCACCCCCTCCCTTTTTATTTCTCTCCCCTTCCCCTCTCCTATTTATTTCAAGTTTTCATGTTCTCAACTCATAACTCCGGTCATCTGAAGAAGTAGGCTGTGCCCACTAAAGCTCATGATACCATCTACATGTTTTGTTAGTCTATAAAGTGCTACCAGACTATTTGTTGTTATTTTCTGCAACATCACAGGTACATTACACTCTATTAGCCTCTGGCTACAAAGGGTTGCTCTCAGTTCTTGGTAGCAACTGCTGAGGGCTATATAGTGCATGAAGGAATTCTTCTTTTGAACATTAAAAAGAGGAAGTCACAATGAATTCCTTTACAGAATAAATTAAAATTCTTTCTTAGCTGAGAGCTGTCCTGATGGAGTGTTTTATAGCCAGCTATGGTCAGCAGGCTGGATCCAGCTCTTGTATATTTCAAAGGAGGAATGTGGAAGTGCCTATCAACTAGTCAAGTAGTCGATGGAAATTCCATTGACTACTCAACTAGTAAATTAATCGGTATTTAACATCCTTAGGGTAGACAGACAATGCACACCCAGATTTGGAGCGAAAACACTTGCAGGTTTGTTATGACCCAGAAGTGAGCTCAGGAGCAAAACTGCATAGATTACCTTTGCACTTGTTTATTTGCACTGAGCAATCTGCCGTCTGAGACATCACCATCTAGGAAACCATCACCTCTTCTTGTTCAGAAATTCTCTAGTGCCTCTTTTAATAATGAAGAAATGTAAAAATTTAATATAATCACATCATTAATCCTTGGGGATTTTCAAATTACTCATTATTATCACAAATATAAATATTCAAAGCTATTTTAATTTATTTCTTTCCTAGTGCTCCCAAAATTTCCAACTTCAGATGTACTCTGTAAAATTGATTGGATAGTTCTTCAGTGAGTAATCCTGTCCATTGACTCTTGACCTAACAAGAAAAAAGGTCTTTCTTAAAAAATAAAACAGCCTCCTCCCAAAAAAACCTCACACTAAATCTCCCTTTCCGAAGCACTGTGAAAATTCTGCATAGGGAAACCAATCTTGTAAATAGACAGCTTTCCCCTCAAACCATCCATCTCTTAACTCCTTTCTGTAAATATTAACAATACTAGTTATAATGCTATTTTGCTTGTATATTGTACTCATCATCCATACATCTGAAGCACAGATGCGGCAAGTGTATTTTACATATTAGGGAAACTGAGGCACATACAATTACAGTGATTCATCCAAGGTCAGCTAGTTAGCTGTCAACTGGTAGAGCAGGGAACAGAACTCAGTCTCATGACTTCCAGCCCAGTGAGTTGCATTGTCTTAGTTATTGAAGTACTTACACCTATTCTAATTCGTCGACAGAGTGCTCATTGAAGGGTGTCCTTCCAACGTCTTTAATCTGTTCCTGAAAAAGAGGCCATCTGGGGAGAAGGGGAGAGACCTGGGATATTTTTAATATTATTCTATGAAAACTTTCAGTTCTTTAGCTCACAAAGTGGTAAATTCAAAAACATTCACTGGGAAATATCCCACGATCTGATCTGTTCAGATGCACCTCTACTCCTTGTCTCCCTCCTTCCCCAGTGAAGTAATTAATTCACACAATGGGAGGCAAAGGGAATCAGTCCAGGATCCATTTTTGCCTCCTACTATCAGATCTCTGTATAAGCACCTCTGCTGTCCCTTGCTCTCTTCCCATCAAAACCTCCCCACCCCTGGCCCGACTCTGTCCTACTGCCCTTTCCTTACTGTACGGAGGCTCTCTGCAGTCTGTGCAGATGGTCAAATACAGAGTGGAAGATAGCATTGGCTCCTTTCATGCTGCTTTCTGTCCAGCCTTCTGTCCCCTCCTCCATGGAGCTGCTCTCTCCCCTCTCTGATGTTGGCTTCTTCAACATCCTGGGATTGTTTGTTGTTTCACTCATCTGGTTTTACTATCTACTGACTGGTCTGTCACTTTCAAATGATCATTCTTGTACTTCAATAAGCAGTCAATAGGCAGTGCAGAATAAATTAAATCCCTTTGTGGCATGCGCAGTTTAAAGAGTGATCAGTAATCTAAAGTGGATAACAATATGACGTTATTTGTTTTTTTTTCTGTGAGAGAAAATGATGAACTTGGCCATTCAGAATATCAGCTTCAGCTGCTTTGGGCCTTTGACATACAGTACATCAATATACCTTGTCATCAGTGTACCATCACATCCATCAGCAGCTAATCACAGCAGCACTTTGATCACAGCCATGTTAGGCTATTGTACCATAACCTCCCCTTACTGTAATCCAGAAACTATTATATCCATGGAGCTCCTCAACATTGCAACTGCCATGGGAGCCTTGAAAGGCACTGCTGTTCATCCAAATGAATATAAATAGCATCACAGTTAAGGAGTCAGTCTTTGCTGGAAAGCCTCTCTCATCTCTTGTAATACGATTCTCTAGCTCCATGATTGATTCTGGTCTTCTTCCTGCCCCATTGCATTATGTGTGTTGCCCGGTAGACAACATACAAGGAAATCTGTTCCTTCACTCGAATCCTGCCTCCTCACTACATACACACGTTCTGCTGCCAGTGGGAATGGGGCTAAGGGCAGAGAGGATGTGGAGAGTCTCAGGCAAAGGCTCATAGACTCATAGACTTTAAGGTCAGAAGGGACCATTTTGATCATCTAGTCTGACCCCCTGCACAATGCAGGCCACAGAATCTCACCCACCCACTGCTAGAATAATCCTCTCACCTATATCTCAGATATTGAAGTCCTTGAAACGATGGTTCAAAGACCCCAGGATGCAGAGAATCCTCCCGCTAGTGACCCGTGCCCCATGCTACACGTGCTCCTCCCCTCTGCCTTGGACCTGTATTAGGATAGCTTTTTACATAGTAGGAGATAGAATAGATTTACAGTTGTGGTAGCATACATTAATAAGAGACACTTTCATTTTTCCTTGCATGTTATATAGAAACTTTGCTTCCTTAATACATAAACAAAGGCATTTAAGCTTTAAATATATAGGACTCTTCAAGGTACATCTAACTGGTGCCCAAGAATTTTCCATTAAAATTCTTTAAATTGCCAATAAAATTGTCAATTCCCTCCAGTGCTGCCTGGTAACAGTGACTGCTAATTTCCAGATGCCGCTAAATTTTCTAAAAATGAGTGGAGTTCTTCAGTGTATGATTTAGTTTACAGAGCCCTACAAATCCACAGATATCTGCTTTATATCTCTGTATATCTGCATTGGCAGGTGCAGATGTGTTTCTATGGTATACCATCTTTGTGGATTGCAGGATCAGAGGTGGATCCAAATTTTTGGGTCTGCACAGGGCTCTGTTAATTTGCTATTAAACTCTCTAATGGCTTGCCTGCTAGCAAGTTGTGCAAGTGGTGAAGACTAAGGCTCATCTAGACTACAGGGAATGGTCGAAAGAAGATATGCAATTTCCATGGGAATTTGTATATCTTCTTCCAATTGCACTTTCGAAAGCTTTGAGGAAGGGGGCGGTTTGCCGAAAAAGCCGCATCTTAATTACTTTCAAAAGCTCTGCTTTCGAAAGTGTGATCGGAAGAAGATATGCAAATTCCGCAGGAATTTGCATATCCTCTTTCGACCATTCCGCGTAGTCTAGATACGCCCCTAGTGTCTGCCAGCATGCCAAAACACCAACTGGCTGCATGGATACTGCTGGCATGCACTAAAATTCCCAGGTCACATTGACCTAGTTGCATCTCAAACAGTAGTATGACAACATTCACAAGAAACTTTTAGTGTGTCATCAGGGTCCACACAACCAGTCAGTGCATGTCGAATGGCCATTTTTCTGAAAAAACTTCAATTATGTCCACACTGCAATTGTATTCTTCCGAAAGAAAATCAAAAGAACACAGAGGTTTTTCCAACATTGGTAATCCTCATTGTCAGGGCTTGACAAACTGTGGCGAGAGCTACTCGCCAGCCCCGCACCGTGCATGTGCCAGACTGGCACTGCGCATGTGCTCAGTGCCGGTGAATGGGGCGCACGGAGCAACTGGCTGAAATCTACTCGCCACAGGCAAGTAGAAACAGCGGTTTGTCGAGCCCTGTTGATTGTATGAGGAAGAAGCCTTTTTCCAAAAGAGCTCTTTCTGAAAAAGGCGTGTGAGGACGGGGAAGAGGGAGTTTTTTCGAAAGAAGAGAAAAGAGAAAAAAACACAGGTGCCCTGGTGGCTACTCCATCCATAGTAATCACAGCTGAAATGTGAGCTAGTGTCCATTCAGTGTGGACGTTATCTTTTGAAAAAGCAGATCGCTTTTTCGATGCACTTTTGTAGTGTGGACGCTGTCTTTCGGAATAAGTTTTTTCAGAAGATCTCTTCTGGAAAAGCGTCTTCTGAAAGAAGCCTACAGTCTAGACATAGCCTTAGGTACAAACTAGTATACACAGTTTAGCTGCTGTTTTCTAGTACATTATGTTCACAAGCCCTAAGACCAATTCTATAATTTTAGACTGTCTGTGCAGGCATTGTGATCGTTTTTAATTGCTTGTCATTCAAGCTGCTAGTATTTCTTGCCATAGAAAAACAGCATGATTTTACTTTTGAGTCTTTCAACTGATGCCCTTAAAAGGAAAAAGTGTAAAGCCAAGAAGAGGGACTATCATTTATAGCAGGGGTTCCCAAACTTTTTGACACGGGGACCAGTAAATCCATTCACGAGCTTTTGGAGGACTGGTAACATTCATTTGCATATTTGCATGTTCATTAAACAAATGATGAATATTCAAATAAGTTGTTTGTGGTCCTCCCAAAGCCCCCAGTGCCAGCGTTAGCAAAGCTTTTGATACAGTCACCCACAATATTCTTGCCAGCAAGTTGAGGGAATATAGATTGGATAAATGGACTGTAAGACGGATAAAAAGCTGTCTAGATCAGGGTTTCCCAAACTTTTTACTTTAGTTGAAACCCGTTTTTTTTAGTACTGTTTTTTGCAGCCCAAAAATATAAACGCATATAAAAAAGAATAAAAAATGAATAAATTTTCAGTGTTTCACCCGGCTACATCCTCCGCCCAGCCTGGGCCAGGGTTTGGGGGACCCAGCGGCGCATGGGCACTCCAGGAGGCGGAAGCAAGAGCAGATTGGGGGTAGGGTATCTGGCTAGGAGGGAGGGTGCAAGGAAGGATAGGGTTACCAGGTGTCCGGTTTTGTACCCGACAGTCCGGTATTTCAGGGTTTTGTCCAGAAACAAATTGAGAAATTACCAGATATATAAAATGTCTGGTATTTTCTAATTAGGTAAGTTTTATTATAATTAGGTGTATCAGTCCTTAGCTGTGAACTGCCTGGCAGGTAGATGTGCTCACGCTGCCTGAGTGTGTCTACCTGCCAGGCAGTTTGCAACTACTCCAGGGAGGGAATGTGGGGGGTGGGGGGGGCAAAATGGAATCCCCGGCCAGACTCACTCGTCTGCCAGGGTCTGCATATGCCCGGGTTAGTCCCGTTCTCACCCCCGCTCCCCACTTCTCCTCCCGATCTCCCCGGTCCAGCCCTGCTGCCCCCGTCCAGCCCTGCTTCCAGCGGCCAGTTCCCCGCGCCCCCCACCAATCTCCCCCGGTCAGCCCCGCTCCCCCAATGACCCCCCCGACCAGCCCCACTTCCGGCAGCTGATTCTCCCATCCTCCTCCTCCTAATCTCCCCCGGTCAGCCCTCCCACCCCCCCGGCCAGCACTGGTTCTGCCACCTGCCCTCCCCAAACTCTGCCAGACAGCCCTGCTGCCCCCAACCCTGCTTCTACCACCCGCCCAGATCTCCGCGGGGCAGCCCCACTACCTCCAACCCTGCTTCTGCCACCCGCCCGCCAGCCCCGATCTTCGCAGGACAGCACCTCTGCCCCCAACCCTGCTTCTGCCAGCCACCCGCCTCCCCCCATCTCTGCTTCCTGGTGGCCCATTCCCCCCCCCCCACCTCCTCCCAGCCCACCCCACTCTGCTCCCCTCCCGGCAGCCATGCTTGAGGCCCGGTATTTTTTCCCATGGCCTGGTACTGGGCCGCGGCCCATAGTTCGGGAAACGCTAATTTATACAGTTGGATAGTGTCTAAGAGTTGAAGGTTTCCTAAGTTACAAATTCAAACAATATGCTGTAAGGATCCATTCCTAAGAAGTGCTGTGTGGATGCACAAGATTAGGGACCGAAAACACAAAGGAAATCCATGATAGAGTACAACTTGTACCCCTTCATTTGTCAGCGTGTAAGAGACTGGAAATAGGTATGTCTATGCAAAGGGGGCATGACCAGCTACTGCGACTACATGCCTACTAGAAGATGCTCATAAACCAATAAAAACAAGTAGCTAGCCACAGAACCTATTCTGTGAATTGTAAGATCACACTGTAAAGGCATTAACTCTGGTGTATTACGTGGAAATAATATTTCAGATGTGTCTGCCACCCCAGAGTTAAAAACACCTCAAGAATGGAGATTGTTCATAAGTCTGAAATATTCATAATTCTGAACAAAACATTGTAGTTCTTCTTTTACGAGTTTACAGCTGAACATTGTCTTAATACAGCTTTGAAAGCAAGAAAAAATGCTGCTTCTAACCATCTTAATTTAAATGAAACAAGCACAAGTTTTCTTACCTTGTCAAATCTTTTTAAACTTTTCTTTTTTAAAGTAGTTTTTGTTTAACATGGTACTGTATGCATGTTTGTTTTTACTTCTGGGTTTGTGGTTTTGTTTTTTTGTTTCCAGTGCTGCCTAATTGCGTACTTCTGGTTTCAAATGAGGTGTGTGGTTGATTCATCAGTTTGTAACACTGTTGTTTGTAATTCTTATGTTATTATATTACTTTTTCAAAATAAAAATGTCATGAAAAATTGAATTCAAACTCCGTGCCACAGGAAGATGGATGTTTTGGTGACCAATGCTCAACATACAATATGTGCTATCACGGTGCCTATTTCCTCACTATCTGTTCCCTTCAGTCATCTAGACACAATATTGTTCTGTAAGTTGCTGTGTTACTTTACCTTATGTCAACTTAAGGCAGCTTTAATCTGTTTGCAAAAATAGCATTAAATTGTGGGAAATATCATAAAAAACAATCTTCTGTCTGTCATTCATAGTAATTTTTCAGTAATGAAATACTTTTGTTCATATAAATGTGAGGCTGGTTTTGAAACCTTGTGACAGGCATGTGGGCTACAGTTAATACATGCCTCCTTGTGCCAAACATAAAAAGCTAGGTATGTTGCTAATGGGGCTTTCTATAAAATTATGGCTGTGTCTGAGGCTATGTCTAGACTGCAAGGTTTCGAAAGAATGCGATTGCAGTGTGGATGTAATTGAAGTTTTTTTCAGAAAAAACACCGTTTTTCTGAAAAAAAACCCTCTCTAGTGTAGACATACCCTGAGGCAGCTGATTCTATTTTGATTTAAATAATAAAAAGATACTTATGCAAAGTGTTAGACAGCCTGAATTATAAATGTTGCAATATTAATTCACCAATTATACAAAAAGGAACTCTGCTACAAAACAGCTCTTTTCCTTTCATTATTCTCGGAAACGTATCCACAGCCTTCTTCAAACCCCTACAAAAATATGTTTGCAAACCTACAATCCCCCCATAATCTTTCTGTTAAATCCTTTGAAACAGAGCAGCATGGCTTGTAGTAAAGAGTCTTAAGGCAATCACTGGGCAATTTCCTACTTGCCTCTGCCATAGAATATGTGCTATTCTTGAAAGGGGTTCAGAGCAAATCTAATCTAAGAGAAAAGCCACAGTGCATTCACATGTGTTTACTAGAAATGGCCTCATCACTCAACAATTTAGTGGATTCAGTACTGGTTCTTATAGCCTAGCAGGTGCGGCTGGGGCACCATATAAATACTATGTCTAAATAGCTAGTGAGCAGGTATCAAATAATAATTTGTATTTTATTGGCACTAATAAGGCAATAGTGAATTGAGTGCTTACACAAAGTAACTGGGTCAACATGAATTTGCCTGCCCATTGTTGTTTGGGCGCCTGCCCTGCACTGGCCCTTTAAGGCCAAGACACAGGCCCTGAGCCAGGGCTGAGAACAGAGCAGCCAGCTGAAGCCATTAGAGCCCAGCTGGCAGCTATGTAGTGAAGCACAGTTTGCTTGAAGAGGCCAGATGAAGCCATTAGGGGTGAGGGCCCAGTGGGCAGCTATATAGAGAAGCGTGTTTCCACACAAAAACACGACGGCATCAACACTGGCAAACAAGTTGGTGCAAGTATTTTCCCGGGTGGGAATCCCGAGGGAGATATTAACAGATCAAGGGACCAATGTGACTTCTAAACTGATGGCAGATCTCTGCCGCCTCTTAACATTAAGTCGTTACGTACCTCAGTTTACCATCCGCAAACAGATGGACTTGTCGAACGCTTTAATAGGACCTTAAAGGGGATGTTGCGATGGTTTGTCGAGCTAGACCCAAAGGACTGGGACCGGTTACGACCGGCACTGTTATTTGCGGTGTGAGAGGTGCCCCAGGCCTCCACAGGATTTTCCCTGTTTGAGTTACTTTACAGCAGACAACCCTGGGGAATACTGGACTTATTGCGGGAGACATGGGAGGAGCAGGACTCAAGGGTGAAGGGTACAGTACCTTACATTTTGGACTTACAACAGAGACTCCATACCGTAGGGGAGTTAGCTAAAGAGAACCTCCTCCAGGCCCAAAATAAGCAGGCCCAATATTATAACCGAGGGGCCAAATCCAGAACGTTCCAACCAGGTGACAGGGTACTCCTGCTTTTAGCAGCACCAGACTCGAAATTATTGGCCAAATGGCAAGGGCCCTTCGAGGTAATACGACAGGTAGGACCAGTTGATTATGAAATCAAATTATCAGGAAAACGGAAAGACAAGCAGATTTACCATGTCAATTTACTAAAGAAGTGGAACGCCCGAGAGGGTATGCTTATCACCTTACAGCCATCAGAACCGGAGCTGGGACCCTGGGGAGGCGACTTGAAGGCAGAAGGGGCAATGCATATCGGGGCAGAGTTGATGGAGGAACAACAAAGAGAGATGAGCTCCCTCCTTTGGGAATTCAAACAGGTCCTAACTACACAACCGGGTTAGACCCCTCTGAGTCATCATATCGCGACGGCCCCAGGTAAAACGGTCCGGGATCACATACGACCACTCCCGCAGAAAATGTGGGAGCCAGTACGGGAAGAGCTGCAGCGTATGTTGCAAATGGGAGTGATCAGGGAATCAAGAAGCGAGTGGCGCAGTCCCATCGTTTTGGTGCCTAAATCTGACGGTACAATACGGTTTTGCATAGACTTCCGGAAAGTAAACGCAATTTTGCGATTTGACACGTATCCTATGCCCAGAGTAAATGAACTGCTGGAACGGTTGGGTAAGGCTCACTACATCTCTACGCTCGACCTCACTAAAGGATACTGGCAGATCCCTCTGACACCAGTCTCCGAGGACAAGACCGCGTTCGCCACACCATTTGGCTTGTTCCAGTTCATCACAATGCCTTTTGTATTGAATGGGGCGGCAGCGACGTTCCAGAGGCTGATGGACAAGGTATTATATGAACATCGTGCGTATGCTGCTGCATATATTGATGACATTGTCATTTACAGTGAATCATGGCTGGAACACCTGCAACATCTGAAGGCGGTCCTTGGAGCCCTGGCCGATGCTAAGCTCACTGCTAACCCAAGTAAGTGCCACTTTGGACAAAAGGAAGTATCCTATTTGGGCTACGTAGTGGGATGGGGAAAGATAAAACCCCAGGTGGACAAGGTAGAAGCCCTGAGAAGTTACAAAGCTCCCACCACAAAGAGGCAAGTCCGCCAATTCCTGGGCCTAGCCGGTTACTAGCGGCGATTCATACCAGATTTTGCCACAATTGCTGCGCCCTTGACGGACGTAACCCAGAATACACGACCCCAAAGGGTCCAGTGGACCGCGCAGTGCGAGAAAGCATTTCAAGCGTTAAAGCAACGACTGACGCAAGCACTGGTTCTTTACCAACCAGACTTTACAAAACGATTTATAGTACAGACGGATGCATCTAACCGGGGACTAGGAGCTGTCCTCTTGCAGGAGCAGGAAGGGGAGGAACACCCGATCCTGTATTTAAGCAGGAAATTACTACCGCGGGAATGACAATACGCCACGATTGAGAAGGAGGCCCTGGCAGTTAAGTGGGCAGTAGAGGCCCTGTGCTATTATCTGCTAGGGGGAGCCTTCACGTTGATAACAGACCATGCACCATTACGATGGATTCAGTCAATGAAGGATACCAACCCTCGTATCATGAGGTGGTATTTGGCATTACAGCCTTATACATTTGAGGTCTGCCACAGGCCGGGGGGAGCCCATAACAACGCAGATTTTTTTTCTAGGTCCATAGCCAATAACGAGACGGCGGAAGGGGATGGAGTCCTGGAAAGGGGGGTGAGTGATGGGGCATTGTTGCCCCACACTGACAGCGGTGGGGTGACCCTCTGGGGAGCATGCCTGCCGACCCGCCGACTGCGGCGCATGCTCAGAGGCAGCTAGGGCAAACCTGAAGGTAGCTAAGGCCTTGAGGAGAAACCAGATCCTGAGGGAAGGTATATGAGAGGCCCGGCCGGGGGCCGGCAGAAGAAGGGAAGCTCGATCCGAAGGGGAAGGTGTGTGACAGGGCACCTGCCCTGCACTGGCCCTTTAAGGCCAAGACTCAGGCCCTGAGCCAGGGCTGAGAACAGAGCAGCCAGCTGAAGCCGTTAGGGCTAGTGAGAGCCCAGCTGGCAGCTATGTAGTGAAGCACAGTTTGCTTGAAGAGGCCAGCTGAAGCTGTTAGGGGTGAGGGCCCAGTGGGCAGCTATATAGAGAAGCACTTGCTTAGGGAGGGGAGAGCTAGTGAAGGGCTGACTGCAGAGGAAGCAGGGACTCCCAGGAGGGAGAACAGCCGGGGATAGCCAGCTAGGGCTGGGAGAGGGCCAGCCAAGACTCTCCCTGGCTAGGGGCCGGAGGCAAGGCCCAGGGTTTGGAGGCGGATTACAGTGCAGCCTAGGTAAGCGGGGCAGTAGAGATAACCCCAATGCCAATGATGAGCAAGCCGTACAGACTGTAACTTGCCCTGAGAGGGGCTAGATGAGGACAGTCAGGGGGCACTGAGGCACGGTAGGGAGCACGCACCCTGACAGGCACTAATCACAAAACAAAACATTCACCTGATCCACAAGAGTGGGTTGAATGACACAGTCCAATTAAGTATATGCCCTTTGGAAATAATGATGCAAAAGGACACTTTTACACTATAAATTAGCGTTTCCCAAACTATGGGCTGCGGCCCCATACCATGCCATAGGAAAAAAATACCGGGCCTCAAGCATGGCTGCTGGGAGGGGAGCAGAGCGGGGCAGGCTGGGAGGAGGTGGGGGGGGGGGGGGAATGGGCTGCCAGGAAGCAGGGTTGGGGGTAGCAGGGCTGTCCCGCAGAGATGAGGGGAGGCGGGTGGCTGGCGGAAGGAGGGTTGGGGGCAGAGGGGCTGTCCTGCGAAGATCAGGGCTGGTGGGTGGGCGGCGGAAGCAGGGTTGGAGGTAGCAGAGCTGTCCTGCGGAGATCTGGGAGGGTGGCGGAAGCAGGGTTGGGGGCAGCGGGGCTGTCTGGCGGAGTTTGGGGAGGGCAGGTGGCAGAACCAGTGCTGGCTGGGGGGTGGGAGGGCTGGCTGGGGGAGATCAGGAGGAGGAGGACGGGAGAATCAGCTGCTGGAAGTGGGGCTGGTCGGAGGGGGAGCGGGGCTGACCGGGGGAAGATTGGTGGGGGGCGGGGGGAACCGGCCACTGGAAGCAGGGCTGGACGGGGGCAGCAGGGCTGGACCGGGGAGATCGGGAGGAGAAGTGGGGGGCGGGGGTGAGAACGGGACTAACCCGGGCATATGCAGACCCTGGCAGACGAGTGAGTCTGGCCGGGGATTCCATTTTGCCCCCCCCACCCCCCACATTCCCTCCCTGGAGTAGTTGCAAACTGCCTGGCAGGTAGACACACTCAGGCAGCGTGAGCACATCTACCTGCCAGGCAGTTCACAGCTAAGGACTGATACACCTAATTATAATAAAACTTACCTAATTAGAAAATACCAGACATTTTATATATCTGGTAATTTCTCAATTTGTTTCTGGACAAAACCCTGAAATACCGGACTGTCGGGTGCAAAACCGGACACCTGGTAACCCTATCCTTCCTTGCACCCTCCCTCCTAGCCAGATACCCTACCCCCAATCTGCTCTTGCTTCCGCCTCCTGGAGTGCCCATGCGCCGCTGGGTCCCCCAAACCCTGGCCCAGGCTGGGCGGAGGATATAGCTGGGTGAAACACTGAAAATTTATTCATTTTTTATTCTTTTTTTATATGCGTTTATATTTTTGGGCTGCAAAAAACAATACTGAAAAAAAATGGGTTCCAACTAAAGTAAAAAGTTTGGGAAACCCTGATCTAGACAGCTTTTTATCCGTCTTACAGTCCATTTATCCAATCTATATTCCCTCAACTTGCTGGCAAGAATATTGTGGGTGACCGTATCAAAAGCTTTGCTAACGCTGGCACTGGGGGCTTTGGGAGGACCACAAACAACGTATTTGAATATTCATCATTTGTTTAATGAATATGCAAATATGCAAATGAATGTTACCAGTTCTCCAAAAGCTCGTGAATGGATTTACTGGTCCCCGTGTCAAAAAGTTTGGGAACCCCTGCTATAAATGATAAAAAAGCAGTTAATAGCTATTGAGTGCTACTCAGGTGCTGCTACTCTTAGTATGTGCTAGAAGATCTAGAGGAGAGAAAGGACCTAGGGAGAACACAAATTGCATATGAGATGGTGCTGCTTCCCTTCTGTCCTAATGCCTTTTGTAGCCACTGACGTTAATGCAAGTTTGTGGATATAGTGGGAATTACAGGTGGCCATTGTGCTGTAGGTGCAATTTACATCCACTTCACATTTATTTTGCTCAGGTGACTAAGGTTACAAAAGGTTCAGTGCAGCAGAAAACATCCTAGAGGCATATTGGATGAGAGGGCATTGCTGGAGATATACAGGAACAATTACTCAACATGAATTTCTGTTGAAATACAAAAGGCTGCATGATAATTTTGTTCTACATTTGTATCCACATCACCATCATTATTCTGTAAAACTGGAGGTAATCTTTTCAGACTAAAGGTTTCCTGGGCCTATAAATCCTAGTCTGACCTCCTTGTCACTGGACTTGTCTGTGCAATAAAGTTGCACCAGTATTGTTTATACTGATTTAATTATCTTGACTGTGGGACTAAGATCACTGTGGAGATGTTCAGATTCCAGCCTAAGCCCTAATTCTACCCAGTGATTTTTCCACCCCACAGCCTGAGTTCCATGAGCTTTTGTGAGCTGAGCCAGGCCAGCCACAGTCTTTTTTTTTTTAATCATCGCGTAGAAATACACTGTGTTTTGCAGTCTGTTGTGTGGCTTTCTTGTTGGTTGTGTGGGGTACTTTTTGTTTTTTTTGTTTTTTGTCTCTGTCCCTCTGTTCTGTGTGTTCTCACTTTCTGTGCCTTCCCTTATAGACATACCCACCCATCTGGTCATAATGCCCATTGGAACTCCACGCCCACATTGTGGTAGTTTCTGGGCAGATTCTATTAGGCCTTGTTTTAGGTTTGATCCCTGAAGTGTTTCTTACAATTGTCCGCAGTGAAAGGTGTATTCACACATTCGTTTGAAAGAGGGTTTTATATAACCCATAACAAAGTTTCACTCAGCTCATAATGCCAATGTAACTAATCTGATTGGGTGAGTGCATCTTGCTTTGCATGCACTGATTTGCTTTGGAGCAGTGTGTCCACACTGCACAGCACTCTATCAATGTAAACACCTTGTAGTCAGGGTGGAATTCCAGGATTCAAAGCTCTTCTACTAGGCTGTATACATTCTCAGTGCTTTCCACAGTGCATTGTGGGATTCCTGACAGTACTGAGTGGAAAATTAAGATTCTGAGTCAAACTCCCATTATTCTTCCTGCTGGATGCTATAATTCATTGGGTTCTTGCTGGCTCATTCATTTTCAAAGAACTGTCACTGGTAAACATCATAGGCCTGTCCAGCATCCTCTTGTTTGTAGATATGGTGAGCAGCCAGGCAGTGTTAAGTGAGACTGATTCTGCATAGCTACTTTGAGAAGAAAAGGAGAGATACCAGCTGCTGCTCCTGCATGACATACTAATTGGCCATTTGGTGGAGTGCAGTTTCTGGACTTGTCCAGTCAACAAAGGCAGCATAGTTATGTAAACCTAGGATCTAAGATACAATATAAACTAATAAGACAGTTTATGTTGGGAAAAAGAAACACCTTTATATTAGTACAACTTTTCCATATCACTAATACTATAGCTGCAGCCAGGGGTCATCCCACTTTACATCCATTGGTTAGCCACCCATGTTTCATGCCAGGTTATTTGGATCTTCTCACTTGAGGGAACTTCCTGCACTATCTACTGATCAGGTTTCTCCTAACTTACCTGAAGTGGAAATTCAAATTGCTCCTGCTTCCATTACTGAATTAATTGATGCTTCAATCTAGGGGAGGGCTACTCAACTTTAGAAGCCTTGGGGGCTACAATGATATTCACAGCACATGCTGAGGACCACAACTTAAGTGTGGTTGCATATACATGCAAATATATATGCAGATAGCTTCTTTCACACTGACAGGCATGAATTCAAAGATTAAGGCAAGACTACAAAACACACAGGCCCCATTTAAGTCAGTTCTGCTGATATTAATAAAATGCAATATTTACCCGATTTCCACCCATATGACAGATCTTTTAATGAGTAATGACAGGCCAGGAATTTAACTACTAAAATGCATATCAACAGAAGACCATTATGTTGATGACTTTTTTGTTTTGGCTCCCACCCGCGGGCCGCATGTTGAGCCCTGCATAAACCCAAAACGCACTGTGGGCCATAAGCAAACGGGCTGCGGGCCACATGCAGCCCATGAGCTGCATGTTGAGTAGCCCTGATCTAGGGGTTAACAAACCTCAGCAGCAGGTAAGGGACTGAGACTAGATCAAGTTGCAATGATTACTTAGCACAAGAGACAGCGAGTGTATTTGGGCTGCTCTCCCATACCAATCACTAAAAATTCCTCAAGCCATTAATTCATGATCCCGGCTCCACAAATTTGTGCCCATGTCTGATAACGTAGCTATCATAACAAAAGACCCAAGGAGAATGAACTTGAGACCTAGGATCTATCCTCCCCGCTCTCCTCTCAGAATCATGCAGAAATGAAAATATTTTCATCTCCAGACCGATGTTCTTCCCCTGACCTAATTCACAGCCACCAGATTTTGTCACCGCATCATACCCTCCAGGGACAGAGGCTGCTCGGAATAGATGTAAGTCATACAGTCATTTTAATCCTCCTAATTGCACCCGTGCAAGTTCTGGCACTGAATCATTCTTACCAAGATGCAAGGTGATTGCAGCAGTCAAGCTGAAGTGTGAACACAGAGGAGATGCTATAGGTATTCCCAGTGCATAGCCTGGATACCTACTTAATGAAACTGTGCATCATAGGTGATAGTTTGACTTGTATATTTGGTGGGGAGGGGGCAGCTCCAGTCAGGACAATAAGACTGTGCGTAGGGGGGGCAAATTCTGCACCTGCCTGAGGTTTGCAGTTGGCCCCCAATGTCCCTCTAAAGTATGCCCTTGTGCGGCATGTTTACTAGTCATAACTCCTGCATTCACACCCAGAAAAAGCCAAATACATATGGGGAGATAGGCTCTGGGATGATGCATTCTGGGGGTGGGGAGAGAGACAAATGCCTAATGTTGTACACAGTATTATGAAAATTTTACATCTTATGCTTCAGCCAGTGTGGCGTTCAAGCCAATGTAATATTCAGAACAGTCTGAAACTCACCACCCAACAGCTTGGACACATATTTATTTTGGATTTTCACTTGTTTACCCCAATTGCATGAGAAACTCCTGCTTTTAGATCCATCTCCCAGGTCCCATCCCTGCAGATGTTGTTACAAGCAGCTACAAATGTTGTTATAATTAGTGCTCTATACAAGGATTTGAGCTGCTCTAGACGTGCTTTCCCACATATAAGGTTGGGGGAGTGTACCCCATATCTGCAGCGTGTGGATTTTTTTCCTCCTCTGTTGGTTGGATTGCAAAAAGAGGTCTGCTACTGCATTAAAGTTAATGGACTGATCTGTTAGCTCCAGCAGTAGTGGCCCATACCTTTAGATCACAGGTTCAGGGTTCATTGCCTGCTGGCAACGTAACCAGCGTTATCATTACACTTGGATAATCTAAGTAAAGGGCTAAACTAAGCTATCTGTGATGAGACAGCTCCCCCTCACTGGCAGAAAAGGAGTTGAAAGCGGCCCTTGGGAGGCTGTGCAGGAGGCAGCCAATCAAACAGGGGCTGCAAGAAGCAACCAATCAGGGCCGGGCTGGCCTATATAAGAAGGAATGCAGAGCAGTGCAGAGGCTCTTACTTTCTGGAGCTCAAGGAGAGAAGTTTGACTATGTTGTAGGGTAGCTAGTATGAAGCCAGTGTCCAGGGCAGAGCATTCTGGGCAAAAACAAGGAAGTGAGAGAGAGCTCCTGACTGGCCAGCATTCTGAGGAAAAGAGGGTGCTGTAGCTGCATGGAAAGTGGCCCTGGGGTAATGGACTGTAGTTGCCACTAAGAGAGTGGCTTGACAAATTGCAGATCCCCCAAAATGGGGAGCATAGCTTGTGGCACAGCTCGAGGGCACTGTCACTGAAGAGGACAGCGCAGTCCTTGGAGAGACATGGGTCCAGGAGGAGAAGTGATAGTCACAAAGCATTGTACAGCACCCAAGGTCACAGGGCAGGTGGTGACAAAACCCCTTATTGGTCTGGGTTGCTCTCCAGAACATGACAAACAGAGTGTAAACTAGGATATGCCAAGGATAAGTACTTTGGAGGACTTTATTAGAATTCAAAATGACCTTGACAAATTAGAGAATGAGTCTGAAATTAAAAAGATAAAATTCAGTAAAGCAAAGTGGTACACGTAAGAAGAAACAATCAAATGCACAACTACAAGATGGGGAATAATGGGCTAGGGAGTAGTAGTAAAGGGTTTGGGGATTTTAACAGATTACAAATTGCATATGAGTCAACAATATGATGCAGCTGCGAAAAAGGCTAATATCCTCCTAGTGTATTAACAGAAATCTACTACATATTTGAGAGAGTTTGTCTGTTTGTTCAAGAACTCCTCCTAAATGGTAAGAGCTGAGACCAACAAATTCAGTATTTATTTATATGCTTTAAGTTTCCCCTTATCATAACTTAAAGCAGTGGTCCCCAACCTTTTGGGGCTGCCAGGCGCCCGGGGGCAGGGCCACACATGTGCCCGGGGCCGGCACCATGCATGTGCCATGCGCCTGGGGCAGGGGCCGCCCATGTGCCACGCGCCCGGGGCCGGCACGGAGCATGTGCTGCGCGCCCGGGGCAGGGGCCGCCCATGCGCCACACGCCTGGGGCCGGGGCCGGCCCAGATTGTTTGGCGGGCGCACATAAATGCCCCAGTGGGTGCCATGGCGCCTGTGGGCACCGCGTTGGGGACCACTGACTTAAAGCAACACAAGGGTTAGTTGTGCTAGGAAAATGGGATGTGCCTGGAATGGGATTGCTTCTCATACAGAAAAGAGACAGAATCATCAGGCAAGTGAAAGAGGCTGGCTGGGGGTGCCCTCTCCTTTCATTTGGGACTGCCCTAGCCCCAAGCCTCCTACCCCTCAGGAGCCTTTAGGAAGAGCGAGAGCGACTGAAGTTCCCCTCTGATTCATATGGGAACATTGCTGGCTATTTCCCTTCATCAGGGAGCAAGAGGAAAGTGCACAGTTTGCTGAATTCCTCAGGGTATGTCTATACTGCAAAGTTAATTTGGAAGAACAGCCGTTATTCTGAATTAACTTCCATAGCATCTACACAAGCCAACTGCTATTTCGAATTAAATTTGAAATAGCAGGGCGCTTAATTCGAGTTTGGTAAACCTCATTTTACAAGGAGTAACGCCAAACTTGAATTAGCTAATTCAGAATAAGTGCTGTGTAGACGCTTAGTCAGAATTAGCTGGCCTCCAGCCTTCCCAGGTTCCCCTGGTGGCCACTCTGGGCCAAACCAGGAAAACTCTTCTCCCTCCCCCCAGCCCTGGAGCCCTTAAAGGGGCAGACTCTGGCCACAGTGCCTGTGCCAGCTCCAAGCCTGCCGGCCCAGAGCCAACAGTCACTGCCCTGACCCAGTGGCCCCAAAACATTAGCCAGCAAGCCACTGGCAGCCAGCCCTCCACTGCACCCCAGGAGCAGTCTGCCAGCTCCCAGGAGCCTGCCAGGGCCCGGAGAAGGCAGGTGCCTTCCTGGTCCAGGGCAGAGATCAGGGTGGACCGTACTCAGGTTTGGGGGGATGCCCCCAACATCCATGATCTCCACACTAGACAGAGGAAAGCAGCCGTCTATGGCAGGATAGCTGCCAGCCTGGCCACCAAAGACCACATGCGAACCCAGGAGCAGGTATGCATGAAAATCAAGTTGGTCCGGCAAGACCCCCAACCCTGAGCTTCTCCTCCCCCTTCCTCCCCCTTCCAGCTCCCTCCTCCCAGGTTTCCCCCTGCCCTCTCCTCTCCCACCCTCATTCCCACCTCAGTTTTGGTCAATAAAGAGAGTTTATTTTTGGCAAGAAATGTGTTTTTATTTGACATCAGGAAAGGGGGTTAGGGAGGGGTAAGTGGAAGGAGGGAGGAATGAGGCACAAGCCCCCAGTGGGGCACACCAGGGAGGCTCTTAGTGTTCCTCAGGGTGGAAGCTCTCCTGCAGGGCCTCCTGGATACTGACAGCCCCCCGATGGACCTCTGGGATGGCAGCCTGCAGAAAGTGCAGCCAGGCTCGCAGCAACATGTCCATGAGAAGCACCAGAGTGCCCAGGGGCAGCTCCAGCTCCGTGTTGCAGAGTGCTGTGGTGTCCCGAGTGAGGGCAACCAGAGCACACAGAAACACAAATGTTTTGCTGTCCCTCATCGAGGCAGGCAAGCAAGCAGGGACACCTGAGAACCAGAGGCGGGGGGCGGTGTCCTTTTAAGCACAGGAGTCAGATAGCCTCAGGCAGCAGCCACACACAGATGCTCCTGACCTGATACCCTGCCTGACTTGGTTCTGGCTGGCCTTAAATCCGATTGTGTGTCCAGTCAGTGTGGATGCAGTATTTCAAATTAGCAAAATGCTAATTTGAGATGCATTTTGTGTGTAGACGCGTTAATTCAAATTAGCTTAATTCGAATTAACTGTTTCAAATTAAGATAACTTGAATTAACGCTGTAGTGTAGACATACCCTCACTGTGGCTGGGGAGCACAGGGGGCTGATGAGCTATGCATTTTGGTCTTGTTCCCTGACTGGGACAGGAATGGGAAGAGCAAGCAGCCCTGGTACGAATTTTCCTTTTATTTTCCAAAAACAAAAATTGAGTTAAGGACTTGAGCAATGCCAGGTAAATGTGCTAGTGTCATATATAACTACACTGACCATTTAAATACTCTGTCCCAGTGCCCCATCAAGTAGTGAAATGTCCTGGAAAGCTCTGCTGGATATTTCATTACTTGGTGGGGACACTGGCTTGCAGGGAGGAAGCAACTGAGAAATGGCTCCGTGCATTGCCATTGCTCCTCATGTGGTGCAGCAGCCTCCTCCCCCCCTCACCCTTCCACCCAGCAGAGTGCATAGATGGCACTATTGGAGCTTTGCCGGCAGGCAGCCAGATCAGCTTCCGGTGGTGCACATTTTCCGGCCACTCCCCCACCTACCGTCCCTACACTGCACACCGCGCGGCCCCCTCCTTCCTCCACGGGACTGCCTCTGGAGTGCGGGGTCCCTGGTCTGGTGGCGCCGCCTCCTCCTCCTCCAGGCTGCTTGTTAGTACAGTGGCCACTGCCACCGCTGCTGGGGGCTGGGCAGGTCCAAGGCAAAACCCGGTGGGGCCACTCCTGGACCTCTGTGTCTTGGAGCTGGTGCCTCAGTCCCGGCAGGGGCCTCATGGAGCCTGGCTGGGGCACTGGGGGGCAGCTCAGCAGTTGCGCTCCATGCGCTGCCACTCTCTCTCCCCCCACCCCTCCCCACCCCACTGGCAATGAGCCTGATCTGGCAGGGAAGGTCAGAGTTTGTTCACCCCCCTGCCTTCCAAGTAGAGAGCTGGTGCTCCCTGCTGCATGGCAGGGAGAGGCTGAGCTTCCTCCCCCTCCCCACCCCGCTGGGGGAACAGCATCATGTTGTCCAGAGGCTTTCCCCTCTGCAAGGGGGCATGGAGCCAGGTAAGCGTCCCCCCTAATGCCCAGACCCCCACACCCCAATCCCCCTACTTCCTCCCCTTTCCCCGCCAAGATCCTGCATTCCCAACTGGCTCCAACACCCTCCCTTGTTACTGCATCCTCCCTCCTGGCCAGACACCCTGCCCCAGGCCCCTTTCTGCACCATCCCTCCTGGCTAAACACCCTGCACCCAGCCTGCTTCTGTACCCTGCCTCCCACCCAGCCTTGCAACCTCTCCCACTTCTGCACCCCACCTCCCACCCAGATCCTGCACACTGTCCCTATCCCACACACTGGCAGCCCTGTCCCACACACTGAACTCCTCATTTTTGTCCCCATCCCAGAGCCTAAGGGGGTCCATAAAAACTACTAACTCCAGAACCCAATAAAAGTAAATCTGGCCTATGGGAAGCCTTGAACCTCAGTCCTCCCTGTCTCTTCCCCACACCCTGTGGGGCTGGAGCACCAGAGGAGTGACGTGTCTCAGTTGGAGGCATTGGGGGTTTGGGGACTTCTTTGGTTCTCACTTGTGTGGCCCCCTCCAATTGATTTTTCTGTAGGTTAGTGGCCCCCAACACCTTTGCCACAAATAAAGAAAACACTGAAACCTTTTGTGTTGGACATAAATTAATATTTTACTTTATTTAAATGAAGTTTGATAAACTAACATGAGAAAGTTAAAATGCTTAATCTGTTTAATAATTTAAGATAAACCATTCTCCCTAGCTGCAGCACTAGCAAAATGGATCAGGCATACTTATGTACTTAACGGTGAGTTTCCACTTGCAACTGGTGGTCTGTGGAAAGATTTACATTAAGCCAGGTGGTTCATAGGCCAAAAAGTTTGAGAACCACTGAAACAGAGGCAACCCCGGCCTCTCCCGCCAGGTTAATGCAATGCAAGTTGGGTTAATGCAGTTGCAGAATAGTTGCATGGGGGGTCCTATGAGGCCCAAACCCATCTCTGTTGGTAGAGGATGGTGGGCGGAGTTCTTAGAGGGGTCACACAGCACCCTTTACTTCTAGTCATGTGTCCATCTTATAGACTCACAGACTTTAAGGTCAGACAGGACCATTATGATCATCTAGTCTGACCCCCTGCACAATGCAGGCCACAGAATCTCAGCCACCCACTCCTGGAATAATCCTCTCACCTTTATCTCAGATATTGAAGTCCTCAAATGATGGTTTAAAGACCCCAAGATGCAGAGAATCCTTCAGCAAATGATCCGTGCCCCATGCTACAGAGGAAGGCGAAAAACCTTGACCCTGGGAGTACTACCTCCAGTGGTGGGACTTCTTGTGGAAGGCAGGCAGGCATGGCTAATGGAGGTCAGGGAGCGGGGCTAACATATCTCCAATTTTGGTTCAGAAAATATGGTCACCAAATATATCACACAAAAGATAATTGTCCTGCTTCACTCAGCACTGGCGAGGCCTCACATGCAGTACTGTGTGCAGTTCTGGGTCCCACACCTTAGGAAAAATGTGGACATGGAATCATAGAATACTAGAATCCAGTCATCAAGTCCAGTCCCCTGCCCTCGTGGCAGGACCAAGCACCATCTCACCCCTGATAGATGTCTGTCTTAACCTGCTCTTAAATATCTCCAGTGATGGAGATTCTACAACCTCCCTAGATAATTTATTCCAGTGTTTAACAACTCTGACAGCTAGGAAGTTTTTCCTGATGTCCAGCCTAAACCTCTCTTACTGCAATTTAAGCCCATGTTGGGTACAGTCCAATGGAGAGCAATAAAAAATTATTAAAGTTTTAGAAAAAATGGACCTATGAGGAAAGGTAAAAAGATTGGGCACATTTACTCTTATGAAAAGAAGACAGAGGGAATATTTGATAAATATTCAGATTTGTTAAGGCTGTTATAAAGAAAATGGAAAACAATTGTGATACATGTCCACTGAAGGTATCACAAAAATAATTGGTTTTAGTCTGCAGCAAGCGAGATTTAAATCAGATATTAGGAAAAACTGCCTAAGGGTATGTAAGGGTAGCTAAGTTCTGGAACAGGTTTCTAAGGGATTTCCAAGGGAAGTTGCAGAATCATAGAATCATAGAATACTAGAACTGGAAGGGACCTTGAGAGATCATCAAGTCCAGTCCCCTGCCCTCACGGCAGGAGCAAGCACCACCTAGATCATCCCTGATAGATGTCTATCCAACCTGCTCTTAAATATCTCCAGTGATGGAGATTCCACAACCTCCCTAGGCAATTTATTCCAGTGTTTAACTACCCCGACAGGAAGTTTTTTCTAATGTCCAACCGAAACCTCCTTTGCTGCAGCTTACGCCCATTGCTTCTTGTCCTATTATCAGAGGCCAAGGATAACAATTTTCCCCCTTCTCCCTGTGACACCCTTTTAGATACCTGAAAACCACTATCATGTCCCCTCTCAGTCTTCTCTTTTCCAAACTAAACAAGCCCAATTCCTTCAGCCTTGCCTCATAGCTCATGTTTTTTGGACCATTAATCATTTTTGTTGCTTTTCTCTTGTCCTTCTCCAATTTCTCCACATCTTTCTTGAAATTTGATGTCCAGAACTGGACACAACACTCCAATTGAGGCCTAATCAGTGCAGAGTAGAGTGAAAGAATGGCTTCTTGTGTCTTGCTTACACCACTCCTGTTAATGCATCCCAGAATCATGTTTGCTTTTTTTTGCAACCGTGACACTGTTGGCTCATATTTAGCTTGTGGTCCACTATGACCCCTAGATCCCTTTCAGCAGTACTCCTTACTAGACAGTCGCTTCCCATTCTGTATGTGTGAAACAGATTGTTCCTTCCTAAGTGGAGTATTTTGCATTTGTCCTTATTAAACTTCATCCAGTTTACCTCAGACCAGTTCTCTATTTGACCAGATCATTCTGAATTTTGACCCTATCCTCCAAAGCACTCACAACCCCTCCCAGCTTGGTATCATCTGCAAACTTAATAAGTGTACTCTTTATGCCATCATCTAAATTTTTGATGAAGATATTGAACAGAACCAGTCCCAAAATAGACCCCTGCAGAACCCCACTTGTTATGCCCTTCCAGCATGACTGAACTGCTAATAACTACTCTCTGAGAACAGTTATCCAGCCAGTTATTCTAAGAACAAGCTGAACAAAGCCTGTCAGAAATGTTCTAGGTTTATTTGGTCCTGTTCAACACGGGGGGGCTGGACTTGATGATCCCTCAAGGTCCCGTCCAGACCTACATTTCTTTGATTCTATGACTACTGAAGATGGTGTCTGCATTAGCTATACAAATGGTAGTAATCCCCCACCCCCACCCCAGGACCTGGCCACTTTGTTCTTTGATTAATAGAACATAAAAAATATCACATAAGGTTTGGTAGACCAACTTGCTGCAGCTGAACAGGAAGTGTCATCCTGGTTGGGGTCCCGAGCTGAGGATGACAATCATACAGAAGCTGGGCAAATCTCTTTGGGGTGACTATGGGTGAGTTGGTCCTGCTGTGAGATTAAGACTTCAGTTCTGGCCCATGCCTGAATCAGGTGTCCAAGAGCCATGTGACAACTGCCCAGCTGTAGCGGTGACTACAGTAAGAAGGGCTGCCCTTCCCCCAGTAGGAGAGATGAAAGGGGTTGTGTCCTCTCCACAGAAGCCTGCAGAAAGATAGGTGTCTGGGCCTCCCGGGGGGGCGTGAGCAGACAACTTTTCACCAGTGGGACAGAGGTTGTCTGCAGAGTGTACTGTGGAGCAGAAAGAACTAGCCATCCATTCTACTCTTCCAGGCTAATGGTCAAACCCTGCTGTCCAGGAGTGGAATTGTTCTCATGTGGGAGGGCTAAAGGGCCATAATTTGTTTCATGTCTAAATAAGCCACACACCAAAAGAGGAGATTTTATTCTAAACATGTGAGTGCAAATGTATTCATCTGAGACCTAGAGGGTGGGATCTGAGCCAGCAAATGTGTGACAGGTAGGCCACTGCCATGAGATACCTACAAATTACTAATTAAATCTCTAATTACATATGTTATTTACAGCTAACCTAAGATATTATACAAAAAGTCATAAGTGTGGGAAGTAGAGATGCCCCCAGGTTTTGCACCCAGCTTCCCTGTGCCTCGGTGCCAACCCGCTGCCAACCTACTTGCTGGCTTCACCAATCCTGGGTCCTGGTGTCTGGATAGCCCCCACAGGGTTCTGGCAGGCCTCCAGGGTCCTGCTGGTTCCTCTGGCTTAAGCGCCGCCGGCCCTTAGGTTCCCGCTGCCTGTCCCCTCCCTCAGCCCTCTGACTCTAGAGTCCAGGCTACTCCTGGAGGCTTCACTGCTGCCCAGGATCACATCGCCAACACAGAGCTCAGCCCCTGGCCTTGGCCTGGGGCTTGACCATGGCAATGATGTCCAGCCTTTACGGTCCAAGAGAGTTGACATCTATTGGAGAGGTATGAAACAGCTGTAAGGGGAGCGGGTCGTAACTCAGATCCCCACCCCAAAAATTGCTCTTCTGTAAAGAGTGTTCCAAATGTAGCTGCCCTATTTCCCTAAATTCATCTTTAAAAATGAATTCCCTAAAATCCAATGATCAGGTAAAATCTCTCCTCCTATGGAGCCCTGACACGCATTGTTGCAATACTCTGTACTTGAATCCAAATATGATACCTGCATCAAGTTTGAAAAGCTTCTCCCTGTTGATGCAACATCCCAGGAGTTGTCACTGTTACTCAGAGGCTTATTGACACTTTAAATAAATATTAAAATTAAATGCAGGGGTACTTAGTGTGTCCAATGGCTTTGGTAAATGTGATGGTCTTTGCATTTCAGCAATAATACCCACATAATCTGCATCTGAGTTACTTTCTTGTGCGCCAGTCAGTGCTACTGCTGCGTTTATGCAGCATTTACTCAGTTTAATATCTCAAGCATTTTTTAACCCAATACAGGATCCAAGATGCATCTTTATGTCCACTGAAATACAGAATCATCAACGTATATGTCAACAAAACACTGAAAAATTCAACCCTAGATGTCTTGGCTGTGTCCATTACTAGTTCTCCTTTTAATCAATCATTTACTAGACATTTAAGTTATCAGATACAAGCTAACAGCAGTTCTGGAGTAACTGACAGACAGCTCTTCCACAAGGCTTTTTTAGGTTCCTCTGCTCTCCCTAGGATTTAGATTGCCTGTCATTCTGGACAGAACTGGCTGCAGGTAATGTTGCAGATAAGGGCTGTGAAAGAGTTTGCTCAGTCTAGCTTCATCAGATCACGCTACATTACTAATTTTACTTAAAAAAACAATGAGGAGTCCTGTGGCACCTTAGAGACAACAGATTTATTAGGGCATATGCTTTTATGGGTAACAAACATTTTTACTTACTTATGAATCTCTTTTACAGCCAATTCTATACCGTAGGCACTTCATAGGCATAAATCCATTATTAGTATCACTTGTCATCCAGTGTACAGCTGGGAAAATAAAATCTCCCATAATTACATAATTCTCTAGTGGTAGGGCCCAGATACTCCTGGATGTGATAGCTGACAGATTTCTTCCACCAAATAGTCACCGAACAAACAAGAAGTGATGCCATTGTAGATTTAATAGTAAGTCGTGAGGACACCATAAAAGGCTGGTTGTACAGGACATCCTTGGTTCAAGTGAACATGAGCTAATTCAGTTTAAACTAAGTGGAAGGATTAAAAAAAATAGGTCTGCAACTAAGGTCCTTGATTTCAAAAGGGCAAACTTTAAAAAATGGAGGAAAGTAGTTAGGCAAGTGGACTGGACTGGCACTCAAGAATCTTAATGTGGAGGAGACTTGGAATTAGTTTCTGAAACTTTGATTTAGAGTATCTGAAGCCTGCATCCAAGCAAGGGGGAAAAATTGTAGACAAGGGTGGCAGACTACAATGGGTTAAAAGGCATCTCAAACTGGTTATTAAGAGAAAGCAGAAAGCCAAAAGAAATAGATGAAAGGATGGATCAGCAAGGAAAGGTATCACCTGTAGGTTAGAAAATATAGTGGAGAAGTCAAAAGTCAAGCAGAGTTGAACTTTGCAAAGGAAATTTAATCTAATAGTAAAGGGTTCTTTAGTTATTGTATTGCCAAGAGGCAATGGTTCTTCCCTTAAGAGATTCGGAGGCAATAAGCACACAAATTGGGTGAAGGCTTAAAGATTTTACTAAGCAAATATTAAGGTAAAATACAATGCTTAATATTAGAGTAAAATACAATGAAGCAAATCTTAGAATAAAATACAATGCTTATTAAGCCTAAGCAGATCTCAGAATGAAATGCAATGCCCACGTTCCTTCTGCTGCCGGGAACCCCCCTGAAGGAGAACAGTGGATGGACCCCAGTGGCCGGTGTGTAGCACCTTCTGTGGCTTTGGTCTATGCCGAGGTTCTAATGTTAGAAATATCCCTGGCACTTATATGCTGTTGGATCTACAGTAATCGCCCCTGTTGTTTTGAGAACCTAACAAGATCATTGATACATTGCATATTTTCCCACATCCAATAATTAGCTTATTGATACTTTGCATATTTTCCAAGGTCAAATAATTAGAATTATCAGGTGGGAAACATTCAGCAAAGATAGCTATGTGATCTTCCCAAGCACTCCTGCACTCCCATACCAGGTGCATGGCCTTGGGACTTGTTGAAAGTCAACAGTGCATTCCTATGCTGTACCATCTTGAGCAAACAGCTAACTCTTTGAGAATAACAAAAGAATAATAATAAGCAAAAAGCACAAATGGCTGCCTAGAGCATCCAGGCCTGTAAGAAAATGCAGGCACAAAAGGAACGATTGTGGTACACCACCTAATTTCCTCGATCTCACAATCATCTTCCACATTTCCACTACAGCTATGAACATAAAAAACCCCAAGGAAACTGAGGATGGATATTAAAGATAATCTTGGCATTGCTGAACACCCAAATGAATACTTTGCCTCAGTTTTTCATAAGACTAATGAAGAGCATAGTGGTGGTGACAGGGACACTAATGGGAGTGGGGATATGGAGGTAGAAATGATCACATCCAAGTTGGAAGTCAATTTCATACAGCTTTATGGAACCAACCCGACTGTGCCTGGTCATCTCCATACAAGAATATTAAAGATTATGGGTCTATTACAGGTGTGGGTTCTGTGGCCTGCAATGTGCAGGAGGGCAGACTAGATGATCACAATGGTCCCTGCTGTCCTTAATGTCCATGAGTCTATAACTCCTCCAGTAACTTCCCTCTAGCTGGGCAGTTTACATTTCAATATGACCCATTGTAGTCTCCCCTTTACTCACTCTTTATCCACTTTTTAGTTCTTGTCATGAATCATGGATAGTGTGAATGGTTGGCATGAGTAAATTAACAGTAAGTGAGCTGAAGAGAAGCCATACTAAGGTTCGAGTCAGTGCCCTGGAGAATTGTGGACTTGTTTACAACTTTAAGAAAAAGGACTGTGTGAAATAAAAGAATTGTGTACGTGTGCTGAGGAGACAAAATGGTACAGAAGGAGGCAACATTCCCAGATAAGGAGTAACAAGGAAGAGACCTAGTCAAGGACATTCTATTGTTTATAACTTGTGGTGTAAGCAGGACGCTCCAAGATCGGTCGTGAAAACACCCGCAGAAGGAAGGGGGGTGCAATCTATGGACATCACCCCACCCGGACCCGGACTGTGTGTAACTAATGGATATAATTCCACATGGACTGATTTCCCCTCCCCCGAGGGTTATATACTACACCATTTTGCCCCACAAGTTGGAGTCTATCAATTCAGCATATTAGAGTGACATGCACGTCGGACTTCCGCCTCAACCAAATTAACTAAAATTACCTGGGGTCGAGCCAGCCCCAGAGGGGGGGGTGTGTGTGTGTGTGTGTGTGTGTGTGTGTGTGTGTGTGTGTGTGTGTGTGTGTGTGTGTGTGCGCGCGCGCGAAATTGAATTAAGAATTAGGCTGCTAAATTGGGTTAAGGTTTAGATTTAGATTGTTAATTATTCAATTTAAATATTGCTTTTAATGCTTGTGATGCCTTTTAATGCCATTTTAATTGCTTAGTACTAAATATATATACATATAGTACTTTTAAAACTGCTCCTGAATTGCTTGCAATAAAACTTTTTAAAGGTATATTTGGGCTACTGTGGAGATCTTTTGTTCTGCGAACGTTGAACTGAATGCATATTGTGATACGGCCTGATCAACTGGATCACAGCGCCCTCTTGTGACAACATCTTTTCCAATGTAACTAATTATTTCACATGTGGAATATTATCAAGTGCATTACTGAAATCCATGAAAATTAGCTCTACTTCATTTCTTTTGCCAAGAAAATTATTTTCTCAAAGAAAGAGATCAGATTAGTCTGGTATGATCTACCTTTGGTGAAACCATGTTGTATTTTATCCCAACTACCATTTTATAAAAGTGTTAAACTGCAAATACTGGAACCTTAACACAAGCCCATAAGTCCTCCAGGATAAGTATAAATGTAAAAATTAAAGTTAAAGTTTGGTTAAGAATATACCGTGTTAGATTTGTAGTTGTTGGCTAGTCGGGAGAAGGCCCCAACTAGCAAACAAAAGAAGGCTGTGAGAATAATGAGTCAGATTGCCTGTCACATGGAAAGACCAGTCAGTGGGAGATGTGGGAAAGAGCGTGGGCTGAGGGATGTGTTAGCTGCAGGCATGGAGCTCCCATTGGCTGGAAACGGTGAACTGTAGCCAATGATAGCTGAAAGACTTCATGCCTTACAGCCAGAATGTCCCTCAGCCCATTGCTGACCCTGACGAGCTGGGACTGGAAGTTTGTACACCTTCAATATAGAGTCGGCTTATAAACAGGTTATTGACATTTTAACTTTTTTACTGAACGTTAGGGGGGCAATTTATGAACGAACAGGCTAATGTTTGAGTATATATGGTAATCTCTTAAAGGGCTCATAACTAATACTTGCCTGTCTACATTGGAACCTTATGGGGGTTTTGTGTCGATTTTCAGGTAGCTTGATGAAATGCTTAAATGTTTTTTTATGGTTGAATATAATAAATTCCTTCTTAGTTAGGCTTTTTAGGCACGTTTAGAACAATTTTATAAATGCCACTCGGCCTTAGGATTTAATAAAGGAATTTATGTCTAAATTAGTGTGTAGTGGTTTCCCATATTAATATAAGAAATAAAACAGCAATACTGGGTCAGACCAAAAGTCCATCAAGCCCAGTATCCTGTCTGCCAACAGTCGCCAATACCAGATGCCCCAGAGGGAAGGAGCACAATAGGTAATCCTCATGTGATCCCTCCCCTGTCTTCCACTTGCAGAGAAACAGAGGCTAGGGACACCATTCCTACCCATAGTGGCTAATAGATTCATGGAGGTTAGGTCCATCAATGGCTATCTAGCTCTTTTTTGAACCCTGTTAAAGTTCTAGCCTTCACCACATCCTCTGGCAAGGAGTTCCACAGGTTGACTGTGTGCCGAGTGAAGAAAAACTTACTTTTGTTTGTTTTAAACCTGCAGCCTATTCATTGCATTTGGTGACCCCTAGTTCTTATATTGTGGGAATAAATAAATAAATAACTTTTCCTTATTCACTTTTTCCATACCAGTCATGATTTTATAGATCTCTATCATATCCCCCTTTAGTGTCTCCTCTTTTCTAAGCTGAAAAGTCCAAGTCTTTTTAATCTCTCTTCATATGGGACCTGTTCCAAACCCGTAATCATTTTTGTTGCTCTTTTCTGAACCTTTTCCAATGCCAATATTTCCAATATTGATAATTTTAAGTTTGATTAATAATAGCAATGAGTTCTAATCAACATTCCATTCTCACCAGTAATCCTGTCAGTCTATCAATCCATCTCCTCCCCAGATGCCCAAAAAGGACAAAGGACTTTGTTGCATACCTAGAATCAGGCAGACCAAGACAAGGAAATAATCTCCAAAGTCATGGATTCTCCACTCAGAATGCCATATGCCCTGTGAGCAGCATCCTCCTTTCATTAAATCCAAAGTGCTCCAGCTTGAGCACCACAAACCATTGTAACTATTCTAGTATTGGAAAATAGAAAGTGACATCTCCAGAAAGTTCTTCATCTTCTGCATACAGAGCACTTTCACAGCATGTTTTCCTCTAAGGCCAGCACTGCAGATCAGACATACCTGTGCAGGTATCTCCAGATCTTCATGCCAGCACATGTCAGGGAACGTCTAGACTACAAACCTCTTTTGAAAGAGGCTTTTTTGAAAGACTCTTTTGAAAAAGCCTCTTTCAAAAGAGAGCGTCTAGACTACAGCCAGTACTACTACAGCCAGTCCGTCTGGATGCTCTGTTTCGAAAAAGCACAGTTCGCGTTCAATAACACCTTTTTCGAAAGAACACTTTCAAAAAAAGGCATTATTCCTTGTAAAATGAAGTTTTCCACGATCAAAAAAACTGTCACGTTCTTTCGATTTACTTTCAAAAGAATGCAGCAGCAGTCTAGACGCAGGGGAAGTTTTCAAAATAAGGCCACTTTTTTGGAAAAAACCCTGTAGTCTAGAAACACCCTCAATGAGGTTTTAAAGTTGTGTAGGGGAGCCTGGACAGCCTCCCTTGACCAGAACAACAATGTGTGCATTGTCAGGCCTTGTCCAAAGTATGGATCTCTAACAAAGCAAACCTGTGGCGGAGTTCCTACTCAGGCCCCTTTGGTCTGGGATACCTTCTGGTCCACGAATCACCAGAGACGCTTCTGGTGCAGTCACCCGTGCCTTTTTTGTTAGTTCCCACCACCTTCTATGTACAAAGCTCACAATCAATTCAGTCAGCTCCTCCATCTGCCTGGGAGCACATTCAGCCACACCCTGGCTCCTTGCTCCTCCTTGACCTCTCCAGCCTTCCTTCCTCTGCCTTATATAGCCCTCTCCCAGTGAGGCCCAGAGCTGCTTGTAATAGCCCTTCAGGCATGGGCTTGCTCAGCTGTTTCCCCTCAGCCTCTTTAGCCAGGCTACAGTGGCCGAGCTCTGGCTTAGCTAGCAGTCTGTCACAAAACCCTAGGCCTGTTTCAAGTCTGGTGCACATAATCACGCAGATAAGGCGGGGGAAGCTGTGAGAGGCAGGGATGCTTTGCACAATCATGCTGGGATTGCATGGTACTGCAAAACCATGCCAAGAAGACCAGAAACAATCTGGTACTGGTACATCCCATTTTTGATAAGCAAAAAAATTCCAGATACAGCCATAAAACTGTTAATTAAGCACTTAGTTTTGCAACATCCTGAGTAGCAGAATGTACCCCAAATATTGGCATAATAGGTATCTTACATAATATGTAGTTGATTGGTAGATATTGTGAAAGTAGAATGAGTTAAAATGATGTTGTTTGTTCCTTTGCAGGAAGGGGAATGTTGAGATAATGTTTGTGTGTAAGCAGGAAGAAGGATGTTAAGACAGTAGACAATGATTCCACTTAAGGTGATAGTGGGACATTAACAAGAGATTGGTGAGAGATAATAAGGAAATGAGATACGTGACTAGCCCCAGGTAATCTTGTAACCTTGTTTGAGTTCGTGACCTTTTATCTGTATAAATAAGGTGGCTTGGGCTTTGTTAAGGGAGCTCACTTTTCTGGTTGTATTGGCAAAGCGCTTCGCTAATAAAACAGAGTGGTCTGCTAAATTGTGAGTTCTGAGTCTAACTTTGACAATATTATTAGAACTTCCAAGTTGAGTTTAAATATAGGAGTAGAAAACCTAGTCAGTGGGAGGGATTGGGTAAGGTGTCCCCACTACCTTACTCACTGCGACTAGAAGGTGAACCTATTCCTACTGCCCAATGCATTGTGTACGCCTCTGCGCATTGGAACTGTGTGTGATTTATAGAAATAAGTACATGTATATTCATATTCTTTAAATCAAGTATCTTGTTTTTATTGTCCTAGGTGTAGGTGTTATTATATTGACTGTGCTACCTATCCTGTTTATTGGAATAGATCTATGTAACTGTGCATTGCTTTATTATTCTGTGCACAATAAAGTTAAAAAGAGTTTCTCTGAGGTGTTTACTGGCTCCTCTCGTATCTAAAACAAATCGAACCACATGACAAGTTGTTCAAATGTAAGACTCCAAAGCTTCTCATCTGCTCATGGATGATGAAAATACGATCTGACTAAGACATAAATAGACACTGAATGATTTAACTCAAGATGATAATTTAGCAAGATTTCATCTGCATCTGCTGGGATTGTCCTCTCATTACAACTGTCCTTTGCAGTGAGTGAATGAAATAGAATAATTTTTATGCTCTTGCATGGTATCAGTGAGTTTTTCCCCGCTTCAGGCTATATCAACACTAGTTAATGTACACACATACATGTGTATTGTTATACCATAACTCCCATATTTTCCACATCTGAACTGCTGAAGCACATATATGAAGGAGAGTGCATAGCAAGACAGCTAGCATTCATAAGGGTTGGGGTATGTACACATTTCTTCTGTAGCACAGTCCCATATCTATGTTATCATGTAAGGTGGATAGAGAGCAGCATCATTCAAATTTCAATAGTTCTCAAGGCCCTTGCCCACAATGCATTGGAACTTTTTCTTCCTGGCCCTCTTTCAATGTCTCTGGCCTTCCATTGTCAGTGGTAGCAGTGAGCTGTGCTGAATACTTTAAAACAGTTTTTCTCTACAATCTGGTCAGTGGAGATTAGCAAGGATCATGTTCGCAGAGCAGCCATCTGGTCCACCAGGCACATCCAAGTGCTGATATAGGCGTGCTCAGAATACACCATCCTCCACAAATTCACTTGGAGCAGCAGGAAGGATCTTGAGCTGCAGTAGGAATTAGAATCCAAAGCCGATAATTTTTACAATGGGCCCTTCTTCTGCCCCTCAAATATCCCCTCTTGTGTTGGTGCTACGTGCCTGAAGTGCAGCCTCAGTCCACTCTGCCCCAAAATGATCATCAAGCAAGACATGGCTCTAAATGAATGATTTTCTGGAAATCCCATGTCATGCATTTAGCAGAAGCTATAACACAGATTATTAATTAACTATGTCCTTAACTACCTTCCTCTGGGATCAGTCTTGAGACCAATCTTACTTAACATTTTCATTATTGACCTTGGCACAAAACATGGGAATGGCCTAATAACATTTGAGAATGACACAAAGATAAGAGGTTGACGGAGAATTTTTAATCCGAGGGTTCGGATGGGGGCCCAAAACCCCTACCAAATCAGTTCCAGACACCCTTCTTAAGCAACCAGCTTTATTCAGGAATGCATTCCAGGGCAAAAATCTCCAGGATACTCTCAGGAAAAGTTTCTGCAACTTCCCAAACAAAAGGCAAGGTCTTTTGTACCACCTTACATGGTAATTACCTTTTTCTCACTGACCACTTACAATTGCATGCATATACAGGTCATGCCCCTTTGCACCAAATTCCCTCCAATCATTATCTGTCCCCCCTCAGTCCCTTTGCAGGCCTTACAACAGGTTCAAACCAGTTTTACCTACCCCCCCCCTCCCTTTGCTCACCTGAGTTCAAGCACGTACCTCTTTACAAAGACCAGACTTAACATCCAGGTGTCACAGAGGTCATACTGACAACAAATTAAGTTTATCCTTCATTCCCCCCTTTGATCCACTTGTGGATCACAATTAATCTTAAGCATCCTTTCCCATTCATCCTCAGACGTGCAAGTGTCTTTGTAGTCTTTCTCGGGAGGGTTCGGTACATTTAGCAGAAGCATCTGTTGTACCTTGTTTTCTGCTACATTCTCTATCTTTTGTAAGCACCCTTTAATACAGCATAAGGCTAGCTGTATCTTTATGTATATAGAGCATATTAAGACAAGGAACATCAATATTCCTGCCACCACCTTCTTCATGAGTTCGCTTAACCCTATTCCCAACCAATTTAAAGTATTCCAGTCTTGCAACTGCTCTCTAAATGTTTTTGTCTGGACAGACAATGTTTGGATTTCTTTTATCCTTGTGGTTAGGTTTGAACTCACATCAGAAACTTTAACACAACATTCTGGGCCTATTAATCCACATACCCCTCCCTGAGCTGCTAGTAGATAGTCAAGAGCCAGTCTGTTTTGCTGGGTAAAGATTCGCAATTCATTTAAATTTCCTTGTACCACACCTAGTGCCCCCTCTGTGGTATTCATGAATTTCTCCATAAGCAGGGACATTGTTTTCAAATCATGATTGGTTTTTGCCTGCCCTACCCATAGAATGGTAGTTTCAGCTACTGCAAGGGCAGTTTGTTCTATCCAGTTCCATGCCTTTTCCCAAGACCCATCCCTTTTGTTCCTGATATGCCCTGGTGGCAAAGTGTCAACAATCCTCATAGCTGGTGCCACGAGACCGAGGTAACAAAACCCTGATGCATTTTGCGGAAGCCTTTTATAGGCAAATTTACCGCATATCCACCAATAATTGTACATGTTCCACGAGTCAGACTGATATATCATCATGGCTCGGTTTGCAAAGGTGGTGTTACCTTCCTTGCAAAGGTCTGTACTAGTAGTCCCTCCCCATATGGTTGTTATTTCTGGTTTGAATAGAGTACACCAAAGGTTTGTGGTAGACATAGTGGAACCATTATGCCATACATGTGTCCCATCCACCTTTGTTATAATGTGTGTACAGCTTGATTTCCCTACAAAGGTGGTACCTGTAAGATTCCTACATAGGGGGCTTGTACCACTAAATGATAATTGGATGCACCCAGTCTGGTTGAACCACACAGTTTGGTCATTTTGTTCCAGTAATGCATCACTTACTAGTCCAGTTTTGTTTAACGGAAGGGCACCTATTGGGTATCCACTGTGCGCGCTTTGTGGTGCCCAGGCACACACCCAACAGTTAGTTTTGTTTGCGGCTCGTGCCATACCTTCTGCCAGCTGCAGAAAGGTATTAGTCCCAATACCATTCCCCCTTTGGAGCCAAATAAGGCCTATACAAAGGAGGAACAAGAGTTTAGCCATTGTGCAGAGATTGTAATCCTTTCAGCACTTGCGCGGACGGAGGTTATAAGGAAGTGTGGAGGAAGGAAAACAGCTTTCAGAAAACCCACCGTCCTCTGACAAAGTGCCGGTAGGGTCAATGGCAAGGTTGGGTGTAGATTCGTGTGAAATGTCAATGTGACTAGTAGGACCAGAAGGGATCTGGCCTGTAGTGAGAGCGTAGTGAACGAGGTCCCGGTCTCTGATTTCCGATGATGTATATCCCTTGTCCAGGAGAAGTGATTCAATTTCTCTCTCAGAAAGCGGTAGAAAGTCGTTTTCTTCTGGCTCTGGGCTGACAGGTTCAGTAGGAGGCGATATGTCGGGAGAGGCAAGTTCACACAACTTATGAGGGTCAATGGTGCGGCGCACGTGGCTTGCGTGTATCCAAGAATCTCGCTCGGCTACCTTCACAGCCGTGTTGGTAGTCAGCAGGACCTGGAAGGGACCATTCCACCTTGGAGATAGGCAGTCTTTCCTCCGGAATTCTTTTATCAGGACCCAATTTCCTGGCTGCACGTCATGGCAAGGCACATCAGTTGGGACAGGTAAGGCTTCTGCAACCTGAGAGGAGAGACTGAAAGCAATTTTAGACAGATGTATGCAGTATTGAAGTAGTTCGTCATAACATTCAGACAAGTGGGAAGGATTAATTTTTCCAGGAGGCTCAAATTCAAGTAAAATTGGTCTCCCAAATAGAATTTCATGAGGGGTGAGACCATGTTTGCGGTTCGGGGTATTTCGGATATGCATGAGGGCAAGGGGCAATGCCTGCGGCCACTTTAATCCAGTGTCAGAGATAATCTTGCTTAACTTCCTTTTGATATCGAGGTTTTTTTCTTTCAACATGCCCTGAACTTTGGGGATGATATGGGGTATGGAACCGTTGTTCTATGTGGAGGGCGCTACACAGATCTTGCAGGATTTTGGCCGTGAAATGGGTTCCTTTATCCGAGTCAATTTTTAAAGGGATTCCAAATCTGGGAACCACCTCAGTAACTAATTTCTTTACCACAGTAGTGGCGTCTGCTCGACGGCAAGGGAAAGCCTCCACCCAACCACTGAACACACATACAATAACCAGACAATACTTAAACCCACAGGAAAGGGTTAACTCTATAAAATCGATCTGCAAATATTGGAAGGGTCCATAGGCCCAAGTATGAGCACTCGGAGTAGTCTTTTCTCCACCCTGGGTAGAGAACTTTTGGCAAGTAGCACAATTGCTGGTGATTTTAGCAGCAGCTTGGTGAATCCTAGGCGCATACCAATGCTTCAGAATCTGGTCCGCTACCCCCCTTTTGTTCATATATCCTAATCCATGGGTAATGGTAGCCAATTGGGACCCAAAGTAGAAGGAGCCACAGGTCGTCCATCTGGTGAAAGCCAAATGTTATTATCTTGAATACGACACCCAGCTTTGTACCAATTGCGTTGTTCCTTCTCAGGTGCCCTAGATTGCAACAGGGATAAATCATTTAGAGTCAGGGGAACAGAAACAGCGACCAGGATTTGAAATGGAGCTGGAGGTCCACAGGCAGCTGCATTCCTGGCTGCAAAATCTGCCCGTCTGTTTCCTACTGATACAGTATCAGTTTTATCAGTATGAGCACTGCAATGCATAATAGAAATAGCAAAAGGTAATTGAATAGCAAGCAAGAGGTCATTAACAAGGGATCCATTAGAAATGGCACTTCCCGAGGACGTTAAGAATCCTTGATGTTTCCAAATCTGACCTACAGAATGGCAGATATTAAAAGCATACATTGAGTCAGTATAAATGTTAACAGATTGATCAATAGCTAAAATACAGGCACGAGTGAGAGCAATTAGTTCAGCTGCTTGAGCACTTTTTATTCCTGGAAGAGAATGAGTTTCAATTATTGCATGATCAGAAACAACAGCATACCCGCTTATAAGGTTTCCCCTTTCATCCCTTTGCATGACCCATCAGTGTAATACACTAAATCAGGATGTGACAAAGGAACGTCCCTTAGATCGGATCGCGGGGTACAAGTGAGGTCCACCAATGCTAAACAATCGTGGGGTTCCATCTCATGGCTCTCTCCATCAGTAGGGTTAGGAAAAAGGGTGGCGGGATTTAAAGTAGAACAGCGTACTATGGAGACATTCTGGGCTCCTAAAAGGGCTTTCTCACAGTTAGTCAATCTTTGCATTGACAAATGCTGGGTCTTAGTCTTATTCACCAAAGCTTGCACTGCATGGGGTACAGCAAGTGTTAGGTTGTGACCTAATACTAGACATTGACTTTTCTCTAATAGCACAGCAGCTGCGGCCACAGCTCTGAGGCACGGGGGAAAACCCTTTGCTACTGGGTCAAGCTGAGCACTAAAATAAGCTACAGGACGAGGGCGATTTCCAAATGGCTGGCATAATACTCCTGAAGCGACCTGATCCTGTTCATGGCAAAAAAGAGTAAAGGGTTTATCATAATCAGGGAGCCCAAGAGAGGGTGGAGAGACCAAAGCAGCTTTCACTTTCTGAAAGGATTCTTCTTCCTCCTCTGTCCACGGGACGGGATCCTTCACCTTGTCAGCTGTCAGAGATACAAGGGGTTTTACAAGACCAGAGAAATTAGGAATCCATTATCTGCAATAGCCAGCAGCGCCTAAGAGAGACCGAACCTGTTTCTTAGTTACTGGGCGAGGGAGAGAAAGAACAGAGGTTATGCGTTTATCAGTGAGCTTTTGCCCTTCTTGGGATATGAGGTGACCCAAATATTCAACCTCTGCTTTACAGAACTGGAGCTTTGCCTTGGAGGCTTTGTGACCTCTCTTTGCTAATTCACACAGCAAATGAACAGTATCTGTTTTACATGCTTCATGATTAGGTGAGGCTATCAATAAATCATCAACATACTGAACAAGGGTAGACTCCTTTGGCAAAGAAATTGAATCAAGGTCCCTTTTTAACAATTGTGAGAAAAGGGTAGGACTTTCAGTATATCCTTGAGGAAGTCTGGTCCAAGTCAGCTGCTCCCCTTTATAGGAAAAAGCAAACAAAAACTGTGAATCCTTATCAATGGGAATGGAGAAGAAAGCTGAACATAAATCTATGACAAAAACATTTAGCACCTGCAGGGATAGAGGACAATATTGTTGCTGGATTAGGAACCACAGGAAATCTGGGGATAACAAACTGATTTACAGCTCTTAGGTCCTGCACAAATCTATATATCTGTCTCCCTTGATCATCAAATTTCCCCTCCTTTTTGACCGGAAGTATTGGGGTATTACACACAGACTGTGTTCTTATGAGCACTCCTTGTTCCAACAGGGAGGAGATTACAGGCGCTATGCCCTCCTCCGCTTCCTGGGACAAGGGGTACTGAGACACTCGAGGGTAAGGTCGGCCGTGTTTATACCTGATCTTTACAGGCTCTGCTGTTAACAGTTTCCCAACTTCATTGGAGTGAGAAGCCCACAAAGACGTTGGTACCTGATCCAGCTCCACACTCTCCAATTTGGAGTCTGAGTCTATACCTTGTCCGTCTGTTGTTAACATCATGAGGAAATTTGTTGCCTGATTATGGGGTATATCAACAAAGACCCCTTCAGAGGAACAATAAATTGTAGCATTCAATTTACACAGCAGATCTCTACCCATCAAGTTTACAGGTGTACTGGGGGATAACAAAAAGGCATGTTCCTCTGTCAAAGGCCCAATGGTTAAGGAACATGGTTCACTCATTGCATGGGGTATAGTTACTCCCCCCACTCCTACAGCATTTACTATTTCTCCAGTTCTGGCCAGATTGGGAGCTTCATCCTCTCGTATTGTGGAAAGGGAGGCACCAGTATCAATTAGAAATTCATGTTTGTTTCCATTAACGGAAAATGAAACTAAGGCATCAGGTGTAGCAGAAAGAGAGACCGAAGGTAACAGAGAGCATTGCAATGTTTTATCAATAACCTCTTGGCATAGTCAGTAAGGATTACTCCTTTGTCGGTCCTCCGGAGGGTAGCCTCTGTTGGGTGCACCTGCTGAAAAGGGGTTAGTATTGGGCCACCTCTGTCCTTGTGACGATGGTCCGGACTGTCTGTTGGGGCCCTGGTTAAATCTATTTTGTCGTTGTCTTTTGCGACATTCAATTTTCCAGTGGCCAAACCCACCACAGTAATTACACACATCATTAGGTTGGGGGCCCCGCCGGGGTCTGTTTGGACCTTCCCTCTGACCTTTTGGTTGCCCGTGGCCTTGTAAATCTTGTATTTGGAGTGCCATTCGGGTATTTTTTAGTTCCTTTTTCTTTTGTTTTTCTACTTGCAGGTTTTCAAAAAACTGAGTTGCAGCTTCCAAAATTTTCTCAGTAGTTTCCATTTTCCATCCAATCATATTAATAATCTTGTCCCCAATTTCTGGTCTGGTATCCCCAGGACCTCGCCTTGCTTGGGTGTAAAGAACTTGCTTCTCATGGGGTTCCATTATTCCCGAGAGTAGCATGTCAATGTCTCTGTGGGCAGGCTGATAAACTTCAAAAATCTGACACAACTCCCTTTGCAAGCCCACAGGATCCTCTCTTATTTTGGGGAGAGTAAGTCTGAAATTCATGATGTCATTAGGTGTCCAGGGGACGTGGACAAGTGCTGGGGCGCCCCCTGCTGGATTAGGAAATTGTCTTAGTGGGAGAAGTTTAATATGCTCTTTAAACAGTCCAGGAAAACTTTTAGGTCCAACTTCAATAATCACAGCCTTGTTTACGTCATTACCTATAGTCACCGAGTTATTTTCGGGATCTATTTTAGTTATAACAAACCCCAGGTCCTTTAAGTCTTTAGCCAATGTTCGCTGCAACATTTGTGTGGGGACTTCTGACAGCTTTAGAATTACTGGACTCTGAGTATGCTCAGAATCCGAAGTTTTATTGGCCAGGTTGGCATTCCCTACCGCCCCTTCAGAACTGTGAGTATGTGCGGGGGATTCAAATTGGGCTGGTGCAGCTGAATGATCGGTAAGCAGTATTTGCTGATGCTGGGGCAGGTTGGTGGGAAGGGGAGCTGGGAAATTGGGGACCCACAGGTCCAATAGATCTTCAGGTGGGTCTGGCAGCGGAGTTGATGGTTTCAAGATGGATGGGTAGATTCCGCTGGGCGCGCTTGGTGTAGGAACGTGGTTGTACGGAGGGGGACAAACTTTAGAGGAGTCAGATTTCTCCTTTATTTCTGCCAATTGTTTTTTCAGTTTTTCATTTGAGTCCTTTAGGCTAGCCATTATGGATTTATCTCTTAATTTTGAGGCCTGATCATCCCAGAGGTGCCAATAATTCATCTGGGAGGGGTGACTGGACTCTAAGACACCCTTTAAATAATTTAATTTGTCTAATTGAAAGGTACCTTGAACTGGGAATTGTAATTCTGATTCTACATAAGTATATTCATTCCACGCGTGTGTGAGCTTTACCAGCCTCCTGAGTTTAAGACCTGCTGGCAATTTCCCTGGCTGACTATAAATCTGCAGCATTTTACCCAATGGGGTTTTTGGATCTATCTTAGATCCCTTATTCCCCATAATCCCTGCCCTATTACCTATAAGACAGTTCCAATCCGGCACTAACCTGCCTTCCTCTCAGCTTCAAGCCTGAGCTGACCCTGTTTCAGTGTCTTCCCACTGTCCCCTCTTAACAAACTTATTCAAAAAAAAATAAAAATAAAAAGAGAAGGGAAAAAGACTTACAGTTGCTTGGGAAGGATGTTCTTAACGTAGGGTGGACGCTTACCGCCAGTGAAAGCAGCCGTTCAGGACAAGGAGAGAGGAACGGAACAGTGAGATTTTGTAACACGGATCTCTTACCGATTTGTATGGCGCCTTTCTGTTCAGTCTCTCCGGTCCGGCCCGTCTCAATCACCTGGTGTCCCGATCCATCCCACTCCTGACACCATAAATGACGGAGAATTTTTAATCCGAGGGTTCGGATGGGGGCCCAAAACCCCTACCAAATCAGTTCCAGACACCCTTCTTAAGCAACCAGCTTTATTCAGGAATGCATTCCAGGGCAAAAATCTCCAGGATACTCTCAGGAAAAGTTTCTGCAACTTCCCAAACAAAAGGCAAGGTCTTTTGTACCACCTTACATGGTAATTACCTTTTTCTCACTGACCACTTACAATTGCATGCATATACAGGTCATGCCCCTTTGCACCAAATTCCCTCCAATCATTATCTGTCCCCCCTCAGTCCCTTTGCAGGCCTTACAACAGGTTCAAACCAGTTTTACCTACCCCCCCCCCTCCCTTTGCTCACCTGAGTTCAAGCACGTACCTCTTTACAAAGACCAGACTTAACATCCAGGTGTCACAGAGGTCATACTGACAACAAATTAAGTTTATCCTTCAAGGTAGTCCAAATATGGAGAAGGACTGGAATATCATGCAAGAAGATTTGGATGAACCTGAAGACTGGAGTAATGGAAATTGAATGAAATTTAATAGTGCAAAGTGCAAGGTCATGACTTAGGAACTAACAGTAGGAATTTTTGCTAGAAGCTGGGGACATATCAGTTAGAATGACAGAAGAAGAAAAAGACCTGAATGTAGCAGCTGATCACTGGATGACTATGAGCCACTGAGCTGAAAAAAGGCTAATGAAATCCTAGGATGCATCTGGAGATGTATTTCTAGTAGAGACAGAGATGTGTCAGTGCCATTATACAAGGTACTGGTGACATCTCATATAGAACACTGAGTGCAATCCAGGTCTCTCATGCTTAAGAAAGATGCATTCAAATGGGGCAAGATTCAGAGAAGGACTACTAGGATCATCTGAGGAATGGAGAATCTACTTTATGAGTGGAGACTTCAGGATCCTGGTTTGTTTAACCAGACGAAGGCTGAGGGAAGCTATGATTACACTCTATAAATACATCAGAAGAATAAACACAGGGGAGAGAGAGGACATATTTGTTAAATTTTATTCCTGAATGGTGTTGGACAATGTGATAAGTAGAGTTAAAGGAAGTCGTTAGTTTTACTTATATAATGTTAGTGAAAAACAGGGCTCTTTGGGAATCAAATCTGGACTGCAGTGCAAGAACAAGTTGCGAGGCATCATACTCCCTGCACAACCATGATGTGTAAGGGCACTAGAACCTCAGACGAGTATATCCCGGCTGGACATTGGGTGATGTTTGTTGGTATATTGGGAGCAGTGAACATAACAGACTTGCTTGGCATATGTTTTCTGTATGTGTTGCTAATAAACAGATGTTTAGAGCACATCTCTGTAAGACTGTTTCACTGGGAAAAGGTCCTATGGACCCATAGGGCCATGAGCCCCAAGGGAACAAAGTAACGTAGGAGAAAGGAAGACTCCAGAGATATCCACCTGAGATCTTATCTGGTTCTCACCCCATTCACCTGTCTATCAGGGCATCAAATGAGGAGTCCACACACAAAATTATAAAGGAAACTAAACTTTATTGTCTATATAGGATAGGGAAGGTAAAAAGGACTAGGGAAGGACAGAATAACTGGGTCTGGAAACTGCAGGAGTCACACACAACAACAGCAGGCACACAGAGGAAGGTAGCCGATATTAGGCCTCCAGTCTTACACAGCTCCAGGGAAAGCTGACTTCAAGTCTCCTCTCCGGATGACAGGGATCAGGAACGACTCAGTGACAATAGGAGCTTAGGCTGGACCCTAACTCAGAACCCACCCTAGCCCCTTTGCGCCATTTTGGGTATGTGTTAGCCCTGTCTAATCCGACAATCCGTACTTGCAAGTGTGCTCCCCAGTAATCAAAAACACCGTCTGATGTTACCCCTCCTTACTCACAACTGACACTCCAAGCCAGTGATCAGTTGTCTGAGCAGCACTTGCTGCACCCTGTCAGTGAGCAGGCTGGAGGAAGAGAGCCCCAAGCACGCTGAGCACCCTCTAGTCATGCACTCCTGTTGCCTAGCAACACTTTCCCACTCTTTCCCTGTTTTCCCGCCTTTCCCTTGAGCAAGGAAGAAGACAAATAAAAATGGAGGCTGACCTGTTGTTTTGAACAAAAAAGTGGTGAACCCACAAATAAACAACTTAAACCATTTCAATTGAACTGATTACTGAAAAGGTCTAACATTAATAAAGACGTGCACATTAACAGTAAGGGCATAAGAATGGCCATACTGGCCATACTGGGTCAGACCAATGGTCTGTCTAGCCCAGTATTCTATCTTCTAATGGTGACCAATGCCAGGTGCTTCTGAGGGAATGAACAGAACAGGTGATCATCAAGTGATCCATTCCCTTTGCCAATTTCAAGTTTCTGGAAAAATACTTAAATTGACCAGATTTTGCCGAGTCCTTGATGGGTTGGGTAGGTGTCTATGCTCTGAATCTATGGAAGTGAAAAAATGGGGGTGCTTAAATTAAATGGACTGTGCCTTGAGCCATCAGTAGGGTAAAGGCAGGGTGCCCTAGACTGTGCTGGTAACACTTTAGTCCAAGAAGGAAAAGGGAATCCTTAGGTTGTCCAAGAAATATCAGCATTCTCTGTGAGTGTAAGGATCTGGCTTCTTACTGTGCCGATCCATGCTGCAGAAGCTGGGAGAACCAGGAATGTGTGAAGAATCAGGTTTAGTGACTACACAAACACAGTGTTGCGTCCCTGGCTTGCAGTGCTCATCGTAAAGTTCCAGGAACAAAATGAAGTTGTGGCATGATTTTCTGTCCTTGTCTCTTTCACATATACATGCTGGACACAGAGGCTGGATTTTCTGGTAATGCAGTGGGGCCAGTGAGGTGACTGTGCATTTTTAGTGATTAGGTTTTCCTCTTCCATGAGAAATCCATCTGCTATCTTAGATTACAGTCAATTTCCTCTTGAATTGCCTTCCATTGCTGTAAGCTGGTTCTTCATATTCAACACCAGGATGAATGTGGTTGGTTCATCTTCATAGGTGTCCAACCCCCTCCGTTCAGCAATATGTAAACGGGCAATCTTTAGCAGAAACAGCTCCTTTGTGCAAATTACAATGACACTTGTGACTGGCACATAATTCTACTCTGCTCCATTCAGTATTTCTTTGCCGGAAATTATAGTACGTTTAATTTCCCATAGTATATTCTAAACATTTTTCCATCATGCATCAAATTTTGCCTCAAGTCCCTTTTTAGTCAAGGACTTTCCCCATTTTGATTGTGATGAAAATCAAACCAGCCAGATCTTCCACTATTATTTTTTTTCCAGAAGTATTATAAAATAAACCAAGACATAGCCCAGAACCTGCCCCCCCTTTGTCAGTGTTATTTGAGCTCAAGAAATGCATTAACAAAGTTTTATAAACCATTATTGTTAAAACTATTATTCTATAGCCTGTACATTTAGTTACAAAGCATCTGGGGACTGAGAGTTTTCTCTGATCTGTCTTAAGAAAAATGTGGACTACTTTTTTATGTTAATCAGAAATCAAAATAATACTTTGGGAGGATCAGAGAAAGTTATTATTCTTGACAAAATTCTGATATGAAGTACATCTAGTAGTTCTTTAATAATTATCCAGAGTAAAAACAATTCACATCATCATATACAAGATGTAAAAACCAAAAATAAATCACACAGGATTTAAGGTGCAGTGTTAATCTGGTGACCAAGATAAATTGTTTCTAAAAGAAGTCAGCTTATAAAACCTAAGATAGCAGAATTCCAGCTAATCATTTTAAAAACACTTCACATTTCAGAAGATTCATATGACCATCTCTTATCTAGTTCACCAATGACATCACAAAGTTATCACTGTCTATAGCGTGAAGTCAGCACTGCTGCAAAAATGTGAAATGAATTCGGAAGCTGATATTATGATAAATTGTAATTGTGCGGTATCAAAGAGAAAAGATTTGTTTTGAGACATCAATATTACAGTGATAGCTACATGCCAAGAAATACGGTTTATTTTAAAAAAGCTTTGCTGTGTAGAAATTGAATGATGAAGCCAGATCTTATCTAACACTGAAGAAAACAGGCCTGGTTTCCAGACTGGATGACAAGTACATTTGACAGTTTTCAGCTTTGCTCTGGAAATAGTTATGATTTTGCATAAAAATGGAATAAGAGTAGTAATTCAATAATGCTTGAAGAAGACTTTCTAAATGCCAAAAATGTGTGCTGGAGTGTGAAGTCAGAGAATAGGTTTGACATCCTTGATTTGGGTCTTGAGCCTTCTGCTGACTTCAGTGGAAAGTTGAAATGCTGGTCAATTGATTTGAACTTTTAAAGACACAACCAGTTGTTAAAATCAAACTAATACAATGAATAAGTAAACTACATCTAATGAAATAAAATGTACATTATACATTCAGTTATGGAAAGACAAAGGCCAACACATACAAAATAAATGTTCCTTTTATCTTTTAAAGGGCCAGGATTTTCATGGCAGCTACTGTATCTTAAAACAAGCATCACCTTTTTATATTTTTTCTGCCTGAATAAGATAGCAGAAAGACTTCATGACATGCTCAAAAGGCGAAGTAATGAGTGTTTTGCATTTTCATTTCCCTGCTGAATGTTATTTCCAAGAGAAGTTAATACATTCAGTCTTCCCTCAAGAGAAATCAGAGAAGTGTTTGGTGAGTTATTTTCTGTCTGTACATGTCTGTTTATTTGCTTTGCTCTTTAGGGAACAAAATTCAACAGACCAATATGAAAGGTACCTTGATAATTGAGAATGACACAATGTTCAGAATTTAATAGACTGAATTAGGTTTTTATCTTAACTCCTGAACAATGCCTAATATAGAAAACCAGCATGAAAAATTCATAAGAAGTCTATCATTTGTACAAGTTTGTATAAGAAAAGAGAACCTCTCCTTTCTTCAGATACACACACAATTCCTGTTAACTTCAGTGAGAGCTGCACATAGCTCATATTGCATATGCAGGACACCATTGCATTTAACTTCTCATGGTCAGGCCTTATGTTTCAGGGAATAAAATGATTATCAGTTGAGATTAAGATTCCCTCTGCTAATAAAACAGAAATGCATAATTGACTAAGTGGAATTTTAGAATGGCAATTCTCCATGGGGTGCGTCTACACTGCACTGTAGTTCAAAATAAGATACACAATTTGAGCTACGCAAATTTCCATATCTTATTTTGATATTTGGCGCTGTTGACGCATAACTTATTTCAAAATAAATCCAAAACATCCCTTACTCCTTGTGGAATGAGGCTTACAGGAACATCGGAATAGCGAGCCCATTATATTTCAAAATGGCAGGTGTGCTCAAAAGATGCGGAGTAGCTTTTACTCAAATAACGCTGCAGTGTAGACATAACCCATCTGGCCTCTGATACACTTTCTCTGAGTGAAATGTTAAACTGGGCTGGAACAAAAGACTATTGATCAACAAGACTATGTTTGCTGGAATGGCAGATCTTGTTTTCTTGTCTGCTATTTTTACTCAGTTTTAATAGTTTAAAATTTTTTTAAGTAAGTGAAAGCTGGTGCTGTTAGGAACAGTGGTAGATGAACCAAATAACTCACCACCTGCAGTCTCCCTTATGCAACCAATGAAATTGTTGCATGTAAAATAGCTCAAGAATAAGGGTGATGATTGGTTAAGTTATCTCTGATATCCCAATGGATTAGAATTCTTGGCACCACCTCAGTACATGCCTTGCAGTAGCTGGAAGCCTGTGCCACTGAATGGGTGTATGAAAATGTGTTTCAGCTATTAAAGAACTGTTAGATGTCTATTTGAACTCAAAACATACAACATCCATCCCCTCCACTAGGAGCAGTTGAGGGTACACAGAAACTCATAGGAGTGTTCAGCACCTTGAAGATTTGGGCCCACGATGGAGATAACTAGTATTTTTGTCTTAACTCTATATGGGTAGGTCTAGACTACAGGCTTCTTTTGGAAGAAGCTTTTCCAGAAGAGATCTTCCAAAAAAACTTCTGAAAGAGTGCGACCACACTGCCAAAGTGCATCGAAAAAGCGATGTGCTTTTCAAAAGATAGTGTACACACTGAATAGACGCTATCTCGCATTTAAGTTGTGATTACTATGGATGGAGTGGCCACCAGAGCACCTGTGCTTTTTCCTGGAGGCCTCTTCTTTCGAAAAAACTCTCTCTTCCCTGTCCACACACGCCCTTTTCTGAAAGAGCTCTTTCAGAAAAGGCATTCTTCCTCATAGAATGAGGTTTACCAATGTCAGAAAAACCCCTATGTTCTTTCAGTTTTCTTTTGAAAGAACGCAATAGCAGTGTGGATGTAAGTCAAGTTTTTTCGGAAAAAGACCGTTTTTCCAAAAAAACCCAACCCCTGCAGTTTAGACACATTCTCAGGGTAAAAACAATCTGAAGGACTTGAATTTCTAACTGAAGCATTGCATTTAAAGCATGCTGAGTAATTAAATGTATTCATGAGCTGTATCAGGATAAGGATATCAGAGGGCACTCCTGTGCAACATCAACTTCCAACAATTTATTTTAAAAGGCCAGATAACCCATGGAACAGCACACTGGAAATAACTGTTTGCTAGAATGAGGCATTTTTTCCAATGTCAGATTAAAGTTGTGTCACTTGATACCTTTTCCATGCCATGACAACAGACTTAAAACAGGTCTTCCCAGTGGAGTCCCTGTCATTAAGGCATCTCTGGTGGCAAGTTACAGCTTGTTTCTCAGCTATGTTGAGAGGCCAGTGTAAACAGAGAAGAAAAATTAGGTAGGTTTTGGAACTTTTCAAGAAATGAATACTTAAGCAGCAGAGTAGATCTGCCCTAAGTCGATCTAACTTGTGTTACTCAGGGATGTGATAAAGACACCCCCTGCGCATAGGTGCTGGCACTAGAGGTGCTGCGCAGGCTGACAGAGTCCTGGTTTGAAGTGGTTTCTATCAGTGTTTGGTTCAAAGGCTCTCAGCAGCATTTGTTTCCTGACTGACACAAGTTGCAGCAGCCTATTGGCTGTCCACACGGCCACTATGTCAGCAGGAAATGCTCTGCCGTTCACATAGCTTCTTCCTCATGCAGAAGAGGAGTAATTATGCTGATGGGAGAGTGCCTTCACCGGATGCACTACAGCAGCCCGGGTGCATTGGTGCAGATGTAGCGCTTCCAGTGTGAACCTGCCCATTGAGAAAACAACATGAATGGTGAAAGCCCAGATCATACTTTTAATGAGGTCTGCCAAGGCTAGCTCTCAACTTCAGTGCTCACTCATGTGAAGAGTCCCATACAAGTCAGAGGCCACAGATCACCAGAACACAGAAGTGCTGACAGAGTTTTAACCAACTGTTGCAGTCCCACTGTCTTCTAATAAATGTAAAGTGGTTGTAAGTAGAAGGCATTCCCTGCTTGCTCTGAACAGAGGATCCACATACTAGCTATCATCCTGTCCTACTTTCTTGCTGTATTTGTCATCTGTTGGTAACTTAAATAGCTTGATGTTTATTTTGTTCTAAAGTTCAGACTCCCTAAGCTTGGCTGTTCCTATATTTTTTCCTTGAATGACCCTCTCTGTCCCAAAAGCTAATTCTCACTGCCTCAGAGAACCACCAGTCCCTCATATCTTACTGGGAATTAACACAATCTAGCTGCCAACATGAACTACTATACATTTTAATAGTGGGTTCTATCTATTAAAGGTACTAGGATGGCAGGTCTAAGCTGATCTAAAATTACCCCCCCCCCCAAGTTGCATTTTTATACAACTTAGAATTTAGAGTGACTCAACAGAAAAGCTCTGTATTCTTTCGGAGAGTCCTGGGGCATGCCATTTCCTTACATGGCTATTGTCACGGGAAGCAGCAGAAGCAACTGATAAATAAAATAAACTACACTACAAATCCCAGTCATGCATTCCTTTTAAATAGATAATTGGCAAATCACGCTTTATCAGTTTCAAGAGTATCCATGCACATCATTGACCACAGGAAGAGGCATTGTTTGGCATCACATTTGGGAGTGCTTTCCAATTAAAAGCAAATAGCTGAAAAAGACTTTCAAATTGGTTTCATTGAAGAAGAAGAAATGCAGGAGCTACTTGAGATTTGACAATAGCTGAAATGATTTGAAATCACGAAGGGCGAGAGATAACATTTAATTAACATTGGTAAAAATAGAACATTGCTTTGAATTTACGCAAGTTCTCTTGCTGTTCTATCTATGTGCAATGTCCTTTCCTTAAGTCTTTCTTTCTAAAGAAGACTGTAGCAGCCTGCCTCTTCTGCTAATAATTCTACAGCCAAAGCTCCGGTAGCATTTCCATTATAAAATTTCATTTTTTAAGAGATTTAGAGCTCAGCTGTAAAATTTGTTCCCAGCTGGATTTTACAACCCAAGAGGCTTTTGGGGGCATGAAGCAAAATCTGAAACTGAGGCCCCTCTCTCTTCCAAAAAGAATTACCACTGGGGGGCAGACAGGGAGAAGGGGTGTTAGAGAGGGAACCCAGAGTGGACTCACCCCTCAGGCCCTTGACAACTTGTAACTGTAAACAGTGGCAGGGGTCACAAAGGTTGGGGGTCATGTGACTGACCCACAAGTAGCCTTTGCTGCCCACTCATTGGCCTTTTACATTCTCTCTCCCCACTTTGACTCTTCATCTCCACCAGACCACTACTCTTCTATAACACTCCCACCCCCAGTAGGGTATGTCCCACTCCCTGGTAGGAGCACTCAACATACCCACAGCCTGTCCGGCAGGCTGCTTCCTCCCCTGCTGCCCTGGCTGGGGGCAGGGGACAGGTGTTGTGCAGAAAGAGCTGAAGCCTACATTTGTCAAAGCCTCCCCGAGCCCTAAGCAGCACCAGGTGGAAACTGCACCAGCACAGGGGAGCCTCTGCACCCTTCAGATAAGCACTGGAGGAGAGTGGGGATGCAATTTACAGCCCAACTTGAAGCCCCTCAGGCAGAGGCTTAGTGTCCTCTTCAACGCCTCACCCACCTCACTGTTCCAGGTCCTAAACCCAGAGAACATGGGGCTGCCCCATCCCTATAGAACCCTCCCCTGCTGAGCCACCTCTGGCTGGGCTCCTAGGCTGCTAATGCCCCTGCAGTTGGGTTCCCTGGAGCCCTGGTGCACAATGCTTCCTTTGGGCTTTACCCCTGCCTGCCTGCACTGCAGCCCAGAGACAGGAGGCAGCTGGGTCATGGCGGTGGCCAGCAGCAGCCTGCCTTTCCACATTGTGTGAGCAGGAAAGTTTGCAAACTACTTCCAGCTACAGGGGGGAGAAAGAGGGAAGGGATTAGCTTTGCAAAGACACAGGCCATGTCATCCCTTCCCCACTTCTCCCCTTGCATCTGGAAGCATCTCCCATCCACTCTGGTTTGGCATGGCTGCCCCTTTGTCACAATAGAGGGACCACCAGGCATCAGCCTCATACTCTGTTGTCCCCTGTTTACATATCAAAGGATCACAGCCCTTTGGACACCATGTTGTACAAGGAGCTCCTGGTCAGTTGATTATCCACCACCACCCTTCATTTATGTGGCATAATGTATTTACGGATGTTACAGAGGAAGACCTTTAGAAACTGCAAATGCTGGTGTTTGCTGGAGCAAGCTTTTGGGGCCACAATACTCATGAGCAAGCAATGCTCCTTTGCAGCCCCCCTCCACTTTTGGGTGGTGTGGTGAAAGCTCTTACCCCCCTAGCTACCTCCTCCATTGTCCTCAGTTTAAGGAGCTTTAAAATGTCAGGGCTTATCTCATTTTAAGGTAAAGAGGAAAACAGTTTCCTTGTAAAAATTAAACTGGTCTCTATGGTGAAAGCTGCTCATTGAATCTTCCTGGAGCTCATAGGTTTTCAGTCTTCTCCCAAAGGGCCCCTTAGGGTCTGCTGCCAACCTATGGCCAGAGGCCCCTCAGTTTTCAGGAGATCTCTATGGCTGTTAGCAGCTGCATAGGCTGCTGCTGGTGGTGGTGCTGAATCCGCTGCAAGTTCCCAAGGGGCTGATTGCTCTGCTAGGCAGCCTGTGCAACTTCTTGCCTCAAGGAAGGACCACTCAGAGTGGGAGAGCCAGACTCAGAGCAAGGAAGTGCGACCCTCTAACCAAGAGGACCACAAGTGAATCCCCGCTCTGGAATTTGACTAAGGGCTTAGAGGGAGTCCTCACCTAACCTTGGGGGGTTAATGATGCTTAGCTACCTGACAGAGTGCAGAGGGGATTAGTTAATGTACATACAGTGCTGTATGCATGCTTTCTGGTAGACAGGAACCCTCCAGCGGCTGGGGACTGGGTTGGTTACTTTGGCAGTTGTTCTTAGCAAAACAACGTATGCTTTAACACCCACAGGTCAGGAGGCTCTGTAAAGGAGTAACTGGATGAGCTACAGGAGGGGTCAGACTAGCTGATCTAATGGTTCCTTCTGGCCTATCCTCTGTGAAATGTTGGCAACTAAGCACTGACTCCCAGATAAAACAGCTTATCTCCAATACATCATTAGCCATCTGAGATGTGTATATGCTGATCAGAGTGAATCTGAAGATCTCCCCTCCACACACACATTCCTGAATTTTAACTGAACTGTCGACAGATTTCTTTTTTGGCTACTACAGGCTACTACAAAGTAGCCAAAGCTGCTGCTTCTAGTACCATGCTGACCCATCTTTTCTGAGGAGGAGAGTCAGTAGCAGGCACAACATAGGGGATTTGTCCTCTCCCCTAATTTGTGTTACTGCAAATAGAAGCCATGGATAGCCTACAAGTTGGAGGAAGGGGGCAGCTTCTGGATCCTACCAGGGTCTTAGGCAGGGACAGGCAAAATATGGCCCATGGGCTGAGTCCAGCCTGCCAAACCTTTGGATCCAGCCTGCCACCATCTTGCAGCCTAGTGGGACCCTTGAACATGTTCCTTGCCTGCCATGTCCCCTACATGCTGCTCAAGGCAGATGGCTGCAGGGACCATGTACACCCCTCCAGGGTGGGGGCTTTGTGTGCTGCCCCTCTGCCAGCACAATCTCACAGATCCCATTGGCTGGAAATCAGCCAATGGGAACTGCCTTGGCCATGCTTGTGTAACCCATACACCTAGTGTGATTCACTGTCCCATGTAGTGGCACTTAGCCCACTTACAGTGAGAGATAAGAACAAGGGAGCACTACAGCCTAAGCTGAGAGCTAGTTGGCTCTATAGCTCAAGCTGTAGCGGCTCATACACTAAACTCCAGAGGTCTCAGGTTCAAATCAGTTTGCTGGTAGTTATGCTTGCAGCACAGCCAGTAAACTAAGGGCCTCCTGCAAAGGGCACACAGGGCAGAATTGCATGAGAGTCAGCAGCTGGCCTCTTTGAGCAGTATGTGGGGGTGCAGCAGGCAAGGTACCTGCCTGAGGGTCTAGCTTGGGTGGCTGGTAGGGAGACATAGGGTACTTGCCTCCCACGCAGACTCTGAACCTGGCACTCCCCCTTCACTAGGTCATAACCCAAACCCCTGCACTCCTACCTCAGTCACAACCCCTTCCTTCACCCAGACCTCCCTTTTGCAATCCAGTCTCCTACCCCAAGCTGCCTTCTGCACCTAACCCTCCATCCCAGATCCCACACTTCTTCCATTAATATCATAGAAGAGTGTGGTCCTTGACCACTTACTAAATTCTTGGCATGCCCCCCCATCAAAAAATGACTGTCCACCCCTGGGATTATGGGATAGGAGGTTGCAAGAGGAAGTGGAGAAGGCTGTGGAAAGGGGAGAGAGTTGGGGCACAAGGAGCTGCTGAAAAATATTAAGTCTGGATCCTCTTAAGGATGAGAGTTGTGTCACCATTAAAGGGTAAAAGAAAATTTTGTTAGAAGCCTCCTTGCATTACAATCGAGAGGAAACTTTTTGAAATTAGTCAATTCTGCAAATTATGGTTTGATGGGAATTTGAGGCAGCGTGATACCATGAATATCAATTTTGTTTGAAACAGTGGATGATAATGAAAACTTTTCATTTGGTAGTGACTCACGTGTAATATACTGTTTTTCTTCTGATAGGAAGTGATGTGTGAATGAAATCTATAGTTGCTATGATTAGTTGTTGCTGAGCTTTAAAGACACAGTGAAAAAAGTGGAACGTGCGTCAATTTATCAACAAGCAAATCGCTCAGCTACTAGAAGTAATGTGAATCTAAATAAAAATGATTATAATGAATCACTTCCCTAACGTATAATTTAGCTTGTATTTAATACCGAGTAGGTACAGTTTTGGGGTTGTAAGTTTTACTTGAGTTCATGAAGAAAACCAACAATTCTTTAAGGAAAAAATATGGTTTTTTACATAAAGCAATGATATGTCTGTGGTATCTCCAGCAGAGGTTGCCTGTATATACAGGTGAATACAGATCCCCTTTAAGTACAATAAAATCTGCCTTTTATACTACGCCAGAACATTTTGACTGCACTGAAGTTACACTGTAAATCTTCTAAGAATAGAGATAATCTACAGCAAGCTGTTTATATCATCCAGCACTTGGTGCAATCTACAAATCTACATTCTTCATTGTTCAGCTTTTTTGGAGACTGTTTCTTAATTACAGATAAAACCTTCCATGCAATCATCCTTCAATCAAATGAATTGAATGGCCCAATTTTGTCACATTAGTGTTAGCAGTATATTTTGTTATAAATATAAAGCATTCTGAAAGCCATTTAAATATTTCGATTCCCATTCAGAAGAATGACACTTGTCCTATTCTGAGCATGATTATTTCCACTGCCAGTCATCACAGACCCGTTCATCCTGATTGTTATCAAGGCAATTCAATACCTGTTTTTTAAAAACTGTCAAATAAATACTGCTGTGGCTCTCTGCCCTTTGACAAGGTCAGCCAATCTGTGATTAGCTTCCTTTCGAATGTTAAGCGCAGAGGACCTCATTGTTGGAAAAAACAGTAAATCAAAAGCAGTATGATGGAGGAATTGGACAGGTGCATCACAGTGCCAGAGGTTTGAGTGTGGGATCATTCATGCCCCTATTCCTTCCCCTCTTTGCTTCCTGTCTAGTTTTCCAGAAACCAAAGATAGCAAACTTGCCTTCCAATTGTGGTTTAAAGCATTTCTACCATGCTCTCTGCATTCAGTAATCACAAAGGCCTCAATAAATGTAGGAAGATAGGTTTAAATAAGTATTGATTTTTCACATGAGGAAAAACTGCATCTGCAGAACAAAGAATGGCTTGTGTTTTTGTGCAAAATACATGATGGTGTGGGGTTAATAGACAAGTGTTATCAGTGTGATTTTGGAAGGCAACATTAATCACGAGTGGTGAAGCGACAACTGAATCATGCAGTTCATTCCAGCCAAGTCCCAGCAAATCCCCACGCGCTCTGTGTATAACTCTCAACAGAATTATTAGAGACGTTTGTAAAATTACTCCTTGTCATAGCCCTTCACTGATAAAGTTGATATTTCTTAGCATCAAGGTCTCGAATGTACGTATCTTGGAAGAAGATAATTCTAATTAAATTTTATTCTCTGAACATTGCTAAAATACCTTTTGCATATATAATATTGCGATTTTAAGGTCAAATATATTTGGTGATATTAGGACTAGAAAATAGTCCCTTTAAACTCTGTACCAGTGTTAAAACAAGAGGTAATGAACTGGGGAGTGCCAATCCCCTTCCTCTGCAAAAAGTAGCAGGGATTTCCTCTTCTCTCTTTGTCTCGGGGAAACAGCTCTTCTCAACGGCTTCCCAAAATGCTTTGGCTCTTAAGTTTCCATCTGCTTAAACCACTCCCGGGGTGTATAACAGCCATTTTCATCTGTGAGGTGGTCCTGAGCTATTAGACCCTAATTCTGTCACTGGACCAGGACTCGCTGCTCATTTTGCAGCTCAGACCAGGGTAGTTTCAGGGGGAAATTCCACCTTAGGGGAAGAAAGAAGTAAACATTCCTCAGGCAGTTTTATTTTAACAGAATAGCCTGTTGGTGTGTGCCTTCCAGGTTTGAATTTCTGTTGGTGGTCCCAGTGAGCTCACTTGTTCTGTGCAGTGATCCAGCTTCTCTGGGACTGCATCATGCAAGACTGTGATATCTAGGGGTGAGGCAGATTCCTCGAATAGTAAAATCTCCACAAGAATACTTGGAGGAAGGTTCCTCTATGCCAGTGGTTTTCAAACCTTTTTCATTTGCAGGTGCAAAAAATTTTCAAATGGAGATGCACATCCCTTGGGAAATCTACATAGTCTGTGGGCCCTGGGTGTTTGTGAAGCACAGACTGAAAACCATTGCATTGGCATGACTACATTGACATGCTCTTTTACCTTTCCCAAAATGAGCTACAGGACTAGCCCCAAACCTGCCACGTCCATAGGCACACACTTTGTATTAGCACTGGCTCTAGAGCCCTGAGGTAAAAGCCACGTTGGATATCATCCCAGTGTCTATCTCCTGCTGACCACAGCAGTCACTGAAAGAGGATTGGTGGGAGAGGTAATAGAGCTTGAGACTGGGTAACCTCTTCAATTGATCTTCATGGGGCTGGTGGAGGAAGCACATCATTTCCCCATTTCATACCCCCAAGTAATAAAGGACTGGCCCCTTTCCCTCCACAGATCTCAACCCTGTGGAGGCATAGTGCTGCAGAATTGCCAGTGGAACAGGTGAGATGTGGGGGGTAAGAGGGAGCTACAAGTGTGGTGAGCATACCTGGCTCCATGTTACATAGTGCACAAGTTTGTGTTAAATGTATTAGAATCAAAACTCCAAAATGTCTCACATTAAGATTAATACCCTATACATATAAGAAAGCCTGTAAAATGAGAGAAGCTGTGAAATATTTGACTCTCAATATCCATCTTCCAACCATATAATAGCACTGTAGTAACATAGCTGTAGGACACTAGACAAATACTTTCATTTGATTAGGATGTTAGGGAGACTCCCAAACCTGAGCCATTCTTTTTAGGTGACAAATCTGAGGAATTATTCCAGATTGAGGTGTCATTAGAGGAGGTTTTGGAACAAATTGATAAACTTAAGTGACAAGTCACCAAGACCAGATGGCATTCACCCAAGCGTTCTGAAAGAATGCAAATGTGAATTTGCAGAACTATTAACTATGATTTGTAATCTATCATCTAAATCATCTTCTGTACCTAGCGACTGGAAGATAACTAATGTAACATTAATATTTTAAAAAGGCTCTTGAGGTGATCCTGGCAATTACAGACTGGTAAGTGTAATGTCAGTACCGGGCACATTAGTTGAAACTGTAGTAAAGAAGGGTATGTCTACACTACAGCGTTATTTCAAAATATCTTATTTTGAAATAGTTAATTCGAAATAAGTTATTTTGGAATAATGTGTCTATACACAAAAAGCATTTCGAAATAGTGTTTTGCTATTTTGAAATAGCATGTCCACACTGATTGGACGCTGAATCGCATTTAAGGGCAGCTGAAACTGGTTCCACCAGGGCATTAGGTCAGTAGTTGCTTTGTGTGGCTGCTGCCTGAGGCTATCTGAGGCTTGCGCTTAAAGGGACCCCCCTGGACAACCAGTTCTCAGCTTTCCTTGCTTGCTTGCCTACCTCGCTGAGGACAGAAAAGCATTTTTGTCTCTGCTTGCTTTGGTTGCCCTGACTCAGGACACCACAGCACTCGGCAGCATAGAGCCAGAGCTACCCCTGGGCACTCTGGTGCTCATTTTGGATGTCTTGCTGCAAGCCTGGCTGCATTTGCTGGAGACTGCCTGGTAGCATCTGCTGCAGCCCAACCCCCAGGCCCTCTTCTGGACCTCCCTGGGGGCCGGGGAGGAGCAGCAGCAGCGCCCGGATGCCAGCGTGCCCGCCGCATCTGGCGTCTGGACACCAGCAGCGACTGGTGGGACCACATCATCCTGGAGTGCTGGGGAGACCAACAATGGACCCAGAACTTCAGAATGAAGAAGGACACCTTCCTCAAGCTCTGTGAGTGGCTTGCCCCTGCTCTGCAGTGATGGGACATGCACATGAGGCCCGCCATTCCCCTCCACAAGCGTGTGGCCATCACCCTCTGGAAGCTCTCCACGCCGGATAGCTACTGATCCGTGGCAAACCAATTTGGTGTGGGGAGATCTACTGTTGAAGCAGTGCTCATGCAGGTATGGCAATCTCCAGCCACTGTGCCAGGAGGGGGGTGATACAAGGAGGGGGTGGGCTGCCCTAGGGAAAAGGGGAGAGAGGGTGCAAGTCCCCTCCCTGGGAGGGTTTGTTCTGTACCAGCAGCACTACGGACTGCCCACGGTGGCCAGGATTGCAGGGGGGGTTGCTCCTGGGGATCAGGGATGCGGGGCAGTGGCGGGGAAGAAGCACTCTCAGCCACCCTGGCACCCCAATGACTCTCGGTTTTGTGTGTCCCTCTGCCGGTGGTCAAGGCCATCAATAGAGTGCTGCTCCGCAGAGTCATCCACCTCACTGATTTGGACATGGTCATCGAGGAGTTTGGCGCCCTGGGCTTCCCCAGCTGCGGGGGGGCAATCGACACACATCCCCATCCGTACCCCGGACCACCAGGCCTCCCCGTACATCAACCAGAAAGGATACTTCTCGGTCATCCTGCAGGCTGTGTCTGACCACCGGGGCCAGTTTGTAGACATCAACGTGGACTGGTCCAGCAAAGCACACGACGCACAGGTTTACTGCAACTCCTCCGTGTGCCAAAGGCTGCACGCCGGGACTTTCTTCCCCGACCGCCACATCAGGGTCGGGGACGTGGACATGCCTGTGTGCCTGCGGGGAGATGCGGCCTATCCCCTACAAACCTGGCTGATGAAACCCTACACGGGACACCTCAGCCCCTCCTGACAGGCCTATATAATGCCAAGCTCAGCAGGGCCTGCATCATCATGGAGGGGGCATTCAGCTGGTTGAAGGCCCGTTTTAGATGCCTCCTCACCCGCCTGGACCTATCCGAGTGGAATATTCCGCACGTGGTGGCAGCGTGTTGTGTGCTGCATAATTTGTGTGAGAGGAAGGGGGAGGCTTTCCTGCCAGCCTGGATGGCTGAGGCCAACCACTTGGCTGGCCTCTACACACAGCCCTGTACAGCTGCCAGCCAGGAGGCCCATTGGGGGGCTGTCCGTATCCGGGAGGCCCTGCAGGAGAGCTTCTACCCGGAGGAGGACTGAAGTCTCCCTGGTGTGCCCCACTGGGGCCTCATGCCTTATTCCACCCTCACGTCCTTCTACTTTCCCCTCCCTAACCCCGCTTCCTGATGTAAAATAAAAACACATGTTGCCAAAACCAAACTCTCTTTATTGACCATAACTGGAGTGAAGGGGGAATGAGGGTGGGAGAATGGAAGGGGAAACCTGGGAGGAGGGAGCTGGAAGGGGGAGGCAAGGGGAGGAAGGGGGAGGAGCAGCTCAGGGTTGGGGATCTTGCTGGTCCACCTGTCTCCCAGCATTGCGGGTGCGGGGACCTCAGCGTCCCCGGGGGGGAGCGGGTATGGAGGGTGGGCAGTGGGGGGGGGGGGAGGAAGAAGCAGGAGGGGGAGCAGGAGTGAGAGGAGGAGCAACAGTTGGGGCGGCTGCAGGGGCTGGAGCCACAGCAGGCACCAATCTCTGCACCAGGGTCTGCAGGTGGTTGCGGATGGCATGGCCCTGGTCAAGCAGCTCCCACAAGCTCTCCCGCCGCAGCTGCAGGTCTTCATACCCCCAGTGCTCCTGTCTGCAGACCTGCCTTCGCAGTAACCCCAAGTGCTGCCGCTGGTACCCCTCCTGGTTCTGGGTGAGTCTGCTGGCCTGGGTGTGGGAGGCTGTCCTGGGCGGGGTGGTGTACCCTGCACTCGCAGCTGCTGTGGCTGTGGAGAAACACAAGAAGTGGTCAGTTATCCCTGGGGACACAGTGGGTGAAGCCCGGCCCCCCTCTGCAAGGTGAGGACGGCAGGTCTCCGCACCATCATGTCCTGCTATCCCTGGAGTGTGAGCTGGCCCCTGTACTGTATATAGTGTGGGGGGGAGGGGAGGGGAGATGTGCCTTGCCTCTGCGTAGAGGGGGCTTCTGGAGGGAGGGCATCATGCAGTGTCCCTCCCCAGGGTCAGGAGCATGTCATGTGCCTTTATACATACATGCGTGTGGGTAACAGGCCAGGGCCCCTGTGTGGCAGCCAGCCGAGGCCACATGCCCAGGGTGGCATGGCACATGCACAGGTTGCTGTGTGCTCTGTGGTCAGCAAGGCCCACATGCGCAGTCCTTGGGTTCCCTGTCCCCCCACCCCCACCCCGCATAAGGGGACAGTGATGGCACTCACATGTCGAGACCTCCCCAGCCTCGGATGACACCGGCAACAGGCTTGCTGGGACGGCTCAGGGGTCCTGAGTGTGGGGCATGCGCCCTCCAGGCTCCTGCAACTCCTGGCCGTCGTCCTCCTCCTCCTCCTTCTCCTCAGTGTCATGGGCAGAGTCCTCTGCCCTAGGGTCGATGACCACTTGGAGGGCACGGACCATCTGACCCCCCAGGGTGTGGTCCAGGGAATCATAATAGGGGCAGGGGTCCAGGTCAGCCCCTAGTTGGGAGCTGCCCCCTGAGGCCCTGGCGTAGGCCTGCCGCAGCTCTTTTAATTTCATGCTCACCTTCTCCTGGGTACGCATGAGGCCTTTGGTGGCCAGGCTGTCAGCCATCCACCTGTAGACAGCTGCGTTCCTGCATCTAGTGCAGAGATTGTGGACATTGGAGGCCTCCCCCCAAACCTCAATGAGGTCCGCAATCTCCGCACTAGACCAGGGAGGCGCCCGCCTTTTGCGGCCCCTGGCAGGCTCCTAGGAGCTGCCAGCCTGCTCCTGGGGAGCAGTGGAGGGCTGGGTGCCACTGGCTTGCTGGCTCATGCTGGGCAAGGTGCACAGACTGCTGGCTCTATGCTGGCAGGCTTGCAGCTAGCACAGGCAATGTGGCCAGAGTCTATCCCTTTAAGGGCTCCAGAGCTGTGTGGGGGAGGAGAAGAGTTTTCCTGGTTGTGCCCAGAGTGGCCACCAGGGAAGGCCTGGAGGCTCCCTATTTCGAAAAAAGCATCTACACAGCGCTTATTTCGATTTAGCTATTTCGAATATGGCATTATTTCTCGTGGAATGAGGTTTACCAAATTCAAAATAAGCCCTCCACTATTTTGAATTAATTTTGAAATAGCGGTTTGGCTGTGTAGACGCTAGTAAAGTTATTTCGAAATAACTTTGCTGTGTAGACATACCCGAATAGAATTGGCAGACACACAGATGAATATAATTTGTTGGGGAAATGTCAGCATGGATTCTATAAAGGGAAATCATGCCTTATTAATCTATTAGAGTTCTTTGAGGGGGTCAACAAACATGTGGACAAGGGGGATCCAGTGGATATAGTGTACTTAGATTTCCAGAAAGCCTTAGGCAAGGTCCCTCGCCAAAGACGAGTAAGTTATCATGGGATAAAAGGGAAGGTCCTCTGATGGACTGATAACTGGTTAAAAGACAGGAATTAAAGGGTAGGAATGAATGGTCAGTTTTCAGAATGGAGGGAGGTAACTAGTGGTGTCTCTCAAAGGTCCGTACGGGGACCAATCCTATTTAACCTATTGATAAATTATTTGGAGAGACAATGGTAAACTGTGAGGTAGCAAAATTTGCAGATGATACTAAACTGCTCAAAATAGTTAAGAATGAAGCAGACTGTGAAGAGCTTCAAAAGGATCTCACAAAACATTTGGGCAGCAAAATGGGAAATTAATTTTAATGTTGATAAATGCAAAGTAATGCACATTGGAAAAATAATTCCAACTACACATCTAAAATGATTGGGATTATTTTAGCTATAACCACTCAAGAGAGAGATGTTGGAATCATTGTGGATAGTTCTCTGAAAACATCAACTCAGAGGGATAGCTGTGTTAGTCTGAATCTGCAAAAGCGACAAGGAGTCCTATGGCACCTTATAGATTTATTGGAGCATAAGCTTTCATGGGCAAAGACCCACTTTGTCAGACCCACTCAGTGTGCAGCAGCAGTCAAAAAAGCAAACAGAATGTTAGGAATAATTTAAAAAGGGATAGAAAATAAGACAGAAAGTATCTTATGGCCTCTATATAAATCCATGGTACACCCACATCTTGAATACTGCATACAGATGTGGTCACCTCATCTCAGAAAAAGTATCATGGCATTGGAAAAAGTTCAGAAAAGGACACCAAAAATAATTTGTTTGGAATGGCTGTCATATAAGAGATTAATAAAACTTGGACTTTTCATCTTGGAAAAGAAGAGACTAAGGGGGAATATGATAGAGTTCTATAAAATAATGACGAGTGTGGAGAAAGTAAATAAGCAAAAGTTATGGATTTGCTCTCATAACACAAAAACCAGGAGTCACCAAATGAAATTAATAGGTAGCAAATTTAAAACAAACAAAAGGAAGTATTTCTTTACACAACACACAGTCAACCTGTAGAACTCCTTGCCACAGGATGTTGTGAAGGTCAGGACTTTAACAGCGTTCAAAAAAGAGCTAGATAAATTCATGGAGGATAGGTACATTAATGGCTATTAGCCAGGATAGGCAGGAATGGTGTCTCCAGGCTCTTTTTGTCAGAGGCTGGGAATGGGTGATGAGAGGGACCACTGGATTACCTGTTCTGTTCATTCCTTCTGGGGCATCTGGTTTTGGCAATTGTCAGAAGACAGGATACTGGGATAGATGAACCTTTGGTCCGACCTAGTATGGCCATTCTTATGTTCTCAGACACACACATGCACATGACCACAAAACAAAACCCCACTATAAACCCTCTGTCCACGTAATTCCATTTCATGGGCAAAGTTACATGTGCTTTTGATTTAGGCACTACATGTTCCTGTATGTAGGACAAACACTCCTATTATTTTATAAAGGAGACTAACTGGTACTTACAACAATATTAAGTGAGGGGCACCCAATCCACAATGGAATGTACAGTTTCAGAATAGGGTCCCCAAAGTTAGGTTCCTACAGGGTGTCAATATTCACAGATGCAGAGCCTCCCAGTAGCTCCCACTGGTTTCAGTGGGGGCAGATGTATGGTTGGTAGCGCTAAATATCAGGATATTTGTTTTGGTGCCTAAATATATATAGAAGACTAATTTTAGGGAGCCAGTATTAAGAATCCTAGCCATACTGTAAACAAGGCCTAAATTTATCAGCAATAATTTCAAAGACGTGAAACATTAATCGAGAAGTACTCCTGAGCTACATTTGAGATGGAGCCTTATGTTTCAAAGGATAATTTGTGTAATGCTAATATTTCAATAGATTGTCACTCTTCTGGAAGCATTTGGATTATTAACATAGCATCCTTCTCTTATTGGTAGGGAAAGGTCCAGGGACAAAAATACCTGTATTTGTAGGTACTTATTCCCACAGTTTCCTCATTCCTTATCTTTACTGATCAAGTTTTAATTAACTGTTAAATCAGGATATGTCTACACAGCAAAGTTATTTCGAAATAACAGCCATTATTTCAAAATAACTTTACTAGCGTCTACACAGCCAAACTGCTATTTTGAAATTAATTCAAAATAGTGGAGCGCTTATTTCGAATTTGGTAAATCTCATTCTACGAGGAGTAACACCAAATTCGAAATAGCTATTTCGAAATAAGTGCTCAGTAGACACTTATTTCGAAATAGGGAGCCTCCAGCCTTCCTAGGGTGCCCTGGTGGCCACTCCAGCCTCAACCAAGAACACTCCTCTCCCTCCCCCCTCCCCGGAGCCCTTAAAGGGGTTGACTCTGGCCACAGTGCCTGTGCCAGCTCCAAGCCTGCCAGCCCAGAGCCAGCAGTCACTGCCCCTGACCCAGTGGCCCCAAAACATAAGCCAGCAAACCACTGGCAGCCAGCCCTCCACCGCTCCCCAGGAGCAGTCTTCCAGCTCCCAGGAGCCTGCCAGGGCCCAGAGAAGGCGGGCGCCTTCCTGGTCCAGGGTGGAGATCATGGACCTTATTCAGGTTTGGGGGGGATGCCCCCAACGTCCATGATCTTCACACTAGATAGAGGAATGCGGCCGTCTATGGCAGGATAGCTGCCAGCCTGCCACATGCGAACCCAGGAGCAGGTTTGCATGAAAATCAGGTTGGTCTGGTGAGACCCCCCCAACCCTGAGCTTCCCTCCCCCTTCTTCCTCTTGCTTCCCCCTTCCAGCTCCCTCCTCCCAGGTTTCCCCCTCCCCTCTCCCACCCTCTCTTCTCCCCTCTCCCACCTCCTTTCCCCAGTCTCACCAGTTTCATCACCCCCTCCCCAGTTTTGTTAAATAAAGAGAGTTTGTGTTCATGAAAATATGTGTATTTTATTTGACATCAGAAATGGGGGTTAGGGAGGGGTAAGTGGAAGGACGTGAGGGAGGAATGAGCCACAAGCCCCCAGTGGGGCAGACCAGGGAGGCTCTTAGTGCTCCTCAGGGTGGAAGCTCTCCCGCAGGGTCTCCTGGATCCTGACAGCCCCCCCGATGGACCTCCCGGATGGCAGCCTGCAGAAAGTGCAGCCAGGCTCACAGCAATAGGTCCAAGAGAAGCACCAGAGTGCCCAGGGGCAGCTCTGGCTCCATGTTGCAGAGTGCTATGGTGTCCCGAGTGAGGGCAACCAGAGCACACAGAGACTAAATGCTTTGTTTTCTCTCATCGAGGTAGACAAGCAAGCAGGGAAACCTGAGAATTGGCTGTCCGGGGTGGTCCCTTTAAGCACAGACCTCAGATAGCCTCAGGCAGCAGCCCCACACAATAAGTCCTGACCTGGTGCCCTGCCAGAACTGGTTCCAGCCAGCCTTAAATGCGATTCAGAGTCCAATCAGTGCTATTTCAAAATTCATTTTGTGTGTAAACGCATTATTTCAAAATATCTTATTTCGAAATAACTATTTCAAAATAAGATACTTCAAAATAACACTGTAGTGTAGACATACCCTCAGATAGGTAACCATGTTAGTCTGTAACTTTAAAAACAATGAGCAGTCTTGTGACACCATAGCTTCCGTGTGTAAAACCCACTTCATCAGCAAACCACAAAAGCTTATGATATATTCATTAGTCTCTAAAGACCATAGTACTGCTTATTGTTAAATCACAGTTTACTGTGGGGCTACGTCTATACTGCAGGCTTCTTGTGCAAGAAGCTTTTTGCACAAGAGCACGTCCACACTGCATGGATGCTCTTGCGCAAGAAAGCTCTGATGGCCATTCACAGAACTCTTGCGCAATAAGAAGTTATGCCTCATAGAAGGAGGTATACCTACACAGGAAAAAGCCCTCTGTTCTGCTGTTTTATTGTCGATTTACTTCCACAAAAGCGCACTTGAGGTGTGGATGCTCCATGTGTTTTTGCCTAAAACCGGCTGGTTTTGCGCAAAAACCTTGCAGTGTAGACGTAACCTAGGAGTTTGCAGATGGGTATGCAATAGTGAAAACCAAATGTATGGCCATAATGTTACTTTAATGTTTCAATTTCATAGTGACAGATGTCTAAGATTATCATTTCCAACAAAACTGCACAAGACTTACGAAGTTAACCGGTGAGTTAATCAGTTTCTCAGACAAATACAACATAAAGTTTTGCCAACATTTTGAATGTATTTATTCATGTCTGAAGTTGTATAAGGAAAATTTTCCATGCTACAAATGTTTTTATTAAAAACAAGTAATTAGAAATAAATAATAGTACATTTATAGTAATAAATAAAAGAGCAATATTTGCACATACTAATAATGGATTTTCTATTATAAAACTGATGTGCATTCCACATATTTTTTGTGTGTGTGTGCATCTGATATAAAAAGATTAAGTTGCTAATTGAATTTGATACTAATTTGTAGTTTTCATGCATCCTTAAATTTACATAGAGGATTTTCATCTATGCCCTTTTGAAATAATAATTATAATGGGAACATGATTTTCTGTTCTTTTTATTAATTTTGGATTCAATACAGGAATCCAAATATTGCAAAAAAGTATTATGATAAATAGAAAGATTAACACATTAGGTCTTTTTTTCCTGATTATTCATGGGAACAACTGATTAATATGAAAAAGATAAGGATGCTTATGCAGAAGGAAGTTTGATAATACCATTTAGTTAGAGTTAAAAGTACATTGTTTATCAACCGAGACCATATTTTTGCTAGCAGTGTGAAAATGCGTTGGATTCTCAAATACTAGGGAAGCAGAACTCCTCAATGCTATTCTCCTTCCTATTTTCCAATTCGTATTGGTCAAGCTGATGATACTCAAATGACACACGATTAATATGCTTGCCACTGGACACCATTCGTAGTACAGTATTGTCACAGCCAATCTTCATTTGAGCTAATCAATGAAAAGAGTTTTACATTATGTTAGGAATTACTAAATACAAATACATTACTTTCTGAGTATAACATGCCTAACTATATAGTTTAAGAAAGTATCCATTCTTAAATAGTAACTATCCTGCTATGAAGAACTTTTCACGCAGCTGACTATAAAATGAGGACACAACTGAATACAAACTAAATATTTAAAAAAATTAAAAATGCAATTTTGTATTGCCTTTTTTATTATTCATTTTAAATGATTAGGCTTTTTCACTAAATTTTCTATTTATTAATACTAATTCTATACATTATCAGGAGCTTCAGCGTGTAGCCCAGTTAGTCTGTTACAGAAAAAAACAACAAATGGTCTGGGAGCACTTTATAGACTAACAAAACATGTAGATGGTATCATGAGCTTTCGTGGGCACAGCCCACTTCTTCAGAATCTGAAGAAATGGGCTGTGCCCACGAAAGCTCATGATACCATCTACATGTTTTGTTAGTCTATAAAGTGCTACCAGACCATTTGTTGTTTTTTTCTATACATTATGGCCACCTGTCTTTTTTCTATGTCAATGTTTCTCTAAGGGTGTGTCTACACAGTACTGTAACTCGAAATAAGATACGCAATTTGAGCTACACTGTCTGCAGTGCCAAATTTTGAAATAAAACACTATTCTGAAATGTTCGTTACTCCTTGTAGAATGAGGTTTACAGGGACATCGGAATAGTGAGCCTGAAATAACGGGCTTGTTGTGAAGATGCGGGATAGCTATTTCAGGATACTCTGGTATCCCAAAATAGTGTTGCAGTGTAGACCTAGCCTAAATGGGCCACTGACCCTCTTTGAGAAAGCTGCTAACAGGCTGCTCTGGTTTGTTTACTTAACAGATCGGCAGCCTTGGAGCCTCACGGCCCTCATTGGTTGCAGTTCATTGTTTGCAACCAAGGAGAGCTGCAGGAAGCAGCAGCCCGGGCCACACTTCTTCCCACAGCTCCCCTTGGCTACAAATGGTGAACCACAGCCAAGGGGAGCTACAAGGTTCCATGGCTTCAAAATCATTAAGTAAACAAAGTAGAGTGGCCGGTTAGCAGCATTCTCCAAGTGGGACCACAGCCCACTTTGAGAAACACTGTTCTATGTTCACACTCTGAAATGTATATGAATGTTAAATGCCATTGATAATAATATTTAAAGGTGTCATCAATAAACAATATGTGAAATCTTTCCTACTGTAAAAAGTGTGTTTAGTGGCAACACTAAGAAGATTCCTCCTACTGTAAAAAGTGTGTTTAAATTCTAGTATGATGTGCCCCAAAGGGGAACAATCACATTAGCCAGGTTTTCTTAAGACAACACTCCGTAGGAGAATTCAGGATGAGAGTTCAATGTGCATTGTAACACAGTTAATGGGGGAGTATTGAAACATGTCTACTTCAATCCTATCTCTTCATTACAACAAAGTAAAAGGCCAGGGGCAGATACATTTATCTTGAATAAGAGGAATTATGGACCAATCAGCCTAAATCTGATATTTGGAAAAACATGGGAACAAAATATTAATCAATTTGTAAATATCTGTAGAACAACAGTGTTAAGGAATAACAAACGTGGATTTGCCAAGAACAAATAATGTCAAACTAACCTAATTTCCTTTTTTTGACAGAGTTACTGGCCAAGTGCATAGGAAGGAAGCAGTAGACATGATATATCCTGATTTTAGGAAGTGTTTTGATACAGTCCTACATGACATTCTCATAGGCAAACTAGGGAAATGTGGTCTAGATTAAGTTACTATAAAATGGGCACACAATTGTCTGAAAAATCATATTCAAAGAGTAATTGTCCATGGTTTGCCCCCCCCCCCCCAGGTTTTTTTAGTATGTTAGGGACAGGATGCTGGGTTCTGTGAATCTTTGTTTACTTCAGTGGTCTCCAGTCTTTTTAACCACAAGAAAACTTTATACCCTTGCCCCACTTCCTTGCCGCCCCTTCTTTGAGGCTCTGCCCCTGCCCCACCCCTTCTCTGAGGCCTCACCTTGCTCACTCCATCTTTCTTCCTCCCCCATCCTCACTCACTTTCCCCAGGCTGAGGTAGAGGGTTGGAATGCAGGCTCTGGTCTTGGGCCAACAGGTTTGGAGTGTGCGAGGGACTCCGGGCTTAGCCCAGGGTAGGGTATTGGAGTCCAGGAGGGATTACAAAGTGCAAGCTCTGGGAAGGAGTTTGCATGCAGGGGGACTCATGTCTGGAGCAGGAGGTTGGGTGTAGGAGGAGGTTCAGGGCTGGGACAGGGGTTCAGGATGCAGGCTCTGGCCAGTCACTGTTTAACTGAGATGGCTTCTGGGTGGTGGAGTTAAGGCAGCACAGGCTTACTCCTGCCCTGGCTTTGCACCACTACTGAAAGCCACTGGCATGGACAGCAATGGCTCCAGGACATCATGTGCTGCCCCTCATCTACAGGCACTGAGCCCACAGCCTCTACTGGCCACAGTTCCCTGTTATTGATCAATGGGAGCTGCAGGAGTGGTGTCTGCAAGCAAGGACAGGTGCATAGGTGTGTGCACGGGTGTGCCGGGTGTGCCCAGGCACACCCTAATGTCTCTGGCCGGCTAGCGGCTGCTGGAGGAGGAGGGGAATTTGAGATGGGGAACCGCAGCCCCTCACTTTCCCCGCGGCCATCTACGGGGCACTTTGGGGCAGAGAGAGCGCATGCATGGCGGAAGCAGCTGGGGCCCAACCACAGATGCCAGCCGAGCCATTTTTGCGCCCCGGGCCCCGCCCAACCCGGCAGCACTGTGCGGCACCCTTTCTGCGCCCGGGGCCCAGTCCCCGTCCTTGGCCCCGTCCCCGCCCATCCCAGCAGCACCGTGCGGCGCCCCTTCTGCGCCCGGGGCCCCGTCCCCATCCCTGTCCTCATCCTCATCCTCGTCCCTGGCCCTGTCCAGCCTGGCAGCACCGCACAGCGCCCCGTCCTCGACCTTGTCCTCCTCCCCGGCCCTGCCCATCCCGGCAGCACTGAGCGGCGCCCCTTCTGCACCCAGGGCCCCGGCCTGGCAGCACTGCACGGCGCCCCTTAAAGTGAGGCGCCCCAGGCTAGGGCCCGGTCAGCCTGTAGCTTGGGCTGGCTCTGACTCCAGCCCCGCAAACTGGAAGGCAGAAGCCGGCTTAGCCGAAGGTAAGGTAAGGGAGGGGAGGGGAGGGGGCAGGGGTGGGAGAGGAAGGGGCTTGTGCTGAGGGGAGGAGGGGCAGGGCAGGAGAAGAAAGGGGAAGGCACCAAGGGACAGGGTAGAGGAGAGACAAATGCCAGAGGGCCAAGTGGAGACAATAAGGAAAAGGGCAGGAGGGGCAGTGTCAGTGGGAGGGGGGACAGGGTGATGCTGGGAGAGGAGAGGGTAAGGGCATTGGGGGTTGGGGGGAAGGGGGAGGTGCTGGGAGAAGGCTTGAAAGAAGGGGTGGGCATGAGGAAGGCAGGGATGGAGCAAGACGTGTGAGGGCACAGGGGCATGAGGGGAATGGGGGCAGAGGGTGGTGAGGGGGTGGGCATCAGGGAAAAAGAGGGCAAAGGGGGCAGGGGCAGTGAGGGAAGGGGGAGGTACCAGGAGGGTGCAGGGGTAAGGGAAGGTGCAGGTGCCAGGGGATTCTGGGGGTGAAGCAGAAGGGCAGACACCTGCAGGGGAGGGACCAGCACCAGAGGAGAGAGGCAGGGCAGGTGTGTAGAGGGAGGTGTTAGGAGAGGGGCTGAGGAGGGGTAGCTCACACGATCAGAGTGGGGCTTCTGGTGGTCTGCGTCTAGACTGGCATGATTTTCCGCAAATGCTTTTAACGGAAAAGTTTTCCGTTAAAAGCATTTTCGGAACAGAGCGTCTAGATTGGCACGGACGCTTTTCCGCAAAAGTACTTTTTGCGGAAAAGCGTCCCTGGCCAATCTAGACGCGCTTTTGCGCAAGAAAGCCCCATTCGCCATTTTAGCCATCGGGGCTTTTTTGCGCAAAACAATTCTGGGTTGTCTACACTGGCCCTCTTGCGCAAAGGCATTTGTGCAAGAGGGCTTTTGCCCGAACGGGAGCGTCATAGTATTTGCGCAAGAGCACTGACGATCATACATTAGATCGTCAGTGCTCTCGCGCAAATTCAAGCGGCCAGTGTAGACAGCTGGCAAGTTTTTCCGGAAAAGCAGCTGATTTTCTGGAAAAACTGGCCAGTCTAGACACAGCCGAGGAGTGGGCACAAGGGGGAGAGAAGGGCTGGTGGAGGGGGGCAGGTCTCAGGAAAGCTGAGGGCAGTGAGAAGGACAGGAGTAAGGACAGCAGAGGAGGGTGAGGGGTTGGGGGGCAGCAGGCACTAGGGGAGCTGATGGAGCAAGGGGAGACATGGTAGCAGAGGGAAAAGGTAGAGGTTTATAAGATACTTATTAATAACTTGGGTGTCACAGTGGCACATCCAGACAAGCCACATGAACTCAGTACTGGTGCACAACACAAAATTCATTCTGCTCATGGGAGGAAACTCTTAGAGGGAACACTTCCCCCAGCCTCTCCGCCCCCCGAGTTAATGTCACACACATTGGGTTAATGCAATTGCAGGATAGTTGCATAAGGGGGTTTGGTGGGTGCCAAACTAATCCCTATTGGTAGGAGGATGGTGGGAAAAGTCCTTAGAAGGGGGTGACATGACACCTTTTACTTCTGGTCATGTGTCCATCTTGCCCTGAGAGTGTTACCTCCAGAGGTGTGGCCAATGGGAGTTGGGGTGTGGCCAATGGGGGTCAGGGGTGTGGTTAACAGGGGTCAGGGGTGTGGCTAATGGGGGTCAAAGTATATTTTAAAAAAATTCTTTGGGTGCACACCCTAATGAAATGTGCTATGCACGCCTGTGGACAGGTGTCTGCTTTTCTGTGGGATTGCAGGGACATGCCAGCCACTTCCAGGAGCATCAAATCATAGGGATAACGACTCCAGCCATGACAGGTTAGGCATTTTAGAACTCATTACTCAAAGAATTAAATTTAAGCATAAGAAAGAAATGAAAATGATGAAATTCACAGACCAGTCAAAAAACAAAAATAACATATTCTGCAAACAATAAAAGAAGTAACAACAACCCCTCACATATGTGTTGGGTTGGGAGATGAGAGGAAAGAACAGTGTGTGTTTGTGAGAATGACAGAGGCACACACAGGGTGTGAGAGTGACAGAGATTTGCATTGCCAAGCTCCCTTCATCCCCTTCTCTCTGTGTGGAGATAGGGTACAGAAGTGGGGGGAGGAGGGACACTCTGACATCAGCACCCCCCTTTTCCCTCCCACATCTTGCACAGCAACTAGGAGGCTCCCAGGGGACAGCTTCAGGGAAGAGGGCAGGAGCAGTATGACAGTGGGTGGAGGAGCAACTGAAGTGCTAGCGCTTGATAGCTTCCTGACCAAACCAGTCAGGATCACCTGTCAGAGGTTCCAAGATTTACTGGTAGATCTCAATCAACTGGTTGGTGACCACTAGTTTACAACATGCAACCTATTTCTGACTTTTACTAAAAATACCTATGACAGAATTTTAACCTTGCCAATGAGGGCACGTGACACTTTCCTTACTACTATCTTTCCCTTCATGGGTGGTGGGTATAAGAGATGGGGGAAGGCAATGTCTTCCCAAACTGGGAAGCATGGCACTGCCCACACTCCACACGTAGGATCTGCATGGCTCCTTGGATAGCTGGGGCAGTGCACCCTCCCTGTGGGGCCAGGCAGGCTGGGGCCATGTGCCACCTGCTCTCCCCATGCTCTGGGGCCAGGAAGGCTCCCATGGGGAGATCCCGACATCCTACCCTTCACAGGAACCAAGTCCCTCCCATTGCAGGGGTAAGCCTCCAGCTGGGCTGGGGTCTTTCCTCTCACAGTACTATGTTCACCCACTATCCATGCTTCCCTCATATCAAAAGGCAGTGCAGACAGATCCTGCATGTCTTCCTCAACATGTCAGCTTTCAAATATGTACCTTGGTGCTATCCCTTTTTCAATTCCCAGGTGCATCCTTTCTCAGGTGAACCTGAGCTTCAAGATGTGACAATTGTTCCTAAAGTTGCATAGCAGCCTATTATGCTGAAACTAATCCATTATGGTCAAGTCACTTCTATGGGGCTATGCTGTTGTTCATCTCTTTTCCCCTTCTCTCACCTGTCCTCATTTCTTCCATCCTCATACCTTTTCTACACTTGTTCCCATTCTTTATCCATTTCCTTTTCCCATGTTCTACTGTACCTCCACCCTCTTTTTTCTTCCTCTGCTTCTCTCCCCTTCCCAAATCAATCCCTTCTCTTTTTTCCCCCAGCCCCTGGTCTTCACCTTGTTAAGTCCTCTGTAAACACAGGGAGATGCCACTGAAGTCAGTGAAATGTCACAGTATGGAGGTCCTACAGTACTGAGCTCTTGTCTTGTTCATTTCTTCTCCAGATATTCTGCTGAATCTGTCCAGCCACCTGTATTTTCTAAATATGTGCTAGGACTGATATCGGGCTCCAAACCTTGCCAGAGCTGACAGAGCCCTGTTTTGTGATGAACTACCCGAGGGGGAATTTGGCATTAATCTTTTTAGACCATTTTAAGAACTCAAAGTGACCTTTTATATTTGGAGGGAGCCTGAATCCACTGACCTCCCAACTCTTCAGATTCATCCTGACAATAAAGCATTGTATGATTTCCTTTTCTCTCATTAATTGGAACACTGTTTCACACTGCATACAATGGCTGCCTTGGAAACAATATTACCTCATAGGAGCATTCAGCGTAGGCTCAGTAACATTTTTTTTATCTGAGATTTTAATTCTATTTGCTCTGGTGTACAGCAGTTTCTCTCAAATGGTAGGTCGTGGCCTCAAAGCTGGATTATGAAAGGCAAATCGGGGTAGGAGGAGGAGATGTCACGCACTGCTGAATTACAATGCAAAGCAAAAAAAATCTCACTGCCACATACACCCTTACTCATCATGATCAAGTGTCCTCTGTCAGCCTCTCAAATCACATTCCCACACAAATATACAGGCTTATTGATATCCCTCATACATATGTACTCTTACTTTTATAGCAACTGTAAGGAGATCGCAATAACTTTTTATTTTGAATAATAAATCATCAGCTGGAACAGGTACACTGTTTTAAGGATTCTCTAACAACCCACATCATTAAAGGAAATGATGTAAGCAACACCTGCTTACCTTTCCAAAGGTTTGAAACTAGAGGTCTCCAAAGGTTGAAACTAGAGCTGGGTGACATTCATGGGACAAAACTTTTTTGTCAAAAAATATAGATTCAGGTCAACTGAGGCTATATCTAGACTGCCAGCTTCTTTAGGAACAATCTTTTTTTTGGAAGAGATCTTCTGAAAAAACTTATTCCAAAAGAGAGTGTCCACACACAAAAGTGCATTGAAAAAGCGATCTGTTTTTTCGAAAGATAGCGTCCACACTGAATGATGATATCTTGCATGTAAGCTGTGATTACTATGGACGGAGTGGCCACCAAGGCACCTGTGCTTTTTCCTCTTCTTTCGAAAGAACTCCCTCTTCCCCATCCACACACGCCTTTTTCCGAAAGAGCTCTTTCGGAAAAAGGCTTCTTCCTCATAGAAAGAGGGTTACCAATGCTGAAAAAGCTCTCTGCGCTTTCGATTTACTTTCAGAAGAACATGATTGCAGTGTGGACGTAACTCAGATTTTGTCAGAAAAATAGCGGTTTTTCCGACAAAACTCTGTAGTGTAGAAATACCCTGAAACATTTAGCTAATTTACACTAAATTGTTTTGGTCTGAACAAAATAAAATAAAATAATCTGAAAAAAATCAAAATGTTTTGTTTTGACATTTTGAAGGCAACATTTTAATTATTCATTCAAATTGACTTTTTGTTTTGTATTGTACATCAACTATATAAAATAGGTTAAAAATACCTTTAAATATTAAACATTTGATTTTGGGTTCAATAAAATATTTTCTTTGACATAAAATGAATATATTTTTTAAAAAATTTAGTTTGCCAAAGTATTTTAAATGTTTAGCTTACCTTGAAAAAATATATATTTTCAATTTTTCAGGTCAGTGACCAGGCCAAAAAATTGCTTAATTGCATAGCACTGTTTGGGACTTTGAGTAACATACAAACTACTCCTCCCCCTCCTCTCAGAACTTGCCTGTCCCATTTTGACCTTACCGTGTTGCTAGGAACATTCTATTGGAGTCCTTATTGATTATGGACACATCTGTAATATGCATATTTTTTAAATAAATTGAGGCTTAACCTTGCTGTGGTTTCTAGTCTGTCCTTAGGGCTGTGACACAGGAATCCTAAATACACTGCCTGCAGTCTTAACAGCTTTGATTCTCAGGTTCTGCTACATGTGAAGTACCCAAGCTTGCCAGAAATCAGATTTCTGCAGTACTCTACTGCTAATTAATTATTTCCTAATGTACACATTTAAACAGAAGATCTCACCAGAACCATGAAAAGATTGGCACAGATCAGCTAGAGGGAACATCTTGGAGGGGTCTAATCCAGTTCCACCCAACAGCTCCACAAAATCTCCCACTCCTGCACAGCCTGTTGATGGTTTCTAAGAAGACATAGACAGAAGATACATTTAGAATATAATTGATAAATACATAGTCATCTAGATATCATTGAAGTCAGTGGAAGTTGTGGGCCCTCAGACCTGTAAAAATCAGGACACTTTTGGTCTGTTTAATGCTCTAATTTGACATTAGCTAATTTAATTTCCTTAAGAGACCACACTAGTAAGATGTAGGTGGATTTTTCCAATAGGAGTACCCATTAAATTTTTGGATTATGTTGGTTCGAGCAAATCAAATCATTCTATCAATAGCTGTACAGTGTTATGGCCGTGGTGCTGAAATATATTACTTTTGCAAAGTTTCTCAACTAACACAGGTACTGAAATTTTGCTGCTAATATAATCCTAACTATAAATTACACATAGAGAATTGTGGAAATAACTGACTTTTTGATTCACTGAAAATTATGACAAATACAAAAATTAAAAATGTTTTACGTAGATCCTGAAAACAATTTTTTATTTTAATTTTTTATTTTTTGGCAAATTGAAAAGTAAAAAAATTGTTTGGGGTCAAATGAAATGTTCAAAACAAAATGTTTCATCTCAAGTTTGTGTGTGTGAGGCTTTGTCTACGGTGCAGGGTTTTTGTGCAAGAAGCCTTTTGTGGAAGAGTTCTTGTGCAAAAACGCATCCAGACCTCAAAGCGCATTGCAAAAGCGATATGCTTTTGAGCAAAAGAGCATCCACACCGCACGGACACTCTTGCGCAAGAAAGCTCTGATGGCCAGTCATAGAATGGCCATCAGAGCACCTGTGCTTTTTCTGATAGGGGTTTCTTGCGCAAAAGCCCTCCAGAGCGTCCACACCTGCCTTTTTGCGCAAGAACTGTAGCGCAAAAAAAGAGTTATTCCTCGTGGGGAGAGGAAAAACTCTACCAGCAAAAGCCCTCTGTTCTGTCGATTTACTTGTGCAAAAATGCACTTGAGGTGTGGACGCTCTGCTGGTTTTTGCGCAAACCCTGTAGTGTAGACAGAGCCTGAGAGAGAGTATGTGTGCACACATATGTGTGTGCATGCCCCACTCTGTTTCACCATCGCATTTACATTTCTAGGTAGTTGTCAGCGTGACAACTTGTATGTAACCAGGCTATGTTGTTCACTAACTTAAAATGAAAATCATAGGAGACCACGAGATCCCTCTAGCCCTTTTTTTCTCCATGTATGAAGGATTGTGAAAAAAACAGAAACCCCATTTACCTGACCTAAAATCCACTAGGGCGGGGTGAGAGAGGATTTTGGAGCCAACACAATAATCTCTTCCCTGCAATCCTGGGAAGCCCTTCAGTACATTTTGGCTTCCATGGACTGAGGGAGCTGGAAAGAGTCTATTTCTGCAGCGTCATTATCTTGAAACACTGAAAATTGTCTTCTGTGATTTAATGCTGATTGCCAGCTTTATCTTAGATGGACTCCCATTCTGATGCTACAACCCATGACAATCGCTGTGCTCAGTTAGTTCCCTTATTATTTTTCCTGCTATAATCTTTGTCTGCCTGTTAATGAATAAGTCACACTCATTTTTTATACCCACAACATGCCGAATTGGTGCAAATGACATTTCTAGACCACTCCCACTACCATCTATATGGTTACAGGCCCAGATACTTCAGTGAGACAAATGGGAATCCTTGTGGGACAAAAGAGATGTACACCTGTTGGCAGGATCAGATCCACAGGCATTTTTAACTAGTTTATAAGGGACAAACAGGCTGTGTCCAGACTGGCAAGTTTTTCCGGACAATCAGCTGCTTTTCCGGAAAAACTTGCCAGCTGTCTACACTGGCCGCTTGAATTTGCGCGAGAGCACTGACGACCTAATGTATGATCGTCAGTGCTCTTGCGCAAATACTATGATGCTCCCGTTCGGGCAAAAGGGCCAGTGTAGATAGCTCAGATTTGTTTTGTGCAAAAAAGCCCCGATCGCGAAAATGGCGATCGGGGCTTTTTTGCGCAAAAGCGCGTCTAGATTGGCACGGACGCTTTTCCGCAAAAAGTGCTTTTGTGGAAAAGCGTCCATGCCAATCTAGACGCTCTTTTCCGCAAATGCTTTTAACGGAAAACTTTTCCGTTAAAAGCATTTGCGGAAAATCATGCCAGTCTAGACACAGCCACACTGTTTTTCCCCTTCACTCCCTACATTTATTGGGGGTGGGGGTTGCCCTGGAAGTAATGTAAGAACTAGGATTGGGTGAACACTCCCTCTCCTTGCTGAGAGACAGCCAGGGAAACCCATGCAAGGAGAGCCAGTAAGGCAAGGTAACATGTGAGTATCGATTTCAGCTGTATCCTCAGAGATGTAAGATTTACAGTTTATCTGCTGAATCCCCCAGGCTCCATAAATGTTCTTTTTTTAAAAAATTAAACAATCTCTGTGCCACAAACAAAAACAGGAATGATGTAATCAGTGTATGATGAGTGTGCCACAGAATTTATGAAGTGATTAAAAACTGTATACCTCAAACCCTTGAGCCTGAATGATGGCGTTGCCTGAGGAGGTGCCTGCTGCATGAAATTCAGTAGATTAGCTTTGATTATTTGCTGTTCTTTCCCATACATTGTTTATGGCCAGATTAGAAGTCGTGCCCCTTGCCTGGCTCTGTAGGTGTAGAACACTTTGAAAACTTGTGGGCAAAGGAGCCCCTCAATGGCCATCACATAGTATCCATGCAGGCTGTCAGACCCCATCTCCATATGTCTAAGAGTATGTCTACACTGCAGTTAGTCACCCATGGCTAGCTGTGCCAGCTGACTCAGGCTCATGGGGCTCAGGCTAAAGGGCTGTGGCATGTAGACACTTGGGCAGAGGCAGGAATCCCGGCTCTAAGAACCTGCAAGGTGGGAGGGTCCCAGAGCTCAAGGTGCAGCCCAAGCCCAAATGTCTATACCACATTTACATAGCCCCAGAGCCTAAGTCAGCCAGCTGGCATGAGCCATCCACAGGTGTCTAATTGCATTGTAGACATGCCCTGAGTCTATGATATCACCCTCACAAGCCCATTCCTGGGGCAGTGGGGAGCTCCAGAGAAGCAAAGTGCCCCTCCTAAACTCTGGAGCAGCAAGCAGGTTCCTTCCAGCTCTGTGATGGAGGAGCATAAAGAGGTTGCAAAACTTGACAACTGACAGGTGGTAGTTCTGCAAAGGAGCCAAAACAGGAGAAGTACCTTCTGGGACAAAAAAAATCTGCCCCACTCCTCCCCCCAGTCTTTGCCTCAGTGCGGGTTTTTCCTGTTCTTGGAACTCTCCAGAACTAGCAGGTGCTCATCCTCCATGGCTGAGCTTTGGAGGAACCTATTTGCCTTTCCATGGACTTGGAGGGGCTCTTTCTTGCCTCCACAGAGGAATTCAGTCAGTGGAGTTTCCCCAAGGTACTAATTTTATACCATTTCCATAGATTTCAAACCACCCCATGTCCAAGTCTGCAAGATAATGAGTCCCCTCCACTCCGAGCCTACTGAAATAAAAAGGGGCAGAGGGTTCTCAGAACTTCATGGGACTGGATACATTTTAAAATAAATTCCTGCTTTTAAAGTCTGTCATGCTAAACACACCCATAATTATATAACATGTGTAACCCTTTTACCTGTTTAGCACCATCACTACTTGCTGTTTCAAATGTGGATTGCATGCTCTTTTGAGCAGAAGCCCTTGTTTTCTTGTGAGATGCCGAGCACTTATAATAATGCTCAAAAGATTAATAATAGTAAATATGCACATGATACTTTATCTATACTGCACTCCCACTGTTGACTGAAGCTTACTATGACACAAACAAACTCACCTTTAAATGGAAGCTATTTAAATGTCCCAGTATCAGGTCAGATATTTTTATCACCACTGGATAAATTATGGAAAAGCTGCAGTTTCTGTGCTGATGTGGAATTACCATTGTAAACCTTCCAGTGGGGGTCTGAGAGATGACATTGCAAGCTTTAGCATAGGAAAAAAATACAGCATAATTACATGGATGGCGGTCACAATTTTCACACAGCAATGATGTATGCACCCAACTGTATACTGGACACTCTTGATGTAACCACAGCTAACAGGCCAGACTCACAGGGCCAGAATCCGCCCTCTAGAACCTCTGCTGACTTCAGCAGTGTTATGCCGATGTACAGCTGGTGTAGCCATGCACAGCAGCTGACCTGCATGCTGTGTCATTACACTCCCAAAATAGGCTAATCTGCACCCTTCACTATCTCCTATTTTCTCAAATAATGGGTGCTATCAAAGAACAATTTGTTTTATTACTATTTACTATAAATAGAATGCTGAAAAAAAGACACACTCAGCATTTCCTCTGGCTAGCGCATGGCATTGTTCTCTAGCAACTGCCAGCGTATGAAGTGCCAGCTTCAAGAAGCTCCTTTTAGCTGAGTATTTTAGATTATGTCTACACTCTAGCTGGGAGTACAAATAGAAGGTTTTATAGATTATCTATGCTACCTTTAATTTAGGTAGCCTGCTAAAATAGCAGTGAGGGTGCAATGGCACTGGCTGATGGTTTAAGGCTTGTCTACAAACACCTGTGCTTCTCCCATCTGCATGGGTACTCCATCTTCCCCAGAGGTGATAGCTATGTGCATAAGAGAAGCTCTCCTGTCAACATAGTGTTGTACACACCAGGGCTTAGATCAGTATAACTATGTTACTCAGGGGTGTGGATTTTCCACAAGGTAAGCTTATAGTGGAGACAACGGTTATTTGTGGGACATACAAGCCCTCCTGCCCTGCCAGATACATACTTGCTTTGCTAGAGCACACTGAAACCTGCACCACCACATCCTCACTACTATTTTTAGAAGCTTCAGGGGGTAGCCAAGTTAGTCTGTACAGGTAACCTGAAAAAACAACAAATAGTCTGGCAGCACTTTATAGACTAACAAAACATGTAGACGGTATCATGAGCTTTCGTGGGCACAGTCCACTTCTTCAGATGACTGGAGTGTTGGATGTCTAGGACCAAAATTTGTTGTTTTTACTACTTGTAGCAAGCCAGTTGGATTAAAAGTAGTGAAGTACATGTACACAAGCTGCAAAAAATTCTCCTGATTGCAGAGTAGATAATAGCCTTAAACCTGATCCTGTAACTGACTCTGCCTGCGTTGACTCTTGTATCTTCTTAGGGTACAATTGACTTCACTGAGGCTCTGCATGGGAGCATGGGATTCTCAGCGCAGGACGAAGACCTTACTTTTTGGCCATTATTGAGTAAGTTAAATATTACAAGAAGTCCCCTAGCTCAGCAATTCCCAGCCACTGGTCCATGAACTGTTGGCTGCTGGGCTGCCAGAGCTGAAGCCGGCTGTTCGCAGCGGCTCAGCTCTGGCAGCCGTGGTGGCTGATTTTGCCCAGCAGCAATGCTGGGGTTGATGTGGCGGCAGGAGGAGGCAGAGCAGGAGGCACCACCTTCCCTCTCCCCCTTCCCACCCAAGTAAGATGGCAGCCTGGTTGGGGCTTCATGCTCACCCCCTCCCTCTACCCATGGGGGTGCGAGATGCACTTGGGGAGGAGCATGTGTGCCGCCAACAGCCACTTCCCCACCCACGCGGCAGTAACGGCCATGCTCCCTAGAGGGGGCAGCCTCACTCTAGGGAGTGCGAGTATGGGGTGGGGTCAAAGGGCAAAAGACTGTTGGGTGAGGGTGTGGTGGAGTCACGGGGCAAGAGGGTGTTGGCATGGGCTGTAGGACTAAAAGGTCAAAGGGCACAGGGTGTAGGGATGGGGGGCAAAGGGAGTTAGGTACTGGGGAGCAAGGAGTTTGTTTGGGGCTAGGAGGATCGGCAACATTTTATTTGCATATTTGCATAATGAATATGCAAATATGCAAATAAAATGATACTGGTCTGCCAAAAGTTTGTGAATGGGTTTGACGGTCTGCGGTATAAAAAAAGTTGGGAACCACTGCCCTAGCTAATATCTTACATTATAAATCTACTGAAACATTCATTGACAGACATGCACTGCCCCCATTTACTCACACTGAAAAGGATCCCATTGGAACCAGAGAAGATGAATATAGATTTTATTTTAAAATCTTAATTAAATTGAGAGAGTCAGACCTTGTTGATGGCAGCTTACCAATAGACTTGTGTCTCAGTGGAGAAAAGCAGTGATTGCTTGGTTTTGGCACACTTGTTTTTGCTTTATTTCAGATCCTATATTTCATTCCAAGGAATCTTTTGCTTTAAAGAATATTTATTCTAATGCATGGCTCAGGCATTGCCCCTCTATGTGCACCTCACCTCCCACCCTCCTTGATTATTCAGGGCACCCACGCTCTGGTTCAGCATCCATTCTACAGAACTGACAGAGACTGGATGGGCTGAAAAAAAGGCATGGGTGGGACCTGGGTGTTGTATTGTCATTTCCCCACAGCAGCCATAAGCAGGTGCAGGCTTCAGAGCAGTGGTGCTCAACCTTCAGTCTGCAGGCTGCTTGTGGCCCAATCAGCACAGAGCTGCAGCCCATGTGACATTCTCAGAGCCTTGTGTAGTAATGCATGTGGTCCACAATGGTAATAGATTGAGAACCACTGCTCCAGGGGATGTATAATGCAGAGGAGCAGAACCAGGTATCAGAGCCCATATGGAAGCACAAATCTCCCAGAGATTATCCAGATTGGGGCTTGCCTTCATAGACTTTCATATGGGGAGGGAGTAGATTCTCCACCCTTTCCATGGGGAGATCCTCACAGAGTATTTCTTGCTCTGAGACTCCTCCCATGGGTTGGGATTGTTTGAGCCTAGAATATAAAGTAGGGCATCTTCAGAATTGGTAGGAGTGGCATTCTGAGTTAGTATATTTATCAAATGAAACTGGACAGGTTGAATAGTACTTGCCAAATAATTTGCTGAATTTTGTGCTGTGTTTTGAGTAAATTTGTTTCATTTGGACATTTTATAGAGTTGGACAAATCATTTGAAAATGCAGTCATAGAATAATATGGCAAAATTCACCATATCTTTCAAATAATATATTTGAATATTTTTCTCACTACTAAGCTCTAGTATTTGCTAAGTTTATGATACTTAAAGTAATACCATTTACTTTTTTGGGACATATTAGTATTATAGATTGGAACAAATTTTCTTTGAAATAAAAATTCCTTGGATTTTACAGATAGCAGGATTCTTAAAAAAATCTGTCACATTTCACTGACTTTCTCTTGTAACTTGAGACACAAGTTGAGCCTATATCAGAAGCAGTACAGTTGAGACACAAGTTGAGCCTATATGAGAAATTTCTGAACCAAGTCCTTAGCTGGTATAAATTGTTACAGCTCCACTGAAGTCACTGGAACATTGTCATTTTACAGCAGCTAGAAATCTGGTCCTCTAAGTCTATCAATTTACTGAAGACTTCAACATGATTTTAGAGAGTGGTTTTAAGTTACCAGCTTCTTTTTAACTGCACTGAGTCATAATAATAGGTTCTTTTTGGTTCCCTACGCAAATATAGCCCATCCAACAATCCAAGTGGAACCCACAGCAATATGAAAATCAGACTTACGGAAGAGGTTGGCAATTTTCTTTATTGTAAATGTAAATCCATTCCCAGGTTCATGAATCCTGAAGAAGATCATTGCCACATTCTGGGATGACCTGATACTCCTTTGGATGTTGCCACTTTCACAAAAATCTGTGTATCTCTCTGAAGTAGGGAGAGGATGGTCCAAAGAACTAGGAAACTTCTCACCTTTGAGTATCCAGCCATCAAACACCTAATGGGGTTCAATGATTCAAAGAACAGTTCTGGTTTGTTATCTGTCTAGTTTTCCAGCAGACTCCAGATGTGTAGAGTATAGAGTGTAAAACATTTAAAAGAGACTCCACAGCTAAAGATTGTGTTGTATTTTCCTTGGAAAGTGGAGTTTGACGGTGAAATTTTAAAATGCAAATAAGGGAATTAGAAACACAAGACCCATTTATTTTTAATGAGCTCCTAACTCCCCTAGATGGTTTTGAGTATCATACCCTGAAACATGAAACTTCACACTGATCCATTCCACAACAACACCACTTCAAAAAGGAATATAAATTTGCATTTTACAAAGCCTTGGCAGAATCCAGCCCATCCTCCATGTATTTAAATACTAAGGGAATTAAAAATCAGTCATTCCTATATTTTTATAGCCGTTCTTGTGCGGATTTTTTCCCCAAACTCCTCTGCCTTTGCAATAGCAGTGTTTATGGATTTGCTATTTCTCCCATAGCTTTATGCCCCTGAAAAAAATATAAGCTCCCATGGGGGATCAGTGTTATAAGATGCTGAAAGATAACATTGTATTTGCATGACTGCAGCTGACAGAATAATGCATCTTCATGGTCAACAACATCCATTCTCTAAAGCTTTGTCCCTGGCTTTGCTGCTCCCCATCCTCTGTGCATACTGTGTCTCTGCTTCCTGAGCCCTTCTACCACAACTAGCTGTCTGGTTCCACAGCTCTGGCCCTTCCCAGACCTTCACCCTTGCTAAATCCATCTCACCTGTCTTTCCCTCTCACCCCCAAACAGCCTTCCAAGTACATGCAATGGTTTGACAGCCCGAGTTTCAGTTCAGAAAGCCTGGCAAGTTTGGGTGAGATTCTGAGGAACGGAGTATGTGCTGTGTTGTGGGTGGCTGTGTGTGGGAGAAAAGAGTGTTCATGGAAGTGAGGAGTTTGTGAATGCATTGGAATGTACTAATCTTTCGGGAGTAAGGTCTGTGAATGCCGTTTAGCAGAGATTCTGATGCTACTTTACATGGTGATTGACTTTGTTTTTGATTCTTGTGCTGGGAGGAAATGCACTTGTGCAGCCTTAACAGCAATTTAACTAACTTTCCTGCATGGGTAGATATTGATCCCACATTAAAGGCACAGAAAAGCAGCTGTATACTAAACTGCTCAAGATAGTTAAGACCAACACAGACTGTGAAGAGTTTCAAAAAGATCTCACCAAACTAAGTGATTGGGCAACAAAATGGCAAATGAAATTTAATGTTGATAAATGTAAAGTAATGCACATTGGAAAAAATAATCCCAACTATACATACAACACGAAGGGGACTAATTTAGCTACAACTACTCAATAGAGAGATCTTGCAGTCATTGTGGATAGTTCTCTGGAAACATCCACTCCGTGTGCAGCGGCAGACAAAAAAGCAAACAGAATGTTAGGGATCATTTAAAAAGGGATAGAGAATAAGACAGAGAATATCTTATTGCCTCTATATAAAACCATGGTATGCCCACATCTTTTAGCTGTGGTTGCCTCAACTAAAAAAGATATATTGGCATTGGAAAAGGTTCAGAGAAAGGCAACAAAATAATGAGGAGATTGGAACGGGTCCCATATGAAGAGAGATTAAAACAACTTGGACTTTTCATCTTAGAAAAGAGGAGACTAAGGGGGGATATGATAGAGGTCTATAAAATCATTACTGGTGTGGAAAAAGTGAATAAGGAAAAGTTATTTACTTATTCCCACAATATAAGAATTAGGGGTCATGAAATGAAATGAATAGGCAACAGGTTTAAAACAAACAAAAGGAAGTTTTTCTTCACTCAGCACATAGTCAAGCTGTAGAACGCCTTGCCAGAGGATGTGGTGAAGATTAGGTCTTTAACAGGGTTCAAAAAAGAGCTAGATAGATTCATGGAGGCTAGGTCCATCAATGGCTATTTAGCCAGGATGGATTGGAATGTTGTCCCTAGCCTCTGATTGTCTGGGGATGGGTGACAGGAGAGGGATCACATGAGGATTACTTGCTGTTCCCTCCCTCTTGGGCATCTGGTATTGACCACTAGCCGCAGACAGGATACTGGGTTAGATGGACCTTGGTCTGATCTAGTATGGCTGTTCTTATGTTCTTATGCTAGGTTAGTAAGGGTGTGTCTACACTGCACCATTATTTCAAGATAACTAGCATTATTTTGAAATAACAATGCGAACATCTACATAGCAATTCCGTTATTTCAAAGTAATTTCGAAATAATGGATGGCTTATTCTGAAATCTGTAAACCTCATTCTTTGAGGAATAATGCCTATTCCAAAAGAACTATTTAGAAATAAAACATGTGTAGATGCTCCACTGCTGCTATTTCGAAATAGCCCCTCACCAGGGCCATTCTAAGTTATTCCTCCCCACTGCCTCCTAGGGCTCTAAATCAAGATAACACATCTACATTAGGGAAGCCTGCCTCAAACTAATTTTGAGGTTTCCCTGAAGTGTAGACATGCTATTTCAAAATAAGCTATTTCGGAATAACTATTCCGGAATAGCTTATTTCGAAATAAGCATGCAGTGTAAAATGATCAAGTATTTCAAGATTATACAGAGTCCTGTTCCACAAAGTCTACTTGCAATTAGCCTGGCAGCAGTAAATGCTTCCATGAATAAATGTTTTCAGAATGATGTCCTTAGATTGTAAGGTCCTATGTAGATTTCAGGGGCATATATCATGTGTTCATATTATTTACAGTTATATATATTCTGGTAGCCACAGAGGCATCAACCATGCACAGACATCACAGAATTTTCAATCTAAACAGATAACACAGAACAGTTGGGTGAGAGAAACCAGAGAATGGCAGGATGGGATCACAAAAGTAATATGCTCGCTGTATGAGCGTTCCTTGGCCAATGACTAGCAACAACCCCAATTTGACACCAGCCTTGCTCTTCGTCTCATTATTTTCTAAGTCTTGCTCACTGCTGGTCACACCATATGTACCTAAAAATAATGTTTATTATAGTTATTATCTTACTGGCAATTGCTACAAGTAGATATTGCATTTTAAACCTAACAAAGCAATACCAAACCACCTCAACTAATAGATAATGTGTTGTTTTTTTACACTAGGTGCTTAGTCCAAAATCACTAATGAAATCAAAAGGATCTGTGTTTCTATATTCTATGTAGGCAAAAGACAGTAAGTACCTACTGACATTTCAGTCAAGACATAAATGTGTATATTTTATGTTTAGATTATACTTTTCCCCAGGGGTAATGTTGGTTGTATTTAATGAAGGAAAGCTGGAGTGAGAATTCAATGGTTTAAAACTATCACCTTTTTATTATTCTTCCATTATTTTATTACTGTTCCATTATTACTAAGCCAAGCTTTTGACTAACTTCCTCAGGCATCAGCATCAAACATATGTCATCAGCTCAACCTCTATTACTTTGACGCCTCTGCATTTTTCTACTTGGACTGCTTCAATACTTGTTTTTAATTGGATAGAAGACATTCCTGAGCCCTGCCATGTTAGCTTGAAAAATCAGCACAATAAACTGTCAGTGAAGAATTCCTACTAGTATTACTGCTTGTGCTAGGTCAGACCTTTTTCTTCTGTGCCTTTTGTTTTAATAAGGGAGACACAGTAGGTGAGGTAATCTTTTATTGGACCAAAGGTACAAGTTTTGGAGTGTCACAGAGCTCTTCTTTGGATCTGGGGAAGGTAACCAGAGTGTCCTAATTTGTGTTTAGCTTAGGCATGCTGTTAGCCTTCCCCAGGCCTGAGGAAGAGCTCTGTGAAATTCCAAAGCTTGAATCTTTCACCAACAGAATTTGGTCCAATAAAAATATTACTGAATGCATGCACTTTGTCCCTCTCTCATCCTGGAACCACCTGGGCTACAACATTTCCTTTTCATCTCACTCTGAGGCTTGTGCTGCCCATGAAAGAACATTATAGTAAACATGGCATCAGATTTGCCCTTACAATGTTCCAGGAAAAGTTGTGAGAATACTGGTTGTCAGAGCAAGAACAAATGAAGTACCAGCACTATAATTATCTTAACTGAACAGCTACCTACTGAGCATGATTCACTTGTCTTCTCATTGCTGTTACTCAGTAATCCATTACATGCTGTTTTCATGTAGAACTCTTAGATGCTAAGGGCCAGATCCTGCAGACATTTAGGTGAGGAATCCTTATGCTTAGAGGGGAAGGGTTTCTTACCTAAGGATTAGGCCCCAGATCTTCTAGAGCAACAAATCTTTATCTAGTGGCTACATGCAGGTGTTAGAATAAAAGTAGGTCAGGCTGTTTTGTAAGAATTGTGAAACTTGGAACCTAGTTACCCCCTCAAGGGAAAGAAAATCCACAAAGCCTCCTTGTAAAGTTCTGTCTACATTTTTCCAGTCCTGCAGAAAAGATCCAGTGCCAAACACTGTGGCTCCACAGGAGGTCCCCAGTACCTCTTCCCCCCTCCCCTTTACTCACTGGAGGTCCCAAATAGGAGAGAGGGAGGGAGAGACTACCAAAAAAATACAGCATGGATCTGTATTTCCATGGGGAAGTCAAGAGTCCAAGGGGTGACTTAGTTCATACTAAACTTCCTCCTCTTTTCTTCTCCTCATCCCCAGACTCCTACTGGGATCTCTTATGTTAAGATTAGAAGACACTATGAGGTCATGAAACCTGCACTTGGAAGCCTCCCCTTGTCTCCTTAACTGAATTAAGAGCTTAATGACAGCTTCTCCCTGGTGTAAGGCCATTGAAATCAGAGTTTTCCAGCAATGTTTTCTTAGTTTTGGAATAAGAGTCATGAAGTTCACTTTGTTTAACGAGAACACCATGAAAAAGCTCCACTGGCCCCATTTAAACGAAAAACAGCACCAAGTCCCTCAACATTACACTAAAGCTGAATGTGCTGTGGAAATCCTCTGGGAGCTATATTAGTATCAACAGCATTCATGTGATTCATCCTATCACAAAAGCAACAACAAGGCAACAGGTAATGACGCCAGGAGAGCATTGCATTGACTGGGCTTCTCTTTTAAACCTACCCCATGAAAGCAGGGAGGGAGAAATTCCCAGGGGATTATTTCCAAGTCCCCGGAGCACCCTGGCTAAGTTCTGAACCGTTTCGCCTGCCTCCTGAGCAGCTCTTACAGGGGGAGAGTTTCAGGAACGCCTAAGGGATTTAGGCGCGCACACGTTCCAATGACAGTTGCTGTTTACTCCTCTAAAATACACGCGCGCTAAAGTATCACCCGGCGTTGCCAGGCTCCTACCTTCAGGAAATCTCCCCCTTGGCAGTCAATATTGACGAAGTCATAGTCTATTAAGATGAGCTCCTCAGGGTCTGCGATGAAAAAAGTGGCACAGTGCAGCTGGGGCTGCTCGGCGGTGAAGGTGAACTGCCCCTCCACGCTCAGCATGTCAATGCACCCTGGAGAGACAGAGACAGCTGCTCAGCCCCGCGCCCAGCTGCAGCCGCCGGCCAGCTCCCGCCGACACCCCGGCGCCCCAGGGGGCGAACTGAGCGGGGCGGGGGGGGGGGGGAAGCTGCTGGGCACTGGGAAACGTGTGTGTGTGTGTGTGTGTGTGTGTGTGTGTGTGTGTGTGTGTCTGACGTGCCGTTCCCACCGCACATTTGTCTCCGCTCCAGCAGTCCCCACCGATGCCGGCTGGCGTCCTACACGTGTGTGGCGCTTGCACCTCCGCGCCATGTGTCCAGCTGACAACCCTCTTCCCCCCTTCCCTTAGCCGCAGGACCCAGGATCCCTCCTCCTCAGGCGTCCTGCCGAGCCGCTTCAGCCCAGCTCCCACGGGTCTGGTCTCGCTCCTCACCCCTCACCCCCACGCCCTGCCCAAGACACGCACCGCCACACACCCCGCCCCCCCAGCATGCCACCCCCAGTTCAGCGCCCCAGCTCTGAGCTTCCCCCCGCCCGCCTTAGCCGAGAAGCCGGTAAACTCACTGAGCGGCCGCTGGTAGAGCCGCCTCTCTGCCAATTCCCGCTTCAGGTCCGCGCTGAGGAGCAGGAAGGGCTCGTCCTCCCCCGCATCCCGCACCTGGCGAGAGAGACACCTGGGCAAGCAAGCCTGGGCCAGGGTGAGGGGAGCCGCGCTCTCCCCCGCAGCGCGCCCGGCCCAGACTGAGCGTGGCTTGGATCCTCCCGCCTGTCGCCGTCTCCGGCGCCCGGGCCGAGGGGGGACCCACGCGGGGGTGAGAGCGAGAGAGCCAGCCAGCCAGAGGCGCCGAGCGCGGTGTCTCGCTCGCTCCCCGAGACCGGCTCGGGGCTGGGGGAGAACTGCGCCCTCGATGCTCCCTGTGGTCTGCTCCCGAGGAGTGGGGTGGGGGTGGGGGGCGGGAGCGGGAGCGGGTGAGGAGAGGACGGGATGCCGCACGCCTGGAACCGCAAGCTGGAGAAGGTGTGAGGAGTTGGGCGAGGTGTGAGTGGCATTGCTCACCTCTAGGTATCGGGTTTCCCCCCTGAGGGCGGCCAAGAAGATCAGGACGCAGTGGCACTGAAGGCTGAAAGCAGAAGGCATGCTTGCCCTTCCGCTCGGCTCCCGCCCTCTCTCACCCCAACTTTACTGGTCTGTGCTGAGAGGCAGCAGCAGCCTGTGGGCTTCCTTTGACAGACCCTTTTTATAGAGCAGTGGGGAGGGGAGGCATTTGGTCCCTGTACTGATAGGAATTCAGTTACCATGGGTTACCCTAGCTCAGTGACAAAGTACGTGGGTATGACGAGGGTCCAAATCACAGCCACAAATTTCCAAGTCAGTCTAGCTCTTCCCATTGGCAGCTGTCTTTTCTACTTACCTGTCTGGCATAGTTAAACAGCTCCCGGGCCAAGCACTCTGTACCTCAGCACCTGCTAAACAGGGGACTGACAGTTAGAATTAGCCCCAACCATCCAAAGGCAAAGCAGGAAACAAAGAGGCTGCCCACATCCCTCTCCCCTCACATGGAATTTCAACAGCACATCCATAGAAAGGCAGCAGCATCCCCCACTGAACCAGAACATGTCCACAGACTCTGTTCCCTGGACCCTCTGACTGCATGGGCATCTGCAATGCTATCAGCGCCTATAAAGGCTCTTACCAATTGTTTGCTACACACTGAGATGCTTTACATAGTGTTGAACATTAATTATGAATGCTAGCATATGAGAATTACTTAATTATCCCTCACAACACCCTTGTGGAGGAGGTAGGTAAATGAGGGTTCCTCTCACAGAGATGTAAAAGCAGGCGCATATTGGGTAGAACAAAGTCTCCCCCTCCACCCCCAACAGCAGCTGGAGTAGCAGGGTGGAAGGTCAAACTAGGAACCTTCCTACCTATTTTGGTTACGGCAGCTTCCATGGGCAACAGATTACATATGACTTCTCCCTGGTCACAAAGGCTACATGGAGGTAAATGCAGGGACAAGAGGAGGACAGAGCAAATCCCAGGAAACAGTAGGGTTGTCTCAGCAGCTCACTCTTTAGGATTTGCTCATTTGAAGGGATTTATTTAATCAGAAAAGATAGTTAGGAGTTCTTTACTAAAGGACTCTGGAATTCTGTCAATGAACTTCTTTATTGTCACACCATTCCTATTTTAGAGCTTATTTTTATCTACCCTGTTTCCTCTTATACTCTGTGTAGACGTGCCAAATTTCAAAATAATCTGTTTCAAAATAGATTCAAAATAAGATACGCAATTTGCATAGCATAAATTGCATACCTTATTTTGAGTTTAGGTTGCTATGTAGATGCACCCTAAGAGAATAAAATGCCAAATTCAGCTGCCTCAGGCTCCTATAAAAGTCACAGATGTTACCAGATTTGCCCAATACTCTGGGGTATGCTCATTTATTAGGGTTACTCTTATGAGACTAGGGGAAGGTTAACAACAAAAGCTCATCACCTAATAAACCATCTTGTTAGTCTTTAAAGTGCTGCATGATTCTATCAGTGTGCTTCTTGTGCTTACTTGTTCTCTCATATGGAGCTGAATTCTCCCTGCTGCCAATTCCTCCTCCCACCGGAGCTCTCCTGCAGGAACTAGGTTCCTCAGGATGGGGTTCTTACCACTTTAGCAACACACACAGACACTCATACCCACTAACAGAGCACGTCTGAGAGGACTGGGTAATCAGCACTCACAAGCTGACCCCCTCATATGTCCCTGGACTCAGCTGGCTGGGTTTAATAGCAATGCCACACTGCACCCTCATGTACCTTTGGACTCAATGGGCTAGATTAAACAGCACTTTAAGCTGCCATCCTCATATGCCCCCAGGTTCAGCACTTCCCTATCCCCACTTTCACACCACAATCATTCACTGGTAAACCACACAATGAGCAAACCCCACAGGACTTTGGGCACTACAGGGATCTTTAGCTTGGGTACAAGAAGCGTTGTTGCAGAGCAAATGGGGAAGCCAAAACAACACCCCTTGAGGAAGAGTGAACGAAAGAGAAGGAAAGAGAGAGAGAAACAACCCGCTTAACAATGGAAGTTATTTATTATATATATATAGGGAGCAAAACACACAAAACAGTTACAATATTAAATCCAACAGTTACAATATTAAATCTAAATTGGAACTGATTACAAATGTTAGGGCTAGCTAACCATATAACAGTTTACATAGGGCAGGGTCAGGAGGGTATGCTTAGAGAGGTAGTTGATGAGAGAGAGGAGAGAGAGACCTCACCACTCCATGGAGCTTGCACTGATAGGGGTTCCCAGATGATGATGGTAGCCGGGGGTCCAGAGGGCAGGAGACAAGCAGAGCAGAGCCCCCAGCACGATCAGACAGGAGATGAAGAAGTCTCAGTGGAACTGATGCAGTTTAAATCCAGGTATCAGAACAGTTTTTCTTGGGGCAAGGATAGGAGTTTTTATAGGGATAGGACAATAGTTCAAAGAGAAAGAGGCTAGACAATAGGGACTGATCACCCTGGTTATGGGTGGTATTCCTTGAAGGAGCTCACAATGCAACTAGGCAGTTTCAGTATTTTAGATGTCAATAGGATCGTTACTAGAATTGGTGTGATAATGACTAATTTGGGTGTGAGCAGGCCTGGGTTCATTAGCATATGGAGCAGAGATTTCCCATCAGGCAGTGCTTCTCTGCTTTTGGTATCCCATAGTTCACTGCAGTTCCTGCCTTGGAAAAACTGGTCTCCATTCTGTATGTTAATGAGTTCTATCTTCAATGCAGATGAGGCTGGGGTGTTTCCTTAATTAGTTTAGGTGTGTCTTCCCTGGCCTTTTCATTGCTTTGTTTGGTTCTAGCAAAGGCTTAGGGGAAGGGGGTAGGATGGTTTTCCATGAATGTCACTCCCTGGCTCCCAAGAGCACAGGGCTGGTAGGTAACACAGCTCTAAGCTTCTAGTCATGCTAGCATAGAGGAGGAGGACTGAGGAGTGGAGTAGTTGCAAGAGAACATTACATGGGAGTCAGGAGAGACTGGAGATGGAGAAATACCATCCTATTCTCACTCATTCTCCAGTAGGAGAATCTAGCATCATTCAGCTTCTGTCATCACATGTTCATTTTATAAACTGAGTAAAGCAAACACAAAACATATACAGGCCAAGATCACAGTGTAACAGACAACTAAATTCTGAAGGCAAATCTAGACCAAGTCAAGGCTGCAACTGAAATGTGGCTATCTGGCAATACAGTTCTGATTCAGTCCCAGCAGCTGCCTAGCATCCAGACCTGTTCCAAATCCTATTAGAGACACAGCACAGAATCTAGTGCAGGGCTACTCAACAGAGCTACTGTTTGTTTGTGGCCCACGGTGCAGTTTGGGTTTAAGCAGGGCTCAACACGCAGCCCGCAGGTGGGATCCTTTGAACATGGCCTCCACTGAGAACGTGCTCCACAACAGCAAGTCAATATAATAGTCTTCTGTTGATATGCATTTTAATAGTTAAGTTCCTGGACTGTCATTGTTCATTAAAAGTGCTGTCATATGGGTGGAAATCGGGTAAATATTGCATTTTATTAATATCAGCAGAACTGGCTTAAATGGGGACTGTGTGTTGTGTAGTCTTGCCTTAATCTTTGTATTCATGACCATCAGTATGAAAGAAGTTATTTGCATATATATTTGCATGTATATGCAACCACACTTAAGTTGCAGCCCTCAGCATGTGCTATGAGTATCATTGTGGCCCCCGGGACTTCCAAAGTTGAGTAGTCCTGATCTAGTGGATGGTTTTGATTGGTACTAATCCAATTACACTAAAATGAGGGAAGCCCCTAGCTCACGTTTCCTGATGACTTTCAGGCCTCCAGCCCTGGCATACCCAAAGAGACAGCGAATGTTTGGTGAACATATGAGCAGGTGAAAGTTCCACACACTATTTCCAGGTTCTTAATCATTTCAAGCTTGTGACAAGCCACTCATATAATTAATAAACAGTAACAACATAATCAGGTGGCCCTTAGATCTCACAGATTGCTCTCACATTTGAGATGTACCATATTTTAGCAAATATAACTCGCGGGTTACATTCGTTTTTACAACCCGCACCTCCCCCGCGGGGTATACTCGGGTGCAGGGTATATAAAAATTTTTTTACTCACCTAGTGGTGAGCGCTCCCCCGCCCCTTCCCCCGCTGCACAGCTGCCAGCCTCCAGCCTCCGGGAGGGGGAGCGCTCATCTCCTGGCTCCTGCGCAGGAGCGCTCCCCCTGCCCCGTCTTTTGGCTGCGCAGGAACCGGGAGATGAGCGCTCCCCCACCCGGAGGCTGGAGGCTGGCGGCTGCACAGCCGCAGGAAGGGGCGGGGGAACACTCTCATTCCCCCGCCCGGAGGTTGTGCGTCTGCATGGGAACCAGGCGGGGTGAGTGCTCCCCCGTCCAGAGGGTGGCTAATTCCTGCCCCCCCCCCGTAGAAGCCCCCCTCCCCTGCACAGTTTGAAAAAAAGTCTTGTATACCCTGCGGGTTATACTCGTGCGCGGGGTATACAAGATTTTTTTTACTCAAACTGCAAAAACCGCAGGGTATATTCAGGTGCGGGTTATTCTCGGGTGCGGGGTATATTTGCTAAAAGACGGTAAGTCTTCTGTAGAATATGAACCAGAGATGTTCTCAGTGATGATTGATACCTTCTTGAGGAGCCCAACATCACATGGAAGAATAATTGGGTTCAAGTGTAAATGACTTTCCTGTGAGATTTACAGCACTTTTTGTCTTGCCAAAAACAGCTTTGCTTGTGATGGTTCATTGCTTCCAGTCCTGGCTAAAACTTGGTGTTGGCAAGAAACACAGCCAAACCTTTTGGAACCTCAAAGAAAGATTTGGATCAAGTTCAGTCCTAAACACGAGCAAGAAGTTCACTAGTGTTATTGTAGCAACATCAATTACCCACTACAATTATTTGTACTTCAAAACAGTTGTGAAGAATCCAGTTAGATAGAAACATACTGGGGAAATTATTTCAACAGAGATTAAATCATCATGCCCCCTCCCACTGAATATTAAAAACAAAAACAAAACTACATTTGATATACATTTAAGAGCTTGAGAATCAAAATCCAAACAAAGGCTAAGGACAAATTATCTTCCTATTTGCATAATTTCAAATCCCTAAAGATTGCACTATTGTGAGGACAAAATATGATTGTATAAGTTACATAAATCTTGTATTTATATTATCTTTTAGTGAGAGCCTTTCTATGGCTATATAGATCAGAAGGCCAGGTACGGCATTCAGTTACTATGGAAAAATATAAGATTTCAAATATTGTAAATCAGTTTTCAATATGTACAGCCAGAGTTAAATTTGTTTGTGTCCTTGTTAAACTTGAATAACCTGTAAGTCTCTTAACACAGAGCTGAATGCTATAAGCAAGTCCATGCCGCACTATAATATTTCATTATTATTGTGAGCTAATACACTTTCTTAATGAACTGCCTTCTGCAACATATTCAGTGAATCCCTAGCTTGCTTATACTATGTTTTTTTTACTTCCTACTCTACCAAGTCTGTATTTCTCACTGTAGTACTCTTGTTCAAGACTCTTTATACAATCCCGACTTTTTATTGCAAAGCGTTTTATTTTATTTGTTGAGCAACTGTTGGTTTTGACAATCAAATACAAGCAGAAAGAAATTACAGATTTTCACGGTATCCAAAATTATTTTAACATATTTTGTAAGTGAAAAGCGTCTTAAATGCCACACATACCCTTTGGCAAACCAATGAGGTGTTTTTTTTCTTTCGTTAATTGATTCATGATAACACTTCCTAGGACATGTCTTTTGCTAACATTCAATTATACAACTTAATAAAACACATTTCCAATCTGACTCAGCTTCAGGCTACATAATTTCATTTTTCTCACATTATTCGGGTTTAGCCTACACTAGCAAGCTACACAGATGTAATTCATTACCAGTGTAGCTCCACCACTAGCATAAAGAGTAGAGGTTGTTGTGCAACTGCTATATACACTCAGATTCTGTCTACATCAGGGGTCGGCAACCTACGGCATGCGTGCCACTTATGGTGTGCGAGCCAATTTTCAGCAGCACATGGGAAGGAGCTCAGCCCTGCCCCTTGTCCCCGTGCAGCCGCCAGAGAGTGCTCCCTCCTCCCTGCAGCAGGTTAGGCTACAGTGGGAGGAGGCAGCGCTGGGGCTGAGGCTGGAACTGGAGGTGCCGCTGCTGTGGCCACATGGTCCAGAGATGGCCCAGAATCACATGGCAGCGGCAGCAGGTCCTCTGGGGCTGGCCCTGGACCATGTGGCTGTGGCAGCGGGACCTCCAGGGCTGGCCCCAGATCATGTGGCCGCAGCGGTGGGGCCTCCCGGGCTGGCTGTGGACTATGTGGGCCCTGGCAGTGGCAGCAGGGGCCTCCCTTCAGAGTGGCCCGGGACAGTGTTGCCGCAAGGGGGCACAAAGCCAGGTAAGGTCCCCACTCATGTCCAGACCCCTCTCCATATCCCAATCCCCTCACTCCCCTCCCCACACCAAGACCCCTTAGCCCAGCTTGCTCTGACACCCTCCCTTGTTCCTGCACCCTCCCTCCTAGCCAGATACCCCACCCTGCTCTTGCACCTTCCCCCTGGCCTGGCCAGACATCCCCACCCTATTCCTGCATCAACCATTGCAATTATACCCTCTTTCCTGGCCACACACTGCACCCTCCCTTGTTCCTGTTTCCTCCACCTGGTCAGACACCCTACTCCCAGCCCGCTTCTGCACCCTACCTCCCACCCAGACCTTGCAACCTCTCCCACTTCTGCACCCTCCCTCCCAGATCCTGCACCCCATCCCTATCCTACTTGCTGGCAGCTCTGTCTCGCACACTGTACCCCTCATTTTTTTCCATACCCCAGAGTCTAAAGGGGTCCATAAAATCCACGAACTCCAGAACCCCAGAAAAGTAAATCTGGTCTATGGGAAGCCCTGAACCTCAGTTCCCCCCTCACCCCATGAGGCTGGGGCACCAAAGGAGTGAGGTCTCTCAGTTAGGGCCACATCAGTGAGGGTTGGGGGTTTTTGGAGAAGTTTTTTTGCTTCTCACTTGTGTGGTCCCCAACTGATTTTTCTGTGGGCCAACCCAAAAAAGGTTCTCCACCCCAGCCATAAATAAAGGAAACATGGAAATCTTTTGTGTTGGACATAATATTTTACTTTATTTAAAAAGAAGTTTGATAAACTAACATGAGAAAGTTAAAACACTTACTCTGTTTCATAATTTAAATTAAACTGTTCTCCCCAACTGCAACTGGTTCAGAAAAATATGGTCACCATACCCAGCCTGCCCTTGCCTCCCCTTCCCTGTCCTCCTCCCGCCCCGGCACACAGACCTGTGAATACGTTAAATTTTGGTACATCACTTCTGAAAGGTTGCCAACTCCTGCACTAAAAGGTAAGAGCTGCATCTTTCTTTATTAATGAAGCTGCTGTAAGTAGGACTATCATTGACTTTAAAAAGTATCACCAGCACTTGGACCCATACATAGAGGTGAATGTCAAATCTTGGCACTCCACTTCTGAAAGGTTGCTGATCCCTGGGCTACATGATAGTTTCCAGCCGTGAAGCTGCACCATTGGTGAATTACAGCTAAGAAGTTTGGTAGCAGATGCAGGCTTAATCATATCAGATAGAGACTTTAGAGTTATTATAGCTAGACTGTGTGGGATTTTTTCCCTTTGAGATTAAACTGAGAGCTTGGGAGAATCCTCTTGGCATGTACTATAAATTTTCAGTGGCTTGCTCAGAGCTTGTAGGTATCTGTGACAATGTAAGAAGCCCACAACTGACTCATCACCATGGACACTTGGTAAATGTCCCCACATAGGCTAAATTTGGGAGATAATTGGTCAAGGATAGAATGATTAACCAATTAACAAATTGGCTCAGCTCCTCAGCTAAGGAGAGCTAAAAAGAGACAGAGAAAGAGGTAAACTGGAAGGGCGACCCAAAGAAGCACAGGATTTCAGGAAGGCAAGCTTGTTCCGTCTCTGTCTAGAGAGCATGTAAGAACTTGAGTTATATGGGGAGCAAGTTCTATTGTATTCAAACTGTAAATAAAGCATATGGTGGGAGGAACTTGCCACAAGTTCTGTGTGAGGATTGGTTTTAGTAAGGAATACAGAGTGGAACCTGCACTCTGACAGCATCTTATAAGTTTTTATCTCAGACAGGGGTTCTCAAAGAGGTGGGGAAAATACTGTGAATGGTACAACTGCTGAAATGAAATTCATTTGCCATACTCTTTCAGACCATAAGGATATAATAAACCTGGATAAATGTGTATGATAGAGTCTCCCTCAAAATCAGAGCCCCAGGGAGGTGAGGAACCTGTTACTCATAGCTGAAGGAGTTACTCAAGTTATAGGAACTTGCCTTGAAGATTCTAAATTTGTTGTGACAGCCATGTGGGTCTGTGTGTGTAACAGCCACATTTAATTACATGACAAGACTGCCAAAATACTCTTCATTCTTGGGTTTGTTTGCAAACTGGTATCTAAAACAGTGAGGGTATGTCTACACTAGCTCGTTAGTTCGAGCTAGGTAGGCAAATGAGGGCAACCGGAGTTGCAAATGAAGCCCGGGATTTAAATATCCCGGGCTTCATTTGCATGTTCCTGGGCGCCGCCTTTTTTAAATCCCCCTTAGTCCGAACTAACTGCCCGCGGCTAGACGGTGGTGACTCACTCTTGCAACATTTGTTTCCTGAGAAAAGCAGGCACAGCTCCTGGCCTTATCAGCCACTCTAAGACCTGGCAATGTGGTACCAGCAATGGGCACTTAAGGGAACTTCTTTCAGTTGCTTCTCTGGTCACAGGCTTACAGGAGTGTTGAAAAAACACAAAAGGCAAAAGAAAAGGGCTAGGAAAGAGAAAAAATAAGTTAGGGAAGGAAAAGGACACATAGGAGGAAGATGACAAAGTCTTACTGTGTTGCCAGCAGACCAGGTGCTGTTCATGCCAAGAAGACCCCAAAGCATCACTGAACTCTAACAAATGTTTAGCTGGACACCAGTCTGGTTCACCTGATGTTTAGCTGGACACCAGGCTGGTTCATGTGATCCAGGCCTAGGATTCTATGATTCTATGTTAGCATTGTTACAATTAGCATTGTAAGAATGTGTTTAGACTTTATGAAGTGCTTGTAGACTGCTGCATGTATTGATCCTATTTATATATCTGTATCCCACACAATAAGGTCATATTTGTATTTGCTCTGTAATTATAGAAGTGTTTTGCTATGAAACTGGAAACCCTTACAGTCAGGAGAGAAGTGTTAACAAGTGTCAAATACTAGTTTACCACAAGAGCACTTATCTCCTGCCCCACAAAAGAAGGCCTATAGACACTAGATAAGCCATTGTGGAACATTAGCAGACAAAATTTTGTGTTGATTGTTCCCACTACACCGAGGAAGATAGTGACACAGGCAATCTTGTCATCACAGCTGGAACACTGGAGGAAGGGAATAAAAATCCCTGTCAAGGAGGAATCCCTGTGCAGCTTGGAATTTGGAGAGAGCAATATTTCTAAGCATACACAAAGGATCCCCCACCTGCTTAGCATGGGCTAGCTCTAAAGGACACATAGAGCTTACATATTATAGAAATGTTTAATTACCTTTTGAAACCTAAGACGGTAACTCATATGTGTGTGTTTACTTGCTTTAACATTGTAAATAGCTCTCTTGTTTGTTTTTTTCTTAGTTAATAAATCTTTAGTTTGTTATAGGATTGGCTACAAGCAGTATCTTTGGTGAGAGATCTAGGGTACAATTGATCTGAATATTGAAATGATTTTTGGCAGGCTTGTCGGGTGGCAAGATAAAATGGAGTGCCTTAGGAGACTGTCTATGACTTCATGTTAAGGCAGTTCTAGTGTTTGAGACATTCACATTTGATACTTGTTTGGTGACATCCAATTATGGAACACAGTGCAGGATTAGGGCACAGACTGAAGGTACAGGTGTTGAAGGCACTAGGAGGAAGGGCAGAGGTTGGGATGAAGGTGGCACTGCAAAGGGTAGGGGCAAAGGGGGCACAGTGCAGGGATTAGGGGCACAGTATAGGAGTGTAAAAATAGAATGAATTAAAGTAATGTTGTTTGTTCCTTTAGCAGGAAGAGAGATGTTAAGGTAAAGTTGTTTGTGTGTAAGCAGGAAGGAGGATGTTAAGGCAAAGGACAATGGTTCCACTTAAGGGTGATAGTGAGACATTAACAGGAGATTGGTGAGAGTTAATAAGGAAATAGGGGATGTGATTGACCCTAGGTAACCTTGTCAGTTCGCACCCTTTTGCAATCCTTTGTGTCGCTCTCCTTTTATCTGTATAAATAAGGTGGCTTAGGTTTGGTATGGGGGTCTCACTTTTCTGGTTGTATTGGCGAAGCGCTTTGCTAATAAAACAGAGTGGTCTACAAAATTGTGAGTCCTGAGTCTAACTTTCACAGGAGTTAGGGTGCAGGAGGGGAGCAGGGGATAGAGGCAATGGGGGTGTAGGTTGGGGATTCAGGAGTTGGAAAGCCTATAGGGCAGGGGTGGGCAATAATTTTTGACCAGGGGCCACTTCATCAATTTTTGAATTGGGGAAGAGGCAGGTCCTCAGGCAGAAGGGGTGGAGCCAGGACACTTCATAATTCCCCACCTACAGACCCTGATTGGTCTGGGGGTAGGGGAGTGCACAAAGTCTTTGCCCCCCCCCCCCCCCGAGAGAACCGCCAGAATTTAAAAAAGGTTGTGAATAGTTGAGGTAACACTTGGATTATTCTATCTGGTTTTGAGTTAACACCCATCACTCTTTCCTCTGGCGGTGAGAGGAGACTTTGCATACTCCCCTCTGCTCCCAGGTCAACCACGGTCTGAGGGAGGGGGAGCATGCAAAGTCTCTTGCTCCCTGCCCCCACCCTGCACGGGCGCACCATGCTTAGCGTCAACCACCAGCTGAGCAGCTATAAACTCTGCAAAGCAATAAACTGCAGATTTAAGGAGCATTCTTGGTCCTGCACTCAGAACCTTTTATCTGTTATCTATTAGAGAGGATTTCTAACAGTACATGCTTTAACATAGTAAACCTGTGAATGCTCCCTTTGAAATCAATGAGAGTTTTGCTATTAACTTCAAATGGTAGCATCATAAAATCTAAAATGCGAGTGGTGCTTTTGTTAAACCAATTAATGAATATATTTAAAATGTTCCTTTCCAAAACTAGATAACTTTTCAGAAGAGCCTGCCTTCAAATAAAAGCCTTCCTAAAATATTCTTCTTTTTCTGCTCATAGTCAAACAGTCTCTTAATTTTTGTATCAAATAAAAAAAGATGTGAACTTTGTATAAAGAGAAATTGAGAACTGCTTGTTAACACTGGCTAGTGTGACATAAGGGATGTGTGATTTGTCATGCATGGGAGTAAAAGAAATGTCAAATGTACATAATTTGTATACTAATGATTTTAGACAAGCTGGATGGCAAGTGTTGCTTTGACACTATTTTGGACACTGAATAAGAGAAAAGACCGAATGAAGATCTCAGTTTAGCAGGTTACAAAGACTCAGGCAAACATAGTCAAAAACTGAGATTACCCTTCAGGGAACTATCACTACCAGCTCTGCTTTAATGATGATCACCATACAGGACTCAACCCAAAGTCTGCACAAAGCACTTGGAAGTGGGAGTTAATGAATATTTTTCATCTGAGATTAAATGTACCCGTGCTGATGGAAACCATAAAGTGAATGTAGCTGTATGAATGGTGCAACAGAAGAAGGCGTATCTCACTGTTCCAACTTCAGAATAGAAAGGTACAGGCCTACTGCCTCTCTCAGTTCTACTGGAGTTGCTTTATTTTGAATGTGGGACTGTCTCTTCCAGACACCTTGCAGCAGATTTCAAAGCCTCTTAGAAAGAAAAGATTGACTGGCCCTGGCCCGGGAGCAAATTAAGGCTTGGCTACGCTAGAAAATGTCGGCTTGACAAGCACCTACCATGCAAGAGTCGGCAAGCAAAAGTGCTTGCAATAGACCACAAGCCTTGCCAGCATCGTTGCAATTGCACTTGCTCAGAGGCTTCCTGCTGTTGCATTTTGTTTTAGGTCATTCTGCATGTTGCAGCTCTATTGTGTACATCCCTACATTAACTCACCCACAATCAGCACATACAAGTATTTATGTGGTATTTGTGACCTGTAACTGAAAGTGAGGCCCAACCAAAACCATGTTAATTTTTCCATTTGAAAATTATTTTTGACTTGGCTCTATATTTCAATGTCTTGGGCTTGCACTGTACCACAACAAAGACATTTCAGCCTAGAAATGACAGGGAGACGGGCTTTTTCTTCCTTCTGGTATAGTTTCAAAGTCTGGTAATTTCTCTGTTGTCTCTGATCATGGGAATTGGCTTCAGTCTTTGTGACTCAGATTTTTTGGAAAGCAAAAACTGAGATTTGCTACCAATGGTGCTAGATACCACAGTGATAGATGCTTTAGATACGTGTAGAGAGGAGACAGATTTCAACAAGCACTCAGTCTACATCCAGATAGATAAGTGAAATCTAGCAGGAGTGACATACTGACTACCTAATATCCTGTGCTGTTTCTCGTCTCCTAATGCCTTTTCTTCTCCTTTCATGTCCCCCTGATTCTTTCTCTGTAATTCCTAGTGTTATAGTGAGGACTCTGATCAGAATTTTGATCTGAATACTTTTGAACAAAACTGTTGGCATTTCTCACGTAAACATATTTCAGATTGTTTGCCAACTATCTGGTTTGACCATGCCTGACAAGCAGTTCACTCGCCATTAATTATAGTAGGTGACTGGTCACAGGGTATTGTTTCTGCACCCTGCCTGAAATGTTTTTAAATAGAAGGAGGAAGATCAAAGAGATGTCAAGCCCAGGGTGCAAAGACTTCCTGCATGAACTTTTTACATACAGCTCTGCAAGAAGATGTGCAAGATTTTCTGTTTCTCTGAAAATTCTTGAAAATAAAATACCCCCTCCCAAAATCATTCGTGAATGGCCACAGAAAATAAATAGTGTCATAAATGTCCTCATTTGGAGCATGCCTCTTGATAAATGCCTTTATTGGCACTCCTTGGGGGCAGGTCCTTCTTCCATATTCTTTGAGATCTGTCCTTATTCAGCATTCCCCCAGCATCTCTTTATGCTGCATTTCTACATAATGTGTCTCCTGTGTCATAAAACTGTTTTATTGTTTCACTTTGGATGCAGGTCAGATGCACGGTTTTGGAGATGACTATTTCATAGACCTTGTATTTCAGATAGCATGAACTGAAATTCCTCCAGCATGTGGAACCTCAACTTGTCATTTAAAATTCACTAAGTCTTTGGACCACATCCCCAGGCAGCTGATATTAAATGGTGAAGCTCCTTTGACTTCCAATTTTTACACTTACTAACCAAGAAACTATTTGCCAGGGCTAAATTCAGCCCTGGTATAAACAGGTTCAGCTCCAGGTAACTTCACTGGCAGGTGTGCCTGCTTATGCAAGAGTGGAATTGTGGGGGTTTTCTGTATTCAGTTCAGGATGTTTTATGCACTATCCAGGGTGTTCTCCAGTCCATGTAGCCTGAGATATTGTAACTCTTAGGAGAGGCTCCAGCATGTGCTTGTTTAGAAACTAAATTACTAGATAATAAGCAAAAGATTTTTCTCTCATTATGTATCATATGGCAGAAGTGAGATAAAGTTGACATTGTCACTGATTTTTCCTCCAAACAATGTACTATTGTGCAACTGGGTTAATTATCTCTGTAAGGAAGAATTTGTTAATTGTTAAACTGTCAATCAAAAATGTTGTGAAACAGGCATACGATGCCACATCACTGTGTAACAAATCCTCCTGTCTATCAAGAGCCTTAAGGTACATGGATCAGATGGTAGATTCAGGTTTGTGACTGATCTTCGGGCCTAAATCTGTGAGTAGCTGAGCAGCGCCTGCTGAGTATTTAACTTGAAAGTAGGATTGCCGCTTCTGAAAAAAATAAAACAGGACATCCAGGACAATGCTATCTCTGTGTGTATAAAGATTGGCCACTTGGCTATATGTACTGAACACCATGACAGGTTTCACAGCTATTTCCAAAAAAGGCATGAACCTGAAGAAATGTGGAGAGATGGTAACTCTACCAGGGAATGTCCTACACTATCCACACTTGACTATCCAGGCACCATGGAGGAGACTTCCACGATCATCAGGGAGAAGAAAATCCTCCTCTGCCGAATTGCTTCGTGGGGACTGCAGCACAGGGACTGCCATAGGCTGCACTGTAGACGTGCCTCTCCATAGGCAGAGCTGGTAATGGTGGATCAGTATAACTGTAAATGAGATGATCATTCCCCTCTTCAATGCTAACTGCAGCGGAGCTACAGCCTCAGCTATATACTCACATGATTGAATCCTCCCCTGACATGGGCTCTGTGGTACCTAAGAGTGTAGACCAGTGATGGGCAACCTTCTTCATCTCAGTGGCTGGCAAGGTTGTCGTAAGCAAGACAGTCTTCCAGGGCAGGGTAGTTATGCTAACTGCACTTGCGTACCTAGAATTTGCAGAGTGTGCCAGCTGAACTGTAGCAGCACTTTGATTGGATGGAGAGGGAGCAGCACATGGCTGTCTCAGTCAATGTTGTATGCAATGAGCATGCACTTCACTTTGTGCCCTTGCTGAATGTACATGTTGCTTTAGTAATACTAATAGGAAAAAATACATGGATGGAAACCAGTGGAATCTGGCAAACCTGTGCTGGGCAACTGTAAACAAAATGTCTCATGGGTCACACGCAGAATGCCAACGGGGCCCAAGCCGCAGGTTGCCCATCACTGCTGTAGAGCCATTACAAGGGCAGTCCACATCCTTCCCCTCCCCTCTTCCCCCCACACACATAGGCCTTGCAATGCAGAACTACACACACTGTGCTGTGCACGGGCCCGTTGGCACCTGCAAAGACAAAGCTTAGCAAGCAGGCTGCTCTGAATGAGAACTGGTCCCTTTGCCTTTGAAAGAAATGCTTGGCTTTGAAACAAGAAAGCAGTGGACATTTTAAAATAGTGATCACAGCATGCACAATCCAAAGGGTGTAGTGTAGACATACCCTGAGTTTAACCCTTTAGTCACCAGGTGCTGGCCAGTGACTACTATCCATCCTACTATCCATCATAACTACAAGTAGATTCTGTTGCTATCACACTGTGTGGTACCCCTTGAACATTCTCATTGAAAGGCACGGTATCACTTGTGGAGTAAGATTCCCCTCAATATGGAGAAAGGTATCAGAGGCTGGCCTGAAATAAAGTGCAGTAAAATATTTAATGGCCTGATGGCATCTCAGTTCACATTTCTTGATCATGAAAAAATTGATCAAATTGACGGAGAATTTTAATCCGAGGGTTCGGATGGGGGCCCAAAACCCCTACCAAATCAACTCCAGACACCCTTCTTAAGCAACCAGCTTTATTCAGGAATGCATTCCAGGGCAAAAATCTCCAGGAAACTCTCAGGAAAAGTTTTCGCAATGCTCAAACAAAAGGCAATGTCTTTTGTACTATCTTACATGGTAATTACCCCTTTCCCACTGACCACTTACAGTTGCATGCATACACAGATCATGCCCCTTTGCACCAAATTGCCTCCAATCATTACCTGCCCCCTCACAGTCCCTTTTCAGGCCTTACAACAGGTTCAAACCAGTTTCACCTATCCCCTCCTGGTTGTATACCTGTGTCCAAGCACGTAACCTCTTTACAAAGACCAGACTTAACATCCAGGTCACACAGAGGTCATACTGACAACAAATTAAGTTTATCCTTCAAAATGAATCCTTAACACACTCTGTAATCAATACTCACTATAGCATGTATTCCACTTGCATAATAAATTAATTTCACAGCATGGTATCTCTTGTGTTGGGTATATGCTGTCCCTTGAAAATGAATTCTGCAGAAGATGCATCTCTGCAATAGCAAAGCAATCCTGTGTATTATTTTCAACTATTTCTTTAATTACTTGCTGAAATGCAATTATTAAGCATTCTACCTATTGGAAATTGTAAATAGGAAAAATCTCCTGTGATCTCTTTAAAAGCTCATTACGTCTTCCTGCAATAACTCTAGGCTTTGTGCCTGTACCTTTCAAACCCTGAGTTGCTCTTATTTATGGCTGAAAGTTGTTGTAGAATGATGGTTATTCCAGATGACCTTGAACACTAATACCTCCTGAGCCATTTGACACTTCCAAGCTGCAAAAGAATAAAGGAGGTGATGGATTTAGTGGGAAAATCACTGCCTGAAGGGACTGCTCCATTTCAAAGTAGTCATCCTTACACTGATGTCATCAAGCATCTTAGCAAGACCTCTGGTTGAATATAGTATTTGAGGATGTTAAAAGATTATTTACACAGATTTGTAGCACATCAGGGTGCATTAATCCCAGTTATTTCCCTGAATGGTACTTAAGATGTCATTGGAACTGAAATAAAGGCAAATGTCACTGACTGGAGAGATTTCCTGACAATGCAATTCATCTTCTAAGCATCTGTTTTGTATCTGTCATACAAAAAGAACCTCATCATAGCTCGAAAGGAGCTTGTTTGACATTGCTGTATTTTTATTGGCCTCAAATTTAACTATAACAATATTAGACCAATTGATTTTTTGATACACTCAGAAAAAAGTTTAGTTTATGTTAGAGTGAAGTTTAGTTTATCTTAGAGTGAAGAGAGTTCAGAAAAACACATGTAGCACGTTCACTGTTCAATTAAAAAATAAAAGATCTCTCGGTTCTTGAACTTAGGACAAATTTAATTAACTTCAATCGATAAACCTTCAGTCTTACACACGCTCTCTCTCACTGGGCTTACTAATAGAAAACATAGTGCGCTCACATCCAAAGCAAAGAAGTAATGATTTTCACTTTCCATTTTAAGAGAGACAGTGAACATGTGCAGCTGTCAACCCAAATTCTCCCCTGGATATAGGTCGCTATGTCGAACGTCACAGCACAGAGTGACCCTAAGACTGACACAGCTGGTTACTGAAGGATCCCTCTGGTGTAGGGAACTCATCCAGTATAATAGCTGGCAAAATGACTACCATGCCACTCCTCATCCTGCAGCTTGCATGGGAGTTGTGGTCAAAGACAGGGAGCATGGCTGAGACTTCTATGCTCTCTGGTAGTCCCCAGCTGCTCTAATGGGCCTTTGGTGGGGATTAATAGCTGATAAAAATGTACACCTGAGAATTGGGCCAGAACTCAGTTGGCCCAAAGTATGGGGTGGAAAAGGTAACTTAAAACCCTCCTGAGGTGTGTTATGCCATTTTGTTTTCTGGCATTGACCATGCTTTGGGCTCTTTTCTACCTTGTTTGGGCTTAAAACTAAACTCAGAAAAGGGCTCCTGTAAAAGTTGATAGAACTTGACAGTTGTCTTTGCAGTAATAACCCTGTAGTGATTTACAGGGTTTGTACAATGTTTGTTGTCTCTAATCTAGAAAAAATATGATTTGAGTCTTTCTCTGATTCACTTGCTGTTCTTGTACAAGACGGCCCCATTCACAAGAAGTTCATGCTACACTGATCCCCTTGTAAATTCTAATCATTAGATTATTTCATTGAATGGTTCCAGCATGACTGCCATCTTCCATTAGCGGTAAGTTCACATCGTGGCTAACTATGACGTGGCATAATTCTCATCAGAGCCCAGTTTGCTTATTTTTCAATATCTAATTAGAGAATGGCAGTGAGTTTAGAACTTTCCCAGGTTTGAGGATTTCTTTCAAAGACCTCCTAGTTAAAATTAGTCCCTAATTGGGACCATCCCACCCCTAGTTTATGGCTACCATTACTTGCCATAAGTAATAGCACAGTGACATAGGACTCCTCTTGTTTAGAGAGATTAGCCTACTTAGCTCTCCAGAGTGTGTGTTATGATTTTGTTTTATATATAATCTCTTGTTTCCATAACCTTTATTCACTATCCCTTGAATCTTTGATAATCGTTGTTCATTATTCACTATTATCTATCTATCAGTGCTGTGGTATGATACTAGGAGCTGAACCTGAGTTAAATCATACAAACTGGCATGTACATTGTTTCTGTAAGAGAACCAGGCCTAATATTTCTAAGAGTGAACTTCAGCAGATAAAAGGCTGGACACTACAGGAGTATGCTTTAACAGGGTTCAGGGCCTTGGGTGTGCCTGCTCTTACCCTCCAAGGCAAAGAAAGGGCTGACATAGCCCAGAGGAGAGTGCTTGAGTAGCTACCTGGTGGTGTCAGCATACTGACAGCCAGTTGAGCATATGCAAGTCTCCTATTCGCTGGAGGCAAGGGAGTAACAAGCTGAGCCTCAGTACCCAAAGCACTGCCACACCTTGATTTTCCAAATAATGCTTCCCTGCTGTCATTTTGGTCTCTTAGAAAGTGAAATTGAAGTGTAAATCGAGGAGCATGAGATCACGTGAGACATAACATTTTAAAAATTGTTAGATACTTTTTTTTCCATTCACCCACAGCTAATCCTCTGTGAATGCTACATAAATGTCAGTCATAGCATCACTAAACACACAGCAAAGAGGAACAGCACATTTGGCATCTGCTACCACTGGATAGCTCTGGCATTGCATGACACGACATCTGTCAGTGACAGATTTCTTCTTCAGAGGATGACAGCTGCCCCAGACATGGCTGATGATGCTTCTCCTAAATTACAGAATGCTTCTTTGATAAGAGCTTGGGTAACTGTAATGCTATATTGTGTAACAAAAATAATATTAATATTATATTCACTATTGAATGATGTTTGAGGTATGGGGAGGTAGAGATAAGTCAGTCACTCCATTATTAGGTCATGCCCTGCCAGACAGTATTCCCCCCCCCATATTCAAAGAGCAAATCATGCCGTTCCAAGCTAGATGCCTTTTATTGTAGACTGACAAACAATGAACAAGCACACATAAAGTCTCTGTGAGAGGAAAAACAGAGTCTCTGCCACCTGGCAAGATCCTCCCGCCACAACTCCTGCAATAGACTTGCAAAGACTCCTCCCATTTAATGAGGCTATACAAAGAAAAGAGAATCATGACACGGTATCACTTACATCTACCCTGAAGACCTACTTCTTCCACGCATCCTATAAGCAATCAGCTGACAAAGTCCTCTACTCATTTATTCAAATCATGTATCCTATGAATGGATTCTTTTATACTGAGGGAAGGCGTTGACTACAGTGGCATTAATTCAATAGAAATGAAGCTGGGAGAGGTTGAGAAGCTAATGGAAGCCATGCATTCTGTGCACATAAATGGGAGAAAGGCATGATCGCAGCCTATCAGTGCAAGTGAAGGGAGGGCTTGAGAAATGAAAACAGAAGAAAGTGGCCAAAACTGAGCAGAACTGGTCAAAAAAATCACCCTATTTTGCCCGCCAAAAATTGGAGTTTTCAACACAACACTTCAAAATTAAATTAAAAACTCAGTTCAAAACTAAATGAAGTTTTCATTGCATTTCATTTCAAATGTTCCCATTCAAAAATTGTGTCAAATGAAATTCCCACGTCCTCTCAAAAATTTCACTTTTAAAAAATAATCCATATTTCATCAGGAACATTTTTGTTTGAAAAATATTAACGGCTCTAAAAGTCAGAAAGGCAGCACTCTAGAGGTAGGAGAGGGGAGAAGGCAAATGAAAAAATGGTGAGTGAGGGTGAAAACTTCGAAACTCTGCCATGTGAACTGTCAGCTGGAACTCTTGCATCAGGGAGATAAGTGCATGATGGGAAAGCAGAAAATAAATATTGGAAGATACTTAGGGCTAGATTCTCAGATGGTGAAAATCAATATGGGCCCACTGAAGTCAGCTACGTCCTACTGCTTTACACCAGCTAAAGCCCCGGTCCTTAGGATTTAACAACATTAACACAGCATAAATTGTAGTCACAAAATGCTGATGAGCGCTAATTAAGCATGGTTCAATTACATTTGTGTCTGTGTGATTCATTTACTTATTTCCAATTTCCTTTTGCTTTAGTTGTTCCTCAAAGAAGTCATTACATGCTACAGTCAAAGCCGCAACCAGAACGACAAATTCATTAAAATCCACTTCATTGTCTTTATTGGTATCCAGATCTTTCATGATTTTATCAACTAGCTGGGGATCCTTTTGGCACTAGAGAGAAAAAAAGAAAATTAATTAAAAAAAGCCAGATATGTTGACCTGCAATTTGATGTTTCTTAAATATAGTTAGGCTTGGCAAAATTCTATTTTTATTTTTTTATTGTTTGACTGATTTCAGTTTATTTTAAAGCATTTTGAATTTGTATCTATTTACAATTTCACAATTGTGCAGAATTAAGGTTTTTAACCATTTTGTTCGTTGTTTATCAATATAAATGTTCACAGGTGTGGGAAACTATGGAGAGGGTCAGATAAAAATTATTGAATTATAGCAAATCCTGAAAGCTTTATAACAGTTAAAACACAAATTATCAACATCACATGTCAAAATATACCAGGGAAACATCCTGAAATCAAACTCTTATAAGTTCTCAAACAGCATTTTTCTTACTTAGCTTATTATCAATGGAAAAATAAATTTTCTTTGTTTTGTTGTGGTGAAAGTGATGATTGTTAACATTTATTGGTGAAAATATAATCCTTTCAAGTCTCAATGTAGTCTGCCTGGACATTATTTTCTCACAAGTTCAAAATGTTTTTCGTTTTTTTGAAGATACATATGTTGCTGCCTTAGATCCACAAGCCTTATAAGAATTCCTTTTTCATATGTACTGTCTCTTTAACTAGTCCAAATGTCTCAAGTCTGTACTTAGTTTAACAAGAAATGACTTAACAATGCTGCACATCTTGAATGTATTGTTCTGTTATATCATAGTACAATCCAGTAATGTGCTAAAAGTTTAAGTAATATCAGTTATTTCAATCTGTTGTAAAAATGAAAAATAAAAGAGCTGTGTGAAATTTGCAATTAAGTGACAATATAGCAATATTGACAGTGTTAAAAGCATAAGACCAGGTTTTCAAAAAGGCTTGGCAACAAATATGCATTTAAATGAAGAACCAGACTTGGGGAGCTATGAGTGAAAATCTGGTCCCTGATGTCTATATTAAAATATTAACTATATCAATGTTGGTTGGGGATTTTTGTTCTTTTTTTAAAAAATGCTATTTATAATTTCAAGTGGTTATTTATATAGGGCCAGACACTGTCTTCTTTTGTCGTAGTTGGTAGAACCTCACTTAACAGGTATGTATCCTACTCAGCATGAGTAAGGGCAGCAGAATCTTCCCGTAATAATAAATCAGTAGGCAGGATTAAAAAAAAACAAAAACCATTCCAAGACATTTCACAAATTGATTCAAAATAATTCTGCTATTGATATTAAAGACCACAAAATTGTTAGGGTACCTAAAACACAGGAAATCAATTATGCATCAGATTCCATAAGAATTTCAGTTTGAATAATTTCAGAAAACAACATATGTGCATAAATACATTCAAATCAGCATTGGCTCTGAGAACTTTTCTTAGCCATATTTCTGTTTAGTACAGATAGGGAGCTTATCTATAGCTAGAACACATGGATTGCTAATAAACCTATGCACAAATGTGTACCTCATAACTGTAAGCCTCAAGAAGCCCTCAAACAGCATGAAACATTCTCAGTGCTGATCACAATCAATCTGTATATGTTTGAGACTGCACACTCATTTCCATTCACTACACTTAAAACTTTCTCCTCCTGAGATCTTTATACCTGTATTGTATCCCACTTTTGCTGAGGGCCGGTCTACACTCAGTTTCAACTAAATTGATTTAACTAAATCATTTTTCACTATTTCTAGACTGCATTTTGTCACTCCTGATCAAACACTCTGCCAAATAAATCAGTGAAATACGTGGTTTTCATCATTTGTGACTGGTGGTTCAAAGCAAAGGTGTATGTTTTAACATACTTGACAAAGAAGACATTTTATATTAGCACTTTATCTTTGGCTCCACAAACACAGTTTCATTTGATTGTATAATTTAGATGCAGTCACAGCATGGACTTCATTGTATGAGGAAACGCTATTCCAGAATCCTTCAACAGCTATTTATTTTACCCACTAAATCTTAAAATAAAACAATGTAGAAACTGTCTCTTACTGAAAGGAAGTCTGTGAGTTCACTGGTAAGGAGCTGTTTCAGTTCTCCTTTATTCAGTTTGTATTTGTCCCCTTCTTTGCCTGAGTAATGGTGAAAAATCTTGATCAAGATGTCCATAGCATTCTCCAGCTGTGTAGGCATATTGTGGCGTGAAACAGCTCTAGGACAGAGAACAAAGATCATTGGTACTGCACATGAATTATATAGAACCCAAGCACATGAGGAGATGGAAAGCTGTCTGGAACAGCTGTAAAACAGAACCTGTCATAAATACTGAAAAAGTGTATTCATTTGCTCCATGCAGTCAAATGGTGGTTTACACCACTAGACTATGGTACAATTAAAGTAAAACATTGTACTGCAGATTAGCTCTGGAAAATAAATGTGAAGGGTTACATGAAAGCTTTACTGGTCAAGACCAACAGGAAACCATTTGTACAGCAAGTTGAAGCTACAGGTATAAAGAAAGCATATTATACCAGTACATAATTTCCTACCTGTTCAGCCAAAACTGTATTGTCAACTAGTAGTAATAGATGAATCATACACACATTTATACTGAAGGCTCGTTTCCCAGCACACTAATTTCCCTGAGGCTCAGAGAGAAATCATCAACTATAGCAGATTCAAATGCTGGAGCATTAGCTTTCACTTGATTGGGTCCTATTGTTTTAGGGATTTTTTTAAGTCACCTGGAATGAAGTCATCTCAAGGGGCCTTCACAGAGCATTCAGTCGGGAGAAGAGCAATCCCTTTATTAAAAACAGGAAAGTGTGGAAATACAATTAGTTGCTAGGAAGCTGAGGACTGGGAAAATAACTAAAAATAGAGTTTAGGTGAAATGGAAACATTACTTTGCATAAACCAAGGGTGAGCTATTACAAAGTGATAATGAAGATAAAGATGTCAGGAAAATCACTAGCAATATCATACAGTAAAAACTGAGACTTATCAGTTTTACAGACTAGGTGAAATGTTACCAAGAAAATACACACTGGACACATTCTAGCTAATGGTCATCTAATTTCTAAAACACATGGACACACATCTGTCTACTAAACTGATTGAATGCTTTATCGATATCTAGACACAGAGATATAAGCATGCTTTTCTGAAATGATCACAAAGAAAAAGATGTATCTCTGATTTCCATCACTGTTTATTTTACTCTGTTTAATACTTTTTTCACTATGAGCTTGTCACACACAAAAAAATCACTGAAAACAACAGAAGAGTTGTAAATGGTGCATGCAAAATATGTATTCTCTTATTGTTTGACCTTTTAAAAATGGGCCCATGTGCAGGCCTGGAGATTAGAAAACAGTCATCTCAAAATAACTCCTTTCAAACCAAACCAAACCAAACTATAATCTAACCTAATCTGTGTGCATTTCTAAAACAGCAAACCTTAATGTTTAGGCACTTGGGGGCAGATTTGTAAAGCTATTTAGGTGCAGCAAGGTGCAAATACGTACCTAGTAAGATTTCTAAAATTGCCAAGGACCCAGACACTCAAATGTATTTAGGTGCCTCACTCTCACTGAAATCCCTCTAGACACATAGCTGAATCTTTAGGAATCTAAATCTTTGTGAATCAGGCCCTTGCTTAAAAAAGTCCTCGTCATGAGCTCAGCAGAAAACCAGATAGATGTGTCCTGCATCTGCTCTGCAGGTCCCTAAAAAGAAAAGTAAAATTAAGAGTCAAGGGCCCTCCATGGAGAATCTCTTGCTATCAGCCCTTAGAGTTTGGGAACATGTTTTATCTCCCAATATTCCCCTTCACCCTAATACCCAGTGAGTATTCTCTCCCTGTGCTAATCCTTTTCCTTTCTTGCTCACCATACCTATCAATGAAGCTAAACACACTGATGAGCTCCAAATGGTACCAATGCATCAGTTTATCTACTTGGGAACTTGTCATGAAACCATCATCACTGAGCTCCTCTCTCTGGTCTGGCTCCCTGAAGAGTCCAGAGCCCAGTTCAGAGCCTCTGTCTTTCACAGGACTAGCACTGGCTATCTGAGAATTGCCTTACCCTCTGTGATCAGGACATCCCATGACAGCTACTTTCTACTGCAGTGGTCACCAACCAGTAGGTCGGGATCTACTGATAGATCTTGGCATCTCTGACAGGTGATCTTGATTGGTTTGGCCAAGAGGCTATCAAGTGCCAGCACTTCAGCTGCCCCTCCCCCTGCTGCTGTGCATCTCCTGCCCTTTGCCTTGGAGCTGTCTCCTCAGGAGCCTCCAGCTTTCTGTGCAGGACAGAGGAGGAAGAAGAGGGGCATTGATGTCAAGGTGCCCCCTCTCTCTCCCTGTATCCTGTCTCCACAGAGCAGAGAGGGGCACAACAGGACTTGGGATGGAGTTTGTTGGCTGCTTTTGGGAGTGGTGCAGGGCCAGGGCAGGAGTGAGGCTGCCTTAGCCCCACTGCATCACCACCCAGGAGCCACCTGAGGTAAACAGTGCCCTGTTGGAGCCCACATCCCAAAACCCTACCCCAGTCATGAACCCCTTCCTGCACCCCAAGTCCCTGCCCTAGCCCTGAGTACCTCTGCATCCAAACACCCTCCCAGAGCCTGCACCTAGAACCCCCTCCAGCAACGCAACTGCCTGCCCCAAGCTAAGATCATAGCCCCCTCTCACACTTCAAATCCCTTAGTCCAAGACCAGAGCCTGGACCACAACCCTCTGCCCCAGCCTGGTGAAAGTGAGGGAGGAAGGGAGGATGGAGTGAGCAGGGGCGTGGCCTCAGAGAAGGGGCACAAAGGAGGTGGGGCCAGAGTATTTGGGTTTGAGGTAGATCTTGGATTGCACTTAAATTCAAAAAGTGATCTCATACTTAAAAAGGTTGGAGACCACTGTTCTACTGGATCCATGACACTGCGATTCTAGGAGGCACTTAGTGTGTTGGGCTCTCACCCTGTACTATACCCTCCCATGGAATGCAACAAGCGCTCCCCTCCTTGGCATCATCCATTTGCTCTCCCTTTGGCAGTGGATAACACTGAGAAGGTTCTACTGGGAGGCAGTCTAATACTCTAGTGACATAGCCTTTAGTCCTGCCTTGAAGGCAGGGGACTGGATTTGATCTCTCAAGGTCCCTCCCAGTTCTAGTATTCTATGATTCTATGCTACATCTGGAGCATTCCATTTACTTACCGCTGTTGAGATGGTGCATAACAAGTATCATCACAAGCAGCTGGGCCATTCAGGGTTGTATCTTCTTGTGATCACTAATACCTACATAATTGCTCAGAAGTGTTTATTAATGAGATTAATGAAAACATCTGAATAAGATGAAATAAACAGCAGCAAAGACCCTCTAGCCTGCATCCACAAATGAAGAGTACTGAAAACTGTGGAATATCCACAGTCATATATACAATTCAGCATACATCTCTCTAAACCACATCTAGCTACCAAATAGTGTAAATACAATTAGCTATGCAGAGAAAGCAATGGGTATAACTTTCAGATGAGAGGTATAAACTTTCAGTGCCCTCTCCCTCAGGACACAAGAAAGTTGTATCAGTTTTATTTACTTACCGCTGTTGAGATGGTGCATAACAAGTATCATCACAAGCAGCTGGGCCATTCAGGGTTGTATCTTCTTGTGATCACTAATACCTACATAATTGCTCAGAAGTGTTTATTAATGAGATTAATGAAAACATCTGAATAAGATGAAATAAACAGCAGCAAAGACCCTCTAGCCTGCATCCACAAATGAAGAGTACTGAAAACTGTGGAATATCCACAGTCATATATACAATTCAGCATACATCTCTCTAAACCACATCTAGCTACCAAATAGTGTAAATACAATTAGCTATGCAGAGAAAGCAATGGATATAACTTTCAGATGAGAGGTATAAACTTTCAGTGCCCTCTCCCTCAGGACACAAGAAAGTTGTATCGGTTTTATTGCATCAGCACAATAATTTATACAATGATATAATCTGCATAGCCCCTTCCAGTACTCTGACTACTTCACTTTAGCTAATTGTCTAAAAAATGCTATTCTGTGGAGCTGGCTAATATTTGTGTCACAAGAAACTGTCATGATTTCACTTGGCTCTTCTGTTAGAGGAACCCTGGAAGACTCTACATGACTTCAAAGAACATGGAGAATGCTCTGCAGATTAGGATCAGGTCCTACTACAGCAGCCACTCTCGACCTTTTCAGGCTACTGTTTCCCTTTCAGGAGTGTGATTTGTCCTGTGCATGCCCAAGTTTCACCTCACTTAAAAATTACCTGCTTACAAAATCAGACATCAAAAGACAGAAGTGTCATGGCACACTATTACTGAAACATTGCTGACTTTCTCATGTTTACCATATAATTATAAAATATATCAATGGGAATATAAATATTGTACTTACATTTCAGTGGATTGTATACAGAGCAGTATAAACAAGTCATTGAAATTGTACTGTGTACTAACTTTGCTAGTGCTTTTTATGCAGCCTGTTGTAAAAGTAGGCAAGAAGCTAGGGATGAGTTTATACCCCCTGGAGGACCTCTGTGTACCCGCAGGGGTATGTGTACCCCTGATTAAAAACCAGTACCATACAAAAATAGGTGATTACCCCAAACTGATAGAAATCATTGGATTACTTTTACCTTCCTTTCAAGCTGTGTTACCTGTTCTGTTTTAATACAGGCTGTACCGTATCTTGCTATTTCATGACAGCCCACTGAAATCATTGGAAAGGTTCCAATGTGGCAGCAGGCCTTACAAAAATTCCCTTCATAGTTGATGACCAAATTTTATTTAAAATAAAATAAAACTGGCCTATAAATCAGAAACAAAACTAAACATGGCCTGATCTCCTGGCTTAGCTATACACTCCAGCATTTAAGTTGTTTCCCCTTTATGTTCTGTGTTTGCTCCCTTCAGGCAGCCCCAGTGCTGCCCTCCTCCCAACAGCTGATAATTGAAGGAACCTTGATCCTGCATTTAAACACAGAAATACACCCTGTAAAATCTATTGCTGTCCAAGGTGTAGTGGCAAGTTGAGAAATGTTTCATCAAATAGGGCCAGATGGTGCGCTGCTTCTTACCCATGCTGGGTAGTGCACAAATAGCCTATCCAACTTCTGTGGAGCTTATGTATACAGGGTATGACTGGCCTTTGCCCTGCACACTTGTGCAGGAGTGTTGGGGGATGTTAGACTCTTCTGTGTGAGCTATGTACATGGTGGACCCCAGCCTGGGGGAAGACCAGCCTCTGGAGGACCACTCCTCCCCTTTCCATACAGGGGCATATAGGGAGTAGAGTCTTGGCTCCATGTGCTTTCCCATAATGTGCTGGCTAGCTCAGTGGAGCTGCGGTAGTGGGAGGAGCATTGTGCTCCAAATATAGTCCAGAAGTGGCCTTGCAGTACTTCCCCCTAGATAAGGGGTTGTTAGATCCACTGAGAGCCTCTTTCACTTGCTTTCCCAAAAAACTCAGTTTGGCTCTGAAATATATGTCTCTACTGACACCTGCATTCCTGACTACATATTGCAATACACACTTCATCACTGGCTCGGTTACTTTCCAGGAACCAGACCCTGTAAGTGTACAGCCTGCTTTGTCCATGTATAACCTGAGCTCAACATTCCAGGTTTGTTGTGTCCATTGTCCTTAGCACCTGCCTATCTTAGCTAGATTGACTCCAGCCTATTGCTTTTTATGCCCTTATTTGCAATTTATTTTCCCATTCACCATGCCAGCTAAGACGTGGGGGCTGACTTGGGTCAAGATACTCATGTCAAATTAGGCCTACAGGGAGACATGGGGAGTTATGATGCTCAAATCATAGTTTCTTGCCAGGCCTGCACCTGGGGCAGCACACTCACATGCTGCCATTTCCCAGAGGAGATGGTAAACTTGCAGCCTAAGCCACAGTTAAGTATTACTCTATGTGAGTCAAAGAGGTAGAACTGGCCCTTTATTAGCATCTGGTTTGCAGCATTTGCTCTAAACCACATTGGCAATGTCTCCTAGCAAATAGTTGAAATGGACAAGGCATTCCAGCCCTACCTCCCTCACTCAGCCCTTACCTCCACTCTTATTTGCTTTTTCTGTTTTCAGTGACCAGCCTCATCAAGCTCCAAGTTGCATGCATGGCTGATTAGTTCTGGAGCCCACCTGCTGAAAGGGTGCCATTTGCATAGCTTATTTCAAGGTATTTTTGAAATAGCTTGTTTCAGATTTTGGCGCTGTCTACACAGCACCAAATTGCAAAATAAAGACCTATTCCGAAACGTCTCTTAACCCTCATGGAAAGAAGTTTACTGGGACATCAGAATAGCGAGCCTGTTATATTTTGAAATAACGGGCGGGCTCAAAAATAGCTATTTTGGGATACTTCTGGCTGTAGTGTAGGTATAATCTGAGGTTCTGAGGCTGGGATGCAGTATAAAATAAAGAGGGTTTTATTTTGAATAAATATTTACTGGGTGAGGTCTAATCAGCATTTTAACATCACTAGTACTAGGGAAAAAGGAGTTTACGCCAGAACCATGACATATATCTAATCCTTTCCAGGTTTTAACATCCAGATAAAAATCCCATCCTGTGTCACTGTGGGTACAGATCTCATGTTAAGTGAAAAGCTATTGTTTCTTGCACAGAGCAATCTTATATTTTCAGTCAAAGAGCAGTTATCTAGATTGTGCTTTGTAGTTCTGTGGTACTTGCCTTTTCTATCCATCTCCCTCTGGGGAGAGCTTTCTAGTCACATCTCTCACATCTGATTTCCTCTTCTTCTCACCCAGGATAGTCCCAGGTCTATGTGCCCCTCTCACCTCTCTTTCCCGTTTTTTCCTGTCCTCCTTCATTTTGATGTGTTCTCTCCATTTCAGTATCCGGTTTTCAGTTCTCTCTCTGTATTCATGCTCCCTTCTCTGTTTGTTCTGTTTTCAGGTTTCAGTCCCATTTTTACTGTAATGCATCACAGGGGACAGAATTGAAATTATGGGGCCTATAGCTCCTAAATCAAAGAGTTCTGACCCTAAATAGTCCCTTTAAATGGGTTGGCTTTTTGACCCTCACCCAAACTGAAGGGTATTGTTGTGCTAATACTCTCATCTTATGCTGTTTAGATTTCCTTTTGGACAATACAGTGTAATCTCTGCTCTTGCTCTCCCAGCATACAAATGGATTGCATGGATCCAGTCCTAGCTAAGAACTTTCAGGTCACATAGCTCTCCCTCTTCCCAGAATGCTCTTTGCCACTGCTCCTAGTGCCATCCTCTGTGCCAGAGATCTTCTATCTGAGCCACTCCTTGCTTTGCTTCCCCAGAAGTCAGAGTTCAGTTTCTCTCTCCAAGGTCCCAGTCAATAACTGCCTCAGTTACCACTTCACAGCAGTAAGATCAAGTTGTCATAAGCAACAAACTATTTTCCTGGTGATTTTAAAGAAAGATGGAGATTTTTTTTTAAAGAAAAGATTGACAAATATTACAGAAAGCATCATTAGGCTGGACCTAAGTTTAAGTGACAAAGAGGTACTTGCAGCCAAACCTCCTTTTGCTCACTCAGGCATGTAGGTAGCCAAACTCATCCAACTCACTTTTTTACACCAACACAGCGTGTCTATGCTAGGGATCTGCACCAGATAATGCAAAAGACCTAGGGTAGGCAAGGCCTTGGCATGTAGCTGGCTGTTACTACATGCCAGTAGGAATCCAGTTACATAGCTTCAGAGTATCTCTTTTTCCTCTGTAATTGGAGACCCTCCAGTGGATGCTACTAGGCTTTGGCTATTCAAGTTGCAATTAGCACTTGGCATTACATAACCTTCCAAACCAGGCCAAGAGGGTAATTTCCTTTGCAGGAAAGCCATTCATTAGTAAGACAAACCCATCCTTTCAGCATACTTATTCTGATGAACTTAGTCATCCTACCTCAAACTCACATGAATTTTAAAAAAGGGTGCGGGGAGGGGGGGTGAAGGGCAGCAAACATTCCTCCTAATCCACGTTAATGCCCCATCTCTTCATCTCATCCAAGGCTTTCATATATAGGGTCAGACTATGCCATTAAGACACAACCCAGCTTTGAGGGTGTTTGTGAACTATGGAAGGCATATCACACTCCAGGCTTCCCCTCTCCCTACCATGTAGATAGAGAGCATGCTCTCCATTCCACCCCTGAGGATGGTGACGTGAAGTTCATGCCATGGCCGGCCACTTGTACTAGCAGGTGCATGGGAGTGAGTGAGGGGCTTCTCTGCGCTACAAATGCTTTGTGAGTACAACTATACTGCTATAATTATACTAGCAAGGCCCCCTAATGGAAATGCAGCATAATCTGACGTTGATTTCTACCTGTACAGTCAGACCATGTCCCCAAATGACACAGAAGCACTCTTCAGACACCTCAGCATGGCACAGTCTGGCCCAGAGCCATTAGTCCTTAATAAATAAATGAAGTGCTCTGTGGTCCAATGCTGCAAAGTGCAGAGTGTCTCCCAAACCCCACTGATTCCACCAGGAGCCATGGACACTCATTATCTCACAGATGGCACTCAGTCCCTTGCAGGGTTAGGCCCCTTCATTGGTGCCATGTACACAAAGCAAGACTTTTTGCATGATCCTGACTAAGATTTTGACCAAGACATAGGTTTAGGCAGCTGACTAAACTCAGAAGAACTGGGTTCAAACCCTGGATCTTCCACAGAATTCTACTGTGACAATGGCCAAGTCAGTTAATCTATCTGTGCCTCAGTTCTCCATGTGTAAAATGGTGATAATAATTCTTCCCTTCTCCCACCCTGTCCTTGTCTTATCTATTTAGACTGTAAGCTCTCTGGGGCAGGAACTAGTTATGTGTTTGAACAGGGGTCAGGTGTCAGGTTTCCTGTTGGGGCCTCTAGGAGCTACCATAATATAAATAAATTAAATTAAATTAAATTAATGGTTTCTGGGAAAGATAAGCTCCACAGGATCAGACCCTGTTCAGAGACAGCCCCTTACCATTGAATGGGGAGCCAGTGTAAATTATAAAGCACCGTTAGCATATGGTAATGGTTAGATGAGGCAAGGCGGCCATTTTGAATTAGGTGTATTTTGGGAGCACTTGCCTTTAGTCTCTGGTTCTGTGAGTTGAAAAGGTCCAGGCTAGAGGTGACAGACAAATGGACCCAACATCTACCTGTGAGAAGGAATAAATATTGCCCAACAGGTGCATGGGAGTGATGGTGTTGAGATTGGCTTCAATCCATATTTCCACAAAATGCCAACATTATATTGCTATATAAAATAATGTGAAAATCTACTTATACTTAATTAGTGCATGTACAATTGTGGGGACTCATTTCTTTTGATACATGGCTGCCCCTTAGTGTCCTGCTGAAGAACTGCTACTGTTCATTTCTGGACAGATCACAAGTCACAGCTTCCAGAATTAGCCCTGCTCAGGGGGAGCTGAAAGGCTTTAAAGCTTCTATCAGATTTGCTCAAGGGAACACAGATGTTCCCTTGTTTTGTACAGTCAATGAGCTTCCCTAGTCTAAAAGGTTTGTAGTGGTCAGCAAGCAAAACAACAAATACTATGGATAAAAATGAGTGAGAGAGGCAATATGTATTGCCCACAAATTACTAAGGCTTGATTCAGCATAGCATTTTATGCACATGCTTAATGATACATACTTTAAATCAGTAGGTTTAAACACTTGCTTTGCTGAATCCAGGCCGATAGTGAAAGTCACATACATATCCCTAGGCTATGAAAACATAAGGTTCTGAAGAACTTACCCCAAACTTACTGAGGGTGGGGAAAACAGAGAGCAAACTCATTTTATACCGGCACCACAGCATCTAGGGAACCAATGCAGGGAGAAAGGGCAAAGGACAGCACTAAGAAGAAATTATTTTAATTATATTATATCGTTATCTTTTAATTGTGGACCTTCAGTGCCAATGTGCATCTTTTAAATTCTGTTGCTCAGAGCTGATCTAGACAGTATGATGGTTAAAATGCCAATACTTTCCTCCTGAGGGGATTCTGTGCCACTGTATGTGCACAGAATTCATTTGCCCAGCAGAGTTCTTTGTTTTCCTGGAGAAAAATGACTTTTGAAGGGGAAGCAAAGGGAAGCCGCAAGAGTAGTCATGTGCCCCTCCTCAGAAGCACAGAAATGTCAATTCGGGTGTCCAGACCAGCTGGGAGACAGGAAAATCACTACAGGGCTGGCAACACTATGGCTAACTTGTGCCTGGTTCCACTCCTCTTCCATGAAAGGAACAGCTGGGGCCAGGTCATACCCATTCCTAGAAAACTCCCCCAGCTTCAGGAAGCTCCACACCACACCCACCTTCCACCCCACTTCCTACTCCAATCACTCCTAAGTGGCCATGGTAATGTCAATCGGGGCTTAAAACACAAAAAGTGGTCTGGCAACTTAACTGTTTCACTCCAGGCAATGTCAGGAATAAATCAATGGGAACACAGAGCTTCTGGCTGCTGACAGATTGATACAAATAAATGTGCTCTTATCTAAAATGAGTATTTATTAGATTTAAGCACACTGAGACATAAGCAATAGGTTTATAATATCACAAATAATGACCTAAAATCAGAGATAGTATAGAGTAACTTGCAGTAGGTCAAGAGCATCTCATCTGAGGAAGTTGGTTTTGCCCACAAAAGCTCATGTTTTATGCATTTTTTGTTAGTCTCTAAGATGCCACAGGACTACTCATTTTTTAAAAGTTGTTTTAAAAGTTACAGACTAATACAGCTACCCCTCTGAGACTTCTTAGCAGCAGCTCAGGGATGACTGGCCTCTTCCCTACCAAGAGTAGAGTGCCAGAGGAAAAGTCTCAGGATAGCTTTAGAGAATTTCTCCAAAGCACACTAGTATTTTTAAAAGTAATTAAAAAAAACCCTACTGGGGCATCACTTCTCCTAACTTCAGGAAACTACTTATCAACAAAACATTCCTAGCAATCTTAGCCATAATACGCTTCTTGTTTAAAAGGACATGCAATACCAGCTATTAACAGAAGATGGAGTTCATAGAGCATCTAATCTTACTATCAGCCCTTTTAAATTGTTTTCCAAAACATCAAATACAATATGATTTCACAGTTAACATTCTATCCACAAAAGTTACCACTGGAAAATATTGACTTCGTGATAATATAAAATACTGGTAATAGCATTGATCCATTTGCCGTGCCATGTAACTGATATTATCATTGGAATCAGAAGCCTGGAACTGCAAGCTGGAGAAGGTGTCGTGAGTTGGGTGAGGTTTGAGTGGCATTGCTCACCTCTAGGTATCTGGTTCCTCCCCCTGAGGGCTGCCAAGAAGATCAGGATGTAGTGGCACTGAAGGCTGAAAGCAGAAGGTATGCTGGCATTTATTCTCTGGCCCCTCCCTCTCTCACACTGACTGAGGGCTTGTCTCCATGTACTGGGCAATCCACATTGTGGAGATTGATCTCACGAGATTCGATTTAGTGGGTTGATTTAGTAAGGACCTGCTAAATCAATCACTGATGGTGCCCCCATTAACTCTGGTACTCTACTGGATGGCAAGGAGTAAAGAAAATTGGTGCAAGAGTTTTTCCCATCGACCTCCCTGCGGTGGGGACACCACAGAAATTCAACCAAAGGCACATTGACTCCAGCTATGCTATTTACGTAGATGGAGTTGTATATCTTAGGTCATCAACTTTCTCCCCTTTCTCTCTACTTGTCTGTGCTGAGAGGCAGCAGCAGCCTGTGGACTTCCTTTGACAGACCCTTTTTATAGAGCTGTTGTTCTTGTATTGATAGGAATTCAGTTGCCATGACTATTTCTGATTGTAAAGGCTGAGGTGCTAGCATGGCTTGGTCTCATCTACATATCAAGACTTAACATTGCTATGGTAAGGGATTACTGTGTTGTAAACAAACAGGTTTATCTACAAGACAGCTTCTACCATTTTTCTAGGGGCTTCAGTCAATTTCCAATTGCAGCTCTGCTCAGGAGTTTAATGCAGAAGAAAATCACAGCTCCTCCATATGCAAAGCGCAGATGTCCTGCAGAGATGGAAAAGCAGAGAAGAGCCTCCCACCACCACTCGCACACAAAGCAGAGATAAACATAAAAAGGAGGAAATGCCATCAAAGAAGCATACAAAAGGGGGGGGGCATGAAAACTGGGAGGAAAAGGGAAGAAAGAAAAAAGAGGTATCTAAAAAGGAAGAGAAGCATAAAAAGAACACAAAACATGGCTCACATTTGACCAAAAAAAGTCCTCAGTTTTTCAGCTCTTATCTGGAAGAAGATTTGGTCTGTAGGTTTGAGGGAAAGACTGTATATCATATGCTTCATTCAGTGGGCAAGTTGTTAGGTGAGTGTTTCAATAACCTGGGATCTGTCTACTGCAGGTTTTTATACTATATCCATCACTGTGTTTTCTGAGCACTTAAAAAAAACCCCCACAAACTCAAGACAGCTCAGGTGCTAACTACCAGGATTCTCCCTACTGCACTGTGGGCAATTGCAATTATACACCGCTGAATCAGTCTATATGTCCTTAGCAGATCTCTCCTCAAGCAGCATCTTCTACTGCTGCTGCTGCTACTAAAATTAATAGAAATACTGGCAGGATTTTTCTTCTTGACTCCACTATCACCAGGTTCATAAATTGGAAGGCCTAAAAGTGAAAGGTGCCCAGACTAGATTAAAAAAACCCTGCTCTCCTTTGCATTCATTGCAATGCTTGAACTTGGGGATCTGAGGTCTCTGGAATCCAATCCCACCACCTTTTCTTAACAAATGATGGTGGAACACCACACATTAGAATGATTATGGGGAAAGAAAGAATATGGGTACTCAGGATTTATATGCTTCTGGTTTCCTTAACAAGAGAACTTTATCTGAGTCACTTTCAATCACTTAAGTTCTGTGAATAAAATTTATTTCAGCTTACTATGATAAAGTGAGACCAACTATCTTTGAAATGTTTGAAGTTGAAACAGTAAGTAATTTGTGATGTAGCAATGGTTTTGAAAAGTGTAATATGTGGGGGGAATATATATTTCATGATACAATACTTTTAAAAAATCCAAAACCAAAATTTACCAGGTTGAGAGAAATGAAGCATGAGAAATTTCAGTCTCCAAGGAAGTTTTGAGGAAGTTACAAAGGAATGAAAAGAATCACTTTTTCAACCTGTATTTACGGGTGTCACAATAATGAGCAATGAGTATATTGATGCAATCAGCTGCATTGGCCCTAATAAAATGCAGATGCCAGCTGTCTTTTCCTGATAACTTTAGGAAGAGGACAAAACTGGTAAGGTGCAGGATTTAATTACCTGAAAAAAACAAACACACCAAAGATTTACTATCAAGGAAGACAGGTATTATCACTGGGTGCATTACATACAATGATATGTAAAGTACATGCAAGTTCAGTGCAACCTTTGGAACCCTGGCAAGATGCCAATGCAGCTCTTTATGTCACATAGTTAGACACTGCTCCTGTTCTCTTTGCATTGTTTGCACTGTCCTTGTAGCCATGTTGGCCTCAGGATATTAAAGACACAAAGTGGGTGAGGTCATATCTTTTGTTGGACCAACTTCGGATGATCAACCCTTTGAGCTTAAAAGTTAGTGTATTTCACCAACATAAGTGGGTCCAATAAAACAGTGGTTCAGGACCAAAGGGTTCCGTGGCTAAAGCCTGGTGTCCCGAGCACCAGCATCCCCTGCAACATCATCCCCATGGCGGAGCTGAACGTGGGAGTGGAGCTTCAGGACCAAAGCCACCAAGTCCCAATACCCCTGAACAGCAGAAGTTCAAGTCCTGGCTTCAGAGGCACCAACAACCATGCTGGGCCCCTGAGCAATATGGGTGTGCGGGACGGGTAGGGCCATGGGCAGTAGGGGTGGGACCGGGGCAGCCAGCCCCAGCACCACCCAGAGCATGCCACGCTGCCCTTCCAGCCCTTAGAGCTGCCCAGAGCACACTGCAAGGCTTTCTGGTGGTGATTTAAAGGGCTCTGGGTGCTGCCATTGCCACAATAGTAGCAGCAGTGGCTGGAGCCCTGGGCTCTTTAGAATTGCTGGGCCCCGGAGCAGTTCCCTCCTTCCCCCCCCCCCATTGGCAGACCTGCCCGGTGTACCTCACAGATCTAAAGCCCTGAGCTCTGGAACCCACTGAAGGCTAGAGCCACAAGTCTAAAGCCTGGAGTCCAGGTGTCCCCAGAAGAGCAGAAGCCCTGAGACTCCCTCCTCCACCTAGAGCTGCATACCCCAAGGGGCAGAAACCATGCATCCCACTCCTCCGCAACATCCAGCATGCAGGGATAAAGTCCTAAGCATCCCCATCTGCTGCTTTCCAGTGTCTGAAGCCAGGAGTCTTGGGTCCTCCCCCAGACCACTGGGGATTTTATAGCATGTTGGAGGGAAGGAAGGAGGTTCAGAGATAAAAAGGTTGAGATCCCTGCAGCTATAGATTACCTCACCCATCTTTTCTCTCTCATGTGTGTTGCTCATTAGAGGAAACAAGAAATGAGCAGCTGAGTGTTTCAGGGAAATATTGTCTGACTCACATTTTGCTAACCACAGATCTAACTATATTCTCTTTCCCTATTTTTGAAAATTCATAATTAAAAAACAAACCAACCTGCAGTTCCTCTTTATGCCACTTTTTAGAAACAGCTACTGTCCAGTAAAACTACAGTGATGCAAGTACAACAGACTTCAGTAACAATACAAAAGAAGTCACATCTACCATTTCCTTTCAGGCAACTTGTAGTGTTAGAACACTATCAAATGCTTTAGAAGTGCTTACATTCCTTACCATCTAAGGCTGCAAGTTTCCCCCTCCCCCAATTGAGTACTGCCTGCCCATCATTTGGGGAATGAAAGCTATTGCTCCTGTACTGTAAAATCTGCCTCTCTCTCTCTCTCTCTCTCTCTCACAAACACACACACACAAAGAGAGAGAGAGAGAGAGAGGGAAAGAGAAAGGAAAGAAACCTCCATAATATTTCAGCAATATTAAGAATCTAGTAACTCTCCCCCCAACGTTCCTATAAAAGAGACTTAAAGGGTTCCTTAAACCAAACTCTTAGGCAGTTTTTATTACTAGTTCATGATGTATAACGGATCAAAAAGAAAAAAAAATAGTTGCTTTGTGTCCTTCCAAAGCCTGAAGATGTTTAAAAGAGTATGCATTAGCTATCCATGAATTCCTGTACTCAGGCTTTGTCTTCACTACACAATTTTGCAAGCAGAACTCTATCAGCTAAGAGTGTGAAAAAAAATCACCTTGCCTCATCAGCATAGTAATACCGCACTGTGGGAAAAAGAGGTTCTGTCATCAGAGCTAACTTCATTGGAGGAAGTGATATAGTTATGCTGCTGAACTGGTTGGTTTATGCAGCATCTCCACTAGGAAGTGCTGCCAATATAGCTATATTGTACCGCTCTGCTGGAAAAAATGTTTTAGTGTCAAGTAATATTAATATAAATGCCTCACATTAAAATCATTTTCAGGCATGAAAATGTTTACACAACACACTGCTAAATTTGCTAAACTGCCAATTTCCTCTCAAGCAGTCTCACCCAGCTTTAGCTTTTCCAACTTTATTTTCTTCGTCTTCACATCCCCCAATAAAGCTACTCAGGCAACCTTTCTGATAATTTGCAGCTACAACTGTTCATCAATTATGATTATTAAAGAACAACAGTAACAGCAATGGTAGAGAAGAATTTAAAAATTAAAAAAGGGAAGAAGGATAATCCAGGGAACTACAGACCAGTCAGTCTTACCTCAGTCCCTGGAAAAATCATGGAGGGGATCCTCAAGGAATCTATTTTGAAGCACTTGGAAGAGGGGAAAGTGATCAGGAATAGTCAACCTGGATTCACCCAAGGACAAGTCATGCCTGACCAATCTGATTAGCTTCTGTGATGAGGTAACTGGCTCTGAGGATATGGGAAAGTCGGTGGATGTGATATACCTTGATATTGCTACAGTGTTCCACACTATTCTTGCCAGCAAGTTAAGGAAGTATCAATTGGATAAATGGACTGTAAGATGGATAGAAAGCTGGCTAGAATGTCGGGCCCAACGGGTAATGATTAATGGCTCAATGTCAGGTTGGTGGTCAGTTTCTAGTGGAGTGCCCCAAGATCGGTTCTTGGGCTGGATTTGTTTAATATCTTTATTAATGACCAGGATGAGGGGATGGATTGCACCCGCAGCAAGTTTGTGGATGACACTAAGCTAGGGGGAGAGGTAGATACGCTTGACGGCAGGGATAGGGTCCGGAGCGACCTAGACAGATTAGAGGATTGGACCAAAAGAAATCTGATGAGCAGGGCTCGCCAAGCGGTGGCGAGCCTTGCTCGCCAGCCATGCAGTTCAGCATGCTGCGCATGCACAGACCGCGCTGCACGGCCATGCCGGCTTGTAATCTACTCGCCACAGGCGAGTAGATTACACTAATTGTCGAGCCCTGCTGATGAGGTTCAACAAGGACAAGTGTAGAGTCTTGCACTTGGGACTGAAGAATCCCAAGCATTGTTACAGGCTGGGGACTGAATGGATAAGCAGAAAAGGACCTGGGGATTACAATGGATGAGAAGCTGGATATGAGTCAACAGTGTGCCCTTGTAGCCAAGAAGATGAATGGAATATTAGGAGGAGTAGTGCCAGGAGATCCAGAGAAGTGATTATTCCCCTTTATTTGGCTCTGGTGAGGCCACATCTGGAGTATTGCATCCAGTTCTGGGGCCCACACTATAGAAAGGATGTAGACACATTGGAGAGGGTCCAGCAGAGGACAACCAAAATGATTAGGAGGCTGGAGCACATGACCTATGAGGAGAGGCTGAGGGATTTGGGCTTATTTAGTCTGTAGAAGAGAAGAGGGATTTGATAGCAGCCTTTGACTTCCTGAAGGGAGGTTCCAAAGAGGATGGAGAGAGGCTGTTCTCAGTAGTGACAGATGGCAGAACAAGAAGCAATGGTCTCAAGTTACAGTGGGGGAGGTCGAGGTTGCATATTAGGAAAAACTATACCACTAGGAGGGTGGTGAAGTACTAGAATGGGTTACCTCAGGAGGTGGTAGAATCTCCATCCCTAGAGGTTTTTAAATCTCGGCTTAACAAAGCCCTGGCTGGGTTGATTTAGTTAGGATTGGTCCTGCTTTGGGCAGGGGGCTGGACTTGACCTCCTGAGGTCTCTTTCAGCCCTGTGATTCTATGATTCTATTTTTCTAATTGGTGAGCATTATGATCGTGAAGTAAATTTGTACAACAATCTACAGCTATACCAATCAAATAGATATGCTAGAAGAGACTAGCCCTTCCCTGCCCCCGTCTATCCTGTTAATTTCCACATTCAAGCCAACTCCCAAAGGTGAGATTCCACCAACAAATTTTCTGCTGATGGCAGCTGGCATAAATACAGGGTTAAAACTACGGCAAAGTTATAAACTGACTGCTTGTAAGGGAGAGAAAGCAACTTCACACATGTCATTTACCAGGGTTTATTCTGGCTCATCTCTTCTTAATTCCTGGTTTGACTCCCATTTCCTTTCTTGCTCTCCCCTCACTTGGCCACAACTATAAGGCTTTCTGACACAGAAGGATTTTGCATGAGGAAAATTTTAATTACAATTGCAAAGAGCTTAATTAAATGGGCACCAGCCTACAGAGCAGGTGATTATTTCAAGTCATTCATGGATTTGTGATTAGTGCTAGTCAGGAATTTAACAAAACTTTTCTTGGAAAATGTGGATTTGTCAAAGCAGAAGCTTTTCACATAAATGTGTCTAGTTTCAATTAAACATTTTTTTTTCAAGAAGGCATTTAGGGGTATGTCTACATGGGGCCTAAAAACCCTCAGCACTAAGTTTCAGAACTCAGATCAACTGACTCCAGCTGAGAGAATAAAAATTGCAGTCTGGACATTGGGGGTAGGCTGGAGCCCAAGTTCTGAAGCCCATCCCCATCACAGAATCTCAGTACTCGTGCTCCTGCCCGTGCATCAATGTTTACACTACAATTTTATAATTGCAGCTTCAGCCCCGCAAACCTGAGCCAGCTGCTGCCATGCCATGAGTCTTCTCTCACAACATAAGAACATAAGAATGTCCATACTTGGTGACACCAAAATTCCATCTACCCCAGAATACCGCCTTCCAACCATGGCCAGAAGGTACAAACAGGTAATCATCAATTGATCCATCCTGTCCTCCATTCCCAGCTTCTGGCAAACTGAGGCTAGGAACAACACCCATGTCCATCCTAGTTAATAGCCATTAATGGACCTATCTTCCATTAATTAATCTAGATCTACTTTGAAAGCTGTTGTAGTCTTGGCCTTCACAACAGCCTCTTGCAAAGAGTTCCGCATGTTGTCTGTGCATAGTGTGAAGAAATATTTTCTTTTGTTTGTTTTAAACCTGCTGTGCATTAAATTCATTTTGGGACCACTAGTTCTTGTGTTATAAGGAGTAAATAGCACTTTATTTACTTTCTCCATACCAGTCATGATTGTATAGACATCTATCATATCTTCTCTTAGTTGTCTCTTTTTCAAGCTCAAAAGTTCTCTTTTTATTAATCTCTCCTCATACAGAAGTTGCTCCATTCCTTGATCATTTTTGTTGCCCATTTCTAAATCTTTTCCAATTCTAATACATCTTTTCTGATTTGAGGCAACCTATAGTTTGCCTCTCTATAAATCCCTGGTATACCCACAAGTGCATGTAGTATTCAAGATGTGGAAGTATCATGAATTTAAAGAGAGGCAAAGGATATTTTCTGTCTTATCTAGCTCTTTCTTAATGATTCCTAACATTCTGATTGCTTTTTGACTGCTGCTGCACAGTGAGTGGATATTTTCAGAGAATTATCCATAATGATGCCAAGATATCTTTCTTGAATGGTACAACTAACTAAACTTCAACATTTACATGTATAGTTGGGATTATGTTTGCTGATGTGCATCACTTTGCATTATCAATATTGAATTTCGTCTGTTGTTTTGTTGCCCAATCACCCAGTTTTATGAGACCCCTTTGAAGCTTTTTGCAGTTTGCTTTGGGCTTAACTATCCTGTGTAGTTCAGTATCATCTGCAGATTTTGCCACCTCACTGTTTACTCTTTTTCTAGATCATTTATAAATATGTTGAATAGTACCAATCCCAGTACACACATGTGGGTGACACTATTTACCTCTCCATTTTGAAAACTATTTATTCCAGCCCTATGTTTTCCATCTTTTGGAGGAACTTCCTGCTTTTCCGACTGCTTACTTTGCTTAAGAGCCTTTGGTGAAGGACTTTATCAAAGACTTTCTGAAAATCTAAGTACACTGTGTCCATTGGGTCCCCCTGGCCCACATGCTTGTTTGACAGACACCCTCAAAATAATTCTAGTGTATTGGTGAGGCATGTTTTTGGTGACAAAATGTGCCACTGTGGACAAGCCCTTAAACTCAGCATTGCCCTCAAATCCCCCTTCTATCCACACAGAAAAACCTCTACACCCAGGGCTTTAGACCAGAGCCTTGGCTTGAAGGTGCAGCTAAGAGTGTAGGCTTGAATTCAGGTTATGTTTTAGCCAGGACTGGCAAGATCCCTACTTCAGCTTGCATTCTCACTGTAAGCAAAGCCTCGGCTGCATTCATGGGCCATGGTTATCTTAGGCTGGGGGAGGCTGTGCCTCCCCAGATAGCCAGGTCTGGCCCCTTCTCTGCTCTGCCCCCAGGCCCTCTCCTGCAGTTCCTACCACAGTGACACTCTACCTTGGCCCAGGTGGCTGGTGCTGGGTTCGTGCTGCCTACCTAACACTCAGACTACACTGCCTGGTGGTCTGGGACTGAGGGTGCAGCAGCTGTGCTACCCAGAGCCAGGCTGGGCCAGGGATTGTGAAGGGGGTGCTCTGAGCTCCTGTGGAAGAGGACAGTGGAAGGGGGAGGGATGGAGCCTATGGCACCAGTGGAGGAACCAGGGGCCAGCCTCCCCCAGTGGCAGAGTCACTGGCCACCTATGGTTGCTTTGACTCTAGCTGGGCTGCAGCTTCTTATCTACCCTCTCCCTTCTTCCACATTGTACATATTTGTCTACACTTAAATGCTACAGCTCTGCTTTGTAGCACTTCAGTGTAGCCACTGTCCACAGTGAAGGAAGGGATTCTCCCAACTGCATAGTAATCCACCTCCCCAAAAGGCAATAGTAAGGTCAAGGGTAGAATTCTTCCATCAACCTAATTATTGTACTGGGGGTTATATTGGCTTAACTTTATTGGTCAGGGCTGTGTTTTTTCCCTATCCCTGAGCAACATAGGTGAATGAGCTTAACTTTTTAGCGTAGACCAGCCCAAAGTCACCTCCACTGGCTCAGCATTGTTCCCCCACATTTGCCTGCTACAATTTTTCTGTGCTTCAACAGCACTTGACTGAAGATGCAGTCCAAGAGATCCCCCCTGGCCAATTGGTCAGAAGCTGACATTAGTCTTCTGGTAAAGCTATGGTATCAACAATACCCATAATGTGGGGAAACATACCCACAACATTTTTGTGTTTAGTGGACAGGGTGAGTTATTGTTTTACAGACTGAGTTCCTTAGAGAACATTCTCACGAAAAGTATTGCTTACACATGCTGTTGTTTTCTTCTTTAGCTCAGTCTGCATTAGAAATGAGTAACTGCACTTGGAAGTAATTTTCAGTAAATATTGGTCTCATGACATTTCCAGACAGCAGCTCTATACTACATGAAAGAGCATTGTGACTTAGGGACCCCTTACTGAAAATACAGCATCAATCACAGAATCATAGAATACTAGGACTGGAAGGGACTTCAAGAGGTCATCGAGTCCAGTCCCCTGCCCTCATGGCAGGACCAAATACTGTCTAGACGATCCCTGATAGACATTTATCGAACCTACTCTTAAATATCTTCAGAGATGGGGATTCCACAACCTCCCTAGGCAATTTATTCCAGTGTTTGACTACCCTGACAGTTAGGAACTTTTTCCTAATGTCCAACCTAAACCTCCCTTGTTGCAGTTTAAGCCCATTGCTTCTAGTTCTATCCTCAGAGGCCAAGATGAACAAGTTTTCTCCCTCCTCCTTATGACACTCTTTTAGATACCTGAAAACTGCTATCATGTCCCCCCCTCAATCTTCTCTTTTCTAAACTAAACAAACCCAATTCTTTCAGCCTTCCTTCATAGGTCATGTTCTCTAGACCTTTAATCATTCTTGTTGCTCTTCTCTGGACCCTCTCCAATTTCTCCACATCCTTCTTGCAATGCGGTGCCCAGAACTGGACACAATACTCCAGCTGAGGCCTAACCAGCGCAGAGTAGAGCGGAAGAATGACTTCTCGAGTCTTGCTCACAACACAGCTGTTAATGCATCCCAGAATCATGTTTGCTTTTTTTGCCACAGCATCACACTGCTGACTCGTATTCAGCTTGTGGTCCACTATAACCCCTAGATCCCTTTCTGCCGTACTCCTTCCTAGACAGTCGCTTCCCATTCTGTATGTGTGAAACTGATTGTTCCTTCCTAAGTGGAGCACTTTCAATTTGTCTTTATTAAACTTCATCCTGTTTACCTCAGACCATGTCTCCAATTTGTCCAGATCATTTTGAATGATGACCCTATCCTCCAAAGCAGTCGCAACCCCTCCCAGCTTGGTATCATCTGCAAACTTCATAAGCATACTTTTTACGCCAATATATAAATCGTTGATGAAGATATTGAACAGAGCTGGTCCCAAAACAGACCACCGAGGAACTCCATGTTATACCTTTCCAGCAGGATTGAGAACCATTAATAACTACTCTCTGAGTACGGTTATCCAGCCAGTTATGCACTCACCTTATAGTTGCCCCATCTAAGTTGTATTTGCCCAGTTTATTGATAAGAATATCATGTGAGACCGTATCAAATGCCTTACTAAAGTCTAGGTATACCACATCCACCGCTTCGCCCTTATCGACAAGACTCATTATCCTATCAAAGAAAGCTATCAGATTGGTTTAACATGATTTGTTCTTTACAAATCCATGCTGGCTGTTCCCTATCACTTTGCCACCTTCCAAGTGTTTACAGATGATTTTCTTAATTACTTGCTCCATTATCTTCCCTGGTACAGAAGTTAAACTAACTGGTCTGTAGCTTCCTGGGTTGTTCTTATTTCCCTTTTTATAAATGGGCACTATATTTGCCCTTTTCCAGTCTTCTGGAATCTCTCCTGTCTCCCATGATTTTCCAAAGATGAGAGCTAGAGGCTCAGATACCTCCGCTATCAGCTCCTTGAGTATTCTAGGATGCATTTCATCAGGCCCTGGTGACTTGCAGGCATCTAACTTTTCTAGGTGATTTTTTAACTTGTTTTCTTTTTTTATTTTATCTTCTAACCCTACCCCCTTCCCACTAGCATTCACTATGTTAGGCATTCCTTCTGACTTCTCGGTGAAGACCAAAACAAAGATGTCATTAAACATCTTTGCCATTTCCAAGTTTCCTGTTACTGTTTCTCCCTCCTCACTGACCAGTGGGCCTACCTTGGTCTTCTTCTTGCTTCTAAAGTATTTATAAAAAGTCTTCTTGTTTCCCTTTATTCCCATAGCTAGTTTGAGCTCATTTTGTGCCTTTGCCTTTCTAATCTTGCCCCTGCAGTCCTGTGTTGTTTGCCTATATTCATCCTTTGTAATTTGTCCTACTTTCCATTTTTTATATGACTCCTTTTTTATTTTTAGATCATGCAAGATCTCGTGGTTAAGCCAAGTGGTCTTTTGCCATATTTTCTATCTTTCCGATGTAGCGGAATAGCTTGCTTTTGGGCCCTTAATAATGTCCCTTTGAAAAACTGCTAACTCTCCTCAGTTGTTTTTCCCCTCAGTCTTGATTCCCAAGGGACCTTACCTATCAGCTCTCTGAGCTTACCAAAATCCTCCTTCCTGAAATCCATTGTCTCTCTTTTGCTGTTCTCCCTTCTACCCTTCCTTAGAATTGTGAACGCTATGATTTCATGATCACTTTCACCCAAGCTGCCTTCCACTTTCAAATTCTCAACCGGTTCCTCCCTATTTGTTAGGATCAAATCTAGAACAGCTTCCCCCCCGGTAGCTTTTTCAACGTTCTGAAATAAAAAGTTGTCTCCAATGCAGTCCAAGAAATTATTGGATAATCTGTGCCCCGCTGTGCTATTTTCCCAACATATATCTGGATAGTTGAAGTACCCCATCACCAGCAAATCTTGGGCTTTGGATGATATGTAGAGGGCACAGACACTGCACAGAGATTCCTAAGTTAACTACGCAATAATTCACTAAGGGCAGCATAAGGGATCTCTACTGAGACTCATTAGCCCACTGGTCATCCTAATTATTATGAAATAGATATTAAGGAGCTATGTATCTATACTGAAATAATGCTCTTGGAGTCTTGGAGTTAAGGCAGGTGACATCCCTCAGAAGTGTTCTTGTTGGGCAGGAAGTAAATGAATTCCATCTCACTGTCTGGCCATATGTGTATTGTATGCCTGAATTTGCATACTGAGCAGGTTGAGAGCTTTTAACATCTACAACAGGAAGCAACAAACAGCAGGGGAGAAGAAGAATGTCTATTTCTAATAAACACAAAGGATTGGTCTGGCATATCTTGGGATGTGAAGAGCCACACTGGATCATTCACTTTAAGAGGCAAACTTACAGCATGTATGTCTCATGAAAGAAGGGTCACTGCCTTTCTGGCTGTACAGTACTGCATTGATTTTGGATGAGCTATACTCTGCAATGCATGAAAGTACTTAGTAATTAAGTCTAGCATGTTTGTTAAGATTTGATATGTAACCATTTGTTCCCAATGCTTCTATTTGGATGCATTTGATTAAATCAGGGGTAAGTAACCTCAGGCACTGGGGTTGCATTCGGCCCCCAGCTTGCCTGGATCCAACCCCTTAGACTCAGGGACCGCCCCCCCCAGCACTGGGGATCCCACACTGGCACTCAAGTCTCTCCACAGGGTTGGAGCACACAAAATCTACTAGCCTGCTCCCCTCCCAGGGCTCAGGTATGCGAGGGGAATGTGAGGAGCGTCTTTCTTACTCAGGGGCCATGTCAATGAGGGTGGTGGTTTTTTTGCTTCTCACTTGTGTGCAGCCACTGACTCATTTTTCTGTGGGTCAGTGGTTCCTCACCCCTGGATTAAATTAAAACCCTGTTTAGAACAAAATCTCATCTAAGCACAGAGGCTACGTCTAAACTACACCCCTCTGACATCAGAGGGATGTAATTTAGACATATCAAAAGTGCAAATGAAGCCGGGATTTAAGTATCCCGCGCTTCATTTGCATAATGGCGGATGCTGCTTTTTTTCAAAATGGGGCTTTTCTAAAAAAACTGGCAGTTTAGATGGGGCATTTTAAACAGAAATGCCCCATTTTGAAAGATCCCATACCTCTCATTTTTTGAGGAGTACAGGATCTTTCGAAACTCAAAAATGCCCCATCTAAACTGCCTTATTTTCAAAAAGCCCTATTTAGAAAAAAAACAGCAGCTGCCATTATGCAAATGAAGCATAGGATATTTAAATCCCAACTTCATTTGCACTTTTGATACATCTAATTTACATCCCACTGCTGACAGAGGGGTGTAGTTTAGACATAGCCAGAGAGTTAAGTAGAGAGGTGACCTGAGGTAAAACTGATTGCTAAGGCAGCATTTCTCAAAGGCGTCTACTCTGGGTCCATGAGGTCACCAGGGGGCTTGTCTCGTGGCAACAGCCTCCTGGGCTGTCATTGTAGGAGATGGCAAAGCAGCAGTCCCTCCCACTCTGTGCTCCTGGATTCACCACCTTGTTGGTTGCTGGGGCTACCAGAAGGATTTGGAAATACATAGGACACAACACTTTAGGTATACACAGCCAATGAGCTCCCCACCTTCCTAGGGTCAGGCTTTGGCCCATGTCTGTCTCTGGCCATCCTTCCAACCACCATTTCCCCTGGCCCCTGCTGCCACTCTCACTACACAGGTAGGGCTTATATGCCTATCACTCACCTATGAAGAAACCACAGAGGCTCTGAGGCCTAGAGGGAAGTGCTTGTGTTGCCCATGGCCAGTGGTGCTGGGGAGGTGATCTCCAACAGGGGCAGACAAGACTTCCTCACTGTAAAAGCAGGGGTAGCGAGGTATCCCCCTCCCCAGGAAGCATCATAAGTCCACTACAGAATTCATCAGCATGACCCAATTTAATGTACCAAATGGAACCATGGAAAATTCTACCCAAAATCCATCCCACCACACAGCACCATTGGGGATGCTGTTAAGGGATCTGGCACAAAGTAGATTCACACAGGACATGCTCTACACCTAAGCTACATTAGTTTAGGCTAGCTCTGCAGGAAAGACACACTCAGAAGGATAACAATGCAGAGAGAGAAAGAAACCAGAGCTCTAAAATGGGGGAGGAGGGTGGTTTGAGTTAGGTTCCTCAAAAATCGAGGTTTACAGGATCTTGCAAAAAAGTGTTTTTTTCCAACAAATGGCCCTGTCTGCATGGGGCTTTTTAGCCGCAAAACTTTTTCTGCAAAAATAATCAGAAGATATGCAAACAAGAGCAAGATTTGTATCCTCTTCTGCAAAAAACCCAGCAGTGTAGCCGTAGCCTCAGACTAGTTGACTTTTCAAAAATGAAGTTTGCATATATTGTAAAACAGAGGTACTCAAATGGTGGAGCACGTCCCTATAGCAGGAGACTGAGGAAACTGGGGGCAACATGGCAGGAGCAGCCCCCACAGAGGGCAGGGTAGGAACAATCACCCAGCTTCAGCTCCACCTCAGTCAGGTCCCTGCACCTAACTACAGCCCAGCTGCTGCTCCATACCAGCACCTAGCCCCAGCACCCATCATCACCTATCCCTTCCAGAGATACAGCCCCACCCTCAGGGGGCAGGGGAACATGGACAGGAGTAAAAGGGAGGGACTGAGCCTGAAATGTTTGGGGACAACTGTTGCAGCCAGCCACTGACCCATATGGCTAGGAGTTAGTTTGCTAAGACCTCATCCTATTATGAGAAACAAAGGTGTTTCTATGGTTCCCCCTTTATCTGTATCCAGCAGTTATCCTATAACATATTATAAACTTTGTCAGGCATCTTATAATAATATGGGGATATACCATGAGACAGAGAGTCCAGTTCCCTACCCTCAGGGCAGGACCAAGTACCATTCCTAACAGATTTGCCCCAGATCCCTAAGTGGCCCCCTCAAGGATTGAACTCACAACCCTGGGCTTAGCAGGCAAATGCTCAAACCACTGAGCTATCCCTCCTCCCTGATTATTGAGAACCTAGCAGAATGGGATTCTGGTCCGCTGGTATATTGCAGAAGCATTTAAGAACCCTTAAAAGGCAGTAGTACATAGATCTTTTCAGGCACTCCAGGACAAAGGATTAAATTTAAAATAATCCAGACTCCACCGAGCACAATGCATGGACTAGACACACTGACCAGCTTTCAAAGTGAATTTGATGCTATGTAGGATCCATGATGGATAGAGTCTAAGCAAAACCCTCAACCCTGTTAGCTCACTAACCGTATTTATATAAAAGGTGAGACTAGGTATGCTTGTGTACACCAAGTTGTTTGACAGCTGTTTTGAATTATTACTTTAACTGGAAGATTTACCCAGCATCGTGTGGGTCCTTCATTCAATTTTGTTTTTTTGGAAAATGTAATAAAATGTACATGCTTCATTTAAATCCTTGTTCTGGGGTGGGGTCAGGGATGAGGGATTCAGTATACTGTCTGCCCCGGGGAAAGAGGACTGTCCTAGTCCTCTGTCATTGCAGCAGCTTAGGGCCAGGTAAGAAGCATGTCTCCATGGCTGCTGCAGCTCCAGTGGGCACAGCCTGGGGAAGAGCTGCATGTCACCCAGCTGTGGCAAGTCCAGTTATACCTGGCCCCTGAGCCTTTCCAGCAAGAGTGAGGAATGCAGCAAACTGTGCACTTTCCCCTCACTCCCTGACAAAAAAGGGAAACAGCCAGCAATGTTCCTGTATGAATCATGTATCTGCCCCTCCTTCTCTCCTTAAAGGGTGTCTGGTGTGGGGGTGAAGGAGCATCCCAAGCCAGTCCTGATTCTGTCTCTCTTCTGTATAGTTTTATGAGAAGCAATCCCACTCTGGCCATCCCATTTTTCTGGTACAACCAAACCCTTACCTTGCTTTAAGTTACATGAGGAAGCTGGTTGCCAAATTTGGTGTTCTTAGCTCTTACTGTTTAAGAGGAGTTCCTGAACAGACAGGAACTCTCTCTTATATAGTAATATATGGAAGGTGTGTGTTTAGGTGACAGGAACAGCCCTATCAATAAATGTTTGCAGTAATGAATTATGGCATTGGCTAAGTTCACTCCATTTTTACATCCTACTGCTGTACTCTACATTTGTACTTAGGAATAAAAGCCTTTAACTTAAAATCTGGTAATGCAAATCAGATCACTGACATATGAAAGTATTTAATAAGAACACAAGTGACTTCCAAACAGTATGTTATAAAAAATGACTTAATTTACATTATATATATTAATACAAATGAAGTAGTGTGTAAAAGTGAAACAGCTATAGGACATAATTCTACAAATACAGTATATTATTTCTACCAAAGAACAGGTTAATTTATTTCAGTGCTAGCTGATAACAGTTTCCTATCTCATCAGTACAATCTTTGCAGGTTTCCCAGTTTCATTATTTGCAACAGGAAAGTCTGACAGACAAGATGAATCTACTCAGCATAAGAAACTGACCTCTTGCGGCTTAGGAGGGTACTCTTCTTTGCCCTCATTACTTTAATTAATATTTATGAAGTTATTTACTAAGGGCAACACCCTAAAAAGAAACAAGATAAACTGTTTCTAGTATATAAAAATAGTACATAATAAAACCCAAGGAATAAAAATAAAGCATCCTTCACTAACTTAGAGTTAAAAGCAGGGGTGATTAAGATGAAGGCATGATTACATTACTGTAAAGCATTACAGTAGTTTTTAGCCATTTAGAGATCTTAAAAAAAGTGTATCTGAAACTCAGGATGCATCTGGTTTTTCCATGCAATTCAATATTCCCAAGTGGAATTCATAGAGTTCAATTGCCAGTTTTGAAATTAAAGTTCCAGTGTGAATCCAACAGACAGTTCCTTCATATGGGCTTATTTTTACAAGAGATTCATGCTGTGCACAGTAGGCTCACTGCTATATTAATAAATATTCATTTTTCTGCTACAAGTGAAAATTTAGTAAGTTGTGTTAGTTGTGTTTGAACTGGAAAAATAAGAGTTGGATTTCTTAGGTTGTCTACTTGATGAAAGAGAGACTTGCATCCTCTTCACAGTTCGTACACTTCGGCAAAGGAGAGCATTTTTAAGGTTGTTTCTAAAATCTTTTGAAACAAAGTAATAGATGAAAGGATCAATGCCACTGTTCAGAGTGCAAAGACACAATGCTATTATATACAAGGCATACACATTACTTTGGCCATAGCTCCTGATCAGTGCATAGTGCACTACAAGTAGAATATTACTAGGTGTAAAACAGATAAGATATATGGATAGTACTGTAATAATGAGCTTGTTTGCTCTTTTCCGTTTCTTTCCAACATTTACTTCTAAAATGGAAGTATTCAGAGTCTTAAACATTAGTACGTAGGCAACAACAGTGAGAACAGCTGGAAATAAGAAGACTCCAATTGCTAGAGAAAGGAAATAATTAAACATGTCATGAGCCAATACATTCTGGGGCAACACGTCATGACAAGTAGTAATATTAAGATTTGAAATATATGCTGTTTGATCAACAAGGTACAGTGGAATGGTACTCAGCAAAATCAGAATCCATATTGCAACTGAAACTGCCATTGCTATTTCAGACTTCTTTCTTGTATGTAGTATGGGGTTCACTATGACCCAGTACCTTTGCACACTGAGACAAGTAATAAAAAGTATGGAGCAGTACATATTTCCATAAAAAAATCCAACAAGTACTTTACAAAGTCCTTCACCATAGATCCAGTTGTTGCCATTTATATGATATGCAATCTTGAGAGGGAACCAGATGACAAACAGAAGATCTGCTAGTGCCAGGTTAGCCATATAAATCACAGCTGGATGTTTCTTTTTTGTTCTGAAGAAAAAGACCCATAAAGCCATGGCATTGCTTGGTAAACCAACCAGAAACACTGTGATATAGACTATAGGAAGGAAAACTGTAGTCAGTTTTCCAGTAAGGATTTTTGCGGCAAAGTCATCCACATCATAGGACTTTCCAGAAGCATTGTTATTTTCAGCCTTTTGGCCAATAAAACTTCTTCCTTTTGTACGGTTGGGTCTACTTCCCACTAAAGAAGAAAGAGAGGTTAGTACAATTAAATAGTGAGTTCAATCCATTCTACACTATGAAGAAGGACATTAACAGAAAATAAAGTTAGCAACAATGCTTGAATCCAGCCATCTTGTCCTTAATCTCCCTTTCATTTTAGCTTATTAACCTACAACAATGTAATTCCTTTATGGAGGATAGGTGCCTCAATGGCCATTAGCCAGTATGGGCAGCAATGGTGTCCTTACCTTGTTTGTCAGAAGCTTGGAATGGATCACTTGATTATCTGTTCTGTTCATTCCCTCTGGGGCACCTGGCATTGGCCACTATCTTTGGTCTAACCCAGAATGGCCATTCTTATGTTTATCATTATTAGGGCTGTCAATTGATGTGCGTTAACACCTGCGATTAATGCAGGAAAGGATTAACACATTAATTTTTGTGCTTCAAGGGAGCAGCGCATTAGGAGCCTGGGATCCGCTGGAGTCCCCAGCTGATCCCTGGCTCCGCATTATGCTGCCCCTTTGAAGCGCTGCTGCGATGCTTCAAAGGGGCAGTGCTGCATTGAGCCTGGGATCAGCTGAGGACTCCAGCTGATCCCAGGCGTCCGCAGCACTGCCCCTTTGAAATGCCACCACAGCATTTCAAAGGGGCAGTGCACGTGATTCAATTTTTTAATCACGCAATTAATTTTTTAATCGCTATTATAGCCCTATTATACATAAACATGATGGAAGTAAACATTAAAATTCTCTTTTTCTTTTTTTGGTGGAGGGAATTAACTGATTTACTAATACCTAACCCTCTCAAGTCTACTTGAATAAGCATCAAAATCAGAGTAAACAAAGCTTGAGCCAATTGTATGTAAACTGAGGCTTGTCTACACTGGGAAAATTGTTGATATAGTTGTTTTTAGTCTTCCTCATGTATACAGACCTGGCCCCCTAATAGCACTCAGTCTTCACAGCAAGAAAGGAAAGAAAACATGAATATTATTTGCAATACTGCTGGAAGCTAATCAAGCAATAATAGCCTGAGAAAGGGGAAATCTAAGATCAATTTCCTACTCCACCACAAACTTTCTGTGAGAGTGCAGGCAGTACTACTTCTCTCTATGCCTCAATACCCTATCTGTAAATACTTCCCAAGAATGTTGTGAGAATAACTACAATGAAGGGGACCATAAAAATACTTAAGTTAGAAGAAACAACTGTGAATACACCACTGCAAGGCTCAATTTACACAAGTGCAGCTTAATCCTGTAGCCTGGGAATCTGATATAAATGGTTCAGTATTTAGGGAGACTACATATGAAAGTAAACTGCACCACTGCAAGCCCTGCAGCATGTTTCCCTGGTAACTCCACCAGTATATTTCCTTCAGTTATACGGAGGTCCAGTATTCCCTGTAAGATGAGCACTTGAGTGACCACACAGGTAACATTTGAATCTCTCCTATCTGAGTAGCAGAGCATCCACAGCCAGTAAGAAGCATGTGTTTCTACAAGTGGTACACACCCACACATCTCAATGCACATAAAATTTATTCCACACATTGGTGGAAAAAGATTAGAGGGAACAGTGCTGAGGTCATGTCTACCCTAGGGGAGAGTTCACAGTTACAGCTTATACCAGTAAGAGCTCTTTTGCTAGTATAGCATAACTGAATCCACACTAAGGCATTTGCTAGTATAACTATGTCAGTTAACATATGTCTACACTGCACAGCTACCCCGCATCTACACAAGCTGCCCGTTATTTCAAAATATTTTTTGAAATAACAGGCGCACTACTTCTGAATCCCAGTAAACATCATTGCACGAGGGATAAAGAATGGCTTGAAATAGCACATTTCAAAATTTTTATACAATTATCTGTATAAAACTGCTTGTAGCAGCGTATTCACAGAAACCAGGTTGTTTTGATTAGTATTGCTTTAACTATTGCTACTGTTTACTTTTAACTGTTACACAAGTAACAAGTTACTCGACAGTGTACATTTAAGAGTCAGTTAATAGTACCATAGTTCAGCAATTTTTAATAAACAGTGCATAGTTGTTGTCTATCAGTAACCAGTTGTATGCATTATAAAATTCCAATTATCATTGTACGTTGCCAGAGCTTTAAAAATTGCTGCCACAACAGAAGTGAGAACAAATGTTCGTGTTTCTCATATCAGTTTCTACATTAAACAATCCCACCCCATGTTTTCCAAACCAGCCTATGAATATCTATTTTAGAAGTGTGCACGCAATGCTAGTATACATCAGTACTAAGATGCAATTGCTGTCCATGAATGTGGTAAACATTCACCAGAAAATGAACAAGAACAGCATTTTTATACATCTTTTAAAATGTGCTTTTAGTAATTTACATTTGTATGCATACAAGTTAATCAAACTTCCTGGTTTTTTTTTTTACATTCTACAGTCATTTTATGCACACACAGAACCCAAACCTTAACTATCCAACTCAGACTAGCTCAGTTGTATATCCTTCTGATGCCATTCAGCATCCAGAGAGAAACTTGATAGACTTGCTGAACAAATCAGTAGTTACACTGGGATAGCATATTGATTGCATTTTTAAAATATTGCACTACACCTTTGGTATCTTAACTTTTCATAAAAGAATGAGAGAATGAGAATATTCCTCCTATGAAAGACACACCAGAATTTCATTCTTACAAATCAACCATTTAGTCAGGAAACCTCCCTACAAGAAAATTTACTCAGAGTACTGAGTGACATACATACATACTTTTCTCCTTCCAAAACTCAGGACCCTATTAACATAATTACCATTAATATTAAAAAGGTAACTGTTATAACTAGCTTCAGAGGGGTAGCCAAGTTAGTCTTTAAGGTGCTACTAGACTATTCCTTGTTTAACTTTTTCTAATTACAGACTAACAAAACACGTAGATGGTATCATGAGCTTTTGTGGGCATAACCCACTCCTCCAGTCATCTGAAGTGGGTTATGCCCAAAAAAGCTCATGATACCATCTACATGTTTTGTTAGTCTTTCAGGTGCTACTAGGCTATTCCTTGTTTTTAAGAAGTTTTTTTTTTGTTATAACTAGGGCAGACAATTCCAGGGTTCCAATTTCTTGAACAGATAAGATCCTCAATATGTAAGAGCTTTTGCATTTTTAGAGCCTACGGATGCACCTTTTGTAAGGTAACCTGTGTTGATAAAGAATGAATTCAGCAGGAAGGACCAGCTGTGCTAAAGGAGTGCCTCATCACCCATCAATGAGGCTGATAAGGGCTAACACAAATGTTTTGGTTTTCACTGTGTAACGTACTGAAATATGCAAATATCAGTAAAAGTGTTTAATTCTGGTCATAATTAATATAAAAAGTGGCAAAAAAGTCAGGCTTCTTCTTCGGATAATAAGGGTTTGTTTTAGCTGCTAATGTCAGTTATGTCAGAGATTCAACTTCAAGGATTTTTTTTCCTGTTCTAGTGACTCTAGTTAGATAAAAGGTCCAATTTATTAAAATAAACCATGCAACCTTTCAAAGGCATAAGTGAGTCTGTACTAAGTGTACATTGGCTAAAGCTCATTTCAGAAATGATGAGTGAATGTGGAGGAAATTTAGAGAAGATTGCTGTTATCAACTATTATTATCCATGCCTGAGGGAGTTTGCCCACCCCCTTACCAGTGCTGTTGATGATTCATAGCTACTCTAGATTCCCAAGTGCTCAGGTATCAATGACCAAAAGCCCTTAGCTTCCCATCACACCCTCACCTCCAAAAAGGCAAGTTTGTGAGGGAAAGCATTGCACAACACGTTCAATTGCTAGAGGGGCCCAAGTGACTGTTACCTGCAGATGAGATTACTGCAATGCACTCGGATGGGGTTTTCCACCCGCCAGACTCGCTTGCACAGCATTGAACCCGAATTTTAAAAACCACACTGGCTTTCTTGTTGCTGCGAAGTGAGATTGGAGGCGTTAAGGTATTGATTTCCAACTGTCTGGCTCTTGGGTTTCGATGCTGATCGAGCTGGGGCAAAGAACATCCCTCATCCGTCCGGAAAGCGCTGAACATAGGACTGGCCACGTTCCCCGCCTGGGCGCCGCAGCCCCACTCACGCAGTGCTTGGCTGGGGGCGGGTGGGCGCCGCGCCAGGCAGAGCCAGCGCTGACCTGTGCCCAGCGGCCGGGCGGGGCGGGCGCGCAGCGCAGGCGGGTGGTGCTAGGGCCCGGGTTCGGCCATGGGGGTGTCTCTGTGAGCGGCTCTGCCCCCCGCGCCCGCTGCCCCCAGTCACCCCACCCTGCTGGGCTCGGGGAAGCGCGGCGCCAGCCCCACGGCCGGGGCGTTTCCGCTCCCACCTTACCTGAGGCGGAGGCGGCCACAAGCGCCGCGCACAGGAGCAGCAGGAGGAGGCAGCGGCGCCCCATCGCCGGCCCGGACGGGCTACGTGCGGCGGGTCTCGGGCTGCGGCGCGGAGGGTCCCAAAGCAGCAGCTACTGTTCGCTAGTCGCCACCGCCGCTGCGGTTTCGTTGATACCAAAGAGCGAGGGGGCGGGGCCGAGCTGCCCTCATCCAGGTACCTGCGCTCCGCCTCCGCGAGGGCGGGCGTTGGGGCTCGAACGCTGCGGGGGGGCACGTGACGCGAGAATCACCGGCGGCTGCTCTGCCGCGCGCTCTTCTTCCTGCTTCCCCAGGCAGGCTCCTGGCGTGAGGCCCCAGCGCGCCTCGGCGCTGCAGCTGCGTGCTGAGTCCCAACCGCCGCCACGCGGAGCGGCACCGGGCACCGGCATCGCGTCTACACTAGGGCCCCGCGCCGGAGGAGCAGTGTAGCGTAGAGTGGTGCTGCAACAGAGTGAGTCACAGGGATAGTGAAGGGGTGGATGGGCGGGCGGCAGGACAGAAGCCTGGGGGAGGTGTGGTGAAAGCTGCTTTTCCCTAGTGTGTCTCAAGGGTCTCTTGGTACCAGCAGGCGTGGGGCACCCCAGGACATCAGGGTTACAGTGGTACCCTGGGCCTGGCGTCTGTTGGTCCACCAGAGAATGTTACGGAAGGTCGCTAATGAAAGCTTATGTCTGCCTGATTATCATTATCCTTGCCCATACAGAAATACCTGAGGAGTTTGTGCTTTAAGTCACCGAAAGGTAACCTGCATTGCATAAGAAGGCCATAGGGGATCAAACCAAAGGTCCATCTAGCCCACTATCTTGTCTCTCAACAGTGGCCAATGCCAGATGCCCCAGATGGAATGAACAGTACAGTTAATCATCAAGTGATCCCTCTCCTGTTGCCCATTTCCAGTTTCTGACAGAGGCTAGGGAGACCAATCCCATCCATCCTGGTTAACAAATATTGATGGACCTAACCTTCATGAATTTATCTAGTTCTTTTTTGAACCCCATTACAGTACTGGTCTTCACAATCTCCTGTGGCAAGGAGTTCCACAGGTTACCTGTGTTGCATGAAGAAATACTTCCTTTTGTTTGTTTTAAATCTGCTACCTCTTAATTTCATTTGGTGACCCCTAATTCTTATGGGAACAAGTAAATAACTTTTTATTATTCATTTTCTCCATACCAATTATGATTTTATAGACCTTTATTATAGCCCTCCTTAGTCTCTACTTTCCTAAAATGAAAAGTTCCAATCTGTATGGAGTAATCAAGATGTGGGTGTACCGTGGATTTACACAGGCAGTAAAATATTCTGTTCCTTTTTTTAATGATTCCTAACATTCTGTTTGCTTTTTTGATTGCTGCTGCACATTGAAGGGATGTTTTCAGAGACCTATCCACAATGATTCCAACATCTCTCTCATGAGGGGTAATAGCTAAATTAGTCCCCATCATTTTGTATGTGTAGCTGGGATTATTTTTTCCATGTGCTTTACTTTGCATTTATCAACATTAAAATTCATTTGCCATTTTTTTGCCCAATCACTTAGTTTGGTGAGTTCTTTTTGAAGCTCTTCACAGGCTACTTTGGTCTTAACTATCTTGAGCAGTTTGGTATTATCTGCAGATTTTGCCACCTTATTGTTTACCCCTTTCTCCAGGTCATTTATAAATATGTTGAATAGGATTGTTCCCAGTATGGACCCTTGGGGGATACCACTAGTTACCTCTCTCCATTCTGAAAACTGACCATTTATTCCTACCCTGTGTTTCCCGTTTTTTAACCAGTTATCACTCCATGAGAGGACCTTCCCTCTTATCCCATGACAACTATACTTTAGTTTAGAGCCTTTGGTGAGGGACCTTGCCAAAGGCTTTGTGGAAATCTTAGTACACTATATCCACGGGATCCCCCTTGACCACATGTTTGTTGGCCCCCTCAAAGAACTCCAGTAGATTAGTAAGGCATGATTTCCCTTTACAGAATCCATGCTGACTTTTCTCCAACAAATTATGTTCATCTGTGTGTCTGCCGATTCTATTCTTTGCTACAGTTTCAACTAATGTGCCCGGTATTGACATTACACTTACTGGTCTGTAATTGCCAGGATCACCTCAAGAGCCCTTTTAAAATATTAGTGTTACATTAGTTATCTTCCAGTCATTAGGTACAGAAGCTGATTTAAAGCATAGGTTACAAACCACAGTTAATAGTTCCATAATTTCATATTTGAGTTCTTTCAGAACTCTTGGATGAATGCCATCTGGTCCTGGTGACTTGTCACTGTTAAATTTATCAGTTTGTTCCCAAACCTCCTCTAATGACACCTCAATCTGGGATGATTTCTCAGATTTGCCACCTAAAAAGAATGGCTCAGGTTTGGGAATCTCCCTAACATCTTCAGCCATAAAAACCAAAGTAAAGAGTTCATTTAGTTTCTCTTCATGGTCTTATTGTCTTTAAGTGCTCCCTTAGCATCTCAGTTGTCCAGTGGTGGCCCCACTGGTTGTTTAGCAGGCTTCCTGCTTCTGCTGTACCTAAAAGCATTTTGTTATTACTGTTTGAGGTTTTGACTAGCTGTTCTTCAGTAGTGAAAATACACATATCTCTCACTGGGTAGATGTGCAAATTAAGTATTAGGGTTCACAATGGAAAATGACAATCTGAGCTAGGGATGTTAAATTTCAATTAATTGACTAATCAAATAGTCAATGCAATTTGCATTGACTATTTGATTAGTCGATAAGGGCGCCTTCGCCTTTGAAGTATAGCAACAGCCCCAGGGCTGTTGCTATACTTCAAAGGTGAAAGCGTTGCGGGCACGGGGCCAGTGAGGTACCCAAGCAGTCCCCCACTGGCTTCGTGCAACCTGCGGCGTTTCAAAGCAGCAGCGCCACATGGAGCCCGCGTCAGCTGTAACTCAGTGTACACACATATTTCTTAAACAGTGATGCAAAACTGATCACTTAAATATGTGAGGATTTTACAACATCTAAGAGGGTATACTGAGCAATACATTTTTTGTTAGTCTTTAGGGTGCTGCAAGACTATTTGTTATTTTTTCAGTTTCAGACTAACAGGGCTATCCCTCTGGAATGTCTAAACTGATGGGCATTGGTCACTATCAATTATTTGTATGTACTAGGGATGTGAAAGTGTAACCGTGTACATAGTTAACTGATGAGCCTGGGCTCATCGGTTAACCTTCATGGTTACACGCAGCTCTCTGCCCCCCCGCTGCTGCCTCTGATACTTAATTAAACACATTTTAACATCCCTAGGAAGTATTAATTCCATGATACATATAATGGAGGAGAACAGTGACATAAAGCATAGTGCCTAGATATAAATTTAAAGGACTACATACTGCACAAATATATGTTAAAAGAATCTCAAACTCGAGCATACATAATTTAGGAAATCCCAGAATGAAAGTTGTACGACCTTTATTAGGTTTTATTGTGTGTAGGTTGTAAAAACCACTTAAAATAGTTAAACAGGTTAAATGGGTAGCCACTTAGCAGTGGGCTGCTTTATTCAAACTCTGCTTTGAAGACAGAATTGTTAATTTTCTCATGGGCTTTTCTTTGGTGATTATCACTATAGTATGTGAGTTTCACAAGTATGAATTAATTTATTTTCTAAAATCCTTTGGGGGGTGTGTCTTATCCCCATTTTACAAAGTGGGAACCACGGTGGATTGATTTAAATCAAAGCAAATTAAATCACTGACTTAAATCACCAAAAACTCATTGGGAGGGTCACCAAGGTTTTCTTTACAGGTTCTCTGTTGGGGTCCCCTCTCTCTGGACGAAAAGGAGGGTACTTCCTTTCTGTCAAAGTTGGTGGAAGAATATCGCTAGGTGACCCTTAAGGCATCTTACTCGTCATAAATTCAGTGAGCTGTGCTGTCAGGGTTTTGAGCTGTTGATGGAGGTCCTCAGCGGTGGACAGACAAAGGTCATCCTTCAGTTTGTTAGGAGCAACGGTCCTGCTCACTGAGATCTTATTCCTCTCTCTAACCGTTCTCTTTTCCTCCTCCTCCCGGACTTCTGTCAGCCGGTGGTCAGGGCAGTGAGTGGTGTGTGTGTATTATACACCCGAGTCTTCAACTGCTAGGACTGGGGTCCCTTAGCAGCGGGCAACCTGGAAGAGGTTGACGGGCACCCCAAGAAGTTTACAGGGAGAGCTTATTACACCTCAGATTTTGACTGCTAGGATACACGATCCGTTCGCAGTGGGCAGCCTGGGGAGGCTGAGAGATGCCCCAATGGATCTGTCCCCTGGAAGCGACACGATCCAACGCTCAAGCTCTCCCTATATCTGTCCCTTATGACCGGCTGGAGTTCTTTTTAAAATTGTGCTTGGTTCTGTTACAGCAACTGAAGGAGTCAGGTCACAGCTTAAACAGTTACTATTTTATTGTTACAGGGTAAACTTAGCTGTTAAATGCTACTACTGTGTTACAGATAACACGGCCACTACAAAGGACAGGACAGAAATTACACTAATAAGTCACTTACAGGTAGCATGAAACCCTTTTGGTTCTCTGAGCTCTTATTAAATGCATGCAAAATAGACACCTAGCAGGTATATATTCTCACCCCTGCGTTCCAGACTTAGCGTGGCCAGCGTCTTTCTCTCAATCCCTCGGGAAGAAGTAGGGCGAGATTGGGCATCCCACAGACCTCGGGAGACAACCAATACCTGCCAGCAGGTGTAGATGATTGGAGCTCAAATGGGGTGGGCTACTAAACCCCTCTTTATACCCCTTGGGTCAAGTAGGCTTCTTCCTGGTCTCAAGTGGCCAATTAGGAAAAATGGCTTTGAATGCCAAGTTTCCCACAAAGGGTGCAAAGCATAATTCACACCTGGGAAAATGCAGACAATGGGCACCTCTGGTATGTGATGGGCGAAGATTCCTCTCCTGGGACAGTACAGGCGTGTCAATTACTGGTACTAGCCATCAGGGTGACGGGAGGCCCCGGGTCGTCAGCTAGCCCATTTACTGTCTGGTTTCTGTTTATGGTAGAGTCAGGGACAGGCAGCACACCTGCGTTCCCAGGGCATCAAAGGCTGACTGCCTTTCTCTTGCTCTCTGGGGGGGGGGAAAACAAGATGGGGTTCGTGTCTGGCTACATCTTCTCTCAGCAATTGATGGAATTCTGGAGGACTGTCCAATCGGTCTGCAAGTTTCAATTTCATAATTAGAAAGTCGTCATAAATGGCACCTCGTATGACCTGTTCTAGTCGTACTTGGTGTTCCTTGCTCCTCTCAGTGCCTTTACGGCGGATGCACAGTTGAAGGGATGCTTCCAATCTGTGAAGATAGGAAGATAGTTTTTCACCTGGATGTTGGTAACAGGACCGAAACTGAAAGTAGAGGTCTTCCCCGGTCTCTAGGCTCCCAAAGGCATCCTCCATCGCCAAGAGATAGTCATCAACAGTGGCAGCAGGCTTGCTGGCTTTTAATGCACAGATTACATTCCCTGCAGGTCCTTGCAGGCTTTCTGCCACACGTTTCCTCTTTTCAGCCTCACTACATTGCCATTCCTGCATCACCTGATTTAGTTGATGCCTCCAAGTGTCATAGTCATCTTCCCCTACAGGCACAGGTTTAATGCCTGAAAAGAACTTCAGCTTTCTGTAAGGGCCTGATTCATATGCTGTCTTTATGGACTCCACTATTGCTTGTCCCATAGCAAAAATTATTTGGTCTGTAAAACTGAAAAGAGGCACAGGACTACTTCCCAAAAGAGTCCTTAATTCAGTCATAGTCTTCCCTTCCCACCTAAGGAAGTCCCCCAATTTGGACTGAAAACCGATAGTTTCAAACGGTGGGGCAGATGGGGAGGGAAAACGTGATTGTGCTTGTATGGTCACCTTCCATCCATCGTCCTCTCCATCTGGCAGAATTACATAGGGAGTCACTACAGTAGACAGTATAATCTTGCTCTCTACAAGAAGGAATAAAGTAGCTTCCCCTTTTGCTTGCATCTGACTCCGAACCACACAGGTTCCCCATTCTCTAACATTAGCAATCTCATCTTCAGTTTGTCTAATTTCCCATTCAGTGGGTACATTAGGGAGCAGGAAGTGGTATTCAGGGTCAGCTCCCTCCAGCTCACACCAAGCTACAAGCCTCTTCTGGTAATCCATACTGGGAATTTACTTAATTTCCCAGGAAGACAGCAGGGGTGTATATAAGGTCTGAGTTTAAAACACGGGATCCCAGCGGTGCCTCTAATGTAGCGCCCCCTCTCCACCTGGTTACCTTCTTTAATGCCAATCTGATTATCGGTTTTGATGGATAGGTCTGGGTTCTTCTGGATCCCGCCACCCACTCAACTTTATTTTTTCTTATGGATTTATTTGGCAGTGCCTCCACCCCCCTCACGCCTTCCTGGCAGGGTCACCAGGGCAGCTTGGGAGGAAAATTCTAACCCAGGATAATCCCCACGTACTTGCCAGATAGTTGGAGACTCCCAGAAAATAACACAAACACATACACTATAATAAACACAATTATACTGAACAGGAGACAAATATAACGTAACAGGGTAAAACACTATTTTTAGGTTCACCGGCGCCCAGCAACTGTAAGATTAGTGTCCCATTGGTATGCGTACTTTGTTGGGGCCCTTGATGACTTATGACCACAAAATTCTTCTCTGCAGTGGTTTAGCAGTGTGGCTGACTGGGTCCAGTACAGCCCAAAGGACTCACAAGTGGAAGAAGGTGGTAAATCCCTCCATAGGTTTAATATGCAGCAGGTTATAAAATCCCCAGACAAATTCCCTGACTTACTAACAGAAAGATGATGCATCCCTCTTCCTTATAACATCCTTTTAGATACTTTAATAATGTATAATTTTAGATATTTTAATAATGTTTATAGAGTCATTACAAGTAATGAATTTATTTCTAACCGGAGCAATGACAAATAACCAACCCTACTTTTCAATATCCATCAAAACAGAGTGTTTATCTTACGGAACAATCATTGCAAGGAATAGTGGGTCAGCTGAACTGAAAATGTAAAAAACTGAGCCCCCGGAATGCTGTTCACAAAACTATGTTCCTACTTGATTCATTACTGGAGAATTAGTTTGTTTTCTTTCATTTTCACTGGTTGAGTTGATCCTTTCTGACCTGAATAAAGTTTTATGCTAAAATTTAAGTCAAACAACTCCAGGAGACAGTGTTAGTCTCAAGAAACAATGAGGAATCCTGTGGCACCTGAAAGACTAGCAGATTTATCTGAGCATAAGCTTTTGTGAGCAAAGACCCATTTCATCAGAAATAATTCACCTAAACTGCAAAACATTCAAATCTGATCAAATTTAAAAGCTGGCGGCGTGGGGGGTGGGTGTGGGAGGAGGAAAGAGAAGAGGAGGAAACGGGAGGACCTATGTTTATCTTGGCCAGTATATAGGGTTGCCAGGTAGACCCCGCCAAAAAAACAGACACATTTGTTTGTGGAGGGGGGGCGGGGGGGAGAACCGGCTGGGAGGGGGGCGGGGCTGGCCGGGAGGTGAACGGGGTGGGAAGCAGAGCTGGCGGGGGGAGAGTCCAGGGGCCACAGGGCTAGACGGGAGGAAGGGGGGTCAGGAAGGAGAGCTGGTGGGGAGCTGTCTGGGGGCCACGGGGCTGGCTGGGAGGAAGGCGGGGGGCCGCAGGGCTGGATGGGAGGAGAGGGGGGCCTGGAGGAAGGGGGGTGGGAAGCAGACCTGGGGGGGGGTGCAGCCACTGGCCGCAGCCAGAGTCCTTCGGGCCGTGCCCCCGGCAGGCACTCACTTTAGTTGCGAGCAGAAGCCAGGCGGGGGTGGGGGAGGGGCTGGGAGTCACTCCCCCCGCCCGGCTTCTGCATGCAACCAGAGGCTCCCACCTGGGAGGCGGGGCCGCGATTGGCGCTGGGAGCCTCTGGTCGCATGCAAAAGCTGGGCGGGGGGTGTGGCTGGCAGTCCCAGCCACTGCCCCTGCCCCGCCCCACCCGGCTTTTGCACACGACCACAGGGCTCCCAGTGCCAATCACGGCCCGCCTCCCAGTCGCTCCCCCACCCCCTCCAGGCTTCCGTCCGGCGCCCAGCTGAGAATTCAGAAAATACCGGACATTGCACATGTCCGGTATTTTCTGAATTTTTCTACCGGACAGACGGTGCAAATACCGGACTGTCCGGTAGAAAACCGGCCACCTGGCAACCCTACCAGTATATGTGAAAGTACGTCTTGCCTTGTCTTGATTTCTTTAAGGCAGGGGATCTGGCCCCTGAGGCTCCGGGCTCCCCCTCCAGCATTGTGGAACCTTGCTAGTGCTCCAGCCTTGCACCCTCCCCCCCCCAACCCACTCATGTACCCTACCTCCCACTCAGCCCTCCCACCTCCAGCCTACTCCTGCACCCTCCCATCCTCTCAGATCTCTCAACCCTTCCCCCTAAACCCACTTCCCAGCAGCCCCCTCTTACTGAACCCCTCATTTTTGGCCCCACCCCAGAGCCTAGAGGGGTCCACAAAATCTATTAGCCTGAGGCTCCTCCCCTCCCCCCCTAAGGCTCTGGGGTGTGAGGGGAATGCGGGGACTGTCTTTCTCCTCAGTCAGGGGCCACATCAGTGAGGGGTTTTTTTTGTTTTGTTTTTTCTTCTTACTTTTGAGCGGCCCCTGACTGATTTTTCTGTGGGTCAGTGGCCCCCAACCCAAAAACATTCCCCACCTTGGGTTTAAGGTGGTGTTGGTTAATTCCAGTTAGACAGAGCTAGCTAATGTGATCTCATAATACATGTGCGGGTGCGTCTAGACTGGCAAGATTTTGCGCAAAAGCAGCTGCTTTTGCGCAAAAACTTGCCGCCTGTCTACACTGGCCGCGAGAATTTGTGCAAGAACACTGACTTTGTAATGTACAAAATCAGTGCTTCTTGTGCAAATACTTTGATGTTCCCACTCAGGCATAAGCCCTCTTGCGCAAGAATACTTGCGCAAGAGGGCCAGTGTAGACAGGAACGTTAATTTCTTGCGCAAGAAAGCCCGATGGCTAAAATGGCCATCGGAGCTTTCTTGCGCAAGAGAGCATCTACACTGGGCACGGTGCTTTTGCGCAAAAGCAAATCTTTTGCACAAAGGCACATGCCAGTTTAGACGCTCTCTTGCGCAAATACTTTTAACGGAAAAACTTTTCCGTTAAAAGTATTTGTGCAAAATCATGCCAGTCTAGACGCAGCCGTGTCAGTTCTGGCCTAGACAAAGCCTATGATAACTGTAGCAATGAATGAGAAATGTGAATATTTGGTAGGTCAGCGACTGAAAGAAAGTAGATTTTTGCTCAAAGAGGAATGTCAAAGACTCATTATCAATTGTGCAATGATACCAAAAATTCTGGGTACTAGAATTTAGTTGACTGCCTTGATCACCAACACCAAGTAAATGCTTGGGTCTGTTTAATCTAACTCTCCTTTACTCCTTTTAAACTGCATTTGAGAATTACATTTCTAGGGGTTTGAAGAGGATTTCTAGGCTGAATTTTTTTTAATTCACTGTGGCTTTAGTGCAGAATATCAGATATACACACAGGAATTGTTCAGAACCATGTTAATTTATGATTGACTGATAGCAATGTTGTAGCTGCATTGGTCCCAGGATCAGGGGTGAAAGTAGGGTTGCCAGGTGTCCAGTATTCACCTGGACAGTCCAGTATTTGTGAGCTCCGTCTGGTTAAAAAAGAAAACAGGAAATACCGGACATGTGAAATGGCCGGTATTTCCTGTTTTCCTCCGATGGAAGCTCGGCAGGGACAATTTTCCGCTGCCTCGTCTGACAGGGATGGGAGAGTGAGGAGCGCGGCAGAGTTGTAGTGAAGGGGGGCAGAAGGGAGCACTTGCCGGGCACCACACTAGGGGGGCGCTTAGCCGGGGTGGGAGCGGAGCATACGCTGCTCTGGCCCACATGACCAGCAGAGACCAGGGAGCTGGCCACGTGATGCCTCCCTCAATACTAGCCGTGGCCAACCCATGGCTCGCAAGCCGCATGCGGCTCTTGCCCCCCCAAAAGTGCGGCTCGTGAAGCCGCTCCTGTGCCCCACCCCAAACCGCCCCCGCCGGCTCCCCCCTGCTTTCCTGTGCTTACCAGGTCGGAGCTGCGTGGTTTTAAAAATGGCACCCAAGATGGCAGCTGTCTTAAAGGGGCAGCCTCCTTTTAAAAAAAAATTAATTTTTTTTTTTTTAACTTAACAACTTTGGTCTCCCCCTCCCCCCCTTTTTTTTCTTTGACAGAATTTTTTCCCGGTGTTTTTTTTTTGGGGGGGTGGGGTGGGGGCTATTCGGTATTTTTTGTTAAACCATCTGGCAACCCTAAAAGTAACTTAAATTTCTTACAGATACTGTCCTATTGCATCCTACCCTGGGAGGGGGGGCGATGGGGACGGTGTGATATAACAGTACCTGTAAGAAATTTAAGTGTGGGATGGAGTGTCGGAAGCTCAGAGCAGAGACCTGGGGTGTATGGGGGTGCAGGAGTTAGCATGGGGGGCTGGAGGGACTCAGTGCTGGGGTGTGTATGGAGAGGTGCAAGAGTTAGGGCATGGAGCTGAGTATATGGGGAGGCTCGGTGCAGGAGGCTGGGAGTGTGGGGGGAAGCTGAGGGCAGGATGCTGGGTGCGTGTAAGGGGGGCAGGACTGGGACAATTCTGGTTGCTGCCAGGTTAACTTCCCTGGTTGATGTATGGATCCTGCCCTGGCCCCTGTTGCTGTTTGCTGTGCTGCTACAAGGGAACTGTGGGCCAGCTGTGTGGGGGCACTGCTTCAGGGAAATCAGTGGTGGTGAGAGACACCCCCTGGCCTGCCCTTCCCCTGGCTTCTCAGGGGATACTGGCAGCAATGCATGCCATGGACTGAGTGCGTGCTCCTGGCATCCAGCGAGAGAGGGGCAGCAGGACAGGTGCATAAGCACCAGGAGCCTGGCTGGGAGTGTGCACACTAGGGACGTAAAATCCATTTAATCAGTTAAATGTTTAGATATTATATTTAACCTGTTAGCTGCTTAAATGGGGCTGGGCAGGAGCCATGCTGGTCAAGGGCTGCTCCGGTTGGGCCCACCGCACTGCGCTGTGGACAGGGGGCACTGCTCGGGCCAGGTTAGACCCATCGTACTGCACCATGGGTGGGCGGGGAGCTGCTCCAGTCCATCCTGGCTGCTGGTTAACTGATTAACCAGCAGCCAACCATTCATATCCCTAGTGCATGCCTCACTTACAACATGCCCCACCTGGCCCCTTTTGCACCTAGCTGCACACACAAAGTTGCCTGTGCTAGCTTGCAGAAGGACTCCCGGAAACCTGGCTGGGAGAGCATACCACCAGCTGTGCCATGCATTCATGCCTACAGCAGAGTGCCCAGACAGCTCTTGCCAGAGCAGCACACTGGGGCACGCCGCCTTACTTTCACCTCAGTCCATGGCACATGGTGGGTCTTTTATTGGACCAACTTCTATTGATGAGAGACTTGCCTGTTACTTAGATTGTTAGCTTTTGGGGGCAGGAACCATCATCTTGTTCTGTATTTGTACAGCCCTTAGCACGGTGGAGTCCTGGTTCATGACTAGAGCTTCTAAGTGCTATAGTAATACAAATAATAAATAACAGCCTCAACATTCAAGTCAAGTTCAACTTTTGTAACTGTAAGAGGTGTTTTAATTAGAGAAGGGCTCTAGTGCAAAGTTTGGATTCAGGACCTGAGGTTTAGGTCCAAATTCCCTGTGGATTCAGGAATGTTGGTTGTTTGGCTTAGGTTGATCTAGTCCATATTATGTTTTGAATACAACCAGTTTATTCCTCCTTAAACTTTGTATTTTAGAATGACTTGTAAAAGTGTCATAAATATTTTTAAGTAACAGTGAATGAGCATCGACTTAGTGAATCATACTGTTTACCTAGTGATGTCCCTTTTTCACCTTAGTAAGAAGATTGGCCATAATTCAAGTTTTACACAACAACAGTTTCCCTTTTCCATGCTATAGTCCCCAAGAGACTATGCAACTGTGTTAACGTGACTAAAGTTGCTGTATATCTTTATTGTTAAAGATTGTTGTTAATATGTCAGTTATTCTTATCTGATAGAGTAAAATATTTGAAGGAATTAAAAAAAAATCCTGTCTCTTTAAAGGCATATTAAATTGAATTCAGGTTAATAATGCCTTCAGCAAAGGATAACTGACTATGAAATCCCTGATCCAGTCACCTTGGTGCTTTAGGTTGAGTCACATACAGACCAAATGAAAGGAGGACTTGAAATACAAAAATCAGGAAAATTAATTTGAATTCACTAAAGGTGTAAATCTAAAGTTAAAGCACATTAAATCATGAAGCGCAATTTATTCAGTTTAAATTAAGTTAAATTTAATTTGGACTAATTTTCCTAAATGTTCCCATGTAGACAAGCCCTCCATTGATCTTTTTCCTATAATCTCCCACCACTTCAATAGTATTGCTAGAATATTAGCATAGTCCAGCCATTGCAATGCTTATTTGCTACCATCTTATCTAATCCTTCTCAGAGCACATCTGGATGACACAGAGGTTGTCTTCACTGCAGTGTTAACTTGAATTATTACTTGTGTTATAATCCACACATAAAACCCCTTAATGTAAATCGCCTGGCCTATCAGAGCATATATGCTAAAGCCCTAGTTAGCACAACTCATCAGCTGCTAACAAAACCACTATGTACTGTGGATACAAGCTAGCTCATCTCAAGTGCTACTAATTCTGTAATGCCTTCCCACAATTCCTCTGTGTGCTCAGAATGGACAGAGAAATTCTCCCACAATTCAGGGGGGAAGAATTCAGAGAACAACTCAGCTTACTGCAAAGCAAAGTACTAGGGATGTTAGATAACATGTAATAGAACAATTGTGTAATCACATCAAATTTTAGAGATTACAGGATTATTCTATAGTCTCTGAGGCAGGGCTGGCAGCCAGTGCACTCCCGGCCCCACTCCTGGAGAGCCCTCGCCACCCCGCACTGCTGCCTTTGTATCAGAGGCAGTGGGGCAGCAGGCGGGAGCCAGTCTATGAGGTAGGGATATAAGCGACGAGTCGACTACCCGATAAGCATAAGCTTATTGGATAGTTGAGTAGTCATTTTACTAATCACTCCCTCCTCTTGCTGCCTCTATTAGAGAGAAGCAGCAAGGGGGAGGTGGCAGCTTAAAAGCTGGTTCCCCCCAGCACCGTCTGGCAGGCAGGGGAGAGAGAGGCGTGCGTCCCTACTGCTGCGCCTCTCTCTTTGAAATATACAAGAGCTGCCGCAGTTCTTGTACATTTCAAAGGGAGAGGTGCAGTGGGATAGCGAGTGCCTTCCTTATCGACTAATTGAGTAGTTGATGGAAATTCTATCGATTACTCAGTTAGTTGATTAATCGAAATTTAACATCCCTACTATGAGGGAAGTCCGATCTTGGGCCTGCCGCAGACAGAGGCTGCTCCGCGGCAGCCTCACTTGTAAGGATGTAAGCGACTAGTCGAATCACTGCTTGACTAGTTACTTCCCCCTCCTTGCTGCCTCTATCAGAGAGAGGGGGGAAGGAGAGCAGGAGCTGGTGCTGGGGGGAGCTGGCTTAAAAGCAGGTTCCCCCCAGCATCATCTCTGCGGGGCATGAGAGCAGGGAAGGCAGAGGCACAGCAGGGGACCAGCTGGGACAGCTGATACCCAGTTTGCACTCGGTCCCCCCACTGCAGCTCTGCAGTTTCTGTCCTTTTCAATTAATTGAGTAGTTGATGGAAATTCCATTGATGACTCAATTAGTTGATTAAACGCAATTTAACAATTCCCTGCTCTGTTGTCCCCTCCTGTGCTGCTGAGCAGGGGTGGGGGGGGTGTCAGATTTTAAGCCGACTCCCCCCGAGGACCAACTTTTGCTTGGCCCCTCCCCTCATGCTGCCTCTGTGGGAAGCAGCAAGTGAGGGGCAGATGGCCTCACAGAGCTGACATTCATGGAGAGCAGCAGTGTGGGGAATGGAGTCAGGGGAGACTGCTATGGGAGCCGGTGCTCGTGGGGAACCAGCTTAAAAACCAGCTTCTCACAGGCACTGATTCCCACTTCCCACCTCCTCCTCCCTTGCTGCCCAGGCTTATCAGTTAATCATGTAGTCAGCTACATGCTGACATCCCTACAAAGTACCATAGGATATGCCTAAGGCTATGTCTTCACTTTCAGCTGGTGGTATAACATTAAATGGAGGGAGACATACCATACTAACTCTGAGGGGTTGTTTTTTTGTTTTTAAGAAACTGATCCTTTAATAACTCCATTCATCTGAAGAAGTAGGTTGTGCCTGCGAAAGCTCATGATAGCATCTACATGTTTTGTTAGTCTCTAAGATGCTGCTAGACCATTTGTTGTTTTTTAAGTTTTTTCTGATTGAGCTGGCATGCAAAAAGTTTGGAGCTAGTTGCCGTAAATAAATACCCATTCAATATACTAGGATTTTTCAAACTTGGGGTCATGCTTTATAAGAGTAAGCTGCTAGCTGGCCACAAGACACTTTGTTTACCTGAGCGTCTACAGGTATGGCTACTGGTAGCTCCCAGTGGCTGTGGCTCACCATTCCTGGCTAATGGGAGCCACGGGAAATGACCGCTCAGGCTGCGCCGCTTCCTGCAACTCCTTATGGTTAGGAACGGTATACTATGGCCATTGAGAGCTGCAAGCGGCCATGCTTGTGGATGTGCAGGTAAACAAAGTGTCTCATGACCAGCTAGCAGCTTACTCGTACAAGGCATGACCCAAAGTTTGAAAACCCCTGCTATACACTAGGTACATGCTCATGGAACTAGTTTGCTATTTGTGCTGCTTCAGCTACATTCTGTCCTTGGCCAGAGCTAGCATGAGTACAGTATGTCTTAACATGTCCAGCTTGAAGTGCAGACATACCCTAGGAGGGCCACACAGCAGCTCACAGGTTATTCTGTGGCTGTTCTCTTGCTCAATACAAGCTAATTTGAAACAAGTCATTTCAACTCCGCAGAGAAGACATAACCAGAGGTGTTAAAATGCCACTGCCTCCACTGTTCTTGCAACTAGTGTGAATATATTGATAAGAGATTTTAAGAAAAAGTTTAGCATGAACAAAGCCTGCTTGAAAGAGGAAATTATGTAAAACTCTAGAGCTGAAGATGGAATGATAATAGATATGGAGGGCCAGAGCTACTGTACAGAGGACCAAAATTATTCCACTTCTCCCACCACCCAGCTAAATACATCTGATCATCCAGCACAGTGTTGAAAGGCTAATACTATAGACTAGAATGACATGTCTGAGGTAATTAATTTGGCTGTGCCTTACATAAATTATTGTGTTTTAATTTGATTTGTCTGTCTCTAGCCTTAATAAATACTATTTTACTGCAACCCAGATTGTTGTAAACTGGGAATTTCACACCAGTACTCCAGAGAGGTGCAAGTGCATTCTACCTAGTAAAACTAGTGTGGCTGAAGCTTCTTTTGCTTGGAATTCTAAATAAAAAAGCACAGAATAAGGAGTCCTTTCATATAAGGTGTATTATGTTCAGTACTATGGTCTGGCAGATACAGAAAAGCCCAGTGACTAAAGAAGTGCGTTTAAAGGGACAAACGTGTCAGCTGGCCAGCATGCTTTACAGAATAGTGGTTTGGAAATCCCCTCCTTACTTAGAAGGGAAATGAAGATGAGCTAACACTGACTCAGTAAGGCTACACATACTCTTTTAGTTTATTCTGCCCAGTCATTCAATGTGTCCCACCGTAACATCCATTGATTTACTAGTTCTTTCATTCTGTGGACTCTCTCCAGAGACTACTTCCTCCTCTTTCAGCTTCTCAGGCCTGCACTGTTTTCACAATGTTTTACTCTGCTGCAAACTATCTGGAAAGCCTGTGTGGAAAAAAAAACCCAGATATGTTCTACTATGGGCTGTAGCTTGAGCACCAGTACATAAGGGAATGCTGATGTTAAGATTACAAAATAATATTTCACTATAAAGTTTTTTCATGCACTCATAACTAGTTGAGAGAAAAAAGTTGTCTTTGGGGAGATAAATCTCCATGTCTGGATTTCTTTTCTTTTTGGAAAGTTTCAGGCAAAAGCCTTCTATTAGTTAAGTTTACAAAACAAAATGCCTATTTGGTAGCTTCATAATAGCTTAAATAAATCAAAGTAGTTTCACTTAATATCTGTACTTAGCATGTAAATAGTCCTCCGGGGGTATGTCTACCCTGAGTTAAAAACCTGAATCTGGCATGTAACCGCTGAGCTGACTTGGCCATGGGCTGTTTAATTGCAGTGTAGACATTCATGCTCCAGCTGTAGTTAAGAGTTTTGGGACCCCTCCCCCAACCCCTCTCAGGGCCAGCCACAGATTTTAATTGTAGTGAAAATATATCCTAGGACAACGAGTGTTATAACTCCGCCATGAAGCCTCTAGGGGTTACATGTCAGTCCCAAGCCTGGATAAAGGAGGAGGGTTGGTCAGATGAGTGTCAATGCGCTGATTGTTAAACAACAATACGAATGAAATCTGATGAAAAAGTAAAGCGATTAGCTTAGGAACAAAGCTGAGTGTCTTGAAAACGTGTGTATTTAGCAGCATGCTATATGGATGTGCGACATGGGTGATAACGAAAGATTCGAAGAGAAGGATATTGGTGTTCGAGAAGAGCTGTTATAGAAAGATCCTGAGAATAGGATGGATGCAGAAGGTCACCAATGAGGAATTATATAGGAAGATACAGCCGAAAGAGAACACATACTGCAGAAGGTTATACAACAGAAGTTACAGCTATTCGGGCATATCTGCAGAATGAATGAGAGAAAAGTGAAGACCCTGGTATTCAGCATAATGGATGGTCTGAATAAGAGAGGCAGACCCCACAGAGACTGGGTAGATGATATAATAGATTGGTATGAGCTAGTCTACAGAAACTAAGCCACTCCACACTGGACAGGAAAAGATGGAAGGCATCGAACACCAATGGGCGTTGAGCCCATGGCTGATGATGATGATGAACTAGTGTTATCTGTGAAAACATTTGGTTTTAAATTAACGAAGTAGTTACTGTTTGCAAATGCCCCCATGAACATGTAGAATGGACTGTCTGGCATAACTGGAGTTTGGTGCAGGAAGAGTCCATGGAAATGGGAAGGAAAAAATAATAATCACCACATGAATTTATCTAGTTCTCTTTTGAACCCTGTTAAAGTCCCAGTCTTCACAACACCCTCTGGCAAAGAGTTCCACAAGCTGACTGTGTTGCATGAAAAACTACTTCCTTTTGTTTGTTTTAAACCTGCTACCTCTTAATTTCATTTAGTGACACCTAGTTCTTATGTTATGGGAGCAAGTAAATAACTTTTCCTTGTTCACTTTCTACATGCCTGACATGATTTTATAGACCTCTGTCATATCCCCCCCTTAGTCTCCTCTTTTCTAATCTGAAAAGTCCCAGTCTCCTTTCATATGGTACCCTTTCCAAACCCTTAATAATTTTTGTTGCCCTTTTCTGAACCTTTTTCAATACCAAGATATCTTTTTTTGAGGTGAAGCAACCACATCTGTACACAGTATCCATGATTAGGGATGTTAAGATGCGGTTAATTGGCTAATCAAGTAGTCGATAGAATTTTTATTGACTCCTCAATTAGCTGATAAGAGAAGGCAGCCTGACCCAGTCCCAGCTTTCGCTGGGTCTGGGACCCACTCCCACTGCAGCTCTGCAGCTTAAATGTACAAAGAGCTCAGCTGCCTGCCAGTCTGGATCTTAGTTCATTTAACCTGCAGAGCTGCAGCGGGGGTAGTTTCCGGACCTAATGCGAGCTGGGGCTGAGCTGAACAGCCTCCTTGGCTGGAGCATGGGATGTGGAGCAGCCTCTGTCCATAGTAAGCCTGGGCCCACCGCAGACAGAGGCAGCCTCCCCTGGCCCCCCGCCGCACTGCTGCCTCTGACACAGCATCCAGGCTACCCCCAGCACTGGCTCCTGCTTCCCCCTCTTGCTGCCTCTGACACAGAGCAGCAAAGGGGCGGAGAGAATATGACTAGTTTTGACTAACCGATAAGCCTAGGTTTATTGGTTAGTCGACTATTTGTTTACATGCCTATTCGTGATGTGGGCATACCATGGATTTATACAGGTAAATATTCTCTCTCTTATTCTCTCTCTTATTCTCTATCCCTTTTTTAACGACTCCTGACTTGTTTGCTTTTTTGACTGCTGCTGCATATTGAGTGGATGTTTTCAGAGAACTATCCACAATAACTCCAAGATCTCTCTCTCTCAATCATTTTGTATGTATAGTTGGGATTATTTTTTCCAATGTGCATTATTTTGTATTTATTAACATGAAATTCATTTGGAATTTTGTTGCCCAATCACCTAGTTTTGTGAGATTCCTTTGAAGCTCTTCACAGTCTGCTTTAGTCTTAACTATCTGGCACAATTTAAAAACAACTTAAAAAAACCAACAAATAGTCCTGTGGCACCTTAGAAACTAACACAAATACATAATATTATGCACTTTCGTGGCTAAAAACCACTTCTTCCTATCATCAGAAGCAATTCTTGATTTAGTCCTAAGTAGAGCACAGGATCTGGTCCAAGAGGTAAGCATAGATGGACCTCTTGGAAATAGTGACCATAATGTAAAAACACCACAGCAGCCCAACACTGTGGCATTTAATTTCAGAAAGGGGAACTGCACAAAAATGAGGTGGTTAGTTAAACAGAAATTAAAAGGTACAGTGCCAAAAGTAAAATCCCTGCAAGCTGCATGGAAACTTTTCAAAGACACCATAATAGAGACCCAACTTAAATGTATACCCCCAAATTAAAAACCACAGTAAGAAAACCAAAAAGTACCACCGTGGCTTAACAGCCAAATAAAAGAAGCAGGGAGAGATGAAAAGGCATCATGTAAAAAGTGGAAGTTAAATCCTAGCGAGGAAAATAGAAAGGGGTATACATTCTGTCAAATTAGGAGTAAAAAAATGAGTCTGAAGAATAGCTAGCCAAAAACTCAAAAAGTAATAGCAAAATGTTTTGTAAAGTACATCAGAAGCAGGAAGCCTGCTAAACAACCAGTGGGGTCACTGGATGATCAAGATGCTAACAGAGCACTCAAAGACAGGAAGGTCATTTCAGAGCATGGATGGTGGTAGGCAATGTGAATGTGGAAGGAGATGCATAAGTCTTTCCCCTTAAACTTGTCTTTCTGTGCTTGCAAGATTTTCAGTAGATGAAGTGTAACCTGCCACAGCCTTACCTGTTTGTTGTTAAATATAGTTTCTGTTTGCTAATATTGTTTATCAGAGACCTGGTATCAGAGACCCTTTTCTTTCTCCAGGGTATACTGGTAACTCCCACTAAAGTCCATGAAACTCCTTTGTTTCCTGCATGGAGATTAGACTATAGCCCCTAGGCTAGGTTCTCAATCCATTTTCTGAACTTTGAAGCTTTCTGTGTCACAGCCTGTTCAGAGCCACTCCTTATGTGCTCCCTCTCAAGCGGAAGCTCCATCAGCCTAATACATGACTTGGAGTAAGTCTCCTTTCCTTATAAGGAATTGGAAACCAGATACCAAGCATTGTTAGCAGGGTAAAACCTGTCTTTACCCCAACCACATAATTCATTTCCTGCCAAAACACTATCTTCAGTTAAAAATAAAATAAAACAAAACAAAAAATCTTAAAAAACAACAATGGTCCTATAGCATCTTAGAGACGAACAAAAATATATAAATAGTATCATGAGCTTTTGTGGGTACAACCCACTTCAGATGACAAATATGGAGCACAGTTTTCTGCTGTGAGCTACCTACTATTTAATAAAAAATAATTACAAAGAGAGAGAGAACATATATAAAATCCATATGGTAGGTTAGATCACAATTCAGTATGTGGGGGGTTTTTTTAGGAAAAACTTCAGGTATGAATTAATCGTTATAAAAAGCATGTAGCGATCCTTCACTATGTCAGAAAAGATAACAATGATGGCTGTATTCTAGAGACACACCAGTTGCTCTGCCAAAATAGAAACAAACCTAAACAGAAAGAAAACTCTTTTTATGTTCTCTCTTTAAGTTTCATAGTATAGCTTCCAATACCCACTAGAGGCAGATTATGTGTGAAATTACTGATTAAAACATGAGATGATTCATAATCATGAGTAATTCCAGAGAGGAGGAAATGACACATGTAGCACTTGGTCTGTACTGTGTGACTGTTCCTCAGTTTTATATCACTTTTCAGCTGCAGGAACTGTTTGCTTTGATCAAATATTTGTTTGGAACATTTATACTTTCTTAATACTTCTCATTCTTTTGACTTCAAAACAGCAGTTATATAATACAGCCTTTTAAATGTGGATAGAAGGTAAGAGCAATGCTTAATGCATTATTAAGATGTGAACAGTTTATTCACTTTTCACAGTTTAGTCCTTCATGCAGAATTTTATGAACAATTTTTCAGAGTCAGAAGCTAAAGGCATGAAATTATACTCTGTAATGTAAAGAGAAAGGGCTGAATTCAAAGTGATATGTAAGGAGGTATAAATTACACAGCAGAATTTCAATGTAAGGATGTATATGCTGCTGTTGCTTTAGCTGAAGACTGGAAAAAGGTGGAAGTGACACCAGTTTAGACGCAGCTCTGAATTTGATCTAGCATGATAATGAGCACCTAAGTTTGTAAGTCACAGAGATTAGCCTGATTACCACATATGTCCTGTCCTTATACAAGGCAAGCATGGACAGATTCTTGCCTGGCTGACCAAAGCTAATGGAGCAAAGTCCTACTGCTTGGCTAATGGAACAAAATCAAAATTCAGCCAAAAAGATAGCAAGCTCAATAACTGAAAAGTCAGTGCCCCATACCCCTTCAAACATATACAGTTGAGGGGGGAGGACTGTCCCTGCCATAAAACAGGCCCCTTTCTTCTGTGAAGGATGAGAAGCACTTCCACCAGCAGAATGAGTCCCACTGAGGCTGGTGTACAGGGAGTGGAAGCTCCCCTGACAAGGACAGGAAGGGGTTGGGAGTGGATCATTTCCACAGCATGGCGTGCACTAAGCAGTTATTTGGACTCTAAGAAATCAGTTGCTCTCACAGACTGTGTTGGTCCAGCTGCCAGGAAAGGGCTGATCCAGCAGAGGAGACTGAGGGATGTGAGCAGCTCATTTATGAGCTCCTAGTAGCTCTCCAGCTCTCAGGGTGTTGATCTGCCACTGACTGAATGGGCGGTTGGTGCCTCTCCCAGCCCTACCTACAGCCCTGCCCCCTTTGCTGAGGCCCCACAGGATGAAGACTGCTCCACCCATGGCACCTAGAATAGGGAGAAAAGAACCCAGTTTCCCTCTCTAATGTTATAAAGCTCTCTCTCCCCTTCCCCCCCCCCAGCCATCCCCACACACTACCCATCTGCCCCAAGCTCTCTCCCGCTGCCATTACCACACACGGCCCACCTGCTGCCACCCTCTGCACAACCCAAGCGTAGGCGTTCCCTCTGTCACTCCCCCAGCCCATTCTAAGCTCTCTCATATTGCCTCTGTGTACCATGCTCTCCATTGCACCCAGCTCTACATGCACCCCTTTTCAGCTGCCCAGCCCTATGCCTTTTCTCCAAAATTGCCCCACACCCAGCTCTATGTTTTCCATGTCCCTCACACAGCCCCTTGCTGCTACCCAGAGTGGCGTGAGAATGAAGCACACCATCCCCAGTGCCATGCTATTCTGAAAGCCCCAAACCTCTTCATCTTTCTGGTTCTCCACTTCCCTGGGAAGCACCTAAAATCTGGATCCAATCTTTCTATCTCCTGGGAAATAGGGGGTTGACAGTGCTCCCTGCTCGGCTTCTCACCATGGGCTGGGAGTACTTGGTGCCCATGGTAAGGACTGCAAACATGGTGGTGAGGAAAGCAGGCATACAGAGCTATAGCATCACACAAATTTGGCCCAACCCCCCCACCCCCCATTATAATAGACCTACAGATCCAGTCAAGGGCTGGAGGAAAGTGGGAGAGTCTGGGTCCCTTGAATAAGCCTGCCCAAGAGAGACAGGGAGTTCACTGCTTTATAGTCTCATTCCCATTACCTTTCCCATGCAGCTCTCAGTGCTAGCCACCACCTGCAGAGTGGATGTGGGGCGCTCCTACCCCCCTCACCATTTTGCTCTTGGATAAGCAGCTATGGGTGGCTTATTTGGCTGTCTGACACTTTACTGCCTCATAAGCCAAAGGCAGGATTTGGCCCTGCATTTTTTCCCCACGGAAAGGAGGAAATAATAATAAACATTACAGTCTGGTGTGGCGCCAAAAGTATGTAACTGACCTGTCTTGTGAGCCTGCAATGAAATCACTACACAGGTTCAACACACTTGTCTGCTTTTTGTTGTATACACAACTGTACATAGTATTTACTTTCCCTATCTCCAGAAAAGTTATTGCTTGTATCGCTGGCAACGCTGGCATACCGAACTAATCATTGTGGTCAAAAACCTGCTCCACAGAGCAGTTCTTCTATGTGTAAAGCCAATGGCCCCAGGTTGTCAGCAGGTAGGGGATTGAAAGCAGGGATGTGAATGGTTAACCGGTTAATCAGTAGGGGCTGCACCCCGCCCACCATGGGGCCAGCCGGAGCAGCCCCTGCCTGTGATGGGCCATTGAGTTGGAGTGCCCTCCCCCCTTTAACCAGTGACCTGGTTAAATATAACCGGTTAACCTATTAAACAGGATTTTACATCCTAATTCCTCAACATTCCTAGTGATAGTGAAGCATCAGGTCCAGCAGCCTGACTGCTTTGCAATGAATTATACACAACCAGGAATATTACTGTGACCCTACTCAAGTCTAGAAGACTAAGGAGTTTTCATTAGCTCTGTCCCTATTCATTCCCCTGTGACTCCTATTGCCATACATGGAAATCAAGGCTATCCTTAGGGCATACACACTATATGCAACTGCATAGGGCACCCCAAAATTTGGGACCCTATTCCCCTCACTAGCCACAGCTGGGATCCTCTCTTCTCCAGCCTCTCCCTAAGGCTGGACTGATGGGCCTCTCCTTGTCCCCTCCCTCTCACCTTCCTCAGCTGACTGGCTGAAGGTTCCAGCCTCCAGCACTGCTGTCCCAGACCTGGAGATCTCACAGTGGCACAGTCAGATAGATAGTCACTGGCGGTGCCACAGCACAGCCCACTGCCAGCTGAAGCAGAGTCCCTCCTTTGCAACCTACCTTGGAGGAGGCCAGAAACTTTCATGTGAGTCAGCAGTGGTGAATGGGGGGAAGCCACGCTGAGGAGGGCAGGGAGCTGGAGGCAGGGACTTAAGCTGTCTTTCACACTTCCCTAACTTACACACACAGACTGGCTCTCACACTCACATACACTCTGCCTCTCATGAGTTACATTAATGGTCTCATGCTCCCCAACACACTGGCTTGCCTACACACTCCCACCCACCCTTGTTTTACTATTGTTACTGCCTGTCAGAATGCTGGTGCTGAGCCAGGATTGGGTCAGGGCTGCAGGAGGGCCTTGGGATCTGCTAAGACACAGTCCCCATGTGACAGCATGAAGCTTGCCTTGAACCAACAGCTGCTGCATATGAAGCTCTAGCTTGGTGTATGTCAGCAATGGGAGGTGTTCTGATGCATTGGGGGGTTGGTGGCACCAGCTAGGGGCCTGCATTCAGTGGAGCAGGGGGGCACCGGTTTAATAATGCTTGTAGGGCACCATAAATCCTAAGGATGGCTCTGGTAGAAATGGAGCATTAAAGGCCATACTCTGTTTTGGGGCGAGAGGCCAGGTTGGGTGGTTCAGCTTACTGGATGCTGGACATGGGTGCATCCTTTCTCTTTATTCCTCCAGGTGTGCAGAGGCCAACCAGGCCTTGGAGGTTTAGGCTATGTCTACCCTACAGAATTTTTTCGGCAAAACGGCCGTCTTTCTGAAAAAACTCGCCCAGCGTCCACACCTCAAGTGTGTTTTTGCAGAAAAAAATTTAAAAATCAGAGGGGTTTTTCTGGCGTAGGTATTCCTCATTCTACAAGGAAGAACACCTTTTTGCAAAAGAGCTCTTTTGCAAAAAGGTATGTGTGGACAGGTAAGAGGGTTTTTTGGCTCAAAAAGAGGAAAGGGAAAAGCACAGGTGCCCTGGTGGCCATTCTGTGCATATGAATCAGAGCTTACTTTCAAGAGAGCATCCATGCAGTCTGGATGCTCTCTTTCACAAAAGCGCATTGCTTTTTCGATGCACTTTTGCAGAGTGGATGCGCTCTTGCACAAGAAGTTTTTGCGAAAGATCTCTTCCAATAAAAGCTTCTTGCACAAGAAGCTTGCAGTCTAGACATAGCCTTTGATGGCTTCATGCCCATGGAACAGCGGGGTCAGGCTTTGAGTGACTTAAGTATTAAAGGAAAAGGCTTTATGTAATTGTTATCAGCTGTACTGTTGCAATTGCACAGTAATCTGACTAAGCCTCTGCTTTTATGAGTGCTCTGAGATGCAACCCCATTAAAACATAGATGCTTATCTGTATTTTGCTATATGATACAACATATCAAGGACAATACTAGAAACCTAAGGTCAACTCCTGGAGTTCTTGAAATTATTAAATAAAATTATTGAATAAACATTATTTCCTGCCCCCTATAGCTTCATGCACCATGAGCCAGATTTAGGTGTGGTTTAATAAATGTTTACAAGTTCCATTTAACAAGCTCTAAAGACAAAGTTTATTCTCAGACTATTTTGAGGGCAGGATTGTAGCTATGCAACACCTACTTAAATGGGAATTGAGTAACAAGACTCATGCCCATTTAGGCTTCACACCTGCATTCCACACACACCCAAAACTCACATTGACTATGGTGAGACTGGGTGTGTAGGGAATACAGGATCAGGTCCTATATAGAGAAACAGAGTACTCTTGTAACTCTAGTAACACTGATTAAAAAAACCTGTTACAGGAGCCATTCCTAATTTTTGCAAAGATCATGCAGTGCTTTTTATGATACAGCCAATGGTAGACGCAGAAAGTTAGCATTTACAGAGCTCTGAAACTCTATAACCAGAGCAAATAAAACACACCTAGAGTGCCAGTAATGAAAAAGAATGGGGTATCCATAGCAGTGATGATTTCAGGGTTACCCAGCACTGCATGCAACTCAGTAGCCATTACCTAGAACAGAGAATATATTGGTCTTATTAGAGGGTGGAAAGCATTTTCCCAGGATCAACCAACCTGAAATCTACCTATAAATGGAGACTGAAGACAGTTACAAAGGTAAATCCAAATTAATGCAAGGAAGGACTTACATTGGTATAATAGGCTAATGCTTGGGAAAGCATCTGCACCTGTTATTTGGCAGTGAGCCATGGCACAGGTATTACAGAGTTCCCTAATGCTCAGTGTTGTTGGACAGTATATTAGTCATGGGAGCTAGTGATGAAGAGCACTGTGAGAACATCCCAAAGGTGCTGATGAGACTATGTGAAAGTGGGCTTACTGCAAACGAAAAAAAGTGAATATTTTCAAATATTCAATTATATAATGTGACCACGCTATTGAAAGGGGGTGGTTTACACACATTATTAGTAGTAGTAATCACTTGGCTGGCCCAGGAGCCATCCAAGAACGGGACTGTGACATGCTCCTTAGAGCAGCCCGGAACCATAAGTCACCGTGTTATCCTTCTGCCTAAATCAGAGAGTTTTGCTGGAGATTAGACTGTGCCTCAGATCCCTGCCATACCAGTCTATCCACTTCACCAGCCAACTCTTTAAGCCTCTGCTAGTTTTAATGATGGCTTGCAGGTAACACTCAATGAACCCCAGTTCCCGAGTTCCCCAAAAACATCTCTCTGTAGTGACCAGGCCCTTTCATTTGGGCACACACAGATTATTAAGGTCATTGTCCCTAAGGAGAAAGTATACATTCTAATGTGTTAGATTAGCTGAGGATTCATACTTTTCTTTACTACACAGCACCAGGGGAGCTGACAGCCTTACTGAGCCCTGCACTCCCAAAAGGGGCAGCCACCCTTTCAGCACTGCCCAGACTACAGTGTTCCCAACTCCCCGCTAGGGATGTAAAATCTTGATTAATCAGTTAGCCGGTTAAACATTAGGGTAACGTTTAACCGGTTAACTGAATAAGTGGACTCCTGGGTCCCTGCCCGCAGGGTTCCTGCTACCAGCCCTGCTTTGTCTGTATCTATACCATCCTTGAAACAATTAATATAGAATATTATTCCTTTTAAATATTATATTTACAGGAAAACAGATAAAGATCTATATGCTTTTGAGTCAGATATGTAGTGAGCAGGTGCATCACACTTGGACATTTATGATAACAGGTGTATATTAAAGCTTACATATACAGTTCATAAGGCTTAGATGTTTATCCCCATTTTTCAAGAAAGAAACTACTGTGAAATATTGTTCATTGGATAATTGGTTCAGACTAGAAGAGCAGGTATCCAGTGTAGTTGTCCTAATTTGGCTACCTTTTCCAAAATCAGAGCTCTATCTGTACAGCACAAGAGATTGCAACACTTTGCCTGGCATGGCAAAACATAACATCTCAAGTCTGTAGCCACATGGAAAACAAATTTTAAATAGGACTTTTATTGATTTAAAGAATGCAAATATGCAAAACAGCTGCAGAAAAGAGTAAGAAATTTCTCATTACCTGGTTTTGCAATAATATTAGGAGAGAGAAGATATCAGTTGATACTCAACTAAAAGGCAGTACAAATATTAATTGCACAAAAGAAAATGGAAGAGAAATGGAACAATAACAACAATAATATAATAGCTTGTAGAAAAAGATGCATTTAGCACATCAAGACAAGTTGTAATGTTTAACACCGAGGAATTTTTGTAGTTTGATCTGCGATAAGAAGAGGTATAATACCGGTTATTGCTAAACAGCTATATGATAAAGCAAATCAGTAAGGCATATCATTAGTGCACACCATAAGGAATGCTGCATGGGATACACTATAGTCAAGAAACAATCAGTGCTTGTAATGGCCATCAGTGATATCAAAATAGTACATGTTGCAGCAGAAGACAGTACTGTAGTGACAAAATTACGCTTACAAACTCTCTAATTGTTTCCAGAAAATAGTATGTCATAGAATCATAGGACAGCTCGAAGGAACCTCAAGAGGTCATCTGTTTATACACTGAGACAGGATCAAGTAGCATCCTGACAGGGGTTTATATAACATATTTTTAGACCCTTTTAATAATGGCAAATTTCACAGCACCTCAAGGTAACCATTTCTAGTGCGTAAGTATTTTTATAGTTAAAAAGCTTCTCATACCTACGCTAAATCTTCCTTGCTGCAAACTAAATTGATTATTTCTTCTCCCACCCTTTGTGGACAATGAACCCAACTGATCACCATCTTCTTATAACAACCTTTTATATATCTGACAACATATGTCCCTCCTCGATCTTCTCTTCTCTAGACTAAGCATGCCCAATTCTTTCAACCTTTCCTGATGGATCACACTTTGTAAACCTTTTATATTTGCTGTTCTCCCTTTGGACTCACTCAATTTTAAAATCTTTCTTGAAGTGTTGTGCTCCAAACTGGAAACAGTACTCCAGCAGAGGCCTTGCCAGTGCTAAGTGTGATGGAACAATAACTTCCTGCGTTTGTGAAAAGAAAGCACACTTTCACACAATACATCTGCAAAAGCCTAGATACAAACATGTATTCTGCAGGAGGCTTTTCAAGTTTTATCAGGCACTCAAGTACTGTTGTAATGTTCAGAGAGAGGCTCAACATACCTCTGAAATGTAAACGGAAGGAACAACTCAGTCAGCTGTTGGCTAGTCAGTTACCTAGCAACATCTGCTGAGATGGTGTTTTATGTAGTTTGATTGAAGCATTCAGATCCAATTCTCATTTTTGTAATGTTTTCTCTTCATAAGGAAATCAAAATAATAAGAAATTATCTGAATATATTACTGAAAAAAGAGACAATATAACAGGCCCATATGCAGGGGTGTGCATCCCCCATGGTTCCCAAGTCAGTGTGCGGAGACTCTGCGGCCATCTTCCTGGTGGTCCGCAGCCTTCGCTCAGCTCCCCTTCTTCCCCCTGCAGCAGGGAGCCCGCACTGGCACTGCAGTTTCACTTTCCCTCCCCTGTGCGGTTGGAGCGCCAGTGCCTGCTTCCCACTGCAGGGATGGGGAGAAAAGAAAGCCCCGAACCTCGCTGCACGATCCCACTCATGGGGAAGAAGCACTCCTCCTCCCAGGCTGGGGGAACAGCTGTGCACAGGCGCATTGCCTGGAGGCTTTCCCTGCTGCTCCCATTAGCCGGAATCTGGTCAATGGGAGCAGTGGGAGGCGATGCCTGGGACCAGTGCAGGGCGCAAAGCCAAGTAAGTGTTCCCCCACCCCATCATGCCCAGACCCCACACCTCCAGCCTGCTCCTGCACCCTCCCTCCTGGCCACATACTGTACCTTCCCTTGCTCTTGCCCCCTCCCCTTAGTCAGACAGCCTACTCCCAACCGGCTCCTGCACCCTTCCTCCTATCCAGACCTCGCACCCTCACCACCTCCTGCCCAGATCCTGCACCCCATTCTCCCTGGAAGCTCTGTCCTGTGAACTGAACCACCCATTTTTGTCCCCAAACCGCCAACCCTCACTAATGTGGCCCCCAATGGAGACACTTCACTCCTCTGGAGCTCCAGCACCACCAGGGGAGTGAGAGGGACAGAATGGACTGAGGTTCAGGGCTTCCCATAGGCCATAGTTACTGTTCTGGGGTTCCAGGGTTAGTGGATTTTGTGGACCCCCCTAAGCTCTGGGATTGGGACATCAGCACAACTGTGATTTCCCTGGAGATATTCTGATGTGTACCATACACTCAAAATCAGTATAGTGCTACAAGGTTCGTTTTTTGAGGAAAGGGGCTACTTGGGAATTTCCCAAATTTTGTTACACGTATTAACTAGCATGTATACCAGAGAATATATTTATTTAATGATTTTGCTGAAGGGCAGTTCTGCTTCAGAGGGTTTTAAAAATACAAGACCAGGAAGATGTTCCACTTTCCTAGATCCATAGTTTTTTTTCTTTATAAGACATAGTTTTCCAGAACGTCACCCTCAGCCTTACTGATCTATACACAATAGGTCACATTGTATCATGAAGTGTGCATAGCATTTCAGTGCCCTCTAGCGGTGGATCTGATTATGGTAATTTGTTTATTTAGAAGTATTTTTATTTGCACCTCTAGGGCCTCAATTTTGCAAGATGCTGAGCACTCTGGCCCTCATCCAGCAAATCACTAAAGCACATGATTAATTGTCAGTGAGCAGTCCCGCTGACTTGTGCATTGCTGGATCTAGGCTAGTGCACTCAGCCGCTTGCAGGATCAAGCACTAAGTGTACTGCCAAAGATGAAAATAAAGACATTAAAAAGTGGATTTTCTACTTTTAGACATATCACACCCCTTCTTTCTCCTCCAACATCCCTTCCCACCTTCATCCTGCCACCCCCAGAGTGCCCCCCCAATAACTTGGTTGTTCTTTCAAGAGCAATTTGTGATCCAACAACCACTTCTAACTCACTCTCTATTAGTGGGAGATGATTGGGAAGACATTCCATCATAAGAGGAAAGAGGTGCAGTGGCGCATCCTGATTTAAAATTACTGGTATTAAATGCTATTTATATCAACTGGTTATCTAAGGTGTTTGTACACAAATGCAAGAAGCCTGAGAAACGAACAGGAAGAATTAGAAGCCCTGGCCCAGTCGAAGAACTATGATTTAATTGGAATAACGGAGACTTGGTGGGATGACATGCATGACTGGAGCACTGTCATGGAAGGGTATAAACTGTTCAGGAAGAACAGGTGGGGGAGAAAAGAGGAGGAGTTGCATTGTACGTAAGAGAGCAGTATGATTGATCAGAGCTCCAGTATATGGAGGGAGAAAAGCATATTGAGAGTCTATGGGTTAAGTTTAGAGGTGGAAGCAACAGGGGTGATGTTGTGGTTGGTGTCTTCTATAGACCACCAGATCAAGTGGATAGTGGCGGCCTGTCCATAGGCGCGAACTAGGCGGTCGCCTAGGGCACCAAGTTAAATGGCTGTTGAGGGGTTTGGAGGCGGGGGCGCCGATCACGCGCCGATTGCGTGTTTCACCTAGGGCGCCAGTTGCTGGCAGCTCGTCTAGGGCCGCTCCTGCAGGTGGATGAGGCTTTCTTCAGACAACTGAGGGAAGCTTCCAGATCACAGGCCCTGGTTCTCATGGGGGACTTTAATCACCCTGACATCTGTTGTGAGACCAATACAGCAGAACACAGACAATCCAGGAAGTTTTTGGAGAATGTTGGGGATAACTTCTTGGAACAAGTGCTGAAGGAACTGACCAGGGGCCATGCGCAGCTTGACCTGCTGCTCACAAACAGGGAGGAACTAGTAGGGGAAGTAGAGGTGGGTGACAGCCTGGGAAGCAGTGATCATGAGATGGTAGATTTCAGGATCCTGATCAAAGGAAGAAAGGAGAATAGCAAAATACATACCCTGGACTTCAGAAAAAGCAGACTTTGATTCCCTCAGAGACCTGATGGGCAGGATTCCCTGGGATGCTTACATGAAGGGGAAAGGAGTCCAGGAGAGCTGGCAGTATTTTAAAGAAGCCTTATTGAAGGCACAGGAAGAAACCATCCCGATGTGCAGTAAGAAAAGCAAATATGGTAAGCTTACCGGGGAAATCCTTGGTGAGCTTAAACACAAAAGGGAAGCTTACAAGAAGTGGAAATTTGGGCAGATGACTAGGGTGGAGTATAAATACTTTGCTCGAGAATGCAGGGGAGATATCAGGAAGGCGAAAGCGCAATTGGAATTGCAGCTAGCAAGGGATGTGAAGGATAATAAGAAAGGTTTCTACAAGCATGTTAGCAATAAGAGGGTGATCAGTGAGGGTGTGGGGCCCTTACTGGATGAGGGAGGTAACCTAGTGACAGATGATGTGGGAAAAGCTGAAGTATTCAATGCTTTCTTTGCCTCTGTCTTCACAGACAAGGTCAGCTCCCAGACTAATGCACTAAGCAACGCAGTATGGGAAGGAGGTGGGCAGCCCTTGGTGGGGAAAGAACAGGTTAGGAATTATTTAGAAAAGCTAAACATACACAAATCCATGGGTCTGGATCTAATGCATCTGAGGGAGTTGGCAAATGTCATTGCAAAGCCTTTGACCATTATCTTTGAAAATTCATGGAGATAGGGAGAGATCCCAGATGATTGGAAAAAGGCAAATGTAGTGCCCATCTTTAAAAAAGGGAAGAAGGACAATCCAGGGAACTACAGACCAGTCAGCCTTACCTCAGTCCCCGGAAAAATCATGGAGGGGATCCTCAAGGAATCCATTTTGAAGCACTTGGAAGAGGGGAAAGTGATCAGGAATAGTCAACATGGATTCACCAAGGGCAAGTCATGCCTGACCAATCTGATTAGCTTCTATGATGAGGTAACTGGCTCTGTGGATATGGGGAAGTCAGTGGATGTGATGTACCTTGAGTTTAGCAAAGCTTTTGATACGGTCTCCCACAATATTCTTGCCAGCAAATTAAGGGAGTATGGATTGGATACATGGACTGTAAGATGGATAGAAAGCTGGCTAGAATGTCGGGCCCAGCGGGTTATGATCAATGGCTCGATGTCAGATTGGCGGTCGGTTTCTAGGGGAGTGCCCCAAGGATCAGTTCTAGGGCCGGTTTTGTTCAACATCTTTATTAATGACCTGGATGAGGGGATGGATTGCACCCTCAGCAAGTTTTCAGATGACACTAAGCTAGGGGGAGAGGTAGATAGGGTCCAGAGTGACCTAGACAGATTAGAGGATTGGGCCAAAAGAAATCTAATGAGGTTCAACCGATGGAAGAATCCCAAGCATTGTTACAGGCTGGGGACCAACTGGCTAAGTAGCAGTTCAGCAGAAAAGGACCTGGGGATTACAGTGGATGAGAAGCTGGATATGAGTCAACAGTGTGCCCTTGTAGCCAAGAAGGCTAATGGCATATTAGGGTGCATTAGAAGGAGCATTGCCAGCATATCTAGAGAAGTGATTATTCCCCTTTATTCGGTTCTGGTGAGGCCACATCTGGAGTACTGTGTCTAGTTCTGGGCCCCCCACTATAGAAAGGATGTGGACGCATTGGAGACGACCAAAATGATTAGGGGGCTGGAGTACATGACCTATGAGGAGAGACTGAGGGATTTGGGTTTGTTTAGTCTGCAGAAGAGAAGAGTGAGGGGGGGGATTTGATAGCAGCCTTCAACTTCCTGAAGGGAGGTTCCAAAGAGGATGGAGAAAGGCTGTTCACAGTAGTGATGGATGGCAGAACAAAAAGAAGAAGTTACTCGCCTTGTGCAGTAACGATGGTTCTTTGAGGTGTGTCTCCCCGTGGGTGCTCCACTGTGGGTGTCGGGCTCATCCTGGCGCCGCAGATCGGAGATCTTTTAGCCATTGTCTGCCAGACTGCGCATGCGCAGTGGCCATCTTGCGGCTTTTCGTGCCGTTTCTGGTCACGAGGTCCAGCTCCCGCCAGTACCTCTTGATCATCGAGGCCTGGAAGACATAATCAACAGACTCCAAAGAGGGGAGGAGGGTGGGTCGTGGGGCACCCACGGGGACACACACCTGGAAGAACCATCGTTACTGCAAAAGGTAAGTAACTTCTTCTTCTTTGGGTAGTGTCCCTGTGGGTGCTCCACTGTGGGTGACTCCACAGCAGAAGCCGGAATGAAGGCAGTGGGTTCGAAGTCAATGCATTGCCGCTGTGGAGAGGACTGCAGTGGCTACTGCCACATCAGTCATAACTATCTTTGAGACCGTGTAGTGTTTCGCAAACGTAAGGTTTGAAGACCAAGTGGCAGCTCGACAAATGTCTTTGAGGGGAACTCCCTTGAGAGAAGCTGCTGAAGACGCCATTGCCCTAGTAGAGTGGGCCCTAATGGTATGCGGAAAAGGTATATTTCTTAGCTCATAACATCGGCGAATGCAAGAGCTATTATCTTCAAAATTCGCTGTGCAGATAATGGGCAACCCTTGGAATGGTCAGTGTCAGCCGGTGGTCAGGGCAGTGAGTGGTGTGTGTGTATTATACACCCGAGACTTCAACTGCTAGGACTGGGGTCCCTTATGACCGGCTGGAGTTCTTTTTAAAATTGTGCTTGGTTCTGTTACAGCAACTGAAGGAGTCAGGTCACAGCTTAAACAGTTACTATTTTATTGTTACAGGGTAAACTTAGCTGTTAAATGCTACTACTGTGTTAAAGATAACACAGCCACTACAAAGGACAGGACAGAAATTACACTAATAAGTCACTTACAGGTACCATGAAACCCTTTTGGTTCTCTGAGCTCTTATTAAATGCATGCAAAATAGACACCTAGCAGGTATATATTCTCACCCCTGCGTTCCAGACTTGGCGTGGCCAGCGTCTTTCTCTCAATCCCTCGGGAAGAAGTAGGGCGAGGTTGGGCGTCCCACAGACCTTGGGAGACAACCAATACCTGCCAGCAGGTGTAGATGATTGGAGCTCAAATGGGGTGGGCTACTAAACCCCTCTTTATACCCCTTGGGTCAAGTAGGCTTCTTCCTGGTCTCAAGTGGCCAATTAGGAAAAATGGCTTTGAATGCCAAGTTTCCCACGAAGGGTGCAAAGCATAATTCACACCTGGGAAAATGCAGACAATGGGCACCTCTGGTATGTGATGGGCGAAGATTCCTCTCCTGGGACAGTGCAGGCGTGTCAATTACTGGTACTAGCCATCAGGGCGACGGGAGGCCCCCGGGTCATCAGCTAGCCCATTTACTGTCTGGTTTCTGTTTATTAGAGTCAGGGACAGGCAGCACACCTGCGTTCCCAGGGCATCAAAGGCTGACTGCCTTTCTCTTGCTCTCTGGGGGGGGGGGGGAAACAAGATGGGGTTCATGTCTGGCTACAGTCAGCCAGTGAAATTAGTAAATGTTGGGAGTTTTGTAGATTGTGAGTTCTTTCAATGTAAAAAGCCAAAGGCCTACAGACATCAAGGGAGTGAAGTCTTGCGTGACACTCGGAGGAGTGTGGCTTGGGATAAAAGATGGGGAGAATAATGGTTTCATTTTTGTGAAAACTGGAATTAACCTTGGGTAAAAATGATGGCTGGGGACATAGAATGACTCCCTGTGCTGTAAAAATAGTATGGGGGGGGGGGCAGCCGAAAGATCCGCTAGTTCTCCCACTCTGTGAGCTGAGGTAATTGCTAAGAGGAACACGACCTTCATGGTTAACGTATGTAAATCGCACATGGCCAAAGGCTCAAATGGCGGTTGCATTAAGGTGTCTAGGACCAATTTTAGGTTCCACAGGTCCGGGGGTTGCCTTTGCTCAGGGAAAAGATTGGTCAGGCCTTTCATGAATCTTCTCGTAGTGGGATGTGAGAAGACAGTATAACCATCGATAGGTTGGTGGAACGCTATAATGGCTGCCAGGTGTACTTTGAGAGATGAAAGGGCGAGTCCAAGGTGCTTAAGATGTAAAGTATATTCCAAAATGGAATGTATAGGTGTTTTGCTGGGGTCCAGGTTTCTGTGTGAATACCGTTCCCGGAATCTTCGCCACTTATGGAGGTAAGTATTATGAGTTGAAGATTTTCTGTTATGTAACAGCACGTGCTTGACCGCTTGGGAACAGCTCATTTCCTTTTGTTCGAACCAATTAGGAGCCATGCGGACAGAGCGAGGCAATCTGGTTGCGGATGTAGTAGTCGCCCGTGATCTTGTGTCAGCAGATTAGGTCGACTGGGAAGATGGTATGGAGGATGAGGCGACATACGGAACAGGTAAGGAAACCAAGTCTGGTGCAGCCAGAATGGTGCTATTAAAATCACCTTTGCTTTGTCCATAACTATCTTCTCCAGGACTTTGGGAATCAGGGGAATGGGAGGAAATGTGTATAGGAGATGTCGACTCCAGTTGTAGAGGAAAGTGTCTCCCTTGGATGCATGGCCAATGCCCGTTCTCGAGCAATATTGTACGCACTTCGTGCTGTACTGTGTGGCGAAGAGGTCTATTGATGGGTGGCCCCAACGGTCGAATAACCTGTGAAGAATGTTTGGGTGTAGTTCCCATTTGTGTTGTTGGGCAAAGTGCCTGCTGAGCATATCTGCTATGATGTTGTCTTCCTCAAGAAGGTAGGCTGCTGTAAGTATCACGTTGTGTTGGTTGCATAAGTTCCACAAGCATACAGCTTCCATGCAAAGGGAGTGGGAATGGGCTCCTCCCTGTCTGTTTATATAATAAACTGTTGTCATGTTGTCTGTGAGTACCCACACCTCCTGGTCACGGATAAGCAGAAGGAAGTGTTTGCAAGCATTGGGGACAGCTCATAGTTCGAGTAAGTTTATGTGGAGGAGAGATTCCTGGGGAGACCAGTGGCCTTGAACCTGTTTGTCTTGCATGTGGGCTCCCCAGCCAAGTAGAGATGCATCGGTCGTAATCTGGATAGTTGGCTGTGGTCGGTGGAACGGTATACCTGCCAACATGTTGTGGGGGATAGTCCACCATTTCAGAGATTGCTTGACTATGTTTGGTATGACTACTATTCTGTGCATGTCGTGTCTGTGAGGTGCATATATCGTGGATACCCAATGTTGAAGACATCGGAAATGCAGTCTTGCATTGGCTACGATGTATGTTATCGCTGCCATGTGTCCTAGGAGCTGTAGGCAGGTAACTATGGGAACCATGGGACTCATAGTGAGAATCTGTACAAGATCTTGGATAGTGTGAAGTCTGGAGGTAGGCAGGTAAGCGCGCGCCTGTAGCTGGCCAGAGTAAGTCTAAGGTCCGACACTGGGCTCTCAAGGTACAAAGGACACCACACAGATATCTGTCAAACACAAACAGTTTATTTCCTGACAGCTAACAGCTGTGCCCCATAACTGGAAGAACAACATAACAAAGAAGCGGCATATCTTACGTCCCTTCCTGCAAGCCTGGAACCTTGGGTAGGCTGCAGACGAAGTGGGAGGTTGTCTCAGCTTCCAAGGCGCCGGTACCCAAAGTCCATCGGTGAGGTTCGATTTGCTAGGCTCTGAGGCAGCCTTAAATACAGTTTTTCCTGCCTTGTTTTGCAGTTTGTAAATTTCCAGGGGTTACTCATTACGTGCTGATGTAGGGCTTAGCTGTTAGTTATCGATCTGGTTCTGATCTGGATCTACTTGTTCTTTGGCCCTGTTTACGTGATCAGTATGTTAGGGTAAACAGAATTGTTTATGCGTTCTTGCCCTTTACCCTTATCTCATGCTTGTTCCTGCTATACTGGCAAAAATGCTTATCTTAAATGGCATATGTTCCCAAAGACTTGCTTCTGGCTCATCAGTAGTACGGAAAAAGGGAAAGGGGGGAAAGAATGCAGGCCACACCACCTCTAAACTAACACGTACAAAGTTCTTCCGCAATTGACCACTACAGCACCGTAATGGAGTTGAGGCGGGCACCTATAAACTCTATGGATTGCTGTGGTGTGAGGGACGGCTTTTGGATATTGATTATGAGACCCAAGGTGTCGAACAGAGATCTTGCCGTGTCGATGGCATGTAACGCTTCGTCGAAAGACGGAGCTCTGAGAAGGCAGTCGTCCAGATAGGGAAAAATGATGATCCCTAGTTGACGAAGGAAAGCCGCCACCACTGCCAGCGTTTTGGAGAAAACCCTGGGGGCTGACGACAGTCCGAATGGTAGGACCTTGTACTGGTAGTGATCGGAACCTACCAGGAACCGGAGGAATCACCTGTGAGCTGGGTGGATGGTAACATGGTAATAGGCGTCCTGTAAATCGAGGGATGCAAACCAATCGCCCTGTTCGAGTGCTGGTGTGATGGTTGCTAGCATCGCCATCTTGAAGTGCTGCTTGCGGAGGTATCGATTCAGCAGACGAAGATCCAATATGGGTCTCCAGCCCCCAGATTTTTTCTGGGTTAGGAAATAGTGAGAGTAAAACCCTCTCCCTTCAAAGGCCTCCGGTACCCTCTCTATCGCTCCAATATCGAGTAAGTGAGCCACCTCCTGTTTGAGAGGAGATTCGTGAGATGGGTCCCTGAAGAGGGACAGAGGAGGAGGGGTGGGAGGGGGGAGAGATGTAAAGGGGATTACGTAGCCTGATGTTATTAGCTGCATGACCCATCGATCTGATATTATTGTGGCCCAGCGATGTTGAAAGGGCCTTAAACGATGATGGAAGAGGGTGGTGTTGACATTTTGAGTAGGCAATATTTGGATGGTTTGCAGTCCCTCAATGCACGCGTCAAACCTGCTGCTTGCTTGCCTGCTGATGTACTGGTCTGGCAGTTTGTGGTCGCTGTCTCTGAGGACGTTGCCTGGGTCATTGGTGGTCATATTGGCGTGCTTGTGGCGCTGCATATGAAAATGGCCTTTGCCTTTGGTATGGCGTGTCTCTTCTACGTCGGTATGGTGGTGTGTACATTCCTAACGTTCTAAGTGTTGTGCGCGAATCTTTGCCAGAGTGGAGCACCTGGTCGGTTTTGTCCGCAAAAAAGGTTTTCCTATCAAAAGGCAAGTCCTCCACCTTAGTCTGAAGTTCTTTCGGCACCGCCGGCATGTGTAGCCATGAGGCCCTGCGCATGACCACGGATGTAGCTGTGGTCCGGGCTCCTGCGTCCTCTGTGTCCAGCGCAATATGAAGTGCTGAACAGGAAGCCGTGTATCCCTGAATGACAGCTTTGAGAACCTGACATTTACTCTCCGGAAGGTGTTTGAGGGGAGGAACTAGCTTGGCATAATTATTGAAGTTGTGGATGGCCAACAGAACAGAGTAATTTGCCATTCGGAGTGTTAAGGCTGCGGACGAATATACCTTTCTGCCTAAGAGGTCAAGCCATTTGCTGTCCCTGTCCCCAATGGTGGTTTTGTAATGGGGTGCTTTGGCTCTTTGCTGTGCCGCATCAATGACCAGGGAGTTAGGTTGTGGATGGTTAAATAAGAATTCCATCCCCTTGGCCAGTACAAAATACTTTTTGTCTGCTCTTTTATTGGTCGGAGGCATGGAGGCGGAAGTTTGCCATATATCACTGGCTATCTCAAGTATCGCCTCATCCAATGGGAGAGCGACTTTGGACAAATGGGAGGGGTGTAAGTTTCTTAGCAGGTGGTGTTGCTTTTGCTGAACCTCCCCTAGTTGGACATTTTGGCTGTCGGCAACCCTTTTAAACAGTTCCTGAAAATCCTTCAGGTCGTCTGTAGGTGAGGTGTCTCCTGCAAAGATGGCATCATCAGGAGAAGAAGATGCTATGTCTGTAGGGGATCGGTGGTGTGATCCGTCTGTGTCGGATAGGTGTATGTCTTCTGCCATAGGTTGTTGGACCATGGTTGGTTGACCGCCCGTGGGCATAGGTGGTCTCTCTGTAGGTGGAGAGGGGGATCTGCTTTTGTCCGGAGCAGTATATGAAGGAGCAGATGAAGGTAAAATGCCCCTTGAATGGGCTGGTGAATGAACATATTGCTCCCGGTGACTGTAGTGTTTGTGCCAGTGGTCGTCATGGTAAGGTGACTGACTTTGCCAATACCTGCATCTATGGTCATCCCTGTACCTCGAGCTTCTGGAGTATGCGGGAGACCTGGGGGATCTTGATCTACTCCATGAGCATGCTGGTGAAGGTGAATGATGACGGTGGTAGCGGTGGTATCTAGGATGAGGAGATACGCTGGGTGAGAACTGTTGAGCCCTGGATGTATAGTGGGCTGAATGAGTGGACCGCACTGGAGATGGAGAAGGCGGCTCGGGGGAGAACTCTTCTTGCTTTGGACTTGGTGATGGTGTGGGAAGCTTGTGAGTCTTCTTTCTTCCCCTGGTGGGTGCCGGGGAATGATGTATGGGAGGCATCGACCTGGGAGTTGTTATTGTCCGTGAATATGATGGTTCCACGGCAGAATGATGTGTCGGTGCCAAAGGAGCCGGTGCTGACATGCGCAGTATCGACTGCACCGATGTGAGGCCCGGTGCTGATGCACGCGGGGCTGGTGCCGAAGTCGGTGCTGAAGATGTCGGTGCCGGCATCGGTGCCGACTTTGGTCGCGTTCATTACGTACTGCTGGGCTTGGTGCCCATGTACTGCGCACCTGTTTTTCTTTGTCCGGCCTGCGGGCCACCACCAATCTGGAGGTGCCTGGCTTGTCTCCCGTACTCACTCGAGTAGATGGTAAAGAGAAGACGGTGAAAGAATCTTCTTTGTATGTGTCACCTTCAGAGAAGGACAACGGGCCGTTGTGGCTGAAGAATCTGACTGCGGCTGAAGAGCTTTATCAAACAATAGCATTTTGAGCCGCATCTCATAGTCGCGTCGTGCCTGAGCCGTTAGTTTAGAGCAGTGGAGACATTTTTGTGGAACGTGTCCCTCACCGAGGCATCTTATGCAGGACCGTGCCCGTCTGAAACGGGCATTGACTCTCTGCATGTTACAAACTTCTTGAATCCTGGGGATCCTGGCATTTGGATGTTCTTACTGTTATTATTATTATTCCTATTATTATTTTTTTTTTGTGAACGTGCTAGTTAAATTGTAAAGAACTATTAATAAACTATAACTATGAACTAGAACAACTAACTATATACAATTTTCTCCTCTCTCAATTCCTGACAGGATTAACACGAGAGGGAGCTGTTTCTCCATCTGCGCCTGAAGATGGTTAGGAGGAACTGGACTGCGCGACCAGAAACGGTACGAAAAGCTGCAATATGGCCGCCACGCATGCACGGTCCGGCGGACAACGGCTAAAAGATCTCCGATCTGCAGTGCCAGGACGAGCCCAACACCCACAGTGGAGCACCCATGGGGACACTACCTGAAGAAGAAGCAATGGTCTCAAGTTACAGTGGGGGAGGTCTAGCTTGGATATTAGGAAAAACTATACCACTAGGAGGGTGGTGAAGTACTGGAATGGGTTACCCAGGTAGGTGGTGGAATCTCTATCTCTGGAGGTTTTTAAGTCTCAGCTTGACAAAGTCCTGGCGGGGTTGATTGAGTTGGGATTGGTCCTGTCTTGGGCAGGGGGCTGGACTTGATGACCTCGTGAGGTCTCTTCCAGCTCTATGATTCTATGATTTTCTGGTTTTTTTTAGCTGGACAGAAGATGCAATTACTGGACTGTCTGGGTAAAAATGGGACACCTGGCAACCCTAAATGAAACATCATAAGGAAAAATGCTTATTAGGAGAAAATTATGTGCATGAAGATGTGAATATGTCTGAAGAACAATGTGGATCAACTTTGTAATGCATCATTCTGCAAGACCTTTTTCTATGCCTTTTCATATACGTGTGATCTAACAAGTAAATTCTCAAGCTGCTTGCTATGTTGAATGTAGCTAGACAAAATATTCCCTTTGCTAATCTTTATCGCTTGTTTAATTAGTTAACTAGGTTTAGAATCTATCACCCAAGCATACAGAACAGCAAGCTGCAGTAAGAGAAATCTACTTGCCACTGAATGTCATTCTTATTTTATATTACATAACACATGCCTCTTATTTTGGAACAACATGGTCACATACCATAATGATGATACCATAAATCTATTCCTTATTTTACTTCAGCATAATGGAACTTTCCCACAGGAATTTTCATTCTATACTGGAGCTTACTCCAAAATTAAGTGCACTCTAAGCATTGTCAGTCTTGGCTTTTTTGCTAACTTGGAATCAGATCAGCATTAAAATGACAGTCAGAGTGGGGAAGATGAGAGTTAGTTGTAGAAGTTTTAAGGACACGGTACATTTAGTATTTTGAGGACTTTTCTATTTGAGTTAAATAAAATGAATATTAAAAAAAGTGTAAGGACAGCTGTCACCCAGTGACTCAGGAGACCGCTTCAATAGCAAATGTGAAACGTAACATTTAAGATTTAGTTTAATAAAATATAAGAGCTATTGTGTTTGTGTGTGATTTAGTTCTTACCATTCCTAATATACTGCTGCTGCATCTTCAGCTTGACACAGGTAATGAGTATATTGCTATTTCCTAAATTAATAAAAATCAAATTATCTAAAATAATTACACAAAGTATACCCTCTTAGATTTTGTAAAATGCTGTACTGAGCTGTAAATTAACATAATCAGCTCTGCACTATTATTTGAAGAAATATGTGAAGTAATATTAGTGGGAAACTGTATTTAAATCAGTGATTTTAGTGACTTAAATCACCTTGATTTAAATCAATCCACCTTGATTTTCATGCAGCTCTGCTGGGCATCCCTGGCACATCCTTTCTCCTCCATGCCTTTTGAGATCTTGGCAAAGATATCTGCATTTCTTTTGTTGTTGGTTCATAGTTCTGAGAGAACAGATTCCTCTCCCCACACAGCAATGAGGTCCAGGATCTCCTGAACGCTCCATACTCAACTAGTGCTTTTCTGGGAATTAATGGTGAATTGTGCTGCATGCTCTGAGGCAGTGGTCACCAACCAGTATATTGGGACCTACCGATAGATCTTGGAGCCTCTGACAGGTGATCCTGACTGGCTTGGACAGGAAGCTATCAAGCGCTGGCACGTCAGTTGTCCCTCCACCCACTGTCATGCTGCTCCTGCCCTCTGCCTTGGAGCTGCCCCCCCTGGGATTCTCCTGCTTGCTGTGCAGGGTGTGGGAGGGAAAAGAGGGGCGCTGATGTCAGAGTGTCCCTCCTTCCCCCACTTCTGTACCCTAGCTCCACACAGAGAGAAGGGGATGGAGGGAGCTTGGCAATGCAACTCTCTGACAGACACACACAGTGTGAGAGTGACATTCTCACAAACACACACTGTCCTTCACTCTCATCTCTGACCCAACACATATGTGGAGGGGTGTTTGTTCTTTTACTGCTTGCAAAGTGCGTTATTTTTTATTTTGACTGGTCTGTGCATTTCATAATTTTCATAAGAATGGCCATCCTGGGTCAGACCAAAGGTCCATCCAGCCCAGTATCCTTTCTGCTGACAGTGGCTAATGCCAGGTGCCTCAGAGAAAATGAACAGAACAGGTAATGAGCAAGCGATCTCTCTGACAAACAGAGGCTAGGGACACCATTCCTTACCCATCCTGGGTAATAGCCATTAATGGACGTAACCTCCATGAATTTATCTAGTTCTCTTTTAAACCCTGTTATAGTCCTAGCCTTCACAACCTCCTCAGGCAAGGAGTTCCACAGGTTGACTGTGCACTGTGTGAAGAACTTCCTTTTATTAGTTTTAAACCTGCTGTCCATTAATTTCATTTGGTGGCCCCTAGATCTTATATTATGGGAATAAGTAAATAACACTTCCTTATTCACTTTCTCCACATCGCTTATGATGTTATATACCTCTATCATATCCCCCCTTAGTCTCCTCTTTTCCAAGCTGAAAAGTTCTAGTCTCTTTAACCTCTCCTCATAGGGGACCTGTTCCAAAACCCTAATCATTTTAATTGCCCTTCTCTGAACCTTTTCTAATGCCAGTATATCTTTTTTTGAGATGAGGCGACCACATCTGTACGCAGTATTCAAGTTGTGGGCGTACCATGGATTTATATAAGGGCAATAAGATATTCTCCGTCTTCTTTTCTATCCCTTTTTTAATGATTCCTAACATCTTGATTGCTTTTTTGACTGCCGCTGCACTCTTTGTGGACAGCTTCAGAGAACTATCCACAATGACTCCAAGATCCCTTTCCTGATTAGTTATAGCTAAATTAACCCCCATCGTATTGTATGTATAGTTGGGATTATTTTTTTCAATGTGTATTACTTTACATTTCTCCACATGAAATTTCATTTGCCATTTTGTTGCCCAATCACTTAGTTCTGTGAGATTTTTTCTGTGAGATTTTTGTCTGCTTTGGTCTTAACTATCTTGAGCAGGTTAGTATCGTCTGCAGACTTCGCCACCTCACTGTTTACCCCTTTCTCCAGATCATTTATAAATTTTCATTTAATTACAGTGGGGGAAGGAGTCTAGGTTGGATATTAGGAAAAACAATTTCACCAGAAGGGTGGTGAAGTACTGGAACAGGTTACCTAGGGAGATGGTGAAATCTCCATCCCGAAAAGGTTTTTAAGTCCCAACTTAAAGTTCTGGCTGGGATGATTTAGTTGGGGTTGGTCCTGCTTTGGGTAGGGGGCTGGACTCAATGACCTCCTGAGGACTCTTCCAGCCTTGGGATTCTATGACTGTATGATTTCTCTCTTATGCATACATTTAATTCTTTGAGTAGTGAGTTCTAAAATACCTAACCTGCCATGGCTGGAGTAGTGATCCCTATGGTAACTGCTGTTCCTGGAAGTGGCAGGCATGTCCCTGCAGCCCCTGAGAAAGGCAGAGCAGAGGCTCTCCACATGCTGTCATTGCCTGCAGCCACCACTCTTGCAGCTCCCATTGATCAATAACTGTGGCCAGAAGAAGCTGTGGGCTCAATGCCTGCAGATGAGGGGCAGCACATGGTGCCATGGAGCAATTGCTGGTACATGCCACCTGCTTTCAGGAGTGGTGCAGGGTCAGGACAGGAGTAAGACTGCCTTAACTCCACTGCTCCACCACCCCTCCTGGTCCCCAATACCCCCCACCCCAGCTAAGCCCAGAGCCCCTCCCACACTCCAAACCTCTTGGCCCAAGACCACAGCCTGCACCCCAACCTGCTACCCAAGCCTGGTGAAAGTGGGTGAGGATGGGGGATGGAGTGAGCAGGATGAGGCCTTGGAAAAGGGTTGGAGCAGGGGCAGGGCCTTAAAGAAGAGGTGGGAAGGAATTAGGGCAAGGGTGTTTTGAGGTAGATCTTACATTGCACTGAAATTTAAAAAGTAATCTTGTGGTTAAAAAGGTTAGAGACCACTGCTCTGAGATCTCCACACCAGGCTGGCCACACAGAAAATGAAACTCAAATTTTTCCAGGGCTTTTCCTGTTCACCTGGAGAGCAGTCGAGTTGAAAGTCCTGGCCAGAATGATCACAGCAGGGAACTGGAGGCCAAGAACATTTACAGTCACAGCGCTGCATCTTCACTACCAAAAAGTTGACCATCCAAGGTTGAATTTAGTGTTACTCCTTACGAAAAGGAGTACTGAAATAGATTTTAATAGTGCTTAAAGTAGGTGGAACTGGCTTTGTAGTGTGGACTCATTGTTTAGAAATTTGACCTAAGGTGGCTAAGTTCAACCTAAACGCCTCATGTAGAGTAGGTCTTAGTATGAACTACAATATCAGCCACACAAAACAATTTTCAGAGGAATAGCCATGTTAGTCTGTTTCAGCAAAAATGAGGAGTCCTATGGCACCTGAAAGACTAACAAATTTATTAGGGCATAACTTTGTTAGTTTTTAAGGTGCCCAGGACTTCTTTTTACAAGCAAACAAGCATCTTACACTGTGCTAAAAAGACAAGAATAAGCATGAGGTAATAAGAGAGGGGCATAATAAGAGTATGTTCGGTTCCTTTCTTTGCCTGAGCTTCAAAGCCTCTCTATCAACCTGTCACCCTAAGCCAGATTTGCTGATTTCTTTTGCCTAATTAGATTCATTGCAGCATGAATGAGAGCATATAGTAAGTCAGAAGAGTGGTTAGGGTGGTCCTTGACTGTTCCTGTAGCAAATGTTAAGGTACAATTCTCAGTAAAGCATTTCCTCTAAATGTCTCTGCAAAATGCACAATGCATTGTAGTGCATTTAGCCAACACTGAGTATTTATGGTTTTTAAAGTACCAATCTACAGAAAAGCCATTATGCCATAGTCCAACGTAGTGCTTCAGTTTTAATATAATGCATCATATAATATAAGGCATTCAAAAGTCAGTGTTTAAGATCAAGTCTCCAAGGTAAATAGCTGGAGCTAGGAAACCAATAGAGAGCTGCTGAACAAGCTTTCATACACAGCTTTGCCAATGCAGCCTGTCATGACATGCTGTTCCTTAAGTCCTCAACTGACATTACCAAACATGGTAATTTGTAAGGGTCCCTTTACATACAGAATCTTTTACATCTCAAATGAAAGACAATATCTTCTGTCACAGTCTCACAATGCTGGGCATTGGATAAACACTGACAGAGAGAAAGTCTCACTTACTCCAGGTGTTCTCAAATTAAGGATGTAAAATCCCGTTTAATCAGTTACCTGGTTAAACATTATGTTTAACCACTTAACCAGGATCCTATGGGTGAGGTGGTTCCCACCTGTGGCATGGTGAGCCTGGCGGGGCTGGAGTGCTCCCAACTCAAGGCACGTTGGGCCTGGCTGTGCTGGAGCATTGGGTAGGAGAGGGTCTGCTCCAGCCCGGCAGGGCTGCTCATCAGTTACCCATGACCAGTAAGTTTTCATAGTGTGGACCAGAGAGAGAGGAGCGAGCGAGCGAGCATGAGAGAAAGAGATGGGTGACCTCTTGGACCCCTTCTCCTGCTTATTCATAATGGAGGACAGAGACCATTTCCCCTCCAAATCACAAAGGCGCACACACAGTCTCACTGTAATTTTTTAACATGTCTGTGGCAGCCGTAGGAATGTTAAAATGTGGTAAGCAGTTGTGGCGCTCAGTTTGGCTTGTGCCAATTCACAGCAAAACCTCCCCAGCTGCGGCTCTGCATTGTGAAGCCCAGGGAAGCTGGCGCACAAAGTCGCTAGCTCAGTCCCTGCTCTGCGGGTGTCTTTTCATTCATCACATCGCTCACACATATTAAGGAAGACTTCACAGTTGTTTCAACTTTTAAAACATGCTCTTTAAAAGCAACAGGAGAGCCAGCAACGTGTGACCAGCATGTGCACCACAAAGGAGTCAGGGAATCACTGACACCACTGTTTCCAGTAGCACCTGGGTTTTACTTTGTCATCTCCCAGCTAATTACTATGTAGGCCCATTCCCACTCTGCTGGTAAAATCAAATGACATCGAACTTCAACATACTGCCACAGGCCATTCCTTAAATATAAGCTGTTGCACAAGTCTTTACTCTTAAATATAGATTACATGCACTGGGAATTTGACTTACAGTAGTTATAGCAACATATTTATCGAAGAAAAAAGGAGGACTAAAGGTAAATTGGCGATGAATGAGGAACTGACACATATTCTTTGCTTTGAAAGTTTCACGAACATAGTTAAAAATACCAAACATTACCCCAAAATGATGAACTGGTCTGTGAGATTTGAGGTGTAGTTGCCCCTGCAACAGGACACACCTATAATTGCCCAGGTTTCCTGAAAGGGTACCCACTGAATCAACTCAATAGTTAATATTGAATAGTATGAACGACATAGGATTGGCCATATGATGTATTTTAGAATATAAAAAAAATACAGGCTGTATTGGCTACATTATTGGTGCAAATTTTTCTATGCATTTGCTATATAAGTGCATTAGCATATGCTATACTTTGTATTCTGTGCTATGTGGTAGCTGAATAAACTAACTGCCTTGGTATTTAGAGGTGATTATCCTTAATGGGCTTGCTGGAATCAGTTGTGAATCTACAGTGTTTCAGTTAGATACAGTCAAGAAAAATTGCAGGAACTATTGAAAATTTGTACCCCTAAGTCCCATTTTCAAAAGTGACTTAGACATCAAGTCTCATTGACTTGAAATAAGACAAATTCTTCTTCGAGTGATGTCCCCATGGGTGCTCCACTCTTGGTGGTGACAGATCACCCAGAGCCATAGACTGGAGCTTTGGAACGCAGTTTCCCCCATTGAGCCCTGCATGCGCAGGAGGCATCTCGCAACGCTCCTGCCCGAGTGTGCTACTTGAATGGCTCAACCCCTCCCAGTTCTTCTTTAACTGCCCTAGTCAGCGGATGGAGCTTCACCATCTCCCTCTCAGCCTGTTACCTCACTTAGTATTTATCATTTCACAGTTACCACTTAGATAGTTAGTGTTAATAGTTTATATAAATAGTTTCCCTTGTTTAATTTACCAAAAAAATATTTTTTTGAATGCGGCTTTGCTGCTCAAGGGCAGCACAAACTGGGCTGCCCCCCAGGAGGAGTGCCAGGAGCCTCTGCCATTATCAGATGGCCATTCACTATGCATACAGTGCTTGGGAGAAGCCCACGTACCGCAGAAGGGTGACCACTGCTCTTCCCTCACCGAGAGAGCCAGAAAAAATAGAGCGCTCCACCTCAGGACCACGGGAAGGCGCACACAGAAAAGAGCCGCTTCCCTGCTCCCCAGAAAAGCTTCTAAAAAGAGAACCTCACCATCACACTCTCTTCCCCTTTCCTCCTCCCCAAGAACCAGCAGGGGAGAGAGACAGGGCACCTCAGGGATCTCCGCTACCAAAGCAGCTAGCAGAGCTACCATGCTAGCGCCGGGACCAGTGCATGCTTCCTTGGTGCCGACTGAAACCCAAGATCACTCCATACCTGTGGCACCGCAAGAAAAACCGGCACCATAAAAAGCCGGGGCGCTGCAAGGAAAAGGGGCTCATTCAATTAAAGCAGCACCGGCTCCAACAGCACTGTGCGCTCCAACAGTGCACATGGACCCGCAGTTGATGCGGGCAGCAGCGGAGACGCTGCAATCAACCATTGATAGACAGAGCAAACATCAGCACTCGTGCTCTGCCTCTGCAGGTCTATCACCTGCAATGTCTTCAGCCTGTAGCTCTCCTCACATACTGAAATCTCCGGTACTTTCTCACCACCGTCTTTTACCTGATGATGTCCAGAGGAGTACATTCTCATCACAGCATGCATCACCAACAGAGTCACGCTCATACAATTACAGTCAGACCTCATCAAAACGCCTGGTACCCCACCACCTTATCCACCGCAGTGATCACCTTGGGAACATTGGGACCCAAATAGACATAGGTCCTCAATCCATTCTATACCATCAAGAAGATGCTTGCCTCCAACCCGGTCACTTCCTCCTACAGAAGACTCTGAGGAAGGAGGAGGGACAAATAGCTGACAGAGACCCAGATTCTCATGCATTCAACGCATTCCGAAAAGAAAATTCTTCGGCACTGCGAGGTGACGCGGTCATACCATCTGACACATGCCCAGTGGACGATCTTAAACAATTTCAAGAGCTATTTTAAAAAGTGCCAGCAAGTCTCTCTCCAAGAAGTGCAGGAAAAATAGCATCGCTTGTTAAAGAATTTACACCCCACTTTGCACGGGAAGATGGCTTTACCCATAGACGAGGCAATTATGGAAACATCAGATGAATTATGGAAAACACCTGCATCTATTCAGCCTACCAGCAAAAGGGCGGACAGGAAATACTTTGTTCCCCCGAAATACATGGAATTTCTGTTCACACACCACCAAGCAAACTCCTTGGTTGTGGAATCAACCCAGCAGAGATCCAAACTACCACAATATATAGGTTGGGTAGTCAAGACAAGGATCATAAAACATTAGATTTCTTCAGCAGAAAGTTCTATTCTTCCTCCACACTGCAACTGAGAATTGCAAATTACTCTGCTCTTTTGGCAAACCATGATTTTGATAACTATTCAAAATTGAGGGGCGGGGGGGGGGGAGGGAGGATCTCATGGAGCACCTCCCTGATTCGAAAAGACCTAGCCTCAAGGCAATAGTCTATGAGGCCCATAAGATCGCCCACACTGCCCTACAAACAGCGTTGGATGTCACTGATACTGCAGTTCGGGTGGTAGCCACAGCAATGGTAATGCACAGGGCATCCTGGTTACAGACTTCTGGTGTTCCCCGTGAACTTCAGTCCAAAGTGGAGGACCTACCATTTGACAAATTGAAATTGTTTGCAGCTAAAACAGACAAGGTTCTGCACAAAGAACCAGTAAAGATTCAAGAACCATGCTCAGCACTCTGGGCACGTACATCCCACCTTACAGGTGTAAATGATACACCCTCTATAAATGCAATAGATATGGGCAATATAATCAGCTGCCATAGAGACCCTATGAAGATACCAGACTGAGACAGCATGCACAGAGAAGGTGCTCCAACCAGGGTCGCCTCTCTACCAACCAAGCCCCAAAGCAGCAGATTTGAGGGTGTGGTCGAGGGTCTGCACAACCTCTCTCATGATCCAGTGCCAGTGCAACACAGAGATCTTTTTACCACCGTTTGCGTCCCTTCTTAACACATTTGGAGTCCATAACATCAGACCATTGTCTGATATACTAACCCCTTTACCTCGATCCCCCCGCCCTACCCTCTACCCAGTCCTTCTTCAGGGACTCTTTTCATGGAAGCCCTACTAAAACAAGAGATCGATCACCTCCTGATGATCAGGTAGAGGGTATTCGAGGGTACCCTAGAGAGGGACCCGAGGAATTTCATGGAAGGGGTTTTACTAGAATTACTTCTTGACAGAGAGAAAAAACGGGGGATTAGAGGCCGATTCTCGACCTCCGCAAACTGAACAAGTTTCTCAAGAAGCACCGATTCAAGATGATCATGCTAACCACAATTATTCCGGCATTAGATCAAGGGAACTGGTTTGCAGCCCTCAACCTGCAAGATGCCTACTTTCTTGTTGCCAATTATCCAGCACAAAGGCGTTATCTATGTTTTAATCTCGGACAAGACCACTATGAGTACAAGGTCCTACCTTTCGGCCTTTCATCGGCTCCCCAAGTATTTTCAAAGGTACTAGCTGTGGTCACTGCATACCTCAGACAACAGGTTATCATTTTTCCATACCTCCACGACTGCTTGATAAAATGAGTGTCATGGGAGGAAACCACCTCCATGATGAACAAAACAAGAGCCCTACTCAGTCGTCTGAGCCTTCTTATCAACGAACAAAAAAATCGACGCTGCACCCAGTCAATGACAGAGTTGATTGGTGCTCGCCTAGACTCAGTTTCAGTCTATGCATACTTACCTTGGCAATGCTTCGTAGCTATACGAGATCTCAAACACCATATCCATGACCCCTTCCACCATGATTTTCAACTGCCTCTGGTAAATGGGCCATGGCTGCAACTACTTACGTGGTCTGATGTGCCCGTTGGCATTTCTGCTGCTTTCAACTCTGGATAGCATCCCGTCACTCTCAAAACAAGAGAGAGTTACTATACCTTGGGACAGTCTCCCATCTCTACGATGGCGGACGTCAGTGGACAATTTTCTGGCTGGGTTCCATTCCATCAAACCGAGTCCACGGTACAAATTATGACGGACGCATCTCTCCTAGGCAGGAGGGGGGGGGGGGGCATATGAATGACCAAGTGATCCAAGACAAATGGTCTCCGCACGAGACATTTGCACATTATCCTGCTGGAGCGGAAGGCAGTAAGAAATGCATGCGCACATTTTGTACCCAGAATTGTCGCACAGTTCAGATCCTCATAGACATCTCTATGATGTTTTACATAAACAGACAAGGCGGCGCCTACTCTGTCTGTGCAGAGGCCATCAACCTATGGAACTGGTGTGTCCACAACCATGTTACACTTATAGTATCATACCTATCTTGGGCCAGCAACACCACGATGGACTCCTTGAGCCACAACTTTTCCACAGAGCATGAATGGGAGCTTCAGCAAGAGGCCACAAACTCAATATTCTACCAAAAGGGATGGCTATTGATAGACCTCTTTGCTTCTCCCCAGAATACCAAATGTCCCCGATTCTGATAGCTTTTTTTGATAGGATAATGAGTCTTGTGGATAAGGGAGAGATAGTGGATGTGGTATACCTAGACTTTAGTAAGACATTTGATATGGTCTCGCATGATATTCTTATCCATAAACTAGGGAAATACAATTTAGATGGGGCTATAAGGTGGTGAATAACTGGCTGGATAACCGTTCTCAGAGAGTAGTTGTTAACAGTTCACAATCCTGCTGGAAGGGCATAACAAGTGGGGTTCTGCAGGGGTCTGTTTTGGGACTGGTTCTGTTCAATATCTTCATCAACGCTTTAGAGTATGCTTATTAAGTTTGCGGATGATATGAAACTGGGAGGGGTTGCAACTGCTTTGAAGGATAGGGTCATAATTCAAAACTATCTGGACAAACTGGAGAAATGGTCTGAGTAAATAGGATGAAGTTTAATAAGGACAAATACAAAGTACTCCACTTAGGAAGGAACAATCATTTTCACACATACACAATGGAAAGTGACAGTCTAGGGAAGGAGTACTGCAGAAAGGGATCTAGGGATCAAAGTGGACCACAAGCTAAATATGAGTCAACAGTGTGATGCTGTTGCAAAAAAACCAAACATGATTCTCGGATGCATTAACAGGTATGTTGTGAGCAAGACAGGAGAATGAATAACCCTGATGAATCATGTTTGGCCTGCAGGCTAGAGGTTCCCCATCTCTGCCATAAAGGTCACCAATCCCACATTCCTTGTACATCCAAAATCCTCACAGATATCGGAAGGAATTTTGGGTACTCAAAGAATGCATGGCTAGACTCACGTACAGAAATCTTGGTTGTAGTCAAACACACAGAGGATATTTACATGTTTATTATTAGCGCAAATGAACTGAAGTTCTAAAGTTTTCAATAAATAGATTTGTTTTTCCATCAAGGGAAAATATGGATTAATGTATTTTATTTATTCAGAGAATTATAACATATGAAAAATACTAAATATTTACAGATTTTACTTAAATCTGTAAAACTACATTAGGAAAGTATGCAGCTTCATAAAAATAGTTGAATTGGTGTTATTTAAAGAAACATCTATTTCATGTGTATTTTACCCAAACACAGACTGGAAGAAAACAGAAATCCCAGTATGACAACGAGCCATTTCCAAAATACGTTTCCTTTCCTTTCAGTATATAATTCTTCCCCTACCAAAGCTGATTAAACAGACTCCCGTGAACTTCTATAAACAAACCAATGTCAAACAAAATATTAGGATATTGAAACAAATGTCCAATTAACACATGGTAAAAAAGAAACCATCTTCATACTCAAGCATAGAACCACAACAAGAGTATGTGATTATTTTGAGTGTCAGCTTCAACAAATGTTTCCTGTGGTTTCACAGTGGAGGTTGTATTTAGTCCCCCCTCCCTCCTTACCCACATTCAGTAAACAAAACATCATACCACATGCCATAAAGCTTTAAACTTGTGTGCTGCAGCAAAAGCATGCATTTAGTACTCTATTCAAATAAAAATGAATCTGAGCATATCCCATATGTTAACAGATTATATGGTAACTGAACAAAATAGGTTGTTATAATTGCTCCCAGGTCTTCACGCATTTATTCAAAGTAGGTAAAATCTTTTAAGGCTCAATCAGGAGAGAGACTAGCATTCAATATTTGTAGCAACAAGTTTAACACCATCACAAAAAGAAAAAAGGTAAAATAAATTATGTTTGGGAAAGTTTGCCATTTTCACAGTACCTGCTGTAAAGTTAAATTTCTCATCTCTCTTTTGTAAGGGACAGGACATTTTTATTCACTCTGAATATAGAAAGCCAATGCTGTTTCTTGACAATTTTCTGTTACAAAATTTACATGAACCTCATTGTCACTGTATTGGAAAAGAGAAACTAAATTAAGTCCTAGTATTTATACAAATGTCCTATTAATTTGTATGCTATAAGCACATAGTAACACTTCAGCATATAATGATGCTATACATGCATGATGAGGCTGGCTCAAACAAAACACCAAAACATTTATAACAAACTTAAAATGAACTGTTTCAAAACTGATCAGACTTGTTTTCACTGGATAGAGGACGAGCTTCTAAGTGATGAGGTCTACTTGCATATAGGAAAAATGCATTTGTAAGTTGCAAAACAGCAGATGCCAAGTGGTACCAAAAAAGAGTACAAATGCATGGTAAAATGTACACAGAGCAATCTCATGTGCAAATGCTGACTTTTAAGTGTCAATTTTTGTGCATGTATATTAACATTGATTTTTGGAGAAATTTTACTCTAAATGTAGCATAATCTAAAATCAGGGAACCAACAAGTATTTTCCAATGGTAACCTCAATATTAGTGAGAACTGTGACATAAAATATAGTCCTAGCTGCTGTGAATTATTTTATATGACAAGCTCAGTTGTCTAAAACTGGCTTTTGTTTGCTAAAATCCGCTTCATAAACTTCTATGTAAAATTTGGAGAAATGCACAATCCATACCTTGAGGTCCCCAAAATGCAGAATGATGCTCAAAAGACTTAATTATATAGCTCAACTACAAATAATGAAATTGCAAAAACAGCTTGGCTGGTAAATAATTTTCATTTCCTTCATGAGCTAATGGAGAGATGACTTGATACATTTCATGTATAGGTATAGCAACTTTTTTTTAGGATTTTAAATCCTAAAACAGGAAATATTTTTACAGAATTTTACAATAAACTGAATTGCAAATTTAAAAGTGTTTGCCTGCATTTAACTAAAAATAATATCCAATAGCTTTTAATAAAAGTTCTTTATATTGCTTCTAGGGATGTAAAAATGTGTAAAACCATGTAACAAATCGATATTTACCCTGGGATCTAGGGGTAGGAAGGTATGGGAGCTGGATGGGCTCCCCCCGCCACCGCACTCTCAGGATCCTGGCTCCCAGGATCCTATGCACACTGGGATTCTGCCTGCAGCAGAGCCCAAGTCATGGGTCAGGCAGCTGGGACCCTTGAGAGTTTAACCATTAACAGAAACAGATAAGCATCAGCTTATTGGTTAACTGGTTAAACTCTTGGGGTAGGTCCACACTACGGGACAAAGTTGAATTAAAATACGCAACTTCAGCTACATTAATTGTGTAGCTGAAGTCGAAGTAGCTTAACTTAACCTTTGGCGCTGTCCACACTGTAGGAAGTTGAAGGGAACACAGTCTCCCTTCAACTTCTCTTACTCCTCGTGGAAACAGGACTACTGACATTGACTGGAGCGTCCCTCTCAGTTCGAATTAGTGTGTCTTCACTAGACCCGCAAATTTGAACCCTGGAAGATGAACAGCAGTAGCTTCAATCTTCCTCTGTAGTGTAGACGTACCCTTACATCTCTACTTGCTTCCTCGCACTTAATCTATACACAAACAAATACATAGATTCCTGTGCTGTGTTTAGAATGATGTATCACTATAATGAATCTACCCTACGATATATCAATTCAAATTTGTCCAAAATTGCACAATTATTTTTTACCGGAGTGGTATAAAAATCTTCAAAGCTTATAAAACATTATGTTAGCAACTTCCTGTAGACACTGTTACTCAGATTACTGGAGCAGGTATCCCTTCTGCTGGTTCTAGCCATTAACTGACCACTGCTGCTACTACTGCTAGGTTCAGGATTCTTTTTACAGCAAAAGAGATTTCTAACCTGCCTCTGACACTCAGAAGAGGCATAATAATAAATCAAAGGATCAATGCAGCAGCTTACACTGCTGATACAAACACAGAGGAGATAGGCAAAATAGAGATATTCTAACTGGTTGTTGTAAGAAAAAGATATGTAATGAATTAATAAAAGGACATTTGTTGGGCCAAAACAAATAATAAAAACAGAGAAAACAGCTGCAGACAAGAGTAAAGCACGTGTCTTCTTACTTTGCTTTGCAACAATATTAGAAGAGATTAGACATCGGATGATACACACATAACAAACAGCAGTAATTATTAATGGCACAAAAAAGAAAATGGATGAGAAAATGGAGAAGAAATTATAGTAATATCTCTTAAGTTCAGATTCATCTAGCACATCATGGCAGGTTGTAATGTTTAACTGAGGTATTTTCACAGTTTGCTCTGTGATAAGAATGGGTATAACACCAACTATGGCTATAAGCCATATGGTAAAGCAGATTAACGAGGCACGCATTAATGTACGCCATGAGAGAGACTGCATAGGATACACCACAGCTAAGAAACGATCAATGCTTATAACAGTCATTAGCAGTATCGAACAGTACATGTTACAGTAGAATGCAGCAGTGATGAGACGACACATTTCAGGTCCAAAAACCCAGTTGTTTCCAGAAAAATGGTATGCAATCTTAAAAGGAAGCACACTTACAAACAATATATCCGCTGAGGCCAAATTCAGCATATATACTACAGCTGGCTTTTTAACCTTCATTTTTATCAGGAATACAAGTATTGCTGTAATGTTCAGAGGGAGACTTAGCATAACCACTAATGTGTAAACTGAAGGAACAAAACGAGTCAACCATTGACTAGTCAGGTATCTTTCAGCATCATGAGAGATGAATATTGTTTGTGTTGATACATTTGTAGTTATATTGATTAATCCTGATCCAACTTTTGAATCACTGTCAATGGCTTCAGGAGGTATAGGTTCATAGGTGTTATCTTTGTGATACAATGCAAAGGTTCTTCCCCGCACGGTGTCATTCCTTGAAGTTTTTTCTGAGAATTAAAGAACAATAAGATTAGTATGCAAGATATTTGTACACAGTTTTCTAGCATGAAAATAGTTTACCAAGAGGAAGGACGGTATTGTGGTTACATCACTGCACTGGAACTCAGGAAATTCATTTTCCATTTGTGGTGCTGCTCGTGACTGCCTACGTGACATTTGACAAGTTGCTTAATCTCTCTGTCCCCTGATCTTTGTAGGGTCCTCTAGGTACCCTAGTAACACAATTAATAAATCCTGTTACTCTTTGATTAGATTTGCCAAGATCTTTTATAGTTGTTATAGCGATCTAGTGTCTCCTTGCTATTCAAGCATAAAACTCCATTAGGTGCAATAGTAATGACATGCACATAGCCAAAAGAGCACGTTTACCACTGAAAAACTAAGTTTAAATTAGGGATGTGACTAGTTGATTAGCTGATAAACCTAGGCATATTGGTTAATCTAGTTCACTACTTGCATTTCCCCCCCACCCCTTGCTGTCTCTATATTAGAGGCAGCAAAGGGGAGGGAAGTAGGAGCCAGTGCTGGGGGAAGCAGGCTTAAAAGATGCTTCCTCCCCAGCAGCAGCTCCACAGTGCTGCCTGTCCCCCTCTCTCAACACTGCTGCTTCTAATATAGAGGCAGCAGTGTGGGTGTGGGGGCAGGGGAGGCAGCTGCAAAGCAGCCTCTGCCCACAGCGAAAGCTGTTTTGCAACAGCCACCCCTGCCTGTGGTGGGCCCAGGCTCACCATGGACAGAGACTGCTTCATGACCAGCAGTCCCTGTTCAGAAGGGGAGCCGAGCTCCCCGCAGACAAAGGCTGCTTTGAGGCAGCCTTCCCTGTCCCCACAGTAGCCTCTATCCGTGGGGAGCTCAAACCCTCTCGTGGACAGGGGCTGCTGCCACCCCACGCTGCTGTCTCTATCAGAGGCAGCATCCAGTCTGTGAGGGGAGCTGATTTTTAAACTAGTTCCCCTTGCGGACCGGCTCCCACCTGGCACCCCACACTGCTGCCTCTGATACAGAGACATCAGAGCAGGGTGCTCTCTGGGAGTGGGGCTGGAGCCGCTGGCTGCCGTTCCCACCCCTGGGGACACAGAATAGTCTACTAACCACTAAGAATTCATGCGGTTAGTTGATTGTTCTACTACCCGCTATCTAACATCCCTAACAAACACATTAACAAAGTTCAAAGATTCGGGTGAAATACAGTTCTATATGACAGATGAATGATTTCTGTTCAATGGGAGAAAAAGATTAATATTTTTCTATAACTACTTTTTATATTCTGTAAAATAAACAGAATTACAATACTACTAAGATATAGTAAGTAAGAATTGTACATTATTCTACTTCCTAAATGTCCTTTAACAGGCAAATGGTTGCAATTGCAAGAACACAATTTACACCTTTTTTGGAGGGAGTTACAGGAACAAATTATTGCTTCCATAAAGTGAAAAGTAGCATTCAACAATATATTTCTATATTGGCATTACTTGGTGTATATTTTAACTAAATTTCGTTTAAGTTTATATCATACAGTGGCAATCTAAAGATTCTACACCAGAAAATTAGCCATAAAAATATAACAAACACCTTCCATGGAAAATAAATTTAAAAAATATGTCATACAGACTACAGTAAACACCATGTTGTAAACCTTCCGTTTATCACACACTCCGGAAGCATTAGTTGAACCAGGAACCAAAGTCTAATTACTTTTATTCACAGCATAGCAGGGACATTGTAATTAAAAATATATTTTAAAACAATTTTCTGGTAAACTGCTTAATCATGTCTGATGTACATTAAACTTAGAACACCAAATATTTAAAATAGTATTTATTCCTTTCACCTTTATACAGTGATGATAGAAATATACAGAAAATTATTGAAGTATCTTAGAAACTAACAAACTCTACCTTAATCAAATTCTAAAACAGTAAATTTAACCTAAATTGTATAAAATAAATATAAAATCCATAATAAAAACTTTTGAAATACACAAAACATGCACACACATACATGAGCTCATGTATACTTTTATGTATCAAATTTTCATTTATGACAACAATTGGTTAAGTACTCTTATTGCCATATTTGCAACTTCTATAATTTGATTCAGAGACATCCACACAGAGGCACAGTGCCAATGGAAGAAACTTGTTACTAGCAGTGCTCATGGCAATATATTATTTATTTTCTGTCAATGGAAGTTTATTTTATTTAAAATTTCTAGTATAGTGTTTGCAACTTAGAAAGGGTAACACTGATGCAGAAGGATGAGAAAACGGAATTGATCAGTTTGTCTTTATATGAATAGAGAGTCAAAAACAAACAAAATATACATGGCAAAACATTCTTTAAATTAGAAACACCACCATTTATGGAAAATGTCTTTCCATCTGTAGCCCTGAAAACCTTTTAACAAGGCACTTAAGCAACATTATTCCTGTCTTATAGAATCATACAAGGGTAGGACTGGAAGGGTCTCAATAAGTCATCTAGTTCAGACCCTTACATTCAAGGCAGAACTAAGTAATAACACTAGATCATTCCTGACTGGTGTTTAGATTAGAACACAAAAATACAAGAATGGCCATAGTGGGACCATCTAGTCCACTATCCTATCTTCTGAAAGTGGCCAATGCCAGGGCTTCAGAGGGAATGAACAGAACAGGTAATCATCCCCTATTGCCTATTCCCAGCTTCTGGCAAAACAGAGGCTAAGGTTTTGTCTCATCTGTTCTTAAAAGACTCCAGTGATGGATATTCACAACCTCCCTAGGCAATTTGTTTCAGTGCTTACCTACTCTGATGGTACACAATGCGAAGGGGGTATTAGCAGAGTTGTTGCAGCCTTGTGTTTTCCCGGTTACTGGCCCAACCTCGGTTGGTAACGTTCCCACACAAGAAGAGCTTTGTGTCGCTCCAAAGCTTGCCTCCTCAACAGCAGTGGGTGCCCACCCCGCACCTTGCCTCTCCAAGGTGGCACGGCAACACAGCTAAGCAGTCTAACCTCACTGCCCCTTAAACAAACCAACCCTGCTGCTGGCTGCGGGCACAGGCAAGGGTTAAGTCTAGTCTTGATCTTGGAAGCAGCTGGCCCTGCGGCCGCTAGGAACGATATGAGGACACAAAGGGGGAGCCAGAATCCAGCCCAAGGAAGCCCGGGGTCCGAGGAGCTGTATGGGCTGTCCCGGCCGGGCAGAGCTCTCCGGGAAACCCTGCCCAGTGGCCATGGCTGCCGTCCCAGCAATCCCTTCCCAGGGACGGCGGGTTGCTGCTCCCGGGCAGCCCTGAGCCTGGCGAGCCCCTCTACCTCCGTCACCGTGGGCCAGCGCCTCGCTCCCAGCCCGCTGGCCTGCTCACAGGTGGGGTGGCCCGCCCGGCTCGCCGGCTCCGTGTGCCAGGCAGGGGCCCTGGAGCGCCCCGGGTCGGGAGGAGGAGACACGCCGAGCGGGACTCACCGTTCGCTGGCGCGCGGAAGGCGAGCAGGGGTCCGAGCAGGGCGAGCCCGCCGAATAGCAGCATCTGGCGCCCCATGGCCGCCTCGCCCGCGGGGCTGGGGTCTCTGCAAGCTGCCGCGCGCTCCACTGCGCTCCCGAACGCATAGGAAGTGCGGCGGGGAAGGGGGGTTATAAGCGGCCCCGGGGGCGGGGGAAGGAAGAGCAGCGGAGGGGAAGCGGTGGCCGCGTCTGTCACAGGCGCGGACCGCACAGCCCCGCTCGCTGCTCCCCGCAGCCCTGGGAGAGGCGCGACCGGTTCCCTGCCGCTGCTCTCTACGTTGTCGGGGAGGGGCTCGTAGATGGGTTGTGGGCGGAACAGGCTTCGCAGCTACCCGAGCCTGCCCTCAGTGCCCCTCCAGCCAAGCCACGTGCCCCAGGGAGGGGGAGACGCCATCTGCGTGTCCTCGCCCTGCAACAAAGAAGCGGAGGCTCCTTCAGCGCCGGAAGGAAACGTTCCCCGGTCCCACCAGGCCAGGCCTCAGGGGCCAGAGTTGAGCCCGCCTGTCGACAGCGCATCCAGCACGAGCCAAAACGAACTGATCTGAGCAGAGTCAATAGTTCACAAAGGCGCTCGCTGGTGCTTTGCTGGCAAGGGTGGGGATTGGTGCCTGGGAAGATTTCAATATTCATTTTACTGATACAGACCTTCTCACCTCCTTTGAGCAGCTCCCCTGGCGCAACCCTCCCAGCCAATCACACCTTGGACCTGGCCTTCAGATTTGATGTGGAGAGCAAATTGCTGTCTAGAGCAGAACATTACCTCATCGTGGCAGCGATAAGAGCTTTGTAAGTAACTAGTCAGAGCTAAGACCTTCATTTGACTAAAGACTCTTCCAATCCTTAAAAAAAAACATGCTAAAGGATAGTAGCACTCCACCCACATGATAAGGAATAGAGGATCTAGTGAAGGATATACAAGACTTGGGCATTGATGCAGTGGCCCCCAAGTATCCCTTCCTCATTACCCATACATATCTCTTAAGTTTTCTAGCACCCTGCATCAGATGGAGAGAGAGTTGGAAACCTGAGCACTAGTAGTGGAAGACAGAAACTTTACCCTTCCATCAACTGGATTTGATGAAGTTGGTCTGCAAGTTCAAAGATTTCCAAGAAATCAGGTAATTTCTACTAGCATAGGTACTTCTAGATCAGTGATTCTCAAACTTTTTGGCCCATGGTTCACCCTGCTCACAGACCTTTCCACCAACCACCAGCCACCCACATATGATAAAATGACAAAAATGCACTTGGTATGCAAGTGCGTCTTCTGGCCAGGAGGTAGGGTGCAGGAACAGAATTGGGGTGGGAGTCTGGCCAGGAGGGAGGCTGCAGGAGTAGGCTCTGTGTGTGTGGGGGGGAGGAGGGGGGGAAGGATTGCGAAGGAAGGTAGGATGTGAGGGTTGTGTGGGTGGGAGGATGGAGGAGCAGGGTTTTGGTTGGAGAGTGTCTGTGTGTTCATGATGTGGGGTATAGGGATTGGGCATGAGGGACATGGGGAGCAGTTACCTGGCTCTGCCCCCCCCCCCCACTGCATCCACGCACCAACTCCTGTTGCTGTTGTTAGTGGGCTGTGATTCTGGCCAGTAGGAGCAGTGGGAAAAATGGTTTACTGCGCTACAGTTCCCCCATTTGTGGGGGGTGAGGGTGCAGCAGTGCGCAGAGCTGCTTCCTTCCCCCTGCAAGCTGGATCTAGCCTACAAGGCTCACTAATGCCATCCATCAACCTATGCAGTGTTGTTCCTTGTAGTTAACTGTGTAGTGATTCATCTGGTCTCCTTCAGAGTTCCCAGGAACAAGGGATTGTTTCTATGAATTATCAGTATGTTAAATGAAAGTTACATAAAGACAATTTCATACCAATTTAAAATCTGACATTTTAAGTTCGACTTGGATATTTATGTAGAATAATTTTTAGGTAAAATCATTGCTCCACCTAAATCAGTGGGAGTTTTGCCACTGACTTCAGTGAGGTGAAGATCGTGAACAGGAGCAGCAAACAGGGAGTTTTGAGAGGGAGGTCTCCAGGTAAAGGAGTAAATATGGGACCCTTGTGGTAAGTGGCTGTCTGTAGTGTGTGTTTGTGTGTGTGTGTGTGGGGGGGGGGGGGGGGGTTACTTGCTGTGTGCTGAGCTTGTGTTTGTCTGTTTGGTTGGTTTGTTTTGTTTGAAGGAGCATGTGCTGTGGCCGGCAGCTGGAAGCTGTGAGCTTCTAAAGGTTTGAAATCTAGAAGCGTCTGTTAATTGGCTGAGCCTTAGTCAGGGGGAGGGGCTACCAGGGCTTTATAAAGCTGTGAGTCAGCGACCAGGGAGCTTGCAAACAGGGAGTTTTGAGAGGGAGTTTAGAGGGCGCTAGTTTCTTCTGACCTTTTTTAAACATAACTTTTATAATAATCCATATTCCAGACATTTAATAAGAAGCCCAGTTTATAATTAAACTTATTCATAAGAACAATGGAGACAGAAGCCCAGCAGCAGAGTGGGGGCTATCCTGTTTATTGCATCGAGTGTAACATGTATGATTACCTGCCCTGTGGGCGGGTGGCATATGTGTGCACCCGTTGCAAGGAGCTCCTGACCCTCAGAGACTGAGTTTGAGCTTTGGAGGCCAGGGTGGCTGAACTGGAGGAGCTAAGGGAGGCAGAGAGCTATGTTGATGAGACTTTCTGGGAAGTCTTTCAGGGGAACAGAGCATTCAATGGGAGCAGAGGGAAACCATCCCATAGTTGGGACCCTCCTTCCAAAGGATGTTGTGGTATTCTCACACTGAGGATACCTCTGAGGGGGAGGGAACGCCAGTTGTTAGGAAGAGGCAGGTGTTAGTAGTGGGTGATTCGATCATTAGAAACATAGATAGTTGGGTTTGTGATGACCAGGAGAACCGTATGGTCACTTGCCTGCCTGGTGCGAAGGTTGCGGATCTCTCGAGGCATCTAGATAGATGGGGGGAGAGAAGGGGTACTTCAAAATACTTTGAAACCCCAAGGTGGCTGCTGCACAGCTGATCCGTGAATCAGCTGTGCAGTGGGCTGCCCTTTTAAAATGCTGCCTCTGCATGATTCAAAAGGGCAGCCATGGAGCCCAGGGTCAGCTGGGGACTCCCCAGCTGACCTCTGGCTCCTAGCGGCATGCAGCGTAGTGTGGAGGCTAGGGTCAGCGGGGACTAAGAGTCCCCTGCTGACCCCAGGCTCCATGGCTTTGAAATGCACAAGAGCCCCCCCGGGAACTCTTGTGCATTTCAAAGCAGACACGCTGCGTGCAGCCTGGAGTCAGCGGGACTTCCCCCTGGCCCCAAGCTGCACATGCAGTTCTGCATTCCTCCCCCTACCGGGGCTCTTGTCCATTTCAAAGGAGGAATGCGGAAGGGCCTATTGACTAGTTGACGGAAATTCCATCAACTAGTCGACTAGTCAATAAACCGCATTTTAACATCCTTAGTTTTCTCCTGAGCATCAACACATGATGGATTAAATCTTAGCATTATAAAACGTTAGCTTGGTGTGAATATGTTAATAGGAATTCAGAACAAAGTGTTTAACTGTTATGAAAGGGATCAAATGTTCAGTAAATATTGTGAAATATTTTGTTTATAGAGACGGGGTAGGTCAAGGCTGGTATGCACATACTAACTAGGAAAACTAGTAATGACAATCATGCTATATAGTACTGAAATTTATCCAGTCTATTTTTAATCATATGCAACAACATGTCAACTCCATTACCAAGACTACTGTAGTTATAAAGTAGTGAGTGACACACTGGTAAAACAGCTGCCAGCTCTTGCTAAGGCTGTTGGCAGTAGCTGAACACTGATAAATTCATCGCTGAAAATCAGATCAGCTCACCTATATGTTAATATTGTCCAAGACAGGTGTGAAACTTAAGTGTTTAGTCTCTATAAAGTGTGTATAAGTTGCTGCATGCATTAATTTTACTGAGTAAGTTGTATTCTATACTATAAAGTAATATCTAAGGTTTGCTTGCTGATAACTGTAAAAATACCTGCTCTGAACTTGTGAACCCAGGAAGGAGGATTGGTTCCCTGACCTATCAAGGAATTCCAAGACATGGGGCTTTATGAAACATCACAATACAAAGACTGGGTTAATAGTCCTCTTATACCCATGTAGGTGTTACATGCAAAAAAGCTCATCTAGTTTTAAAAGTTGTGGAAGGAGAAAGTAAAGATGCCTGACATGAATATTCTTCTGCTTTGCTTTTATGGACTTTCACAGGGCTGGACCTAGGAAGTAAAAGAAGAGATCTTAAGGATCAACCTGGGTTAGCCCCAAAAAGACATTCAGTGTTGATGTGTTACTACATCTGTCACCTTTTAGACCCACAGGCTGTAACATGTGTGTATGTGTATATGGTACCTGCTTTAACCTGTTAACATTCATTCATTTTTGTAGTTAATAAATCCTTAGTTAGTGACTATAAAGATAAGCTACATGCATTGTCTTTGGTGTTAGATCTAAGGTACAGATTGACCTGGGAATAAGTGCCTGCTCTCTTGGGACTGGGAACAACTTGAATATTTTGTTATTTGGCAACAGTGACCATTTTTCACTAAGTCTATCTTGCTTGGCTGGCAAAATAGGCTGGAATGCCTAAGGGGACTGTCTGTAACTCCATGGCAAGGTTGTTATTTCGCTTTAGGAGTTGTTACTGGATTGGTGAAATCTAATGATAGAACAAAGCACTAATTTGGGATATCTTCTGTGTTTTTTTTTTTTTTTTTTTAATATATATAAACAGTCCACCCTGAAGCTGGCACTCAGTCATGAACTACTCCAAACAGTGTTACAATCAGAGTACCCACAATATAATCTCTTTATATAGTTTTAGTCTAAAAAAATTAATATTTGCTGAATGTATTAATTCAGCAGAACTTCATTTTCCATCTATCCTTTTAAAACTTAGTCATGTTGAAAGTAGCACAGATGTAGTTATTTACCAATAAAATAATCACATTTAATGATGTACAGCACATGAAAGTTACCAGTGTTCATTTTTTGCTTTGGGAAGCAAAACGAGGTTTCAATTTAAATTGGACTTTCCAGCTTTGTAAAATCATTGAAGACAATAGGAAATTTCTTATCTGATAATTCTGTTAGCAGCTTTTCTCCTCCCTCATTATTTATGGGCAAATGCCCATCTGTGGATTTCAGAGCTGGTCCAGTTGTTGCCAGAGGCTCGAAAATGAGTTTCTACCCCCCAGAAGAGTTCATCCAAAACTGCAGGAACACTCTAGCAACTAATTATTAGCATTAAGACAACTTGATAGAATGTATTACTGTTAACTTTAAGACATTTTGACTAAGTGTTCCTCGACAAACACAAAGTTTCAAGTCTCAGAGGGGTAGCAGTGCTAGTCTGTATCTGCAAAAACAATGAGGAGTCCTGCAGCACCTTAAAGGCTAACAGGTTTAAGCAAAAACTTTTGTGGGTAAAAACCATCATCAGATGCATCTGAAGAAGTCATTTTTACCCACAAATGCTTATTCCCAAGTAAAGCTGGTAGTGTTTAAGGTACCACTAGATTCCTTATGGTTTTTGGAAAAAAAAATCAGTTTATATTCAAGTCATGGGTTGAATTCAGAGAAGCTGCTAAAATAAAATTAAGAATGTTTTCATTATATTATGCAGCTTTTCTCTTCAGTCATTACTCATAGGAATTAGCGAGCAGTGAATCCTCAAACTAGGGTGGGGGAAGGATAAGCAGACTTTAAATTACAGGAAACCCGTGGACAAAAGGAACAAAGCAAACATGATTCTGGGATCCATTAACAGGAGTGTTGTGAGCTAGACAATAAATGTCTTCCAAGGATGCATGCTGACTATGGACACAAGCAAGGGGCTAATATGAAGGTTGGGCTGTCATTCAATATATTGTTTGCACTTACCTGCCTCCAAAAAGGGAACTTGAATGTTATGAGAATGACCTCATTTTGCATTGTATCAAGTGCATTATCTCATGTCCTCAAGAAATTTCAGAGTCTGAATCTGATGCTACCTAGCCTATGTAAAGAATTAACTACTGATGACCCCCTAGCCCTGAAAATAATTGATACAATGAAATTTTGGATCTTTGCAAATCTTTACTGCTTGCATTGAGATAAAAAGTGCCTCTTGATTTTGAAGAACTGGTGACTATGCCTCTTTTCCAACATCTGTATTTATGAATGATCCATTTCTCCAGACAGTATGCCGATTGGCATTTTGTAGGTCATGATTATAGCAGGTGTTAACCTGCAACCCGACACTTAAAATTTTAGGTGCAGAAGCTAGACAAGAAAGTTTTGTACAGCTTGTTGTGAACTCACATACATAAATTCTCTTCGTGCTGTGAGGATTTTGTTGGTTTTGAGAAAAATGAATCTAGATTTTCTTTGGAAGCGTCTGTACCAGATTTTTCCCTCTGCCAGAGGGAAAGTTTCTTCGTGGATACCCTTGTATGACATGGAAAGCCCCTCAAAATGCTAACTGACAAAGGACACTTCATACAATCTCTCTCTGAGCCTGAAACACTCATTGCCCCAACTCACTCTTATCAATATTTGTAGCAAGAAATTGTCAAGTAAGATGTACACAAATTGATAATATGCTGGCATTAATATTAATGTGATGTATGTACTGATGGTATACAAAGAATTATAGATGTGTGCTAGAAATACGTTCCTAAAATGTGGTTGGCAGGCAATGCCCAAGTCCATCCTATCCTAGACAATTTTACTAAGTTAGCTACACTGCCAGTGTAAATTAAACAAGACCAAAGTCCATGAAAAGGATATTGACATGCAAAGTAAACAAAGCAGTTAGGCAAAGAAGTGGGGCAGGGTGGAGGAGGAAGATTTAACAATTTCAATCGAGGCTCGAGGCTGCACCTGCAGGAAAACTTCCTGCTTCTTGTTGGAGATCTCTGGAGTTTTCCAGACATACCCCCAAATATCATGAGCATCCCCTAAATTCAGAAAACAAGCAAGAGGAGCACAAGTTTAATATAGTTGGTATTAATGAAACTGGCAAGATAATTTGCATAATTGGAATGTTAAAATAAATGTTGATTACTTGATCAAGAAAAGCATCACCTGTTGCAAGTCACTAGTAACTCAGAAAAATGATCTTTAACACTTATGAATCAACATGCTAAGATAAAGCTACAGACCACCCCAAAAAAAATCAGTTGTATAAGGAGCTGGTCTTCATTTTCCCTATCTTTAATGTATAGGAAAATAAGCTGTATGACCATAGGGGATTTCAATTTGAGGGATACATGCTAGAGCTACTGTAACATCCTCGGAATTTCTTATTCTAGATGATACTTTCCCAATTCAAGAAGTGTTGCAGCCAACACAGGGGATTTCTTTACAGATGAAGAATTGATCACTAGAACTAAGATACATACAAGTGATCATGGCTTGATCACATTTATAATGTGCAAGCAGAAGAAAGTGCAGATTGTCCAATACACACCTGTACTTCAAAAAGGACAATTTCATAAAGCTGAAAACAATTATGAGCATAATCAGTTGGGAAGTAGAATTTAATCAGAAAAAACATGACATTTAATTGGGAATCATTTAAGAACACCTTACCAAATGCTCCAAAATCCAAAAATTGAAGAAGGAGGCCATGCTGGTTAAAACACTGACCTACTTTAGAAAGTGAACACAGCTATAAAAAAAGGTTACAAATGGAAGAAAGTAGTAAATAGGACTAAGTATCATTCAGAAGTTAGGAATGGTAGAAAAATTGGTAGGGAAGCAAAATGACAAGGAGAAATCTAAGGCCAGCAGACTTAAGCACAATAGGGAATTTTTAAAATATCCTGACAAAGCTTTTGGTCCCTTATAATGAACAACTATTTACCCAATATCAATAATACAGGAAAGACAAGTATTCAGTAAATATTTATTCTTTATTTGGGGAAAAACAAGTGAGTCTCATTAAATAGTGGTAACATTTTCCATTCCATAAGTACCTCAAAGGGATGTTAGAGAAGCAGCTAAAGTTAGACTTTTTAAAATCAGCAGGTCCAGATAACTTGAAATCAGGAGTTTTAAAAGACCTGTCTGAAGAACTTGCTGGACCATTAATGTTGCTTTTCAATGTCTTGGAGCACTGGGAAAGTTCCAAAAGAGTGGAAGAAACCTAATGTGCTTTTTTTTTTTTTTTTTTAAAGTGCAAATGTAATAACCTGGGTAATTGGAGCTTTGTTAACTTGACACTGACCCATGGAGTAGTTGGTATGGAACTTGATTAGTAATTAATAATTAATGCAAATCAGCCTGGGTTATGGAAGACAGTCCTAAATTTGATTTAAAAAATAAGATTACAGATTTGGTTGATAAAGGTAATAGCATTGATATATTACACTTACACTTCTGTAAGGCATGTAACAATAAAAACTGGTTAATTTATATAGTGATTGGCACTGATACAAGAACTGCTAGAATACTGTGTCTAGTTCTGGTACACACTTTTTAAGATTGAGGTTGATATATTGGAGAGGGTTCAGAGGACAGCCATGAGAATGGTTAACAGATTAGAAAATACACACACAGGAATCTTAAACTCTTTAAAATGAATAGATTACGGATGACTTCATTATAGTGTCTTTCTGCATAGGGAGCACATTTTAATAATGGCTCTAATCTAGCAGAGAATGGTGTAACAATACAAAGGCTGGAAGTGGAAGCTAGACAAATTCATACTGCGAATAGGGAATACATTTTTCTGTGATGGTCCCTTTCTGGCCTTTGAATTTATGGGTCTACAGTGGTAGGAAAGGAAGCTATATAGGAGACCTGCTCCTCCTCCCATCCCTCCACCAAGGAACAGAGTATCCTCTAGGATTCCCTATCCCTCCACTCCAGCCCAGGTCTGTTACAGGATTTACCTCCTGAGATAACTGGATAGCTTCTTACACACCCTTAGACTTTTTCCGTGAAAGCTCAGGAATTCCTGATCATATTTTTCTGCATGGGTGCTAAGAGTCCTTGGGGCAGGCTGGGGACCCAGCATACTGATTTGACTAAGCTTCATATCCTGGCAGTACAATGGTCAGCTAGTTGGAAGCAGGCAGAACATAATTCACCCTCTGTAGACCCTGAAAAGAGTGCATCATGTAAGGAAAACTGCCTAGATTTAAGCCAGGTGTTTGCAGGATAGCTTTGCTATACCTGAGTGTGCATCAAAATAATCTTGCAGGGAGTGACTCTAGTGGCAGATCCAGGTGGTTGAAGTCATAACACAGCTAAGTACCTGATCCAGGGGAAAAGGAGGCCAAGTTGCCACTGCACAAAAGTGAATAGAATAAATGGTTTTAAAAACAGGATGGTTGGGAGAAACTGAACTATTTCCACTGACAGATGCAGAAAATCTAGTGTCCTGAACTAAATGGCAGGGTTTAGTCCTAGAGGCTCCTGCAACATCAATGGACAAATTCCAACTGAGTAATAAATGAAAAAAGAAGCTGTGCAACAGAATTCCCTTACACCATGTGGATTGTTATAGTAATACAAGATGAAAATGATTTAGAAACTTACCACTTTAATCAAGTAACGTTTATTTTACATAGAACAATCTCCAAAGAATACATTTAAAAACTGATTTTATTGCATTTATTTACTGATTTTATTTTCGTACAAAAAAAAAAAAAAGAGACAGGCAATTTAAGGATTCAAATACCTCGTTATTAAAAAAAACCTACTGATCACAATTCAGATTGCCCCTTTGCCACTTAAATTAAAAGGCTGTAAGTAGAAAAATTTATTTATCCCGAGGCAGTAGTGCATTTTTATTAGTAGGAATAAATCAAAATATACCTTTGTACAAGTACGTTATTGTAACTTTATAATTACCTATAAAATTTATTTCAAATTGCACAGTTCACTTTACAGTTGACAACTGCCAGAAAATAGGCTTAGCATTTAATTTGCTAAAAATATCCCGCACAAACAAATTAGGATTTCTTGCAGAGAAGAAGTCAAAAGTCTAATAACTATATTATGCAACTTGGATCATTTAAAATATATTTTCATGGGAAGTACTTTATATATTTATGCCATTTAACTAAATTTATTTTCTGCGTATTTTAAAAACCAGCCTGCCCTCCCTCCCAAATAGCTGAGTGTCACTAAATGATATACTTTCCAATCAAAAGTCCAACACTACAGTGAAATCTGGAAGTGTTTAAATTAGCCTATTTTCTACTTTACTACTGCAGTATCAAATGATGAAAAAGGCACATAAGTATATTCTTCTGAACAGATTGGTCTTTTTTGACATCCAAAACAATGTCCAATGATAGTAATTGAAAAACATTTAAAAGCAAAAATACTGAACAGACATTCCTATTGATTTGATGCAGACTCCACGATATCTGCAATCTTCATTTTCCATAGAATTTCTTGTTCAACAGGAATATGAGCAGGTTTACATTAACTTTTGCTTTATCAAACATTTTCATTACAGCTACACCTTCATATTGCATCTGAAGCAAATCCTGCAAGTCAGAATAAAAAAAAAAAAAAAAAAAAAAAAAAAAAAGAAAAAAAAGCAGCGAGTTTTAGCTTAGGGTTCACACTTCATGATTCCTAATTTAAAAAATAAATAAACGCACCAGAATTGTTGCTTTTATTTACAAGTTCAGAGCCTCAAACTCCAAATGCTTAGCAGCTGAAGTGGCATTTAGCAATTAATTTTTGACACATTTACTGTACTGTCCATACATATAAACTAAAATGATCCCCCTCTACATACCCAATCTCAGCTTAAGCTTAATATACTACCTCAGTAACATGGTTACTTCCCACCCCTTATGCTATAATGCCCCAACAGTTTATGAACAATCAGAAAGGGAAGATTTTTAGCTCAAATACAAATCTATTTCGATCCAATAGAATAAAATGTAAACTTTACCTGGAAATGGAGTTCCACTTTTTCCATCTGAACACCCAAGAACTTTGCTTTGATTTCAAAGTCACCCATTTCTTCACCAGGTGTGATGTCAAACATAACATTTTTAAACCTTAAAAAAATTGGATGTATAATGTATGTCACACAACTTCACATGATCAAAAAATAGAGAAAGCCACAAAACAAAAATGTGGACTATCAGCACTATTTTTTCCCTGAGGACAGTATGCATGGACACCAAATTCACAATCTGAAACCACAGGTATTACTACAACCCCTATGACCAACAGAAGAAGAATCTGGGAGACTGCAGGGCAGTTTCTGGTTTGCAACAGAAATCAGTAGTGCTGAGTTAGGTATTTTCTTAGGCTGTATGTTAGGGATGTTAGATAATTGACTAATTGGGTAACTTCATCAAAATTTAGTGGCTACACAATTATTCAATAGTCCCTGAGGGTGGGGCCAGCAGTCAGCATGCTCCTGGCCCTACTCCTGGGGGAAATCCCCTGCCATCCCATGCTACTGCCCCTGTATTAGAGGCAGCATTGCAGGCAGGAGCTGGTCCGTGAAGGGAGCTGGTTTAAAAACTGGCTCCTGCCTGCTGCCACGCATTGATCTGACATCCTACGGAGCAGTCTCAGTCTGTGGCAAGCCTGGGCCCACTGCGGACAGAAGCTGTTCCATGGCAGCCTCCTGTGCTCCACCCGCAGCACTGCTGTTTCTACTTAGGCTTATCGGTTAATTGTGTAGTCAACTTCATGTTGACAACCCTATAAAGTGCTTCATGATATAGGAATACCAGCATATTATACCAGCAGAGTCCTCCCGGTGTGTACTCGAACACTGGAAAGCTGTGCTTTGTATATGTAGAATAAAAAAAGTCTCCTATGAGTAGAACAAGCATACCAAAGTATAGTTTGGTGCTAACACTGCTTCTACAGTAGGGGTTTCTGCCAGCACAGCTGTGTCAGAAAGGGATAACCCCCGCGTAGCACTCCTATGCCAGCAGAAGTATGTAGTGTAGACATTAGGGACATGAAAGTATAACCATGTAAACAGTTAACAGATGAGCCTCGGCTCACTGTTAACCTTCATGGTTTCATGCAGGTTCTTGGTACGTACAGGGAGCCGACTTAAAAACTGGCTTCTGAGGAGCTGCCTGCCAGAGCGGCAGGTGGACGCGGATACACATGGGGAGCAGGCTTAAAAGCTGGCTCCCTGGGCACACTGGCCTCTGGGGAGCTGACCTGCATATAACTGTGTAACCTCTGAAATTTTCAGCAGTTACAGGATTACTTATTACACACATTTTAAAATCCCTCAGATGTGGCTATAAAGTAATTTATTTGTGAAATGGACATACAATTTCTCTTTCCTTAAAGGAAAAGGGTAATAAATGGCACACAGGCAGCACCGTGTGTCACTGATCTCTCTCAGGGAAAATAAATCTCATCTGTCTCCAGAAGCTTGTCTCACATTTCACTCTCTCTTCAGGGTCCCCACAAGCCTAACCCCTTCATGAAATTGTGCCCACTGCCTTTTACCTCTCTGCAGAGCTCTGCATTTTATACCTGGAAACCCATCCTAATTCAAGGCAGAGCCCACATGGTCTGGCACAGTATCCCTAAATGCTATCTTCATTTTCATGTGACACCTTTGCAACCAAATAAAAGCTCAGAGGGGTCTAGCAGCCCAAATAAATGCTTTAACCTATACAATATCCTTAACAACGTGCACTTACTGCACAGCATCTTTTTCTATAGAGAGTTTTCTTCCTGAGTGCTTAAATGATCCCTACCCAGTGGGCTATTAACACAATTTGCCATAAAACAGGACATGGCCTGATCAATTATACAGATTAGTTTCCATCCATGAAATCTCCCAAGAGAGACTGAAGCATTATTATAAGTTAGTGTCTCCATCCTGAATTAGTCTCATCTGATCTATTCAACTTTTTAGTAGTCAAAACAGCTTAGACCACTCCTGATCATGAGCTTGGTACATATAATACAAAGCAGAGACAAGAACACATTTCTTGAGAGACCTTGCCTCTAACTCTTGGCTATGTTAACTCTGATGATAAATTGATTTTATTGGTATCTATTAAGGTTGGACTGTGAATGAAGAAGTATAGAGGATCCTAAAGTTGCAAGGAGTACTTGTCCAGCAATGGTTCCCATACCAACATGTCAGAAGTCAACTGGGTATGAACAATGGGCTGACCTGCCCCTTAAGCCTATTTCTAGAAGGAGTTAGTCCATGAGAATGGTTTGGGCTTCTCTCCTGTGTTGTTCTGGGCCCAACTTCTGCACTTGAGTCTCTTCTGGAATCTTTGTGGTGGAAGAATGAAAGGCGCTTCCTCCATTATAGGCGAGTTTGAAGAGTCATGTTTGATTTTGCTTGGCTTTCCTGCCTTATCAAGCTTCCTTCTGAACTGGACTAATCTTAGGAACTTGCACTCTTAAGACTTGCAAATAATTATCCACTGTCTAGGGCTTAAACCAGAGTTGGCTGTTGGCCAGAGTTTGACCTCACACTTGCTGTCAGTCTAATCAAGTACATGGGTGTCTTAATGAACAGAGACAGAGGTATCTTTAATATTGCTTAGCTAGTCATTGTTCTGAGGAGATGGGTGTGTTCTAGGTTTTGTAGCTTTACATAGAGCATTTGAGTCATGGCAAATCAGTTGGCGCTAACAGTGAGGCTCTGAAGACATATGAGGCTTTGAAGTTGCTTCTGATAGTGGCCTCTGTCTTTCCATCTACCAGGGCATTTGAGGAAGCATTCTTTCCTTAAGAAGGAGACACTATGACACCTTTGCCACGGTTGTTACTGTCATAGCCTCAGGGGTGCTAAAAAGCCACTGTAAACACCTACGACCAAGCAGAATTTCACTACTTGTCAAATAACCTTTACCCTTTTATTGAGTTTCCCACTCCTTCCCCAATCATATCAGTGGAACAAGGTGGGGGGTGGGGTGGGGGAGAGAGAGATGGAAAGTTCTGTTTTAGATGAGGAATAGCAATCCTTATACTTTTAGCTTAGTAAGGCTTTCTCTGGCTACATCTTGATGGTGTAACTCAACCTTCCTACCCATGGTTTCAAACATACCTGAAAAAAGAGCCTCTTGCTTTTTAACTCAAGTTTTTTCACAAAATCAGGAATTCCCCAAAGCTCTTTCTTTGGAGGAGAAACTGGAGCTCACGGAAGATGAAGATCTAAGGGTGCTTTGTGATTTTTCTTTTGTATTTTCTAGTGTTTGGCTTCCTTAAAGTTCTACTTAGGTTTATTTTACCTTTGGAATGAAGTTTCATTTAGGGATGTAAAATCTTGTTTAATTGGTTAACTGGTTAAACAGTGTAAAACACTATATTTAACCAGTTAAACAAAGGGGGGGGGGGGAGAAGATGTCCAAGTGGTGAGGGGCTGCTCCAGCCCAGGGTGGGAAAGGCGGGGGGGGGGGGGAGGAGAGAGAAAGAGTGCTGGCTCTGTGTGGGGGACTGGCAGGCCTGGAGCAGCTCTCCCCCCATGGCAGGCCGCAAGCAGAGGGCTGCTCCTGGGTACCAGTTAACTGTGACCTGGTCATCACCACCCATTAAGGGTAATTCCTATTTGGGATCCACACTCCCATCTTACATGGGGCTTTTGTGCTTTAGCCCACATGAGGGGAAGGAAGGAGGGTAGAGGTTTTTTTTGCTCTTCATCCTTGAATATGTTATTGGAAAGAAAATGCTAAGAAGCATTGTTCTAAAGAGACTGGATTCTCTTCTTCCAATTATTAAAAAAACAAAAAAAACCAAAACCACACCACTATGCCAGACTCCTTGTCCGTGACAATAACCCACTCAAGTGAATGGAAAGGAACTCTGGAATTTTTTTTTTTTTAAGTAGACTGGATCAGTAGATTATGAAAGGTGATAAATCAATAAGTCTCCTCAATTCCCTTCAAAGAATCCCTGATTGGTGTGGAGACTCAGAGCCCCCATTTTGCTAATGTGAACTGACTCATCCTTGCTGAAATGTCTCTAGAGAAGTCTCAATTGCTATGCAAGTGTGGGGGAAGAAAGCAGGGACCTTCAGTCAATAAAATGCTCATGGACCCTTGGAAAAAAAACCCCCAAAAACGACAGAACTGTTTTTCTATCGATCCTAAAAAAGGCTGGCTAATCAATGAAGCAACCCTGATTTTCAGTTTCTTCTGTCTGCCTTGCTCAGTATGATAGAATTTAGCAGGCCTCAAGCCAAGTGTGACCCATCTCTAGTATTTGCTGGAAGAGAACTGAAGCCCAAGTATCGCGCGCGGGGAGGGGGGAGGGGGGGGGTCAGGATCCAGAAGCTTCAAAATTGAATTATTTTCACTAATGGCAATTTCAGCATACTGCCTGCTTTACTCAAAAGTTTATGCAAATGTTTACTCAATGGATGAAAATGCAATAGCTGTTCAGCAAATCAGCTATATCAGCAATTAAATTACTTTAAATGGAACATTGAAATGTTAGCTATAATGTTTCATAGGCTTTTGAAGCATATTCTCAAAAAAGTCATTAAGCAGCAAACTACCATGACAGCTGGGAAAAAGATTATTAGGATATGCAACTGTAAGTTCCCTTACTAATATGTAAAAACCTCTACAACAGGAGTGGCAGCCTGTTGCAGACAAAGAGCCAAAATAGCAGTGGATACAGTGCGAAGAGCCAGGGCAAAGTTGTTCAGCAAACAAAAAAAAACAAAAAAAACAAAAAAAACCCCCCAAAACCCCCCTGCCCCTTTAAGAAACATGGTTAAAAGCTTTTTGGCTGCATCAGGTCCTGCCAGCTGCCACCATCTTAAAGACGCTATTTTGAATGGCTACACTGGATGGCTCCCCTGCCCCAGTGAGCACAGGGAGCCAGGAGCCATTTTCGGGGGCGGCTTCATGAGCCGCACTGGGGGGGGAGGGGCGGGGGGAAGGGGAGGAAGAGGAAGAGAAGAGCCCAGCGGTTGGCTGCCCATCCTCTACAGTGATGTGAGGAAAAAAGTGCTGCATTTTTTGAACTTTCACCAACATGTGACTGGTTAAAGAGTTGTCAATTTCCTTGGCTCTGAGCAAATTTAACTCTATACTCACTGGTTGGTTTGAAGATCTTCAATTTCTAGAATGACCCCTTTTTCATGTAGTCTTGCAGCTGTGTACTTTAGTGATGCATGCTTAAGTTTTTTGCTTCCCTTCTCTTCTTCTTTTCCATCTAGTTTAATTGACCTCCGAGAATTTCTGTAAGGGAAAATAAGTTTGAGTGATCCACCAAGAACAAACATTTCTCCTTCATACTTTTTTCTTCTTCTACATAGCTATTTGCAAAGGAACCAGTAACAAAAGAGTTTAGTTCTTCCTTCACTCCTGTGTATTGTTTTAAAGGATCTTGCAAACAGTAACCAACTTTTTTTTTTATATAAACACTAGAAAGAAACAAAATGGGAATGGGGGGGAGGGGTGGGGAAGAACACAATGGAATTACTATCAGTCATGGAAAAAATTGGGAGACTTTGCCTGAATAATACACACTTTTGTAAAGATTTTCAACTGCTGAAAATATAACCACCTATTAAATTTGTTTAACTTAATGTAAGATGTAAAATGATAGAAATGATATATATTCGGGGTGAAAGTAAATTAAGTTTCTTACAGGTATTGTATCACACACACCCACCCTCCCCGGGGGGGGGGGGGGGAGAAGAGGCAGAGTAGGGGGGTGCTAAACAAGAGTACATGTAGGAAATGTAAGTGTGGGATGGAGCGTGGGGATCTCAGGGTAGGTGTTTAGATTGTGTGTGGGGGAGGGCAGGAGCTTGACAATGTGGGGGGCTCAGGGCAGGGTGCAGGAGTCAGTACTGGGGGTAAGAGGAGGGGCTTAGGGCAGAGGGCTGGGCGGTATGGGGAGCACAGGAGGCAGGTTTGGGGAGTGGAAGGGTTCAGAAGGCTGGTGAGTGTAGGAGTGAGAGGGGATAAGGGCCCCATTTTGGGACGGGAGCCTGCAGCTGCATATACCAAGACACTGCTACTCTTCTTTCCCTTCCCAGATGATCAGGAAGCGAGGTTAAAAGTGCACAACTTGCATGAATTACTCTTCTGCCCCTCCCCTCCGCAACCAGGAAGGAGAGGAATACAGCAAGCTGTACACTTCCCCTCACTTTAAGAGTCATGGGAAGAACAGCAGCATCCCAGGTATGCATGGCTGCAGCCAACTGTCACCCCCCCCCCCCAATCCCAGTCCTCCCAAAAGGTGTCCGGGGTGGGGGGGGGGCACCCACAGCTGGAGCAGTCCCAGACTGGTTGGAGAGGGCACACCCCCAGCCTGATGCTTAGCATGGCAGATTGCAGGAGAACCCTGGGAGCTGGCTGGGCGCATGTCGGGCTTCCTCCTGCAGCGAAGCACCCCAGCCTGCCAGCTCCTTTTGCCAGAGTGGTGTACCGGCTTATATACAATCAGAGATTAAAGTCTCTCTCTCACTCACACACACACACACCCCCCCCCCCACACCCCACCCCCAGGCTCCCTTCACCCTTAAAGAACCACAACTTATGTCAATAAAACATAATTATGGTGTGTCAGTGCAGCTTTATCTCATGAGAAATGCAGTAATCCAAAAACGAGCATGCATATCATCCCAGACAAGTGTCAATTACTTGCATCACAAAGCACATTTTAGTAGAGAAATATAAAATAGTACTAACTTATTCAGATATCTTGCCACCTTCAACAAACTGCCTCTCAGTGAGAAGGAAAATTATAGTTATGCCCCCATGCAAGGGAGCACATGAGTTTTCCCACTGGTACACTCCAATTAAGCTTTCCACTTCAGGACCAATAAATTGAAAACATCCCTCAGTCACTGTCTGGTTTTTTTAATTAAAGAAAGTCTTTAAGAGAAAGCTTCAAAGAAATTTATCACCACTCCCTTTTCCACTAGGTAGTTATTCAACAGTTAGTAACAAGTCTGGTTCACTTGATACATCTGAATTATACTGAGATGTGCAACTAAAGATGGCATTAGGTGCACTCTTGAAATGTTAAAATCTTTCAACTCACTTTCTTGTTAAGTTGTCTAAGCAGGTTTTTATATAAGTGTTGTAATAATTTACTTGATCTTCATAAAATGTTGTCTTGGATTGAAGTGCAGATAGAGTCTGTTGGAGTTTCACTAATTCAGCTTTGCGATGATGCCGGTATCTTCTTTGATTTCGTATGTCCTGTGGTAAAATGTTTTGAATTGTTTTATTGAATAAGTTTATTTTAAAATAACTCAAACCAATTTATTTGTACAGATTTTGGTGATCTTTGAGGAATGCTGCTACAACTGATCATCTTATTGCTCATTTATTTATTGGGGAAAAAACGTGAATTATAACAATGCAGTTGCCCTCATTTCCCAGAAATGTTTTTTTTAAATGCATGGGATTTGTATCCATGTGTACAGATAACAGTTAGTTAAACATTTAGCTAAATGGATAATAAAATCCCTAAATCCATGTGTGCGCAATTCAGTCAGCTGCATACTTCTTTTATCTATATACTAGAAGACTTAGGCACCAGTGCTCAGACCCTTCAGGGCAGGGGACTGGTGGTGGTGGGTCTGCAAGTCTGTTTGTTCAAAAACTTCTAAACAATAAGAGTTAGGGCCACCAAGTTTGGTATGCAGCTTCCTCTTATCCTAACTTTAAAGCAAGGTCTTGGATGTGCCAAGTAAAAGGGAAGTGCTAGGAACAGGACTGGTTTCCATAACCTGGAAAGGGAGGGGGCAGAGAGGAAAGATTTCACACACACAGTGGCCACTAGGACAGCAAGTGCGGGGGAGGGAGGGGGGCAGGGTCTGCCATCTCTTGCCTGCCACCAGACAGGGCAACTTCCTCCCTGCTCCAAACCCTTCCCTGCCACTCCTATCAGTGGTGGGGAGGAGGGAGAGAAAGCCCAGCTGGATGGGAACCCTCCACCCTGCACTCTCACACTCCTCCATATCCCCAGCTACCTGTTACAGGTAGAGACTTAGCTTCATTACTTCAGTGCATAGAATTTACAAAGAGCAATGAGGACCAAGTGAATAAACAGGTCAGATTTTAATTGACAAATGAATAGTTGGGACAGGGTGAAAAGCCATTAATAGTTCTGGCTCCGAGTTCTAGTATGTTCCACAATATGAGTTCTAGATATGTTCCACATCTGACGAAGTGGGTCTTTGCCCTTGAACGCTTATGCTCCAATAAATCTGTTAGGCTACATCTATACTGCACCCTTTTTCTGCAAAAGCTTATGCAAACGAAGCACGGAGTAGAATATCACCACGCTTCATTTGCATAATTAATTAGGGGCTGCTTTTGCGCAAAAAGGAGCTGTGTAGACAGCTCCTTTTTGTGCAAAAACCCACTCTTGCACAAGAGCCGTTCTTCCTGAAAAAAAAATGAGGTGGAAGGTGCCACAGGGCTTCTTGTTGTTTATGCAGATTCTTTAAAATTCTTTAAATCTTCTTTAAAGATTCTACGTATCTTTAAAAGACAATATGTAAGCTTTATATGAATAAATGAGTCCTTTATATTGTGACAAGTATCAGAGGGGTAGCCATGTTAGTCTGAATCTGCATAAACAACGAGAAGTCCTGTGGCACTGTCTACCTCATTTTTTCAGGAAGAACGGCTCTTGCGCAAGAGGGGCTTTTTGCGCAAAAAGGAGTTGTCTACACAACTTTTTCCATTTTAAATGAAGCAGACTTTTCCCAGCATATTTGTATTAGTTTCTAGTAGTCATGGGTCTGCTTCATTTAAAATGGAAAAAAGTAGCATACTCTCTCGCTTTAGCACATGACATTTGCGCTGTATGTTTACTTATACCAATGAAAGAGCTACATTAAAATATCCATAGACTGGAGATTGTCAGTTACCCTTCATCATTTGTATAGTCTGAATAATAGAGGGAAAGTGCACACCCTCACACAGTATTCAGCTCAAGCAAGCATGTATGAGTATTTTTCCTTACTTATTTTGAGTGTTTAAATTTTTCTTTCAAACTGAGATGGAATCATTATTTGCTTCCTTTGGTGACTCAGTTTGGTATTCTGTAGGAGGATGCTTATCACATGTACATATGGTGAAAAGATAGGTGTATTTTTAGAAATTTTGAAAGTAAACACCACATTCCATTTACCTTAGCAATCTCACTGATGATTTCTTGGTACTTATTTGCAGATGACACTAATCCAGCCTGTTCTAATGTGCGAAGATTTCTTTGTATTTTCCTTTTCTTTTGTTCTATTGGTAGCTGTCCATCTTCAAGCATAGACTGACTGTGCTTCATTTTCTCTGGAGTTTTAGAATCTAAGATGGCACGTTTCTCTACCACCTTTAAGTGCTCGGATTCCTGGACAAAATATGGAAAAAAAACCCAGTTCATTACAATGTCCAGATGTTCCAACCTCTATGTGGTAAAAAAAGACAACAGTGAACTGAGAATTAGCGTGTGTAAAATAAATTCTTTATTTCTCTCCATTTTGACTAACCTATGTTTTGAGGCATGGCAGGAGTGAACTCCCTTTTCAAGACACCTTAAAAGTAGGTCCATTATTAACTAACTTGAAAATGTGTTAGCTGGCTCATAGGAAGCCTGTTTGAATTGCAGTCCCATGACCTGAGCTAAAACGCATTTAAACTGAAAGACACTGATGGATTTTAAGGATTGGGGACTCCGATACAAAGTCCATTAAAGGGTCCCCCTTTAAAAAAAAAATCAAGAAAAGCCAAATGTGACATCACCGGCATAGCTTGTGCATCCACTAAATATTTCAGGCTGCAACATTTGGGAGAAGTCTGCAGAAGACAAGAGATTCCCACACGATTCCCATATGGAGGGAAAGCTGTAAGCCATTTCCCATTCATTTGTTTATGTACATTAGTTGCATAAGCAAACAAACTAAATGGGAGAATTCTTTTCTTCACATGAAAAAGATGAAAGTTAAAAACAATTTGCTGATGGAGGTGAAGAGTTTTGAAAAAAGTCTCATCTCATTTTATGAAATGTTAGGTATAAAAAAAATAAATTTTTCTCCATTGTTAACTGCCAGCAGAGCTGCCAGAGGAAAGCAAAGAGTGGGGAAAGATGCAAAAGGGGCAACTAACCCAGAGCCTGGTGATGTAAGAGGGCCCAGGGCTCCCAGCCAGTGTTGCTACTGCAGCAGCTGGAGCCCTGGGTACTTTAAATTAGGGATGTAAATGGGTAACAGTTAACCATTACCCAGGAGCAGCCCTCCGCCTGCAGTGCTGATACCCAGCCCGGGAGTGCTGGGTATCCACAGCCTTGTGGGGAATGGGGCGGGGGAAGGGCTGATGGCTCCCATCCCTCAAGCTGGCAGCCCCCTTACACTGCTGCTTCCACCCTCCATGAAGCTGCCGACTCCCAGCCCACATAGGCTAGGAGCCAGCAGCTCCGCAGGGCTGGGGCAGCCCCATGGCTGCTCCCCCTGCAGATTCCTGTTTAATTAGCCAGCCAGCTAAACTTAACATTTAACTGGATAACTAATTACATGGGATTTTACATCCCTAATTGTTGCTGGAGCCCCAAGTAGTGCAGGCTGGGCAGCTCTGAAGGGCTGGCTGGGGGAGACTAGCCTAAAGCACCACCCTCCTGGTTCCCTCATTTTACCCAGAGGGGAAGAGAAACTGCTCAGAGGGGCAAAAGATTGCCAGAGAAATTGGTTACCTATTTTAAATCCAGGACAAGGAATATTATATGAAGAGGAAAACATATAACCTGGTATTTACCTGCTGTGCAGAGGCTGGTGTTTCTAAGATTTCTAAGAGCGTATCTCCTGGTTGCGTTCGTATCACATCAACAACAAGCCTTTTTGTCCTTTACAGAGAAGCAAACAACGGAAGTTGTTATAAGACAGCTGGCATAGAAATAATTCAGTTTCTTCATTTGTGGCTCAGTTAAAGTTAAAAGATTCAACATGCAAAATGCTGGTATTTTTCAAAGACAGAAGCTCTGAAATCTAAATTATTAGCAGTAGTACTAAGTTGAACAATGTCTTTTTGATAGACTTTGATACAAAAAAGTGCATATATCTGCTTGTTTTCCCTTTATCATTTGGGAGTTTCAATTATCATGGTGATAGATGCCATAATAAGAATCCAGCTGCATTTGTATCAACTAAGTTAAGACTCCAACAAAGCGAGAGCTGGAAACATTCATCTTTTCAAAGTCCGACCTATGCATAAGCCGCTTATAAGCCATCTGAATTTACACTGATTGAGAAGGAGACATTGCCAAACTTCAGAAACATACACGTTAATGTGTATTACTGTGCTTTGCTTAATAAAAACCTCTCTAGGAGCAGAGAATACGCGTTTTCTTAGTACCAAACAAACCAAAGGAGGCAATGGAGAAACTAGTCTTGTTCAAGCAAAATTTAAAGCAGTCTTTAGCAAATCAGAATCTTACAGAAATGATACAAATATATCTATATATTTGAGAAATGTTCGTCTGAGTCTGTTTGTTCAAGAACTCCTTAAAAAGTTTGGACTTACTATTTGTACAGGATGTGAGAAAGCTCTGCCCGATGAAACCCCCCATTCTGAGGCCCTTCTCACCCCCAACCATCACTCCCATGCCCTCAGCCTCCTGCTCGGCCCTCTCCCACATCCTCAACACCCTGCCCTGACTCCTGCACCACCCATGCCATCAGCTCCCTGTCTGAAGGACCTGGACAACGCCAGGTAAATGTCTGAAACATGACAAACTAGAAGACTTATGACATTTATCTTGTGTTAAAAAGGCTACAGTTCACTAACTCCAAAAGAAGCTACTTCTAGAGAAATAAGTTAGATACTTTGGGAAGCAGATGCTCCAATTAGTGCATGTACCTTTTCATTTATGAGAAGCACTGTGCATTTCCATCATTGTGGTACTGTTACAAGAAGTGTGCATGCCTGATGAGTCATTTAGCAACTCACTATCCAATTATGCACATAACCACAGACATCAATCTTTCCATTTATCACAAATACTATACATGCAGTTAACTTTTACAAAACCACCAATTTATATAAGTTTTGAAACTGTACCTCCCAATACGATTAATAAAGCATACTTTTAAAGAGGGATGATTTAATATTAACAACAGATAGCAATCAGTCTGCCAAGCTGGCAGACAGATCACCATTAAGATACAGAGCAAATATATACCATGAAAGTTAATCTACATTGCCATAAAAATAAACTAAAATCATGTTTTGCAGGAGCCATATTTAGTGAGATGTTTGAATGGGCAACTGGCAAAACTGTTCTTAGGAGTGACTGATACCCTTGTGGACAGTTTTAATTGACACCAACTGGATGGCCAGTTTTTATGTCTATTCTAAAATGTGCAAGAGTTATTGTACAAGCCTCCTAACTTACTGTGATTATTTACAATTTAAACTGTAGTTCAACTCTGCACAAATAAATGGTTTGAAAAAGCTCTTTAAGATCAAATTGTCAGCATTTTCTCAGTTTCTGCTAAAGAGCAAGAACTATAGACACTGAGGCTATGTCTAGACTGCAGGCTTCTTTCGGAAGAAACCGTCTGAAAAAACTTCTTCCAAAGAGAGAGTCTACACAGCAAAAGCGATCTTTTTCGAAAGATAGCCTCCATACTGAATGGATGCTCTCTTGCATTTAAGCTGTGATTACTATGGATGGAGTAGCCACCAGGGAACCTGTGCTTTTTCCTCTTCTTTCAAAAGAATTCCCTCTTCCCTGTCCACACACACCTTTTTCGGAAAGATCTTTCAGAAAAAGGCTTCTTCCTCATAGAAAGAGGTTTACCAATGTCAGAAAACCCCCCCTGTTCTTTCGATTTTTTTTCGAAAGAACACAATTGCAGTGTGGATGTAAACAAAGTTTTTCCAGAAAAAAACCCTCTGCAGTGTAGACATACCCTGAGAAATTGCAAGGTGAGCAAAATTTAAGCTTTCGTTCAAACAAAAGTTTTGCACCATCAGTTCCAATTACAGAAGAAGCTGGTTGTACAAATACACTCAAGGCAATGAACAAAGATAAAATCAGAAATAAAATGGTGGCACTAAGATGTATGGTAACTATCACCACGCCAACCTCTTTCCTCATCCTTTATCTTTGCATTGATTATGCAAGTTTAAGTTGCTCAGGGCTGAGACTCTCTCGTTCTTTCCGTAAGTTGCCTGCCACATTGATATAATTAAGTAATACAGAAATGGGTTAAGATGTTCCTGTACTCTTACGTAGTGGTTTTTGTTTTAGGAACTACAGAAGTCATACAAGTAGCTTTATATCAAACCACATATGCAAAGTTACCAAAAGGACCCCAAAGTGTTTGAAAGGCCTCTTCCAGATCAAGAAGATTGCATGAACAACTGCTATACTGTTGGCAAACCCATCCCTTTCCTTTTCTGTCTATTTTCTGGACCATAACATTATATGATCACTGTGTGGGACATTCTAGAAGAAGTTCTCTCTACCAAGTAAATTAGAAAATTTTGTTTATGGAAAACAACAATTAAGGTTAGGAATTGTAGAGTGTGCACTTGCAACTGTCAATGTTGTGGTAAAATGGCTTTACTCCAGAGTAAAGTTGCAACTGCCAGTTAATAAAACTAAAATTATTTTCCAGATTCAGTAAGTACATCTAAAATATTAATTCTCAGTACGAGTTCTGCTGAGTGAGATTGTAGCTACACTATATAGGCCTGTATAGAATTTGAGGTTTAATTTTAAAAGACTGCCTAGCCAGCCCACAGTGAAGAAAATGTGTGAAGAAAAACTGTGAAACCAGCAGTTTTAGAAGGTTGCATCCATTTTCAACAATGAAAAAAAGATACTGAACAACTCAATTCACAAGTAGGTTGAATGTGAATATATCCAATGAAATGAAGAGGAGGTTAACTTAAAAATAAAAACAGCTATGCTGATCTTAATATAATGTTGCTGAAAGGACAACAACATCCTGTACAAATAGTAAATCCAAACTTTAAGTATGAAGGAGGGCAGAATTGCATTTACCTTAAAGTCTAGATAACTCATAATACATCACTAAAAAGATAATGTGTTAGGATACTATTTCACAATGTGCAAAAATGCAGTAGCAATAACTTCATAAGAGCTACAATATCGAAGTTTTACAAAGTCTGTTTCAGACTTTGAAAGATTCTGGATAAAGTAGAGATTTAACTGGTTTGATAGAGATCCTTCTATTTTCAGGCCCATGGTCTGAATTTTCCTGGTCAATAATGACAAATTAAATAACCCTGTTCAGATGTTGTCCCACTTCATGACTTTGCAATTCCTTGATCTAAATAAATGTGTTGTTTTTCAAAGCACCACCATTTCTATTAACATTAAATGGAACCTGTGGGTGCTCAGCACCTCTAAAAATCAAGGAACTTAGATAAGTGTCCAAATAAGGATTTAGTGTTGTCATTTTCATGCACCTACATGATTTAGAAACACCAATCCCATTCACTCCAAGATGATTTGTGAGCTTAAGTAACTGATTGCTTTTGACAAATCTACTTTAGACACCCAAGTTTGAAAACATTGGTTTAAATCTTAACTAGCTTTGGAGTGTTTTTTCCAGAATTACATCCCAAACTCTTAGGAGGCAAATTTCATGCTCACTCTGGGTTGAAGTTTTGATTTTAGCACTATCTTTGATCTGTATTACCAGTGAGATTGTACAAGGTAGGAATCGGCACAGGATTTGGCTAATGGCTGGCAAAGCACCAGACTTTTACATCACCAAAAGGTTCAAGCTATTTGACTTAATTCTTTGTAGACTACCAGACAAAAGAATGGTTGTAAGGAGCACGTGGTCTGAAAAACATTAAAGTTTTTAAAAAAGTAATTGCAAACCTGAACAAAGGTAGCTTGTTATTGGTATTGTTTAACAGCTTTACCTCAAAGATACACACACACACACGAACAAACCGTACTTTATCATCAACCCTTTTAGATCTTGATCTTCACCTTCCTGTAACTCATACTTGCTAGTCAACGATAGTGAAATCTCTGTCTTTGCAAGCTGACTCAATGTGTTTTCTTTGTTAGGATCATTGGGATCAACAGCTCCTTCCCCTGTAAGAAAAAATATGGCTCTTATTCTGTTAGTTTACTGACTTGTGAAATGAACTGGTGCATGAACCCAGAACACTGAGACATACGTCACAGGAAACAGAAAACCAGTCAAAGATCTCTCAACATGTACTATATCTAGACAAAATAACTGTTTAAGTTCAAAAGTTTTCTTCAGCCATGAAACAATTAACAGTTTCCCTCTATTTAGAAACAGGAAAATTATAGTACTTAGTTTATACTGGACATTTCAGAAAACAGAATCTGAATATCTAGGCAAAGATTTTTGAAATACTAAATTCAGAGGTCCTGTCACCTTAAATTGGATTTTTCTTTCAAGACAATTATACAGATAGGGCTCAAACAGGTGTTTCTTTACTGAAGAAGTTGTGTAGTTATTTAACTTCCATAGACCAGAGGTAGGATAACAGTGTTCCTGTTACTAACTTGTTTCTAAGGCAACCAATATATGCTAGATATTTTCTAAACAAAGAAGATCTGATCTCTGCATTATTTTCTAATGATCTTCTTTTAGCTTTAGTGCCATCTATGTTGGGTCAACTCTGGGTCCATCTCCATTCCAGTCTGCCTGAGGCAGTTCTTTGGAAACTTCACAGATGATCAAATTCTTTTTCTATAGCATCTACCCATCTAGTATTCTAACCCTTTTCTTATCCTCCATTTTTTTTTTTTAAACAACCTGTTTCTGTATGTGCTTCTAATCTTTTCATAGGGTCAAATCATCTAAGCGTGGATCCCCTCAGCTTTCATGTAATGGATCTCACCTTCACACTTCCCTCAGTACATTCGTTCTGATGGTCCACCCTTGTAACGCCAAGCAACGATCTCAAAATGAAACAGTCTGCTTTTATGGAAAACACTCCAGAATAAATACCCATTGTGAATATATTCAAGTAGTTCACAGATCTCAGAGTACTGCTGACTCTGGGAAATAGCTCTCCTAGGAATCTCATTTTAGAATATCTTCTCAGTTATAAGAATTACAAAAATTATGGTAGGAAAAAGTCCTAAATTCTGAAGACACAGAAGAAACCAAACAAATATGCCCATTTAGGGCCAATTCTCAAATTACTATAATCAACAGGCAAAAACAAGGAGGGGCGCAAAAAACAACTTACCAAGGAAAGACTCGACATCAGGAACAGTCCCTAGTCCCTCCAGCAGTTCATTCAGTAGGTCATTCTGATCAGGAGCAATGGCATCCTGGTGTTCTAATAGCAGCTAGAAACAAATGCAAACAAAATGATTATCAATGAAGCCACTGAAAACACTCCATTTCTCCAAATGGTACTCTGTTTTGTACATTTTATTTGCGAGCATGAAGTCTTCCAAGTCACAGGGAGCAGACAATATGAATACAGACTGTTGAGGACAGAAGAAAAAAGTGCTTGTGTAACCCACACACTTAGCGTGGTCAACTGTCCCATGTTGTGGCACTTGAAACCATATCCTATAAGCAAATGTAACCACCACTGGGTGGATTTGAACCTGGGACCTGTGGAGGTTAGTGTAGGAGCCTCTATAGCAGTGTTTCTTAAACTTTAAGATCGAGGAACACCAAGCATTTTTTTTTTTAAAAATGAGGAACACTAAGGATTTTTTTTTTGAATCAACAAAAAAGGTGGGGGAAGTTATGAGGAAAAAAGGATCGGGGGAAATTACTGAGCAAAAAAAAGTTGCCTGCCCCTTTAAGGGTGACCATTTTGAACTCTGTTCTCCATGGCACACCTCCAACTGCCTCGCAGCACACCAGTGCGCCATGGAACACAGTTTAAGAAACACTGCTCTATAGCTTAAGCTATAAAGCTTGCTGATTCTCAGCTTAGGCTGTAGAGCTCCCTACATCTCTGGCTGTAAGCCGTTTGCCTGCCAGTCTGCTGATTGGTTCATCTTTGGGTAAATATTACCACCTCATCAAATGTATACAAGTTGAAGGGGGTGAGCCCCCAAAATATTAAGACATGTGGGGGAAAAGCTCTAAGTCAGCAGCTGCTTAAACAACTAAGCAAACATCACTGCTAAAGAGAATCAGAATTGACACTTCACATGAGGCCAAAGATTTAACTCCTGTGGTATCAATTTGGTACTTTTTAAAATGGATTAAGTTCACTTTTAAAAGTAAAAATTTAGTAGTATGCTTTTATTGCTAGAGTCAGTGATTTGAATATCACAGACAACAGGAAGTACGAACTCTATTCATAATAGAACTTGTATTGCAACTGTGCACGCTTCCAAACAGGAATGGTTCTGTAGGCCATAAAAAGCCTCAGAGAACAAACTTGTAAACATGCTGAATTATAAAAATGCATGAATGGTATAGCCTGAAGAATGAGTTTCCTGTAATGAGATTGCTCATTTCTGTACCCATCACTAGCTTTTACTTCAGGAAGCAAGTAGCATTGTGCAGAGTTTGATAACAGTTAGTATTTGCTAGTCCTCAAGTTCTGTTTTCCACGTAAACAGGATTCTTACTATGGAAGTCTGTTTTTAAGTCATGGTGCCCATAACCACCAATTTAAATATATGTGAAGTAAAACATATGCTATATTTACAAATTTCATAACTGATAGTTTAGAGTGTGCAAAACCCTATTCAAATCAAAAGTTGTGTTCACTGAAATGTACAGGCAGCTAAAATGTGTCATATCTGGGAAATTAAGGCACATTAAACATTCTGGGGGAGACATTCAAAGACAAATGGCAGTTTGGTGCATAACTAACATTTTGCTTTTGAGAATTTCCCCTCTGTCTCATCTGCATGATAGCCCTGACATTTTTGACATTATACACAGTACATGCTGTGTATATAAACATGCATACACTGAAATTGCAAATTACAAGATATACAAAAATACAGGATCTTTAAACAAAGCTGCCTTGTTTCAAATCTCAACACTTCCTCCACACACGAGCTACATGAAATCTTGGGAAAAAAGACTGTCCCCCTTGACTAGTATTCTACCGCATGATATCAAAAGTGTTCAGTTAATTCTGATGAAATACAGAACTTACTAGACCAGATTACATAGTGACAAAATGAGAGGTTCCCCATAATTATTTGCACTAACTGAAATTCAGCCTTTAAGTCACAAACTTAACAACAGTATAGGAGGAGTTGAATATCATGCTGGACACCTAAATGTTACGTGTTGATAGACACGAAACAAAACGAAACGAAACATGTACCCTCAATTCAACCTTGAGTTGCAGCTGTCTTAAATCTAGCCAACACTATGTTTCCTGGTAGGCTAAGCCCATTAATTTGTGCATGAGTAAAGCGGATTTTAACTTACCATCGTGGGAGTCAACTATTCAATAGTTCTAAAAGAATACCCAGAATGTAACATTTCTGGGTTTTGCAAGTTAGCAGATCACTGGTAGTATACAGTATACCAGCTGTGGAAGAACCATATGGTATACTTCTAAATTATGTCCTAGTTAATCACAGAAACTGAAGTTTCTGCATTCCATCTGTTCCTTATCCAGAACAAACAGACTTGCAGGATACCACTGTCCCCTAAATCACACACTTACATCTGCTTCCAGCCAAACACATGATGGAATACCAAAGTCATGAAGAGTAGAAGATTTTACTTTATCTCAAAGTCACACTAACTCTTAAAAAAACAAGTCCCCTTCTTTACCAAGAGGAAGTCTGTAATTCAAATAACCTACAAATGGTTCACCAATAAGATGTTCTGCAATTTCTTCCTTTCAGTTAAATGATCTAAAAGAAAAATACATTTTATTGTCCGATTCTTATTTTGGTTAGCACTGTTTCTAAACCCATGTCTCTACAATTTCTATTGGGGCCAAGAGGACGGAAATGCATTCTCTCCAACCAAACACAGTAAAAGTTACAGTAAATGTTAATAAAAGTTTGGTTTTAAGGTTATTCCAAGTACTTGGATATGGAGATGATCTATTTGGACAAGAAATTATCAGAAAGGAAGGGTGTAAAGGAATTCCTTAGCATTTTAGGAAAGCCATTATGGAATACCACAGTTATTCTGTGATTTTATGAAAAAAATTACTTATCTCCCAAAAGCGATTTGAGAAATTTCCCAAGAACAGATTAAATAGTTTAACAATTGGTACCCTTTGCTCAGGAGCTAAGTTTCTTTCTATTCACTTACTGAATGGGTATTAATGATTTCCTCAATGGAGATGTATATGACCGGTTTGCTGAGGGTTACCATGTCAGAGTACTCATCAATATTGAATTTCTCTTCTGGCTCAGGAACATCACATGCTGTCTGAAAAAAATTCCTAAGGAAGGTGTAAGATGAAAAAGATGAAATATGTATATAATAATACAAACAGCATGGTTTAGCTAACTGTAGAGAACTGGAATTAACTTGTTTAAAATGCAAGTTATATGACCATTTCTACTCTATCAAGTCTATATAGGAGTGCCAGAGTACACATCGTAAGCAGCATGTCACAATGTAAATGGGAGTGCTTAAATGTTACCTCTCCCTAGACAGAACAGCAGACTTAATTCTTAAAAAAAAGATTTTCCTTTGTCAGCTACAAAGTTATAAGCAAGTTGGCACCTCTTTTTGATGTTCTGAGACCTGTACTCTACAACCTGGATTTAAAAAAAATCCTCCAGAAGATAATCTCATGTATACTAATACAAGTTGCCAGCAAGTTCAAGTATAGCTTGGATTAATGGACCATAAAGTGGATAGAAAGCTAGCTATATTGTTGGGCTCAACAGGTAGTGATTGATGTTCAATTTGCAGCCAGTATCAAGTGCAGTGTCTGAGGGGTCAGTCCCAGGGCTAGTTTAATGAGCTGGATGATGGGGTGGATTGTACCCTTAGAAAGTTTGTGGAGGACACTAAGATAGGGGGAGAGGCAGATATGCTGGAGGGTAGGGAATTCAGTCCAGAGTGACCTAGACAAATTGGAGGACTGGGCCAAAATACATCTAGTGAGATTCAACAAGTGCATAGTTCTGCACTTAGGACAGAAGAATCCCATGCATGGCTACAGGCTGGGGACCAACTGGCTAAGCAGCAGTTCTATGGTAAAGGACCTGAGGATAACATTGGATGTGAAGCTAGATACAAGTCAACAGTGTGCCCTTGTTGCCCATTTGGCAATGGTGAGTCCACATCCAGATTATTATATCCAGTTTTGGGTTCCCCACTGTAGAAATGATGTGGACAAACTGGGGAGAGTCCAGCAGAGGGCAACAAAAATGATTAAGGGACTTGGGCATGTGACTTATGAGAAGAGGCTGAGTGAACTGGTCTTATTTAGTCTGCAGAAGAGAAGAATGAAGGGGGCTTTAATAGTAGCATTCAGCTACGTGAAGCGAGGGTTCCAAAAAGGATGGAGCCAGGCTATTCTCGGTTGTGGCAGATGACAGAACAAAGCAGTAATGGTCTCATGTTGCAGTGGGGGAGGAATAGGTTGAATATTGGGAAAAATTATTTCACTAAGAGGGTGGTGAAGTCCTGGAATAAGTTAAGAGAATGTGGTAGAATCTCCATCCTCAGAAGCTTACACGGCCCGGCTTGACACAGCCCTGGCTGGAATTATTTAGTTGGGGTTGGTCCTGTTTTGAGCAGGGGTATGGACTAGATGACCTCCTGAGGTCTCTTCTAACCCTAATCTATGATTTTAAGTTGTCATAATGTCCAGTCTGATAACTGCTTATTTGATGTGGACTGTTATTTTGGAATAATGTTAGTTATTCCGAAATAGGCTGTGTCTACACAGCAGTGTTATTTCAACTATGTCAAGCTGGAGGACTTCTTACTCTGACTCCTATAACTCATTTTATGAGGCTCAAGGGAAGTTGGAGGAAGAATGCTCTAACTTGGACTTCCTGCTGTGTAGACAGCATCAAAAGCCAAAATAAACTATTTTGACTTAATCTATGCAATTGACATAGCTCAAGTTGTGTAGCTTATTTCTTCTTTACCCCTGCTGTATAGATGGGTCTATACAGGGCAGTCAGATGTGTTACATTTAAAATCCCTGTGTTGCTCCATTGGAATGTTTAAACTATTAAGTGCTCAGGATCAATGCACACAATATAAGGATTTAAAGGAAAAAAATTACAGGATTGCTCATGTATGGCCTCTAAATGAAGATTACGTAGTCGTCCTTATTAATTTTTTTCATATAGGAGACCCTTCTAGAAAGGAGTAATTAACGTACATTTGAATTGTTCAGCTGTCATGATCATTTCATGATCATAACCACTCCAAAACAATACAAGGTAAAACACAAATTTGAAATTCTGTGTTGCAAAGAAACAATGTCTGGATTTTCCCAAGACACCTTTTAGCACAATATTAAAAGTGTCATTTCCTACAATTGTTTCAACGGAGATGGAGGAAGTAAAAAATACACAGCTCTTCCCTGGCTGGGAAATAGTTCACCTTTACAAAAAGAGTATTCTCAGCCACCAGACTGACAAAACAATCAGTTGTTCAGCTTACTTAAAGCAAGCATTAGTGTGTGCGCGTTATACAATGAAATGCTCCATTAGACTCATTACTTCATTCTGCACTAAAAATTCTTAATTGGATGATTGAATACTGATGGTCAATACCAGAATTACTTACTAAGCCAGGCATCATCAACCTTTTCAAACCAAGGAGCCAAACTACATTAATATTCAGAACAAGTGGTCAACAAAGAGCCAGTATAAAAATGCTCATTTGAATGACTGAAAATATACAACTTAGTATTATTGATAATTGACAATGATTAATAATAGCATAAAAAACTTTGTACTCACAGACTTTATTTAATGGGACTTCTGCTGCTGCCAGGGGTGCAGGAGTCAAGGTTGAAGTGTATGAGGGGCTCAGGGCAGGGAGTTGGGACTTGTGGGAGGTGCAGGGGGTAGGGCAGGGGTCTGGGTATGGGAAGTAGAGTATGTCTGGGGTCCCTGGGGCCTGATTACCTTACCTGGCTAGGCTGCTGCACCTGGGCCACAGTGTCTAGACAAGGGGCTGGGCCCACATTGCTGCAGCCAGATCATGGCCTCCCCTTCTACTCATCCTGCAGCAGGAGGGGGGCGACTGACCCACAGAAAAATCAGTCAGGACCAACAAGCGAGAAACATAAAAAGCCCTCCCAAAACCCTCAATCCTGATATGGCCCCCAACTGAGACACCTTACTTTCCTGGTGGGGAGAAAGGGGCAGGGAAGACTGAGGTTCAAGGCCTCAAGCCAAATTAAGACTTTTGAGGTTCCAGGGTTAGTGGATTTTGTGGGGGCCTATAGGCTCTGAGGTGGAGCCAAAAATGTGTTCAGTGTGCAGGACAGATCCTATTCACTAGCAGCTAGGGATGGGGGTGCAGGATCTGGGCAGGAGGTGGGTACAGGAGAGGGCAAGGGTGCAGAGTCTGGCTGAGGTGGGTACAGGAGAGGGCAAGGGCGCAGTCTGGCTGAGAAGCAGGCCAGGCGTGGGTAGACGTCTGGCACGGGGAGGGGGCAGGAGTACGCTGGGGGTATGGGGTCTCTGCTTTGGGGGGTACGAGTGAGGGGGTTGGAGGTGCAGGGTCTGGGCACGAGAGGAAGGGGCAGGGAGCACTCGTTTTCTCACCCTACGCTGTTCCCAGCACTGTGTTGAAGGCACGGCCTCCCGCTACTCCCATTGACTGGAATCCAATTAGAGTAGTGGGGAAAAGCCTCCAGGCAGCAACTCCATCCACAGCTGCTGCTGCTCCCCTCTCCTGGCAGGGGGAATGGCAGCATGTGGATCTGCTTCTTCCCTGATTGTGCAGTGAGGCTCAGGGCTCTCTCACCATGCCCCCACCCTGCAGGAAGCTGGCACGCCAATCGTGTGGAGTGAAGGGGCACGAGGCTGGAGCGCCTGTGCAAGCTTCCCATTGCAGGGGCAAACAAGGGGAGCTGAGCTCAAGCTGAGACACACATTTGGCTCCGAACGGAGCCATATTTGGCTCAAGAGCCATAGGTTGCTGACCCCTGTGCTAAACAATAGTACTAGTTGAACCTCTGATCTGGGACTTCTAGTCCAGCAACATTCATGGTCCAGCAGGACCACAGATGTTGCTTGACCAAAGAGCCCCAGCCAGAGGTTGCCAGTGGCTGGGAGCTCAGCCTGCTGCCTGGAGTGTGGATCCGCTGCCGGCCGGGGGCAGGAAGCTCTTATAGCCAGCAGCAGGAAAGCTGCCATTGGTCAGGGATGTAGAGCCACTGATGATTGGGGTCAGAGAAGCCTCTTCTGACTGGGGATGTGGAGCCCCGTCGGCCAGAGTGATGCAGCAGCTAGGAGTGAAGCCCTGTCACCATCTGGGGGCAGCACATTGGCCAGGCCGGTGACTAGGAGGGGAGCCCTGGGAGAACCCCCATGCCTGACCTCCCCTGGTCTGGCAAACTCCCTCCTTCAGGGCCACTCAGGTCCGAGACCAGAGGGTGCTGGACCAGGGGGATCCAACCTGTATAAACTGGAAATCAAGTATGTTATTTTCCCATTACAGAATAGGATTTCTGTATGAAGGATTATGCCTTAATGTGGGTGTAACCTGAACAAAACAAAGTGTTATACAATTATAGTCAAGTAAATAGATTAGGTGACCTCATTCACCCAGCACAGTTTACATTGTATAAACATTTGCATGAGCTTTTTGCACCTGAATTTCTTGTATGTCTGCGACAGATAAGTATTCATAGATGAAAGGTGTGCACTCTCTCCTTCAAAGAGTTTGTTAGAAGCAGCGTGCTGAAGGACTTTTGCCACACAACCTAAATTCCTCCTCTGGTCAGGGTGTATCTGGCCTCCAGCTGTTATGTCAATTATATCAAAGCCATCAGGAGCAACAATGGCTGGGTTCATGTAGCGATAGTACAGGAGATTTCCAACAATCTATAGAAGAAATACTTTTGATATTTTTCTTCTTCTCTGATGTACACTATTACATTCTTAAAAAGCCACCGAAAGACCACATATTTCCTGGTTCAAACTATCACCTCTTAGTTTATTTTTTTTAACAGAGCAATCTGTGAAAACTATTTCAGATGCAATTATCTAGTTAGCTAACTGGACAATCTAGTGATCCCACAAAAGATAAAAAGTGTTATTTTAGTAATGGGCACTTACACCAGGAGTATATTAACTGGTTTAGAAAGAAACAGGGAAAGAGTTTTCTCTAAGATTTCTCATTTAATCAGATTTTTGGCCAGGTCTAATTTTTAAAAAAAGTCACATCTTTAAAAAAAAATGTCTAAATATCTGAAATTTTGAATGCATATATTGAGTTATTATAAATCCCCCTCTCATGCAAATAAGATTTCCATTACTATCCAATTTCAATTGAGTCAAACACTGTGAGGATAGACATTGGTAACATCTCTGCTTCCTGCTTTTAGGTAGAATAGGAAGTACAGATTAAGTTTTTGTAAAGATTATCAATGAGAGCTGGCAAGAAAAGAGTTTTCCTGTCCTGTGAATATTTGGGAGTTAAGATTCCCATTCAGCCCTACAATGAAACTCAGAACTTTTGCCATTTTTGAGGAAAAACCAGGATGGGCAGTAAAGAGACAAACCAGGCCATAGCCCAGGGATCAGGACATTCACATGAGATATGTTTCTGTTCATATCCTGCCCGATTTGGAGCAGGGGCTTCAATGAGGATCTCTCTAAACCCGAGAGAATGGCTTATCCACTTGGCTATTGGCTGGTTTTCAGAAACTGCCTCTTCTGTTACAGTAGAGTACTTGGCACTATGCTGATGCAAGAGATGGACTCTTGACCCTCTAATATTTACTTCCTTTGGCAGTCTGCCACAGCCCAAGCCTGGTCACTAAATGGAGCGTTTGGCTTTTGAATTTTAAGGTTTATCACATGATGAGGTGTGCTGGTCAGTGGACAGGATAGAGGTGTCTTGTGACAATCAGTTTACCACGCATTTAGGGGTAGTTGTCAGAGAAGTTTTAAAATGTGGTTAATTTATAGTGATCCCCAGACACTGTAGTGATGGGACCAAAGAAATTCTTGTAAATGTTTACTGTAAACAATATTAACTGTATTGTTTATTATTACGTAAGACCAGAATAAATTTAACAGTTGAAATTATTTAAATCAAAATGATTCTGCACAAAAACTAAAAAAAAACCCCAGTGTCTTCTGAAGGATACTTGAAACATCCTCAAACTAAATCTGGATTCATTACAATTCTATTTAAAAAAAAGGAACACGGATATTGACAATTGTACTGAGAAGCAAATATATCTAATTAAAGAGAGATGCAAGCCCTGCAGTTGTGTGGAAGGCAAAACAGAATGACTTCATACTGCCTTCTGCAGAATACAGTGGTTCAAAAAGATTAAGAGAAGGATATCATGCCAAGAGCATTCTGTATTACTTAACAGCACACACACTTCAGTCTAGACAAATGTCACATTCCCACAACACTTCAGTCTAGACAAGTGTCACATTCCCACAACTTCTACAAGTATCTTAAACAAGCATAGCAGCTGGATTACAATGAACTCACTGTTTGCTAAGAACTCTGCCCAATTGTTTTTAAATAGAATATTAAAAATCACTTGAAGCAATTTGTGATGTGCTCTAATTTCACTTCAGCAGATTTAAAATGACCAAACTATGGTCATGTTCTATACAATATCACTTCTGAAGCAAAATTAAGCAAGCAAATATTTCTAGCTTCCTACAAAGTACCACGGAGCTGATTTTCAATGGTGCTCGCCTAGTGACTTCTACAAGTGCTGCAGATGCTCAGCACCACTGATTAAAAATAAATAAATAAATAAATAAATAGATAGATAGATAGATAGATAGTCAGGCAATAGTCGTACATGGAATTCCTCTTATTCACCCACATAAATTTCTATACAAATACAACCGTTAATAATTCCTTAGAAAGCTTATATGCAATCACTCTCACTTTTGGCATAAGCGGAAAGAATAAGCTGCGGACAGATCACCCTCACAAATCTACCTTTAATAGTTCATCTTCTGTTGCATCTGGGAATTTTTCATGAAGCGAATTCTTCAGAACTTTGGCTATATATCTCATTCCATAACTATATACAGAGCAGATGAAAAAGGAAAATAATGGAAAAAGACTTAAATGAAACAAAAATCACTGCATTCAACCAAGATACTGCATTTTCACCACAGACTAACCACTTAACACACAAAACAAGATGATAATGGAAAATTCCAATGATTTACAATATAGATGTTCACTAGGTATTATATCGTATTTGGAATATTGAATATGGAGGAATTGTTCCCTCTGTTGGACAATTGATATTGTAAAGGTAGATGCCTATTTTTACTGAATCCTGCATCAAATGTTACAGTGCAAATTAACTGGGGTTACCAGATTCATAATTTGGCACTTACGGCATCATAGTGAGAGATGAGAAAATCGACACAAGGACTTTATCAGTTACTGCTCTCAAGCTCTGAATGGAGGACTCCAGTCTCTTTACCACTTCTGGATGTTCTAATGCTTGTTCTGTTGTTACATCGTATGGCAGTTTACTGCAAATGCAAGAGACGTATTTAATGGGCTAAACTAAACTGTATACAGCATCTGTAAAGTTACAAAAAATATTTTAAAACTCAGTTTATTTATGCTACATAGTCTCAACTCTTTTTCAAGTGTATTTCACAGCCCAGATAAACAAGGGACTTAAAACATCCTATTCTTCAAATGCATTTAAAAAAAATCCCAAACCTCACCAGTATTATCAATTCATTTTTTTATAAAGTGAAAAAAATCCAGGGAAATTATATAAACTGCCCTCTTCCAGATACAAAGAACAACATATGCATTATAGTGTGAGGGTTCTTTTATATGCCGAGAGGACAGATGGCTCAGACGTTAGATGGTTAAACTTGGAACTTGGGAAACATGGCTCCATTCCCTGCTCAGTCAGACTTCCCTTGTGACCTTGGGCAAGTCCGTCTTTGTGCCTTGGTTTCCCATATGTAAAATCCTCACAGCAGTGTTTGAGAATGGGGGTACTTAAGACAAACAAGTGTCATAAGCTGATCTGTCCTTGTGGTTCCAATCTTTCAGTCAGAGCTGCAAACAATGGCTCTCTGTGCCAATGCAAAGCTCTTTTGGAGTCAATAAGGCTCTGTAATGGTGCTGGGTCCAGGTTAGCAGATTTGATTGCAGGCTCTGGGTGTAAGTTTACAAGCTACTTCACAGAGACCTTCACTATGCTTCAAAAATAACAATACTAGCACTAATTACACCTCAGCAAAAACATACATTAAGCCTTGTTATATTATACTGAAATAGAGCATCACAAGCACACCCCTTAGATGTATCTTCCATAAGCATCTATGAAGATGCAAGAAAAAGCTTCACCCAAGGAGAAAAGGATCTGACATGAGGAATCACTCAAATGTTAACAGAATGAAGATGAACTATTCTATTTTCTCACTTACCTGGCTTCTCCAGTCTGCATTTCCAGCTGGTTTACCCATGCCTTATATACTTCCACAGGGCTGGTATTGATTAGGAGGGATTTGTCATCCATTATTTCCTTTACCACTGGGGCCAACAGCTGACGCAGAGTGTTCTGTCCACGAGCACTTCGATTGAAGCTGACAACCATCTTAATGACAGTAGGATTTCCAGTGACTATATCCTGTATCTGATCTACTTTGGAACTGCATTAAAACCAAAAATACTTAAATGAACTATAACCAATTTTCTGATTTTTTGTATACAAGTTTCAAAAAAAGTTAGAAAATTGCTTAGTTCCTAAGTGGTTCAGTACAGATTAATTTTTTATTTGATGACTTTCTTCTAAAATTGATAAATCATTCATCTGTGAACTATAATAAAGATTAAAATATAGAAGTGGCTCTGACAATAACTGACAGGAATTCATAATTTTAACAAGAACCTGATTTAGGGCCAGCTCTGGGAACAATTTAAGCACATGCCTTCAGTGTTTTGCTACTATGAGCCTTTTCGATTACTGCCCATCACAGAATGAGTCTTTTGCTTATTCCACACTTACAAATTACATTTGTGAAGAAAAATAAAAGCTCTGAAATAATTGCACAGTCAAGCAAAAAGCAGCAACAAAGAAGCCAAAACAGTTGTACTAAAATACAAGTATTTATCTCCAGGATTAAGTCAAAATTTAACGTTATTCAGGCTTTGCTTCTCTACCAGAGAGCGCCTCCCTGAACCTAATGTATAAACATTTATAAATAGCTTTTGACAGAGAGTTAAGTCCCACTGATATACCACTTTAATTTCCTTGCTGACAAATAAAAATATGGGTTGACATCAAATGAAAAGCAAGTTTAAGAAAGCCTTTGAAAAGCAAACAGATAGCCTATTCCAGAGGAGGAAGGAGGCTCTAGTCAATGTACATACTTTATCTCCTCTTCTAGAGCCGTTTTAAAAAGCTTGAGAAGCAGGTATTCTTCTCGCTGATTGGAGGCATAGTTGTACAAAGTAAAAATGACTGTATCCATGAACTTTGTTGATTTGTTCTGTGGCATCTGGAAAATCAGCTTAGCCAGATACATGGGATTAGTCTAAGAAAGAAACATTATGAAGGGTGATTTCTATATTGCTAAAATGATAAAAAAAATTGTCTCCCTACCTTCACAAGCCATAAGAAGTCTGCTCTCCTTTGAATGGACATTTATTTCTTCCATGAACACTAATAAAAGTTATGTTTGTACAGATAAGGCCATAGTCTCATAGCTGTCACCATTAAAAGCTTCACAACTGTGCTTTTGGCCTAATTTTAATGCAGTATTCATCACACTGAGTAGCAGGCTATTGTAACACAAAGCCTAGAGAATACTGCAAATACTGCAGTGCTAGTTACCTGCAAATGTCAATTTTAAGCATTTTAATGGCTACCCCACTGAGTGCTGTACTCTATGAACCACCTCCACAAATGGAAAACCAAGTGAAGCCAGTACTAAGCACTTATCACTGTGTAAGTTGATTTTTTTGAACAGATAGTCTACCTGAAATATACATTTATAGTAGAACCTCAAAGTTATGAACACCTTGGGAATGGAAGTTGTTTGCAACTCTGAAATGTTTGTAATTCTGAACAAAACCTTATGGTGCTTTTCAAAAATTTAAAACTGAACACTGGACTTAATACTGCTTTGAAACTTTACTAAGAAGAACAAAAACAAACTGCTAAAAATGGAGAAACCAGCATTTAATCCACAGTACTGTATTTGCTTTTTTGTGTCTCTGCTGTCGCCTTATTGTGTTCTTCCTGTTCCAAATGAGGCATATGGTTGACTGGTCAGTTTGTAACTGAGGTTCTACTGTAGCTAATTAGCTGACATGGACATTAAGTGTTCAAAAGTTTTGCCTACGTGCTGTGTAATAGTGTAAACATCATCCACATTGATGCCACTTAGAATAAATTACTCAAGTTTTACTTTATAAGGCTATCACATTTTAGAAGTTTTAAATGTGATATTTTTGGGACATCCAAACTTTGGTGTTTTGCCATTTCACCAAAGGTATTTTATCCTCCCCAAAGCTTAGCTTCCTTTGAGTTAAAACACACACCTGATAGGGGAAAAAAAGGCATACAGCCTCACCCCTTTAAATAAGTGGGGGAGTGAAACAATCTCTCTCTGGACAAATATGGAAGACTTCTAAAGAAAAACTTACCCAAATTCAGATTGGTAAGAGGAGAAATGAACAATAGACACATCACTTAATAAAATGTCTATTGCCCCACAGCTTCTTTCCCCAAAATACAATACACACTAACACTAATTGTCAGCTTCAAAAGATAATTTTCCCACCTCATATTTGAGCTATACAAGGTTGAATCTCTGAAATCAGGATTCTCCGACTCCAGCAATATCGGATATTGCCAGACCCGAGTGTCCCAGCGAGAGTGGGACTGGCCAGAGTCAGGAGCGCAGCTCAGGCTGGTGGCAGCTGGGTCAATGGTGGGGAGCACAGCCCCGGGAGCAGGGCTGACAGTCAGGAAGGGAACCCTGACCTCCTCTGGTCTCGGACCACTCAGGTCCCAAGGGTACTGGACCAGAGAGGTCCAACCTGTACATCCAAATTGAGTTGACAGGTTGGAGGTAGAGGGAGAAAAGGAAGAGACATATAAAACCGAGCAGGCTCATAATACTACAGATAGTTGCAAGCTTACAAGAATTTCAAGGAAGAGAACAGCAGCAACTAATCTCTTGTACAATTTAAGGATACTGGAGCTGTTTTCTATTAAGGAAACAAATTTAAATTATGCAGCATTGTCAAGTTTGTTTAAAGTAATCATCCAATGAACAAAACTTGCTAGCAGTGCTCAGCTGTGGCCCATAGTAATGTATTTACTGTACACACATCTGCAAAGAAATCTCTCCCAATCATTCTCTTTAGAAGAAATGAACATGCTGAAGTTTTGCTTAAGACAAGCTATTTGGGGGAAAATTATTTCCCACATTAGCACTTACCTGCAAAAGGTAAAACAGGTGTTGATAGGCCTCCAGCTGTTTTCTCCTCTCTTTGCTCAAGCCTTTGATGCCCTGTTTGTCACCTGTCACCATCTCTTCCACCTGATTTTTGCTTTTTTTGTTTAGCTTCTTGCTGTGTAGTACCACATCCTGAAGAAATAATTGAGCCAATATATGGATTCACACAGAAATATAAAGCAATATGGTACACTGTCATTTCTCAGCCATCTTAAACAGGATGTTTTTATATTAAATCCTTTTACTAAACAAACAATATCAACCCTTTTTAAAATATTTAGATCTTATATAGCACATTAACTACACAACGTTCACAACTACATCACTTTACTCACTGTTAGAGAGTTTTATTTAGATTTATTAGAAGGCGCATTATCTTGCATCAGTTAAAATTCACAATAAAAATACATTTGACTGTTCAAATCCACAGTCCCGAGCCAGAACTCACTCTCAATCAAATTGGGCTCCAAAACACAAGTTTTGGAGTGACAACAATCTGGTGTACTCCTATCACCACCTCCCTTTTCCAAGCAGTGGGAAGAATTTGCTTCAGGGTAAAATTTTAATGGAGACTAAGTTATGATGTTCAGGGCACCTCTCAAGTTCATATGCAGGTTTTGAAAATAAGCCGCAGCAAACTCTTTACAATGACATTTCAAATTGGAAGTCAGACTTATTCTATTGCTAGAAAGCAGTTTAAAAAACACAAAAAATGTCTGCATGCTTTTGGGTATTACTGCTGCCCAGTTTTATCCAAAAAAAAAAAAAAAAGCTGGTATTCAGAGAGTTGTGAAATATACAATAGTAGGAACTAAACGACTCCTACTTTTTCCTCCCTATTGAGGCACTGATACTTTAAGAAAAGTTAACTGCAGGCAACAAAGTAGTAGACGTGACCCTGTGTGTTTAACTATTCCAAAGAACAGCAGTCGTCCATGAGTTCAGACCATACCTACATGTATTCTCACCAAAAGCTCTTTTCACACAACAGCTATTTCTTACATAGGTTATATTGACTGTGGCTTTTGGCATACTGAACAAGAAAAAAGGCAACTGCTTCACTTGCCAGGAATATTCTAACTCATCCTGCATCCCTTTAGCACACAAACCTCCACTGCCTTCAGAGCATTCTCTAGAAATTGTTTTAACAAAGCTTGCTGACCTGCAGAGAGATCCTGTTCTTCACAAGCAGACCAATCTTTATATCCATCAAGTTCAAGTCTTTCTCCAGTTGTTGACTGGATCGGATTTTTGTAACCACCTCCTCCCTTAACCTTGTTACTTCTAGTTCTTCTTGAAAGTCTAAGTCACTTTGGTCCAGGAGGTAAGCAAATTTGCGCAAGACATTCAAGGGTGGATTTTCAGCACCAACTGTAGTTAAGGTAAATGAGCTCATATTAGATTTTTTTATTGCTTGGTCTGACATGCATAAACACAGAATGTGTTTAAATATATAAATATCAATTATTAGAATTCTTTTGTCATACATGTCATAGTGACATCTATTGTTAGAATGCCAAACTGCAAAAAGGAGTTTGTCATTGAGAGCAAGATTAGAATATTTTGTGTAACCAGATCTAGGTGTAGCAGTTTTGCATAAATAGTTTAACAAAATGTTAGTAATATTTCACTTAATTGCTTCTGAAGAGACAAAAATGCAAGACTCATATTGGAAATCACTAACTTTTGGAATAAGAAAGTGTTCCCCAACCAATTTACACTCGAATGTTTATCAACAGAACTTACTTAGTGTTCTATAGTCCTCCCTCGCTTTGTTTGCCCTAAGAAATGCTTGTATTTTCACAATTTCTTCATTCTGGAAAAGACCAAGACTAAGTAAGCACTTTAGAAAGCATTAGACAGTAATCCTCTAACAAGTCATGTTCTACAAAGAGAGATAATGAACAATACTACAGATATATATCAAACACTAGTAAAATTAGAATAAAGTTTGTGATTTCACAGTTCTAATGTAATTCTATTTAAAGATATAAGGGGGAAAAACCTACAGTATTCATAATTCCAAGACATACATTCACTTATGCAGTATTACTACAGGTTGGACCTCCCTGGTCTGGCACCCTTGGGACCTGAACAGTCCTCAACCAGGGAATGTGTCAGACCAGGAAAGGTCAAGGCTCCCCAGCTGGCTGCCCCACTGACGGCTCCTCTCCCTGGGGCTCCCAAGCAGTGTTCCCTCTAAGTTGCATGGCAGCACAGTTTCATAGGTGATTATCAGCCCCACCCAGTCAGTCAGCTCCAAGCATGGAGCCCTGAGTCTCTGACTAGGCAGGGCTGATCCCTCTAAGGTACACAGCTTCACCGGTGATTGAACACCCCTTCCAAGGTTGGCTCCCCACCCTGCTCCTACCCCACCACAGCTGGTCCAGCTGAGGGTCTCTGCCCTGCTGCCCACTGGCTATGCTAGGAGTTCCCAGAGGTTCCCCAGCTAGGGCCACCTGGCCACCACCAGCCCTCTACATCTGGTGGTTCCTCACAGTTCCCCAGTCCCAGGCCACCTGGCCGGTGGCAGCCCCGCTGCCACCAAAGGTTTCCCTGGGTTCCCCAGCCACCATTGGCCCTGCTGCCAGGGGCTCTCCAGCCACCTGATCCCACTGACACCAACAGTTCCCTAGTCAGGGTGAAGGCTCCCCAATCCCTCCTGGCCCCACTGATTATGGGTTTCCCCTGCTGGGGCCGGGACTCCCTGGCTGCCTCCTGGCCCCACTGCCAGGGTTCCCCAGCTGGAGCTCCTGAGCTGTTGCCTGGCCCTCTGCCACCAACGGTTTCCCCTGTCCGGGCTGCCTGGCCATCCCAGTTCTGCGGCTGCTGGGGGATACCCCAGCTGTCACCAGCTCCGCTCCCAGGGGCTCTCCAGCAGCCTGAACCCACTGACATCAGGGCTCCCCAATGCTGCCTGGCCCTGCTGACACGGGTTCCCCTGTCTAGCCACTGCTGGCCCAGCAGGGACTCAAACCCCACATTATCTCAGCTGGCTCCCGCTCCTGGGGCTCTTTGGTCCAGCAACATCTATGCTGGACCACGGATATTGCCAGACCAGAGAGTCCCAGATTTGAGAGGTTCAACCTGTACTACATTGGTTCTCTCTACTCAAAAAGGGAGTGGGAGAAAGAAGGGCCTTACGTGATCCTTGAAATACTGCAGTCGTTTCTTGTAAGCCTTCCTTGCTAGCCACATTTTGACCCACGATTGAATCTAAAAGTCAAATAAAAATCTTAAGGGGAATTGTAGAAGAACTAAGAACAACTCTAATTTTATTTATTTATTTTTTTTTTAATAAAACAAGGTTAGATGCCGCTTGTCCCACAAATTGCATAGCACGCAACTTCTGGAAAGCTAATGGGAGTCACAAGCTCAGCTGATGGGATGACTGGGCTTTGATCTAATAGTTAGAACACTGGACTAGCTCATGGCACTAGAACTCGGGGGACTGGGTTTGATTCCTAGCTCTGCCACTGATCTGTTGTGTGACCTTGGTCATGTCACTTTTATACTTCTGAGCCTTTGTTTCCCAAGATATAAAATGATAATGACATGACCTCCTTTGCACAGCACTTTGAGATGAGATTAAAAAAACCCACACACAATATAAGAGCTGAGTATCATTTTTTTTTTTAATCACCACCAGCAGCATTTAATAAACTGATAGCAGCCCCTCTCCCTAGGTTCCTGGGGCAAGCATTAGGATTCCTCTGACCATAAGAAAACATTCTCCAGACAGCCAACACAATCTGCTCATCATAGATGGAAGTCTACCTTTACAATAGCAGCAATGTTGTCTTGAAGCACCTGCAACCTGTCAGTGTAGCTTTTCCTTTGTTTATATCCCTTCCAGGAAGCCTATTTTAAAAAGGAGGAGATTAGTAGTGTGACTTATTTTCTCTTCACTTCTAAATAGCTTCTTTATGGAACAAGATATGTAAACTGCTGGCTTTCCAAGTAGTAGGTGTCGTGAAACTGTGACGGACGCATATCTATCCTTCACATCTTTTTACATGCTCTCATCCACTCCTGTGGCATCAATAGTCACTAGTGTGCTGATGACTCAAGTTCCCCACTCCATTCCTGACTCAGAATATCATCCTGTGTGTCACTCAGGCCTGGAAACCTCCCAGTCCAGTGCTCTGCAAGCCTGCACTTCTAGACAGTTTCCAAATCTTGTCCATCTCTTCTTTCATGGTGTCCCAAAGCTGCTCTAACCTGTCTCACTGCTGTAATATGTCCAGGTCCCCTTCATCACCAGTCTGGGCTACTACAGTCATCTTCCCAGCATCCAGTGTCACCTTCTTAGGCCCATTGAAAACCCAGCTCAGACTTTGCCTTCTCTAATCACACATCACTCTTTCAAATTCTGTACTAGTGTCTCTCAACTAGTGGTACGAGTACCCTTAGGAGTACGCAAGAGAAGTCTGGGGGGTACACAACAACTGAAATTTGAAGAAAACTGAATTTGTTTTAAGTTGTACAGCGCTTTATTATTTGTGTACTTTTTACACCCAAAAATTTCATTGCCCATCCAGCTATGATTAAGTTGTTTAAACAAATGGGTTGCAATGGTAGAAAAATTTTGTGTGTGTCTGAAAATTGTAGGAACTGGGGGAACTTATCTGGGTTTTTTTTTTGAAAAAGGAGTACTTTATTTAAAAAAAAAAAAAAAAAAAGGTTGAGAAACACTGGCGTATACCATTAAATAGCAATGCTGGTCCTTGCCTTGAAAAAGACCCTGCCAAACTAGCTCCTTCCCGATCTTCATCTTATTGTGTTGCCCTTAATTTTTGTTTTACCACTGATGGCCAACCTCTATCATCCACCCATCTACCTCTCACAAGCCATTTGCACTTCACTGCCCACAGGAAGTTGCCAATATCTGCCTAGGGATAAAGCCAATGAGGATTTGCAGTATTTATCTTCTGTGGCTTGCGTAAACACATGCTTTATTACCGCTTTCCGAATCCTCCATTTAATTTCTGAAGATTATTTTCAAAGAGCCTGCAATTTTTTTTTTTTTAAAACTGTTTCTGTACAGCATCTATCACAAATGAGTCCCAATCCTAATAAGGCCTCCAGCATCACCAGAACATAATTTTACTAATAATGTGAAGTAGTAGCAAAACCAGTTTTGATTTCATTGCAGGATGCGCTCATTCTAGGAAAAACAATTTTTAAAAAACCTGTACTTTAATACTAAAGAGTTCAAGCTCACTGAGCACATTTATTATAGTATATACTGAATAGTGTAAAAATATATTAAACCACGAAGTTCAAACAAAAGCACCATGGCTGACCTATCAAAGTGTGTACAACATGCTCTGTAAAAACCCAAAGCGTTTCCTTTGTACTGTTTTCAGAGAACAGCGTATTAAGCAAATCCAAGTAAAACTCTTGGAATCCAGGCAAAGTTATTAACGTTGCTTCTCCCGGTTATATAAGCATTTGCTTAATAAATTACATGCAAACAGCTTCTGACTGTGGGAGAAGAGAGAAAGGAATGCATTTCCTGAGTGAACCATGCCTTGGCAGAGAACTAGATGTTCAATATTAAATTCATTACCTTCCATCCTCCTACTCTTTCTTTGCATTCCCAATTAAACATCAAACAGTGCACAGGAAGAAGCTAGTGATAAGAATCACCAACCTTCTCAAACTGGGCTGTTATGTACTCCAGTTTTACACAATCTATAGCCTTTGTAAACTGGAGTTTTGTCAGTTAAACCCAAAGCATTTCTTTCAGTAAGTACACAGCCTTGCGTTTGTACAACAATTACATTCTGTAAGTAACAAATGCCACGAAAAGTCCTTTCTGCTAAAGACAGGAAGATAAACACACCCAAAGATTGTGCAATCTGTCCCATGCAAAAAACACACTCAGAAGACTTTAGAATATACAGCAATACCTGTATTTTGATCACAAATGGTTCCTGGTTTTGGAGGTATTCTCTTCTCTCTTCATAATTTTTCCTAACTAGGAATCCCCTTGCTAGGGCTTGCAGCTGGAGAATCAGGTTTTCATTAGCAAACCACAGCTGTTCTCGATTGTAATCTGCTGTAACTTGCCCAACAACAGTCTGGTGAGAGATCACGCAAAAAGTGTTCAAGAAGCAATTAGGCAAAGCTGAAAGCAAGCCATTTCAGAACTTCACAAATCTGAGAATCAGTGTTATTACCATTATTTGTTCAAAAGAGTATCGAGCTCCTTCAGACCACATGATCAACAAACAGAAAGGACTGCTTTTAGCCATTTTAAAGCTTTTCATATCAGGGAGCTGAAGTCTTTGCTTTTGCAATACTGTTACCTTGCTGTCTCAAGAGTGAGAAACCAGGAATCTAAAACTGTAACCCACACATGTGTAACTATGCTTATTTTAGGATTTCTAAGTTTCAAAATGATGTGAAAAAATCTTCTGAAACCAATTAATATGTGAAGAATCCCACTGCACAACTTTGGAACTGCCTGTAAGCTAATCTATACTGAGATTTTAAGCACTGATCTAGCTCAGCCAGTGCAAACCCTTACCATGAATACATCAGTGTAAATGATGGCTTGCACTGAAACTGGCAAGCTGCACAGGAACAAATCACTTTTTGCACTGGTGCAACGTGTACATTAGTGGTTTGAATTGCTACAACTAAGGACAGTCTAGCACAGGGGTGAGCAAACTAAGGGCTGCATCCAGCCTGTCAGACCTTTTACTCTGGCTCTCAAATTCCTTCAGGGGAGCAGAGTCAGGGGCTTGTGCAGCACCTGGAAGCAGGGACAGCCAGGGAGCACCACATGCTGCTCAGTCCCAAGCACTGGCTCTGCAGCTCCCATTGACTGGGAATTATGGCCATTGGGAGGTGCAGAGGCAGCAGCAGTGCCTGCATGCAGGGGTTGGAGGTGGAAATGCTTCTGCTTTTGGGAGCTGTTTGAGATAAGTGCCACAGAGCCAGCCCTGATCTCCCTCCTGCCCTCAAAACCCCTTGATCCCAATCCAGACCATCCCAACCCCTGCACTCCCCAGCCATAAGCATCACCCCTCCCCCCATTTCAACCCCCTGCCTTTGTAGCCCTCAGTGATTGAGCCCACACTACAGGCAAGCTTACAAGTGGCTCTGATGCAAAAAAGCCTTTATGGATGTGGTTAAAGGCTCTCCTGATTTGGGGGCCTATGTGAAGTATACAGTATGCAACATACTAGTAGGACAGAGCACTATTATTCAAAAGTAGATGGAAGGGTACTTATGACTGTATGACGTGGGCCAAAGTGAGGTGCTTTATACTATGCTTGAGATGTCAGCCCCCTTCTAAGGGTTTGATTAAATAAACAGATTAAGTTATACTGTATTTGGGGAATGAATAGCCTAAATCCAAGTCGGATTAGAGAATTCCTTTTCTCTTCTCTCATTCTGTTAAGGCCCCAAACAATCTTAACCACTTTCTTTGTATTCAGCGGCATTAAACCACTCATTCCCATGTTTATGCTGCAGATGTAGGCAGTCATTTTGAACATTTTAGCACTCTACCTGTATTTCTTCACTGGTTAACCAAGATGTTTTTGGTAGAAACTCTTCAGGTGGAACAAAAGAATTTTCTCCAGTTTCCACATTGTAATAATAATCGTATCTGTTCTTCATTATAAGTTTGAGCCACGGACCTTCATTAGAATCTAAAAGCAATATATGTATACTCAGTGTACATTTAGGAGCCTTAATACATTTATAAAAGGTTTTCTCCTCCATCCCGCCTCCCCAACCTCTCCTCCCTGCTAAAGAATATTTTCAATTATTTTACATATATGGAAGTCAGCACAAACATTGATCTACCCTAAATTTGGAAAATGTGGCAAAAATATCCTGCTCTATTACCAATATTTAAATTCCAGTGGTGTGGACAACATGGAGGATATTGTAGAGACTGGCCACCAGCTGGAATCAGCATTTTCAAGAACTGCTATCCAGATCTACTTAGATTTGATCTAGTACTTAAAATGCTACCACAGTCAGTCTACACACTAAGGCTGCTATCACTGCTAATGCTTGTGGAGGAGAGGCAAAGTTAGCAATAGCTGCAAGCTTTTGCAACATCTCTGGTACATGTTGAGCATTATAGGCTCATAATATCTATTACAGGCAAGCATGTTATCATTCTGTCAAGCACCATTCATTTGGATAAACACAAAAATAAGACTACATGCGGAGGGACAGGAAGAGTCTCCTGTAAGTTTCCTTATGGACTGAGAGAAAATTACTCCTGGGGAAATTCTGTGCTACCCTGATGAGCTCCCCGCATGCAGAACCCCACCCCACAGCATAGGTGCTGGAACCAGAGGTGTGGCAGGTGCTGTTGCAGTCTGTCTTGAAGTAGTTTCCATCGTGTCAAGGATTTATAGTTTGCTTCAATGGCTCTCAGCACCCTTACTATACAAACTATTCTAGCACCCATGTCCCACAGCACCCCAACCAGTGAACCTGGACCCCCACGAAGCCCCATTCCCTCAACACACGCCCCTCCCCCCCCAACTCTCTACACTCAGACAAGGGAAGAGACAATAAATTCCCTCAGGAGTACAAGAGAAATGTGATAAGGAAGGTATCTATAAAGGTTGTATCTCCCTGGTCTGGCATCCTCAGGACCAGTCCAGGAAATCTGCCAAACCAGGGGAGGTCAATGCCAGCCCTTCTGCGGCCTCTGACTGTGGGGCTCCACTCTGGTGGCAGCAGAGGGGCTGACATTGACCAAACGGAAAATGGCAGGGGGGGAGGGGAGGGGTTACCAGGTGCTATTTGCGAATCACTGGAAACTCTGGGAGGGCAGGGGAGGAGTTGCTGAGCATAAGGCCCTGGCTTTTCCAGCCTAGGAGCACCCATGGGGATGCCGATATAAATGTTGTCGGCCCACAGAAGCCCAGACCATAAGGTCCAACTAGTACAAAATAGCACCTACAAGTTGCCTTGTGCACTGAAAGAAGCATGTCTATGCTGGAAAAAGTCAGTGTGTAACCCACACATTAGTGTGTTCAGTAACATGTTACTGTTTCATATTTAAAACTATTAGCTAGCCAACATGAATACCCAGGACTAGCTAATGTTACTTTAATGTCAGTCCTCATTTACACTGAGGGCCTGACCCCAGCTGCAGCTCCTGTACACTGTTCTAGCATTGCATGGGGGGCAACAAAGTGGGCTGCAGTGGCCTTAGGAATTCACCCAATGCAAGAGCCACACGGGACTGGCATATGCAGCCCAAGCCTTTCCCTCGCAGTGGCTGGTGTAGGGTTTGGGGGGGGGGGGGTAGAGCTGTTGGAGCCATACTGTGACTATGGAGTAACAGACAGCTATGGAGAAACTACAGTAAGTTAGAGCAACCCTTGAGGCTGCTGGAGCTCCAATCAAGATGGAGAAGACGGCATAGTGGCTTAAGCCATGTATGCTCCTTCAATCTTGTGTGCTGTGCTCTGAAGATTTAACACTGTGCTAGATAATGCAGTTTATAATTAAGTTCCTACTATAAGTGCCAAAAGAAACCTTAAAATTAAAAACTGGAGATTTAGACAGTTTTGAGAAATCATAGGTGGAGAAATAAAAAAAAAAAAAAAAAAAATCCGTAAATTTCTCCCAACTCCCTTAATTCACAAAATTAAATTTACAGTAATTTCAAATAGAAACACATTTGGCTCTAATCCTTCAATGCCATTAAGGTACTGAAGGAATTTGATTTTACCTTCTTTGGTTTTTAAATTCTTGGCTTCTAAAAGGTTCTTGTAATAGGTTTCAGCACACTCTGGAACAACTCTTAAACCAAACTTAGGAGACTGCAATATATCCAGGATCGGTTGCGAATCGTGCTTTTCCAAACACTTGTTAATCATTGAGGTTCCAAGAGCCACTAAACAACAAAATGGCATTTCAGTGTCAGGCATTTTATATATACACACACCGATACATTTCTACATTTCAGTGATCTACAACAGTGTTTCTCAATTTTTTTTTTTTTATAAAGTACCCCTTTAAAAAAAATTATAAGTATCCCCAGTATCTACAGTTTTCAGACAAAATTTTTCTACTATTGAAACCCATTTGTTTAAACAACTTAATTGTAGCTGGCTGGGCAATTAAATTTTTGGGTGTAAAAAGTACAAAAATAATAAAGCGCTGTACAACTTAACACAAAAATTCAGTTCTCCCAATTTCAGATGTGTTGACATACCCCCTCTCCCTCCCCCCCAGACTTCTCTCAAGTACCCCTAAAGGTACTCATACCACTGATCTAGAGAAAGCATTCCCTGTTGGAGTTCTTGGACTATATGCATGATGTACATCTACTTTATCTTTTAGCAATCTTCTGTCTTAACTATTTCAGATAATGTACTTACCATGTACAATGCGAGTGCACCTTATAGTCTATACAATATATGCAACGCTCTACTGCCAGTGCTGTGCACGGTAGTGAGGAATAAATTGTATTTTAAAATTTAAATTAATATTGATTGCGGAATCTGGGGACAAAATCTGTCTGCTTTGTTGAACACACACTTTCTCCTGTCACCTTCCACATCTTGTGCATTAGACTGAAGTAGCACATGGGATTTTCTTAACTTGCACACTTGTCCAGCTCAAAGCTGAAGTATGATATTCCCTACCCTGACCTCTTCCCATATACATACATGTTGTACTTCCAAAATCTGATACTCTCTGGTCCGGCAAGACCATGGATACTCCTGGACCAGAGAGCCCAGGAGCCTAAGGGCAGGAGAGCCAGCTGGGGACAGAGCCCCACAGGAGCCTCCTGCAGCTCCTGGGAGAGTAGGGTTGAGTCTGGAGCGCCACGGCAGCGCAGAGTCAGAGTCCCCGCTGCAATATCCAGGAGTGCGGGGCTGGGGCCAGTGCCCCGTTGTTTCCCCTGGTGGCCCAGGCCTCTGGGCTGCCCAGGGCCAGGGTCAGAACCCCGCAACATCCCCCAGCTGCACAGTGCTGGGGCTGAGGTTGTGTGGGGCCAGGGTCAGAGCTCCAGCCCTGAGGCTGCCCCTGGCTGCGCGGGACCAGAGCCTTGCGGCAGGAGCCAAAGCCTGGGCTGCACAGACAGCAAGCAGCCCAGCCAGGTTGGGTTGTGGGAGGGTGAGGCAGGATTGCCTGCTGAGGCAGCCTGCGAGTAGTGGGTGATGGGCTTGGGGGCTGCTAGTAGGAGGCCTCCCCCCTGCTCCAGCAAATTCTCTTGTTCAGGACCAGTTCTTGTTCAGGACAACGCCAGACCAGGGAGGTCCAACCTGTATTTCTATCCTCAACAAAGCTGACCCGGGAGGAACTTGCTGTGTCAGTAACAAAAAGCCTACAGGATGGAGGGAAACAAGACATCTCCCCAGGTCAACAGGTGAAAACTTTGTGAATGGAATGACAGCTTTTTTTGTAAACTTTAGAGAGAACCCCAAGGAAAAAAAATTCAGGTTATGCAGGAAACAGATCTTTGTAATCACTCTGAAAACAAGCATTCAGTTAAAAGCAGGAGAAGATTATGGAAGAAACCCACAGCAAGATTAGATATGCCACCTTTTCACCAAGTAGGATCCCACTGTTTGTCAAACCTTAAAAACTGAGCTCCTCCCAGATGAACATACCTAGTCTGCCATGCAGCCATTGACTGGCATTAGAATATTAGCAGAGCCCTGCAAATCCATGGACATTCATGGGTATCTACATCTGCAAATGTGGCTATTCATGGATCATTTGTGTAGACACAGATGCAGATCAGGGCTCTAAATATCAGCAGTGAAGACAGAAAATCCAAATAGCAACAGGTTGGTACAGAATGCACTTCTGTAGCTGCTGTTCTCTGAGCACTAGAAGTGGAGGCCCCACCAATACATCAAGATTTGGGTTCCCCCTCAACCCTTAGCCTCTTTGTCACCAAAGCGTGGCTCAGCTACCATTCCCCTCATCCAAACCTGCATTCCTGTTATAATTTACGATTTCTGGGTGCTTTCCTTGTGGAAGCAAGCTGACAGATCTCCACAACAAAAACAGCAACATTGCCTACCTCACCCTTGTCCCCAAATGCTTGGGCTAGTAAGTTAGGTATATGAACATGCTTTGTATGACAGGTAGCAGTGGCAGTTATACCAAACTTTGCAACAGGCCCTCCTGCACCTAGCTATAATAGCACAGGGACTGTGCTGAGGAAACCACTCTCTGAACATAGAGTGCTTCTGCACCAACTCTTCAAAGTAAAAAAAAGCTCCCCCAGGACTGTTTTCACAGTAAGAGTATGCTGAACAGAAAAATGTACCAATTCAAGGAGGGCCCCCCCCCCCAAAAGTGTAGATTCCCAGGTATACTCCTCAGTTCCTATAGCATTTAGGATCTCAAATACTAGACTAGCCATGACCAGTACTTCCCTCTGACCTTCCAATTAGCTCCGATTGGACAAAATGCAGCTGTCCTGCCACAGTGAAACTGAACCTTTATGAGGGCCAAAGATCAGATCACTCCTGCGACATGAAGTCTCCCAGAACACAGGATTTCTGTGGCTACTAGCAATGTATGCAAAGTATAAAAGACCTGCTTAGCTAGCAGTCCCAGAATCCCCATATTTTGAGGAAGTTCATGTCATAGGAGCAAAGTGAACTCACTCTTGCCCTGTGACTTACCAAAATATAATAAAAAGAGTTAGACTCAAGTCAATCCACAGCATGTGAAGAAATGTGGTGAGAGTAGTAAAGCCCATTCCAACACTGCAAAACTGTCAAGCTTTATGGACATACAGAGGGGGGAAACCCCCCACAATTTCTACAAAGTTTTTGTGAATGTGGAAAGTTCCATGTGAGAGGTCATGTTTGCCAAAAATTACACGTTGAGTATTTATTAAACCTGAAATTAAAATTTCCATAGATGAGAGAGTAGCAAAAATATTTTGAACCCAAAATAAGCTTACAAAAAAGCTCAAGACTTCTAAAGAACGCACATTAGGTTCATGTCACATCACTCAATTCATTTGATTATATGCATTACCTACATTCTCCTTCTACTCCCCCCTTTAAAAATGTATTCCTTTTGTACATAAATCCCTATGACTGAAATTGTGTTAAACATTTCAGTTAATTTTTGTTCAAAACAATGGCTAATGATATACTTTTAGTTTGCTTTTATTTTTTGCATACACTGTTCTTCAATATGACTTCTTCAAACAGCTTCTCTGAGGCTTATGGGTCAAAATGAAAGTTCTCAATGTGATATGAAAATAGATCAAATGATCTAGACTCTAGCTCTGTGTGTTAGCATCTTCAAACAAAACACACTTGCTCTAAATTGGTCACAGTCCTTTTAGGAAATTTGTAAAACAAAAATTTCTCATCTGAAAATGGACACCACTGATTTGTCTTGGCAGGATATAGATGTTATTTGTTCCATTGGCTTTTGTTCCATGCTGAGCAGTGGATCTTAGTGACACTTTTTTTTTTGTTCATAGAATCATAGAATCCTAGGGCTGGAAGAGACCTCAGGAGATCATCCAGTCGAGCCCCCTGAGAGTGATTTGCTAAAAACAATTGTACTGTTTAAGCTCCTGTTCTTCTGCTAAAGCTCATGAATACTCAAAGTATGTATTCAATAAAACATGGTGCCAGACTATACAACAGACTATTGTATTTTTTTTTAAATGGATTCTTACATGGTTCCAGCCTTGGTAAGTCAGATTTCTTGCTGTATAATAAATGCCTCATTATCTAGCAACATAATACAATGAACAGATCTATATAATCTAGGGATGTGAACGACTAGTGGATATCCAATAAGGAAATACTTATTGGATAGTCGACACACTAATTGACTAGTTGCTCCCCCTCCTTGTTGCCTCTATCAGAAAGAGGCCAGTGGGGGGGCGGAGGAAGGGTGGAGAAGGTGCTTCAAAGTAGCAGCGCCGCATGGAGCCAGGGGCCAGACCCTGGACTCTGTGCGGCACTGCTGCTTTGAAATACCATGGGGAGCACAGGGCCAGCGGTGGACTGCTTGAGTCCTCCGCTGGCCTCGTGCTCCCTGCAGCGCTTTTGCCTTTGAAGTGTAACAAAAGACCTGGGGCTATTGCTACATTTCAAAGGCAGAGGCACCCTTATCAACTAGTCGATGCAAACTGCATCGACTATTCAATTAGCCGATTAATTTAAATTTAACATCCCTAATATAATCTTTAGAATATCAGTCTTCATTTGGCCTTTAAGGAGTAAACACAATCTTTTCTATTACAATCTTAAAAATTGTAAGCCAAGATAAGCAAAAATTAGAGAATAAGATTGTTTTTCCCTTTGTGCACAGTTTCCTTCAGCTGGCTCATGCTTTTGCCTCACAGCTTCATTAAAAGAACTTATTCCCATCAAAGGAGGTAGAGTTCCTAAGTGCTAAGAGGTTCATGTCCAGGTAGAATACATTCATTTCAGCCACTCTCTCACTAGGCTCAGTTAGTCTTAAAAACAATAGTACCATCAAGTTCAACAACATTAAAAGACCTATGCATCATTAATAGCTAGTCATACATGTGAAATCAGGGGTGGCCAACCCATTTAACAAAGAGAGCCAAAACAGCAGCAGAAAAAATGCTACGAGCCACACCAGAATTGTCCAGAAAAAAAAAGAGCCCCCCACAACAGAATTGAGCAAAACCAAAAAAGTTTAAAAAAATTTTAAAAAAGGAGGCTGCCCCTTTAGACAGCCACCATCTTGGGCGCCATTTTTAAAACCCAACAGCTCCAACCCAGTAAGCACAGGGAAGTCGGGGGGGGCGCGCAGGAGCAGCTTCGCGAGCCACACTTTTGGGGGGTAAGAGCCGCAGGTTGGCCATGGCCATGTTAAACTTTTGTAGTATTTGTTTTATTCTACACTCAACATTCAAGTAACATTTTAATGTAATATAACAGGTTGATCTTTAGTAAACAAAATACAACTACTACAGACAGAAGTGAAAAAGATTAGTAATGGCAAGACATTTGATGACCACATATCAGAGGTGATTATATCGTAGCCAATTAAACATAGATAATATGTATTCTACAAGGTTTGCTAGCTGATCCTTTGCTTTGACTGGAAGTAAATTCTCAGGCAGGCACAGCAAGTGGCCTGAAGGACTAGTTGAAAGGCTCTCTCACTGCCTATATCCGATTAAGGAAGAGCAGGTCAAGCTGGAGGCTTTGACTGTTGAGATCATTAGGACCAAAGGCAGACTGAAGAAAACTACTTCAGCATGTCAGATAAAGTACAGAATAATTTACAAGTTCATTTATACATTTTAGTTTGTGAATTCCTTCATATAAGAAGTATAGTTACTTGTTCTCTCGTTTGGCTCAATTCTCATTATTATATATGTAGCTCATCACTACTGTATATGGTTTCATCTTTTCTTTTTCCTAGGGAAGACTGCTTTATCTGAAATAAGGATGTTAAGTATTGTGTAATTGACTAATTGAGTAGTCACTGCATTTTTGCATCGATTATTCAATTAGTCAATAGGGTGGCACTGCCCCTTTGAAACACCGCGGCAGCGCCACACAGCTGACCCGGGCTCCGTGCAACGCTGCTCCCTTGAAACACTGTGGCAGCATTTCAAAATGGCAGCGCTGCGTGGAGCCCGGGGTCAGCTGTTGACTATCCAATAAGTACTCGCTTATCGAATAGTCGACTAGTCCTTAAAAATCTCTAATCTAAAAGGGGACTATTATACAAGGAGGCAGAGGAAAATGCTTTCCTATCTTTTCTTATGAGATTTGTTGCTCATATCCATTCCATTCTCTGAGTGTGTATGCCCATATGCACTGCTGTAGGAATGTTTTACTTTAGCTCTATCTATACTGCTGGCTTTAGTATCCTCTGGAGTGCTGCACTCATATAGAAGGCAATGCAGGCCCTAGGCCCTCTGAGTTCCATCTTGTCAGCAACTCCAACAGATGAGGGGGAATGGGTAGGTAACTGAACAGACAAGAGCTACACATCTTGAAGAACAATAGTTACTGAGAGGCAGGTAACCAAGTAGCTGCTCTTTCAATTCCATTCTAGGTCATTCACAAGCAGCATCCCTGCAGATGGGTTCAGAGCTCATGGCTGTGAGATTTGCAATACTGCTCTACCAAAGCCAGCATCATCCCAGCCCAGCTGGGTAAGTGTGTAATGGAACGTGAACATGTGGATGGATAGCCAGGTAGCAGCTATCTTGGATCGGCACTTGGGCCAGGAAGAAAGGCCATTGCTAAGGTTTGTGCCCTAGTTGAATGGGCAGTTACCATCACTGGAAGTGGCACTTTTGCCTGTTTGTAGCAAAAATGGATACAGGCAAATGATCCACAATGAAATTCTCTGGGTGGACAAAGAAAGTCCCTCATCCTGTCTGGTCCCACAATGAAATGCTATGTCAGTCCTGTGTTTAGTCTTTTCAATGTCAAAGGTTATTGCCTTACGGTCCTACAGAGAGTGTAATGTACATCTTGGAAAGATATAAATCTTGGTTGGTATGAAACTACCTCTGGCAGGAGAGCAGCGTGTGGCCACAGCTGAACCTTGTCCTTGCAGGAAACAGTGCAAGGTGACTGAGGTAACTAATCTCAACTTCAGCCCATAGCATCTCTATTACAAATGTAAGAAAAAGCAGGAGGTCTACCAAAATATTTAGCACTTTTTCTTTTGATACTCAGTACTAAAAATTATAACGGACTAAACTGAGCTACAGGTTGGACCTCTCTTGTCCGGCACCCTCAGGCCTGACAGGTCCCGAATGAGGGGATTTGCTGGACCAGGGGAGGTCCCTCCCAACATGTCCCATGCTGAACTGCTGCTCCTTGCTAGGGCTCCAGCCCGGCACTGCTGCTGCCTGCCCAGCTGTGGCTCCCCAGGCTGGAGCTCACTAGCTACTATGGCTGCTGCCAGACCCTGAGCTCCACAACCAATGCTGGATCCCTGATACCTCCCGACTGCAGTGGGCAGAATTCTCCACTGAGCCACTCATCTCTCCACATCCTCCCCCACCCCAGGGCTCCCATCTGAGTCATCAGTTCCTCCCCCCCCCCGCTGTGCTCCTGCCCCACAGCCCAACCTCCCTATACTTGGGCTCTGTGGTCCAGGAACACGCTGGACCAGGGATGTTGCCAGACGACAGAGTCCTGGTTAAGGGAGATACAACCTGTAGTATATAAACACTTTGAATACAGTACAGGTGAAACCTCTCTAGACTAGCACACTCTGGTCCAGCAACAACCCCAGAATGATTTCAGTTACCCAGATATCCCCTTATGAGTGTGGCCAAGTTTCCTGTGATCCCATAAAATTTGTTTGCAGCCATCAGTAATGGCTGTCAGTGTTACTAGCTCTAATTTACCCCATAAGCAGTGGAAGTGTTAGTAATGCTGGTAGACAATATTGACCTCTTGAGGTTTGGCAAATTTTCTGGTTTGCACCAGTCAGTTCCCAAGTGTGCTGGACCAGAGAGGTTTAACCTGTACTTATATCAACCACAAAAGTACAGAATAAATCAGAGTAAAGCAAGCCTATGAAGCGAGTCAAAATACTATAGGGATTAGACAAAAATATTGACAAATTACCTAAAATATGAAAATTTAACTCTAAAACGCCATTTAATTCTTAGGCTGGGGGAAGTTGGAATGTAAGGGATTTATTGTGCTAAATAGTGATTAAAGTGCATTTCACATTACCAAGAGATACACACTTCAATTAAAAACATTCCAGCACTTTCAGGAACAAAAACAGTAAATAAAAAGCCTCTTCAAGACTTCACAGCTTTTCCCATGGTGTGTCAGAAAACCAATGTTTGTTTCCAGCTGAATCTTTCACCACTATGCAGCATTCTTGATTTGGAATTCTTGTACAGTTTGCACATTTATAAAATCTTCAGATTTGTTTATATTCAGTCTTTTTAAAAAGTTTGACATTGTACATACCCTGGGTTCAATAGCATAACCAACTTTTCTTATGCGACTATCTTCTTAGATAGAAAGCAAGCTGTTTCATTTTGAATTGTCATTTCACCACCAAAAAAAAAAAAAAAAGCTTTAAAATACTTTGAAAAATTAAGGGCAAATGATTAAGTTGGAGTATTTACTGGTATTTAAGAGTCCTTGTTTTGAAATCAGAAATCTGACTAATCAAGGCTGTGACCATGTAGGAATTCAGGTTGCAACACAGGTCAGGATTTCAGACTTATGTACAGGACTCCTTGCAAGTGTTTTCCATTACTAAACACAAACTTGTGAAACAAAGTCTTGTACGATTTGCTTCAATGTGTCTCATTGAATCTATTTTCATATCTATACAAGGGAAATTAATACACAGTATTTCACCGGCTCTGAATATGTATTGGCATTTGAAATCTCTGTTCTATCATCTTAGGCAATAGAGATAGTCAAAATTACTAAATAAAACACAAGGACAACAGTTTGAGAGCTAATTAAATTATTTTACATTTAAATCTTAATTACCCTGAATCTTTGTTTAATGAAAATAGGATTTTTTTCCCTATTAACTAACTTGTCCAACATACCAAAGTATATATGAATAAAGAACGTTAGAAATCTTGTGTCTTTATTGTGGGGGAAAAAACGCAATTTCCATGTAGATTCAGGTTGATACTTACAATTTGCTGCTTTTTCTATATTCCTATTAGCATCGTTGATTCCTTTTTGTATTTCATCCAGCCAGAGAACTGCTGACTCATCATGCGATCCCTGGGACAGATGAATGGAAAAATATTTACAGAACAGAAAACACAAGTCAATCTGAAAACACACACTATTAAAGCATCAATAAATAGAAAGCTCTTCTGAAAGCCTGAGGACACACTAAAGAGAATTTGGCTATATGAATCTAGCAATGAATAAAAATAAAAGAAAAAAAATTAATCTATTTTTCATAACAAAATGCAAAGCATCATTTAACATCTGAAAGCTTGGATCATTTTTATTCCACCAAAGATAGATGTAGATTTCTAAATAAAATTAATTTAAAGACAATTCAATATCCATAATTCATCAATCAACAAAGGGACAGAAGAATTCAGTAAGACCACTAGACAGCAATATGATTCCTCAAGGGCAGCATAAATCCAAAAGAAGTTTACAAAAAAAAAGTTCTGTTCTTTCAAAGCTCTTAACTGGAAACCATGTATATGTGCAGACAAATTAAAAAAAAGAGACCTAAAAAATTGTCAGTATGAACTTTATAGAAAGAAAGCTCAGATTTAGTAATGCCAAAATTGCTTTAGTTTCCTGAATTTTTTGAGAACATGAATTAAGGATGAGGGCAGGCACTATTTTTCATTAATATCTACCAGTTATCAAATTTTACCTTGTATGCAATACACTTCTTTTGTGCACCCCCATTTGCAGTCCAAGCTTATGGCATTTGGAGGTTTAAATGCCTAAATACACAGACAAACTGAAACAGCAGACATGATTTAACACAGAATTATGGGCACAAAAGAGGAGACCGTACCAAGATCAGACTGAAGTTAAGCTCAATTAAGGTGTTCTTAGTACATTCATCGCCAAAGTAACTGTGCACAGAAAACCTAGGATGGCGTGTTTCGCCCAATTTCTAGCATGCACATCTTAATTTTTGGATACAAGAGAAGCAGAAAAGCGAGAGGATACTCCTGCCAGCGATCAGCTTAAAAAGCAGTAGACGCTACTGCAGGGAAGATTGCTGTTGGGGGTATTTAAATAGCTTCAGCATGCAGGAATCGAAGTCCACACCCATTAACAACTATGTGGAAAGCAGACATAACACTAATGAGAGGAGATAGGCTGTGTGAAAGCTCTTTTGTTACAGAAGTGAAATATATTTGTGTGGTAAGTGTGACAAGACATCTATCCATGCACAACATATGTATGTTTTTGATTGGCAGTTATACATGAATTTTCTTATAGTGAAGTGCATTTGATGCTGATAATAGAGAACAGAATAAACTGATAGCGAAAAACCCTTAAACGGCAGAAGAAAAAAAAGTCAACCTCTAGTTTAGTTACTGTAATTCTTTTCTCTCCTTCTCCACCACACGTTTGTTATGAAGTTTTACAGCGAAAACAACTATAAGCTTGTAGAATGCATTGCTGTTTGCTTTTTTTCCCTTTATAAAACTACAACAATCTCACATTAGTCTCAGTATTTTAATTAACTCAAAGCACACTTCACTTCCTACAAACTGTAATGTTCAGCACAAGCTATGAAGGACAAAGATTTCTGAATACAAATGCCTTAGAGTATCAACTATACCTCAGACTCAATAGGAGGTGTATGCTGCAGCTATTACAAATGAAAGTTACATTGCTTAAAAAAGAGTACTATTGAATGATGAGTCAGTATTAAGGGTCACTGAACTTCAGCTAGAACCTTGGGATTGGGGAGTAATGATTGGAATATAATCCCCATGGTTGCAATTTTCTTCAAGAATTATAGTGCTAGTGAACATACAGCTCCTGGGCCAGGTAATAATTTGTTAATCTAACCTTACCAGTAAGCTGGATGGTAACCAACACTGCACAGCATTTTGCATTTGCCTGCTGAAAGCTGTCACTCATGTGACACACAGGAAGCTTTAAAAAATAATTTGTTTGTTCATGAGTAGGAACTGCTTAAAGCAGATGGGACACGAACGACAGCCTATAGTACACAGTGTCAATTGATGACTACTGGGCAGGTGAAAAGCTAGAATGGAGCGCAGAGAGTCTGGGGGTACGTTTACACTGCAGAGTTGTGTCAGAAAAACGGCTGTTTTTCCAACAAAACCTGAGTTACGTCCACACTGTAATTGCGTTCTTCCAAAAGTAAATGAAAAGAACAGAGGGTTTTTTCTGGCATTGGTAATCCTCTTTCTATGAGGAAGAAGCCTTTTTCCGAAAGAGCTCTTTTGGAAAAAGGCGTGTGTGAACGGGGATGAGGGAACTCTTTTGAAAGAAGAGGAAAAAGCACAGATGCCCTGGTGGCCACTCTGTCCATAATAATCATAGCTTAAATGTGAGATAGCATCCATTCAGTGTGGACACTATCCCTCGAAAAAGCGGATTGCTTTTTCAATGCGCTTTGGGTGTGAACGCTCTTTCGGAAGAAATTTTTTCAGAAGATCTCTTCCGAAAAAAAGTTCTTCTGAAAGAAGCCTGCAGTCTAGAAACAGCCTGAGTGAAACATGCTTGTATCATTGTTACCTAGTACTCCCTATCCTGCCATGCCGTTGTTCCCTGTTGTAATTAAGTTTGTAAGCTTCTAGGACATGGACTTTCTTTTTACTACATATTAGCACAACAGGGCTCTGATCTTTGATTGAGGACATCAAGTATCAAATGCAGTCTCTGAAGATTTTAAGCACCAATATTTTCTTCTGAACATTTTCATGTATAAATTCAAATAAAGCAGAAAAAGACTAAAAAACTCTTCATGGTAAATTAAGAGTTAAATTACAGACGTTAGAAGAGATTAAGTTGTTTTATGTCAGCCAGAGGTTGAAACTGAGTCACATGTATTTACATATTCAGATGTCACACCCTATTGCTGTACTCGAGAAAGAACTTGTTAAGTACAATGATGGAATGCTTCTGGACGGCAGACCTAAAAACCCCAGGGTTTTATTAAAAGATGTGGATTACAAAACATTTTCAACTGAATTAAAGAGACATTTTGCCAACTGGATTTAACCTGCAACAATGAAAATATTGGTTTTAGTAATAACTGGATTGCTGTCTCTGTCCTCAAGTCTACAGCAAAAAGGTAAGATTCTGCTTCTAGATGTATTTTATATTGTCTATATATTTTAGCTTAGATCATGAGCATTGGGCTTATTTTTTAGATACTTATGTCAGTTATAATACCCCAACAGCTGATACACAGCATACAAAGTCCCAGCTGAGACAAATTTTGATTTCTCTACTTCATTTATCTTGTATTTCTCCCCAGTGACCCTTGATAGTTTTGCTAATTGATAAAAGGCAACTAACTGGTTTTGTGTTTACTGAAATGTGGTTTTCTGCATAATCCACCTTCTACTACAGTGCTTGTTCCTATAGGGATGTTACTGTACTGATTTTGTGGAATCACAGCCTGTGCATAGAAAGAAGAAATCAAATACAGGATTAACACTTCATAGAAAGTGCCACTAGAAGGAAAACTCAGCTGATGGGCAAATTTGTATCAAATACCTGGGGGGAGAAAAAAAAAATTACAAATCCAAAACACTGGGCCCAATCAGAGTGTCACTAGAATTTGTGGGAAAAAGACAATGATTTCAGTGAGAGCAGAACTAGTCATTTTCTGAGATAAATTGCTTTTGAATTTATTTAAAAATACACTGATACACAAGTCTCTTTAAAGAGAAGTCAGGCCCAGAGATTTGACTAAAAATGGTAAAGCAGGGGTGGGGAACCTCAGGCCCAGCGACCTTCATACAGACCCCGAGGCTCAGGGCTCCCCCAGCATTGGGGAGCCTGCGCTGACACTCCAGGTCCTCTGCTTCCCCACCGTGGGGTTGGGGCACACCAAATCTACAAGGCTGGACCCCCGTCCAGGCTCTGATGTGGGAGAAAAATGTGGAGTGTCTCTAACTTGTGCACGGACCCTGACTGATTTTTCTGTGGGTCAGTGGCTCCTGCCACAAAAAAGGTTTACCACAGGGGTGGGGAAGTCTTACTCAAATCCACTTCCTATGCGTACACTGTCATGGCTGCCCATTCTAATGGTTTGTAATGCTTGGGTGCAAGTATCATTTCCTGTAATTTATTTTTAATCCAGAAGAAATTAGTTATGTCAAGTTAGTATAAAAAAGTACTAGGATTCAAAGATTCATACAGGACTGCTCTATATCTTACATTTTGTTCAAAATTTTGGAGCTAGGATTTTATTATATAGTTGATTAACAGCAAAAACTTTATTATGGCCACAAATTTCAAGTGAAAGATGCAATATAGGTGGAAAGTAGGATAATTGCTGATTTGCAATGATTGATACTTTAAAGTATTTAGCTGACGTGTTCAGAGAACAAATGTCTCTAGACATTCAAAAAGGTGCATATACAAGGCTGAATATTTTTGCTACAGATATGCCTTTACAAAATTCTCTGATCACCATTACCGGGGTTGTTGACATTAGAAAAAGAGGCTAAATATACCCATTAATCTTTGACTAGTATGAGAATGTTTACTTTTGAATACAATTCTGCAAAGTTACAAAAGTGTAATGAATTGTATCATGGTTTCTTCATGCTAACAGGAGGGAATCAGGTCAAAAAGTAAAAAGCCCAAGAAGCTAGCTTTTTTATTAATTTATTTAAAAAGAGAGCGAGGACAAGGGTTTTGGATGTTATATAGGTATTCAAAGATAAAAGGGCAAACATTTCTAAATGTAGTTCTAATTTGAAAAATGTGTATGTAAAAATGGCACCATCTTATTAAACATATTTGCCTTTTGCGTAGTTATATGTACTGGTTTAAGTGACAAAAGCCACTGTTTTATTCCTGTTTGCACTGCTGAGCCAATACAGTTGAGGACACATGAATCAAGGATTCTAGTCTCTCTTTGCGCACTATCAGCAAGGTTTAGCAATTTGAAAAAGATACACCTGTAGTTTTTGCTAGAAGAATTATGGCTATTCTTAAAAACAGGAAAAATCCAGTGGCATATTCAGGGCTGGGAGTCCATTTATAAATAAAATTATGAGGGGTTTCCCTGACCATGTGATACAGAAATCAGAGACAATACCCCACAAAGCTATTTTTATAGAATCATTCTTCAGATTAAAGCTACACTATTTTTTTTCCTGAGAAATAAAGATATGCATCATGACTGTCCCAAGTAAATATCTTGTATTTTAGCTATTTTCTTTTTTTAAATCTTAGAATCTAAATACGGTCATAACAGCTCTGCAAGTCAAGATGTGCCTGATATTAAGACCTTTCGTGGAATGCCACAAGGCACTTATGATTATATTCCCATTTCTGATATACAAGGCTGGACAAAGACTGTTCACAACAAAGAACATAAATGCTCTTCAGGGAAGTCAAATGGCTCAATATTGAAAGTTAACAATACCACAATGGAATACCTTAATAGCTCTTTGAGCACCAAACTAATACCCGGAGCATATATTTTTGTAGTTTTATTAGGCGTGCCATCAAATGCCATCACACTGTGGATGCTGTTTTTTAGAATCAGATCTGTTTGTATGGCTATCTTCTACACAAATTTAGCCATTTCAGATTTTCTATTCTGTATCCTACTACCATTCAAGATTGCATATCACCTCAATGGAAACAACTGGGTATTTGGAGAAATAATGTGCCGAACTACGACTGCCATTTTCTATGGCAACATGTATTGCTCCATTCTATTCCTGATGTGCATCAGTATCTGTCGTTACATGGCTGTTGTTCATCCATTCACCTACAGGAGTCTACCAAAACGAACCTATGCAACACTAGTATGTGGCATTGTGTGGATAACCGTTTTTCTGTACATGCTGCCATTCTGCATAATGAAGCAAAGCTATTACTTGGAACAATTAAATATCTTTACCTGCCACGATGTACATAATGTCTGTGAAACTTCATCACCATTCCAATTCTACTACTTCATCTCTTTAGCAATCTTTGGATTTGTAATACCACTGGCTATTATTATTTTCTGTTATATCTCAATTATTCAGACACTCTATACATATAAGCAGAAGTGGTTATGGTATGTTAAAATAAGTCTCTTGATCCTTATGATTTTTGCCATTTGCTTCACACCAAGCAACATCATTCTTATCATCCATCATGTTAACTACTACTACTATAAAACAGATAGCTTGTATTTTTTCTATCTTATTGCTTTGTCCCTAAGCAGTTTAAACAGTTGCCTTGACCCATTCCTTTATTATCTGATGTCCAAAATCAAAGAGCAAACCAATGTTTATCTCACAATGGTTAAAATATCCAGGGAAGAATGAATTAAAATTAAATGTCAAATATTTATTATTTTGTGACCTCTGAATGTGGTAATTCATCAAAATAAAAAATACATTCCATCATTTTATAAATGCTGTCTGTTCTTCTTTAATGAAAAAAGAAGCAGCTTTCATAAATATCTTAAGATCCCCTTCTTTCAAATTTTATGTTAAAAAGGCTTCTGTAAAAACAGCTTTGCCAAGTCTTGCAATTATATCTCAAGTCTTGGGACTGTTCTTGAAACCATAGCTTCTGATTGAGGTAAGAATCTGTCTTCACTTATAAAAACAAGAGGTCAGTTTCTAGCCTTTACTGCTATGGAGAAAGGTCTGAAAATTTGAGCCCTAATGCTTCAACAAAAGAAAGCAAGTAGCACTCCATGATATTTTTAAACCAACACCTCTATTTTTGAAAGCTTTCAGTCGGCTGCCCTGAAAATATCTCATGCTGTGATTTATGGTCAACGTATTGCAATAATATAAAGTGGATTTCTACTTCACCCCACTATAGGAACACTTTCACTTTTTAAGTGTAATAAAAAAGCCACTTACAGTATCCACCACATACTCTAGAACAGTGGTCTCCAACCTTTTTACGTCCAAGATCACTTTTTAAATGTCAGAACAAGCCAAGATCTACTGCCCCATCCTTCCCCCAAACCCCACCCCCTCCTTGAAGTCCCGCCCTCTGTTCTCCTCTCCATCACTTGCTATCCCCAGCCCTTATACACTCTCAGTGTATGGCTACACTGCCGCTTCCCCCCCCCCCCCGATTCTGTCTAGACTGGGCCAAATGTCAGAAAAAACCCTTCTTTCGGAAGCCCCCTTATTCCTCATGGAATGAGGAATACAGGGGTTACCGAAAGAGCATGTTTGCTGTTCCGCTAAAAAAAGCGGAAGAACAAACACATCCCTGGACACAAAAGAGTTTTTCCGGGATACCTCTGGAATCCCAGAAAAACTCCTGCAGTCTAGCCATACCCTCACTGGGTTGAGACAGGATGTGTGGGCTCTGGGGTGGGAATGAGGGATTTGGGTGTGGGAAGGGGTGAGAGGTGCAAGGTCTGGGAGAGAATTTGGATGCAGGAAGAGGTGGAGAAGGGGATGCTGGCTTGGGGAGAGGGCTCCAGGATGGGTAGTGTTGGGGTACTGAGCAAGTCACAGGCTTGTGGATGTGAGGGTACAGGAGTCTGGGTTGGAGTATGAGAGGGGCTCAGGGCAGGGAGGTTGGGAGTAAGATGGGCAGTGTGTGGATGGTGCAGATTTGCAAGTGTGTGGATGGTGCAGGAGTGTTGTGGCAGAAGACTGAGGATGTGGGGCTGCAGGAGTTTGGGGATGTGAGAGGCTCAGGACAGGGGGGTCCAGTGTATGATGGGCTCAGATCTGAGGGGTGGGGGGGGGGCGGTGCAGGAGTGTTATGCTGTTGCAGCCAGATGGGGGCTTTTCCCCAATTGGGGGTTTGTTGGTCAGGCTTCATTTTTAAATGAAGTATGTCAAACACAAAGTTTCAGCATTGTCTTTATTAATGAGAAGGGCAGGGAACCTGTTTTGAGTCAGGGGTCACTGACCCACAGAAAAGTCAGTTGGGGCCACACAAGTGAAATGCAAACCGCCCCCCCCCCCCCACACACACACTCCAACCCCCCTCCCCCCAAGCTCACTAATGTGGCCCCAACTGTGGTGGTGGGAGCAGAGGACATAGTACTAGGGAAGGGTGCTAGTGGGTGCTGGGGAAGGGGGCAGGGTGCCAGTGGGGACAAGGGTCAGGGGACGGGGTGCCAGTGGGTTCTGCTGCAGGGGACGGAGTCCCCAGCACGCGCCGCCTCCGGGGACTCCTCCCTCCCAGAGGAGGGAAGTGCGGTCGCATGCCTCTTCTCAGGACTTCTAACCCCCTGCCCACGTGAAGGAGGAAAGCCCCAGCGCGCGCCTCCTCTGGGGATTCCTCCCCCCATAGAGGAGGGAAGCCCAGGCACGCACCTCTTCACAAGACTTCTAACCCCCCCCCCCTGCACGAAGAGGGAAGCCCCAGCACGCGCCTCCTCTGTGGACTTCTACCCCCCCACCCCCGCACAGCGTCCCCAGGCTGCCACAGACCTGCTTTGTGGTACGATGCCGGCTGTTGGAGGGAGGGGGAGCAGCATGCGCACTTCCTTAAATCCCGGAAGTGGCGCGCAGTTGCTGGACTTCCGTCCACCCCGCAGGAAGCTGGCACTACCTCCCTCGTTGCTGGAGGTAGGTAATGGGGCTTCTTCGGGGTGGGGGGAAATGGGGCAGGTCCCCGAACGCCTCAGGATCAACTGGCCGGGGCTTACTGATCGACCAGTTGATCGCGATTGATGGGTTGGTGACCACGGCTCTAGAATCATAGATTAGGACTGGAAGAGACCTCTGGAGGTTATCCAGCCCAATCCCCTGCTCAAAGCAGGTCTTACCCCAACTAAATCATTCCAGCCAGGGCTTTGTCAAGTTGGACCTTAAAAATCTCTAAGGATGGAGATTTCACCACCTCCTTAGGTAATCCATTCCAGTGTTTCACCACCCTCCTAGTGAAATAGTTCCCCCCCCCCCCAATATATGAAGTCTAGAAGACTTACCCAGCAATGCTTGTATCCTTTAGGTCAGGGGCGGGTGTGTGGGGGGACCTGGGGCAGGGTATGCACATGGGAGCTCACCAGGCCCACCCACGGCGATGAGGACTGTGTTGCAGTTACTGCCCTCCCTGCTCCTCCTGGAGGTGCAGGTCCTGGCCCAGACTGCCAGGTCTTGGTGGCAGCGGTGGCGGGGGGAAGGAAGGGGAGTCCTCCAGGGGTGGGGGACAGGGCTGGGGTTGCTCTGGACAAGCAGGGCTCCTACCCTTTTGGTGCTGTGACCTACGGCCAGGGGGGAGGAGGCTACTTGTTTGGGCTGGTGGACAGCAATATGGCTAGCCCTGGCCCCAGCTAGCCACTTTTCCTGGTGCAGCCACTCCCCTGTAGTCATTCTGCAGTATAACTGTCCCCAGCGGCCATTGTGGAGCATAGCTGTCATCTCATCCCCTCCTTTTCTGCGTTATAGAAAACTAATCGAATTCCAGGTACATCCCATTTTCCTACACAATCAAGCCCTGACCTTTAAGTTAGGAGAAGAGGAAGCTGAATATAAATTTGAATACCCTAGCTCTTACCCTTTAGGAGACGTTCTTGAACAATGGATTGATGGATGGACATACGCACAAACTCTCTAAAGTTATAATATAATCTGTTATCTCATTGTATTAGAGGTTTGTTTTCCTATGCATGAAGTTTCCCTGTGTACTCGACAAGCTTCATCAATGACCCCCACTCAAGATTGAAGCCAGTATCAAGTGAATGTAGGCCCTTTATAATTTTTTTTTAAATAGAGCAGTATTTTAAACACATTGTGCTGGCCTTTAAGAAATTTCCTCTTCTTTTAATCTATGTGTATGTTAAGATTGTGTCATCTGCAATATTTGCATGTACTTCCTATGCTTACAGCCAGGAAATACCTTGAGTATTAGAAATACGGAGACTATTTCTAGTACTTAGTTATCTATGTTAATTGGCAAGTTGAATGGTATATATGGTTAACTTATAGAAGTTTATGAAAAGTTCAAAATTTACATTATAGCAATACTACAGGAGTTCAGATTCTCACACGGCTACATCTCTATTACTATCCATATATACACTTACTTCTGACAATCCATGGGATTTTGTTCAGGTAGATCCTTATATTTTCTTGACATATGTTAGCACCATTTTAAGCTAAAACAAGCTTTTAAATATTTAAACACTGAAAAATGTCTTGCAAAAGTGTGCAAGAGACCTTAGACTCCAATAATGCCTCCATACAATAAGAGTCAAAGCTATTTACTCTAATTTTAATTACAGCACTATTTTCATTAAGCTTGAATGGCAAATATTTAAGAGTAGCTTCAAAAATAATCCAGATGCCACAAAAGTTTCACTGAAGAGATTAAAAACCAAAATTTTCATGATCATTTTGATTACGAGATTTAAGTTTATATATTTGCCAAGCCTGAATAGATACTTATTTAAAAAATGTGAGATCTTTGGTTACAATTTAAGAAAGCTACAGTACCTTTAAATAGCACAGTCTCTATGGCTATGTCTAGACTGCAGAGTTTTTCCAGGGAATGTGGCCGCTTTTTCAGAACAGTTTCTGAAAAGCGGGCACATTCTGTCGGCTGCTCTGTATTCCTCATTTTATGAGAAATAAGGGATCTTCCAAAAAAGGAGGTTTTTCACACATTTGGCCCTGTGTAGACAGGCCAAATGTTGGAAAAGTCTCTCTCCCCCCCCCCCCCCCCCCCAAAAAAGCAGGAAAAAAAGTACACAAATTGTGGTTCGCAATTTGCGTATCTTTTTTCTGAAAAGAACCCTGCAGTGTAGACATAGCCTATATTGTAAGCAGAAAGGTGATGCAATGGTTTGGAATGGCTTCACAAAACAGAACAAACCCCCTAGCCCCCCCACACAGATTCCAAGTATTATATCAGCTTTTTAGTAAAGTGGATTTATGGAAATACTAGATTCAACACTGTGTTTATGACAATGGAATGGAGGTGACCAGGGCTTCAGATGCATGGGGGGGAAAAAAAAAACCCGAGGTAATTCAGACCCAGTTTCAGTCTAACTGAGCCACTAAAATCAGGGGTGTGTAAGTCTCAGAATGCTTAGGACAAGCAGTCCTTGGTGTCGTCTTATGTCATTCACCCCACAGAAATAAGACATTACACTAGAATTGTGGTTCAACCTATTTAGTATTGTGGGCCGCATATACAGCTCACAATCTGTTACTTGGGCAGCACACACAGAACCGCAGTTCCCCTCCAAAGCACCTTATGTCCAGCATCCCCCTGCCCAAAGACCCCTTCAGAGATCCAGGCCAGGAATGGAGCCTTGGACACCAGCTGGGATCTGAGCTATACTAGCACACCCAGCGCAGGATCTGAACACTCAGTCTGGGGCCAAGAACTGAGCCCCATGTAAAACCTGTGGATGCTACAGCATCCGTACAAACCCCTACTTCTCACACCTATGCTGCCCTGCAGCCCCATCCCTCACTGTCCAGAGCCCCCTGCAAAGACTCCCCAGAGAACCACCGTCTCACACACTACCTCCTGGCAGCACTCAGTGCCTCACCAGATACCATCTCCCCTTCAGCAAGTCCCGCCCTGTCTGACCAGAGTGGCAATTTTTTTTTTTTTTTTTTTTTTTAAAGACAGCTGGACACTTATTGGGCTGCACGGAGCCTGTGGGCTGAGAACCATTGCACTAGAGCAGGGCTACTGAACACACGGCCTGTGGGCCACATGTGGCCCGCAGCCTGTTTGTGGCCCACAGTGCAGTTTGGGTTTACGCGGGACTCAATACATAGCCCACAGGTGGGATCCTTTGAACATGGCCTCCACTGGGAACACGCTCCACAGTGGCAAGGCATCTCACAGGTAGGGTGAGCACTGAAAGACACAAGCGGTCTGGCTGGTTGGCTGGAACAGACGAGTACAGGGTGTCAGCGTTTCTAGCCCCCGAGGGAGGAGGTGCCGGGAGAGCTGGGGTATTGTGGGAAGTGCTGGCTGCTTAGCCTTGGGGGCAGAGCCTGAGGTGCGCTGACTGGCTCACACTGGCCATGTTTGGGTCCAGCGCCATGGCTTAAGGCTGAATCTTAGTATTCATGCCCATCAGTGTAAAATAAGCTATTTTCATATATATGCAACCACACTTAAGTTGCAGCCCTCGGCATGTGCTGTGAGTATTATAGTAGCCCCCGGGGCTTCCAAAGTTGAATAGCCCTGCACTAGAGTAATGAGTCAGGTATAGTCAAACTAATACTTGCAAAGGAGACATTTCCTTTTAACCCCCACAGCTCATCCTTAAAACTTTGCCTATTAAATTGGGGGTGCAGATTGGACCTCCCTGGTCTAGCACCCTCAGGACCTGACCGGTCGTGGATGAAGGAATTAGCCAGCCCTTCAGCCCGCTGCCCCTCCCTGCTGCCAGCTCCTTTGGCCCGGCTGGACTGTCTACAGGCCAGCCCCAATCCCACTGCTGGCACACTGCCAGATTACGCTACAGAAGCCACAACCCCATTGCTAGGCGGCATGAAGCCCCAGCCACACTGATTTGACCAAGCTGCCATGGCCACAGCAAGCTTCCCCTCCTGGTTTGCTGCAGCCGCAGTCTTGGCCCCGCTGCTGGGCAGCAGGCAGCCCCAATCATGGGGCCATGGCCACTGCCCAGGATAAAGAAACCCCCAACCACCAGGCTGACATGGCCCCAGCCAAACTGCCCTTCCTGGGCTGCTGATCAGCAGGGAGCCCCAATCGCGCTCTGCCACTGCCCAGACTGCTGCGGCCCCACTGTGACCAGAGTTGCAGGGCTGAGCCAGGCTCTAAGATGCCCTCCTGCTCTGAGATTGTCTCATCCAGGAACATCCATGATTATGCCGGGCCATGGATGTTGCCGGACCAGAGAACCCTGAATCTGGGAGGTGCAACCTGTAATAGGAGCTCTTCAGGGAGGTAGGAGGAATGAGCATGGTAGATTTTCCTGGACTTTGGTAAAACACCAAATGAAATAAAAATTAGCTGAATAAACTGAATATAAACTTCAAGGAGAACTTAAATCAGTCTAAAAATGTTTGTCACTGTTACAAGCAACATCCAAAATTACTGTAATTTAAGAGACTGTTCTCAAATACATAACAAAAAAATCACAGAATGCTAGGACTGGAAAAGACCTTGAGAGGTCATCGAGTCCAGTCCCCTGCCCTCATGGCAGGACCCAGTACTGTCTAGACCATCCCTGATAGACATTTATCTAACCTACTCTTAAATATCTTCAGAAATGGAGATTCCACAACCTCCCTAGGCAATTTATTCCAGTGTCTAACCATCCTAACAGTTAGGAACTTTTTCCTAATGTCTAACCTAAACCTCCCTTGCTGCAGTTTAAGCCCATTGCTTCTTGTTCTATCCTCAGAGGCCAGGAAGAAGAATTTTTCTCCCTCCTCCTAGTGACATCCTTTTAGATACCTGAAAACCGCTATCATGTCCCCTCTCAATCTTCTCTTTTCCAAACTAAACAAGCCCAGTTCTTTCAGTCTTCCTTCATAGGTCATGTTCTCTAGACCTTTAATCATTCTTGTTGCTCTTCTCTGGACCTTCTCCAATTTCTCCACATCTTTCTTGAAATTTTGGTGTCCAGAATTGGACACAATACTCCAACTGAGGCCTAATCAGTGCAGAGTAGAGCGGAAGAATGACTTCTCGTGTCTTGCTCATAACACACCTGTTAATGCATCCTAGAATCAGGTTTGCTTTTTTTGCAACTGCATCAAACTGTTGACTCCTATTTAGCTTGGGGTCCACTATAACCCCTAGATCCCTTTCTGCCATACTCCTTCCTAGACAGTCGCTTCCCATTCTGTATGTGTGAAACTGATTGTTCCTTCCTAAGTGGAGCACTTTCAATTTGTCTTTATTAAACTTCATCCTGTTTACCTGAGACCATTTTTCCAATTTGTCCAGATCATTTTGAATGATGACCCTATCCTCCAAAGCAGTTGCAACCCCTCCCAGCTTGGTATCATCTGCAGACTTCATAAGTGTACTCTCTATGCCGATATCTAAATCGTTGATGAAGACGTTGATGAAGACATTGAACAGAACCGGCCCCAAAACAAACCCCTGCAGAGCCCCACTTGTTCTACCTTTCCAGCAGGATTGTGAACCATTAATAACTACTCTGAGAACAGTTATCCAGCCAGTTATGCACCCACCTTGTAGTAGCCCCATCTAAGTTGTATTTGCCAAGTTTATTGATAAGAATATCATGCGAGACCGTATCAAATGCCTTGCTAAAATCTAGGTATACCACGTCTACCGCTTCTCCCTTATCCACAAGACTCGTTATCCTATCAAAGAAAGCTATCAGATTGGTTTGACATGATTTGTTCTTTACAAATCCATGCTGGCTGGTCCCTATCACCTTATCTTCCAGGTGTTTGCAGATGATTTCCTTAATTACTTGCTCCATTATCTTTCCTGGCACAGAAGTTAAACTGACTGGTCTGTAGTTTCCTGGGTTGTTCTTATTTCCCTTTTTATAGATGGGCACTATATTTGCCCTTTTCCAGTCTTCTGGAGTCTCTCCCATCTTCCATGATTTTCCAAATATGATAGAGGAGGTATCTGAGCCTTTAGCTATCAGCTCCTTAAGTATTCTAGGATGCATTTTGTAGAAACCATTTCATATTTAGCTCGAAGCCATCTTGTATAACAGAAACCATTTCAGCTTTTCTCTTTAGCACGTAGACCAGAGTGGAGTGAACTTTCGGTCACCCCGTGAGAAGAGGCCTACAGGATGGGCTATTGGAATGCGTTAATTGGGCTGGTTGAGACAGGAGAGGTACTCCTTTGTACCTGTCCGCCATCTTGTTGATAAGGCTTTGTTTTTCCAAGTTTAATTGATGATTTCTGTAATTGGATGCCCTGACATCAGACTGTTTGGTTAAGGGTATAAAGATACTAGGATCGATTGTATTAAGCAGCCTTACTGGGCCCGGCTCTGCTGGGACCACATTTGGCTCACTTGGCTTTACTGATCAATAAAGCTGTTTGTTTAGCTGCCTAAAACTAAAGTGAGGCTTTTGCTTCAGCAATTTCATCAGGCCCTGGTGTCTTGTAGATATCTAACATTTCTAAGTGATTTTTAACTTGTTCTTTTTTATTTTATCTTCTATACCCACCCCCTTCCCACTAGCATTTGCTGTGTTAGGCATTCCATCAGACTTCTCGGTGAAGACAAACAAACGAGTCATTAAGCAGCTCTGCTATTTCCAAGTTTCCTGTTACTGTTTTCTCTCTTCTCACTGAGAAGGGAGAAATGGGCCTACCCTGTCCTTGGTCTTCCTCTTGCTTCTAATATATTTATAGAATGTCTTCTTGTTTCCCTTTACGCCTCTAGCTAGTTTGAGCTCGTTTTGTGCCTTTGCCTTTCTAATCTTGCCCCTGTATTGTTTGCCTATATTCATCCTCTGTAATTTGTCCTAGTTTCCATTTTTTATATGACTTGTTTTAAAATGTCTTGTCCTGAACCATGAAGTTTGTTTTAAAAATCAAACTATCCCCATAATTTATAAGATCTGGGATAGGCCTGTGAAGGACTAGTTGATTATCCAATAAGCCAATGCTTATCAGAAAGAGGGAGGAAGGGGGAGGAAGACGAGGGGGTACTTCAAAGCGGCAGCGCCACTTGAAGCCTCGGACCAAACCCTGGGCTCCACAAGGTGCTGCCGCTTTGAAATGCCGCATGAAGCCCAGGGCCAGCTAGGGTGTCCCCAGGCTGCATGCAGCATTTCAAAGCAACAGTGGCGCATGGAGCCGAGGATCAGCGGGGGATGCCCCCGCTGATCCCTGGCTCCGTGTGGTGCTGCTGCTTTGAAACGCTGTGGGAGCCCGGCGCGTCAGGCTGCACATAGTATTTCAAAGTGGCAGCGCTGCATGGAGCCCAGGATCAGCTGGAGTTCCCAGCTGATCCCGGGCTCCACGCAGTGCTTTTGCCTTTGAAGTGTAGCAACAGCCCTAAGGCTGTTGCTACACTTCAAAGGCAGAAGCACCCAATTGACTAATTGAATAGTTGATGCAAAATGCATTGACTATTTGATTAGTCAGTTAGTCAATATTTAACATCCTTAATCTGGGACAAGCAAAAAGTTTACTTCAAAAGCTAATACAGCTTTCATAAAACGTTAAGGCCTCCTCTCATTGTAGTTACTGCACATGACATGATTCATATTCTGCTATGAACGCTCTTCTAAGAGCCATGCACAGAATGTTCCCATAATTTAGCTTAGGAATGTCCAGCATGATTTAGACACACAACACTTGGGAATACATGTTAAGCACCTTTGTCAAAAGTTGTAGATAATCTTGTGGTCAATTACATTCTAGAAGCAGTTACAGTCCTCTGTTTACAATTCGTGTAACTGTGATGCTACCCAAGGCACAGCTTTATGTGGAAGCCGACATTAATATCCTGCTAAGATGAGTCCCTTAAGGAGCATATCAGGAAGATGACCGCCAAGCAATAATATTGTGACCAAACCAAAAACGTTGATGGCAGATTTAATGGAATCATGAAGACTATCAACAAACCAAATTCACTTTTTTAGTAATGTGAGGCCAATCAGGAGTAATTTCCAGTAATTTCTTTTGAAACCATCAATGCTGCAACCCTTCCACTAGTGACCAAAGCCCCAGCTTCCCTTTGAGCTGTGAAATATGCATCCTGGCCTCTTGTTTCTGGGATCAGGCAAGATCTTTTACTCAGCTCCGTCAATCACATCAGCACAATTACGGCATAAATACCATATTCTTACATATCTGAAGTGACTATGAGAGGATGCGTAAACTAGGAAACGATGTGCACAGTTGTGCACTCTCATCACTGATTTTTTTTTTTTAAAACTAGTCCTAATATATTTTCTCCTCCCCAGCTTCCCTTCACACTAAAAGTTCTAGCAGGAAGTGGAATTAGCACTCTGATAACATTTCAATTAGCACATTAAAAGACAGACATCACAGCCATTGCAAATACTGCGGGGAAAACAATACTCAGATTTGGCATTTAATAAAAATGGACACTTATCAATGAGTCAACTGAGGTCCTACCTTGCATTTCTGTACTTTGGAAAAATGCAGAACATCTTGATAATGCCTTGCATTTATTGGGTTCACATCGTGCAATTTGGCAGTAGGCAACAGCAGTGTTTCTAGAGTTTTCCCAGGATTCCCTTGGTCAATAGCTTCATTAATGTGGCCAACTGCAACAATTCCTAAGAAAGAAAAAAGGAAAATTAACATTTAAAGATATACCAACAGAAAAAGGCTAATCACATATCAGGGTCAGTTAAAAAGGGATAGTGTCATAAATAAGTTTAAACATCAAGTTATGGTAAGCAGCAGCAAATTCTGAAGTCTTTCTGCTCAAATGCTGGCAGTTCATGCCAAGTCAGCAAGTTAGACCAGATTTTTCCTCCTCCAATACCTACCTCTAACTGAATCTGATCCTGTTTATAAACAGATCCTTTTCTAAATAAGAAAAAAAAAATCCCCATTTTGTTCTTCACTAACGTGTTCATTTACATGTCTTTAAGCAGATATTTAACACTTGAGAGAAAGGGTCTTATTTATGTTGCAGTGTTCAAATCATTCTGAAATGACTTTCAAGTTCCACTATTCCAAATAATTTAACACATTAGTTTACGTGACATACATATTCTGATTTCTGAACTTAGGGAAATTATTATAGCTTTTCAAGGCATCAACATCACTATAACACCATGAAGCAATTTATCTGGAACATGCATCTAAATCAAAGTTCTACAAGTTGGGTGCCTAAAGGTAAAATACCTTTAATTTTGGGAACTGCTGAACACCCATAACACCCACTGAACTCCATGAACTACAGGGTGCCCAGCAGTCCCCCAAAAAGTATATTTAGGTTCCTATCTTTTGGAAATTCAGTTTAGAATTTATGACACCTAGTCAACAGAAAAAGTGCTGAACACACAGTCTGGGGGCTTTTCATAGAAACCTGCTACACCAAGTCTGAGTGAGTATGAATTCCTGCTGATTGCTTTGCCATCACCTGTGACAGAGTGCATTCCAGTTGATGGCTGACTGGGATCTGTCGAGGTTTTTCCCATCGTGTGAATGTAAAACTGAACTGATGAGGTCATAGTCATATGACCTCACAAGGCCTTAACCTCTTAGGAGGCTGGCTATTCTTCAGGTGGATGTAAGCAGGGTTTTTTATGGCAGCCATGAGAGCATGACCAGTGAGGAGAGGGAATTTCTGTACACTGGGAAGTATGGGCTGATCTGGATGCAGCAAATTTCAAAATACTCTGTTGATATCGTGTACAGTTCCAAGCAGAGCTGCCCCCTGCCAGGTGGTGGTGTTAGAGAAATGCACCCCCAAAATTGTTACTGTACATGAGGCTCATTTTAGCAACAGGAGTTCTAACATTTCAGTCACTGAGCACCTCAAGTTTTATAGACTAAGCAGCGCTGCATATGCCTAAAATACTATTAAAAAAATCAGATTACATAAAAAGCCAGAGTATTTTAGTTATTGACAACTGCTCTGTTTGCTGAATACTCACCTTCATTGAAAATCTTAGTAGTTACACGCTGGGGGCTCTGCAGTATAAAGCTTATACTGCAGAGCCTACAGCATGGGATGGCAGCTAACTCCCTGGGAGCTGGTGTGCACTGGGCACCAGCTTTTGAGCCTGCTCCCACCTGCAGCCCCCTATTGTTGGGGAGCTGGCTACCACCCAGTGCTGCTGCCTCTGATACAGAGTCAGCAGCACGGGGCAGCAGCCAGCTCCCCGGGAACAGGGCTGGTAGCCAGCATGTAAACATTATGGTAACTGACAATCTCATAGCCAATAAACGGTTATACTATTACATCCCTATTTGACAGTTATGTACTGCTCACCCCACTAAACCAGGAATATTCAACATAAGTGTGTAAAATGCCACCCACTACCACTTACTCCACATCTGAAAATCTTCTTGTACTTTCCTTAAAATCAGTGAAATCCCAAAATAAGATAAATACCAGAATTATTGGCCCAGTATGAATACAGATGGAAAGAAGTTTATCACCATCTGTTAGAACTATGGCATTTGTGATGTCAGAGAAGTGATGTATTCAAGGACACCTTCAGTGAATTGGGAAACACCAAGGAAGAAGTAATGCAAGTAACTACTGCATTGAATATTCCCTTTTCACCAGTCAACACTCTACCAAGGGCTTTCAGAAGACTTTGCTGAATTTTGTTTAAAATTATGTAATTGTTTTATCCTTCCTCTCTAGAATTACTGTGAAAATGCTATGCTAGGGAACAGGAATCACTAATTCTAAATCTACTTAGGAAAAAATGCAAAATATTTATTATACGTCAAAATGCAAACCTCTATTGCCTGCTGTGAAAGAGAAATTCAGTTACTTCTGTAGCATGCTCCACATTTTACTATGGTGTCTGATACACCTCTGTACTCATTTTCATTTCAGCTACCACAACTTCATATGGAAAATGTTAGGAAAGCATTTGGAGGGAGGAGGTTTGGTTATTTAATTGCAATTGTATAGCTAAAAAGCAGAATTACTATGTGAGCAGCCAGCCCTCCATCAACCTCCAGCAAGTGTTCCATGGAGCATGGTAAGCTCTGCCTCCCACAGACAGCAGAATCACTTACTGTCATTTTCTTCTTGAATTTGCATATTAACCATGTCAATACAGTTCTGGATATCATTCCAGCTTAAATAGTCTTGTCCTTGAGATGAAGCCTCTGATTTAATAGACAAGAGTGTGTCAGCATAACTGTAGGAAGATATAAAATCATAAAGAGACATTACATGTATCGTCCATAATTTCCTGTACGTATTTTATTTTTTCCTGACTGGATGAATGTAGTGCACATGAAACTGAAAAAATGTGTTTGTTTGTGGACAGGCAGCATGTGAACAGGCAACATGCAAGCTGCCTTGCTTGGCTCTACACATGCATTACCTACAGAAAGGACTTCTGATCTTCCATCTGACCTCTTGTGTAAGAGAGGCCACAAAACTTCCCCAACGTGATTCCTAGACGATACTTCTTTTAGAAAAGCAGCCAATCTTGATGAACAATGGTAAGTGATGGAAAGTCCATCACAACTTGTGGTAAACTGTTCCAATGTTTAATTACCCTCTGTCAAAATGGTACGCCTTATTTAACAATTTAGTTTGCTTATCTTCAGCTTCCAGCCACTGAACTGAGGCATAAATCTAGTAGATAAAAGGTAAGAGCCCATCATTAAATATTTGTTCCCTATACAGATACTTTTAGACGATAATCAAGTCAGCCCATAACCATCTCTAGCGAAATAGATTGAGCTCTTTCATTCTCACTATAAAGCATGTTCTCTAATTCTCAAGTCTTCTCTGAGCCCTCTCCAAACCCCTGAATTGTGGGCATCAAAACTAGACAGTATTCCAGCAGTGGCTGCACCAGTGCCCAATACGGAGATAAAAACCTCTCAAGCCCTACTTGAGATTCTCTTGTTTATGCACTCAAAGATTGCATTAGCTCTTTTGACCACATTGTGATCTGAAATAATTCCAGATCAGGTCATGTCAAAGCACTTTTCCTATAGTGGCTCCACACTAATTTTATTGGAATGTTAACATTCCAAGGAGATTTAGTCTGTCACATGTTTCTATTAAAAAAACTCTTTTCATGCAGGACAACAGTGATGTCATCACGTCACTTGGCATCCCGCAGTCCCTCCCCCCTCAGCCACCCAGCCTCCTCCTTCCACCTCCCTGCTGCTAACCCCATTAGCCCAGGACATGGCCTGAGCCACCCCAGCCCTTCTCCTCTGACCGGAGGGGGCCCAGAGGCCCCGGCTCCCCGCCCCAGCGGCTAGGGAGGGGCAAGAAGCCAGGGCTGGTGTGGCCCTGGCCCCTCCTCCCTGGTGTCTGGGGAAGAGAGCTGGGCCTGTCTACCCCCAGAGATGGGGGAGAGAGGGTTGGTGAGCACAGCGAGCAAGGGGCACAGCCCTCTAGTAAATAATTTAATAGAAGACCGAAACATCTCCAAGAAATTAGAGACATTCTCGGACATTAAAGTTCATGTTAATTCATGTAAATAACCATGGATTTCTTTTGTTTGCTTGGTTTTTAAACTACATTATATTCCAATATATTGAGGTATATTATTTTATTTGACTTCTTTTAATCATCAGATATATGTACAATTTAACATTTCCCTAGTCCCTCATCCCAAAGCATGTGATGAAATCTTCCACTTTGAGTGTTTTAACAGTTCATAGCAATGCTGCACATCTTAGAATTGGAAGTGAAGAACATCTCTTCCAACTCAGACTGTAGGGAGTATGTAAGGTAGGTAAGGTATAATTATCAAACGTGGAATTTGCAAGGAGTCCAGGGATAACTGAGTTTTGCCAAGACTGTTCTGAACACATCTAATGCCTCACCAGTAACCTGCTCATGTGGGGACCTTAATTTTTGTTCCCCATTCCTGCAACTCTCCTTATCCACCTGCAAAACATTAATGACTTGCTTTTGGCTACAGGGAAAGGAAGTCTAGAAAACATGATCTACGAGGGAAGATTGAAAGAGTTGGGTCTGTTTAGCGTGGAAAAGAAAAGACTGGGAGGGGACATAACAGCTTTCAGGTACCTAAAAGACTGTTAGAGGAAAAGGAAGAAAAAAATATTTTCCTTAACCTTTGAGAACAGGATAAGAATTGGAACAAACTACCTAAAGAGGTTGTGGAATCTCTATCATTGGAGATATTCAAAAGCAGGTTAGACAAACATCTGTCAAAGATGATGTAGATAGTGCTTGATCCTGCCATGAATTCAGGGGACTGGACATGATGACCTCTCAAAGTTCCTTCCAGTTCTATACGAAGCCCATAACTTCTGTATGAGCTATCTTCAATGGTCAGAATCTCTCTTATATCATTTAGTAGCAGCACATCCTGAACAGTGCCCAGGGAATTCCCTCAAGCACCACTATGGAGGAAAAAGCATCACCTAATGCCTCACCAACGTTCCTTAATATAGCACTGTCAGTATTCATAAGGTCTCCAATACAAGTACTGATTCAAACAACAAAAGCTACTCATCTCCAGTCTAAATGTGAATGGAACATACCTATACCATGTTGTGCCCAGCTATTTAGCCAATAGGGTTTTTACCACATAGGCCTCTACCATTTTTAAGCAACACAAGATAGGATAATCTTACATTACATCACTCACTATATTCATTCTAAGGTCCTCTTTCAAAGATTCAGTAAGACCAGCTTCCAACTATACTTAGTCCAGATAGCCACTGTCACAAAAGCAACTAATCTCAGCTCACAATGTTTAGCTTTCAAGAATCCCAACTTCCATGCCCTCAAACTTGCAATAAGGTGTGTTTTTGCAGAGAGGATACTACAGCTGAGGAACCTTAATATCTTCTCCCGTTAATACAGTGCAAATGTTTCGGTTGTAACTTTTTAAACTTCATCTCACAACACTGGAGAAACAGCTAACACCACACCCACTCGTTCCTTTGAGGAACCTTTGTTGCCTCTTTGGACAAGACCAAATGAATTTTTACCGTTGAAAGTTTTCTTCTTCCAGATTATTGAAGCCAACAGACGGATTTTTGAGATGATTCATTATTGTCAGGATGTCCTTGCTTCCCAAGGCCTGATTTAGTAATACAACAGCTGACAACATTTCGACAGCAATTGACAGTTCATCATGTGCCAAGTAATTCTATAAGAACATAGAATATATCAGTTATGAAGCTCAACAAGTAGGGGTAGCTAGTTTTAATTACAGCCTATAGGCCCAAAGAAGGGAGGCATGGATTTGGTTAAAAAAAGTGTATGAAGTAGGAGAAAATGTAATTGCTATAAAATTGTCAGCTTTCTGTGCTGTGAGTAGTAGAGTTAAATCACTAGGCATTTGTTGTATTTTCTCCACATCCTCAGCTTTTTCTTTGCTTGACCCACATAATATAGTCTTTCCAGTTAAACCTAATCTAACTTGAATCAGAATGTGGACTCCCCCCAGTTCGGCTGCTCACTGGCCATTAAAAAAAAAAACAAACAAAAAAACCAAAACCAGTCAACGTTAAACTGAGATAATGTATGCAAAAAAAGTGAAGGTCAGCCAACTTGCTCAGCAGGGGAGTTAGCACAGGCTAAAAATCAGTCAAATTATAACCTGAATAGTCAAGCACTTATACTAAAATCCAGGAATATTCATGCCATCTACTTTTAGGCAAGAATTAGAGGAATCCGATGAGGTAAGTGGTCTGATTGTTCTTAGTAACAAAACTGCATCAAATGAAAATGCATTAACATTCCTCATCCTTTACGGCTTGACTGAACTCTATTGAACAGCAATTCATAAGTTTTCCACTCTTACCACAGCATTCTGTTGCTGAAGGTTCAACAGTTCAGTCTGATAGACAGCAGCAGCAAAAGGGTGAACAACAGGCAACTGGGCCTCTGGTTTCATCAGTGCAGCCAGTGTTTTATTAGCATCACAGTTACGAATTGCAGTATTGATATGGTCAACCGCTACAAGCTCTGGGGGAAGTAGGGAAAAATCCTATCAATTTCTTTGCCATATAATTTTTTTAAAATGCTGTGTAAGCAAACACTATTCCAATATTACATCATACGCTCCCATTGCTCAAGAAATCTATAGCTGTATACCTGCAAGAGATGCACTTTTAAAACTCACTGAAACAACTTGACATTGTTGCAAAGCATGTGCTAAGCTGCTGACTTCCACAAGTCTGTGATTTATGCAAGAGACCTTCTTATCCTGAAAACAACTTGACTAGTCCAGGGACTGCTGCACCCTTTAAGTATGATCAATCCAGAGTGACCCTAGAATGTTAAATTATTTTACTTCTTCTCCATTTTATTTTTTTCCTACCTCCCTGGACTTCCCAATTTCTCCCCTCTAGTGAGAGTCTAACATAGTTAGGCAGGACAAATCTACACTTGCAACACCAGTGTGTCCAACAAGACAAGCTAAAAGTAATGCTTTAACAGCCTGGCAAAGTTTGCTAAGTTCCATAATGGATTACTTGTTGTGACTAGAATTTTCATCAGTTAAATTGTGAGAAAAAACAAATAAAAGCTTCATCTTATCTTTTTGCTATTCTTCCCCCTTGTATCTGGTCTAATGTTTTTCATAAGGAAATATGAAATTTCAATAACCACTGCAAGCACTGCTAACTAAAATCATATTAAGTTACTTGGGCGGAAAGGGTGGGGGGGGGCAGGGAGCAGTCAATCTAAGAGACTGTTAAATAAGGAAAACAAATTACTGACATTTAAGGTTTGCCTCCTCCTCCAATACATGTGAAATAGTGTCTAGGAGTGAGTTCAGACTTTGCTTCTAAATAAAAATAGTGAATCAAAACTCACACTAAAGGAAACAACAGATGATGCTCAAGATCGCTAGGTCTCGTATTGCAGTTTTTTTAAAACTACCATTACAGTCCTCGTAACTTTGCCACTAACAACTTTGAAAGAGTTGGTGGTCACAAACCTGGCTGAGGTTAGCCTTAAGGAAACTTAACATGCCCCTGACATAGGGGTCACCAAATGAAATTAATAGGTAGATTTAAAACTAACAAAAGGAAGTATTTCTTCATGCGACACAGTCTACCTGTGGAACTCCTTGCCCAAGGATGTTGTGAAGACCAGGACTTTTAACAGGTTCCAAAAAATAACTAGATAAATTCACCAAGAATAGGTTTAGCAATGCTTATTAGCCAAGATAGTAGGAATTGTGTCCCTAGCCTCGGGTTTGTCAGGGGCTGGGAATGCGTGACAGGGGAGAGAAAAAGATATGCTGGTTACTTATTCTGTTCATTCCCTTTGGGGCACCTGACATTGGTCACTGTCAGAAGCCAGGCTACTGGGCTAGATGGATTTTTGGTCTGACCCAGTAAGTCCGTTATGTTCTTAAGAATTAAGCACCCTGATTTAAGTCTAGAATCAAGGGGAAAAAACCAAAACATGGCCAAAATCCCACAGATAGGAAAACAGTTTTAAAGTCTTCTTTTGAGAAGGATAACCAGTTCTGCAAGATGGAAAAATAGGATGCCTATTCCAAGAAAGGCAAGACAGGACACTTTAGATGTGCTGCTGGTGGCCGAGAATAGGATTGCAATAGGCAGTTTCTTACACACTGTTTGAAGGGACTGAGTATGCACCCCATATACTGGAGGAGAGCTTCCAGGATACTAGGAGGAAGATTCAGACTCTGCCTGTGCTCCCCACAGCTTTCAGTTTGGCCGGTGAGTTCTTCAGGTCTACAAGTCTTTACAAAAAAGACCAGATGAAAAAACAAAGAAGCTGGAGACATCAGGGCAGATGGTGAAAGGACATTCCACTGACAGATGGTCACCCAGAGGTTTGAAGAACTGAGTGTTCTGAGGTTTCTTGGTATCTTTCTTAGTACTCTTTCCAACAGGATGGACAATGGAATGTTAGACAGTGAGTCAGCATGGAGTGTACACGCCTATGTAAATATAAACACAGTAATCCCATTGGTTTCAGTGGTTCTCCTCTTAAGCTTAATCATGTTATTTAAGATCCTTGCTGAATTGAAGCCAGGAGGAGGAAAGGTGAGATGCCAGGTTCTTGATCTTAATGGTTTTCTTACTATTTTATGAACCACATCTATATGGTCTGCGGTGTATAGATTTGTTAGTTGCAGCTAGACTTCAGGTCCAGCAGTGTCCTTCACAGCGGAGAGGCTTATCAACCTTGAGGAATATTTTTATTTTTTTAACGCGCACGCACGCACACACACACACACACAAAATAAATAAATAATGTGAGCTTATCCCCATTCAGTGCTTCCTGTGAAATAAGGACTTATTTCTAAGGGTGAGTCTACACTGCACCATGATTTCAAGATAACTAGTGTTATTATAAAATAACAATGTGAGCGTCTCCATAGCCATTCCATTATTTTGAAGTAATGGACAGCTCATTCTACAAGGAACACCACCTATTATGAAAGAGCTATTTCAAAATAAGGTGTGCATAGATGTTCCACTGCTGCTATTTTGAAATAGCCCCTTACCAGGGCCATTCTAAGTTTTCCCTCCCAGTGCCTCTGGGGACTCTAAAATCGAGATAGCACCTCTACACTGCAGGGAAGCCCCAAAATTAGTCCGAGGTAGGCTTCCCTAATGTAGATGTGCTATTTCAAAATAAGGTATTTGGAATAACTATTCAGAAATAAGCGTGCAGTATAGACATACCCTCAGAAGTCAGAGCGCCAGACACACATGAGATTTAACTATGAATTCTCTGTAGATCTCCCTCATTCACCAACCCTACAATGAGAGCACTCTGGGACAAGCAATGGCAATACCAGATGCAGTTTAAAATTAGTCACATGCCCTCCCCAATCCAGCTCCTCTTCAGACCCACCTTTCACTGGGATCTGTGTCTAAAATCAGAGCCTGCTTCCAGTACCAGCACCCCGGTCTATGCTAGTGATGGGTCCTGTCTACCCTGTTCAGTCAGAGAGCTCATGGAGGAGATCCTCTTCTGTTGTACAGTAGGGAGAACCTGACTGATTAGAAGACTCAGAGCAGTTCAAACCAATGGAGCCTATGTACATTGGCCCCAAAACACAAGAAATAAATGGGAAGGAGTCCTATTGTGTATTTTGTTCTGCAAGATAAACATTTTAGTCATTCTTAAGATTAAAAAAAAAGAAAGATGCTTGCCTTTCAGACAGTATGTAGCAGCTTCAAAAAGTCCCCAGAACCAGCAACAAAATGACATCAAAATATCCAGCCATCAACTGACTTTGCTGACTTTATCCAAAGGAATGAGTATGCAACTCTGACATTATGAATCAATGTCCACAGTACACAAGTGTGTTTACCAAATTCTTGGGTATTTTTCCATGCATGTTGTAGCCACAGTGGTGGTATCACACTTAGAATACAAATAAGCTGTCCAAGGTTCAAACTGAGTCCTTTAATAAGCACACTCACCTGGCTCTTCTTAAAGATCCCTAGTTCTATTTGTTTAACTGCCTTCTCCTAATTAAAACTGGTGAATATGAGTTAGAAGTAAAACTGAATTTAAATTCTTCATGCCACACAAAGTTGTTGGTAGCATAATACTGTGGCTTTTTTTTTTTAAATCCACAGAGGAAACAAGCCCACTTTTCCTACACCAAGACACTGATGAAGTTGCACTACCCTCAGATTTTTCCATTACCCATGAGAAGCTTTCTCTAAGAAAGAAATACTGTTCATTGGATCATTCTAAAATCCAAATCACTAGCTACATAAGAGACTTGGATGCTCTATAAAATATGCATTTACACAAAGTTACACTAAACCACGCTTATAACTACCTTTTTGCATTGCATCAGAAGAACAATTAAAACTGACAATTAAAAATCTTAAATGACAAGAGACAAAACAGCCATTAACACATGCCATAGACAACATAATAGGACAGCAGTTTATTCGAAGCTGAAGCTCCTAGCAGATGGGTTATCATTCAAAGAATGCCAGAGAAGCAACTGCCAATAGAAGTATTGCTGCAAATTTAGAACCCCCTTAAAGATAATTTTTTAAAAATAAAGCAACAGTAGTGAGCGTGTTCTAGATCCCTTGCATCTTACATAAACTGTACTAATTCAGCAAGCTGAGAGACTAGATTTTTTTAAAAGGGTAAATATTTTAAAATGAGATCTAGTTTCCTCTGCTACATATTATTGCAAGCTATTCTTCAATTTGATCACTTTATTTATAAAACTTAAATTGGATGGAAATAATTTCCCTTAGAGAGATTAAATGTCTATTTATTCAAGCCATGCATTATGTTCAGTTTTATATATGTATGTCCATTAGTATCTGAAAATATTCAACCAAGAAAAGTGTTAGCTACTTTAAATATAATGTGCCCATAGTGGCAGAGATCAGTTGCTTGGCAATTGTGATATTGAAGAGAGCAGCAGCAAAAATAAAATGCAATGTGGTTTCAACTTAAAGAAATCTTGTTTGCATGCAAACAAAAAAAAATTTGGATTGAGCTCTTTAGCTTGATTTAAGAATAAAATAGTGATTGTGAAAACAAGTATTAAAATATTTACTCACTAAGCTTGAGAGCCTCAGATTCCTCATTGGCAACACTAACTTCTTTCTGTATCTCATTTTTGTCGAGCAAAATTGGACCCCCTGCTAGCTAACAGATCAGACAAAAAAGATTTTATTATGTTTTTTGACTTTGCAGGAGAAGGGAAATATTCCATTATGACACTATTAACTGACCACAATATGTTGACTGAATACCAAATAAAAAGGCTTATTGAAGAATAGTGTTTGGTTTTCTATAAGCTTTTAACTGACTTAATTACAGATTTTCATCTTAATCAAGATGTTCTTTATAAAATGGTCTTCAGCCATCATTGTTTATGGCAACAATTCCTTTCTTCTATACTGAACTCATAAGTTTAGTTTCCAAGATGAGCTTTGTAATAAGGGATACATTGTATGAAATATTCCCCTTCTTTCCAATTTAGCAGCTTTTTGCCAATGCATCACACTCTTTACAGCAAATGCATCTACTTTTGTCTTGTTCAGAGAAAATATTTAAAATGCTTGACAAAATTCTTTACTGTTTCATAAAACAGAGTTCAGGCTGCAAAGTTCAGGACGATGTCACTTCTATTTTAATTAGAGTAAAATGCAAAACTCAAGTGTCATACTAGCATACATTCCATTTAATTACCTGCATTCTCTGCTCTTTATAGTCACACAATTGTGTTAGGTACCATGAGGAATTTTGCTGCAGAACTCCAGACAAGCTCAGAGCAGGATGGTTCAAACCTGCCATCAATGTCACTTCATCTTGCCTGTCAATTGCCTCATTCACTTGGACTAAAGCTACATGAACTGAAAGGAAAACAATGCTTACAAAACGCAAACACATTTTTTGTCCAAAAAAGGTTTCCATTACTGTTTGTATCTACCTCTCTTTATACAAGCCAGTCATTGGCAGTTTTTAAACCCAGCAGAGGTTTATATATTAAGGCTCCAATCCTACAAGAGCCTCAGAGTCCCCAGGGACTCCATGTGTGCTAAGTTCCTCCTGTACGCATCCATTTGCAGGCTCAGGGTCCAAGTCTGAATCTCAAGTGTACCTAAAAAGAGGGGTCAAAATTTACAGTATTCAGCAGCCAATGGAAGCTGACAAACATAAGGAAACAAGGCAGGTGTAACCAACTGGCTTCTGAATTGAGTCCTTAATAGCAAAAGCAACAAATATAGCATTAATCTTTTGGGATAATGGAAAAAAGCAACATGATACCCCGCAAGCACTGAAAGTAACTGTTTTAACACGGACAAATGTTTGCCATTTTAAAAAAGTTACTTCCATAAAATAAGTAATTGTATGTTTGTTCGGCATTAGGAACAAAAATACATAACTGGTAGGTGCCATGTGCCCATTTCCATGAGAAACTAGAATTACTTACTGTTGATCTTATTGATATTGCCTTGGATCTCAGCTTGTGTCAGCAATTCTTCATACACATCTCTTTCCTCTTCTGAAACTGAGCCACTCTAAAAACAAAGTCCTTGCTGGTTAAAGTTGAATACAGATATTTTCAGGTGATCAAATAGCCACTGTAGTACTAGTGGTTAAAACTTTATATCAGCCACAAGATGAAAATTTATGCTCTTTAGGAAAAGAGTTATAGTTAAAGCATTTTCTGCTTATTGTAAAGTGCCATATATATTTTGATCAAATCCTGTGAAACAAATTATGAAAGTGCAATTTTGTATTAAATAAAAATTGTCCAATAAATTGTTGTGCTTAATTATGTTATAATCCCAAAAACATTTTTATATAAAGTTGATTAGCCAAAAGTTTGTTTCTACACAGTAAGAAAAAAAAGTGAGGATCTTTTGGATTCTACATGGAAGCATTACATAATTGTTGTACACAACACATGAATGTATTTGAGCAAACAGAACACCTTCATGTTTGCCTTCAGCCTGTTTACGTCATAGATTCCAAGGCCAAAGGGTCCATTGTGATCAACTTTCTACAGTGACAATCTTTCACCTAGTTTATATTGAACACATTGGCTTATTAGCACAATCCCAAAAGAATCCATTTTAAAAGCTTGCGTGCACTTTTTATACAGCAATATAAACACTTAAGAATGTTAATTAAATCCACATATGTTTCAGTACCTTGAGTCTTGCATTCTCCTCTTTTCTCTTTTTAGCTTCCAAGAGTTCCTTCTGATATCCCTGTGCAAGATCCTCATCTACATTCACCAGCATTGCATTTGGGTTTCTCAGAGTTATAAGTGTCTGATCTGCTACTCCCTTCTCAATAGCTTCATTAATTGCAATTACTGCAGCATGCACTGAAAAGGATGGACAAGATTTAAAACTTTAAAAAAAAAAGAGCCAGTCAATAAAAAAGTACTTCTGGATCAAACAAATATTAATGTTACCAATTCTCAAAGCTTCATTTTTTTATACTGAAGCAAGATGATATCACACAGTAACTGAGCCTCCATCATCAATCCCATTTAACTGAGCCTCCAGCATCTATCTCCTTATATTAACTGAGTCACTAGCCAGCACCACCTAGGGCTGATAATCAAAGATACAGATACACTAGAGAATGGGTCATGGGAGCTCTGGCTTTCTGATCTAGTTCCAGTGCCAACTAACCTGGATAACTGGGGTTTTACTATATGTGATTGTATTTCACCATGGTTAAAGTTTTCAGGATTTTCCAACCCACAGAAAAAAAAAAAAAAAAGTCAGAATGCAGTTATAATCACCAGTATAGGATAGGATACAGTGTTCCCTCTAAGATGTGCTACAGCACTGCTTCACAGGTGATAAGGCAGCCCCACCCAGTCAGCTCCATGCCTGGAGCCCTGAGTCTCTGACTGGGTGGGCCTAATTAATCACCTGTGAAGCTCTGCTGTTGCGCAGCTTAGAGGAAACACTGGCAGGATAGTGCTTAAGTTTCCAGAGATTTGAAGAGTATTTTGTCATCTTGTTTCAACAAGAGAAATAGCACTTAAAAGCTCTTTGGTGATGATAGAAATTGTGGATTTAAACCTTCCTCAAAATTATGCAGTCTAGTGAAAAATGGTTTATGTACACGTTCCAATGGTCATCTTTAGTTTTGTGGCCAGATGCACTTCAAGATAGCAGAACAAGATACACATGGGAGACTGGGAATAATTAAACTAATTTGGCTCAGGCTGTTGTGTATTTCAGTGTTTCTTAAACTTTTTAAGACCAAGGAACACCAAACAATATTTTTTTTTAAAATGAGGAACACCAAGGATTTTTTGTTGAGGGGGAAAAAAGGGGGGGGGGGGGGGGTTGGGGGTGAAATTATTGAGCTAAAAAAGTAGCTTGCCCCTTTAAGGGCAGCCATTTGAACTCTCTTCTCCATGGTACACCCCCGACTGCCTCACAGCACACCAGTGTGCCAAGGAACACAGTTTAAGAAACACTGTTTTATTTTGTCTTTTATGAATTGCTAATTCTCCTCTTACCCTTATGAAACCATTGTAATTAGCAGTGCTACCTTTGTTATGAGTGTGAAAGTCAGTCAGTATGCCACAGGATCTATTGGAAATTCCTCCCAACTAGGGGTGTTAGGTATCAGTTAATAGAATAGTTGAGTAACCGCATGAATTTTTATCGGTTACTCAACTATTCTATAGTCCCCGGGTGTGGGGCTGACAACCAGTGCAATCCAGCCCCATATGGGTTGTCAGGCAGGAGCTGGTCTGCAAAGGGAGCCAGTTTAAAAAAATCAACTCCCCATGCAGATCAGCTGTCTGCCATCCCAGATACAGAGGCAGCAGCCCCTGTCTGCAGGGGGAAGGGTCGGGGAGATCCAAGCTCTAGCCTCCATCCGTGGTTGGCCCAGGCTTGCCACAGACAGAGGCTGCTCTGTGGGCGGTGGAGCAGCCTCTGTCTGCAGGGAGTTAAGGCCTGCCGTGGACAGAGGCTGCTTCACAGCAGCCCCCTGTGCTCGGAACCCATGGCAGGGAAGGCCAGGCAGCACCACGGAATTGGTGTGGCGTGGGGGTGAGGGAGGGGGAAGACTGGTTTTAAGCTGGTTCCCCCCAGCATAGGCTCCTGCCTCTCCCCCTCCATCCCCACTGCCTCTAATACAGAGGTGGGGGAGGGGAATAAGTGTAGTTGAGATTAACCAATAAGTCTAGGCTACACATTGACATCCCTCCTCCAAAACCTGGATATAGCCAGCTGGATATATGCAATGGATGCTGTATGAATGAGTCCATAATACAGGAGCTACCTTGGTATCTATTGTGTTGTGTTAAATATATAACACAATAGATACCAAGGTAGCTCCTGTATTATGGACTCATTGCATACATCATCTCCCCACCAACTGTGCCACTACTTCTTCTGTTCAGGTAAAGCAAGGAGTGTAATAAAAGAACATACTAAATATTTGCTAAGCAGTAGACTGCCTCAGCTCAAACCCTCTTCACTTCACATTAAAAGTGTTCATACCCAACACCAAACTGGAAATTAGGTCAATAAATAAGATTCTTAGGGTTGAGGCGGGGGAGGAAGAGGGGAGAACTGACAATGTACCTGTACATACTACTGTAATAATACTTCAACAAAATATGCCTTATGAGATTTAAAAACATGGATTTGCAGATCAATAATATGGCAAAATGCACATTACAACATTATATGTGGAGTTCTAAACAACACAGATCACGACTAAAAATGTTTTTCGCAGAAGTCTGGGGAGTGACCAGACCAGTTCCTCAGAGACAAAAGAGCAAGCTAATGACTCATCCAGGTATAAACAAATCTAAGGAACTATTACCTGTTGCTACCATGGCAATTCTTTACCAGGAAAGGGGGCAGGGACCAAAAAAAACCCAAACCTACATCTTGGCAGAGAAACAATGGCATTCCCTTCCATACAAAATGCTTGTTGCCTTGTTCCTAGCTAGAAATTTTCCTTGAAGGTGAAACAGGATTATATAAAGAAGGGACAGAAACCCCAATGCACCTCTCTCCCCCTCAACTGTCCCTGCCCATCAGTACACTTCACCAGAAGCAGCAAAGGAAATAGCCACTGAACTGGAGAAAGGTACTGGCCTAAGAAGTTTCGTCAGACTGATAAGAAAAACGATGCTTTGAATTTATCAGGGTTTATTAAGTTAGGCAGGCATCAGTTGTATTTTCTCTCTTACTTTTAACCATTTCTAACTTATGTCTCAGAACTTTTCTTTTTAGTTAATAAACATGTTTTTATTAGTGATGTTAATGTGCAGTCGATGCTCTACATCCAAAATGCTTCTGAAATAAATGTAGTCAAACTTTACTAATTCTGGGTCACTGAGAACGAAAATGATGCTTAAAATTGTTGATTGGCTCTAGTTTTCAAGATATGCTATTGGGTCAGTATATACGACCCTTGACTTGGGAATGGCGGAGGATAAGTGAGTTAAAAAGGGAAGGGATCTCAATTTAAACCAGAAATGACTAAAATACACCTTTGACTGGATCTATGAATAAATCTATGACTGGGTTTGGACAGTACTTGCTTTTAGGCAAAACAATGAATGATGCAATCTGAAGCTGGTATTGCGTCATACACGATATGAATTGCATCATGTTATTCCTAGAAGTCATGGATGATGCAATCATAACGAAGCTTACATCACTCTGCTGAACAAATTGCCCTATATCAGCTCTAGAAATCACACAGTGTCGTGCTCTCTTATTTGTCAGTGTTTGATTTTGCAAAGGGACACATTTCTGTTTAGCCAAAGTGAGCAGAGATGCCTCGTACTTGTGTGAACCGTGCAGATAACTTCTGCTATGTTTGTGGTGAAGTGACTTTTGCATCACAAAAGCGCAGTATAACCACTATGGTTAAGAAAGCCTATCACCTTTATTTTGGCTGCAAAATTGGAGATCAGGACAAGAGGTGGGCCCCACACATATGCTGCAACACTTGTGCAACAAATCTTCGCCAGGGGTTGAACAGGAAAAGGAAATCTATGCCTTTTGCAGTGCCAATGATTTGGAGAGAGCCAACAGATCATACCAGCAATTGTTACTTCTGCATGGTGCCTCCAGCTGGGAAAGGTGTGTCAAAGAAGAAAAAGTGGACTGTGCATTATCCAAACATTCCATCAGCTATACGCCCAGTACCCCACGGAGAAGGCCTGCCGGTTCCTGATGCACCAGAATCATTCTCACTTGAGTCAGACGAGGAAGAGGAAGAGGATGAAACTTCTGGTCCTGAGCCATCAATGTCACAGGACCCACATTTTCTCCCATCCTCCTCCTCTGAACCACACCTCATAACACAGGGTGAACTGAATGACCTTGTCAGGTATTTGGAACTACCCAACAGTAAGGCAGAGCTGTTGGGCTCCAAACTACAGCAATGGAATCTCCTGGCAGGTGATGTTAGGGTTTCCGTGTTCCGTGACCGTCAAAAGGATCTTGTCCAATTCTTCTTCATGGAAGGTGATCTTGTAGCCTGCAACATCGATGGTGTGATGGCAGCCCTCAACATCGTTCACGATCCAGATGAGTGGAGACTGTTCATTGATTCATCGAAGATGAGTCTTCAAGCTGTTTTGCTGCATAATGGCAATGTTTTGCCATCAATTCCAGTTGGTCATGCAGTCCATATGAAGGAAACCTATGACAACATGAAACAACTTTTGAGGTGCATAAACTATGACCAACATCAGTGGCAGCTTTGTGCCGATTTGAAGGTTGTTGCTCTCTTGCTTGGTCTGCAGACTGGATACACAAAGTACTTCTGTTTTCTCTGCGAATGGGATAGTCGTGCAAGAGATTCCCACAACATCAAGATAGATTGGCCACTCTGACAGTCATTGGAGCCTGGGAGGAAAAGTGTTCAGCATCCACCACTTGTTGAATCAGGGAAGATTTTACCACCACCCTTACACATCAAGCTGGGTCTGATGAAGAACTTTGTCAAGGCCATGGACAAAACACAAGCAGCTTTCAAGTACCTCCGTGGAAAATTTCCAAGGTTAAGTGAAGCTAAGATAAAGGAAGGTGTCTTTGTTGGTCCTCAGATTCGTGAACTTCTTTGAGATGATGTATTTGACCATGCACTGCGTGGCAGGGAAAAGACGGCATGGAAAGCCTTCCAGTTAGTGGCAATACATTTTCTCGGAAACAACAAGGCAGACAACTACAGGTTGTTGGTGGAAAACCTCCTCAAGGCATAGAAAAGCCTTGGTTGCAACATGTCACTAAAGATACATTTTTTGCACTCATCTAGATTTTTTTCCACCAAACTGCAGAGCAGTGAGCGACGAGCACAGCGAGCGATTTCACCAGGACATTGCAACAATGGAGAAACGCTATCAGGGCCAATGGAGCCCATCAGTGCTCGCAGCCTATTGCTGGACAGTGACAAGAGATGCTCCATTTAATGAATACAAGAGACAAGCCAAGAAGCGCCAAGTAGACACTGAATAGGACTAAACGATGTACATAATAGTTTTTGCCTTTTGTTTCATAATAAATTTTATTTATATAACCCTTTTGCTGATTTTTAAAGTGTTACATAAACAGGACAGGTGAAATATTATCATGTAAAGCAACCATAAACACATGAAAAGACCTAGGTTTACAATTTATGATTAAAACTCTACTATCTACACAATATACACAGACGTAAAATGTAAAAAACTTAAATATCTTGGAAACAGTAGCCAATCAGTTGTTTTAATTGTCATATTTGAATTCAGCACATCAAAATACATAATAAATAGCACATTTTATCTCTGAAGCAGACAACTTCGAAAAAATTGTAGACCAGTGTAACCAATAAGCCAGGATTTATCAATTAATCCTACTGACTACATGCACTCTCCCTACCCTTGTTGCCACTGTATCAGAGGCAACAAGAGGGGGAGGCAGGAGCTGGTGGCCATGGGGAGCCAGCTTAGCAGCCAGCTCCCCATGAGCACCTGATCCCACGGAACTGCCTGACCACCCCCCCTTCTGAGCGCTGCTGCCTCTATCAGAGGCAGTAGCGTGGAGGGTGAGTGGGGCAGGCAGGAGCCAATACACGTGGAGAGCCAGCTTTTAAGCCAACACCACAGAGCTGCCTGCCCCATCCCCCCTTACTGCCTCCCACAAAGGCAGGGGGAAGGTGGGATGCTGGAGCAGCCTCTGTCCATGTGGAGCTCAGGCCCCCCATGGACAGAGGCTGCTGCCCCACACTGTTGCCCCTGTATCAGAGGCAACAGCATGAGGTGGCAGGGGGCTCCCCAGCAGCAAGGTCGGAAGCATACTGCCTGCCTATCCCGTCCCCAGGGACTATCAAATAATTTTGTAACCGCTAAGTTTTTGTGCAGTTATATGATTATTGAATTAGTTGATATATCCAACATCCCTAGTTTTTATCTAATCCCATGTTTTTGAATTCAAGTGCTTGGGAAATTCCAAACTTGTTACAAGGGTAACAAGACCCGTGTGTATAATTTCTACTAATAAAATGATACACTTTATAAGCCTGTATTGGGCAGTGCAGGACATATTTCTGGTGGAGAATCTAGGACTGCAGGGGGGCAGGTATCGCTGGCTGGTTGCAGCACACAGACTTTGCTAGCAGAGACTTGCATACTGGGGCTGTGTGTAAGCAGCCCAGACTGGAGGCTACAGAAGCAAAGCAGTATAGAAAGCAGGTTAGAGGGCAGAGGTGACAGCTACTCATTAAGTCTGGACTGTACCCTGGGATGTGTCACAGGCACATACATGTTTTTGGCAGTATTTTGTTCCAGTAACAGTTGGGGCATCTGTTATAGTCATAAGTGCATCTGTTATAGTCACTGTATCTTTTCAGAAATATACCATACAAGCATGAAATAAGAGAGAGCTATCTCTACAGAACAGAACTGCACTCATATGGAGAGCATCCAGCCAGCAGAGGAAAGCAGTGCTATAAACAGCAAGCTCCAGCTCTCAGGACAAGGGTCAAACTGCAACCTCCCTCCCTCCTCCAGGAAACTGAGAAGCAACAATGTGTCTACAATGAACATCCACCCCTGCCATCCATAAAAGGCAAAATGGGGGAGAGCCTAGAACTTGGGTTAGGGGAAAAAAAAAAAAAAGAGCAGAAAAGGCTTTCCTCCCTGAAAAGCTCAGCCCTAATCCATACAGGCCATTGACAGTGTGTCACTGCAGCATGAGTATTCCTTTTAACTCTTCCTGCTGAACTGCCATTGTTTTCTTGAATAAGTTTTCGGTAAGAGGCAAACTGAAAATGGATAACAGACATTGGTTAAAAAAAACATTAATCTCATTATCTGGGAACTATCCCAATATAATCAAAATTTTATTACATCTTAAATACCAAAAAGCTATATTTATACTAAAAATAAACTGGTGTGGCCAAAACCCCAAGAAAAGAAAATTCAGTTAAGGTACCGGTGAACTTCACATCCCTCCCTAAAAATCTCCTTTGCACAATAGCAAAGAGGTTCATTGGGAGTTTTTTTTTGCAGGGGGGATGGTAGAGAGGGAAAGAAGAAATATCCTCCAGAGTCTGTGGGCTCCCTTGGACCTTTGAGCCTCCAGACTGTGGTCTTGTGCCACGTCCACACAAATTCAGGCCTTACCCTGATTATTCAATAATGTCCATCTATTTGGCTTGATATGCTAAGGCAAATTGGAGACGTGACCCTGATCTGTAAGTATCTACATGGGAGAAGTTTTCTGATGACTGGGATCTATATTCTAAGGCTTCATCTTCACTGCAAGTTCTTCTGGCAGAAAACATGCTAATGTGGTACTATTGGCATAAGTCACAATCTCATTAGCATATTTTCTGCTTTTTTGCGCACAGGGTTTTTGCGCAAAAAGGAACAGCGTGGATGGGGTTTTTTGCTCAAAAATCATGTTTTGCACAAGATTATGCCTGTCCCCGAGAGGCATAATGATCTTGTGCAAAACAGGGTTTTTGTGCAAAGAAAGAATGGCAGAATATGCTAATGAGATCACAACCTATGCTAATGAGTCCCTCATTAGCATATTTTCTGCCAGAAGACCTCTCAGTGAAGACATAGCCTAAGAGACAAAAAGACAGCACAATTAGACAGCTGGACACTGAACATGGGCAAGTTCAAACTTAAAACAAGGCACAAACTACAAACAGTGAGATTAACTATCTACGGACCAACTTCTCACAGATATTGCATGCAACTGCAGTATCTTTGCAGACAAAATTGTATTAGCTCTTTGAATGTGCAACATGACAGCTATGCATCTGACATGGAACTCCTGGAGTGGGCCACGGGGGCCAGAAGAACAAACACAGGTGCAGTTTCCCTGAACACGGCTTATCTAAGGACATGAGGGATTCTCTACCACTTAATCTTTAAACACAGATTGTCTGAAAAGATATGCTCTAGCACAGCCAGATATTATGGGCAGAATGCAGGAAGTCCAGGACAAAGTTGTATGGTCTGTGTTGTGCAGTCTGATTAGATGGTCACAACAGTCCTTACCTGTCAGACCATCTAACCCAATTTTGACCATTTCTGAAGAGATCAGGGCTCATGAAGAAAGGAGAGGAGCTAAATAAGCATCATTGGTTTGAGAGGATAAAAGGGAACACATGTATCTGAAGAATGTATACAGCAAAAAGATGCAAGGTGATTCAATGGCATATAAAGCTAGAATAAGCAATTACAGAAAAAATTATGTTTGATATTAGCAAAAAGATGTACGTGTTCACTTGTGAACTAGTTACCAAGGGAAGAAGTGGAAGTCACACTCAACTTTAAAATAGTCTGCATAAAAGAAATAGAAAAATGTTCGTTATAGAGAAATAATGAAGCATTAATAGAAGAGAGACTTAGTCTTTCAGTCTCTAGCATTTATAATCTTCCAATAGTACAACAGCTGGCCTCAGCATCCTTGTCTGAACCCTGAATATCTAGGTTTTTCTTCTATTGCATACTATATCTTCAGGCATCACATTAACCACAGTCGAAGTTTGTTCGGATGAATTGGTCAGAGGTTTCCACTGTATAGCAACTACTTCCTCCCCCTGGCAAGAATGTGCTGCTTTACAGCTCACTCCTAGCCCAGGGAGTAGAATCCAATATCAAGAAAGACTACTTTAGAGAGTTTAAGAAACATGCCTCAGAATGAAGAGGAAAAAGAATACAGAATACACTTATCAAAAGCTTTTGGGAAAGAAAGTTCTGACCCTTTTGTTTCCGGGGCGGGGGGGGGGGGGGGGGGGGAGAGGTGGGGTGTGTGTGTGGGGGGGGGGGAGAACATTTACTATTAAAAAATTAAATCAGTTTGACAGTAACTAAGCCTCAGAAAATGTGTAAGACCAAAGACACCCAGATTTTTTTATCCCTATAGAATATATTTAAAAAGCAGAGTCATGTGCACACTTATCACAGCATGAGCCAAAACAAACAGTACTAGCCAATGAGTGTAGGAAAGAGTTTTAAATTATGGTCTGAAAATTTTAAAGCTTAAGTTTATCATATTACTTTGCACTTAAATACTCTGAAATTTTTTTAGTGCCTTACAAATAACTAAATTTTGCCTTAACAACGTTAGTTAAGCCAAAAAGTTTCCTACCTTGTGTGTATAAAATTAAATGAAGGCTATTTACCTGTAAGCAGAGTTCTTACAGATGGCTTTGCATATTCATACTTGTGGGTACTGCACCACCTGGTGGTGTCTTGAGGTAGAGTCATCTCCTAGCAGTGTCAGCTAGAGCACACTCAGGGCACGTCTACATATTTACATCTGTGCAGCTGCACCAATGCTAGATGCAGGGCTATAGGGTAAATGGCATAATACATACACCAATTCCACAGCCTTTTATCTCTGCACACAGCAGGGTATAGTGAATACTTCCAACTGCAACTTGGCAATGGAATGCATTACTAATGTACTGTCCGTAAAACTTACATAACCCCACCCCTCCAGGTGAGGGAGGAGAACTTGAGAGCCCAGATGAACACCGCCTAGTTCTAAAAAGCAACGAATAGTATAGTAGCACCTTAAAGACTAACAAAATATGTAGATGGTATCATGAGCTTTCGTGGGCACAGCCCACTTCTTCAGATGACACGAAAGCTCATGATACCATCTGAGTGTTTTGTTAGTCTTTAAGGTGTTACTGGACTATTCGTTGTTTAAGTTTTTCCTGTTACACACTAACTTGGCAACCCTTCTGAAACTTAATTCTAATTCAAGGCAACCCTGCAAATCAATGTAAGCAGAGCAGTGTCAAATAATTCAGATGCTTTCCCTCCCCTAGCACTTGGTTGATGCATCTGAGGTCACCAATCAGGATGGTCCTGCAGGATTTTGACTGCTTGGGCGCATATAGTTTTCTGACTGAATACCAATCTAAGGAGGTTATGATATCCCAAGGCATAGTCATGAATAATTGAAACTGTCATGACTTGGTGTGTAGAAGTGAAGCATTCAAGTGCTGCATACATCTGATTCTCTGATGGGCAAATGGGATCACACAGGTAGTGGCTACTATAAAACCCCAAAAGAATTTTCCTCTGAGTATTTAAATTAGGGTCTGAGAATTTAAGTCTATTCTGGAACATGTCATATTATTACTTTGCACTTAAATATTTCAAAAACTTCAGTGCCTTACAAATAACTTCCTTTTATAGATGAAGTGCAACCTCTGAAGGGCAGAGGGTCAACTCTGAACAACTGAGAAAGACTTACATCTGAAAAGAGCCTGTCACAAAGACAATTCCTCATGCACAAAGGAAGGATATACATGATTCTTAATTCTGTCAAAGACAATTCATGGCCAACAAAAGTATTATGATGCTCAGAGCCAATTTATGGAACCAAAATTTCCAAATGTAGTTGAAACCACCCATTTTTCTTCCATATCACAAAAACACAGAATAAAAACCTGGACCTCTCAAGAATTCATGAACCTCCTTTGACTGCTCCTATTAGAAGCTAAGGATGTTAAATTGCAGTTAATTTTCTAGTCAACTACTCTATTTCCATTGACTACTCAATAGGCACTTGTACATTTCAAAGGAGGAATGCAGAACTCTGGGTGTAGCCTGGGGCTAGGTGGGAAGTCCCGCTGACTCTGGGCTGCACGGGAGCATGCCAGCTTTGAAATGTACAAGAGTACCCAGCAGGTGTTCTTGTGCATTTCAAAACGAAAGTGCACTCATGGAGCTCAGGGTCTGAGTTCCCCAATGACCCCAGGCTCCATGATGCACTGCCAAGCTGAAATGCCACATGGAGCCCAGGGTCAGCTGGGGATTCCTCAGCTGACCTGGGTTCTGCAGAAATGCCACATGGAGCCTGGGATCAGCTGGGGAGTCCCAAGCTGACCCCAGGCGGCGCTGCCGCTTTGAAATGCCGCCTCAGCATTTCAAAGGGGCAGTGCTGCACAGCTGAGATGAAAGGGCAGTGCCACACAGCTGAGCCCAAGTACCTCCTCTTCCCTCCCTTTGCTACCTCTCTCTGAGGCAGCAAGGGGGGGGGGGGGAGAGTAATTGACAAGTCGACTAGTCTTTAACATCCTTATTAGAAGCCTTTTTTTTCCCCATTTCTACAGTAAGAGCTACCTGATGAGAGGGGTTCCTGAAGTGATAAGAGAGGATGGGAGCATGGGGAGGCAGTCTTTCAAACTGTATGGAATAACCTCTTTTGAAATTCTCTAAGACCCAATGATCTGAGAAAATTTGCCTCCAAGAACTGATAAACTGGCCCAGCTGGTATTCAAATACAGGGATAGATTGATCCTGGACAACACATTAATCTCATCCCAACTGGGACTTGAAGTTGCACAAGAAAGTAGTGAGTTGTTTAGGTTTAGACATTTGCTTGAAATGTCTCTTTCTATATTGACTCTGAGGGTGCGTTTACACTGCGCTGTTATTTCAAGATAACTAGCATGATTTCAAAGTAACAATGCAAGTGTCTACACAGCCATTCGATTATTTTGAAATAATTTTGAAATAATGGACGGCTTATTCCAAAATCTGTAAACCTCATTCCATGAGGAATAACGTCTATTCCGAAATAGCTATTTCAAAATAAGGCATGTATAAGACGCTCCACAGCCGCTATGTCAAAATAGCCCCTCACCAGGGCCATTCTAAGGTATTCCTCCCCAGTGCCTCCTGGGGCTCTACATTGTTCCCCCCACCCACGCCTTGCCAGTACATTTTTTTGCAGGCTAGCCAGCAGCCCAGCTCAGTCCCAGCTTGCACTGGGTCCTGGACCGATCCCCACTGCAGCTCTGCATTTGAAGTGTATTAGGAGCCAAGTGGGCAGGGAGCCCAGCTCAGTACCAGCTTGTGCCAGGTCCAGGAGCTCAGACACCTCCCCACAGACAGGTGCTGCCCCGGGACTATAAAATAGTCGACTAACAGATAAGAATTGATGAGGTTAATCAACTATTCAATTAACCAATATTTAAAATCCTGGTGTAGACGTACCCTGAGAAATTGCCTGCTTCTTTTTTTTCAGATCAGAGACATCAGAAATATGAGGAAGGATTGTATCTGTTACCAGAAAGAGGGAGTGGAGGTTCACTTTTTTGAGGAAGGAATTTGACATTTCGTGACTTCCAAATTATTCCAATATTTTGGCTGCTTTTTCACCTTCACCTTTAAAGTAGATGTCCTCTAGCTACAACTTAGAGTCATAGCTACACATGAAGAATGAGACCATGCATGCCTCCTAACGGTCATGGTAGATGCCAGCACTCTTGCATAGGAGTTCGGTGCTTCAAAGAGGTTCGGGGGAATGTTTAGCTACATTCTGATCCTGGGCCAAGATGGCATTAGCCAACCTTCTCCTGTCATCCAGAACAATCCATAATCACTTGGTAATTTCCCACTTAATTCCAAGGAATGAGCAGAACGACTTTCTCCCCAGAAAGTTGACATTTTTGCCGCCTTTATCAGCTGATATGATGTATTTCTGTCCATATTTTGCCCTATTACTGCAGCAGCCACCTGTGAATTTGGCATGGAATGGTATGAAAGCAAGAAAACCTTCACAAAAACCTTTCCACCTTCTTGGGGATGCATTGACCAGACGCAGAAGGGCAAACACTGATCTAGCAAGATGTAACAGTTCATCCAAGATAAAGAAGCATATCCTACTCTTAATTATAGCACCGAAGAATATTAAATACTGAGTGGAAAGTCCCTCTTGGACTGCATATAGATTCAAGGTGGAAAGTATACAGAACACCAGATTGTAGTGCACCAGTATCCTCAGATGGAGGGGACCCTGAATACACACGGTCTTCAGTTGTTAGATCTGCCTCCACCAATACCCATCTGCTCCTGTTCAAAAAGGAGAACTACTCCATCTTCTCCCTCAGACAAAAACTTCAGACAAAGCTGCCAAAAGCGTCAGCAGATCTGGAAGAATCAGTTTTGAGGAACTCTGGACTGCTGAATCCTTAGTAGTTGAGACATGACCTCTTCATCTATGCCAAAGGTAACTGAAAATTTCCTTAGGTGACCCCTAGTAAGATCACAGGGCACAGGACTGCCTGTCTCCCCACAAGACATTCTTCCTCTATTTTCCGCTTCATGGATATGTGAGTGAACCAGGAACAGATGCGATGGGAGACCTGGCAGGGGTCCTAGGAGGAGAGATCATTGCAGGATCTATGAAAGGAGACAGGTATTTCACCTCTTAGCAGTAGGTGAAAGGGAATCTTGGAATCATAGAAACATGCCTCCTCTTCGACCTACATTTCATACATTGCTCCAACATGTCAGGAGGTGAACCTGTGTTGCCATGGTGATAGAACTCTCCAGAATCAGTTACCTAAGTGATCTGAAGCAGAACCCCAAGCAGGAACTGACACCAGAACTGACAGACAGGATCTCTGACCCAGTGTTATACATTAAGTCCACTACTGAAGCGGAGAGCAGACCAAGTTTTCATTCCAGTGCTGTAGACCCATTGTCTAGATCAGAAAGCTCTAATGCGTGGAAACCAGCACTGCCAGCCACATGACCTTTGTCCTTACGCCTCCATTTCTGGTGCCGACTGTCACCACCAAACTCCAGTTCTGTGCTTCAAGGAAGCCTATCTTCCTAGATCTGAAAGGGGATGCTGAAGCTCACACTAGTCCTGAATCTGCATGGGTTCCATCAGGGCAGGAAGTGCACTTCTTAAAATCCAGCCTTTTCTGCTTCTCAAGATCCACTATTACAGAGCTCTGAAAAAGAATCACTAAGGCTACGTCTACAATACAAGTTTTCTTGGCAAAAAATATGCTAATGAGGGACTTTTGCATGAGTCAATCTCATTTGCATATTTTCTGCCTATCCATTTGTGCTAGGGTTTCTGCACAAAAACAGAAAATATGCAAACGAGAGCACGACTCATGCAAATGAGCCCCTCATTAGCATATTTTTTGCCAAGAAAACTCGTAGTGTAGACATAGTCTGACTAAATTAATGTTAACCATCCAAGAAAGAAGAGGCTCTGGTTCTAAAGAAACCAGAAGTTGATATCTGTTTATGGCACACAGTTGGAAGGGACTGTGTGGTGAGGGTGCTCCACCCCCCATATAACATCACTCTCAGTGTGATGTGATACTACAGAGAGGAGCAATACGAGAGCATTTCAGCTGACAACTAGACAGGGCAGCAAAAGGTGTTGCACCTCCCACATATAAAATTATACAGAGCCATTTGAAGAATCTCTAGTTCTAGTCTTCATTCTATCATTGGGTCACTAATATGGCTTGAAAAAGACAAATAATTTGTTTCTCTGTTCTCCATTTTGTATCTCTGAAACGGCATAGGCCAATATTTTGTAACAAGTGTCTGAATTTAAAATAGACTTATGTTTATATCCCATATTTTTCCATTACATGTCTGTTAGAAGATTTTGGCCGATACCATTTCAAAAAAACTGAAGTACAGAGAGGTTAACCATCTTGCACTAGGTTAGGTATTTATTCTAAACATTATATATTTGAGAGAGTTTGTGCATCTGTCTGTGTGTGTGTGTTCAAGAATCCCTCCTAAACAGTAAGAGCTAGGACTATCACATTTGTATGCAGCTTCCTCTTATCTTAAAGCAAGGTAAAGGTTTGGTTGTGCCAGAACAATGAAATGCGTGTGGTATGCAATTGTTTCTCATCAAACAAAGGGAGGGCTGTGACAGCAGGGACGGTTATACTCTCAAATGACCACAGGACTGCAGCAAGCACCCCAGTCCCAGGAAGCAGCAGGGTGCCTGGATGCACAGCCCCCACCATCCTGGTGCTGGCCCCCACCTTTGTCCTGACTCCTGCACTGCCCCACCATCCCATCCCCTGAACCCCTCAGTCACTGCTCCAACTCCTACACCCCTCACATTCCTAGCACCCTACCCTGAAGCAATACTGGGTAATTCTTCTAGTTAAAATAATTGTAAACTTATTGTCATACTGACATAAGATAATTCCCTACTCCAGAAAGACTTCTCAAACAGCAAAAGAACCCTCATGACAACATAACAGTTAAAAGTTAATACAGGAAATGATGGCAATTCGACAAGGCATTAAAATATTACTGACTCACTAGCTACAATTGTTGCTTCCAAGTAATATTTTAAATTACTCAACACCTTACGCAAAAACTGTCAATTAATGGATTAGGTGGAAAACATGGTAAATCAGACTTACATGCAGCTTCATCCACCGATAACTCATTGGCCAGAATTCCACCAATTTTGCTAAAAGCTGGCATCTGTATACCATACTTCTCCAACTCCTTTCGCATGTTACTGATTTCCTCCTCTATTTAATATTAAAAGAAGGAAAGTTGGAAATGATTAGCAGAATGAAGATCCCAGGACTCATGAGCACTCAGCGCTAAAATATATTTGTAATTTAAAAAGCCAGAGCTTGGCTAACAGTTTTTTCATTCTGCTAGAAACTCAGTTTCAAACAAACAAACGTGCCATGTAGACGCGATACCCATTTTTCAAAGGCTGACAATTTAAAAATAGCAGCCTCCAAATCACTTCAATGAGGAGGTGTGCAAAATGTTGGGAGACGAGAGGGGAAACTCACATTAGAGAGAAGGTTGCTAGAAACAGTACTATTAGCAGTTTCATTGATGCAATAAATTATCTTCAGTATGACTAATTTAAAACAGACTTACCTGTAAAATCTACTTTTCCCAGTAAATCCTGGATCTGTGGTGCTATCCCTAGTTTGAACAGATATAAACTGCAAAGAAGAAAAATACTCAAGTCAAAGCCAGAGACTTGCATATTCAATGAAACATCTGCTATTTGTAGAACCAAAACCAGACTTGTGTGGTGTCCAATATAATTAGACTGTTACTGCATTAAACTAATCTTTAGTTATTGACTTTTGTGGACAGATCTGGGATAAATTTCAGACTATTATCTATGGTGCATTTAAACAGTGTGAACGTAGAATGGGAGAAGTAATCTTCACAAAATGGAGATATTCCAAGGAGTTCTCTTAAGATACATCTACACAGCAGTATTATTATAGTCTGCATCTACACTACCAGCAGTTATTTCTACAATGTCAAAATAATGTTGAGCTGGAGGACTTCTTACTCCAACTCCTATAACTCACATTTTACAAGGAGCAAGGGACATTGGAGGACTCTGACTTCCTGCTATATAGACCGCACCAAAAGCTGAATAAGCTATTTTGACTTAAACACCGCAATTGATACAGCTCAAGTTGCGTAGCTTATTTCGGCTTTAGCCCCACTATGTAGACGTGCCCTTAGATGGGGACAGAATACAGAATGCAAGACTTGTTGCCTGTACTGAAATAAATTCAGTAAATGGAAAGGAAAAGGTGCCCACAAATTCACAAAGGCACTTAAGTTGCCACAGACATGTTCTGTTCCAAAGAACACCAGGAATCACTGGGTCCAGCTCCCCTCTACTCCACCAGCGTACATTCAGAGGAAGCACAGATTCTTCAGCAGACAGTAGGTCACTGCAGCATTCAATCACATGCCTCATCTCATCACATTCAAGTCTCCAGATTGCCTCAACATTCTGAATCATTCCATTTGCCACTAAACTTTCAGGAAGACATTAAATAAATTGAACAGAAAAAGTTCAAGTAAACCTAAAACAAGCCTCAAATCACCCAAGTTTAGCCCTTTCCTTCCTTTTACCCCAAACTGCTTCTTTGTTAGTCTTCCCTTGCAATGTTTCAAAGTGCTTTTACTGCAAGCTCTTAAGCAAGAACTGTGGCCTTTTACACGCTGTCGCTTACTTCGGTGTAACTTAAGCCCCTGAGACTATGTCTAGGCTACAAAGATAAATCAGAAAAAGAAACCGGCTTTTTTCCAATTTACTTCTGAAAGAGGCTTTTCTGAAATTTGACCCATCTACATGAGGCCAAATTTCAGAAAAAACCTCTTTCGGAACAACCCTTCTTCCTCACAAAACAAGGTTTACAGGGTTGATAACAAAATGTGTATGCTTTTCCGACGTTTTTTCGGAAAGCGGATGCGTTCCTTGGACGTGGCAGAGCTTTTCTGGGATACCCAGAAAAGCTCTGCAGTCTAGACGTACCCTGAGGATGTGCCAAGAACCACCGCCTGAGTTATGTAAATTACACTGATCGAAGCACTTGTGTGGACACATCCTACATCAGTAGGAGAAGTTCTCTCCAACCAGCATAGAGTACCTGCACTAGCAAAATCACTGTGCATCACTAGCAGCTGTGCTGCTGCAGCAATTCTGGTGTCGGCTAGCCTTCAGTATTGTCTGTGAAATGCCCAATTAAAAAAAAAAAAGTGTTAGCCTTGGAAATGCTGGCTTTTTAGCAGTCACCACTGTATAATATTTACTACAGAGGAAGAAGTGGTTTGAAGTGTGGCAGATAAATGCAAGATTTCACTCTCTTGTGTAAACTATATAGTTATACATGGTTGACTAATATGGCCTATTTCCTACTCTCCTTGGCTTGGAGAAGTCTACCACAAGGTGGTGCTGGGAGTGTGCTTTTCATTTGATTTTTAATATAAAACGTAACAGTAGTCAGTAATGCAATGGACTTCATAAGGAATATGCTCACTGGAAAACATATGTATTTAATGCATACTCTTTGTAATAAGGCCTAGATTTTAATATGAATATTATTAAACTTCCATCTGAACAATGGTTTAAACTAAATGGCTCTAAAAAGAACATTTACTGTATGGGAGTGGTTCAGTTTAATAGATTATTTACTGGGACCCTTACTAGTGAACACTCCTATGCAGGAGGAATTAACACTTAGCTAAGGTCCTTACAGTCAGTTTCATGGCCACAAGATTTTAAAAATAATAAATGTAATGGTTTCTGCTATTTAAATCTGAAATTGTGGTATTTTAATTGTAAGGGTCCTTCCTGACCCCAAAAAGGAATTGAGGGTCACAAGGTTATCATTGGGGGGCACCCTTAATACTGTGCTGTGCTAAAGGCAGCGCTGCCTTCAGGAGGTGGGTAGCTGGAGAGCAGTGGCTGCTGACTGGGAACCCCTGCTCTGAAGGCAGCTCCACCACCTGCAGCACGGCAGAAGTGAGGGTGGCATGCTATGGTATTGCCAGCCTTACTTGTGTGTCACCTCGCAGGGCACTGACTTCTGGCTGGGTGCTCAGCCAACAGCTGCCACTCAGCTCTGAATGCAGTACAGCAATACTGCAATTCCAGGCCCCCCCCCCAAAAAAAACCCCCTCTGCAACCCCTTTTTTGGTCAGGACTCCCAATTTGAGAAACACTGGCCTCCCCCATGAAATCTATATACAATAGGGTAAAAGCACACAAGGACAATTTTCACAGTCGATGACAAGTTTTTCATGGCCATGAATTTGATGGGGTACTACTCATAGCATTTAATTTAAACGAGGCAGTTTGTAGCCTGAAATGGTTGCAATCTGCTACCACTATCAGTTACTCAATTAGCTCAAGGACATAGGTATGAGCTATGGGTCTAAAAGTTCAAACCCAGCTGGTTAGCCAGGTGAGTATAGTTCCAAGTGAAGGAATTTGGTTTTTTCCCAGTTTTTTTTTTAAAGCTAGGGGTTTAGAGGGGCTAAATGTTAGAATATTAATATTAATATGCAATATTAGATCGCATAAGAATCTTTAATTCAGTCTTCTTGTGCATACATATTGTGGTACAGGTTGAACCTCCTAAATCCGAGATTCTCCGGTCCTGCAACATCCGGGGTCGGGAAAGACCACAGATGTTGCTACACCATAGAGCCCTGGCGCCCAGGAGCGATAGCCAGTTGGGAGCCCTGTCCAGGCAGGGCAGCAGTGGGACGGGAGAGCCCTGTTCTCAGAGAGCCCCGGTGGGGTGCAGCAGAAGTGGAACAGCCAGCGAGCCCCATCCCCGGGAAGCTCCAGTCGGGTGGGGGAGCTCCATCCCCAGGAAGCCCCAGCTGGTCAAAGGCAATTGACCGGAGCCCAAATCTAAGCTCTGTTGCAGGGGGCCAGAGAGGAGTCCAGTGGCAGGGGGCCAGAGAGGAGTCCAGTGGCAGGGAGGGGAAATGTCTGGAAGGCCTGTGACAGGGGACCTCCCCATATGCAGCAAATTCCTCATTCAGAATAGGTCAGGTCCCAAGGGTGCCAGACCAGGGAGGTCCAACCTGTACCCTGCCTTCTTCCATGTACAAAATGAGCAGATACTGAACAATGAGTCAAAATTGTATCTTCTATGTGGCCACTGACCTTATCCACTGGGCACCAGTCAAATCCTGCTCTGAATACAGAATTCAGAGTTTCCTCATGGGCTTTTCAGTAAAGCCCATCACTATAATAGGACTGTTCCAAAATTATTTTGTTTTCACAATCCTGAGAGGCTATGTTAATCTAATTTTACAGATGGGGTACTGAGGCACAGAGAGATCAAAGTGAAGAGTGCCCATTAATTTGGGTGCTCAATTTGAAGGGACTAAAAATACAGTGCTAAATAAATCAGGCTCTAAAGCAGTCCCACAGACTTCAAGTGCAGCTGTGATTGCTCAGAACATCTGCCCATCAAATCCCAGGATTGAACATTTGGGACTTGCATAAATGAGAAATAGTCAGTGGCCACCTAGGGACATTAGCAAGTAGCTGACTAGAGTATCAACTACTTGTTCTCCCCTCCCTCTTGCTGTCTCAGAGGCAGCAAGTGGGGGGATAGGAGCCAGTGCTGGGGGGAAGCCAGCTTAAAAGCTGGTTCCCCCCAACACCATCTCCACAGTGCCGCCCTACCCCACCCACTGCCTCTATCAGTGACAAATTATATTGACTACATGATTAGCCAGATTACTGAAATTTAACATCCTTATGGCCACCTGTGAAATGTTTAGTTTAAACAACTTGACTAGCATCACATGGGACAGTTGTAGTGCAGGAAGTGACAGAATACAATTCTACTCCGGAGCAATATTCAGCTGCATCAGGCAGGAGTTTCTCCGCTCTTCTGTAATCCCCTGCCTCATTCACAATGTGCCTTCCACCTTCTGAAACAAATGACTATAGGGTACTGCAGAACATAGCCTCTCTCTCTGTACAACCATGATTAAGGATACAATTTAATCATCTATTACAGCTTGTGCCATGCACCCTGCCTTCATGGTGGCGGGGCTCAGTCTGTCAGTCCCCCCACTATGGGGCTCCAATTGTCATTCTTACTCTGCTGTCCGAACAAGTTTGTGCGCCTCCCCGTTCTCCCCCAGGCTCCCATGATTTTGTTTATTGCCTGCCATTTATCAGTAATTTTTAGTACAAGTAACGGTGACAAAATCTTAACCTTAATTATGGATTTATCTCCAGACCACCATCCACCTTTTATATTGAATCCATTGGGGGTGCTGCAGAAAAATATAGGATCATGTAAATAAAGACTATAATAATGCACGTACACAAGGGGGATGAATTAAGGGTACATTGCCGACCTTAATTCTGGCATTTCTGAGCTTTAATGTAGCAAACTGAAGCATTCAAATGTTCTTTCAATGCAGCTATGTGTAATGCAAGACAGACTTTGGGGATTACAGCAGAGAAATGCATCACATGGTTACAGTGCCTTTTAGACAAGGACAGAGAAAATGTAGAGAGTACACTAACTGAATATTTAGGTCTTACACATCAAGTCAAAGCACTGTCCAGCATTTAAATGCTGTCAAAAGGAAGGGTGGGCAATTCATGGTACAGGGTCACAAGTGGATGGTACTATTATGTTTAAGATTCGAGCATTGCAATTTTGGGCTAGTATGTTGCATAGCAAGGATTTAAGTGAAATGAAAGCAAATTGAGAATGAAGGCCAAGAAACCACACATCAGCTCTGATGTCTTGGCATGCATCCCAACCAAGGTCAGGCTGGAGAACCGAAAATGAATATCTCTAGAACCAAACCATTACACAATACAGTTCATGATAGATACTAATTAAATAACCATCGCAAGCAATATGCAAAGATGAAGCAAATAATGTAAAACAGTAAATATGGGAAAAAATATTAGTCTATCCCACAATTAAGTCTTCAGTTTTAGAAAATATAGGTATTTGAAAGCCTGGTTCTATTCCCCTTTCTGGGGAACATATTAATGAAGATCATGACATCACCAGAATGGAACTTAGCCCACCATTTCTTTATAAGCTGCTTAACATTAAGAGCCCCATGTGTCCACTTCAGGAAATCATTTCAAGCTTACACAAGATACTACTCGCTGACAGAAAGACCAGCTACATAGTTTTAGACTATAGCTACCTGCCTGTATTTATGTAGTCATTGTGATGCTGTCCAGTTAACATTACAAACGCAATAATTAAAAAGTGGCAATACTTCTCACAAAATAATTACTATGACTGCTAAGGCCAAAATCCCAGCATTTTGACAGAAAAAAATATTAAACTTTGAATACATCTCTTATTTGGCACACTTCTTACACAAGACTGCAGGAGCAGCAGCAGCAACAACATTTCAGGGATTATGCTATAAGTACAAGGTTTCCTAGAATGACTCAATGAGGAATGCTGACAAAACAAAATAGTTAAATTATGCCCCAAATTCATTTTTACAAGCCTGACAGTGTAACAAAAGCTATGAAAGGAAAAGGCTTTAATATACAGAAAGTGAGCTAGCAGAACCAGAAAGGCATTTTGTCTGCAAAATACTACTACCACCAACTCCATCCTCCTGGACAGAATCAGGGAGATGTTCTAGACTTACAATTTAGACATCAGGATTTTTAGTGAATATAAAAAGCTTTTAGTTCCACACTTTCCTGGCTATGTACTGCATTACAGCTAAACTACCTACATATCTGTAAGAGAAAGTTGTCCAACACACCTCAAATCCTCAGGCAAAACAGGTTAGAATGATGATGATTAAGCATGTACATATTGGTAAGTCTTCACTTTGGAAGGCAATAGTTTTAATTTGCTGTCAAGACTTGGCCTCAAGAGCCTCATTTTCATTCCCCTAGTCAACACATTTGCACTAGCACTGAATTAACATGGAAGCTCAGTCAAGTGTATTAGCACTTATTTGTAGAAATGGGAAATCAATATGGCGAGACCGTTTCAAGTATTTTGGCATAGAGTATAATTTTAATCAGATCCTGGAGGAATTTACCGTCACTTTAAAAAGCTGGTTTTTGCTTAGTGTCTCAACTTTCTAAAAAAGGTTTGAGAGAGAGAGATTCATGCAAACATACCCATGTATTTCAGTGGGCTTTTTTAAGACTACTGCCTAGGAACAAAGTCAATAAACTTAAACACAATGTGAAGAACACTGTTACTTAAACCCATTCTGAAAGTATAAGCCTGAAATTGGTTACCAAATCTAAATTTCCTCCCACCCCATCATTAGTTACCTTAGTGCATGGATGCAATAGATCATCTTGGGTATGTTTTTCCTATCATAGACATCTGTAGTCTCTGGATAAAAAATCTAAAAAATGAATAGAATATTTATTTTAACCAGTAATCTATACTCTCAGTAGTCCAATTGTGTCCTCTAGAGAACTGTGACGATGCATTATAATAGCTTTAAGTTGCCATTACTAGACAAATTAACTATCGAAAACTGCAAGCACTGCCAAGGTGCTGCTTAAGTTTAATTTTATCAACACTGCATATCCAACATTTGTGAGCTTTCGTGATCCATAGCAAATCGTTTTTAAGTGAAAACTAACATATAACATTACCTGCTTTATTTAATAATTTGCTCTTCATTCCAATGAAGTGTTGAAAAAAAGCACAATGTTGTTTAGAACCTCATAAGGACAGATTTGATAAACATCAGACAGATGTCTAAGTTAGTTAAGAAAATTGTTGTAACTTAAAGGGTGGGGAGCCTCAGGCCCAAGGACCAGATGCAGCCCCCAGCTTGCCTAGATCTGGCCCTTGAGACATTATCTTCATTTTACAGAGGAGGCAGCTGACCTACAGAGGTATTAAGTGACTTACCCAAGGCCACATCAAGAATTAGCATTAAAGCCAGAATCAGAACATAGTTGTTCCAGGCCTGCATCTTGGCCTAGGATTTAAAAATCACAAAACACTGCTTCTCAAATTAAGAATGAGTGCTCTGCCAAGACAACTGGCACTAGTAGAGCATGCTTCCATGCAGAGAGCTGGATTTCAAGGAGTTCAGTTCCATGCCCCAAGTCAGTAGAAGCTGGAAGCACTATGAAGGCAGTGTGACCAATGCACTCATTGGTGCAATTTAGCAGAGGGCACAGAGGTTTTACAGGGATCCCCTAGATCAGACATTGGATAACCATTCAAAGGGAGGGCTATGAGATCTCCTCTGAGAAGTAACCTAATGGTCATCATTATCATTGTAAAATGTATGTACAGTGTGACAGAGCAGGTTAAAGGACTTGGGGGAAGGGGAGAGAGGCTGCTCTAGCAGAAGAAACAGCAGCAATCCTGGCTAATTAGGGGCAGCTGAGAAAGGGCAGCTGCAAATCAATTAAGGGCCAGGTGAAGCTGACTGGGGCTGCCCCAGGGCCTCTTAAAAACCCTCCCTGAGGGAGAGGGGAGGGAGAGAGAGGAAAACAACCCAGTGTTAAGGAGACTTAGCATGGAGGAGCAGGAGGAACCACCAGCCCTGCTAAAGGCTACAGGGGGAGGTGAGGAGTTGAGCAGGGGGTGTTGGAGGGCTCCCTTACCCCACCCTTCGGGGCAAGAAAAGGGCTTTCTGGTCAGCCGTGACTGGCCCAGGTCTTCAGCCCAATACAACATCCTTTATGCTAAGGGCCAGGAAGGCCCAGGGGCAAAAACTCTGCTACAGCCCTCAAAGTGTGGGACAGTGGACAGAACAGCAGTCAGGGTCTCAGGAGGGAGAGTGACCCTGCCACAACAGATAATATTTAAAGAGTTATGTATCTATACTGAGAGTTTTGCTCTTAAGGTCTCGGCATTATGTCCGTCACGTGGAAGTGACCTACCTAGGACATACCGCTTTCAGGCAGAAAATAACCATCTATCTCCCTTGTCTGGCCAACTGTGCATTATATGCCTCTCAATGTGTGCTTATTTGCATACTGAGCCAGAGGCAAAAAGATTGCAAATTCTCCAAGATTAAACGAACAGGAAGGAGGATCCTGTTTATAAACACAGGCAAAGGATTCTTTGGTATATCCTGGGGTGGAAGGAAAGCCACAGGAAACTTTATGCAGGAGGCAAGCCAACAGCATGCTTGTCTCATGTCAAGAGGTTTACAAGCAACCTGGCGGAAAGCATTGCAATGACTCTGTGGGAGCAATACTCTACATGACATGTGTAGTTAATTAGGTTCTAGGATCCACATTATGACTTAATTTCATCTGTAGCCACGTGTTTAATACTTCTGCTTGCTACTACTTGATTTTATGCTTTAACCGACTTAGGAATGTTTATATCAAAAACAAGTGTAAGTGCTGTGAGTTACACAAAGCAGGGATCTGAAGAGAAATGGCTAAGCTGGGGTGTCCTGCTTCTTTGGGAACAGAAAATTGTGACTACTACGAGCGTTCAGTTGATCCACGGCAGACTCATGGAGGGCTTAGGGAATGGTGTGTGCCTAATATCCTGCAGAGACAGAGCAGGGCGTAGAAGGCCTAGATGGAAGTGCTTATGTCACCCATGTTCAGTGGAGCTGTTCTCCCATCAAGGGCAGACAAAGCTTCTTTATGCTAAGGGCAGGTGATAGCAAGATGCCTCAACCCAGAGTACCCCCAGCAAGAGTCATAGGCAGCACCCTATATCCTGTAAATACCTATGGCAGACTCAGCAAGCTTTTGATCCTTCTAGGACAAGACCCTTCATAGCACTGGGGGGCAGGAGAACAGGAGAGAGTGGAAAACAGAAGTAAGAGATGGGAGATGTCTGATGAATTGACAGAGCCAGCCATGAATTAAACTGAACAAGCCTAAAAGAACTAAGTCTGAAACAAGTATCTGTATTCTACAGATAGGAAGAGGTAAAACAGCTTTTTAAGAAACAGTGCCAGCTAACAAGCTACCTCAGCAAATGCAGAGAGGTGTGGTAGTACCATTGGCTCTCAGAATCCCTGTTCAGAGTTGCCACAAAGGCCTCCACTTGGCCCTGTACTAAGTATCTTTGACCAGGAGAAACTTTTTATAGGCAGCACAGGAAGGGAGAGAGAAGCAAAGGGAATATGTAAGGTGAGGACGGACAGACAGACAAAGAAGGGGAGCAAGACGGGAAACTACATGAAAGGAAACCTAGAGAAATCAGATGGAAGGACAGCATGGAAATCTACTGGGAAGATTCAGGAGAAACTAGAAACAGTCACTGGAAATAAATAGGAAGAAAAACAGACAAAATAAACAGTGAGTAGGAGATCAAGGAACAAGAGACACAAAGGAAACAGACATTAAGCTTTAGATTTGTTTCCTGAACTAGATCTTCCCAGTACTGATGTTTTCAGCAATAATTTGTTTAAAGAAATTAAGGGGAAAATAATTTCACTATTTTTATTCAACTTTGTCTGCAGGTCAGTTATTTCATGTCATTCAAATCCTTACCTTAGGTAGACCAATGGATTCCATTGCTCTTAGCCACTGCACTGTATTATCCGTGTGTCGAAAATGAAGGCCCGATTTCTAATTGGAAGGAGTGCAAGGGAGAGAGGGAGGGAGAGAAGAGATGGAGTGATTATTTTCCTTTTGCTCTGTATCTTCCTTCGCTTAAGTTCGCACTTCTCCTGTGAATAAATTTCTCAACATTATCAGTATATGACCCTAAAGCCAGAAAGTTTCAACTGCATGCCAAATCATAAGGCAGTTACATGCCATGTAACTCATCCTCTTGGGTGGACTTTGTAATCCCAATGCCTGTGCCCCAAATCCTGTTTCCATACAAGTTTGTTTAAAGAGTCTCATTGTTAACAAGGCAAGAAACATTTCTATAGAAGCCTTCCTTATTAGGCTTGTGTGCTGGTTGGGCAAGGAAAGCCTGAAATGCAAATACGAGAGAAAGGTCTCTTACAGAAAAGTGTGTCTTCTGGAGAGTTCACGTGATTTGTGATTAGAGGGTGTGCAACGGAGAGCACATGAAAGTCATTTTTGCCAAAAATTTGAGAAGTGGGCCCATTTAGTTGAAATATTCCACTTTTTTCCCCACTAAAAGAACAAGCCCTTTTTCACTAAAATTCAATCATTTCTGAGGTTTTGTTTATTTTGTTTTGTTGTAAGCTCATTCTGACCACAAGCAGTCTTCAAAATCTTAAGTTGGAAATTTGGAGTATCCATTAGTTTAAAAAAAAGCAACATTTGAAGTGAAATTTCCTGAAATGCTGAAATTCTGAATGAAGTTGTCAGTGTTCTTCCAGTTTGTTTTTTTTAAAATGTAGAGATCAAGCATTTCAGATGCAAACAATTTTCAAGACTGTTGGAAGTAGCTTTTCTGAATTTGGCCAGTTTACCAGGCATAGATTCAGAAATCCCTCCCTTTTCATGGGATAAGGCTATGGACAAATTTAATCTTTTTTTTTTTAAACTATCTCCAAAGTAGGACAACAGGGGAAGAGGCGACATTACCTTGGGGAAGGGGGGGGAGCCTGTTTTTAATCTTTTCCCACATACATAAAATCATATACAAATCACTAATTGCTACTGATAAAAGTTTAAGAACCTTTTTACCCACACTTATTGGTGTTTGGGTGGGTGTCCCTTCTCTTGAGGTGTTAGCAGGTTTTATGTTCTTCCCCACTTTGGAGTCGTGCATTTTACAATAAATAAATATTTATAAAGAGTTTACAAAATTTTGTAAGATGCCTTGATTTTAAATAGAGAGGTGGGGTAAAAATATTTAGTAAATAAGATGTCATGTGCAGTTGACAGTTAAGCACTCTAATGGTAAATGTTTCGTTCAGTTCTTGAATGGTCATGTAATCAAAGCTGATCAAATAAATTCACAGAAAAATAAAGCAGACAATTTAAAAAGCAGTTTCCCATAAAAAGCCAGAAGTTTTGTAGCAATGGATTTCTCAGTACAAGTTCTGATTAGAATCAAATCTTCTGAGGTATATTTCCCAGTGAAGACTCCATGTCAACATATGGATGTGCACAACTCAGATATGCTCTTCTCATAGCTCACAAATAGCAACACAAAAAAAAGCCTCCCTCAATACCATTTATCCCTCCACCCAATTTCAGGCAACAGTGTCGGAGAACCTCCCTGCATGTGAATGCCCACCTGACATTTCCATGCAATTCCTTGATTGCAACTCTGGAAGTCCTACCACTATAAGGCCATGTCTACACTACAGGTAAGATTGAAGCAGCTGCAGTCGATCTTCCAGGGTCCAAATTAGCAGGTCTAGTGAAGACACGCTAATTCGAACTGAGAGGGGCACTCCAGTTGATGCCAGTTGTCCTGGTTCTACAAGGAGTAAGGGAAGTTAAAGGGAGAGTGTACTCCCTTCGACTTCCTGCAGCGTGGATAGTGCCAAAATTTGACTTAATATGCTTTGACTTCAGCTATGTTCATTGTATAGGTTAAGTTGTGTATCTTAATTTGAACTTATCCCCTAGTGTAAACCAGGAGTAAGAAACCAACATTAGGGCTATGATTTGTGTCACAAAAATCATGAATTTGAAGAGTATGTGAAATCTTGGAAATACCTGTAAAAATATTTGAACTGGATCCCCAAACCAAGCAGGGTCAAGATATGGTGCATAGATTTGCAGCACCTGTCTAAATTCCATGAATTGGAATTTTTCCAACATGAAGCTCGAGGTAGACTGGTTAGTTCCTCCAATCTTCAGTCTGAAGGTAACCCCTCACTAGCACATTCCTTTGAATGAAAACTCTTCAGGCTTGGAATAAAAGCTTTTTTGATTTAGACTAGGTCAGCTGCAACTAAAAATATCATTTGATTGCTGTCCAAAGATCTATGCAAGTTGAGTCTGGTTGCCTCCATTTCCTAGTGGGCACGTAGCCACATCACAAATTTAGGCATCATCTGGCACAGGTTTTGTAATCTCACAGTGGCACTATGGGAATCATAAGCATAGGGAACCAACTACTTTGACTTTCTGGGAGAATGTTGCCTTTTTGCTGCTGGTGGGCTTCCAAAAAGCTTGCACTTCTCTAAATCATGTGGCAAGAGAATTTCACAAGCAGGGCATACAAGATGATGAAAACAGGAACATGCCAGATTGTGAATTATACTAATAAAAAGTTATCCAGTCACACTTATTGAAATGAGGCTTTAGTGTTTTATAAGAACTGGCAGTTTAACGTTTGTCTTTGAAAGTGTGATTTCAGTTACCACAATATAGTGCATCTTTGTACAGTACTGAGAAAAAATGGTGTATGAGAATATTTGTACCATGGACTTTCTGTATTAACCATTAAAATTTAAGCAGAAGCATTTCTATAGGCCAATCTGTATTACGATTATACTACATGGCATCAAGAGTTCCTTCTACCTTAAGATCAATAGCAACAGTTTCTAGTGGACTTCATATTTTCTTGAATACTTTGTTTTTAAGGAGATGAAACTAAGGCCACATCTAAACTCGAGGGCATCTTTCAAAAAGACTAAAGTTTTACATAAATTCAAAACTGAACATTGACGTCTTCTGAAATCCATATATGATTTTCAATGCTGCATGATGAACTTTCCAGATTCCAACTCAGTAACAGGGCGTGGATATCCACAGAAATGTCTGTACATCTATAGAACTCCTGCCTACTGCACGAGTGTGGACCCTGTTGCTATGCACTAACAGTTCCCAAGGTTACTTCAGTGCCTCAGAACACACTGGGAACTTTTAATGCACAGCAACAGGGTGCACACAGACAAGTGTCATGCAGCACACTAGAGTACTATGGATTTACATCACAACTATCATGCCATACATATTTACGTAGACAAGCTTGTAAGTTAAATATCGACAATCTTAAGATATATGGAATACGAAGTCAGTTCCATCACTGCATTTCAAGCCTCAATTTCAGGACACATGGGCCATCCTTCCCTATCAGCTAACAAGACCATTACTGGAGGGGGGGAAGAAAGAGAGTTAAGAAATATGATCCTGTTTTAGGGCTATGGTATGGTAAAGAATGAAAAAAATTAAAAGCATAAGCATTATTTTAAAGTTATATCCACATTTATCACATGGGACCCTAAACAGATTCTTCATTATCACCAAGTAACTACGCAGCTTGTGAATACAACAGGAAAGCTTCCTGTGTTTGATTTTTGTTCTTCCACAATAAAGTGTTTAATATTAAAGCTAAATCATGCAGATCTCATTAGGAGACTATTTGACCATTTATTTAAAAAATTGTTTGCACATAGGACTTGAGGCCTCTATTTCCTAATGGATTGTAATTTTACAAATGGTAATGCTTTGTGTCCTTACCAAAGTTTTCCCTGGAGATGAAAGCACTTTTTTGGTCTTAAACCTTTGGTACAGCTATCATGTTTTCTCTATGCAGTTTATTGTATTGCCTCCCTGCTCTTCAGGGCTACAGTTTCCATCCCAGCGGTGACCACAGTCCTTCAGACTATGGCGAGTTCTACAGTAATTTGTGTCTGTGCAACCGGTGGGAGAAAGGTAAGATTAATTTCTCTAACTGATGATACAACACAAAATGACCTTTAACAGTGAAACAAGAGGAGCAGAATTCTATGTTTATTAGGACACAAAACATTATCTGCACCAGCAACCTTGTGAACATGACAGGCACAAGTTTTTGCAGTGCTAAAACAGTCAGAAAGATGGAGCTAAGAGTAACAAATATTGAGTTTTAACTTTAGATTAAAAAAAAAAAAACAGCCAATGAAACCTTAGTTACCTTATACCGTGTCTGTTCCACATCATAGATTTTCTTCTCAGAGACCATTTTAGGGGCAAAGAACTTTGCTAGTTTGGCAAGGTAAACTCCATTTCTTAACCCTTCTTCCAACTCAGTAGTAGGTGGCAGTTCTTCAGCCAAACAGACCTCCATCCATCTACAAAACACAAAGCCAAGAATACCTGTTGGTTGCAATTTTAACATGACACAGTATATTAGAACAGTCATCCCTTTATATATGTTTCTCACATAGTAGCCTTTGCAGTAGCAAAAACTCCACACTTCTATTAAGTGTTAATAGAAGCACCAACACATGCACAGGGCAACAGAAGGTCAGCTCCATGTGTGCTTTGATACAGCAGATGGAAATTACAGATGGAAATTACTACTAACAGAGCTGTAACAACTTATGTATCAGAGTCTAACAGTACCAAAATAAGGAGTCTGATAATTTAAGTACTTCACATCCACATGGAACAGTTATGCAGCTGCACCTCCACCTACTATACTGTTGCATTTCTTTATTAATGTTAATGAAAGCAATTGACTAAATAGCAATTTTCATGCTGTTTCTATTCAAATAACGTTATGCCTAGCAAATACAGACAGTGCTATAAACATGTTCCCAAAGACCCTCAATTGTAGTGACGATATAGTTCATTGGTAAACAGGGTTAAAGTCCTTCCGCTGTTAAATCAGAAGGCATGAAGGATTTGATTTGTATCTGTGAATGTTTAACTGCCAATTTCACCACACATGTCAACTGACACTATTTCCATTGATACAAATTCAGTTTACAGAAATAAGAAAATCATGTGCAATATCATGCTGATATGCATCAGGAAACACTGCCAACTTAATAAGATCACAGGCAGACCATACTGTTGTTAAGATTGACTATATAACCAAGTAAAAAGCAACTCTGATAAATTTTATAAATTTCAAGAAGGCTTTTGATAGCATGTCCAGGTTGTCTTTGGAAAACAGCACTCTACAGAACACCATCAAAACTCATTAGAGTAATCAAGGATATATACAATAATGCTGAATGTGCATTAAGACACTGACACAAACCGAATAAGGCAAGGGTTTATTTTTTCCCCTCTAGTGTTTTGCACTGTCATTGACACGAGGAAAGCAACTGAGGAAAATTTTGTGAGCACAACTGAATGGCCTCATTTTGTTGAAGATATCATCCTGCTTAGTTGAACTTATACTTTAATGGGAGACAAGACACAGCTTTTGGCAGATACAGCAAAATAACTCTGTTCCCCAACAAGGAGAGGGAAAGGGGAAGACAAAACAAAAAGTAAGGGCTGTCAATGTCCCCATCCATTAGAATGGATGAAGCAACACTAAAAATAAGTCACTTTACCTTTCAAGAGAGATAACAGCAGTGTTAGTGATGGCATACTAGATATCAAACAAACAAAAGCAGCAAAGCTTTCATAAACCTGAAAAGATTTGGAAACTAGTATGATTGATGTTTTACAAAACCATTTAAATAGCAGCAGCAGGGTCATGGAAATAGAAGACACTGAAAGATCCACTCATTCCAAAGGGACGGAGGAACGTAAGAATGGCCATACGGGGTCAGACCAAAGGTCCATCTAGCCCAGTATCCTGTATTCCAACAGTGGCCAATGCCAGGTGCCCCAGAGGGAGCGAACAGAACAGGTAATCATCAAATGACCCCTTCTCCTGTCATCCATTTCCAGCACCGGAGAGAGGCTAGACACAACATTCCTACCCATCCTGGCTAATAGCCATTAATGGACCTAACCTTCATGAATCTATCCAGTTCTTTTTTGAACCCTGTTAAATTTGTGGCCTTTACAACATTCTCTGGCAAAGTGTTCCATAGGTTGACTGTGCGCCGTGTGAAGAAAAACTTCCTTTTGTTTGTTTTAAACCTGCTGCCTATTAATTTCATTTGGTGACCCCTAGTTTTTGTAGTGTGGGACTAAGTAAATACTTTTTCAATACCAGTCATGATTTTAGAGACCTCTATCATATGCTCCCTACGTCTCCTTTGTTCTAAGCTGAAAAGTCCACATCTTTTTAATCTCTCCTCATAGGAGACCTGTTCCAAACCCCTAATCATTTTTGTTGCCCTTTTTCCTCAACCTTTTCCAATGACAATATCTCTTTTTGAAATGAAGTGACCACATCTGTATGCAGTATTCAAGATGTGAGCATACCATGGCTTTATATAGAGGCAATAAGATACTGTCTTATTCACTGTTCCTTTTTCTAAAAAAATGATTCCTAATGTTTGCTTTTTTTAAACTGATGTTGCGCACTGGATGTTTAGAGAACTATCCACAATGACTCCAAGATCTCTCTCGAGTGGTTATAGCTAAATTAGTTCCCATCATTTTGTATGTGTAGCTGGGATTATTTTTTCCCCATATGCATTACTTTGTATTTTATCAGTATTAAAATTCATTTTCCATTCTGTTGCCCAATCACCTAGTTTTGCAAAATCCTTTAAGCTCTTGAGTCTGCTTTGTTCTTTACTATCTTGAGCAATTTAGTATCTGCAAATTTTGCCACCTCACTGTTTACCCCTTTTGCCAGACAATTTATAAATAGGATTGCCCCCAGTGCAGACTCTGGAGGGACACCACTAGCTACCCCTCTCCATTCTGAGAATGGACCATTTATTCCTACTCTGTTTTCTCTCTTTTAAACCAATCATCAATCCATGAAAGGACCTTCCTTCTTAAGTAAATTGTCATGAAGTAAGAGCCTTTGATGAGGGACCTTGTCAAATGCTTTCTGGAAATCTAAGTACACTATATCCACTGGATCTCCCTTGTCCATATACTTGTTGACCCCCCCCCCCAAAGAACTCTAGTAGATTAGTAAGGTATGATTTCCCTTTACAGAATCCATGTTGACTTCCCAACAAATTATGTTCATCCACATGTTTGACAATTTTATTCTTCACTATAGTTTCTGTATGATATTAAACTAGTCTGAGCTATTTAATCATTAAAATACAGTCGTTACGGTTATGTAGTATCCCTCAAAATGCTAAAAAGAACTTAGAGTTTTGTAAATTGAAAATCAGTGCTCAGATTAAACCAGAGGATCTCAAAACCGTGTTCCATACAGCACTGTTGGTCCACATCAAAGTGGCTGGCCCTGTGATACTGGATTCCCTGATAAAACACATTAAAAGGAGCTACAAATACAGTTAGTATTTTCCCTGATATTTTTCTACTGAAGCAACTCCTGTTACCATAGAGATGCTAACATGACTACAGATGGGAGGAGAGGATGCTGTAAACCTTGCAGACAGCCATTTTCTGAAAATCTGAAAAAATAAAGTGGTTTATCTCAGGCAAAGACTATCCAAATAGTTCAGTAAATTACAAACAATAGACCTTAGACAGTATCAGACAAAACTGTATGGAACCAATGTCATTAAGAAGCACCTTGGCCTACAGTGCAGAGACCGAGTGAAAAGTATGGGTTCACTGACATGTTTCCTCTGTTCTACCCAATGTATTTATACTATATACACGCCAAGGTTTCTTGGGATCACTTTTTAATGATCATGGAAAAAACAAATGCAAGCACAGAATGTCCTGTTTCACGTCTCCAAAACATGAGAAGACAGTAAGAAAAGCTACATTTACCTGAATATGAATAAAACTCTGCGGAAGCCAATTATTTCCATGGATCATTTTTGCTATTTTTGACTTAGGGCTTCTAAAACATTTGTATAAGATAGCACTAGCCAAGTGATGAATGGGATTAATGATTATTAACTTCAGAAGTGACTAGTCCAAAATATAGCATGCTTCCTCAGCAGTATGGGGAGGGTTTATAGAATTTGGTTTTCATCATTAAGTGTCTGTCAACCATTTGACCATACATATACACAAATAAGAGAAGTGTTTCCAAGACATAGATAGTCAAAGTTTACAGCAAGGAAACAAAGAAAAGGACTGCTTGAGAACTTAATTATCCTTAAATCAAACATGATTTTATATAATTGTCAACATCACATGTCAAAACAACAGGATTCAAAAAGGAACTCGATAAATTCATGGAAGATAGCCATTGATGGACCTATTAGCCAGGATGTTTAGGGGTGATGTCCAGTTCCTCTGTCTACCAGAGAAGCTGGGAATGAGTAACATGGAATGGATCATTTGATAGTTACTTGTTTGGTTCATTCCCTCTGGAGCACTTGGCACTGGCCACTGTGGGAAGACAGGACACAGGGATGGGTAGACAGACCTTGGTCTGACCCAGTATGGCCTTTATGTCAAGGCCCCTCACCCTCCTAAACTCATTTTCTGGTGAAACTGAAAAGGTAAGATGAATAAAATAAAAAATGGTTAAGAACAAACACTGATCTCTGTTGAAATTTATATCACAAATACTGAATTCTGCCAAGCCTAAATATCAGTTACATATTTGAATACATCAAATCTGTTCTCTGTTCCTCATATCATCATCACATCACTTTTTAGGATTCAATCCCTTTCAAGCCTTTAACGATCAGAACCCAAGATACCAAAAAACATCGGCTTGGATCTATAAGGGGAGGCATGAAAACTACAGTCCACTGGCATAACACCATTGTCAATTCAAAAGTAACAGCAGTTATTTGCATGAGTAGCAGAAGGGGGTTGGGGGCGGCCCAAAACTGGAGAAGACTCCTGCAGTATTCAAGAATCCCCACAAACCTCATCACTTTCCATTCCAAAGGCAAGGCCCCTGGTCATCATCCCTTTGTTAATACATGAAGTGGACATCACCATTAGGTCAAAAATGGCATGCAGGAGGAAAAGCTCTCCTATGTCAGTTACAATACACATTGCTTAATGCACTAGTGGAAGAGACTCACAATGGTGCAGGATAAGATTTTGAATAGTACCAAGCCAGATTAAAATATTTGAGGGGCCCATACACTATGGATCTGGGAACCTCCCATGAACTTAAAGCATGGGATAGCATTAGTAGAGGACCACAAAAATCCACCAAAACCCTTTGGTGGGCCAAAAGCCTCTCCCCCTATACCGGCTATATATTCATCCACAGGGTAAGAATAAACAGTGCCAGCTCTCAATGCAGTTAGTCAGCAGCAATAATCCAAGCATGTTTTGCTTCTGAAGAAAGCTCTTGGGGCAGCTATTCAGGGCTATCCCTTACTAGGGGAATGGGGCTTATACAGAAACAGCATGTTTTCTATGGTCTAGCAGTAGTTCCACACAGAGAATGCAAGAGTAATGTAATGTGATTAAAATGAAGGAGCAAACTTCCCCCTGCTCTCCAGCATGTGGGGCAACAGACCAAATAAAATGATTTGACATGCTGTATGCGGTCCCCAAGCCACCATTTGCCCATTCCTTTTTGCTTCAGTGGTTGAGACCCCCATCGTCAGATGGAGTTCTGTGCAAGTACACATTGGTTACCCAGGTCCGGAACAACTTCTATGGAAATATAAAATCAGCTTTTGAACAGGGATAGGTAAAATACAACAGAAGCTTTGACTATGCTGCACCTGCTCCCCCAAACCTTTATATTTACCTCCCACTATTCAACAAGGACCAAATATTTCTGGCTTTAATGCCCAGTGTAGTAAGGAGATCCCTGCAGTGCTCTGGAAGCCATCCTGCTGTGGCAGGGGAAATCCCTTTAGCAAATTAATGGGCTAAAAGAAGAAAGGCAGGCAGAGAACAGGAGAGCAAAGGGGCTAAAGACACATGGGAGAGATCTTTTAGGACAGATAGCAGGGCAGAGAAATAAATATGAACAACAAACAAAACAATCATTCTAATCTGACACCTAGCCAAACAGTGTGCAAGGTGTCTCAGATCAATAAAAGAGCATGGCAGCTGGTCTAAAGAACTTACAATATCAGTGAAAAGATACAGACTGGTGGAGCAGGGGTTGGGAAGAAGATATAAATTGAACTGCATGTGCTGGGGCATTTCTTAAAATATTCGTGAAATGGAAAAAGACCCAGGTCAGCCGGTTTCAATCATTTTGGTTCTTCTTTAAAACATGCTGTGGTATGGCAGAGAACATATTCCTGGTTGATCTATCTAAACCAGGTGTGAAAAAGATGAACAACTAGGTTTTTATTAATTTTGCCTGATGAACTTCAATGCAAGTGTATCTTTAAGGAACATCATATTTCCCATAAAAGTGTATATTTTAGGAAACAAAGCTGTCCTTGGAATGCAAAGGAATCTTATATTCTGCTACTGAAGTACTTGTCAGCTCAGAGAGAGAAGATTCTGCCTTTTAAAATATGCTACCTCAAGATGAAAGGCTCCAAAAATGCAACCAATACAAAACAACCTAGAGCCAGCTGGAACTGAGTACTGAGCTATAGTTTCTATCTACAGTACAATGCTTTTTGTTCTTAGCAACATAAATCAAAAGACATCAAAAAGTTAGTGAATTCCTGGCATAGTAACAGTGATTACCTGTATGACAGACCTTATGAGTGCCACACAGCAAAAGATTCTGGTTTCTTGGTTTTACTGTGCAATATAGTAGTCACAAGAGATCATGCTTAAACTTGGAAAAGGTAGTTACTTTTTTTTTTTTAAAAGTAACAAGAGAAGAGTTGGAGTAGTAACTGGAAGCATTTACACTTCACCATAAACTTAACTGATAAAGAAAATGCTGTTAATTTGTGCTGTTAAAGTACTGCTGACAAAAGCATTTGAATTGTTATAGCTAACATTCAGCACAGAGCACCAGAGAAGTGCTGAATGCAAGCTCAAAATAAGTTAATATTGCTACACTATTATCTGAACTGTCTTGTACTTTAAAAACAAATGCATTTTGAATTTTCTCTTAAATAAGTGTATGCAACAAAGGCCATAAATATGTTTATGAGTTTGAGAAGGCAGCTTCAATGAAGCCTGAAGATGACAAAGATCACTAGCCAAATACTGAGGCGTTACTTAGAAGCATTACTAAAATACTCAAAAAGGTTAGTTACTAAAAGGGAATTGAGGGTGGTATGTTCATATCTGAAAACCAATACCCTTTTGTCTGTTCTCATGAGACCAGCACACACGTTGTAATGAAATAAAATGTGCCTAACCTGGAGGTAAGCTAGTTATTTTATTTGGCATCAGCAATCTATTTAAAATCCTCTTAGTAGAAAACATGCAACAGTTAGTAGACGTTAGCATGCAAAACAATTTTTTCCTCCCTTTTCCGATGCACATGGATTTCCACATACACATCAGCCACACCCAGAGCGTATATTCACAGCTTGGACTCCATGCAGTTAGTTACATACCTGGCAACTGAATGTCGTTCTATTAAAAAGACAACGAAGGAAGGGATACAAGGTGTGCAGGTGACATCTCCCTTCTTCATTATACCTGTCCTGCCACTTTCCAAAAATACCTAACCCCTCAATTTAATTCCTGTAGCATCCCCATACTGGGTAGTGCCAATAAACCTTTAATAAACTTAAGATTAGGACAAGAAGGGCATAGCTATGCTGCATTGCCAGCATTACAGAATCTATCGGAACACTAACTCAGTGTTTCTACACAGGATACAGAATAGGGCCTTATTAGGTTTGCCAATTTTGGTTAGACATAATCCTGGAGGTTTCATCAAGTGACAATTTTAATTGAAGACTAATCTTCAATTCCTGGAGACTCCAGAACAATCCCAGAGAGTGTTGGCAAAGCCACACCTTATGAAAAGCACTGTTCATATTTCATTCTTGGGCAGTGGACTAGAGAATGTTCTGTATCTGTAGGCATAAGTCATAAGACGTTTTAAAAAAAGTGTGTAACTGTTAAAAATCCTAGCGGTTACATGTGCTGCAGGCTCTGTAGTATATACTGCACATCCTGCAGTGCAGCTGGCTCCCCAGGAGTGGGCTTACGCATAATGGCTCCTGGCAGCTGGCCCCATTCCTGCAGAGCTGGCTGCTCTGCGGTCTCTGCAGTATAAGGCTTATACTGCAGAGCCCACAGCTGGCACCCAGGAGCAGGGCCAGAAGCCAGTGCCTGCTGACAGAAGAGTTGAATTGCGACTAGAACCTATAAGATGATGCTTATCAGTAAAACAGTTAAACTCTTACAACCCTACTTATGACTTACAGAAGCCTTGTTTTAATATAGGACAAGTAGAGAACAGGACTTTGTACCTCACCTATCTGAATCTTCAGCAAGAGTAAAATTAGACTGTTTAGCAAATCCCCTACATTGTACTAGTAAGAAAGTTTTGGATTTTAAAATAGTTTTAAACTATTGTATATTGTTAAAGAATCTATTAGTAATGTATATATACACACAGTGACTGCTTTCACATGCACAATTATGGGCTGTATTCTTCATTACTAGGCATCTTGTTTACTAATCACACCTATGCAATGTTGCCTAACAGTATGCTTCTCTCATGATAGCCTTTTTTATGCACTTTGTGTTTACCTTGTAAAGGTATAGGGACTACATAAGACACAAAACAGTGGAGAATTAGGATCCTGTGTGCAGTATATTAAAGTAACAAATTTATATGCTTTTTTCCCCATGCCAGGCTTTCCTGCCACATCTACAAATAGAATTCTGTAGATACTCTTACAAAATCCAAGTTCACAAGGTGGCAGCATAGAAACTATTCGCTATTTTAATCTGTTTTATCCCACTGTGCTTCTATGTGGGTTAAGTAGTGATTAGAAGTCCAGAATGTCAACTGCCACTCAGAAAGCTGTTTTAAAGTTTAGGATAGTCCATCCAGGCTGGTGTTTGCAGTCTCAGACAACAAGTCAGCTGACAAAGCCAAGCCTCGTTTACTCAGCATTTCTAATTTCTAGCATAGGCAGTCAGTCACTGTTCCAGTATATAGCAAAATGCATGTAGTGAATTGTGCAATTGCAGACATTTTTCTCCAGCCCCTAAAATTAAACAGGCGCTTTGTGCAAATCTTGAAAAAGGTTTTATTTTGCTATGTCTTCAGATATGAAACACTACATTTTAACATCACTGAATATCAAGTACATCAAATTCAGTAATAGTTTTCCAAGGTAATATATTGACCTGGGTCCAATACTAACAAAGCTTGAGTCTATCATCGTGAGGGAGGCCCATCTTACCTTTCTGTTCTTGGCTTGCTTCCAAGCTACGAAGAAGGGCTAGGAAGAAATGCTAGCAAAGCAGCAAACACCATGGGAGGAAGTAAAGGAATGAGGGAGGGGAAGTGGAGGGGAGTTAGCAGTGAAGTAGCAGATAAAGAAGCCACAACGAGCAGCTCCAGAGGAAATCTAATCTAATTTTTCCTAGCTGCAAGTATGATGCAGCCAGGTCAGCTGATCAGGAATGAATGAGTAAGTAGTATTTATGAAATTATATTAAGATGCCATAGCAACATTTTAAAAGGGGAATTAGGAATTTTTTATTAAAAATCTGGGGTGGTTTCTGGGAGGCAACTGGGGAGATTGTCAGCTATTTGATGTATCTTTGTTGTTTTGTCTCTCTATGCTTAGCATACTGGGATTCTGGCCTTAGTCTAGGTCTCCTACTTGTTTTTATGGTAATATAAAAAAAAAGTTATAACAATCTAAGTACAAGACAAGTCAGATGGATAGAGAGATAGGAGAGTGCAATAAAAACAATAAGACCATATTGGTCAGCATGAGAAGCAGTGGTATCAGCACATCACTGCCCTAACTGTTAATTTCTTTGGAAGCATCATAGGAGGATTTCAAGATGGGATCTGAAGAGGACATGCAAGTGCCTGTTGGACAGAAGCTAGAGGCATGGGCTAATCACAGGCAAGAGTTGACTGATAGAAAATTGAGAGATTACATGTACAATGGGGACCTTAAGTAACAGTTTGTTTTATACTATGAAGGGGAATCTGTGGAGGGATGCAAAAAGAAGGGTGACAGTCAAGCAATGGACTAGGAAAATCATCTCTGCAGCAGGACTCTGAATGGATTAAACTGTAAAATAAGATTGCAGCGGTCAAGGCCAAGGAATAGGGTTTTGCAGTAACGTGGATGTGATGTGATATGCACATGTCAATGAGAGTTGTAGGTACGGGGATGGATTGGAAAGCCCATGTCTTATTTCTTATGCAGAAACAATTTAAGATTTATACATAGCCTTGATGCAAGGACCTACAGAGAGGCCCAAAGCCAAAGATGGTGGCCTTGAATGACAGGAAGGATGGCAGCATTATTACAGTAATCAAGAAAGGTGGTGGTAGGGAGGGCTTGGTATTGGAAAATTCAGAGCTTTGTTTTAGCCATGTTGGGGTTGGCCTTAGGCTTAACTACACACCTGACAGAGCAAGAGACAAGGCTGACATTTTAGTTTGGCAAGAAGAAAGGTATGGAGAAGATGTCCCAAACAACATATATATTAGTAAAATCCACTGCAGAAAGTTTGCTATTCAGAACAAATAGCTTTTTGCATTCAGAGCATTACTAGTGTTAGCAGAGAACTTCAGTCTACGTAGAAGCAGAGCTGTTTGAGCTGAAACATTATAGCCAGACATGGGGGACCAAATGTTAATTGAAGAGGTTTTTGTTTTAATTTCAAAATGATTTTTAAAAGATCTATGCATGCAGGTATATAAATAAATAAATAAAGGTGTGTTTAATGTATTAGTAGTTGTCCATATTTCTCAGGTTGCTAAAGGAATGTGGTCTCTAGCTTATCTCTACAGATCCAGGATATACAAACGTACAAGCTACTGTTGAGCAATATTTCTTAAGTTACCGTAAGTCATATACACACAGACTAAGGTCTGAAGGGACCATCATGATCTAGTCTAATGTTCTGCACACTGCTGGACACAGAATCACCCCCATCCACTCCTTTAGTAGGCCACAACCACAGGCAGAGTTACTGAAGTCCTCAAACCATGATTTAACGCTTTCAAGTTAGTGTAAATGGTGGATTTTCTCTAATTTACACTTGCAAGTGACAATGAGCCCCAATTTGCAGAGGAAGGCAGGGAAGAGGGTCTCTGCCAATCTGTCCTAGGGGAAATTCCTTTCCAACCCCATCAGCTAGATTCTGACCACGCCAGCCTACTAGAAATTCTCTCAATGTGTTAGAGAATGGATACATTTAATTTAGACTTTGACAAAAGGCCTCTGTCAAAGTCCCTCGAGAGGTTAAGGAAACTAGAATAATCATGAAATGAGGTTTGAAAACAGAGTCATCGTTCAGAAACTAGGTTAAAGAAAAAAAACACACACAGAAATAAGTAGCCAGCTTTCAGTGTGGCAGAGTCTAACAGTGGAGTACCCAATACCACCTTATGGTGCCAAGCAGTTAATGCATTTAAGATAGTACCTCAAGCTCTTTTTATTTGGGTCCTCCAGGCCCACAATATTAAACAGTGTGCTCACAAAAAAGACCGTCCTGCCCAGAGAGACTGCAATCTAATTTCTCAATATTTGTTGAACAACAAGTTGGCAAAATCTGCTAAGTATACCGTATTTAGGTTACCCAAAGCTAGAGAAGACAGGAATTCCAGAAGGACTTAAACCACCCAGAGACCACCATGCAAGAAACTCAGTGTTTACAAATACAAGGTAGTTCACATGAGTAAAATAATAATATTAGCTATTCATACTTTGCTGTGTTACTAAATAGCTACTGCTAATTTTGGTATTGTTGATTGTGCTACAACAAAAGGTTAGAATATGCAAAAGAACACAACCTGGATATACAATTACCTTATATAACAAGATGTTTTATCTTCCCTCAAATGTTGTATTCATTTATGGTTATCTGGAAAAGTATAGCAGAAACAAGTGGAAAAAAATAATAAAAAACAGGTCCAAAGAGTCAACAAAACCTATAGGCTTAGAAACATATCAAAATAAGTTTGAAGATATTAAGAAAGCAGACCTTAGTGGTTTACATAAAGTAATGAATAGTGTGGTAAAAATCAAAGTCAAGCACTCTGCCCTCCTCTCTCAATTCAAGAGCAAGAAAAAACTGAAAAGCAATCATTCACCTGGAAAAAAAAAGCAAGCTTTCTTCACAAAAATCAGTGACTACATCTTCACGAATAAAACATACAAGAGGAAGTGACACTAACTTAAGCCTTTTTCTGGGGAAAGTCTCCTGCAATACTCCTACAGCTTCTTCCCAGGATATCACGAGCACTTTACCAACAACCTCATTAGAAATAGGTAAATATTTCCCCCCATTTTACAGTGGAGAGATGGAGGTACATAGTTTAATTGCCTTGCCTAAGGTCACACAGCAAACCCATGGCAGACTCAAGACTGGAACTTCAATATCCTGATTACCAGTGCTGCATTTTAATCATAAAACAAACCTTCTTTAGGGGAATAAATTCACTATTTGGCAGTTTAATAAACCTCACTATAATGCACACAAAAAGTTAGTCTCATCACCAATACGAAGATGCTACAGTGATAAGTTACAAGAGTTCAGTTAGCAAAAGCAGTCAACGGGGGGGGGGGGGGGGGGGAAGGCCCAAATAGGGGCATATGCCTTTCAATAATAGGTAGTCACAAGGCTCCTCCAGCCCCAGGGGCTGTCGCCTCCCTTTTGCTAGAATGAACCTCTGACTAACAGCCAAATGGCTTGGATCCCAGGGTTTGTTACAGTAAGGGTTTAGTGCAGGACTGGGGAGCCTGTTTTGGTTGGGGGGGGGGGGGCTGCTCACCACAGAAAAAAAAGTCAGTCGAGAGCCACACACGATCACAAAGAAAAAATCCAACCCCCCTCACTGACACAGTCCACAGTCCTAACACTCCCCACATTTCCCTTGCACAGAGCCTTGGGATGCAGGGTAGTATGTTTTGTATGCACTAGCCCTGTGGTGGGGGCAGTGGGCTCCCCTCAAGGGCCAGATCCAAGCAAGCTGGGGGGCCACATCCAGCTCCTGTGCCTCAGGTTCCCCACCCCTGGTTTAGTGTATTACCTCATAACAAATATTGAGCATGATCCTTCAAAAGCAGTCAGATTTAAATTCATCCATGCGCCCCAAGTAGTCAGTGAACTAATCAGAGTGTAGCACATCACCAGTCTGACTTAAAAATTAAGTGCTCTCTCTCAAAAAAAAAAAAAAAAAAAAAAACCAAAATTCCCATAAATCCTACAGCTATAAACTTGAAGCAAACACACTCCACTAAGTTAGTTTACATCACAGCCAAACCCTATTAACAAGCTAGACACTTTGATCATGTTAATTAGTGTAACATCAGAGCTCATTAACTTCTATCACTGTACAAAAGGCCTAAGTGACTTAAGTTGCTATTTTGAGGAGAGAAGCTGCTCTTACATCTCTCTTCCTTGCCTCCCTATCAGTTAACTTAATCTTTAAGTGCTGAGGTCTCTGGGGGCAGGTGCTGTTTCTTACTGTACCTCTATGCAGGATCTAGCAAAATGAGCTGGAATCTGCTACCATAATACTAATAAGATGTGTTTTAAAACACATCACAAGAACTGTAATCCACTGTCCTGTATCATCTGAGAGTCAAAATATATATTTCTCTCTTTAATAGACTCCATCAACATGGCCTTAGAAACTTTAGGGATTTGCAGGAAAGGGGTTCAGAGCACTGTCTGGATATTTCAAATCATGAGAAATAGTAATAAGAGTATGTCTCAACTGCAGTGTAATCCCAGGGTCACTAGAACTCTAGTTAGCAGACCCTGAGTTTGTTAACCTGGCATTGCAAGTTAGTGCAGACCCTCAAGGCTTAGGTTAGGAATTGCTGAAACCCAGGAATCCTGTATCCAAACTGCATTTCGCAGGTCTGAGTCCAACAGCCCATATTCCAGACTTCCTAGTATCCTTCCAAAACATGGTTGCTCTAGCCTTTTATTCATGGTGGTAAACAGACTGTCCAGCGGACAAAGTCAGTCACCCTACAGGATGCTCTAGGAGTCCACCAAAGTACAAATCCAGTGGGACTGTGTCTATACTGCAAACCAACAGGGCTTGAAGCCCAGGTCCTGGCTTGATTCAGGCTTAAACCCGCCACCCTTCTGCAATCCTGTGAGCCTGGGATAGCATAATTCATGCGTAGACAGAAGAGGAGGGTTAGGCTCAAGCCTGAGTTTGAATCTGATCTTATACTGTAGACATGCCCAAAGGTAGTGTAGCTAGCTTTAGTATGAGTGATCTGGCAGACACTAAAATCAAACCCATCAATTTCCAAGTGTAAAGTACTGTATAAAAGGTTGTGACAGTGATGGCATGGGGGTGCCCACACCTCCACTGGGTGCTGGGGAGGAGGAATAGCAGGCTGCAAGAATCAGCCACTGGTGCCAAAAGGAAGAGGTGTCTAACTACCACCAATCCGCAAGTGAAAGATGGAGCAGGAAGGACAAACCACACCCAGGAGGTGATCTGTCATAAGGATATAAAATTATATTGGACAATATAAGAATGGCCATATTGGGTCAGACCAAAGGTCCAACCAACTCAACATCCTGTCTGCCAACAGTGGCCAATACCAGATGCTCCAAAGGAAGGGAACACGAGGTAATCACCACACGATCCCTCTCCTATAATCCATTTCCTGACAAACAGATGCTAGGGACACCATTCCTACACATCCTGGCTAATAGCCATTGATGGACATAACCTGGCTCTTTTTTGAGCCCTGTTAAAATTCTAGACTTCACAACATCCTCCGGGAAAGGAGTTCCACAGGTTGACTGTGCACTGCATGAAGAAAAGCTACCTTTTGTTTTAAAGCTGCTACTTATTAGTTTCGTTTGGTGACCCCTAGTTCTTATATTGTGGGAATAAACTAACAACTTTTCCTTACTCACTTTTTCCATACCAGTCATGATTGTATAGACCTCTATCATATCCCCCCGTAGTCTCCTCTTTTCTAAGATGAAGAGTCCCAGTCTTTTTAATCTCTCTTTATATGGGACCCGTTCCAAACCCCTAATTTTTGTTGCCTCTTTCTGAACCTTTTCCAATGCCAATTTATCTTTCAAAGATGAGGTGACCACAGCTGTAAACAGTACTCAAGATGTGGGCGTACCATCGTTTTATATAGAGGCAATAAGATGTTCTGTTTTATTCTCTATCCCTTGAATGATTCCTAACATTCTATTTGCTTTTGACTGCTGCTGCACATTGAATGGATGTTTTCAGAGAACTATCCACAATGACTCCAAAACTCTCTCTTGAGTAGCTGTAGCTATGTTAGTCCCCATCATATTGTATGTATAGTTGGGATTATTTTTTTCAAATGTGCATTATTTTACATTTATCAACATTAAATTGTTTGCCATTTTATTGCCCCATCACTTGCGGTATGCCTACACTTGCTCCCTAGTTCGAGCTAGGGATGCAAATGTAGCCGACCGAAATTGCTAATGAAGCGGGGATTTAAATATCCCGTGTTTGTTTAGCATAATCTCGCCCGCACGTTATTCCACTCAACAGCTGATTCGAACCAGGAAGTGCGCTCCGGGACACGTTAGTTCAAATGAAACCCTTTGGTTCGAAATAATGTTACTCCTCATTTTTTTTGGAGTAACGTTAGTTCGAACCAAGGGGTTTGATTCGAACTAACGCGTCCCAGAGTGCACTTCCTGGTTCGAATCAGTTGTTGAGCGGAATAACACGCGGGCAAGATTATGCTAAACAAGCACGGGATATTTAAATCCCCGCTTCATTAGCAATTTCAGTCTGCTAATTTGCATCCCTAGCTCGAACTACGGAGCAAGTGTAGACGTACCCTTAGTTTGGTGAGATCTTTTTAAAGCTCTTCACAGTCTGCTTTGGTGTTGAGCAGTTTGGAATCATCTGCAAATTTTCCACCTTACTGTTTACCCCTTTCTCCAGATCATTTATAAATAAATTGAATAGGATGGGTCCCAAGACAGACCCTTGGGGGGCTCCACTAGTTACCTCCCTCCACCCAGAAAACTTACCATTTATTCCTACCCTTTGTTTCCGGTCTTTTAACCAGTTATCAATCCACGAAAGGACCTTCCCTCTTATCCCATGACAACTTACTTTAGAGCCCTTCATGAGACCCCTTGTCAAAGGCTGTGTGGAAATCTGAGTACACTATATCCACTGGAGCCACCTTATCCACATTTGTTGACCCTCTCAAAGAACTAATAGATTAGCAAGGCATGATTTCCCTTTACAGAAACCATGCTGACTCCTCCCCCTCCCCCCAACTAATTATGTTCATCTGTGTGTCTGACAAAAAGCTTTCTTGCTAAGGTCAGGAGTTTGAAGGGGGCCTCAGTAGGTGAGAAGCAAGATAGGCCAGTGAACCGGACTCGAGAGGAAGGAATACATGCACCACTAGCTTTAAAGAGAATGTTTCTGCAACACTGGCTGGCAAGTAGCTGCTGTAATTAGTCAGGAGCAGTAGTGGGCAACCTACAGTCTGAGGGCCACAGTCAGCCTATTGAGGTTCTGTGTGTAATGAGACATTTTGTTTACCATTGCCCATGCACAGAGATGCCACGTTCTACTGGTTTTCATCCATGCAGTTTTCCTTCTGTTGGTATTTCAGAGGTGACATGTACTTAAAGCAAGGGCAAGTGAAGTGAGGTGTGTCCTGATTGCACACATTGTAAGAACCAGGTGCTCTCCTTTGCATTCAAAGTTCAATTGGTACACCTATCACAAGACTACCGTAGCCCAGGAGAGTCTTAGTTTTCACGGTCTGCTTCACAGGGAGATGAAGGAAGCCACTCATGCAGCCCTCTCACTAGCCTAGGTTGCCCCACCCTGGTCAGGAGTCTATGTAAGGAGGGCACAGAATGCTTGCACATTTAAACAGGGAATTTGAAGTCCAAGCTGAGTTTTCTGAATCAGTTTTGGAAAGTAGAACAAGATCTTTAAAAAAAAAAAAAACAAGCAGAAATCAGAGCACCCTTCTTTAGCAGAGCACATACAGATATAAACAATAGCCAACAAAATTAACTCAAAGCTAAAGAATACATAGTTAATGCCTCCTTAAATAGTCTGTCTTGTTAACATATGCCTCCTTAGAAAGGCTAAAAAAGCAAGCCCGACATGCCTCAGATGCAGCTTGATCACCCATTTCTTCACCAGGCCAAAATCAGATCATGATGTTTTATTAAAGATCTTACATCCTGTTCATATGGCAAGCTGAAGCCTAATCAGAGTGGGTTGCTTTCTTTAATAGCTTTGTTTGGATGCACATTTGTTTTAAATATTTAGTTTTCCCTAATTTTGAACACAAGACATTTTTTGCATTTAGATTTAGCTAGATTTTACAACTGAACTGATTTTGTTTGATTACTACATGCTGTGTACTACACCATGAAGAAAACAATTCGAGTGGGGAGAGGAAGAATGTACCTGTTCAAAAAGCTAGCATCTACAAAGGTACACCTGTTTGCTATAGAAAAGGCTTAATGTAATCCATTGCCAATTACTTTGCCCTTTTCAGAGTCCCACAACACAAAACTTTGCTTTTCTCTGCCTGGAGTGGAAAAACAAAACTACTTATCTTCCACTGGCTATGCTGCAATTCAGAGTCAAAAGAACAGTGGTCTCCAAAGCACTGGATTCTACGTGCCACTATTGGAGGCAGAACAAAATGACAGTGTAAGCCTGTGGTAGGCTCCCTGCTTGACCCGCCCCTGCATGCTGCTCAAAGCAGCCAGCTTCGGGGGGGGGGGGGGGGGGGGGACACACACCCATGTGCATCTAAGCGCTGTAAGCCCAGGAGGGGGGGATGGGAAGACACTTAATGTGCTGGGGCCAGGAGCAGCACAATCTCACAGCTCCCATTGGCTGGAAACAAGCCATGGGAGCTGCCTGGGTTGTGATTGCAGCCTAGACAGCACATGACATACCCTTCCCCCCCACCCAGGGCTCACAATCGTCCAAAGCAGCCCATTGACGGTGGGCCTAGGCATGCTGCGGGCAGGGGCTACTCTGGCCAGGCTAGAGCAGCCCTGCCTGTGTTAGGGGGAGGGGAGAGGACACACTAGCCCTGCTGGGCCAGAGCAGCCTCCCCCCCCCCTTTAATCTATTAACTGGTTAAATGAGATCTTACATCCCCCTCCCACACCACTATTCTATGTAAACCAAACCCTCTGCACCCCATCCCACACAGCTATGAGCAATGAGCAAGCCTTAAGTTTTGGCTCTAATTTAAGGCATTACTACAACATGAGCATTAAGCCACAATCAAGTTGTACCCAATGCACTAAACATGCTACCAACAAAACAGTCTCTTGCCTGCAAAGCTTATACATCGTTTAAATAGACAAAAGGATGGATGAGCTAAACAAGTGGACTGGAAAGGGGTAGACTGGATAACAAATAAGATTTACAGAATTCTTAGCATGTCAGTACTGGAGACCAGTAAATCACTGATGAACTGGCTTGATAGCTACTGAAAAATGCTAGAGTCAAAATATTTAATAGCACTTATTTTTTCATCAGTAACTCTGATTGCATTTGAATAGTGACAGAAGCATACTTTTATATGCAGTAATACAGCAAACCTACATCAAAAGAATTCCCAGAGAGCAAAGTCTTTTATCTATCAACTGCTTGTTACAAGAATATCACCATCATTTCTTCCAACTCCATTGCAAGAATGTATCTTATAGATGTACAATACTTTACACAAAGATATCCTCTCACACAGGCATGAGAAGCCTGAAATATTCTTTTCTGGATTTCAGCACAGAAGTGCTTTGTGTATTAGGGACAGAAGACAGCTCAAGTATCTATTCTACACAAATCAGTTATTCCTTTCTCAATTTTTTGCCAACAGCACAGAAAACAGCTCATCTTTTACTTAACAGTGCTGCTGTAACTGAATCCAATCTTAAAAATCAACATGAACAAGCTGAATTTGTATGGGCAAACCCTGCCTCACTTAATGCTGTGTATATGAAAGATTTATATTATACTATGGCATTCTGCCTTCATGGAATGTGCGGCTATTGCGGGATAGGGAATCCACTAACTCATAGCACTTACAGATAGCGCATCTCTTCACAGATCAGACAGAGGAAACTTGAAGCCCTCATGCACTTTGCAATGGCAATAAAAACTTGTGATTACTTCCAAAAGGGCTTTGTGTGTTCTCTGTAAAAAGTGAGTGCTCTACGGACCTCTGAGTGCAACAGCTATTGCCCAACACTGATATGTGACTTAAGGTAGAACAAGGGGGAGGAAGATATCCTAGCCTAAGTGACACTAACACCTTGGGAAGGAAAGCCAAGCGAGGCCTGAGTTGCACCTTCCCCTTATGGAAAACTGTAATAGGGTGGCTCTGCTCCTTGTCTTCGCGGAAACTGTATAAGGTGGCTCTGATGTGAATGCCCACAGCTCAGAGACCCTTCTTGTGGATGTAATCACCACCCAAAGGCCACCTTCCATGAAAGGTAGAGGAGTAAGCAAGGACTTAGTGGCTCAAGAGGTGGGTATATCAACACAGAGAGGATCAAATTAAGGTCCCACATTGGCAGCAGCTGCCTCACCTGAGGGAAGGATCTATCTAGTCCCTTAAACACCCCATCAGGAGATTTACAAAAACCAAGTGACTTCTTTCCCCAAGGGTGGAATGCTGAAATAGCTGCAATATCAGGGATGGGCAATAATCTTTGCCAGGGGGCCACACCAAAGTTTTGGAAAGTGATCGAGGGCCACACTCTTCCATGATATTAATGGAGGAGATGTGTGGTCTGGGATGGAAGTTGGGTGCAAAAAGGAACTTGGGGTAAGGGAGACTGGAAGGGAGCTAAGATGAAGCAGGTAGTTGTGATCTAGGGCAGGGAACTAGAGTGCAGGGGTTTGGGAAGTGACCTATAGGGTTGCCAGGTGTCTGGTTTTGAACCAGACAGTCCGGTATTTGAGGGTTCTGTCTGGGAAACAAATTGAGAAAATGATGGACATATAAGATGTCCAGTATTTTCTAATTAGGTACGTTTTGTCATCATCATGAGTATCAGTACGTAGTTGTGTACTGCCTGGCAGGTAGACATGCTTATGCTGCATGAGCATGTCTACCAGCCAGAAAGTACACAACTACGTGAGGAGAAAGGGGGGCAGGGGCGGACTCACTCGTGCTTTGCCAGGACCATACATGGGACGGGCAGCACCTCAAGATCTGCATGCACCTTGGGCCAGCCCCGCTGACCCCTCCCCCCCCATTCCTGCTGGATGGTTCCCCCCTTCCCCACATCTAGCCCCACTGCCCCTGACCAGCTCTGCTTCCCACCAGCTGGTTCTCCCCCCGCTCCTCCCGATCTCCCCCAGCCAGCTCTGTTCCCCCCCAACCTCCTCCTGACCAGCCCTGCTTGCCACCAGCCTGTCTCCCCCGGCCAGCCCCGCTGTCCCCAACCCCCTCCCTGCCAGCCAGCCCCCGGCCTCCGCCCCCCCCCACCCCTCCTCCCAGCCAGTCCCCCTCCCCCCATCTGAGATCAAACGTGTCCAGTATTTTTTTTCAAGCCACGCGGTAGATCTGGGAGGGGGTATGGGTGTAAGAGGGGGACACAGGGTTTGGGCATGTTGAGTGGGGGTGGGGGGGGGGCAGAGAGTTGGGACAGAAAAGGGCTGGGGTGCCAGAAGCAGGCTGTGGCCAAGAGACTGACTTACCAGCTGCCAAACTAGCATGCCTGCCTGCCTAGCTTAAAATGTTTCCCAGCCAGCCTGCCTGGCCACGTGCTTCATGAATAATTAAGTCCAGTAGAGGGGGCATGATTCTTCTTAGCTGCCCGTTATTCCAACAAGCAGCTCCCATTGGCTGGTTTCTGCCAGCAACTGGCCAATGGGAATATGCTAGGGGTGGGGCAGCTCCTAAATCTTCCTCCCTCCCCTCCAGTTTTAACACAGAAATGGAGCCCTGCCAGCCACGTTTCTGCATGGCATGCAGGGCAAGATGGGGAGCCTGCCTGGGGGTCACGGCTGCCTCCACAGGCTGGATCTGGTGGCTTGGCAGGCCGTATTTTGCCCCAGCCTGTGCAAGGTGGACTCTAACCAAAGAAGAGGTGAGGCCCTGCACCTTGAGGTGGAGCAGGTAGTCGAGGATGAATGATGGAGATCTAGTGCTCAGCACACTAGCATGAGAACTTCCACTTCACCTGACCCCCAGGAGATAAACCTCCATGTTTAGGGAGTGGGCTATACAGAACTCCCATAAGAGGAGAGCCTCCTGGTATGGGGAGGGAGAGGGAAGACCTCGCACCACCCTGCCTGTTGATATAAAAAACATGGCAGTCATGTAGGTGTCAGAGATAATGTGAATGGTGCCAGGGACCTATGGGCACGGGTGATCTTCGGTGCTGGGGCTCTTTAGTGGCTTCTTTATCAGTGCAGGATACTGCACCACCTGTCTAGGCACTGCACTTTAATGAACTGGGGCCCGGTTGATCTGGTGTCGTTGGCAGGAGAGCTGCTTCCATCAGGAGCTGCCACAACCCAAGTCCCTCTTTTTGTGCACAGCTTGAAGAATCTGCAGATCTTACAGCTGTCTGCTTGGTGAGCTCCCCTCAGACAATGCAGACAGAATTTTGGGGGGGGAGGGGGGGAGGGAGCTGGTCACTATTTGAGAGAAGGTTTGGCAAGAACAGCAAGCCTTGAAGCCTTGGGCTTGTGGCATAGCACATGGCTTGAGACAGGCAATAGCTGTTACCTACCCCTCAACTACTTAATGACTAACAAAATTAACACTGAAGTGAGAACCACCAGCTGCTAATGAATACAAATGAAACTAGGGAATGGCACACTTGTAGAGCAAGCAAGCAATGTTCCAACTAGGGATGTAATCATGTAGCCAGTTAAACAGTTAACCAATAAACAGATGCTTTTTGGTTAATTCTACCAGTTACACACAGCCCCACCCTCCCCCACTTCTGGGAGTAAACTTTTTGGTGGGCTGGCAGGCAGCCTGGCTAAGGCCCTGGCTTGTGCCCGGTCCCAAGAGCTATCCCTGTTGCAGCTCTGCAATAACTCTTAATCCATAGTTGGGGGGTAGCTCCCCAGCACGAACCAGGACTGCAGTGCGAACCCTTATCAATTGTATGGACAAAATTTGTGTCAACGACAATTAACAAATTACATGCTTCTTAACATCCCAACTTCCAACACTGTCACAGTAAGGAGCAACTGAAGGAGGGGCAGGTCAGCAGGGTCATATTTAGCTCTGTATACTGGGGCCACTACAGGGGGCTCCCTGGCTGATCCTATGGAGACAGCAGGGCAAAGTTTCTAACTGTGCATGCGATGTGCACACCTACATTGGAATTGATGTGAACAAGCACTCTGAGAACTCCATATTTTCCTAATGCAAACCATCACCACCCACAAAATAGACATTTGCGGAATGTGGTTATAAAGATATTTAAAATACATTTGAAGTATACCTTTGACATGTAACAACTTTTCCTTTTGTCCATGTGAGCCTGATTGCTATATAAGCCACATATAAAACCAAGGATAAAGTATCACACTTATCCAAGTTAGATCATTTTCTGGCAACTAACTGGCAGGCATAGCCTGTGAGTCACTTTCCAAAACTAGGGAGAATATAATTACACCAAAAAAGAATGTGTGACTCAAAGATTTCTATTGTTCAAATGGACAACTGGGTCCTCCTAAGTTCAGTTTGCTTCTCTGTACTGAAGAGTTACTAAAATGTCAATGGCAGCTTACCAAAAGGGGAGGGGGTGGAGGCACTACATAGCAGCAGCAGCAACCAGAAGTTAATACGATGGGATGAAGTCACAGATTCTGACATTAACAGGCCACTATGATGAAACTGGTATGTTTGACTCATGACAATTGCATAATTAAGTGCTACCAACATTAACCTCACATATTTCAACTGCATTGTCATAGGAGTAGACTGGAAGTCTACATACTGAAAATAGTTCCTCTAATCAGATGCAAAAGCCAGGACCTTGTACCACTATATTGCTACACAGCCTTTATGCAGACCCTTTCTGGTACTTTAAAGATATACCAGCTCAATGCCCCAAAAGGCCACAGAAGCAGCCTCTTGCTAGATGAAACAAAAGACAGGACTATGCAGCACTTTAAAGACTAACAGGATGGTTTATTAGGTGATGAGCTTTCGTGGGCCAGACCCACTTCCTCAGATCAAATTGTGGAAGAAAATTGGCATCACCATATATACCAAAGGGATACAATCAAAGAAGTGAACACGTATAAAATTGACAAATCAGATTTTAGAACAGAGGGATGATGAGGGGGGAGGTTAGTGTCTGTGAGATAATGATATTAGGGGTGATAATTGAGGAAGCTATCTTTGTAGTGGGTAAGATAATTAGCATCTTTATTGAGGCCCAGACATCATCTTGCTAGATGGTTTTGGGAATACTAATGAGTATCTCAAATATTTCCTAGCCATCTGAGCCAAGGAAGTCTGTACTGAGAAGGAAATTCCCTAATTAATGAGGGCACACCTTGGATGAGAATCCAATTGGAAATGAAGCAGAATTTGCTTGCAAAACAGCCTACTACACACTTTGAAACTATGAGCACTGTTGACTGATCAATGAATGGAGACAAAGTGCTGGATAAGCGGTTCACAAGACTGACAAAAATCAATAATTGCCACAAGTGAGATGGGGTGAGGCTCTAGTCAAGTTTGTTACCTTTTCATTTCTACTTGTAGTTTGGGTAAGACTCCCTACTATTGCTTGTCCAGAGATGGAAGAACCACTGAATCCTACAATGTTGCAATGATTCACAGCCTCATTTCCTTATAGGGTAAGCTAGGAAGAGCTAGCCACATCTTTATACATACTATATTACCAATATGGGACTTCTCAGTTGCTCAAGTTTCACTGACATTCTTGAAGAAAGCTTAATGTTAGATTTTTTTTCCTTTTTACACAGAGCAAACATTACTCATGCAACAGGAAGGATTTTTCTCTTACAACAGAGAGGAGTTCTCTCCCTCAAAATAAGCAGCAGAGAACATGCTATGGCTCAATTTGTGGCCACCATAGCACATTTCAGCAGTGAGAGAAAGCAGTAACTATTCATTCAACCAGTTTGCCACTTTTCCTAGTCAAATATTTATACTAAAGTTTTTCCCCACCTCTTGGCATCCCAACCCAACTCCCATTCCACTTCAATTCTCACATCAGCTGTGTCTCCTGCCCAGCTTTCTGTTTAAGCCACTCTGTCATGTTACAGCTACAACACACTAAAAGGTTCTTCTATCCACAGAAGCTGAAGTCAACTGTTACCAAGGCAGTGAGAAGAGTGTTAAAAAAACCACGCTCAGTTTTGCGATTTATGTCCCTTTCTTACAAGGACACATTAACCTGGTAAAACAAAGAAAAAATAATAAGTCGACCATTAAAAGTGAGAACTCCCTTTATTATATAGTATTCTGCATTTTTTATGCTTACATTATACTTACTTGCTGCATCATCTTCTTTACTTTAAGTCAAAATGAGAAAACAAAAACTGCTCCATCCTTTCTACTCCAGGCCACTGCACAGCATGCTCAAGTGTTTTGGACTACAGCCACAGCACCTCTGGATGTCTCCCAAACAGAAACATTACATTAGATTTAGGCCATTTAATGTACATTAGCCAGATTCTGTGCCAAACTTAGATGCACTCAGTACAGGTGGCCTTCAGCCATTGTCTATGCCCACTGACCCACCTATCCTGTGCCATCTCCATTCTCGTTTAAGTTGGAGCATCCTGAAAGACACGAACTCAGCTATTCACAATTCCTAGGGCTACTCAAGCAGCAAGGAACTGCTAGCAGTACAAACTCCTCAGCCATGGCTCCTCACCCCATGGAAACAGAGCTACTATACCTTCAGTGCCACCTAGCAATTCTTACAAGATCCATCATGCAGGTTACAACCATGTGCCAAAGTTACAAAGCACTCCTCAACAGCTGGTTCAAACAAGCCTCTCAAAAAGGTCTGAGAGCCATTTTAATGCCATCAACTCTTGCACAAAAGTATTTACTTTCTAATATCCTCTGGGAAAAGAAAGAAGGAAATTCAGAACCCATGTTCCAATATATACCTTAAAATTCATGTGCACTTCTGCCTACTTTACATATATGGGCTGGATATACAATCTTCATTTAACAATGCAATTCATTCACTGCAGTTAATTCTATGCTATAAGCCACACCTATATTGGATGGTAGGCAGGTAATCAAAATATGGACAACAGAATAGGGGTGGGGGGGATAGGGGACACGAGCTCACTCTTTCTGCAAGGTAGAAAGAAGCAGGGGATAGCATATGTTCTCTAACAGGTAAATGGGGGGGGGGGGGGGAGAGAGAGAGTTTCATTGAACTTGGATGACGTAATCAATTGGTTTCATCTCAAAGCCTCCTTCAAAGTTACTAAATTAGAACAAACCTGTCTTGAAACGTGAAGTTATTGCTAGATTGGTGACATGCAGCAAGGAAAGAGCACTTCTCCTATGTTAAAGTCTCATGCAGGGACCATTTCAAAAGTTACAAGCCAGATCGGGGTAACTAGTGACAGATTCCTAAGCCCACCTCAACCAATAATTCATGTTGAGTAGAAAAGCACTAGAAATGAGGAAATAGATATGAACTGCATTCATGAGTTAATTTAATGAATCTCTGCCAGAAGCAAACATATGACTTTATTTCTTGATTAACAACTGACTCATTTGCCTGAATCTATTGCTAGAGCAGCAATAGTATCTGCTTTGCAGAAAATAATGAACAACTGTACTGATGCCAAACGGATTCTCTTCCTTTTCAGGGATAAACAATGTCAGTCAGCTGTAAGCAGAGCACCCTCACTGCAGCAATGCCATAGCAACCATTTAATTCCACAGGCTCTTGTAGTGCAAAGTTTCAATGAGGGTCTTGGGAAAAGTAAGTCTCTCCCAGGTTACATCATAACTGTGGCAGTGCAACTTTGAAAGGGAAGAAAAGCTATTCATGGCAAAGAGGCGGAGACTGTACCCTCAGATTTACATAAAAAAGACCACATGCAAAAACCTACAAGGTGAGAGCGCTGTTAGAATGATGTTAATCTCAATGTCTAAATCATTCACATAAGGCTATGTCTACACTGGGAAGGTTTGGCGATGCAAGTGCTGTCCAAATGCTAACCTTGCCCAAGTGAAAACCAGTCAAACTTTTTTCTGCCTCCCACTATCAACATTTCATGGCTAGCTCCCTGTCAACAGATAGAGCAAAAACATTCAGGATGTAAACTCCCATTTAATTGGTTAACTGGTTAAACATTGTTTAACTGATTAAAGGAGGGTTGGGTGAGGGGGCTGCTCCAGACCAACTGGAACACCCCATCACTCGGCCACTGGGCTGGAGCACCCCCATCACCCGGCCGCTGTGTGATCCCTGCAATTCTTGTGAGTCCCTCAGAATTCTCCCATAGCATTTTCAGCTGCTGGGAATAGTACCATGAGTAGCTTTGTGAACTCTCCATGCTGAGGAATGTCAAAGCAGCATAGCCCTCCCTCTGCAGCAGCAGTCAGCCTGCCACGGTTTCTAGTGCAGGACAGATCAGTATTCCATTTATTTGTTTTTTCCCCCAATTGGAGCAGCTAACACAACTATCAGATATTTCCCAGAGCTTTGAAGGGGAGGGCAGGGGAGAAGAAATGCATGCTTGCAGGGCAGCAGAGATCATAAAACACTGAGCAAAGCCATCACAACAGGCATTGTGTGATACTGCAAAAGGATACCAGTTCTCTTGACAAAACAAACAGCAGAGTCCACACTGGCTCGGTCAACAATAAAGGGAGGAGAAAAAAAGTCTCTTGCTGTTTGTTGCCAAAACTGGGTGTTTTTCCCCCCCAACAAAAGTCATATTGCAGTGCCAAGGCTCATACTGTCACCAAAAGGCAGTTTTTGGTAACAAAATGTGTAAGTGGTAGACAAGGCCTAAGTAAATCTTGCAACCTACTTGTGAGTAGTACACAAGAAAATAAGTTAACTTCAAACTGAATTTAGCACTTAGCAGTGAATATAGGCAGATTAACTTTTTATGGCTATTCTGTATGCTCTAAAATAGCCTCATCCTGTACCTGATGTATAGGTGGGGTGTCTTAGTGAAACACGTACTATACTGTGTTTAAGCCCTGCTTGCTAGATATTGATAAATGCCAGTAAGTGATTAGGGGATCTACTTTAAAGTAAGTTATACAGAATTTCAAGTTAAAGGATAACATTTCTAGCCCTTAGTGTTAAAGATAGCCTTCCAAATATGAACCAAGCGTAAGCCAAAAGTTGTGCCATCATCTTGAATCTACTGTCACACTAGCACAAGCAAAGACACAAAAGTTTGGTCCATCACACCACTAATGTTCAAAGCAAGTGTGAAATTTGAGAATGTTTCATACCACAGCATGTTTGTTTGCCATCAGTTGGAAGCAACAATCCCCAGACCTTCCCCAAGAGAAAAGTTAAGGGCAGGTATAACTGAGCAAGCTAACAATAAAGAAGCTCTGCAACACAAATCTCACTCCCCAGGCCCTGATTCTGAAAGGCAGAGTAAGGAAAGGAGAAATGTGCTTTTTTTTCGGGGGGGGGGGGGGGGGGGGGGAAACAACTACTAGCTAGAGCCAGTTATGCAATACAGACACCCAAAAGCAGACAGCAACACCAGGACCTTAGCAGAAATCAAACGTCCTCCCTTCCAGCAGCTGAGGGGAATGCATTTTCCCAGGATGTTGTCCCAAATCCTCCAAGTGAGAATCACAAACACACACACTTACTTTGGTCTTGCTAACTGGTGCATGTAAGATTCAAGTTATTAATCTTGGTTTCACAAAGCCAATAAGGTTCAAAATGCCAAGTTAAAGAGGTAGGAAGGAAAGCCTAAAGAATGTGGGGGGAAGAGACAGACTCTAAGCCTAGATTCAGGATTGTTATTTGCCATCCTGCACTCCCCTTCACACAAGGTACCATTAAATGATGCTGTATGCTGCAGATCAAACATGGGGGGGGGAAGTACTCTATTTTAAAGGGGTATATAGAGCTTGAGGAAAGAGTAGAATTAATGTAAAAACGTAAAAAGAATATTTAGCAAATGCTCTTTTACAAATAGCAGCAATTTTATTTTAAACATTGTTCACCTTACAATATTTTAGTTGGTTTCCCATACACAAATCCAGTTTTCCTATAATTGTTCACAGGAGAGTTACTCAAGTTTGCACTGATTTAATCTGCAACATGGAGTGTTTAATTTCTCTCTGTCCTGTAAGGGAACTAAAAACAAAGGGCACTTAAGACAAGCAACTGCATGAACAGGACATAAACTTGAAGGGAGATTATATTCATTCTCACAAACAGCATGTCAGTAGCAAAGTAGAAGTCTAAACAGGATTTATTGGGAGATTAACTGTTACATTGTATCATGGCTCTCACAGGCTGACAGGATACATCTAGTTTTTAATGGCTCATTAAGCAGACTGCACTGGGATATATGCTACAAATAGTGATGATATCTAGAGTTCTGAGCTCTTTAAAAAAAAAAAAAGATAGTACGAAAGTGCCCATAAGTGTTGTGCCCATAAGTGTTGTTTTTCCTTCTCTCCCACCCTACTCTACTGGACTGAGTGTTTCTCAAACATGCCATTCTATACTTTTTACATATGCATGTCCTTCAAAGTGTAGTTATTGGTAGATTTCTGATTCCCTAGTTCTTATGACTGTCCAGCTGCTCAACTCATAACAAGCAACATGATGCAGAATTTTTTAAAAGGGCACAAACAAAAAATACTTTAAAAACACCATATTTTGCTTGAATCAGATTACGATAGGTCATCTAAAGAAAATATTTCTCCATGTCTCCAGATTGTATACCATCAATTCATTTGCTCTTAAGTCAGCTTCAGCCTAAAGTAGCTGAACTAGCAGCTTCAGAAGGAAAAGCATATCATGGTTTCCAATGACTGACAGGTCTGATGAGACCCCAGAGATGCAACCAAACTGAAAACCCACTGACAAATCTACAGATCTTGTTGGCCTGGAGAAAAAAAGCCACCTTTAGAATTAAGAGATTCAGAACTAGAGAGATATTAGCATAAAGTTGTGTAAACAATTAACTAATAAGCCTAATCAGTTAAATCCTAATGACTACACACATTCCCCCCACCCCTTGCTGCCTCTGTATCAGGTGTTGGGAGCCATCTCCCTGTGAGCACCAGATCCCACTGAGGGGACTGCACACCCACCCACACTGTTGCCTTGGATAAGAGGCAGCAGCACTAAGAGTGAAGGGGACAGGTGAGAGCTTTGAAGTTGGCTCCCCATGAATGCCAGCTTCATGGAGCCACCCACCCCCGCCTCCCCCCACTGCCTTCCACAGATGTGGGGGAGGAGGGCAGCAGAGGGAAGGGCAGGGGGAAGCCAGTGCCTGGGGGCAGCCATCTTAAAAGCAGGCACTGGGTGACCTTTCATCCTGTCTGCCACAGCAACGAACAGCTGTGTCGACTTGCAAAACAATATTACCCTGTCCACATAGAAAGCCAGAACCCTCCTGACATCTAGAGCACATGACTTTTATTCGTCTTCAGATTTATGGGCCTTTGAGAAGACTATTAGTAAGTATGCGTCCTGGCCAGCATGAAACTGGAAAAGCTACCTTGGGCAGGAATGCCGGATGCAGCCATGACTAGACCCTACCCTTTCAGAATACCTTAGAGAGCAGTTTGGAAGTAAATGCCCTGATTTCAGACACACTGTAGGTAGATGTAACTGCAAAGAAATCTTCCAGAAGAGAGCAGGAATCCAGAGGTTTTAAGGAAAGCCCCATGAGCCTTGATAGTATGAGAGATTTCAGGGAGGGACAGGGTCCCAGACATGCGGGTAAAGACACTCAAGAACGTGGACCCTCCTCTATGACCGAGACAAGCCTTAAAGTTTAAGGTGCTAAAGACAATCCAGGATCACCTGCAGCAAGGCCTGCTCAGGCCAGATATATCATTCCAAAGCCCAGCACATAAACCTTTTCTACCTGGCCAGGTAAGTCACTCCAATGCATGGCTTTCTGCTTCCCAATAAAACCTGCTGAATCCAGGCTGAGAATTCCTGCTCTTCTGCATTCAGCCAGGTGCTAGTCATGCCAATGAGTGCAATGTCTCTCCAGGTTCAGGTGCAGAAGACTACCATAGTCCTGGGACAGCAGGTCAGTGTTGGCAAGGCCACTCGGACTATCAAGATAAGCTTTATCCTGTCCGGTTTGATCCACAGTACTTAATATCAAATGAAAGGGAAGGAAAGGGATGCTTTGCTGCTCTAGAGGTCAGGGTCAACAGGGAACCTGTATCAATCCCCTACAGCAAACTACGCTAGTTGTGGGCTGCATGAGTAGCCTTCATTCATCCCAGTGCACTGCAAGTTTTTTCTAACCAAGACAATCTTCTAGGATAGGTAGTATTGCTAATTTGCATTTGTGTACCTAGAATTTGCAGAATGTACCAAATGATTGGAGAGCCACGTGCTCCTTCTACATATAGTGTTGTGCAGAATCAGCACCCAACTCACTTAACATTAGGGATGTTAAATTGCATTTAATCAGCTAATCGAGTAGTCAATGGGAATATCCATCGACTACTTGATTAGTTGATAAGGGGGGGGGGGGAAAAACAGCAGAGCCACAGTAGGGTTAGCTAGCCCTGCTGCAGCTCTGCCTTTTAAGTGTATTAAGGGCCACCAGGAGGCTGGCAGCTCTTAATACATTTAAAAAGCAGAGGTGCAGCATCTGGAACCAGGTGCTAGCCAGGAATCAGCTGATTCCCAGCTCACATCCAGTCCTCCCTCTGCCTCCCCTGCCCCCCAACACCATGTCCAATAAGCATGTGCTTATCGGGTAATCAACTAGTCACTTACATCCCTACTTCACATGCCCTTGCTTTAACGATACCGGGAAAAAACAGCAGAATCTGGGAATTCTGTGCACAGGCAATGGTAAACAAACTGTCTCATCGGCCACACACAGAACCTCAATGGGCTGCATGCAGCCCTCTACTGACCTAGGTTTGGAGAATCAAGATGGGCTCTTTCCTTTTCACTGCTGTCAATTGTCAAAGGCTTCTGAAGACAAAAGTACTCTTAGCACTACCTGTGTAATGCCACTGCCATCTATAGGCTTATACAGGTGTAATTATTGAAATTTACTGAAATTGATGCGCAGAAACAGAATCCAGCTCACACTTCAGTGTGCTGGTTCTGCTGCATTAACAGCAATGAAATACAATTTTTTTAAAAAATTAGCACAAATATTTGTGACTAAACAGATCTGTGGGACACGTAGCATACAGAGATGCTTTTGTTTCTCTGCCCAGTTACAGGTTTTGTTTAAGTTTTAGCCATCTTAACAGAAGGCACAAAATTAGGATGCTACAGAAGATTCTACACATGCTGAGGAAGAACAATTAAACACATTTTAACCAATGCACTGGGAGGAATAAATGCCTGAGGTTAGTAGATTCTTTGGCTCGTGTCAGCAAGACTCCTTAGAGTAATATAGTCATCTTGAAAATATTCAAGAAACACTGATTCAATGATATTCAAATGTCTAAGCATCAGACTAGAATAAAGGAAGTATTCTGCAGAAAATAAACTGACTTTAGACATGATTTATTGGCTATTACCAAAGTTGTTCCGCTAAACAATGAAGCAATTTTAAAACTTTTACTTGCATATTTCAATATACTCCAGATCAAGAGTTAGGAGACATCCAAGATGTAAAAGTTCAGTTTAAACTGAAGGCAAACTTTAAAAATGGCTCTCTGGTTGAGTGTTTTGATCACAGGATGACACTGCATTTGGAAAAGTATGAGTAGCCATTTAAACACTCTCCATTTCTGGAAATCTATGCCCAACCATCTTGCTATCAGCAGGAGCCCCTCTTCAATCATGGGACAATAGAAAACCCAGCCACAACTCTCCCTTATCTTTATCCCTACAGATGTAGACCATTAATGCCCAAGAGACCAGAAGCATTCCTATAACGAGCACATCTGTGCAGAAAACCATGTACTGCCTGGGTCTGAACATGCTTCCCACTGGGCTGCAAATACTACATCTTGATTTAAAAAAAAAAAAAAAAGAATCAAGATGACAGGCTATTTAAAGCCAGGAATACATAAACAAAAAAGAAAATATCCTGGATGGGAAGTTTAACATCAGTTAAACTCCCAATTCCAATGCACCATTTATTAACCATCTGCTACAGCTCAAAACAGTGTTACAGACTCTAGAGCATAGAACCCTGTGGATCAGTCACAGCTGGCTTTGCAATTACTCCTGCTCACTTCTTCACAACTTACTGCTTTCCTGTTGGGCCTCCCAGCTGCACAACTGTCATGTTCTAGAGTGCAATCCAGACCAGTGGGGGGGGGGGGGGGGGAAGAGAAGGGAGGGGACTATGCCACTGCCTGCTCTACATCCCTAGGTACTTTCAATGATTGGCTGCTGTGGTGCACAGCCCAGACACCATCAGCCCACAGACAAGCATGCAATTCCCTGAATGTCTTAGTGCTGTGCAGCCCTAGTTCACTGCCCTGACCTCAGCAGTCTTCCTACAACATAACCACCCACCCTGGCTTCTACTAGCATGGGTTAGCACTCACAAGGTGACACCAACACACCCCCAAGCCAGGGATGTACAAAAAGGTTTAAACACAGTAACTGTAACTGTTAAAAGTCCTAGCTGTTATACCATAAACCGTTTTTGGGGTCTATGGCTGGGTGAGACTAGGGAGGGAAGGAAGGATGGTGAGGTGTGCCCCTGCAGCCCCCCAGGGAGCAGGACCAGCTGCGCTGTGGGAGTTTAACCATAACAGAAACCAATAAACTGATGCTTATCAATTAACTGGTTAAACTCTTACATCCCTACACCAGAGCCAAATAGCCACAGAACTGTCTACCCTGGAGTGTCCAGCCCCTCTCCTGGTACCTCCTGAATGTTCATTAAAAGCTGTGCTACTCCTTTAAAGAGACAAGGACACAGAAGCTTGCAGCTTTAACTGGCAATAACAAAAAATTCAGTTGTTCCACAGAACCAGGATAATTTTGATTAAGAAAAAAAGACTGCATTTGAATTGGTTGAAAACCCCAGGGTAAAGACCAAATGGCTACAAGCAAATAAAAGCAAAATACTCTTTAGCGGATAAGACATAACGAGACAGCCTTGGTTCAAGTTTGATTTCTTACCAAACTTTCTCCCAACCATGGCTAATGTTCTCACTCAGGACCTTCCACAGAAGTACAAAGTGCCCGTCTAAGAGCTTAGTAAGATTTGAAAAGAGAAGATGATATTTACATGTCCAACAAGAATACCAATGACTGCAACAGCAATTATTTTAAAGGCATTCTGGAAAGTATATAAGTCCTCATGCTTCTGGGTACACACTAATCTCTAATTTCTGGAGATGGAGGGAAAAGCATTTCCCCCTTTCTGCTGAAACACCTAGTACTAGCAACAGTCATCAACAGTCAGAGTACTAGACTAGATGAGCCAATAGTGTGACCCACTTTGGCAATATCTTTGTTTCCTACTCAAGCATCCTCTTTTGTGCCTGAAAATTATGTTTGGCTTTTCCTACTCAAGGTTCTCTTGGGAAGGGCTGATGTTACTGAACAATGTGCTTCTTCCCCTCCCCCGCAATCCAGATGAGCGATTAGCTCATTCTACTGAGAAAGGAGAAAATTCACACAGTTTTAACTTGAAAGAAGATTACAAATGATCAGAAAGAAACTCAGCATCCATGTGAAAGGCTGGTAAGAAGCATAAGCCAATGTGGCACATGCATGCACTCATACCTACCCAGATAACATTTCAGTGGAACTACAAAATAAGAAGGTAGGGTTTACCAACCCTAAAGTTCTTGATATATATTCTCCCCTCCCACCCCCAAGGGAAAAAAAAAGCCTCTAGAAGGTTTTTATAAATAGTATGACTTTGTAATCAATTATCTATTTGTGAACATCCTTCTGAATTAATGGCATATCATGCACCTACCCAGCCATAAATAAATTAACAGTCTTCTAATAATCAGGTTACAAAAGTACTTGCTATGCAATGCTTTAAAAAAAGTCATAGGGTCTAGCTGAAGAGAGACTAGCCTACTACAAGGACATACAGGAATAATCAGTACAAAATTCCACTTCAGAAAATTCCATTTCAAATGAAATATGGATCTCTTTCAGACATTAGCAACGGAGTATTGCTAATGAAGTATTGAATGCCCTTTGTCTGGTAGTTTAATATTAATGACTCAGTTGAGTCTGTTGTGGTTTTTTAAACTACAAATTTATTCCTGAACTTGTCAAACCAACTGCTGTCATTAATGGAAAAGCTGCACTGTAATTTAGGATTTTTACACTTATTTAAAAGTTGATCAAAAAATTTGCTATCACTTTAAAGCAATGCCTTTGAACAATGGAAGCCCTCTGCATTCTTTTGAGCATATGGTTGATAGGGTGAAACTTCAAATTATAGGATCATCCCTGGAGCTTTACATCTCACCACAATAAAAAATTGCATTAAGTGGAAAACCTTTTAGTAACTGAAGGCAGGTTTTTTTTGTGGTGAATATAAAAACAGTGCAGAAAAGTCACATTTAACAGCTAATAGCTAGACTTCAATCTCAATTCAGCAAGGTATTTAAAACATGTGAGTAGTCTCACTGCAGTCCATGGGGCTCTCAGCAGTGTTTTGTGAATCAAGTGGTCATTCATGAAATCAAAATGTTATCGTCACTTTGCAATACCCACATGTATTATGAATACCTATGCATGTTGTTTTATATTATTTTATTTATAAGGTCATGCCCAATATTTGCCTATATGCCATTTGACAGCAGTGTACACCTTTAAAATCACGTGCTCATACTAATTAGCGTACAACTTTTTTTTTTTTTCCCCTGGTTCTTACATCTTAGCCAATCAATACTTGGCTAAATAAATCATGTGATATCACTTTGACCTCGAGGAGCTGGGAATAAATATTGAAAGGAAATGCTGTACACATGTATATTTAGAGACAGCAGATCAAAGTCTGTTTTCTGAGGACACGCAGCAACAAGTTTGTTTTTTTAAAATCAATTTAGTAATGAGACATTCGACACACAAGAAACATGCAGACACTACACAACATTTGATTTCAAGTTAGCAAGGCTGCAGCAAAAGCTGTACATTTCCTAGATAAGTGTCAGTGCCTTTTCACTTCACAGTGCTTGATATGAGGTTTACAATAAAATTGGAACTTGATACTGTACTACTAACTGGTTCACCTCAGCAGCAGAGGATACAGTGAAGTGTACGTGCCATAAAAGTTTCATTACTTAAAATTCATAAAATTGGTATGTTTTGATCCCTTTTTAGAAGGCCCATCATGTTCTGAGAGCGGTATGTTTATTTTTGTTGTCAATTGAAGAAATTAAGAAAATATTAAGTTTTGCGTTTCTCTTTTCACATTTTCTGCTTTAGAAATGGACAAAACTAAGAAAGGGCAAAACTCAGATTAATGGTTTCACGAAGATACTTTCCTAAGTTGTGGATTTCCTGTTTTCAGGCATATGTCTAAAATCTACAAATTCCTATCATGGATCTAGTCCCATTTAACTAAAAATCACAGCCTAAGAAGAACAGAGGCTGACAAATGACATTCTCTCCCACCAAACACTCAAAAATACATTTATATATAATAGATCATGTAAAGAGTCTGTAATATTTTAAGTACAAAGCACATTTATTTAATTACCACTGCAGCATCAGATCTCCACTATAAAGAAGCCAGGAAGGACTAGAAGACTGCAATTAAAAGCCATTTAATGGAGTTAGCTTCATGAAACTGTACACTACCATTAGATGGGGGAGGGGGAAGAGATGTACGACTTAACACTTCGAAATATGGTCAACTTTGTTAACTTGTTAAAAAGCACTCGATTGTTTTATTCCTTTAACTTGCAGTGGGGAAGGCTGAGAGAGGAATGTTAGATATCACCATTTTTCACTCTGGCTAGTAGGTGTCTGGAACAGTCAGCATTCTCCCTCACCTTTTTAAAATAGAGATTCATTGGAAATTAGGGGAGTACTTCTCTACAATGCTGCTTAACACAGGAGTTCTTTCCTTGAGTTATGTTTAAAGGCCTTTTATTTTCAGCTTATTGATTTTTAATGAACATTCCTGCATTTTACTAAAGCTATATTCTGTTTTTACTGAGGTGCATCCAAATTTTGGGCCACTCAAATATAAGAGAACAAGAGAAGTGGGCTGTGCTCACAAAAGCGCTCATGATACCATCTGCATGTTTTGTTAGTCTGTTACAGAAAAAAAAAAAAAAAAAATGGTCTGGTAGCACTTTATAGACTAACTCGGCCACCCCCTGAAGCTTCTGTAAATTCCTGGAAAATGTTAAGCAAAATGAAGATACAGGGTCTTCATCAAATTTACTGTTTTATCACTATTCTTCCTTTCTCTCCCCCTCCTTACTTAACCCATCTCCTCTTTTCCTACCTTCTGTTCTCTGCATTCTCCCATACAGCCTCACTTCCCGTCCCCCAGAAAAATGTGTTCCCTGTATACTTTACCCTTTCGTATTCTTCCTCCTACTCCTTTCTATATACCAAGCCATTCACCCCTCATACAGGTCTGGTAAATTTTACCCAACAGGTATTAAATTTAGTCATCTTGTCATTCAATAATGGCAAGTGTGAAGAGTGGAGGACACCTACTCCATTACCCAGATGAGAAGCTCAACACCAATGCAGTGCCACTTTGCTCAGTGGCTTATTTGTATTAGCCTCTTTAACTGGTGCCAGAGCTAAGGTACCCCCCTCTCCCTCCAACCTTTTTATGAACATGGTATCTCCTCCCTTTCCACATTGCACCCACAGCTTCCTTATTATTCAGAGGGATGGAGGCAGAGAAGGCAAGTGCTAAAATCTGTTATTCTACCTCTTGCTCAGTTCCTCCTTTCTGTGCATACTTCCAACCCTACTTACCCATCATCAGCAGCAGGTGAGTGCTACCTGAGTGCCAGTTTCACTAGTGTGCCAAGTTTTGAAATGCTCCAATGAAAACTGAAATTACTGGGATGCATATACAGTAGAGTCCCTATCATCCGACCTAAACGGGACCGACACATGGTCGGATTACCGAATATGTCGGATGATACGGACTCTACTGTAGAGAGCAACAGAACAGCTGATGCCACTCCTGCCTGGGACGAAGCATCCCTGGCAGAGCAGCATCAGCTGTTCCATTGCTCTCTAGAAGCAGCTGCTCTGGAAGCATCCCAGCAGCAGCAGCTGCTCCAAGGGAGCAAAGGGACATCCCCTGCAGGAGTGGCATCAGCTGTTGTGTTGCTCTCTAGGAGAAGCTGCTTTGTCCCCAGCAGGAGCGGCAGCAGCTGCTCCTAGAGAGCAACGGGGCAGCAAGCGGGGCCCTTCTCCCGACCCGCACTGTATCCGACCCTGCAGCTCCTGGGGACAAAGCTGCAGGGTCGGATAAAGCGGAGTGTCGGATTACCGGGTGTCGGTTAATTCAGACTCCACCGTATATCAATCACAGGCTGGCAAACTACACAGAGTAGCAACACCAGAACTGTCTGCAAACATCACTGCATTGGTTTACACTTGATTCACATTTGGATTATTTTTAAAGATGTCAGAAGCTTACATGCTGCAGCTGGTGCCTGAGTTCACCTAACCAGAACACTCAATATGGGAGAGTTAATTCTCAACCATGGTTTCAAAAATATCTGCACTGACCTTCACACCCCCTTCTCAGGATGAGAGGGGTAACTGCTAGTTAGAAATAGGATAGGAACAAATACTTCACCCTCTTTGCTCAGACCTACATTTCCCCACCCCACCGACCTCTATCCCCAGACCAGAGCACACACACAATTACCTAGCAAGTCAGAAGGAGCAATGAAAACCAACAGCTGAATCCAGGTCTTCCAAGTTACAGTACAAAACATTACAACTGGGCCACTGAGGCATGCCAATACATACTATTTTGGACCTACTGTCGTCTTCAATCTGCAAACCATACAGTAAAGAGCTAAGACTTCCCACAGAAGGGTATGTTAGCTATTTTTAGATATTGAGCTGAAGTACTTTAACAGAATTTCCATGAACTGTAGGATGAACTTATAAGTGGTTCAATAGTAAAGTCTCATTTTCAGCACTCCTATTTACAAATGGGCTCATGTAAGAAGTCATTCCTCCAGCTTGTTACAAATACATTAATAGGTGGAAGTCTGCTCCTAGGTCAGTGGCAAAATCTGCTATTATAAAATGTGAAGTCCTTAAAAATCAAGATGCAGTAGGTATTTGGAATAAAAAAAGTATCCTTTAAGATTACTTTATGCAGTGGAAATACTTAATGTAAGCTGTTCTGTTGTTCTATAACATCTTCTAGAATGGAAGAGAGTTTAACTTTGAATCCTTATAAAACTATCCAAGGTTAGAGCTGCTCAAATCAACTTTGTATAGGATATATTCACACCAATAACCAAAGGTCAAACATCAAAAAGAATAGATGTTAGGGAGTGCTCCAGAAACCTTCTCCCACACAAACACTGTACTGTATATAGTTAGCCTTAATTGCTCTTATTTTCTAGTGAACTGATTAAGGGCCAAATGCCAATTCCCAGTGCAAAATGCAGATAAAGTAGGGTTTGCAGAGGAACCTACACTTGGGGACAAGGAAATCTTTCCAAATCTGAGGCAGGATATGAAGCAACATACAGGGCACTCCATCAGTGTCAATAAAACCAAAAATATGAACTCTCCACTCAGGAGACCTAGTAAAGGACCTAAGGATTTGCTCGTCTACTATCCATATCTGAACCCTTATCTCAGCGTCCAAATCAGTCTCACACTGTTGCTCAGAGCCAATGCAGAACCTTTGCTCCATGATGTATTTGGACCTCCAGATGCATCATTACTAGGCCGCCTCAGTTACACCCAACATTAAAAGAGGATCCATTCGTTACACAAAACTGAATGTCATACTTGGATAGACAAACTAAACTTATGGAGGAGGAACAATAGTACACTACCTTTCTAGTTTTGCCGAGATAATCTACATTTTAGAAATGTGCATCTGTCTGTCCATCCAAGAAAGCCTCCTAAACAGCTAGCGCTAGGACCACTAAATGAGGTATGCAGCTTCCTCGTCTAACTTAAAGGAAGGTCAGGGTTTGGTTGTGCCAATGGGGGGGGGGGAGAGAGAAGCATGCCAGGAATGGGATTTTTCCCCTAACGGGATAGAGGGGGCAGGAGGCGGCATGTGAAAGGGATGGGCACTGAGAGAAGGGACGCAACACAGAGTGGCCACTGGGGCAGCGAGTGCAGAGGAGAGCTATATGAAGAGTGACCACTGGCAGCAGCTGTACTACCAAGAGAGTGACCAGCTGGGCTAGGGCTCCACCACTTAGTCTGCAACCAGACCAGCTAAGTCACACCCCTTGCCCCAAACCTTTCTGGCCCTTGGTATCAGCTCCAGGAGCGGGGGAGCCAGAAGGCCTGTGGCAGGCAGAGTGGTGGAGATGTGCAAGGGATGGTGGGGGAAAACATCAGGCCTGCTGGATGGGACCCCAGCCCTGAGTCTCTTCTCACTCCAACCCTCACTCTTGCACCCCCAGTCTGCTACAACACCCCCCACCTACTGCCTGCCTTCTGCCCTGAAGGGCCTGGCAATGCTGGTTAAGTCTTCTAGTCGTTAACTGGGATTGTTTTAGAATATTCCACCATACAGCCAGAAATCCAGTCAAGGAAGACTGCACTAGTACAACAAAACTCATTCACTATCTTAGAGACAAAAGTAACAGCTATACCAACATATTTTTTATATATAAACTAACAAATGGAAGGAAGAAGCTGACAGCCATGATAAATCAGAAACTAGAAATTTTAGACAGTTGATAAAGAAATAAGACAAGTAATTATCTCCAAGAAAGCTGAAGACAATAAGGGTTTTTTAAAATGGTATTGGTCCATTACTAAATGGAAGAGGCAGAACTGCCAATAATACAGAAGAGGCAAGAATGTTCAAGACATTTTGGTTTTGTACTCTGGGAAAGACTAGAGTCATGTGATGGAGTGAAATCCTTACTATTCCAATAGCAATGCAGAAGAATGTTAAAGAGTAGCTTCTGAAAGTTAGACATTTTAACTTGAATTCAAGAGATTTACAAAAGCTGTCATGTAGATCACTAGACTTATTGAAAAATCAACATGAATTCTTGGAAAAGAGAGGGAAGTTCCAAAAGGCTGAAAAAAAGCTAACGTGTCAATATTTAAGACTCATAAATGGAATGACCCAGATAAATGATAGACATGTCATTTGACAATCTCAAGCAAATTCAAGGGGTTGACATGCAATTATGAAAGAATTAAAAGGTAATAATTAATGTCAATCAATATGAGCTTGTGGAAAATAGATTCTAACTTGAGAGTTTTTTAAAGTGGGATTACAAGCTTGATTTATAAAGGTAATAGTGTTGACGTACTATACTTAGATCGCTTATGTTCACTGCAAAGCATTAGACTTGGCACTGCCTGATATTTTGATGAAAATCTAGAATGATATATTTAGTGTGCCATATCAATATTTTGCATTAAAATTTGGCTAAGTTAAAGTCTCAAAATGCAATTACAGATGGTCAATCATCCTCAAGCAGATGTATTTATAGCGGGCTCCTGCAGGGATTGCGTCTTGGCCCTCTGCTATCTAACTTAACAAAACTGGAAGAAAGTCAAACAATCACTGAAAAGTACGCAAATAAAAACAATTGGAGGAATGGTAAATAACCAAGAGGACATATCAACTGACAGAGCAATCTGGAACATCTGGTCAATTGGGTGGAAGCAAACCATCTGTATTTCAACACTACCAAATGTTAAGACAAATCAAGGAAGAATGCAGGCCATACGTATGGGATAGAAGACTATCATCAGAAGCAATGACTCTGAAAAGAGACACCCTGGTTAGGCAGTTGAGTATGAGTACCCGGTATGATGCTATGACCAAAAGGGTCACCATAATTCATAGATTAAGTCTATTTCCCTTCTATTTAGCACTGGTGCAACAGCTGCTAGAATCCTAGATCTAGTTCTGGCACCCACAATTCAAGAATGTTGATAATCAGAGAGGGTGCAGAGAAGAGTCATGAGAACAACTCAAGGATTAGAAAGGATGCTTTATAATGATAAACTGAATACATTGAGAGAAGATGAAGGGATAACTTGATCAGTTTGTAAGTATGTGGGGGGGGGGTAATTTGACAATGGGCTCCTCAGTGTAGCAGGCAGAGGTATAACAAGATGCAATGTCTAGAAGGAAGACACATTTGGACAGCAAAAAGGTGGCACATAAAAATTAAGAGCTAGCAGAAGTGACATACCAGCAGGAGGTTGTGATGGATTCTATCATCAAGAATTTTTAAATAGTTTTTTCCCCCTCTGAAAGAGATACTCTAATTCAGAATTTCTGTGAACCAATTCCTATCTGAGGTCCTGCATAACAAACCAGATAACCACAAACCATTAGCTTACACCTAAACAGTTAAGCACTTCAGTGCTTAACCTTTTAAGCATATTAAACCGTGTACATTTTTTTAACTGCTGCTTCGCTGACTGTGATCCAGCCAATGTCATAAATAACTATTTCATACCCAACTTAAAGCTACACTATGCATGCAAGTTTAGAGAGCGACATGAAGACTCAAGTTTAACAGGAAAGGAAGCAAAAAAAAACACAAAAACCACAACACGAACCACCAAAACCACACTAAGTTGAGGTGTTTCTATTCAATATATTTTTCTACACTTACAAAACTCCAGGGGGAAAAAAGTCTGCCTATCCCATAGGGAACAGTAACTCACAGGAATATCTTGTTCCTTGCAACATGGAAAGAGAAGGTGGCAGAACACAAAGGCTTAAAGTCGTAATCAGGGATCCATTTTCACTATGTAATTATAACATACACCTCCATAATGAGGTGTTAGTTTGACAGGGAAGGAGCAATTGTAATAAAATAAACATGCTATCGTTCAAATTCAGTCCTCACATAAGTGGGTATAATTTCCAACAAGTGAATTGGAGCTGTGCCAGCTTACTCCCTTCACAAGCTTATCCCCACAGGCAGCCATGATAGCATACATTGAGCTCAATAAGCAACTAGTGTACCACTAATCCAGGTGATTGCTATCAAAACTCAACTCTGTTACTGCGCATTATGAAACAGTTATTGCACACAGCTCTGTGGAAACAAACAAAAATGGAAGCCAAGTTCATGGGGATGTCTATGAAATTCTAGGTATTACAGGATACCATTAAATCTTTTGACAGTTTTTCCACTATTTCAACTAACTTCATCCCATTAACAAGTGTAAAGCACAATCATAGAGCTGGAAGAGACCTCAGGAGGTCATCAAGTCCAGCCCCAATCCCAACTAAATCAACCCAACCAGGGCTTTGTCAAGCTGAGACTTAACACCTCTAGGGATGGAGATTCCACCACCTCCCTAGGTAACCCATTCCAGTGCTTCACCACCCTCCTAGTGAAATAGTTTTTCCTAATATCCAACCTAGACCTCCCCCACTGTAACTTGAGACCATTGCTCCTTGTTCTGTCAATCTTCTTTGGAACCTCCCTTTAAGAAGTTGAAGGCTGCTATCAAATCCCCCCTCACTCTTCTCTTCTGCAGACTAAACAAACCCAAATACCTTAGTCTCTCCTCATAGGTCATGTGCTCCAGCCCCCTAATCATTTTGGTCACCTTCCACTGGACCCACTCCAATGTGTCCACATCCTTCCTGTAGTTGGGGGCCTAGAACAGGACACAATACTCCAGATGTGGCCTCACCAGAGCCGAATAAAGGGGAATAATCACTTCTCTGGATCTGCTGGCAATGCTCCTCCTAATATGCCATTAGCCTTCTTGGCTACAAGGGCGCACTATTGACTCATATCCAGCTGCTCATCCACTGTAATTCCCCAGGTCCTTTTCTGCTCAACTGCTACTTAGCCATTCAGTCCCCAGCCTGTAACAATGCTTGGGATTCTTCCGTCCCAAGTGAAGGACTCTGCACTTGTCCTTGTTGAATCTCATCAGATTTCTTTTGGCCCAATCCTCTGATCTATCCAGGTCACTCTGAACCCTCTCCCTGCCCTCCAGCATATCTACCTCTTCCCCTAGCTTAGCGTCATCTGCAAACTTGCTGAGGGTGCAAATGTAGTGAATAGGGGCAGGAAGGGGAGTTGATGTCCAATTTTCTGGACAATCCCACCATTCATATAGCTAAAGTCTTCTCAGTAGTTAACTCTTTAGACCCAACCTGAATGGTCTTGCCTGTAAGGGTTAAAACACTAGACAGTGGGTTTTAGAGAGCCCCCAAGAATACTAGGGAAGCTAGAGGTGAGTTGGCAGGAAGCCAGGAGAGCCAATGGAAAAAGAGTATGGACTTTTGAATTGGAAGTAGAGGCTTCCTGTTCCTGTGTGTGGCCAGTGCAGAGCCCCTGGAATGACCTAAAAGGAGACAGGCATGAATGCTTCTGGATTCTCCATGCCTGGCTCCCTAGTGAATGATTAAATCTTGAACTACAGATGTGAGTGGAAGAGGGAATGTTTAATTCGACGTGATGAGGTTATTTTCAGGTTTGACAGACTGGTCTGTGCTCAACATCTGTAACTACCCTTTTACACTAACTTTCCAAGCTGAACCCCTGAGAAGCAATTGTGTTTAATCCTCTGCCCCCCCCCCAGTTGCTCTAGCACCTCACAATCAAGTAATGCTAGAGAGAGAGAGAGAGAGAGAAAATGAGGTGGTTGTTTTTTTTAAACAAACACAAAAATATCTCCCTTTTAAGACCATGATCTGCTTCCTGGCTTCTAGAAGGTGGGAGGTAGTGTGTGCACATGCCCAAGATTGTACAACTAAACAAAGAAAAATTAAGTACCACTTTCAGCTGGCTTTTAAGCTCTCTTCAGAGGAAGACTAGATATGATCCTGGCAATTACAGATCTGAAGGTAATGTCAGTACCTAGCAAATAAGTTTAAACTAAAATCAAACTAACACACACACAGATGAACGTAACTTGTTGTGGAAGAGTCAACATGGATTCTGTGAAGTGGAATCATGCTTTACTAATCTACTAGAGTTCTTTGATGGGGGGGGGGAGGGAACAAGCATGTGAACAAGGGGGAATCCAGTCGATATCATGTACTTAGATTATCACAGCCTTTGACAAGTTCCCTCACCAAAAGCTCTTAAGTTGTTATGGGATAAGAGGGAAGGTCCTCTCATGGATTGAGAACTGGTTAAAAGACGGAGGGAAAGGATAGGAATAAATGGTCAGTTTTCAGAATGGGGAGAGGTAACTAGTGTTCCCCAAGAGTCCATACTGGGACCAATCCTATTCAGCCTATTTATAAGTGATCTGGAGAAAGGAGTAAATAGTGAGGTGGCAAAATCTGCAGATACTAAACTGCTCAAGATAGTTTAGACCAAAGCAGACTGAAGAGCTTCAAAAAGATTTCACCATGTTAAGTTATTGGGCAACAAAATGGCAAATGAATTTTAATGTTGATAAATACAAAGTAATGCACATTGGAAAAAATAATCCCAACTACACACAAAATGATGGGGACTCATTTAGCTATAACTACTCAAGAGACATTTTGGAGTAACTGGGGATAGTTCTCTGAAAACATCCACTCAATGTGCAGCAGTCAAAAAAAGCAAACAATGTTAGGAATCATTTAAAAAGGGATAGAGAACAAAACAGAACATCTTATTGCCTCTTTATAAAACCATGGTACACCCACATCTTAAATGTGTACAGCTGTGCTCACTTCATCTCAAAAGATATATTGGTGTTGGAAAAGGTTCACAAAAGGCAACAAAAATTAGGGGTTGGAACGGGTCCCATATGAAGAGATTAAAAAGACTGGGATTTTCATCTTAGGACAGAGGAGAGTAAGTGGGGCGGGGGCAGAATATGATAGAGGTCTATAAAATCATAACTGGTGTGGAAAAAGTGAAAAAGGAAAAGTTATTCATTTGTTCCCATAACGAAGCCGAGGGGTCAAATGAAATTAGTAAGTAGCAGGTTTACAACAAACAAGAGTAAGTTTTTCTTCACACAGCTGGCCTGTGAAACTCCTTTCCAGAGGATGTTGTGAAGACCAGGACTTGAACAGGGTTCAAGAAAGAACAAGATAAATTCATGGAGGTTAGGTTCATCAATGGCTATTAGCCAGGATAGGTAGGAATGGTGTCCCTGGCCTCTGTCAGAGGCTGGGAACGGGTGTCAGGAGAGGGATTGCTTGACAATTCCTCGCGCTGCTCACTCCTCCTAGGGCATATGGCATTGGCCACTGTAGGAAGACAGGATACTGGGTTAGGTAGACCTTTGGTCTGACCCAGTATGGCTGTTCTTATGTTAAAGAGAGCATGAGGGTCTCAAAGGAATTCCCAAGTGCATGGTGGCAGTGATACCAATCCAGGCCAAGGAATCTGTGACCTTAGGGAGTTTTAACACTAACTAAGTGGCAAGGTATTTTAAAATCTCTTGTGGGCTCCCATCTTTTACACTTGGTGTAAGAGTGGGCAACAGCCTGACAATTTCTGAAGACATTTTGGAAGAAAAGATCAGCATATTTACTGAATTCTCATGATACAAACACTGATTTTTATGTATAGTAGCTTAATACTTCTCTTAAGACTGCACTATTTTACTGCAGGGAGGTTTTCAACTATAAGGAAAACGTTCTGATTCCTCTTCCATGTGCTTCCATTTTATGGACCCATACTACGCTGCATGGAGGACCAAGAGAAAGATAAAGATGCAAGTCTGGTAGCTTTAATCTCCATTTTACTGCTTTGGAAAACTTACGACTCGAGAATATTAATTTTTCAACGGTGTAGAAAAAACGTTTCCCATAGAGGAGTTTGATAGTGTAGACATTTTGAGGCTAAATGGTTCAATTCACAACTTTCATGACTTATATTTGTCATCAGCAGGCGGCAGCTTTTTTAGTATAACGCAATGGAACAAGTGTTTGAATATCAAATGCAATACCCTATTCAAACACTGCTGATCGCTGTAGATATTCCAACTCTGCTGATTGTATTTAAAAGCAATTTCCTATTTTATTACTCCTGTAGCATAGGGACCCTGTACTTAGTACAGAAGGCATTTGCAGAAGTGAAGCAACCAATAACACAAGATTCCTCTTTCAAGTTCAACACAGGAGGATTTCTCTTAAAGCTGTGGAATAAGAAGTAAGCGTGCAAACAAGGATTCTGAAAATGTCTGACCGTACACATTCTACACCTTTTAACTAACTGGATTTTGAAACACACATCTGCTACGATACAACATATTGATTATGAACTGGACAAAAAAGATTGGCCCACATTGCCAGTCAAGAAAAACACATAGTTATACAGTACTGTAGCATTGTATCAGCCATACCGTGCCCAAATGTTTTATGGCACTTGATACCTTTACTGTGTCTTTCACAACAGGCCAAAATAGCCCATGTTATATTTGCACAATATCACTCCTCCATTGCAGCAGACTGCTTTTTCTCTTCAGTGCCAGAAACTATAATCTAGTTGTCCTCCTGGCAATCCTTCTGAATACAGGAGAAGTGGCATCTAAATAAAAACATGCAGGAGACCCTCTTTCCTCGCACACAGAGGACTCCCCTATTGTCCTATTCTGAGGATAAAGAGACTTTCATGGAATTATCAGAAAGAGCCTCTTAGATATCAATTATGATGTGAAGAGCAGTCATTAAGTGTAAAAATGCTTTTATACACAGCATTAAGTACCACATAATGCTGCTTCATCAGCAGGTGATTTTGCCATTCTCCCCCTAGTCTAATTATCATGAGAATCATCTACTACTGGTTTAAGAATTAAGCACATAATTACATGCAAACAGTATTCCACCATTAGACATTAGTGCCCATTGCTTGTATTCATTTAAAATGACCACAACAGCTTATTTTAAGATTTTTATTATTTCTACTTCACAAAAAAGCCCTATTATATGGTTGAACTATAAAACCCAATGCCCCATCACCACAAGATTCTTGGTACTATTTAAGATACTATAAAAATTTCAAAGTCAGTGACTAAATGAACTGAGTCATTCAGGAAATGTTTTCAGAGCTATAATAATGAGATAGCAACAAATTAAAATTCAGTATTGGAGATGGCGTGTATTTTATTTACCTTTTTGCTTCTTCTAGGTGGCATAAGTACTCATAAGCAATGTTCTGACGCCTCCTCTCATCCATTTCTTCTGCTGAAAGCCTTTCATCATCCACAATAGCTGCAGAAAGAAAAACTAATGTCAAGTTACACATCATTAGGAGGTAACCCTCAAAGCAATTTTACTAGAAAAAAAAAAACCCCACACAAAATTGTTGCTCTTGGGAAAATGCTCTTTATAGGACTTCACTAAGGAACATTTGCCAAATAAAAAGTACTATTAGAATAAAGATTAACAGTGTTAAAAGCATAACCTTAAGATCTAAGTTTTATAAAAGTCTTGGAAAATTTCATCCAAAGCTATTTTCCATGCACCACATTGAGTATTCTAACCTTCTCATTAGAGTCTTCAGATAAATATGAAGGTGCATGCAGGGTTTAATAATTTTTCCCGCCTTTCTTTAAAAGAATGCGAAGAAGCTTCCCAGCAAACACTTTTTCAGACAAATACTAAGATAACAGATAGTAGGCTTTCCAGCTCCAGTTCTCCTTATTCCATTCCTCATCACCAGCCTCCCTCTTCTGTAAAAATTCAAGTCCTTACCATGAAAGGATGACTTTTCCTGCATAATTTTGGTAAGATATACTGGCAGTTATCTATGCAATCTTCTGAAAATTTAGGCCTGAAGATACTACAGTGCTAACCAGTCTCCTGGACAAATTATAAGTCCTGCACTGATACTCTGTCTAATTTATTTAAAGAAAACCACCACACACAACCACCATCCATAATTAACAAAACTGTGCCAGTCACCAGGATTATTTGTTTGCATGTTATTTCTCATCACCAAACTTAGATCTATTCATATATTTTGGATTGTAAGGCCACGAGACAGACATTTGCATTTATACAATACCCAGCACAATTAGGGTTGCCAACCCCCACAGTTTTAACAGGAGTGTCCTGGTGGTTACGAAAGCCAAAACTGGCAGATTTTAGGCTGCTAAAAGTCTGGCACTGAAGTAGGGGTAAGGCAGGCTCCATGAGTGCCCTGGCCCCATGCTGCTCCTGGAAGTGCTTTGCATATCCTTTGAACCCCACGGGCATGGGTGCAGGAAGAAGGGGGAGGGGGGCTGTCTCCACACAGTTCCTGGCCCAAACTCCAATTCTGCAACTCCAATCGGCTGGGAATTGCAGCTAATGGGAACTGTGGGGGTGGTGCCTGAGGCGAGGGCAGCACAGAGTCCCCTAGCCCCTTCCCTGTAGGCCACCAGAACATCCTAGCCACACCTTGGAGCTGCTCTGGGCCAGGGCAGGCAGGCAGCCAGCCAGCCTGCATCCTGCCAAGGGGGAGCCGCCTCCTCAAGTTCACACCCTGAGGCACTACCCCAGGCTCAACACCTCCTAACACACTCCAAACCCCTCTGCCCCATCCCAGAGCTCACTCGCCATCCTGCACAACCATGACCTTCTTATCAATAAGCTAGGGAAAGACAACCTAGATGGAGCTACTATAAGGCAGGTGCATAACTGGCTGGATAACAATCACGTTGGAAGGGCATAACAAGACTGAGGGGGGACATGATAGCAATTTTCAAGTACCTAAAAGGGTGTCACAAGGAGGAAGGAGACAAATTGTTCTCCTTGACCTCTGAGGATAGGACAAGAAGCAATGAGCTTAAACTACAGCAAGGGAGGTTTCGGATGGACATTAGGAAACACTTCCTAACTCTCAGGGTGGTTAAACACTGGAATAAATTGCATAGGGAGATTGTGGAAGTGTCATCACTAGAGAGATTTAAGAGCAGATCGGATAGACATCTATCAGGGATGATCTAGATTATGCTTGGTCCTCCCATGAAGGCAGGGGACTGGACTGGACGACCTCAAGGTCCCTTCCAGCTGTAGTATTCTATGATTCTATCAATGTATCGGCCTCAAATAAGTCAGGTTATACAAGTAACTTGGATTACATCCTGCCTGACCTTCCTTATAGACCTAGGATGATGATGTGATGCACAGAAAAAAAAAAAGTCTCCAAAAATCAAGAATGATTAAAGCTTCTGGGCCAATATCTGCTCTAGAGCAAGAGGGGGCCTTTACTTATCTTGGTGGCAAACAGGTCTACCACAGGCCCTTTCCAACCCCCACCTGTATCTGTGGAATGAAGTTTTAAGAGTCCTTCAGCAACCACTTGTGCTTGGCTGAGTATCATCTGCAGAGATCACTTACCAGGGTGGGGAAACCCTGATAGGTTAAGGGCCATGCAAGTTGTTCTGTAATTACAAGAGTGCATTGCTTGGGAAATCCCTTTGAAGGAGAGGGATGGATGGCTGGATGTCTAGAGAAAGATCTCTGCTAGGACTCTAGGAGAAGACTACGGGGGTAAAAAACAAAAAACCCAACCACCCCCCACCTACCCACAAATCCCTTCTGCTGCCCTCAGTGGTAGAACAGGTTACTATGGCTTTGTCTATGCTACAGGGTTTTTGCACAAGAAGCTTTTGCAGAAGATCTCTTCCTCAAAAAACTTCTTACGCAAAAGCATGTCCACACCTCAAAAGCACATTGCAAAAGCGATGTGCTTTTGCACAAGAGCGCGTCCACACTGCATGGACACTCTTGCACAAGAAAGTTCTGATTGCCATTCACAGAATAGCAATCAGAGCACCTGTGCTTTTTGTGATAGGCTCTTTTTGTGCAAGAAACTCCTGTTGAGCATCCACACACGCCTTTTTGCACAAGAACTCTTACACAAAAAGGTGTGATGCCTCGTAGGAGGTGGTATACCTACACCGCAAAAAGTCCTCTGTTCTGTCAATTGACTGTAGATTTTCTTGTGCAAAAATGCGCTTGAGGTGTGGACGCTCCACAGATTTTTGTGCAAAACAGCTGGTTTTGCACAAAAACCCTGTAGTGTAAACAACCTATCAGTACAGAAGCTTTAGTTACTTTCTGGAACCAGAGTGACTGGCACTCAGGACACCAGTGCCAAGGCCAGTGCAAGGGCATCAATGCTTGAAGTCAATACCAGACCTGGTACAGTCAGGCCTGTCACCAAGTGCTCATGGCAGGGAGGAGTCTTTACCAGAACGGGCTTGTTTCACTCACGGCCAAGCAAGATACAAATTTGGCCTTGCTAGCCTGTCCAGTCCATCAGCCCTCTGGGCTCAGGCGATCTGTTATTCTATTTCTCTGCTCTCAGTCCATGCTGTCAGGGAGCCTTCAGGGTACAGTGTGTACCTAAATGAGCAAGGGGGAGAGGGGCAAAACAAAAACCAAACACACACACACACACACACACACACACACACACCCCCCAAACCACTTAAAGGATCATCCTTTCTGGAATTACAGGAACCACAAGTAATGCTTCCCTCATTGGCTGTTCCAGCACATAGTTTTAACACAGTATCTCTCTGGAGTAGTAAGTTCAGGTGAAGGGGTGACATACAAAGCATTGGCTCAGAATGCATGTTTTGGGGGAGACACACAAAACAAAGAAGGACACTGGCTGTTTCCATCAATTAATGGAATATGTCCACATCACAATGGGCACAGCTTGAACCCAGAGTGGTTAAACTTGGCTCTTATACAGGAAGGCAATTTGCAGTAGTGAGACTGCCAACAAGTAGTCAGAAGAAAGGGCATTTAAATAGGCCATAATTTGTCATAGAGCTAAACTAATCCAAAAATTCGCCAACTGGTTTGATGAAAGGGCCCACTAACATAGCAAGCGTGCTCCCTCTCACTGCCATGAAGTTATAATAGAAAACAGACAGGTATGGGCTGCTCTGCCTTTTATGTCACCAGGTGAGGGCATCGTGCGCATCCTCATTGATCAAAGATTCCAATCTCACATGCATAAGCTATACAGATACTGTGTAGCTTCCACATATGGTGGAAGTTAACTTAAAGCATGGTATCAAGTGAGTTTGAAAAAAGGATTCTAAAAGTAACCCAAAATCCTCTGAATAGAACTGTACAAACACTACTTAAATGAACTATTCAAAGTGTGTTAACAAGTAGTTCAAATTAAAGTTATTCATTCCAGCAATTGTGTGTGTGTGTGTGTGTGTGTGTGTGTGTATATAAACAAACATATGCTAACTTTATAATGAAGGAGTTGGACAATGGAATTTGTAAGGTAGTAAAATGTGCAGAAAGTAACAAAATATGAGAAGAGTTAGAAGTGGCATTAAAATTTGAAAGCTCAAAATCTTATACTGAAATTTAAACTAATACGCTAAATTATTTGTTGCATCACATGGCATCAGAACAATAGCCTACCTAACTCCACCATATGCCTGACCCTCTCTCAAGAAACAATTACACCCTTTAATTTTTGCTTCTGTTGTATTAAACTCCATAGGCCTTCTCCTGCAAATCTTTCAACTCTATGACTTCAAAGGGAGTTTTGCCTAAGGACCAAAGGATTAAGCACTAAATTAGTAGGTATTTTATATATGTTCACATATTTCTTGAGGCCTAAACTCTCCCCTGCAAGAGGGCATCTGAATTATGATGAGCTGTGACCTTTCAGCTGAGACATGATACTAAACTACACCTATCTTTCCTAGGGGAAAGAATCCCTTGCCACTGTAGCTGCTATCACAGGCACAGGAACACTAATACAGAAAAGATAGCAGCAGGAGAGTAGTAGGTTTTTGTTTAAAGCAACTATTTCATTTAGACATGCTCACTGCAAAGATCTGAACTCCAAACACTAGCAGCTGCCTGCAGCTCTGTCAACTTGAACTCTGACCATGACTACAACTCACAAATGAACTAGTGAAAAACTTCCAGACTATAGAGTAGACACAGCCTAAATGTGGTTGCAAATGCAACTCTGTTTTCTATGAAGTTAGACTCAGTCATTTAACCCTAGTGAATTCTAAGTAGAAGATCAGAAACAATACTGATTGTCACAAAATTGCAGTAAAATTAGTAGAAAAACTAGACCTTATCTCAGGTGTGGTTTTTTTTTTTTTTTTTTTTTTTACAAACTCCTGAAAAACCTTTATCTGAAGCCAAAGTAGTACTGGATTTAACACTTTTGGCAGTTTCTTACTATACAGTTACATAGTAAGAATCACCATTTATGTGGAAGATTAACAATCTTCTAGAGTAACACAAGTATAACATCGGAATCTGACCCAGAAAGATTCAATGTATACATGTGCTATAAAAATGTCACATTATCTAAACATTCAGTTCTCCATAAGTTCATATTACTGTAAACCAAGTAATTTTCACCATGTTCTGGTCCTCCTATCAAGAGGAAATCAATTTTGACATCAGAAAATCTGATGACTTAAAATAGCTGGCCCAACCCCACGGTACAGCATAGGGAATAGAGGGAAGTTACTAGTACAGAAAATGTTACTGTTACTAAGTACCTATTCCTCATCAGGTAAGTATTTGAAGTACTGGTTTCCACTCTGAAAAGTGATTCCAAAAAAACAAAGTAATATGCATGGTATTCCATATCAAAATTTGTTCATCCTACAGGAGTTAACTAAATATAAATTCAGTGCAAGTACCAATCCTGTAAACTCAGCCTAGGCCCAGAGTTAAGGCAGTTACTTCCTTTTCACATGCCATCACAATTACAAACTATTCTGCAAGTCAAGTGATATTGCACATGGTAACTGACAGCACTACTGGATGGACACAATCTTTATCACTGGTCATAACATGCTAGAAAATTCTCTCAGTATCCAGGTGGACTTTGGCAACAGCCAGGAAGTCTTTTTACTTGAAAGCCAAGTGAATTGGATATAGAAGTAGTGTCTTTCACAACACACAACTGTATGGTCTCACTTTGATAGTGAAACTAAAAACTTAAATATGTATAATACAGAACTGAAGAGGATGAATGAAAAATAAAAGTCAAGTTTATTTCTATTTTGTGTTTCAGTTTTATGGGACCATTGAAGGAATAGGGTCAAGTCATCCTGGGATAAAATCCACAATACTGCTAACACGCATTTTTTTTTTTAAGTATGTTTTAAATCCTACTGCTGCAAATTAGTCTTCTTACAACCCTAGTGTGTGCACAGGCACATAACATGTGATTTCAAGAACTGAGCCTCTGCCTGCCAGAAGCAGCTTATATTGAATTTTAGATCTTGAACCCTCTTCTGGGCAGCTACCTGGTTGTGTTGAGAAGTGGGTGGACAGAGAAGGGGAAGAGAGCACTATCCCTCGGTGCCCCTTCTGCTGTTTAAAGTGGTTTTTTTCTGGCATACTCAGGAGACGGTGAAGGAGAAGAAACAGTAAGGCCTGTAGGGAGCTTATGCCTTAATAGGTATGAATCTGAATCCAAGGGGTGTGATTGGGAAGGAGGGGGATGCTGAAGTGTAATGCCAGTGTGTCACTTGCCAAGCTTTCACTTTGCCACTAGGGAGCTGGGGAGCAAGAGAACAGAGGCATGGGCAAGGTGTTCTTGGCCAGCCAACATCTTGACAGATGAAAGGAGATGAGACAGACAGTCAGTAGTACTTAGCAATGGCATGGGGAAAAAGTCTAATGCGCAAGTGGAAAGCCTCAGAGGCTACAGTACCAACTGCAGGTGGAGGTACAAACACACTACTTCCTGGCTCACGTGCAGGCCTCAGCCTGGGCTTTGTGATGGTGCTGCATGGTTACTGCAGTGACCTTTACCCAGCTTTTCCCAATAGTGACTGTGGACAGGATTTTCCCAGCTGCCAGTGGGAGTGCTGAGTTTCTTGAATCTGATTGACCCTTCTCACTGTATCGGAGCTTTGGCCTTTCTCTGCACAACAGGCAGTTCTAAGTTGTCCAGAGAGCACAGCAATGTGACCCAAACAAATGAAGCTTGTGGGCATCCAGTGTAGAATGTATAGACTGTAGGCCCGTTTTCCCAAGGATTTTGTTACTGGTGATCCATTGGTCCCAAGCAATTCAAGATTTTTCCTAAGACAGCAGTGGTGGAAACTATTCCATCTTTCCCCTGCTTAGGATTTGGTAACCCAGCTCTCACAACCATGAAGGAGAGTACAAAGGACACAAACCTGATCGACTAAAACCTGTGTGTTCAGGATTAGCAACTTGTTCCAAACAAGTGAGGCACCTCTGCAGATTCTCGCATCAATTTCCTTGACAAAGTGAAGTGAGGTGGCAGTAATTCAACTGAGTCTCTTCACATTGAGAATAAAGCACTCAAGTTTTCCCACAGTGGTGCATAAGCATGTCAGCACGAAATACCTCACAATACATGAGCAATCTGTGCACTCAAAATGAGTTACGGGGGGGGGGGGGGGGGAGGGGGAAGAAATGTACCCATTCGCCTCCCCCATCAAACAAGCTACTCACAGGTGCTACCATTGCAATAGCTCAGTTATTACCTACACAGAACTAGGTTATTTTAACTTGCCTGGGTCAGTGAATTCATCTTAAAAAAAAAAAACCTGAAAAAATTACTAGCAGCTATTCTGAGCCATTTTGTTCTGTAAAATGGTTCTGTATTGAAAAGTTTTTATTTTGGTGCAAAGAAAGCTATTTTGGGAGAAAGTTCTCATTGTCTGATCCTGGAGGCCTTCCACAGCATTCCATATTCAAAGAACACAGTAGTTGCTGGATAGGACATGTCTCTGGATAGTGAAAGTGGATTTTTTTTTTTAAATGGCTCCATCCAATCCATGCCCTGAAGAGTGCTCTCCACCAAGTTACACACAGCAAGCTCTTTTTCACTAGAATATGCAGGCCAAAGACTCAGATACTAGATTTATTTTTTTTTTTTTAAGTGATTGGACTAAGTCTCTAAACCTGCACTTTCCAAACCACTACAAAAATCACCACACACATCTATATACAAAGAAATAAGTAGTAACTGGAGAAGTGCAACAAGTCTGACTGTCAACTTCAGAGCTCTTCATAGATTACCACAAAAGCATGCATTCTTCTGACCAGAAAAGAAAGTCTAGTCTACTATTACTGTAGTAGTACCAAGTTTTGCCCCAGTACCCCACTCTACTAGGCACTGTACAAAAAGTGTGTTGTGCCTGAAATTAAGTGCTTACTTGTTAACTGCCAAAATAGTTATTTGGATGTAAAATCTAAGCCACCTCTTCCTTGTACCTTTTCCCCCTGCCGCCTTCCAGGAAAAAGAGACACTTCCCCTGCCCCAAAAAACCTCTCTTACCATAAGCACTGGCATTTTAATGTCAAGAAAATCCTTCTCTTGCACCAGAAATCAAATTTCACACTTCGGTGTTTCTGCTACCACATGTTCAACCACAACCATTTTCAGAGAGATTTAGCATTGCTTCTAATACGTAAACATTAGAACTATCATACCAGGGAACTATAATGCAACAATGGCCACAGCCTGTGGTTCGGGTTCCAAGCATCAACACTGCTATATTTTTTGGAGTCTGTCAAGTGTCAACATTGGCAGGAAAGTGCTAGGATTCTGGAACAAGTCTCAACTTACTTGGCCTAATTTTTGAATTCCCACAAAGCTTTTAAGTCAGATTTAGCTTTACAGGCAAGCTGCCTTACAGTATTTGTAATTCTGTGCTGAATCTGAAAGAGCCTTTAACATTCTTTTAGATATATCGTGTTAGACTTCCCTTGGAAGGTGACTATTCTATTGTTAATCTCAGACTACCTTCCCACAAAGTGAATAGTTTAATGTTCCTTAAAACAAATTCATCTATGCTGAGTGTTCCTATGTTCGAGTTGCCAAAAACAACCACACCACACATGCCTCATTCAGTAAAGATGTGAAAAAGTTTAACCATGTAAATGGTTAACTGATAAACCTGATCTTAGTTAACATTCATGGTTATATGCAGGCTCCTGCCCCACTCCTGCGGGATCTGACTGCCACCCTGCGCTGCTGCCTCTGTATCAGAGGCAGCATTGTGGAGGCAGCAGCCAGCTTGCTGGGAGCAAGGTTGCAGGCAGCAGTGATACATGCGGGGAGGCAGCTTAAAAGCTGGCTCTCAGTGCACACCAGCTCCCAGGGAGCTGCCTGCCGGCCCCACATGTAACCACTTAGTTTTAGTGGTTATACAGTTAATAAGTCACATGCATTTTAACATGCCTATCATTCAGCAAATCTTTAATAGAGTTCCTGATCCTACACCAAAGGCCTACCATTTCTATTTTTTTTTAAACTTTAAGACACACCTGTATGAAGAGGTGCAATAAGGAGGGGGAAGGGAGAGAAAAGGAGACAGGGAGAGGAACACACTTCAGAGGCAAGCCACCAAGTATCTGGAATCCCATCAGCTTTAGAAGGTGGGGAAACAGGAACAAGAAAAAAAACCCTACTGCTCTTCCCAACAGTAAACAGAAGTAATTTAATCAGTACTGTTCACCTTTGTCTCTATGAAGGTTTCTAGGCTGACTACATTGGCCAACATCTTCAGCAAAGCCTCAGTAAAGTTACTGCTCTGACATTTGCACACTGACACTTGCTCTCAAATTAGCTTTTGCAATACCCAAGTGTACATGCACTAAGGACTCCTGCCCTCAAATTGCACTTCCTTTCCGTAAGCTGTTCCCCAGCATTAATGCGACATTTGCTTCATACTAAAACTAGGCACCATTCAACTTATACCAATTATACAATTACAGTCCTGACCTGACACCACTGAGTAAGCTGGATACAGATAAGGAAGTGAACCACAGCTCTTATTTATCTGTTCATTCTTTCCCTCAGTCCACCATCTGTACCGGGCAGCCTAGAAATCTGTACCATCCACAACTTAGTCAAACTTGATGCCAAGGGAGAAAATGCTATAGTGGTTACCAAGTCATTTGGAGGGTCTGTTTTGGTTTCATGCACTTGAAACTTGCAATGACTTTTGTTTATATAGGTTTTTACACAAACAGCAATCTTGTGGAAAACTGGTGCCTCAGATGAACACATCCATAGCAGACTCCAGACATTCAAAATAGCAGTGTATTCCAGCAGGAATTGTGAATAAGACTTTGCTAGGTTTCCTCCGAAGTTAGCCTCTCAGGGGAGTCTAGTAATGGTTCTTTAGTCAATGTGCTCTCTAATAACATTGTCTTCCTGAAGAAGCCATCAGTTTGAACTTTGTTATTTTAACTCATTTACTATTCTTTACTTGTTTCTCTGGAATTGCTACTATTCTTAACAGCAAAAACAAAAGTAAGTTCAATTTTTTTTCCCTTTAGCACTGTTCATATTTTTTTCAAAAGGAATCCCACTTCACATTTTACACACAAATAAAAAACCTTCATTTTTTGTAACAATTTAGCTAGAATGCCAAGTTAATACAAAAAAAAAAGAAATAGTTTCACTTTAATTTATGAAAGAATACAAGCCATCAATCAAGGCCAGTAAAATGTAACTATGTAACTGCCATGGAACCACAACCTGCATGGTATTCAACCAAAGGAATTGCTGTTGTAAAGTTCATAGACAGGAGACCCATGACTGCAGTCAGTTTCCTGATAAGCACAACATGGAGACCTGACCTTTTACAGCTGTCTGAGGTGTTAAAAGGCCAAACCCCCAGTCCACTATCCCACTGAGATTCTGGAGCTTCAGAGGGGTGGCAGAGTTAGTCTAGAACGAGAAAAACTTAAAAAAACAACAGATAGTCTAGTAGTACCTTAAAGACTAACAAAACATGTAGATGGTATTATGAGCTTTTGTGGGAATAACCCACTTCTTCATATGACTGGAGTACACAGCTATTTTGGGTTAGCTTCATGGCTGAAGCTTTCACAGCAGAGCTCCACATTGAATTTAAGTATTAGTCATTTTATTGTTCAGAAGAAAGCAGTCGCCCTGGTTGTTTTCAAGCTAGGCCTAAGTTTCCTGTGTTGGAAATAATCAGCTACTGTGCTACTATCTCAGGTTAGGGTGGAGCTGATGGTATCAAGGCTTGTGGGCTCCCGTCAAAGTTTGAGGAATTCCCACAGGACCTCCTGGCATGTAATCTTGTCTGTTGGCATCTTATAGACTCAGACTTCAAGGCCAGAAGGGACCATCGTGATCATCTAGTCTGACCTCATGCACATTGCAGTCCATAGAACCCACGCACCATCCTGCTGTTAGGAAAGTGACAACATTTACGGTCACCTTTACCAGGCAGTATGTTATTGGCTGGGGTCTTCCAAGTTGGCACAAAAAGTTCCCATGCCTTGCAGTGCAAATTAATAATCCACAACTGAGCTCCCAGTGAAAGCAGCACCTTTCACTGAACAGTTATTTAGGAAATATTCTTCCTCTTAAAAATCCCTCCTACATCAAGGGAAGGGATATGGAGAAGAGAAGGAGTTGCTCCCCCCACCCCCCAAATCAGAAACAGTAAAAATTGCATTAGAGAACCATAGTCATTGGTAGCTGGTCTTGGAATTTATGCTCCCTTGACCTTATTTTAGGAGTATGACTATGCAAAAATAGCCCTCATATTCAGTCTCATCTGCTTAGAACAGGGTTGGATAATATTTTTTTTGAAGAGGGGCTACTTCATAAATTTCAGAAGTGGTCAGGGGCAGCCCTTGGAAGGGGCAGGACCTTTAAACAGCAGGAGTTAAAAGGGCTTGCCCCTCCTCAGCAGCTCCCAGGCAATGTGTTAGAGAGTGAGCCCAGGAGCTGCCTCAGGCTGAAAGAAAGAGCTAGGTGAGCCGGCTCTGGCCAGCTGACAGTATTTGCTCAATCCTGACTTATAGGGACCTCTCTCCCCCCCAAAAAAAATTCATTACCTCCTCTATGCTGCAGAACCAGAGATACGGAAGTAATGCAGATTTTATTCCTACTTGTGCATCCACAGATTTGTCAACAGGTTTCCAGTTGTAGGACCAGCCATTTGCACCTGTATACCAAGGCATGCTATTTTCACTCAAATTACACACTCACGTTTTAGGAACTAAGTGTACAGTTCCTAGGGATGTGAATGTTTAACCTGAGTGGGGCCTGGAGCATCTCCCCTCCTGCTGCAGGCAGGGGGCTGACTACCCACACCCCACGGGAGGTCCACTGTGGACAGGGGCTGCCTCAGCATCCCATCTGGAAGCAGCCCCTGACCACGGTGGGCCCGGGCACCCCACAGGCAGGGACTGCTCTGACTCAGATGGTACAGCCCCTGACTGCAGTGGGGGGGAGGGGGGTCACCTACACCCTCCCCCTTAAATCCATTAACCAGCTAAACAGGAAGTTACACCCCCTAATGGTGACAAGAAAGTTCATTTTTATTGTGTATTTAAATGTGTCAAAGCAGATACTCGGGAAAGACTTGTGTATCTACCTGCACAATCCATTCTATCAACTGAAATTGGATATTAGCTTAACTCAGTGATCAGACAGAGACTTACCTACTTTATTGCCATTAGTGACACTAATTTCCTTTTAAAACAAAGTACAGCTTATTTACCATTACTGAAGTTTTAGCAAAAAAATTGAGGCAGATATCTAAATTTTAAATGGCTTCAAAATCTTCAAACAAGAGCTCTGTCTGCTTAAAACAGCATTATACCAAGACCACTAAAATACAGGAAGCAAGATCAGATGTCAGACATTGCTATGGTAACTGTAAGGCATGTTGTGCATATAGATTTAACGAAACTAAACTATTAAATTAGAGGGAGGTATTTTTGAAGCCATTTCTAGTAAGCAGATTCAAAGCCTCAGGTGTAGAGCAGTTGCAAGTCAAGTTTTGCAGCACAAGGAAACTGAATTCCTTAAACAAAAGAAATGCATGTTTTATGAAACTAGACCATTTGCTACAGATTTTAAGCAGAAGATATGTATTGCTCTGCATTTCATTCTGTGTGCTAGAGCACTTACTGTAACTGTACCTAACTGGTGGGAAGATTCCTGCTTCAGCCACAGGCTGTTTAGAAAACTGTCATTTCGGCGGATTAATACATCCTACCTTGAAAATATGCTTATATGGTAGTTCTTTCTGTATTGAAGAAATACCACAGGGCTCATTTGTCCAACACAAAGCTTATATGTGAGCAATGTCAGGACAATTAAGCATTTGTCTACATAAAACCTGGGTCAGAACTATATTTGCTCTAAGTCACACCTTTAGTACTTTTGGTGCTAGTCCATGTACAGATACATGTTTCATCAACAGCACCCTCTTTCATATAACTCAGTGTTGCAACTGATGAGTTATTTTGGTTTCATTTACTATGTAGACTAGTCATACTTTAAAGCTCTCAATCACTGGTAATAATCCCGTCTATCCTAAATTCTGCTGGAAATATGGGAAAGCAGCCATCCCAACTGCTTGATTTCTAGTCTAATCATAACACCCAGTTCTGCCTTAAATTGTCACATCTATGGAACTACAAAAAAAACCCCAATGATTCTTCCTTCTTTGTACCAGTTACAATTAGGACTTTGACAACAACTTCAGATCCTGGGGGGTGGAGGGGATGGTCTGTTAGGGTTAACAGGGTAAGTTTTTTAGCTTTCTACAACAGTTCATCTTAAGGATGCCTATATTTTCTTAGACATTTAGGTTACCATAATACTCTATGGTCATGTTTCAATCTTAATACCCTCAGAATCCCAGATTGATATGTAACTGAGCAGTCTACTTTTAAGTCTGAAGAAACGGGACACTTTCGAGGCATTCTAAGAAGAATATTACTTGTATCAAATATCTACTGGAATTACCTTTCTAAAAGTGGTATGAATTCAAAGAAGCTTTCAGTCATGTTTGACCCCTACTAGTCTGTTCCCTAGACTTTTTAAACTGGACAAGACTAAAAACCACCTACATTAAAGTATCCCAAAACCATGAACAAAAATCTGATTTTGGTTAACGTTTCTATTCCTCTATGCACTTTTTCCCTTCACACTGTTGCAAAATTGGGCAGGCCAGCATGACTGCTTAAGGAGGAAGCATCTTGTTTAATTAGTTCCATTTTAGAAATAAGTTGTGATCAAGTTGGTAACAGGGTGAAATTTAGAATGGTTCAAAAAATCTGTTAGTCTCCTCTTCAAGGAATGTTGTTTTATACAGGTTCAGGAATATTTCTTAGCCAATTACAAGCTTCAATTTTTTCCACAAGGCCAAATGACAACAACAACAACAAAATTGGTCCAGAATGCAAGAGGAGTACAAGTAAGAGTGTGACTCAAGCTTACATACTCCTGCACTTCTGACAGACTTGCAACATTGAGCCACAGGCTTTGTTTAGAAATTTGTGTTTTTCAAATTATGATTAAACCTACTTGTTAGAAATATTAGGACTAATTCAGTAAAATTCAGACCTTGTTTCAATGAACAATAATTACAATGTTAGTGAAACTTACAATAAACTTGAACTTCTGTATTCCTCTGCAAGTGCCATTAAGTGCAACTTTCATCTAAGGATTTCACAGTATTCTACAGTCTGTCATTAGTTTCTCCTAACATCCTGGTGAGAGGCTGGAGACAACTACATACGTATTACCTTATACTCCAAGCCGCCCAAAAAGTTGTGGAACTTATAACGGTTTAATCTATGTAATGTTACCTTGAGTACAAAACACTATTTAAGAACAAAAAAAACAGCCATATCAAAAGATTAAACATGCTCTAACTAAATCAGATTATGAGCCCTCTCACAGTTTGTCATTGATTGTCAAGATACGCATATTTTCCTGAAGTTCAAACCCTGAATTCCTCACCCTTTTCATCCAGAGTCCAGCTTTGGTTCCATCATGTCTGGAGCAGCTTGTTCTTTTGGAAGCTGTTCCATTATATACAAATCCACACGGATATTCCTTGGAAAACAAATCATTGGCCTTTCCTCCCTTATCTTCAACCACTTAGTATTAGACCAAGACAATGTGCTGTTGAGGCTAATTTGCTATTGCACAGAGCCTGTCAGCTATTAAAATGATAATTTGGTAAAACAGTTGGCATCTGATGTAAAGCCCACAGCTAGGCTAGCATGCACATCAAATCTCATCTCACCCTTACAAACTATGTTATGAGCTTTCCAAGTCAAGAGCGAGGTCATAGACAGAAGAATAGAAAAACCATGTACTAAACTTGGCTGGTAAATTAGAACCATTTCATGTCTTCAAGCAATCTAGTACTCTAAACACTTTACACTGAGAATGTTTTAATATGCTGTGCAATTCAAAGTTATTTTACAAGCAAAAGAGTTATGCATGTCAGGCAACTAGTATTATGCCTAATTGGCAAATTCTGTGGCAAGGGAAGTCTTTAGACTAGTGGTTCTCAAACTTTTTGGCCCATGGACCACCTGGCTCAATATAAATCTTTCCATGAACTACCAGTTGCTAATGAAAACTCACCATTAACAACAATTATGCCTGAGCCATTTTTGCTAGTGTTGCAGCTAGGGAGGCTAGTTTAATTTAAGTTAAACAGATGAAGTGCTTTAATTTTCTCATGTTAGTTTATCAAACTTCATTTTAAATAAAATAAAATATTAATTTATGTCCAACACAAAAGGTTTCAATGTTTTCTGACCCACAAAGGGGGAAAAACAAACAGCTGGGGACCACACAAGCAAGCAGCAAAAATACTCCCCCCCAACCCTCACTGAGACACCTCACTTCTCTGGTGCTCCAATCCCACAGGATGAGGTAAAGGGGAAGCAACAGGGAGGACTGAGGATCTGGCCTATGGGAAGCCCCGATTTACTTTTCTAGGGTTCCAGAGTCAGTGGATTTTATAGACCCACTTAGGCTGTGGGGTGGGTACAAATGAGGGGTTCAGTGATCTGGGAGGGAGGGAGGGGGTGCAGGATCTGGGAGGGAGGGAAGGTGCAAGGTCCAGATGGGAGGTAGAGTGCAGAATCAGGCTGGGAGCAGGATCAAGGGAGGGTGCAAGGAGCAACCATGGATGCAGGAGCAGGGTTGGGGTAGCTGTCTGGCCAGGGGGGAGGGTGCAAGAGCGGGGGAGGGTGTAAGAGCAGATGCGGGATAGAGTGTCTGGCAGGGAGAGGGGGGCAGGGAGCACCTGGGAATAAGGCTGAGGTCAAGGTGGCTGCAGGGCAGGCTCAGGGAAATGGAGGGGTAGAGAGGCTTGCCACAGTGCAGCAAGGCCAGGTAGGTGACCCCGGGGTGTCCAGCCCTGCAGGGGATGGGATTCTGCAGGGTCCAGTCCATGGTGCCCTCGGGAGCCAAGCTGCTGCTCAGCCCCTCCCCCTGACCAAGTCCCCCTGGGTGCAAAGCCCTGAAGGGCCCCAAATCCCCTCCTGCCTCCTGTGTGTGCAGGGTCCTCAGCCTCACCTCCTCTCACTGCTGCCAGGGAAGAGTGGGGGCCCCGGTTGCTCGTGCACCATGAGAGCCTGCCCCACGCAGCTGAGCCCTGTACAGCCCAACCTGCTGCCTGCCCCGTGGGGCCAAGCAAGGGAGGCACCACTCTTACCATGGTGGCAGCGCTCCTCCACATGTAGCTCCACAGCCAGGTGCAAGCTTGCTTTCTTCACCTTCCCATCTGTGCTGCAACCTCGCAGCTGCATGCCAACTGCAAGGCGGCTGCAGCAGCAGTCTCCCTGCTGCATGGGGAAAAGTGGACGGGGGGGGGGGGGGAAAAGGTGAGCTCCCACCACACACATGGGAGGCAGCAATGGTCTGCAGACTGCTCTGTGAGAACCACTGCTTTACACTATTTCAAGGACAGCTGGAAATGTTACTATGATTCAGTGGTAAGAGCCTCTAGCAATTTGAAGCTACACTATCCCCATGTTGGTTATTCACTGAAGAGAGTCTGTAAGATAGTTACTCACAATAAATATGCTTTCTTCAAGTAAGAATAGTTACCTTCTGCTGAATCTAAACCACACATTACAGAACCCTATACTAAGTTTTTTGCCCTTCACAAGTAGTGCAAACCCACACAGTGATATCTGCCAGAGCTTGTAGATGGATCACACCAACATTTCTGCTGCTGCCTTACAACAGCAAAGTTAAATGTAACCAAATTTTGTCAATTGCACATCTATGATACAAACTCAGTGCACAGCAAGGAAAACAATTAACCTGGACAGTCTCTCTGGCTGCTTGAGATAGCTACCAACAGTAAATTAAGTCACGAGACTTTTTCATTGGAATAGGACAATATAAAGCCAGAAAGGGTAAAATTAAGACATCTGAAGCTTACAAGGAGAAAACTGATAAAGGGTCAGAGAGCAGAACTATAACTCCAAGGCATAGCCAGAAGTTCCCCTTTCCAGCACAGTGAGAAAAGGCAATAGAAGAGGATCTTCAAGTTTTAATAAAAACATAAGCACAGCCATACTGGATAAGACCAAAGGTCCATCTTGCCCAGTATCCTGTCTGCCCACGGTGGCCAATACCAGATGCCCCAGAGGGAGGGAACCCAACAGGTAATCACGTGATCCTTCTCCTTTCATCCATTTCCAGGCAAACAGAGGCTAGGGACACCATTCCTACCCATCCTGGCTAATAGCCATTGATGGACCTAACCTCCATGCATCTATCTAGCTCTTTTTTTAAAATCCTGTTCAAGTCCTAGCCTTCACCACACCCTCTGGCAAGGAGTTCCACAGAATGACTGTGTTAAATGAAGAAAAACTTCCTTTTGTTTGTTTTAAACCTGCTGCCTGTTAATTTCATTTGGTGACCCCTAGTTCTTATACTGTGGGAATAAGTAAATAATGCAGTATTCAAGATGTGGGCATACCATGGTTTTATATAGAAGCAATAAGTAGTACTCCATCTTATTCTCTATCCCTTTAATGATTCCTAACTGTTTATTGCTTTTTTGACTACTGCTGCACACTGCGTGGATGTTTTCAGAGAACTATCCACAATGACGCCAAGTAGTTACAGCTAATTTACTCCTCCCCATCATGTTGTATGTATAGTTGGGACTATTTTTTTCCAGTGTGCATTACTTGAAATTTAATGTTGATAAATGCAATTTGCCATTTTGTTGCCCAATCACTTAGTTGGGTGAGATTTTTCTGAAGCTCTTCACAGTCTACTTTGGTCTTGACTATCTTGACCAGTTAGTATCATCTGCAAATTTTGCCACCACACTATTTATAAAAAAGTTGAACAGTATTGGTCCCAGGACAGACCTTTGAGGGAGCCCACTAGTTACCCTCTCCACTCTGAAAATCTACCATTTATTCCTACTCTTTGTTTCCTGTCTTAACCAGTTATCAAGCCATGAAAGGACCTTCCCTCTTAACCTATGACAACTACTTTACTTAAGGGCCTTTGAGGGATCTTGTCAAATGCTTTTTGGAAATCTAAGTACACTATATCAACTGGATTCTCCCTTGTCCACATGTTTGAGGGGGTCAACAAAGAACTCTAGTAGATTAGTAAGGCTTGATTTCCCTTCACAGAAGCCATGTTGACTCCCCCCCCCCAAGAAATCATATTCCTCTATTTGTCTGACAATTTTGTTCTTTACTAGTTTCAACTAATTTGCCCGGTACTGACATTAGACTTACTGGTCTAATTGCCAGGATCTCTCTAGAGCCCTTTTTAAATATTGGTATCACATTAGCTGTCTTCTAGTCATTAGGTACTAGAGCTGATTTTTACAAGCCACAGTTCTGCAATTTCACATTTGAGTTTTCAGAACTCTGAACGCCATCTGGTCCTGGTATCTTGTTACTGTTAAGTTTCTCAATTTGTTCCAAAACCTCCTCTAATGATACCTCAATCTAGGACAATTCCTCAGATTTATCACTTAAAAAGAATGACTCAAGTTTGGGGATCTCCCCAATATCCTCAGCTGAGAAGACTGAAACAGAATTCATTTAGCTTCTCCACAATAACTATAATCTTTGAGTGCTCCTTTAGCATCTCAATCGTCCAAGGGCCCCACTGGTTGTTCAGCAGACTTCCTGCTTCTGATGTACTTAAACATTGTGCTATTATTTTTTGAGTTTTTGGCTAGCTGTTCTTCAAATTTTGCTTTCTTATATTTTTTTACACTTAATTGGACAAAGTTTATGCTCCTTTCTATTTTCCTCACTAGGATTTGACTTCCACTTTTTAAAAGAGGTCTTAACCAAGAAGCAGTGACTGATAAAGCCACAGTGGCACTTTTTGGTTCTCTTGCTGTGTTTTTTAATTTGGGGGTATACATTTCAGTTGGGTCTCTATTATGTTGTCTTTGAAAAGTTTCCATGCAGCTTACAGGGATTTTACTTTTGGTACTGTACCTTTTAGTTTGTTTAACTAACCCCATTTTTATGTAATTCCCCTTTGTGAAATTAAATGCCACAGTGTTGAGCTGCTGAGGTGTATTTCCTACCACAGGGATGTTACATTATTACATTATGGTCACCATTTCCAAGCAGTGCAGTTATGCTTACCTCTTGGACCAGATTCTGCATGCCACTTAGGACTAAATCAATAATTGCCTCTCCTTGTGGGTTCTAGAACCAGCTGCTCCAAGAAGCAGTCATTTAAGACATCAAGAAATGTTCTCTCTGCAGCCTATCCTGAGGTGATATGTACTCAATCAATATGGGGATAATTCAAATCCCCCACTATTATTGAGTTTTTTTTTATTTTGATAGCCTCTCTAATCACTGTTAGCACTTCAGAGTCACAATCACTATCCCATCCTCATCAAGTGGTTGATAATATAGCCGTAGGGGTACATTCTTATTATTGGAACATGAAATTACTATCCATAGTGTGCCTGTGGAACATTTTGGCTCATTTAAGATCACTTCATTTGATTCTACATTTTCCTTCACGTATAGCGCCACCCCTCCTCCCCCCGCTCACCAGCACAACCTGTTCTGTCCTTCCAATATATTTTGTACCCTGGTATAACTGTCCCATTGATTGCCCTCATTCCACCAAATTTCCATGATGCCTATTATATCAATATCCTCTTTTAAAATGAAGCACTCTAGTTCACCTATCTTATTTAGGCTTCTAGCGTTTGTGTAGAAGCACTTTAAAAATGTGTCACTATATCTGCCTGCCATTTCCTGATGTTAGACTCTTTCATTTGATTGTGTCTCATCTGATCTGACCTGATGCATACTTCCATCTTTCCTTCAGATTAAAACATCTAGAATATCTATTAATTGACATCTCCCTAAGAGATGTCTCTGTTCAATCCATGTGCTCATCTGCACCCAGCAGCTTTCCCCCAGCCCTTAGTTTAAAAACTGCTCTACAACCTTTTTAATGTTAAGTGCCAACAGTCTGGTTCCATTTTGGTTTAGGTGGAGCTCATCCTTTCTGTATAGGCTCCCCAATCCCAAAAGTTTCCCCAGTTCCTAATAAATCTAAACCTCTCCTCTACACACCATTGTCTCATCCACGCAATGAGGCTCTGAAGCTCTGTCTGCCTACCTGGCCCTGTGCATTCAGCTGGAAGCATTTCAGAGAACACTACCATAGAGGTCCTGGATTTCAATCTCTTCCCTAGCAGCCTAAGTTTGGCCTCCAGAACCTCTCCCCTACCCTTCCCTATGTCATTGGTACCTACATGTACCACGGCCACTGGTTCCTCCCCAGCACCACACAAGTCTATCTAGATGTCTCAACCTTCACACCAGGCAGGCAAGTCACCACACAGTTCTTCCGGTCATCACGAACCCAGCTATCTATGTTTCTAGTGATCAAATCCCCCATTACTAACACCTGCCTTTTCCTAAAGACTAGAGTTCCCTCCCCTGGAGATATATCTTCAGTGAGAGGATACCATATCATCCTCCTCTGGAAGAAGGGTCCCAACTATGGGATCATTTCCCTCTGGTCCAGTTGACTGTTCTCCTTCCCTGAGCCTTTCATCCTCCTTAACAGCAGAGGGGCTGACTGAGGATGGGACAGTTCTACAGTGTCCTGGTAAGTCTCATCTATGTAAGTCTCTGCCTCCCTCAGTTCCTCCAATTCAGCCACCCTGGCCTCCAAAGCCTATACATGGTCTGAGGGCCAGGAGCTCCTTGCATCAAATGCACCCCTACACCACCGGTCCATAGGGCACGTAATCATACGTGTTACATTGGGTGCAATCAACAGGACAGCCCCCACTCTGCTGCTGGGCTTCTGCCTGCATTCTCTCCTACAGATCATTTGATTGATAAGGCTTTTATTTAAATCAGGAAGTTTTGGTTTTAGTTTAGTTCAAAAGTTTTAAAGAATGTCAATGGAACATCTACTTGGAAAAAAAATGAAACCAACAAGTATCATCCAGGGACAATAGCAGAACAGGAATTCTAACATCCTTCATGTTCTTGACAATTTGGGAATCCCTCGTCACTGGCCTACCCCTCCAATTCTTCATAATTTCTACCCCAGAAAGTGGAAACGGCCCCCTCCCCTCCTCCAAACCTTTGGTGCAGCGCAAGGCTCTAATCTGAGCAGTCACCAGTTGGTTGTATATAGATCCAAATCCTGAACCCCAAGTGCTTCCAATCCCCCTTACATCTGAGTAACAAAACATCACTGCTTCCAGCTCTGGGCTTCTCAGGTGCACTCCATGTGCAAGATCTAGGGCCTGCCAGTGTAGACAAGTGACTGCACTATAGTTTTCTTGCTCAGGGTGTCAAAAAAAAAAAAAAATCTCAAAGCATAGCAAATTATAGTGTCTGTAGCATCAGCGTGGACAATGCTAGAGCACTTTAGACTTTGACTGGCAGACAAAGCCCTAATGTGATTCCCCCTGCCGAAGGGGTGTCCCTGCAGTCTGCCAATCTTAGGCCAAGTCACTGGCAAGTTACTGTGCAGTAAATCAGCCCCAAGCACTGTAATTTTCATGGTGTTCACACTGGCAAGGCACTTAGAGTGCAGTAACTGCAGAGCTAGAGTGCACTAGGTAAACCACCTCCAAGGGAAACAAAGCTTACTGCACTCTGCATAGTGTGCTGAGGTGCCAATGTGGACACCATAATGTAGTACTGCATCCTGACTGGTCTCCGGTACTCTTCCCACAATGCTAGTTCTGGTCTCTAATATTTTGAGCTCTACTGCCCTGCTCAGGTGACCAAGACCCGCCCGCGTGGTGTGGGGTTTTGTTTTCGTTTTTTTTAATTTGCAAGTCCTCTTCCAGTTTGCTCAGCAACAAGTAGTGTGTTCTCAGCACCTCTCCCCACCTAGCCATGCCTGCGCCACACACCAAGAGATGCCTGGCTTGGAGCCATGCTGAGGGGCTAGACCATATCAGTGTTTGTGGCAAGGAGGCAATCCAGTCCCAGCTATGCTCCAGGTGCAGGAATTATGATAGATGTATGTAGGCACATCTCTAGGTGCATGACAAAAAGGGCCATGACCAGGATGCACTGCAGTGTAGGGTCAAAATGAAGGAGCTGTGAAACACCTACCACAAGTAACTGGAAGCAAACTGTTCCTCTTGTGTGGTGCTCATGACCTGCAGGTACTATAAAGAGTTGGAGTATATATTTGGAGGTAAACTCACCTCCATTCCAAAAGACTCCCTCTAAGCCCTGGAGGCATCCATGGGTATCAGGCAGTGGACCAAGCCAGAAAGAGGAAGTTGTGGCTGAATGTGCTAAGGGGAGAGGGACCCAGAGCCAGGAGGACTCTACATCTGTAGAGGCTTGCAGTGCGATGTTTTGCACCCCTGAAAAGGTGAGCCACTTGCAGCCCTGGAAGGCTGCGGATGATGCAACTGATAAGCGGGTTGGGAGCAGGAGAGTTACAGAAAGGAGACTGGACTCTGTGATGCTGGTACCAGTAGAGAGTTGGTCAGATGACATAAGGGATTGCCTGCCTCACAGACCTCATCAAAAGCTTCATACAGCAGCTATGTCACCCCTCTCCCCAGATTATCTGGCAGAGCCAACATAGCTAACATTCCCTTGTCACTGTGCTGTCAGGGGGAGGGGAGGAACCATTGCTACACAAAGACAAGCTGCATATGGTCCAGGATGGAACCTACAACCAAGTAGGAGACCCTCCTTGACTTCCCTGTTCACCCTTAGCCAGGGGTGGCCAACCCATTCCAGATGAAGAGCTGGGGGCAAAGTTGTTGAGGAGAAAAAAAAAAAAAAAAAAAAAACCACACCACAACACACTGCTGCACTGGGGGAAAATAGATGGTGGTACACCATCCCACAGCTGCTTTTTTGTTGTTTTGTTAATTTTGCCCAGGTCTTCGCAGCCCTGCCTTTTTTTTGGGGGGGGGGGGGGGGGGGGCATGCCTCAACAACTTTGCCCTGGGTCTTCACGCTGTCTCCACGGCTATTGTGGCTTCCAAAAAAAAAAAAAAGAAGCAAAGCACTGGGAAGGGGTGAGATATGCAAGCTCTGGGAGGGAATTTGGGTGCAGGAGGAACTAGGGAAGAGGATGCTGGTTCAGGGAGGGGAACTCCAGGCTGGAGAGTGTTGGGGTGCTGAGCAAGCTGCAGGCTTGTGGCTGTGAGAGTGCAGAAGTTTGGGCTGGGGTGCATGAGGGGCTCAGGGCAGGGAGACTGGGAGTATGATGGGCTCAGGACACAGATTTGCGGTGTGTGGATGGTGCAGGAGTGTTGTGGCAGAGTATACTTTAGTCTATTTTCTACTCCATTTTATATATTTTTATCATGTCCCCTCAATTTCCTTGTCATGGTAAACAATTCCAATCTCTTCCATCTCTACTCAAAAGTGATGGGATTTTGAGGTGAGGGGAATTTAAGCTTTTACACCTTATAAGGTTTTCAGCTCAAGAAAACTACATTTGCATCATAGACAGCTCAGTGAACGTCTCTGCTCTATGTACAGCTGCTCTCCAAAAAAATGGTTTCCCCCAACATCAAGGATGGGACTGCGTGCAACAATGTCTTCTATGAAGTGGTGCAGCTTTACCTGAAATAGTTTGTGCAATACCGGTCCTTTTGGAAAGGAGATGACATTTCAGAACCAGAAGGCTTTTGGAGAAGACTGACAAGAATGATCAAGAACATCGAGGGGGAAAGGGTTCATCAACACTCACGTTTTCCCAACTTGTTTAGGGCCCTGGGAACTTTCAATATCTTCATTGGTCTCGGCAAAATTAAGTAGCTTTGTGCCATCTGCAGATTTTGCTACCTCATTACTGAGTCCACTTTCTATACTCATTTCCATCATGCTCAATGATCAGAAACTCAAGGTATCCCACTGTTATCCTTTCGCCACTATGACAATTTAATACTCTTCTGTCTTGTCAGTTTTGGATCCATATCCAAGCATTTCTTCATTCCATGAATACTTAAAGAATCCAGGACAGAGGCTACCAAATAAGCTGATTTAGCAGTCTCCAACTATTATAAATCACCATTTTTCTACTTGCTATTTTATGAACGTGTTTAAAGAATTCTAGAGGCTTCAACTCCACTAGAAAATTCTTAACTCATACTAGCAAATACGTGGTAATTAACATAAGGTCAAACCCTAGCAGAGAAAAGAAGTTTGCTCAATGTTAAAATTACAGGCTGAGGTAAACCCAAGATTTCTAATATGAGTTAGGAAGAGGTTAAGACTATGGAGAACTACTTATTGCCTTGCCTTCACTATGATTTGCTCTCATGTTACCTAATGCAAGTACTTTCCACTTATAAGATTTTAGGAGATGAAAGCATTTTCCTTTATCAAAATATGGTAGTCTTAAGAGTGCGATTTTTGTAGTCTGATTGACTTAACCTCTAGTCCGCTGGAACATTGACAGTTTTTAAATGGACTGCATGTTTTGTTAGCAGCCCAGCCATTTCATATTTAAGTTCCTTCAGTATTCTTGCACATTATGCTGACAATGCTCCTGCTACTGTTGCAGTCCCAATTCCTCCCTCCCCACACCACCCTGAAAATACACACACACACACACAAAAACTTCAGATCCAACTATAGTCATATATATAATTCCGCTGGTTTCAAAGATGTAAAATTGAGCATGTCTCCCCCCATAGGATATGGGCTTTAAACTGAAGAGGGTGAAGCCATGCCTCATAAGAATCAAATAATCTTTTCAAGCTCCCCAACCCAAACTGTGGAATCAAATAAGAATCACCATTTTGGTTTCACATTTATATGTTTATTTATTGGAGATTAATTTTTCCAAAAAAAGAAAAATCTAAACGCATTATAACTACTTCATATTACATTAGAACTCCAAGGCATAGGGGAAAAAAAAAAAAAAAAAAAAGTACCACCGATATCAGCTCAGCTCGTGACATTACACAGCACCTTCTCAGAGATCAAACTCTTTCACAAGTAAAGGTATTATCCATCCCTTGTTAGATAGCAAAATTATAATGAACAGACGAATGTTGTCTCATGCAGAGTAACAGAACATAGAAAGATCTATTACTAAGATTTTACCTGTGTGTATGTATATAAACATTTGCTAGAAATTTATTAAATATTCTACAGATTACATCGACTACATTTAAGTCACTACTTTAATTACATTTGCATGACAGCTACAAGCAGAGTTTGTTCCAGTGTCACTATTTTGCCACCATGCACATCCCAAATACTCCTTTCCTTAAGGTAAGTTAGGTCCTAAAACCTTGACGAAACCTTTTAAGTGAGAGTATGCAAAAGAGAAAAAAAAAAATGAAATCTCTAAGTATTGTGCATTTATATTTCAGTTTTGCAGAAATGTGAAGTTCTGAGAAAAAAAGTGAATTTTTTAAAGATACATCTGATTTGTAGATCAAGATTTTTGATCCACCCACTCAGACAACTTGAGTATTTTTTAATTCCTGAGGCTATTTTAATTCAGCCTATTATGATACAAGTCACTGCTTACAATCAGGGGCGGCCCTAGACTAGCTGCCAGCAACTGGCTCCCTAGGTGAACCATGCAATCGGCACCCCCACCTCCAAACCCCTTGATGATATTGCACCACCATTTGGTGCCCCATTTAACTTGGCACCCTAGGCAACCGCCTGGTTCACCTATGTGGACGGGCCGCCCCGCTTACAATCAGCATTCCCATAACATTGGCTTTTGTGCTTGTGGAGCTGGAAAGGAAAAGCCATGCACCCTGTAAGTTCACTACAATATACTTGCTGCAGTAACATGCAGCAACTAGTATAGCCATAATACAGATGTATCATATAATGTAAATTCATACAATAGGTAGTAATCATGCACATTCTTTAAAATGACCTGACTTTTTACAAAGACTAGAAGGCTGCACCACAAGCTTGCTATGCTTGCCAACCCTCTCCCCGCTTCTCCCAAGCCACTTTTGCAGCCAGAGAGCATGACAACATCATTCTGTTGCCCATCAGGAAAAACTTTTTTATACAAAGAGATTGAAGTATGCAGCCTCTACCAATGTTTTGTTTCTATTGCAGAAATTGCCAGAAAGCACAATCAGGATTGGTGCCAAACATGCTTGTGATGGGGTGTGGTCACAGAAGACCCTTTGGGGGTGCTTCCCAGAGTGCTAACAAAGCCACTGACACGTGCCTTCTTGTTCTCTGGGGCTTCTCACCATCTGGCCCTACTGGGCCAGATCTCCTGGTCTTCCCCAGCCAAGGCGGAGCTGAAATCACTGTCCCTCCCTCCAAGGAGCAAATTAAACAGCTAACCTCTTCAGGTCTGAGGAGAATGCAGTTTTGGGCACAGCTTCCAGGGAATCCACTCCCCAAACGGGCTCAGAACCCAAAATAAATCATTCAGGTAAGCCTCCTTTAACAAGGATAGGACAACGTATGCAGATTACTCCCTCGTAACAATTATTTACACTAAGCTTGATAATAAAAGTGATTTTATTAAGTACAAACTACAGCTATGAACAAGTAGTCGACTAGTCAATTAACCAATAAGCCTAGACTTATCAGTTAATCTAGTCAACTACATGCATTTTCCACCCCCTTTGCTTCCTCTGTATGATAGCCAGCAGCAAGGGACGCGGGGGAGAGAGACAGGAGCCAGTGTTAGGGAAACTGGCTTAAAAGCTACAGGGAAGCAGCCTCCACCCATGATCCCACCGCAGGCAGAGCCTGCTTTGCAGCAGCAACACCTGCCCACAGCAGGCACAGGCTTGCCACAGAGAGAGGCTATCCCGGCAGCAGCCCCTGTTGGTGGGAGGCTGGGTTTCCCCCCCATGGACAGGAGCTCCTGCTGCAAAGCAGTCTCAGTGGCTGGCTGAGGATAGAGGCTGCTTAGGTGCAGCCTCCCTTGACACTCCCTGCAGCAGCCTCTGTTCATGGGGAGTTCAAACCACCCCCTCCCCCCCAAATAGACAGCAACTGCTGCCAGCCCGTGCTGCTGCCTCTTGTATAAATAGCAGCAGCAAGGAGTGGCAGGGGGGCCAGATTGCAGTGACTGCCAGCCTACCCCTGGGAACTATAGCGTAGTTGGCTAGCAGACTATTCAATTAATCAATAGCTTCCACGCAGAAGGACCAAGCCCATTTACAAGCCAGGTTCCCACACAGTAAATTCCAAGGTACTTAGTCTAAGGCAGGGCTACTCAACACATGGCTCTCTTTTCCATCTTTCCTTCCCCAAAAATACATCATTTTTGGTGTACTTTTTCTAATAATTTCTGGCTTCCTTTTTCCCCCCCTCAATTTCTTAAACCCCAGAATTAGAAAGAGGAAGAATTGGGATGTGTTCTCATCTTCTCCCCACCCTCCTTCCCTTATTTATTTTCTTCCATGTTTAACTTATTCTTGTCTAATTTACACCCTCACTGCATGCCAACTGTCTCCCTGCCTGCATTTTCTTCATATTATCAATATGAAGGGCTTGATTGATACAGGGCTGTGGAAAGGGGATTCAGATCTTCTAACAGTTTATTTTAGGCTTGGTTTTACAAGGAGAAAAGGTTATCTGTGTGGTTTGGCACATACTGGAATATTTCTGGGCATTATTTTTTTTAAGTAAAGTACTGGATCTCCATTTTCATTAATCTTAATATTCTCTTCCATAACATTTTATTTATTTCATATATTATATATGAAATTTTATTTATATGCTATTTGTTAATAACTTGGGTGCCTACCATGGTGGCACATCCAAACAAGCACACATGACTTTTATATAGGTGCACAAGACAAACCTCATGCCGCTCATGGCTGGAAAATAAGAAATCTTTGAAGGAACACTAGTCCACACCACCACTCCTGTTCCACTGACTTAAGGGCCATTAAAGTCGATTTTGATACTCCTACTTAGAAGAGTAACTGCTAAATTGAAAAGTCACCCATGCAATGTTAAAAGTGCTGCATCTGCACTACTGCAAGTCAACGTTTCTGGTCTCTGGGAGGTGTCCCACAGTGCCTCACTATGGCTACTCTGACCATGACTTTTAGCTACTGCTCTCTAGGAGAGCAGGAAAAGCCAAGAAAATTTGAAGGCTATTTCCTGTGTAGCCAGCATCATGAGCAGGCAGCACACTTGAACAGGAGCCCCATGAGGTCTGAGTTGCAGACAAGCAGCGGCATGGAGCATACAGGAGATTCCCACACATCAGTGAGGGCCAGGAAGAGGAATCTGTTCTCTCAGCAGCAAAATAAACGCAATGATCCATGCCAAGATGGCAAAGGACATGGAAGAGAAAGGATACATCAAATGAAAATAAATGAGCTGAGGCAGGCGTACCAGAGGACAGGAGGCGGCAAATGGATGCTCTGGAGCATTTCTGCTTTCAGCCCCTCCAGCCTTTGCAGGCCAACTTTCTCTCCACACAGCTCCATAGCTTCCTCTCCCAGGGGCCTTAGAACATGAGGGAAGCAGCAGGTACGGGGGAGAAAAGCCACCCGAGAACAGCTTCACACTCAACCCCAAAGGATGCATCAAAGCAAAAGGCTGTCCTCCTCACACTTGTGATCTTACACACTCCTCCTCTGTCCCTACTATGTTCCCTAAATACACACATGATTTCTGAACGGTGTCTTTATTGGTTGTGCTGAAGGTGCAGGAGGGAGGTTTACAGGCAAACACACTGAATGCAGGGCACCTCATTGGGAACAACATGCATGCCTCAAAACTGGTCTTCCATAAAACTAAATTTCAAAGCCTCTCTGATTTGCACTGCCTCTGCTTGCCTTACTGTCCTAGTGTCTGGCTGCTCAAAATCCATGGCTAGGTTCTCTGCCTCACCCCTCAACCTTGCAAGGTACGCTTCCCCCTTACTCACAAATATTATGGAGCACATAGCAGGCCCCAGTGTTGGGAATGGAAGTGTTGCATTCGCTAAGGTCTACCCTAGCCAGTAGATTATGGAACCTTCCCTTTAAACATCCAAAAGGAAGTTCTGCCATCATTCTGCACTTGCTTAGCCTGTAGTTGAACTGCTCCTTACTATGGTCCAGGCTGCCAGTGTACCACTTCATGAACCACGGAAGCAAGGAGCAGGCTGGACCACCAAGGATTGCTATTAGCATTTCAATGTCCCTGATAGTAATTTTCTGGTCTGTGGGAAAAGTTCCAGCTTGCCAAAGAAGCACGTGTTCCTAAAGATGAAAGGTGCATGATGCGTGCCGGAACATTCCACACTGATGTCGGCACCATTGAGAAGTACCCCTTGCGGTTGATGTACTTGTTGGCAAGGTAGTTGAGTGCCAAGATGGGGAAGTGCGTTCCATCCATTGTCCCACCAGTGTTAGGGAACCCCACGGTGGCAAAGTCCTCCACATTTCCCAGAGTCACTACCCTCCATAGCAGAAGGGTATTGATTGTCTTGGCTACTTGGATCACAGCAGCCCCCTCTGTAGATTTCCCCACTTTAAATTGATTCCGGACTGAGCAACACTTGTGGAAACTTGCAGTGCTAGACAACTGACAGTAGGCAAGTGAGTGGCAGCCAAAGAATACCCAAATGAGACCTGCTCTCTCCCCTGCCTTGAAGCACTTTGCAAGCTTCCATGAAAGTGGCCGTATGCATATGGACGTTATGAGGCCCCTGCTGATCTTCCCATAACTGCATCACAATGCAGTCCCACCAGTCTGTGCTTGTCTGACAGCACTAGAACTGGTGTTCCACTGTGTCCAGAGGACTGACTGCTGGCAGCATTTGCCCAACTCAAAGTACTTGACAGAAGAGTATGTTCATGCATTCCAAGCTTCATCCTCGTTCTTGCAGATCCTGGATATGCTCTGGACATACCGCAACATTAAGCGCACCAAGGTAAACATCATTATTGTAATGCTTTGATGCTTGATGGATTCCATGCTTCCACTATTATGGTGTCTGTGCAGATAACTAAGAGACAAAAGGCCACAAAAAGACTGTTGGCTGTTGCTCTGAAGCGGGGGGGGGGGGGGGGGGGGAAATGAGGTCCTCTGTCATGAGGTCCTCACCAAGGTCCCTCAGCCTTGGGACCCCTTCCTGGGTCACAAACCAACCAGAGCCCCTTTCTGGTGCAGGTCACCCATGCCTTTTATGGTCAATGCCAATTTCCCACCTTCTATTTACAGAGCTTTGGTTTTCTAGCAACTGACTCAGCCAGCCTCTCCTTCTGGCTTGGGAGCGCACACAGCCACACCCTGGCTCCTTGCTCCTCCCTTTCACCTCCCCTCTGGCTGCCTTATATAGCCCTCTGGCTAACGAGGCCCACAGCTGCTTCCATTAGCCCTTCGGGCCTGGGCTTACACAGCTGGCTGTAACTGGCCTTTTCAGCCAGGCTGTAGTGGCAGAACTCTGGCTTAGCCAGCAGTCTGTCACACTTCACAAAATAAAAAGTTGACTTTAATAAATTCAACCTTATCTCATAGTGCATTTATGGCCTAAGTGCATCACCTTCCTGATACTCCCATACTTCTGTGATGCAGAACCACAAAAGAGTACAAATTAAAAAAAAAATGCTCCAACACATACAAGGATAATAATGAAGTACAGCTCCAAAAGTACAGCTCCAAAAATTAACACAAATGACAATCATGCTCTGCAAAGAACTGGCCACATATAAACAAGTGCAGTTCTCAAATAATTCCAATGAAACTGACACATATTAGAGATGTTAAATCCTACTTAACCACTTAAACTTTGTTTAACCGATGTATGTTTAACTGATTAAACAGGGGCTGCCCTGACCCTGCAGGGCCCAGCCTGCCAGTTACAATTAACTGTTAAGCATCACCTGATGCTTACCAGTTACCCACTCACATCCAACAGACCAACATCTGCTCACCTGAATAACTGATTTGTAAATCCCTCAAAAATTTAAAAGCACTATAGTAAATCCAGCATACTGGAGCCAATTTAAGTCATCAAATTGATAACTCAGATATTGGAATGCCCTGTAGTTGTGTATTGCACACACAACAGTGGATTTCTTCTAGATACCACAGTGTGGATCTCAGGACAGGAAAAGCATACAGATTTGTGCAACTCATTTTACAGCAAAAAAGGAATACTACAGAACTGAAGTAATGTTTCTAGTGCGATATCAGCACTTCCTGTTTCAATCACATTCCAAGTAGCATTTACATGCGCTGTCACAGTTCGGTGTTCTGTGCACATAAGAGATTTCAGGGAAAACAGCCCATTTTTTAAAGAATAAAATGCATGTAAGGACTCCTGCAGCTAAACATCGGTTTAAGTGCTTTGTTTAATCAAGTAAATGCACTTTTCAAGTCCTTGTTCAACAGTTAATCATTAACAATGTACAAAAGACTGGCTGAGATAAACATTGTATTTGGTTGCCAAATTGCACACATCAATAAAAGTGGCCTTGCACAAAGCCACAATAATCAGAAGCACGAGGCCAAGTGTACACCCATAAAGTATACATTTGTGGGATACTGTTAACAGAATATATCTGAAGGTGTGTATTTACCCATCCGCTTTCACATAGTAGGCTCTTTGGAAATTTTACAAAGAATTTACTAGTAACTCTTGAGAAACAGCTGGTTGTTCCCCAACATCCACCACAAGAACTATATGCACACAAGTTTACAGGTTCTGAAATTAAAATTGAGAAATGTCAGATACTTCTGCCAGGTGCAAAAAGTTAAGCCAGTAGCTTTTAGCAGAAGTAAGAACTTCATGATTTTGCTATAATTACATAAAATAAATGTGTAGTCACGGTACAGTATTTTAAAATCTTAAACCCCACAACTGAAATGGGAACTTGTTAGTAGCAAGATTTTACAAAACCTGAGTATCATTCACTTATGTACATATGTTCTGTTGAGATCAAGCTTTCAGAAGCCTGTTTTTTCAAAAGACAAACAGCTGAATAATTTATCCACTTGGCTGTCTTCATCACTACTTCATTATGAGAAATCAGTTCAGCCCATCCAAAGTTGTAACCTTCCATTTACAATTGTCACCGATAATCAGTATTTTCACTGTAACCACTTTTATTAAAAACGGAAGTTTAAATCTTAAGGAGCTGATCCTATATTGTTTTGTGAACTGGAATTGTACTGCCATTCTTCACTGCAAATTGCATCTGTTTGAGATTTAGAAAATGTTAAATAGAAATATTCATATTGGAAAACAATTACTGAACATGGATTTGCCATGAGACTGTTATAGTGCAGTTTATGGACTATGCTTTATACTAATAGAAACATCATGTGCCTACTTAACATATCCACTCAAGTGATTTTATGGATTAGAAATTTCATGACTGTCTTATGAAAGCCAATAAAATGGCAACTGAAGTCTCTCCTATTTCTTTTTAAACTGCTGGCAGCATGCAGCGTTAAAGTCATTGTTCATAGAGTGTTTTCTATCCACACCCCTCTTGTGAAAAGGAAGGCTCAAAACTTCCAAAAATAGGTCTTTTGCCTTGATTTATATAGTGTATTCTTTATTTGGCATTAGAAAAATATTCCCTTTGAAGTGTATTTTTGTTCTGTTTTAATTTTTCCCCACTGTGACAAAGATGAAAAGATCAAATATTCATCTAGAAAAGTTTAGATCAGGGCAGATCAAGTTATTGGCACTGTAACCTGAATTGTAAAATAAAACTAGTTGTTTAGCAGATTAGGACAATCTTTCAAAACAATAATAATCTGAGATTTTATGATACTAGCAAGAAATGCATTAGCACTTCATGTTCAAAGGCAGGATTCCCCTCAATACCTTTCAGGTTACAACACTACCCGTATTTTTATGACTTATTTTAGTTTAGAATTGCCTTGCTAACAATATGCAGGAAGATGTAAGTTTAACTGATAAGTATTAGCTTAGCAGTTAAACTTTGGGCTGCTGCCAAGAGCCTGTAGGGCCACCTGCCCATGTGGCTGGGAGCCCGCGGATCATTTCTGTGTAACCAATTGAATTTCGATTGGTTATGTGGTTAGTGCGTTTTCAACTTTACATCCCTACAAGATGCATCAATTCAAAACTGCATAAGAGGAGAACTATTATCTCCATTAAAACAGATTGCTGAAAGCAGCAAGCTTGCCTCCTGAATTCCCTGATGAGAGGGCAGCAAGATTACAATAGCCTCTGCCAAAAAAAACACAAACACAAAACAAAAAAACACAACTCAAAAGTCTAAGGCCATGTCTGCACTTGCCACACCAAAGACTGACCGTCTGGTGTTTAACGGGTTTAGTAAGGACCCTCTAAATTGAACGCTGAGGGCACCCTTGATTGGTGCTGGTACCCCTCAATTCACAAGTAGCAAGGGAAGCCGATGTGCATTTGCTCCCATCCACCTCCCATTGTGAAGTCAGTGCTAAACTCAGCTTAAGGTATGTCAACTCCAACTATGTCAGTTACGTAGCTGAAGTTGAATACCTTAAGCTGACCTTCCAGGCCTAGGATAGACCTGACCCAAGGCTATGTCTACATTTGAGACCTTACAGCAGCACAGCTGTACTGAAGCAGCTGCACTACTGTAAGGTCTCCAGCATAGCCATTCTATGCCAACAGGAAAGAGCTCTCCTGTCAGCAAAATTAAACCACACCAAACAAGCAACAGCAGCTATGTCGGTGGGAGAACATTCCAAACTAGCAAAATGCTATCTTCTCCAGGGTACTCTTGACAGTAATTACCATAATGTTGGGTGTGAGGGCATTCTTTTCACATCCCTGAGACACAGTTATCAACAAAAAAAGTGCTAATGTAGACACAGCCTTAGCTGGTCCAAATGCTTAAAGCAACAGCTCCCTGGCATAAATAGACATCTTGAGGATTTGCTTGCCTAATAAAATTATGTAAGTTAACTACAGCCTTTGTTGCAGTCTCAATTGCAGATGCGTCAGATTCAGTTTTTACTTAAGCTGTGCTTGGTAGAGACTCATCAGCATAACGTGTGTATTTTTATTTAGCCAAAAGCAGCGCATGAGTTACAATGAAGGTATTCAAGTTCTGTTAAGGCCAGACCAAGTTTTTGGATTAGAGCTTTAAAAAAAAAAAAAAAAAGTTGTTCTCCCCCTCCAACAACAGTCAGTTTGAGCTGACTTGACAACTTTGGTTCTCTGCCTTTTGATGTAAGAGCGATAGCTAAAACATGCAACTCAATGATCTATGCCAGTATTGGCATGTGTTACAAACAGATATGCTTTTGAAAGATGCAATCTTGGTTAACATTCATGATATGAAGAGACCAGTAAAAATTTTAGTTGTTTAACAGTTATTTAATAGCATTGTTAAAGGTGCTGAGCATCCACAACTCCTGTTAACTTCAAAGAGTTTGTGTTGTTTGTCTACCTGTTTGACTGCTAGAGAAAGTAGGCATGGTAATCTGCCATGGCTGTCGGTCTGGTACCTTTCACTATCTTTAGTCTTCTTCCCTGACATTGAGAGACTATAAATAGGTAGGATTATCTTCTGGATCTTCACTGACTGTACCCATTGGAAAAAAAATCCCCTGGAAAAGGAAGTTGCAGCTCCATAAAGCATCCATAACAACCCCTTAGATTAGAAGTGGGAATGGGAGGTGAGCTAGAAGAGGCAAAAAACCCAGATGTAGGCAAAATACTGGGCAGGAAGGAGACAAGGTGAGTGGGGCTTGGGAGGTTCTCACTCTTGCACAACCACTGTTAGTCCTCTCAAGGAGTTAAAGCTAGCTACCAATGTGATTGGAAGAAAGCAGGAAGGTTAGAGAGAAAGTGATGGTTCATTACTATCAGACTATATCCACTGTCCAGCTCAGAGGGCATAGCGGTCCCAAGGAAGTAATTTACAAAAGAAAGTATGACTAGTCATGAAAGTATGACTTCATTTCATATCTAGAGCCAAGGTATTGTATGCATTCTTCCATTTCAGCAGATTAACCGAACACCTCACAGACTTTAAAGTATTTATCCACATACCCCTCGGAGGTGGCCATTCCCATTTTTACAGATGGGAAGCTGAGGCACAAAGGATAAGTAACTCATCCAAAGTCATATAGGAAGCCCACAGCAGAAGTATAGAATTTAAACTAGACCCCTCAAGTCCCAGGCTAGCCCTCTACCACTGGACCATCCCCTCCTTTGCCAAACACATAATCACTCCAAAACACATCAAAGGTGAGAAGGGCTTCAAATGTTTACCAGAAACCTAATGCAAGAAAAATATGAAGCTCTCAAAAATGATCCTGAGACAGCCCCCAGGTAGAAGCCACAACAGCTTGGCTGGCTCAGCTCTCAGTAGGACACTGTCAAATATCATCTTTGGAAGGATGTCATCACCCCACCCCATCTTTTATATTAGCCTCTGGAGAGAGGTCTTATGAGGTCTGTATCTGATAACTTCACAAAGGCATGAAAAACTTAAGATGTTGCAGACCACAGAACAAATCTGAGCTGCCAAGCTAAAATCTGGAAAGCTGTATCAGACGATAAAGCTAGGATTGCATAGTGTTTGGAGTTGTGCAAATTATTTGCACATTAGCATGTATTTGACTGAATTATGAAAGATTTCTGAAAGGATGCAAAATAATTATTGTATCTGTCTCAGAGGTCAGGAGAGAGAGAGAGAGCGCGAGCATAATACAAAATCTTGAGTACAGGAGTACATAATGTTATATTATGCCAAAAATTCACTGAAATGGTTGTCTTAAAGTTAGCCTCCCAAATTGCTAGGCATGTAAATAAGTGAGCTGATTTCTAGAAGTACTGGAACACCACCACTTCTGAAACAAGTATCAGTATCATTTTTTACTTTGAAGTACACATCTGGGAGCCTAACTTTAAGGTAATCTTTAAAAATATTTTTAAAGAGGTTGATACATAAAAACTTTGCAGCTATGTTACATTCCTCTTGTAGTCAACACTAGCCTTCAAATCAGGAAGTTTCAAAAAGCAATTGTTAGAAAGCATTCAAAACAAATTCTTCCAGTTTATGGATAATGCAGCTGTGCTATATTTTTTAATCCCACGCTTTATTGAACTAAGATTTTAATTCATTTACATACCTATAGAATTTTTTTAAGGTATTAATATTAACCACTGACCTTTTAAAGAGCCAAAAATAAGCAAGCCAAATTAACTCAGCTCTATACACGGCAACTGAAAAATTTAGAGAATATTCAAAAGTTTTAAGTCTCTTGATTTTGCATATGTTATTTAATGCTGATAAGGAGTTAGCATTGGTACTATCATTTTATATGGCTAAACTGGACTATGAACCCAACATTAAGCAGTCCAGTGGCTTATGTAGTATCACTCCTCAAATCAAAGTCCAAATCTCTGAGATTATTAGTTAAAATGTATAAAAACAGAATAATTCTCGCACTCTTAAGTGGCTAACTAGCCAACAAAACAAGAAGGACAGTTTTCAATTCAAGGGACAATTAATGCATAAAATAAGTCCAGAGAAAGCTATGCAATTATTTTACCTACCATTGCTGTAACTAAGATTACTGTAACAAAGGTGAGCAGACCAGTATGAAATCGTCCAGTTTGTTTACTGTGTGCAGTGTCAGTTCTCCCACTCTTTTTGTTTCTGTGCGGCGAGAACGCCTCCCCTCCCTACTTATCCTTCAAACAAAGTTACAGGAAAAGTGTGATGTAAACCCAGGAAAGTTGGCAGGATGATGCAACGTTAAAACTGGTATTGAAAGCTAGTTTTAACGTTTTCTTGTCAACTGACGAGGTCTCATGTCCCTTTCAACGGTTCCCCGCTCACTCCATGGCCCTTCCACATGACTTTTCCACCACTGCCAATACCACGCCTCACGCAGATGTGACCACAGCCCTAAGAGCAGGTCTAGGCGCCTGCAGATGTGCGCTCAGCCGTCGTTAAACCACGCCACACACCCTCGCCCTGTTTCCTCCGCCGGCAGCGCGGCGTGGCTGGCAACGAAAGGTGCTCTTCCCCCTTGCGGGCCACTTCCTGGCTCGCGCTAAGCAAGGACTCTGAACTCCTGCCCGGGGCCACGTGCTTCACTTTCTAACCCCCCGCAGTCACTGCCCGTGAGAGCTCGCCCACTCCTGCCCAGCGCGGGCTGCCCGGGCTCGCCACCCAAACCACAGCGCCCTGGGGCGGGGCTGCGCTCGCCGCCCCTCCGTGGCCAGAGCGGAGCGCAGGGGCCGGACACCTGTATGAGCCGCCCGGGACGCGCTGAGCCCTCTACTGCAACGGGAGGAGGAAGCCATGCCCGGCACGCCGGTAGCTCCCCGGCCCCAGCAGGTGTGCGCCCCAGCGAACCTAGTCCTGGCCCCCCCGCGCGTAGCGAGCTCCGCTGCCCCGCACACGTGTCTGCCTCCGGGACAGTGCAAAGCACAAGCGGCCGCCGCTCACCTGACTCCCTGTCCGCGCGCCGGGCTCGGAGCCCTGCCTCAGCCCCTCCAGCCCAGGAGACGCCAACTGAGCGCCGATCACCACGCTGCGGCTGCAACCCCCACCCCACAGCTCCTGCTCAGCGCCCCAGGCTCGCCGCAGCCCGGAGCGACGCGCAAGCACTTACAGCCGTAGCGGGGTCTCTGCAGGGACGACAGCTCCTCATGGTGCATTCTGGAGGCTGCTCCCGCGCACTCCGGGGGGGGGGGGGGAGCTTCTGCAGCGCAGCTAACCGCTCCGCGCCAACAGTCCGGGGAGCCGCTGCTCCCTTCTGCAGCGGGAGCCTGCCTGGTGCCGCTCGCTCCGCCTGGGCTTGAGTCTAGTCCCGCCGCAGCCTCCCAAACTTCGGGCGCGCAGTCGACTCGCTGCAACTTCAGCCCTTCCTGGCCGCCGCTGACTTATCCGCTCCCTCCGCCTCTCTGATTTGCTCTCCCCCTGTGGAGGGGGCTGTCCTTCACCTGGGTGCACCCTCCCTCCTGCCCGGCGCTTACTCAGCGCTCTCCTCCCCCACCCCACCGCGTTTCCTTTCTCTCAGGCCAGCCCCGTTATTCACTGGGGCGGCGGGGTAGAGCCGCCTGGCAGCGACCCCTACCGCCCGCAGCCGGCCAGCGCACCCCGGCTCCAACCCTCTGACCCCGCCTCCCGCCCTCCAGTCCGCCCCCCATCACTTCAGCAGCTGCGTCGTAGGGTAGGCGGCAGGAACCAGCTCTCCCCAGCTGCAAGAGCAGCAGCCCGTTCGTGCACAAGTTCCTTAGTGATCTGTCAGCCTGCTGGTGACAAACATGTGGCTTGTGCGGTTTGCAGTACAGAGGAAAAGCACTAGGGAGGAAACAGAAGCGCAAAGGAACGTACAGCCTATTTCAGTCTCAGATTGTTGCTCAGTTACAGAGGCAAACAGCAGCTTCTCCGTTTAGGGCCCTTCCTTCCGAAGCCATTTCTTGCATGTATGAGCTGCTTCTACTCAAAAGAAGCGCCACATAAAGAGCTGACACAGCAGCCCAAAAAAGGGAGGGGCAAACTAGCTCTATAAATAACCCCTGTTTGCTTATAGATATTATACACCCACAACTGAAACAATCTCTGAGTTGTGTAATCTTGGGATCTGCCCAATGTGCTACCCAAATAACCATAGTTAACATGTTGGTGGACAACCCAAACTATAATGTTATTTGTCTTTGGCTGCATAGACAGAAAAAAACCCCACAATCTGTCAAAGACATGTTAGGGAGTCATGTTTTAACCATGGTAGAAATGTAGGCTATTCCCTGAAATGTTTATAACTTTTTCCAGCCACATAAGCAATATATAATCAACTATATTTCAATGTGTTTTGCCCTTTGGATGGGCCAGGTTCTCCTTTAAACCAAACACTGCAAAAGGATCTTGAAGTGGATGGAAATACATATACATTCATGTTAAAATCCCTTTAAATTACCAGAATGGTGCCCCTCCTGTAACTGAGGATCAGTTCTGGTTACCTCTGGAGAATACATGTATTAACATCAGGGTTCTTACAGGAATATATTTCACCCTACTTCCCACCCAGGTAACATGTGAGTTAGCTTGGCCTTTATCAATCTGATTTGTGCTTTCAGCACTAGGAGCCATCTGTGGAAGTTTCAGAGAATGTGTTCAGTCAGTGTCGATCTGTAATTCTTGCCAAAACTCGTAACTCTTTCCTGTTTGAGTGTAATCACCACCATTTGCATTTCCACTATTCCCATTTACCAGTATGCACAATGTGTTGGGATTGTACTTAGGGAGCTGGACTTTGTTTTAGATTTATTGTGTACAGGAGATTTAGTTTTGCTTGTGGGTTTTTTTAAACGTCTAAGTAAATAGAAAGACTACTCCAAAAGTCAAGAGAATCCAATTGAAAATTAAAACATGCTTTAACCAAAAAAACCCCATAAACACCTTACAACACCCTGCATTCTGTTTAATCACTAAAAAACTTGAGTTGTTAAGAAGGAGACTTAGATTTTGTTTATTAGGAAGTTTGTTTTCTCTCCAGCACTCTTTGGAAGCACAAAGAGACCATGAGGAATGTGTGACCTGTCTGCATTGGGGCCAGCCCTTGCTGCTGGAAATCACTTATTTAGTTAAGTGTTTAACTGATTTCTCTTATCTGCTTGTGTTTTTTCCCCTGTGAAAAGAATGTAAGTGGAGGTGGGGGGGAGATACATGTGTTTTCTCTAATAGCACAGCAGTTCCATTGATCTTCTGAGGGCCTCTGTTCTCCCCTGCTTTAAGGTGAGCAGAAAGTAGCAGACATGGGTTGGGAGGCCATAGAAGAGGAAAAGCAGAAAGCTGTATAAGTCTGCTGCAAAATTGATACCAGTTTCATTTATAGAATACTAGGGCTGGAAGAATCTCAAAGCAGGACCAATCCCAACTAAATCATCCCAGCCTGGGCTTTGTCAAGCCAGGACTTAAAAACTTCTAGGGCTAGAGATTCCACCACCTCCCTAGTAACCCATTCCAGTACTTCACCACCCTCCTAGTGAAATAGTTTTTCCTAATATCCAAGTTAGACCTCCCACACTGTAACTTGAGACCATTGCTCCTTGTTCGCTGGCCCCAGGCTGCATGTGGAGTTCTGCATTCCTCCTTTGAAATATATAAGAGCCCCAGGCCTCTGGTTGCTATTGGCTCTTCCACTAGGCTCCACTGTAACTTAAGCTGGAACCCACCTATTCTGTAGTAAAAAAATCCAGGCTAACAAGTACTGATAGTCTTCTAGCACATTCCCACTATTCCCGCTCTCCCCTCCCCCCAGAAGACAGACAAGTTCTACTGCAGTTGACAATTAACTGAGAAAGAATCCTAGAGTGTCTCAAAGATTCCTGGTGTATAGACACACACACACACAGGGAAGACAGTGATGCAGTTTGCACTTGGCAATGGGGATGCTTACCCCCATGCTAGAGACCTTAGCATCAAGGACCCAGGTTAACATGCAGTATAGACATAACCGCAGGGCAGCATAAGGAAAGAGGTTAACCTTTCCAAGTTTCCTTGGTCTTCTATTCCACATCTGCAAACATGAATAAAGGATAAGATGGGGACCAAGATCTGGAGAGTACACGGTCATGCCACTAGAAACTATTTAACGTACAATAGTTCCTGATTCTATTGACTTCCAGAGGGCCAAGCTTTTCTCCTGTCACTGGAAAAACAAATGCCAAATGTGTATTATAGGTCATTGCTGGTTTTACTGTAATCATGAAAGACTGTTACTATATATTAACATATCTGAATCAAACACTGAAGTTTCATTTTCCAAATAAAGGGTTTTTTTTTTTAAATATACTTTCAACTCATTCTAAAGGTAACATTGACAAAAGACAGACAAGCTGGTTACTTTACTTTAAAATGTTTAACCTAAAAGAACATGTGATATATTTGGGGTTTTTTTCCTGCAAGCTACTAATAAGCAGTGTGAAAAAAGGCAAAAGACCTCTAAGAATACATCATATTGCATGATAAAAAGGAGGAATTCATTTTGTATGCCTTCAGGGAATTTATTCCCAGGAGCACACAGTATAATGTGCATCATGCTATAGTTTAAATTCCAGGTGTCATTATCATGGAAGAAGGACGTGGAAAGACAAATTTATTCTATTTTTCTGTTACTACCTAACAATGGGGAAAAAAAAAAAGCTACCAATAAATACCTAGGCAAAATGCCAATTTCATTTCCTCCATTTGAAACTGTGCCAGAAGTGTATTAAAGTAAAATGTGAGACCAGCAAGTAAAAAGTGACTTTAATGAAGCATTAAAAGGTTGTTTGTTTTCTAAAGAAAGGGATGACACTGGAAAAATTCTAGACATGCTGTGGCTAGGTCTCCTGGGCAGAAAGGTGGCCTAGTGATTAGATCCCAGTGTCAGCTGGAAGCCTAGGGTGTAGGACTTCCAGATGCTTACCAGAAACTGTTCCTTCAGTTTGGGGTATAGCCCCAAGAGTCCAATTTCCCCCTCCTCAGTGGGGTTTTCCTTCTGATTCTCCCCCCTTTGCACCCCAGGGGAGGGTTTGGAGGCTTGTTTCCTCCTGCAGCCAAACCAACAGACAGTTCAGGTTCTGCAGACAGCCAAATCACCTCTTCACTGGTCAGCCCCTAATTGAGCCAGGTTCCCTCCTTTTATTCTCCCTCCAGGACTGGCATTGGTTGCAGGTAAAATGGGGCAGGGCTAATTGGCCAAAAGGCCTTGTTTAGCCCCTGCACTACCAGGCCCTCCTCTTATTCCCTCACACATGCTAAAAGCCATTTTTAAAAATGTTATTAGAAAATAATTTACTAAAGAAATCTTTTCCCAAACTGCACAACATATACACCCCAATTCTGCAAGACATTGCACGTGGACGGGCCACAATGCCCGTACAAAACTTCATAGACTTCAGTGGGGGGGGGGGTCCATCTGCATCAAACACATTGCAAGATTGAAACCACAGAAAGGACACTGCTTGCTAAAATATTGTTTGTTGCTTCTGTTACAGAAGCATGATACTGAGCAATCCTGTGGTTTAAACATATGTCCAGCCCTGATTCCTATTCTGCTAAGCAATTAGGTGTGTGTTTAAAACTTTAAGCACTACTTTTGTGCTTAAAGTTAAGCAGATCCTTAAGGGCTGTGTTGAACTGGGACATTAAAGCTGGAACTAAAATCCAAGACTATTATGACAAGATTTCTGTTGACTTAACTGGGCTTTTTGATCTGGCCCTTAATCACAAGCACACTAGAGAACTAAGTTCAAAATTTCTTAAGAGACTACTTAGTTACACCTTAATTCAAACAAACTGCAGAAAGGGACAGTTTGGTTTAGGTTGGACATTAGGAAAAACTTCCTTCCTGTCAGGGTGGTTAAACACTGGAATAAATTGTCTAGGGAAGTTGTGGACTCTCCATCCCTGGAGATATTCAAGAGCAGATTTGACAGACATCTGTCAGGGATGATACAGATGGTGATTGGTCCTGCCATGAGGGCAGGGGACTGGACTTGATGATCTCTTGAGGGCCCTTCTAGTTCTAGTATTCTATGATTCTATATTAATGTTTAAAATCTCATATTGTTGTTTTATACATTTTAGGAAAACAATAAGTATAGTAAAAAAAAGTAAAAAGGTGAAGGAGGTTGCAAGATACCATCTTTCTGACATGATCTAATACTCAAAGATAACTAGCTAATGGGAACTTGCAGGATTGAAGGTAAAGGACGTTGCAAAATCTGAGTCAGCATCTTAAGAGTATCACATTCTTTCTGTAGATATTAATGAGACTGGATTATATAGGCTAGCTTTTTGCACTGAAATGATCTCATTCCTAGTTTTCAAATAGTGTATTAATTTATAAGGTAATAAACAAATTTAAAATCCTAAAGCAGGTTTGGAAATTGTGGTGATAAATCCCAATGAGGTTTTAATTTCCACAGGTCAAAGTCTGTTTTCAGGAACACCAGTGTAAATCCAGAATAACCCCTCTGGCTGTATGCCAGTGTAAGTGAAAGCAGAATTTGACCTCCCGTTCTTACTTTGCACTTTGGATTCATGTGATTTATTTAGAAATCAGGACCTTAAAACTACACTGTTACAATCTGGTTTGTAAATGCCACAGGCTCATTTGTATGGGTCTTTTGTGTTGCAATCCTGGGGACCATGGTAATAGTGCAGTCAAAATAATGTTGGGTTTTTTTTAAATGAGCAATGATCCATCTCGCTGTCAAAGATCCTATGGGTGCTCCAGGCTAGGAACTGAGAGGTTTCTTGCCATATGCTGTCCCTACAATACAGGCCCTAATTAGCTCCATTCTTTACACATGTATTAGGCAGAGACATATGCTACAGTGAGAAACTATTACCACACAGTCCAGACCCACAAGTAGGTCTGTGAGCAGGGCCCCCACATAGGGGAAAAGAGGGTACTGTTTACTGAGTCCCAAGTGCACTGGAGGCATGGCTCAGGTTGCAAATTGTGGTATATGTGTGGTAGGGGGCCCATGTTAACAGATCTGTACTGGGCCTGAAAAAATTATGCTTGGGCCATGTCTATGTGTCTGAGAATGGAGGACGAATGTGCAGGTAGGGAGAAGGATGAGGAGAAAACAGCATAGGGAAGATACTATCCAGAAACTCACCCTTTGTCAGCTGAAGACAAGAGGCACTTCCTCAAGAAGAGCTTGTAGAAAAACACTACATGATAATAATACTTAAAAAGAGCCAAGAACTAGAAAGGGCCAAATCATCCAGCAAAGAGCAGGATTATCAAACAAGAGAACTGAAAAATAAAAAGGAAAAGAAATAGCTAGGGAGCACTGAAATCTAGATTGTATACACTTTTCAACATTTTTCTAGGTGAGGCTGTGTGTCATCCCAACCTCCACCCTCCAATGCAAACACACACACAGGCATGACACTGCATGAAACTGATTCTTCCAGATGCTGAGCACTCCCAGCCAGCACAATGGCATCCAAGCCCAAGCCTTTGGATACTACTATAATACAAATAAAATAATCATAATAACCAAGGCCCTGTCACTGGGCCACATTGGATATAAGAAACATTGCTAACTCCTCTTTAATCTTTCTAAAATCAGGGAATGAGATGAAGTCTAAAAATTGACCATAAAAACCTTCTACCTGACACTGGCTTTCTCATGATATTTTAACTTAAAAATTAGGGTAAAGTTTTCAAAAGCATCTAAGTGAGCTAAGAGCTTAATTTCCGAGTATGTTTACACTGCAATTAGACATCTACATCTGGCCTGTGTAAGCTATCTTGGGCTTGCGCTAAGGGGTTGCTTAATTATGGATTACACATTCAGGCACACTGTACACCCTGAGATCTAGAACCCTACACACATATCTTATCCGGTCCTGAAGCCGGTGCTCTAGCCTGAGCCCAAATGTCTACACTGCAATGAAACAAACTGTGAGCCTGAGTCAGCTGGCACACGCCAGCCATGGGTTTTTAATTTCCGTGTAGACATACCCTTAGGCATCTTACAGCTTCAATTAATATCACCATGATTTCCAGACCACATCATGTGAAATTGTGTATGTAAATTTCATGTTTTGTTACATTGTGGAGGCCAATGGTCACAGATGAAATCTGAACTGTACTATACCTATTTGATTATGAGCAGTAGCTTTTTTAACCTAGTTTCTCAGTCTCTCATCTGTATTTGAATAATTAAATTTCCTAATAAAACCAGATCTATGGATTATGAGATATGATCTGATGTTTTCCAAAAATACATTTCATTTATCTGATTGTTTGCTGTTGCCTCTAGCTTTCTCCATCTCTGCCTCTGGGCTAAGCAATAACTAACTGGCTTTAGCAGGAGAGAAACTGTTTGAACCAAAGGACATCTCAAATCTTGGTTAACGTGGGGAATGGGCAGGATGGGAGAACTGAAGGAGTTAGTGTAAAAGAATCAAGAACTAATCAGTGTAATTAAAATCACCTTGATTATTTTGCAAATCTATTGTCCCATTCTTTGCACTCCATCCCTTCTGTGGTTTAGGGTTGCCACCTTCTCAGTTTTTCCAGGATTATCCCTGGTTTTAGATAAACTGTCCTGGAAAATCTAAGGATACGTCTACACTGGCAGCTTCTTGTGCAAAAACTCTTCCAGAAGAGAGCGTCTACACTGCCATGTGCTTTTGCGCAAGAGCATCCACTGTAGATGCTCTCTTCCGCAAGAAAGCTCTGATGGCCATTTTAACCATAGGGGCTTCTTGCGCAAGAAATTCATGTTGCCTGTCTACACTGCCCCCTTTTGGAAGAGCTCTTGCGCAAGAGGGCTTATTCCTCATGGGGAGAGGAATAACTCTTCTGGAAGGAGCCCTGTTTTACAACGCTATACTGTAAATTTACTTCTGGAAGAACACTCATGCAGTGTAGACAGCCGGCAAGTTTTTGCAGAAGAACCGCTGTTCTTCCGCAAGAAGCTGACAGTGTAGATGTAGCCTAAGAGTTTACCAATGACATTGTAAGTACCAGTTTGTCAGTCCCATCTGGCTCCTTTAGTACAACATGGCTGTGGTGGCGGGAACCACAGGGTGTTCTCACTTGCACTGAGTGAGATCTGTCTCCAGAGTGTTTGGGAGGCACCGGGAGGGGGCAGTTCCAGACCAGTGAGTGGGAGAGGGGGAAGCACCCATCACCACCACACAGGTTCAGGTTGTGGAGTCACCTCAGGGTGGCAGCAAAGTGGATCTGGCCGGTGCAACATCCTGCTCGGTGAGGTCAATGCCCAGGACAGCACCAGCCATAGGAACTGGCATGGGCTGGAACCCTCTCCCACCGATGGAACAGGGAAACAGTGCCCTGCGTGGAGACAGGCAGTACCCAAGAGTTTACGGAGTGCTTTGGAGGACAGACAGATGTCTCTTGGTAGACAGGAAGGTATGTCTACATTAGCTCATTAGTTGGAGCTAGGTAGGGTAATGAGGGCAACCGGAGTTGCAAATGAAGCCCGGGATTTAAATATCCCAGGCTTCATTTGCATGTTCCCGGGCGCCACCATTTTTAAATCCCCCTTAGTCCGAACTCCGTGCCCGCGGCTACACGCGGCACGGACTAGGTAGTTCGAACTAAAGATCCTAATTCGAACTACCGTTACTCCTCGTGCTGCCTTCTCTCCAGCCAGCTGCAATTTAAGGCACACTGCGTGAGCATGTCTACCAGCCAGGCAGTACGCAACACAATAGAAAGGAGGGGGTTTGGGGGCGGGGCCAAGGCAGGATGGAATCCCCGGGGCCAGACTCGCCCATGCACCCCACCAGGACCGTGCACGGGACAGGCAGCACCCCAGGATCTGCTTGCACCCAGGCCAGCCCCACTCCCCGCTGGCCGGTTCCCTCCCCCCCCCGCTCCCCCCTCAACCCCCGTCCCAGCCAGTCCCGCTCCCTGCCAGCCGGTTCCCCCCTGGCCAGCCCCACTCCCCCCAACCCCTTCCAGCCAACCCCGCTCCCCGCCGGTTGGTTCCCCCTGGCCAGCCCCGCTCCCCCCAATCCTCTCCCATCCAGCCCTGCTTCCCGCCAGCTGGTTCCTTCCCCCGATCTCCCCCGGCCAGCCCCACTCCTCCCAACCCCCTCCCAACCAGCCCACTCCCCACCAGCTGGTTCCACTCAGCCAGCCCTGCTCCCCCCAATCCTCTCCCGGCCAGCCCTGCTTCCTGCTGGCCATTCTTCCCCCCCACCCCCACCCCGCCCAGGCCAGCCCCACAACCCCTGACCTCCTCCCGGCCAGCCCCGCTCCCATCCTGGCCGGTCCCCACCCCCATCTGAGATCAAGTGTGTCCAGTATTTTTTTGAAATCATCTGGTAACCCTATAATTAATGTAATTCAAGATTTTAATTACCAGACAGAGCTTTTAGATTGTTTCCTTCATACAGCTAATTAAAGTGTAGGAAGATGAAATTACTCTTGCCATGCTGGCCCTGGTGGAGACTAAATTACTGTGCATTTGAACAAAACATCATTGGCAGCATTTCTATGCCTATAACTACCAAAAACAATATGCAATACAGTCACGCTCATCAGCACTGTAATACAGCTAAATTCTGAGACATGCGGAGCACTAGTGGCCTGATCCAGGAACCCTTACTCCCATGAGTAGTCCAGTTGTATTTGTGGATTTCCTCAACCGAGGCAGGCTTGGGGCCTCTCCAGCTTCTGCTGATCTCAGTACAAGTTGAAGTGCTCAGCGCCACTCAATCTAGACCAAGATTTATAATTTTGCATATTCTTTATTGAGAAGACCTTTATTCTAGGTTTTTAAATTAAACCTGCAGGTAAAGCAACAGCAGTAAGAACACAATCGGAAAATCACATCAAAAGTACTTTATCATTATCTGGGGCTTGTCCTCACTGCAACTTTATAGCTCAAATCACTCCACACAAACTAGCCTGCAGAGAGCAGCTCCCCAGAACAAAATTTCAGTTTCACAGAGTAATAGGATTAGCATCTGATTGTGCTAACTCCAATTGTAACCTGCAGTTGCATCAGCCACACTCAAGCTTCATCCCATAACTCATAAAACCCGAGGAAGAGCTAGCTCTGTGTGTCTCCAAAGCTTCTCTCTCACCACAGCAGAAGTGGGGCCCACAGTAAGAGAGATTACCTCACCTGCCTTCTCTCCAGCCAGCTGCAATTTAAGGCAGCACTGAACTGTAGCTACAGATTTTTGTGTATCAGCAGTAGTCAGGTTCGGTCAACACTTAAGTTATACTGCCAATTGATTATCCATGGCCTTGTCTTCACTGCCATGTCAAGACAGCCACGTCAGCAGAACAAGATGCTCCAGGCATGGTAGCCTCGACCCTGCTCTAGTTAAATCAAGAGATGTTTTACCATTGATTTCAATGCGTGCAGGATCTGAGCCACAGAAGGAATGACTTCCCTTCCCGATGAAGTGACACTTTTTCATATGCACCCCAAAACTGTATCAACTTTATTTTGTAAACATACTCATGTTTAATGTGGTGCCTGTTATGGCTCCTATGTCACTTTCAACCTTCCTTCTTCCCAGATTTCTCCCTCCCATCAAATATCTGTGGTTTGGATTACTTTGTTCAGATGTATTTTGCCAAGTCAAATCTCATTTTGTTCCCTAGTTACTGGGAAACTGCCCAGAGGAGCAGCAATTGCTACACACCAAAAAATAATTAAGTTTGCTATCTCCCTAGTCTTCCAGTGTTCCCCATCTAGTAGAAAAAGGGGTAAGACATGGCCATGCACCCTCTTTGCTCCACTTTCTGGAGTTTCTAAAGTGCAATAAAACATTAACCTTCAGTAGGAACTTTAAAGCTGCCACACATCCTGCAGTACATAAAAGTACCACACTTCCTGTTGCTTCTCATGGCCTTTCTCGTATAAAGAGATAGGCATTTCCTACAGAGACTGGAATAGAGAACACAGCGAGGTTATTTACAGAATCATCAATATGGCATTTATTTTATATTTTTTGTCATTAGTTAAATAAACCCATCTTAGGTATTTATATGGCCACATCCCTGCAAAATCTGAGCATCCCACAGTCTTTCATGTATTCATCCTCATAACACCCCTCTGAGGTGGGGAAGTGCTACTATGGCCTCAAACACCAGACTACAAATAAAAAAGAGCCTGGCATTTATTATTTTAAAAATCTCATATATTTTTAATCCACTCTCATGGTTTGGAAGGACCTAACTTATGAGTATTGAACACTTGGCAATAGTGTGATTGTGATCATGGCTAAATGATTCCCTCTAGATTCAGCCCAAACCTAGTACTTCATATTAGAATGAAAGGGAAAAAAACTTGTTTGGAAAGGCTAATTTCATGTGGTGTTTATGTTCTGCTAGTTAGAAAGCTGATGTATTCTAGACATTAGAATGGAATGCTGTTGTTTTTATAAGGTGGGCTCAGCTGAAAAAAGGAGCACTACATTTATTATGCTCTTATTTTTAAAATTGTTAACTTTTACATTATATAGTAGCATTTTTTTAGAGTGTGTTGTGTAACAGCTGATATTGAGCTCAGATAATAGAGCAATTTTTCAAACAGTTCTAGATATTTCCTGTCCTCGTTTTTTTCCTTGAACAAAGTTGGAATCCTATCAGGGTCTGACAAATCCCGTCTGCCAGGGCACATAACAACCAGTCCCTCTACTTGAACAAGCTTATGCCCTGTATCCTGCAATAGTGGCAGTGTTTTATAAGAAAGAATTGATGGTGTTTTTCAGAGAATTCTGAGAGCATTTGTCATCTGTCTGAAATATTTATTAATTTAAAAGAGTATTTTTAATTGAAAGACCTTCCAGATCAAGACACAATGAATGTCTGAATATCCATGAGGCAACATCCGTGCTCTGCAGCAGCAAGCACATTTACCCCTGGTCTACACTAAGGCTATGTCTACACATCAAAAGGTATGTCTACACTACAGCACTAATTCGAACTAACTTAATTCGAATTAGTTAATTCGAACTAAGCTAATTTGAATTAGTGCATCTAGACCTAAAAACTAATTCGAATTAGCGTTTTGCTAATTTGAAATAGCATGTCCACATTGAGTGGACCCTGAACCAAAGTTAAGGCTGGCCGGAACCAGTGCCGGCAGGGCATCAGGTTAGGACTTAGAGTGTGGAGCTGCTGCCTCAGGCTAGCTGAGGGCTGTGCTTAAAGGGACCCAACCCCCACCCCGGACAGACAGTTCTCAGGGTTCCCCGCTTGCTTGTCTACCTCGATGAGGGACAGCAAAGCAGTCCTGTCTTGGAGTGCCCTCACTCGGCACATCACAGCACTCGGCCATCAGCCCGGCTGCACTTGCTGCAGGCTGCCATCCGGGGGGGGGGGGGGAGCAATCGGGGGGGCTGTCAGGATCCAGGAGGCCCTGCAGGAGAGCTTCCACCCCGAGGAGCCCGCAGAGCCACCCCAGTCCTCCCCATCGGGGGCTCGTGCCCCATTCCTCCCTCACCTCCTTCCACTTACCCCTCCCGAGCCCCCCCTTCCTGATGTAAAAAATAAAGGACACATGTGTTCCAAATATAAACTCTCTTTATTTAACAAAACTGGGGGGGGGGGGAGGGATTAACCTCTGGGGAGACTGGGAAAAGGAGGTGGGAGAGGGGAAGAGAAAGGGTGGGAGAGGGGAGGGGGAAAACCTGGGAGGAGGGAGCTGGAAGGGGGAAGCCAGGGGAAGGAGGAGGAGGGGAAGTATAAAACTATGGTACACCATATCTTCAGTACTGTGTACAGATGTGGCCTCCTCACCTCAAAAAAGATATTTTGGCCTTGGAAAGGGTTCAGAAAAGGGCAACTACAATGATTAGGGGTTTGGAACAGGTCCCATATGAAGAGAGGCTAAAGAGACTGGGACTTTTCAGCTTGGAAAAGAGGAGACTGAGGGGGAATATGATAGAGGTCTATAAAAGCATGAGTGGAGTGGAGAGGGTGAATAAAGAAAAGTTCTTCATTAGTTCCCATAATAGAAGGACTAGAGGTCACCAAATGAAATGAATGAACAGCAGGTTTAAAACTAATAAGCGAAAGTTCTTCTTCACACAGCACATAGTCAACCCGTGGAACTCCTTGCCACAGGACGCTGTGAAGGCTAGAACTATAACAGAGTTTAAAGAGAAGTTAGATAAATTCATGGAGGTTGGGTCCATGGAGTGCTATTAGCCAGGGGATAGGAACGGGGTCCCTGCCCTCTGTTTGTGGAAGGCTGGAGATGGATGGCACAAGACAAATTGCTTGGTCATTGTCTTTGGTCCATCCCCTCCGGGGTACCTGGTGTTGGCCGCTGTCGGCAGACAGGCTACTGGGCTAGATGGACCTTTAGTCTGACCCAGTATGGCCGTTCTTATGTTCTTATGTTCTAAGCTCAGGGCTCAGGGTCGGGGGTCTCACTGGACCAACTTGATTTTCATGCAAACCTGCTCCTGGGTTCACATGTGGCCTTTGGTGGCCAGGCTGGCAGCTATCCTGTCCTAGACGGCTGCATTCCTGTGCCTAGTGCGGAGGTCGTGGACGTTGGAGGCCTCCCCCCAAACCTCGATGAGGTCCACAATCTCCGCACTAGACCAGGCAGGCGCCCGCCTCTTGCGGCCCTGGGCAGGCTCCTGGGAGCCGCCAGCCTGGTCCTGGGAAGAGGCGGAGGGCTGGGTGGCAGCGGGTGGCTGGCTCATGCCGTTCCAGGTGCAGGGTCTGCTGGCTGGGTGCTGGCAGGCTTGCAACTGGCACGAGCACTGTAGCCAGACTGTGCCCCTTTAAGGGCTCCGGGGCCGGGAGGGGGGCAGAAAAGTTTCCCTGGTTTGGCCCAGAGTGGCCACCAGGGCAACCTGGGAAGGGCTAGCCTCCAACTAGTTCGAATTAACTGGCTACACAGCCCTTAATTCGAACTACTTAATTCGAACTAGGCGTTAGTCCTTGTAGAATGAGGTTTACATAGTTCGAATTAAGTGCTCCGCTAGTTCGAATTTAATTCGAACTAGCGATTTGTATGTATAGCCGCTATTAGAGTTAATTCGAACTAACGGCTGTTAGTTCGAATTAACTTTGTAGTGTAGACATACCCAAAGTTAGTTCGAAATAACAGCCATTATTTCGAATTAACTTTCCTAGTGTCTACACAGGCAAACCGCTATTTTGAAATAGAATCGAAATAGCGGGGCTCTTATTTCAAATTTGGTAAACCTCATTCTATGAGGAATAACGCCAAATTTGAAATAGCTAATGCGAAATAAGTGCTGTCTAGACGCTTATTTCAAAATAGGGGGCCTCCAGCCCTTCCCAGTTTCCCCTGGTGGCCACTCTGGGCCAAACCAGAAAAACTCCTCCCCTCTCCCCCAGCCTGGAGCCCTTAAAGGGGTAGACTCTGGCCACAGTGCATGTGCCAGTTACAGGCCTGCCAGCACAGAGCCAGCAGTCACTGACCCTGACCCAGTGGCCCCAGTATGAGCCGGGCAGCCAGTGCCAGCCAGCTGTCCACCACCCAGTCCCCCAGCTCCCAGGAGCCAGCCAGGGGCCGGAGATGGCGAGTGCCCTCCTGGACTAGTGTGGAGATCATGGACCTCATTGAGGTTTGGGGGGAGGCCTCCAATGTCCACGATCTCCGCACTAGATGGAGGAACGCAGCCATGTACGGCCGCATAGCTGCCACCATGGCCACCAAAGGCCACATGCGCACCCAGGAGCAGGTGTGCATGAAAATTAAAGAGCTGCGGCAGGCGTACGCTAGGGCCACATGGGGCAGCTCCCCAACAGGGGCAGACACCTGTCCCCATTTTCACTCTCTGGACTGCATAATGGGGGGTGGGACGGTCCGTGCCACCCCGGGGGGGCAACGATCTGGGAGCAGAGAGCCCTGACCAGGGCGTGGAGGAGGAGCCGCAAGAGCCGCCACAGAGGGTGCCACACCGCCAGGACCCCCGAGCTGCCCCAGCAGCTGAGTCACCAGGGTCATCCGGGGGGGCCACAACATGTGAGTGCCATCACTGTCCCCTTCCGGGGGGACGGAGAGGGAGACCAGGGACTGTGTGCATGGGCCTTGCTTACCACGGATCACGCAGCAACCTGTGCACGTGCGAGCACGTTCCATGCCACCCCTGGGCAGGTGGCTCCAGCTGCCTTTCACACAGGGGCCTTGGCCTGATAGCCACACGCGTGTGTGAAGAGACATGACATGCTCCTGACCCCGGGGCAGGACACAGCAGGACGCCCTCCCCTCACAAGCCCCCTCTACACAGAGGCAGGGGACTTCTCTCCCCCACCTCAGCCACACTATACACGGCACAGGGAAATGGGTGTGGTCTCGGGGCAGCTCCCACTCCCGGGGATAGCTGGACATTCCGACCATGGCCTCTGTGCAAGCACATCAGCACAGTCATCCTCACCTTGCAGAGGGGGGCTGGGCTTCACCCACTGTTTCCCCAGGGAGAACTGACCACTTCTCTTGTTTCTCCACAACCGCACCAGCTGTGCGTGCAGGGCGCGCCACCCCCCCGCACCTGAGGGCTCCGCAGGTCCTCCTGAACACTGCAGGGGTACTGACAGCAGCACCTGGGGGCTCTGCGAGCCCTGAACCGCACCTTGGAGCACTGGGTGCAAGATGATCGGGAATTCTGGCAGGAGTTGCTTGCCCAGGGTCGTGCCATCTGCCAACACCTGCAGACCCTGGTGCAGAGCGTGCTGCCTCGTGCCGCTCCAGCGCCTGCTGCCTCCCCAGCTACCGCTCATCCTCCCATTCCTTCTCCCCCTCCTGCCTCTCCCTCCACACCCTCCTCCCCATCCCCCCAGGGTCGCCGTGGCCCCCGCACCCGCTGTGCTGGGAGACAGTTGGCCCGGCGAGACCCCCAACCCTGAGCCTTGAGCTTCCCCTCCCCTTGTTCCTCTTGCTTCCCCCTTTTAGCTCCCTCCTCCCAGGTTTCCCCCTCCACTTTCCCACCCTCTCTTCTCCCCTCTCCCGCCTCCTTTCCCCAGACCTAGTTCCGGCCAGCCTTAAATCCGAATCAGTGTCCGCTCAGTGTGGATGCAGTATTTCGAAATAGAAAAAGGCTATTTCAAACATTTTGTGTGTAGACATGTTATTTCAAAATATCTTATTACGAATTAAGATATTTCAAATTAACGCTGTAGCATAGACATACCCTTTGGGATATGTTTGAATTAATATACACAACTTCAGTTACCTTAATTATGTAGCTTAAGTATCTTAAGTCAAATTTTGGTGCCATCCACACTGCGGGGAAGTGGAAGGGAGCATACTCTCCCTTCAACTTCCCTTACTCCTCATAGAAGCAGGATTACTTGAATTCTGCGTACAGATGTGGTCTCCTCATCTCAAAAAGATATACTGGCATTAGAAAAGGTTCAGAGAAGGGCGACTAAAATGATTAGGGGTTTGGAATGAGTACCATATAAAGAGAGATTAAAGAGACTAGCACATTTGAGCTTGGAAAAGAGGAGACTAAGGGGGGATATGATAGAGGTAAATAAAATCATGAGTGGTGTGGAGAAAGTGAATAAGGAAAGTTAGAACATAAGAACATAAGAATGGCTGTACTGGGTCAGACCAAAGGTCTACCTAGCCCAGTATCCTGTCTGCCGACAGTGGCCAGCACCAGGTGCCCCAGAGAGGGTGGACCGAAGACAATGATCAAGCGATTTGTCTCCTGCCATCCCTCTCCAGCCTCTGACAAACAGAGGCCAAGGACACCATTTTATCCCCTGGCTAATAGCCTTTTATGGACCTAACCTCCATGAAATTATCTAGCTTCTCTTTAAACTCTATTATAGTCCTAGCCTTCACAGCCTCTTCTGGCAAGGAGTTCCACAGGCTGACTACACGCTGTGTGAAGAAGAACTTTCTTTTATTAGTTTTAAACCTGCTACCCATTAATTTCATTTGGTGTCCTCTAGTTCTTCTATTTAGGGAACTAATAAATAACTTCTCTTTATCGGCCCTCTCCACACCACTCATGATTTTATATACCTCTATCATATCCCCCCTCAGTCTCCTCTTTTCTAAACTGAAAAGTCCCAGTCGCTTTAACCTCTCCTCATATGGGACCCGTTCCAAACCCCTAATCATTTTAGTTGCCCTTTTCTGAACCCTTTCCAAGGCCAAAATATCTTTTTTGAGGTGAGGAGACCACATCTGTACACAGTATTCAAGATGTGGGCGTACCATAGTTTTATACAGGGGCAGTAAGATATTCCGGGTCTTATTTTCTATCCCTTTCTTAATAATTCCTAGCATCCTATTTGCCTTTTTGACCGCCGCTGCACACTGTGTGGAAGTTTTCAGAGAACTGTCCATGATAACTCCAAGATCTCTTTCCTGATTTGTCGTAGCCAAATTAGCCCCCATCATACTGTACGTATAGTTGGGGTTATTTTTCCCGATGTGCATTACTTTACACTTATCCACATTAAATTTCATTTGCCATTTTGTTGTCCAATCACTCAGTTTGGTGAGATCTTCTTGGAGTCCCTCACAGTCTGCTTCTGTCTTGACTATCCTAAACAGTTTGGTATCATCTGCAAACTTTACCACCTCACTGCTTACCCCTTTCTCCAGATCATTTATGAATAAGTTGAACAGGATTGGTCCTAGGACCGACCCTTGGGGGACACCACTCGTTACCCCTCTCCATTCTGAAAATTTACCATTTATTCCTACCCTTTGTTTCCTGTCTTTTAACCAGTTCTCAATCCAAGAAAGGACCTTCCCTCTTATCCCATGGCTATGTAATTTACACAAGAGCCTTTGGTGAGGGACCTTGTCAAAGGCTTTCTGAAAATCTAAGTATACTATATCTACTGGATCCCCCTTGTCCGCATGTTTGTTAACCCCTTCAAAGAACTCTAATAGATTAGTAAGACAGGATTTCCCTTTACAGAAACCATGTTGACTTTTGTCCAACAAATTATGTTCTTCTACATGCTTCACAATTTTATTCTTTACTATTGTTTCAACTAATTTGCCCGGTACTGAAGTTAGACTTACCGGTCTGTAATTGCCCGAATCGCCTCTGGAGCCCTTTTTGAATATTGGTGTCACGTTAGCTACCTTCCAGTCATTAGGTACAGAAGCCAATTTAAGGGATAGGTTGCAAACCACAGATAATAGTTCAGCAATTTCCCATTTGAGTTCTTTAAGAACCCTTGGATGAATGCCATCCGGTCCCGGAGATTTGTTAACATTAAGTTTTTCTATTTGTTCCAAAACCTCCTCTAATGACACTTCAATCCGGGACAGTTCCTCAGATTCGTCACCCACAAAGGATGGTGCAGATTTGGGAATCTCCCCAACGTCCTCAGCCGTGAAGACTGAAGCAAAGAAATCATTTAGTTTCTCCGCAATGGCTTTATCGTCCTTGATTGCGCCTTTTATAGTTCGATCGTCTAGAGGACCCACAGGTTTTTTAGCAGGCTTCCTGCTTCTAATGTACTTAAAAAACATTTTGTTATTTCTTTTTGAGTTTTTGGCTAGCTGTTCCTCAAAATCTTTTTTTGCTTTTCTTATTACATTTTTACACTTGATTTGACAGTGTTTATGTTCCTTTCTATTTATCTCACTAGGATTGGACTTCCACTTCTTAAAAGATGCCTTTTTGTCCCTCACTGCTTCTTTTACATGGTGGTTAAGCCACGGTGACACTTTTTTAGGTCTCTTGCTATGTTTTTTAATTTGGGGTATACATTTAAGTTGGGCCTCTATTATGGTGTCTTTAAAAAGTTTCCATGCAGCTTGCAGGGATTTGGCTCTAGTCACTGTGCCTTTTAATTTCTGTTTAACTAGCCTCCTCATTTTTGTGTAATTCCCCTTTTTGAAATTAAATGCAAGGGTGCTGGACTGCTGAGGTGTTCTACCCACCACAGGAATGTTGAATGTTATTATATTATGGTCACTATTCCCAAGCGGTCCTGTACCGGTTATTTCCTGGACCTGATCCTGCACTCCACTCAGGACTAAATTGAGAATTGCCTCTCCCCTTGTGGGTTCCTGCACCAGCTGCTCCAAGAAGTTATTTACTTGTTCCCATAATATAAGAACTAGGGGCCACCAAATGAAATTAATGGGCAGCAGGTTTAAAACAGATAAAAGAAAATTCTTCTTCACACAGTGCATAATCAACCTATGGAACTCCTTACCTGAGGAGGTTGTGAAGGCTAGGACTATAATAGGGTTTAACAGAGAACTAGATAAATTCATGGAGATGAAGTCCATTAATGGCTATTAGCCAGGATGGGTAAGGAATGGTGTCCCTAGCCTCTGTTTCTCAGAGGATGGAGATGAATGGCAGGAGAGAGATCACTTAATCATTACCTGTTCGGTTCACTCTCTCTGGGGCACCTGGCATTGGCCACTGTTAGCAGACAGGGTACTGGGCTAGATGGACCTTTGGTCTGACCCAATATGGCCATTCTTATGTTATGTTCTTATGACTACCAGCATCAACGGGAGCACCCTCTTAGTTCAAATTAGCATCTTCATTAGGCCTGCTAATTCAAACCCTGGAAGATTGACTGTGACTGCTTCAATCTTATCTGTAGCATAGACATGGCCTGAGTGAGAGCCACCCTTTACCAAATAGCATGTGGATTTTGCAGCATTTAAATTATTTCCTTACATGTTATCTTGGCATTAGATCCTGTCTTATTGTTTCTTTTTTTTCTATGGTTAAAAAAAGATGTCTTAGGATCGTTATATTTCCTCAGTTGTACATGTCCAGCCACGTACATATGTTTCCTCCACTCTCAGTATTTACACATGTATTTATATGGACATAGAGCTAGTGCATAGGCACTAATGTAAGTCAAGGGTTGGTAAACTGTGGGACAGATATGTGGCGCGATATGAGCTTGTTGGAAGTGGTAAACCAAAAAAAAATCTTAAACAAATGAACAAACACACTCTTCTCAATTTCAGACAAATGCCCACCAGCAAATGCCCAAGAAATACAATACACTGTGTTCACACACACTGATGCTCTACTGTGGGGTAACCTACTGTTGAAAATCCACTAGAAACTATTAATGTGGAGGGAATGGCTAGATAAAAGAGTGCTAGGCACATTGCAACATTTAAACCATACAGTATAAGAGCCAAACCAAATCTAATTGCCTGCATGCCTCACCCAGCCCTACCTTCACTCAAGGCCCATGGAGATTTCCCTACATAGTAGACCCAATCCAACTGACTTCAGTTCAACCTGAATCCATTCTCCCTTGCCTAAACCAGTTTTGCACTGGGGTAGCTCCATTAACTTGTACAGCTCCTCCTGATTTTCTGTGGAGTAAGAGAGGAGAATCAAGTCTAACTCAAGCATGTCCAAAAAGTTCAATGGAAGTTGGGTCATGCCTTTCAACAGACCTCCCCCCCCCACTTCAGCTTACCTTCTCTCCTGAGGCTGAAAAAAGAGATGGCTTTACAGCACATACCAAATCCAGACTCCAGAAAGCCAAAGGAGAGAGGAAAATTCCAGAATCCTCAACCCTTCACGGAGAACACACTGCCAGCATCATCTTCCCACATAAGTCAAGGTGGCCTCAGCAAAAGTGTGTCTTCTATAGGCAATTATGATTGTATTGGGTGGGGAGAAAGGTGATTGCTCAGATAACCAAGTTCCAAACCATTCAGGCCTTTTCAAGTTAAAGCCAACACATTACATTCTACATGGCAGCTGATCATCAGTAGATCAGAGCAGCAAAGTAGGGATGTTAGGGTATGTCTACACTACAGCACTAATTCGAACTAACTTAGTTAATTCGAACTAAGTTAATAGCTTAGTTAATTCGAACTAAGCTAATTTGCTAATGCGAACTAAGCTAATTCGAACTAATGCATCTAGACCCAAAAACTAATTCGAATTAGCGTTTTGCTAATTCGAACTAACGTGTCCACACTGATTGGATGCTGGGTCGCATTTAAGGGCAGCTGAAACCGGTTCCGGCAGGGCATCAGGTCAGTAGTTGCTTTGTGTGGCTGCTGTCTGAGGCTATCTGAGGCTCGTGCTTAAAGGGACCCCCCCCCGGACAGCCGGTTCTCAGCTTCTTCGCTTGCTTGCCTACCTCGCCGAGGGACAGCAAAGCGTTTTCCTCTGCGCCTGCCTGTGTCAGTGGTTCCCATTGGGGCCGCCACCGCAGTTGGCACCATGGAGCCAGAGCTCGCCCTGGGCATTCTGCTCCAGTTTTTGGACTTGCTGCTGCAAGCCTGCCAGCAATGGCTGGAGGCTGCCTGGCACCACCTGGTGCACGTCAGCCCCCTGCCTCTCTACCTGGCCTCCCTGGGGGCCATGGAGGAGCCGCAGCAGCGCCCGGATGCCAGCATGCCCCGCCGCATCTGGCGTCTGGACACCAGCAGCGACTGGTGGGACCGCATCGTCCTGGAATGCTGGGGAGACAGACAGTGGACCCAGAACTTCAGGATGAAGAGGGACACCTTCCTGGAGCTCTGCGAGTGGCTCACCCCTGCTCTGCGGCGACGGGACACTCGCATGAGGCCCGCCATCCCCCTCCAGAAGCGGGTGGCCATCGCCCTGTGGAAGCTCTCCACGCCAGACAGCTACCGATCCATCGGGAACCAGTTCGGCGTGGGGAGATCCACCGTCGGAGCAGTACTCATGCAGGTACGGCACTCACCGGCCACTGGGCCGGGGGGGAAAGGGGCTGCAAGGAGGGAATGGGCCACCCCAGGGAAAATGGGGGCAGGGAAGGAGGCGACAGTGCCCTGCACGGGAGGGTTCGGTCTGTCCCGGCCGTACTACAGGCTGCCCGTGGCGGCCAGGTTCGCAGCGGTGGTTGCTTCTGGGAGTGGGGCGCGGGGCAGTGCCAGGGAACGAACACTCCCAGCCACCCGGGTGCCCCAGTGATTCGTGGTTTGCTGTGTCTCTCTGCAGGTCGTCAAGGCCACCAACCGGGTGCTGCTCTGCAGGGTGGTCCACCTCGCCAATCCGGACGCCATCATCCAGGGGTTCGGCGCCCTCGGCTTCCCTAACTGCGGGGGGGCCATTGATGGGACGCACATCCCCATCCGTGCCCCAGAACACCAGGCCTCCCAGTACATCAACCGCAAGGGGTACTTCTCCGTCCTCCTGCAGGCCGTGTCTGACCACTGAGGCCAGTTCACGGACATTAATGTGGGCTGGTCCGGCAAGGCACACGATGCCAGGGTGTTCCGCAACTCCTCCGTGTGCCAGAGGCTGCACGCCGGGACCTTCTTCCCCGACCGCCACATCAGAGTCGGGGACGTGGACACGCCCATCTGCCTGGTGGGGGATGCGGCCTACCCTCTACAGCCCTGGCTGATGAAGCCGTACACGGGGCACCTCAACCCCTCCCGCCAGGCCTTCAATGCCAGGCTCACCAGGGCCCGCATTGTGGTCGAGGGGGCCTTTGGACGACTGAAAGCCAGATTTAGGTGCCTCCTCACCCTCCTCGACCTCGCCGAGCACAATATCCCTCCCGTAGTGGCAGCATGTTGTGTGCTGCACAATTTGTGCGAGCGGAAGGGGGAGGCTTTCCTGCCAGCCTGGATGGCTGAGGCTGAGCGCATGGCTGGCCACTACGCTCAGCCCCGCACTGCCGCCATCCAGGAGGCCCAACGGGGGGTCGTCCAGATCCGGGAAGCCCTGCGGGAGACCTTCCTGGTGGAGGCGGAGGACTGAACTCTCCCTGCATGCCCCACTGGGGCCTTCTTCCACCCTCCCCTCCTTCCCCTTTCCCCTCCCTAACCCCCCTTCCTAATGTTAAATAAAGACACCTGTTTTGAAAACAACAATCTCTTTTTATTGTACATAACTGGGGTGGGGGAATGGAGGAATGAGGGTGGGAGAGGGGAGGGGGAAACCTGGGAGGAGGGAGCTGGAAGGGGGAGGAAGGGAAGGGAAAGCTCAGGGTTGGGGGTCCTGCTGGCTCTCCCGTCTCGCAGCACTGCAGGTGCGGGGGCGTCAGGGGGGAGTGGGTGTGGAGGGTGGGGCAGGAGGGACGGGGGGTGTGGAGGAAGCGGGAAGGGGAGCAGGGGTGGGAGGAGGAGCGAGAGCTGGGGCGGCCGCAGGGGCCGGAGCAGGAGGAGGCAGGAACCTGTCCACCAGGGTCTGGAGGTGGCCTCTGAGGGCACAGCCCTGCTCCTCCAGCGCCTCCAAGCTCCGCTGCCACAGCCGCAGGTCCTCCCAGACCCAGTGGTCCTGGGGGCGGAGCTGGTGCTCCAGTAGCCGCAGGTGCCGCCGATGGTAGTCCTCCAGGTTCCTGGTGCGCCTGCTGGCCCGGGTGCGGGTGGCTGTTGCAGGCGGGGTGGTGCGCCCTGTACTCCCAGGTGCTGTGGCTGTGGTGAAACAAGAGCAGTGGTCAGTTCTCCCTGGGGACACAGTGGGTGAAACCCAGCCCCCCTGTGCAAGCCAAGGTCGGCATGTGGGGAACAGGCTAGGGCCCCTGCATGACACCCAGCTGCTGCTCCATGGTGGGCAAGGCCCAGGTGCACGGACCCTGGGCTCCCTCTCCCCCCACCTCCCCGTACACATAAGGGGAGCATGATGGCACTCACATGTGGAGCCCTCCTCGGCCTCGGACGACACAGCTGATGTGCTCTGTGGGATGCCTCGGGGGTCCTGGGTCCTGGGCCCTGGGCAGGCTCCCTGCAGGCTCCTGGCTCTCGGCGTCCTCCTCTTCCTCCTCGGTGTCAGGGACGGGTCCCTCTGCCCCGGGGTCGATCACCATCCAGGGGGCATGGACTGCGTGAGCGATGCAGTCCAGGGCCTCAAAGTGGGAGCGGGCCTCCAGGTCGGCCCCTGGCTGGGAGGCCCTGGAGTAGGACTGCTGCAGGACCTGCTCCCGGGTCCGCATGTGGCCTCTGGTGGCCAGGCTGGCAGCCATGCGGCTGTAGACGGCTGCGTTCCTGTGGCTAGTGCGGAGATCGTGGACATTGCAGGCTTCCCCCCAAACCTCGATGAGGTCCACGATCTCCGCACTAGACCAGGCGGGCGCCCGCCTCTTGCGGCCCCGGGCAGGCTCCTGGGAGCTGCCAGCCTGGTCCTGGGAAGAGGCGGAGGGCTGGGTGGCAGCGGGTGGCTGGCTCATGCCATGCCAGGTGCAGGGTCTGCTGGCTGGGTGCTGGCAGGCTTGCAGCTGGCACGAGCGGTGTAGCCAGACCGTGCCCCTTTAAGGGCTCTGGGGCCGGGAGGGGGGCAGAAGAGTTTCCCTGGTTTGGCCCAGAGTGGCCACCAGGGCAACCTGGAAAGGGCTAGCCTCCAGCTAGTTCGAATTAACTGGCTACACAGCCCTTAATTCGAACTAGGCGTTAGTCCTCGTAGAATGAGGTTTACCTAGTTCGAATTAAGTGCTCCGCTAGTTCGAATTAAGTTCGAACTAGCGGTTTGTATGTGTAGTGCCTATGAAAGTTAATTCGAACTAACAGCTGTTAGTTCGAATTAACTTTGTAGTGTAGACATACCCTTAAAGACTAGTCGATTAGTCGATTCCCCCCGGCCCCTGCCTGCTGCCTCTATCAGACAGAGGAAGCAAAGGGGGGAGCGGAAGAGGGGGTACTTGAAAGCGGAAGAGCCGCACAGCTGAGCCCGGGATCAGCTGTGCGGTGCTGTGCGCATGGAGCCCAGGATCAGTTGGGGACTCCCCAGATGATCCCGGGCTCCAGTGCGGCATTTCCGGGTTCTGAGGAAATGCCATGTGGAACCCGCAATCAGCTAGGGAGTCCCCACCTGATCCCGGGTTCCGCTGAAATGCCGCATGCAGCCCGGGATCAGCTGAAATTCCATTGATTACTCGACTAGTCAATTAACCGCTGGTTAACATCCTTGCAGCAAAGTATATGACTTTTGGATCATATATGACATATGCGAGGGCATGTGAGATTAAGTGCCCCATTCCCAGATTTCTGCTAGGCCTGCTGGGGTAGAGGGAGAAGGATTCTGTCCTTCTCCTGCTGTACCTGTCCCCAGCTGGCACAACCGCTTTCTTTGGCAGCCAGGCCCGGAGAAGGGAGAGGGAGCTGAAGGGGTGGGAATCAGCTACTTCTCACATTAGCCACTCCAGGTTGCTGCTTTGTCCAGTACAGCAGCTGCCTGAGAAAGCCTGGCTGGGGAAGTGGAGGCCTGTCCACTCATCCAGGCCTGGCTGCCAGGGACAGGGGCAGAGCTATCTAGAGTCCCCTCTCCGCCAGTACATTTCTGGTTTGCTTGGCCTGTCTCTGCAGCCTGGCCTGGGTGGGAGGAGGGGTTGGGCTGTCTCTCAGACAACTGCTGTGCTACAAACAGCATTGACACAGAGTGGCCCTAAGAGGCTCCCTCCCACATCCCGCCTGGGTGCAACTGCCAGGATGAACTCTGCATGTATGGGAGGGGGGAGCTGTAGCAGCAGAGGGACATGAAAGACACCCCTGCCCCCCCCCCACCCGTTTACTCATGACTCAGCACAAAGAACATGTGCAGGCAGCCTTACAGCTACAGAGCTGCCCTCAGATAGTTTGTAAACTGAAAAGAGTTTTCAGTTTAATCTACAAAGTGAGACAGATGCAAACTAGAGAGTTAACTGGTAATTTTTGGATTCTGCAGCACACACATAGCTGGTGTTCAGAGCTTCATCCCCCATTCCTTACTATCAAATAGAGGCTGAAATCCTCATCTCTCCTTCCAACACTTGGAAAATCTGACTTTTGCTCCACCTCCTCAATCTACAGTTCAAATACAGAGGATGGCAGCAAAAGCCAGAAACAGAGCAGAAGTGAGTGGGCATTTTGAATATGCAAAGATAAGGAGGACAATTGATCGTAAGTCAGAGAGAATTGGACAGGGGCTCATCCATGTTACTCCTCAAGGTGCCACCAAGATCAGTGGCCAACCATGATTGTGGGAAAACATGAAAGGGTCTGAAACCATTTGTTCTGTAAGCACTTTACTTTACTCTGCAAGTGCTGTCCATCTTGAGTCACTGATTTATTTATTAATTAAAGAATTTCCTACTAGCTCAGAAATGCTTGCAAAGGTTTCATTCCAGGGTAAAGCTTTCTGGCAGTTATAAATCCTCTGAAAATGAGTGTGTTGAGTAGCCAATTTGGTTCAATGCATAGTACGCTTCCAGGCAGTTACTGATGGCTCATTGTACCGCAATAGCGATGGCTGCTGACTTGCTGGCATAGGGTTCTTTCCGTTGGCACAACTAAAAGGGATACCAGTGTGCAGGTTTCACAAAGCTTATGTAGTTACCTGAGCTCAAAAACACCGACATGTCTACGGAAGGATTGCAGCCTGCCCTAGTACACAAATGAATGACCACTGGAACTTTTAATGATTGCTGGAAGCTGAATACAAGTATTCTTCTCTCTGATAGATTTTTTCCCTGTATTTCCCTATGCCCCCTGGTGAGCAGAGAGCATATTGCACTATGCTATAAGTGAATCTGTTTATTTCCAATAATCTGATATTGCCAGAGACTCAAGGCAATTTGTAATAAAGATCTGGTACAAGAAAAAAAGCACTTGTGACATGGCCAGTGTTAACTGCAGTAGTGCTCCATCAAAAGGATGGCCATATGGTCCATTCTGTGAATTAACATGCAGTGTGAACTAGCACATTTCAGATACAACAGCACGGAGCAATAGCATTACAAGTAATATGTTTGTCTATTGGGGACTTTTTTTAAATGTATTTTATGTTGTTATAACAACTCAATAGTTGCTTTGATTTTTTTTAAACCTGGCAATTTGCTACTGATCTGCCTTTACAACTGACTACAGAGATGTACAATCACTGCTTTGATTTCTTTATAACAACAGTGACCTGCACAGTTACCGTAACAGCACCAAACATTCCATCCAGCATACAGCCTTGCGTTGACTTTAAAGCATGGTAGATCTGGCCTGAATCTACCAGCTTGCTACAATAGATCCTTATCCTGCAAACAATTATTCATGTGGATAACTTTGCACATGTAATTAATACCACTGACGTCTATGGAGCTGTTCGTGTTACACACCTTTAACCACTTGCAGGATCGGGATTACGCTAGAATGGCTCTGATGTAGTTTGTTACAAGGAATTACATGTGTACTCTAATTAAGATAAACAAATCAAACTGGTGGATAAAGATGCAGATTACTCGCAATAACTTAAATTCAGTGAACAACTTGCTCCTCCTACAGTACACGAGAAAAATCTTTGAAATTGGTTCAATCCTCCAAATCTAGTACTAGGTTCCCTTGCACCTGGCTTTCTATAGCAGCCACCATGGCCATGTTCTATCAGGGTGTCTGCTACTCTCTACCATCCAGCACCTCTTTATGGCTCATCTGGGAAATTAATTCACTATATTTCACACCGCATCCAGCAGTCACTCAGCCTGTTGCCTTTGTCACTCACACTGAGGCCCTTCTCTTGCTCATCAGGAGCTGCAGTGACTTAGTCCCCAGCCCTTCTAGGTTATCATCAGGGTCTGCTTCCTCAAAGTCTCAGGCATTCTCCATCTCTACTGTGCTCAATGCACCACTACTGCATTGACTGGCAGGGGAACCCAGGCCCTCTCTCTACAGCAGGTTCTAATGCAGGGGACCCTCAAACCAGCAGTTCAGGTCCATCCCTCTCAGACTTTACTGCTCCCTCCCTGGCCTGCTTCCTACCTAGCTATTCCCAGTCTCCTACTCTCTCCTTATCAGGGAGCATGATTGCAGTCTTATCTCACTACAAGCCCCCCTGCTCTAACCTTGGCTGCTAGCCCCTTACCTCCCCAGTAGATGCAGTCTTAGGTAATTGGTCTCTCTTCCATTTAACCCCCTCTGTGGGGTGTGGGGTGAATGTCCCCTCACAGGGATCTCTGTGGAGATGTTGTGTTACTGACCTTACCATGAAGCTGTGGACCTATAAAACCATATCTATCACGGGGCAGTGAAACGTGGACTCTGAGAAAGATTGAAGAGTGGCAGACTGATGTTCTCAATTCTTGTCATCTTTGTCAGTCACTCTATTACATGGCAGGAGAATATCAGCATTGAGAGTATTTGTAACCAAATCCTGAAACTGTCTCCAGCAGCACAAGCTCAGTTTGGGCAGTTTCCTTGGTATAGACATGTTATTAGGGTGGAAGACTAGGAAACCAGGAAGCACTTTAATCAAGGAACGGTACTACACGATGAATGATCACATGGTTGTCAAAACTTCAGTGGTGTGATAAGATCACCATTGACTGAACCAGACAATATCCAACCAGACTGTCTTAACGACATACCCAGAAATAAATCTGGGCCATTAGCCAAGTCATTTATGAAAATATTGAATAGTACAGGACCCAGAACAGCCCTCTGTAGGATCCTGCTAGATAGGCCTTCCTGGGCAAACCCTTGACAACTATATTCTGAGTCTTTCAAACAGTTTTCACCCACCTCAGTAATTTTATCTAGATCTTATTTCCTTAGCTTGGTATGAAAATGTAGTAAGGCCTTACTAAAATCAGGATAACAGCATGTTTATAGCTACCTGTCCTCCCCAAACAAAAGGCCAGTAACCCTGCCAAAAAATGAAATTAAGTTGGTTTAGCAGGATTTGTTCCTGATAAACCTATGCTGGGCATTCCTTTTAATCTAGTTACCCTCTAGGTGCTTACAAACTGATTTAATACATTTATTCCAGCAGCTTTCCAAGTATCAAAATTAGTCTGACTGGGTCTATAATTCCCAGATCATTTTTGTTCCCCATTTAAAAGATAGCCCCTTCTCCAATCTTCTGAGTCCTCACCCATCTTCCATGACTTCTTGAAGATATTCACTATGGAGTCTAAAATTGCTTCAGATAGGTCTTTAAATACCCTAGGATGAATTCATCAGGCTCTGTTGATACATCAAACTTAGCTAAATATTCTTTAACATGTTCTTTCCCAATTTTGGTTTGTATTTCTTCCCCCTTGTTAATATTAATTGTATTAAATATCTGGTTATAATTTACCTTTTTAGTGAAGACTGAAGCAAAAAGCCTTTAAATCACTTTATTGATGTTATCCATTATTAGCTCTTCTTTCCTGCTAAGCAGAGGACCTACACCTTCTTTCGTCCTTCTCTTGCGCCTAATGTAGAATACTTCTTGTTACTTTTTCTGTGTCTTGTTATTTGGGACTTATTTTGTGCCCTAGCTTTTCTGGTTTTGTCCGCCTATGTTTGTGCTGTTCTTTTATTCATGAATCCACATTTTATAGGTGTTCTTTTAGATTTTCAAAGATCTTTAAAAAAATAGATGGAGCTATACTAGCCTCTTTCTGTTTTTCCTATCTTTCCATCAGATCAGGAAAATTTGCAGTTGTGCCTTTAATATTGTCTTTTTGAGAAACAGCCAGCCCTCCTAAACTCTTATTTCCCTTTGATATTTTTTCTCATGAGACCTTAGCTATCAATTCTCCAATTCTTGGCTTTTTGAAGCTTTTTGAAGACCATTTTCCTCATTCTGCTCCTCTCACGCCTTCCTTTCCTTAGAATCATCTTTAATTTCATGATCACTTTCATTCAAACTCTCTTCAACCATCAGTTTCACAACCTATTCTTCCATGTTATCAGAATTAAGTATAAAATGGCTGTTCCGGTTATTTCCTCCACCTTCTAAATCAAAAAGTTGTCCTGAATACATGCCAAGAGCTTACTGGATATTTTGTGTTTTACCCTATGGCTTTTCTCTCATTACTTACAGATCTTGTGTTCTGGACATTTTTGTTATTTGTCCCAAAAATGCCTCATCTACCTCCTTCTACTGGCTTGGGCATCTATAGTAGAGCCCTACCATGACATTGCCCCTGTTTTTCCTCTTTTATCTTCCTCCAAATACTTTCAACTGCTCTATTTCCTCCTTCTGGACCTCTGAACAAGTGTATTTATTCTTCATGTATAATGAAACACCTCCCTTTTTCCACTTCTCTATCCTTCACGAGCAAGCAATACCCATCTATACCAATATTCCAGTCATGAAGTTTAATCCAGAAAATGTCAGTGATGCAAATCAGATAATCATTTATCTTAATCTTAATACTTAATAATAATATTTCCAGTTCTTAATGGTCCACAATCCTTGCATTTGTGTATAGGCAGCTAAGATATTGATTATATTCCTTCCAGGCCCCCATTATCCCTCTTGTGTTCCTATAGCCCTACTGTAATTTTCCACTTCCCTCCCAACATTTAGTCCTCTGTGAAGATCACCAGTTTTTATACCTACCTTTGTCAGCCACCACCTTTGAATCTAGTTAAATCTTCCTTATTAGGTTGGCTCTTCCCCTTCTTGGTCTGCTGGACCCAATCTCTTCCCAGAAGCTTTCCTTCCCAGAACAGCATTCCATAGTTGAGGAAACCAATGCCCATCTATTTATCCCATCTTTGCAGCCGTGAATTTTTCTTCAGAACATGTGTATCTCTGCCTGGGCCCTTATGATCAATTGGGAGGATGGTCGAGAATACCACCTTCTCCTCCTATGCCTTCATAATCCAGCCTGGTGCTTTTGATGTGGGTCCTTTTTAATCACTGGTCCTAGGTTGGCTTTGCCATTCAAATTTGAAAGTTTGCTGCTAGGCATAAAAATACCACATGTCCAAAGATTCCAGTGCTGAACTATTATGTGAATTCATTCAGCCATCTAATTTTAGCCCATACAACTGATCTTGGACCTGCAACATGCCCTTCCCCCCAACAAAAAAGGAAGTGAAAAATCATGCTGACAATAGCACGTGCCATGCCTTACAGTTTGGTGTGAGATACTGCATATCCCAAGCCATAAAATACTGCAAATTCTTAGATAGTTTCCAGATTTTATGCTGAAAGGCAGCCTGCTCTACATTTAAAAGTTTTGCTGGCATAGGTGTACCAGCCCAGGAGAGTGATTTTTTTCCCTATCCCTAATTAACACAGGTATCTTGACAAAAGCCCTAAGGTAGACAGTTATACTGACAAAAAAGTGAAGTGGCTGGTACACCTCACTCTGTTTGGAGAACTGGTATAAGCAACCTTTTGGTGATATAAGCCTGCTCTCTCATAGGGTGATTGGCCAGTATAACTATCCTGGTATATCTATGCCAGCAATATCATAAAACAGCAATATCATACTTTTCAAACTTTTCTGCTAAAAATTTTGCTTCAGTTTTTGCTTGTGGTTTTTCAGAATTTGATGTGGCTATGTCCAATAAGGTTGTCTTTATAACATGATAGCTCATTTTCAAAACCAAAACAGCATCTGCACAAGCAGACCACCTGATGTCACAAATTCTTTTGATTGTCAAATGTTTTCCATTTGCTTGCTCCAAGTATGATTGTACCATACTCCATCAATGTATGGAAATCGAAAAAAAGCATATGTGTTTTGAATGACGTCAAAAAAATATGTAGCTCCCTTACAAGATGCAGCTTCAGCGTTGTAGATTAAATGTAAGGAATGGCTGGAACATGGTATGAAAAAAGCAGAGGGATTTGCATTGTTCAGTCTTGCCTGAATATTTTCCTGACATATTTGCAGCATTATCAAAGCTCTTCCCATGCCAATATTTGATGTCCAAACCTAAATTTGCAATGATTTAGTAAACTGTTATCTCTAGACATTCAGAAGTGTGGGATATTAGTGGGACAAAACAAAGAAATCACTCTACAATGTTACCATTGTCGGTCACACATCTTAAAATTAATGTAAATTGGTCTACATGACTCACATCTGGCAGTGAATTGACTATTATGGAATAGTACTTGGCATCCTTTATTTCATCAGTGATTTGGTTTTTGAGCTGCTCTGCCATTATAGTAATGAATTCATTGTAAGTTTGGTGCTTTAAAAAGTCGGTCTTCCCTGAGCCACAATACTGATAATTTTTCAAATATTCATTGAGAAATCTATCAAATTCCCTAAGATATTCAACGCAGATTAAAAAATTACCCTTTTGATTTGACACTGATGACTCATCATATCCTCTTAGAGGTAGTCCCAAAGAAGATAGCAGTTTCACCAGGGCAACAACATGTTTGAGCACTTTCCTCCAATAAGAACACTCCTTCCCAAACTGAGCCAATAACACAGAATCAATTCTTCCAGATAATTTACATCTTTGAACAAACTTCAACATAGCATTAATATGAGCTTTGGAAGTTTCATGATCAGCAATGTCTCTCCAATATTTCTCCAATAAGAGTGCCCATCAACAAATATTTGTTTTCCTTTACTATGGCCAGGGAATAATTTGCAAACATAACAGTAGACTACCTTAGTGGTTTCGGGAAAAAATCAACCAATTTCTCATTTCTGTGATCCCATTTTTCTTCATCCTCAGAAAAGGGGACTCACAAAGACCTCTAAATTGCTTTAGTCTTCCAATCTCATACTCTTGTCTCAAATTTTCCACAGTGCCTATGTTTTTCAGTTTATTTACTAAGACATATTCTATCATATCCAATAAAATAGATTTTGGCCATAATTCAATGTCTTCAGGGTAGGTTTCCTCCCTTACTTTGACAAAATTACCAATATTTTGTAGTTCCATTGTTACTTCAGAGTCCACTTGCTCAACTTTTGCAGTTGTCGCAGTATCCCTACAACTCAACAAGTGATCAGATAATTGAGATGTTTCCTCGCCCATATTTTTGATGAATGTCCTCTATCGAATACTTCAAGATTTTTAAATAAGATGAGAAACTGTCTTTGCTCAGCTTCGTCTTTTTGCCTCGCCTTCATTTTTTTGTGTTTTTGACTGCCAGACTCATAGTATCGCTTCTTTATTGCTAAAAAAACTGACCATGATTTTTAGGCAGATTAAAATGTCTGAAATAGCGGGGGTGTAGTTACAGGTGGGCCTGGGTGGGCTGTGCTCTGGACCACCCATTCCCCAATTAGGTTTAATGCCAGTGGCATGGGAACATTTTTAATAGCGGAGTGCTGAAAGCCAGCCCCATCTCTCCTAGGCCCAGGTCCAGATGTGGGTGCAGGTCACAGACACTAAGGGTTCAGACAGGGCTGCTGACAGAATAATCAGGACCCTGGGCAAGATGTAGGTCTGGATTCTCAGAGGGACGGGGCTTCGGGTGGAAGGGGAAGAGCTGGGGGCCCAGCACAGGAGCAGAGCTGCCATGGTGGGGCTGGAGAACAAGACTGACAGAAGAGATATGAAGATCTCCATGGACACAGAGGACAGCTTCAGGTGCCCTGGTGGCCCTGTGCTGGCTGGCCCAGAGAAGTCGGCGGAGACTCACATGTACTCCACTTGAAGTTGAGGGGGGGGGCACAGTTCCATCGTCCACCTGAGTGCCCCCCCTTGCCCTGGGCTCCCCATCCCTTAGCTGCTCTCCCCCTCGCCCACAGCCAGCAGTCACTCACCAGATGACAGCTGAAAGCAGCGCAACATTACAGGGGCTGGAGAATTCTGGAGGAGGGAGCAGCACAGCCAGCTGCCAGAGAGAAGTAGCACTTTCCCACTTCAAAGTGTAGCTTTTTCCTGCTGGCTGTGCAGCTTGCTAGCTCTCCAGCACCCGGTCGCCACCTGCCCCCTGCAGGCAGCTGCAGCAGCCGTCCTCCCCACGCAGCCACCACTCACCAGGTGGCAGCCAGCAGCATGAACACAGGTTGGAAGGCTTCAGAGGAGCACTGGGTAGCCACACAGCTGGTGGCCGGAGAGAAGCATTGCTTTCCCGCTTCAAAGCACTGCTTTTCTCTGGCTGGCTGTGTGGCTGCCCAGCTGCCCTGTGCTCCTCTGAAGACTTGTTTGCATTGCTCACTGCCTACTGTCTGCTCTCCTGATGCAGGGGCGGCCCTAGACTAGCTGCCAGCAACTGGCGCCCTAGGCGAACCATGCAATCGGCGCCCCACCTCCAAACCCCTCAATGATATTGTGCCACCATTTGGTGCCCCATTTAACTTGGTGCCCTAGGCGACCGCCTTATTTGCCTATATGGACGGGCCACCCCTGCTCCTGAGGTTGCAGCCTGCAGGTGAGTCTCCCTGATCTCCTGCCCCATCCCCCACAAATCTCTCTGCAGAGAGACTGGCCCCCTCACAGAGCAGCCACTCCCTGTGCAGGAGGGTGACAAATCCAGTGCTGGACTGCCCAGCCCTGGGGGCCCCATGTCGTTAGGGGGGTCCTGTACCAGGGCACAGTATGTTTCATTGTAAATCCGCCCCTGAACAAAACCAAAAAACCCAACCAATTTTTTGATCAAATTTTCCTCTTTCATGCTGTCAGCAAGGAGGCAAAATGAAATGTAGTTTCTGAAGTGCAGATTTTTGTGGCTGCTAGGATCCTATGAAGCTATGATTTTGTGTTTAAATTGTGGTTAGCTGTTCAAATACATAGATAATTACAGCTTTTGGTGATTCACTGTGTGCATAGTAGAGAGTAGGACTGGGTCCTTTGTATGAAAACATACTCCTATTGTGCATTTTCTGTAATGAGAAGAACAGACTTTTGTGCATTATACACTATAAAAATATGGGTCCCAGGTGGCTGAATACAGAGGATCTTCTTCGCCTACAAATGTAACTTTTACTATATATCATTGTTATATCGACTTATATTTTTTTCACGTTATTAGCTTGTTTTGGATCTCTATCACAGACTATGGGTACCAAAGATGAAATACATACACAGCCATAACAAGAGAACACTAAAATACATTAAAAATACCATACTGATTAAATCAAAGCAATTGTTTCCAGTATTTTGTGGCTATAATGAAGAATGTATCTTTAATTGTCAGTACACCTGGTGTACACCTGGTGTACATTCATTGCACAACTCATTATTGGAATATAGTGGAGCAAAAAAATGCCCCTTTATTCATCTGACGTACTTTATATATCTTTGCCTTTGTTACATGTATGATAGGTATTTGGCAGATAAATTTATACACACCTCCACAATTTATAGATTTATACTGTACATTGTCATCCTACACAGAGCATGCCCTTTCACAGTTATACAAACAGCTTTTCTCAGGGAACTTTATGCACTTGGTAAAACATTTTGGCAATCAGCAATCTGACACAGAGGAGCATGCCAGAAAGATGAGTTCACAATTATACCAGCTGTATTTGGAATGAAAAAAATCCAAAAACCTGAATGTGAGAATTTATCTATGCACACACATGCAAGCACATATACACAGTAGTGATAACTGTAACCCACATTACAGGAGCTCATACAGAGCAGTAAAAGAAACAAAAAGGTCAGGGCCATTGCCAAGATCTCAGTCCAAAACTGTGGATCTGAAAATGAGTGTGTGGAATTGACATTTAAAACTACATTTTTTATATATATACACACAATAGATCCACATTGTCATGTTACAAAACACAGGCCAACAGGGCACAATTACACCATGTTTTGTATACTAAAGACAGTGTGCTAATTCTGCTCCCAGTTGCCTTCTTGCAACTCCATTAATTTTACTAGCGGTCTACTGGGGAAAATTAAGAGCAGAATTTGGCTCAATATAAGGAAAGTACATAATTTTGTTTTTGGACTTTGTTATTTTCTGAGGCTTTAGGAGCTACAAATTAGTTACCTTGGATATATTAGTAAATGATATTGGAAGAATAGAGCTGTATTTTCAGTACCAAGCACTGGATGGTTATTTTTTCCATACGCAGAACTGGATTTAATCCAATGAAGTATGAAGAAGAAACCATCCATTTGTTTGTTTGCTTGTTTACAAACTTCACATGTCAAATGTATTTGTGGTCATGTGCAAGTTATAATTTAATTTATTAGCATTTTAACTCAAGACGGATTATGATAAGAAAATGCACAATTTTGAACATATAAAATGGCTAGAAAAGAAAGTGATTGATTCATGTGATTTCCAGTCTGGGATGATATAATGAAATGTATTGGTTGGAACCCTGGTCACTTGCATGGGGATACCAAAGGTTAAAATTATTAATAATCACAATCTATACATTGGTAGATTAAACCAACATGTTATAACTCTTCTTACCCCAGGATTCAGTGAAGAAGTTGCTACCAATCCTGTGTAACACAAGATTTAACCTATTTTTTAAAAAGTTGAAAGAAAGCTAAGGTCTTCATCCTGTAAGCTTTTCCACTGACTATATAGGCATAGGGCTTGCCTATATTGACCAACTTGCTGGATCAGCCTAAACCAGTATGTGTATGCTGCTCTAGTTTTGGGGGATTTTTTTAATGCAATTGCCATAGGAGAAATGCTACAGAAACCAGCCACTGCACAGACTGGGTAAGATTCCTACAAAAACATTTTATTGTTAAAAAATAACTATTTAAAGTTAATATTTAATATTCTCTTACTTTTTCCTCTAAGTGATTTCATTTTAGTTCCAATAATTATGATAAGGTCAACAACATTCAGTGGAAATGGAAAGTCATTTTCATTTTTTTAAAGACTTCAAGACATGCTGGCTACAGTGAAACTACACAGGGTTACTGACATTTTTTCCTTTGTATTAGAGAATATTCATTTTCCACCAGAGGTGGTTTTGTATCAGCATTGCTGTGGTATTGTGTGTTATTACTTAACTAAATGGTTCTGAATGAATTTCAGTCTCAAGTAAATCAGGAAATACATGTGATTCCCAATTATGAGCAGTGTGGCATTGTTTGTTTTAATTTCTTTTTAAAAGGGGTACTTTTTCCTGTAGCAAATATGCTTTGTTCATTCTTGTGAGACTAAAACAACCCTTTTTTTCCTGCTGGCCCTTTAATTCTGCCATGCACTCACTCTCTCTCTTTCCCTGGAAACACATTGGAAAGAATTAAGTTGTTTGCATCTTGGGAAGAAGCATAATGAATGCAGGAGCAATAGAAAGAGCTCTCCCCACCCTTTCCCCTTACATGTGTGTGTGTGTGCATTTTCAGACTGGCTTCACTTGAATAATAGCAGGAATGGTACTATACACTGCTCATTATGGAGCTAGATCTTTTTGTATGTTAATAATTAATTGAAAGACACCCTGGCAATGGCTCTGTTTCTAGCTGGTCAAAGAATGCTGATAAGAACAGTGGCAAACAATTTAGCCATAAGAACATTACTAGAACAGCAGCAGCAATGTCTGCAGAAACAATGAAAAACATACAATACAGAAAGAAGACAGACATTTTCCCATATATTACACAGTAGTTAATACTGGTGAGATCCACATGGAACACATTCAGAACATACTTTGCTTCAAAAGAAGAAAAGACAAGAATTTATACTTGATTTTGAATATCCTTGTGTGCTGAGTCATTGGAACATGAGTGACTGATACTTCTATATGGTTTGTTGCTTCATTGTTTGGCACAGCATGGTGCAGGAAGGGAAATTATGATGATGCAGCTAAATCAAAGCCCACTTCTAAAACAATTACAGGCAATCTTTTTCAGTGACACAAAATTAATGGAAAATTAAGAAAATGCTTGGCACCACAGCAATTTTATGGATGAATAAGTCAATAATTTTGCACAAGGAAATGAGTAGAGGGTGTTTTGTACTCAAAGCATAACGCAGAAAATGGCAATCAATGGCACTGAGAATGACATTGCATTTTTTAAAAGGCCATCCAAATTAAGTTTTATAGCATATGAAAGTCTTATATTTGTCTCACATGTACACATGGTGCATGTGTGTGTGTGCGTAGGTATTGTCACCAAAACTGTACAGTACATCTCCTTTACAATAAACAGTGCTCATATAGCTGCATTATATCAGAGCACTGAGAGCAGTGACTAGAATTTAAAGAAAATTACTGCAGAAAAAAAAAACCCCTAGGACCTGAACCCTAGGCCTCTAACCTACTAGTCCTGACCTTTTTTGTTTATTTTATTCTATTTCATGATCTCTCACTTTCTCCCTGTTCTCTTCCCCAATCTTTTTTAATTGAGCAAATGTGATTCTCTTGAGAATGAGAAAGTGATCCTCGCCCTATTGCTTCAGCAGGGGATAGGCCCGAATTTACCAGGTAGACAGTGAGATATTAGACAAATATAATGGGAGTGAGTTAGAAAGTATGTGCACTTGTAACCACCACCAGGTGGACTTGAACCTAGGACCTCTGAAGCCCAGTATAGGAGCCTCTACCCTCAGCTGGCTTTTAGCTCAATCTCCCAACCCATGCTATAAAGGTCTCTTGGTCTTAACTACTGCTGTGGTCTAGGTGCCACTTCACTGGACAGTGAACCACACTAGGTGTGTCGGTTATACAGTAATCAGCAGAGAAAAACACTAGCTGATATGGCTGTCTCTGGCTAGAACTAAAATGGGAGCAGGGCTACAGAAAACAGATCCACATGAGCAGTTTGCCCTCAGCAGTTTATATTTGCTGTGATGTACAGTGTACGTTCCTGGCACTGCAGTTTAGGCTTGCACTGCTGGGGTTTATGGTTCAAATCCAGGCTATGGTAGGTAGCCAAAGTGAGAAGAAAGATGAAAGGATCTTTAGGATCCAAGAAGAAAGTAACAGAACTGACTTTGCCATGGAGACACCCAGGGAAACTACAGTCCCCCAACTTGATTGTCACTCTCATTACTTGTCTGAGGTCCATGGTTATAGCCTTCAGCTCAAATGAAAGGAGGAACTGAAAGTGGGAGTAGCTGACAATATGCTACTCTCACATGCTCGCTAGGATGTCTGTCCTATTAAATGTATGTTCATGGAGAAGGTGGGTGGGAGGAACAGTTCTATGTTGTTTCTGAGTCACTCTGATCTAGAGATCATCATGACGAAGCAACCCCTTTCCCCTCCTGGACTGTCCATGGGGGTATGGTGAGGAGAAATTAATATGTACTAGACACCATCCCACTACAGATAAGGTCATCAATGCCCCAGTCTTAGAAAGCAACTGAAGTTGTGATTTGTTCCACAAATCTACTAAGCTTTGAATGTCAGGGAGCTATGACAACTTCCCCAAAGTCATGTCTTTTCTGCACTGAGAGGAATCTCAGTGCAGCAGATATTTTCACCCAAATTTAGGTGAAAAAAGACTGCAGAGAAACTCTACTTCCATTTATTTTTATTTGGGTTGGATGCAGCTCTGCACAAGCCAGTAAATGTGGGAATAAATTAGTATAAAACAGGTGTAAGCAAGAGAAGAATCAATCAGATATATGGAGTTTCTGTTCTTTGCCCAAAAATGTTTTCCAGTACTTGGTTAAAGTGCATGCGCACACCTACATCTGTACGCACCATGCTTGAAAGTTTTCAGAAAAATCAACTGGGCCACATAGCAGGTGCCAGCAGGATGGTGTCAATCTGTAGACCATAATTTAATCAGACTACTTTGTGTTTATGTGTATGCTAAAGTATCTCTTTTCACACTGTTTGCAATGTTCTGGTAGTCATGTTGGTCCCAGGATACTAAAGAGACAAGGTGGGTGAAGTAATACCTTTAATTGGACCAAATCCTTCTACTGGGCCAGTGGGCACCCCATCCGGCAGGGCTCCAAAGGTGTGTCTCCTCACACCTCCCTGCCCTGCATCCCCCAGCCCTGCCTGCTGTCCCCAGGTGATTTAACACCCCCCCTCCGCCAGGTACCCACATTACCACCACCGGTAGCACAGAGGGGCAAGAAAAGCTTTTAGCTGCTGATTCCGTGTCACTGCTAGAATATCCCTGTGGCCCGCAGGAGGTGTGTGCAGAGCCATCCCGCCCACAGGATGATTTGGGGTGGCGACCTCAACTGTCCTATGGATGGGATGGACCCCCATATTCAAGTTAGCCTGCAGGACCCTGCATGGGCTGAGGCCAGTAGCAGGGGACAGCTCCTCCTTCCCCCCCTCTACAATCACCGCAGTGGCAGGAGCCATAGGGAAGTAGAGTGTTGCAACAGCCTCTGCTCTGTCACCATCTCACAGGCCAGCGTAGTCACTGCACTTCACTGCAGTGGCAGGAAGCAGAGTGCTCTAGCCACAGCCACAGCCACAGCCACAGCCACAGCCACAGCCACAGCCACAGCAAGGCGGAGCAATCGGGCTGGCCTGGGACACGGCGTCAGAGCCAAGCAGAAGTTGCTGCATCATTTCCCTTGCCCGCAGTTCACGCTATGGTGAGTGCGAGGGGGGAGGGGAGCAGCCCCCCTGTGGTAATCCCCAAGGCTACATCCCTCAGGGGAGGAAGCTCGAGGGAAGAGGTGTAATGGGGGGAGAGGGCGGAGCAGTGGTAGGAAGAGGGAGACTGGGAGTGGGGGAAGGGTACAGACCCCCACCCCAGGCTGCAGGCATTCCAGCAGCTACGTGCAGGCCTAACTATGGAACTGCTCGGGCCCTCTCCATTAATTTGAGGTGCCTGCAATAGAGACTGCCTGAGCTGTCAGGCGTACAGAAAGGTGCTACTGGAAAGTGGAGCTGGCTGATGTACCTCCGTAACAGGGCAGGGCAGCGATATAAAAGTGAGGTTTCCAGAGGCACCAAGAAAGAGAAAGGGTGGGGCTCCTGGGAAAGAAGAACGAAACTTGCTCCCATATGGAGCTGAGCATGGTGGCAACATCAGGGCACTTCCCTTTATTTTTATTTGCCACATCTACAGGGCTAAGGGGAGCTTGTGATAGGAGGATCTTTATTCTTTGATCATGTGTGTTAGGCAGGCCACCTAGCTATTAAATGAACTTTCAGAGATAATTTGCCTCCCAGGCTGGAGACAGCTTGAAGGGCTGTTTTGCTTTAGGCTGTTTTCCATCCTGGCTTAATGAAATGGTGACCCTAACATCAAAGGCTGGCACATTGGCTTTTTACTGGAGGTTATAAGGGAATTAAAAGCAATCAAGAGGAATAAATGAGGGAATTTAGGAGAGGGTCTTTGGAAGGCAAGTTAATTTGGAATCAGTACAGTGGCAAGGTCAGGAAGAAGAAAGGAAAAAGGGAGAGAGGAAGACTGACAGATTTAATAGCCTGTTCGGAAATATTGAGAACAACAGGGAACCGGAGGCTGGACAAAAGGAGGACATCAGGCAAGGAGCTCTGGTACCTATTCTTCTGTGAGTAAATGCTGAATGATTGTGGTCAGTGAAGGCGTTGGTTAGGACCAGGCACAATGAAAGCAGGCTTCCCTACATATCTCCACCAGCCCATTTCAGTCCCACCCTGCAGGAACTATGCAGTCCTAGCCTAGACCTCTTTTGCTACAGTTATAATCTCTGCTTACCTTGAACAAGCATTATCACTATGCTGAACGCTTTTAATTTCAAAATAGAAAAATTGCATCTTCTTACACAAATAACCCAGGCCCCTAACATTTAAACTTTAAGAGAATCTCTGTTACCTCACAGCAGGATTAAGACTATGACACACAGGTAATTAGCTGTGATTTCATCCATTAGAGGGCTCTGGTACATTAACAAAAGCCAGTTTGGTTTGCTCTCTCTTATATGTACACACATAGTATATGGCATTCTCCTATGAAGTTGCATGTGATTTACCTTCTTTAACGAAGTAGAGTAACATCTGGATCTATGCCTCGAAAGGTCAAATACTGGTGCTCCAAACTACTGTACTACCAAGCCACTGATTATATGTACACAGCTACAATTATGTTCTCTGCTTTTCTCTCCATAGCATAACATGTCGGGAATATGGAGGAGGGAGGGCTTATATTTATGTATTCTTTTTTCCTGTCTATTTCTATTCTTCCTTTTCTTTTCCCTTTCTGCTCTCCAGCCTTCCTCCCACCCCACCCCACTCCACTTTTTTTGGAGCAAGGGAGGAGAAGGGTTTTTTTAGGGGAACCATGGAGCTGCATCCATGCACTCCAGTATTTTCTTCTTCTGCATGCCAGTTTATCTCCTTTGCCATATCCCAATCACACTATGTGTTCTCATGCTGTTGGCTATTCTATATCTAGGCTGAATTATACACTAAGGCAGCTAAAAGCAAGAGACGTAAGATGCAGCCTAGATTTAGCAAAATCACCAGCACTGTTGTGGATTATAGTGACATAGTGGCAAGGATTGTTTTGTATAGAAAATGAAGAAATTTCAAACATAATGAAAATTTAACATGGTAGTCCTGAATTGGAGCCCTCAGTACCTGATCCTTACTTTCCTATGTCCCCTCTCCTCCATGTGGGTCATAGCCCTGCAAATATAGAATTTAGTAATTCTTTAAAGTAACATACAGAGCTAAGCACAACATATCGCTTTAAATAGTGTGTGGCACAAACATGTGATTTACAACTGGTTGTTGATCATCATTCTAAATCTGTACAGAGGCTTCAGATTTTGAAACAAGATGCAATAAATACAGTGAAGTTGTGACTAAGGGATGACACAAGGGAGTGCCCTGAAAAATGAGCGAGAAAGAGAGAAACACACAAAGGCCAAAATTAGATAACTATCTAATTACAGAAAACTACTTGTCACTAACATTAAGGCTGTTATAAATAGATGAAATCCACAAGACTCCAAGATAAGGTTAACATTCTGTTTTCTTTTGGGAGGTGTACAGGGCTATAAGGACTAGGAAGTGTTAAAAGAGTGAATTATTGTTAAGATTAATATTTGCAAATTTATGCCAATTGTACAAATTTGCAAATACACCAAGAAATGGTACTCTTTTCTTTTTTAAAGTTTAGCAGTTGTAGGTAAATGATTTGGCTCCAGAGATATTGATCAAGTTAAAAGCAGTCAAGGTTAATATAAAAATGTTTTTTCTAAATAATGTATGCCTTCAAGGGAGTAAGAGTTGGTAGATTAAATTACAAAAGTACTTTTCTTAAAGCTGTTTATTTTTCATACACACATTGTGTCTTCACTCACATTAGTTTTACGCTGGTGTAACTATTGTCTAGAGCAGAACTACTCATGGTATGCACCGGGATATGTTCAGACAACAAGAATGGGTAGGAATGGTGTCCCTAGCCTCTGTTTGTCAGGGACTGGAAATGGATGACAGGGGAGGGATTACTTGATGGTTATCTGTTTTTGTTCCCTCCCTCTGGGGCATCTGGCATTGGCCACTGTCAGCAGACAGGATTCTGGGCTAGATGGACATTTGGTCTGATCTAGTGTGGCCATTTTTATGTTCCAACCTCCCTCCCCCTTTTTGCAAAATGCTCAGAAATGTCCAGACCTCCAAGAGTTGGTATCCCTAAATATACTCTGGAGGATCAGGAACCAGTTAAAGTGCTTCTTTTCCTATTCTCTTTGGTCATTGACTCTAAATTTTGAAGGAGTTGTTTTTCTTCAGCACAAAAACTTTTCTGCAATGACTGCAATTGTTAATCTTTCCCGTGATTGAAATCTACATGAAATGGTTTCCTTTGAAAGAGACACTGCAACTGCCAAGGCCTGCCATACCCTTTTCTAAGAAAGCAGGAAGTTCCTTACTGTTTAAATATAGTTACACAATATTAGTATTCTCAGTATGGACACAGAATATGCAGTTTCCTGTTTAATGCTGCATGCATTGATCTGTGTAAGATTGACATTTACTGCACTGATACTGTTAAATAATTGACTTCCATGTTTGTATCATTGTGGAAGCTAATGGTGTCATGGCAAAAATCTAGGACCTATTTTTTAATGTCCTAAATGTGACAATATGTTTGACTTTTAAACACCTACCTATGAGTCCAGTTTTCTCTCCCTGAATATGTTTTTGAAAATGTTTCAAGAGGTAGCTTTGCAATTTGAAAGATAAAAAGTATTAAACAGCAAAAGTATGCAAAAGATGATGAAAATTTAAAACTTTCTTATGGAAGTTTCTAAACCTCTGTCACATAAGGGTTGGCAACTTTCTAATTGCACAAAACTGAAAAGCCCCTACACCACGCCTTCCCTGAGGCCCTGCCCTTTCTCCAAAGCCCTGCCTCCACTCACTCCATCCTCCTTCCCCCCGCCCCCATTGCTCACTCTCCTCTACCCTTCCTTACTCGCTCATTTTCACCAGGCTGGAGCAGGGGTGTGTGGTGTGGGAGTGGGTACAGGCTCTGGGCCCAAGGGCTCTGGGATGGGGATGAGAGGTTTGGGGTGCAGAAGGAGGCTCTGGGCTGGGGCTGACTGTGGGAGAGGGCTCTGGACTGAGGCAGGGAGTTGGAAGTGTGGGTGGGAATTCAGGGTGTGGGGTTTGGGCAGCACCCACTTCAGGAAGCTCCCTACAAGCAACAACATGCTCCTCAGCTCCTAGATGGTGGCGTGGCTAGGTGGCTTGGGATGTTGCCTCCACCCACAGCTCCCATTGGCTCTGGGTCCCAGCCAATGGGAGCTGTGGAGTTGGCACCCAGGGCAGGGGCAGTGCATGGAGCCCTTATGGCTGTCCTTCTGCTTAGGAGCCAGGAGACATGTTACTACTTCTGGGGAGCCACACAGAGCTGGGAAAGGAGCCTGCCAGCCCTGCACGAACCAGACCTTTCATGGCTTTCCAGTTAAAAACTGGACACCTAGCAACCTTACCACAGAAAAATATCTCATTTGAGTTAGATTTCTGAAATCTGATCACCACTCTAAGAGCTAAAAATCTGAAGCCTTTGAACCATTCAGTTAGGAGAGTTGACACTTGAAAGGAGAGGGAAATAAATCATAAATGGCTTTTTTCCAGTTTTACATCAACACCTGGGTTCTTGTGTCAGGAAGTCGAAGTCCCACCAGACCTCCACACACGAGAACAGTCGAAGCTAGGAGAATGGGGATTGCTTTGGTGATGCCCACAAGGGAACCAAATATCAAGTTTCCAAGTACAGCTGCTGCTTTGCTTAGTGCATTCAAAAAGCCAAAGCCTGTTGCCCTAAAAGAGAAAAAAGAACAAAATTAAACATACTTGAAAAATTAAAGCCTTTGGGGGCAGAGCCACAACTGGGATAAAACAGAGCAGCTCCTTTGACTTCAGCAGAACCATCCCAACAGTTCTGTTCCTAGTTCTGTCCAGTTGACTTACCTGATCAAACAATACCTTGTAGAAATGCTGATGTGACCTCATCCTTGTATAATAATGAACACAAAGACTTTGGGCATGTGTGATGTAGTGAGGTGTGCTGTACACTTTTGTTGGGCATTCACTGGTCACTATGCTTGGGCTGTGGGCGACCCCTACTGGCCTGCGTCTGTAAGCACGGCCCAGCGGGGGGTCACCCTGAGGGCCCTCATGTCACATAGACCATGGCCCAACCGGTTCTTACCTGACCAGGGAAGGGGTTTGAACAAAGGAAGAGTGTGGCCTGGAGAAGGTGCAGTCTTGGCTGGGAAAACATGAAGAGAACAGACTGAGCCGAGTGCTGGGGGTTCAGGGGCCTAAGTCCCCCTGCCCCAAGGGGTCTAAGGCTGCCTGGCCCTGACTTCTATATCCATATCGCGCCTAGGCTGTGCTGTATCCTGGAGAAGCAATAAACACTCTCTATTCTACTGGTTGGAGTCTCATCTTGCTGCAGATGGGGTGCAGGGTCGGGGGGTACCCGACGCGCCATCACAGCATTAACCAAATGGTGGCTTGAAAAATGGGTCTCGGGATGCAGGTGAGACACAAGTCTCAGAGCCTGAGTGGACTGACTTAGGCTTGCAGAGTTGGGCTGCAGGATTATACAATTGTCTGGGCTTACATGGAAGTCTTGTCTCTGAAAGCTCATGAGCAGACAAGGCCTCAGAGTTTAGGCTCTTGAACACCTACACTACTATTTTCAGCCCTGTGGCCTGAGCCCCACTACTCTGTATCGATTGATCCAGGCTCTAAGATTTGGTGCTACAGGTTTTGTTATGAAGTGTCGATGTGCCCTAAGAGATTCTGCAGGGCAGGGAAGGGAGGTAACTTGTTGGCTAAAAAAATCTAACAAATATGCATCAGATTGGACATTAATTGATAACATAATATATGATCCTCTTAATATTCTATCAAAGCTCATGACAAGATTAAAACTAGATATGTTCTGCAAATCATTTTGATTGTAATAAACCTTGTTTAACCATGAATATATTATAGGTTGACTATTGTTTTAGTAATTTTGCAGTCTATTCCAAAGAGAACAAAACTCTTTACACCTCCCATTAGAAGGGAAAGGCAAAGGGTATCAGAAGTGTTGGTCAGTACAGGTTTGGACAGAGGTTTCCTCAGTCAGACAGTGTGTGATCAGGGGCTGCAATCAGAAGAACAAGTGTGAAGCCTGATGACCAAGAATGAGACACGGCAGTGGAACATTGTACAAATGCTGACATCAACATTCTTCTCATCTAAGAATTCTTATGAGAGAAAAACCATGAACCTTGTTATCTATTGTTTCCTCATTAGCTCTGTGAATTGTGCACTTTCCAAACTCTTTTGACACTTTATAAGCTGGTCAGTCTTGCTGTGTGATTGCAACTGTCATTACTATATTCGACCCTTGGCATATACTCTAGTGCCCACAGGTCAAAGCACAGCTGTTGGCTGCAAGTATGAGTCCCTTGCCATCTTTAAAACACTTGGACTTGAATAAAAAAGAACAATATTTTTCTAACATATTCATTACTCTCTTTTATGCAACACATGGCACCCTTTTAACATACCACACAAGGGAAAAAAACTTCAGTGATCTGTTTAGGGGGAAAGAGACAGGCAGATAGAAAATAGATCAAGAGGTGCTGCTTGCAAGGATAAGCAGGAGAGTAGTGGGAGAGCCACAATCAGTGGCCACCAACATCTAGGCATCTTACCTTTTTTCCCTAAGGTGGCTATTACTCTGGCATGTAAGCACTGCCTGCTGGCAGAGAGTCTTCTGTGACTTATGCTTGAGAGGGCAAACTGAAATGCATTGGAAGCAAACACCTTTGAGGCTGAAGGATTTGCAGCATGATAGAGGGAATAGTGCAGACCAATGAGAGTTGCCTGAGAACCACTAAAACTCACTTTTAAGTGGGGAAACTGAAGAAGCCCTAAAAGTGTTGCCCAAGAGGCAATTGAACCTTCTGACTGAGAGATGGACCAAGGAAGCACTTGCAATGTTGCCTTAAAAACTGCTAAAGCTACTCCCAGACAGAGAGATTTGGGGAAGCCCTAGGGATGACGATTACCTGTTCTGTTCATTGCCTCTGAAGCATCTGGCATTGGCCACTGTTGGAAGACAGGATACTGGTCTAGATAGACCTTTGTCCTGACTCAGAATGGCCATTTTTATGTTCTTAAGAGCTGTGGAAGAAACCAATCAAGGGGAGGACTGTGGGGACACATCTACACTATGAAGAAGATCATCGCTGATGTGCTTAATCTTCTGGGGTTCAATTTAGCGGGTGTGGCATAGACCTGCTAGATCAAACTCAAAGGGCACTCCTGCTGGCGCCTGTACTCCAGGTCCTCATGAGGAGTAAGGGAAGCCAATGGGAGCATTTGCTCCTGTTGGCCTCCTGCTGCATGGACGGTGCAGAAACGTATGTAATTTATGTAGCCGGAGTTGTGTATCTTACTTTGATCTTCCAATGTAGTGTAGACCAGGCCTGGGAGCTTTGGCAACACTGCTGAAGGAAGCTGGCACCCGAACAGGTGCTAGTTCTGCTAGCACACTAAAAACAGCAGTGTAGTTGGGGCAAAATGGGCAGCAGCCTGGGCCAGCCTTCTGAATATACGCACCTGGATCCCCTCGTTATGATCTTGGTCAGCTAGCCAGAGCCACCAGCCATGCTACCCTTGGCCACACAGCTATATTTAGTGCTCTGGCTTGAGTGGAGTTAGCATGTGTCGGTCAACACATGCTGGGGAGCACACTCCAAGCTGCAATACAGACATACCCTTAGAGGGGCCCAAAGAGCAGAATGTGATTTTTCCCATCTCCCCAGCAGAGTTTGTGTAGTAAGGAGGAGGGGAGTCCCATGGTGCAAAATGGGGCAATACTACACATACACAAATATATACACACACAGTACACTTATTGTGGTTTCCACTAGTACCCTACAGCCAAAATTTGCTCAAAAGATTATGAACACTGAGAGAAACAACATTTATATAGGGATAATATAATCCTTTTCTGTCAACATGTCTCATCCTAAGGGCAAGTCTACAATACGGGCCAAAGTCGACTGAAGGTAAACAATTCCAGCTCAGTGAATAACATATCTGCAGTCAACATACCACATCTGCAATGTGTATGCCACACTTGGTTGGTGGGAGAAACTCTCTCAGACTTTTGTGTGTCTCATTCCAGTGGAGTATTGGAGTTGACAGGAGTGCATTCAGCAGTTGATTTAATAGGTCTTCACTAAACCAACTAAATCGACCCTCAGTGGATCAATCACCATAGCGTTGATCCACCTGGTAGAGGAGACAAGCCCTAAACACCGTAAGAACTAACAGAGCAAGTTTTGATAGAACTAACAAAAGACTATAGACATAGCTAATGCAAATTTAGGTACAAATCGAGACATGAAACTTTTGGGAAGGCAACGCTAAGGAACATATGGGTATATTTTGTATATTACTTTATGGAGATAAATTGCTTCATAGATGCTATCTGCTTACATCATCTAGTTATAACAAGGACTTACATATAATTTCCTGAGCATTTTGGAACATTTATTTTCATATTCTGTGCTCTACATCTAGCACATTCAGAACCTACAGTATATTCTGGGATGGTTATCTGATGGATGTCTCTGTATTTTATTTCAAACCCAAAGGCAATTTTTTGAAGATGGTACGTAATATATTTTAATTAAATTGGTGCAGTATTCAGGCACGGGAAAAACCCAGCTTTTTTGGAAAAAATAATTGGCCTAATCAAACTTTTGTAACTGGATGCTGCTGCTAATTTTGTGATCTCATTAACACTGTAAAATAACCACAAGGAGAGATGAATAAGACTGTTAAAATAAACCCATTTGTCTTTGCCCTTGACTGTTGTGAGAATTTAAAAGCGAACAACACTTTAGTAAATGCAATTTTTTGATCTTTAAGCAGTCTCCAAGCATATCATTTTGCATACAAATACCATGTTAATTGTGACCAGGAACAAAAATAAGATGTTCAAAAGAAGGAATAAAAATATCTGAATAATGTTGCTCTTGCTCCCTACACCTGAGCAGCATTCTCTCTGGTTTTAATCACCTCTGATTGCTTACTTGGATCTTGAAAGTATAGGTCTGACTGTGCAAGCTTGATGCACTCAAGCAATGCTGTGTCAGGCCCTACAGCTTTAAAATACAAACATATTTGCTAAAATATTTGTGATTCAAATCATTCTGTCCCCTATTAATACTTCCCTTCACTGTATCATAACACATTCTAGTACAACGGAGGGACTGAGAAATGTTGTATATATCTGCCCCAATCACCAAGCAGAACAGGGCATGGTCTCCCTCTGTGTCTCTGCTGCAAGCAGTGTTTCAGTGCGTAGAAGAGGAGATCAAGTGTACCGACATTCTGAATCATCAAGGAAACGTGGTGAATCATCAAAGCACTCAATGTGGCTTGAAATGCAGTGAGGGCGAGAAATCATTCCCAAACATTGTACCAATCTGCACTACATTGATAAGTTAATGGGCAGATCGTTGGCACACACTCCTGTTTTCTGAGGCTACGTGAGCAATTAGCCATGTGATTCCCATTAGTGATGGGGGAGTTATGTAGTCACAATCCCTTGTGCACCGCTTAGAAAACTGACAGGAACACATCACTTCAATACAGAAAGAGCAGTGGGGTGGATTTGTGCAACTCTTTCAAAATCATTTATTTTATATCTTCTAACAGTAACAACAGAACAACAATATGCAAAATTCTCTAGAAATAAGGGGGTGAGCAGGTCTTGCAGTGTGGTGGCCATTAGATGGTAGGTTTTAGTTCTGACGCTAGGGAGAGCTGGTTTCATTAAGCCATGACAAAGGGAAGTGACTTCCTTTAGCCCAGTGATAGGCAACCTGTGGCCCAAGAGCTGCATGCAGCCCATTGGGGTTTTATGTGTGGCCCATGAGACATTTTATTTAACATTGCCCATGTGCAGGGTTGCCAGATTCCACTGGTTTCCATCTGCATAGTTTTTTTCCAACTCACATGGTGTGCATGTAAAGCAAGGGCTCTTGAAGTGAGGTGTGAGGTGTCTGCACATAACATTGACTGTGAAAGCCTTGTGCTCCTGCTGCATCCAATCACAGTGCTGCTATGGTTCAGTTGGAATACCCCACAAATTCTAAATGCTCAAGCGTAGTTAGCAAAACTACCCTATCCCAGGAGACCATCTTGGTTATGACAATTATTTGGCCCTCTGAGATGAAGGGGAGTCACTTGTATGGCCCACTTACTAGGTTGTCCATCACAGTTTTAGCTGAAGTACAAAAGAAAAATGGTCAGGGTCCAAAGTGACTAAAAATGGGAGGTCACTTACCCAAGCCTATAGATCATCAGTGTTCTTTCCACAGATGTCATGTATATTCTTCAGTGGGACAGAAATTTCTATTATTAAACTTAATCATCTGGCCTTCCTGAAATCCCTGCAGCTTTTGCAGGAGCATCTGTATGGACAGGTCAGAGATCTGACACTTTACTGTCTAGACCCAGTGGTAGGGTCCATCCACACCCTCATATAAGACTATGAATAGCATTATCACGGCACCCTGAAATATATGTGAGAAGACATAATGGAAGCTAGCAATTTTTTACCTCAAAATGCTATGGCCAATCTTCTAATAAAAAACAACAAATGGTCCTACAGCACTTTAGAGACTAACAAAAAAATATAGATGGTATCATGAGCTTTCGTGGGCACAGCCCACTTCTTCAGAGTGGGCTGTGCCCACAAAAGCTCATGATACCATCTACATGTTTTGTGAGTCTTTAAGGTGCTGCAGGACTATTCGTTGTTTTTTAAGTTTTTTTCTAGTACAGACTAACATGGCTACCCCTCTCAAATCTTCTGATGTTAACAACTCAAGTACGTCCACTTTCTTACCCTTTCATATAAAGAGACGAACAAGATGCAAAGTTCTATCCAAAAGGAGGATTACAGAATTTGCTTTTTCTGCAGTCAAATGAATGGTTCATCAAGGACAATTGTATAGTCAGATTATAAATCCCTGTAATGTGATTATTCTACCGCCGCATATGAAAGTATAGAATTGGAGACAAAAAAAGGAACTATGATCAGAGAATTAGGGATCTTGGATTTTTAGATCCTTGCTGCTGAAGAGTGAGAGGGAGAGAGGGAGGGGATAAGACACTTTGACAAGTACCTAGAGAACTAGATCAAGTGAGTTAATAAAACCCATGTGCTTTTTTTTTTTTAAAATACAGCTGAGTTTATCTGAAGTCATCTGCTGGACAGGACAAGTGCGAGTCAACAGATGGGAATAATCAGGATTATATTCCTCCTTGAGATCCTATCTGATATAAAACATACAGCAGTAGCCTAAAAATAAAGACAGCAAAGAAACACTTGTAAGGGTTTTCGTCGGGAGAACAGGTTTAAAAATTCCACTGTTCTGCCTTAGCGTGGAGTGGAAGAGAATACAAATTAAAAAAATATGAGTAGAAGGGCAAGAATGGTGAACAGAAGTTCTAGGTGATCATATCTGCCACTAAAGTGGGGGGAGAAAAGAAAATTCAAGTATAGCTTTAGATTACCTGCGTGGTTTTACAATTTGGCAATGCCATCAGATACTCTAATGAGGGATGTGAAATAAATGGACAGATAGATAACAGTATACTAGATACCTTTGCAGCACTGAGGAGGAGACTTTGCTCTGATTTGTTGAGGAATCATAATCCCAGTAATTAAGAAGTGAATTATTTACACAAAGAAATGAGTTCACTATTCAGAATGCCTGCACCACTGGGAAAGAAGCTTGGGCAACCCTGCATTTTTGAGACACTTCATATAAGAAAAAAACAATCTTGTTTCAATAGAGTGTGTAGATGAGCCACATCCACAGGATGGCAGTAGAAAATAACTGCCAGGAAGCACCCTGTGAATCAGTGACTGAAAAGCTGTGTCTGAGATGAATACAGAATTTCTATTCTGACAGCAGCAATAATGAAACATAGGGTTTAAAATATCCTGTGGATAATGTTATCACTCTGAGGGAGTTCTCAAGACCCAGAAAGGGAAATGAAGGATGGGTGCACTGAGCAGTAGGTAGATCTATAATTTTTCATTTTTGACTGAACTCTTTGCACTCTTTTCAAATGCTCTGGGGAAAGACAGGATATGAAGATTGTATTTTACATACATCGTGAACTCTAAATTATGTGGCCAAGATAAATATCCAGATGTCTGGCAGTCATACTGAAGTTAATGAACTGTGGTGTTACTTGATCTAATGTGATTGGGAGGAGGTGACCATACTTATCAATCTTTCAAAGTTCACTGAGGTTTGGCTTATTTATCTGGTTCTTGGTGAGCGTTCTAACTTTTAATCCTGGTGGTCCCCAAACTAGTTCACAAGAAGCTGTTGTCATTTATACGAATGTAGCAATTGAATTTTAAAATGTATGAAAATCTTCCTAAACATCTCTTTCTTTAGAGAATTTTAGCCTTATTCCACTCAAATGTGTATTATAGACAGAGCTGGTTGCCTGTGCAACCTTAATTCTACCCCCTCACGCAATACAGGTCTTTAATTACTTGACTGCATAATATTTTTTCCACAGAACTCCTGCCTGATTCAGTGCTCAGCATAGAGCATGCACAATGAAAGAGGCTGTTTTCTGTAGGACCTCATTTGCTGAAGAAGCTGGAAGGTGTGTACTGAAATAGGCAGGGAAATGTCATAAGAGAAAGGAAAGTCTCATGCTTAAAGTAGTTGAATGTCTTCTGTTGAACTGGGTTCTATCTCTGCCTCTACCACAGACTCCTTGTGTGATGCCGGGCAAGTTACTTAGCCACACTTCACTAGTTGCATGTTTCTCAGTTTCTGGGTGCCCAACTTGATTTGCAGAAGTGCTGCGGCTCATAGCTTCAACTGAAGTCAGTGGGCGCTGTGCTTATAAACTGTTATAAAATGCTAAATATTCTGAAAAGTTAGGTCCCTGGTTGCCTCAAACTGGGCATCCAAAACTAGTGAACACTTCTGGCCATATTGTGCTTCAGTTCCTCCTGTGTGAAAATGGGGCAGGAATATCACCTTGCCTCACATTGGAGTTGTGAAGATTAATTTATTTATGATTGTGAAGAACTAAGGAACTACAGTGAGAGCACCTTAGAGGGAAAAAAACATGGGGGAAATTGATAATTCTGTAGTCAGTTCAGGGTTTGACTGGTGTGCAGTAAATAGTATATGGAGACACATGCTAAATAAGGAAGAAATATTGGAAAACTTGCTCAGCAGGGGAGCACTGTCCATCTTCTGCACTGAATGTGACTTCTGGGATTTCCAAACATTTGAATGCTTGATTTTGAAATCATAATAATGTTCTTTTAACAGAGTTTTATTTAGTGCAATTGAGATATAATTATATAAGAAAAAAATCTCAGAGATCAGAGGGGAAAGTATTTGGAGATTGCATGAAAATATGAGGGAGCATTTTCTGTGTCATTTAATTTGGGAAGCTCATTAGGGTTCAAAACCTAGATTTCTTAAACATGTGGACAACTGAATGCTTGGGAAGACCTCCAGTAAACCAATTTGGGGCAGATATTATAGGGACTGAGACTAATCAAAGACTTTCTAGTCTGTTGGATGAGAAACCATCTAGAAGTAAGATAATGGCTAATAAATTTTCTTTAATGACCCATTTTGTGCCATTATAAACTGGACTAATGCAGAATATTTTAATCATTGTATTGTACAAAAATGTGAGAATAAAGCAGCAAAGAAAAATCCAGAAGTATCAGGAAAAAAAACAGCAAGCAAATGGTCTGGTAGCACTTTATAGACTAACAAAACATGTAGATGGTATCATGAGCTTTCGTGGGCACAGCCCACTTCTTCAGATGACCGGAATTATGATTAGAGGATAAGGAAACTCGAAATAAATAGGAGAAGGGAAGGGGGGGGACGGAAAGAAAGATGTTCTGTCGCCCACCCCCCTACCTCTGTGCATAAAGTATCAGGAGAAAGAGTGCTAAACCTGAGTTGATAAAGATCAAAGTCAGTGGATGGATAAGGCAGGAAGGATACCATTCAGAGTTACTGTCACATGTCATCTATAATATATAATTTTAAAATCCTAATTAGAGAATAGGTGCATATCCTATTTCATACTCTATATCAGTGTTTCCCAAATGGTGTTCAGCGGAACCCTGGGGTTCATCGAAGTGAAACTAAGGGTTCTGCAAGAAAATTCTACTCCCCCACCCTCTGCGGAGCCTGTAAGCAGCTCCCATTGGAGCAGCACTGGTGGGGGCGGGCTTCTGGCGGTGTGCCTCTCTGGCCATTCCACCACCCACTGCAGCTTCCCCACCACCGCGCAGCCCCCCTCATCACCCTGCAGGATGGCCCCTGTCCCATGAGGCCTCTGGTGCCATGCAGCCTCCTCTTCCTCGTGGGCAGGCAGCGGCTTGTTACAGCAGGCCACTGCTGCCGGGAGGGAAGGGATGGCTGGGTCCAAGGCACCAAGGGGCCGCTCCCAGACCTCAGCATTTTTAAACTACCGCCTGAGCCTCAGCAGGGGCTGCACGGAACTTGGCTGGGGCTCTGTCCCCCTCCTCGGGGTGCACTCGGGCTCTGAGCCCAGCCCCGCTCCCCGGGCCGTGCTCGGGCTCACTGCCCCCCCGCCCCACCCTGTGCACTGCCACTCTCCCCCACGCTCCTCCCCATCCTGCTGGGGAAGCGGCAGAGTCTGGTCTGGCAGGGAAGGTCAGGGTTTCTACACCCTCTGGCTCTGCCAGTGGGAAGCCTGAAATGGTGCTGTAGCTGCGCTGAGATCCCCGCTGCATGGGAGGGGGACTGAGCTCCCTCTTCCACCCACCTGCTGGGGGAACAAGAGCATGCTGCTTGGAGGCTTTCCTTGCTGCAGTAGGGTGCCAAGCCAGGTAAGCGTCCCCCCTCGTGCCCAGACCCCACACCCAAATCCCCCTCACTCACTCCCCTCCCCCTGCCAAGACCCCGCATTCCCAGCTTGCTCTGACATCCGGCTCCATATATGAGACTATTACTAGGGGTTCCGCGAAATTCTTTCAAGTTTAAAAGGGTTCCGTGGCCGAATAAAATTGGGAAACACTGCTCTATGTAGTCTCTTATATCTGCAGTGGAGCAGCTCTGATGAAGATTTATAGCATATGTTCAGACAACAAGTATGAAGATGGAGTTATATACATAGCAGTCATTAGGGCAAACAACATTAAAGCAATAGTGTAATTATCCCAAGCCCAAGCATTAGAAAATGCAGGAAACTCTCAGTTAAGGGTACTCTTAAAAAAAAATCTAAATGTGTAAAAGGTCAGAAATGCAGTTAGTTACTGAAACTACCCAAACTCTATCGTGCAGTTACATGAACCTGACAGGGCCATGGAAGGGCACCTCTCCTGCAGCCCCAGACCTGGAGCTGCTGTAGTGTGGAGAGGTTCCTTTCCCCCACTGCCCAGTTGCTGCTGTGGGGAGGGTCCTCTCTCCTTGCAATAACCCGGAGCACCCTCTTTCTTCCCTTGCCCCTCAACCCATCCCCACCCCAGAGCTCACATCTCCAACCAGAGTCCTCACACCCCACTGCACTGCACCAGGCCTGAGCCCCTCTCACACTCAGGTATCGGAGGGGTAGCCGTGTTAGTCTGGATCTGCAAAAGCGACAAGGAGTCCTGTGGCACCTTATAGACTAACAGATGTATTGGAGCATAAGCTTTCGTGGGCAAAGACCCACTTCGTCAAATGCATGTAGTGGAAATTTCCAGAGGCAGGTATAAATATGTAGGCCAGAATAAGGCTAGAGAGAGTGAGGTTAAATCAGTCAAGGAGGGTGAGGCCCACTTCTAGCAGCTGATGTGGAGGTGTGAACACCAAGAGAGGAGAAACTGCTTTTGTACTTGGCTAGCCATTCACAGTCTTTGTTTAATCCTAAACGGATGGTGTCAAATTTGCAGATGAACTGTAGCTCAGCAGTTTCTCTTTGAAATCTGGTCTTGAAGTTTTTTTGCTGCAGGATGGCTACCTTTAAATCTGCTACTGTTTGTATATTAGGAATGGCAATATACTAAAACCTGTAGGAGAACACTTCAATCTCCCTGGACACAGTAATAAATTTTGTTGTACACATCAGGGCATGTGCAGATGTGCACCACCAACAAAAAAAACGTGCTGCTGGCTGTGGGCACTCTGCTAATCAGCTGGGCAGCATCCAACTTTCTCCTGGGTGGTTGCATGAGCGCACAGCTAACAGAGAATACTGATCACCTCCACACTGGTACACATAACAAAATTCATTTCACATGGGATAGGAAAAATTAGATGCAACTTTGACTTTGCCCTATCTACATAGAAGGCCAGTATACTGACATTTAGGGCATGCAGAGTACATTCCTCATCTGATGTCCAAGGGAAACTATTTTGATCCAAAATGCCAGGTGTGGTTGCAAGTGAACTTTATCCTTGTAGAACACCATATAGGGCAGTTTTGAATAAGTGCCCTGATTTCAAACACCCTGTAGGCTGATATAACCACAGCCAGGAACAAAACCTTCCAGGTGAGAAACAGGAGAAAGCAGGAAGCCAGGGACTAGAAGGGAAGCCCCACGAGCCTCGACAGCATGAGATGCAGGTCCCAGGGAGGGATGGGATCCCAGACGTGCAGGTGGAAGTGCTCCAGACCTTTCACAAAACGGGCTGTAACATTCTGAGCAAAGAACTGTCTGCCTTAGAATGGAAGGTGGAAAGCTGAAATAATGACCAGGTGTGCCTTGATCAATGACAGGGACCAGCGTGGGAGTTTGAGGTGCAGACAGTAATCCAGAATCACCTACAGTGAGGCCTGATTAGCCCAGATATGCTGTTTCAAAGCCAAGCTTGGGTCAGTTTTCCACTTGGCCAGGTAAGCTGCTCTGGTGGCGGGTCTTCTGCTATCCAACAAGACCAGCTGACCCCAGGCCAAGCATTCCCATTAGTCCATGTTTAGACATGCAGTAGCCATGCTGTCAAGTGTAGCACAGCCACATTTGGGTGCAGAAGATTGCTGTGGATTTCAAACAGCAGATCTGGCCACAGAGTAGGTGCAATGGGTCAGCTTCTTAAAGGTCCAGCAGTGTGCTGAACCAGTGCTTGTGAGGCTACATGGGGACCATGAGGAAAACCTTTGCCCTGTTCTGTTTGAGCTTCACAAGAACTCTGTGAATCAATGGTCCCAGCAGAGAGGCATACAGCAGGGCTCCCGGCAATGGGAGCAGAAATGTGTTCGACAGGGAGTCCCTATCTATCCCCCCGATTGAACAGAACACATGGCATTTCTCATTCTGCCTGGATGCAAACAGGTCCATCTGGGGACTCCTTCACTTCTGGAAGATTCTACTGATTGGTTCTGAATGGAGTGACCACTTGTGGCAAGATCAGAAAGTCCTGCTGAGGTGATCTGCTAATAGGTTCATGGTCTTGGGTAGTGGCGGCCTGTCAATACAGGCGAACTAGGCGGTGGAAGGCTTTGGAGGCGGGGGCGCTGATCGCGCATTTCACCTAGGGCGCCAGTTGCCAGCAGCTCATCTAGGGCCACTCCTGGACTCTTGGGCAGGTGCATGGCCACCAGATGAATGGCCTGTCTATGCAAAAGTCCCCAAAGCAGAGAGCTTCTTGGCAAAGGGCCAATGACCAGGCTCTACCCTGCCTGCTAATGTAATACATTGTGGTGGTATAGTCCATCCAGAGGGGAAAGGGTGGAACAGGGATGGGGAGAGGCAGGACCTGGGGTGGCAGGGAGTTGTTCTGGCTGGGGGAGAGGGGGGATCACATGGCCAGTGGTTCCTGTGTCACCAGTCCTTCCCAAAACCAGGGAAGGGCAATGCCCAGAAAAGTCAACAACAGCCTGATGTTAAACAACAATGAAAACAATCTCCAGATAAACATGTGAGTGATTACAAGAGGATGCAGCAAAATCCATAGACCCGCATAAGAAGGGATTCCATCAGAAGCATTTTTTTCAGAATAAAAGGGAAAAAATAAACAGTCTCTGTTTTCAGATCTACTAAATAAAACAGGAGTCCAACTACACAGTTTTACTCTTGATCAACAACTTCTTATACATACTTGTCCTTCTAATCCCTTTGCTGACATTAGACCAATCATCTAGGGCTCCAATCTCAGTGTTAGATTAGAAACTTTCTTACAGAAAATGGAAGTGTCCTGAGGCCCCTTCAGGAGCCTGGAAAGGTCAGAAGCAGTGCTCAGAGGCCTCTCTGTAGCTGGGTAATGAGATCATGTAGATAGATACCTGCTGACCCTTCATACAAATCCTCACTGGACCGATTAATAGTTCGTACTTGACCCAAACCCATTAATCCTCTCAAAAATACTATCAAATCCCCATGCCAGTGATTATATTATAGTCTCCACATTATTTCAAAGTCAATTAACTACTATACTTTGGACCAAATTCTGCCCTTCGTTACATTATTGTAAATCCAGAATCACTCCACTGAATTTAGCAGAATCACTACAGATGAACGCAGTCTAAATCAGTGTTTCTTAAACTATGTTCCGCGGAACACTGGTGTTCCGTGAACAACTCGCAGGTGTGCCGCGACCTCTTGTTTTTGTTACTTCTTTATTTTTGTCTTTTTTTGTCTGACAACAGTTTTTTTTTTGAAGAAAATTTGCATAGGTGTTCTTCATAAAAAAATATTGTTTGGTGTTCCGTGGTCTCAAAATATTTAAGAAACACTGGTCTAAATAATAACAGAATTTGGATTTACATATTCACATCCATAATATTTCTTAGATATATTCTCTTTTGAATTAATATCATGTCTCAAACTATATTCAATCCCAAGCCATTCAGAAACCAGATTCTTTTCTTCCTCTCTTTGCAAGACAAACAAGGAGTGGAAGACTAGCACACCGGTACATTGTTAAGTCTTTGACTATGTTTTGCAATGGAGCCGGCAGAATTAACAATTATGTTTCATGTACCTTCTGTCTGTAGGATACAGTTCCACAGTAATGACATCAAGGGAGTTCCATGCTGAGATGGTAAGGCCGTTGTACAAACACAGCATGCCTATCATCATGGATTCACTGGTACCAAACCACAAGAAAAAACAGCTAATTCCAGAGAGGACCATAGAACCACCTATATCCAAGGCAGACAAAAAAAACCAATAATTGTTTTTACAGAATAATAATATTTGTAATCTTATTTGTTTTGCATAACAGTAGCCTTTACACACTGGATAGTTTAAATAACTGAACTGAACATTTGAATTTAAAACTAAATTCTAATACAGATCTTATTTTCAATGGCAACTATTAGTAGGGACCATACATCCTGCAATTACAAGGAAGGCATTTACGTATCGTCTTAAACTAACAAGATTCATTTTAGATGACTCATTCTTTATAAAAGATGCTGCTCACAGAAAATCAACATAATCAATTATTTTGTTATTTAAGTAAAATGAGCATAAATGTGTCATTATAAAGGGTAGACATCGACCCTCCACTATTGTCCCAAAACAGAAACCAGTCTATAGGCTCTAATTTTTACTACATTTGCTAAATGACCTATGCCACCAGCTGAGGTACCCTTGAATGGGAGCAAGCCAATGCTAAGCACTTCTTAAAATCCCACCACAAGTGCTTAAAATAGTATATTTATTTTATGTGATGGTAATACCAAGTGATGAACAAATACATGTTAGTGGAGAACTGGCTGTGCTCCTTATCTGTTAATTTCCAAACCTAATATGTGGGTGTTTTTTTATAGGTGTTGAGGATTAGGCACTAATGAAAATGGCCCTGGAAGGGAGTTGTTCTTGCCTTTGTGAACAGCAAACTTTGTATTATGTAAACTGCTTTAAATATTTTTTGGGGTTTTGGCAAAGCCCATACCTAGCATTGTTAAACGTCCAATTCTGTCCATCAGAAGAGCAGATACAATATTCCCTGGTAACACGGCCAAAGTTCCCAGGAAATTAACAAAGTAAATCCAATAGGCACTGTAGTCATCATCAAAGGTAATCTGACATCCTATCTTGTTGTGCTTAAATGGGCTGTTTATAAATTCACTGTCAATGAATTTATATTGCTTGAAATCTGTGGAGACAAGGGAAGCATCAGCTAAAACAATATCAGATAACTCATATCCCAGCTAGAAGCATATGCTTTTAAACATCCCAATATTAGACAGTCTTATTGACAAATAGGAGCTTACACATACACACTGCTTTTCTTAGTATAATGTGGCTAGTCTCTGTTGTAAGTTTGTGGCATCCGCCCCCCTTGCTTATATGTAAACATTCTCCAGATGAGTTTAGAGCTCATGAAAATAAGATGCTATGGCCCTGATCTAGCTAAGCACATAAACTGTTGCTTAAAGCTCCATATATGCTTTACTCGACTGGGTGGCTAGTACTACAGCCTACCACCCAGCCTAGTGGAGATTTACAAACTTCCAACACTTAGCATTGTCGATATTCCTCAGTCATATTCAGCTACAGACCTGGGCCTCAACTGAACAGAGACTGTCAAGGTGTCAAGCACATCACCTTTTGGTGGGTTTGTGGTGAGGACAAGTGTGCACAGGAAACTCAGATGAGATTTTAGCTTTCAACTGCTGTTCTAATCTAAAAAAGTGATTGCAAAAATGCTCTGGAATCACTGAGAAGCAATTAGCTCATCTCTTAATAAAACATAGTTTTTCTAAGGGCTTGTCTACACAGGGCAGCAATGCCTCCAGAGCAGTATAAAACTGGAGGGCGCTGTAACTACATCGTGCAGACCCTGCTGATGTGCTCTAAAAGGCACCTTGTGTGCACTGATCCAAACACAGCATTAATATGGACTGGGAACCTTTTAGAGCATGTCAGCATGGTCTACTCATGGTAGTTACCACACTTTCCAAATAACACCCCTCTGGTAGAGACACACCCCATGTAGAGAAACCTTAAGTGGCAGCTCTGCAAACAGCCTGATGTGGGGGCTTTATTTGTTTTCTTTTTAGTGAGACACAAATGAGGCCAGAGCATCAGTGGCAGCTCCACCTTGTTGTCCCACATAGCCATTTATTTCCAGGACCCTCAATACTACCCCTGAACCATTTTAGGATTTGAGCATAGCTCTCCAGAGGTCTAAAGCTAGTATGCACACTCACTGGTATTTCTAGTTGTTACATTTTGAACCAGGAATCAAATAAACTATTACATGCAGACAGTTTCCCCCCAGTATCCTTCACACTCCTTCTAGAGTGTCACATCCTGCATTTTCCCCTTTGCTCATCTAACTCCTGTCAGCCTCAAGTCATGGAGGCCTTCCCCTCAGGCAAAGGGGACTGTCCATTTTTAACCTCTGAAGCCTACCAACGTGGCTTGCAAGATGGCCTTGGGGGAGAGCAATAAGAGCTACTATATATCCCAAATATTAGGCCCAATGAACCAGATTCTCATCTCATTTACAATGGATTCCACAGAACAAAATGGAGCTATTCTAGATTTACAACTATATAAATAAAATCAGGCCATGTCCCATTGTCTCTGCAATACTTCCACCCTTTATTGGCATAGGCAACATGGGAGAAGAGAGAAAGAATGTGTATGATTCATGAACTCAGATCCCTTCCCCGAAATGTGGTAGTGTATTCCATATCACTATTATATAGGGGGGACAGCTCTAGCACTGATCTTTGTAAAGCTCCCATTCAACCAAATCAAATATAAGTTTAACTAAAACAGTCAGCCTACAGATAAATATACTTTCTTCTATGCATTCTGAAACTTCACAGAGATAATTAAACCATTTTAAAAGTGACTTAAATTCATTTCCTGAATTAATACGGGGCATACAATCTTTGTAAAAAGGTGTGCTCCTTTACTTTTATTATTATCAGTAACCATGTTTATTATGGTAGTGCCTAAGGACCAACCAAGAGTGAGGTCCAATTGTGCTAGGTACTGTACAAACACAGCAATAAACAGTCCCTTCCTGGAAGAGCTTGCAGTCTAGCGAGACAAGACACAGGGTGAGAAAAGAGGTTTAAACACCCAGCAGACCGTGTACTAATGCAACAGCAAATGTCATGTTAGTTCCTACTTTTTAAAAAAATGGGTTTAGTTAGGAGGGGCTCTGCTAAATGGAAAGAAAAAGGATGGGGAAAGGACACCTTGAAGGGAAGAGAGGTGAGGAGTGCAGGGCAGGAGAGAAGAGGGTAACGGGCAGCTATGGTGAAGAGACTGTGACAAAGGGAGGAAGAGGGATGCAGCAAAGAGCCAATCAGCACAGGGCAGTCAACATCTAGTCAAAACCACAGAAAAGTTTCTGAATGTTCTAAGATTCCTGCTCTGCCTGGGGCTGGAGATTCTGTCTTGTATTATATCACTGACATCTGTTTCCTTTACAGCTATCATACCACTGTCAAGCAGGCTTTGTGAAATAAGACCATGATAGTTGGACAGAAATATGATTTTCCTTTCAGCATACCTGTGTTGGAAAAGTTGGTGTCTATAAAAGTACAGTTCCTGAAGTACGTGCTCAGTGAAGTAACATCCTCAAATAAGCAATTCTTAAAAAGGGAGTCTTCAAAAGTAACTGATTTAAACTTCATCATAATAAACCTGCCCAATACAAATAATTTCCATCAGTCTGTCTCCATGCATCATGACCAGAGGCAGACACAGCTGATTCAGCTGTGCAGTCTTACATGGATGCGATTCTCAGAACTCCCACCCCCACAAACATAGTGCTTCCCAGAAAGATGCTCTAGTGTCAGAATGGTTGATTGACTGATGCTATGACACCATTGTTGCATATATTGCTTTCACTAAATGACATTCCAACACAGCTGCTGGATGTACATAAGGATGTAATTATCTTTTTCACAGTTAATACAAGGTTAAAATCTTGCAGTTATCACTAATCTCTAGTCAATATCTAAAGAACTTCAGCACTCTGATGTAATATACAAGCAGTGTTAAATAGTCTTCTTTGTTAAGGCTCCAGAAATCTGACTTGAAATAAACAAGTAGTAGAGATGCTAACAGACCTTTTTTAATTTAAAAAAATATATATTTCTACAGCCAGACAAAACCTTCTCTACCAGCCCAGGCTCAAACACATTTTGGCCTCCATTTAAAAAAAAAAGTTCACTGACAAATTTTGGAACACAGTCACAAATACTGCGTGTGTAGATGACCTGCTAGACAGTTACATGGAAATCTTTGTGCTGCTACTTTTGATTGCACGTGCAATTCCAATTACTGTGCATAGAATTATACATATGCATTTTTGTTCACACTATTCTAAAACTGCTTTATTCTTGTTCCTAGGACTTTTTGCTTTCTGGCCCCTCCTCGTTACTAACACTCACATAACTAACACCATCGCCTTTTGGCCTGTTATTTAATTAATTCAAAAAGTGAAGGAAACCTATTAGATAATCATAATTATAATAAAAACCTGTGTCTCAATATTCTTAGGCTAAGTCTACACAACTAACTTTTTGCCAACATAGCTATGGCTATTTTGATCAAGGATGTGATAAGGTGTGATTTGAGACCAACATAGCTGGGCTGGCAAAAGCTACTAGTCTAGATGTACTTTTGGCATATAACTTTTTGGGGGCTAGAATGAGCTATACTGACAAAAACACAATTTTTCCTGCATAGGTTGCATCCACCTTAGGATCCCTTTGCCAGTATAGTTGAAACAGCATAATATACCAACAAAGCCTAATAAGTCTTTGTTTAGCTAAATGTCTATTACACAAACTTCTTATTTCATACAAGAACATTTTTAAATTTTAGGAAAGAGAGCAATTTTCTTTTTAGGGGTAGGAGTGAGGGGTGGAAGACCATCAAACAAATTTATTGTATGGTCAATAAAAATGGTAGGAATTAAACTGACTCACAAATAAAATGTTGAGACTCACATAGTTTATGGAAAAAGGTGGCCCAAAATTCTATTTTGATTGTTATAGGTTACTAACTAATGATTTCTCTACTAATCATTTCTCTACTAAACAGGAAAATGTTGCTTTCAGTCTAGTCATTGATTGACTACAGTACCTTTTTTCATTTGTGACAGACTGATTAAAATCTGACTGGAATTCAGTGTTAACCCATTATCCTTTTTCACAACACCGCTGTATTTGGCCTTCCTGTTTAAAAAATTGTCTCGATTGTTTAAAGGGGACTAAGTGCAACAGGACTAACTACATTGAAACAGAAGAGACAGACTGTGTCCTCTCCATACTGCAAGATGTATCTTTTGCATTTTGGACAGGAAATATGTTTTGAAACAAAATGGAAAAAAACCCCATCTGCATTATAACAGGTGTAGATTGCTGAAATGGTTTGAATTCAATTCCACCTAGATTTTGAAAGATGAATATTGTTGGGAAAATGTTCTGATTAGGAGAGTTTATGAAAAAAAGAGTAGAGAAGGCAAGGAGAAAAAAAGGAAAATAGTTTTATAGTGAATCTTTTTTTTTGGAGCGGAGATGGAGATAATGAACCCAAGTGTTACACTGTTGGAGAAAAATGACTCAAGCAGTTCACAACTTTCACATATCAAAGTCTGCATACTTGCTAGGTTCAGGGCAGATTTGGGAGCCTCAGTTATATTTTACAAGTACTTTTATTTGGACATGATCTGCAGTACCTAGCCCCGCAGATGGCACACTAAATGAAATTTACTGAACAAGGCAGTGTCCATCTCCTGAAATAGAACTAAACTCGGAAGGCAGATGCTAATTTCAAATGAAATAGGCTAGTCATAAATATCAATTGCTCTGCACTGAATAAAACTTTAATTGCTTCCAAATTCAAATTGTTATTCAACAAGAAGCCTTCTTATATTATCAAAACCATTAATATTATAAACTTAAATGTAATTTTACTATATAAAAACAATTATTTAGTACCACAAGGCTTAGAACCTTAATATAGTTTATATTGTATACATATGTATTGTAGACAGAGACCAGACACTTAAAACAACTCTGTGACCATAGAGTGATTAAACACAATTGTGTTTCTTTGATGTCTTTACATAAGTAAGCCATTTAGAATTGTGCTCTGTAAAATTCTAACTAGTGCCTTCAGATTTCTGGACTCAATTTAAAAAATAAAAGGACATTGCTCATGTGGGTTTTTACTTTTTACAACAGTTCATACTTTCTACCAAATTTCTACCTTTTCAGCTATTTTTTACTCTATGTAAGATGCTCAGTGTTTTTGAAGCTCAGCATTTTGTCAGAAGGGATCCTAAATGAGTATCAAGAAAGGAGAAAAATGTAGAAGAACAAAAAAACCCCACCCTTTCTCCCGCCATTAGACATGAAAATTATCTCCTTCACTTCATATGCCACACACGTTGGGTGTGAAAATCTGAGTTTCATGGTGAAAGTAAGTACCAATTATGTGGATCCTCTAATCTGGTTTCTCCAAAAAACCCAAAGCCTCAATCCAGCAAAAGGGACCCACTTACATGGAACCTTATAATCATATAGAGCTCAACCTGTCAGAATGCTTTTTACCACACAGACAAGCCTCTAGGCAGAAGCTTGAAATGTTAGTGACATTAACAATATTTTCTTAACCAAAATCTTTGTCAACCTGTCATTGATATATGTTCCATTGGTGTGAATCTGATTTTCCAATGTGAAATTGAAGCTGAAATCTGAAATTCTCTCTCCGTTAAAACGCTTCACTTTGGATGCATATTCGTCCGATTGCAGATGTTTAATGACATCAGGGAACCAGACAGACAACCCATAGTAGCTGTGAAAAGCAGAAGTGTTCAGTCACAAAGCTCACCATAACTTCAGAAGTATGTACAAACTAGAAGACACCCTCCAGCATCCGACTACTTAAAGCAGATAACTTTATCTACAGAAATAGTTCTACTTCTACCTGAATTTTAGATTTTTGAATATCAAGCATAAGAATGCTTTTAGGATAAAATGCATTTTGCGTGTATAAAGCCAAAATAGCGGGGTCTTACACATATGAAGAGGGTCAGAGATCAGGATCAGAGCTCATAGGTGCATCATAGGCCTCTAGGCCCTTATAGATACTAGGTTAGCCTGTTGAGCTTCCAAGGTCGTTAGGGCCATTAGAACTATGTGGTTACAGATCCCTCCTCTGACTTACACTGCGCCAGACTATGCATAAACACCCAGCAGAAACACCACCAGCGGGAAACAGGGAGGCTGGAGACCCCAAGTGCAGATGTTCTGTCAGCAACTCATGCTGTGCAGTCCCAGTGCAGACTTTAAGCGGCTGGAAGATCATGGCCAAGCTCTCTTCACTATAGTGAATGTTACTGTGAAGTTTAAACTTATTACTTAGGGTTTGGACCCCAGCAAATTTACATTGCATATTAATTGCAATGGTCTGAACATTTGCTGGCTTATCCTTAGAGCAGAGAGAGACAGGATTGCTATGGAAATTCCAAAACCTAAGTAAGGTGCTGTCTCTCTTACTCTAGTGATATGTTTTAAAAAATCTTATCTGAAAACAGGGGACAATGGGCTGGAAGCTGCAGTGGGTGAGAGGCTGGGGTACTTTGTATGATGGGAAGTTGCAAGAGAGACAAGGAGATGCTGCTGTAGAAGTGATCCTGAAATAGGGGCGGGGTAGAACATTTTATGGAGGTGGAGAAGAGTTGAGGAATTAAAAAAAAATAAGTTTAACTCTCCAGTTCCTCAGTGAATTTCAATGAGGATAAATGTATCACAACAATAATTAATTATTATTAAAAATACAAGAAAAATTCATTTTCTGAAAGCTCAGTTTAAATCTACATAGAATAACAGTCATTAGGTTAATAAGGAAACAAATAAGTGAATTACTGCAGCATCTGTTTACCATTGAAACATATGAATGGAACAATAGGCCATAATAATGATAACAACACAAGTGTTATACAAACTCTGATCCTTAATCACTTCTTTCCCCTCTCATAGGAAATCTCTTTTTATTCCAAAAGATAGCATGCTGGGCCTAAATATTCAGAAGTGACAAGTGAATTGGAGTTCCAGAGTTTTCAGTCACACAACTCAATACCTTGTAGAATCCTGACTTTCAAAGGGCACCGACTCTCTGAAAATCTGAGATCTTTAAGGTGCCAGGTGGCCAACCAAAAATGGAATACCTCCCAAATATGATGTTTTATTTCAAAGGTAATTGTGTAAGTATTGTTAACGAGAAAAGAACATTGCAATGATAAAGCAGATTTGCATTCAGCATGACTGTCAGCATAAAATTCATCTATATTTCAAGATATACAGGCTAACCATGGAAAATTCACCAAGAATCCAAGTCAATCGTACCCAAAAGACAGTGTGAACCATACAGCTGTAAGTTTGATTGTGTTGTCCTTGACTGGATAGTTGAAACATCTCATAAATGTTAACCAAATCTGTAAAATATGAGAACATAAGTTTAAAAATAAACAAGTGTTTTAGACAAATAAATTAAGCAATAGAGGCCTGGATTCTGTTCTCTGCTTCATCAGTGCAGCCGAAAGCAAGGGGCATCACATTGCAGCTCTTTGATTCTCAGGCCAGACTTGCACACTGGTGTGGGTAAAAGCAGGTTTTGATATTGCCATACTCCATTTATGCATACTTGATGGCCTCCCCTGCACTGGATTCACTGTGAAGCCCTATGCAGATTCAAACAATCACTGCCCAAAACAAACAAAACAGAAATATTTCCATCTTTCCTGACAATATTACACTGTTCTAAGTGGATGAAAGGCAATATTCCACCCTAAAATAGTGACAGTTTTAAAATCTGGTATGTCATGTCCCATCACATCTAGAAATGGGTCCTTTATACAAATGGGAATGAGCTGGGACTGTCCTCATTTCAGAAGTTTTACAATAGAGCTGGTTGGAAAATGGGGTTGTCCATGACATCTCCTAGGATTCACCACTATTTTCCCTCCTGAAGAAGAAAGGCAGTCCATCATAGGAATTTCCTGGCCATGGTACATCATAGGAGATGTTGTACAATCAAGAGGCCACACAGAAAGGGGACAGGAGGCAAAATTAACTACAACTTCCATGAGCATTGTTGTAGGATATCTAATCTAAACAGAAATATTTCTGTTTTCTGACAAAATATTACAGATTCTGTCTGCTTATTTTTGTTTCTTTTACTTAAAACAGACACAAAGAGAGAGAGAAAGAACAGATACTTTTTGCAAATAATTTAGTCAAAAACCCAATTTTCCATGGAAAAACCATTTTGATTCAACATTTTTGGCCAGCTGTAGCATACATATTTCAGCATACACATTTATCATTGTGACATTATTACCTGTGGGAAAGCTATTTTAGATCATTTTTAGTGGCTTGCAAATGAGTTACTGATAATTCTTCTCTCTTTTCAAGGTCTGTACACTAGGATTCAAAGTAAATTATCTTGGCTTTACAGGTAAGATATTGAAAACAGGCCCAGTTAGCGTTTATGAAACATTATAAAACAGTTCTAAGTTTTCCTGTAAAATATTTGGCATATGCTGAATACATGACTATATAGTAACTTATAAAGATTTTATTGGCATTCATTTTGGATGACCTGTGTAACTTATTCATGGCTTCGCTATCTGTAAAGAATGTGGCCATCCCAAACCTCATACTGATAGAACCATCCCATCATCCTGTGTTCCCTCTCACCCAATCTCACACTTGTTTTTCCAGTATATATTTAAACAGTGTTTGAGACATAGAGCCATATTATTGTTAGGAATGACTCATAAGGGTCTAGGCTGCCCTTTTCCTTCTAAAGAATGGATCCATCATTTTCTACAATGCTTAGTTCTCTCCCACTGGACTATGAAACTGGAATTTTGTGATTGTTCTGAAGCCAGAGGTAATAGTCAGCTATACTCTGGTACATTCCCATTTCTGGGCACTAATAATAGCTCACTCATTACCACATACACTTGGATTTTATTACTTACCCCATACAGCTCTGTGCGGATTCTAACAAAACACCTTCTGTACCAGGTTCCTGTGTCACTCTGAATTTCTATAAGCTCATCTATCTGTTTGGGAGTTTTGATTCTGTTAACCTGTAAATAGAAACAGAGCAACAAGTGTTTGTGTTTTCTTGAACAGTTAAAATGCAAGTAAAGGTCCCTTGAAAGTGTAAATAAACTCCATAAGCTAAAGATGGGCAGACAGTTGGGGTTAGATTTTCAAAAGACAGACTTGTGAAATCTTAACAGGAAATTTACAACTATAAATATCCTATTTGCAAGCTCAATATAATTTACATGCTTTTCAGGATTAGGCCAATAAAGGCCCAGTGATATCCTGATAGATAACATTGTCTCTGGGAATAGAGTGGGTGGTGGCCATGATGATAAACCTTGCTCCTTTCAATTCACCCACTCTCAGCAATATTTTGCTGAGGTCAGGGTAAATTCCTAACATGGATTCCCATCTCATCCACATAGACACTACGGAAAGAAAAATGTACATTTGTTCTGAAATGGCATAGGTTTCCAAGCACAAAAGACCTCACGAAAGTTAATGTTTTCCTACGAATTCACATTCCACAGGCAAAAGAGCAAGATGACTTGTGTGTTCCTGTGCCATTGTAGATCATCTTCAGTTTTTGATGATAAATGTGATCACCGAGATCGAGTTTGACTAAATGACATTTAATCAAACTCAAACATCCACAGTTGAGTCTGAATTTCTTTTCCTGGTGATGGATTTGTGACCCTCTGGCTGGGCCCCTTAGGCCAGATTTGGCCCTGGTGAAGTGTATCTATTTCCCCCATCCCTGCTTACTTGTGTCCTGGAGATATATTATGCCCAGGAAGAGGCAGCAGCTTCATCACATTAACCAATAAAAGCATACACCAATGATTTTTTTCTTTCAACTCATTGCTATGCCAACCTGTGACTTTGCCAGGAGCTCTGAAGAGGTAACGTCCCAACTTTTTAAATCTAATGTACACAATCCAATTTGGATCCATCTATTTGTCTCCAACTTTTCATAATCTTTTATGGTACATGTCAATTTTTTTAAAACCTTGGACAACTTAGTGTACAGGCCTCTGTGTCACAACATTTGCATAGAATAGCTGTAACTGATTCAAACAGGTGGACTGCTGGATAGATTGATTGGTTCGGATAGATCCAAAATGAACGTGCAGGGATTGCAGTAAAGAAGGTGTTTCCCCCCTTTAGAATATAGAAATGGAAGATGACCTACTCAACTGTAGATCATCATAAGCTTCAAAACAGTAGATCATTGTTATAGTCAGTGTGCTTTTACCTGCACTCTTTACCAGTGTGGTCAAAAGTCATCAATATGGTGTCCCAACAGGTATCTTGCTCTGGCCAATGAAGATAACTGTTTGGATGTGTGTGTGTGTTCCCTCTATATGTTGTGCAGGCAGGGCTGGATTAAGAGGGGGGCTAGCCGGGCAGCTGCCCGGGGCGCCAACCCATGGGGGGGCGCCTGGTGGCAGCTATAAGGGGCGCCGTGTGCCCGGAGCCAGGGGCCGCGCTGCATCCTTTAGAGCTGCCATCAGGCGCTGCACGCCCAATTGCAGCTGTAAGGTGCGCAGCACGCCGGGGGGCTGGGCCGCACATGCGCCGTGTGCCCGGGGCAGAGCTGCGCATATGTCGCATGTCCGCTGCCCGGGATGCAGGAATGGCTCGAGCCGGCCCTATGTGCAGGTTGTCAGTACAGCAGACTCTGAGAGAGCCTCCAAAGACCACAAAATCAGATAAGGGATGAAGGCACCCAAACCAGGTTTATTGTCAAATGAAACACAGTCAAGAGCTCCCCAGATCAGATGCTAATACATATGTACCTCCCCCCCAGGCAATGGACTCAACTCAGTCAACAGCAGGATTCTCTATTGCCCCCTACACTGGACAAAGACAGCCTCTCTAAAACACATCTTTATACACATGTACAAACAAGTTACACTCTCTGACATTACCTGATGTATCAGTTGCCACTCTCTGACATTACCTAGACACCACCCATTGCCGGTGGTTTGGTCAAAACATCTCTGTCTATCCTGATGTCATTTTAGACCCTGTCCTGAACCTGGGTTGGTATATCCCAGTTAGCTGTGGGGAGTGTATTGGTACCAAGATGTTTCTTAATGAGGTGTTACCACCACCTGTCTGGAATGTGCGTACAGCCTGTGCCTACTACCAGTTAGTGTTTCTGCACTATCAGCCTTGTTTGTGCCAAGTTCTGTGAGCAGGCCCTGTCTCTTGCTAACAGCTTAATTTTGCTTTATATTAGCAGAGTCTTGACAGTTGTCTGTCAGGCCTCATAACAGACCGAGGGCTTATGTGTTAGGCCCTCATCTTACTACAACCAGCACTGTTTAAATGTTTCCTGTTTAGAGGTTTTAACAGGGTGTCACTCATTTCTTGCATTTGCCCCCTTGGCCTTGTGCATGTGTCTTCACACTCCCTCTAACTGATCCCTCTCTTCAAGTCTTACGCAGCCTGAACATAAAACACAAACCCATCCTGGGGTAAACAATTGTAATGGGGGCCTATTCCAGTATCCCTTGGTGGCCTCTCTCTTCCTGTAGCCATTCCAGGCTCAGGTCCATCAGTAATTCAAATATTTAAGCAGTCCTGGTATTGAGCCATACCTGGGGTTGCCAGGTGTCTGGTTTTCTACTGGACAGTCCGGTATTTGCACTGTCTGTCCGGTAGAAAAATTCAGACAATACTGGACATGTGCAATGTCCGGTATTTTTTGAATTCCTGGCTGGGTGCCGGGCGGGGGCAGGGGAGTGACTGGGAGGCAGGGCCACAATTGGTGCTAGGAGCCTCTGGTCGCGTGCAAAAGCTGGGGGGGGGAGGGGCAGGAGCTGGGACTCCCAGCCAGTCCCCCTGCCCAGCTTCTGCACACAACCAGAGGCTCCCAGCGCCAATCGCGGCCCCGCCTCCCAGCTGGGAGCCTCTGGTTATGTGCAGAAGCCTGGCGGTGGGGAGTGACTCCCAGCCCCTCCCCTGCCCAGCTTCTGCTCGCAACTAAAGGGAGTGCCTGCCAGGGGTGCAGCCCAAAGGACTCCGGTTGTGGCCAGTGGCTGCATGCCCCCTCCCCGCCAGGTCTGATTCCCGCCCCCCTTCCTCCGGGCCCCCCTCTCCTCCCGTCCAGCCCCGTGGCCCCCGACTGCCCCCAGCTCTGCTTCCCGCCCCCCTTCCTCCCGTCCCCCCCTTCCTCCCATCTAGCCCCGCAGCCCCCAGGCCTCCCCTCCCCCGCCAGCTCTGCTTCCCGCCCCGCCCCGCCCCCCCCCCCCGCACATGATCAAGTGTGTCTGGTTTTTTGGCGGGGTCTACCTGGCAACCCTAGCCATACCCCCAGAGATCCCTCCCTGGAGGCAACGTCTTCACAATCTCTGGGACTCTCTTGTCAAGCTTGGCTACTGAACAGTTCAGGTCCCCTTTTGGAGGCTGTTTTCCTAGTTCAACATCCAAACAACTTCCCCAGTGGCAAATGGGAGGAACCCAGTCCCGTCCACTACTCTAGGTGCCAGCCCAGGGACCCTTTGAATAACAGCATGTCCCTTTAACTAAACCGTGTTTGGGCGGGGTGCCCAAATCCCATTGCAAGTCAATAGGAATAAGGTGCCTAACTCCCTTTTGTGGAACCCTGAAATCAAGGCTTTGTCTACACTACAAGATGGGGGTGTGGTAGCTCTGAAGTCTTATCAAATTACCATGGGTATAAAAAGCAGGAGACACAGGGGAGCATGCGTAGTGGCAGCTGAGACATGGCTTAGCCATGTCAAATACACAACCACCTGAAATGGCGTACACACTCAGCACGGTGAAGCCAACCCTCTGCTGCCGCTATTTCTGCTATTATGGTTACACTGCTATTTGTACTTGTGCTAGCTAGCATAAGTATGTGCACACAAGCAGGGGACTCACAACTCAGCTGTCCACAGGCCATTTGTTTGGTTTTCAACCTGATAGTCCTCTTTTTGAGTGGCTGTACTGAGACAAAACTGGATGTGGTTTGGTCCAGGATTAAATTAGAGACACCATTTTGAAGAATGTGCCGTTTGTTCCACCCCTATCAGAGTGAGTGTGAGGATACACTGGCAGGGTCACATTGACAGAGGTAGAGTCACATCAGTCCAGGGAGTACCAGAATGTCTGCTATTCTAGGAATGTGAGAGTGGCTACCCCACCTGGCTCATAGTGTAGGCAAAACCTACAGGTGTTCCCCACCCCAGTTCCATTTACCTCTTTTTCATTCTGGTTTTGATAACCAACACATTCTTTGCATGTGTGCCTAATATGATAAGGTGCTAATAAGATCCAATGAGGAAACTGTGATAAGTTAACGTTTTAATAGTGTTAGCATTCTATTAAGTTAATATTGCATTAGAAAAACACAAACCTACATTAGGGACCTCACATTAAGGCATAACCCTGATGTACAGCACAAGGTTTCTAATCCTTTAATACTTTGGTATTAGAAGTCAAGTTTTCCCATTACTCACAGCAGCAGCAGCACTGAAAAATCCCAACTCTCCTAGCGTTTTGTCCCTCATCCACATAATGGGAAAGTGGAGGTTTAATTATATTAAAAGTTGGCAAACTATTTACAACACGTGAACACAACACATGGAGTTTAGTTTGATCATTTTCCAGTGTTTTATTTCAATAATTAATGTAGGAGGAGGGAATGTTCTCCAGCAGTTAGCTCACTGGAGCAGAAGTCACTCAGCTCCACTGCTCACTCACTATGTAGCATTAGGCAATTTGCTTTATCTCACTAGGACACTAGGGTATTAGTCAGTATAACAACATCATTGTGCTGGAATATTATAATAGCCACCATCAAGTGTCTCTTTGTTCCATAGGGAGTCACTGACCTGATTAAAGCTGATGGGCACGCTAAATGCCATTCTCTTAGGCTAAACTGAAGGAGCAACTAAGCAACTACATGAAGACAGCTGGAGACAAGAGAAGCTACTACCCAAGGCAATTGGCTGCATGGCAAAGGCTGAGCACAGTTACATGATGAAGTTAGAGGGGTTCTCCTGTTTGACTATAGGTAGGGACTAGGGGACTGATTTTTGTCAAGATGTCTAGGTATTAAAGCCAGCAGAAAGCAAGAGAATAATCTTGAGTATGAGTCTGAGAAGGAGCAGAGAGGAGGGACCTTGGGGCACAGAACTGGCTGGAGAGGCAGGTTTGAATTTCTGAGCAAGGAAACTGTCTGTGGTTTGTTTCTGCTGTGTGCAGAGAAACAGGACTTTGCACACATACTTTGTAAATAAACACGATTACACCAAAGAAACATCTGATTCAAATAATCCACTTTTCCTTCTGTAGATGGAAACAAATCTACAAGGCACTGAATGTTGGTAACCACTCGGGCCAAAGAGACAACAATCATAATTGATTTCTCAGCAGGTTATCAGATAATCAAATGCTTTGAGGCCACAAAGATGTGGAACAGTTTATTCTTTTAGCAGCAAAAAACCAAAATTCATTTGAAAAGTTTTCCATGAATAAAAAGCAGCTGTTAGAGGTCCAGTAACCTTATCTTTTACATATGTTTATTGTTATCCACATTAATTCAGGAAAAGGCTTTACAGCAGCTTTCTCAAGAAAACAACAAAACTGGAGAAAATTGGTTATATCAATACAATGAACCTTATTGTTACATCACTGATTCACATTCCCTGCAATATACTGGCTGAGGTTTCCAAAGCTGCAAAGCAGATCTGGACACCTGATAGTTATGAATGTTAAAGGGAACTGACTACCTAAATCCCTTATGTACCTTCTAAAATCTTAGTCATTTCGTTTATCTGGAAGGGCTGTAGAATAACTTCCTTACCCTGAGTTAGATATACCACAAGTATGTGTAGTGCAGTTACTGATTGTTAAACCATTCAGGACCCAGCTCAGAGAAGAACAGATGCTGCTCTAAGAAATCAGTACTCACTGTGAAGACTTTCTCAGGTTGCCCACGAGCTCGCATGTTGGTGTCATGAATTTGCTTGAGAATCATCCAAGCTTCATCATGTTTTCCAACCTATAAAATTTCACCAAATTATGGAAAATATATTAATATTTCACTTCTTAAATTTTTTTTGTGATACTATGGCAGCGGTTCTCAAACTTTTTAGCCCGTGGCCACTCTGCTCAATGCAAATTTTTTCACGCATCACCAGCTGCTAATGGAAACTCATAATTAATTACATAATTCCGCCCAAGCCATTTTGCTAGTGCTGCAGCTAGGGAGAACGGTTTAATTTAACTGGGAAGAAAGGAAATATGAATCAAAATTATTTAACAGATTAAGAGTTTTAATTTTCTCACGTTAGTTTACCAAACTTAATTTTAAATAAAGTAAAATATTAATTTATGTCCAACACAAAAGGTTTCAACATTGCCTTGATTTATGGCAGCTGAGGATCACACAAGTGAGAAGCATCCTCTTCCAACCCTTACTGATGTGGCTCCCAACTGAGACACCCTGGTGCTCCAGCCCCAGAGCGAGGGGGGAGAGGCATCAGAAAGACAGGTTCAGGGCTCCCCATAGGCCAGATTAATTCTTCTGGGATTCTGGGTTTAGTGGATTTTGTGCACCCTGGGGCCAAAAATGTGGGGTTCAGTGTGCGGGATAGAACTGCCAATAAGTGGGATAGGAATGGGGGTGCAGGAACTGGGTGGGAGATTGGTTGTAGGAGCAGGCTGGGAGCAGGGAGTCTAGCCAGGTGGGAAGGTGCAGGAGAAAGGGAGGGTGCAAAAGCAGGCTGAAGGTAAGGTGTCTGGCCAGGGGGGAGAATGCAAGAGTAGGCTGGGGGTGGGGGGATCTTGATGGGGAGGTGCATGAAGAGGATTGGAGGTGTGGGGTCTGGGCATGAGAGGAAGGGCAGGCACTAACCTGCTTTTGCATCCCCCTCTGCTCCCAGCATTGTGTCCCAGGCTGTTGCTCCAACTGTGGGAGGGGAAGGGGGAGCGGCAGCATGTGGAGCTGCTTCTGGCTCCACTTCTTCCCCATAAGCCAGGTCTGGTGGGGAGACTCAGGACTTTCTTCCCCACCAGCAGTCGGGGGGGGGGGAGGGGCGAGGGGCCTGCAAGCACCAGCATGGGCTCCCCACTGTGGGGAGAGGGAGTGGGGATGGAGCTGTAGCCTCAGCCCACCTGCAAGGTGGCCATGGACCACCGTCCGTGGACCACAGTTTGAGAACCACTGTTCTATGGGGATGTCTGCCCCAGATGTACGATAGACTGGAACAGGGAATTTTAAAGAATACTTTGCAACTTTTACCTCCAGCAGAAACCTTGGACTTTCGGGCATGAAAGTGAGTGCTACTATGGAGCAGACACAGGGTAGTGCACAGACGATTACAAATACTCTCCAGCTGTGAAACTGGTAGGCAGACCCCATACTAAAACTCCACCCTATGGGAGAGAAAAACACAAAAAGAAACAATGAACAATTCACATGTTGGTCTCTGACGACTTCTGAATAGTTCAATATAAATCAGCACCCACATTTGACCCAGCAAATATTTATTTTGAGAGGGTGGGACGGGAATTATCCACAGCAGTTATTCTGTTCTTGTTCCACAGACATTCAAGGTATTGAGTTTTACTTACACAAATGGTCACAGGATGAATTTTAAACTTTTCTCTGTGATTACTCATGTTGGAAATGGCAATACCTTATATGGGTTAGGAGGCTGTTTGACACAGCAGGGGGAGAAAGTTTCCCACTCCCTTGGCAGAAATCTCATCCACAGATAGCTAAACGAACCAAACAAGGACGTCACTTCAAACTTCGCAAATAGGACCTCATGTATAAACATGCAATGGCTTTGTGTGCATACAACTGGAACATTAAATTTAAAGGCTGCATCCACCCAATACGTTTTTAAATAGTCTATTTTTTCTAGGAATGATGCTTCTGACAGGGGCTGTGAGAGCCTGCAAGAAAAATGTTTAGTATTTTATAAAATTTAGTTACCCTGCTTATCTGATACATCTGGCTAAATTACTACTATTCCCTGAGAGAGTCAAAGCCTGAGATGCTTCTTCAAACTTCTCTAGTGACTATTTATAGTAGTGGTTCCCAACCTCTGGTTCCTAGCCCGCTGCCAATCTGTGGAGACTCTGGGGGCTGGGATACACCACCCAGCGCCTCCTCTCCTGCCATGGATGTTGGGAGTGGCATGTCCTGCCCCGCCTCTCAGCCAACTAGTACTGGGCAGGGCAGGATCTCTTCCCAGATGCGGAAGAGTGCTTCACTGAATGGCAGGAGGGCTGTGCAGAGCCCAGCACAGCAGCCTTAGAGAAGCCACGACCTGGGCAGCAGTGCTCAGATGGCGGCTGGGAGGCAGCTCAGGGTTAGGTGAGGGGAGCAGGGCAGGCACTGGACGTTCCGGGGGCAGGGCTAGTGCTGGGAAGCTCTGGGGTAACCTCTAAGAGGTGGGGGGGGTGGTGACACTGGGGGGGGGCATTGGGGATTCTGAGGTGGGGAGATACCACTGAGGGGCTCTGGGAGTGGGGCTAGTAGTGGGGGGGCTCTGGAGGCAGGGCTGGAACTGGCTCTGGTGATGGGGCTAATATTGGGATAGAAGTACGGCAATGGGGGAAATCTGGGGAGGTTGGGTGCAGTGGGGCTCTGGAAACAGAAGGCTGGCACTGGGGGGCCTGGTGAGGGGATCTTGAAAGGGGAAAGGGCTGGCACTTAATTTTTTGGGATTGGGGACTGGCACTGCGAGGCTCAGAGGGTGGGAAGCTGGCACCTGGGGGGTTGGGTGGAGGGGATTCTGGGGTCAGGGTCTGGTGCTGGGGGGTAGTGGAGGGGTGGGGAGCTCTAGGGGTTGGGGCTGGAACTGGGGGATTCTTGGGGCCGGGGCTTTTGGTGGATTGGTAACATTTAGTTGTATATTTGCATATTCATTATTTGCATAATTGTATTTGCAAATATGCAAATACAATGTTACTAGTCCTCCAAAAGTTTGTGAATGGGTTTGCCAGTCCCTGGTATAAAAAAAGGTTGGGAATCACTGATTTATAGGATTTACATCTATCCTGTAAGGGAACAGTAATGATGCCATGGGACTTCTAGACAGTGAGTAATGAATTCTCATAAACTATTAGTAATCGGTCCACAGAGTGTAAAAACATGAAAGAATGTGACAAGTATATTCATGTTAAAAATAAAGTTGAGTCAATTGCAATATGTAAAAAGGGGTTAAAGTCAAAGTACATTTTTCACTGTGAATTATTTGCTCAGTGATCAGCTTTAAACTAAGCAGATATGTTTTTATTTTTCTGGTACAGCACTGGAATTTTGTTTTTAATTTAATTATTGGTGTAGAATCAAGAATTTCTGAAATTGTGTGTTCTCTCATTTATAAAAGTGAATATGGCCACAGTTAATTCCTTTTTAGGTGTGGGTGATTTTTTGTGTGTGATTTTCGCTCCACTAGTTTTCATAGAACTGAAAGACAGCAGAATAATTGCTACTTTGATTTTTTATATTTTTTCTACAAAAGGAAGATGCTTTTGTCAACAAATCCAATATGGAAACAGAATCCCAGAATGCAACACCTAATGCACAGAGCATTTACAGTGCATAACTCTCTTCACATCTCGTACCAGAACACTGTACAAAGAATTATCTAAAATCTATCATCATCAATATCAGACAAATACCATCAGTTGGAAGTACTGAGAAGAGCATTTAAGAGTGTTTAAACTCTCATCTGGGGTTAGAATCCTTAATCCTGAAGCAGTTAGGGCTAGATTTGAAGCAAAACAAGAGAGGTGAAAAGAACAAAAACAAAACAAACACCCCCCGCTGTGGAAAATAACTTTCCCCTTTTCTCTAAAGAATGTATCTCATGAAGCTACCCTAATAGAAATATTACTGAGTCAAATTATTAAGTTTCCCTTGTTAAAATACTTCAGAGAAGACAAACTCTTTGGCAAAAAATGCCTTAATCAACCCTTGACCATTTATTTAACATTTAAAACTCTGAAAATGCAAGTGTGCTAAATAGATACAGGTATGTGAATACACATCATACTGTATATTCTCTATGTAACATGCACATATATTTTGATGAATATTTCCTTTTCATCATTCTTGTACAATACAATTACAGAAGTATGACAAACTGGTAACACGTGTCCTAGATGCACAATGAAAACAGTACTTCTTCCTTTTATATAATGATACAAACACGTTCGACATTATTAAGCTTTTCTTTCTGGGCTATTTTTGTTCTACGGATAGTGTCAGCATTTGGCTGGTTATGCAAAGCATCATTTTTTTATTTGCCATAATACAATGAAATGCAGTTTTATTTTGTAGAGCAACTCTAATAAAAACTTTACTTGAAAGCACCTTACGAAGTTAAATAACAGTCTGAATTAAACAACAAGGGAGAGAGAAATGATACAGTTAAAGTAGAAGTAATAGCAGAAAGAGAAACAAATAAGAGAGAAAAGAGATGTTTTCAAATAAAAGTTAAAAAGAGATTGAGTTAATGAGGTAAAGAGTTACAGTAAAACTGCTCCAGTGACTGCAAAGGAGAAGACACTTGCATTAATAATGGTGATAGATCATATAGATATAGATACACACACAAGGGGCCAACTCTTCAGCTGGTATAAATCAAGTAAGGTTGCCAGATGGTTTAAAAAAAAATACTGAACACCCCCACCTCCCAAAAAAAAACCACTGGGAAAAAAATTCTGTTGAGGAAAAAAAAGGGGGAGACAAAAGTTGTTGAAAAGAAAAGAAAAGAAAAGAAAAGAAAAGAGCATGGCCCCTTTAAGAAGAGGCTTTTTTTTTTTTTGCCAGTGGCCATCTTGTTTTTCTGCTCCAGCCACAAGACAGGTCCCCTGCGGAACCAGGTAAGTGGGGCGGGGGGGGCCTGGCAGGGGAGTGGGGGGGCTGGGCCCGGTTGCTGAGTGTGTTGTAGGGTTGCCAGGTGTCCGGTATTTTTGCCTACTGGCAGGGGGAAAAAAAAATCAGAAAACACCGGACATTTTAGGTGTCTGGTATTTTCTGAATTTTTTTTATTGGACAGGAGGTAAAAATACCAGACACCTGGCAACCCTAAAATCAAGCTGTGTTGATTTACATCAGTTGCCTTAGACCCCAGGACTTGTGTTGATCCCCAAAAGGGGCAACTCCTCAGTAGATTAAGAGCACCCTTTTCTAGCATTCCAATTTCTTGGGCACTCAGGTTTACAGTTCACCTATTTTGGGGCGTGTCTCAGTTGAAGGACATAGTACACCGGCTTTGTAAAGGTTTCTAACACAATCACTCTTTATCTTAGATAATGCAAGCTGCTAGGACTAACCTCCTAGCTAAGATGCCAGAAGCCCATTGTATGCAGGAGCTGAGAGCAGAAACTTGATGTTACCAGGGGAAGAGGCTCCGGAGATGAACCTGTCAGAAAGCTGGGAGGGATCATAAGACAGAGCCATGACACAGGAATGTGTCAGAGATACAGGAAACAAGAAATGACCCAGGGAGCATGTGTAATGGTAAAAAAAACAAGGACACATATATGGCCTACTGGGTTGGAATCTGGTAGAGCAGGATGGACCTAGGTTGCCCTTCCTTCCACTCCCAGAGATTCTGTGCACCAAGCACAGCGGCCCATGACTCTCATCCATGGGAAATGCCACTGTGGATGGTAGCCATTAGACAGAATGGCTGTGGACACTTACCACTAGGTGGTATTGCTGGCCTGGGGCATCCAGGCACATCCTGGCACCCTGGCATATCATATATTTAGCTGGTTTCCCTTGGACTTGTTCCTCTCTTACTCTTAATTTGTCATCACTTACTGAAAAACTTACATCTCATATTGCACAGAGCTCCTGTGCATATGATCCTCAGATCAATTTTCAGTCAGTTCAACAGTCTCTTGTTGTAGATCAAGCTTCAGTCTGGGCTAGGTAACAATTTATGTTCATTTGTTTACAGCCATCTTTGTTTAAAATCAGATATCACAAAACTGAAACTGTTGTACACTGGCTCTCATTTCCACAAATAAAGAGTGTCAATTGATATATGCACCTTTATTCTACATATTTATCTCAGCATGGAGACTCTGATCCAATAAACGTCAGATCCAAACTTGGTAACTGCAATGGCTGTTAACCCCACATTTCAGCTCTGCACAAAACTGATTATGAAGTTTTTCTCTAATGTCAATCAACCTCCTTATTAATAGAGCAGGGACCACACCAAAATTGATACTATGAAAGGATGCTGTTATAAAATAAAATAAAGCCAGCTCTCAATGAAATACAGTTACAGTACACAAAATCAGCTCATATTATAAACTGCTGAAATCTACATTTTTTATGATTATTAAATAACTATAATAGTAAAAATCAGAGCAGGGGTGGGGAACCTTTTCTTGGGCGGGAGCCACACAAGTGAGAAGCAAAACCAAAACCAAACCAAAAAACAAATAAACCAACCAACAAACAAACCCACACACCCCCCTTCCCCACAACCCTCATGGACATGGACCCCAACTGCGAAGGAGAAAGAAACCCCCCACATTCCCGTCATACACCAGAGCCTAGTGGAGCCAGGCTAGTAGATTTTGTGTGCTCCAGCCCTACTGCGTGGTGGGAGGGTGGTGGTGGGGAAACGGATGATGGAAGCACTAGTGCAGGCTCCCCAATGCTGGGGGGGAACCCTGAGCCTCAGAGGCCAGATCCAGGCAAGCTGGGGGCCGCATCTGGCCCACAGGCTTTAGGTTCCCCAGCTCTGTAATAGAGAATCAGGCTCAAAGCCAAGTCATCTCAATTTCAAGAAAAAAGAGGTACTGTTTGTGCATCTCTGTCAGCAGTTCAATCTGCAAGCTTCCACAGCTGGTGTATGCTGTTTTACTCTCATACATATAATCAATGTTACAGTCCTGCAGACAAATTCTTATGAAACTCCTGTGACAGTCACAGTAAAAAGACTTCTCTCTGTTACCCAGTGCAGTTTCAAATTAGTAAAAATGTAGACTTATACAAATCTTCCAGATCAACATAATGAAGGCAATAGCAGATGCTGTCAATACAATTAGTCACAGTAATGTACGAAGCTAAGTTTATATTTATATAATCACCCCATCCACCTCCTCATTTACAGACAGATTTTGTCATTCTTACTTATGTTCAGTAGTATCTAATTTCACAGGTAGTGCCACTGAAGTAAACTGAGTTACACTGTCATAAAAACTGGTATAAAACAGTGGTAAATCATGCCTACCATCTCCCCAGCACAGTGCCTCCTAGTTAGTCCTGGAAAGCCCTAGGCACTTCCCAGCTATTAAGTTTAGTAAACCCATATTTAAAGTGCCATATTTAATGAAGGACACCCATTCACAGCCATGGACACACACTTTACTTTCTGCTACCACTCTGACAACATCAAAATCTTTTCCCTGTTTAAATCCATAAGATTCCCAAGGACCGGTCAATTGGGTGGTTCATTAAGGATTTTATTGCTCTTGTCCTTTTCTCCTCCCTCTTCTCATGGTTTTTCAGCTGCTGCATTTTATCTCTTGATCAACTAATTTTTCCACAGGTTTGCCAGGAATACTAATTATGTACTACAGAAATATGGAAAGCAATGGGCAGGTGGGAAGAAGAAAACAAGTCAATGGCAACACATTTTTCTTAGGTTTGGGTTGCCTGTTTTAACACACATTCTAAAACCACATCACAGATTAGCAAAACAAAATTAAAAGTTCAGCAGCTATCTGCTTATAATTATGTTTAACTCATTTTAAGATTGCATCAAGTTTTCTTAGAGCATGATGTAGGCTGGGAAACTGAGCAACTACTTTGATAATTTTGGAGTTGGCCCTTAAGATGCCTTTCATTTTGCTTGTCTGAAGATAAGCTTGGGAGCCAAATAAAGGCATGTTCTTGGCGCTAACTCAATTTGCCTGTCTCATCCCTGATTTATGATAAGTGCTCTTCCTCTGTTTTATTCTAAGTGCAGCTACCCAGAGTTAAACTTCGCCCTTGCTCTGTGGAAATGCTGTATTCCAAAATCATTAATCTTGAAACCAGTAGCAATTTCCATGGTGCTATGAATTGTTAGAAAAATTAGTCCCAGTGCATCCTGGGAATAGGTTTCATGGGCCATGGTGCAAAATAAAACCTACAATGACTGAGCTAGAATCTCTGCAGCAGCTTCTCATTGAATATCACCTTCTCACTCCACTGAATACCAGAAATGACTCAATGAATCACTGAATCTGCAGCAACAGATTACAGAACAAGTGTAGTGCAGGGCAAAATCAATGGCAAAAGGTGATAGTTTACATATAACCACATATTAAAATGTCAAATTCCAGGCCTTGTCAGATTTTTTTTCCTGTTATGGCACTGCATCTCCAGCATGGAATTATTAAACTGAAAGAATATCTTTAAACAAAGTTTCTGATGTGAGGAAAGGACATTTCAGTTGTACATAGCATACCTGAAAATTTGATTTTACTAGGATTTTAAGGCTTTTTTCTATAGTGTTTTCACAGTACAAGATTCTTGTAAAAGTTGTTTTCTGACATCTTAGTTTAAAAATAAATAGACCTCACTGTAGAAAGGGAGGTTGCTGTCTGTCAGTAGCCCATATCAACACAGAAGGTAAAGTTAGAGGGTCCCTCCAAATCTCACATTTCTAGAAATGAGAATACTATATCTTTGGTAGAAATGATCCCCTCTTAACAATGCAGTTTTCTAAAGGCAGCAGCGAGTGAAGAACTTTCCAGATCTGGGCATTTTTCTCATGGGGAAACCTTCAGATCTACAGTAAAGTCACAATGTTGCATCTACTGGGACTCCAAAGGTGGGAGAGAGCAGCCCCAAACGTAGGGGGAGAAGGGAAATTGCCAGGGAGGCCAAGGGAATTCACTAATTCAGTGTATGCCATCAGCAGCTTCCTTTCTGTATTCTTATTGCTTAAAGGTTGCTTATTACCCTCGTAATTGAGCATCTGGTCAGAACTCAAAAGCCATATTCCTCCCTCTTACTTTACTTCTAAGTCTTGCAATGTGACTACTAAATAAGAACCTGTGAATAACCTAAATTGCCACTTGATGGCACTGTTACTGCACTCAGTTATAAAAATCCAGTAAAATATTTAACTCTACAGTGAATTTTTCTATAAACATCACTGGTAATTTAGTAGTCTCTAGATATAAGCTAAATCTAAAGAGCTAAAATAAGTTACATTGGGCAGAAGTTGACACACACAGTTACTAGGTTTCAGCTGGTATTAAATCTGCCCTTAACATTTCTTAATTTAAATGTAGATAGTATCATGAGCTTTCGTGGGTACAACCCACTTCTTCAGATGAAGGAGTGGGCTGTGCCCATAAAAGCTCATGATACCATCTACATGTTTTGTTAGTCTTTAAGGTGCTGCAATATTATTGTTTAAGTTTTTCCAGTACAGACTAATTCAGCTACTCCTCTGAAGCTTCTCAATTTAAATGTTATCATTAGAGGGGAGTAAAAGAAGGACTGCATGTAGAAAAACGTCCATGGACTGAAATAATGATAAAAAGTATCCCTCACATTGGAACAATGGATTGTGACCATATTAAGCTGAATCATACACCTACAGGAGCATGTTAGGTATTTCACAAGCTCTGTTAAAATAAATGTCTTCTGGAAACATGTTCTTGATGGGAGGCTAAAGTGGCATAGGTAGTTACCATGCATGTCTTTCATCTACACAAAGATTTAAATCTTGCTAACATCACACAGAAAGAGTAGCTTTCTCTCCACACTACAAAATACACTAGGCAACCTGCCACAAAAAATCAACTACTGGCAATTTTTCCAGAAGAGAGTCCAGAGCTGAAATAGCTGGAGTGTTGCGGGTTATGACAGAGGTACATTATCAAAGCTGCATGTTGAAGCTTGCATAATGTCTGCCTGCATTATGTCTGGATCTCTAGCCAATACTATTAGTCTCTGACATTCACAAGGAGTAGCAATTTAATAAGAGACGAAAGTAATACTGTTAAGCAGACATCCTGGTGTTGCATCTTTTATAAATATATTAAATTCCTAGCTCAGGCCTCCTCTGATGACATTAAAATCTTTGATTAAAAGTAGTAAGGTATTTTAGAGACATTCCTTTAAAAAATTAAGTGGGATTTTTAAAGTTTTCAGCATTAAAGGCCAGAACCTCAGATGGTATAAACTGGTCTAGCTGGAGCTATGGTGAGTTATACCGAGAATTTAGTTCTCTGTGTGCAGGGTTGATGTGGAGGGGTTAATCAGTGGATCTCACAGCATTTAAATCTAATTAACTACCTTCTAATGGCTATCCTCTCCCTCTAATACAATAAGATACTTCTGGAATAAAGTAGCTGGCCAAAACCACAAACACATGGAGCTGCAGGGAGGAGGCAGTCTATTCTTCTCTATTGCCATTGATTGCTTCATTAGCAATCAATAATGCAACACAAATTCAGAGACATAAAACCCAATGTTCATTAAACATAATGTGAGGCTAGCATTACATGTTGAGGCTCAGCTGGTCCTCTCCAGGTCCCACCCATGGGCAATCCCCCACAAAGCCTCTAAATTTCGCAGTTTTGTAAAGTTCTCCTTAAATCTCAATCTTTTTGTTCAGTCCCACTCATCATGCAACATCTTTCCCCTTTTTACAAACACATTAAGCAAATTAACTTCCCATTCTACAAACCACCCATAGGCCAGAGACAGGTGAACTGACAGACTCGCCAGGGCCCTGGGCAAGGTGTGTGTGTGTGGCCAGTTCCCCACTCCTAGAAGGGGCAGCACCTCTGCTGCAAGGGGTAGGGCTGGGGCAGATGGCCCTCAGTGCTCCCCCTCAGCGCCATATGGAGAGCACCACCCGGGGCTATGTAGCGCGCCATGGTGAGCTCCAGTGGTGAGTTAAAGGGCTCTGCCATAGCTGAAGCCCTGGGCCCCTTTGAATTGCTGGGCCCCAGGCCAGTCGCCCTCTTTGCCCCTTCCTGTCTGCCTGGCCAGAGATTATTAACCCTTAGTGTTAGTAGTCAGAGTCCTATTGTTACTACGGCCTCAGGTAGGTGGGTAGTCTCTGAAATAGGTCTAGTTGTCAGCTCAGGGAACCACACTAACTGCCTCTAGATTCTCTTCCAATACTATAGCACTGGCCAAATTTGTTCTGGGTTTCTGCACTCACTAGCATGCATGGTCTCTATGTGTGTATGTTGGGTGGTTTCCCATTTTTCCTACTGTATCTGACCTGTATATGTATGCACTTGTTATTAGTAATTACTTAATATTTACATTGCAGTAATGCTTAAAGGACCCTATCAGTTTGCTATATCACTGTGCAATAAACTGCACAAACAGAAAGTAAATGCCAGTCCTTGGGCTAAAGAATTTACAGTCTAAGGCCATGTCTTCTCTACTGGGAAGATCCATGCTGCAGAGGTCAATCTTCTTGAGTTCGATTCAGTGGGTCTAATAAAGACCCGCTATATTGAACACTGAGAGTGTCCCCATTGATGCTGGTACTCCTTGATTCGTGAGGAGTAAAGGAAGTTGATGACAGTCTCTCTTAATTCAATCCTCCACGTAAGTGTACACAAGGCCTAAAAGACAATTTGAGTAAAACTGCATTGCTCATGACTTTCTTGTGCTTTCCTAAGGACTTGATCAGTATTGGAATCCTTCTTCCAGCACTGCTATAACTTTGGTTGGCCATTTTCCATTTTGTAGTTTCTCACTATTTTTCACTGTAGCAAGCCTCTATTCATTGGCAGTGCCGTTTTTGCCCCACACACCATCAGAACTTGTTCTGTCAACCTGGCAACAGAATGTTCTTAGGGTATCAGCCAACATTAGAAATCACCCACATGTTATCTACCTTTAGTGAACAGCATTGCAGGTGCACTGGAGGATGCTTGAAAAAGTGGATGCTTTGGGCCTCTGTGGAGGCATCATGACATCAAGTTTATCCTAGAACCACAATCAGATCAACTCAGTTGTATGGCTGTGACATAAGGGTGCTGAGGAACGCTGAAGAGCAGCAGACTGACATTTTCAATAACTCCTCATTTTTGACCGCTGCTTTATATTAAGTGACTGCACAAAATCAGCAAGCTGTATGTAGGGAGGTGCTGAAGATTCTATGCCAAGGGCCCACAAGACGTAAATCCGGCCCTGACCAAAGGAAGATAGAAGACAAAGTTCTAAACAACAAAAACATATTTTCTTGAGATCTCATAGTGATAAAATTCTCTCTCTACCTGACTATCACCAAGCAGAATTCAATTTTGCATTTGAAAGCTATGTTAATATTATCGTGTGCAATTTTGTGCCAAATAGACACAACACATATACTTTAAGTAACTGGAATTTTGTCAAAGCACTGTAATGCTGCACTGAAAAGGGTTGGCTAAGAACAGCATTGAAGAGCATTAACACTGAGAACACTCATAACCAGGATTCAAGTCTGCATAGCCACTGAAGTCCCTCATGCTGAATGCAAATCTATCTATTTTAGAAATGTGCATGTCTGTCTGTCTGTGAATCTGTGTGTTCAAGAACGCCTCCTTAACCGTATAAGCTAGGACCACCACATTTGGTATGCAGCTTCCTCTTATCCTAACTTAAAGCAAGGTCAAGCTGTGCCAAGAAAATGGGAAGTGCTTAAAATGGGACTGTTTTCCATAATATGGAAAGAGAGGGACACAGAGAGGAGGGATGTGGTACTGAGAGGGGTTACTGGGGGCAACAAGCCACAGGGGAGAGCTATACTGCAGAGATAATACTGGGGGCAGCCACACCACCAAGACAGTGGCCAGCAGGGCTGAGGCTCTGCCATCTTGCCTTCCACCAGACTGGGTAAGTAGCTCCCCTGCCCCAAACCTCTCCCACCCTCCTGGCTCTTGGCCATAGTAGCGGTGGAGGGGAGGGGGAAGGGGGAGAAAAGGCCCCTGGCTGCCGGGGGGGGGGGGGTGGAGGGGATAGGGAACTGGGGTAGAGGGAAGGCTCCTGGTGGCCAGGGGGAGGTTTTTTGGGGGGAGGGGGGATAAAAGGCCCCACCAGCTGCTTCCCCCCACATTCCCAATGGCCTGCCCTGACTCCTGCAACCCTCCTCCCCCACTGCCAGCCTCCTGCCCCAAAGGACCTGGGCAATGCCAGATATGGCTTCTAGTACCATTATACGTAGAACAACTTGAAAATGGGGCAAATCTTGTACACTAAACAATAAGGATTTTGTTCTCTTTCTGGTAAAAACCATGTAGCCTTTAGGCTAACTGGAAAAAAAAGCTCTATTGTAAGACAGATCTGTAGTAACCTCCCCACCCTAAACTAACTGCCCTTTTCTATGTTTCACATATATACCCAATGCTACTGTAAATGGAACTGGAGTAAAGAGTTAATATCTGGATCCAGGTTAAGTTTAGGTTAGAACTCAGAGTTCAGATTCAGAATTGAACGAGAGCTTACAGAATTGATGAGGCACTGCCACAGCACCTCCTGCTGGACATGCTTCAGTTTTGGTGCGCCCCTTTTGGCTGGTGTCACATCTGCTGTTACCTGTTAATGTCTCCACCACTTTATGTTAGGTCCCACATCCCTCCCAGATCGTGGCGCCCTACCATCTGAATACTGCCGTGCCACAGTGCCCCCACTCTCTGGGATTCTTACCCTCAGGGAACTCCCAACCCTCCCATACCCACATTGCCTCAGTGACCCTACTGTCAGTCTTCATCTAGACCGGGGGTTCCTAAACTTTCTGACACGGGGACCAGTAAATCCATTCATGAGCTTTTGGAGGACCGGTAACATTCATTTGCATATTTGCATATTCATTAAGCAAATGATGAATATTCAAATAAGTTGTTTGTGGTCCTCCCAAAGCCCCCAGTGACAGCTTTAGCAAAGCTTTTGATATGGTCACCCACAATATTCTTGCCAGCAAGTTAAGGGAATATGGATTGGATAAATGGACTGTAAGATGGATAGAAAGCTGGCTAGACCAGGGTTTCCCAAACTTTTTACTTTATTTTCGAACCCATTTTTTTTCAGTACTGTTTTTTGCAGCCCAAAAATATAAACACATATAAAAAAATTAAAAATGAATACATTTTCAGTGTTTCACCCGGCTGCATCCTCCGCCCACGCTGGGCCAGGGCTTGGGGGACCCGGTGCCGCACAGGCACTCCAAGAGGAGGGAGCAGGAGCAGATTGGGGGTAGGGTATCTGGCTAGGAGGGAGAGTGCAAGGAGGGGTAGGGTTGCCAGGTGTCCAGTTTTGTACCGGACAGTCCGGTATTTGAGGGTTCTGTCTGGGAAACAAATTAGAAAATACCGGACATTTGATATGTCCGGTATTTTCTAATTAGGTAAGCTTTATTATTAATAGGTGTGTAAGTTTGTAGCTGCGAACTGCCTGGCTGGTAGATGTTCTAACACTGCATGAGCGTGTCTACCAGCCAGGCAGTTCGCAGCTACTTGCGGGAGTATATGGCGGGGGGGGGGGGGGGAAAACGGACAAAATGGAATCCCCAGGGCCAGACTCACTCGTGTGCCCGGGTCAGTCCCACTTCCCACTGGCCGATTTGCCTCCCCCAACCCCCCCACTTCTCCTCCTGATCTCCCCTGGCCAGCCCCACTGCACCCGTCCAGCCCTGCTTCTGGCGGCTGGTTCTCCCGTCCTCCTCCTCACAATCTCCCCCAGCCAGTCCAGTCCAGTCCAGTCTCCCCCCGCCCTCCGCCCCGTCCCCTGGCCAGCCCGCTGCCCCCATTCAGCCCTGCTTCTGGAGGCTGGTTCTCCCATCCTCCCAATCTCCCCCGTTGAACCCCCCCACTTCTTGTCCAGCCCTGCTTCCGCCACCCACCCACCCCGATCTCTGCCGGACAGCCCCGCTGCCCCCAACCCTGCTTCCGCTGCCTGCCCCCAATCTCTGCCAGACAGCCCCGCTGCCCCCAACCCTGCTTCCGCCACCTGCCCCCAATCTCTGCCGGACAGCCCCGCTGCCCCCAACCCTGCTTCCGCCACCTGCCCCCAATCTCTGCCGGACAGCCCCGCTGCCCCCAACCCTGCTTCCACCAGCCACCTGCCCTGATCTCCGCCAGACAGCCCTGCTGCCCCCAACCCTGCTTCCCAGCAGCCGGTTTTTCCCACCCCCCCACCTCCTCCCAGCCTGCCCCACTCCCACTCCCCTCCCAGCAGCCACACTGAGGCCCAATATTTTTTTCCCCACCACCCAGTACCGGGCTGCAGCTCATAGTTTGGGAAACGTTGATCTAGACCCTGCCTCAGGGGCAAACTGAAGTCTGAAATGGCCACTCATCATTGGCAAGGGGGTGTGGACCTGCTGCAGCCTTTGCTGCCATGGCTCTCTCCCTGCAGCCCTAGTATGCTCAGACCTCACTTCAGGCCCTGCAACCTGGGAGCTTGCCTGGCCAGAGTTTCCCCACCTCTGTCTACCTTTCTTCCTACCTTGCACTAAGTCAGGAAGCCTCTAGCTTCTTTGGCAGCTAGGTTCTTCCTGATCCACAGCTGGAGCAAGAGTAAGTCGAGTCGAGTCGAGTCGAGTCCCATCCCATCCCGTCCCCTCCCGTCCCAACCCTCCGCTCCCCTCCCCTCCAGAAGCCTTTATTTATACTGCCCTCAGCTGGGTCCTAACTGTCTCTGCCTCAGCTGCCGGCTCCTCCACTCCAGACCTCTCCCTGAGCTGGGTTTTAACCCTTAAAGAGCTAGTGCAGGGCAGACACCCCATCACAGAGCTGTATTTTACAAAAGAGTGGAAAATTGCAAGAGCTATTTTCTCAATTTTTTAAAATCCCAATTAATACATGTCACATAACCATGGTTGGTTTTTGTGAGATTTCAGCTGTACTGGGGTGCATCTAAACCAGATTTGGAAAACAGGCTCTTCCAGCTTTGTGGCTGATGCAGTCCCAAAACTGTAGGTGAGCTTAGGATATTGGGGTTCTAACTTCAGCTTCCTCAAGCCTACATAACCTGGGGTGGGGTTAGGTGTTTGGATATGAAGTCAAATGTAGTCAAATTAGATTTAAATACAATTTTCAATTGCAATTTTCCTAATGTTCTGATAGAAGCTTGGGGGCTGGGGGGAGAAAAAGAAAGCAACAGACAATTCTGGGATGCAACTGCTGAAGGCATCTTGAAGGGATGGTAGAGGACAGAATGGCATAAAAACAACAAAAGTTTGTTTTTAAAGCAAGTGGAATTCACTTAAAATATTTACATCAAACTTTTCACTATAGCTTCCAAAGAAAAATTGCTGTAATCTTGAAAGTTTGTGTCTCTCATCAACAGAAATCGGTCCTTGTTTCTCTAAGATCCTGGGTTTCACACAGCTACAACATGGTGTATGTTATAGCTTGAGGCACATCAAAAACAACACAAAGAACTTGGGAAAATAATGCTCTAATTATGCATAAAAGCCAGAGCAGGCCACCAAGGGTTAATCTTAAGCTGATACCATTGAAAATCTCATTACAGGGATTGTGGCACATAATTGAGCTGACTGTATGGCTGACTGAGTCAGCGGCCGGAGGAGATTTATATAGCCACACAGCTCTGCCATGATTGGGTCTGACTCAATGGTGCTATTCAGTTAGAGCATTTTACAATGTGCAAATGTAGATAAAGAGGTATGAATCAGTAGCAAATCTATTAGAGATCACTCTGACAACAGCCAAGAAACTTAAGGGATACTCTCTGCATTAGTGGGCTCATCAGACTAAAAGAATCCAGGGGGAAAAAAATCACCTCTTGCTTTAGAAAGATTGTTGATCAAGTGGCTTCAATTTCATAACAAAACTGACTTTGATGACAAAATTAAAGAATCTGTGGTTAATGTAATCAGATTTGGGGCTATGCCGTCAAATAGCATTAAAACACCCTTCAAGTCAGGTTTTAAATGGCCTCATTTCAGACTTCTTATTAGGCTGTTAGCAATAAGACAACTCTTATGTCTATTCTGAATTTCTCTCAACTTTCTTTTGCTGCATTTAGTGAATTAAAAATTGATAAATGGTTTGCATATGGAGTTGGGCATGTCTGTGTGGAAAACACTAAAGAGTATGAGGGGCAAAATCCAGTTTTATGAACACTAAATGTCACATTTCCAAGCATTACAGCTCAGAGCAGTATTTAACTATAGATTGAGCTGAAAAGAAAACACTGCTTGAAAACAGGATCCAATTATGTAATTTTGGGTTCATAGAAACACAACATACACAATCTATACTGATGGAAAGCTAGCTCGATATCTATAAATAGACCTAGATTCTCCATTCTTCAGAGAGAGAAGAACATGCTGTGGAGCATCTTGTCTTTGTGGGTTGTTTTTTTTTAATGGTATCTTGGTGTGTTATTCACCATAAATTGATGGACACAGATATTCCGATTTCAACAGCTACTTGATCTGTGGACACAAATCACATTTGTCCCCCAAAATCAGGTAATTAATCTTCATTAAAATTATGTATGAACCTACAAAAATATGAGATTGTATTGCATCATCACTGTATTGTATTAAAGGCTGTATTAAGGCCCTTTCATAAGACACCTATATAATACACATGATAATAGATTGCTGAAAAACCACTCAATTGACTATTTTATGACTATGACAATGCTTGGAATGCATATGTCTTCAAAGTGTTGTATGTACATGAACTAATTTATCCTCACAATTTTTCTGAGGCAATTTTGACTCTGGCTCCTAATAACATGACTTATTTTCAGTGTTCTTTTGTAAAAGACAAAAGACAGCAATAAAAGTAAATACCTGAGTAAACAGAAAGAACAAGTATCAAACTGTGGCATTCAAACTCACATGAAAGGGAAGGATTTTACTTTGTACCAGTTTCCAAAACAATTCTAAAATATAAAACAAATTCTAACAAAAACTATTTGAATTTCATTGATGTCTTATATATACATTGCACCAAAACATGAAAGTATTAAAATGGATGTCATTGTTAGTAGTTATACTGTTCACTCTTTGTACACCATAGTGAAAATATACTGTAGAATTTTAATGAGTGTGTTGCATGTTAAAGTTAAATTAGTTAAACAGGCTCTATTTCCCTTTGGTAGATTTCCATGTTTTAATATACCATTTACTGATTGTCCTCTTTGATTAATCATTTCTCTGTTCTTGGTCACAAGAAGCCCATCTTTTAAATATCCATAGATCAGATGCCCATAAATCACTTAACTCCAAACCAGTATTGAAACACATTTTCAATTAGCATCCAGCCATAACTGCTGCTATTAGATATGTCTACAACAATCTGAAAGGTCATTCAAAATCTAACTCTTACAGTGGGATATGGTCTTCGGAACTCCCTTCCCTTGCAAAATATTTTCAAGATTGTAATGCATGTTTCTGCTCGCAAGTTTATTTTTTACCTATTAAATACATTTACTTTTTTGCCTGTGGGGTGCAAGTTAAAGCGATATGAAAGTTATGAAAGCGATATGAATGTTAAAGCGATATGAAAGTTTTTGCCTGTGGGGTGCAAGTTAAAGCGATATAACTGTGACACTCTGTACCTCAAAATAGCACCCTGGAACTCCCATACTTAGCACTGTGATAGGAGTATGATATGCTTTGTGAAAGTATGCCTAGTGAGGTATCATTTGAGAAGTTATGGAGCTGTTGAACATTGCTACCCTGTCAAAGTGTCTGTCTTACTATTGAACCTGAAGTTATGAAGTATTGCTATGCATATGTCACTAAAATATGTGGTGAAGTTGGGAGACACCCCCAGCCAGCCTTTCAGTGGCAACAAGGAAGCGCCTTGTAAGACAAATTTACATCAGGGAATCCACTTTCCCAATGGCTATTCCAGAGATTCATTAGAGGGGGCAGATAAGCAATGAGGGTTACCTAACTCATGTGACAAGGCTCTTGATGGCAGCTAGAGGAAAGTATAAAAAAGGGACAGTGACATCACTATTTGGCCTCTCTTCTCTCCCATCTCAACATCTGCAATATAAAGACATTGACCTAGGGAGATCAGTCTCCAGGGAATACAGCCTGTATATTAGAAACTGTGTATTAAATAACATTTATTAGAGAAAAGCTATTTGATTCAAATCTTGCTGAGTCTGTTAAATTTAGAATTTAGACTGCAATCTTACTTTTTTCTTATGTAGCCAGCTTTTATCTCTATGCCTATCACTTAATATCTACCATTCAGTAGATAATACATCAGTTTTGTATTTTATCTAAAATAGTATGTTTTTTATTAAAGTGCTTGGGGAATCTCCGGTTAACAAGGGCCATTTCATGTTCACAACCCTTTTGTCAAAGTGGAGAACCAATTAATTAACTTGTACTGTCCAAGAGAATCTTGAGCAGAGTAAGGTATATTTCTGGGGTGCAAGGCTGGGATGGATAGGCTGCTGTATCTCTTTGTGTAATTCAAAAGAGCCTCATGCAATGTAGCTAGGTGTGGAACTCCACATACTGATGGCTGAGTGATCACAGTGCCTGCAGGGATTCACTGTTTGTCACTGACGTAGCCCAGGCAGAAGAGTTAGGGGGGCACAGTACCCTCACAATTCCAGGTTGTACCCCGGAGATTCAATAGCAATAATTATCAAAGACATGGAAGAAAATATGACATGGTAATTTAAACGGATGATTTTTTTTTCCTCTTTTCAATAATCCTCACCATTTTCCTAGCTAAGTCTGGGATTTTCAAAGAAGTCAAGAGAAGTTTAGTGCCCAAATTCATGGAATTCAGAGATTCCTTTGAAAATAGCACCCTAAGGGTATGTCTAGACTACATGCCTCTGTCGTCAGAGGCATGTAAATTAGACTACCCGACATAGTCAATGAAGCGGGGATTTAAATATCCCCGGCTTCATTAAAATAAAAATGGCCGCCTTGCTGTGCCGGCTCAGTTGATCATCGGCACAGCGCGGCAGTCAAGACGCGGAACAGTCGACAGGGAACGCCTTTGTCGACCGCTCCCTTATGCCTCGTGAAACGAGGTTTATAGGAGCGGTCAACAAAGGCGTTCCCTGTCGCTCGATCTGCGTCTTGACTGCCGCACTGTGCCAACGATTAGCTGAGCTGACACAGCGCGGCGGCCATTTTTATTTTAATGAAGCCGGGGATATTTAAATCCCCGCTTCATTGACTATGTCAGGTAGTCTAATTTATATGCCTCTGGCGACAGAGGCATGTAGTCTAGATATACCCTAAGAGTTTTATACTGATCTCACCTACTATTATTCAGCACTGTTGTTTTATGCATCATAATAGCACTAAGAGGACCCAGCTAAGGCTGAGATCCAATTATCTAGAAAGACACAATCGGTGGCCACAGAGGCTTTGTCTACACTGCCAGCTTTTGTTAACAGAGTATGCAAATGAAGTGCTGATTAGCATTTTGTCATGCTTCATTTGCATAATCTATTTGAGATGGTTTTGTGCAAGGGGTTTTTGCACAAAAACAAGCAGTGTGGACATTTCCTTTTTGCGCAAACCCCCTTTTTGTGCAAAAAAGAAACATCCACACTGTTTGTTTTTGCACAAAAAACGCTTGCGCAAAACCAGCTCGAATAGATTATGCAAATGAAGCACGACAAAATGTTAATCAGCACTTTATTTGCATACTCTCTGCCGGCAAAAGCTGGCAGTGTAGACATAGCCAGAGAGCTTACAAAACTGACAGCACAGAAGGAGAAACAGAGAGGTGAGATGCAGTGTCTTGTCTACCGTCAGTAGTACAGCTGGGAATAAAATACAGGTCTCCCAAGTCCTAGGACATGTCTACCCTGGCGGGGAGGGGAGTTCAGACTACAGTGGTGTGAATTCAAATAAGACAACATTAAGTAGGAATCTTTTTGTTTGTGACTGCAACTTCCTTACAGGGCGCTCTGTGCCAGGTCCTAGCCTCTACATACTCTCATACTATGGCTCTCTCCACAATGTATCGTCTTTTCTGCCAGTGTATTCTATAAAACAGATAAATATAAACCTATATATTGGGAGCATTCTGAGTCCTGTGGTATGAATTTTGATGGAACATATGGGCTTAAAAGAGCTAAAGATGTCACCACAACCCTGTTACTATTTAACATTAAACAGTTTAACACAAGGTTTGGAATACAGAGACATTAGCTTGTTAGTATCATAGAAACATTTTTTTAAACTTTTTATTGAAGACACAGAAAAGAAGGGAAAACAGTTAAAGCATTTAAAATGTAAAGTATTAAATAAAGCTTTTAATGCTAACTTTTTGTGGGTGGTTTTTGTTGTTTTTTGGGGTAGGGGATTAGCTTTAGAATATCTTTTTGTTTTCACAAATTTTAGACAGTATGAAAGATGGCAATAACTGGGGTGGGGTTGGGAAAACAGAATATTTGCTGACATGGGCTCAGGCTGTTGTTAAGGTTGAATTTTATTTCTTAGAAGACAAGACAAATGCACACAAAAGGAGAAAGAAGATAACAGCAAAGATAGAAAATGCAACTTTTGTTTTTAGTGTTGATTTGTACTTGCAATTTTCCTGCTGGAAAAATAAACAGGCAAAGTAGATGGTTGTATTAATTTCTATGTCTATACAGCAACCTCCCCACCTTAATACTGGCCCATCCAAACAGGCCTGCTAATGGTGTGTGTGTGTGTGTGTGTGTGTGTGTGTGTGTGTGTGGGGAGGGGAAGGAATAAAGCAGGCAATTCAAAAGGGCCAGAGTCATCTGGATATTGACAGTGCCAGTATGGAAGTGGCAGTGGCCAGAGCCCTGGGCCCTTTAAATCACCACTGGAATCCTGCATGGTGCGCTTTCGGGAGTGCTGAGGGGTGCCTAGAAGAGGCATCACACACTCTGGGTGGTTCTGAGGATGCATGGAGAGGCTAGCCCTAACCCCGCCCCTTCTTCCTGTGGCACACTGCCCCTTCTGAGGATGCAGTGCTGCCCCCCTGCCATGCCAGGAGCCAGCAAGTCTGTCAGTCCCACTGGGACTACAGGGTTTGGTTTAGATAGTAGGAAAAGTGGAAAGATAGGAAAGAGAAGAAAGGAGGGGGAAGAGAAAGGACATATGGGAGGGGGGAAGAAACGCATATTCTCCTCATATGTTCAATATCCTTCTGTAGTGCCCAATAAACACACACAAGGGCACGTGATCATAGTACCATCTTCAGATACTGCCGAGGGGTACAAAAGCTTCAATGCAGTCATTTACCCATTAACTAGGGCCTGGTCTACACTAGGACTTCAGTCTGAAATTAGCTCCCCATGGTCAATTTTCTAAGCAACATATCCACACTACCAAGCCCGTTATTCCAGAATAAGGGGCCATGCAATTTGAACTCTGTAGTCCTGCTTTTTATGAGGAGTGATGCCATTCTCAAACTTGCAAGTCCGAAATAACATTAGTGTAGACACCCCGATGCTGCTAATTCGAACTAATTGGCCTCCGGGAGGCCTTCCATAGCTCCCCAGAGTGTTTCCTGGGGCTCTGAGTCCAAGGCAGGCTCTGTTAATGGGGACACACTATCTCAGATTACATTAGATTCTTCCCTATAGCGAGGACACGGAATTTCAAATTTGTAAAATCGGGTGCCAGGAAGTCCCATTTAGTAAATTTGAAATAATCACCTAGTGTAGATATGGCCTAGATGTGGCTCCTGGAAATAACATGTAATTTTTTTGAGGGGGAAGATAATTATTATAGAATGTGGACTTCATTTTTGTTAGCAAACTTATTTATGTTTTATTTTAAAACCAAGGGTGTTACAAACTGAAATAGCGAGATTCCAGTTGTACAAGAGCTTTTTGGACTGAATGTGGTGTATTGCAGTGGTTCCCAACCTTTTTTATGCCACAGACTGGCAAACTCATTCAAAAACTTTTGGTGGGCCGGCACTAAAACATTTGCATATTCGTTATGGTAATTAATTGTAAGTGGTCACATTTTATTTTACATTGCATCTGTACGCACACAATAAATGTCATTCATTGGCCTCAACCTGTGGGCTGACTCTTATGCACGTGGTAATGTAGTTTAGTTTTTAATAATCAGTATTAGCTTAGATTTTATTTTTCCTATAGTTTTATCAGTGAATGTAGAGTTATACAGTAGGAAAGCTGTGCCAAACCACTAGTGAAGTATCCCTTCCCTAAATAATGTGAAGTCTAAAGGCATAAAAACAGACAGTGTGGGAGATCAAAATCATACATTTTGAAACAGATAGCATGCTTTTTTGCCAAATAGTTCTGGTTTTCACTAATTTTTGGGAAGCCTCATTTTTGTAAGAATAGAGATCCAAACATTTCTGCTAGAATAGAAATATTCTTCCAGCCTGAATACTAATCAATTCACACTTTAGTAAAGATTCTTTGAGCTTCTAAAAGCTGCACATGAAAATAATGCAAGATAAAACTGCTTTAGTGTGTGGTAAATCTTGGCTTCTCTTTGACTGGGTGGTTAAGAGTTAATAATTTCTAAGTAATCCAGTTTGGGTAAAAGTTGTTCATGGTGCTTTATATTAAGCAGCTTAACCAGCACATTTGCTTCAATTTAACTTATTCACTCATGAATGTAAGTTTCAGCATATTTCAGTATTTTTAAAGGTATCTAGCCCCTGGTATATCAGGCAAATCAAAGGAGGGGGGACATGATGGTTAATAAGAATTTTGAAAAACTGCTGCACACACACACATTTTAAACCAATAAAATAGTTGCTAGTACTCTTTATTAAAGAGTATTCTCCAGTCCAAACCTTTTATCTCAATTGCACCAGAATTAAAGAGGCAGTACTTAACAGGTCTGACAGTGCAGACACATTCATATTTTCCAGCTTTGGTATTAAGGTCAAGAAACATTGCAAATGTTTTTGCCAAAGGAAAATGATTGAGCAACTCTGCAAAGGAGAAGATGGGATGAAAGGAAAATCCCCCTCTGCTGGTAGACAACCATGGCTTTGGTCTCAGGATTGTTTTAAAATAGGAAAGAAAAGGAAAACTTTTTGTTTTAAATGGCAATGCAGCTGGAGCCAGGAAGGAGCCTGCCGCAGTCTGAGGAGAGAGGCAAAGGGGTACAGCTGACAGGGCAAGAGAAGGGGGCTGTGGCCAAGAGGAAGAAGGGAAGGAAAGAAAAGAAAAGGGGGACCAAGCTGAAGAGAGGCTGGGCTGACAGTGGCGGGATGCTGACTTCCACCTTGTCCCCTCAACCCACTCCAGCAGCCTAATGGCAGCCCCTACACAGCCCTGGCCACCCTGCCAGGGGGCCCCAAACCAGCACCCAGGGCTCATGGAAGCCCTACTCTGCCACGCAGCCCAGCCACTCCCAGAGCATCCCAGCCTAGGAACAGCCATCCCCCACATGACCAGCATGGGTCACGTGGCTGACACGGAGCAGGAACTGGGGCCGGTGAGGCTGCCCCAGCAGAACAGCCTCACTGCGGCTTGGCTCCACCCCTGGCACACCCGGCTGCCCACAGTGCCACTCAGTGTGGGAGGGTGGAAGAAGAATTTTTTGTGCACACACAGGCACGCACTTTCTAGAGAACAGCGCTCCCAAGCAGGTGGAGCTCATTAGCAGCTGCGGGTATGGCCTGGCAGTGTGCTGTGGCTCGGCAGGAAGCCATTCATGGCCATCCACCGGGCCATGGACCAGCAGCTGGGAACTGCTGCTGTTGAGGAGTCACCACAAATTGCAACTGCAAGGGAAACTACTGGCTGTTAACAGCCTGAGTGTACAGTAAACGACGATGGAGTAACAGACTTGTATTTTATTATAACAAACGTGGAGATAGGATTGTATGCATTTGACTTCTCATACAAGAGGACTGGTAACCAGCTCTCATATCTTTAACACACATCAGCTTCACTTTTCTGTTACTTAGTGTAGTTAGAGCATACAACACTGGCCCTTTCTCTGCTTTATGGGGAAAAAGCGTTTATCTTTGAAAAATAAAAAGCAGATCCAGAATCAAATCTCATCAGAATTAATAAACTAAGCTCGCTTTATTCATTACTGGTAACAACAGACAAAGATCATGCCTATTCATTCTCCCAGTTTGGAAATATAAGTGCATCACCTCTGTGTACCAGGCACTTCTGAAGGATCCTGGGCCAAATCCTGATGTAGAACCATTGATTGCCATGGAATTATTTACACCTGCGTGAGTTGAGAATCAGGCCCGCTGTGCAAAACCAATTTTTGAAGCAAACACAGAAAAGGAGTCACTACTGTGATATTGCCATGAAGTTACAAGCTTGCTTTTAATTTCCCTAAAGCTCTAGGAAAACAAATCCTTTCCTTCTTTTTTAATCAATTTACAGAGCCACAGGAGAAGGCTCATTCTGAAGCTAAGTTAATGAGCATCTTTAGCATTCATTAAGTAGATGTGCTAAAAGCTACTTAAGCTTATAACAATTGTGAAGATAAACTTTTAAATGTCCATTAAAAACCCTACATCAGGGCACAAAAAATAGTACAAAGTGCTAAACAAAGAAATGTGTTTTGCTTGTCTATCCTGATTTGCATAAGCATCATATCTACATTCTGCTGTGTTTTTATAGAATATTGGAACTGTAAGGGACCTTGAGAGGACATTAAATGCAGTCTCCTGCCCTCAGGGCAGAACCAAGCACCATCTTAGAATCATGAACTCCATGATTTCATGATCACTGTCACCCAAGCTGCTTTCCACTTTCAAATTGTCAGCCAGTCCCTCCCTATTCGCTAAAATCAAATCTAGAACAGCTTCCTCCCTAATAGCTTTCTCAACCTTCTGAAATAAAAAATTGTCTTCAAGTGGAGTCCAAGAACTTGTTGGATAATTTGTGCCCTGCTGTGTTAGTTTTCCAACATATGTCTGGATAGTTGAAGTCCACCATCACCCCCAAATCTTGTGTTTTGGATGATTTTTTTAGTAGTTTAAAAAAAGCCTCATCCACCTCTTCTGCCTGGGTAGGTGGTCTGTAGTAGACCCCTAGCATGATATCCCCAACAGCATGCTGTTTTTTTCTAGGATAAAGATAATATTTTTAAATGTATACTTTGAATATAAACTATTCATTCAAGATTTTCCAAAACAAAGAATAATTCGTGAGTGGGAGTTGACCACTCAAACTGTCTATAAAACTGTCTTGTACCAACTGCAATTGAGTAAAATTTAGAAAATGCAGTTTTAGCTTACAGGATACACAATTAATAGAAATTTGCTGAATGTCAACAAAAAGTCAACATTTTTGGATCATTGTACACCTTAGTGGAATAGAAAAATAGATGTTGCATGATACAGTAGATGCTTTTATGTCTTCTTCTATTTGTTTTGCATTACACAGGTTTCCTGGCAATTATAGAGTGAAGCATAGCAAAGCTAAAAAGACATTTCCGTCCAAGATAATATTTTCCCATTCCTAAAATAGCCAGAAAATCATAGCTTTTAAGGTCAGAAGAGATCATTAGATCATATAGTCTGACCTTCTGAACAGCACAGACCATAGAATTTCACCAATTTACCCCATGTTAAGTTGAGTAATGTTTAACTAAAACATAACTTCCAAAAAGGCTAATATATAAGGAAGGAAATATAATAAAGTTGCTTTTTGTTTTATTTGAACTTGTCTTCTGCACAAAGATTAAAGCAAACTCTATTGATCTACCTCAATTTAACATGGCTATATCACTCAACAGCCTACTCCAGCGTGTTCCACCTTTGAATTAAACAACAAAAGATACCACTGTTTTTGTATCTCCATCTTAAACCAACCAATGAGGTGTTGGTATAGCAAGAACTGCAACGAATAATTCTGGTAAATCTGACCAGTGTGTGCAGTAACTTTTGCCTAGATCTCTTGGGTCGAGTCATTGTAGCGATAGCTCAGTGTGAAACCATTCAAGCATGTCTCCTTTTATTACAAATCATGTAAGTGCATCCTTGTCTTTTGACTGGTTGGATACACTGCAGCAGAGAGACTCAAATCCGACTCTGGGGACTGGAGCAGAGGGAAGGGGAAGAAGAACTCATAATTTTGCCTAAAATGAAAACATGATTTATACTACATTTTACAGCTCCCTGGGTAACTAGTTCCTCAAGAAACACTAGGAGCAGCTGGTGAAACTGGCATGAAATCATGCTGTTTCTCTGCTGCTCTGTCCTACTTCTAATGCATATGTTTGAATTTCTAAGTTGCACTGAAAGCAGAAATACCCGTAAAAGTCAGAGTAGGGAAGGACCAGCATAGCTTATAAATTTTAACAAATAAATGATACCTTGCACTTGTACAGCACCTTCCACTGCAAGCACCTACCATGCTTTACAAACAGTAACTGGCTCTTCCATAGGGAACAGCAGGGTACCATTTTATAGATAAAGAAACTGAGGCACAGACTCAGATTTTCAAAAGTAGCCCTTCATTTTCAGTGCTTTGATTGCTCAGGATCCATCCTGGAACATGACTGACCCAAACACTCACAACTCCTATCAAAATCAACAAAGATCCCATACTAGGCACCCAGAAATTAGACACCCCAAATTAGTGACTAGTTATGAAAAGTTTTGGCTCAAACAACTTGCTTAAGGGGACACAGCCAACCTATAGCAGAGACAGGATAAAACCCAGGTCTCCTTACCTTAATTAACAAGACCATTTCATTTCTGTAGAAATAGATTTCCAAAAACAGAACAAAGCACCTTTGCTATTATATTAGGTAAAATATGCCACGCTTACCATTGACAAACGAGGATAGACACCGCCTTTTGGAATAATGATCTTGGGACACAGATCTCCAAAGAACTGTGCAAATCTCCCTGCTCCCATTGCTGTGGCACTGCCATACAGTACCCCAATTCCCACCCATGGAAAGAATTTGAGAAAAAAGGGATTAAAATCTCATTACTTAGAGCCACCCAGCCTCTGCCCCCATGGGAAGTACACACTGAGGGAGGGTTTAAAAACTCTATGCTTTTACTATTGCTCAGAGCCTCTCCTTGCCGTCCAGTCTCCCTCATGCCAAAGGATATTGAATGAAAGGGTTTAAAAATTCATCTGCTTCTATTACCAATTCTGTGTGCATGGAACACCCACTCATCTGAACTCCAGAAAGACAACACAGAGGGAGGGCATTTAAAACGTTGCTACTCTCCTTGCTGCTATATTGTTTTAGCAAGTAGTAATCCCAACATCTTCATTCTCCTGAAGTACTTTTTATTGTAATTGACTTTGCCTCCATGTCCAGTTTTTAAGATGATATATTACATGGTAGTTCACAAAAGAAAGGGACTTTCTTTTGCTTTTAAATGTGTATTTGCCTTTTCTTTTATGATAGCTCCAAAGGGAAGACAAAAGAACAAAGAGAATATGACAATGGAAGAAAAACTGCTACAGAGACAGCTCTAATGATATCTAAGGAGGAAAGTATGACAAGAAGAGCTTCTCTATTCCTGGTCACAGTCACCGTTAGCCGACACTTGAGGCTAATATACTTGCTTTTCCTGAATGGCACTAAGTAAGAAATATCTTTACAGAGCATTTTATTCACTATTGAGTCAGGGAGAAACAGATTTGACCACTTGAATTCATAGACAGTTAACACATAAAGGCCCAATTTTGCACTGGGATCTGTTGATAGATCCCTGCACTTATGCAGAGTCCCCTTTGCATTAATGGAACGCTGAATGGGTGCAGAGGCTGATGTTAGCCAATCCTGATGCAGAACTAACGTCAGAGTTTTCAGTTTACTAGTAGGAGAAAAGTAGAAAGATTCCTTAAAAAATTTAAGAGCAAATATAACTCCAAATGCAAACAAAGACGACAAATATTTTAGGATCCATAGACTTTGGGGGTCCATAATTTGGACAGATATATCTCTGTATTTTTAAATTCTATACCCCAGGAAAATTTTGACTTAACACTAGAAATCTCCAAATATTTTTAGAAGTCCAACAATTTCACTAACCTTTCATTTGATCTAATTCTAATTACTTGAGTAGAACTCTGTAATTTCAGAGTTCTTGTTAACTCACAAGAAAGACTTTTCAGTGGTTTGAAGACCCCATGGAAAGAATTACTCAATGGCAAATAAGTTAATACTTTCCTAGTTACTTGAGAACTACTCCAGCTAGAAGAAAATAAATCTAATGCTGTGAGCAGAAACACCCTTTGTCTAGATTTGTTGTTCCAGTTGTCTTCCTTTCGAAATATTGTCTTGTCAAGGATGTTTAAACATCTGTTTTTGAACACCACAGAGTGATAGCTACTCAAATTATGGCAAAAAAAGAGTCTACTTATGAAAGTGGAACAGCACAACTGAAGATCCATTATTCATTAGGATTTTAGCAGACTTAAAAGTCTCATGTTTGTATTGAAACCTACTCTTAGAAAGTAATATGTTTCTAATTATTTAATACTTTATAATTAAAGGACTAATTTTATAATTTTATTATTGAATAACCTAGTCTAATTTAATTGGCATTTGATATAAAAACAATAGTGACTTTGGCTCAGATCATTGGAGGGAGGTCCATGCATAGAGGGAGTTCTCTGCATGCTGTTCTCTGAGCCCTAGGAAGTAGGGAATAAAGTGAAAGTCACCAGCCTCCTCTTTCTGAGACAACTGGGAGATTTCTGAAGATATTTTAAGGTGGATTCCTGGGTCAACTGCCAGGGAAAGCAATAAGTTCTGTGCTTGCAAGGAGCAAGAGCAGTTCTCAAATGTCACTTATGCCACAAGATGGAAACTCCTGCTCATTTCATATCTTATTATTATGATAGTGCTTAAAGGCTCCAATCAAGATCAGGACCCAACTGTGTGAGACACTATATGAACATTAAGTTTTGACCCAGATGTTTGTTATACAACAATATAAACTTTTCATTTCTTTATATAATTGATATTAATTAATCCAAGGATTTTGGAGGAAATGACTAATTAATTGTATGTATTGCATATTGGTTTTGTTTAATATGTGGAATGTCCTTGTAATTGTTTCAATCATTTTGGCTAATATCTTTAAAATCATAATTATTTTTTAAAGAAACATGGGGCATATTTTGCAGCTAATTATTTGGAACTAATGTGCATTAGATAGCCAGTAACCTCCTAAGGCCTTTCCCTTAGTATCTTTGACTTTTACATGAACTCAAAGGCAGATTAACAGATACAAGCACTAAACAACAGCAATGAAGGAAACCAAGAGAGACAGCAAAGCAATAAATGATCATAATATAATCAGAAACAAGACAGCAGTTTAGGCACAGTTGCTAGATATAAGCTAGGGGCCTGATTCTTTTCCAGCAGTAGAAATGGTATGATCTACACGAGTAAACAAGTGCTCTGTAGAGTACAATTTCTGAGTTCTCTTCCCACTTCTGCAAATTGCTGTGCTTTATACTTTGCATTACTTAAATTGCTTTACGATGGTTGGAAAGTACTACCGGGCTAGATTCATTCTTATTGGTGAGGGAAGATTAAAAACAGATAAAGGAAATAATAGAAAATTGATATTTGGGAGGATTGTGTCTTCGCCAATCTAAGGAATGTAGTAGTAGAATCACAAAGAAACTGAATGGTCCCAAAAAGCTAACTGCAGATAATGTCATCAGAGATTGAGATGGTGCCAGAAAAAGAATATGCTTTGAGCATTGAGGACAAGTTTGAGCACAAGTCAGTCGAGATGGAAAGAAATATACAACAATTTATGTGGAAATGAAAGCAGCTTCCCACAATTAAAAGGTATGCACATTTTTCATGATTATACTGATCACAATTACAGCAGAAAATTAAAGTGACATTTGTTACAATACATTGTTTAGGTATTAGTGAAAAAGAGAACCTTAGCAAGAGTCACTGTATCTCCACAACCTTGGCTGTATGTGAATAAGTTATCCTACCTGCTAAGTCCAACATGCTGCTTGTTTAAAAAAAGATTCAGACAATTGTAAGTATGAATACTGGAGCAGCTCCTTGTCTCATGAGAGAATAGATCTGGGGAAACAAACCAACCATCTGATGTGGTATAATAGAGGAAGGGCAAATGACATTCTTTGCTTCTCATTGATTTAAATGGCATAAACCAAATACATCTGTCTTCTGATGTGAACACCTTTATCTGTTTGCCATGTTCTAAACAGTTATTATAAACATACAGCAATATCTTTTTACATTGTTGTTACTTTAGTCTTAATACTGCTTTTTAATAAATACCAAAGTCTTGGTAAAATTACCATTCATATTTAAGAAACCACACACCAATAGCAAAACTGTTTCTTTAAAAAAAAAAAAAAAGTAGTCCTGTGGCACCTTAGGCTACATCTACACTGCAGTGCTATTTTGGGATACTGGAGGTATCCTGAAATAGTTATTCTGCATCTTTTGAGAGCACCTGTTATTTCAAAATATAATGGGCTTGCTATTCCATCATCCCAGTAAATCTCATTCCATGAGGAGTAAGGAACATTTTAGAATAGTGATTTATTTCAAAATAAGTGCCAGACAGACAGCACCAAATTTTGAAATAAGCTATTTTGAGATTAACTCAAAATAAGCTACGCAATTTGAGTAGTTCAAATTACATAGCTTATTTCGAGTTCCGGGTGCAATGTAGACACACCCTGAGAGACTAACCAAAATATATAGATTCATGAGCTATTAGTTAGTCTTTAAGCTAGTTCATCAGTTCATAAATCTGTGTATGATCCATAGAAATCAGGTTCAAACACCATATCTGTTAGTATGAGGATTTTGAGTTTGGCTATCTGATCTTTAGGGCAGTAAGCTTTCTACTGTGCCTGTGTTCTAGATCCAGAATCCCAGATATTGATCTAGGATGGTGTTAGAGTGGTTGCAGGTCATGGATTCTATTCATGCTCTTGGCTATTATTTCTTCCCTGGGCACATTAATTGCTGCAACAGTGTGAAGTCTGAATGAAATTTTGATTGGCGGATTTATAAAAAATATTTATATTTTCCTACTCTATACTAAACTGTAAGAGTAGGTATATAAAATGGCTAATTATCTTTCCTATAAAACCAAGTCTAGTAAAAGTCCGTGTCTCCATAATGACCCATGCCGACCTAGTTCATGGGCAGTAATTATTTGTGAACATCTCTTCACAGATGTGTCCATTTATATTAGCAGCTCTGTGACATGAACTCCTTCTTTCAGGGATCCTAGGCAAGTCCACATTCATTATCAGTTTCCACACAAAGGACAATGATTATAAGTGAACAAAGCCCTTTAACACAGGCATTAGCACTTACAGAAGAGATTATGAGGGGCCTGAAGCAATGATCTTGCCACAGAGGGGCCCTGAAGTACGGTACTACATCAGTGCCACTTTATGATCTTTTCATTAATGAAATTTTGCTTTGATTTTATCCCATTAGGGATAAATAATCGTTTAGCACAATAACCGTTGTGCTAATAATGATGGGTTGGTGCCAAAGCATGGTTAACTTGTGCTTCTTTGTCTTTTTGATTCCCCCCTGCCCAGCCTCCAGGAAATATCATGCTGCTTGAACAGACAGAGAGACAAGTTACTGCACATAGGCCAGGTCATTTTCATTCTCTCCTGACAAAAAGCGAGTTAGATTCTCAGCTTGTGTAAACTGGCATTGTGCCACGGACAGCAACGAAGCTTTGCTAACTCACAGCAGCTGAGAATCTGCCCTTTTTCAAAAGTTCTTGACATGTGTGTGTGTACTTTTGAAAGGTGTATGCTGCTAAGAAAAAAGATTCTACCCTCTCCTTCCCTCTTTTTATACCTGGAACAAATATCTACCGTAGCTTTCAGCTAATGCATTTTAAAATAAGCTTACATCTATTAGGTATGAGTTTCCCTTTACTTACACCAGTGATTAATTCCACTGAAGTCAATGGAGTTACTCTGATTTTGAGAAGGTGCAACTTCATTCATTTCCTATGGAATTACTCCTAATTTACATTGGTATAATGGGACAACCAGGCCTTGTGCACACACTTCAGCCTGGTCTACTCATTTTTGCTGGAATAGCTACACTGATTAGAAGTGTGAAAAAAAGGCACATTCCTAATTGACCTTGTTATGCCAGGAAATGTCCTAGGGGAGACACAATCATGCTAGTAAAAAAGTCTGTTTGCTGTTATAGCTCATTTTGTCCAGCGAGATATTATAAGCTATACAAGCAAAGCAAATAATTATTTTGCTGATATTAGCTCACTAGGAGGGTTTGCCACTACAGCTGTACCATTGTACCTATACCAACAAAATTCTTCCTAGCTTAGAGAGAGCCCACATGAGACGCAAAGAACAGAGAAATGCCTCCAATCTAAATAAATAGATCACTGAAGTGGGTGGATTGAGCTATTTAGAATTCTGATTTGCTTCCTGGCAGGTGAAATATAATGCTGCAGATGACTGACAAGTATTTTGGAGCACAATTGCAGATTTTGAATCGTTCTGGGGAAAACATAGACATTATAGCAGAGAAAATAGCAATAAATGTGGTCAATTTGCCATAAACCAATGTCAAAAAGGGTAAATCAAGAAACAAACTGATCATTAAGAAATGAATTTATCAAACTTGCTTCACAATAAAAAGGAAGGAAATCTGGACAAACAAAGCACTTCTTTTTCCTTGTTTTTCTTCTTCCTTCTCTTTACCTCTTTCTTATGTGCCATTTTGAAATGAATATGGGAGAGAAGAGAATAAAGTTTTTCAGCTGATTTATGTGGGTTTATGTTGCCATAAATCTGTTCTTTCCTATTCCTCTGAAATACCCTCCCTGTTTTCACTCCCACTGCCCACTATATTATTTTCTCTCTTGCTGTCTATTATTTCATAGCACCCATAATTGTACTCAGTGCTTCACAGAAGGCTTGGTGTCTAAAGGCTAAATTTAGGATAGCATATAGGTGAGGACAATGAAGCAGGAAAATCCAAAGTTTGCAGCAATATGATCATGTTATTACTCATCCATATACAACTCTTAGTTGTGGTGAGAGAGGGCACGTGCTAAGATGCCAGTGAATCTGGCTCAGTGAGGGATAAGAGAGTGTCAGAATTCAGCACAATACCTTTTGAGTAGAATTTCATTTTAAACATTTGAATGTAAACCTTTCGCAGAGTTGATGCACAGTTCCTGTTAATGGCAAGAAGAGTTATGCAGCATGTACAGATGGTACAGACCTCATGGATTTTAAATGTAATCTCCGTGACAGCCAAGATCTTCTAGAAACAGTGGGCCTCATTCTTAGCTCATGTAAATTGCCATAGCTCATTTGTTTTCACTGGTACGATCCCACTTTTGCAGCAGCTAAGGATCTGTCTCATTGTTTTTAAATTAGCCATTGGGATTAAATAAGTCTAACAGAGTAATGACAATTGTAAGCACCTCCACTAAAACCCATGCAAATAGTTTTACTAATTTTGCAAAACTGATGTTTGAACGGAAAAATGTGTTCTTTTACATTGTGATGAAGAGTTATTTTTGCTGGCAGTTTCCCCTCTTTCCTGTTAGAATCCCCATTTATGGGGGGGGGGGGGCGGAGTACTTCAAGATCACAGCCTGCTGTGGCTGAATCTGAAGAATATCATCCCTTAAAATTCTCTTTTACGTTTCTTTGTAGGTCTCCAGCTGAAGTGATAGCTCCAGAGATCAGGGCAGAAAAGTCTGGCAGAAAGATGGCTTTCTATTATTGGTGTTTTTCCATGGTTGGAGGATGAGGGAAATCAATCCCCTAGTGTTATTACTTTGGCATAGGAGTATGCGTTATTATTCATTGAAATTTATTTTCATATGAAATTACACAACAGCATCTCAGTAAAGGTTACTAAGGTATTTCCAGAATCTGCAATAAAACTAGACAATCATTCAAAAACCAATTTATCATAATGTTTGTGTTCCTGCCTCAAGGTAAGTGGGAGCGAAAGAATAATGTACACTGGAACGAAAAGTTACTTGGTATCCAGAGCACTTTCCTAATTGAAAAGTAAAATCAATTCATACACTTTGGCTCTTGCCAGTAATTGTTTATATCTTGGGTTTTGGCAACTCAAGGACACAGCAGCCAGGTCAGAAGCTCAGACTGAACTTTTCTGTGAAATTCTCTGATTAATTTTAATCCAAGATTCTTTGCTATCTGATTATGCATATTTAGTTGCATAGTTATGACCCATATCAATGTATTCCTCCTTTTCCTTCCACCACCTATCCTTAAGTCATCATCACCTTTATGAAAGCCTCAAGAATCCCGTTTTAATCACTTTACACACCAACTCTTGTGGTGACCATCATTCTGGCTGAAGAAAATTAGTTAGGATTTCCCTTGCATCTCATGGCAGTCCCTTAATTGTTTGGAAAGGTGCAATGAGCAATGTTTCTGCATCCTGCCTGTCTTTAAGAGTTCATTTGTAAAAGGTGCGGAGCAACCTCCATGCCTGCTGATGTCTGTGGTTACTCAACACTCTGAAAATAGGCCCAAGTGTCCTGGAAACAAATCTGTATTTCAATGCTACCTTTTCACTGTGCTATGACTTTCAGAAGCTCTTGTATTATATTTGCATACATTATAGAACTTGAATCAGCTGGAAGTTTTGTACCTTATTCAGTCTAAAAGCTGTTGTATTATATTGCAGTCCATTCTATTTCTACATTTCTTAAGTACAAGAATGAATTATAACCAATCAACCACTGCAACCCTGTGTTCTGGGCTGGAGTTGCAAATTTTAACAAGATCCACCTTCTTTGCTTCCCTTCCCTTCCCTAAGATTTTATGATCTAATACCTTACTCTTTTTTTTTTTTTTTTTTTTTTTAAAACAAAGGGGTTAATTTCCCCCCTTCGCTCTATTTCAACAGCACTGGCACAAACATGACACCATGGTTTTCAAAGATTTTCTGTACAATGCAAGTTATTATAATATCTGAAAACACATTTCTTCAGTTCCAAGTGATAACATTAATTCAATTATAAAAGATTCTAGCATATTAAGTTCCAGTCTCATGAGGTTCTGGGACTGAAGAATGAGCAATGGCTGATTTTTTCATGTTTTAATATTTTGTAATATAGGGCCTGATATAATTTTTGCACTTACCTAAAAACAGTCAATTTGCCCTTTATAGTAGGTAGGGTAGTATTTTAAGTACACACTCAGAGTACTCTTTTTTCCTGACTGTGAAATGGTTTACTGATAGGAGTAATACAAATGTGTGAAGGACTTGTTTCTTACCATAGTGAGGAATTATTGCCCATGCCATGGCAGAAGCATAGATGCCTCCAATCATCCAAAACATGCACAGCCAGCTTAAGTGTTCACCTCGCTTCTCTCGAGCAAGAACTTCAGAAAAATAGGAAAACACTGTTGGAACAGCTCCACCGATCCTAAAAGGAGACACGAGGTATGTGTTAAAGTCAGAGCAATAACAAGCCTTAAAGTCTGAATACAATTAACTACTGTACCTGCTCAGAACCTGAACTAAAAGAGCCTTTGTCACAAAAAGTGTTCTTGTCTATGTTTGTTTTTTCTTAAGTACATTGCCACTTGAATAAAACTTGTGTCATAGGCCTGATTCCAGTGCATTTGAAAACTTTTGGTGAAGCCCCACACTTTTGGACACAATTAAATGTATACATTTTCATGAAAAAGGTAAAGCCAATAAAGTGGCAGATTAATTTAATTGTGAGTGAGCCATTTTAATTGTCAGTTTAATTGTCAGAATTACAACCACCATTAAGTTGTGTATTTGGCTTTTATTTTTATGGTAGGACTGACAGTCTACAACATGAGGAGAAGTTTCTCATGAAGCATAGAAAATTTCTTTTTTTTAATTAATTTTTGTTCAAGTTATCTGGAGTCAAGGTGTAAGTAATAGCTGTTCTCATTCCATTCATTCCTCCCCACCCTGTTTCCCCAAGTCTTGGTTTCCCTTATTTAACAGAGAAAGGGCAAAAAGTTCAGTATCTCTGATTAGTGCATGTATGCATGAAAGTATTATGCAGTAATATTCTCTGTGATATGCTACTAACTTAGGCTGATTTTCTTCTTTTTGGTCTATAAATATTCAATTTTAATTTTGGATACAATGACATGCTGGTAACTCTTTGACCTTATGCAGCAATATATCTTTTATTACTAAGTGCTATTGTTGATACAGTTTGTATGAAAATTCTTTTTCTTGAATGCATCTGAGGCCTGCTCTGTACTTCAATTTTGCTTGCACAGCCATGACGGCTAGAAGTGTGGAAAAAAATCAGTTGCCTAACCAACACTGATGTGCCAGCAAAAGTCCCAATGTTGATGTTATACCAGCAAACAAATAATCTTGTTGAAATATCTTGCTTTGTGTGAGGAACTGGTGTGAGCTGTACCAATAAAGGGCAGGTATTGTGTATGTACAACAGTACAGTGCTCCTAGTGTAGACGTGTCCTTCAGTCTACACGATTACACATTCCATCTGTAAATTGACTGTCCTGATTTTTGTTTGAGCCAGGACCAAAGCATTATTTGAACATAATTCTTCTGTATTTAATACTAGAAGATTTACCTGGTGCTGCTCAGGTCCTTAACTCAAACAAGTTTTGTTTTTCTTCATTTAAATAATTGTTCTGGGGTGGGGCTGAGGATGAGAGGTTCAGTATGGAGGCAGCCCTGGGGAATGAGGACAACCCCAGCCCTCTCTCACCACAGTAGATTGGGGCCAGGTGAGAAGCACCTCTCCATGGTTGCAGCAGCTGCAGCAAGCACAGCTGGGAGAGGAGTGCATGTCCCCTGGCTGGGGGACAGACAAACACACACCCAAACTCTCTGAAATATATAGTAGATCGCTACCCCTTTCTGCACCCCTGCCCTCTGCTGGACCAATGGGGTTTTAGCTGTCCTGGTTTCCATCTCTGGCCCCTTGCTGCCCCTTGTGGTCATTCTACAGCATAACTGCCCATCCTACCAGACTCCTGTCTTTCCGTTTTATGAGAAACAATCAAATTCCAGGGCCATCCCATTGTCCTGGCACAACCAAACCTTTATTTTGCTTTAAGTTACAAAAGGAAGCTGCATATCAAATATCGTGGTCCTAGCTCTTACCATTTAGGAGGCGTTCTTGAACAAACAGATGACAGACATTTCTAAAATATATAGTAAAAGATTACATATTGTTGGAAGACTTCTGTAAAGTATTTTTACTGAATGAACAAATACTAACAACACAAAGTTTAAAAAGTACATTTGGTTATAACTGACCAGTTTGAAAGAGAATTAAAGCCATTTTCTTCACTGTGGCATCCAGGCAGATCTATCCTAGTTAGACATTGCTAAAGTGCCCATCATGAAATTAGGTGAGTAGAAATATTTGGTGTCCTAACCCAGGTGGTTTAGAGTACTTGAAATGAAAGCTTTTTTAAAATTACAATGAACATTTCTTCAACTTGTACTGCCAGGACCATACTGCTAAAAATGACATCCGTTACATCAGCAATAATAAAATCCCAGATAAATAAACCAACATTAATTCTAATTCACTAATGTGAAGGAGGAATTTTGTTTAATTAAATGTTTACTCATTATGATTGACAACTTAGATTTAAAATAAATGTAAATTGGTTTATTACATCTAATCCTAAACTCATGTTGGGCTGGGGGGTCAGTGCCAATGTCACAAATGAAGTCTTTTCTGCAATGTGGTCACTGTCTGCACATAGAAATGTCTCTTTAAAACATAATTTTACATATCTGATGAAAATATGGACCTCTCAAAAGACTACAACAAGGAAAATAGTTCAACTTTCCTCTATAAAACTTCATAAAATACAAGATGAATAATTTGCAGCATTAGATTCAGATTTTTCAGTATTAATCTTTAGATCTTTGCTTAGGCTTAAAAAGACAGTTTTCCATCTTAAAACTCCAAAATGGTCCATTATGTCCCAGGACTCAAGATTTGTGCTTTCATTTTTTAGTGTTCAAGATAATGTTTATGGGGCATCAAGGAGTATTTTCATATCAACGAATCTCCCGGAAGACATGGGATATATACTATAAAAAGCTGCAATTCACATGTGGTAAAGTCACAATTGAATTTCAAGATAAGGATAAAGGTACATTTACGCTGCTGTGTCACTGCTGCTAAAACTGATTGGGGAAAAGATGCAAGTTTACCAACAGGTTAAAATTATAGAGGAAATGCAGAATACAGAAATAAACTTCTGTCCCATGAAATTTCAGTGGATTCCAATAAGGTTTATTTTAGAAGAAGATGTTCAGGTACTGTGCTAAGTGGTTATATGTCTCAAGGCTAATGTTATTGTGTTGCTTCCTTCTAGGCATCAATTTGCAAAGGATCCACAATAGACTCTCACATGTATTATAAATAGCTCCCAAGATTGACTGAAACATGCTAGTTCTTAAATTCCCTGCAGAAATCCTGCTACACAAATTCATAGCCCCATAAAATACCACTTGTGCTATACAGCTAGAAATGTAGTATGAGATGATCTTCCCGACTCCAGCCCTTTTCTGGTGGGTAAAAGGGCAAGAATGATGGAAAAGAGCCCTTCATATCCATCTCGATGAGATTCCCTGGGTGCAGACACAGAAGACAATCATTGGGCTGTTCTCCAGGGATCCCCTTTAAATCCAGGCATAGGGAACTGCTGGGGGAAGGCTTATGGAAAGCAAATCAGGGATGAGGCAGCCGCCCACAGTACTGTGGAAATTCTGAGCCTGTGGAGGATGCTGTTAATTTAAACAGGGGTCCAGTCTCCAGAGTAACTCAAGATTACAAAGCTGCAAAAGTGGCTCAAAGCTGCCATAAGCTTTCCTCCTTCTGGTCTGAGGGGGAGCACTGACTCTCAGCTCCTACAAAACACTCTGAATACAGTACTCTCTTAATTTAAATCCCTTATATTATCTTAAAGAGTCACTAGCAGTGGCAGAAACCAGTGTTCCATATCCCTGCTGGACCCTAAAAAGTGTGAAACATGCGCTTGGGTTGGCTCTGTGTTCGAGGCGCTCTTCTTTTAGAAACAAGCCCAAATTGAAAGTGTTGCTATTAGCCTATAGAAGAGTGTGGTGGGGGGCAACTGCCCCACACTGGCTGGAAGGGGTTAATGCAGGCTGGAGGGAGTCTGTGCAGAGCCCTGACCAATGAGGGAGAGGCTTTTTACTAGCCAATTAGGGTGTGGCTTGCTGAGCAGCCCTGCATATAAGGAGCTGCCCAGAAGAATGAGTCAGTTAGGCCCTGACCAGGGAAGGTGCAGGACCTGGTTCCCAGAGAGGCACCTTCAATAGAGCAGTGCTGGGCAGGCTCAGGGAGGCTCCCACCTGATACCTGTCAGGCTGCTGGCCTTGCCACTGGGCCAGGATGGTACAAAGGATCACAGGGAAAGTGGCCCAGGCAATAAGGGGCAGTGAAGGGGAATAGAGGAGGGCAGGACAAGGTTGCTGCCAGAGGGTCCCTGGATCAGGACCCAGAGTAATGCGCGGGCCTGGGTCACCCCCTTTCCTCCTTCCATCATACCTTGCCACCAAGGCATGACTGATGCAGGCTGTGACTTGCCCAGAGACAGAGGGGCTGGGCTTGGAGGCCACAGCTGGCCACAGCAGCAGCAGAACCACAGGACTGCTGATAAGTCCCCAGAAGGGGGATGAGAGATCACTGGAGTGGGCACTGCCAGAGGGCAGAGTCCTGAAGAAGACACCATGATCAAGGAGTGATGTGGATTGAGAACTGGAGCGTGGAGTGAGGACCAGGGGAGACACTAGCCAGGAGGCGGCACCCTGTAGACTAAAGAATGAATTCCCCAGAGCTACCAGCAGGCAGCATTGTGGTGGTGAGTCCTGGCCCCATGACAAAAAGTGTTTAACACCATATTTGTATTGAAAACAAATTCTTGTAATAGCAGTGGGGGTTTTCCCTATAATTGATTCGATTCATTAATGAAGTTTGAGAGAGCCTCTGGCAATGTTCCCTCAGATTTTTCCATCCATGTGTGAAATAATTTTTGTTATGTGCACTGAGGCGTGTGTAGCTGTGCACCACCAATAGAAACACAAGCTGCTGGCTGTGGGAGGCTGAGAGTGCTCTGCTAATCAGATAGGCAACATTTGACTCTCTCCTGGGTGGCCACCCAAGCATTCAGCTTACAGGGAGCACTTGCCTCTGGGTATATTTAACTGGTATTTACATATTCTGGTCCCTTGTCTACTAATCCTATTCTTGGTTCTAAATTTGATTAAATGAGAGTCTACATGGAATTGACAATTTTTCCTTTTGTTTCAAAGTTCTTGTCACCTAAATAGAGAATAGTCTAAAGCCACATATTGCAGTTACTATGATAGTAAATGTAACAGATTCAGATAGCTTGTGATATGTTGTATTAATAATAAAGTGTTATTTAGGACTTCTAGAGAGCTTTCCATGTTCAAAGTACTTTACAAACATTATCTAGTACACAGGGATCATTCAGGCAAATCTGAGTCCCATGACTATGAAATTCAAGATTCTGCATGTAATCTCATTTCAAAATCTCCAAGGCCATGCAAGTTAAGGGGCTGGAACCTTAGGACGGTTCAATGCAGGGGAATGTGCCCTCACTCTAGAGATGGTACAAGTGTCTGTGGAAGATTACTTGGAAGCATCCAGCCATTTTCCTCTAAACAGAAGAAGAGAGGAACTTGCAATGTGCCATATCCTAGTCATGATAAAAGGAGAGACTTCTGTTGGTGCTTGCTAAAGCTGGGAATTCAGATGGACTCTAAGTAGAGCAGTTTGTTATTGAATAGTTCATGCAGATTTTCCCATTGGCAGGCCAAGACTGGGTCTGCAGATATGGGCTTGAAACATTGATGGAAGCCATCCATCTCATGGAAGACTGCTCAAGCTCCCAATGAACCTCCTAGAAAGAGGCACCAATGGCCACTACAAGTAAAAAGGAGAACTGCAACATGAAGCAAAGACAGGAACTAGGCCAGATAACACCAAACTGAGTATCAAAGAGCCCACAATAAGCATCCCTCTTTGGGTGTATTGGTAGAAGTTCCCAAAGATGATAGGCACCCCGAAACATGCAATAAAACCTTTGCCACCTGCTTGCAGCTGCATACAATTGTTCATTAGATGACAATAACCCAAGTCATGGCCCAAGCAGGATGCAGTTGTGAGTTTCTCCTGTGGTCAGCCAAGAGACTGGAAGTACAAGGGAAGTACTTGGAGATGGAAGCCTTGAGGGCCAAGGGATTTTGGTCTTATTTATGTTGTGTTTATGGAGTCCACTTTTTCCTAGTTGCTTTGATTTAAACCACTGTTGCCTTGGTCAGTGACCAACCCAAGCCATTCAAACTGGGGTTTTGAACAAAGCAGTGATCCATCACCACTGAGAGCACCATACTGAAGCATGGACAGTTAACCTGCTTTAGCAGGCTGATTGAACCCTATGACCTAAAAACCCTGTACTGATGAAGATTTGGAAGCATTGTCTCAACTGGCCTTCATAATGTCTTATAAATGGATTTTTTAAACTATTACCAGGAGATCATGAAGAGACCTATTATACGAACTTTTAGAGCCGCATTGTACAAAAACATTTTTAAGGTAAGGATCTTAAATCCAGAGGAATTAATTAGCTTTGAAAAAAAGCAGTTTCCTGTCTCTTGCTTGATGAGATTAAGCTGACCTTTTCATAGACTAACAAACAGGCTACACCTTTCAATTTGTTAGCATTGTGCTCTCTTTGCACAGTATAAATAACTACACAAAGGGCAAAGCAGTGGAGAATCAATTCTGACTTTACATTTGCCTCCTCTGTGAGGGGGTTCTTTTGTGGTGTGGTCTCTTTGTACAAGCTAGTGCTATACTTTATCAACTATTGTATACTAGGAATTAATTAATCCAAATGAACTAAAACTCAGGGTTTACAAAAATACCACATCAGCCAAAGGCTGTATGAAACTATGTATGTGCTGCAGTGCGGACATATATTAGTCCCAGTGCTTTTTTTGTTTAAAAAAAAAAAAAAAGTGCCAGTACTCTTTAAGACCCAGCCAACTGTCAGCCATTTTCATTACAAGGTGCCGGTACTCTTTGTTCTTTCCAGGTAAGCTCTGACTGGAGGTGCTGGTACTGCGTATTGGGCAGTACCATCACATAAAAAGCACTGATTGGGCCATATCTGACTATTACCTTGGTGCAAATTCCTAACAACTCAGTCACTTCAGCTGAGTTATTAGACATGTTTGCTGGAGTAACAGAACAAAATTTGACCTACTGTAGTTTTATATTAAAATTGAAAATGCTGTATTAAATGCAGTCTGCTTTTAGTCTCCATTAGCCCCCTGGTGAAATTATATAAAAAACAGGTGTGAAAATGTGACTACTAATGGAAGTTTTGCCATTGACTTGAATGTGACCAGGATTTTACTCTGCATTTTACAGGGAATACAAACTATTTCCCACAAGACACAACATTATATCTGCTTCAGACAATTAATTAGGTAAACAAAGTATGCTCTATACCCTTGTTAAATTTATGAGTTATGTGGTTAATCCTCATTTGTAAAATAAACATCAGGCACAGGAAAATACATTTTTCCCCTCCCATATTCTATCTTTTTCTGTACTGAACTGAAAAGGCTTGCTCATGTCTTAAAAACACTGGTTATTCTGACCGCAGGCTGGACTGATTTAAGTCATGATTGAAATCACCTGTTTTTTTAAATCATCAATTTAAATGTGGCTGAGACTTCATAAAACCAGTTTGAAAAATATTGCAATTCATTGCAATTTCAGATTAAAATTTGTAATGAACTAACTTATACATGCTTTTAAAATGCCTCCCCTACTAGGATATCTTATTTGAATTTTAGACAATTTCTATAGCAAAGAACAACATATCAAAAAGGCTTTGATCCTACAAACATATAAGGAGATTCATAACATTATGCACATGACTAGTTCCATTGATTTCAATCTACAATAAGCGGTCATAGCTAAAGCCCAAATGTATATTTTTATTAAAAACTTCTCTTAGTTGCATAAAATCTTTATCATTTCAACACAAAATCACTTCAGTTTTTAATGGTGGACAATTATTTATATTTTTACTTCACTATAAAAGTTGTTGTGAACTCTCGATATACCAAGTTAAAATTTTAAAAAATTAGAGCCTAAAGTTAGGCTCCTGAACTCATATTTCAACACTTACAAGTAGGATTTCCCATTGACTTCAAGCCTCAAATCCTGGTGGAGTACAGCTTGCCTGAAGCACATCAACTTTCTTGACTAGTGGCAGTTCATTATATTGCACTAAAAGTAAGGACTGAGACCTTGAAGTTGATGAAGTATTCTGTGGCAGGCCAGTGACATGAGCAAGGAACGGAGTAGGGAACTCATATCCAAGGCTGCTGAGGAAGTACATTGTTGTATTTTGTAATTTTCCTAGGTGTAGTGCTTAGAAGTCCAGCTGGGAGGAAATGAAAGCATGTGCTGCTGTAGTGCAGTTAGGAAGAAATGAAAGCATGTATTATTGACACCTAGTTATTCTCTGCAGCAGGGCCAGCCAGCTAGCTGGGGGGAGGGGCGGAAGGGCCTGGCTCTGCACTCCTGGAAGGGGCGGAGCCTCAGGCAGAAGGGGCGGAGCCAAGGGTAGTCAGCCATTAGCGCCACCGGGAGCATGGTGCTGGCCCTGCCCAGCCTGCGGAGTCATGAGGAGCTGCAGAGTGGCATTCCTGAAGCAATTCAAAGAGGCGTGAATACCCCCCCCCCCAAATCCCTCATCAATGGTCCTGATTCTCTGCAAGAATGAGACTTTTCTAGTCAGCTGGAAATATTAACATTATAGCTTTCTATTTTAGGCAGCCACATTTAAATAACAGAACTGTTACTTTTTGGAAAATATTTAAAAATAATTGATGATGTCTTTGTTTTGATGAAAACTAAGTCAACTGTTGACCTCAATGAAAGTCCAGCATACTGAATACAAATTTAAAGGAACAGTGATTTACATGTTTATGTTTGAATTACTCTGTAGTTATCATTTGTTCCGTGGATTTATAAGAGGGAAGAACAAAAAAATAATTTAGCCAGTCCATGGCAGGAGAAATGGATTTCTGAAAATAAACAATAAACTAAGTCACATCTCCCTATTTGTCACATACAGAAACTTATAAGTGTCTGCTAATCTACCTGCAGGGCTGTAATTTGTCACAATGGAATTTGGCAACAGTACACTGTGACAGCTGAGATGCAAGCAACACTAATGCAGAGCAATCAGGAACCTGTCTATAAAAAGTATCTGGTGTTTGTTTGCAGAAATAAACATGTCAGAAATAAACAGATAAATAGGAAAAACACACAAGATTAAAATGCATAAGGCAATAAGATGCTCTGACTGAAATATCTAGTCTTTTCTGATTATAACCTGGACCACAGCCAAACAGTCAAAGTACAGTAGAGATTGTGTTGGTCTGTGATGGCATTTGCAACATTTGCCTTGTTACCTGTGGTCAGCTAATATGTTACATGACAGAGTTTGAAATGTACAACTGTTATTATGCTGCTTCTTGGTTTGTATCAACCCAGTCATTGTCCTGACTTTTCTGTTTCACTGTCTGATTGCAATTGGTACTTTCCCTTCCTACCAAGCTCCTCTTTTCTCTGCATGGTTTCTATAGATTGACGCCAGTCTCCCCCTGCCTTCCAATCTCAGAATAGACTTTTCCCCATCAGAGCCTTCAGGAATCTGGCAAATCTGAACATGAGCAGGCAATCTTAATAAGTTTCCCTTAAGGAATAGCTCCTGAATGATGCCCTAGCAAATAGTAATTGAATGAAAATTAGTACAATGCAGTCTACTTTACTGTGTTTTAAACTGAAGTGCCTTTGGACCATGTACACTAGGATGCAAGTCCTTTGCATGATTGAATGCCTATTAGAGGGAAGTAGCCATTTCTCTCTACTAGGCTGGACATTTAGGAATTTTAGTCACCAAGGGAAGCATATGGCTATGGGATTAGGTAACTAGGATTCATGTGACTGTTTCTATATAAAACAAGCCTCCAGGTGTAGGCTTGATATATGGCTCTGATACCACCCTTCCTCAGAGTTCCTACTAGTACCTCAAAGTTCAGTGCATAGGTGCTGAAGAAGTGGTGATGAAGGTGGCTAGTAGGGATCCATGCAGGCACTCATTTCAAAGGAATTCAGTTGCATGCAACCTGATTCTGGTCCTGGAAATTGGGTAACTGTGATCCCCAGGAAGGTGGCTGAGCAGGATCAAAATAACGATTGCAACACTACTAAATTAAGTACCATCTCTTCAGGCTAGCTCTAGAGAATAACGTTATGAAAAAGTGTGTTCAGAGCACCAGTTAGCAGCTTTGCAAATAGGCTCTACTGGAAAGCTTCTTAGAAAAGCTATGGAAGTTGAGCAGCATCTCCAATTAAATCATTAGTCACTCTAATTTGTAGAGTTGCAGATAAATAAGCCTGCCTATTGTCAGGATCCTAGAGGAAGATAGTCAGGACTAGAGGTTGGAGCATGGATTCCAGAACTGAAGCTAGGGTCAATGCCAGTATTGGGGTCAAGAGCCAAGCTGAGGGTCAAGCCAAAGCCAGAGTCAGAAATAAAGCTGAGGGTCAGACCCAGAATCAGGAATCAGGCTGGGTGTGAATACCAGGTCTTGATGTCCATGTTGGAATTTCAGGGAGCAGCTAGGACTCAAGACCAGGGGATTACGAACAGAGAAGCAGAGCAGCTATGGCAGCTAGGTAAGAGCCCACATGGTTGCCTGGACACTCCCTGGTAAACTTCATAGGGACAAGAAACCAGTCAGGGATCACTAAGACTACTGTCAGTCAGATCACTTGAGATGGAATGTCCTATGGCAGGGTCAGGCCAGGGAGCTGCTGCAGAGAGGGAAAAAGGCAGCCCAAAAGGGAAAAAGCAGAGAACTACAGGCCAGTTAGATGCAGCTGGGAGGGAGCTGGCTCAGGCAGATTTGGGCCAGCTGACTTCTCTGCCAGCTGACTGAGAGCCTTTAAAAGCCTCAGCAGCTGGAAGCTGGGGGAGTGTGTAAGAGGACGGAAGGGAGGTGGTGGAGTGAGAGTGAGCGGAAGAAGTTTGAGAAAACAATTCTGTAACAGCGTTAGGTGGATGCAGCTAGGGAGGGAGTCCGAGGAGGTGTGACCGAGCTCCCTTCCCTGGAGACCTGCTGCAAAAACTCCAAACTCTGGGGTTAGGAGTGTGGGGCCTGCCCGGTGGCCATGTGAGGTGTCAAACAAAAGCTTACTTTCTACTGATTCTGTATATGCTCTTCATATATCTGTATAATGTCTGTGTGTGGAGTTATGAATATGTACTCTGTACGGAGACTGGAAGTTTCTCTGTATGTGGTTGATCAATGGGCTCAGCCTATGGACATGCTAATTAGCAAGGCTCCAGGGACGTTCGGTCTCAAGTACCAGAGACCCACCCATGAAGGAATCTAGGTGCCTGGTCAGAGACCATGTGACTCTCTCCAGCTTGGAATAAGCCCGGGGGGGGGGGACATAAATAGGCCATGTGGTAGACTCCATCAGGGTGCTCACAGCTCAGCTCTTCATCCCAGAGGCAAGAGTGCAGGGATTGAGGAGCCGGAATGAACTGTGGACCCATCCTGACATACGATGTATACCAAAGACTTTTAAGCCAGCAGTTATAACATCTCTGCTGCAAGCCTGCATCGAGAACTGGGAGATTCGATGCATGTAATGTATGATACTTTAACAACCTTACGCTTGCGCTTTTTTTTCCTGGTAGTAATAAACCTTTAGATGTTAGATTCTAAAGGATTGGCTCAGCGTGGTTTGTGGGTAAGATCCAGAGGATAAATTGGCCTGGGATCTGTGGCTGGTTTCTTGGAACTGGACAGAACTGGTTCAGGGTAGGTGAGATTGGGTTTTAAAAGCCCTCACCTGTGTATGAGGCCCAGGGCCATCTGGGGCACGGCTATTGCTGGGGTGTTGAAGGGGTTTTGCTCATGAGGTTTCTGGCTGGCCAGGCAGGCAGCTGCAGCGCTCTGTGGGACTGGTTTGTGGCCTATTTGGGAAGGTCTCCAGTCTGGGGGCTGTAAGGAGCCCCGAATTTGAGCAATTCGCCCTGAGTGGACACCCTCAGCTGTGCCCAGACCCGGCCCGGTCTGTCACAGAGCCATTCAAGTAGTAATGAAGCCATTTAAAAGGCATTTGCCAATCCCAGGTATGTACTGTCAGTTTCGAAATTTACTGTGTTAGTCAACATGACTTTAGTTTTACATTTGTTTAAAAAAATGTCATTAGTATGTTTCTGAAGATTATAAAATCACATCCCCAAGCATCACCACCTTCCCCGGCTGCTATCCAGGATGGGGCACCCATTTAATAATGCTGCATAGAGCCCTGTGACTGGGCATCTGCCACGCACTGGCCCTTTAAGGGTAAAACCCAGCCCTGGGAGAGGGCTGAGAGCAAAGCCCCACAGCTGAGGGAGGTACTAGCCAATTAGGGGCCAGCTGAGGGGAGTATAAATAAAGGCTCTGGGAGAGGAGGAGAGAGCAGACTGATTCTTGTTGGGGAGCAGGAGGGACCTGGTTGCCAGGGAAGCAAGTGGCTTCCTAATACAGTGTACTGCTAGAAAGAGGCAGGCCGAGCTGGGGGACTCTGGCTGACCTCACTCCCAGGCTGCAGGGCCCGAGACAAAGCCTGAGAATACTAGGGCTGTAGTTAGAGCAGGATTGGGGAAAGGCAGGCAGAGCTGGCGAAGCTCCGGCCAGGCAAGCTCCCAGGTTGCAGGGTCTGAAGCAAGGTCTGAGTGTACTAACGCTGCAGGAAGGCAGCAGGTTCACACCCCCTTGCTAATGATGAGTGGCCATTTCAGACTGCAGTTTGCCCTGAAGGTAAGGGGCTAGATGATGACTGGCAGTGGGTCACTGAAGTACGGTGGGCATAGGGGGTCTTTCCCCTCTGGAAACCCCTGAGCGAGGGGACTGTGGTAGGGCAGTACCCAGAAGTGTAGAAAATAGGTGAGACAGCAGCCAGAAGGGGTGCTCCAGCACCAGAAAGTTAATGCCCAGAGCGTCCAGCAGGAGGCTCCTATGGCAGTGAGTTACAAGCCCCATAAATCTTAAGGACGGCCTTGCAGAAAGCTTTTACTAGGTGTTGGTGTCATAGACTGACCAGCTCACATTGGCTACAGAGCATAGGTAGCAAAAGGGTAAAGAGGGTATTAAACTGAGAGGGGCCAACAGGAAGTCAGTCTGTGTCCAAAATCCCAGTCTCCTCCATCATTCCAAAAGCAGAAGTCGAAAGTGAGGGAGGAAGCTGGATACCCTCACTGGATCATCTTGGCAGGGACACAAGTGGCCTGAAGTGAAAATATAAGTTGTATTGTGGGGGAAGTTCAGCCTTGGTGAATCTAGTGCTTATTAGAGGTGTCAAACTGCTAGAGCTGGGGACTAAAGTCCTTGTTTATCCAGAGAACAGAGGAAGAATACAGATAGACTACAGAATCTTCCCCATATTCCCTCAACCCTGCACTAGGCAGGGTCTAAAATTGCAGCATAAAAGGTCTTACTATCAAACTCTGAAACCATCCCATCCTCTCAAATATTATGTAGACCAAAAGAAAATAATCTGAAACAAATAGAGCCCCAAATACTCTCAAGGAAACACCCACAATATGGGACAAATGTCAATGAAAGTTAGTTTTTACATGGAGCAAACAACTGCTACTAATATTTTGTACTTGTATCATCCATATGAGGTTCTCAAAATAGTTACAAACATAACGAAGTCTCACCACACACCTCTGAGATATTTTGAAGTACTATTTCGAGATAGGAAAACTGAGGCATGGAAACTGTTAGTTGTCTGAGTTCACATGAAGTCTGAGCAAAACCAGGCTGAACCCATTGTCTTCCAGTTCCCAGTCCTGTGTAACAGCCAAAAGACAATGCTTCCTCCCTTTAATTGGTCGTTCAGGGCTAGTCCCATATGTGCACTGTGTAATTCTCTAGCCACTGAAACAAGACTATAAACCTACAGTACATAATGTGCATTTCCATATATAACAAAACATATGGCAAGATCATAAACACAGAAAAATTAAAGAAATGAAAGAAAAGAGCTTACCCAAATCCAGAAAATAAACGACAGAAGAGAAAGAAGCCATAGCCCTGGACAAATGATGACAGGAAGGCAAAGAATCCATTGACAGACATGCATATCAGAAGAGACTGTCTCCTTCCCACCTTGTCTGCCATGCCTCCCCAGAAGAATGCCCCCAACATCATCCCAAGGTACACTATGCTACCTGCAACACAGAAAACAAGATGTTACTTTGTGAGGTATACAACTGATACCAAATGACCAAAAATCAATCATAACATACTATAGTATTTTTTCCAGTAAACCTTTTCACTTGTGAAATGACAGAGCAGGAACTAATTTCATCCTCAGTTTGTGTATGAGCGAGCTAGGTGTGTAAATCTACACATTCATGTTTAGAAGAACAGATATCCTATTGTGTCTGACACATATTGAGGCTTAATATTTTATTAAACTAGGTGCCTCTAGCTATAGGAAGATGAGTAAGAAGTGGAGAAAAAGTTCTAATTATCCCACAGAAGCATACTGCATACACATTAATACTTCAAAAACTGAAATCTACCCTACAGAAATGTATTATTGGAAATCTATTAAAAACAAGCAGTTACATGTGGAATCATTAGTCATCAATAGTTATTAAAAACAAGTTGTGCTTAGTTTAAAGGAAATGCGTTAGGAACAAATGAATCCTAGTTATCAAAGTACAACAGTATGGAAGAACCCCCACTTGGCGGTTTGTCTCTTATTATAGAATTTTCTTTTCTTTTCCCCCTCCATTCCCCCCTTCCTTTATTTATTCTTGGCTCTGGACTTTTAATACTTCAGTCATCTGAAGAAGTGGGTTGTGCCCATGAAAGCTCATGATACCATCTACAGGTTTTGTTAGTCTTTAAGGTGCTGCTAGACTATTCGTTGTTTTTTAAGTTTTTCCAGTTACAGACTAACTCGGCTACCCCTCTGAATATTTTATTATAGTACAGCCTATGCTTTCCTTAAACAGGTATTGCCCTAAACAAAAGACAACATTTGAGCAGCACTGCTTTAAATGAACTTTTTAAACATGGGCAATCATGTTAAAAGGACGCAGTGAAAAATTCTTTGTAGATATTGTAAGAAAGTGATACTGTTTTAAATTTACAATCAAGTACGTGGTATCGATAAAAAAATTGGACACTTCAAACCTACCAATAAATTTACTTCAAACTAAAGAAAAAGAGCACTGCCAAAATAAAAAATATCTTAAAAAATATTTCCCTACATTACTATCAACATCTTAGAGCATAAAAACTGACAAACTTTCACAATCCAGGTTTTCTTTCCTCTCCTTGCACTTCTCCCTAGTTGGACAATGATAAAAAGCCTAATTAATTTCCAATCAATTTCATTTTCAGGTTCTCATGCACTAGGACAATATTGCAAGAGTATTTTATTTTGGAGGTATTTTTGGTTAAATTTCACATTGATACTTATTAGTCTTAGGTTTTGTAAAATACACACACATACGTATATACACATTACTGGCCAAATGTGCCTTTCCAGTACTCCGTTATTTCACAAACTTTGATTAGCCAAATGAAATCTCAGTCACACATTTAGCAAAACTCTCTCAATGGAATTGCCATTTCCTGCAAGATGCGTACAATATCTTACTACTCTGATTGAAAAAGTATTGAGTTTGACTGTTAGAAACTTAGCTTAATGCAACATAACTCAAAAGTCAGAGAAGTTTGTGAGAAATAATAGTACATTTACAAATCTCAGCTTGCAGTCCTACCCACTATGTCTATGCTGCACCCATTTGTGCAAGAAATATGCAACTGAGGCTAAGCGTGGACTATCGCCGAGCCTCATTTGCATAATTAGTGAGTGCCCGCTTTTTGCACAAGAGGCTTTTGCGCAAGAGCCGTTCTTCTGCATTTTTTCTGGAAGAACGGCTCTTGCGCAAGAGGGTTTTTTTGCGCAAAAAGGAGCTGTATAGATGGCTCCTTTTTGCGCAAAAGCCTCTTGTGCAAAAAGTGTGCGCTCATTAATTATGCAAATGAGGCTCGGCGATAGTCCACGCTTAGCCTCATTTGCATATTTCTTGCGCAAAATGGGCGCAGTATAGACGTAGCCATAGAGTGCTAAGCCAACAAACCCCCAGTGCAGACAGCAATAGGTTGAGGGAAGAATTCTTCTATCAACCTAGCTACCAACTGCACCAGTGGGAAAACAGTTCTGGACAGCATAGGTAGTGGCTACACTGAAGCACTACAGTAGTGCTGCTGTCACATTTCAAGTGTAGACAAACCCATGGTGCACAATGCACCTCTTTTCCCAAGTTTACTCTGGAGAAAGGTGCAATAGGTTCGTGTAAGGCTTTTTTGGAAATGCCTTTTTCCATTTTTTCCTTAGGAAAATAGTGTGCGCGCCTTGTTAAACATGCATGCTCTTTTGTAGTGCTTAAAAAGGCACAACAGGGCAGCCCAAAGCAGAGTGTATTGTCCTTCTTCAACCACCCCCCTCCATATCATTTTTAGTTGCTGTGCTGGCCTGCTGACAGGGGAGAGGTTAAAGGGGGCAATTGCTCTGGCACCCGATGATTCAAAGGACCATTGCTGTTGCTATTGTGGCAGTGGCAGCAGCCAGAACCTGGGCCCTTTTCATCTCTGTGGGAGCAGAATGCTGCATGCTCTGTGCGGCTCTGAGGGCTGGGAATAAGGTCGCGCCATACTCTGGGTGGCACTGAGGTCTGGCTGCCGAGGCCCCATCCTTTCTGCCCAAGGCCTCACCCCTTTTCAAGAGCACAGAGCTGCTTCCACCCCACCCCATCCCCCGGTCCACAGGCTTGCAGAGGCTGTCAGCTCCTGTGTTGCTGTGGATAACACCACCACGCTTCCAGTCACTCAGGGTCACAAACTAGGGATCTCATGATGGATTCATCCCTCTTCTTATTCAGCAACACAGTTTCCAAAAAAATATAAAAACCTTCCTCTTTGTCCCACCCTGGCCATGAACTCTGCATTAGCCTGTTTATAACCTCTAACACTTCCCTCAACTGCATTCAAAATAGAGCTGCTAAGATCATGTTTCTCAGCTGTCACTCACCTGAGTCCATCCACAAGTTCCTGTTTTTCCCACTGTGGTAAGCTTAAACATCTCCAAGGTCCTACATAACTCCTCTCTAATCAGCTTTCATTTCTGTTTGTCAGCAATACCCAGCTACAAAGCACCTTCCCTCACCCCTCCCCTATTCCTTTCTTTGTATCACCTTCTTCATGGCCCTGTTTACACAGAACACACTTCCAACCCCAGACAACCAAGTGTGCTTCCTCTTTTTTTTTTTCCTCCAAATTATTCCTCAACACATTTTTTCTGTGATGTCCAGAGTAAGCAATGGGAGCAGCAAAAGAAAAGGAAAATTCTACCAAACAATAGATGGAGTAGAAGCATCATGTAATATACTCAGATAACTACAACATTTTAGTCTCCATCCCCCCTTTTCCCCATTCCATGAGTTTGTTGCTCTTGTTTTGTCATTTCATGTCAATAACAACATTGGAAATGGTTACGGGCAGAGCATATATCTCTTTTATTCATTTTATAAATCACTTAGCACACTTTTTGAGCACACTGCAGCTGGTATCACATAGCTTGTGCCATTTTTTTGTGCTATGCACTTATGGATTGAAGATAAGACTCAAGCCCTTAAAGAACATGTGAGCTGTTGCTGTCTGACATGCATATTAGTAGACAATGGTCTCACAGACAGCATGGCCTCTAATGATATTTTTCTCCAGGAATAATAAATGTTGCTTTTATATACAGAGGCTACAAGCGTTGCACCCTGAATAAGGATTTGATTTCCTCAATGAAATGCTATGCCCTCCAAGCACACTCAGTCACCTCGTAGAGAACCTTTGAAAATAACTCAGTGACAGTAGGAAACAAACGAATTTTAGCATGGGATTAAAATGCTCACCTGCTGTCTTTGTTTTCAAAATAATAATTTGCTGCTTCTTTTTTTTGTGTACATACTAGGAATGCAACCCACTCCAAGGATTTTCCTAGTGTGCACATGTGTAATGGATACAAAATACATAGTTTGTGTCTTTCTTCTTTGGATTAGGGATGGTCTTTCTAAACGTACTACAAACAGTCTGCAATAGTGCTTTTCCCAGACACTTCTTTCCTCCAGAACATGGAGTGAAATGTCTGCTTTGGAAGGGCAATGAAAGGCAAGCAGTGATGAAAGCAATTATTGCCCAGCCATGCTGGAAGAAAGGAGGGAGGAGGCAATGGATGTAGTTTAATTAGGATGCAACATTATTTCCATGAAATATCGGGGAGCACCCAACAATAAATTGTACAATGCATGTCATCACCCTGTCCTTAATCATTTCTATGTCATTCCCAGCCTGGTTCCAGCTATTCCATGACTGGGACCTCACTGCCCTTCTCTTGTCTGAGGCTAAAACTAGACTGCAGGCTTTTTGCGCAAGAACCTTTTTTCGCAAGAGGTCTTCCGAAAAAGCTTATTGCGCAAGAGTGCGTCCACACACAAAAGCGCATCGAAAAAGCGATGTGCTTTTGCAAAAGAAAGCATCCAGACTCATTGGGCTTTAGGTCACCAGTTGTTTCCAATTGCTGGTTCTGGAGCCCTGCAGAGACACGCGCTTAAAGGGACCTCCCCTGGACAGCCGTTTCCTCTGCTTCTGCTACGTGCTTGCCTACCTCTTCAAGAGACAGCAAAGTTCTCGTAGTTCCTGCTCTGGTTGCTCTCTTCTTTTTTGGATGCCACAGCTTTTCTCTTGCTGCCATGGAGCTGGAGCTGCCCCTGGGCATGCGATGGCCACACATGGTCATGCTGCAGTTTTTGCAGCACTTTGTATCGTCTGCCTTCCTGGTCCTGCAGGACCTGGACCCCGAGGTCATTCTGGGGACCCTCTCCATGGATGCGGCTGCTCCACTCTGGCAACTGCACCCCACAGTGAAGAGGCGTTTTTGGAGGCTCGACACCAGTTCAGACTGGTGGGACCGGCTGGTCATGGAGCAGTGGCGATGACCAGCAGTGGCTCCAAAACTTCCCCGTTTGCAACATTCGCCTTGTTACCTGTGGTCAGCTGTTACATGACAGAGCTTGAAATATACAACTGCTACTATGCTGCTTCTAGGTTTGTATCAACCTAATCATTGTCCTGACTGTCTGATGGCAATTGGTCCACATATGCTTTTTTGTGAAAGAGCTCTTTCACAAAAAGGCTTCTTCCTCATAGAAAGAGGAATACCAATTGCACAAAAACTCTTCCTCGTAGAAAGAGGAATACCAATTGCACAAAAACTCTTCCTCGTAGAAGGAGGAATACCAATTGCACAAGAACTCCTCTGTTCTTTCGATTTATTCTCGAAAGAATGCACGTGCAGTGTGAACATTCCATGAGACTCTGTAGTCTAGACATACCCTGAGACTAAGTATAAAGGGGTGGGGTCTTGCTCCCTGCTGTTCCAATTGTAGATGCCCCCCCTTTTTCAGCTCTTTTCTGGGATGCATTCCTTCAAATCTTTTCTAAACTGTTTTATCTGATAACTGTGTCCCTTCCATAAAAAGTATTTGCACTGGACATCTGCCAAAAGGAGACACCAGTAATTATGCTAGACTGCCTTCTCCTACACCTGTCTTTAATTAATATCAAACATAATTACATCCATTCCCCCATTGGATAGGTATACCGCATCCTCCCTGAATGACTCAGGTGCCCAGTAAGATGTCCCAGTGGGGAATTACCAGCCTCCCTTGGGTACATATGAATTTAGCCACCTCCCTATTTGCAATCCTTCTGGTCTAACACATCAAATTTGCATCCCCTTCTCCATGCTATGCTGTAATAGGTTAGGCACACAACTGTCACCCCAGAGAACAATTCCTGCATGTACTCCAAAGCCCACTTACCTCTGAGTATTAATTTGACCCCCTTTGCTATAACAAGCTTTAACAGTTTCTCCCCCATCTACTCAATTTTGTTCCACCCCATCTCAGCTAGCTGCATCAATTTGCCCAGCTCTGGTGCCCAGTTGCAATTGGAATATTGGAAGCAGCCATGCCTGAGCCTCACAATTTTCCTCAGTTCAGATGCCAGTTTTGCCTGAAGTCTTGGCCGCTATCACCCTGAGCCATGCCACTATCTGGTCTCCGATTTCAGCTGGAGTCTTGACCCATGCCTCAGTTTCCCCAATTCTGATCCCCAGTTTCATGTTGAGTCCTGATTGCAGCCACCTTGATCTGTGCAGTATTTGCTTCCCAAAGGTTGGCTGGGATCTTGGCCCTAGCCACCTTGACCTGTGCCTTCATTTGCCCCATTGATGTTACCTTCAGAGGTGCTTGCCATAGTGCATGCTCCCCCCTCACTTTTGACCTCTCTCCTTAAGCTGCACATCCTGCAGAGTGCCTATGGTGTCACTTGCCCACCCCTTGATGGCGAGACTCTAAGACCTGGGGAATCACAGGAAAGATTCCAAACTCCCTGTAATTCCCCTATTCTCATTCCCGTGCCCAGCCAGTCATCCTATCTCCCCACTCCCCCGTAAGAGGGGCCACACAGATCTGTGAACAGCCAGTCATCCTGCTCTATTCACCCAAGGACTTCCATATTAGTCACTACATCCAGACAGCCACCTTCCCCCCCTCCCCCACCCCATTACCTCTCTATGGCATGGGAAGCTCTAGCCATACCTAACATAATGACTAGTAATACCCAGATCGATCTTTGTTTTAACTCAAGTAAAATGATACATAGAATTTAAAGATTATAATCTTTCTCTGCTATGTTTGATTCTTGCATGTAGTTAGAGAAACTGTGAAGAGAATTATAACCCACATAACTGTTTCCCTGAGACAAACACAGCTTCTAATTAAATTATTCATACCATGATCTAACTAAATAAAAGCTTTTACACATTTAGGAAAGAACAAATAAGAGTAACTGTAATTACTCTGAAAATAGTAGAACAAAACCGTCACATTCAAAACCCTTTCTACTCCCTATTTCTCTGTGTATTTACGATACTAGATTTTCAGGTCTACTGCTCACCTTCTCGTATGAGCTAAAAGAATCTTAAAAAGATGAGAAGGATATCAGAAATCTAACTCAGAAGACACAAACCAGCTGTGAATTACTGTCGTCCTTCTTCTAAACATTTTTTCATGCAAACGCTGCAAAAGACATTTTTTCATGAAGCAAAGTATGGGGAAGTCAGTTGCTGACAGGTAATTTGGGATATGGATGGAAGGAGTAAAACTTCCCCTCTTCATTCTTCTTCCCCCTCAAGATGATATACAGTAGTCCCCAACAATCCTTGAAGGTGGTGAGACTTGTCTCACTAGCCAAATACGATATATGCCCAAGTGTTGGAGGACTAGGGTCCTTTGAGAGGGGAATAGCTTCCCTCTCATCAAAGTCTGGCCATGTCCCCATCTGTAGTCATTTTGTCTCTCACACTGAATGATTGTACCTATCTAATTTACAATATATGCAAATCCCAAAGCAGTACTGAACATCAGTCTTTTCCACTATTACCATTCTCTAATCTAATCTACCTCTTCTGCATTCCCTTTTATGACCTCTGCAGAGGATGACAATTAATTATAGCCTTTGGTCAGCAATTTGGGACTGTCTGGTGCTAATATTTAATTACAGTCACTTGGAGGGATTTTTTTTTAAATCCTGCTATAATATGTTCCATATTTACAAACATCAAGGTTTTTCCTGCTTTCCCATGCACTTGACAATTGTGAAAATAATTCTAACAGTAATATCTATTAACCACAAACTTTAATGAAATTAGGAATATATATATTTTTAAATATACACAGTAATTTTTCAATCACAATAGAAATGTTTTTACAAATGCTTTGTTTGTGCAGTGTCTGCCACACTGGGGCCCTGTCTACTAACTAGTACAGTGGTTCTCAAGCAGGGGTATGCAGAGGTCTTCCAGTGATACATCAACTCATCTAGATATTGGCCTAGTCAATCAATTTATTTTATAATTACATGCTAAAAATCAGAAAGCAAACTACTTTTAGTAATAGGGTGTTGTGGCACTTTTGTATTTTTATGTCTGATTTTGAAAACAAGTAGTTTTTAAGTGAAACTGAAGTTTTTATGCAATTTTAAGAGGGGAAACTTGGAGCTACACAAAACAAATCAGACTTCTGAAAGAGATACAGCCATCTAGTAAGGTTGGGAGCCACTTGTCTAATACTACATTAATAAAAAAATATTTAATGGCAGCTCTTAGTATTTAATGGCAGCTCTTAGTTATTCAGAGTTTTTAACTGCTGCCTGAAGGAAAATACATAGTGCAAAACCATCTTAATAATTATGGACCCATTCTAGCTCTCTAGACAGTAAGAATGACTTTTGCTAGTGTCTCCAATGAGAGCAGGATTTGGGATAATAAAATTCTGTCTTGGAGGTTGCACATCATCTTTGTTATTACACCAATTTTTAGCACTTACGGGTATTTTACATTTTTGCTACTATAATAAAAGGGGAGCCATACTTTCATAATAAATAATGTTTTCAATACTAGTGTTGCCTACATTTTTAGATTATTAAAGCTAAGGATGACATTAGCAATACTGGAATAATTTGTTTCAGAGAAATTAGTTTGCAGTTAATACAACTGAGCAAAGATGTTATTTTTCCATGATATAGCAGCAAGTCAATTAGACTAAAACCTGGTGGCATAAGAGTGAAAAAACAAGATTTGTCTCCATAATGTCTGTAGTACAAGTACTACAGTACTTAAGCTTTTATTCAGCTAGTGATTTGGGGCTTTATTTTTTTGTTGTTATTTTAATGCCCATAGCTTCATGGCCATTCATTCATGCATGCTCATTTTTCCACCATCACAATACAAAGTAAGGTCAAATTAAGCAGTTTTATTTCAGAAAAAAATGCAATTAAAGGTCTGTTTTTCCAGCTTACAACAGAAGATACTCTTGAACAAAAGTCACTTGAACCTAGATTCTAAAGTGCTGTAGAAATGTTGCCTAATACTTGCAGATCTTGTATTTGGAAATTGTGGCATTTAAGTAACTCATTCCAGGGCAATATGAAAATGTACATGGAATTTCTGAAAGGTTCCTCTCTAAGTTACTAATGGTTTCTCAGCAACAGAAAAGAAATGTGCATTCCCAACATGAGGGAGAACTTGAAACAAAGGTACAAAGCCGGGGTCTTCAACCTCTCTCTGAGACACCCCCCCCAACAAGCTAGAAAAATTTCACAGGCCTCCTGTGCCACAGGAACTGCTTTTCTGCATATCCAGTAGATTAAGATCCCTGGCTGGCATTACAAGGCAGCAGGCAGGCAACTGCTCAGGGTCTCATGCCACAGGGGTCCTCCATAGCTAAGATGCTCAGGCTTTGGCTTCAGCCTTGGGTAGTGGTGCTTGGGCTTAAGCTTTCTGCCCTGGGCCCTAGAAAGTCTTCACCAGTTTCTTTCTGGTTTATTTTGGTGAATCCCCTGGAGCCTGCTTGTACTTCCCGGGTCATATTTATGGACTTATTAATTATTATTATTATTATTATTTATTTGCTCTGCAGCAGGTCAGGTAAAATTTCCAGCAGCTACGAAAGCAGAACAAAAAACTAGCAGGCTCTTCATTCTCCCCTATAAATAGCCTACAGGTTTGGTTCTATCTGCAGACCTGCATGGAGACAGAGAGCCTCATGGGTCTGTGGACCTTGGAGATAAAGAGAAAAACTTAATATTAGTATTTCTATATCGCTAGAGAATAACAATAGGTAAAGAAAATGGTTTTGTTTTTTGAAAGCAAATTAGGTCTTGAAAACATTGTTTTCCTTAAGTATAGAAACACTTGGTAATATGTAAAACAATTGATAATGCTTCTGCCAAAAGGAAAATGCACAGAGCAAAACCATCTTATTAATTAAGGACCTGTTCTAGCTCCCAAGGGAGTAAAATTCAATTTTGCCAAATTCTCCAATGGGACCAGGATTTGGGATAATAAATCTCTATCTTGGGGGCTGCACATCATCTTCATTATTACACCAACAAAGATAATAATGTGATTTTTAAACCTCATGCAATATTTAAATATTTTCAATTTTCAAGGATGTAAAGATTCTTCAAAGAAAATATACATCTGTTGATGCCTCTTAGGTCCATGTATCAATACAGTTCATCAGTCACTGTAAAACTGCAATCACAGTCTGTTTATTGTTCAAAGTTGTAGTGATGGTGGTCTTTGATAATTCACTGATAGCCATTTCCCAGGAGGAAAATAATTCTACAACACTGAAAAAAACTCCAAACAAACATCAAATTTTGTGCAATACACCAAGGACTGCAAACATTCTTGAATTAACTTTTTGAAATATTGATGATGCATGCATATTTGGTTCTGGTCCATGACTGGGACTCATAAGTGCTACACTGATAAATAATATTTTCAAAACCTGAAAAATTGCTTATTATTCATTAATTCTAACATAAAAAGGGCATTCTGATATGCTCTATCTAGACAAGTCAAACAAAATTTAAACAGAAAATCTTTCTATAGATTTTTTTAAACAAGCCTATAGCATTCTGTAGCAAGACAAAGAAACGTCCATTTACTTCTATTATTATTTGTGCACTTCAGTTGAATACACCCTTAAGCTAAATAATCCAAAGATATTTTCAGCATGCAGTAAAAATGTACACATGAGAAAGTAGCATGGTGTAGCTTGGACACTCTAAATTCATACCCTGGTTTGCTGTGCATTACCTTCTCCATGTGGAGAAGGCCTAAAAAGCACCACAAATCTTACCACCTTTGGCTCCAACTGCAGGATGCTCTTTGACAGTGCTAATAAAGGTTGAAACTCTAAAAACTGGGACTCTCAGGTCCAGCAACATCCATGGTCTGGCAAGACCACAGATGTTCCTAGATGAGAGAACTCCAGTGGCTGGGAGTCAGGTGGTAGGAGGACCTGTGGCTAGGAGCTCTGATGGGGCTGGAAATCTGGGCAGTGCTGGGCAGCAGTGGAGCCAGAGGCTGGGAGTCCAGCTGAAGCTTGCAGCAGTGGGACAAGCAGCCTGGCCTGGTAGCAGCAAGGCTGGGAGCCTAAGTGGCGCTGGGTGTCCAGGAGTCCTGCTAGTGCTGGAAGCAGAGCCAGTCCAGAGGACCAGCAGCTAGGGCCGGGGGAGCAGAGGCACTTGGAGGGGGTGGCATCTGGGGCTGGGAGCAGAGCCTGATGGGGGGGGGGGGGAGAGCCGGAATTAAGCTCTCCTGGTCCAGCAGACTCCCTCATTCGGGACCAGTTAGGTCCCGAGGATGCTGGAGCAGGGAGATCAAACCTATTATACACACGTAATACAGTATTACATAGAATTAAAAATGACTAGCCAAGCAAAAACATGGCACACGCAATATTTCCCCTGGAGTCCCAAGGAAAGAATCACATGACAGATTTTAGTCACATTGAATGATGTTCTACTGGAAACTGCTCAGATACAAGTCTAATGAGTGCTGTGTAAGACCTTGTACAGAACAGAATTTCACAATCATTTTTCAGGGTTGAACTGCATTTTAACCACAGGCTAACTATACTTTTTCAGAGGTATTGTCCATATTCTTTTGATGGTAATTTTTCTCAGGTAACATTTAATAAGCCCTTTAATTGGTCTCACAGTCTCTATAGTTTGTCATGCTTCATATTGTTTACTCTATTGATACTTGATTTCAAGACGTGGGCCAGAAAACAAATGAGTGACATATCTATGAAAATTCAAAATGTTTTCAAAAGGTATAAAGAAGAAAAATATGGGTTTAAGCCCAACCAAGAAAGTCTTGGTTGCCCTGGACTGGGAGACATTACAAAACCAAACCACTGCGATTTTAAAGATTATTCTCACAAAACTTAGACATGTCTTTAGAGGGCTCTGTAACAAGTCTTTCAAGGTGTTGTAATGCTCTCAATTTGATTTAAATCTTCTGAAGTCCATTTCCCTGGTATCTTTATAGAGAACACATTCAGGCTAGGTCTACACTACAAAGAAAAGCCAGAAAAAGATACACAAATTGCAGTTCGCATCTTTTTCTGCTTTTCTTTCAAAAGAGGCTTTTCCAAAATGTGGCCTGTCTACACGGGGGCCACATTTAGGAAAAACCTCCTCTTTCAACACATCCCTTCTCTCTCATACAATGAGGGTTACAGGGATGGCAAAAGAACGCGTCTGCTTTTTCAAAAATTGTTCAGTCTAGACATAGCCTCAGTGAGCTAGGGAGAGTCCACTTGAGAGTGTCCTGAATGCAGATATGGCAGCTGTGACCAATTATTGTTGGTGGTAGCACCTGATGCCAAGGGGAAATAACCCAGGGTGGAGTGACTTCCACTTCCATCATGTGGCTTGGCTTGACCAGATTGCATACACCAAATAATAATACATAATAAAGAGATTCTAGAGATTACTTCTGAGAAACCAAATATGAAACTGTTGATATGATGCCATCTCAGAGGAGTTATCAAATTTTGAAGACTCCCAAGATGATGAATTCTGTAGGCTTCATTATCGTGTCAGATGGCATCTTAGTCTGCTCATCTGAAAAACCTTTAATGTCCAGAAGTCTACAGATTAGCAAAACACACACGTTTGATTTACATCAAGACTCACAGATTAAGTGGTATACTCTGAAGGTTTTGTGGCAAGTGAGCCCTTCCTGTATTTGAATCTGAAGGGGAAAAATTGCTATCCCACTTCTTTGTTTGTCCTGCCTGGTTCTGGGTCTGCATCAACACTTATTAAACTAGGTTATCTAGCATTGGGTCTGCAGATATGCACAAGCTACCTTTATATTATTTGTTGACTAATGAAAACAAAATATTTTTTCAATGCCTTCCAATTCAGCATGCAGATAGCTCTTCCCACACACCAGATACACCCAAACAACAGGTGTGCCAATTCCATATCCCATATGCCTTTATTTAAATGAATGAACCAATGAGAGTCTGTGTGTTTACCGAATGCAATTTATGGGTATTCTGAACCTAGGATTATTTAAACAAATGACATGTTAATAACAAAAGAATAATTTACTCCTTCTTTCAGTCAGATGAAAACAAGATATACTCTTAAATGCAGGTGGGGGAAGCAGGTAACCGGAGAAGGATGTCACAAGTAATAGATTGCTCAATAGGAAGGGGACTTGCCTGCTCACAGCTGTATTCTCTGATAAGACAGCAAAATAAGGAATACAATAAACCAGTGACTTCGCAATATATGACCTTTATCATCCGTGCTTTAAGAACATTATAGTTTTAATAAGGATATCTGAAATCAGAGCAGCCTTATAGAAAACCAGAGCCGCAGTCAGATGTTTAATACCCTTATTTATTCATTGTTTTATCCTTATTGGGTAGTTGCAATCATGCTACAAGCTTGCACAATCTGGACTCTATTTGTGATTATTGCAACCAGTGGTACTACATAGTAATATTATACCAGTAGTGCTCGACTAAGCCAAATTAACAGCATCTCACAGGTTGTCTGAGACCAGTGCAACAGTTCCCTAATCCTCACAAATAAATCCCTGCTATCATTATTCAAAGTAGCATAAATACAGTGCTGAAAGAATCAGTTATATCCAGTTATCTTGCCTCCCAGTTAAACAACATTTTAAAAAAAAGATATGGCTACCAATATGTAGCATGTACAGCTCTAGGTTTATCAAAACCCCAGTTAATCCCAGATAATGATATTAAGCCATTGATGGATTCCCTAGCTGCTATCACTGAACATATAATTTTTATGCTAACAGTTCCTTCTGGCATTAGAGAAAATCCTAACTGACAAGCCTGAGATAAAACACACCTACTTAAGCCTTGCTAATACCCCTAATTCCTGATTTCTCTTCCTATTGCTACTGAGGAGGGGCCTCAGAATTTTTTCACTCAGATTTTGATGCTAGTTATAGTGTGCTAGTCACCTGGCTCTGAATTGACCAGGTCATGGTCGCAAATTAGTATGACATTGCAATTTGAGATGCACTTCTCTGACAGTACTCAGAATCAGAATGATTATGAACGGTGTATTTGAAAGCAGTTCTTGTGCAATGTTCCAAGATTAATTCCGTCTCACAGCAGAAAAAAAATTCCCCCAAAGCTTTTAACTGACCAGTCATTTATATGCATAGTCTTGTTTCATATCAAAACTCACCATTTTGATCACTTGCTTATTTTCTGAACACTAACTTATTTTTTCCTTGTTTGATGTTATTTCTGACTTCAGGCAAAATTGAATGATACTGTAAAATATGCCCGTTAAATTAGTGCTGCATTAAACATGAAAATCCTGTTGAAGTACATACATTAATACCAAATGAACCAACACAATTAGTGATATCAAGGAAATTAAATTAATAAATTATTAGTGTGGTCAAGCAATTAAAAATTATATGTGATTAATTGCACTGTAAAACAATAGAATACCATTTATTTAAATATTTCTGGGTGGTTTCAACATTTTAAAAACGATTGGTTTAAATTGCAACACAGAATACAAAGTGTACAGTGCCTTACTTTGTATTTATTTAGATTACAAATATTTGCCTTGTAAAAACAAAATAAATAATATTTTTCAACTCTGCATTACAAGTTCTGTAATGCAATCTCTTTATCGTGAAAGTTGAAATTACAAATGTAGAGTTATGTACAAAATATAACTGCACTCAAAATAAAAGTGTAAAACTTTAGAGCCTACAAGTCTTCTCAATCCTGCTTCTTGTTCAGTTAATGGCTCAGTCAGACAAGTGTGTTTACACTTGCAGGAGATCATGCTGCCCACCTCTTGTTTATAATGCCATCTGAAAATGAGAACAGGCATTCACATGACACTGTTGTAGCCAATGTTGCAAGATATTTATGTGCCAGATGCACTAATTGTTCCTATGTCCCTTCATGCTTCAGCTACCATTCCAGAGGAAATGCATCCATGTTGATAAAGGTCCAAAGCGGTGCAGATCAACACAATTTCATCAACTGAGTCAGATGGCACCAGCAGATTTTCTTTTCTGGTGGTTCAGATTTTGCAGTTTCTGCATTGGGGTGTTGCTCTTTTAAGACTTCTGAAAGAATGCTCCACAACTCCTCCCTCTAAGATTTTAGAAGACACATCAAATTCCTTAAATCCTGGTTCGAACGCGGTAGCTATCTTTAAGAATCAAACATTGGTACCTTCTTTGTGATTTGTTAAATCTGTAGTGAAAGTATTCTTAAAACGATCATGGGCTTAGTCATCCTCCAAGACTTCTATAAAATGAAATATATGGCAAAATGCTTGTAAAACAGAGCAGGAGACATACAATTCTCCCCCAAGGAGTTCAGTCACAAATTTAATTAACACATTTATTTTCATGAGTATCATTGGCATTGAAATATGTCCTCAAAATGGTGGCCAAAACATGAAGGGACATACGAACATTTAGCATATCTGTAAATACTTTACAATGCTGGCTACAAATTTGCTATATGAACACCTATTTTTCAGTTTCAGGTAACATTATAAACAAAAAGAGGGCAGTATTATCTCCTATAAATGTAAACAAACTCATTTCTCTAAGGCTATGTCTACACTGGCAGCTTCTTGCACAAGAACAGCCGTTCCTGCACAAAAACTTGCCTGCTGTCTACACTGCAAGAGTGTTCTTGCGCAAGTAAATTTACAGTATAGCGTTGTAACACAGGGCTTCTTCCAGAAGAGTTATTCCTCTCCCCATGAGGAATAAGCCCTCTTGCACAAGAGGTCTTCCACAAGAGGGCAGTGTAGACAGGCAACATGAATTTCTTGTGCAAGAAGCCCCTATGGTTAAAATGGCCATCAGAGCTTTCTTGCGAAAGAGAGCGTCCACACTGCCATGGATGCTCTTGTGCAAAAGCACATGGCAGTGTGGACGCACTCTTGTGGAAGATTTTTTTGCACAAGAACTCTTCTGCAAAAGAGTTCTTGTGCAAGAAGCCGCCAGCGTAGACGTAACCTAAGAGTATGTCTACAAAGCAGGGCTAAAGTCAAATTAAGCCACTCAACTTCAGCTACGTCAATTGCGTAGCTTAAGTCGAAATAGCTTAATTCGGCTTTTCATGCTGCCTACACAGCAGAAAGTTGAAGGAAGAACATTCTTCCTTTGACTTCCCTTACTCCTCATGAAATGAGGGTTGCCATGAGTCGGAGTAAGCAGCCCTCCAGCTCGACATTATTTCGAAATAAAGGCTCGAAGAATAGATGTGCAGTGTGTTATTTCAGAATAATGTCAGTTATTCCGAAATAACACTGCTGTGTAGATGTGCCCTCAGTGACTGGCTGAACAACAAGTAGGATTAAATGAACTTGTAGGCCCTAAAGATTCACATTTTGTTGTTTTTGAGTGCAGTTATATAACAAACCCCCCTCTATTTGTAAGTCGTGCTTTCAAGATAAAGACATTGCACTACAGTAGCTGTAGGAGGAGAAGAGAAAAATATTTTTTATTATTTTACAGTGCAAATTGAGCACTGTACATTTTGAATTCTGTATTGTAATTGAAGTCATATTTGAAAATGTAGAAAAACATCCAAAATATTTAATATATTTCAATTGTTACTCTATTTTTAACTGTGATTAAAACTGAGAGTAATTGCAATTAATTTTATAAATCACAGTTTTTGTTGGTTAATCATGTGAATTAACTGCAATTAATCAAAAGCCCTATAAGTTCTATTTCTGGTGCATGTACACTAATAAACAGCTAACAGCTGATTTTTACTTCATCATTTCATTGGCCTCAAAAGCGACTAATTACAATTACGTTCCAGTGGTGTACACACTGCTTTCCTTGTATATGAGGAAATAGCATTTTCAGTTCTCTCTTTTCACAAAGACTTTTTGCTTCCTTTGCATAATGGTTTGGAACCAGATTGTGGTTGCTGCCACCTGTGCAGCTCTTTATAGTAACGGACAATAGGGCCATAACTGAATTGATGGGAAAGGGAGCGAAAGCAGTGAAAAAGTAAACAAGGACCTAAAGCACTGATTTTTCAATATAACCTTGGATCAGGACCTAACTGATTTAGGGTGTGTCCCTAAAGGGAATAAATGTGCAGATGTACAGATGTGAGTGAAACAGAAAAATGGACTCTCAAAATATCAGTATTAGTGTGGATGGGATTGACTGACTAAAAATGTTCTCAGTTGCAGAAGAATGATCAACTATTTTCTTTTCACATTTTACTGTTTAATCCTGTAAATTCTCTTTCCTTGTCATTTCCTTTCCTAAAAGTTCTTTAAGATCTCACACTGGAATATTTTATTTCCTTTATCAAATACTCATACTTTAGCATCTCTTTAATTATAGTATACATTTGAGTCATGGTTACAGTATCTTACTGCTTAACAGTAACAGAGAGGTAGTTGTGTTAGTGTGAACTTGGTAAAACGAAAAAAGCAGTCATGTAGCACTTTAAAGACTAACAAGTTGGTTTATTAGGTGACCTTTTGTGGAGCAGACCCACTTCTTCAGATCATATTCTGAAAGTGAAATGGCATGACCATTAATATGGCAGAGGAATACAATGAAGAAGTAAACAAATCAACTACATAGAATAGAAGGTAGGGGTGAGGGGGATGAAGAGGAGACAAGGAAGGAGGAAATTGCTTATTGTAAGAGTCAATTAAGTGGCTAATCTGAAGTTACTACAAATATCAAAAAGTGAGGAGGCTGTCTTTGTAATCTGTAAGGTAATTATCTAAATTAAGGCCCATTTGCAATGTGTCAAATTTTAGCATAAATAAAAGTTCTGAAGTCGCTCTCATGTCTCAAACATGTCAATAGTTTTTAGGCCAAATCTGACTTTTATGGATTCTTTTGACACTCTTTATTAAGTAGGGGCTAGAGTGAAATTCTGGTGTGTGACTAAGGGACCCATTGGTGCCAACTAGTAAAGGGCACAGGGCTGCATAGAGCTTTACACGGCTCCTTGGAGTGAGGTATTTGCATAACAGTCCACAGAAGGGTGGAATGTAAGAAGAGCCAGAAGTCCACTCGTGATGATAATTGTGAAATGTATGGATGGATAATATTTGTGTATTCTGTGCCTTCTATTATATATTTATTTGTATGCTGAGCCAGCTTGGGAATTGAGAGATGGTGGAACCTACAAGAGAATAAAGACAAAGGACTGGTTTGATATACATTAGAGTGCAAAGAGATAGACTGGATCATTCTCCTAGGAGGCAAACTGACATGCATGTCTCATGTCACAGCCAGCTTGGCTATAACGTACTGCTAGGACTTTGCATGAGCAATACTCTAAGATATGAGAGTATTTTGTTTATTACTTCTAGGCTGTAGAATGAGAGTTATGATTTGATTTTGTATGTAAATATTTGTTTCTGATATTTCTATTTGCTATTATTTGAATCTCTATGCTTCATTATTTGATTTCACCATAAACAAATCTGAGCAGAGTGATATTCTGAGTGGCAACTGATAAACTGGGGTATTTTGTTTGTTTGGGAGAAGTGAATCTGTGACTATTGCAAGTGTCCAGTGGAACAGGGACTGGACACTTCAGATAGATGCTCAGTGAGCTGAAGTGCAACTGTTGCTAACGCACCGAATGGCAGAAGGGCCTGCAAGGCCTAGACGGCAGTGCTTGTGTTGGCACTGGCAGATGGGGTTAGGAGCTGACCCTCGACAGAACTGGAAAAAAAGGCTTCCTCACACTAAGCGCAGGTGATAGCAAGGTGCCTCACAACCTTGTGTAGCCTCTGACTTCAGCTGCCAGTCAGGTCTGTTTAGAAACTTGTCAAATATAAGCAGAGAGCAGTAATAAGACTATATGACAGCCACTCACAGAAAGCCAAGGAGGAAATGATATGCAGTAATCTTTGGCCCAGATACTCATCTGGTCTTTGGCCCATACCCTATACACTCTATATTCCAAATTGGGGAAAGCATGTTAATGACTCTGCTGAAACACTTGTGAACCCACTCCCAGCTAGCATCTAAAGCAGTGTTTCTTAAACTTTTTAAGACCGAGGAACATCAAACAATATTTTTTTAAAACGAGGAACACCAAGGATTTTTTGTTGAAGAAAAAAAAGTGTGTGTGTGTGGGGGGGGGGGGGGGGGAAGACAGGGAAAAGTTATTACTCCCCCCTCAAAAAAAGGGTCGGGGGGGAAGTTGTTGAGGAAGAAAAGGTCACCTGCCCCTTTAAAGGTGGCCATTTTGAAATCTGTTGTTCTCCGCGGCACACCTCCGACTGCCTCACGGCACACCAGTGTACTGTGGAATACAGTTTAAGAAACACTGATCTAAGGGTATATCTCCAGTTCAATTCAAACCCATAGCTGGTCGCTAACAGCTGACTCTGGATAAGGACCTATTTAACTTCCAGGTAGATGTTCAGATTTAGGCTGCAGCCTGTGCTCTTTCAGGGTCGTACAGCCAATTGGTCCAAGAGCCAATATGCAGGATCCTGGAGTCGGGGCCGCAGTTCAAGCCCAAATGTCTACACTGCAATTAACCACCACCTTGCCCATGCCCCTTGAGCCAGACTCACCTGAACCAGCCATGGGCTTTTAATTGCAGTGCAGACATACCCTAAGGGATTAGAAGTGCTGCTGCACTTATGTAATTGGCAAACATGGAATGCTCCTCAAATGTTTCACTAAGGACAGGTTCAGAGCAGCAATGCAACCAGTCCAAGGCTCAGCAAGCATAACTTAGCCATTCTGTAGTAACTCATTCATATGTGTCATTCAATAGACAGAGCTATTACTTGAAAATCTCACACACGCACACACATGCTTAGATTAGAACTATGCTCTTTCATGTCCAAAAACACAGGATGCTGGCGAACAGGTGAGTGCTAACAGGGAGTTTAGAGAGGGAGTTCTCCAGGTAAAGGAGAAGCAGATACAGGACTCTTGAGGGAAGTGTGTGTTGTTATTGGGGCTTTCTTACTGTGTGCTGAGCTTGTGTTTGAGAGTGAGGGTTGGTGTGTGGTGGTTTGTTTGGTGTTGTGTTGGTGGGGTTTTTTTTTAATCCTTTTTCCAGGACAGCAGGGATGGATGGCGATAGGTCTGCTGTTGTTACCTGCACAGCATGTGCCATGTTTGAAATCCATTCTTTCTTCTGGGAGGAAGACATCTGCACGAGGTGCAAGCTGGTCGCCATTTTGGAAGAGAAAATTAGAGAACTGGAGGCCTAAGTGTTGACCCTATGCTCGATCAGAGAGGATGAAGGCTTCTTCAATAGAAGGCAGCGGTTAATCCTACAAGCATGGCAGGCAGAAGAGCCAGAGAAGGCAGTACGGGACCAGGAAGACAACTGGCAGCATGTAACTTCTAGAAAGGGAAAAAGGCCAGCACAGGAATCCCCCAATGCTATAGAGATAAGTAATCGCTTTCAGGCTCTCTCCACAGGCTCTGCGGTGGTGAATGCTTTGGAAGGGACCTCACAAGGAAGAAACTGCAAGGGAACACAATCTACTGGAAGGCATGGGATGCGTAGTCCTAGGGATGGGGGTTCCACGACCACCACCCCCAAAAGAAGACGACGGGTGGTGGTGGTCGGGGACTCCCTCCTAAGAGGGACTGAGCCATCCATCTGCCGTCCGGACCTGGAATCTCGAGAGGTGTGCTGCTTACCGGGAGCTCGAATTCAGGATGTGACTGAGAGGCTTACCAAGCTGATCAAACCTTCGGATCGCTACCCCTTCCTGCTTCTCCACGTGGGAACTAACGATACGGCCAAGAATGACCTTGAGCGGGTTACTGCGGATTATGTAGCGCTGGGAAGAAGGACCCAAGAATTCGGAGCGCAAGTGGTGTTCTCGTCCATCCTCCCTGTTGAAGGGAAAGGACTGGGCAGGGATCGTTGAATTGAGGAAGTAAATGCATGGTCGCGCAGGTGAGTGGGAAAGTCGGATACCGGGAAGGAATGCAAAGAGGAACGAGCAAGAAAGGAGGACCCCTGATTCGAATGGAGAAGATGGGGCGATCAACTGGTTATCTGAGGTGTTTGTACACTAATGCGAGAAGCCTGGGCAACAAACAGGAAGAACTGGAGGCCCTGGCCCAGTCCAAGAAATGATTTAATTGGGATAACAGAGACTTGGTGGGATGACTCGCATGGACTGGAGCGCTGTCATGGAAGGGTATAGACTGTTCAGGAAAAACAGGCAGGGGAGAAAAGGAGGAGGAGTTGCACTATACGTAAGAGAGCACTATGATTGAACTGAACTCCAGTATATAGAGGGAGAAAAACCTGTTGAGAGTCTATGGGTTAAGTTTAGAGGTGCAAACAACAGCAGTGATGTTGTGGTTGGTGTCTACTATAGGCCACCGAATCAGGTGGATGAGGTACATGAGGTTTTCTTCGGACAACTGAGAGAAGCTTCCAGATCGCAGGCCCTGGTTCTCGTAGGGGACTTTAATCACCCTGACACCTGTTGGGAAACCAATACGGCAGTACACAGGCAATCCAGGAAGTTTTTGGAGAATGTTGGGGATAACTTCTTGGTACAAGTGATGAAGGATCCGACCAGGGGCCGTGCGCAGCTTGACCTTCTGCTCACAAACAGGGAGGAACTAATAGGGGAAGTAGAGGTGGGTGACAACTTGGGAAGCAGTGATCATGAGATGGTAGATTTCAGGATCCTGACCAAAGGAAGAAAAGAGAGTAGTTAAATACACACCTTGGACTTCAGAAAAGCAGACTTTGACTCCCTCAGAGACCTGATGGGCAGGATCCCCTGGGATGCTAACATGAAGGGGAAATGAGTCCAGGACAGCTGGCAGTATTTTAAAGAAGCCTCACTGAAGGCACAGAAAGAAACCATCCCGATGCGTAGCGAGAGAGGCAAACGTGGTAGGAGACCGGATTGGCTTACGGGGGAAATCTTTGGTGAACTTAAGCACAAAAAGGAAGCTTACAAAAAGTGGAAACTTGGACAAATGACCAGGGAGGGGTTTAAATGTATAGCTCGAGAATGCCGGGGGCTTATCAGGAAGGCGAAAGCGCAAATGGAATTGCGACTGGCAAAGGATGTGAAGGATAACAAGAAAGGTTTCTACAGGCATGTTAACAAGAAGAAGGTGACCAGAGAGGGTGTGCGACCCCTACTGGATGAAGGAGGTAACCTAGTGACAGATGATGTGGGGAAAGCTGAAGTACTCAATGCTTTCTTTGCCTCTGTATTCACGGACAAGGTGGACTCCCGGACTAATGCGCTACGTGATGCAAGATGGGATGAAGATCGACAGCCCTTAGCGGGTAAAGAACAGGTTAGGAACTATTTAGACAAGCTAAACGTACACAAATCCACGGGTCCGGACTTAATGCATCCGAGGGTACCGAGGGAGTTGGCAAATGTCATTGAGGAGCCTTTGGCCATTATCTTTGAAAAGTCGTGGAGATCGGGAGAGATCCTGGATGATTGGAAAAAGGCAAATGTAGTGCCCAGCTTCAAAAAAGGCAAGAAGGACAATCCAGGGAACGATAGGCCGGTCAGTCTTACCTCGGTTCCTGGAAAAATCATGGAAGGGATCCTTAAGGAATCCATTTTGGAGGTACTTGGAGGAGAGGAAAGTGATTAGGAATAGTCAGCATGGATTCACAAATGGCAAGTCGTGCCTGACCAATCTGATTAGCTTCTATGATGAAGTAGCTGGCTCTGCGGATATGGGAAAAAGTCAGTGGATGTGATCTATCTTGACTTTAGCAAGGCTTTTGATACCGTCTCCCACAATATTCTTGCCAGCAAGTTAAGGGAATGTGGATTGGATAAATGGACGGTAAGATGGATAGAAAGCTGGCTAGAAGGCTGGGCCCAGCGGGTAGCGATCAACGGCTCGATGTCAGGATGGCGGTCGGTTTCTAGCGGAATGCCCCAAGGTTCGGTTCTGGGACCGGTTTTGTTCAATTATCTTTATTAATGACCTGCATGAGGGGATGGATTGCACCCTCAGCAAGTTTGCAGATGACACTAAGCTAGAGGGAGAGGTAGATACGCTGGAGGGCAGGGATGGAGTCCAGAGTGACTTAGACAAATTGGAGGAGTGGGCCACAAGAAATCTGATGAGGTTCAACAAGGACAAGTGCAGAGTCCTGCACTTGGGACGGAAGAATCTCAAGCATTGTTACAGGCCGGGGACCAACCAGCTAAGTAGTAGTTCTGCAGAAAAGGACCTGGGGGTTACAGTGGATGAGAAGCTGGATATGAGTCAACAGTGTGCCCTTGTAGCCAAGGCGGCTAATGGCATATTAGGATGCATTAAGAGGAGCATTGCCAGCAGATCCAGAGATGTCATTATTCCCCTTTATTCGCTCTGAGGCCACATCTGGAGTAGTGTGTCCAGTTCTGGGCCCCCCACTACAAAAAGGATGTGGACGCATTGGAGAGGGTCCAGCAGAGGGCAACCAAAATGATTAGGGGGCTGGAGCATACGACCTATGAGGAGAGGCTGAGGGAATTGGGTCTGTTTAGTCTGTAGAAGCCAAGAGTGAGGGGGGATTTGATAGCAGCCTTCAACTTCCTGAAGGGAGGTTCCAAAGAGGATGGAGGAAGGCTGTTCTCAGTTGTGACGGATGGCAGAACAAGGAGCAATGGTCTTAAGTTGTGGTGGGAGAGGTCCAGGTTGGATAGTAGGAAAAACTATTTCACTAGGAGAGTGGTGAAACACTGGAATGGGTTACCTAGGGAAGTAGTGGAGTCTCCATCCCTAGAGGTATTTAAGTCTCGGCTTGACAAAGCCCTGACTGGGTTGATCTAATTGGGATTGGTCCTGCCTAGAGCAGGGGGCTGGACTTATTGACCTCCTGAGGTCTCTTTCAGCTCTATGGTTCTATGATTCTATGAACTGAAATGAGAATCCCCTCCCTCCCTTTTTTTTTTTAAGGGTAGTTACAGGTGCTTTGTCCTCTCCATGATCTTCTCCACCCTAACCAATGGAATACATTACCCAATGTCTGTCTGAAGCAAGATGCACACAAAATAACAATTACTCTTTAACAGTGCCAGTACACATACATCTGCTGGTGAGGCAAAATTACAAAACTCCAGGCTAAAGAGACTTTTAATTATGTATTCACAATGCCGACTGACAGTATTATAATATTTAAGTAAAACGTTACTCAGATGCCTGTGTTCACCAGTTGCTGATCTCCATTTAAGAGCATGGCCTGTGGCAACTACAGAACTGACCTGGAAAATTGCTCTGGATTCTAGCAGTCTGGAAAAATCCTTGTGGTTTTTAAAGATGAGAAACATTGGCTAGCTCCATAAAAGATCAATACACAGTAGAATGTTGCACATCATCACACAGGCTATGTTCATCTATACTTCTGCAGTTTCACAAGAGGCTAGCAGCTGGCCTATTTACCATTATGTCACAAATCATTGCTGGCTCCCAAGGCAGCAAGGAAGTCACCAACCAGCCACGCATCTGTGCATTTCGATGCTGCTTTCAGTGTGAATGCAGACACAAGCAGAGGAAAGGGAAAGATTATAACCATGAAGAAAGAATGCATTTACAAACACATCACATTACATATTCATAGGTTTCCTGTAATGTTGTTCACTACTTTTATTTGCACTATACTTGCTTTATGTTTCCTTTGACACCCGCCCCCCCCCCCCCAAGAGAGGAAACAACATACCCCCTGCATAGGTTTCCTCCATTTCCCAGGTAAGCCTCCAGGTAGGACCAATTAGTGTATAGTAAATACCTTTTCTTTTTTATTTTCTCATCAGTCAAAGACCTTATTGCTGTAATCACAGCTGCTGTTTCTATTTGAGCCAAGCTGATATGGAAACATTTCCAGGCAAGGTGGCAGGATAGAGTGACAATAGTCAGGTACTTGCTATTTCAGCACACTGAAGAGAGTGGAGGAAGTTGTTAACCATGATTAATGGCTGTTTTGAAGCTAGTGTGGAAGGTTCCATTAAGGGCAAACATGTCTGCATGTGAACACATACAGCTTTGGTTAGAAGCTGGAAGCCCCTGACCACTCAGAGAGTTCTATCAGTGGAACAAAGCTGGCAACCATTCTGAGCAGCAGTCGTGTGACTGCTGGTCATGTAGGAAGACGATAGAGCTGCCAAGAGTAACCCACAGTGGGTGTTGGATCTCAATACTGTGTCTTGTAATTTCACAGAAGCCAGGGTGATTGAGACTGGGAAAACACCATAAAGGGGGGGGGGGGGGAAGATCATAGATTAGAGGCCAAAAATGTCTATGTGAGTTATGTCATATCACTGAACAAAGACATTGCATGACAGCTACAGCAATTATCAGTTTTTCTTCCTGGCTGCAAATTGTGGCCCCTGAAACAATTTGTTAAGTGGAATAACTAAAAGTGTAATCTAGTTGTCAATTTAATACACAGTATGAGACTACATGAAAGCAGATGTCTGATTGTCACAAGTCCCAATTCCTTTATTTAAAAAAAACACTTATGCTATTTATATAACATAAAAATATAAAACAAAACAAATACATGCACAAGATGGATATACCATATAAATAACAAAATTCAGTATTCATATGTAAAACCTGGGGGAAATGACTTAAAAGATACAAAGGTGAGTACATAACCTATGAATATCAGGCACTAATATATACTAAACTGCAAAGTATGAAGTTTCACATGTGGTTAGGCATGCTAATTTCCCCCCAAGTGTTTCTATTTGAAAGAGTCAGTTTTCCCATGAATGAAGTAGTAGAGAACTCTTTAAGCCAGTCTGTGTATGAGGGAGGAATTTCAGATTTAAATTTTCTCAAAATTACACTTTCACCCACTAAAATAGTTACTGCATTCCATTTCTTTTGCAGCCTCAAGTATGGTGCCGTATGCAGCCACGCAGAAGAAAAGGGCAGGGAGTGCCCCAGAAGCAAGAGCAAGCACTGCATCCCAAGCAGAAGACTGGGGAATGGGAGAGGGAGAGTGTGCACTATGGATGGATGTCCTCAGGGAAATTGTCCACCATTAGTTACTGATGAACCTCTAGCTTCACCTCCCTGGAGAAACCTTATCACCTTTGCTTTTGTTCAGATAAAGGACCCTTGGTTTTGGCACTGCAGGTTGGGCCACATTTATGTGTCTTAATTTTACATCTTGGTGGCTAACTCCTCCAGCATCAAGCTGGCCACATTCTTGAACCACCTCCTGGTTCAAGACTTGTGAGGCTGGGGCTGGCCTACTAACTTTTCAGTAACAGCCTATTGAAGGATACGGGCTTTATAGCATCCTTCCTGGAGTTCTGGTTGGCTTAAGAAAGGCAGAGGTATGTCTTTGACTTAGCACAGAGGGGGGTGCGGTGTGGGGAAGGTATATGCCCAGCAACGTTACCTCGAAATTCAGACCTAAAGTACCCCACAATGGCCTTTCTACCTGAAGAAATCAAGTGTCAGTTTGGTCTGTTTTGGTAAATATCAGGAGGTGGCCCACCCTAAAGGAATTATTTAACTTTTCCAGGGAGTTTGATGATATTTGGAGGATTTGTTGACTAGCTCTGCTTAACCCCTGGTAGGACATGGAGACATGGATACAGCTTTCCACTTAAAGGATTAACACATAGGCAGCAATTTATTTAAAAACAAAACAACTTTTATTTAACACATAATATTCCATAATACAATAAGTCTAATACATATATCAAAGTAATAAACCATAAACCTTCTCAACATCCGTCAAATATTAGAATACAAACTACAGCACACATGCTTATTCAAATACCCAATTTGTTGCAATTTGGTTTTCACTCACTGTGACCACTTAAAACTATCTTAAGTATTTAAATATAATTATTCAAAATACATATTCACACGCACCTTATGTTTCACCGTCACCCCTACAATTTCACAATTTACTTAAGCCCAGATCTCCATCTTTTCTCTTGCTTCAGCTATTCATGACAGATCAGCACCATGAATACTGGACAGCGTCCAGTGCTGAACAGAGATTTTCAGCATACAGAGAGGGACCAGCTGAAAAATCCGGTGTATCAGTTTTTCTGCTACTGCTACGTCCAAGAAGCCAGCCAAAGGAGGGATATAATACTATACTAGAGCAGCTGAAGCAGGATGCTTTGGAGCTAGAGACACTCCTGGCTACTCACCCCGGGGTTCCATCTCTGCAGAGCATCAGAAGTGGAGTGAACACTGGGCCGTTGACAATCATCAGGCCTGAATGCTTTTGTTTGATCCCACAGCCAGCTATTTCAGGAGATAGATTATGGCTCCCACTTTTTTCATGCCTTGGAGAAAAAGAGAGGTGCCAAGAAGCATATACTCTATCTCTGAGTGGAGGTTAGCACTCCTCTCACCCATCTGGTTGAAATGCAGGGAGAGGCTAGGGTCTTCTATGCCAGCCTCTTCTTCCCATATCCAACTGACACCAAGGCCTGTGGGCAGTGTTCTCTGTAAGCTGTGTGCGTGTGTGGCCACTCAGGAGAGAGATTCCAATGCCACCCAGCTGCTTAGCAAAACATCCAAAGCTAGGTTCATGTTTCTACCGATGGTACACATTCACACATGCCTCGGTGTACGTAAAATGTATTCCACAAGTGGATGGGAAAAATTGCACATAGATGAAAAAATAAGAGGGAACATTGCCTATGGGGTCTTATAGATGAATTCTCTATGGTCAGTAACCTGTCACTCTGGTATAGTTCTCAGATATCCTTCATCAGATAGCCACCAACAGGCTGACCATGGATTTCTAACATGCGTTCTGGGTCATCCTAAAAGTTCACCTCACTACTATCTGGGCCAAGTTCTTTTGGGAGCAGGGTTCTTCCTCTGTCATGAAGGCAGGCTATGCTTACCCTAAGAAAGGAGACCTCTGAAACTTCAAGAGTTGTGCTCAGCTTAGCCCCTCAGCATGCACTAAAAGTGTAGCAAAAGCCATATCTCTGTCACTGTGGGGCATTCTTGCAGACATGATCCTCCCCAACCAGATCTACAGTGTTCTTCTATCTAGTTCAGTACCTACTCCATCTAGTGTGTAGGGATGGTCTGTCCCAATGGACAAGTCTTTCTGTTGTTTATGGGGATTATATAAAAATGATGAAATAAAGGCCAATAGAAATGAAAAAGCAGTTATATAGATGGATAAATAAAGGTGCCTTTGTGGAATTGTTATTTACTGCTGTAATTGCTGGGCATGTGACATGCTTGCACAAATGGTGCAATTATAAAACTGCATTTACAAATGTATTACAAAATTGAAATGTATTGTTTCATATTAGTTTTATAGGCATTTTGCTAGTAACTTCAGTGGCATTCTGCTATCAAAATCTTTTGTAGTTGTAAAAACAACAACAACCTGTTTGGCTTGATTTTCCACTCTACCACCAACAGTTTTACAATTCAGTGAAGTTACACCTACGTCTACCTGGTATTAGAGGGTAGAGTATCAGGCCTAGTATCATCAGAGCAGCAGCAGACTTCTGGGGCAGACTTTCCCCCCCACTTAAATACTATCAGAGTTAGATAAAAAAAATGAACTACATTTTTTTTTGCTTTTAAACACTGTCATTTGAATAAACAAGTAAAAGCTTTGGAATCTACTGTATTTTAATTGGCTGCCAGTTCTTGGCTTACTTGAAGGTACAATTAATAGCCCAGGGCTTTGGAATGTCTTTAAGTCCTGGGTACATTAAGTCCCCATATTAAAAACATAGGTGGAACAAAAGGAGGAATTTATTCAACAGTGGGCTTAGAGCCTCTGGATTATGTTCACTCCACACTTCATTGAAATTCATTAATATCCTTAGCATATACTTTTATATCCTCTTATTCAATTTCAATATGTAAAATTTGATATAAGATATGATGTTCAGGAGCTGAGATGTATCAGACAATAGATATCACCATTTTGATAGGTGGGGATTTGTAGAGAATGATTTAGCTACACTGCTAAATTAACAAAACACGGACCTTGGAGAGAGTTCAGTGTTGTGTTAAAAATGTTCATTTTGGTTTAAAAACTAGATTTGATACCTAATGCATTAGTCTTCAGCCAGAGGAGCCCAGACAGCTGAGATTAAAAAAGTGGAGGAGAAAGCCAAATTAAATGTGCAAAATCACCACGGCCCTCGGGCTTCTCCTTTGGGAGGCATTTCTTTCTTTCTGACATTCTTGCACAGATTGTAAATTTTTATGTGACATGAATAGTAGATTCCTGATTTGTGGTGGAATAAGTAGAGCCAGAAAATAACTAACACTGCCTGAAAAAGGAACACAGCAATTTCTAACCAACGTAGACACAAATGTGGGGAAGAGAACACCTTATGGCGTTCAGTATTCAGTATTGCCCACCACAAGCAAAAATCACCAGTTACAATTTTTGGGGGGGGGGGTGTCTAAGATTTGAAAAACCATCAGATCAAATTTTTAGATTGTGTTTTAATTGTTTAACTCCCCTCTACTCTTCTGGCAGCGTGTGAGAAATAATTTCAGGAGGAAGAGTCAACTTTTAATGCATGCACTCCCTGGCTGCACTCACCTTCTCTCACCCCTAAAAGAACGGAACTGCCATCCACTTCCTATTATCCTAGCCTCCCGCTAATTTATTTCCTTTGTTAAAAGAAGAGATGGATGACAAATAGTTTCAGAACCACTGACTAACTTAATGCATCATGAACCACACTTGCACCTAAGATTTGGATTATATTTTACGGTTGCCAACAATCATTCATAGAAGCAATAATGTCACAATAAAAACCAATATGGGATTGGTTTAGTCTTTCACAAGAAGCTGTGATTCCCTGATCCCTTTCCCCTGAACCACTGCTTGTCTGCAGGCCCATTTATTGGGGGTGGGGGCAAAGGGGCTTGTCGATTCATAAGAGTCTGGGACTGTGGCTGCCAAAGCCACTACTATAGCAGCAGCAGTGGCTGGAACTCCAGGCCCTTGAAATCACGACCAGAGCCGGAGTTTCTCTATGGCATGCTTCGGGCAGCTGTGAGGACTGCCGGGGCAGAGGGGTGGTGTGGCCCACTCCAGATGGCACTGTGGGCTAGCTGCCACAGCTCCTCTTTTTCTTCTTGAGACTCCACCCCTTCCAGAAACATGGAGCCTGGCTGCCTCCCACATTGCCCAGGGGCCTGGCAAAGCTGTTGGCCCTGCTACTTTTTGGCCTGGGACTGGGCAGCACTTTTCCCCCTTGTTTCAGGCCCTCCCTCCATTTCCCTTCCCACTGAGGTTGCATCTGTCCAGTTTTTACCAGGATCATTCCTTTTTTGAGGTAGCTGCCCTGGGAAATCTGGAAGGGTGCTCAGCATCCACTTCCAGCTGTCCAATTGTACGGGTTCAGAATCATCTCATATATCCTAGGTATTTTTATCTCCAAGATGACCACATTACTCACTGCAGACTTCAGCCAAATTGACAGCAAGAGGAGATTGTGGCCATTATGAATAAGGGAGAATTCATGCATTGGCAACCTTTCATCATGTTTTCAGACAGCTAAATAAGACACCCCAAAAATTAGTAGAATCGTAATGCAGGTGGCAGGTAGATGCAGGGCTGGAGGGCCAATGTGGGCTCTCCACTGCAGGGAGGTGGGGGCTGAGCCTTATGCCACAGCCCACCTGCAAGGTGGCCACAGACCACTGTAGTTCACGGACTACACTTTGACAACCACTGGTTTAAACTAAAAAAAGGAGTTAGTCTATGGATGTTTCTCCTCTGGCTGCCAGATAAACATTGCACCTCTGTAGAACTGCTTCTTACATATATGCTGCCTGTAGTACTTGTTCTCTAGTTCTAGTCTATTAACCCCACTCTGCCGACACCTTTACAAGTTATTAACCTGATAGAAGCAAAGAATGACACGTTCTAACAGTCAAAAAATTAGGAGTAACGTTAGTTGAAACCAAACCCCTTGGTTCGAACTAACGCGTCCCGGCGCGCACTTTCACTTTCGAAACAGCTGGCATCTGGAGTAACGCGCCGGTGAGATCATGCTAATGAAGTGCGGGATATTTAAATCCCCGCTTCATTGACTATTTCAAATGCCTGCATTTGCATCCCTAGTTCGAACTAGGGTGCAAGTGTAGACATACCCTCAATGATAAAGCTACAAGTTAGAAAATCTGAAATACAGGAAGCTGCACGGCTCATATTAATGGTTCTCAACTTTTCCTATAGTATGATCCTAGATTATAATAAAAAAGAACTTTGGAACGCCACCTACCCATAGTTTTGGGTCCCCGATCTCATCTTACCACACACAGAGAGAAGGTGGATTCATATTAAGAATCCATGGCTCAAAGAATTGAATATACCAATTTCATTACGGGCTCAGATCTGATTATAATCACTATTTGTGACAAATCCAGTGTTCTGTGTGACATATAGATAATCTCAGCCCAGTTCATAGCAGACAAAAACACCACAAAAACCATCTTGTACATTGATTTCAGACACATAATGCTGATTTACTCCAGCTGATGTTCTATCATATTTTTTTCCTCCCATGCAGAATTCTCACATTATTAAAGCTGATGGTCAAACTGAGCATACATTGCAGGAAGAATGTTCTAACTGCGAAACAGGAAGGCAAGTGAGCTGCACCAAAGATGAACAATGGATATGATCATGTTTATATTTTAGCACCTTCATCTGAAGAAATAGAGCATTAATTCCACCATGTAGCACATTTTCATCTTGCTTGGGCATATTAATGACATATTTCAGGAAATAGAATTCTATTTCTAAAAATTTCTATTACCACCTTAAGAATTATTGCTATCATTAAGCACAATGGATTCCCACTGTTATTTCAATAAGAATCCTCACATACTATGTGTTGCCACAATTCCACTAAACCATTCTTAACCTTGACACATTTCCAGATAATATAATGATTTTTAAAACCATACCTATACACCAGTCTTTTCAAGAACTATGCCTACCTCAGCGAAAACTATCATTCATACTAATAACTCAATTTCAGTCATCAGAAAAAAATCAGAATCCTAATATTTTTCCAATGCAGAATCATCATATACTCAGCAGTGACAGAGAGAACTAAGATTCTATCCATGCTGGGAACAAAACAATGCTTCTACGGCTACAATTCTGTCTGAACACAGTTGTCACCAGCAGAGTCTAGCAGTAAAAGTATAAACTGGGATGATTCCACATTGCTTTGCATCTTGTGTCATCAGTTATATCAATGCAAAGAAGATGCAAATGTCTGTAAAATGTTACCAAATCAGAACAGTCAAGCTCATTCTTAGGTATTTGCAATCCAGTATCTATACGTAGCTATAGATAACAAACCTCACATGTATATACAACAGCATATGAGGAATTTAACAACAAAAAGTAAGCAAGTGGGAGCGCCAAGCAATAGTTTTATCAGCAGAAATCAGTCTTGTCATCTTCTACACAGGAATGGTTATGTGAATATCAGGTATTATTCAGACCTATTTAAAAAGAAATGCTGAATATTTATTCAGGTGTTCCAGTCTGTTGTACAATGACATGTGGGGGACGTGTGCAATACAAAGTAAATATCACTGAAATTGAATTGGGAGACAGCCATAATGCTCACTTCCAGTAGGTAATTATTAAATATTAATATCTTGGCAATTTTTACACTTCTCACTTTTAATGCAAAACCATTTAAACTATATTACGTCTTCCCAAACTGCATTGTTAAAGTGAAAACAAAAGTTCCTATTAGCAGCAACTACTTTGCAGACTATGGTTCTATTCACTATAAGATTTAGTAGAATGAGTTCCTGTGAATTTAAGTATACTCATTTTGATTTTTTTTTCCATAAAGACATCTCTGTTCAGATTTACAATCACATTTTAAAAAAACCAGTAAATTAAAAAAATGCTGTGATGTATTCAGTGATCAACCGCTAAAATGTTTCATTTCCACACTAAATTACAGTTTCTTTAAAAAAAAAAAAACTTGTTCTATATGGCTCAACAAATTTTAAATTTCAAGAAACAAAATTTGAACACGTGGCATTGAAAATACTTGGAAAAAAAAATCAAAAGAAAACTTGAAATGAGATTTTGTTCAAGATCTTCCCAACTGACCCACCAGATCATGATAAATTTAGTTTAGCCTCCTTGCACTGCATCACCTCTTTCTGGAAATTAATTAAAATGAAAGGGTTACGTTGATTAAATACAAGATAATCCCACTGACTTCAGTAGGAGTTAGGTTACTAGGCACCTTTGGAAATCACACTTCAGAACTATCTACATCTTTAGGTGCCTAAATAGCTTTTCAAATCTAGCCCTGATATCTCAGTCCTTCAATTCACTGCACACTGGTGCTTTGCTGCATCCAGAGTCTCATAGAAGCCAGTGGGACTGCAGGGGGGGCTCAGTGTTAAGCCTGAGTTCAGGATCAGGGCCTTAGATGGATAACCCAATCTGGCCTTGGTAGTAAGAAGGTAAGCCGCAACCCATATGAGCAAACTACTGAGCCTGTATGAAGCCCTACTGAGTTCAGTGCAGCTATGGGTAGATGGTGAGGTTCAATGCCAAGGAGCATATCTGTAAACTATAAAATATTAAAAGCAATAATTGCTTGCCAGAAATAGTCACATTCAAGCCTCCTTTGTTCGTACAGATTGAACCTTTCTAATCCAGCACCCTTGGGACCTGACTGGTGCTGAGCCACGAGAATTTTCTGAGCCACAGGAGGTCAATATTGTCTAGCAGCATTACCAACACTTCCACTGCTTACAAGGCTCCTAGAAGACAACAGTGCAGAACACTGAGGGTACGTCTAAACTACATCCCTCTTTCGAAAGAGGGATGTAAATTAGACATATCGAAATTGAACATGAAGCCGGGATTTGAATTTCCCATGCTTCATTTGCATAATCACATCACAGTGTTTTTTCGAAAAACACTATTTCGAAAGTGAAACCGCGGTCTAGACGCAGTTCTTTTGAAAAGAAAATCCTTTTTCAAAAGATCCTGTAAACCTCATTTTTTCGCCATGACACGATTATGCAAATGAAGCATGGGAAATGCAAATGAAGCCGGGATTTGAAATTTCCATATGTCTAATTTACATCCCTCTTTCGAAAAAGGGATGTAGTCTAGAAAATAGCCTGAGAGCCAGAACTGGTGGCTGTAGCCTGAGAGCCAGAACTGGTGGCTGTAAACAAACTTTATGGGACCACAGGAAACTTGGCCACACCCATGATACGGGGACATCCGGCTAATCTAAATCATGCAGGACTACGGACAGTGCCAGACCAGAGAATGCTGGACTAGAGAGGTTCAACCTGTAGTAAGTACAAGAAAGGGTCTCCTGGTGGCTGACTTGTTTGTAGCAAAATCGAAACCTATGTTTTTTTCACTAATCTTAAACATATACCATAACATCAACAGTGAAATGTGAATGGCAGAAAAGCAGCCTTTTTAAAGTAACTTTTTCAGCTGGATTAGATTTAATATTATAAATGATGGGAGCAAGAAAAACCGTGACCTCAATAGCAGCATCTGAGTACTAATTAGATCTAATGCAAGTGTCAAAGGTCGAATTAGTTTAACTCTCTTGGGCTGTGTAGTAGATCTTCATTAAGTCAACTTCTTTCTGTCAAGACACTGAGTTCAAAGTCAATACCCTTCAAAATGAAGGCAAGAAAGAAAAACTGTGCAACCATCAAGATGCAAGCAGTAAGGGCTGAATGGACTTCATTTTTATGCTTCAGAGGGGTAGCCAAGTTAGTCTGTAACAGGAAAAAAACTTAAAACACAACATATAGTCTAGTAGCACCTTAAAGACTAACAAAACATGTAGATGGAATCATGAGCTTTTGTGGGCACATATCTTTCCCTATCCCAAGAGTATAGTTTCCTCCTTGAGGCAGCAACTCATTTATTTTTCCTCTGTAAAGCATAATGCTTATATACAGCCATAGGCTGTATCAATAATGAACTCTTATTTTAAAGGTCACAGCTCTTTCCTCCAATAACCAAAGAGAATTTGACTTTAAGAGTACAGTAAACACAGATAATGAAATTATGTTAGACTGTTAAATAACCAAGGGTTGTGAAGCTACCACTTTCTTAAAATATAAAATACTGAAGGTTCTCAGTAAACCTATCAATCTGTTATTTTAACAGAGATCACTTCCGACCTATCACATAGTCCCCTGGGGATCATGTCCTTTCACAGTGGAACCAGGATTTGTCTAGATTAGAATTATGTTAGAACATGTTTAACGTGCTAAAATACAAGTTGTCCTGATTAGAGTTTTACAAGGTATCTAACATGAACCAGCTAAGTTGAACGAATATCACATCTTTAAATGCTAATCCTGGAAAGTCTCTGACATTCTGTGCTATTGGTCCTAAAATGGAGTTGGAGTGTCTCTGACCTCTGATCTGTTTAGAACCATTTCACACATTTTTGAACCTCCCTCTTGAAAGAGGTACTATTCTGATGAGTTTTGGTGAAGATGTTAAGTCAAGGTAATACCGGATACTGAATTTGTAAGATTTCAGTAAACATCTTGATGACTCAAGTCAACACTCCTTGGATGTTCAACCCCCCATCACAGCACTATTATCTTCTTATGGTTGTATTTATCCTAATGTATGAATCATCAGGATGCCTACAAGTCCTCCAAGGATTACAGAAGCTTGGCACAAGTTGAGTGAAAGGGTTCTTCATTATACTAGTACAGAACTACAGAATTCAAAATAATAGTTACGGATGTCAATGAAAATAACTGATCATGTTGGCTATAGCATGTTGCCCACGTCAATTAACTAAGAATACTTTAAAACCAAAGAGAAGAAAAATAGCTCTTCCATAAGCAATTCAATGCTGTTTTATCATATTTCTGATAACAGTAGGTGCTGCAAAGAAATCTGAGATACTCACAGAAAAAACTTCCAAAAGACACACTTCATCTCAACAAGGAAGAGTCAGAATTAAATAGAATTTGCAAAGTATGCTTCCATCACATAGTTCTCAGCATATGAGAAGTATTTTTGCAAAAAATAAGTCACATGTTTCAACACTTTGCAAAGCAGGCTAGCAGTTTGCAACTGTGGATATGGGAACAGAATACACATGGACAAATATAAATAATGAGACACCCACTCAAAGAGGGAGAAAGATGCTGTGACATAGTCAACCCTACTTCGTTACACTTACATAACTCTCCATCTTCTTCTTTAAATGTAAAGTATTCTCTGTGATTACAGACTGAAAGAAAACATTTAAACAGAACTGTGTGTTCCTTAGTAAAAATTCAGAAATTCTACTACTCCATCAGCTGCAGTGTAATTAACCTTTAAACAACACCAGGATTCATTTTGAATAGCATTAACCTTTCAACACAGCGAAAACAACAATTGGACAATACAGCAAAAAGAAGCTAAAGTTATTATTCTTGGAAAATTGGTTTTGGATGCAGGCCTATAGTGCAACTTGGACCTTTGAATCCTCTGAGATGCATAATATCTTTCTATGGCATGTTGGGGCTGTTTGCTTTATTTCCATAAATTACTGTCAGTGAAGACATTTTATGTGACTTTTTCCGTCTCTGACAGATATCCAACTGAATTCCACAAACAAAGAAAAAATAAATCATTTCTCTCTGGTGATCCATTGTCATCAAGAACCTTGAAGACACTGCCATATCTCAGGCCCCTTTTCCTCACACATTGTTGCCTAAAAAAAAGAAAATTAAAAAGCAAGGCGGTGTGTATTTGTGTATACATGTGGTGTGTATAAAGTCAATTACTGCAGTGGAAAGTAACACAATGATCTAACGTTACAAATTCTAAGGTGACTGGGAACAACCTTCTGGAACCTCATCACATCTTTTTCTTCTTCATTCTCTACTGTTATTCTGAACAAAGAGACTATGATTTTCTCTTAGTCCATGAAGGTCCCCTCGTGTAGAAAGCTCCGTGAGCCCTCTTCTGCTGCTCACTCTCCTCCTTTAAAAAACAAATTTCCTGAAAAACCTTGATGCATTCAAGGTATTAGACCCTTCCAAACTGCATGTTGTACCATATGTTGCTCTGTATTGTATGGGATTGTTCCTCTAATCTCTTTGGTGCAAAGACTCATTTTATTTGACAATTTACACTTTATTCAGGGAACACGAACAGCATTATAGAACTAAATTTCAAATGCATGTTCACAGTATCTTATACCCTAAAATATTAGGATCAGTTCATCCCTAGAGTAAAAGGGACACAGATACCATTAAAGGCACTAACTAGCCATTGAGCTGTGAATGTGATCCATTAAAAATACATCCACATCTACATTAATACATATATAAAAACTACATTAACAACTTAAAGTTAGCAAAGTCAAACATATAAAAATTGGAAAATGCCAACATTTATATTGTCCATGAATCCCTAAATCAGAGGTAGGCAATAAGCCGGACGCGGTTCACCAGGCTTAGCCACGGCCAGCTGCCAGTGCTTATTTATCTGTGCATCCACAGATATGGCCACTTGCAGCTCCTATTGGCCACAGGACACTGTTCCAGGCCCAATGGAAGCTGCAAAAAGCAATGTGGACTGAGACTCTGCTTTACTGGCCAATGGGACCTGCAGAATGGTGAACTGTGGTGAACTGTGGCCAACTGGAGCTGCAAGTGGCCATGCAGGTAAATAAAATACTGTTGGTGCACCAGGGCTAATACCAGTGAACTATGTCCAACCCTCATGTCCAGCTTGCGAACAGGGCAATTGCTAACAGGAGGGAGTTTTGAGAGCAGCTCTCCTGGTGAAGGAGGGGACAATTTACAGCACCTTGGGGTAAGTGGCTGTCTGGAGTGTGTGGGTGTTTGTGTTTGGGGGTTCTGGGCTTGTGTTTGTCTGTTTGTTTGGAGTTTTGAGTGCTAAGCTGTTTCTTTGTTTTGAAAGGCCATGTGCTCAGGCTGGCAGTTGGAAGCTGTGAGCCTTAATTAGGCTTTGAAATCTAAAACTCTCTGCTCATTGGTCATGTCATAGCCAGAGGGAGGAGCTATCAGGAAGGCCAGAGCTTTATAAACCCTGCAAGGAGGTGAGCAGGGAGCTTGCGAACAGGAGGGAGTTTTGAGAGGAGAGTTTAGAGGGGGTGCTTAGAGGGTGCTAGTTCCTTCTGACCTTCTTTAAATGTAAAACTTTTATAATCTATATCCCAAATATTTAAATAAAACCCCCGTCTATAATCAGATTTATTCATAGGAGAAAATGCAGACAGAAGCCCAGCAGCAGAATGGGGGCTATCCTGTTTATTGCATTGAGTGTAACATGTATGATTACCTGCCCTGTGGACAGGTAGCATACATGTGCACCCGGTGCAAGGAGCTCCTGACCCTCAGAGACCGAGTTCGGGCTTTGGAGGCCAGGGTGGCTGAACTGGAGGAGCTAAGGGAGGCAGAGAGGTATGTTGATGAGGCTTTCCAGGACACTGTAGTACTGTCCCACCTCCAGTCTGACAGCCCCAGCAGTGTTAAGGAGAATGAAAGGCTCAGGGGAAGAGAGCATTCAATGGGAGCAAAGGGAAACCATCCCATAGTTGGGACCCTCCTTCCAAAGGATGTTATGGTATCCTCTCGCACTGAGGATACCTCTCTGGGGGAGGGAACATCAGTTGTTAGGAAGAGGCAGGTGTTAGTAGCGGGTGATTCGATCTTTAGAAACATAGATAGTTGGGTTTGTAATGACCGGGAGAACTGTTTGGTGATTTGCCTACCTGGTGCGAAGGTTGCGGATCTCTCGAGGCATCTAGATAGACTTACGTGTAGTGCTAGGGAGGAGCTGGTAGTCGTGGTACATGTAGGTACCAATGACATAGGGAAGAGTAGGAGAGGAGAGATGTCCTGGAGGCCAAATTTAGTTTGCTAGGAAAGAGACTGAAATCCAGGACCTCTATGGTGGCATTCTCAGAAATGCTTCCAGTTCCACGCTCAGGGCCAGGTAGGCAGGTAGAACTTCAGAGTCTCAATGCGTGGATGAGACGATGGTGTAGGGAGGATGGGTTTAGATTTATTAGGAACTGGGGACACTTTTGAGAGAGAGGGTGCCTATACAGGAAGGATGGGCTCCACCTAAACCAAGGTGGATCCAGACTGTTGGCACTAAACATTAAAAGGTTGTAGAGCAGTTTTTAAACTAAGAGATGGGGAAAGCCAATTGGTGCAGAGAAGCACGTGGATTGGATGGAGACTTCTCTTAGAGGAGAGTCCATTGATGGAGATTCTCTAGGTTTTAGTCAGAAAGAGAGGAGGGGAGATGATCAAGTATGGGCCAGATCAGACAAACAATCACATATACAAGAATCTAATACATTAGGGAAGGGGAGACAAATAAACAGTGGTAATTTTTTCAAGTGCTTCTACACAAATGCTAGAAGTCTAAATAATAAGATGGGTGAACTAGAGTACCTCGTATTAAAGGAGGAGATTGACATAATAGATATCACAGAAACCTGGTGGAATGAGGACAATCAGTGGGACACAATCATACCGGGATATAAAATATATCGGAAGGACAGAATAGGTCGTGCGGGTGGCAGAGTGGCACTATATGTGAAAGATAATGTAGAATCAAATGAAGTAAAAATCTTAAATGAATCAACATGCTCCATAGAATCACTATGGATAGTAATTCCATGCTCCAATAATAAGAATTTAGCAGTAGGGAAATATTATTGACCACCTGACCAGGACAGTGATAGTGACGTTGAAATGCTAAGGGAGATTAGAGAGGCTATCAAAATAAAAAACTCAATAATAATGGGGGATTTCAATTATCCCCATATTGACTGGGTACATGTCACCTCAGGACGAGATGCAGAGATAAAATTTCTCGATGCCTTAAATGACTGCTTCTTGGAGCAGCTGGTACAGGAACCCACAAGGGGAGAAGCAATTCTTGATTTAGTCCTGAGTAGAGCGCAGGATCTGGTCCAAGAGATAACCGTTACAAGACCGCTTGGGAATAGTGACCATAATATAATAACATTTAACATTCCTGTGGTGGGAAGAACACCTCAGCAGTCCAACACTCTGGCATTTAATTTAAAAAGGAGAATTACGCAAAAATGAGGAGGTTGGTTAAACAGAAATTAAAAGGTACAGTGACTAGAGTAAAATCCCTGCAAGCTGCCTGGAAGCTTTTCAAAGACACCATAATAGAGGCCCAACTTAAATGTGTACCCCAAATAAAAAAAAGCATAGTAAGAGACCTAAAAAAGAGCCACTGTGGCTTAACAACCATGGAAGTGGAAGTCCAATCCTAGTGAGGTAAATAGAAAGGAATATAAACACTGCCAAATCAAGTGTAAAAATGTAATAAGAAAAGCCCAAAAAGATTTTGAGGAACAGCTAGCCAAAAACTCAAAAAGTAATAGCAAAATGTTTTTTTAAGTACATTAGAAGCAAGAAGCCTGCTAAAAAACCAGTGGGGCCATTGGACAATCGAGCTACAAAAGGAGCAATCAAAGACAATAAAGCCATTGTGGAGAGACTAAATGATTTCTTTGCTTCAGTCGTCACGGCTGAGGATGTTAGGGAGATTCCCAAACCTGCACCATCCTTTGTGGGTGATGAATCTGAGGAACTGTCCCCGACTGAAGTGTCATTAGAGGAGGTTTTGGAACAAATTGAAAAACTTAACAGTAACAAATCACTGGGACCAGATGGCATTTACCCAAGGGTTCTGAAAGAACTCAAATGTGAAATTGCAGAACTATTAACTGTGGATTGTAACCTATCCTTTAAATCAGCTTCTGTACCCAAGGACTGGAAGACAGCTAACATAACACCAATATTTAAAAAGGGCTCTAAAGGCGACCCTGGCAATTACAGACCAGTAAGTCTAACATCAGTACCGGGCAAATTAGTTGAAACAATAGTAAAGAATAAAACTGTCCGACACGTAGAAGAACATAATTTGCTGGGCAAAAGTCAACATGGTTTCTGTAAAGGGAAATCATGTTTTACTAATTTATTAGAGTTCTTTGAAGGGGTTAACAAACATATGGACAAGGGGGATCCAGTAGATATAGTATACTTAGATTTCCAGAAAGCTTTTGACAAGGTCCCTCACCAAAGGCTCTTTTGTAAATTAGGTTGTCATGGGATAAGAGGGAAGATCCTTTCATGGATTGAGAACTGGTTAAAAGACAGGAAACAAAGGGTAGGAATAAATGGTAAATTTTCCAAATGAAGAGGTGTAACTAGCGGTGTTCCCCAAGGGTCAGTCCTAGGACCAATACTATTAAACTTATTCATAAATGATCTAGAGAAGGGGGTGAGTCGTGAGGTGGCAAAGTTTGCGGACAATACTAAACTGTTCAAGATAGTCAAGACCAAAGCAGACTGTGAAGAACTTCAAAAAGATCTCACCAAACAGAGTGATTGGGCAACAAAATGGCAAATGAAATTTAATGTGGATAAGTGTAATGTAATACACGTTGGAAAAAATAACCCCAACTATACATACAATGTGATGGGTGCTAATTTAGCTACAACTAATCAGGAAAGAGATCTTGGAGTTATTGTGGATAGTTCTTTGAAAATGTCCACGCAGTGTGCAGCGGCAGTCAAAAAAGCCAATAGAATACTAAGAATTATTAAAAAAGGGGTAGAAAATAAGATGAATATCTTACTGCCCCTATATAAAACTATAGTACGCCCACATCTTGAATACTGTGTACAGATGTGGTCTCCTCACCACAAAAAAGATATTTTGGCATTAGAAAAGGTTCAGAAAAGAGCAACTAAAATGATTAAGGGTTTGAAATGGGTCCCATATGAGGACAGGCTAAAGAGACTGGGACTTTTCAGTTTAGAAAAGATGAGACTGAGGAGGGATATGATAGAGTTATATAGAATCATGAGTGGTGTGGAGAGGGTGAATAAGGAAAAGTTATTTACTTGTTCCCATAATGTAAGAACTAGAGGACGCCAAATGAAATTAATGGGTAGCAGGTTTAAAACTAATAAAAGAAAGTTTTTCTTCACACAGCGCACAGTCAACCTATGGAACTCCTTGCCAGAGGAGGCTGTGAAGGCTAGGACTATAACAGAGTTTAAAAAAAGAGCTAGATAAATTCATGGAGGTTAGGTCCATAAAAGGCTATTAGCCAGGGGGTAATGAATGGTGCCCCTGGCTTCTGTTTGTCAAAGGCTGGAGAAGGATGGCAGGAGGCAAATTGCTTGATCATTGCCTTCGGTCCATGGCACTGGACACTGTCAGCTGACAGGATACTGGGCTAGACGGATCTTTCGTCTGACTCAGAATGGCCATTCTTATGTTCTTATTGCCCATCCCTATCCTAAACCATCCCCTTATGTGTGTATGTGTGAGCACATTATGATGTAATCTTTAATTACATGATTGCATGCTATTTATTCACAGCTGTGCTGCTTCAGTCAGTGCAGGGGAAGAATCAGGGTTGTGTAGGGAAGGAGGCTGTTTGTAGAATTCAGTATCATTTGTCTAACAATCTGAAGGTGGTACAGTGAAAGAGGCAGGGCACCACAGAGATATGATGCATTTAAAGTAAGTTAGATGAATACCACCACAGGAGAAGTTAATTCTATTCCTACCTCTGCTGTGGAATTCCTGTGTGATACTAAGCTACCCGCTTAGCCATCTGCTAAAATTTTGGTTATCTGTTTTGTGTTCCTCTTGTCCAACTTGACACACTTGGGGTCTGATTTAAGCCATGAGCAAACATTTCAATTAAGTTATCAGTAGTGGTAACAATGTTCCCTCTAATCTTTTCCCTCCACGTGCGAAATATATTTTTATGTGCACTGAGGCATGTGGGAGTGTGCACTACTAGTAGAAACAAACAAAAAAAAACCAACCCAGCTGTGAGTGTTCTGCTAATCAACTGGGCGGCATATGAATCTCTCTGGCATGGATGCACAACTGCACCACTTACAGGGAACACTCGTGGTAGATAGTCATTCCCTCTGTCAGGAAGACAGCATGGTAAGAGGGAAAGGAGCACAGTGTTGGGAATCAAGAGGTCTTTAGTGTTAATCTTCACTCTGCTGAGCATACTGTATGGCCTCATCCTTAAAAAAACCCAAAGCCTCTTCTCCGACTTTGCAAGTGTGGAGATAAGCTCATTAGCATTTGTGAGGCACTCAGGTACTGCTACCCTGATGGACATCCATGCGAAATTAATATTTATGTGTTTTCTATGGATGGTGTGTAATACATAAGGAAATGGCTACTCATCTGCTGAGCAGAGAGGATAAAACAAATATTGAGCAGCTATCTATTCACTCAATAAGACAGTGGGAGATCCCTGGAGAAAAAAAAAACAGTGTATAATTAAAGATTATCAAAAAGCATAGGCACAAGAAGGTGATATTAAGCTCAGATGAGGCAACTTAAATTTTTGTATTTTCTAATATTCATGTGCTTGCCTTTGCTATCCATACAACACTTTTAACATAGGGATTTTTTATGTAGTTCACTGGGGCTTTTCAGGGAAAGGATAAATACTAAATCTATTATGTACAATAACTATAACAATCCCAATATCCTGTATTATTTGAATGGTAGGCCTTCAGCACTACTGTTTAGCTTGAACTACAGACATTCTCTCGTAGCAAAAGAATGACATATCACAATGGGGAAAATGGACTCCTAGCATCAGTACTGGGTCCAGAATTTGGTCAAGGGACACTCAGGCTAGTTCCCTCTTATGCTTGCTGCCAGGAAAGAATAGGTTCCTGCCCTATGCGCACTTTAGAGTAGGGAGGCCAGGCCATTTTGTGAGGCTGAGAGGAGCATGGCTTGGCTCAGCTCTCTTCTTCCACTCCATTCTACAGTTGCTCTGACAGCAGCAACTTCTCTGTTTTCAGGATTTTCAGTGCAGCATCTGTTGCTGTGAAGATGGCAGTGGCAGGATGGACTCATTTCTATAGAATGTTTGTGTTCAATTATTATTTTGGCAAGGTGCCAACATTTTTGCTGACAAAGCAAGCATAGGTCTGGAAGTAGCAGCTGTCAATCGTTCATAACTCAGCTGAACCTGAATGGAATTTCACGGAACAAAAAGAAGGCACTTTTCTAGCCCAGGGCTTTCTCCAGGACAAATTTCTAAGAACTGCTACAAACATTGAAGGTGAGAGAGCTTTTCAAAAAAGGTCATAAGAACCTTAGACAACCTAAACATAAATGGTTGCCACCTGATCCTCCAATAATAAATTATAATAAATCACAATATGTGCATCTAAAACAATGGTTCCCTCATCACTTTCTAATCTCCCTCTTACAGCAAAAAGCATGAAATCTCACATACATGGATGACATTATATCCTGTGTGACTACTTGGGCTTCATACATTAGTTTGACAAGATATCATAGCCCCTCTTCCTCTCTGCCCCTCACTATGTTGGTCTCAGTCCACCACCTTAAATTTAGCAAAATCACAGTAAGACTACCATAAGCCAGGCTAGTATGTTTTGTCCCTTTGAATGATCTGATAAACTGAGGCTAAGATGCTCTGTCTGAGTCTACAAGGAAAGCAATTCCATTGTGGTTTTGCTTAAGTAGTCAGGAAGCATTCAGCTGGCAACAAATTGACATATTTTTAATCGGTAGAAAACATTATATTCTTATCTTTCTGAATTCTCAGGAGAAGACTTTGCCTCAGGGGAAAACATTTTCAGAACACCAGCTCAAATGTATCTGGTGCTGTACTGAGTGCAATTCCAAGAAACTTAAGGCATCAGAAGAAAAATCATTAAAAATATTTCCACAGAAATTAGAGCCTAACAAATATGTTGGGATTTCTTAGATTTTCTTCCTAAATAGTGGCACCAACCTGTGTGGTCTCCAGGAGAGAAAAGACAACATTGGTTTGTCAACTAGCACCATTTGCTTATATGAAAAAATATGCAAATGTAGTGGAGGAAAGACCGATTTGTACAGTACGCCAGAGGTTTTTATGGTCAGGGAGCTTTTAAAGACCTAATAGGTATACCAAAACCAGCCTTATTTTGAGCTAGCCATATCATGTAGTTAGATGAAAGAAATAGAACCAAAGCTATGCTTTAGCCCTGATCCTGCAATTTGTACCATTCAGAACAATTCATGTGTCAGTGATCCCTGGAGTCAATGAGGACCATCTAGGTGAAAGCTTTGTGTTATGGGTGTCAACTTTTTAACAAAAGAAAATCGCTCTCTAACAGAAGGAGAAATTAATTGGCAATGCTATTTAAACTAAAATGCATCGAGACACCAATCTGCGAGTGCTCATTTGCAGTTTCACCATGTAACTGAAAAGGTGTCCAACCACATAGCAATCCACAGCTCAGTTAAAATGACTGTTTACAGGGTGTCAGCTCTGGTGAAAATTAAACAAAATGCAGAAACAAAACAAGGAAGCCTTTCTACTGGTTAAGTTGCTTGCATGATCTCTAACTGGTGTCTGCTAGAAAGCTATGGAGAAGCCAGGAGACACATATTAAACCAATGGGGCCTTTTTCAATGATGGAATAGCTTGGGTTTTGTGTATGCATGTGTGTCTGTAATAGCATCATTTTTGTATAATTTAGATAGCTGCAGTGATTTCTATATAATTTTTTATCACTGGTGCCATAAATTTAGAATCCTAAAAACATTAACAATTCTACTATGTTATGAAATTATAATAGTAAAACAATTTTAAAGTCTGTCTAAAAAGACCCCATTAGAATGTGGCTATCATGTGAATTTATAACAGCAAAATAATGGAAATGCATGTTTGTGAAGGCCCAGTTATGATGCCATTAAAATGCTTCTACCACAGACTCTGATGACATCGAAAAATATTATAGATCATTGAGGATATAGTTATTCCATCTAAGTAGGCTGTGTATATGTAACCCTTCTGCCAGGCCGAGTTAATAGCAGCGAGGGCCAGGTTCAGTATCTAGGGGTCTCCTCCCAACAAGGTAATACAACACCAGCTCGAGCCCCCACCCAGTGACCTGGGAAATCTTACATACACATCTGGGCGCCTCAAAGAGGCAATTCTTCCCCTCTCACAAGCACAGAGCCTCAGTGTAGCAGCAAACCTTTAATAACATGAGGTAACCGACATCAGCATTAAATTGGGAAAACACCACAACTCGGATTCATAGACCAAACATGAGCAAAGACCACCCCCCCAGCCACGAATCACACAAAGTCCCAAAGTCTAACACCCCAAAAGTCTCTGCCCCAGGTCAGTGCTACCCCAGGGTTCAAAAGTTCACCCGGCAGGGTTTTACCCTTCCAACCTGGAGGGGGCGGGGATTGATACACCTTACATGGTCCGCCGATGGCTCCGCCTCTCCGTGGGTTCTGCTGCCGCGGTCAACGCGAGTCACTCCGCCACACTCCACCTGTAGTCCAGTGAGCCGCCTGAGCTGTCCCACGAACTGTCCAGCTCCGCCAGCCATCTCGGTCCACGCCCCGGGCCGCCAGCTGGTTGCTCCTGCAGCTGCTCCACTGGCTGTCTGCTGCCGCTCCTACCAGCCGCAGGTCATCCCCGCCAACCACTCTGCTGTCCGCCTGCACCCGCCGGTCATCCCCACAAACCGCTCTGCTGTCCACCTGCACCCTCCGGTCGTCCCCGCAAACCGCTCTGCTGTCCACCTACACTTGCTGGTTGTCCCTGCAAGCTGCTCTGCTAGTAGCTTCTGCAGCATAGCACCAAGCTCCCCTCAGCATCAGTGATTTCAGCTCTTCTGCAGTATAGCAGCACAGTCATTTCAGCTCTTCAGCTCATAATAGAGGAGCCTCAGTGGTAGTGCTCCACTGGCCCACAGTGAAGCCAACTCAGCAGCTCACAACTAGACTCCTAATGGAATCTAAATTAGTTCTGATACCCCACAGTGGAGAAAGGAGGAAGTGCAATCAGTGTTGTGTAGGCCCTCAGACAGGGCCCCATCACCACGTACAAAGACCTGTCCCCAGCCTCTCAACTTGACTGGGTTTGGAACCCATGCCCCTTGTCTAGCGAGTGCTACTTAGTTTATGGCGAATCCCTCTGTCATAAACAGTTCCACCATTCCATTGTCCTTGATCCACATAATCAGGGTAACAACACTTTTATCCCCCCTGCCTCAATAACAGAGAGACTGGGGATCCCACAGTGGCCAAAGTGACCATTTGGGCTGCTGTGAGCACATACAAGGCAGGGTGGGTGTGTCTATGCAAATTGGGTGTGTCTATGCAAATGAGATCAGCCCCTGAAGTCTCTTTGCACCACTCGCCATAGTTCACCACCATATGTCAGGGTAGAGCTTATCCTGACCCTGCTTACATCTATAATGGATTAAATATTATGTTTACTGGAGTATTATAGCTTTTGGAATTGCATTTTACTAGGGGGCAGGTAATATCACTATGTTTTTGCGGGGCCTATTGCTAATATGTCTACTGGTGTCACAGTGCCTTCAGTAAATATTGGGGAAGGCAAGGCTACAATGGCAGGCTTAATTTTTTTTTTTTTTTTTTTTTTTTGCTTTTGTGAGTTAATCTTTGAAGAGGAATTATTAGCAAATAAATAATTTGACAACACAATCTAATATTGTTTCTACAAAAAGATAAAGAAACATTTATTACAATGTATGTATTTGAGGCATGAGACTATTACGCAATACTCAGATAGTTAACTCTTTTCTTAACTTTACAAGTAAGTTTTCTATTTACATAATTTCTGAGGAACAAATTCATACACACTTCTGCAGTTTATCAATATCACTGTAATGATTTAGCCAACCTTGACTACAGAATGAGCCACACCTGGGAGAGATTGGGGCAAATGCCCTATAAAGAGCAGCAGCAGAAGGCAATGCTCAGGGACTAGAGACTGCTATAACTGAGCAAGCTCTAGCAAAGAGCCCTGATAGCATTGAGAATTCTGTCACATAGGGCCTGAAAATGTCCTGCTAAAGCAGGAAAGGCCCCAGGCTGGAAGTCCTGGGAGGAGGAAGAGAAACTTGTTTGTGTGGACTTTTGGCTGGATTTGAAAATTTTATTTTGAATGTTTGTTAATTTCATAGTGCACAACTCAAGAAGGGCTGAGAATGAACAAAAGCGTCTGAGTTCCTTGAACAGTCCAAGAGGGAGAACTGAGGCAGGCTGCTTGTAGCACAATTCAAGGCCATGTGGGGTCACACATGCAGTGGCCAGTCCACTACAACTGGCATAGTTGTCCAGATTTGCAACAGTCATCTACTATTAAGGAGGGAAATAGCAATAGTGCAGAAATTGGAGGAAGCTATTCATCTCCTGTCTGAACAGCTGCAATGGACATAGGCAGTTCTTGTGCAGGAACACTGGCAGTTGCAGAAGGCACAATGGCCCATACAAGGGAAGGCAGGATCATCCTTACAAGGGAAGATTTTTGGGTGCCCTATGCAGTTGCATATTCTGCACAATGGCCCGTACAAGGGAAGGCAGCCATATGTGCAGAATATGCAACTGCATAGGGCACCCAAAAATCTGGGACACCACGGGTCTTAATGTTCACCCATCTGCTTCTTCTTATCCCTGTTCTGTTTCCTCTGGAGAGGATCTAGTTAACCCAAAAGTGAACAAGTCTGCCAGACCTATTAGGAGAACACTGAACATGTGAAAGAACCATTTAAGTAGTAATGAAGCCATTTAATAGGGATTTGACAGCCCCAGGTATATAACGTCAGTTTCTGACTTTACTGTGTTAGTTCATGGGATCTTAGTTTAAAATTTGCTTTAAAGATATGAGAAGGCAGGAAAAGGGAATAAGGGAATTTGTGTGCAGCCATCTTGGTCTTGTTAGCAAGAGTGAGGCTAAGTTTATGGCCTGACAACAGGAGAGCTGTAATAAGACGCTGCCTTTGCTTCTCCTCTCCATATGGAGATAAGGATAGAATGCTGACTCTGGCAGGGACCTTGAGATAAGGAGCATCTGGGTGGAACTAAAATAACTGTTAGCTCTTCGGATACAAGTAATTGAAGGAGACTAATTGTTTAATGTTATTATATTAACCGACATATATAAACTCCTTCCCATTACAAACACCAATGGCTATCTGGGAAGGGGGGGGGTGGCTTCCCCACCCCCGGCCGAACCAGTTTTTCCTTTGCTGCAGCTCGTAATAAAACTGCCTCTGGCTACTTGTTGCATACAAATGCAGAGTGAGGACAATGTTTTCTTCCACGGATATTTCACTAGCATGTTGCTGAAGATTACAAAATCACTTCTCTAAAATATCATCACTCCCTCCCACCCAGGCATAGGGACACCAGTTCAATAGCACTGTGCAGAGCCCCATAAATCCTAAGGATGTTCCTGGGGGAAAGATACAGACAGTGGAGTTTGAGGCCCAGCAGTGCTGGCAGAGGAACAACTGCCTCCTACATGAGAGGAATCTGTGTGTGTTATTCTGGGCAGAAGAGCAGGGCACAGATAATTTGAGTGCCAGAGGCAAGGCCACCAACAGGGGAGAGGGTAAGCAAAAAGAGCAGCTGCCTCAGGGCCTGGCAATTGAAAAGGGCCTGGGGCCCCTGGCCACAACCCTTTAAATTGCCACTGGAACCTCAGGTGGCCTGGGCTGGGCAGTGCTGAAGGGCTGGCTGGGGGAGGCACCCCCCAGCCCAGCCTCTTCTGCCCAAGGCTCTGCTCCTGAAGCTGCCCACCCCTCCCTCATACTAGTGGCCCAGCAAGTCTGTCGGCAGCCCTCACTGCAGAAGGCAATATGAATACTGTGGGGGGAATGTATAAGAGAAAACAGAAGCACGGGAGGGCAATGTCCCAGAGTAAGGGTTCACCCAAATATTTTAGAAGTGGAGAGACAGGATACATTAAAAGTGTCTGCCCCTTACATAAAGAGGTCAGTGGGAAGGGAGAATCCCTGAACACCAAGAGAGGCTCAAAGAGATGGGCAGTGAAGCAATGGAGACAGTCTGTACATTACAGAAATACAGCAGCTCCATGTACCTGTGGCAAGGAAAACTAGTGGAGGTGGGAATGGCCACAGCAATTAATACTCTGAGCATAGGGAAGAAACAAAGATAGAATTGGCTGCTAGGCAATATAACCGAAATGTGGAAACCCTTGAGAATGGCAGGGTTGTATCTGCATTTGGGAGAAGGGGATGAAAATTGAGGCCATAATAAAAGTAGATCTTCCCCTCATGGCAGCACCTCCTGCCAAGATGTGCAATAGAGCTCTGGAAGGAGATGATATAGGGAGTCTAACTTCTCTAGTGCAAAAATATCTGTGGGAATTACTTTTTGTAGAAGAAGCCAGGTGCTTGCCCTGTTGAATGATTTCAGCCATGTATCCTGATTATAACTTACACGTCTTCGTTAATTTTAATATAAGGTTAGTCTTTGTACCACACAATTAGCTAATGTCTTTGTCTCTACCAACAAAATATCTGAGCCTTCAACTAATATAAAAACAAAGACGGTGTTAAAGGATGCTTAAAGGTTCAAGTTCTGCCCTCTTGCATCCCTAAAGAATCCAGCAGGTTTGCACAAGTGTAAATGAAAGCAGAATCTAATTCACTGTATTAAAAGCTAGCAAATAAACTATTGGTGTCAACGCATTGAAAGTTCCATTTGATATAGGCTTAATATGTTAGTAAGAGCACTTCTATCCTAAAGTAAATTTTGTAAGAATCTAATTTTTACATACTGAACACAGGAAATTCAGATAGTTCCAAACAGCCAGGAACAAAGGGACAAGAAAACAGTAGCAAAACTGAGCTAATGTGGAAACGAGAGCATTCTAGTAAAACCATGCAGTGAAGGTAAAAGAAACAAAAAATTTTATCGCTACAGAGTCACAATCTACTCATTTATGCCACAGTAAACCTAGAATAGCTTCACTCATCGGACAACATTTTTATGTAGTTCTTCTAGATGTCTACTGCTGTAATTGAAAGCAACATTTCAACCAGCAGTCCATCAAAATGTATTGCAGAACCTGTAGTGTACCGAGGAAATGTCCTCATGGCCAGTTACTGTGTGGCAAACTAGTGTACTATAGATTTACACTCCAGCTGGCCATGCAAAGATTTTCCTGAAGACAATCCCTTAGACTGCACAGGAAAAGAAAACACCAAAGGCAATCTCAACAGTGTTTATCTAGCTACTTTTGTTGACTGACCATGAAAAAGAACTTTAAAATCAATTGCTATTTTCATTAAATGCATTTGAGCCATCTAATACATTTAGTGATCTGCAGAGTCACATTTAATATAGAAAATACTTTTTTTTCTTAACAAACTTTAGTGTTGGCAAAACAGTAAGTAGACAGGCTACAAATGTAATTTGTGATACAGTAGAGATAAGAACATAGTTTTGACTCACCTAACCATCCTGATCCAGAATTGGGAATGCACATGTCTGTCTCAGCACTGGGCAACACAAATCCAACCACAAAAACCTCTATCCCATCAGCCATTAGTGCCATTCCAAGAACAAAGAAGAGGGCCCACTGAAAACGGCCATGTCCACACTCTTGTATAATCAGTTCATACTGTTGTGCTAGCTCCTCTTCATCAGCTTTCCTCTCTGTTTCCAGTTCATGACGATCCTTGTATTCATCATGGATGGGCTGCTCTAGGGCCACTATGCCATCCTTACCCTGCCCCATGTTTGGGATTCCCTGATACTCTCCTTCGTAAATCTCATCATCTTCATCATGCCCTTCAGTTGCTTCACTTGATCCTTCATCATCATTGGCTTCTCCATCATAATTTCTTCCTTGTGTGTAGTAGTCATCATCATCTTCCCCTTCCTTGAACTGATTGTAGGACCTCTGTGTATACCCATCCTGAGCTTTGTCTACAGTTTTATTCACCTTCTTTACAGTTTGTCTCTTCACCTCCTTAGCAATGTCCTTAGCCCCTTTCACTAATGAAGTCCTATCTCTGTATGCGTCTTCCATCGTATATTAATGTACAATGGTCCTATTGGAAATGGATCTATTGATTCTGTCTGGAATAGCTATTCTGCCCTGGATGTCAATAGTGGAGATGAAAGAACATGTTCGGCTTCAGCAAGTTATCTGCAAAATATAAAAAGAGAATATCCTTGTTTATATTTTGTTGCCTCCTAGATGCTCCTTCACACTAATATGGTAGGTACCATATTAATAATTATTTAGGAGTACCGCATAGTAGCTGCATTTCTACAACTAGCAAAGGACTCCAAAGATGGTGTACATACATTTTCTTTCTACATTGAGAAAATGCCCTTGAGAAAATCCCGATATCCGTACATTCACACACTGGAATTTGTCTGCCCATGTCTCACCAACACTAATTTTCAGTCAAAGAAAAAATCGTCTCTATGCTAGTGCTTAATATAAACATTGCTTGTTTGCAATTTATGGACAAAATGGTAGAGATGAACACAAAACCACAATGCCATTTTAAAAAAAGTTAATTTAGTACTTGGGAAAAGTGAACCAATGAACAGCTATGGACACAGAAGTCTATTTACAGGTATCAGCTGTGCACGCTTCTCCATAGTAGCTCATCAATGTGCTTCAACTTTTATCTGGAGGAGCCACAATTAGTGATGAAAGGGTAGTCAAGTTTTTATAAAGCTTCAAAGACTGATCTGAAGTACACTGAAATCAATAGAAAGACTCCCATTGACTGCAACAGATGGTGAATCATGCCCTTAGTGTCAGTTTTAAACTCTAATGATGTTGACACCTGAAGTAAGGATATGGACAGAGAACATCAGCTAATTGCACACTGACCATGAAACAGTGTGTGGTTAATGCCTTTAGTCTCCAGGATTGTTGTTTTCAAAAAGCAGCTAGGTGATTTAGTACTGCAAATCCCATGGAAAGTCAACTCATTTAGGCAATTTTGAAAATCCCACTGTATTACCCATCCTCTTAGATTTTAGCTCAAGCATTTTTAAAGTATTATGTTGATTTTGAAGTATGCCTCCCTCCAGTTAAAATGAGCACATACTATAAACTGAAGGGGGCTATGGAAAGCTGTTTTGAAGAAGTTTTGGTTTGAGAAATATATAGTGACTGGAAAAGTACACAAACTTCAAGACTGGTATAAATTAAAAACTGAAACTGACATATGAAAAAGCCCATGTTTAGTAGTCTTTTTAAAATCAAATTCCCTTCCTTATTTCTCATTCATTCAATTATTTTTCCCCTTTTCAACATTTTTCACTATTTTTGCTGTTTGCATGAACAAGTCATTCATGCAGTGGTTCTCATAACCTCAGCATGCAGTGCTTCAGGTAGAAATAGTGCACAGGAATGTTTAAAACCAAGATAACTATTGTTTTTGTTGACAACAATTTGATTCATTAACTAGCCTTTCAAAAACAGAGTATTTTACAATTCGGGAGGAATTTTCAAAAGTGCTCAGCATCGACCTAACTCTGCTCCTCCCTGTCAGGTTAATGACAGGTTTGCAAATGAGTTTCATGGGAGTAGATATGAGCCAATAATGATTACTTTTTAAAATCCATCTTTAAATGGAGTGACTATATTCCCCTATGCTGAATACAAGACTCCTGGTAAAACAGCTCATATTCAAGCGAGTTCAATGCCAATCAATAAGAACTATGTAGTGCAAACATTCCAATTAATATCAAGTTGACTGAGCCCCTGTTAAAAAGAAATACCATGCAGCTGGAGTGTTCCATTTACAGCAGGATGCAGCATGTGAAGAGGGTGCTGTGCGCCTCTGCCTGGGGACCTGCAGGGTTCAGTTTCAAACAGGCTGAAAATAGCTTCTCCCCAGCACTCCAGAGCCTACTTGAGAGATGGAGAAGCTTCCCCGTGCGAGCTCCATGTGGGGCTTTGGCACATGGAAGGTTTAGCTCCTCCTAGCCAGCACCCTAGACAAGAGAGCTTGAACTTTCCCTGGATGCCAGCCCAGTAAGGGAAGGAAGGAGCTGGCCAGCCAGGCTGTTAGTGAGCTAAATGATCTGGCCGGGGGCTGGCTCTCCATACAGCACCAGAAGCAGAACACACCCTGAAGGGGAGGAGAAATATGGAGGAGCAGGGCGTTGGGAGGGAGGGCACAGCAGGGAGAGGACAGTAAGAGAGGAACATGTAAAGAGGTGGGCAGCAGATGAAGCATGTAACCAGATACTGTCTGCCTGCACTCACCAGCCACTAGCCAGTGCTGGCTAGAAATGGTGAGAGGAGGAAACTGCTGTCCAAGAGTTGGCACGCAGTAAGGACTGCACTGAGAAACCAACAGAGAATTGTCTGGTCCCGGACTCAGCAGTTTTGCCTGACCATCAGCCTTTTACATTCACCCCCATTGTCAATCACTGCTCTTCCCACCCCACTGGTAGGTGGTTGACTGGCAAGCAAGGATCTGGCTAGCATTAGGGCCCACCAGTACTGATGGAAGGGACAATTTGCACATAAAAAAATATAGGAGCACCTGCAGAGGGGCTTAAATACAGGACTGTCCCTTTAAAAACGGGATATCTGGTCATCCTACTTTTAAAGTAATGTATTGTCAGCGGCAGATATAGGGCAGGGCGAGTGGGGCGACTGCCCTGGGCCCCGCACTGCAATAGGCCCCGTGCCGAGCAGGGCCCAAACGGCTGCTTGCTCCCGTGCCACAGCCTGGCTGAGCGGCACAGAACTCAGCAGAGCGCCACAGTAGGAGGCAAAGGCTGTGACAGAGGCTCCAGGTCCTGCCCCCGGCCGTGTACATCACCACCCCGCCCCCCTTCGCCTCCCGCCGTGGCACTCGGCTGAGTTCTGTGCCACTCGGCCGGGCCGCTGCGCAGGAGCAAGCAGCGCAAATGGCCTTTTGGGCTCCGCGAGTGAGAAGCAGGAGGGGGAGGAGAATAGAAAGAGATAGTGAGGCAGGAGAGGGAGGAGACTTAAATACAAATGAAAATTTTTAATTATTAATGCAGAATTTTGTTTAAGAATGACTTACAATATAATTAAAATAAAAATTATCCAACTAAATTAAGTTTCTATCAAATTTACCCAATTCACATTTAATATGAAAATAGCCTTCAATTTGCGCATTTTGATGCCTTTTTTCTATTTTTTCTTCAAAGGGGGACCCCCGCGAAATTGTGCTGCCCTGGGCCCCGCAAAACTCTCATCCACCCCGTGTGTTGTACTACATATTTATCTTTAAAAGTGTAATTGAGACATCCAACTTTAGGTTGGCAATGTTCTGTGGCATAGGCAGAATTACATAATGCATTGTGAAAGCTCAGACACAGGGTAATTTTAATAAAAAACCCACTGAAGTCATATAATGTGTATGTAACCTTAAAAAGCAATACGCTTTAATGAAACTAAAATAAATGTTAGGACTTTCCTCATAAATATTACAAAGTCACCACAGTTCTCTGTTTTTTGTTTTATGCCCCGAATCTAGGTTTAGTCTTACACACTTTAAATGTTCCTAAAAATCAAAGGTCACCACACTCTTCAAATAGTCTTTTCAAACCAAAGCAGTCTCCAGCAGAAAAACTGAGCACATAAAAATGAGAATGTAATATTTATGATGGAAAACTATAGCCTAATTTTAGACTCATGAGATTCCTCCTAAGTGGGTCTATTGGTCCAAAGCCACTGCTGTAATTAAAGTGCTTTAGCTTTGAAAGTATCCCTCAAAAGATACTATGGGCATAGTCTAAACTCAACAGGGGGAAAGTGGGGCATCTAATTCTCTACAATATATGCCTATGTATTGCAGGCCCTACCAGCTCTGACTGAACAGTGCCATCCTCAAGAACAATCATTGAGCTTCTCACTGCTTTTCACAGGGCTTCTCTTTAGGAGTTAATGACTACAAAATGCAATTAGATCACTATAAAACACTATAGAACAAAATGACATTAGATCACTATAGCTTCCTGCGGCTCCCCTTGGCTGCATACAGCAAACCAGAGCCAATAGGAGCTGCGAGGCTCCATGGCTGTGGCACCAGAAAGTAAACAAACCGGCATGGCCAGTTAACAGGCTTCTCAAAGTGTTTTCGCAGACCACTTTGAGAAATACTGCTGTAGAAAAAAGGGGCCTATATGATACACATGCAAATTGTTCTGTGTCTTCACTTTGCACTCACTTGAATCAAGCTTTATTTTTTCTCCATATAAAGAAAACTAAGTCCACTTTGAAGAGTGGAGGTAGCATCAGAACCAAGGTATTTTAAAGTGCATAAATCCCCAAAGACTGGCTGTCATGCAACGTTAAAGGTTAACCCTAAATTTTCTTGGTTTTTAAATAGTCATTTTTTGGTAACTATATTTTAAGAGGATTTTTATCCTTAATTTCATTTGTACTCTCAGAAACCAAATGACATCTTAGTTAAGATTTTATCTGGAAATTTAGATGTACTATTCAGTATTTCTTTGTATCTTGCATAGATTTAAAGCCAACATGCTTTTGTAGGGCTTTGACAGTTTCTTTTAGGGTATGAATTACTTTTGCAGGAAACTATAAAGATATCCTTGGGTGAAACACATTCTCGGGTGATAGGTACACAGTAATATTATTCATGCAAGATAGATTCCTATACTTTTAATTACATTGCACTGTTTAGCTACTAGTGAGCAGTTGAAAGACCTATATCAAAGTGCTGGTGAGAAGGAATGACTGTTTGAGTGAAGGGGTTTAATGTCAATGGAAATTTGCTTCTTTGCTTTTGATCATAACCGCTGTATTATCCAATAGGTCTGTTTATTGCCTGAATATGAAATAGTAAATTGCAGTGGAATTCTTTAAAGTGATAGAATACACACATAGTATTAAGTGTTGTAGCCATGTTTGTCTCAGGAAATTAGACACACAGATAGGTGAGGTAGTATCTTTCATGAACCTGAAGAAGAGCTCAGTGTAGCTTGAAATCTTGCCTCTTTCCCCAACAGAAGTTAGTCCAATAAAAGATATTACCTCATCCATCACATTTTTCACATAGTATTAAAGCATTTATAAAATATTTTCCCAGGAGCAAAATGATCTCACCTCAGTAAACCTCAAACTCTTCTTCTGTGCCCCACAAGTGAACTAATGTTCAACAAAGCCATCAAGAAGTATACATATCAGTACAAAGTAATTGTACATTATTGTTGTAACCTTTGTCCTTTTTTATGCCAATGTACCTTCCTCAGCTTCTTCAGAATTAGTGATTTTTACTCACACTTATGTCTACAATTAAAAATGACTTCATCTGCAAAATCTAATGGGGATCCCTGAAGGGGTGCACCCAGGAAGCTTCATAGGACACAGTTCCTACAAAGACTTATGGACTTAGCTTCACATGCTCTGTGTTGACTCCATTGAAGTTAATAGGGCTACTCAGAGCATATAAAGTGAAGCATAGGCTTATACTTTTATTGGACTGGGGACTCCTGTTGTAAACTCCTCAAGGTAAGAGCCTCGCCTTTTTACTTTTTCTGTAAATTACTCTTTACATGTTGGAGTAGTGTTCAAACAGTATAAAAACCAATCCAGATACACAGAGAATTCTCAGTCCTGCAGTCCTAGGGAATCAACTGGGCATTCACAAGTGCAACAAAGGACTGCGGATTTAGTCCAAAACATTCTTGTCACACTGACTGCAGACAGAGAATCAGTCATTTTTCATTGATTCAGTGGTGAGGTATTCCAGACAGACTTTTATGAAGGAAGCTTCTTTGATTTACAGTCAGACTAGACACAGTTTCCAAACTTGCATCTGCTACAATGAATTGACTATAAAATGGATGACTTTTCTCTGTACAATTACATTTTTGTCAGACAATGCCAGATGCAATGCTACTGGGATTTGAAACACTACTGAAAGTTGGTATAATGGAAATCACTTGGGGATGCACGGATTTGTTGTTTAATATACATAAAACGAATATCTTACCTTTAAACACTTTACGTTCTCTCTCATTGCTACTTATATTGGGCTAGTAAAATTTGCCATTTATTTCACCTCTTTCTTGTTACAAGTCCCACAGGGGTCGCCATGTTAGTTTGCGTCTTCAAAAACAACAAGGAGTCCTATGGCACCTTAAAGACTAACAAATTTATTTGAAAACAAGTAGTCCTGTGGCACCTTCGAGACTAACAAAAATATATAATATCATGAGCTTTCGTGGGTACTTGTTTTTACCCACTTTTGTCTAGAAGGTGCCATAGGAGTCCTTGTTTTTTCTTGTTATAAAATAAAAAATGGTTAATTGTAAGTTGTGAATTGATAAAACTACTGTATTACAGGAACTCCAGGCATATCTCTGAATCATATTTCATTACAATTACAATTTTTTTCTAAGGAAGTTTTTTCCCTCCCTTATTCCTTTCTTTCCATTTTAAACTCATGTCTCTTCATAAACCTGTATTTTAACAGGCATTCTGATTTTGTGTTTGTATCTATTTTTCCTCTTCCTTCAATTTTTTTTTTTTACTATTAATTACAGACCGTCCTCACTCTAAGTCCAAGATACGTTCAAAAAAATTGTACTTATAGCAAAACAACTTAAAGTGGGGAATTTTTTTCCCCACGGCTGACTTCCATTTAAGCAAATTGGGGGGACGGTTTTGCACAACTTATACAAGGAATGGAAGGACTTATAATGCATCAGTTCCTACAAACGTCAACGACTTTAGTGTGGAACGGATGTATACCGGTGCGACTTATAGTGGGGAGGCCCTGTACATACAATAAAAGACAAGACCTTTGTTTCTTCTGACTTTTTCTGTTCCTGCTGCTTATTGCTTATCTGAAGACATAATCCTCTGATTGTCACACCAAAATCATGTACAGTTATAATAACCAACTGTGATGTCATGGAGGATTTTAACTCCATGTGAGGAAGGATCAATGAGAGGAGTATGTGAACTTTAAGAGAGGAGAGGAAATATAACTTGGAAAAAAAAAAGTGTCTCAAACAAAAAAAATGAGTAAGGAGAAATAGAAAAATATTATATACTGTGACATACTGAAATACAATGATTTTCAAAATTTTACCCAAGTTTTTAAACATTTTGTGTGTGACACGATTCACATGAGACAAAGCTCTTTATCCAGAAAACCATGTGTTACTTCAAGCATTTGAGCAGTCCCTCTATTAGTCCCTCTATTATTAAAGTTACGCACTCATGTATGTTGCTGGAATACGGTCTTGAGGCATCAGTAGTCCTTAGAACCATTACAGGCCACCTCCTCTGAGAGAAGGAGAAAAGAAGAACTGTGGAACAGTGGCTCCTCCATTGATAAACAAATCCCACCTTTGTCTAAATGTGTGTAGGGGATCCTTGTACAGCTGAGCTATGGAGGAAGGCTGAAACCTATGTCTACATCCACTAGAATGTTACCCTTCCCTGTATAGAAGAACTATGCTGGTATTACTGTTAGAGGAGCCTCTACATTCACAGGGGTGGTATTTGCTTTATAGGGCAGGTAAATCGAATTAAAAGGATAAATACATGAATTTAAGGAAGAGGTGTTTCTAAGTCACCAAGCTTCATGTGCAAAAGTGAGATCTCAATAATATTCTACTTACCTGGAAATCAAAGAGAAACATTTAATGTGTAAGCCTAGTTTACATTATTTGCCATGTACAGTAATGATTGCTGAGAAAATTATGGCTTTTTCTTTCAAGGAATCCACTGGAAATCAAAAGCAGAAAAGGATTTTAAATAAATACAGAAATCAGATTGAAAGATATTTAAAGAGACTTCTGTCTGGGTTTCATAACATCAGATAGAAATTTAGAATACACATCCTAAATTAAGAATTAATTTTCCTCATGTAAAAACAGATGAAAAAAAATCAGTATCGCGGATATATATAGATATAGATATATAGATATAGATATAGATAGATAGATATTAATTGGGATATTTAAAAATATTTCAATAGTTAAAAATTGAAATGATTTTGGCAGATGGATATTTTGCAACCCAGACTACTTTTTCCTTTTTAAAACAAAACAACAACCAGTCCATTGAATTTTCCAAATGACACATGCCACAGTTCACTTATTTTTGATTATTTGGTATCATTGCACATAACTGGATCTGTATACTCTACACATAATTATGTCTTCATATAAATTCACATACTCTATTACTCTCCTCACAATAACATGCCATACCAAGATAATAGCTGATGAAATTACAGTAATTCTATTAAAATAATAATCCAACATACATTATTTTTAAAAACAAGGAAATAATCATAATGAAGATCATATTGTGGCAGCTGGTATGCAAGAGCACTCTAGGAAGAGGGATGCCTGGGTAATATCTTGGCTTACTAGGCTTTGAGACATGGCTGCAATGAATAAATTAATCTATATTATATAGCTGCAAGGAGGAAGACAACTGAGTGATTATTTTTTAAATCCTACAGGCATTTACATAAGGAAGAGGTGTTTCTAAGTTGTATAAAAACAACTACTTAGGGCCCAATTCTTATTTGCATTAAGTCCCTCTTTATATTGTTTTGGTAGGGTAAAAAGGCCCTATGATGAGTGTAAAAGGGAACTTCTACGTACTTTATGATCCCTTTACACTGCCACAGCAATGAGAATCAAGCCCTGAGAGTGTTTTTTTCCTGCTTAAGGACACACATATGCACCTAGCAAGAGACAGAACCCAGTTCTCTGCTTGCACACTGTTTACAGTGTAACTCCATTGACTTAAACAAATTTACTCCTCAGTTACTTACATTGGTGTACTTAAAAGAAGAATCAGGGTCAGTAATTTTTATCTGGAAACTGCACTTACGACAAACAAACAATTCAGTACTGCCACCTTATACCTTAGAAATAAAGCATACAAAAGAGATAGGAAATGCCAAAGTGAATCAGTGTTCCAGAAAAGAATCTAGAAACCTTATCTGGGCCTTGTGACAGTCCTTTGGGTGCGAGCACCCCGTCTGGGTCCAGGACGAGGGCCCGGCGAGCCCGATTGTCGACCGCTGTTCACGCAGGGCAGTCCCTTTGGGCGCGAACCCCACCCGAGTCCGGGACGGGGCCCTGTGGGCCCGGCTGCCGAATGTTTTTTCCCCTTCTCCGTCCCGTATGCCCACCATCCGATGCAGACACCCGTCCTGTACCTGGAAGTATGGTCCTTGGGTTCCCCTGCTGGGGTCCTCCTCCCTTTGCTCGGGTGGCTCTGCTTGCTCCCACATGTTCCTCAGTGTCGGGTCCCCCCATTGCTCTTCGAGAAAGTCCCTGTGGTCTCCGGAGCCGACCATCCCTCCATCTGCAGCCTCGGTCCTCCTCCGGTTCAGCTCCCCCCGTGCCGACTCACCCTGGGCCTCCAGACACACATACCTTCTGTCTCTTGGGGTCATTCCTCCTCGCCCTTCCTCTCCACGGCCTGCGTTCCTGCTTGTAATAAGTGGGGAAACCCTGGCCAATCCCTTCCTAGTACGATGGGGTATGGTAGCACCGGGGCTTTTCCTACTCACCAAACCATCTCTCGACAGCCGTCCAAGATGTGTACCCAGACCGTGGGATAGGCCATGATATCCCAATGGACACACTTCATCCAGATCACCTCCCCCGTCGCGGGGCTCCCTGGGATCAGGTGCTCGCACACCAACACGAGGGCTGATCCAGAATCCACCAGGCCATTTACGGGCTTCCCCTCAAGCCATAGGGTCACTGTCGGTCTTTGTCTATCCATCCCTTCTCCCCAGGGCTGGTTGGGGAACGTTTGACTCAGGGTACAGTCCATCGTGGGACAATCTCTTTCGAAGTGACTTTCCTGCCCGCATTGGTAGCATGCATTCCGAGCCATGGGCTTCTTACCTTCTCCCGCCTTCTCCTCCATCCCCTCTTTGGTCTCCCGTTGGCTCTCCATTGGCTGGCCAGGCCAGATGGGGGCCATCTTACATACATAAGAACGGCCGTACTGGGTCAGACCAAAGGTCCATCTAGCCCAGTATCCTGTCTGCCGACAGTGGCCAGCACCAGGTGCCCCAGAGAGGGTGGACCGAAGACAATGATCAAGCGATTTGTCTCCTGCCATCCCTCTCCAGCCTCTGACAAACAGAGGCCAAGGACACCATTTTATCCCCATTTTATCTTGCGCCCTCCAATGTATGCCAGCCTCGGGTTTCCCCCTTTCATCTGGGTTCTGGAACCACTACTCCCCGTGAGCTCAACTCATGTGGGCCCGGGCATCACTTCTCGCCGTTCGCCCCCTTCGCATCCTTCTGCGGTGGTGGGCCTCTGTCAGAGAAATGGCCTCGGCCAGAGTTGTGGGCTGGTGCCTTCGGACCCACTTCTGCGCGTCTCGCGGGAGAAGGAAATGTATGTATTGCTCCAGGACCACCGCTTCTGCAATCTGAATGCCGGTCCTCTGCTCTGGCTCCAGCCAGCGCCACACCCATTCTCGTAGCCGTTGGGCGAACGCCCGGGGGCGCTCCCCTGGCTTAAAACGCTCCTGTCTGAAACAGTGACAGTAAGTGTCAGTCATTATGTCCAACTGGTCTAGAATGGCCTCCTTAACTTTAAAATAATGCAATGTGTCTCTGGCTGCCAAGCCACAGTAGGCCATTTGGGCCAGCCTGGATAAATATGGGGCGAGCAGTGTAGCCCAGTGGCTCTCAGGCCAACGTGCCGCCATGGCCACCCTCTCAAACGTCATCAGGTAGGCTTCCGGATCATCCTCCGGTCCCATTTTGGTCAGTCTAAGGGGAAGGGAGATGATGCCTTTCTCGTCTTCTTCCCCCCCTCACAGTCACCCCACTACGTCCGGGGCCCGCGGCCTGGAGCCACCTTTCCTGTTGGGCAACCAGCTCCTGGATCAGCTGCCATTGTTGGTCCTGAAACTGGGTGGCTAGTTGCTGCTGCCGTTGGGTTTCTCCAACCCAATCCAGGAGCTGCTTCGGATCCATCTCCTCTGCGTATGGAGTTGCTTCCCTACGTAGAAAAATAGTCCCTCTGATCTTGCACTGCCTAGTGGGTCACTACCCACATTCTCCACCATGTGTGACAGTCCTTTGGGCGCGAGCACCCCGTCCGAGTACAGGACGAGGGCCTGGCAAGCCCGACTGTCGACGGCTGTTCATGCAGGGCAGTCCCTTTGGGCGCAAGCCCCGCCCGAGTCTGGGACAGGGCCCTGCGGGCCCGGCTGCCGATTGTTCTTTCCCCTTATGCGAGTTTGTCACAATGTCTGTTCTCGATGACCTGCAGTTGTCATACACCCTCCCGGACTTTGCCCTGTCTCCTCCTCACAGGGGTGGGGGTGAAAGGGGACCTGGGTCCTCCCTCTCCACCGGATCCCAGCCCGGGGCCCTAAGTGCAGGGTCAACGTTCCCTTGCATGGCTGACGGGGAACCTCCCCGTAACGTGTCAGCCCATGGGCGCCACAAGGACCCCGCCCCGGGCTGCTTCCTTCCCCCCACGGGCCCCTGGGGCCCGGCTTCCAGCTGTCCTGTGCCTCCCGCAATTCCGGTGGCCTGATCCTGGGTCGGTCCTCCGGTGCTCCTCCCCAGGTCTTGCTCCTCTGCACTGTTCCTCTGCCTCCGCCGTCTGCAGATGCCATCCCCTTCCCCCGACTCCGGCAAGCCCTTTTAAAATGGCTCGCCGGCCGTGACATGGCCTAGGGGGTCTGCCCCCTTCGTGAAGTGGGGACTTCTCCCATCACTTCCAGGCAGTCGCCCGCCGCCTCCGCTCCCACCGGCCGTACGCCAGGGGCGGGGCTGGCGTCCTTCCTGCCACCCAGGCGGGGAGGCAGGTTTCGGCCACGTCTCCGCCCGGCGGCAGCGTCCCACCACTCGAGCTCGCCACCCGTGGCACGGCTCTCCACTCGCCTCTCCCTGCTGGCCAGCGTGCGGGCCATTGGCGGCCCGTCACAGCCTGCATCTTATGATAAATATTTAACAAGGGAAGCAGACATTGAAAATGCTACATGTGCAACTCTATGGAATTGCTAGATTGGTCTCACTTCACATGTGTTGTCAAAAATACAGCCAATTGCTTGACTGCACTTACAGTTCAGTATTAAAAATGTTCAAGAGACCAAATAATCAAGTTTAGCCAATTTCTGTACTATATTGTTTTGTCTTTAGTCAGTAAAGGAATGGGTTACTATGTTACCAATGCATCTGGGAAGCAGTTTTTCACAGCATTCAGTTCCTCTTCTGTACTCCAAACTAGCACGATTTATCATATGGCTGTTTACTAGCTAAAAGCACTTTGCACATCACAGTAGCTTAGAAATGTACAATTTCAAAAGCAGAATTGCAGCTGAACTGGCTTGAGCCCCCACTCGCACTGTTTCCTGCTGTGCCTCTACCACCCATCTCCTGAGGAGATGGTGCTGGGGGGAACTGGCTTTTAAGCCGACTCCCCCAGCACCGTCTTGTGCTCCCCCCTTGCTGTCTCTCTCTGATGGGGGGGAGGAAGCAACTAGTCGCATCACTAGTTGACGATTCAATAAGCTTATGCTTATCGGATAGTCGACTAGTTGCTTGCATCCCTACTGTAGACTGGGTAGGGAATTAAAAAAAAAAACCACAGTAGGGGCACATCTACACATCAGGGTAAAAGTCAAATTAAGCTGCACAACTTGAGCTATGTCAATTGTATAGCTGAAGTCAAAATAGCTTAATTTGACTTTTGGTGTAGTCTACACAGCAGGAAGTTGAAGGAAGAACACTCTTCCTTCGACTTCCCTTACTTCTTGTAAAATGAGGGTTACAGGAGTTAGAGTAAGAAGTCCTCCAGCTCACCATTATTTCGAAATAATGGCTTGCAGTGTAGACATGCTCTTTGTTATTTTGGAATAACATTAGTTATTCTGAAATAATGCTGCTGTGTACACATAGCCTAAGTGTTCTAATGCATTTGCCAAATCCTAGATCTATTAATCAATTTTTTTTTCTGTTGTTCTGAGTGAGGCTTTAGAGAGGGAGTTCTCCAGGTAGAGGAAAAGGAGATAAAAGACTCTTGAGGGAAGTGAGTGTTGTGTTTGGGGCTTTCTTGCTGTGTGATGAGCTTGTTGTTGTGAGTGAGGGTTGGTGTGTTTTTTGTTTGATTGTTTGTCTGTTTTTTGTTTCCCCTGTGTTTGGGAGTGAGGCTTTTTTTTTTTCCCTTCACTTCCCCTGTCCTTCATGGAGTGTGTGCTGTGAGTGGCAGGTGGAAACTGTTGGCTTCTAATTAAGTTTGAATTCTAGAAGCTTCTGCTGATTGGCTGAGCCTTGGTAGGGGGAGGGACTTTCAGGCAGTCCAGGTCTTTATAAGGCAGTGGGCAAGTGACCAAGGAGCTTGCAAACAGGTGAGTGCTAACAGGGAGTTTAGAGAGGGAGTTCTCCAGGTAAAGGAGAAGCAGATACAGGACTCTTGAGGGAAGTGTGTGTTGTTATTGGGGCTTTCTTACTGTGTGCTGAGCTTGTGTTTGAGAGTGAGGGTTGGTGTGTGGTGGTTTGTTTGGTGTTGTGTTGGTGGGTTTTTTTTTTAATCCTTTTTCCAGGACAGCAGGGATGGATGGCGATAGGTCTGCTGTTGTTACCTGCACAGCGTGTGCCATGTTTGTCTTCCTCCCGGAAGAAAGAACGGATTTCATCTGCACGAGGTGCAAGCTGGTCGCCATTTTGGAAGAGAAAATTAGAGGACTGGAGGCCCAAGTGTTGACCCTACGCTCGATCAGAGAGGATGAAGACTTCCTCGATAGAAGGCAGTGGTTAATCCTACAAGCACGGCAGGCGGAAGAGCCAGAGAGGGCAGTACGGGACCAGGAAGAGAACTGGCAGCATGTAACTTCTAGAAAGGGAAAAAGGCCAGCACGGGAATCCCCCAATGCTATAGAGATAAGTAATCGCTTTCAGGCTCTCTCCACAGGCTCTGCGGTGGTGAATGCTTTGGAAGGGACCTCACAAGGAAGAAACTGCAAGGGAACACAATCTACTGGAAGGCATGGGATGCGTAGTCCTAGGGATGGGGGTTCCACGACCACCACCCCCAAAAGAAGACGACGGGTGGTGGTGGTCGGGGACTCCCTCCTAAGAGGGACTGAGCCATCCATCTGTCGTCCGGACCTGGAATCTCGAGAGGTGTGCTGCTTACCGGGAGCTCGAATTCAGGATGTGACTGAGAGGCTTACCAAGCTGATCAAACCTTCGGATCGCTACCCCTTCCTGCTTCTCCACGTGGGAACTAACAATACGGCCAAGAATGACCTTGAGCGGGTTACTGTGGATTATGTAGCGCTGGGAAGAAGGACCCAAGAATTCGGAGCGCAAGTGGTGTTCTCATCCATCCTCCCTGTTGAAGGGAAAGGACTGGGCAAGGATCGTCGAATTGAGGACGTAAATGCGTGGTTGCGCAGGTGGTGTCGCTGAGAGGGCTTTGGTTTCTTTGACCATGGGACTCTGTTCTGGGCACAAGGATTGTTAGGAAGAGATGGGATCCACCTAACAAAGAGAGGAAGGAGCATCTTCGTGGGCAGGGTTGCAAACCTAGTGAGGAGGGCTTTAAACTAGATTCGTTGGGGGACGGTGACCAAAATCCTGAGGGGAGTGGGAAAGTCGGATACGGGAAGGAATGCAAAGAGGAACGAGCAAGAAAGGAGGACCCCTGATTCGAATGGAGAAGATGGGGCGATCAACTGGTTATCTGAGGTGTTTGTACACTAATGCGAGAAGCCTGGGCAACAAACAGGAAGAACTGGAGGCCCTGGCCCAGTCCAAGAAATGATTTAATTGGGATAACAGAGACTTGGTGGGATGACTCGCATGGACTGGAGCGCTGTCATGGAAGGGTATAGACTGTTCAGGAAAAACAGGCAGGGGAGAAAAGGAGGAGGAGTTGCACTATACGTAAGAGAGCACTATGATTGAACTGAACTCCAGTATATAGAGGGAGAAAAACCTGTTGAGAGTCTATGGGTTAAGTTTAGAGGTGCAAACAACAGCAGTGATGTTGTGGTTGGTGTCTACTATAGGCCACCGAATCAGGTGGATGAGGTACATGAGGTTTTCTTCAGACAACTGAGAGAAGCTTCCAGATCGCAGGCCCTGGTTCTCGTAGGGGACTTTAATCACCCTGACACCTGTTGGGAAACCAATACGGCAGTACACAGGCAATCCAGGAAGTTTTTGGAGAATGTTGGGGATAACTTCTTGGTACAAGTGATGAAGGATCCGACCAGGGGCCGTGCGCAGCTTGACCTTCTGCTCACAAACAGGGAGGAACTAATAGGGGAAGTAGAGGTGGGTGACAACTTGGGAAGCAGTGATCATGAGATGGTAGATTTCAGGATCCTGACCAAAGGAAGAAAAGAGAGTAGTTAAATACACACCTTGGACTTCAGAAAAGCAGACTTTGACTCCCTCAGAGACCTGATGGGCAGAATCCCCTGGGATGCTAACATGAAGGGGAAAGGAGTCCAGGACAGCTGGCAGTATTTTAAAGAAGCCTCACTGAAGGCACAGAAAGAAACCATCCCGATGCGTAGCGAGAGAGGCAAACGTGGTAGGAGACCGGATTGGCTTACGGGGGAAATCTTTGGTGAACTTAAGCACAAAAAGGAAGCTTACAAAAAGTGGAAACTTGGACAAATGACCAGGGAGGGGTTTAAATGTATAGCTCGAGAATGCCGGGGGCTTATCAGGAAGGCGAAAGCACAAATGGAATTGCGACTGGCAAAGAATGTGAAGGATAACAAGAATGGTCACCTTCTTCTTGTTAACATGCCTGTAGAAACCTGAGAGGGTGTGCGACCCCTACTGGATGAAGGAGGTAACCTAGTGACAAATGATGTGGGGAAAGCTGAAGTACTCAATGCTTTCTTTGCCTCTGTATTCACGGACAAGGTAGGCTCCCGGACTAATGCGCTACGTGATGCAAGATGGGATGAAGATCGACAGCCCTTAGCGGGTAAAGAACAGGTTAGGAACTATTTAGACAAGCTAAACGTACACAAATCCACGGGTCCGGACTTAATGCATCCGAGGGTACCGAGGGAGTTGGCAAATGTCATTGAGGAGCCTTTGGCCATTATCTCTGAAAAGTCGTGGAGATCGGGAGAGATCCCGGATGATTGGAAAAAGGCAAATGTAGTGCCCAGCTTCAAAAAAGGCAAGAAGGACGATCCAGGGAACTATAGGCCGGTCAGTCTTACCTCGGTTCCTGGAAAAATCATGGAAGGGATCCTTAAGGAATCCATTTTGGAGGTACTTGGAGGAGAGGAAAGTGATTAGGAATAGTCAGCATGGATTCACAAAGGGCAAGTCGTGCCTGACCAATCTGATTAGCTTCTATGATGAAGTAACTGGCTCTGCAGATATGGGAAAAAGTCAGTGGATGTGATATACCTTGACTTTAGCAAGGCTTTTGATACCGTCTCCCACAATATTCTTGCCAGCAAGTTAAGGGAATGTGGATTGGATAAATGGACGGTAAGATGGATAGAAAGCTGGCTAGAAGGCCGGGCCCAGCGGGTAGCGATCAACGGCTCGATGTCAGGATGGCGGTCGGTTTCTAGCGGAGTGCCCCAAGGTTCGGTTCTGGGACCGGTTTTGTTCAATTATCTTTATTAATGACCTGCATGAGGGGATGGATTGCACCCTCAGCAAGTTTGCAGATGACACTAAGCTAGAGGGAGAGGTAGATACGCTGGAGGGCAGGGATAGAGTCCAGAATGACTTCGACAAATTGGAGGAGTGGGCCACAAGAAATCTGATGAGGTTCAACAAGGACAAGTTCAGAGTCCTGCACTTGGGACGGAAGAATCCCAAGCATTGTTACAGGCCGGGGACCAACCAGCTAAGTAGTAGTTCTGCAGAAAAGGACCTGGGGGTTACAGTGGATGAGAAGCTGGATATGAGTCAACAGTGTGCCCTTGTAGCCAAGGCGGCTAATGGCATATTAGGATGCATTAAGAGGAGCATTGCCAGCAGATCCAGAGATGTCATTATTCCCCTTTATTCGGCTCTGAGGCCACATCTGGAGTAGTATGTCCAGTTCTGGGCCCCCCACTACAAAAAGGATGTGGACGCATTGGAGAGGGTCCAGCAGAGGGCAACCAAAATGATTAGGGGGCTGGAGCATACGACCTATGAGGAGAGGCTGAGGGAATTGGGTCTGTTTAGTCTGCAGAAGCGAAGAGTGAGGGGGGATTTGATAGCAGCCTTCAACTTCCTGAAGGGAGGTTCCAAAGAGGATGGAGGAAGGCTGTTCTCAGTAGTGACGGATGGCAGAACAAGGAGCAATGGTCTTAAGTTGTGGTGGGAGAGGTCCAGGTTGGATAGTAGGAAAAACTATTTCACTAGGAAAGTGGTGAAACACTGGAATGGGTTACCTAGGGAAGTAGTGGAGTCTCCAGCCCTAGAGGTATTTAAGTCTCAGCTTGACAAAGCCCTGACTGGGTTGATCTAATTGGGATTGGTCCTGCCTAGAGCAGGGGGCTGGACTTGATGACCTCCTGAGGTCTCTTTCAGCTCTATGATTCTATGACCCAAACTTCCCCACCAGCATCAAGGAATATGGATTTAGGATTTGTCTTTGGGCCAATATCTACTATTAAGAAAGAGCACTTTGTCCTCCAGTTATTTTTAAATATAACTATAGCGGGGCTGGGAACATTTTTTGGGTCAGGGGCCACTGACCCACAGAAAAATCGGTCGGGGACCGCACTCAAGTGAGAAGGAAAATCTCACTGACATGACCCCCAACTGAGAAGGAGAAAGGCACTCCCCACATTTCTCTCCCACACCAGAGCCTATGGGCCCAACCTAGTAGATTGTGTGTGCTACAGCCCTGCGGGGAGCTGGAGTGCCAGCACGGGCTCCCCAATGCCTGAGGTGCCCTGAACCTTGAGGGCCAGATCCAGGCAAGCCAAGGGCTGCATCTGGCCTCTGGGCCTCAGGGTTCCCATCCCAATCTATAGAACAGATATGAACTTGCTGTATTGCCAGCAACATAATTACTGTATAGCAGTGACACTTCAAACCTGACCAATTGCCTTAGATAACAAAATACCATGATTTCACTCTTCCCTAGTTTCACATACTGAGGTAACTATATCAAGGTTATAGTTGCTATACATTAAGAGTAATCACTGTATGAGGCACTGTGCAATAAACTTGCATTTTTCCTTTTTTCTGAAATCAAGACCATTTCTTGTCTGGCAAAGAAAAAACTCACAATAGAAATATGGCCTGTTCACAATTAAATCTTTTGCAAAGTAGATTCTAGTAACACAGAGGATAAAAAATACAAAAGAAGTTACATGTAATGTCCAGAGTTATTTAAATCTCTGATACAAATCACAATGAAGCCCAAACCCCATAATTTCCAAATTTGCCCCTATTGTAATTAAGTATTGGAGGTTTCATCCCAAATGATCCATTTAATTGCTTTTGTAGGGTTTACCCTCAGTGTTATTACAATCTAGTTTGATGAAGTTACCTTTTTTTACCTGGGTGTGTGTGTACACACAAGAGAAAGTTCATGAATATTTGGTGCTCATTAACTGAGGTGACTTAGACCTGGGTGCTGATACTACAGCAAGTTTCAGGAAAGCCTTTTGAAAGCTTCCCCTACAAAGTTCTGCCAATCTACCACAATCCTGAGGTAGACCATCCTTTCTCCTCCTGCTGAATGCCTCCAGTGAGCATTTACAGGCACTTTACTGAGTAAAGAAGACTAAATTGTACCAAATGGTGCAGGGGTTTAGTGATGTGGACAGACATCCCTCAAGGAATAATGAAAGCCTAAACTGGATGCAAAAACCAAGTTAAAAAATACTGAACTAGTTTACCGTACCATCCAGTTTGTTCCATAGCAATCATTCAATCAATATATGACATGAATGTAAACAGCATTGGCATTATTTTTCTAAATTGTTTTGCTTTAAACTAAGAGTCTTTTTTCAAATGGTTATTGGTAAATAAAAACCGTTTCCTCCTGGAACAAGAGCTATGCTCCGGCCTTGTACTTTCCTGTCTTTAAAATTCATTGTGTCCATCAGAGGTCTCCAGATCCAATGTGTAGAGTCATTTTCAGCTGTCAGCATCCAAGTGAAAACAACTGAACTGTATTTAAATACGGAACAGAAAGGAACTGGCACAATGCAAAGGGACAAGCTCAGTTCTGATCGCTTGAACTCTGTCAGTCAATTAAAAAAATCCTGTCAATGCTTTTTTAAGCACACACCAGCTTTTTGATATCTGCCATGATTCTGTTCTCTTCTGGAAAGATGAAGGGAAACAGCCTTTCTGTGAGAGCCATACCTTGCTGCAGTCGGGGCATGTGGTAGAAGTTGGTGTGAAGTCCTCAATGAGGAGAAAATAAAGTGAAGGAATTCCCTTTAGAAAGGAGGGGACATGATACAAAAACAAGGAAGGAAAAGCTTGGATTAGATAAGTGAAAAAACACTTGAAATGTTTTAACAAGACATTAATACTGAATTCTAAGAGCAGTGGGCAAACCTGTGGGCGAGGTTTCAAAGAGTAAAATCCATCTAGTAAAACACTGGAAATTATATAGAACAGCACTTCTCAAAGTGGGGCCTGCTGATCTCCAATGGTCCAGCAAGGGAACTCCTGGGGGTCTGTGGGCCCCACTAATTAATGCCTCCCCTTCCTTCCCAGGGCTAAGGCAGGTTCCCTATATACCCTGGTTTTCCGCAGCTCCCAAATGCTGGCTCTGTAGCTCCATTGAGTGGGGAACCACAACCAATGGGAGCTGCAGGAGTGATGGATGAGTGCGCAAGGGAAACATGTAGAAGCTTTCTGGCCACTTATGCACCTATGGAGTCATAGGGACATGGCAGCTACTTCCTGGGAGCTGTAGTAAGTGCAGACAGGACCCTGCACTCCAACCTTCTCCCAACCCCTTGCCCAACCTAGAGATCCCTCCTGCACCCAAACTCTCTCCCAGAGCACACATCCCTGCAACTTCAAGCCTGAAGCCCCTTCATGCACCCCATACCCCTTCTCCCTGGCTCCACCCCAGAGCCTGCAACCCCAGCCAGAGCCCTCACCCCCTACTCCTTTCTCCCGGTTCCCAACCCGGTGAAACTAAGTGAGGGTAGGGGAGAATGGGTGACAGAGAAGGGAGCATGGAGTGAGCAGGGGCAGTGCTTTAGAGAATGGATGGGACAAAGAGTCCCCCTCAAAATGTAAATCAAAATGGGGTCCTGGCAGTTGACTAAGTGTGGCACTCCCTTGGAGGGTGGGGGCAGGGAGCGAGAGACATTAAATGCTCCCCCTCCCCAGACCCTGATTGACCTGGAGGCAACAGGAGGGAGCACGCAAAGTCTCGTCCCACCACCAGGGGCACAGATACTTAGAGGGAACCGCCAGCTGTTCAGAACAGCTGGCAGTTCTCTCTAGGTGGGAGGTGGGACAAAGACTTTGTGCACTTCCCTCACCCCCAGACCAATCAGGGTCTGTGGGTAGGGAAGCCCAGAAGTGTCCTGGCCCCACCCCTTCCGCAGCAGCCCAGGGCCACTTAAAAAATTTCTCAAGTGACCCCCAGTCAAAAGTTATTGCCCACCCCAACTTAGATGCCAAAGAACATGTCAGATCAGAGAGCTGAGATCAGTGAAAATATGGTAAGGTGAGAAAGGCTCTTGAAGAGCAAGTTGTATGACACTGTGGAATTGACTGTTTTTACTTTCTTGCATAAATGTAGCCATAAAGGCTTTCTATATTTCAGAAGAAATACAAGTGCTTAGCTCCTGCTGGAGTAATACCATTTGTAGAGAGAGCACTTGCTATCCCTTCTCTGGCAGCATGCATCATCTTTGTGATTAGAGAATGACAACCGTAAGACTGTTCTCAGCCCTAAACTAATATAGTCTTCCAGCTCTTGCATGCTCTTTGCTGCTGGTTTTTGTCCTTATCTTCTTGGAGAATCAGCTACTTGCTGCCAATAAACCTTGATAGGAGAGCAGGAGTTTTGGCATAATGTTATATATAAATGCTGGCATCAGCTATAGGACATCCAGTTATCTGAAAAATAGTTTTAGCTCCTTGGTATTTTTAACCCCCTGCTTTCCAGGCTCTGGGTGTTCCCCCCCCCCCCATCATTATAACACTTTTGACTTTTCATTGTTTGTGACATGCTATAAACAGGCTGAAAATAACAACCCTTTACCCTTTCACTCTGTCCATTTTCAAACACTTCATTTTGCACTTTTAATGCAAAGGGATGATGCTAGCTCTGAGAATCCAGCCTCACTCCACACTAACCCTTTCTTCTTTGAATGAAATCACAGCTCTTGCTGCCTTTTCTGGGCAACAAAATAACAGAGTTTTTACAAGGCTCTCAGGCTATGTTTAGACTACAGGGTTTTTGCAGGATACCGCAGGTATCCCACCGCGTCCAGGGAACGTGTTTGCTCTTCTGCTTTTTTTCACCGAAGAGCAAACGCGCTCTTTCAGGGAGCCCTGTATACATTGTTTCACAAGGCATAAGGGCTCCACTGAAAGAGAAGGCTTTTCTGCCATTTGGCTCCATCTAGACAGGGCCAAATGGCAGAAAAGCCTCTTCCAAAAAAAAAAAAAAAATCGGAAAAAGCTATGCAAAACGCAGAGTGCATTTTGTGTAGCTTTTTCCGCAAAACGCTACTGTCTAGACCTAGCCTCAGTAATGCTACAGTTATCTATGTCTAAAATATTTCTTCCTCATTAGTATGCATCCCATGAAAATTGATCTTTCACAAGTAATAGATCAATAAAAAGATTGCTGCTAACATGCAAAGTCCTTCTGATGAGACACTGTCTCACTGGTGGGAGGGGATGAGGTACTGAATGGGACCACCAAGTCTATCCCATTAGAGAGCAGAAGTCACATAGAGTGTCATAGGAATAAAGTAGCACTGTATGCATCAATGAGTCTACACAAGAGAGATGAAATAAATGCTTCAGGTAATGAGTAAAGCAGCTCCTGTGCTTTGAAGGGGAAGCTGTCAGTACAGGAAAGAAAGGAGCGGCAGTACGGTTGCCACTTTTGGTTGGATTTATTCCTGGTGGTTTCCAGGACACTCCTGGAGGCTTGGCAACCCTAAGCATCAGAGCTTGGTGGCATAAGCCAGTCCATGTATAGCTTGTTATTTAACTATGCGAGAAGGCAGTTAGTAGAACTCTGCAGGCAGTATTTTACTGAGATCATGTTCAAATAGTTTAAAAAAAAAAAACAACACCTCTTTAAACTGCTGACCTAAGAAATGGAGATGAAAATTTGAGACTTCCTAATGACTTAAAATCAGCATTTAGGCAGGTACCATTTAAAGTCAATGCATGTTAACTCCTTCAAATAGGAGCTGGTTTGCCTGTCCTATTTAGTTGCAGCTGAAATCAGATTTTTGCATCTGTAACAAGTAGTATTGCTAGATTAATCTTCCTGAATGAGAACAGAGCTTAAGCCCTCCTCTTCCAGTTAGTATAACACTGTATCCTATCATAAGGGCTGCAAGATTCATTTCTGCCTATGTTTATTGCTGCCAGACATGCAACTTGATTCCACTGCCTTCTCCTTCACAAGTGAATTTCCTGCAATGGCCATATGAGAAGAAGTCACATGCATTTAACTCTGCACAGTTCAGTGAGAGGCAAGCAGCATATCAGAAGGGAGAAAGTGTTATTTACAACTGATTATTCAGAAGGGATTAAAGAATCAACAACTTCCTACACAGCTGAGTATGCTTAGGGTTGAGCTCACTGAGGAATAAAAGTATCTCAGATTCTGAATATTGAGAAAAATTGGCTGAAATATTCTGTCAAAGATAGAGAAGAAAATCTGATTTCAAACAGCTGCAGAATAGAAATGCTATTAATCTGAGCTTCAGATGGCAATTTAGTATAGGGTTATTCACAAACTGCCCAGGGATTACACTATCATCATCCACATATTACAAATACAGAGACTCAAACGCTGAGGCCACTATTTTCAGTTTGGGTGCCTTATGAGACTAGTTTTCAGAAATGCTGAGCGGGAGCACCCCCAGTGCCACATGAAGTCACCAGGGAGCTATGGATGCTCAGCCTCTCTGAAAATCAGATCAATCATTTAAGTGCTTAAACACACATTTCAGTGTCCTACTATAAGCATTCAACTTTGAAAATTTTGGCTTGTGTGATTTGCCTGGGAGTTTTCTGGTCTATTGGACTGGGCCTATACTGAGAGTTAGGAGGCCTAAATCCCAATCCTGGATCTGACCCTGATCAACAGAAGTATCTCTATCTGTGCCTCAGTTCTCCCATGGCAAACTAGGGATAATCATATTTATCTAAAGCAGTTACCACTAGAAAACACTGTGATTTCTCAGACCACACTGGCAATAAATGTTGTCTTTTTAATGGAGACCACTCTATCCTTAAAAAAAAAAAAAAAAAAAAAAAAAAAACACAATTCTAGCATAAAAGTGCAATGCATCTAGGCCAGAGACAGAGAACTGGGGAATCCTGCACTCAGAGCACTATACTTAATCCTTTAAATGAGAGGTTCTCAACCTTTTTCCTTCCGTGCTGCCTCACCTCGCAACATACTGTAAAAATTCCATAGTCCATCTGTGCCACAACAACTGTATTTCTGCATATAACTACTAGGGACAGCATTTGGAGGTAGCAAGCAAGGCACTTGGCAGGGGCCCCGTGAAGCTCAATTACTCAGGCTTTGGCTTCACAAGGTGGCAGAGCTTGGACCCCTGGGTTTCAGTGCCAGGTGGTGTGGCTTAGGTTTTTCTGCCCTGGGATCCAGAAAATCTAATGCCAGCCCTGCATAGTGGACCCCCTGAAGCCTGCTCACGGCCCCCTTGCAGACCCCATGCCCCTGACTGAGAACAAATGCTTTATATCATTCTACTTCAGGGGCATACTTCTTTGACCCTTTCAAGCAAACAGTTAATGAAAATGTATTGTACAGGTTACTTCAGTTTTACAAATGCAAAAAGAAAAACCAGCAGATTTTATTAAAGAAAAAAAATCCAGTGCATAGTATTCAGATAAAAGAGGAGATTAATCCACTCCATATCTCTCTTCATAATATTATTGGTGTGTGTGTGAAAGATAAGAAATCAACGTTATCTAAATTTTTTGTTTTGCTTTCTTAGTTGTTTCAGACACAATAAAATATATCTAATTTCCAGGATGTCATTTTGTGAGTAATTAATTGTTATGAAAGAAAAAACGAAGCATGAAAAAAAGAAGTGTGACTACTACTCTCTCACAGGGTAACTGGGTCATGGATAATGGAGGAGGAAAGGTGGAGCTTCAGTGGAATTAGAGGGGAGAGATAGCAGGAGGGGAAAAGAGAAAGGACAGGTGGCAGACTAGAGCTCTAATCAGGAAGATTGGTCATTTCCAGATCTAAGTAGAGGAAAATAGTCTTTTTCCTCACATAAAGTTTGCATAAAAACGAAGGTGTCAAAAAAGCCAGATTGGTACAGAAGTTAAATCCAGATCAGGTATTTCTCACATACCTGCTAACTACCTTTGGGAGTATGTTACTTATTCTGTTCTCCAACAGCAGAGGCATCAAAAGTTCAGGGTCTCCTCTGATTTTGACACAAAGATTCAACTTTTGTAAACTTGATCATTATTTTAGTTCTTCCAAAACGCACAAAACAATGGTGAATAGCTTTTGTCACACAGCATTTAGAGTGTATAGACAACATAAAACAAATACTGTGTGCTTTTATAAAACCTATTGTCCAAGAATCTCCAAACACATTATGAAAATTAATCCTCATATTATCCCTGTGAGGTAATTAAGTTTTCTCCCACTTTGAAGATGAGACTAAATTGCGTTCACCTGACAGCAACCCCATCCAATTTGGAGATCATTCTCCCCCTACTTGTACCTCTGTATATTGCTACCTGTGAGAGTAAACAGAACAAAAACCCAGCACACCAGCACGCCCATTTACCCACTAATAAATAGAGTCAAATGTTATCGTCACATGTCTGTGGTTCATTAGAAATCATGTGACAATAAATGAATTGATAACAGGTGTTCTTGCATTCAAAAGTTATGTTGATTGTAAGAGGTCAAGATATAGAGATTCAATGATAAGAGAAGGAAGCTGTACATTTGATTAGAGGATGGATTAGAAGGATCCTGACAATATTTTCTCAACACGTACATGTGAAAAGCGTGCAAAATATATATGGTTATCCTTTTCCCAAAAATGTTGCTTCTGCATGTTTAATGATAATGCAGTTTGAAGGCTCCATATAATTGTATTGAAATTTAAATATACAAATCCTTTTTTCCTTATGAAATGATTGTGGTAATATACGTAATAATTAGCAACCTACTTCAAGATCCCATACAGAATTTTCATGCCATTTAAAAAAAAAAAACCATGAAGCACAATATTGCCTTAAAGACTGGAGCAGATTTTTCATGTTTACATTATAAATAAGGGACATAGTATTTTTTGCTTCTTAAACAGCAGATACATCTGAAATGGACAGAAGGGGGACTTTTTATTTTATTTTAACAGTAACCCAAGAAGCTAAATTCTCCTCAAACATCCATGTAACTAGTACAAACAAGACAGCTTCATCCCTGTTGTGAATAAATTAAATTGGATTCTTATCCACCTCAGTTGTCTTCTGCTTTCTTAATTGCGAAACATAGGGTGCTTTATAAATGATTCAGTTTGAAATCCTGTATTAACTATATGCCAGATCATATCTTTTCCATTTCATCCTTTTTCCCTGCAGGGTTTTCCTAGTACTGTATTCTCAGCATTCTAGCCAGCTGCTGTATCAGGATGCACTGTTACTGCAACTTACTGGTTTGTTATTCAGGTATCAAAAATATTGTAAATCACAAATATACTCAACAGTGAGAAAGAAAAAAATCCCAGCATCCAAATACAGAATCCTAATCAAATAGTACATGAGATGAAAATTACAGTGAAAAGCGGAAGATAACAAAACTGGATTTTTTTTATATTTAGAAATATATATTCAAAGAAGAATGCATTTGTCATCTTCAGATTTCATTCTAATGCCTGTGTGTGGTCTGCATAGTCTTTGTTTTCAGGAAAGTGTCTGAATGTTTTATATAACTAACATTAGAAAATACAATAAATTATCCAAAAAGTTACACATCTATAACCAAACATCTACACCAAATGAACTAGAAAGGAAATATGTTGTTACACAGAAATTTGTGTTAACTTGTGATTTAATATATCCTAATGAACTTCATACCATCCCTTCTTGGAAATGATCATGAATGAAACTAATAAAAAGAGAGCCAAGAATGAATAATACATGCTAATAAATCATCACAGGATAGGTGATTAATCTGACTATTCTTACTTAAATAAAATATAGGATACTGATTCTTGTACTATGCAGCAATTAATGTATCTCTTCTTCAAAAATATAATAATTCCTGGACGCAAATATATATGGTGAAAAAGATAGGAAGGTGGTGAATAAGGTAAAGGGAAACTTTACAGGGTCTTCCCCCCCCCCCCCCACACACACAATTTTGAAATTTGCAAGTTGGGTTATTTCTTACTCGGGCTACGTCTAGACTACGGGGGTTTTCTGGGTTCCTGGAAAAACTCCGCTGTGTCCAGGTAACACGTCTGCTCTTCCACTTTTTTTGCAGAAGAGCAGAGGCGCTCTTTCAGAAGCCCTGTCTTCCTCCTTCCACAAGGAAGAAGGGCTCTTCCGAAAGAAGAGGATTTTCCAAAATTTGGCCCAGTGTAAATGGGCCAAATTTTGGAAAAGCCTCTTCTGACAAAACTATCGGAAAAAGGTATGCAAATTACGTAACACAATTTGAATACCTTTTTTCAATAAATCATTGTAGTCTAGACATAGCCGCTGTGTCCAGTTGTCCTACAGTGACTCAAGAACCTGAGTATGAACCAGGATACTAAACCCAAATTGGCTGGGTGTTCTATATTTAGGCCTCACCACCTAATCATCAAGTGTAAACTCCTCAGACACTATTGTAGTCTTAACATGGTGTCACAGATATTCCCCTCAGGTGCTCTGGGCTGTCTTGCCAGCTAAGTAAGCTTATCTTTGTGATAGATGAATAACTTTACCCCAGGATCACGGTAATATTCAGATTACTCCCAGTCCCAAAGGCCTAATCATTTACCTCAGGTCAATTGCACCTTAGATTTCACATTAAAGATAATGATTATGGGCAATTCTATAGTGAACTGTCTAAAAATATATTACACTGACAATAATACAGGAAAACAAAGTCTTTGGTCACTTTCAATGTTCTACTCCAGTCCAGGGGCCTTCCTTAATGGGTAGGACATAACCACTTCTATTGAAGACCATCATTTCACACTAATTCTGTTTCTCACCTGTCTCAATTTTTATCAAAATTGGTTGATAAAGGAGAAATGGGGAAGATTCTCTAAATACAGACATTTTTGTTCAAAAATGACAAATATATACACACCTGGCTACACAAATACCCTTACTGTACCCTTATCCTTCACTAATTGTTCATTATTGACAGATGTGAGGCCAGGACTGAGAAAAATGATAATAGCACTTGTAAAATTAGTATTTCTACAAGCAAGTCGGCTATCAGTCTCCTAAAGCAGTGTTTTGTTGACCAGATGCTACTGGTAAAATTCTGACCATGCCTTCATAACTTATTTAAATAAATGAATCTCACTGCTGGTAAAAATCAGGAAAAACGTGAGATCAGAAATGGAAGTGACGTGAAGCAATCCTGACAAGCTTTTACGCAATGGGATTCATTCTAGAAGTGACTTGGCTTGTCTGGTAATAGCTGGAAGGCCACCATCTTCTGTTTACAGTTCAGCATGCTCAGTCATATAATGTCTTCTCTCCTATTTTTCTTCATTCTCTCAAGCTAGCGTGGTCATCTTTTAATCTGTATTTTAGTACACATGCTATTTTCTGCTTTGTGTGCCATGCATGCTGCACATGATTGAGTCTGTAGATTGTCTTATGAATTTGGGTCGAGTGGATCTTGAGGAGGATAAATTTGTGTTGGTTTTCCTCCATCAGTTTTGGGAACCTTGACTGTATTTTTATAGTACGGCAAAAGAAAAAATGCCAACAATTAATTGTTTCATAGAGAACATTAAATCAGAATAAACACTTGTAAATATGTTTTATAAATAGTCTGAATAAAGTTTGTATTTCCCTAACAAAATGAATCAAATGTTTTTTTCATATGGTGTTAAAAAAAAAAAAAAATCTATATCTTCACTTGATTTTCTGTGAGAACATAAAGCTTTTCTGTTTATATATTCAGTGTCCTCTCGGTGAAAATAATACACTCATTTTATGGTATAGGGCCTCTTACACTTGACATAACTTAGGGCCCCAGAATGTCATTATTCAGTGTTAGCTCACTTCTAATATAATAGGGTCTGTCTAGACTACATGGCTCTGTTGATGGAGCCATGTAAATTAGTTTACCCGATATAGTCAATGAAGCGGGGATTTAAATAATCCCCGCTTCATTAAAATAAAAATGGCCGCCTCTCTGTGCCGACAATCAGCTGATCCGACACAGCACAGCAGTCTAGATGTGGATCGGTCAACAAGGGAAGCCTTTGTCTACCGCTCCTGTAAACCTCGTTTCACGAGGCATAAGGAAGCGGTCGATAAAGGCTTCCCTTGTCAACTGATCTGCATCTGCCACGCTGTGCCAGATCAGCTGATTGTCGGCACAGCGCGGCAGCCATTTTTATTTTAACGAAGCGGGGATTATTTAAATCCCCGCTTCATTGACTATGTCGGGTAAACTAGTTTACATGGCTCTGTCGACGGAACCATGTAGTCTAGACACACCCATTCATTGCAATTTTTTCTTGCTCTGTTGCTGCCTCTGAAGCAATGGTAGGGGCATGGCTCAAGTTTGGAGCAATTTGATTTTATATGGCCAGGAGCCCTCCCAAGATGGCCAACTACCTCCCTTCCCTTTGGGTAGGTGCCCCAAACCCTGGGCTCCCTTGGAGTTCTTTTAAATCACAATTGGGGTTAGGTTTATTTCCAATCACCTGTTAATCTGGGTGACAGGAGGATTTCTCTTCCTGTGATGGGGTGGACAGAGCTCAACCTCCCCACTGGAGGCCTTTCAGCACCCTGGCCAGCAGCAGGAGCAGTGGAGAGGTCCTCTCAGCAGGGTAGAGGGGCAGCCCGTACTGCAGCCAATTAGGGTATGGCAGGCTGCTATATAAGGAATTGCTAGGTAAAGGCCAGGCAGTTCCATCCTGGAGCTCAACCCAGGCAGACCTCTGGGCTGACTGGGAACACCAGCACCTGGGACAGCTCTGAGCAGGAACTGGGCCTTTGTAAGTAAGTGGAGCTAGATCCTTTGGCAAAAGGCTAGCCAATGGTGACTCTGAGGAACCCTGGGCAAGGGGAACTCTGCACCTAGGCCCTAGAGAAGGGCTGGAAGAAATGGCATCCAGGAGAAGTGGCCCAGGGACATGACCAGAAGTATGAACTTTGAAACCTGGCAGGTAACTGCTATATATTGGGTCCCTGGGTGGGGACCCAGAGGAATGGGCGGGCCTGTGTCCCCCCCCAACCCTCTGCAAACTACATCTGAGCGAGGGGGTAAAGAGGAGGCCTGCACTTCGGCCACAGATTGGACTGTGCCTCACCCACAAACAGGTGACGTAATTATTGTGAGACCCCTTTCAGCCACTAAGGAACACTCACAGACAGGACTGAACCTGTTACACTTTCCCTGGGATTTGTGCCCCCTCCCATGCACCCTTGATTTTAACATATTCATCAGCAATTTCTGCAGCCTCTGTGACTATGGAAAGTGTCATCATCACAGGAGGTTGTTTTTACCTCATCTATAACAATTGCTCCTATGCCATCTTAAACAGTTTTAATCTTCAGCCCACACCTCCATTTCTCATAAAATTGCACATTTTATGCATATATTCAATGGGAGTGGCATGGACAAATGTTCTGAGGTTTCTATACTGCAACTGATAGAGCTCAGGGTGATCTTAAATATTTTCTGTACATTTTCTTTACAGTTCTTACACACTGTAGCATCACCTTCCACCACATCATTAAAAGACTTGTCTGGCTTTCCTAGTTAATCTACTTAAGTCTAAGAGGATATACGTCAGTTTGTGCTCTGAAATATTGTGCATCCTACACAGTCAGTCAAAGGTGGATAGGAACTCTTCTAATCAGCCAGTTTCTTTATAAATTGGGCACAGTTTCTGTCACTCTCTCGTGTGTGTGTGTGTGCGCGCGCAGTGGTGGTGGGGTGTGGTTCTCACTGGCTGGGGAAGAGCCTTTTGCTGCTCCAATATTCTGAGCTGCAATGTTTGAGCTTCCATCTGCCTCATGGGTGCCCTCTTCTTGGCTTTCTCATTGGCTTTGGGTGCTGCGGTTTGGTCCATGCATCTTTGGTGGGCTCTCTACTCAGATGCCTTGGCTGCTTTGGCATCCCTGATCCACAATTTTGCCATCAGTCTCTGGTGCACACGTTCTTCTCAAGCTCACAGATACTGCAGTTGGGCCAGTTCCATTATGAGCAAAATTATCCCCTCCTGAACTGGGGCTTTTTAGAGGCTACTTCCCCTTCCAAACATAACTGTTCAGGCTCGTTTCTCATATGACAGTGGTTCACTCACTGTGGCTATTCTTCACCTTTTAAAACTCTCAATATCAAGTTTAAACTTTTAAAAGGGCTGAGGTTATGACAGGCCTGGCCAAAATAGAGTGTGTGGGCTGGATCCAGTCCGTCAAGCCACCAGATCCAGCCTGTGAACACAGCAGGAAGCCTCAGGCAGACTCCCTGCCTGCCTGAGCACCACTCAGAAAAGCAGCTGCCGGGCCATTTGTGTTTCTCAGCTGTGTGGGAAGAGGGGTGAGAGGCTTAATGCACTGTCCCCGGCCCTAGCACAGTCCCATTGGCTGTTTTCTGTTTTCTGCTTGAAGAACAGACAGTGCGTGAAATACCATTGTCCCTCCCCTCAGGCTCTTATTCACATATACATGGCCCCTGCAGCCTATATCGGGGAGGAGCATGCAGGATGGCTGCCTGAGAACCCTGCTGGACTGCTGGCCGGGAGTCACTCAGGTAAGTCTCCTGGCCAGAGCCTGCCTCTGGCACCCCAATACCTCCCTCCTCCCAACCCACTGCCACCCCACATAACTCAAACCAAGATCCTGCACCCTAATCCCCTGCCCCAGGTCACAACCCAAACCCCTGCACCTGCTCCTATACCGTGCCCCAGGTCATAGTTGTCTCTTTCACCCAAACCCCCTCCCAGTCTCCACATGCCCTCCTGCATCCCAATACCTTACCCCAAGTTTCCTTCTGTACCCAACCTCCATCTCAGACCCTGCACCTCCCCTATTAATATCATAGAAGAGTGCAGCCCTTGACCACATTCCAGAATATTGGAATGCCCCCATCAAAAATTATTGCCCACTCCTGAGTTATGATCTATAACCTTAACTGACCTGTGGCATCAGAATCCTGCCAATACTACACCAGCAACAAGATGTCCTACAGTGACTCAAGAGTGTCAGTACCAACCTCAGAACAGAAGAACCGGGGCACAAACCCCAAACTGGCTATTAGTTCTGTACTTAGATTTCACCAAGTGAAAAAACTCAGGCACTATAACAGTCTAAACATGGAGTCACAGTCACATCCCTTGGGTATTCCATCTGTCTTTCCACTCAGGAAAGTTTATCTTTGTGATATAAGGATACCTTAACACCAAGGATCTCAGCAATATTCAGGTTATTCCCAGTCTCAAAGGAGCAGTCATTTACCCCAGTCAGCTGTATCTTGCATCTCGCACCAAAGACAGTTTTTATAAGATTGGTTACAAACATTATCTAAAGATTTAGTACACAGGAAAAGAAAATGAGAGCTATTTACAATGTTAATGCAGATAAACATATATACACATGAATGAATTCCAATAAGTACTCAAAGCTTCTATAATAATCAAGCTCTGTATATGCACTGCCGCTTCTGATGCCGTGAGACCAGTGTGCAGGTGAGGGTGGAAGGGAGGGAATGTGGTGTATAAGGAGCACCCAGGACGGCAGTCTTGGTCCTGCAGTGCCACGAGAGCAGCCTGCATAAACTGCGCCAGGAGGTGCAGCAGGAGGTCTAAGTCTGACACTTGTGCAGCAGGTCCAGCTCCATGGTAGGAGTGCTGTGGCATCCGCAAAAGCAACTAGAGCACACAGTGTGGTGTTTGCTGTCCCTCAAGGAGGTAGGCAATGGAGAAGAGTCTGAGACACAGCTGTAGAGGGCAGCCCCTTTAAGCGCTAGCCTCATAAAGCAGCTACATGAAGTGACTGCTGTCCTGATGCCCTGCCCAGAATGCTTCTGGGGGGTCTGAAATGTAATTCAGGCTCCAATCAGTGTGGACACACTATTTCAATGTAGATTTGCGCTATTTTGATGGAGATTTGTAGTGTGGACGCATTATTTCGAAATGGTTATTTCAGGGGTTATTATTTTGAAGTAGCTTATTTCAAAAGAACCTTGTAGTTTAGACATAGCCTAAGGTGCCACAAGACACCTCATTGTTTTTGCAGATACAGACCAACAAGGCTACCTCTCTGATACAAAACATCTTGATGCAAACAAAGCTATATATGATAGAGTGAAAGTAAAATAAACAAACATAGTTTGTTATTGCCCAGGAAAACAAATATATTGTGTTAATGGTGCTCACCTCTGTCATAAAAACTACAGCTCACATAGTACCCAATACTTTGCCCTAATAGAGGGCTATTTCACAGCACTTTCAATAAAGCTCTTTGAACACTATTTCTTTGAAGGTTCTACCATCCATCTAAGAACGAAATGTTAACAGTTTTAGATAGAAAAATTATGCTGGAGTCTGATTTCCTGAATAATACTTTTAGCCTAACAGGATATCAAACTATAAATATTTTAAAACATCCAAAAATCCAATTATTATTGACAATCCAGAGACACCTCTGATAATTGTGCTGAGCTATGGCTATAATGCAGCTATTATTTCAGTCATTTCAGTTTGTACCAGAAAACCACTTTTTAAAAATGTCATGCATACCTTTTCTATTCTAAGACAAAGAACTTTCTAAGTAGAGTCTTACAAATATAGATAAATGCAGTTTTTAAGCCATGTTATCAAATACCAATGAAAAGTGGTGTCATCACTTATAACCCAGAATGACTCCTAATGGCTTCGACTCCCAGAGTCAGCAACAAGCATGCACCCTGTCTATGTATTAGGCAGACCTGGTGGTTCCTAGAGCTTGTCTATACTACCAGAGATTTCCACTGGCCTCCACCAATCTTGGTTAAACAACTAGTAAGGTAACTCTACACTCTCCAAAATGCATGTTCTGAGATGTCCTGTCCTGGAACAATCAGAAGAAAATTAACTTGAATAGTTTGGCATTTTAACTAGCATTCCCAAACAGTTCTGTTGAACCACAGTGCTAGATTTGTTTATACTAACTTCCCCCACACACATTTATTTAACTACAAGAGATAGGTTTTGTGTGAGTACAAGTATAAGAATTAAAGTCAGAAATGGTTACAAAAGAAATAAAGAAAATATTTTCTAGCAACTAACCCTTACCAAACTAGCCTTGGTTTAAGGTAAAATCCTCACAATATGTTGCCATCAAGATGGTGGACCAAACTCCTGAGTTGGGATCAATCCCCAAAGTTAAGAGACAAGTACATTTGTCGTCCTAGATGGAATATCAATAACTTAAGGGTTTTTGGCCCCTCTCTTTTATAGTCCAATGATGAATCTTTGAAATGAATTGTTCTGAAGAAACTCTCCAGATCAAAGTTCTTTTCCAGCCACGAGGTATGCAACATGCAACTTGTCTTGAAGGAAGTGACTGGCAGCTTCCTCCCTTGGTAGAGTTGTTTGCTAAAATGCAAGTATTTCTGTTCCTGCCCCTTTAGGTACGACTGAATGAACATTAAACACATGTTTGTCTATTTCCTCCACCACCATGAGAACATGAGGTTTATCTCCTTTTGTTAGATTTATAGCTTTGTTTACACAATATGTACATACATTCTCATTGTCTTTCAAAGTATTTAGGAAAGAATGTCCCAGGTGAGGAGATCATGTTCCTTTCCTCAGACGGGTTAATTCCTGTGTAGCTGGCAAACACACCTTAACCATGATAGTTTCAGTCTATATCCATACCTTTGCATCAGTTGCCTGCACCTATTTTGCATGATGATATTAATAACCAGTGTGTCATGAATTTCACTGACACCTTGCATGACATTCATCAGATACATTCATGACATTAAAGAAATGGAATGCACTTGAACTGGGCAAGCCAGCTGCTGTTCATTACCAGATATCTGGGTGCTTTTTGCCTACTGTCCTTCAGCTGTTTTTAATATAAAAGCACATATAGCTTTTCAATAAGTGAAAGGAAGCAGAGAGACTAAATGATAATAATAAATAATAAATTAAAGTGGCTGCAGGTAAACATCTTCCATTAAATCACAAACTCAATATTTTAACAGTTTAAATTATACATACCTACATGCTTCACTAAATTTCATATGCCATCATTTTGTAGACTGCCATCTCCTGATAGGTTACATCTACAGTGCAGCTAGCAGCATGCTTCCCAGGTTGGACAAGCAAATACACAGTGGCCAGCGTGAACGAGCATGCGAAGAATAGCAGTGTAGCTAGTGGCTCTTTGGGTGGCAGCTTGGTCTAGTTGCTGGAGTATAAACCCACATGCAGTGCACCCCTGGATATGTATTCAGGTGGCTGGCTTGAGCTGCTACTTCTACTACCCTCAGCCACACTGCTATTTTTAGCACACTAGCTCAGGCAGAGCTTGTGTATGTCTGTCTACCCAAGCTGAGCAGCATACTCCCAGCTGTCTGGGCAGACCCCTAGTGACTGAACCACATAAAGAGTGAGAGAGACCCATGCTGAATAAGCCTGGGTTACATATAGTCAATACTCTGATGTCTAGAGAAATGCAGGCTCCAGGGCAGCAGAACTAAAATGGCATCACTTTTCAGTCTATAGGAACCTCTTAAAGTAGCTTGTTTTGAAACCAGCCTAATTGCCAATCTGAAAAGGCTCTGTTTCCAAAAGTCTAGGTCCATATTGTGTGTACATGAATTGAGACCCACATGTTTCATTCCAGAAAGAGTGTCCACCATGCAAGACCATTAATTTATTTTTAAAAATCAGCAAGACACATGCTATTTTTTCCTAAACCAGTACTTCGAGGCTGCAGCACTTAATTCAGGATTTCCACCTCCCCAGATTACAGGGAGAGGGATAAGGATCTTGTGCAAAAAGGGGTTTTTGCGCAAAATGGACACATCCACACTGCCTGTTTTTGCGCAAAAGGCATCGGAGGAGATTATGCAAATGAAGCGTGACAATATGCTAATCAGCGCTTCATTTGCATTGCTTCTTCCAGCAAAAATGCGTAGTGTAGACATAATCTAAGAGTGTAACTGTATCATGGAATTGGATTACAGTAGGAACAACATGATTCCTCAATGACATTGTCATTACCCATCACTGTCAAGCAATGGAATTGAAGGTATAACCATAGAAGCTAGAAGAGATGGGGAAGGGAGAAAGACTATGAAAAGGAACGGGCATAAAAGTAAACATGTGAAGAGGACATGAGAATTCTGTACAGTTGTTAAAACTTGAGTCTTAATTATTGGGCAATTAAATAAAATGTTTCTTAGTGCATTTCCTCTGCAACGATCTTGGGTTCGTTAAAGAACAAATCAGTGAATGAAAAAGACATAAAATCATTTAATCAAACAAACTAGAGAACTTCTGTGGTGAACTTCAGCACACAGCTACCATGTGTTCTTCAAACCCACTTCCAGGGATACACTTCAAAATTCCTATGTTCATAATACTGTCCTTATGAGGGAACATCTCTCAATTATAATCTTGCACAAATAGATCTCTACATCTTTCTTCCTAAAAAAATCCAGTTAGCTATTTACATGTATGTATGTATGTAGGAGCTAACTATGTAGTAACACACACACTAAATTCTCAACCTATCTAGTACATTTTCATACACTCACGTATCAACTACTTAGAGAGGAGAGGCCAACAGCACATCACTCTAGAGAGTGAATCTTTGGCACTCACTTTTCTTAAATGTCCTTTCTTCAGGTAGCTGAGCAAGTCTCCATGAATCTTTCAAGATGTTTGATCTCCCTCTCTGATCTTCTCAGTACCTCCCTAAACTGGGACTCTCTGGTCCAGCAACATCCATGGTCCGGCAGGACCATGGATGTTGCTGGACCAGAGAGCCCCAGGCTGGGAGCCTGTGGCAGCGAGTCCTGCCAGGCTGGAGCCAGATGGTGGGGGGAAGGGGCTGACATCCAGCAATGGGGTCAGAGTTGGAGCCACCCGTGGCAGCTCAGCTAGTGGGTGGCATCCAGCAGTCCAGCTGGGGTAGTGGCTGGAGCCATGGAGTGTCTGCCAGCCCTGGCCCTGGGTTGCAGCTGTGGATGGCTGTGAGACCGGAGTACCAGTAGCAGTGGGGCTGGCATCTAGCAGCCTGGTCGGAGCCATGGGGTGTCCAATAAGGGCCAGAGTCAATAGCCTGGTCAGGCTGGTAGTAGTATGGCTAACTGGGACTGGCAGTAGGGTGGCCATAAGTGGAGCCAGCAGCGGGCATCCGGCTGGGGACCTTCCCTGGTCTGGCAACTTCCCTCGTGTGGGACCAGTGAGGTCTCGAGGGTGCCAGACCAGAGAGGCCCAACCTGTACCAACCCTTTGTTAGAGTGAGAGTGGTTCTCTTGTTTATTTACAGGTTCTCCTTGGTCTGATGAATAGTCAATCATTTGGGAAATGCCAGAGCACACATTTATTGTCAGTGTTTTGGAACTTCCCGAGATGACTGTTAGATCCCTTTGATTACACCAAAATGTGTCACCTTGGTCTATCTCAGGGTTTCCCAACCTATGGGTCAGGACCCAAATATGGGTCACCATTCATTTCAAAAGGGTCGCCAAGTGTCTCCCCAGGTGGCTCTACCCCCTCTCTTTTCCCCCATTTTTGAATTGCCTTGGGTCACCAAGTCTTCCTGAACTGTCAAAATGGGTCCCCATCTGAAAAAGGTTGGGAACTGCTGGTCTATCTGGACTACATAGGGCCTTGGATGCAGCTGTTCTTTAATGGTCAAGGTGTGATCCCTCAGGCACGCTGTCATGAGCCCTTTTGTCAAAATAATATTTCTGCTTCCACTTCTGATTTTTTTTCATCTTCCACATGGTTTCATTGCATTTAGATTTCAACAAGTTATCATTGATTGGTACATTGGATCTGATCCTTCTTCCATAAACAGCTGAACTGGAAAAAAAAAATCTCCAGAAGTGTTCTTTGGTAAGCCAATAAAGGTTTATACAAACTTACCCCCACTCTTGAAAGAATCTTTCAAGATTCTTTACCAGCTGCATAGGCCTTTTCCCAAGTCCATTCAACTGGGAGTAATTTGAGTTTGATGTTTTGTGAGGGCAACCCCAAACTATAGCAAGCTGCCTAAAATCAGCACTGGAATATCGTGGCCCATTATCTCTAAAGACTTCATCTGGAATTCCTTGTCTGGAGAAGATTCCTTTCATAGTAGCTACTCTTAGTGCAGTGTGCAAATTCTTGGATACAGAGAATAATAATCTGTGACTATTAAATGAACCTTTGATTGCCAACTAAGTCAGTCAGTACCTGTCTTGTCAGAGGGCCTTTGTGTAACTGGATGAGGTCTGAGGTTCTGCCTGTTGGCATGGCTTGTATTTCAAGCATGAAAAGTAATTTCCTATCCCATTAGTAGTGTCATAGTTGATCCACAGCCAAGACAGCACCTCTCATGCTTATTGTTTGTGTTTTTCAATTCCCAAATGAACCTCATGGATCTTCTGTAGCATTTCTTTCTGGAGGCTCACTGGTAATACAACCTTGTGCTCTTGGGGAAAAAAAAAAAAATCACTCCGTCTTTCAAAGTAAGTTCATGTCTGCAGTTCCAGTCGTCTTATACTTGGACAGCAATTGCTTATTTCTTCAGGCCACCCTTTAATTATCACTTCTTTAAGGATTCCCAGCAGTTCATCTTTCTTTGTTTCCCCTTTTATTTATTGCAGTTTCCTATTAGCTATCGGAATTGACTTTACAAATAGGCTTGCATCTACACAGGAATGCAAGCCTATTTCTCAGGTCTTCTCAGCTTTTGTAGTGGGAGTCACTGCCCTGGAAAATGCATCTGCTTTGAACCCGAATTTACCAGGTGTGTAAATCACAACACATTACAGTTTTTCTGCTTAATCTCAAGGATTCTTTGAATCCTTGAGATATAGTAATTTAGTCAATCACCTTTTTTGACTGAAGACATGGCATCATTTCAGTGATTGAAACTTTCCTCTTATCAGGTTTATGTCTTCATTGGAAATAATTTCCCTCACAAAGGTCAATTCTGTAACCTCTAATAAACTTGTCCCCTGTTTAGTTTGAGGTTTGCTGTTCTAGCTGCATCCAGGACTTCCCAAAGTCTACAACCTCTTTTCTTGAACCACAGATAATGACATCTCAAAAGATGACAATTACTATGTCCATATAGCATAGTATGATTTAGCAGTACACACCTCGTGCTAAGGCTATGCTGAAGGATAAGCATAACAATCTGTATTTTTCAAATGACATTAAATGTGCACGGTTTTGAGCCTTTCAGTTATTTTAGCTGCTGACTACCTGAGGATTCATCCAATTTACTGAAATGCTGTGCATTTGCAAATTGAGCCATTTCTCTTCTCTGAGTGGTAGTTTGAAATATTATAGCCTGATTGAGGTGTCTCAGATAAAGGTATATGCATAGCTGGCTGGTACTTTTCTTCATGATGCCTAAAAGGCTCACCCTTTTTGCTGGCTCCTCTATTTTTTGTATGACTTGCATTGCTTCTATCTTTGCACACTCAGTCTTGAGTTTATCACCCAGTACAAATGGCACCTTTCGACATGGATGGATAACTGGAGGGACCTGCTCGTTTATCTGGATTGTATGTTCAGCCTGCAAGCAAGATAATCATTAAAACAGATCATGATATCCCCAAATGAGTGCCTCAGAGCTAGGTCCAGTATTACCTGGTTCCTAGAGCAGCCTTTTTGACAGGCTGAGTTTTTCACAGGCAGCCAGGCCTAAAACTGGTGTTACCTCCTTTGGCACTACAATGAATGGGGAGCCTGTACGAGGTGTTTTTATAGCTGATGCTAGAAATGCACCTCATCTTCACTGGTATATTAGTTCCACAATAACCAGTTACTTTTGTTGGTCCAAGTTTTTTATCTCATTTTCAGTCTCTCATAATCTTGTTCTGACAGAATATTAAACTGAGCCCCAGCTCCAGTTTCAGCGGAATCATTGTTTCATTCACTTTCATGGGCAGTGTTTAGTCCCTCTCATCAGGATTGCCTGATGTCTATGTAAAACTCCTCAACCATGCACTCTTCAGCTGAACGCACTTGTCTCTTCTGTATTTAAGATCTGTGGCATTTTGCAAAATGATTATTTTCCCCACACTTATGACAGAGTTCCCCAAAGGCAAAACAGTGTGGCCAGAATGTGATCCACACCTTCCACATAACAGTCTGTACTCAGTCTCCTCCCTTCCTTTTTTGGTTTGATCTTTTCTGGCTGTAGACTTTTGTACTTAATGGATGGATTACACCTCCTGGTGAATTTAGCTCTTTAGCTTGTGTAGGTGCCCTGCTTATTTGGAGAGCTTTTTCTAAAGTTAGATCTCCTTTGGGGAGCAGTCTCTCTCTCTCAACACATTATCTTTAATGCCACAAATGATTCTAACTCACCAAAGTCACAGGTTTTACTGAGTGTCCTTAATTATGTGACATATTGCTTTATGGTATCATCAGTTGCCTGCATGTTAAAAAAAAAATCTGTCTCTCTCAAAGGTCTCGTTCTTTTCTACATGCAATGTTCCTCATATTGAGTCAACATTTTTCTGAACTTCATGCTTTCACTTTCTTCAAACTTGAAGTTGTTATAAATATTCAGTGTTTCTTCCCCAGCAATACACAAAATGTTTGACCATTTCACTTTCATTTTTCTGCTCTTCCCTTATGGCTGCTAAATACAGGTCACATCTGTCAGAATCTTTTCCAGTTCACTGCAACACAGCCTTACAGTTATGGACTGGATAGAGGTTGCAGCACATCCATTCCCAACTTTCTTCCCTTCTTAAGCTAATAGAGCTACTATTATGCTCACGAAATACATAACAAAAGCTTCTGCTCTTCTCTACTGGCTGCTCCACCTGCTCCCCTTTCCTCTGCTTTCAGTTTCACACACAGGAGTTAACCTCAAAATGACTGAAGTCTTTTTCTCGTTCAGCACTTCTGACACCATGGCATGATCTTGGGGTTCATTAAATAACAAACCAAAATGAGAAAGGAATGAAATTTTAAATACAAAACTAGAGAGCTTTGTGGTGAACTGCTGCGCATAGCTACACTGTGTTCTCCACCCATGCTTCCAAAACATCTCAAAATGTCTATATTAATAATGCTGTCCTTTAGAGGGGGGTGTCAAACTGTTCTCACACAAATATATCTACTTCCTCCTTCTAATCAAAATGCTCAAATATTACAGCAACGGGGGTCACGTAAGGACTGAAGCACACACAGAGATTTACCAAGGAATGGCAACTCCAGCAGTTCTCTTCCAAGCCTGAGTTGCAATTTTGTTTCATAAATCAAACCCTTACCTAGCAGAAAGTATATAGCATAGTTAATTACTTTCTGATGCTACCTCCAGGCTTTATTAGATGGAGCACCATCATTACACTCACTGTCTGATGCAGCAGTCCTAGAAGGATATGTTGTAATACTGCATATTAGAAAATAAAGGAAAAATGTAAGTTCTGGTTTCTGGTTCAGGTACCAAACCTGATCCAGTTCTCCATGAAACAGGCAACTTTGTGAAAGATAAAGATTGTTCCAAATTTTTCCACCAACACTTATTTTTGCCCCTCTCAGTCTTAAGGCAAATTCTCTCTCCATGAGACTGCAAGGGAAACTGAGGTGTCACTCGAGACAAGCTACCTTCTGAAGTAATTTCCTTTTAATTTATTAGCTCTTTCACTTCTCCCCCTCAATGATTTGATATTAATCTTTCACACTCTGGCTTTTTACTGATACTGTCCTTGAATAAAATCAATCCTGCTCCTTAGCAGTCCCTTGAATCCAAAAGGGCTGCACAGTCATAGCACATTCACATTTGTCACAATGAATGTTGTGGAAAACAATTAGTTTTTTGTGTAACTAAAGACATTGTGATTATCAGTACATCAGGGAAGCATGGCCACATCAATAATGTCCCCTGTGTGCCACAGATAAGGCACATGGTGCCCTAATCAACACCTTAATTATACATAGTTACAAAGCCCATACTAACTTTTACTGTTTTATCTTGGCTAGCTCTTCAAATATTTTCTCATCTATTCTTTATAACATGTTACTGTGAACTTTCTTCTATTATTCTGTTGCTTTGGTAACAAACTTAAGTGTTCACAATTAATACAGAGCATTAATCGGTATTTCTTCCCCCTCTCCCTGTACCACCACTTTTCTTATTTGGGAACAACTCTGAAGACTTCCACTGTGTGAGCATTGTCTGCCCTCTCAGACAGCTGTAAGAAGTTGTAGAGTTACTTGCCAATCATGGGCCAGAAAGCAAAAGGAACAGCTCATTCTTACAAGCATATAGGTTCCAACTCATAAAAGAAAAACAAGCAATTCATTAACTCCTGGTAACTTTGGTGCTCTACCTCCAGCAGTCATTCTCTACTCCCCCAAAGAATCATCCAATATCTAGAACATTCAGCTTCAGTGGGCTAAACAATTTAATACATCATATGCTGTCTCATCACACATATCTTTATACCAGTTCCATAGTCTTTTATCATTTGTGGACCTGATTCAGGATAAATCTGCACCCACAGAGCAAGCTCCAGCAGAGTAGGGTATTCATCCACATCTGGAAAGGGAAGCTTTTAGTTCAATATAGGACTCGGATAAGAGTCTAAATCAGCACATCTTGAGACCCTGGGGCACAACCCTTCCATGCTGGCCTCATCCATAGACTTCAATGGCACTACTCACATCAGAGTTTGCAATTTAAAACCTAAGCTCCTTGCATCCGAAAGGGATTGAAGTATCTTTCTTTTTCTGTTTATTTTATGCATTTGGCTGCACTTTGAGACAGATGCTCAAATTCTTTTTAAAGACCTAACTCCTCTTGAAATCAGTTGGGGTTAAGAACCTAAATATCTTTTAAGACTTGGCTCTTTGTGCATAGTCCATTTCACTGATTCCCCTCGCAAACTCAGCTCTATAGTTCCCCATAGACCTTTTATATATAAACAGGAAAGAGAAAAATATTTTTAAAAACAAAGAAACTGTGACTGTAAAACCACAAAAGTGTACAGGAAGACTTGGAGCAGGACAGTATCTGAAACACTAATTCATTTTTGCAATGGAATAGTTTTCAGGTTGACGGTATACTTTTAACTGCATAATCCACCTACGTACATAAAAATTATGATTCCCATTCCATTAGAGTGAATGTAGTATTACTGTAGTTCAAACTTTTATACCCCAAGAACCCTGATTCTGATTTCAAAATTTTCAGGGACACCCCGCACCTCAAGCCTTCCCCACTCAGAGCTTTCTCTGGCCCCTTCCCCAAGGCCACACCCCGACTCTGCCCCTTCTGACCTCATCCCTGTTCACTCCATCCCTCAACCTCTGTCCTTCACTTCCCCAACCCTCACTCCCTGTTACCATGCTATGATGGGGGGAGGGTATCAGGGTGCAAGAGGGGGTCAGGGCTCGGAGGGAGTTTGGTTGCAGGCTCTGGGCTGGGGCAGGCATTGGGATGCAGGAGGGAGTGCAGACTCCAGATGGACAGCGCTTACCTTGGGCGACTCCTGAAAGCAACTGGCACATCTCTCTGGCAGCAGCTCCTAAGCAGGGGCACCAGGGAGTCTCCCCATGCTGCCCCCACCTCAAGCACCACAGCTCGCATTGGCCATAGTTCCTAACCAATGGGAGCTTCACGCTCAGTGTTTGGGGTGGGGGCAGTTCATGGACATGCCCTGCCCTCTCTTCTGGGAATGGCATGGAGCCAGGGCAGATAGGAAGTCTGACTTACAGAGTGCAGGAGGTGCAGGGAAGGTGCCCAGGGACCCCCAAGTGTCTCCACACCCCAGTTTGAGAAATGCTGCTCTAGTTAATTGCATAACTTGGCTACATCCATGCCAAATTAAGAACCAAACACTACTGCTTACAGCATAGTAACGCATTGGAGGAGTGCTCCCCAGCACTCGCTGACTAAAGGGTTAAACTCAGGTAGCGAGCAAGAGTATTGGCAGGGGGGCAGAAGAACCAATGGGCTACAGGGCTGAAATCTGAATTGGGTATAGATACCTGGTCTTCTCTTCCTTTGTGTCTTCTAAGGAAAGAGCTGGAGGGAGCTGATGCAATAATCAGAATTACCATGCCTATAAGAAATATTGGACATGGGAGTGAACTGGGCCTTGAAGTACAGATCAGCATGGATCATGAGTAAAGGGGAAAAAGTATATTTAGTTGTGATCAGGGTATTCTTCTTTGTTTTGGTTGTTTGGTTAAACTTCTCAGTGTGAATCTATGCCTTCCCTCCCCCATTCACTAAGAGCATACCCAGAGATGTTCTCTGTGTTTTAATTTGTTTTACTCAATTGCTCTGTAACACCTAGCAACCAAGTGTAACTTTTTGTTTTGTTAATAAAATCATCTTTTTTTAAGGTGATGATTTGATTCTTGTGTCCTGGAAAGAAACAGAAGATCTGTTATATGTGTGTATGCATGCCTCAGACTAAGAGACTGCAGTTTATTTTCTCTTTGTTTTTTCAGGCTCTCTTGTGGTAAAAGAGCTTGAGGTACCCCAGGGAAGGAATTTGAGTGTTCCTCCCTGTTTTATTTTTTTAAGAGTTTAAAATCACTTGATAGTGGCAGCTTTTGTTTTTCTCAGTGCCAGTGCATCTGTGACTCTGGGAAGTTTTTGTAAACAGAGACTATAGAGGCAAAGTATTTAAGATCTCTTGTGGGCCCCCATCTTCTGCACTCGGAGTGCCAGAGTGGGGAACAGCCCTGACAAGCATAATCACTTTTGGTAAGTGAGCAGTCAAAGGAATACAATCTTGGGTTTTTAAAATATTTTTTAAAATGCAAGTACATGCAGCAAGATGTCAAATGGGGTATGGAAGTGTACCATGTTAACCTTCAATGTAATGAAGAACAGAAAGCACTGAGGCAAATCACGACCTGACTTGCATAATGTGTACTCTCTGAGAATACAATTGATCAGCCTTCTGAATGTTTGACTTCAGGTAATTGGGTATATTGAGTGGATAGTCCCATAGCAATGGACAACAATGTATTGGAGCAGAGATTTGAACCTAACTCTCCCACACCCCTGTTGAGTGCCCTAAGCATTGAATTAAAGAATCAATCTCTCCCCTGCCCACAATAAATGGTAATTATTTAGTACAAAGTAGAGCTCCTCCAGAGGGAGAGACTGACCCATTTTAACTGCCTGGTGGTTAGGGCACTCTCTTAGGATGAGAGAGAGAGAGTTAATTTTACTTTCACCACTGAACCTAATTCCTTCCTGGTATGGGGAAGGGGACATATCAGCTGCTGGGGCAAGCACATCACCTCCCCAAGTGACCCTCCATGTGATTCTGCCCATCCCCCACTCTGGAGCCCCCACTCGTGCCCTCATTCCACGTTACCTGAGGGGAGGGGATGTTCAGGGCAGCTGGAGGAGCTGACAGCATTCTGTTCCTTTCACAGGGGTGGTAATAGTGTGAGGGGCGTGCTTTTCTTTCTCTGTCAGTCTGGCACCTAAGGCCCAAATCAGAGGGAATTAGATACCTAGATACCTCCCTTTATAGATCTGGGCCACGATACTCTCCCCTTTCCTCCTCATTTCATTTCTGAAAAGCTTAGGTGGCTTCCTGCTTAGCTTGTTGGACTCTGAAAATCCTTTTCTGAGGCACTGTCTACACTAAAAGGAAGATTGCCGCTGTTGTGATCGATCTTCTGGGTTTGATTTAGCATGTCTAGTTAAGATTCACTAAATTGAACTCAGAGGGTGCCCCCACCAATGTCCAATACTCCTGCTCTTGCTTGGGGACGGTGCCAAGCTCAGCTTAAGTTAAGCCAACTCCAGTTATATATTCTGTGCAGCTGGTGTTGCGTACCTTAAGCCAAGTTGCTGGGTCTACTGTAGACCTGGCCTTAGGTGCCAACCCTCCCCATATGTTGTATGGGAAGCCCTCTTGGGGCTGTGAATTTCACTGTGCCACAAGGAGCCTAAGTGGTTGCAAGTTTCAGCATTGCAACAGCTAAGTCCTCTTTGTGACTCTGGCATGAAGGGCCAGGGACATGGAACCTACTATCCAGGAAAGGCAGGATTCTACAGGTCAAAGAGTTACAATTTGAGTGCTTTATAGCAGGGGTGGGGAACCTAAAACCCAGGAGTCAGATGTGGATCTTGTCTTGCATGGATCTGGCCCCTGAAGCTCAGGGTTCCCCACCCCCCCAGCATTGGGGAGCCTGAGCTGGCACTACAGCCCCTCCCCCACCCACTGCCATATCGTGTAACTGAAGCACACAAACTCTACTACTAGGCTAGTGTGCAAAGGGAATGTGGGGAGTGTCTTTCTCCTCTCACTTATATGCGGCCCCCAACTGATTTTTCTGTGGGTCAGCAGCTTCAGGTCCCAGAAAAGTTCCCCATCCCTGTTGTATAGGGTGGCCACACATCTGGTTTTTGACTGGAAAGGGATCCTGGCAACTAGGCTGTTCAAAGTCCAGTCAACTGTGTAGCAGGGATAAGACAGGCTTCCTGCATGTCCTGGCTCTGTGTGGCTCCTGCAAGTGGATGCCATATCTGGTTCCTAGGAACGGGGGAGGGTCCACTTGCTGCTCCTGCCCCAAGTGCCAGCTCCATAGTTCCCATTGGCCAGAAATCACAGCACCTGCAGCAGGGCTGGCCTTACCATGAGGTGAACTGAGGTGGCCACCTTAGGCACCAGACTGGGGGCGGGGGGGACAGGGGGGTACCACTAGGACCCAGAGTGTAGAAAATTGTGTCTGCTGCTCGTTCATATGTATTCTCTCTGCTCTAGAGAGGGGGTGTCATTTGAGCTCTCCGCCTCAGGTGCCAAAATGTTATGGGCTGGCCCTGACCTGTAGGCATGGGCAGTGCATACCACACAGAGCCTCCAGGTTGCCTCTGCACCTAGAAGCTGTTTTGGGGGAACTGTGTGGAGTCAGTGAAGGCAAGGCACCTGCCTTAGCCCTGCTGCCCTACTCACTAGGAACCACCTGAGGTAAGCGCTGCCCAGCTGGAACCCACACCCCAAACCTCCTCCCACAGCCCAATCCTCTACCCTAGCCCGGGCACACCCCCCCCCTCCAAACTCCAAATCCCTCAACCCTCCCCCACCCCAGAGCCTACACCCTCAACTGGAGCCTTTAACCCTTCTGCAACCCTGTCCCAGCCAAGTCAAAGAGAGTAAGAGTGGGGGAAAAGGAGTGAGTGGGGTGGGGTCTCAGAGAAGAGGCAAGGATAGGATAGGGAGAAAAGGGTGTTTGGGTGTGTGTGCTTAGAAAGTTGGCAACCCTAGCACTATAGATATGAGCTCCATGGTGGCTCACTAGCTCCCTGCACGCTGTAGGCTGTGGGTGTAGCAATGATAAAGCCAGCAGACCAGCAGATCCAGAGAGCCACTTGTCATTTCCCCACCTCAAGAGTGGACAGACACCAACCATGAGGACCACTTCAGCTGGACGGCTGCAGCAATGGTGGCAGAGCAGCATCACTGTCTCTCCATAGCCTGAGGAAAGTTTCTTCCACAGTGCCATGCCCAGTTACTTTATTGACTTACTATCTTCTAGCAAAATGAAAGGATTGCGCTTGGGTATCACAGAGGAGAAGGTGCCTCTCAGAGACCCAGAGTCTGACAATCTATAGCAAATGTCATTTCCAGAGCCAATGGAGCCTAGGATTTGCATAGCTAGCTCTTTCTGTGGTGCTCCCTAGGTATCCCGTCCCCAGAAATAGGTTTGTTACATTGGGCTAAGCACCTACAGAAACAAAAGCCTAAGGAAGTAGCCAATACTGGTATCAACAGCATTAATTACTATACAGATTTCCCATCAGAAACCTAAAGGTAGAATTGTGGGGAGCAGACCACATTTCCAGCCTAGCACACGCACTCACACATGGAGAGACTTGACCATAACAAGGCTGCTTCTATAGAGGAGGAGCAGAAATGCTGCTTTACCTTAATTTATAGCACAGACTGATAATTCCTTAACTTCTCCCACTGTGCATATATTTTGCAGGGATCTCTGGTCTGTGTAACGTTACATGCCATGTGTGCTATAGCAGTTAGGCATTTTTAATCATCATAATTTCCTAGCTCTGATTAGACATGTTAAAGGGATGGAATGGTCATCTTACTTTTTCCATTTTCTGGCTTTTGTTACTTTGTTTTAAAGCCTAATGCTCACTGCTGGCTGGCAGAAATGCCGTCAGACTTTCAGTCTTAAGAGCAAACAAGACTGATATCATGATGAATACTGGAAGGAATCTTCAGCAATTTTATTATTACACCTGCCTTATGTAAATATTTATTTGCCTCCTGGGGGGGTAATTCAAACTTGATTCAGCAAAAGATAAAAATACTTTGCTTCACTTACCTTTTATGATTGTTGCTGTTGTCCTCCATTAAATAACTCATCTTACCTGTCATGATTTTATTTAATGAACAGATTTATCATTTTCAAAACAGTCAAATTTTATACAGAACAATAATTGCATAATAAAGTCTGGCAGGGTATGCCTTTCCACAAAGACAGATATTTTTAATTTGCATAACTCATGTAAAAGACCCAAATACTGATACACTCAATTAAGATTACTAAATCTTTCTATAGCTTTATAGCAAATAAATATTTCATCAAGTAAAAATACTGTTCATATCTCAACTTACAATTTTAAAGCAGGAGTGATTTTCTTCAGTAACTGAAGATGTTTTCTAATCTAAAAACAGAAATTTTAAAATCTGATTTAATGTTTTCTTAGCACTATTATCTTCAGCATTTCAGGCACACTAATAAAAACAGAAATTTCTTGTTTAACTGATTACAGATAAACGCTTAAAGAAATCAAGTCCCAAATTCAAACCATTGTAACATTTAAAAAATTATTCCTGCTCTGTTTAAAGAGATGAAAACACTGTGCACTATACAATACCATGGCGGCAGCAGCAGTAGCAGGTTCACTATCATAGGTTTGAAAACATATTTAATCTAATTGATGAGCTTTTGTTTAAACAAGCATTAATATATATGATGTGGTCAAAAAAATTCCCAGCAACATATAGCCCAAGTGATTAGGTTACTGAATAAAAAGGTCACAGTATCTAAAATTTTATATCTTCACTAATTCAGCATTGATTTTGCAAAATGGATTTTTTTTTAAAAGAGACATGTACCATATTAGGCCCATTCTGCTCTCACTAACATCAATGGCAAAACTCCCAGTGACTTCAATGGGAGCTTTGGGCCCCTGATAATAAATGCTTACTTACCATGCTTTGGAAAGCATTGTCTTTTAACTCATTTAAAAATCAGACACTACTTTATAATAGTTTCTGGATCTAGCCAGTCTCTCTCACAGCATTTAGAAACAACGAGTAGTCCTGTGGCACCTTAGAGACCAACAAAAATATATAGTATCATGAGCTTTTGTGGGGAAAACCCTCTTCATCAGATGATGAGCTAGAGTCATCTGATGACATGGATTTTACCCACAAAAGCTCATGATAGCATATATTTTTGTTAATCTGTAAAGTGCCACAGGACTATTCATTTTTTAAATTACAGACTGACATGGCTAGCCCTTTGATACAGTATTTAGATTTGACATACATTTATAGTAGTCTTGGTCACACATATGGCATTCATGACATCATTTATTGCATCTGCAATAAAAATACATTTTAAGAGTATAACTACAAGCTTAATGGATGATCTTACTATGTTTCACATTTATTCCATGTTGCTGAGAACTGAGGAAAAACAATTTTAATATTACTGTGTCAAAAATGAATTAGATTTCTAAAAACATTGTTCTGGCCTCATTTGTAATAATCTTTTATTTTTTCAGAAGCCAATGGTACATGATGTTCAAGAATGTCAATGCCTTGTTTGTGGTTACTGGTATTCAGGGTCATCTTTTAATACCAAAAACATTTCCAAAATAAAGATATTAATGCTTTTTCTCCATTTTTCTTGTACAGATATCTTTTAAAAATACTTGTAGGCACCCCCTCTGTCAATAAAGTTATGATTGGAAAATGGTCTCTTTGTCTCTTTCTTTCCTAGAACTCTATACAAAAATCCACTTGAAATAAAATATGGTTGTACTTGAACAGGGTTCTGTGCTTTCCTGGAATTTATAAAGAGGAAGTCTGTCTGTCTTCAAATGGTAGTACGATATAGATAAAAAGCCACTAGCAAGAGTCAATAAGTGTTAAAATTCAATAAAAAGCAGGGAGTAGAATGTTGGAGTGTGTGTCTGATGGTGTCTGATAGTGTTCTGTTTGTGATGGAAATGGGAAATAAATGCTTAACTACAAAAAGAACAATGAATATTTTACATGAGGCATAATGGAAGTTCCCATTAAGAACGTACTTCTAAGCAAAGAAAATTCATGACAGCACTTAAATAATGCATGTTTGCTTTTTCCAGCTCAATCCAGGAAAATTACAGAGATTCCACAGACCTCTTCTTTGGGGGACTGATTCTATGCCTACAACTTTATTTCCTGTTTTGTGAGAGCTTATCGGGTCCCAAAATCCCCCGTCCACAACTGTGAATTAAGCAGAGTTGCTTTTACCCCTTAGTAGGAACCGATCATTTCCCGAACCTCAGTGTAATCATCGTATGGAGCAAACTCCGTTGGATGGTGAACAGCGGGGCACCCTAAAAACACAGGAGCAGTTGCTGTTAGCTCCCTGCACTGCAGTGCAGCGCAGTCTAAGCCAGGCTATGCGGCCTACCAGCAGCCCCCATCTAGTTGTCTGTGTCGGGTTCCCCGTGTTATGCTATCCCCCGCTCCTTTACGCGCACACACTCAGCATCGCTCCCTGCGGGACAAGCGCTGGATGCGGCTTCTCTTGCTGAGGCGACCTCCCGTCACCCCTTCCCCCACCCCATCTCATCTGCATCCTTCCCCACGCTCCCCCGCCCCACTTTGCGCACAGATGTTACGCGGCCGCCCCAGCCACCATGACTCAGCCCTCCAGCTTTCTACCCCAGTCCAGCACTCTGGGGAGGTAAATGCGCCCGCCTAACTCCCCCTGGAAGGCCCTGGGGAGTTCTCCCCGCGCCCCAGGCTGCTCAGCACGTCCCCTCCCCCCGCTCGTGGCACCCACCCCCTCCCGTGCTGCAGCCCCGCAAACCAAACCCCGCGGGGATCGGTCCTCAGCCCCCAGGTTAGAAACTCTTATTGGGAGTTGTGCCCTGGCGCATCCTCCTCCCCCTTCTCTCCACTACGACTTAATTAAGGGAGGGACTTGTCAGGATCTGTCCCCAAAGCAACTGGAGCTTAACAACTTTTCACGCTTCAGGAACTCCTGGCGAGGAAGCAGCAAAGGAGGCAGGATTCTTTGGGGGGCAAAGGGAGCTACTACACAGCATCTTCCTAGCCAGTCTGAGCCCCGATCCTTGCAGCCTAGGAAAGCGGAAATGTAGGAGGATTTTCATAGGCACCAGGGGTGCTGGAGCAATTCTTATTGTGGGGGTGCTGGAAGTCACTGAACAAAATTGTAAGCCTGGTATATAATGGAAACACTTCCAAGACGGGGGGTACTGCAGCAGCACCCCCCCCACACACACACACACGGAGTCCCAGCACCCATGAAAAGCACAATCGGATGGTTGTATCATTTATCTGGCGGGGGGGGGGGCGCAACATGCTCTCCCCCGCCGCGCACCTGAAAGCCTCTATGTCCTTCGCATCCTTTCGTGCATCTTCGCCACCACCAGCACCTCTGCAGCGTTCCCGCTGCCTCCCTACACTGGATCCCCACCCCCGCCCCATCGCCACGAGAAAGTTACTGAACGAGCCAGCAGGCGAGTCAGTTTCAAAGACACTGGAGTTGCCAACCTGGCGTCCGTACCTAGAAGCGCCCTGTAGCCCGCGGCTCAGCTGCCGCCCAAGCTTCGTCTCACTCGCCCCCAGCCAGAGGCAGCTCGCCCCGGGAAGCTGCCGCCTGCTCCCGGGACTCATCCCCAGCCCGCCCGCTAACTGCTGGGCAGGGCGCGGGGAAAAGTTGCAGCCCTTCCCCGCCACACTCGCAAATAGGGAAAGTTGCCGCGGAGGCAGGAGGAGCCGCGCGCCACTTACCCGCGGGGACACCGAGTCCCTCTGAGAGCCGCGCCAAGCAGCCTCCCCTGGGCGGCGGGTGGCACTTGCGCCTGCCTCCCGTGCTCGGCTCGGCGCAGCTGCTGCTGGCGGCGGAGAAGCCTCCTGGAGAAGTCGCCAGGCGTGACCGAGCCAGAGGAGGGGCGGCCCAGGAGCTGTGTGGGCTGCACGTTGCAGTCCTCCCTCTGCTGCAGTGCTGGAGCGGGAGAGGCAGAGGGAGGTAAGGGCGGGGAGAGAGGCAGGGAGGCGCGCGCGATCGATAATTGAAGGCGTGGGAGCGGCCACTCTCGGCGAACGCAAGCAGACAGACTCCTTCGGGACGGGATTGGGCCAGCGGCAGCCAGCAGATGGGCTGTGCGGGAAAGGGAAATCTTTTTTAAAACGCTCCCCCCACACACACACTTTTTTCCCCGGGCTTGAGGGGGTGGGGATCCATGCACAGAGACAGGCTCTTGTCCTGACCCGAAGTTAGTATTTCAGTAGAGGCAACAGCAGGGCAGACTGTGTGAAAGGGTTGTTTGCCTGGCCGCTGCCTGCTGCAGACTCTTGGCAATCCCGTGTGTATCTTTAAAAACGAGTAGTCCTGTAGCACCCTAGAGCCTAGCAGTGTTTCTGAGCGGCTGCTCCTTTTGTTATGACTTCCCTAGCGCTGTTGGGGTGCAAGGGGCTGCACAGACATGCCCCTAAAGATATTGCAGTTCAGGGAACCCATGGTGCAACCCCTAGTCTTGTTGCAGTCCAATGACTCTAGATGGCTTATGCCAGTCAGGACAGCACCTCCCATGAATTAGGGGATATAGCGTCGGACCTTGTTTGGATTATTAGTACTAATTAGGCCTAATGCAGAGCCACCTAAGGGCCCCCAGACCAGCATTAGAACGCTGTTGAGATGGGAGTTGTATGATAAATTCCACAGCCAGTGCCGGTCCTTAACCCTTCACACTCCTTTGAAGGTAAACAAACATGCTTACAAAGGGAAACCTGAAGCTCCGGAAAGCTCCTCCACTTTATAGACCTGTTACCTTTTCTCTCTTTAAGTGATGGCTGATTTAATACTGAAATTTAGCAAAAAGTGACAGGAAATCCCTAAAGAAAAGCTATTGTCTTTAGTCAGGTATCTCACTCAGTTTTTTTCTTCACATATTGGCCTTGATTGTCCATTGCTCTGTAGCTTGTGTAGTCGTTTAAACTTGCACAGAATGTGTGTCTGCATTTTACACTCACCTTTCCCCACTGTCAATGGTGGGGAATCAGACCCACTCTCTCCCCCACTCTGAGCTAGTGTATAATTGATGCTTGATCAGCATACAGGGGAATCCACTTCTGCCACTGAGTCCCTGGGAAAAAGGGGGGGCAGCTCCATGTTCCCAGAAAGGCTGGAACTGGGGCAGCCAGCTCTCAGCACCAATTGGAGCATTCCACATTGCTCCTGCTGTCCTTAGAGCCCACTAGAGAGTGTGGTGGGACACTCCAGCTGTGATTTAAAGGGCAGTAGCTAGGAGGAGAACCTTTAGAATCACCAGAGCCCCAGGGCAGTTGCTCCCTGTGCCCCCACCTTCCTGCATTGATAGGCCTGTCTGCATATAGCATCACCACAATCAGGAGTGGCCTGAGGTTGGCTGCGGCAGCTGGCGCCCCAGGCGGAACGCGCGATCAGCGCCCCTGCCTGCAGGGCCGTCAATGGACTAATGTTATCATCAGGCGCCCTGGGCGGCGGCACCCTAGGCAGTGGCCGAGTCTGCCTATAGCCACGGGCCACCCCTGACCACAATGAAGGGGAGGGAACACTGTACAGAACAGATAGGATTCCCTACTGAATTATTGTCTTTCAATTGTCAAACTACCCGCAGGTAAAAAAAACAACAACAAATGGTCTGGTAGCACTTTATAGACTAACAAAACATGTAGATGGTATCATGAGCTTTCATGGGCACAGCCTACTTCTTCTCCTCCCATCATCTGAAGAAGCGGGCTGCGCCCACAGAAGCTCATAATACCATCTACATGTTTTGTTAGTCTATAAAGTGCTACCAGACCATTTGTTGGGTTTTTTTTTCTGTAACAGACTAACTCTGCTACCCCCTGAAGCTTCTACCCACAGGTAATTCAATAGATGCTTCCATTAGATTACCCCAAAGAAAATGGCTCAGCTACAAATAAGATGCATAGAAAAGGGCTAGAGACAACAAAGACACCACTCACTATCAAATACTCTGATCTCTTGGCAATGCTGGCTAAGTATACTGTGTCTGAAGAACATCCTAAAAGATACACTGTTGTCATGATCTTTACCCAAAAGATGGCATGTAACAAGGAATATTAATGAGCTATTAGTTTTCCAGTGATGTATGTATGTATATTTAGCCCCCAAAGAACTTTACAGATGTTCTGAAAATGTGACTAAAATATATTTAAATCAGGTACGAATAGTTTTTTTCCTCAGACAAAAGGAAAGAGGCCAATGCCTCAAACGTTTGTAACCAAATTCAATGGGCAATTAATTCATTTGTATCAGAGGCTGCAGGAAGAGATCATTTTCATGGTAAAAATTACCAGCAGGGAGGAACTAGCAGTAGAGCGTACACCAGAGAGTATGGTATCTAACATCCAGGAGACAGGAATCTTCTCTAGGGATACATTTCAGGAGAGCACATTTCAAAGGTTTAGTGGATTATAAAGAGAGAGGGAACAAACTCCATCTCTATCACCTCAGGAGACCAAGGGAGAGAACATTTTGAGCTGTGTGAAGAGTTCTAGCTAAAAAACTAATTGCTTCATACCAGAAGAAAGACTGGGCCACGCGTCTTTGAGTTAAGTTAGATTCAAGTTTTAGAAGGAGATTTTTTATCTACTTCTAAAGAAGATTTAGATTTTTGCTTTTGTTTGCAACCATGTCTATCTTTATTCCTTATATATTTTGTATCACTTCTACCTGTGTCCTTTTACTAAGGAAACTTAATACAAACTAACTCAGTTCTTTGACTGAAACACAGCATTTATTAACTCCAGTTAAAATAAGCTGCTATGTACTATGTCATTAAAGGAACAATGAACTTGGTAAGTTTCTGAGAGTATTACAGTAAGCAGCAGCTGTGCCTTTCATAAAGACTTCTCTGAGTAACTCAAGAATTGTGGTTTCATGATTGCAACCTGGTTTAGACTTGCAGAGTTATGAGGATTATGCTGGCAGAGGCTGACAAGCTGAGGTGTCAGGGAGCTGTGACATAGCATAGCAGTAACAAAGCTCTCACTTGCTGAAACTAAGAGAGGTAACCCAGTAATTCATGGTTTGGGGAACCCCAGCAGGCATTCACATATACAAAGTCTTCATGACAGTTACAAGTAATTTTAAGAACAAGAGCCTCCCCTGAGCCCTCCTGCCAATATTCTTGGGTTTACATTCAAGTTTTACTACTTTCTAAATCACTCTTCTGTCCTCTTGCTGTGTGAAAGATACTCAAACGGTAAGGGAGATGGATTAATTGAATGGCTACCTAAGGAAACAATGAATGGAACTCTGCACAGAGTGCAGTCAAAAGCACAACACAAACAGGAAAAAAAAAGAGAGAGAAAAATCCTTTCCCCTCTAGTCCTGTTATGTTGTAATAATCTTAGGTATTGCTTGCAAGGATAGTCAGAAAAGTGAGTTAAAACAGCAGTGATCATTTAAAAGAACCCATAAAAAGGCGATTTAGAATATACAATGATATTCAAAGAAAAATATAACAGATTGCCAACTTTTCTCATCAGCAACAAAAGTACATATCAGAAAGTCATTATTGCTACATAAGCAAGAAATGCAGCAAAAATGTCTCCTATTCAATTCATTATGGCCTCATTCAATTTGCTCTATTTCTGAATACAAAATTTGTATTTTTTGGTTTTACAAAATACCTCAAAAGGAACACTTTTGTTGAAGTAGAGTGATCAAGAAGGACAACATGTTTCTTGTGAGCAAGTAAAGGAATACTAGTGATATATTTAATTAGAATAAGTTGTGGAACTTATTTTATTGTAGGTCATATGTAAGTCCTACAGGCAAGAAATCAATCCTAAAGGAGCAAAAGGAGACCCAAAAAGGCTTTCATAATTAATAATGCAGAGCAATTGCAGCAGCCATGCTGTTTCTCTTCAACACCATTGGACAAGGAGAGCTCTGAGAGCCATATCTTACCAAAACAGATACGGTCGGGGCCATTCTTACCCATATGCAGAGTAGGAGTTGCGTAGGGCACCTGGTAACTGGAGGCACCACTGGGTCTCAATGTCACCTCACCTGCCTCTGCCAATCCCCATTCTGTAGCTCTGCTTTCTTGGAAGAGGTTCTAGTTAACTTAAAAGTGAAAAAGCCTGCTTTAAAAAGTTTGTTTAAAAAATATTTCATTAGTATGCTGCTGAAGATTATAAAATCACATCTCTAAAAAAAAAATAATTTCCTCTCATCCCGTCCCCCTCAGGATGCCACTGGGCATAGGGGCAGGTATCAGTTTAATAGGGCTGCGTAGGGCCCCATAAATCCTACAGATGGCCCTGGATAGAGTTCATGTAAAAATGTCTTTTCTGAAGACAAAAGATGAGACTTTATAAACAAAAATAAAAGCTTTGCCTTTTCAGCTACCATCTCAGAATCCGTTCCCCCCCCCCCCCCCACCCCCGGCAGTGGAAAAACATAGTCCAGAGATGAAAGCTTATGCCTCTTATGACTCAAATCCTTGTCCCTCTCTCTTGCTAGTCCTCCCTCTAAGCAAACTAATGGTCACAAACGCAGACATAAAGCAAAGAAATCCTTGAAGTTTCCCAGGAGCTGCTGTTCCTTGCACAGTTTTGCAAGTTTTCTGATTAAGTCTGTTCTGTTGCAGTTTTTGGGTCTTGCCTCTGAGCATTTACTAAGGAGACGATGATGAGAAGGTAAAAACTGACCCTTACACTCCTATCCTAGCCACGTTCCTTAAGGCCATGAAAGCTGAATGGTAAACATAGCAAAGCCAAAGCATCCTACCCAATTTTTCTCTTCCCCACCATTTTATTTTTAAAAATTCTACGGTGGTCATTAAAGGAATTTTTGGTTGCTTTCCTTAAAATAGGTGCAGTTGTGTCAACCCTTATCAAGGACATTGTCCTGCCCACTGAAGGGTCTTTCTACCCAATTGTTTCACTGACAGAAGGGTAGATATAACTCTCCATAGATACTATGAAACAGTCATGCCAGCACTTTGAGCCTCAGTGAAGGTCACTTTTTGAACAAAAGGAACCTCACAAACTCGGGCAACAAACAGCAGATGAAATTCAATATTGATAAATGCAAAATAATGCATATTGGAAAACATAATCCCATCCATACATATAGAATGGTGGGGCCTAAATTAGCTGATACCATTCAAGAGCAAGATCTTGCAGTCATTGTAGATAGTTCTCTGAAATGTCCACTCAGTGTACAACAGCAGTCAAAAAAGTAAACAGAATGTTAGGAATCATTCGGAAAGGGATAGATAAGACAGAAAATATAATTTTGATATTAAGCAGAGAGCCCTATGGGTTAGTCATTGGGCTGGTTTTCTTCAACATCTTCATTAATGAAGATGTTGGTTTGCACCCTCAGCAAGTTTGTGGATGACACTAAGCTGTGGGGAGAGGTAGTTACACTGGAGGGTAGTGTATTGCATGGTGAAAATGCCTGTTGCTACCCTCCAGCTTCGTGATTTTGACAAACTGGAGAATTGGTCAAAACAAAAAAAAATCTGAGAAGGTTCAACAGGCAGAAATGCAGAGTCCCGCACTTAGAATGGGACTGACTGGTTAAGCAGCAGTTCTGCAGAAAAGGACCTGGGGATTGCAGTGGACAAGAAGCAGAATATGAGTCAGTAGTTTGTCCTTGTTGCCAAGAAGGCTAACAGCATATTGGGCTGCATTAGTAGGAGCATTGCCAGCAGATCTAGGGAAGTGATTATTGCCCTCTATTCGGCACTGGTGAAGCCACATCTGGAGTATTGCATCCAGTTTTGGGCCCCACAACAGAAAGTATGTGGACAAAATGGGGAGAATCCAGCTGAGGGCAACAAAAATGATGAGGGGGCGAGGGAAGATGACTTATGAAAAGAGGATGAGAGAATCGGGTTTATTTAGTTTGCGGAAGAGAAAAATGAGGGAGGATTTGATAGCAACCTTCAACTACCTGAAGGGAAGTTCCGAAGAGGATGGAGCCAGGCTATTCTCAGTGGTGGCAGATGACAGAACAAGAAGCAATGGTCTCCAGTTGCAGGGGGGTGGGTGGAGAGATCTAGATAGGATATGAGGAAAAAACTATTTCACTATAAGGGTAAAAGGCTGGCTTGAGAAAGCCCTGGCTGGGTTGATTTAGTTGGAGTTAGTCCTGTTTGGAACACAGGGTTGGACTAGATGACCTTCTGATGTCTCTTCCAACCCTAATCTTCCATGATTCCATATTGCCGCTTCATAAATCCATGGTATGCCCACATCTTGAATACTGCGTGCAGATGTGATTGCCACATCTTACAAAAGATATATTGGAAATGGAAAAGGTACTGAAAAGGGCAACAAAAATGATTAGGGCAAGGAACAGCTTCTGTATGAGGAGAAATTAATACAACTGGGACTTTTCAGCTTGGAAAAGAGACGACTAAGTGTGGATATGATAGAAGTGTATAAAATCATGACTAGTGGGGAGAAAGTAAATAAAGAAGTGCTATTTACTCCTTTTCATAACACAAGAACCAGAGGCCATATCCAAATGAAATTAATAGGAAGCAGGAAACAAAAGAAAGTATTTCTTCACACAACACAGAGACAGTCTTTGGAAGACTTTGCCAGGGGATGTTGTGAAGGCTAAGACTATAATAGGGGTCAGAAAAAAATGGATATGCTCATGGAGATTAGGTTCATCAATAGCTATTAGCCAGGATGGGCAGGAGTGCATCCCTAGCCTCTGTTTGTCAGGGCTGGAAATGGGTGACAGCAGAGGATCACTTGATGATCACCTGTTCTGTTGATTCCCTCTGGGGCACCTGGCATTGGCCATTGTCAGAAAGCAAGGTACTAGGCTAGATGGACCTTTGCTCTGAACCAGTATGGCCATTGTTATATTATGTTAAGTATGTTTTAATGAGCCCCTCTGACTCAGAAAACTAGGGTGAAACATACACACCTATGGCCATATCTATGCTAGCACTTATATTGGCAAAATGTTAGTTGCCCTGAGGTGTGGGGGGGGGGACAGAGGGGTGAGGAGGAGGGGACAGTTTGAACTGAAGTGCTAGGACTTAGCACAGTAAGCCATAATTTTGCATCAAAGTAGTGTATCATAGCACACTTCACCACTGCAATGTATTCCTAGTACTTGCTAGAGTGAACAATGCATGTAAGCCTCTTCAGATACACAGATAGATAACTGGGAGCTTTCTGTTATCTTGTTAATTACACATCTTTTAGCTATTTCAGCCATACACATGCAAACTTCAGCAGTCAGGGTCATTATATCCATAATTTTTAATGCTGTCAGTTCTGTGGATCCAAAGAATGGATTTACAGAAATCCACCTACACTGTAGACTGAGAGAGATACTGTTGATAATACACTTCACTTTAAAAGGTAGCCTTGGTATAATTCAATGCTAGTTATTGATCGATTAGTTAAAAAAAACTAAGACAATTTCATTCTTGAAACATGACACGTTAGAGAATTCACTTGTATGTAAATAAATTTATAGAAATGTGAGCTGGGTGTGCAGGAGCATTGTGAAAGGCATGCCTGGCAGTAAAGTGAAAGGCTTTGTTATGATTTTTGTTTTGACCAACGCATGCTGTCGGTGGCATGTGACAGCTGAAAAGCCAGTGTTAAGATCTTGTATTGATCAGTTATTGCAAAGTGGGGAGAAGCTTCTTAGTTGAAAAAATAAATACCTGATATAGGGATAAAATAGCAAATAGCCCATTAATATGTAGGTAAGATTCTGAACCACGGTCTCTGATTAAGCTTTTCCACATAGGCCCACACTGCCCAGCCTGGGCAGGGGCATGAGGCCTAGCCAACAGTCAACGGGCCCTAGAAATAACACAAAAAAACAGCCCTGCCTGTGTATCACAAATGGAAGGAGCCGAAGTAGCATGACATTAGGTGGGAAATCATAATTGAACACCCTTATCATGAGTTTCACACACACAAATAAGGCCAAGGCCCTCATACTCTGCCTCATAGCATCCGGCATGGGAAAGAAACAGCTGCTTTCTCAAGGCCAACCACAGATTCAGAGAAAGGCCTAACACGTCACTATGGGTGTGTCTAGACTACACCTCTCTGTCGACAGAGAGATTTTGCACATCGAAAATGCTAATGAAGCAGGGATTTAAATATCCTATACTTCATTAGCATAAACATGGCCGCCGCTTTTTTTCAACATGGAGCTTTTTCTAAAAAAACCCCGGCAGGCCAGACGCGGATCTGTCGAAAATAAACCCTTTTTCGACAGATCCGCGTCTAGACTTAAAGATCAGAGGGGCTGGTGCGACCGCGCTGTCTCACCTCTGCCGAGCCCAGGGCGTGAAGCGGGGCCAAGGGTGGGCCGCAGCCGCTGTAGCTCTCCCCCTAGCCACCCGCAAAGAGAGCTTACCTCCTGTGCGGTGAGCTCTGGGGGCGATGGCAGCCGGGCCCGGGCTTGCGTGAGTGGTGGGGCTTCTGGGCTGGCTTCAGGAAGTGACAGTGACTCCTGCTGCATGGTGCCTGGGAAGGGCTGGGAATCCGCGCCAGGGCTGGCTCCAGTCAGGCCTGCATCAGGTGCGCTGCAAGCTTCCTCTGGCTGACAGGTGGCTCTCCCCTCCCTCCGCGCCCAGCACTGAGGCGCTGACCCTTCTTCCCAGGCGGCCGCGTGGGGCAGCAAGAGCGCGTGTTCCCCCTGCAGGCCGCCGGCTCTGCCGCCCCGCCCATTGCCTTGGGTGGCCAAGGCTGGCCGGAATGCTGCCCCTGGAAATGTGCCACCCCAAGCACGTGCTTGGTTTGCTGGTGCCTAGAGCCGGCCCTGAACCAGAGCAAAGTATCTGAACATCTCAAAGCTATTCCTCATAACCCTGGATCACTACAAGTCCTTCCTCGATTCTCTGTCAGGGTATGTCTAGATGACATGGCTCCATCGACAGAGCCATGTAGATTAGTTTACTAGACATAGGAAAATGAAGCAGTGATTTAAATAATCGCTGCTTCATTTACATCAAAATGGCTGCCGTGCTGTGCTGATCAGCTGTTTGGCGGCACAGCGCGGTAGTCTGGACGCTCCACAGTCGACAAGGGAAGCCCTTGTCAACTGCCCCAGTAAACCTCATTCCATGAGGCATAACGGGGCGGTCGACAAGGGCTTCCCTTGTCGACTGTGGAGCGTCCAGACTACCACGCTGTGCTGCCAAACAGCTGATCGGCACAGCACGGCAGACATTTTGATGTAAATGAAGCGGCAATTATTTAAATCGCCACTTCATTTTCCTATGTCTAGAAACCTAATCTACATGGCTCCGTCAATGGAGCCATGTAGTCTAGACATACCCTCAGTCTGACACATTCCTGACCCACAGACTTCAATTCCTTGACCACATTTTTTCCTGTAGAGAGCTCACAGGGCCTCCAACCCTTAGGCTGCCAGACATGGGTCTATGTTGTAGCCATGTCATAGAATCATAGAATCCTAGGGCTGAAGAGACCCAGGAGGTCATCAAGTCCAGCCCCCTGCCTAAAGCAGGACCAATCCCAACTAAATAATCCCAGCCAGAGCTTTGTCAAGCCGAGACTTAAAAACCTCTAGGGATGGAGATTCTACCACCTCCCTAGGTAACCCATTCCAGTACTTCACCACTCTCCTGGTGAAATAGTTTTTCCTAATATCCAACCTAGACCTCCCCCACTGTAACTTGAGACCATTGCTTCTTGTTCTGCCATCTGTCACTACTGAGAACAGCCTCTCTCCACCCTCTTTGGAATCTCCCTTCAGGAAGTTAAAGGTTGCTATCAAATCCCCCTTTCACTCTTCTCTTCCGCAGACTAAATAAGCCCAAATCCCTCAGCCTCTCATCCTTGGTCATGTGTGCCAGCCCCCTAATCATTTTGGTTGCCCTCCTCTGGACCCTCTCCACTACATCCACATCCTTTTTGTAGTGGGGGCCTCAGAATTGGATGCAATACTCCAGATATGGCCTCACCAGTGTCAAATAAAGGGGAATAATCACTTCTCTAAATCTGCTGTCAATGCTCCTTCTAATGCATCCTAATATTCCATTAGCCTTCTTGGCTACAAGGGTGCACTGTTGACTCATATCCAGCTTCTCATCCACTGTAATTCCCAGGTCTTTTTTCTGCTGAACTGCTACCTAGCCAGTCGGTCCTCAGTCTGTAACAATGCTTGGGATTCTTCCATCCCGAGTGCAGGACTCTGCACTTGTCTTTGTTGAACCTCATCAGATTTCTTTTGGCCCAATCCTCCAATCTGTCTAGGTCACTCTGGACCCGCTTCCTGCCCTCCAAAATATCTACCTCTCCCCCTAGCTTAGTGTCAAACAAACTTGCTGTGGGTGCAATCCATCCCCTCATCCAGGTCATTAATAAAGATGTTGAACAAAACCGGCCCTAGAACCGATCCTTGGGGCACTCTGTTTGAAACCGACCGCCATCTTGACATAGAGCCGCTGATCACTACCCATCGGGCCCACCAGTCTAACCAGTTTTCTATCCACCTTACAGTCCATTTATCCAATCCATATTTCCTTAACTTGCTGGCAAGAATATTGTGGGAGACCGTATAAAAAGCTTTGCTAAAGTCAAGGTATATCACATCCACTGACTTCCCCATGTCCAAGAGCCAGTTACCTCATCACAGAAGCTAATCAGATTGGTCAGGCATGACTTGCCCTTGGTGAATCCATGTGGACTATTCTTGATCACATTCCCCTCTTGCAAGTGCTTCAAAATGGATTCCTTGAAGATCCCCTCCATGATTTTTCCGGGGACTAAGGTGAAGCTGACCGCTCTATAGTTCCCTGGATTGTCCTTCTTTACTTTTCAAAAGATGGGTGCTACATTTGCCTTTTTCCAATCATCTGGGATCTCTCCCGATCTCCATGAGTTTTCAAAGATAATGGTCAAAGGCTCTCCAATGACATTTGCCAACTCCCTCAGTACCCTCGGATGCATTAAATCCAGACCCATGGATTTGTGTATGTATAGCTTTTCTAAATAGTCCTTAATCGGTTATTTCTCCACTGAGGGCTTCCCACCTCCTTCCCATACTGCATTGGCTAGTGCAATAGTCTGGGAGCTGACGTTTTCTGTGAAGACAGAGGCAAAAAAAAAGCATTGAGTACTTCAGCTTTTCCCACATCATCTGTCACTAGGTTACCTTCCTCATCCACACCCCACATCCTCTCTGATCACCCTCTTATTGCTAACATGCCTGTAGAAACCTTTCTTGTTACCCTTCACATCCCTAGCTAGCTGCAGTTCCAATTGTGCTTTTGCCTTCCTGATAACTCCTCTGCATTCTCAAGCAATATATTTATACTCCTCCCTAGTCATCTGTCCAAGTTTCCACTTCTTGTAAGCTTCCTTTTTGTGTTTAAGCTCACCAAGGATTTCCCCAGTAAGCCAATCTGGTTGTCTACCATATTTGCTTTTCTTACTGTGCATTGGGATGGTTTCTTCCTGTGCCTTCAATAAGGCTTCTTTAAAATACTTCCAGCTCTCCTGGACTCCTTTCCCCTTCATGTTCGCATCCCAGGGGATCCTGCCCATCAGTTTTCTGAGGGAGTCAAAGTGCTTTCTTGAAGTCCAGGGTCGGTCCCAGGATATTACAAAGACCTGTGAGCCCCAATTCTTGGAGCATTAAAATACATCCATGTTAGGGCTTCCCTTCAGAGATGACACAAAGCTCATTGTGTTGCATACCAAAGCACATGATGATCAAATGCACCAAATGCCCAGGGCCCAAGTGGGCTTTTTTCCCCTTAAATTTTTCCACCAGTGCTACTCATGGTAGTTCTAGTTTTGAAAAGGAGCTGGTGACATTTTAACCACATCATCTAGCCAAGGTGGCAAATTGTAAGAATTTTTTTTGCAATGTGTACAAGAGACTGCTGCCACTGTTAGATTTGCGGGACTTCGCAATGGGATCTTCCAAAGGGCAGGGGAGCTGACACTCGCCAAAGAGCTCTGAGTCAAGGAAGGTTCATTAGGGATTTTGCTGGTTGCTTCACTGGGATGGACTGTGCTTAAAACAAAAAACAAAACTGTAAAGGCACATTTGATGCCATTTGAATGAAAGTTTTAGCACAAAAATAGCTCACCCAGCTTCCACTGATAAAAGCTTTGTCTGTTCGGGCTGTGTTTTTATCAAAGCCCAGCAATGGAGAAACATTCTTTGATGAGAAACAACAAACATCATTCTTTGATGAGAAAATAGCTGCAGAATAGGAGCTAAAATTTTAACAGTTGTATTTATGTAGTGAGGTGTTTTTACTACTGAAGTACTGAATCTGAGAAATTATATCACTTTAAAGAGGAAAGGATCACAACTGATCTCAGACAAAACAGTGTAAGGGTGTTGAAGTTAGTGAGAGCCACAGTTTTTAGGCTACTTGGTTTGCTCTTTTGCCATATACGTATCTTTGCTCCTACAAATAAGGGCTTAAGTCTCCTCTGACCCCCTTTTTGTAACTATTGACATAAATAAGTATCTATAGATTTACACGGGTGCAGGAAAGGAGAATTGGGTCTTTTGTGTCGACAGGAAGCTGTAATGTGGGTTAAACACTCATTTTGTAGAAGGGAATTCTGTTTAAATGAATTTAAAACATGGGCCAAATGCACCCATCATTAATCTAATTCACCAATCAGTGCTCCATCCCATAACATTTTTCTTGAGTCAATGGTAAGGCTTGATGCCTGTTCTCATTAAGTCAGTAGCGAAACTCACGGACTCCAGTGGGTGAAAGATAAAGTCCTAAGAACAGTAAAGATCTGCCCTGAGTATTTGGGAAACATGCACAAGTGTAAGGTGAGTTCTACAAATTACATCTCCCAGTCCTCTTACAGAGGGCAGAGGTGTTCATGAAACTGAACCTAAAAATTAAGTTAGAGCCTTTATAGCAGAAAATGAATGTGTAAAATCAAGACCTGGTGCAAGTAGTAGGGCTGCCACCTACCTAGGTTTCCCCTGGATCATCCCTTTTTTGAGGGAGCTATCCTAGGAAATCAGTAAGGGTGTCAGTAGACACTGTCAGTTGGCCAGTTGAATGGGCTTAGAAACATTGCAGCCATCTCTTTTTTGGTACGTTAGAGGTGGCCACCTTAGCAAGTAGCCATAAATCCCATGAAAATCCAGGATAAATTCCACTTGAGATTGCAAACTCTTTGAGATAGGGTGTCCATTTACTATGTTTGTATCGCAACACAACAGTATCCTCACCTGATTGGCCTCCAGCTGCTACTGCAATATAAATGTTCAACAGCATCTTAACTGGCAGTATAAATTACACATTAAGTTAGATTGATCAGAAAACTGAAGAATAAGGGGAGATTTGGCCTACTGTGGGTGTGTAGAGAGTGGGTTGAGTGGATGAGAAGGAGCTCTAACTAACAGGAAGGTGTAGAATAAAACAGGCCTCTCCCACACACTATTTTCATCCTTCCTAGTAGTTGTTTTCCCTTTTTCATTGGCTTGGCATCTAAATTACACTTCTTTTGAACATCTCTCATCCTCAGCCCTGGCTCCAGATGCTTGGCAGCATGCCAGGGGAAGGGCATTAGCTTAAGCTTCAGAGACCCAATCCTGCTCCCCTGAAGTCAATTAAAGATTTGACACTTCGGTGGGTGCACATTGGGCCCTAAATTTTCCATGGAGTATGGATTGTTGTACACAAAATGCCCAGCAATGCTGGAATGAGGGGATGCTACCACACCCTGTGGCTTGAAGTAGTAATAAACAAATATTAGATACATGGTTTCCCTGGTTTCCATCAGCAGCACCCCCACCATGTTTGCAAATCCCCCGATGCTGGCTAATTTTTAAAATATAATCCTCTTAAACATTTTTAAAATACAGGGGTGACATCATCCATTATGTTTCCTTTGATTCACATAGTGAAATGACAGTAGAGATTTATACTGAACTGATGAGTCACTGACATAAATCTGAAATACTGAGAGATCCTCTTTGGTGTACAGAATGTACTGCAATCATCTGAGGAGCAGGAAAAAGTGTGTTATTTTCTTCTTCCATTCCAGGATTATGTAAATCAGCTGTATGGACATCTGCATTTAGAGAGATACAACTTTATTAGTAATGTATAAATGGTCACAACTCACTGTCCCATGCTACATACTCATTGAGGGGGTGACTGTGAAACCACTACTCACACCTGAGATCTTAAGCAGCCCCACTGAATTATTTATGTCTTCAGCAATGTGAGCAGGTATTTCACATTATGGCTCTGAATGAGGGGCTTTTTCACCCTGTTCTTCTGTAGCTTTTGAACAGAACTGTCATTTGACTGCTCTGTCATTTCCACAGTAGATATCTAGAAGTCTTTATTGAGTCAAATAATTTACAAATCAAATCTAAAAAATGTTCAGTGGGCCCTCTCCAATATCATCTTTCATGTTATTAATTTTAATAAAGTATTTGGAGTGTCATAATGCACTAAACATTATCAGATTATTTTCTTGTTTTGAAGAATATTAGCCTTTCAACGTGTTTGTCTTCAATAATTTCCCCTATATTTTGTAGTTCACCTTCAGTGGGTATTTTTTCCCTAATCTTACATTAAGCATGCCAAATTGCCCAAGATGAAGTGAGTTTTAAAATTGCTATAGAAAGCACGTAGGAACTCAGGTTTATTTCTATTTTTAGTGTGGAATGGCTTTTAGAAGAGTGGTGAACTAGATCTGTTTTGCCAGGGTTAGCCCCGGCAGGCTCCCACCACTGTATATACCTACGCCTCTGCAGGTACAGGTGATTGCAGCTCCTGTTGGCCACGGATCACCGTTCCCAACTAATGGGAGCGGCAGGAAGTGGTGTCCCTGTCCTTGCCGCTTCCCGCAGCTCCTATTGGCCTGGAACACCAATCCGTAGCCAACGGGAGCTACAATTGCACATGCCTGAGGCGGTACAGGAAAGTACAGCGGCGGCAGCCTGTCAGGGGCTAACCCTGGCAAACCACCACTTTCTTATTATCCACCCATTGTAGAACCAAATTGATCAACTTGTAATGAGACTTCAGAATTTTACCTGTGTTTCTTATTAAAAGGGGCATCAATGCAATGAATACTAATGTGAAAAGTAAAATCATGGACAGAAGATATTGGACAGGATATGTTGTCTCAACACATTTCTGGCTTCTGTATCATAAGCAAAACAGGCTGGTAAAACTTGTATCTTTAATTGCAAGTCTGTTTATATGTACCATATGCACATATATTTATGTACTCTAGTGTAACATCATCACACAGATTTAGGTTTTCGGAAAGAAATGAGAATTTGACTTAGAATAAGCAGCACATGAACTAATCTTTCACATATCAAAAGGCTATTTTACTGACATTATAAACTACTTACATTTGTTTTTCCTTTTGCCAACTCCTTAGAGCAAATGCCTCTACAAAGAAATCCACCATAGCGGGAGCAGCCTGCAGAAGCAGAGCACAAAGTGAACAAAACCTTCCCAAACTGGAAATCTGGGAAACTATAAGGAAACGTATCACCCAGTCCCTGGAGGCAGAAACCATCCTGCATGGAAAGGTGTTCCTCTGTACAGCTGTATTGTCTGCCTTGATCCCATAGCACTATTAGGGACTCTGCCGCTACATTAAGTCTCTTGAAGTTTCTTAGTAGTATCTAGAGTGGCTCTGTATGAATATGTCTACATGACACAGCTTTTAGCAATAAGGTTGTGTCAACAAAGCCTGGTCGCTGAGGCAACGTCTAGACTGCAGGCTTCTTACGGAAGAAGCTTTTCCAGAAGAGGTCTTCCAAAAAAACTTCTTCTGAAAGAGAGCATCTACACAGAAAAAGCATGTCGAAAAAGCAATCTGCTTTTTTGAAAGATAGTGTCCACACTGAATGGATGTTCTCTCTCATGTAAACTGTGATTACAATGGACAGAGTAGCCACCAGGGCACCTGTGCTTTTTCCTCTTTCCTCTTCTTTCGAAATAACTCCCTCTTCCCCGTCCACACACGCCTTTTTCCGAAAGAGCTCTTTTGGAAAAAGGCTTCTTCCTCATAGAATGAGAATGTCGGAAAACCCCCTCTGTACTTTCGATTTTCTTTTGGAAGAATGCAATTGCAGTGTGGACATAATTGAAGTTTTTTCAGAAAAACGGCTGTTTTTCCAGAAAAACTCTGTAGGGTAGACATACCCTAAGTCAGCTTGCGTGAACGCTGTTTGTTGGTGCTTTGGCCAACAAAATACTTCCATCACCTACTCGGCAGGAGCACACTGCTGATGATAATGCAGCATTTACAATTTCACTTGCTGCAGCAAAGCTTTGTTGTTCATGGGGGGGGGGAGGATTTTAAGTACTCGTGAATGACAATTTTTTTCAATCAAATGAAAATATAGACATACCCTAACTGGGATGAGATTGAAGAAGGGAAAAACCAATGCTGCAGATCCACAACTCCCCTGCCCTGCATGTCCCAGAGGAGAGATCGAGTGGACCTTCATCCTCTCTTACTTGTTCAAACAAAGGGGCAGGCAAATCCAAGGAATTTTGATGCTGGAAATCCACCAATCACTCACAAAGTGAAATAGTGTGGAAACCACAGGATATATAGTTCATCTGTGTCTGTTGCAATCTATTTGGCTTCTTTGATTTGTCTTTTTTTAGTCTGCATTTAATGGACTGTTAAATGTTGATTTAAATATATTTATCAAAGAAATATCCTTTCTAAATAAGGAAACGGAGATTTGTGCATGCTTAAAATTTCAGCAAGCCAAATTTTATAATTATTTCTAAGGCTATTTTTTAGAAATCATCTTAAAAGGGAGGTAACATAGTTACCTTTGGTAATAGAAATAGAATTCCTGCTTGGTAGCAGATAGACACATAGGCACATGCTGTCAAAGACTGAATGCCAAAGCCTAATACCTGTATTTCCCTTTTTGTTAAAGTCTTTGACAGGTCTAAATAAAACAGCTGTCTAGGAAATAATCTCTAATTCTGTTCTCTGGGATTCTTTCTTATCAGAGTAATATCTAAGTTGACATATATTGGAAAAATATTTTTTAAATTATTCTTGGGATACTAAAGCTGTAGCCATTTTCATTGTCCCAGCTTTAAATACAAAGTGTGTCAAATAAACACCGAACCAAGCCCTATATCTTTATCATAGCATACATTCTGTAAGTTAGTGATACCCAAACTCACCCAGAGATTCAGAACTCTCAGTCCTCTAAGTTAATGCTGGTTGGGAATTGCAACTTTGAGTTTCTGGGTATCAAGCTACAGTAATGGAGGCCCCAAAGCTATTTCTGTTTAAGACTTGCCAAGGCATCCAGGCCTTTTAATAAAGATAAAACAGAGAGCTGAGAGAATGAAACTCAGTGTCTAGCAGCTAGATTTAAACTCTAACTTTAAGGCTAGAAGGGACCATTGTGGTCATCCAGTCTGGCCTCCTGCACATTGCAGGCCACAGAATTCACTCACCCACACCTGTAATATACCCTTAACCTCTGGCTGAGTTACAGAAGACCGCAAATCATAGTTAAAAAAATGCCAGATTACAGAGTATTCACCATTTACTCTGTGACCTGTGCCCCGTGCTGCTAAGAGAGAAGGAGCCCCCCTCCTCCAGAGTCTCTGTCAATCTGACCTGGAAGAAAATTGGACTTTGAGCATGTTGTGTGCTTATAAGGACACTTGACTACAGAGAGAATAATCAGAAATGTAACAGTTTGTTAGTAGCGTACAAGTGAGCTCAGCCATACATACTAAGGTTTTCCCATATTTGTTAAAAGAACAGAAATAGAAGATTTACACAGCTGTTCTAGCCTCTTGGAGAACAGTTCATGAAGTGATTTTGCATTGTAGAATGACTGTTAAAACACATTTTTAAAAAGCATCAAAGAAAATCGGGACATTTTGTATAAGTATATGAATTTTAAACTGGACATTTCAGCTGCTAGCCGGGCACTGATGGAAAGACCGCAACTTGAGCAGGCACACCTGTACAACTGACCATGACATGCACTACAAAGGGACCCCAAAAAGTGGAGATAAGTTGCTGATGGTGGCAAAACAGCTGGTATTCAAGGTATCTCCCAATCCTAAAATAGTTGTAATGTTGCCAAGGTCCACATGCTCCATTTGATACTAATAAACACACAGCTGGAGTCAGTCTGGTTCATCTGCATGTTACTATTGGTAGAATAGTTATTAAAGTTATAAAAATGGCTTTATTGAATATTTGTAAGCTGCTGCATGCATTAATCTTATAAAATCCATACCTTAATTTGTAAGGTAGTATTTGAATATCTGTGCTGTAAATCTGTGTATCACTAGCCAGAAGAGAAACATTAACTAGTATGAAATATTAGTCTCCAACAGGTGTGATGTCCTGCCTGACAAAGAAGGCTCATTGAAACCAGACTAACTATTGTGAACAGGGGCGGAAGATAATTTTGCGGGGCCCGGGGAGGCACAATTTTGCGCATGCGCCTCAGCAGCAGCCGACCAGAAGTAGCGTTTCGCGCATGCGCCTCGGCAGCAGCCAACTGGAAGTAGCGTTTCGCGCATGTGCCTCGGCAGCAGCCGACCAGAAGTAGCGTGCGCGGGGTGCGTGCGCGGGGCCTATTGAAGCGCGGGGCCCAGGGCAGCTGCCCCGCTCGCCCTGCCCTATATCCGCCGCTGATTGTGAAACATCAGAACATGAACTATTGATTTGCTTTCTGTCCTCTTCCCTCCCATTAGCTGAGTTTGCAACTCAAAGCAGAAAGGGCAAAGGAGACAAAAATCCTGAACAAGGAGGAACTGGATCTTTATGCTGCTCAGACTTTGGGTATGTCTAGACTACTTGCCTCTGCCGACAGAGGCATGTAAATTAGACATACCAACATAGTCAATGAAGCGGGGGATTTAAATATCCCCCGCTTCATTAGAATAAAAATGGCCACCACGTTTTGCCGGCTCAGCTGTTTGTTGGCGCAAAGTGGCAGTCAAGACGGGGATCGGTCGACAAGGAGAGCCTTTGCCGACCAATCCTGTAAACCTCGTTGCATGAGGCATAAGGGATCAGTCGGCAATGGCTTTCCTTGCCAACCGATCCCCGTCTTGACTGCTGCTTTGCACTGACAAACAGCTGAGCTGGCACAACGCGGTGGCCATTTTTATTCTAATGAAGCGGGGGATATTTAAATCCCCACTTCATTGACTATGTCGGTATGTCTAATTTACATGCCTCTGTCGGCAGAGGCATGTAGTCTAGACATCCCCTTTGAGGGACAAGGATAACTGAGCATAGGCAAAAGATCCCCAGAACTTTGCCTCTTTTAGCCCTAAAAACACACAGAGCTTGCTGATCATAGAAGCTTTTGTTACTTTTTGAACTTAAGATTGGAATTCATTTGTGTATATGTTTACCTGATTTTGCCTTGTCAATAGCTCTCTATTTCATTTTTCTGTAAAAAACATCTTTAGATTATTTCTTTTAAGTTTGGCTACAAACATTCTTTGGCAAGAGATCCAAAATGCAGTTGACCTGGTGTAAGTGACTAGTCCTTTGGGACTCACAGCAACCTGAATATTGCTGTGATCCTTGGTGTAAGAATATCAATCTATCAATCAATCAATCAATCACAACAGCAGATTTATCTGGGTAGCAAGAGAGACTGGAATACCCAAGGGAATTGTCTGCAACTTTATGTTTAAGGTTATTATAGTGCCTGTGGCACTTACACTTGATAGGTTGGTGAAATCTAAATAGAACTCCCAACCAATTTGGGGATTTTGTCTTGGTTCTTTACAATCTGCCCTAAAGTTGGTACCCATGTTCTTGTGCTACTGTGGGACACCTTCTCAGGTTGTACCAAACACTGAAGGCCTAGCTTATTTTGCACAAGCTACGATGACAAGATGTGTTACACAAAGACTGGAAAATTTCAGTCCCAGTTGCAAGAACTCAGAAGGCGATGTCTCATTCCTTGACTGGATAGGGAGACAAGACAACTCACTTTGTTGGATATTTCAAATCTTCAGAAGTAGCATGGTCACAGTCTGATAGGTTCATGTAAGCATTTCCAAGAAAAGAAACCAAGTTGGTATATCTCACAGATTTAGGATAAAATGGTACGTTTCCTTCAGCATCTCACTTTGCGAAAGCCAAAGACACCTGGAAGGGAGAAGATTGAAGTCCTGAGCCAGCCACCTGGATGTCCTCCTGGTGACATCAAGTACCTGTCTCAAATAGAGACCTTTTAACAGACTCCTTCTATTTTCAGCAATTCAGGTTGCCACTAGCACAACGGAAAAATATTAGTCATGGCTCTCCTTTGTTCTGCCTATATTTTCAGTGTCAGCTGCTGCCATGAATGATAATTGAGATGAAAATGTATAGCCAAGGAAAGATCTCATAATTAAAATGGAGACTTTTTCATGGCTGATGACCCAAATCAGTCAATTGGCGACTTCCTTCCTAATTAAGAACTAAATTTCAGGAAGTGTACATGAGTGTGTGTCTTAAAGATTATTACAGGCTTAATATGTTGTTGCCTTGTAACAGGATCCAGTCAAGACTGCTGTAAAGTAGCGTTTGAACTGAACAAGATGCTATTGTTAACTAGGATTACAGAATATTGAATGTCTAGCCTAGTTAATGGTTTCACATTGCTTGTCAAGTGCTAGGTCTATAGAGACATAAAATAAGACCAAGTGTGCAAGCATCTAAGTACATATTTAAGTTCTTTGCTTAGAGAAACTTACTTTTCTAAAGTACTCATCACTGTAATTCAAGTACCTTCTAACACTGATTAATCTAACCTCACAGCATCCATGTGAAATGGAAAATTATTCTTATTTTACACATGGGAAATGAAGACAAATTATGGGCCTCCTCCAACACCCACTGAAATCAACAAAAAGACTCCCATTGGCTTCGGTGGACATTGGACCAGGCCTTAAAGCAGCTGCAATAGTTTCTGTAGTACAGTTACACTATAGCCTAGGAGAAAATGAACTCCATCAGGATTTGGCCTAGCAAAGATTCCTTTGTCAGCTAAAATAGGAGCCAAAGCTTAAATTTTTGTCAAAATAAATGTTTACAAAGCCTGAGATTAATAATGTTTTCATGTTTCTTTTTTAAATTGGAACCCAAACAGCTATGAGTTAAACATCTCCCTGCTGTGTCTGCAACCAGAACATTGGAGCACTTGGACCTGGAAGAGCAATCAATCTAAATGTAAAATCAGCAAGAAGAGCAGCAAATATGCTGGATTTTAAAACTTTCATCTTAACAATATACGATCTTAACTAAACAAGGCAATGTGTTGATTTAAAATATGATTTTTTTAAGCAGTTTATCTGTGCCTGTTTAAAAGGTCTGAAAAGTATTCAAACATAGAGAGCGGCAAAGTTCCCACCATTAGTGCTAATTTTACTTTCATGTCCAGACTTAGAAGACATTTAGAAATTGAAGGAAGGTAAAAGTGCTAAAATCTTGGCTAAGTCACCATGAACCATCCCTGCATACTAAATTACATCAATGTCTGGCACCCAGAAATTTCTGAGCCATATTGTAATCTTGGAATAAAAGTTTAATCCATTCTTAATTGAAGCTAAGATTGACTGGCTAGATAACTGCAACCTCAATGTTAAACTTCCAAATTTTGAATCTCAACAAAACACCTTGTGCCTTTGGTTTTACATTGAGTAAAATGTCAGGAAAGATGTAAACCAACTTTTTGTCCAATAGTCCTTTATTTAATCTTTCAGACAGCAAAACTCTTTCCCTTTAGCATGCTGGGGGCAAAGTTGCAAGCCCAGCATGACCTCTTCTGGCTGGATGTAGCACTATAGTACCTCGTGCCTCTGTTCTCTGCATTTTATTTTGGCCTTTTCTGGCTATAGGAGTGTCCTGGGCCCTCCAGCCAAATCATTTCTGCAGTCCTGATCCTTCTGGGTCCACAGAGTCCTTTACCAAAGTCCAATATAAACAAAAACAGACGGGCTCAGCTGGTAGCCACAACCATTTCCTCTCCTCGGGTCTCAGTCTCCTTCTCCCCTTCCAAAGTCGGCTCACTCAGTGTGTGTGTGTGTGTGCATTCACGTGTGCAGGATTCAAGATTGGGAGTGAAGAGGGGCCCAGGGCTGGGGGGCAGGGGCCAGCTAGGGCTGCACTCCCCGGGCAGTGGCTCCCTAGGGCTGGCTGCAGTGGGGGCCATGCTGCCCAGGTGGCGAGTGGGAATTTTGCCTCCACCAATGCCTCCTAGTGCCCCAATGAGGTTATAGCTGTCCTGCCCCCTTGCTGCCCCCTCTGGTCATTACATAGTATAATTGTCCCTGCTAGCAACCCTTTCTCTTTTCATGTTTCATGCATTCCAGGCACATCCCATTGTCCGGGCACAACCAAACCCTTCCTTTCCTTTAAGTTATTATAAGACGAAGCTGCATACCAAATTTGGTGGTCCCAGCTCTTAACATTTAGGAGGAATTCTTGAACGAACAGACAGGCAGACTCGCTCTCTCAAATATGTAAAATGAATACAGTAATGTATGCCATCTGATTGGTGGAAGGGTGATGTGTGCTTTAATATGTGTAAAGCGCTATAAAATACATATTATATATGTTTGTTGGAGTGTGAACAAATTCAGAACTAGCCATTATTGTGGCAGCTGAGTGCTGTGCACAGATACCATGAATATATTGGCAGAACTCTTTTTTTTAATACACATTCGCACACAATAGCAGAAATAGGTGTTATTAGTATTTAGGAGGACTCAAAGTATTTCAAGTTATTAATAATTTTGAGTTGTGTACCACAAAAGGCATATCTTTCATACCACAGATCAGTACACTGAAGAGAGAAAAGGTCAAACCAAGGTTAATGGCATTTCTTGACATTTTGGAGAAAATATTAATTCTACATATAGTAAAAGCAGGAGCAGCTGGCATTACTTGCAGAAGAGCACAGACCAATGAAGAAACTATCAATATACGAACACAATGGGAAAAACTACCCTTTAAGCCTAATTAGTAAAGCATTGCGAAAGAGTGGGAATTATATCATTGTAAGCACAACATTAGCTAAGTAATGATGGAAATAATCCAAGTGTTTCCTCTGGGTACGTGATTCTCTCTCCTTTTTCATTAACACATCATTCATGGCTTTCAAAATACTTTAAAATTCAAAAGCTCAACACACAAAAATATATATAATTGAAAATGACTAAGCATATTTTTAAAATTATCATATTGAACAATCCTTTGCACACATCTACTTTTGGTTCCATGTTTTCTAAGATTTGCCGAGTAAGTCTGAGCTGGGGGGCATGATGGAAGGGAACAGCAGGGCAAGGAGTAGGGGAAGAAAGAGAGGAAAAAATCTAGAAGAGATATGAAAATAGCTATAAAAATACTGTTTGTGGCCAATAGCATGATGTGCTTTTGATGGTCTAATAAAATAAAAAGTGTGTAATATTAAGAAAAATCCACAACCAGCAGGAATTCTAAGACACTGACTTCTATTCTATACAGTTTTCTACACAGCACTACCTACTATGGTATCATGGGTCAACACCATCTACATCATCCCTGATAGATGTTTATCTAATCTACTCTTAAATATCTTCAATGATGGAGATTCCACAACCTCCCTAGGCAATTTATTCCAGTATTTTACCACCCTGACAGGAAGTTTTTCCTAATGTCCAACCTAAACCTCCTTTGCAGTAATTTAAGCCCATTGCTTTTTGTCCTGTCCCTCTTTCTTGTAACACCCTTTAGGTACTTGAAAATTGCTATCATGTCCCCTCTCAGTTTTCTCTTTTCCAAACTAAAACAAACCTAATTCTTTCAGTCTTCCCTCATAGCGCATGTTTTCTAGACCTTTAATCATTTTTATTGGTCTTCCCTGGCCCTTCTCCAATTTCTCCACATCTTTCTTGAAATGTGGCACCCAGAACTGGACACAATACTCCAGTTGAGGCCTAATCAGCACAGAGTAGAGCAGAAGAATGACTTCTCGTGTCTTGCTCACAACACTCCTGTTAATGCATCCCAGAATCAAGTTTGCTTTTTTTTTTGCAACAGTGTCACACTATTGACTCATATTTAGCTTGTGGTCCACTATGACCCCTAGATCCCTTTCTGCAATACTCCTTCCTGGACAGTAGCTTCCCATTCTGTATGTGGAAAACGGATTGTTCCTTCCTAAGTGGAGTATTTTGCATTTGTCCTTATTAAACTTCATCCTATTTACTTGGGAGCATTTCTCCAGTTTGTCCAGATCAGTTTGAATTATGACCCTATCCTCCAAAGCAGTTGCAACCGGTCCCAGCTTGGTATCATCTGCAAACTTTATAAGCTATCTTCTAAATTGTTGATAAAGATATTAAACAATACCAGTCCCAAAACTGATCCCTGTGGAACCCAACTTGTTATGCTTTTATGCCATATGCCCTTTGGAAAGGAAGGGCCCAGGCTCCCACACTATTCACCCATTTCATGAAGGGACCCAGACCCCTTTTCCCTCCATTGGGGAGGAGAGGGGAGACAAGATAAGCCCTGAGCTGGTCACAGGAACTAAAGATGGGCTGCAAACTCTTTCTTTCGTGAGGACATTGAAATATACATTTTGTTGCACTCTGTTAATTGGAACTCAATAGGTGAACTGGCCTCACATCCTCATCACTCATCCTGGTTTATCCCATGCCTCCCTTTATCTCCACTGGAGCTACTATATGGGAGGAAGCCACACAGGATCCTAGATCTTTTCTACAAGGCATAGGAGGAGCCAGGCCCAGGAACACCCAGGGTGATACAATGTATAGTCTGTCAGAGGGAAAACTTGAAGCCAGTGCAGGCTTTGTTGCAAGAGAACATGCTGAAGTCTCAGAACCAAGAACAGGCTGACAACAATGGGCCAGAACGTGCAAATTTAAACCCAGCGAGAGGGTTTGTTGTAGCTGCCAACCTTGAAGGCAGAACTACTGGCCAAGTAGCAAGGATCATTCAAGGTTATAAACAGGGAAAGGGCAGTTGATGATGAAATCTGCCATCCAAGGAAGAGAAATGAGACAGAGGCTATTCCACATGGACCTACTGATAACTTGAAAAGACCAAGAGGACCTCCTCCTCATGCCTTTTTTATCAGAACTTGAGCTCAGGTTGTCAGCGCCCTTAATCCATGATGCTGGAAAGGAAAGAAACAGCAAATACAATGAACTGAAGACTTCCCCTAGGTCAGGGGTCGGCAGCTTGTGTGGCATGCAAACTGATTTTCACTGGCATGCAAGGCAGGAGCTCAGCCCCGCCCCGTACCCCATGCAAATGAGAGCTTGCACCAGTGTTCCCTTGACGTGTATGCCTACAGGGTGACACACAACAAATTCTAATCTAAGCCCACCCACCTCCGCAGCAGCACTCACTTTCCTCCAGCTCCTGGAAGGTGAGTGTCGTGGCTGCTCCCGCTGGCGGGGACGAGGACATGGATAGGGATGGGGATGGCCCGGGGCCATGTTAGGGGATAGCTGCTCTGGCAGCCAGGGCCATATTGGGGGCCAGCTGCCTCTGGGGCTGAGGCCGCATTGTGCAGTGGCTGCTGCTGGTGTTTCGGGCCTAAAACACATGGCGAGCAGGCGGGTCACTGTCATGGCATGTTGAAGACGCAGTCAGGCAGGTTGCTGCCAGGGATGTGTGTGCTGAAGCTATGGCTGGGTGGGTTGCTGCTGGGGTGGTTGAGGCCGTGGTCGGGCAGGTGGGTTGCTGCTGTCAGAGAACCCTGAGATCTGGCTCACTGACCGGAAGGTTAAAGGGGGGCCATTTCCCTGGTGATACAAAGGGACCAAGGCCTCCCAGCTGCTGCCACCACTGCAGGCAGAACCCCCATCCCTTTAAATTGCTGTCAGAGTGCTGCACGGTGTGCTCTGGGTAGCACTGAGGATTGAGGAGGGGGTACTGTGGTCTGGGTGGTGCTGAGAGTTGACTGCCCCTAGTCCTGCCCCTTCCACCTGGAGCTCTTCCCTTTTCAGGGGTGAGGAGTGGGCCTCCTCCATGCCTTGCCCAGTGAGGCTGTCAGCTCCACTGCCTGGGATGGACTCATCTTCCTCTCTAGTGATCTTCAGTGCCAGACCCCCAACCCCCTTGTAGGAGTTTCTCTGTCTGGTTTTGGTGTCTGTATTCTTCCCTTCCCATTGGGCTACATCTTCAGCCCCAGAGAACAGCAGGGCTCCCATGGTTGGTAGAGTATCCTTCGTGCCTGGGGAGAGGGATTGATCCTAAATCAAGTAGGGGGAGAAGGAGAGAGACAGACTCATCCTCAAACCAGGGTCAATCTCAGAGGATATGGCTATTTTCATCAGGGCTCCCAATACCCAATGGGGGACAGTCTGAAAGAGGTGGATCATTTCTTCAGGGGACCTGTTGCCTGGCTTCTGTCAGCGTCACTATTTTATTGGGTCCCATTTCCCAGCTGGGTTTCCTTACCTCTGGTGTAGCAGCAGTTTGTAGAGCCGGTAAATCCCCTCCCTGGCCAATCAGCCGATGTCTTTGGCTGGGTCAATGGTGAACAGCTGCTGCTAAACCACCATATTCCCTAGTTTGTGGAACCGAGCTGAGTTCTAATGGAAGGGGAGGAGTGGGGGCTCCATCAGCATTCTACTGTCAGTTCCCCATCTTCCCTGGGCCAGGAGTCTTCTCTCCCCTTCCCCCACCCAGTCCATCTGCTGGAGACCCTGGGGGAGAGCAGCTAGAGCTAGACTCTCAGCACCCCAAGGGATCATGGAGCAAAGGGGTTGGGCATAGCTCTCCATGAGGACTTGCACTCTCAGTTGCTCCAGGAGCACTAGAAGGGACCCAATGCCAGGCATGAACCTCACAGGAGAAGGGGCTGGAACATGGTTACCTTTAACTCCCAGGATCTCCACTGAACCAGGAGAAGATAAGCTTGACTGTAGGTCCATCTCATTCCCTGCTCTGACTCTGCTTTCCCAAGAGGAACACTCCCAACCCACAGCCTCTGCAGCTGCAAGGTTCTACAGCCTATCAGAGCCAGTTTGCCTATGCCTTTTGCCAGGAAACTGGGGTCAGAGGTCACTTATGTCAAATTCAGTGAAGGGGATGGTGAACCAGAACAGGGCTCTGCTGCTTCTTACAGCCTTAGCTGGCCCCGGGACACTCTGGCTCTGATGTACAAGTTGATACAATGTGGGGGAAGGAGGCAGGTCAGAGTCTACAGACCAGTGCACATGCTGTGCAAACAAGCCCACCCCCATTCCCAGGGCTAAGACATTGTGCTCAGGGTGGACTATTTGATACATTGATCTTGGCACTTGAGAAGGGGATTGTCACAATTTCTTTGTCTCTGGAGCTTGGGACAATGCTCAGTGTCTGGGCTGGTCCCATCCTTTCTGAACTCCTGATTAATGAACAGCTAGCTCATCAGGCCCTCACTGGCTTGAAAGTCCTTGGTCAGAGGCAGGAAGTAGCTATGAGAACAATCCCCTCCCCCAAATCTCTGTGCCAATAGAAGAGAAGCGCTGATTCCCTTCGGGTTCACCTAGTTCTCTAGGAAGTAGTCTGATTCTTCTGTGAGCACCATCTCCTGGATCTCATGCAGGAGCAGGCGAGGTTAGGCATGGGGTTGGGGATTTGAGGTTCTCACTCCCAAAGCTAGACAGGACCCTGACTTGAAGTTCCATCTCCTTCCCCTGTCCCTGAAGGGAGAAAAGGACCAACACTGTTCTGAACAAGGACATGTCATGTTCCCCAGCATGGCATGTCTGAGGTCAGACAATTCCCTGTGCATACCCTATAAAGGAAGGGACAGTCATGAGTCACAGTTTGGAAACTGGGAAAACGTCTCTTCCCTGTCAATAGCCCCTTGCTCAGCCAATCAGCATCAAGACTCTGAGAAGTGGGAGGCTGAGAGGTCTCATCAGATGTCCCAAAGGATGGCCCAGGTCACCACCACCGGGAATCAGTCTCAGAGCAATTCCAGCTTCACCTCTTTGGGACAGCCTCCCACAAAGCCATAATGGGGGGGGGGTGCCTCTGAGGTTGTCCCTGCCTTGCACCTCTGTCCTGCCTGGCTGATGTCTGAGGTCATCACCTCCTTACTACCTTTCCCCAATAGACAGAGGCCTTTGTGATATCACTGCCACATTCACCCCACCCCTGCAAGACTGATGTCCTGCCTGTTGCCAGCCTCTCAGGTCTTATTGGCTGATCAGAATAAAGTGTTCTGAAATAAGCTACAGACCACCAATTGTTCATAGTCATTATTCAGCAAATATTTAAGAACTGGCACATTAGAGATAATCAGGAGCTGAGCAGAGATAATAATTGCAGAGAAGCAGCATGATCAATCAAATACATGATTGCTTGTGACTTGTTTGGTCTTAAAAAGAACAAAAGGACCTGAGTCTTCCCTGTCAGCCAATCAGCATCGAGACTCTGAGAGTCTGGAGGTGTAGGGGTCTCAGAAGAAGTCCAAAAGGATGGTCCAGGTCACACCTGGAGGGGATCAGTCTCTGAGCACTATTCCACCTCTACCTCTTTGTGAGGTCTCTCATAGTGACAGCAAATGCCCCTGACACACACACAAACTTCCATGGTGGAGGCAAGGAGGAATGGAAAAAAGGAGGAAAGAAGCAAGAGAAGGAGAGAAAGAGGGAGGGAAGGAAGGAGGAAAGGGGAAACATAAAAGGACAACTTCCCAACACCCCCAGTGATTCTATGGGACAAAGTCCATGGTAGAAGATCAAATCACCTTATCCAAGTGATTTCTGTGCCTAGAATTCAACTGGTACCAGGTGGATTAGACTAAACAGGTTCCAATCTTCTCTGACGCTCTTACCTTCTAAACAGGGACTAACAATCAACAGTAGGGAAGGAGAAAACTCTGACCAGGTTCCTCCTCATGCTCGTGTACATTAATCCTAATTCTCTCAGTCCCCAAGGCAGGGGTGGGCAAAGGGGCCTCCGCGGGCTGGATCCGGCCCGCCAAGTGGGTGGATCCAGCCCATGGATGCTCTGCCCGTGCTCCCACCCTGCAAGGGGCACATGGCACTTTCAATCTAAGTGCTGCATGCCCCTTGCAGAGTGGAAGCAGGGAGAGACTTTGTGTGCCCCTCTGGCCTCCAGGCCCTGATTGGCCTAGGGTTGAGGGGTGCTTGCAAAGTTTCCTCCTGCCTTGCAAGGGGGCAGGTGCCTAGAGGGAAGCTCCAGCTGTTCAGAACAGCTGGCAGTTCTCTCTAGGTGGGGGGAAGCCAGGGGCAAAGACTTCACGTGGTCCCCCGCCCCCAGATCAATCAGGGTCTGTGGGAGGAGGAGCATGGAAGTGTCCTGGCCCTACCCCTTCCGCCAGAGGCCTCACCCCTTCTGGGGCAGCACGGGGCCACTTGAAAAATTAATGAAGTGGCCCCCCATCTAAAATTATTCTCCACCCCTGCCCCAAGGAGAAACCTTGAGAAGGAGCCTTGCTGCTCCAAAGCCATGGGAGTCTCTGAAGCTGCCTCTGCCTTGCACCTCTGTCCTGCCTGCCTGATGTCAGGATCTCTCTATGAGGTCACCACCTCCCCACCACCTTTCCCTAATAGGCTGAGTCCTGCAACAGGTCTTTCTGATGTCACTGCCACACAAACTCCTCCCTTGGCCCTGGCCAGCCTCTTTGGATGTTTGAGTGGCTTCTGGAGATCAAACTGGCTGTACCATGAAGCCCCAGAGGCTGCTCCCTATGCCATGCTTACTTTTCCATTAATTAGAAGATTTTAAGGCCTGAAGGGACCATTAGAGCATCGAATCTGACCCCTACATATCTCAGCCCTCCTGGTTAGCATAGTAACTCCAAGCACACACCAAAAGGCATCTAGTCTTCATTAGAAGACATCAAGAAATGGAGAACTCATCACTGGATTTGGTAGTTTGTTCCAGTGGTGAAACAGCCTCACTGTGAAATATTTGTGCCTTAGTTCGAAGATGACTGTGTCTGTTTTCACCTTCCAGCCACCGGTCTTGTTCTGCATAAACAACGAGAAGTCCTGTGGCACCTTATAGACTAGCAGATTTATTGGAGCATAAGCTTTCGTGGGCAAAGACCCATTTCGTCAGATGCATCACTTCATCAGATGGTCTTGTTCCGCCTTTTTCTGTGATGTTAAACAGCCCTGGCATTTTCTCAGCAGGAAGGCACTCAGACACTTCAGTAAAGTCACCTTTCACAGATTGGGCTCCTTGCAATTGCTTAAAAGGCAGCATTTTTCTTTAGCTCTCAAAACATTAGTCTCCTTGCTGCCCCATCTCCAATTTGTCAACATCTTTTTAAAATGTGGCCCTAAAATGGCTGTAGCATGCCAATCTCGGTCTTGCTTATACTGTGTCACCTCCCTCTGCTCAGATGCCTAATGATGGCTTTAGCCATATTCACCACAGCATTGCCCTAGAGCAGGGGTGGGAAAAAGGGCCTCCGCGGGCCAGATCTGGCCCGCCAAGCAGGTTGATGCAGCCCGCAAAAGCCCTGCCACTTCCTCCCGCCCTGTGAGCAGCACACAAGGCTTTGAAGCACTGCACACTACTCGCAGGGCGGGAGGAGATGACACGTGCTCCCCTGCACCCAAGCCCTGATTGGGCTGGGGGCAGGAGGAGCGTGCAAAGTTTCCTCTGCCCTCCCCCCCACCCTGTGAGGAGCACACGGCACTTCAAAGTGCCGTACGCTCGTGCAGGGCAGGAGCAGAGCAAGGGAAGCTTTGTACAGCTCCCCTGCCCTCAGGCCAATCAGGACTTGGGGGCGGGGGAGCGCATGACGTCTCCTCCCACTCTGTGAGCAGGGTGTGGCACTTTGAAGTGCCACATGCTCCTCACAGGGCGGGACAAGGCTTCGCACACTCCCCCCGTCCCCGGGCCAATCAGGGGCCTGCCAGGGGCATGGGTGTCTAGTGGGAAGGAGGGTAAAGGGGTACCCCCACCCCAGACCAATTATGGTCTGGGAGTTGGGAAGCCCAGAAGCATTCTGGCCTTGCCCCTTCAGTATTAGACCCTGCCCGTTCTGGCCCAGCCCGGGGCCACTTCAAAAATTTTTGAAGTGGCCCCCGCCAAAAATTATTGCTCACCCCTGCCCTAGACACTCCTGTTTAGTGACTTGCCCAGCATGACCCCTAAATACTTCTCAGAGCTTGCCTGGGTATAGTTCACCATTCCAGGGGCGTGGCCTGCATGCATTGGGGCTAGGGTAGAACCTTTCATTTGGCTCTGTGGAAATCTGTTTGGCTCTCATGGGTCCAGCTTCCCAAGGGATCTAGATTGTGATATATCACTGCCCAGGCCTCAGCCTCATTTACCACTCTGCTTGTATTTTGTCACCCACACGTTATCAGCAGTGATGTCATATTTTGTTCCAGTTCAGTGATAATTATTTAAACAGTTAGTTCCTGAGAGCCTCTTCAGAACCCCTAGTACCAATACCCACCTTTCTCTGAATCGTTTCCATTTCCACTATCTGCTTCTCGAGATGTGTCACTGCAAACTGGACAGAGTATTCTTGGTGCAGGCATTAAATGGATTTATGTCAGCAATGGTGAACCTTTTTTGGATCAGGGGCCTGTGACCTACAGAAAAATCAGTTGGGGGGGGGGCACAATAAAGTGAGAAACAAAACAAAAACAAACAAACAAAGAAAACCCAATCAACCCCAAATCCTCATTGACACGAGAAGAAGAAAGACACTTCCCACATTCCCCTCACACACCAGGCTTGATTTTGTGTGCTCCTGCCCTGCAGTTGGGCAGTGGGGGGACTGGAGCACCAGTCAGGGCTCCTCAGTGCTGGGGGAGGGGACTCTGAGCCTTGGGGGCTGGATCCAGGCAAGCCAGGGGCCACAGGCCTCCCCACCTCTGATTTATATAGTGGCACAATGGAATTTTCTCTTATTTTCTATCCTGTTCTTAACATACCAATAGTCTTTGTGATTGCTGCTGCACTAGAAGCTTTCAGAGAATTGTCCATGATGACTCCAAGATTTCTTTCTGGCATGGTAACAGCTGGTTTAGAACCCATCATTATATATGAATAACTGGGATTATCTTTTCCAGTGAGTGTTATTTTGGACTTCTCAATGTTGAATTTCGTTTGCCATTTTGTTGCCCAGCCACCCTGGTTTGCGAGATCCCTTTGTAGCTCTTCACAATCTGCTTGGACTTAACATTCTTGAGGATCTTTGTATTACCTGCAAACTGCCACTTCTCTGTTCAGTATATTCATTAATAATCTAGAAAAGCAGGTGAAGAGCACAAGTCCCAGTACCTGAGCCATCCCGTTCCATAGGGCTGTTCAGGGTGGACACTCCGTCTTTGGGGGCCCTCACAGCAGTTCACCCTGATTTCCTATGGATGGGATGGTCCTCCATATGGAGGTTAGTTCATGGGGGCAGGGCAACCCAGTGGATTACCTGGGAGGCCTGGGACTGGCAGCACGGGTTGGGCCAGAATGTACTCACTACAGTGGCAGGAGTCACGGGAAGAAGAGTGACCCATGCAGCAGCCTGCTCCACTCCATCGCCATCTCACAACTGGGTTGTCCTGTTTCACCGCAGTGGCAGGAAGCAAATTGACCCAGACCCACCAGGTTCCATTACCCCGAGTGACGCAGTCTTCTGATTTGTATTGATTGCTCTCTGCTTCCTCTTTTTTCATTTGTGTGTGCATGTGTGTGTGTGTGTACTTGCATCTGTGTGTGCACGTACGTGCGTGTGTGTGTACATGCATTTCTAATTGCTGAAGTCACTTTCCAACTGAATTGGGATTGGCTTTCACTCAGAGCTGTTACCTCTTTCTTGACTACCAAAAAGCCACAATTCCACAATTTGAAACTTCCTTAAAGAATACCCAGTTTTTTCAGTTTCAATTAATATTTTTCTCAGTCTAGAGAAATTAGCCCTTTTAAAGCACCGAGGGTGTATGTGTGTATATATAAACTAATTGGGACGGTATTCTGTTTACTCCTATCAAATGTACCAACTTCAAACCCCACTGATTAATTCATCTTTATGATAAGATGGCATACCACCAGGAATCTGATTTTCAGAAAGTATTGCGAACCCCTGTCTTCTGAAAATCAGGGCCTTTTACAGTGCCTCAAATTAAAAGCCAAAAAACTGAGCCAAATCATGAGACACTTCTAAAATTTTGGTCTAAATTCTTAGATACAGAACCAATTTCAGCATAAACTTTAAGAAGCATGCTCAAGTCAGAGGAGAACCCTGACGAATGGAATGCAGCCAAAATGCAGATTCAAGATGGATCTAAAAATACAACTACCTTTTTTTTTAATTTCAGTAATGGGCAAAGTCATCAGAATTATTTTAAGAGATTAAATATATCCAAGGAAGGTCACACTTTCTTAATTTGTTTAAAAGATTGAACCGCCAAAGCAGATTTACAGACTGTAATAAACATCATGTTCTCTACACTCCAACCTTGTTATAGTATTTTTTAATTTAAAGCAACTGGGCATTGACGCACATTAGAGGGATAACTTTTTGCAATGCTTTCTTTTTTTAAGCACTCAATAGTAGTGTAAAATAACAGGCTGATTTTCGGAAACATACCCAGGAGCTCACATTCAGGAATCATCAGGCATTCTAGAAGTCTTTATTCTATTCCAGTTGTTGTGACCGGTCAAATGCATAGATTATTATGCATTAAATAGATGTTCAATCTCTGACCATTATACCACCCCCGAAGAGTGAATCGTGTCTTATACTGCCTAACTGGAAGCTGTGGTTTTCCATTTTGGATTTGAGAAGTGGATACTATCAGATATCCATACAGCTAATATGGAAAAGACTGCTTTTACTTGTACTCTGATTCTACAGATTTCAACAGCTGTTTCAGGGAATATTTAGAGCCATGGTCACATTTAAGAAATTCACAGAGCAAATAATTTGTGACATGAACTTTCTGAAAGACCTGGGGTATCTGGATGACTTGTTCTCTTTGTGACCAGACTAGCCCATAAAGAGAGAGACAAATGACATCTGCATTGCTGCCAGTTCCTGCTAAATCCCAATCACCACCTAGAATGATTTGTAAGTTTGTCACACACCTTTCTCCTGCTTTCTTGTGTGTTCTTTCCCTTCCCATACTGAGTTCTTCTGTTTCTTATTACACAGAAGGAAAAAGGAGAGTGATAGGAGTCTGACTTAGTTAGCCATTACTGTGTATTTTGCAACACTGCTGTAAACCTGTGACCAGAAGGAGGCAGGTAAATGTGATGCCCTAAATTGCATGATGCTGATACATGCTAGCTCAATGTGAGCTAGTGTGAGTAGAAATGAGCTGTGCAGCCATGAAAACATGGGTAGTGTGTGTTCAGAAGGTTCAGGTTCAGGCAGGTTTGTCCTCCATATAGCCATGCTATTGCTGCCCGTGCTACCATGGCTACACTATTATTTATATTCATGCTAGTATGTGTACGCAAGCTAAGGTTTACAACCCTAACACAGCATAGATGTAGCCTCAGAGCCAACATCAAAGATGACAGAAGATGTTTTCCATCTTTCTATTCTTTTCCTCACCCTCCTTTTTTGTGCATTCATTTTGTTTGATCTTTTAGGAAACAGGACTGGGCTTTGGCAATAGTAGGAACTACCACAGCCACAGCCCATTTCAACTGCTTCTCTCCCCACCCCCGAGGAGAAGTATTATAATCTAAAGTTTGCTAAACAATAGGGCTGTGTCTAGACTGGCCAGTTTTTCCGCAAAAGCGGCTGCTTTTGCGCAAAAACTAGCCAGCTGTCTACACTGGCCGCTTGAATTTGCGCAAGAGCACTGACGTTCTAATGTAAGAAATCAGTGCTTCTTGCGTAAATACTTTGACGCTCCCGTTCGGGCAAAAGTCCTTTTGCGCAAAACCTTTTGCGCAAAAGGGCCAGTGTAGACAGCTCAGTTTTGTTTTGCGTAAAAAAGACCCGATGGCTAAAATGGCGATCGGGGCTTTCTTGCGCAAAAGCACGTCTAGATTGGCCACAGACACTTTTGCGCAAAAAGTGCTTTTGCGCAAAAGCGTCCGTGCCAATCTAGACGTTCTCTTGCACAAATACTTTTAACGGAAAACTTTTCCATTAAAAGCATTTGTGCAAATTCATGCCAGCCTAGACGCAGCCTAGGGGTTATTTCTAAAAACTCTCCTCAACTAAACAGACAGGGAACAAGAGATATTGTTAAAATGGCACCCTTACGTAATGCTTTGTATTTCAACTTTAGCTGGTTTTCTCTGGTTTCTGTATCTTCAAAGAAAGGTTAAGGTGGATTTTAATGGTGTGTTCACCATGCCACTCATTAAGCTGAGGTCTCTATATCAAACCCCAAACCTTTTAAAAACTCTATTGTCCAACAGTTTGGGGATCAGTTTCTCTCTTTGGCCCCTTCTTCCATCTCAGTTAGTACAATACCTCTGTTCCTGAACCATCTGGCTCTCTCCTCAGAAAGGGTGGTGCCTACTCTCCCCACCTCTTCCCAACAGCTGGCCTGGTTCACTACAGCTCAGATCAACATTCTTCCCTTTCACCAAATTCTGCCCCCACTTCTGGCTTCCCTGAGTGTCAGCCGATGGTCAGGGCAGTGAGTGGTGTGTGTGTATTATACACCCGAGACTTCAACTGCTAGGACTGGGGTCCTTTAGCAGCGGGCAACCTGGAGGAAGTTGACGGGCGCCCCAAAGAGTTACAGGGACAGCTTTACACCTCAGACTTTGACTGCTAGGATACACGATCCCTTCGCAGCGGGCAGCCTGGGGAGGCTGAGAGATGCCCCAACGGATCTGTCCCCTGGAAGCGACACGATCCAACGCTCAAGTTCCCCCTATATCTGTCCCTAATGACCGGCTGGAGTTCTTTTTAAAATTGTGCTTGGTTCTGTTACAGCAACTGAAGGAGTCAGGTCACAGCTTAAACAGTTACTATTTTATTGTTACAGGGTAAACTTAGCTGTTAAATGCTACTACTGTGTCACAGATAACACAGCCACTACAAAGGACAGGACAGAAATTACACTAATAAGTCACTTACAGGTACCATGAAACCCTTTTGGTTCTCTGAGCTCTTATTAAATGCATGCAAAATAGACACCTAGCAGGTATATATTCTCACCCCTGCGTTCCAGACTTGGCGTGGCCAGCGTCTTTCTCTCAATCCCTCGGGAAGAAGTAGGGCGAGGTTGGGCGTCCCACAGACCTCGGGAGACAACCAATACCTGCCAGCAGGTGTAGATGATTGGAGCTCAAATGGGGTGGGCTACTAAACCCATCTTTATACCCCTTGGGTCACGTAGGCTTCTTTCTGGTCTCAAGTGGCCAATTAGGAAAAATGGCTTTGAATGCCAAGTTTCCCACGAAGGGTGCAAAGCATAATTCACACCTGGGAAAATGCAGACAATGGGCACCTCTGGTATGTGATGGGCGAAGATTCCTCTCCTGGGACAGTGCAGGCGTGTCAATTACTGGTGCTAGCCATCAGGGCAGCAGGAGGCCCCCGGGTCGTCAGCTAGCCCATTTACTGTCTGGTTTCTGTTTATGGTAGAGTCAGGGACAGGCAGCACACCTGCGTTCCCAGGGCATCAAAGGCTGACTGCCTTTCTCTTGCTCTCTGGGGGGGGGGAGGGCGGGAAACAAGATGGGGTTCATGTCTGGCTACACTGAGGCAAAAGACCACAAAAGCTGTTCTTCTTTAACAATAGTTTATGCATAGGTATAGTTAGTGCCCTATCAAATTCACAGCCATGCAAAACACATCACGGACCATATAATCTGGTGTCCTCCCATGAGATCTGAACTTTTGTGTGCTTTTACCATGTAGTATATAGATTTTGTGGTAAAAGATCAGAGTTTCTGAAATGGGGGGCCCTGACCCAAAAGGGAGTTGTGGGGGGAATCACAAGGTTATTTTAGAAGGGTCACATTTTGCCACCCTTATTTCTGCACTGTCTTCAGAGCTGGGCAACCAAACAGCGGAGGTTATAATGTTGACCATGTGCCCAGCTCTGAAGGCAGCACTCTGCCAGCAGCAATGCAGAAATAAGGGTAGCAATACCATATCCATGTTGTCCTTACTTCTTTGCTGCTGCTATCAGAGCTGGGTGCTGCTGCTGCTGCTGGTAGCTCTGCCTTCAGAGCTGGATTCCTGGCCAGCAGCCACCACTCTGCAGCTGCCCATCTCTGAAGGGAATGTTACTGCTAGCAGCTTGTGTGCAGAAGTAAGGGTAGAAATAACACAGTCCCAGTACAATATCCTTGCAAACCCCCTCTCCTACCACCCACACACACAACTTCTTTTTGGGTCAGGATTCCTACAATTATAACACTGAAATTTCAGATTTAAATAGCGAAAATCATGACATTTACCATTTAAAAAATTCTATGACCATGAAATTGACCACAATGTACTGTGAATGTGTTAGGGCCATTCGCATAGCATCTACCTGCACCATGAAGAGGTCAGTTAATTTTCTTGGTAAACAAATCTAACAAAAATAATAATACCATAATATAATATTGGATTGTGACTTCTGTGGGCAAACACTGAGAATAGTTGCAATATAGAAGCCCTTTACAAGGCACAGAATTAACTTTTCTGTGAAGTTACAACAGATATATAACTATGATAAAAAATATTTAAGAACCTTAGGGGAGTGGATACTTTGGATTTATATAAACAAATACTGCCATGAATATGTTATTTACAGGCAGTCAATGAAACACACTACCCGTTATGTCAGTTGCACAGAATTGTGGTAAAATACAAATACTGTATGGGGAGAAGAATTACAGACACCCACTCAAAAATCAGGTTAGCAGGAAAAATGACAACCCTAATACTTTGTACTCCAATTATTCACTATAGCATACCCTTACTGGTTACTTCAAACATCTATGGTTTTCGATTTTTTCACGTTAATATGAAAATGCAGAATACAATGCTAGAAAGCCACAATGAACGAAGCCCCATATTTTCATTAGTTTTCTGCTGCTGTTACTTTTTGGGAGTAAAAAGATCTAATTGAAATTTCAAATGTGCTCTTTTGAACAGTGTAACACAAAGCACAGTTGAATATTAACTTTATTATGTATTTCCTGAATGTTCCTTTATAGAACTCCTTGGTAAAGAAAAAGGCGATGATATAATGTAAATAGCTTGAGTTTACATGCAGAAAATATTTAATCTTCTCAGAGCCATTTCACAAGCTATTAGGATGCTGCACAAATGCAAAAGGATTTAATTCCAAATTCTCTTCCTGCCAACAGTACCAAGTATATACTGCATATTCTCTAGGTTTTGCTATGAACATTGAAATTGCTTTAACATGTTCTTAAAATAAAAGGCACTTGTGCACTGACATTAGAATAAATTGCCACTCCCAGTACTTTGATTTTCATTCAGACAACTAAATTGTAGATATTAAAAGGAACATTTTGCATTATTTCTTTTTTCCAAATTAGCAGCACATTTTTATATTAATGTTAATCCTTTCATAACTATCAATCAGTTAACCATATTCAGAAAGCTTAGATTTTGAATGGATTTGTCTTAATCTTCATATATGTGATAAATATGCTAATCTAACCTAACAATCCCACAAGATGGTAATATCATCCTTTTCATGTACAGAAGTAAGAGGAAATGAAACCACTTAGAAAATCTCTCAGTTTATCACTATGCTTTTATTATTTTTATGGCCTTCACCATGGTATATCACCATGGAAACAGAGTTCATAGGTCAACCAAGCCTAAAATTCCCTTCAGAATTAAAGGACTCTAATCATCAAGATGTCTGGAAAGAAGTGATTGCAGCAAATCCTAAGAGTAGTACTTCAGAAACTTAAATTCATCTTTTCTGTGATTACAGAACTTGGACATCAGACTTGCCAGGGCTCTCAAAGCTTTACATAACACCACCCTGAATCATGTGGATATTTTCTAGTTTCTAGCTGTGTTAGTCTCCGTTAGTAGACACACAGAGGCCTATTTATATTTCATGGTGATCACAGGCCTAACAAAATTGAATGTCATTGATTGAATGTCAGTGCCTGCACTGAAGAAAGATGCCAATAACTGAATGTCAGTGCCAATAACTGAAGAAAGATGAGTAAAGCCATCTTTCTTCCTCTTCTCTACTACCAGTTTCTTTTTATGGTCTACTCCTTTATGACCACTTTATAAGCAGTCCTCATGTAAGCAGAAGTCATCACCTAGGTTTCATATGCTATGCAAAATGCAGCAAGCAACTACTATAATTATTATATTTGTCATTGAATTGTTGTTGATCTGACATCTCCACTTTGCTTTCGGGGGTTTTTTACGGCACACGCTGTCAACATCCCGCACCTGCTGAGTGCATAGATTAATTGGGTCTCAATGGCTTTGTGTAATCAGGGAATTCATTATCAACAGATAAAGTGGGTATGTAGGCTCACCTAGGACCACAGTGGAGATGGAAACATCATTAGCATCAATGTAAATTGTTGAGAACAGATTCCTCCATCCTGTCAATTTGTGTTAAATGGTTCACAGTTTTTTGAAAATTTGAGCTTCATGTGCTTTGTCTGGCCAACTTAAGTGCATGCCACAATAATTCTGGAATATCTACATCAGTGTTCCTCAATCACTGGTACGAGTATTCTTAGGGGTACTCGAGAGAAGTCTGGGGGGTATGTCAACGCAACTGAAATTTGGAGAAAACTGAATATTTGTTTTAAGTTTTACAGCATTTTATTATTTTTGTACTTGTAACACCCAAAAATTTCATCGCCCGCCCGGCTATGATTAAGTTTTTTAAACAAATGTGTTTCAATGGTAGAAAAAATTGTGTGTGTATGGAAACTGTAGGTACTGGGGGTACTTACAACTTTTTTTAAAAAAGGGGTACTTTATAAAAAAAGGTTGAGAAACACTGATCTACATCACCACTGAGCAGTACTCCTTCCTGGCCTCTTTCCAATGGATAGGGTGGAAAAGGGAGAGGTCACAGATAGCTCTATTTCAATTGTTTAAATACCTCAGTGATTTCACAGACATGGGCCACCTTATACGCACAAACCCTGCAATATTCTATGCAGTGCCATACAAACCTCCAAGACACAGTAAATCCCAGGATGGGTGGGAGACACAAAAATAATATCCAACTCACAAGTAAGTCTCCAGGGTAACTAGCCACCAGATATTCATAGTGATCAAAGCTCTCATCTTCCTGGGGCTACACTGCAATATCAGGACCATTCACCATTTAGAGGTATAGAAAAGTTTTTCTTTATTTTAAAGTTGTGTATCTATTGCTGCTTGTCCTACATTTATTACCTGTATGAAGAACATTATTACCTTGTAGCTATGGGTCAATTCCAAGACTTTGCAGTACCTATTTACTTAAAAGGCATCTGATATTTCATACATTCAGAATGCCAAAATTATATACGTGGCATGAGGAGGTAGATTTTTAAGTCCCCTTGCTCCACTGTGAATATTACACTCCCTCATGCAACATGTGTAAATCTTCATACTCACTTTCTCCCCAACCCTCCATAGGCCTGTCTGTGGGGGTTCCAGCTCTGTGGAGTTGTAAGATGCAAGTAAGCTCCTTAAGAGTCTCCCCCACAATCTCCGCAATAATAGAAGCAGTTGAGTGGCTAAGTAATAAGCCAAGGACTCATAAGATCTGGTTCATGTCCTTGCTTTGCCACAGGCTTCCCGTGTGACTTAGTTTTACAGTTAAGAACTGAAGTCCAACTTCACTATTCCACAGAGAAGTTGTTAGGATACATACAGTAATGACTGTGATGGGCTCAGGTGCTACAGTGATGGGGGCCATAAGGAGATAGGGGAACACACAAGAAGTTCATACATCTAGGACTGTATTCACTTGTACTGCTTCAGCCTCTGAACTGTGAGAGAAGCTCCAGGAAAACTGCAGGAGCAGTATTGTCCCATACCCATTCAGTGCTTGGGCAGGACAATACTAACGGAATAAGCAGTGAGGCAATATTTTATCCTCAGTGTTCAATGCAGGCCCCATGCCTTATTTACTCTACATTATTCAGAACCTTCTCTGAAGACAGAATTATTATTTTTCCCAGACTTTTTGATGCCACTCCTCACCATAGCATCTGGGGGCTTCACAAACATTAATTTGTCATAACAACACACCTGTGAGCTGAAGAGGTGCTATTATCCACATTATAAAGATTGAGAGCTAAGGCACAACGAGAGATTAAGATCAAAAGTGTCTGTTAATTTTAGGTGCCCAGTTTGAGATACCTAGAAACAGATTTTTCACAGTGTGTAGCATTATAGCGCACATATGTTCAAAGGATGCTCCCTTAACCTTCAACTGAAGCTGTGAGTACAAAATACTTTAGCAAATCAGACACCAAGGTTAAGTTGGGCACTCAGAAATTAAGAAACGCACAATTAGCAATCAGCCCTGGAAAGTCTAAACAAAATTACTAGCATCACACATGAACTCTGGGGCAGAGGCAGAGATAAAATCCAGTTCTCATGGAGAGCATTCCACTGCCTTAACCATGAGACTGCCATTTCTTTTCCTGCATTCCCCTACCTGATTCACCACAGACCTTCCAACTTTGGCAACAAGTAAGACCCTACAAGCAATAGCTTCCTTTCCTACACAACCCAGAGCAAGTCTAACATGTACACTGACTCAGACAGGAGTCCTGAGGGGAAAAAAAGTATGCAATCATGTAGTTAAAAACTGTAGCAAAATACATGCATATGCAGGTGGGAGATGAGAAGGAAGAACATTAACCATAGGAGCTATGAGAGGATGGAGCATTTTTTCCTCTAATCTGATTGCTGGAAATGGTTGGACAATTTTAGCTGAAACTTAACAGCAATATAGAGGGAAGTGTTGGGCAATCCTAACTATAGCTAGCAACACTTGTATTGCCTCTAGTCAGACAAGTGATTCAAAAACATGGGGATGTGAGCTAACTGGACTACCTTGCTGTAGTCGATATACTGATTGTAATATAGCATTTGAATGGAACAGCACCATATTTTGCCCACCACAAACATTTTCTGCCTTCAATATCAATTACAAGTCCCTACAAAAAGAAAATGACAAGCTTTTGCATCTGTTCACCAAAAATAACTATTTTGGGACAAATAATTAAGGACAGTTTTTTTTAAAGTATTGTGTTTACTTTTATATTTGAAATGACAAATGAGATATAAACATGTACTTAGGTGCTTTGTTGAATCACAGTCTAGCAGTGCTTGATCAAGTGACAGCAATAAAAATTCTGGTCTTGATCTCATAACACAGGCAACATGGTTAAGTCTGCCCACTTAGCTCTGCCAATGTGCCTCAAATCTGATCTCAATAAATGACTTCAGAGAGGTTATAGTTTAATACAGTCTCTCATGCCTACCAAGTCCAGGGTCTCTCATGGCACTGTCAACAAAAGTGCTGTTGATGGTGATATGGGAATTTGTTGTCATAGTTTGTGTGCCACACTTCCCTATTAGCACCTAGAAAGGGGCCACTAAATAATTTCACATATATCTACCAATAGCCATCAGATGATCACTTGGTAACTACCAAGCTGGAATTAAATTGACAACCTAGAGTGGTAAGTTTGTTACCCTAAAATCACCCAGATCCACTAGGGTAATTTGTATTGCTCACCATCAAACAGATGGTGCTCTGTTTGGATCACCTACTTAATAGGACCCAATGTACCTACAGAACAATGCATCTTGGTTCTGTGCTGTGGTAACCAAAGTGCCTCCCCTTAAAGTGTGTGTCACACAAGGCGTTTTTGTAGCTTAAGTTTTAAAAAGAATACTTTTACTATTAAGACTGTTAAAGGTTTCCATTTTACATGAGAAAGATAACAAATTCCTAGTATTCTCACTGCTTTTATAGCAACATACTTAAAGTGGTGACAGCAATGATGTCTGGGTGTGAGTCATATGTAAATGGCAGATAATTGAACAGCTGTGATGCCACTGTTAGTTCATTTTTCTGACAGGATTGAGCCCATATTTATAATTAAGCAAAATACAACTCTCCTCCTCTTCTAATTTTTGTTTTCCAATCTACAGAGATAAATTAGTGTAGAGTGGTAAGGGAATTATGGTAATAGACAGCTGCTTCAATGATAATTGGATGTATGTTGTTAAATTTAGATTTAATGCAGATTAAACTCATTACTCTCTTACCTAGAATCATTGAATATCACTAAATATTTGAACCAACTGGTGGAAAAGGAAAGCTTTGTTTTCAAACTTTATTACTACAACAGCTACTCCATTTACTCATCTCAATTCTTTATTGACCCATTCCAGAGATCTGTTAGAATTGCACCTAGTTTCAGAATTGTTAATACATTAATTTAATTGTATTGATTATTCAAATATTTGAGGAGAATATATTTGATATAAATGCAGAAATACTAAAGAAATTAGGATGACTAAATCCACAGTTTAAATGGAAATTAGACTTAAAGGTTTAACTTTGGTTACATCCAGAATGATGCGGACTTCTCACTCCACATGAAACATTTCCAAAAATAGTTGAGAAAATAGTTTTGGAAACCTCTTAGTATTGCTTCCCCCTTGGAAGACTGTGAAAAATGGTCTCCACAAGATTCGTGAATTTGTTTGGCCACTCCAGTGAATGCATTTATTAACAGAGAACAGAATAGTTTAGCACAATGTGCCTATGAAGGACAGATGAGAAATCCAGAGAAACTACAAGACATTAATAAAGTTTATAACCATTTTTGGAAGATTCAGCCTTAATATTTATTATTTGATCCTGGGTTTCTAACAGATGAACTATTGAGACTATCAATAATAAACTGACACAAAAATCAAGAGTGTATTTTGCAGTTAAAGAGAAAGCTGAGAATCTCTTCCAAAATGTGATTCTTATAACAGTACCATTGAGTCTCTTAAAAAAAAAAAAAAAAAGTGGCGCAGGCAGGACATTTTGAGTTTTATGATTCACATATGTATGCTCCATGAGCTGGCATGTCTGACTTTAGACTACACATTTTGAGAACTTGCTTTTAATAGCAATTCCAAAAAATATTCAAATATTATATCTGTGTAATGCAAACTCTCTCCTGCAGTGTGTAAGGTATAGCAGTAATTACTGTGAAGGTATTTGAAATGTCCCCTACTCGCAATTGTATGTATCATGTCATAGGCATTGAGGGAGGTAGTTAGATGTGTAACTTTGAGCATGTGGATAGTCCCATTAATACCAATAAAAACAATGGAATTGCTCATGTACTTAAAAACTTATGCACTTGCTTAAGTACTTTGCTGAATAGGGGCCTTAATACAGTGAGCCCAGATCCAAAACTATTCCAACATTATTTTCCAGATAAGCTTTCCTAAAATATTCAGATTTGGACTGAGAACAAGTATGGACAGCTTCAGTCCAAAAGGAATTAAAATCTAACAAACACATCTGGGGAATCAACAAAAGTTCCTTCTCTCCTGTAATGTACTATGAATTATTCTGTGTTGGTACCACAGGGCATGATATCTTTTTAGCCTGAGAAAAGCATACAGATGCCCTAATGATAAGAGAGCAACCAAAAAGCAAAGACTGATGATGTCACACTTCTTTCCCTGTAGAGAGATTTGTGCAGAAGTAAAACAATCATTTACAGCCTAGCTAGGTGTGTGTGAGAGAGATTGTGAAGATCAGTGGGAATTGAGTGTTATTTGCACTTGTGTGCAGAATCTGGATCATAGATTTTTCTGTGCTTTTTAGTCTCTCATCTGTCATGGTCTGTTCACAGACAGACTTACACTATGTGCTTGAAGGGCACCAGAAAATAACAACAACAAAAAAAATGTATTTAGCCAGGGTCTATAGTGACTTCTCTCACCCATAAAAAAAAGCTTACACAAATACTCTTTGTAAATAGCATCCATGCTTTTGCAGTCAGTCTTTAGAAGCTATGGATTTCCATGCTTGTACTGCACACTTAATCATAGAGAAGTGGGGACAAAGCTGTGACTTCCACTCAGTCTCAATGCAGCTTGTCCAATGAACACCATGCCGCTGTCTGCACAGTGATCATTCCACACTGGAATAGCTGTGCCTGCAATCACCTGCTTCCATTTCACCTCTCCGTCGCTGTCTTTGTCCATATTAATCCATGGCCTGAGACATACTATGAATAGAGGAATTATGGAGATTCTCACACCGAAGAGGGCATGGCAGAGAACAAGAAGTAGTGAGCAAGCAAATCATTGGTTACCTGCAGCTGTGGGATGTGTCAGTGATAAGACTTTGCAGTTCAGGGACAGCGGCAACTCAGCAGTCCTCAGTCTATACGATGGGTGCTGTAAAAGTGACGAGAGAAGAAGTGTGAGATCCCATGAAACCACAGCAAGTAGGGTTGACATTTACATTTCAGGGGAGTTTTCTTCTTTTTCAAATTTATTTTCGATTGTGATCAAATAGATTGAAGAGTCACCAAAGTCACCATGCCATCTACTAAATTATCTATGGCTAAGGTGTATGCCCGCAACTAATAGGACTCAGGAATTTGTACTCATCTGGGTGCATGAGAGGCCCCAGGGATTGTACTCACTCATTTGGACCATCTTTGCTGTTTCATGAAGTGAATATAGCTTGTGCAGCACACGCTAAACTGGTTAGGAGACACTTGAATGGGGACATTTAGCAATATAAGACTGTAAACTCTTTCGGAGCATCCACACTATCCTTTTTGCGCAAGAGCTCTTGCGCAAAAAGGCTTATTCCTCATGGGGAGAGGAATAACTCTTGCTCAAAAAGTCCTCTCTTCTGATGCTTTACTGTAAACTTTCTTGCGCAAGAACGTGCTTGTAGTGTGGATGCTCTGCAAGTTTTTGCGCAAGAACATCTGTTCTTGTGCAAGAAGCCTGCAGTGTAGACGTAGCTTTTGTGGATAGGGATTATCTATTTGTTCTGTGTTTGTACAACACTTAGCACAATGGGTTCTGGCTCATCACTGACTCCCAGGCACTACTACAATAAAAACCATAAATATGAATAAAAATAACCTCCTTGCCATAGCTGTTAAGTATTCACAGCTATTCCTGCAAAGAAAGGGAGATACAACAGGCTCAAGATAAACCTTCAGCATTGCCTCTCTCTTGCATATTCACTGTTATCATGTTGACTAAAAGGTGTAGCCAATGTATAGTTGTGGTACAGTCTTAAAAATGTTTAAGAGACCAAATAACCAAACTTAGCTACATGTATTATCTAAGGGTAGAAATACAATATGAAAAGTGACCTACCAACCCTCCTTTCAGGAAGCAACTCTTATCTACTAGCATGTTCACCTTACACAGGTGTGCTTCAAAGACACTAAAATGCTGCTGGCTGAAATGTGTATGCTTTTACATTTACACAACCCTTGATACATTACTATAATACAACCCACCAATTCACAACTGTTCCTTATCTTGTTTTCTTCCATATTTGTCTTATCTCTATTTTGGACACAATATTTCAAACCAACTGGGGATAGCAGTAACATCCCAACCTGTGCTAATACACACCATTGGCATATCTTGGCTTTGATATGGTTCCTATTTTCTAATGCCGAATTTGCTTTCAGCTCTGCAGATTATTGTAGGATATTTGCTGGGGATTAACAAAATTGTGGGGAAAGCACAAAGCATTCAGTTAACCTTCCAGCATTATATATTAGTGCACATAACACCCATTAGTATTAATATTCCTAACATATAACTTTTGGCTAACAATCATGATGGCATCTTAATACTTTACAGTAAAGGATCTTCTTTTGTCTAGACACACTCTTGCAGCAGGCAGTTTGTTTGGGAAGGTTTGTTATTGTGGGATCCGATACAATTGTTTTTACATTTTAAGTCAAAGGCAGAGGTTCAGCATGGAAAGGTTCAGCCCCAAAGGAGAATTTCTGAGAAAGATCTGAGCATGTGAAAGCAGGGGGCTACCATAATGAAAGCTGAGTTATTAGTTGTATTACAGCAGAGTCTAGATGCCAAGATTGGGATCTTGTTGTGCCAGGCAGTGTGTGTACACACACACACTCCTTCTCCACTCTGATGGGCTTACCCTAGCCATTGGCATCACCATGCAAAAAGCTGGGAGGACATACAGTATACACACATACAAGGTACATTTAAGTGGTAGTAGCAGATTTTTATTTGCTTGTTACCATTTTCATCCCTGTTCCTTCTACTTGGTATCACATAATTCTAAGTTTTATTGTTTTACTTTTACAAAAGCAGCTCTGTGTGTTTAAAGGGTAAAGTCCTCTGCTTATATAGCAGGCTGGTGTGTATTTTGTCTCTTTGGAACATGGTAACTTCTGTGAGGGTCCAGTGAGAGGGCCTGGTCATACAGGGGAGCCTGGAAGGGCTGTTGGGCCATCTGGCAAGCAGTAACCAGGCTGGTACAAGCCAGAGTTGAGCCATTGTATTGTAAGCAGGCTGCTTGCATCAGGGCTCTGAGCCAAATCTGCCCAGCAAAGAAGCACCCAGGGATACAGAGTAGGTGGTGGCAAAATCCCTTTCTGGTCTGGGTGGAACCCCAAAGCATGACAGTGGCTCCATCTGGAGCTCTTAATTACCTGATAATCAAAAAGGAACCCTACAAAAAATGGAAACAGACAAATTGCAAAGGAGGAATACAAAAGAGTAGCACACACATAGAGGCAAAATCAGAAGGCTAAGGCACAAAATGAGTTACACCCAATAAGCGCCATGAAAGGCAGTAAGAAGAGGCTCTTTAAACTACACCCAGGGGTGGCTGGTGCCTGTGGCAGGAGGGGAGGGACTGCAGGAAGGGCCACCCAGGGGGGCAGAGGAGTAATGTGGAATTCTAATATTATTTAACAGTGCAATTAAAATAGTCATTAATCATATTTGTTTTTAAATTGTGATAGCCCAGTGGTTCTCCAAGTGTGATCCATGGCTGCTTCCCAGGTGGTACGTGGTTTGAGTTCAGCCCTCCCCCGCTCCCCCATAAGGCGGGGAGCCTGCACTGCCTTCCCACTGTGTGGACGGTGGGGATGAGCTCTTTCCCCCTACACCTGGTCAGTCTCAGCAGCGCCCAGCGAAATAGCAGCAGCCTGTGTACCACAGCACTGCTGGGAGCCCTCTAGCACTGCCACAGGCCAGCATCCAACCCCGCCCCCGGGGAGCCCGCTCCGCTAGGTGGAGATCTTCATCCACCTCCCCATGGTGTGCTGGGTGCTGGAGAAGCCTTGGAAGTGGCAGGGCTGGCACCGTCACACTGTGGGGCTGGGGAAACATCCAGAGGAGCTTGGAGGCCTTTTCCCTGTGGGACCTGCCCATCCCACCTTCTGCAGACAGCTGCATTTCCGAGGCAGGGAGGGCTGCTCTGTAGGGCAGCAGCGCAGAGCAGGGATCCTTCACAAATTAGGTGAGGGGCTGCCTGTCTCTCCAGGAGGTCAGGTGGGTGCAGCCAGAAGGAGCAGGGTCACTAGGAGCTCTGTCCCCCACCTTCACCCTTCACCAAAGAGCTGGTGTAAACCAAGAAATGCTTCTGTACTGCACTGGGCCCAGAGCACCCCACCCCCTGGCTTGCTCTATACGCTGTGAAAAACTATCTGGAATCTCAGGATTTCCTGTGTTGACAAGGTGCCATTTGGGGTGCCATAAACAAAAAGCCAGTACAGAGGACAACAGAGGAGCCCCCCAGTACTGAAACGGGTAGCAATTCTAAACATTTGGTTTTCTGGTTAGAAACAATAGCCTGTAGGATTGTGCAACTTCTGGTATCAATATAGTATAGGAGCAATTCCTACTACCAACAACACAGTCTTACAAGGGAGCAGCTCTCTACAAACTACCAGCCAAAGGAACCAACAGGGATACAAAGCCAGATAAGCATCCCCCCTCATGCCCAGACCCCCACACCCCAATCCCTCTCGCTCACTCCCCTCTCCATTCTCCTTCCAAGACCCTGCGCCCCCATCTTGCTCCCATACACCCGCTTGTTCCTGCACCCTCCCTCCTCGCCAGATACCCTACCTCTTGTACACTCATGCACCCTCCCTCCTAGCCACACTCTGCACCCTCCCGTGCTCCTGCACACTCCCTTCTGGCCAGACACCCTCCCCACAGCCTGCTCCTGCACCCTCCTTCCCTACTGGCCAGACACCAATCCCAAGCCCCCTCCTGCACCCTCCTTTGCTCCTGCACTGCCCCTTGGCCAGACACTCACCCTGCTCCTGCATCCGCTGTTGCTCCTGCACCCTCCCTGCTGGACACACACTGTGCTCTCCCTTGCCCTTGCTCCCTTTCCCCTGGCCAGACTCCCAGCCTGCTTCTGCCCCCTACCTCCTGCCCAGATCCTGCACCCCTGTCCCTATCCCACTCTCTGGCATCTCTGTTCCACATACTGAACCCCTCATTTTTGTCCCCACCCCAGAACCTAAGAGGGTCCACAAAATCCACTAACTCCAGAAGCCCAAACAAGTAAATCTGGCCTATGGGAAGCCCTGAACTTCAGCCCTTCCTGTATTTTCCCCTTGCCCTATGGGGCTGGAGTGCCAGAGGAGTGAGGTGTCCCAGTTGAAGGTCACATCAGAGAGGGTTGGGGGTGTTTTTGGAGGAGTTTTTTTGCTTCTCACTTGTGTGGTCCCCAACTGATTTTTCTGCGTCTCAGTGGCCTCCGACCCAAAAAAGGTTCCCCATCCCTGCCATAAATAAAACATTGAAACCTTTTTTGTTGGACATAAATTAATATTTTACTTTATTAAAAATGAAGCTTGATAAACTAACATGAGAAAATTAAAATGCTTAATCTGTTTAATAATTTAAATTAAACCAGTCTCCCTAGCTGGAGGAGCTAGCCTTACTAGCAAAATGGCTTGGGCATAATTATGTAATTAATGATGACTTTCCATTAGCAACCGGTGGTGCGTGGAAAGATTTGCATTGAGCCAGGTGGTCCACAGGCCAAAAAGTTTGAGAAACTCTGTGATAGCCCTACATTAAAACAACACATAGGCACAACAACAAAAAAATGAAGGGAAGTGTATGTTCTCTGTGCAGTGGGGAAGGAGAGGTAATGACCGATGGCATCAAGAATGCTGGGATGTTTAATCTCTATTTTGTTTCAGTCTTCACTAAAAAAAGGTCATTGGTGACCAAATACTCAACAAAATTGTATTAAAACAAGGGGGAAGGAAAGGAATGCAAGCCAAAACAGAGAAAGAACAGAATAAAGAATTTTTCAGTAAATTATATGTATTGAAGTTGGCAGGGTCTAATGAAATTCATTCTGCAGCACTTAAAGAACCAGCTGAAGCAGTCTCAGAACCATTAGCAATTATCTTTGAAAACTCAGAGGACAGAGGAGGTCCCAGAGGACTGGAGAAGGGCAAACATAGTACAAAGACAACCCAGGGAATTATAGACCATTCAGTCTAACTCTGATACCTGGAAAGATTCTGCATACAAACTGATTGTTTAATTTTTTGCACCTAGAGAAGAATAAAGTTGCAACAGCCAGCATGGATTTATTAGGAATAAATTATGCAAAATGAACCTGATTTACTCTTTTTGATGAAGTTTCTGGCCTAGTGAATAGGGGAAGCAGAAGATGTGGTAAATCTTGCATTTAGTAAAACTTTTCACACAACCCCACATGACAGTCTCATAAGAAAACTAGGGAAATGTGATTTAGATGAAATTTTAAGGTGGGTGCACAACTGATTGAAAGACCATACTCAAAAAGCAGTTAGCTGTCAATGGTTTACAGTCAAAACAGGGAAGGCATAATTAGTGGGGTCCTGCAATGGCCAGTCTTGGGTCCTACTATTCAATATTTCTGTTAATGACTTGGATAATGGAACGGTGAGTATGTGTATAAAATTTGCAGATGACAGCAAGCTGGGAGCAGCTGCAAAAACTTTGGACTGCATGAGAAATTCATAATAACGTTGGCAAATTATGGTATGTCTACACTACAGAGCTTTTTCCAGGAAAACGGCCATTTTTCCGAAAAAACTTCATTTACGTCCACACTGCAATTGCATTCTTTTGAAAGAAAATCGAAATAACTGAGGGTTTTTTCCGACATTGGTAAACTTCTTTCTACAAGGAAGAAGCCTTTTTCCGAAAGAGCTCTTTTGGAAAAAAGTGTGTGTAGATGGGGAAGAGGGAGTTCTTTTGCAAGAAGAGGAAAGAGGAAAAAGCACAGGTGCCCTAGTGGTCATTCCACCCATAGTTACCACAGCATACGTGCGAGATAGCATCCATTCAGTGTGGACGTTATCTTTTGAAAAAGCAGATCGCTTTTTCTATGTGCTTTGGCAGTGCGGACACTCTCTTTTGGAAGAAGTGTTTTCAGAAGATCTCTTCTGGAAAAGTTTCTTCTGAAAGAAGCCTGCAGTCTAGATGTAGCCTGAGAGAATTAGCAAGATGAAATTCAACAAACAGAAGAGCAAAGTACTACACTTAAGATGGAAAAAAAATCAAACACACAGATACAAAACAGGAAGTAACTGGCTATTTAGTACTAATGATGAAGAGAATCCAGAGATTATAGTGGATGACAAATTTAATGAGGGTTATCAGTGTGATGCAAACATAAAAAAAGGCTCATACCATTCTGGGGTGTATTAACAGGCATGTTGTATGTAATTAGCCTAGTCTACCCTGCTTTAGTGAAGCCTCAGCTGGAGTAGTGCATATTAAACCTGGCTTCGTCTCAGTTTTAAGCTGAAGAACCCCCTCTGTCCATCAGTCCAACTTGGGAAGGAATTTCCCTGGACTCCAGCCTCCAGTCCTGAGTCCTGCTGTGGTCAAAGCCCAGAAATTTTGCAGTGTGCATCCAGCTCAAGTGGAGAGTCAACTGCTAATATTGCATAATCCCTGGGGGCAGAATGGCCCAGCAGTTCCATTCCAAAGCTTTTTAGTCTCTTCCCAGGACCAGAAGCAACTCCTAGTTCAAATGCAGTTTCTTTCATGGCTTAATGGCATGTGTAATCCCTACTTCTCCCATTTACATGTGGACTCATCTGGAAACCCACTTAACCCTTGGGTATTTACTATGGTCTACTATGCACCAAAGCACACATTCAGATTCTGGCTAACCTCTGATGCAAAGCAAACAAGACACTTGCCTTCGGCAAGAGCCCAAGAAATTATCACATCTGCAAACTTATGTGCAAGAAGCTGCAGCACTGGACATTGACTGGACCATGGAATAATGCAGAGAACAAATCAAGCAGCTGCAAACAGATTACTTCAAAGTCAAAGATTCTAACAGTGCCTCTGAGAATACCCTATGTTTCTGCCCATTTTGTGAGAAGTTGATCAGGTAGCAAGAACTGTGGTGAGCATAGAACCCACGGTGGTTCATGACAATGGGCTGAGCAGAAACGACACCCTTATAACTCCCCAGTCTGGCTCTGCGCCTCAATTCAGAAAACCAGCATGGTCTTGATTCTAGTCTTAGCAAAAAGGTTTCCTCTTCTCCTGGCAGACATTGTGCAGGATAAAATAGGCCACAATAAATGCAGACTGCATTGATGAGCATGGCATACACTTTTTTTAAGGTGATGCCAGTGGATTTCAGTCTGTCAAATGCACATTCACCACCATCCTACAGCTGCTGAGTGTGTAGCCAAACTTTATTTTGCAAAATCTTCTCAAGTTAACATATGGTTACAAAGGCCACAGCAACAGGGAGTAAGCAGAGTCCCACAGAACAACAGCGAGGACAGCAACTCCATTTATAACAACGTAATTCAGTGGGAATGATGTCCCAGCTTCTCCATGAAGGTAAAAGTCCTGATCAATGGAACACTTTGGCATCATGTACCTTGCCAGCACATTTGTCATTAGTGTCCTTGAATCTGCACTCATGGTGGATTAGGACCTAAGTAATAATGAATTAATACCCTCTAAGGTTAATGTAATCCTTGCAGAGGGCAAACTATAGACTCATTTGTCCCAACAGTGACCCCATCACATGTGGCCCGCAGCCCGTTTGTTTGTGGCCCGCAGGGCGGTTTGGGTTTATGCAGGGTGCAACATGAGGCTCGCGGGTGGGATCCTTTGAACATGGCCTCCACTGGGAACATGCTCCACAACGGTGAGGCATCTCCCAGGCAGGGTGAGCATTGAAAGACACAAGCAGACGGACTGGCTGGATGAACGAGTACAGGATATCGGCATTTCTAGCCCCCAGGGAGGAGGTGCTGGGAGCACCGGGGCATTGTGGGAAGTGCAGTACTTTGGGATAGTTAGCTTCCAGGTGGATGTAGTGGCTTACTTCTGGCCCAGCATAGTGTCATGGAGTTGGAAAGTTGGGACAAGTTGATCATAAACCTTCAGGAATATCTGCTTCTTCATGTGAAAGTTCTGGATCCACTGCTGGTCATCCCAGGCCTGCACAACAATGTGGTTTTGCCCATCCTTACACCCAGTATGTGCTTGTGCCTCTGTTGCAGAAATGCCGGTCTACACAAGGGGGATCTGTGATTAAGGCAACAGTCATGAGCAGCACCAGCTGGCAAGTCAGTATTCCTTTTGAAGAGGGGCAAAAACTTCTGCCAATACCTCACTAGCATCTCATGGATGCTATGCCTGCCTGATTCTCAAAATAGAACTGACTGTGAGGTGGAGAAATTCTTCCACCTGGCCAGGATCTGCATTAATGACTCTGGATCTTGGGAATGTGTGGACACAAAATGGCTTGGCTGGATGTGTTGGAGGTCTAAAACCACTGAAAACATTTCCAGTCAACTCCCTTAGGACAGACACACAAGTTCTCTTACTACCCAATGGTGCACAGTGGATTTGGGTAGAGGGAGTATTCTGGATAAATTTCTCCTTCCCTGTAACTAGAAAGATGTGTTTTGCTTTAAGTAAATTCTTTTAAAGGAAGAAAGAAAAATAACCAACAACTCATCAATCAATTCCCGGAGATCAGCCAGTGACAGATATGCCTGGTCCCATTAGGCTGAAAGGGTTTCATAGTGTAGCTGTACTATAAGATTAAGTAGCCTGGCTGACTTCAGACTAAAGAACATGAATTAGAATTATGATGTTCATTGATATAAAAGTGACGAACAACAAGCTGCAGATTGTATTTCACAGGCAAGCTCTATATCCTGCCCTGATGTAAAGGCAATGCAATAGATCATGGCAATATACAAAAAGGATATTCTCTGCCCATAGTGTCTCAGTTTACATCAACAAAACCTGACAATCCTAAAATCACTCCAATTCTTCATGTAATAGATCATTTCTTTTTGCTGTCTCAAAGAATGAAACTAGGTCTGTTTGACCAGGCCTATTTTCCTTAAAGCCCTGTTCAATGGACATTAAATAAATTCCGAACATTAAATTGGGGAATGCTAGATTTGAGGGTGCTAGGGTAGAGGGCAGGCGGTAAAAAAGATGAGAGGCTTCACTGGGTTCAAAAAAGAATTAAGTAGGTTCATGGAAAATAGGTCCATCAATGGCTGTTACCTAAGATGGTCAAGGACACAACCCCGTGCTCTAGCTGTCCCTAAGCCTCTGACTGCCAGAATCTGGGACTGGACGACATGGAATGGATCACTTGATAATTGCCCTATTCTGTTCATTCTCTCTGAAACATCTGGCACCATCCACTGTGAGAAGACAGAACACTGGGTTAGCTGGCCATTCTTATGTCCCCACCCACATTTCCTAGAAATGCCAACCTAGCATAGGACGCCTAAATGAGAGTAACTGTACATACCAAGCTTCAACCTGACACCATAACACTTCATTCCAGGCCAAAGAATCCTGCATATATTATCCACACACACTCTCCCCACCCCCACACATGTACATATGCATTCAGTACCAGTAACATTAAGTACAAATATTATAGCCTAAACTGGCCTATACCATAATCCTGTCTACTTATACTGTTTCCCATAGCAACTTGCATTTGCTGAAGCAAGCATTTGGTCCAAGCAGCTAGGAAACTTGTCAAAATCAAGATACATTTGTCCTATATCTTAGTACAAGCTAGGGAAGTACCTTTACAGACCAGTATTTGGAATACTAATTACCAAAACAAAGAAAAAGAAGAAAGAGAACAAGTTAGGAACTGGGTCAAACAGATTGGCTGGATTTTAGTGGTATAGTCAGAAATGTGTAACTTATAAAATCATTGTATAAACAATGCCAACTGAAATGTGTAACTTTGGACAACACCTTGTGTGTCAAGTGAATGTAACATCACTGCACAAGACTGTCTCCTGGAGACTGGCATCTTATTGTAACTTTTCCCTATACTACATTATTGGCTTAAAGCAATAAACCCAAAAGACATTGGTTATTTGGCTTCTTGAGAATATCATAATAAACCAAGGTGTGGTCAAGCATCTGATCACACAATTTATCACCACCATGTTCTGGGGGAAGGCTGCTTCTTATATTTCCTGTCATTCTTCTCAGCATGCCTTGCTGCAGTCTACAATTCCCAGTTAGGGCTCCTTATTCTCATGTTAGATCAATGCCTACCCCGTCACAGGATCAAGCAATACAGAGACTTCTAGAAGACTCAAAGAAAGTTATGTACCAATATTTAAAAATGGTAAATGGAATGACCAGGGTGTTTATATACCTGCCAATCTGCCATCAAACACAGACAAGCTCACAGACCAAGTGATACAGGACTCCATTAATGAATGACAATCAACATGGGTTTATGCAAAATAGATCCTATTAAGCTAACTTGTTTTATGAGATTACAAGTTTGGTTGATAAAGGTCATAGTTTTTATATAATATATTTAGACCTCGGTAAAGCAAGTCACTTGATATAATGTAACGTGCTTAAAAAATTAGAAAGATAAAATTAACCTAGCATACATTAAATGGTTTAAAAGCTGGCTTTCTGATAGGTCTCAAAATGTAATTGTAAATTGGGAATCATCCATGCAGGTATGTTCCAAGGGATCAGTTCTAGGCCCTTAGGCTAATTAAAATATTTACTAATAACCTGGAAGAAAATATAAAATCATTGCTGATAAAATCTGCAGATGACACAAAAATAGGGAGAGTGGTAAATAATGAGCACATTGTCAGAAGTTAAGTCCCCTGCCTACACTAATATACAGTGACCATTGCTTGGTAGGCTGGATGCAAGCAAACAACATACTTTTAATATGACTAAAAGGTACACAATTAGGTACAAAGAATGTAGGTTATAATTACTGGGTTGGGGCTATCATGGGAAGGAGGTGGGCAGCCCTCAGTGGAGAAAGAACAGGTTAAGAACTATTTAGAAAAGATGGGCTACCTAAATCCATGGGGCCAGATCTAATGCATCTGAGGGTGCTAAGAGAGTTGGTTGTTATAATTGCAGAGCTATTATCTTTGAAAACTTGTGGAGACTGGGGGAGCTCCCAGACGATTGGAAAAAGGCAAATATAGTGCCCATCTTTAAAAAAGGGAAGATGGACAATCTGGGGAACTACAGACTGGTCAGCCTCACCTCAGTCCCTGGAACAATCATGGGCAGGATGCTAAAAGAATCCATTTTGAAGCACTTGGAAGAGAGGAAAGTAATCAAGAATAGTCAACATGGATTTGCCAAGGGCAAGTCATGCCTGACCAATTTCATTGCCTTCTATGATGCGGTAAGTGGCTCTGTGAGTATGGGGAAGACAGTGGACGTGATATAACTTGGCTTTAGCAAAGCTTTTGATATGGTCTCCCACAGTATTCTTGCAAGCAAGTTAAAGAAGTATGGATTGGATAAATAGATTGTAAGCTGGATAGAAAGATGGCTAGATTGTCATGCTCAGTGGATAGTGATCAATGTCTCGATGTCTGGCTGGCAACTGGTATCAAGCAGAGTGCCCGAAGGGTCTGTTCTGAGGCCAATTTTGTTCAACATCTTTATTAATGACTTGGATGAGGGGATGGATTGCACCCTCAGCAAGTTTGCAGATGACACTAAGCTGGTGGGGAGAGATAGATATGCTGGAGCATAGAGATAGGGTCCAGAGTAACCTAGACAAATTGGAGGATTGGGCCAAAAGAAACCTGATGAGATTCAACAAGAACAAGTACAGAATCCTGCACTTGGGACGGAAGAATCCCAAGCACTACTACATTTGGGAGGGAAGGCTGGGGACCAACTGGCTAAGCAGCAGATCTGCAGAAAAGAACCTGGGGATTACAGTGGATGAGAAGCTGGAGATGAGTCAACAGTGCATCCTTGTAGCCAAAAAGGCTAACACCATAGTGAAGTGCATTAGTAGGAGCATTGCCAGCAGATCTAGGGAAGTAATTACTCTCCTTTATTCAGCACTGGTGAGGCCACATCTGGATTACTGCATCCACTTCTGGGCCCCCCATTACATAAGGGATGTGGACACATTGGAGAAAATCCAATGGATGGCAACTAAAATGAGTAGGGGGCTGGAGCCCATGACTTATGAGGGGAGAGTGAGGAGGGATTTGATAGCAGTCTTCAAATTCCTGTAGGAAGGTTCCAAAGAGGATGGAGAGAGGCTGTTCTCAGTAGTGACAGTTGGCAGAACAAGGAGCAATGGTCTCAAGTTACAGTGGGGGAGGTCTAGGTTGGATATTAGGAAAAAACTATTTTACTAGGAGGGTGGTGAAGTACTGGAATGGGTTACCTAGGGAGGTGGTGGAATCTCCATCCCTAGAGGTTTTTAAGTCCCGGCTTGACAAAGCCCTGGCTGGGTTGATTTTGTTGGGATTGGTCCTGCTTTGGGCAGGGTTCTGGACTCGATGATCTCCTGAGGTTTCTTCCAGCCCTATGACTCTGTGCAAAGTAGTGATTCCAAAAAACGATTTGGGGAGATGGTGAAGAATCAGCTGAACATGAACTTCAGGTAAACAGGTAATTGTACAGTATCGCTGTATTTGGCACCAGTGAGACTGCCATTAGAAGATTACTGCTATTCACAATACACACTGCATTAGATATTAAGGGGTGAAGGGCAGAATAGGCGTGGTTTGAGTCAAGAGATGAACTGAGTGTATCCCTGTGCCAAGTCCTGCAATCCTAATGTAATTAAAATGAAGGCTGCATTGAACATCAGACATAGTCCATCCCTACAAAAGATTAAGTGGTGTGCAATTACCATGCAGAAATATGGCTGCTGAAGAGATGGACAGGCTTACCCAACTGTTAAGCCACACTGACAATCTGCTAATGGAGGAGTTACCAAAAAACAAATTAAAACAAAATAAAACAAAAAACAAAAACAAAACGAAAAACAGCAGACAAGAACACCAAATAGATACTCTTCAGAGGTTATATCCCCTATGCTTCATGAATTAATTTGGCAGCTAGTGACAGGTAATAGTTCAGATCCTAAATATTGTACACATGACAATAGGGAAAACAGACACAAAATGTTCACATCAGTAGGCAAAAATGTCAAAAAAAACCCCATCTGTCAGTAGAAAGACACTCAAACGCAGCAGAAGAACATGACTGATTCATCAATGAAATATTCATGCCTCAGTGAGGAGCCAGATGGGGACATGGTGCATGGTGACTGTCTCATTCACAATGTGTAGGGGAACCATGACAGATGCCATTCACAACATGAGAGTTTTGAGGCAGGCTAGTTGGCAAATTGTCCTGGCTTGCATTATATTCATATAAAGAGAGATTTGACCCTTGTGCCATGTTTGACATAAAGAATGTTATTTAGCTTATAATATCAAAAGTCCTGGATCTGTAAACTGCCTCCTGTCTTGTAGAAAAAGTGACTTTAAAAAGAGACAAAATGTTGAACTCCAAACAACCCACTGCAGAAATGATGGCATTTGTTAAGGCTCTAGAGACTGTATGAAAATTAGGATGGATTTTGCATTTTTGCTGCCATTCCACCTTTGTTTTAATAAAGTCAATAAATTACTGTTACTCTGCACACTATTTGATAGCATTGAGTCATAACTAATGGACAATCTTATACTATTGTATAGTATTTGCCTAGTCTGGTAAATTATTAGAGATAGATACAGTTTTTGTCATATCAAATCTATCATACTAGTTAGCAGAAAGCCTGTGCAGTCACATACATATGGCAGTTGGGTAATCCACTATCTGTGCATTGTACCTCATATGTACTTGGACTGAGCCATCGATTGATGGCATCTTCTAAGACACCATTGGTGAGCAACTTTGCCAGTCAAGGATTGGCAAATCTGATTACTGATTTGCATATCACCAGGAGATATGCCATATGACTTCACATTGGCTTTTAAGATACTTTATAATGCTTATACTGACCATGACTAATAGAGTGATTTCCATGAACAAGCTGGCCATAGAAGACTGTCTGCAGGATTCATTTTTCATCCATCCTCATAACATGATCAATTCAGCACTCTAAAGGCCTATTCAGTGTAATGGTTGTTTTAACTATGTTTTTATGTGAAGTTCCTTGAGATGAATACATAACAGGTGCTATAAAATAAAGATTGGATTAAACTAGCAGGAGGACAGTCACAGAAGCCCCATACTGCAGTTGTCTTGAATCAGACCATTATAGCAAATGGTCTGAGCATTGCCATTGTCACTAGTATCAGACCCTTCATGAAGTTGAACACAAATGATTAACTCAAATGCACATAAAAACACCATCAGAAATACTACAGTGGGTTTTTTCTTTCATGAGTAAGTATTCAGTAAACATGATTGTATCAATGAACTATTTGTGACCTCTCACTTAAAAAGATCTCACTGCAAAAATAAGAGCAATTTTTAAAATGCCCATTTAAATAACTCCTTTGAAGATCAGGCTTTTTGTGAGAGGAGAAAACTCTTCTGGATTCCACTTTGGCTGTGGAATTCACTTGGGTGCAGCAGAGACTGGATTTATTGACCCCTGAGGACAAGCTGCAAGACTCACTTGTTTTGCCTGCTGATTAATGAGAGGAGCTTGTTTTGGTGCTTGGATGGTTTTTCAGGATTGGCTATATTTTTGGCTGCCTTAAAATGATTTAGATGACATTTGTATATAGAATTGTACATTGCCTATAGAATCTGAGAGATGCAACTGAAAAAAAGGTTTTTTTAAAGTCTTTGCAAAGCAATGAATTGGTGCCCAACTGTGCTGTTATGATTTATGTATCTTTTATCCCTCTTCATTTAAAAGGACAGCTAGATTTCTAAGGCCCCTATTTGTCCTTCCAACAGCAATGCCAGCCATCCAGTGAAATGGGAGTGTGCATTCATGATTCTAAGAATACTGGGGTTTACATTTGTACAGTGCCATAGCTCTATATGGTATATGAGGATAATTGTTTTCACAGTCAGAAAATTAAACTGATTTATTACAAAGGAACTAGAGGATTCTGGTTTCACAGAAAAAAGGAGGAAGGAGGATTTCAAGCTATTCATCTGCTATATCATCAATTTCCAAATTTCCTCTATAATGAGATTGAGGTATTATATGCAGTTCAGTAGCAATGCAATACAATGTTTTCACTAAGTGGATTTCCCTAATGCTTTCAGTAGCTCATTTATGTAAGGGGTTTTGTGTGTGATCTATAGTATCTGATGTGGGCAAAACTACCCTGCCTCACTTTATTTTTGGCTCCAATCCTACATCTGCACAGGCAACTTCCTATGCAAAATTTGCAGGATTCAGTCCCTGGCTGACTTTGCATCTTCTAATGGCATTTTCACCTGAAGAGGGCAGCCAGTGCATCTGTCTTAGGTACATTTCTGTGGACCTATGCTTAAATTCTCTTTCACTGTGGAGGATATGGGAGACAGATAGGGTTCCAATGCAAGGGAAACAATGTCTTGAATTGCTAGTGAAATCTAGGGCAAATTGATCTCTGAGAGACCTGCCACTTAGTTCCTCATTCCTGAAAGGACAGCAGACCCTGCTGAGAAATGCCAATATTTGCCCATCTGTGTTGGGGTATCTATACCCCATGCACTTCCAATGGTCACTATAGATCCCTAGGAGAGAAAGGAAATGGGCCAGCTGAACTCAGATGTGGCTGCTGCTATAAAAAGGCTCAGATTTCAGAGACCTCAGGTCAGGTGCTAGGAGAAGGAAGATTCCATTGAGGGAAGAGTGCTGTTGCAACCGACAGCCAATGCAGCTGAAACAGAGCCAAAATTAGAGCACGTGGGATAAAATGACATTGAATTAACATGTGTGCTCTTGAATTTATTACCATTTGGGGTCCTGAAATGGATGTAAGGTCAAATCAGGGAAATGAGACAGCAGTCTCCTTGTCTCAGATGTTCACAGCTAAAGAAAATCCAGACAGTCACATGGGATGCACACCCATTGGGTTGGCATCTCTATATTTCTTTTTGTAAGATTTGACAGCCCAGCAGAATGTGATCACAGTGCTGAATATATGCAATAAATTACTTTACTTAAATAAGTGAGATGGAACCCCAAAGAAGGGCTTAACAGCAGAGGCATAATTTCAATAAAATGCTCGGGGGGGGGGGCAAAGTTATGACAGCAAATATAATATCACATGGAATGTTCTATCTGCAAATTTTATTTGTGGGGAGTGATGGAAAACTTTGAATAGCAGACACCTGAACCCTTGTTTTCTAATAAGTCATCCTAGTTCACAGAAACATATATTGATTTCATTAGTCCAAAAAGATACCTACCTTGAGGTTAGGGTTACTAGATGGTTTAAAAAAAATACCGGACACACTTGATCTCAGATGGGGGGGGAGGGGGACCGGCCAGGAGGGGAGTGGGGCTGGCCGGGAGAGGGTTGGGGGGAGCGGGATTGGCCGGGGGAGATCAGGGACAGGGGGAACCGGCCGGCAGGAAGCTGGGCTGGCTGAGAAGGGGTTGGGGGGAACGGGACTGGCCAAAGGAGATCGTGGGGGGGGACGACTGACCGGCGGAAAGCAGGGCTGACCGGGATGGGGTTGGGGGGAGCGGGGCTGGCTGGGGAGGGAGCAGAAATGGGGGAACCAGCCGCCAGGGAGCAGGGCTGGCCGGGGGGAGCAGAAGAGTGGGGAACCAGCCGGCGGGAAGCGAGGCTGGCCCAAGTGCACCCAGATCCCGGCGTGCTGCCCGTCCCACGCACAGTCCCGGCAGGGCGCATGGGCGAGTCTGGCCCCGGAGATTCCATCCCGCCCTGGCCCCGGCCCCGCCCCCACTGCCTCCTCTCTACTGTGTAGTTGCGTACTGCCTGGCTGGTAGACACACTCATGAAGCGTGAGCGCGTCTACCAGCCAAACAGTATGCAACTACGTACTGATACTCATGATAATAATAAAACTTACTTAATTAGAAAATCCTAGACATTTATATGTCTGGTATTTTCTCAGTTTGTTTCCCGTACAGAAAGCTCAAATACTGGACTGCCCGGTTCAAAACTGGACACCTGGCAGCCCTACTTGAGGTATAAAAGTTAGGCCTATGCTAGGATTCAGAGGGGTCGCCTACAATAGTTGTTGAACGCCTGCAGCTCTTATTGATCTTAACTGGACCTGTGGATGCCCAACACTTCTGAAAGTCAAGCCTTGGGTTTTTTTTTTTTTTAGTTTAGGCATCCCAAAACCCATCTTGGTAAAATATTGGTGTACTATCCATGAAAAGCCAGAATTTGATCTTGATTATTTTGTTGTAAATCAGGAATATTTTAATGAAATTAATGGAATTAGGCCAATATTAAACTGACAAAAGTTGGATGAGATTCCAGCTAGAAGAAAACTATATGCATGCAGAGTATTATCTTAAAGCTTTTTTATAAAAAGTATACTACACAAATCCCGTGACCCAAGGAAATAGCATTATCTCCATTACACAGAAGGCACATAGAGGTAAAGTGACTTTCCCCAAGGTGAAAAAGAAATGAGAAACAGAAACAGAAATTGCAAAGTAAGAAAGAATGGAAAAAATAAAGAATTCAAGAGACTCCTCACAACTGCTGCTTACATGTTTAGTCCATCTGCCTCAGGAGGGCAAAATACTTAGTAAAACAAAAATCACTACTAGACTAAATCTTGTTTCTGAGAAACTGCGACCATTTCCCTTTCATATTCTACAATCCTGTTTGCCCATGAAAACCAATCTTCATTACTGGCAATTTTCTGGACTTCCGGTAATATGTAATCCGGTGGTATATGCAAAATACATCTGTACCCAACCAGCTCCAGCTTGAATCACTCAATGAGAATTAGAACCCATTTATCCATCAAAGTCATGAAGAATTATTAATGTTTGCGGAATCCATCCAGCTAAGGCTAATGTATACATGACCTGATGACACTCAGTTTGAACCTGTAGTGTCACCTTGCAGCTCAACAAAACAACAATGGTATTTAGTCTATTCATTTTCCTCAGATCTGAAGTCCCCGCAGATAACATGAATCAGAGAACCTGGGAGCTCCCTCAGCCCTCCATAAAGCTTTCTTTAGCAAAGTAACATTACATAAAACTACAGGTATTTCACTTTTAAACCTCTCAAAGTCAATTTAGTGCTATCAGTTTCCTAGCTAAAAATCTTCTCAACTAGTGAATTAGTAGCTAACGGAAGTTTTAACCCTCAGACCTGGCTGGCTTCCTGGACAATAATGGGACATGAAAGCTCTAAGATTTATTTAAAAGGAGACTTCAGAGTCAACTGTTAAGGATTTCTGTGCACAGGATAATGGAATGAAAAGAAGGGCAGTTTTTTCCATTTTTTTCAATCATGTTAAAAATTGTATTATACTACTATGTATTGTTTTGTTTCTGTGAGCACTATTCTATCATACATAAGATGCATTATAAATATTAACACTTTTTTATGTAAGCATACCAATATATATAAAACATATCAGGCTTTCACAAAATCTGTTAGCACTTATCCCCACACTGACATTGTCTCCTCACCATCTTCTGTTTGAATTGTTTTCCTATTTCATTTGTCTGTCTGTATAGGGTACATCTAGACTGCAGGCTTCTTTCAGAAGAAGCTTTTCCGGAAGAGATCTTCTGAAAAAACTTCTTCTGAAAGAGCATCCACACTGCCAAACGCATCGAAAAAGCAATCTGCTTTTTCGAAAGATAGCGTCTACACTGAATGGATGCTAGCTCACATTCAAGCTGTGATTGCTATGGATGGAGTGGCCACCAGGGCACCCCGTGCTTCTTCCTCTTCTTGAGAAAGAACTCCCTCTTCCCCGTCCACACACACCTTCTTCTGAAAGAGCTCTTCCGGAAAAGGCATTCTTCCTCGTAAAATGAGGTTTACCAATGTCAGAAAAACTTCTGTGTTCTTTCGATTTTCTTTCAAAAGAATTCGATTGCAGTGTGGATGTAAGTGAAGTTTTTTTTGGAAAAACAGCCATTTGAGAGTCAAATCCTGTACCCACTGACATCTGTAGGAAAATTCCCACTGACTTTCACGGGAGCAGGAACAGTTCCTTAGATTGCAAGGGACTTGAGAGGGTAGACATTTTTTGACAAAATTTCTCAGCAAAATACAGTTGTCCATTAAAATAATTTTCTCTGGGAAAATATCCAAATTGTGCATGTTGTCATTTCCAGCAAAGTTTTTCAGAACTTTTCTTTTAGTGATAATTTAATATTTCAACTTTTTGTCCTCTTTTGAGCTGAAAGCAAATGTTAAAATATCAGTATTTCCCACAGGATGGAAGTTTGCTATTTCAAACAGCTCTGCAAGGTACCATGCTTCTTATGCAACTGTAATATATACACAAATCATAATAAAATACATGATGTGTAACCACATACACTGTACATCTTCTTGCTGGTAGGGATATACACACTTTAGATTTACTAGTATCTTGTCTAGTCAAATTTTAAAGTGCTAAGTGATAGATCTTACACTATATCTCTTGGGAATTTTTTCTTGCAGGCCAATAGGTATCATACTCTCTATAAATGTATACAAATTTATTTCAGGAGTAAGGAATGTAATGTGATGGCAGGGTACCCAGCTTTTACTGGCATGAATATGGCAGTGTACCCAGCTTTTACTGGCATGAATTTGTGAGGAACATGTTATCTGAGTTATATAAAGGCACAAATGGTTTACATTGGTCATCGCAAAAGAGCACCAATAAAAGCTTTATATTGCATTGTATCAAGCTGGATTTCCTTTGTGCCGAATTGTGGACAAACAGCTATTTTAGAAATGCTTTGGGAAAAAAAAGCATGGATGTGTTTCTTCATAGCACTCCATCCATTAAGACAAGAGTCCAAGTGTAGAAATGTCACAGAAAGCAAAATATTAATTAAAAAATTAAAAACCTCAATAAATGATCAGAAATAGCTTTTCTATTATTCAGTGTGATTTGTAAGGTCTGGTATCTTTTGCTCTCATAGGACTAGACAAAGTGCTGCAGCCACCTGTTAAAAAGGATGGGATTCCTAGCATTCCATATCCATTCCTAGCTCTGATGATTAAGAAACTAGTGATTCTTAAAACTGCAACCAGTCCAGAACCGATCCTGCATTTCAGCGCATTGTGATTTGATTGTTGCTCCTCACTTTAGTGTGTGTGTATGGGGATGGGGATGATAACACAAAAGTCTACATTTGTGATTTTTATAAAAACTCTTTGAAAGCTCTTCAGTGACTTGCAAGGTTATTAATACTACCTGATGGAGGCAGGCAGATGGATTAGTGAACAAACTGCCAGTGAGGCAGTCAAGGGTGATTGCTCTCCTCATACCATTTACAGGACCATCTCATCATCCCCTCACTTCAAAGACCAGTCACTGTTTTCTAAATCAGCCTGCCAGAGAAATGTTGCCTTCTTTGCCCCAAATGGGGAATTCCAGCTCCTTCTCAAATTAAACCTAATTAATCTAAGTAAGAAGGAGCATGGGCAATATTCAGCTTCAGTCAATGACACGCCTAAAGTCCAGTGTCTCACAACCAATCAAGCCAACTGAATAAAAAAAAGTGTTCTGAGGACTTGTCCCTGGGCAGCTGAGATTTAAGATTTGATTGCACAACAAGAAAGCATAGTTCTCCGAATTTTCAAGCTCAGGTCTCATACTCTCAGGTAGCTTAAAATGATATAAAATTGTTGTTGCAATTATCTCAAGGCATATCTCTGCATTCTGCTTTATCCAGCATAGACTGCCATGCCAGGGGTTTTCAGTCCTGTTCTCTTATTTTTCACATGACTGACATGCACAGGGTGCTTTATGTTTAGTTTGGTCCTCTAACGTACATTAAAAGGCCACTGGCTCCACAAGTCAGAGAGTATAAACGAAAGCTAAGACTAGATCACAATTTTGTTCACATTCAAATAAAAGTTTGAATAGTTAAGTAATAAAAATACAGTCATGTCCATCTGGTTGGAAATCTATGTCTGACCATACAGAACAGCAGTGACTACACCTTCACTAACTTTATCTGTTGTTGCTCAGTATAAGATCAATGAATATGCTTTGTATTTGGCCCTTCTCACATATTTGAAAAAAAATACTGCAGTTTGCCTTACTACATACAGTATATAAACTTGTTTTATGTTAAATTAGTCATAATCTATTACTGCATATTTCCCAAAGAAAGAACCTTGTTCTCTAACATTAATTGTGAATTTCATCGTCATTAAGGCCTGTTCCAAACACAGAGTTCCATCAGTTTAACTGAAGCTATCGTCCTGAAATCCAGTTTATTTAAATCAATATAAAATAAACATAGATGCTCTTAAATCACTTTAATTCCGACTGTTCTAGATTTATAGCAGTTTAGCTGTCATTGGGAAGCATACAAGTGCCTAAGATGATATAACCAGCTTTAACTGTAAGCACGGCTCAGTCTAGGATTGCGGATATGAAATCTAGAACTGGGGCAAGACCATGCAGCATGGTGGGTACATCCTATAATTTAATGAATTATTCCCTAGTATATCAGCCTTACTAACAAAAGATGATACTTAATTTATATTTCTTATGATAGGCAAAGGAACCAGAAAAGATCAGCAGGATCTGCTGGTTTTTAAATCTGGTACTTTTTGAAATCTGGGAGAGTTAAAATTTTGTTTTTTGAGGGTTAAAAACAATTGCTGTGATGTTAAATGCTATTAATTATATTTTGTTCAATTATAATGCTCAACTTTGTGGCAATTTTGAATCACTGACAGCTTGCAGTGTGGAAGCTTATTGTCTACAGAGGATTTAATATGGAAATATCAATCTTGTGTCATTCTTTTGCAGTGAACAGTTTGACAGTTGCCTGAATCTGCAACAAAATTGATTATTCTTGTTTTCGCTTTATAATCATAGAGGTAATCTTCCAGCACAGCCGTGGCTACAGTATTCTGCTTTTTCTTGTATCCCTAGCAACACAACTCCAGTTCCCTTAATCAAAGAGTTCAGGCTAATATAAATGTGTCACTTCCCTCCTGAAGGCATATGAATCAAGGCATTTTCCACAGTATGCAAATACAACTAGGAGCATAGTCATTTGAGAGGCTAAGTGATATAATAATTGTGGGCCTGGGCCTATCCACTTTGGAAGCAAGGTTCAAACAAAGCCAAGTTCATAGGGAAATTAATTTGATGGTCTCATCTCAGTTATCAATGACTGATTACTACATCCTTAGTAAAAAACACCAGACAAATTAAAAGCACCCATTGTTTCTGTTCAGGATTGGGTCACTTTGAAAATTACAGGAGTCAATGACCAAGCGGGCTGATTGACTGCAGGGTCAGCTCTGAGACGATTCACAGGGTAATGCTAGTGTCAATGCCCTGTCAAATATGCAGGCCCCATTCATGCTGTTTTCATACAAATATCCAAAGTGACAGGCAGGAGAGCATGGGTGGTAAAAGCAGATGATACCAGAATTTTGTATTAATTTTAATCCACCAGGATGCTGTTTCCAATAGGAAAAATCACACCATCATATCAATATATGAAACAGCATAGGTGTTGTTAATTTTATATAGGATAAAGGATACATAAGCTTCATGGAATAAAATGTCTACGTTTTCTGGACAATCTCATAGGTGTAATTTCCCCCATCCCACTGGCACAAAAAGGCATATTTTACTTTGTGTAAAGGTCAACATGAAAATACTAAATTTCATCTAGCTCAGCCTACTGACCCTTGGTAATTTCTGTTTCCCTGTTATATAGAAAATTATTCAGGGAAAGAGAAAAAAGATTACATACAACTGTTAACATTAAGGTGACTGTAAGGTTGTACTCATGTCATCATAATCTGTTTAAGTATTTAGCCCATTCTTCTACCACTCCCATCCCCTCCCCACTTAGAGGTTATGAACGTTTTTTAGAGATGCATAGAGAGAGAGACTCTGTACAGTTTGAATGCACTGAAAAGCTGGTTGAGGAAATGGTGTTGCCAGGAGAGCTTTGGCTTCCTTGACCACAGTATGCTGGTCCAGAAAGAAGGACTGCTAAGCAGAGATGAGGTCCATCTGTTGAGGAAGGGGGAAAGAGTATTAGGACATGGGTTGGCTAACCTAGTAAGGAGGGTTTTAAACTAGGTTAACGGGTGACCAAAGCCCATAGGTAATTAAAAAACATGAAGACCTGGAAGACACGTCAGAAATCTGGGGGGAGGAGAAGTATAGGCTGTAAAGATAAAGGAAAGACAAGACAGAACTGGTGGGTGAAATCAAACTAGTATCTTAATTATTTGTTTGTTGTCGCAACTATGACATAGTTGGTATCACAGAGACCTGGTGGGGCAATATGCATGACTAGAATATCGGTATAGAGAGTACAATACCAAACTGAGAGGAGTAGCAAGTGTTTTGGAGGATGGGATTATAATTCAAAATAGTCTGGACAACCTGGAGAATTGGTCTGAAGTAAACAAAATGAAATTCAACAAGGACAAATTCCACTTAGGAAGGAACAATCAGTTTCACACATACAAAATGGGAAACAACTGTCTAGGAAGAAGTACTGCAGAAAGATCTAGGGATAATTGTGGACCAGAAGCTAAATATGAGTCAATAGGGTAATATTGTTGCAAAAAATAATAATAATAAAAAAGCAAGCATAATCATTGCATGTATTAACAAAATTGTTGTAAGCAAGAGACAAGAAGTCATTCTTCCCCTCTACTCTGTGCTGATTATGCCTAGACTGGAATGTTTTGTCCAGTTCTGGGTACTGCATGTGGATAAATTGGAGAAGCCCCAGAAAGGAGCAACAAAAATGGTCTAGAGACCATAGGTCTAGAAAACATGACCTATGAGGGAAGATTGAAAGTCCTGGGTTTGTTTAGTCTGGAAAAGAGAAGACTGAGAGGGAACATGATTATAGCATTCTAGGGTGTTATAAGGAGAAGGGAGAAAAAAAATTATCTGAGGACAGGACAAGAAGCAATGGGCTTAAGTTGTAGCATGGGAGGTTTAGGTTGAACATTAGGAAAAACTTCCTGTCAGAAGGGATAAACATTGGAAAACATCACTTAGGTAGGCTGTGGAATTTTCATCACCAGAGATTTTTAAGAACAAGTTAGACAAACATGTTAGGGATGGTCTAGATGATGCTTTGTCCTGCCATGAGTGCAGGGAGTGGACTTGATGACCTCTCATGGTCCCTTCTAGTTCTAGTATTCTATGGTTTCATGATAATTTGGAATACCTTTAATAAATACAAATATTTTACAAAGGAATTTACTTAATCTGTATCTTCTCTTCCTGTTGTTGTTATTAAGGATATCTGTATGTTAATAAAGGCTTTCCCTCTTCCTGCCCTGTTTCTTCTGAGTCCAATGAAGTTTCATGGGAATTTTTTAGTTAACTTCAAGGGGCTCTGGTCTGGCCCTGTGTGCTATTTTTTAATTCACAATCTGTTGCCATAGGGATGATTGTGATCTCAGGGTTCCAGCATTATGACTTCACTGGTGGATTGGAGGATGGTTGTGTATATGCGCGGGAAGCGGGGGCTTAAACATAATCTTTTGGAGAAGTGATAAGCAATTTGAGAATAAATGGATTCACTGTGGATTTGGTTTATATTTGTAAATATTCCTCCTGGAGAATGTGCCCTTTTCTGTAAAATTATCTTAGAGCATGTTTTCAGACCAGGAAGAAGTTGTATTATTCTTTCAAGGAATCTAATTTGTAGTTGGTTATTTTAAAGAACAAATTAACATAAGGGGAACAAAATAATGGATGATTTAGAAAACCAGCAGCAAAGCAAATAATCTAGTTCAGAAATAACCATCCTAGCCTAAAGAAAACAAGGAGGCACCTATGATTTAACATTCTTTATGTATTTCTGTGAAAATGGCAATGGGACAAACAGAAAACTATATTATATGTCTATATAGAGATATGTGACATGATCTGTGGGCTGAGAGAGAGAGGTTTTTTTTACATTTCCCATTTGTGATAGATTGGCAAGGAGGTGGCCTCCTATTTTCATCTCAGCAACATCATGTTGTTCATGTGATTCAAAGTCACACTTTAGTGATCACCTTCCTCACCTTGAGGCCTACATCCTTTAGCTTTCTCTATGCCCTTTGATAATGCAAAGGGGCTGGAAACTACCCAGACCAACCCAGGTGGAGGTTCCCCCATATGAGGTAAGTGTCAGTGGACAAATTTTTGGCATATCAGACTCATGTCTACTCCTTATAGTGCCTGCCATAGGCAAGCCCACCAAAGGTGGGGCAAAGGGGGCAGTTGCCCAGGGCCCAGCCATTTAAAGGAGCCCAGAGCCCCAGGTCCCTTTGAATTGTTGCTGGAGCACTGAGCTTTGAGGGTGGGGGGGCGGGCAGCACCACAGTGTGAGCAGTGCTGAGGGCTGACTACCATCAGACCTGCCCTTCTGCCCTTGGCACTGCCCCTTCCACCCCGGCTCTGCCTCTTCCAGGGTGCAGAGCCAGCCACTCCCCCCCCATGGGTGGCAGATGATCCCATGGCTTGGGGAGGCAATCCCCCAGCCCTGTCCATTCTGGTCAAGGCCCTGCCCCACAATGTTCACCAGAGCCCAGTCACTACTGGCCCCTACCCAGCCCCCTCAATGTGGCCGCTGGCCCTTGCCTCCTGCCCCAGGATTGTGCCCCAACCAGTCCACCCCGGAGCTCTGGAAAGGTGGCAGCCACAGCCTCCCCTGGCCCTCAAGCTCTGCTGGGCAGTGTGGCTCCAGTCTTCCCTGGGCCTGGATCTGGGAAGAGTGATTCCAGGCTAGACCCACACACACACACCACAGCTGAGCCACCATCTCCAGCACAGAGTGGCCACAGTGGCCTTAGCGTTGGGAAGGCAAGTGGCATTGCACAGCCCCCTGCCTGCTTCCCCCACAGCCTCTGACATCACAACAGCAGGCTGGGGGACTCACTGAAGGATGGGTGGGGCCAAGTAAGGTAGCTTGGGAAGGCAATGCCTTCCCCTGCCTAGGATACCCCCATGCCACCCCCCCACTCATACACCTTGACCCGGGGCCCGCAGAGGCTGTTGGTTCCACTGGCCATAGGGCTTGTGTCCAGGCTAAGCAGGTGCAGCCAGAGCATTCTGTGCACTGGCTATTCCTCGCTAGCACATTGCCATCTGCCAGCCAAGAAGGTTAAGTGCCTCCATATTACAGATTGTTGGAAGGTGACTAGGTTTCAGGAATTTAGCATTCAGGGGGTGCCAAGAATGAGTGTAAACTACAATACTTTGTGGAGTACCAGTTTTCTTACCAATTCAATCCTGATATGTTCCTGGCCTCACCATCTTACACCGCCACATTTACACTACAACGCTATTTCAGGATATTGGAGTATCCCGAAATAGCTATTCCACATCTTCACGGCAAACCTATTATTTTGGGCTCGCTATTCCAACATCCCTGTAAATCTCATTCCACAAGGAGTAAGGGACATTTCGGAATAGCAGGTTATTTCGAAATTTGGTACTGTGTAGACAGCATTAAATTACAAAATAAGCTATTTCAAAATAAGATTGAAATAAGATACGCAATAGATCAAATTGCATATCTTATTTCAAGCTATGATGCAGTGTAGCCACACTCTGAGTGAATTTGGAGTAGAAACTTCCATTGGCGTTGCCTCCACTATATGCAGCTTGCATTTGGACCTTTGCCTTAAATGGTATGAATTTAAATTCATAAATGATTAGAGTGCTTTGGAGCAGAGCTGCCCAATCTCTGGTTTGGGGTCTCTGGCCCCATCACTGTGGAGTCATTGCAGCTCCAACATGAGTGTACTACAGTACTAGTGATATTACAACACATACAGTGTAGATGCAGTGTGATGTTAGGCTATATTAGGAATATACAGAAGGAAGGAGGAGGTGTTACTTGCTGTAATGCCAACCAAGCACAGTCTTGTGGGCCCATGAAAGCCATGTAGGCACTTAACTCCTGTTGAAACTATGGGAATTAGGTACATAAATATTTTTGAAAATCCAGGCCTGTATGCTTCATCTGCTCCTTCCATGTGCAAAATGGTATTGTTGTAGCCTCAGTGCAACTGGGTGATGGTAGAGCTTCAGCTTGAAGAATGGAGTGGCTGAACTGTTGCAGCAACACAGGCTTCACCCTGTCTCTTCCTGCCTCTTCCTTGCAAAGAGTCCCACAAAGTGATAGTCCACCATGTGGTTATAGTGTATAAAGAGCCTTGTAGCAGGGTGAAAAGCATGACATTGAAATCAGTGGATGTTAGAAACCTAAATACCTTTGAGGATGGGCCTTTGTTTCTACTTCCAAATCTTAAATACAGTTTCTTCTTGCAGCATGTAATACTTCAGAAGAAGTAATACTATTAAAGTCAACCCCACACCTTTCAAAAATGCTATGGCCGCTTCCCTCCAACATACAGTGCTGACAAGCCCCGTATGTTGCAGGGAAGCAGCCATGGCGTTTTTGAAAGGTGTGGGGTTGACATTCACAGTATTACTTCTTCTGAAGTATCACATGCTGCAAGAAGAAACTGGATTCAAGATTTGGAAGTAGCAACTATTGTAGTTATCACTGCATAAAATCCCCTTCAACAAAGACTTACAATAATAACTGATTTAATTTCTCAAAAGCAGATGGATCATGGTTAGGATTGGAAAATGTCCCAAATCAAGGAATACCAAAGGATAATCTCCAGATGAGTGAGCATTTTTAATATCTATCATATTAGCTCTGAGTAGTAATCCTTCTGAAAACAAACGGAAGAAAAAAAAATCAATGTTTTTGAAATGATTTATGTAGGTTGGAACACGAGCTAGAATTCTATTGAAATGGATACGAAGCCCCCAAATCTCAGTGAGTTATAAATCAGAAAATCAATTTATGCCAGAATCCAAATTTTAATGAAGTGCCAAAGCCTTGACTGAGATCCAAAAGAATTTAACAAAATCCTTTCTAGCATTTAAAAATGTTGATGCGACTACTTCTTTTTAAAGAGTCTACTTAAATGCATCAATGTAAAGAATAAATTTGGTACTGCATGGAGATTTCCAGAAATCAATGCTAGTCTGTCTCCTAAATCAGTATACATTATAGTAGCTCCCAAAGGCTGAGGATTATGTACCGAAATAACTGCACCTCTCTGACACAGGCCAAAGTGACAAAAAAAAAAAGTGACAAAAAAACCCATCCATCTCATTCTCTTCTGAGATTCAAGTTTAGTTCCAGCTCTGCAAGATACATCTCTGGGATAAAAATATTTGTAGAAGAAAAAAAGATTTTTTTCCTTTTAAGAGAAGAATAAATATCATGAACTTGGAAGGTGAACTTAGTGCTTCAAAGGAAGCACAAATCTGAAACAGCGAAGTTCATTCTGTGCCTATAAACTGGCTGGATTTTTCATCAGCCTGTCCAAACACAGTTTGGGGGTATGTGTGTTGTGTTGCTTTGTCAGCTGAAAAAATGACCTGCCTGCTTTCTCTCCAAAGTGATACCCCACCATGCACAATGCTACCAGGCCACTGTGGAATCCAGCAGAGGACTGGTGACTGCTGGCCATCACTTTGGGATCCTGTGGCAGCCTAAAATGTGGAAAAAAGAACATTTAAAATCTCTTTTGAGCTGAATGGCACTCACTCATATTTTCTCCTCAAGAAATTCTAGGTCCTGATTCAGCAAAGTATCAAACTTGATTATTATTATTATTATTTATAAGTTATTGGTATTACTGCAGCACCTTGGACTCCCTAGCCATGGACTCCATTGTGTTAGGCAACATACAAACACAATATGAAGAGACATTTGCCCCACACATTTTCTTAATACTAAGTAGACAATTCTGTCCCTAGCCTTGTGCATAAGTTTATTGCTGAATCAGAGCTTTAGCACATCATCTGACAGTGAGATAAAATGTCAGGGAGAAATACAGCTGCCAAGAAAGCCAAATATTTGGGGGGTTTAAGCTTCTCCTTTTTTTTTGTTAGAGGGCTGCACAATTTGGTTTGCACTAACTACAGCAATGGCATGATCTCAGCTTCCACTAAACTAGCATGTTTGGCATATAATGATAATTGTCATGCCTTAGTTTTAATATACCGACCTTCATATTTCTAGAAGTCATCTCTCTTTGCTAGAAGAAGCAGCATTTTGTATTCAGTCCAGATGCAGCCCATTACAGAGGAGAAACCCATTCATTTTTTCCTCATGGAGACTTTTTTGTTCTCTCATTTCCTAGTTTTCTTTTAATCTAAAATGGAAAAATCAGTCAAACTAAAAGTACAAGGTTGTTGTTTGTGTATGGAAAAAGGTCTGGAATCCAAACAGGGAACAATAAAACAAATCATGGCATTTAGTTACATCAAAATGAAGCTAAGATAAGGAAAAGCTATCTCCTATGTAATGATCCCATAACCACAGACTGGTAACAGCTTCTAGAACTCTCTCACATTTTTAGTAAAACTTGCTTGCTCTGTTATTGCTGTACTATGTTATTTTTAAGTGTCACAAGTAAGCAGTGTGTACTAGATTTGAATCCAGTCTTCCAGATATTCTTGTTATTACTATTTGGGTCTCATGATTTAAGTCCTTGAAAAAATGTATATATATATTGTAAGATTTCATACTGAAATAGCACTGTAACAAAATTCCATTTCTGAGCAATTGATTCTGTACTTAAACCTCCAGTTAATAAAATGCTGAATTTTCGTTCTAAAGCGACAATGAAATGTTATGTTTTGTGGCTGCATTCCAAGAGGTTAGTCTTCACTATTAAAGTATTCTAGAATTTCCACAGTTGGAAGAGAAGGTACCATAAGCTTTTCAAACTGCAATACATCTGGGGGCTTTCCTCTCTCACCTTGGAGTCAATCTCTAATTTGGCAATACATGTCTACAAGGATGATTCATGACTAGCATGTTAGGTTAAAAAATGTTTAATGATGTCTCCAAAGACTTAAGTAGCAGCTGGATCTGATATTCTACACTGAAACTTCAGTGCAACTTGGAAGCCAATTGCTCATATAGGAAAAAGGATAAACCAAAAACATTTGCTCAAAGCCTTTTTATTAAATTAAAATATACTGCAAGAATAAACCAGGCAATTTTCTAGACTCACTCTCTTGTTGTCAGGCAATGGAAAAAAAGACAGCAGTCAGGCAGTGATCTCCCAGATCAGTGACCTGGGAGGGCCTCACAACCCAGAGATTTAATCCCAGTTTTCTTATGTTGTGTTTTATATGTGTTTATAAAAGAAAAGTGGTTTTGATAAAATACAAACAAATGAACGCATGCATCCTATTTTGTTTCACAAATAAATATAAAAGGGATGGGGGTCAAACTTTACAGTTTTCTTTATACTCAGTTGGGGGTCAAGGCTACTATAAATAGTTCATAATAAACAGAATGACTGCATTGGTAGCTAAGGAGAAGAAAGGTGGCGGCTTCTTCATCACAGGGCTTAGATTTCACTAATCAGCTGAATAGAGCCATGAAGCAAAGTGAAGACAATAAAATTGTGTGAGCTGAACAACATTGTAGCCTGAAGCATTGATACATCCCCAAACTTCTTGAAGTCTCTGAGGTGGCCCATCCTTTAAGGCATTGGCCAATCTCCTGTTTACATTTAAAACAAATCCAAAGCAAACAAACACTCACAAAAGAGGGAATTTTGTACATGTAAATACCCTGCCTGATTACAGGAAGAAAGCAGGTGGAGTAGAGGAACAGATATATTCAATCCTACACCCCCAAAACGGGGATGGTGGCGGGCCAGGGACTCCTTTTAATTATAGATTATAATTTATGTAAACATTTTAACCAATAAGCTCCAAAGCATGTAGTTATGCACATAGCTGGTCTATGTAAACATGCTGCCCTCCTGCACCTCCTTGTTTCATCTTCCTTTATATTATATTGTAAGCCCTTTGGGATGTACGCTGCATTAGTACAGCATGCATCACAAATGGGTCCCAAACCCAACTGGCTCTGTAGAAACTACCAATAAGAATCAAGCCTGGTAGATCTAAATTAATGTCAGAGGCCTTGATGGTATTCCTTTTAAATAAATAAGTCATATGCTTCACCTTTAAAATACCATGCACGTATATGCTTCTACAATTTACTTAAAATACGATAGAGGGAAATGTCAATGAAACAAAGCTGATTATCCAAGAGCCATAAGGGAGCTTGCTAAGTTTGCAACACAGTTACTGTCCCTTTGCCTAATATTCTCCATGAGAAAAGGGAAACAGTTGAAAAAGTAACAAGGAGTCCCATTTATTAAACACTGGTCCTTCAAACACATACGCACAATTAACTTCATGTACAATGGGACTACCCATGTGTAAAACCAAGTATGTACATATATATTTGCAAGGATAGGACATAAGACAAAGCCACAGTATATAGTTTGCAACATCTATAAGCTGTTCCAGGTGTTTCTAGCAGATTCAGACATGAGTTTTATTACTTCATTTGGAATGGATTTGTTTTAAAAGAAGTTTGTCAGATACATTAGTATTTAGCTGTGACAGGTGAAGCCAAGTAATCTCCCCAACACTTCATTGCAGGTTGTGAATATTTTCTTGCAAAGCATCACACTTTAAGACATGACTCACAACAATTTACTGCATTCAAAGCCAAATAATTACGTAGCTGACCTTTGTAAATCATGCGATTACTAAACTCTGTGGATATTAAGGTAACCTGCAGTTGTGTGAAAAAGGGGGCATCAGATGTCCCCTCACTGTTTTTGTTCAAGGGAAAGAAGAGGCTATGTTTGCTACAAGGCTGTCCTCAGGGGGAAGTTTTGGGGGGACACTGATGATGAGGGTACTTGGAGGAGGCAGAGAATGAGGCTTAGCTGAGGGGGAGGGGAAATGGCAGGGGTCTTTTTTCTCCCCCTCCTCCAGAGCTGCAGCCAAGGGCTGTGGAGGGGGGAAGGTTTGAGGCAGGGAAGCTACTTCCCAGTGTGCTGGCAAGATGGCAGAGCCCCCGCCCTCCTGGCCACTCCCTTGGTGATACAGCTGTTCCCGGTGGACACTCTGCAGGAAAACTCTCCCCCGTGGGCTTACTGCCCCCAGTTGTTACTCCCATATCGTGTCCCTCCAAACAGCAGCCCCTCTCTTTGCATGTTCAGGAAAACTGTCCTTTTCCTAGGGCTTCTGACTGTCCTGGCACAGCCAAACCCTGACCTTTCTTTAAGTTAGGAGAAGAGGATGCTGAGTACCAGATTTGGTGGCCCTAGCTCTTACTGTTTAGGAGGAGTTCTTGAACAAACGGACTCTCAGACACACAAACAGATGCACTTTAAAATACATATATAGATTTACTTTCTCCACATCAGTCATGATTTTATAGACCTCTATCATATCCCCCCTTAGTCTCTTCTTTTCTAAAATGAAAAGTCCCAGTCTTAATCTCTCCTCACATGGCAGCCATTCCAAATCCCTAATCATTTCTGTTGCCCTTTTCTGAATTTTTTCCAGTGCTAAGATATTTTTGGGATGAGGTAACCACATCTGCACACAGTACTCAAGGTGTGGGTGTACTATAGATTTATACAGAGGCAATAAAATATTCTCTGTCTTATTCTCTAGCACTCTCAAAGATTCTCAATATTCTGTCTGCTTTTTTTTGACAATCATTGCACATTGAGTGGATATTTGCAGAGAACTATCCACAATGACTCCAAGATCTCTCTAAATTAGTCCCCATCATTTTAAACATATAGTTGGGATTATTTTTCCCCATGTGCATTACTTTGCATTTATCAACATTAAAATTAATCTGTTGTTTTGTTGCCCAGTCACCTAGTTTTGTGAGATCCTTTTGAAGTTCTTCACAGTCTGCTCAAGATATTTAACTCCAAAGCAGTTTAGTATAATCTGCAAATTTTGCCACCTCACTGTTTATCTCTTTCTCCAGATAATTTGTAAATATATTCAATAGGATTTGTCCTGTTCTCTATTATAGTTTCAACCAATTTGTCCAAAGAGCACACAAGTGGGAGGAGTGAACTGCCCAGGATTGTTAAAAGGGAGGTGACAGAGCAGATAATCTGTGAGAGAAAGGAGGCGGGGAGGAGTGTAGTTTTCTCTACACAGAAGGAAGAGGAGAAATGTATGTCTGTGTTTGGAGCATAGGGGTCATCTCCCTACCCAAATCATTGGTTCTCTGAAGGAAAAGTAACTTGATTATAAAGGCTCAGTCCAAAACAAGGTTTCCAGACTTCTTTTGAAAAAATTGTCCATCTCAGGCAGCAATGGAAACCACAGGCCAGGCCCAAGAACTTTTCTGTCTTGGACTTTTATAGCCTGATTTTCCAAGAAGGCTAATGAAAGTTGGACCCTCAGTTCTGTTCTCCATTGAAGGGAAAATCAGCTCGGAAAGGTAGCTTATTGCTTAATAGATGTGTCCCACCCATTGCAAATAACTTTTTAAAATATGTATCATTTCTGGTTACAAAGTATGTGCATCTGGGGTTTACAACAGAATCTCAGGGTAGGCTCCCAACTCCCATCACATTTCAATAGGAGTTGAAAACGTCTCCTGTGAAAATTCCAGCCAGAAATAACTAGAACATATTAAGCACAAAAGATAGACATTACAGCAAAATAGCCAAAGTAATGCTTTACTATTAATGCCATTTGTGTCTTACTCAGGTATTGATAAGGCACTTCTGCGTTTCATATCCAATCTTAGAAACTGTTTATGCACATGTGTGCTGAAAAGCCCTAGACAAATGTCTATATTCTAATGTGAACATGGGCAGAAAAGAAGATATATTTTAAAATAATTGAAGTGTCATAAAGTACTTTCTGGAGTAGACATAAGCACAGGAATATAGATGAGGGAGCTCTGCATCAGAGTATGCTATGTCATTTTAGCTGGGAAAATGGAACTCAAAGTATAGTTACATTTTTAATAAAATTAATGTAAAATAGTGTACAGATAGAACTACCTTGGAGAGTCTTAGATTCTGAAGTGATGTATAGTTGACTGGTAGGGGGAAGAAAAGAAAACATTGCATGGATTTCAAAAGCCAATACTTTTCTATTAATTAAAAGTCTTTAAAAATATATGCATCCATGTGTGATTTAATCAGATACTGGAAAACTAAAACAGTGCATCACTGGCCTACTGACATTGTGTTCCTTCACAAATTAGCCATTTTATTGATGCAAAAAAATTAGATATTTAAAACACTCATGGGTTGGGGGAAAAGCCTAGTGGTACGAGCACAGGATGAAGAGACAAAAAAATTCTAATCATGACTCTTAAATTCCTTCCCTTCGTGGCCCTGGGCAATTTATTTAACTTCTCCATTACTTGGTTTTCCAATCCCTTAAATACCTACTTTGCTGATGGATGTACTGTGAGAATTAACTTTTTATTTTTTGTAAAACGCTTTTTAAATGTGGCATAAAAAAACCCAGTTTAAGTATCGCTTCTAGGTATTTGGATCAAATGCAGCCTAAACATAGCATTTTCAATTCCTAATGAATTTAGGAATATAAGTACCATTTTCAAAAGAAATGCCTAATTCTCTGGGGGGTTTTAAATGAGACTGATGCTCCTAAATCGCTTAGGTGCCTTTAAAATGTGACAAAAAACTATTGAGAATGAAACCAAGTCTTCTGTCTTCTCCTTTACATGAGAGGATAAGGATTTACTAACTCTGTCCTGGATGAATGGTTGTCAGCCCACTGGGGAAGCACTATAATGAATATGTCATCTGAAGTTTGTTGGGTTCATTCTCAGCAGCAAGATTTGTCCCCCTGAGTGAATATTCATAAGAACAGCCATACTGGGTCAGACCAAAGGTCCACCTACCCCAGTATGCTGTCTGCCAACAGCAGCCAATGGCAGTTGCCCCAGAGTGAATGACTAGAACAGGTAATCATGAAGTGATCCACCTCCGGTTGCCCATTCCCAGCTTCTGACGAACAGAGGCTAGGGACCCCATTCCTGCCCATCCAAGATAATAGCCATTGATGGATCTATCCTCCATGAATTTAACAAGCTCTTTTTCTGAACCCCGTTAAAATCCGGGCCTTCACAACATCTTCTGTCAAGGAGTTCCACAGGTTGACTGTGCATTGCATGAAGAAAGACTTTCTTTTGTTTGTTTTAAATCTGCTACATATTAATTTCATTTGGTGACCCCTCACTTTTGTGTAATGGGAACAAGTAAATAATTTTTCCTTATTTACTTTCTCCACACCTGTCATGATTTTATAGACCTCTGTCATATCCCCCCTTAGTCTCCTCTTTTCTAAGATGAAAAGTCCCAATCTTATTAATCTCTCCTCACATGGCAGCCGTTCCAAACTCCTAATCTTTTTGTAGCCCTTGTCTGAACTTTTTCCAATGCCAAAGTATCTTTTTTAAGAAAAGGCAACCACATCTGCATGCACTATTCAACATGTAAGCATTCCATGGATTTACACAGAGGCAAGAAGATATTCTCTGTCCTATTCTCTATCACTTTCTTAATGATTCCTAACATTGATTACTTTTTTGATGACCACTGCACACTAAGTGGATGTTTTCATTTTGCTGCCCAGTCACCTAGTTTTTTGAGATCCTTTTGAAGCTCTTCACAGTCTGCTTTGGTTGTAACAAATGTTACCACCTCACTGTTTACCCCTTTCTCCAGATCATTTGTGAAAACACTGAATAGGATCGGTCCCAGTATGGACCCTGTGGGACACCAATTAGTTAGGCTCTAACATTCCAGGTCCCTCCCTTACCCTTTCCACTTCTCTTTTTAATACCAGTGCACCACAGCAGTTGTTCTTTGGGAACAGTTCAGAGATCACAGTTGCACTACAGCCCTTTCTTCTCATGGAAATGGCACTCCAGATCAGGACCAGCTCTGTAGTTCTTTCCCAGCATCATTCTCCTCCTTCCCGCTAAACATCCCTTTAGAAAACGGTCAATTTGGAAAGGGGGAGGAGAAAAAAATCACATGAAGTCAGTTTGCTACAGTTTCTTCCAATGGTGCCCAATTTTCTCTGAGTCACAGTAACAAAACACTTCTCTTTGCTACAAAATTGCTCTCAGCAAATTTGAGCTCCTATTCCTCCTCCCCTCCCCCATAGATATGCTTAAAACCAAAATAGAGCATTAATATGTGCAGAGAGCTGAGACTACAAGCCAGTGTTAAGTGTAAAGAGGTGATTGAAAAAAAATTATATTGGCCTTTTATAGTTCATATGAGGTAGATTAAAGCACGTTCTCTAAGGTCTTCCTGCTAAATACATGAACACAAACACCAGGCATTTGAGTTGTCTTTTCCTCTCATTCAGGTGAAGTACATGAGCATTCAACAACTTCATCTCAAAACTGTGGCAAATATTAAGGGAACCCTTTTTACTCTCTCTATCCTCCTATGTTTCTAAGAACCCTTCAGTGCCAGCTGGCAAAGGGTTCACTTTTTTGCCAGCAACTTCTGTTAGGCATGCCAAACTCTTTATACCCAACATGCTGCTGTCTTTAGCATTTATCTATAACAGTATCTTGTGAGGTATCAGATGAAATGTGGTGACACTGTTCATTGATATAATTGTGAAGTATAGGTATTAACACTATGAAGAATTATTGTAGGGTAAATGGAGGCAACTCATGGTATCTTGCTGAGAACTGACAAACTCAAATCTGAAAGTATCAGGCCAAGCCTGGGAATTATACAGTACAGCAGTTACTGTGACCCTGGTTCCCCTGGCAACCACATTCCAAAAGGGCCTCACTTTGATAAGGCCGGTACCAAACAACCAAACAACCACGCGGGATTGTTTTTCATTGTCTGCTTTGTTCCTAGAAAATAAGCTTGGATCCCAAAGATCACGCCAAGGCAATACCACCCCCGCAGGAGACGCATTATATTTCTGGCCAACAAAATGACCATCAATATGCCTTTGTTTATGTTGGCTCATTTAGCTTGTTAGAAATAACTACTTGTATTAGTGATAATATGTTTAATTGGCAATGGGCGGAGATACTGTGTAACTTTGTAGCTCATTGGCTTATGTGCATATCTCATTTCCGCTGCTAGACCTAACAAATCACTTCTCCTCCGTCCATCTGCTACCTGTATAATCTAATGTATGTTTTAGTTAAGTTAGTGCTCTCCGGGCTAACCCCCTGGTCCGCACTCCACCAGCGCTGTGTGTTCAATAAATCCTCTGCTTGTTTTCACCTGCACCCAGTGTGTCCAAGAATTATTCCCAACAATTATGTATACCTACTAACAGAGCTTAAACTCAGCTGGAGCTGTTCAGAGAGGAGCTCCTGTAAATTTAATCATATGCCTGGAGTTTTTATAGTATGTTGTGGGGGATGTGATGTGCAACCTAGGGTAATGAGCCGGCTGCATGAGTGGCCCTACATCTCAGTGGGCCGCAAGACTGTCATAATTAAGACAGTCTCCCAGAATAGGGTAGTATTGCTAACTATGCTTATGTACCTAGAATTGGCAGGGTGTGCCAATTGTACTCTACCAGCACTTTGACTGGATGCAGAGTGAGTGCATGACTCTCCAGTCAATGTTGTGTGCAATCAGCACGCACCTCAGTTCATGTGTCCTTGCTTTATGCATGTGTCAGTAAAACCAGTAGGAAAAAAACGCTACGTGGATGGAAACCAGCGGAATCTGGAAACCCTGAGCATGGGCACAGTAAAGAAAATACCTTGCAGGCCACATATAGTGCCCTGATGGGCTGCATAATGGGTTACAGGCCATAGGTTACCCACCACCGATGTATGCCCTGCCTCTAATTGTAAGCAGGGAGATGGTCCCGCTGTTGTGGTGAATTTTCCTGGTTCCTATGCTACCCCAGAGTATGACAGAATCCTCAGAAACCAAAAAATGCTTGGCCCAGGACTCCAGGGGTTTTGACCCCCAACCTTGCTGTGGTCCTGAGGGCAGGTACTAAGGTGTCCTGACTACAAGGTGCTCTCTCTGCACTGGACATTTCCCTGACCTACTGATCATTACATGCAATTGAAACAAAACCAATTTATTAAACAGCAATCAATGTTTTTAAAATAAGGCAAATAGAAAAGGTTAAAAGGAAAACACACCACTCTGCTCTGTGGCATGGGGATATCACAAACAAGAGTCTTTGGAATCTAAGGGCAGTTCACTCTGTTCCTCACACATCCCAGGGCACCTTCTCAGGCCCTGGCTCTGCTGCAGGGATGCTGTGGGCTGGACACTTGCTCTGGCAATGGCCACACACCTTCAGTCTCTTGGGGGAGGGGCTGAAACTGGGAAGAAAGGGCCTGCCACCTAGAGCCTGAAGGTGTCTGGTTCCCTCTCACTGGCACAGCTCTGCTCTCCAGCTAACCTTGGCCCCTGCTGTCTCCTTAGCTCAGCCCCATTTTGTCTAACCCAGGCAACACAAAATATGGGCCCGCCGCTGACCTCCTGGCTCCCTCATTAGCCTACCTATCCTGTCAATCGAGCTGACCTGGAGCTTTGGTTTCTCTACATTGTTCCTGGGCTCTATCGGTCTCAACTTCCTGATTTCCCCATCAGCCCTTTCTTTTCCCACCCCTCTCATTGGATACTGGGAGCTGGCCAACCAAGAAACTCCCACAGAGATTTAGTAAGGGGTTAACAGTCCCCTTACATAAAATTAGGCTTTAAAGTCTGTAACTAAACCAAAGGAGAAGCAAATTTCTTCTAAACCTGGGGGAAGGTCTGCAGCTGTAGATTAAGCCTTGTGAGTCAAAAAAACAAAATCAGTAGGAAAAACAGGTTGGTGGAGAGGGTGGGGGAGGATGTGAACTTGACATGGTACCAGCACTCCAGGGAACACACAACAGGAATACATTTCAAAAAGTCTATTGGACTATAAGAGGGGGTGCAAGGACACCCTCCCTCCCCATTATCCATTTCCCTGAGAAACAGGCTTACAGGAGGGAGGTGATTAGTAAATAAGCTGGATTGGGTGAAAACTAAAAAGCTCTGCAGAAAGCCTTGGAGGGTGAGAAACTGTTTTAGATAAGGACTGTAACATATTAAATTAGTCAGTGTTAAATCTAGAAAGTATTTCATTCCTTTGTTTTATTTGTAGCCATTTCTGTTTCCATTCTTGTTCAATACTCACTGGAATCAACAAATCTCTGTTCTTTGTTTATAAACTTATATTTGTTTCCATTATAAATAAATTACAGTGCTGTGCTGGTATAAAGGATCCAAAACATGAGCTGTAACCTTCCTGAAGTATGTAGACCAGTGATTGGCAACCTGGAGCAGTAAGTGGGCCACATGAGTGGCCTTCCTTCATCTCAGTGGGCTGCAAGATTGTCGTGACCTAGACCGTCTCCCAGGATAGAGTAATTTTGCTAACTACACTTGCTCACAGAGTTTGTGGGGTGTGCTGATTGCATCTAATCAAGGTGATGCTATGGTTCAGAGGGAGCACATGGCTCTCACAGTCAATGCTGTGTGCAATAAGCATGCACCTCACTTGACATGTCCTTGCTTTACGTGTGTGTCAGTTCAGTAATATTGGTAGGGAAAAAAAACTACATGGACAGAAACCAATGGAATCTGGCAGCCCTGCATATAGGCAATGGTAAACAAAGATGTCTCATGGACCACACATAAAACCCTGATGGAACACATGTGATACGTGGGCCACAGGTTACCCATTACTGCTGTATGCTGTCTCTTTAGCAGGCAACTTACCATGTAATTTCTTTGAGTGTCCAGTGACAATGTTTGGATGCTACAGGGAAACACTCTTCAAAGGAGGTTCAAGGATTGGGGTGCATCTACCATTAACCTGCAAAGCAAAATACCTTCTTCTGATTCTGCCAGTCGTATTTGAGTGCTTGAATGGCTGACAGTGTACAAAAACGGATACTCAGTCGATAAAGTCATGCATAATGGAGACGGAAGGTAACAAGGTTACTCACAGTCCTGAATGCCCCAAGTAAGTGTTCCCCGCCTACTGCCTGTCATGTGACATTGGCAGATAAGCTCAGAAAAACTTATCTGAGTGGGAGTTAAGGGCACCCCAGGATAAGGTGCATAATACTTCAGAGTGCACAAAATGCTCTTTCATCTGAGAAACCAGAAGCAAATTTCTGGGAAAGTAAAGAAAGCTGGAGGCCAAGGTTCTGTAAAGGCAATTTCCTTGTCAATGCATTGGCGTATGGTACCACACTTGTGACAAGGTGCAATGCTTTATGTTTTGGTAGAAGCTCAGATGAACATACTGTGCAGACCAAATAGCACTTTAAAGTTTTCAGTGGGTGAAATGCCAGCTCCAAAGCAGAAGATGTCAGCAGAAAACTGTGAAGGTGCCCCACGCATATTTTGAAGACTGAGCCTAAGATTTATGTACTTCTGCAGAACAGTGTGGTGAAGCCTAAAATTCTCCTGCTTGTGTTCTAACGGACTCACCTTCAAAGCTGTCACTGCCTCAGCTTGAAACCAAAGGGGAAAAACAGCATGGGGGATTTTTGGTGAGTATTTTATTGCCATTGTTTGAAACAGTAACACTCATGTTGAAAAATAGCTTTTGGAGCAATTAATGTGCAGCTCCTCCAGTATAAATCTGACATAGAAAAGGTTCCTCTCACATAGTTTCTGGAGCCAGACTAACGCAGCCCCATGAACCGGCAAAATCTCATCAGTGGGCCACTCAGCATTACTTCATTCTTGTCCTAAACAGGAAAAACGGTTACTAACCTGTTCCATAACTGTTGTCGTCTGAGATGCATTGCACATGTGCATTCCACCCTTGGTGCATATGCAAACAGCACATGGCTGAGGAAACATTTTCCCCTCAGCAATACCCATCTGGGTGACTCGGGCGCCCTCTGCTGTCATGTACAATGCATTCATGTATAAGGAGCAGAGCCCCTCTGCCCCCCAGTTCTTTCTTCACACAACTCCAATACAGATGGGCAGGAGAACAGGTTGTAGAGAGAACAACAGTTACAGAACTGGTTAGTAACCATTTTTTCTTTGTGTGATCACACGTGCAGTCCACATGTGGTGACTCATAAGCCATGAAACAGGAGGTGGGCTTGGCATCTAATTGAACAAAGACTGGAGGACAGCCCATACAAATTTATCATCATCTCTTAAGCCCTTAGTGCATGGCATAATATGAGACATGTATGTGCAATGAGGAACAAGTTGCTGCTCTACAGTTGTCTAGATTTCAGTTTGCTGGGGAAGCCCCTTGAGATCTTATTGAAGGAGCTGTGACTCTGATCTTAATTGGCAGGTTGACAATAGCTAGCAGATGCATGAGACAATCTAAGAAGAAATTCTTTGAGCAGCAACTTGCTTTTATTCTCTCTGAATAGTTTAGAGGATTTACACAACTGCTTAGTTCTATCAAAAAAGAATGCCACCAATACTCTTACCGCATTGGGGGAGGGGGGGGGGTATGTACACTGCTTTCCCCTGCTTGAGTATGGTTTCAGGAAGAACAAAAAGTAAGAAAATTGGCTTTTGGACATAGAACATAGAGATCACCTTTTGGGACAAACTTCAGATGTGGGTGTAGGTAACTCTTACCCCATACAAAGATTGTACAGGGAGGTCCAGGTTCCTACTCTTCCAGCAGAAGTGATGGCTACTGACAGTGCCACCTTACTGACAGATGTAAAAGCAAGCAAGCAGACAGAGGCTCAAGCAGCAGAGCCATAAGTCTTGATAACACTAAGCTGAGGTCCCATGGCGAAACTATTATGCACGTGAGTAGTTGTAGCTCAGGTCCATCTCTATGTTTATAGGTTCCAGTATGGTACTATTGGCTTTAAACATGGCAAATTTTGGTTTTAGTGTGCCATACAAAGACAAATGAAAAGCTATTTGACCCCATTATCTTTAAAGTTTTGCTTTTCATCGCCTCTTTCCTTTGCTCAACAGTCACTACTGTTCTTTATCCTGTACCAATATAAACCTAACCACTGTGTGTATGCACAATATTTTATACAGAGATGTATCCATACACGACAAATGAGTGAATCTCTTCTTACCCAGTATGGCAATAAATTAAAACTATAGTTGTTAAGGTCAGTGACAGGTACTGCAGCAATTTCCTCTAAGTGAAAAGGAGAGCTAATAAAACAGAGCAAGGAGAAGAAACAAGCATTTTAATTGTGCAAGTTTTCTCAAGCCACACCGAATAAAGCAGATGCTTATGTAAGACCTACTTTGGATATATTTCACATGGATCAGCAGTGACACACACAACTGTGTATAATTTAGAAATGTGTGGTTTTTGTAATAGCCAGCACATAGATTTGGGGGAATCCTCTAGTGATGTGTAGAAAGGATGAGAAACAGACACTTTGGACCTAATCCAGTGCTCATTATATTTAGTGGAAAGTCTCCCACAGTCTTCAGCAAGTGATGGATCAGCCCCAGTATCAACAATTTCTGTGTATAGTCCATTATAGGAGTGCCTCACGGTGTATACCAGTTTGTGTACTTCACTCTTTTTGAGCCTCTGGTATTTTCCTAAGTAATTATAGGATTTGCTCATTCCCCCTAACCCCAAAAAATAGTCTTGTTTCATTTTTTGTTTTTATTTCTGATTTAAGGACATTGGTCTGTACTCATCTATACCCCTTAGTTACTAATTCTATTTATTTAGATTTATAAAACCACATACATAAAAGTGCCTTGCTCAAGTGCTAAGTGTCCTGACAATTATTTAAAAATAAAGGTAAACATAATGAAATTAACAGCAGGCTTCTCTACATATGCCAATAATTAGTCAGACCTTACAGCAAAGAAATATTATCCTATGAGCCCTAAACCACGTCCCTCAGGAACATCTCCAGCCCAAGGATCCCAATAAAGAGGCCAGCTTTGGTCAACACATTCAGACTATTTTGTACTGAGAGCTTGGATTGAGTTTCAAAGTGTGTTAACAGAAAAAAAATTGCAAGCAAGACTAAGGCTAAATTAACTGGATAATGTATTCATTGTGAATAAGTTTTCCTGGCACTATTGTTCTTATTAGTTTGTCAAAAGCCTTAAGCTAAGTTTTCCCTGTTTGCAGATTAAGCTTCCTACTTCTTGATCTGTCCTTTCTGATTGATAAAAATAATTAGCCCCAGTCCTCCTTTTAACACCTACTTTTTATATAGTTGTCCTCATCAGTGTCTCCCTTCAGTTTTCTCATCCTACACTGAAAAAAGTCTACTTCTTTAAGCTTTCTTCACAGGTTTTATTTTCCACGCCACTTACAGTCTGTTTATTGCATATTATTGTTTATTGTATATTAAAGTGCATCTGTCTGTCTGTGAGTCCCTTTGTTTCAAGAATTCCTCCTAAATGGGAAGAGCTAAAACCATCACATTTGGTATGCAGCCTAACTTATCCCAAGTTAAAGCAAGACCATGGTTTGGTTGTGCCAAGAAAATGGAAGTGCCAGGAATGGGACTATTTCCCATCACATGGAAAGGGAAGGATGCAAAAGGGAAAGGCACACGGAGGAGGGATGTGATGGGCAGTGAGCCTGCAAAGGAGAGTTATACTGCAGAGTAACCACTGGGGGCAGCTGCACTACCAGAAGAGTGGTCAGCAGGGCTGGGCTCCACCATCTTGCCTACCACCAGACAGGGCAAGCAGTGCCCCAAACCCTTCCTCCCCTAGTCCTTGGCTGTAGGGCTGGAGGGGAAGAGAGAGAAGGCCCCTGCTGGTGAAGGGACCTGGGGGGGGGGAGAAAAGGCCCTACCAGGGAGGGAGAAGAGGTCCCACTATAGGGGGGAAGGGGAAGAAAAGGCTGACCAGATGGGACCCCACACACACCCCAACCCCCTCCTCACCCCTCACTCTCACCCCACACACACATACCACCAGCCCCCTGCCCTTAAGGATCTGGGCAATGCCAGGTAAGTCTTCTAGTATTTAATAAGCAAATAAATACTAAGTAGTATGCACAGCTAGAAGAAACACGAGTAATGCTTCACACTCCAACCATAGAGAAAACCAGCAATTCCTCTGTACTCTGTTACTTATAATACAGTAGTATCCAGACACCCACTCAGAACTGGGGCCCCGTTTTACTAGGCACTGTATAAACAATGTCATATATTGTGCACTAAAAAACTTAGAATGTAAACTCTAAAGGGTTGCCAACTTTCTAATTGTAGGAAACCAAACATCCTTACCCCACCTCTTCCCCAAGGGCCCGCCCCACTCCTGCCTCAAGATCCCATCCCTCACTCACTCCATTTCCCCCTTCTTCCATTGCTCACTCTCTCCTACCCTCACTCATTTTCACCAACCTGGGCAGGGGCTTGGAGTATAGGGTCCTTAAAAGGGTATATGGGGCAGCCAAAGAAAGACATGCCTAAAGTGTGTAGGTATGGACTTGAGCGCATTCCCCCCATGGCTCTACTCACTCCAGTCACTATAGGGAAAAGAGAAATATGAAATGTTCTGGCTGCTGAAACATTACCTTCTTGTATCCCCGTCTGCCATAGCTTCTCTGAGCCACATCTCTACTGTTTGCTTTTCAGGCTGTTGTGTAGCTACACATACACTACACACTGCCAAAAAGAGGTGGGCAATGCAGCTGTAGAAGATTCCTTTAATTATTCTAACCACACCACCAGCTTTCATTAACAAGTTACTTTTGTTTAATTTTAAAAAGTCAAATAAAGTGCTTGTATTGTAAATAAGACAGCTATAAATATGACAGTGTCATTTTGATAAACTGCCTTAAAGAACATTTCAGCACAAATGCTCAGTTTGTTTTCTTAAAGATGCTAAATATCCATTTTAATACATCCAACCTGTTTCAGGAAGCTTTTTTCCTTCTACCACAAAAGATGTGGCTAGCTCAGTGTTTCCCAAATGGTGTTCCGTGGTGAAAATAAGGGTTCCACGAGAAAATTCCATTACAATAACATTTTATGATTTAAAAATAATAATAGTTAATATTTAATCATTTATGAATTTTATTGAAAACAATTTTCATTTGTGTTTGCCATGATAAGTGTCCCTGTGTAATGCCAACTTAGCCAGAGAGTGGGGACGATTATAATCACTACTCAGCGCTGCGCGCGCAGTCAATCAGTGGTGCAATCACCTGTTACATACCACCGTAAATCCCCGTACTCACTCTGAGGGAGCGTGGATCATGTGAGTGACCTAATACCAATATACTAGCGCCACGTTGGACAAAGTCGATGCTTCAGCTGTCAAACCAATTGCTTGTATGGGAGTGCACAGGCAATGCTCTCATGATTACTTTACTTCAGTATAGTCGCATGATTTCTTGTATTTAAAAATGTAACCATGACAAATATAAATTGTATGATAGATTAATCTACATATCATGACCTTGTTTAGCATTTGTTTATTATCCTTACTTATTTGTGGTCTATTTTTTCAGCTCCATATATTAGATTGTTATTAGGGGTTCCACAAAATTATTTCGGTTTAAAGGGTTCCATGGCCAAATAAAATTGGGAAACACTGAGCTAGCTTATATCATAGGATAATTTCCTTTTGCTGATGATTTTCTGGAGACATGTATGGAATCTGAATGCAGTACAGAAATGGGTAAGCCAGCAAGCAGGAACTCCATCAGGAATTGAAACCCAGTTCAGTAAAACACTCAAGCATATGCTTATGTCCCACTGAGGAAACAGAATTAAAATAACAAAAACAAAAAACAAAAATCTCCACCAGCGGAGTTATTTTAGAATGAAGAACATGCTACGAAAGTTTGTACAATTACTATGAAAATCAGCCAGTTAACTGACTCATTCCCCCAAAGCTCAGGTTAATGTAACAACATTTTTCTAGCTCATAATAATTTATACCAGCTGAAAGACCAAGGGAGTCAATTTTTAAACTAAGATAATTCATAGGCACTGTTTGTTATAAATGTGTAATACGGTCTTAGCTATTTTAAAATAACTTTCACAGTTTTACTAAAGTCCTATTGTAGATTGAACACTGACATGTCAAGGAGCATTTTAGCACGATAATGTCTCCTCCATTTTTCCCATTGTCTTCTTATTCTGGACCCAGTCCTCCTATGAGCTTCACAAGGGTAGACCCCAATGTCAGCACAGAACCCCATTGATTTCAATGGAACATTACTCCAAATATTTGGTAACAGGAGATTCTTTTAAAAAGTCTGAAGAGCGGTCACAGGTCCTTTTAAGGCCTCTAAGGCAGACCAGTCCAAAGGGTTTGCGGGGCCCAAGGCAGCACGCTGTGGTGAGCTGTCCCGCGCGGCTCCCACCCACCCAGGGCAGCAAGCGAGGGGCCCGGTCGGCAGGTGCCAGACAACACAGGGCCCTGAAGGCACAGGACCCAGGGGCAGACTGGCAATCAAAATAGGCCCGGGAAATGGGTTGAGAACGGCTGACTTTTTCACTTTTTCATGCACGCTATCTTTGTTCATTTACACCGTACTCACACTGTTCTTTATTGTCAGTTACGGAAAACCACACACCCACAACAACAGACGATAACACAACTCATCCAACCACTGCGTACTCTCTACTTGCCAGTCAAGACTCGAGCGACTCCATCACTGATTCCACTGTTGCACAAAGCAGGCCTATGCATTGCTGTCATGCATCATCACACATAGCACATCGCACGTCCATTCCGTTGATTTCAACTGTAATGCGACGTCATTCACTTTGGCACCAGAGAAACCAAGGCCAAGCCAGTGCAGCAGCCCACGCCCAACCACACACGTATACACACACAGCCTCGGCCGCCTCAGATTTATTCGGAAACATTTTGAATTTTGGTATTGTAGATTTTTTGGTATTAGAACAGTGGTCTCCAACCTTTTTACACCCCCAAGATCACTTTTTAAATGTCAGAACAAGCCAAGATCTACCGCCCCATCCTTCCCCTAAGACCCCACCACTTCCTTGAAGCCCCACCCTCTCTATTCTCCTCCTCTCCATCACTTGCTATCCCCAGCCCTTATACACTCTACACTGCCGCTTTTTTTTTTATTTATTATTCTGTAGGAAGAGATTTTTCCAACATTTGGCCTGTCTGGATGGGACCAAATGTCAGAAAAACCCCTTCTTTTGGAAGCCCCCTTATTCCTTGTGGAACGAGGAATATAGGGCTTGCTGAAAGAGCATGTTTGCTCTTCCACTAAAAAAAGTGGAAGAACAAATGCCTCCATGAATGTGGAACAGTTTTTCCGGGATATCTCTGGAATCCTGGAAAAACTCCTGCAGTCTAGCCATACCCTCACTGGCTTGAGACAGGATATGTGGGCTCTGGGGTAGGAATAAGGGATTTGGGTGTGGGAAGGGGTGAGAGGTGCAAGCTCTGGGAGGAAATTTGGATGCAGGAGGAGGTGGAGAAGGGGACGCTGGCTCAGGGAGGGGGCTCCAGGCTGGGGAGTGTTGGGGTCAGATGGAGGGTTGTGGTACTAAGTAAGCCACAGGCTTGTGGATGTAAGGGTGCAGGAATTTGGATTGGAGTATGTCAGGGGCTCAGGGCAGGGGGCTCAGCTCTAGGGTCTGGGGGGGAGGGTGCAGGAGTGTTATGATGCTGTGGCCAGATTGGGGCTTGGCCCCAGTTGGGGGTCTGTTGGCCAGGCTTCATTTTTAAATAAAATACTATGTCAAACACAAAAAGTTTCTGCATTGTCTTTATTTATGACAAGGGCAGAGAACCTGTTTTGAATCAGGGGTCACTGACTCACAGAAAAGTCAATTGGGGCCACACAGGTGAGATGCAAAAAAAAAACAAACCCTCCTCCAAAACCCCCCCAAGCTTCACTAATGTGGCCCTAACAGTGCTGGTGGGAGCAGGGGACGTGTTACTAGGGAAGGGTGCTAGTGGGTGCTGGGGCAGGGTGCCAGTGGGGGACAGGGGGCAGGGTGCTGTGGGGCGGGGAGTCCCCCACACCCGCCTACTCCCAGGACCCCTCTCCCCCCGCCCCTCCCCTGCAGAGGAGAGAAAGCCCTGGCACGCACCTTCTCTGTGGATGACTCTCCTCCTCCCCCCCCCGCAGAGGAAGGAAAGCCCCGGCGTGCGCCTCCTCCAGGGACGCCCCCCCTGCCACGCCACACCAGTTCCTAGCACCCCACAGACCTGGGGGAGGGGAGTAGCCACTGCACTTCCAGAACCCCCGGAAGTGGCGCGCAGCTGCCGGACTTCTGTCCACCCCACAGGAAGCCACCACTACCTCCATTGTCACTGGAGGTAGGTAATGGGGCTTGTTGGGGGTGGGAGGAAATCAGGGGGGGGGGGGCCCCAAACGCCTCGCGATCAACCAGTCGATCGTGAGCAACAGTTTGGTGACCACGGTATTAGAAGCTTTACGGTGGACATTATGGTCCATTCGGACGATGGCCCACCGGGAAATTCCCAGTATCCCGCTGGGCCAGTCCGCCCCTGACGGTACCCAAGGCAACCACCTTGCTTGCCTTGCCCTAAGGCAGGGCCTGCTGTTAGGAGTGTTAGAGCATCATCTTAGCACTACTGAATAGAGACCAGCAGAAGCCTTCAAGGAGGGTGTCACAGGGTGACAGGACATTGGTGGCCCCTCAAGCTTATTCTTCTTGATTGTGTGACCTAATGTCCACCACGGCTATTTTCAAAATGTCCCAGTGGCCTCAGTTCCTATACAAACCCTTCTCTTCAGGATATTATAGCCCAGCAGCCTCAGTTAATATACAAGCCCTTCTAGTCAGGGAATTACAGCCCAAGGCCTAAGTCCATGTACACTGGGAAAACTCCTCCACGTGGGGGTGTGTAAGGAGTGGGTACGGGTACCCGGGCCCTCCCTCTCCATCAGGTCCCAGCCCAGGGCCCTGTTGGCAATGCAATGATCCACTGTTCACTCAGCGGGGAACCTTGCTGCAACATACTGAGTGCTCGGGGAACAATTCCTCACACTGGGCTGCTGTTAAATATCAGTTAATTGACTAGTCGAGTAATCAATGGAATTTCCATCAACTACTCAACTAGTCCATAGGCACTTCCACATTCCTCCTTTGAAACGTACAAGAGCCCCAGCAGGGAGGAATGCAGAACTCCACGTGCAGCCTGGGGCCAGTGGGAAGTCCGGCTGACTCTGGGCTGCACATGGTGTGCCAGCTTTGAAATGTACAAGAGTCCCCAGTGGACTCAGAGTCCCCCGCTGACCCCAAGCTCCATGCTACGCTGCAGCTTTGAAATGCCGCATGGAGCCAGGGTCAGCTGGGGACTCCCCAGCTGATCCCAGGTTCCCCACAGCATTTCAGCAGAACCCAGGATCACCTGGGGACTCCCCAGTTGATCCCAGGTTCTGAGGAAGTGGTGCGGAGCCCGGGATCAGCTGGGCAGTCCCCAGCTGACCCTAGGCTCCACAGCGCCACTTTGAAATGCCTCCTCAGCGTTTCAAAGGGACAGCCCCGCACAGCTGAGTCTGGGCTCAGCGGTGCAGTGCTGCCCCTTTGAAGTGCCCCTTCTATCTGAGAGAAGCAACAAGGGGGGGGCGATAGACTAGTCAACTGACTATCCGATAAACTTTTGCTTATTGGAAAGTCAACTAGTTGACTAGTCCTTAACATCCTTACTTCCTACGGGTACCTAGTAGTGGTCTTCTCTCTATGCTCACTCTCAATCTGCCACTGTTCTGGTAACCGCTCTCGGCCAGGCTGCTGCTCCTTGCTCCAGCTGCACTTCCTCCTCTGGAGCTCCTTCAGCACCTCCTTTCCCTTTGGGAGTAGGCCTGACTGAGCTGCTCCAGAGGCTTTTATAGTCAGTCTCCTATTGGAGCATGCCCAACATGGCTGTGGGAGTGGGGCTCTTTCTGCCAGCTGGGCCAATGTAACTCTGTCAGCTTCAGTGCAGGGTTGATACATCCTGTCCAAGAGTGTCTGCCCATATGTAGGTCATTGCAGAATTGCTATTTGTCCCTTTCTCCCCTCCCACTGAAATATGTTGAAATTTTAGATCAGCTGCATAGGCAAAAAAGTATAACAGTAATGAACAACTATAAATTATCTTGTTGTGCCTTTCTGTTACCTTTGACAAGTGTTTCAAATCAGGTGTGCCACAAACAAAATGTATTACAATACCATGAAATATATGTTTACAGGTGGTAGAATTCGTGTGCAAGTAAAGATGCTGTCCAGAATATTACAATGCTTCTGAAAAATAAGGCACATACAAATTCATTTTGGAACTACCCACAGGTTCACTACCACAAAACACTGATAAATCTAGCCAGGATCCAACAAAGCCACATGCTTAACTTTAAGCACATAAGTAGTTCCATGATCATGCCCCATTAAAGGAAGTTAGCTATTTGGGACTGATTTTCAAAGGTAATCAGCTACCTAAATTGCAGACAGGTGCCTCAGGGGATTTTCAAAGTTTTGAGTCAGGTGCCATTTCAAGTTGCCACTATGAGTGAGCAGGAAGGATCATTGTTCAGTAAAAAAGACATAGCAGTTAGCAATCATTTCCCTACAGCTTATGGAACTATTGTCAGGGCTGTTCATGAAAAACCCAGTCCTGCCAGGCATTGAATACCACACTTTCTATAAGGTAGGACTTGGTGAGCTGGACTAAGCAAACTGTCTGTTTCAGTAGGACTAAATGTAAAGTCATGCATATAGGAACCAGGGCTATGTCTACACTGCACTGTAGTTAGAAATAAGATACGCAATTTGAGCTATGCAAATTGTGTATCTTATTTCAATCTTATTTCGAAATAGCTTATTTCATAATTTGGCACTGTCTACACAGTGCCAAATTTTGAAATAACCCGCTATTCTGAAACATCCCTTACTCCTCGTGGAACGAGGTTTACAGGGACGTAGGAATAGCAAGCCTGAAATAACAGGCTTGCTGTTAAGACACAGGATAGCTATTTCCAGATGTTCCACTATCCTGAAATAGCATTGCAATGTAGACGTAGCCCAAGTGCACAGGCCATAGTTACAAGATGTGCGGGACTCTATCCGGGCAAGTAGTGATTCTGAAAAAGGATTTGGAGGTCATGGTGAATATGAGCTCTCAGTGTAAATAAATAAATAGCACCATGAGCTAATGCAACCCTTGGATGTATAAATAGGGGACTATTGAGTAAGAGAAGGGAAGTTATATTACCACCATATTTGGTGCTGGTGCAACTGCTGCTGGAATACTGTGCCCAGTGCAGTGCCCACAATTCAAGAAAGATGTTGATATATTGGAGAGGGTTCAGAGGAGAGTCAGGAGTGTGCTTTAACGATTAGAGAAAATGCTTTTTAGTGATATATAGCCTGAGCTCCTTGAATCTAACTTAATGAGAAGGTTAAGGGGTGACTTGATCACAGTCTAAGGACCTACCTGGGGAACAGAAATTTGAAAACAGAGCACTACAATCTGCTAGACAATGGTATAACAAGATCTAGTGGCTAGAAGTTGAATCTAGCCAAATTTAGACCAGAAATAAGGGGCACATTTTTAACAGGGAGTAATTAACCATTGGAACAATTTACCAAGTGTTGTAATAGAATTTATGCCAGGACATTTTTAAAGGGAGTGTGTGCTTTTCTGAATGTTCAAACAGTAACTAAGTCAAAGAAGTCCTTATGCAGGAAGTCAAGCTAGATGGTCATAATCCCTTTAACTTTAAAGGGTATCAGACTAAAACAGACTTAAATGAGAGTTGAGGACATTTAGCATCTTGCAGGGGGTTTTCACAACCTCACAGGATCTGGTCCCTAATCAGCAGGTATGCAATTGGATCATGAGTTAAGGGATGCAAAGTACTACGTTGGGCCAGTTACACCAGTCACAATTTTCTAAATTCCTCTGTTTATAAACCTCAAATGAAGCCTAGTACAAGAGATGGAAATACTGCAAAAACACCTGCAGTAAGCACATTACATGGGGGAAATCCCCAAATTCTGATGTTAAATAAAGTCACGGCTTCAGGTGTCCAGGTATTAAAAATTGTCTGAAGTTTATGGTTGAAGGAACATTGCTTTTTCATGCTCAATTAACTCAAAATCATCTGAACATGTTCTTTTCAAAATTTCCATTAAAAATGGGCCAAGAACAAGCACGAGAAATGTCAGGTGAAAAAGTAATTGAGGAGGAAGTCATAAATCACTGCAGGTAAGGTCTTAGAATGAAAGCACCATCTGACCCATAACTATAGCACTGCTAGCACAGTGTTCTAACAAAATAACCCAACCCAGCACAACTATAGCAACTTGTTGTTCACACTGCTGCTGAAGCCATTAATTATGTAACTCCTGCAAACAGATGTTTTGCTTTCCATGCACATCCACAGTTCCTCAACAGGAGTAAGTTCTTGTTCTGTATTCCTACAATTAGCCAGTCAAAGTGATTGTGTGTATTCATTCTGTTCTGCCAGCTAGACACAATGGCTCTATAAATGTATCCACTAATGGGACAAAGGAGACTTTCCTTAGTAGCTGCAATTCCATAAGATTTTATGAGACCTCCAGCATATGAATAGATTCATGAAAGTTAGAGATGGAAAATAAATGTTAAATCACAGAGACTGTGCCTCTGAAAGTGCAGGTCACAGTATTAAATAGACTGTACTTGAAAAGGGCAATTCAGCCACCCACGTGTGCTATGGGAATTTACCCCTTTTGCTTGGTGAATAGTCTTGCCAAGTCCCTGTGTGATAGATAGGAGTGTTGACCAGCATTCGATAACTAAAGGGTTAAACTCAGGTAACTAGAGAGTGTTGGCAGGGAGCCAGGAGAGCCAATGGGAAAGGATGTAAAAATTTGAATTGAAAAGATATTCCTGCCTGCTGTTTTCTTTGTCAGAGTTTTAAGCTAGGACCTGGGGAAACAAGATTAATTGAACCAGGCAGAACTACCATGCCTACAACGAATACTGGGCATGGAAATGGACTGGACCTTGAAGTACGGATCATGAGTAGATAGGAAAATGTCTATTTAGTTGCAATCAGGATAATTTCTTTGTTTTGTTGTTTGGTTAAACTTCTCTGTGCTAAGCCCATCTGCCTCCCAACCATACACCGTACCTAAGCTGTAGCCCAGAGATACCATTTTTCTCTGTGTTTTAACCTGCTCTTTTCTCTGTTGCTCTGGGACACCTAGCAACCAAGTATGCTTTATCAAGTAAAGCTTTTTGTTTGGTTACTAAAATCACCTCTTTAAGACTGAGGATAGAGGCATCAGTAGTGTTACTGAGCATGCTCATTACAAGCCAAGCGCCAAATGGGGGGGGGAACCAATGCCATCTGCCTCCCCTCCACAATCTTTATTCAGGGGCTACTAAGGCACTGGAAAACTCTACTTATTTTGGCACATAACTTAGCAGTTAGCTGACAAGAGCACTGTATCTAATTCCTATCTAAAAGAAAGAAAATCAAATAAATATTAGACCCACACAGATCTAACACTAGCATATTCTGACATCTTTTGGCAAGTCATTTAAGAGACACAGGTTAGCCTTAAAATTTTAATGTATATTCTTACTTCGTTACTAACTTTGTGGAGAGAGAGAAAGTCAGGATTCGTGGGCTCTGTCTCAACTCTGAAAGAGGAGTGGGGTGTAGTGGCTTACAGCAAGGGGCAGATACATGTTAGCTCTAAGAACATCAGAATGCCCATACTGGGTCAGACCAATGGTCCTTTTATCCCTGTGTCCTGTCTTCCAACAGTGGTCAATGCCAGGTGCTTCAGAAGGAATAAACTAAAGAGGCAATCATCATCCATTCTCTGTCGCCTATTTTGTTTGTTTTAAATCTGCAATCTATAAATTTAATTGGGTCAGCTTCTTCTGTTATGTTAGTGAAGGAATGCATAATGCTTCCTTATTCTATTTTTCCACACCATTCATGATTTTCTAGACCTCTAAACATACCCCCCGCCCTTTAGTCATTTCTTTTCCTAGCTGAAAAGTCCCAGTCTTATTAATCTCTCCTCCTATGGAAGCTGTGCTTTACCCCTAATCATTTCTGTTGCCCTTTCTGTACCTTTTCCAAATACAATACATCTCTTTTTAGACAGGGTGACCACAGTATTCAAGATGTGGGCATGCAATTACTTTATATAGCAGCAATATGGTATTCACAGGCATAGCGAGGGTGTTATGCGCCCGGGGGCAAAAGAAAAATTTGTGCCCCCCGAACCTGGTGCACAGCTGAAGGGAACTTGTACCGCATCTTCCCCCACCCCCTATAGTTTGGGGCCGGGCTCCCGCATGCACTAACCCCCCGGTGGAGATGGAGGAGGGTCGGGCTTGGAGCAGAGCGGCAGGGAGGAGGCTCCAGCTGCCGATGGCAGGCGGAGTAGGAGCATGTGAGCTGAGGGATGACGGGGGGGGAGCAGAATGGGATTAAATTGGCACCTCCCTAGCATGGTGCCCAGGGGCAACTAACCCCTCTGGCCCCCTCGCTACGCCACTGCCCCCGCTCCTGCAGATCTATCATCTCATGCATGTGCAAGGTCTGTGAGAGCCATCCCATGAATCTGCAGTTAGTGTCTATGGCGCTTGCTTCTGGGTGGTGTCTCAATGCTGCCACATTCACCTCCAAAGAGGGAGCTTCCCAAAGCAGGCCCTTGCTGCTGAGCCCCAAGGCATCCACAAGTCCAGTCTCCTTTCAGTGGGCCCACTTCCCAGGGCTCATTGATCTAGGATCTGGCTTCCATCCCCTCTCCAACCTTTGCAACTGCCCAGAGGTGCTCACCTTCCGCCTTATACATTCCCACCTCATTCACCCCACAGGGACAGTCTCTGCCTCACTTGTCCTAGGGACTATTCTACCAAGACTTAACACAAAGTTTCCATGTAAAAGGACTCAATACAAAGCTAAAAACTTCAATGAGAGAATGATTAATACAGAGACGTGTCTACATCTGCTGCAGGGAGACACCTCTGCCTGCCTCCAACCCTCTCCCCCAGAGTCTACAGCCCTATTGCAAAGTGTGGGAAGGGAAGGAAAGAGGCTGAGGCCCATCCAATGGGACTGAAGCAGTCATGAGCAAGCCATGCCCGGGAGCCATCCTCCTGTCCATTGCTGGTGCTGTGTTGCTTCAGGCACACTGAAATGCAGTCACCTCTAGGGTGGGCTGGACAGCTGTTTAACACCTGCACAAGGTTTCAGGCAGGGGGCAGTGCGGGCTGCCTTCCTGCAGAGCCCCAATCAGAACCATTGTGCCCTCCTGGCTTCAGAAAAGAATAAACAGGAGGATTGAAAATTAACCCGCCCAGTCTCACATCTCCTTGGCAGGGAACGAGCCATCTACATTAGGCCCCAGCTGGAGTATCATGTCCAGTTCTGGGCGCCACATTTCAGGAAACGTGGAGAAACTGGAGAAAGTCTAGAGAAGATCAACACAAATGATGAAAGGTCTAGAGAACATGAGCGATGAAGCAAGGCTGAAGGAATTGGCCTTGTTTACCTTGGAAAAGAGAAGACCGAAAAGAGACATGAGAGCAGCTTTCAAGTATCTAAAAGAGTATCATAAGGAGGAGGAAGAAAAATTGTTCTCCTTGGCCTCTGAGGTTAGGATGAGAAGCTATGGGCTTAAATTGCAGCCAGGGAGGTTTAGGTTGGCCATTGGGAAAAACTTCCTGCCTATCAGGGTGGTTAAACACTGGAATAAATTGCCTAGGGAGATTGCAGAATCTCCATCACTGGAGATATTTAAGATCAGGTTAGACAGACACCTGTCAGGGATGAGCCAGGGCAACTCAACTTAGGAAGCCCCAGGGGCCACACTGATACTTACAGAACATGCTGAGGGCCTCAACTTAAGTGTGGTTGCATATGCAAGCAAATATATACAAATAGCTTCTCTCACACTGACAGGCATGATTACAAAGATTAAGGCAAGACTACACAACACACAGGCCCCATTTAAGTCAGTTCTGCTGATATTAATAAAATGCAACATTTACCCGATTTCTACCCATGTGACAGCACTTTTCATGAGCAATGACAGTACAAGAATGTAACTACTAAAAAGTATATCAACAGAAGATCATTACACTGACTACTTTTTTGTTTTGGCTCCCACTCGCCGGCCACGTGTTGATCCCCATATAAACCCAAACTGCACCGCAGGGCGCAAACAAACTGGCTGTGGGCAGCATGCGGCCCACGGGCCATGTGTTGAGTAGCTCTGGGTGCTTGGTCCTGCTGTGAGTGCAGGGGACTGGACTTGATGACCTCTTGAGGTCCCTTCCAGGTCTAGTGTTCTGTGATTCTATACTGCCTGCATGGGGTTAGATGGGGGCTGGTGCCCCCTAGAAGGGACGGATCCCCAGAACCCATCCATACCTCCATGAGCCAGCCTGTACCACCTGCACTGGGACTGAACCGGAGCCAGTGACCCCTAGAGAGGCCCTGTAGCCTCCTGAGCACCAGTGAGATTTTGGTGCTCGGGCCTTCCCTCAAGTGGATCCCTTGAACTGGGGGTCAGGTCAGGCCCTGTTTTCTCCCACATTGTGGGGTCCCAGGGGCCAGGCCCTGTGGTGCCTCTCGGCCAGTGTTGTGGTGTGAGGGGAGTGAATTGGCTAGGTCCGAATCATTCCCCCCACAGGCCTCAGCAAGCCTGGGGGCGAGGCTGAGTGGATGGGAGAAGCGGGGGAAGGGGGTGGCTGCCGGGTATCAGTCTCTGCCCTTCGCTGCCATTAGTTGGGCTGCACGGTGGGCCGGCAGGCAGCTCCCAGGATTGTCTCCTTTGAGCAGGGGTGGCTTGATTGCAGCACGAGCTAGACAGGGCATGATTGCTGAAGTCCCCCCACCCTGCAGTTGTTCCCCACATTAATCAGATTGCAGCGAGCCGGGTTATGCTGGTCTGTGCTGCAGTCACATCTTTGCTACCCGTGTAGACAGCCCCTGAACCACTGGAAACTGAGCTTCTAGTCCAGCCTGGTGTGTGACCTCAGGCATGTCACAGCCCCCCACTGTGCCTCAGTTTCCCCAGCTGTAAAATGGGAACAATGTTGGCCTCCTTGGGAAAGCCCTCTGAGTGTTACCAATGGGCAGAGCAAGGGCTGGCAAGGACAAGTTTTGCCTTGGTCATGCGGGCTTGGTACCATTCCAGTGGGTGGATGGTGCCATCAGTTGCTTGATAGCGCTTTGTGTCCGGATAAAATCAAGTGAGGCAGTCCAGTGACAGACAGGTGAGTGGCTGAAAGTCAGTGGGTAGGGAACTGGGTGCCAGGCGGCAGGTTACTGGCAAATTCAGCATACAGGGAAGGGGGCTCCCCACGCTTCTGCTCCCAGCACTTGGAGTTCACAAATGACAAAGCTCTTTTCCCCACCAGCCAAGCCATCACTTTACTCCGGGTCTTTAACACGTGCTGTCCCTTGCCTTGGCTGGGCACTGCTCCAGGGCGGACCCAGCTCTCCTAGCCCAGAATCACAGAAGTTCCCAAAATGTGGGGTTGGGGGGCACAAGCACCCAGACCCGCGATCCCCCACCCTGCTGTTCTTGCCCCAAGGCCCCCCCCACACACAGTCCCACCCCCCTAAAAATGCTCCTGAGCTACCTTTTCCTCCCAAGATCCACCCCTCACTTGTACTCTCCCCCTGCCATTGCCTGCCCTTACATGCCTCTGGCCCCCCACCCCCTGCTCCATGCCCCTTGGCCCTGGCCTGCCCGACCAGGGGCTGCCGCTGGAGACTGGCAGGTTTTCTATCAGCTGATGCCAGAGCCAGGTACCCCCAGCACCTCCCACAACCAAATCCCCTTCCTTCAGAGACTGGCAACCCCAGAGCCCCCCCAACCAAATCCCCCTCCTTCAGAGACTGGCAACCCCAGAGCTCCCCCCCCAACCAAATCCCCTTCCTTCAGAGACAAGCAACCCCAGAGCCCCCCCCAACCAAATCCCCTTCCGTCAGAGCTAAGCAACCCAACACCACCCCCCCCCAACCAAATCCCCCTCCCACAGAGCCAGAGGAACCGGTCAGGCAAGTTAATATTACTTTTAAAAGAGGCTGCTCCTGCTGGCTGCCTCTGCTTAGTGCGTTCCGGGCGGCAGCACATGGCCCAACTTCCGGCTCACTGATCTAGCATCAGGTGAGCCTGCGCAGCGTGCGCTCGCTCTCACCCCGGCCCAGCGCCCCCCAGTGTGGCGCCCGGGGGCAATTGCCCCCCCCATCCCCGCTTCGCTACACCTCTGATGGTATTTTGTCTTATCTATTTCTTTCCTAATGATTCCAAATATTGCTAGCTTTTTAGTTTTTAGACTGCCACTGCACACTGAACAGACGTTTTCAAGGAACTATCCACAAGGATTCTAAGATCTCTTTATTGAGTAGTAACAGCTATTTTAGACCCCATCATTTTTGTATGTATAGGTGGGATTATATTTTTCCATTTGCATTTATCATCACTGAATTCCATCTGCCCTAGTGTTGTCCAATCATCCTGTTTTGCAAGATCCCTTTGTAACTCTTTGCAGTCAGTCATTGTTTACCCCTTTTTCAAGAACTTGTATGAGAAGTTTAACACCAGCGGTCCAAATGCAGATCCCTGCAGCACAACATTCATTCCTACTCTTTTTCCCCCAATGCTTTCATGATGAGCTCACAATTTTTCAGTTGCTTGAATGCCCAGCCTTTAATTTTTCTTATTCATCCCATCTCCCTCTTTTTAAAACAAACTTCCTGCCCCAAAGGCAAAGCTGCAAGCAGCTCAAACTCTGTTGCATTTAAGAGCTGCTTCTGGAGCCAGGACATGAGCTTTAAGCAGACCTCAAGTATAAAATCCAGGGGTTCAAACTTGGGGGCGGGACTGTTGTCTCCTTACCCTCCCATAAATTGTGCCCTTGCTTCCTACCTTGAATAAAAAACAAAAAAAACCCAAGAAGTTCTGTCCTGGTCTACTGTGACAGGTCAGAATATTTGCTTTAATATTTGCTTGCTATTACAAGACATTTTAGGATTTGAGAAAATTACTTGTTTTTCTATTGAATATTCTAAAGGAATCCAGAATTGGAATTTTTCTTAAACACACTCTGAATACAGAGTTTGCAAGATATTTGCATCTTTGTGCCCTTCAGCCTATAGTTTAACCTACACCTTTGGTGGTTCAACAAGAGTTGGAGGAGGCTGTTTATACAGTTCAGAAGCTGTCAAATCGCCCAATTATCATCTAGCCTCCCCAAGACCACCCCAAATCTTTGTCTTTCAAATCTTTCCTTAAAATCCACATCTTCAAACAATCCTTCCAACCACCCCATCATGGTAAACAATTCCCTTCTCACAATCCAAGTTCACAAGTGTTGCCCTGTGTTTGTTTAGTCATTTTTAGGGCTTGATCACTCACACTTACTCATGTGAGTTGTGACATTCAATTTCACACTTGAAATATGGGACTAGCCACATAAGAGAAGGCTGCCAAGATCAAGTCCCTAGAATGTAAATTCTTCAAGTTCTTCAAGTCAATAGCACTAGCTCCATGAGTAACTGTTGCCAGTAGGAGTTTGATTGTATGTGTATGAAGCTATGTCTACACTGCGGAGAAAAGTCGGAAAAAGATACGCAAATTGTGAACCACAATTTGCGTATCTTTTTTTGTTTTTTTTCTTAAAGACGCTTTTCCTAAATTTGGCCCATCAACACAGAGCCATATTTCAGAAAAAAATCCTCTTTTGGAACATCCCTTATTCCTTCACCGAGAGGAATACAAGGATGCTGAAAGAACACGTCTGCTTTCTCGGAAACTGTTCAGAAAAAGCGGACACGTTCCTTGGACACGGCAGAGCTTTTCCGGGATACCTCTGGTATCCCAGAAAAGCTTTGTAGTCTAGACATAGCCTTAGGCACTGCACAGGCAAAAGCAAGGATGCAAGGCCCCTGAGCCAGAGAGTTTACAGTATAAGGGCTAGGTTCTATTTAGACCTGATATGTCTGTGCAGAGGAGAAAGGTTCCCTCCCATTGCCCTGCATGCTAGGGCCTGGGCAGGAGGAGAGCAGAGACTGCACAACCATATATTCTCTGTGAACAAGTGGACAGGGGAGGTGACAGTGGGTGAAACCACCACTCCATTGTGGTACACACCGTCCAGTAAAACTCAGCTGTTGTGCGGGAGGAGTGAGCTGCATCTCACAGAACAATTGGTTGGGCCTCAGAGGTCCCCACCCCTGCTCACTCCAACCCTCCCCCATCCTTCCTTACTTTCACCACTTTGGGGTAGAGGGTTGAAGTGCAGGCTCTGGCCTTGGATTAAGGGATTTGGAGTGTGAAAGGGGCTCTGACCTGAGCTTGGGGCAGGCAGTTGGAGTATCAGAGCAGGTTCTAGGTGCAGGCTTTGGGAGACTGGATGCAGGGGTGCTCAGGGCTAGGGCAGGGACTTGAGGTGCAGGAGGGTGTTCAGGATGTGGGCACCAACTGGGCACTGCTTACCCTCAGGCTGCTCCTGGACAGTGGTGCAGTGCGGCTAAGGCAGGCTCACCCCTGCCCTGCCCCACTCCCAAAAGCAGCCAGCAAATTCCCTCCATCCCAAGCCCTGTTGTTCCCCCTCTCTGCTCTGTGAAGCTAGGATACAGGGTGGGAGAAGGGGCCTCTTGACATCAGTGTTTCTCGTCTCCTTCCCCTGACCTGCACAGCAAGCAGGAGGCTCCTGGGTGTGGGGAGAGGCAGCTCCAAGGCAAAGGGCAGGAGAGGTGCAGCAGTAGGGGGAAGGGGCAGTTGAAGTGCCTGCACTTGATAGCCTCTTGGCCAAACCAGTCAGGATCACCTTTCAGAGGCTCCAAGATCTACCAGTAGATCCCGATCTACTGGCTGGTGACCACTGAGTTAGGTACAAAACATACAGTCTTAACATGTTAAGAGCTTCCTCTTTTTTCTTTAAGAGCCTATTACATTTAAGTAGAATGCATTTTAAAGTAACTACTAACACAACTTGTTTCTGCCCCACCATGCATTGTCAAAATTCCCCAAAATGTGTGAGATGATGGGAGGCTGCACACTGGGATACCTACCCATGGTGCACAAGTACTTCTTAAGATTATGCTCAGCACCAGCACAAGGCACCTAACATGCATATGCATAAGTCATACGCTAACTGTGGCAACTTTATGCTGACATAACTTACATCAGCCAAAGGTTGTAAAGCAGACATGGTTTAGTTATGCAAGACAGCCACACACACAAAAATTACATTTAAAACATTTTTATTCAGAGCACTCTGCTTACTTCAGTGGGTCAGCACCACAATCCTTCCACAAATATCAGGTCGGATCTCAGTGCCAAACCCCTAGCCAGTTGTAAAAGTAGATTAATATTGCCAGTCTGAAGAAAAATATAAAATATAGTGAGAATAACAACTACAGCAGTCAAAGGAATCACAGTTGAAAGAAGGATTCATGGCATATTACTTTCTCCAGCAGGCATGCCTGTAAAAAAAATGCCCAATACAGGAAACAAAGGTGATAATGGAGACAATGAGGAAAATAAATTCAAAAGCTTGAAGAATATTTTGCTCTGCAGCTACTTTTTGAAAGTCATTTGTCTAGACAAATGCATACCAGGTAAAAATAAAAGCTAATTGATCCATCTTTCATGCACTAAACCAGACCCCTAAAACTGGAACGTCTGTATGCATTGGAAAAAACTAATGGCTAAGTACACAACAGCAAACTTAGGAAGCTACTGTGCAAAATTTTGCTCAATCACACCCATATGAAAGTCCCCATTTTGCACCAGCATGTCAGTGTGAAATTTGGCTCAAATCTTGAAAAGCAGAGTTCGGACCTGTTTGCTGAATATACATGGCTTGTTTCGTGCAGGAAAAAACAAATTGAGAATAAATACAAAATCTCTGTATGAAGGAGACAACAGTGACCAACAATCTATATCTGAGCTGAAACACAAATAGATGCCTCTGCAGCATGAAGTGGGAGGCTTCTCTTATTAAAAAGCACAATACAAAGAAAAACCAGAGTCCAAATCCCAATCTGAACTTCCTGAAGTTGGGTCACTATCTTCCCATCCTAGGCCCATTTTTACTAGGAAGGCAGATCAGGCTTGCCGTTACAAAGCTGAAGCCATAACAAGCTAGAGAAATTTTATAAAAGACATTTACACTCCTGCCCAGTACTCAAAGGCTGGTGCCAGCCATGTTCTCGTGTGATGGGGGAATGGCAGTGCAGGAATCTGCTTGCTTGGAGGCTTTCCCCACTCCTTCCATTGGCCGGAATTACAGCCAATAGGAGCATTGGGAGATGGTTCCTGGGAGCGGCAGGAGCCAGGGAAGAGCTCTCCATCCCCCTTATGCCCAGACCTGCCACCCCAACCTGCTCCTGTACACATTTGCCTGCTGAGACCCCACACTGTCAACCCTGCTCCTGCACCCAACCTCCCACCCAGACGCCTCGCTCCTACACCTACCTCCAGGCCAGACCCCTACCCTCAAGTCTGCTCCGGCACCCAAACTTCCACTCAGATCCCCCATCCTCAGCCTGCTCCTGAACCAAACCTCCCAGGCAAACATTCACCCCCACCTCCTCCTGCACCCATTTTGTCATCATGGGTGGTTGGCTGTTGGTCCGCGGAAAGGTTTGCATTGAGGGCAGTGGACTATAGGCCAAAAAGTTTGAGAACCACTGATCTAAACCATCCAAGACAGATGACTACCTAGACTCCTTTTGAAAACCTCCAGCAAAGGAACTTCCATAGCCCCCTTCGTCCCCGTTTGTTCCACTGTCCTACTTTTCTTGCAGTTAGGAAGTTCTTCCTGAGATTTAATGTAAATCTGCTATGCTGTAGTTTGAAACCATTGCCCCTTGTCCTGCCCTTTGTGGGAAGAAAGAACATCTTGTCTCCATCTTTTTTAAAGCAGTATTTGCAGATTTCTATCCATGTCCCCCTTAATCTCATTTTTTCCAGATTAAACATATCGGCTGTGTCTAGACTGGCCAGTTTTTCCGCAAAAGCGGCCGCTTTTGCGCAAAAACTTGCCAGCTGTCTACACTGGTCGCTTGAATTTGCGCAAGAGCACTGACGTTCTAATGTAAGAAATCAGTGCTTCTTGCGCAAATACTTTGATGCTCCCGTTCAGGCAAAACCTTTTGCACAAAAGGGCCAGTGTAGACAGCTCAGTTTTGTTTTGCGCAAAAAAGCCCCGATGGCTAAAATGGCGATCGGGGCTTTCTTGCGCAAAAGCGCGTCTAGATTGGTCACGGACGCTTTTGCGCAAAAAGTGCTTTTACGCAAAAGCGTCCGTGCCAATCTAGACGCTCTCTTGCACAAATACTTTTAACGGAAAACTTTTCCGTTAAAAGCATTTGCGCAAATTCGTGCCAGTCTAGACGCAGCCATCTAGTTCCTTCAGCCATGGCTCATATGACTTGTACTCCGTCACTTTGATCACCTTTGTCATTTGCCTCTGGATTCTTTACAGTTTCTCTGCATCCTTTCTATATATTGGCAGCCAAAACCAGACACAGCATTCTAGCTGGGTCCTAACCAGTACCAAGCAGAGCGATAGAATCACTTCCCATGACTTGCATGCTATTTCTCTGTTAATGGAAACAATTACTTTTGCTTTTTGGGGGGAGGGAGACAACAGCATCATATGGTTGCAAAAATGCATCAAGATGTCATCTCCTGCTATGCTACCTCTGACATCAATAACAAGTGGCTGTAACCCACCATGGCTCTGAGAGGGGCTCCTCCCCCTCTGGGTCAGTGGGTGGCCACTCTGCCTCACTGCACCCCAACTCAGTTTCTCTTGGGGAATCAGCAATACTGGGCTTCGGCTTCAGGTCAGTCCACACCCACAATCACTATGTCCGGGGGTTTGGGCTTAGGAGCGAGCCAAACCAACAGTTCAGAGATACAGGCTCAGGCCCTGGTTCAGGGTGGGGCAGCAACCAGTCAATAGTCCAGATTAGGGCAAACACTCGGATCTCCTAGCTCGGGCAGAGGTCCGACAAATGCAGGCTTTTGGCCTGGAACAGCAGAGCCGGGGGGGGGGGGAAGCTAGGGGGGAGACTGTCACCCAGGGATTGGATGGCAGGGGGGACGCAGGCCCACCCACTCCACCTCATCCCAGCCCAGGGCCCTAAAAACAGCAGATCAGTCTGCCACTGGGTCTGTGGGGATCCTGCCCGCAACACACTAACACAGGCTCTGGCTCAGCCAGACTACTGTCAGCTATCCCTGGGCTCCTTCCCTTCTCCCCCTCTGTGCATACCTGGCTCCAGTGCAGGTCCTCTGGTTGTTGCAGGGCTGGAATCTCTGGAAGTGTTGGCAGTTCCCCCAGGTTGTAATCTATCTGTGGGCCTAGGCCAGTCCTCTGCCTCTTTCAGGTCCACATCCTCCTCCCAGCTTGGGAGCACCAGGCAGGCATCTGGTTCTTCTAGTGGCTGGGGGTTCACTGGTCTGCCTCCCAGTTAGGTGATGTACTGGGGTTGGGCTTTGCCAGCCAGGGCTCTGGGAGGAGCTCCTCCAACTCCGGGTCAGCGGGCAGCCACTCCACCTCACTACACAGCCATTAGTCACAAGTGAAGGAAATTAGTCCCATGACAATGTTTTTCTCACTTATTTTGTAAAGCTTTTGTGTTAAAGGCACATTTCCATAATGGACCAAACAGATCCCTAAAGTCAATTGAGTTATACCTGAGATGAATTTTTAAATGGAGAGCCAAAGTAATTCCTAAATATTTCATAAACATATACAAAGAAAGAGCGGCTACAATCAGCATTTGCTGTAGTTTGGGCATCAACAGTGTACTCAGTCTAGCCTTCAGTAATGTGACATGGCATTTGTCATCCTGTGGTGCACGTATTAAAGAAACATTTATCAATAGCAAGTTTGAATCCAGAGCTGTATCCTGGAGAAAGAGACTCACTTTTCCTAATGCCTGTTTTAAGGTGATTCTATCTGTTGCAGCAGAGATAATTGTGCTAATTATACAATAGCCCCTGTAGCTTGTCATATATAGGTATTGGTGAGATAAGAATTGATTAATACTGTAATCCAAATTACAGGCTCAATGCCTGTATGATAAGGTTGCTTAGCATAACTAAGGTGTAGCTTTACATGAATAGCTTGATAAAGGAACTAACAGGTAATTGAGCACACTGGGAAGTACAAATCACAACAAAAAGTTATTGATATTTTAGGTTAAGTTTAAGGAACAACTAAAATGTATTAACCACAGACATAACATGCTAATTAACTGACATCAATACTAATTAATTTTATGTAAATAGTTACTTAATCTATAAGAATTGGGGCATCTGAACAGAAGTGGCGAGTGGAAGTTCAGATAAGGAAAGGGGGCTGAAACCCCTAAATATTCCTAAGGATGCTTTGAGTGTGAGCAGAATATATTGTAGAGATATTGTCCAGCCTGGGAGAAACCAGGATGAGAACCACTGATGGAGACAATGATGAGGATAATGACTGACACGTTAGGTTTCCCAGCAAAAATCAATGTGAATAACACAAGGGCAATTCTGTATTATCTCTCCTTCCTTTAAATATAGTGCCGTGTGCACGATACTGTTTTGCTTAACTAACACCACTAAAGTATAGATACTGTTTTGCTTAACTAACACCACTAAAGTATAGATGCTTCTTGTGTGCTCCTTGCGTGTGACAGATTTTTGTTACCTATCTGCCTGAGGTGTCAGGTGATCGGGCTGAAGCCATAGGATCGTTAAGGGAAGAGATGACGGAACACACCAGTGTCTACGTTTTAAAGCTTTATTGATAAAATAATAAAATAACAGCGGAAAGCGATGGGTGCTTCTCACGTCACTCAGAGGAAGGAAGAAAGCGTTAGTGCCCCAAGCCCTAACCCACTTTCATACTCACACACTCACTACCTGAGGCTGGCCAGGCCTGGGTGTAACAAAAGAAGAAGAGGGGGAAGTGTGGATGGGAGTTGGGTCCTGTGTGCACAGTTTGTCCAGGGTCTGCTGTGATCTCTCTGGATTGCTCCAGCTCTCAGGAGGTTTTTAAGTCCTGGGCTCCTTTGGGGGTGTTCCATTCTGTGACTTCTAGTCCTGGTGCTCTTTGTGACAGTCCAAACCGGCTTTCTGTGGTCTCCTTGACTTTCCCAAACACACCAGCTAGACTCTGTTGTTCTCTTTGCTTTCCTCCGTGCTGGCCTTTGCTTTTCTTGCTTGTTATGGGCTGGCTCTGCAGATTTGTTCTGTTGAATCTGTCTTTCTTATGGCTAGCAGCCAAGAGTCAGATGTGTGCTGTGGCCTTGAGCTGGCTGGAGGCAGCGTCTTACCTTCGGACCTAGTCAGAGTGTGGAGTTAAATCGTTCTCTCCTCTCTTTGTCTTCCTTCCCTTTGGCCTCTCGCAACCTGCAAAGGAATCCTTCATTCATTCCACACTCACACCTTTGACCCTTCCCAAATGCCCTGTGATACTTGCAACAGCATTAGCAATATACAATGCTGACCTGCGTCCCCAGGGGGACCCTTGAGGGAGGGGGTCATTGGGGTGTGACATGGGGTCCTCATTCTAATTACCATCTTACTGCAACAGTGGATCTGGGGAGTCACCCCTCTCAGAGCACTGCATGTTATACTAAAGTGAAGTCCCAAATTATAGAAGAAGCTACACCCCCCAGACTAACAGAATGGTTCAGGGTCCTTTTTCTATTGCTCATCACCCTCAGCTACCCGAGGATCAAGAGTATGGCTATGGTTAACTATATCATTCCCAAATCGGTGACATTCAGCACTCTAAATAATATAAAAGTTTCAGGGGGTAGTCGTGTTAGTCTGTAATAGAAAAAACTTTTAAAAACAATGAATAATCCTGCATCATCTTAGAGACAACAAAACACGTAGATGGTATCATGAGCTTTCATGGGCACAACCCACTTCTTCAGATGAATGGAGTTTAAGGGGTCCAAGTTCCAAATAAATAGCCAAGGAAGAGAATATAAGGTCATACATAGCCGGATACAGATTTTGATGCATCCCCCATTGGTTCCAATAGGAAGCTCACAATACAATATTTAGCAGTTTATACTTGTTAACAAAATGGTGGATAATCTTCCTTCCATGTACTCAACCCTAACCCTAACCGCCACCACTTAATATGTGGAGACAGAATGGTCTGGTGGAGAGGACACTAGACTAGCTGTCAGAAGACCTGGTACCATTGAAATCAGTGACAGAGTTCCTATTGAATTCGCTTGTGCCAGTATTCACTCCTGGTTTCTACTGCCAGTCTCACTGACCCTCCTTGAGCAAATCACTTGACCTCTCTTTATCCTCCTGCATTTTGGCTGTTTTGTCCACATAGCATGTAAGCCCCACTGATCAGGGATGTGTTTATAGAACAGCTAGCACAATAGGCCCCCCAGTCTCAGTTGGAGCCTGTTGGCACTAAAGTAATATGAAAAACAACCACCATTGTTTTGAAAACAGGGCAGGGACTGTTTTAAAATCCATCTGTTTTCACAGAAGCTGAAAGTAGTTGCTGATGAAACATTACTATTACCTTTTCTCACTTCTTTGATTTGCTTCCCTTTCAGGATGGTTTTTTTAAAGGAATATATTATAAAGCACATAGTTTAGCATTTTCGGTAAGGCTGAAAGTGTCTTTCCATAGAGTGCACCACACCCAAAACCTATATATGTTTTTTAAACAGAAATTTTACATCCTTACAAAAAAAGATGTAATGGTTAGAAAAATCTAAAAGTAAGTGGTGAAGAGAGTTGGTCAATTTCCTATAATGGGAGGGTCCTTCATGGACCATTATTACCTACCAATATTTAGTGTTGCTCCATAAAGTTTCCAATATACATATATGAAGTTAAAATAGGATGATCATGAAGATATTGGAAAGCCTAATTTTAAAGTCTAAATTTTCAACTTTGGATAATTAATTTGTTCAATAATAGCCTTCTGTCAACTGTAGTCCCAATGTAGAAATACTTCATTCAACATGTCAATTGGCAAATTATGGCAAGGAGTGAATCTAACAATAGTAAACTTTACAGTGAAACTTTTATTTAAATCATTAGTTTTTTAAACAAATCTGAAAGATACATATGCCCACCTGGAAACAAGATCTTGAGATATTTAATGTTTCGCCATCCCCTTCATTACTATGATTTTGAGGTGCCACAATAAGCTAGCGACAAAGCCTCATTTAGATCTCAAGAATGAAAACTCTCTACATTTCTCTTGATCCCTTCACAGAGTATCTGTCAGGCAACCCAGTATCCATCCTAACCAGCTCTTCCTCCTGGCTCATTTAGTGTAAAATAAGACTTGAACCTGCCTCTTTCTTCCAAGAGAGATGGAGGCAATAAACACTGTGCTATTTGATTTTGACAAAGCATCTGTTTTATGTATCAATGGAGACAAGTCAATTTAATAACTGACTGAGGGGTTTACTTCAGTCACACAATTTATCCTGAAGTTTTCTGTCACTCATCTTAGACTGCTACAGGAAATAACAATGATCAGCGGCCCCAGTCCCCCATCCCCTGTTCCACCAAAACCAATCCTCCAGCCCCATATCCCCTGCTCCTCCTCCCAGCCCTGACGTACCCAATCCCCTAACCCTTGGTCTCCTTGCCCCAGTCCTCCATTGCCACCCCCTAGCTGCCAGTCTGCAGTTTTGGCAAGTTGCTCCATCTAATTTGCTTCCCGGTCCTCAGCACCTGTGGGCTTTGCCACTCAGGGTATGTCTACATTGCAGAGTTTTTCTGGAAAAACATCTGTTTTTCCAGAAAAACTATACTTACATCCACACTGCAATTGCGTTCTTTTGACAGAAAGTTGAAAGAACAGAGGTTTTTTTCTGACAGTGGTAAACTTCTTTCTATGAGGAAGAAGCCTTTTTCCGAAAGAGCTCTTTTGGAAAAAGGCATGTGTGGACAGGGAAGAGGGTTTTTTTTCGAAAGACGAGGTCTCCAGGAAAAAGCACAGGTGCCCTCGTAGCCACTCCATCCACAGTAATCACAGCTTAAATGCGAGAGAGCGTCCAATAAATGAGGACGTTCTCTTTCGAAAAAGCAGATCACTTTTTCTATGCGCTTTTGCTGTGTGGACGCTCTCTTTCGAAAGAAGTTTTTCCGGAAGATCTCTTCTGGAAAAGCTTCTTCCGAAAGAAGCCTGCAGTCTAGACGTTGCCTCAGTTAGCCTGCTCCCCCACCAGCCTTCCTAGCCTCCTCCGGCCCCCATCCCTAACTCCTGCCCCCTGAACTCACTCTGGGGGAGGGGAAGCATGGTGCAGGTGCCAGGCTATGCAGGGCACCGAAAATCTTAAGGATAGCCCTGTATGTACTGTTGTGGACCCCAGCCAAAGTGCCTAGATTGTACTTAATTGGATATCTACTGTGATCATGGGTTGGCTGCAGTATCTGTTCACACAAAGGTTCAAAGGAGATTGGTCTCCTATATAACACAGGCCAATGGACTCAGGTTTGTCCCTTCCCTCCACTGAACATGTTTACGTCTGTTTCACAGAGACTCTTGCAAATGTTGGCATTGTGAATTGCTATGCAATTTGGACAAGGCACATTAAAAAATGCATCCTTCTTAAAGTTGGTCCTATCTGAGACCAGCTGTGTACACTGTTCTGAAACCAAAGCAGGCAACTGCATCATCTCATCTCTAGCCTGTAGTAGATACCATCTGTGTGAACAAAGTCTTTTGCACTGGCAATACTAGAGTTCTCCAGAATTCATACTGCATATTGGCTGCTGTCATCTCTTTCCAGAGATTTGTAGAATTCCTGTGGATCATGTGGAAACCCATTTCCACCCTCCCGGTCTATTCAAACAGAATAACTCTGATTATCTCTATTTTAGGGCCTGATCCAGAACCTAGTGAAATCAGTGGGGATCTCTGACGAACAAGTTTTGGATTAGGCTCTTAATTTGTAGAAGGCAATATTCCACAGAGTAGTTCTACTTGGTGTTAGGTTCTAGATCTCAGGTAAGTGAAATAAGTGTTTCTTTCTTTGGCTGTCAAAAGCAATAAAAGAAGAATTTTTTAACTCTGAACACCGGGTGTAATCATTAAAGAACCACTTTTATAAATCACTTACAATTTCAAAGAAAAATCCTCTCGAGCAGATTTACCAATCCTGAGGCTTCTATTACATTTTTTTTTTTTGTAAAGCTCAGAGACAGGACAAAAATTGTATAACTGAATTTCTTCTATAAAATACATTCTTAATTCTAGATTGACTGTTCCATAATATAGCAGTCCCTTTGGAGGGAAGCCAGATACAGCTTCTAAATCTCTAAAACCAGTGAGGAATTTTAGCTTTAATAGTATTCTTAAAAGCACTTGCACACTGAGTAGACAATGGCACTGCTAGTACTAACCTCAAAAGAACAAAAAAGGAATACTTCAGCAACTCTGCCTTTCTTCCTCCACATTCCTTATCATTGCTTCTGGGATCTTTGTGCTATTAAGAGACAATATATGTATACGGAACTTGCAAAAGCAGAAGAAAAGCATTACAGATATTTTGCGGTGCCTGTCAAGATTACATTGTACAGAGCAGAAGCTTGGTACATATAATTAAACCCTCCTGCCTTTATGATAACTAATTACGCCTACAAAAGATCTCTAAGGGAATCACTTTTTTATTATCACAAATATAATCCATTTTCAAGAGGGCCATCTTTCAGAAAGTGTCCACCCACCCCCAACGATCTCTACAGCATTTCCACACCAAAACAAAACAAAAGATGTTTTAAAGAACACTTTATGGAGAACAAAAAAAATTAGTTATTTGATGATATACTTGATTTATAGATGATCATTGCAAATGGGAGAGTAAAGGAGTTTGACTGGCTTTGATATGTAGTCTACACCTCCAGAGCATCGCTCTTGTTAAATACAGGTCTCCATCAATGTTCCCTCTAAGATTTTCAATTTTTGTGTGGAACAAATATTGTTATGCGCACCCAGGCATGTGCAGATGTGCACCACCAATAGAAACACATGCTGCCTTCTGTGGTCAGCTGTGGGCACTCTGCCAATCAGCTGGGCAGCATTGGAATCTCTCCTGGGTGGCCACCCAAGTGCTCCTCTTACAGGGAACATTGGTCTCCATTATTCCATTGCAGTCGAAACATTTTGAAGTTTGCTCTCTCCTTTGCATGCCAGTGTGGTGAAGCGGGAACATGGAAGGACTATAATGAATCCATGTTCTTGTACATACAGAGGGTGAAAAATAAAAGCTATCATCTAAACTCTAGACATGCAATTTGCAGATCAGAAGCCTGTTTGGTAAGAAATACAGGGCTCTCTCAGATGAAGGCCTTTCCAGTCAAGATAGTACACTCTGCAAGCCTGCCCCTAGAAGGTGACTTAGAGTGCAGTGTTAGCACCTCTGGTGAGATGCTGCATGTTCTCATCTTTCAGCTTATTTCAGCAGGAGGTGATGGGCATCAGAGGATTACAAATTTTGAATAGATCTGGTTCCAGTGAGCAGTGCACACATTATGCTGTCTATGACATGACAATGTTATGTCTTCCCAAAATTCATGAAGATTCCACCAATGTTCCCTCTAATTTTTTCCATCCATGTGCAGAATAAATGTTGTTTTATGCAGCAAGACATGCGCAAATGTGCACAAGCAATAGAAACACATGCTGCCAGCTGTGGGCTCTCTGCCAATCAGCTGGGCAGCATTTGAATATCTCTTGGGTGACTACCCAAATGCACAATTAGAGGGAAAACTGGGTACCACAATGACAGTTGCTTTTGTAACCACAAGATGGTGGTAAGTTGGTGAAGGGTAGCACACATGAACATCAAATTTACTCCTAACAAGTCAGGTTTTGTGATAGTACTCTGGAGTACGAGAGTGTGGCAGGTATATAAATAGCCAGCTAGCCATCTCAAGATGAGTCATGATCATACCCTAAAATCTAATGAATGATGGAAGTCAGGATATCATGGAAATGAGAATCTTGGGGGCAGATGACTGCCTGGTTCTCCTATTGTGCTGTTTAGATGGCCCAGACAGAATGGAAACCACCCCAAGTCACTTGCTTGGGGTTCCCTCCATTTTAGAGAGAGTCAAGGGGGCATAGAGCCAGGACAGCCAGCTCCTACACGTTACTCTTGTCACCAAGAGCACAGTAGGACATCTCAGGCAGAGGACTATGAGCAAACCACTGTGTGTTCCAGCTGTGCCCAGTCAGCTGGGGTTCATAGTCAGCTGGGGCTATGGGAAAGAGACAGGGAATTGTAACTGGCAGCTGACCCCACCCTTCTGTAACTGGCATCTGGCCCTTAGTTTCTGGTTGTGGTGAGCCAACCATGCTTCTGGCAGATCAATGTAACAGTGGTATTGGTGACTAAGATTCTGGGCTGTGAATTGCCAGTGAAATGAGAGAGTTAAAGCAGAACATGGACTGAGGAAAAGAATCATCAGTCAATGACAGCTATGAGAATACTCTGCATTAATCGTAAAATCTTTAGACCACTCATCACTGGTCTTCAGCCCATTCGCTCATTGCTGAATACTACAATTTGTCTAAATTTAATCATTGTAATTACATGACATTTTTTCCCTTTTGTGGGGTTTTTAACTAAACTGTGTGGTTATTTTTGTTGGGTTTTTTCTTTTGCAGTGATTTTTTGTTGAAAAGTCTGATTCTGCCAATATATTTATTCTTATCCTAAGTGAAAATATGTAAATGCTAGACATTATTATTTTGCTTTGCATTACTTTTTTTCCTGAGCTGCTGTGCTGGATAGGTTTTTCTTCAATCCACAGCCCCTCCCCTTCTTTATTACTCTTCTGATCAACACATCTGGCTTTTCTATTTCTAGCACCCTTAATTTTGTTACTTATCCCGTAATTGAGTTTAACATTCATCTGACACTTTTTAGAATGTGCCAAGATCACCAGTATTTTCACTGGCAGTTTTAAGCTCAGTAAAGAACAGAACTGAAGCTTTTTCTCCAAGAAGTTTCACTGTAATGTTGTAAAAGTTCTAAGTAGCAACTCTGAAACATAATTTTATGGGGCCAAATGCTCTCATCAATGGAGGGAAGCAAAAAACAGGGGTTCCAAATAGGAAGAGGTCATGGAAGGAGAAGCATCAGTTTTGCACCTTCTTTGAGCCTCACCTGTCCATGGGAAATGCATGGACTTGGAGGAGGAAGACTAAGGACTGAAAAAAGCAAAGATAAGAGAACGCTGTGTAGTATTTCCCTTTATCCCCAAGAGGCAAGTTATTCTTTTCACATATGGGGTTTCTCACCCTACAGAAAACCCAAGAGCAGCAGCCATCTAGGATGTCCATAGGAGCATGACTTCTGCAGGAAGCATGCTACTAGAGACCAGGAGTCTAGGAGGTAATGCAGGAGCATGGAGACTCTCAACAGACTCTCAACAAGTTTTGAGTTGAACCCGCCCTGCCTGCTCTGCTGGGGGAAGAGGCACTCTTACCCCCAAGAAGGAAAGATCAGCTCTACTGAGCTCCATGTCCTGTGTAGAGGAACAATCCATAATTTGGCCCAAAGGCAGTGAAAGCTGAAGACGTTTTGGCCACATCACATTGTAACCTACTACTGTCATCCTTGACTGTAAACATAATTAGTGTCCAGGCATCATGTGGTTACATTTCTCTAATATCCTGGGACCAACATTGCTATAGCTACACTGCAAAACAGTAATCACGGTGACCCGATGAGCTTTGCTCCTGCAAGAGGCCTATATTGGCACATGGTTGTTAGTGTGACATGATTACCTGTGTTTCCATTCACTTCTAAATAAAATCATGGCCCATTTAACTGAGGCTTTACATTATGTTTGTTTTTCTGCTTATATATAATTATTCAGAACAAGTGATGCATTATCCTTCTACTTACTAGACCTCATTGGTATAACAGAGAAAGAATGAACAGTTCTAAGGATGCAAGATTAAACTGTTCCTTGGAGAGGGCTAGAAGTCAGTCAAGACTGATAAAATGTGGATCTAAATTGGGAAGGATCCTCCAAAATGAGAAAAAAAAGGTAGAGACTACTGTTTGTGTCAGGCCAGGCTGATTGGAGTTGAAATGTATTATGGTTACAAAGAATGCATTAGTTCCTAAACATTCATGGTTTGTGAAATCCATCTTGGAAAAACAACTATTTTGTAGGCAGAAAAGATGAGGAAAACGTTAGATATCTGTGGCTGATTTGCAATAGGGAAATAACGAATACATTTTTGGCTTTGACCTGTTTTGGAATTTTATAGATAACTTCCCAGTCTTTTCCATTTCAGATTTTATTGATGACTTTCCACATTCAGATCCTGTGTACACACACAGATGTTAGCAGGAACAGGGCCTCTGGTGCTTGGAAATATTTCTTCATTATATAACTTCATCTAAGAAACCCTGTATGTGATACCAAATTATATAATGGAATCCAAGTAATTTCAAAACACAGAGTTCAAAATATTTGTTTCCAAAATATCAAAATGGGTTATTTCAACATTATTAAAACTCTTTTCTGATTTTTCTCCACAATGAATTATTGCCAAAACCAACATGATTTCACAAAGCATTGCTGAACTGCATTCTGTCAGAAACTGGGCTTAAGATGGTCAGGCCTTGTGGTCAGAAGCAGAATCAGGCATCTGGCAGTGGGTGCAAGCTAGACTAGGAGCAAGGCAGCAGCAAGAACAGAACTGAAGCAGGAGTAGGAGGAAGTGTACCTATGTAGTAGTAATATGTACTTGGTTCAAATTCCTCAGTGTGAGAGTACCTTCACTGAAGTTCCCTCTGACTTTTAGACTCATGTCACAGGCTGGCTGCTCAGTCTTGCTTGTAACCTAGCAGGCAGGGAAGGGCAACTTAATGAGTTAGTGACCTCAGCTACAGGAGATCAGGAATGCTTAAGTAGAGTTGGGAAGTCAGATTAAAGAAAGACTCCAGAAAAGACATAACTCTCCTGTAGGTAAGAGAACCTCAGGAACCTTAGACTCCTGTCGGGGAAAACTCTGAACTAGGGCCAACAAGGAAGCAGGGAGATTCTTCGGGAAATTGCCAGAATCCCTGGGGAAGAGAGACAGCGAAAGCCCAATAAGGAGTTTTGAGTTAAAGACCTCAGGTCCTGGAGAATCTACCAAATCTCTAGCTAAGTTTTTTCCCCCAGTGGTTAATTACCAACACAGCTGAAACTCAGCATCTTAATTCTTATGATTCCATTAATATTATTATGAACACTGCTCTCTAATTTACAATTTTATCAACAGTTATTTTATGCTCCCACTTTTTATGCAAACAGAATGTAAGGAATCATTAAAAAAGGGATAGAGTATCTTCTTGCCTCTATACAAGTCCATGGTACACCCACATCTTGAATATCGCGTACAGATGTGGTCCCCTCATCTCAAAAAAGATACCTTAGCATTGGAAAAAGTTCAGAAGAGGGCAACTAAAATGATTAGGGATTTGGAACAGCTGCCATATGAAGAGAGATTATAAAGACTGAGACTTTTCATCTTAGAAAAGAGGGGACTAAGGGGGGATATAATAGAGGTCTATAAAATCATGACAAGTATGAAGGAAGTGAATAAGGAAAAGTTATTGACTCGTTCCTATAACATAAGAACTAGGTGTCACCAAAGGAAATTAATAGGCAGCAGGTTTAAAACAAACAAAAGGAAATTTTTCTTCATACAACATACAGTCAACCAGAGGATGTTGTGAAGACCAGGACTGTAACAGGGTTCAAAAAAGAGCTAGTTACATTCATTGAGGTTAGGTCCATCAATACTTATTAGCCAGAATGGGTAGGATTGGTCTCCCTAGCCTCTGTTTGTCAGAGACTGGAATTGGGTGATGGAGAGGGATCGCTTGATGTTTACCTGTTCTGTTCACTCCCTCTGGGGCATCTGTCATTGGCCGCTGTCAGAAGGCAGGATACTGGCCTAGATGGACCTTTGGTCTGACCCAGTATGGCTGTTCTTATGTTCACTATTTTGAATTCTCTCCACCAATAGTTGTGAAAAGGTAGCTAAGTAGAGCAAAAAAACCCCAAACCACAGAATTTGTAGGTATATTTGCATATACTGGCACTGTGAGCTAAAACCAGAGTTAAGAAAATGTTTGATTAGTACACGAGAGGGAAATTTTGGAAATGCTATAACTTTTCTGAATTTTACCAGCCTTCAAGAAAAAATATTCCTTGTAATGAAAAGTTTCATGGAAATGTTAGGAAACTTATTTTTAGGGGGGAAATTAGGTTTGTTTTTTTAATAGCGATAGCCTATAGTGAAACATTAATTTCAGCTTTAACTAAGGAACAGCTTTCAAGTCTCCATAATTACTTTTAACTAAGGTTTATGGTTAGTTGTAATCAGACCCAATTATGGTAATCTTGTACAGTGTTTTATCAATACAAAAATGCATGATTTGTTGTTAGAATTAAAATAGCCTTTAGTCATGCACAGCTTGATTCAATGACATAAAAAAGTTACCATGTAATCATGCAAAATAACATAGTTGACAGTCTCCATTTATTTCCTAAAGTACCACTTTTCCAAGAGTCATGCATTTAGTAAAACCATAAGACCAAACTAGACATTCACTATTCCCTTTAATACATCTGAAAGCCTTTTATTTAAAAATGGAGAGCATGATCAATTCACTGTCAGTTCCTTCAATGTCTTTTTAACCTAATAACTGTAATAAACAGATAACTGTTGTGGATCCTAACTGATCATTTTTGTCTTTGATCTAATTTTATATAGTTCAATACAATGAACTCCCTTCCCTATCAAAAAAGGCAACTTATATTGAAGGGGGAAAAAAAAACTTTGCTTCAACTTGTATTCCCTAAATATTAAAAAAATACTGTTAATATACAGTTTATGTGGAAGATAAGGATCTATACCATATGAGATAAAAGGAAAGTGAGAAGATTTTAGAATGAGCAATAACTGGATGAATAGGCAAAAACTTCTAATTTTCCAGGATTCTTACAGGCTATGTTCTATCAGTGATGTTTTTTAGAGATCAATACATTTTAAGAATCAATAATGAATAGTGCATTCCTAGCCTACATTAATATGAAACCTATATTCCTACATATGGTGCTGCAAAGTTAATTTAAAGTGGTAGGAGATTTGTAGTAGATAACTTCCCTTGTGTGGGGGAGTGTCTGCCAGTATAAAGATGGAAGAGGTTACTCTGTTATCTCCTTGCTGGAACCTCTCCTTCATGCATCATGGGACAAAACAGCATACCAGACCAAGACTCCACTATATCCAGGTTTCCAATGGCATAATTTATTGTTCCTCGAGTTCTTCACATCACAGGTATAAATTGAACTCCACCCAACCCCCAACTTTAAATTATACTAGAGTCAGGCAGCTGAGAATCAGGGAGCAGCAATTGGCTTCCTAACAGTGTCTGCTGAGAGGAGAACACACACAGTAGAGCATCAAGGTAACTATGACTGGACAAGAAGATGCTAGCTCTCTCAAACAACCTAGGACAGTTATTTGAGTTACATGTAAAATGTGTTATCTTTGTTTTAATATCTTTCCCTTCCCATACACTTTGGCCTCTTTGCAGGTACCTCCTGCTACCTGGCTGGTCTGATACCCAAATTCGGGAGTCCTCAGGGAGTATTTTAAATAATAAACTTTATTAAAGAAAATAAAACCATAAGCACAGGAGCTCTGTTGGTCAGGCAGAGTCATCGTGGGACAAACCACACACTCTTAGGATAGCCTACTTGCAGATTGCCAAAGAATTGGCATCAGTGCACTACAAACAATTGATCAATCAGTACAGAGAAACCAGGTAAATAAATCAGAAAATGTTGCTGGGTAAAGCAAGAGAATGATGATAGGCAGAGCAGGACTAGTAATCTTCACCTGGATCACAACCACAAGGCTTGGAGACCTGCATGCCTCCATCCAGGAGTTCCTTCTGCACATGTGCAGATCTGCACAGATCATATGGTGGACACCATGATTTATAGCACTCACCATACTGGCACTATGCTGATGGCACAGCTTAATAAGAGAGCAATAGCTATGCCCCAATCATCCACCATTGAATTACTTGAGCAGCACTCTACCATGGGGTGATCCCCCTGTGTCTAGCTAGGACAGTTTTAGGGGTAAAGCAATGTGGGGCATAGATAAGTAACATTAGGAACAATAAAAAAAGAACAGCGAGAAATGGTGTAAGGTATGAATGCACAAGGAATATTTTGAGCCTGTGTTAGTAAGACATTCCTGACTGGGGAACTATGAAATCTCATTTAACAACATTTTGAATTGTAGCATCCAGAAAATGATCAAGACTCTTGATAACAGCATACCAGTCTAGATCTTCATTTTTTTAAAAAAGTCAAAGACCCGAGAGACACTAAAAATACAAGCAATGCAGAAAAAGCATCCATCATATTGTCAGTTTTATCTGCACATAAGTCATTGATGCAAGTGCTACGCATTGAGTTATCAGACAAGAAACTGGAAAAAGGCATTATATGCATTTAGCATTGCTAGGACACTATGGTGGAAATAAATCAGTGCTGAATAGGGTTAGTCTTATTTCATTGTATGTTACAATACTACATGCAACAACAATACAGCTTTTCTAGCACTGACTGATTCATAAGTATAGGTTCCTCTGCACAATAAGGCTTAACTCAAAATAAGCTATGCAAAATGAGTTATGTCAGTTGTGTAGTTTATTTCGAAACTGGGAGCATCTACACAGCACCTATTTCAAAATAGAGGACTCTTCCTTCAACTTCCCTTATTCCTCACACAATGAGGGTTATAAGAGTCGGAGTAAGAAGTCCTCCAGCTTGACAGTATTGTGACATTTTTTCAAAATAACTGCCTTCTGTGCAGATGCGGACTAAGTTATTTTGAAATAACGTTGCTGTGTAGACATACCCTAAGAAATGTCCAAAGTTGATTTGTATATAGTTTGTAAAAATATCTAAAGTGAACAGAATGTATAAACACATAGGCTGTCAACACTGCCCCCTCTTGTGCAAAAAAAAAGCAAATGAGGCGAAGCGTGGAATATCGCCATGCCTCATTTGCATAATTAATGAGGCTCCATTTTTGTGCAAGAGGCTTTTGCGCAAAAAGGAGCCATTTACACGGCTCCTTTTTGTGCAAAAACCCCCTCTTGCACAAGAGTCGTTCTTCCTAGGAAAAAAAAGAGGAAGAACGGCTCTTGCGCAATAGGGGGTTTTGCGCAAAAACGGAGCCCATTAATTATGCAATTATGTGGCGATATTCCAGACTTTGCCTCATTTGCATTTTTTGCACAAGAGCATGCAGTGTAGACATAGCTATATTGTGTCTACAGATACTGACAAACTTTTCAGAAATATGTAAAATAAACTTAAAAAAATACAGTTGGATCAATTCTTTTCCAAATAAGAATATGATTACTATACTCATCCAGAGGGCAGAAAACTAATTACATTAGATGAAAGTACTGTATCAGAAGTAAAAATATGAAAAAAAAAATCTGGTTTGAGACCATGGAACATAATCTAAGATGAATTTATAAATCAGTTGTTCACATGTAGCAGCTGAATCTTTTGTTGAACTTGAAAACAAAACGTTCCCCGATGTTGTTCCATTATTTAGGTCTTTGCATCATTTGGCATTCCCAGAAGCCTTTAAACATGGGCCTCCCTTGAGAATAGGGCAGAACCTCCACCTAGGAGTAACTGCAGGAAGGATTGTGCTGTGGAAGGTATGCAGACAGAGTGTGCACATTGCAAGATGGCCATGATTCAGCAAAGGATTTAAACTCTTATGTGAAGATACAGTTAAGCACATAGTTAAATCCCACTCACTTCAATGGGATCATCTTTGCCTTTGAAAATCTCCCCATAAGCAAGAGTGAACCCTGAATCAGAATTCACATGTCTAGATGGCAGAGCCAGTGCTAGGCATAAGCAGACAAAGCAATTGCTTAGGGCCCCGAGCAGTTATTAGTTATTAAGGTGTGTTAGGGAGTGGCAAAATGTTCCTGCTTAGGACTCTCAATGGGCTAGCACCACCTCTGTTAGAATATGCACCCTCTACACACCAGAGAGGTAAGCCAACTCCATGACTCATGCAGAGGAGGAAGCAAACTATGGCCTTACATCCTCCTTATCCCCTTTGGGCCTACTTAGACCCCCATGTCACTGCATCTAAGCATTCCCTGTGCTACTGTGCCTGGCCCTTGCTCAGGATGTGTAAGAAGGGGAAGCTATGCTGATGCATTTTTGTATCTCTTGGTGCCCACCTTACAAAGCTTTGCACAGACTATATTTTAAAATGCTTTCCACGTAGACGTTTATTCAAATCAGAATGCTGGGACTAGGTTGTTTGGGATATTTAGCATTTTACTGCAATTTATATTTCTAAAGTGCTGTGTTTATTAAACTCAATTACATCGAATAAAACTTAATTACCCATCTCACAGGGGGGTGGAGTGGTTTAATCAGTTAATGTATATGTGATGCTTTGAGATTCAACCCAGACCAGTAAAGGCTTGTGTCAGAGCCTGCCCTGCAACTCTGTGTGCCTCATATGTGATGCTGCTGTGGCTCACAGCCCTGACACCCGTAGCCACGTTTAATATCAGCCCCTTCCAGTTGCTGCTCTGCCTGGCAGCTGCATGAAAAAGCCTGGCTGGGGAGGAGACAGCTTCTGCTCCCAGCCCTGGTTCAGCTGCCAGGGACCCCAGCACCCAAGCCAGGGATGGGAGTGGAAGTCACCTCTCTCAGCCTGCCACCAGGCAGGGCTGCAGAGCAGAGTCTCAGCATCTGGAAGGGCCTGGCCCCACCCCTTCCACTCTTGGCATCTGAGCCATGCATCTCCCACGACTTACCTCCTGCTCCTCTCCTCCTCCCATACCTCCAGCATGCTGCCATCAGTTCAGATATCTGGTGGAGCTGTGAGGGGTTGCAGGGAGACGAGAGGCCTGCCAGCTCTGGCATAACCATGGAGTCAGTGTCTCTGTTTTTAGGTACTATGTAACACAAATAATGAATAAAATAATCTGCAAATAAGAACATAAGAACATAAGAATGGCCGTACTGGGTCAGACCAAAGGTCCATCTAGCCCAGTATCCTGTCTGCCAACAGTGGCCAGCACCAGGTGCCCCAGAGAGGGTGGACCGAAGACAATGATCAAGCGATTTGTCTCCTGCCATCCCTCTCCAGCCTCTGACAAACAGAGGCCAAGGACACCATTTTATCCCCTGGCTAACAGCCTTTTATGGACCTAACCTCCATGAAATTATCTAGCTTCTCTTTAAACTCTATTATAGTCCTAGCCTTCACAGCCTCCTCTGGCAAGGAGTTCCACAGGCTGACTACACGCTGTGTGAAGAAGAACTTTCTTTTATTAGTTTTAAACCTGCTACCCATTAATTTCATTTGGTGTCCTCTAGTTCTTCTATTTAGGGAACTAATAAATAACTTTTCTTTATCGGCCCTCTCCACACCACTTATGATTTTATATACCTCTATCATATCCCCCCTCAGTCTCCTCTTTTCTAAACTGAAAAGTCCCAGTCGCTTTAACCTCTCCTCATATGGGACCGTTCCAAACCCCTAATCATTTTAGTTGCCCTTTTCTGAATCCTTTCCAAGGCCAAAATATCTTTTTTGAGATGAGGAGACCACATCTGTACACAGTATTCAAGATGTGGGCGTACCATTGTTTTATACAGGGGCAGTAAGATATTCCGGGTCTTATTTTCTATCCCTTTCTTAATAATTCCTAGCATCCTATTTGCCTTTTTGACCGCCGCTGCACACTGTGTGGAAGTTTTCAGAGAACTGTCCACGATAACTCCAAGATCTCTTTCCTGATTTGTCGTAGCCAAATTAGCCCCCATCATACTGTACGTATAGTTGGGGTTATTTTTCCCGATGTGCATTACTTTACACTTATCCACATTAAATTTCATTTGACATTTTGTTACCCAATCACTCAGTTTGGTGAGATCTTCTTGGAGTCCCTCACAGTCTGCTTCTGTCTTGACTATCCTAAACAGTTTGGTATCATCTGCAAACTTTACCACCTCACTGCTTACCCCTTTCTCCAGATCATTTATGAATAAGTTGAATAGGATTGGTCCTAGGACCGACCCTTGGGGGACACCACTAGTTACCCCTCTCCATTCTGAAAATTTACCATTTACTCCTACCCTTTGTTTCCTGTCTTTTAACCAGTTCTCAATCCAAGAAAGGACCTTCCCTCTTATCCCATGGCCATGTAATTTACACAAGAGCCTTTGGTGAGGGACCTTGTCAAAGGCTTTCTGAAAATCTAAGTATACTATATCTACTGGATCCCCCTTGTCTGCATGTTTGTTAACCCCTTCAAAGAACTCTAATAGTTTAGTAAGACAGGATTTCCCTTTACAGAAACCATGTTGACTTTTGTCCAACAAATTATGTTCTTCTACATGCTTCACAATTTTATTCTTTACTATTGTTTCGACTAATTTGCCCGGTACTGAAGTTAGACTTACCGGTCTGTAATTGCCCGGATCACCTCTAGAGCCCTTTTTAAATATTGGTGTCACGTTGGCTACCTTCCAGTCATTAGGTACAGAAGCCGATTTAAGGGATAGGTTACAAACCACAGATAATAGTTCAGCAATTTCCCATTTGAGTTCTTTTAGAACCCTTGGATGAATGCCATCCGGTCCCAGAGATTTGTTAACATTAAGTTTTTCTATTTGTTCCAAAACCTCCTCTAATGACACTTCAGTCCGGGACAGTTCCTCAGATTCATCACCCACAAAGGACGGTGCAGATTTGGGAATCTCCCCAACGTCCTCAGCTGTGAAGACTGAAGCAAAGAAATCATTTAGTTTCTCCGCAATGGCTTTATCATCCTTGATTGCGCCTTTTATAGTTCGATCGTCTAGGGGACCCACAGGTTTTTTAGCAGGCTTCCTGCTTCTAATGTACTTAAAAAACATTTTGTTATTTCTTTTTGAGTTTTTGGCTAGCTGTTCCTTAAAGTCTTTTTTTGCTTTTCTTATTACATTTTTACACTTGATTTGACAGTGTTTATGTTCCTTTCTATTTATCTCACTAGGATTGGACTTCCACTTCTTAAAAGATGCCTTTTTGTCCCTCACTGCTTCTTTTACATGGTGGTTAAGCCACGGTGACACTTTTTTAGGTCTCTTGCTATGTTTTTTAATTTGGGGTATACATTTAAGTTGGGCCTCTATTATGGTGTCTTTAAAAAGTTTCCATGCAGCTGGCAGGGATTTGGCTCTAGTCACTGTACCTTTTAATTTCTGTTTAACTAGCCTCCTCATTTTTGTGTAATTCCCCTTTTTGAAATTAAATGCCATGGTGCTGGACTGCTGAGGTGTTCTACCCACCATAGGAATGTTGAATGTTATTATATTATGGTCACTATTCCCAAGCGGTCCTGTAACGGTTATTTCCTGGACCTGATCCTGCACTCCACTCAGGACTAAATCGAGAATTGCCTCTCCCCTTGTGGGTTCCTGCACCAGCTGCTCCAAGAAGCAGTCATTTAGGCCATTGAGAAATTTTATCTCTGCTTCTCTTCCTGAGGTGACATGTACCCAGTCAATATGGGGATAATTAAAATCCCCCATTATTATAGAGTTCTTTATTTTGGTAGCCTCTCTAATCTCCCTCAGCATTTCAATGTCAGTATCACTGTCCTGGTCAGGTGGTCGAAATGTAGTTTTGATTTCATTGGATGGAAATAAGGCTTCCCCTGACTGGCATATAAATTCCATAGAGTGCCCTTGGCCTGTTACTTGTGTGTGTGCGCTAAGAGTAGAGGAAAATAAGGTGACAGACATCAGGGTATCCAAAGAGAAGTATCCGACCATGAGCATCCAGAGGCAGGGCCGGCTTTAGGCCGATTCGCCTGATTCCCCCGAATCGGGCCCCGCGCCCTAAAGCCAGAGGTGTGCTGGCATGTCGGGCATGCTGTGGGAGGGGGCGTTGGCCCCGGAGGAGGAGCGCGGCAGCTTCCCTGCACCGCAGGAGGGGTGAGTCGAGCGCAGGGAAGGCGGGACTCTCCCCTGTATCTGGGGATTTAAAGGAGCTGTGACTCTTTTTTTGTGTGCTGGGGTTTTTTTTCCCCCCCTCAACAAAAAATCCTGGCTGCCGGGGCCCCATTGAAACTGTTTGAATTGGGCCCCACCCTTCCTAAAGCCGGCCCTGTCCAGAGGCCAACTGCACAGAGGCAGTTTTCCAGGCCATGGAACTGACCTGCTCCAGATTCCAAGACAGTGAGACAGTTTCCTTGTTGGCTAACGAGGTGTGACTTTTTACAAATCACGTATCCAGTGAAAAGAAAATGATTTTTTCTGCTAGTACTTGAAACTGCATAAAGTATTTGCAGTTATTCTGATCCTTGAGAGAATGCCCATGCAAGCAATATTACCACCTTATCTGTTGCAGTTCATCCACTATTTCAAGCTCATCAGCTAATGCTTCACCCAGATGCCAATTATGTTTCAAAATCAATATATCCATTCTGATTATTAATTTGCCAAAACATTGCTAATCAGAGGGAGTTATAAGTGCTCAGCATTCCACAGGGCTGGGCACAATTTCTCTTCCTCTTCCTTCAAATATTCATCATGTATCATGTCCCTCTATACATCATCTATAATGTTCAAATGATTTAATTGGTGGAGCTCTATTGGAATCCATTATATTTATCCTAAATTAGAATATTACAATTCATTGACCAACAAAGAAGTCGTCTCCACAGTGAGATACATAGCTGTCCCAGTTGGAGTACTGTCAACTTTTTTCTCAGTTCCTCCAACCTCATCTGAATCAGCTTTTCTTGGTCTCTTCTGAATTCATATACCCATTACTCAACATGGTCATTTTCCCTACATTTACAATAAGGTCACAGATTTTATCTATGACTTCGATGCCCATACCAACATTCAAATAGGTAGTAGATAGATAAACAAGTATGACATTGGCAGGAAGGGGAAAATGCACATTTGAAAGAATTTTATTTTTATGTAAGGGTTGATTCAAACTGTAAAACTCACTCATTTTGGAAATTTAATTTATTCATGATGAATATACTGGTTGCTTAGACAAGTACTTTCAACGAGTGTATGGGGGGAACCTGATTACTATAGCAACTCACATTCTCTCTACCCCTATTACTATTAGGTGAGTTGCCTGAAAAATGCCCTGAAAATTAAATAACTTGAAATTTGAACCTTTTTCCATTTTATTTACTGAGATGTTCAGGGAGATTAAATGCAAATTTGTTTCCTCGACATCAAAAGAAATGAAACTGATCTGTGTTTTTCTGGCAGAGAAGCAATTACATTTAAAAAAGTTTTAAAAGCTGGTTACCAAGCAACTACATTCAGCCTACATATATTGTCTATTCATAATCTCCAGCAAAGTACAGAAAATGACAGGTTGTCACTAAAGAACAGGGACACACAGAACTATAGCATTCTTACCCTGTGTTCTTCCTACAAGAGAAAGTTCAATTATATCGTGCATACAGTGATGAGGTTGAATAACTGCAGTAAGTATAAAATGTTAGGGTGTCTCAGAAGGAACATGAAAGGCTGAGAGAAGCTTCAGAAAAATACCTCTAAAGCAATTCTACTGTGTCAGACTTTCTGAACAAGTGTTCTAAACAAGCCTCTCTAGGTAGAGATGGGGCTGGTGCTTTCCCAGAGTTTTGGAGAAGGACCATGCTTGTTTGTCATTCACAAATCATGGTCCTGATTTTGCACTGCACACCAGTCAGTCTGGCTGCTGCACCCATATTAACTCAGCAAAACTCCCCTTGCTGTAGTCATCTGCCCATGTGATGTAAACTGCAGGATTGAGCCTATGATTTTTCCTGGGCTTCCAAAATAAAAACAACAGCAACCATAATCACATTCTTCATTAATGTGCTTTCCTGAAAGTCCATCCTTAGTTAAATTTCAAATACCTGATGAAATCCAGGTCCCACTGAAGGCAATGGGAGTTTTGCCATTGACATCAGTGGAGCCAAAGTCTCAATTTGGATCTGTATATCTAACAGGGTGATGGCTGCAGAGCCTGATGAACAGACATTCCTGTCTGAAAAAATTTAAAGGGGTATATTTAGCTATAAAAGTCTCTTAGAAAAATACAGAAAATTGAAAACGGATATCACTGCAGGTTCAACAGAGACAGGAATTTAAGAACCAGTGAGTTACTCTGTTGAAGTAACAACAATGAGTAAGTGACAGAACCTATAAATATTCAGCAGGTAATGCAGAATAAATGTTATGGTTATCGGAAAACGTTACACTTGAATTGACAGTCTCCATCTTCTTTTCTGCCTGTTGAAGTCCCTCCTCAATTTCCCATGTATATTCCCTTTTGGCTCATTTGTCTTATTCCAAGCGGTGAATTGTTGCACAACTTTGAACAAAATTTGTTGTACATTTTAAACTCAAACACGGCACAAGAGTTGGAAAACATAACACACACTTTTCTCATATGTCCCAGTAAAACAGTGTGATTGGATAACACAAAACATCTGAAGATAAAAGCTTTAAAACTGTCTTTGTTTTAATGTTATAAGGGCCCTATGTTCCATTCTCATTGCACCAGGGGGATGTCTAGACAGCAACTTTATTTTGAAATAACTAGCATTATTTTGAAATAACTTAGTCCATGTCTACACAGCAGGCAGTTATTTTGAAATAATGTTGAAATATTGTGACGCTGGAGGACTTCATACTCCGACTCCTGTAACCCTCAGGCTACATCTATAGACTGCAGGCTTCTTGCACAAAAAACTTTTTTCAGAAGAGATCTTACAAAAAAACTTCTTCCGAAAGAGAACGCTTTTGAAGTGTGGAAGCTCTCTCACAAAAGACTGCCTGGACGCTAATTGCTATAGACAGAATGGCTGCCAGGACACCTGTGCTTTTCCTGTTCCCTCTTCTTCCAAAAAAACTCCCTCTTCCCCGTCCACACATGCCTTTTTGCGAAAGAGTTCTTTCACAAAAAGGCTTCTTCCTTGTAGAATGAGGATTACCAATTGCGCAAAAAAGCCCTCTGTTCTTTCAATATACTATAGAAAGAATGCACTTGCAGTGTGGACGTAACTCTGGTTTTGTCGGAAAAATTGCCGTTTTTCCAGCAAAACTCTGTAGTCTAGACATACCATCATTGTATGAGGAGTAAGAGAAGTCAGAGGAAGAGAGTGCTCTATTTCAAAATAAGTGCTGTGTAGATACTCTCAATTTTGAAATAAGCTATTTCAAAATAAGCTATGCATTTTATGTAGCTCAATTTGTGTAGCTTATTTCAAGTTAAGCCCTGATGTGTAGATGCACCCTAGTTTTCTGCCAGTGTGACCCTGATTCAAGTTTTTAGTGGTTGGCTTCTTAACCTTACTGTTTTATGCAAGTTTTTCTCGGGAAGGGACAAAAATCATGATGCCTCCTCTACAAGTGCAGAGATCCTACATAGCATGCAAAACTTGGGACAAAATGTCTCACCAGGCAGTGTACTGCCTCGTGGTTGGGTACAGCACTATCAGCTTTGTTTCTCACCGTAAGCTTACTGACCAGCCTTGCTGCTGGTGGACGTCCTTTGTCCTGCCTCTTGGTCCTCCAGCCAGGTCACTTTTTAGTCTAATAGCTATCAGGGAAATAAGAGTCCAGTCTAGTAACAATCCAACAGCCTTGTACCAGACCTTAAGCCCAGCTCTAAGCCCACTAGGCCTTATGACCCTGCTTCTTCCTGGACTTCTTCCTTCTGTGGCCTGCCTCTAGGCCTTCCTCCCCAGCCCTCCAAGGAAAGGTAACAAAGAAAAACCCCCTCCGCCCCCCAAATAATAATCCAAGTGTATTCTTGGCCTTCCTTCTTTGGGAAGTACTTGGTGAGCCATAGGGCAGTATGCTGACAGCTATCATAAAGTGTTCACAGAAACCCTCTGCCAGACTCATCTTTTGCAGTGGTTCTCCTTGGGAGCCAGAGTGAGAGATCAGTCCATCACCAAGGTCTGGGGCCCTTTTGAATGGGTCCTCTCCATTTTATGACTAAATCCAAGATTGACATGGTTCATAAGCAGGCCCTAATGGGGGGTGGGCTGGGGCCAGGAGGGCCATTTGGCCCAGGCCTCAGGAGACAAAGGGGCCTCAAATTAAAGTTGTAATGAATTCTGTTACTGTAAAGTGATTTTGCTTGGGCTGAGGTGGAGTTTAAACCTTTAAAATTAGATGTTTCTCTCTGCGTAGGAGATTTTCATATTCCTATTTTTTCTTATGTGTTTTCATATACAATAACCATATCAGGTTCAGCGATAAGCTACCTCTTCATCCAGTTTTAGATTCATCTTTAAAGGCTTTTTTGGTGGTAATACACTTTTAATTCTAGTTGTTTAATAAACTTTATATCTAATCTGGCAATTGCCCAGTGTTCATATTCATAACACACCAGTTAGAGGAATTTAATAATGGGAACATGTTAGCAGATAGCCTAATTTCAAAGTCTTGAAATTTCACTATCAGGACTGTAGTAAACAACACCCCCAAACCATTATTATAGAATATTCATTGCAAAGTATATAGAAATAAAATTTTGTATAACCAATAGCCTTTAGCAAATTAATTTATTGTGTGTTCCTGTGTTTTAAAAGAACCTCTTTATAAAAATGAAGTGAAAATTTTGAAAAGTGGTGCAATTAAGAGATGGCAAAAGCAACATAGTGAAACAGCAGTTAAGTGTTTAAAGCCAATAACATCATTTCTCACAGAAATGACGCCTCAGCCATTGGACAGTGACCGTAGTGATAGTGACACTTCCAGTTCTGATAATGAAAACTTTGTACCCACAAATGACATTTCAATGCCACTGCCTCAAAATGAGGAGGTCATTAATCAAGACACAGAAATGCCAACAGTAGTGATAAACACAGAAACTGATAACTAGAAAAAACTCCCTGAGCACATATTGAATGTTATTCTTTTTCTTTCTGAACAGGGATTGGCTTTTTTTGGTTCTAGTCAATGTAATGGTAACTCCACAAATGGAAACTTTCTTAGTATACTTGAGCTTCTTAGCAAGTATGACCCATTTATCAGGCCATGTTAAAAGTGTTGGTGAATCACAAGAAAGTGGAAAATGCACACAAGTCCATTATCTGTTTACCAGAATACAAAACAAGTTTATTGAGCTGTATGGGACAATTGCAAACAATTCTTGAAGAGATAAGACATGTGAAGTACTTCTCAATTATTACTGATGCAACTCCAGACTGTTCTCATAAAAGAACAGATGACCTTGGTTATTCGATATGTTAAAATTGAAGGAACTTCGAAGATTTCAATTGAAGAACGATTCATTTTGTTTGATAATTTCACCCCAAAAAATGGAAAAGAAATCTCTGCTCATATATTAGAAATTCAGGAAGGCTTCAAATTAAGTTTTCAAGACTGCATTGGCCAAGCCTATGACAATGGATTCAATATGGCTGCGAAATACAATAGGCAGTCCTTCTTGGGCAAAATCCAAACTATATTTTCTCCAGTTGTGGCAATCACACACTAAATCTCGTCAGAGTTGATTGAGCTGAATCATGCAAGGAAGCAATCACATACTTTGGAACAATCTAGCAATTAAATAACCTCTTCAGTAACAGTTCTCGAAGGTGGGAAATTCTGAAGCAGCATCTAGCAGTTTCCCTTCATGGCATGTAGACAACGAGATGTTCAGCTTGAATTGATGGTGTAAGCCAGTTGCACAGCATTTGGACTCTGTGAGAAAGGCTTTAACTGAGCTTAAATCTCTTACTCTCACAGCACAGGCTCACACTGAACATGTTAGGCTGTGATTGGTGGAAAACTCAGATGAAATGTCAATACCTGTACTACTGAGTTTTCCACCAATCGCAGCCTAACATCTCAATCTGATGCAGAAAGGCAGTATTGGAGTAAATGTTTATTGTTATTATTGACTCCATCAAATCTGATCCTATACGTCAATTTGAAAAATGTGTTACTATTTATCTATCTGTCTGCCATTTCCTGATGTGTTAGACTCCTTTTTATTTGATTGTTTCGCATCTGATCTTACCCATACTTCATCTTCCATCCTCTCCTCCCAGCTAGACCATAGAGAATTTCTATTAACAGAGCCTCTGCTAACCGATATCTCTGTCCGATCCATGTGCTCTTCCTCACTCATCGACTTTCCCCCAGCCCTTAGTTTAAAAACTGCTCTGCGACATTTTTAATGTTAAGTACCATAGTCTGGTTCCATTTTGGTTTTGGTGGAGCCCATCCTTCCTGTATAGGCTCCCGCTATCCCAAAAGTTTCCCCAGTTCCTAATAAATCTAAACCTCTCCTCTCTACACCATTGTCTCATCCACACATTGACTTATTTGTTAAAAAATAAATGTCTCAAATGTTCATTTTCATATATTCTTTTGGTTTTAGTGTGACCCTGTGGATGAGAAGTTAGATACTTTGGGGTCCTGGGGTTGGGCTGGAGCATCTGTTATTCTCTGCAAGGGCCGATTCACAAGTGTCCCAGATCAGAGTCACCTGAGCCCAAAGTTGCTCTTTAGTCCCTTTTTGCCTGGTGTACGCAGAGCTGCTGCACATTAGCATGCATGTGATTTGGGGTGGGATGGGATAGAGGGGAGAGGACATTGGATCTACATAGGGGAGTCATGAGGCTCTTTTAGCCCCAACTCCAAAGTAGCATCTGCAGAACAACCCCATCTCATTCTGGGGTGAAGGAAGAATTCCTCCCTTATTCCATCTGCAGATTTCCCCAACCACCAGATGAGTTACTCAGGCTTAGCACTGGGGGCAAAAGTGTTCTCTGGAATTCACTGCATGTTCTGAAAAACACTCAGCAATTTAAATTGTGTTATTAATGGTGTTGGAAATAATAAAACAAACAGCTCATATGATGCAGACAGATCAAATGGTGAGAATTAGATTTTTCGGTTGAATGAGAAAGCATCAATTTCATTCTGCTAAGCTCCTGCAATAAATCTAAGGTGAATGCAGCTGAGAAGTTCTGTTTTACAGGTGGGTAAAATACTTCTAGCCCTAGCAGCATTCCCAATACAAGTATAGGGATATCCTGCTCAAACCAAAAATCTTTCTGAAAGGCATGAGAAAAAAAATTAACTGTATGTGTTACACTGTAGAGCACACGCTTGCTCCTTCTCTCTAGATGGGTGGTGGGTGTTCACATAAAGACAAATGGGATCCAAGCCAGCATTTCTTGAACACTGATAACTTTCAGGAAATTGGCTTAGCAAGAGCTGCAGGTTCAACCCTATGCTGTACACTTGTGCAAACAAGTGACATGCAAAACACACACAATAAAACATAATTATAGTTGCAAAGTCAAACACTCAAAAGTTAGGAAATGCCAGAATTAAGGTTGCCCATGCAACCCGGACCAAACTAGCACACAGCAACCCAGAGTGGCAGTTGTAGATTAAGTCCTGCTTAGCCCTAGGCTGGCACATGCCCAGTATAGACTCAATCTTTGGAGACTTTAGCTACTACCATCAAAGAAGCTTCTACTGAGCAACTGTGAGCTGTGGATACCTAAACCATTTTGGCTGAAACTGCTGAAGAAAAAATTCCACCTGAGGTAGACTCCTACCTTGGAAAGTTTCAGCCCAAACAGATCAAGATTGCCAAAGTTATAAGCATATGAAGATGGGGGCTTATAAAGGAAAATGTTGTCGGGCAGCCTTAGTAATATGTGACCCTGCCTATATATAATAAGAGCAAACTGAAAAATTAGTACATTTAGCACCAAATCATCAGCTGCTATAAATCCATATAACTGCACGTAGTCAGTGGAACTATGCTGATTGACATTGGTTAAGTATCTGGCACTCAGCTTGGAAAATAATCTATGCATTCCAATGCCTTTTAAAGTTTGTTAGCGCTTTTTGAATTTCTTACATCTTGAGCCTGTTCTTTCTAGATTTCCAGTACTTCAAGCTTCCAATGAAGCTGAAAGCACACCATAAGAACCATTTTTCTCCTAGTTTTTTGCATTTCTACTTCTAGTCCAGTCTGGAACCAGACTAGTCAGAAATTAGCAAAACATAAAAAATTAAGGGAAGTTTGTCTGCCATTAACAGCAAAAGGCCATCACATATCATCAGTGCATGCTGGAGAGGTGCAGTGATTCAGCAGGAGTTCTGGGAGGTGCATATGTAACCCACACACTTAGGCTATGTCTACACTGCCGGCTTTTGCCTGCAGAGCATATGCAAATGAAGCACTGATTAGCATTTTGTTGCACTTCATTTGCATAATCTATTTGAGCCATTTTTGCATAAGGGGTTTTTGCACAAAAACAAACAGTGTGGACATTTCCTTTTTGCGCAAAAAACCCTTTTTGCGCAAGAACCTTATCCCTCTCCGGGGGGTGGTGGTGCTTAATGATTTCTTTGTTTTGGTCTTCACCAAGAAGTCTGACAAAGGAATACTTAACATAGTAAATGATAGTGGGAATGGGGTAGGTTTAGAAGATAAAATTTAAAAAAAACAAGTTAAAAATCACTTAGAAAAGTTAGATGTCTGCAAGTCACCAGAGCCTGATGAAATGCATCCTAGAATACTCAAGGAGCTGATAGAGGAGGTATCTGAGCCTTTAGCTATCATCTTTGAAAAATCATGGAAGTCGGGAGAGATTCCAGAAGACTGGAAAAGGGCAAATCTAGTGCCCATCTATAAAAAGAGAAATAAGAATAATCCAGGGAATTACAGACCAGTCAGTTTAACTTCTGTGCCAGGAAAGATAATGGACCAAGTAATTAAGGAAAGGAATTCATCTGCAAACATCTGGAAGAAAATAAAGTGATAGGTAACAGCCAGAATGCATTTGTAAAGAACAAATCATGTCAAACCCATCTGACAGCTTTCTTTGATAGGATAACGAGTCTTGTGAATAAGGGAGAAGCAGTGAATGTGGTATACTTAGACTTTAGTAAAGCATTTAACACTGTCTCGCATGACCTTCTAATCAATAAACTAGGGAAGTACAACCTCGATGGGGCTACTATAAAATGGGTGCATAACTAGCTGGATAACCATTCTCAGAGAGTAGTTATTAACGGTTCACAATCCTGCTGAAAGGGCATAACAAGCGGGGTTCCACAGGGGTCTGTTTTGGGACCAGTTCTGTTCAATAGGTTCATCAACTATTTAGATATTGGCATAGACAGTACGCTTATTAAGTTTGCCGATGATACCAAGCTGGTAGGGGTTGCAACTGCTTTGGAGGATAGGGTCAGAATTCAAAATGATCTGGACAAACTGGAGAAATGGTCTGAGGTAAATAGGATGAAGTTTAATACGGACAAATGCAAAGTACTCCACTTAGGAAGGAACAATCCATTTCACACTTACAGAATGGGAAGCGACTGACTAGGAAGGAGTACTGCTGAAAGCAATTTAGGGATCATAGTGGACCACAAGCTAAATATGAGCCAACAGTGTGATGCTGTTGCAAAAAAAGCAAACGTGATTCTGGGATACATTAACAGGAGTGCTGTGAGCAAGACACGAGACGTCATTCTTCCACTCTACTCTGCACTGATTAGGCCTCTGTTGGAGTACTGTGTCCAGTGCTGGGCACCACATTTCAAGAAAGATGTGGAGAAATTGGAGAAGGTTCAGAGAAGAGCAACAAGAATGATTAAAGGTCTAGAGAACATGACCTATGAGGGGTGAACACTGAAAGAATTGGGCTTATTTAGTTTGGAAAGGAGAAGACTGAGAGGGGACATGATAGTGGTCTTCAGGTATCTAAAAGGATGTCACGAAGAGGAGGGAGACAAATTGTTCTCCTTGGCCTCTGAGGACAGAACAAGAAGCAATGGGCTTAAACTGCAGCAAGGGAGGTTTACGTTGGACATTAGGAAAAACTTCCTGTCAGGGTGGTTAAACACTGGAATAAATTGCCTAGGGAGGTTGTAGAATCTCCATCTCTGGAGATATTTCAGAGCAGGTTAGATAGACATCTATCAGGGATGGTCTAGATGGTACTGGGTCCTGCCATGAAGGCAGGGGACTGGACTTGATGACCTCGAGGACCCTTCCAGTTCTAGTTTTCTATGATTTTATGATCACAGTCCTTTGCAGAAATCTACTATTATGCTATAAAGTCCTTATACTGCCTCAGTGCAAGGATTCTTATTGTTCCTGGCTGTTAATCAACTGGGGGAGGGGAGAGGTGGGAAAACATGACCCATTTTGCAAACTTACATGCATGTTCTAAGTATTTATATCAATTTGTCTTATTTATGTGTGTATAAAAAAAATCCTACAAGAGGTTGAGATAGTGGAAATGTATGTATGAGCTAATTGATTAATGCTTTAAGTAGAGTTTCTTATAATTCATTATGTAAATAAATAAAGAGCCTTTAAATAATGGCCTTTGTTATCAAAAATAGTTGTCTTAGAATTATACTTGAGACTTAAAAAAAATTAAAAGACAGTGGATGATGTCAAAAGAATGCACATGTATCTATTTTTATTCCATAAGAAGAATAGGAGTAGAGTCCAGAGGAGAAAGACAGCACAGAAAAAAACTGGTAAAGGAAACCTTGCACAGGGATGGTTATGGTATAAATTGAAATGTTCAGGTCAGGCAAAGACAGTGATAAGTGATCAGAGAGGAAAAGGACCTATTACTAGGAACATGGAGTAGTTTGAATAATTACCCATAGGATGTAATACAAATAAATAATAACAATGTGACTCTTCTTGTAGGAACAAAAAGGTGTGTGGCTACTACTGAAAACTCTCATAAGATAGCCTTTTTACCTGCATTAAAATATTCATATTTTATATTTAAAATGTGATATATTGTAACAAACCAAATATTCACAGTGCAACTTTTAAAATTATTTCTCTTATATTACTGGCAGTACTTCCCAGTCTGTTTCATGTTATCATTATCAGACACACACAGCACTTTACAAATCAGAGAGCAAGACACAGTCCCCATGTTGAAATGCTTCATCTGAGTCCATGGTGTTGACCTCACATGTCCTTTGCATGACAGAGTTCAACAACACAGTAATTCTAGCACCCTTCAAATAGCAAGCATATTCTTGAGTGCACTAAGGATAAATCATAGTGTACACAATGTTTTCTCAAATGAGTGCATACTTAATAAAAACAAAGATGCATTATCTTGCTGGGTAGCTTGTGACTTAAAGTTTCTGGAGAAATTCTACAGAGAGTTAATGCAGCCAACCTGTCCATAATAGCTGCTTCATAATAAAGAACAGTCAAAAACAAATGCTGGAACTAGGGGTGCTGCACCCCCGGCTTGAAGTGGTTTCCATTATATACAGGGTTTACAGTTTGGTTCAATGGATCTCAGCAGCCCCACTATACAAATTGTTCCAGCCCCCATGCTGTCGGAGCTGCGTGGTGTCTTTATAGTGTCAGCAAGTTGCCCATTCAAGTGTGTTAATAGAATAAGTCCTACTTGCTTTCTTCCATATAAACAGCACTTAATATAGGTAATAATATAGCTTAAAAATTAAGAACTTTCAGCGCTATAGCCAATGCAGCTACCCTGCCTTGGAGTTGTCGCTGGTCAGGCGGGGGCCATCCTGAGGGGTTCCTGACAGGTGGTCTTCTCCATCAATCATGATAAACTTTCAGCTGCGCACATGCATGCATGTGCTCTCCTGTCTAACATGTTAACCACGAGCAATTAGTCAACATGAGAGACTCCTGAGGGAGCTCCCAGAGACCACAAATGAGATAAGGATCGAAAAAACACCCAAGTAGGTTTATTGCCAAGCGACGTACAATAATAGTTGTCAGCGAACAGACTCACTGCTGCGTCACTACATCTATTTATCGCATGACAATGGGCCCAACTCAACACTCTGGGTTATAGCATGTCTCCCATGGTCAGCCAACGGTCACCCTTTGGGGTGCCCTTTTATACACAGGTACAAACAAGTTACACATCACTGACGTATCAGGTTGTCACTGAAGGGAGGCGGGGGGGTTCCATTACTATCCATCATGCTGTTAACTCAGACCCAGTCCTGAACCTGGGTCAGCGTGTCTGTTATTTGTGGGGGTGTGTGTTGGTACCAAGATGTTTCTTAATGAGGTGTTCTGTTACAACCCCTCTGGAATGTGCTTCCAGCCTGTGCCTAGTACCTCCTAGGTATGAGTGTTTCTGTAATATCAGCCCTGTTCTTGCCAATTTCTGTGAGCAGGGCCTGCCTCTTGCTCACAGCTTCTCTTTGCTTTATATTAGCAAAGTCTTGACCACTGCTGTCTAGGCCTAAGGCCTCATACCCACCTGATATGTGGGCTTAAGTTTCAGACCCTCATCTTACTACAGGAGTAAATTACATTATAGGAGGGCAACTAACTTATAAGTAGGCCTGACAGAATTCAATTTTTAACATGAGTACAACAGCTATTGATATTTAATTTTAAGCATTTAAATGTTCATAGTTGTAGGAATTTTATTGAGAGGTCACACAATCATGATTTAATGACAGCAGACATTGAAATTCAAAATTTTAAGTTTTATAATTATTAAAACACAAATTGTTAATATTACTTGTCAAAATATAATAGTAAATATCCTTAAATCTAATAAGCTCTCAAAAAATCATTTTATTACTTTGTCTGCATATTAGAACTGGTCCAGAAATGCAACATCTACTGTGTCTTGTTGTCTAAACTCATTCTTCTCAATATACAATTATGCAGGAATTGAGAAATGTGATGGAATCGGATGAGCTTCCCACTTGTGAGTAATTGATTACTGTTCTGAGTGTTTTGCCTTAATAAATATTTGTTAGACCCAGCTGCTGAGTAGGCAAACCTTAGTACAATACCGTTATACTTACCTACATGCCTCTAGCTTTCATCCAGGACACATCACATGTTCCATTATTCACAGCCAGGCCCTAAGATACAACCAGATTTGGTCCAATCCCACAGACAGAGACAAACTCCTACAGGATCTCTATCAGGCATTCTTAAAATTTAAATACCCACCTGGGGAAGTGAAAAAACAGATTGACAGAGCCAGGTGAGTACCCAGGCATCAGCTTCTTCAAGATAGACCCAACAAACTAAACAACAGAACACCACTAGTCATCACCTACAACCCTCAGCTTAAACCCCGCCAGCGCATCATTAACAATCTACATCCTATTCTGGAAAATGATCCCTCAATCTCGCAGGCCTTAGGGAACAGGCCAATCCTCCCCTACAGACAACACCCTAACCTCAAACAAATTCTTTCCAGCAACCACGCATCACATCTCAAACACACTCACCCAGCAACCCACCCCTGCAATAAACCCCAGTGCCAACTCTGTCCACACATCTACACAAGCGACACCATCACAGGACCTAATCACATAAGCCATCACATCAGAGGCTCATACAACGGCATATCCTCTAATGTGATATATGCCATTAAGTGCCAGCAATGACTCTGTGCCATTTATATTCGACAAACTGGATAGTCTCTATGACAAAGAATTAATGGACACAAATCAGATATCCAAAAAGGCAACAGACAGAAACCTGCGGGAGAACATTTCAACTTGCCCGGTCACACATTAATGGATTTAAAGGCAGCTATTCTCTTTCAAAAGAATTTCAGGAATTAATTAGGGAGAATCTGTGGAACTAGCCTTTATATGCAAATTTGATATGATCTCGCAGGTCCTGAACAAAGTCATGAACTAGATGGGTCATTGAATATACTCAAACACCCAAATGACAAAGGCATGGACACTTGAATTGACAGATTTTTTTTCTCTCTCTTCCTCCTCTCCCCGCCTTTTCCATTTTGTATTTCAAATTCTGTGCCCCTTCCTCCATATTTGTCATCTGAAGAAGTGGGTTGTGCCCATGAAAGCTCATGATGTTATTTATATATTTTTGTTAGTCTCTAAGGTGCTACAGGACCATTGTTGTTTAAATTTTCTTAATACAACAGTGTTCATTATAACTGAAACAGCATGAGACGCTGTGTTATAGTAGCTCTGTGAGATCAATCTTTAGTGGCACTACAACTGCAACACATTAAGTCCTCTCAGTCTTCACAAATATATATTTTGAAGAGAGTTTGTGGATTTGTTTGTGCAAAATAAAGTCATACTTCACAATTACCTACAGATACCAAATTCTGAATAGTCTTGACAGTTAAATTAGCTGAATGCACTACAGATTGGACCTCCCTGGTCCGGCACCCTCAGGACCTGACTGGTCCTGGATGAGGGATTTTGCCCAGACCAGGGGAGGTCATTTCAGGTCCCCTGCCGCTGCCCTCCCATCGCTGCCCCTCTCCCACCAGGCTTCCTGGCTCCCCCTGCAACCCAGGTGAGCCACGCACCGGCTCCCTGCCCCCATCCCTGTCACAGCCCAACTAACATGCGTGCCAGCTCTCCCCCCCAACCCACAGCCCAACTGAGCCATGCACCACCTCCCAGACCCCATTCCCCTGCAGCATGCCAGAACTCTGATCTTGAAACATCCATGGTCATACTGGACCACAGATTTAGCCAGACCAGAGAATTACAGATTTTAGAGGTGCAGCCTGTACTTTTTACACCAGACTATGCTGGGTGAAAGGTTTAAAATAATTATTTTTGTTTTTCTTACGAAAAAAGTCATGACTATTCTGATTAGAGTTCATAAAAATATTTGCTAACAAAATTAAAATAGAGTCACCAATTCTACTGTCATTTTAGTGAAAAGAAAATTTTTACTGTTACAATCATAAAATAATTCAAATTAGTTACACAAAGAGTAATGGAAGCTTTACAAGTTTCTGATTCAGATTTACTATGTATGGTAATTATTTAATAAAATGAATAATGTTTCAAGTTGAAATCCTACCAATTTAAAACTGTTCTTTTACTTCTCTTTTGCAAGCACATTAAAAACATTTCATTGCATTTAATTTCTTAAACTTTCCTATAAGTGTAATCTATGCAAAATGACTTTGCCCGGTCAATGACGGGCTTCACCTGCTAGTTATAATTATGCTGTAGTGGGTGGGAGAGAGGAAGAAGGTTATCTAACTTGGTCATAAATATTTGCTTGTGACTGAAAATTAACATTCAGCATTTTCCCCTCTTGCAAGTTTTAAAAGGCAATAGGTTGCAAAGTGTGCACATCTCTGGCTGACCCAAGAACTATTTATGACCCACCCATATGACTCAGACAACCACTACCCCCCAACCTCTATCCCAAGCCCACCTTCCCATTCAGCTATCCCAACTTTCCCAGTAATTGGTATGGGGGCATAGCTGCTGATCAATTGCTTCTAGGGAGATGATGAGCATGGAATATTTCCTACTGATGACACAACTACTGGTGAACACATTACAAAGGTAATTTCCCCTCTCTGGATATTCATATCTCCACACTAAATGCTGTGAATGACCCACTTCCACCAGGACTTGATTAGCTTCATTAACACAAGCAACGTCTTCCTTATATATACACCCCTGCTTCTGTAACTTGCACTTCAATTCATCGAATAAAGTTGGTTTTACCACAAACCTTATGCCCTAATAAAACTGTTAGTCTCTAATGTGGCATAGGACTCCTTATTGTTTTTACAGATACAGACTAACATAGCCACCCCTCTGAGACAGCTCCTGAAGTAATATTATCAAAGATTTCTTTACAGAATGGAAGAATTCAGGAGGTACACAAAGCAATCCATGCAAGAGTAGACAGCAGGACATTTGTTCATTCAGTGCTCTCATTATTCTTAACGTTGTTGCATATTTACTGCTGCTGAGAAAGCTTTTTGTTCTAATTATAACAAGTTAGTGGTGTGCATCAAAAACAGCTGCTGCTGAGTGAGGTTTTTTTTGCAATTAGTTACTAGCCCTGTATGCATTCCGAAAAACCCAGCTTCCCAGAAAAGGCTTCCATGTTCTCCTTTTCTGTCTCTGCACTCAAGTCATATATTTCCAACCACAAAGCAATATGTTTTTACTATTGTTTGCCATTGACATTAAGCATTTACAAAGCACCACACATGTACCAGGACTACAGATGTGTACTTCGGATGATCACAGCCTTATGATCAGAGAATTAATTAACTCTTCCCGCATGGAGTCAGGGCTCATTTTTGTTCCTGTCACTGGAAGGGAATGTATTTTGTTGGTCTTCCCTGACATACTCATTGATCAGAGTACTTTTAGATTTCTTCAAGGAATAATACGAACCAGGGGTAGTGGCCCTGTAAGATGGATCTTACTCTCTAGGGGTATGTCTACACAGCAAAGTTATTTCAAAATAACAGCCGTTATTTTGAAATAACTTTCCTAGCATCTACACAGCCAAACCGCTATTTCGAAATTAATTCAAAATAGTGGAGTGCTTATTTTTAATTTGGTAAACCTCAATCCATGAGGAATAACGCCAAATTTGAAATAAGTGCTGTGTAGATGCTTATTTTGAAATAGAGGACCTCCAGCCCTTCCCAGGGTGCCCTGGTGGCCACTCTGGGCCAAACCAGGAAAACTCTTCTGCTCCCCCCCCCTAGCCCCGGAGCCTTTAAAGGGGTAGACTCTGGCCACAGTGCCTGTGCTAGCTACAAGCCTGCCAGCACAGAGCCAGCAGTCTGTGCACCTGGCCCAGCATGAGCCAGCAACCCAGTGGCACCCAGCCCTCCACCGCTCCCCAGGAGCAGGCTGGCAGCTCCCAGGAGCCTGCCAGGGGCCGTAAAAGGTGGGCGCCTTCCTGGTCGAGTGCGGAGATTGTGGACCTCATTGAGGTTTGGGGGGAGGCCTCCAATGTCCACGATCTCTGCACTAGACACAGGAACACAACCATCTACAGGCGGATGGCTGACAACCTGGCCACCAAAGGCCACAAGCGCACCCAGGAGCAGGTGCGCATGAAAATCAAAGAGCTGCGGCAGGCCTATGCCAGGGCCTCGGGGGGCAGCTCCCAACCAAGGGCTGACCTAGACCCCTGCCCCTATTATGATGCCCTGGATCGCACCCTGGGGGGGTCAGACAGTCCATGCCCCCCAGGTGGTCATCGACCCTGGGGCAGAGGGCCCTGCCCATGACACTGAGAAGGAGGAGGAGGACGATGGCCAGGAGCCGCAGAAGACTGGAGGGAGTGTGCTCCGCATCCGGGACCCCCGGGCCGTCCCAGCAAGCCTGTTGCCGGTGTCATCCGAGGCTGGGGAGGCCTCGACATGTGAGTACCATCACTGTTCCCTTATGTGGGGCGGGGGGGAGGGGGGAAGAGGGAGACCAGGAACCACGCATGTGGGCCTTGCTGACCATGGAGCACACAGCAACCTGTGCATGTGCCGTGCCACCCTAGGCATGTGGCCTCGGCTGGCTGCCACACAGGGGCCCTGGCCTGTTACCCACACGCGTGTATGTATATGAAGGCACATGACGTGCTCCTGACCTCGGGGAGGGACACTGCACGATGCCATCCCTCCACGAGCCCCCTCTACGCAGAGGCAGGGCACATCTCCCCTCCCCCTCCACCCCCACACTAGATACAGCACAGGGGCATAGGGGCAATCCCGGGCCAGCTCACACTCCCGAGGATAGCAGGACATGCTGAACATGGCCTGTGTGCAAGAGCATCGGCTCCGATGGTGCGGAGACCTGCCGTCCTCGCTGTGCAGAGGGGGGCTGGGCTTCACCCACTGTGTCCCTAGGGAGAACTGACCACTTCTCTTGTTTCTCCACAGCCGCAGCAGCTGTGAGTGCAGGGTGCACCACCATGCCCAGGACAGCCTCCCACACCCGGGCCAGTAGGCTGACCCGTAACCAGGAGGAGTACCAGCGGCAGCACCTAGGGATCCTGCGAGGCCAGCACCACACCCTCAACCACTGGGTGCATGAAGACCTGCAGCTGCGGCGGGAGAGCTGGCGGGGGCTGCTTGCCCAGAGTCGTGCCATCTACAACCACCTGCAGACCCTGGTGCAGAGATTGCTGCCTCCTGCCGCTCCAGCCCCAGCTGCCACCCCAGCTACTGCTCTTCCTCCCACTCCTGCTTCTTTCTCCCCCCCCCCACCTGCCCCACCCTCCATATCCGCTCCCCCCCCCCCCGGGAACACCGAGGCCCCTGCACCCGCAGTGCTGGGAGACAGGTGGGCCAGCAAGACCCCCAACCCTGAGCTTCTCCTCCCCCTTCCTCCCCTCACCTCCCCCTTCCAGCTCCCTCCTCCCAGGTTTCCCCTTCCCCTCTCCCACCCTCTCGCCCCCCCCTTCCCACCCTCATTCCCCCCCCCCCCACCCCAGTTATGTTCAATAAACAGAGTTTGTTTTTGTCAACACATGTGTCTTTATTTAATGGGAAGGAAGGTTAGGGAGGGGTCAGTGAAAGGATGTGAGGGTAAAATGAGGCACAAGTCCCCAGTGGGACACACCAGGGAGACTTTAGTCCTCCTCCGGGTGGAAGCTCTTCCGCAGGGCCTCCCGGATACGGACAGCCCCCCGATGGGCCTCCCGGCTGGCACCCATGCGGGGCTGCGCGTACAGGTGAACCAAGTGGTCGGCCTCTGCAATCCAGCCCGGCAGGAAAGCCTCCCCCTTTCTCTCGCACAAATTATGCAGCACACAACACACTGCCACCACGTGCAGAATATTCCACTCTGATAGGTCCAGGTGGGTGAGGAGGCATCTAAAACGGGCCTTCAACCAGCCAAACGCCCCTCCACCATGATACGGGCCCTGCCGAGCTTGGCATTAAAGGCCTGTCAGGAGGGGTTGAGGTGTCCCGTGTAGGGCTTCATCAGCCAGGTTGTAGGGGATAGGCCACATCCCCCACCAGGCACACAGACACGTCCATGTCCCCAACCCTGATGTGGCAGATGGGGAAAAAAGTCCCGGCATGCAGTCTTTGGCACATGGAGGAGTTGCGGTAAACCCTCGCATCGTGTGCTTTGCTGGACCAGCCCACATTAATGTCCACGAACTGGCCCTGGGGGTCAGACACAGCCAGCAGGATGACCGAGAAGTATCCCTTCTGGTCGATGTAGAGGGAGGCCTGGTGGTCCAGGGCACGGATGGGGATGTGCGTCCCATCAGTTGCCCCCCCGCAGTTGGGGTAGCCCCCACTGGGCGCCAAACCCCTCGATCACTGCATCCCCATCAGTGAGGCGGATGACTCCGCGGAGCAGCGCTCTATTGATGGCCTTGACCACCTGCAGAGGGAGACACAAAATCACCGAGAGTCACTCGAGTGCCAGGGTGGCTGAGAGTGCTCCTTCTCCACCACTGCCCCGCGCCCCCATTCCCAGGAGCAACCCCTCCCCCTGCAATCCTGGCCACCAAGGGAAGTCCATAGTGTGGGTGGGACAGAACAAACCGTCCCGTGGAGGGGACTTGCACCCCCTCCCCTCCTTTTCCCTAGGGCAGCCCATCCCCTCCTCGCACCCCCCCTCCTGACACAGTGGCCGGAGATTGCCATACCTGCATGAGCACTGCTCCGATGGTGGATCTCCCCACGCTGAACTGGTTCGCCACAGATCGGTAGCTATCCGGCATGGAGAGCTTCCAGAGGGCGATGGCCACATGCTTGTGGAGGGGAATGGTGGGCCTCATGTGCATGTCCCATCACTGCAGAGCAGGGGCGAGCCACTCATAGAGTTCGAGGAAGGTGTCTTTCTTCATCCTGAAGTTCTGGGTCCATTGTTGGTCTCCCCAGCTCTCCAGGATGATGTGGTCCCACCAGTCGCTGCTGGTGTCCAGACACCAGATGCAGCGGGGCACGCTGGCGTCCGGGAGCTGCAACTGCTCCTCCCCATCCCCCAAGAGCATCTGGAGGACGGTGTGGGGGTCGGACTGCAGCAGATGCTGCAAGGCAGCCAGCAGAAAGTGCAGCCAGGCTTGCAGCAACACATCCAAAAGAAGCACCAGTGCACCCAGGGGCAGCTCCAGCTCCATGGTGCCAAGTGCTGTGGTGTCCCGAGTCAGGGAAACCAAAGCAAGCACAGACAAAAATGCTTTGCTGTCCCTCAGCGAGGTAGGCAAGCAAGCAGGGAAAGCTGAGAACCGGCTGTCCAGGGGGGTCCCTTTAAGCACAAGCCTCAGATAGCCTCAGGCAGCAGCCACATAAAGTAACTCCTGACCTGATGCCCTGCTGGAACCAGTTTCAAGAAAGCCCAAGAAAGAAACCAACAGAACACCACTAGCCATCACCTACAGTCCTCAGCTAAAACCTCTCCAACGCATCATCAGTGATCTACAACCCATCCTGAACAATGATCCCTCACTTTCACAGGCCTTGGGAGGCAGGCCAGTCCTCACCCACAGACAACCCGCCAACCTGAAGCATATTCTCACCAGCAACTATACACCGCACCATAATAACTCTAACTCAGGAACCAATCCATGCAACAAACCTCGGTGCCAACTCTGCCCACATATATACACCAGCAACACCATCACAGGACCTAACCAGATCAGCCACATCATCACTGGTTCATTCTCCTGCACATCTACTAATGTATTATACGCCATCATGTGCCAACAATGCCCCTCTGCTATGTACATTGGCCAAACTGGACAGTCCCTACGTAAAAGAATAAATGGACACAAATCAGATATTAGGAGTGGCAATATACAAAAACCTGTAGGAGAACACTTCAATCTCCCTGGACACACAATTGCAGATCTAAAGGTAGCCATCCTGCAGCAAAAAAACTTCAAGACCAGACTTGGAAGAGAAACTGCTGAGCTACAGTTCATCTTCAAGTTTGATACCATCAACTCAGGATTAAACAAAGACTGTGAATGGCTAGCTAACTACAAAAGCAGCTTCTCCTCTCTTGGTATTCACACCTCCAGATCAGCTACTAGAAGTGGGCCTCATCCTCCCTGATTGGATTCACCTCGTTATCTCTAGCCTGATTCTGGCCTGCATATTTATACCTGCCTCTGGAAATTTCCACTACATGCATCTGACGAAGTGGGTCTTCGCTCCAACACTTCTGTTAGTCTATAAGGTGCCACAGGACTCCTCGCCGCTTCTGAAGTAGGTTCTCTTTTGGCTGTATCTTCCTATATAATTCCTCGTTGGTGACCTAATGCATACATCCTATTCTCAGGATCTTTCTATAACAGCTCCTCTCGAACGCCAATATCCTTCTCTTCGAATCTTTCATTATCACCAATGTCTCACATCCGTACAACATGCTGCTAAACACATACATTTTCAAGATGCTCAGCTTCGTTCCTAAGCTAATCGCTTTGCTTTTCCAGATCTTATCCATCACCTTCAAACTCGCTCTTGCTTTCGCTATTCTAGTCATTATTTCCTCCTTGCAGTCTAGATCATACGTCATGTTGCTCCCCAGATACGTGAACCTCTCTGCGTTCTCTAGTTTGATCCCATCTACACTGATCTTCCTTCCTATTTCCTTATCTCCAAATACCATTGTCTTAGAATCACTTTAGATGAGGAGTGATAGCTTCACACAATTTAGGTATCTCCCCATATTACCCATCTTTATTATTTTTCCTCTCCTCAGCCTCTCTTTGTTCCTACCATGGAGGAGTTATACAGAATGGCACCATTGGTGGGGTAGAGAGAGGGGTGGTTAAGGCTCAGATGCATCAATTGCAGTAAAAGTCTCACAGTCAGGACCATGCTGCTTGAGTCCAGGACACACTACTCCCAATGCCAAAGAGGTTCTGTTAGCTGCAGCATCCACATGGAGTTTTGCTGTCTCCGCGATCTGTGGGTGGAGAAATGGTGTTGCACTAACCAATACAGGAGGCTCATTGGGAACAAGAAGTGACTTTCAGCTGGCCTGACCAGTTGAATGTATCCCCAGCTCATTAGTATCATGTAAGATATTAACTGGAAGCTAATAACTTATTGATTATTACTAGTATTGTATGGTATGCATATGAAAGACAAATTCAAAACTAAAAACATATTGGAAACTATGTTATTAAACTGTATCTTCCAGGATCTCAGATGCTCCCACACACACCAGAGTGTGGCAGTGGTATAACAAACAGGTTGCTAAAATCAGAACTACAGAACCAGAGCTGCTCAACACCCAGGCACTCAGTGCATGTTTGTAGGTTAGATGAAAGCATCCAGTCCAAAAAAAAAAAAGAGTGCTAGAGCAGAGTATTTTGAGGCACTCAGTGTTGCAGGGCAGTGAGTGACTCAACCACTCACTGGTCTGGATTGCACCCCATGAGGTGACAAATGATGTTCAAAGTTGCTGTTGAGTTCATTCAAAGCTTTGTAAGGATACGAACACTGATTTCAGTCTACAAGCAGTCAAGGAAACACAATCTCCCTAAGTGCTGACCAGGGTCTGAACCACTGCTTCCAATGTAACCAGCTGAAAGGGGAGAGCAGCCCTAGGTGTGATTATGCTCCTTCAGTTGTTTAGCCCTGCAAGATAATGAACTGTTGATATGTAAATACAGCTCATGCTGTAATGGGAAAGGAATCCGGGGTGTGGTTATGTAAATCCAGTTCAGCCAGTGCTATAGGCCTGATGGATGGTCAGTTGTTGGAATGGAACGGAATGTAGTTTAACTAATTTCGCTGCTGTGGAGTCAGAAACCATGTTAACCCTAAATGTAGGAATTGTAAAATATGACTACCAGTGCTTGCAGGTGAGACACTGTCATTGTAAAGAGTCTCAGATGGACAAGACTTCTCCTTCCAGACTCAAGTGGACTAGATTGGGGGGAAGGAGCTTGAACCAGCAGACTACATGCCCTCCAGGCGTGAGCTTAAGACTGGTTCAACCTGTCTTTCTTCCCCCACCCCACCCTCTGTTCTAAGAATAGACTTAAAACAAACTCCATAAGGAGTCTGTTATTTTGAATTATTATTCCAGTGGGGGCTGGAATCTTTTGCCCAGCCTAAGTGGTGGGCAAAGAGCTGAAATCACTGAGGAAACTGACAAAAAGCTGAAATCGCTATGTTTGGCCCAGAGCCAGACCTATTGGAAGCAGCAGCAGGCAGGAGCAAGCAGCCAGCAGATGGCTGGTAGGAATAGAAGCAGGTGGCTGGCAGGGGCAGGCAGTCAACAGGTGGCTGGCAGGAGCTGATGGTGGGCAGCCAATAGGAGCAGTGGCAGGCAGCTAGCAGGGCGGCTGGAAGGAGCAGGCAGCCAGCTGGTGGGCGGCCAGTAGGAGCAGCGGCAGGTGGCCAGAGGGGCAGCTGGCAGGATCAGAGGTGAGTGGCCAACGGAGTGGGTGAGATGCCTCCTATACCCATCCCCCAAAGGGTGGGAGGTGAGCTCTGAAAAAAAAAATAACTTCTGAGCTCTTATCTGCCCTGACAAAGGGCAGCAACTGTGAGTGGGGTATGGAGAAAGTTTGGGCATGCAAATAGGACACTTACATTGCTGGACTTGTGAGCCTGAAAGGCAAAAGATATTGCTCAACCCATTTGAGCTGGGACATTTACTCGTAGTTTGGTTATGAAATCTGTTTGTGGTATTTTCCCAAGTTAATTCCATGTTACTTCTCTCCCTCTTTCATTAAAAGTTTCTTTTCTATGCTCAGACTCTGTGCTTGTGAGTGGGGAAGCATTGCCTCTCACAGGCACCCGGGGTGGGGGGGCTCGAGCCAGTTTTGTGAGAGATGGATCAAAAGGAACCCCTAGATATTGAACCTGGCCCTGGCTGCTGCTGGAGCTATCTGGCAGAAGGGTTACATAAGTTTAAAACAATATTATGTATTGGAGGAGCTAGTGAACAGGAACATCTAATGGGATTTTCGCAGAAGAGTTTAGAGAGGGAGTTTGAAGGGAGCTAGATCTACTTGGCATTCTTTAAACTCAACTAAACCCATAACCATCTGATTTTAAAAAAACTCTTAAGGAACTAATTAGATCTAGGAATGAAAAGAGAATGCAAGCAGAAGCCCAGCTGCAGAGTGGGGACTATCCATTTTTTTGCACACAATGTAATATGTATGATTATCTGCTTTCTGGACAGGTGGTATATGCCTGCATTCAGTGAAAGGAGCTCCTGGCCCTTAGAAACCATGTTCACACTTTGGAGGCCAGGGTGACTGAATTGGAGGCGCTAAGTGTGGCAGAGAGGTACTGTAGAAGCAAAGACTTCACTCAGTTTACGCGGCTAAACAGATGGTTTTATTGGCCTATAAAAGCAAAGTGAGCCAAACGTGGTCCCAGCAGAGCCGGGCCCAGTGAGGCTGGCTAATACAATCAATCCTAGTATTTTATACCCTTAACCAAACAAGTCTGATGCCAGGGCATTCCATCAAAACAAACTTCAAAGAGAAATTGTTATCAGCACAGAAAGAAACAGGTTTTTAGGGAGTTTGAGCTTCAGCTCAAAATAGTTCATTAACACATTCCAACAGCCCATCCTCCTGGCCTTTCTCACATTGGTGAAGGTCAGTTAACTTTCTAGTGTACGTGCAGAAGAGAGAAACTTAAATGGCTTCTGTTATATGAAGTGGCTTCTAGCTAAATATGAAATGGTTTCTACAGTTTTTCTATAGTACGTAGATAAGACTTTCCAGGACACAGTAGATTGGTCCCACCTCTGGTCTGACAGCCTCTGTGCTGTTGAGGAGGGTGAAAATCTCAGGGAAGGAGAACATCCAACTAGAGCAGTGGGAAGTGATCCCATAGTTGGAACCCTACTTCCAGATGATGTTGTGGTACCCTCTCGCACTCAGGACACTTCTCTGGGGGAGGGAACTCCAGTTGTTAGTAATGGGCGATTCAATCATTACAAAGATAGACAAGTGGATTTGTGATGACCGGGAGAACTGTATGGTGACTTGACTGCCTGATGCAAAGGTTGCAGATCTCACATCTAGATAGAGACTTATGTGTAGTGCTGGAGAGGAGCTGTGATCATGGTCCATGTAGGTACCAATGACAAAGAGAAGGATAGGAGAGAGGTCCTGGAGGCCAAATTTAGGCTACTAGGAAAGAGACTGAAATCCAGGACCTCAAAGGTAGCATTCTCTGAAATGCTTCCAGTTCAACGTGCAATGGCCAGGTGGACAGGCAGAATTGCAGGGTCTCAATGCGTGGATGAGACAATGGTGTAGGGAGGGGGTGTTAGCTTTATTAGGAACTGGGGGAACTTTTGGGATAGGGGGAGCTTATACAGGAAGGATGGGCTTCACCTAAACCAAAATGGAACCAGATTGATGGCATTTAAAATTAAAAAGGTCGTAGAGCAGTTTTTAAACTAAGGGCTGGGTGAAAGCCAACAGATGCGGAGGAGCACATCCCTAAGTAGAGAATCTCTATTAATAGATCCTCTATGTCCTAGTAAGGAGGAGAGGATGGAAGATAAGATATGAGTAAGATCAGATGAGAAACAGTCAAATGAAAGAGAGTCCCTTTCAATCACATCAGATAATGTAAGACAGCTAAAGAGTGACAAGGTTTTGAAGTGCTTATATACAAACTCTAGACGTTTAAATAATAAGATGGGTGAACTAGAGTGCCTCATATTAAATAAGGATATTGATATAATAGACATCACAGAAACTTGGTGGAATGAGGATAATCAATGGGACACAAATACCAGGGTGCAAAATATGGCAGAAGGACAGAACAGGTCATGCTGGTGGCAGAGTGGCAATTTATGTGAAAGGAAACGGAAGTAAATGAAGTAAAAGTTTTAAATGAATCAAACAGTTCCATAGGATCTTTATAGATAGTAATCCCATCTTCTAATATGAAGATAGCAATAGAGATATATTAATGACACCTGACCAGAAAAGCGATAGTGACAATGACTGTGAAATGCTAAAGGGTGATTAGAGAGACTATAAATTTTTTTAAAAAACCTTAGTAACAGGGGATTTTAACTAGTCCCATATTGACTAGATGTATGTGACTGTAGGAGGAACACCTTAAATGATTGTTTCTTGGAACAGCTGGTTCTGGAACTCACAAGAGGAGAAGCAATTCTTGATTTAGTCTTAAGTGAAGCACAGAATCTGGTCCAAGAAGTTACTATTTCTGGAGCACTTGGAAATAGCAACCATAATATAATTCAATTTAATATCCCTGTTGTGGGAAAAACCCACAGCAGTCCAACACTGTGGCATTTAATTTCAGAAAGGAGAACTAACTAACCCCTCATTTTTGTGTAAACAGAAATTAAAAGGTACAGTGCCAAAAGTAAAATCCCTGCAAGCTGTTCTCAAAGACAACACAATAGATGCTCAACTGAAATGTATACCCCAAGTTAAAAAACACAATAAGATAATTAAAAAAGTGCCACCGTGGCTTAACAAACAAGTAAAAGAAGCAAAGAAATAAAAAGGCATCATTTAAAAAGTGGAATTTACATCCTAGTGAGCAAAATAGAAAGGAGCCTAAACTCTGGCAAATGAAGTGCAAAAATATAATTAGGAAGGCCGAAAAGGAATGTGAAAAACAGCTAGCCAAAAACTCAAAAAGATAATAGTAAATGTAAGTACATCAGAAGCGAGAAGCCTGCTAAACAGCCAGTGGGACCAGCCCATGGGACAATCAGGATGCTAAAGGAGCACTCAAAATATTCACCTCACTCTGAGGAATGAATTGTGAACATGTTAGGGCAAAATAGGTCCCTGAATATACACACAGGAACAGGCTGACCCTTAAAGTGATAAACACTCACTTCTTCTGTTTGTCCAAGATTCAGCACTTGTCAAAATTACTCAGCAAATTAAGTTGACTAGCTCCACTTTCTCACGAAAGTGTTCTGAAAGAAATTACACGTAGAATTCTCACCTTCCACTATGTGTGAAAAGAATTATAAAACTCAATTATTTAGATTCTAATTAAAACACCATTATCAGGAGCTGGAAGTGACCAGTATTTTTCCCTGGTGGCTGACACTTTGTGCTCTGGAATCAAGTTTTTTCCTATAATTATTATTTTAAATCTTCAAAGTTGTGAACAAAAGCTTCAGCATGTTAACTGCATAAAAGTCTGCCTCAGTCTAGAACTATTAACCTAAGGCAGTGCTTCTTAACCAGGGGTACTCTTACTCCTGAGGCTATACAGAGCTCTTTCAGGGACTATATCAACTCCTCTAGATACTTTACAAGAGGACACATAAAAAGTACTCGCAAAGACAGCACAAATTAAAATTCCATTCAGACAAGGACTTGTTTATACTGCTCTATATACTATACACTGAAATATAAGTACTGTATTTATATTCCAGTTGATTTATTTTATAATTATATGGTAAAAGTGAGAAACTCAGCAATTTTCCAGTAATAGCATGCTGTGACACTTTACTTATTTACAAAATCAGACATAAAAATACCAGTTTTAAAGTGAGCTGAAACTTGCATGTACACAAGACTCATCAGCCTACTGAAAAGGGAAGGGTGGTCTGGAAAGACTGAGAGACACTGTTCTGAGAAGTATAAACTGCCCCATTTATCTCACTGGTGTGTTCACTGTGAAGTCTAATGATAGCAATTTAAATAACTGCATTGTTAACTATTTCAAAATGATCAAAGTATAAAGGGGAAATGTAACCTACTCATGTATCTTAGAAGTTTCTTAATTAATAGCATCAGCTCAAGAACGAGACCTTGGTGACACTGTAGACAGCTCATTAAAAATGGCTCAATTTGGAGCTGCTGTTAAAAAGACAAATAATATAATAGAATGAATAAGTAATGGAATAGTGAATAATCTGGAGATTATACCGTCTTTATGCTTTAAACATGTGACTTAATTATACTTTATAATCCATGATACATCCTCATTTGGAATACTATGTGCAGTGGTCACCCCATATCAAAAGGTTATTACAAAACTCATGGAAGTTCAGAGAAGGGTGAGAAGAATGATCAATAGCCTGAACAACACTTTTATGAAGTGACAACAAGGAATCCTGTGGCACCTGAAAGACTAACAGATTTATTTGGGCATAAGCTTTGGTGGGGAAAGATCCACTTTGTCAGATGCTTATGCCCAAATAAATCTGTAAGTCTTTAATGTGCTATAGGATACGACATTGTATTTGCAGATACAGACCAACATGGCTACCCATCTGATACACATAAGAAGAGATTGCAAAGACTGCAATTGTTTCTATGGAAAAGGAGAGAAACAAGTGGAGACATGGTGAAGTATATAAAATATAGTCTCAAGAAAGTAGATTGGGGATTCCTTAAATTAATGTGGGGCCAGATTATCCCATATCTGTTATGGAAGGGTTCTTTCTTCCTTCGCAGCATCTGCATCTGGCCAGTGTTGGAGACAGAATACTGGACTAGCTGGACCTCAGTCAAATCACAATTCCTATGATCCTACAAGAAAGTAGGATAATCACATGCAGATTACAACAAGTTACTCTCAGAATCATCTTCCTTTGGTGTCTTGAATAGGTAGAGATGATACTTATTATTTTCTACTCTGATGCTCATTATCATGAATGTGTTGTCTAGGATTTTGTGAATGGAAATAAAAAACACATCAGTAACCTGGGGATAATTATACAACTTCCCTTGCACAGTTCTTTGAGCTCTGTGGATGAAAAGTACTATATAAGAGCTAGATAATAGTCATAGTAGTCATGGGATTTATCCTGGTATCCAAATGACCTCTAGCACTCAGTCTCTTGCAGAGTCATACTCTTGTGTGGACAATTCTTGACCACAGTGCCTCAGGTCATCTATTCCTTGGTCACAAATGAGAGCCAAATGCCCACCACAGAGGCACACTGTAAGTCATAAGGACTGATTTATTTTCTGACACGTTCTCACCCTACAGACAGATATCCCATTTTATGTCCTGTTCATCAATTTTCACCTTACAAAAAAATCACCTCCTGTTCAACAGACAAGTAGTGGTAGCCTAATATATTTTAAAAAGTGTTTTTGGATGAGTCATACCTTTGCTGAACAAAATGTCACTGACAGTATACACAGAAAGAGAGAATAAATGTATTCCTTAGTCACTGTAGCAGTCACTGTTCATGAAAAAACAATTCATCTGACAAGAGGAAACATCTGGGAAATGAGTATCAGGAAAGAAGATTGAAACCCAGTTAAAAAAAAGGAACTTCACCTTAAGCTTCTGTTGCATTTGCATCTTAGTATGATGAGAAAACAGAGCTTGGACCACAACTGGGATGTATAAGAGTAACTATGTCATTGACATAAAAAGACAGAAAGCCAACAATGACAGATTAAAATTAGAACTGTGGACAAGTTAACAACTACAGATATCAAGCCCCAACAAAGTAGACTGAAGAAATGGAACTGTCTAAAGGAAAAGCAGTTACTGAACTACAATATTTATAGGGCAATCCAAGTGCTCCCATATGAGGCAACAAACTTGGATGAGCAACTTATCTGAACAAGTCTTCATGGGATTTTTAGAAACAATTTAAGATTACTCTCGTGAAACTCCAGGCTGGTTTTCTTTTGTTTTGTTTCTGCAGAATGACGGAGAGCCAGGGTCCCCCAACCCCTCCTTTTTGGTCCCATGTCTTGCTTTTTTAGGAGCATGTATTCTTCAGAAAAAAGTAAATTAAGTGCTTAATGCCCACTATACACAAGAATGTTTACATGCAGCTAGCAAGTGAAGAAGTTAACTTTTTAAGAATTGCTTATTATGGCAGCTTCCCCCTTCTGCAGCATTAGCTCTAATTACCTGGTGAGTGAGACTGCCAGCATTGTTATAAACAGCTTGCTATTCTACCATAGCAGCAGAGCATGACAATGGACATGATGAAAAGAAAGCTGAAAACATTAAAATGGCTACACAGCTTGGAGGAGATCTCTGGAAAAAGTGAAACAGTTCATTTATTTTATGGAACCACTCGTCTGCGCTCTAATTTCCATTCTGCTGCTTCGTGGGTAATGAGATAGCCCCAGACACCATCCAGACCCTCATTCGTACTGCAAAGGTGGTCCTGTCAATTGGACACTTTTTGATACAGCTGTCTAAAATTGGAAACCCTGGCACACAACACACATAATTAGCCTGAGAGGCAAAAAGTCCATAGCTTCACAGACAGCTTGTGCATGGTATCTGCTGCAGAATCTACCTACCCTCCCACATCAACATCCCAAATGATTTATTTGGGAAGAACACTGATGGCACTGCCCTTGAAATGAAAGGCACTTAGGATTTGATCTTTTTTTCTGGGCTATAGAAATCAACACCCTTGCTCTATTAGTAAGAGCTTTATTGTTCACATAAATCACATGAGCATATTAAAGTGTCCAAGTGTGTAAAGCACCTACATGTGGACTATTATATGCCTCATCCTGAAAGAGCCAAAAAGCAGCCTCTGATAGATAGCCCAATCAAATAGAAATGAGTTAGTTTTCTTAGTGGAAAAAATTATCCTATTTTTTTCAAGTAAAAAACAGGTAGAGCTTCTCACACATGTAAACAAGGGGAGTAGAAGTATATACTGCCTAGACACCATGAAGTATACAGAGCCTGATTCTCCCATTGCATTTACAAGTTTTACACTATGGAAATCCTATTGAATCCGGGAGAGCTACCGCTGAATTGCACTGGTGAGTGGAGATTCAGGCCTGTACATTATTTCCTCAATGAAGCGGTTTGCCTTTCATTAATGGACAGCTATGGATAATGTCCAAAAAGGTTTCTATCGTCTTTCCATTCAGACAGATCAGCCAACAGCTAAGCACACTACAGCAGTACCTCCAGAATGGAATTTCGTGGTATTAACTGTCAACAGTAACATATCAGTTATATCAGTTCTTCAAAAGCAGAAATGATGGGAACAAACCTTTTACATCCTACCTTCTTGTACAGCTAAATGGATGGAACTACACTAGAATCTCTGTCATCCACCAGACAAGGCATGACAAAGATGAGGATGGCGTGCTTACATGACACTCTGCATCCCCCACCACTCCCAGGCACCGCCCCCCTCTTCTATCGGAGCAGAAAAGAAAAGGCTTCATCTAGGAGATTAGGGAGCGGCAGCATACAAGGTTGCTTCCTCCGCCCCCTGCCAAGGTCTGTACCATGGGTGTTCCCAAATTAGGGACACCTGGAGTACAGAAGTTATATTATATTAGGTACCAAAAAGCCTTCCCTCCCAAAGGATAAGTAGGTAGAATCTTTCTCCATGATTTACCTCAGTCTCCTCATGTCCATTCATGATATTATGTGAAATGCGATGGTCCCCTCTTTCCTGCACAATTAATACTAGATCTTTAAGGTATGAGGGAAGACTGAAAAAAATGGACTTGTTTAGTTTAGAAAAGAGAAGACTGAGAGGGGACACGATAACAGTTTTCAACTACCTAAAAGGGTGTTACAAGAAGAGGGAGAAAAATTGTTCTCCTTGACCTCTGAGGATAGGACTAGAAGCAATGAGCTTAAATTGCAGTGAGGGAGGTTTAGGTTGGACATCAGGAAAAACTTCCTGTCAGGGTGGTTAAACATTGGAATAAATTGCCTAAGGAGGTTTGTGGAATTTCCGTCTCTGGGAGATATTTAAGAGCTGGTTAGATAGACATCTAACAGGGATGGTCTACATGGTGCTTGGCCCTGCCATGAGGGTAAGGGACTGGACTTGATGACCTCTAGGTCCCTTTCCAGTTCTAGGATTCTATGATTTATTATCTTCAACAGGCTGCATAACCCTTAAGATGCAAAGTGCCCCAAGACATATGCTTTCTTGCACATATGGGCTTACTGCAAGTTTTACGTATTGGAAAATTTAGCCATAATGGAACTAAAATGGTGCAGATGCCAGTCTACTAATAGCTGACTATGCAATGAGGATAAGGTAATGTCTTTTAGTGGACCAACTTGCATTAACTCAAAATAATTTTGTGAAGTACACGTGGCCTAAGTTAGGTTGGCATAAAGCTGCCGCAGTTAGTACATTGCTTATATGCACACAGACTTAGATCCTTTTGTTGGAGGTGAGCATACTCCCCAGAAGTGCTTGTATTGATGCACCATCGCGAGGTACCACCACTATCCAGTCCAGTGTCTTTTCAGAGGTTCTGACAATGTGAATGCCAGAGAGATAATTGCCATTGTAGTGATTTTCCCTCTCTTAGTAATTACACCTCCCAATAAGCTACTGTGTGTGAATCATATCCACCCTGGCTTAACAATGGTCCTACCCTTGATAAATGTCATAGAATCATAGGGTTGAAAGAGACCTCAGTGGGTCACTGAGTCCAACCCCCTGCTAAAAGCAGGACCAACCCCAATTAAATAATCCCAGCCAGGGCTATGTCAAGCCAGGACATAAAAACTTCTAGGGATGGGGATTCCACCACCTCCCTGTGTAACCCATTCCAGTGTTTCACCACCCTCCTAGTAAAATAATTGTTCCTAATATCCTACTTAGACCTCCCACACTTCAACTTGAGACCATTGTTTCTCGTTCTGTCATCTGCCAACACCGAGAACAGCATCTCTCCACCCTCTTTGGAACCCCTCTTCAAAGAAGAAGAGGGCTCTCAAATACCCTGCAATTCTTCTGTGGGCTAAATAAGCCCAAATCCCTCAGCTTCTCTGCATAATGTTCCATAGAATCTCTATGGATAGTAATTCCATGCTCTAATAATAAGAATACAGCAGTAGAGATATATTATCAACCACCTCACCAGGACAGTGATAGTGACTGTGAAATGCTAAGGGAGATGAGAGGCTATCAAAATAAAAAACTCAATAATAGTGGGGGATTTCAACTATCCCCGCATTGACTGTGTACACGTCACCTCAGGACATGATGCAGAGATAAAATTTCTTGATACCTTAAATGACCGCTTCTTAGAGCAGCTGGTTCCAGAACCCACAAGGGGAGAGGCAATTCTTGATTTAGTCCTAAGGGGAGTGCAGGATCTGGTCCAAGAGGTAAATATAACTGGACCGCTTAGAAACAGTGACCATAATGTAATAAAATTTAATATCCCTGTGGTGGGAAAAACACTGCAGCAGCCCAACACTGTAGCATTTAATTTCAGAAAGGGAAACTACACAAAAATGAGGAAGTTAGTTAAACGGACATTAAAAACACGGTGACAAAAGTAAAATCCCTGCAAGCTACATGGAAACTTTTCAAAGACACCATAAAAGAGTCCCAACTGAAATATATACCCCAAATTAAAAAAACACAGTAAGAAAACCAAAAGAGTGCCACTGTGGCTTAACAACCAAGTAAAAGAAGTAGTAAGAGATAAAGAGGCATCATTTAAAAAGCAGAAGTAAAATCCTAATGAGGAAAATAGAAAGCATAAACTTTGTCAAATTAAGTGTAAAAATATAATAAGAAAAGCCAAAAAGGAGTTTGAAGAACAGCTAGCCAAAAACTCAAAAAGTAATAGCAAAATGTTTTTTAAATATATAAGAAGCAGGAAGTCTGATAAACAACCAGTGGGGCCCCTGGATAATTGAGATGCTAAAGGAGCACTCAAAGATAAAATCATCAGAGACACTAAATGAATTCTTTGCTTCCATCTTCACAGCTGAGAATGTTAGGGAGATTCCTAACCCTGGGCCATTCTTTTTACATGACAAATCAGAGGAATTGTCTCAGAATGAGGTGTCATTAGAGGAGGTTTTGGAACAAATTGATAAAGTTAACAGTAACAAGTCACTGGGATCAGATGGCATTCACCCAAGAGTTCTGAAAGAACTCAAATGTGAAATTGTGGAACTATTAACTGTAGTTTTGTAGCCTATCCTTTCAATCAGCTTCTGTACCTAATAACTGGAAGATAACTAACATGACTCCAATATTTTAAAAGGGCTCTCGGGGTGATCCAAGCAATTAAGAACATAAGAACATAAGAAGGCCGTACTGGGTCAGACCAAAGGTCCATCTAGCCCAGTATCCTGTCTGCCGACAGTGGCCAGCACCAGGTGCCCCAGAGAGGGTGGACCGAAGACAATGATCAAACGATTTGTCTCCTGCCATCCCTCTCCAGCCTCTGACAAACAGAGGCCAAGGACACCATTTTATCCCCTGGCTAATAGCCTTTTATGGACCTAACCTCCATGAAATTATCTAGCTTCTCTTTAAACTCTATTATAGTCCTAGCCTTCACAGCCTCCTCTGGCAAGGAGTTCCACAGGCTGACTACACGCTGTGTGAAGAAGAACTTTCTTTTATTAGTTTTAAACCTGCTACCCATTAATTTCATTTGGTGTCCTCTAGTTCTTCTATTTAGGGAACTAATAAATAACTTTTCTTTATCGGCCCTCTCCACTCATGATTTTATATACCTCTATCATATCCCCCCTCAGTCTCCTCTTTTCTAAACTGAAAAGTCCCAGTCGCTTTAACCTCTCCTCATATGGGACCCGTTCCAAACCCCTAATCATTTTAGTTGCCCTTTTCTGAACCCTTTCCAAGGCCAAAATATCTTTTTTGAGGTGAGGAGACCACATCTGTACACAGTATTCAAGATGTGGGCGTACCATAGTTTTATACAGGGGCAGTAAGATATTCTGGGTCTTATTTTCTATCCCTTTCTTAATAATTCCTAGCATCCTATTTGCCTTTTTGACCGCCGCTGCACACTGTGTGGAAGTTTTCAGAGAACTGTCCACGATAACTCCAAGATCTCTTTCCTGATTTGTCGTAGCCAAATTAGCCCCCATCATATCGTACGTATAGTTGGGGTTATTTTTCCCGATGTGCATTACTTTACACTTATCCACATTAAATTTCATTTGCCATTTTGTTGCCCAATCACTCAGTTTGGTGAGATCTTTTTGGAGTCCCTCACAGTCTGCTTTTGTCTTGACTATCCTAAGCAGTTTGGTATCATCCGCAAACTTTACCACCTCACTGCTTACCCCTTTCTCCAGATCATTTATGAATAAGTTGAACAGGATTGGTCCTAGGACCGACCCTTGGGGGACACCACTAGTTACCCCTCTCCATTCTGAAAATTTACCATTTATTCCTACCCTTTGTTTCCTGTCTTTTAACCAGTTCTCAATCCAAGAAAGGACCTTCCCTCTTATCCCATGGCCATGTAATTTACACAAGAGCCTTTGGTGAGGGACCTTGTCAAAGGCTTTCTGAAAATCTAAGTATACTATATCTACTGGATCCCCCTTGTCCGCATGTTTGTTAACCCCTTCAAAGAACTCTAATAGATTAGTAAGACAGGATTTCCCTTTACAGAAACCATGTTGACTTTTGTCCAACAAATTATGTTCTTCTACATGCTTCACAATTTTATTCTTTACTATTGTTTCGACTAATTTGCCCGGTACTGAAGTTAGACTTACCGGTCTGTAATTGCCCGGATCGCCTCTAGAGCCCTTTTTAAATATTGGTGTCTTTTAAATATTGGTATCTTTTAACCAGTAAGTTTAATGTCAGTACCGGGCAAAATAGTTGAAACGATAGTAAAGAATAAAATTGTCAGACACCTAGATCAGTGGTCTCCAAACTTTTTAAGCACAAGATCACTTTTCCAATTTAAGTCAAGCCAGGATCTACCTCAAAGCCAAATACCTTTGTCTTACCTCCTTCCCTACCCCTTCTCCAAGGCCCCCCACCCTGCTCATTCTGTGGAGAAGGGGGTACAGAGGTGGGGAGAAGGGAACACCCTGACATCAGTGGCCCCTCTTTTCTGCCTCCCTGACCCTGAATAGTAAACAGAAGCCCCCCCGGCTGCTATCTCTAAGGCAGAGGCCAGGAGCAGCACAGCAGTGGTGGGGGGCGGGGGGGGGGGCAGCTGAAGTACTAAAGCTCCAAGCCAAACCAGTCAGGGTCACCTGTCAGAGGCTCCAAGATCTACCAGTAAATCCTGATCTACTGATTGGTGACCACTGACCTAGATGAACATAATTTGTTGGGGAAAAGTCAACATGGTTTCTGTAAGGGGAAATAATGTCTTACTAATCTACTAGAGTTCTTTGAGGGGGTCAACAAACATGTGGACAAGGGGGATCCAGTGGACATAGTGTACTTAGATTTCCAGAAAGCCTTTAACAAGGTCCCTCACCAAAGGCTCTTAAGTAAGGTAGCTGTCATGGGGTAAGAGGGAAAGTCTCTCATGGATTGATAACTGGTTAAAAGGACAGAAAACATACAGTAGGAATAAACAGTAAGTTTTCAGAATGGAGAGAGGCATCGAGGTAAGGATCCCCAGGGATCTGTCCTGGGGCCAATCCTATTCAACCTATTTATAAATGATCTGGAAAAAGGGGTAAACAGTGAGGTGGCAAAATTTGCAGATGATACCAAACTGCTTAAGATACTTAAGACCAAAGCAGACTGTGAAGAGCTTCAAAAAGATCTCACCAAACTAAGTGATTGGGCAACAAAAATGGCAAATAAAATTTAATGTTGATAAATGCAAAGTAATGCATGTTAGAAAAAATAATCCTAACTATACATACAATATGATGGGGACTAATGTAGCTACAACTACTCATGAGAGAGATCTTGCAGTCATTGTGGAGAGTTCTCTGAAAACATCCACTCAGTGTACAGCAGCAGTCAAAAAAGCAAACAGGATGTTAGGAATCATTTAAAAAGAGAGAGAGAATAAGACAGAGAATATCTTATTGCCTCTATATAAAACCATGGTACGCCCACATTTTGAATACTGTGTACAGATGTGGTCACCTCATCTCATAAAGGATATATTGGCATTGGAAAATATTTAGAAAAGGGCAATAAAAATGATTAGGGGTTTGACATGGGTGCCATATGAAGAGAGATTAGAGAGACTTGGACTTTTCAGCTTAGAAAAGAGGAGTCTAAGGGGGGATATGATAGGGCTCTATAAAATCATGAAAGGTATGAAGAAAGTGAATAAGGAAAAGTTATTTACTTGTTCCCATAAGAACTAGGGGGTCAGCAAATGAAATTCATAGGCAGCAGGTTTAAAACAAACAAATAAAAAGTTTTTCTTTACACAGTGCACAGTCAACCTGTGGAACTCCTTGCCAGAGGATGTTGTGAAGGCCAGGAATTTAACAGGGTTCAAAAAAACACTTGATAAATTCATGGAGGTTAGGTCCATCAATGGCAATTAGCCAGGATAGGTAGGAATGGTATCCCTAGCCTCTCTGTCAGTCAGAGGCTGCAAATGTATGACCAGAGAGGGAATCACATGATCATTTCCTGTTCTGTTCACTCCCTCTGGGGCATCTGGCCTTGGCCACTGTTGGAAGACAGGATAGCGGGCTAGATGGACCTTTGGTCTAACCCAGTATGGCTGTTCTTTTTAGTTGTCATGTGCTCCAGGCTTCTAATCATTTTTGTTGCCCTCCCCTGGACCCTCTCCAATGCATCCACATCCTTTCTATAATGGAGGGGAACCCAGAATTGGGCACAGTACTCAAGATCCAGTGCTGACTAAAGGGGAATCATCATTTCCGTAGATCTGCTGGCAATGCTCCTACTAATGTATCCCAATATGCTGCTGGCCTTCTTGGCTACAAGGGCACAGTTGACTCATATCCAGCTTCTCAGCCACTGTAATCCCCAGGTCCTTTTCTGCAGAACTGCTGCTTAGCCTCTTTGTCCCCAGCCTGTAGCAGAGCTTGAGATTCTTCCGTCCCAAATGCAGGACTCTGCACTTGTCCTTGCTGAACCTTATCAGATTTCTTTTGGCCCAATCCTCTAATTCATTGGTCACCAACCAGTAGATCAGGATCTACCGGTAGATCTTGGAGCCTCTGACAGGTGATCCTAACTAGTTTGGCCAGGAAGCTCTCAAGCGCTGGCACTTCAGTTGCCCCTCCACCTACTGTCATGCTGCTCCTGCCCTCTGCCTTGGAGCTGCCTCTCTGGGAGCCTCCTGCTTGCTGTGTAGGGTGTGGGAGGGAGAAGAGGGGTGGACTTACGTCAGGTTGTTCTTCTTTCCCCCAACTTCTGTACCCTATCTCCATACAGAGAGAAGGGAATGGAGGGAGCTTGGCAATGCAAATCTCTGTCATTCTCACAAATACATATGTGGGGGGTTGTTGTTATGTCTCTTACTGCTAGCCAAGTGGGTTAGTTTTGAGTTTTAACTGGTCTGTGCATTTCATCATTTTCATTTCTCTCTTACGTGTAAATGTGATCCTTTGAGCAGTGAGTTCTAAAATGCCTAACCTGTTGTGGCTGAAGTAATTATTCCTGTGGTAATTGCTGCTCCTGGAAGTGGCTGGCATGTCCCTGCAGCCCCTGAGAAAGGCAGAGCAGGGGGTCTTAATACGCTGTCCTTGCCTGCAGACACCACTCCTGCAGCTCCCATTGATCAGGAATGGGGAACTGTGGCCAGTAGAAGCTGTGAGCTCAGTGCCTGTAGATGAGGGGCAACACATGGTGATATGGAGCCATTGCTGTACATGCCAGCTGCTTTCAGGAGTGGTGCAGGGCGAGGGCAGGAGTAAGCCTGCCTTAACCCCAACACTACACCACCCAAAAGCCATCTCAGTAAACGGTGCTCAGCCAGAACCCCTGTCCCAGCTGTGAACCTCCTCCTGCCCCAGACATGAGTCCCCCTGCATACAAACTCCTTCCCAGAGTTTGCGCCCTGAAACCCCTCCTGGACCCAATCCCCTACCTTGGACTAAACCCAGAGTCCCTCCCTCACTCCAAACTCCTTGGCCCAAGACCAGAGCCTGCACCCCAACCTCCTACCCCAGCCTAGTAAAAGTGAGTGAAGATGGGGGAGGAGAGGGAAATGGAGTGAGCAGGGTAAGGCCTCAGAGAAGGGGTAGAGCAAGTCAGGACCTCAAAGAAGGGGCGGGAAGGAAGTGGGCAAGGGTATTTGGGTGTGAGGTAGAGCTTAGATTGTACTTAATTTGAAAAAATGATCTTCTGGTTAAAAAGGCTGGAGACCACTGCTCTAATTAGTCTAGGTCACTCTGGACCCTGTTCCTACCCTCCAAAGTATCTACCTCTCCCCCTAGCTTAATGTGATGGGCAAACTTGATGAGGATACAACCCATCCCCTCATTCAGATCATTAATAAAGATGTTGAACAAAACCATCCCCATAATCTACTTTTGGGGCACTGCACTTGATACGAGCCACCAACCAGAAATCATGCCATTGATCACTACCCGCTGATATAGCCAGTTTTCTATCCACCTTACCATCCATTTATCCAAGCCATACTTCTTTAACTTGCTCATAGTACCTTGCCAGCAACTTGAAGAAGTATGGATTGGATAAATGGACTGTAAGATGGATAGAAAACTGGCTAGATTGGGCTCAGTGGGTAGTGACCAACAGTATGGTGTGTGGATGGCAGTCACCATCAAACGGAGTGCCCCAAGGGTCAGTTCTAGGGCCCTTTTTGTTTAACATCTTTATTAGTGACCTGGATGAGGGGATGGGTTGCACCCTCAGCAAGTTTGTGGATGACGCTAGGCTAGGGAGTACCTAGGGGACACTAAGCTACATAACTCCCTTCTTTTGCTATACTAGTACATATTATATATCCATGCCTCTGCAATTTCTTCTCCAATTCATCTGATGAAGTGGGTTTCACCCACTTCAGCTTATGCCCCAACAGTCTATTAGGCTACGTCTACACTACACGCTTCTTACTCAAGAAGCCTTTTGCACAAGAGTTTTTGCGCAAAAACTTCTTGCGCAAGAGCACGTCCACACCTCAAAGTACATCGCAAAAGCGATGTGCTTTTGCGCAAGAGAGCATTCACACTGCATGGACGCTCTTGCGCAAGAAAGCTCTGACGGCCATTCACAGAATGGCCGTCAGAGCACCTGTGCTTTTTCCCATAGGGGTTCCTTGCGCAAGAAACCCCTCTGGAGCGTCCACACTTGCCTTTTTGCACAATAGCTGTAGTGCAAAAGGGAGTTATGCCTCGTAAAAGGAGGTTTACCTACACTGGCAAAAGCCCTCTCTTCTTCTATTTAACTGCTGATTTACTTGCGCAAATGCTCACTTGAGGTGTGGACGCTCCGCAGGTTTTTGCGCAAAAAACAGCTGTTTTTGCACAAAAACCTTGCAGTGTAGACATAGTCTTAGTCTTTAGGATGCCACATGATTCCTCATTTTTGCAGATACAGACCAACCCAGTTACCTACCCCTCAGGTATCTCTATGTAAAGATGCAGAAGTCACTCCCCTGGCTTTCCTAAAGCTTTAAGCACTACCGGCTCATTCTCACTGCTACTTCGGATTGCTTGTGCACTGCCCCAGTTACAGCATCAGACATAGTGTGTATGGCCTACTGGGGGTTAGAGAAATTAGAAGGGAATTGCTTGGTTGCATGAAACCAGTAGTAGTGGGCATTGGCACTGAATGCTTTCCACATTAGGTGGGGATTTTAGTTGATCTCTCACTCCTGAGAGTAACATGCACAGTGAGCACAGCTGCTGTTGGCATCCCAAAGCCACCTGGGTCCATACGCTGCAAGCCTGCATACTGCAATGATGCCTGTTGAAGTTATCACTGGGTGACGTGAGAAAGCAAAAGAAATAAGGCTGCCATCCCTAAAAATCCTTTGTCAGAGGATTGGAGGAGTACTCCATGAAAGTTTCATCAAGATCTCTCAGGAGCATTAGGGATATCCCTGTGTAAATAAGCTACTCTGCACCCCCCACCCGCAAACTTGAGAGGGGATTGAAAAGTGGATAGCATTTCCCCCTCTCTTTTTGTACTACTTACTACCTCTGCTAGATTGAGCAAATTAACAAAAAATAAAAAGCTGCATCGTGCTCCACCCTGTAATGGAAAAATGTATGTGTACCCTCAACTGAGATTCCTGAACTCCCAAGCATGTCTTTTGAAGGTTTTGAGGTTTCCTCAGGATGAAGACAAAGAGGTTAGATAATGGAGCGATTGCTTTGTGAAGTGTTTGCCCATGGATGATATGATGTTTGTCTAATTTTTCCTGTCTGAGTTCATTCAAGAGCATAGTGCATTGGATGAAGTACACCATGTGTTGTGATGACTTTATGTAGGACAGGGGTGGGCAATTATTTTTATAAGGGGGCCCACTTCACCAATTTTGGTAGTGGTTCCTGGGCTGGCTCTGCCCCAAGAAGGGGTGGGACATCAGGCAGAAGGGGTGGGGCACAGGCATGGGGCAGTTCCCCTCTAGGCACCATGTGCGGGGGGGGGGAGACTTTGTGTGCTCCCCCTCAGGGTGGAGAAGCATGCAAAATCTCTCAGCCCCTACTCCCAGTGTGCCAGGGGCATGCAGTGCCCAGAAGGAACCAAATGCCAGTCATTTTGAACAACTGGGGTTCCCTCTAGCATTGCACACTCCGGCAAGGGGAGGTGACTTCACATGCTCCCCCAAACCCCAATTGACCTGGTGGTGGGGGCCCACGAGACACTTTGGCAGACTGGATCCGGCCCACCAACAGTTACCCAACACTAGTATAGGACCTTTCCTATCTTGAGAGGTGACTGGGGGTGGAGGGGGGGACCATCTCCCGGATCATCATAGCAGTGAAGACATGTCTGCAGGTTTTACATTTGTTGTTCCTGCAGGGTCTGGTGTCACTCAGAGTTGGTGTGTCCTGATCTGTGGGAAGCTTGCTTCTGATCATGAGCTTGGCGAGGCAGAGACATTGTTTCAAGGCCAGAAGAGGGGGTGTAGGAAGATTTCATTTAGGATGGTTTATAATTGTTTGATGATACCCCACATGGGTTGCAATGATGTACAGTGAGAGGCGAGGATTTTCCACTATACTGAAGCAGATTCTCTCATGGTATCTGGATGGCCCATTGCACAATGCAAGGTACTTCTCTGGTGGAGTGTCCTTGTTTGGTGAAGGCTGTTTTTAGTGTATTTAAGGTGGTATTTGAGTGCCTAGCTGTAGGTAAGAGATTTCTTCGTGTGACTGGGATGATTACTGGATCTGTGAAAGTAGGTGAGGTGACTGGTGGATTCATCAATATCATCTGTAGGATTCCACTGTTGAAGCTGTTTGTGTTATCCTAATAATGGATGCTAATGCTGGAGTTTTCATTTGTCCAGCATTGAGGTAATGGATGGCATTTTATAAGTAATATGTAATACAATATGGAAACTACACTTACTTGGGAACAGCAAGGACAACTCAGGTTAGGTTAAGAAGGTCAAAACATTATTATTCTGTAGTAGCATCTAGGAACCCTAGCCACAGCTCAGGATCCTATTATGCAAGCCACTATACTAAGAACAAAAAGCAGTATCATTATCAGCTGCATAGTAAGAAAATAGTTAAATAAATGGAGATCAAATAGTTCTGGTTTTTCAGCCAAAGTCAGTTTTCCTACAAACATTTTGTGCCTAATGACAACATGAAAAAACGCAATGAGGCCATTCTACTGTTAGAATAGAATTCTACTTCCATAGCTAGGGAGGCTAAACACAAAATGTTTTCTTTATTTCCACTTTTCCTTTATATTGGAACATTTCTAAATGTTTTATAAAAAGGGTTTGTGCCAGACTGATCCAAATTCATTGCTAGCATAACACCACTGAGTTATAGCAGAGATAAATTTGGCCCATTATGTTGTTTCTTTTGTCTGAGTTTGGCAGCAGCAGTTCTCCCTTGTCACAGTTCTGAGCTTTTCAAAATTCAGTTTCAGTTCACCTATCCCCTAAGGCCCACACCTTAGATTGACTTAGGTTAACTTGGTTTTACCTTGTGTGCTATGAAAAATCCACTTATAGTCTAAGCAAGTAATATGCCAACAGTCAAGCAAACAATGTATTGGCTTGGCAGAAAAAGGCAAACTGCAATAGTATTTATGAAAAGATCTGGGGAAATTGCAATGTAAGGAAACATGCTGCAAACTGAAGGAACAAGTGCTGTTAACAGAATTGGAAAATCCTGTACGATTTGATAACTAACTGTGACGGCGCATTGGGGTTTTCCCATCTCCTGCACCCCCGTAATGGCATGGACAGACTCCACCAGTAAGTAGAATAGAGGGAGTTTATTGCTTCTCCAGGATACAGCGCAGCACAGATGTCATCTGGTTACAGGAACCGGGCCTAGGATGCCTCAGCCCCCCTTGAGATGGGGGAGATTGGGCCCCTAAATTCCAGCCCCTTTCCCTAGGCTGTCTCCTCCATGATCCCAGACAGAAACTAACCCACTCACTTCCAGCCCTGCCCCCCAGCCAGGGCTCCACTCCCCTTCTTCCCATTGTTCCGCTTCACATGGGAGATACCGGTCTGACAAGTTTCGAAGCCCCCTTGCATAATGACTCATCCCCTGCCCTGCTGGGCCGTGCTGCAGGCAGCAGCCAGTGGAGGTCACTCGCAACCCACTGCCCAGCATAGCAACCAGCAAGGTACCCACACTACGTCACACTAACCCACACTGTTTTGCAGCAGACTTACCAATATGCAGATCTCCAAAAACAATAAAAACAAATTTTTCAGAGAAACTGGATATTAAAGCTATTACTTTGTTATTACTATTTAAGGGTCATGAGGAAGAATTAGGATATCACCAGCTCATGTAGCCTAATGCCTATCTGATGATATCAAAAGAAAGCCTTTATGTAAATATTGTTAAGAGAGGTATCTAATAACACACACACACACACACACACACACAGAGTTCTGAAGTGGGTTGTGCCCATGACAACTGATGATACTGTCCACATTTTTTGTTAGCCGCTTAGGTGCTGTAAGATGATTCGTTGTTGTTTAAGATTTTTCTTATCAAAAATAAGTTATACCAAACAAATTAAGAGCAACTGCTATTGAATTATATAAGATTTAATATCACCAGCTAGCCCAGAGGTGGACAAATACCAGCCTGCAGGCTGGATCCAAACCACCAGTGTTAACTCCTGGCAGGTCGCCACCAGTTTATTTACCTGAGCCTCCACAGGTACTGATTATTCTAGCTCTCATTGGCTGTGGCTCACTGTTCCTAGCCAATGGGAGCTGTGGAAAGCAGTGTCCTAGTCTGCACCACTTCCCACTGTGCTCATTGGCCAGGAACCATTATCCACAGCCAACAGGAGCTGCAAATCACTAGAATTTGCAAAGGCACAGGTAACTATAGCAGCAGCAGTCCACCAAGGGCTAACCCTAGTGAACTGCCGCCATTTTATTGCCAACCCCTGAGCTAGCCCCCTACCCAATAAGAAATAAAGTAGAAGCCTTCTCAAGAACAGTGTCAAGAAGAGCACTTCAGAATCAGCAGTGGGACTATTACAATAGTTAAAGTTTATCTTCTTACCATCAAGGAAGTTGAACACATTTACAATGCAATGATTTTTCCTGAACTACAGTGAGTAGACACCTTCCAATGAAAATAATTTCAGAGACCAGTTTATGAAAGAGATATACATCTTTTGTCCTTAGCAATAAATATTGCTATTACAGACTTTTAAGATATCCAGGAACAGTCATGTGTGCTATGGAGATTTGCATTGTAGAAATCTGTTTTAGATATATTTAGTCAATAAACCTAGCCAGCATATACAGAAGTATTTGAGAATATTTTTAAATAAACAAATATTTAAAAAAATAAAAAGAGATTTAAAATATTAGGAATTGATTTTCAAAATTAGGGACATGGAAAAATAAGCATTTGATTTTGTGCATATTTATCATAGCTGTAAATCCTAATCAGATATTCCTGCACACTAATGGCCAGCAGTACATCTGAATAAATACTCAATTACTCCTGCTAATTAAGCATGCAATTGCATGGACTTTTTTTTAATCACATATAGGAATTTGAGAAAATGTACCCTTAGAACCAAGTTTTGTAATACAAACCCGTTTTCAATCTGTGCAATATAACCTTTATATGTATATTAGCAGGTAATTTTGATGATGATTTTTGGTATGTGTCTATGCATATCCTTCCTATGCAGAGTCATTCCATCCATAAGATGAGTTGGGGCAGCTACCCTAGGCCTCATGGTTTTGGGGGCCCCGTAGCATCTGCCCCAATCATCCTATGGACATGAGACCCAAGGGATTACAGGGGCCTGGTATGGTGTGACAGCAGGGGTCCCCCCCACATGCGGTAGGAGCCTGAGTGGCCCAACAGCCTGCGCTGGCTCGCTGCACTGCTCTCCCAGCCCACTGTGCTCTGCTTCGCCACAGTGGTGGGATGCAAAGCACCCCAGCTACAGGCCACTCCAATTTCCGCTACCCTGGAGAAGTGGAGTGCAGAGAGCCAGAAGGGTGGCACAGTAGGGAGGAGCAGGCTGCTGAGCTGTTCTGGCTCCTACCTCCCACATGGTGAATGGGGGGGACACAACCCCTGCTGCCACCATGCTAGGCCTCCCCATAGGTCCCCAGGCCATGTTGCTTGTGGGAGGGGGAAAGAACAGAGCAGGGGCAGGGCTTGGGGATGGGGTGGAGCAGAGTGGTTGCGCTGGGTCCCACACCTGGGGGGTTGGGGCTATTGCCTCAGGCCCTGCACCCCACCTTGGGAAGGCCCTGTTCCCATGCAATTATATGTTTGCACAATAGATACATGTTAAAGTGTTTATCTTTTGGAAATGTGTCTGTCTTTAGAGATTTGTGCTTTTTCTATTTGTAGGGTTATGTGCCTCCTGAGGTACCAGTTTTCAGCTTAGTACAACAGAACTATATCTTTCTATCAATCCTGTTCCATGCCATTTTAAAGCACAGTACTATTACAAAATGCATTCAGCAACACAAGGTTAAGTTAAAAAATAGCTAAATGCCATTCAAAGCATGTACTCTTTCAGACTCAGAAGACCTAAAAATCAAACTGCAGTGAAAAAATTTTTAACCTGCAAAGACTTTCCAGCACATCAGCAAAAATGCTAATTAAGATCTCAGTGACACAGTTTTTAGAGCCATGCTACTTCCGGATATAAGTGTAAGATTAATCTTAGTTATCAGGTGCATTCAGTTTGGCTAGAACTCTCAAATCAGGGTTGGTTCTGTTAATCCAGTTACCCTTCCTGTCAATTAATGGAAATTGTGTGATTAGAACCTTTACAATATTTGAAAAAAAAAAATCTCACCCAAAGTTTTGAAATCCCCTCTTGACCAAAACTACAAAATTGTTATTGCATTATTCACCTGATTTTTAAAACCTGAAGTAAAACAAAAGAGCTGGAAAACTACTGCATCTAAATATATTGCTCCAGTGCTTAAGTAAGGGAATAAACAAAACATGTCAATGTTGACTTCAGGTTCCACTAGAAAAGCACCACTGGAGTGTGGCTAAGTGTTTTTCCTCTGTAAATCTGATTTTAATTTAGAAATTATATTCAAGCTTCTAATGTGCATGCAGATATGGGCCCCTATTCAGCAAAGAACTTGTTCAGCAAAGAAAATGTTTTGCAAACTAGACAAACAAACAAACCCCACCACTTAGAATGAGATGGATTTCAGCAGGTTAGGTGCTTTTTGAATAAGGACTCCAAAAGTACAATGGGTAAGATTCTGGCCCAGCTGAAGTCAACAGGAAAAGTAAATTATAAGGAGAATGAAGAAAAACACTGTGGCATTAATATGCCCAAACACACAGCAGACAAGAACTTTGCCTAGTGGTACAATTCAAAGGGATCCGTTTCAAAGGGTTTCTGGATCATAAGCAGGAGGAAATAGAACCCCATAGTTATCCATCTTTTACAGAGTAAAGGGAAGTCTGAGCAGCATGAAAGCTAGATCCTGGGGGGCTGGTAATGCCAAGAGATTGCTTTAAGTGAGAAACTTAGCTTAGAGGTTTTTAGCCTGCTAGCATTATGCATGGTCTCTGTTTTATTTGTAGCCATATCAGTTTCCACTGTCTTTTCTCAGTCTTACATTTCTACTTTCATTAATAAATGCCACTGTGTTTTGTCCTGAGTATATCTGAGGGCTGTAATATTAAGTAAAGTGTGAATGCCTAATTGAATCAAATAACTAGTGTGTACTTGGTCTCTCTGGAGATCTCCAACATGGTAATTTCTGTGAATATTCAGTGGCAGGGGCTGGATACTCCAGAGGGATGTTTTTCCAGGGGACTCAGGAACTGTGGTAAACCTGCAAGTCAAAGTAAAGGCTGGCAGAAAGCTGATGAGTTGTCTATAGTAGCTAATAAACTGGGGTGACAAGGAGCTATCACCAAGTCTAGCTCTAACAAGTCTTTTTTTTTTGCTAAGGCAGAGGGATAAGCAGGTCACCGAGAAATTGTCACACAAATATATGAAATATTGGGTCACCTAGTTATCCCATAACAAGGGGCAGGGTGTTGCTCCATTACCTCAAAGCAGCCTGGGCTTAGGAAACACTGCTCTACAGCCAAAATGCTTCTGAAATAAATGTAGTCAAACTTTACTAATTCTGGGTCACTGAGAACAAAAATGATGCTTAAAATTGTTGATTGGCTCTAGTCTTCAAGATATGCTATTGGGTCAGTATATACGACCCTTGACTTGGGAATGGCAGAGGATAAGTGAGTTATAAAGGGAAGGGATCTCAATTTAAACCAGAAATGACTAAAATACATCTTTGACTGGATCTATGAATAAATCTATGACTGGGTTTGGACGGTACTTGCTTTTTAGGCAAAACAATGAATGATGCAATCTGAAGCTGGTATTGCATCATACGTGATACGAATTGCATCATGTTATTCCTAGAAGCCATGGATGATGCAATCATAACGAAGCTTACATCACTCTACTGAACAAATTGCCCTATATCAGCTCTAGAAATCATACAGCGTCGTGCTCTCTTATTTGTCAGTGTTTGATTTTGCAAAGGGACACATTTCTGTTTAGCCAAGGTGAGCAGAGATGCCTCGTACTTGTGTGAACCGTGCAGATAACTTCTGCTATGTTTGTGGTGAAGTGACTTTTGCATCACAAAAGCACAGTATAAGCACTATGGTTAAGAAAGCCTATCACCTTTATTTTGGCTGCAAAATTGGAGATCAGGACAAGAGGTGGGCCCCACACATATGCTGCAACACTTGTGCAACAAATCTTCGCCAGCGGTTGAACAGGAAAAGGAAATCTATGCCTTTTGCAGTGCCAATGATTTGGAGAGAGCCAACCGATCACACCAGCAATTGTTACTTCTGCATGGTGCCTCCCGTTGGGAAAGGTGTGTCAAAGAAGAAAAAGTGGACTGTGCATTATCCAAACATTCCATCAGCTATACGCCCAGTACCCCACGGAGAAGGCCTGCCGGTTCCTGATGCACCAGAATCATTCTCACTTGAGTCAGACGAGGAAGAGGATGAGCCATTAATGTCACAGGACCCACATTTTCTCCCATCCTCCTTCTCTGAACCACACCTCATAACACAGGGTGAACTGAATGACCTTGTCAGGGATTTGGAACTACCCAAGAGTAAGGCAGAGCTGTTGGGCTCCAGACTACAGCAGTGGAATCTCCTGGCAGGTGATGTTAGGGTTTCCGTATTCTGTGACCGTCAAAAGGATCTTGTCCCATTCTTCTTCATGGAAGGTGCTCCATTTAATGAATACAAGAGACAAGCCAAGAAGCGCCAAGTAGACACTGAATAGGACTAAACTATGTACATAATAGTTTTTTGCCTTTTGTTTCATAATAAATTTTATTTATATAACCCTTTTGCTGATTTTTAAAGTGTTACATAAACAGGACAGGTGAAATATTATCATGTAAAGCAACCATCAACACATGAAAAGACCTAGGTTTACAATTTATGATTAAAACTCCACTATCTACACAATATACATAGACGTAAAATGTAAAAACTTAAATATCTTGGAAACAGTAGCCAATCAGTTGTTTTAATTGTCATATTTGAATTCAGCACATCAAAATACATAATAAATAGCACATTTTATCTCTGAAGCAGACGACTTCTAAAAAATTGTAGACCAGTGAAATCACAGTCACCCACCTGGCCTTCCCACTGCTCTGAGAAGAGAGCAAACATGTCAAAGCACATGCTGCCTTACTGACCCACTAAAAGGCTCCATCCACTTTCAACTCCCTCCTGCCCACCTTCCCAAGTGGTTAATATAGTTGCTCCACCAAGATGACTGTGCTGAATGCAATGGGAAAGCCAACCTGAGCAATGGGAGTCCTCAATTTCTTGCTCCCCCTTTAGACCAGGTGTGCCAGTAGGGCTGGCAAGAAAATGCTGATTCAACTAAGGAGTCCATGACAGTTCCATCAAGAACTCAACAATGAACTGACAAATTAATGCCTACTCCATATCATGCTCAAGCTTAATTTCTTTATTCTAATACCAGGTTTTCCCTTACCGGCATTATATTCAATCCTTTATAAACAGTATAAAATGAAGTAGCTTGCTACATGCTAAGACTGAACATACATTTACAGTGTGTAACATCTAACTGAGGGCTGAATTTCAAACACCAGTAATAAGGGAATGAAGGCAGATGCACTTTGGATATCACAATTTCATCATGCAATTTTCGCCTTTTATTCAAAGCAGCAACATTCATTTTCACATATTGATGATTTTTCTTCTCTTCACAGAAGGAAGCAGAACTGGGAGCAATATGAGGGCAGAAGGAAGGTGATTTTAGCTCTTACATGCTCTTAATGAGTTTTCTACTGCTTCACTCCCACTGGTGTCTTTCACTCACATAGATGACCATGAACTCAGACTGTCATGGACTTACTAAAGCCTGTCCACAGTCTGCCTTATAAACAGTAACCCATCAATCACCTTCAAACCCTTTAAAATGTGGACTTGATTGAAAACCTGCACCTTTAGCTTTGGACCTGTTTGAAGCTGTGTGTTCTACCTGACTGATCTCTCCCTTATTTTATTCCTGCCCCACCTGCTCATCATGGGTCAGGCCTCTCTAAGGCCACCATTTTGGTTTTTGCAGTTCTGAATCCTTATAGATGACATTGTTTTCTCTCAGTGTCAGCTTAAGACAATCTTTAACCATTTAAACTTTCATAATTACTAAACAACTCGCATATTTATATACACCTTATTGTGTTGCAGTGTTACCTCTCCTATTTCACTAGTTTACATAAACCCAAATCTCAATCTTTTCCTTGTTTCAGCCAATAGTAATATATCAGCACCATTGACGCTGGACAGCACCTACTGCTGACAAGCATTTTCAGTACACAGAGAACAGCTGTATGAGTTTGATAGTCCTGCTATTTATTCAGAGGGACAATTCCCATACATGGGTTCACAATTCAGAGCAAACTTTTTCAAAATTATATAGCAAAACATATTTTCTTATAGCATAGAATAACATCACAATTTACAAGCATGTCATAGTCTAACCACTAAATACATTCTCGTAAGACCAGCGTCTTTTCTGAACAAAACTAACATAGGTGAACTCATTTGGTTTCCAGCTGTAAGTTTGTCAGTTCTGAGATAATATCTATAGCCTGGGCCAGAGCTGGGACTTGATTTACTGGCATCACAATACTATTTTGTACTTTAACTGTTAGGACATCAGCCCCTAATCATTCAAGACCATTTTCTTCCAACTTACCAGCATCTCTGAAATAGGTGATGCCATTTTTGCCACTGCCCCTCCCTTTGTGCCCATTTTATCCTTACTAAATATGTTATAGCCATTGATTTTAATATTCCCTTCATCCTCAGATACCAATGGGTAATGAATACAGCCTGCACTCCACTAATATACACTGGCCACAGTAGCTAAACCATCACTGAATGGTCAGTTATTTAGTTACAATATAGGCCATCAGTAAACTTCCATACTCAAAGGTGCATCTGAGTCATAATGCTCTCCGGGGTTACTTGTGGTTTGTTGTAGTTTATACACCTTCGTTATTCAAGGTTGTGCCTAAACTCAGAATTCAGCCTTTAATTGCTTGTACAGCACTTTGAAATTGTGACATGCTATAAGTATTATTATTACATAGTAATATGTTTGTGGTGGTCCTCACGGACCAAGATACAATGACATGTGCCATATCAGAGAGAGCACAATCTGCCTCCCCCATGTGCTTCCATACTGCCCTAAACACCCATGCAATGCCTTTCAGCCACCCCTATTGCACTACCTAGGTCCCACCCACATTTACAGGTATTGCTTATTTTCTCATATTAAATAGTGGGTAACTGCAATCTTTTCTGCTCTGCTACTGGAGGATTTGAAGGACAAGGCAAAAGATCTAATTTGGGCTCCTTTTGCATTTCTGCTTAGTGTCTGGAGGAGGCTAAGTAAGAAGACTACAGATCCCTCCATACTTCTCTTCAGCATCAGTGCCAAAAGGGTCTGCCTTGTTTCCAAAGGATAGAGACTAATCATCCTTGTAAGTGCCAGGTAAAGGGAACTTCAGGCTGAATGTAACTACTCAGACAGGTTTTCTGTCCACCAAGTAACAAAAAGTTATCCATTCACTCTAGTTTTTCCATGAATGTCTGCAAACGTATCACTTCCCTTCTCAGCTCCCCAACGCACATTAAAATACTTTTAACCTCTTAAGTCTGAGCTTCTTATGTCAACCTTGCTTTGGTCAGTAATTGTCACATTTTCAAAACATGTCTTTAATGTCTTTGCAGGCAATTTAAATGATTGAATAGGCCAGTGAGAAACTGGGCATTGCCACTGGAGTACATGAATGACAGAATGTATACATGTAAAATCCCATTAGGGTACCCTTCCTCCATTTTTTACCTGCAACTAGTAAGCTGCATCAAGAATATACCCATCTCTGATAGTCAAGTCAGATCCCTAAAAGGAATTCCAATCTCTGACACATCTCATTTTTAAGAAGGGTGTATGTGCCATCTCCCTATCTGAAAGGGATCCCAACAACTGCTATGTTAGAATAATGCAGAGTATTTTTTTTGTCAAGGATGTTTTACTACAACATGCAACAGAGCTCAAAGACAGTCTTAAAAAAATATTGTAGTATTAAAATTATTCCATATTACAGCTCAGCAACTCATTTCAATAGCATTTGAGTGAAGATTTCAGCAGCATATTGAGCACGTTGTATTCAGAGGAAGGGATGATTTCCAGTCCCTGAGATGTTTTATAGGGTATGTGTGCACACACTGAAGATTAATTTCTGGAACAGAGAATGGCAGGATGGAGAAAACAGCCTTTGTTCCCTGAAGCTGGCTCATGCTGTTGCAATCAGTGCTGGCATTCATAACGCACACACTCATACATACACACTGCTGTGAGAAAAGCTTTTAGCATTCTGGTCCCTCTGTTTGATTCCCAACTGGAAGTGATCAAGAAACAGAAAAATAGAGAGGAGAAGACAAAAGGAAACTGAGATTAATGTATTACACTGCTCTACAGCCAAAATGCTTCTGAAATAAATGTAGTCAAACTTTACTAATTCTGGGTCACTGAGAACGAAAATGATGCTTAAAATTGTTGATTGGCTCTAGTTTTCAAGATATGCTATTGGGTCAGTATATACGACCCTTGACTTGGGAATGGCGGAGGATAAGTGAGTTATAAAGGGAAGGGATCTCAATTTAAACCAGAAATGACTAAAATACATCTTTGACTGGATCTATGAATAAATCTATGACTGGGTTTGGACGGTACTTGCTTTTTAGGCAAAACAATGAATGATGCAATCTGAAGCTGGTATTGCATCATACGTGATACGAATTGCATCATGTTATTCCTAGAAGTCATGGATGATGCAATCATAACGAAGCTTACATCACTCTGCTGAACAAATTGCCCTATATCAGCTCTAGAAATCATACAGCGTCGTGCTCTCTTATTTGTCAGTGATTGATTTTGCAAAGGGACACATTTCTGTTTAGCCAAAGTGAGCAGAGATGCCTCGTACTTGTGTGAACCGTGCAGATAATTTCTGCTATGGTTGTGGTGAAGTGACTTTTGCATCACAAAAGCGCAGTATAAGCACTATGGTTAAGAAAGCCTATCACCTTTATTTTGGCTGCAAAATTGGAGATCAGGACAAGAGGTGGGCCCCACACATACGCTGCAACACTTGTGCAATAAATCTTCACCGGCGGTTGAACAGGAAAAGGAAATCTATGCCTTTTGCAGTGCCAATGATTTGGAGAGAGCCAACCGATCACACCAGCAATTGTTACTTCTGCATGGTGCCTCCCGTTGGGAAAGGTGTGTCAAAGAAGAAAAAGTGGACTGTGCATTATCCAAACATTCCATCAGCTATACGCCCAGTACCCCACGGAGAAGGCCTGCCGGTTCCTGATGCACCAGAATCATTCTCACTTGAGTCAGACGAGGAAGAGGATGAGCCATCAATGTCACAGGACCCACATTTTCTCCCATCCTTCTCCTCTGAACCACACCTCATAACACAGGGTGAACTGAATGACCTTGTCAGGGATTTGGAACTACCCAAGAGTAAGGCAGAGCTGTTGGGCTCCAGACTACAGCAGTGGAATCTCCTGGCAGGTGATGTTAGGGTTTCCATGTTCTGTGACCATCAAAAGGATCTTGTCCCATTCTTCTTCATGGAAGGTGCTCCATTTAATGAATACAAGAGACAAGCCAAGAAGCGCCGAGTAGACACTGAATAGGACTAAACTATGTACATAATAGTTTTTTGCCTTTTGTTTCATAATACATTTTATTTATATAACCCGTTTGCTGATTTTTAAAGTGTTACATAAACAGGACAGGTGAAATATTATCATGTAAAGCAACCAACACCACATGAAAAGACCTAGGTTTACAATTTATGATTAAAACTCTACTGTCTACACAATATCCATAGACATAAAATGTAAAAACTTAAATATCTTGGAAACAGTAGCCAATCAGTTGTTTTAATTGTCATATTTGAATTCAGCACATCAAAATACATAATAAATAGCACATTTTATCTCTGAAGCAGATGACTTCTAAAAAAATTGTAGACCAGTGATATTTGCAATTTACATTCAATTGTTTTTATGTTTATAATAATTCAAACACAAGGATGCCATGTTGCCAGTGAAAATAAAATAGTACCTCTGGTCCAGGCAATAGGCCAGATCCTAAGCCTTTCCCCCTCTGGCCCTTTTGTGCATGTTAGATGCTACCTGGGGAGTCCACTAGGTTAAGGGGAGACCCTGGTCAATAGAGCTGACATAGCTATCACTATATCAGCCCTGCCCAGGCATGGGGGGCATGTTGGTCATGACTCAGAGAAAGGCAGTGGGGGTGGAGTGCTGCTGTATTTGAGAGATCATTCTCTACTGCAATGTCAAAGAAGTTGTAGCAGCTACACATGACTTTGAACATCCCTGAGACCACTAAGTTGTGCAGGAGACCAAATGGCTAGAGAGCCAATCTCAGAATTGGGGCAGGAGGACTCAAGCCACTCACCAGCTGTTCCGGTGCAACATCACTGCAGCTGAGAATCTAAGCCTATGTTTTTAACCTTCAGTCTGGCTCATGCACAAAATATTATGATACAACATTTCATTTCCTGATCACGTACTGTAGAATTTGAACAAGAATTTCTATAAAAAAAAATTGCATTTTTCCTGCCACTTTAGATGGATACACGTTGTTATCTGTATTTTTTTCTTTTATTTACATCTAAAAGGTCTAGCATATCTTTACTGATTAAAGCTTATAATGGAGAGTGAGGGGGAGGGTGGTTCTGATTTTGTGCAAAGGAAGAGGTTGGCAAACAAATTCCATGGAGCCCTACAATTTTATTTATTTATTTATTTATTTATTTACTTAAAGAAAAGCAGCAAACTCCATTCCCAGGAATTCTCAGGGCAGTGGTGCAGAGAGCAGAACCATCCATGATGCTCCCTGGATACTCCTCTTCCATCTGGCATCATGGCTCCCTCAGGAAGTAGGCTGCAAAAGTCTTCCCCCTGCAATTGCAGTCACTTTTTCCTGGAGAGAAGTATTGAGGACATAGAGGGAGTTAACCTGTCTGGTGCAACATTAACTCCTTCATGTTGACTCTTCTGATCATAGCAGGTTTTAAAAGTAAACAACACAAAAGCAGTTGCTCCAAGGCCCTGCCTCCAACACGACACACTACTGATCCTCAGGTAGCAGACAGAGCATAAGGGTTTGAGCCTACAAACTGCAGAGTACTCCGGCCCTAGTCCAACCAAACACATATGCACTTCAACTTTAAGCATGTGACAACACATATGCTTAACTTAAGCACATGTTTAAGGGATCCCGTTTGGGGATCAGGGTCAAAGCTCTTGGAGGACTGAGCCCCAAGAAACAGAGGATCTTCTGTGATTTGGACATGGGGCATCAGGTCAGGGAGCTGCTGGCCCTGCTCTGTGCCTTATTTTCACTTGATATTGCTCCCCTTCATTAACATGTCGAAGTTACATGGACTTTTCAAAAGAAAATACAGTTTGAAAGGGTGCAGCTACATTTTGAGCCAACTATAATTCTTTCAGCCTGGCTTACAAACACCTGTCTAGATCTCTCAAGGGCATATAGAATACTCCACCATTTTCAGAGCTTGGTATATATCAAAGGAATGTGCGTTCTCTCCCCTGTAGCTCCCTGTAGTGCTGAGCCAGGCCAGGCTACTTGCTTGACTTGCTCCCTCTCAGCCTTTTGGCAGCTGCATCCCACATTCACAAAGCAGTGGTCTTAAATCTATTCCAAAAAGAAAATGGTTGGTTGCAGCTTTAATCTAACGACCCCTAGTTCCTTTACACAGGATTCATAATAAATACAATGCCTGCTGCCAAGAAGTTTAATAAGTGCCCAATTCTGATCTCCTGCCAGTGTAAGTCAGGAGCTGCTCCACTGAAATTAATGGCATTGGAGAAATGTAAAACTTGCTTAAGTGCCTGGGGAATATCAGGCCTGAAGTTTTAGAGGCAATGTTTTACATTATGAGCTCAGTTAACATGTATTTTAAACACAAAGGAATAAGTTTAGTCAGTGTCTGTTAGAGAAACACAGTTTTTGGCATATACAATTTATGTACTGCACACAGATTAACCTGATAATTGATAAAGCTTATAGTACAGTACTAATAATTCTGTAAATACAGCCTTGCAAAATTCTATTCAGCCAGGTAGATTTTTTTTTAAAAGGGAACCCAAAATATTTTCAGTTTTTTTCAATGTAATTTTCATCCTATTGAAGAGGTTTCTGCCTAATTCATCCTATTGAAGAGCAAACAAGCAGAGTTTGCACCTGGGCTGGTAAATTTTCACAACAATTTTGAAAGACTGCTTAAATACGTGTGTGTGTGTGTGTGTGCGCGGGCGGGCACACGCATGCGCACACACCCAAGCCCTGGGCATTCACATAGACACACATATAGTTACAGCATTGGATGTAACTAGGAACAAAGGCTATAGGGAACAGCATTTAATGGATTGTGATTACTGTTCTGGAACAGATTGAACCTCTCCATGGCCTATGAGAAGACAATGTGAACTGAATTCAAACAAAGAACTGACAAAAGGTTTTACTGCAAGCTACATGGATAAAATAGAAGCTCTCAATTTACAGCTATAGATGATATTTCCAACTAAAGAAAGATTTAAAACGAACAAGACATGTTGTCTAGAAAAAAAAATCTAGCTTATTTATTTTCTCCTAATATAGCATGCTACCTCACGTGAAAGCAATACCAATAACCTACTTATTTTTATTTTAAGTGTTACTATTATGGTCTGTTTATTTTGTACTAACGCAGTAAATTTCTTGTCATTCACAGAAGCTGCTATTCAGGTCTCTGTCCAGCATGAGTCCTTGCTGCTGCTGAACCAAATCAATTGTACTTCTACCAGTGCTTGAAAATGAAGCATATTCTGTATCAGCAAGTCTGGTTTGTTTTCTTTTACTCCAAATCAACTATTCAGATATTTTTTCCTTCCCCTATAAATCAGACAGGTAAGGGAAAGATGTTTTCAGAGTTATTCATAATGTTCCTTTATAGCTGATGGCATGGGGGAGAGGAGACACCTCATCCCTATCTAGGTACCTCCCTTTGAGGCAAGGTATGTCAGCTCAGTGAGGCACCCAGCTGTGGCTTATTGCCTTGTATTGGATATCTCCCCAAGTAGTAGAGGAACATGAGACCCCACTTCTTCATAGTCAAATGACTCCTGCATTCTAGTAAGAGAATGAGCAAATTAACACACACTACAGTATGGAAGCAACTCTCTCATCTTGCCATTCCATCCTGATACAGATACCCCTCTCGCGCCAGAGCATGCCTGATCACATTTCTTACCAACCGAGGCTGCCAGATGAAAGTTGCTGTTTGGGGGACTGAAAAGGTTGAGGAGTTAACCCTTAAAAACACACCCATATGACTAGGAACCTGATGGTAATTTGTCTCACACCAATGTAATTCAGGAGCAATTTCACTAAGATAAGGGAGTTACACAAGCATAAAAGGGGACAAGAGATCAGAATCAAATGCCAGTTCTCTACAGATAAAACTCTTTCCTGGATTCCTTGAATTCCAGCAGGTCTGTGCTATGTACAAACAGCCATAGATGTCAACGCTGTGAGTGCTCTGAAGCACCCCCAGGGGAAGGGAAATAGTGGATACTGAGCACTCACAGGCAGCCATCACCTCGCACCTGCTAGTGGGTCCTGAAGATCACCTCTTCCCCTTCCAACCCTGCACCTTCCACCCAGCCATGATCAGCTGTTTTGCAGTGTTCTAAAGGTAAGGGGGAGGAGCGAGGATCTGGCACTCTTGGAAGAGGGAACTGAGCCGAGTGGGAAGAGGTGGGACATGGATAAGGGGGGTGGGAAAAGGTAGGGTGGGTTCTTGAGGAAAGGGTGGAGTGGGGGCAGAGCCGGTAGTTGAGCATCCTCCTCCCTGAGCATTTTGGAGTCTGGGCCTGTGCCAACAGTTTTCACAGCTTGAAATTATCGTCTGCAAACTGTGACACTAGAAATACTAGTGAGTTTTTCAGACTCAAGCTCAAGTCAAAAAAGTTATTGCAGTAGAACAGGACTGGTTATTTTTTACTCTAAGTCTCATTCCTCCCACCAGACACCCACACGCTAGTCATTTTGTACTGCCTGCACAACACATCTCCAGCAGAAAGACTCAAACAATTACCTAATGGTGCAGAACAAGCACGACAGCCCTCTCTGCTGTGCCCCCATTTCAATGAGGATGTGTGCTGTATGACTCAGAATGAATCAGACTGAAGAAACACAACTGCAGCCTCAGAAATAATAATGACAGTGTACAATTTGGAACAAAGATTCTATGCTGCCTAATCATTGCCCAACCCCTAATTGCATTGCATATTGTATGCCTAATAGAATATACATGCATACTCGTGGTCATGTTTTTAATAAAATAAATGCTGTTGCTTAAAAATACCCAGTCAAAAAAAATCGAATTGTAATTTGATGTTTGGTGCATTATCAAATTAAAATAGTGAGGGATATGATGAAATCCCTTCCCCCCAACACCACTTGGGCTAAATTCTGCCTAGTTCTGCATGGGAGTGTAGCCGTGACATAGTCCAAGTGATAAGGGGATGACATTGTCCTAGGCAGGATGGGGTGGCCCACTTTGTCCCTATTGCACTTCTCCCCACCCTTCTTCTCCCCAGCCAGTGCCTCTATTCTCACCCCAGTCTTTTTATCCCCTCTGCCTTCAAGCCCCAGGGTGCAACCTATATCTTGCCCCTACTGACAGGACAGCCCCACCCAATAGTCTCCCAAAGTGAACCAAGGGTTGAAGTCTAAAGCTCACCCACTTTTGGCAGGGCAGCTCAGTTCAATAGTCCCACAGTAATCCAAGACAGAAGTCTGTTGAAGAGTCAGTAGATAGGGAAAAGATTTACATCCCGCAGCGGGGGGGGGGGGCATCCAGGCCCTCCCACTCAACTGGACCACAGCCCAGGGCCCTGTTAGTAGCTTGCTCTCACCACTCAGTCAGCGGGGAAATGCTAACCACAACACACTGACTCCAACAGCAGCTCACTCGCCCAGTGACCATTGCTGCTCCTGGGCTGCTTCCTGCTTCCCTGAGTCTGTTTCACCACCTCCCTCTGCATTCTGACTACTTCCCCTCATTTCCAAATCTAGCATGGTTCCCTAGATGCATCCAGTCTCCAACCTGTATGGTCGCATCCTGGCCTTTAGATAGTTGCTGGGGTTTTCAGGGAGCTGGCTCAGCACATCCTCTCCCTCCAGCTGCCCACCCCAACTGAGCTGAGATGCTCCCTTTTATAGTAGTCCAGCCTGAGCAGGTCCAGTAAGATACAGGGGGTGTGGCCTCCAGGGCTGAATTAATCACCTCCTGCTCAGTGCAGGGGGAAGGGTACACCCCATCACAGACCCATTATTACTTAGAATCATAGGCTTTAAAGGTCAGAAAGGACCAACATGACCATCTACTCTGACCTGCACATTGCAGGTCATAGAGCATCCCCCCCCCCCCACACACACACCACCTACTCCTGCAACAAACCCCTAATCACCATCTGAATTACTCAAATCATGCATAGCAACCTGGTATGACTAGGCTGTGGATTGCAGATTCCCATGAACCCACCCTCCTCCCAGTGGTCTGCAGAGTCCACTTGACAATGAGCTGAGTGCCCGGTGCACCCTTCAGTAGGTTAGTAAGTCTAACTCCAGCACATGCTGCTACTCCTGTGGAAATGCTCCTCTCCGAGTTCCCCTCCAGCATAAACCACTGCTCAGAACCCAACTCTGGCTCTTCAAGCATAAATTTGGTAACTTAAAAAAAAAAAACAAAAAAAACAAACACACACACACACACACACACCCCCCACCTCCTATTCCCTTTAATAAAGTTTTATCAGACAGCTTTTAGATTAGAAGATAAAGATTATCTTGGGTATTACAAAGCAGTAATAGAATCATTACATCCCTGTCTTGGGCTCTCGTTCAGGGTCATCCTCCAGTATCTATGTTCTGGTTTGTTTTTCTAAATCTAGCCCTCTTGAATACACTGATGCATCTTATTACAGTGACTAGTCTGCAAAATTCTTTCGTGTATTTCTATTAAGCTCTATGTTTATATACTCCCATGTTTGCATTATAGCCTCTTGTTTTCCTATATTTGTCACAATAAAGAGTTAATGTAGTTCAAATTTTAAGCAATTCACTGTGAAAGGGTAATCAATCTTCATAAGGTCACTATTAAATAAATCTGTTTTTTCACTACTAGGAAGAAGTCCAATCTCCTAAGTCATTGCACATAACACAAAACCTTGAGATGTCCTACACTGCACCATCTCACGACCAACTGCATCTTTTCAAAAGCATTAAAGTTAATGCAGTGCTTACCAGCACTTCTACACAGGGAAATGTTCCCTGGGGACAGTTACACCGGACCACTGCAGCTTCCCATTTTCAATCAAGAACATTTTTATTTGTTGTTTCAGTTTGTTACACATGGTCAATGCCAGCATTTCACTTCCCCCTACACGAAGGGCTCCCTCAGAAAGATTTTGGAGTTTTGCTCTGCAGGGCAGGAGAAAGAGCACAAGGATGCTTTCACCAACTCTATTTCATCATTTTCTTACCACTAAAAAGAGACTAAGTTGATTGTGAAGAACATGGATTCCTCAGCAGTCATCTGCTACAGCTTTCCTTTGTTTCACAGTTTCTTGATCTGCTCTGTTCCCTCCTTCAAGGATGACTACTGGGCTTTGCTTTCTTATTCGGCTGCTATGCTGCATCCGAGACAGGAGCGCCAGAAACTGTCCAGAGACTGAAAGTTTATTCAGAGTCTCCTTCCTGCCTAATCCCAAAGTCATTTTCACATGGGGAGGGAGGAAAGACAAAGGATCATGACAGAACAAACGAACTCTCAATCTTCAGAAGTGTTTATTCTGCCACTTTTTTCCTTCCATCTTCCCCTCACACCAGTCCTCCTCTCTGGGTGCACGAAGCCCCTTGAAGTGCCATTTTCCAACAGAAACAGGGGTAGAAATGAGGTGGTTACACGAAAAGTTAACCCCAACCCTTCCCTATCCCTTGCACTGCCCAGATCAGAACTGTACAGAAACCAAGCTTCCCGTACTTCCAAAGGCACCAGGTGCCAGGCAGTGCTATTGCAACCCTGGCCATAGGAAGGAAAATTCTGGCAGTCAGCCAGCAGGAGCAGACATTGATGGGGCAGCAGAAAGCTCAGATCTCCCTAGTTTTTATACTAGGCTTGCCTTCCCATGCTGACTGGCATCTTGCTCCAACCCCAACATCCCTGCTCCATTTCCCAAAATGGACACGGACACACGCACACACACTCTTCAATCTAGCCTCACTCCTTCTGCCCTCCATGCACCTCCCCTCTGCCTTCCTGCCCCCTTTCTTCTCCCTTATCCTCTTAATAATGTTGAAAAGAAGTTAATAAAAAGCTCCATGTAAAAAGAAGCAAGAGAAAGCCATTTATGGTGCAAAGCAGGTCCTATAAATCCCAGGAAATCTGCTACTTATTCTTAAGTGCCATCTACTGGCATCCTAGATATTAACTACTACTTACAGGAGCCTTTTGTGTCTGTGGTAAACATCCCACTTCTTCTCTTTTAGCTAGTCCCTTCCTTAATCCCTCACCCCAAAATTCAACAAAAAACCCATGAAACTAGTTTGACATTACAAAGCATTATCAACATCACACTGTTTAGTCTGCTGGTACATAGAGGTGACAGATGAATTGAGGCAGTGCAGAAGAAGTGAACCCTAGTTAGAGTTCAGGAAACACAAAACATTTCTTTTACCTTTACAAAGCTCCTGGTCGAGTAGTTACAGACCCCAAAGCTTTGGTTTTGCTATTTGGAAAACTAAAGCTAAAGCTAACAAACAGCCATCACAACTAGAAGGAGGGAGATAGATAAGGAAAGGATGATGATGATGATGATGGAGACGGCACACAAGCCTGGCAAAACAATAACCTAGAGATTATTTGTCTAGACATTAATTGTGCAACACAATTAAAATTTCCACCAGCGAAGGCATATCTTAATTACACAGTTTCAAAGTTATTACCTCAAATACTAAGGATGAGATTTTCTTCAACTCCATTGACTTTAGTGGAATTACACTGAAATTTACATTGTTGTAACTGAGAACAGAGTGTGGGCCTACATTTTAGGTGATTAGAGAGACTAGTGAAGGAGATCATTTCTCCTGTTTTGGTTCTTAAAAGGCTAATTTTTGTAGCATGTGAGCACCTCAGCACCTTTAATGTACTAATTTCCACAACAGCTCTGCAAGACAGAGAAGTATCATTCTCCTTGTTTTATAACTGGGGACCTCAGGCACAGAAAGGGAGTGTGACTTTTTATGGATCACACCAGGAGTCTGTGTGAGAAAATATGAACCCAGGTCTCCACTGGGTCCCTAAATGCTGGACCATTATTCCTCTGTAATTAAGTACACAAATATGCACAGCACAGATACCCTCAAGACTAAGTCAATGGGTCATTTAAAAAGGAATTTCTATGTTCTACAATGGCAACTCAAATATTTCAGAAGATGTTAATTTATTAAGCAGGACTACAATAATGCTAACTGTGTAATATAGGCTATAGCACATTCACTGAGATTTAGTACAGGCTTAATATCTATTGAGAGAGAAGTCTCTCTTACACCCCCCCACACACACTAGATAAAAAAAAAAGTGTCATAAGTTTTAGGGCCAGAATGGAACATTATGATCATCTGTTCAGACTTCCTGCATAACATCAGCAATAGAATATAATTCGGTATTTCCTACTGCATCAAACCCATAACAGATCTTTGAATTACCAGCCATGTTTTAGAAAGCCATCCAGATAAGTAGAGTTAACAGAAATCTTACACATTATATCCCATGGTTAACTCAAAGGAGAGCCTATAGAGAGGTTATTTTAGCCCTCAAAGTCACCATGGATTCTTATGGAACACTGCAAAGTAGTCATTATCCATTTGTATTAAATCAACAAGTAGTCTAGATTTCCCTCAATAGCAGTGGTGTCAATCCACATTTTTAACAGATTGTTTATTCACAGTGTAAGCAATTCAATTAGAGTTCAATCAGACAGTAATCTACCTTTTAATGTTCAAGCCTTTGTTTATTTTGCAAATTAAATATAACTTGCACACAGAAAGCCACCACCACGCTGCCACAGGAAATGGAATGGAGGGGGAGGGGTCAACGAAAATCAAGACTGCTGCAATGCATCCAAAGAATTCTAATAGGAAAAAAAGTATTACATGACTCTAAGGTAATGCAGATCGGGAAAAACTTCAGTTAACAGGTGACTCTGGTTTAGTGATTAACAAACTAGTCATAATAAACATCTTGAAATCTTAAATATACCATTCATTGGTGCTCAAATTTAGGAGAAAAAAAAAGAAAGTCGAGCAAACTGTAGATTCTAAGAGGCAGGAAATACATTCACTTTGATAACTGTCACCCAGTATAAAATCCTAGCTCTACTGAGGTCAACAGCAAAAGATTCATTGTTATCAGTGTGGCCATGATTGCACCCCTGGAATGGGTAAAACAATCTCTTCATATTGCATGACTTTCACACCTGTACAAAGCCTAAGTAAGATTTATTTTAAAGTAGTGTTTAAATGGGTACAAAAGCCTAATGGTGACTCTCTACCAAGGTCAGTTTCACCCAGTGAGGATTCCCATTTAACCCTCTCTCACTAGGGGTAACAGAGAAGGAAAGGGTACATGATAACCACAGAAGGATATGGGAGAACAGCAACTAGAAATTCACCTATTTCAAAAGGATCTGTTTAGACAGTGAATTGTCTGGCACAGGGGAGAGGCTTTTTAATACCTATAGGAACAGCATCTAGCTGCACAGTAGTCCCAGTCCCCAAGAGAAACCTTTACATTCTTGCAATTCAGGTGCCTATTTCAGAAGGCACCATGAGAAAACCAGGAAGACATGAATGCATTTAAAATCATGTTTTAAGACCAGGTCTCTGTAAAAAGCGGTGTTCCCAATAGCCAAAAAGAGATGAATACGATGACTTTAAGAACTGGCTGCCTAAGTGCACCATCAGTCAGTCAAAAGTACAATTTCCTGCTGAGTGGAAAGACCCATGGTCCCTAAGTCACTGAACAGAACATATATCCTTACTCCATTTTAACTTCAAGTATTGAAGGATTTTCATTTTAAACAAGAAACTGAATTCTGCATCAACTGATTTTTGTAATAAGCTAAAGCAGAACTTTACAGAGGTTGTTTTTCCATGAAAGGATCACAAAATCCCATGCAGAGTTGCAAGCCAATCAACTGCAGTTATACTTCTACTGAATCACTTCTTAAATCATAATCATATGGATTTCCCTCACTAATGTTTCTGCATTAAATATTCATAGGATGTATTTCACAGCTTTTCAAAAACCAAAAGGCATAGTAAAACAGAATTTTTGCCATTTATCCAGAATGGAATCTTTTAACAACAAAAATTATTTTCTGGCTCTTTTTGCTAAGTTATCCAGCGTGGCAGTGTGCTAAGAAGCTTCAGTTTCCACCCAAGTCAAATTAAAAGTGATTCAATGGGACAACAATATGCAGAACCTCACAGGAAATCAACCTCTCTCAGGGTCAGGGCAGAAGACCTCTCGCTTCATATAAACTAGTGTATTCGTGTCCTATTGAACTTGCAAAGGATAGATAAAGAGGAGTAACCAATTAGGCAGAAACCTGAACCATGCTGGACAGTAGCTTTGAAAAAAAAAAAAAAAAAAAAAAAAAATCTGCCAATACAGTTCCTAGTCTTTCCTCTCTTCCAGTACTCCAGCATTACCAGAGTTTTAAAAGATTTAAAAATCATAGTTTATGCTAAATTTCCAGAATGCTAAGTTGGCAGTAAAACTACATGCACTAATAAACAGTACTTCATCTCACTGACAGGACATCCTGCTTTATGAACGCATGAGCCAGCAGAATCCAGGAACAGAACAGCAAACATGAGCTGCAGCAGCATGTTCTTCAGTCAGTGAACTTGTTTAATTATATTTAATTGATTTTCAGTTCTGCGAGAAGTACACTATTAGTTAGGGTGATTACTGGCAGATATACCTCAGCAATAAAAACAGACTCACATGAACAGGAATTTCCCCTCAAATTCAAAGCATCAGGAGGAGGGTCCTACACTATATTTTTCAGTTTTAAACAAAATAAGGCAAAACAAAAGGATAAAGCACAAAAGGATAAACACACAGTAATATTGTCCCATTTTGCAAGACATTACAACAGGAAATCCTTCAGATGAGGAGACATCAGTAAAGAATTATCCCCAACACATTTACAAAAATTTCTGCATAGGCATCAACAGCAGAGATGCTGCCATATAAAAGGTACCATTTGCAAATTTAAAAAGCATATAAATTTACACATTAAAAAACATGGATAGCATATTTCCATCTACATTTCCTATAGAAAGGACTAACTTTCTCCTCTGCTGAAGCAGTGAATAATTTGTTTTTCAACAACAAAGAGTGTGGCCACATTACAAGACTAGATCTCCCATCTAACAACCCCATGAAGTAAAAGGAAAGGCAGTGGTTTTGCAACATTTCCTCTGTTTGACACTCCAGAGAACCCTCTGCAGGGGGGCCTCAGGCAAAAGGCACACTGAGCCACCCAGGCTGCACCACATCCTTGGGCCTTCTTGAATTGCAGGGCCCCAGGACAGTTGTCCCCTTTGCTCTCCCTGCTGGTGAGCCTGAAAATATCCTTGGAAATTCTAAATGTTATAGATGTTGATTTCCTAACTGAAAGGATAGCAGCCAGCACAGGGAAATTCTGATAGACCTCACCTTGACAGATAAAGAGGAACTGATCATAGGGGCTTAAATATACTGGTAGTTTAGGTAAAAGATCATTATTCAGTTTGCACATAATCAAATCAATGTCCAGACAATTGACAGATATATACTTGATGTTCTCAAAGGGTCTATTTCACAAAATTTGAAAACAATTGAGCCAGTTCAGCTGGATGGAACAATTTAATCAGAAACTTGTGAACACTAATTGGAAATTACTGAACAGTTTACTAGATGTCCCCAAAACCCATAACTGAAAAAGCAAATTCAAATGCTAGCCTATTTAGGAGGTGAAGAACTGAGGTTTGAGAAAGAAAGGGCAAATTTATGTAATAAATATAAATTGGATGAGGGAAGCAAAAGGGACATAAGGAGAAAACCTTGGGCTAGCAGAATTAAGAGCAACAAGGAGCTTTAAGTATAAAGGAACAAAAGAAACCTAACGATGGTGTTTATCCATTATTGGAAATGAGAGAATTATCAATAAGACAGAAAAGAGATGTGTTCAAAGAATATTTTCATTCTGTATTTGGGAAAAATAAATCGTGTAGTGATATCATGTGAACACACTCTTTCCATTCCACTAATATCTCAGGAGGATGTTAAAAAAGCAGCTACTCAAGACAGACATTTTTAAACCAGCAGGCTTGGATAACGAGCATTCAAGAGTTTTGAAAGAGCAGCTAAAAAGCTTTTTGGACCACTAATGTTGATTTTTCAATAAGTTTTGAAACATGGTGCAAGATCTGAAGATAGCTAATGTGATGCCAATATTTAAATGCAGAAAATGGGAACACATGGGTAATTATAAGCCAAATGGTAGTGCACAGCAGAAATAGATCAAGCCTGCAAAAAGCAAGTTTGCAAGAAAGGAGTTTATTAAGGGCAACACAAAGAATGGCACAAAGTGTAGAAACAAACGTAGACCTCAGCAATGTCCTATCTTTGGGCCAAGTGCAAAAATTTCAAGTATTTTGCTAGAAGTATGAACACGAACAGCAGGTGTAAAAAAAACAAACAAAAACAATGTATGCACCCTAGGAACCAGGAGGAGAACACAGCACAAAAGAAGAGTTAAGGGATCTTTTAAACAGCTGCACCAAATGATTGGATATTACCTTGGCAACAAATAGAGCTTATGACTTAAGATAGACAATGGTGCTTAAGAAAACATGGGATCAGAATATATGTGAAAGAGTAGGGGGAAAAAAAAACCTGGATGGATTGACAAAGAGATATAGTTAAGAGCTTACAGTGAAGAGCTTATTCCTACTCTGGGCATATGTAAACTAGAGTTAAGTTAGAATAAGACTGAAATCAAATTTGTTATTGTGATCAGAAAAGTGTGCCTATACTGGGTGTGAAAATGCATCATGTTCTAGGTATAGTACAGGCACCACCTATTCATTAGAGGGGCAAGAGGCTTAGGCACTGAGAACAAGTTTCAGGATGTCAAACTACAAAAAAGTAAAAAAAAAAAAAAACCTACAGAATGGATTCATTCAGTAGTAATTGTGGGGGGGGGGGGGGGAAAAAAAAGATGGAACCCTAAGGTTATGTTTACACCCTAAATAATTTAACAAGTATATCAAAAAGCACACACCCATTCCCTGTAAGCAGTCATTTTTTAGAAAAACAGCTAGTGCAAAAAAAGTTTCTACATAGACTGCATTAGTGGGATTTTAGCAAATCCTTTTAGAGGAGAGTAGCATATGTTTATGTATCTTTAATACAGCACATGGAAGATATTGCTTTTGTAGAATGTCATTCTGGTTAAGATCTGCACCAGAGATATTTCAGAGCACTGTGCAACATATATTTGAAGGTATAGAAAGTGCTAAGGTATATATGAATGACTTTTTAAGATATGAAGGACAATAGAAAAACTGACACAGACCACCGGAAAGGATTAGCATAGTAGGATTAAAATTAAACAAGTCAAAAAGTAAACTTTAAGATATCTCCTGGGTCTGAGATCACATATCTGATATAGGGAGTCCAAACAGATTCTAAGAGTTCAGGTAATTTCAAATATGATATCCCGAGCAGAGGAGTACAAAGATGATTAGGGATAGTTAACTGGAGGAAAGTTTGCACTTAATTTGGCTGCTAAAACCAATAACCTTAGAGCACTCTTGCACAAAAATAATCAATGAACATAGGATGCCAATCTAGACAAAGAATTTGAAAACTTGAAACACCTAATTGAGAAGGCTCCAATTCTTACATTTTATGATTGCAATGGACAAGTTAAGGTGTTCACAGATGCCTCAAAAGTAGGCATTTGGGGCAATTTTACAACAAAATTATGAAGAACACTAGAAACCAGTGACATATGCTTCTATGCAGTAAAACTAGATGTCAATATGCATAAATTGAGAAGAAATCTTTAGCTTTGATGCACAGTTGCAAGAAGTGTCATGTGTTCATCTATTGGCAACCAGTCATTGCAGAAACAGACCATATGCACATTGCAAAGAAGGGACTGGCTGACACTCTTCCCAGAATATAGGAACAGTGTGTGTGTGTGGGGGGGGGGCAGTTACAGTGTTAGGATTTGAAAATAGAATATAAACCAGGAAGAGATTTAGTGGCAGTGGACACACTGTCTGGAGTTTGACAATACTGTGGCAGAAAAGGATTAAAAATCTGATATAATGCATGTGAGCCTTAAAGAAAAAACTACCCAGTCTGACAAAATATAGACTGTTTAAAGAAATCGCAGTACAGGATGAAACCTTGCAAAGACTGATCAAACTTATGACAGAAGGATGGCCTGGGCACCGTATACATAGCCCATGCTGTCACTTCAAAGACGACCTTTCAAAGACTGATGGTATTTTATTTAGAGGCAACCAATTAATTTGTTCCCAAAGTATTAAAACTCGGCATGATTATTAGAATTTATGAAGAAAACGTAGGAACTAAAAAATGCAGAAGGGTCGTTGTGTTGTATTGGCATCAAATGAATGATGATTTAGAAAAAGCAGTTAAGAAGTGTTAAAATTTACAGCCTAAGCCTGTGAAAGAGCCTATGCTGTAAAAGCTTGGTATGAAGTTGTGTTCCTTTATTCTATTACGCTGCCAAAGATTCTGTTTTGATTTTATATTATCACTCAGACTTTGTGGGGATTGCTTTACTGGGCAATATCATGGCAAATCTTGTAATAACATGCATTAAAATCAATATTTGCTAGAGATGGTTTTCCTGTAGGGGCAATGTCAGACAACATTTTACAGTTTGCAAGAGACAGCGGCTATAAGAATACTGGAGAGAGTCCTATGTACTCGCAGGTAACTGGTCTGTTAGGGTACGTCTCCACTACAGGACAAAGTCGAATTAAGCTACTCAACTTCAGCTATGTTAATTGTGAAGTTGAAGTAGCTTAACTCAGCTTTTGGTACCGTCTACACTGCAGAAAGTCGAAAGAAGAACACTTCATGAAAGCAGGGTTACCAGCATTAACCGGAGTCCCCCTCATTTCAAATTAGCTGTCTTAACTGGACTGCTAATTCAAACCCTGGAAGATCAATAGCGGCAGCTTCAATCTTCCTCTTATGTAGACGTACCCTTAGAGAAAGGTGTAAAAATAATGAAGATGTTACTTTAAAAAAAAAAAAAAAAAAAGTGAAAGCCTCAACTTCAGATCCTTACTCGGCATTGCTTATCTATAGGGTAGCACTTCTGAGATGTGGGGTTATCTCCAGAAAGTCTGTTAATCAGAAAACTAAAAACAAGACTGCCTAATTTTGTAGAAAATGCTGTTAACAATAACCATGCTGTAAAAAGGTTGAAGAAAGCTGATAAGAAAAAACAAAAAATGCACAATGACAGAGGGTCACAAGAACCAGAGCCTCTGCAGGCTCAGGATGTTGTGTGTGTTTACGATGGAAATCATTGGGAACAAAAGCCAATAGTTTCCCATGCAGTGGCTCATAGGGTATATGAAGAAGTTACTCCTGAAGAAAAGAATGACTGAAGGAACAGGGGAAATCTACAATACATTCCCAAAGAAAGGGAGGAAGATAAGGAGGAAACTTCAGTAACAGAAACAGAAAGGGAAATAGAGCATGTGACTAAACCTGCTAATCCAGAGGCAGTCCCATTTTCACACAGATCAACTGGACTGCATAGAAAACCTCAGGGACTAATTGACAATAGTTGTAGCAAGTCAAGTTTCATTGTAGAGGGATAGAAACAAACTGTCATTTTGATTAATGTTGAATAAGTTCTTCAACAGAAAAAAGGGAGCGATGAGAATATGTCCCTTTAAGGCAGGGGTGAGGAACCTCTGGGCAGACAGGCTGCACGCGCGTCATCAGGGTTAGCTGTTGGTAGGCTGCAAGATGGTTTGTTTACTGAGTGTCCACAAGCACAGAGCCCTGCAGCTCCCAGTTAGCATGATTCAACATTCCTGGCCAATGGGAACTGTAGGAAGTGGTGGCCTGGCCTGCAGGTTCCCCACCCCTGCCTTAGCTGAAGCAATACATTAGAGGGAGCTACAAGCAGTTCTGACAGAGCCACATTCGCAGTAATACCACATTCAGAGTTCCTGAGCTGAATCTACAGTAAATAATACATTCTGGTCTTCCTATAGTCCTGACCTCCAAACCCCACCACAATGTGGCAAGTTAACAGGTTTGTTATAGGAATTACTGCGTGAAGTTTTATGGCTGTATTACGAGTAGGCCCTACCAAATGCACAGTCTACTTTGATCAATTTCATGGTCGTAGAATTTTAAAAATAAGAAGTGTCATTATTTCAGCTATTTACATTTGAAAGTTCAATTTTGTTATTGTAGGTGTCCTGACCCAAAAATAAGTCTGGGAGCAGGAGGTGGGTGTTCACAGGATTATTATGGGGGAAGGTTGCAGTACTACTACTCTTACTTCTGCATTGCTGCTGGTAGCCCACTGCCTTCAAAGCTGGGCAGCTGGAGAGCAATGGCTGCTGGGCAGGAGCCCAGCTCTAAAAACAGAGCCAACAGAAGCAGCAGTGCAGAAGTAAGGATAGCATGATATGGTAATACCATTCTTACTTTTGCATTGCTGCTGGGAGAATGCTGCTTTTAGAGCTGGGTACCCAGCAACAGCCACTGCTCTCCAACCATCCAGCTCTGAAGGAAGTATAGAAATAAGGATGATATGACCACCCCTAAAACAACCTTGCAACCTCCCTGAAACTCCTTTTTGGCAGGGCCCCCAACTTGAGAACCATGGCGACACACTCTCCCTGCTGAAATCTGTATGGTAAAGGGTAAAAACACAAAAGAGACCAGATTTAATGGTGTACAATGCATTTTTCATGGCCATGAATTTGGTAGGGCTGTAGTTCAGAGGGAAGACAAACTTAAGTCACAATGGTCCTATTGGGTCTTAAAACATAAAGTCTGTGACTTAAAAAGAAAATCAGTCACTATGGCTACATCTACACTGTAACGTTCTTGCAGAAAAGCTTGTGCAAATGAAGCGCAGCGTGGAATACCACCACGCTTCATTTGCACAATTAATTAGCAGCCGCTTTTGTGCAAGAGGCTTTTACACAAAAAGGAGCCATCTACACAGCTCCTTTTTGCGCAAAAGCCTCTTGCACGAAAGCGGCTGCTAATTAATTATGCAAATGAAGCACAGCAATATTCCACGCTGCGCTTCATTTGAGTAAGCTTTTCCTCAAGAAAGCTACAGTGTAAACACAGCCTATGTATATTATCTATATTGCAACGTAAAGAGGCTGCAATCTGCAGTATATTGTTTTCTTAATTGTCCCATCATTGGGCCAAAAGTATTTTTTAAAACCAAAAATACTTCTGGTTTTGCAAACAAAACTCCAGTAATTAGGCAATTTGACAATCAATATTATGTACCAACAAGTGAAAATATTTGGTGAGTGTTTAGGATGTGTGTTTTCTTCAAAGTAGTAAGATGACACATTGACTATGCACAGAAATTATAGTCTTGTATATCTTGTCTTATTTAATAAAAAACACAATCAAGAAGTTCAGTACAGATTATCTGGGTTTATTGTTCCATTTTTTTAAATGAAGCTGCTGTTAATGTTATAATGGAGTGGAAAAGCTCAAAGTTTTATGGTAGGCTTGTGGCTTTAAAATGTGAAGATTTATCTGAAAAAATAAAGTTTATGAAAATCTTTGAACCCATACATGAATAGTGAAACAGATCTTAAAAGGTCCATATAACCTAATCAGAATAAAAAGATAAAGATACACATTTGATTCCTGCTATACCACACAATGGCCTCTTTTCAGAGAGAAAAAAGCCTATTGTTTCCAGCTCGTTATTAAGTTGACACTCTGTTTTCATAGAATCCACTCCTATTACACCTCTAGAATATTGCACTTGCTTCACACAGAAAATTCTGTTGGTGTTTTCTAAATTATTATCCATAATGTCTTTTGCATTTTTCTTGTCTACCCTTAGAGAACAGCAACATGCCAAGAGAATCCCAGAAGTCGGCATTAATGAACCATGACCTCTCTTTCTTTCCTAAAAATCATATTTGCGGTCTTCAATCAAGCGCTATTTTTAGATACGTTTTCCCCTAGATCCCTTAATAGTTATCAAGTCTCAGCAGATGTGAAACTAAGTGCTCTTTAATATTTGGTTGTATCCTTAGGCCCTATTTTAAATAATGAGGTTGCCATGCTAAATTGTCATAGACTACAAGAGTCTCACCAGAAATAAACAGATTTCTCAGAATTCCAATAAAGCATCTCTAACAACTTACTTTACTATTACTTAAGGGCATAATAGAGCCCTGTCTGTTGTAAGCTGCTACACTCCATAGTAGTAGGCAGAGCATAGCAGAACTAGCTGCATGGTGGACACTAAAACATTCTATCAGCAGAGGATAGGATTCCGGTCTACAGCAGGCCCACTGACAGGGGAAAGGCAAAGCAGGCAATTGGCCCCGAGATTCAAAGGGGCCCAGAGGTCCCAGACACCACTACTGCGGCAGCCATCAAAGCCCCAGGCCCCTTTGAATTGCCCCCAGAGTGACACTCTGAATGGCTCTGAGGATTGGGTGGGGGAGGAGGGTACCACAGTCTGGGCAGCACTAAAGGCTGACTGCCCTTGGTCCCTCCCCTTTTGCCAAAGGCCCCACCCCTTGCAGGGGCACAGAGCCATCGTCCCCACACACCTTGACCTGGAGCCCTCTGTGGCAGTGGACCAGAGGGACCCACAGCCAATATGTATCAGGAAAAATTGCACCTAACTGTATGTTACGGATGCTTGAAGCAACATGTAATCCCTTCTCATGTGCACAACCGAAATGACCATACCATACACAAAGCAGAACAGGACTCACCATAACCCCTACTTAAACTGTGCCTCCTATAGAGTGATCTCCCAATGTAATGCTCTTGAGTAGTAGATTTGGAATACAACAGAATCTCAGTTACAAACACCAGAGTTATGAACTGACCAGTCAACCATTCACCTCATTTGGAGTCAGAAATACAAAAATCAAACAGCAGTAAAGACCCCCCCCAAAAAAAAACCCCAAACAAACATGCACAACACATTACCATGTTAAATGTAAACTACTAAAATAATAAAAGAAAAGCAGTATATTTCTTCTGCATAAAAAGTTCAAAACTTTTGCAAGAACAGCCATAAAGTTTTCTTCAGAGTTACTAATATTTTAGAGTTACAATCAGCCTCCATTCCCCAAGAATTCAGAACTCTGAGGTTCTACTGTATTGTGCTTTGCACTCATGAACAGACTGTGGAGTGGAAAAAAAAACAAAACCCAGACCTCCCTGTGACCTCTTCCCCAACTACAACTGGATAGCAAAGAGCACCAAAATCATTACTCAGTAGCTGAAACAGTAAACTCTGGGCAACAGGCATGCCCCTTCTCACTTCTCTGCATGGATCTCTAATTCACTATCCAAATTAACTGCTGATTTTTTTTCAGGGATTTCCAGGGCTCTCTATTCCATCTGTCCTCATACTTTTTCTCCTCTATTCCTCAACACAGTACATCAGAGATGCTCTTTCCCCTGAGAGACCTGTGCTGACCTTCCTCTTAAGTCTATTAATGTCATTAATTTATTTCCCACCCCCCACAACAAGAGAAATACTATTTGCCTCAATAATTGATCAGTTTAAAGAGGACTGTAAGTTAGATTTCCTACTACAGTCAGCCTTTAGCCTTTTGACATTAACTATAATATACAGGGGAATAAAGACTAGAGAAATCTGACATTCAGAGGATTTAACTATTACAGGTATTTAATCAGGCACCTACCTCTGATATACCTCTGAGTGGCAAGTTACAGTATCATAGCCTTTTTTCTTGCCTCTGGTACCCTCTCTAGGCTTCTGACCAGCTTGGGTGGGTCTTCAGTGGCTTGGGCCCAGGGGTGAAAATAAATTAAAATTTCATACAGGTACTGTCCTATTACATCCCCGGTCCCTGCCAGCTCTTTAAATAGCTCCTTGCTGTCTTTTGCTGCATCTTAGCCAGCTCTTGCCAGAGCTGTGCACTAGGGCACACCCCCTTACTTTCACCTCTGCTTGGGCCTCTGGCCAACTCACAAAGTCCAAATGAACCCCTTCATGGATATTAGACCTTCCAGGGTATAGACTTTTTCTTAGGCTCAGCTTTGGGCTCTTTAAATTCAGCCCTTTATTCTAGCTCCCAGAGCCTTGAAGCCTGGAGCAAACTTGATAAATGAGCAAACTAGAGACATCTGGTATGAAAAAGGAATTGTGAGCAGCTGATTCCTTTTAAGAAAGCTGAAGCAGTTGTTTGAGGAAGTTGAGTCTGGAAAGTCTACAGAGGAGTCAGCTCTAAATCTTGCAGATGCAAGCTGAGCCCAGAGGAAGGTCAGCCCCTAACTTATAAATAAGAAAAGAACTCTTTCATGCAGCTAATCTCTGAGTAAGAATTATGCCTTGGGACAGATTTTTAGGAGTTTTACTTTTATGTTATTGTCTGAATAAACCTATATCCCCATAACTGTGATAATTGGAAAAAGCAAGTGTGTGGAATCTCTGTAAAAGATTGTGGCACAGGAAGAATAAAGGACAGATCAGAAGCATTTTGGCCACAAGAGGACATATGGATACAGGCCATCAGCCACAGGATTTATGCAACTTTACCTGAGGCTGCTAAGTAAACCCAGGCCCACCTAAAACACTAGCTTCTAGATTCCTATAAACAGCACTTCTCAATTCAGTTAGTTGCCGCTTCTTCCCTGGACCTCTTCCAATGTTGTCCTTCATCTTTATCTTCACCCTTACCTCAGGATTAAGGTTTCTTAAGTTCTCTGTCCCTGAAAACCTTGCTATGCAAAATGCAGGCAAAAAACAAACTCTGTCCCTTCCCATTCCTTTGGTCAGTGAGGCACACCCTTTTTAGAAATTTGTCCTAAATTTGAGGATAAATGTATATTTAATGGCTATGATAGAAAAAGTTATGTAACTATATTTACAATCATAGCTAGTCATTATAATCTGAATTTTAGCTTATATTGACTGAACAAACACAAAAGTGGGTTGTTTAACACATGCAAAGTCCAAGAAACAGTTGAGTATTTGCTATAGCAATGCAGGGAGAATTACACAGAAAGATTCTTTATGAAGAACTGAGATACCTCAAAGTAAAAGAATACAGTCTGAAAGGACTAGTGAGAGTTCCAGCAAAGTAGGGTAGAATAAAAAAAGCTTAACTTTTTAAGGATACTTGACTGAGTGAGAGGATATAGATTTTTTTTTTTTTTTTTAATTTATGTGAAAACTGTGGTAGGTGGCAGTCACAGCTTCATATGCTGTGTTACTAAAGAAACACTTCAGCTTCTTTTTTGTCTGCCTGATCTCTATTCTGAACAAGCAGGAACTACTACCTTTAGGACTGGAGCTGCCCGTCTATCTACTGAGAGAGGGTGAAAAGTTTAGTCCATTAGCAGAAACGCCATCTTGGAAATTTTGGAACTTGGCAAAAGACCAAGACTATGTCTACACTCACGGCTTCTTGCGCAAGTATGGCCGTTCTTGCGCAAGAATCCGCAGAGCGTCCACACTGCCCGCCCGCTCTTGCGCAAGGAAATTTACAGTACGGCGTGATGAGAGAGGGTTCCTTGTGCAAGAGCTATGCTCTTTTTTAACAGGTGTAAGCCCTCTTGTGCAGGAGCTCTTGCACAAGAGGGCAGTGTGGACACTCAGTAGGGATTTCTTGCGTAAGAAAGCCCTATGGCTAAAATGGCCATCAGAGCTTTTTTGCGCAAGAGAGCGTCCACACTGCCATGGGCACTCTTGCGCAAAAGCACAGCGCGCACATGGCAGTGTGGACGTTTTCTTGCGCAAGACTTCTTGCACAAGAACCTTTGCGCAAGATGTTCTTGCGCAAGAAGCCGCCAGTGTAGACAAAGCCCAAGTGTGTGCATAAAGGTTGGCAGAATCATAACTCTGAGGTAAACAACAGTAGTGAGCATGTTAATAATTACTAACCATGTTGCAATACAGAGTGAAAGGGAGCATCTACATTGCACCCGAAGCTCAAAATAAGTTATACAATTTGAGCTACGCAAATTGTGTAGCTTATTTCGAGTCAATTTTGAAATAACTTATTTCGAAATGTGGTACTGCCACCAAATTTATTTTGGAAAAAAATCACTATTCCGAAACATCCCTTACTCCTCATGGAATGACTTTTACAGGGACATCAGAATACCAAGCCCATTATATTTCAAAAGTAACAGGCACGCTCAAAAGATGTGGAATGGCTATTTCAGGATACCTTTGGTATCCCAAAATAATGCTACAGTGTAGACATAGCCAAAGAGAAGTCAGCTAGCTGACTAGCTACCTGGTCACAGCACCCTCATGGAGGGCATTGATCAGCATTCATGTTGCACTCCCCTTTAGTGCTGAGGCCAGGGAAGCTAATAATCCAACCAGCAGACCAAATTCAATGACGAATCCTAGTCACATTGTGCATATACTAAGAAAAAGTGCCCTCATATCTGATACAACTTTTCCTAAAGGTCAGAAGTGTCAATCATAGCTCTGAGGTAAAGGATGATATTTCATGTGTGCAAATGGCGTAATTGCTTAAAGAAAGATATACTTGGGCAGAGTGCAGCAGGTAGAATTGGATTTGGAGAAAGAGAGCAATAGGGAAAGGATGGCTGTAGAGGAGCTGCTGCAGAGAAAAATGAAGAAAACCAGAGAAGAGCAAAGCTGACTGATCAGCAGTAGCAATGTCAGACAGCAGCTGTAACTTAAAGGGATACCAACGGATATATAAAGGAAGCCTTCTATTTTAAATTATAGCATAAGTATAATGTAGAAATGTATATAGCTTTAGCATGTGTATACTTATAAGAATGCACAAAAATCTGTTATTAATTGCAATTTACCTATGTAAATTTCAAAGCACCTTAAGTACTGCTGTCAGTGATTTGTTGCAAACTGGCTATTTGTGACAATGCCTGACTTGCAACAATTTAAACTATATGCTATTGTAGTTTGAATGCTTTTTAAAACTTGCATTCAGAGATTTGTTTAAGGGATTTTGTACCTTATTTAGGATTTGTAGAATATCTGTATTATGGATCATTAGATACATTAATAAAAAGATGCTTTGTTTTATTATATTGCCTGTGCCAATTATTTTATCAAAAAAATATATCTGTGTCCTTTAGTGTTTTCCTTAACAACATGGGAAACTTAGACCTCAGGAAGAGCAGATTAAGGAGAAATAGGAAAATCATTCTCTAGGGTTCCCAAAAATTCATTTTTTGGGGGGTAAGAGCTGAGGTTGCTGCACCATAAAACATGTGAAGAAAGATTTCTTTAGCTTCCAAGTTGGCTGGTCCATTGAGGCTACTATTGGTAAGCTTGGAGGACCCACCTTTGCTGCTCTTTTCCTCTGATCTTGTCATTTTCAGGGGTGAGGTGTAACAGAGCAGTAGCATCTCCAGCAGGAGCCATGAAGGCCTGGTAAATCTGTCACACAGTCATGTCATAGAAGTACTCTCTTTTTGTTCTCTCAGGCTATATCTATATTACAGAGCTTTTTCGGAAAAAAGGCCGTTTTTACAAAAAAACTTCACTTAAGCCCACACTGCAATCGTGTTCTTTCGGGGAAAAAAAATCAAAAGAACAGAGGGGTTTTTCCGACATTGGAAAACCTCTTTCTACATGGAAGAAGCCTTTTTCCAAAAGAGCTCTTTCAGAAAAAGGCATGTGTGGACGGCGAAGAGAGAGTTCTTTCGAAAGAAGAGGAGAGGGGAAAAAGCACAGGTGCCCTGGTGGCCACTCCGTCCATAATAATCACTGCTTACATGCAAGATAGCATCCATTCAGTGTGGATGCTATCTTTCGAAAAAGCAGGTTGCTTTTTTGATGCACTTGGGCAGTGTGGACGCTCTTTTTCAAAAGATCTCTTTCGGAAAAGCTTCTTCCAAAAGAAGTCTACCATCTAGACGTAGCCTCAGAAAATAAGTTTTGTCCAATACTTGTGTAATTAATTTGTAAATCTCAGGTTCTGTTTTTTCTAAACAACTCCTTTATCTGTTTGCTAATGTTTTGAACGGTAGGCTCTCTTTATTTTGAATAAATTCACACATTTTTAAAGTACTTTTTAAAATAATGTAGAACTTTTGTCACGTGTGTGACTTCATTGCAAACCCAAGCTCCATATTTATTAAGAAAAGAACAGTTTCATTCTTCATTTTCGGCTAGCGCAGTGGAGATGTCATTAGCACACAGTTGCATCTTTCAATGGAGAGACTAGATTACTTAATAAAATAAGTAATCTAGGCAGTAAATAAAAGTCCACAGAGAAAATCTAGTTGCTAGTTAATTTAGAGGTCTGTAGTGTAAACCCAATAGAAACACTAGCAAGAGAATTTAACCACAAATAACCATGTAATTTCTTAAGACTAGAAGTTAAAGTCTGTAATCAATGAGGGGGTAATAAAGGAAAAGGTCCCAGAGAGTGAGGACCACAGTTCTGCACTTTAGAAAAAGATGCCATTTAGAACACCATCATAATTACAGCTGTTAGTGACAACTGAAGATATGTATTAATGGAGCTACAAGGGAAAAAGAAATCCTAGAGTGCAAGTGAAAGGAACTCCCTTTATGGAGCTGGAGGAAAAACTGTGCGCCAATCTTTAGAGAAGCAATTACTGTCAGAGTAGGAAGCAATAGGGCCACATATGGCAGATAAAGAGGAACGTATTGTAAATTACAAGGGACCTTGGTCAGGTACTTGAGAAAATACTGCGAACAAGAAAGAGTCTTGCAGGGAAGTAGAAAAGATGATTGGGGGGACAGATTAGCAATCAACTGCATTAGCAATCAACTGGGAGTCCCAGATCACAATGTTCTAGGGCAGAAGCTTACCACAAATGACAGTAAAGACCCAGTTAGCATTGGAATGCCATAGCTAGTAACAGCAGGCTCTGGAAGAACTCTTCCATTAAAGCTGTATTTTATCAATTTATTCTTGCCAGAGAGATTATGATCAAGACAAAAGTGAGAAATGCTATTCTTAGATCAGGTAGGATTGTTATGATATGGGAAAATATATCTACATTTAAATTTCTGGGACACTTATTTCATTAGGAACGTCCATAGGAGAAATCCTTATATCTGAACAAGGCTATGTATTCATAATCCAAAAGAAATGTTTTTATAACTGCCTGGGGGAAAATATTTGTTTTGACTTAATTGTGAATGATCATTAATTATGTAAGATGGAAAAGGAGCTGGGGAAAGCATTCATGCCTCTCTCTAGATGGATGATATATCTATGCATGCTGTGAAGGGAATTCCCACATGCTGATGTTCTCTGGGCTCTTGTGAATAGATGCTGAGTGAGAGGAGAATTAAATACTGTCATAGGAGTTTAAAACTGTAATCTTTATAGTTAATTAATAGAACAGAAATAGTTCACCTGCAACTGAATGCTAGCTTTCCCAATGTATTTTCTCCTTCCTGAATCTTAGCAGGACTCAATAGAATTGGAAATACTCGCTACATTTATTTTCACAGCTTTTAAGTTTCAATTCAGAGTAAAATTACATGGAATGCTTACACTGCTCCTCACCTCTTTCCTTTGCCATTATCATAGCAAGCAGCTGCACTTTTCCTTACTTATCCTTCTCCTAGGCCAGTGTTTCTCAAACTGTGCTCCGCGGAGCCCCAGGGCTCTGCGAGACATCTCCAGGGGCTCAGCGAGGTTGACAAACTGGAAACATCGATAGGTACAACACATACAATCAGTGGACCACTGGGGCTCCGCATACATTTTTACACATGTAAAGGGCTCCGGAGCCCAAAAAGTTTGAGAACCGCTGTCCGAGGCCATACTGTGGCCTTGTCTTCACTTACCAGGAGATCAGTGCTGGAGAGAGCGATCTCCCAGGGACTGATTGATTTAGCAGGTCTACCAAACAAAAAGGAAATATTGATAAAAGATTAATGACAGCAAATAAATGTTTTTTGTGTCTGCTAGGGATGTGAAGTTTTAACTGGTTAATTGGTAAGCTCACCCTTAACAGGTGAGGTTTACCAGTTTAAAATTAACCAATGGGGCTGGAGCAGCTCCCCACCTGCCATGAGCAGGGAGCTGCTCCAGCCTCGCAGCAGAGCCCATCATGAACAGGGACTGCTCCTGCATCCCAGCAGAGAAACATGTTCACAGCTGGCCTGGGTGTGTCAGACTGGGGCTGCTCCAACCAGGATGCTGGAGCAGCCTCTGACTGCAGCAAACCAGGATACCCTACACACAAGGGCTGCCCTGACTGGGCTGAAGTAGCCCCTGCCTGTAGCAGAGTTGCGGAGGGACATTCCAGTCAAGCAGCAAACAGGGGTGCAGCTCTGGCCAGGCTGGAGCAGCACCCCTGTTGATCCCCCTTCATCAGTTAACTGGTTAAACAATATATTAGCCAATTAAATGGGATTTTACCTCTCTAGTGTTGATTGGAAGCTGAACATAGTAAACAAACTGGACCAGAGAGTGAAACATTTGTGTGAATAAGGAATACAGGTAACTCCTGCAGAGCTAAAGGGGACATGTCTCTCCAATATTTAAATATTTTGTTTGGGTTTGTCTCAGTATGACTGTAGACTGACACATTCTAACTGCTTCTCTTCCTTTTAAAATATGATTGCATTACTACAGTAAGGCCATCTCCTAAATTTCATGTAACATGAGACTGAGCCGATACATGTTAAAAAATGAAAATACATCTGGTGATAAGAGTAGTGTGTTCAAATTGTTTTGCTACTCAGAGAGAAGAAAACTTTTCCAAGACTCTTCAGCTATTAGCTTGCATGGTCAAGAATTAATGAAAGTTCTTTTCCTAGGACTTCTCATAATAGCTGCTTTTGAGTGTATTGGTTAATCCACAAACTGTGTAAAACAGCCCGATACAAACAGCCCAATTCCAGTTTAGTGTTTCTGTGAATTGTATTCCATTCAATGTAAAGGCAATTGAAATTCTGCCATAATCATTGTTGTTGTATTTTATACATCTTATCTATATAAACCTGTCTTCATCTTCTTCTCCTTCTTCTGTCTTGCAGGTCCATAACAATTTCCTATGATCACTTTAGTCTATTTTGTTTTAATTAAAACTCTCCCCCCTCATTCATCAGATTGCATATATTATTCCTCTTTTCAGCTATGTCTCATAATAATGTCCTTCCTAAATTTGGCTCATATTCCAGTTTGATAGTTCAAAAGCTTTCTATTTAAACACCTAGAATTCCATTACTATTTTTTATGTTCACTGCATGTACAGTGCAGTACAAGATAGTCCTTCTCGGCTTTACACTTCTCTGTGCTTTTCTATTGTATCCAAAGCACATTAGATCCAACTAGCCTGGTATAAGCAGACATAACCTCCATTTAATTGAATTGGAATTGTGCTGACATAGTCCAGAAATAATCTTGCCCCATTTGTATCAATATTTTCAAACGTGGCTTCTGATTTTTGGGCACTTGCCTGAGAGATATTGGGTTTGATTATCAGAAGTTCTGAGGGTCCCTAACTCCAGTTGAAGTCAAGCTCAAAATGTCTCCAGCTTCACCCACCAAAGGAGGATGAGCTGAAGAAGAACTCTGTGTAAGCTTGTCTCCCTCAAGAAAAGAAACTGGTCTAATAAAAGACATTACCTCATCTACCTTGTTACTCCAAAACAGAGGTCTACAAAATCTATGGTTGCTTTTGAAAATTTGCCTGCAGATCATTTTTATGTAAACTCAAGCATAGTCAGGCCTGCAAACAGGGGGGACAAAGAGGGGCACTTGCTGTGGGCACTCTTCATGGCTGTGAGATCTGGACGGGGGTGCGCTGTTGTCTGGGTGGCACAAAAGGCTGACTGCCCTCGATGCTGCTCCTTCTGTCTTCAACCCTGCCTCTTCCAGGGGTGCTGAGCTGGGCCCCTGCACACATATGGCCCTGGGGCCCAGCAAAACTGCTGGTCCTGCTGAGCATAGTCTTGATTCATAGCCAGAAGTCTGGTGTTAAGTCTTACAGAGAAAAGGAGCTTCTCTGCATAAATAGGTAGAATTATTCCATTAACTAGATGGCAGCAAGTTTTTAAGGAAAGAATTAGAATACTTAAAAAGGGGATCATCTAATTACATCTTTTGACTTTGAGATAGTAATCTTAGAGCAGGATTTAATCAATCTTAACCCACATTTCCATCATATCAGTTTTTGAGGACCACTTTACTTGATTTCATTTGTAAAGAAAGAAAGGATGGCAAACCTGAGAATCTAACACTTAGGTGAGGAACCTAAGGCCCCGGGGCCAGATGCAGCCCCTGGCTTGCCTAGATGTGGCCCCTGAGGCTTGGGGCTCCCCCCTCCCCACCATCAGGGAGCCTTCATTGGTGCTCCAGCCCCTGCCCTCTGTCATCTCCCTGTGGTGCTGGAGCAACAAAATCTACTAGCCTGTGGGCATGCCCCCCCCCCAGGCTCTGGCTTGTGAGCAGACTGTGGGGATTGTCTCTTTCCTTCTCAGTCAGGGGCCACATCAGTGAGGTTTTGTTTGCTTCTCACTTGTGGGCAGTCCCCAATTGATTTATCTGTGGTCAGCAGCCCCCAACCCCCAAAAGGTTCCCCACTGCTGATCTAATATGTTCACCACCACACCAGTAGTAAAGACAGCTTACTCCCCTGGAGACATACAGTGGCTGCAAGCTCTTCAAAACACTTCCCTCTTCTCACCAGCATCACCTCTGTCTGGCCTGTATTCAGCTTCAGCCATCTGTTCTTCATCCAAACAGTGGGCCACTTTGGTGGTAGTGGTGGAGTCATACATGATGTGGTCATATGTGGTGAAAGATAGGTAAAACTGTGTAGTATCTGCATATTGCTGGCATCTGAGTCTGTGTTGTCTGATCAGTTCTTGTAGTAGTTGCATGTAGATGTTGAAAAGGACCAGAGAGGAATTGGTCCTTGTGGGACTCTACAAGTGAGGTGTATAGACATGGAGTTTCTCAACACTACTTTTTGGGAGTGTCCATCTAGGAGGGACTCAACCATTTCATTGCATTATCTTGGATTCCTGCCACTTCTTTTCAGGCAACACAAAAGAATCTCAGGGTTAACAGTATTGAATGCTGCAGAGAAGTCTGGTAAGGTAAGAATGGTTATCTGTCATCAATCCACTGACATGAGAAGATAATCCATCAGTACTGTTCAAGTGGAATTGAAAAAATTCCATGTCCTGGCCTGAATTCAGATTGTGTTGGGTAGGTCTAGAATGTTAGCTTCAGTTAGGGCATGTCTACACAGCAGCGTTATTTTGGAATAACACGTTATTCTGAAATAACTTTGCGAGTGTCTACACAGCAAGCCTGTTGTTTTGAAATAATTTCAAACTAACAGGTGGCTTATTCCAGATTCTGTAACCCTCATTCTACAAGGAATAATGACTCTTCCAAAATAGCTATTTTTTGGGCTTGTGAAGGGATCCTGGAAAAGTAGTCTCATAGCTGTATGCCATGGTGCCTGAGCTGGGAAAATCATTCCCTGTCTAGATGCAAAGCTTCTGGGGCCTTTTAAAACACTGCAGCCCTTTTATGAAGAACAAAGAAGCAAGGGAGGGTATGTGGGGAAAGGGCAGACAGCAAAGAATGTATTCAGAGGAGTATGTAGCATGCTCCTGCTTATCCTACATAGCTTTGCTCTGCAGTGATCATCAGCTACTTGTTGCTAAGAGTACTGCATGTAGATCAAGGGTTATGGTGGGTCAGTTCATACATAGTGTATATCCACATGCCAGAAGTGCTTTTTTTGTGATGGTACTGCCCGGTACGCAGTACCGGCACCTCCAGTCAGAGCTCAACAATGTTTCTCCTGGAGTACCGGCACCATTTTTTTTTTGACAAAAAAAGCACTGTGCAGAACCCAAGAGGGATGGGAGCAGTAGATCACAACTGTTCCTTCTACATATATATTTATTAGGTGGCCATGGCCCATCTGTAATAATACCGTGGTTATTTGGATCTGGGGGGTTTCAAACCTGAGCTCTGCAATATTTTCTCTGTAGAGCAAAATTGATGTACTTGGGCTTGGCTAACATTACCAGGATTTGATCCCAATTACTAATTCCAGGAAATTGTGAAGACAGAGGGCATTCTTTGCCTGTCTGACCCTAGTACAGACTTCAGCAAGTCATGTATTTTGCCACGACCATAAATAAAACCCAGACAAACTATCTCCCCTCCTATGATGTGTGGATTACAGTAACTCTTATATATTGGAAGAACTTGTTCACAAATACAGCTTTGTGACAGTGGTATAAGAACATAAGAACGGCTGTACTGGGTCAGATCAAAGGTCCATCGAGCCCAGTATCCTGTCTGCCGACAGTGGCCAGCACCAGGTGCCCCAGAGAGGGTGGACCGAAGACAATGATCAAGCGATTTGTCTCCCGCCATCCCTCTCCAGCCTCTGACAAACAGAGGCCAGGGACACCATTTCTATCCCCTGGCTAATAGCCTTTTATGGACCTAACCTCCATGAAATTATCTAGCTGCTCTTTAAACTCTGTTATAGTCCTAGCCTTCACAGGCAAGGAGTTCCACAGGTTGACTACGCGTTGTGTGAAGAAGAACTTTCTTTTATTAGTTTTAAACCTGCTACCCATTAATTTCATTTGGTGTCCTCTAGTTCTTCTATTATGGGAATGAATAAATAACTTTTCTTTATTCACCCTCTCCACACCACTCATGATTTTATATACCTCTATCATATCCCCCCTCAGTCTCCTCTTTTCTAAACTGAAAAGTCCCAGTCGCTTTAACCTCTCCTCATATGGGACCCGTTCCAAACCCCTAATCGTTTTAGTTGCCCTTTTCTGAACCCTTTCAAAGGCCAAAATATCTTTTTTGAGGTGAGGAGACCACATCTGTACACAGTATTCAAGATGTGGGCGTACCATAGTTTTATACAGGGGCAGTAAGATATTCTGGGTCTTATTTTCTATCCCTTTCTTAATAATTCCTAGCATCCTATTTGCCTTTTTGACCGCCGCTGCACACTGTGTGGAAGTTTTCAGAGAACTGTCCACGATAACTCCAAGATCTCTTTCCTGATTTGTCGTAGCCAAATTAGCCCCCATCATACTGTACGTATAGTTGGGGTTATTTTTCCCAATGTGCATTACTTTACGCTTATCCACATTAAATTTCATTTGCCATTTTGTTGCCCAATCACTCAGTTTGGTGAGATCTTTTTGGAGTCCCTCACAGTCTGCTTTTGTCTTGACTATCCTAAGCAGTTTGGTACCATCCGCAAACTTTACCACCTCACTGCTTACCCCTTTCTCCAGATCATTTATGAATAAGTTGAACAGGATTGGTCCTAGGACCGACCCTTGGGGGACACCGCTAGTTACCCCTCTCCATTCTGAAAATTTACCATTTATTCCTACCCTTTGTTTCCTGTCTTTCAACCAATTCTCAATCCATGAAAGATTCCCTCTTATCCCATGACAATGTAATTTACACACGAGCCTTTGGTGAGGGACCTTGTCAAAGGCTTTCTGAAAATCTAAGTATACTATATCTACTGGATCTCCCTTGTCTGCATGTTTGTTAACCCCTTCAAAGAACTCTAATAGATTAGTAAGACATGATTTCCCTTTACAGAAACCATGTTGACTTTTGTTCAACAAATTATGTTCTTCTACGTGCCTCACAATTTTATTTTTTACTATTGTTTCGACCAATTTGCCCAGTACTGAAGTTAGACTTACCGGTCTATAATTGCCAGGATTGCCTCTAGAGCCCTTTTTAAATATTGGTGTCACGTTAGCTACCTTCCAGTCATTAGGTACGGAAGCTGATTTAAAGGATAGGTTACAAACCACAGATAATAGTTCAGCAATTTCCCATTTGAGTTCTCTTAGAACCCTTGGATGAAGGCCATCCGGTCCCGGAGATTTGTTAACATTGTTTTTCTATTTGTTCCAAAACCTCCTCTAATGACACTTCTATCCGGGACAGGTCCTCAGATTCATCACCCACAAAGGATGGTGCAGATTTGGGAATCTCCCTAACGTCCTCAGCCGTGAAGACTGAAGCAAATAAATCATTTAGTTTCTCCGCAATAGCTTTATCGTCCTTGATTGCTCCTTTTATATCTCGATCGTCTAGGGGACCCACAGGTTTTTTAGCAGGCTTCCTGCTTCTAATGTACTTAAAAAAACATTTTGTTGTTCCTTTTTGAGTTTTTGGCTAGCTGTTCCTCAAAATCTTTTTTTGCTTTTCTTATTACATTTTTACACTTGATTTGACAGTGTTTATGTTCCTTTCTATTTATCTCACTAGGATTGGACTTCCACTTCTTAAAAGATGCCTTTTTGTCCCTCACTGCTTCTTTTACATGGTGGTTAAGCCACGGTGACACTTTTTTAGGTCTCTTGCTATGTTTTTTAATTTGGGGTATACATTTAAGTTGGGCCTCTATTATGGTGTCTTTAAAAAGTTTCCATGCAGCTTGCAGGGATTTGGCTCTAGTCACTGTGCCTTTTAATTTCTGTTGAACTAACCTCCTCATTTTTGTGTAATTCCCCTTTTTGAAATTAAATGCCAGAGTGCTAGACTGCTGAGGTGTTCTTCCCACCACAGGAATGTTGAATGTTATTATATTATGGTCACTATTCCCAAGCGGTCCTGTAACGGTTATCTCCTGGACCTGATCCTGCACTCCACTCAGGACTAAATCGAGAATTACCTCTCCCCTTGTGGGTTCCTGTACCAGCTGCTCCAAGAAGCAGTCATTTACGCCATTGAGAAATTTTATCTCCGCTTCTCTTCCTGAGGTGACATGTATCCAGTCAATATGGGGATAATTAAAATCCCACATTATTATAGAGTTCTTTATTTTGGTAGCCTCTCTAATCTCCCTCAGCATTTCAATGTCAGTATCGCTGTCCTGGTCAGGTGGTTGATAATATATCCCTACTGCTAATTTCTTATTATTGGAGCATGGAATTACTATCCATAGCGATTCTATTGAACATGTTGATTCATTTAATATTTTTATTTCATTTGATTCTACATTATTTTTCACATACAGCACCACTCCGCCACCCACATGGCCTGCTCTATCCTTTCGATATATTTTATATCCCGGTATGATTGTGTCCCACAGATTTTCCTCATTTCACCAGGTTTCAGTGATGCCTATTATGTCAATCTCCTCCTTTAATACGAGGTACTCTAGTTCACCCATCTTATTAGTCAGAGTCCTAGCATTTGTGTAGAAGCACTTTAAAAATTTGCCGCTGCTTATGTGTCTGCCCTTCCCTGTTGCATTGGATTCCTTTATATGCGGTTGTTTGTCTGCTCTGGCCCATGGCTTGTCCTCTCCCCTCCTCTCTTTCTGACTACAGCTTAGAATCTCTATCAATGGATTCTCCTCTAAGAGAAGTCTCCATCCGATTTATGTGCATCTCCGCACCAATCGGCTTTCTCCCATCTCTTAGTTTAAAAACTGCTCTACGGCCTTTTTAATGTTTAGTGCCAGCAGTCTGGTTCCACCCTGGTTTAGGTGGAGCCCATCCTTCCTGTATAGGCTCCCCCTCTCCCAAAAGTGTCCCCAGTTCCTAATAAATCTAAACCCCTCTTCCCTACACCATCGTCTCATCTACGCGTTGAGACTCTGAAGCTCTGCCTGCCTACCTGGCCCTGCGCATGGAGCTGGAAGCATTTCCAAGAATGCTACCATAGAGGTCCTGGATTTCAGTATATTGTGTTGCCACCTGGTGTAGATGTGGTGTAAAAAAATCTTTCACTCCAAAGAGTATGTCTACACTATGGAACAAAGCTGAATTAAGATACACACCTTCAGCTACATTAATTGCATAGCTGAAGTCAAAGTAGCTTAACTCAACTTTTGGCACTGTCTACACTGCAGGAAGTTGAAGGAAGAACACTGTTCCTTCGACTTCTCTTCCTCCTTGTGAAAGTAGGGTTACTGGCATCAACCGGATTACCCCTTTCAGTTTGAATTAACTGTCTTAACTAGACCGCTAATTTGAACCCTGGAAGATCAACAGTGTCAGTTTCAATCTTCCGCTGTAGTGTAGATGTACCCTTTAAGTGAGCAAAGCCTGACTAATTGCAAAGGCAAATTTCTCAGAAAAAAAGAAATCACATAGGTGTGGTCAGCCTCCCACCCAGCTGACTCATGCAGTGGACTGAAGTTAGTTCTAATGGAAAAGACTATCCTCCAATTTGTGATCTAATTCTGTGTCTAATCCCCCAGCTAGAGGATTTGACAAGGGGAAAAGTTAATGTGGTGGGCAAGGAAGTTATAGCACTCAAACTGAAAGGAATGTACAGATCTACAATTGTCAGTAACTAGAACTACAATCCTGCTACAAGGTGCCAGAGAGATCCAAAAACATTGTGGGCCACACAATCACTCATCTAAATAGGATATTGTGAAAGGAAGGATGAAGGACTGTTTCAGATTAATCCATTTAAATTTTTCTTTTCTTGAATATCAGTTTCCAAACAGATCTGTACTTTTTCTAGTCAGAGATTCTACCTAATATTCCTTTGCACAAAGAAACACTTAAAAGCAATAATGTAAGTAGTATGAACATAGTTTTTAAAGGAAGCAGACAGATAATAATGGAAGCAATTGTTATTTCTAAACAGTTTTTTACTGTTGAACAAAACAGAAAGTTATATAATTGAGGTTTAAAAGCTTGTGTTCACACAAAAAAAAAGTTTAATTGTTCTTTGTAGAGTCCAAAAAGTAAGACTTCTGCCTTTTTTAAATGTTATAGACTAGTGTAAACAAGAATTAAAAAATAAAAATTAAGTCTGCTTTTCTGAAAGATGTTGATACCGTGCATTTTGTAGTCATTAAATATTATACAGTTACAATAAAATTCTATGTCTGTGAAGGACAATGTCACCATAAATACATTGTGTGTATATATACATATTACCATTAAAAGGTTTCAGGAGATGTTGATCTTTTAATCTCATATCAGAACTGATTTAATTAGTTGTGTTCTTCACAGTTTAAAAAACTAAAGTATCTTTACCCCAGAAATACTTAGATGCCTATTTAGCAAAATTCTTAATGAATGATGTTTAGACTACACTGAAGACTATTTGCTGCAGCAGAAATATCTTGGTGAACTGGGATTGTGTGACAGGTCACTTGATCTTGCTGCAGCAGGAAGAAGGCTGCAGGCTCAGTTATGTATAACTAGAAGATTTACCCAGAATTGCTTGGGTCCTTACCACAAACAAGTTTTGTTTTTCTTCATTTAAAGGATTGTTCTGGTCTGGAGTGGGACTGAGGATAAGAGATTCAATATGTAGGCTGCCCTGAGGAGAGAGCACAACCCCCGCCCTCTCTCACACCAGCAGTTTGGGGCCAGCTGAGAAGGGCCTGTCCATGGCCGTTGCAGCTATAAACGGCACAGCTGGAGGAGGGGTGCATGTCTCTTGGCTGAGGGACAGACAGACACACAAACAAACTCTCTGAAATATATAGTAGATAACTGTCTCTTTCTCCATCCCTTCTCCCTGCTGGCCCAATGGGATTATGGCTATCCTGGTCCCTATGTCTGGCTTTTGCTTCCCTTTTTGGGCCAACCCTAGGTCATTCTACAGTACAGACTTCCTCCTACCAGACCTCTCTCTTTCCATTTCCCTTTTCCTGTATGTGTGGGGTGGGGGGCAATGGTTCCTCTCCCCCACTGGTCCATTGCTGTGGCTGAGGGCCAGGAGGAGGGGTTTGGAGTAGGTGGATCATTTATCTGAGCTCATGGACAGCAAGATGCCGAGTCATGGCCCCAACTGGCCACTGTTTTCGTTGTGCAGCTACCCCACTATGGTCACTCTGAAGTATAGCTGTCTCCTGTGCTCACTGCCCCCAGTGGTCACACTGCAGTATCGCTGTTCCTCTGATCATCCCCCTCCTTTTTCCATCTTATGGAAAACAATTGAATTCCAGGCACATTCCATTTTCCAAACCTTGGCCATGCATTAAGTTAAGATAAGAGGAAGGTACATACCAAATGTGGTGGTCCTAGCTCTTACCGTTTAGCAGGAGTTCTTGAACAAATGGACTCAAGAGCAGACAGACTCACAGACAGATGCACAAATCCTTCTATATATAGATTACATGGTACCTTTGAGACTAACCAGTTGATTTGGGTACAAGCTTTCATGGGCTGGAAATCATTTCGGGTTCCAGCCCACTAAAGCTTATGTCCAAATAAATTGATTAGTCTTTCAAGTGCCACAGGACTCATTGTTTTTCCTGAAACAGATTTACATGACTTTTCCTCTGAAATAATTATGTCTTCTGTGGGGGGGGCTCAGCACATGTGTGCTAATCACTGGAATAAAGATATATTTAGGAGGGTACAAATGGAAGGAACAGGAAGTAAGGGGAGCTCAGAGAATGAAACTGGGCTGAGGAGTGAAGGTTATGAGGACACCTCTTGCCATAAGTCTGCAGAACACTGTTACTTTGCTAGGAAAGAAGGCATGAATACACACATGGTAAAAAGGTGGTGTGATTTTGTGACTGAGAGTCCAAACTGACCAGGCAATGCAGTTCATCAGGTAGTGACAAAGACACCCTGTGACACATGGGGGCTTGGTCATGAGCATTAATAAAGGGGACTTGCACAAAAGCAGGAGCCCCAGGCACAATGAACAAGATGCTGTAGTGGCTAGTGGAACAACAAAAGAAGCTAAAGTCTCAACAGGTGTACAGGCAAGAACTTCTCAGTTGGCAGGCAGTTTAGCCACGAATGTTATAGGAGCTCACCAAGGAACAGGCCCAGATACAGTAATGTCATCAGCATAGGCTGCTGAGTTCCAGTGAAATTAAACAGTGAACCTGGGGTAATGTAAGATATTTCTGGGGAATGACCCTGATGTCTTTTTACAAGCTGTGACAGGGAGAGCATACTCCGCACTGAAGGGGGGGGCTAAGACTCTGTGGGAGGACGAAGTCCCACCCCTTTCCCCAGACTGGGAATGCTCCAAGTGCTGGAGCAGTATAAGAGGCGGCAGAGCAGCTCGGTTGGGATGGACCCCCAGAGGGGAAGGAGCTCAGTCTGGAACTCCTGAGCCGCCCCTGCAACAACAACAGCAGCTGCTGCCGCTGTCCCAGGAACAGCAACCCTGGCAGCAGCCACTTCAGCCCCAGCCCCAGTGACAGCCCTGGCCAGGGAGGCCATCTACAAGGATCGGACACACTGAGCAACACCCTGCGAGCTGAGCGGCATGCCAGGGACGGTAGGAAGTGGCCCAGGGTGGATGATTGTCCTCTGGGAGCTCAATGCCCTTCAGCCGGCATCCCCGCCGAGCAGGCAGTGAAATCCCCCACTGCCAGCAGGGCCCTGGGCTGGGACCCGGTGGAATGGGGGGCCTGGGTCCCCCTACCTCCTGATCTCCTGGTACCCTGCTCCCTAACAGTTTGGGGAGATTTATCTGTGGACTGGGCCTCTAGGCCAAAGTAACTCAGAGAGAGAGAACTGTGTTTGGAAGTAGGCCCGCAGGGACGTATTTACCCTGATAGGGGGAATTGTATCTGGGAATTTAGGCCTGTAGGGCCATATTTACCCTGGTTAGAGGGAACTGTACTTTGGGACTAGGCACGCAGGGACGTATTTACCCTGAGAGGGGGAACTGTGTTTCGGACTAGGCCAGTAGGGCCATATTTTCCCGTGAAAAAAAGGACATTGACCCCGACTTTGGGGTGTCCCGACCGTCAAGGGGTCCAGCCCCTCGACACAAGCCTTTTAATGGGTGGCTACTAGCTCCAGATGTGATAAGGGTGAATGGGCACTTCAGCAACACCCCTGGCTGGTGAAGCTCAGGCACCTTTATGGCCCTGACTGAGCATCAGGCCAAAGATTGATATACTCAGAGAAATACCATCAACAGTTCTGGGCAGCCAGTTGAAACAGTGGGATGCAACCCAGAACCTTTGCACAGAAATTGTCAGTTTAGACCACTTGGTGGTTGTGACCGGATAGAAAAGACATTGAGGCTGTAATGGACTCCGTTATTCTGGAACAGTTTACACGGGACCTTCCTGAGACTACAAAGATCAGGGTTCAGAGGTACCAGCCAGACTCATCAGAGGCAGCAATAAAACTAACAGTGGATTATGTGGAGGTGGACTTTCCACGGAAAGAACTCTGTACCCCTGTGACCAAGATTGAGGGGAATAAGGTTGAAGAAACTCATGCAGGGAAGCCCAGAAAGGAGATGAAAGGGGCAAACAAGGAGGTCCTAGCTGCCCATGCAGTAGCTTGCTACCCATATGGGACAGAAGGTGCATAAAAAGAGACTTCGCCTTCACAGACTGTAGGATTGCAGAGTTCTATGCGTGGACAGGTATAAAAGGAGACCCTAGGATGAGGATGATTCCTGTCAGCAGGATGAAGGATGACAAAGGGCATTGTGGATTCAATATCAGCCTTGTACAAAGCACCCTGATTAAGTCATAGTAGAGATAGGAGGGGCCAATAACTATTATATACATGAAGGTGGGGAAAGCACTTATTCTGTAGCAGTTATTCACTTGGAAATAGAAGGGAAGTTTAGATAGCAGCAAGCAGTGAGAGTGAAGTCATTGCCTTACTCAGTAATGCTAGGAAGTGACTGGACCTGATTCCCCTTATGTAAAATATGTGAAGAATATGGAGGACAAGAACCCAACTGGTGGATCCATGTAAAAAGTTAACAAGTGTAGACTCTTAAATGTGTGCTCTGAGGCTAGTGTGTGATAACTCTAGATATACAGTAATAAGCTCAGAAAGATGCAACACACTGTAAGACTTGAGGAGGGGAAGAGAGAAACATGAGGAGGGGGCAGTGGACACCTTGAGAAGGAGGGCAGAGGTCTGACTAATTCCCAGGAAGAAGAAGGCATGGATAGGCACGGAATAGAGAACGTGCTAAAGAGGAAAGAAGAGTGAGAGAGAAAGAAAGGAAGAGGTTCTGTCAAAGAAGTGGGCAAACCTACCCACTAGTCCAAAATATGGGCAAGATAAGTCAGGGTACGGCTAGACTGTGGGGGGTGGGGGTTCAGGATATCAACATTATCCCAAAAAACCTCTGCTGCATCCAGGGAACACATTTGCTCTTCTGCTTTTTTTTGCGGAAGAGCAAATGCACTCTTTCAGAAGCCTCTGCATTGTTCATTGTACGAGGAAGAAGGGGGCTTTTGAAATAGGGTTTTTTCCCAACATCTGGCCCAGTCTAGATGGGGCAAATGTCGGAAAAGCCTCTTCTGACAAAAGAATCTGAAAAATTGCGTACCTTTTTCCAACAAAAACTTGTAGTCTAGCTGTATCCTTAGGGGAAGAGGGGGATCCCAAGATTGTTGCACTAGACTAGGGGGACAATTCATGTGGGCTGATATGAGCCTGGAGCCAAGTAAACTAGAGGAAAGATTTTTTGGGGTATAATCAATGGGCAGAGATGGAAATGTGTGAAAACCCGCACCCTCAAATTGTACTTTTTGTGGGTGAAAGGGAGGAGATCTTCACCAGAGTTACATGGAAGCCAAGCTCCAAAGGGAACAGTCCACTAGTAGAATCCCATTTCCATTAAGAGGTTAGGGGGTGGACAGCAAAGAAGACTTGTTCTGGAGGCAAGAGAAGACCTCAGTTGAAATAAGCAGGGGAGGTCTGTGACAGGGCATTATTAGAAGCACTCTGGTCATAGATCTTGATGAAGCATGAAGAAGGCTACAGGCTCAGCTATAAGCAATTAAACTTTTCTGTTAGGGAAGGAGTGGGCAATAGTTTTCACGGGGGTGGGGGGCACTTAATGAATTTTGATAGGTAGTCATGGGCGGGCTCCAACCCAGAAGGGGTGAGACCGGGGATTAGCCTCCCTCCAGAGTTGTCTGAGGCTGGAGGCCTTGATTTAAAAGGGCTCGCAGCTCCTGGTCCCACTGCTACCATAGGATCTTGCTGCCCTAGCCACCATCTCTAAATCGGTAGTATGGGCTGCAGGCTAAAAGTAGAAAGCAGCCATATAGAAAGCAGATGTCTCTTATGCAAATATAGTATTAATAAGTTACAGAGCAGCTTCTCTTACACCAGGAAAGACTCACTTATTAGGTCCCAAATTCCAGGGAAACTTATTGAGTATTACAATAACTAGTGTGTGTAACATAATTCAGACCAAACTTGGCAAACATGAAAATTTCATGCAGATGAGACATCTTTTGAATCCTTTAAGAAGTGTTTTGAAGAAAAAGGGGTTCTGTCGGTACTAAAATGATTAATTCTGTGCAAAAACACAAACAAAAGCATAGAAAAAATAAGAGCTACAGTGCTTAGACTTGTTAACTTTTCCTATATGGTTCAGTTTGTACAGATGATACTTTTTCTGGCTCCAAACCACTATTGTGACTCTTGTTTGACTAGAAAAGCCAGCAGTTGCAAAGGTCTAGTATAATTATCTTCACTCAGTGAAAATATCTGTACATGCTACATGGCTATAGAAGTTAACAATGAAGATGATTAGTATTTTTGATACACAGTAGGAACCAAAAAGTTTCAATAGATGTTGTCATTTGACAAAACCCAAGGTGTGGGAGGAGAATAATTATTGTCATTTTCTCACACTCTAGGCATCTACAATTATCCCTTTCATTGTAGTAATCAGCTTCATACCCTTTGATCTCCTTTGCCTTTGATCCACCTAATTACGAAGTCATGGTGAACGTTTGCACAATAAAGATTGGCTTGAGTAATCACTGTGAGCCCCCCTCAATTTTCAAATGCTTGCATCTCCTCAACCAAAAACAGTATCATGTTGAAAAATTGACATCCCCATATTTCCTTAAAGGCCAAATATTGCCCTGATTGGTGAGAATCATATTACAATTTATTATTATTTATTATGGACCGTAAGTTTCCAAACCATTTTGTGAAGACATACACGGTTGCTTTAGTAAAGAAGGAGCAACGTGCACTTCTTGCTGCCAACACAACATAGACAGTAACAGGGAGCTTGATTGTGTTGCTAGGTAGCAGCATGTGCCCATTAGTATTCTGGCCTGAGGCAAGATAGCTTGATCCTGTCTTAATATTCAAATACTAAACAGGCAACCTTCCCTGCAATGAAGGCACTTTTGAGAGGGTAGATGGTGAAAAGCCTTGTAATTCCTTTACCCTCAACTGTCCACAAGGACTGATATAGACTTCAAATGGATGGAGACTTTAAAAACAAATGGTTTTAGCATTTATGAATCAATCAGGTCACACTGAGGGGGAATAGTGTCTTATCCATGGTAATAAGTACATATGTAGTTGGAAGTGTGGGGATGACTATGTGTCCTGGATTGGATTTCTCTTGAGGGTTGTAGATAGTTCCAGAGCACAGTGCCCTGGTGGTGCCAAGCATTGCAACCCTCATGCAGCCTGGGCTTGTAAAATCTTACCTTTCCAGCAGATTGAGTATTTTCCATTCATAAATCTTACCCATGGCTTATGCAAACTTCACATAAGAATACAAGACGGGCCATACTAGGTGAGATCAAAGATCCACCTAGCCCAATATCCTGTCTTCCAACAGTGGCCAATGCCAGGTGCCCCTGAGGGAATGAATGGAGCAGGTAATCAACAACAGCTCCATCTCCTGTTGCCTAGTCCGAGCTTCTACAAAACAAGCTAAGTATACTATCCCTGCCCATCCTGGCTACCAGCCATTGATGGACTTATCCTCCATGAATTTATCTAGTTTTCTTTTGAACCATGTTATAGTATTGGCCTTCACAACATCCTCTGGCAGAGTTCCACCCTTTCTGCATTGTGTGAAGAAATACTTCCTTTTGTTTGTGTTAAATCTGCTTCCTATTAATTTCATTTGGAGTTCTTGTGTTATAAGACGGAATAAATAACACTTCTTTATTTACTTTCTCCACACCAGTCATAATTTTATAAATCTCTATAAGATCCCCCTTAGTCATCTCTTTTCCAAACTAAAAAGTCCCAATCTTTTTAATCTCTTCTCATACAGAAGCTGTTCCATGCCCCTAATAATTTTTGTTGCCCTTTTCTGAAACTTCTCCAATTCCAATATATTTTTTGAGATGGGGTGACCACATCTGCACACAGTATTCAAGATGGGCGCGTATTATGGATTTATACAGATATAACATATTTTCTGTCTTATTATCTATCCCTTTACAAATGATTCCCAACATTCTGTTTACTTTTTTGATTCCCGCTGCACATTGAGTGGACGCTTTTGGAGAACTATCCACAGTGACTCCAAGATCTTTTTTGAGTGGTAACAGCTAATTTAAACCCATCATTTTATATGTATAGCTGGGATTGTGTTTCATTGTGCATTATTTTGCTTTTATAAGTATTGAATTTCATCTGCCATTTTGATGCCCAGTCACCCAGTTTTGTGAGTTCCCTTTGTAGCTCTTCACAGTCTGTTTTGAACTTAACTCAGAGGTGACAGTTGCCTGGTGTAGTGTACTGGTAAGAACCGGCCACCGGACTGGCCCACACACAATTGACTTTTTGCTCCCCTCTGACAACAGCCCTGCTGTAGGGTCCAGCAGCACTGTCATGGCAGCACTTCACAGCCCCTTTTGCTCAGGGGATATTAAAGTGCCGCCATGGCAGTATGGCTGTACCCTACCAGCAGGGGTGCAGACAGAGGTGGAGTAAGAGGGGAAGCTATCTTTGGGCCTGGCAATTTAAAATGGCCTGGGGCTCCCATCCACTATGACAACAGCCCAGGCTCTTCAAATCATCCTAGGAGCCTCGGGGTTCCCAGCTTCCATCACTGCATCCCCAGAGCTCCCGGTCACCAACAATGAATGACAGTCTCAGGGTGGGTGTGCCCCCAGCCCCACTCTTTTCACCAGAGACCCTGCCCCCTCTTGCTAAGGATGCTCTGTGGTTTGAGCATTGGCCTGTTAAACCCAGGGTTGTGACAGCGTTGTGAGTTCAATCCTTGAGAAGGACATTTAGGGATCTGGGGCAAATCTGTCAGGAATGGTACTTAGTCCTGCCATGAGGGCAGGGGACTGGACTTGATGACCTCTCAAGGTCCCTTCTAGCTCTATGAGATAGGTATATCTCCAATGCAGAGTGCACTGGTAAATCCCAGTATCTACTTTCACCCTGACTTAACTATCTTGAATAGTTTTGTACCAGCTGAAAATGTTGTCACCTCACAATTTATCCCTTTCTCCAGATCATTTATCAATATGTTGAATAGGACTGGTCCCAGTACAACCGTTGGGGACACCATTAGTTAGCCTTCTCCATTCTGAAAACTGACCATTTATTTCAACCCTTTGTTTCCTATCTTTTAACCAGTTACCAGCCTGTAAGAGGACATTCCTCCTTATCCCATAACAGCTTACTTTGTTTAAGAGACTTTGGTGAGGGACCTTGTCAAAGGCTTTCTGATAATCTAAGTAAACTGTATCCACTGGATCCCTCTTTTCCACGATTGTTGAACCCCTTCAGAGACTTCTAGTATATCGTTGAGGTCTGATTTCCCTTCGCAGAAATCATGTTGACTTTTCCCCAACAAATTATGTTCACCTATGTGTCTGACCATTCTGTTCTTTACTATAATTTCAACCAGTTTTCCTGATACTGAAGTCAGGCTTACTGGCCTATGATTGTTGGGATCACCTCTGGAACCCTTCTTAAAAATTGGCATCACATTAGCTATTATCCAGTCATTTTGTACAAAAACTGATTTAAATGATACATTACAAACTAAAGTTACTACAGGTTGAACCTCTGTGGTCCAGGACTCTCTGGTATGGCAACATCTGGACCAGAAAGCCCCAGCCACAGAAGCTGCCAGCGGCTGAGAGCTCAGACAGTGGCTGGCAGCTGGAAAAGGGCTGGACAAGGAGCCCTGCCAGCCAAGGGCAGAGCTCCACCGGCTGGATACAGGGAAGCCCCAGCAGCTGGGGACACTAAGCCACTGCTGGCCAGGGGCAGGGAGATGCTCCGGCCAGGGAAAAGGAGCCCCAGCGGCTGGAGTAGGGCAGAAGCCGGGAGTGGAGTCCCATCAGTGGCTGGGGCAGCATGCTAGATGGGCTGGTGGCCATGCGGGGAGCCCTAGGTGACCTCCCCTGGTCCAGAAAACTTCCTCCTTTGGGACCACTCAGATCCCGAGTGTGCTGGACTAGAGAGATCCAACCTGTAGTTCTGCAATTTCACAACTGAGTTTCTTCAGAGCTCTTGGGTGAATACCATCTGATCCTGGTGACTGTTTGTCAATTTGTTCCAAAATCTCCTTTAATGACAGCTCAGTATGGGATAGTTTCTCTGATTTGCCACCTAAAAAGAATAGCTCAGGTTTGGGAATCTCCCTCACATCTTTAGTCATGAAGACTGATGCAAAGAATTTATTTAGTTTCTCCGTAATGGCCTTATTGTCCTTGAGTGCTCCTGTTAGTGCTCTCCATCATGCCGTGGCCCCAGTGGTTGCTTAGTAGCCTTCCTGATTCTGATGTACTTAAAAAAATGATTGCTATTACTTTTTGAGTTTTTTGTTATTTGTTCTTTAAATTCTTTTTTGGCCTTCCTAATTATATTTTTACATTTTGCTTGTTAGAGTTTATGCTTCTGTTTTTCTCACTAGGATTTAACTTCCACTTTTTAAATGCCTTTTTGTCTTTCACTGCTTCTTTTACTTTGTTTAGTCACAGAGGCACTTTTTTGGTTCTCTTATGTTTTTTAATGTAGCGCATACATTTTAAATTGAGCCTCTATTATAGTGTTTTTAAAAGGTTTCCCTGCAGTTTGCAGGGATTTCTGTTTAACTTTCTCATTTTGGTATAGTCCCCCCTTCTGAAACTGGGCTGCTGTGGTGTTTCCCCTGACACAGGGATGTTAAATTTAATTCTATTATAGTCACTATTATCAAGCAGGCTGGCTATATTCACCTCTTGGACCAGACCCTGTGCACCATGTAGGACCAAATCAAGAATTGCCTCTCCTCTTGTGTGTTCTAAGACTTGCTTCTCCAAGAAGCAATCATTTAAGATGACACGAAACTTTATCTGTGCACCCCATCCTGAGGTGATATGTATCCAGGCAATATAGTGATAGTTGACATTCCCCATTGAGTTCTTTATTTCAATAGCCTCTCTAATCTCCTTGAGCATTTCACAGTCACTATCACCACCCTGGTCAAGTAGTCAGTAGTATATCCCTTCTGCTGTATTCTTATTATTCAAGCATGGAATTATCAGAGATTTTACAGTACTGTTTGGTTCATTTAAGAGTTTTACTTCATTTGATTTTACACTTTCTTTCACATGTAGTGCCACTTCCCCAAGAGCATAACCTGTTCTGTCCTGATACATTTTGTACCCTGGTATTATTGTGTCCCATTGATTATCCTCATTCCACCAAGTTTCTGTGATGTCTATTATATCAATATCCTCATATAACATGAGGCACTCTAGTTCACCCAACTTATTCTTTGGACTTCTATATAAGCACTTTTAAAAATTGCCCCTTTTTAGGTTTCTGCCATTGCATGAGGTAACTGAGTGAGATTTTTTTTCATTTGACTGTTTTTCATCAGATCTTACCTGTATTTTATCATCTTTTGCCTATTCAGACATAAAGAGCCAAGTTCATTAACAGATCCTCCCCTAAGGGATGTCTCTGTACAAACCTCCTGTTCCTCCACACCTGTTGACTTTCCCACAACCTTTTAAATATTAAGAGCCAGCAATCTGGTTCCATTTTGGTTTAATTGGAGCCCATTCTTCCTGTATAAGCCCCTCCTGTCCCAAAATTTATCCCATTCCTAATAAATCTAGATCCTTCTCCCTACACCATTGTCTAATCCACATAATGAAAATAGTAGTTTGAAAACATTAGTTTGCAACTACTATTTATACATTTTTCTGGAAGGAAAAACCTTCTTATAGAAAAAACATTTAAAATCTGCAGCTGCCCTAGTATTAAATAAAATGTGACTAATACAGCAATAGAATCCTTGAATCTCTTTAGTCAGGATTTTGATGGTGACATGGCAAAGAAATGTACCGGGTCTCAATAACCCTGAATGTGCCTTGGTAAAAAAAAAGTTCCATTCCCATTGACCAGCTAAAAGAAGCATTTCTTGAAAGGAAACTGATTGTTATTTCACATGAGAGGGACACTGTAATTCTTTGCTACTTGAGATGTGGCAGGTCTGTGGTTCAGCTCAAGCTGTGTTTGGCACAGGACCAGAGGCAGGTGGAAGCAAAGGTGTATGTGTATGGCCTCCATGGATACACTCTTGAAGCCAAGGAACACTTGCCACAGACCAATCCGTGTGGGATGAAAACTTTATTTTGGAAGGGAGACTATGTATTGTTGGGAATAAATGTTTTTTGGTGGTTTGGTTGCTTCTATCTTAAGGGGTGTTAAAAACATTTAGAAATAATGGAAGGGTTTAAATAAAAAAAAATCTAAAATACAATATATTCCATATTTGCTCTAATTTGTATATTGTGATGCGACCTTCTGCCATTACAATAGGGTCAGGCTACATCTCAGGTTTATGTAGCATGTTACCTGAGCCAGACTTCGCGGGAAAGGTGACAGTTGTACAGCAGATGGTGTGAGCGTTACTAGTGTAACCTGAGGCCGCTCACCCCTCAGCCTGTCCTACCACACGCATGATTTAAACGGTGTAACAGAGAGAAAGGGTCAAATATTCCCTATTTGTACACAGGCCTAGACCTACAAGCTGGGGCTGCCTTTCTGTTCATTATAGCCCCGGAACTTCTTGCTCCGTACCAGCGCCGGGTTTCGGGGCGAATGCCAGAGGCTACGAACCAGAGCGGCCCAGCTCGGGGCTGCCAGGTCCGAGGCACCGCGGCACGGCGGAAGAGCTCTAGGGTCCACGGTCCAAGACTTCTGGGGGCTTATCACTGGTTTCCGCAAAGAACAGCGGCCTCCCAAGCAGCCGGGCCCGAGCATCAGCCACGCGCACTACATGCCTGAGCCCAGCCCTGCTCACGTGGCACCCTCCGGCCCAACTGCCCGTTCGCTACCCGCCTTGCCGGCCCGGGCAGCATGACTGGCCAATCGGCGGGCGGAAGCATCCCTGCCCACGGGGCACACGACGCCCATCAGAGATGGGCAGAGCGAAGGCTCCGTGCCCGCGGGGCCGCTAACCCCTGCACGCCCATTGGGGAGGCAGTTACCGAATTAGTTGCACACGCGCTGATTGGCTGTGCTACGAAACGGCTCTCCAATGATAGGCTGCGTTACAAAAGCACTCGGAACCAATCTCAGTGGCTTTGGCTTATACCGATTGCAGTTTGAAACTGTCAAGCTCCAGAGTCAGTCGGGGCCGCGCCGGGGAAGGCTGAGCCCGTAGGCGGGGGCCGCGCAGGTAGGGGGAGGTCGCGGGGGTCCTGCAGGGAGACTCAGGCCCCGCCAGCGCCTGGGGCAGACACGAGGCGCTGCCTGGAGGAGGAGGAGCAGAAGGGGAGGGTGCACAGGGGAGAGACCTCCATGAGCGTGCAGACCCCCTGCCCGCCCCATGGCCACGGCCCCCTCCCGGCTACCGCCCTATGGCCCGTCCCGTCCTCTAGCTGCGGTCTCTCCTGCCTTTTCGGCCCCTTGCCCTATGCCCACGGCTCCTCCAGCCCCATAGCCTCTGTCTCGCTGCCCCATAACTACCCATTCCCCGCCCCCACTAACACAGAGCTCCTTCTGATTCCCCTGCGTCCCCCAGAATTGCAGCCCCCTACTAACTGCCCTGCCTGACCCATCATCACTGTGTCGTCCCCCCCCCCCCCCCGTAGCTGCTGTCCTTGCTGAACTTCCTTGTCCATTATTCAGTCACAACCCAACCCTCACTGAACGCTGTCCCATGTATGATTGTGCCTGAACACCATAAGCATATTTATAACTTTATCTGAATTTCTATGTCCATTGGTGACTCTGATTTTCACTGAAATCCTGAAACTTCCTCCTCTGTGCATAAATGAGTCTCCCCCTTGATTCTACACTCCTGCCACTTCTTCCCTTATGTCAGTCCCCCAACAATATTATCCATGGCCATATATAGTTAGCTTTGTGGGTGCCACTTGCAATTATTGGCAATGCCCTGAGCATTACTATCTGTGCACTTATCCATCACCTTCATGGAACATGTAACCTACATCAATATTTCAAATACAGTAATAATCTCCTTCCCCAGTGGAAGTCCATAACCTCTCAGTTGTATGTCCCTGTGTTTCCCCTCCCCTTCATGTACAGACTTTTGAAGATTCAGTAGCTTCTTCCTACCAGCATCTCTTAGCAGTATTATTATTCAGTCTGATCTTGCTCTTACTAGTGCCCTTTGTAGCACTTGTTCACCTCCATTGGAGCAATTCTACTAATTGTAGAAGCTGTAAAATGGATATTAATTAGACAAGCCAAGTACAAAATTCAGGTGAGGTAAGGGGGGGGGGGGGAATGAGGTGAGTCCTGGCTTATATGGAGAGAAGACAGATTTTTTTTTCTATCCTACAGAAAGACTCCACTGTTAGAGCTATTGTCAATACCACAGCACATTGCACTTAAGTAAACATTGAACTGATCTCAAATCCTCACTTAAAAGTCAGCTGCTTTGCCCAATGAAATCAAACAAATAAATTATTCCCTGCCCTAGTTTGTCACTTTGAAAACAACAATGGATATATAGTTACTTAAAGCAGGTTGCTTTCTGCCAGTTTAATGTTAAAATTTAAAAGGACCACTGGCAAACTAAAAACTATATTTGTTTGAAAATATCTATTTAAAAATTAGATCGCACACATTAGAAGAGGAATTTTATCTTCAGTTTTCTTTCTGTACTTTTTCACTTGTATAAACAGCTAATTTTTCCTGTTATCAGTCTGGTTCTTTTTATAAAAAAAACCAAAACAGAACCTTTCCCCTGCCTATAAAATCACTCTTGTGAATGTAATTTAGACCAAAACCAAAAAACCAACCTTGTCCTGTTCTCTTTTGCTCAGGTATAATGCTAATACCCATTCTCACAAATACATCAGATAATCACATTGACATGCCATACATTCACTAATCATTCCTAGCTCACAAATTCATTTTCTCATACTTGACTCAATCGTTTGTTGCTTCACCTATTCTCTTCTGCATACCCCAAAAGTAATCAGTTTTCTTCTGTGCCCCACAAAGTCTCTTATCTCTCAGTAGAACTCTTGAAAGCTGCAATAGGTCAACACCTTTCTTCCCTTTGGGCCTTAAGTTCTTTGACTGCTCCATGTCCCAGGAACCAAGATAAAATCTATCCTACCTATTCCCTTGTTTAAGAAAGGGCTGCAAACATTTTTTTTTTTTTGTAATTAGAAAATGAAGTTCAGCTTCTGCTATTTTATAGAATTGTCTTTGTGCAGAATGTCATCAGATGAGGAGAAAAGCACAAGTCCAGTTTTGCCAAAAGACTCAGATCGAGGCAGTTCTGTCTCTTCAGATCTTCAGGTAGGACAGAAGCAATTCCATATGAACCTCTTTTATGGCACTTTATTTGACAGAATGTAATTGTGAAGAAATGCAGTGAGTAACTTTCATCGTGTTTTAATTTGTATTTATTTTAGGCATTACAATAGAGAAATAAGAATGCTAATGGAATGAAGAAAAATAGAGAATACAAGCAAAATTTTAGTTTTTATAACAAATATAACATTGCTAGTTTTTGTTCGGTAAAGATTCAAACTTGATGTAATTGCACAAAACATTTAATATATGGAGCATGTGTTCTGACTTAAGCTTAAAAGACAGCACATTTATCTCAGAAGTAAAAGAGTTCTGCTTTCTTACAACTGTTCACATTGGTGTGCATTACTAAATTAAAGCAATAAAACTGATATTAAGGCTAGAAAACGTCATTATGTCTTTTGATGCTAGTGACTAACCAGTATTCAAGATCTTGAATGTTGTTTCTGTTAGGAGGAAAGAACAATGCTTGTAGTTTCTTTGGTGCAATCCTGTTTATTTAGAAAGGATGTACATAATTTCCTGTTTATCTGAACACAGTAGGAATCAAACAGAAGGCAGTTTCTTTGCTTGATATTCTAAGGCTCTTTTTCCAGCCAGCTCTCTATCCAGAAAGTTTCCTTTGCTTTCTTTCAGAGTCATGCTGCAAATATTTCTCTGGTTGTCCTTAGCTTTCTGCTGTCTTCTCTTTCTGATTCTGCCCCCCTAACCCTCATGCTCCCTCAAATACCCAGTCTTCTGTATTTGCATTCTGACACCAGTGAAACCTCTGTGCCCACATAGCTCAGTTTCTAACTTGTCTTTCCTGTAGTATATGTTTCAGATGGTTGTTTTTATTATTTCAGCTATCTAAAAAAAGTAATTGTTTTCTGCATTTATCCTGAATGAAGGATAAATGAGTGAAACCTTGGTTCCCTCTTATGTCAGTGGCAACATTTCACCCCTCATCTCTGGCCTGTCTGATGGACAACTCAGAAAAATAAAGTACAGTAATTTTTTTTATACCTAATATCTTCTGTTGCCTTGAGGATTTTAACAGAAATTTGTATGGTGGTGTTTGTTCTTCTTTCCTGTTTATACTCAGGAATTCTGTAGCTCCTTTCAACAAAAATACTCTTCTTAGTAATATCAATTTTAATCCTATAAAAAGAGATTGTTACAGATCTGGTTGGGCACTCTTTGATGGCACATCAAATTGATGTGAGGGAATCCAGGCCCTTAATCCACTGTGCTATAATCTTCCTTCAGCCTCAGGCAGCTGGAGCACTATTTCCTCCTTTGGCTTCACTAGCATGCTTCTGCATACTGTCTGCCACCCCTTCATGGAAATGAAGCTCTGCAGCTCACTTGCCTTAGGCCCTCCAAGACTAGCACTGACCCATAAAATACCCTAGTAACATAGAGATACCTCTCTTCCAGAATTCTACTGGCACTGAGTCTTCCAGTTTCCATTGTCATGAAGCCAAATGGTAGATATGGCACATAACAGATACTTTGCTCAGAATTGTAACACCATTGCATTCTGATTAACAAATATTGCACAAGAGTACATATAATTTAGAAAATAACTAACATCCTAATGCATTATCAACAATCTACAACCTGTCCTGGAAAATGACCCTTGCTCTCGGGGAAAAAAATATTCACTGTCTTTTTTTCTCCTTTTTTTTCCTCCTGCCCCCCCCCCTTACATATTTTTGGATCTGGACTTTTAATACTCTAGTCATCTGAAGAAGTGGGTTGGGCCCATGAAAGCTCAGGATACCATCTATGTGTTTTGTTAGTCTTTAAGGTGCTACTTGACTTGTTGTTGTTTTTTAAGTTATCCTAAATGCAGTGCTGCTCATTAGCTCATCCTTCCCATTGAGTCATTGGGGTCCAACTCAGTTCAGGAAGTCAGGATTCTTCTGGCATCGTCAGGCTCCTACATGCCTGAGCTGGTGAAAAACGAGTGAAGAGTTACAGGATCTGCTCCTGTCTTTTTTTTTTTTTTTTTTAACCTTCTAGTCCCTCTCTCAAGTGACTGGTCAGTACCAACTGTTGACCTTGTTGCTAGGGGATTTCTCCCTTGCCAAACTAGTTCTCCGGGTTGAAAGCCAATTTTGGTAGAGCAATTACCTTTGAGTGATCAAGTTAATGAGTTAGTAGCCCTATTTTGTTATCCCTTTGCCACCCACCTTTAAAATTTCAGTCCAACATGAAGGCAAAAGTGTAATGAGAAACTGCTACCTTCAAAAAGGAGTATGCAGCTTGATAAAGAGTTCAAAATCTCATAAATCTACTAAACTGTGCAAAAAAAATCTCAAATTATCACAGGTATACCCATGGCTGAAGGTGGATCAATTTGATTTGGAAAGCTTAGAAGGGAATGCTTTTGAGCTCTCACCTGGATATTCAATTCCTCCAATCTTTCTCATTCACAAGAATTATTTTCATTAAAGAACTTGTCTGTTTTGAATGGGTTGTGGGTTTGTTTGGTTTTTGGTTTTTTTGTATTAATTTTTCAATCTTTTCAGCATCTATAACATCAGTCCAATACTAACAAAGATTTATCTTTCTTCCATCCCTGGTCAGCGATGATGCATATTCATGCCACCTTGTCCTGCACAAAGTGCAACAGGAAAAGACACGTATCTTCATCCACAAAATAGAATTAATGTATTTTAAAGATTAAGAGCCCTGTCTTTTTCTGCTGTACCTTGTGTGGATGGCATGAGTAGGCATCATTGACAATCAGGATGAAATTTCTGGCACAATGAAGTCTAGCAGAACTGCCATTAACATTTATTGGGTCAGGATTTCACTTTGGAGGTCAGTGGTTTAAAGATATCAGCCCATTCAAGTGGTACTATACTTACTTCCCCCACCTTTTTTGTGACAGGTTACTGATATGATATCTTGGAGAAAGCATCTCCATCCTCTCAGAAAAGGAGGCTGAAATGACTGGCTTTTGGAATATTTCAGTATCCATTCAAAAACCAGAATGATATTATGCCTATTTTAGCTTGAACATGCTTTCATCCCCTTAATTTTTACTTCAATGAAACAATTGCACAAATTACCCAGGACTTAATTTGTTCACACAGAAGTTTTACAATACAAGTGTTCTGTCAAAAAACTTAAGTTCCAGAAACCTTATATCTGAACTTGTCTTTAATTGTCCCAAGCTATGGATCTTACATCATATCCTTTGAGAATCTATTCTACAGTCAGCTATATCTTAGCTCTCGGGAGTTAATCCTGATTAGAAAAATTTCATTTTATTTTCTTAAAGTAATCCCATTATTTCTAATTGTACATCTCTGTGTTGCTCCATCTCCAGAGTTAATATTTAAAAAATATCTATAGACTTAAATTCCTGTTTGGCTGAGTGTGTATTGTTTCAGAAACCTTTAAAACAGGTCAGCTAGACAGCCCACCTAGTTTTACAGTTGATACAGTGAGCTATTGAAGATGTTTGTAAAGCACTTTAAAAGGTGAAAAGTGCTGTATACGTTTTAAACATTAGTAAATTCAACCTAGTGGCATCTCATTCCTGACCAGAATTTGGACTATAATACATGTTTAGTCCTTAATGTAGCTCTTGGTTCTTAAAGCCACTAGAAACCACAACTGATTGATGGAGTTTAAATAGATATTTCTTCTGTTAGGAATCTACCGTAAATAGGCTAATTTTGGCAGCAAAAGAAAGTTTTGCCAGTTGATGCCTTCTAGTTTTCAATCACGCAATGATATTGATATATGATTATGGCTCTTGTTGAATCCACCATCAGAAAGCCTATCTACAAGAGCAATTCATCCATATTTCTAACACTGAAGTCACATAATGCATAGTCAACCTGTGGAACTCCTTGCCAGAGTATGATGTGAAGGCCAGGACTATCCCTGGGTTCAATAAGAGCTAGATAAATTCGTGGAGGATGATAGTGCCATCAATGTCTATTAGCCAGGATGGACAGGAATCGTGTCCCTAGCCTTTGTGTATTAGAAGCTGAAAATGGCAATAGCAGATGGGTCACTTGATGATTACCTGTTCTGTTCATTCCCTCTGTGGTACTTGGCATTGGCCACTATCGGAAGACAGGATACTGAGCTAGCTGGACCTTTGGGCTCACCTAGTATGTTCGTTCTTAGGTTCTAAGTCGGAGGATAAGACAAAGGCATTGCCATATAAAAAGTTCAGAAAATAGACAGGACTATGTCTGCATTAAATTGTTACTGAATATCAGGCAAGTCCTGAGGTTAGCGTGCAGATAGATAATAGTTCTCCTTACAGTTGGTTCAAAGTCTAGTGTGGCATAGTCACTGTGGGTCAGACTTACAGGGGTACTTAATATGTATATACTGCCGCTGCTTTTCTTAGAACTGTTAGTTTTTGTTTTTTGTTTTATTTTACCTTGTAATAATAGAATCCTGGAAACAGGACTCGATAGGTCATCTAGTTCAGTCCTCTGCACTAAGGTAGGACTATTACCTCGAATATCCCTGAAAGATGTTAGTCTAATCTGTTCTTAAGTCTCCAGTAATGGAGGGCCACAGCCTCCCTAGGTAATTTGTTACAGTGCTCATGTACACTGATAGTTAGGAAGATTTTTCCTAATTAACCTAAATATACCTTGCTACAATTTAAACCCCTTGCTACTTTTCCTGTCCTCAGTGGCTAGAGAGAACAGTGTATCACTTCCCTTTTTATAACAGTTTTCAAGTATGTAGAAAACTGTTACCCTGTACCCCTCAGTCTTCTCTTTAGACAAAACAAAACAAGATTTTTTTTCTTTTATTCTAGACCTATAATCATTTTTGTTCTTCTTCAGTTTGTCCGCGACTTTCCTGAAGTGTGATACATAGAGCTAGACACAATAGTCCAGCTGAGGCCTTATCAGTGCTGAGTAGAATGGAAGAATTACTACTTGGCTGTGTCTATACTGGCGCGATCTTGCCCCAGAGCTATGCAAATGAGGCTCAGCGTGGAATATCGCCGAGCCTCATTTGCATAACTAATGAGCCGCCATTTTTGCGGAAGAGGCTCTTGCGCAAGACGGAGCGGTCTACACTGCCCCTTCTTGCGCAAGAAAAACCCTCTTGTGCAAAGCCGTTATGCTGATTATTTTCAGGCATAACGGCTTTGCGCAAGAGGGTTTTTCTTGCGCAAGAAGGGGCAGTGTAGACAGCTCCGTCTTGCGCAAGAGCCTCTTCCGCAAAAATGGCGGCTCATTAGTTATGCAAATGAGGCTCGGCAATATTCCATGCTGAGCCTCATTTGCATAGCTCTGGGGCAAGATCGCGCCAGTATAGACACAGCCCTTGAGTCTTGTTTGCAAGACTCCTACTGTTACCATCCCGGAATAATGATGTTTGCTTTCTTTCCTTTTTTTTTCAACAGTATTACATTGTTGATGCATGTTTGGTTCATGACCCATTATAACCCCCACCTTCCCAGATCCTTTACAGTGCTACTCCTTTCTAGGCAATCACTTCCCATTTTGTATTTGTGCAACTGATTAGTCCTTTCTGAGCACAGTATTTTGCATTTCCCGTACTGAATTTAGGGATGTAATTGGTTAATAGGTAAGCATCACCCTCAACCGTTAACCAGTTAATGGGTGGTGCTTACTGGTTCTAGTTCACCAGTGGGGGCTAGAACAGCTCCCCGCTTGCCACAGTTCACCAGTGGGGGCTGCTCCTACCCTGTTGGACCCACCCTGGACAGAGGAGTTTCAGCCCAGCTGGAGCAGCCCCTGTCCATGGCAGGCCTGTTCCACCCAGGCTGGAGAACTTCCTGTCTGAGGTGGGGTGCTGCTTCAGCTCCATTGCGCCAGGGGGTGGGGGGAGAAAAGCCCCTTCCCCCCATCAGTTAACTAATTAAACATTATGTTTAACCAGTTAACCAATTAAACAGGATTTTACGTCCCTAATTGAATTTCATCCTATTCATTTCAGACAGTTTCTCCAGTTTGACAGGATCATTTTGAATTCTAATCCTGTTCTCCAAAATGAGTGCACTCCCTCACAGCTTAGTGTTGTCTACAAAAATATAAGTATATTCTCTCTGCCATTATCCATATCATTTATGAAAATAATTAATAGAACCAGATCCTGGACAGATCTCTGCAGAACCCCACTTGATATGACTGTCTAGCTTGATAGTGAATCATTGAGAAGTATTCTGAGTATAGTTTTTCAATCAGTTTTGCACCCACCTTATATTAGGTTTGTCTAGGCTATATTTCTCTAGTTTGCTTATGAGAAGGTCATGCAAAACAGTATCAAAAGCCTCACTAGAGTTGAGATATATGACTCCTACTATTTCCCACCTCCCATAGAACTTCTTATCCTGTTAAATAAGGATATTAGATTTATTTGATTTGTTCTTGATGAATCCATAGTGATAGCAACTTATCTCCTTATGTCTAGGTGTTTACAAGTTGATCGTTCCATTTTCTTTCTGGGTACCAAAGTTAAGGTAATTCCTTGGGTTTTTCATACCCCTCCCCCCCCTTTTTTAATAGATGGGTACTATATTTGCCTGTTTCCAGTCCACTGGCATCGATGTTATGCTTAAACAAAGCACACGAGATCTTTTATAGGGGAAAAGGCAGTACGCCGCATTTATTGAGAATACAACAGTTGCATATGCTTTTCAGTCACACAAACACCATACACACACAGTCCCGCCAGACGATGTTATAGTTACCAGTCCAGAGACTGGGTCAATCTAGTGGCCAGCCAGATCGATCACAAGGGGGAGCAGGGCCTTTTGTCGGTCGCGATCCGATGCTCTCCTGGAGTTGGTGGCAAGACGAACTCAAAGTTCCATAGCAAGGCACCCAGCTTTTATAATCCTCCTTCCTCTGTTGAAGTCAATGGATTTCGCTATGTCACTCTGTGACCAGTTACTGTTATCTTGTTGATGTTAATCATTCCCAAAACATCTCCAGGAGGCTCATCCTGTCCTGGATTGTTAATCAGTTGTTTTTAGGGATGCCTTCACCTTTAGAGCTGTAAATCTGCCAATCTGATCAATTCTTGACTGTGGGAACGCACTGATGGTTCCTCTGACGCCGATATGTCTTTTCGCAGACTGTCTTTTACCATTTGTCTTCACCCACATTGCCCCCTCCTTTCTTGGCAATCTGGCTCTAACGGTGGCCTTCACGCGTTTATCTTTATGATGATACATTTCTCATTCACACACACAGTCTTTCACAGAAACCTTCAAAGGTAAACAGTACTGTTTTATATGAAGCAAAAGCAAAAGCAAAACAAGTCACATGGAAGGCCTGGGCCTTCAATATTTCTAATCTCATTAACATAGACACAATACCAAAATCCTGTCTCTTTACTTACTAAACTTTAAAATAAATAAATATATATCTTACTAAAGGGCTTAGTTTAATAAAATATCAAATGTGATAATATGTTACCTTACATTGCTACATTATTAATCCTAAAATACAAATATAAAAAGAATAAAACTTTCAATCCCAACATCAATCCCATCCTCTATGAGTTTTCATAGATAATTGCTAATGGCTCAGATTTCTTCAGCCAATTTCTTAAGTATTATAGGATGTATTCCATCAGGACCTGCTGACTTGAAGACATCTAGCTTCTCTGAGTAATTCTTATCTTCTTCTTTCCCTATATTAACTTTAGATCCTACCCATTTACACTAATGGTCACTGTATGTGTCATCTGATCACACTAACTTTTTTGATGAAAGCTGAAATAAAAAAGCATTTAATACTTCAGTCATTGCTGAGTTTTCTGGTATAGTATTTCCCATTTCATAGAATAATGGGTGTATTTGTGTTCTCAGAAATACTAATGTGGGTTTTTTTAATACTGCAAAACTAGGTGGCATAGGTTAAATAATGCCATCCTCTTTGTCTTCAAGTTCCCAATACTTTACCTCTAGAGGTCAGTGAAATTTTGTAGTTGATATTGCCACACTGAAATAGCGTGGGAGTGATATTTAGAGTATGGGTGTGCATTGGGGAAATATCACTTTATATCCACGTGACCATTAAACCATTAGATTTATTTTTATTCTTCACATTTGTTGTCAGCCTCTCCAGTTCAACTGATGGGTTGTTGGGGGTTTTTGGAGGAAGGAGGAGGTTGTTGTTTTAATAGGATAGAGATTTCTCCTTTTGGTGAACCGCTTACAATGTTCATAGGACACATTAAATCTCAGTTTAATCTTCTTTGCTTTCTTCAATTAAAAAAAATACACAAATTTGCTTTCTGTCAGCAGTTGCCCTGTAACTTTGTATGGCAAAGTTTCATGCCATAAATTTGACAGTTTTAATTACATGAGCAATAATTCTGTGATCTTGCATGTTAGATCAGTTTGGATATACCATCATATGTGTTCTTGCAAGTAGTGAATGGATTTTTCTCAGAAATGAGAACTTCAGAGGGCTATCTATATGCTCTACTTTTCCCTTGGGTTTGGTCTGAATTTTTTGAGTGCTCAGGATGTACATATTAAGCATCATGACAGTGAAAAGAGAAGTGTGGCTAAGCCACATGATTGGAAATGAAAACATCTACATTGCATTTGTGAGTCTTGCCCCCTTCTTATTGTTGGCTTTTGAGCAGATGCATTAACCTTTATCAAATAATTAATCCTTTAACTCACTGTGCAGGGTTGCTAAGAAACTTAATTAATGGCTTGTATTGTGTAGTACCTTGATATTCTAAAATAGAAGGGACAGTAGGAGTAAACAGTAATGCTGTGTTAATTCACTAACAACTTTGAGCTATTGGTTGGGTTTTCATTTCCTTGACAAATCACTGTACTCTGGTCCTTTTCTATTCCCAGAGATTACTGATATTTAACAGTCTCTGCTGTTGTAGCAGTTGTGTCGTATTCTTAAAAAGAGATGAGAGGGAAGTAACAAGAAATCTTCTGTATAATAAATATCTGTTTGTCTATCTATATGAGCTAAGACTTGCTTGCCCTTAGCTATAATTACTGAGAGGAACTCTGTACTCTTTTACTTTCTGTACCATTGATCAATCTATATTATGTTGGTGAAAATACCAATGGCTTTTAATTTTGTGGCTATGATGTGAGGATATCTATGTTTGGTCCCCTACAATGTATGTGAGCAAAAGGAAGAGCTGTTTGCTTACCTTCAGCATCTATCATGCATCATTTCAGTACAGAATTGTGTAAGTTAAAGGTAAGGCTAGGATATTGTCTCAGATATTTTTACTAAAAGTCACGGTAAAGTCATGTGTGATAAAGAATAATTCACAGATTCCCATGACATATTTGGATTTCTTATTAAAAATATCTGGCAAAATGAGAAGCTGGAAGCAGCAGCAGAGACAGGTTGGGAGCTGTGGGGGCTCCTATTGGGCTCAGAGCTCTGCGGTCCCTCTCTACTGTGGCTCAGAACTGTCAGGGATCCCCTGCTGCCTGTGGTAGCAAGGAGTTCTGGGGGTACCTCACAGCTCCCTTTCTTCGCTGGAAACATCAGGATCTTGCAATTCCTAGCCACTTCGGGCTCACGGAACAGAAGTCTTTTGAAAGACACAGATTCCATGACTTCCCCAACTTTTCCATGACTTTTCTGGATTAGGAGATTGCAGAATCACTCAGAATGCACACACATTTTCCCCACATTAGGGTACCCATACTACCAGTTCCAAACCTCCACACTGTTTTTTGGAAGCACCACATTAATCTGTTCCAAGATCTGGCAATAGCCACTTCGAGCTAGTGAAATACATTTTTCCCCCTCAAATAACTTATCTAAGGCATTTCTACCACCTGTTCAATGTGTCCAACCCTGCCACAGCTACACACTTTTCCCCTACCCTTCTCCAAATCCTGTCTCTTCGCCTCCTGACATGTGACAATTTGGGCTAGAATCATTGCTGACCATTCTGCTGTGAACACAGCAAGCCACCCCATAAAATAAAAATGTACTATATAATAGACTTGTAACAAGCAACATGAGTTATTAAATCTTCATTGCACATGTACAAAGATTGGGTCTAAATGTCAGTATGGTGGTCATTGAAGCAGTGTTGGTGCATTCCTTTGAACTACCCAGGCAAGCATAAAATGGCTCCACAGAATTCCTCTGATTTCCCTCCCCCCCCCCATTTCCTCTCTTTATTGGTGCATGCACATTGTAGTTCTTCTACACTGCATACCTACACAAGGGAATAACATTCACAATTTGGGTCCCCCAAAGACTTTAGTGAGTGCCATGCAGTACCTTGGGTAAAAAATGGACCAGTTCAGTTTATTCAGACATGCATCACAGCAATAGTTTAATCTCTAGCTTGGCACAAAAAATCTCTACCTAGAAACTTTTTTTTGGAAAACGGTTGTTTTTGGAGGAGCTTATGTCTCTACAACCTGTAGCTCAAATGGCCACAAATTTGGGTCACTAAACCTACGTTGCACCTTCCCTGAGGCATAACGAATTTCAAAGGAATCCAACTAAGCATTTCATTTTTAGATAACTTTAAAAGCTCAACCTATCAATGATAGTCATGATATGATTTCAACTAGGGTGGTGGTGCAGTGTTGCTATAATACAGGACAGATTTCTGAACACAGGGTTTACCCATAGATGCTTTCATACTACAGTGTATCTAAAATGATACAACCCATTTCCAGTATGCCGCAAGAACACACATTGAAAATTACAGAATCCAAGATGTGGAGATTATGATGGTGATGGGAAGCTGGATTGGTCTTTGATTTTATAATACGGTGTATAAAACACATAAAAAGTTAATACTTTAATGTCTTCCCCTCTAAATTGGATTTGAACGTTCTCACCTACTTTAAACAACCAAATCTCTCACCATAGCCATATTTGTAATTTCTCCCAAATATATTTTCATTATACAAACATTGAAACCTGATTTACTCTTCTAGTGCCTCTGTGATGGGAATAAAACTGTGTTTCTTCTTATACAATAAGAATGTTGCACAAAAGCAGTAGCAGGCCATCTGATAACTTAAGTGATTTAAAGAAACATTTGTCCAACTCAAGCAGTTTTTAAAAGGCATTCAGAGTGCTTCCTAAAATAGCTGTAATTTTAGTTCAGCTAGCAAAGAACTAGAATATGTACTGTGTGCTCATTATAATGTATTAACTAGAATACAGTATGGGCTTTCTAAAATAGGAAATAAAAAAGAGCTAAAACATTAACTCTGCCAATTAAATTGAAGTGAAACAGCTGAGCCATGAAAACATAAGTAATATTATTATTCTACCATGTAATACAAAACACTAATTTAAAAGCTAACATATCCATTTCATTCCTTTCTTCTTGTGTTTGTGTTTAAAATCCATGACAGTAGCTTTATAATTATTTATCATCCTTTTGTGACAGGATGAATATGAAGAGCTGCTTCGTTATGCTGTAGTGACTCCAAAGTTTGAACCATGTGTCCTAAGGCAGTCTGAGCCTGCTGCAGAACTGACAGCACATGACAGGTTTTCGAGTTTAATGGATGAAGTCATCAGTCACCCTAAGACTCCAGGTAGTATGTGAGCAGTGGGGGGGAATGAGAAATGTGTTTATATGTCTGAATATAAATAGTATTCATAACATAAATAGATATTGCCTGAGTGTCTGGTTATTGTATCATTTGAATTGCACTGGCTGATTATAATATGCAAACTTTGTTACTTTAAGAAACTCATTGTGATAAAGGGGTCTTTTAAATATTTGTTATTCTGGAGTTCAAAGCCTAGGTGTTGTGATTGTAGTTAAAGCCTGTAGCATTGTTTGTTTAGTTTTAAGTTTCGTATGGAATTTTGATCTTTTTTTTTAAAAAGTACTCTTTCTGCTTTGTGTCTTTCTTTAGATTAAACTTAACTTGTGTTAGAAAATAAGCTAAGGTTGCTCCTAACAGTGGATCCCAAAACCACTTTCTGTGGAGCACTCCTATTTGTCTGTGGAAAGCTGGCTGATTACATAGTGCTGGTGGTTTTCTTAATTTTGTAATTGCTAAATCACAAAAAAAGAACTAAATATACATGAATAGTTTTTGTTTTCCTTTTAGATGATTGCCAGTTTCTATAGGGGTATTTTGCAATATGGAATGGGAGGGAAGGCATACAGGCAAATTACATGAAAATAATATAAAAGTCTCCTTTTCACTTGCATCCATGTGCATATATGATTTGCTCTGATGCAAGTGATGAAGCATTGCCACTTGGTAAAACCATTCCATTGCTGTCTTTGAACTGACAACTTTTAAACATATAAACCAGTGCTATGTGTTACTTCAAAGTACCTTGGATAATTTTCCCTTTCATCTTATTAATGACATATATTAACTTCTCCTAAGAACATAGCTGTTTGTGTTGGAGAGCTGTTGTGAGAGTAGTTTGAGCAAGAATAAGCATCATAAGATGAAGCAAAGCATTTTGTGTCTTGTCTAATGTGAAAAGATGCTCCAATTTAGAGCATTAAGATGCATTTTTAGCAGTATTAATTTGCTGGGTGTAAACAATGTTTGAATGGTATAATTGTTTTTAAATTTTCAAGCAGTAACAACAATTTATTGGATGTTCCAGGCCATAAGTCAGTGCTTTTCAGGGCAATGGTAGTAGCTGTGTCCCTCCTACTTTGTCTTCTACAGAGGTTTGGCCAGTTAATCTGTGTAGTGCCAGCCACATTCATGCACTCTGGCCAATAACAACCTTGCTTCTAGTTGCTCCTTCCCCTCCAAACACACAGATGCCACTTGAAGCAATCATTCGTTTATAGGAGGAGATCAGTCTCATTAGTGCACTATCTCCAAAACGTCTCTCCAGTACTCTGTGACCATGGGAAGGAGTAGAAGGCAAATTTTTACCCTCAGTAAGAGTACAAGAGTGTCAGGGACATTGAAATGTGGACACATGAGGAATTTGAAAACTGATATTTGAGAGCAATTAATGCTATCATGGAAAGGTTTAAGTGCAGTGAGTGTGTAGTTCTGTGCTTATGAAGAATATAGAGCATGAAGTGACCTTTCTGGGAAGAAAACAGGTGATGAGGATGTCTGTGTATCCTGTATGGGAAGTGTATCAGTGCTGTGTAATAACATGCCTGTGCCAACAGTCACGGGTCTGTTCCCGTCATAGAATCCATGACCTTCATTACCAAATCATATCCTTTGTCATAGAGTACTACATCTCTGACTCCTAGCGTGAGAGTAGATATATCTGGGAACAGGAGCCACGATGGCACAAGTGATTTAAATTCAATAGAATTTTTTTCTCTAGGCTGCTTATCTCCCAGCACAATAATAGGGATGGTGAGGAAAACATTAACTGGTTGGTTTTATGTATTTTTTCAATTCCCCCTTTTATAAAATGGGGATAATGAGACTCATCCCATTGGAAAACATTTTGCTATCTATGGATAAAAAGCACTATGAAAGAGCTAGGTGCTATTAACATGATGATCGATAGGATTCAAAAACAATTGCAAAACTCTAGAATTCTAGGACAGTTCTAGAACAAGTTACTGGAAACCCCCAAGTTGCTGAGCCTTTGAAGGTAAATGGGAAATGTCTCAGTTCTGTATCAGTTTTGAACAATATTACATAACAAATCCCAGTCCAAAAATACTACTGGTGCTGACTAGAGATTTCAAATCCAGCTATGGTGAAGTCAGCCTCTGTGGATAGAGTTTTCTGGTTCATTGTATAATTTTCTTCAGAATTGAACAAATATAGTGCTTGATGCTGCCACCCTATGTTTGGAAGCTCAAGTTTTGTATAGTCACTCTAGACCATGTAATTCCCCTCGTCAAATCCTCAGGACTAGTTCAGGGCTTTTTGCTTTTTCACATCTTTATTTTCAAATTTATACTTTTTAGAATTCAGTAAACAGAACTCTATTTAGTCTGGGTTGTAAATCCTCAGGTCCAGATAGCAGAAGTGGTATTTGGGTGAGTGCCTTGTCAAGATTGTTTTCTCCAACAACACACTCAGATATATACTGCCTGTTTTCTTTTCAGAAATCTAGATTTGCAAATAAACCAGGGTAAGTCTTTTTACTTCAGTGCAGGCTGACTGCTTTAAAATGGATAATTTAATACCTCTGAATATTTATGGTTTGTTGATTGCAATGATTTAGGCTCATTTGGTGAGTAGCAGTTCACCTATCACCCCCACCCAATTAATTTCTGCACATACTACAGTTAAAATTTGTCCCCTTAAGGAATCATTTATCTTTACGCTTGGATATAGAATTGCTCCACCTTAGCAGACTTAAGCTTAATTCTTACTAGACTCATCTTTCCACCATTTAAGTCTGCTAGGGACTATGCCTTATCTTATACTACCTCTAAAGTTTTGTTTGTAGTTATTTCAGCTGATAGAATAAGTGAAATTCAGGTGCTTGTTGATCCTTGTTTCATAGTGGGGGGTGTTTTTGTTTTGATTTTTAAACACAAGCATAAGCTGACATTACATTATTCCCAGAGAAAACCTTCCAATTATTAACCTGACAGTCTTTCTATCCTTGTGCAATTTTCATGGAGAAGCCAGACTATGTAATTGCAAGGCCAGAAACACCAATATGATCTTGTAGTCTGGCTCTATATAACACAGGCCATGGAATTTCCCTAAAACAATTCTTAGGGCATATCTCTTAGAAAAACATTCAATTCTGATTTTAAAAATTGTTGGTGATTGAGAATCCACCATGCTCCTTGGTAAATTGTTCTAAGTTTATTACTTTCACCATCAAAAACATATGCCTTATTTCTAGTCTGAATTTGTGTAGCTTCAGCTTCCAGTCATGAATTGTGTTATATGTTTCTCAACTTGAAGAACGTGTTTCTAAATATTTGTTCCGCATGGACTTGTAGGACTCCTTACCTTTTTGAATTCTGTTGTTCTCTGCGGCACACCTCTGGCTGCCTCGTGGCACACCAGTGTGCCCCGGAACACAGTTTAAGAAATACTGCTGTAAGACATCTTTTCTAATTCTTTAGTCAATCTCATGGGTCTTTTCTGAATCCTCTCCAGTTTTTCAATATCCTTCTTGAATTGTTGACACTGGACCTGGAAACAGTATTCCAGCAGCAGTCACAGCACTGCCAAATATAGAGGTAAAAATAATAAATTTGTATTCCTCACTCCTCCAAAATCCCCCATTTATGTATCCAAGGATCATTGCATCAGCCCTTCTGGCCACAGCATCACAGTGCTCACTTTTAGCTGATTATCCACTAACAGCCCAGATCTTTTTCATGGACACTGCTTCCCAAAATAGTCCCCCATCCTGTAAGTATGGTCTGCATTGTTTGTATGTTTATATTTCACCATGTTAAAACACACATGGTTTGCTTGCACTCATCTTACAAGAAGATCAAAATTCCTCCAAGTCAGTCACCTCTTTATTTCATTATTTACTACTCCTCCAATTTGTGTATTCTCTGCAAGCTTTATCAGTGTGTTTTGTTTTTTCTTCCATGTCAGTTGATAAAAATATTAAATAGTGTAGTCCCTGCTGGACCCCATTGGAAATAGACCTGCTCAATGAGAGTTCATCATTTACAGTTACATTAAAACAAGTCAATCAGCCAGTTTTTCTCCATTAAATGTGCCCCATGTTCATTATATATTCTAGTTTTTTAATCAATGTCATGAAGTACAAGTCAAACTGCTTCATTATCTTGTCCAAAATTTGTCAGACTAACAGTCCTATTTTTGTTCATCTTTTTAAAAAATTAGCACAACATTAGCATTCTTCTATCTTGTAGACCTTCCCCAGTGCTCCAAGGTGTACTGAAAATGAAATTATCAGTCTGAGCTCATAAGCCAGCTCTCTGAAAACTCTTGAATGCAAGTTATACAGACCTGCTGATTTAAAAATGTCTAACTCTACAAGTTTCTGCTTACCATCCTTCAAATATGTTAGTGGAATGGTAAGAATATTATCACCACCACATGAGGAGAATATAGCATCTGTTTTTCTCCAAATACAGGAAGAATATTTATTGAATCTTTCTGACTTTTCTCCATTATTATTGATGGTTCTACCATTTCCATATAATAATGGACCAGTACCATTGTTGGAATTCTTTTTGTTCCTACTATATTTCAAAAATTCCTTTTGTCCTTTATCAATTTTTACAGTTCCTAACTTCTGATTTATATTCCTCATTATCAACTTCCTCTTTCTTTCATTTTATCTCTCTCTATATATAAAAAAGATTTTCCTGCCGGGCGACAGAATGACATTGGCCAGAGAGAGGGGTGTTGGTGAGCATAGTGAGCAGGGTGCAGTCCCCTAGTATATAATACATTTGGGTTTTTTTAATCCCATGTAGCCTTTTCCCTTGATTGCGGGTTTGTGATTGTTTATGGGGATGAGTGTATCTGATGTTTTTAAGTGATTCCCATTTACTCATACTTTTTTCTGGTTTAAATTCTTCCTCTTACGGGATTTGCCCTATATTTTTTTCAGCTTTGTGAAATTAGCTGTATTAAAGCACTAAGTATATAAAATACCAGTCTGGGTATTATTCTGCTTGCACGTTATAAATGTGATCGAGTTATGATCACTTACTGCATAAAGGTTATTGTTCAAATCTGTAGGTCAGTTTGCTAGAACTTGCTAAAGAGTAAAATCTAAAATAGTTGAGATTCTTGTAGAGAATGTAGACTTAAGTTAACTTACAATTATTTATATTAAAGAACAAAAGGGGAATCTTTGATATGAAATATTACTATTTAGCCTCTTAACATTGGTCCAGCTGTCTGTTGCAATGAGGATTCTATAGCTTCCTTGTGAGTTCATTCAAATCTAGAGTCTCCCTTGTGGGGGTGTATATATAGTTTTATATATACCTAAATTTCAGAGCTTGTTGGAGGTGGCCATCCTTCGATCTCTATTGGTCACATGTTAATTAAGTGCTTAGCTTTGAGTTGTTTCTCTGCTGCTTCCATCAATATCCAGTAGATGGCATTGATGTATAACAAATTTCTTCAATCACTTTCTTATCAGAGTCTTGGATTCATTTCAAGGATTATATTTCAATACTGATCCTCATTATTAGAATTTCCCCCCTTTTATCAATTTCTTTTAATAATAAAAAAATCCTGATTTATATCTTTAAATATTTCTTCTTCCGTGTGCCATTCAAGTCCTATTACTTCTAGAGTGCCCCAAGTATTTACTATGAAAACCAACAGAATCCCTTCTCTTCCAGATTTTGATAGAATTATTCTTTGATTGTACAGAAGCATTTCCTGTTTCTTAGGGTTTGCAATAGAATAAGAGACATTATCCACATGTAAAGAGATGTAGTTATGATTGACAAGGTAAGCAAATGTGCGAATTTGGGGTGAAACATTGGCAGGTCAAAAAGAGATTTCCATGGTATATTTGATTTACAGTGCAAACAAATTTGAGGTGGAAATGTGCAGTTTGACTCATTTGACAACACCCCGCTCCTCCCGTCTCTCTCTCTCTCTCTCTCTCTCTCTCTTTGCAAGTTATTTCTTGTTTGGTTAACTTACAGCTCTCACATCTATCTCTTGATCTATTCACAGTGTGCATAGGAAAATAAGGAGTTACCAGGCAAGGATAAGTTCTTAGAGTTTTTGCCTTCCCAACCAGGCTAGCAGAGCTTTTATCCATATACAAAATTATGAGAGAATCTTCTCTGAGAAGTATCCCTGTTGGTGCTCCCCTATAGGTGCTTCAGCACCCTATACTTACTTTTGAAGATTTTGTAGCAGCAGTACCCCGGATGGCAGCACGTGTGCAGCTTCAGTCTTGCACTACGGAGAGCAGTTAACTAGCACATGCTGTCAACCATTCCACAGTTCCTTCTCTACCACCTTTGGCTTAAGACAGAACACTAGCATCTCCTCTCCCCTTGTCTCTTGCTCCTTTTAACAAAACCCTTACCTTTTTGGTTTTTTCTCTACTTTTTTGTACTCTTTTTAAAAAATTCTGATACTTCGGCCCTCTTGACAGACCCGTCTTGGAACCAATTCCCTTCAATGTGCCAGGTTCCCCCAGTTTTAAAAGATGCTTAAAAGCCGGTTCCTCTGGCTCCAGCTCTGTGGGAGGGGGCAGGGGCACAGTGGTAGTGTTCCACCTTTGAAATGTCAAAGATTGAAATGCCATGTGGAGCCCTTGGCTAGCGGGGGACTTAAGTCCCCCACTGGCTCCGGACTCCATGCGGCGCTTCCACTCTGAAATGTATGTTTCCAAGACGGAATGCTGCACGCCACTTCCGCCTTTGAAATGTAGCAACAACCGGGTGGTCTCTTGCTACATTTCAAAGCGGAAGTGCTCTTATTGACTAATGAAATAGTCGGTGGAAATTCCATCGACTATTCGATTAATTGATTAATCTAATTTTAACATCCCTAGTGTGCCTTTGCTCATACAGAGTGCACCTACCTGGCTGGTCGAGACCAATGTGGTTTCTTTAACTCGACCAAATGGCAACGGCACCGCCTCTAATTTCCCACAAAAGCTTATGCTTTTGCAGATACAAACTAACACAATTACCCTTCTGAGACTTGTCAATTTTATTTTTTGGAAAATAAAATGAAAATGTGCATGCCTCATTTGAATCATTATTCTGGGATGGGGCTGGGAATGAGGGGTTCAGTATGCAGGCTGCTCCAGGAAGAGAGGACAACCTCAGTCCTCGTACCACAGCAGTTTGGGGCCAGGTGAGAAGCACCTCTCCGTGGCTGCTGTAGCTCCAGTGGGCACAGCTGGAGAAGGAATGCATGTGCCCCAGCTAGGGCATATACAGGTTTGTCTGCCCCTTGCGCTCCCCAGCTAGAGTGAAGAATGCAGCAGCAAACTGTGCACTTCCATTCACCCCCTGATAAAGGGGAACAGCCAGCAATGTTCATATGGTGGGGTGGTAGCTTCAGCCCGCACTTTCCCTAAAGGTTGCATGGGGGAGAGGGTTGGGGCTGGGGCAGTCTCAGATGAGGGGGAGCATGCCTCTAGCTATACCTTCCACCTGCCTTGTGATTATCTCTTTTCTGTATGGTTTTATGAGAAGCAATCCCTCTCCAGGCACATTCCATTTTCCTGGCACAACCAAAACCTTACCTTGCTTTAAGTTCTGATAGGAGGAAGCTGTATATTGAATTTGGTGGTTCTAGCTTTTACTGTTTAGTAGGACTTCTTGAACAAACAGACTCTCAAACTCTCTCATATAGTAAATTTAAACCCTTTAAAGACTCAAGAATCAACTTTTTAACATTTTTGTTTTATCTTTAGTTTTAACGCCTGTAAAGGAGCCTTCACAGGCAGACATGGAAGGACTTTGCCCTGTTCGTTCAGGAGAGACTTCTTCACAAGGGTCCTCATCTGGTCCAAGAGAGATTGATGAGACTATAGTGACTGAGTTAACTCTTCCAGATGAAAAAGTGACCCAGATAGAAAGCATACTTGATCTCTGGAGTGGAAGTCTTAAGGTATTGAATTTCTACTAAACGTATTATCTTTATATTGAATGGCTGGCTATTGTGGCATTGGTAGAAGCACGGGAGAAAATAGAATCTAAGGGCATGTCTACACTGCACAGCTATTTCAAAATAAGATATTCTGGAATAGTTATTCTGAAGTAGCACATCCACAATGCAGCGAAGCCTCAAAATTAGTCCGAGACAGACTTCCCTAATGTAGACGTGCAATCTCAATTTAGAGCTGCAGGAGGCACTGGGGAGGAATAACTTAGAATGGCCCTGCTGAGGGGCTATTTTGAAATAGCAGCAGTGGAGCATCTATACACCCCTTATTTCGAAATAGCCATTTCGGAATAGGTGTTATTCCTCGTAGAATGAGGTTTACAGATTTCGGAATAAGCCGTCTGTTATTTCAAAATAACGCAAGTTATCTTGAAATAAAGGTGCAGTGTAGACGCACCCTAAGTAATTAGCTAAATTGACGTAACTCCTGCTACTTGATTGCTAAGTAGTTGGAAACATACTGAACTGGCACAGAGATGGTCTAATGATCTGTTTGCCTTTTGACTAGTGAACACTAAATACTCCAAGAATCTATTTTGTTCATGCAGTGGCAGCCGTAAGTGTTTCTGTATCTGTGCTCCCAGAAATTTCCCCTTAAATTTCAAACCTGATGCATGTGCCACTGTCAGGATGAAAACTGTCTGTCAAGAACATTTATCAAATGGGAATATTCTTCTAGCCTCCCACCAGTGACCAAGCTCCACTTGTGTGAGACTCCAGTCACAGTAGAATGGTCATATTTCGAACATCTGCACATTCATGTTCTGTTGGATTTCTCAGGATCAGCACCCTTTCAGTGGAATTTGTAACAACAGTGGGCTCTGCTGGACTCCTTTGAGTTTGGCTCCCTCTGAGTGGAGCTGGATGTCCTGTAGGAATGGCTTCCTCTTAATTACCTAAGCACCTGATTTTTGCTCTTCTCCTTTCTCTTGCTGGCTTGATCATTCAAATTAAAATGGTACTTTTCCAGGTGTCACTGACATTGGCACCAAAATAAAATATTTTTAGATTATGATTGGATTCTCCTCCTTTCTTACACACTTTTAATAGCAGTATAATTATTAAATATTGTATGTGATCATAACTAGATGTCTCAGTCCATCTTGTAACGGGACAGAGATGTACATGCAAGATTCAGTGTAAATTTTGATGTCTGATTAACTGCTGTAAAATCTAGGATTAAAAGAGTTGGGGAGAATAATTTTCCTAGTTTCATTAGTGTTACTCGCTCTTTTCAGACAAATGTTCTGACTGAACTGAGAAAATGGAAAATGGCTTTCATTGAACATCACAAGCTAGAAATGAGACAAGAAAAAGAGAAACATTCTGCACATGTGAGACAACTGAACAATCAGATGGAGAATTTGAGAGAGCTGCTACATACTTACGAAATCTCCATTGGTAGAAAGGATGAGGTAAGTTTTCTTATTTTGTTCTGTCTTCTATTTTTAGAATTCTCTGAGTTTGAATGCTTGTCTCTCTTAATTGTACTTTCATATCTGGAACTCAGTTTGCAACAGATAATGTAAGCAAATAAATAACTTTAGATTGCATTGCCAGAAAAGAAGCATCAGAGTAGCCATTTGGGATGAAATTTAGCAATAGGAGAATCAAACCACATTGTCAGTAAACCATTCCTGTAATGCTTGTGTGTTCTCTAATGCCAACGGCAACAATTTATTTTTATCTCTAATTTATAGTTTCTCTTTCATGAAAACCTCACTGTTTTGGACTGGTAATTACTAGAGGGCTGTGCTCCCTGCTCACTGTGCTTGCCAGTCCCCCTCTCAGAGGGGGGTAGGCAACCCCGGCTCTCCCCCTTTCCCCCAGCCACCGGGGAGGGCTAGGCTGTGGCTGTGCCAGCCCAGGTCTCTTTTCCCTCCCCACCCCACCACCAGCATGGGTCCCTTCTCCCTCCTCTCCCTGCTGTGCCAGCCTGGGCCCTTTTTCCCTCCTCCTCCACCCTGCCAGCCAGGGTCCCTTCTCCCTCCCCCATCCTGTGAGCCAGGGTTGCTTCTCCCTGCCCCCACCACTAGTCTGGACTCTTTCTCCCTGCCCCCCAACTCTAATACCCCCCCTCCCCATGGCTGCGACCTGTGCCAGGCCCGGCTCTAACCCCCGTGGCAACGGAGGTACAGATATGCCTGCCAGGCGCAGTGAGACGCAGGTAGCACCATGTGTACGCAGTGCTCCATGCCTGCTAATGTTTAAAAACTAAAGAAGGATCAGCCTTATTTAAGATATTTTTAATAGTATCTTTGAAATAAATTTAGCCTCTCTCAAAAAGCAAAATTTTCTTAAATATATTTTCTACAAACATCCATCACTACTGCATGATTTAAATTCTGTGTTGAGGTATAGGAATATTGCACTAATCATTAGCTAATTGCTTTGATTACAGAATAACTCTATTCTGTTCCTTCTACGATAGATGCATATTAATGGAATAAATCATGGAAATGTAGGAATAGAAGGTACTTTCTGCAGGTCATCCAATCCATTGCCCTGTGATGAGGTGACCAAGTATACCAGACCATCCCTGACAAAGTGTTTATCTAACCTGTTCTTAAAATCCTCTAGTGATGGGAATTCCTCAGCCTGCCTTGGAAACTTATTCCAGTACTTTACTAACTTCTTAGATTTTCCATATCTTAGTATGAACAAAATTGGACACACTACTCCATGTGCGGCCTTACCATTGTCAGGCAGAGCAGAAGATATGGGAAGTGATTTCTAACATACAATACTCTTGTTAATAAACTCACCAGAATATTTGTTTTGTTCACAACAGCATCACATTTGTGGCTCATTTATTTTATGATCCACTATAAACCCCCAAACTTTTTCTGCAGTACCGCTGTGTAGCCATTTATTCCCAATTTTGATTTTTCCTTCTTAGATTTAGTAGTTTGCGCATGTCTGCACAGAATTTCATCTTATTGATTTTAGGGATGTAAAAGATTTAACCAGTTACCAAGTAAGCATTAGGTTTACCAGAATGCTTATTGGGTAACCAGCTAACTGGGCTGCCAGCCATGTCCAGTCAGCTGGCAGGAATCTGGCCATGTCAGGGCAGCCTACTGCAGCCCTGGTGAGACTCCTGTCCTGCGCCAACCCACCAATAGCTAATAGCTTAAACAATGTAATTTTAATCATTTAACTGGTTAACTGTTGTGTTTGAATGATATTTACATCCTAATTAATTTCCAACTTATTAAGGTCATTTTGAATTCTAATCTTATCCTCTGAGGCGATACTTATGTAGCAAATTATTAATAGCACAGTGTTTCCCAAGTGTTGGGTCCTACTGTATTAACATCTTTGCCCTGTTTATATAATCTAAATTAACATTAACCCAGTTACTGTTCCGCATTAAACAGTGTTAAACAAGGTCTGGGGTTTGTATACAGAGACCTCAGCCTTCTTAGTACCTAAGCAAACACATCATTAAATATCTTTTTAATCTTTTATTACAGATTAAGTGAGGTTTTCAGTTTAACAAAGGTTTTTGTTCCCTTCCCCTTTAGTTGAAAAGAGTTTTAGAAGGAAAACACCCTGTGTTTGACTGTCTCTCTTAAATGGTATCAAAGATGGTAATATTAATATACATTTTGGAGAAAAGAGAAAGTAGTTGAGTTGGGCTGGAGTTGCTTCTGCTGTTGTAGACTAATCCCATTTCATCTCGAGTGATGGCTGGAATTAAGATGGAGCTGGTAGGGGTGGCCATGTCATTTCGATCTCTCTCTGGTTTGCTGTGATTAGGACATCCCTCAAGACAAGGATATGGAAGGCCTGTGCCCAAGGAGAGGGTGGAAGGGTGGCAACCATAATGATGAAGCTTGCTTAAGTAGCCTTCATCTGATGTTTCATTTTGCCTCCCAAACTTTCCTTTTAAGGACCCAAAAAGGGAGTGAAGGATGAAATAACTCCCATTCTGGGCAAAGAGCCAAGATAGCAATAGATCCAGTGCGAAGAGCCAGGGCAAAGGGAATTGCCCATTTAAAAGAAGCCCCTGGTCAGGTTTGGTCGAGCAAAAAAAAAAAAACAACCCCCTCTCCCCCCGCATTTAGAGGCTTTTTGGCCACATCTTTCATGGCTGTGCCGGATGGCTCCCCTGCCCAGGTCAGCACAGGGAGCTGGGAGGAGAGGGCCGTTTTTGGGGGCACAGGGGTGGCTTATGAGCCACGGGGGTCGCTTCGCGAGCCGCACCCTGTGGGGGGGAGGAAGAGCCGCATGCGGCTCATGAGCCTCGGGTTGGCCACTGCTGAAATAACCCATTCCTTCGATATTTTGTCCACCACTTAGGGTTAATATCTGGTACACCAGTTTTGGTTTATTACTTTCCGGTGCCACATCTTCTGTTTTTACGAAGCATAGTCCTTGAATCGTATCAACTTGGCCTTTCTTTTAGGACCAATTTGTTTTTTTGTTTTTTGTCTGATTCTCTTCAACCTGTTTATAGCATTCGTGATAGAAAGTAGAACAGGTTGCTTTCAGTAAACATTTGTTATGGATTATTGTAACATCCTATGAACTTTCATATATTCACAATTATGGTAAGTTTGTCAGCTCAGTTATTACAATCCCAAGATGGGTTATGCACTGTGGTGTGGAGGAGGCTTGGGGCCATGGGTGTTGGAAAGCAAACCCATCGTGCACTTACCTTGCAGTGACAGCTCCTTTGTTGTGGGACTTGGCTTGGTGTACAGGGTCGCAGCACTAATGAGGTCTGGCCTTGATTTTGGACCCTGGGTGGATTGCAAAATTTTATTTTTATAGTACTGGTTAAAAAGACTCCCCTTCTGTTAGCTCATTGTGTTTAAGGGGCTGGGTGTAAGAAGGTGCTTTGAAAGGTCTGGGAGGTACAAACACCATCAGGTACAAAAAGAAAGGGCCTGTGGTAAAGAAGTCCTGGGAGGACTGTTTGGAAATGAGCCAGGGAATTGTAGCTGTCATGTAGCTAATGGTGGAGACATTACGGGCAGAACCATAGATCTTAGTTTGATGTTTAGTTCTTAATAGTTCTTCAGCATATTAATTATCTTTGGCTAGACTGTGATAAAACTTTTTAGAGACCAGCAGTTTTTCTGAACATCACATTAAGAACTAACGTTACACTTAATACAAACTTTAAGTAAAACAAATCATAACTGTTTTTTATTTCCTGTGTTGTGTTTGAGTAAGATAAAGTCTGTATATCCTTCAAAGTCTTTGCTTTCTTTTAATTCAGTTATTCCACAGTGTAGCATTCATGACATAAGTTTGCAGATGGAGGGGGAAATAACCATTTAATCTTACTAAGTTACACAGTTTAAAAACTTAGTGGCGTGTAACTGTCATTTAATGATGAATTTGAGTTAATTTTAGTCCTAATCTGAACTTCAAATTATTGTTCTTCTGCTTGACATATTAAGGAGAAGACATAGTAGAAGACATAGTATTTCATTAAAATGATAAGTAACCCATCCAGGTAGTAAACTTACATTCACTCACCAAAGAGCATAAAAATATCTATCTAAATCTTCTGTTAATATATATTTTGGCAGGTAATCACTAACTTATCCCATGCGCTAGATAAACAAAAGGAGAGGATAGAGTTAATGAAAAAATTTACCCGGTGGCGGATTCAGCATGTGGAGGCCAGACAAGAGGTATGTATGTGTGCAAAACAGAAGGTATGATGATAAACCTCTGAACTGAAAAGGGTCAGAGTTAGTGCAGCTCTTACTGCAATCAAAAGGAAGGAGACCTTTTCTATTTTGGTTTTGTGACAAAAAAATTGAGAAAGTTCAAGAGTACCCAGTCAAAAAAGAACTTGGTACTTAAGGAAATGCTTAAGGTAGGGACAAGTGAATCAGAAATCTGCCCTTTTTTTCACTAATTACAAGAATATACTGTAGCTGATCACACTGTCAATTACCTATATATTAGTAAGGATGATATCTTCCCAGTATCTGCAGGAGCACTAACAGAAACATTCAATCTAAAATCCTGTCATAGAAGCCATTGCTTGTATGTGAAATGTGAAAAATGCATTACTTATTACCGGTTGATTTTGGTGCTGGTTTTGCAAGTAAGGTCTCTGTTGTCCTCTCCTCCTCTATATTTTGTGTCTCCACACTTCTTACTTAGCACCTTTGTCAGCTACTCTCCTGTAGATCTTGGAAGTTCTGTTAGCCAGGCTAACTAAACATACTAGCCCTACTACAGTAAAACTCTATTGGTCCGGCATCCGATGCTCCGGCACTCCTGATGGTCCGGCACCATCGGGAACCCGGAAATGCTCCGGGCAGCCAGACCATTGGAGCTGCTCTGCGCGGGCTTCCCCAATTCAGCCGCTGCTGAAACTGACCAGCAGCTGAATCGGGGAAGCCGGGGGCAGAGCAGCTAGGGTGCTGCCGGGTTGGTCCAATAGCGCTGCCCCTCGGGGAAATTGTCTGGGAACAGGCAACTCTCCTAGTCACAGTGTCACTGCAGCCCCTAAGCTGGGGCTCAGAATCAGGCATGTCAGGTTACAAATACTCTTGATTCCTTTTGAAAAGGACACTGTAGTTGCTGAAGTTCTTGTCCAGCCAGAACTTACCTCTCTTCTCCCATCCCCCTACTCCCACGGCCCTTTGGGGCTCAAAGGGAATCCCACTCCCTTCTCATGCTGCCCAGTGCAGCTGGAGATCAGACTTTCTGTCTCTCCCAGCCCTTCCTCCCAAGGTGGGCTGAAATTGAGGTGGACCCCTCCAGGTGGGCTGAAATTGAGGTGGACTGTCCACTGCCTGTTGTCTCTTTGCACAGCTGCAGCTGTCACTTCCAATGTTTCCCAGTCCCTGGCCAGCCTAGTTGGGGCTGCATGGAATGGAATGTTGCTCTGCCAGTGTAGCAGCGGGGACTTCCCTTGGCTGTCAGGCTGGGATGCTACAGGTGGGCAACCAGTACTGAGCCAGCATCTTTGCACACAGGCTCCCCTGTCCCTAATAATGCAGAGCAGCAGAGGGGTGGCTTCTGCTGAGACCTGTGGGACTGGCTGCTCTCTCACTTTAAGAATGCAGAATGGCAGCGGGGAGAGGGAGGAGTCTTGTGCTGAAACCCGCGGGACCGGCTGCTCTGTCCCTTTCAGAATGCGGTGATGTGGCGGGGGAGAGTTGTCCTAAAACCCGGCAGTGGACCAGAGATTGAGCCAGCATCTTTGTCCCTTTAAGAGTGAAGAGTGGGAGGAGATAGTGATCAAGTAGACAATAGTTCTACCCGAAAAGCTCCTGCTTATCAGGTTGTCAACTACTCATGCACATCCTTAGTCTAAAGTGGCAGCAATATATGTAGTGGTTTGTCAGCTAAAGTATATTTAAACCTCACGCATTTAAACTACAATATTTCATGTTTTACATTGTAATCCATTTAATATTACAAAACAATTTACCACATTCTCTGTAAAGATCATGATGCTCATTAAAAGAAACATAAATTTGGCAATATTTTACTATTTAAGGCATACGCAAATAAATTGGCGGACAGACAGTTCCAGACAGCTTTGATGAAGAGGGTTTGGGCAGCTTGGCGCTCTCTTAGTGAAGCAAGATGGAAAGAAAAAGTAGCAAAAGCATGTCAATTAAGGGCTGAGGAAGTCTGTGTTCAGCTTTCCAAGGATTATGAAGCTAAAATTGCAGAGGTAAGGAGAGTGTGTGTGTGTTTGTTTGTTTGTTTTAATGGCAAATAATACTTTGCTTTTCCTTCAGAGTGCCAGAAAAGCTCTACCAATTGCAGGATGGAATCAAGAGATCTGGGTTATGTAAGTAGCTGTGTTAGGGTATGTCTACACTACATGCCTCTGCCGACAGAGACATGTAAAATAGGCTGCCTGACATAGTCAATGAAGCGGGGATTTAAATATCCCCGGCTTCATTAAAATAAAAATGGCCGCTGCGCTGTGCTGGGTCAGCTGATCGTCGGCACAGCACGCGAGTCAAGACGCGGATCGGTCGACAGGAGAAGCCTTTTCGACCGCTCCCTTATGCCTCGTGGAATGAGGTTTACAGGAGCGGTCGACAAAGGCTTCCCCTGTCAACCAATCCACGTCTTGACTCGCGTGCTGTGCCGACAATCAGCTGATCCGGCACAGCGTGGCGGCCATTTTTATTTTAATGAAGCCGGGGATATTTAAATCCCTGCTTCACTGACTGTCGGGTAGCCTATTTTACATGCCCCTGTCGGCAGAGGCATGTAGTCTAGACATACCCTTAGATTCCAACTTTCCAAGCCTAAGTCAGCTGTCACTTATGCTAGTTATATACCAATATAAAAGAAGTTACTTGACACTTATACCAGAAAGGAAAATCAGAATCTATGTTTGAAATTAGATGAGTCACTTAACTTATCTGCTAGTTCCTTTTGTCTGTCTGCAAAAAGGAGATGACATACCTACTTAACAGTGGTATTTATAAGTCTTAATTCATTAATGTTTGTAAAGTCTTTCAGATCCTTTCATAGACTGTCATACAGAAGTGAAAGTTTCTTACTGTGAATGGGCAGTTCTTTCATATTATATAAATGAAAACCTATGTATAATTGTTTTTCTGTTGAAAGTTGATAGATAATTTTTCCCTGCAACTTTCAATTTCACACTTATGAAGATGCATGAAAATTTAAACGAAGAGCTTTCACACATCAGACCACTAGGATATCATTTTCAAGATTGTTACAGTTTAAAAAGAACTGAAAGAACAGTTAGAGAGGACTTAGGGTATGTCTAGACTACATGGCTCCGTTGATGGAGCCATGTAGATGAGGTTTCTAGACATAGGGAAATGAAGCGGCGATTTAAATAATATCCACGAGGCATAACAGGGCAGTCGACAAGGGCTTTCCTTGTCGACCGCGGAGCGTCCAGACTACCGTGCTGTGCCGCCAAACAGCTGATCGGCACAGCGCGGCAGCCATTTTGATGTAAATGAAGCGGCGATTATTTAAATCGCCGCTTCGTTTCCCTATGTCTAGAAACCTCATCTACATGGCTCCGTCGATGGAGCCATGTAGTCTAGACATACCCTTATAAGCTTATGAAAGCTTTGCCTGAAAACACAGTTAATTTTGAAAATGTAACTTATGAAAAAATATCAGTATCCCTTGTTTTGCAGGTGTATAACTTGGTCTGTCTTTAACCAACACAGACCATGTTTTTCAAATGTTTGTTAAAATTATATATTTCTGGATGTAGTTAAAGAAGTTCATGAAAGTATGGCCTTTCATACTAAAGTTGCATACCGTGGCAAAAATAAAATTACAAGATGCAATAAGACCGTTGAGGTGGGGTCAGGGAGAAGTATTAGCTGTATTTCTTCCTGCCACACCAGGGGATGGTATAGCAGTTAAATGAATTACAAGGATTTGACTTGGAAGTGACTAGTTTTTTGAATTTGGGGAAAGAACAGTGGCTTGCACAGACTTCTGGTCTGTTTGGGTATGGTAGCGTCTGTTTCCTTCCTTGCCATGTACTTATCTGAAGTATCCAGAGAATTGTGTTTCAGAGATCTATACTTAATCTTGTTTCTAAAACAATAAAGACTTGGAAGGAAAATACTACTCTGATAAATTAGTTAAATGTTTTTAAAGCTAAATATGGTAATTTTATGTATTCACAGATGCCTAAAATCTTTTTTTCCCTTTATTGTAGTTAAACGTTGCTCTGGAAGAGGCAAAAACTGATATCCTGAGACTGCATAGTGAAAGGGAACAGTATGAAGACACTATGAAAAAAGCCTTTATGCGTGGTGTCTGTGCCCTAAATCTGGAAGCAATGACCATGTTTCAGGGCAAAGAAAGTAGGACAGACCCTGGTTAGTATTAAAAGTAAATAAAAATATATCACTGCATGGCATTGCTCACTTTAATTTACTCTTTAATTAGTTTACTCTTCAATTGGGGGATTTAAATAGGAGTATGACAACACCAGTGTTTCCTTTAAGCTGCCAGGCACCATAGCTTCACGGGTGATTAATCAGACCTGCCCAGGCTTAGGGCTCCATGCATAGAGCTGACTGATTGGGTGGGGCTGATTAATCTCTGCACAGTTTCGTTCCCAACCTTTTCCAGATGGGAATTCATTTTGACAATTCAGGAAGACTTGGTGAGCCAGGGCAATTCAAAAAATGTGTGAATGTGTCCTTAAGAGCCACCTGGGGAGACACCTGGTGACCCTTTTGAAATGTAATGGTGACCCATATTTGGGTCCCGACCCATAGATTGGGAAACCCTGGAAACTTTAGAGGGAACACTGGACAACACCAAACTTATCATGGATCAGCTTTGTTAAATTAAAAATGCACTGAATATATACATAAGCTGCCAACTGGAGAGAGATAAGTAAAAATACCCTTGTGGCTGGCTGATTCTTCAACAAAATGTTGCAGGATCTGAGAATGTAGCAAGTACGTAGACATTATATTGGGCATATACACTCTCTATCCAGCTCTTCTCCCTCACCCCCCACTCCTTCCTAATCTCACTTATTTGTTCTGCAGGGTGTTAATGTCTCTTAGAGATGTATATAGTGTCACTTACAAAGTTGAGTATCAGAGGGGTAGCCATGTTAGTCTGGATCTGCAAAAGCGACAAGGAGTCCTGTGGCACCTTATAGACTAACAGATGTATTGGAGCGTAAGCTTTCATGGGCAGAGACCCACTTCGTCAGATGCATGTAGTGGAAGTTTCCAGAGGCAGGTATAAATATGCAGGCCAGAATAAGGCTAGAGATAACGAGGTTAATTCAGTCAGGGAGGGTGAGGCCCACTTCTAGCAACTGATGTGGAGGTGTGAATACCAAGAGAGGAGAAACTGCTTTTGTACTTGGCTAGCCATTCACAGTCTTTGTTTAATCCTAAACTGATGGTGTCAAATTTGTAGATGAACTATAGCTCAGCAGTTTCTCTTTGAAGTCTGGTCTTGAAATTTTTTTGCTGCAGGATGGCTACCTTTAAATCTGCTACTGTGTGTCAGATGTGTTTATTAGTAGTTTTATTTTTGAGTATTGAAAAGTGTGCTAGCTATCATCATAGAAATTAGCAAAAACCTAGTCCCTGCTCCAAACAGCTTATACTTGAGTGTAGATGGAGATGTGATACAACAAATTAGGAAAAGAAGGGAAAAAAGCAAAGAGTGTATGTAGTGTATTGTAGTAGCCATGGTACTAAGTGTTCGGTATCTAGGGGAGCTCCTTATCTTCCTTTTTTACTTGATCTGGGAGCTGCTCAGTTTCAAGCACAGAGCAGCTCCATTTAGCTGCTTGCTTAGCAAGAGCACGTCCCTCCCCCCACTGGTCAGCTGAGCTCCCTGCCTGCATAGGAGCTTTGAACTTCTGAGCAGAGCTCAGAAACGCACAGCTTACAGGGAACTTAGTGTTTGAGATACTTCATTTAGCTTTGTTCCAGAACAGTAGAAAGAGATTCTCTTGAAGACCTGACTGTAACACTTCTGCTATTAGGCAAGCATTTTTTTTCAACTATTGGAGCATTGCATTTCCACCAATGTCTTCACTGTCTTAACAGCTGTACACAGAATTCTTGAAATGACGTTTAACACTCAAACTGTGTGTACTAATTAGTTAGCAATATAGTGGTGGATTTAATTTTTAAAACACTAAGGCTGTGTCTAGACTGGCCAGTTTTTGTGCAAAAGCGACTGCTTTTGCGCAAAAACTTGACAGCTGTCTACACTGGCCGCTTGAATTTGCGCAAGAGCACTGACGTTCTAATGTAAGAAATCAGTGCTTCTTGCGCAAATACTTTGACGCTCCCGTTCGGGCAAAAGTCCTTTTGCGCAAAAGGGCCAGTGTAGACAGCTCAGTTTTGTTTTGTGCAAAAAAGCCCCGATGGCTAAAATGGAGATCGGGGCTTTCTTGCGCAAAAGGGCATCTAGATTGGCCACGGACGCTTTTGCGCAAAAAGTGCTTTTGCGCAAAAGCGTCTGTGCCAATCTAGATGCTCTCTTGCGCAAATACTTTTAACAGAAAACTTTTCCGTTAAAAGCATTTGCGCAAATTCATGCCAGTCTAGACGCAGCCTAAATATTTGAAGCTAGAGAACATTCCCTGCTAAAATAAGACACTAGGGCTATGCCTACACTCGTGGTTTCTTGCGCAAGTACGGCCGTTCTTGCGCAAGAATCTGCAGAGCGTCCACACTGCCCGCCCGCTCTTGCGCAAGGAAATTTACAGTACGGCGTGGGAAGAGAGGGCTCCTTGCGCAAGAGCTACGCTCTTTTTTAACAGGTGTAAGCCTTCTTGCGCAGGAGCTCTTGCACAAGAGGGCAGTGTGGACGCTCAGCAGGGATTTCTTCCTCAAGAAAGCCCTATGGCTAAAATGGCCATCAGAGCTTTCCTGCGCAAGAGAGCATCCACACTGCCATGGGCGCTCTTGCGCAAAAGCACAGCGCGCACATGGCAGTGTGGACGTTTTCTTGCGCAAGAAGCCGCCAGTGTAGACAAAGCCTAGAGGTTTGGGGGAATGAGAGAGAATTAATTTTTATAGTGCACTAACATGTTCTGCAATAATTGGCCTTTATAGATCCTGCTGGTTCACAATAAAAGTTCCTTAGTGAGCTTTAAAATAGTAATAAAAGAAAAGCTACTAAGTTAATGTGCAATAAGGAACTTTTAGTGCACACTAACAGGCTCTTCGTGTGTATTTTAACGTACCAGCATTTTTCCTTATTTTTTTAGTACTAAGTTAAAAGATATTTGGGAACCTTGGTGTGTGCACCAGCAGAATCTACTCAGACCAGTCAGTGCACAGTTGTGTAGACAAGCCCTAGATTTATAATTTGGAACCTTTAACTACTTACTCTTTATTACTGTTCTCATGATGAAAACCAAATTGGTTGTCATAAATAAAAAAACTAAACTTCTTTAATGCATTATTATTTGATTACTTACTATTTTGCAAAATTTTGTAGTTCAGCAGGTCTCCCAGTCATTAGTGAGGGTGTATTTACACACCTGTGATATAGAAGTTTCTCTAAAACTACAGCAGGAAGCCAGCCAGAAAGGGGCTGAAGAAGGTTTTAAGCAGAAGCTCTATAGCTGTGGTCACTAATTGATAGATCTTGGAGCCTCTGACAGGTGATCCTGACTGGTTTGGCCAGGAAGCTATCAAGTGCTGGCACTTCAGTTGCCCCTCCACCCACTGCCATGCTGCTCCTGTGCTCTGCCTTGGAGCTGCTGCCCTGGGAGCCTCCTGCTTGCTTTGTAAGATCTGAGAGGGAGAAGTGTGGGGTGCTGAAGTCAGGGTGTCTCCACACAGAGAGAAGGAGATGGAGGGAGCTTAGCAATGCAAATCTCCATCACCCACACACTGTGTGTGTCTGTCTGTCATTCTCACAAGCACACATTGTTCTTCCCTCTCTTCTCCCAACCCAACACATAAGTGGGGGGTTGTTACTACTTTTACTGCTTTCAAAGTGTGTTATTTTGGGCTTTGACTGGTCTGTGCATTTCATCATTTTCATTTCTCTTTGCTTACATTTAATTATTTGAATAGTGAGTTCTAAAATGCCAAAACTGTCGTGGCTGAAGTAATTATCCCTGTGGTAATTGCTGCCCTGGAAGTGATTGGAATGTCCCTGCAGCCCCTGAGAAATGCAGAGCAGGGGGTCTCCATGTGCTGTCCTTGCCTGCAGACACCACTCCTGCAGCTCCTATTGATCAGTAATGGGGAACCGTGGCCAGTAGAAGCTGTGGGCTCAGTGCCTGTAGATCGGGGGCAGCTCATGGCACCAGGAGCCACTGCTGTATGTGCCAGTTGCTTTCAGGAGTGGTGCAGGGTCAGGGCAGGAGTAAGCCTGCCTTAACCCTACTGCTCCACCACCCGGAAGCTGTCTCAGTTAAATGGTGCCCAACCAGAGCCTGCTTCCTGAACTTCCTTCTTACACCCAACCTCCTGCCCCAGACACGAGTCCCCCTGCACCCAAACTCCTTCCCAGAGCTTGCACCCTGAAACCTCTCCTGGACCCCAGTCCCCCCACCCTGGGCTACGCCGCTCCCACACTCCAGACTCCTTGGCCCAAGATAAGAGCCTGCCCCCCTCAACCTCCTACCCCAGCCTGGTGAATGAGGATGAGGGAGGAAGGGAGATGGAGTGAGCAGGGTGAGGCTTCGGAGAAGGGGTGGAACAGGGGCAGGGCCTCAGAGAAGGTACAGGAAGGAAGTGGGGCAAGGCTATTTGGGTTTGAGGTAGAGCTTACATTGCACTTAAATTGAAAAAATGTTCTTGTGGTTAAAGAGGTTGGAGACCACTGTTCTACAGTGAAACAGGGAGTGGCAGAATAGCATTGGGGATTACCATACTCCTTTCGGAGGGCAGACTAAATGATGAGTGCAGTGTCCCTTCTGGCTTTATAATCTATGAATTGGAAAGCTTCAAAATCCATAGGCCAAAATCAGTGATCACAACTCCTGTTTGAAGATTGCAACTGTGTGCCTGTGCATATCTCAAAGCAGAATTTGGCCACAATTCATTACATTTTGGGAAGTGACTTACTTTTAAAAATGTCTAATTCAGATGCCTCTCATTCCCCTTGCCATGGATGTATGGCACTCAGGTCTGTGAATCCATCCAAATTTTATATTTTCTCTCTGTATATTTGAAGAAAAAGAAATCAAAACATCTGAACTCATGAATATCATTACAAAAACATTTGTTTTTGTAACTAGCATACACTTGTCCTATGTTCATACACTAGCCTTTTCATATCTTTAAAGTAAAAAGTAATCCTTGTATATTTTCATTCCTTCTTCTGACATCTGACCTGTGTATTGACTGTTGTTTTTTCTAGATTTAAATTAACCCATCAGTGCAAATATTATTAAATGGATACATACAGCAAGAGATTAAAGGAGAAATTTTAGGTTGTAAAAACTTGGAGTGATGAAAATGTAACTGCCACATGAGGTCACTGTAGTCTACGGAATGATCAGACTCTATATCTCTTTTAGAGAGGGCAAGGAAGTAAATAAATATATTCTTGGCACTTGCTGTATTAAAGAAACTGTGTGTTCTGAAAGGGACAAAATGGGTTTGGGGAAGGTACTGGACTCAATTGTCCCTGACCTCTGCTTTGTGCAGAGTGTTGGGAGCTGGTTATGGCTTCCTGAATCTGTAGCAGGCCAGTTCTCATGTCAGTTTGTTACATTGCTGATGCAGTATCCCTAAATAATCTTGCAACAGTGCAGAAGGACTCCAACATGTCGTCTTCTGTTGCTCTGCTTCCTGGACCAGGGTTGTAGAGGGGCACCTAGTGTAGGAGCCACTCTGACCCTGGAATTCTCCATTGGCAAGGTAGGTTCCGAATCCTACCTATTTGCATAAGGGCTTTGGCTGTAACAGAGGATCTGGCCCTTGGTATTTGCAAGCTTCTGAGAGAGGCATTCTAACACAGGAAAGCTAAATAAGATCGTATGTAGTAATAGCTGGATCCTTTTAATAAGATTATATACAAATCTCAAAGGAACGGATAGGTTTTACTGTGACTCATCTCTCCTTCAGGCTTGCTGGTATTCGTTGGGCTTACCAGGTTATGTGCTGAGTGCTTTAATCTGTATTTTCTAATAATAGATCCAGTAAGTAGGAGAGACGATCCTAGTACTAATGCCTCTGGTAGGCTCCCTCCTTCCCAGTTTGATCCTCCCTCACCACTACCTCCACCAGCAGCCACAAGTCCACCAGAGGAAATTGTAAGTACTCTATAGCAGGAATAGAATTTTAAAATATGCTATTAGAAAAAAGTCATTCATTAAGCTATTTAGGCATCAGGGTTTTTTCATGGAACAAACTGTGTATCTCAAGCACTGAGAGAACTGTTAGTGCTGTTTTTGAATTTGGATTATTTACAAATAATTCTTAAGTTTTAGAAAGAAACTTGGATGTAAAAGCATGTACTATAGCATAAAACACTGTATGCACAGAGTTGTGAGGTTATGATTGCTATGTCAATTCCTCCCCCCCCCCCCCCACACACACACAAAAGGCTCTAATTTTGTAAGTAGAAAATTTGTGAACTAGTTTCTTAGGACGAAGGTCACATTCTTAAGCAGAATCGGCTTTCCAAGGTACTTTTATAGAAAACAGTTGCTGAGACTTGGTTAGAAATATATCTGAACTTGATTTAGTTTGAGAAAATAGAGTTTCATTAACTTAAAGCTGGTTTTCAGAAATGTATTATTTATAAGGGATAGTGTCAACGTGGAATCTAGTCATTTTCAAAACCTCAGTTAAAAATATTTTCAGGTACAACATCTGCCCTTAGGTCCCACTGAGAATTTGTGATGCGTACCATCACATTTTTCTAGTTTATTAAAGACCTGCACAAGCAGGGAAAACAGTAAAATTGACTAAAAACAAAATAGTCAAACTGAAAAAATGTTGACATTTTCCTTCTGATCTTTGTTACTGAATCTTGGATATTATAGACACTCAACTTTCTGACAATGTGTTGGTTTTTAAGTTGACTATGACTTTGCTTACTTACAGAATAAAATGCACCGGATAATTGAAGTGTCAGACTAATCAAATAATATAACTGCATTTTCAGTAAAGGATTAAATATGATTCAAACTACAATTCCTCTATAAACCCTTTGATTTATTTACAGTTTTCATCCCATCTGGGCCACGCAAGTACTTCTCAGACCAGATTAGAATCAAATTCTCCAGTAATAGTCGCTAGTGCAGCTGTAGGATCTGGCATTACATCTGCTCAAAAACTGGTAACAAACTAGAATTAATGGATTAATGTTTCAAGTCATTGTAGGTGTACTAAAATCTGTCTTGGATCCTTTCTTGTATTTGGGGTAACATATAATAGTATAGAGGAGTTTGTCCAAGAGTTTAGGTAAAGGCATGGGCAGAAACTTGAAAATGCATCGGTTCATTTTAAATGGATTATTTGTTGTATATTAAGATAAAAATGGGAAAGACTCTTAGAAAAAGTAATGTGTGGGGTTAGGAAATAAAATGGTGACAATTTGATAAAAGTTTATACAAAAGTATATACAGCACATCATGAGCAATTAACATTTCAACAGCTGAAAGGTTGTTTTTTTTTAAATGAAAGCTGCATTTTTCCACCTACTAGTTTAAATCTTTTCCTCATTCCCTCCTCTGCTCTTGTATCTAACCTAGTCCTTTTTTTCTTCCTTCTCCATATTCTCTGTCGCTAAGCTCCCTTCTTGTCCCATCTGATATTTTGCTGCCCGAACTTCTCTGGGGAAGGATGGAAGAGTGAAAAATTGCTGTGCCTTAGTTTAATTGTGTGTAACCTTTTTTCTGCCTGGTATATTATTGATTCAAGGACTGTGCTGGGCTGATGTGGGTGTCTACAGCTGTCACTAGCTCATAGCCAGAAAGCAAAGCTACAATTGTTCTATACTGCTAGATTTGTCAAAAGAGCTGACAGAGGGCCCTTTCATGAGTAAGGTTTGCTGTGCTTCTGCACAACAGTCATTAGCCACATGACAGTACTTACTATCATCATGATAGTGTCTTTATTTAGAATGGGAAATACCATAGTAAACGTAACTGCAGGTAATAAATACCTAATTTTAATTGTGCCCAGTGTACAGAATTCCAAAGTTTATATACAATTATAGAGACTAGTTTATGTATAGTACCAATAAATTCTGTTAATATATATATAGCTAATACATCAAAGCAGCTGCTTCAGTGAGTTGCAAATATTGTATGTAGGCTTCTCTAATGAGTGTGTCTTGTTTATTTGTAGCCAATGGCAAGAGTAGTGACATCTGCTCAGCAGAAGGCAGGAAGAACAATCACTGCTCGAATCACAGGCCGATCTGATTTGGGACCAAAGAACAGAATTTGTAGTAGTTTAGCTGTAATGGGAGTCTCACCACCCATGAGTTCAGTTGTTGTTGAAAAGCATCATCCAGTCACTCAGGTAGGTCCAACTGATATTAGGGTGTAACAAGATAATTATTATCCTATCTACTAGTAGTTAAAAACTTGTCAAGGTAAATAAGTGCTGTTAGAGTCAATAAGTATTTTTTTTTCCTGTTGGATGTGTGTCCTAAAAAAGACTTACATCAGAATGATGAGGGTAGGAAATAAATAATCCCACTTAAACTACCCCATTCTTTCCTTCTGGTTGTAATAATAGTTTAGAAGCCTTTGTAGTTGCTGTCCATACCCGCTACACAACTGAGGTAAATTGCTTTTTTGGAAGTAATGATTGTGGAGATAGAGCTTGTGTATGAACTTGATTTTATGAGTGAGAAATGTGACTGGGCCAAAGGCAGTAGTTACAGCATGAACTGACAAGCTTAAGGCATGGATCACTTAGCGTCAGGCCTTAACCAAAGAACTGTGTGGATGGCAACAAAGCAGGAGTGGAACCTGCTTTGTGCTGTACGTGGTTCTTGCTCCCACCTTCACCACTGTGCACACATCCCTTTCCTATGCAGTATGTTGTGTGATGGTAATGGAATGACCATATTAACAAGATATTTGATAACCAGTATTAACAAGAAAAGAAGGTTTTGAGCAGTGGCTTTATGAACATAAAAAGATCATTCAAAGTCCTTTCTACAGCTAATTAGGCTGATCACGATCAGAGCAAGAATCTTTGATCACTTAGGACTTCACAGGTTAAAGCTGACATCTTCAGCTAGATGTCTCCTTCATATATATCCTAAGTGGTTTGAGTCTGGGTGCATGAAAGACTGTGGGCCTCCTTCAATGATACTTGCCATAATAACTCAGTGGAGGTGCTTGAGCTCCCTTGATATAAACAGCTGGGTTGCCAACAGAGCATTTGGACTCTACATTGGTTTTTCCAACTCCTGTGGTCAACAGGGCTTGGATTTAACCTTCTAGCTTGAGGCGAGACACTTTTTCCAATGCGCATTTGGGAAAGATACAAGCTCCTTAGCAATGGTGTTCTGTGCCCTGGGCCTCCTGAGGCCTGCTGTTAGCTTTATTTTTCCTGAAGGCAAGGATTGCATATAGATGGTCTTAGACAGGGACTAGAATCTCAAAATTAGAGATGGCCGAAGCTTGAAAAAGGAACTTAAAAAATGCTAGTCTCTGACTAGCAAGGAAACAGCTTACCCCTTGGAGCTTTCTGAACCAAGGGATGTTTCAGGGTTCTGTCTGCATACCTTCCCACTTCTCATGTACAATTGGTAATAAATACATAATGCAGCATCAACTGTAGGGCAGTGATGTTATGATTGAATTCATCTTTGGCTATTTAAAGTAGGGGTGTCATAGTGTAGTTGATTAACCGATAAGCAAAAGCTTATAGGTTAATGCTATAGATTACACACATCTCCCCCCACCCCCCCCCCACATACACACACTTGCCAGTAAATTTTTTAGCAGGCTGGCCAGCAGCTCGGCTCAGTCCTGGCTCACACCGGAGCCAGGACCTGCCCCCATTGCAGCTCTGCATTTAAAGTGAGGAGCTGGGCGGGCAGGCACCCCACCTCGGTTCCAGCTCATGCCGGGTCCGGGAGCTCAAAGCCCTCCTGGACCGGGCTGTTGCCACCCCGTGCTGCTGCTGCTGCTCTGTATCAGAGGCAGCAGCACGGGGCGACAAGCAGCCAGTCCACAAGGGGAGCTAATTTTTAAATTGGCTTCCCTCACAGACCAGCTCCCGCCTGGCACCCCACTCTGCTGCCTCTCATACAGAGGCAGCAGCACACGGCAGCAGGGGGCTCCTCTGGAGAGGGGTCATACGTAGCACACTGGCTGCCACCTCTGCCCCCAGGGACTATAGCATCGTCATCTAACTGATAAGAATTCAGGAGGTTACTTGACTATTCAATTAAACGATATTTAACATCCCTAATTTAAAGATTCTGTCTGGAGGATCATTTTAAATATGATTTAAAAGAGAATAACCAGTTACTGCAATAGGGAAGCCATCTGCCTGGTAGTGAACAACCTTAAGCCTCTTAACAAAACATTTCCATCACAAGAGTAACTTTTCTACCTAAGTGCAATTGGCATCTGAATGTTTTCCTAGGAGGAAGCCATCTTGATTGATTCACAAAGTATCCTTTAAAGGAATGTTGCTGTATCTAAATAAGATCACAACAGAGTAAATTAAGGAGCTTGAACTAAACTGCCTGATCTTTTTCTCCGCTAATTACAAAAGCTTAGTACTCTTGTCTGTACTGTTTATTAAAACCTCAAAGCTAAGAACAAACTTATTTTTAAAAGAATTAAAGCATAGATGGTGATGAATGGTCAAGGAATAAGAGAAAGTGAGGTCAGTGAACTATATTATTCTCCATCCGGCACTAGTTGTTTCTAGGAATGTCAATGTGTTCCCCTGTACGCGGTTACACACAGCACCCTCTCCCCCACCCCACCGCCTCTAATACAGAGGGGGTGGAGAGGTGGGACCTAGTATACATGGGGAGCCAGCTTTCCATTGAGCCACCTGCCCTCCCACCATGGTGCTGCCTGCCCCCACCTGTAAACATGTAACTGCTGAAATTTTCAACTGTTACAATGTTTACAAAAATAAACGCATTTTAACATCCCTAGTTGTTTCTTCTGTTTATAGGTTCAGGTTCACTGCATTCCAGCTAACTTAATGGGGAATTCAGTTTCTAGAAATACTATTTATATCTTCATATTAAGAAGGCATCTTCTTTTATTTTTCAGCAAACTATATCCCAAGCCACTGCTGCTAAATACCCTCGAACTGTGCACCATGTTTCTAGTGCCACGAGTGTGAGACCTGCTGGACACAATGGACGAATACCTCATAGCCAGTCTCATATTAACGTTCAGTCAATAAAAGTTGTGGACTAAGGAATAGTTTATAATGCTTGAACTGTTCCTTCGAGGTGGACCGTTTTACCAAGTTAGAGAGTAAAGCTCTTCCCAATGTTTTCAGACTGATGTAGCAAGGCTCAAATATACATCATGTTTTTTACCTTTTAAAAATCAAATTGTAGATACTTAAATGTTTTGAGGGTAAATAACCAGCAATTTGACTTGACAATGTAGCTCTCTAAGTGCAAGCTATGCCTGTTTGAGAGAACCTATTTTATAACATGTATACTTTATTTAAGAAAGTTGTTGGATGTGGTTTTTAATAAATGATCAAAATAGATGTTTGTCCAGGGTTTTTTGTATAAAGTGTTAATTACAGGTAGATTTAAGAAAATGGATGAAGTGGATTCAGATACAATGAAATTTAAGACTGTAGTACTGTGCCATGTGAAATTATGTGTTGGGATTAATACTAAGGAAAGAGTACAAAGCAAACAGCCAAGCTATTACAAGAAAGAAAATTATTCAACATAACCTCCTACCTGCTTCTGTAGTCAATTTGGGGGTTCTTTCCATTTTTAAAACATTCATTTGGGTGGATCTTTAACTCATGTTACAACACAGCCACTGTTTGTTTAGTGTCTTAGAGAAAGGGAATGTGGTCCTACTGTCCTGCATGGGTGCTATGCAGGACAGTAACCCCATGGGTTACTGCAGAATGCTACTAATTCAGTGTATTACCACTTTTACCAAAGCATCAGTCAGACTGATGGGAGATTTTTAAATGCACTCAGCTGTTGAAAAAAAAATTCTATTTTTGTCATGAGAATTTAATAAATGAACAAGTCAAGCATCTTCTGTAGCACCAAATGTAAGTTTGTTAAAACATACAAATAGAGCTGATGACAAATGTTCAGTGCTCTCATTAGAAAGAAGCTACCGGCAAGTATTACAGTAAAATATTTATTCACAAATAAAGCTGTTTTTAGGAAAAGTGGCACTACAGTTGCATCCACTAGCTGTTTTCCATTCACACCAAGCGTGAGTAATCAGTATATGGTATTACATGTCCTTTTGCTGGATAAGCTTATCCTAATTATGAGACACCTACCTATGTTATACTGAAAGGCTACATCTACACTTGCGTGATCTCGCGCAAAAACTCTTTAGCACAAGAGAGCGTCTACACTCGCATGTGCTTTTGCGCAAGAGCATCCTTGCCAGTGTAGACGCTCTCTTGCGCAAGAAAGCTCTGATGGCCATTTTAACCATAGGGCTTTCTTGCGCAAGAAATTCATGTTGCCTGTCTACACTGGCTTCTTGTGCAAGAACAGTTGCGCAAAAGGGCTTATTCCTGAGTGGGAGCATCAGAGTTCTGGCACAAGAAGCCCTGATTTCATACATTAGAACGTCAGTTTGCTTGCGCAAGAACACGCGGCCAGTGTAGACAGGCAGCAAGTTTTTGCGCAAGAGCGGCCGCTTTTGCGCAAGATCGCGCCACTGTAGACACAGCCAAACTCTATCTTGTATCTTTGTCCTGTGTAATCAAAAAATCTTTAAGAACAAACATCTACCCAGATAATGTCACTGAACAAGACAAAGCCAGGAAACTATAATCCTCTTTGGAATTTACCTTAAAATGAGCTACATCTCAAATTAGGCTGGGAGCTAGCCCATTTAAAGACAAGATGTTGATTATTTATCCACATAATACTCACTTTTGAAATACATGTGATCTGCTTCCTAGCTGACAGGAAGTACATTCAATATCAAGCATAAACTGGTTTAAGCACAGTTCCAATATGGAATTATTGTAAGTCACATACAAAAACACTGTAGCATGTTCTATCACTTAGTGGAAGTCACAGAATGACAGTGTAATTGTATTTATTTTTATATGGGAGAGAATTACTATTACAGTGTAATTTCTTTCAAAGATGAAATGTCCAAAAAAGGCAGAGTATGGAACTAACCAGGTGTAGAAATTTGTGTTGTAGCACTAATAATCTTTAAATAAAGAACTTTGAAAAACTTTGCAGGAGGTGAAGTACATTTTGCAAACACAATAGAACTTGAGAATGACAAACACCAGAACTAAAAACTGACCAGACAATATCATGCAGGAACAGAGGACCAAAAAGAAAAGAAAGTAACATACTGTGTTAAACTACTAAAAAAAATAAAGGCAAGCAGCATTTTTCTTCTGCATAGTAAAGTTTCAAAGTTGTATAAATCAACGTCCAGTTGTAAAGTCTTAAAAGAACAGCCATTATGTTTTGTTCAAAGTTACAAACAACCTCCAGTCCCAAGTGATTAGTAACTGAAGTTCTACTATAAGGTCTTTTCTGGAAAGATTACTTATTTAGTCCGTAGCCTATCCCAGCTGCTGTTGAAGAGTTCATGAAACAGCACACTTCTTGGACTCTATCTCAGTGCTCCTTTCAGCTCTGATCTTCTCTGTAAAGAAAGGAAAAATGTTCTTACTAGACCAACATTGCTCCTTCCCAGGTCTACAGTTAGACAGGTTTCCTCACGTCAGGCATGTGTCTGCAATTGGAACTAGATTTGTTATAAAACAAGTCTTTCCCTCCTCCCCCCCAACCCTCCTGTAACTAATTGTTTGCCCTACCCAATCAAGCCAAAAATCCCAGTAAATACAGATCAAGTAGGGAGTCTTATTCTTTTGCAGGACTGCACTTATGATACATCTCCCTCCATGTAGCTTGGTCCTGCATATTAAACAATAGCTTACCAGCTACTTGTTGAAATCCTACATTCACCAGATCTTCATATATATGTTTGACTGGATTCTGGTGAGCCAGCAATATGCCATGTAACCAGATGAGCAGCATTCGGTGTCCATGTTCCTTATAGCTCTTTTTTCCTATGCAATATACAACATACATGTCTGTGTTATATGCTTGGAGTAAAATACCCTGATACCCACCTGCTTTGGTAAGAGATACCAATTTGTAGAGCATTCCTCCAACTCTACTCGTGAACTCGTTTCCTTTCTGACCTAGAAGCAAGATGGAAACTAAGACATCCAAAGATGAAAGACTAGCTTTTTAAAATAAATGTATTCCTTTATTATTAATGTGTGGAAATACAGTGTGGTGGACTAGTAAAGAATAATCATGTGTTGCAGAAATAATGAACTCAACACAATATGGTTACAGCCATGTCTTCATCTAAGCTATTTATATACTATTATATCTGACCAGAGCCTTTCATTACCTGTCCACTGTTCTTCAATTGCTTTTATTTGTGCCTCTGTAAAATTCCAGAACAGGGCCAGCTTCTTCCATTCTTGAGGTTTTAACTGATTGTAAGCCAGATTCCAGAGGCAGGAACGAATTTGCTTAGTCTGTGCACTGTGATCCTGTTTAAAGGATAAAATAAAATCTGGCGCATCAACATGGTTTTCTGGATGCTCCTAAAAAAAAAAACCCAAAGATGTTAAATAAGCTGCATAAATTTTAACTACAAATTCAGAAACGGTGATGAACAGTTGTACTTGGCTATCCTGGCAGTTAAACCATGTTCAGCTGTATACTTTGATATTCCTTGTCAGCAAGAAGTAACTTTCTTGGTGTAGACATAATAAAGAATAGACTTTTACCCTGGTTTGCCTAGCAGAGCTTTCAGGAGAGAAAAAATATCTGTTTTTGCTGACTGCTTATGGAAAGTGCTACTAATCTCAAAGTGTGGCTGACTGACTACAGTTAACTGTAGATTGGACAGCACCTATATCCTAATATTGTACGAGTTAAATGGAAATTAATATACTTGTAAAATTAAATGCTGCTTTCACCAGGAATCTTGCTATAGAATTACTATTAATGTTTTTGTAGGTGGGCCCTGTCTATGCTACAAAAATGATTGTGCTTAAACAATTGTGACTAAGCCACATAAGATTTTCTCTTGCCTCTGTGGACAGAAAAAACATGTTCAAAACTTGTTTTAGGGGCTGTCTACATTAGGCACTTTTGGCAAATTTCCCATCATTGCTACCTTGATAAGGGCACAAGTGTAGCAAGTGAGCTGGTTGCTGGGCAGTTAACCACAGCAACATGTAGACTGTCTCTCAGAGTTAAATGACAGAACTCAGTGAGTCCTTGGAGCCCTTACTGCATTGAGGTTCTTATGACGGGAGCAGCTTCAATAGGAAATCTTGAAAGGATGGGGGGAGAATAAGGGAGTTGTGTCATTGATTTCAAGGGACCAGAATTATATCTCTACTGCAAACATCCATTAAGCATCTAAGCATGCAAATTCAATGGGACTGAAGTATATACTTAACTCCACTCATAGATGGAGTGGGATGAGTGCTGTAAATCCCAGAACATTGTGCAGGAGAATAAGATATTAGCTGTGTAAAGCATCCATAGTATAGCATAAGCTTGTAGGAAATTTTAATGTAAACAATTTTTTCTAAAATAATGGTTCAAAACAATAGTAAAAATATTATAATACCTCCACTTTATTTCCTAGCAGGTTACATTCCAGGACAGTAAGAATTTTGGAATCTCCATCCCTAGAGGTTTGTAAGTCCCGGCTTGACAAAGCCCTGGCTGGGATGATTAAAAGTTAGGGTTGGTCCTGCTTTGAGCAAGGGGATGGACTTGATCTCCTGATGGCTCTTCCAACCCTATGATTCTATACTCTACTCCAATGCCTTTGTCCATCTGTATTGATACTTAGCTACAGATAGAATTGTAGTGCATCTGTTCAAGTGTTTCACAAACATCTGATTAAACATCTTTTCTGTCCTCAGACAGTTAAGAGAATGCATCAGGAGGAGTACATTCCTTAGTATTAGCTCAGGAATCATTTTCTCTGGGAATGAAAGGCCTGACATCCAATTCCCTTTTAAGATGAAAGGAACAATAATGTACATGACAACGATTCCAGCTGAACCAAACCCAGACACGCAGAAATTATGCAGCCTGTGGACTTGTTTTTCCCAAGAACCCAGCCTAACCTGCACTAATTCCCTGCAGCATTTGTTATCAGGAAGTATGAAGAAAAGACAAGTAATTTATTTCGTAGTAGCTTAGCATTGATAGGCAGAGGTAAAGTAGAGAAAAGACGGCAGAGTTACACCCTAAAGTACAACAAGGAGGCAAGCAACTGAATTCCTCTTAGTCTGTTTATATTTTCAAGGAACTAGTAAGAAACAGCAAACATTGTCAAAAGGCAGGTGGGTCCATTGTCTGACTGGGTGTGTATACTGGAAGTAGTGGTGTAAGTCCACTTCTGATACACATCTAATGCTTAGGCTCTTATCCAACTCTATGGAGGTACCAACCCCTCAGTCTGACGCCCCTGCATCTACCTAGTCTGCCACTTGCCTAAACAACTGCTGGCTGCTCTTTCAGCCCCAGTCTATGCCTAAGGGCTTTGTGGAGCTAGTTGAGTGTGCCCCACACTCCTCCACCTCCACTCTCAACGTGTCTATGTTCTGGCTTCTGGGACACACTCCAGACTGTCCTGATTGCTAACCTAGAGCATCATTAACGCCTCAGCTTCCTTCTTCCCAATATTCAATACCACACGGAAATAGCCAAGATAACCCAGTTAGAATCTGCTTCTTTGGCTTCTGGTCCCTTTAGGGCAGGGCTACTCAACATGTGGCCCACGGCCCATTTGTTTGCGGCCCACGGTGCAGTTTGGATTTACACAGGTCTCAACACACGGCCCGCAGGTAGGATCCTTTGAACGTGGCCTCCACTGGGAACATGCTCCCAGGTGGGATGAGCATTGAAAGATGCAAGCAGATGGGCTGGCTAGAACAGGTGGGTAAAGGGTATTTGTGTTTCTAGCCCCCAGGGAGGAGGTGCCGGGAGTGCCGGTGCATTGTGGGAAGTGCTTTGTATTCATGCCCGTCAGTGTGAAAGAAGCTATTTGCATATATTTGCATCTGTATTTGCATGTATATGCAACCACACTTAAGTTATGGCCCTCAGCATGTGCTGTGAGTATCATTGTGGCCCTGGGGCTTCCACAGTTGAGTAGCCCTGCTTTAGGGAGACAAAACTATTTTCATACCTGTTTAAAGGTGTAATACCTTTCTGCTTTAATAATCATATCAATGACGAGAGCATGGTTGCTCCTGGATGCGACAGCCAGTGCAGTTTTTCCTTGCTGAAAGCAGAGACAGTGTGTCAGCATGTTGTCCAACTGACAGGAGACTGATAAAATAGCAGGAATTTAGAATCTCTTTACTCTGAACCCTGATATTTGCAAAGAAAATGTTTCAATATGATATTTTATCTCCAGAGCAACAGTAAGTAAAGCTCCTTGCTTGCTTGTTCAGTGCTTTCCAGCTGCTCACAAATGGACCCGTGGAATGTTTCAGATATTTGTGGTTGCTAAGGGATAACAAGTCCATAGAATAAAGGATAAGCTTATGCCCAGAACCCTAACACACTGCGGCTGCTCACCTCTCATTCACTACTATGTGCCTAGCCTATAAGGACCCAGCCTGTTTGATGACAGCATGCAGCAACTCCTTGGCTAGTTGAAGCATATATACCTGACTAGGAGGTGGGGCTCAAAGTCTGGTATAGCCACCCAAAACATGTAAGAACCACTGCTTTAATTCCAGCCACAGAGCACTGTATAATAGATCTGAATACATCTCTGCTACAAACAGTTCAAGGCCATGTAAATACTTCTGTGACTTTAGTGGTTTATCTCTGTAATCCATTTATGTCATTGGATTTGCACTGAGCACAGCTGTCCCAGACATAAGCATTCTAGACATTTTCCACCTCTTCAGAGTTTAGGAGATCGTTCACATTAGAGGCTGATTTCTTTCCGTCATAATTATAGGGCTCAGAAATTAAATTACAAAGCACTTTAACGCTCCCCCTATTATAAAGTTTGCTAATATATACCTTCGGAATTCTAGCTCCCGACTCCATTCAAGATCATTATAATTAGCCCATTTTTAGAGAGCATCATATTGGGAGCCCAGGAATTTACATCTCACAACATCCTTATCAGACAGCAAGTAGTCTGCAAAAGGGAAAAGACTTTAAGAACTTCCTGGAGCCCAGATCTGCCTGGTCACTCCCTGTTCACAGGAGAGCAATCCTGCCTTCTCTAACAAATGCTCATGCCATTAGGACACCTGTGACTATACTCAAGTTAGGTGACATCCTGACAAACGGGGGAGAAGGCATTCTTTCCTGGTCACTGAAGTGTCGAATAACCACAGAAGAATTTTAATGACTGGAGAGAGAAGCAAGTCCAAATGCTCACTTGTGCACTAAGCAGCAACTACATGCATCCAAGACAATCCCATCACCTCCTTTCTAGCCAGAAAAACTGAAGACTCAAGGTGCAGGAGGAGAGAGAGGCCTGGCAACAACACAATGTCAATCCAAACAGGCTGCCTTTTCCCCAACACACACTAGTGAGCATGGATGGGAGTGCCCCGACCCACTCACCCTATTCCAAACCTATCCAGGCCCCCGACCTTCCCATGTCCCCAGTCATTTCCACTTGCCCCACCCACAGACTGGGAAGCTGCAACTGGCCAAGGAATTTGTCACCCAAACAGGGTCTAATCTTGGTTTAAGCCTGGTACGGGAACCACAATTTTTGGCTCACTGTACACAGGCCACTAATCAAATGGAAGACTGCATCTCACACTAGTATGGGGGGAGAGAGGGAATTGGCAGGATTAATTTTCAATGGGGCCGCTACTCCAAGAATTTGGTAAGTGGTCAGGGAGGGAAAGGGCTGGGGCAGGATTGGGGTACAAAAAGGGGTGTAGGTTCTGTGAGGGAGTTTGGGTTCAGGTGGGGGTTCTGATATGGGGGAGAAGTGTAGGGGGGAATTGTGACATGGGACATGGGGTTGGGGTGTAGGGTGCCAGGCATAGGCAGTGGCCGGGAGGCACTTAGTGTAGGGAGCTCCCGGCTGACAGCCCAGTGAGACCCTCGGGCAAGCTCCCTGGCTGCTGCAGCCTCACATGCAGCTTAAAGTGGCCAGCTGCTGAGGCCAACATGTGTGTTGGTGCAGCATACACCTTGGTGGGAGGAGGGCAGCAGGTCTCTGTGTGCTGCATGTACCCACAAGCACTGTACCTGCAGCACCCACTGGCCAATTTCTGGCCAATGGGACCTATCAGGATTATGAGGGGGGCAGGGACAGGTCACAAAGCATCTTGTGAGGCTGTAATAACCAGGGAGCCTGCCCAAGGGTCTTGTGGTTGGTGGATTGAATCCAGCCCGTGGGCTGTATTTTGCCCGCCCCTGTAACTACCATCTTACCGCAACCTCAGCCATGTTACTTCCCTTTGAGTCATGGGCCTCTTCTCACATGGGGAGCAAGTGGCTTTGTAGAATCAATATTGGCTTTTTATTTTCTGCCAAGCTGCCTCAGTTTCAAACTATTAGGGCAGGTTTATGTAAGAAAATAACTCGTACAGTCGACAATTCAATTTATTCTTAATTTTTTAAAAAAGCTACTAAAGAGTGACATTGGCTTGCCAGATACTTTAGGGCTCTATAGATGGCAGTGTATCCAGCTGAATCACCAAATTAATAACAGGACAAGAAAATATTTGATGCTTTCCTCTTACTATGGGATTTCTCCATAGATTGTTTTGGTGCTTGCAGAAATCATTACAAATTATGGCTCTCTCTTTCCATCACTTGAGGCACTAGCAGGGTAAGCAGGCACAACGCCACTAAAATTAATAGAGAAGCACATGCCTTTATTAGCTGTGAACCTGGCTCCAGATGTGTAGCTATATAACATCTGCAAACTGTTATTCTGTCCTGTTAGCCTTGTATTTTTCCCATCAGTGCTCTTTGATAGCAAGGTCAGTAACACAAACCCCATAACAGAGTAGGCCTTTTAATGTGATCCTCACTGGAATTAGTTTTTAAGCACATTGAGTTTAGTCACATTTGACCTCACAAATAGCTTTCATGAAAACAAATGCAAATTTCTGTGAGTTGTAGCCCCCTGACAGAGTTAAAGGGATACTCTCTTCATAGCAGCCACATTCTAACTATGCTCATTTTATGAGGAATGTTTGGAAACTGTGACTTCCACACCTCATCAGAGAGAAGGACATAAAAGCCATGATCACATAACTGCAGCACCACGTGAATAATGCAGCATACCTTATCGGCAATCTTGAGATCACAGCCTGCCTTTAGCAGCAGTTCCACTAGTTCCACGTTGCCCTGATCAGCTGCCAGGTGGAGAGGGGTTTGTTGTCTCTGCAGGAATTAATATAAAAGGGTGCAATAAAACAGTGTCCTCTTGGGAATAAAACACACCCAATTAAAATCCAAGGGTTTATGATGAGAGCATGCACTTGACTGGAAACCCTGAGCAGAATGAAGGCATGCAGTAGCTGAATGATCAAACTGTCAATTTTTTTTTATACAAACAAGAGAATGAGTGGAGCCTCTAAAACAATGAATGTCATATGTTCAGAAATTTTTTGGCTGTGGACTTGACTTGTGCTTACATAGGTGAAAATTGGCAAAAGAGAAAAGCCTAACATTTCTTGCCTTAGAAAGGTCTGTTTCAAAGTATCACCCATGTCACCCTTTCTTCACCTGTTTAATTAACAAGCTTCATGGAGGATACATTTTCTAAGAGAATTACAAGCAGATTCCATTTTGTTTACTGACTGTTCATATGGAATGAGGATCCAGATTGTATAGATTAAGTACCATTGAAGAGTAAATGGGGGTGAAATTCACCCTGGGAGGAGGCTTTGTTTGGCCTGTAATGGAAGCCCTGTAGTGAAGCTATGCAGAGAGAAAGCAGTGGGACAGTCTTTGTGGAGTCCTCATATATTAAGGCCAGCAGGGTGGCCTTAAACACTTTTATTAGTGCCACTTTATTGCAAATAAGGAATGTTATTTATGGGTCTGCCATAGTAGAATCAGTATATCTTTACACCAACCTTTGGCTTGTCACCGATCATGCTGCCCACTGGGTCCTTGCAAATTCAAGATTGTTTGATTCTCCTGTCTAATTTAGGAAATTTACGGGTCTGCTTAGAGTGATTTTTATGTCTTTGGAGACTAACAAAACATGTAGATGGTATCATGAGTTTTCGTGGGCACAGCCCACTTCTTCAGATGCGCATAATACCATCTACATGTTTTGTTAGTCTTTAAAGTGCTGCCAGACTATTTGTTGTTTTTTAAGTTTATCCTGTACGGACTAACTCGGCTACCCCTCTGAAGCTTTTATGTCTTTGTAGATCCATTATAAAACTAGCATAAAAGAATGTCAAGATTGCATGGCTAAATGCTCACAAATCAGGAAATGCCAGAGTTACAATTCCATATGCAAACTTATCTCTGCCTTCTTGTATTTATGTACCATGATACAGTCTTTGATTACATGATCATTTACTCTTTTTCATTAACTGTCACAACTTTTTCCACAGTCTTAAAAATACAGGTGTAGAATAGTATCTCTTACTATCATGTATTTATCTGAGTGTGCGAGAGACAATAAAAGTAATTGATACATAAGATGAGCCAGAAAATTTTGCAGATGTGTTTATCTCTTTTACTACTTGAGAAATAGCATGGATCATGTCATTAAACTGTATATTATTTTTAATGTTTAGATTTAAATATATGCAAAATGCTGCCTCTTTCCAATTCTCAGTGTCCTGTAAAAATATTACAAATACCATCTGAGAGTTATAATAGAGAAAAAGCAGCAAATCCCACAAAACCCAATTATTCTTCAGAAAATCACATATTCACAAGGAGGTAGAGCAATCTCAAGTCTTATTCTTGAATCTTTCATTGGGCAATTTTAATTTTCTCTTGAGGTAGTTTGGATGGAATTCCTTCATTGCGTTGTGTGGTTTAGTTTGTAAAGGAGAGAGAATACCTAATTTGGAACTATTTGGCTGGACCTGCACAAGGCTCCTATTAACCAAGTGTCCTGTGCAGATCAAAACTTTATGAATCACATCAAGTTTTCAATGGTGTGGGTTAACTGGAGCATGACTGAGGCTGGGATCCTGCCAGCCTATGCCTCATACACCCTAGAAGATCACTTTAAAAGAAAAGGGGGGAAAACAGAGGATTTAGATTTTTTTTCCTCAAGGAAATAAAATGTTCTTCCAATTAGCTAATATGCTGTGGTGGATCTGTCTTTTGTACTTTATATATTGCTAAAGCGTATTGCTCTTCTTGAGACAAAACTGAATATTCAAACAGGAATTCATTAAAGCATTTTCTGGATAGGTATCACATTGCTAAACCAATTCTAGCAGAATGTGTGAAATGAATAATACACTCATGAATAAATGGGAGTCAACTTCCCTCTTTTTGTAATTTGACCTCATAAAAAGATATGTAAAACCAATACACATTCCTACTTAAAGTGAAGAAAATGCATTTGTCTTTTTTCAGTCTCTGATTCAGTATGCTTACGTGATTCAAGGCGTTTATATTGTAATTAGCCTCCAAGAGGCTAATTACTACTGGAAAGTTTTTATTGAGGACAGCCAAATGCAGAGGAGAATTCTGCTGTAAAGAGAGGGAAAAAAATGGACTGTAAGACTAGGACCATTTCATTAACAACAGCGTTCAGATAATACAGAAAAGCTCCATTAAAACCCGCCACTCAGATTTGAAACTTATTACATTGATCCAGTAATAATTTTTCCTAATTGTACTTCTTCATTTTGAAAAATCTTCTAGGGCTGCGAGAGCAGATGAAAGTCAGATTCACTAAAAAGCTTTTAGTTGCAAATAAACCTATTTGTTTTTTCAATCAAAATGTATCTCCTTGGCATCCAAATGCTTTACCCGAGTGGTTCTCAACCAGGGGTACACGTACACCTTGGGTACACAGGTCTTCCAGGCATTACACGTTCAACTACACATTTGCCTAGTTTTACAACAGGCTGCATAAAACGTGCTAAGTCAGTACAAACTAAAATTTCATATACTGACTTATTTATACTGCTCTGTATACAATACACTGAAACATAAGCACAATATTTATATTCCAATTGACTGGTATGGTAAAAATGAGAAAGGAAGTAATTTTTTCAGAGATAGTGCACTGTTATATTTTTATGTTTGATTTTGTAAGCAAGCAGTTTTTAAGTGAGTTGAAACTTGGGGGTACACAGAAAAATCAATACTCTGGAAAAGCTGAGCGCCACTGCTTCACACAGTGAATGGAAAGGGGCCACACAAGAAGAGAACTGCTTGAATTCTGCCTCAGGAATTAAGCATTCCCTGCTATATATTTAAAATAAAACTTTTCTAATTAATGATTGTTTCCCCCATATCACTGTGAAGCTTAAAAAGTCCCTTTAGGGTTGCCAGGAAAGATACTAAGCAACTATTCAAAATCATTTGAACTATCGTCTGAACTTAAAGCAGAGTGACTATTTTTGTTTCAGAGAAAAGATATTTCACACATTTGAGCCCTGATCCACAACACGATGCAGGCCATCACAAGAGGTGCAGAGGTTCTGGGGTAGATCTAGTCACAGGGCTTAGTTTCTAGCCTCTTCCTACTTACTAATGACCCAAAAGCAGCTTACACAGAGCAAACAGAATAGAGAAAAATATAATTATTCACTCCATAAAGCCTATGAATAATTCTTGGTCTGCAGATTGTCTGCAAGCAATTCATAATAAGTATTTCATATTAAAGAAGTGCTGATGTAGTTTTGATTGAACCCATAGGTCACATGGCATTATTTCTGTTTGTCCTAGCAACATGATTTGAGGATGCACCCGTCCAATCAAATTGGATGAAATGTGCATAACTGTGAATTACATTTCTGGGAGAATACTCAAGTATACGCATTCAAAATCCACTCTCCAGGAATATTCTCTAACATTAATTTAAATATTACTACTTCAGTGAACATTCTTGCCAGTGAACTTGTTTGCTGACAATATCTGTGGAAACTGAACACAGCCGGAAGTGTGTATTCAGTTTTACTATCCAAGTGATTATTAGTGGAAAAAATTATGAGGCATTTGCCCAGCTCTAATCACAGAGAGAAAGATGAGAACAGTTTGTATGTTGAACCTGTAAATCAGGAAGGTTTCTTGTAAAACAGCTTTAAAAAAAAATCAGCCCCAGTTCCAATTCATTCTTCTCTTTATAAAAATACCCCTTTTCTTCAAGTTTGTAAAAAATAAAGCTCTTATCCAGCTTTTCACTAAAAACACTTTAAAGACCCCCCCCCCACACACACACACAAATACACTGATTTTAACATCATATAAGTTACTGTAGCCACAGAGAATCAATGCAAATAAGCAGCGCTACTATGGCTGACTGATTTTTTAAATAATAAAATAAACTGTTTCTAAAACTTTAATGTTATTTATATAATTTCATCTCCTCCACAATGAAAAATAAACAGACAGCTAATGGTCAGTAGGGAGCATAGCTGTAACCATGTCAGTCCCAGATATGAGAGAGAGAAAGGTGGCTGAGATAATATTTTATCTTGGGCCAACTCCTGTTGGCCTGTGATAGCAGGTGATCTGATGGTCCCTTCTGGCTTTACACTCTGACTCTACCAATAGCAGATAAATTACAACAAATCTCAGAAAAGGCATTCAAGACAGATAAAACATACTTGACAACAATGGAAGTAACACTAAAATAGTAACTGCAATAGACTCACCTCTGATTTAGGAACAAGATCGATGTTTTCACTGATAAGAAATGTGACTAAGGATGTATGTCCGTTCTGTATTGCGACGTGCAAAGCATTACTATTGTGCTGAAAAACACATTGTAAGAAAATACTTTTTTACTACGGGAAAGAATTCAGGAACTTTAAAAAAACCTGTTCTATTAAAACATCAATTGAAACAGATGAACTTTCATTTTAATTTGTGTTACTGTCAAAATTAGTCCCTTTAGTAAAATGATGAAGTTGGATATAAATTCAAACATTTTATGACTGTCTCAAGTACTGTACATCATTATCAGACTTAAACACAGGTAGCTGGCAAAATACTTACCCAGCAATGCTAATAATTTACTGCTACTTTTTAATCTACCATTTAAAAAAAAAAGGAAGAATCAGTTTTATCAGCCACCTGTGCCATTGAAAATTAGGATTTCAATCTATCTCCTAGTCTTAGAGCTTGGTATGACCTTTATCAAGTAATTACATTCACATTTACACACTTTGAAAATCACTGAAGAATTTTCCTTCTATACTTCTGCTAACGGCAGCAAAGATGAATTTTCTTGAGGATCAAAACTAGTCATCTGTGCTGCAGGCAAGAATTCACCCTGCTGATGAATTATCAAACACTATAATTATTAATAGTTTCCAAGTCAAATATATCAAAATATGAAAGAGTTTTTGATAAATGTAACAGAGACTGTTCTGCTTGTTATCAGCACATGGTTCTGTTTTCAATTTGGTAGGGACCAAAAGGTTCACCTAAAATTCCTACAGCATATAAGCCATAAAACAAATCAAACTTAAACTTAAATACAGGAACCAGATGTGAAAAACGGGCTTATTATTAGCTTAGTTATATAACCTGCCAAACATGCAGATTTTTCAATTACTTCTCTTGGTTACATTTCCAAGCCATATGTTGTATTCTTGCATACATGTTAAATAAAAAAGCTCCAACACAATACTATATCAAGTAAACCTAGGTTATACTTTTCTTTTTCCATCGAATTTTAAAAACATTAAAGTTCTCCATATTCTTAGCTAATGTACTTATTATACAATGAATGCCACATCTGCCTTTAATATATAGGGAATAGACAGGATGTGGATTTTGTAGAGTCTAGGTTGTCCAGATAATATGTCTGAGGAATACTAAGTCCGTACTTTGTTTGAAATGTTGATATCACTTCCTGCTTCCAGTAACAGCTTAGCACATTTTTCATGACCTCCTTCAACAGCCAAATAAAAGGGTGTCTCTCCGTTCTGGCCCAACACAATGAAAGAAAAAAATGTCAGTTCAAACTGTGCAATAGTAAAGATGGCTTATTATGCTATATTTGGTATAGATAGTATGCAAGCTTAGCCACACTGATACAATGTAAAGGGAAAATAAACTGTGGTCACAAACGTAAGCAATCTTTCAATATTAGCATTCACATACAATGGTAATTAACAGCAAACATTTCTGACACAAATGTGTCCCTATCTAATGTGGCAAAAACACAGGCCAGCTATTTCTTAACATTTTTAATGCGCTTTTGGTTTTCTTTAACCAACATGCAAATACAGGGTTATATAAACTATGACAACAGATTGCAGGGACTGACATCCTACAATAAAACATTACTGTCATTGTGTAAACCATCCATTGCAGATGATACATGTCAGAAAGTACAGTTTTGGTCAATCCAATTTCATGAGTTTGTCCCCCCTTAATTTTGGAACCAGTTAAACAGAGCAATAATCTACAGGACATTCTAACATAAAAACCACCACCACCTCCACCAAGCCTTCATGGGTCTTCAACATAAATTACATTGGCTGCAAGAACACTTAATCCCTGCTTCTGATCTTTTATGGTCTATCTATGCTTATTGAAGATCACAGTATTCCCTGCAGTATTAAAAATTTCTAATACTCTTATACTCTTGATGATTTTTTGTTGCCGTTGTTTTAGAAAATGTGGTGTTTGTGAAAGGAACCATGCTGACAACCTTAGGGGCTGAAATTCTCTGTATATCCACAGAACAAAACAGGTAAATACAACACAGGAAGCAGTACTACATTCATACTCATCTGCCAACCAAACTCAGTTTTGGTCTACATTAAGAAGTTAGGCTGACATAACTGTTGGTCAGAGCTCTGAAAAAAATAAAATACACAACCCCTGGTCAGCATAGCTATGTTGACCTTACCCCCAGTGTAGACACAGATATGCTGATAGAAGAATGCTTCCATCAACCTACCTACTGTCCTTTGGGAAGGTGGTATTCTATATCAAAAGGGATAACTTCTAGGAATGAAGTCTCTGAGTCTGTTTCATCTATGACCTTGCCACTGAGGCTACAAAATAGAGTTCAAGCTGTTAGAGATAGTTGTGATGCACTTTCCATTAGAAATTGGAGTGACCCAACCAATTCATTTCAGATATACCGAAGATTGGCCAACAGATTATAGTGTCTTTCAGACACAACTGATTTGAGCTGGATTCAAAGGGTGTACCTACATAGTGGCGCTAGCTCCAAATAAGCTACACAATTGCGTAGCTTATTTCAAACTTATTTCGAGATAGTGCTACACAGCGCCAAATTTCAAAATAGACGGCTATTCTGACAAGTCCCTTAATCCTCATGGAATGAGGTTTACTGGGACATCGGAATAGCAAGCCCATTATTTTGATTGCATTTCAAAATAATGGGCATGCTGTTAAGACGCAGAAAACATTATTTCGGAATACTGGACATATCCCAAAATAGTGCCATTGTCTACTCTAGACATACCCAAACAGTGATTTTGAGAAAGACTACAGCTTACTATTCATTCCCCTACATCAACAAAGCTCTAGGTTTAAAGGGACCTTGATGGATTCAAGCTTTGGGCTGACCAGCTTGACCACAATAGAAATGAGATTATTTTTATGGATATTTGTTGATTCTAGATATTTTAATACTTAGTTTTCACCTTGTCTTGTGTACCTTTTACCTTTATTCTTTATCTCCCTCTGCAGCTCTATCCTCACCTGATTGAGTTCATTTTTTTCTTCCCATTTTTGTAGCAGAACTTTTAGCACCTTCCGGTGACCATTTTTAGCAGCTAAGTGCAGTGCTGTGTTTCCTTCCTGTAAATTAAAACATCCAGAAACATACTGTAAACCCAAAATTAAGCAGAACATTCTGAAATTAATAAAAACTACCATCAATGGACTGTAGACAAGTAGTTTAATATAAAGCCCTATGGTCTCTTCCTCCAGCATACACAGAAAGAATTCAAACCTAGTGGAATCAATTTCTCATGTAACAAAAAGGGAAGCAGCAGCTTTACAGAATGTCCTGATGCAACCTTAATTCCAGCTTCCAGGTGTACACAAAGGAAGCCATACTAACAAGGGGGAGGGGGAAGCTCTAAGGATTTAATGGATGTCTCAATATCTCTTCAATTTCCTTGCAGTTCTCAGGACATCCATTCACTTAAAGGCCTGAAATTCCTTCCTATTCTGCAAGGCGACAAAATCCCAATCCCCACAGGGACAATTCAGAGGAAAACCTGTAAAGTAAATCTTGGAATGTCCAGTGGGATTTTTTTAACCCTTTCCATAGGTTTTTCTATGGAAGGGGACCGGGTCTAGCCTAAAAAGTGTCTTAAAAACAAAGTAAAGATTAAGGGTCAAAAACCTCATCTAGTGAAAACTGGCATAGTTCCACTCAAGTCAACATAGTCATCTTCCCCCTTCTGATGCCATCCCCTGCTATGTAATTTAAAAAAAGAAAACAACAAAAAGCATCTCACGGAGCCATCCTAGCATTGGCCATCTGTTACCCTGCTTGCATGTTGCATACTGCCTTCTCCTCATCTACCATTACAGCCTTTTCTGTTTGGAATGCAAGCCAATGGACACTTATTTCTCACAGAGCCCCCATTTCCATAGTATCTGAGAACCTTATTGTTAATGTATTTATCCTTGAAACTCCACTATAAAATAGGGAAGTGCTGTTACCCCATTCTACAGATGGGAAACTGAGGCACGCGGTGACCAAGAGCCAGATTTTTAAAGTTATTTGGGCATCTAAAAATGCAGACTGGCATCTAGTCAGTTTCCAAAAAGTTAAATCAATGAGGGCTATGCTCTTCGAGCCTCTCTACTTCATTAGGTACCTAAATGTCTTGAAAAACTGGCTCTGTGGGACCTGCCCAAGGTCACACAGAAAGTCTGCAGCAGCACAGAACTGAAACAAGGTTCCTCAAGTCCTCGGCTATGCATTACATCACCTTTGCTGTCCAAGTATAAGAAACCTTGACTTCAGATTGTATCATGTGTCCAATAAATACAAAAAACTATTGCATACAAAAAACTACTGGCAATGATATCTGACAGCTCCACCATTCTCTCTGGATTACTGAAAATCACTGTCCTCCTCCATCTACACTTTGTATACCACTTCTAGTACCATGGCAGCCACACACCATGTATGACACTCAGTTATGCAAGCAACTCTACATTGGGCTCAATGTTATAACTCGTAAGTACCCTTTATCTGGATTTCAATGGAAAGTGGAGGCTTACCTTGTCTTTTTCAGAGGTGAACAGCTTCAGAGAAATCAGATTGTTTATCATTTCAACATGGCCTTTTTCAGCTGCCAGAAGAAATGGCCTTTTACCTTTCTTATAGAAAACAATCAATGCGGTTTTATTATTAAAAAGATAACATTATCACAAAATTTTCACCAGTTATTAGAAGAGCCATGCTTATTTATTCACAATATATACACGTCATATGCAGAGGCACACAAAAACCTTGAGAATAGCTCCACACTTGAAAGGGAAAAACAGTAACATGTCTTCAGTATAAAATTTGGACTAAATACTTTGAACAAAACATGTGTAAACGGAGCAGAAATCTTGAAATAGTAGTATTAGAAACTGAAGCTGATCTTTAAATATTTAATATCTAATTATTTCACTAGTGTCTGTACAGCATTTTTGAGCTACTCAGAAAGGGACAGTTTAAAGATCCAAAAATTATTTTTATTAAATGTGCATTCGACCAGAATTTTGAAAACAGAGCCAGTTCTAGGTACCTCTGAAAATCAAAAGAGAAGTGGAAAGGGAACTAGAGGAGCTATATTTTTATTCATCTTAACTCACCATAGTATTTTCAACCAAGTTCTAGCAAGCTCTCCTGTAACAATACTGTGGGAATTGCCTCTCCAGATCAGGCCATCTAGCCAGCCACCAAAAAGATAGCTAGATGCTTTAGAGAAAGATGCATGAAACTCCACAACAGACAGTTATGAAATAATCTACCCAAAGATACCTCAGTGCAAACTGAGGGTGCATAGAAGATTGCGCAATTAGATTACTATGGCCCACCACTGGCTTCAAAGGCAGATGTGGGAGCCCAGCACCCTACATGATCAAATCCTAGTCCAGCACCCTACATGATCAAATCCTGTGCAACAACAAGAATTCACCATTTGGCTAGATAAATCCTCAGAGTGGGACTCTGACAGCCAGGCAAAAGGCTAACTGGAGAAAGCTCAGGTCAGCCCCTGATTCTCCAGAAAATCCAAGGAGTCTCTGTGTGATGAAGGTGATATTGTACTTCACCTCACAATGTGAAGGAAACAAGTGCCTATATTTTGTAGGTAATTAAACACGTGCTATACCTCATCCAGCTTGTTTAGGTCCTTTAGCTGAAGTTCCTGGAGAAGATAATCCACTATTTCCACATTATTGTTCAGAGCTGCAAAATGCAGGACATTCATTCCCTCCTAGGGAAAACACAAGCCAATTCTGTAAAATGACATTACATTTCTTCTCAAGATGAATATGTTTATTGATGGTTAAAGTTTGTCATCAACAAACCTGGTCCGTAGCCTTTTGGTCAGCACCTGCTTTAACTAACATTCGCATAATATCTAGGTTTCCCGACCAAGCTGCAAGATGAATCGCCATCAGCTCGTGCTTCAAATAAAAATTAACAAGGAAGAAATTACCATTCAAATACCTCAAACTACCATTCAAATACCACTATCTGATCTAATATGATTAATGGGATGAGCTGACTCAGTGACACAGGCTCCAGGGCACCCTTGTTAACATTATTCCCAGACACTGAGGGACTAATGGTGGATAATATAGCCATAATTTTTCCAGGTGAACAAAACAGTTACCTCCTTTCATTTTCATTTGTTTGTCCTGGATTTTTTTCATCTCTGTTAAACCTCTTTGAGCTTGCTTTCTCTTTGTGCCTCTTCCCCCCGGCCCACTCTCGCCAAAGGAATATGCATTAGGAGCTCATAATCTCCTTCTCTGCTCCAGCCTCATAGGTATTCTGTCTCTTGTTCTCCTAGGGTCCCCCATCTCTCTTCCTTTATCATCAGTATTATTTATACAGAAGCCTCAGTCATGGACAAGGGCCCCATTGTTCTAGGTGCAAGACAGACACACAGCAAAAAGACAGCCCCTGCCAGTTTATAATCTAAGACTAAGACAAAACACAACCGATACAGACAGATGGGGGAATATGCATAAACAATAAAGCAAATTGCTTAACAGCCATATCCTGCCACCAACATTCCTCTGTTCAATCCTACCCCTTGTTCTCTGTCATAATCCCACTCCATCTCCTCTCTGCAAAGCAAGCTAGCTACTTGTTCCTCAATCTGTGATCCTAGTTTTCTGAAATCAGTGAGAAGCAGGCTACACTAGAGGACACAGAGCCACTCAGCCAAGGAACTAACAGATTAAACAAGTCTGTTGCAGCAGTACAAGTGAATATGACACAGGGACCTATCTCCAGGATGGCACAGGGGAAAAAAACCCATCAGAATCAAGGGATCTGCTGTGGAAGCCTCTGGACACAGAACACTTAACAGGCATGTGCTATTTGCTATTACGTTTCCCCGGTGATCAAGGATCACCTCCAAATTGAAAAATCCCACTTCTGTCTGAAAATATTGTGCCTGCCTTTGCTACAGGCAATACTGAAAAAGGCTAGTGTGGAAGCCAGAAAAAAAGCAATTATTTTACTCTTATTTTTTTCAGTTTATCAACTTAGTACATTGGTGTGTAGTCAATTGCACTGTATTGTTGACTCTACAATAAGATGCAGGGACTGTGTCTTTATACACATTGGTAGAATGTTCAGCCTAATAGGGTTTTATGACTGGGGCTTCAGGATGCTGCTCTAATATAAATATTAAACAATAAACATCCGCAACAGAGCTGAAAGTGAATGTGGAAGCGTGGAAGCTACATTGCCATTTAAAGAAAGGAGGTGGAAGGGTGGGATTGTGGCTCAGAGGTCTTCTCTACAGGACCTTTCTAAACAAACATGGGAGCAGAAGACAGCTTTAAAAAAAAATAAAGGAGAGATTCACTTTCACACAATACTTTTCAAAAGGAGCTCAGTTAGAATACAGGCTTACGTAAGAACAACCATACTGGGTCAAACCACAGGTCCATCTAGCTCTGTAGCCTGTCTTCCAACAATGGCCAAAGCCAGGTGCCCAGAGGGAACGAACAGAATGGGCAATCACCAAGTGATCCCTCCCCTACTGCCCACTCCAAGTTTCTAGCAAAGAGATGCTAGGGACACCATCCATGCTTAAAGAAAAGTCACTTTTATGATTAAAGCTCCCATCCTTGCAACCTCTGTGTAGGTGCTTAACTTCAGCAAGATTACATAAGCACTTAGAGTTAAACATGTGATTAAATGTTTGCAAGATGGGTTCCTTAAAATGTGTCTTTAATCATTTCTAAAACCTACCTCTCTGAACACTGCAGTACATTAGAGGTGGTTGGCGTAATTTCAGAAATGTTAACCTGTTAGTGGCATTATTTCCCACAGCTCCAACAACACTTTCTAGATGTGCAATTCCAGGAATAAAGCCAGAACACAATGTATTATCTCCACAGACATAGTTTTAGACATTATTTCCAAAGACCAACGTGGACAGATAAGTAGAATAAAAAGGAAAAAAATGCTTCAGCAATTATGCTGAAAATTAAGAACAATATGTTTATTTCCAGGGTTTTAATTTTTATCAACTTAAATTTTACACCAATTTAAGAACCCCATATGCTCTCAGTTATTTATTTGGAAAGTTATTTACTTGGAAAGGAATGAAGATGAAATTCATACCAGAATCAGGAAGAGACAGAATGTTTGATATATCATAGGTTTCTTATTAATTGCAAAGACAACTGACTACTGAAGAGTGATTTATCTTCAAGCACATTATATTACTGTATATGGATGCTAAATTTCTATCTGTAATGTTCAATTAATAGATATTTCCAGGGGGTTTTGGGTGGAGGGAGAACCAGGGGATCACCAACATTTACTAATTACATTAAAATCTTATCCTACCAAGCAAGCCTAATTATAATCAGAACAAGATGCTGAGGAGAATGTCTAAGGAGGCTTCTACCACACACCTTTGTAATTCCACAGCCTTATGATGCACCCAAAAATGTTAATGGTCCCAGTGAAATATATTAGGGATCATCTTCATGAACTCAGGGAGGGTGTGAGACCCCAGCAGCAGAGTGGCATATATAGACGTGCCTGAGTCAGCTTTGATCTGGCTAGATCACAACTAGCTTAACAATAGCAGGGTAGCTGTAGTGCACCAGACTAGCCATTTAAGTATATACCCTGGGTCCTGGGCAGAGTTGTATTCAGGAGGCTAGCCCATGCCACCACCTCTGCTGCAGCAGCTACTCTGCTGCTGTACTTGAGCTGTCATCTAGGATAATACAATTATATGTATAGTCCTGGGCCCAGAATACTCACTGAGTCCAGTCTTTCAACCAGTTGTGCACTCGCCTTATAGAAATGTCTCTTGAACCACATTTTCCTAGTTTGCTTATGAGAATGTGACTGTGTGAAAACCCCTACTCAATTCAGATATACCACTTCCCTCTGCCACTATGCCAAACCTGACAAAGAAGGAAATTAGGTTGGTTTGTTGTGATTTGTGCTTTGTTAATCCTTGCTATCCTCTAGGTGTTTGCAGTCTGATTGTTTAATAATTGGCTCTGGAATCTTTCCACGTATAGGAGTCAGGGTGACTGGTCTATAATTTTACCAGGTCCTCTTTCTTCCCTTTTTCAAGATAGGTCCTATGTTTGCCCTTCCCCGGTGCTCTGGGACCTCTACATATACTACACTTCATGGCTGCAGTATAGACAGACCCTTAGTCCTTGGTATCAAATGACTACTGTCCAAAGCCAGTTATCACTTATAAAACTGATCTGTTAATGTTATATATTATAGCTGTATAATGGGGCGGCCCGAGACTAGCTGCCAGCAACTGGTGCCCTAGGTGAACCATGCAATCAGTGCCCCTACCTCCAAACCCCTCAATGATATTGCGCCACCATTTGGTGCCCCATTTAACTTGGCGCCCTAGGCGACTGCCTAGTTCGCCTATATGGACGGGCCGCCCCGGCTGTATTCATTTTAGAACACTTCATAGCTATCATACGCATGGTTTCAGTTTGTCAGACAAAAAAAGGTACAATCACATGGCTAATTTGCTGTGAACTTTTTGAGTTCATAATAAGACAAGACTTACTTGTGTTTTCTTATTCTATAAATATTTAAGGTTCTGAAAGGCAAGTCTGTTCACTTTCTCAGTCTTGCATGCAAGTGGTTCACAATAAGAAAATCTCTGAACTGGTAGAGAAGTCAAAATTTCTGGGATGTACAAAAGTTAGCTCAGATGCAGACCCGGGGCAATATTGCTCAGATGATTCATTTCTGCCTTTCAAAAAGATCCCTGAAAATAGTCTAGGCAAGGGCTATTCAACATGCAGCCTGCAGCCTGTTTGTTTGAAGCCCACAGTATGGTTTGGATTTATGCGGGGCTCAACATGCGCCCCGTGGGTGGGATCCTTTGAACATGGCTTCCACTGGGAACACGCTCCACAATGGCGAGGCATCTCCCAGGCGGGGTGAGCACTGAAAGACTCAAGTGGATGGGTTGGCTGGAACAGACAGGTACAGAGTGTCAGCGTTTCTAGCTCCTAAGGAGGAAGTGCTGGGAGTGCTGGTGGCTTAGCCTTGTGGGCAGAGCTTGAGAGGTGCTGACTGGCTCACGCTGGCCACGTTTGGGTCCGGTGCTGCGGCTTAAGGCCTAATCTTTGTATTCATGTGTGAAAGAAGCTATTTGCATATATTTGCAACCACACTTAAGTTGCAGCCCTTGGCATGAGCTGTGAGTATCACTGTGGTCCAAAGTTGGGGCTTCCAAAGTTGAGTAGCCCTGCTCTAGGCTAATTGCTCCACCATGCTAAGGTCTCTTTCACCTGGGGCTCTGCAAGATGCTATTCTGTCTCACTTCTCTTGCTGTGTATGTACACTGACTGGGGCAAGGGGGACACAGTTGTAAGTGCAGAGATCAGTATGCAGATGACACTGAACACCAGGTCTCTATCACTGAACCCAACATGCACATTATCTTAGTTTTTTTGGTACCTGGCCAAGGTAGGGTGCTTGTAGCAAACTGGCCAAAACTCAAATCAGCCAGGACAGAAATGATATTTGATTGGAGAAACATCATCTGAAGGGCATGGCAGGCATAGTGTCTGCTTCCATGACTGAGCGGTATTTATACAAGCCTTTGTCAAAGAGGTATACAACTTCGGGATCCTTCTGGAGCTTCGTTTGCCCTGGAATCCCAGGTGATCTTGGTGGCCCAGGAGCCTTTTTCCCATTAGTATCTCACACAAACTGTTTCTCTTGAATGTGGACTTTGTAATGGCTATTCAGGCCTTTTGACCTTCACTGGAATACTGCACGTTGCACATGGGGCTACTCTTCAGAGACCACTCAGAAGCCACAGCTGGGGTATTAGTGAAGAAAAGCACCAAAGATTGTGCTGGCTCTTTGTCCACTTCCCTGTATTGCTATTGTTCTTCAATTAAATATACAGCTGCTTTCAAATGTTCCCAGTGACTAAAGCTACAGGGATACTTGCGATAAATCTGCTCTGTAGACTGTACATACATTTTTAATCTAGGACTCTAGAAGTATAATCCCGCCTCACTTGAAGTCAATGGCAAAACTCTCATAGACTTCAATGGAACAGAATGATCTGCAGAACAAAAAGCAGTTGCATTACCAATGTTTCCAGCAGTAACAAACTGCAGGTGAAATGGAGCTAAACAAGTTAAGAGTGACATATTAGCACTTTCTTCTGATCAAACTAATCACCCTATTCTTCCCCTCACTGCCTCAGGCTGAACTCCCAACGCAAAGCCAGAATTTGTTTGATGTAACACAGTAGCCCGTACGCCTCTTTGGTATACCTGGCTGTCTTCAAATTGAAATGTTCTAGAATACCCAACTTTTGGAACATACCCTGCCATGGCATTTTTTAAGCCTATGAGCATCACATGCTGTGGAAGAGATGGGTCACAAATTTCACAGTAAGTATTTTTCCTCCTTGCTCACGTCCAGCTGTAATGAGTAGTCTCCTCTGAGGCAGCCCACTGTGGCCTCAGAAGGGATAGCTCAGTGGTTTGAGCATTGGCCTGCTAAACCCAGCATTGAGAGCTCAACCTTGAGGGGGACATTTAGGGATCTGGGCAAATCTGACAGGCATGGTACTTGGTCCTACTGTGAGGGCAGGGAACTGGACTTGATGACCTCCCAAGGTCCCTTCCAGCTCTATGAGATAGACAGTCTCGCAGGTAACCCCATTTTCCCATCTAGGTTCCCAAGAATTCCACAAAATCACATCAACATAATTTATCAACCAGACAGAATATAACCAAGAATAGTCCATATCACCCCAGTGTCAGCAAGCCTTACAAATTCTATAACTCTAGGTCATTCACGTAACATATACCACTTTCCCGTGTCCTCTGCCACAGCCAGACTCTGTCAGTCCTCCTGTCTCTCTAGCAGCACAACCACCGCCACCCGCCTCTGCTGGGGTACAACCCCACTCTTCCCAGTGGGAATGACTACAGCCACTCTGGGGGGAGACTTTCATGGTTCCTCTAAGCAACAGCTCTCCAGCAACGAGACACCAATGAGTCATTTCCTCTGTTGCACTCCCTTTCTTCAGCCCTCCTAGGCCCTTGATTCCAGCCCTCTGCCGTACAGCCAGCAGGATCTCACTCTGTTGCTTCTCCTGCCTTTAACACTCTCCAGCTCTGGCTCTCTGGCTTGAGAATTCTGGACACCAATCCCCTAGCTTGATCTCCTACCTTCATTCTCTGACAGCTCTTCGCTCTATCTCCTGACCAATTCTGTGTGCTCACACACTGCATCTCTGAGATCCGTGGTCACCAACCCGTCAATCGCGATCGACTGGTTGATTGTGGGGGCACGACCAGTCGATTGTGAGATGTTCCAGCCCGCCCTTATTACCCTTCCATCCCCAAGAAGGAGCCCACGCTGGTGCTACAACCTCCTGGGAAAATGGAGGTAGCTCAGGCTTCCTGCGGCATGGGGGGGAAATCCCTCCCCAAAACAGCCGTTACGCTTCCTGAGAAATCGGATCTGGTGCGCAGCCACAGGACTTCCTTCCCCGTGTTGCCTGCCTTCTTTCCTGCACTGGGGCGTGGTGGTAGTGGAAAAGTCCCAGGGTTGCACGCCAAATTTGGCTTCTCAGGAAGCACGCCCGCTGTTGTGGGGAGGGGAGGAGCAGCATGTGCACTTCCTGAGATGCTGGATCTGGCGCACAGCTGCAGGACCCCCAGGTACCAGCCGAGCTGTCCCTGCCCCCTCCCCCCAGACCCCCAGGAGTACTCTGCTCCCTGCCCAGGACCCTACCAGCTCCCTGCCCAAACCCCAACCAGCACCTGGCTCCTGGCCAGACTCCCACCAGCACCCTGATCCTGACCCTCCTTCCTGGCCAGACACCTACCCCCAGCTTGCTCCTGTACCCTATTTTCCACCCAGATTCTGCACCCCCATCCCTATCCCATTCACTGGCAGTCCTGTCCTGCATACTGGATCCTTATTTCTGGTCCTACCACAGAGTGTAGAGGGGCCCACAAATTCCACTAACCCTGGAACTCAGAAGAGTTAATCTGGCCGGAGGCCTTGAACCTCAGTCCTATCTATCCACCCCCGCATGGGGCTGGAGTGTCAGGGGAGTGAGGTGTCACAGTTGGAGGCCACAACAGTGAGGCTTTGGGGGGGTTCTGGAGGGTTTTTTTGCATCTCACTTGTGTGGTCCCTGACTGATTTTTCTGTGGATCAGTGACCCCGACACAAAACAGGTTCCCGTCCCTCCCATAAATAAAGACAATGCTGAAACATTTTGTGTTGGACATAATATTTTATTTTAAAACGAAGCCCAGCCAGCAAGCCCCCAATTGGGGCCACGCCCCCATCTGGGCGCAGCATCAGAGCATTCCTGCACCCCCCACAGACCCCAATCCTGAGCCCATCATACACCAGAAACCCCTGTCCTGAGCCTCTCTCATCCCCAAACTCCTGCACCCCCATCTACCCAGTCTTCTGCCATAATACTCCTGTACCATCCATACTCTGCAAATCTGTGTCCTGAGCCCATCATACTCCCAATGTTCCTGCCCTGAGCCCCTCATACACTCCAACCCAAACTCCTGCACCCTCAGAGTCACAAGCTTGCAGCTTGCTCAGCACCCCAACCCTCCACCTGACCTCCACAATCTCCAGCCTGGAGACCCCCCCTGAGCCAGCATCCCCTTCTCCAACTGCTGTACCCAAATTCCCTCCCAGAGCTTGCACCTCTCACCTCATTCCCACCCCAGAGCCTGCATCTCCTGTCTCAATCAAGTGAGAGTAAGGGCTGGGGACAGCAAATGATGGAGAGGAGGGGAATGGAAAGGGTGGGGCCTCAAGGAAGGGGTGGGGTCTTGGGAAGGGAGGAGGTACATCTTGGCTTGCCCTGACATTTTAAAAAGTGATCTTGGGTGTAAAAAGGTTGGAGACCACTGCTGTAGAGGACAGTAGGTGCTGCCCCGCCCTCCTTAGTGGCCCAATGAGCCACAGGTTTGCTGAATCCCCCGCTACTTTTAACAGGCCACACACTCTGCGACTCTATAATCAGGATTTACACGGCAAGTCCTTTTTAGCAATGGTTTAGTTTTAACTTAGAAAAAGAATGAAACAGGACAAATTCTTTCATGAAAAGTGTATAAACATTTCTAGACATTTCACAAAAACATCTCTAATGTAATATTTTTAAGAACTCCAAAACCTGAGTTGGGCCCATAAATAGGTATGAGAAATTCTAAAAGGGGGGCTAGACGCAGGGGTGTAACACGTTGGATACATTTTTTTTTAATTTCAACACCTAATTATTCATGGAAATATTTTTATGAATTAAGGGCCATATAACTCAACCCAGCTTTTTGGATCAACAGATTTCCCTTCAGTGCTTGTAAGTCAAACCCTGCAGCTCTGTGTTAGTGTAGGGAAGACAGTGACACAAAAAGAAACAAAACTGAAAATGGCTAATCTATTTTCACTCTATCCCAGCAGAGTGAAGCTCAAAATGTAAACAAACAGGATATTTGGTGAAAAGTGAATTACATTTTAAAAATTCTTTTTGTTTGAGATCTGTTCATTCTTAGCAACCCATAAGAAGTTTGCTTCATTAATATACCAGCCGGCTCTCACACTGTGCTACAGCCACTCTACCTCATAATGCTGGCCAAAGTGGCTCTAAAGCTGACATAGTCTAGCCAGCCACCCCAGTGCAAGGAGTCCGTTGATGGCATTGAGACAACATACTACTCCCCTCTCAGTAGCCAGAGTAATGGGCTGTGCTGGAGAAAAGGACACGTGGCCAGCAGGTCTCCCGTGATCCCTGGTTGCTCTGTCAGCCCACTGGGTGTAAATTAGAGCAGTCTCACAGCTGCTCTATGTTAGACAGTAATCCAAACTTGTACACACCAATCCCAGGATTGGGGAATTGCACCAGTGGCATTAAATCACCTTTACACCGACACCCCTCCTGCACTGTACAGCTGCAACTGCAGCAGACAAGGCTTTGGATCGTGGTGTACTTACCTTATCTGCAACATCCACTCTAGCTTTGTGATGGAGCAGGAAATCCACAGCAGAGATATGATTTCCTGCAACAGCAAAATGGAGAGCTGTGCGCCGCAGCTGAAACAAAACAAGCCTGGGCTGACAGGTATGTAATAGTTCTTTTCGCTACACAAATGATCAGGATTTCTGAATCTGCTGATCAAAATTACCAGCACATATTCATTTGCACATTCTCACTTTACAATTGCCAAAATGTGCCATTGTCTGTATTTTTGTTGCCTTGTATTGAAAACAAATATGGTCTTCAATGAAGTTTAGTTGAACCAGAGTCTATTAGGTATTTACGTGCCGAACTAATCCCTTCATTGCAGCAAGGTGTAAGAAATCACACATTGCTTAGAGAATGGAAATATGGGTATGTCTACACTACCACCCTAGTTCGAACTAGGGTGGTTAATGTAGGCATTCGAAGTTGCAAATGAAACCCGGGATTTAAATATCCCGGGCTTCATTTACATCTTGCCGGGCGGGTGCCATTTTTAAATCCCCTTAGGTCGAACTCCGTGCCTGCGGCTACACGCGGCACGGAGTAGGTAGTTCGAATTAGGATCTCTAATTCGAACTACCGTTACTCCTCGTGGAACGAGGTGTACCAGTAGTTCAAATTAGAGATCTTAATTCGAACTACCTACTCCGTGCCGCGTGTAGCCACGGGCACGGAGTTCGACCTAAGGGGATTTAAAAATGGCGCCCGCCCGGCAAGATGCAAATGAAGTCCGGGATATTTAAATCCCAGGCTTCATTTGCAACTTCGAATGCCTACATTAACCACCCTAGTTCGAACTAGCGTGGTAGTGTAGACATACCCTATGCTATGCCGGGGTGGGCAAAAGGGCCTCTGCAGGCCGGATCCAGGTGGGATCTGGGGCAGGGGAGAGTGTGAAGCCTCCTCCCGTCCTGCCAGGAACATGTGGCACTTTTAAGCACCACACTCTGCTCGCAGGGTGGGGGCAGGGCAGAGGAGGCTTCGCGTGCTCCCCCTCCCCAGGCTCTAATTGGCCTGGGGGCAGGGGAGTGTGGGAAGTCTCCTCCCACGCTAGGGGCATGGACACCTCGGGGGAATGTGTGTGTGTGGGGGGGGGGGGGGAGGACAAAGGTACTCCCTCTCCCCCAGACCAATCATTGTCTGGAGGTGGGAAACCTGGAAGTAGCTTGGCCCCGCCCCTTCCGCTTGATGCCCCACCCCTTTCTGTGCAGCCCGGGGCCACTTCAAAAATTTCCGAAGTGGCTGCTGGCAAAAAATTATTGCCCACCCCTGTGCTATGCTGAAAACATTCATTTTCACAATTTCCATTTTATGGTTTAATTTTAAAAGCAAAGGTTTAGGCTATTTCTATACTACAAGTGCTATGCCGCAGCTGTAGACCAGGCCTAAGACTTATGTAATTAGGCTTGTTTCTTGGTGATATCCCAATTTCTGCATATTTGTTTTTGATTTTATCTCTGTAATGCATGACTCAAATTCTCTTACTCAATATTAGTCACCTTTTCAATTCAGCCTATGCAAACAAAGGTTTCCATCCTCCAACCCCATATGAGTAACTTTGCACACATGAATAATCTGAGTTCAATAAGTCTACCCTTATGAAATAGGTGTGGTCCACACTTTGAAATGAGATCTGCTTATTTACATTGCTCAGGGCTGTGAAAAAAGTCATGCTCTGAGTACCATGAATAGCAGTATCTATTTATGGAAAGGCACAATATTCTCATTCAAAAGAATGTAATTTTAAAAGGATCCTTTTTTCTCTTTTCTGAAGGACGACTCAGGAATCCAGCTGTAGGCTACCCATATTTCCCCAGTTCAAAGCTGAGCATGTGTAAAAGGAGGCGCATTTTTTTCAGAACTTGTGATGATTAAGTATTAGTACATACTAAATCAGACAGATTACACTTCAAAATTTGATGGAGACTGGTCACCATCTGGGCTTCCCAAAAGGACAGAAATGCTGTGGACCGGGCGCCAAAAGGGACAGAGGCCCACTCCCTGTTACTGAGGCTTGCCCTGGGCTCAGGCCCATCCCTAGGAGAATGGAAGGCAGGGGGCAACCCCTCAGTCACAAGGCCCAGGACATGCCCCCCCTTTCCTCAGGTCCCACCCCTGCTGTGTCCCTTCTCGCCAACATGCCTCCTTCACCATGCAACACAAGTCGGGGGATTACTAGGGGGCTGGCATAGGGCAGCAGCAGGGACTGCCCTCCCTCCATCTTACCACGGTGGTGAGAGGCAGAGCAACCCGGCAGCCCGTTCTGCCCCTCTCTGTTGCCCTATGTCCTCTCCATGGTGACAGGAAGCAGAGCACCCTGGGGCTGGGGCGTTCTGCTTCCTGCTGCTGCAGAGAAGCTGATCACAGCAGGCCAGGAGAGGGCAGCAAGGCGGAGCAGAGCAAGCTGCCAGGTCACTTTGGATCCCGCCACTGCGCTAAGTGTGTGTGTGTGGGGGGGGGGAGGGACCCTGCTGCTGCCCCCTGCCAGACCCCCAGCTCCAAGTAATCCCTTGAGTCCCATCCATAGGACAGTTGAGGTGACCACTGTGGGGCCCGTGAAAGCACAGTGCCTGTGGCAGCCACCCTGAACCGTCCTATGGATGGGACTGCTCTGCCTGGGCTAATATTCTTCTCCATGAAATGCTGCAATACCTGCAGAGAACAGGGTTCTCAACAAAATTTTTGGTGGCCTCAGAGCATGGTTACCAACGCTTACTGCTGGCCACTCTGACAGTTTTTCCTAAAATACTTTAACTTTAGAGAAAAAATAAATATGCACATATGCATGCCCATATCTCTGTAATGTACTTAGGCAGGGTTTGGTTTGCAGACTCAATAGTAAAAATAATGTACAGCTTGTGTCTGTTCTTTATTGGACCTACACAGACTAGAAATACAAGCTGCATGTTATTTTCTTCTTTGGTTATTTCTTTTGCTTTTTTGTTCCTTCCCTCTTTCTCCCCAGCATGCTATTTAGTGGTAAGTCTGCAAGCTAGCTGCGAGGCTGTGAAAAGTGATATTAACAAACATACAAATATCACTTTTTGCAGCAGATTTACTTAGCCCCGGGAAGCTGGGAGACACATGGAGTCTGGATGGCAATGTGGGTAAGCAGGTAACGGGGGGGGAGGGGTCAATGGACAGGGGTTTGGAGGAGACAGTGGGGGATATGGAGGAGGCATGAGCACAGATCCAGTGCCTGAAGCCCCCGGGGTCACGGCTGCTGCCCCGCATAGCTTCTGATGTCAGCCCTGTGCCCGGGGTTTGCTCCCGGCCTCAGGTTGTTGGGGGAGGGGGGCATCAAGAAGAATAAGGAGTTTGGATTTCAGCACACCACTCTTAAAAATGTTTCAGTGCCACTGAATAGACCCATTTTACATACGAGGATACTGAAGCAGAAGTTAAACTAATTGCTCAATGTCATAGAGTGCCAAGTTTGTAACTCAGATGTTCCTAGTCCCACTCTTATACACTGATCTCTAGACCATGAATTACAGAGCATCTTGCACTCTCATTAAGCACAAGTGGAGGGCACTCTTCACCTGGCAACATTTGGGTACTCAACTAAACACCTGAAATATTTGTTCAGAGAATTTTCTACAAGGGGACCTTTACCCTCCTCTTGCAGTCAAATACCTCGTACTTTTGAGATTTTACTTGTCAATCTTATACAAAGCACATTTCTGATAATTAAACTGTCATACTGTATTTTATACTCACAGTATTTACAGCATTAATGTTAACATTCTTCCTAAGTAAATTCTCCATGGTTTCCAAATTGTTCATTTTAGCAGCATGATGAAATTCTCTCTCATTTGGTAACACTGTAGAAAATGTGACAAGGTGGTTTATGATAAGTAAGAAATAGATACAAAAAACTTAAAATGACAACTGCTCCCCTTATCACTGGTTGTTTGGGATATGCACATCTCAGTTCAATACTGTATGTGAATTATTAGCTTTTTTATCATGGAAATGTTGTTACAAAATTACATTTTTTCCCCCTAAGCATCTGGTTGATCTCTCTCTAGTTCCAATCCTTTAAGGACAAAAAGAAATAGAATTTTCATTGCATCATTAAATGCACTGCTCAGAACAACAGTAACGCATATATAAGTTCCTGTCACCCAAATGTGTCCCATCCCAAGGTCCTTTACAAACGTAACAACCGTCAGTACCAACTACAGGAATTATTTTACTCATTCTTTAAATATAGATACTTCAGGAGTGAAACCCAGCAATTATTTGAGAGACATGGTGCGTGAGGTAATATCTTTTATTGGACCAACTTCTGCTGGTGAAAGAGAGAAACTTTTGAGTGGTATGAAAGCTTCCTTCTTTCACCAGCAGAAGCTGGTCCACTAAAAGGGTATGTCTACACTAGCCCCCTAGTTCGAACTAGGGAGGCTAATGTAGGCATTCGAAGTTGCAAATGAAGCCCGGGATTTAAATATCCCGGGCTTTATTTGCATCTTCCCGTCCGGGCGCCATTTTTAAATCCCCCTAGTCCGAATTAACTGCCCGCGGCTACACACAGCAGTCAAACGTTAACTCGAACTAAGTCCTTAGTTCGAGTTAACTGTTACACCTCGTGGAGTGACTGCCGCGTGTAGCCGCGGGCAGTTAGTTCGGACTAGGGGGATTTAAAAATGGCGCCCGGACGGGAAGATGCAAATAAAGCCCGGGATATTTAAATCCCGGGCTTCATTTGCAACTTCGAATGCCTACATTAGCCTCCCTAGTTCGAACTAGGGGGCTAGTATAGACATACCCAAAGATATTACCTCATCCACCTTGTCTAATACCCTGGGACTGGCACAGCTACAACACCATTGCCTACAATAACTACATCACCCATCTCCATAATAATATAGGGCAAGAACTGTCAGATACATATATCCAAGCAAAACTGCTGGAGTAATTTAGACAAAAAGAAGGTGATTGGCTACATAGGAATTTGGGAACACCTCAGAAAAGAGAGTTACTCACCCTGTGCAGTAACGTCTATTCTTCGAGATGTGTGTCCCTGTGGGTGCTCCACTCGAGGTGCTGGGCTTGTCCCGGCGCCGCAAACCGGAGGAATTTTCATTAGCAGTAGCCCCCCTACCGGATCGCGCATGCGCAACTGCCTCTTCGCACCTCTCAGCTGAGCGTGGTCCGGTCCTGTCAGTTTCCTCCCAACCGGAAGCATCTGAAAGATATAAACAGACGCTCCGAAGCAGGGAGGAGGGTGGGACGTGGAGCACCCACGGGGACACACATCTCGAAGAACAGATGTTACTGCACAGGGTGAGTAACTCTCTTTTCTTCATCGAGTAGTGTCCCCGAGGGTGCTCCGCTCAAGGTGAGTACACAGCAGTGGTCCAACACTACATGAGTGCTTTGGGCCTATCGCCCCCGTGCTGTAGACAAGACAGCCTGGGCCACCCTTGAATCAGAGCTAAGTATGTTCCCGAGGGCATAGTGTCTAGCGAATGTGAGGGTAGACGACCAGGTTGCCACACGACATATGTCCTGCAACGGTACTCCGTGAAGATAGGCAATAGATGTTGCTATGCCCCGGGTGGAATGAGCATGAAGTCTACTTGGAAGAGATTTGTTGCGCAAGGCATAACATCGTGTGATGCAAGCGACAACCAAGCGGGAAATATGCTGCGCAGAGAGTTGCTTGCCCTTGGAGCGTTCGGCTGTGGAAAGGAAAAGCCACTGAGACTTCCTGAAGACCCGAGTTCTGTGGAGGTAAAAGGCCAGTGCTCGCCTGACATCCAGAGTGTGCAGATGTGCATCTTCCAATGAGGACTGAGGCTTTGGGTGGAAAGTCGGCAGGGTTATGGGCTCATTTATGTGGAAAGCAGAGTTGATCTTTGGCAAAAACGCTGGTTGGACACGCAGTACTGCCGCATGACTGAAGAATTGCGTGTACGGTGGATCAGCTGAAAGAGCCGCTAATTCACTAACTCGACGTGCCGACATAATGGCAAGTAAAAACACCGTCTTCATGGTGAGCATTCGTAGATCACATGTTGCCAGCGGCTCAAACGGCAAGCGAGTTAGAGTGTCCAATAACAAAGGCAAGTCCCAAGGCTCCGGCGGGATCCTGTGTGCCGGATATAGATTGCCCAGTCCCTTCAGAAATCTTTTGGTGATAGGATGGGCGAACACCAAATGGCCGTCAACCGGAAGACAGAAGGCTGAAATTGCTGCTAAATGCACTCTTAGGGAAGAAATAGCCATTCCCGTCGCCTTTAGATGCATCACATAATCTAGGATCTGCTGTATAGACAGCGAAAGAGGGTCAAGATCTTTTGCCAAGCACGAGTGAAAACGACGCCACTTGTGGAGGTAGGATTTGCGCGTTGTATGTCGCCTACTGTTAATCAACACGTGCCTCACGTCTTGAGAACAGGAGAGCTCAGATGCTTGGAGCCAGCTAGGAGCCATGCTGTCAGGTGCATGCGGTCAATGGCTGGGTGAAGCATTGTGCCGTGTTGCTGAGAGAGTAAATTGAACTGTTCCTGTAGTCGTTGTGGTTTGGCAACTGACATTTTCGACAGCTGTGTTAGCCAGACCTGTCGGGGCCAGAAAGGCGCTATCAGAATTACTGTTGCACTGTCCGATGTTATCTTCTCCAAAACTCTTGGGATGAGTGGAAGAGGAGGAAAGGCGTACAGCAATTGGTGACGACTCCAGTCCAGGAGGAAGGCATGCCCCAGAGAGTCTGTGCCGATGCCCGCTCGTGAGCAATACTGATGACATTTCCTGTTGTGTCGAGTGGCGAACAAGTCCACATTGGGGAAGCCCCAGAGTTGGAAGAGGTCGCGGAGCACCTTGGTGTGTAACTCCCACTCGTGCTGTGAGAAGAAATGCCTGCTCAGAGTATCGGCAATCACATTGTCCTTGCTGGGAAGGTATGCTGCTGTTATGGTGATACCTTGCTGAATTGCCCAATTCCACAGGCGTACAGCCTCTGCGCAAAGAGAGCGGGAGTGTGCCCCTCCTTGTCTGTTGACGTAATACACCGTGCATATGTTGTCGGTGAGAATCTGTATGGAGTGGCCTCGAATAATGGGTAGGAAATGTTTGCAAGCATTGAAGACTGCTCTCAGCTCAAGAAAATTTATATGTTGTAGCGACTCCTGGGGCGTCCAGAGACCCTGCACCCGGTGCTCCTGTAGGTGAGCACCCCAGCCGAGCAGGGAGGCATCTGTAGTGATTTATAGTGATGGCTTGAGGGCATGAAAGGGGACCCCTGTTAGCATATTGTTGGGACTGCCCCACCATGCCAAGGAAGCTCGGACCTGATTGGGCAAAGAAATCACCCTGTTTGTACTGTGCACGCGGGGTGTGTACATGGTGAACAACCAATGCTGAAGACTGCGTAGATGGAGCCTGGAATGCGGAACCACATATGTGGTGGCCGCCATGTGTCCCAATAGCTGTAGACAGGTAAGTATTCGGGACCTGGGAGAAATTGATACTGACTGCACCAGGTCCTGTATGAGTTCAAACTTCTTTACAGGCAAGTATGCTCTCACTGTCTGGGAGTCGAGTCTTGCTCCGATAAACTCCAGATCGTGAGTAGGCACCAGGAAGGACTTCTCGAGATTGATTATGAGTCCGAGGGCTGTAAACAGAGAGGTAGTTGTGGACACTGCCCTCGTGGCCTCGTCGACAATGGAAGCCTTTAGCAGGCAATCGTCCATGTACGGAAAAATTGTAATGTCGAGGCGCCGCAGATAGGCTGCCACTACCGCAAGGGTCTCGGAAAAAACTCGTGGGGCCGCCGACAGTCTGAAAGATAGTACGCGGTACTGATAGTGGTCGGACCCCACTACGAACCGAAGGAACCTTCTGTGAGCCAGGGGTATTGTTATGTGAAAGTAACTGAAGATCGAGGGACGCAAACCAATCCCCTTTGTCGAGAGCAGGAATGATCGAAGATAACGTGACCATCTTGAATTTTTGCCTTCTCAGATGATGGTTGAGCTGACGTAGGTCCAGGATAGGCCTCCAACCCCCTGACTTCTTCTGGGTGAGGAAGTAGCGAGAATAGAATCCTCTCCCCAAAAAGCGTGTCTGCACCCTCTCCACTGCTCCTAATGTGAGTAGGCAAGAGACCTCTTGATGGAGAAGAGTCTCGTGAGAGGGGTCCCTGAAAAGGGATGGGGAAGGGGGGGAGGAAGGGGGAAGAGAAGTGAAGGGAATGACATATCCTGAAGTGATTATGTCGTGAACCCACCGGTCGGTGGATATGAGAGCCCAACGATGCTGATAAGGCCTGAGACGATGATGGAATACACCTTCTGTGATGCCTGGAGTCTCTGTCAACGGGGTGGTCCAAAGTCTCTCGATCAACACATCAAACCCGCTGCTGGCCCTGCTGCTGGACGGATGCCTTGTTAGGCTGTTGGCACCGCTTTTGGGGACGTTGCTTTGGTCTCTGTTGATCATATGGCTTGGCCCGAGGTGTCGCATAAGAGAATGGCCTTTGCTTGTTGTAGGGTATGTATCTTCTACGCTTGTAGGGAGGTGTGTACATCCCCAGTGTCTTCAAGGTTGTACGTGTATCCTTGCCCGAGTGGAAGACCTGATCGGTTGACTGGGCGAAGAGTGACTGACAATCAAAAGGAAAATCTTCCACCTTGGCCTGCAACTCCTTTGGGACAGTGGCCTGGTGTAGCCAAGACGCCCAACGCATGACTATGGCCAAAGCTGTGGATCTAGCGGCTGCATCAGCCGTGTCGAGCACAATCTGCAAGGCTGTTCGGGTGACTGTATAGCCCTCTTGTATCACCGCCTTGAGAATCTGACGTTTGGAATCCGGCAAGTGTTCAGATAGAGGGACTAGTTTCGAATAGTTGTCGAAATCGTGATTTGCTAGTTGTGCCGCAAAGTTACACATCCTCAGAGCAGAAGTGGCGGAGGAATATATTTTCCTGCCCAAGATATCCAAGCGTTTAGCCTCCTTGTCATTTGACGAATTTTTGGTCTGAGACATTTTTACTCTCTGTTGTGCAGCGTCCACAACAAGGGAGTTAGGTTGAGGATGCGTTAACAGAAACTCCATACCCTTCTGGCTTATGAAGTATTTCTTGTCCGACCTCTTATTAGTTGGTAGCGATGTGGCCGGAGTCTGCCAGATGTCGTCGGCAACTCATCATCAAAGGGAAAGGCGAGCTTCGACTTCTGGGAAGGTTGTAAATTCTTTAGCAGCCGATGCTGTTTCTGCTGCACATCCGTGGTCTGGATGTCCTGGGATCGAGCAACCCTTTTGAAGAGTTCCTGGAATTGCTTGTGGTCCTCCGTAGGAGACAAGTCCCCGGGGACCACCGCTTCATCCGGCGAGGAAGAGGAACGCTGCGCCAGAGAATCAGGGCTCTGTTGCCCCTGACGAGGAGTGTGGTCCTGCTTATCTTCCTGATAGCTTGAATCTACATCTCCAGCAGAAGATGGTGGGGCGACATAAGGCACAGACTTGTCTGGACCGTGTGGAGACTGAGGATGAGAAAATTGCGGTGACCGTGACCGCGAATACCTTCTGCGGTGAGATGAACAAGAAGAGCACTCATGATAACATCGGTCATACCGCCGGCTGTGACAAGGAGAACGGCTGTGTCTTCTCAATGTGTCATATTGACGAGAACATGCTGTAAGTCTTGGAGACCGTGGTGAGAAGGATCTCCTGGAGTAGCGAGAAGGAGACCGCAAGCAGTGGTCCCGATAGTATCGACGTGGCGGTGAGCGACGAGGTGACCTATAGTAGCGTTCTCCAGGGGCCGTGTAACGATGAACATGATGATGGCTACCAGAATGGAACGAGGCAGGTGAATCAGGTCCAGGCGAGAAGGTCACACGGTCCGGTGTCAGCAATGGTGTCCGGACCCGTGCAGATTTGTGCTGCGCTTTGGTTGGCACTGAGGAGTTGAAGGAAGGCTGAGGAGCTGCTTGTGGCAGAATGGTAGGCAACAAAGGAGCCTCTGTACTGTGATCATTGGCAGAGTGCAGGCTCAGTGCCGCTGGATCAGCTGATTGCAAATGTGGGGATAACGTCAAAGCCGAGGGCTGGGCCGGCAGAGTCTCCCGCTGCGGTGCTGAATCCGGTGCCGGTCTCTCCGGCACTGGGGAGCATGGAATGGCACTCAGGGAAGGCGCTGCAGGTGCTGGCACAGCTGAGCTCCGCCGCACATGCGCAGGAACTCTCGGTGCCGGGGCTTCCCTTGCCAGCTTCGCAACGGCCGTTGGAGCCGTTGCCGGCACCGACTCCGCTCGCAACCCCTTTGTGGGTGCTGAAGCGGAGTCCTTGTGGCGGGCTAAGGTTGGGGCCGAGCAACTACGGCCCTTGCCCGACTTGTCCACGGGGAACCTCGGCGAATAGCCAGAGGTCCCTGGTTTGTCCATGCTGCCGCCCTGCATCTTCTGGATCCCGTGGGGGATCTCTTGCCCAGGACGATCTCCGCTTGCAGAGTGCGGCTCGGAGACTTCTGGAGCCTGGAGAGCCTTATTAAATAGAAGGACTCTCAGTCTCAGCTCCCGATCTCTTCTGGCGCAAGCTGTCAGCTTCGCGCAATGGCAGCACTTTGCCGGGACATGGGTGTCTCCGAGGTACCTGACGCAGCGGGAGTGCCCATCGGAGACCGGCGTAGCCTCCTGGCACTGAAGACACTTTTTGAATCCAGGTGATCCTGGCATGGTTGTTTCTTGTATCCTTTTTTTTTTTTTTTTTTTTTTTTTGTCAATTTCAGTCAGGTAAATGCTGGGTAGGCAATGACTGACCGCCAGAAGAAAAAGGCTTTTTTTTTTTTAAACAAAAAACAAAGGAAAAAGGGAACTACAACTAGTAACAACTATATCTGATAACTACTGTCTAACTAATCAGAAAACAAACTCTAACTAAGAGATCTCCCTTTCTCCTCAGAGAGGAAAAGGGAGCCTAATCTAACTCTGTCTGCGGCTGCGGACAGTTGGAGAGAAACTGACAGGACCGGACCGCGCTCAGCTGAGAGGCGCAAAGAGGCAGTTGCGCATGCGCGGTCCGGTAGGGGGGCTACTGCTAATGAAAATTCCTCCGGTTTGCGGCGCCGGGACGAGCCCAGCACCTCGAGTGGAGCACCCTCGGGGACACTACTTGATGAAGAATACAGAATTCTGATTTCTGGAAAGTTCAGATTTTTAGCACTTTAGGCTTTGGTTTCATGCCTCACCCAAGGAGAAAGCACTTCTAGCACCAAAGTAACTTGGGGAAGCTGGCTTTTGTTGAGTATTATCAAAACACAGCTGTAACAAAAACTATTAATGTTTACTTAACTCAGAAAAGAGATTTCAAAGAGTGAACACTAAACATCAGTCTAGCTAAAACAGAAATTTTAGGGCATATATACACTTACAAGCTTAAAGTGCACAGCTGTAAGGTCTCCTGTATAGCCATGTTATGCCAGGAGAGAACTCTCCTGCTGACATTATAAAACCAGCACTTTGCAACAAGTGCTTATGCCAGCAAAACTTGTCCCTCTCAGGGGGGTGTTTATTTCACACCCCCTACCCTAGAGACAAAAGTTTTGCCAACAGAAGTGTTAGTGTAAACATGGCCTTCTACACTTCTCTATCAGCATACAGGGCTACTCCAGCTGGCCAGGGTCCGGCTATGCCACAGGTGAGGGGCTGCTCCGGCTGGCTGCAGTGGGAGGGGAACTGTCCCCCTCCACCAGTTAGAACATAAGAATGGCCGTACTGGGTCAGACCAAAGGTCCATCTAGCCCAGTATCCTGTCTGCCGACAGTGGCCAGCACCAGGTGCCCCAGAGAGGGTGGACCGAAGACAATGATCAAGCGATTTGTCTCCTGCCATCCCTCTCCAGCCTCTGACAAACAGAGGCCAAGGACACCATTTTATCCCCTGGCTAATAGCCGTTTATGGACCTAACCTCCACGAAATTACCTAGCTTCTCTTTAAACTCTATTATAGTCCTAGCCTTCACAGCCTCCTCTGGCAAGGAGTTCCACAGGCTGACTACACGCTGTGTGAAGAAGAACTTTCTTTTATTAGTTTTAAACCTGCTACCCATTAATTTCATTTGGTGTCCTCTAGTTCTTCTATTTAGGGAACTAATAAATAACTTTTCTTTATCGACCCTCTCCACACCACTCATGATTTTATATACCTCTATCATATCTCTTTTCTAAACTGAAAAGTTCCAGTCGCTTTAACCTCTCCTCATATGGGACCCGTTCCAAACCCCTAATCATTTTAGTTGCCCTTTTCTGAACCCTTTCCAAGGCCAAAATATCTTTTTTGAGGTGAGGAGACCACATCTGTACACAGTATTCAAGATGTGGGCGTACCATAGTTTTATACAGGGGCAGTAAGATATTCCGGGTCTTATTTTCTATCCCTTTCTTAATAATTCCGAGCATCCTATTTGCCTTTTTGACAGCCACTGCACACTGTGTGGAAGTTTTCAGAGAACTGTCCACGATAACTCCAAGATCTCTTTCCTGATTTGTCGTAGCCAAATTAGCCCCCATCATACTGTACGTATAGTTGGGGTTATTTTTCCCGATGTGCATTACTTTACACTTATCCACATTAAATTTCATTTGCCATTTTGTTGCCCAATCACTCAGTTTGGTGAGATCTTCTTGGAGTCCCTCACAGTCTGCTTCTGTCTTGACTATCCTAAACAGTTTGGTATCATCTGCAGACTTTACCACCTCACTGCTTACCCCTTTTTCCAGATCATTTATGAATAAGTTGAACAGGACTGGTCCCAGGACACCCTTGGGGGACACCACTAGTTACCCCTCTCCATTCTGAAAATTTACCATTTATTCCTACCCATTGTTTCCTGTCTTTTAACCAGTTCTCAATCCAAGAAAGGACCTTCCCTCTTATCCCATGGCCATGTAATTTACACAAGAGCCTTTGGTGAGGGACCTTGTCAAAGGCTTTCTGAAAATCTAAGTATATTATATCTACTGGATCCCCCTTGTCCGCATGTTTATTAACCCCTTCAGAGAACTCTAATAGATTAGCAAGACAGGATTTCCCTTTACAGAAACCATGTTGACTTTTGTCCAACAAATTATGTTCTTCTACGTGCTTCACAATTTTATTCTTCACTATTGTTTCAACTAATTTGCCCGGTACTGAAGTTAGACTTACCAGTCTGTAATTGCCCGGATTGCCTCTAGAGCCCTTTTAAATTATTGGTGTCACGTTGGCTACCTTCCAGTCATTAGGTACGGAAGCCGATTTAAGGGATAGGTTACAAACCACAGAAAATAATTCAGCAATTTCCCATTTGAGTTCTTTAAGAACCCTTGGATGAATGCCATCCGGTCCCGGAGATTAAGTTTTTCTATTTGTTCCAAAACCTCCTCTAATGACACTTCAATCCGGGACAGTTCCTCAGATTCATCACCCACAAAGGACGGTGCAAGATTTGGGAATCTCCCCAACGTCCTCAGCCGTGAACACTGAAGCAAAGAAATCATTTAGTTTCTCCGCAATGGCTTTATCGTCCTTGATTGCACCTTTTATAGTTCGATCGTCTAGGGGACCCACAGGTTTTTTAGCAGGCTTCCTGCTTCTAATGTACTTAAAAAACATTTTGTTATTTCTTTTTGAGTTTTTGGCTAGCTGTTCCTCAAAATCTTTTTTTGCTTTTCTTATTACATTTTTACACTTGATTTGACAGTGTTTATGTTCCTTTCTATTTATCTCACTAGGATTGGACTTCCACTTCTTAAAAGATGCCTTTTTGTCCCTCACTGCTTCTTTTACATGGTAGTTAAGCCACGGTGACTCTTTTTTAGGTCTCTTGCTATGTTTTTTAATTTGGGGGTATACATTTAAGTTGGGCCTCTATTATGGTGTCTTTAAAAAGTTTCCATGCAGCTTGCAGGGATTTGGCTCTAGTCACTGTGCCTTTTAATTTCTGTTTAACTAACCTCCTCATTTTTGTGTAATTCCCCTTTTTGAAATTAAATGCCAGGGTGCTGGACTGCTGAGGTGTTCTTCCCACCACAGGAATGTTGAATGTTATTATATTATGGTCACTATTCCCAAGCGGTCCTGTAACGGTTATCTCCTGGACCTGATCCTGCGCTCCACTCAGGACTAAATCGAGAATTGCCTCTCCCCTTGTGGGTTCCTGCACCAGCTACTCCAAGAAGCAGTCATTTAAGCCATTGAGAAATTTTATCTCCGCTTCTCTTCCTGAGGTGACATGTACCCAGCCAATATGGGGATAATTAAAATCCCGCATTATTATTATCTTTATTTTGGTAGCCTCTCTAATCTCCCTCAGCATTTCAATGTCAGTATCGCTGTCCTGGTCAGGTGGTCGGTAATGTATCCCTACTGCTAATTTCTTATTATTGGAGCATGTAATTACTATCCATAGCGATTCTATTGAACATGTTGATTCACTTAATATTTTTATTTCATTTGATTCTACGTTATGTTTCACATACAGTGCCACTCCGCCACCCACCCGGCCTGCTCTATCCTTTCGATATATTTTATATCCTGGTATGATTGTGTCTCACAGATTTTCCTCATTCCACCAGGTTTCAGTGATGCCTATTATGTCAATCTCCTCCTTTAATAGGAGGTACTCTAGTTCATCCATCTTATTAGTCAGACTCCTAGCATTTGTGTAGAAGCACTTTAAAAATTTGCCACTGCTTATTTGTCTGCCCTTCCCTGGTGCATTACTGGTTACTGGGTAAGCGTACCAGTAAGGCTAATGCTTACCAGGTAACCAGTTTACTGGTTAACCTTTTACATCCCTACCGCAGATGTAGATGCAGACAGCTCATTTTTGCAGATACAGAGTGTACACAAATTTTATATCTAGAACCTAGCAAACCTGGGTATCCACTTTATATCCATGGGTATCTGCAGATGTGAATGCAGATATCTGCAGTTCATTTTTGCAGCTATGGAAGCAAACTTTGCATCCGTGTAGGGCTCTACCCCTCAGATCCTAACACTGGGGCTGTGTCTAGACTGGCAAGGTTTTCCGCAAAAGTGGCCGCTTTTGCGCAAAAACTTGCCAGCTGTCTACACTGGCCGCTTGATTTTGCGCAGAAGCACTGACGTTCTAATGTAAGAAATCAGTGCTTCTTGCGCAAATACTTTGACGCTCCCGTTCGGGCAAAAGTCCTTTTGCACAAAAGGGCCAGTGTAGACAGCTCAGATTTGTTTTGCGCAAAAAAGCCCCGATGGCTAAAATGGCGATCGGGGCTTTCTTGCGCAAAACTGCGTCTAGATTGGCACGGACGCTTTTCCGCAAAAAGTGCTTTTGCGGAAAAGCGTCCATGCCAATCTAGACGCTCTTTTCCGCAAATGCATTTAACGGAAAAACTTTTCCGTTAAAAGCATTTGCGGAAAATCATGCCAGTCTAGACGTAGCCTATGATTAATGATGAGTATAACAGTATTTGTAACTTGTACATGGGCATATAGAAATTCTATACTGACCTAGGTAATCATATCTTCGATTGTAACTTTGATAAAACCTGTAAAACTGATGTACCTTGTACTTGTGATGTATGTGTGGTCACTATCCTTGGTCTTTATGGGTATGTCTAGACTACATGCCTCTGCCGACAGAGGCATGTAAACTAGGCTATCCGACAGAGTCGGAGAAGCCAGGATTTAAACATCCCCGGCTTCATTAAAATAAACATGGCCGCCGTCGCGCTGTGCCGGCTCAGCTGATCGTCGGCACAGCACGCGAGTCAAGATGCAAATTGGTCGACAGGGGAAGCCTTTGTCGACCGCTCCCTTATGCCTCGTGAAACGAGGTTTACATGAGCGGTTGACAAAGGCTTCCCCTGTCAACCGATCCGCGTCTTGACTCGCGCGCTGTGCCGACGATCAGCTGAGCCGGCACAGTGTGGCGGCCATTTTTATTTTAATGAAGCTGGGGATATTTAAATCCCAGCTTCTTTGACTATGTCGGGTAGCCTAGTTTACATGCCTCTGTCGGCAGAGGCATGTAGTCTAGACATACCCTATATGTTCCTAGAGACTCTAAAGCAAATAGCAGAAATTACTCTGTTCGCTTGAAACTGTAGTTGCCAGGACTGAAGCCATGATGTAATACCACACTACAAAATGTACTTTAAATAAAATAAAATACAATATATCAACATAACCTGTAGTGTAGACATGGCATAATTCTCCCTCTCACCTAGAGTACTGAAGTCTGAATTTCTCAGTGCCACATTAATGAATTTTCAAGAGGGCTTAATGTAAAAACATTCCACTCTGTTTACATTTATAAAAAGGAATAAGACTGATGGCACAAACAGTACAGGAAGCAATAACCCACACAGAAACATGAAAAAAATCATCTCCACAAGGCTAAGACTATAAAACCCTTTGATTCTTCCATTCCCACCTTGAACCATTAACTGTTATGGTCAACAAGTAATGGACTAATGCTACATTGCTGGAAAAATGGAATAATTCTGTTGAAATCAAAAAATGTAACAGGGTCCTTTGGTATGCTCACTCTATTGAAGACAAGGGCATGTGGTATAGATTCTAACCAGGTTGTTGTGACTTTATCTGTCAAATTATATCCAAGGCTCTCATCACAGGATAGACCAGAGCTGTCAGTCTCCTTTGATCCTTTGCCAGTTTTTCAGGGCTTCCTCTGTAGAGGGAGCCAATCATCAGATTAGGAAGGTCTCTGTGCGGTTCACTTGCCCAACAGCTCCCTCCTGCTTTTGCGGGTTAAGGCAAGAGAGGACATTGACCCCCCAGCCAGCACTGCCATGAAGTACAGTGGCGGGGTGGTTCACCATGGTGGTGCTCTAGCCCTGGGTTTGCATTTGCCTCTAGGTAGACGGACACAATGCTCCCATCTCATAAGGTGATGCCCTTGGGATGCCCACAACATTACCTTTTTAGATCTGGGGCCTAGTTTCTGCAGTGGGCACCTGCCAAAAGTTGGAGTAATTAAATTACTCTCATGGAGATCTGAGCTGTGAGCTTTGGGAGGGGAAAGAATTCCAGCCTTCTGGATGTCCAACACCCAACCCCTAGGTTTCACTCGGATGGGCAAGCAAGCAAACACACACAAACACCCCCCCCCCAACCAAATTTGGTGGTATGGAGAAAAACTCCTTCCCAGCAATGGTGCTGGACCTGCAATCAGCAAGGGCCCTGGCACCTGGACTGTGGCCCTGTTCCCGGCCTCTTTTCCCTGAAGCCAGACCTTGCACCAGAGATAGGAAGAGAAGAGCGAGCAGTGAAGTGGGCGGGGGTTTGGGGGACCAGGCCACATGGGATTGAGGTCGTCTCAGGGCAGGGCATGGGCAGAGGGAGGGGTGGGACAACAACAAAGCAACAACTAATGCAGCCACAATGACCTAGTAGTGGAGGGAGAGTGAATGGACTGCTGGAAACCATCAGCAAACAGGGAGTTGCTCCAAGCACATGACTTTTATCAATTCCAAATATAATGCCAAATCCCACCAGATCCCATGGCTCCAAATCATTTGCCAAATCCCATGAGACCTCAACCTATCCAGAAGCCCTAATGGGGCTGGAAAAACATACTCCTGAATCTTTCCATGTTTTTCTTACTTTTAGCTTCCTGCCATGTTATCCACAAAGTCTCATTACTCTGCAAGAAATACATGTTGCAGACTGAACAGAGTTGAACTGGTTAAATAGTGGGGGAAAAAGGTTGTGAAAAGATATAATTTTACATTTGCTCCAATTTTTGGTGATTTTTTTCTTTTCTTTTTCTTTCCTTTGTCATTTTTTCCTCTCCCCTTTTTCCTATTTGTAGGAGGAGGATGGGGAAATGAAAAATATGAAAAAAACCCTATTAACAAAATTTCCACTGTCCTATAAAAATAATTCCTTTGAAAATTTTCTACCAGCTCTGGACTTATGAACTATAGGTTATTCTCTAGCATCCATTCCCACCAGCCTCAAAAATGCTCTCTGTATGAGCTGCATACAAGTAGGAGACTACACCACTAGTCAGCAAAAGTTTTACTATTGACTGAAATGGGGCCAGACCTTCACCCAGTGTCCTTTCAGAGTTGATTTGGGCCCTGATTCTGCTAAATGTATGTATGTGCTTACCTTCACATGTGAGTAGTCCCACTGAAATCAGTGGAAAATGTGTTTCCAATTAAGTGTGTGCACAAGTGTTTACAGTCTAAGACCCTGAACCTGCAAAAGGGACCAAAACCAATGCCGCTGCTTCTCACCATACCAGATTTGTAAAGATTGAAAGGTTCCAACAGATACTTGATGTGCATTATTTTTGAGACATACATAACATTTTATATACTGATCACTTCCTTCTCAGCCACAATTGGTATGATCCAAAACAAAAAACCAGACCAAACAACGTGATCTCTTTTCTTCCACGTGGGATCTTGTTCCCCCACCCTTTGTCTGCTCCTCTTCTAGGTTAGAAGACAAACTCTCTGGGCAAGGGGCTGTGTCAGAGACTCAAGACCCCCTAATTAGATGTAACAGAAATGAATAATAAAACCTTCAAAACTGTTGGGTGTGTGTGTGTGTGTGTATGTGCGCGTGTGTACTTGTATCTAAGGTAATTTTATAGCTTCCCTCCAATTTCCGTAGTGGACCAACCCAGAACTTCAGGTCCAAACACGCCTGCCCCGGGGAAAGTCTGGGTCACACTGTGCAGCTTGAGCCCACGTCTAGAGCAGGGCAGAGCAGACACAGCCCCGCTGGCCTGCGGTCAGTTCGCTCCGGTTTCTCTCAGTCCAGACTCACGAGAACACCCCTACGCCCATGTCAAAGTCCTGCCTCTCCCGGCCCCCGCTCGCCCCGCAGCGGCCCCACGTTGCCCTTCCGTGGTCAGCCCGCGCTCCTCGCTTCCCCTGGCAGCTGGGTTTGTGCAGGGCCGAGCCTCAGCCCTGCCTCACTCACGCGTCTCCTCGCCGGCCGCAGGTGCCTCCGCCGCCTGCGTCCCGTCCTGCCTGGGACTCAGTGCGCCCAGCAAATCGCTCAGCGCCTTCATAGCGAGGCCCCAGCTCCTCTCTTTTACCCCCCGGAGACGCAGCCACCTTCAGGCAGGGCTGTGAGGCGAGCTGGGAGCCAGAGCTACTCCCCAGGCTGCGAGGAGGGAGGTGCCCGCCGGCGGCAGCGCCCTGTTGTGAGCAGGAGAAGCGTTTGCCTTTGATTTGTTTTAAGTGCAGTGAAAAACCGGTTCGTTGGGGTTGTAAGCTGTTATTGTGGGCAGTAACCGAGGCAGGCAGAAGAAAGGGGCCCCTCTGCCTTCCCTTCCGCGCCCAGCCAGGCTGGGGGGCACACAGCAATGGGCCCCAAACCATGCCATCAAAATACAATGCCCATCACTCCCCTGGCCTCTCACCAGCTTTATTGCCTGCTTGACAAAAGGAAAAAAAAATTACTTTAAAATAAGGCATCTAGGAATAGCCACACACTTGCTACTGCTACGTACTAGAGTCCATCTAATTGCTGCTCACTGTACAAAGCATGTCTCACCTTTATCTAAACCTCCCATTAGTCTCTTTTCATACATTTAGACTGTAAACTGTTTGGAATGGGCACAGACTTTTATGGTACAGCTACATGAATACAACTAAATCAATGGTATACATTCAATGTCTAATTCAATAGGGTCCTGAAGGTACACTGCAAAGCTGGCCTATGTGGATTGAGGTAGGCTGAGGGGGCCACAAAACTGCAGTGTAAACATTCCACCTGGGGTCCACCCTGTGCAGGAACACAAAACAATTTTATAGTTCCACACTTTGAATCAGCTGATCAGGGCCATCCACAAATGTTTTGTTGCACTGAAGCCAATGCTAAGTGCTGTGCTACTACAGTACAAATATATTTGTGTGCAAATACCCATTTGCACATGTGAATGGCTTTGCACATGCAAACCAGTATGCTACCGTTGTCAAGGTGTGGCAGCACCATCCAACTTGGTCCACTCCCCACACCTATTTTAATATACAGTATATTAGCCACTCTTTATATATTAGTTTTAGAGGTAAGTAACCTTATTTTCTTTTAATGTGACCTTCTAAATACATTAATATAGTATTGTGCAATATTAATATTGTTTGATATTGGAAAACTACCTCAACCTGTGCAAAAGTATCATTCATCCATCTTGTGTAGTTGAAGGTACTTCTAAATTATTTATTTTTGTCTCTGGCTATTGAGCTAAGTGCAAACACTTAAATTTTTTAATTATTTAAAAAAAAATCAGGAATTTACATAGCATGTTTTCATCTGTTATTCTCACAGTGGTTTACAAGTTAAGTGGGGTGGAATATATAGAATTCTGCAGTCTTGGCTACTAGTTTCAGGTTCTAATCACTGTGCATTGCACTATTTTACAGTTTTCTATGTCACCTGGCTTAAAACTTGCCTATGCAGTCATGATGAAGTACATAATCTTTAAGTACGATAACCTAGGCCTCATAATTTTATGGAAGGCAACAGCATCAATGTACATTCATAGACAATAAAAATGTATCAGTATGAAAGTAAACATCTAAAGATGAGAACACGACTTACCATGTCACTGCTGAATCACAGATTTTGCTTTCAGTTGCTTATAATTCCTATGAGTCAGGTGTTCCAGAATAATTTGAGTTGGAGATTTTTGAATAGTACCTAGCACTGGTCATGTCATACAGGTCTTAGTATTCATTTCCCATAGTAAAATCCAAAGGCTAACTACTTTCTACCTTGTGAAATTGGTACCAGTGCTTCATAAAGAACCAGGGAAGTTGAGTATAAAATCCAGGAGTACTGGCTCCTAGTCCAAGGTTCTAATCAGTACCATACAGCACAGCTTAACCTCTCTGTCATCTAAATTAATGCTTCCATTACAGCCATGACATCAGTGCTCACACTCTGAAAATGATAAATCAGATCATCAAAGGAGGTGAACTCACCATGGAATTCACTAGCCTAGTGACCATTTCAGAACGGCATTTTCCAAAAGGTAGGTTCAGTAGCTGGCAACGCTACCAGGAAGCAGGGCAAAGGGGTAGCTGTAAACCTCCCTCATTCTGTCCCCCTCGGGGACTTTGCAGCTCATAGCCCCAGCAGTAAGGTTCATCTATGCAAGTTGAAGGCATTCATTTCTATTACAAAATGGTAGCCAAACCAGTAATATTAGGCAGGAGGTGGTTTATAGGCGATTAAAAAGGGAACGGAACAATATAAAACTGAACCTTGGGTTGCTTTTTATAGGAATTAGGAAATTGAAGCAAATATTGCAGGGGCACAGATTATTAGATTTTAATAAGGAAATGAAAACATTAAAGTGTACATGATTCAGAACCCTCACATTAGGCACACTCTATTAGCCTGTGTAACTACAGGGCCTTGTTATTCTGGTTATTGTTACTCTTTTCCTTCCTCCTCACCCCTTTTCTCCTATTATTTGTTATGCCCGTTTGTTGTGTCTTGTCTTTAATCAAAATACAAGATCCTTGGTGCTGGGAAAATCTCAACAAAGGTATTTAAAAACAATGTAGCACAAAGGAGCCTGTTTCCAACTGGTGCTGCCGTACTATATACATAGCAATGTAACGTGGGGACATGGCTGGGAGATCACTCAGAGAATGCAAGCATGCAAGAGGAAATCTGTTCCCAGCCCCAAGGCATCTATGAGGTATTGACCTGGCCCCTCTCTTGGCAGAAAGTCCTGAGAGACATCTTCCACATTTGCCTCCTTTGGAATAGAAGGCAGAAGGATTCTAGTTGATTAGTAAGTATTGCAATAATTTCAATGTATGCGACTGCAGTAGTTCAGGAGTGGAACTGTAGAATTGCTGCCCATATTCTGCCCCTGCTGTCTACACCTTTGGAGCTACCACCAATAAGAGTGACTTTTGGCCTGGGGAAAAAAGCAAACCAGTAGTTGGAATATCACTCCAATTTTGTATCATCTGGAGAATGGGAAAGTGCAAGGCTGCCATGCCATCTAGTGGTCACCAGAGAGAACACCTGCTTCTGGACCTGTGTGTTGGTTGTTCTGTTAATAAAGAGCACCAAATAATGGAGGCTCAGATAAAAGGGATTCTATTGTAATGGACTCTGGGCAATTAAAAGAAACTATCAAAATTAGTCACAGTAGTATCAAATGATGGTAAGATATTTTTTTGGTAAGATTAGTATAACACTCCAGAATTGAAAAATAAAAAGCAGATGACAAAATTACTGCAGATAATTTAAATTGACGCAATACTGTTACAGTGGCTTTGTACTCAGAGTTATTTGTTTCTGTTAATTTACATAATAATTGAAAACAATTATTCTGCACATGGATGGAAAAGATTAGAGCAAACATTGGTAGTGACTCAAGTTCTTGACCTGAAATTTGTTTTTATTAACATCTAGAAAGTCCAGGGTTTTTTTAACTTTTCCTCATAGATCAGGTTTTCTTAATCTTTTATCATTTTTGTTGCCATCCGCTGCACTTTCACTAGTATCTCCACATATTTCTTAAAGTGTGGCTGCCAGAATTGGACACGGGACTCCTCCCAGAGAGGCAGAAGAATCTTGCGCAAAAAGGGGGTTTTGTGCAAAACGTCCACAGCCACACTGCTTGTTTTTGCGCAAAATCCTCTTGTGCAAAAACAGCTCAGAATAGATTATGCAAATGAAGCGTGACAAAATGCTAATCAGCGCTTCATTTGCGTTGCCTCTTCCAGCAAAAGCCATAGTGTAGACAAAGCCGAAGAGTTTATACGCTGCACTACTGCTTCTGAGGGAAAATAAACATTGCTGGTTAGGAGGAAATTTGTTGGGGGAAGCAAATACTTAGTATGTCTAGCACAAACATAAGGGGAGATCATCTGAAGCACAACACAGTTTCTATATGCACTGAGGCATGTGCAAATGTGCACCACCAGAAGAAACAAACATTTAGCTGTGAGCGCTCTGCTAATAAGCTGGGCTGCATATGAATCTCTCCTGGGCAGCCACACAAACACACAGTTTACTGGGGACACTGGTACTACCTGTATACAAATTATTTAATTTAAAACCAACAAGTTAAATACGTAGCTATACAAAGAAAACTGTGTGTGTATGTGTGTGTGACAGTGAAAGAGAGAGAGTTATTAAAGTGGAAAAATGAAATTTATAGGCATCTTTTCTTCACAGTATTACCACACTGAATTTTTTTAAATGTGAATCTGTAAGAGGCTACAATCTTAAAAATGACTTCCCTTAAAAAAAATAAAAGCAAAATATCCTGGCTGTGCCAATATATAGCCAACTCCGTGCTGTTTGTATGTGCATAAATTAAAAATCTTAAACAAAAATACTCCCCTGCACATATTTCTCTTTCTGGAGAAAAGATAAGAAAACAAAAGCGACAGATGTTATTCACATTGCTTATTGCACTATTATACTATATGAACCTATATAAAATAAAATGGAAAATATGTTTTATTTCCGACTAAATAGTCAGCAATATACAGTGTGTGTGTATGTATATATATATATATATGAAAAGCATTAAAAGCATCAAGCTAAGCTTCTCCTTGAAATATATAATCTATTTTCTAATGGCAGTTGAATTTTACACGTACACCAAAGAATAGCTCACTACATTTCCAGGTATGAAGGAAATTCACTAATTTTGCAATAGTATTTTATTTTATCTATAGAAATAATGTTTACAAAATGCTTCTATGTCAACTGCAATGACACATTTGTATGGATGATGAAATAATTGCCAGTGCCAAAACAAACTTATTTAATCTGTTCAAATAATTATGGCTGTTTCCTTCTTTAACATGCTGCATATGTAAAACCTATTTCTAAATAAGCTAGTCTCAGAAAAAAATGCACTTGCCTTCTTCCTTTTTTTTACTTGCCTATTAACACAAAATAAAGTAATCAAGCAATCTAGATAAAAGTTTATTATACTGTTTTTAGAGACATATAAATTGACACTGCCAAATTCATAAAATAGGAGTAGCTGTACTTTTTTTAAAGGAAAAAGTCTTCACATAGCTAACATACACACATGCATTATTTTCTTTTGAGATGACATTTTACTTCATATTTTAATTATTAAAAACTTACATGTATTCATAAAAACCTGGTTTATAACAAACTACAAAAAGTTCATCATCTGTGTCTCTTCAAAGAGAATATAGATGTGAACAATAGGAGAGCTATTTCCTTGTTTATATATTCAGGATTATTATTTCAATGTCATACATATTTGCTCATCAGTCACACTACACTGCATTAGTTTATCCTTAACTTTTCTTAAAGTGAATTTAGTGCTTTTGAAAAGTGCTGGGTTGACAACTGCATAGCCATCTGAAGCTCTCTATATCTCCACAGAACCAGTGAGGCAGAGTCAATATATCCCAGAACTATTCTGGGGCTCTCTCACGCTGTGTCTAGACTGGTGTGATCTTGCGCCAGAGCTATGCAAATGAGGCTCAGCGTGGAATATCGCCGAGCCTCATTTGCATAACTAATGAGCCGCCATTTTTGCAGAAGAGGCTCTTGCGCAAGACGGAGCTGTCTACACTGCCCCTTCTTGCGCAAGAAAAACCCTCTTGCGCAAAGCCGTTATGCCTGAAAATAATCAGCATAACGGCTTTGCGCAAGAGGGTTTTTCTTGCGCAAGAAGGGGCAGTGTAGACAGCTCCGTCTTGCGCAAGAGCCTCTTCCGCAAAAATGGCGGCTCATTAGTTATGCAAATGAGGCTTGGCGATATTCCACGCTGAGCCTCATTTGCATAGCTCTGGCGCAAGATTACGTCAGTCTAGACACAGCCTCACAGTCTAGGCTCGTTCAAGGGATTGATTCTGCAAAGTTTTTGTCTTCAGTGGGTGATGAGGTCACTCAGCGTACCACAAGAGTGCCCATGCACTGTTTAGAACTGAGCCCTGTAAGTCTGACCCACCAGTTCCCATAGAAGTCAGTGGCACTTTTCACTAACTTTAATGAGAGTTGGATTTAGGGCCCAATCCTCTTGAGGATATCAGCACAGACATTGATGAGTACCAACTAATTGTTTTGTGCTGTGAATAGCTGGCCACTACAAACTAAATTCAGTCGAACTCATTTCACACTAACAAACTATCAGTCACTAATAACCTAAGCTGAATTGCTAGTGATTTCCATATCCTGAGTTTTCATTATGTCAAGATAGAACAAAGCCCACTCTTAGCATGCTCTTTTTTCCACAGATATAATTTAGATAAAAACTACTGTGAAAAAATTATTTGAGTGAAAAATTAATTCCATGCTCTGGTCTCTGCTAGATCACTTATTCTTTTGTCGCAAATGTTTTCCTCTAATGGAGGTTTACAGTGGTACTAAAGGGGGAGGTATCAGAGTCCAATCCTTCACCTACACCAAACGAATGTGAATAATAAAACACTGATTATGAAATTCTTCATATATGTTAAAGTGTTACACGATCATTTTAAAAATGTTTCAATTGTTTGTTTGGAATTGCTTTGTTTGGCTTTCTTTGATGTTGACTGTGTTGTCATTAGTCCAGGCCTAAAAGAAAAAAACCAAGACATTAGAAAAAACAAACAAACAAAAACACCCACCAAAAAGCCAAAACCAAATATACAAACATCTGAAGTAACTTTTGCAACATTAAATAGACTATTAGCTTGACTTTCAAATACAAGTACATATACACTTGAGATCTATTGTACCTTTTTATTCCTGTTGTAGGATTCATATACTGATGTCCTCTGCCCATGCTTCCTAAAGAACAATTACAAACATCCAAAATGAATTATTTAAACACAGAATGAACATAGCAGGCAGCTGCATGACTAGCAGAACTTTTAGGAGAAAAGTTCTAAGTGAAAAATTTCCTTCCCATTATTTTCTGAAGCAGTTGGACTGAATCTCTTACAAAGCAGATAACATTTGATCATATTTGTTATCCTGATCATACTGTCAGTTGTATTCAAAATAAGTAAAAACAAAAAAAGCCCTTCAGCCCAACACCAAATTAAATAAATTTGAATGTGATCACAGATTTCTGTAACACCAAAATGTAATACTTTTGAGTTTCAAGATGGTCTACTGAAATTCATGTTTGTTTTACATTTTGGCTATGTCTACACTGGCAGCTTCTTGCGCAAGAACAGCCGTTCTTGCGCTAAAACTTGCCTGCTGTCTACATTGCACGAGCGTTCTTACGCAAGTAAATTTACAGTATAGCATTGTAAAACAGGGCTTCTTCCGGAAGAGTTATTCCTCTCCCCACGAGGAATAAGCCCTCTTGCGCAAGAGCTCTTCCACAAGAGGGCAGTGTAGATAGGCAACATGAATTTCTTGCGCAAGAAGCCCCTATGGTTAAAATGGCCATCAGAGCTTCCTTGCGAAAGAGAGCGTCCACACTGCCATGGATGCTCTTGTGCAAAAGCACATCTCTTGCGCAAAAGCACATGGCAGTGTGGACACACTCCTGTGGAAGATTTTTTGCACAAGAACTCTTCCACAAAAGAGTTCTTGTGCAAGAAGCAGCCAGTGTAGACATAGCCTGTCTGTCTTTCTGGGGGAAAATATTAAAAAACCTTCACTAATATGCAGCATTTATTTTATACCACAGCTTGCCTGCACAGTTCGGAAGATCTACATAACTATTTTAGGAAATCATCTTTGTAAAGAGAGTCACATTCAATATAATGCTGTTATTGTTGCTTTATAAATATGCTTAGAAATTTTCTCATGTTGGATCTGAAAGGAAGTACTTTGAACAGTTTCTTAAATATTAGTTCTAGATCTCTAATCTTGTCCTACTGATTGAGCCAATTCCAAAGTTAAGTCTCCATAATAAAAAAGAAAAAGTACAAAAGCAAGCCAGTTAATTGCAAACTAATACACAAACTGGTTCATGTCCTACAAAGGAATATGGTATTTTTCAGATGCAAATAGACAACCCCTTTATACCGGTCTTGTTAAAGTTCAAAAGCTGCATCAGACTCAGAACCCTAAAATGTACAACACATTCCTTAAAATTCCTATTGCATAATGGATGGGGTAGTTTAAAAAGCTAACATTTTAAATGTAAATACTCACCAACTTGACTCTTAATGGGACAAACTATTTGCTCTGTCAACTCCTGGATAATACCTTTATTTAAGCAAATATCCACATGCCTGTTGAACAATGAAAGGTCAGTTGTTTTTTGTTCCATATTACAGACTGGACAAACCAGAACATTGTCTTTGATGGCTCCAGAGGAGTGGGAAGGCTCAGTTTCTTGAGTATATTCAGGCTTTTCAACCTGTTCTGTATTTTCCAATGAAGTAATTTTGGAAGAAAAGTTCTGTTCTAGATATGTGTTACTAGCAGTTTCACTAAGCAGACTATGCTCTCTTTCCTTGCCAGCATTAGCTACTACTTTAGGGAATGCTTCTATGCTAATGGTAGTGAAACTGTCAGCTACTCTTGTTGACTCGATCATATCCACTGATTTGTTCATTTTATTTTTTTGACATATTTCAAATGTTTTCTTTTTACTGTCAGGAGAAAAATGATGTGAATTCTCCCATGAATTCTCACTTGCTGATATTTCTGCATTATTTTTTTCCAGTATCCCATTGAGGCACTTATCTATATGTCTGTTAAGTGCCTCTAAATTGCTGCTGCTTTGCTCCTCAAAGCAAACAGGGCAAGTGAGGCTCTGACACTCATTCAAATTCTTTGAGCCTATGGTGTCATTTGTTTCTTCCACAGGATTTATCAATGACTTTATATCATGTAAGTTCTGCTTGTTTGCAGGTTTGTTTATAAGAAGCTCTTGGTTGCTTTCTTGCCTTGCAGCTCGCTTTTTATCAAAAAAACTCTCTCTGTGAGATGTTTCTGAGGCTTTTGTAAAATGTTCGTGGCTGGATTTCCCTGCCTGAAGCAGAGCAGTATCTGCTTGTTTTCCTGGCTTTAAGAAATTGATAATGCTCCTCTGTTGGTATTTCTTTTCTTCTTCATTTAGAAATCCTGATATTCGTACACCTGAACATGACAAACAAGACAAATAAAAATGTAATTGTAACTCATCAGTAAAACTAAAAACTTAATTAACACTAATGGGTATTAAAAAGTTTTGAGATACAAAGACACTCAATGCAAGTAGGTATTCTTTAGCTGATCACAAAGCAGTTACAATTTTACTACCAGTCCTGAAGATTTAAGAGTTATGTCAATTTTGTGTGGAATTTCAGTGCCCTTAAAACACCATGTTGCCATATCATGTGATGCCATAAACTTCAGGTAGTCATGTAGAAAATGTTACATTCTGAAATTTAAAAAAACGTAGAAAACAATGAGTGGTCCTGTAGCACCTTAGAGAGTAGCAAATATATATAGTAGCATGAGCTTTCATGGGCAAAAACCACTTTTTCAGGTAAGTGGAGCAAAAGGCACAGAACCCCCAATTTTAAAGCAGAAAAAGAAGGGAGGGGGGGAGGAGAAAAAAACCTGTCAAATATAGTGCCCATGCTAAATGAGGCTAATAGAGTGGGCTGTAAGTGTCCCATATTTAGCTTTTGATGTCATTTGGGTGTTAAATATGATGGTCTATCCAGTTCATGTCTTTGTTCAGTCCCTGGGAGATAATGTCAAATTTGCATATGAAGGTCAGTTCCTCAGTCTCTCTCTGCAGTTGGTTCCTGAAATTACTTTGTAAAAGAATGGCTACTTTTAATACAATTAATGAGTGCCCAGGCAGGTTAAAATTAAGGATGTTAAATTCAGATTCATCAACTAATCAAATAGTCAATGTAATTTGCATCAATTATTCGATTAGCCGATAAGAGCACCTCTGCCTTTGACATGTAGTAAGAGCCCTGCTGGCTCTAGCTACATTTCAAAGGCGGAAGTGCTGCAGAAAGCATGGCTAGCAGAGGACTCAAACAGACCCCCGCTGGCCCCGCACTTCCTGCTTTTGAAATGTATAAGAGCCTTGGGAGAGCTCTTGCTACATTTCAAAGGCAGAAGTACTGCGGGGAACATGGCCAGCGTGCAATTCAAATAGTCCCCCACTGGCCCCACGCTCCCTGCTTTTGAAATGTACAAGAGCCTGGAAGGGTTCTTGTACATTTCAAAAGCAGGGAGCATGGGGCCAGTGGGGGACTTTTCTGCTTTAAATCTGGGAGTTCTGTCCCTTTTGCTCCACTCATCTGAAGAAGTAAGTTGTGCTCATGATACCACACACACACACACACACACACACACACACACACACACACACACACACACACACACACACACACACACACACACACACTCTTACTTCTTGTTAGTCTCTAAGGTGCTACAGGACCACTCATTTTTAAAGGTTTTTAAGGTACAAATTGACATGGCTACCCTCTCAGACTTTTAAACATTCTGAAATTGTTCATTTAATTAACAATCATGTTTATTGAAGCAGTGCCTAAAAGGTGAACCAAGAATGAGGCCCGATCATGCTAGGTACTACACAAACAGCAGCAGATGGGCCCTACCTACAAGACCTTACAATTTAAAAAACAAGGCAGAGCCATGATGGAGGAACAGGCTTAACACAGAGGCAGAGTGATCAATATGACAGATGATGTCATGTTAGGTCCACAGCTTTTTTTGAGGGGGTTGGAAGAGTGAATTTAGGAAGGAAGAGGATTGACTAAATGGGAAAGGAAGGAAGTTTAGGAGGGCACGGAAGAATTGAGTAAGAGGGGTAGGTGTGGACTGAAGCTGAGATGAAGAGACTGTGACCGAGGGGAAACATTGGAGCAAAACGCCAATCAGAAAGGGCAGAGTAAATCCACTCAAAACTGTAGGAAGTTCTCAATGTTCACATGTCCCTGCTTCAGCTGCTTCTGCTCCTAGAGGCTGGAGTATCTGGCTGGCTACTCTCTACAACATGGTGTGGGAAGAGAGAAGGGGTGGCACCTTATAGATCCCAGTGGTCCCAGAATGTATGTGGGGTCTCCCCTTCAAAAATGTGGATCTAGCTGGGGAGAGGCATAGGCCCAATTGGGCTCCATTTTACCCTGCTCTCTCTGCTCCTTTTCCTACTAGCTGGAATCTCTGGCATGAAATTTGCCATTAAAATATTTATACTTTGAACTTTTTCTTTAAACTGGGACATTATGTTTTAAAATAATGCCCAGTGGACTGTTTAGACTTAGAACACAAAATATTATTAATTTCAGCAAGAAATCTTAACTTCAGACAAAATTTGGTACTACCAAGTTATAAGACTATCATTTAGGCCATTCTTCTGTCAAAAATGATAGAGCCACATACTCAACTTTTTCCTCCTACAGTGCAAAGGGGATTTATAGCTACTTGAAAGGAGGCAAAGCTGCGGATTCCCATGTCACAGAATGCCACCTCAATATTAGCAGAAGGGTGTTCCAGGGCAGGGAGAGCTGATAGAAAACAATTTCCACAGTGGAGCATAAGAACAGCCATGCTGGGTCAGACCAGCGGTCCATCCAGACCAGTATCCTTTCAGTATCCCTGGAACCCACTATCTACTAGCACAAGTTAAAGTAACCTTGAAACTGCTCTAACTTGCACCAGGGGCTTTGCCCTCAACAGCTCTCAAGATTATATGGGGGGTAGGGTAAATCCAACTATGCCACCTGTTCCTAGATATGCAGCATGCTTGTCCTAAGGGACTAAGGGATCCAGCCTAAAAAGGAAAACAAAAAAGTTAGAAACATTTTACCCATAAGTCTTAGCCGCAAAGGGAGAGGGGCAACACCATCAATTTCTGTCCTTAACATATCTTTAGCAAGAGCAAATATTTCTTCTTCAGTAGAAACAGCAGCGAGCACAGTGGAAGCTCTTGTTTTTACTTCAAAACTCACATTCTTCAGTTTCAGGGTAACAGTTTTACCCTAAAAACCAAATTTTAAAAAGTTAACACATACGGTACAGAAGAATTTTTACAGTATAGCCTTTTTTCACCTAGTTGAAATCTACTTCATTGTCAAAGCAAGGCTTAGAAGCAGGAGGCCAGATTCACTGCTGCATCCAACTTATGCTGGGCACAGCATGGGTGGTGGGCTGTAAAGGAGCCTGTTATCATAAGGTTTTCTGCCGAGCTATAGCCTCCTGCCTGAGAGGAGTAGCTTGGGGCTGCTCTGACCTGCACCCACTGGCAATCTGCATCTATCAGCTACATATTACTAATGTACTCTGGCCAATTCCCCAGTCTCTACCCATTTCCCACATCTCCTGGACTGGGAGTTGCCAGGCAGATGCCAATTATGCCTACATCTACTGGGGACTCTTCTGTACTTATGAGATGTCCAGTTACAGGCCTCCAATGTCTTTGCTCCCTTTATATTACTTGAATAGTGCAAAGGGAGCAAAACGGAGCAGAGAATCTGCTCTAATATTTGTGCAGGCAAATATGCATGTGCAATTCAGTAAGTGCACTCTAAATCCCAACAATTTGAAAATATGATTGTAAAGTGATAAAAGTAGTTACCATAGCTCTCTTTCAACTCAAAGAGTTTGGGTAGTGCTTTCAAAAGCACCTAAGCACTTAAGAGCACTGCAATCAATGGGATGCAGGTCACTTAAGAGTTTTAAACAAGTTTACCTTTGTTATTTATCACAATAGGGGATTTTTCTCCATGTTGTCACCTCATGTCTTTGCGTCACAACAACCTTCCATGGCTAAAGAGGACTGATTGGTATCTTTAGGAATCTTTGAATGCTACTTTTTGCTTTACCATTAAAGATCCCTGTTGAATAATGTGAGGTGTTCCTCCCAAAAAATAAGTAAAAAATCTCTATATACAGTAGATTATGTTCATTAAAGCTATAGTATCTCTCAGTATAGTCACTAAAAATAAGACAAGGAGGAATACAACCTTTTATTGCTTTACAGTTGACATGCTTGGCCCCAGTAAGGCTCCAGGCAATCAATTTTTTATGCCATTCTATGGACTGCTTTTGTTAATTAACACAGCTTTTAGAACAACATGTACAATATGCTAAATAACTTGGTGAATTAGTTTAATTTTTAAAGGATCTCACAAGATAGCCTCCTGAAGCTAAATGCAATTTTGATCTAAATATTCTAATAACCAATGAACAAAACAGAATCCTTTGAAGTCAGAAGGTAGGGCATGATAATGAAAAATGCTTTACTGCTAACAGAGGGTACTGCAGCCCTGGGGCCTGACAGTGCAAGAGGCTGATGTTTTTTAAATCAGAAGAGAAAGATTTAAATACCTTAAGTCCTTCTTTTTGCAGATCCTGGGCAAGATCTCTGCAAAGTTCTTGACATAAGCTGTACTGTTCTTCAGCTGTGTTAATTTCACTGAATGTCCTAAATGTACATAAAGATTAGTCATCCCCCCCATTTGCATTGTGGAATTATGCATCCTTTAGATTTAAATTTGTCCATGAACAGTTTAACAAGAACAAAATTTTGTGGGTTGGAGGGTTTTTTCCAAGTCAGGGCATTAAAAAAAACATATATGCACATTTAACAACTGAACAAAAGAGGTTTGCAAATCCCAGCTAACGAAGAAATAGAGTGTTGTAGTTACACTTCTCATGCAGTGTTTGAAAACATAATGAGATTTAGGTTGATGAATCCTTAAATGTTTACAAGAGAGAAAGCTAATACCAACTGAATTCATGGAGCCAGCCAAATATTTGTATGTAAGTCTCTCTGCAGTGTTGTGTAACATCAGAAGGAAGAGAGGATTAGGAAATAAATCCAAGTGCCAAGTAGCAGATATAAATACTGTAACACAGGTTCTACGAAACAGATGTTATGGTAATTATGGCTAGTACCAGTGAAGGAAAAATTAGCTTTTTGCCAAAATTGTAATTAATTCTGTCTTTGCTATACTATGCCAGGGAAAGGGAAATACCTTTTCTACTGTGAATCTGGCCTCTCAGTGATCATGAGAAAGAAAGGCTGGTCTTGCAATTATAGAAGGTGACACTTATAGTTGTCTAATGCTTTCAATAATGTAACATTTTTTTCTGTTGAGACGCTCTTACAGCTCCATTATTTGCAATAGACTTTTGCTATTTGGCAGTGAGAAAGCCCCTGTGCTAGAGATGTTCCTGTTTCTTGTCCAATTTGTGTTCAAGGTTTGGCTGTGATTTGAATTGTTAAAAATTGCCATTTCCCTGTTGTAACTTACATTCCTCAGAAAAATGGCATGTTGCCACAATAATAACTGAACGTGAATATTCTAATGTTGGGCCTGCAATGTTGCCAAAGCAGCTGCAGCAGTAGCACAGACAGCAATGGGAACACCAAATTGTTGCTAGAGCTATAGCAGCATGAGGGGGATGGACAGGGAGAATGCTGGCCTCAGACACTTTCTCTTCCCTAACCCAATCAAGCACATGCTCCAGTAGCTCCTCCCTCCCTCAATTTTGGGAGCACTCCATGGAGCAAGAGATAAACTGGAAGAGAGGGCCATGTGAGTTGAACTACCCTACTTATCTCTCCCTGCCCCAGATAGCACATGGCCACATTTCTCCACACAGAAAAGGAGTCCCTCCCCACCACACACACACCTCCAGAGTCTGCACCAAGCTCTCCACAGCTACCCAGATCCAGCAATGTAGCTGCCAGTAGCCTGTTCTCCCTGTGGGATAATCATTTTCTCCTGCTGATAGCTAACATGGTTAATCCTGTACCTCAAACTGTGCAGAAGTTTCACAATTCTAACACAGAAGATGATGCATAACAGGGTGTTTGTTACAGCTGTACAACAACCATCCCCAGGAAGATGCACACAAAATGCCCCAACCTTTGCTAAAAGATTTTTTTCATAGCAAAATTAAGCACGAGTTAGAAAATGCCACATTTACAATTACTTGTGCTATCTTAATCTTTCCAACTCGTGTGTACTGTAATACAGTGTTTAATTACATGATCACAAACTATTTTTTCTCTAGGACCTATAGGCAAGGGAACTGATGGGAGAAAATAGACAAGAAATCTTGGTGTGGATACCAGGGAAAGAGGAGAGAATAAAAGAAGGGAAAGGGAAGGTCAGGTCAGATTTTGTCAGTTTTACCTTTGAAAAAAAATCAGATCCAGAGCAGAAAGTGAACTGGGGGCAGGAAAAGGGAAAGTTTAAGAAAGGTGCTAACGATTGCAAATATGTGGCTGAGATTCCAGATATGGGATTATACCAGAGTGGAAGAGTTAAACTGATCTGCTTGGAGACTAGCAGAATTTAAAGAGAAGAGAACAGAAGTGACTGGTCTGGGACTTAGTCCATAACTGCATATCTACACTGGTGCACAATTCCCTAATGAAGCCAAGACCCAAGACACCTTTACAGCTTTTATCACTGTTCACATATAATTTGTAAACCTCTGTTGAAGGTCTCACAGCCTATAATGTACATCTGGAGAAATTACATCAGCATAAAGAGAAAAAAATTGCTGCTGATATACATTTTATGGGACAAAAGATAAATAATTTGTAGAGTATAGTCAGAACAGTTCAGTAGAAAAGTAAGTAATTTAGATGCTCCACTGAAGCACAAAACCTATCCATATATACCTCCATTTCTATGAATACCAGTAGCTGCTTGCAGAAATGTTTACATAATTCACTCCTCATTACTTCTTAGATAATCAGAAGCCCCACACTTTCTCCCTAGATTATGTCCTAAGAAAAGTGATGCTTTCTTCTCATTTAAAGCAATCAAGTGGAATGGAGAGTGATGAGAAAAAAGATGGAAAACTGAGAGGAGAAAAGTTATGCAGGATCCCAAAGGCAAGGAGAGGAAGCTTGACTCTTCTGTAGTGAAGTCTAACTAGCTGTCCTAATATACATTAAATATCAACTAATACTTATAAAATTGTCCTGTCTGATGTCTTAGGCACTGGTGGCCAGTCTATACCAGTGTTTCTTAAACTTTTTAAGATGGAGGAACACCAAACAATGTATTTTTTTTATGAGGAACACCAAGGATTATTTTGTTGAGGAAAAAAAAAAAAGGTTGGGGGGAAGAAGTTATTGAGCAACAAAAACAAAAACAAAAAAACAAAAAAAAAAAAGAAGAAGAAGGGTCGGGGGAAAGTTTGCCTTTAAGGGCGGCCATTTTGAACTCTGTTGTTCTCTGCAGCATGCCTTCGACTGCCGCAGAACACAGTTTAAGAAACACTGGTCTATAGGTATTTGCTAGGCAAGGTATTGATTTGTGTTAAGGGAGTAATGTAATGATCCTGCAAAGCTAATAGCCTAGCTAAACAAGACATAAGGTCCAAATGCCTTAGCATATGCAGCTAACTAGAAGTAAAATTAAATCCTAATGTATCACAAGAAAGAATGATGTAATGATGGAACTGCTGACAGGTAACCACAAGATGCTAGTTTATACCACCTTGGGATATTGTAAATTAGGAACATCAGCAGATGTCTGACCACAAGCATGCCATGGTAACTAACTGACATATCTGCTAATGAGCTTGAGGTAAACAGATTGGTAACATATGGAAGAAAAGCACCCCAACATTAGTAGTGTGAGAAAATACAAATAAGAAAATGGGGAGAAGCCCCTGCTGAATATGCATTAGGCCTAGTACATTGTATCTCAGTTGGTGTGCCTTGGGAATTGTAACTTTTGGGAGGTGCCAGGATGATGACTATTGGTAATGATGGTGATAATGATAACTAACACTTTGGATTCTTTTGCAAGGGATGGTGAAAGTATATGGATGCTCAGAAGCACATTCTGTATTATCTTTATCTACGTTGGTAGGTTGGAGTATTTGTGACTTAACTCGTTGTGTTAATAATTCAAAATAATTCACATTCAAAAGGCTTTTCCTAAGTATGCATGATGCAACTGTGCACATCAAAGTTCCCAACTGAACAGCAATTCTGGGCCTCATGTTGGGACAAGAACCTACCAAGCCTCAGAATGATAATAGGCAATTAGTAAGTAATCAATATAATTAATACACAATCAGTAGATCAGGGAACAAGTCAAACAAATGTGATGAGACTAATACATTATTTTACATTGATTTGTTTTAGTTACTGATTAATGTTATCAATTTTTTGGATACTAATATAATCATACATACCTTTCAATACTCATACTTTTCCTTTCTCCATATCTTGAAAAAAAGAAAAGTGTTTTTATGAATGTCAGTCATTTTCATACAGAATTTTTAATAATCTTTTCATAATTAACCAAGATTTCAGTATATAAATGTAATATTTTCAATTGGATTTGAATATTAACATTTGTGAGAACCATCCATAAATCAATACTGCAAGGAAATGGAAAACTGGGAGTTTTTCTTCCTCTTGAAATTGAGTTTATTACAGATGAAGTAAAAAACTGTAGCTCAGTAATGGCTGTTAATGCAATTAACAATTTACATGATGAGTTAGCCATACCCATTAGTGGCCAGAAGGTCTTTGGGGTTTTAAAAACAATATATTACATAAAGTTCTTCCACTGTCCTGCCTCACTATCTCCTGCAAATTGCTCCCACTAAAATCATAAACATATCAGGCTTTTTTTAAAAAGAAGAAAATCCTCTTTCCATTTGAATCGGATTCATCCTTTTAAAAAGTGATCTGAAAAGGATTAGTTAAAAGTTGGGCTTGTGCAACTTTCAAGATATATACAGACTTTTTAAAGAACTATTTTCGCTTGTATTTGCCTGGATTATGAACATCAAGTTGGTACTTCAAAAAAATTAAGCATAATCATCTGGGAGGTCTCAGGAATATTTACCATAAACTCAAACTTCTTTTGAAGGAACAAGTGTTGAAACTTTAACAAATGTTTGCTTTCTCCAAAATGTTCATCACTCAAGTTAACAAAAGTGTTAAAAAGATCAGAGAAAAAACTAAGTTTTAAACAGTCTAACAAAAAATCTTTTGCCTTTTTGATGACTTAATGTTTAGGCTCTTATAAATGTCCCTATTGTTTTTTAAGTTTTCCCATTCATTATGAAGTCCTCCAAACTAAGGATATTGAGAGACAAGTAACTGGCTAATCAGGAAGTCGATACATTCTGTATCGACTACACGATTAGTCAATAAGGTCCAGGAGCTACTCCCGCTGCAGCTCTGCAGTTTAAATGGAGTAGGAGCTGGGCGAGCAGGCAGCAGGTGAGCTGGCGCGGGCCAGGACTGAGGAAGCCCAGCTCAGTCCCAGTTCACGCTGGGTCCAGGTGCTACTCCCGCTGTGGCTCTGCATTTTAAATGTAGTAAAAGCCAGGTCGGCATTTAAAATGCAGAGACAAAGTGGTCCCGGACCCGGTGCAAGCCAGGACTGAGCCTGGCTTGCTCAGTCCTGGCTCGTGCTGGGTGCAACAGCCCCTGTCCACATGGGGACCTCCTCCTCCCCCCTCCCCGCGGACAAGGGCTGCTCCTCAGGGTGCAGAGCAGCCTCTGCTCACGGCAAGGGTGGACCCGCCGCAGGCAGAGGCTTCTTCGCGGTAGCCACCTTTGCCCCCCTCCCCTCACACTGCTGCCTCTGATAGATGCAGCAACGTGGGAGGGTGGGGGGGAGGTGGCATCACGGAGATGGTGATGGGGGAATTAGCTTTTGAGCCGGCTTCCCCCAGCACCGGCTCCTAAGTCTCCCCTTTTGCTGCCTCTGATACAGAGGTCGCAAGGGAGGGGGGAAATGTGAGTAGTGGGCTCGACTACACCTGTACATCCCTACTCCAAACCAGTCAGGACTTTGATTTCTAATGTAATTAAAAACAAGGACTTTCAGACTTTCTTTATCCATCACACAGTAAATCTAGACAAGCCATGTTATCCTTCACACGTTACCTTTGAAGATATACATTTACTTTGTATTCTGGAAAAAATACAAATATTTGTGTTTGTGCATATTGTGTAAGCTTTTGTGATATGAAGACTTTATTTTTCATTTTTTAAATAAATGATAGTTTACATTTATACTGTGCTTTTCAAGCCTAAAGGGTCCTCAAAATTGTTGCTGTTAAACAGTTGTTCTTCTATTGACTACAAATGAGATTATATTACAATCTTAAAGGAAGGATTTCTCATTCTGCTAATACCAGAGAAGCAATGGTTAGAACAAGAGGTAATAATTTCACAAGTGCTTAAGAAGCTTCGGAGCTTAAGTCCCAGTGACTTTCAGTGAGATTTAGGCTAAGTGATAATGCACTTTTGAAAATGGTTTTAGGCTCCAAAATCTCTTTGGATACATCTCGTAGCAAATAGGGGGGGGAAAAACCTCAAAATCAACAGCAGTGAGTTTCAGAGCCGAGGTTAACTGACTTAGGCTCATGGGGCTTGCACTACAAGCTACAAATAGCAATGCAGATGTTCCTGCTTGGTCTGGAGTGCAGGCTTTGAAACCACAGTGAGAGAAGGCTGTCACAGTCTGGGCTCCAGCCCAACAGGGCATGTCTATACTGCTATTTTAAGCCTTATCGTGTGAGCCCTGTGACCCTGAATCAGTTGACCCAGGCTCTAAGACTTGCTGTCATAGGTTCCCTGCCACCCCCCTTTCAATGAAAACGTCCTGTCAGATGCTTCTGAAAATGTTACCCAAAAGCAACAACAACAACAAAAAAGCTGGACAAACTTAAAAGCTGGACAAACTTAAAAGAAATGGTTCCAGAATCTTTAAGTAGGGCTCATAAGTAGCATGGAAAAATATTAAGTTGAGGTTTTAGAATGATGGGAGGTATGTGCTGATAGTTTCTGAGCAAATACTGGCCCCTCTTTCTTCTCCACTAGGAACCTATAAGGACAGCATTTAGAGCCCATGATAAGAAGAGTTTCAGAAAGATATGAAGAACAAACACTGATTTTGGGTTCTCTCCCAACAAATTCAGTCAATAATACTTCTCTAAATATGGCGGAAGACACAGAAGCTAGGGACAGATCTTCAACTGGTATAATCAAATTTAAGTCAATGGAGCTGTGACACTTTACAGCAGCTGAAGATTGGGCACTATGTGTTTGTTTCATGATCACATAGGAATAATTATGAATAGTAAAAGCCTATTAACTGCTTGGAAGAAATACTTGTGAATTTCTTTGATTAAGCTAAATAACTATAATAAAATAAACCTTGTTTAGGTTAGTTATATGTATGACATTCCTCGTAATCTATTGTATTATTGATGAGTCTGTTCCAGTAGTGGGTAACTTGTGGTCCAAAGGGGCTCCATCTGTGGCCCGCAGAGCCTTATGCTAGGATGTCAATGGGTAACTGGTAAGCATCACCTGTTAAGGCAGGGATGGGCAATAATTTTTGATGGGGGGGGGGGGGGCGCACTCCAAGATTTTGAAAGTGGTCGAGGGCTGCACTCTTCCATGATATTAATGGAGATGTGGGGTCTGGAATGGCGATTGGGTGCAGAAGGGAGCTTAAGGTAAGGGACTGAGGTGCAGGAGGGAGACTGGAGTCTAAGAGGGAGTTGGGATGAAGCAGGCAGTTGTGACCTAGGGCAGGGGACTGGAGTGCAGGGGTTTGAGATGTGACCTAAGGTAGGAGGGGATTGTAATCTGGGGCAGGAGACTGGGGTGCCAGATCTGGCAAGGGTGTGTAATAGGGGGACAGAGGGTTTGGGTATATTGACTGGGGGGGAGGGAGTATGAAAGGGCTGGGGTGCCAGAAGCAGGCTGTGGCCAAGAGACTTACTTGCCAGCTGCCAAACTAGCCTGCCTGTGGAGCTTAAAATGTTTTCCAGCCAGCCTGCCTGCCTGCCTGGCCATGTGCTTCATGAATGACTGAGCCCAGAAGACGGATTCATTCCACAGAGACTTTAACAACCTATACCCCACCATCAATCTCAGCCTGGACCATTCCACACGAAAGATCCATTTCCTGGACACCACAGTACAAATCACCAATGGTAAATTAGACACCACTCTCTACAGAAAACCCACTGACTCCTACAGTTACCTACATGTCTCCAGCTCCCATTCAGGACACACCATACGATCCATCGTCTATAGCCAAGCCCTTAGATACAATCGCATCTGCTCTAATCCTACTGACAGAGACCAGAAACTTCAGGATCTCTACCAAGCATTTATAAACCTCAATTACCCACCTGGAGAAATAAAAAAACAAATTGAAAGAGCCAGACGAATACCCAGAAACCATCTACTTCAAGACAGACCCAAGAAAACCAACCATAGAACACCACTTGTCATCACCTATAGCCCCCCAACTTAAACGTGTCCAACGCATTATCAATAAACTACAACCTATACTGGAACAGGATACTACCCTCCGAGAGGCTCTGGGAGACAGACCCATAGTCTCCTGTAGACAACCACCTAACCTCAGGATGATTCTTATCTACAACTACAGGATATACCACACTAATACCAACCCTGGAACTTTCCCTTGCAACAAACCCTGGTGCCAGCTTTGTCTACTCTGCTGACACCATTATTGGACCTAACCATGCCTATTACAAGATCAAGAACACATATTCCTGTTCATCCAGAAATATAATTTATGCCATCATGTGCCTAAAGTGTCTGTCTGCTATGTACATTGGACAAACTTCTCAGACACTTTGCCAAATAATCAATGCACACAAAACAGACAGAAGACTCTCTCACAGAGAGAAAGCTGTTGCTTGCCATTTCAGCCAGACTGACCATTCCCTCAATGACCTTAAAACATGCATATTGCTTCAAAGAGACTTTAACTCCAGACTTCAAAGAGAAGCTTCAGAATTGTCATTCATGCTTAAATTTGACACTTTATGTATGGGTCTAAACAAAGACTCTAATTATCTCACCCATTACAAAGATAGCTTCCCCAATTATCACCCCTAATGTCATTACCTCACAGAAACTTCCCCTATTATCACCCCTAATGTCATTACCTCACAGACACTAACCTTCTCCCCCTTACCCCCACTCTGTTCTAAAATTTGATTTGTCAATTTCACATGCGTTCATTTTTTTGATTGTATCACTTTGGTATATATGGTTGTGCCAATTTTCTTCCACAAATTAATCTGAGGAAGTGGGTCTGGCCCACGAAAGCTCATCACCTAATAAACCATCTTGTTAGTCTTTAAAGTGCTACATAGTTCTGTCTTTTGTTTGAGCCCAGAAGAGGGGGTGTGATTCTTCTTAGCTGCCTGTTCTTCTAACAGGCAGCTTGCATTGGCTGGTTTCTGCCAGAAACCGGCCAATGAGAATGTGCTGGGGGTGGGGCGGCTCCTAGAACTTCCTCCTTCCCCTCCAGTTTCAAAACAGGAACGGAGCCTTGCAGTCACTTTTCTGCATGGCATGCGGGGCAAGCTGGGGAGCCTGCCTGGGGCTCCCCGCCGCTGGCCTGCAGGCCGTATTTTGCCCAGGCCTTTGTTAAGGTGATGTTTACCAGATACTGGTTAACCAGTACTGGGAACAGCCCCACAGGGTCAAGAGCAGGTGGGACCACATAGTGGAGCAGAAACTGGCCACTATGCAATCCCACTAATCTTTGCTTGTCTTCAGAACCGCTCTTCCACTGTGTCCAGAGGATTCAATGCTGGAAGCATTTGCTGGTCACTCTACTCATGTGCTTCACAGAAGAGTATGTTCATGGCCTCCTGAGATTCCGTCTCATTCTAGAAGATCCTGAATACGCTCTGGATATATTCCAGCTTAAGGTTCACCATGGTTAATATGATTACCATAATGCTTTGATGCTCAACGGATCCATAATGGATTCCATGCTTATGCTGCTATGGTGTCTGCACAGATAACCAGGGAAATAAAGAACATGAAAAGACTGTTTCATGTTGCTTTCAAGTGGGGGGGGGGGGGGAGGAGAAGAAGAGAAGACAAATGCGTTATGGGATGCTGATAACATGTACCCAGAGCCACCTGTTGCACAGTTTTGGGCCCAGTGTGCACTAAGAGCATAACCAAGAATACAAAGGGGTGCAGGAACTGTGGGATAGTTACCCATAGTGATTCATTCTCAGAGTTGATGATAGCCACCTCACTAGGGACATGCTACTTCAAACTGCGTCTTATTCTTGCACACAGTGGGAACACGCACCTTCAACTTTAAAAAATTGGGTGCTAAAAAAATCGACCTTATTAAATTTGATCTTATTTCAGTGTAGACCGACCTAAATTAACATTTGGTACAGTAATAAAGCAAGTATTCTGTGTAAAATATTACTAATAGTCACAATTTTTATATAAGTGAAATCAAACAAATCTATCTTAGAATGTTCACAATGTGTAAGATGTAACAAACTTTTGCAAACATTTAATAAAATGTAAAGTACACACTGTAAAACATATACCAAGACATACTTTTCCAACTCCGTTGAACCCAAACCAAGTGAGACATCCAAGAAATTATGCCAAGATGTTTCTGAAAAAAGAAGGGAAAGTAGTGCTCTCTGCTGGTAAAGTTCTGTGCAAGTCAGAATTCCAAGCGCTTTTAGCATTTTCTCTGTTACTTTTCCTATACCAGGTACCTGAAGAACAAGAATTAATGTGTCTCAATGAAGTTGGAATTTTTGGATAAATGCTTACTGTTTAACATTCAGCAGAATTCAACTCAAACACAATTTTAGAAATAGGTTGATACTGAAGAAGTGAAATTATCTTTCAGATATCTGTTTTAGAATACTAGCATTTACATAAGGAGGACATGAATATCTAGTAAATTTGATAATATTCTTACCTTTCTAATGGGCAGATCTTTAATGAAGTCCATTACAGACTGCCTATCAGGGGAGATTCTGTACTGTCCATTAGGTTTATTCTGATCACTGCACATTTTTGCTAACATCATATTTGGAGCAATTCCTTAAAAACAAACCAAAGCAAAAGACATTTTAACCACAAGTCACAATTTTCCATTTCAATCTTCCTAGATTTAACAGTGTAAAATAAGTCATCCTATGCGTGGCAAAGACCAAACAAGACCAGGAAAGGAGATGACAGATGTAAAACAGAGATTTTCACCCATTTTTGTTATTATAGTCCTCCAGCACTTTTTGAAAGTGTATGCATATGAGAACTGCTGTGTTTCACTTTAGCTATGCAGTAGTGGCACATTGTGTATAGTTTGTATATCAGGTTAGGTATATGAAATGGACTACGTACACATGCTACGTATGTAATGAAGTGACGAGGGGTTAATTTTCTTTAAACACAAAGTTTTCTACAACTTGATACATGATTACACATTAGCATGACAGTAAATTCAGTAAAAGAGAACACTTGCTGCAGAAGTGAAGTTAAGTTTGAATCTAAATATGAATGAGGTATCTCAATTATAATTCAGAAATATGGCAAATAGTTATGACACATTTAGCAATCTAACCCTTTTAGTAGAGCTTCACCAATGATGAGGAAGGGTAGTCTAGTGATTAGGGCACTACCTAGAACATGGGAGACTAGGGCTCAAAACCTTGTGCCACATCTGGCCTTCTGTGGCATCCTTGGCAAGTCACTTAGCTTCTCTGTGCCTCAGTTCTCCCACCTTTAAAAAAAGGATAATAATGTTCCCCTACCTCTCAAGGATGTTGTGAAAATAATTACATTAAAAACTGTGAGGTGCTCACTCAAGTGCTATGGTAATGGGTATCATGTAAGTATCTATGAGAGATGGAATAGCTCTCTGTTCTTGAGAATGAAGGATGATATATACTTTTTATTGATCTGTGTGTCTTTTTTGTTCTTTTTAGTAACTAAAGTGTCACAGATCCAGCCAGGCACTCCTTCCAGTCAAACCCAGGACTGCTGGGAATGGTGTTCAAGCCTCTGGCTCCCTGGATGTTTTAAGCTTCCAAAGTCTCAGCAGGCTGCAGCCCTGTTTTTTCTCTTGGCCTCTAGCATACAGTCTGGATACTGAATCTCAATCTGCTACCCCTTCATAGAGCTCCTGAGCCCATTTGTGCCTTACATTCAGGGCCAGCGGCACTTGATTCCCAAGATACCTCCTCGTAGCCATACCTGTCCCCAAAACCATACGACACCCCAAAGGTGTAAAGCTTCTGCTTACAGTTTAGAGCTCTCCAGAGATTACTGTAGTTGTATAGCATAGGACATATGCCCACACTCTCTACGTAGAGCACAGATCCTGCAGAACAAGTAGTATTAACCACAATGCCACTTCCTAGCTCACAACTGCCTTGTAAGTAAGCAGGCATTCCAGGCCTCATGCAGGCTATTACATGCTAGGTGGTTTCCCTCTGTCATATGGGTACGTCTACACTGCAATACTATTTTGAAATAACTAGCACTATTCCGAAATAACTTAGTCTGTGTCTACACAGCAGGCAGTTATTTCGAAATAGTGTCAAAATATTGTCAAGCTGGAGGACTTCTTACTCCGACTCCTGTAACCCTTGTTGTACAAGTAATAAGGGAAGTCAGAAGAAGAGTGCTCTATTTCGAAATAAGTGCTATGTAGATGCTCAATTTGCATAGCTCAATTTGTGTAGCTTATTTTGAGTTAAGCCCTGCAGTGTAGACACACCCATAGAGTCCTTTTCCCAGCTTGGGAGACAGTGGTGTAGCGAGAGGGGTGGGGTGCGAAGTTGCCCCTGGGCACTATGCTAGAAAGGTGCCAATTTAGCAACGGAGGGAAGGACAGTGCTAGGAGTCCTAGGACCCCATGGGCGCCAGCTAGACAGCAGAGGGAGGGACAGCACTAGGACCCCACGGGCGCCATCCGCTTCCGCACCTGCAGGAAATTGAAACTGAGTGCAAAGCACCCAGCGGGGCAGGCGCACAGGGCAGGGGTTCAGGCTGAGCATGAGCAGAACGCAGCTAGTGCACAGGCCCTGTCTGCAACTACAACTCCCACAATCCCCTTCAATACCAGTCAGTCCGAGGCGCCTCCCATTGAGCTGCAACATTTGGGTCCTCGCCTGTAGCCCGCCCCTCCGAGAAACCGCAGCCGCCAATTGGCCAGAGGGCACGTCAGACTGGCTGGAAGCAGAATGGCCCCATGCATTGGAGGGAGCCCCACGTGGCAGCAGGACAGGCAAGGAGGGAATGGGGGGAGGGGAGCAAATTTTTCTTTTGCCCCCAGGCACTTAACACCCTTGTTACGCTTCTGTTGGGAGATCTTACTCTCACCTGCCCCACACTTTCTCTTCCTCTCTTATTCTTCTTGTGTTCCTTGTGAGGTATGCTATTTAACTCCTTCCCTACTAACTTCCTTTGTTTTGTCTTTTGGGCAACTTTACATTGTTCCTGCCTTCCCCTGCTGTCCAGCTGGATATGATATATTAAAACACATATAACATGTACATATAACTTTCGAGTAGCAAAAATGCCATTGTTAAACTTTAGCATTCCCCATTGTCCCTCCTGCAGAACCTATCAATAATGGTTGATCCACATACATACATACAAGCAGGCACTCAAGATACAGCAGTTTTTCATAAATTGTATTGACAGAGCCTTAAATTGTCACACAAAATAACTGGGTTTTTACAGATGAACCGTATTGGTACTAACAGCTGAATAGCAGGTGCAAATAGAGTGATTCTTCTCTATAACCTTGATGGTTTAAAACTGACTGCTGTTTACAGTGATTATCATTTATATGTGGTGATGATAGGAATCGTTCTGTATATCACTCCTTACTAATACCGTCCAATTAGCCTTCTTGATTGTCAGATTATTAATCAGTAATCACTTTTCGTTTTTGTTAATCAAATCTCTAGCATACTTAAGAGCCCCATACCCCTATTTTAAACTGTGACTCAACCAGAAGAGGATGACATTTTAGAGAAATGAAACTAAGATTGTTTTTTTTGCAGTCGAGCAATACTGCTCCTGAGTTTTGCAGGGCTCTATATGAAGTAATATGTTGGGTCTCATCAAGCTTTGTCCCATTCTATTACTTTCTTCTCTACCTGTGCTTACATATGACATTTCCCATGCCTACACCTGATCCCTTACCTGTGCTCCAAGCTCTGCAGGCTCTGATAACTTCTATACACAGATCAGCAAGTCTGGGAGTTTAATCTCTGACACAGCCTAATAGGATTGATTCAGAAAGGATATCATAGATCGAGTTCCAACTGGCAGGGTCAGTTGGACAAGTACAAGCTGCACAGATTTAAAACTGGCACTGCTTTCAAAAGTAAATACTAACATATCTAGTAAACAGGTTTTTTTTAACATGTCACTGACAAAGAAAGCTTGAGCAAGGCACAGTGTGGACAAGTGTTGAACATGCTTCTCTACACAGCTCTGCTAACATGTCTTTATCCTAAAAAGTAGCAACTACAGCATTTCCATGTTAAATTTATCTTTGATTAAAGACTTCCAAAATCAGTAGCACAAGTTAAGATTTAAATGCAGCTGTCCAGAGGTATAAGACAACTCGGTCACTTTTCTACTTTAGCAGAGGGGTTATGATTGAAAAGGAAATCAGGAAGCAAAATGATCATGTGACTGCTATCATTAACCAAAATTATACAAGATCAGCAATAGGAATTCATTAAAGAATAAAGTTTTTGTGTGGTTAAATAAAGCACAAGATTGGGTTCCATTTTTAACTCTGGAAGAGATTTTTTGTGTGAGCTTAAGCAAGTCACAAGCTTGTTGCCTCAGTTTATACATCTGTAAATGAGGTATACTTCCTTACATCAAAGAGGTGATCCAAGGCTAATTTTTTAAAGCTTGTAATGCACTGTGAGATCACTGGGAAAAAGACACTACAAACATTCAAAATATGATTATTTATGTACGTCTGTACCTGCACTGGCAGTCAATCCAGTTTTTTGCTCAATCCGAAAGCGAATTTCCTTCACAACTTCTTCAGCTGAAGTTCCAAAGACCACTGAATTTAGCAACAGTTCTTTATCTCTCTGTTCTTCATTGCACAGGTGGGAAGTAGCAACAGGCTGTTCCTCTGTTATGGAAATGTTATCTTCAAACAATATTGGTGAGACAGAGTGTGCATCTTCATTTGACTTTAGTTCATCAGTTGCAGTTATATCTTGTTTACCTACATTATAAAAAGGTACACAGATATGAATTCAACCTTCTTAATAAGCAACATATATTTTGTGAATTTATTCCTCTACACAGCTCCTGACAAAAGCAGGTTTAGCTATTTTACTTTTTTCCCGTTTGCAAAGTTCAAATAATTATGTAGCTGAAATAATTTCAATTACCCCCTTTTATTAAAAAAATAAGAAATGTTACTTGTGGTTGACCCAGGATTACGTTTGGCCTGGAAATTGAATTTCACTTTGGTGGGAAACCACATTGAGATTTTAGAAATGTTTTTGTCCAAAATTTAGATAAAAAGTTAAAACCTTTTAATTTTTAGTGGAAATGAAATTCTGCAATATTTTGTTTCAAAAACACTAAAATGTTATCTCTGTGGGAATATTCTGGTGTTTCTGAAACAAGAGTGTCTAGACGCTCTAGCTCTGCAGCAGCCTGCGAGGTGGCCCCCCAACCAGGATACAGGAGATCCCAAGTTGCCTGGTACCTCATCTGGTCTGTTGCAGCAGAATTCAGTCTCCCAGGGCTCCCAGCAGCAAGAACTACCCAGCCTTCCAGGCAGCTCACTTGCTGGTCTACCAAGGAGACCAGGTTCATACTGCTGGGTAGGCTGTAAGAGAGCCAGGGAGCTCATGAGCCCAGGTTCCCAAATTTCTTGCCATGTGGGCTGCTGAGGAACCTGGAAGAGGAGGTTACTCACCTTGTTCGTAACTGATGTTTTTCGAGATGAGTGCCCCCGTGGGTGCTCCACATTAGGTCGGTGTGCCGCCACCAAGCCTCAGAATGGAGATTTCATAGCAGTGTCCCTGGGGCCGCACACATGTGCACCAGCAGTCTCGCACTGTTAGGCTGCAGGCATCGCATATGCGCGCGCCCCGCCTCCCATTCCTCAGTTCCTTCTCTAGCCTGAAATGATGGCTTGAGAAGGCCAAGATCCTAAAGTAGAAGGAACGAAGGGAGGGTTGTGGAGCACCCATAGGGACATTCATCTCGAAGAACATCAGTTACTATCGAGGTGAGTAACCTCCTCTTCAAGAGAGAGATGTCCCCCTGGGTGCTCCACATTAGGTGACTACAAAGCAATTTCCCTTTAGGGAGGTAGGGACTTCGGATCTGGCAGAAAAGCAGTGAAAAGAATGGCCTTAGCTAGTTTCAGGTTGGAAAGAGGTCCATGTAAGTGCATAGTGCTTTGCAAATGTGTGGTGAACTTTAATGGAGCTTATTGTGAGGCCCACTTGTTTAAGGTGCAGAAGACAGTCGATGATGGTAGGTAAAGAAGATGTTGAAAGAACCAGCTGGTGACAAGGAAGGGAAATCATGGCTGGCGTGGCCATGCTGGAGCTGTAAGTATGACATGGGCCCTGCCCCTCCTTATCTTGTGAACTACTCTGTTCAATAGGGGTACAGGAGGAAACACATAGGATAGGTGGGACGTCCATACGATGAGGAAGGTATCTCCCATTGATCCTTTGCCTGTTCCTGCCCTGGATCAGAATAGGGGGCACTGGCTGCTGGACTGTGTGGCAAACAAGTCTATGATAGGGTGACCCCACAGGCGGAAGATGTCCGCCAATATGTGTGGATTCATTTGCCACTTGTGCACTCCTCTGCTGAGTGCATCTGCCATTGTATTCAGGGGGCCTGGAAGATGCACTGCAGTGATAATTGTGTTGTATTTCAGGCACCAGTTCCAAAGTCCTAAGGCCTCTGTGCAAAGTGCTCGAGATCAGGCTCCACCCTGATGATTTATATAAAAACACTGCAGCGACATTGTCTACGTACAGTCTGACGTGGCTGTTGGCGATGAATGGGAGGAATTTGATGCATACATTCCTGACTGCCCGCAGTTCTAGGACGTTTACGTGCAAGTTCTTGTTGGTGCTGGACTACAGGCCCTGGCAAGTATGACATTGTAAGTGGGCACCCCATCCTGTATGAGATGTATCTGTCGTCATGGAGACAGATGGTTCTGGTGGGTGCCAGGGGACTCCGGAACAAAGGTTCCATGGGCTCAGCCACCAGCGTAAGGATTCCTTTGCTATTTCTGGAAAGACTAGGGATTTGGATAGCGGACGGACATTGGGTTTGTACACCTGTCCCAGCCAGCTCTGTAAACATCTCATGTGCAGATGCGCATTGCTGACTATGAAGTTGCACGCTGCCATGTGCCCCAACAGCCGAAGACATTTGAGTGCTGCTGTGCGGGGACTGGATCGTAAGGTATTTACAGAGGCCACAATTTTTTGAAAACAGTCTGTAGATAGGGATGTGATGGCCATTGTCGAATCAAGGCATGCTCTTATAAACTGTATTTTTTGTGTAGGAGAGAGCGTTGATTTGGTTTTGTTCACCTGAAGGCCCAGGTGTCAGAAAAGGTGTCTTGTGACTGACAGAGAACAGCAGGAATTGTTGTGTGAGCGCGACTTGAGGAGGCAGTCGTCTAGGTAAGGAAATATGATAACACTTTGTTTCCTCAGGTACGCTGTGACAACTGCTAGCACATTTGAGAAGACCCTCGGGGCCACAGAGCGTCCGAATGGAAGCACTTTGTATTGGTAGTGTTGAGAATCTACAACAAAATGAAGAAAACGCCTGTGAGCAGGATGGATGGCAATGTGAAAGTATGCATCTTGCAAGTCGACGAACGAGAACCAAAAATCCTGTTCCAATGCTGGTAATATGGTAGCAAGCATTACCATCTTGAATTTTTGTTTCTGAACAAATTTATTGAGGGCTCGAAGGTCTAGAATGGTCCCTAGTCCCCCGACCTTTTTTCAGTCAAGAAGTAATGGGAGTAAACCCTTGCCCCTAAATTGTGTGGGGACTGGTTCAATTGCCCCTATGTGTAAGAGGTGCTCTACTTCTTGTTGAAGAAGGATCTTGTGAGAGTGGTCCCTGAAAAGGGACGGGGAAGGGGGGTGGAGAGGGAGTATGGACACAAAGGGAATAAGGTAGTGTGGCAGGGTGCCCCACCCCGCACTGTTTGGCCCTGGGATCGAGCCTTTACACACGCAGGTCCTGAGGCCTAGTCCATTATACACGCAGGTCCTGAGGCCTAGTCCAGGCTCTGGGAGGATGGGGTAGGGGGGCCCAGGCCCTTCCTCTCCACCGGGCCCCAACAGTGGTAGGTGGTTCCCACCACTGGCTCGGCGGGGAGTTCTCCCCGAAATGCGCCAAGCCCGCCGGGGGTTTCCCTGCCCCCTGCCCTGGGTTCCTTCCTATGCCAGCCCCCTGGCCAACGAAGACCCCACCTGCAGGCGCTGGGCTGGCGGCGGCCGGGACGTTGGCAGGCCCGACGTCTGGGACAGCAGCAATGGGGACGTCCACTGCGGCTGGGCGGGCTGCCCACCGTGGTTGGCGTTGCGGTTGCGCTTGGCCCGGGGACTGTAGCGGTGGAGGCAGCAGGCCCGGCGGCTCTCGCTCCGGCAGCTGGTCCAGCGGCTCTTACTCTGGCGGCAGGTCCGGCTGTGGCTCCGGAGGTTGGGCAGGAGTTCCTCCCTCCCCAGAGGCCACCCCAAACTGAGGTGTCTCCCTGGCCTTTATACCTGGCCCACAGTTGGAGCATGCCCAGCACTGCTGCGGGGGCAGGGCCTGCCCAGCCCAGCAGGCCAGTTTGCTCCTCCCTTGGCCAGTGCGGGGCTGGATTGCCCAGTCACAGGTAGCCTTTTCAATTATCTGCAGGACCCATCTATCAGAGGTTATATGTTGCCAGTTGTTGAAGAAGGGCAATCGATGATGGGAAGAGATTAGCTTGTGTTGATGTTGTTAGAATAGGTGAGAGGCTCTCCAGACCCTTGACCTGATGATCAAATTTGCTTGTTGGACTGCTGCAACTGTTGGGAATTGGTAGAGGGAGGGAGGCAGCGTTGGTTTCTGCCTCTGTTCTGTTGCTGCTGGTTTTATCTATTGTAGTGTTGTGCATATGGAGGGGATCAATGTCTCGGGTAGGGCTGATACCTATATTGCCTTCTTCTAGGTACTTGGTTGTGATTCCCCAAAGATCGAAGGGTCACTCTGGAGTCTTCCATGGAGTGGAGAATTTCGTTTGTGTTAGCTTCAAACAACTTCTGGCCGTCGAAAGGCAGATCTTCTACTGTAGATTGAATCTCCCTGGGGAATGGAGTGGAGCTAAACCATGATGCCCTCCTCATTACTACTGCTGTTGCTGTAGAACATACAGCCATGTCAGCAGCATCTAAAGCGGTCTGGAATGCTGTTCTTGCAATCATGTGACCCTTGGATACCAGAGCTTTGTAGTGTTGTCTTTTAGCTTCAAGAACGTCTGCAACAAAGTCATTCAGTTTGGTGTAATTCCTGTAATCATGTTTGCTCAATAAAGCTGCATAATTTGAAATGCGAAATTATAAAGTAGAAGACGTATATATTTTGCCCCCAGATGCGTCAAGCCTTTTGCAGTCACGGTCCATTGGGATAGACCCGAATTGTTACTGCTTGGATTTCTGTTGTGCAGCTTCCATCACGAGAGAATTAGGTGCTGGGTGAGAAAAAAGAAATTCCAAACCCTTGGGTGGGACATAATATTTCTTATCAGTTCTCTTAGCCATAGAAGGGACTGAAGCTGGAGTTTGCCACACCATCCTTGCCAGTTCTATTAATACTGGATTAATTGGCAATGCTATGTTTGATGGTGTTACTGAGTGCAGTATATCTGTTAGCTCGTGCTGATTTTCCATAACCTCTTGAAGAGGAATGTTTAATTCAGCAGCTACATGCTTAAAAAGGTCTTGGAAACGTGCAGCGTCATTAGAAGTCATTGAAGAAGGGGCCAGAGACCCTCCCTCCACTGGAGGGGGGGGCTCTTTGGGTCAGGAGGGGTTACTGCCTCCTGTTTAAGTTGGTCCCCTTCTTGTATTTGTTTGGAGGGGGAATACTGCACTCTGTGTCGTTTCAGGCCATGCTGGTGTTTCTGATAATATTGCCATTTATCCCAGTATTGGCAGTAGGGGTAAGGCTCAGGTGGAGGTACCCAGGGATTGCCATAATATGAAGGCATATTCCCAAATCTGGAAGAGTAAATACTCTGAGCTGTGTAAGGAGAATTCTCTGGTAAAAAATTCCTAGAGAAGTCATCATCAGATTTGGATGAAGATCTTTCCTGGGAGAGTGATCTCTGTGATATTAACACAGTGGGAGAGCTCTCAGGTTGTAAAAATGGTGAGTTAAATGTGGATGAGACTAATAAGTCTCTGTGTTGAGTGTAATGCCCAACAGGTGTTGTCGGTGATGCAGTGGGAAGCACGGAGGCTGAGGTGCTGAATCATGCCGAGGGCAGTTGTGCTGCATTAGGTGACTCTGTGGTGGCAGCTGAGGTGCCTGTTAACGTGATTGGCTCCACGTTCTTGTGCTGTGTTGGCAAGATTGTATCAGCGCCGGATAGTGCTGCAGCTAATGAGGCAAGCAGTTTGAAGCCTGTCACCTCAGAGTGCAATTTAGTGCATGCATGCTGTTTGTCTCTGCTGGGGGCTCCAGATATGCCAGCAGCGTCATACATGCTGAGGCGCAGTGCTGCCACTGCTCTCAGCACTGGCTGTGAGGGAGATGACCGATTCAGCGCCGTAGCCCCTTGAGGTGCTAAGGAGACTCGCTTTTTGGTGGGCTTTTTGGATCCCCGCTGCTTGAGATCCTCAGGGTACTGACCCGGATCAGAGGCTGGTCTAAGCGAGTTTTCCAATAAAAATAACTTGAGGCTGAGGTCTCTGTCTTTCTGTGCAATATGGGCATTTCTGAGAGATATGCTGCTCTCCAAGGCAGAGGACACATTGTGAGTGACCATCTGATATTGGGATATGCTCTTTACGTGAGATGAAGCACTTAAATCTCAGTGAGCCAGGCATGCCTATGGAAGGAGTCAGAGACTGCAGGAAGGGATTAACTGGGAGAAAAAGAAAAAAACCCTTATACTAATACAATTTTTTTTAACTAACAAAGTAATTAACTAACTATTTAAAACTCACTAACTAATTAACTATTCTAATGAATTTAACTGGTTTTATGAAGCATAATCATGTAGCCACAAAGAAGCTAGGGAGCACTGCTGAGTCCATCTGTAGGTGGAGGTATTAGAGAAGGAACTGCAGAGTGGGGGTGGGGGGGCTCACGCATGCACGATGCCTGCAACCGAACAGCGCATGGCTGCTCGTGCGTGTGTGCGCAGCCCCAGGGACACTGCTATGAAATCTCCATTCTGAGGCTAGGCGGCGATGCACCAATCTAATGTGGAGCACCCACGGGGATCTCTCTCTCTCAAAGCCTTAGTAACCTGGGCTGCTTGAGGAGGTGAGGGGTTGCCAATGCAAGAGTTGTAAAAAGACAGCTACACATGCAGAACACATAGCTTTTGATGAATATACATTTTTAACAGAAAAATATCCCACTGAAATTTTTTGATGAGCTCTATTCAGCATCTTCCAGATGTACCCAAACGCATTAAATTCAGTGTGAGGCTCTGCAGTGCAGCTCGCAAAAGCACCAAAACTGGGAAGGTAAACTGAAAAATATTATGTACTTAGATAATATGGAAAATATTACCATGTTTAGAACAGCTAAGAGACTTGTTAAAAAGAAAACAGTAAAAGAGTGGAAAGAACAAATGGGAATAGATGTGTTTGTGAGATCAAGTGTAAATTACACAGCGTCTTGGGGAATACTCAAGCCCACTGTGTCTTTGAGGGAGAAAAAGAAAAAGAAAGACTTTTTATGCTGATTATGGCCCATGGCAAGAGCAAAATAGCAATTCCACATGTACTCATCACCTGAAGTTTGGGGAAGGGAATGTATGTGTGGGAAGAGCAGGAAAGGAGAGGCCACATAATCACATGTCCTCCCCTCCCCACAATTAGAGCACTTATGTCATTAAGGAAAAGGATTTCACTGTCAAGATTCTAAAGGCTTATTCGAACATCAAAGAAATATACCTTGGAAGTGTCTTTTTTAATAATAATTTTTCTCCATAATAGTTGGAAGGAATTTTTATGTTAAAAACCATAATTTAAAAAACCAAATATATGCTACTATTGCAGCATATTAAAACTGATTATTAAAAATCCAATTATTAAAACAAAATTTAAACATCTTTAAAATTATGATTATTTACTTTTGTGGACTTCACTTGACTTGGAAATTAAAATAGACTAGTCAGGATAAGTTTCAGGTTTTCATGAAGTAGCAGAATGTTGCCATATCTGGGTTGCAAACACTGAAAAGAAATATTAACATGCAAAACAAAAAAAATTGTTCATTGAACTGTTTATAAAGTTCCTACAATATTTCTATTAGTACAGCTTTCAATTTTGTAAATTATTTTCTTTTAAATACACAAAGTCTAACACAAATTTAGGGGCAAAATTAATTTAAAGTATCCCTTAAAAACATAACCTCAGTGTAAAAAAAAGCTTTGCTTATAATCTTAATTTAAAATATCTAAACCATTTGCCCTAAGTTCTCCTCAAAGAAAATTCTTTAAATATACTTCTTTGCCAATGTCAACAAGAGATCTGCTATGTAAAGTTTGTAAGTCATTGAAAATTGGTAGATAAGATCCCAGGGGACATAAGTAAAAGACAAAAAAAGTTCAGGAGATTTTTGCAGTTTTTAAAAAAAGAGATGTTATTAAGGCCAAAAGAGAATATTATACTGATGCATAGGAAAGACGGGAAGTGAGGACACCCTAGCTTTCCCAGAAGATCTTCAGTGATCTGAAACTCAAAAAACATACAAGAAGTGGAAATTACATCAAACTATAAAGAATTAATATAAAAACAAAAGAAAACAAAAACAGAATCAAGCTGGAAGGGCATACTGAGTGGGCTTTGGCACTGAGTCTGGTTCCGTTCAATATTTTCACAAATGAGTTGGATAACGGCATAGGAAGTACACTTATAAAGGTAGAAGATGATACCAAGCTGAGAGGGGTTGCAGTCACTTAGGAAGACATCATTAGAATTCAAAATGATCTTAAACTAGAGAAACAGTCTGAAATAAATAAGATGAAATTCAATAGCAAATGCAAAGTATTGCAACACTCAGTAAAGAATAATCAATTGAACAAATACAAAATGGAAATGACTGTCTATAAAGAAGTACTGTACAAAAGGAGTCGAGGGTGATAGTGGGTCACAAACTAAATAAGAATCAACAATGTAATACTATTGCAAAAAAAGCAAACATTGTTCTGGGACGTATTAGCAGGAGTGTTGTAAACAGGACACAAGAAGTAATTCTTTCACTTTATTCCATGCTAATTAGGCCTCAACTGGACTACTGTGTCTAATTCTGGGTGCCACAGTTCATGAAAGATGTGGATAAACTGGAGAAGATAAATAAAAATGATTAAAGGTCTAGAAAACATGACCTATTAGGGAGATTGAAAGAATTGGATTTGTTTAGTCTGGAAAAGAGAAAACAGAGGGAACTTGATAACAGCTTTCAACTACCTAAAAGGTTGTTATAAGGAGGAGGGAGAAAAAATATTTTCCTTAACCTCTGCAGAATAGGACAAGAAGCAATGGGCTTAAACTGCAACAAAGGAAGTTTAGTTGGACATTAGGAAAACCTAACAGTTAGTGTAGTTAACTACTGGAATAAATTGCCTAGGAAGGTTGTAGAATCTCCATCATTGGAGATTTTTAAGAGTGAGGTAGACAAACACCTGTCAGGGATGATCTAAATTGTTCTTGGTCCTGCAGGGGACTGGATTTGATGACCTCTTGAGGGTCTTTCCAATTCTAAGACTCTGTGATCATTCTGGGACGTATTAGCAGGAGTGTTGGAAGCAGGACACAAGAAATAATTCTTCTACTCCACTTAGCGCAGATAAGATGTCAGATGGACTACTGTGTCCAGTTTGGGGCACTATACTTCAGGGAAGAGGTGGTCAAATTGGAGAAAATCCAGAGGAGAGCAACACAAATGACTGAAGTCTAGAAAACATGACCTATGAGGAAAGACTGAAGAAACTGATGTTATTTGATAATAATTAGTTCTGCCTCAGAGCAGGTAACTGGACTAGTTAACCTGTTGAGGTCAATTCCAGTCCTATAGTTATATGGTTCTCAGTATCTGACTCTACAAACCTTCAACATACGGAAACATCACTGACTTCAATGAGAATTCCATGTCCTGAGGGTTTGCAAGTAGTATTAAAAAATGTAACCTGTTCATGTAAGCATAAACTGAGTTATTTTGAAGACAGACATGCCTAAGTGAACACTTGCCAATATGCAACATGTCTATAATGCCTACTTAATTACATCGCTATTCTGATAGAAGATGGGCCAGTGTTTTTCAGTAGAATTGAAAGGTTTGTTCTTGTTTATCTCCTCAGTGACCTTCTTGATATTTTTCAAATACTGAGAGATTTAAATGATGCGGTTTTTGCAAAAAGTCAATAACTAGCACAAGACTTCACCACAAAACTTTTTAATTGCCTCAACTGTAAATCCAGCCGTGGGAATTTGTCTCTCCACATTCAAATAGCAAAATCAGATATAATCATGTTTTAATCATTCTTTATTTTTGAAGAGTTATTTTCTGATGTATTTTTATTCTTTAATGGAGCGTGCCTCTGCAACACGGTTTCTCACACTTCTAAAATGAAGTTAGGGCTTACATACTATGGAGCAGACTGCATTGTGCTATAAAAGACTTATTCAGAGAAGAGATCCTCTATGATAGGGAAAAGATTTGTTTATTGTTTATGGCTTTGTAGTCAGTTCTCACATCTAATTTCATATATATATAATTTCAAATTTACTATGCTAAATTGTAAAAGATAAGTATCTATAATATTTAGTAATTTGGTTACCATTTTTTGCAATGTTTTCTCTTTTGATGGAGTAACTTCTTTTATCTTCAGGCCAGTTCTGTCTTTCCTCTAAGTACTCTGTTATGTTCAAGTAGGCTTCATCTAGGCCAATGGGCATAAAACTAGGATCATATTCAGCCAGTATTTCTCTAACCTTGATAAACACAAGGGAGTATGTTTAGCTGTGCTGCAAGGGCAAAACATGCTGGTCTGCATTAAAATGCATTTGATACTTTTGCAATAACATGCTTACTTTGTACATCCATTGTGACCAGACCACCAGTATCATTATTGTAAGTATTTATGAAAAAAATAATCTACTGACTGGCAAATTTCTACAATTTCAGTTTGTCATTTTAAAACAGCAAGTCAATATTACACACCAAAACAAAAACCAGGCTCTCTGAGCAATGCAGATTTCACTGAAGAGGCAGCTGTGAGATGTATGCTTAAGTGGCTACATACTCTCAGATCATTAGATTCACATTACACTGTGGTAACCATGTGAAAAAAGTTCAGGAGGTTTGTTAGTTTATCCAAAACTTGGGATGCGTATGTGATCTAATTCAGTTTTTATGTTGTGCTGTGATTTGCACGGACATTTGAAGGATACAATACATTTAATTTCACATATGGAAAACTAGTTGCCTAATAGAAGAAAACTTTAACCACAGGAAAAATAAATTGTGGCTGACAGTTTGAAGATATTTTAATGTAGTTATTGAGGAGAGCAATGCTTAGTGCTAGTTATAGCTGTGACAATCATCATACAATTCACTTTGATTTACATATTGCAATTCTTTTGATAAATTACAGGAAAAGTGTGGCTTCTTATACCTAAGATGTTATAATCATTGCTCTAATCACACCAATATGTAAAATAAGCCTCTCCTTACAGAACTAGTATGTAAAAGTACTGTTTTTAATCTGATTATGACATTTCCTTGTATTAGAGGAATTTTCTATTTATTTAATGGAGATGAGTTTGACCTTAAAACCCATTTACATCTTTCAGATCTTTATCTCCCCAAACCACTCACAGTGGTCATGTCTGGTTTAAATATTTGAAGTTCTTATGAAATGCAAATAGCAACGTCTTAGAGTAAATGATAAAAATACAATTCTGATGCTTATTTTTGTAGTTTAAAATGTTTCATTTTCACTATAAAATGAGAATTTGAATCAAATTTTGTGATTTAAATCTTCAAGGATAGTCATGAGTCATTCCTCTTCTTGAAAGTGACTAAAAACAGGAAATTACCTTCGTGCAGTAACGATGGTTCTTCGAGATGTGTCCCCATGGGTGCTCCACTCTAGGTGTCAGGCTCGTCCCGGCGCCGCTGGTTGTAGGTTTTCAATAGCCGTAGTCAGCCGGACCACGCATGCGCACTCAGTGTCTCACGCTGTTCGCGCCTTTCTGTTGTCACGCGCGGTCCGGCTCCCACCAGTTCCTCTCACCGCTCAGTATCTGAAACGAGAAATGAACAAACCCCGGAGCGGGGAGGAGGGTGGGACGTGGAGCACCCACGGGGACACATCTCGAAGAACCATCATTACTGCACAAAGGTGAGTAACTTTCTGTTCTTCTTCAAATGGTCCCCGTAGGTACTCCACTCTAGGTGACTGTAGAGCATTAGCTGGTATGCGCTCCAGATCAATGTTTATCTGCGACTGACAGTACTACTGAGACAACCGTTGAGTCCGCGGCTAGACGTTACACTATTGCGTAATGCCGCATGAGCGTAGTGCTGGAAGCCCAGGTGGCCGACCAGCAAATATCGCTCAGTGTGACTCCCCGAGCGAAGGCTGTGGAAGTCACTACCGCTCTTGTGGAGCGAGCTTTAGGTTGTGAGAGAAGGGGCCTATTTCTAATAGAATGACAGGTGGTGATACATGAGCCTATGAGTCTTGCGATACGCTGGCTGGAGAGAGCATTGCCCTTGGACCGCTCCACAATTGACACTATTAGCCTCTCTGTCTTGCGCCATTGTTGTGTTCTATCGATGTAAAAGGAAAGTGCTCGGCGCACGTCGAGAGTGTGTAGTAAAGCTTTTCTCTGTGATGGATGAGGCTTGGGATAAAAGGATGGGAGTACAATGGGCTCATTAATATAAAACAACGAGCAGACTTTAGGAGTAAAGGACGGGTGAAAATGCAACGTGACCGAGTCTTTAGAAAATGACGTAAATGGTGGAGTTGCCATCAGTGCAGCCAATTCGCTGACGCTGAGCGCCGATGTAATCGCCAGTAGAAAAACTACTGTCACAGTCAACATTTGGAGAGATATGATTGCTAGTGGTTCAAACGGAGGATACATAATGGCATCGAGCACTAAATCAAGATTCCACGGGGGGGGGTGGTCTACGAGGGGGATGAAGGTTCGTCAGGCCTTTCAGGAACCTTTTGGTGATAGGGTGGGCAAATATTGAAAGTCCCTCTATGGGATGATGAAGAGCACTAATAGCTGCCAAATGCACTTTCAGAGATGAGATAGAAAGTCCCGAGTGCTGCAGATGGAAGACATAATCGAGAATATGGTGTAGAGGAGAGCCATCGGGTTTGATCTGGTCGCGGGAGCACCATTGCGTATACCTGCACCATTTTGCAAGGTAAGTACTCTGAGTGGATGATTTTCTGCTGTGCATTAGGACTTTTTTCACTTGTTCCGAGCAAAGGTGTTCACCTGTCTTGAGCCAGTCAGGAGCCAGGCTGTCAGGTGCAGATACTCTGGTTTGGGGTGAAGGAGAGAGCCGTGATTCTGCGAGAGAAGATCTGGCAGAGAGGGAAGCGGGTAAGATGGCACCACTAACATGTTGTGGAGGAACGGATACCATGGTTGTCTTGCCCAGGCTGGGACCAACAGAATAACCTGCACCGATTCTGCCTTGATTTTTTCCAATGTTCTGGGTATGAGGACTGCCCTCCTCCAGCTGACTAGGAAAGCGTCCCCAAGTGATCCCTTACCGATACCCACTCTGGAGCAAAAAAAAGTCAACATTTCCTGTTGTGTGGAGTGGCAAACAGATCCACCACGGGTGTTCCCCACATGCGAAAGACACACTGAATGATGTCTGTTCTTACTTCCCACTTGTGGTCCAGTGGGAATTGCCTGCTGAGAGAGTCTGAAATCACATTGCTGGTGCCAGGTAAGTAAGATGCTGTGATGGTGACATCATTTTGAATGCACCAATTCCAAAGTCACACTGCTTCCGCACATAGGGAGCGTGACCTTGCTCCTCCCTGCCGCTTGATGTAATACGTCGTGGCAACATTGTCTGTCAGTACTCTGACAGTAGTGCCCATTATGTGCGGGCGGAAGTGTTTGCATGCATGGAACACAGCCCTCAGTTCTAGGAGGTTTATATGCTGACGCCTTTCGACATTCGACCATGTGCCCTGCACCTTCATTCCGTTCATGTGTGCGCCCTACCCAATGAGGGAGGCATCTGTCGTTACCTGGCCGGACGGTTGCAGCCGATGGAATGGAACTCCCGCCATGAGGTTGTGTGCATTTGTCCACCATCGGAGGGATCTTCAGACGTATGCAGGAGGTGCTACTATTTTCTGAATGCTGTGTTTTGTGGGTATGTACATGGTTGCTAGCCACTGTTGTAGGCACCGAAAGTGAAGTTGTGCATGAAGCACGACAAAGGTGGTAGCGGCCATGTGACTGAGCAACTTTAGGCAGGTGTACACTGAGATTGTGGGGCCACTGGTGAGCACATGTATGAGGTCTTGAATTGCTTGAAATCTCTCTATTGGTAAGTACGCTCTTGCAGCGAGAGAGTTGATCATGGTGCCTATCGACTTCATGCTTTGAGTCAGATCTGGAATGGACTTCTGCTCATTTACTATGAGGCCCAAAGTGTCGAGAGTCTGCTTGTCTAGCATCACCATGTGGGAGGTCTCCTGCCGTGTTGCGCCTTTGATTAGGCAGTCGTCGAGGTAAGGGAATATGATGACATTTAGACTGTGGAGGTGTGCTGCCACGAGAGCAAGGGTTTTTGAAAAAACCCTGGGGGCCGATGCTACGCCGAACGGTAGTACTCAGTATTGGAAGTGATCGTTTCCTATTACAAAGCGAAGGAATCGCCTGTGCGCTCGGTGGATGGCGATGTGGAAGTACGCATCTTGCAGGTCGAGGGCTGCAAACCAGTTGTCGTTGTCGAGTGATGGGATTATGGTGATAAGCGTCACCATCTTGAACCGCTGTTTTCGAAGATATATCGGTTCAATCCCCGCAGATCGAGGATGGGTCTCCATCCCCCCCGTTTTCTTTTGCCTTAGAAAGTAGTGAGAGTAAAACCCTTTTCCTCTGAATTGATCTGGGACCCTCTCTACCGCCCCAATGGTGAGAAGGCGGCGAGCCTCTTGGCATAAGAGGTCCTCATGAGATAGGTCCCTGAAGAGGGACGGGGTTAGTGGGAGGGAGAGAGGTAAAGGGGATTGTGAGTCCCAATCGTACGTGTTCCAGCACCCATCTATCGGATGTCATAGTGGCCCACTGGTGGTAAAAGGTGCGCAGTCGATGATGAAATTCGGGGGAGGTGTTGGTGTGGTTTTCGACAACGTCTGATGGTTGCATACCCTCGACCGAGGAGTCAAACCTGTTGCTTTGACAATGGTGGATTGGCCGCACGTGCTTGTTGAGGGTGCCTTCGTTGTGGTTGTTGTTTGGAACGCCCTTGCTCATATGGCCGCTGCTGTTGTCTCTGAAACTGGTATTGGTATCTCCTCTGGTATGGGTAATACCGCTTGCGTCTAAAGGGTGGAGTGTACATCCCAAGAATACGCAGGGCCATACGGGAATCTTTTCCGGAGTGGAGGACCTCATGCGTCTTGTCCGCGAAGAGTTTACGTTTGTCAAATGGGAGATCCTCCCCTTTACCCTGCAACTCCTTGGGGACTCCCGCTGTGGCTAACCAAGAAGCTCTCGTCCTGGAGATCGTGGTGGCCATGGAATGTGCAGCCGTATCCGCGACATCCATCGCTATTTGAAGCCCTGCCCCCAAGGAAGTATATCCCTCTTGGACCACTGCCTTCAAAAGTGGCTTTTTGGATTTCGGAAGATACTGCGCGAGATCGATTAATTTCGCATAATTGTCAAAATTATGGTTCGAGAGCAGGGCGGCGTAATTTGCGATGCAGAGGAGTATGGTGGAGGATGAGTATACTTTCCTGCTGAAAATGTCCAATTTTTTTGCATCTTTATCCGCTCCCGTGCTCTTAGATTGCGGAGTCTTAACTCTTTGCTGGGCCGCGTCCACTACTAGGGAATTAGGTTGTGGGGGGTTGAAGAGGAATTCGAGTTCCTTTGATGGTACGATGTATTTCCTATAGGCCCGTTTGCTCATTGGTGTCGTCGACGCTGGTGTCTGCCAAATTTCCTCTGCAGCCTCCATGATTGCTTCACCTATGGGAAGTGCGATTTTGGATCGTTGCTGCGGGTGTAGATTTTTCAGCAGACGGTACTGTTTGGACTGCACTTCCGCCAGCTGCACTTCCTGAGACTCAGCAACCCTCTTAAAAAGTTCCTGAAACTGTCTCAGGTCATCTGGGGGGGGACATCCCCAAGGAAGACTGCCTCGTCTGGGGAGGATGACGACTGGTCTGTTGGTGAGGTACCTTGAGGTTGGTTGTCACTGTCAGATATCTGCCCCTCCTCTAGCTCCGATTGCTGTGCTTGTGTCGGAGGGATGCTGGGAGGCAATACCGTTGGTTGCTCTTTATGCTGTTCATGTGTCACTGGTGAGGAGTGCCGATAGCGCGAGGAGTGGCAGCAGCATGATTACCTGGCGTAAGAGTGAGCTCTGTGATGCCGGTGCGATCTGTGATAGCGGCCGTAATATCGTTTGGAGTAAACTGGTGAGGATCTTCTTGATGAGCATAAGCTACCATGCCTGCTATGGTAGCTTGTGCAGGGGGAGCGACTCGGATAGTGGCTACTGTGAGGTGAGCGTGTCTGTGCGGGTGTGTCTATGCGGATGTGAACTATAACCATGCACAGACTGTCGCTGGGGCGATCTAGGGCTGCGATGCGGCGAGTATGATTGTCCGGTAAGGCTGGGCTACTGTCTCGTCTATCTAGGGGAGCAGTGCACTGGCAGTGAGGGGGACAGTACCGGAGAGAAAGCTAGGGACGGAGAGAGCGATGGAAGGCGTGTTATAAACTTCCGAGTGGCTTTCGTCGGTACTGAGATGGTGCCGCTATCCGAGTCTTCTTGTTCTATTCTGGCATCCGACTGTCTCGGTGCCGAGCTCTGCGGCGGTTCCGCAATCTGTGGTGCCGGCGCGCCAGGTGGAGTCGGCGCTGATGTTGGCTCCTGTGCCAATGCCTCCAGTGCCGACGTTGACGGCGCTGGAGATCGCTGTTCTGGCGGTGCCAATGCCTGTTTATGTTCAGCCCTCGGTGCCGACGCTGAGTCCGGTGCCGATGTGGTGCGCATTGTTGGTGCCAGCATGGCTGGTTTTTTTAAAATGCACGGCGTGATGGTCTCAGAGGCTAGGGGGGTGGTACCCAATGTGCCTGGCTTATCCCCCTTGCTGACTCTTGTCCTAGGAGCAGCAGGTAAAGAGCGTGCGGGGGAAGCTCATATTTTCTTCGGCGCTATCACCCTGGGGGACGACACTCTTCATTTCTGCGCCACAGCCGTGTCAGAGGGTGAGGGCAGAGTGCCACTTGAAGGCTGCAGGGCCTTGTCAAAGAGGATCATTTTCAGGCATATTTCCCTGTCCCTGCGTGCCCTTGCTGTGAGCGTGGAACAGTGGACACACTTTGGGGGAATATGCGCTTCCCCAAGGCAATGAATGCACACTGCGTGACCGTCCGAGGCCGGCATAGCCTCCCGACAAAGGGAGCACTTTTTAAAACCTGGTGAGCCAGGCATGGTGGGGTCCGGGAAGGTGCCAGAGCCTGAAATGGGAACAAGAAATTAAATATAATCTCTAACTATTATTAAACTACTTATTTTTTTTAAACTATGAACAACAATAAGAACTGTAACCAACATGAACTAACTAACCAAACTAACTAATTTCTAACTTTTAACAGGTCAAGGTTCGCTCTGACTGAGGAGAAGAGGGGAGCTCCGCCAGCAACCGAGGATGGTTGAGAGGAACTGGTGGGAGCCGGACCGCGTGCGACAACCGAAAGGCGCAAATGGCGCGAGACGCTGACTGCGCATGCGCAGTCTGGCCGACTACGGCTATTGAAAACCTCCGACCAGCGGCGCCAGGACGAGCCCGACACCTAGAGTGGAACACCCACGGGGACCACTCGAAGAAGAACGTAGACTTTCCAACAAGTTTTGTTTGCTAATGTGAAATCAGTGTGCTATTTTCATTCAGGTCTGAGTAAAAATGTCATAAATGTAATAAAAGCAACCACAACAAATGAGAAGAAATGGGCATTTTCAGGAAGGGACCCAAGTCTCAGGGCCTAAACCAGGGGTGAGGAACCTTAAGAAAACACAAAGTATTTAAATATATATAGTTGTTCATCATAACGTGTTAATTGAATGGATTTTTTCCTTAATGGAAAGAAATGTACCATACTTTTTTAGAGATAGGAAATAGTAATCATCTTTCTTCCCTCCTTAATTTTTTCCATTTTACTCCTCAGTCCATTCATTTTCTGGAAACAAATGTAGACGTCTTTTGAGATACTTAATACTCTTTGATACAATCTCTCTCCCAGGCAATTAGCATTCCACATGGTTATTATGGTATGAAGTAATTCTCTCTGCACTCCCTATTAACACTAGGGATGTTAAATATCGGTTAATTGAATAGTCGATTAACATAATGAATTTTTATTGGTTAGTCGACTATTCTATAGTCCCTGGGAAAGAGACCAGCAGCCAGTGCTCTCCATCCCTGCTCCCAAGGAGCTCCCTGCTACTCCGCACTACTGTCTGTTGATCAGAGGCAGCAGCATGGGGTGTCAGGTGGGAGTTGGTCCACAAGGGGAGCCAGTTTAAAAACCAGCTCCCCTCGCAGACCGGCTGCCTGTCGCCCTTCACTGCTGTACAGCGCAGGGTGGCAGCAGCCTCTGTCCCGGGGGAGAGGTGGGGCTGAATTCCCAGCCCCCGCGTGAGCCAGAACTGAGCCGGGCTGCCTGCCCACCTGGCTCCTAATACATTTGAAATTCAGAGCCACAGCAGGGATAGATCCCAGACCTGGTGCGAGCCAGGACTGAGTCGGGCTGCTGGCCAGCCTGCTAAAAAAATTTACTAGCAAAGGCGGGGGGGGGGGGGGAAGAGAGAGAAATGCACGTAGTCTATAGCATTAACCTATAAGCTTTTGCTTATCGATTAATCAACTACACTATTATATCCCTAATTTACACCTAGTTTCCTAATTATTAGACTACATGCAATGGTTTTGAATTTACCAGCATAACACCATCATCTGTTCATTACCTAATTTTGAAAACCTCTATTACCTTATCTCTATTAATGGAACCAGATCAGGGATGAATTTGCTCCTACTGTCTCAAAACATTAATTTAAATGCAGTATTTAATTTACATTCAAAACCATGTTTTGAAAAGTTTAACCTTTAGAATCTAATGCACAAGTTTTGATTTACTATTGTCTGGAGAAAAAAACCAAACCAGCTACTTACCACTATTGGTTAGAGAGCTGTTCTTGTTGAGTACTTACCCGTTTACTCACTTCTTCATACTTTCTGAAGTTTAATGGCACTATAGTAAGATGTGGGCATAGTTTCTTTGCAATAAATCCAGGCATGGCTGCACGTACACCAAATCTCCTAGCATGGTAATTTGAAGTAGACTTAGCAGGGAAAAAATAGATGTAGAGTTAAATAACCAAGTGAGTTTCAATGCATGCAGCAATTTTAAAGACTGATGTACAAAGCTATAAAGACAATGCTTTTTTCCACAGAACATCTATCAAACTGTAGCAACCAGTTCCACTGTAGATTCAGTATGTTACATTCTATAGCTTTTAATTTATTTGCATTATGAGAACTACCTGGTTCTAGGAACTGGTAACTGGATAGTTCTCATCTCTAATTGGTGGGTTCAAATTAAGTCAAATTGTTAACTGATAAACTTATTTAACTGAAGTGTTTTCCATTTTTGCAGATCTTCTTAGTGAGGAACTAACTGGCATAATTAGAAACATTAGCAAAGGGCACACTTTTGACCAGGCCACAGGCACTGTACCCATTTATCCAAAAGGGTGATCTCTCTTGAAGAGGGTTGAGTCACATTGGTTGAACATCATGTGGAAGCTTTCATGGCTGTTGTCTATGCCATTCTTGTTCCAGAGCTAAAGGACATCAGTCTTGTCAATCTAGCATCTTTAACATACCACTTAATCTATACTCCTCTTCTTTTCTTTGGAGGCTAAGGCCTTGTCTACACTAATAACCCCCCACCTCCCTCCCACAGTAATCTAATCTATGCAGCTTTAGCTATGCAAATAGTGTAGCTGAAGTTGCCATACTTCACCAGTAGTTTTCTGTTCATTACAGTTAGTGGAAGCTAAGGATATTAAGTAGAGAGTAAATGACTAATCCTGTACGTGATACAATTTGTATCGAGTACATGATTAGTTGATAAGGGGCTGCTGTGGCTCTGCAATTTAAATGTATTGGGATCTGGGCGTGCAGGCAGCCTGGCTCCTACTACCTTTAAACTGCAGTGCTGCAGTGGGGGTAGGTCAGGGACCTGGTGCCAGGTCCAGACCACTGTGGCACTGCCTTTTAAATGTAGTAAGAGCCACTCAACTTGTACTACATTTAAAAGGCAGAACCACGGTGCTACTGTGCCCCTGCCTCCCCAGCCCCACCCCATGCACTGTGGAGATAGTGCTGAGGGGAACCAGCTTTTAAGCCAGCTCCACCCAGCACTGGCTCCTGCTCCCTGCCTCCCTTGCCACCTCTGATATAGAGGCACCGGGGAGAGGGGGGATGCAAGGAGTCGACTCGACTACTCTTTTATATCCCTAGTGGGGGTTGCTCTCCCATAGACTCTGACTACTTTTCTTGTCCTGGTGGAGTACCAGAGTCAATGGGAAAGCGCTCAGAGATCAATTTATTGCATCTAAGCAGATGCAATGAATCAGTCTTCAGTGGCTCGACTGCTACAACATTAAGCCACCATGTAGTAAAGACAAGCCGTAAGTCCAATATTAATAACAAAAAAATGTTTAATTAAACACTTGCTTGTATATCTGGTCCTCCAAGATCACATTCATTTTAAAGTTAATAAAATTCCAATATGCTTGAATTTTTATTAAATGTAGGTAGGCATCCACCTTTAGTATACTCCAAGGAGCAGAAGAGCTAACTGAAACATGGGAAACAGACTGAGATATTACATGCTATGAGACTATATAGGAGATATATAGAGAGAGATTCAATTATTTCCTAGGACTAGTTTCAGTGAAAGACAAGCAAATGAAAGAAAGGTTAAGTTACAACCACTTCTGCTCTATTCAGAGCCTATAATTTTAATCTTGCAAGATGCTGACAACCCTCAACTCTATTAGAGCACACAAAGTAAAAATGCCAAAACAATCTGTAAAAAATGGATAACCTCGCTAAAGTAATAATTCTACAACTTCTTTGCTTCTATAGCATACTATATAAAATGGATCAAATTCTAGGTTGATTTATTCCCCATGCAATTCCACTGACTGAATTTGATGTACATCAGCACAAATGTTGGCCCAGTACAGGTTGGACCTCCCTGGTCCAGCACCCTCAGGACCTGAGGGGTCCCAAACCAAGGAGTTTGTTGGACCAGGGGAGGTCAGTGCTCCCCTGCTGGCTGCCCACTCCCAGGCTCCTCTCCTTGGGGCTCCCTGACCTGCTGTGGCCCCGGTAATGCTGGTTCGGCAGGGGTTCATCACGCTGCTGCCTGCAGGCTGACTCAGCGTTCCCTCGGGCTCCCAGCTGGGATCGCCTAGCTGCTGCATTCCTGATGCTGCAGAGTGTTCCCTGGAAGGGGCCACTTGTTTCCCCTGCCCCTCTGCTGGCATTGCCCAACTGCGGCTGGCGATTCCCTAAGGTTCCCCAGCGGGACCACCCACCTCCACCAGCCCTGCTTCAGCTGGCACCGAGGATTCTCCTGCTGAGGCAGGGGCTCCCCAGCTATGCCTGGCCCTGTTGACGTCAGGGGGTCCCCCGCCAGGTCAGGGGCCCCCCAGCTGCTGCTGGTCCAGCCTGAGTTCCCTAGCCCCCACGTTGTCTCCTACTGCAGCCTCCAGTGCTCTTTGGTCAAGCAACATCCGTGGACCACAGATACTGAACAAGAGAGTCCTGGGTTTGGGAGGTTCAACCTGTATGTACAAATCAAGCTAATCATAATCCACATCAGCAGCATTTTTAGAATCATACAAAATAAATTCATCAGTATATAAATTCTAAAGGCTTTACTGGATGTTATAATGTAATTTTCATTTCACACTTCAGCTGATGGGAATTCTGCTAATAACAGAGTTGGCAGGCATCCAGTTTTCAACCGGAATGCCTAGTAGAAAAAGTGACTTTGGTGGCACCGGTCAGCACCACTGATCAAGCTGTTAAAAATACAGTTGGTGTGGGGCTGGCAGGCTCCCTTACCTGACGCCAAGCAGTTCCTGGAGCAGCAATATATCCCTCCTGTTCTTAGGTATGGGGTGACTATGGGGTTCTGCATGCTTCCCCTGCTCCAAGAACCAGCTCTGCAGCTCCCATTGGCCAGGAACTGCAGTCAATGGGAGCTGCGGGAGCAGCACACACAGACTCCTAGATACCCCTACACCTACGAGTCAGAGGGACATGTCAACTACTTTCCAGCAATCACCTGTTCCCCAAAACCAGCATCCCCTCCCAAACCCCAGTAACAGCCCAGAGACCCCTCATTTTTAGCCGAACCCCGAAGCCTGCAACCACAGTCCAGAGCCTGTATCTGATCCCACACTGCAACCTCTTGCCTAAATCAGGAGCCCTCTCCCATACCCTGTACCATTTTGCCAGGATCCTGCTCCTGCATCACAAAACCCTCATCCCAGAGCCCACACACCCTCAGTTAGAGGCCTCACACTTCCTCTTGCAACCCAACCACCTTGCTCCAGCCCAGCAAAAGTCAGTTAGTAAGCAAAGGAAGAAGAGAGGGAAGGAGAGCGGATAGAGCGAGCAGGGGGCAGGGCCTTGGAGAAAGGGCATAAGCAAATGGGTTTGTTTTTCTGCTATGAGAAAGTTGGAAATCCTAGATAAAAATAAATACTCAAGGAAAAATGAGACTTCAAAGTGCAGCTCACATTTCATGTGTTTAAAATAATTTGAATCTAAATAGTTTAAGTGCTTAGGCTCTCTCTCAATATATTTTTCATATTTAATTTTAACAACAAATTGTTTTTTGACATAGGAGCTATACATTAGATTGATATCTATACCTTCTAATTTTGACAACCAATGGGTGCCCTGCAGAGCTCTACAATAAAGCCTAGATGTCTCTTAACACCAAAATAAAGTTACAGCACAAATAGACTACAGGCTCCAACATACAATTCTACACCTTGTATTAAATGACCAGGCCAAGAGCTTATATACTTAATAAACAACTTTTCTCTTGTTCATAACATAACATTTTGCAAACTATCTAGTTCTTTGAAATGTAATATCCACATTTACACAGTAAAATAATATTTTCTCTGTCTGTTTATTATGATATGCCTTTCTAATGTCTTTGTTACTTGTTTCACTGAATCTTTATGTTATTTGGTCATGGTATCAGCTTGACATTTGACCTTACCAGCATACTCATCGATCCCACAGCGATGGGTTTTTCCTTCAGCTCCGGATGGTCTCTCATTTCTACTGATGCATAAAAGGCATCCATGTCAATGTGCACAATAGTACAGCTGAGATCACGGCTCTGCTCTAGATCCAGCGCATGTTTGTCAACCTGTGCAAAAGTGCATAAAAGGTACACAAACACAGAATTTACAACTATATATTAGATTGGCCAAGGTGCCTCAGTCCAAACAAACGTAAAGAAAAGCCTTGTTGTTACATAGTAAGAGGAGAAAGTTTGTTTTTGCAGCAACCTGTTTTGTGGGGGTAAGGATGTAACTAACACGACAAAAAAATAAAAGCAGAAAAGTTTGTCATATTTATACATACATACACATAAGTGCAAGTATGTATAATAGTCCACAAGTTGTATTTAGCTCTCATTCTGCAACTTATTTGCTAAAAGGAACACACTACTGAGTAATATGAGATTCTTCCTGCTCCTTCTAGTTTGCTCACAGCCCATTTATTTGAAGACTAATAGACCAGGATGTGCAATCAAATTACGTTCTTCCACATAGCAGTGCACAGCACATATCCTTGTTCAGTGAGTTGGGCTAGTCAAACTGGTTTGTATAAAATGTAAGGCACCAGTGGGAAGGGTAGAAGGTGAGGAGTTCAAACAACAGAGAAATATTTGAAAAAATACTGAAAACAGCATGGTACAATATATAGAAGGGAAAAAAGTAATTATATTTAAATCCTCTAGGAGCAGACTTACATAGTTCTATTGTAACATTAATTAAGCAAGAGTTAAAAGCCATGTAAAATTGTTAAAAGACATTTCTCTACAGTCTAATTAATTTATTTTCTTCTTTGTTAATTCTGATTATCTCATATTCTACAAACTCTGGATAGGGTATTCTCAAACGCAAATCATCTTTATTTATGTTGACTCCCACACTCCCAATCACGCAATTTAATCTGCATTTCCAGATACTGTCTTTATTACAAAACTTGTTTTTCCCCTACCTGCATTACTAGCGTAATGCCATGTCTAATGATTCACTAGTGTCTTATGCCCATATAAAAACAGAGATGGAGACTCCTTTAAGCTAGTCACAAATTAAAAAGATGATTGTTTAAAATAGCAACAGCAGCTCATTAAAGGAAACATAATAAAATGAAGGCTTTGTAGAGTTACTTTTGAGAATCATGTTTGACCATAACCATATTTTCCTATTAAAACTAAAGATGGTTAAAGATTAGCTTCTTAGAGGTAAGACAGGTACATACCTTTACAAATTGTGTAGCCTTTTTGAAAAGAAAATTCTGATATGGAAGATTTAGGGGGGTTTCTATATATTTTATAGGGGAAAAGACCTGAAAATCTGGCCATTAGACTTTTAAAATTCTTACATTTTTGTATGTATTTTTAAACAAATAATTGAAGTTATTGTGACTAGTTCTTGACCACAGATGTAATATAGATGCCAAAAATTTCTTTCTTAAGTAGCATTTATGAAGTAAGAATGTAAAAACTTTAATTTTGTGCCTATTTATGTTTGGAAAAGTATTTGACAGAATGGAAAGAAACTAGGAGGCACTAGTAATACTATGCTTCAAGGAGACAGCAATATCATTCCGTTAAAAACTAGGCTAGAAGCACATTAAAATGGAAAACACTTACTGTTGGCAACAGTTAATATAATTCGGAAGCTGGATACTTCTGCAAGTTTTAAATTAATCATAGTACCGAATAATGAACATAAAAATAAAGCTTTGACCCTTCGCATTATGGATTATTGGAGAACTTCAGACATTTGTGCATTGTGAGCAGAGTAATCTCAATCAGCCATAAACAATTTATCAGAAGTGGAGCCTTACTCCATGTAGCATTATATAGGAAAACTTGGCCTGACTAATAAACCAATGACATTCTGTAATATGAAACTCCATCTTTGGCATTTACGATTTTATTAAAAAAAAAAAAAAAAGATACATATTGTAAAATATTAAAGGTAAAATGTGACAGGTTTACAAGTATATTAAAGATAATAGAGATTACTTTAGGACATTTGTTGTAAGAAGTGCTCCTTTACCCAAAGCCAACTGCAGAGGAAGAAGTCTAAAATAAAGCCAAACTAAAGCATCTTTATTTTTCATTTCTGACACAGAGTCCCACAGCATGTGCAGGTTCTACTATATAAAAAAAATGCTCGAAAAGGGGATATTAAATTGCAGATTCTATGGATTTATAATGTTGCTGTGTCCGACGACATTGGGATACTGTCGAGCAAAACAAATGGCTTTTTAGAAATCTTGCATATTACAGTATCAATATTGACTGGACTTCTAATATTCCTGTCATCTGAAGAAGTGGGTTGCGCCCACGAAAGCTCATAATACCATCTATGTGTTTTATTAGTCTTTAGTCTGTTTGTTGTTTTTTAGACTAACTCGGCTACCCCTCTGAAGTTTTTAAAAGAACTGTCATGTTAGTGAGCATCTTAAAGAGCCCGTTTGCCCTCCTTCTACCATCCTACCAACTGATAAGGTTTGATCTGAAGATAAGAATTTACAGTGTTAAACAGAAGCATGAATCTAGCCTTACTTCTTAATTCTAAACAAGTTGTCTCCCCCTTTATCAAGTTGAGGAGAAGATTAGAGTATCTGGTTCCTGATCATAAGGAGATAATATCTGAAAGTACAGGTTGGACTTCCCTGGTCTGGCACACTCAGGACCTGAGTGGAGGGAGTTTACTGGACCAGGGAAGGTTAGACCTTGGGGTCTTCCTGGGCTCCCCTCCTGGCCACTGTCCTGTCTAGTGTGCTTCCCCTGGCAGCTGGCAGGGCTCCACTCATGGCTGCCATCCTGCTTCAGCTGATGGGGCTTCTTTCCCACAGCTGAATTCATAGACAGACCAACAGATACACAAACTCTCTAATATAAATATAATATGACCTGACATGATATGTGTTGGGAAAACAAATTCATTAATGTTTGTGAAATAACACATATTATAGTGATGAGAGCCATGGAAAAAAACTGAGGAAATTAATTATTCTATAACTGGAGCTAAGTTAGACTAGCATATGGTAAACAAGATATGGGACCACATACTGAACAACAAAGATAAAATATTAAACAGCTGCTCATACAGGGAACACTGTCTATCCTGTGCACAGAATGAGGCAGGGGTCACATTGAAAAAAATAGTATGCAATCACATAATTTTAGATCAAATCATACTGCATGTAAAGAAATAGACAAATTAAGATGTTTGACTTAGCAACATCAATGTTCTTTTAATGTGATTTTTGTATGCAGTGCTATCTAGTTTCTGATAACACTGTCCATCAGTGCTGTATTTGAATACCTATGTAAAAGTGCTTCTTTTGGAAAAGAGAAACATTTTCATAAACAGCTCCGTTTCTTGCATGCATAGCTTTCTCAGACTTTATTTCCTTCCACTGTACATGAAGGTCCATAACCAACACCCTAATAATAAAGGAAACCAATTTTTCTATTGTAGGCAATATGACTCTTTGCCCAGATTTTTTATTTGTAAAACTTTGAAGATTGCCATGACACTATCAAAGTAGGTAGCATGCAAAGATAGATAAATCATCAGCATAAGTAATAGGATAATCCTAGTTAAATTTTTCCTTAGCACTATAAACTATCTTACACAATACATGAATAAAACAGGAGTTTAAAAAAATACACACAAAATGTTTAAACCAAAATGACTGCTCTGGTATTTGTTAAGAAAATAAATGAGTTTCAGAGGAGTGCATTATGAGCAGTGTTCCTTCTAAGCTGCGTGGCAGCACAACCCCACAGCTGCTTAATGAGCCCCACCCAGCCAGGGACTCAGGACTCGTGCATGGAGCTACCTCGCTAGGGGAGAGGCATTTCTCCCTCAGCTACAGCAGCAGCTCCCTGCTGAGGACGTAGCAAGGAGTCTCTCCCAGCTGGTAGGGAGGGGACGTGTCCCTATGGGTTGGGAGAGACGTGCTGCTCTGTCCTCGGCAGGGAGCTGCTGCTGTCACTGAGGGAGAAGTGCTCCTCCCCGCACCAGGCAGCTCCATGCATAAGTACTGAGCCCGTGGCTGGGTGGGACTCATTAAGCTGAGCAGCAGCAGAGCTCTGCAGCTACTTAGAGGGAAAACTGATCATGAGTATTGGACTTTATTTATTATTTGATTAGATGTTTTCACCATTGGGGGAAAAGGAGTACTTGTTTTAGTTCCATTTTGTTCAGGTAAGGAATACTTCAAATGAAGAGTCTTATTAGCTATTTAAATTTTCTTCTATTCACTAAATATAAATTTGTATAATCAAAATGTTATGCAGGTTTTAGCTGCACAATTATTAACATCAAATGGAATCAGGCAACTAACAACATGTGCACCACTTTGAAATTTTAGGACAAGTATCAATAATATATCCCTAAAAATGAATATTCTGTTTCCACTCTAAACACTTCCCAAACTGGTTAGTACCTGCAGTTGTGCTTTCAAAAGCTGTTGGCTGGTAATTTTATCTTTTAGCTGCATCATTTTTTCAATTCGTTGGTTAACTTGCTGATCTTTCTTAAGTTCATTTTCATAAAACCTAGAACCCTACCAGAAAATAAAAAGTTAATATACATTTGAAAGTCATTTCCTTATAATCTTTACAATAACTGAACAATAAAGGAAGGTGCATTTTATCTGCTAACGACTTATTTAAATGGAAAAAACCTGCACTGAAATAAAATGGACAGTTGTTTCCAATCCTATTAGAGAAGCAGATATAGCCTTATGTTTTGGTCGCTATATATTTTAAGGATTTATATATATGTTATATATATATTGGATAGTCACATAAGTGAGGCATATACAACAGACAACTGTAGTACTCAGATTACATGAAGTTCATATTCTTCCTTCACTCCGCCACTCAAAGTTTAATAGAATCCATTATGCTCCAGTGAGGCAGAGACATGTCCTGATGTGTGATGATGCAGTTGTAAAACTTTAGATAGATCAGGGAGCTGCCAAAATAACTCAAAATAAGTAAGCTCCTTGTTACTCTCTAGGCTACTTTCTGTTATATCTTGAAAGATACTGAATGTAAAACTTGAAAATTGACCTACAGCATGTTTACTTTTCACATGCAGCACTTCCTCACAAGCCTATGGATCTCATCTGCAGAAATATAATGCCACCCAATCTCAGAAGGATGTTGCAGAATTAGAGTTTAAAAGAGGGTTCTGAGATTGTTCAAGGGTATGTAAATACTCCATATGAAGAGAGATGGAAAAGACTGAGATTATTTATCTTGGAAAGCAAATGAATAAGAGTGGGCATGATATAAAATATTAAATGATATAGAGAAGGTAAATCAGGAACTTCTGTTCTCTGTCTCGTAACACAAGAACAAGAGGATATTTAATGAAAATAAAAGGGAACAGATTCAGAACATATTAAATACTTTTTCACAGAATGTGTAGTTAGAGTACAGTACTCACTGCCACAGAATATCATTGAAGCCAAGTATTTAGCAAGATTCAGAGAGATACTGGATATTTATATGGATAACTAGAAGATCCAGTTTTATAACAGATAATGCTAAAAATATTATTAGAAGAAATATAAAACCTCATGCTTCAAGATTTAAACCAATCTCAACTAGTAGATATTAAGACAAAATTTTCCTTCAGTATCAGGCATGCATGTAATCTTCTCTTCCCTCTATAATCAAACATTAGTGATAATGCATATTGGAAAGTCAGTCCCACACTTTCTCTCTTTCTTGCAATTTTTTTTTTTTTTTAAACAGAATTTAAGATGTTGGTAACTTCTAGCGAGCAACTATCAAAGTTCGGTTCCCTTATATATTTTGTGTACCTCTTCACAGTAGTAATAATCTTTACAAGGGTTTTGTTTGTTTTCGGAGGGGTTGAAAGGGAAGATATTTGGCAGAATTCCATACCAGAATCCACAGCTATAATACACTTGATACTGTACAGTTTGTTGGTCTTATTCCCCAAAAATGTAGCTTTTAAAAGGGCATGAGACTTGTTCTCATCTGACAATTTTCAAAATCTATCATGAATTTGGCTCCATCTCTCTCAATATAATGGCAGCAGCTGTAGCAGTTTTGCAGGAATTATTTCCATAAATACCAAATGGGATGTCTCTTACAAAGGAATACAGTTTGAGGAAGTGCTGAACAGTAAGATCAGATAAAATATATGAAAAACTAAACTCTTTGTTTCATGCAAATATCCTTAGCATTGGATACAAAAACAGTCTGCAATAGCAGAGTTGTGTTAATTATATATTTTCCAAAGTATTAGCTCCTCCATAAAGCAAGAACATGGCAATTATTATTTTACCATAACTGTTTAACAACAAATCTAGGGCCAGAAGGACCCTTCTTGTAATTAAAGGCTGTGTAAGAAGTAGAGGAAATTCTGAGAGGTTATCCTTGCTCACTTATCCCTAGATGGGAAGAATCTAAAAACCCCATAGATTTGAGGGCACCTCTCAAGCTCCAAAAGAGTTGCTGACGGGAACTGCACCGCTGGTTGCTTCCTCCTGGGACACACCCTAATAAGGAAGCGTAGTCAGCCCAGAGCAGTTCTACTAAAAAAGTTTATACAACAGCAAACCATATTAACTTTCTGGCAGATTCCCCGTTGTTTGTGAGGAGGGTGACGAAAAAGAATATTTCCTGTGTCACCCACATACAGAACACAGGAGGTTGCTGCCATTTATGCATGCAAAACTAAAAAATAAATAAGTAAAAAGCAAAACCCTAATGGAAAATATTATACAAATGAACCTTTGTGGCTTCCATTATGATTTTATTTATTTTCTCTTTATCCAGTCCTTGCATTCCAGCCTTGTTATCATTGAGGCCCATTCTAAGCAGAAATCCATCATCATCATCAGTGTTACCAATTTTCTTTGTGCTGTCCATATCACAATGAAGTGAGTGCTTCTTCATACTTCAATAACCTAAAACAGATATAAGTTACATACTTGTTTCAAAATTCAAGTTGATGAATAATACAATTCCACAATCACTTTCACTTCTAACTGACATGCCAAAAACTGAGGTTTAATACTCAACTACACACCATCAGTCACTAAAGCAGAGCTGGCTAATAGTTTTTGTTGGGGGCCCACTTCAAGATTTTGATAAATGATGAAGGGATGCACTTTTCTATGGAGAGAATGTAGGGACTGAGATGGAGGTTGGGTGAAGAAGGGAGCTTGGGGTAGGTGACAGGGATGCAGGAGAGGGTGTCAAGTCTGAGAGGGAGTTTGGGTTAAGGAGGGGGCTTTACCTGGGGCAGGGGATTGAGGTGCAGGAAAGGATTCTTGCCCGGTGGAGGGGCATAGGAAGGGGTGCAGAATCTGGGAGGAAGTTAGAATATGGGAGGGAGTGGGGTGCCTTTAGCAGGCTTTGGCTTACCTAAGCAGCTCCCAGCCAGCAGCCCCAGATTGCTCAAAGTTAGGGATGTGAACGAGTAGTTGATTAACAGTTAAGCCTAGGCTTAGTAGTTAATCTAATTGACTACTCACATTTCTCCCCCCTTGCTGCCTCTGTATCAGAGGCAGCAAGGGGGGGAGCATGAGCCGGTGCTGCGGGGAGCTGGCTTAAAAGCCGGCTCCCACCCAGCACTAGCTCTGTGGTGCTGCCTGCCTCCTCCCCCACACTGCTGCCTCTATCAGCAAAGCATACTGCATTAAACTTACAGCTGTACAGTGGCTCTTCTTGTGACAGACTGCCTTTCCAGACTCACTGTAACAACAAAAATCAAACTGGCTCTGCCCACCAGCATGTCACATTTATTTTATTGTAAATTAATAGATTTTAAGGCCAGAAGGCACCATCATGATCTAGTGACCAGACTTCCTGCATGACACATACCACAGAAGCTCATCTAATAATTTCCATATCAAACCCTAACTTCTGTTTGCACTAGATCATATCTTTCAGAAAGATATCCAGTCTTGACATAAAGCCTCCAAGTGATGGAGAATCTACCATGTTCCTAGTAAAGTTGTTCTATCTGTTCATTATCCTCGTTAAAAAACTGTATTTTTTTCTTGTCTGAATTTGTCTATCTTCAGCATACAACCACTGGATCTCATTATGCTTGTTTCTGCCAGTATTAAACAACCAACTACTATCATTTGTTTCTTATCCATGTAGATGTTTGCAGACTATAAGCAAGTCACCATAACCTTTACTTGGATACATTAAGTTAATTGAACCTCTTAAATCTCTCGCTCTCAGCATGTTTTTCAGACCTCAAATTATTCTGCAATAAAAGGTAAATGAAATGCTGCACAAGCAATTGTCACATGACAAAATCTCCTTTTCAATGGGTTAGCATCAAAAAGAGTTCTCAGAACAACCACCCAGGTACAAGTTCAATGAATAACAGAACATTTATTTATTACTGGAAGAAGATATAAAGGCTGCTCCCTCCTACTGCTGACTCAAAATCAATTTCACCATCTCCCTGGGCAAAGAGCACTCAATTCCTGAACTTCCTCTCAGTTACTTCAGTCAAGAGTTCTTTCCCTCCGATAGAAGCCACACCCTTTCAAGGACTGTTTTTGGATGTGCTGCACACCCAGACCCAGCTACTACAGTTACTCTACTGCACAACAGCGGAAATAAAACTACTAGAACTTCTCTAGCAAGATGCATGTGTAAAAACTGTTGCTTCCACAGCTGAGGGATTAGAAAAGAATAAGAGGGATCCCTTGCCAAAGATGTAGAGGCAACCTACATTTGTATTTAGGCATTTATGGTTGAATTTTCCAGCCAAAATGATCACATGCAGTTGATGAAGGAGGAGGATTCTTCTACATGTTAAATACTCTGAAGACTCTGAAAACTGACCCCAAAGGATAAAAAATTAATTAATTTTTAATCTTGTGTTTTTAACTCATTCTCAGGATTTCTGAACTCCTGGCAGTACTGTATTCCATTCACATTTAGAAGGTTATATTCCCAATTGTATTATACATGAAAATTGAAAGTTTCTGCAGAAACTTATGAGTAACCCTATTCAAGGAGCTTCTTTATTCATTGTGAATGAATAGTTTTATCACATCTGGAAGCATACACATTCTCTAGTGATAGTGGTGTTCATTTTTGCTGAACTTTCCCCCACTTGGAACAGGAGACCAGCTGCATTTCTGTACTAGAGCAAATTATGTTTTTTTAAATTTAAAAGTTCTCTGATTAAAAAAACAAACATAATTATAATTAATGCATGCAATTTATTATTTGAGACATTTTTTCAGGAGAGCCAAGGCCAACTGAGTAATAATCTACATGTTTTTTTGGCTCTGTCCCATCAGAACGCAGACACCAGATGAACACCTCAGGTGCTCTGAGGACAGCTAGAAATGGGAAGTGCCAAGTAGATCTGAGACTGGCTGAGTAACACTGTATGACTTTGAAGAATGTTTTCATACTCTCTCCACACATGCTAGTGCAGTCTAACATATTGCTGGGAACCACTGGCCCTTTCAACTACAACAGAACAGCTGGTCCTCCCAGCTCAAGCTAAAAGTGCTGTTCCCCACATTTCAGTGATCACACTGAACCCTGGACAAGGTTAATTATTATTTCCCTTTCAGTCAGACTAACAGTAGTTATACTGGTACTGGCAATGTCCGCTTGTGAGAATATGAGGGGAAGAAAAGCAATTCAGCAGCAGTATAGATAATAGACATTATAAATACCAATGGGTGTAATGACTTCCCCCCAAGAGATACCTCACCATGCCTACATTTTATATCATTTCTCTTGCCTTACTCCTGCCCCCTTTGCCCATTCCAGTCTTTGTGGCTCCTTCCATGCTGCTTTCTAAGCTTGGATTGATCTTCGTATCCCAGCATATCAGATTCCCATCTTCTCCTTATCAGCAATTATTTTTAAGATGCAGTATTTTTGCAAAAGCTTCAAGCTTTAATTCAGGAGTGGGAAACCTTTTATGGGTCAAGGGCTGCTGATCCACAGTATATTTTGTATGCTCTAGCTCCGTGGTGGGGCAGCGGGGGGCTAGAGTGCCAGTGCAGGCTTCCCAGTGCTGGGGGGGAGGAGCCCTGAACTTCAGGGGCCAGACCCAGGCAAGCCAGGGGCCACATCCAACCCCCAGGCCTTAGGTTCCCTGCCCCTGCTTTAATTCATCAATCAAATCCCTTCATTACCTCAATATTACATAACTGGGGGGAGCCAACTGGAGGGAGCCAAATGAAGACATCGGTTATGAAAAAAACAACAACATTTTAAGATAACACTAACTCTGATCTTTTAATGTGTCTTTGAGACTATAAGCTCCTCTAGGTAGGGCCAGTCTTGTATAGCACAGAGCACATTATTAGTATTTAAACAATAAAGAACATAAATATAAATTAATCATTTAATTAGAATTGATAAAAAAATCATTTATTGGAAGCATGACTTTAGTTCTCCACAGGATTTTCAGATGCACAAAACAGAGAAGGTGATTCACAGGTAAAATATCTTTCAGCTGCACGGTGCAACAAACAGAAACTGAAACTTTTTTAGAAAAAAATCATATCACTGCACTCAAACAAACGGTGGAAGGAAGCAACAATAAAATAAAATGCACAGCATTGTCAAATCAAAGTAGTGGGAGATCTACCAGTGAAAACAAAGTGAAAAAGAATAAATTTAAACATGTAAAGAAACAGCAGGGTCGGAGGAGAGTCGGGGGAAGAAAACATGTGACACTTCAAATACAAAGTTGAAGGAACAAGATGTTGCTGATATTCATGCAGAAACTGATAAGGAGTGCAGGTTAAAATGGACCAATGAAAATGAACTGTAAGTATCCTTGTCTGATTTTAAAGCACAGTGGGATTAAAGTTTATGACAACTGGAAAAAGCGTGAAAAGTTTTAGAATTTGAAGACACGAATATGAACATATTCTTCTCAAAACCAGAGGCAGAGCAGATAACTGCAAAGAACAATGCATTTTGGGAGTACTGTTACCACAACAAACCTCTGTAAGATTGCACTTACAGCATTCTATGCAAGGGATGCTACATATTTCTCCTCCGTGTCCCACTCTGTAGAAAGAGTGTGATCAGAGAGGCCCATGAAGACAGTCAGCCTGAAACTGAGCACCAACCAATTTCTCCAATTATTGGGATCATGAAAGCTCATGATACCATCTACATGTTCTGTTAGTCTTTAAAGTGCTACCAGACTATTTGTTGTTTTTTAAGTTTATCCTGTACAGACTAACTCGGCTACCCCTCTGAAGCTTTTGATTTTATAGAGACAGTCCTGATATTCAGGACTTTGTCTTTTACAGGCATCTATTATTGTCTACCCTGTCTTGATTTTTTAAGCTTGCTATCTAGTCACCCTATTTGGGAGTGGAGGAACTACTGTAACTTGGGGAGAATACAAGACTTTCTTCTGGGAGTTTCCTACTGAGGGTGAAGAAAAGCAACTGCTGTCCTTCATAGCTTGGTAAGAGGTACAGAACCAAGCATTGGTGGTGGCAGCTCAGAGGATGTTTTACTGGTGAGATGTACTCCGCAGAATAAAAATTGGGCTGTGAATCTGCCTAGAAGTAATTTTATGATCAGGACTGAAGGAAGCAAACAGAAGGAAGCACTGCATAATAAAAGGAAGAGGCAATGCACAAAAGCTTGACAGAAGTCAGAGAAAGAAGTAGGGAATTTAATAGGCCTGGATACACCAGAAAGGGAGCAGCCTGGGGAAAGCAGACAAGGAATAAGAACATGTGTACAGAGTGATATTGAGAGGAAATGATTTTATATCAAGCACTCCTCTCCTAACTTAAAATGAGCATCTATTTTTGCTGCAGCCCCGTAGCTTGCCTTCATTCAAATTCCAGTAAAGCCTCACCAGAATTCTTTGACTTGCAGTTTGTGATGTGCTAAAAAATTAACTATCCTTATTCCAATAGAGAAATGATTTACAGCAGAACCTCAGAATTATGAACACCTGAGTTTTGAACTGACCATGCTACATTTAGAACCAGAAGTACCATCAGGCAGCAGCAGATAAAAAAAGTCATACAGTTCTAGGGATGTTGAATTTAGTTGAATCAACTAATTGACTAGTCAATGGATTTTTCCCATCGACTAGTTGATTAATCAACTAGCGGGGAGCCGCAGCGGGGTTAGCTCCCAGCCCAGGAGCTAACCTTGCCGTGTCTCTGCCTTTTAAATGTATTAAGAGTCTGTTGGCTCTTAATACATTTAACAAGTTAAAGCGCAGCAGGAGGGACCCAGGGCAAGCTGGGAATCAGCTGTCCTGGCTTGTGCTGGGTACCTCCGCTGCACTTTAGCCTTCCTGTTGGCTCTTAATACATTTAAAAGGCTGGTGCATAGCGGCGGAGAGGGGCTGTCCCAGCTCGCACTGGGTCCCCCACTACACTTTAGCCTTTTAAATGTAATTTAAAAAGCAGAGGCGTGTCTGGGACTAGGCGCAAGCCAGGAATCAGCTAAGTCCCAGCTGGTGTCCAGTCCCTGCTACCCCTCTGCCCCCCACGGAGACGGTGCTGGGATTTTAAGCCGGCTTCCCTCAGCACTGGCTCCTGCTCCCTGTCCTTGCTCCCTTTGATAGATGCAGCAAAGGGTGGGGAAGTGACGAGTCGAGGGACTATCCGGATAATTGACTAGTCGCTTACATTCCTATACAGTACAATACTGTGCTAAGTATATACTACTAAAAAAAAGGGGGGAAAAGAAACTTTTTTTCTTCCATGCAGTAAAGTTTAAAAGATGTGTTAAGTCAATGGTTGTAAACTTTTGAAACAGTCATAACATTTTTTTCAGAGTTACCAATATTTCAGAAGGTTCAGAGGGGTAGCCGAGTTAGTCTGTAACTGGGAAAACTTAAACAATGAATAGTCTAGCAGCACCTTAAAGACTAACACAACATGTAAATGGTATCATGAGCTTTTGTGGGTACAGTCATCTGAAGAAGTGGGTTGTACCCACAAAAGCTCATGATACCATCTACATGTTTTGTTAGTCTTTAAGGTGTGTTACCTACCAGCCCTGTGCTCTTGGGGAGCCAGGGAGTGAAGTGACACTCATGGAAAACCATCTCCCTCCCCCAGGCCTCTGCTAGAATCAAAGACAAAGCAATGAAAAGGCCGGGGGAAGACACACCTAAACTGCTTCAGACAAGGGTAATAGAATTAAGGAAACACCCCAGCCTCATCTGCATGGAAGATAACACAGAAAGACATCTACATTAACATACAGAATGGAGACCAGCTCTTCCAAAGCAGGAACCGCACTGAACTATGGGATACCGAAAGCAGAGCAGCACTGCCGGATAGGAAATCTGTGCTCCAAATGCTAATGAACCCCGGCCTGCTCACACCCAAATTAGTCATTATCCGACCAATTCTAGTCATAGATCCTATTGACATCCAAAATACTGAAACTGCCTAGTTGCATTATGAGCTCAGTTCAAGGAACATCACCCATAACCAGGTGTGATCAGTCTCTATTGTCTCGCCTCCATTTACCCATAAACAAATCCAGTGTTCTCTTTGAACTATTGTCCTATCCCTATAAAAACTCCTACCTTTGCCCAAGAAAAACTGTTCTGATACCTGGATTTAAACTGCATCAGTTCTACTGAGACTTCTTCATCTCCTGTCTGAGCATGCTGGGGGCTCTGCTCTGCTTGTCTCCTGCCCTCTGGACCCCAGCTCCCATCACCATCTGGGAACCCTGATCAGTGCAAGCTGCATGGAGTGGTGAGGTCTCTTTCTCTTCCCCCTCCCCCGCTACCTCTCTCTAAGCATAGCCTCCTGACTTTTCCCTATGTAAACCGTTATATGGTTAGCTAGCCCTAACATTTGTAATCAGTTTCAATTTAGATTTAACATTGTAACTGTTAGATTTAATACTGTAACTGTTTTGTATGTCTGGCTCCCCATATATATATTCACTACCCAGAAATAAATAACTTTCATTGTTAAGCTGGTAGTGCTTCTCTCTCTCTCTTTCTCTTTCGCTCACTCTTCCTCAAGGGGTGTTTTGGCTTCCCCATTTGCTCTGCAACAACCCTTCTTGTACCCAGGCTAAAGATCCCTGTAGTGCCCAAAATCCTGTGGGGTTTGCTCATCATGTAGTTTACCAGTGAATGATTGTGGTGTGAAAGTGGGGATAGGAAAGTGCTGAACCTGGGGGCATATGAAGATGGCAGCTTAAAGTGCTGTTTAATCCAGCCCACTGAGTCCAAAGGCTCCTGAGGGTGCAGTGTGGCATTGCTGTTAAACCCAGCCTGCTGAGTCCAGAGACATATGAGGGGTCGGCTTGAGTGTGCTGATTACCCAATCCTCTCAGGTGTGCTCTGTTAGTGGGTGTGAGTGTCTGTGTGTTGCTAAGGTGGGAAGAACCCCATCCTGAGGAACCTAGTTCCTGCAGGAGAGCTCCAGTGGGAGGGGGAATTGGCAGCAGGGAGAATTCAGCTCCATATGAGAGCACAAGCACGCACAAGCAGTACACTGATAGAATTGTTAACCTCCCCGCAGTCACATAAGAGTAACCCTAATAAATGAGTATACACCAGAGTATTGGGCAAATCTGGTAACAGGTGCTGCTAGACTACTCATTGTTTTTTAAGTTTTTCCCATATTTCAAAGTTACCAACAACTTTTATTCCCAATATATTTATAACTGAGTTTGTACTGTATAAACAAGAAAAAAAAAGGCTAAAAGAATATTGCCAAGACTAGTAAATTTGGTGCAGGGCTGGCTGTACTGAAGGTCATTGGCATGTTGCATTTCACTCATGGTGTAATGGACAGACATGAAGGAATATTGGGACTAGAAAGTGATCCAAGCAGAGAGAAAGCTTTGGAGAGAATTTATTTCCGAACAGGATGTATCACATTTTGCATACATCTTTTTTAAGAAAAGCAAATGTGTAGCTCTTTAACAATTATAGTCTTCTAACTTAACAGAGACCAACAGAAAACATTTGGAGTGAGCTGAAAAAAACTATCCAAGAAATTCTACTGTTAATTAGTGCCATGACAAAAACTGCAAAAGGTGCATATTGGGGTAAGAAGTCATCTATGTACCAAATAAACTAAAACACCCCCCTCCCCCACACACACACACCTACCTCTCTCTACTAATAGAAATAGCGAATAGGATGTTTGCAGTCATTCTTTCTTAGGGGGGAAAAAAACCCTGTTTAGAAATCAGGCAAAGGCTTATTTTATGATTTCTTCGCAGTTCCAATAAAACTGTTAAATGACACCATCAACATTTAATTAATGTGTGACACTTGGTATCATTACTGCATGTCCATAAATTAAGTTTCTAAGACTTTCACAAGTAAAAACAACTTTAACCATTCTTTTACCTCAGCTCTTATAGTATATTCCTATTTTTCAAATGAGAACGAGGCAAAACTGTAACAGTTACTAAGGAAGTTAGATATCGGGTAATTGAATAGTTGAGTAACTGCATGAATTGTTATCCGTTACTTGACTGTTTTATAGTCCCTGGAGGTGGGGCTGGCAACTAGTGTGTTCCTGACCCCACTCCTGGGGAGCCCCCTGCTTTGTGCTACTGCCTCTGTATCAGGGGCAGCAGCGTGGGGTGCCAGGCAGAAGCCAGTCTGCAAGGGGAGCCAGTTTAAAAACCAGCTCCCCGCGCAGACAGGCTGCCTGCCACCCTGCACTGCTGCCTCTGTTACAGAGGCAGCAGCCCCTGTCTGCGGAAGGTCTGAGCTCCCTGAAGACAGAGGCTGCTCCATCTCCCACTGCCCTCTGTGGACACAGCTTGTTCCGTGGGAGGCTGAGCAGCGTCCGTCCATGGCAAACTCAGGCCTGCGGCAACTTCTCCTGCCCCCCTGCCCACTGCTGCCTCTGATAGACTGATAGAGGCAGCAGTGTGGGGCTGAGGAGCAGGTGTTACTGAGGAGCCGGTGCTGGGGGGGAAAAATCGGCTTTTAAGAGGCAGCAGGGGGGGAATGAGTGTAGTTGACAAGATTAACCAATAAGCTTAGGTTTATCAGTTAATCGTATAGTCAGCTACACACTGACATCTCTAACAGTTATCTCAACACACAAACATTGGGAATGAAAAACACTTACGAAGATGGTGTCTCCAGGAGCGCTTTGGCTTCCTTGACCATGGGATGCTATTCCAAGAAGGACTTCTAAGCACGGATGGGGATTCACCTTTCAAGGACGGGGAAGAGAGTATTTGGATTCAGACTGGCTAACTTAGTGAGGAAGGCTTTAAACTAGGTTTGACGGGGGCAAGTGACCAAAGCCCACGGGTAAGTGAAAAACATGGCAACCTGAGAGATGGCTCAGAAATGGGAAGGAACATGGGCTATAATAGCTGAGATAAAGGAGGGACAAGGCAGAAGTGGGGGGGGGGCAAAATCAAATCAGTATCTTAGATGCCTATATACAAATACAAGAAGTATGGTGAATAAGCAGGAAGAACTTGAAGTGCTAATAAATAAAGACAACTATGACATAGCTGGTATCACAGAGACTTGGTGGGACAATACACACAATTGGAATATTGGTACAGAAGGGTACAGCTTGCTCAGGAAAGATAGGCAGGGAAAAAAGGGAGGAAGTGTTGCCTTATATATTATACATGAATACACTTGGACTGAGGTGGAGATGGACATAGAAGACAGACTTGTTGAGAGTCTCTAGGTTAGGTCAAAAGGAGTAAAATATAAGGGTGATGTCATGCTAGGGATTTACTACAGACCACTTACCCAGGCAGAAGAGGTGGATGAGGCTTTTTTTAAACAACTAACAAAATCATCCAAAGCGCAGGATTTGGTGGTGATGAGGGACTTCAACTATCCAGACATCTGCTGAGAAACTAATACAGCAGGGCACCTATTATCCAATAAGTTCTTGGACTGCATTGGAGGCAATTTTTTATTTCAGAAGTTTGAGAGCACTACTGGGGGGAAGTTGTTCTTGAATTGATTTTAACAAATAGGGAGGGACTGGTTGAAAATTTGAAAGTGGAAGGCAGTTTGGGTGAAAGTGATCATGAAATCATAGAGTTCATTATTCTAAAGTATGGTAGGAGGCAGTACAGCAAAATAGAGACAATGGATTTCAGGAAGGCAGATCATAGTAAACTCAGAGAGCCGATAGGTAAGGTCCCATGGGAAGCAAGACTAAGAGGAAAAACAACTGACGAGAGTTGGCAGTTTTTTAAAGGGACATTATTTAAGGGCCCATAAGCAAACAATTCCACAAGTGTGTTGCAATGGTTAAAAAAAATGTTTGTGTGTCTGAAAACTGTAGGTACTGGGGGTACTTATAATTTTTTAAAAAGGGGTATTTTATAAAAAAAAGGTTGAGAACACTGGCATAGAAAGTATGATTATTAAGCTTGCAGATAATACCAAGCTGGGAGGGGTTGCAAGTGCTTTGGAGGATAGGGTCAAAATTCAAAATGATCTGGACAAACTAGAGTAATGGTCTGAGGTAAACAGGATGAAGTTTTTTATAAGGACAAATGCAAAGTACTCCACTTAGGAAGGAACAATCAGTTTCACACATACAGAAAGGGAAGTGATTTTGTAGGAAGGAGTACTGCCGAAAGGGATTTAGGGGTCATAGCAGACACCAAGTTAAACATGAGTCAACAGTGTGACACTTGGAAAAAAAAAAGCAAAAACGGGAGTGTTGTGAGCAAGACATGAGAAGTCATTCTTACACTCCACTCTGTGCTGATTAGGCCTCAATTGGAGTATTGTGTTCAGTTCTGGGCACCACATTTCAAGAAAGATATGGAAAAATTGAAGAGCAACAAAAATGATTAAAGGTCTAGAAAACATGATCTATGAGGGAAGACTGAAAGAATTGGGCTTGTTTAGTTTAGAAAAGAGAAGACTGAGAAGGGACATCATGGCGGTTTTCAAGTATCTAAAAGGGTATTTACAAGGAGGAGGGACAAAAATTGTTCACCGTGGCCTCTGAGGATAGGACAAGAAACAATGGGCTTAAATTGCAGCAAGGGACGTTTAGGTTGGACATTAGGAGAAACTTCCTGTCAGGGTGGTTAAACACTCAAATAAATTGCCTAGGGGGTGTTTTGGAATCTCCATCACTGGAGATATTTAAGAGCAGTTTAGATAGACATCTATCAGGGATTATTTAGATCAGTCATGTCAAACATGCAGCCTGATAGAATTTTTTGGCAGCCTGCGACTACAACTTTATAAATTATCTAAGTGCGGCCTGCCCAGTTACATTGTTTATAACAGGGGTGGCCAACCTGTGGCTCTCAAGCCACATGCGGCTCTTTGATTAAAGAAATGCGGCTCCTGCTGGTTCTGAGCCGTGCGCCCAGACTGCTCACGCCCAGCCGCTCTGCGCACATGTCCCAGAGCCTGCTCACGGCTGGCTGCTCTGTGCATGCACCCCAGCGCCTGGAGGGAGATGCGCATGGCAGCGGCTCCGGGACCCAGGCATTAGGTTAGAGCGGGGAGGGGGGGGAGGGCTGGGAGTGCCTGGCTCTGGGGGAGAAGGGAGGATTGGGTTAGAGTAGAGGGGTTGGGGGTGCCTGGCTCTGGGGAACAGGGGGGATTGAGTTGGAGGGGGGCCTGAAGCACCTTAAACTCAAAGTCTTCATGAATGCAAATAACAATTTTACACATCAAATTATTGTATTATATTCAAACAAGATCTGAAAAAATATTATAAAATATACCTAAAACAATCTATAATAATAAATAATTATGACTTTCCGATAGAAGTACATTTTCTTTGGTGGCCATGAAAGCTATCAGTTTTCATTTGCGCAGCCTTCAGTAGGCTTTGAGTTTGACATGCCTGAAATAGACAGTGCTTGGTCCTGCCGTGAGAGCATGGAATTGGACTCGATGACCTCTCGAGGTCCCTTCCAGTTCTATGATTCTATGAACTTGCAAATTTACTAGTTAATTTTAACATTTTCCTATCAGAGGGCATATCAATGTAAAATTGATATTATCTTTGATGTTAGTAAAAAATAGACAAGATGTAGCAATGAGGACAACTCTTATTAATGTATTCTGCAGATGCACCAAAGGGACAAGAAACATCACAATTAACTAAGTCAGAAGGAAAAAAGATTTAATGCCATTCTATATTGACTGCAAGGAATTGTTGGACATACAAAACAAGAGATAAAAAAGGAATAAGGTTCTCTGACATTAGTACAGGTTGAACCTCTGTAGCTTGGCATTCTTTGGTCTGGCAACATCTGTGGTCCAGCATGATTAGTTAGCAGGATGTCCACCTATTATGGGCGTGGACAAGTTTCTTGTGGGCCCATAAAGTTTGTTTAGAACCACCAGTCCTGGTTCTCAGTGTTCTGTGCTAATATTTAGCTTTAATGTACCCCTAAATATCTTCTAAGAGTCCAGCAAGCAGTGGAAGTGCTGGTAATGCTGCTAGACAATATTGATCTCCCATAGTTCAGCAAATTCTCTGGTTCAGCAATGGTCAGGTCCCAAGATGCCAGACTAGAGAGGTTCAATCTGTAGTACAAATAAAATTATCAAAGAGAAACAGAATAAAAGACCAAAATTTGCCCTGGCTTCCCAGGGATGCCTATTGATCAACACAAGACACCTCTTAAAAGTGATATCTAAGTGCTTGCAGTCATGGGATCAAAAGGATAAACCAGGAATTGTACTCTCCTTTCCTTTGTGATAGACCGTACTATATAGCTAGTCAATTATTTCCTTTTTATTTTTAATTAAAAAAAGAGTATTATGAGCAACCTACTGTAAAGTACATTTAAAATACTGTAATGTGTATGGTGGAAAAATCTTTTACATTTGTGTTTAACAGACCTGTTGATCACTTGGAAAAATATATACTTCTGGTATACATTTGACAATTGCCATACCTATGCAGCTATTGGCTGACAATTAAATGGCTAGAGGACCACTTAACTCAGGCTTACTGTATCCTGCTCTGAAATGGAGGAAGGTTGATTCTTTCCTCTTCACTTCACTACACGTGGCTCCACCACCAATAATGTACATTTACAGAATAGTTCTTTTAAGAATTGGTACAATTCACACTAATTTTTCAGATTTATGCTTTTTTTAGGTACTCAATTACACAGAACCTTCAAGAGCAGAATGTTTTTGGTTTTCTCTACATAGTTTCACAGACATCTACAGTGTAACACTGGCTCCCTTGAAGTCAATGGCAAAACTCCTATTTGACTTCAACAGGGTCAGGACCTCAGCCAGAAGCGTGAAAATATGCCCAGCCTCACAATTTATCAATATTAATATACTAGCAGATTTGCCCGGAGTTGCCCAGTAGTGCCAAAACAGAGCACTACTCCAAATTTCTTCTTTTTATCTCTTTTCTGTAAGGTTTATTGAGAAACAATCCTATTCCAGGTTCATCCCATTTTTCTGGCTCAACTTGGTTCAGTTTCTTTCAATATTTGCTCAGTTATGTCAATTGTGAGGACTGTACTTGCTTTGGTGATTCTGTCTCTTTTCTGTATGGTTTTATGAAAAACAATCCAGCCTTAACAGGTGAGGCACACCAGTTTTGGTTAACTGGAAGGGACTGGAGCAGCTCCCCACCCGCCTTGGGCAGGGGCTGCACCGGTCCCGCAGGACCCACCGTCTGTGGCCCACACCCCCTCGTGTCACAAGTTGCACGCTCGGGTTCCCCAGGAGCAGGGCCGGCAGGGGCTGCCTACCCCACTCCTGGGGAGTCGGCTGAAAAGGCTACAGTAAAGTCTCCCCACGAGCGGGACTGGCAGCCCCTGCCAGCCATGCTCCTGTGGAGGTAACTTTGCCGCAGTGGAAAAGCTGCTGGTCCCACTTCTGGGGAAGTGGCTTTGCTGCAGCAGCAAAGCCGGCTCCCAGGAAGGCTTCACTGCAGGCTCTGCAGTAGAAAGCTAAGTTGAAACAGGAGAAGAAACTGCAGATAACAAAATATTTCTTTGTCCTCAAATAGAACCTGGAATCCTTCAACCAAACCAATTTTTCTAGCCAAAGTTATAGAGGAGCTAAAAACTGAGCTTATAATGGGACATGATTACAGCTTTATCTTGTGAGAATTGATGTATCTGTGGCCAGCACTTGGTGGAATTCAAATGATTTAACAATAGATGATAACATAACAATTGACATTAGGGATGTGACTAGTCAACTAGAGACTTATCAGGTAGTCAAGGCATTACTCAACTACTTGCTCCCTACACTTGCTGCCTCTGTATCTTAAAAGCCAGTTCCCCCCAGCACCTCTTCGCAGGGGAGGGAGGAAGGCAGAGGCGCAGCGGAGAACCCAGAGCGAGTGGGGATTGCTTGAGTCCCTGCTTGCGCTGGGTCCTGACTGCTGTGCCTCTGTCTTTGAAATGTAGCAAGAGCCGTGGGCGACTCCTCATACATTCAAAAGGCAGAGGCGCAGCTGGGATAGCAAGCGCCCCAGCCCCCCTTTATTGACTAATCAATATTAGAAATTCCATTGACAACTTGCTTAGCTGATTAATCAAAATTTAACATCCCTAATTGACATATTTTCTTTTTTTATTCAAAAGCTATGTTTTAGAAGAGACATGATTTCAGGTGTTTAATTTGAGACATCTATGTGGGTCCTGATTATCAGAAAATGCTGAGCCATCTGCCCTTAAAAAATCAGGTCTCATTAAGATACCTTACCTTCAGCACTCAAAATCTCTAGTCCTGTCTGAAAATCTTGGCCCAGTTTTCAGCTTTATGAGCACATCACATCCTTTCGCAAATTTTGGATAAAATATTTAAATTTCTCTTTTTTGATTTTTCATTCTAGCTCTCTAAATAAAACATAGGCTACAAACCTGTAACAATCTCAGCTCTTCATCTAATGAGTCAACAGCCAATTGAGGATGTTAAGTTTGTGTATGCATACATACTATTCTCACTATCCATCAGTTCTTCCTGCCAGTTCTATTCCTGCAAGTCTGCAGGGGATTGAAACTGACAAGAATCCTGTTTTCCAGGTTATTCAGAAACCAGAGCTGTCGTAAATTTCAAACCTCCCTGCCCCCCCATCAAAAGAATGGAGCTTGTGACTCTGTGACTTGCATATTGGCATGTGTTTTTGTTTCTTGTGGTTTAATACAGCTGATGATGTTCCCCAATAATTATTAAACTATTTTAAAGGGATTTAAACAGGCTGTTACATGAGAGTCAACCAACCACAGTCTTCTTTTTTGTATAAGAATGTTCAGCAGAAAAGGGGGATATATTAGGTGCACAGGCATAAATCAGAGAGAAATCTGGAATACAATGTTATTGTTTCAGGATGAAATATGTATACATGAAATAAAGGCTATATTAAATACTGTAAATTGAAGTCAACAAAACACAGGACTTGGCAGAATAACTTTCCAGAACATAACTTCTTAAGAAATATTTTTATTAAGTATTAAACTTTCATCTGACTAACAGAAACAGATGGACATGCCTCTTCTGTTGTTGCCTAGAGATTCAGCAAGTAATCAAAACTATGCATTTGGGGAAACTCCTTATATCTATTAGCCTATCTTTTGTATTATATGTACACTTATCAAGATCTGCTTATTCCTGTACTAGGAGGGTTGTAATTTAATTCTGTAATGGTGAGTACTCCCACCCTTCCATAAATGGAATCTTGTATAACCCAGGTGAGGGTGGTGCATGTGTGATGAGCAAGACACAAAGTTTATTTACATGGTTGCTATTGTCCCTTCTGTTTGGCAACAGGAATAAAGCCAATAAATGGATCACATAGTTAAAATCGTAATTTATTAATAATAATACCTAGCTTTTGCGTATTTCTTTTCACCTGTGGTTCACAACCCACTTTCAAAAGAGATGAGTTTTAAAGTAGAACCCATAGGCCCCAATCAAGATATGGGCCCTGTTGTTTTATGAGTCTGATCCTACAAGACATGGTCCCTGCCTCAGATAGTTTATATTGTTAAGTGACATATTAAGATTGGTGACTGAGGTTACTCTTAAGTCATCACCTTAGACATTTACCTATTCTCCATATTTCACATATATTCTATCCTGCAGAAAGTAAGAAAGCAGGCACATGAGCAGTATAGGACTCACCCGTGGAGGATTTCACATAGTACTGAATCATACTTGTGCCTAAGAATATGTCCTACTCATGTATGTGATGGAGTTTAATTTTGTACCCTTCTCTGAACTGGTTCAAGTATTATAACACCAAAGCTCTGATCTTTCTTTATTCTTCAGTCTGGGTCATATGTGCCACATAGTTTCTTTACTTTGTAAAATACACTCTAAGGTTCTATCAAATGGATTAATAGGAACCTACCTCTCAGAGATCCAAAATAGTATCTGTTAATGTTTTAGTTTATTGTATTTTTAGTGGTGCAAAATATGGTAAGACTGAATTTCATCACCGCCACACACACACACAAAAAAAGACAAGAAAAGTTGGGCTTTTGACAGCTCGCAGTCTGGCTGGTATGTTGAGTTTAAAGGAAAGGCTATGATTATCAGTGATGCTACACTGAGGGGTTTAGCCTGTTTGCCTATTCTCATTATTTGCTTTGGCTCTTGAGTGTTTTGCCTGCCCCAGGAGTATAGCAAAGTGGGGAGGAGGCCCAGTAAAGTTGTCATGACAAATATATTTATTGGGATAATTGAATTCACACTTTCTGAATCCTAAAACAATACTGAATTATCACCACACCCTCATGGCAGTGCATTGTTGTCTGTGTAGTATTTAACTATTTTCTGTTGTTTGACTGAGATAAACATCAATGGCGTTTCACTATTCAACTAAAAATGAATTATTTCATCATTGCGGGATTTTTTAAGTTAAATGTTCTTGTCTGATTTTTAATCTCTGGTAGTGGGAAATGGCAGTTTCTTTAGGGTAATTTCTCACCTGCCTATCACTGTAAAGATCTTAATGCAATGAATGTTTTTCATCCGAGATATTCCAAGTACAGTATTTTTCTGAACTCAGACCTGTGTGATTATAGGTGGAACTGACATTGTCTAATACTTTCCATTACAAAAGTATTGCTTGAAAATTTGCAAAACTTTAACCATTTGAGCTGAAATTTCCATTCTAGGTGTCAATCTCAGGCTTAACATTTTATCTCCGAGTTTTAATATAAATGGTTCAGCTATTTCTGTTAAGGGTGTTAAAGAAAAATAGCGTATTTATCCAACGTTGAAAAATTATTACAAGTATTTTATTAAAAGATCTAGGGCCTCCAGACTTTGCAATGTCTTTTTAACAGAAATATGTACAATTATATTCTGCATATTTTTTCAGCAACAGAATTTTTAAAATGTTTCATTTTTCACTTTTAAAAATTCCTAAATAGTGTTCTCTTTTCTGGAAATCACATGCAATTATTATGGAAAGAAATCAAATTTTTAAAAATACGAAAAGCAATTTAGATATTAGAGCCAAATTTTGCTGTTTAAACAATATTGCTTGGAGGACAACCTTTAAAATGATTTTAAATGTAAGAACAATTACAAATTTATGTCTCTGAAAGAAAACAGGATACTGAAGGCTCTAGTCAACCTGTGTTCGTGCAGGACTCAGAAAAAGGAAATTAAGCATCATATAGGAAATCTGGGGACAATGATGGAAAAATAAGGAGAGGATAGTAGCATTGGAGAAAAATGGAGTGAACCTATCATTCATACATTTAAAACTTAGTCTTTTTAAAGATAAATCATGATCACTAGTGCCCAGCATAGATACAAATTTTTTATCCACATCGGAGCTATAAAATAATCTGCAAATATAAAGCAGATATCCATGGAGTTGCAGGGCTCTAGAGTGCACCTATTATTTAAAAACTATTTTTGAATTTCATTTTCTTATATTTTATTCAATATATCATAGTTATGGAGCAACAGTAGATACTCGACAGATTATATTGATGGTAGTTTCCATTATTAAAACTAGTTTTTAAGTTCCCCACAACTTCTGTTTCTAGGAGACCAGAAGGAACAGTGTTTGGGGTAGGGAACTCTGAGGTCACATGGACCCTAGTCTGAAAATGGAGTTTTCTGGAGAAGGAGCACAGAAGGGGCATGGAATAGGGGTTGGGGACAAAGAGAGGCAAAACACAGAAAGAGAGTGCTGGCAACCAGAAAAGCCACAAGAGGATGTAGCACACTGAGGATGGCATGAACAAGGCTGCACAGGGAACTAAGATGGAGCAGGTAAAAGAGGATCAAGGTATCAGGAAAAATAAAAGGGTGAATGGAAGAAAAGCAAGATATGGGCATCTCTGTAAAGAAGTGTAAAACACTGGAAACACATAGAGGTACAAGACCTGGAGATTGCAGAATAAGAGACAATAAAGTGATGTGCAGGATACTAGAGAGGGCATGGAGATAGTTACAAGGAAACAGGACAAGGCACAGAGAAAAATACAGAGTAGCTGGATAAATCACTGAAGGGGTGAGTTACAAGGTTAGTCATGAATAAAAACTTTAAATGCTTATCATTTTCTAGTCTGAAAGGATAGTGGATTCTATGGTCATGGGAAGGTCAGACATTTTAACACTGAAGTGTTTTTTAAGGTGGACTTTTTTTTTTTTGAGACGTGTTAGTTGGATTCAAATTAAACACACTTTCAATCTTTAGAGGGGTAGCCATATTAGTCTGAATCTGCATAAACAACAAAGTGTCCTGTGGCACCTTATAGACTAACAGATTTATTGGAGCACAGTACTGAAGGATACTAGAGTAGGGCATGAAGACTGTTGCAAGGAAACAGGAAAAGGCACAGAGAAAAATGCAGAGTAGCCGGATAAATCACTAAAGGGGTGAGTTACGGGTTTAGCATTTACTGGATCCGATAAATCTGTTAGTCTATAAGGTGCCACAGGACTTTTCGTTGTTTACTTTCAATCTTAATGCTTTCTTTTTAAAATTGTGTTTATTTGGACCTCTGTCTGGAAGGTGTTGAAATAACATTTCCCAGCATAATTCATTAAATGCACAATTTTACAGTTGATGTAAGACTTGCTTGAATTAGGATTTTTTTTTTGAGTTTTGGCAACCTGGAAGTATTTCTATTTTTGGTAGTCAGTTTCTGTGAATAGCATATGTTTTGTTATAACCCCTTTTCTTCTTTATACTTAGGCCAAACCTATATTATAAATTTGTATCAGTATAACTTAAGTCATTCCGAGGTGTGGAAAATCCACATACCTGAGAAAAGCAGTTATACTGACCTTAAACACCACCACCACCATCACCACCCACCATCCCTTGTAGGCAGCGCTATTTCAATGAAAGAGCTTCTCCCACTGACACAGCTAACTTCTCTCACAGGAGTGGAATTATTAAGATGGCAGGAGCGCTCTCTTCTATTGTTTTAGCGTGTTTTCACCACATGTGTTTTAGCAGTGCACCTGCATCACAGATAACTGTGCCAAAGTAAATTTGTAGTGTAGCCCTACCCTTACCCTACTTATTATGAATGGCCAGCAGTTCTGGTGATCTCAAACATGCAAAATGCACACAGTGAACTATATAATCAATGCTATGAAGACATTTTAAATATAGCCTTTGTTACAAAGACACAAACTAAATTATCAGATTAATTACTCAATAATTTGTCATAAATTCCCCAGTTTAGAGGAAATGCAGTTTAAAAAAAGCAATTCAGTGACTCATTAACACGAGCAACCCACATGTCTAAAAAGTGAAATGGATTGCTTTATTCAATATTTGATCTCTAACACAGATTATTTTAAAAATTAATGAAACAGAAAATGATTACGCACAAGCCTTAAATTAGGGATGTAAATGATTAATTCCCAAGCATCGCCCTTACCGGATGATGTTTACCGGTTACAGTTAAGAAGTGGGGGCTGGAGTAGCTCCCCACCTGCCACGGAAAAGGGGCTGCTCCAGCCTGGTCAGAGCAGCCCCCATCTGTGGCAGGGGGCTGCTGCAGTCTGACCGCAGCTCCTCCCGTCTGCTCCCATATAATCAATTAACCATAAAGTTTAACCGGTTAACTAAATGAACAGGATTTTACATCCTTGCCTTAAATACACTGACAATTTCCTACATCCACTTGTAAAACTGGAAAATTGTAATGTGGCAATTTCCCCCCGATAATATTGATCACCTTGTAAATATACACAAATATCATTGTTCATAAATTACTTTGAAAAATAAATTTAAAAAATCACAAATCTTTGTCATTTTGTTTTTTGCACTGTACAATATTATGTGGCTAAAGTTTAGTACACTGATAAAATAAATATAAGGCATGACTTTCTTTTCTGAATGCCAAGTTTGTAGTAAAGGTCCACCAACATACAATTTGCCTCTTTTTGCAGCAAGATAATCAAAATGAAACTAAAACACTTTATCAGTGATCCACAAACTGTGGGGCATGCCTGGGTCAGTCCACATGGGAGGATAGGGAAGAGCATGACCAAGCCCTTCAAGGTGTCCCTATACTACATATTAAACATGGTTTTGTTGGACCTGGATTTGGTGTTCTTTGAGATTTCACATTGCATTGTCAAAGTTAGGGCCCAACCAAATTCATAGTTCACTTTGGTCGATTTCTCAGTCATAGGATTTTAAAAATGATAAATTTCATTATTTCAAAATCTGAAATTTTGCATTATTGTAATTGTAGGGGTCCTAACACAAAAAGGAGTTTTGTGGGGTCCCAATGTTATTTTATTGGGGTTGCAGTATTGCTACCCTTACTTCTGTGCAGCTGCTGGCAGCAGCACTGCCTTCAGAACTGGGCAGCTGGGCTACGTCTACACTGTGGAGCTATTTTGGGATACTAAAAGTATCCCAAAATAGCTATTTTGCATCTAGTGAAACAGCCCATTATTCGTAAATAGATTTTGAAATAACGGGTGGCTTATTCTGACGTCCTGATAACCCTCGTTCCATGAAGGTTAAGGGGAATTTTGAAATAAGCTACTTTGAGATAAGGGTGCAGTGTAGATGCACCCCTGGAGAGCAGTGGCTGCTGGCCAGGAATCCATCTCTGAAGGCATATCTACTGCCAGAAGCAGCGCAGAAATAACAATGACATGATATGGTATTTCCACCCTTGTTCTTTTACTGCTACCTGCAGAGCTAGGTCTTTAGTCAGCAGTTGTCACTCTCTGGCACCCAGCTCTAAAAGCAGCAGGGTTGCAGGAATTATAAATGGTCCTACCAGGTTTTGGAACAAATAGAAAAACTTAACGTTAACAAATCACCGGGACCGGATGGCATTCATCCAAGAGTTCTAAAAGAACTCAAATGGGAAATTGCAGAACTATTATCTGTGATTTGTAACCGATCCTTTAAATCGGCTTCCGTACCTAATGACTGGAAGATAGCTAACGTGACACCAATATTTAAAAAGGGCTCGAGAGGCAATCCTGGCAATTACAGACCGGTAAGTCTAACTTCAGTACCGGGCAAATTAGTCGAAACAATAGTAACGAATAAAATTGTCAGGCACGTAGAAGAACATAATTTGTTGGACAAAAGTCAACATGGTTTCTGTAAAGGGAAATCCTGTCCTACTAATCTATTAGAGTTCTCTGAAGGGGTTAACAAACATGCAGACAAGGGGGATCCAGTAGATATAGTATACTTAGATTTTCAGAAAGCCTTTGACAGGTCCCTCACCAAAGGCTCTTGTGTAAATTACATTGCCATGAGATAAGAGGGAAGGTCCTTTCATGGATTGAGAACTGGTTAAAAGACAGGAAACAAAGGGTAGGAATAAATGGTAAATTTTCAGAATGGAGAGGGGTAACTAGCGGTGTCCCCCAAGGGTCAGTCCTGGGACCAATCCTATTCAACTTATTCATAAATGATCTGGAGAAAGGGGTAAGCAGTGAGGTGGTAAAGTTTGCGGATGATACTAAACTGTTTAAGATAGTCAAGACAGAAGCAGACTGTGAAGAACTTCAAAAAGATCTCACCAAACTGAGTGATTGGGCAACAAAATGGCAAATGAAATTTAATGTGGATAAGTGTAAAGTAATGCACGTTGGAAAAAATAACCCCAACTATATATACAGTATGATGGGGGCTAATTTGGCTATGACAAATCAGGAAAGAGATCTTGGAGTTATTGTGGATAGTTCTCTGAAAACTTCCACACAGTGTGCAGCGGTGGTTAAAAAGGCAAATAGGATGCTAGGAATTATTAAGAAAGGGATAGAAAATAAGATGAAGAATATCTTACTGCCCCTGTATAAAACTATGGTCCTCCCACATCCTGAATACTGTGTACAGATGTGGTCTCCTCACCTCAAAAAAGATATTTTGGCCTTGGAAAGGGTTCAGAAAAGGGCAACTAAAATGATTAGGGGTTTGGAACGGGTCCCATATGAAGAGAGGCTAAAGCGACTGGGACTTTTCAGTTTAGAAAAGAGGAGACTGAGGGGGGATATGATAGAGGTATATAAAATCATGAGTGGTGTGGAGAGGGTGAATAAAGAAAAAGTTATTTATTAGTTCCCATAATAGAAGAACTAGAGGACACCAAATGAAATTAATGGGTAGCAGGTTTAAAACTAATAAAAGGAAGTTCTTCACACGGCGCGTAGTCAACCTGTGGAACTCCTTGCCAGAGGAGGCTGTGAAGGCTAGGACTATAACAGAATTTAAAGAGACGCTCGATAATTTCATGGAGGTTAGGTCCATAAAAGGCTATTAGCCAGGGGATAGAAATGGTGTCCCTGGCCTCTGTTTGTCAGAGGCTGGAGATAGATGGCACAAGACAAATCGCTTGATCATTGTCTTCGGTCCACCCCCTCTGGGGCACCTGGTGCTGGCCACTGTCAGCAGACAGGCTATTGGGCTAGATGGACCTTTGGTCTCACCCAGTACAGCCATTCTTATGTAATGCCCCTGACCAGCAATAAAACCACCCCTCTCCAGTTACCCAGCTCTGAAGGCAGTGCAGAAGTAAAGGTGGAAATAACATGACCCTCCTAAAATAGCCTTATAGGTCCTCTGCAACACCATTTTGGGTCAGGACCCATAATTTGAGAAACACTGGTCTCCGGGGTAAAAGCATGGCTGTGAGTTTGGTAGGACCCTATTTATAATTCCTGCAACCAGCGGTCACAGGACCATACTGCACTATGCAGGCCTTCTGACTCAGGTCTGCAGTTTGTCCTGCATACGTACTGCAACATAAGATTGTCACAAAGATTTGGACAAGATTTGACTTGGACCAGAGCCACAGCACAACTTGAGCTCTGACACTTCCCCCTCCCCGACCCAGGATCCTAGGACTTGGATTCTGAATGCTTGCTAATTTGAATCTAATTGATATGTGTGTGGATGGAAGAGGGGCAGGATTTGGGCTCAAATCAGAGTCTGGGCAGGGTAAGGCCATGTCCACACTAGCCAGCTTATAGCAGCACATCTGTACTGATGCAGCTGCACTGCTATAAAATCTCCCATGCAACCTCATAAGAAAGAGCTTTTGTGGACATAACTGAACCACTCTCAAAAAGGGGTGGGAGCTATGTCAGCAGGGTTACCTGCGGGGGTCACACACCCCTTCCAACTGAGGTTTTAAGGACAAAGTGTTAGTGTGGACATAGTGCAGTGCAGACATGCCCTGACGTGCCTGAAGAACATCTGTCAGAGTCACACACAGTGCAGAAAGGATTTCTTTCACAGGCCAGAGATTAACACGCTTCCTTTGAGAAGAGCAGGGAACAAAGCGGTGAATGCCCTTTCGCCCCGCACCTATTGCCCCAAATCTCTTGCTCGGGGTCTGAGGCGCAGGGGGAAGGGCGGCGGATGGTCTGGCTACCGGTGGTTTCCCTCCCAATGCCAGCAGCTCCTCAGTGACGCGAGTGAGCCCAGCCCCCCGTGCGGACCCCACGGACGGAGGACGCTGCGGCTCGGCGCGGCCTGGGTTACCTGCGGACGGGCAAAAGCATCACTTCGAGCTGCCCCTGCTCTGTCTCAGCTCAACATACCACCGCGGCACTCAACTTCCCTGCCCGCTCCCGCCGCTTCCTGTCGTCTCATTGCCCCGGCCACGCCTCCACCTTGTTTAAAGGGGCCGTTTGTAACTGGAGAAAACACCGAACCTGTTCCCCCAAGGGCCACACTGGGGCAGGGGGAACAGCCGCGCGCGGGGGGTGGGCGATCGCCTCCTTGCCCAAGCGGGGAGGAGGAACCGATCCCGCTCGCAACAGAGGAGCTAGAGGGAAGAGCAGGTGACGGGTCAGGGCATAGACCAGCCTCCCCATTTCTGCCTTCACCAAAGCGGAACCGCGGCTAAGCTTTTGGGCGGGCACTGGGGAGAGGATGGGGGGGGCCGGTGAGAGGCCGTAATTAGGAGACACACATACAACCGGCCTAAAATGGCCGTCCTTAACTTTTGAATGAAAGGTGGTGGCCTTCCCCCCTCCCTAGACTACAATTCCCATCATGCAGTATTCTATGAGGGCCGTTCCACACCCCCTCCTCCCGTTCTCAGCCTCCCAGGATGCATCACGCCATCACGTTTCCTGCCTCCTCCCTCCAGACTACAATTCCCAGCAAGCAATGCGCTCCGCCTGCCAAGTGGGGCTGGGGGGAGTTGGTAAATAGTGGCAGAGAGCGAGCTCCTAGAGTAAGATGGCGGCGGCAGCTGCGGTGGCGCTCTGAGTGGCAGTGGACACTCGCCCCTCGCGGTGTGGCTCTTGCTCTGGGTCGGGGCCGCGGCGCTGCACTGAGGGCAGCGGCGAGGAGTCGAGTCTCGGAGCCGCGGCCCCGGCAGTTGCAGAGCGGCCAGGCGCGGCTAGCGCCAGCCCGGGAGCCTAGAGGTGTCGCCCAGGTAGAGCCCCCCCGGCCGTCGCGCCCGTCCCCAAGGCAGGAGGAGGCTGCTGTGGGCGGGGGCCGCTCGCTGTTTCCCTGCTCGACGGTGGCTGCGGGCGGCGCCTCCATGTCGGACAACCAGAGCTGGAATTCCTCCGGCTCCGAGGAGGATCCCGAGACCGAGTCCGGGCCGCCTGTTGAGCTCTGCGGGGTCCTCAGCAAGGTGAGCAACAGCAGCCCCTTTCCCCGGGGGGACTCGGAGTCTCCTCTTTCCCGGGCGGCTGGGGCCGTGCGCACCCCCGCGCTACCCTGCAGAATTGGGCTAGGCTCCCGTCTCGCTGGCATTTACCCGTGAGGAGGGCAGCCCCGCACCCCTTCCCCCACCCCGCGGAGACACGGGGCTGGCTTGGCTGGGGCAGCGGCCACCTGACCTTAGAGAGCCTGAAAATGAGTCATTCCCCGGCAAACACCCACTCCCAGACCGCGGGCGGGGCTGTAACGGCCCGCACATCCCGCGAGGGCGTCCCCTCTGGCCCTCCCTGCTGCCAGCGCAGCCCCCGCAGTTCTCCATCTCTCTCCTGCCGCTGTCAGTGCTCTCCTTCCCGTAAGCTAGGCGAGGCGGGGAGCCCTGCGGACAGGGTGTGCAGACTGTCTTAAAATCCATCCTGCAGACCGCTGGGGGATGCTCTCGTAGTCCCCTTCCCCTTCTTAAATGGGGAGGCGTACTCTGCATGAATGAGTGTTCCCTTGTCTCCTCTTTCTTGATCCCCCAACTTGGCACCCCATCCCCTGACTCACCCTCCGCAAGCGTACATTTTGGGACAGCAGGCTTGTAACTAGACTTATGTAGAAGGTTAGTGGCGGCAGTGAGGGCATGTCTATTCATCAGGTTTTTGTCTGGAACCTGGCAATCCTATCCTAGCTAGTGTGCGTTACAGGCAAGTTTGTAAGGTTACCTGTGATAACTAGGATTGGACTCCACCGCTGAATCTGTATAGGGAGGAGAGTGAGTTCTTGGGGGGGGTCATGAAGGAAACACTTTTTTTTCTTGCGAAGACTTTTTGCAGGAAATAGCAGCATGTGATATGCCCATACAAATCACTTCCAATCAATAGGGATACGTCAAAGAGGAGTGGCATGGCCTTTAGTCCCAGCATTAAAACAGTGCAATAAAATACCCTTGCAGCAACAGATGAGGGTAAAGGGGTGAAAAAGGAAAAATTGTATGGATTATTGCTTTTAAAAATTGTGTTGCTTATGCTTATCTGTGTAGGAATTAAACCTATTTCCACCGTTTTATTGCTGTGAATTTGATTAAAAACGGATTGTGTGAGATCAGGTTAGGGAATTAAGTTTTAAATAATGTTTTAAAGACTAAATATTTTAATTGAACAATCTCAGTAGCAGAAAGTAGCTTCTCAATATATACTTAAATGCCCAGAGAATTTAAATGTTTTTGCATTTCTCTCTATATTCTGAGGGGTTAAGGCAGAACTGAGTGGATGGGTCATGGGATATGGAGATCATGAGCAGCTCTGGATCATGAGTAGGGAAAACATGTGGGCTATATCCAGCCCTTCAGGGTTTTTAATCTGGCTTTTAGGATTATCAGTCTGGCAGTGCTGTGGGACTAAGGCAGGCTACTCCTGCCTTGGCCTGTGTCACTCCCCAGAAGTGGCTGGCATGTCCCTGCAGCCCCATGGGGTCAAGGGCTCTACATGCTGCCCTCATCAGCAGGCACCATCCCCACAGCTCCCATTGGCCAGGAATGGGGAACCATGGTTTATAGCTGTTGTGGAGACAGTGACAACAGGCAAGGGTAGCTCATGGAGCCACCCGTTTTCCCCCCTCCTCCCCAGGAGCCAACCACCCTAGGAGCAGAATGGGGCCAGGACAGGGTAGGAGCCTGCTTTTGCACTGCTGTATCAGGAACTGCCCAAGGTAAGTGGTGCTTGGCTGGATCCTGCACCTCTAGCCCTCTACTTCAGTCCCTGTCCTGAACCCCTGCCCTGAGCCCCCCATCCCTGACCTAGCCTTCCATTTATGGCCCACCATACAATTTCCCTATCCAATTTCCCTTTCCCTTGAGCCGCAAAGTTTGCCCAGTACGTGATACTGAAATAGTTATGTTACTGTGTTTTTTGTGAGGGAGTGAGGCTCTGTTTCTGAACTCTCCAATTAAAAAATATTTCTAAGCTCATAGATGAGAGAAGTGCTGAGGAGAGGAAGCAGGCCTTGGCACTGATCTTCAGGATTGCATGTTTGATGCTGCGGAAATATGTTTTTTACATGATTTGGTTCAGAAATGTGGTTTATTACCCAAGATTTCTGCAGCATTATCTCCCTATTAGGTGATCCAGATCATTAAGTAGAAAATCTGGTATTTGTTTCTAGTAGTATGCCATCAGTTTTAATATTGGCAAATGAAATGAATTATAAGAATTATATTCTAGGTCCTAATGATAAATTATCATGTATGTTAAATCCTAAAGAATTTCCCATACATCTGTGTCATCTTATAAATGCACTATGTGCAATCTTTAGAGTTATGTATGTTGTGCTTATACTCATATGATAGCTGTTGCCTTTACTGTTAGCGTCCAAGTGAAAACACATATGGGAAATAATCTGAATTGTGAAATATGATAAAACCTGCTGCAGTAAACCTGCTGGAAGGTATTATGATTGGCTGACTTTAAATTCTTTGCTAGTTAATTCATGTCTTCAGTAATACCTGAGAGTCAAATGATTTTTTTTATCTGAAATGATTGCATAATAATATGTTAGGTTAAGTTAAACATAAAAATACTTTTTAAAAATAAAATAGTATTCCAAACCATTGATAAAGGGGTTGCATTTCCTTGAATTCTCTGCAGTAGCTTAGGTAGTCAGGATTTCATCATTTTTGCGGGAGGGAAAAGCTTGATTGTACTGCTTGCCTGTAGAGGGACTTCATGGGGAAGTTAATGTAAAATAGTTGCCATGTGAAATTAAAGTGCAATAGCTCTTCTACTCTAACCCCTTTTGTGGTCACTCAGATTCTACGCTAAGTGCCTGATCTAAGCACAAGCACTTACGGTGAAAGAAGAGTGTCCACGTAAGGCATTAGTGTAGAATAGCTATTTCTGGGTCTTTTCCCTCATTACTCCAGACAGCCCTCATTACTCCACAAGTAAGGGGAAAAGAAGTTAAGTATTTAGCTCTTTGATTTTTAAATGTATTTGCCTAAATTTGCCCATACAGTGTCCTACTGATTAGAAATGTTAGCCACATGAAAACACTTCTTACAATGTGGGGGCTGTTGATCACTTAAAGCTGGATAGAAATTAGGAAATATTTTTGGATTTTCGGATAGCAGACTTTTCAGCTCCTATGTTATGTAAATAAATGCACTTGTTTAAACAGACTTTTCTTTACTAGAGCTTTTTTCTTTTGTCTAATTCTGCACTGAAGACATAATGTTAAATGTGGGACATGTTTTGGTAGCAGTAGACTAATGTTGTAAGCACTTCCATTAGTGCAGGAAAGTGGAGGCAGCAAGTGGGGGGGATTGACTAGTCGACTGACTATCCGGTAAGCATTTGCTTATCGGATAGTCAACTAGTCTTTAACATCCCTAGTCCACAGCAGCGCGAGGTGGCAGCACAAGCTGAAACTGAACTGGGCTGCCTGTCTGCCTGGCTTCTAATATGCTTTAAATGGAGAGCCACAGTAGGGGTAGGTCCCGGACCCAGCGTTAGCCAGGACTGAGCTGGGCTGCTGGCCATTCTGCTAAAAAATTTACTGGCAAGGGAAGAGGGAAGGAAATGCATGTATCTACAGCATTAACCTATAAGCTGTTGCTTATCTATAAATTGGTTAATCGACTGCAGTATTACATCCCTACCTTGTATAAATGAATCTTTATATGATCTAGAGAATGAGACTTCTTAAAAGCAATATTTTTATCTTATGTAAACAATTGTTATGAAAACTCACTTTCTATTCTACTTTAATGGAAAGTTCAGCAACATCAAAACCAAAAAATTAGCTTCTAAGCCTAAAGAAGACAAAACCGAACTGTTTCACCAGTTATGTTTCTAATTTGTCACTGAACTATTCTGCATTCATGAATTTAATTGTAATGAACATTTTGTTTTAGTTGGTTGTGATACCACTTCTACAATCAAGACATAATTTCAGTCTTATTGTTAATGAAGTAAAATTGGCTTAAGGTACTGTGCAACAAAAGTGGTTGACAAAAATGGTGAGTTCTGATCAGAGATAGCAAATTTGTCATTTGGGGAGAACTTTGAAAAACTGCATTTTTAATTTTTAAATTATGAGGAAGTTTAACAAGCGAACATGTCTTCTCTTATCAGTATTTTTACTATTTGCAGACCTTGCTAGCTCTTTGAGATATATTTATTTTTTCTCTATAGTGGACTAACTACATTCATGGATGGCAGGACCGATGGGTAGTCTTGAAAAACAACACTCTAAGTTACTACAAGTCTGAAGATGAAACTGAGTATGGCTGCAGGGGCTCAATTTGTCTAAGCAAGGCTGTTATTACGGTAAGCACTATCTCACAGTTGATATGTTTCATATTTCACCAGAGCTTTATATATTATATTTATGGACAAAATGCTACATATAAATGGCTAAGGAAATCAAATTTTGTGATGGTATGTCTTCTTTTGTCAGTGGTTTAAAAGTAATATGTTTGGAACTGAACAGGCCGTATATGTAAGATAATAAAGACTACATATCCCGATCTAGGATGGAGTTACATGATTGACTCCTTCACTTTTCTTACTCAACAGAATATGCTAAATAAAAGTAAAGGTTGTTTATGTAGGAGACTGAGTTTTCTTCTGAGGTGACCCAAGCCTTTGTAATGAACTACTGTGAGGAGTAGGACCCATGAAAAAAACCTCATCACCTTGTACTCCAGGTTCAAAATGAATCCATGATCTTGCCTCTTCTTGTGTGTGTGTGTGTGTGTGTACATGCCCATGCATATAAATGTAGAAATATTAAACTGGGAACACTCCACGGTGTACGCTCCTCGCCTGTCGAGGATGAGAAAATGTATGATGAATGTTAGTCATGTTGCTTATTTGCACTCTTAGAAAGAACTATGATGCTACAGTGATGTAGTGTTAGAATCTACTAGAATTCAAAAAAGTGAAGCAAGCATGGACATTTGACTTTTTTCTTTAGTTTTTGCAATGTTTTCATATGGTTTAATGCTCAGTAGAGAGCTACAAAATGGGCAGCAGCTTTGCAAGGATACTTTTAGATGGGTTGAGTTGGAAATTTGTCATTCTTTGAGTGAGTTATGTGTTATGGGAAGTACCAGCATATAATTGAACAAAAGCAGTAATGCTTAATCTTTCTGCAAGATGAAAGCCTATGTTTGGGTTTTTTTGTAGTTGTAAAGTGGGGTGAGGTGAAAATTTTACTACTTATAAATAGTTCTGCTACAAAAACTGGGGTTTAAATGTACTTGAATTAACTACAGAAAACACTAATTTTGAAAGGTGGATCGAAGACTTTTCCATTTGGATGTCTGGCAGTTAGAAACATTCATAATGTAAAATAATTGTTAAAAATTGCATTACAGCTTTTTTTAAAAAAATGGCGCCTTGTCCTGAATTAAGGAGCATATGGGGACACACCAGTGGGATGAACAAATATTTCTTTATTGGATATACTTGACTGGATCAATTAAATAAGGCCAGGTTTTAACAAATTTACCTGACGCTAGCCAAAAGGATATGGTAGATGTGAAGTGAGATAGTCACAGAGAGGTAGGTTTAAAGAGCTCGAGAAAAAATGCCATGTTGAGAAACAAAATCCATCTCTCAGCCTGAAATCTACCTTCTGTTGTGGGTAGTACTGGAATTTCCAAATAATTGGCTGGTTTCCAGCCAATAAGAGTGGAGAGATTGTGCAGGGGGTTGGGGCGGCACACGAAGCTTCCCACCCTCCCCTGTGTGGAGAGCCACGTTGAGCAGTCAGCTGCTTTCAGCGGCGTGGGGCTGGTCTGTGTCTTAGTGGGGTGAGTTGTGGGCCCGGTTAAAAGGCTTTGCAGGCTGGCTCCTACAGCTGTATCTTGCCCACCCCTGCACTAGAAGCTTAGGAAAACTTGAATCATCTAACCTTCCAAATGTTAAGGAAGTATAGTCTCTGCCACTTAGGGATGTTAAATATGGAGTAATTGATTAATCAAACAGTTGGTGCATTTTGCATTGACTATTTGATTAGTCGATAGGATGCCTCTGCCTTTGAAGTGTAGCAACAGCCCTTGGGACTCCCACGCTGGCCCTGGGCTCCATGCAGCACTGCCGCTTTGAAACGCCCTGGGGAGCTCCAACACTCTAGAGTAGGGATGTAAAATCCTATTTAAATAGTTAATAGGTTAAATGTTACATTGAACTGGTTAACTGATTACATGGACTACTCCAGCTGGGCTGGAGCACCCACCAGCTGTGGTGGGCCCCGTGGGGCTAGAGCACCTCTTGCCCATAACAGGTGGGGCACTGTTCCAGCCTGTGCTGGTTAAACATAACCCATAAATATCACCCATTAAGAGTGATTCTTTCTGGTTAACCTTTCATATCCCTAATCTAGAAGGAGTGCTTTCCACTTATGGTATTAGTGAGTCAGCAAATTGACTCTCTAACCCTGAATTCTTGAAGAAAGTATACACTAGTAAACTGAATGAGCATCCAAATCAGATTTTGTTTAGCAGATGTTCTGTGGGACAACTCAAATATGCGAATAAATCATAGAAGATTCTTCAAATGCCTCCAATAAGGTGGCAAAGCAGTGGACTGGTAGATTCTCATTTTGGTTACTTGGTAATATTTTAAGAGTTCCCACTTACGTGGATTAAGCATTGATGACCTGGAGTTTGAGGAAAATATGACTGACTGACGACAATTGAGTGTGGTAATTTTATGTTTCGTCAATATAAAATAATGTGAATGTCATCAAAGGATGTTTAGGTTTTTAAAAACTGGACAGGCATAATAATGTTTGGAGTCTTAAGGGATTCTTGTTCAATGAAAAGAAGATTGAGATTACATGGATGAAAATTTACATTTACAATTAAGTTTCAATCACCAGTTTTTTAAAACCATGGTAAAGGTAGAAAATGCAACTGAACATCAATCAAAATTAGACATCTGAAATGTTAATCTGCTGTAAATAGCTATTTGCATGGAAATCTTCATGTTAGTCCTCATGTTTCCTATTAATAGCTACAACAGAGCTAGTTGGCTTAAGTATTTACACCCAAACTTATCTATAAAAATTAGTAACATATAAGATAAATATTAGATAAAGATGGCCAGGAGACTTATCAGCAAAAATTGTTCTGTACTGTGTCTGCTCTGTGATGGAATCGCTGGAAAATTGACGTTTTGACTTCTCCTTATCAACAAATGTTTGACAGTGATGCTGAATTAGGGATGTAAGCAACTAGTTGACTATCTTATAAGCAAATGCTTATCGGGTAATCGAGTAGGAACTCGACTAGTTGCCCCCCCACCCCCTCTTGCTGCCTCTGTCAGAGAAAGGCAGCTAGGGGGAGGAGGATGCGCCTGTGCTGGGGGGAGCTGGCTTGAAAGCCAGTCCTCTTCCTCCCCCCTCCCCCCCCCCATCATCACCTCTGTGTGGGGCAGGGGAGGCAGAGGGCAGTGGGGGAAACAGTGCAAGCAGGAATGGAAACAGTCCTACTTGCACAGGTCCCACTGTTGCTTCTCCTTTGAACTAGCTTTGTCTATCCCTTTGAAATATATAGGAGCTGTGGGTGGCTCTTGTAATTTCATAGGGAGAAGTGCAGTGGGATAGTGAGCACCCCCCTATCGACTAACTGGATAGTCGATGGAAATTCCATCGACTTCTCGGTTAATTGATTGATCGAAATTTAACATCCCTACACTGAATTGATGGTTAGAATCTTTATTAGGAATATCTGCTTGTACAGACCTCTGAGGGGTTAAATTTGGCTTATCTTCAGTAGCTTATGAACGTTCCAGATCTCAAAAGCGAGACAGTCATAGTTGTAAAAAAACATTGTAACTGCAAACAATGCAGGAAGTGCAATGTACTGCAGTCTTGCCTCTGAATTAACACTGAAAACTGCTTCAGCATGATGTTAGAGGTGATGCTAATAGGTGATCCCTTTGGTGTGATATAAAAAATTTTTCTTATTAAAGAACATCTTCCATGATGTACCCTTTTCTTTTTAAAAAAAACCCAAAAACCAAACCCCAAGTTCTCTTATTATGGGCAAATTGCTATTTTGGTAGTAATGCATACTCAAACCTTGTCTGAAGATTCAACTGGAAACTTTTGTACTTCTTTCCTACAAAGGATTATTTAGTGCTTCTGGATCAGAGTTTCATTTTTTCAGTAAGCTTTTGAGTGCAGACAGTACCTATCCAGAATTATAGCAGTACTTCCATTGTAGTTTTCAGTATTAGAACAACAATAATGTTGTGCATGATGGTTACAGAGCCTCTCCATGCTGAGATCTAATCAAAAACACAGCTAAACTATAGGCTTTAGATTAGAGCTCCTGCCTCGTTATTGTTTTTAACCCTGACCATAGGTGTTTCAGGAGATTTCTGTTGATTCTGGCTGTCTACCCTGTCAATTGACTTCAGTCATTTAGATGTGCCAACCCTGCTCCCACTCCAAAAATACATAAGTTTTGTCATGGCATGTGCCAGTATGGACAGTGCTTTGTTGGCAGGAGCACTCTTCTGTCAGCAACAATGTGAACACTGCATGTTGGGATGGAAGTATTTTGTCAGCGAGAGAGTTGACAAATAGGAGCTACACTGCCTGATGTTTAGCAACATGGCTTTCAGTAAATGCTGTATCCTTGATCTAAACCACATCTTTACTATAGCCAGGATCGAAGGAGTGGAGATAGATGAACTAACTAGTGGCCAATTTAGTGGGTTTTGTCAGGGCTACTCAACATGTGGCCCATGGGCCACATGCCGCTTGTGGCCCGTTTTTGTGGCTTGCGGGGCGGTTTGGGTTTATGCAGCGCTCAACACGAGGCCCATGGGTGGGATCCTTTGAATATGGCCTCCATTGGGAAGATGCCCCACAACGGCAAGACATCTCCCAGGCGGGGTGAGAATTGAAAGATGCAAGCGGATGGGCTGGCTAGAACAGACCAGGTACAAGGTGTCAGTGTTTCTAGCCCCCAGTGAAGAGGTGCTGGGAACGCTTGGGCATTGTGGGAAGTGCTTTGTATTTATGCCCCCTGTCAGTGAGAAATAAGCTATTTGCATGTATATGCAGCCACACTTAAGTTGCGGCCCTCAGCATGTGCTGAGAGTATCATTGTGGCCCCCGGGGCTTCCAAAGTTGAGTAGACCCGGGTTTAGTGAAAACCCACCAAATCAATGTAAATCGCATTCCAAGCGATTCTATACCCCGCTGAGAATAGAAATGTAAGTCAATGGGAGAGTCTCTTGTTGACCTTTGTGGGATAGACACCACAGTTATTTTATCTAAGTTATGTCAACTCCAGCTATGTTCACATTGCTGGAGTTCTGTACGTTAGGTCAACTTACTGCAGTACACCTACCTAAAGCCTCTGCACTTCGTACCATCACTGCTGATGTGCAAAAGTCAGACAAATTGCTGAGAGACTTCTATAGTACCAGCTCTCCATGGTCATATGGCTAAACAGAATGTATATAGTATTGCTATTAGAGCTACGACTATAGTAAGGATTGCATCACTACTAAAATTGTAGTCCCCCCTATAATATAGCCTGTAAAATGCTTTGAAATCCTTTTAGAATAAAAAATGCCAGTTTTATAGCTTTTTGGGGGGGGGAGGTGTGCATGATCAGAACAGCCCTTCAGCATGGAGCAGATTATTTGATTAAACAGTTGGGAAAATGTTACATTTGCAAAATCCTCAAAGAATCCTAAGCTCTAATGGCTGTATACTACTACACTTTATTACAAGAAGTGACTCATGCATGCAAGAATTTTCCCCTCAATATCATTGCTCCAAAATTCAAATAATCTGTAACTTCACTGCAAATGGGTTTCTTTATTAAAACAGTGTCATCAGGCTGTTTTAATCAGCAGTGATCCCTACCTTCCATTGTAGCAAAACTGTTTTTATTTTCCATTTGGCAGACCAAACAGGACATGTACATTTTCATGCTTTTGTATAGACTTTTCTCAATTTTTGCTTTATATTTACACTGTGACCAAACCAATAAGAAAATCATGAAATGGATATTGAAGTACACTGATAAGTAGATCATTCCTGAGATTTTTTGTGACATTTAATTTTAATGTTTTTATAGTGTAAAGAGATGTTTTAGACACTTAAATTGAGTGCACTCATGGCACAAGTAATCAGGATAAATGGAACTCATCCCAATCAACCAGTTTCTACAGATACTCCGTTAAGCAACAGTTTTCTTTAATAAGGGTGATGATAATGCTTTATTAATATGCAGTTACTCTCCTGAAGTATCAAGTGGACTTACTGAATACCATTGCTGAACCTCAAAACTCCACAGGGACAGATTACTAAATAGAAAGCTCTGTAGTGGTAGTCTTCTGATATTTGGGAAGACCTTTCATGGGGTTCATAAACCATCTACTAGCCTATAGATGGATTCTCAAGGGCTTGAGAAATGACCTCAACAGTAACAGTTAAAGAAGTGCAAAATTCCAGATTAGTTTTAGCTGTAATTTAATAAAAAGTCAGGACAAGAAAATGTTCATATAAGAAGAGATAAAACTGATATATATATTTTCAAGCATCTACATTGACATTTCAAAGGATATAAAAAAATTGGAATGTGACAATATTCTCTTCATTAAAGTCTAGTTAATGCTTATCAAAAGAAACTTTTTCTACAGACTTGGTAAATCAAGTTTTTCAGCAAGCTAACATTTCTGATTTTCCTTTTTATGAGTTGATTTATTTCTGGATTGTTTACAGTATGGTGTTGTTTACCATTAATTAGTGGGAACTAAGGGTGAAAGAAAGAGGCTGCAAAATCCTTCTTTAAACAAATTGGCTTTTTAAAAAGTAAGAGAGACTGTCCTAAATTTGTCAATGTGAACAGATGCAGATGAGTTTCCTGTGAGAAATAAATTCTTTTCACAGTCTCCATGTTTTACAACTTGAAAATGTAGTTTAATTTTTGAATGATTTCTTTCTTACTAATGAAAATAAGGATTTTGTGTCAAAACTACCATAAAACTATGCTCAGCCACTATTGTTGCTCAAAATAAAAATTGGATTGCCATGCATGTTTTTAAGCAGTCCTATTTATAAAATGTAATTTTTAGGACTTGGGCTAATTAAAGTTTAAAAATGTAAAGCAAAACTTGAGTTAACAGTAGTTCTCATCTCCTCAAAATTGTATCTTGTATATATTTTAAAATAGAATACAATTGGAAACTCAATATGGGCTCCTGGATTTATTCAGAATGAAATAAATCAATTTTTATAAGTGCTGTTGGAGGATAAATAAGGATGAACTATCCTGGTAGCCCATTATGTGAATCTGGAGGCTATTTTTTTTCTAACTTCCACACTCTGAACTCCCCAATGAGTAATATTGCTAATAAAGAAATCATGATTATAAGTATACACTTGTGACTTTTGTCCACTGGCAGGTTTGATTATGTACAGTCATTCAATTAAATTTAAACACACTCCTCATTTAATGTTTAGTTACAACAATGGTCTGTTTTATAGATAAGTCTTGAATAGATTAATGCCAGTGCTCAGATACCAAAGCAGTGGATTCGTGTCCAGAAAAACCTGCAAAAATCTAAAGTCTTTACAGTAAATAGTAACTTCTTTCCATCCCCTTAATTTTGTAAAATAAATAACCTTGTGTGTGTAGACAATGAACTTATTTAGAAATGGAGAATGTACGGGCTGTGAAATAGCTAACTAGATTTTGATACTTATTTGCAGGAGAAAGTGTTTAGGATTTCTAGGTTTTAAGAGAGACCTTAAATATGCAAATGGATAGAGGATAAAAGATGGAAGTGGAGAAGTGATTATAGGTAGTGACCTTAGGTATAATAGGAAGATTGGACAGTAGTTAGAGAGGCAAGTGGGAGTCCTCACAAGAGAAGTTAAAGCATGCATGTATTGACAGGGACAGAGCCGAAGGAGAGGAAGAGGTTAAGAAATAAAGTAAGGGAAGGGATGTGAGTGGGAACAAGGGAAAGCTGGGGACAGAAAAGGATGGGGTCACTGGAGTAAGTGGAGCTTTCTGTGTGAGTTGGTCTCCGTCCTCCCTGTCACAGCTCCTTCCCCACTCTGGCACGGTAAATGCAGAAGTGGGGGCTGGCAAAAGTACCTCAAAACCTTATCTTTCAGGCTTTGAAACAGCCCCCCCGCTCCCCCCATCCCCCCCCAAATCTTAACAACCTAGATTTTGGGGATAAAAACTCTGCTGCCGCCACCCAAGTATTGATACAAAAATCAGGGGAGAGATCACTTGGGAAATCTCACCCCTAAAGTACAAACTAGGACACACAAATTAACCAATACCAGGTTAATAAAAATAAAAGAGAAGGAACTTTTATTATCACCACAATATCCCTGTTGCAAGCATAATGACTAAATGGGGAAAGTATACTCATGAAGGGGAAACCCACCATGGGTCAGGCTTAGTTACAAAGGAGAGCAAAACCTATTTTTAAATGCACAGACATCAGATCCCATTTCCCAAACCATAAAACAATAAAACCTAATGGATTTAGCTAAACTTTATCTATCTTACAGCTAGTGAAGAATTGTTTCTTGGAGAGAGAGACATGTCTGTCTCCTTCAGTAGCTGGAGGGAACTTCTCAGGCCCAAAAAGAGGGAAACACCAAACATTCCTTTTTCCCAGTTTGAAATTCCTACCCACATTCCTATTGGCTGAATCTACCTGACCGAGGTAAGGTTAACCCCTTTGTTCCTGGCTGCTGGCTAACCCTCATGATCATGACACTCCCCAACACACACCTCACTAATAATGTTTCTCTTTCGTGTTCGAATGTTTCACATAGCAACAGGGAAACTGGCAAAGTGCTATTATGCACAAAAAATGAAAATGAGATTTTATTTTCATATTGGAATTACTGTGCTTAAGTGTTTACCATGGTGTATACCTATCTCATAGAACTGGAAGGGACCTTGAGAGGTCATGGAGTCCAGTCCCCTGCCTTCACGGCAGGACCAAGTACCATCCCTGACAGATTTGCCCCAGATCCCTAAATGGCCCCCTCAAGGATTGAGCTCACAGCCCTGGGTTTAGCAGGCCAGTGCTCAAACCGCTGAGCTATCCCTCCCCCTGATGGTGGACTGATTTAAATCACACGAAAATCATTGGTTTAAATCAAGTTACCAAAAAAGCTAAGTTTGACTTTGTTTAGAGTGCACTTAATTTTGGACTAAGCCCCATTGAACTCACTGCTTCAGTGTTGTGTGTGGGGTGAGATGGTTTTTTTTAAAGAGACTACTATAGAACAGGGTTACCTTGGAAAAGCTGAGTTATGCTGAAGTAAAATGGGAAATAGTCTTATGGTCTCATTATGGTCTGTGGCCATGGTTTTCCAAAATAAGAGGCATGTATTATGGAATATAAAATAAGAAAATTATGCTAGTGGCAACTGGCAACTCTAGATTTCTCTTACTGCAGCTTTCTGTGTTGTATGGTTGAATGATAAATTGTAAACCTAACTAATTAAAGAAGCCAGAAGGATTAGTTAAACTAAATTTATTTTTCTGGCAACATTCCACATTGAATACAACTTGGGAATTTACTTGTCAAATCACACTTAGACTAAAAGGCATAGAGAGGGACTTGAAGAATGATGCATTGAAGTGTGATTTACAGGCAGGACCACAGCTGTTGCTGGATCAGGGAACCCTGGACCAGAGCCCCTGTGGCTGTGGGCTGGGAGTCCAGCAAGAGGCTGGCAGCAGAGCCCAGCCAGCAGCCACTAGGGGAGTGCAGCCTGGCCGGCAAACTCCCTTGTCCCGAACCAAGTCAGGTCCAGAGGGTGCCAGACCAGTGATGTCCAACCTCTATTAAGTTACTAAGCAGTTGATCACTCAGCCATATCCACATCTTCATTCACATAATTTTCTCCCAATAAGCAGTTTTCTTTATCATGTTTCATTCTTGCAACTAGGCCTTGCATAATCTTCTTGCACTGCTTACACTTGACAAGTTTTCTTTTTTAACCCAGGAACAAATTTCTTTAAAATATTCCCAGATAAGGGGGTCTCTTGCACCAGAAACCATGACAGTTTTGTGGCAAAAGTTTGGGGGAATATAGAAAGCTGTGTGTGCTGAATGTCTTCCCTTTTTCTTACCAGTCCACTCTACTGTTCCTTTCTATGCTGCCTCTGCCCTTCCCTATATATTGTCTCTGTCTAAAACAGTGCCTTAACTAACTCCTGGCTTGCTTGTCCAAGATATAAACACAGAACAGAACAAAAACAATCTTATCCAGCTTGTGTCTTTATTTTCACATTATTTTTGAGTGTGCTGAGAAAAGGAAATGAAAAGCACAGAACTTTCAAGAAGCAAGAGCTGGTAGTTAGGCTGGGCAGACTAGAGCCATTAATTAATTTTGAGACACTACGTACGTACGTGTGTGTGTGTGTGTGTGTGTGTGTGTGTGTGTGTGTGTTGTGTACATGTTTGTGAGGAGATGTAATTCTAACTTATTTTTTAATAGGAAATTTTAGTATTTTTATTTGAAAAAAATCTGATTTAAATACAGTTGGATTTTTTTAAATAATGGATTATTGACTCTGAGTGTTACTAGCAGCAGTGGTAGGTAGATATTTGGAGAACTGAGATTTAAACAGATTATGGTCCTTTTAGCTAACATTTTTGGTTACGTGCTTGGGAAACAAAGTGCATCTGCTTTCTTGAGACTAGCACTGATATGGTGAGAGGTTCCTTTTCAGTAGCAGTAAATAGATTTTTAAGAAGCGAAAAATAATTGACGCTGATCTGGATTGTTGGACAAGTTGTTCAGTCCACAAGTACTTACAGAATCAATCTGGTTTAGAATGTTTTTTAAATACAAATACATTATTGTAACAAAGTGAATCTACAGTTCAGACAAGGAATTAATGATAAATAGCCCAAAATATTTTTACAGTATACTAACTGCAGCTTGTATCCTTGAGGGAAAAATCATCATTTTGACTTTAGCATAATCATGTGTTAACCTGTATCCCTCACGTTAGAATAAGTGAGCACTAAATAGACCACAATAATTGTGTATTATGATCACTAATTACAAATAAATAATGCAGGTTGAATCTCTCTGGTCTGGGACTATGGTCCAGTAGGACCATGGATGTTGCTGGACCAGAGAACCCATGGAGTCCAGCTGTCCAAATAGGACCACAAGGCCTGGGGATAAGCTGTGGTGGATGGCTGGGCTGCAGCGCCCAGCTGGTGACTAGGAAGGGTCTGGACTGGCAGCAGCACCAGGCTGGGGATGCAGAGCCTGGTGGCTGGGGCCAGCAGCAGAGCTGGATGGGGAGTGTAGAATCCAGTGGGGAGCCTTGAGGGATCTGCTGTTGGAACCCGGGAGAACCCAGAGTCCATCAGTAGAGGGGCCAGAATTGACCTCCTCTGGCCCACCAAACTTCCTTTTGGATTCCAGGGTGCTGGACAAGGGAGATCCAGCCGGAGTATGTATTATCATAGCACTTAGAAACCCCGTCAAAGACCACTACACAAATTTATATTATTATTTTGTTATATTTTATGCCCTCATTAGCTATTTTTTAAGATGTAAATACATGTTGAACATTTAGTCTGGCATTCTTGGAACCTGACCAGGGGAGGTCAATACTGCAGAGCGGCAATACCAACACTTCCGCTTCTTACTTGGGTCTTAAAAGACACTCAGGGAAATTAAAGCTCAATAACAGCACAGAATACCAGAGGTCAGGACTGGTGGCTGTTAACCAACTTTATGGCATCATGGGAAACTTGGCCACACCCATGGTAAGTGGACATCTGGCTAAATAAAATGATGCTGGACCAGAGAGGTTCAACTTATATTAAATTTGATTGAATGTTGAGACTATTTTGTTACTTGCAGTCTTTATCAGAACACATGATATAGGCCATCCACGTTTTCCATTAGAAATATACATCATGTTCCTGGTTGTTGTAGGCCAAAGGATTTTTGTTATGGGAAACTCTTCATATATATTCTGTCCATCTCAAATACATATATTTAGTAACCTGATAGTTGCATAACTGTTACTGCTGTTTGTGATTAAACAAGGCTTGCTCCTTACGTATACATCTACTCTTAATCCTGTAAATGAATTTGCATTCATTTTTATAACATAATGGTTTTCTGAATACTGGAATTTCTTACTTGTAAGATGCAGCAGAAGCTGGTCTAGGAAGGACTAACTATTAAAACATATTAAAATGCTGTCTGTTTGCTATTGACTGTACACAATACGTAGTTAGCTTAAAATATTTTTGTATTCTTTGCCATAAAATATACCCATATATATTAGATTGTTTGCCTCTTGGGCAAGCTAATTATTTTGCAGAAACTTTCACATCATCTTTGCAAGCTAGACTCCATGTAAAATTTTCCCATCAAATAAAAAATGTCCTTATGACTACCAAAGAAATTAGTCACTTGGTTGGTATAATCTGAGGATCAATTTAAAAACTGAATAGTTGCTGAATGTGTAGCCTGTACTCATGCACATAAGTTAAGGCCCTAATGCTATCAACCTATGGTTTTCAAGATCTGTAAAAAAAAAAAAAAAAAAAAAAAAAAGCTTAGCTAAACTAATAAAGGCATAAGGCCCCAAAATCTTAGCATAAGTAATGAACCAAAAGTAAACGTAGATCAGTAGGGGGCTGCACACTTGCTACGCTCACTATCCCCACCTCCCTAGAGAATTGTGGAGGAGTAAGGTGGCCTGACTCCCACCTCCTGGAGCACCAGCTAGGGGGGAGGTTGTACAGCCTCCCCCCCCCCCCCCCCCGAGCAGTAGAGGGGGAAGGCTGCGAGGCTCCTGCTCACCCCCCCCAGAGCATAGGGGAGGCCGCGGGGCTCTTCCTTCCCCCGGAACTTCATGGGGGCGGGGGTGCTGCTCTGCTCCCGCCTTACCCTAGCACCAGGGAGATGGGAGGCTATGCAGCTCCTGCCCCCCCCCAGCAGCAAAGCCGCGGAGCTCTACCACCTTCCCAAGCACTGGGGAAGGGAAAGGCGGCGCGACTCTGCCCCCCCTGGCTGATTCTCTCCCCGCAACCTAGGGTGTGTGTGTGAAGGGAGCTGGGGAGGAGAGAGGCTTGTGGCTTCTGCTCCCCTTTTCCCCCAGAGCACCAGGGAGAGGTGTAGGGAGTGGCTGTGTGGCTCCTGGCTTCCCCCCTCCCCATCCCACCCCAAAAACTGGGGATAGAGAGAAAAGGCCACGTGGTTCCACGCTTTGGCCTCCTCCAAGGCCTCCCCAGGCCCCACGTGGCAGCTGAGCACTGGAGAAAGGGGAGGGAGGAGGATGATGTCACTCTCGTCCCACAGGAGGCTTTTTTTAATATGTAGAGAGATAAGCTATCACAAGATACCTCTCATTATGGCTTATGATAGTTTGTTTTAGCTCATTCAGTAGACACTTCTGTATTAAGCTCCAGAGGTTTCAGGTTTGATCCCAGAGGCAACAGACTGCCATTATACTAATTTTGCAGATAACACTTTCCACAGCATCAACAGGACAAGATTCTGTACTCTGATGGCTGGAGACATATTACAAGAACATCTTGTCATGTAAAATGTGTAATTTCAATAGTGCAGCCTCATTAAAATGCAGTTCTCTTAAATCAACTAACTTTGAGGCATATACAGTACTATTAGCTAGATAGTGGAGTATATTTCTGAAATAACCATTCCAATGTAATGTGTTACAGCTGGTTATTTCTTCTGTTAAAAAAAAAGTTTAATAAATAACCAACTTAAAGTGCGTTGAAAGGCTGTGTAAAATTCTTCTTTGTGAGTATATGTACATTAGTCATAACTAAAATGTAAAACCATTTAATAACTTTGACAGATATATTAAAAATGCTCTTTTTTAAAATTAGATCAGGCTGTCATGTGTTTGGATCCTTTTAGCTTAACCACACCCCTTGCAAATAATGGTGCTTGCATACACACACACGCCCTGCAGAAGAGTTAATACATATAACTCACTAATAAGCATATTACACAGATTGTCCTCTTTGCTGATCTAGAGAGGGTGAGTTCTATCCCTCCTCTACAAAGCTTTAGCTGAAGCTATGGCAAGTCATGATTTTAGTTTTGGAGGCCCATATTTCATCCCTGCTGTTTGACATGAGGGCAGCTGTTACACAGAGTTCTACATGTATAAAGAGAGTAATATAAAAACTACATCATAATAAATTAGCTCTGCAAGTTCGTTTGATAGTGTTCCCTAGTTGTATTGGCTGCAGTCATTCCTTGATGCTATTTATTAGCTTCCCTGACTCACCAGCTGGACTCAGCATGATATCTTAAGTCTTCCTTCCTATCTCATTAACAGCAGAAGGGTTTACAGTACTCACCTAGAACTTGTATTGGTGGCAGGAGAATATGTTAATGAGTAGCAACAGCAGGGATTGCAGTTGCATGCAGCTAAGAAGAATTAACCCTTTCAAACCATTGATGCCAGGATTGGATCAAGTATTTCAGTAGTCTTGGTAATATAGCCTTTCTCAATTACTGTGAATAACATCTTTTGGTCACTCAGGTCTGTAACCTAGTTGTCATGTTCAACTTAGATCTCTCTCTAAGACCTCAAATCCAGACTATTTAAATCTTGTGGATAGTTTGTGTATAGTTTTGCTTCTCGGGTTTTTGGCTAAGATTGAATGTAGTCATCATCTTCAACATGGCCATGGAGCTCCTCATCTGAGCCAGCTCAGGTGGCCTGGCCAGTTTTGACCTGCATGGCAACAGAACCAATAATCTATGTAGACTATCTGTTCCTGATCACCAAAAGTTTGGACAGGCTCGGGCAGATGACTGACATTGTCAGTTGACCTGTCAAGTGGATGGGCCTCTTCTTCAATGTCAAGAAGTGCCTCTCTCCATATTGATGGCCGTTTCAGGGATCTGGTTCGGGCAACACAATTCCTGATCTAGGGCGAGCCCTTGGCCTCCCTTGAGGAGGGGCAGGTATACCAGCACCTCGACACACCTCGAAAGTCCACATCCAACGGGTCCCTGAGGAAACCATTGCGGAGATCCAATGGGATGTGGTCAGCATCAACTTGTCCTTGCTTGCACCCTTGTGTCAAGAACTTTAAGGAGAAACTGGACCAGGACAAGGTGTTGAAGGTAACTAGCAACTGGGACGGCAGTAACCATTTTGTCCCTGGGGGCAGCTTCACCCAGGTTGCGACTGGCAGTTCATCCACCAGACCCAGCTCAACTTAGTTCCCTTCAACAGAGTATTCTCCACCCCATCAGCAGCAGGAGTTTGGTTGTGGGATGGGACTGGGATAGAGATGCAGGAAGGGTTGAGGTCTCTGGGCAGCACTTACTTCACACATCTCTCCAGAAGCAGTGACATGTTCCTCCCTTAGTTACTAGCTCTACATGGTATCTCCTCCCATAGGCACTGCCACTGCCTCTCCCATTGGATATCGTTTACAGCCAATAAAAGTTTTGGCGTGGGATGTGGGGGCAGGGCACAGCACTAGGAGATGAGGGAGAGGGATGTTGCTACTTGTAGGGAGCCTTCCAGCCCCACTAACCCTATCCCTTCTCCTACCCTGTGCACCCACAGCACCCCAAAGCAATATTTAGTCAGGGGTATGCAGTACAGGTTACAGGCTGTGAATTTTTGTCTCCTGCCCATGACTAACAGGAGCAGGTGATGGGAGTTTTGTGGGGGAGTTTAGCTGGAGGAGGGGGCTTCAGAGAAGGCTAGATACATAACATTTTTAAAACTTTTCAAAGATACCATAATAAAGGCTCAACTTAAAAGTATATACAAAATGAAAAAATAGAGGAAGAGAACCTCAAAAGTGCCACTGTGCCTTAACCAAGTAAAAGGCAGTGAGGTAAAATGGCATAGTTTAAAAGTGGAAGTTAAATCCTTGTGAAGAAAATAGAAAGGAGCATAAACTGTCAAATGAAATGTAAAAATACAATTAGGAAGGCCAAAAAGGAATTTTAAGAACAGCTAGCCAAAAACTCAAAGTAATAGCAAAAAATCTAAGCTTGTTAAGGAACCATTGGGGCTACTGGATCATTGAGATACTAAAGGAGCAGTCAAGGACTATAAGGTCATTGCGGAAAAATTAAATGAATTCTTGGCATCTGTCTTCATGGCTGAGGATATGAGGGAGATTACCGAACCAGAGCTATTTTTTAGGTTACAAATTTGAAGAACTGTCCCAAATTGAATTGAATTAAACTAAACAGTCATCGGGACCAGATGACATTCATTCGAGTTCTGAAGGCACTCAAATGTGAAATTGCACAATGACCAGCTAGTTTGTAATCCCTCCTTTAAATCAACTTGTGCACTAGATGACTGGAGGATAACTAATGTGATGCCAATTTTTAAAAAAGTCTCCAGCGGTGTTCCTGGCAATTACAGGCTGGGGAGTGTAATTTCAGTACTGGGCAAACTGGGTGAAACTAGAGTAAAGAACAGAATTGTCAGACACACAAGTGAACATAATTTGTTGGGGGAAGAGTCAACATAGTTTTTGTGTGTGGGGGGCGGGAAATTATGCCTCACTAATCTACTAGAATTCTTTAAAGGGAATGGAAGTCATGTTGACAAGGGGAACACAGTGGAGATAGTGTACTTAGATTTCCGGAAAGCGTTTGACAAGTCCCTCACCAAAGGCTTTTAAGTAAAATAAGCAGTCATGGGATAAGAGGGAAGGTCTTGTGGGTTGGTAACTGGTTAAAAGATAAACAAAGGGTAGGAATAAATGGTCCACTCTCAGAATGGAGAGTGGTTAACTAGTGGTGACTCCCAGGAGTCTGTATGGGACCAATCCAATTCAACTTGCTCATAAATGATATGGAGTAAGGGTAAACAGTGAGGTGGTAGTTAATAAAATTGCAGATGATAAAAAGTCGCTCCAGATAGTTGAGTCCACAGCAGACTGAAGAGCTTCAAAAGGATTTCACAAAATTGGGTGACTGGGCAGCAAAATGGTGTATGATTTTTAATGTTGATAAATGTCAAGTTATTTATAGAAAATATAACCCTAACTATACATATCAAAAGACAGGATCTGAATTAGCTGTTACCACTCAAGTTTGTGGAGTCATTCTTGGTTGAGCTCTAAAATTATACGCTCAAAAAAGCAAACAGAATGTTGGGAATTATTAAAAGGATAGAGAATAAAATAGAATATTTTATTGCCATTTTATAAATCACTTACACCTGTATCTTGAATACTATGTGCTGATGTGGTTGCCTCATCTCAGAGATACCGGTATATTTGAATTGGAAAAGGTTCAGAATAGGACAACAAAAATGATTAAGGGTATGGAATGGTTGCCATATATGGGGGGATTAATAACACTGGGACTCGTTAGCTTGGAAAAGAGATGACTAAGTGAGGATATAAAAGAGGTGTATAAAATCATGACTTGTGTGGTGAAAGTAAAGAAGGAAAAATGCAGTACAGTTGTCTGTAGCCATACGTACTCCAATCTATACTCCCTCCCCCACCCTTCCAAAGTGGTCATGTCATTCATAAGTATGTTGCATACTACTGAAAGCCACCACAATCAGTGAGCTTCTCTCCCAAACAGATTCATAATGGTACTATTTCTCCCTCTTCCTTTGGGCCATGTAAGCCCATAATGTGGGGAGCACAAAGCATCCCTGAATTGCCCAGGTGCATCCAACTCTGTTTGTGATAAGTGCTCTTTCTGGCTGACCATACTGACGCAGTGGCCCTTCGTGGTCATAGCTCCCTCTGGGGGAAATGACTTACCTCTGACTTTGCAAAAATTGTGAAGAGCACAGCAAGCCACAGTAATGCAGACAACATTAATACTGGCATGTAAATGGATCTCTAGACACCTCCAATGAGATTTATATGCCAAAAGCACATTTAGCAACCATTCTTCATGTGCTGAATGTAAACAAACTGTCTTTTGTCAGATCCTCTTAAATTAGGTTATCATTCTATAAGCCAAGGTGAAAGTGAGTATTCAGGACCCTTAAAATGGTGGCGGAGACAATAACTCCATTTATGACCATGTCATTTAGTGGGAATAGTATCCCAGTCTGTCCATGAATGTAAATGCCCATCAGCAAAAAAAAATCCTGGCATTGTGAACTTTTCCACATCAGCCCTTGTAGACATTCATCTAGTGTAGTATAGCGAATCACTCGCTGTGGTACATGAGCCTGAATACCCTTTGTGGCTTATGTACTTGTTCTCCTTGAGGAAGGCCAACTGTATGCCATGAATCCCATCAGGGACCCCAGCAAAAGTCTGGAAGCCTCATTTTCTCAAGGTCAGTAATTACTTCAGACATCTGTTACTACTCACTGCGTTGGAGGTCAACTATACAAGCCTGGTTGCCTCTGAAAGCTCCGTCACCACCTTACTACCATCAACTTTCCAAATTCAAATTGATTTGCAGTGGACTTGTAGCAGTCTAGAGTGGTCAGTTTTCCAGATGGATATAGCTGTTTATCTGCTCTGGAAGGTCAGTTCAAGCTGCTCACAAAGTTCCAAAGCATAGCATTTTCATGCAAAAGTTTTGGACCCGCTGCTCATCAACCCAAGTGTGCATGATAAAATAATGTGATCACACCAGTCTGTGCCAGAACTGCCAGTCTCCATAGGGGGCATGAGAGGCTATATGGAGTGTAATAAGCAACACCACCTCTTGCTCCATGAAAAGGTCTGTCAGGTATCTTTGGTGAGTCAGAGAACACAGCTGAAATATCTACCAGCATTTCACATTTCCTGTATCTATTTACTGGCACAGGAGTGAAAGCAAAGGCAAGAGAAGGTGCCTCTATGTTGCTGGCTCTGTAGCTGGGACTCCAAGGACCAAACCAATGGCATGATATGATGCGTTGCCAAGCTATTCAAAATGCTTGCAACAAGCAAGTTGAACAGTCAAGTTTTCCCACAGTTAACCACAGTCATACCATTGGAGCTGTCAAATTTTGGGAAGGTGCCAGGATCTGTCTTCCGCACTATGAAAGTTAGAACCCCAGTTTCAAGCCTTGTTTAGAAACATTTTAATGTAGGGTTAACAATTAATGTTGATGCTTAAGTCCTGGTTTCTCTAACCCTCGTCAGCTGACTCACGTTCTGCTAATTCTAGGCTTACATGAAAGTGTAGACATACCTTTCTCTGAGAGCTCTAAAGGGAAACAGTGATATGAAATAGTCCATCCCCATATATTTTTTTCACTAGTTAAGCATTGTTTTTGATGCACCAGTTTTGATTCCCTGCTTTTTTAAGTTTATGCTTTTTGTAGTTACTAAGCATAATTTTAAGTCTTGAATTCAGTAAACCTTTTTGTTTGGACTAATTTAGTTTCTTATCTGGATTGTAATGTTTCCCATTAACATTTATAGTTGTGATATTTATTAACTTCTACATACTTTTTACAGTTAAGCTCTTAATTCAGATAAATTTATAGGCCCAAGTATTAAAACAGGGAAGAATTTGCATTTCTTTCTTCCCAAATCCATTTCACACGCATTGTCCAGAAAGCCCTTTAAAGTTCCTACCACTTTCTAGAGGTTGTGTAAATTTCTTAGAGGTGACATAAAATTCCACAATAACACAATTACATTTTTAATACAATTGACCCCAGACATATTAACATGAATTCAGTTATGCTTATCTTACTACCATAAGTTTTGTCCAGGCCATTGTTCATCTGTATCACATTGTCACAGGTAGGGATGTTAAATTCAGATTAACTAGCTAATGTGACTATTTAATTAGTCGATAAGTGTACCTCCATCTTTGAAGTGTAGCAACAGCCCTCGGGCTGTTGCTACACTTCAAAGGTGAAAACGCTGCAGGGAGCACAGGGCCAACAGAGAACTCAAGCAGTTCCCTGCTGGCCCCGTGCTCCCTGTGGCATTTCAAAGCAGCAGTGCTGCATGGAGTCTGGGATCAGCAGGGATTTCCCCAGCTGACCCCGGACTCCACATGGCACTGCTGCTTTGAAACGCTGTGTGAAGTCTGGGGCCAGTGAGGAGTCCAGACCCCAGCTGGCCCTGGGCTGCATGTGGCTTTTTTCAAAGTGGCAGACCCTGGGCTCCATGTGGTGTTGCCATTTTGAAACATCCACACAGCAGCTGCCCTGGTCTATCCCTGGGCTCCACGTGGTGCTGCTGCTTTGAAGCACCCCTTTGTCTCCTCCCCACCCCCCCTTGCTGCTTCTTTCTGATAGAGGTAACAAGGGGGGGGGGCGATTAATCGACTAGTGTGTCGACTATCCGATCAGAATTTGCTTAATGGATAGTCAACTAGTCATTCACGTCCCTAGTCACAGGAGTATCAAATGTTCTGATGCATACTTTGTAGTCCAGAAATGCCCCCTGTATGTGCTCTTGGGGGCAGGTAAGAGTAGCTGATATTTAAAAAGGATGTTGAGGGTCTGTGGATCTAGTGTTTTGTGTAACAGTATAGGCCCATGTTAGCTTTGAGTGAACGGTGGTTTTAAACAGAGTTGGTATATGAGCATGAGCAATCAGCTCAAAGCATTTGACCAAAAATAATGAGATTGAGAGTTACTGTGTTAAAGTTGTAGTGAACCTTGAAAATACCATGCCATCTTATTTAAGATTGGATTGAAGTAATAGAAATGAAATATGGTTAACCGTGTATTGGATGCAATAAATAATTGGCAATATAAGAAACTGCTTCATCTGGCCTTAAATGAAGTTCTGTAATTAGTAGCAGTGTCACTTATTTGTAAATTCTCCTGCTGGCCCTGTGCTTCTTGCATGCTTTGCTTTTGAAATGTACCAGTGTCCCAGGGGGCTCTTGTACATTTCAAAAGCAATGAGCACAAGGCCAGTGGGGGACTGCTTTAGAGAGAGAACTGAGAACTCTGAACTAGGGATGTAAGCAACTAGACAACTACCCAATATACTGAGTAGTGACCCGACTAGTTGCTTCCCGCCTCCCTCCCCCCACTCTCGCTGCCTCTGTAAAAAAGAGGCAGCAAGGAGGGGGCGTAGGAGCTGGTGCTGTGGTTAGCTGGCTTAAAAGCTGGCCCAGCACCAACTCATGGGAGCAAAAGAGGCAAAGGTGTAGCTTGGGACCCATGTGAGCCAGAAATCAGCTGATTCCCAGCTCGCACCCGATCCCCCTGCTACGCCTCTGCCTTTTAAATGTATTAAGAGCCTAGTGGCTCTTAATACATTTAAAAGTCAGAGCCTCAGTGGGGTTAGCTCCTGGGCTGGAGCTAACCCCATTGAGGCTCTGCAGTTTCCCCCTTATTGACTACTCGATTAGCTGATTACCTGCAATTTAACATCCCTACTCTGCACAGCATATTGAGTTTTCATGCATAGTCTTAGCTGGTCCTCACATTGTGAAGGAAGTACTAGCTGAAAGAATTATCACACATACTAATATGTTATCCTTGAAACCAAGAGGTCTGTGTCATAGAAACTAAGATAGGTAAAAATAGGTGAGGCCCGGGGTTAGAGAAGTGAGGGGAGAAATGCAGTCGCACTTGTGAGGAACCCAGAGAAGAGCTCTTCTTCCTCTTTGTTGTTTGGGTAAGCTTTGTGTCTTAACAGTTCATAATCTCTTTGGCTGGTGTAGTGAGAGTTTACCCTACTGTTTCAGCCCCTTCCCATTGGATGTGTCACGGGCTGCAGTATACCTCCTTTTCCTTGTTCTGCATCTGAACATGGAGATGTTCTTAGATTGCATGCTGTGGTACCCGAAAAGGAATAGATTTCTATCAGCCTTGAATATACTGCCATTTTGGAGGGTTGTGGGTAGTTCATGAGCTGGCATTAATGAAATGTCATACTTCTATGCTTTTATATAAATATTATGATATTTTGTATTTAATTCTTTCAAAGTGCATGCATCTTCACAACAGCCCTGTGAGTGAGCTATTTTTTCTCATTTTTAATAAGGAACTTAAAAATTGATTTGCCCAGGGCTCTACAGTTAATCAGTGGCACAGCCAGGGATTGAAATCAGAAGTACCTGATTTCCAGCCCTCTGCCTAAATCACGAGACTAACTGCTGTGTTTTTTCTACATAAATATTGCCTGCAAAAAAACCTGTTAAAATGTTTACTTTGTAAAGCAAAGCACTTAAGTTGGGAAATGTCAGAATTAAGGTTGCCTGTGTGATCCTAATTTGGTTCCCTTGTGCATGTGCATTATGAAAGCCTATATTTGCTTGATCCTATACTAGTCTTGAAGGGTATGTCTACACGAGCCCCCTAGTTCGAACTAGGGAGGCTAATGTAGGCATTCGAAGTTGCAAATCAAGCCCGGGATTTAAATATCCCGCGCTTGATTTGCATCTTCCCGGCCGGTCGCCATTTTTGAAATTTACAAGTCCAGACTAACTGCCCGCGTCTACATGCGGCAGGGACCCGGAGTTTGAAATAAAGCCCTAGTTCGAACTACCTGTTGTTCCTCCTGGAATGAGGTTTAACAGGTAGTTCGAACTGGGGGTTTATTTCAAACTACCGGGTCCCTGCCGCGTGTAGACGCGGGCAGTTAGTCCGGACTTGTAAATTTCAAAAATGGCGACCGGCCGGGAAGATGCAAATCAAGCGCGGGATATTTAAATCCCGGGCTTGATTTGCAACTTCGAATGCCTACATTATCCTCCCTAGTTCGAACTAGGGGGCTAGTGTAGACATACCCCAATCAAGGCAGGAATTTGTTGTCTAAATATGGTATTGGCCTCTTTTTGGCCTAATTTTTGTCATGCGAAGCAAGTAATTTACCAAGTAAGCCTCTTTGCCTGGCTCAATCCACAGTCTAAATCAGGGTGGGCAACAGTTTTTGTTGGGGGGGGGGGGGCACTTCACCAGTTTTGATAGTGGTTCCCAGGCCAGTTCTGCCTCTGGAAGGGGCGGAGCATCAAGTAGATGGCACAGCATGCAGTGGAAGAGGAGGTTTCACATGCTCCCCTGTAGGGCGAGGAGCATGCAAAATCGCTTGGCCCCTGCCTCTGGTGCCAGGGGCATGGGGCACCTATAGAGAACAGCCAGCCAATTTGCTCAGCTGGTGGTTCCCTCTGGGGGGAGGAGACTTTGTGTGCTCCCCTGCTACCATGTCCCAGTTGGCCTGAGGGCAGAGGTGTAGCTGGGCGGCCCGCCAACCATATCTTACCCACCTGGGTCTAAAAGGACTCCTTTGTTGAGCTCTTTCTGTCCCCTGCTGCTTTTGCCTCTTTACAGAACTTGTTATATCCATCCATGGCGCTGTCAGATAGAGGCAGCCAAGTACCTACCAGTAATCACTAATTCCTTGCTGAACCAGCAGTAAACATACTGTTAATGTTTTATTTTAAAAACAATTTTAATCACTGCTGTTCTACTCATCAGTGATTGTAGATCTTTGTTTGTGTGAATTGGTGACTTAAATGTTTTGTTTGAAAAGTAGAAATGGACCTAAAATGAGGCACTTTACTAAAAATATTTTTAAAATTTGTTTTGTGACATCTAAGTATTCCTGACTTTACTGAAATGCTGTGGTTAAGCAATCAACAACACTTAAATCTAAAATGATCATACATTGTTTTATTACAACTTAATATGTAGCTGGCTTTGTATTTGGGAAAAGAGAAATTAAAATAAATTACTATTGAACTTACATGTCAACCTTATGATGAAATTTGTTAAATGGGAAAAATGATGTAATATTAAGACTTGTGTGTGATTCTAAAATGGTTCATACTGCGTATTGCAAAGTATTTGCTACCACACTTGAATACATTAGTAATGTTTAAATATTTGAAAAGACACATGACAGGCCACATTTCAAATCAGCATCAAATTATGTAAAGAAATTGCTTGCAAAGTATGTGTGCATTTGTAAACAAAAGGTAAACTTGTAAACTCAATGTTCGTATTCAATTTCCATTTCCTATGTGAAAGATGAATGTAAGTGTTTTCAGAGCCTATATTTAAATATTTGGTTACCATATTTGAGTCCTTGCACAAAGCAATAATATCTATAACCATTAAAAACTGATAGTCCTTAGCATATGGTGACTTCCGATGATTGTGGTTTAGGAAGTGTTTAACATTTTAAAAAAAAACAAACTTATGGTCATTGGTGATCAGAGTGAATGTATTTGTTAATGTTCCATTGTGTATTTAAAAAAATTGTTAGCTGTTTGATTAAATGTTGTGATTTGGGAATTTTGAAGGGTCTCTTTGATCTGTCATACCATTTTTTGTCTGTTAACTAGCATTGTAACATTCTACAACATGAACGCAAATGTTTATTAGATGTAGCTTATGATTTTATCCTGTTGCCCAGTGTTTGAGTGCCTTTCACACACAATCAGTAGTAGCAGACATAGTGGACTTCATGAAGTTACTGCTGCTTCTTTCTGTTTTGAAGTTAAAATTCAGCTTGTGATAACCATTAGATTTGCTTGGTTAGTCTGCTATAAAGTTTGTTTGCTTTTTATTTGGATGGGGGAAGAACTGTTTGGTCCCTGCTCGTGTAGATTTCCAAGAATCCTTCAGTGTTTTTAAATGTATCTTGAAGCAGTTGCTATACCTTTTTCATCATCCTTTTCAACCTTCTCAAACCAGGGCCTTATTACATCAAAATTCAGAACAAGTGAACAACAAAGAGACGTATAAGAATACCCATTTGCATGACTGAAAATATACTACTTAATATTATTGATAATTGACATAAATGAAATATTGTACTCACGGACTTGATTTAATGGGAGTTCTGCTGCTACATATTTTCACACATTTCTTTGAAGTTTACATCCTAACGGGTCAAATCCAGCTTCATGCACACATTCAGGCTGTCTTCTGTCAATCTTATGGCAGAAGGCTGCAGACATGGGGGTGCAGGAGTCTGGTTGGAGTATATGATGGACTCGGGGCACAAGGTTGGGCTGTGTCAGGGTGCAGGAGTTTGGGGATGTGGGGATATGAGGGACTCAGGGCAGGGGGTTTAGGTATATGAAGGGCTCAGGGTTCGGTGTGTAGGGGGTGCAAGAGTTATGGCCAGAGTCTGGGAATGTGTGAGTATGAGGGGCTCGGGGTTGGTGTGTGTGGGGGGGTGCTGGAGTGTTATGACGTTGCGGCCAGATGGGGGTTGGGAGCCTATTGGCCAGGCTTCATTTTTAAATAAAGTAAAATATTACGTGCAACACAAAAGGTTTTAACATTCTTTCTTTATGGCAGGAGTGGGGAACCTTTTTTGGGTTGGGGCCACTGACCCACAGAAAAATCAGTTGGGGACCACACAAGTGAGAAGCAGCCCTCCCCAATCGTCACTGATGTGGTCCCCAATTGAAACACCTCACTCCCTTGGTGCTCCAGCCCCATGGTGAGGGAAAGGGCATGGAGGACTGAGGTTCAGGCCTCAGACCAAATTTACTCTTCTGGGGCTCTAGGGTTAGTGGATTTTCTGCCCCCCCACCCCCACCCCAGGCTCTGGGGTAGGACCAAAAATGTGGGGTTAAATGTGCAGGACGGGGCTGCCAGTGAATGGGATAGGGATGGAGATGCAGGATCTGGGCAGAAGGTGCGGGTAGGCGGGGGTAAGAATGTGAGGTCTGGGTGGGGAGTCGAGTGTAGGAATAGGCTGGGAGTAGGGTGTCTGGCTGGAGGCCAGGCTATCTGGCCTGGGGGCTGGGTGTCTGGCCGGGGGGAGAGATGGGTGAAGGTGCGGGTCTGGGCATGAGGGGTGGGGGCACTTGTTTTCATGCTGCATCGCAGTCACCATGTAACACAGCCTACTGCTGCTCCCATTCGCTGGAAGGAAGCCTCCAGGAAGAATTCACAGGGGAAGCCTCCAGGAAGTGTGTCCCAGGAGAAGGAGCAGCATGTGCAGAGCCATTTTTGGTTCTGCTTGTTACCCGCACACCAGGGGAATGAAAAGGGCAGTGCATGGAGCATCCGCTGTTCCTCTGCACACTAGATCCAGTGAGGAGGCTAGGAGCTTTCTACCCCCACGTTACCCCCAGGAAGCCGGTGCTGGCGATCCAATCTTGCAGGGGGCCATAAGGCTGTAGCACCAGTGCTGGCTCCCTGCTGTGGGGGGAGCTGGGTGGGAGGGGCTGAGTTGGGACTCCAGAAGAGCCATATCTGGCTCCGCAGTGAGCCATGGGTTGCCGACACCTGCTATATACAATGTCACTTTTTCTGTGAATTTCTGCTGGCTGTTTCCTGAGTTGGTGTAAATGTGTAACTGATTGGTCTAAGTCTGAGGGGTAGCTGTGTCAGTCCTATGGTGCATCTGACAAAATGGTTTTTACCTGCTAAAGCTTATGCACAAATAAATCTGTTCGTGTTTATGGTGCCAAGGAAATTGGTTTAACATTTTTTTTTTTAAACTTAAGAGCTAATACTGTAATAGGAATTTAATTCTATAATTAAAAATCAAATAGTGTGGTCTACGAACCTTCTAGCTAGACTACTTAGCATTCTATGCATGAGATGTAACTAATCTTTATTATGCTTAATTCTAGCTGTGCTTTTCATATCCCTTTTTTTTCCCTTCTACAGCCCCATGATTTTGATGAATGCAGATTTGACATTAGTGTAAATGATAGTGTTTGGTACCTACGAGCTCAGGATCCTGATCACAGACAACAATGGATAGATGCAATAGAACAACACAAGGTATGGCTTCTGATTTTTTTTCTTTCAGAATTACTATATATCTACATAGTAATACATCTGGATCTGCAGTCACTAATATAGTTCCAAAGGTACATATGATTTTAAAAGATATGGTATTCTTGAATGTAATTATTTAAAATGGCAAAGCTTTTAGAAGCATACTTCAAAAATAATGGAGCAAAAAAGCAAACAATCTTTCTTGCGTGCCTTTTAACCAATACCATTGGTTATTTTACCATAGTTACATCCATACATTTCAAAGATTTGGTCTTTTCTGTCTGGTACAGGTGCTGTTCACTCATATCTTGCACTTATTCTTCCTCTGACTTTAAAGCCGCACAAATTGCTTAAGACAACACTTTCAGTAGGCACCGTTGAACACTTTACTCTGTATAGACAAGGAATAAGAGACAATCCCTGTTCTGAGAATTTTAGTCTTTATTCATGCAGTGTCTAGCACAATAGGGCCCCAATATCTGATGTCCTCAGATGTTGTGGTAATGAAGTAGAAAAAAACTAAATTAGTTAACCTAAGTGTTTACCTTATAAACTTCCAGCAGTATTTTCATTGGTATATACTTTCCTTATCTGAGAGTAATTTTCTCCTTTTATCAGGTACAGTTTAAATAGCACATGTGCATTTTCACTCTGAAATCTCTCTTGATTTTGCATTTGGTTGTATAGAAAGTTCTTTTGGCAAATATACTGACTTGATTAAAAACGCTTTTCTGTTAGTTTCTGAATATCTCTACCTGCATTGTGCCTTTTACATCTTCATTTTAAGGTGTATCCAGCACACTTCTGAGTATATACAATTAGTCCCAAATCAGAATTCTTTTTCAGCATTCTGATGGAGAGATAATGGTGTAAAATTTGAAATAATGTCTGTTTGGCAGTCCTCTTTGCCTCACTTCTGCAATACCTAAAAAGAGCTCTTAACTAATAATGGATAGATTGGGCATACTGTTGGATGTAGATGACTTTTGTAAGAAACATATCTGGAGTTGAACATATTTTGACCAAACCCCTTCTCTATTAACTGTTTATATGTTGGTCCTCTTCAGGAATATGAGGGGAAAATGGAACGTAAAAATGTGCTTACACTTTGACCTTGCTTGTACTGTCCCGTTCATCATCCCTTTTGTCGTCTTGGATTATAAATTCTTCACAGCAAGGACTGTCTCTTGTTTGGTATAGTGTTTAGCGAACTAGAGCCTCTGGCAAAAACATGATATGAGAAATACAGTTCTCTCCAACACTCCCCCTGTTGTTTGATTCCAGGCCAGAAGGGTTCACTGTAGTAACATCTCCCAACTCTGGAAGCTTTGTTCTTCTAAATCAGTGACTTCCTACTATTTGCATTTCTCATGTTATTGCGTTGTAATAGGAAAATGCAGATAATTCTTGTGCCCACTGGTGTGTGTTTGCCCCAAATTCTGTGCTAAGTGGCCAAGGGAGGTGTCTAATGAAAGCTTATGCTATGCTGATTCTGTGTATGCTACTCATACACTTGTATGATTTTTATATGTAAAGTTATGAATATGGGCTCTGTACTTGTATTTTAAATGTTTTCTGCCTGGGAGACAGCAATTGGCATCGACCACGTATTGTGAAGAGTGGTTATTCAGTGAATAGCTATGCTTATAGCGATGATGCATGGATAATGGCTCTCAAATGTTGCCAGTTGACATGTGCGGAATTAAACTAGTTTCCAAAAGGACATGGACAGCTCACTTGATCATGTGATCAACTCCGTTTGGGAGGCACCTATACCTCGGAGAAGAATGGCTTTCCTGCTGCATGGGCAAGGTTATAGAAGATCCTGAGGGTGCCTCCATCTTGGTCTTCAATCCTGCTCTTGACTTCAGAAGCATCCTTCCTATGGACAGAGGGTCAGGAAGGATTTGTTGACCCATCCTGACAAAGGATGTACTCCAGAGACTTTTAAGCTAGTAAATTTGTGATATCTCTGCTAAGAGCCTACATCAAGAACTTGGTGATTGATGTATGTAGTGTGTTCTCTTTAACAATCCTACTCGCCACCTTTTTTTTTTTTTTTTTTTTTTTTAATCTAAAAGCTTGGCACAGTGTGCTCTTTTGGGTAAGATCTGAGGTATAAATGGACCTGGGACTGTGGCTGGTTCTTTGGGATTGGGAGTATCTGACTCTGCAGTGAGATTATAAAACGAATCATGTGTGTAAAGAGTGGTGTCAGTTGTGGCACAGGTAAAACTGGAGTGTCTAAGGGGATTGCTTCTGTAACTTCTTGCTGGCCAGATTGGTATCTGACGTGTACTTGGACTGGTTTGGTGCTGTTATAGAGAAGAACCTTAGTCTTGGGCTGCAAGTAGCCCTGGTTTTAAGCATTTCGCCTTGATTTGATCTTCTCAGCGGTGCCCCCAGACCATCTGTTACATTACAGCATTCTGGAAGAGAAATGGACTTCTAGAAATTATAGTCCACCACCTGCATCGGCTGTAAAAGATTGCATGTGAAATTCTGTTGGAGTGCTGGGACAGTACCGTGAAAGACAAGATTACCCTTGATTGTGAAAAGAGAATTGGATAAAGTGAAATAATTGTCATCCTTCCATTTGAAGGATTAGGAGTTACAGCACTAGGATATTTACTACCAGTCTTGAGATTTGTGTACACTGTACTGGAAAAAGGCCAGTTTATGGGGAGGAGTTGCAGTAGAGCAGGGCTTCTCAAAATTCATTTCACTGCAGTCCCCTTCTGACGACGACAATTACTACATGGCCATGGCAAGGAGGTATGCAGACCAAGCCTCTCCACCACGGGGGCCAAAGCTGAAGCCTAGCCCTTCCTCCCAGTGTGTGTGAGAAGCCAATGCTTGAGGGCTTCAGCTCAGGGCGGGTGGAGGCTGTAACTTTGAGCCCCTCCACCCAGTGCTGAAGCCCTCACACCCCAGAAAGTCTAATACCAGGATCACAATCCACAATTTTGAGAATAACTGCAATAGTGGATTAAATCCCTGAAGACTCTTAGATGACTAGAATTACCAGTGCATGCCATTAGCACAAGTTTCACTGCTGCAAAACCAGATAATTGAACTTCTAGAACAGGGGATGGGGAACCTCAGGCCTGGGGCTGAATGCAGCCCCCAGTTTGCCTGGATCTGGCCCCTGAGCCTCAGGGCCCACCCCAGCATTGGGGAGCCCATGCTGGCACTCCAGCACCCCACTGCGGAACTGGAGCACACAAAATCTACTAGGCTGCACCCCTCTAGGCTCTGGTGTGGGATGGGGAATGTGGGAAGTGTCTTTCTCAGTTGGGGGGGTCACATCAGTGAGGATTTTTTGTTTTGTTTAGTTGTTTAGCTTCTCACCTTTGTGCAGCTCCTGACTGATTTTAAGTTTAATATAAAGGTAGATTTCTGTTTATAACTTTGTTGGAAAATGGCAAAATATACATTCTAAGGGAAAGCGTACCAATTGAGGAAAGTGTAAAACAACCTAAGTATATAGCTGAACCCACAGTTGAGTTTTTATTACTTTCTTGGTTAGTTAATGTAATACTACCAGACTGTATTATTCAGAATCTGAAGCTGTTTTGGTGTTCCACCTTCTGTATAATTAAATTTCTTAGGGGTTTTAAGTCTAGAGCAGGGCTACTCAACTTTGGAAGCCCTGGGGGCCACAATGATACTCACAGCACATGTCAAGGGCTGCAACTTAAATGTGGTTGTATATACATGCAAATATACTTGCAAATATATGCAAATAGCTTCTTCCACTCAATGTCCTGGCGCTCCCCGCACCACCTCTTGGGGGGGCTAGAAACGCCGACACCCTGTACCCATTGGTTCCGGCCAGCCCGTCGGCTTGCATCTTTCAGTACTCACCCCACATGAGGGAGGCCTCGCCATTGTGGAGCCTGTTCCCAGTGGAGGCCATGTTCAAAGGACCCCATCCGCGGGCTGCATGTTGAGCACCGCGTAAACCCAAACCGCACCATGGGCTGCAAACAAACTGGCCATGGGCTGCATGCAGCCCACAAGCCGCTTGTTGAGTAGTCCTGTTCTAGAGCCTTCACACTTACTGATTTTGATTGTCTTCCTTTAACCTTTCTAATTCTACACAACTCTGTCCATGTGCAGAAAAAGTAAAAACTGTTATTAAAATACAAAAAACAAACTCATTAATACAACAGTTGTCAGATTAAATCAATTCCTGTAATAAAACAACAAATTATGTAATAAAAAGAATTAATATGTAATACGAGAAAACAAATACTCTTCAAAAGAAGGCTTATATTGTGCTTCAGTATAACATACTTAGTTAATTCTCTGTCCTTGGAAAGCCTCTTTTCCTAAAATAATGGATATTAACAAGTTGGTGACATGTGGATTCTCAAGATGGAAGATGTTTCAAGAGACTGTTCTATTTACCAGTCAATCCATCTTGGAGTATGATGTCATTTAAAATAACCTGCAATGTGAAGGTAAATAAGTAGTGAAGGAAAAGAACCTGGACACTGTACGTGAAGCAAAAGCGTTTATTACACACACAGCGTTGTCTGAGTGTCACGTCGCTTGTTAGAGCTCAGTGAACACTGCCAAACAATAGGTTGCAAATAATTATATAGGCTGCTCAATGGACAGATCAGAGTGATGGGGGAGGGGAGTAAGATCCTGGATCCCTGGATAAGTGCTAATTGTGAGGCAAAATAAGAGCAATAATATAAAGTTACATAGTATTTCCAGTGAAACAAGTATTTAAACAAAGCAGACATCAATTATGTGTTAAGTGGTGATATGTCTGTCAGCTTCAAGAAGGTATCTCTGCAGGATGTGGTCCATCTGGGGATTAAAGCAGAGACATTAGGAGCACTTGACAATTGTGCATTTGCAGGCCTCAACAAATACGCTCACCCGTGGCAAGTAGATATTACCAGCTGGTGAGTAGCTACAAACATAGGCGTGCGCACTATGGGCGCCATGGCCCCATTCGCCGGCCGGGTGCAGAAGCGGAGCGCCGCCAGGGAGAGGGAAGTGCAGCAATTGTCGCCACCAGGCTGCCTGGGTGCAGCTCCGGCACGAGGCGGGGCACGAGCCAGAGGGCGGGACGCCGGGATGCCAGGACGTTGGTGTAATGTGGTGTCGTGATGTCACGGCCGGCGACCGCTGGATTAAAAAAAGGCTCCGGCAGCCCCACAAACTGGAAGGCAGAAGCCAGGTAGGGGAGGGGAAGGGGGAAAAAATAGAGGGAAGGGGCTTGTGCTGAGGGGAGGGTCTGGTCAAGAGAAGAAAGGGGAAGGCACCAAGGGACAGGGTGGAGGAGAGACAAATGCCTGGGGGCCAAGTGGAAACAATGAGGAAAAGGGCAGGAGGGGAGGTGTCAGTGGGAGGGGGGGACAGGGTGATGCTTGGAGAGGAGAGGATAAGGGCATTGGGGATTAGAGGGGGGAGGGGGAGGTGCTGGGAGAAGGCTTGAAAGAAGGGGTGGGCATGAGGAAGGCAGGGATGGAGCAAGGCATGTGTGAGGGCATGGGCATGAGGGGAATGGGGGCAGAGGGTGGTGAGGGTGTGGGCATCAGGGAAAAAGAGGGCAAAGGGGGCAGGGGCAGTGAGGGAAGGGGGAGGCACCAGGAGGGTGCAGGTGCCAGAGGATTCTGGGGGTGAAGCAGAAGGGCAGACACCTGCAAGGTAGGGACCAGCACCAGAGGAGAGAGGCAGAGCAGGTGTGTAGAGGGAGGTGTTAGAAGAGGGGATGAGGAGGGGTAGCTCACATGATCAGAATGGGGCTACTGGAGGAGTGGGCACAAGGGGGAGAGAAGGGCTGGTGGAGGGGGGCAGGTCTCAGGAAGGCTGAGGGCAGTGAGAAGGGCAGGAGTCAGGACAGCAGAGGAGGGTGAGGAGTTGGGAGGCAGCAGGCACCAGGGGAGCTGATGGAGCAAGGGGAGGAGACATGGCAGCAGAGGGAAAAGGTAGAGGTTTATAAGATATTTATTAATAACTTGGGTGATATTTATTAATAACTTTTTAGTAATTACTGTTCTTATTCTTATTAGGAATTTATGCCATTAAAAAAACACTAGGGGGGTGGGGGGTGGCGACTCCATTTTTTGTCTGGCGAGTAGGGTTTTGCATAATTTGTCGAGCCCTGTGCATTTGTTCCTAGTACCATTGAATGTGTCAGTCCTGTCTCCCACCCTGGACTAGGTGTGTGAGTGGGGGGGTAACCATCATGTACTGTGTTTGTGTGTCAGTCCCAGATTCCAAATTTAGAATAGGGGTTCTTAAGAGAATATCATAGCCTGCCTCAAATTTTTATCCTACAAGTAGTTTAATACCATCTTTCTCTGAAATTTTTTAAATGCATTTATTTATACTTATATTGTGGTGCTGGAATTATTATTAATAATAAAAATAAAGGATGTAGCAAGGGATGTTAAAATGCATTTGAGGTAAATTTGTAACAGCTGAAAATTTCAGTAGTTACAAGATTATATGCAGTTGGGGGCAGGTAGCTCTCCACGAGCACCAGCTCCTGCTTTTCTCTCTCCCTGTGCTGCTGCCTCTAATATAGAAGCAGAAAAGGGGTAAGGGCATGACTATAACTGTGCACATTAACCCACGGTCCCAGGCTCATTATTTAACTGTGTACACATTAACACGGGGTGGAGGCTTGTGTGTAACCATGCATGTTAACTGATGAGCCTGGGCTCATCCATTAGCCTTGTACACATTTACACTTTCACATCCTTAGAAGTAACCATGACACTAATTCAACCAGAAATTTCTTTATTAAATATAAAGACCAGATAGCATTCATACAGCTGCTCTGAGCATGCCTTAAATGCCTCAGTAATAACAGTGCACATGTAGCATGGATCAAGTACTTACACCCAGCATGCTCAAACTCGTGTTGGATGTTTCCAACTGGGTCATAATTAAAACTGCTGTCTGAAGACCTTTGATTGGTTTTAAGCTTTCGTTCTTTGCCCAACCTTTCTTTACATCCCATATTGAGTTTTTAGAATGGCGGTAATTTTCCATCATGGTCAAAAACTTAAATACCACAATTCAGTCACTTGACAAATTCGGCAGCAGTAGCTTCCAGAGAGCTCTCATGTTTGTGTGTTCCAGTCCTCCTAGAAGACATCCAACAAAAACTGAAGCCCAAGCTCTATATTAATTTCAAAAGCAAGCTTTTTTGCGGGGATCTTGAGTGGAAGCCTTTTAAGGTAAGCTGTAGGGTATATATGCAGGCTGTCTTCAACTTTGACATTCAAGTTACGATGAATGGCACTTACAATGTTTATAAATTGGCACAGTTTTGACTTCTGATGGCTTGTTTTGACTTTGATACTCCTATCCATAATGGAGTAGATTCCAGTTCTGAGTTACACTATTTCAACTTTGGACAAGACTTTCAGGAACTAATTGTGTCATGAGTCTGAAGGCTGCCTGTATAACCGCATTCATGGCCATCCTATTTGAATACATCCATCATAGAGGAACAAAAATGACCAATTCTAATCTTTTATTTGCTGGTTATTCTTGAGGGACAATATAAACATTAATAAGCATGCAGATGTACTCATAGTATTGAAGAGATCCTCCTATCTCATGAGTCTTGCTTTTTCGAGAGCTGCAGATTAATCAAATTAATTAAAGCAATAGTGAACTTTAGGAGTCAAAGATGGTGTTCTAACATTGAGAACACCATTATGTGTTTCTCTTTCTAAATGCCTCGTCACACTTTTGATTTAAACTACAGTTACACACAGTTTTGCCATCTTCAAGAGTGTAACTCATTGCTGTTTAGTCAGTAGTTACGTCTTTTGAAGTGTTCCATGTTTCTCTGATTTGGAAATCAAACTGAGTTTGCTAGTTGTATGTGTGTGTCATTGCTGCCAACGGAAAGTCTGGTTTTCTTACTTTTATTTTCATTGTTCAAGATCTGCCTTTTGATCTTAGTGAACAGTACTGTTGTGTGAACAAGAGTAGAATCAGTTCATATTCCCTGAGTTGTATTACCTCTTCAGTGATAATTTAAAATAAATCTCTCCAAAAAGTGAGCAGGTGTGACTTGAAAGTCTCACCTGGTTTCTCTTGCATTACTTTCAGCATTTTAAAATGGCAGAATAAACCCTTTTACAAAGAAATATGTGTACTTTAAGAAACAATTCTATCTTCCAAGTAGTTAACTTATAGTCTTCCCCATAGCACCTGTGTGTTGGGAGGGGAAAACTGAACAAACGATTATCCATTGAGTACATCAGAAATCATGCCATGGCTTTGAAATCTTTTAAGGGAGAGGGGTATAAGTTTGACAAGAAATACTTTTTTTGTAAAAGTACACAGATCTCTTCTTAGAAGCTAATTTAAGTGTTAGGAAATAAGTTGAGGGAAATGCGCACATACTACATAATAGCTATCTAGAAGTATCTTAATAAGAGTATGTTAATATTTCTGCTATTAAGATAGCAAGATCAAAGGTGTGAAAATTTATTATTTAGCAGGTCGTCCCACCCACTTCTAAGTTTCAGTTTATAAGTCCCCTTATTTTAGGTCTTGTGAAATGTTTTAAACATGTTGAAGTTTTTAGAGTATAACAGTAGCATACTAACTTTGACTTTTTGTTGTCAAAATTGTCCTATGTAAGTAAAAGGGTGGGCCTGGAACTGTTTTATTGAAGAAAATGTGTTATTTTCCCCTATTGCAGATCACATTATACACATTTGATTAAGCAATAGTTTCTTGGCCTTAGTAGGATATTCTTTGTACTAGCTGTTGCATTATAATATAACAGCGTTATGTTCTAAGCAGTAATTGTGATTTAATAGTTGTATAACGCTTTGCTATTTAATCAGTAGCTGATATGTAGTGGATTTAGGAATAACTATAGATACTGACCATCTGCCTCCTTGACAATGACACCTATAATTTTTCCTCTTGAAATTGCTTGAATTAGAAGACCCTGAGGGGGTCAGTACTGTGGTCCTGGCAACCCATTATCTCCATGCATTCATTTCCTTGATGGCGTCTAAACCTCCCACCAATTACCATAATTTAAGTTTTTCAAAATAAGACTTGAAGCAGTTTATCACTTATTTAACACCTATTGTCATTGGGGAGAGAAAATTGCAGCAGGAATTTTGTTCATATTCCAGTTTTCAACCCTTTTAAAAATAAACATGTATTGTCACGTTGGCTTAAATTGGCATTTCAGTTCAGCACTTGGGGAAGGAACCTAGAGTGGAGTTTGTGGTGAAAATGCCTTCTATTTTTATCAAGGAATTCCTGAGTTTTAGGTTCCCCACCAATTGTGTGTGTGTGTGTGTGTGTGTGTGTGTGTGTGTAAACATAAACCTGGATAGAGCATTCGTATCACAAATGGCAGAATCTGTAAGCCAAACTTGGCTTATAACTATGCTGCCTAGTATGGACTTCAGACTCCTGAGAGCTGTACCTGGTTCTTGGTCATAATAGGGAGAGAGGAAATCTAGCCAAATTTGGCTATTATAAACATCTGAAAATTGTCACTTGTACATATTTAGTAAAGTTTTGTTAGTTTGGTCATATTTCTCCAAACATTTTACTGGGCTCCATCCTGGGACTGCATGTAACTGGCACAAGAGCAGAGCAAGTAGACTCAGTGTTCTTCCTACTGGTGCTCAGGCATGACTGAAAATCACATGGGTGAGCAGCAGTAAGGAGACTATAAAGTTAAGAAGAACATAAGAGGAGATGAAGGAACGGAGTGGGGGTGGGGGGCGCCAAAACATAATATTTCACACCACCACTTCTAACGTGAAGTGGAAATGAGAACAAAAGGAGGCCAATGTCATGGCAGAAGGCTTCAGATTAAGGGGTATAGGACAGTTGTATAACTGGAAGTTCTCACTTGTATGTAATAAACTAGGATTTCTAAATATCAGTGTTCCTTTGATACTCTTCGTAATTCTTTTTGCTCAAGTGTCAAAGGTAAGTACTGTGGATCTGTTGGTTCATTGCTACTAATAACCCATGTAGGAGTCGTCATGGTTTCTACATGATAGAATTTCCTAGAAGTACCTATTCAGTACTTACTGCAAACAATCCAAATCCTGCCTTAACTAAGGCCTTCAGGCCACACATAGAAAATGAGAATAAAACCAAGAAATTAAAAAGCTGCCCTTCCTGTGAACACTGTTTATGCTGTGCAGCAAATTAGATGTGTCTTGTGGAAAAATAGTATGTGACCATGTAATTAGATTGTATCAATCTCTATCCTCCACTAGACTGACTTATGGTTGCTATGGAATTTTCTGACTTTGTGAAAGTAAGTGATTTTTGTCAGGACCATTTTAAGTCTGTTCTTTGTTTTTTTTAGGAGTCTCTAAAACACTCCCTCTGTTAACTAACACCCCAGCTCTTTCAGTTAAGGGCTTAAGCCTCCCAATCTACTTTTCTGACAAACAAATTAATCCTTGTACAAAACTCTGCTTAACTTTCCTGATAAACACCCTTAAAAGTGTAAAGTTTCAAGTAGAAAGGGCTTTTAAAAGCTTGTTTGGTCTTCCTGATGAAACTATTTTATATTAATTGGCTACCAGGGTTCCATAATTAAAGTTGGGGGAAATTACTTTTTTAACTTTAACTATTTCTAAGTGGATACTTTTTGTCTTCTGGTTTGACTAATCCAAGGGAATTTTTAATCCAACATTGCATGGGCTATTCACTGTTTTGTTTTTTTAGTGTAAAATTCTGTGTTGGTTACTAAGTCAGCAGGTAGCTCTAAGTAAGTTGCTGAAGTTCCTTGTTAACAAAACTGTATTTATAAGATTTACTCTTGCAAGTTATAAGGCAGGTGTTTATCTTTAAAGTATGAAAACCAAGGCTGTTAGAGTTTTGGTAACTGCATTCCACTGTACTCTGAACATAAAACAGTGTTGATTTAAACTGAACTTTAAGTTTCTCTTTGAGTGTGGTCATACTTAGAAAACTCTGTTGCCTAGCAACATGGATGAGTGGCTAGTAACAGAAGAAATGTAAACTGTTTCAGGTTCAAGCATTAGAACTTAATTAGGGTATGCTACTCTGTATTTGTCTTAGCCTTTGTGTGCATTGAGGTTCCTGAGCTTTGGCCAAATCAAAGGCTTTCCAGATACAGCTTGTAAGATGCTTTTGTGTACTTTCTAAATCTTTGCAAATCTGAGGAGGGAGAATCTGGTTGATCCTTGCTTAAGGTTTTGCAGTCAAAATCATCTTTGAGTTCTTGAGTTTAATACAATTTTTAAAAATTTCCCCAAATTCTAGGGGCAACAGTGTGTCAGACTGAATTACTCGTGTATCTGATAATCCATGTGTATGTTAGGTATAGGGGAGAGAGTGAGGATTCACTTGATTTTTACAGTTCAGGACAGTTGCCTAAAGATACTGCACCACAGAATCCAATCTTGCCATTTATAAGTAGAGTGGAAGATGTGACTCTTGCTGTATTAATTCTAGATGGATTAAGTGGGCCAAAGATGTTAACGTAGCCTACGCACTGTCTAATATGATGTTATACAAGGTTTGAGGTTGGTCTTAGCCAGCTTACTCCCATAGTGCAAACACGTATAAACATAAAGAAAAGGAAAAAGAGTTAAAGCATTTGAAGTGTAAAGTTTAAATAAATGTTTCAGTTTAACAACATTCCTTTTTCCCTTTCATTGGAGAGATGTTTTAGTCTCTTAGGTGGTATTAAAGATGGTGGTAACAGTTATTCTGAGGAAAGAAAAGTTAGTTGAGATGAGCTAGAACAGTGGTGATTGCTGCTGCTGCTAAATTTGATCTATTTTATCACAGGTCATGTCTCAGATTCAGCTAGATCAGAAAGAAACCTACATAACTTTGCCATGTCTCTCTAGTTTGGTGTGGTCAGGACATTTCTGAGGATTAGGGTAACAGAGACCTGGGAACCCAGAAGATGGTAAGGGTGGCAGCCATTATTGGAGCTTTCTTCATACTCTACCTTCAACTCACCCCTAACTCTCTTTCTTAAGGTCACAAAAAAGAGTGATGTGTCAAATAGCCTATCTCCTCATTATTTTGTCCACCAATTAGGCATAATATGCAGCATCTGTTTGGTTTAATGTCTTGACCCATATTTTCTTGTTTACTAACAATGATTTTAACACAGTCCTTGAGTTTTATATCAGTTGACTAATTTGATCTTTGTCTCCCTTTTTATACTTTTTTCTGTCAACATTTATTGTTATAGATTATTTTGACATCTCATGACCTTTCACTTTTTATAGATGAGCTCAGTTAGGTTATGTCTGCAGGTCCAAGAATTGCATTACCCCCTAAAGTCTCTTTTTAATGATAATGAAAGGTATCTGATGGCTTCCATCTAGGTCTGTCATTGGTAAGATTCTGTTCTGATCATAATTTAACTGGAAAAAATGGGCCACTCAATGGCAGCTTTCAGTGGAAAAGGTAAGATGGCTGAGTGGGGAAATACGTCTATAAAAACCAAACACAGAATTGATGTGGGAATAAAGCTAAACTTAATTTAAAAAAACCCCTCATAATCTTGTCCCACACTAACTGTAGGACAGAGTATATACATATTTAGACTTCTTATAGAAATTCGGTTCATGTGTTTGGAAATGTAAATATCTGCCAAAATGCAAATTAAGATCCTCACACAATTATTTTACCTTGACTTACTCCTTTAGTTGCTTTTACAGTACAATACTTGCAGGGACAGTGGAGAACCACAATCTTGGGGGCTGCAGGCTAGTGAGTAAAGAAATGATCAAATGTCTTTGAAAAGTGAAATCTAAAAGTTTGTTGTACATTCTAGTACAAATATGTAAATTTAAGTACCTTAAAGTTTTATCCTTTTGGTGGACATAAAAACTCATATTTCCAAGCAGAGTAACTGACTTAATTTTAAATTGACTCCTCACTGCCTTAGGATCCCAGTACATTGCTTCAACTAGAAGCTATGGTGAGTTTGCCTATTAAACACAGTTAAGTCTGGAAACACACTACCTTGTACTGATAGCATCTCTTTACAATAAAGTCCTCAGAGTAGCCAGGTAATATGGATAATTACTGTTTGAGAATTCTCAGAATCTAGAAATGTTCTTCATTCTGCCACCGTTTTTTCTTGCTGGAATCAGATTGTAAAACATTGTTGGGCAATGATTGTCCTTGGCCTGTTGAACACTGTTTTTGTTTGGTAGGCTTTTTTATTGGCATAACTATTTTGGCTAGAGGGGTGGATTTTTAAAAAATGAAATATTTTACCGGTACAGCTCTTAGTGCAGATGTAGTTATTCTCATATAAAGGTGTCTTGCTCCAGTAAACTTATTCCCCTTCAACAGGAATAGCTGTAATGATATACAGCACCTCTGCATGGGTGTACACACAATTTTTGTGTGAAGACAAGTTCCTATTTGTAGCATTGGTAGAGGGCTGTACACATGTAAGTCCATTTTCTTCCCTTTTATTCCCTCCTTCCCCTGCCTGGACTTGTGATCTCAAAAGAGCAGAGTAACAGTAAAATATGAGCAAATGGCACAGGCTTCAGCCAGTATGGATTCTTGACTCTGATTAAGGATTAAACAGTTTTTATTGAAGAAAATGTCACTGCTAAAGGGATGCTGTCAAGTTAAAATCACATTTCCATCTGAAAAGTTGGCTACATTTGTTAGGCAGCCCCTAAGATTACTTTAAATGGAAGATAAGAGCGGGAAAAGACCACTAATATTTATTTTGGTTTATCCATTTGACAGTATGCTGTATATAATCAGCTTTATTCTACTATTGAAGGTCAACTGTACTTTGTACTATCATGATGTCCCACTCATGCAGTGATCTGGAGGATCTCACAGAAACTTTTCCCAAGACTCTGCAAAAAGCCATTCTTAACAAAAGCAGCAGTGCTGAAATGGAAGAGGTAGCAGCAGGTATGTTCAGAAAGAAAGAGTAAGAAGAGGTGAGCTTGAGCCTGTTTGGTGTTGCTCTTAGGCTTGTCTATTACCCTGCTAGAAAGACTTAAAAATCATTGATAAGGGAGTAGAAAACCCCGAACACATTCTTTTTTTAAAATCCCAGGAGCACTGTTTAGGGGGAGCTCTATTTGAACAATTATTTAATGGACAAATTTTTAAAAATTCATTTTGCCATTGACATTTCCATTTTTCTGGGAGCCCTTGACTTATTCAGCTTCTTCTGTTTAAACAGTATAAGAGTTCAGATAGCACAGTACTGTATACTGTTTGAAAATAATTTAGTTCTTGTGTGTTACCTTTCTGTAATTCCCACAGTGACTTGAGGTGTAGGAGGGGATACCCTAGCACAGTACTATTCACGCTTTTTTTATTTGTGGACCTCTTAAAAAAAAAACTTCCCAGTGGAAGTGCTGGTCCCTTAGGAAATCTTGGGTATAGTCTGTGTACCTCCAGGAGTTTTCAGACCACAGTTTGAAAACTGCTCTAGAGCAGCGGTTCTCAACTGGTGGTCTGCATTCCGCTTTTATGGGAGCTGAGGGGTCCCACGGTTGACAGTGCCCCAAACCCTACTGGTTCCCCTGGTTTGAACCTAGGAGTGGCACAGGGCTGAAGCTAGTATGCCCTCCCCTGCGCTCTGAAGCCAGGAGCTGTGGGGCTGCCCTAGCCCTTCTCCTCTGCTCACAGGCCCCTTGAACTGTTCACACAGCTGGTAAGAGTCACTTGGATGGGGCGATGTGGCTCCAGGGCCAGCAGAACCATCGGGGAGCAGCGACCATAGGGGGAGTCCACCTGGCATGCAGCCCCTAGCCATCTCCCAGTAGCCAGAGCTGTTCTCCTGCCTGCACACAGCCTATAGTTAGAATCTGTGTGCATCCTGAACTGCCCACCTGCCTCTGCACAGCCCCTGGCTGCCCTGTCTATACCCTCGGCTACTCGCTTGCCCATATATAGCCCCAGCATACCCTCTGTATGCACCCAGAATGGTTTTCAGACTTTTTGAGCTGCCCCCCCCCTTAGTTATATTTTTGGTTGTGGCCCCCACAACCAAGATAGTCTAGGAGACCTGCTGAGGTGAGTCAGCTATTGCAAGTGGCACTTCTTCCCTGGATCCTGCTATGTGGAGCTGGCCTGAGCCTTGCTGGTCCTTGTCCTCTTCCTTCCCCCCTGCCCCCCGCCCCCCCGGCATAGAAGTCAAACTTTGCCTATGCCCAAGAGTTGATCCCCTGAGGCCATCCCTTCTCCTCCCTCTGCCATCTGGGCCCTGGAGTTTTTATAGCATGTTCAGTGGTGTTGGTAATACTGCTAGAAAATATTGACCTCCAATGATCCAGCAAATTCTGTTTCAGCACCGGTCAGGTTCAAAGGGTGACAGACTAGAGAGGTTCAACCTGTAGCGTTGTAGAAATGTTTGATTCAGAAAAATTTTACACTAGTAGTTAAGGAGCTTGTAATGCGTTTGGATCTGTAGTCTAATTTCTGACAGATTAATTCAGTAGTAGTTTAAGGTTTTCTGTCTTCTCTGACAGCCTTTTTTCTTGCACTCATATAGATCATGGTTCAAAAGGATGCTTGTATTTTAGAGGAAATCCTTCTCAAATGATTACATAATCCTTATTAACTTGATCTATATTCTCTCCAAAGGAGTTGATACTTTAAACATTAGGGCTTGTTGTGTATTCACACAACTTAAATTCTTCAACCATGCATTTGTGTTCAGACTTCCAGCTAATAGAATTTTGAGTAGTTTTTGGCCGACATAATTTGACTCAATTACTATCTATATTATTACCTAATTGTGCCAGTCCATTAAGAATTATTTTGATTATTACACTGGTTCAGTGCCTTCGGTGAATTTCAGTTAGTGCAGCAATTTGTTTGTTACTTTCTGAGTTGTATACTTGGTCACTGGTGTAAAAACTCATGAATAGCGAACAATCAGGTGTACTATAAACGTCTAGATGTTGGCAATTGAAGACACACTTTTGCTTTAGAAAACAACTGCTATTGATTAACGTTCTAGGTTTCCATGTTACACTTACAATAGCAATTTCCTCTAATGGAAAAGTTCTGAGTATTGTTGATTAAGCCAGATGTGCTGTGATACAGTTTGTCTGGAGTCTACCAACCTGAAAAAAATATGGAACTGCTGTTCATTGCTGCTCTCTCACCAAGAAACTACATGGTACCTTGGCTCTTAGTGTATAGCTCTCCTTTCATCAGGTCTCAGTCAACTCAAGTTTTCTGCTATTTACATGATCATAAAGAATCTGCTTCTGCATCAGTGGTAGTTAAATCAAAGTCGTACATAGGGTCAGGCCCACTCTGCAGTGGCCTCTCTGTGATCTTTTTATGCCCTGATATGCCCCATGAGCCTTTCTTTCCCATGGCCATTGCAACTTCCATTTCCTTGGACAGGCACCAATATAAACACAGTTGCAAATCATCTGTAGAGATGATCATTCAGTGTAAGAATATATAATTGAATAGAACTAAGCTGATTTTTGCCCTGGAAGAACATTTTTCAACTCTGTTTAAGTAGAGGAAAATATTTTGAAACAAATCAGTGTTTGTTGGATGTCAAATGAGGAGCTCGGACCCCCGTGGACAATGGCAACAGTCAGCTGGTCTGCTCAGGGAGCTGGTTTTTAAACTGACTCCCCTTGTGGAACAGCTCCCAACTGCCACCCCAAGCTGCTGCCTCTGATACAGAGGCAGGAGCATGCAGAGGCGTAGCGAGGGTGTTATGTGCCCGGGGGCAAAGGAAAAATTTGCGCCCCGGCCCCCCACCGTGTGGCACAGCCCTGAACCTGGTGCACAGCTGAGGGGAACTTGTGCTGCATCTTCTCCCACCCCCTACAGTTTGGGACCAGGCTCTCGCATGCACTAACCCGCCAGTGGAGATGGAGGAGGGTTGGGCTTGGAGCAGAGAGGCAGGGAGGAGGCTCTAGCTGCCAGTGGCAGGCAGAGTAGGAGCACGTGAGCTGAGGGATGATGGGGGGAGCAGAATGGGATTAAATTGGTACCTCCCTAGCATGGTGCCCAGGGGCAACTAACCCCTCTGGCCCCCTCACTACGCCACTGCCCCCCTCCTGCAGATCTATCATCTTATGCATGTGCAAGATCTGTGAGAGCCGTCCCATGAATCTGCAGTTAGTGTCTGTGGCGCCTGCTTCTGGGTGGTGTCTCAATGCTGCCACATTCACCTCCAAAGAGGGGGCTTCCCAAAGCAGGCCCTTGCTGCTGAGCCCCAAGGCATCCACAGGTCCAGTCTCCTTTCAGTGGGCCTACTTCCCAGGGCTCACTGATTTTGGATCTGGCTTCCATCCCTTCTGCAACCTTTGCAACTGCCCAGAGGTGCTCACCTTCTGCCTTATACATTCCCATCTCATTCACCCCCCCAAAGACAGTCTCTGCCTCACTTGTCCTAGGGACTATTCTACCAAGACTTAACACAAAGTTTCCATGTAAAAGGACTCAATACAAAGCTAAAAACTTCAATGAGAGAATGATTAATACAGAGACATGTCTACATCTGCTGCAGGGAGACACCTCTGCCTGCCTCCACCCCTCTCCCCCAGAGTCTACAGCCCCATTGCAAAGCGGGGGAGGGGAAGGAAAGAGGCTGAGGCCCATCAACGGGACTGAAGCAGTCATGAGCAAGCCATACCCGGGAGCCATTCTCCTGTCCATTGCTGGTGCTGTGTTGCTTCAGGCACACTGAAATGCAGTCACCTCTAGGGTGGACTGGACAGCTGTTTAACATCTGCACAAGGTTTCAGGCAGGGGGCAGTGCGAGCTGCCTTCCTGCAGAGCCCCCATCAGAACTACCGTGCCCTCCTGGCTTAGGAAAAGAATAAACAGGAGGATTGGAAATTAACCCGTCCAGTCTCACGTCTCCTAAGCAGGGAATGAGCCATCTATGTTAGGCCCCAGCTGGAGTATCATGTGCAGTTCTGGGCGCCACATTTCAGGAAACGTGGAGAAAGTCCAGAGAAGATTAGCACAAATGATGAAAGGTCTAGAGAACATGAGATATGAAGAAAGGCTGAAGGAATTGGCCTTGTTTACCTGGGAAAAGAGAAGACCGAAAAGGGACATGAGAGCAGCTTTCAAGTATCTAAAAGAGTATCATAAGGAGGAGGAAGAAAAATTGTTCTGCTTGGCCTCTGAGGTTAGGATGAGAAGCAATGGGCTTAAATTGCAGCAAGGGAGGTTTAGGTTGGACATAAGGAAAAACTTCCTGCCTATCAGGGTGGTTAAATACTGGAATAAATTGCCTAGTGAGATTGCGGAATCTCCATCACTGGAGATATTTAAGACCAGGTTAGACAGACACCTGTCAGGGATGAGCTAGGGCAACTCAACTTTGGAAGCCCCAGGGGCTACACTGATACTTAGAGAACATGTTGAGGGCCTCAACTTAAGTGTGGTTGCATATGCAAGCAAATATATACAGATAGCTTCTCTCATACTGACAGGCATGAATACAAAGATTAAGGCAAGACTATAGAACACACAGGCCCCATTTAAGTCAGTTCTGCTGATATTAATAAAATGCAATATTTACCCGATTTCTACCCATGTGACAGTACTTTTCATGAGCAATGACAGTCCAAGAATTTAACTACTAAAACACATATCTACAGAAGATCATTACACTGACTACTTTTTTGTTTTGGCTCCCACTCGCCGGCCATGTGTTGATCCCCACATAAACCCAAACTGCACTGCGGGGCGCAAACAAACTGGCAGTGGGCAGCATACCATGTTGTTAATAAATATTTTATAAACCTTTACCTTTTCTCTCTGCTGCCATGTCTCCTCTCCATGCTCCATTATCTCCCCTGGTGCCTGCTGCCCCCCAACTCCTCACCCTCCTCTGCTGTCCTGACTCCTGCCCTCAGCCCTCCTGAGACCTGCCCCCCTCCACCAGCCCTTCTCTCCCCCCTGTGCCCACTCCTTCAGTAGTCCCACTCTGATCATGTGAGCATCCCCTCTTCTAACACCTCCCTCTACACACCTGCCCTGCCTCTCTCCTCTGGTGCTGGTCCCTCCCCTGCAGGTGTCTGCCTTCTGCTTCGCCCCCAGAATCCCCTGGCACCTGCACCTTCCCTTACCCCTGCACCCTCCTGGTGCCTCCCCCTTCCCTCACTGCCCCTGCCCTCTTTTTCCCTGATGCCCACCCCCTCACCACTCTGCCCCCGTTCCCCTCACGCCCCTGTGCCCTCACACATGCCTTGCTCCATCCCCACCTTTCTCATGCCCACCCCTTCTTTCAAGCCTTCTCCCAGCACCTCTCTCTCCCCCCTCTAGCCCCCAATGCCCTTACCCTCTCCTCTCGCAGCATCACCCTGTCCCCCCTCCCACTGACACCTCCCCTCCTGCCCTTTTCCTCATTGTTTCCACTTGGCCCCCTGGCATTTGTCTCTCTCCTCCCTGTCTCTTGGTACCTTCCCCTTTCTTCCCCCTCTCCCTCCGTACAAGCCCCTTCCTCTCCCAACCCTTCCCCTCCGCACAAGCCCCTTCCTCTCCCACCCCTTCCCCCTAGTTTTCCCCCTCCCCTCCTGCACAAGCCCCTTCCTCTCCCACCCCTTCCTCCTAGTTTTCCCCCTCCCTTTAGTTTCTGCCGTCTACTTTGCGGGGCCAGAGTCTGCACTCGGGGACTTCTGGGGCCCGAACTCTGAACCCAGAGCTAGGCCGCACGGCGCAGCGCAGCACCTAGCACTTTTAAAGTCCCGGGCCGTGACGTCACGTAACGCCCGGCATCCTCCCCACTCACCTGCAAACGCTGCGCATGGCAGCAGCAGCAGCCGGCAGCATGCGAGGGCAAGGGGGAGCCGACTGAACGCTGTGTAGGCAGGGGCGGTCTGGGGCCGGGGGTGACACCCATATAACTTGCCGCCCATGCCAGGTGAGTGTGCGCTCGCTTTCACCCCGGCCCGGCGCTCCCCTAGCAAGGTGCCCAGGGGCCATTGCCCCTCTCCCCCTCCCGGTCCCCTCTTCGGTATGCCTCTGGGAGCATGGGATCATAGGGGGCTCCCGTGAAGTGTGGCTGGGAGCGCACTGGTTGCTGGCCCTGCTCCCTATTGAATAGTCATGTAACTGGTAAGATTTCATGCAGTTACACGACTATTCAATTACATTATATGTAACATCTTTAGTGAAAGCACATAGAAGACAAGATTCCATGGTCCATGATGTTTTTCATGGCTGTGAATTTGGTAGGGCCCTATTTATGAAATAATATGTCTAAAAAACCATACTGTGGCATTAATGACCTTTATAACTTACTGATACTAAAAAATATTTGCATTCCTAAAAGGCGTAGAGCTATACTTAGGCACCAGCTTATAATCATAAATGAGGCCGAATTCCTAGAAAGCTTTGCCAAACTTCTGCCATGTTAAGAGTTGACAACTAATTATTAATCATATGCACAGTTTTCCTGTCCAGCTATAGATTTGAAATAATTTGTTCCAAATTCTGTATTACTGCATTATGAAGTTTCCCTAAGAGCAACTTCAGAACAGAACAAGATTACCTTATTAACACTGAGGCTACCATAAACATTTTTCGGTATGGCTACACAAGACTTCATATTTATATTCAGAGACATCATTTAACTTGGTTTTAGTCAGTCAAAATTGTACAATTAATTATTGAATTTGAGCACTTACATCTTTGTAAGCTACAGCAAACATCTCTTCAGTGTTGCCTTGAAGGACTACGTATGGAGTACCTTTAGTTGCACTAGGCAGTAACCGTGCTGAAGTTGTAATATGCCCTAGCTCCTTCTGACAATAATTATTATGAGTAGTGGCCTCAAACTATGTAATACAAATTTGAATGGAAGCAAAAACTTTTATCCGTATAGGAGCTGCCAGGGAGCAGCTAAATCTTAAACCCAGAGTAATAGGCTAAAAAGGCATAGGCATGTAAAGATGAGAGGCTGCATTTAGAGCAGGGGTGGGCAAAAGGGCCTCTGTGGGCTGGATCCGACCCCGCAAGTGGGTTGATCTGGCCCACGAAGGCCCTGCTGCTACCCTGCACCCAAGCCAATTAGGGCTTGGAGTTGCAGGGAGCGTGTGAAGTTTCCTTTGCCCTGCCCCCGCAGTGCAAGGAGAGTGTGGCACTTAGAAGTGCCAAATGCTCCTGAAAGGGTGGGAAGAGACTTTGGCCACTTCCCCCACCCCAAGCCCTGATTAGCCTGGGGGGCAGAAAGGAGAGTGTGTGAAGTCTCCTCCCACTGCCAGGGGCATGGATGCCTAGGGGGAATCTCTTGGCGGGGAGGGGGGGAGACAATCATGGTCTGTGGGTGGGGAAGGAGGGAAGTATCCTGGCCCCGCCCTTTCCGTTTGAGGCTTCGCCCCTTCCATTGCAACCTGGGGCCACTTCAAAAATTTCTGAAGTGGCCCCCAGAAAAAAATTATTGCCCACCCCTGATTTAGAGTCTGATACACAAGCAGTAGCTCCTGAGAATTAAGGCTAGTAATGATCTCGTCTTTAAAACACACAAGAACTGGATGGCTCCAAAATCTATTTTGAAGAGTAATTGTTGGCTATGGTAATTATTACAATTAGTGATGGTAAAGTTTTACTAAGGATCCAAGATACATACCCTTGCTTAAATCTGATAATATACGTATACACACTTGAAGATGAATATTGAACAAAATCACAACAGTTGGAATTTCACTCAGCAGCTACTCTTGAGTTGTTAGTGCCTGGCTGTTCTGTTTGCAAACTTGTAGAACATTCATTGCCGAAAGTACTATTAACTCAGAATGTAAAATCCTGATTAATCACTAAACCAGTTAAACATTTGGTTAACCTAACGTTTAACCAGTTAATCAACTGAGTGGTATCCAGCCCCAGGACTGGGGCTGCTGCCGCCCCCAGCAGCAAGAAACTGCCATTGGCTCTGGCCCCACTGGGGCAGCCCTCCACTTGTGTAGGCCACAGGCGGGGAATGGGGTGGGGTAGGGGCACCTGCTCCTGGGCACCGGTTAACCTTACTGGGTGATGCTTACTGGGTACCAGTTAACTGGTTACCCATTTGTATCCGTACTATTAACTGATCTGAGAGAATGTTACAGTTTAATGCTTAGGTAAGAGTAAAACAAGTGTTATTGTCAAGGTATAAAAGTCCAGTTTGTACCTCTTTATAAGGGATGGAAATGTATAAGCTCGTATGTAGAGATGAAGGTATATAGGGTTTATTTTCTGTTTTTGAAATTAGAGCAAGTAACTGGTTCAGACTTTCTTAAACTCTGGTCTGCTTTTATTGAAGTAACCACACCATAGTAATCAAATTATGCCTTTTACACAAAAATTATAAACCCTTGGAATTCAAAAGTTAAATAGTTACCAGTTTTGGAAAAAATACTCTTGCTTAGTTCTACATTCAGTAAAGAACCTCAGAGGGTATGTTAATTAAAAAGTATGTGGCTGGTACCAGAAGTTGTCTTTGGGGGAAAGAGTCAGTTCATTGTCTTTGGCTTAACCATTTCTGCTTTTAAGACAAACATGACAAATGCATACCACGTGGGAGACGAATAGAACAGTGAAAGCTTGGATGGAGGTTTCACATGTCTTCCATGTAAGTTATAGTACATAGATGACTCATGAATTGGTGCACTTTAGCCTATGAACATTGACTTTTTCCCCTGATGTAGGATGACATCTTGTGGTGATTAGGGGAATCTGTGTGTGCAGCTGGTCCATATTGTGAAGTTGTTAGTTTTAAAATTGCTGTGCCAGGGGATGCTTCTGTGTATCTACCGTTGCTGCAGACCTGTAAGCATCTCTCCCCCAGATGAGTTAATGTTAATGACTGTGATTGGTTAAGTGATATTTTAAGAAAGTAGTCTGAACTTGTTGGAAGCCATTTCCTCTGGTTTGTGTCTCAAAAGCTGTGGTTTGGAGAGAGGAAAACTACCAGTGCTAAGAAACAAGTAGTGGAATATATAAATCTGAGGGACTTTGAAGAAGTGTTGGGCCAGAAGGGAATAGAGGGGCAGGCATTTGTAGTTGTGTGATTAAAACAAGCTCAGAGAAAGCAGCTCCATGATTGTAAAGACAAGCAGCAATGGCATCTATTCCAGCCTTAATGTTCTGGAGTAGTGATGATACTGAAGCAGAGAAATGCATGTATGGTTTATTATTGTATAGGTCTGTGCATTTCTCATGCCATTGAGGAAAACAATGATGCCTTATAATCATGTGCAGTCTGTCAGTTACACTTATGTGCCCTTGAAAAGTTAATCTGTGGACCTGGAAAATACATACACACACGCGCGCACACACACACACAGCAGAAGGTCTGCAGAAAGTGTGTAGAAGCCATGTGGGAATCTGAGGGGTCATCTGTCAAACTGCCTACTTTCGGTTATGGATGTGAGGTCTAACTTTCAGGAGGGGGGCTGGATAGAGGATATCCATCCTGAGAGTTTGGCTATGGACACATAATGTCCAGTGAGGTAGGATAGCACACTTGGATCTCTTCCCATCATGTCCTCCTTCATGCTGGAACAATGATTTTTACACCATTTTAAAGTGTCATACTGATCATGGTGCCATGAAGTACAGTCAATTCCAAAAGTGGTCTGTTGGAGATGGTTCGATGGGAGGTTAAAAAAAGCATAGATGAAGGAAAATAGAATAGGAATAAAATGACACTAGAGGGAATGGATAGTAGTAACTTTAAAGCTTACATCCCAGAAGTTGTTCGCCGTTCTTGTGGTGGCTACTTAGCTGGTACACAATCGAAGTATAGAATGATGATCATGATGATGCTTGCTGCACCCATTAAGCTTACTATCATACATAAATAAGTTGCAATTTGCTCTTCATATGAAAATATCTCCCCTTCTTTTGAGCCTGCTATCTAATCTTATCAAAATTAGCCATCTAAAATAAATAGCCAGTGTCCATATACATACATGCTATCTTTTATTTAAAAACCATTTTAGTCTGTTATAACAATTCTGTAATCTCACTAGGAACTTTGATGTTCACAAATTAACTGTTCAGACAACAGTCATTTTGCACCATTCCTTTGAATCAGTTTTATAAAATGACTGAAAGTACAAAAGATGTTTGAAAGGTCAGTTTAACCTATAGAGTATTTCCCCCACTCTTATTAAACAGGGCTTTTCATACATGTGGTGGAATTTTAAAAAGCACTGAAATTATTGGCCACAACTCAAGTCTACAGAACAGATTCCTAAGGGATACCATATCAAAAGGAGACATTTTGGAAGTTACTTCAATACTCTTACTTCATGGTATGATAGATACTACTTAAATCTTGTTGGAGTATATTTGATTGACAAACTGATGAACCACTAAGAATCACATAGTGAATCACATAATTATGCACTGTCTATTGAAGCAAAGGAGGCAAGGACCTACATCCTTTAAGTATTCTTAGTGCTTTTTCTGGTGCTAAGTTCTAAAATCTTATTAAAACTCCAGATACATGAATATGTACAAATAAATGGGAAATAAATACTGTCATGCAGTCAGGATCGGGGTTTGTCCCAATGGGTTCCTGAGAGGTCCTCTACTCCGTCGATGATAAACTTTCGGTTGCGTGCATGCATGTGGTTGCTCCCTGTCTACGCACATTGACCATGCGCAATTAGTTAACATGACAGAGGCCCAGAGAGCCCCCAGAGACCACAAATTAGATAAGGACTGAAATCACCTGAGCAGGTTTATTGCCAAATAACATACACTAATAGTTGTCAGTGAACAGACTTGCTGCTGTGCCATTACACCTCATGTAAGCAGTGGCAATGGACTAACACCTGTTAAGCTCCATAATCTCTCCCGCTCCCTCCCTCCCTCCCACCCCACCCCCCCCCGGTCAGCCAGCGATCACCCTTTGTGGTGGGTGCCCTTTTATAGACACGTATAAACGAATTACATCACTTCTGACATACCAGATTGCTGAGTTACCACCCCTCACCTCACAGAAGGGGGGTCTGCTTACTCTTCTTCATGCTGTCAGCTTTGACCCAGTCCTGAACCTAGGTCAGTATGTACATTAGTTTTTGGGGAATCGGGTTGTACCAAGACATGTTTATTGAGATGTTCTGCTACTCCCCTCTGGCGCACAGCCTTGTGCTTGATCCTTGTACCTGGTGCCTCCCTATGTTCTTTCATTCTCAACCTAACTTACACAATCATACAATTATCAATAGGGCCTCTTTCCTGGCTGCCATGTTACTGAACCAAAGTCTTACCAGATTCCAGGCCTGTTGCTGTTTGTTACAGGCCCTTTTTCGGCCTGCTGACTCCATGTTTCTGACCCTCAACTTACTACATTCCCCCACTTTTTGTTTTTTCTGGGGAGGATATTTACCCATCATCCAGAAAAACATAATGAATGAACTGAAGGTGACTCAGTGGGCTAAACGCTGTCATGTGGACACGTTGCTTTACTGTTCATACATTCATGCCCCATCTGTCCCTTACTCTGCACATTCCCTCGTACAACTGATGGACAGGTTTTATTTTCCGGTTCTGTTAAGCCCCTTATAGTGGGCCTGGGAATGTTAGGCCCTGGGACCATGACTGAGGAATGTAGTTTTCTGATTGAGTCTTAGAAGCCCTCTCAAATAATTAATATGGAAATGGTGTATATATTTTTAGTGTATTTGGGTATAGTATGTCTGTATATAAATGACACAACCTTATAACAATTTATTTGCTAGCTTGGTATTGTGATTTGGCCTTTGTGGTGCTGCTGATAGCAACACACTCCTATTAGGGCATGTATAGTTACCATTAGTATTAACAGCAGGCTGAGTGTTTTTAGTGGTTTAGAATACTGGGATAGACAATGTTATAGTGTGTCCCACAGGATTATGTATATAAAGAAAGAAAACGGAAATTTGTAGTAGTGACATTATAAATGAGGCCTTTATATATAAATGTCTTGTAATTAGTTACTAATCAATACTGTCCATTCATGTTATAGGTTACCCTCACTGCCAGTTGTCACCCTCTGGGGTAAGCTTTGCTGAGTAGGAACCAGGAATAGCTAGCTTCTCTATTCCTTTGGTTGCTGTGCTCTGTGTTATACCAGTAGCTGACATAAAGTTGTTTCTTATGGATACTGTCTTCCAGATAACTTGCTGAATGGACAGTGACCAATTTATTAATTATTGCTATGTTGAGATTTAGTGTTGGCTTCCAGACACTGAACAAAATAGTTTTGAATAACATGTTGCTAAGTTAGGGTGCAGTGTCACTAATCCAAATCATGACTGGTAATAGGGAATTTCTTTACCCAATTTGTAGTTTTATGCAACTTAATTTATTTTTGTGTTTATTTTTTCTCTCTTTTTAAACCCATTTGTTGTTCTCTTTTTTTTAATGTTGGCTGCTATTTGTTGTTTTTTCACCTGTGATGGTTAAACAGTTTAGCAATGCTATGCACATTGTACATGGTGTATAGCAACAATACAGCAATAATACAGTGATACAGCAACAGTTGTTTTACACAGTAGCCAAGCTTAACTTAAGTAACAATGGTTTCTAGCTGATTGCCAGCTTAATTGTCCATGTATTGGAGGTTGAGAGAAACAGTCTTTTATTTATAAAGCACTTAATTTTTCTTTTCTTGCTGCTTAGGTATTGCTTCACTGTATACTGTTATCTCTTGGTGTATTTGTAGTGTAATATATTCTGGTGGTTTTGGTCTGTAGGATGAAACTTTAAACAACTTTAGTTGACATAATAAAAGTTTTTGTTTGTTTTTACATTTATCTTGTTTTAGTAACCCAAATTTAATAAACAGGTTAGTTTAGTTTGTTTATAATATAATAGGGACCAAGTCTTTTATAATACAAATTAAACTTTTGCAGTTGTTGTATAGACATTTATTTTCATTTGAGGTTTATTACCAATCTTGTCTCCCAAACATAACGCTTAACTGCTAAAATAGTTACTCACAATGTTCCATGAGAAAGTGTATTGTTTTCCCCTGCCAAACATATGGAGCAAAAGAATTAGTAACGTATGTTTACCAAGCTTTTTAGAGTTAATTTGCTTGTGATAACAATTCCACTTTTGTTACCTTTTGTGCTTTTAAACAATTAACAGCTACTACTTTCCTTCAACATTCTATAAAAGAAAATAGAATTTAAATCAAAATGATTTTTTAAAACAGGAGCATGTAAATATTTTGAGGATATTAAACATTCATGACTCTTTGAGTATGGGAGTCAAAAGTGGAAAACTGTTGAAAAGTTTGGTTAGCTCTATGCATTACTGATATGCTATTCTTAGAACTTCATCTAAAAGTATAAACAAGCTTATAAAAATAGATACAAAAAAATTAACGTTTTGTTAATGTTACTTTAACCTTAATATTGAGGTTTCCCCTTATTTTTCTTTGAATTCAAAAATAAATGTTGTTGCTTAATTTTTTGCAGTTGCATTTTGTTGAGGCAGTAATATATGTACGTGTTTGTAATTAGACCTTTTTGAACTTTACAAAAAAACTATTCATAATATGATTATACTCCAGGCATAATAGTAAAATAGTGTGGTAACACATCTTATTTTTTAAAAAAGGTATAAAATTGACTTTTGTTGCAACAAAATAAAAACAGTCATGTAACACGCAACATACAAAAGACAAGATACACGACATATAGGACAACTTACAATTAAAAAACAAATGGTGCCAAAATTACATTTATTACTACACAAAATAAGACAAAATAATAAAAAATTAGAAAAATAAACAAAAGGGTTAAATGTTAAAATCAACAAGTTAATACCTTATTCAAAACTTTTATAATAAAGTATATTGTTTGCCAAATTGTTATGTTATATTTAGTAACTTACAGCATTTTATTACTTACATTAAACTTTATTTTAAAACTCTGTTATACAGGTGTATTGAAATAAGGAATACCCCTGTTAAAAATAATAGTTAATAGGATTAGAAGCAGAGTCTGCATGTCTGTTGCTTAGCAACCTTATCTTTAGGAAAGTTGGGAGTAATTCCAGCTGTTGTATTCCTGAAGTAATTTACTGGTTTTATTCAAAGTAAAGTTTTTACCTCTTTTGTTGTTGTGTTGTTTTTTTTTTTTTTTTGTTCCTTGTTTTGTTTTAATTGCTTTATATTTTGAAGGCTTCTAAAAAAAACTAACTTTTAACAGAGAGAGAGACACAAAGGGGAAGAGGAGGAGATGAGGAGCAGTTTAGAAAGGTAGGGAGACTTGAGCCAAGAGAATTTAACTCTTAAAGCTGTCTTAAGGAGCAACAGCAGCAAGTTTAGCAAACTGAGAGAGGCTATAAAGGAAAACATACCAGTATGTAAGAAAATTTCAGAAAAAAGGGTACGGAGTTGTCTGGCACCATTGCCTTCGATGCTGCCACCTTCTCCCCAGCATCGAGGAAAGCCGTAGTCTGTGGCTTGACACACCCCTGGGCATAGGGGGGAAAAATGAATACACAAATATACAGATGCAATGTTGCTGGTCTACCAAAAGCCCCGGCCCCCAGTGCCAGCCCTAACCCCTAGCATCCCCCACCCCTCCACTGCCCTTTAGCACTAGCCAGAGACCCCTGCACCCAACCCCTCCATGCCATCCTCCCACTCTGACCCCCCCCATTGTGAATCCCCCATCCTAAACACCTCAGTGCCAGCCACCTGCCCCTTAAAGCCCTCCCCCCCCACGCACCGAGTTCCTCAGTGCCAGCCTCCTGTTTCCAGAGCCCCATTGCACCCTACCCCCACAGATTCCCCCGATACTAGTCCCATCCCCAGAGCCCCCCAGTGCCAGCCCTGCCCCCATAGCTCCTTCACTACTAGCTTTGCCCCAGAGTCCTCCATTGCCAGCTCCCCACCCAGAAGCCCAAGTGCCCCTGCATGTCAGCCCCTGCCTCTTGGAGTTCCCCCCCCCCACCCCTAGAGTCCCCCTAGTGCCTGCTGCTCCCCCCTCACTTAGCCCTATGCTGCCTTCCAGCCACCAGCTGAAAGCTGCTGCTCCGGTCGTGACTGCTCTAAGGCTACCATGCTGGGCTCCGCAGCTCTCCCGCCATGCAGCAAAGCACTCTTCTGCATGTGAGAAGAGACCCTGCCACTGTCCGGCACTGGTTGGCTGAGAAGCGGGACAGGACACGCCTTTCCTCACAACCGGGATGGGAGAGGAGATGCTGGGTGGTGTATCCCGGCCCCCAGGGTCGCCGCGACCCGGCCCGGCAGTGGGCCGGGCACCAGTGATTGGGAACCACTGTTTTGGAGGATAGGGTTATAATTCAAAATTATCTGGACAAACTAGAGAAATGGTCTGAAGTAAATAGGATGAAGTTTAATAAGGAAAAATGCAAAGTACTCCACTTGGGAAAGAACAATCAGTTTCACATCTACAGAATGGGAAGACACTGTTGCAGAAAAAGCAAACATGATTCTGGGATGCATTAACAGAAGTGTTGTGAGCAAGACACGAGAAGTAATGCTTAGGAATGTAAGCGACTAGTCAACTATCCAGTAAGTAAACTTATCGGATAGTCGACACACTGCTCAACTAGTCACTTCCACGCCTTGCTGCCTCTTATCACAGAGGCAACAAGGGTGGGGAAAAGGAGGGGGTACTGGAGGGAGCTGACTTAAAAGCCCATTCCCGTACAGCTCCATGGAAAGGGACAGGGACACGGTGGCAGTGTTCCAACTCTGAAATGTACAAGAGTCCCTGCTGGGGCTCTTGTACATTTCAAAAAAGGAAGTGCTGTAAGGAGCCTAGGGCCAGTGGGAGACTTTGAGTCCCCCGCTGGCTCCAGGTTCCGTGGGGCACTTTCTCTTTGAAATGTACAAGAGCTCCAGCGGGGGGACTCATACATTTCAAAGATTGAAACACGGTGTGGTGCCTAGGGCCAGCAGGGAGTCCCCCATTCACCCCGGGCTCCACACGGTGTTTCAGTCTTTGAAATGTACAAGAGCCCCTGCTGAGGCTGTTCTGCATTTCAAAGGCGGAATGTGCTAGTCCTTATCGACTAATCAAATACTCAATGGAAATCCCATTGACTATTCGATTAATTAATGGAAGTTTAACATCCCTAGTAATTCTTCCGCTCTGTTCTGTACTGATTAGGCCTCAGTTGGCGTATTGTGTCCACTTCTGGGTGCCACATTTCAAGAAAGATGTGGAGAAATTGGAGAAGGTCCTGAGAAGAGCAACAAAATTAAAACATGACCTATGAGGGAAGACTGAAACAATTGGGCTTGTTTAGTTTAGACTGAGGGGGGGACATGATAGCAGTTTTCAAGTATCTAAACTGGTGTCATAAGGCGGAGGGAGGAAAATTTGTTCTCCTTAGGCTCTGATTGTAGGACAAGAAGCAATTGCAGCAAGGGAGGTTTAGGTTGGACATTAGGGAAAACTTCCTAATGCTCAGGTGGTTAAACAGTGAAATAAATTAATTAGGGAGGTGGTGCAATCTCCATCACTGGAAATATTTAAGAGCAGGTTGGGCTGATATCTGTCAGGGATGATCTAGATCTCTGTTACTCAACATGTGGCCTGCGGCCTGTTTGTTTGTGGCCTACAGTGCGGCTTGGGTGTACGCAGAGCTCAACATGTGGCCTGCAGGTGGGAGCCAAAATAAAAAAAGTAGTCAATATAATGGGCTTCTGTTGATATGGGTATTAGTAGTTAAATTCTTGGACTGTCATTGCTCATTAAAAGTGCTGTCATACGTGTGGAAATTGGGTAAATACTGCATTTTATTAAGATGAGAAGAACTGACTTAAATGGGACCTGTGTGTTATGTTGTCTTGCCTTAATCTTTGTATTCATGCCCATCAATGTGAAAGCTATTTGCATGTATATGCAACCACACTTAAGTTACGGCCTCAGCTTGTGGTGTTTGTGAATATCATTCTAGCTCCCAGGGCTCCCAAAATTGAGTAGTCCTGATCTAGACTGTGCTTGGTCCTGCTGTGAGGGCAGGGGACTGGACTTGATGATTTCTTGAGGTCCCTTCCAGTTGTTGTATTCTATGATATACCAATCCCTTTGCTACACAGTACTTTATATTGTACTGCACTAAGGTATCCTTAAGAATTTGCGAAAAAAATCCCATCTAATTATTTTCAGTACCTCTGGATCTGAAAGCATGTTTCTCTTTCATGAGCTGAAAAAACAAATTTCTTAGTTCAAAGGCTGCAATAAACATGCACACCTCATAGGGTTTGCCCATTACTAGAGGAAAGAGCCACTCTGTTAAGTATGACCTCTCCTACCTAGAGGGGTCACACTGCTTATAAAGTCTTGTGTTTATCTAATTTAAGAGTACCCAACATAACACTTGAATATTGCATATTTGCTTTACTTTTTGTTGTTTTGCTCAGACTGTATATTAGGGTGAATACTTTAAAAAAAAAAAAACCTATATTTAAAGCAGTGATATAACAGTTTTGGGCGGGTTGTTTATCATCTACTTCAGATAAGTGGTAATATTTTAGAGCAACTATTGTGTCTGGTCTTAGCCAGTTATCCACAGATCAACAAGTTATCCTATTTGGAAGGTGCTTTTTGTTGGTTTCCAGGTGCTAAACTTTGTTAAAAGATTACATAAGCTCTGCAGGGATGATAGTTACAAATAGGACATAAGGCTGTTGTAGTAATCAAGAAGCTGGTCCAATAAAACATGATCTCCTCCGTCTTCCATCTCTAATAGCTACAACTACATTAAAATATCAATACATGAACTTATTTTAGAAGATGTTTTCTAAGTAGTATCCACTAGATGGCATCAAACTGTTCAGTGTGTCAGGAAGAAATGTTCTCTGGATTACAGCCAGTACTATCTATATAAAGTAAGCTATGCAGAGAAATACTTGAAGTGGAAATGTAGCCGTAGCTGTATATCTGAAAGTATATTTTATAACTAACTCGCTCATCCTAATTTTGGTGATCTATTTCCAGCTAGCATTTGATAGGGATATAAAGAATGTTACTGTGTAGCTGTTAAAAATCTTAATGGTTACACGCTGCAGGCTCTGCAATATAAAGCTTATACCTTAGAGCAGTGTTTCTCAAACTGTGCTCAGCAGAGCCCCAGGGCTCCACAAGACATCTCCAGGGGCTCCACAAGGTTGACAAACTGGAAACTTCGATAGGCACAACACATACAATCAGTGGACCGCTGGAGCTCTGCATAGCTACAACACATACAATCAGTGGACCGCTGGAGCTCTGCATAGCTACAACACATACAATCAGTGAACCGCTGGGGCTCTGCATAACTACAACACATACAATCAGTGGACCTCTGGGGCTCCGCATAAATTTTTATGCATGTAAAGGGCTCCGGAGCCCAAAAAGTTTGAGAACTGCTGCCTTAGAGCACGCAGTGCAGCTGGATCCTAGCTGATGTGGGCCAGGAGCCAGCTTATGCCAGCCCTGCTTCTGGGGAGCTGGCTGCCACACTGCATTGCGGACTCTGATAAAGCCAGCAGTGTGAGGTGGCAGCTGGCTTCCCAGGAGCTGGACTGGCAGCTGGTGCACACCAGCAGCTGGCTTATAAGGCAGCTCGTGGCAGGCACTGGCTCTTGGCTGCCAACCCCACTCCCAGGGAGCTGGTTGCACTGCAGGCTCTGCAGTAATAGCTTTATTGCAGCGCCTGCCTCTCACAGTGACAGCTGGCTCCCTGGAAGCAGGGCTGGGAGCTGGTGTGTAACAGTTTAAATGGTTACACTCTTAGATCCCTAGTGTTTGAAAGCACGATGTTCCACTTCAACCCCGTCTCTGTATTGCTCAGTTGATATGGATAGTACTGGCTAATACCTAGCTTCTGTTTATACTGTAGAAATGCAACATTTCACCATTTGACACACTCTGCATTTCTGAACACTTTGAGGGCATTGAGTGAACACTATAGAAGCTGTCCTGTACAACAGGGCCAACTGATTAAATTTAAAGACTGTCTTTGGGATCTCCTTGCCAATTCATCATGATCACAAATAGTCTTTGCTCTTATTTGTAATTGAATATTGCCCTAACAGCAGATTTCCATATAACCGATTTTTTTATATTGGGACAGGGAGGGGAGGCACATTGAGGATACTCAGTTAGGGCAAACTCCAGAAAAGTGGGCAGACAGTCCCCAAAGCTGGTGGGTATTTCAATTCTTAGATTTATCAAGCCAACATAAAACAGCTTCAAATAATATCCTACTGATTGAAAGAAGCTAAAAGTACAGCTCTCTTATAGCAACCCTGTCTTGGGTTTCCACCCAGTCAGCCAAGTCAGATACAAAAGTTCTTCCAATCCATAAGGGCTGGCACATTGCCTACCAAGTTAATTTGAATATTTCAGATTTTACTCAAATACATGCTTAGCTATTAACTAAACTAAAGTTTATTGTAAAAAAGATTATTGGTTAAAAGATCAGACACTAGTACAGTTCTGAGATCAGTTTCATAGTAGAGATGGTGAGTTCTGGAGTTGGAAGGATTCTTAGCATTAGCCCATAGATTCACTCTAACGTTCCGTACCCAGATAATATAAATTAAATTAGAGATCCCAATCTTGCATCTGAGTGCATTTTCTAATAAAGCATAAGCAAATTTGAGATTAAAAAGGATCAGGTCCCATGAGATTTTTATATAGTCCCTGGGCAGCACAGAGTCTTTGAAAAAACAGTAGGCCTTCAATGCAATCTTTTGTTCCTAAACACCACTGGTAAATAACTGTTCTTTGAAATGTGCTGCTCATGTCCATTCCATTACCTGTCCTCCTGCCCTTCTGCAAGAGCTGCTGTTAAGAAACTGAGAGGGAATAGGGCTGGTGGTGCCTCATATACAGCACATGAACATGGCACTGCAGAAGGTGCCACAATTGGCCCTACAGATAACACTAGGGAACATTTCTGAGAAGTACACATGGGTGCGCGCAGACCTAGAATGGAATGGACACAGGGAACACATCATAGAATAACAGTTACGAAAGCTAAGTAACCTTTTTCCCACCAGTTCATTATAGGGATGTAAAAGAGTAGTCAAATAGTTGGCTACCCGATAAGCCTAGGCTTATCAGGTAGTCACGTTTACTACTTGCATTCTCCCCCTCCCCCCTCTTTGCTGCCTCGGACAGAGGCAGCAAAGGGGGTGGGGAAGGAGGAGTGTGGGTGGGGGAGGCAAAGGTGCAGCGTGGGACGCAGCGCAAGCCAGGACTGAAGCAGTCCTGGCTTGTCGGGTCCTGGGCCTCCTCCCACTGTGACTCTGCGGTTTAAAAGTTGTAGGAGCTGGGCTGCCTACATGCCTGGCTCCTACTGCATTTAAACTGCAGAGTCGCAGCAGCCTATTATCGATTAATTGTGTACTCAATGCATATTGTATCGAGCAAACTATTAACCTTGATACTTAACATCCTTAGTTCATTATACCAGGTTTTTGTATTTACAAAATTATACTGTAAAAAGTTGCAGGAGATAAGAGGAGGCACAGTTGAAAGCTTTGGTAGTTGGGTGAAACAGTTCAGTCACTTGGATATCTTAAAATAATTGGTTCAGCAGTGCCTCTAAGGTGTAATTCATGTGGATGCCCTTATACATTTATAGTAGTGTATTGGATACTCTTTAAGTTGTTGCAAGCACAAATAATAATGCGTTGGTTTCTTCAATGAGTTTTAATAAGAACCTAAATCTGTACATCCCTTGCCTTTGACATGTTTGAGAATGAAGGCAAGGGAAAAGTAGAGATCTAAGTTTTATCCATATTCAGAGTTGCCTGGGTATAATTTAAAGGTGTGATTATTATTTTTTAAGTTGAGCTGGTACCTGGAGGAGGTGGTATACCAGGGTTGAACCAATGCAGAGCCCCAAGTGGGCATTCTAAATACCATGTAAACATGTACTCTTGGTGATGCTGGTAGCTATGTCTGCAGTCAAGGTTACGTAACATTTTATAAGACCCTGTTTCGGTTACTTATAGTAGTTTTGACTGAAATTTTCATGTCAGCCTGTCACAAGGTCCTGTTGCCACTGGAGGCTCCTCCTCCTGACAGCTCTGGGGATTCAGCTTTTTCCAAGCCCCAAACCCCCTTCTGCTGCTTGCTACATACTCTGCCTCTCTCCTCTTTCTCCCTCCTTCCCTCCTACCGCCCTTTGCACTTCAAAGTACTCCCTCTTCCTGACTTGGTCCTACAGGGTCACTATGCATATTTTACCCATCTTGGGGTATCAGTCTTTCCTTACCAGCAGTATTAGGAAATCTTCCCATTGACTGCACTTATGAAACCCTAGAAACTCTGGCCTTCTGTCTTCTCCAGGTTCCAGCTCAGTGACCTCTAGTAGCAGTCAAGGTCCTCCACTCTTTTAAATGATTTGGAACAACTTTCCCTATCCCACTCCCTGGCAGCCCCCTGCCATACATTGAACCCCTCACTTTTGGCCTCACTCCAGAGCCTGGGGGCTCACAATCTACTAATAAGGTGACCCCCAAAATTAATGTGGCCCATGGGAAGCCTTGAAGCTTTGTTCTTCCTGCTCCTTCCACCTCCTTCCCCTGCCCCCTTCCCCCAAGGGGGCTGGAGTGCCAAGGGAGTGAGGTGTCTCAGTTGGGAGCCACATTAATGAGGGTTGGTTTTTTGGGGGGTTTTTGGAGGGGGGATTGCCTCTCATTTTTGTGTGGCTCCCAACTGCTTTTTCTGTGGATCTGTGGTCCCTGACCCAAACAAGGTTTATCATCCTTCCCATAAATAAAGACAAAGTTGAAACCTTTTGTTTTGGACATAATTTAATATTTTACTTCATTTAAAACGAAGTTTGAAAAACTAAAATGATAAAGTTGAAGCGCTTAATCTGTTCCCTTACTTTGATTAATATTTCCCTTTCAACCAGTTATATACACCCTCTTATGTTAGAGCTCCAGTAGTCCAATACGAATAATTAAATATTTACGGTATTTAGAGATAAGCAAATGCATTTTCTCATCATGAGTGGTTGTCTGGTGGTCCATGGAAAGGTTTTCATTGAGTGGGATGGGCCATGGGCCAAAAAGTTTAAGAACCACCTATCTACTATCCCATCCTTTTGTTCATTGTCCTATTCCATCAGTCTTTAGTCTTTCCTCTGCACATTGCTCATTTTCGGGCTACCATGTCACAGTTTCTCCTCTCCCTCCCCTCCCCCCCCCCCCCACGCACACCATAAAAATGGATGTTCCCATTTTGTGTTTTTCACCTAATTGTTCCCTCCTTTCTCTCTCTTTTTCTTTTATGCTTTTCCAAATTGTTGAGTTGCTTTTCCATCTCTTCTTTCAACTCTAACATCTGGCACCAGGTTTATCGATATGCCAACCATATGTCCTGGATTTTCCAGGACAGTCTCAAATGTAAATACTGTGTCCCGGTATCCCCAAGTACTAAAATGTCCCGAAAAGCCCTTCCGCATCTGACTTCTGGTGAGGCAGCAATCTAGAAATGACTCCATGCACCACCAAATTTCCCTTCCCTCAACGAGTAGAGCATTGCAGAGACTCAGCCCCTAGCACAGTTAAGCAGCGGTGTCTTGTCTCCTTCCCTCCCCCTCCTCCCCCACCATGAGGTGGCTTCCTGCCTTGTTGCTTTGCTGGTGGGCAGTTGGGGCAGCTTCCATTGGCACATGGTTTCTGGAGTTCCCTGTGTTCTGGTGAGCCCCTGACACCACCTGCTTCACCACTGCACAGCCTCCTCCCTCCTCCCGCAGGATTGCCTCTGCCTCATGGGGCTTCAGTCCGGCTGCGCTGCCACCTCCTATGTGCAGGTGGGGGCTTGTGGCCTCTCTAACGAACTGCTGCTGCCATGTGGGGGGCAGCCGGGTCCAAGGCAAAATGCGCTGAGGAATTGCTCTCGGACCTCAGCACCTTTGGAGCTGCCCACCTGAGCCCTGGGAGGGGCCGTGCGAGCCCGGCTCAGGCACTGCAAGGCACACTCGCTTAGGCTCAGCAGATACACACTCCATGCACTGCCGCGCTCTCTCCTGTGCCTCTGCCCACCCCGTTGGGGAAGTGGCAGCACACAGAGCTGCTCACTCTGCCACTCTCTGCAAGCCGGATCTGGTGAGGTTGGGGCTTTCTTCCCCTTCCCTCCCCCCACCTCTATGTATCCTTGGAGCAGAAAGCCAGAGCTGGTGCTGCAGCCTCGCAGCTGTGCATGCTCCCCACTGCAATGGGCGGGCGGGGGGGCGGGAGGGAGGGCTGAGCTCCTTCTCCACCCTGCTAAGGGAACAGCAGTATGCTGTCCAGAAGATTTCCACCCTGCAAGGGAGTGTGAAGTCAGGTAAGTGTCTCCCCCCCCCCCTTATTCCCAGGCCCCCGTCCCCTATTCCTCCTCACTCCTTTCCTCCCACCAAGACCTTGTACCCCCAGCTTGCTCTGACACCCTCCCTTGCTTCTGCACTCTCCCTCCTAGCCACACACTGCTCCCTCCCTTGTTCCTACTCCTTCCACCTGGCCAGACACCCTACTCCCAGTCTGCTTCTGCACCCTACCTCCCACCCAGACCTTGCAACCTCTCCCTTTCTGCACCCTGCCTTCCTCCTAGATCCTGCACCCCATCCCTGTCTCACTCGCTGGCAGCCCTGCCCTGCACATTGAGTCCCTCATTTTTGTCCTTAACCCAGAACTTTGGGGGGGTCCATAAAATCCACTGACTTGGAACCCCAGAAAAGTAAATCTGGCCTATGGGAAGCCCTGAACCTCAGTCCTCCCTGACCTTCCTCTCACCCTGTGGGGCTGGAGTGCCAGAGAAGTGAGATGTCTCAGTTGGAGGCCACATCTGTGAGGGCTGGGGGTTTTTGAAGGAGTTTTTTTGCTTCTCACTTGTGTGGTCCTCAGCTGATTTTTTTTCTGTGGGTCAGTGCCCCCCCCTCCCCCCCCAAAAAAAGTTCCCCACACCTACCATAAATAAAGAAAACATTGAAACCTTTTGTGTTGGATATTCATTAATAATTTACTTTATTTAAGATGAAATTTGTTAAACTAACAAGAGAAAGTTAAAATGCTTAATCTGTTTAATTTAAATTAAAACATTATCCCAAATTGCAGTACTAGCAAAATGGCTCAGGCGTAATTATGTAATTAACTGTGAGTTTCCATTAGCAACTGGTGGTCCATGGAAAGGTTTACATTGAGCCAGGTGGTCCATGGGCCAAAACGTTTGAGAACCACTGAAATAGGGGCACCCCTAGCCCCTTCTTCTCCCCCCCTCCCAAGACCACCCTGGGGCTCCCTGCTGCTCCACAAGAGAGATCAGGTCTGTTACCATAGTGGTGTAATCACCATGTCACTCTGGTGTCGATGATGGACAGACTCTTTGAGTGTTCCACGTCCAAGCAGTTGTTGATTTAAACAGCATGTTAAGATGCTACGTGAAAATACTTGTGTCCACAGGGAGGCAGGATGTATCCTCTCTACAGAGAGGGTTGTCATGATTTGTGTGGCTGGGTAAACAAGCCTTTTGTGATGTCTATGAAGAGGTGAGATGTTTTGTCTTTTAAGGGATTTGTTTTTCTGTTTTTTGGGCTGCATGTTGCCTAATCCTGAATAAAGTTAGCTGTGAGTACGCATTTCTGAGTTATTCTGACACACAAAGTGAAACCTGTGCTGAAGACCCCATATGCATTGAGAGAAAACACTGCAGTCAGAAGTCAATTCATAGTCTCTCAAATTTTCTTCAAAGATCGCCTCTGAGGTAGTGGGGTTTTTTACTGATTGGTACGTTACATTTTCGAAGGGTGATTAACTGTTAACTGTATCTTCTTGGGTAATGTCAGATTGCTTTGGGCCCAATCCTAACAAAGTTTAAATTGGATCAGGCCCTTTTGTAAGGAGATTGGGAAGTGGTCTCATTTGGCAATTATTAGTTATTTACATAATATAGGCATTGCTGTCATGGTATTGACATATACATTTCTCAGTAGCTTTACATATAAAATAGCCCAGCCCCATTGATCTTCATGGGAAATGTATCTTTCAAACAGGGGTGGTGAGGGTTAGTGACATGATCCCTGTAATTGTCACGGTTAGTTCGGTATTGTCATTCTGGCTTGTGGAAATGGAGGACACATGATACTTTTACAGTAACTTAAAAAAATGCAATTTCAGTACATCTCATTAGGGATGTAAACTCCCATTAATCAGTTAACTGGTTAATGTTAGGTCACACTGGGGCTGCTACCGGCTCCCAGCCCCCTCCGGAGCAGACCCTGTCCACAGCTGGCTGGACTCCCCGCAGAGAGAAGCTGCTCCACACACTGGCACGATCTCTGCCTGTGGGACCCATGGGTATCCCCACAGACGGCTGTTCCGGACAAGAGCAGCCCTTTGCTTGCAGCAGGTGGGAAGCTGCTCCAGCCCCCTCTGATTACCAGTTAATTAGAACTGGTAAGCATCATCCATGGGAAGTTGTCCCATGAAATTGTGGCTAATTCTGGATGATTCCTAGGCCTTGAGTCACATGGGGCTGCATCTACACTGCAAAGTAATAGATTTTGGATTCTGGATCTCAGCTTGAAATGAGGTTGGACCCCTATCACTGCAGTGTTATGGGACCCTAGGTCTGGAGTCTGGGTTAATGCAATTGCAGTATAGTTTCATGGGGGACTCCTGTGGTGCCCAAACCCATGTCTATTGGTAGAGGACAGTGGGAGGAGTTCTTAGAGGGGTCACTTGACACCCTTTACTTCTGGTCATATGACCATTTTGACACCAGAAGTATTACCCCCAGGGGTGGGACTTTCTGTGGCAGGTAGGCAGGGCCTAAGGGCCAGGGGCATGGCTAGCAGTGTTAGGGGGTTTGGCTAATGTGTCCTCATTTTTGGTTCAGAAAATATTGTCACCCTATTTATGGATCTCCTGCATTTAAAATAGGATTTAACCTTTTCGCTCTCCTTTGATTCCAGGCATATCTGGAATTGTTTTGAGTTTTTCAGAAAACAATACGGGACTGCAAGACCTCTTCCTATTCATCTCCACCAATAGGCTTTCTTACCTTCCTTCCATTTATTTCCATTTTAATTTTTTGTTTGCTTGTCCTCGTTTTACCATTTTCTCTGCCTTTTTTTCGTTTTGTTTTGTTTTTTTGGTTCTCTTTACTCCATCTCCCTTCACCCCAAGTTTTCTTCTCCTTATTTTGCCTTTTTGCTGTTTTTTTCCTCCTGATGATCTTTTACTACTTCAACTGTTAGTCTGAAGTCAACATTTAGTAGCATTTTATGCATTAAACATTACAGAGATGATAGGATCACAGTATCCTGCTCAGTTTCTGTTTTGCCAATTCCTGGGCTAATATTTAGAAGAGAGGATAAATCGTCTATTTTACATAACAGAGCTACTCATGCAAAACTACTCTTCCAGCTTAGTTATATAAAATAGATACTTCTCTTGGTCTGCATGATAATTTATCTGCATTGGTGGACAAGCCATCTTTATTGAAACACCTGATATGGTTAAACATATCTGCCAAGGCACTGTCAAAAACAATCAAGGAAACCCAAGAAAGAAATTGCGTGCTTTTTTAAAGTAGGGGCGTTTCCCGGGAGTGCATACTTTGCTCTGGAGTATTATTGACCCACTTTAGCAAATGCTTAACTGAGAAACGAGTATATGCTGTGATGGAGGTCTACAATATGAATGTCTGAATACATTTACTGTTGTATTACCGGAAGCTGCTTTCGTGATCTGTTTTGCTGCTGTCACCAGTCCTAGACAAGCAAAGAAGAATCACATGAGGTTTTTGATGATACACTTGTTTTCTTTTCACATCTATCCTTGTGAAAAAGCATTCTGAAAGGGGTAATGGATTCCTTGCAGAAATAGAGAAAGCTGGAGAAGGTGTTGCAGTATATTAACAATGTCATTTTTTCCATTTACCTGCGAGGCTAATATATATATGCATGGAACTCAAATGAAATTGCATCTGGATTTTCAACATCGTAATTTAGCATTAGTGTTTAATGCTGCATATTGATTGATACAACTTCCATGGCCAATTTGTTCATTTTTGAGCAGTGACTGTTTACGTACCCATCATGTGGACTGTGGCTGCTTATTCTGTTTTCATCCTGGGAAAATAAGAATAATCTGGCTTGTGTTGACATTCTTCACCTCAATATAATTGAGTAGCTTCTTCAATGAATAGCTAATAATGATCTGCTTGGCAAGACATAAGTGCAACAGTAATCTGTTCTGGTTTAGATGTTGCAGTACTAGAATGGTGGGGCTTTGCTTGATGCATGCTTCCAGTATTTTTTGTTCTAATTTCTTGCATGTACCTGTAACTTGCTGCACGATTGTGTGTGTGCCAGTTAAAAAGAGAAACTTGCTTTTGTTTTTCTTCTTTTAGTCAAATTTCATTGCAATAATTTTATATTTTCCCTAGGGTAGTTACTAAAGCATAGTTCTAACATAAGATAATTATGTCAACAACATCTGTAAATGTACACACTTCTGTCATTCGTATTTTTAGTTGTGTGCAGCTTAGTGTGCTCAGTTTGCTCATTATTAGTTGCAAAGATACATAAACAAATATCTAATTGTATCTAGCAGCTTTTTGTTAGAATTGAGTTACTATGTTACTTACTGGTATGCCATTTTGAAGTCTGGAAAACTTGTAATGAAACTATCCAGTACAGTAGAAGCACAACGAATTGATTTGACAGTGTACTGCTGTAAAGAGTGGGGTTTTTTTTGCATTTCCTCATAAGTGAAAATATGTATTGTATTTGTAGATAAAGGAGTTTTCTTTCATCTTGAGATTTTATTCTGCAAATGTAATATAATGGGCTCTAAAACATAATGGTAACTTGGACAGAAAATAATAACGGAAAATCAGAAACATAGCACTAAATCCACTATGTCAAACAGTTTTATTTTCTGTGAAGCAAATTAAGACTTACTGAATGATATGGAATTGTATTTATTCAAAAGCTTCAGAGGGGTAGCCGAGTTAGTCTGTAACAGGAAAAACTTAAAAAACAAAGTGGGTTTTGCCCATGAAAGCTCATGATCCCATCTGCATGTTTTGTTAGTCTTTAAAGTGCTACTAGACTATTTGTTGTATTTATTCAGTGATGTTTCCATCTTTAAATATAGATTTGATTTAAGCAACAAAATGATACTCAAACATTCAGTAATTCTGGCTGACTCTTAAACATGGAAGTTCGGAAGCAAAGCTGAAATGAAACTCTCCTTACACTGGTTACACTGTAGACAGTTTGGATCCAATTTTTGCATAGGCATATTTTGTCTGTCCTTGGGTTCTAAAACAAAATTTGAAACTAGCAGACTCGCTCTTTAATTAAATTTCAGTAGTTCAAATTCGACATCTTGTTTAGATGCCACTGGTAAAGATATCTCTGTGTTAAAACGAGATCCATATAGAATTTACTACCAGAGAGAAAAGGCCTATGATAAAATCATTTTACAACACTTTGTTGTTGTCTAATTCTAGAGATGAAGATGAATATTATATATTTACTTAATATATAATATATATTTGCCTGGCATTGAAGCTGGTCTGCAAAAGAACAGTGCATTTTAGGTGAATTTTTAAATGCAAAATTTCATGAAGATGCTCCTAAAGTATGTGAAGCGACAGCACAGGAGCTAGTAAGCAGGGCTGAAAACAAGGAAGTTGGAGTAGATATCTGTTAGAGAACAAGGGTTTGCCCCCCTTCTCCTCCAGGAATGATGAGTGAGTTCTTGTGTGTGGTTTCTATTTTGATTTCAGTTTGCAAAGTCTGTGGCAGTGCAGCAGCACTCTCCCGAGTCTCAGGCTGCTTCTGGCTATGCTACCTGGGACGCTCCTTGTTGCCCAGTGCACTAGACCAGTGTTTCTCAACCAGTAGTATGAGTACCCTTAGGGGTACTCAAAGTCTGGGAGGTACATCAACACAACTGAAATTTGGAGAAAACTGAATTTTTGTGTTAAGTTTTACAGCGCTTTATTATTTTTGTACTTTTCACACCCAAAAAATTCATCCCCCGCCCAGCTACGATTAAGTTGTTTAAAGAAATGTGTTGCAATGCTAGAAAAAAATTGTGAGAAAACTGTAGGTACTGGGGGTACTTATAATTTTTTTTTAAAAAGGGGTACTTTATAAAAAATTTGAGACACACTGGTATAGACAACTACAACTATCCTGTAGACTGCACGCTTCCCACCCCTCCGCTGTCTCTGTATCAGAGGTAGCAAGGGGGAGGAGGTGAGAAGCCGGCTCCCCATGGGCACTGGGTCCGCCTGCCCCGCACTTTTGCCTCTGATAGACAGGAGCCAGTGCTGAGGGGAACCGGCTTAAAAGCTGTTCCCTCCCCTCTACCCCCCACACTGGCTTCATGGTGCCACCTTCCCCCCCCCCGGCTCCGTGCTGCTGTCTGTCCCTCCACAGGGAGCTCAGATCCCCCATGGACAGGGACTGCTGCCACAAAACAGCCTCTTTCCCCAGGGTGCTTGGACCACCCGTGGACAAGGGCTGCTGCCACCTGTGAACAAGGGCTGCATTGCAGCAGGGTATTGGGGGGTGGCAGGTGGGAGCTGGTGTGTGTGGGGAGCTGGTTTTTTAAACTGGCTCCTCTCACAGACCGGCTCCCTCCTGCCACCCTACACTGCTGCCTCTGGCAGAGAGGCAGCAGCGTAGGGTGGCAGGGGGCTCCCTGGGAGTGGGGCTAGGAGCATACTGGCTTCTGGCCCTGCCTCCAGGGACTACCGAATAGTTGTGTAATAGCTAAAATTTGATGCAGTTATACAACTATTCAATTACACACTATCTAACATCCCTAACAGACACCTCTACCGCCCCAGATAACAAGAAATGAAGAGAGTGTGTGGGCCTCAGGCTATAGATGGTGTGAGGGTGAGGACAGTGCCTCCTCTGTGTCCCTTCCCAGTAGTTTCCTATGTTGATAAAGATAGCATACCAGCTGCTCAGAACCCACCAAATGGAGATTAATATAAGATAGGGAGTATAGTTGTAAGGAGAATTTGAAGGTGGGTGTATATGTGTGTGTTCTTCTTGAAAGGAGTTGAAAGGCTATGTCACCTACAGCGACTCAAAGAATGAAAGAGGAAATAAAAATGAGTGCTGTAGAAATAATGTAGCAGTACATTATTCTGGAGAGGGTACCCAAAAGGTGTTTCATTTGTGTGAAATGTTGCTTGATTGAGCTGAGGTTTGCAGATGCAACCAGAAACGATTCCCCATCCCTGATTTAAAGACTTTTCAAAATTTTTCTCTTGTCACATTAGACATTCTTTGACCACCTGTTCGTCTCCTTCTCAGACAACCATATGTTTTCTCTCATGCCACTCCATATACATGGAGCATTGCCCTTGAACTGGTACTTAGGTCACTATTAACTTAATTTCCCTTTTCCAGATTTGCTTCTGCAGATACACCTATAAAAGTCAGTGAACTAATAAGTCAAGGTAAATCACTTTAAATTCAGATCATTCAAGTCACGTAAAAGGCTAAAGCATATGCCATCATGTGAACTTGTTACAATTGCCCCTTTCCTCAATCCCTTTTGCTTCCTATTAAGTCAGTATTGGGTAATTGACTCCGAGCTGCCACTTGGAAACACTGCATGGAGCCCGGAGTCTGGCCCCAGGCTTCAAGTGGAGCTGCCCCTTTGAAGTATCCTCTTCTCCCCCCCCCCTCTCCCCACCCTTTGCTGCTTCTGTCTGATAGAGGCAGCATGGGAGGGAAGGGAAGCATGTTGACTACTCCTTCACATCCCTACTTCCTATTTGTCCTTTATCTCATCTCTTGAATTGGATAGTGTATTCTTCAGGACAGGAGTAGTATCTTCCCAGGTGGGTAGATAGTCACAGCACCTAGCACAATAAAATTTTGAACCTGAGTGAGATTTTTGGCTGTCAAATCTGTATACAAACCTACTTTTTTTTTCTGGTGACTCCTCTAGAATAACAGGGATAAATAAACTGAAAAAACAACAAATAGTCTGGAAGCACTTTTATAGACTAACAAAACATGTAGATGTCTACATGTTTTGTTAGTCTATAAAGTGCTACCAGACTATTTGTTGTTTTTTTTTTCAGTTTACCTGTACAGACTAACTCGGCTACCCCCTGAAGGGATAAATAACACCTTCACAACAATTAAGTGGCAGTATTCAAATTGCTTTCCTCTTCACAGTCTGAAACTACATGTTAATGCCTGTAAACAATCATAAGTTGCTGTAGTTTTCTTGTGGAATACTATATGTAAATTGCTTGTATTAGGATGTAAATGCCCAAAAAACGGTGAATCTTTTTTCCAGATGACACAGCTATATTTGGCTTTAACCCAGTTTGAATTAGAGATGTAAGCGACTAGTTACTTCCCCCCCACCTCCACCCCATTGCCTCTATCAGAGAGAGACAGTGAGGCAGGAGCTGGTGCCGGGGGGGGAGCCAGCTTAAAAGCCAGTTCCCCCAGCATTGTCAGCTGATTTCCCAGCTTGTGCCCAGTCCCAGACACTGTGCCTCTGATCTTAAATATATTAAGAGCCTGCGGGCCTCTCTTCCCTCCCCCCCCCCCCTCACCCCAGCTGCACACCAGCCTTTTAAAAGGGACAGCTGCAGTGGGGTTAGCTCCTGGGGTCGGGAGCTAACCCTGCTGCGGTTCCCTCGCTTATTGATTAGTCGATTAGCTGTTTAAACTAAATTTAACATCCCCAGTGTAGATGCTGGAAAGCACTGTTGTATTTTATACGTTGCTCTTGTTGAATATTGGGCAGCCTTTCCAAATTTGTGCAAATATTTTATATGCCCCAAAATACTGTGCATTTTTGGGGAATAATGTAACATGAGTGTGTTCTAAAATGTACTCAAGCAGTTGGTAAAATGACCTTAGGTAAACAATGGGTGTCAAACTAGGAAGTCAAAATTTCTTCCTTAACAGCTGTCCTGATTGCATGTTTTGTGGAATGCTTTGATTGCAGCAGTAGTTTATCACTAAACCCATGCTACTTCTTGGCAAGTAACTATTTTCCCAATTTTAGAATAAACATCGTTGATTTGCTTTTATGGTATCTTTATTATTAAAAGACTTATTGTACTTGTTTTTAGACTGAATCTGGCTATGGATCAGAATCAAGTTTACGACGTCATGGCTCCATGGTGTCTCTGGTGTCTGGAGCAAGTGGATATTCTGCTACATCCACCTCCTCATTCAAGGTTAGTGAGTGACGTTTTATCAAAATGATTTGTGAATACAGGAGACATCTGGAAAGGAACTTACATATGAAGAGACTTACGACTAACTCTCTTTATGTTTAGCAGTATTAAAATGAAACATCAGTAAAGATACTTTGACTTATTATTTTGAAGGTAAGTATTGCTTAGTTAGATATACAGTAGTAGAGAGATGTTATAAATGTCCACATGTCTCCGTGCTCTATCAGTTTTAAATGGGCTTTTCTCCAATAGGAAACAGTCAATCCTGCAGGAACAATTTACTTCTCTTCTGGCATGATACTGAATAGCAGGGCATGAATTGAAAAGGAACATAGTTCCCTTGATAGGAATAAATTTGGCTTAAATAATTTGGAAAGAAACAAGTGGCAACTTACTCAACAGGGCTAGAATGGGAAACGTATGTTCCCTCTAAACTGCACGGTTGAGTAGTGGCACAGGAGAGATTCAGGTGCTGTGCAGACAGTTTGCAGAGGGTGCACATCTAGCAACATGTGTTCAGGTGCCCCTTCCATCCACTGCCTTGCAGCCATGTGTTCCTGCAACTGTTTGTGGGATGCTTCTGCCGACTATGCAGAGCAAGAGGGTGAGTTCATTAAGGGGCATATGAATGTTTAGAATACCTGGCACAAACGTCTTGCAGTGATGGCTGCAACAGTACCATGTGAATGTCTGTTCTTACTTTCAGGTAATGTTGTAATAAAGTGAGCAGCACTTTCCTCTATAAATGTAAAACCAACTTGTTTGCTTAGGAATTGGCTGCACAAGAAGTCGGACTGAATGGACTTGTAGGCTCTAAACTTGTAAATTTTTTTTATTGTTGAGAGTGCAGTTATGTTAAAAAAAAAAAAATCGATGTTTGTAAGTTTCACTTACAAGAGTGAGATTTCACTACCGTACTTGTATGAGGTGAATTGAAAATACTATTTTTATATCTTTACTCTATCTTTATTGTAAATTTGCAAAGTGAGCACTGTACACTTTGCAACTAAAATTAATATATTTTAAAAGATAGGAAACATCCAAAATATTTAAATAAATGTATTCTGATTGGTTAACTGTGCAATTAAAACACTTTTTTAATAATTTGACAGTCCTACTATAGAGTGCTTGAAACTAGCAATATTTTTAGCTAAGTATTTAATTAGGTTATGGTGGAGCTTGTAGCAGCTGAGATCAGTTTAACAGAAGACACTTTTAAAGTTTATTTCGTTAAAATCTTTTAGGTGGCAATAAACAGAGCACAGATATAAACTTTGAAGATCATTTCAATTGTTCATGATGACTTGATGAAAAATGGGTTAATACTGAGAAAATAAGAATTCCAAAATATCTTCTCATTAACAATTTTCTTATCTCACTGTTTTTGAAACTTCCTGTGAATTCTGAAATACTCCAGACTTTGCTTCAGATGTACCAGTTACTTCACTGTCAGTTATACATGGAAAGTTTGCTGGTGTGACATTTTATCTGTTCAAAAATTAAAGCATACCAAGAATAACCCATTACCCTTCAGTGACAATGTCACTGCTAAATATATCTCCATTGTTTCCAGAGATTGTCCCACCAGATGCTCTATAGCTTAGAGCTGTGGTTCTGAAACATTTTGGCTCAAGGCCCACCCTTCTCAATGCAGACCTTTCTGCGGACCTCTAGCCAGTCACCCATAATGAGGAGGGTGTGTGAGGGGGGTGATGCAGGGTCTGAGCACGAGGGGTATGGGGGCGCTTACCTAGCTCTGTCTCCTGCCACTCCCAGGCACCACCCCGCGATGCTCCCATTGGCTGTGACTCCAGCTAGTGGGAGCAGTGGAGAGCCTCCAGGCAAGCGATTTCCTGCACTGCCATTCCCCCAGCCAGGGGAGGAGTGGCGGCAGTGTGTAAAGCTGCATATTTGCCTCTGTCCCTGCAGTGGGAAGCTGGTGCTACAATTTCATTGGGGGGTGGGGTAGAGCCACAGGACTGGAGACCTAATGCAGTGTCCGTGTGGTAGGAGGGGCAAGCCCTGCGCCTGCAGCCCACCTGCAAAATGGTCACAGACCACACTTCGAGAGCCACTGGCTTAGAAAAAAAGCACACTAGAGTGGGAGCCAGGAAATCGTGACTGCCGATTCTTTCAGAGCCATACCCCCACACTATAAAAATTCTATGGTCCATTTATGCCATGACAACTGTTTTATCTTCATATAAAAGCCAGGGCCAACATTAAAGGGTAGGAAGCAGGGCAATTGCCTGGGACCCCATGCCACAGGGGGCACTGGGAAACTAAATTGCTCAGGTTTCAGTTTCTGGACTGGGATTTTGGGCTTGGGGCCCAGCCACAATCCTGTACAGCTGGGCTTCAGCTTCCTGCCTTGGACCCTAACAAGTCTAATGCTGGCCATGCTTGGGAGACCCCCCTGAAATCTGCTTTTGGCCCCTCAGCCTGGGACTCCTGTGTCAGTGATTTTTAACCAGTGTGTATATTTGATGCACACCAGAACCTTTAAGGTGGGTGCATAACGGGCTGGATAACTGTTCTCAGAGAGTAGTTGTTAAAGGTTCACAATTGTGTTGGAAGGGCAAAACAAGTGGGGTTCCACAGGAGTCTGTTATGGGACCTATTCTGTTCAATATCTTCATCAACAATTTAGATATTGGCATAGACAGTACGCTTATTAAGTTTGCAGACAATACCAAGCTGGGAGGGGTTGCAACTGCTTTGGAGGATAGGGTCATAATTCAAAATGATGTGGACAAACTGGAGAAGTAGTCTGAGGTAAACAGGTTTAAGTTTAATAAGGACAAATGAGAAGTACTCCACTTAGGAAGGAACAATCAGTTTCACATATACAGAATGGGAAGCAACTGTCTAGGAAGGAGTACTGCAGAAAGGGGGTTATAGTGGACTACAAGCTAAATACGAGTTAACAATGTGACACTGTTGCAAAAAAAGCAAACATGATTCTGGAATGCATTAACAGGATTGTTGTGAGCAAGACATGAAAAGTCATTCTTCCACTCTACTCTGCACTGATTAGGCTTCAATTAGAGTATTGTGTCCAGTTCTGGGCACAAAATTTCAAGGAAGATGTGGAGAAATTGGAGAAGGTCCAGAGAAGAGCAACAAGAATGATTAAAGGTCTAGAGAACATGAGCTATGAGGGAAGACTGAAAGAATTGCACTTATTCAGTTAGGAAAAGAGAAAACTAAGAGGGGACATAATAGCTGTTTTCAAGTATCTAAAAGGGTGTCAAAAGGAGGAGACATACAATTTGTTCCCTTTAGCCTCTGAGGATAAGACAAGAAGCATTAGGATTAAACTGTAGCAAGGGAGGTTTAAGTTGGACATTAGGAAAAACTTCCTAACTCTCAGGGTGATTAAATACTGGAATAAATTGCCTAGGGAGATTGTGCAATCTACATCACTGGAGATATTTAAGAGCAGGTTAAATACACATGTATCAGAGATGGTCTAAACGGGGCTTGGTCCTGCCTTGAGGGCAGGGGACTGGACTCGACCTCTTGAGGTCCCTTCTAGTTCTTGTGTTCTATGATTTTATGAACACCAGAAACACTAAGTCCAAAAGGCAGCAGTGTACTATAAGTCAACTAACACATTAGTTCTCTTGAAACAGTGTAATGTCTGATAGTACTGTTCACTGTCTGAGTTACTTTATCTGAGTTATAAAAATATCTAGCATTTGAAAGTAGGAACCTGTTTACCCAGAGTATAATCTCTTAATTTGCAACTGTGCATGGTAAGGTGAACAAAACATTGGAAAATACACTATACGGAAAATCCAGACAAGGAAATGGACTGCATAAACGAATGTAGTAGAGCCTCAGTTACAAACATCTAGAAAACAGTGGTTCATAACTCTGAAATGTTAGCAGCTCTGAACAAAATACTACAATTCTTCTTTCAAAAGTTTATAGCTGACGGTTGACTTAATATGGCTTTGGAACTTTACTGTGATTTTTTTCCCTTTAATTTTGTATTGGTTTGTATTGAACAGTGCAGTACAATTTGCTTTTTTTCCCTCTAGTGCTTGCCTGATTACATACTTCTGTGGTTGACTAGTCAGTTTGTAACTCTGAGGTTTACTGTAAGTGCATTAGGTCTAATATCTATGACACAATAACATATTGCTATAAAATACCGTAATTTCTTTGACATTTATGGGATGTTATCTGAAGTGTTTATAGTTAACAGTGAGTGCTTGAAATATAACTCTTATGCCTTTTTATTTTGTATAATTATTACTATACTTTCCATTATTAACTGTGTACTGTTACTGGAAGCTTTTCTTCTGTATTTACAGAAAGGTCATAGCTTGCGTGAGAAGCTTGCTGAAATGGAAACCTTCAGAGATATCCTCTGTAGACAGGTTGATACTCTGCAAAAATACTTTGATGCCTGTGCAGATGCAGTCTCCAAGGACGAACTTCAGAGGGATAAAGGTAAACAAACTAAATAAAATTACTTAGGATATTGTCCTAACTTGAGAGAGCTGCCATGTTGTGCAATCCAATTTCAAAACAGTGACATAATTAAAACAATGTTTGAGTCTATCCACTATCTAGGTATTTTAATTTATTGTTCACGTCAGTGTGTATCGAGCTGGACCGAATTATGTGATGAGAGCTTTGTTACTCATGTTGGGTATATGTTGTAATGCCTTGTTAGAAAGGTGGATTTTTACCTGAGTGCCCATAATCCCAAACCTTTTAAACATATCTTGAATTGGTAGCTTTCAACAACACTGAAGTATCAAGATATCATCAGAGTCAGTAGCAGTGGAGTGTTGGTTCATTTAAAAAAGATCAGCTTAAACCCACAAAAGATGGCGGTCAAGCTTATATTTAATATTGCATCCTTCACCTTTATTGTGACAAATTGATGGAATATTTGGAATAATGGATTATTTCTCATATGTGAGCTGCCATACCTAGGCAGTATTTGGTTGTTTAAGGTAATTTGTCTTAACTTCTTGGCCTATACGGGTTTAACAGATCAGTCAAAAAAACCAAAAACCCTAATTTTCTTCTCACTTCAGCATTCTGAAGTTCGCAAAGTATGGTAGGCCTTTCTCATTAAAATTCTAGAAAGTATATTTGTAAAGTTAGTTTATTTTGAAATGTGAGCCTTCTGTTGGCAGAAATTTTACTGAAAAGTGGTAACATTGGTAAAATGAGTAATATTGAAATTTCAGTGTATAGTTTTCCATCCTGCTTAAATATTATTTTTTTGTCAAAAGACAATTAATTTGCCATGTTAAATAAAATACAATGATGTTGATGTTCTTCTTCGAGTGGTGTCCTGGTGGGTGCTCCATTCTGGGTGCTGGTGCGTCCTTGTGCCGGTGACTGGAGATTTTTCCGGCAGTGCCCCACTGTGCACGCACCCTGGCGCTTCCTCGTACCATTGGTGTCTGTTAGGCGCGTGTGTGGCGTGGCCCCCTCGGTTCCTTCTCTACCGTCCTCAGCAGCAGACGGAGCTTCTTTCTCTTGCCCCTTTTTTCACAAAAAAAACCCACAACAAAAAATAGTTAATTCTTTGTTTTCCTCGTCTTTCCAAGTTTTGAGTCCCTCCCAACCTTATAAAAGTGTGGGTTTTTTTTGTTTTTTTGTTTTTTTTTTCCCCCTTCATCGTTCACCTGGACTTTGGTTTTTTTCCTCATGCCTGGATCCCCAGGCTTTAAATGGTGTGAGTCCTGCAGAGATGCTATGCCCGTTTCTGACGAGCATGCCTCGTGCATAAAGTGTCTGGGAGAGGACCATCTGATGCAGAAATGTGCACACTGCTCCAGTCTTACAGCGAGAGCACTCTGTGACCGTGTCAATAGGCTGAAAACATCTCTCTACAAAAAGTCTCCTCAGCCACCATGGAAGATTCTCCTTCCAGTCCTAAACAGTCAGACAAGCCAAAAGGTCTGAACGAAATTCGTCCTTCTACCTCTTCTGGCAGCCAAAGTCAAAATTCCGGGTTTCCCCAGCCAGATCACTACCTCCTGTACCCAGCTCATCGAGGTTGAGCGTCAGCAATAGGCCCAGCACCTCAGCTTGGCACCGCCTAAGTCGTCGGCACTACACAGGAAGGCCCACTCTGAGCCAAAAACAAAAACAATGAGCACTGCCCGTACCAGCCGAATCCATGACACCCGCCAGGAATAGATTGGAACTGAAACCGGCACCGGATGCAGCACTGAAAAGACCCCACACCGACATACCTCCTCTCAAACAACTGTCCCTGATGGCACCAGTGGTACTGAGTATCACACACTTAGCCTTAGCATTGCCTCTGGATTGCGCATGGCACCATAAACCCCTCTCATCCAGGCCTCATTGGCACCGCCATCTCCGTGCTCATCAGTGCAGTCCATTCACTCACAGATCACCAGTCCCATCAATCTTCCCCCAGTGAAGCTAGCACCGGACCACACAGCCACTTCTCATCTCAGCACTCTAGTCTAACTCAGCAGTACCCGCCTTGGGAGTCTTGTTCCTCCAGATACTCTCACTTGCCTCCACCACCCCCTTGGTACACTCATCACTATCCATTGCCAACAATCCCCTACCCTCGGGTCAGGGTCTTCTCATAGGGGCCATCACACGGCTCTGTCAACAACATCGAAAAGACCATCTCAGTCTACCCAACTCACACGATGGGCTACAGCACCAAACTCTCGAGAGCCTGTTCAGTCTGACTTGGACAATTCTCTGTCTAAGGGGGTCCCCCCCACGCAACTCCTCCTCTTTGCCAGAAGAGGCAATCATTTCTACCACCCCGCCTCCATCTGATGACTCTAAACAGTTCCAAGAACTTTCAAAAAGAGTAGCTCTGGCGCAAGAAGAGGACCTGCAGGAAGTCCAAGATAAATAATATCTCCTCTTGTGTACTTATAGCCTCCCACATCCTTCAGGATCGCCCTCCTGATGGATGAAGCCATTATGGACCCCGCCGATAATATCTGACAAATGTTAGCATCCATCACCCCCACCAATAAGAGGGCTGACGGTAAATATTTTGCAAAAGCGACAAGGAGTCCTGTAGCACCTTACAGACTAACAGATGTATTGGAGCATAAGCTTTCGTGGGCAAAGACCCACTTTGTCAGATGCATGCGGACGAAGTGGGTCTTTGCCCATGAAAGCTTATGCTTATAAGATGCTACAGGACTCCTTGTTGCTTTTGCAGATCCAGACTAACACGGCTACCCCTCTGATACTTGGTAAATATTTTATAACACCTAAAGGCATGGACTTGCTCTTTAGACACCCTCCCCCAAACTCCTTAGTAGTCGACTCAGTCAGACAGAGGGCAAAACAGCCCAACATGAGATCCACTGCACAGGACAAGGACCGTAAATGAATGGACATCATGGGGCGCAAGGTCTATTCTTCAGCTACCTTGATTCTTAGAGCAGCAATTTACACTGCTATGCTGGCCAATTAGAATAGTTGGAGTAATCTTAAACTCCAAAAGCTCTTACAGTTTCTCTTGGAGCACAAGAGGCTGATTTTGTTCAATGTCATGCATGAAGGGCATGCCATCTCCCACATGGCATTACAATCTGCCATAGATGTGGCCGACATTGCTGCCCAGATCACAGCTTCAGCTATCATTATGCAGAGAGCGTCGTAGCTCCAAGCATCTGGGGTGCCTAGGGACCTTCAGCAGAAAGTCGAAGATCTTCCTTTCAATAAGACCGACTTATATGCAGCGAAAATAGATTCCCACCTGAGTCTCCAGACTCTGGGCATGTACACGCCCCCTTTCAAAAGAACAAGGTATAACATCTACCAAAGGCCCAGAGAACCATATTGTCCATAATCCAGATAAGACTTTGGCCAAAAACACAGGTCTCAATAGTGTAGGTATCAGCACCAACAACAGCCCTTGACATCCCAACCTTCTTCATCAAAGCAGCAGATTTGAAGGTTTGGTCAAGAGCCAAAAAGACAGCCCCCGCTGCTGTCACACCACTAACTGAACAGCTACAGTTCAACCACGGCTTGCAGCCCTTTTTACACCAGTGGGCACAAATAACATCAGACCAATGAGTATTGGCACTCATCAAGGTTGGTTACTCCATCCCTCTTATTTCTCTTCCTCCTACCCACCCTCCTTCCCTGTCCTCCTTCAGGGACCACTCTCATGCGACCCTCCTTACGCAAGCGGCCCTCCACCTCCTACAAATAGGTGTGATAGCTAGTACCAACAGCTTTCCAAGGGAGAGGGTTTTACTCAACAAACTTCCTAAATCAGAAGAATGGCAGGTGGAGACCCATTTTGGATTTAAGGAGGATCAATAAGTACGTCACATAGCAACGGTTCAAGATGGTGATACCAGCAACAATTATTCCAGATCAAGGAGATTAGCTTTCAGCTCTCGACTTTCAGGATGCTTATTTTCATATAACAATACATTCTGCCCATAGGCATTTTCTACGATTTATAGTGTGGAGCCAACATTACCAATATTGAGTGCTCCCTTTCGGACTTTCAACAACTTCCAGAGATTTTTCCAAGACTCTAGCTGTTGTGGAGGTTTTCCCACACCGATTGGCCAGGCTACACATGAGGTGCCTCCAGTCCTGGCTAGCCACACTTTACACCCCTTTTAAAAAACCCTTTCCAAGATGGTCACCATCCCACCATGTGTCCTCAGTTCATTGGAATGGTGGACGCCTCCACACAATGTGCTACAGGGTGTACCATTTCATCAGCTGACCCCCACAGTCACCATTACTACTGACTCATCCCTTATAGGATTGGGCAGGGGGGGCTCATCTCAGACCTCTCACTGTACAAGGCAAATGGTTCTTCAGTGAAACAATGCTCCACATCAGCCTCATAGAACTCAGGGCCGTGCACTATGCATGCCTCCACTTTGTACCACATAGCGCACAAGACAATCAGTATCACGACAGACAACACAACTTGTATGGATTATATCAACTGACAGTGTGAGGCCTGGTCTCCCTCCTTCTGTACAGAAATCCCTCAAATTATGGAAGTGGTGCCTTGCACACCCAATTATCCCCATATCCACGTACCTCCCAGGGGTACTCAGTGTTACGGTGGACACTCTCAGCTCCAATTTTTAGGACCATCGTGAATGGGAGATAGATGTCCAAGCCCTCAAATACGTTCTCCTTTGATGGGCACAAGCAGATATAAACCTCTTTGTAACCAGAGCCAATCGCAAGTGTCACCTTTATTGCTCCAGAGCAGCCCTGGGGAACGGAAGTGTCTGGGAGACGCTTTTTCTCTGAAATGGGACGCACCTTTGTTCTCTGTGTTCCCGCCATTCCCATTGCTCCACAAGATTATCATCAGGATCATCACCAAGATCAGAATAAAACGAGCCTGCGTGATCCTCATTGCACCAGCTTGGTCGAGACAAACATGGTTCCCTTAACCTGCACTGATTGGCGAAAGCAGATTCGTACACCTTTCCCCCACAACACATCACTGCAGAGTTCTCCATCCCGACCTACACAAACTCCACCTCCCGCATGGCTCCTTTATGGCTCCAGAATGCCGAAAACACCTATTCAGAATGAGTGAAGCAGATATTAATCAACAGCAGGGGAGAGTCCACCAAGAAAACTTACCTTTACAAGTGGACCAGATTCTCCGAGAGGCTCAAACGCAGTCATCCCATGCCTCCTGATACCACCCCTATCCCCCTTATATTAGACTATCTGTTGGAACTAGGGGAGTTGGGCCTCTTTTATTAGGTAAAGGTACAAGCAGCAGCAATAGTGGCCTCTCATCAGACCACCGACAGCAACTCTTTCTTTTCAGATCCAATCAGCAGACGATTCTTTATTGCTCTCCAAAATTCTTTCCTGTCTTTTCAGCCTCCAGTCCCCATTTGGGACCTTAGCAACATCCTTAAGAGTTTGACTAAGCCACACTTCGAGCCTCTAACAACTTGCTCATGGTTTCACCTGTCCATGAAAGTCACCTTTCTGGTGGCCATAACTTCCAGCAGAAGAGTGGGGGAGCTTGCTGCATTAATGGCAGACCCCTTTATACAATTCACTAAGGACAGAGTGACCCTTCGGCCACACCCCAAATTTCTCTCGAAGGTCTCTTCTCCCTTTCATATTAACAAACCCATACACTTACATGTGTTCTTTCCCAAGCTGCATGGCATACCCTCAATGTCCACAGAGCACTCGTGTTCTACATAGATCAAACAAAATCATGGAGAATATCCCCCAGACTCTTCCTATTCTTTTCTTTCCAAGGGCCAAGCAGTCTCCTCCCAGAGGATTTCTAAGTGGATCTCATCATGTAGCCATACTTGTTATACCATCCATAACAAACAACCACTAGGCACTATCACCACCCACTCAACCCGGATCGTGGCCTCCACAACTGCTTTCCTCAAAAATGTGCCTCTAGAGGATATTTGCAAGGCAGCCACCTGGTCATCCAACCACATGTTTGCAAAACACTACACACTTACCTCTGCCATTGCGTCATTAATGGCTGTGGGACAAGCAGTGTTCTCCTCAGTGGCAGGGCTCCAAACCCGCCTCCACAATTCAACTACTGCTTTGTAATCATCCAGGGTAGAGCACCCACGGGGGCATCACTTGAAGGAGAGTTACTCACCTTATGCAGTAAGGGGGGTTCTTCAAGATGTCCCCCCATGGATGCTCCACTACATTTCCCTCCTTCTCCTGTTTTGGAGCCTTCTGGTCTACTGGCCGGGGTAGAGAAGGAATGGAGGGGGGCCGTACCGCGCGCACGCCTAACGGATACCAACAGCATGGGGAGGTGGCACGGTGCGTGCACAGCGCGGCAGAGTACTGCTGGAAAAATCTCCGATCGCTGGCACGACGCACCAGCACCCAGAGTGGAGCACCCATGAAGACACACATCTTGAAGACCCTCTGTTACTGCACAGGGTGAGTAACTCTTTCCTTGGTCTAAATTAATTATTCCAGTAGGAAAGTAGTGGTTAGGCTCTGCCAGATGAGGAAAGCTTTTAGCTCCATGGGGAAGGTATGGCCTAAAGTTGCTCCCATGGTAGAGACTTCAGAGGATCTATTGATTCAAGCTGTACTTAAGCAAAGCACTCCTAGAGGGTACTCAGAGCATAATTAAGGATGCTCTCAAACTCCAAATAAGCAGAGCATGTAAACACATGCTGAAGTGCTCTTTTTAATTGGAGGTGTTCAAGTGATTACTCAGACGCCAGTTAGTTGTGCATGCTGTGTGCATAGTCAAAGTTTTTCCGTTAGCAGCTCCGGTCGGGTTGGCGGTGGAGGTCCTTGGAGTGGTGCCCTCGTGGCACTGGATAAATGACCGTGCCAACCCTCCATCCGTTCAGTTCCTTCTTATTGTCCATGATTATCATTGGAACAGTGCTCATTTGCTCAGTAAGTGTTTCCTTGGTGTTTTCTTGCTACTCATTCTAGTTTGAAGTTAGTGTTATAGTCAGTTTAATAGTTACATTGTAGGTTGAGAACTGGTCTCTCCCCAGTACCTAATTCCTCCTTGAGTTTCAGGGCAAGCCTTGAGCCCAAGGCTTTAACCCTGCAGTGCTTGCAATAAATGTGTGCCCATAAGAGATCCCATGGCTCTTGCTTAAAGTGTCTGGGGGAGGCATGCCAAACAGAGGTGCAATATTTACAGGACTTTGCAGCCACGAACGGGCAGGATTTGCACTAAAACCACTTCTAATGGAACCCACTCTTCGCCCACAGGCAGCTGTGCACCTCCAGGAACCGGCACAGAGTGTATCTGTTTGGAGTGTTCCAGTATCCATACACAACATGATGCCAAGGAAGCCTTTAAAGTCAGAAATCCTTGGCACTGGCACTCTCCAGTGTTCCAACCAGGAAAAGGGCCCTAGCTCTGATCAACTTCCCCAGTGCCACACAAGTGATGCAGGAATGCCAAAAGGAGGCTCTCTCCAGCCCTGAAAGCCACAAGACCATTAAGGGGTGTATAGCTGCACTCCAGCAATGACCTGGTGTCAAGACAATATGAATTGTTGCTCTTGACGTCAGTGCCCTTGAAGGGACCATTGAGTCTAGCATGTATCAACTCTCTGACAAGGCAGTGCCAGGTGCGTTGTTAGAATCACCCTTCGCCCCGGATGCTTTTGAACCCACCAGAGACCTAACTGAGATGATGGCTGCCCAGACTCTAGTTCTGAGGGACAAACTTCCAATGCTGATAAGACATACCATTTAGAGGTACCGTTTGCCTTCACCACAGCATTGCTCCTCAGCACCACTCCCCTCAAGATCATTCCCGGAACTGACAACATGATGTGGAGAAATTGGAGAAGGTCCAAAGAAAAGCAACAAAAATGATTAAAGGTCTAGAAAACATGTCCTATGAGGGAAGACTGAAAGAATTGGGCATGTTTAGTTTAGAAAAGAGAAGACTGAGAGGGGACATAAACAGCTTTCAAGTACCTAAAAGGATGTTACAGGGAGGAGGGAGAAAAATTGTTCTTCTTGGCTTCCTGATGATAGGACAGGAAACAATGGGCTTAAATTGCAGCAAGGGAGGTTTAGGTTGGACATTAGGAAAAACTTCCTAACTGTCAGGGTGGCTAAACACTAGAATAAATTATCTAGGGGAGGTTGTGGAATCTCCATCACTGGAGATATTTAAGAGCAGATTGGATAGACATCTGTCGGGGATGATCTAGAAGGTGCTCGGTCCTGCTGTAAGGGCAGGGGACTGGACTTGATGACCTTTTGAGATCCCTTCCAATTACAGTATTCTATGATTCTGTGACTCTTCTGCACTGAGAGCAGATGGGTACCAATCCCCAATGCCAACAGATGACGAGCACTGATCATTAGCACCAGGCCTTCATCTTTCATGGGACACTTGATACTAGTTGCTATTGCTGGATCCCAGTCCCCAGCTGGGTTATCCCAACACCAGTCCCCACCTCATCACAGCACTGGTCATTGTCACGTGGGCCCTTGACCCTGCTATGATCATTGCAGTGATGCTTCACTTCCTTGGAGTCAGATGCAGGCTCATACTACTCAAGGCACAGTGGCGTACGTCCAAGAGGCAGCAAAGAAAGGCGCCACAGATCTGGCAACCGCAGCTGCAGACCTTTGTGCAGTGGCCCTTTTGGATCCCCTAAGCTTACCAACAAGCCCAAGTGCACCTTTTCAAAGGAGTTAAGATCAGTAGCCTCAGAATGTCGACCAACCCATTCTCCATGGGACAGGCCTACTCCTCGGGGATCCAAGGCCACTCTGTCCCAACTGCCCCCTGAAGCCTAGGTTGTGGCCAAGATGACTTCACCACAGAGCCAGAGTCAGTCTCTGGACCCCCACCTGTAGCTGCCACAGGGGTGTGCACTGAACAAGTACAGGGAGTTTAGAGGGACAAGAGGACTCCAATACCATCTCTTGGCCACTTATCATCTTCTGCTGATGAAGCTGTGGCAGGGCATCAACACTGAGCTATCAACTGAGCATAGGGAACATCAGGGCCTCCTCAGATGAACTGCAAGCAGAGGAGGTGGTCACAGTCGAGGATCACATGGTGGACATTCTTACTCTTGAAGGTCCATCATAGGTAGCTCTGCCTCTAACCAAAATGGCAATCCAACATAAACACCCCGTGACAAACCCTGGTGGCAATCCCACTATCCGCCGGAGTGTCAAGTACAAATACTTTCTCTCCCAAGGGATATGAATACCTATTCTTGCATCTGTAGCCATGCTTTCTGATCATGTTGGAGGTCAATGAGGGAGCATCAGGGACAACGAGAGCCAGCCCCCAAGTCTAAGGAGGCAAAAAGGATGGACCTCTTTGGTAAATAGGTCTGTGCCACTGGGGGCCTCTAGGTGACGATAGCTAATCAGCAAGCTGTCTTCAGTAGGTATAACTTCAATAGATGAACTGCTATTTTTGAAATTCAAAGACATGGTTCCGCCAGACACAAGGGTAAAATTCTCCTCCATCATTGAGGAAGGGAATGCGATGGTAGTGCAGACTTCCCTACAGGCATTCCTTGAGTCAGTGCATTTCTTTTCTTTTTTCTCTTCTCTTTTTTTGTCTGCTGCCTGATTGTGTAATTAAGATTCCCAATGAGGTGTGTGTGGTTTCCCAGTCAGTTTGTACCTCTGATATTCATAACTCTCAGGCTCTGTTGTAACAGAGAGAGAAAGAAACACAATTACATATTTTCCACTGGACTCCAACATTGCATTTGTGTCACTCTTGAGCAAATTGTGGCCCTGGGCAACAGAAGTCTAAAAGTTTCCAATGCAAAATTAAAATAAGTAACTTTATTAATGAGGAAATGCTTATCAACCATCCAGATGCTACAGTAATATTTTCCTGCTCAATAAGAATTTTAAAAGAGCCCTTTTCTGTCATTAATCTGCCTTGCTATATAAATGCAAATAATCTCTCTTTCAAATTTAGTGGTTGAAGATGATGAAGATGATTTTCCTACAGTGCGCTCAGATGGTGATTTCTTGCATAATAATAATGTCAGTAAGGAAAAATGTAAGTATTTCTAACTTTCCATTAATGCAAATTTTCTCTAGATATAGAATATTCCAATTATTCCTGTCTTATAGAAATTATCATGACAAGCCTGGTGTATAAATCAAGATCAATGGTTCTCAATTGATGGGCTGTTTGCAGTGCAGTCAGCACACAGTTGCAGTGTATGTTACATCCTCAGGGCCATAAAGTTAGAATATTTTGTGGAAATTCAGCCTGTAGTGGTAAATAGGTTGAGAACTACTGATACAGAGATAATTTTCTGCTTGCTTTGTAAAACAGAAGCTTAATGATGTGTATATAGGAATGGTAACAATTCATACCTCACTGATGAAAGAATTAAAATTTGTAACTTCACTAGTGAATTGCAGGGTCGAGACTCTGAGACAGTTGAATGTTCTGCTAACTAGGAATATAAAATTTTGATTTGACCAATCAAATGGCTGATTAGTCAATAAGTGTGCTTCCGCCTTCAAAGTGTACCAACAGCCCCCCAACTATTGCTACACTTCAAAGGCAAAAGTGCTGCGGGGAGCACGGGGCCAGTGGGGGACTCAAGCAGTCCCCCGCTGGCCCTGTGCTCCCCGCAGTGTTCCAAAGTGGCAGCGCTGCATGGAGTCAGGTGGGGACTCCCCCACTGATCCTGGGCTCCATTCGGCGCTGCCGCTTTGAAACGCTGTGGCGTCAGGCTCCCTACGGCGTGCTGCCGCTCCTCTTCTCATCCCTCTTGCTGCCTTTTTCTGATAGAGGCAGCAAGTGGGGGGGGAGTGACTAGTCGACTGGCCTGTTGACTGTCCGATAAGCATTTGCTTATTGGTTAGTCAACTAGTCGTTCACAATCCCTACAGCTAACATCTGCTTTTGTGATTCTTACTCTGGAATATTTAATACAAAAGGCTGATCATAAATGTTAATGCTGTGAGCCTGACCACTTCAAATATTCTGCCATGCCTAACTCCAGGTCAGCCCTACAAACTCTTACTGGAAATATGTTGGTCAGGTAATGATCAGGTATTACGGACATAGCTGTGCCAGTAAAAGCCTCTGATGTGTATGCAGCTTATGGGCAAAACTTGTGGTTTTGCTAGTATAACTTACTAGAGGATTTACCTGGCATTGCTCAGGTCCTTAACTCAAATTGTTTAAAAAAAAAAAAAAAGGGGGGGGTAAGAGTGGTCCTGAAGCACCTTAGAGACTAACAAATATATAAGTATCTTGAGCTTTTGTGGGCACAGCCCACTTACCCCCTTCTTCAGATGAGATGGCAAATGATTTAAATGAAGAAAATAAAAAATGATTTCTCTGAGGGTGGGGCTGAGGATGAGGGGGTCAGTATACAGGCTGTCCCAAGGAGAGAGGACACCTCTAGCCTTCTCACACTGCAGCAGCTTGGGGCCAGGTTACAAGCACCTGTCCATGATTACTGCAGCTGCAGCAGGCACGGCCCGGGAAAGGGGACATGTGCCCTGGCTGGGAAACAGACACACTCTCTCAGATATATAGTAAATGTCTCTCTTTCCACCCCGGTACCTTGCTGTCTCCCTGTGGTCATTATATAGTATAACTGTCCCTGTTAGCAGATGCCTCCTTTTTTGTTGCTCATATCTATTCGCCACATGCACAACTGCCAGAAAGTTTTGACCATAGCTGCTACTCATTGGGTTGGCTGTGGAGCATCCTGGAGGTGGCGTAGGTGTGGCACACTATATATGACCCTGCCAGTGCAACCACCTTTCAGTTGCTTCTTACCACCGGTGATGGCTATTGGAACTTTGCGTCTCTTGCTTTGAAAGTGTCATGTGTCCCTAACGCTTACACTTATTTGTTCTATTAGAAGTTAATTAGCAGTGGGAGGCGAAGGGGTTTCCCCTTTCCCACACGTGCTTCCTCCAGGGCCTGGAGCATGCCAAATTCCCGAGGCTTCAAACCCTGTAGGTCTTGCCTCAAGTCTTTGCCAATGAGCGACCCTCCCCTCCCCCCCAATGATTTATGTCTCCGGTGCCTAAGGGAAACTGGGGACTCTTGTGCATTTCAAAACAGGTACCCACATGCAGCGCAGAGTCAGCGGGACTTCCCGCTGGCCCCGGGCTGTACACGGAGTTTCGCATTCTTCCTGCTGGGTTTCTTGTACATTTAAAAGGAGGAATGCGGAAATGTCTATCGACTAGTCGATGGAAATTCCTGTCGCCTAGTCAGTGAACCGCATTTTAACATCCTTAGGTCAGATAGTGGCAAACACGTACGTAGTCCCCCTTTCCAGGATCCACCTGCATCCTCTCTAGTCTTGGCTAGTGTTGATGTACCACCCAGAACGGGACAGCATCAGCATGGTATTCACAGATCCCGGCCATGTCTCTCTCGTGCTTCAGTGGTGGCTAGACCCCTGGTCAATGCTGATCAGTGTTACCTTTCATGCCCCACAGTCCACATTGTCTTCTGGTCACAGATGTGTCCGCTTTTCATTTGGGGACTTCACTCAAGTGATGTGGTCAGAGGAACAGTTGTCCCTTCACATCAGTGTATATGAGGTTCAAGCAGTCAGTCTTTCGTGTCTTGCATTTTTTTCTTCACCTTCAGGTATGTTGCATCGTGGTTGTGATAGACAGTCCAACTGCCATGTATTATATCAAGAAACAGGGTAGAACCCAGTTGTCCCCCTTTGGTGCCAAGGCCTTTCATTTGTGAGATTTGTGCATAGCCTCCTCTATTCACCAGGAAGCGTTGTATCTCCTGGGGTTCAGAATCAGCTGCTGGATCACCTCAGTTGCTGTTTTCTGTCTCCAAGTGGTTAGTCTATCCGGATGTTCTCCACGCAGTTTTCCAGAAATGCGGTTTCTTCAGCTAGACCTCTTTGCCACCCAGGGCAATCGAAAATGCCTGCAGTTCTGCTCATCTGAGGCCTCAGACTTGGATCTCTAGTGGATGCGTTTCTGATTCCGTGGTGTACCAGCCTGCTGGATGCTTTCCACCCATTTTCATTGGCCCGCAAGTTGTACCTCAAGCTCCGCAAAGATAGGGCAAATGTTATCCTGATAGCCCCAGCCTGGGCTCATCAGCATTGGTACCCTATCCTCCTGGAACTGTTGGGACAACTGCCCAATCCACTCCCTCTGCTGCTAGACCTCCTCACGCAAGACCACAGTTGCCTCCACCATCCAGACCTGCGTGTTCTCCATCTTATGACATGGTGGCTCCCTGGTTTAAACTCTGTCAAGCAGGCCTGCTTCTGAGCAGGTCCATCAGGTAAGCCTTCTCAGCAGTAATGAACCTACTCAGCTCACATATCTGGTTAAGTGGAAGCGATTTTGCAGTGTAACCTGGCACCCTTGTCAGCCTCTATCTCCCAGGTGCTGGTATCCCTGAAACACCAGGGTTTAGCTACTTCCCCACCGAAAGTTCACTTGGTGGCTTTTCAGCTTTTGACCTGGGAGAGGCTGGTCGCTTCGTTTTCACAAGCTTCCCCCCCTCCCCCCGGTCAGACGCTTCCTCAAGGGTATGGATAGGCTCCACCTACTGGTCCAGCAGCCACTCCCTGCTTGATTCTCTTGGCGCTCATGGGTGTCCCCCCTTCGAGCCCTTAGCAACGTGTTTGCTACTTTATCTTTCATGGAAGGTGGCTTTTCTGGTTGCCATCACTTCCTCCACACAGGTGTCAGAGCTCTATGCCCTCACATCAGAACTTGCATATACACGGTCTTCCACAGAGTCCAGCTTCGCTCTCATCCGGCTTTCCTCCTGAAAGTTGTCTCTAGCTTCTACATCAATCAGAAGATTTTTCTTCACGTTTTCTACCCTAAACATCACCAGACCTCACGAAAACAGAGACTGCATTTGCATGATGTCAGGTGAGCTCTTGCATTCTACTTCAACAGGACTAAACCCTTTTGTAAATTTTCAGTTGTTCGTGGCAGTGGTGAACGAAATGAACAGGCTGCCAGTTTTGTCACAGTGCATCTCCTCCTGGATTACAGCATACATCTGTACGTGCTATGACCTTGCTAAGATTCCTTGCCGCCTCTCATGGTGCATTCTACGCAGGTGCAGGCCTTTTTGGCCTCTTTCCTGCCTCTTGTTCCTCTTTAGGAAATCTGTATAGCTGCAACATGGTCCTCGGTACATACTTTTTACATCACACCACACCACTGTGCAACAATCTAGCTATGATATGGCTTTTGGTGTTCTAGTACTTCAGCTATGCATTGACTCTGACCCCTTCTCCTGGATAGAGCTTGTGAATCACCTAACTTGGAATAGATATGAGCAAGCACTCAAGAAAAAATGGTTACTCACCTTTGTAACTTTTCTTTGAGGTGTGTTGCTCATATCTATTTCAAGTTAGGTGTGCATGCGCCATGTGCATGACTGCTGGAAAGTTTTTACCCTACTTGCTACCATTTGGGTCAGCTGTGGAGCCCCCTGGAGTGGCACTGGTGTGGTGGACTATATATGACCCTGCTGACTTAAACATCTATATGACCCTGCCAACAAAACCATCCCTCAGTTCCTTCTTGTCAGCTACTCCAGCAGTAGGAAAGGAGGGTGGGTATGGACTTACATAAGATCAACACATTTCAAAGAACAAGTTACAAAGATGAGTAACTGTTTTCTCCCCCCCTCCCCCCCCGCAGTTACAATGACCATTACATTATCAAAACGTTTTTGTAGATATACCAAGCCTTTGTCTACTGTTCTTATCCCCCTGATCCTATACCTTGCTGTTGAGATCTATTAGAAATATTTAGGATTGAGCCTACAATGGTAGAAAAAGCCTTCTTTAATGCCACTTATGTGCAGAGGAGTCGCTTGCTATGAAACAAGTGGGGCAGTTGCCTATTTGACCGTAGTTTGTCCCCCCAGATGTTTCATATGTCTCTGATCCATTGTCTTTTGCCTGCTCCCCCCAGCTTTGTCGGATATAATATATTGGGAGTGGCGAACCTCAGGCCCCGGGGGGCTGAATGTGGCCCCCAGCTTGCCTGGATTTGACCCCCGAGGCTGTGCATTGGGGAGACCGCGCTGGTGCTCCAGCCCCCCCGCCACCCACCTGCAGGGCTGGAGCACACAAAGCCTACTTGTCTGCCCCCCCTCCCCCAGACTCTGGTGTGCAAGGGAATGTGGGAAGTGTCTTTCTCCTTCTCAGTCAGGGGCTTCTCACATTGCGTCTCACTTGTGTGCAGCCCCCAACTGATTTTTCTGTGGGTCAGTGGCCCCCAACCCAAAAAAAGTTCCCCATCCCTGTAATATATCATAATATTCTATCTCAGGGAGATACAAACTCTAATTTCACTGTATTATACATTATAAAAGGATGAGGTGGCTTTGTCAAATTTTATAATTTTGTGGGATAATGTAGGAGTTTCACTTTAATCAGTAATTCTGTTCCTTTGTATCTGCATTTCAGTGAGATTTGCTATGTAAACTAGATTGTGATGTATGAGAGAGCCCATTATGAAATCCACCCCATATTTTGTTTGTGTGTTTTAATTTATGCATCTGGTCATCCTGGAACTGAAAAATAAATATATTATTCTTTCTGCATTTCTCATTTTTGCTTATCTTGGTATGACTTGAAGTTCATTTTAAATCATGTTCCTTTATAAATGTTTGCCGAAATAGCCAATTTTAACTCTTTTTTAAGAACTGTTGTACTCTCTCTAATTGGTCCCACCTAGTCAGAAGCTCAGGGCTCCCTGCAGGAAGCTGACAGACTGAGCGGGCTGATTAATCACCTGGGAAGCTGTGCTGCAGTGCAGCTTAGAGGGAACACTGTTAACCATAACATATCCTGGGAAGCAGGGAAAAGATGTGGAGGTGGATAATCAGTGTGAGTTCTGTTGTGACACTCTAGCCAAAGCAGCTACAGGTTAAACCTCTCTAAACTAGAACTCTGCCTGATCATGGATGTTCCTGGATCAGAGTCCCAGTAGAAGGCCAGCAGCAGGAGCCTTGGGGAGCCAAAAGCTTAGGTGGGGTAGTGGCCAGGAGCCCTAGGCAGGGAGTGAGACTGGTGGCAGTGGGGCCAGAAATTACCTCCTCATCCAGCAAAATCCCTCATTCAGGACTGGTCAGTTCCCCGAAGTGCTGGACAAGGGAGGTCCAACCTGTAATGCAATCCTTGAGTGCATAAACAGGGGAGTCTTCAGTAGGAATAGATTAATTGTTTGTTTTACCTCTTTATTTTGCATGGATGTGAACACTGCTGGAATAGCATGTCCAGTTCTGGCATCCACAATTCAAAAGGATGTTGATGAATTGAATAGGATTCAGAGAACCATGAGTGGTTAAAAAATTATGACTCTTCATAAACTCAGAGTTCAGTCTGCTTAGCTTAACAAAGAAAGTTAAGGAGTGACTTGATATAGTCTAACTACATGGAAAACAAATATTAAACTTATAAAACAACGGATAGTCTAGCAGCACCTTAAAGACTACGAAAGCTCATGATACCATCTATGTTTTGTTAGTCTTTAAGGTGCTGCTAAACATATAGATGGTATCATGAGCTTTCGTAGTCTTTAAGGTGCTGCTAGACTATTCGTTTAAGTTTTTCCAGTTAGACTAACTCGGCTACCCTTCTGAAATATTTAATAGTGAGCTTTGTTATATAACATAGAAAGGTATAACATGGTTCAATGGCTTGAAGTTGAAGCTAGATAAATTCAGACTGAAAATGAGGTGTATATTTTTTTAGTGCTGTAATTACTCCTCAGAACAATTTACCAACAGTCATAGTAGTTTTTCCATCACTAGCATCTTTTTAAATCAAGATTGTTTTTCTAAAAGATACCTCTAGGAATTATTTTGTGCAAGTTCTTTTGCCTTTATTTTGGAGAAGTTCTATTGCCTTTATTTTGAAGGAGCTGAGACTGGATGATCACAGTTGTCCCTTCCGTCATTGGAATGTATGAACCTATGAAATTACATGTGGTACGTTATTGGTACCTGATATATCAGCTGTAGTTTAGGTCACAATGCAGTTACTGCTATAACTTGGCATACAGGCTTTAATTGAGATTACAGCCTTTTTATGCTAGGTGCTGCACAGATTCATAAGAGACTGTCCCTGTTCTGAAGAGCTTACTTCACAAGACAGGTAAAGGATGGGAAATAAGTTTTAATATGAATACATTGAAGTATTCCCTTTTTAACAGATTAGTAACTGTGGCACAAGATTAAGTGACTTGCATTGGGTCACAGAAGGGTTCTTGGCAGAATCATGTAAGTAACCTAGAGTTTGAGTCTGTCCCATGCCTTAACCACGATTTCTCTAATCATAAATTTTAATGAGGCTCCAATAAAAGCAACTGAAAATGGAAAGTTAACATGGATGTGGTCCTCATTGTGGACTAGTACCTTCACTTTGTTTGACAGCATTAAAATATGAAATGGAAAAAATCATTTTTGAGCAAGTCAGTGTCTCAGAGCTTAAGGTGCCTCCACCCCACTATATGATGTTACTGCAAGCCTTCTCCTTTCCGGACCTAATCAGGCATTTTTGGCAAAGACAAGCAGTTGGAATAGTTTTCATCAGGGAGACTGCAATTGTTAGTTGAAAATAGACCCAATCTCTTCCCATCACTGTTCAGATCTTGACAGAAAAAGCAGGAAAAGTTGTAAATATCATGATTTTGGCTCTTTGTAAAATTTGCTGCATTCCTATTGTGATTTTTATATTGTTGATGTAGCCTAAAAATCATGAAGCCGATTAATAGTCAAATTCAGTTTTTCTAGGAAACAAGGCAATAGAGCTTCCTCCTTTAATCCATCCTTTTGATGCTTTCTATCAATCTCTGACTTCAGTTCTAAACTATTGATTTTCACTGCTCTCAGTTAACCCACTGCACCCTTCCCTTGCTTGCTCACACTACTCTTCCAGTCTTCCATTCTTTCCCCGGTATTCTCTGTAGACGGTGGGAGAATGAGGGAGGTTCTGGCTTTTGTTCACAGCTTATGCATACCATATGGTAAAGTGCATTAAGGCAGCATTTCTCAGCCAGTGGTACGAATACCCTTAGGGGTACTCGAGAGAAATCTGGGGGGGTACATCAACACAACTGAAATTTTGAGAGAACTGAATTTTTGTTAAATTTTACAGCGTTTTATTATTTTTGTACTTTTTACACCCAAAAGTTTCGTCAGCCACCTGACTACAATTAAGTTATTTAAACAAATGTATTGTAATGGTAGAAAAAATTTTGTCTGAAAACTGTAGGTACTGGGGGTACTTACAATTTTTTTTAAAAGGGGGTACTTTATATAAAAAAAAAGGTTGAGGAAACACTGCACTAAGGTGTCCTGATTTCTAAAGTGCATAAGAGTGCTACACATTAATTTTTCCATGTAGACCCTGCTGGTGGGCACTAAATGTTCCCTAGGGTGCTTTAATATAATAGCACTGTGTTATAGCCCACTGGGGAACATTTAGTGAGCTTTAATGTTGTATTGTTACTTTAAAGAGTAGTACGGAACATTTAGTACACACCAGCAAGATCTACACAAGCCAATTAATACACCACATGTTTGTGGTATTTAGAAATCAGTCCCATAGTGTGTGTTACCCTTCCATGTAGACAGAGCCTCACTGCCCCTGTGGAACAATATTTTCTCCTTGCACACCTTTTCTCGTGTCCTTTCTCCAAATTAAATATTTCTCTGTTATTCAAAATGAAGTAAATGTTACCTGTATGAGAAAACAGTGTATTTTCGTATTATAATATAGATTAGGGTATTAGAAGCCTTTGATTTATACTTTACCAATGATTGGGAGACTTGAAACAATATTATAATCCTTAACACTCCTTTCAAAAAGCTTCTTAATGCTGTTAAAGGAGGGAGTCTTATGAATCTCTACAGTATTATGTCACTCACTGAGACCATGTGACACTCTCCTTCCCTTTCCCCCGACTGTAGGTGTTTGCAATCTTTTTTTTACCATTAGAGAAAAGCAATTTCGTGTGTTTTTTTGTTTTGTTTTTTTTTTTCCCACTTGAACAGCTTAGCCAGTTGAAAGCATTAGCTTAGTCTATCAGGCAAATATATGTTACATAGGTTTATACCAACATTCTTCTGTTTTAAAAATGCATAAAATCTAATTTAAATGCAAAATAAATAAGTACTGTGACAAACTGACAAAGACCGGAAGATTAATGTTGTTTGCTGGATAGCTGGTCATTAGTTAAATTATAAAAGTTGCTTTCTCATCTAACTTTATTAGTTTTAACAGGGCAATTGCTTGTGCTTTCTAGTATTTGGGGCATTACATGTGCTATATTTGACACAAATTTGGTCACATTTGTGTGAGCTTGATGTGTTATAGGTAAGTTTTTTGTTACATTTTAAGTGATTTGTTTAAATAGCCTTAGCAACAGATGGCTTGGCTGACAGCATGAAGTATTTGAAACTACAGAACTCACTGTGATTAAGGAAAATTCAACACACTTGCTGTAATGTTTACCTTTTAAAGATAATACATTTTGCATTATTACTATTTTAAAAAGTCAATAATGTATTTAAAGCAATTTCAGGATTGCATTTTACATTGCTTTTTCAATACATTATCAGTTAAATTTTACGATTCTGTTTTAATTAGACCCCACTTCAAGCTGTCAAAGTGCTATTGTTAAAGTATTACCACTCCCTCAACCCACATGATTTGCTGAGTAACACAGCATAGCAAGTAGACTTGGGGAAATACGTTACAGTAAGATGAAGCTGAAGGAATTAATTCCTGCCTTTGATCCTCTTTCCTGGTCCTATGGATAGATGGGGATTGTTGGTATCCTTATTTTTAATTTTTTTAAATGAACTTTATAGTCACTAACTAGAATCCTTTTTAGACAGCTGGTTGTAATCTAAAGATTGTGATACAGTATTCATTTGAGTCACTACAGTGGGTATTAGTGTGAATGCATCTTATCTGTTTGTTTTAGTATTTCCACATGTAACACCCAAAGGAATTAATGGCATAGACTTTAAAGGGGAAGCTATAACTTTCAAGGCTACTACTGCTGGAATCCTTGCTACACTTTCTCATTGTATTGAACTTATGGTAAAACGTGAGGAGAGCTGGCAAAAAAGACTGGATAAGGTACGAGATTTTCCATTCATTTTGTAGTTCAAGTTGTTTTTGTTTAACCTGAAACTTTAGTCATGATGAGGATGTTAACTTGCATTCATATTCCATGTAGTTATAACTTGTGTTGCTGTTCCATGCAGTTATATAGAAACATTCAGGATGCAAACTAGCTTTATGAAACTAGGCAAATGCCAAAGATTCATCCTTCTTGTACAGCTCATGTAGCAGCATGTCATCCATCCTGCTCTACTCTTCTATTCACACCTCGTTCCAAAGACTATTCGTAAATTTAATGTAGAGATGAGCTAACAGGTCTTCATAAGAGAAATAGGCATATTTCACGCAGTTTCCTAAGAGTAAGGCCACTTGCTTTTCTGTGTTAATTGTAATGAGAGAATGCCACCACCTGTCTTTGGCTAATCACTAATGGCAGTAGTGGTTCTAGATGAACCTTCAATACTGCCAAAGCCTGGATGTTACAGGGATAATCTCTTCTCCCTTCAGATCAGGTTGCTGGAAGCATGTCTGTTGCTGCCATTTAATTTTTTGATTCTCAGGGCCCAGCCTTCACTGTTAGGCCTGCCACATGTGCAGTCCTCTAGTCATTTGCCATCTCTTGTTTGAATTTAGCATGTTACTATATTGTGTATCGTGGTGTTTGGGTCTTGCCTCAGTTTGTATAGTATGCAGGTATGTTAGCATAGCTTGGCAAATGGCATTTTACGAAAAACTGGATTTTGTTTAGCATGCATATGTCCAACATCTGTGCATATTTTAACACAGATAAGACTTTTGTGAAGATAGTTTGTTGTTGCTGCTGGTGGTTAAAGAAAGGAAAAAAACCATGCCGTCAATGTGCAGTTTATTAGCTTGAACAGGTCCTCTAATTACTTCAGTGTCATGGTAGTAATCTTTACAAACTGTTGTGATTTTAAATTCAGTCTCCTTCCCCATCCCTCTGCCTTATATGAATTTGAAATGTTTGATGTAGAAAGCAATTAAGATGTAATCTGTGCATAAATGGAAAATAGCTTTTACTTTATTTGGTTTGAGTTGGCTTCTAAGTTTTTAATATAAGATTTTTAAAATAATTTCATTTTATTAAAGTTGAGCTATATTAGAAAAAAGGATTAAGCAAGGAAATAAATATTTACATAATGTCCAGTATCTATTCTGCCAGCTCTATGCTAAATCTTCATGTTGATTTCTTCAAATGTTCCTCTTCATATTTGCTCCTGGGGACATGGGCAGACAGCGTCAAGTGAATAGTGGAATCTACTATTATCAGTGCCTGTTACAATGTTGGAGCACTCATGCTTCCCCTTCTGTCCCTCCTCCAGCATTTGAGCATGTTCTGCAGGCCGGCCTATACAAGGGGAGCACATTAGCAGTTGCTGTCTCAATTCTTTCCAACTGCTGACTCAGATGAACATGAAACTTCTCTGGGTTTCCTGGGTCCATAGCAGTTTTTGATAAGAGCACATTCAATTGGTGTTAATTGTTAGTGTCAACAGGGCATTGATGGCAGATCTGAAGATGGATACACAGACTCAAGAGATGCACATCCCACCCCATGATCTTTCCTGCTTTGAATGCCTACACTGAATGTTTGAGAAGTTCAGTCTCCTTATGTGTGGCATCTTCACTGCTTGTGTCAGAAAAGAGAGGCAGAATAGACTCCAAGCCCTCTTACTACAAGAAGCTTTATATGCTAAATCTAAAAGCTTCTGGAGGGGAAAGACCAGAGGCCTGAATTGGAACTGAGCATTTCCAGTTCCAGAAAGAGAACAGTATTGAAATGGTGGTTCTCTTCACCGAGCTCTGATTCTAAAATAACTGGCTAAATCTTTGAACCCAGTTCCCAGAGAAGTACAGTTTGACTGAAACAGTTTGCTTTTAGTTTGTTTGAGGCCCTTATTGATCTCTGACCCTTAGTTCTGAGGAAAAAGGACAAAACTGAAAACAATTTGGTGCTTGGGAAGATTTCCCATTCAGGTGCGTAATAAGATCCTTCAGATTATGGACATGTGTATTTATGGATCCTGACATTAAGGACTTTATATCATTGAAACATTCCCAAGCAATGGGTCCAAGGAGACCATTGGATCAGAGTATCTCATCACTTCCAGTTCCATCTGCTGTTACTGCACAAATACTCAGAACAATGTCCCTAGGATCCTTTTGATTTCTCACCAATATTGGAGAACTATACAAGATATTGTCTCCTTTGTCTGTGTAGCTGATGCCTACTTCAAGTTGTATTGTCTGTCATTTCTGTGAGTACAGGATGGGTTCTGCATTCATAAGACCTGGATCAGTCTGTCTATCCAGAAATTCAGCCATTTCCTTTACCTTCTAAGAATAATTTTTCTTAGGCAGACTATCATAAATGTCTTTATCATCCTGATTACATGATACCAGACTACAACAATCAGCCGGATTAGCGGATGCCATCCTGAATTGCATAGTTGTGCTGGCTGACTCCTCTGTTTCCCTATCAGTCCTTTTCAAGATCTACATTGTAATTTTTATGTTGAGGTAATGGTGTCTCTACAGAGCTAAGAAACTTGAATGCTAGACTGTGAGGTCCGAAAGTGAAACATAAATAATGCACTGTTGTTCCTGATACACTGTACAAAGAAGAGAAGGAGGGAGATTGACCTCAAATTGGACATTCAGCATCATGAACAGGAGTTACCTGTGGACTCCTCTTCTGATAGAAATGTTGGTATCAGCTTCATCTCCTTCTGAAGATGCTGATCAATTTCAGGAACTATAGTCAACAGAATGGGTACTATTTTAAACATACCATCTGTGGCAGTAAGAGGAAGCTCCCCACCCTGTCCTTGATATACTTGGTGCTACATCTTCTAACAAAGTATATTCTTGCACATTTTGGAAGGTCTCTGGCAACCAGGGATACCAGTATGGAATAGTCCATCATCCTCTCAATCACTGTCTTAAGACAAACAAAACCAAACCTCTCTGCATTGTTACAAACAGAACAAAGAAGTTTAAAATCTGGATATTTACATTGTATTCTTAATGATAGAGAAGGGAAAATATTAGATTCTTTGGCAAGATAACTGTTTTCTTCCACTTCTCTGATCATGAGGATCGCTAACTGTCAAGCTATCATGGCTCAGTACCAATTTCATCATTTGGACAAAATGGCACTTTTTACAAAGAATATTCCTGAAATGTATCAAAGATTAGTCACTGCTCCTATCAAAGGACAGAATGTGACCAAGTATAGTCTTAAGGCATCCTTTGAAGTTTCAGGTGTAGTTTCAATCAAGATCAGTATCCACTGCTAACTCTTTGCAGGACACCCATTATGTTCTTCCTCTCTTCCCTTTGAAACAAAATTAAAAAATGAGGATCTTCCATTTGTGCGAAGCGGTCTCTTCAGTTCTAAAATGGATGAAGTCCTAAGAGCAAATGAAAGATGAGATCAATGGCATGGGCTTAAGGTCTTCTGCAGTCACTGAATACAAGAAAACTTGCACGTGCCTTTAGATATCAGACAGTACTATTCACCTTGTTTGTTTTCAAAATTATACTCAGAAAATTTCAGTATCTACAGCAGCATTCTACAGCTTCTCAACTACAATGTAGAAAGCCTTCAAACCAGGGTGAGACCAAAGAATTTTTCTTCTTGCTAATCCTCAAGTTTAACATCAAGATTGAGAGCTGCAAACTAATCTTGGATCCTTCCTCCCTTTTTGGGGACCATCTATTCCATTGTAATAAGTTGGAAAATATTACCACCGATAGGATATGAACATAATAAAAAGGGTTATACTGTTTATTTTGAGCATTCCCCCTTCTTTTCTGGGTGTTCTCTCAAGAAGCTATTAAACAGAAATTCACTCTTTACTGAAGGAAGCAATAGAGGTGGTCTTAATAAATCTCATTGTTTTGAAGGCTAGAATAATGAATTAGATATGTAAGCTATGTTCATACTACAGTTTGTTGGCATAAGAGGTATAACTAAGTCTCACACACACTCCCAGGCAACATAAATTACACCAACCTGTGGACAGAGCTATGTCACCCTCCAACAAAGCTCGCAAGGGCTAGACTAAGTCGATAAGAGAGCTCTCTTCTGTCGGCTTAGAGCAGGGGTGGGCAAAAGGGCCTTTGCGGGCCAGATTCAGCCTGCCGAGTGGGTTAATCCAGCCCATGGACACCCTGCCGCTCCCCTACCCCCAGGCCAGTTAGGGCCTGGGGGTGGGGGTTAGCTCACAGTCTCCTCCAGCCCTGCCCCCGCCACTTGGAGTCAAAGTGCTGTGTGCTCCTTGCAGGGTGGGGGCAGGGCAGGAGGAGACTTGCCACACTTCCCACCCTGCAAGAGGCATGTGGTGCTTAGAGTTAATCACCAACTGCTACTCAGCTGGCAGTTGACTTTAAGTGCGGCACCCCTTTCCAGGGTGGGGGCAGGGAGCAAGAGACTTCCCATGCTCCCCCAGGCCCTGAGGTTTCCTCCAGGTGGGCATCTCGAGGGAACTGCCAGCTCTTCAGAACAGCTGGTGGTTCTCTCTAGGAGGAACAGGGGCAAAGACTTCATGCGCTCCCCCCAGCCCCAGGCCAATCAGGGTCAGTGGATAGGGAAAGCACAGAAGTGTCCTGCTCCTGCCCCTTCCACCTGAGGCCCTCCCCCTTCTGGGGCAGACCAGGGCCACTTTAAAAATTTCTAAAGGCCCTGCCCCCCGGTCTAAAAATTATCGCCCACCCCTGGCTTAGAGTGTCTGCACTTGTAAGCTCTATAGTGTAGCCATAGTGTTCTGAAGTGGTCATCTATCTTTCATCATGTTTTCTTATAATATCTGATAAATTGCTTCAAAATCTGATGGTGTTCCTATAGGAAATTGAGAAAAGGAGAAGAATAGAAGAAGCGTACAAAAATGCCATGACAGAGCTTAAGAAAAAGTGTCATTTTGGAGGGCCAGACTATGAGGTATGCACTGTGCTTATTTCTTTCCTTGCTGTAATATTTTTGTAGATTAAATCCGTTCATGACGAACTTGTATCCTTCATCAGTGACTCTTGTGTGTGTGCAAGTATCAAAACACTTAGCCATGTGACTTTCCAGTGTAACTGATATCAATATTCATTTAAATACTTTTAACAGAATTCATTAAATACTTATTTTCCAAACAGGGAAACTTGTAGGAAGGGTTTCAATCTATAAAGTTGTAGAGAATGAGGGAAAGGAGAATCTGGTTCATCTGAGTATACTTAGTAAGATTGACAGATATTTTTGTATTTGAAATATTTATTATGAACAACACTGGAAATAAGATTTTTTTTTAATTTCAGTTTGCTTCATATATTTGACAGCACTTTATGGATAGTAAGTTTTGCCTCTGCCCTCTTATCAGTTTTTTCCTTTTTGTATGCATCACTTATGCAGAACTGGTAAGAGGAAAAAAAATTTGAAATAGAAAAATGTGATACAAAAACAATAATTGAACTTTGCTAAAATATCTTAATCTAATTTAAATTTAAACAATTATTTTTATATTTGCTAGTGTCCCTTTAAACTGGTTTTTCAATTCCCATCTTTCTTAAAAGCTTCTCTCAGTTAAGTTATCAACATCTAAGCAGCTTCCCACTCAAGTATGGAGCTGGTCAAATTTTGCAGACATAAACCTCTTTGTGGAATATTATGAAGCTTATGCACCCATAGTGCAGCTAAGCTAAATTATAGGTTACGCGAACACTTTCATTTCCAAATAGGTCACAATTTTGTAAATACAAAGGTGCAAATCCTGACTGAGAAATGAAGCATTAATACATTTCATTCTGAGATGCCGAGCAATTGTTTTGTACATGGTTTTTTAGGTTCAGCAGCTATTGTGTGGTTCAGACGTACACAGTGCAGCTAATAAAAGAATGGAGTACAGAGGTGGACTTTCTGTTCCTTTATCAGGGGTGGGCAATAATTTTGGAAGGGGGGGGGGGATGTCACAAATTTCGGAAGTGGCTGCAGGCTGACCCTGGAGGGGCGGTGCCTTGGGCAGAAGGGACAGGGTTGAGAGCTACCCTACCGGGAGCTTTGCTTGGCCTGGGGTCCCTGCCCCCTGACTTCTAGCCAATGGAAGGGACCTGGAGCAGAGTGGAGGATGCCAGGGGCTAGCCTCCTACCAGAGTTGTCTGGGGTGGAGGCTTAATTTGATATAACACAACTCGCAGTTCCTAGCCCCGCTGCTAACCTGCTGTCTGGCAGCTGCCCAGCAGGCACAAGCCCTTTGAACAGAAGCAGTTGAAAGGGATTGTGCCTCCTAGGCAATGGGCCAGTGGGGCATTGTTTAAAGGGCTTGTGCCTGCCGGGTGACTACCAGGCAACACAGCCACCCAGCAGGTGAGCCCTTTAAATAGAAGCAGTTGAAAGGGCTCGCAGGTCTCCGGCTTCCTAGCACCTCCCAGCGCCTCTGGCGTGTTGCGAGCCCTTTTAACTGCTTCTATTTAAAGGGCTGGCACCTTCCCTGCGGCTGTCAGGCAAATCGTTGCTTAACAGCCCTGGGGAACACGAGAGCCCTTTAAATAGAAACAGCTGAAAGTGCATGCAGGTCCCCAAGCCTCTAGTGCGTGCTGGAGATGCGTGATCCCTTTCAGCTGTTTTTATTTAAAGGGCTCTCGTGTTCCCCGTGGCTGCTAGACAACGCTGCCTGATAGGCGTGGGGAAGACTCGTGCCCTTTAAATAGAAGAAGTTAGAAGGGCTTGCGCCCCCTCTCCTGCTCCAAGACAACGTGCTGCGGGCAGGGCCCGGAACTGCCTTACGGGCTGGATCAAAGTCCTAGGGGGGACAGATCCGGCCCTCTGAGAAGCTTTTGCCCACCCCTGCTCTATATCAATAGAGCCCTGAACAGATAGAAATGATCCATAGGGCTCTACTCCTGAGAGCCACTGCAGCCAATGGAGAGGAGCACTACGTATTGTGCCTGGGAGCCAGCATCCCTTGTCGGCAGCTGTCCCAGCAAGGTCGCACCGCCCCCAGCTGTGGCATCTCCAGTGCAGGGTCATACAGCCCCACTGGTAGCAGGGGGCTGCAGGTGTTGCAGCCGTGCTCTGGGAGGAGCTGGTAGCACGGAGCACTGGCTCCCAGGTGTGATGGGGCAATGGTCCTCTCCATTGGCTGCAGTGGTGCTTGGAGTCGAGTCCTGTGCCTCTGCAGATCACAGTGCCTATCCACAGATATCTGCATCTGCGGATAGACATTTCTGTCCATTCAGGGCTCTCTGTATCAGGTGGAGGTTTTAACAAATTTTGCTCCACCCTTCCCAAGCCATGCCCCTTATGTCAGCAATAGGGTGTGTGGAGTGTTGAAGGAGCTGCTCTGCTATGTTTATGCTGCAGAAGATTCCTCTACACTGAGGTATCCTCTCCTTTCCTATTAGGCACACAATCAGGTGGTCTTGTGATTAAAAAGCAATTGCACTGCACCCCAGGATCTGGGTTGTTTTATCCCTAAGCACCATCTGAACTTTGAAATTTGAAATGAACTGATGCATATTACACTTCTTACCTTTCCATCGTGAAAGGCTTGTCCACGTGGGAAGTTAGTGGCAAGCCGTAATAGAAATCTAATAGAAGTGCATTACCCTGCTGCATATTAAGTCACCATAGGATCTTACTACAGTGCACTATGAGTTCCATAGTGTTGATTTCCTAAACACAGTAACTTAGCTACACAGCCCTGCAGTTGGGACTATGGTTATGTGAATTGCAGTGTGCACCATGTGGATGCTGCAGATGCAAACTAAAAGGTACCTCGTTCACTTTAACGTAGTCCTGCTCACCATGGACTTAAGTACCTTTTTAGTTTGCAGCATCAGCATCCTCCCAGGGCAGTTAGACTGCAGCAGTTTGGTGTGTTCTATAGGTCAGCCCTATAGTTCACACTGCAGCATAGTATAACATAGCTTTAGTGCACAAAAAGGTAGTGAAAGTGTAGCCTTATATCTCAAATTCCCATGCATTAAGTTTGTGTGTGCAAGCTCTAAGGTATGCTGTTGGTGTTCAAAGAAAATGTTTTGATACTTTTAACATGTATTGTAGTCAGGAATTTTGGCTTTTATTGAAATCCGTCAATAATATTTGTAAATATTATAAGGAATGAATTAGTTGAAAGTATCTGCCTATCATCCTGGAAAAGGTACTGTAATTTCCATAGAATGTTTACTTAACAACAACTAAAAGGTACTGAATTTAAAAAAAAAAAAAACCCTAAGAAATAATCATTTCATTGCTTCAGTGCATTTCTTCAGTCAGTTCACTATCCCTCCATGCTGCCTCCTCCAACCATAGCTTTTCCTGTGAAATCTAGCATTGTGATTTAATAAGAACTAAAAATTTCAAAACTAAAATTCCTGGATTTCTGCAAGCCATCAGACCTTCATGGTTTAGGTAATGCTTATTTGAATTAAATAATTGCTTTATAGATTTTTAAAAAAATTGATTACCTTAGGGATTGATGAATGTGTGAAGTTTGTGAGGGTATTTGGACCTTGAAAAATGGTACAATTTACTTAACACTCACCAACTAACAATTTTATTAGATTTTATTACTGCCATAAGGAAATAATATTTTTTAAATCTCCTAATAATATGAGAACTTTGCTATTCATTGCTGTTGAAAAAGTGTGCAAATATATATGAAGAGGCATCCATTGAGCTTTTAATAAAATTCTCAACTTCTACATCCTCACAAGATACCTTTCTCAGTTCCTCTGGCATCCAGTAACTGCCAAATCTCTTTCCAATGAAGTGAACATAGTGTCCAAATAGCTTGGACTGCCGTAGTCTGGATTCTAGTCACAAGATTGCTATATTTCCTTATAGATCTGACATGAGTGCCAGTACAAACATAGCAGTACTAATCCAATGCAGCTGCAAAAACTGACTGATGAAAATAGATTTCCACACACCTTTGATCCCCTCAGTGGATAACAAAACAGGCAGTCCTCACATGAGGGTCTTTCCTGCTTGTATGTTAAGTTGGACAGAATAAGATACCATAATTTCATCCAGTTATAGTAAGAATTGGCTTTCTCAAGCTCTTCTAAAAGCAGTTTGCCAAATATCTCTAGCTATGTCATGAATTTGTCAGCTGACTGAATCACAAGAAAAGAAATTAACTTAACAGGCTGCAGCAGATTCCAGTACAACGCAGGTTGAACTTTTTGTCTCAAATATTGTCATTTCTGTAGTTAGGACCCAGGGTGGCTTTTACTAGCCAATAACACCAAATAATGGTGTTCAAAGGGCTTTTATGCATTACTATATGAAACAGACTTCTTATTTCATAAACTGGTAACTTTTTGCTTAAATTCAGTGGATTTCTTCAAGATGGATGGTTGGTCTCCAATTATCTCTTAATGGCTGTATGCATGTGCCAAAATTCTTTGCAAGTGGGTGGCTAGCATACATTCTGCATATGTTTTAGTCTGTTTGCCAGAGGAAAATTCAGACTGCTAGTGGCCAATCCAGATGAGAGAGAAGAAAGGGTGGGTGGTTGGGGGCCCTCCTACTCCATTGAGTAGGGCAGGAACGTAATCCACTTAATTCCTCTTAAAGGAAAATCTGGAGAGCAAAAGGCAGCTACAGGCCATATGCAGATTCAGCAGGCAGTGGCTTGTGTTCTCAGTGGCTTATGTTCAGTTCATTGTTTTGAATAGGTTTCTACTCTGCTTCTGATGTCTTTTGACCTTCTGATTAGTACTTGATCCTGACCCAGAACTGCCTCATTTTGAAACTGGTTAGCATGACCCCATGATCTTCTGTGTCCCTCAATCCATCATTTCCTGTGCCATTGCCACACTGTGTCCTCAGTCTGTCCCATGTCTCCTTCCCCACCCCGGCTTAGTCTACCAGCTAAAGACCCCAAAATAGTGGCTGTCCGCTTAGTAAAACTTAAGAACAAAAATGAATTTTGAATTTCTGGCCCACACCATTTTAGAAAGATGATTCAGTGTACAGTGTTAAAAAAATCAGACTTCCCATGAAGACTCTTCACTGGGAGAAGAATAGCACACACTATTAATATGTTCTTCTTACTATCTTATCTGAAGAAAACTTGAAAATTATCACAGAATTGGCTTTAACATTACAGTATGGGTTATTATGGAGGGGAAGTAGTTTCTCCATAGTGAGTCTGTAAACTAAAAGGTCATACGTTAACCCACATAGTCCATTACATGGATTCATGCAAGAACAAGTAAAGTTGGAGTATCCATCGGTAAAACTGATTTCATTGTGTAAAGTTAACAGGCAAACTAACAAACTTTTTGAATCAATAGACCATCTGTTCTTTCAGGAGTCTAGATATAGCAGGGGTCCAAGATTTTGCACATCATATTTGTATGTGTTTATAATGGGGTGAATTGAGGAAGAATAGATTGTCTTAAAAAGACTAGTGTAATGATCACATTTAAAAAAAAATACATTTATCAGTAACCAGCAGTAGCTTCCTCCCTGGGGCCAGGAGTAGAAGGGAAGAGGTCTATGCAGGCAACCCGCTGGCTTCTTCCCAGCGTGGTGAGGGGCACGTAGGCTTGCCTACCAGCTTTTCTGTGTGGGCGACAGGAGCCGCATACTGTGGTGGCTTGGGGGCAGCTCCAGAGAGAAGCTGGCAGGCAGCCTGGGTAGCAGGGGCCATGCTGCTGGTCAGTGGCTGCTCCGCGGGGCAGTAGGGCTAGCTGCCCTTCAGTGATCATTCAGGAGTATAACTGTCCCTGCTCTAACACCTCTTCCTTTCCATTTTATGGAGAAACAATTGTATTCCACACACATGACGTTGTCCTGGCACCACCAGACCTTGGCCTTGCTTTAAATTATAAGAGGAAGCTGCATACCAATTTGGTGGTCCTAGCTCTTATCATTGAGGAGGAGCTCTTGAACAAACAGACTCAGATGTGCACACAGACAGATGCACAAACTTTAAAATATACAGTAGATAACATTTTGTGATCAAGCTTAGAAGAGGAGCTTTGAGACTTAAACTTTACCATGCTGACTTTTATTTTTTGCATTTTTCTTTGTGTGGACAATGAACATATTTTATGTATGTCTGCAACTTTTCATGCCTGAAATTCAGCTTAATATTTCATTGTCTGTGTGCTGAAATCCCTGTAATGGAATAATAATTAAAATTACACTTTATACTGGGATTTGCACAAGAATGTATGGAAATTTCTCAGACTTTGTAAAAGAATATTCAGATAGTAAACTTTGTGTGTGTGAGTGATATGTAAAACCTTAATTTTAGGCCAAATTGGATCTGATTGGTTTGTGTGAATTTCCTGGCTTTTGTTAGCTTGTGTTACAGCTCTTAAATTATAGCTCTTTAAATGCATTGATCAAGTAGTATTTTATTTTACCAATTAGTACTTTATTTTAAATGCCACTTAAGAATTTTGTTCAACTCAAGTAATGGCAAAAAGATTTGCTATTATAAAAAATGGCTTTTGTGTAATGGGTTCATAAGTATATTTGTTTTGTGCTTTATCTGCAAATAAAATTAGAACTTCTTTTCAGTGATAAAAATAAATGCAATTTATCAAACTAGCTGACTTTCATTTTTCTAAATTAAACTGTTTTCTGAAGTGTAGCATTCATGTTTCCTCAATTTTCTTTAACTGTTTGTCTGTTTTGGTTTAGGAAGGTCCTAATAGTCTGATTAATGAAGAAGAATTTTTTGATGCAGTTGAAGCTGCTCTTGACAGACAGGATAAAATAGAAGAACAGGTATTAACATTACTAAATGTTTTAAGAGGCAGTTATGCTCCTACTTTTAAAAAATACCATACTTCAACCGAAGATCTTTAAGTTTTTATGGTCCAAATTCTGTCCTGGGATACATTCACAGAAACTCCTGTTAACTTTGGTAGGTATTTGCTCACAGGTGTGTACACAGAAGTTTGACCCTTATTATTTATATAGTAAAATATTTATGGTATACGTAGCACCTAGAGACCATGTTATGAATAAGGACCCCGTTGTGTTAGGAAAGGGTCTCAAAATTAGGGCACACAGGCCATCTGCAGCCCGAGCAGTTCCCCAGTCTGGCCTGCGCAAAACTGCTGGCACGTGAGTCCCCGTGGCCCCAGGAGAGGGTGTCTGTACTCTTCTCCCAAGTCCAGCCCCTGCTCCACCCTCTCCCTGCCATCACACCTCTTCCCTTAAGCCCCCTACTCTGACGGATGAGACTTTGGGGATTACCAGGAGTCCTGGTGTGGGGCAGCAGGTGGTGACACTGGTGGCAGGAGCTTCAGGGAAGAAGAGCAACACAGCAGCTTCAGCTCTCCGCCATTTCTCAGGCCAGCCCGGTTGCTACAGCTCACTGCAGCGGTGAGAAGTGGAGTTCCCCAATCCTAGCGTGGGCTGGTTTGGGAGATGACAGCGGGGCAGAGTAGATGCTGCTGTTGCTCTGCTTCCCTGCAACTCCTGCCACCGTTATGAATGCAAGGGGTCCCGACCATTCCTGCTGGCCCCAGCCTCTCCAAGGCTCCATGGTACCTGAGTATGAGTGATTATCCCATCCATAGGATGGTTGGGGTAGCCACTGTGGGGGGGCCTCCCTGAAAGTGCAGGACCCAGGGTGGCCATGGCGACTCATCCTATGGATGGGTCGGCTCTGCACATACCTCCCCCAGGCCATAGGGACATGTGCTCCAAAGACTCTGTAATCTAAATAATACCTACTAGTTCTTTGAATAGTGGCCCCTTTTGGTGCTCCACTTCAGGTGCACATGAAGATCAGATGATTTCTAGCTGTTAATGTCCACTGAGCCCTCACATGCATCCTATACTTCCTTGTGGCAGACGGAAATTATATAGGGGTTAGGGATGTAAAATTCCATTTAATTAGTTAATCCGTAAACATTGTTTAACTAGTTCACCACTTAAACAAGTGAGGCAGGGAGGCTGCTCCCTCTACCTCTGGACTGAAGTGCCCCCCTGCGGCATGCTGCTCTGGCATGGGTGGGGGCTGCTTTGGCTGGGCTGAAGCACCCCTGCCTGCGGCATGCTGCTCTGGCCAGGCCAGGCCCACTGTGGCCAGGAGCTGCAGGTTAACCATAACTGGTAAGCATTACCCGGTAAGGATGATGCTGACTGGTTAACCATTCACATGTGCATTGTGGATCTTTGACCTCCACCAGAGGAATCTGCTCCTAGCGAGGGCCTCCTCCTCCTCCTGGCTTGATGATGAAGTTGAGGAAACATCAATGGCACCTGCCCTGGAGGACTTTGGAGGTCTCAGCAACTAATGTGGAGAGTGCCACAAAACCTGGGCATTCAGGCTGAGGAGGTGGTTGAGTAATCAGACCCAGTGATGAACATTCTTGACTCCTTTGGTCCCTCCCTTATTGCCCTACCTCTCAACAGATCCTACAGGAGACCACTAAAACAATGTGGTATATCGTTGCTGCCTTAGCATCTACAACCATGAGGAACAAAGAGATCCTTCATTCATATATGTCTGTACTCACCCACTGCCAAATTCCCTAGTAGTACCTAGAGTGAATGAGGAGGAGTGCCAGGGCCCCTCTCCAAAAAATCAGGAGCCTAAAACGTTGGACCTCTTTGGGAGGAAAATTTACTGGGAGGGATCCAGTTTCATATATTAAACCACCAGGCTGTCCTCAGAAGATAGTTACAACTACTGCAGAGCAATGGCCCAGTTTATGGAGTTGTTACCAGAGGACTCCAGAGCTGAGTTCTCATTGCTAGTGGAGGAAGGGAAACTTGTTGCCCATGCTTCACTGCAGGAAGTCCTTGATGTGGTGGAATCGGCATCCCACACCATGTCCTCAGAGATAGCCGTGAGAAATAGCTCCTGGCTGCAAGTCTCTGGGCTCCCATAGAAGGTCTAGCAAACAATAAAGATCTCCCCTTTGAGGGTTCAGCCTTTTTCTCTGAGAAGACAGATTCCTGACTGCATAGCCTTAAGAACTTAAAGATCACCCTGAAGTCCGTTGGCCTCCACACTCCAGCTAACTAGCAGACATATTTTAAGCTGCAGCCCCCACCTTGTTTTAACCAGTCTCAGAATAGGTAGAACTTCCCTTGGAGAAAAAATAGGAATAATAGGAAGCCTCACCCATCATCAGGTCCAGGCTCTGGTCAGACCAAATAATTATCTGGCCAGAAGCAGACTTTTTGAAGGTGCACCCTGGGGTGATGCACCAACTTGGACGTTGTATCCATTTCACCTTACCTTCAGGTGCCAGCTGTCCCCTCTCTACTCTGCATTGGATCACTGGGTACTCTGCCCTTTTAACCCTACTTCCCTGTCCGTCATGAGCAACCTCTCATGCAGGAGGTGCACTCACTCCTAATGCTATGGGAGGTTCTTCAGGAGCTGCCGATCAAGGGGTTCTATTCCCAGTATTTCCTAATACTGGAAGTCAAAGGTGGGCTCAGGCCCATCCTAGACCTGCAAGATCACAACAAACTTATGAAGCCAGCTGAAGTTTCTCAAGATCTTTTTGGCGCCTTTTATCCCTCCTTTGGATCCAGGAGAATGGTATGCCACCTTTGATTTGAAGGACACTTAACTTTCATATTTCAGTCAGTCCCACAGAAGGCATTTAAAATTCATGGTAAACCCTAATCATTATCCGTTCTCATTCTTCTATTCAGCCTGTTAGCAGCTCCTCAAGTATTTACCAAGTGCATGGCAGTCATGATTGTGTTTCTATGCAAGCAACAGGTACAGGTGTTTCCGTACCTCAACAACTGGTTAAAGCACAAGTGGAAAAGCCCTCATGAAGCTGACTTGCAATGTTCAATGACCTGGACCTTTTACTGAATGTGCAGAGTCAACCCTATTCCTTGTTCAGGGGTTAGAATTTATAGGAGTGGAATTGGACTTGACTCTGGCCAAGGCCTACCTCCCAGAGTTTTCTCAGTCTCTAGGTGATGGCATTTGAAACCTAAGGCAGTTCTCTACCACCACGGCAAGGAAGTGCCTAAAGCTTTTGAGACACATGCCCAGGTATACCTATATGGTACAACGTGTCAGGCTCAGACTCTGACCTCTTCAGGTGTGGCTGGCCTCAGCGTACTGGCTAATTGAGGATGGTCTAACGGAGTTGTCACTCTACTGCAACGAATCCTCGATTCCCTCCTGTGGTGGCTCAGCCTGCAGGGGTTCCCCTCATTGGTGATGGACTCATCGGCATTGGGATGAGGGGCACGCTTACAGACCTCACAACACAGAGTCTCTGGTCTTGGGCAGAGCTCCCTTCACATCAGTCTCAGAGCTGAGTGATATGCCTAGCATGTCATACTTTGAATTCATCTGGAAGAGAAATGTGTATTAGTCATGATGGACAACACAGTAGTGATGTTGTATATAAATAGACAGGGTGCTCTCTCCCCTGTGCTAGGAAGGTAGCAAACTGTGTTAACTTTTGCATAGCTCACTCAATACACCTGGAGGCATAGTACCTCCCCGGAGTACAGAACGAACTGTGTTCATGTGTCTACCAATGCCCACCCTTCTTACCCCTTTCTCGGAGCAACCGCCAAGAAGGAACCATGGGCTTGGCAGGTCAGCAAGGCGCTAAATCTAGTGCCATGATGGTACCACCCCAGGAGGTACTGGGACTGACCCAGTGGATACTTCTAAGGGGAAAAACCTTCCAGTTTCTGTGCATGCAGGGGGGTGCGCACTGCATTGGAAAGGATATGAACAACACATTTCAAAGAACAATTACAAGAGGATAACCATTTTTTCTATGCCTTCCCCCAGCACCTGTAAGTCTAAGGGTGTTGAACAAGATCTGTCAGGATGAGGCCAGAGTTACTGTCATATCACCTACCTCACTTAGCAAGCTTGGTACATGTAACTACTTATGTTAAACCATCAGTCAAGCTCCCAACCATTCCTCATCACTTGTCTCAAGATGGTGATCGCGTGCTTCACTACAGCCTAGCAGTTCTATACCTCATGGCTCCTGGATGGTTCTCAGGAATGCAAGTTTCCAGCTTTATGGAAGTGCAGCAAATGGCATTAAACACTGGAAAAACATAAATCCACACTACTTATTGCAAATATGGAAAAGATTCATCTGTTTGGGATGGTGATCACTACCTCCAGCTAGAATCCATTCCCATTTCACTCATCTTAGATTACCTACTGGAGCTGAAGACTCCCGGATTATCCATCTGTTTGGTCAAAGTGCATCTGCCTGTCATATCAGCCTTTCATCTCCCTGTCCAGGGACTTTCCATTTTTGCTCCTTGATTATCATCCAGATTTAAGTAAGGTTCTAAGTAATTTCTTCCCCCACATTAGACATCTCATCCCACCTTGAAACATCAACCTGTTCCTCAGCCATCTCTCAAAACCATTTTTACCAATGTCAACCTGCTCCCTACTTCATTTATCTATGGAGCTGACCGTTTTAGTTGCCATCACGTTGGCTCATAGTCAGGGAGATTGAATGGCAGGTTTCCCTCCCCCTTACCTTTTTATGATCAAGTTTCTTTACATCCTCATCCTAAGTTCCTATCAAACTTTATAATAGGATTTTCATTTTAACCAATCTGTCCATCTACCCCTATATTTTTCTGAAACTCATAGTTCTTAGCGAGAATCCTATTTCTATATTCCTGGATGTTAGAAATGCCTTTGCCTTTTACCTGGATAAGACCATAACAGCTTAGGAGACTGCTTAAACTCTCTATGTCCTTCACAGATAGATCTGAAGAGGCTCCTATTTCTGCTCAGACTTTTTGAAAATGGATGTCAGGTTGTATGAGGATTAATGTCTACCTGTGTGAGTCTGCAAGTGCTTAGCTGTCTCCTCTTTCCCCTCTCTTTTCCCCCCCCTCCCCCCCCAAGGGGGTTAGAATGTATTCAGCAAGATTGCAGGCAACATTTGCTTCATTTTTGAAGACCATTCCATTTTCTGAGATACATAGGTCTACTACTTGGATTTCATACCATATGTTTTCCAAGCTTTAAATTCTGCTTCATGCCATCAGTCCCATGCAGTGCTGGGTTCTGCAGTGCTTTCTTCAGTTCTGGAATTTGTTCTAAAACTTCTTTCTTTTTCTAAGAATAGTGATCAGAAGACTCATAAAATGAAGTACTCATAGGCACACTAGTCAAAGGAGGAGGAAGTGTGTACCCCTCTGGGTGCTTCACTATCTGCTCTCCTTTGCCTTTTCTTTTCAGTCAACCCTTAGGGAACAACTGAAGCAGAGACCTGAGGGCAGTTTGCCCACCCACCACTTACGTAACCTCAATATCTGCGGAGAGATAGTGCTTTGAGGAGACACAAAGCACATCTATGGGTTGAATGGACACTGCTAGTTCGAAATTTCCTATTGAAAACTTGAGATGCATGTATACCTGAAAAACAGCACACGGGCAAAAACAACTAGGAGTCCTATGGCGCCTTAAAGGCTAACAGATTTATTTGGGCATAAGATTTTGTAGGCAGGGATTTCTCCCATGAAAGTTTATACCCAAATAAATCTGTTAGTTTGTATCCGCAAAGACATCCGCAAAGACTAACATGGCTACCTCTCTGGTACAGCATACATAGGGACACTCATCTTGAAGAATTACAGTTACTCCATAGGGTGAATAACATTTCTTTTTATAAAACACTTTGGGTTTTTTATTTAAAAAAAAAATTGGTATGAAAAAATGGGTACAATAGAAAAGGTCATACATCAGGATAGCATAAACAATTTGCTTCCCCTATTATCACCGAAGCATTTCTTAATAAAAGAAAACTCACCTTGGCTGTACTTAAGTGGATAATGTACACAAATAAGTATATCCAATACACATTTCTTAAATCTAATTGCTGTTGCCTCCTGAAGTTTCTGTTACCGTTAGTGACCTGTGATACAGTAAAAGGACTATATAGTCCTCCTCTTACATATATCTCAGTTCTACTGCCACCTACTAAATATTCCACCAAACAGCTGCTATGTACTAATAACTTTAACTTGTTTCTTTTAGTCGCAGAGTGAGAAGGTCCGATCACACTGGCCAACATCAATACCCTCTGGTGATGGATATTCTGCCGTGGGGACTCACAGATTTGTCCAAAAGGTGAGATGTTTCCCAGGATCTTTTCAGAATACTTTTTGTGAAGAAAATCACTATTTCCATTCTAACTGATGCATTAATCGTTGGAATTGGTGAGATCTAATTTGTAGATGTTTCTAGTAACTTTGAATGTGTCACTCATAAGCAGTTGATGTATCCAGCATTGGAGAGAAATTTTGAGTGGCTATTTTAAGAGTATTCTTGGTTTGTAGCAAGCTTGTCATAGCTTATGAGATTAAGAAAAAATGCCAGAAACTTTATATTCTTTAAATATGCTTTTTCTTACATATGAAATCATTAAACTTGTTAACCCTAAAAAAAGCCCTAGCTTTTTTATTTTGATTTGGACCACCTTCAGTATTACTGGAAACGCTACTTTTTTCAGGGCTGTCTTGGGAGTATAATATAAAATAGTTGCATGAAATCAGCTTTGGCTGCTGTGCTTGCTGCTTATGGTGCTTTTGTTTTTCCTTTTCTTCATTATCTTGTGCTTGGAAGTTGGTACTGAAAGCTCTGTTGTGCCTTTGTTCTGATTACTTGATTTTTTCTTTGTCTGTCTCTGGTAGCCCTATAGTCGCTCTTCCTCCATGTCTTCCATTGATCTAGTCAGTGCCTCTGATGATGATCACAGATTCAGCACCCAGGTATTGTAAGAATATATAGAGTGGCTTTATATATCTTTTTTGCTGTATTTCATCTTCTCTCTAACCTGAGTTCTTTTTTCTATAAATCACTTGAGCTTGTTTTAGATAATTATAAATAGGCCCATACCTAGGAGTTCACTACTGTGGAACTGAAAGATTGTCTCTCTACATTTTATTCACATCCATATCACTCTTGTAGAGGCCTAAATCTGGGAAACAATGAGGATTGTAGTTGGCACAAAAAATAAATTGTGTGCAACTCCAAGATCCCTCATTTCTAACATAATAACTTAAAATAATAAAAGTGAAATAATACTTGGTGGGATAGAGATAAATTAACTAAAAGTGATAGTTGCTTTTCTTGCAAGTAGATCATTTATTTGATAGCGTTAAATTTCCCAGTCTTTTTTATTTAGTTCATATATCTGTTACAATCATCATTAAGAAACTAAATCTGTCTACATTCCAACAGCACTGTTTACACCTCTGAGATTTTCTATTTGTAATTCAGCACTAAAAGTTTATTCTAGACTTCATTGGGCATGCACAGTTTGAGTTTGGAAAGTGTTTTTTTTTTTTTAAATACATTTTATTATTAATTTGTGGCAAATTGACCAAGGCATGCAATACCAAAGCTAAAAATATACTTGTAGATATGCATGAGCAAGCCAAACATTTTTAATGCCCCTCTTGAAGTGTTCAATGGACAAGCTGTTCAAAGAAGCAATGGAAAAAGCTGTCCTAAGGTAATAACAGTATACCCTTCTGACAATTGAACAAAAGAAGGATGACTGCATCACTTGATCAAAAAAACTGACAAATTGCTCTGATGTAGTCTGTTCCATTTTAATCGTGGCTACCGTACAGGTGCTCAGTATACATGTTCTAATAAGCCATACCAAGACCCTCAGGGTGAAATTTTTAACAGTATTTAGACCAGTGGTTCCCAAACTTTTTGACATCACGCCCCCTTTTTTGATTTTTGAAAAACCCTCATGCCCTCCCCCCCCCAAATAGCAGCAAACTTGTTGAGGGAAAAAAGGAACAGAAGAGGGCAGCAAAACTTGATATGGGGGGGGGGGAGGCTGGGTCGCCTCCCCCTTCCCCTCCCGCCCCCCCCCCCCCCGGAATTTGTTCACGACCCTTGGGGGGGCACGCCCCCCAGTTTGGGAACCCATGATTTAGACATTGCTGTGCTCAGCATTGTAAAGCCTAATTGATTTAGGGGCCTTTTTTATTTCCAAAGGGGGTTTGGGCACTTCAGCACAAAATCCTCCTAAATACCTTCAAAAAATCTGGACCTTAGTCCTTATATTGTTAATGACAATAATTAAAGAATGGGCTACAGACCCATTTTGATGAAAACTGTATTTTTACAATAGAAGACTATAAATGTTGGAAGACAATTAGTTAAGTGCCAATAAGCTTCAAAATAATGAAAGATTAAAATAGTGAAGACGTTACTGAATTCCCAAACTTGCCATTCCTACAACTGGGCTTTCCCTCTGCTCTCCATTACTGTTCATCAGGAAGAAAACCTGGCTCTTCTTTCAAAATGTGCAAACCAGTAAAAACATTTCCAAAATTGAAAAACAGAATAAGATTAAATGTGCATATGTAATAAACTCTTTGAATAAATGTGTTTCCAGAGCATTGTAATAGTTTTCATTAAACTAAATTGATTCATCTAATTAATGTACAGATAGAAAAGACCAATCTGGATATACAGTGACAAGAAGTCATCATCAGGCATCTCATTTCCAGGCTCCCTATTCCTACCTCTTTAGGCATGGTTGGTGTCGGTAAATGCAGCAGGCTGATGCCACATGGTTGTCACATTTCCCCCGTCTGTGATCCTGTCCCTCCTTTGGTGGTTGGACCTTCTGGCAGTATGTGCAGGAGTCTTATTCTCAAGACCCCCATCATCGGTGTCTCTCATCACAGATACTTCAATGGTAGACTGGAGAGCTCACTTCAGGTCCCTTGGAACTTGGCCTCTGGTCTCAAGTAGAGCTCATGCTACACATCAGCATCAGGGATTTCAGGGCTATTCACCTATCATTCCATGTGTGTAAGTTCTTACAGACAACCTGAGAGCTCTTACAGGTTTTTATAGACAACCTGAGAGCAATGTTTTATATAAACCAGAAAGGTGGAGCACATTCCTCTCACTGTCAGGAACTTCTTCATTTGTGGAATTTTGCATAACCCACTCAATAAATCTCAAAAACGCCTATCTCCTGGGGTTGCAGAACAAGCTTAGCAGGTCACCTCAACAGATCCTTCTACAACCATCATGCATGTCTGTCCATCCAACATATGAAAGGCATTTTCCAGAAATTGGGGACTTGCCAGATAGATCTATTGGTAACAAAGGACACCAAGATGTGTCTTCAGTTTGGCTCCTTCCTGGGTCACAGCCCAGTGTTGCACTGACTCCTTTCTCTTCACTTGGATGGACCATCTCTTTCATGTGTTCTTTTATCCCGCTCATATTCAGTGTCTTGCTGAAAGTCAGAAGTGACAGGGTCTCATCTAGATAGACTTGGCCTGGCCATATCAGCACAGATTCACCACCCTTCTAGACCTTTGGTGGAAATGCCAGTCCGCCTGTCTCCATTTCCATACTGGTTCTCCTACAGCCATGGCCATCTACATCATCCAAACCTTGAGACCCTTCATCTCCATGGCTGAGTCTGCAGAGCTAGCATGCTCTGGGACTGGTCACAGTGTGCTTTAGGGAATAGAAAACAGTCCACTAGTGCCACTTACATAACAAAGTGGAAAAGTTTCTTGATCTGCTCAGTGCAGAAGAGAAGTTCACCAACATAGTCAATAGCAAGGCCTAACCATGTCATCTGTTAGGGTTCATCTAACTTTCGCCTTGGCCATTCATCCATGGGTGAATAGCCATTCTGTTTTTTTCAAACTCCATCTGTAGTCTTGAGTGCCTGAAGGGCCTGGAGCATCCAGATGTACAGCAGCCGTTCCCTCCCTAGAACCCCAATTTGGTGTTGGCAAGGATAACTGGGCCTCCATTTGAACTGCTGGCAACACTCTCTGCTGTACCTGTCCTGGAAGGTGGCTTTCATTGAGGCCATTTTTACTGCCAGAAGAGTCTTGGCAATCCAAGCCCTGACTTTGGAACCACCTTACACAGTTGTCTTCAAGGACACAGTTCAATTGTGGCTACATACATCCTTCTTTCCGGTCCCATAGTAACCAGGATATCTTCCTACCAGTCTTCTATCCAAACCAGCACTCAGTTCATTAGATGTGAAGTGTTTTATTAACCTTCTACATAGAAAGGACTAGATCATTTCAAAAACCTATTCAGCTTTTTGTAGCCATTGCAGACACAATGAAAATCCATCCAATCTTGGCCCAGAAAATTTCATTATGGATCATTTTCTGATCTGCACATGCTGCAACCTGGCTGAAGTCCCCTCTCCTATCCTGATGATGCACTCTACCAGGGCGTAAGTCTCTTTGGTGGCATTTGTTGCTCAGGTTCTAAGTAGGACATCTATAAAGCCACAAGGTGATCATAGTTCACACTTCTGTGTCTCACTTAGCTACACCATCACCCTGAAGCGGGATTCAGCCAATTGATACTATAGTCAGCATGCCAATGAACTCCAAACTTTCCACATGCACACCTGCTTGAGTGTCACATCCTTTGGAATGGACACGAGCAAGCACTCGAGGAAAACCTTTAGTGACTTTTCTTTCAGATGTGTTTTAATGTTCAATCCAGACCACTACCCCCACCACCTAGCCTGTTCCTCTAGCAGAATTGATCAGCAAGAAGGAACTGAGTGGGCGAAGTGGTGGCAGCACTATTTGTATTGGCGCTATGAGTGTACAACACTAAAAGGCACTAGAACTGACCGAACAGATATTATTGAGGGAAAAACTTTCTGGTAGCTGTGCTTGGGGTTGAGCGCACACCTACTTTTTGAATGGACATGAGCAACACATCTTGAAGAACAGTTACAAAAGGTTAGTAACTATTTTTTAAGCCAGAGTGATCTCTTGCCATACTTTCTATCTTTCCTATGCATTTGGAAGAGCTTGCACTTGTGCCCTTAATGTCACTTTTGGGAATAAAAATGCCATTTCTCCTGAATTTTTTTCCTTTACCCTTATTTCTCCCCCTCCCCCCTATGATATCACCTATCAGTTCTGGTTTACTGAAGTCCATTTTCTTCATTCTGCTGTTTTCCCTCTTTCCATTCCTTAGATTCATGAACTGTATCTTTTCATGACCTCTTTTTCTTAAATTGCCTTCCATCTTCCAATTTGCAAGCATTTCTTTTCTATTTGTCAGAATCAAATCTAGAACAGCCTTTCCCCCTAATTGCTTTCTCCACCTGCTATAATAAAAAACTGTCTCCAAGTACTTGTTGGATGATCTGTCTTGTACTGTATCATTTTTCCAACAGATGTTTGGGTAGTTGACATCCCACCATCGCCACAAAGTCCTGTATTTTGAATTATTTTGTTAATAAGAGTTTCATCCACCCCTTCGTGGATAGGGGATCTATAGCAGACCCTCCCCTCCAATGACATCATCATCATTACCTCTCTTATGCCTGGCCTCCCACTTCTGTCTCTTCCTCAGTGCGAGCTTTGATATACAAGTCAATTCCTCCTCCCTTCCCCCCCTGCCTTTCCTTCCTGAACAAGCTGTTCCCTTTTGTATCAATAGTCTAGTCACACGAATCATCCTACCAAGTCTCTTTGATGCCAATTATATTGTAATTGCGGTTATCCTCCAAAACTTCTAGTTCTTCCGGATTATTCCCTATCCTTGCATTAGTATACTAAAATCTAAGATGCTTATTACCTTTCCTATCTGTATTCTCTCTTGTCTCTCCTTTGCCCCAACTTTGATTACCCATGTTCCCTTCCAGATTCCAACCATTCATCCAGGACTCCATGTTCTGGACTTACCTGTCAAGTTCAACCAGGGCAGGAAACAAAAAGTTAATTAAAGCCTGCCTCACTAAGTTAACCAATCTGTTACATTATTTCTTAAATATCTGTACAAAAATTCAAAATGATTGTGAATCTTGATAAGTTATGTGCTGTCAGTACAGACTTCACATGCTACCCTTCACAGATAGCATGAAAGTGTTGTATGGGTTTGTCAGGTGTGACACGAGTAGCTTGTAAAGAACAGTGAACCATGAGCTAATTAGTACCAGTAGACCTCTGTTTTCTGAGTTCTGTGGAATGCTATGTTACTTCTGGGAGCTAAGACTAAATTGATTCCTTTCACTGTGGAAGTATTGAGATTCTAGCAATAAGGCTCCCAGTTCACACACACTGTGAGAAGTGGCTGCTAGAAAGGCTGTTTTAATAGCTGTGAACAGAAAAACTGCAATGAACAGTTCAAACAGTGTACCGGTATTTGCACTCAAGACATTGACAATGTGTTTTAAGAGTTTTATAAAGCTTTTAAGTTCTTTAATCTTGGTGGTGTTACTACTACACTACTGTCATTCAGTAATAAATTTCAGACCCCAGCTCCCCAATTTCCCACAACTGTGAAAAGTTAAAAGGATTAAAAAACCCTAAAATGCTAAAAAATAACATAGCCATCAAAATTATTTTAAAAGACCTAATTAGGCAAAGCCTAATTAATTTCTTAAATCCAGTAAGGTTTCTATTACTCTAGAAGAATTTCTAGCTATCTCAGATGGTTTAAAGAACCGTTACTTAGAAAATCTGCTCATTTGGAGGTTGTAGACAATGCTGTAGAGAGAAGAGGGGAAGGAATCGTGTTTAAGAAATCTGTTGCCCAGGTCCACAATGAGGAGTAACAGTTAATTCGAGGGAAGGGTTTTGGATCGGACTACCGCGTCTACACGCAGCGAGTTAATTCGGGCTACCGGCATTTTAAAATGGCGACCGGCCGCGAATATGCTAATCAAGCGTGGGATATTTAAATCCCGCGCTTCATTAGCAACTTCGGTATGCTTCATTTGCCTCCCTAGTCCGAACTAGGGGGCAAGTGTAGACATACCCTTAGAATAGGAAACTGGTGGCTTTGATTTGGTTTTATTGCTGAGATTCTTAAATTTTCTTTGTTGTTCGACGTAAATGATAAAAAATTCTGCACTTCAGTGTGCAGTGATTCTGTTTATCCTTTAATGGCAACTAAAATGGTTAGGAGTTCAGAACAGCTGCTATATGAGGAAAGATTAAAAAGACTAGGAATTAGAATTTCATTTTAGAAAAGAGGAGAGTAAGGGGGAATATGATAGAGGTCTATAAAATCGTGACTGGTGTGGAGAAAGTAAATAAGAAATATGGAAAAAGTTATTTGTTCCCATAACACAAGAGAGAGGTAATAGTTAGCAGGTTTAAAACAAACAAAGGGAAGTATTTCTTCCTTCTGGCAAGGAGTTCCTTCCACAGGTTGACTGTGCGCTGCATGATGTTGTGAAGATGGCTGTTAGCCAGGATGGGTAGGAATGGTGTCCCTAGCCTCTGTTTGTCAGAAGCTAGGAATGGGTGAAAGGGCGAGGGATCACTTGACTAGCTGTTTTATTCATTCCCATGGGGCACCTGTCATTGGCTACTGTCGGAAGACAGGATACTGGGCTAGTTGGACCTTTGATCTGACTCACTATGGCTGTTCTAATGGCCACTATCTCTGTAGGACCAGAGCACCTCTTAAATATTATAATAGAGCTAATCCCTCTTCCTTCCCCATAGGTAGAAGTAAAAACTTGAATAGTTAGTCCACCTATTAAAGATGTGTTAAGAGAGATGGGGTGGGTGGGAAAAGCTTGTAGGAAGAATTTACTTTATTAGAGATGAGTTTTGCTTTTGGTTCTGAATGCAGCAAGGTCTTTGATAACTTAACCTTCACTGGTTGTGTGTGCGATTGTCGTTGTCCAGCTCTTGCGCTAGATCCATTGCTAGTATTTTATAGTGATTTCTGATATTATTGTGCAGTGCCCTAAATGTCTTGGCAAGGGGGGTAGCAGCATCGCTTTATAATTTTCATTTTTTCTTTACAGGTGGAAGAGATGGTACAGAATCACATGACTTATTCTTTACAGGATGTCGGAGGAGATGCCAATTGGCAGTTAGTAGTAGAAGAGGGTGAAATGAAGGTAAATAAATTGTCGCATAATATATTATAACATTTTTTAATCTATATTAAATGGTACACTGAAATCTGTCTTTATAACATTAATGTTGATGCAGGGCTGTATTCTTATAACCTTAGTCCACATGTAATTTCATAGATTTAAAACATGACTAATGGAGTAAGGGTCTGTCTAACTATTTTATATCTTTTAAGTACATACAGTATTCTTTGTAACTTTATACCAGACATTTCATTCCTTTGCTAAGGGAGGTGACTTTACCTGATCACCTTCTCTTCCTGAAGGTTCCATATTAGACTGGCTTGAGCTAGCTGGGGTTTGAATCTACCCCACACTAGAATGCCACAAACTGTGTGGATTATGCTGATACGCATTAAAAGTTTTGTTAATGCTTTTCATCTAGTCTTCATTGAAATGGGACTGTCAAAGAATATTAAGAAATTCTATTTCTTTCAATGGTTTTGCATATACACACTTATGAGTACTGCAACACTTGGTGGTGCCTTGCAGTAGAACCACCTTCTAGCAGTGTCATGCACCCCTCTCCTTGGGAGTACTGATGTTCTGAAGGAAGCCTTCATGCAGGCGTAACACTCTCCGTACCTTGGTTCCTTCCATGCACATGCCTGGAAGGAGGATGTGAATATTTTTGATGTCTTTGGAGCCAAAACCTTTCTCTTCTTACTGTTAGCTTTGTTAGTATAGTTAGTGACGTTCTCAGTTATGGTAGAATTGAAGAAGCAGAAGATGATGGGGCATAAGAATGTGCTTTCTGTCCAGCTGTCTTCCTGGCATCTGACGACCTTGTGCACACTGAGCCTCAAAAGTTGAGAGAAGGACATTTGCATTCTGGGTGTTCAGTTTCAGACCTTTTCACTGAAGCCCACAAGGATAAGGAGAGACTCATTCTGGAATTCCTTCTTCTCAATAAAGCACAATGCTAGAGTCTCTGGATTCAATCAGTCCACCAATCTAGGGTGTACTGGTAGGTCTGAACTGCAGATAGATACCTGTAATTGGCCTGTGCCAAGTGACTCAGACTCAGGCAAAAGGACTACTTAATTGCAGTATAGATGTCATATCTGCTGTGACCATCAGGAGGCATGCAGCAAAGCTAAAGGCCACAAGATTCTAGGGTCTTACCTAGGGATGTTAATTTAGCTTAATCAACTAATCGATGGATTTTCCATCGACTGCTAGTTGATTAGTTGATAAGTAGGGCAGCCACAGCAGGGTTAGCTCCCGGCCCCAGGAGCTAACCCCGCTGTGGCTTTGCCTTTTAAGTGTATTAAGAGCCCAGCAGGCTCTTAATACATTTTAAAAGGCTGAAGTGCAGCAGGGGGAACCTGGCACGAGCCGGTACAGCTGATGTCCCTCACTGCACTTCTGATTTTTAAATGTATTAAGCGCCCGGGCCCCGCTACACCCCTACTTCCCTTGCCCCTCTGTGGAGACAGTGCTGGGGAGAACCGGCTTTTAAGCCGGGGAGCGGAGAGACCCCTCTAGCTGACACTGCTAGAAGAAGGTTTTACAGGTTGTATCTCCAAAACCTGGCATTCTCTGGTCTGGCAAAATCCATCATCTGCACTTTTAGTGCTACATTTCTATGCTTCTGTGACACCAAAGGTAAGTATATCCAGATCCTTTGCATCTAGAAGAGGGGCTTATACACAAACATTTTGTGGCAAGCGGGGGTGTGAACTAACTGTCCATGTCGACCCTACGCACACTAAATGAAGGCTACTTACCTGTAACTGCAGTTCTTTGTGAGGGTGCTACATAGTCTCACTTATGGTGATGCCTTGCAATGTGGCTGGACCTCCGTGGTCCAGCATCATCCGGACCTGACCCCAGCAGGCATCCTGCCTCGCCCTCCCCCACCTCTAAGTTGGCTGGGCTGCTTGCCCAGCTGCTGCCAGCTTTCTGGGCAGCAGAGGTTCCAGCTCCTGCTGTGGGGCACCAGCCTCACACATCTGTGGGCAGCCGCAGGGGCTCTGGGCCTGGGGTTGCTGCGGGGCTCTGGCTCCGCACTCTAGGAAGTTGCTGGGGGACTCTAGTCTTGCGCTGCTGCAGGGCTCCAACCACAGCCCTGAGCTCCTGAGGACTGCTGCGGGCCTCCAGCCCTGCACCAACCCATGCTGCTGGGGGACTCCAGCCCTGCACTGCTATTGGCTGCTAGAAGCTGCTGCGGGGCTCCAGCCCTGGTCTTGTGCTGCCCCGAGCTAGGCTGCTGACCCTGTTGCCCCAGCTAGCCCTCCTGCCCTTAGGCTCCCGGCTCTCTGATCCAGAAACCATCACTTGAGAAGTCATCCAGTACAGCTCCTGTGCTGAGGCAGGACCAAATAAACCTACACCATCCCAGACAGGTGTTTGTCCAACTTGTTTTTAAAAACTATCAATAATAGAGACTCCATAACTTCCCTTGGAAGTCTATTCCAAAAGTTAAGTATTCTTAAAGTTTTTCCTAATGACTAATCTAAATTTCCCTTGCTGCAGATTAAGCCCATTGCTACTTGTCCTACCTTCAGGCATGGGGTATTAATCAATATCCTTTTCATAACAGCCCTTAAACTTACTGACAGACTGTTATCTGGTCCCATCCCCTCCTTCTTTTTTCCAAGCTAAACATGCTCATTTTTTTTTTTAAACCTTTCCTCATAAGTCAGATTTTCTATATCTTCTTATTTTTGTTGTTCTCTGGACTCTTGCCAGTTTGTCCACATATTTCCAGAAATGGGCACAGTTCTCTGTTTGAGAGGAATTAACAAAATCTGGATTTAATTTAGTAAACGATGTCACATGACAACAGACTGCTTTTTTTGGTAACAATTCAGTATTGAAAAGCTGACATGACATTCCCATTTCATAACTCCTCCAAAGTTGCTACTCATTTTTTCTTCTTCCGAAAGATTTAGGGAATATGATGATTGCTGTTCAAGTAGATGTATCAGAATGTCAGTTAACTAAAGGATTCTTTGTCCTAGGTCTTCACACTGTGGAAGGAAAAAGAAATGAAAATTAAATGTGTACTAAATGCTCCTCAGTAACCAGGCTCAGGGTTGGGATATTCACCACTACTTATTAAATGTTAGTTTAACAGCAGGTTTGTGTCTGACATTTTCTTTTTGTCTAGGACATCCATTCTCCATGCAAGCCTTTGGGTCCTCTTGGACTCCATCCTGGTAGTGGATTTAAAGATATCTATAGTAGGAGCAGGGAAAACATTTTCATCTGTAGATGACGAGAAAATTGAACCCTATCTTGTCAGACACCAGAGCTAGCACAGAAATATTACAGTAATGCAAATACTGTGCTATCTAAAGCAAATTAGTTTCCAACTCTGTTGAATATTCCAAACAGCCTGGTTAGTGTGGACATCCTTGTAAGGTCCTCTAATAATTCTGAATGTGTTGTAAGACAGGACTGACTCTTTTTTAGATGGTCACTTTTAAGTATTTCATAATATACTCTTAAATAACTTTTTTTTCTTTTCCCTTTCTCTCTGTGTCTCTTTGGCTACGGCTACACTATGGGTTTTGCCACAAGAGGCAATGCAAATGAAGCACGGATTAGCATTTTCTCACTCTTCATTTGCATAATCTCTTTCGGTCCATTTTTGCACAAGGGGTTTTTGCACAAAAACAAGCAGTGTGGATGTTTCCTTTTTGCTCAAAAACCCCTTTTTGCACAAGATCCTTATGCCTTCCGGTTAAAATATTAACCATTGAAATAGCATGCATTTTTTGAGGAGAGCAAGTTAAATCCACTTTGCCTAGGATTTGTTGATTTGTTCAGTCATTTTTACTGCTGTTTAATGTAACTTTATTTTAAATGGACTGTCAAATTAGATCCTCAAGATGAAGCACAAAAATTCAAAGCAGTTTTAGCATTTTCCACTGTGCATTTCTTTTATACTATTTTGTATTTGCCCAAAGGTGTACAGAAGAGAGGTGGAAGAAAATGGAATAGTCCTAGATCCTTTGAAAGCCACACATGCAGTTAAAGGTGTTACGGGGCACGAGGTCTGCCAGTACTTCTGGAATGTTGATGTTCGTAATGATTGGGAAAGTAAGGACTCGCTTTCTTAAGTCATGGCTGTTGGTCTGAATGTTTAAAACTTTTATCTAATGTATGTGTGTTTGTGCTTGTACACTGATCTAATTCTTTTATTTTTAGCAACCATTGAAAATTTCCATGTTGTGGAAACTTTAGCAGATAATGCAATCATCATTTACCAGACACATAAGGTAATAATCTCTCATTATCTGACTTCCAAAGGATTCCAAAGCACTTAATGCAGAAACTGCTATAGCTTTCGTTAAATATAGTCCCCTCTATTGTGAGACATGGCAACTATTTAAAAGCACTATGCACAAATTTAGGATAGGAAGTGAAAAATTCTGTACCCAATTTCAGTTTCCTCAGTTTTGAATTTAACAAAGATAACAAATTATCACAATTAGTCTTGCATGTATGTTATGGAGCCTTTAGGGTCTAAGCCTTTTTTTCATCTTTTTAAAATAATAGCACCTCCATCAGCTTCTCTAATGTCATGTTGGAGCATTGGATCACTGCTGACTCAGGGGAAGAGTCCTGAGTCATCAAGATTACTTCCTGTAACAGTGGGTTTTTATTTGAGGATAGTCCTGGCCATAACTGACCGCACACAGTTTGAGAGAACTGACAAGGTTACATTCTGAACTAGTGTGTTACAAGTACAATATTCACTTTGTAATCTTGTTTAACTAGTTCCTAAACACATGTTTGTCAGAATGCCTGTATAATTGATTAATGGTTTAAATTGGAGTGGCCAGAATAAATTGAGCACTGGAACCAAACATAAGAATACTTTTAGTAGCTTAGATCCTGTTTCATATTTCAGGAGGGAGAGATAGCTCAGTGGTTTGAGTATTGGCCTGCTAAACCCAGGGTTGTGAGTTCAATCCTTGAGGGGGCCATTTAGGGACCTGGAGCAAAATCTGTCAGGGATGGTGCTTGGTCCTGCCATTAGGGCAGGGGACTGGACTCAATGACCTCTCAAGGTCCCTTCCAGTTCTATGAGATAGGTATATCTCCACATTTTGAAAAGAAAATGGATTATCAACTGTTATGAGCTTGAAGGAACTTTCTACTTCTTTTTGTCAAACTCAAATTTCTCTACAACAATATGAGTATGGCCAAATAGTTGGGCAGATGTTTAATTGATGACTTCAGGCTGACATCTGCGCAGTAAACATTCCCATTTTTATCCTTTTCCCCCACTATTAACTACTCTCTCCCTGCAGAGAGTATGGCCAGCTTCTCAGCGGGATGTTCTATATCTGTCTGCTATTAGAAAGATACCAGCATTCAGTGAAAATGATCCTGAAACTTGGATTGTCTGTAACTTCTCTGTGGAACATGATAATGCCCCTGTAAGTAATTCCTCTTAATATTATCAAACTGTGCTTTCAGAAGTTTTGTAATCCAAAATATTAAATACATTGTAATTCATAAAGCTGTCACCTTGTTCTCTTCTAAATGCTACCTTAAATCTGTCTTTGCTCTGATGCCTGCAAATCATCACTTTTAGTATTGGTTAGTCAAGTGGAGAGCTGATCTTTTTAGTTGGACTCTTCCCTCCCTCTCCTCCTCCCATTGAGCCTTACCACATTTTTCTATTTAATTCAGATGTCACATCCTGTTTACCAGCTAGACTGTAAGCTCTTGAGGGCAGAGATTGCTATCTTTTATTACTTGTTTTGTGCCTTGCCTAGCACAAATCTTGATTGCAGCTCCTAAGTCTTGCTGTAATGTAATTATTATTTTGACATTCACATTATAGAAATGCTGGTAGAGGATATAAACTTTGCTTAATACTTGTTTAATTTCTTCGCAGCTGAACAATCGATGTGTTCGTGCCAAAATAAACATTGCTATGATCTGTCAGACATTGGTGAGCCCACCAGAAGGGAACAAGGAAATAAGCAGAGACAATATCCTATGCAAGATTACATATGTAGCTAATGGTATGTATGGCTTTTCAATACAGCGTTTTTTACTTTACTTATAGAAGGTTATGAATGCTGGCAAAAATAAGATTTCAGGGTTTTCCTGTTTTTTATTTTTAGATCAACATATGTGAATCAGCTGTTAGTCAACATCTGAAAAAGCCAGCGTTGGGAGGGGTGCCACAGAGAGCACGGGTGAGCATGGACTGCTTGAGTCCCTGCTCACCCCATGCTCTCTGTGGCACTTCTGCTTTTGAAATGTACAAGAGCCCTGCAGGGTTGAGCACAAAGCAGAAGCACCCACAGTGGGAACCAGTGCGAGTGGGGAGTGAAGCAGTTTCCCATTGTGCCACTGCCTTCCCTGCCCCCCCACACCGCCCCCTCCCTTGCTGCCCCTCTCTGATAGAGGCACCGAGGGGCAGGGGGGAAGCGACTAGTTGACTAGTCACTTACATCCCTAGTAGGGGATATTATAAAGCTGTGGTCACCAACCAGTCAGTCGTGATTAACTGGTCAATTATGGGCACGCTGCCAGTTGATCACAAGGCAGTGTTCTGAGCCTGCCCTTGCTCCCGCCACCCCCAACGAGGAGCCTGCTTTGGCATTACAGCCTTCTGCAAAAATGGAGCTAGCTCTGGCTTCCTGCAGCATGGGGGGAAGGAGGGAGTCCCTCAGTTCCATGCCGGATACGGCTTCTCGGGAAGCGTGGTACTTGAGAAGCCAGATCTGGTGCGGAGCCTCAGGACTCCTCTCCTCTTTCCCCCTATGTCGCAGGAAGGAAGGAAGGCGGCATGGGGAAGGAAGGGAAGATAAGAGAGCGCACACTCCTCCCCTGCCCACAACAGCGCATGTGCTTTCTTGTCTTCCCTTCCTTCCCCATGCTCCAGGGGGTGGGGGGAGGGAGTGGTTTAAGATGGCAGTGCAGGATCCGGAGTGACTGGATTTCTTAAAGAAGCCACACATGCACTTCTTCCAGTGTTGCCTGCAGATCTAGGGTTGCCAGATGGTTGAAACAAAAATACCGAACCCCCTCTTCCCCCCCCCCCCAAAAAAAAACACCGGGAAAGAATTCTGTTGAAGGAAAAAAAGGGGGGGGGGACCAAAGTTCTTGAGCAAAAAAAAAAAGGACTCCAAGACTTATTAAACAAAAAATAAAATAAAACAAAACAGCATTAAAATAGCATGTCCCCTTTAAGAGTGAGTGCAGGGATAGGAACAGGGGAGTGGTTGAGCACTAAGACCCAGGGGAACTTCCCCTTGGTCGGCAGCCATTTTGTGTCGGCAGCCTTGCAGAACCAGGTAAGCATGGGGGCTGGGGTCGGGGGGCTGGGAGTGTTGGGAGCCCGGGGGGGGGGGGGTCCTGAGTGTTTGTAGGGTTGTCAGGTGCCTGGCATTTTTGCCTCCTGACCAGGGAAAAAATCAGAAAATACCAGACATTTTAGGTGTCTGGTATTCTCTGAATTTTTTTACCGGACAGGAGGCGAAAATACTGGACTGTCCGGGTGAATACTGGACACCTGGCAACCCTATGCAGATCCTGCCTCAGAGATCCTTGTTCCTGGAGACCCCCAGGCACCCGCTAAGCTGCTCATGCCCCCTCCCCCTGGCCAGACCCCCACCAGCACCTGGCCCGATCCCCCACGAGCACCCTGGCCCCTGCTCCCTTCCTCCTGGCCAGACACCTACCCCCAGCTTGCTCTTTTACCCTAATTTCCACCTAGATTCTGCACCTCCATCCCTATCCCACTCACTGGCAACCCTATCCCACACATTGGATCCCTCATTTTTGTCCCCACCTCAAAGCATCGAGGGGTCCACAAAATCTACTAACCCTGGAACCCCAGAGGAGTTAACCTGGCCTGAGGCCTTGAACCTCAGTTCTACCTACCCTCTCCCTCCCCACTTGGGGCTGGAGTGCCAGGGGAGTGAGGTGTCTCAGTTGGGGCCACATCAGTGAAGCTTGGGGGGTTTTGGAGGGATTTTTTTTTTAACATCTCATTTGTGTGGTCCCTGACTGACTTTTCTATGGGTCAGTGACCCCTGACCCAAAACAGGTTCCCCACCTCTCCCATAAATAAAGACAATGCTGAAACGTTTTTGTGTTGGACATAATATTTTATTTAAAAATGAAGCCTGGACAGCAAGCCCCCAGTTGGGGCCAAGTCCCCATCTGGCCGCAGCATCATAACACTCCTGCAAACCCCCCCCCCCCCCCCCACAGACCCTAACCCTGAGAGCATCATACACCTGAACCCCCTACCCTGAGCCCCTCACATCCCCAAACTCCTGCACCCCCACATCTCGAGTCTTCTATCACAACACTCCTGCACCATCCGCACACTGCAAATTTGTGTCCTGAGCCCATCATACTCCCAAAGCCCCCTGAGCCCCTCATACACCCCAGCCCAAACTCCTGCACCCTCACATCCACAAGCCTGCAGCTTGCTCAGCACCCCAACCCTCCACCTGACCCCAGCACTCTCCAGCCTGGAGCCCCTTCCCTGAGCCAGCATCCCCTTCTCCACCTCTTCCTGCACCCAAATTCCCTCACAGAGCCTGCACCTCCTGTCTCAACCCAGTGAAAGTAAGGGCTGGGGACAGCAAATGGAGAGAAGGGGAATGGAGAGGGCAGGGCCTCAAGGAAGGGGTGGGGTCTTGGGGGAAGAGATGAGGTAGATCTTAGCTTGCCCTGACATTTAAAAAGTGATCTTCAGTGTAAAAGGGTTGGACCACTATTCTATATGTTCAATAAACTGAAATAGTGCTTTCAATCAGTGTAAAATTACAGGTGTTGAGGAAGTCTTAGTACAGACGCTCATTAGGGATGTGAAAGGTTAACCGCTAAGCATCACCCTTAATGGCATCTGGAGCAGCTGTCCATAGCGCGGTCTGAGCACATTGCTGGCAGAAGCTGCTCTGGGTGTCCAGAGCAGCTCCTGCCTATGGCAGGGGGCTGCTCCAGCCCAGCCCCCCACCCCTTAACTGATTACACAGGATTTTACATCCCTATAACTATTGAATTAGTAGTTATCAAGAAATGTTGATTCTGGTTGCAAAGGGATGAATAATCAATGTTAAATAAGTAATTTGTTTTGTCGATGGATTAGTGTTGAGTATTTACTAGTCCTGTCATATTTGTGTTTGTTTTAGTTTTTCTTCTGTTTTAGAATATAGCTTTTATCTTTATTTTTAGTGAATCCTGGAGGTTGGGCACCAGCCTCAGTGTTACGAGCAGTGGCAAAACGAGAATATCCCAAATTCCTGAAGCGTTTTACATCATATGTGCAAGATAAAACAGCAGGAAAGCCTATTTTCTTCTAGTATTGACAGGTATGTGTTGAACTTTTTGTTGTTTTATTTTCTGTATACGTGCCTCTAAATATTAAAATCAAAACAAAGCTAGACAATCTAGAAATGTTTGTTATAGTAATTATCACAGCTATCGCAAGTTTAGCTATATTTTGAACTATACACTTAAGTGAAATTAATAAACCAATGTATTTTCTATACACAAAGAAATAATATGGATAATATGATTAGTTGATTTCCCACAAAAAAGTCTTCGTACAAATTTAAAAAATGTATTTTTGCATTATGGTTGATCTTTTGACCTCAGTGAAAATGTAGTCAACCAGGATGCTTTGAATAATAGGATCACCTATATATTGGATTAAACAGGTTGACATTATAAACATTTAGATTGTAGATTTCATTTTTAGCCAGCTAGAAATGCAAGTAGAAAAGATCAACTATTTCTCTTTCCTCAAATATCTGCCAGAATCAAACCAAAGTTTAATATTTGGTGTCTTTTAGAACAAGATAATACAGTGTACTGAATTTTAAACTTTTGTACAAAACTGAACTTTGTCATTCAAACTGTGGGGCTTTGTCTACACTGCAGGGTTTTTGTGCAAGAAGCTTTTTGTGGAAGAGATCTTCCACAAAAACTACTTGCACAAAAGCGCATCCACACCTCAATCGCAAAAGCTATGTGCTTTTGTGCAAGAGAGCGTCCACACTGCATGGACACTCTTGCACAAGAAAATTCTGATTGCCATTCACAGAATGGCCATTAGAGCACCTGTGCTTTTTCTAATAGGCTCTTTTTGCGCAAGAAACCCGTTGAGTGTCCACACACACCTTTTTGCGCAAGTACTCTTGTGCAAAAAGGAATTATTCCTTGTAGAAAGAAGTAAACCTACACCGCAAAAAACTCTCTGTTCTGCCATTTTACTGTAAATTTTCTTGTGCAAAAATGCACTTGAGGTGTGGATGCTCTGCTGGTTTTTGTGCAATAACCCTGTAGTGTAGACATAGCCTAGGAGTTTATCTGCGTATTCTTGGGAGTGTTCGCTACCTATTAGTCAAAGCATGTACTTTGAGAGACCATAGTAGTTGATACACTGTCCATCAAGGTTTTACTGGACCATCTTGTTCTTTTACATTGCCTCATTGGCAGGGTAGCCCTGGTTCAAGATGTGTTAAAGTGGTTCCAATGGGATTTGCATTGTCATAAAATGCAAAGGGTCTTGGTGGGTATAGTTTTCAGTTTTCACTATCTTTGATACAGATGTATCCTTATAGGGCAGGGTTTCCCAACCTATGGGTCGGGACCCAAATATGGGTCTCCATTACATTTCAAAAGGGTCACCAGGTGTCTCCCCAGGTGGCTCTTAAGGAGCCATTCACACATTTTTTGAATTGCCCTGGGTCACCAAGTCTTCCTGAATTGTCAAAATGGGTCCCCATCTGGAAAAGGTTGTGAACCGCTGTTACAGGGAGTGAGTATCTATGGTGTATATGGAAATAAATTATATCTGACTGAATTATCTATTCAAAATGGCATGTGCTAAATATCAGCAAAACAAAACAGCGTGTGAAACCAATTTTCAGTCATTCTCAGGGCAGTCTGGCTATATTACTAGCAGATCTGGGCTTTCATTGACTGGAATATCTTAGTATGTACTCATGTGGTATTAGATTTAGATTACTACAATATGCTTCATTATATATGTCATTCCAAAACACTACATTGCCAGCAGTTTATTCTAAATTTGGCAGTCCTGATATTATGGCGGATTGACAGTGGGTTTTCGCTTATATGTTGTCCTTGCTCTCTCATGGTTGCCTGTTGCTTAGGTTTCATTCAGTGTACAAAATCCTAGAAGTCTGGGTCCTTTGATCCTCTTCAGCAGTGTTTCTCAACCAGTGGTACGAGTACCCCTCAGGGGTACTCAAGAGAAGTCTGGGGGGGTAAGTCAACACAACTGCAATTTGGAGAAAACTGAATTTTTAAGTTTTACAGCGCATTATTATTTTTGAACTTTTTACACCCAAAAATTTCATCGCCCGCCCGGCTACGATTAAGTTGTTTAAACAAATGTGTTGCAATGGAAGAAAAAAAAATTGTTTGAAAACTATAGGTACTGGGGGTGCTTATGTTTTTTAAGGGGTATTTTATAAAAAAAGGTTGAGAAACACTGCTCTTCAGCAATGGTAATTTGTCCCTGTAGTTTTTAGCTCACAACTAACTTTAGAGGCATTTACTTACAGAAGGCCTGTCTGAAGTATGAATCAAAATGTTGGCCATGATCAAACAAGCAAAATTTGGAGACAAGATGTTGTTTCTAAATTGTACATTTAGAATGTTTCCTAACTTTCTTGTTTTTTAGTGTTCTGAATGTATTATGCTATGTCCTTTCCATGCTTTCCACAGTGTTTGGAACAAGACTGTGTGTGAACATTCCATGTTGGAGAAATAAACCAAATTGAAGCTCCAAGCTGGAACATAGGATCTACAGTCTTTTTGTGGCCCAAGTCCTAGGCTTCGTGCTCTGAAGTGAAGAAATGCTGCAACACCATGAGGCTGAACATTTAACACTAGCTATCTTCTGCTAGCTCTCCTTGCTGAATCAGTGTGTAATTGTAAATACATGTATTGATACATGTATATGGATATATTTTTATTTGCTTGCTTTAGAGGAGAAAAATACAAACTTTAAATCACCACTGGGATTATTGCTTCAATTTTAAACAATTTGCAAAGCGTTTGTTTACTGTGGCCCTTCATAAGACACTCGTAGTTTTCTGGTTTTGTGCATGCCTAAAAAGCACAAAACACAAATGCACATATAGCATACTGTATGTGCTTTATATGCACAAAAACCTGTGTGGTATTTTTTTCCAGGTTTGCAGTAAAGTCTAGGTGATCTTTTGACAGGGGTTTTGTTTTGCTTTGTATAATCAATCATAGTTCATTGCTGCTGGTTTCTATAATGAATCATCTTATGTAAAATGTCTCTTAATTGAGGGCTGTCGATATCCATATGACTTTGCCTTTTCTGTTGTCTTACTCCTATGAAGACCTTTGGTTCTGATGGAGGAAGTGTGTGAAAAAGCTTTATTTTTCCCCAGATCTTTATATTTCTATTGTATTTTAGTTATGTAATATGTGCTACAGAATTTATTGAACATTATTCAGAAATTTCTAGATAGATTCTATATGAGAGTGAGAATGTGCCTGAAAACTACAACAGTGATCTGTCCATGTTATGTTACATGTGGACTATGGGTTTCATGAAATGGCAAGAAGGTACCCTGTAATATTTATTAAAGCAAATTGGACTACATAGGACAACATTCCCAGTTTGCAAGAGTGAGTACATTATTTCCTGGTCCTGCACAATTTTGTGTCTCATCTTAATGAAAGCCATGGTCTGATGTAGGTGTAGAAAATCTGAGTTGCATTAATATTTACTACTTGATCAGAATCTTAACACAGCTATAAGAATCCAGATTCTAAATGAAAAGTTCCCCTTAGTTGCTGTGAGAACTTGAATGCAAATATCTGCCTGCCTTTGATCTCTGGAAAGAGCCATGAAGAATGGACTCTGGGGGGCAGAGACTAGTACTCGAGTAGACATCTCGTTTGGTGTCCTTTAGATGGATATCATTCAGAGGCATTTCTTGGACACTTGACTTGACTTGTATATGTCAGATATATTTTTTTCAAAAGAAAGCTTAAAATCTTATTTAATATAGTATTGCAGGTGCCTGGAGAGAACTATGTAAGAGTAATTTAATGAAGAGTTGGCTGATAAATGTCTATCTGCACAATGTTGTAAGTAAATTACTCCTTGTGTCTTAGTCTTCTGTATAGAGAGGTGCAAACACACATATATCACATGGTTACACACATACATGCAGATTTCATGCTCTCAAACTTTTTTCTCCTCTTTTATTTGCCTTCCTCTAAATGGTGTGCATGGAATATGCCTTATTACAGAATCATTCTGTTTTTGATTTGAATATGTAGAAAAGTGCCTATATGGTAATGCTAGTAAGGCAAATAAGATTAAAATTATCCATGTTTACTACATCACCGTAAGCATTTTACATAGTGATGTTAAAAATTTCTTATACCTCAAATGTTTCATCTTTTTGCAATCAACTGAAAAATGGTTCATTCACCATAGCCACTAATGGGAACTTTACAAAAAGTCCTATGCCCAAAGTACAAATGACTCCTTATTTGCCATTTCTGGTAACTATCATTAAACACAGGCAAGTAACTGTTTCTTAATTTAATTGGATAGCTTTATTTTACAAACGTATGGAAAGTTTACAAAGCAGTATATAAATCTTAATATCATTAGTTGCATTTGCACTAAATGTGATGTACTTTTGCAATTTATTCTGTAAATAAAATTACACTAAAGATAATATTTGTAAAGAATACATTTTACTTTTAGATAACACTGATCCTCCACTACAGCTAGCCCTGCCCACTCAGAGTCACAAGAAGCTTTTTACTGGATATGGAAAGAGTAGCTGGTTCAAGAGTCATAAGTACTGCCTCTTCAAATAAAAGCTTAGTCTAGGCTTTTTCTCATGTGTAAATGTCTATTGAGTATTCATTATTCTCTTTCTTCCAGAAGAGATCTCCAAACCTTTTTGGCCTTTAAGAAATCTCTCTCTCCCCTCAAACACTTGGTCTTTTCTCTGCCAATTAACATGTCACCGTAACCATATGTGTTCGGTACTGTTGATGACCATGAGCCCCTGATTCCATATTGTCATTTTGTAAGTTAAATCAGTTCATTTTAATTCAGCATATTCAGAAATCAGTGAATGCTACAATTTTCTTCAAATGCGAGTGTCCCTTAGCTTCCGTTGTCTGAGAACCTGCAACTCTCACCAAATTAGATCTTCACCATGACTAGCTAGATACAGTTTTGTTGGGAATGAAGGAATCAAGGAAAGAGATTCAATAGTTTTCTGAATCTGAATATCTCATAAGTTTCTTTTTAAAAAAAGCCATTGCACCTTTTGAGAGGAAATCACCTTTTACCTAATTGATCTGAGATGATTTATCTGAAGTTTGTGTTGATTTTCTTTAATCAAATTGTCCAATAAACATCTTTCACCAATATTTTTTGGCAGTTGTACAGATTAAGGTGTATTTGAATTGCCACTGTTCATCCACAGACTCAAAACCATAAACCATCTTAGTAATGTGAGTGCATAGAGTGTAGCTCTTTCTCCTGTGATAGCTTTCTGATCCTGGTAAGTTTTAAAAATTAAAAGTTTGCTCTTCCATGTTACAATCACAAATTTAAAACCAGTATTTAAAAGTGAAAAAGTATTAAAATATTATGAAAAATAGTTCTGGTGTGTAGTTATTTTTAACATTTTAGTACTTTGAAGAAGTAGAATGTCATGCATAACATTTTAGTAAAACAACCAAAACCTTGCATATTTCTCAGTCCTGGGTCTACGAAATTAGCCTGTTGTAGAATAGCTATTTTACATTTACTGTGGTCACCTAAGGGAAACATCCAAAGATAAATTGGATTGATTTGTAAAATAAGTTTTCCTCTGAGGCATGTTAAATGATGTTACAGGTTACTTTCTCTCTTTTACTGAGAACTCCAAAACTCTCAGTGGGAGAAGGATTTTAAAATACTTATGACATTTTTAAGTAACTTAATTTGAATTTGTATCTAACTGGAGAGTTTTATTTATATTAGTTGTGCCAAAATGACCCTGGCTCCATCGCATCTCCCTGAATGTTCTTTGTGCACCTAGAGGGCATGCCCTATAGTTTGGGGATTACTTGCTTAAACTTACATTTCTTTGCCTTCTCCTTGTTCCTGTACCAAATGCACCTCTTTCTCCCAAGCATCTGCTAAACTGTTGTTTATGAAGCACATGGCTTGCTGGTTACCATTTTGTTTGCATTTCTGTGATTGTTTGACTGTTTTTTCCCTATCAATTGCATCCTCCAGTCACACCCATCTGATAGCACTGGGCCCAAAGAAAGATACAGCTCTTAGAACTGTGGTGCATACAAGCTCTTAACTGCTAGGTCATTCTGAAGCCCTAGAGTTTGGGCAAATGATCAGTCAAGGATGTGGGAGGTGTTTTGTACACTAATTGTCACTTTACAAAGTTGCTCTTCCCCCCCACCCCACCCCACAAAAAACCCACTTTGTTTTATTGTTAGTTTCCTGACAGGTTCCTTTACTCCTTAATTTGCTACATATAGTTTATGTTGAGCTTCCTCTTTGAGACATGGTGACAACATGCTGTGCATGTCCACACTGGACCATTTTAACAGCAGGAATTGATTATACTACAGCCAATGGCCATAAAACAGATGATGCCTTAAACAAGGTCTGCAACATTCTGACTTAGGAAAATAAGCCTCCACATGCTTAAAATCATGACTGGTGTGGAGAAAGTAAATAAGGAAAAGTTACTTGCTCACATAACACAAGAACTAGGGGTCACCAAATGAAATTAATAGATAGCAGCAGGTATAAAACAAAAAGAAGGATTTCTTCACACAGTGCACAGTCAACCTGTGGAACTCCTTTCCAGATATGTTGTGAAGGCCAGGACTTTCACACAGTTCAAAAAAGAACCAGATAAATTCATGGAGGTTAGGGCCATCAATGGCTATTAGCCAGGATGGGCAGGAATGGTATCCCTCGCCTGTTTGTCAGAATGCAAATAATAAATACGCAAATAAAATGTTGCTGGTACACCAAGCATATTGCCCTGTTCTTCCTCCAGCACAGGGACAGGTAGATTTGCAGCAGTGATGAGATTGTCAGCCTGGCCCTCGAAGGAAAATTGGTCAGGAATATTTTCTTTCAGGGCTTGTCTCTACTATGGGGCAGATCAACACTGCAACGACTGATCCACTGGTGGTCGATTTGTGAGTCTAAAATAAATCCGCTACTGGTCACTCTCCTGTCAACTCATGTACTCCAGCAGAACAAATGAGTAAGGGGAGTTGACAGGAGGGGGGTTTTTTCTGTCAACCCCCTGCAGTAAGTAGATCTAAGCTATGTCAATTTCAGTTATACTACCAACATAATTCAAATTGTGTGTCTTCGATCAGCCTGTCCTTGGAGTGTAGAACTGCTCTTAGTCACAACCTCTTTTGTGTAGGCAATGGATGTTTTATATGCATGTTCTGCTGAACAACTTACTTGGGGGTAATTCTATAAACATTTTCCCACACCTAAAACTTACTGATATGGGTAGCTGTTTGTATCCTCCTAGGTAAAGACAACCTCCTGGTGCTAAAGTGTCAAATCAGAGTGGCTGTCTGCCTCCTATAGTGAAGGAATTAGTGATGATAAAAGCAGCTTTCTGGAGCAATTTCTCATTTTAATCTTTCATAATAAATAACTTAAGGGTGGGAGCAACCAATTCATTAGAACAATGAATTATTTTACTAACCTGTTAAATTAACCCTCACATTATTATCTAAACCAGTGTGTCCCAATTTTATTTGGCCACGGAACCTTTTAAACTCAAAAGAATTTTGCAGAACCCCTAATAACAGTCTAAAATATAGACATCAGTGCTGCATAGTGACATTGTCACCACTCTCTGGCTAAGCTGACATTACACAGGGACACTTACCGTGGCAAACACAAATGAAAATTGTTTTCAATTGTTTTCAATAAAATTCATAAATGCTTAAATATTAATTTTTTAAATAATAAAATGTTATTGCAATGGAATTGTCTTGTGGAACCCTTATTTTCACTTCGTGGAACCCTGGGATTCCACAGAACACTATTTGGGAAACACTGATCTAAACAAAGAACTATCTTCAACTACATAACACTAGTCTCAAGAACTCATCCTGGGAAGAGAGTAGAACTCTTCCATGACCTCCACAGTCACATACAGGTTAGTTTAAAAAACAAGTTTGGAAAACTAATTCAAATTTATTTCGTTTCCCTGTCATTTAAAAAGCTTTTTCTTCCTAAATTAATTTCTCAATTTTTTTTAACAAACCTTACAGAAATTTTAAAACAATTTCCACCTTAGATATGCTCTTGCCTGTTTGATTTATCAGAGGATTTCTCTTTCCTTCACTCACTTTTTCACTGTCTCTGAAGTGGAATATGAACACACTAACTTTCAAGTCTGTATTCAGCTTTAAAGTAATTCTATTGAGCAGTTGTCATTGGTAATTAGGAGATAAATTTGCCCTTTCTTAATAAGAACCAATACAATTTTCAAATCCGTAGTGTATTACCTATGGAAACCATTTGAAACCATTACACATCTTCCTTCTTTTTATAGACAATTTAATAGAGGGAACTGTGGCAGCTGAGCAAGACCAAGAGATACCTGCAAATGTAGACCCATGAATGGGTCTTCTCAGACTTTTATTGTTCTAGTATTTATGTATTTCATTTAAAAAATAGTGCTTATGCATTCTCAAAATTACCCTGTGGAACTCAGTCTAAGAGCCATTAGCATTCTTGAGCTTAGCAGAATCTAAAAAAAATGCATCTGAAGATTTTACAGGCCAAAGATACTTAAAAGTAATAAACCTTGTTGCTTTGCAGATAAGCTAACCAGGAACCGTAAATTGTGAAGTCTCTCCACTCCATTTCATCCTGAAGAGGTGTCATACTTAATACTATACAAACATAAAGCATGTTTATTCATTGAGGCTGAATATCTGCATGGATTGGCTGTGTACAGCATTTAGGACAGTGGAATTCTAGTCTATGGTATATCAGAATATTTTGCACAACACACTAATTATATTTTTTTCTTAGCAAAACCACATTAAAAGAGGCGTTTGCACTGGAGTTACCATTCTCTGGATAGAAACAAGTGGAATTTTATTTGTACAATAAAAATAGGTGCTGAGGATGAAAATGAACAAACTACACACACACCCCATTTTGTAAGTCATCTCAGAGCCTCAAAGTAAAAATGTAGTGTTATATAGCTGTGTGGGTCTCAGGAAATGGAGCTATAAGGTTAGTGAGGTAATATCGCTTGTTGAACTAAGCGGGGGGGGGCGGGCTAGTGAAAAGTTTGAGCTACACCAGCTCCTCTTCAGAGCTGGGGAAGTAATTTAAAAGTCATAGCTAAAGGTGGAATAGATTGTTAAGCATAAGGAGTTAACATATTTCACCTTGTATTTAGCTGTGGCTTTCCAATTACCTTTGCCGGACCTGGAGAGCTCTGTGTATATTTAAAAGCTTCTTTCACCAACAGAAGTTGGTCCAGTACAAGAAATATTACCACCTTTGCCCTCTCTGACTCACTGAAGAAGAGCACATGCCTGTGTCCGGTGATACAGCTATAGCAGTGGTGCTCAGTTATGTGAGACAGAAGCCACACACTCAGCCACCATGATCCAAAAGAGTACCATGACTAGTTTACCCTCTGCACCATCCCACCAAATATGTACACGCACACAGATTAAATATATAACTATAAATATAATACTTTTTTCAAATGTTCAATACAACCAAAATATTTCGCTTAAACCATTGGTTGGGTAAGCACACCTAGCTGTTTACATCTCTTTTATCTTCAGCCCTTGTGCTGGGATCAAGTAGAAGTCTTCCTCCAGGAGAGCTGTGAATCAGCTGTTCTCTCTGGGAGGAAGCCTTGGAGAGCCACATGCAGCTTGCAAACTGCAAATTGAGTATGGCTTGATCTAGCCGCTTTTGCGGAAAAGCTTGCCAGCTGTCTAGACTGGCCGCTTGAATTTGCGCAAGAACACTGACGATCTAATGTATGATCGTCAGTGTTCTTGCGCAAATACAATGACTCTCCCGTTTGGGAAAAAGTCCTCTTGCGCAAATGCTTTTGCGCAAGAGGGCCAGTGTAGACAACGCGGTATTGTTTTGCGCAAAAAAGCCCTGATGGCTAAAATGGCGATCGGGGCTTTCTTGCGCAAAACCACGTCTAGTTTGGCACGGACACTTTTCCGCAAAAAGTGCTTTTGAGGAAAAGCGTCCATGCCAATCTAGATGCTCTTTTCCGCAAATGCTTTTAACGGAAAAATTTTTCCATTAAAAGCATTTGTGGAAAATCATGCCAGGCTAGACGTAGCCCCTGTGTGTGTGTGTGTGGGGGGGGGGGTGAGGAAGGCTCAGGGCAGGGGGTCCCATCCAGTGGGGTTCCTCTCCTCCCCCCTCCCCCATCCAGTTCTGCAGCCAGGGATTGGGAAGTGAGGGTTTGGTGGCAGGCAAGATGGCAGAGCCCCAGCCCTGTTTGCCACTCTCTTGTTGGTGCCTGGAGGGTAGGAGGCTCAACCCCCAGTGGACTCTCTACAATATAGCCCTTAGTATCATGTCTGTCCATTCGTCCGTCCTCCGTGCTGCATGTTATGGAAACAGTCCCATTCCTGGCACTTCCCATTTTCTTGGCACAACCAACCCCTGATCTTGGTTTAAGTTGGGGGTAAGAGGAAGCTGCATACCAAAGTTGGTGGTCCTAGCTCATACCATGTAGGAGTTCGTGAACAGATGCACATATCTAAAATATATAGAAAATGTACCCACCATTGCTTAGGTTATTAATTTCCTTTTTTGGAAAATAAACTGAAAAAATACATGGTTCATTTAAATCACTGTTCTGGGCTGAGAATGAGGGGGTCAGTATGCAGTCTGCCTTGGGGAGAGAGGACAACCCCAGCCTTCTCTCACCACAGCAGCTTGGGGCCAGAAGTGAGACACAACTCTCCATGGCTGCTGCAGCTCCAGCAGGCACAGATGGGGGAAGGGATGCATTTCTCTGGCTGGGCCAGATCCAGGTTCATCTGCCCCCTGTGCTCTTCAGCCAGTGTGAAGAATGCAGCAAACTGTGCAGTTTCCCTTCGCTCCCTGATGACAGGGAACAGCCAGCAATGTTCCTGTGCAAGATGGATGGGAGAGCTTGAGCCCTCCCCCCCTCTGCCCTCATTAAAGGGCACCTAGGGGGTGGGGGACTCAGGCAGTCCTGGAAGAGGGGGTACTCCCCACCTGCCCAAACCAGCATTTTTCACCTGCCTGGTGATTGTCTATAACTGACATGGTTAGGTCCAGTGATGGTGTCTCCAGAGTAAATATGTGGACAAAGCTGGCAACGGCGTTCGTTGCAAGGGAAAGTTCCAGGGTTAGTGTTAATGTGGTATGCTCTATGGTGGTTAGTGAGAATCTTCCTGAGGTTAGGTGGTTTTCTACAGGAGCGTACTGGTCTGTCACCCAGAGCCTCTCTGAGCGCAGCATCATGTTCCAGTATACCATCAAGGGCTCATATTCCTGTATGTCCAGCAATGTGATATGCCATCATGTATCAGCAATGTCCCTCTGCCATGTATATTGGACAAACTGGTCAGTCACTTCATCAGTGCTCACAGATCAGACATCAGAAATCTCCACACACACAAACCTGTCAGCCAGCATTTCAATCAAACTGGCCATTCCCTTAAAGGCCTGACAACATGCATCTTACAACAAAAAGACTTTAACACCAGATTACAGAGGGAAACCTCAGAATTTTATTTATGCTAAAATTTGACACATTGTGAATGGGCCTTAATCGAGATAATTATCTTACACATTACAAAGATGGCCTCCCTGCTTTTTGATATTCAAAGTGACCCCAGATAAATTGACTCTTACAGTAAGCAATTTCCTCCTCCCTGGTCACTCCCCCCCTTACCCCCTTCTATTCCATGTAGCTGATTTGTCAGTTTGTACTTTTTTCATTGTATCCCTCTGTAATATAATGGTCATGCCAATTCACTTTCAGGATATGATCTGAGGAAGTGGGTCTGCCCCACGAAAGGTCATCACCTAATAAACTAGCTTGTTAGTTTTTAACGTGCTACATGACTTTTTTGTTTGTTTTACCAAGATCAGACTAACACAGCTACCTCTCTGTTACTATTTTGTCAAAATAGATAAGAGCTGTCCCTTTCTCCACCCGTTACCCCAATGAGGTTATAATTACCCAGTCCCCATTTCTCACCCCTTGCTGCCCCCAATGGTCATTATACAGTATAACTGTCCCTGCTAGCAACCCTCTCCCTTTCAGTTTTATGACAAATAATTGCACTGCAGGCATATCCCATTGTCTTACAACAACTAAACCCTTACTTTGCTTTAAGGTATGATGAAGAAGCTGCATACCAAATTCGGTGGTCCTAGCTCTTACTGTTTAAGAGGCGTTCTTGAACAAAGACAGATGGACAGACTCTCAAACTCTCAAATATATACTAGATTAGTGGGGTCCAACCTTTTTAAGCACAAGATCACTTTTTGAATTTAAGTGCAACCCAAGATTTATCTCAAATCCAAATACCCTTACCCTGCCTCCTTTGTGCCCCTTTCCCAAGGCTTCACCCCTGCTCACTCCATCCTCCCGCACTTTCACCAGGGTACAGGTTCTGGTCTTGGGTTAAGGGATTTGGAGTGCAAGAGGGACTCTGAGCTGAGCTTGGGGCAGGCAGTTGGGGTGCCAGAGGGAGTTCTAGGTGCAGGCTCTGGGAGTGTGTTTGGATGCAGGGGTGCCTGGGGCTAGGGCAGGTGCTTGGAGTGCGGGGGGGGGGGTGGTTTCATGACTGGGTTACGGTTTCAGGATGTGGGCTCTAACTGGGCACTGCTTACTTTAGGTGGCTCCTGGGTGGTGGTGCAGTGAGGCTAAGGCAGGCTCACCCCTGCTCTGGCCCTGCACCACTCCCAAAAGCAGCCAGCAAACTCCCTCCATCCCACACCCTATTGTTTCCCCTCTCTGCTCTGTGGAAATAGCATACAGGATGGGAGTGGGGGCATGCTGACATCAGTGCTCCTCTTCTCCTTCCCCTGCCCTGCTCAGCAAGCAGGAGGCTCCCAGGGTGGGTGGAGGCAGCTCCAAGGCAGAGGGCCGGAGATGTGCAGCAGTGCAGGGAGAGGCAGTTGAAGTGCCTGCACTTGATAGTCTCTTGGCCAAACCAGTCAGGATCATCTGTCAGAGGCTCCAAGATCTACCAGTAGATCCCAATCTACTGGTTGGTGACCACTGTACTAGATTAACTTGAAGTATTAGCTCTAAGAAGTGAATTGGTTGGTTTTGGTTAGTATGGGCCAGATTGTCAGAAATATTTAGATGCCTATATTCTACAAGAAGGTAGAACTCATCCTCTTGCACCTTTTTATTAATAAACTGGAAGAGGAAAACAAATTCTGGGTTTTATCAAGTCCTAATTGGTGTCTCAACTTTGAGTTATTGAACTGAACTGAAAAAATGTCCTCTCTGCACCTACATAAAAAAATCACTACTCTCAAAGGGTAGTTTAGCACTTTATTTCAAATGCTGAAGGCAGTGACCTCCACCAGTTCATTGGTTTGACTTCAAAACTGAGAGCTAACATGTACTTCTTGATTATTTATTTAAATTTTAATAGATTATAGTAAGGTTAGGCATAAGCCTTGATGCAAATCTAAAATTAAATTTGATACAAGATGTGCTATGATTCTAGATACATAGATGCCTGCACCTGTATTATGAAATATAACTTCAATAGTCTGAGAATTGTTGGTGTATTTGATAGCACTCCGTATTCAGTTACCTTAGCTGCAACTGAAATCTTCATTGGTTGCTCAAATGCCCACTTACCAGTTTTTGTGCAAATGCTGTATCAGTGTGCCAGCTGGTTCTGCTTACCTCAGAGCACTTGGTAGTCAACAAGAATAATTTATTCTGGCCAAATTCCATCATGGATAATTCTACTGTCCAACTAGAAGTCCTTTGTGCAGTTTCATCTAAATGTGATATTCTTCATCAGAACCTGTCCTTAACTGTACTGTTGTATGCCATTCCACTAAAACAGAGTTCTAAAGCAAGGGTGGAAGTGAAATGATTGCTCTGTGCATGTTAGGAAACATTCACAGTTAACCTAGTATATCTTTACTGGCATTAATGATAATTTTTTCAATAAAGTACAATTGTAAAGTTACTGTACTTTATCATAAATATTAGCCCTGGAAGAAGACGACTGAAAGACTTTTTCTGGAATTACAGTAACAAATACAAATACTTATAATTTGACTACAGAACTCAGAGGCACAGAATAAGGACTTGTTTAAACAAACATCTCAGAATGGCTAATAACAAAATGATCAAAATAGTCAAGAGTGCTGTGCACCTGCGGGTCAAATTTTTTTTATTGACCTCCAATTTTACCACAGCAGAAAACTGAAGGAAACAATTGCTCTAATAGTAATACACAAAATTCAGGTGTTATTTCACTATCATTTAACTCAGGCATCAAAGTATTTGACCAAAACAGAAATATGAAGTAATGTAAATTTGGTGCCAAAAAAATTTGGTTTTCCTAAAACTGACTTTTTGCAAAACCTTCGATGTACAGAATTAAAAAAAAAAACCTGTTTTAAATATCTACAAGCTGGTCCTGGAGACATTTACAAATAGGTAAGAAGCAGAAAAAGAAATTGACTAGAAACCAGAGAAACTGATCAGATTATTTTCATAGGCCCAGTTCACTGAAGTACCTAAAATAAATAGTCTTAAAAGTAAGTTACATTTTGAGAGTTCAGTTTTGAAAACCAAGTCATAACTAAGGAAACTGGCTTTTAAAATCTATACTTGTTGAAGGGGTAACACCTTTTGCCTGAAAAACTAATTTTCATCTTATTTGTAACACTAGCAGATTAATACCTAAGATTGCTAAGTGAAAAAAAAAAGTGGGAAAAAGATACATTCCTCTTTTGGTAACAGCGTGCAGTCAGTTCCATTGTATTATTGATTCAGATAGTTGCATTTCCTGTCTCATGAAGTAATATTAAGACATCTCTCCTCCATTATTTGGAGAATGAAACTGGTGTATAAACTCTTGTCCAGTCTTTGCATGAAGAGGCTGTTAGAACTAGATTATTTGCTGTGTCCTTTACATGAGCCTTTTGGGGTCAATTTTCTCCAGATGAACTAAAGGCTTTAGCTGCTCAGCAAAGTTTCGCATGTCATCAGACACTATGTCTTGTCCTGCTGGAGCTACAACACTCAGCTCCACAAGGTAGGAGAGAGACAAGGGCTCAATGCTATCAGTGTTTCCTGGAATCAGGATGCGAAAGATCTTGTACACTACAATCTTCATGATACCCTTGCGGAACACATGGCCCTTGGCAACAAACTCATGGTCCATGCGGAAGCCCATCTCCACCAGAAAGTCAGTAAGGTTCTCTGATGTGGCAATGTCAACACAGTTGCGCACCAGAGCATGGCGGTTTTTGTCTCCCATTTCTGGCTGTCCCAAATAGCGCAAGTGCCAGGGTGTTCCAGTTTTGTCCATGGAGCGCCGTGCCCTCAGGACAAAGGGACTAGCCTGCTGCCCTTTCAGGAGGAACACCATCTCATGATCCAGGAACGTCTCAGGTTCCATGTTGTCACACAGACCACGCAACCGGTGAAGGAGGCTCTCTAGGCTTTGATCCAAAACACTTCCTGATTCAAAACAAGATCATTATTTCACCCCTGAAAAGCTTACTATTGTCACAAAGATTGCATGGTTACTTCCAGCAGTGCATGGGATATCCCCAAACTATCTCACCATATTAAAAAATAGGAGCAAATAAGCAAATAATGCTCATTTTTCAAAAAGTAGCAGAGGCTGCAAAAGCTGCAGGAAATATACACAGTGCTCTTTCTCTGGGAATCTCAAAGCATTTTACAAAGGGATTATTATTCCCTCATTTTATATTTTCTAGAAAAGGAATCTAAGGTGTACAACACTTGAATGACTTTGCCCAGGATCAGACGGTAAACAACAGTCAGGAAAATAACTAATTGCTTGAACACACTCCCTACACATCAAGGACCTGAAGGTGCACTGCTGCTGGTTTTGAATGTCTGCATGCTGCACTGTTGCTACAACAGCAGCACACAGACACCAAGAAAGTTAAACTACAAAGAAGTTTATCACCAAATCGTTCAGAGGGATTTGCCACAGAACCAAAAACTACAAGGGCAAGAGCAAAGCCCAGAACAAGTCTGCAATAGGGGACTATCCTGCACCAAAAAGGAGTTTGGAAAGGGGAGGGGGGGGACGGTCCATATGAGTTCCGATTGGAGGCCAGGAGTTAGTGCACTGTCAGAGACAGATCCCTGCTGCTGGATCGTTAAGCCCTACACGCCAACCTCTTTCAGAAAGGGATCTACTCGCGGTGTAGCCTTCTCTTCCCCTTCCCCTCCCCCTCGCATCTTCCACAACAGCAACGCCTGGAGCACAGGCAAGCTGGGAGTGTTCAGAGGAACCTCACGGCCGGCCCGGGTACCATGAAATCAAACCCACCTTCCCCCAGTCTTACCTTGGAGTAAATACTCCATCATGTTAATGGTGCCGCCAGTGACAGGCATCATGGTGACAGGCGGGGCCTCCATGGTTTCGGCTTCCCTACATGAAGCACAAAGAAACCAGGCCCATGACTGCAGCGGCCGTTCAGGCGCGGGGAGCCCCCAGAGACCGCGCAGGGGCCAGGGAGGGGGCTGCCCCCGCTGAGGCGCCCCGCGGAACAGCCCCCCGCAGCGCGAGTGGGGCAACCGGCGCGGCCCGGCTACAGCCTGCGGCTCGGCGCAGGGGGGCGTGGGAACCGGCCCGGGAGGGTCCTGGGGCCCCCCCGAGCAGGGCGGACGCTCCCCACTCACCTCTAGGGCGCCGCGGCGGGGGCTCCGCGCTACACGGGCTGCTCCCTCGCGCGGGCCCAGCAGCCTCCCAACTCCGGTCCGCGAGCCGGGCCCTGCGGCTTCCTGCGACCGCCAGCGCGCGCATGCGCCGCAGCCAGGCAAGCAAGCGGAGTGAGGCGAGGGGGCGGGGCTTGGTTTAGTGCGCGAGATGACCCCCCCCCCTTTCAGTAACCCCGCCCGGCCAGCCTGGGTCCCCCCGCCCCCCGCCCAGCCTGCCCCCGCCCCCCCGCCGCTCGGCCAGCCTGGGTCCCCCCGCCGCTCGGCCAGCCTGCCCCCGCCCCCCCGCTCGACCTGCCTGAGGCGCCCCAAAGAGGCTGAAGTTGGTTCTCTGGGCCCAGCTCCCTCTTGGGGCGCCAGCCCCTTAGCTAAAGGGGGAAGAACATTCTGGTGTAAGATTAACGCTTTAGAAATGGCACCAGAGGGGCGGGAAGGCGCGTGTGTGAATGATCGATCCTGCAGACGCCACTTCGCCAGCGGCTGGGGCCCAGCACTATGGCGACCATAGTGAGCCACGCCCCTGAGCCCCATTAGCCCGATCCCGTAGCACAAGACGGCCCAGCCCTGGCGGTAGTACGCCCCGGGCACGATGGCCAAATGAGCAGAAGTAAAGGGTGGTCTGTGACCCCGCTAAGGACTCCTCCCACTGCCCTACCACTAGGGATGGGGTTGGCCCCCCCTCCCCCATGCAACTATACTGCAATTGCATTAACTTGCATTAATTTGCATTGCATTAACTTGAGGGGAGAGGGTGAGGGATGTGTTCCCCCTCAGATTTTCCTCCCACAAGCAGAGTGAATTTTGTCTTGTGCACCAGTGTTGAGTTCATGTGCGCTTGTTCCCATGTGTGCCCCTGTGGCAACCAAGTTATTAAATATCTTGTAAACCTCTCCCTTTTCCCTCTGCTGCCATGGCTCCTAACCTCCCCTTGCCCCACTTATTCCCCTGGTGCCTACTGCCCCGCCGCCCACCCTCCTCTGCTGTCCTAGCTCCTGCCCTTCTCACTCCCCTCAGCCCTTTGGGGACCTGCCCCCCTCCCCTGCACCAGCTGTGTCCACTCCTCTAGCTCCACTCTGATCATCTGTAGCTACCCCTCCCCATCCCCTCTCTTAACACCTTCCTCTGCCCACCTGCCCTGCCTCTCTCCTCTGGTGTCTGCCCTTCTGCTTCCCCCCCACAATACCCTGGCACCTGCATCTTCCCTTACCCCTGCACTTCCCTGGTGCCTCCCGCTTCCCTCACTGCCCCTGTCCTCCTTGCCCTTTTTCTCCCTGGTGCCCACCCCCTCGCCACTCTCTGACTCAGTTCTCTTCACACCCCTCTGTGCCCTCACACATGACTTGCTCCATCCCCTGCCTTCCTCATGCTCACCCCTTCTTTCAATGCCTTTTCTCCGGGCACACACTCCTCCCCTCTCCTCTTCCTCCCTCTTGCCCCCATTGTCCCTCCCCTCTTCTCTCAACATCACCCTGTCCCCTCTCTTCTCCCACCCCCACTGACACCTCCCCTCCTGTCTCCTCTTGGCCCCCTGGTATTTGTGTCTCCTCCATCCTGCTGCTTGGTGCCTTCCCCTTTCTTCTCCTGCCTTGGCCCCCACCTCTTCCTTCAGCACAAGCCCCTTCCTCTCCTCACCCCCCTTTCCTCTTATTTCTCCCCCGGCCCCTTCCCTCACCTTATGCCTTCCAGAAAGCAGTTTGTGGGGCTGGAGCCTGCGGTCTGGCCCCAGAAGCCCCCACCCCAGCTGCTCCCGGGGCAGGACTGCATGCTGGGACTGCAGCAGAGGCCACCCGTGGGGCTATTTTTAGTGCTACAGACTGCCAGCTCCAGTTGGAGTCAAGCAGCAGCAGCAGCAGCATGAGGCCCATCCCAGTGAGGCTGCCCAACTGGAACACACCTCATGCAGCTGCAGCTTGACTCCATCTGGAACTGGGGCTGCCCACATGGACCCAGACTGTGATACTAAAAATACTGCAGGTTGGCCTCCGTTCCAGTCCTGGTACCTGCTGAACCCAAGCACACCATGCCCCGCAGCACCCCAGCTGGGCTCCAAAGCAGCCCAGAGGAGAAGGAGGTGGTGCCGCCGGACCAGGACCCCATGCAGCAGAGGCAGTCCCACAGGGGGAGGGAGAGAGGGATGAGCCATGTGCCACCAGAAGCTGGCCCAGCTGCCCTATGCATCCTGCTGGAGGGGGGGGGGAGAAAGAGGAGGAGACTGCTGTGCCACGCCAGTGTCTTCATCAAGTAGTGAAATATCCAGCAGGGCTTTCTGGGACATTTCCCTACTTGATGAGGCACTAAGTCAGAGTATTTAAAATCGGGACATATGATCACCGTACCCATGGCTCTCCCCAAGTGAGTCTGTGTCGTAGCCCCAGGCTGCTCAGCCTGTTTTGAAGGAGCTGATAGAAACTGCACAAAGCTCCATTCCTGTGTATTGTGCTGCCTCCCCGATTCCCGGGCTGTGCTGTGGCTTGGTTAAGGCACTGGGATTTCACGGACTGTACGGGACCAAATGTATCACAGGTCACCCCAAGTGACACATCACTACTGCCCCTGGACTCTTCTGAAGAGGCTGGGGCATGTCACTCCCTGCATCATCTCAGCATGCTGCCATCTCATGCTCCCATACCACTTCTATGTTGTACATAGAGCTTATATGGGAAACTGGATTTTTACTGTGACAAAATGTTTCTCAGCTTATTCAAAGTGACCATCTGCCTGATCTGAAGCTGAAAGAAAGTCATTCCCCAGCCTGAAGCTTTGTTCTCGCATAGTATGCTGCCACATCACCCCCTTTCCCACTTTTATAGTGCAAAATGGTGCTTGGAAAAGGAACTGGGGTTTCAGTTAACTACATGGCAATACAAGTTTCAGATCACCCCAAGTGACAAGTTCCTGCAACCTTCAGATTATTCTAAATCAAAGATTCCCAAACTGGAGGGCACTCCCCCCTGGGGGGCATGAAATTCCAGGGGGGGCACAAGGCAACCCAGCCCCCCATCAATTCCCTCCCAAGAAAGAGCTCAGTATGGCTGGGGCTGGGGGGAGGATGGAGTGTCCCGGGCAGACTTCAAAAGGGAAATTTTTTTTGCTCAACAAGTTTTGCTGCTATTTGGGGGGGGGGGGGGAGAGGAGGAGAGTATGTGTGAGGGTTTCTCAAAAATCAAAGAGGGTGTGATGCCAAAAAGTTTGGGAACCACTGTTCTAAATGACTCACTACATAACCCAAAGTTTTCATCTTCCACAGTATAGTACCAATGTCACACCTCTGTCCCTCTTCTATACTGTAGCTAGGACTTGCATAAGGAGCTGGGTTTTGATGGACTACATGACACAACAAAGCCTCAAATCACCCCAAGCGACATTCCACATGGCCATCAGATTGTTTTGAAGGAGCTGGGACATCTCTCTCTCCACCCTCCTAATGCTTCATTCTTAAATGATTCTCTGCAGTAGATCTCACATGCCACTTCCATAGGATGGAGTAAGGGTCTCAAACTCCCCACCCACAGGCCAACCCTAAATGAGTGATTGCACAATCCAGCTCCAGACTTCTGCAAGGGGCAGTCCATTACCACCCCCAAACCCCGCCCCTCCTTCCTCCATGGCACCCTGTCCTCACAGTACATGGCTGTGAGGATCACAGGGGGCCTGATGTGCATGGTGGCAGCAGTTCCAACCCCTTTCCCCCCCAGAGCTCCCCATGGCATCAGGAGCCATGGGGAAGTGGAGCATACTGGGTGGGTGCACTCACTCCACTGCCTGTGGCATCAGGAGCCATGGGGGGAGTGCTGAGGGGGTGTGACTGCTGCTGGTGGAGGGAATTGCCAGGACAATGGCAGGATTGGCCGGGCTTGGGGGCTAGTAACAGACAGGCCCTCCCCAACCTGGATTGTGCAATCACTCCGGCAGGGACTGGCCCATGGGCTGCGAGTTTGAGACCCCAGGTGTAAGCCATCCATGACAGGTGTTGGTCTAACCTGCTCTTAAAAGTTCTAGCCAGAGTGCAAAAGTGCATGTGTGTGTCTAGGGGTGTCACATCTCTCTTAGATGACCATCAAAGACTTTGCAAAAAATTTCTGTTTTAGCAGACATGTGCCAAATTCTAGACAAAAAGCCTTCTTTTTTGAAAAGTGCTAAGTGTCCAAAATCGGCCTCAATGGAAAGTGTTACACTCAGCTACAATATTAAGTACTTGCAATTCCGTAAGTGTTCTCCATACCACCGAAGGACAGTATGTGAACAATCCCAGAAACAGTGTTTAATATCTTGTAGTCACTTCTCTCGGTCTATGTATAAAAAAAAGTTATATGATGCCATCAGGCTCAGCCAGAGAAAGGGGGGTTGGCAAGTGTAGCGAGAATGGGGCACAGCACCCTAGTTCTTAAAAATATCACAATTAAGCCAAAATGCTTTTCCATTGTTTTACTGAAACTGAAAAAAGTTTTCTGTACCAAAATGTACACAATTTAGTAACAGTACAAAATGTTAATTCTGCAAGACAGAATGTCAGTTACATTCACCAAAATAAACACTGAACCACCATTTATTGCCAGCTCAGTGTTACTTTAAATAATAAATCACTGGTTGAACACAGAAACAAAGCAGTTTCAACTCTGCATAAATAAGAAAAACTATTGATAACAATACGGCAGAAAGATAAACATTCATGATAATTTACATGCTACCACAGCATACCTAGCATGTAGTATGTCTTCAGGCTTGCATGTTAGCTTTATGAGACCTACACAATTAATATTAGAATTGATGTTCTACAAAACAAATCCCCCACAAGTTATACTGAGCTGACACATTAGGAGAACAGCATTCCCTCTCTTTCACCCCCATGTCCCTGAAATGCCTTGATATCCCCATAAAAAGCCTGAACTGCTGACACCATCCTTCTAGTAAAAAGGAATGTTCAAGTCCATTTATAGTTTTCCTTCAATGACTGGTCAGGATAACTATTGAGCATAGCCACTGATACTTGTTTTCCCCCTCAGTAGCAAATCAAACCAAAATAGACCTACCAAATGTTTCCTGCATAATGTTAAGAAAAAAAACTGTATTACCTTATGGGTCCAAATATAGTATTTTAATGGACAGCTCCATTTCTTGTATTATTTTTTCTAGTAACATTTCAATGGCTCTTGTGAGTTTTCATAACAAAGATAAAGTTGGATTTTTCAGAAAAATAAATTAGTTTTTTCACAAAGAAACACATTTAAAAAAACATAAAAACAACTGCAACATTAAAGACACATGATTTTTCTGGCTTTATTTCATCTCAAGTTAAGCAGAGGCCAAACGCCTATCCTCCGGAGAAGTGGTGTCAAACACCAAAAATTATTAATGTGTACACAAACTTCCCTTTAAAAAGATAAGATTTTAAAAGTGTAAACATATGTTCTTGATTTGCTTCATTTGAATCCATTCCTATTTACAGAAAAAGTTATGTAAAAATGGTATTAATGTCAAAGCTCTAAATCAGTTGATATGTAGTCATTTTTGTATCTGTATCATGAAAGTTTTAAAAAGCCATGATACGTTACTTTTATCTGAACAAAATGCCCAACCAGTTGAATTGTAGTGGTTTCATACCTCTATTAAAGAATGGCAAACGTTTCTTCACTTAGTAGCAATAGATCTTCTTGAAAGGAAAAATGACTTTAGTCTATTAAGGCCTTAAACTGGTTAAAGGAACAGCAGCAAGTGAAGTACTATAAATAGATCAGTGTTTCTACAAATTAATGAGAGACTCAATAAAATTCTCATAATCTAAGACCTAAGCTTAAAACTTGAACCAACAAAATTAAAATCAGGAGTTCATGGACACAATAAGACCGTTGCTATCACTTTATATTTAAAACCTACTTTTTTAACCAGAAAACAAAAATCACAAGGAATATTACATACAAGCCAATTTTAGCCAAATCATTTTTTAAACGTACAATTACACTACAGAGCTTGTTTTCCATCTTAGTCATCATTACGAGTTCACTAGTCAAAAAACCTCTCAATCCTTAATGACAAAGCTACTCTTCAGAAGAGCATGCGTAAACTAAGAGATTCCAAAAACTCTAAAACCATGTTCAATACAGGTGGGATTTCCATAAGAGTAGTAATTTTTAACTGCAGAAGTCATAAGGAGGATTTTCCACTGATCACAAGTCTGTTGGATCTTCTCAGTTATCTTCCACAAAAATCTTTGTACTGGAGATTGCTTGTAAAATTCATAAATATATATTATTCTTTACTTCTGATCAGTTGCTATGCCAATGGTTCACTTCAACACTCCTTTTTTCAAGCTGCTTTCTTGGTGCAGGTTCCTTGAAGATCTTGTAGATTTATTTTTGACCTACCAAAAATATTAAGATAAACCATTTGGGGTCAGCACTGTTTTTTTTTTTTTTTTACTGTTTCATGTATCATTATTACATATTGTGCTGTATGTGGGGCAGAGGAAGAAGCAGAGACTAGTACTAAGCTTTGCATTTCTTACCTATTGTGAATCATATGGCTTTTGACTAGATGTCCAGCTGCCAGTGCTGCCATTAATGATAATTCCCCTGCCATTACTGTAGCACATACAATTTTAGCAAGCTGACGTGCATTTTCTCCAGGATTGTCTTGGCTTGCACCCTGGACCCCTAGCATCTGTAGGCAAAAATATGCTACATTACACTTTAAAACCAAGCACTGGTAAAGATACATTTGTGTTCACTTACAATTATTTAATAGTCCTTACTAAATTATGTAAAACAAACCAGCTTTTAAGTCTCTCAGACATTAAAAAGTAGCATTTAGCATCAAAATTAAAATGCATGGATACTGTTTAGAACTGTCTAGTTAGCCATATCTGAAAGCTTACTCAAGTTTGAAAAACCACTTGTATTACTTAGACACACAGTCTACAATAGAAGCAGAAGGAGTTTTGGTTTTAAAGGAAGTTATTTTAAATTTTCCTTGGTGCTTTTTACCTGCAAACAAGCTTGCTGTGGTAGCAAATTGGTCCCTCCACCAACTGTTCCAATTTCTATAGAGGGCATTGTGCAGCTGATATACAGATCTTCATTTGTGGGACCAGTTGACTCCATCAGAGTGATGCAGTTAGAGCTGCCTACATTCTGTGCTGCATCCTTAAAATCAGTATAAAAACATTTAGTTCTATTATCTTTAAGAACATGTATGTATAAAAACAAAACCCAACAGTGCTGTGAATTAGCTGAACTTACCTGTCCACAAGCGATGTAGATAGCTGTGACAATGTTTGCTGCGTGAGCATTATAGCCGCCTATGCTACCAGCCATTGCAGAGCCCACCAAGTTTTTGTTTATGTTAACCTCAACCATAGCTTCTGTAGTAGTCTTCAGTACCTAGACAAAGCCATATGCTTTTAGTGTATTTCTCATTAGACAAGGTATTAATCTCCCATGTTGTATAGTATTAGCATTCACACTACAATTCTGAGGAACTTGCCTCAAAACAGTTCTCTAAAATGCATTTTTTCATTTAAAAAAAATTAAGCTCTTAAAGTTGCTAAAACTTTCCAAAACATGAACAAAATGCAGTCCATTGCACAAATATTTGCTTGAGTCTGCAATGCAGACATATTTACCTGAGTTTGGAGATAGCCTGAAACAAATACTTCTAAAAGATCAGGTGAATCGCCTCATTTATTTCAATGGAATGTTGACATTAAATTTAAAAAACTTAAGTGATGACAATATAAAAATACTTTTGTAGAAACAGCCTATTGAAGAGCTATTGTAGTGAGGCGCTTGAGTGTCTCCCCACCGCCCCGACCTAGAAGGGGAAGACCACTTAATGTACCCTGGTGGGCAGAGCCAGATCAGTCTTGCTCTACCTCTCTGGAAACAGAAGGGCAGGTCTGAAGTTTAAACGCTGGAACTGGGAGCTCAGTTGCGGCCCAGCTGCTGGAGGAGACTGGTGTTCCTCGGGCTGAAAGACTGAGTGAGTCTAGAAGTGGGAGGCGATTGGCCCAGACCACTGCCCGACATTGACCTGCAAGATGCCAGCAACTGGCCAGGGTTACCAGGAACCCTGACGGACATGGACACCGAGAAGCAGTGTGGGGCAACTGATCCCAGATACTCCAGGTACACCTGGAGGTGGAGTATAGTATGGCCCAGAGATAGTTGGAATGAGTCAGTGTGTTTAGTGTGGATTCCCTGCTGACTTGGTGGCAGAAAGGCTACTGCTGTAGGGCATTGGGCAGGAACGCAGTAGAGTAGGTGGGCCTGCACCAGCCCTTCCTGAATGGCACCAGCCCTTCCTGAATGGCAGCTTTCCCCTTGGTAGAGGTCAGCTACCGACTTCTTGTTTGTTGGATCTGCCTGCAGCTAGGCCAAGTCCACTGACTCTGCCCACCCTGAACCAGGGCCTGGGCTGGACTAAATCCCTGCTCTACCTAATTACACCAAGCCCACTGACACTGTTTTGTCCTGCCCTGAACCAGGGCCTGAGCTGGACTATTTACCTGCTCTGCCTGCAGCCAGGCTGACCCCAGTAACTCTGGGTTTGACTGGCTCCAAACCAGCGCAGGGGCTAGCGAGTGCTTGTACTGAGGCGGGTTGGTCCCCTCTAACCCAGAGCAGATGTGTGACCCCACACCAATCTACTACAACCGTGATAACATCAACCTGCCTCAGTCTAAGGTAACTCCAGATAGCAAAAATCCTCAATTGTCCCCATCCTAGCTTGTCATAACCTCCAGCTTCCCCAATGACTTCTACAGTGCAGTTACACATTTTTAATACAAAATTGTGCAGTAAAACTAAAAATTAAAAGTCATGGGGCACTACAAATTAAGTCAGAAGAAATACTACTGACTGTATTATTCACTTTCATGTTTAATTCAATAAAAGCCTTTTCACATGCAAGTCCCAAATAATTTCCAGTCTTATGCACTTTGGCACGTAGCAGAACCCAGGCCAACTGCTGCAGATTATTTCAGAGTACTAATTATAAATATTAAAACTGAGCTGAATATCAGGTCAACAAATTAAATATCAGATCTATTAGACTGTGGAATGGTCTTTCAAAAGAATGTGTAGAAGACCCACCACTTCAGATGTTTAAAATTACAGAGCACTAAAGTATACTGAATGAAAATCTTCTGCTAGTAAGTCATTTTTATCTACAACTTCCATGATCCTACATTAATGCTCAAAGTGAAGAATGATTGTTATGTATGACTTATTAATCTCAATTTCAAGTTAAATTTTTATACAACAATTAGTTTGATTAGAAAAAATGTTTTGTTTTTTTTTCCTTTTTCAAGATGAATCAAAATGGTACTTACTTCTCTGACTACACTGGCCGGAATGACTGCTTCACAGACCACAGACTTCCCCCTTCCTTCTATCCAATTTATGGCCGCGGGCTTTTTGTCTGTACAATAGTTACCACTAATAGCTAGAACTTGGAGATCAGGAAACTCTTCTTGCAGTCTTGCAAGTGCTTTTTCAGTACCCTGACAGAAGCAGATGTAAATGAAGCATAACTCACGAGGGTTGCATTATAAAACACTGGATAACTTAACTAATACTTTACTAACCATTATGGAGACAGTAAAGACAGCAGGGCTAGACTGAACCTTTAGGCTCAGCCCCTGTGCAAGGGAAGGCATATAGCTGTGCTATCCTGGAAGCAGCAATGGGAATGAATTATTCCTCACAAAGGAACCTGACTCCTTGATACTAGAGCATTGCTCTGCCCCATCTCTCTCTGTTCATCAAGTTCACAACCTTGCTCCTCCCCACCATGCATGGTGTCTCATCCTGGAGAGATCCTAAATGGTTGCACAGGTGTGTAGAGGCCACACCTCCTCTAATTCTCCAGAGTAGCTACACAGGACCAGAGAGAACTGGCACTTAGCAAAGTCTGCATACAACATGGATCTTACTACTCTGGGATCAATTCTTCTCTTCATTGTGAGCTGGGGGAAGGAGGAGAGCCTGAATTGCATTGCTTCCATGCACAAAAAAGGCAGATTTTTTTTTATATAGTCATTTTAACCCCATTTTAACATTCCCACCGAAAATGCAAGTTCACATAGGAAGATAGTTAATAAGAATTAAGTGGAAGTACAATTAATAATAATTTTAATTTCTCATTCTTGTAAGCCTGCTCTGCCTATTTCATATTTAAGTACTTCATGGAAAAAGTAAATTTTATCCTGAAAAGCACCATGAACCCAAACACAGGACTCTGATTCTGGATGGCCTTTATACAAGCCCCAGAAAAAGAGAAGGGGAGAAGGAGGGAGGAAGTGGACAGATAGTCCTGTGTCTGTGTTCTTGTTTACTACACTCTCTGTAAGGTCATGTAAGATAGGACAACCTAACTCAAAATTAATTTAATGGCATTCTTTAACTAGCTTTTTAAAATGCTAAACAGAAAGATGGGGCCTTACTTTTGAGATCATGTTCATTCCCATTGCATCCCCCGTTTCAGACTGAAAACGGATATAAAGGTTACGACCAGCCAGACTGATGAGAAGCTTTTGCAGACGAGCAAACCTGTAAATAAAAGAAAATCAACTGATTACTTTCAAACTCCTTTTCTCTTCCTTATCTTGCTAAAGACTATAGGCTGCTTTTCAGCTGCATATATGACAGTAAGCCTTTAGTCTGGATAATCCTGCTAGGTACCAGGCACAATGGATGCTCCTCCTCCTGCTCTATGCTCAAAACAAAATCAGCACCTACTACCAGGCATAAAGTCCTCTGACTGCTGATCCAAAACAAGTGTGAAGAACATTTACTACTCCTGAAAATATCTGTCCTGGTTTCCTTAATTTCTCTAACCCTGCAACTTGTGAAATGCAGAATCTTCGTGTTATAGTTATCTAATTTCAAACAATCATTCCCTCCCTCCATCCCCAACAAAAAAAAATTCTAGGTTAATGAATATTAACTACTAAGAAATCCAGCAATTCTTAAGTCTGTTATATAGAGACACAGTGTCTAAAGCAGTGACAGTCAGGGCAGGTCCCATAAGACCAATGCTATAGCTAAGCACAAACTTGAAGAAACTGCACATTATTCAAATAGAAGCAAAGATGATTCTACACCATGGCATCAAGCCTTGCTGAAACATGCCTCTGTGTACTGCTGACCGCCACATGCTTTTGTGGAACATGACTTTGATTTTCCAGAGATAATACGCAACAACAATTATTGGGGAGAGATGGGGATAAAAGAAAGCATGGCACTCTTGCTTAAAATCATGTTACTTTTTATACTTCTATCCACCCTGTCAGTTCTGGTGTTATAGTGATCAATATTCTCTTTAGCCCTAGAATTAGAGAAGGACACATTTATCATTGGAAAGATTAGATTCCAAGCTCTCAGGTGATGTACAACATTGATTTTAATTCTACATGTGCAGGATATTGACTACAAAAGTAAAGTCAGAAGTGATGTGTGTGTGGTTTTGGAGGTGAGAACTATCAATGGTAATCAGAATAATATGATTTTAACTTCCTTTTTCTTGTTGTGATAGAATTCCTTATTTTCCATGGGGATATAACATTTGTTTATAGCCCTAATGATTAACCAGATATTGGACATGAAAAATGTTACTGGTTACTTAGATCAATGTTATGTTAGATCTCTGAATCTAGAATATTTATTGCATCATAGTACACCTAAAGCTGGAAGATTTCTGTATTTCAGTGTAGATGTACATAAGTAAACACGTTACAGAAAGTCATGTTACTAACCTACTTGTACTGTCAAACGCATCTTTGATTATTTTAAACCCTTTTGAGTTTTCAAGCCAAGCCTTCACTTCCGCAGACCGGCAGGCAGAGGGTAATCTTACAACAGGTCCTCGAGTCATCCCATCTGCTAGAATACGGCTATTTGCGCCTCCACCAAGCTAAGACCAAAGGGGAAAATAAATAAAATTACTGGGAATTAATGGCAATTTTTAAAAACTTTAATGAAAGAGATATCTATCTTACATAATTCACTTTGTGTTAAGTGATTGGCTCTTAAGCAAGGCAAGGATCTAACCATCTAAGACTGAATTTTACTTACACATATTGCTCTGCACCCTCTGTTTGTGCTTGCTACGAGACAGCCTTCTGTTGTTGCCATTGGAACCTGAAACTCTTTGCTATCCAGGAAAAGTGGCCCAGCAACACCTACAGGAATGGGCATGTAGCCAATCACATTTTCACAGCAAGCTCCCATTACCTGTAAAAAATGTTAGAGTCAACAATCATTAAGGATATGGCACTGCAGTAGCATGTTAAGAAACTGATAAAATAATCAAATAAAAGAAATCAAAGTTAGCCTACTTTATCAACCAGCTAATCCATAAATTGCAACATTCTTACACATCAATGTTTTATATTGTACAGAAAGTTGGAAGTGTTTAGTAAAGCCTGAATGTAATCTGAAATTCACTGAAGTGTTTATCATTGAAGTAATGTATAGTAACAGATAAAACTGCAGAAGGAATTCTTTATATTAGTGAATGCTATGTACTTTCATCTCTTAGGAGAGTTAGTGTACAAGTTGAAAACACTATTAAAGTAACAATCTGGAATTTGAATAACTTTCTTTTTATTATGTTTCCCACTCATCCCAGTAAACTCAGCCAAAGTATTACAAAAGCCCTATACTGAGATTAGGGAACTGCATACAGCAATACATATGTCATTAATAAATAACTGTCCTTTTTGATCATGCTTCAAAATTTCTGGACTCATACGTTTTCATTTCAAAATATTAAGTACCCAATACTTATGCAGATAAGAACTTTCAGACATGAACTGAAAAAATATCCATATAGTGTTTGTATGAAAACAGACAAACTATAGTTGACAGATATGTCTTAATTCCTTGGAAGTGGTGTACACAAATTATGATTTTGAGAAGACTTTTGGGAAAACACAAAAAAGGAATCACCTTAAAATTTAAAAATTAAATTCACTCGTGGTTTGTCTCCATTATACTTACTAAAGAATAATTGTAATGCCTGTAGGGGAGATAATGTAGAGATGAAGGTTCAGGGAGCTTCTGAGATAACATCTGCCTGCGAATAGATACACCACGTTCCTGAGTTTCCATCAAAGTTTCCAGTTTGTAAGCAGGAATGTGCTTAGCATTGATTAGATTGATGACTTCTGCATCAGTAAGGAATTTTGCACCTTTCTAGAAAATTTTAAGAAAAATAAAGTTGTGTGTTGATACAAGCTGCACTATACATTTTAATGTTTCCAGTATTACTAAGGATACCGTCCTCTTTAATTCTGCAAATCACACCTACAGAATTTTCTTCATTATCACCATTAGTAAACTGCATCATATAAAGAAAATCATTCTAAATTAATATGGTCTGTATCAATCATGAGTACACATAAATCAAAAGCTAAGGAAATTAACAACCTTCACCCAGAGTCCTAAGCTGCAATTTAAACTCATAAAAGTTGTCAGATTCAGAGTGAGGCTTTTTAGAGCCCAGCACAGATACATTTTTTATCTGCAAAAATAAGCTGCAGATTTCCAATGCGGATACTCACAGACATAAAGCAGATATCCACAAATTTGCAGGGTTCTAAGTAGGGATGTGAACAAGTAACCAGTTACCTGGTAACCATCACCCTTGCAGGTCCCTGCCCACAGCAGGGTCAGAAATCTGCTGCTTGCAGCCCAGGGCCAGGAGCCTGTTAGCGGTGGCAGCTCTAGCCCCAGGATCCCACTTAGTCGGTTAACTGATTCATTGGTATTTTACATCCATAGTTCTAAAGCTTTTACTCACTGTAATGTAAGTATATTGTAAATACATGCTTACCATCAATTAACCTGCAATACCTAATCAAACTAAGAGTTGAGTATAGACTAAAATTTCCATTACAAAATTTCATTGTTTTTTCAGGATGAAAAGAGACCCTTACACTATAGAGCAAATCCTTGGGTAGTATTAATTATCACAGATCCACTGAAATTAATGTGTGCCAGCCGAGTCTTTGTGTACAGAACTTTCTAAAAAAAAAACAAATTATGTACAAGTTCATAAATGGAATTTTCTCTAATTTTCTTGGGGGAAAGAGGGAAGGGGGGGGGGGGGAGAATCTGGTGGTCTGTAGCAGTAATCCCCAAACTGTGGGGAGTGCTGCCCCCAGGGCTGCAAAGGAACATTCAGGAAGGTTGGGGGGGGGGGGGGCCGCCAAAAGAGAAGAGAACTCCTTTCCCCGCCCCCCCCCAGAGAGGATGGGGAGAGAGTGCCACCCAGCCCTGCTTTGGCCCCAGCTCTGTCCCCAGCCGAAGCCCAGGCTCCTGGCTCCACTCCCAGTCCCTGACCATGGCTGTGCTCCCAGGCCAGCCCCAGGCTCTGACACCAGCCTTGGCCCCCTTACCACTATCCGCACCTCTCCTTGTACACCCAGCTCCTGACCTCAGCTACTGTAAGGGAGACCCAGGCAGGTTTTGAGGAGGGGTAGGGAGTAACATGAAATGTTTGGGAACCACTGGTCTGGAGAAAGCACAATACCGTCACATGGGGAATCAGAGACATGGGGAATCAGAGCCAGAACTTCTATACTGTGGTAGACTCTCAATCTCAGAGATTTCAAAGAGCTTGAAAGCTGAGGGTGAAGAAAACTGAGCATCCTGTGTTGCTCCCAGCTTGCCACCTTTAACAGATGTATGGACTAATGCGCTAGCTCATCATGAGCAGGAAAGCTACCATAACAAAATGGGGGGTGGGGAGTGGACACAGTAACAAATATTTTTTTCAAAAAATAATGGGCAAAAACTGAATTTTTGGCCATATGCATTCTAGAATCAGAACATATACAAACAACTGAAAAGCAGATATTGACTGCACCAGAAATGATATCTGAAGTGTATTTTGCAATGGGTGTGTACTAAAAGTGTAACCATACTATTTACACATATATTCAATTGTAAAAGCAACTGAAAAATGCGTTCACAAATAATGGTTTCACTGTGACATTTTTAAATATTTATAATTTTTTAGTTTTGAACTTCTCAGTAGAACCAGAAACCTTATAGTTTTCATTTCTTACCTCTGGATTTCCAAGTATACTTAAACATTCTTCAGTGGAGCGTGGCTCTTTGGGCAATTCAATTTCAGGCTCTTTTCTGTTAGGAAGAGAAGTATCCATAGGGATGCAACTACCAACCACAAAGGTAGCCTTGGCTGATGGCTCTGCTAATACAGGTTTCATGATTTCAACTGCATAAAAACAAATTAAAATTGGGATGCGGATTACAAAAATCTCAGACAGACAAGTTTTTTGGTTGCAAAATAGCCCCAGCAGGATCAGCCCCAGTACCCAAGGTACCAAAATATCTATATTACCTTCTCTCTCTTTGGAAAATAAAGCCTCATCTACTGTGAGGGATTTCTGACTATTTTTCAGAAGTCCAGATTGTTTTCTGCAGCAATTATCAGGAATCTTTTTATGAACTATCAAGGGAGATGTTATGGGGTTCTTCAGTGAGAGCGTGGACTCCATCTCCGTCTGTTCAAAGAAGATGTATTTCACAGCAAGAAGAAGAGCTAAACCAAGAGTGATTACTTGCTCAATGTCCAAACTGGCCATGCTGAAGGAGGATCAAATAATAAGTAAATTTAAATGTGTTTTGAATATATACAAACATTTGTATATCACTATAAACTCACACACTTCTTTAACAAACAAGCAAGACTATCAAGCTATTACCTAAAAATACATGCTGAAAAGCTAACCTGCAATATTTATATAATCTTGTATATACAGCTATACATTTTATAAAATGTATCAATCATCCGTTTGCTTTAACAAGAGCAATATATTGATCATAATGTATGCAATTATTAATATTCCAATCACTCTACCCCCTTTACATCAAATTATTGAAGTATGTTACTATAGAAATGAAACAACATGGCACTCCAAGATGTTTGGAGAACAGCAGTGGCACTTTGACACTACTCTCACTAAATATTTACTAAACACAGTAAACAGCAATGCCTCTTTAGAAACCCTAGCAAAGATAAATATATCAAATCACTGCAAAAGTGGGCCATTCAACAACTAAATAACTGATTTAACAGTTCTCCTGGTAAATGTAGTGTGCTTTAATTATCATCTCTTGCCATGCATGGCAGCTATTACAGTGGATACAGAAATTACGCTGCTTAAATAGGTAAGGGGAAATCAAGAGATTTAGGAGCTGATTTTCAGAAGTGATAGGAATCCACTGCTCCCACTGTGGATTTAATTGAGTTGTGACTTGACAGAAGCTCTGACAATAAAGCTCAGTTCTGTAATATTCGAAAAATGTTAATGAAAAGGTGAGAACAGTGACAAGGTTTTTCCTCAGTCCTTGGAGATAGGTGGCGAATGTGTGGGAGAAGTTCTGCACATGTTCTTTGGACCAGCTTCCCTTCTCTCTAACACCTGACTAGACAACATTAAATAATATTACATCAGTCAATCAGCTCCAATTTTTCCTCCCCCACATAATGCGTCTTAAAAGATTTGTTTAGCTAAGTAACCAATATAAAAGATGTTATACTTGGGAAGTAAAATAAGAAATGAAATCCACTGTGGTACAATCACAAAATTTAAAAATGATGCCCCACCTCTTCAGCCTGTCTAAGCCCGCTCTGAAATATGCCAGCATTGGACCTAAAGCAGTGATTCTCAAACTTTTTGGCCCGTGGACCACCTGGCTCAATATAAACCTTTCTGTGGACCACCAGTTGCTAATGGAAACTCACCGTCAATTACATAACTATGCCCAACCCATTTTGCTAGTGCTGCAACTAGGGAGAATGGTTTGATTTAAATTATTAAACAGGATGAGCATTTTAACTCTTTCGTGTTAGTTTATCAAACTTCATTTTAAATACAATAAAATATTAATTTATGTCCAAAACAAAAGGTTTCAATGTTTTCTTTATTTATGGCAGATATGGAGATTGTGTGTGTGTCAGGGGCCACTGACCCACAGAAAAATCAGTTGGGGAACACACAAGTGAGACACAAAAGAATTCCTTGAAAAAACCCCAACCCTCACGGATGTGGCCCCAACTGAGACACCTCACTCCTCTGGCATTCCAGCCTCATGTGGCAGGGGCAAGGGGAAGGGAAGGGACAGGGAGGACTGAGGTTCAGGGCTTCCCATAGGCCAGATTTATTTTTCTGGGGTTCTGGAGTTAGTGGATTTTATGGCCCCCGTTTGGCTCTGGGGTGGGGACAAAAATGAACGGTTCAGCGTGCGGGACAGTGCTGCAAGAGATTGGGATAGGGATGGCGTGCAGGATCTGGGAGGGAGGAAGGATGCAGAAACAGGCTGGCAGTAGGGTGTCTGGCCGGGGGAGTGAGCAGGAGCGGGGGAGTGTGCAAGGAGCAACCATGGATGCAGGAGCAAAGTGGAGGCAGGGTGTCTGGCCAGGGGCAGGGAGAGCTTGGGGCTAAAGCTGGACGGCAGAATATTTGAGGGGGTTCAGGGAGAGGGTGCCCCTGGACATAATGCTGGAGTCAAGGTGGCACAGGGTAGGGAGGGTTTCAGGGAATCGCAGAATCATAGATACTAGAACTGGAAGAGATCTTGAGAGATCATCAAGTTCAGTCCCCTGCCCTCATTGCAGGACCAAGCACCGCCTAGACTATGGGGTCCCAAACTGGGGGCCATGCTGCTGGGGGGGGGGGGGAGGGGTGAGGGCTTCTCAAAAATCAAAAAGGGGGCGTGATTCCAAAAAGTTTGGGAACCACTGGCCTAGACTCTAGATCATCCCTGACAGATGTCTATTCAACCTACTCTTAAATATCTCCAGTGATAGAGATTCTACAACTCCCCTAGGCAATTTATTCCAGTGTTTAACCACCCTGATAGTTAGGAAGTTTTTCCTAATGTCCAACCTAAACCTCCCTTGCTGCAATTTAAGCCTATTGCTTCTTGTCCCATCATCAGAGGCCAAGGAGAACAATTTTTCTCCCTCTTCCTTGTAATACCCTTTTAGATACTTGAAAACTGCTATCATGTCCCCTCTCAGTTTTCTCCTTTCCTAACTAAACAAGCTTAATTTTTTCAGTCTTCCCTCATAGCTAATGAAGGGGCAGAGGGCAGGGAGGCTGGGCATGGCGCAGGAAGGCAGGGGTGGGCGGGTAGGTGACCCCAGGGTGTCCAGTACTGCAGGGGATGGATTTTCACAGGGTCCAGTCCATGGTGTCTTCAGGGGCCAAGCTGCTGCTCAGCTCCTCTCCCCAGACCGAGTCCCCGTGGGTGCAAAGCAATTTTCCCTTTAACATTTTCTATCCTTGGGTGGGTTGAATTTTCTTATATACACCACCAATATTGTAGTGTCAATGTACACCACCAATACAAACCACACATATATACACATACAATATATGTATACATATATTTTAAGCAGTCCATATGTAAAACAAGACACCTGTGATTAGTTGCTGTGAGGTACCCTTAGTGACTTACAAAGGTGCTGGCTGTCTAAAAGTAGGCAATTAGCCTTCTTCCACTGGAGGAAGAATAGAAGCCCCAGAACAAATTAACACATGGCTTCAGGGTTTGTAGATATTTGCATGTTTCAAAGAGCTTGCAAATAAGTCCTGCAGCACCTTAGTACTATTCACTGTTTTTTTTTTTTCAGGTACAGACTAACACAGCTACCTCTCTGAAACTGTTAATGGCTTAGAGTAAGAAAGAAAAGTGTCTTTTAACACCTATATGCAAACTTTGTCTGAAATGCATGATGAAAACAACAGAGGTAGTGGTGTTAGTCTGATCTTGATAATCATGTCTGAAATGTAAACATGCAAATGTCCTCCTAGCACAAACACTCACACACACACACACACACACACACACACACACACACACACACACTGGCTTTCCCCCATCCTCCTCCCCCCAAACCAGCCTAAAAAAGGACTGCAGAGAGTCAGAAACCCCAAACAGACTGCCCCCTGACTCCACCTCACTACACAGATGCCAGCACTCAGTCTTTCCCCCATCTACCCTATGCAGTCAGTCAGTCCCTTTACCTCCCCCTGCCCAGATCAGGAGGATTGAAGAGACTGCTGGGTTTCTGCCTCTGTCTCCTCTGGCTGATGGGATTTTTCCCCCAAGCCAATTAATTATTCCCTCCTCCCAGCCATTCATTCCCTGCTTATCTGCTGATTGTCTTCCATTTCAAACAAGTGGCAGGCAGCATTTAGCTGCTGTTTACAGAGGCCCATCCTGCCAATCAGCTGATCTCTCTACCTGCTCAGAGCTTTGAACCACTGGGCATGCAGCTTAGAGAGAACTTTGGTGAAGAGCCGGGAAAGGCCTCAAACCCCCCCCCCCCCGCCGCCTCCTACATGTACAGGATCCTCAGTCCCAGAGTTGCTTCCTGGCATGGCACAACCCAACCTGCTGCCAGGGAAGTGAGGGGGTGCTGGCTGCTCGCGCACCATAAGAGCCTGCCCGGCCACGCCCCACACAGCCCAAACTGCTGCCTGCCTCATGGGAACAACCAAGGGAGTGCCAGTCTTACCATGGTGGCAGCATTCCTCCATGTGTAGCTTCATGGCCCGCAGGAAAGTGGGGGTGAGTTTGTTTTCTTCACCTCCCCAGCTTCCGGCCGGAGCTGCTGTTGCAGTCTCACGGCTGCGCGCCAACCACGAGGCTGCAGCAGCACGGGCTCCCCTCTGCATGGAGGAGGGAGGGTGAGCTCCCGCCATGGACCACCTGGGAGACAGCCGTGGCCCACTAGTGATCCGCGAACTACACTGAGAACCATTGACCTAAAGTAAAGTTATGGCATATGACTACACTCTTTTTACCACAGCTAGACTGTGGAGCTTATACAAGAATGACGATGGAATGCTATGTCTCATAGGGAACGCCATTATGTAGGGAATCTTATAGTGACCAGAACTAATGGGTTTATGGCTGCTCTGAAAAAAGCTCTGCCTTAAAAAGTAACCTGAAAGCACAATAGAATAAGTCCCAACAAGTGGAAGATGCAACAGAATATTTAGAAGGACCAAGACAATCACTCACCGAGAAAGATAAAATTGCCATAGAGAAACATTAGGTTCAATTCTCTTTGGTGCATTTTCATCCATTCCCATTGTATTTTCTGATGTACTGTTCTGAGCAGCTGGTTCTGCTATCCAGCGACTGTGAGCATGAACAAGAACCAGACCTAAAGACTTAAAAAGGAGAGAGAACAGTGAAACCTGTTTCCAGCTGTAACTAACCAGCAAATCTAATAACAAGCAGCAATTTTTTTTTTTTAAAGTGGGTTTTTGTTTTTTAAACTTTTCCATGTTCTCCTAGGCTTAAATCTAAAGGATGGCATTGATAACATGCAGGGAATGTGACTTTACAGTAACTGAGAAATATTTATGCATACATTTAATTATATGGATGCTTTTCTCTAAAGAAAGGGAGAAAAACCCACATACCATAATCATTTTAACCCTCTGAGTTACAGGGTTTGGTTTGTTTTCTTCTTCCTCCAAAACACGGGCAAAATGACTAAGTTGCCATATGGGACGCCCTTCACGACTTTCACGAGAAAGCTATAATAATAATAAAAAAAAAAAAGACGCAAGTGAGCTTTTTACTACTATCTCATTTGAGAATTTGATTAAGAGTGTCAAACAAAAAAGTGGTACCAGTTTAATCTAAGTCAGTTTTAAAAATCAGTCCAGCCCCCTATATAGGCACTTTTTTTGCTTTAAAACTGGCTTGTTCTGGTTTAGCTTACAATGACTCCGGATAATCTTACCCTAAGCCAAAATAAGAATGTCCCTGCAGCCTTTTGCTAAGTCATTTAAAAATCATGTCTTTAGTTAAACTGCCTGAACTTTCTTCTGCACACAAGACTGTTACAGTTGAGCCACTTAATTCCACACTGAACACCTAATGGCAATACAGGAACCAAGAAAAAATGTAAGACCCAAACGGGAGGCTCTCAGCCGAAAATGCTCAAATTTGTGTGTCTAAAGATAAGCCCTTAAATCCATACAATAATTTAGGACCTTGATTCACAAAAACCTCTTTATTCAGGAAAATATTTATGCATGGCCTTTCCTGAATTGGGGCCTGGATGTGGCTCAATTGTCAAGGAAGCTGAGCATCCACAAATCTCACTGAAGTCTATCTGAGCAAGTGAGAACTGTCTAGCAGCTCTGAAGTGAACAAAATAAAATCCATGCCATTTAGGTGCTTAAATATAAATGTAGAAACGTAACTTTAGACAACAAATCTTGACTACTATAGTCATAGTGCCTGTAAATCAAATATCCAGAAATCAAGATTGAAATCCACAACGATGCAGCCCTCAAAATATGATCCTCAGCGTCTCCTAGCATTAGATTAGGCTTGATCATCATACTAAAAGCTAAAGACTGGAATGCTGACCTTACAAGTTAATTACTGGAACTGTAGTACAAAAAAAAATGTTGTAATTTTTTGCTCTGTTCTACTCCAAAGTTCGTTGTAAAAGGGGGTATTACCCAGGACATAATTTCTTTGTTTTTATGAGAAATGTATTCCTCCAAGCACACAGTTCACTCAAGTTCATTAGGTGTTATTTGTATAGATGCTATTACAGAAAAATAAAGCTGAACACACACAAGAAACTTTATGGTTTTAAATATTGATAACTGGAAAATGATTTACCATTATTATTTTCAACATCTAAAAACTACTTCAGACTGACATATCCCTGCAAATTATAACTTTGATTATGACTCCTCTTGAACAAAGAAATAAATGTGTAATAGGATATACATTGAGAAGGCTAAACTTAAGTGCCATAATAAATTCTCTCATTTTAAAATGTATAACTATATAAAGAAAAACAGGATACCAGCATACTTTTATACTACTGATGCCATCTTGAAACTGGTCTTACCTCTAATACCAAGGACACACAAGCAGGAAAGAAAGTCATGAAGACAAAGTAGTTGGCAAGAACAGACATGCAACCAAAGCAGCACATGATTTCAAGCTGTCGCACTCCTATATTAAAAAGAAGCAAACGTTCTTACATTTTGTGCTTACATCTTACATAATGTGCTTTCTTTATGATGAAAAGGTATTACAATGGTAGCACAATAAGTTTAGTTTGTACATCATAAAAGGGAATGATTGTCTTTATCCCTAGATGGTGAAAAAAAGAGTGCACGTTAAGCAAGAGTGATCTTGCATTGTATTTCAACATCATAAAATAATTGTAATGTATCCGTGTTGAAATACAGATGCAAGATTAGGATCTACAAATGCAAGACTAGTACCTACCCAGTTCATGTGCAACTGTCAAGATCTTGGAGTAGCATAGTGTCTTTGGGAGCTCCTGTGGTCCATAATAGTGTTTTGTGCATGTCAGATCAATGATTATGCAAAGTTCTTTCTGTTCTCTAATTTTCTTAAGGAGGTCAAAAGGAGAAAAATCTGTGTTTTGGGGCAAGTCTCCATTCAAAACGCTTTTTTAAAGGAACTTTGAAGGCGATGAACTTAGTATCAGACTACTAGATTGTATTCTTCTTAAAAGTACACAATCATCTTATGTAAAATGTAAATTAGCATTAGTATTTTAAAGCTCTCAATGCTAAATTGAGGTGCTAAATTTGCAGGTTTCAGATTGTGACTCCTCATTCATCTGTCTGCCAGAAGTTGATTTCAAAGTAAACTTTAATCTGTGATATTTGAGCCAAGATAATCAATAATGTATTTAAGGAATCAAGAAGACTACTGAACTGTGGCTGCTCTCTTGTAACCATTGGGCATATGAGCAGTTAACTTTCTTCTGAATTTTGCTATATAAACTAAAAAAAAAGTTGTGAATATATTATGTTGAATATGTTAAATATTAAACATTTTCAGAGTCTGCCCTATGAGCATTTCTATAATTAAAAGTTAATTGTATTATGTAGTTTTCCCAAAGATATATTTAAACAACATTAATTTGAAACTAAGAAATAGGGGGCTCAGGTAGACAGGTTAAAAATATGTTTTCAAGGTTAAAGATGATAAAGGTTAGCTCTATGGAAGCTCAAAACTCTCTCTCTCAAAGCAACAGAAGTTGGTCCAATAAAGAATGGGGGGGCTTGTGCACTTTTCTCATGCATGAAAGTAGTTGGAAAGGTTTTTATAACTCATGACACCAAAACTGGTTTTACATTAGAAATTCAGATCTTGTCTCGCCTACAAGACTCTGTAAGGACTGAAGAACTAATGAAATATCAACAATAGGAATGAGGCCTGAGAAACTGAGTGGAAGGACTTTTTAGTCAGATTGCTAAACAATGTTTGTTAACATAAACAACTGACATTTTGGACAAAAGATATCCAAGTTACAGATTCAACATCTTAAATTCTTTGATTAAGATATAAAAGCTAAAAAAATAAATCCTCTGAAATATCCAGTAAGTCTCACAGCAAAACCATGAAAGGCCAAGTGAACAAGCCTGAGTTTCAGGCCTTGTTTATACATCATAAAGTAGCAAAAAGTGTGCAAACCCATTTTTTTAAAAAAGAAAGATTCCTTAGCAGGGCATCTTTAAAGTTTTGTTAGTGGCATTCAATGCCAGTATGCAAGACAGCTAAATCTGAAAAATGAAAAAATGCATTTAGGCCTTATTGTAGATTTATGACTTCAAGTTTATTTTTAAAACAGCCGAATTATTTACATCTGAAAAGTTCTTCATAAAAATGCTTAGTACTTACATTTCCTAAAACAAAAATCTACTACAGTGCCAATGAAGATTAAAAATTGAGAAAAGAAAAATGTAAATAAAAGTTTGTTTTTTTGTAGTTAACACAGATTAATAACCCTTAGCATGCAATTCATTTTAGAAACATTAATTTTTAAAACAATATGAAGGAGGCATAATGATTATTTCACGTTTAATGGATTTTATAAGTTTCATTATAGTGGGAGAGTTCAGTTCATCCCAAATTGGTAAGGAAAAAGTGTACAAAATAAATATTGTACAAAATAAAGACTCCAACCCTGTAAAGTGACCTGTGCAGGAAATTCTTGAACCAATGCAATGTCCTACAAGAATTCAATGGAAATCACCATTTTCTTTCATGCCCATTAGCACCTACAAGACTACTCACATCTGTTTTAAGGTAACAAAAAGCAATTCAAAATATAGGCAATGACTATAGCTCCCTAGTTGTGCCAAGACACTGAAACATGACCAGTTAGAACATCTATTGTTAGCAGAACTAGGGATAATAAACACCTTATCTGTGATTTTTTTCTTAGCTTGGGATAATTAGACTTCTGACTGTATTACTCACCTGACATGGTACCAACACCAATCACAAGACACTCAACAAGTGCATCAAGTGTAAAAGTAGGACCTAAAATTGCCATTCCCCGTGAAATATTTTCTCGTACCTCATCCTAAAAAACACAAGAATTTCTATCAATTAAAATAAACACAAAATGGAAACAATGTGTTTGCAAAGTTTTATCTTTAGACTGCCTTATGACAAAGAATGGGATGAGTCGCATTAACTTTTGATTTGTGTAGAAGTGAATTGTAAAGACCATGGTGATCAAGCAAAAAAGTGGGATTCAGATAAAATGTGAAAAAGGCAGCCACAACAGGTCAAGCAGACTTGTTCTTAACATTTCTCATGCAATACCTCACAACATGATAAAAGAACAAACAGACCCCAGAATAGGTATAAGAGTATCTTTTCTTTATATAAAAGCGTGGAAATCAAGGTTATAAAGCGTGGATTAAAAAGGCTTAACACCTTGAATATATAGGTGACTATGGCCTAATACAGACATGTGGGTTCATTTCTCAAATTCTCCTAAGGCTGATTCTGTTCTTTAATCAATCCAAAATAGATGTTAACCTTTGATAATCGTTTTTATTGTTTCACCATCTATGTAATCTGATTAATGACTATAAAACTCTCTCCATCTTTGGCTAGCAGTTATTCTAATCTAACAGATTTACCTGGTGTTGCTCAGGTCCTTAACTCAATTAAGATTTTTTTAATAAAAGGAAAACGTACATGCTTTATTTAAATGGTTGTATTTTTCAAAATTATAGTGTTAGATTATGAAGTTAATTTTTATTTTGGATTTCTTAAAGGGGGGGGGGGGGGAGAGTATTAAAATTTTTCCATATAATTTTTGGTACATTTTTTAAAACGGGAATTCCATCAAGTGTATTTTTAACATCATCCCTATAAACTCTTGTCATTCACTATGTTTTAACAGAAAAGGTCTATAGCCAATTTGGTTTTAAATAACATTTTCTTCTGTTTTCCAAACCTTAAGTACTGATTTAGCTGTGCCAAAACAGAGCACTATTCCAAATTTTTCCATTTTAACTCTTTTCTATAAAGTTCATTAAGATGCAATCCTGTTTCAGGTTCATCCTATTTTCTGGCTCATCTTGGTTCAGACTCCTTCAACGTTTGCTCAGTTATGTCAGTTTTAAAGACTGCTTGACTTAGTGATCATGTCTCTCTTCTATTTGCTTTTATGAGACGCAAACCCTTTCCAGGCACATCCTGTTTTTCTGGCACAACCAGACCCTTCCCTTGATTTAATTATAAAAGAGAAAGCTGTATACTGAATTTGGCGGTCCTAGTTCTTACCATTTAGCAGTTCTTGATCAAACAGACAAACTCTCTAAAATATATAGTAGTTTTTTTTAATTTAACTGAGGTAGACTTTTGGTAATATTTATTAAAGAGACTAGTACACAACGCTTTAAGATAAAAATCAGTGAACACTTCAAGTGAATGCATGAGTCTACTTGAGTTTTAATCCTTTTTGAAGTAGTTCAGTAGTTTTTAGGTTTAAGTATTGTGCTTTCTATAATAAAACCTAGATTATTCCAGATCAAAGGCTATATCACCAACACAGCTTTCTTTCCTTTTTTATCTTATTACAGGTTGCACCTCTAAAATCTGGGATTCTCTGTTCTGGCAACATCCATGATCTGGCATAACCACAGAATCTGTTCCAGAATCAGAGAGTCCTGGCACACTGCAGAAGGTGGAGGCCAGTATTCCCTCTAAGATTTTCCATCCATGTGTAGAGTGAGTTTTGTCTTGTGCACCAATATTGACATGATGTGCTCTTGTTCAGATGTGTGCCACTATGGCACCCAATAAATATATATTTATTTTATATAAATATAAAATATGCATATTATTAGTATAAATTATATACATACACACACACACACACACACACACACAAGGGGACTGTGCCCCCTGCTCGCTATGCTTGCTAACTCCCCTCTCTCTGAGGGTAGTAAGCCCCGGATCTCCCTGCTCCCCCCCCCCCAGCCACCAGGCCAAGGCCAGGCCAGCTCTGGCTATCCCCCCACCCATTGGCCAGGGCCAAGGCCAGTCCAGTCCCAGCTCGCCCCCCTCCCCCACACACCTGCAACCTGTACTTCAATTTCATCCCCCGCCTCCATTCCTACACTCAACACCCTCCCTAACCCCTCCCCCACACACTGCCTATCCCTACCCGCCATTCCTCCATTCCTACACTCCTGCCTATCCCTACCCGCCATTCCTCCATTCCTCTCCTTCCTCCATTCCTACACCCCCATCCTTCCCTAACCTCTCCCCAACCTTCACACTGCCCATCCCCCTGCATCCATTCCTATATCCCCCTCAGCCCACCATCCCCACATACACTCTATCCCCCTTCTTCCCTCCCTACACACACCCTGTCCCCTCCCATGAATTCATCAAGCTGCATGCACCCTGCTGCCCTGCCCGCCAAGAGCACCACCAGGCCAGGCAGCCGAGCCCCGGCCACCGCAGCATGAAGCACAGCCCTCCCACATCCCAGCCTTTCTGAATGAGGTGTTGGGGCAGCTTTGCTCCATGGCAAGTCCAGGGAGCCTGGAGCACAGAGTGGAGGCTCTGGAGAGCCTCAGAGCTCAGACCTGCCCAGCTCTGCGAGACCTGCCCAACTCACGGTGGGCCCGGGAGAGCATGCCTGACTGAGCCTGGGCCGCACATAGAAAAGCCATGTGACAGGGGCGTGGGCCGGGCAGGCTAGGGGCAGGGCCCAGAGGCAGGCGGACACTGCTTCAGCGGGCGTACTGAGCCTCCAGCTCCCCCGCCCATTTCATATCACTCTGTCATCCCACAGGAAAAGCTTTTTATATAGAAAGAAAAAATACCAAAACAAAGGATAATGACCCTTCACTCACCCACCCTGAAAAACCATCTAGCTTGGCACCCAGTCTCACTCCCACCCAGCCTTGCTCCCACTATTCCTGCATCCATGGACTCCCCAACCCCTACAGCCCCATTCTGTGCACACTTTACCACTAACCCTGCATTGTGCCCCCTTTGCCTCTAACTTCTGCAGTGCCCCCTTCATCCCAACTCCTGCACTTTTCTCCCAGCTGTGTCCCCAACCCCTAGCCTGTGCTTCCAGCATGTCCTGACATGCTGTAACCTGCCCAGGACCCGCCACCCACTTTGCCCAGCAACACCCATACCCAGCTGCCCCCTCACCTGGCTATGGTGCCCTGGGCATGGGCCCAATATGCCCACCTCTAAGGCCAGCCCTATAACAGGGCAACTGCCTGCCATGCAGCTCTGCCCCAGCTGACACCCACCATGCAGCTCCAGCCCCAGCTGCAAGAGCCCGCCATGTGGCAGCTCTGGCCCCGGCCCCACCACGCAGCCCGCTCTGGATGCGATTCCAGCCCTAGGGAAGGGCTGACATTAGGGCCAGGGCCGTGTGATGGCTGCCCAGCTGCTCTTGTGGCAGAGAAGCCCCTTGCCACAAAACCTCGCCACAGGAGCAGTTGAGCAGTCATTGTACAACCCTGCTGAGAAGGTGGGCGGGACTCAAATTATTGGTGCGTGCCCACGCAGGCGCGCATCTTAGAGGTAACTATGGTGGGGGCCTGGGAGCCAGCATGTGGCTCAGTTGGGCTGCGAGTGGGTGCATGGCTCATTTGGGCTGCAGGGGTAGGGGGGTGCCAGGAGCTGGCGCAGGGCTCAGCTGGGCTGTGGCAGGGGGAGCTGAGCAACGACCCGTGGGAGCAGGGACTGAGCCAGAGTCTTCACATGCCAGCTCCCGTCTCTTAATATAGCAGAACCGCAGCTGGAGAGGTGGGGGGAAGCAACTAGTTGATAGTGCTAACCAATAAGCTCCTGCTTATCTGTTAGTTGATAATCACTTACATCCCTAGTCCCCAGCGTGCTGGACCAGGGAGGTCCTACGTGTACTTGCATAATCGACTTTTTGAAAAGCCATTTATGTCTATAATAATAGACAAGCAATTTCACTGAGGTATGTTTTATGCAGGTATGTTCCCATTATGAAAAATAGTTTTTCCACTCAGGGCATTTTTAAGAACTACAGTATCTCTCACTATAACGTCACATACGGCAGGGCTACTCAACATGCAGCCCGCTTGTTTGCAGCCCACATGCAGTTTGGGTTTACATGGAGCTCAACACATGGCCGGGAGCCGAAACAAAAAAGTAGTCTATATGTCTTCTGTTGATATGCGTTTTAGTAGTAAAATTCCTGGACTGTCATTGCTCATTAGAAGTGCTGTCATATGGGTGGAAATCGGGTAAATATGGCATTTTATTAATAATCAGCAGAACTGACTTAAATGGGGCCTGCGTGTTGTGTAGTCTTGCCTTAATTTTTGTATTCATGCCAGTCACTGTTAAAGAAGCTATCTGCATATATATTTGCACTTAAGTTGCATCGGCATGTGCTGTGAATATCATTGTGGCCCCTGGAGCTTCCAAAGTTGAGTAGCCCTGATGTACGGTAACAATTAGGTTATCGCAAGCCCGGTCCGTAGATCCCACCTGCAACCCCAGGGCGGATAGCTCTCTTGGCCCCAAACAAAGCTCAGTGCCCCACTGTAGCCCTGAGGGGCTGCAGAAGCTATCTTCTCGCCGTCCCCCAACCTTGCAGGGCCAAAGGAGTTGTCAGCTCCCACTGTGGGGCTCAAGCTGTCAGATACCCCGACCCCTGTCTCTCTTGCTATAATTAACCCCTGGCTGTAACAAACAAACCTGGATCCCCAGGTGTTCATTATAGCAAGCATGTATACTAGTTAGGGACAAATAGGAGCCTTCCCTTCCTTCACAAGAAGTATTAAATGTAGATTCTTAGGTTTATAAAATCTCAGTATTCAAAAGCCTGAAACTTACTAAAATGCTAAATCATTTACAGTGCTAACAAATGTTGTAAAAACTAGCGTTGAGGGATTTAGTTAGCTGACAGAGCTAAACAGATTTACTATCACAGAATCAGCAGCATAAAAATAAGTCTCAGCGATGGCATGGAATAAGTAGAACCCTGCAAATCTGCAAAGATCTGCTTTATATCCATGGGTATCTCCATCTGCAGCTCATTTTTGCAGATGCAAATTTTGTTATCTAAAACCCTGCAAATTTGCAGATATCCTCTGGTATCCGTATCTGTGGATATCAATGGAACATCCACGGCTCATTTTTGCAGATACAAGCTCTAGGAATAAGATGAAACATGGACAAAATAGAGCAAAGATCTGGTAGCTGAAATCAGTAACATACCTGAGAGAACTAACTAAGGATTTACTAACTTTTAATTGTTTAATCTGTAAACTGTTAAACTAAACATTCCAGAAACCAATTCTGCACTAAGCTAATATATAAAGAAGAATGTTTGTGCACTAATAACTTGGACACTATAAGAGCTACCGCAACCAAACTTTGCATGAGAAAAAACGTCCCAGATAAAAGGTTAAGGTGCTGTGGGAGGGAGGAGATGAGAGACCAACGCCTCTCCCCGGGGCTGCAAGGAGCTTGGCAGTGCGGGGAGAAGCGGACACTAAGGCCAGCGGAGGGACAAGGAAGTGGAGGGTGGGCTCGGGCGCCAGCGGCAGGTGCACGATTCCCTTCCCCCTCCCTCCCCTCAGGCTCCTCACCTCAGTTATATCAACTGTCCCGAGCAACACCGGGTAACTCCAGCTAGTTTCACATAAAATACCCCAAGAAGTGAAAAATCCCTGTGGAACTCAGACCATCTATTGTACCTGTAATTTATATTATATCCTGTTTAGCTATTCCTAGAGCTGGATGGCCATTCTTATGTTTTCATATCTTCCAAAAAAAGCAAAGATTCATGACCCAGGAGATGAGACAGGACTCTGATTTGGACTTACACAAATATTAGACATGGAGTCCAAAACCGATGCCTCTCAGTGCCTGGATGCTAAAAAAATCCACTTCATGCTCTGTAATATCAATGCATATTTTACACTAATACATTTGTTCAGATGACACAGTACTTGTGTATATCCATTTTTGTTACTATTTTAATCTTACTAAAAAATTTCCTGGATACTTTTAATTATATTCTTTATATTCTTAATTTAACAACATTTTTCCTTTAGTTGAAGATACTACAATCTGAACTTTATTCTAATGAAGATTTTGTTTAGGAACTATAGACTCACTGAACTGCACTGCTAGTATTTCCACTACAGTCATACAGCATAATCCTGTAAGAACACTGAGGCACATGAGTATCTTTACTCGTATGACTATTATGACTGACTTCAATAAAACTATTCATTTAAGTGTTTATAGGATTATGAAGGTGTAGGGGAGCCTGGACAACCCTATATTGACCAGTATAATAATATCTGCATTGTCCGGCCCTGCCTTGACCGGAGTAACGATGGCTATCTTGGCCAAAGTGCAGATTTCTAGCAAAGCAAACCCAGGCCTGGCTCAAGTCTGGTGCACATATGCATGCAGTCCAGGCCAAAGGGGGGGGGGGGGGGAGCTGAGAGTGTCAGGAGTGCTTTAAACAATTGCGTGTAGGGAGTATGGTATAGTGAAACCACGCCAAGAACATTGGGAGAAACCTGGTACTGGTACATAATATTTCTGATAAAGCAAAAATCACAGATACAGCCATAGAACTGTCAATCAAGTATACTACAGCCTGAATAGCACAATGTATCCCAAATATGAGCATAATAGGTATTTTATACAATACATAATCAATTGGTAGATAGTACTAGAATGACCGAGTATAAATATAGGTGTAGAAAAGAATCAGTGGGAGGGAGGGAGCAGGATTGACCCACAGGTCCTGCTCATTGTAACTAGAAGTAATAGACCCCTTCACACTGGCTACAGTAGTGCATGGTGTTCTGACGGATGGGAATCAAAGGGACCACGACCTCCTGGTATTGTAGGTAGGATATGGGTGAAGTGTAAATGAACTAGGCTTAATTATTGTATTATAATAATCTTCTATTAATTGTTTTTGCATTGCGCTGTATTAATTGCTTCAGAATTTATAGTATTTAAGGTTTAAATTGTGTGTTTTCAAGGCTTGTAAAATTTAAACAACTATATTAACTGCTTAAAGCTTGCAATAAATAAGAAAGTGGTTAAGTCTCTCTGGAGTGTCCTGGTTTCCCTTAAATCTAAAAATCGAACCACATGACAGTAGGAAGACCTGACATAGCATTAGTATGTATATTTTACGTTCATTATTATTAGTATGTATATTTTTGTTCATGCTCACGTATATCTCGAAGTATTAAATTCAATAGCTACATTATAAAAAATAAGGCTGACCTGTGAGTTGGAACTAAGTGCAAATTTGGCTAATGCACTGGCTCTAGATAGGTCAATCAGAAGCAGGAAAAATGGTAAAGCTTCACTGAAACAAGAGACAGAGGAACACATTACTGATGCAATACCAAAGTTTAAAAAAAATAAACCTGTGCATTATGCACAATGGAAAATCATTTTTAAAACAGCAGCTAATCATGTTAATCTATCAATTATGGCGCTTTAAATAATTTAGACAAGAACCATGCTTTACATTAGAATTAAAAAATTATTCAACACAAGCACAAGGATTTCAAGCCATTTAAATTTTTTAAAACCTTGAAATATGCAGTACTTACTTCAAGCCTGTCAATTCTTTATCTAGGAAGTGAATTACCACTGTACTGAAAACAAAACTTGAGAAGATTGTGAAGAGGCCAGCAATACCTTTAAAAATGAAAGAAGTGCACTTTTAGACCTTTCCAGACTGAAATAAGAAGGAACTGAAACCTAAACATTTTACAAACTAATTTTCTCCTTCTTCTAAAGGACTGTGTTCATACAATTTTACACTCCATACATCTCTTTTTCAGCAATACTGTACACAAACATCTGACTCAAGTGCTTAACTGTTACTCTAGCCCAGAGGAACTTTTCAATATTCTGCTCCAATTTAATCTATTTTGGAGGTAATAGGTTTAGTTCAAATTATTTATTTTACTTGAGAGGCCAGAAATTCTGCTTTTAATCAATGGCTGCATATAAAGTAAGAGGACTTTTCTAATCCTATCATTTATGAATGATCACAGTAAAATATCTATTTTGACACATGCATGCTTATTGCACATATGTAAAATACAGAATTCAAATTATTAAGAGATGTTTAGGTTTGTTTCAGCTTCCTGCATCTCCCCTTGGCTGCAAATGGTGAACCAGAGCCAATGGGAGCTGCCAGGCTCTGTGACCGTGGCACCAGTAAATAAACACACCGTGGTAGCCAGTTAGCAGGTTTCTCAAAGTGGTTTCACAGGCCTCTTTGAGAAACACTGGTCTAAGGGAAATTTATTTTCCTTTAAACACTAATCTTTTTGACCCTTTAATAAGAACATTTGAAAGAACATGCTCTTTGGAACAGATCCTCCTATTTTCTCCACAAACTTAACTCTTTCTTGACATTCTGTGTCAAAATCACAAGCACGTGCAAAGTTTTGATGAATGGGATTTAAATGTGAATATTTTTTTAAACTTATAAGATTCCCCAAAGAGAATCACAATTTTTGGCTATTCAGAGTGTGATTAGCTCTATATTTTAACAAAACTGAAGAGCCTGAGGAATCCTAGCCACAAATCTCTTAGTTCTTCACTGAAGAAAGGGACTTCATCCTCCCAGATTTCTCATGACATCACAAAAATGGAAATTGGATGAAGTTCTGTCAATGCATTCTTCAATAATTACATCTTTAAAAAAAATTATATACTCCCACCTCACTTCTGAGACAGTCAACACTTCAATAATTATTTCACTTCTAATGTTTTAATACTGAAATGTTCATCTTGTTACCTATTAGAGGGACAGACTGATCCCACTATATATGTGAACATTTATTTTCTAACATCCACCAACACTATTCTACAACCAAGCAACTAAGATAATAAATAATAAATACAAAATAAGATACTCTACCCAAAATATATTTTGATCCAAGCTGCCTTAGATTCTGAAACTGGAAGTATATATAAAGGATTGCTATACAGCGTGTGATTGTCAGGATTATGATGTCACTGCTCAGAACATCCTATTTGAAATAAAAATGGCTTTAGTTGACTCATTAAAACACAATGAAAGTTTAACAATTAAAAGTGCCATACATTTAAATTTTTGAAGCTGTAAAATAAAAATGTTCAATTGTTTCAATTAAAATAACTGACCATACTATATCACATTTTACAATCTTTAAATATTGCAAAAAAACTAAAGGGTTCCTAGTCTACCAAGCGCATTATGATTAAGAACTCAAGTTAACAAAGACCTACTGTGTCACATTGTCTAGTAACTGCTTATGGCTACACGCATCTAAAATGGTAAAAATATGCAAAAAGAACTACTTCATTTCTAACATTTTAGGCAATTCCCCTCCCTCTGTCCTAATTCTATGAGAAAAATCTGCACTTTAAGAGTAGTTTAAGGGTTAAGTAGTAGATTAACTATAAACAAAATAATTTAACTTCTTACTTCTTCAAATTTTGGGCATTCATAATTCCAGCCACAGATCTTGTCATTACCAGTGAACATCTTCATGGACATCATACAGATGGTGAGAGTTATAGTCCCCACAATAACTTCCCATGGATGAGAGGCAACAAAAAGGCCATGCATTCGAAAGAGTCTAGACAGCATTTTCAAGCTTGTTTTTCTACACCTAGAACATGGAACAAAAGAAAATTTAGTACAATTAAGTAAAAAGCTTTAAAATGGAAAAAGAATGAGCACTGTTTAATTTCTTCCAAACCAATCTGTTTTAAGATATTAAGGAATCTCACCTCCATCTCTATATATGTATTGCCTCTCCTGTTCTGAAAATATTTTCTACTGTATCTGCTTCTTCAGATTTCCCCAAGAAAGTCCTTCCTATCTCACCAGTAAACACCCTATTTTCTTTTTCTTTTCAAAGAGATCTACTCAAAGCCTCCACATTTCTATTTCCAATGTCACTTCTGTCCTCTTCCATCCACTGAAAACCATTTGCAAATTTGACCAACCTCTTATTTCTGGCCAGTTTTACTTTATCCTTGTTCTCTTTGAGCTCACCCCTGTCCTTGTTACAGACAGCTGCTTCATCTTCCAAATACTCTCCTCAATGGCAGTGACTTTGAACTCTCCAGGTGATGCCTGTATTTTAGGTTCTTGTGCTAGCAATGGCAGGGAGTTGGTTTTAAAGACACTGGTGTTTGAGCTATACTACTTCATATAACCCTGTGTACTGAATGTTAGCATTATGATTAGTGCTACTGTAGCAGTGGTAAATTTTCACAACAAACTCAGTGTAGATGAGGCCTCAAGTTCTTATTTCAATGACTTCTTTCAATATTTCTTTGGGAAAACTGCATCTTCTTTTAGAATCTCGACAAGCATATTTAACCGCTCTTCTACACTCTCCATTTGGTTGCTCTCATTCACTCCAAAGTTTCCACTAGGGATGTGAATAGGTAATCGGTTACCCAGTTATCACCCAGTAAAGGCGATGCTTACTGGATAACAGTTAACTGGTTCCCTGGAGAGCAACTCTGCACCCATGGCCTGCACTAGTGCGGGGTCTGGAAGCCAGGAACCAGGAGTCGGCACAGCCAGCCGCTGGCCCCAGCACAGGAGCTGGAAGTGGAAGCCCAGTGGGTTCAGGAGCTGGAGCAGTGAGATCCCGCTAGTCAGTTAACCGGTTAAACATTAGGTTAACTGATTAAGCAGGATTTTACATCCCTAGCTTCAACTATTATCTTTATAATCATCACTACTTACTACTAAAACTATCACTCTATCCTGATTTTTCAACTTCTCTCCATTTGAGCATTTCTTCATCAGCAGCTTAAACATCTCTGGGACACCTTTTGGATTTGAGGTGTCAGTGAAGAAGGTAACTTCCCTCCTACTCTGGCTCACTTCTCTATCAATGCCGACAACTCGCCGTATCCTCCACAACATTCATTCTTACATTTTTAAAGCCAGACCCTCCGTCCCTCCCTTTGTATTCAGGCCCTAACTGAACCATAGGGATGACAATGTGTAGACAATTACAAGATTAACTGATAAACCTAGGCTTATTGGTTAATCCTGTTGACTACACGCACTCCCCCCTTGCTTCCTCTGTATCCAGACAGTAGGAAAGGGGAGGGGCAGGAGCTGGTGTCCATGGGGAGTCAGCTTTTAAGCCAGCTCTCCACAAGCACTGGATCTGCCTACCTCTCCCTGCTCACCCCCACACTGCTCCCTCTGAGGCAGCAGCATAGAGGGTGAGGGGGCGCAGGTGGAAGCCAATACACACGAGGAACTGGCTTTTAAGCAGAGGCAGTAGGAGGGAGGCAGGAGCCACCTGCTGTCCCCCCGGTACTGCTGCCTATATCAGAGGCAGCAGCATGGGACAGGAAGTGTGCTGCGAAGCAGCCTCTGTCTGTGGCAGGCCTGGGCTTGCTGTGGACAGAGGCTGCTCTGCGGCAGCAGCCTCTGGCTGCAGCCGGGGGGGGGGGGGGGGGGGGGGCGCTCAGGCACCCCACGGACCGAGGCTGCTGCTGCCCCACGCTGCTGCCTCTGATACAGAGGCAGCAGCACAGGGCGGCAGGTGAAGCTGGTCTGCACAGGAAGCCTGTTTTTAAACTGGCTCTCTTTGGAGACCAGCTCTCACCTGCCACCCTGTGCTGCTACCTCTGATAGAGAGACAGCAGCATAAGATGGCAGGGGGGTCCCTCGGAGTGGGGCTGGAAGCGCACTGGCTGCCAGTCCCACCCCCAGGGACTATTGAACAGTTGTGTAACCGCTAAAAAGTTATTGGTTATATGACTATTCTATTACACACTAATACCCCTACTGAATAGCACACCTTTCTTTTTCTATAAGCCTCATTAAACACATATCCTTTTCTTTTAATGCCTCCTGTTAAAACTAGGGATTAACTCAAGTCACTACTCGACTACTCGCTTCCCCCCTCCCCCAGTATCAAAAGGGGGGCAGGAGCTGGTTCCCCTTAGCATTGGCTCCATGGTACAGAAGCAGGGGAGAAGGGAGGCAGGCACAGCAGTCCAGGATCCCACGAGAGCTAGGACTGCTCAGTCCCAGCTTGCGCCAGGTCTGGTGCCTACCTCCCTCCCACTCTCTCCCTCCCTCCCTCGCCCCCTCGCAGCTTCGCATTTTAAATGTAGTAAGAGCTGTCCGATTCTTACTACATTTAAAATGCAGAGGCACAGCAATCCGGGACCTGGCACAAGCTGGAACCGCTCAGTCCCGGTTCACACCAGGTCCCGAACCTACTGTCGCTGAGGCTCTGCAATTTAAATGTATGTAGCAGGAGCTGGGCCCCTTATCGACTAATCAGATAGTACAATTTGTATTGACTAACTGTACGATTAGTCAATTACTCGCTTAACATCCTTAGCTAAAAACTTAATCACCATCAATTCAACTACATTAATTCCCCCTCAAGCCTACACCTGCCTACCACTTCAAACCACGCACACTGCTGCTGTCACGTTTATCTTCCTCTCATGCTACAGAGTTTTGGCTTCGATGTAGCTTTCAAAATCCATTACTAGCTTCCAAACAAAACAAGACACTACATTTCTTCCTTCGGCTAAAAATATAGATCCCCTTCCACAACCAACGTTCTGCCCAAGCTTCTCCAATATCCTTTACTTCTTTCATAAATTTCCATTTCAGTGCTGCCTTTCATCCTCCTGTTAACTTGGAGTGTTAAAAGAATAACATTCACCAAGAGGCGTCTGCATCCTCCAAAAGGCCAATCTATTCTGTATATTCTTCAACTATGAAAAAGACATCCCACACTGTTTGCTTTCTATTGTACTTTTGGATTCTAAGCTCTTCAAGGATATTTACTCTTTCTAAGGTTATGCAAGTAGAACTGTAATTTCATTGCACATTAATGGCTGTTTCTGTGACAAGTACTTCTGGAATTTGTGGCTTATTTTTCCATAACATGAAATCAATTAATTTTAAATACCTAAGATGAATGTTTAAATGCTTGGTACCTTAAAATTAATTAGTACTGAGATTCTAAAATCACTAGGCTAAGGAAGATCTTTGCATTGTGTGTATATCAGTCTAACACACTGGGGACCCAATTGCAGACTGGGGCCTTAAGAATTTCTGTAACATAAATGATCTTAAAAAAAAAAAAAAAAAGTCAATAGAAATTAGAAGTAGCAACTCTCCCCCTAGTCTGCAGGAAAGCGATATACCTTCTTCTCAACACACATCTTCTCGGACAGCAGAAATGCTGCAGTCATTCAACAGAGAGGCACAAGCCAGCCTGCAGAAGTGTTTCTCTCCAGGCTGAAGAGACCAGGGCCTCAGCAGTTAGAGTCTTTTTCTCTCCAAGTACACCCCTTTAAATCACAGGGCTCGGTCACAGCAGCAAAACAGTTCTTCATCCTTCTGCATAGCTGGAAGACTTGGAATCATTTTACTGGGAACCAAGAATTGTTAATTATGCACTTTGGAGTATGCATTTGTATGTCCATGTTTGTATTTCCAAGAATACTTTGAGGGGGTGAACAAACATGGACAAGGACTAGGAGCCTGACCCTTTCTGTAGCTTCTTTCATTTCTCTTCAAATGAGCTCTTTGCTGGGCTTAATAATCATTTAGACCAGGGCTTCTCAACTTTGGAAGCCCCGGGAGCTACAGTGATACAGCACATGTCGAGGGCCACAACTTAAGTGTGGTTGGCTATACATGCAAATATATATGCAAGTAGCTTCTTTCACATTGACTGGCATGAATACAAAGATTAAGACAAGACTACACAACCCGCAGGCCCCATTTAAGTCAGTTCTACTGATATTAATAAAATGCAATATTTACCCAAAATTTCCACCCATATGACAGCACTTTTCATGAGCAATAACAGTTGAGGAATTTAACTACTAAAATGCATATCAACAGAAAGCCATTATATTGACTATGCGTGTTGAGCCCCGTGTAAACCCAAACTGCACCATGGTCCACAAACAAACAGGCTGCGAGCCACGTGTTGAGTAGCCAATTTAGACTGTGCTCTACAAAGGGACATAGGTATTCCAATGATGAGCTTCATTGTGCCTAATTTTAGGTGCCTAGAAAATCACAGGAGCAACACGGAGATCTAAAAAGCCACTCTAGGTGAACAGGCTCCCTTTACAACGAAAGGGGAAGAGAAGTGTCTTAGAATGCATCAGGCAAGGTAAAGAGCCATCGAAGCCAGCCAACTGCAAGAGGAGTGAGAAGCCCTAACCCTCTCTCACGGATAGGTGTCACAGTCTGGACTATAAGGAGAAGCATATCTCCACTTAGCGACGTACCAACAGGCAGCTCTGCTTTAGAGATCCACCATCTTCTCTGGAGTTAGGTGCCTAAGGTGTTTCTTGCAGGAATGAGAGCAAGATATAGCCAAAACCTGTAGTCCAGACGTAGCCTAATACATTGCAAAGACATCTAGAATTTCTTTTGTATATTGCACAAGTGCTCTTTAATGTCGTGTATACATTTAAACAATAATTTATACTTTCTTGTTAGTGTTGTATTTGGTCACTTACTTCATAGACTGATAAAGTAATATAACTGTTCTCTTCACTTCAAAAAAATCAGCCTTAATAATCCATTAAATAAACTTCCAGTTCCGAAAACTATAGGTTCTGACTCTGGTTTAAGTCAAATGAATTTCATGGATTCCATGGAGATTCTCAATGAGATTTGAGCTATTTGTAGATATTTTTTGCAGTCCTGTTTTCAGGAGATGGGATTCAGAACCGTGTATTTGTTGGCCAAAGTGTTTGTCAGAAATTTTTGATTGCATTGAGAATAATAAAGTTGGTTATGGGTGATCAGGACAGGCAAGTAGGTGGCAGGATTTCTAGGGTTTCTATTGTTCAACAACACCTAAAACATAGCAAAAAATAAGTAAATCGAAGCTTGAAATGTATAGTAAACTGTGTTTTCTTATTTTTAAAAATAAGATCTTGATAATTTCAAGCCAAAAATCAATGTAACTATGCAAATTTCTTAAAGCAAACTGGGGGCTGTGCCCTGAGCTCACTATGCTCATCAATGCCCCCTCCGTCCACTTTTGCGGCCAGAGACCCTGATTATGTCATTCTGTCATGTGGCAGGAAAAAACTTTTTATAGAGAGAGATTCAGAATGTAATTCAATATCTTAATACAATCTAAATGTGAATTTTAAAAAAATTAAGATAAAAATAAGCAACATTTTTATGAATGCTGCTACATTCAGCCATGTTAGAGCTTTGCTGATTAATGATGCCATGATGTGATGTTCTACAGGAGCCCATTGCTGGCTGATGCAATCATTTTTACACAGGATTTACAATGAGGCATATTGTGTTTCTTATCACTAATTACTTGCACAACAGTAACAAATACTAGATATTTTGCATAGTTTATTTTTGCAGTTAAAGAAATAAGTCAATTTTTCTTAACAGATTTGATACACAAGCAGATGTTTAGACTTTGCTCTTAGCATCTGAAATGGCATCTGAAGTGAAATTTGCTTTGGAAAACAATTGTCAATTCATTTGCTCAGAACAGTAGAAGTGGTGGAGATTATGTTGCAAGCCTTGGTTTCTTTGGAAAGTAGAGACAAAACCCTGACTATCAGATCACTGAACATTTTGCCATTGATTGCGGTGGCCCAAGAATTTCACCCTAACAGCCTGGCGATCATTCCCAAATTCTAGTTTCTTTGAGGTAGAACATTCTGAAACATTTTTACCATTTAATAGACAAGTTATAATAGCACTTAATTATTTTAGCCTTTTCAAACTCATTATCTGTTACCATTAAGATATTCCTATATTTTGACTTTTTAAAATTACAACTACATTGTGTTTGCTCTGATGGAAGCCATACAACTATTGCCAACACTTCATAGAATACCAGACAAATATTCCTTTATAATGTAGTACAGATACTCATATGGAGAGAAAAGAGGAACCTACAACAGATAAAGCAGAACAAAACAAAAAATACCAGGAAAAAACATAAGGGAATGTTCTGCTAGCAAACAGAAATATGCATATTTTCCCTTTACAAAAGCCGTGTTTACTCTTACCCAGCAAAATGTGTTCCTCTAAATATCTGATATTCTGTCCCTTACTAGTTTCAACAATTCTGACAGTACTGAAGCTACGCCTACTAGACTAGAACTGCCAGGATTGCCTCTGGAACCTTTTTTAAATAGCAGAATTACATAAGCTAACTTCCACTCATCTGGCACAAAGGCCGATTTAACAATAGGTTACACACCACTGGGCATTTCTGCAATTTCACATGTGAGTTCTTTCCAAACCGCCCATGGGCTCCACCTTAGCTCACCACCTGCATCACTAGCTGCATTATAGGCTGCGCTCCCGTGAGGTGGTTCCTGCCGGTCAGCAACGCGACTGCAGACTAAGGCGGGGTCAAACCGGTGGCTCGCTGTGCAGGCTGTGGGATTGATGCCTGAGCTCCCCTGGGCACATGGGGTAGGCACGAATCAGCGACACGATCTGCCCGCAACACATACAACAAAAAAGCGGTGTGAAGGTGCCTGGGTTGGGTGTTGGCCCGAGCGGCACGTTATGGCCGCTCCCCACATCCCGAGCCACAGGACACTTCTCTGCGCCCGGCTATCTACGACGAGAGGGGCTCCGGCTGTGACCTTCCCTGCGGCGCGTCGAAGGGCGGAGCGGGCATGTCCGGATGAGGGAACACTTGCAACCCACCCCTTTATCCAGCCGCCCCAGACTCGGGGGGACCAAACGGTGCCGGGGTCACGATCCACTCACCTTAGCCGCCCTCTCAGGATTTCGTTTTAACGCAGGCCAGGCCCAGGCGGCAGCGGTCCCCCGGCGCGGAAGGGCCAGTGTCGTAAACAGGCCTGACCTCACCACGCCTGATGGAAATTCTGCCCCTTTCCCGCCCCTCCCTCTCGCGGTCCCCACTCACCGCCCCGCAAGCCCCGGCGTTCGCTGAACGTACCTGATAGAGCTCGCGCTTGCAGCTGCTACCCTTCTCTTTCCTCTCGCGCGGCGCGCCGCAGCTCACTGACTGAGGCAGGCGCGCGCGCCGCAACAAGGACAACCCCAGCGCGCGACACCCCGGCCGCCGCCATCGCCCGATCGCACAACCAATGGCGGGCGCCCGGCACGACACGTCACTTGCCCGTTGCCTTAGCAACCGGCCAGCGAAGCCGCACAGCGTTAGATGGATCAGGAGGGGGAAACGCGCCATCTCGCCAGGGGCCGCACTGTTTCTCATTGGTCAACAGACTGGGGTTTATTTGCGTATGGCTCTCTACTGAGCAACTGGCTAGCGGCTACGCTACCAAGTAGCGCGGGGAGGCGGGGCTGCCTCTCTCCTGCTGGGGGGGGAGCGCAGGGTCCCATTGCTTTGCTTTTCCTGGCCGGAATAACGGCCGCCCCGGGGGCCCACCTGCCCGGGCACAGTTGCTCCGTGCCAGGCTCAGGCCGCTCCCGCGCGTGGCTCTGCGGGAGGGAGCTGGCTTGGCCCGCAGCGCTCTACATTACATCCCCGGGATGCCCGGGCAGACTCCGTCGGGGCCACGCGGTCCCGTGTTCGCACCGACTTTGCATCAGGCTGTCACCCCATCCCGATGTGACTGGCCCTGGGGTGCTGGTTGGCAGGCGCCTGCCCGCCGCCTCGCGGTGCCGCCCTGGAGCCGGGCGGGGCTTCTGCCCCACGGGCTAAAGCCTGTTTCCTAGCTACCGCGGTGCGCTCTCCACTCCCTTTCCAGGGAGCTGGAGCAGGTTCCTCGGGTTAGGCTGTGCCTACTCCCTTTTGTTAGCTACAGCTCGCTAGTCCTCAACGAACAGTCCCGTGTTACCTTAGAGACTAACACCTACGATGAGCTTTCGTGGGGAAAACCCATTTCATCCAAAGCTCATGATATAATATATTTTGAAAGCTTCAGGGAGTAGCTGAGTTAGTCTGTACAGGATAAACTTAAAAAACAAATGGTCATCTAACAAAATATGTAGATGATATCATCTACATGTTTTGTTAGTCTATAAAGTGCTACCAGACCATTTTTTTTAGTTTATAATATATTTTGTTAGTTTCTAAGGTGTCACAGGACTGTTGTACTTGTACACAGTTATCCCTTTGAGACTTTTTAACATGCTAGTCTATATCTTCGGCTGCCTATGACTTGTTCCAACTTTGCATGCCCCCTTTGAGGCAAGAGCTTTAGTGTTGCTTTCCTGGATGACCCCAGTGTCAGGGACAATGAGTTACATGTGCCCCTGCTCCACCAGTGTGAGAGCATGGGCCTGACTCCACCAAAGTTTGAGTCAGGGAAGAGACCCAATCTTTTAAGAGGGGTCCTGCCGCCACCACTGGCAAGCGCAGTGAAGCTAAAGTGACTTTTCTGCCTGCCCACTGTACACTGCTTCCAAATCTGTAAGTGTTTTGCTGCTAGGTCCCTGCGGACCCTGAGGGGGGATTGTCTCTGTGTGCCCCTGCTACCAATGGGAGTGGTGGGAGCTGTGCCTATGGACAGCAGTTTCTGGAGCCCCTCTCCAGGAGCCACTGCCAAAGCATGGTTTTGGGTCACTTACGGGAGCCACCCCAGGTAAGAGCCACACCCTCACCCTCTCCTGTATATCCACCCGCTAACATAGTCTAGAGTCTGCACACAAACTCCCTCCTAGAGCCTGTCCCCTTAACCCTTCTGCACCCAAATTCCCACCCAGAGCCTGACCCCTCACAACTTGACCCCTCACCTGCACTCAACCCCCCTCCTGTACCCAGTCTCCTGCCCCAGCCCCCAAACTCCCGCCCAGAGCCTCACCTCTTTTGCACCCCAACTCTCTCAGAGCCTGCATTCCCTGCCACATCCCAATCACTTGCCCCAGTCCAGAGCCTGCATCCAGCACCCAAACTCCATCCCAGAGTCTGCACCTCAAATGCCTTCTTGCACCCAAATTCCCTTCCAGAACCTTAGGCAGTGGGGGAGGGCAGGATTTGGACTTGTTCTGGGCAATTCCAAAAATTATACATACCTGCTGCCACTGCCCAGTGGTCCATTCAGTACAGTGTACTGCCCTGATACCATGGGCTACCAGATGGTTCATGGCAAGATGCAAGAAACCCCAGAATGGACAGTTCTCGAATAATCTCCCTGATGAAGAAAAGGTTTGGTCTGGTCCTCATACGGCTTGGTGTATGTCCTGAAGTGTGCAATAAATATTTTTGAAAATCCTATCTAATGTAATTGGATGTTTGCATTACCCATATAGCTGGCATATCCCTTTTTAAATCCTATTAAATTCTTGCTTTCTGTGATACCGAGTGGCAAGGAATTGGACAGTTTAACTATGTGTTGTATAAAAGTATTTTATCAGTTGTACGTTTATTGCCTTTCATGTTCTTGCGCTAAGAGGGTAAATAGGAATGCCAGATAAAGCTTATCTTTCCCATTCTTTTTTGTTGTATACTTCTGTTAGGTTTCTTTGTATGTGTCTCCTCCCTAGAACAGTTCTGTTGCTTTCAGTCTCTTCTCATACAGAAGTCCATTATCTCTGAACCCCTTCTATCTGTTATATGTGTTTTTGAGATAAAATGAATAGCCAACCAATTTTCTAAATAATTACGTATTTTCAGGGTTATTTTCTGTCCCATTTCTTATTCATTCTAATATTGTTTGCTATCTGTTGTTGTTGTCTGTTATGCATTGAAAAAAGGTTTTCATTCTACTGTCAATGAAAACCACAACTTTTTTCTGTGGTGTTACTTACTTTAGAACACAGCATTCTGTATTAAATAGTTCATATTATTCTTCCTAGTTCACTACCTTGTCTTTGTCAGCAATTTAATCTTCCATCATATTGTCCATTCATTTAACTCTTTTAAGCCTCTCTAACATTCTTCTGTCTTTTCTATCCTTGATTAGCTAAATAACTTTGTGTCATCTGCAAATTTTACCATTTTTATGGGTCAACTAAGTTCCGTGTCATAAATAAATATATAAAACACCAAACCCTGGATAGGACCTGGCGACTCCCCTATTGTTAAACTTTTGCCATACTTAAAATGGAATATTTATTCATTTTTTCCCTTCATGACCCCCAGAGGGAGTGATGGGCATAATACCCATCCCCTCACTGTGTAGTTTGCCATTTAGGCCTAATTTCTGACCCACAAATTGATTCATTGATGCCCTCTGGCACATACTTCATATTAATCAGGCCTGATAGGAATACAATCCTAGATTACATGAACAGGCCTTGTTGTTTGGACTAATTCAGTCTGTTTCCCTCTTGTACCTTTTCCCATCGATACATATTTATTACTCAAAGATTTACCTGATGTTGCTTGGGTCCTTCAGGGTAGGGGGGTTCAGGTGCAGGAGTCTGTGCAAGAGGTGGGAGGAGTAGGGGTGCTTGAGGCAGAGGGAGTGCAGGAGTCAGAGGACAGAGTGGGGGCTCAGGGCAGGGGGCTGGGAGGACTCACCAGGGCCTCCCATGACAGTGAGAGCAGTACTGCAATGGCAGCTCCTGGGGCCATGTTGTCTGCTAGTGGCTCCTCTCCGGGGCGGGGGGCTGGAAGCTGTGTTGCCTGGCCCTGGCCTGTGTCTCCTCTGGGGTGGGGGAAGCAGGCTTCCACTGCCTTGACGTGGCTCGCATCTGCTCCCAGGAAGGGGGGATGGACGCACGGGACTCCACTACCTGGCCCCAGCCCATGTCTCCTCCAAGGGAGGAGGACCAAAGCTGCACTGCCCAGCTCTGCCCCACGTCTCCTCAGGAGGAGGGCAGGGCTCTGCTGCCTGCTGTGGCCCATGGCTCCGCTGCCCAGCCCCAGCCTGCAGCTCCTCAGGGAAGAGGGCAGGGCTCTGCTGACTGGCCCCAGCTCGCATCTCCTCAGTGGGAAGGGCAGGGCTCTGCTACCCAGCTCCAGCCTGCTGCTCCTTGGTGGGAAGGTGGGGGTCTCCTCTGGTCCTGCAACCGAGGATGGGGGGGGGAGGGGGAAGGGATTTGGAGCATGGGGCCCATTTATACCTGACCGGTGGCCATCAATATGAAGAACCGCATCCCCAGATGGCCACTCTGTTCCTGGTGCTGCCACCACTCTGTGCTCACTCTGCAGTTCACTGCCCTGAGTGGTCATTGCGGAGCATAACTGTCCCTGCTCTCAGACCCCTTTCCATGTTATGGAAAACAATCCCGTTCCAGGCACTTCCCATTTTCCCGGCACACGCAAACCCTGACCTTGCTTTAAATTAGGATAAGAGGAAACTGCATACCAAATTTGGTGGTCTTAGCTCTTACAGTTTAGGAGGAGTTCTTGAACAGATGGACTCACAAACAGATGCGTAAACTCTCTAAAATATGTATATGGCTACAAACTCTACAAAATATGTATATAGATAGGTTATTGTAACATTTTCATGAAGTTTCACTCACTCCTTATAGTTAAGCTCACAATTAGGGTAAATTTGTTGATCTGCTGAGCACGAAGCTCCTTCACGGACTACAGTTCCCAGAAGGCATTGAATCACCCTTTGCTTGCTCCTCCTAGGGATTCAGTGCCTCAGAAGTGGAAGGAGTTGCTGGGCATAGGGGCAGGGCTGCCTGGAGGAGCTGCCTGAGGGGAAGATAGTGGCTGCCTGGAGGTGGCTGTGGACTGAAAAAGGAGATATGCAGGAGGAGGGTGATACTAATAGTGACAGTGATGAGACAGTAGTGGAGGGCTCAGTAACTGAGAGTGACCTAGATGAAGAGGAGCTGCACATGAGGAGGTGATAAATATATATGTGTAGGAGCAAGTGTGACTTAAACAATGAAAGTGTTCTCCTAGGAAGAACTAAGTGTTGCACCTGTGACATTTAGAGTTATTGCCTCTGAAAACAAAACCCCACAAAGAACAATCCTGTGAGACTGGAATCTACCTAATATAAACCTGACTAAAATCCTAGAGAATAAACTGGTTTTAGAAGAGCCTTTCTAGATTTGTTGTTAAATATTAATTTCAGGCTTTCTGTGACAGGTTAAAGTATGAGGGGGAAAAAAATCTCCAGAGAGTATTCCAGAACCCATATGTGGAATAGTAGTTTATTATAGAAATAGTCCCATTGATTTTTAAGGGTTATGATATTTATGATTTTTAAGAAGTAATGTATTTCTCAATGGAAGTAAAACTATCAGGATCCAACCCAAAGAAACTAAAATCAATTATAAAGACATAGGTAAAATAAAAATATTGCAAATGTAGACATTTCTTTTATGTTTTAATTTCAGAACTCTCTTGATGCTTTGGTTACTGAAAAATTAAATATGCCAAACAACTGTGCTCTTACTGTATATCTCCTAGGAAATGTGGCCTATACATTTTTTTGGAAATTTATAAAAACAAAGATGTGTTCATGACTCATACCCATCTATGGGAGTTTTCAGCTTAATACAGATTTTTATAACCAGGTTCTAAACTTTTTGAAAAATGGTGTTTGCCTTAGAAATGCTCTCACATCATTATAATGTTATTTAATAACTGATATTAAAGGGAAGGAATAGAAATATAGGCTTTGATTAATATTTTGTTGCTTGTGTTTGTACCTTTTGATAAGAGGACAATAGAACAATTTGTAGGTTGTGTCTTTTTATTTTTTAAAGGTTATCTTTTGCTAATAAGGACTTACCTCTAAAAACTGAAACCATCTTTGCTGCCAAAATAAGAAGAGTAAATGGAGGTAAGAAATTCTTCTTTATTCAGCCGATAGTATATGTTGTTTTTCCTGAGATCTGTATTTTTCTGACACTTTCTAAACTAGTTTTGCACAGTATTTTTAAGCAAAATAATTTTGCGTCTCTAATAAAATTTGAATAACAGATAATCTTTCAGTCCAGATTTTCAATATATTTTAAATAAATGAATTTGAAACAAAAAAATTGTTAGTTCTTATTTTTCTTCTGTACATTGTTACTAAGAGCAATGTTTAAGAAGAGTAGGGGTATAAGAGTAGGGGTTAAGTATAAAGGTTTTCTACAATAGCTCCTCAAAGTAAGATGTATAAACAAATATATGATGATGTGGCATAAAATTTCATTGGGACCTCTTTGCATTGCCTTCCATAATTCATCCTCATGTAATCACTTTTGAGAAATGTGATAATCCCATATTCATGTCAACAAAAACTTGGCTGGCAAAGCAGAATTATACCGCCTGTCTTGCAAGTATTTGAACTGTTCTGAACACAAAAGACCAGTGTACAGAACTCTACTCTGGCTTTCTGTTTGTTCCTACGTCCAATTCATGATATTTTTGCTTATTTTTAAGAACTTCATGGTTTGAAACCTGTCCCTCTGAGAGATTACCTCTTACCTTATATTGATTTATAGTAGGTAGGGGTCTGATTCAAACCCCGGGATGTCAATGTGTAGTCGACTAAATGGTTAACTGATAAGCCACATACTCCCCCTCCTCCCTTGCTGCCTCTGATACAGATGCCAGCGCAGCCTCTGTCTGCGGGGAGCTCGGGTCCTCCATGGGCAAAGGCTGCTGCTACTCTGTGCTGCTGCCTCTGATAGAGAGGCAACCATGCAGGGTGGCTGGGAGCTCCCCGAGAGTGGGACTGGGAGCACATTGGCTACTGGCCCCTCCCCAGGCACTATCCAATAGTCATGTAACTGCTATAATTTGATGCAGTTACATGGATTATTCAATTAATCCACATCTAACATCCCTAATTCAAACTCCATTGAAGTCAACGGGAGTCTTTCTAAATGGCTAGGATTTTCTTGGCATCAATTACTGGAGCTGAATTCTCTGAAATCTGGTGATAAGAGTTTTGTTAGCAAAGAAGGTCATCACCTGTGGAATTTGCACCTTCTGGTTATCCACTAGAATTAGAATTTCAGAGTACAATTTAAGGTGTGTCTATTTGGCTCATTGTTAAGCTTTTAGTTTGTGGGAGTGGGGATTTGTCTGTGCTTTGTTGTTGTCCCTGTTGTTATGTCAAGTATCAGAGGGGTAGTCATGTTAGTCTGAACCTGCAAAAGCGGCGAGGAGTCCTGTGGCACCTTATAGACTAACCGAAGTGTTGGAGCATAAGTTTTCATGGGCAAAGACCCACTTTGACATGCATCTGACGAAGTGGGTCTTTGCCCACGAAAGCTTATGCTCCAGCACTTCGGTTGGTCTATAAGGTGCCACAAGGACTCCTCGCCGCCCCTGTTATTATGATGATTGCATATTGATGGAATTTCTGTTCAGCCCATTGCAGCTGTTAGCACATCAATTTCATGACAAGATAATATGTGCTATAGTAACTGAAGTTAATAAAATAATCAGTGAAATAATATGGATAACAATTTTTGGATTTTTGTAGCATAAGGGATCAGAATCAACAGAGTTGCACTCGGTATTATTCTAGAGCTGAGTTTTTCTCAGAATAATCATTTAGTAATTTTAATCTTCCCACTTCATTTTGATAATTAATGTGTAAAGATGAGTACTATCGTTTATTATATGCATGAGGACACTGACTAAAATTCCAGAAAAATCTATTGTCAGATGTGAATCACATTGTGTGATGTGTAGCCCATGTTTTCAAAATATTGCCTGCAAAAGAAATAATCTTTTTACCCTAAATTATTTTATTTTCAATTCTTGCATCTGCCATATTAATTTTTAGAATCTAGTCTAATAGAGGTGACTTTTGTGAAGGAGTGATTTGTTAAATTATTTTTCAGGCAGTTGGAATTTACAGAAATTCCTTGAGTCTGTGTAACAGTATCATAACAAAAGTGACTTGAACTACCTGTTTTTGTGTTTAGTTTTAGAAAAGCTCTCCCCAGAGATTCAGCTTGTCTGTAAATTCAGCAATGATCTAAAAAATGTGACGCAAAAGAACCGTACAAATCCGGTATGTATAGAAATAACAGCTTTTCAGCTGCACACATACTGCAATGAATAATTTTATTAGAATCACTATGCCTGACTATGTTCTTCCCCCTTCCGTACATGTAAAGAGCCAGAATGTATGTTGTTTTTTATGGAAGAAGTAGCATCAAATCTGCAATATATGCTCACGGTCCAGTGGCGGCCCTAGACTAGCTGCCAGCAACTTGTGCCCTTGGCGAACCATGCAATCAGCGCCCCTACCTCCAAACCTCTCAATGATAGTGCGCTTGAATTTGGCGCCCCATTTAACTTGGCGCCCTAGGCGACTGCCTAGTTCGCCTATATGGATGGGGGCCGCCCCACCCCAGGAATGCACAGAAATGTTTCCTCTGGAGTTTTATGGATGTGAAGCTTGCTACTGTTGCAGGAATAGGGCTGCAATAGAGGTGTTGAGATCAGGGAGCAGCTGTGCTTTGTAACACACTCCCCTCTACAAGTAATAGATGGAAGGTAGATATGCCTAAATTAGTGTTACCAGAATGCACCATTGGTCATTCATAACTGTTAACACAGAATATTAATCGATCTTTTTTGAAGAGTTGTTTTTTAAAACAAGAGGGATAATCTGTTGCTCAGTACCTATTCTAGCTAGGTTGTTAGTGATAATTCCTGCTCTGAAATCTACTAGTATTACATAACAAATTGCCCAATGTTAATAATTAGCCTGTAAAATTACCTGATGCTCCAGTTCACAACCAATTTTTTCCGCCTGCAGATGACAGGCTGACAGTATGAGTAAGAGGAAACTCTACATTGTTATCATGGAGATTCCTGTCCTCTATGAGAGTTTCTTTAGACTCCATTTATACCTGTATAGCATATTCCTTTGTGTGAACACTCCTATTCTGATATGAGTGACTTTTTTCAGTTTAATTTAATCCTCTTCCCAAAAGACATAAAATAAACCAAAAGAAAGAACTCTTAGAATAAGAGGGCCCATACTGGAAGGGAGCAGGGGTGGGGAGAGGGTTGTAATACAGATAATATAACTATATTAATTAAAATAAATACTTTCGGCTAAAAGTACTTTTCAGTGTAGACAAAGCCTTAGTTTTAGGTTATTAGTAGCATTTCTAATAGTTTTTGTGATTAATGCTGTTACTTCAGCCCTTTCTGGAGTAGCAGCCTATCCTCTTTAATTGGAAGATGCAGGTTGGAAGAATACCTGAGGGAAGGAAAATGGTTAGAAATAATTTGGGCTAGGAGAATGAATTCACTAAGGAGGGTGAATTTGAGGCAAGGAATACATTTAATTTGTGCTTTGGTTATTTCACGAGTAAAATAGCTCAAGATTAAGGGTATTACAATTTAATTATATATTTTCATTCTGACTATATTTTGTCTTCCATGACTTGGATTGAATAACTAGCTGATATGCCATAACAATATTTTACATAGTAATCTGGTCTGGCAGAATTCAGAGTTTCACTGATAACTGCTGTATTTAAATCTTCCAAAACCACTAATTATAGGAAGAAGCTAGGTGTATAATAATGCTGAAAAATTAAATCACTGAATAGTTTATATTCACCAAGTTGTTCCAACACTTTTTCCTCCCAGATTGCTCATGAGATGGGTGAAATTGAACAATCTCAATCTCTGCTACAGTGAGTATAGTATACACTGAACAAATGACGTTCAGGCAAACAGTAGTTTTCCAGCATACAATTTCCCTTGTAACCTCATTTGGATGGGATATTCTTTCCAGCCTTGAATTATAAAATAGTTTTACTTTTTGCTAATAAGCAGTTTAATGCAAGAGATGGCTTTGTATCAGTGATGGTGAAACCATTCTTGTGTCCATTCCTAAATCCATATAGTATGTAGTAGTTAGGATAGGTGTAACTGAAAAAAAAATAGAATAAACTTCCTGACACTGACTTTATTAGACCTTTATTAGGAATGGCCTATGCCATAGAATACTTTGTGGAATTGCTACCACTTGGCACAATTAGTAGACCACACAGAATCCTAAAATCCAGTTGGGAATAATCTATGTTGGCAAGAAAATAGGTTGGTTGGTTGATATAATGTAGTGATACTCAATAGTTTGGGAACCAAAGTAGTGATCATTGTTAATCAAAGAAGCTATTGTGGCGTGAATTTATTGTTTAATTTATTGTTGTTCTATATTCATATTCAATAATATGATGGGGAAATATTTAGTTATTTAATTCTCACAGCAAGATGACTGACCAAATATTATTGTTTCACCTACAATTGGTTAATAACCTAGGAAAACCATCATGATTGGCCAATAACTTAGATTGGTTAATAATTTAATCATTCCATTTTAATAGCATGTACTGGATAAAGCTGCAGGAGACGTGTTAAAGAGCTGCTTCCAAGTAGGGCTGTCAAAAGTGGTTATAAATAATTGTGATTAATCATGTGATTAAAAACATTGTTGTGATGGGGCGCCCCGGCCCTGCACTTCCGATAGGCCCGGGCTCCGGCGTGGCAGGGAGGAAGACGGGGGGAAATGCACGCATGCGTGGCGTGCTTGGCAGCTGCGCGACAGTGGGGTTGGACGGGGCGAAGTGAGGGCAGCCAGCTCCAGTGGGAAGGGGAGGCAGGACGCAGGCGCAGAGTACCGCGAGGTGGTTTGGCTGCTGATGAAGGGGGTGCCTCGGCGTAACGTAACGCCAGGGCGCCAAGATTTAAAAGAAGAAGGCTGGAGAAGAGAGGGGGGAGAGGCCACAACCACAGCAGGAACTGGGGAGACAGGCAGGGTGAGTGACGAACAGGTGAAGGAAACTACACCAGGGGAGAGGAAGCAGCCCAGGGCAGGGCAAGGAGCCCGCGGGCTGGTACGTTTAGGAGGAAAGCCCCTTCAGCCGGACAAGACCCAGACAGGTCGACGTCCTTAGGGCCCTGGGCTGGGGTCTGTGAGTGAGGGTGGGCCCGGACCCCCCTCTCCCCACCACCAGGTGAAGGCTGTGTTGACAGAATCCCCGTGGAGGGATTCCTTGGGTATATTGAGCAAGACCATGCCAAAAAGCTGATAAACTGTAAAATTATGGTCAAGGTGGCCAATAAAACATAGGGTGGAGGCTTGAAACTTTTACAGTTGTTATTAATCCCACTCTTGAACTGTAAAAATCATCCAAAATATTTAAATAAATGGTATTTTATTGTTTAATAGTGCAATTAATAAAATATTTAATCATGGTTCATTTTAATTAATTTTTAAATTATGGTTAATTTGTTTGAGTTAGTAGCATGAGTTAAGTACTACTAACTTGTGAGTTTGAGTATCACTGATCTATTAGGTGTTTTAATACTATTAATTTATGATTACAGATGTTTTTTTAACTTGCTGTATAAACAACTGGAAGTACATCTATATATATTTCCAATACCATATCAAGCTGTTTTTACCTTTAATTGAGTGTCCTGTCTCCAGCAGTAGCCAGCACCTGCTGCTTATGTCCTGAAGAATGCTTACCACAGAATCTTATCTATCTTCCTCTTCCATGGGACCTAGGCCAGAAAATCTGCTAATGACAGATTAGCAGAGTTCATCTGTAGAGACTTGAGACAGGGCACTCATCGTTTATGGTTCAGGCCTCCTACTTTAGCAGCACTCTTAGGAATTCCATGGAAGGAGTTTTTGTTTGTTTTTTTTAAATGAGCTCTCAGCTAAGTTCCTTAAAATAATCTCTTACTTTAGGCTCCCTGTTAAGTTTGTAGTTATCTTTGGAGTCCAAATCTGGTACTAAATGACTTTTGTTCTGAAATATTTGAACCTATCTTCAATATTCCATTTTGTCTCCTGACACAGAAAGTGGCCTTTCTAGTTTTGTTCTCTGTAGCCTGACAATTTAGGGAGTATCCAGATGTGACTTGTGATCCCCATGCCTCGTTTTACACAAAGTGAAAGTAATTTTTCAAACTTGCTCCTGTTTTCTCCTCCAGATCTCCACCTTATCTAGGAGATCCCTCTTCTCAACTTCTACCCACATCCAAAAGCCAGACCAGTCTAATGTCACTACCTGCATATCTGCCAAGACATAACCTGATTTGCCTGAACTGATAGCTCTGCAAATCTAAGTCCCTTTTCATCCTGTTCAAAGAACCTCACTAAAGGGTGTAGATACTCTATGTCCTTTCCTGCAGGTTCAAACTTCCTATCTGCACTCCTACTTTCTTGCAGATCTCCTGTGCTCAGACTTGGAACTCACTGTACTTGAGTGGTGGTCATGTCATTGGCACTGGCTATGCCCTTAGCTGGACATGATGTGCCTTCTTTGGATTAATTCAGCTAATGCTGAATTTCATAGGCAAGTTCTCTAGAAATTCTTTTCCAAATGCCAGCAGGCTCAGGCACATCTTCCTTACTTGATGTCCCAGTTTCTTCCATCCTGTCATATTAACCATGTCTATTTTAGCATCTCTGTAGTTACTCTTCTCGTTCTTGGATGTGTCTGCAGGTCAGGGCAATCCACATGATGGCTACCATACCACAGAAAAATAAATTTCTCTTGCAGCATTATTCGTTTTCTGTGATGTGGCAACACCAGCATGGGCACCCAGGTAGGACACCTGATGAAATAATCAGGCTTAAAGTAACTAGAAGGTCAGTGTTGCATGAGATTATCATATATTTTCCTAGCCCTAGAAATTCTCCACTGGTGAAAGTCCCGGTCACAAAAATCCTGCATCTGGTGAGGCTTGCCCCCTACCTGCCTATAGGGCTAACCTGCTCAAGAGCATATAAATAAATAATTATTCTTATTGTTTTGATTATATGTTTATTATAATAAGTTACGGTAGGTTTATATTGGTAGTTTGGCTGTAACAGAAGAGACTTACAGGCCATGTCCTGTATGTTGAGCTAAGGCAAAATGAGTATTTTTGTCTCGGACCTTTCACCCAGATAGCACAGTTAGCTCACATATGTTCGGGACCTTTCACCTAGGTAGATGGTGGTAAGACTATGGAACTTTCCATGGTACAGGAATACCTTCAAACTTCACAGGTGCATCGTTACTTAGAAAACCCCAAAATAACCAGTTGAGACCAGACTGAATAACAGAAATAATAAATGTGATAAACAACCACAAAAGGCCCATGGTAATGAATTGACACATAAGATAAAAAGTTGAGATCAGTGATATACTGACCTATTGGAAAAAGACACATCACTATTAGTAAGGAAATGCAAATAAGGAGAAAAGGAAACATCCCCTACTGCAGTGGTTCCCAATCTTTTTGATACTGGGGACCAGTAAACCCATTCACAAGCTTTTGGAGGACCAGTAACATTTATTTGCATATTTGCATATTAATTAAGCAAATGCTGAATATGCAAATAAATTGTTGCTAGCCCTACCTGTCTGGCGGGTTGTTCCGCCCCCTTTCCTGGCCCCAATCCCGGTCGCTTTATTGGCTGGTGCTGGCTCCCCTGGCTGCGTCTGGCACCAGGCATTATGTGTCTGTGCGCCCGGCGACCGGCGGGTTGTTCTGCCCCCCCTTCTGGCCCCAATCCCAGCTGCTTTATCGGCCGGCACTGGCTCCCCTGGCTGCGTCCAGCACTGGGCTTTCTGCGTCGGTACGCACGGCGTCCGGCCTTCTCCCTGGGTCCTAGTGCCCACCGGATCTAGCTCCGCCACCCAGGAGCATGCCCAGCAGAGACGCCGCAGCAGTGGACTCTCTCCCAAGAGGGCTGCGCCACCGCGTTCGGCAGTGCAGGGTGCTGCTATCCCATCACACAAATTAATAGTATTGTGCGTGATAATTTTTCTAAGGACTGGTATTTTTTTTCTAAGGACTGGTACTGGGCCGTGGACCACACTTTGGGAAATGCTGCCCTACTGAATATGTATCAAAAATAACAATGTCAGTGTAACATGATAAAAGTGGCATTCCAGCCTAGGGGTGTTAAGAGAAGGAGATGTAGTCCTTGGAAAGTGCCAGAATGATGGCCGCTTGTGAGGATGGGGAAAGTGCAGGTGATGAGGAAGATGATGGCTAACACCTCAGATTGTTCTAAAAGGAATGGTGTGAGTATATGGTATGGAAATATAGATGTACGCTCCCTATTTATCTTACGAAATTGGGTGTTTGTGACTGTGTTAAATGTATTATTTAACTATAAACTTCTAAATACACAAGAGTTCCTGTAGTGTGAGTGATGCATCTGTGCACATTCAGGTTCCCAACCACAGAATAATTGAGTACTGGGCCTGATCCTGGGACAAAGGACCCATCAACCCTAAAAGTGGAAACTGGAAATTTATAAGCAATCATAGATCAGGCAACAAGAGGGCTCAATGTTTGATCACACTGGTATTATATTGTGAGTAAATATACTTCTGTACTGACACCTTGCACCATTGGTCCCCATACTTTTTAGGGTTGTGCTCCCACTGTCCACACTTTACTACCTCCCCATCAGGGCCAGGAACAGGGCCACAACACTGGGATGGGGGACAGACAGGAGTAAGAAGGCTGGAGCTGGGTACAGAATCAAGGCTAGGGGGTAGGGCCAGAAGCAGAGCTGCAGCCAGGCAACAGTAGGAGCTCGCAGCCAGGCCCTCAGACAGATGTGGAGCCACATTGAAGCTGGATATAGGAGTTAGGTGTGGAACTGGGAGCTAGGTCTGAGACTGGGGGTGACATGGGGCTGGGTGGTGCTCACTCTCTGTCCCCTATAGGGGCTGGCCAAACCTGTTGCAACCCCCGAGTATGCCTCAGTGCTAGCCTAGGAGAGGTGCACCCCAAAGTTTGGGAACCTCTACTCTACACACTATTGTAATAATCTCTATATAAAATATGCCTTGTGAGGTCAGCAGGTCAATAATATCTGGTGAAATGGGTGTAGCAACATTTTATGTAAAGTTATGAGCATATGTTTACCAAACAAGTCTGGGAAGGGGGTAAACCTGTTCCTAAATAATGCCTCTAGTTAGGTATCCTCAAAGTTGACTGACCTGTCAAGTGGCCATTCTTTGGTAATGAAGGCGAGGCAGGAACAGATCAATCTGCATTTTAACAAGCAACAGTGTGGAACCTCTTTAATGGTGAAATTGCATGTCTCCATCCTCGCAACAGGAAGGAACTTTATATATAACATTAAGGAAATTACATTTGAAAAGGTCCCTTGACTATAAAAATAAGGGGCAAAAACACTCCAGATTCTCTCCCTATCTTTCTCATCCAAGAAGACAGGAACCAGCCTTTGGACTTTGGGAGGGGCTCTGAGGTTAGAATTTGATCAGCCTGGTTGCTGGGAATGTGTAAGGATTTTATCTTGAACCAAGTCTAGTTTAGACTTGGCTATAAACCTTAGCTTATAGCAAGCATTTTATCTTTATTTCTCTTGTAACTCTTTCTGACTTTAATACCTTGTACTTGTATTCTCTTAAAATCTCTTCTTATAGTTAAATAAAATTGTGTTATTTTTTAATTAAAACGAATTCAGTGTTGTGTTTGCGCTGAATAGCTTACTAACTCCAGTTAAAGTAAATAAACTGTTGTGTATTGATGCTTTACAGGGGCAACAGGCCTTTCATATCTGAACTGTCCAGGTGAGGGCTGGACAGTGCAGAACATGTGTTTTGGAACAGGGATTGTGTTGGCATCACTCTGCAGGTAATAGTTGAGCCTGTTACAAGCTAGAGTGTGGCTGTTGTGACAATTCGAGGATACAAATAATAGCCAGCCTTATTTAGGTAATTGAGAAGTGTACTTTACTGATTATGTTTGTGATTAGGGAATTTATGCTTTTAAAAAACCTCAGGTATTTCCACTAATAATTGCAAGGAAAAATTACTTTCATTGTCTTAACCTCTGCAGAGATCAGGGTAAGACAGGGCTCAAAATTTTGTCCAAAGTATCAGAACAGGCAAAGCATTTTTGTTCATTGCCCTTTGAATGACAATCTCTTAAAATTATATTTATTTGTTTTTAGGGGTACAGTATTTATTACAAAGATTCCTCACCTTGATGTTCCTCAAAATGCTGCAGTAGGTAAAAAGCAAAATTATTCTGTATGTATGTTTTATGTTGTATGTTGTAGAAAACAGCCTAAAATACAGTTCCTCTCAATTAGGCAAAAACAACTGAGAAATTCTAAATGAGTATGCACATAGATTTATTTAGGATATATCCATTTGTGAACTTTGAGACCAGAGGGACAGATTTTTAAAGAAACTAAGGTGCCTAAAGAAGAATTAAGTGCCTAAATCTACCACTTACATACCCATGGTATTTTTAAATCCACTTGCTTAACCCCCTAGATCAGTGTTTCTGAAAGTGTACCATGGAAACACTTTCAGAAACACTTTAACTGGCCTCCCCGGTTTGTTTATGTACCGGTGCCACGGCCACGGAGCCTTGCGGCTTCTGTTGGCTCCGTTTCATCATTTGGAGCCAAGGGGAGCTGCAGGAAGCAGTGGCCCGGCCCATGCTGATTCCCATGGCTCTCCTTAGCTGCAAAGGACGAAACAGAGCCAATAGAAGCCGCGAGGCTCTGTGGTTGCGGCGCCAGTACATAAACAAACCAGGGAGGCCAGTTAAAGTGTTTCTGAAAGTGTTTCCTCAGTACACTTTCAGAAACACTGCCCTAGATGACTGTGTTCCTGTCCATTAGCATTGAAAACCTAAGCACTGGTGTCCTAAGTGCTGCCACTACCCCATAGCAAATGGTTGTAGCTTTGTAACCCAGTAACTGTTACCTGGAGCAGGGGTAAGTGAGGATGGCTGTGCATGAACATGCTGCAGAGAAAGATAGGAAAGAAGGGTGGGGAAGATTTTGCTTAAGTCAGTAGCAGGGTTGGAGTAGCAGCACCAGGACCTCTGTGGGTCACTTCAGGAGTCTGGTGATATTGATCTTTCTATATATTTTAAAGATTTTTATGTATTTTTGAGGCTGCTGATCAATTTAAAAAATTAATCATGATTAATTGTGAGTTTAATCAGGCTGTTAATAATAAAATGCCATTTATTTAAATATTTTTGGATTTTTTTACATATTTTCTATATTGATTTCATTTACAACACAGAATATGAAGTATATGATGCTAACTTTATATTTATTTTTATTACAAATATTTGTACTGTAATATTTGTACTGTAATTGTACTATAGTGCAATCTCTTTTTTCTTAAAAGATGAACTTACAAATGTAGAATTATGTAACAAAAAACTGCATTCAAAAATAAAATAATGTAAAACTTTAGAACCTGTAAGTCTACTCAGTCCTACTTCTTGTTCAGCCAGATGCTCAGATAAATAAGTTTGTTTATATTTGCAGGAGACAGTTCTGCCCTCATTTTGTTTACAGTGTCACCTGAAAATAAGAACAGATGCCTGCATGGCACGTTTGTAGCTGGCATTGCAAAAAATTTGTGCCAGAAATGCTAAACATTCATCATGCCTCAGTCACTATTCTAGAGGACATGCTTCTATGTTGATGGCACTTGTTAAAAAAGTAATACATGAATTAAATTTGTGACTGAACTCCTTGGGAGAGAATTGCATGTCACCTGCTTTGTTTTACCCCACATTTTACCATATATTTCATGTAATATTAGTGTCAGATGATGACCCTGCATGTGTTGTTCATTTTAAGAATACTTTCACTGTGGGTTTGACAAAACACAAAAAAGGTACCATTGTGAGATGTGACAAGGTCAGGCCAGATGGTGTATTGCCAAAAGGCAATGGTTCTTCCCTTAAGAGATTCGGAGGCAATAAGCACACAAATTGGGTGAAGGCTTAAAGATTTTACTAAGCAAATATTAGGGTAAAATACAATGCTTAATATTAGAGTAAAATACAATGAAGCAAATCTCAAAATAAAATGCAATGTTTATTAAGAAAGTACAATGCTTATTAAGCCTAAGCAAACCTCAGAATAAAATGCAATGCCTATGTCCCTTCTGCTGCCGGGAACCCCCTGAAGAAGGACAGCAGACAGACTCTAGTGACCAGCATGTAGCACTTTCTGCGGCTTTGGTCTACGCCGTGGTTGCAATGTTAGGAATATTCCTGGCCTTTATATACTGTTGGATCTACAGTAATCACGCCTGTTGTTTTGAGAATCTAACAAGATTGTTGATACATTGCATATTTTCCCAGATCCAATAATTAGCTTGTTGATACTTTGCATATTTTCCCAGGGCAAATAATTAGCATTATCAGGTGGGAAAAATTCAGCATAGATAGTGATGTGATCTTCCCAAGTGCTCCTGCACTCCCATGCCAGGTGGCTGGCCTTGGGACCTGTCCCAGAACTTGTTAAGTCAACAGTGCATTCCTACACTGTACCATCTTGAGCAAACAGCTAGCTCTTTGAGAATAACAAAAGAATAATAAGAAGCAAAAAGCACAAAAAGCCTAGAACATCCAGGCCTGACAGGAGATGCAGGCATAAAAGAAATGTTTGTGGTACACCACCTAATTTCCTCAACCTCACAATCGTCTTCCGCATTTCCATTACAGATGGCTACAGGAGAGTGGTAGAAGGCAGGTATATTCAGGGTGGTCCCTAAGGGTGTGTGGGTCACAGGGAAACCCCTCCCCTTCCTCCAAGTTCTGTCCCTGCTTCATTTCCTTCCCATGCCTGCTCTGCCTCTTCCTGTCCCCATAGGAACCCTTCCCCAAAGTCCCCCCACCCTGAAACAACATGACTTGAGGAATTACGGAGGGACCTGACATAGGGCAACAACATGGGTTTGGCCTCCCCTCCCCCATCACCCTGCACTCACCGAGGTGGCAGGAGCTGTAGAAATCAGCAGATTATTTACTTGTTTCCATTACACAAGAACTAGAGGTCACAAAATGAAATTAATAGGTGGAGGTTTAAAACAGACAAAAGGAAGTGTTTTTTCACACAACGCATAGTCAACCTGTGGAACTCTTTGCCAGAGGATGTCGTGAAGACCAGGACTTTAACAGTGTTCAAAAAAGAACTAGATATATTCACAGAGGTTAGGTTCATCAATGGTTATTAGCCAGCATGGGCAGGAATAGTGTCCCTAGCCTCTCTTTGTCAGAAGCTGGAAATGGGTGACAGGGAGTGGACCTGTTCTGTTCATTCCCTCTGGAGCACCTGGCATTGGCCACTGTGGGCAGACAGGATACTGAGCTGGATGGACCTTTGATCTAACCCAGTATGGCCATTCTTATGTTCTTATGACCAGCAACCTGCTCTGCTCCTCTGCCCACCTCTCAGATGGGTCGCTCTGCTTCATCATGGCAGCGGGAAGTGGATCAACCTTGCCCCAGCCCACTTGACTCCCCAGAGCCTGCATTGCTCCATTTCCCATTGCTATGGTGAAGTGCAGTGACCCAGCTGGGAGATGGTGGCAGAACAGGCTTCTGCATCACTCTATTTCCTGCATTTTTGACCACCACAGTGAGTGCAGGGAGTCAACCCCTGCTGCCGCCCTGTGCCAGGCCCTCCAGGTAATCCCCCAAGCCACTCTGGGCCTCGTGGGCTAATATCAATATGGGGGGACCGTCCCATTCATAATATGGCTCTGGTTATATTTTCCCCGTATTAAACAGGTCCCTTTTCCCTGGGTAAGCTAAAAAGGGTTAATCCAGAACATTCAGGAACTTGCTTGAATCAATTAAAGCAGGCTGGCCAATAAAGACACCTGGAGTCAGTCAGGAACTTCCCAGAACCAATTAAGACAGGCTGATCAGGACACCTGGAGCCAATTAAGAACCAACTAGTTCTGGTTAAAGAGACTTCCCTTCCACTAGTTCATTGTGCACACAAGAAGTTGGGGGTAAGAAGGCACTGTGGAAGATCTGGAAGGTTCAAATGTTGTCAGATACCAGAGGAAGGTCCTGCAGTAAGGAAGATGCTAGGAATGCACCATGGGGAAGTAACCAGCGAATTGTAACTGTCACACAGCTGATACGGGGGACATTACAGGCAGATGCCATCCACAGAATCCCTGGGCTGGCACCTCCGGAACCCAGACCCACCCTCTATTCCCCATTTCCTCCTTTTCCCCAACTCCATACTTGCCATGAGAGAGTTGGTCCAGACAATGGGGAAGGACTATTTTGGAAAAGAGTCCCTGGTCCACTCAGAGGGGCAACAAAAACTATGGGGACTGGTCTCCTCTCTTTCCCCCGTGCTAGCCAGTGATGAAGGTGGCTAAATAAATGGCACATTTGTGCCCCTGGGAATAGTGTCTAAACTGAGGGCCACCATGAGCCTCCAAGGCAAGCAGTCTGCCCAAAAGCACAGGACTCACCAAAGCAGAGAAGAAGCTTTGTCACAGAGATTTCTAGAAAATAGCTACAGCACTCAACTGAAGATATAAGAATCTGATGTGCTTTCCTCAATTTGAAGGATGTGGTGTGGAGCATGCTATTGGAAATCTTAAAAGAGCAATATTCCAATGTGGAAACTAAAGAACCTGAACCACCAAACAAGAAAATCAACTTTATGCAAGTGGAATCTGACTCAGATGATGAAAATGAACATGCATTAGACTGCATTGCTTTGGATCATTATCAAGCAGAACCCAACGTCATCATGGACACGTCCTCTGGAATGGTGGCTGAAGAATATAGGGACATACGAATCTTTAGCACGTTTGGCATGCATATATCTTCTGATGCAGGTTACAACAGTGCTATATGAACACTTATTCTTGCTTTCAGGGGGCATTATAAATAGGTCACCATCCCCTGGAGAACCTAGTTTAAAGCCCTCCTCACTAGGTTAAAAAGCTTGCTTGTGAAAGATGCTCTTCCCTCTCCCCTTGTTCAGATCTCATCTCTTCCTAGCAATCCTCCTTTCTAGAACAACATCCCATGGTTGAAGAATCCAAAGTCCTCTCTTCAACACCACTTGTGCAACCACACATTTATCGCCATAATTTGCTGATCCTTACCTGAGCCCTTTCCTTCAAGTAGGAGGATAGACAAGAACACAACTTGCACCTCAACTTCCTTGATCCTTCTTCCCAGAGCCACATTGTTTGCAGTGATCTGCTCATCATTCTTGGCAGCATCATTGGTGTGCATGTGGAAAAGTAGGAAGAGGTAGTGGTCCGATGGCTTGATCAGTCTTAGCAGACACTGACACACCCTGAATTCTAGCTCCACGCAAGCAGCACACTTCTAGAGTTTCCCAATCTAGATGGCAGATGGATGACTGTGTCCCCCTCTAGGAGGGAGTCCCCAAACACCACCACCACCACCACGTGTCTCCTCTTCTTGGGATGATGGTCATGGAACTCCCATCCCTAGGACTGTGCATCCCATGCCTTTCATTCCATGGGGTTGTCTTCTGATTCCTTTCCTCAGAGAATTCTTCCAAACCATTATCTGCTGTAATACCTGTGCAGAGAGCCTGAAAATGGTTTCTTACCTCTGACTGCATGAGGGGTACATGAGTTCTCTTTCTTCTGGAGGTCACATGCTGCCAGATTTCCTTCCTGCTCTGCCCTCTCTGATTCTTCAGCATACTGTGCCTGCAGTACCAAATGCTGACTTCTGACCCAAAAGTCTTCATTTTCTCTGATGCAACGCAGGGTGGATATTTGGGCTTCTAGTCCTTTTAACCTTCTCTTCCAATATGGAGACCAGCTTGCACTTCATACTGATGAAGTTGCTTTTTATCCTCTGGAAGAAAGACAAACATGGCACATCCTTTGCAGGTCACAATAGCTGATCGTTCATTATCCATACTGTCTTCTTTTTAGGAGCTTCTACAGTTTCTTCTAGGAGCTTCACAGAAGACTGAAAGGCACAAAAACTCTGTAGGAACTTCCCCCAGGTGACCTCCTTCTGTTGCTTGTCCTCTGTTTGATGCTCATACAGTTCACAACTGGCAAAAAGCAGTTGGCCCTGGCTCAAAGCCTTCCCTCCGGTCAACTACTAACAGCTCACCTGGAACAAATGCACTCCCAATTCACCAAAACACAAACAGTCTCACTTTTCAAACAAATCAATACACAGTCAAACCGTCCCTGCAGCTAGCTTCAGTCAAACCAAATTGTTACAGCAGACAGACACTTTGATATTCACCCCACCAGCTCACAGTACTCTCACCCTAATGCAACCCTTACCGTAGCTCCTCTTGGATGGTTCCCAGAAAGATTCAATTTTTCTGTTCTCTACTCGCTGCTCACTCAGTTGTTAACTGGCTGCTTTTTATAAGTTTGCTGGTTCAAAGCAAGGTGCCTTCTCCCCAGCTAGATGGTGAAAGCTCTCTTTTATGTGGTGTGGGATATTGTTGAGACTGACCTCCTCCCGGTGTTGCCTTTGTCAGTCCTTGGGAATCCTTTGAGACTATGGAGAAAGGGGCTTGGATTAGATGAGTTTGTTGGCTCCGCATGGAGTGCTTGCCTCCCTCTCTTTCTCTCCATTTGCTCCTCCCTGGCCCTCAAGAATAATGACATGAAAGCATGATAGGAAGCTCAGCTCACCATTCTTTCTGTCCTATGTCTGTAATTTGTTTCTGTCTGGGAGCAGGGAAGTGGAGTGTGTCTTATCAAGTGGCTTGGGCTCCTATGAGTGCTCAGGTGGACACCAGTGGGAGGGGAATAGAATATATTTTCTGTTTTCCAGTGCTTGTACTAGAGAGTGGAAATGGCCAAGGGACAGAGCAGTCAGTCAGATGTGTGTAAGGGCTAGTCAGCCTTTCATCACTTTGTAAGATGTCTGGTTAAGCAGGGCAGTGCTCATCTCATCTTTTAAAAGTCCCATATATAGCTGCTTCGATGACTCCCATCTAAATGAATAGGGAGAAGAGTGCCTAACTGGCACCTATCTTGGCTCTTAAAATTCCGTAGGTCATGAACCATTTAGAGCAGGCAAGATTGACATGCTGAGGCCCTAAATTATGTCAAGTTAAGACATAACATTACCATAAATTGTGTATTATTCTAACAGAAAGGAAATGAAAATAAAAAGAATAAAGTTTTATATTTGCATATACACTGATACATAGGATGCAACTAAAAACTAGTAACTTTTTTATATTTAGAGGCCCTTCATAATCTGAGGCCTTAAACTATATCTTACTTATCTTGTGCATAGATCCGGCACTCATTTAGCAAGTTCTGTCACATGGCACTAAATAGACAGTGTCTAAGTACCTTTAAAAATCTGTCCCTTCTTTTTTCAAAGATGTCCTGGAGCACAAGTTACATTATTTTCCATATACTGTTGGGATTGTGTAACTTTTGCAGTTTGTTATAAAATAATTATTATTCTTCGTTTTCCTAAGACAGCGTTTCCCAAAGTGTGGTCTGCGGCCCAGTACCAGTCCTTAGAAAAAAAATACCGGTCCTTAGAAAAATTATCGTGCATGATCCTATTAATTTGTGTGACGGGGTAGCAGCACCCTGCACTGCCAAGCGCGGTGGCGCAACCCTCTTGTGAGAGAGCCCGCCGCCGCTGCATCTCTGCCGGGCATGCTCCCGGGCGGCGGGGCTAGATCCGGAGGGCACTAGGACCCAGAGAGAAGGCCGGGCGCTGGGCACACTGATGCAGAACGCCCGGTGCCGGATGCAGCCGGGAGAGCCAGCGCTGGCCAATAAAGTGGCTGGGATTGGGGCCAGGAGGGGGGGCGGGACAACCCGCCGGGAGCCATGTGCACCGACACAGAATGCCCAGTGCCGGATGCAGCCGGGAGAGCCGGTGCTGGCTGATAAAGCGGCCGGGATTGGGGCCAGGAGCGGGGGGGTGGAACAACCTGCCAGACAGGTAGGGCCAGCAGCACAATTTATTTGCATATTCAGCATTTGCTTAATGAATATGAAAATATGCAAATAAATTTTACCGGTCCTCCAAAAGCTTGTGAATGGGTTTACTGGTCCCCAGTATCAAAAAGATTGGGAACCACTATCCTAAGATATTCATATACTTCTAGATTGACACTGAGTCAATTGTGCTAGCACTGCCTAATAAAATTGTGCTCCAGAGATGTGCAAAGGGAAGGGAGGATATAAGAATCGCAGTTTCTGTGGCTCCCAGTGGTCCTTCATAGCACTTCCAGGGCTCAAGACACCCCTAAGAGGGGAAGAAGTGGAGCACTGCCACCAATCTGTATTAGGGTTGTTAAATATAGGTTAATTGAATAATCAAATAACCTAATGAATTCTTATTGGTTAGTTGACTATTCTATAGTCCCCGAGGGCGGCACTGGCAGCCAGTGCATTCCGGCCTCACTCCCGGGGAGTCTTCTGCCATTCTGCGTGGGGCTTAAAAACCAGCTCCCTTCGTGGACCAGCTGCCTGTTGCCCTGTGCTGCTGCCTCTGAAAGGGCATGTCAAGACTACATGGCTCCATTGATGGAGCCATGCAGATTACCTTTTTAGACATAGGAAAATGAAGCGGCAATTTAAATAATCGCCGCTTCATTTAATTAAAATGGCTGATGCGCTGTGCCAATCAGCTGTTTGTCGGCACAGCGCTGTAGTCTGGACGCTCCATGGTCGACATCAAAGGCATTTGTTGACCTCCCCGGTATGCCTCGTGGGATGAGGTTTCCCGGGGAGGTCGACAAATGCCTTTGATGGCGACCGCGGAGCGTCCAGACTACAGCGCTGTGCTGACAAACAGCTGATCGGCACAGAGTGGCAGCCGTTTTAATTTAAATGAAGCGGTGATTATTTAAATTGCCACTTCATTTTCCTATGTCTACAAAGGTAATCTACATGGCTCCGTCGACGGAGCCATGTAGTCTAGAAGTGCCCATACAGAGGCAGCAGCACAGGGTGGCAGCAGGGGGGGAATGCGTGTAGTCTATAGCATTAACCTATAAGCTTTTGCTTATCAGATGATCAGTAAATTGACTACACTATTACATCTCTAAGAGAATAGAGCTGAGAGTGTGGAGGTTGTGAAAAATATGCTGCATTCCCTGAAGCAGGTGGTGGTAGTTGATTGGTAGCCTTTGAAGGCACAGAACTATGAATCACAGATATAAGAAAACAGGAGGTAAAAGTAATAATGTAATATAACTAAGTTAGAAAAAAAATGTTGTTAAATAGAGTTTCCTTCACCAAACTAGATTAGCTTAAGCCAGGGACCACCTTAACAACAAGTGTGAAGGGAATTTGAAACTTCAACATCTTATAAGAACCAAGGAGCCCTTAATCAAAAAAGGCTGAGAAACTCAAAAAGTGCAATTCAGTGACAGGAAATTTGACAAATATTATTTTATTTACCATCATTATAGGTATAGATACTGACATGTCGGGATTTCAGAAAACAGAGAGTAAGGTGAGTTGATTGTTTCAACAGAATGCATGTCAACAGTTTCATTTGATTTACTTAGCATTTACAGAGTATTTTCTGGAAAAAAATGTGGCTCTATATGTTTAGAATATTTAAAGGAAAAATAGCAGTTTGTCCAAACCCACTCTGAAGCACATGTTCTTAATACAGATGTATAATTTAGCTTGAGGGCAGTTTGTGGAGGGACTATGAGAGCTGTGTCTGAAACTGAAATAGACACAAACTTGTAAACAGCGAGGCTTCCTTTAATGGGCCAGAATGTTGACCTAGATGCTGAAGCTCTAGAAAACCTCCCTTGCTGGCAGACTCATAGTTACTTAAAGTGGTTGCAATTTTCCCTTCCCAGGGGGTTAAGGAGCAGCAGGTTTGTAGAAATTATAGTGATGCCTAGACCTGTCTATGACTCTGGGAAGGAGTTTGGGTAGGAGATCTGGGGTACAGGCTCTGGGATAGACACGGGATGCTAGGTGCAGGCTCTGGACTGGGATAGGGGGTGTGACTGCAGGAGGGATTTAGGGGTGCAGGCTATGGGAAAGAGTTTGGGACTGGAGGGGATGCAGGGAAGGGGGTGTGGGAGAAAATTTGGGGGCAGGCATGAGTAGGAGTGTGATGCTTATGTGGAGTACCCCCACTTGGCAATAACTCCTTGTTGGGGGTCTCCATATGCTGCTGCCCACAGGACCACCCCTGCAGCTCTCATTGGCTGCAGGGACATGCCGGCGGCCATGCAGAATGAGAAGACAGAAAACACTCTAGCCCTTCTGCGCTGCCGATGGTGCAGAGGGGGGCCCCCGGGGCCGTTTTAAATTGGCAGACCAAGGACCGCACCGGGGGGGGGGTGTGCACAGGAGTGACAGGCAGGGCCAGGGGACAGACCCAGGCCCAAACAGTGCTAGACCGAGGTCTGAGGCCAAGAATATTCCTGGTGCCTGGGCATCATGGATCCATATAACTCATTTGCATGCAGATGTGTAGTAATCCATAAAGTTAGCAGTACTAAACTTGGAGCTGCTTCTGATTGGCTGTTTCAGAGAGATGCATTTTTGCATCTCTTTTATCCATGGTGTTGAATCCAGAGTCCTGTATTATCATGCACACTAAGTGAAGCTTTGCTTCTATTCACTTCACTAGCTTCCTGCCACCAGTGAGTGTGGGGGCGATTTCCCTCCATTCTCCCAAACCCTTTCCGTGAGCCATGGAGCAGAGTGGTCTGGGGGCAGGCTCTCTCCCCTTTTCCCCACCGCTGGTGAGTGCAGGGGTGAGCCCAACCCCTGCTGCCTCCTTGCCCTGCTTCTGTTCCCCGCAGCTCCTGTCCCCATAGCTCTGCTGCCCTTGAGCACATCCCACCACTCATCTGCAGAGGGGCCTACCCCTTGATCCCCCCATGGAGGGTTCAAGTGCTCTGGCTACATAGGGCACCAGAACTGGTAGGGATAGCCCTGCTCCAAACCCCCTCATCCCTGGCCCCATCCCAGAGCCTTCATCCCCTGCCAGCCAAACCCCTTGTCCCAGTCCAAAGTCCCCTCCCACACCCAAATATCCTCCCAGAGTTTGCACACTCTCACACACCCCTACCCTGTGCCCCAGTCTGGAGGCCCTCCTGCACCCCAACCTCCTGCCCGTGCCTAAGAAAGTGAGGAGGGATGGAATGAGTGATAGAAGGAGGGGAATGGAGTGAGTGGGGCAGTGCCTCTGTGAAGAGGCGGGCCAGTGGTGGGGCCTTGGTGAAGGGGTGGGGCAGGAGCCTCCAAAAAATGTTAAATCAAAATGGCAGAGTTGTTGACTCGAGTCCAACGACTTGAACTCGAGTCCGACTTAAGTCGCCTAGGTGATTCGACTCGAGACTCGACTCAGGTTCGTTGTTTGTGACTTGAGACTTGATTTGAGACTTGCTAATTTTGTTAAATCGACTTGGTGAAAAAATTGTCCAAAAATGCCGATATTGATGGCTTGCTTGTACAAAAGTGTCTTGACATTTTTAAAATTAAGACTTGAGACTCGACTTGGGACTTGACTTGAAAGTGACTTTAGGGACTCGAGACTCGACTTGAGACTTGACAGTGACGACTTGAAGACAACACTGCAAAATGGTAGTCCTAAAGTATTACAGTAGTTCTCAAAACAACATTAACATCCTAAAATGATTCTGAGGGGTAGCCGAGTTAGTCTGTAACAGGAAAAACTTAAAAAAACAACAGTCTAGTAGCACCTTAAAGACTAACAAAACATGTAGATGGTATCATGAGCTTTCGTGGGCGCAATTCACTTCTTCAGATGACAGGAGTGTTGGATGTCCAGATCCAAGAATAAAAAAGGGAAGGAGGGAGGGGGGGAGAAGGAAAAAAAATGGGGAGGAGGAAGAAAAAAAGAGATAGTGAGTAGATAAGCTTCAGAGGGATTGCTGAGTTAGTCTAAAATGAGTCATAATTGGGTTTTATTGATTTTGACAGAATAACAGCCCTATTTATTCCGCCATTTCTCTATCTTCTGAGTTTCCTCACACCCTAGTATCTTGAAATAATCTTTTCTTTTCTAATGTTCTCTCAAAAGTTGGCCATTATTGGTGTTTCAGAACCTATAATTCTTCCTCAATTAAACCTCCTGTGCATACAGTGTACAGGCCCAGGATCAAGCACCTTATTGCATTTAACTGCGAGTGCTTCATATTATAAAACGTAGCTTTTCACACTGGATCAAATTGTCATTTCAGAGTCCCTCCTTGCCTCAGACCCTTAAAATGTTGTATAATTATAATAATTTAAGAATATTCTTTGCCTCTTTTGGAAATCATATGTATGGCATGATTAATCATTTTCCTGTTATTTGACACATTTGCTTTTCCTATTCCCTTTTGTATACACACTTGCTGATAAATCTTTTAATTTTAATTTGCAGCCTTGGTTACTGGATTATATCGTAGTGCTGCAAATTTAGTCTCCATAGAGGACTGCATGCTCCAAGTTCTTAAAATCCATAAATAAATATGAAGAAGGTTCTTCTTCTAAGTGATCTTGTCCTCTCATTGTTTTATTACTACAGGTTAGACCTCGCTGGTCTGGCACCCTCAGGACCTGACTGGTCCCAAACAAGGGGTTTTGCCGGACAGGGGAGGTCCCTCCCCTCCTGACCCAGGCACCACCCTGCTCCCACTGCTTCCCCAACCCCCTGGAACTCTCTAGATGCCGCTGGCCCCACTGCTACCAGGGCTGGAGTGCCACGGCCGGAGCTCTGCAGGTGGGGCAGAGCTCTGCAGGGGGCAGAGCTCTACAGCCAGGGCAGAGCTGAAGCCGCCTGGCTCTGTGACTGGGGCCAGAGTTGTGCAGCCAGGACAGAACTCTGCAGTCATCTGGCTCCGTAGCTGGGGCCGGAGCTGCACAGCCAGGGCTGGAGCTCCATGGCCAGGGCCAGAGCTCCTGGCCACTGCTTCTAAATGCCTTGCACTCCTTGCAGGGCAGGGCAGGAGGAGACTTCACATGCTGCCCCCAGGCCTTGATTGGCCTGGGGGTGGGGGAGCAGCAGGGCCTCCACAGGCTGGATCAACTTGCTTGGCAGGCCACATCCAGCCTGTGGAGGCCCTTTTGCCCACCCCTGCACTAGATGATCATTATAGTCTCTTCTTACCTTAAATATGAGTCTAAATTACAGATGTAAAAGTTTAATAGGGTAACCAGCTAACCAATAAGCTGACTCTTATTGTTTACCAGCACCGGTTAAACTCTTCATAGGGCTTCTGGGAGCCACCAGGAAGTGCAGGAGCTGCAACAGCCCTGGCAGCCCTGCAGCAAGCCAGGTAGTCGTGGCAGCCCCAGCAGTCCTGATGGGCTGGGAGTAGCGGCAGCCCCATGAGATCAGGAGCCACGGTAGCCACAACAGTCCCATGGGGCTACAAGATGTGGCAGTCTCAGGAGCTGCAGCAGCCCTGGGAGCTATGATAGCCCTGCAGGGCAGGGAGTCTTGGCAGGGCCAGGAGTGGCTGGAGGCCCAGCAGCTGCAGGAAACACAGCTGCCCCAGCGGCCAGGTGGGACCGGGAGTCTTGGGAGGGCTGGGAATGGCGGAAGCCCCGGCAGCTGCAGGAGAAGTAGCAGCCCCAATGGCTGTGCATGGCAGGGAACCCCGGCAGCCCTAGGAGCCTCTGCAGTCCCACGGGGCTGGAAGCACTGGTCATGGTACCCGCTCCAGGCTGGGAGCTGCAGTAAACCGTATAACCAGTACAGTTTCTATCGTTTACATGGTTAATAATTTTTAAGATTTTTTTATATCAGTAGTCTAAATAGCAACTATATTTACTCTACTTTTTGCATAATATTCAGTGTTGGATGTGGGACAAAGTTTTTGCACCCTTTCAGTAGTTGCATGTGATTTAAAAACAAAACATAGATATCATAATGTATCTGCAGTCATCTGCACTTCTACTATTTGTTTTGATTATATAATGACTTAATGTCCTGCTGAAAAAGAAAGAGAAATCAGCCTGAACATTAACATGGGACACTAGTATCCTGAGAGTAGGATGAGACCTTTGATCTCACAATAGTGGTAGATTTATTCTGCATCTTATCCTCAGTCTTAAGTAATAGGGGTGCTAACAACTCAGTTCATTCAGCCATTATGACTATTATTAAGGTCAATGGGCATTTTTCCATTGTGGGAACAGGGGCATGTAGCTTTATCCAAAAATTGTAAACATAATATTGTGAGTATCAATTAACTATAAAGTAAGTGTTAATTACGTGCTTTTAGAAATATTTCTCCTTTTTGTAAACATTTTTTCCTGTAGATTTCACAGCAATTAAATGATGAAGATGACTCTCCAGAAAGAAGCCTACTGTCAAATGCAATTGTACAAGAGGCATTAATAGATCCAAAGGAATGGACACCACCAAATGTATTTCCGGAGAAAATATATTTAAAAGATTGTCAGAGTGCGGCTATGACCACTACAGAAACAAATACCAGGGTAAAAAATAATTCTCTTGAGAAGTCTGCAGCTGACTTTATTTTGTCAACATCAGAGAAGATTTCCAGGGAAACATTAACTTTACAAAATATAATGACAGATGAATTTGAAGTTAGAGATTTGCTGAAGCCACTTAGTGATTCAGAGAGTCCAGAAATGACAAACCCCTTGCACAACACATTACAGTGTCAAGGTGATGCTCTATCTGTAGATATATCAGTAGGTGAGAACAGCAGGGACCTGCCACTGGAGCTTCTGACTGCACTGAACTCCTTTTCAGAATCTGTAGTGGGGGAGGAAGGAGAGGTCAATAAGCAAGAACATTTGAGATCAGAACTCAGTATTGTCCAGACAGATGATTGCAGTCAAATAACTGATAATAATTTTGAACCTCAGTTTCCTATGATGCAACTGGAAGACATAAAGTCATTAACAGAGTCTGTATTTCAGGATACTTTATATGAACAAGTATGTATATATTTTAATACCCATTTGAAATGTTTTGTATATCTACTATATATTTTAGAGAGTTTGTGCATCTGTCTGTGTGTCTGTCCTTCTGTTTGTGAGTTCATTTCTTCAAGAACTCCTTCTAAATGGTAAGATCTAGGACCACCAAGTTTGGTATATAGCTTCCTCTTATCATAACCTAAAGCATTGTCAGGGTTTGGCTGTGCCAGGACAATGGGATGTGCAGGAATGTGGTTGTTTCACATCAAATGGAAAGAGGAAGTATGAACAATTATACTCACAACTGACCACAAGTAGGCAGCAAACACGGGGGACAGTTGTACTCTAGAATGACCACAGGGAGCAGCAAGCACTCCAGCCCCAGCAAGCAGCCGCGCACCGTGCTACGCAGCCCCTGCCAGCCTGGGCTACACCTGGGGAGCAGCTGTGCACCATAACGCTTGGCCCCACCGGTCCAGGCTGGGAGCAGCCAACGGGAAGGCTGTGCAGCCTCAGGGAGAAGCTGGCGAGCAGCCCCGGCCCCCCTGGGCCAGCCTCAAACCCGGGCAATGCTGGGTAGGTCTTCTAGTCTTACAATATTTTATAAAAGAGTTATTTTTTTCTAAGCTGTTGTTTAATTTTGCTGTAGAATTACTGTGTCTGGAATTTATATTTTATTACATTGTTTTTTTATTTAAAATCTACTAATTGAACTTATTAGAATGGAGAAATCCTAGTAAATTTTGTCTTCTTGCTTCATGTGCTATGCAGTGTTAGATACTGTAGTGTCAAGCATCTGACAGATATGTAAAAATAGAAATAATGTCCTTTCTCAGCCTATAGAATGACTAGCTTGATTAGCTGAAAGGATTGTTATATATGTATGTTTATATGTGTGATTTATGTGGTGTGGGGGGGGGGAGAATTTACTGAGGGAAAAATGTTGAGGACAAGCCATTATTTCAATATAACGCTCCTCCCTTTGAGATGCTCATGTGGGCAGAGGTTACCAGTGATCTTTTTTCCTTTCCTGCCCTGATTAATTCAAGTTGGCTGCTGCTGTTATCCTTACACAGCAGTCATCCTGCAGAGAGGATCCATAGCAGGTTAGAAGCACAGAGGCAGAGGGACATTAAAGAAAAGAACCACTTTAATCTCCTGTCCAAGTGATCTTGAGGAAAAGAGGAATACAGGTAGCAGGAGGACACCCTATTCTATTGAGAGCAATAGACCTCCCTTGCAAGTGTTGAGCCAGATTCACTGCTATGCTCCAGCTTCCTAGGAAGCATAATTATGGTGCTGTAAATCAGCAATAAACCTGGTTATTGTTATCTAGTTAAGATGGTTTACAGCTGTTTTGCTTGCCAGAGCAGCGTGAAGTATACTGAAAAACCTGATATTTTATTAATAACACAAAATAATCCTAAGTATAATGAAGCGTGCAATAAATGAGATAATTTCAAAATTCCAGAAGACTCATTCCATCAAAATTGTGACCTCTTACAAGGCTTGTTTCAGTAAAGTATTCATTTCAGTAAAGTATTCATTGATGTCTGTAGAGTGGCTGCTTGGAGCTCAGTATATGGGCTTGTCTATACTTAAAACATTGTGATGCTTCAGTGTCAACACTACCTTCTCCAACAGGAGTGATTCTCCCATTAGTGTAGGTAATCCACCTCCCCAAGAAACAATAGCTAAGTTGATGGAACAATTCTCCTGACAACCTACTGCTGGCTACACAGTGACTTAGGGTAGACTCACTGTATAGCTCGGGGTGTGGATTTTTCACACTCTTGACCAACATCGTTAAACCAACCTAACTTTCTAGTGTAGTTTTGCTTCCAGTCATTCTTCAGTATTGCAGTTAAGATTCTGGTCTATATCTTTAGGGAAGACAACTGTGTAACTGCCACCAGGTAGAGTTGAAGCCAGGACCTCAGTTTAGGAGCCTCTCCAGCTTGAGCTATAAAGCTAGCTGGCTCTCAGCTTAGGCTGTAGTGCTCCCTTGTTCTTATCCTTTCGCTGTAAGTGGTCTAAGTGCCACTACATGGGACAGTGAACCACACTAGGTGTGTGGGTTACAACTGCAAAGCATATCCCCTATTTGGTTAATAATTTCTCATTCCTTCTCAAGGCAGGACTGTATCTCATCTGCCATTCTCGAAGACTGAGGGCTTGTATATATGATCGCTCAGTTTGTGGCAAGCTGGGGTGTAAACTGTACACCACAGGAGCCTGCTATGTACTGCCTGTCTGTGAGAAGCCTGCTGATGTACACTAAAAGTTCCCTAATTCACTTCCATTTCAAAGCTGGTAGATCAAAGTGCACTATGGAATTTTTAGTGCATGACTGCAGAGTCCACATGGAGACTTGGCATGCCCCAGGCTAGGGTGGGATAGATTCAGGACCGTCCCTACCAGTGCTGGTGTCCTATGTGGCCCAGCATACACACATGCAGGGTGAGAGCAGCCACTCCATGGGGGAGGCTGCAAGGGACAGAAGCTGTGTGGGTAAGGAAGCGCCAACTCTGATGAACCAGACGCCATTTGCTGCAAGTGTCTTGTCTGTCCAGTCCAGGAGACTTGACAACCCTGGAGCAGGGCAAGGAGGAATGCACATCTGCAGTTACAGGGCAGCAGATGGGAGGCACAGATGGAGGCTAGAGGAGCAGAGGGCAGCTGCACTGCTTACGGGAGAGAAGCAGCTCTTGGACAGGGAAACCAATGCTTCTCTGCAATTACCAGCTGCATAGCTGCCCACTGCTCTTGTGGAGTCCTCCGGCCTAGTACTCATGCCGCTTGCTGCTGCCTAGTGAGCAGAAGCTGGACTCTGAGCCCAAAGGGGGTGGGAAGCTGGGTGTCATGACTAGTGCTGAGCCCAAGGGCAGGGGAGATGGCTGGGGGATGTATCCGGGCACTCCTGGATCCAGTGCTAAGCTTGTGGGGGGCAGCCAGGGGATGAGGATGGGAGCTGTGTATCCTTAGGCATACCCAGCATAGGGCACCACTAAATTTGGGGAACCACAGGTACATTTACTTCCAGATTGTCTCAAGCTAAATGTTCATATACACAAGCCCTCACCATGGGGGTGGCGGGAGCTGAAGCAGCTCGGCAGTCTGCTCTGTCCCTCTACACTACATTTCCCAGCTCACTGTGCCACGCTTCTCCGTGCAGCAAGCCAGGAGGGCAGCGCAGCAGGTCAGAGCAGGCTGTCAGGTTGCTCTGTTTCCTGTCACCTGCATAGTGAGCATGGAGGCCGGACCTCTGCTGCCGCTGCACAAGACCCCTGTAATCCCTTGGGTCCCTCCTGTCCATAGGATGGTTGTGGTGGCCACCTCAGGATCCCCAACAGTGTGGGGCCTGGGGCTCCTGTCCCAATTTGTCCTGTGAATGGGATTGCTCTGCGCATAGGTGCAGGCATTAGAAGCTGGATTGAGTCCATTTCATGAGAACCACTAAACAGTCTTCATATGATCATGATTTCTGTTCACTATCCACTTCAGCTGAACTGATTATTTACTTAGTGGTAGAAAATTCTCTATCGCATTATATCCCAATCTCCTGAGCCATCCGCTTCCCTTGCTCGGTACTTAGCGCTTCCAGGACCTGACTAGCATGCCATACATCTTCAAGAGTGTGTGCAGGCAATATATTTACAGAACTCCAGTTATTAAGTAACCTATTTATGAAGTGCTCTTTATCCATGTTTCATCTATACCTTAAATGACACTTTGCTTTTAACACTGCATGTCATAATCCAGAAACAGCATTCCTTTCAATAGTATGACTACCAGTAATTTGAAAAAATTCTTTTTGTCACAGCTTGTAGATGACCAGAAAAACCAGGACTTGCTAATTTCAGATTGCAGGAATGTTGCCTCTAATGACGAACAAGCTAGTGAAGGAAATTCATGTTCAGTAGAGAATACCTCAGGTGCAGAAACTACCAAAACAACTTCACGTACATTAAGAAAGTCAACTCGATTAAGAGACAACTGTACTAAAAAGCACATTGAAGAAGCTTCTAGTTGTCAAAAAACACCAGAAGAAACACATCAGAGAATATGTAGCAAAGATGAAGAAAGAGGAAATAAAACTTCATCTAAAGACTTTGGGTATGATATATATACACCATAAAACGCTTACTTCTCTTCATCCATGAACTGTTTGTGTCTCTTCTAATTTATTTAATAAATATGAAACATATATTCAACTAATTCCACATTCCTACGTAAATGTGCATTTAAGTTGTATGAAAGGTAAAGATTTTACATTTTCTGTAAACACTCAAGGGTATTTTTTACAGTGATTTATATTCCAGTCAGGCGCAGGGAACCTTTTTTGGGTTGGGGGTTGCTGACCCACAGAAGAATCAGGCAGGGGTCATACACAAGTGAGAGGAAAAAAGCCCCAAACGCTCACTGACATGGACCCCAACTGAGAAGGAGAAAGACGCTCTCCACATTCGTCTCTCACACCAGAACCTAGGGGAGTCCAGCCTAGTAGATTTTGTGTGCTCCAGCCCCCCAGGGGATGGCATGGGGCTGGAGCATCACTGCAGGCTCCTCAGTGCTGGTGGGAACCCTGAGCCTTGGGGGCGAGATCCAGGCAAGCTGGGGGCTGCCTCTGGGCCTTAAGTTCCCCACCTCGGCATTAAAGTTTTTGTGATCATGAGTAGTATGCATCTGCACATAATTATAAACCTTTAAAACTTAATTTAAAAATAATCTAGTGTAAATATTGCATTGGTGTTTATAGAGTGCAGAATATTTGTCTTAATTCTAAACAAATCTCTCATCAATAGAACACAAGATTTTGCTTGTAAGGACAGCAAAGAACTGCATTCAGAGCTGGAAACTAGTACATACCCAGGATCAACTATAGATGGAAACACCAAGGATGAGCAGACAAGGAAAAGCCAAAGGCTTGCAAAGAAAATTAGTAAGAGATACTTCTGACATTTATTTGCCAGATAAACTACCCTTCTATTAAGTGATTCAAACATACTGAACCAAAAAAGTATACATTTGTTGGATAGCATTTTCAAAGACACTGAAATGTGGATTTATGAACTACCTTTTTTAAAAGCTCCATATACATCAGTTTCAATAATATTCCACAATAATTTGTACAAGTTTTTATTCCATAGTTACAGTACAGAGTCTAATAATAGACCTGCTTACACAAAACCTTCATAAAATTTAAGAAGACTTTTCAAGAGTGGAAATCTAATTTTATAACATTGTTACTGAAATGATTGAGTATTCGGAAACACCAACACAAAAAAAATATAGATATAGAACACAAATATATGTCCTGATCCTGCATTCGGATCCACAAATCAAACTCCTATGCTTGTGCAGGGTCTCTCTGAAGTCCATCTGACTCAACATGCACAGGACAGCATTCCCGTGGAGCAGATGGCAGCTTTCAGTCTCTTTCATGTACTTTTATAATGTCTTTTGCAATTATTTCTGTGCACCTCATGCTCTGTATTACATTTAGTCTCATAATAGCCTGTAAAATAGAGAAGTCTTATTAGTCCCATTTTACATCTGAGGAACTGAGGTGTAAAGAGACTTGCTGGGGTTTTACAGGAAGTCTTCAACAGAGCACATATTTGAATCTGGGCCTCCTTACTTCTTTTCAAGCCCACTTACCACTGGACCATAATTACTTTTAAGATTGGTGGGTTACTATTATTTTCATTTATGTAAGTCAAGTTTGGCTTTAACTGTGTCCCTAATATATTTAAGAAACTTTTATGAAGGTATAAGTTATATGAGCTAGAATAGTAGTATAATATTTGTTATTTGTAAATTTTGCCATTGCTCAGCAGTACAGTTTTCATGAAGGATTATCAGTATTTCTACTATAACCATGTTTTTGATGGGTTTTCTAATCAGAAAACTAACATGTTTAAAATGAAGTCAGCAACAAGTTTTCATTCAAGAGCAAAGTTTTTTTTTAAACAAAATATTCAAAATAAAACTCACTTCTGTGTTTCCATCATGACTGGGTATAGTTATATGACCAAATCCTATTGCATAGAGCAAAGTTAATGTAAGTGGTCTTTTCTTACATTTCAAAATATCAACAGGCTGAAGTTTGGAATCTTTAACCACAACCATCGGGGTGCACAAATAGCCTACAACAGAATATGGAGAAGGGTAGCTCTCTACTCCACATGAACAAAATTTTAAACTCGTGGGTCTGCACAATGCATGCCCTTGCCACACCTCCTGCCTGTCCAGAATCCATGCCCATCCAGGATCCTTCTGCCTTCTGGCATAGACAGCTACCCTGGAACACTTCTCCACATCATGAAGGGAGTTTGCAGAATTCCCTACTGTTGGTAAAATGCAGCCTCATGTCCCATGAGTACAGCAGAAATGATTCCATGGCATTTGAATCCTTCCATGGGTGCATAGTGGAAAGTAGGATTTTTTCCAAAGTATAATGAAAATGTTTTGTTTCTGTATTTTGTTTTGTAAACTTAGAAGTATACACAAAACACAAAATTGCTAATTTAAGTGCCATAGATCTGGTAAGAAAGAGAGGAATGACTATATACTGACTGCTTTTCTTTTAAGGGACTGTGGCTCACAATAGCAGATTTGATCATGAAAAAGATTTAATACACTTTGCCTTAAATGTAGACAGCCAAGAGTTTATTTAAAACAACAGCTGTTTAAAAGCCATATTGTTTTATTCTGTGCATTGAACCCATTTGATATCAAGAAGAAATTGCTGCAAAATTTAAGGAGTTAAATATCTTTAGTGGATGTGATTTATGTTTACCTATTTTATTTGAACAACATTCTGAAATGTCTGTTTTTGACAGGTTAGTAGTTGGGCAAAAATTCGTGTTGACAAGATTCTTCTTCGAGTGCTTGCTTACATCCATTCCACTTAGGCGTGTGTGTGCCGCATACACAAGTTCCAGAAGCTTTTTACCCTTAGCAGTACCCATTGGGCCAGCCAGGGAGCCCCTTGGAGTGACGCCAGTATAACCGCGCATATATTCCCCGGCTGGCCCCTCACCCCCTCAATTCATTCTTACCTCTCGTGATGGTTGCTGGAACGCTTGGATTGCTATCGCAAGTTTGCCCTTAGCACTCTTATCTCTTGTAAATGGTTCTTAGTGTTTTGAGTTTCTGTTGCTAGAGTTGTTAATAGATAGTTCGCTCCTGTTTTCCCCCCTTTGTGGGGGATATGCTGGGGCCTCAGGGCTTCAAACCTTGCCTGCACTGCTCGAAGCCTATGCCCTGCAGTGACCCACACAACGAGTGCCTAAAGTGCATGGGGGAAGGCCATTTGACGGACTCCTGTAAGATTTGTAAATCCTTTAAGCCGAGGACTAAGAGAGAACGTGATTCTAGACTCAAGCTACTCCTGATGAAGTTGTCACTCCAGTCCCCAGCACCGGAATCAGTATAGTCGGTGAGAAGCCCACTGGGGTCAATCCGGAACGTTGGACATATCTCAAAGCACTCCACGGCATCGGAGCACCGGGTGGTGCCAAGGCACCGTCCCAGTCCCCGGCTCTGAGTGCATGCAAGATGGTGCGAAGAGGGAGATCACCCTCGAGATGGGACCAAGGGGCGCATCCGCGAGGGGGATGCCCCGAGGCTTCATCTCCGGTGCACCATCCGCGCAGGCCGAGCCCTGCGTGGGCAAGTAGCCTGGAGGCCCAGGACCTGTCCGTGGAGGAGGTCCCACAGCCGTCAACCCCGGATATGTTTCTGGCAGCCCAGGAGCTGATAGAACTCACGTCCTCCCCGGGCTGGCACCTCATGGTACAGAGGTACACGCGGGCCAGGAATGCCAGGGGGTTAGGGCGGCTCTGTCACTTCCTTCGGTGCCGCCTCCCCCATCACCAGGACGTGAATTGAGTCTGGCACTGACTGCGATGACGGCACCGACCCCGCCAGTGCAGGATCTGGTGCAGGGACGGCCGTCCCTCCAGTGCCACCAGTGCCACATCTCCCAGCACCAGAGTCTTTGTCTATGCCCCAGCCGGCACCGCCACTGCCACACCGGGGGAAACCGTTGGCTATGGCACAGCACAGCCAATGCCATGAGCAGGCATCATCTGTGGCACTGCCGTGGTCCACATCAGAATACTCCTCTGAGTCAGATGTGGAATCCTTGTTGTCTAGGGCCTCATTGCGTTGTTCTGCCAGGTCACAGAGGTCAGGGTCCACGCACAGATTGTGGTCCTGGCACTGATCCCGGTCTTGGTGTCGTTCCCATTCGCAGCACCGCTCAAGGAGGAGCAGTCTGACTACGGTGCAGTCATAGTCCCCGCAATGGCAGCCACCTACTCAGTGGCCCTTTTGGGCCCCCTGAGAGTATCACCGAGCCCAGGGCCAGGGCCTTTCAAGGTCAGGATTGGTGGTGGTCTTGTCATACTTGGGCCATAGGGCTACCCCCTCAGCTACCCCACTAACGAGAGGCCCTGGTCAGAGAGCAGAGCCAGTCTCCCGGGGTTGAGTGGGAACTCTGCATATCCACCTCAGCAACCACCCTCGTTGGGCTCTACCCAGATGCAGCCCACTCAGTCCCTGCCAACTGTGCCTGTAGAAAGGCCACCACCACAGAGGGACTCCTCGTCCTCATCACCAGACAAAGCCTTGGCGGACCCGTCCCCAGCTATGCCAGCCATGGACATGCAAACGCATCAGGATCTCCTCAGGCGTCTGGCCCAAAACTTGGGAGTGCAGGCTGAGGAGGTTAAGGAGGATGCGGATCCAATGGTGGACATACTTACAGCTGATTTCCAGCAAGGATCGCCCTCCCTCTCAATAAGACAGTGGCAAAAATTACAAAAATCTTCTGACAGACACCAGTCTCCAAACCACCGACTCAAAAAGGGGTCGAGAGATGGTACTTTGTGCCATAGGCCAGGCATGAACTTCTATTCGCCCATCCACCCCCTGGCTTAGTGGTGGTGCAGGCCACCCGCCAAAAGGAAAGGCAGGGTCAACTGGGTCCCATCCCTAAGAGTAAGGAACCTAGAAAACTCAATCTCTTAGGGCGAAAGGCTTATGCGATGGCTGGACTGCAGCTGAGAATTGCAAACCAACAGGCAATGCTCAGCAGATACGCATACAACTCTTTGGTGGCCGTCGATACGTTTAAAGCCAAGCTCCCTCAGGGGTCCCAACAGGAATTTGCGGTGCTAACAGAGAAGGGAAAGGTGGTCTCCAGGATGGCCCTTTAGGCTGCACTGGATGCAGCAGATTTGGTGGTATAATCAATGGCCATGGGCATAGTTAATGCACAGAAGCTCGTGGCTTCAGGTCTCTGGCATTCCCCCTGAAGTATAGACGATGCTTCAGGATCCGCCTTTCGAGGGGTTGGGGCTTTTTTTGGAACAGACTGATAACAAGTTACACAGTCTTAAGGATTCTAGGGCAACGTTGAAGTCCCTGAGTATTCATACCTCCTCCCTGCAGCGTCTCTCGCTGAATGTGAGACCACAGAGGGGGTACCAACAAGGCTCCAGGTTTGATAACAGATGGAGGAGTAGGGGGAATAATGCCAGAGGCCCCAGGAGGCATTCTCATTTGGCCTCCAATCAGAACCAAGGGCCCCCTAATAACTCCTGGGGCCCAAGGTCAGGCTTTTGAAGGTGTGTCCAAGGACAGAGTACCAGCCCCAGTGCTAGATCGCTCCTTCTCAGACAGACTGTCCCCTTTCTATCATTCCTGGCGCTCCATCACTTCGGACTGGTGGGTCCTTGACACCCATTCCTCTCCTCCCTTCCTTCCCACCCCCGTTCCTCGTCCCTCTTCAGGGACCCCTCTTATGAGTACCTTCTTCGTCAGGAGGTCACTTCACTCCTATTTTTGGGGGCGGTAGAAGAGGTTCCCCTCACATTCAGGGGAAAGAGGTTTTATTCCCATTACTTCCTCATTCCGAAGTCCAAAGGGGGCCTTCGCCCCATTCTAGACCTCAGAGGGCTCAACGCCTTCATAAGGAAATCAAGGTTCAGGATGGTGACGTTAGCCTCCATCATTCCATCACTCAATCTAGGGGACTGGTACACTGCCCTCGATTTGAAGGACACGTACTTTCACATTTCCATTGTCCCTCACCACAGAAAGTTTCTGGGTTCATAGTGGGTGGGGACCACTATCGGTTTGCGGTGCTGCCATTTGACCTTTCCACTGCTCCCAGGGTGTTCACCAAATGTGTGGCAGAGGTAGCTGTCTTTCTAAGGAGGAAAAGGCTCCACGTCTCCCCCTACCTGGAAGACTGGCTCATAAGGGGTTGTTCCAGAGACCAGGTACTGTCCCATATTGTGTTAGCCAGGGAAACCTTCTCCCAGCTGGGTCTTATGTTAAACCCTCATCCCCACTCAAATAATAGAATTTGTGGGAGTGAGGCTAGATGCCACAATGGGGCGGGCGTCCCTTCCGAGCTCCAGGTTCGTGGCCATAAAGGACATTATTCAGCACCTCCAGGCCACCCTTATGACAACAGAGAGGCACTGCTTGAAACTATTGGGTCACATGGCGGCATGCACTTACATGGTGCAATATGCCAGGCTGCGCCTCCGACCCCTTCAGGCTTGATTGTCAAGGGTCTACAGTTCAGCTCATGACCACATCGATACTGTGCTTACTGTCCCTCCGGAGGTCCTGTCAATGTTGGACTGGTGGCTGAGGGAGAGCAAAGTTGCTGCGGGGTCCCCTTTGCTCAGCGCCCTCCCTTGATGCAGCTGGTGACGGATGCCTCCAATACCAGCTGGGGAGCCCATCTGGCAGACCTACGCACGCAAGGTATGTGGTCCAGGGCAGAGAGGATGTTACATATCTATGTCAGAGAGTTGAGGGTGGTTCGTCTGGCTTCCTAGGCATTCGTACCTCGTTTAAGAGGCAACTGTGTTTCCGTTCTGAAGGACAACACAACAGCGATGTATTATATCAACCCACATGGTGGTGCTCATTCCTCTCCCCTCTGTCAGAAGGCTTTACCCCTCTGGGACCTTTGCATTGCGCAGGGGGTTCACCTGCAGGTGACCTACCTCCCGGGGCCTGCAATACCCTAGCAGACTGCCTCAGCAGGGCCTTCTCATCGCATGGGTGGTCTCTCAAGGAAGAGGTGGTACACCTTCTTTTCCACAGGTGGAGAACTCCCCTACTAGACCTTTTCGCATCCTATTCCAACAAGAAGTGCACCAGGTTCTTCTCTTACTGGGGCTAGAGCCCAGGGTCAGTCGGGATGCCCTGGCAATGTGGTGGCCAGCAGGCCTCCTTTACACCTTCTCCCTCTTTCCCCTGGTTCATAAGGTTCTCCTGAGCATCAAGAAGTACAAGGTAACATTGATTCTCATAGCCCCGGCCTGGCCCCGCCAACACTAGTACACCACGCTGGTGTCGCTATCGGTGGAGGATCCCATTGCCCTCCTGCTCTTCCCGGACCTATTGATGCAAGAGCTCAACCAGGGCCTACCCAAGCCTACATTCTCTCCATCTCATGACTTGGAGGATCCGTGGCTGCGAGAGGGGAGCTCCTCTGTTCAGAACCAGTGAGACAGGTACTAATAGAGAATAGGAACCCCTCCACCAGGGCGACCTATCGGGCCAAGTGGAGGAGGTTTTCAGCATGGGTCATACAGAAAAGTGGGGACCCTGTGCAAGCTCCCATCCCTCTACTCTTAGATTACCTCCTCGACCTCAAGCAGCAGTGGTTGTCCACCTCCTCAGTAGGGGTACACCTGGGGGCTCTGTCTTCATCAATGTCATCGTCAAACATTTTCTGAAGGGTTTGGATAGTCTCTAGGTTAGGCAGCCCATCCAACAGTAGGACCTAAACTTAGTGCTCCGGGGACTTATATGGGCCACCGTTGAGCCGTTGGCTATGTGCTCTCTCTTTCACCTATCCTGGAAGGTGTCCTTTTTGATGGCTATCACCTCAGCCAGAAGAGTATCTGAGTTGCAGGCTCTTTCTTCGGAGCCGCCATAAACGGTGCTTTATAAGGTCAAGGTGACCCTACTTCTGCACCCCGCCTTTCTACCTAAAGTAGCATTCCTGTTCCATATGTTCCAGGAGATTTTCCTGCCAGTTTTCTATCCGAAGCCGCATGCAGATGAGAAAGAGCAAGCACTACGCACGCTAGATGTTAGGAGGGCTCTAGCCTTTTATTTGGAAAGAACACAGTTTTGTAGGTCTACTCGGCTCTTTGTCTCTATAGCAGACAGAATGAAAGGCCTCCCGATGTCAGCTCAGTGCCTGTCCTCATGGATCACGGCATGTATCAGGGCATGTTATGACCTAAAGGAGAGGTCAGCCCCACCTCTCACGGCCCACTCTACCAGGGCCCAGGTCTCCTCAACAGCATTCGTGGCACAGGTGCCAATCAGACATTTGTAGAGCTGCCACATGGTCTTCGGGCCATAGTTTCACTAACCATTATGCAATTACGCAACAGGCTAGACAGGACGCAGCTGTTGGCAGAGCAGTGTTGCAATCTATTTCTTCTTAGGATTCCGACACCGCCTCTGTGGGTATTGCTTGGGAATCACCTAAGTGGAATGGACATAAGCAAGCACTCGAAGAAGAAAAAATGATTACTTATCTTGTAACTGTTGTTCTTCAAGATGTGTTGCTTATGTCCATTCCAATCCTGCCCGCCTCCCCTTTGTTGGAATGTATGGCAAGAAGGAACTGAGGGGGTGGGGGGAAGAAACGGGGGTTATACCTGCGCTACTCCAGGGGGCTCTCTGGTTGGTCCAGTGGGTACTGCTAAGGGTAAAAAGCTTCCAGAACTCATGCACGCGGCACACACATACCTAAGTGGAATGGACATAAGCAACACATCTCGAAGAACAAGAGTTACAAAGTAAGTAACCGTTTTTTCTTCAGAAAACTTGTGTGCTAACCAGTGCTGAAGCCAAAATGATAAACAAACGTATTTTTCAGTTTACCAGATCTTTATTTTATGTTTTTCAGCAAAACAAACCTCTGTTAAAAAAATTTCAAATACTGCACCTGTTGTCTCCATTACTCTTTCAAAAATCAATAGGAGAAATCTCTTTGGGGAGACCTTACTGCATAAAGCTGTTGCTGGCGATGATACAGACCTTGTATGCAAAATTATAAAAGGTGGTGCAAATGTAAATATACAGGACTATGCTGGTAAGTTTCATTTCCAGTTAAAAGATAATTTACAAACAAATATATAGGCCTAAGTAATAAATGTTCATGCTATGAGATCACAAATGAAAGATGTTTTAGAGTTAATCCACCACTTTACTAAATTCTTAATACCATAAAATCTCGAGTATAATGTGCACTTTTTCCCCGTTTTTTTTAGCATCAAAGTCGGGGTGCGCATTATCTATAGGAGGTTATCTTTTTAAGTTTTAAACTCACCCTCGGCAGGCACGAGCTGGGCGGGGGGGTGGGCAGGCACGGGCTGGGCTGGGCTTGGGGGGGGGGGGAGGCTGGCAGGTGTGAGCTCGGCACGCCGGCAGCTCGGTGGGGGAGACCTCCCCCCCCGACAGGCACGAGCTCAGCACACGGACAACTGGGCGGGGGAGGCTCCCGTGGCAGGCGTGAGCTCAGCGCGCGCGAGCTCAGTTGGGCAGGGGGACCCTGCGGCAGGCGTGAGCTCAACGCACGCGAGCTCAGCTGGGCAGGGGGACTCCGCGGCAGGCGTGAGCTCAGCGCACATGAGCTCAGCTGGACAAGGGGACCCTGCGGCAGGCGTGAGCTCAGCGCATGCGCGAGCTCAGCTGGGCAGGGGGACCCCGTGGCAGCATGAGCTCAGCTGGCCAGGTGGTTCCGTGGCAGGCGCGAGCCCCTTCCTTCCTATGCATACCGTAAAATCTCAAGTATAATGGGGGTGCGTATTATAGATAAGAGTTTAGTTTATTCAAGGATTCTGACCTTTAAAATGTGCATTATACATAGGTGCGCATTATACTCTAGATTTTATGGTAGTTTATCTTGGTAAATGCTCACAAGACAGGTGATAAATGTGCAGACCCATATATGTAATATATTCATAACCTCCAAAACTCAGTATTAATGTATTGATTATTTTCATCCTTCTGGTATGCACTCTATGTAAGACAGTCTAGAATTTGGCTTGATAGATTCAGTGTTGTTCATTCTGGCTATGTCTAGACTGCAGCGTTTTTTGGGGATGCTGGAGATATCCAAGGAGCATGTCTGCTTTTTCGGAAAAAATTTCAAAAAAGCAGATGCGCTCTTTCACCATCCCTTTAAACCTCATTTTACAAGGAAGAAGGGATGTTTCGAAAGAGGACTTTTTTTTTAAATTTGGCACCGTGTAGATGCACCAAATTTCAGAAAAGCCTCTTTTGACAGTAAAGCAGAAAAAGATACACAATTTGCGTACTGCAAATTGCATTTCTTTTTCTGATTTATCTTTGCAGTGTAGACCTAGCCTTTGAAGTTAATGTGAGTTTTGCCCTTGACTTAATGGGGAAAGGGTTGTGTTAAATTTCTTCTTCACACAGCGTGTAGTCAGCCTGTGGAACTCCTTGCCAGAGGAGGCTGTGAAGGCTAGGACTATAATAGAGTTTAAAGAGAAGCTAGATAATTTCATGGAGGTTAGGTCCATAAAAGGCTATTAGCCAGGGGATAAAATGGTGTCCTTGGCCTCTGTTTGTCAGAGGCTGGAGAGGGATGGCAGGAGACAATCGCTTGATCATTGTCTTCGGTCCACCCTCTCTGGGGCACCTGGTGCTGGCCACTGTCGGCAGACAGGATACTGGGCTAGATGGACCTTTGGTCTGACCCAGTACGGCCATTCTTATGTTCTAAATTTCAATATCTAGAAACCACCAACATTCTAGATATCTCCACATGTGGGGAGATGGTTGAAGAAGAAGATGACTTTGGTTAACAAGATCTAAGTGTGCTTTGCTGCAGGTAGTAGTGGAAGGAGGATTGGAAAGTAAGATGTGATGCATTTCTGTTGTTTCCCCCAGTACACTCTGCCAATTCAGTAAGAGCACAGCCACACAGTGAACTCACACAAAGCTACGCTCAGTAGCTCAGGGCTTACATACTGCCTTCATCTTTCCCAAATCATCTTTACTCCATTGAGAAGAATTGCTACTTTGGTGGCAGAGCCAAGGTGATGGGGAATAAGGGCTAGTGCCCCTGCTATAGAAATATTAGAGAGGCTAATCTATGTTTCTGCCCTGACATATCATTCTTTGCAAGCTGTGTGCATGCTTGGAGGTGTGGAGGCAAGTGTGGGACTGGTAGGGCTGTAACAGCTGCTGTGGCTCCTGGGACTAGGCTGGGGAGCAGATAGGTACAGCTACCTCCCACCAAGTCTCAGTAGCTCCACATCGTCCCAATGCAGAGAACCCAGCCTGCCCTCTCAGCCTTAGATTTCCCTCTGTCCTCATGCAGAGCACCTTTGTTCCACCTGTTACTCAACCTCTGATTGCTACAGTTCTGCTCTCCACAAAGGTGAAAGACCGATTTTTTCCATATAACTAGAGAGGGAAGTGGAAAACAAGTAAACATTTTTCATCATGTTACTTCTTTCTTTCCAGCCATTCTTTGATGTTCTTAAAGCAGGAGGTCAGACTAGATGATCATGATAGTTCCTTTTGTCCTTAAAGGTCTACGAATTTATACATTTAATGATGCGTGGAAATACTGAAATGGAACAGCCACACAATCCCACCATTATTATTTTCTAGTGTCTGTTCCTGAGATAAGGACATATGTTGTACTATATATAGCTCAGTGATAGAGATGCAGCCATGTTAGTCTGGTCTAGCTGAAACAAAAGACAGGAGTGTGTAGCACTTTAAACCATCTTGTTAGTCTTTAAAGTGCTACATAGTCCTGTCTTTTGTTTTATATATAGCTCAGGTTCTTTATTTTTCCACTCACTTAATTACAGTGAAAAGGAAGTTACTCACGATGTGCAGTAATGACTCTTCTTTGAGGTGTGTGTCCCCGTGTGCAGTAATGACTCTTCTTCAAGGTGTGTGCCCCACATAAGGTGACAGGTCATCCCCAGAGCCGCAGAGTTGGAGCTTTTTTGTAGTAGTTAGCAGCTGGGCCACGCCTGCGCAGCAGGTGGCTTGCACTGTTGGCAATTGGCCACTTCATGAGTGGCCTGACTCCCCCCTTCAGTTCCTCATCTACCACAGAGCAATTGGTAGTTCCTCATCTACTCAGTTATGAGGAGGAAGGGAGGGTTGTGGAGTACTCATGGGAACACACACCTCGAAGAACAGTCATTACTGCATAAGGTGAGTAACTTCCTTTTCTTCTTCAGGTGATGTCCCCCTGGGTGCTCCACATAAGGTGACTACAAAGCAGTACTCACTATGGCTGGTGGGACTCGGAGTGACTGCTTCGCAGCAGCAGATAGAACTGCCGTAGCCACTGATGTGTCTGCCGCCAGTTAAGGAGGCATGATGGCATCATGCTTAGAAAATGTGTGGTGAGATGATCAGGTGGCTGCCCGATAAATGTCTTTGAGAGACACATTGCTGAGGAATTCCGTGGATGTTGTTATAGCACGGGTGGAGTGTGTTCTCGGTGCCGTCCTTAATGATTTGTTGCGAAGGGACTGGTACTGGAGTTTGCAACCTGCTATCAGTTTGGAAATGCATGGTGTGGAAATTGGGTTGCCCCTGGAGTAGTTTGCAATTGAGACGAACAGACGTGGGGACTTGCGAAACTTCTGAGTTCTGTTGATATAAAAAGCCAAAGCCCTTCTGACATCCAAGGTGTGAACTATGGAGTGTATAGAAGATATATGTGGCTTTGGAAAAAATGCAGGTAGGACTATGGGCTCATTGATGTGGAAGCAGGTACTGACTTTAGGTAGAAAAGCTGGATGTGGTCTCAGAGTCACTTTGTCTTTGGCAAAGACAGTGTATGGTGGGCCCACCATTAGGGCTCCTATCTCGCTCACCTTCTTGTGGATGTGATGGCCACTAGAAAAAGCACCTTCATTGTGAGGAGTAGGAGAGGGCCTGTGGCCATAGGTTCGAAGGGAGGTCTCATAAGAGACTTAAGCATCAGGTTTAGGTTCCAATGAGGGCGGTGGGGTCCTGCGAGGGGATAAAGGTTCTGGAGTCCCTTCAGAAATCTAGTGACTGGATGTGTGAACAGTGATGACCTCTCAATGAGGTCATAGAAGGCCGCATTGGCCTCCAGGTGTACTTTAATGGATGAAATAGATAGGCGGCCACTCTTCAAGCCATGTAAGTAATAAAGTACTATATGAAGCGGGGCTTTACCAGGGTTGATGTGCGTTTGATGACACCAGAATGAGAAGCACTTCCATTTTTGCAGGTAAGTTTTCCTAGTAGACTGCTTCCTGCTATGTAGGAGGACAGTTTTCACTTGCTCAGAGCAGCCCACTTCAGCTCCACAGAACCAGACAGGAGCCAAGCCTGGAGGTGAAGGGTCTGAGGATAGGGATGAAGTAGTTTGCTCACATTCTGGGAGAGGAGATCGCACCTTTGTGGAAGAGTATACAGTGGTTTGATGGACACGTGCTGAAGGTACGGGAACCAGGTCTGTCTGGACCAAGATGGAGCTATTAGGATGACTCGAGCTCTGTCTGAGCGGATCCTGTGCAGGATTATGGGGATCAATGGCACTGGAGGGAAGGCAAAGTGAATCGCTTCATCTCATGGGATTAGGAACGCATCGCCCTTGGATCCCCTGCCCTGTCCTGCTCGGGAACAGAAATGAGGGAATTTGGTGTTGCTCGTGGTTGTGAAAAGATCCGTCATTGGAAAGCCCCACCTGCGAAAAATGGAATCTGTCACCACCGGGCGGAGTTCCCACTTGTGATCTATGGCAAAATTGCAGCTGAGAGCATCGCCATGATGTTGTTGACCCCTGGTAAATATGCTTCCCTTAAAAAGACCCCATGCTAGATACACCAGTTCCTGAGCCATACAGCCTCTGCTCAGAGGGATCAGGAGCAAGCTCCACCCTGTCTGTTTGTGTAAAACATGGTGGTAGTATTGTCCGTCAGCATGTGAATAGTGCAATTGTTGATGGTCAAGACAAAGTATCTACATGCATTTTAGACAGCTCTGAGCTATAACAGATTGATGTGTAGCGTGGCCTCCTGAGGTAACCATTTGTCTGGCCGATATGGAGTGGAGGTGTGCCCTTATGTATTCTCAGGTCCTGCACAGGATTGAGAGTCAACTTGTACTCGTTTAATCGGAGCCCTAACTAGTTGAAAAGTCTTTTGGTCTTTGACACCACTTCTGTTGCCTCCATTCTAGTGCAACCCTTTATTAGGCAATTGTCTAGGTATGGGACGATCACAGCCCCTTGACGTTGAAGGTATGCTGTGACTACTGTGAGGACCTGAAATGATCATCCCCCATGCTGAATCTCAGGTAGGGTATGTCTAGACTACATGCCTCTGTCGCCAGAGGCATGTAAATTAGACTACCTGACATAGTCAGTGAAGCTGGGATTTAAATATCCCCGGCTTCATGAAAATAAAAATGGCCGCCGCTCTGTGCCGGCTCAGCTGATCGTCAGCACAGCATGGCAGTCAAGACGCGGATCGGTCGACAGGGAACGCCTTTGTCGACCGCTCCCTTATGCCTCATGAAACAAGCTTTACAGGAGCGGTCGATAAAAGTGTTCCCTGTTGACCGATCCATGTCTTGACTGCCACACTGTGCCAACGATCAGCTGAGCTGGCACAGCGTGGCAGCCATTTTTATTTTAATGAAGCCGGGGATATTTAAATCCCGGTTTCATTGACTATGTCGGGTAGTCTAATTTACATGCCTCTGGCGACAGAGGCATGTAGTCTAGACATACCCATAGTGTCTGTGTGTAGGATGTATCGAGATGTGAAAGTATGCATCCTGCAGGTTGAGGGCTGAGAACCAGTCCCCTTCTTCCAATGTTGGAACTGGAACCTCCTCTGTAGCTCCCATCTGGAGAAGCTGATCGATCTCTTGTTTGAGAGGTATCTGGTGAGAGGGGTCCCTGGAGAGGGACTGGGAAGCGGGGAGGATAGGTAGAAGGGAGGTGAACAGGACTGTATACCCCGCAAGGATGATTTCCATAACCCACTGGTCAGATGCTATTGTGTCCCAATGATGAAGGAAGGGACGTAGCCTGTGGTCGAATAGATGACTGATTTTGCACTGGTTAAACAGGGAGGTTGGGCAGACCTTTGACCAACATTTCAAATCTGTTGTTTAGAAGCCTGTACGCCAGAGGAGAGTAGTTGTTGTGAACATCTCCTCTGGATACGTTGTCTGGAACAACTGTATTCATATTGCTTGTTTTGAGGATGGTTGTAATATGTGTCCCTTTTCCTATTGTAGGGAGTGTATTGCTTTCTCTTGTATGGATGGGTGTACATGCCTAGTGTATGCAGAGTAGTACGTGAGTTCTTGCTGCCATGCAGAATCTCATTGGTGTTGGCTACAAAGAGCTTGTGTTTGTCAAAGGGGAGGTCCTCCACCTTAGCTTGGAGTACTTTGGGGATCCCTGCGGCATGAAGCCATAAAGCCTTCCTCATGACCACGGCTGTAGCAGTTGTTCTTGTTGCCGTGTCAGCTACGTCAGTTGCCGAGAGCAGCGCATTGCAGGCTATTGTGTGCCCCTTATGGATGACCACTCTGAGGATGGGTCTCTTGAATTCTGTCAGGTGTTCCATCAATTCGGCTAACTTCGAGTAATTGTCGAAATTGTGGTTGGCTAGAAGGGTGGAGTAGTTCGCTATTCTGAGTTGCAGGGTGGCCGAGGAGTACACCTTTCTGCCAAATTGGTCTAGCCTCTTGTTGTTCTTTGTCCCCGGTGTTCTGTTTAAACTGAGGAACTTTTGACCATTGGTTTGCTGCATCTACCACCAGTGAGTCTGGTTGAGGGCGGGAAAAAAATAAGTCTAATATTTCTTGTCCGCTTTCTTATATATTGGTTGGGCTGATGCAGGTATCTGCCAGATGTCGTCGGACACCTCCATGGTAGCATTGTTTACTGGCAACGCAATCCTGCCCTAGAATGAAGGACGAATGTTCTTTAGGAATGTTCTTTAGGTGTTGTTTCTCCTTCACCTCTTGAAGTTTCACTTCCTGTGTCATAGCTACCCTCTTAATAAGATCTTGAAACTGCTTCAAGTCGTCGGAGGTATGTGCGTCCTCAGGTACTGTAGCCTCCTCAGGGGAGGTAGATTAATTGTCTTGTAGTAGTTGAGTGTCGTCTTGATCGTCCAAGAGCTAGCCCTCCTTCTCTTCTGTCTCTGGCATGGTGAAGAGAGTGTGAGATGGTGAAGCTGGTGGAAGCCTTTTCGGCACAGGCACTGGGTTAACCTGCTGATGTGTAGATGGTCCCCAGCAGTGCCAGGATACCCAGTGGGGTGGGTACTGTTAAGGAGGGTAGTGCCAGTCAGGGTGCCACTGGGGAAGGTACACGCATTCCCCGTAATAATGGTATTGTCTGGACACAGTGGGAAATGGGTGTTGCGAGGAGAACGTGCTCCTCCTATCATATTCATATGCCCCAGGGTGCCCTTGCAAGCGCAGGGACCTCCTGTAGTCTGGAAATGAGCACTGTGGAAGGGGTACTGGAAATTGTTCCCTTGATGGAGTGGGTGGGGGGTGCCTTCCTCTATTTCCATTTTTAGACAAATCTTTTTTATTTTGACTAATGCATTGCTGTCAGCCTGGGCTGGCTGCCTGTTAATAGAATCCTCAACCATGCGAGATGCTGAAGAAGCTGGTGGGCTAGGAGGTGGTGTCAGGGAATTGAGGGGCTGCTTTGAAACTGGCTTCGTGTCCTCCTCCAGTGCCACGCGTTGGAGCATTTGTTTTGGCACCAGTGCTTGTTGGTACACTCTCTACGGTACTGAGGAGGAGTGCACAGGTGCCGCGTTGAGCTCAGTGCCAGGGCAGTGGCGCTTGATGTTGCTCTCGGCACCGCAAATGAATGTGGTTGCAGTGATCTAGCTGGCAAGACCCTGTTATCCTGATGCCTCTGTGGTGTTGAAGAAGCAGATCTCTGCTTTGGAGGTTCTGCTGATTGCCCCACTGAGGGTTCCCCCACTGGCTGCATAGCTTTTTCTAAGAGGATCATGTGCCACCTGAGCTCCTGATCCTTTCTGGCTCTGGCCATTAAACTGTGGCAATGATCGTGCTTTTGAGATGTGTGACTCTCCCAGGGATTTTATGCAGCTGCTGTGGCCATCAGAGACTAGCATTGGGTCATTGCAGCTGCAGCACTTTTTAAAGCCCTGAGCACCCAGCATACTGATGGCCGTTAACAATCATGGTTGAGAGCTGTGACGGGGGTTGTTCTTGCTTACACCAACAGCCCGCTTGCAGTGAGGCTTGCTGCTTGTGTCTCAAGCAGTTAATTTGTTTCTTCTTTTCTTCCCTTTTCTTTTTTTTTTTAAGTGTGCGGCTGACTAGATGAAAATGAAGCTACCACCGCTTGAGTGCTGTGCTGAGGGAACAGCTCCTACCTTTCCCCCTTTTTTAATTTTTTTAAATTTCTTTGCAGTGGCAAGAATGTAGCAGAAGTAACAGTAGCTGCAGGTCAAAAGATCAATAGGAGAAAGTGAAACCTCCTGTGAGGAGAGAAAGCCTGAGGTGGGAGGAGAGCTCCATCCACGACCAAGGGCGGTAGAAGAGGAACTAAAGGGGGGGAGTCGGGCTGCGCACGAAGCGGCCAACTACCAACAGCGCAAGCCACCTGCTGCGCGGTCATGGCCCGACTGCTAACTGCTATGAAAAAGCTCTGACTCTGTGGCTCTGGGGATGACCCATCACCTTACATGGACCACCCACAGGGACAACACTCAAAGAAGAAGCTTTGTTATCCAGCACTCTGTTAACTAAAACACTTTGTTAACCAGCATTGCCCCCAGCCACAATATCACTGTGTCTTCAGGTGCACGCATCTGACTCCCGTTTGTCCAGCCAGCCATTGCAGGGCTTCTGCCAGCTGGCACTGCCAGCTGACATCATCAGCAGTTGCCTCCTTCCTCCTCAGCCTGCCTTGAGCTGCTGGGAATCAGATCTGTCCATAGGGGGCAGGGGCAGAGCAATAAGCTTTGTTATTCAGAACATTCAATTAACCAGCAACTCCCACTCCCCATGAGTGCTTGATAACAACGCTTTCACTGTGTCATCTTAACTCTGAAAGAGTATATAAAAAGATTGTTGGATATATCTATATAGCAGCTGGAGGTATATTTCCCAATTTAAGTAGACCTACGCATGCTAGCTGTGTTTGAGCTAGTGTGTTAAAAATATCAGTGGCCTGGGCTAGCCACATGAGTACATATCTAGGACCTCAGATAAGGTTGTACTCAAATGGCTAGCCCAACCTGCTGCACATGTTTCTGTAGCCCTACTGCTGGTAGCACATGTATGTCTATCCAGGCTAGTAATTACACGTCCCAACTGCTGTACAGACATATCCAAAGCATAAAGTTTTATCTACAGAGGTATGCAAAGATTAAGGTTTCTCTCTTTTTTGATTCAATTCACAATCTAATATCTACATTTGTTATTGTCACATGCATTTCTTAGGCAAGTGCAGATTTTGACAATTGGGACCTCTCACCTATATTACTTTTGAACCATATAAAAATGTGGTCAACTTATTCTTAAAATATTGAAGTTTCAAATACATTTAGATTATTTTAAAAATTAAAACGTTGTCAAATAGTCCACAAAACTGATAACAATTGGTGTAAAGAATATGAAATGTAAGATTTAGTTGAATATTTTACTTTGTCATAGGTTGGACTCCACTACATGAAGCCAGTGTGGCAGGTTTTTATAAGACAGCACATGAGCTTTTGAAAGCCGGAGCTGATGTTAACTGTAAAGGAAATGAACAAGTTACACCGATACAAGATGCAGTTAAAGAGGGCCTTTATGAGGTACAATTTCTATATTTGGGCACAAACTACATTTTACATATCAAAAAATTCTGGTGATTGGGTCAGGGAGATCACATAGCATTTCAGTTTCATTTTATATGTTGCTAATTATTTAGAATTTAGGGTTATATTTTAAAATTTCAGGATATATGGAGTTCTTGCTGCCTGATTTCTGATAAAATCATGAGCAACACTTTATAGATTTGTGTATGATAGCAGAAATTAGCTGTATTTTTCTAACTTTTGGGGGGATACTTTACTAAATAGTATATTAAATAGTTTACTAAAATAGCACAGAAAAATATCTAAGTTGATAATGCTACAAGTCTCCTGCTTCAGGTTGTATGAAGACATCAAAATACACATTATTGCACAATTGTATTGGTGTTTGTACTGCCTTTTGAAGAGAGTCTGCTGTTGGAGACAAAATATTGAACTGAATGTATATCAGGGTTTTGATCTGAACTGACACAAATATTTTTTTCTGTTTTTTCCTATCTGCATAACAAGTGGCTGCTGGAGCTCAAGTTTAAAACTTAAGAGTGTAGGTTTTTCCTGCTACCTTATCTCCTACATTTGCTCTGCCCTTTCCCTCATTCTTGCTCTTTCTACAGTCACTCATAATCTCTATTTCCTTCCTCTCCATTGACTGTCAGGTGTTCAAGATATCAGATACGAAAGGAGCAGAAGACACCGACAAGCTCCACCTCTACCGTTATACACAAAATAGTAGAAAGAAACAACACAGACTTACAGATAATCTATTAAACTAAATGAAGTAGTTTTAGCACAGACATTATAGTAACACCTACACTTAGGATAATACATAAGGTATTCAGCTTTAAGGATATAGACATACATATACTTATTTCTGTAAATCACGCGCAGTTTCACAGTTAGCAAGCTTACAGTTGCCGGACGGGAGATCACAGCTCTGTCCTTCCCCATGCAGAGAGGTGTCCACAAATGCATTTGCGGGTAAAAACAGGTTCAGTTTCTATTTGCAGCAAGTAAGTATGTGGGAATACCTTACCCAGTCCGTCCCACTGATTATCTTTCCTACAATTATATTTATACTCTGCTTGGTCGTTCTAATAATATCTACCAATTGATTACGTATTGTATAAGATTCCTAAAATGCCCAATGCCCTTATTTAGGGTACATCCTGCTACTCAGGATGTTGCAAAAACTGTGTGTGTGATTAACAGTTTTATAGCTGCACCTAAAATGCCCAATTTCCTTATTTGGGGTTATCATGGCTCAATTACCCAACCTGGCACTTTGAGTATAGATATGGGGGCCGGCTAGCAGAATAGATTCTGTAAGAACCTATCTCTGTATTTACCAGAGACAAACTTGTCTGGTCTCAGTTTCCCTGAGACCCAAAAAGGAAGACGATTGGTTGCTGCCATGATCAAGTGTAAATAAAAATATAAAATAAACCCTTTTCCAGGGAAGAGATCCCCTCCTTGAGGCAAAACTCTCCCCCTGCCCCAACCTCCATTTTGCTTGGAGTTGGGAAAACGAACAGAGATAATCCGCAGAGAACAAAGGGGCTCTGCTTCTCCCAGGTAACTTAGGCACATAGGTTTAAGGACACAAAAATCAACTAATAGCAGTTAATCAAAACAAAAAGAAAACCTTTTATTATTAAAACAAGACTACTGTTGCAAGCATAGTAAATGACTAGTTGTTAAAAGCCATGGAACTAGACTCAAGGATTATTGCTGGGCAGTAATTCCTTAGTTACAAAAGAGGAAAAACAGTTAATCAGCTCAGACGTAATTTCCAAACCCCCCAAACAAGAAAAAAATAAAACCTGGCTATCTAAAATTTTCCCTCCTTACACATTTCAATGAATTCAAGGAGTCTGTTCCTGGGAAAGTCAGTCCCTCCTGCTACCTGGGGAAAAACTGTTCTACCCAAGACAAAAGAAGAGAAAAAAAAACCTCTCTTGGTTTTAAATTCCTTATCTGCATTTCATTGGCTGAATGCCCAAAGCCCCCTCCTTCAGGTGCATCTCTAGAGTTGCTTAACCCTTTCCTCACTCTCCAGGTTAGTAAGACTCTCCTTTGTAGCTCCTATTCATGACAGGGGTACATCCTGCTTCTCAAGATGTTGCAAAAACTATGTGCATGATTAACAGTTTTATAGCTGCATCTGCTTTTTCTTATCAGAAATAAAATGTACCAGTTTACTTCTGCTTCTTTGGGAGCCTAACCCAGAATTCAAAGGGGCAGCAGGAACTGTGGGATGACCACGCACAGTGCATCAGTGTTAGGAGTCAATATTAGCCATGGCAGTGGGGCACACTCCATGTAAGGATATGTGCCTTCAACTTTATAAAATTGGATTCTAAAAGTCAACCTCAATAAATTTGACCTAATTTTGTAGTGTAGAGAATTTAGAGAAAGGCTCGCTATAGATTCAGTGCTCCTTTATTTTAAATTTCTCTTACCATTGGATGAACAGGGGAGGTCAAGAAAAAGCTCTGTCAATGACAGAATCACCTGCAAACTGTGAATTTAGGAAGTGCTCTCCTAGGGCATGTCTACACTAGGAAATTGTTTCAAAATAATTTATTTCAAAATAATAACTCCCAAACTAGCTATTTTGAAATAAATGTTATTCCTTGTGGAAAGCAGAAGTTATTTCAAAATAACCACCCCTTATTTCAAAATAATGGGTTTGGTAGTATGGATGCTCCACTTGTTATTTTGAATTAAGGGGAGTCACTGTAGACCAGGGTCTAATGACTGGATGAAGAGGATGAGATCTGAGAACTAAACTGCCTTGGGGATATGCAGAGAGAAAAACCCCCCAATAGTGCTGAAGTGAGGGAGCAAGGAGTCAGTCCCAGAAAAGAAGTAATTAACTTACAAATTTTCTAATTTTTAAAAATAATTGTCATAAACGCACTTGTTAGATAATGAGTAAAGCTGGACAACATTACCATGGCTTTTTTCAAAAATTTGAACTTAAAAAAAATAATTTAAGAAATCACCATATTAACAAGGCTCTATTTTTGCACCTTGATTTTTAGAAAGGCAGCTGGTTACTCACTGAAGCAGTATTTCAAAAATGAAAAAAATTGAAGACTTTGTACAAATGTGCATTTAAAGGAATGTTTGGGAAACAATAACTGGTATTGGTAAATTCCATTACTGGGGATTTTAAAACTTTAGCGGTATTTTAACACGAATGGCAGGTATTGCTGTGTACACCACAGAGAAGCATATATGAGGAGAGAGGAGTGAAAAATAAAATGCTAGAACAAAAAAAAATCTGAAAAGTTTTACCTCTAGGTGGCAGAGTTACTGCTTTGGTATGGAGCTGATCCATTACTCAAAAATGAGAAGGGGAAGTGTGCCTTGGATGAAGCTACTGATCAGCATATGAGGAAACTACTTGAAAGTTATATAACTAAATCTAGAAGACGTTCAACATCAGGTAAGAATGAGCTATTCTGGCATATTCGTTGCTATGAGGTAGAGAATAATAGAACTTCATTTGTCATATTCCCTAATTGATAGCTAACAGTTCTATGGGCTGTACTTTCTATATATAGTACTTGGAGCAGAGTCCTCTTGTTGATTGTGTTAATTAATATGCAAGCATGAGATGACATAAAATAAGGTGATTAAGACTGAGTACTTCTTAGTTGTGTTGCATTTGTGGGTATTTGAACAATAATGTATAGACTATACTGCCTGGTAAACTTCTCCTGCAACATACTACATTTTAATGAATGACTCATAGGAAGTTGAAGAGTCATCATCCTGTAATTCAGTTTCCTTCCATTGTATATTGTAGGAACAAAATCCCTGCCATAAGGGCAGATATGATCTCAGTTACATCTGGTAAACCAGGAGGGCCAGCCCAGAATCTGATCTCTGGATTTATTACCATGGAATTGAGATGAGAGCATGTCCCATAATGAACAGTTGCTTGGCAGCATATTTTTAGTGGACAGAGGGTTGTTTTATCCCATAAAACAGTTTTCCTTTTGGCCATTTCTTGTGTGTGAAAGATGAGCCTTACTCATCTGTTCCATACTCTAATTACATCTGCAAAAATAAGACATTTCATTATATATGCAGGCTATGGAGTCATAGAATCATAGAACACTAGAACTGGAAGGGACCTTGAGAGGTCATTGAGTCCAGTCCCCTGCCCTCATGGCAGGACCAAGCATTGTCTAGACCATCCCTGATAGATGTCTGTCTAACTTGCTCTTAAATATCTCCAGTGACGGAGATTCCATAACCTTCCTATGCAATCCACTCCAGTGTTCAACCACCCTGAAGTTTTTCCTAATGTCCAACTTAAACCACCCTTGCCCATTGCTTCTTGTCCTATCCTCAGAAGCCAAGGAGAAAAATCCCTCTCCCTCCTCCTTGTGACACCTCTCCAGACACTTGAAAACCGCCACCATGTCCCCTCCCAGTCTTCTTCCCGCCAAACTAAACAAGCCCAAAATCAAGTGGGCTGCGCCCCCCCCAGAATAGCCCTGGCCCCCTCCCCCTACCCCAGCTGCCTAGGTAGTGGTGGCCCCTGCTTAACCCCAGCTGCCCCACCAGGGGGTCCCCGAGCCAGCTGATAAAGGTAAATTTAGGCAGCTGGTGCCCATTGGAAATTAATGAGAACTGGGTATCAAAGGACACACCTAAAGGAAAGATTTGCCAGTACTGCTGTATCAGCAAACCCGCCTACTGATGATGTAGCTTCTACTGACAAAAAATGCTATTTCTGGTACATCTAATATGAGTTCCCCAACCCAAATCAGCTGTGCCAGCAAACATACTTTTATGCTGGTATAACTGTGTCTACACTAGGGTTTTGGGAGTATAATAATACTGTGAAGTAAAAAGGCACCCCACTCAGCCAACACGAACATGCCAGCTAACATTTCTAAGAGATTGTTGGCCTGACTCCATTTTGCGCCATTAAAAAACTCGCCCTATAAAACTTGGGGCAGATCCTCAACTGGCATAAATCAGTGTTGGAGGAGGCTCCCACTGAGCGGGGAGGGAGGAGAACGGGCTCACTGGGGCAGCCACCGTCCACATGGCACTTGGCCTAGGCCGAGCGCCGCAGCTGCCCATCATGCAACTCCGCCGGCTGGGATGCGAAGCGGCCACCAGAGCTGGAACCAGGGCTGCAGTGAGACTGCCCCAGTAGGCACAGCCTCATTGTGGCCCTTGCTGCCAGCTGCCTCACTCCCCCTGCTGCTGCGTGGGGGGAGAACCCCAGTGGGCAAGGCTCATTAGCAGGTAGGGGTGAGACCTTGCAGAGTGCTGCAGCCTGGCAGGCACAGACTGGTGGTTGGGAACTGCTCCGTTAGCATGTCCCCCATTGTTCACCTCTTCAATCTGTCTGTGTAGGACAGCTTTCCAGGCTGCTGGTTATTCCTGTTGCTTTTCTCTGAACCCTCCAGCTCTGCAACAGCCATTTGGAGAGGGGGTGTACTCTAGCCACAACTGCACCGTGGCCAGAAGAGGCCTCCTGGCTAGGGTTGCCAGATGCTCTCCCAAAAAATACCGAACACACAGGCTAAAAATTTTTGTTGAGAAAAAAAAAAAAAACCCACATGTATCGGGCATACAAAAAACTGCCCAGCTTCAGTACGCAACCACAGGAGGTGCCACCAGGCTTCTATCCAGTGCCCAGCTGGAAAAACAGAAAATACCGGACATTACACATGTCCGGTATTTTCTGAATTTTTTTACCGGACAGAAGGCACAAAAACCGCAAGTGATCCACCCCCTCAGCCCCTTCCCAGCATCTGGCAAACAGAGACCAGGGACACTTCACTGCTCGACTTTGCAGGATATTGGGGTGTCTGTCAAAGCACCCTGGGATGAAGTGGGGGATTGAGGGAGCTCACAAGGGGAGGTTGTGAGGAAGCACGTGGTGGGGGTCGGGGGCTCTCAGGGGAAGTTGTGGGGCCTCCAAGGGGGGAGCTGTGGGGGAGGGGGCTCGCAGGAGCAGCCTGCCCAGGGCGAGGACCCGGCGTCCGTACATGCCGCGTGTCTCTGACCTTGCATGGTGCTCCGAGCGCGGCTGCCGGGTCTGTGCACAGGGCGGGTCCTGAGCCCGGCCAAGCCAGAGGGCTCCCGCTGCAGGGACCCGAGCGGCGGGTCCATGTCTCTCACTGGAGGCGGGGCCCAGTGACGTTGCGGGGCCGGGGCAGCCACTGGCCGCAGCTGGAGTCCAACGGGAGTCCCAGCCACTCCCCTCTCCCGGCTTCTGCATGCGACCAGAGGCTCCCGGCGCCAATCGTGGCCTTGCCTCCCAGTCACGCCCCCGCCCCCGCCAGGCTTCCGTCTGGCACCAAGCCGGAAATTCAGAAAATACCGGACATTGCACATATCCAGTATTTTCTGAATTTTTTTACTGGGCAGAGAGCGCAAATAGCAGACTGTCCAGTAGAAAACTGGACACCTGGCAACTCTACGAGTCCTGGTTGACTGACAGAACAGTGATTAGTCCAAAAAATATGATCATGCTATCACATTCCTTATGCACCAGCACATTCGCTTTTTTATCTCAGCCAGGCCTTGAACAAGGGTCTCTGCTGGGCTGAGTGACACCCAGTCAGTCCCCTTTGTGAGGTAGAAACCTGTCAGGTTTACCAATACAGTAATTTGCCTTTTTCCTCATATCTTTTACTTCACATTTACTGCCATTGTATTTCATTTACCATTGTGCACTGCTCAGGGACAGCTCCCCTGGCGCCAAGCTGCAACCACCTCTGGGGTGGAGCAGCTGGGAAACACCCCTATATAACACTCCATCAGCAGTAGCTGCTGTACTGAGAGTGCACCATCCAGGGTGGTGAGGTCTTTCTGAAATTCTTCACAGTTCTCAGGTCCTGACTAACCAGCTAAGTACTTGTGTATGGCCTGTATTCAATTCAGGGAGCATCTGTTACATTTTTCTCATACATCGTTGCTCAAACACTAAGGTGACAGTTGTCTTAAATATCTGAGTAGAATAGTTGTTTTGACCACAAATTAAGGGGGAAAGGGCTTTCATGTGATACAATGAATTCTGTAATGCAGTGGTTCTCAACCTTTCCAGAATACTGTAACTGTTTTCAAGAGTCTGATTTGTCTTCCATACCTCAAATTTCATCTCACTTAAAAACTACTTGCTTACAAACTCAGACATAAAAATACAAATGTCATAGTACACTATTACAGGTGGGACCTCCCTGGTCTTGCACCCTTGGGACCTGAGCGGTCCCAAATCATGGAATTTGCTCGACTAGAGGAGGTCAAGGCTACCCTCCTGGCTGTCAACCCTGCTCCTGGGTACCAGACCAGCCAGTGGGCTCTGCTCCCGACCGTGGTCGGGGCTGCACTGTCTGCTGCCAGCCCTACTACTTGCAGCCCTGAAGGGGCTGCACTCCCCGCTGCCAGCTCTGGCTGGGGCTGTGCTCCCCTCTGCAGGCTGCTGGCCTAGGCTGCACTCTCTGCTGCGCCAGCCCTGCCCCAAGCTGCACTCCCAGCTGCTGGCCAAGACTGCACTCCTGGCTGCTAGCCCAAGCTGTCTCGACACTGGCCCTGCTGCCTCTAGCCTGTGGCTCAGGCTGGGCTCCCATCCACCAACCCAGGCCAGGGCTGCACTCCCAGCCTCCAGCCTGGCTGAGGCTGTCCTCCCCACTGAGCCCTGTATGGGTCTGTGCTCCCCACCGCACTGGCCCTGCTGCTGCTAGCCTCACTGGGGCTGCACTCCCCACTGCCAGCCCAGCATGGGCTAGGCTCCTGAACCTGGCCAACTGGGGCTCTCTGTCCAACCAATATCCATGGTCCGACACGGACCAGAAAGTCCCAGATTTTAGAGGTTCAGTCTGTATGGAAAAATTGTTTACTTTCTCATTTTTCCATATATTTCTAAAACAAATAAATTGAAATATAAATATTGCACTTACATTTCAGTATATAGTGTAGAGAGCAGTATAAGTCATTTGTGCGAAATTTGAGTTTATACTGACGTCATTAGTGCTTCTTATGTAGTCTGTTGTAAAAGTAGGTAACTATCTCGATGAGTTGATGTACCTCTGAAGGACCTCTACATTAGGGATGTGAAAGGTTAACTGGTTAACTGGGAAGGATACCTTAAATGGGTAATGCTTACTGGTTCCGATTAACTGGTAGGGGCTGGAGCAGCTCCCTGCCTGCCCTGGGCAAGAGACTGCTTCAGCCCCATAGGGCCCACCACAGCCCTTGTCCACAGCGGGCTAGGCCCAGCTTCCCCACCACCACTGCATGTTGCATGCTGGCTCCCTGAGGCTATGTCTACACTGCAGGCTTTTGCCAGCAGATAGTATGCTAATGAAGAGGTTTTTGCGCAGAAACAAGCAGTGTAGACAGGTTGTTTTGTGCAACCCCACCCCCCTTTTGCGCAAGATCCTTATGCCTCAAAAAAGGAGGTATAAGGATCTTGCGCAATAGGGTTTTTTTGTGCAAAACAGACCCATCTACACTGCTTGTTTTTGCGCAAAAACCTCTTGTGCAAAAAGCATTGGCACAAAATATGGAAATGACAGCGTGACAAATACTAATGAGTGCTTCATTAGCATACTCTCTGCCGGCAAAAGCCTGCAGTGTAGACCTAGCCTGAGAGTGGGGTCGGCAGGAACTGCCGGCCCACTCCCAGGGGCCAGCTGCAGAGCCCACAGTGATTCCTCCTGCTGAGCAGGGCCAGCACAGGGGGATTGGGTGCAGTGAACTCTGTGGTCAGTGGCTGGTGCTGGGAAGTAGTGGAGGGGTGGGAGGCTCAAGGGGTTAGAGCTGGCACTGATGGGCTCTCGTCTGAGGCTTTTCATACCAAGGCTTTTTCATATGCAACGTTTATTTTCATCTTTGAATATTTGTTATTTGCATAATGATTATGCAAATATGCAGATAGTATGTTACCAGTCTGCCAAAAGTTTGTGAATGGGTTTGATAGTCCACAGTATAAAAAAGGTTGGGGATCACTGTCTTAGGAGAAAGTTCCCAGCTTTAAAAAGGCTGGGTTTTGGGGGTTGTTTGTTTGTTTGTTTGTTTTACAGTTGATGAAGCTATAAATACTGGAATGTAAGATCACAGTGAATCACAGTAAGCTATGAATTTAATGTATGATTTATTTACATAAATATCTAGAGCTCAATCCTGGCCCCTATTCCAGCTCACTTATGCAACTCTGGCAACATAAAGGGGTGTCGAGAAAGCTAATTTAAACAAGCAGACAGGAACTAAACTGATTGTGGGAGAAAATCCCTGGCAGGTGTAAAGCTGATGAATTGGCTTGTACGCCTTCCTATTTCTTTCTGTGGTCCAGTGTACTGCTGGGGGATGGAAGGGACACAACTTGAGCAACTTGTGAACCAGCTATCACTGGCTTCTGAATGGCCTATTAAGTGCCACTGCAGAATGTATGACTCTGGTTAAAGAAGCCTTTCAGCAACTCTAAAATCACTTGAGGGTGAGACAGGCTACCAAAGTCCTCAGGTATCAGGAGCTTAAATGCACATTTACTCCTTTCTCTCCTCAGCTGTACCAAATAGAGGGTGAGACAGGCTACCAAAGTCCTCAGGTATCAGGAGCTTAAATGCACATTTACTCCTTTCTCTCCTCAGCTGTACCAAATAGATTTCTGGTGCAACTGGAGATCTCTGAGCCCATGATTTTAATGTCTGCTTTTTTTGATCCTTATGTTTTTTTTGTTATTTCCAGATAGCGAATAGCTGTTAGGTTACACCATAAGCTCTGAGTATAGGATGCTGTGCATGTAAAGCAGAGAATTGTAATTTTCTTTTGATATTGATCCTTGCAATCTATCATTTTACTTTCAGCTAAAAAGGATGTTGAGAGCACATTAAATGTTCAAAAAATGAATGCCAGAAACCAGAACCAGGTAACTTTTTTTATTTTTTTAAGAAACAATCTTTGTCATTTGGTGGTGAAGAGTCATGCATTTGGAATTCTACAATAAAGTATAATAGAAAGGTAAAGCATTTCTGAAATGCTCTTCAAAATCAGTACATACTACACATCTGATAACGAATAATATCTGTAGCATATGATGAGATGTGGACCTTTTTTCTTAGTTACTATAATTTTAAGCGTTATGGTAAATGTCTGTGTAATTTACCTTGGTAGAGACTATCATTCTCAGAAACACTGTATTGAAATATAAGTGTTATCATTCTTTCTGTGTTTTACTTACATCTAAAACACTGTTTTATAATTTATTGAGGATAGGCATTCACCAGAGAAACACAAAAATAGACCCTTTATTTGAAAAACTTATTACTGATGCTTTCAACATTTAGTTTAGTGTTTGTTGTGTTTCTGGTCCAGGCAGATCACCAGATGTGAAATAATCATTAAGACAAGTCCAGTAGAGGTCTAATGTATTTTGTGACTGCAGCATTGGCTTTACAGTTGAATCAGCAACCTAGAATGAAATATAACAAAGCAATCTACCAGAAAATGAAGTTAATCATATGTTTTGTTTTTGTAGCTGGAAGTACATTCAGGAAGCACAGTTCAGAATTCATATGTTGGTAATAATAATGCATCAGAGCAAAGGTTTATCAACTTTGAACAAAGTAGCAAAGAGAATTCAATAAGAAATGCCAAAAGATCCATCACCCGAGAATTTGAGGATCATAAATTGTTGAATGAAAAAAAATCAAAAGATACAAGACTGATTCCAAAGCAGACAAAAAAGTCAGCAGGGACTGCAGAAAAGATTGAATCCATTGAGAATGTCTGTGAGTACAGGACAAATATATCTCCTCCAGATACATCTAGAGACAAAACAAGAAACAGAAGCCACAAAATATGTGACCCTCAGGTTGGACATAGTAACAGTGGGTTTACAGTTAATACCTCTTTCTCCAAAAGAATAACTAGGTCCTCTGCACATTGTAATTATAGTTCAGATAACATTTGTGAAGTGGGGGAAAAGCCCAGCATACCCAAACAGAGAGAAATGCAAAAAGAACATGTCTTATGTAATAGCAATACTTCAGTTTCGAAAGAAAGGGAAAATACTTGTGAAAGCAACACACCATCAGTAATAATGACAGACCAAGTAACTAGTTTACCGTGCACTGAATCCTCAAATGCTGTAGTAAAAGCATGTACAGAGCATTCTGAGAATGCTGAGTTAACAGAAATTGACTCTCACTCAGTACTTTCTTTGTGTGAAGAAATCAGTGTGCCTCCTGTGTCTGCAGAGCAATGTTTTATGAATCAAAATAATGAACACCATTGTTTTAACTACAATAAAGATGGTAGCATGAGTGACAAGAATATGATTTCAGCTAAGAGAATGAGTAGTGTCCACTCTTTTGAAGAAAACATTTACGTTGAGAATAATGGATCATCAGACCAGTTTCTTTATTCTGAAAACTCCAGAGATCAAATTAACGTTGAGATCGATAGAGACAGAATTAATGAGGAGGAACAAAGTTTAAAATACTGTTTACCTCTTTTTAAAGATATTTCTTTACAGGGAAACCGATTAGAATCAGGAAACCTAACTACATTTTCACCACAGGGAACTGTAAACTTTACTGATTCAGGCGCTACAGTCCTAGCTGAACAGTATACTGAAAATGAGATTCAAAACATTTATAAAAATAACTCTAAAGATGTAGATAAGTGTACTGTACAAACACTTCAAACAAGTACAGAAACACTTTCATGGCATGAATTTCCAGCAGTTGTTAATAGACTTAGCGATTCTCAAAGTTCTGAGAATTTTAGCATCAGTGTGCCGATTCCTTTGGCTCGTCAAACAGATGATGGAATGAGGGTGGTGCTAAGTGAACAAGAGCGTATTGAAAGATGCTGCACTGAGAAAATTGAAAATGAAATGAATTCCGAAATTAACACATCTACAGCTTTACAGCTACATAAAAAAGAAGCATTTCAAGTAAAAAGAATGAGACAGAACTTTCAGCAAATCACCTTAGACACAGATTTATATTCCACTAATTGTATGAACAAGATTTCACTTCATCCATCTCAGCTGACCCAAGAAACAGAGCAGGAATCTTCCCAAAAATCAGGTGAACAGTTTTATTTTAAAAACATTTTAGGAATTCTCTGCAAGCATGTAGTTTGTAATAGATCTTTTAGAGCAGTACAGTAAGTGTTGAATGTAGACTAGCACACACAGAAAGCAAATTCATGAATTGTATTCCAGAAATATTGTCAGGGACGCAAAATTAATTGATTGGCCATATTTTCAGCCAACCCCCGAGTAGTTATTTTGTTAATATCGAAATATAACTGTAAAATTGAGCATTGTAAATTAAATAATTTTTCTTAAAAAGAAACCAGATGAAAACACATTTTCACTGAAGAAATTTTGAATTCTTATTTATTCTATTTTTACAATTTTCATTGCAGAGTGAACAGTATTCATAAAATGTTCATAATGCAAAAATATTTCCAAAGATTTAGATAATTATTAGGGCTGTCAATTGACCTGCATTAAGGCCTGCAATTAATGCAGAACAGGATTAATGCGTTAAAAAAATTAACACGTTAATTGCAGGTGTTAATGCTGTGCTGCCTCTTTGAAGTGCCACTGCGGCACTTCAAAGGGGCAGTGCAAGCAGAGCCAGGGATCAGCTGGAGTGCCCAGCTGATCCCCAGAGATGCATTACAAAGCCCCTTTCAAGTGCCGCTCCAGCACTTCAAAGAGGCTTTGCAACAGCAAAGCCGGGGATCAGACCCCAGCTGATCCCTGGCTCCTAATGCATTGCCCCTTTGAAGTGCCGCTCCAGCACCTTAAAGGGGCGGCGCTGCATGGAGCCTGGGGTCAGCTGGGGACTCCATCTGACACCGGGCTCCACCTTGCCCTGTCCCTTGGAAATGTTGCCCTGGAGCTTCCAAGGGGCAGCACTGCTGGAAACCCTGATCCTGGGCTCCATGTAGTGCTGCCCCGTTGAAATGCCACCATGGCATTTCAAAGGGGAGTTGCATGCAATTAATTGCGCGATTAATCGCAATTAAAATTTGTAATCGCTTGACAATCCTAATAATTATATCATAGAAGTACTTTACCTACACCATATAAACACCTTGGCATTAATTTTTATCATCAGTTAATAGAACTAATGTTTCTGAAAGTAATGAATCAGATACTTTAAGTCCTTTTGTTAAAAAAAAACAGACGAGGGAAGGACAGCTGAGAGAAGTGGAGAGCAAAGCACTGGAAAATGTTGCATTGAGAGAAATGAAGCTGAAAGGACATCAAAGAATAACACACCTATAATGTTACAATTACTTGAAACAGAAACAATCCAAACCAAAAGAATAAGACATGACCTTCAGGAGACCAGCCAAAATACAGATTTATGTGCCAATAACAGTAATTCACTTAATCTATCACAATTCAGTCAGACAGCAGAACAGGAAATGTCTGAGCAATTAGGTGAGTAGTTAATATTTTTATAAAGGTATGGATTATTTTTCAAGATTTATAGGAAGGAGACTTGGCAATTTATAGGTGATTTAGAAAAATAAGCACAGTGCATGAAGCATATATCTTATCCAACAAATACATGTAAACCATATATTGATAGTTATTATATAGTTATTGGAGAGTAAGCATTTAAAAGATATTTTTACTGATAAAGTTACAAGAATTAACAAAGTGTTAAGCACTTTTTCATTGTGTTGGTACTTATTTTTTAAAAGGAAAAAGAGCTGACTTAAAGGGCTTGTGTAAATTTACAATAACATGCAGAGTACAGACACTGGATGTTAGCTAGCACAGGTCTAGCATAGAATCTCTGACAAGGATCACCTGTCCTCTTTTGATGGTTGAAGATTTCTTTGTGGGCAAACCTGGTGATCTTGCAAGGAGGGCTGAGCAATAGTTGTGACCTGTTCAGATGTTCTGCAGTTGTTATGCCGAGAACACAACAGTTGTATGTTTACACTATTTCTTTTTCTTTCTACTCATCATCATCCACCTCCAGCTGTGTAGAATGCTGCCTGATCCTCTTGACTCTGGTGGTTACAAACAGCCAATCCTCCTTTCTGATTTCCACTCTTGCTGAATCCTTAGTCACCACTTCCTTTCTTTCTTTAATCTGTGATGGTGATGCTTCCTCAATCTAGCTAAGTACTCCTTAGCTTCTTTGATGCTCTGCAGTGTCCGTAATTGTTCTTTGAAGCATTAATTCTTCTTCGAGTGGTGTCCCTGTGGGTGCTCCACTCCAGGTGAAGGGTCGCCCTGAGCTGCAGATCGGAGCCTTGCAAAGCAGTTTCCCGAGTTGGGCCGCACATGTGCAGGGGGCGTCTCAAGACTCTCCCACCTCTTGCTAGTGCGCGGTTCAACCCCCCTCCCTTTCAGTTCCTCTTCAACCACCCTCATCAGTGGATGGAGCAAACAGGAGCTCCCTGTCAGTCTCTCAGACCATGTTACTGTTAGTTAGGTTTAGTCACAGTTGCTTCCCCTGTTGTACCTCCAAGTTAGTTTCCCTCGGTTTTTTTTTTAAAAACCTTAATAATAAGAACAAACTTAATGAAAATCTCCCCTCAGGGGATTTGAACTTGCTTCAGCGCGAAGCCCCGGTGAAGTGGGGCTCTCCTGGTTACTCTACCAAAAGAAAAGAAATAAATAAGAAAAGAGAAGAAAACGACGACAAGAAACAGACAGAAATAAATAAAAGAGAAAAATAAACAGCAGAATAAGAGAGAAGGAGGAGAGAACTGGATATGTCCGGCTCCTCAGGATTTAAGAAATGTGACCAGTGCCGCGAGCTCATAACGGCTTCAGACGGCCATACAAAATGTATTCGCTGTCTGGAGGAAACCTACTCACCCCACATCTCACGGTGAGAGCTAGAAAGGATAGAGAGCTCCGCCTGAGAATGATTTTGTTTGAAAAGGCTTTACAGCCTGCTGAAGGGCAGGGGACAACCCAGCAGGAGCTCCCCCCACCTCCCAAAAACACTTTGAGACAGAGAGCCTCACCATCCTGCTCTCTTCCAGCTTCCTCCTCCCCAAAACACAGAGGGGATGCACAGGAGAGCATGAGGACCCCTGCTACTAAAGCAGCAGGAAGATCCTCATATTCATCACTGGGACCGGTGTGCACCGCCTCGGAGCCAGCCCAAGAGCACTCCAAGCAGCCGGCACAGCATGAAAAGCTGGCGCTGCTTCAGTCTGCGGCGCCGCTTCAAGCTGCGGCACCGCAGAAGAAGCAATCCCACCCAGCAAAGCCGGCACTGGCTACATCTGTGCAGCATGACTCTACACCAGCACCGACAGCAAACGCAGATAGGCAGCCAGATGAGGCTGCTACAGAACAGCCCCAGGAAACGACTGACACTCACAGCAGGCAGCAGCATTCATGCCTGCCTTCTACTGAATACTCACCTGTGAGGTCTCTACCAAGACATTCCCCACTCAGATCTACATCACCAATATCACTTCATGAAGGTCCCTTGCCTGATGATGACCGGCACACAATATTCTCCTCGCGTCACACATCGCCTAGGAGGTCTCGTTCTTATCACTACAGGGCTGGACCACAGCAGAGCCCATGGTACCCATACTGGCCTTATCCACCCCCACCTTATCCACCACACTGGGGGCCCTGGGAACACCGGGACCCATATAGACGCTGGTCCCCAACCCACTCCACACCACCGAGGAGATGATTGCCCGAGCCACAGCCGCAACCTCCTGCAAGGCATTCAGAGGAGGAGGACGGACAAATTTCAGACAACGAATCAGACATTCATGCAATAGACATCACGCACTCTGATAACCTCATGTCGCAACCAGATGATGCGGTTATACCATCAGACACTGTAGTAATTGATCACCATACAACTGAAACAGATATGGGCAATACAATCGACCACAGAGGCCCTAACCAAGATACCAGACCAAGGCAATGGGCTCAGAGAAGGCGCCCCAATCAAGGCTGCCCCCCAGCTACTCAACCCTCAAAGCAGCAAATTTGAAGATGTGGTCGAGGGTCTGCAAGACCTCCCTCACGATCTGACACCAGGACAACATAGCCATTTTTTTACCCACCGGTTACATCCGTTCCTTCCACAATGGGAATCTATAACATCGGACCTCTGGGTTCTAAAGATAATTTGAGTAGGCTATACCATCCCATTTACTACTATCCCACCAACCCTACCCTCCACCCCGTCCCTCTTCAGGGAGCACTCTCACGAGACCCTACTAAAACAAGAGTTCCGTCAACTCCTTACAATCGGAGCCATAGAAAGGGTACCCAAGGAATTCCACGGAAAGGTGTTCTACTCAAACTATTTCTTGACAGAGAAAAAAATGGGGTTGGAGACCTATATTATATTAGACCTCCGCAAATTGAACAAGTTTCTCAAGAAACAATGTTTCAAGATGATCACACTCACAACGATCATTCCTGCGCTAGATCAAGGGGACTGGTTCGCAGCCCTCAACCTGCAAGACACGTACTTTCATGTAGCCATCCATCCAGCTCACAGAAGCTACCTACGTTTTACCCTTGGACCAGAACGCTTCCAATACAAAGTTCTCCCTTTCAGTCTTTCACTAGCTCCGAGAGTATTTTCTAAGGCAGCGTTTCCCAAACTATGGGCCGTGGCCTGGTACCAGGCCACGGGAAAAAAATACCGGGCCTCAGCATGGCTGCCGGGAGGGGAGCAGAGCTGGGCGGGTTGGGAGGAGATGGGGGGGGAACCGGCCGCCGGGAAGCAGGGTTGGGGGCAGCAGGGCTGTCCCGTGGAGATGGGGGGGTTGGCGGGCGGTGGAAGCAGGGTTGGGTGGAGCGGGGCTGTCCGGCGGAGATCGGGGAGGGTAGGCAGCGGAACCAGGTGTCAGCCGGTGGTCAGGGCAGTGAGTGGTGTGTGTGTGTTATACACCCGAGACTTCAACTGCTAGGACTGGGGTCCCTTAGCAGCGGGCAACCTGGAGGAGGTTGACGGGCACCCCAAGAAGTTTACAGGGAGAGCTTATTACACCTCAGATTTTAACTGCTAGGATACACGATCCCTTCGCAGCGGGCAGCCTGGGGAGGCTGAGAGGTGCCCCAGCAGATCTATCCCGTGGAGGCGACACGATCCAATGCTCAAGCTTCCCTATATCTGTCCCTTATGACTGGCTGGAGTTCTTTTGTTTGTGTTCGGTTCGGGTACAGCAGCACGGGTTCAAGTCAGAAACTTGAACCGCACTTGCTTATTTGTAGGAGAAAGAAAGGAAAGAAAAGGAAAGAAAGACTTGGTTCAGTATATATATATATTGAATAAGGGCACCGACTTATTTTATTATAATTTAGGTAGTGGTCCGAAAGCAAACCGCAGCGATTTGATTGACAGGAAAATGATTTCTCGGGGCTTTAAAAATGGCTGCCCAATTTATGAATGAAACAAAATGGCTGTTGCACCTTTGATTGACAAGCTAATGATTTTTCTGCGGTCTGATTGGATAATTGCTGACCGCAGGTCTCCAATGAAACAAAATGGCCACTCGGAGTGTTTCAATTAAGGAGAAAGTTTCTTAAGTGTGATTGACAGCCTAACAAGATACCCGAGTTTACATAGAAGGGAACGGCCATTCTAAAAGAAGTTAAATGTTTATTGCAGTTTACAAGTAGATACAAAGACTCCCTGCGGTTTGATTGACAAGTTAATTGGGTTCTGCAGTTTATAGCTAAATCACATTACCAAAGGCAGTTTACAATAGAAATGAAACAGTTTGACTTAAGAAACTATAATAGAGTAACTAAACTTATAATATGGTAACAATTAAAGTGTACACATAAGAAAACACATTGTAGGTATAATTCTCACCCCTGCATTCCAGACTTGGCGTGGCCAGCGTTTTTCTCTCAATCCCTCTGGAAGAAGTAGGGCGAGCTTGGGTGTCCCACAGACCTCGGGAGACCATCAGTACCTGCCAGCAGATGTAGGTGATTGGAGCTCAAATGGGGTGGGCTACTAAACCCATCTTTATACCCCTTGGGTCACGTAGGCTTCTTTCTGGTCTCAAGTGTCCAATTAGGAAAAATGGCTTTGAATGCCAAGTTTCCCACGAAGGGTGCAAAGCATAATTCACACCTGGGAAAATGCAGACAATGGGCACTTCTAGTATGTGATGGGCGAAGATTCCTCTCCTGGGACAGTGTAGGCGTGTCAATTACTGATACTAGCCATCAGGGCGACGGGAGGCCCCCGGGTCGTCAGCTAGCCCATTTACTGTCTGGTTTCTGTTTATCAGAGTCAGGGACAGGCAGCACACCTGCATTCCCAGGGCATCAAAGGCTGACTGCCTTTCTCTTGCTCTCTGGGGGGGGGGGGGGGGGGGGAGGGAAACAAGATGGGGTTCATGTCTGGCTACACCAGGGCTGGACAGGAGCTGAGGGGGGCTGGCCGGGGGAGATCAGGAGGAGGAAGACGGGAGAACCAGCTTCCAGAAGCAGGGCTGGACGGGGGCAGTGGGGCTGGACTGGGGAGATCGGGAGGAGAAGGGGGGGGGAGCGGGACTGACCTGGGCACATGCAGACCCTGGCAGATGAGTGAGTCTGGCTGGGGATTCCATTTTGCGCCCCCTCCCCCATACCCTCCCTCGAGTAGTTGCAAACTGCCTGACAGGTAGACACACTCAGGCAGCGTGAGCACATCTACCAGCCCATCTACCAGCCAGGCAGTTCCAAGCTAAGGACTGATACACCTAATTATAATAAAACTTACCTAATTAGAAAATACCAGGCATTTTATATGTCTGGTAATTTCTCAATTTCTTTCCCAGACAAAACCTTCAAATACCGGACTATCCGGTACAAAACCGGACACCTGGAAACTGTACCCTTCCTTGCACCCTCCCTCCTAGCCCCAATCTGCTCCTGCTCCCGCCTCCAGGAGTGCTCATGCGGCACCGGGTCCCCCAAACCCTGGCCCAGGCTGGGTGGAGGATGCAGCCGGGTGAAACACTGAAAATTTATTCATTTTTCATTCTTTTTTTTATATGCGTTTATATTTTTGGGCTGCAAAAAACAGTACTGAAAAAAAAAACGGGTTCCAACTAAAGTAAAAAGTTTGGGAAACCCTGATCTAGCCAGCTTTCTATCCATCTTACAGTCCATTTATCCAATCCATATTCCCTTAACTTGCTGACAAGAGTATTGTGCATGACTGTATCAAAAGCTTTGCTAACGCTGGCACTGGGGGCTTTGGGAGGACCAGAAACAACTTATTTGAATATTCATCATTTGCTTAATGAATCTGCAAATATGCAAATGAATGTTACCGGTCCTCTAAAAGCTCGTGAATGGATTTACTGGTCCCCGTGTCAAAAAGTTTGGGAACCCCTGTTCTAAGGTACTAGCAGTTGTTGCTGCATACCTCAGACAACAGGACGTCATCATATTTCCCTACCTAGACAACTGCCTTATAAAGGGATCGTCACAGGACAAAACCGCCTCCATGATAAGCACAACCACAGCCCTCCTCAGTCGTCTAGGCCTTCTAGTCAACGAACACAAATCAACGTTGCACCCAGTCCAAGACATAGAGTTTATTGGCGCACGCCTGAACTCAATCAAAGCTCGAACATACCTACCTCGACACCGTTTTACAACTATACAAGAAATTATAAACGTGATATTTACAACCCCCACCACCACCATACTTACCTTCCTCCGACTAATGGGGCACATGGCTGCTACTACTTACGTAGTTCACCACGCTCGCCTACACTTTCGATGCTTTCAACTTTGGGTAGCAACCATTTACATCCCATCATGACACCCTCGGAACAAGAGGGTTACTATTCCACCAAACGTCCTTGCATCCCTACGATGGTGGACAGTACTGGACAGTCTTCTGGCGGGGGTTCCATTCCAACAAACCGAACCCACTATGCAAATTACCACAGATGCATCCCTCCTCGGCTGGGGAGCACATATGGACAACCGAGGGATTCAGGGCAGGTGGTCTCTGAGCAAGACATCACTACACATCAACCTCCTCGAATTGAGGGCAGTAAGAAATGCCTGTACACATTTTGCTCCCGAAATTGCCAGTCGCACAGTCCGCATCCTAATTGACAACATCTGCACAATATTCTACATAAACAGGCAAGGCGGAGCCCGCTCCCTCTGCGTGGAAGCTATCCGCCTGTGGAACTGGTGCATCCACAACCAAGTCACTCTCATAGCATCCTACCTACCTGGGGTGAACAACACCAAAGTGGATTCTCTCCGCCGCAACTTTACCTTAGATCACGTGTGGGAGTTACACATGGAGGTCACCAATTCAATATTCCACCAATGGGGATGGCCATCTATAGACCTCTTTGCTTCTACCTGGAATACCAAGTGTCTCCAATTCTGCTCACGGGCGGGACTTGGCAAGCATTCTCTGGGGGATGCCTTTCTCATCAAATGGACAGCCCCCCTACACTACGCCTTCCCCCCCATACCGCTCATCTCGAGTCCTACGCAAAATCTGCAGAGACGAAGTCCTAGTCATCCTGATAGCTCCATCATGGTCCCATCAAACTTGGTATCCATACCTCTACAGGCTAGCGGTTCAGCCTCCCTATCCATTACCACACCGAGCAGGCCTTCTATCTCAGGACAACGGGAGGATACTGCACCCACAACTCCATACCCTGTATCTCCAGGCATGGCTTCTCTCTGGTTCACAGAGATAGAGGATCGGTGTTCTCAGCAAGTGAAGGAGATCCTCCTCCATAGTAGGAGACAGTCCACGTGCAAAACTTACCTGCAAAAATGGACACGATTCTCCCACTGGTGTCAGCGGGCCAAAGTAGAACCCCGTGTCTCTCCATTAAATACCATCCTCGACTACATTCTAGACCTTAAAGCGTCGGGACTGTCAATTTCTTCTCTAAGGGTATGTCTACACTAGCTCGTTAGTTCGAGCTAGGTAGGCAAATGAGGGCAAGCGGAGTTGCAAATGAAGCCCGGGATTTAAATATCCCGGGCTTCATTTGAATGTTCCCGGGTGCCGCCATTTTTAAATCCCCCTTAGTCCGAACTCCGTGCTCGTGGCTACATGCGGCACGGACTAGGTAGTTCGAACTAAAGATCCTAATTCGAACTACCGTTACTCCTCTTCACAATCTGCAGAAATTTTCATCTAATTTTGACATCTCAGATAAGCAAAGCTTGTTTTCTGGAGAGAGCTTGAAAGGATACTATTGTCCTTTTTTTTTTTTTTTTTTTTTTTGAGTTAGACTTTGACCTCTAAAGAAAGTTTAGAGACTATTCAGAGACTAATGGTTGCATACACAAGGCCTAAAAATTTGGGCTTGAGAGGAGCTCTACAAATGCAGGTCCTTCAAAAGGAAAGGGGAACCTAAGGGTATGTCTACACAGCAGTGTTATTTCAGAATAACGTCAGTATTTCCAAAATAACGTAGTGTGTGTCTACACAGCAAGCCCATTATTTTGAAATAAATTAGAAATAATGGGCTTCTTACTCCGACTCTTGTAACCCTCTTTGTATGAGTAAGGGAAGTAAGGGGAAGAGTGCTTTGTTTAAAAATAACTGTTGTGTAGACAGCGACAGAAGTTGAAATAAGCTTTTTCGACTTAAGCTACACAATTAGCGTAGCTCAAGTTGCGTAGCTTATTTAGAGTTTAGCCCTGCTGTGTAGATGTGTCCTTAGATACTATCAAAGGAGGCAATAATCAGATGATGGACGTTGGATGGCAACTGGTGATTGGGATGTTCGTAACCGGGGGGTAGTAAGGAAGAAATAGGGTGTCTGATGTTTCACAGGCATGATAAAAGGAGAATAAATAGTTTCAAGTAAACATTGCTGAAATGGGAATTCTAAATGAGAAAAATTGGTTTGATTTTTTTTTTATGGATTTGTTTATCTTGCCAGTTACTTTTGTGGACAAATGGTAATTGTTTCATAGCATGGTTTTTAGAAAAGAAGGAAAGGATATGTTGAGCACTGGAGAGACTACTGACCTGAATACCTTGGCTGTGCTCACTTAGAGATTTACATAGGTCGTCTCTTCAATTTTATTTTGTCCTTACTCTTTGTGTAGAATCATTGAATGAGCTGGCAAATTTACACATCATTTTTGCAGGCTTGTGTTTTGTGAAATTGTTTGTTTAGTTACCTGACCTTTTCCCCTTATTTATGCAATTGTGTAAAATATATGTTTATGCAGCATACTAACTGATGTGTTAAAACATTTTTAGTACTTCCACATCTTCCTCATCTAGCTTTGATACATTAATATCTTCCTCTCCATCTAAGTCCATTCCACTTTTTTAATTTTCTGGAGATTGATCTAGAAGCAAGATACTATAGATTTGAGGGCATAATAGAATAATGCACCATGTGCTATTCAGACACCTAAAACACTTTTTTAAAGTAACAATTATACATTGTGACCCTATGATATTTTGTGTACTTTAACTTTACAGGGATATAGGGATGGATGTTATGACATAATCCAATAATTCATAGGGTAATTAGTAGTATAACCTATAAAAGTTTGGGAGGGGAGGGCTTAGGCATTGCTGCATATGATCCTACAGTAGAGGTTTGGGATTTTTATTATCATTTAACCATCTGTCACTGGTTTGTCCCAATTCAAGGTTAATCTAAGGCAACTTGCTTGTGTATTTATGCATCATAATATGATTCTAGAAAGTAGGGTGTAGTTTGCAAGAGGGCTATTAGATTTTTTCATGCTGTATGCTGTCTTCCTATATTTTTGTACAGACCCTCCTAGCACAGTAGAATCATGATCTTGATTGAAGCCTCTTGTGCTGATGGTAAAAAGTCAGACTGCTCAGACAGTAACCACTTGAGCACGTTTGACCACCCAGGTACTTCGGGCAAGCACCGAAAGGGCACTAAAAATGTAAAAAAGATTGCCCTCATGGAGGCAACAGGTCTTCCCGTGCCTGTCTCACATTCCGCACTGTATGACACAGCAGCACTTGCCCTCCCACCGGCCATAGGAGCACTTCCCGCTCCCATCACGGCACGGAGGAATCCCCCCTCCCCCATTACCAGGGGCAACACCTCAAGCAAACACTGCCTCAGCAGCACAGGCAGTTTGTTGACAGTCAGTAGAGCTATCCCCACCGAATACTCCCCTCATTACCTACACGGATCACAAAGACCTGGCAATTTCTTCCACTTTACATTTGCCTATTCTGACTGATAACATCTCCATTCTCTGACTACTCTGACTCCCCCTCCCCCCTCTCAGGGGATGAGGAAGAGTGTTTGCCCGCTTTTTAACCTTAGCCATATACGCAGCGCTCTATAAGATCTGCTTATCAGCAACAACAAGATTTTCTCAGAGCTCTAATGGCTCCCTGGGCTCCTTATTTTTGGATGCCACCGCCTATGCTTTGCCCCCCCCACAGTAGCAAATGTTTAATCAATCCCCTCAACAACATAGAAAAAGAACATGTAAGACCAAGCATATGGCGAAGCCCTGCTTTCCCTTAACCCTGTCACCTCATAGGTCTATAGGGGGAAATGACAGTGAAAGCCATTGTTCTCTAATTTCCTCTTCTGTATCTCTACTACATTTAAACGCAGTCTCAGGCATGGAGGAGACAATTCTGCCACCTACCTCTCATAGCACTGACGATGTTTCCTCTTTCCAAGATCTATTTAAAAGAGTTGCCAATTACTTGAATATATCTATGGAGGAAGTTCAGGTTTCTCAACATGAACTCACTAACATTCTTCAGACCAGCACAGCAACAAAGGTTGCACTCCCTATTAACCCAGCCATTCTGGAGCCCACTAAACACCTGCGTCCATCCCACCAACATGCAGAAAAGCGGATCAAAAATACTATGTTCCCCTCAAGGGTTCCCAATTTCTCTTTACACACCCTCCACTCAATTCCCTTGTAGTAGATGCTGTGCAGTGGAGAAACAAACAGCAAGTTCACTCCACCCTGTCTGAAAAGGACAATAAACGTTTGGGCTCCTTTGGAAAGAAGGTTTATGCCTCAGCCACACTTCAGATGAGGGTGGCAAACTATGCTGCCTTACTCAGTAAATACAACTTTAATAACTACACAAAATTCAATACTTTTATTGAAGATATCCCTGATAGCAAGAAGGCACAGTTTAAAGCTCTCGTCTCAGAAGGTCAGATAATATTGCGAATAGCCCTGCAAGCCACACTTGACGCAGCAGATACAGCTGCCAGGACTACGGCAACAGCTGTGACTATGAGACGAACCTCATGGTTTAATTCTTCTGCCTTTCCCTGCCAAGTACAACCATCGGTAGAAGATCTTCCGTTCGATGGGGAAAAGCTGTTTTCCGCAAAGACCAACGAGTTGCTCCAGTCGATGAAGGATTCCAGAGCTATATTGTGGTCACTCAGTATCCAAACACCTATGACGAGAACAAGACAATACAGGTACCAACCATATCAGAGACCAAGGTACCCACAATTCACTTACCAGTATCAGAGGCAAGACCATGCTCCATACCACCAGAGGGGGCGGAACAGGCAACATAGATGTCACCCTCAGAGTAATAACCCCAATCAATCATCCCAATCCAATAAGCAAATTTGAAACAACAGTTGAGAGATGTAAAATGACACCATATGCACCAGAGCTTGAGATCGGTTCCAAACCTTTCCATTTTCGTTTATCACCATTCCTATCAAATTGGGTAGCTATTACCTCTGATAAGTGGGTAATTCAAACTATCTCTCTAGGTTACACCATCCCCTTTCTCTCCCCCCTCCTCCCCAACCACCCACTCTGTCCCTCTTTAGGGACCCCTCTCATGAAATCATACTACAACAAGAGGTGGACCACCTGCTCCAACTAGGAGCCATAGAACCAGTGCCTAAGTTGTTCCATGGAACTGGTTTTTACTCATATTATTTTCTTGTAGAAAAGAAAACAGGTGGCTGGAGACCGATCCTTGATCTTCAGTTATTAAATAAATTCATAAGGAAACAGAAATTCAAAATGGTCACTCTAAATACCATTATCCCAGCTTTGGAGTCTAGTGACTGGTTTTCTTCTCTCGACTTACAGGGCGCATATTTTCATGTATCCATTCGTCCCTCTCATAGGCGTTTTCTCCGTTTCACTCTAGGTCTCCAACACTACCAATACACGGTACTTCCCTTTGGTCTCTGCACTGCACCCAGAGTATTTATGAAGGTGCTAGCAGTTGTCGTCGCTCATCTCAGAAAACATGGAATCATGATCTACCCATACTTAGACGATTGTCTTATCAAGGCAAGGACCAATCAAGACTGCTATCAATATACCATCATTGTGTTAAACTGCCTTCATTCTTTAGGGTTCCTAATAAATTACGGCAAATCAACACTCACGCCAACCCAAACAATCCAGTTCATTGGAGCACAGCTCAATACGATCACAGCCAGAGCCTCTTTGCCTACCGACAGATTCATTCGCATCAGTCAACTTGCAAAATCGCTTCAAGAGATGCCAATAGTGAGGACCTACGACTGCCTTCAACTCTTAGGTCACATGGCATCATGCAATCCTGTGGTCCCAAATGCAAGGCTTTTTATGAGATGTCTCCAAGGTTGGCTCCAACTCAGATACAAGCCACACGTCCATCATATGACCAAAATGCTCACACTACCACATCCAGTGAAAGCATTCCTACACTGGTGGACAAAATCATCCAACCCATGCGTAGGCATCCCTTTTCGAACTCTAGACCCCTCTGTAGTTATCACTACAGATGCATCCCTTCTAGGATGGGGTGCTCATACAGAAGGCCGCACAACACATGGTCTATGGTCCCTAGCAGACCGCGTGCTCCACATCAACGCCCTCGAACTCAGGGCAGTTCACCTCGAATGCCAAGAATTGCTGCCCAAGGTCACGGGGATCCATGTAAAAATATACACAGACAACACTGCATGCATGTTTTATATAAACAGGCAAGGCGGCACTCGATCACACACCCTATTCTCGGAAGCCATAGCACTTTGGAATTGGTGTCTAGCCCAAGACATTCGCATATCTGCTTGTCACCTCCCTGGGATCCTCAATTCGACGGCAGATGCCCTCAGCAGAGCCCCACCACAAGAACACGAATGGGAACTCGACTATGCACTCCTCAGCGACATATTCAATCAATGGGGTTTCCTAGATATAGATTTATTTGCCACCGCAACCAACAAAAAATGCCCAACCTATTGCTCCAGGGCGAGCATAGGGAAAGAGTCCTTTGGGGATGCTCTTGTTATAATTTGGAATGCGCCCCTGCATTACGCCTTTCCCCCATTTCCTCTCCTCAACAGAGTCCTCATAAAAACTCTGAAGGACAAAGCAAAAATTATCTTCATTGCACCCTGCTGGCCTTGACAACCGTGGTTTCCCCTCCTACACAGGCTGGCACGGCATCAACCAATCACGCTTCCAAACAATCCCACATTCTGCATCAACCAAGGATTACGTATCCTCACCCTCAGTTTTGGACACTCCACCTCAAGGCATGGTACCTGGATGGTTCACGGGCATAGAGCTGCAGTGCCCCCAACAGGTCCATGATGTCCTATTACAAAGCAGGGCGCCTGCAAAAAGGAAAACATTCATGAGCAAATGGACTCGATTCGTTCACTGGGCGACCTTTCGTAACATATGGCTGCATGACGCTCCACTCCCTGCGATCTTGGAATATCTGTTACACCTCAAACAGTCACATCTCTCCCTCAGCTCTATCAGGGTCCACCTAGCAGCCATTACAACCTTCCATGCACCAGTGGAAGACACCAAGGTCTTAGCACACCCAATAACCAAGCGATTTCTGAAAGGCGTGCAGGCTCTATACCCAGAGGTGGCATCCCCTCAAGAACCATGGGATTTACACTTGGTATTAACAACTCTCACAAAACTGCCATTTGAACCTATGGTGACATGCTCCCTACGCCATTTATCTTTAAAGATGGCATTCCTGGTAGCAATAACTTCAGCCCGCAGAGTGAGTGAGATGGCGGCCCTGATGGCGGAACCACCCTTCACGATCTATTTACAATGCGACCGTATCCAAAATTCTTACCTAGGGTGCACTACCCTTTCCACCTGTATCAGACAATATACTTACCAGTATTTTTTCCAAAAACCCATGCCAACGCATTTGAAGCCCAGATGCACACCCTAGATGTCAGAAGGGCTCTCTCCTTCTACATCGACAGAACCAAAATTTTCAGATCTTCTTCTCAACTTTTCATCTCCATTGTACATCATAGTAAGGGAAAACAAATTTCATCACAGAAATTGTCACATTGGATCACAGAATTCATCGCTACTTGTTATTCGCTGAACAACTTACCTTTGCCAATTCCAATCCAGGCAAACTCCACAAGAGCGGTTGCCACATCCATCACTTACCTGAGAAAAATTCCACTGCATAACATATGTGCAGTGGCCACATGGTCTTCAGAAAACTCTTTTGCAAAACATTATGCACTTGCTTCAGGACCCCTCCAGCATACTAAACTAGCAAAAGCTGTATTACAAATGGCATACTTACCTGATCTGAAGTCCCTACCTCCATAGGAAAATATTGCTTTGAAGTCACTTAATGTGGAGCACCCCCAGGGATGCCTCTCGAAGAAGAAAAGGAGGTTACTCACCTTCCTGTAACTGATGTTCTTCGAGATGAGCGTCCCTGGGGGTGCTCCACTACTCTCTCTTCCTCCCATCTACTTCGGAATGCCCTTATGATAACATCTATAACACATTATTTGCCGGGTTCCGGATAGAGAAGGAACTGAAGGGAGGGGGGGGCTGTGCGTGCGCGATGGCACCGGGGGAGGCTCGTGCGTGCCACGCATGCGCGGCCCCCAATGCACTGCCAAGAAAAATCTGTTGAGAAACGCTGGGATGCTCAACACCTAATGTGGAGCACCCCGAGGGATGCTCATCTTGAAGAACATCAGTTACAGGAAGGTGAGTAACCTCCTTTTTCAAATCCTTTTCAGATGCATTTTCAAATTACGTTTTCTCCATCATTATACATAGTATGAAAGGTGTATAATATAATTTGCACAAAGTGAAATATGTGTTTCACACTGCTATTATACAGCATATTATAGGTAGTGCATAAACACAATGTGTCTGATTTTGTTTCAGTAACATCAATGTAAATCTGGGGTAACTTCACTGAAGTACGGAAATTATTCTAAATGTACATTTACAGTGTACTCTAACCTGCATTTATCAGGACAGTGTTCAGCAAATTATGAGTTTTCAATTATACTTCACAAGGCATACTTTGTTACAAAATGTATCATAGTCATGTAAAAGTGGTGAACATAACAGTATAGACTATGACACTGTGTTATTAGGAAAACTGTCAGCGCACCTCTCAGTACCTGACCCTATGCAGCTTCCCTCCCATTTCTGTCTAGAGGAGATGAAGTCCAGGAAAGCAATAATATCTCCTGAAATCAGTCCAGAGAACTGAGGAGGAATTTGGGAATAAATGTGCCAACCTTCCTGTTGCTATACTACGTAGTTATGCTGGATAACTATGTAATTTCCTTCTTCCATCTTAACCCTGTTGCGCCTTTATTGCAGATTGTCTGGTAGTGGATTGTAAACTCTTTGGGACACGTTCCATATGTACTCGGTCTTATTTTTTTCTAAGTAATAATAATAATTAATAATTAAGACAGTGGAGCTGCATAGAATCACACTATTTGAAGTGAGACAGAAGCTTGGCCTGGTTTTCTAATGAGAAATTTTGATGTTCAATATGTCTTTAGAATCTTTACTATCCAGGAAAAAAGAGATAATAGCTGCACCTACTCAGCCAACCCATATTACAAGAGCTGGGATAAAAAAGAGAAATGTCAAAGGGGAAAGTCGCTTGCACCTGGCTGCCAAGAAAGGAGATTTATCATTAGTGAAAACTCTAATAGCATCTGGAGTATGTGTGAATCTAAAGGATAATGCAGGTTTGGATGTTTTAAAATTCCTTCTTTGGTCATACTCTAGTTCAGTGTTTCTTAAACTTTTTAAGATCAAGGAACACCAAACAATAATTTTTTTTTAATGAGGAACGCCAAGGATTTTTTTGTTGAACAAAGGGGGAAAAAAAAAAAAGGTCGCTTGCCCCTTTAATGGTGGCCATTTTGAATTTTGTTCTCTGCAGCTCACCTCCAGCTACCTTGCGGCACACCGGTGTGCCACGGAACACAGTTTAAGAAACACTGTTCTAGTTATTCAGTTTCATGGCAATTAAGAGACACAACTTTCCTAATAAAACTCCTTGAGAGAATGTAATGAAGATATTTCAGAAATTAACTTCTCTTCATTATTGGTACCTACTTTATTGAACAAGGAAGTAGCAAGGATTACTTTGTTAAGCCATTGCTATCTTTTAATTTGTATTTGCAATCTTTGATACATATGAATATTTTTTCACTAATGTGCAGTGTATTGACCAGCACATAAGACAATTTTATATAGATTATAGAATCATAGAAGATCAGGGTTGGAGAAGACCTTAGGGGGTCATCTAGTCCAACCCCCCTTCTCAAAGCAGGACCAGACCCAACTAAATCATTCCAGCCTGGGCTTTGTCAAGCCTTGCCTTAAAAACCTCTAAGAGTGGAGTTTCCACCACCTCCCTAAGCAACCCATTCCAGTGCTTCACCACCCTCCTAGTGAAATAGGTTTTTTTTCCTAATATCCGACCTAGATCTCCCCCGTTGCAATTTGAGACCATTTCTTCTTGTTCTGTCATCTACCACCACTGAGAATAGCCTGATTCCATTCTCTTTGGAATCCCCTTCAGGTAGTTGAATGTTGCTATCAAGTCCCACCTCATTCTTTTCTTCTGAAGACTAAATAAGCCTAGTTCCCTTAGCCTCTGCTCATTAGTAATGCACCCTATCCCTCTAATCATTTTTGTTGCCTTCTGCTGTACTCTCTCCAATTTGTCCACATCCTTTCTGCAGTGGGAGGTCTAAAACTGGATGCAGTACTCCAGACCTGGCATCACTAGTGCCGAATAGAGGGCTCTTCCCTGAGTCTGCCGGCAATGCTCCTACTAAAGCAGCCTAATATGCCATTAGCTTTCCTGGCAACAAGGACACACTGTATTTACGTACTTGTATGAATGTGTGTGTGGCTTCGTATCCATACACATCACATCCTGTAGTGACATCCATATAATAAATTGCTCAAGTATGTGATAAATTGTAGAGCCACTGCATTTGTCATGTACTGTATCTCACTTTCACTTTGCCCACTTGGTTTGTGAATGAAGTGACATTGCTCACAAGTAAAGTTATCCACATGTGTAAATGCAGGATCAAGTTCTCAACCTTTGAGCCACTTAAGACAATTCATTTTTTTTTTAAATTAAACTATAAGTAGGAGTTTCCTCCTTTGCCCCCTAAATATAAAATTTCCTCCTAAATTACACAGGCCTTAATCTCAGGATGGCCAGCATTCCATTCTGGATCCCTGGTCAATTTAAAGTGTGATGTGATATATGATGCCAACACATCTAGAAATGGGATTATCAGTATTTATGTTTTTCATTTCTGACATTTCTAATCTGTAACTTCTTTGCTTTTATTACTTCTGATAGCATGATCTGAAAAGCAAATAATACATTCCTTTAGCCAGTATAGTTTCAGAAAAATTCTTTTTTTCAGATTTTTTATAAACAAAGAAATCTGTCAGAATTACCAGTCTCTGACCAGAAGTCTGACAGAGTAACTCTTTATACAAAAGAGTGTATAATTATCCATTTATGACCTGTGTGGGTTTTTAGACATGAGAATGACAATCTAAATTTTGATTTGGTTTCACTAGGATGGACAGCAATTCATGAAGCTTCCAACAGGGGATTTACTGAGGTGATCGTAGAGTTATTAAAAGCTGGTGCTGATGTTAATAGCAAAAGTCTGGATGGGACTTTGCCAATACATGATGCTGTGTCTGGCGATTATTTCAAGGTACAATTCTAACCATATTACCATGCCTGGCCCTGATTTTCAATTATGGACATGCAAATGCCACAGTTGTGCATGTAAAAGAAAATGTTGGTTTAAATAACTAAATCCAAAATTATTAATAGTGTACATATATAGATTTGCATTAAAATACATAAATGTAAGTTTTTAACCTGTCAAAATTCAAGTTTAACATTGGGTTTCTTCTGCCACAAACAATGACTATATGAACGTCTAAATCAGAGCAGATAACTGCATTTCTTCTGCTACTTTATGTACTATTGATGTTAACTGTAAGAACTAAAGTCTGCTCTGGGGTGTGCATGTATAACTCCCAGTGAAATAATGGTAACCTCAAGGCAGGACCAAGTATTGTCTAGATCATCCCTGATAGACGTCTGTCCAAACTGCTCTTAAATCTCTCCAGTGAGTGAGATTGCACAATCTCCTTAGGCAATTTATTCCAGTGTTTAATCACCCTGACAGGAAGTTTTCCTAATGGCCAACCTAAACCTCCCTTGCTGCAATTCAAGCCCATTGCTTCTTGTCCTATCATCAGAGGCCAAGGAGAACAATTTTTCTCCCTCCTCCTTGTAACATCCTTTTAGATACTTGAAAACTGCTATCATGTACAAACAAGATGATTAGAGAGAATTACAGATAAACAAAGTGCCTGATTGTTTCTTCCTAAAGTAAAAGCTGTGGAAGGACTTAGAATCCTGGCTCAAGCAATTTTACAGGTCAGCAGTTTCTAAGGTAATATATACTCTGGAGCAAGAGAGGGAATCAAATAGGTTTGGTTGCCAGGAAAGCAATTCATGCATGACTTGATCCTTTAGGGGAAATCGCAAAGAATTGGAGTACCTGAGAAGAACCAGAGCATGTGCACTGAGGTACAAACCTTCTGCAGTTGTAGTGGGGCATTCCATCCCCTATAGTAGCAGATTTTCCTTTGAACACTTACTTGACGTCCGTGTGAGAGAGTTTGAAGCCCCATAGTAGTAGTCTGTGTAAGTTAGTGCTGACAGTATTAATCTAAATGAAAAAAAAATCCTGAATATTTGCCATGGAAGGGTGCCATAGAGAGGGCCAATTAAACATTTAAAAATCAATGTTGGTTTGCAAAGGGACTTCCATGAAGTTGAAACTGGGGAAAGGATACCAGATTGGCTCAAACATATACACCTTTCCTCCAATTAGTAAACAGAATAGGTTTTCCATCTCTTTCATCTTTTCTGTGGCAGAAAATAAAAACGAAGGAGATGATTTCACTGGTATGAATGGCGGAGCAGGAAGAATCAGGAAAATAAAAATAGTAAATCTGAAAAAATTTAGCAGGTGGGGCCTATGTATGTAAACATATACAGTGTAACTTTAAATACTTAAATAGTCCCTCTAACTTCAGTGGGACTAGTTATGTGTTTAAAATTATGCATGTGCATAAGTGTTTGTAGAATTGGGGCCAAAGTCACAGTTGGGGCCAAAGTCACCATCACATACCAGTGATCAACAAAAATCCACTTATGTTCTGTATCTTGTTTATATATATCCAAAATAGTTATTTGATATTTACCAAATTCTGTTAATTTGAAACAGATTTATGATGCTCTATGCTGCAGATAGTGACACTATGAAGTAGGGATGTGATAGGGATATATAGTTAAACAGTTAATTGATGAGTCTGGGCTCATCGGTTAACCTTCACAGTTACATGCAAGCCCTTCCCTCTCCTCCATACTGCTGCCTCTGATACAGAGGTAGCAGCAAAGGGGGGGTAGGCAGGAGCTGGTGCTTGCAGTCACTGGCTCCCCACGAACACCAGCTCCTGCAGAGCTACCTGCACACTCCCTGGCACAGGAAAGCTGGCTCCCTGCTTGCAGTAGCTCCTGCAGAGCCGCTTCCCCTGCCCCCCGCATGTAATCGTGTAACCACTGAAAAAAACACCCTTATTTTAACATCCCTACTATGAAGATGACAAGCTAAACAGACAATTATGAATTGGTCAGAAGAACAGCCATACTTGGTCAGACCAAAGGTCCATCTAGCCCAGTATCCTGTCTGCTGACAGTGGCCAACTCCAGATGCCCCAGAGGGAGGGAACACAACAGGTAATCCTCACATGATCCCTCTCCTGTCACCCATTTCCAGACAAACAGAGGTTAGGGACGCCATTCCTACCCATCCTGGCTAATAGCAATTGATAGACCTAACCTCCATGAATCTATCTAGCTCTTCTTTGAACCCTGTTAAAGTCCTAGTCTTCACCACATCCTCTGGCAAGGAGTTCCACAAGTTGACTGTGCTCTGAATGAAGAAAAACTGTATTTTGTTTGTTTAAAACCTGCTGCCTATTAATTTCATTTGATGACCTCCAGTTCTTATATTGTGGGAAAAAGTAAATAACTTTTCCTTGTTCACTTTTTCTACACCAGTCATGATTTTATAGACCTCTGTCATATCCCCCTTACTCTCCTCTTTTTTAAGCTGAAAAACACAAGTCTTTTTAATCTCTCTTCATATGGGACCCAGTCCAAAACTCTAATCATTTTTGTTGCCCTTTTCTGAACTTTTTCCAATGCCAGTATCTTTTTTGAGATGAGGCGACCACTTTTATATGCAGTATTCTAGATGTGGGCATACCATGGTTTTATATAGAGGCAATAAGATATTCTCTGTTTTATTCCCTATCCATTTTTTAATGATTCCTAACATTCTATATGCTTTTTGACTGCTGATGCACACTGAGTGGATGTTTTCAGTGAACTATCCACAATGACTCCAAGATCTCTCTCTTGAGTAGTTGTAGCTAAATTAGTCCCCATCATACTGTATGTATAGTTGGGATTATTTTTTCCAATGTACATTACTTTAAATTTCTGAACATTAAATTTCATTTGCCATTTTGTTGCCCAATCACTTACTTTGGTGAGATCTTTTTGAAGCTCTTCATAGTCTGCTTTGGTCTTAACTATCTTGAGTAGTTTGGTATCATCTGCAAATTTGCCACCTCACTGTTTGCTGCTTTCTCTAGATAATTTATAAATAAGCCGAATAGGATTGGTCCCAGGATAGACCCTTGGGAGACCCCTCTAGTTACCTCTCTCCACTCTGAAAACTTACCATTTATTCCTACCCTTTGTTTCCTGTCTTTTAATCAGTTATCAATCCATGAAAGGATCTTCCCTCTTATCCCATGACAATTTATATATATTTAATACATAAAAATTCAAAAGTATAAGACATGGAACTAAATAGATAAATGCCAAAGATACTCGTAAGGAAGATTGTTGTATCTCTCTTCTCCTCCCTCATATGTTTCTTTGTCTTGTTAGAATATTAACTCATCAGAACAGGAACTGTGTCATCTTATATGTTTGCATAGTATCTAGCACATTTTAGGGCTACTATGATTATAATAATTAAGAATTATGTTGTAGGCAGTCAAAATTCTACTACATCATGGAGCAAATCCTAATGAGAAGGATATGCATGGGAAAAATGCTTTGGCTGAAGCCTGCAATGATGAAATGAGGGAATTGCTTAAGTCTTATGGTGCTACTGACAGTGAAGTTGCTTATGAAACAGCTGAGGTTATTGGTATGTTGGCTATTTCATAATGTTAATAACAGAGTTATATCTTTGTCTCATGGAAACAAACATACAGAAAAATGTTGCAAGTTTGCTTGATTGTTTTCGTGCCGGGCACAGGCATTTTCTAGTGATAGTATATCATTGATAGTTATTTATCTACTGCAGGTTGGACCTCCCTGGTCCTGCACCCTTGGGACCTGATTGGTCCCAGATGAGGGATTTTGCCAGACCAGGGGAGGTCATTTCTGGGTTCCCTGCTGCTAGCCCCACTGCCTGCTCTGCTGCCCTACTGGGCTCTTTGGCTTCCCCCTGCAGTCCTGCTGAGCCATCGCCTCCCTCCTCCCTCCCTGCCCCCGCACCTTATTTGAGCTGCGTGTCGGCTCCTGAGCTCCCTCATCCCATCTGAGCCACACACTGGGCTTCATTGCTTCCACCCACCCTAGCCCAGCTGAGCCACATGCTGGATCCTGGACTCTGCAGCCCAGCTGGGCTGCGTTCCAGCTCCTGCCCTCCCCCCCCAGCCCAGCTGGACCATGCTCCGCCACCACCAACACCCCTCCCGCATCGTGCAGGGCTTCCGGCCCCTCCACTCCCTGCAACTCACCAGGACTCTCTGATTCTGGAACATCTGTGGTCCTTCCGGATGACAGATATTGCCGGACCAGAGTGTACCAGTTTATAGAGGTGCAACCTTTAGAAGATTTACTCAGCGTTGTTCGGGTCTTAACTCAATTTTTAAAAAATGAAAATGTGCATGCTTTATTTAAATCATTGCTTTAGGGTGGGGCTGGGATGAGGGGTTCAGTATACAGGCTGCCAGAGGGAAAGAGGACTACCTCAGTCCTCTCTCACCACAACACCTTGGGGCCAAGTGAGGAGTGCCTCTCCATGGCTGCTGCAGCTCCAGCAAGCACAGCTCAGGGAGGGTGCATGTACCCTGGCTGGCACAGGTCAGGTTTGTCTGCCTTGTGCTCCCCAGTCAGAGTGAGGAATACAGAAAACTGTTCACTTTCTTCTCACTCCCTGATGAAGGGGAACAGCCAGCAATGTTCCCATATGAATCCGGGGGAGGGGGTGTTAGCCCCCCCTCCTGCTCTCCCTAAAGCATGGGTTCCCAAACTGGGGGGCATGCCCCCCCTCGGGGGGGGGGTGAAGAAATTCCATGGGGGGCGCGAGGCAGCCCAGACCCCCCCCCCATCCTCCCCCTCCAAGTTTTGCTGCTATTTTTGTTTTTTTGGCCCCAGTCAGTTCCTTTTTTTTGCTGCGTTGGGGCGGGGGGGGGGGGAGAGGCGTGAGGGTTTCTCAAAAATCAAAAAGGGGGCGTGATGCCGAAAAGTTTGGGAACCACTGCCCTAAAGGGTACCTGGGAGATAGGAGGTAGGGTATGTGCCTTGGGACTGAGGCAGTCCTGGATTGCCTTGGGACTCAGCCAGTCACTTTCACCTGCCTGGTGATTCTGTCTCTTTCTGTATGGTTTTGTGAGAAGCAATCCCATTCCAGGCACCTCCCATTTTCCTAGAACAACCAAACCCTTACCTTTCTTTAAGTTGTGATAAGAGGAAGCAGTATACAAAGTTTGGTGGTCCTCACTCTTACTATTTAGGAGGAGTTCTTGAATAAACATATAGATGGATGGACAGACAGAAAAACAGACTATTTCAAATATATAGTAGATATCATTAAGACAGTCAAATGTATGTTACAAATTGTTTCCTGGTAAAGTCAGTGCAGCTAAACAAAGAATGTATTTGGTCCTTTAATTTAAGTTTTCTGTATTTCCCCCACACAAACCTTGTAGCTGTGCATCCAGAACTAGAATAATGTCTTAGTGGGTCTCTAAAACATAGTATTTAGCTAATTTGATTTTATTTCAGTTGCATATACAATGTTTCCTTTATATTATGGTCTGCTTTTGAGTCTTAGGGTACATCTACACTGCAAGCTTATTTCGGAAAAAGCTAATCTGGAAGATATCTTCCAGAATAGCTTATTTTGAAATAGAGCGTCCACACAGGGAAGCCTCAAAATTAGTCCGAGGCAGGGTCCCCTAATGTGGACATGCTATCCTGAGTCCCAGGAGGAACTGGGGAGGAATAACTTAGAATGTCCCTGGTGAGGGGCTATTTCAAAATAGCAGCAGTAGAGCGTCCACACACAGCCTCTTCCGAAACAGCTTTTTCGGAAGAGGTGTTGTTCCTTGTGAAATGAGGTTTACCATCGTCAGAAAACGCCCTCCATTATTTTGATTTTTTTTCAAAATAACACAATTGCTATGTGGATACTTGTATTGTTTTTCTGGAATAACTACCATTATTCCTGAATAACAGTGCATTGTAGATGCACCCTTAGTAATTTGAATAATTGGCATCCATTGTATTACATTAGTTTTATACGTATATTACCATAATTATTTTAAAATTATATTTATTTTCTTAATTGTGTGTGTATGGTGGGATATAGGCCCTAAAAGGTCAAGAAGACCAACACATACTTGTTATGATTGCTGTAAAAAGGCTGATGTTCCATTGGTTTTGCATCAAGATATGACCAGAGAAAAATGTGGCACAGTAAGTACAAATATTGAGTTTTTTAAATATTGCTTTACAGTGCAGTACATTTCTATTCTGTATATAGTTCTGTTGATTGAATAATGTAACTACACCATGTGTTTAGATAAACTAATGATCCCTAAAATGCATGCCGAGAGCAACAGCACATTCTGAAGCTGTGTGAACACACTAAAGAAAAGTTCAGTTTGTACAATCTATCTCCATCTGTTCTGTTCACGTTCCTGTGCATCTATACTTCCTGTATAATTACCATGCTACTTTCACATTGTTCATAGGGTTGGAAAATGCCAGGATCCATGAAGTCTCATATATATCACCTCAACTGGCAGCACCAGAGGTGATGAAAAATGCCTGTCTTTAAACTATTAATACCTAGAGCACTAAGCATTCATTGCAGCCGCAGTTGCTACTGAAAACACTCCTATTGTACTGCAGAAATAAAACAAAAATTCTGGACCATATGGTTACAAAGGAAACTTTGAAACCATTAACCAAATGTAAATTGATGCAGTGTTTTGCTCCCAAATCTGCAAATAGCCTGAAAAATGGCTTTGAATATCAACATTAATAATTTCACTGCTGATCATTTTAACAGAAGCTCTCAGCTAATGTGCTTATCTCAACTGCCTCTCACTTTTCCACAAATGCCAGAAAACCCAGGTGCCTCATCCCAGCTGTCAAAATCTTCAGCTTACCCCAACAGCTTTTGTGATGCAGTTAGGCTTGTCAGTACAAAAATCTTCAACATAATGAAAGTGTAAAACATGAGAAGAGATTGGATAGATTGAATTTAATATAATAAAGCACATGGCTGCTGTACTGGTTACATACTGGTTTGTTTTCATATTTAATTATAACTCTCTGTTTTCTCTTTAAATGAATCAACTGTGACAGTGTGCTGTGGAAGCCAAGAATATTGCCATAGAATTTAAGTTCATTATACAGTACCTCGTATTTACCTTTGTAACAATAAAATTAACGATGTTTGTATTTGATAGCATGAGTCCATTATTGCTACATTACAAGATATAGAAAAGAAGCAGGAAAAACTGTTGCTGTTTGAATTAAGAAACACAAAAGATGAAGGTAGATGTGAATTTAAGTTCAATTTTAATCACCGCTCTATAGTATGCAATCATTACTCTAGTATATTGCAAAGTATCTTCTTCTGGAAAATACAATTTGAGAAAATGGTTCTAGGTACTCATTATTCAAGACTTTTAAAGTAGGGGTTCTCAACTTTGGTATATGTACCTTTCAGGGTGTTTCAGTTATTATCTGGGATATGCCAGATGATAAAAACAAGCCATTTTGTAGAAATGAAAATATTACCTTTTCAGTTTGAACAAATAAGTTTAGCCGTAAAAACATGAGTATCTGAGTAAAATCAGCAAGCAATAGTCACAAAGTGCTCAGTAGCTCAAGTTCAATACTATTGACAAGGATCTCTTATTCATGATTGGATATGGTTATTTTGGAGCCTCGCCATACCTAAGAACTATGCATGTATATGCACAAATAAATACAGCATTTTCATTCCAGTGCAATTATAGGGAACCCCCCAAAATTATCAAAAAATAAAAAATGTGTTAGGCAAAATTATAGGGCAGATTCATAAGTGCTGGCACTGGGAGGTGTAAATTACCTTTGTCCCCTGGTTCCAAGGACAGCTTAATCTCAGAAGAGGATATCTAATGGTACAGACCTCCTACCATCTCAGAATTTTTGCTGGCACAAATCAGCTTCAGTTTATTGCTGCAGATTCATAAGAGACATGCTGGCAGACATGGCTGAGGGAATTGACTTAATAAGTGCATCTTCTGGCTTCACTCAACATTTTGCCATCCCAGCTAGCACTGTCAATTTTCTGGCAGATCTGCCCATTTGTGATCAATCTCTGTTCCCCAGAAGAAGGAAGTTATATCTGTTATTCATCACTGAACCCATTCCTAATGTAATTTCCATTGTTGGGGCCCAGTATTTAGGTTTGCACTAGCAGAAGCCAGCATAAACTCAAGCTGAATATAGCCTCATGTCTTTTAAACTAAAATTGAGTTCCTGCATAGGTCAACAGACACCTATTAAAAGAAACGTGAGCTAGAGAAAAAGTTGTTCCTGTTTATGGAAAAAGGGAATGAAAAAATATTTAGGTGATTGTATCTAAAAGCTTTTCAAGTATATTTACAGTCAATTGCTCAGCAGTGGCTAGTCAATCCAACCCATTGGGTGTACAGCTAACTAACTAGATAAAAGTTGAGAACTGCTGCTCAAAATGATTAAATTTCCATGTGTTTGAATAACCAAACAAGCTCCTGTATGACTGAAGCAGAAATCCACCCAGTTTCATATAAGGGAAATAAGGAGTATTATACCTTCTCTGACTAAGGTCACAAGAAAAATTGTCATGATGTTCTTTAAGTCCCTCGTGACAAAACCACTAAATAATTTGGTGCCATTTAACATAAAAAATTAGTAGTCACTCAGGAAGAAGCACAAGAATGATCAGCAATATGAAGTTGCATTGGAATTATTATGAAGATAAGTTAGCAATACTATTACATTCATTATACCCAGCTCTTACAGATATTGTGATCTGCCACTTTAATAAACACAGTATGTTCATATTTCACTTATTTTAGTAAATAATGCATACATATAAATAAATACAGTAATATGGAGAGAATCAGCTTCCTGGAAACATTCAATGAGTTGGGGTTTTTTTTTCATCCTTCAAATGTTCCCTTTTCAGGTGTAATGGTTGATAAAAACAAAAACGTGTATTTCCTGGTTACTTAGGGGTTTGATTTTATTTGGTTATCAAATCATCCCAGTGGCCTCCATGGGAATATGTTAGTGTGATGCTTCCCGGGGATGCCTAGTGTTGTGAGGCACCTTGGTGCCACCTGCCCTTAGTGGGAATGAGCCTTCATGGGTCAGCTCCATGAATCCCCTGTCAATGGGCATTCTTCTTCGAGGAGTGTCCCTGTGGGTACTCCACCGTAGGAGTGATGCAGCATACCTGGCCAGAAGATTTTACTAGCAGTGGCTTTGACAGCTAGCTCGCACATGCGCAGAAGCGCTACACACGCTAGGCAGCTAATGCGCATGCATGAGATACAGTCACCTCAGTTCTTTCTCTGCCGCCGGTGGCGTCGGTCGGAACCCACAGTGCGCTTGCAGATTTCTCCTCAGAGAGACAGCTAGTCTTTTCCTTTACTTAGTTAGCCTTTTCATTATATTTTTAATATATTTTTACTATTCTTCAAAAAAAACAAAGACCAAGTGTCTCCCTCAAACACGGAGACAGGCGCGCGCTTCCCCCTCTCTTGCACTGAGGAGTTTCTTTTCCCTCAGCTTCAGCTCCAGCCTCCTCACATAAAGCTGAGAGAGATTTTTTTTTTTCACAGATTTAAAGTTTTTTTCTTAATCTTTTTCACAGCGTTCTTCCAAGCAGGGGGCTCTGCTTTAAATGCTGTTTTCTCCTCACGGGCTGTCAGTCACGCTGCCAGACTAGCACTCTCAGGCTATGTCCACACTATGGTTTTCTGCTGCAAGAGGCAATGCAAATGAAGTGCTGATTAGCATATTGTCGTGCTTCATTTGCATAATCTCCTCTGATGCCTTTTGCGCAAAAACAGGCAGTGTGGACGTGTCCGTTTTGTGCAAAAACTCCTTTTTGCGCAAGATCCTTTATCTCCTCCCAAAACCCAACCACCCACCTGGTCTCTCTTCAGAGACCCATCTCACGAGACTATTCTACATCAAGAGATTGACCACTTGCTCCATATCAATGCAGCGGAAGGAGTCCCACAACAATATCAAAACACCAGCTTTTACTCCCGATATTTTCTCACAGAGAAGAAGTCAGGGTGCTGGAGACCCATTCTCAGTCTCAGAGCTCTCAACAGATACGTCCTGTACCAACGCTTCAAGACGGTTACCCTTTCCACCATCATACCCTCCCTCAACAAAGACGACTAACTGGTGACTCTCGACCTCCAAGATGCGTACTTCCATGTGCCCATACACCCTGTGCACAGGAGGTACCCAAGATTCACTGCAGGGGGACAACATTTCCAGTATACAGTACTAACTTTCAGGCTATCCACGGCACCGAGGGTTTTTTCCAAGGTCTTGGCAGTTGTGGCGGCCCACCTGCAAAGATGGGAGTGAGGGAGTGTCAATTTATCCATATCTTGACAATTGCCTTATAAGGGACAAGTCATTCCAGGAAACTCATGACTCAGTCACGACCACCATGTCGCTCCTCCGTTCACTTGGCCTCCAAATCAACCTCTTCAAATGCCAGCTCCAACCAACCCAAGTACTAGAGTTTATAGGCGCTCAACTCGATTGCATCCGTGTTATCGCATCCTTACCCCATTAGAGGTTCCTTGCAATATTACAACTAGTACAACTTCACACCATGGCTTCACAACTTCCTGCCAGGGCATGTCTCCAGCTACTAGGCCATATGGCAGCAGCGACGATGGTTGTCCTGCATGCCAGATAACACATGAGGTCTCTACAACACTGGCTGAGCACAGTAAAGAGACCTTGGGTAAACAACCTACACAAACTGGTCTCACTTCCAAACATGGTCCAACACTCCCTCCAATCGTGGTCAGAAGCACAAAATGTGTGCTGGGGTCCCCTTCCACAGGCAAGCCCCATAGTTCACCATTACCACAGATGCATCGCAACAAGGCTGGGGAGCTCACCAGGGTACCCTCACCACACAAACACGGTAGACCACATGCAGGCCACGATGCACATCAATGTGTTTGAGCTTCAGGGAGTATACTATGCCTGCCGGCATTTTGTGAACCATGTTTCCAACTTCACAGTGCAGATCTTTACGGACAACCAACCTGCAATGTTCTACATAAAAAGGCAGGGAGGGGCGAGGTCCTACCCCCTCTGCAGAGAGGCAGTATATTTATGGACTTGGTGCATCGCTCACAACATAATATAAATTGCCTCACATCTCCCTGGCAAAGACAATATAACCACAGACAGACTCAGCAGGAACTTTACTGTGAGTCACGAAGGGGAACTAGACCCCACATTCTGCATCAAATCTTTACACAATGGGGCTTCCTGCAGATCTACTTGTTTGCCACCAGTGCCAACAAAAAGTGTCCATGCTACTGTTCATGTGTGGGCATTGGCAGGGCTCGACAAATCGCTGTTTCTACTCGCCTGTGGCGAGTAGATTTCAGCTGGTCACTCTGTTCGCCCCGTTCACCGGCGCTGTGCGCATGCGCAGTGCCAGTCTGGCGCATGCGCAGTGCGGGGCTGGCAAGTAGATCTCGCCGTGGTTTGTAGGGCTCTGGGCATTGGAACACAATCCCTAGGGGACGCATTCACGTTACATTGGGGGACAGCCCTACTATATGCTTTCCCCCCCATACTGCTTCTCCATCAAGTAGTCACCAAGGTGTGCTTAGACAATGCCAATGTCATACTGATAGCTCCAGACTGGCCGAGACAAACCTGGTATACGTACCTACCGCAAATGTCAGCTAACCGCTCACGGTGTCTCCCACGGCTCCCACATCTCCTCACCCAATGTCGCAGTTGCCTTCAGCATCCCCATCTCCACACCCTGAACCTTCAGGCCTGGCTCCTCAATGGCTCAATTCACTAGAAGCAGAATGTACAGATGAAGTCCCAACATATCCTCCTTAGCAGTCGGAGAACATCCACTTGCAAAACTTACCTGTACAAGTGGCATCGATTCTCCACATGGTCTCACCTCCACAATCTCAACCCATCTTCCACTCCATTACCCGTGGTCCTGCAATACATAACCAAACTCAAAAACTCAGGGCTTTCACTCAGTTCCCTGAAGGTTCACCTTTCCTCCATAACTGCTTTACACTAGCCAACAAACAGCAAGTCACTATTTACACATCCCATAACCAAAAAGTTCCTCAAAGGATTGCAGAACATTTATCCGCCAATCAAACCTCTGGCTCTGGCCTGGGACCTCAATTTGGTTCTGAGGGGCTTAACTCGTAAACCGTTTGAGCCTATGCTGACCAGCTCCAGGCTCCACCTCTCCATGAAGGTGGCCTTACTAGTGGCAATAACATCTGCCAGGAGAGTCAGTGAAATTGCAGCTCTCATGGCAGACTCTCCTTTCACCACCTTCCATAAGGACAAGGTAGTCTCCCAGCCTCACCCTAATTTCCTGCCGAAGGTGCCCTCTTCTTTCCACTGTAACAAACCCTATTAACTTACCAGTCTTTTTTCCCAAACCCCACGACAACCAGACAGAGGCCATACTCCACACACTTGATTTACGGAGGGCCATTGTGTTCTACCTGGAAAGAACCAAGCAAGTTCAGAAAACCAACAGGTTATTCATATCAACCACCAAGCGATCCCAGGGACACCTCATCTCCTCCCAGAGGATCTCAAAATGGATAGTGGATTGAATATGCCATTCTTATGCATTCTTTGGTAAAGAACCACCTGCACAACTTTGTGCACATTCGACCAGGGCCATCGCAGCATCAACAGCCTATGTACAGGGCATCTCCCTGTCTGATATATGCAAATCAGCCACCTGGTCCTCTACTCATACATTCGCTGCTCACTATGCTCTGGACTCCTACACATTCAGAGGAACTGCGTTCAAACATACAATCCTTACCACGGTCCAAAAGGACACTACACCATCCAAAGCTCCCACCTCCAGTGGATAAACTGCTTGTAGTCACCTAAGATGGAGTACCCACAGGGACACTCCTCGAAGAAGAAGAAGAGAGGGTTACTCACCCTCTGCAGTAACTGATGTTTTTCGAGATGGGTGTCCCTGTGGGTGCTCCACCACCCACCCTTCCTCCCCTCTGTTTCAGTATTATTTCCATACTTGTCCGGGGCAGAGAAGGAACTGAGGTGACTGTATCTTGCGCATGCTCATTAGCCGCCTAGTGTGTGTAGCGCTTCTGCACATGTGTGAGCTAGCTGTCAAAGCCACTGCTGGTAAAATCTTCCAGCCAGGTGTGCTGTAGCACCAAAACACCTCAGGTGGAGCACCCACAGGGACGCCCATCTCGAAGAACGTCAGTTATTGCAGAGGGTGAGTAACCCTCACAAAGAAGCACTGCCCTCCAGGCCCCCTCAGAACACGTTTCCTTTACATGTTACTAATGGGATATTTTAATCCTATGGGTGTCCCACTGCAATGTTTAGCCCCTGATCATTGAACACTCACAGAATTACCAGACCTGCTGTTCCCAAAGGAACAGAACACAGCAGCTTACCAATTACATTATAATCTCCACTTAACAGACAGTTCTCAGATTTGTCTTTAGTGATTGTAAGTATATGTTTATTTAACCAAGAACCGAGATTCAAATGACAGCAAGCAGAAATAATGGAAACAAGGATGGTATATAAGATAAAATCATAACACATGTACTAGACCCTAAACTTAATTAACAAGACACTGTCTTATTTTAATTAAGTTTAACTCTAATGTATTTCCAATATTTTTAGCCAAGTCTGGCTGTAACTTTTTTTCACTAAGCAAGCACATGGTTGATCAGCCTACTTCCTCAGTGAAGGACCACAGGTATCTCCTTGTATTTTCCTTATATAGCAGACTGATTTTTTATCTTAGTCATAAACTAGACACCCTCATGTTGTGTGTTCATTTTTGTAGATTTTGTGATCACCTTTTGAGTTTGAACTCTTGATTAGCTGGTGATTTTGCATGCAAATAAACTTCTGCTGTAAGATACACCATAGCTACCCTCAGAGACCTTCTGGTGACCTGTCTTATGTACCGTACAAACACAATTTTCAGTATATGTACATAATTCCTCACATACTATGCATTTTGCAACGTCTATGATGGGCAGTGTGACAAAGGCTTTCAGTAGAGACCTTACTTGACACTTTTTGGCAAACTACTATGTAGCTATCAGATTTAGCGGGATCCCTGTAAACCTTTTTCATGACTGTGTCCTCTGCCATTTGGCATATAGAGTTTCCTGAGTCAAAGTTGGTAACGGCACTTGTGATGGTGTTGAATCTTTGCCAGTTGAGACCTTGCATTTTTCTATTGTATTGTCAGCCAAAAAAAGGGCATCTAATATGAGCATTTAAAAATTGTTCCTCCTTTTGTTTCAGAGAGAAATATAGCTAGCAAACTTAGTTTCTAATCTCTTTTTCTCTGGTGTATGTTTTAATACAGTATGTAGATCCTTCCATGGATATAAAATTTATATCTATGTCTGTGGATAGCCACAGATATAAATTGGATAGCCGCAGAGCTCTATTGGGAATTTCAGTGGCAAAAGCAGCAGTACGTTGGGCCACTGCTCTCCAGTGCGTCTGTATTGCTCCCTAGCCATGCCTCCTGGGCAGGCACCAAATTCATTGACAGCTGTCCCTGGTCACGATAGTGTGTGCAAGTGGCGCACATGCCTCCAGCCAGGAGATGCAGACCCCTGCAGGGATGGGTCTCCTATCTGGGAGTATGTGAGCCACTTGTTCACACTAGTGCAACCAGGAACAGCTGCTGATGAACCTGGTGCCCATCCCAGAAGTTGGGGCTGGGAGCTGTACAGCTATGCCAGAGTAGCTGCCCATGCGGGGCACTAGTCCAACATGCTGCTGCTTTTGCAGCTCCCAGTAGAGCCCTGAAGCTCTACAACTGCAGATACCCAATTTATATCCATGGATATCTGCATCTGCAGATATAAATATTGTGAAACTATTGTGCATTGTTTCAGATATCATATTTGACTTGGAGAAATAAAATCCAGTCTATTCTCTAATACATAAAATATTCAATGTATCAAATTCTTGCTTCTGTAATCTTAATGGACCCCATCCTCAGCTGGTGTAAGTCAGCATAACTATTGACCTCAAAGGACCACAAAAAGATTTCATTGCCTATCAACTTTAACCTACACAATTTCCTTAATTACTGTCAGGGTGTGGCTCCTATATTTCCCAACTTTCTAAAAATTGAGCTAGCTAAATAGAACTTTCTGTGGAGAATTTCATCCTGAGTGCTTATAAAGCAGTGACTCATAATGTTCATGACAGTATCACTTATAGACATAACAATATTTTCATTCTCCAGCTTTGTTTTTGTTGCTTCAACAATTATAATTATTGTACTTCTCCCTCTCATTTTAATAATAATTCTGAATATGTTAAAATGCTAAACAGGACTGTATATTCATGGCTTGTCGCAGATACAAGACACTTTGAATGAAGTGCTTGCCAAACAGAAAGCAGAAAGGGATGTCCTAGCTAAAAAATACAGGTAAGTGGAATGTAAAGCATGGTATTTTGGAATATTTATTTTATAAAAGCAATACTGATGGATCTTGTTAGAAGGCCAGCAAGCAACATGAAGGTAAAACTGTGTGGTCCTAACTAGGGATGTAAGTGACTAGTTGCTTCCCCCCCACCTTGCTGCCTCTCTCAGAGGCAGTAGTTGGGGAGCAGGAGCCAGTGCTGGGGGGGAGCTGGCTTAAAAGCTGCTTTCCCCCAGCACCATCTCCGTGGGAGGCAATGGGATAGTGGGGACCGGACGCGAGCCAAAAATCATCTGATTCCCGGCTCATGCCTTGTCCCAGAGGCTGCGCCTCTGCTTTTAAATGTATTAAGAGCCAAGATTTAAAAAGCTAGTGCACAGCTGGGGGTGGGGAGGGGGCTGCGTGAGTTGGGAATCAGCTGTCCTGGCTCACTCTTGGGTCCCTCCTGCTGCGCTTTAGCCTTTTAAATGTATTAAGAGCCAACAGTCTCTTAATACATTTAAAAGGCAGAGCTACAGTGATTCCCCCGCTTATTGACTAATTGACTAGTCGATGGAAAATCCATCAACTAGTCAATTAGTTGATTAAAAATTTAACATCCCTAGTCCTAACTCAGTTTTCTATCAAATATAACTTTCATTGCAATCAGTGATTTTTGTGCCTGAGAATTTCAGGATTTGGCTGACACAAGTAAAGTATTTGTACAAACATATAGTAAGAAATGACTCCTGCCTCAAAGAACAGCTTAAATAAAAAGGCAGATACAAGGTGAGAAAAAAGGATATGGTGGAAGATCAGAAATTGATGAACAGAGATATTAGACTAATTACCCAAGGTCACAGGGGAAATCTGTGTCATGGCTTGTTTCTACTACTGGGTGGATTGACACTGTGGTGATAGATCCACCAGTGGTCAATTTAGCAAATCTAAATTCTAGAAAATTCACTAAATCAGTTGCCGAATGCATACCCATTCATTCCAGTACTCCACCAGAATGAGACGTGTAAGGTATGTTGACAGGACAGTTTCTCCCGTTGACCCAGTGCAGCGTAAACAGTGCAGGTAGTCAACCTAAAGTATGTCAACTCCAGCTATGTTATTCACTTTAGGTCAACTTTAGCCTATATTGTAGACATGCCCTCAGTGTCAGGGATTGTACCTAGAGCTCCCGAGTCTAATAGAAATAATCAAATGGAAGGGCAAAGCTGGTATGCAATTAATTACATTCCCAACACCTCAAAATATTTTTCAGTTTAGTGCTAAAGAACAGTGGCTCTCAACCTTTCCTGTCTGTTGGCTCATGGCTGCAGACTCTGACTCCAGCTGGTGGGTTTGGGCATCCCTTTACAGTTGTGACAACTTGTTTGGACCACAATAGCACTAAGACTGAGTCTAGTGCAAAAAGGATGGACTTAGAAGCACAACTATAACCACTAGAAGCATCAGACTCTCCCAGATTCAGGCAGAGGCAAGGCGTAGTGGCCTCCTATTCAGTGTACTTCTGTTGTCTTACAGTGGATGCAGAGTGGAACAAAGCAGCACAGCTGTATCAATTCTGGTAGGGCTTGTGAGTAGAAATATAAGATGGACTGGGACACACAGAGATGGATGTTATCCGCATGGATAATTGGCTGTGGGGATGAAGGAAGAAGAAAAGAGCTTCTCTGCAGCCCCACTGCCCAGGTACAGTGACATCTGCTTATGTATCATCTGCTGAATTCATGCAAGCAGATCTAGCTCATCAGCAACTCACATCTAACAAAACAGACTGGCACCTTCAGTGCCACCTGTGCTTCTGCTGTGGTGAGCTTGGTCACACTGTCTCAGCCTGCCCAGTACAGACACCAAAAAGCTTAGGGATACTAGCCATCCCAGGCATAGTGCAGAGGAAATGGCAAGGGCCTTGAAAGGAGAGAACTTCCCTATAACCTGTTTCTTTCTGAGAGACACCCTAACAATTTGCAGATGCCTATTCACCTGCATATCCATGGGAATCCCCCAATGGATTCTCCTGCAACAGGCCTCATTGATTTTGGAGCAGTGGACAATTTTAGAGATGCAAATATAGTTCAGGCCCTACAGCCCTCTTTCCCCCCACTCTTGTTATGAAAGGCCATATCCAACACAATTGAATCTATTGATAATTCCCCACTGTCTTCAGGTCCAGTAGTGGATGAGACTGTCTTCCTGGATGCTGTTTTTCAAGAACATAGAAATAGTACAATTTGGTGTAATCCATTCCTCTTTTCCCCCTAATCCTTGGCATCTTCTGGTCTACCTGACATGATCCACTTGCTTGCTCTCAATAGAAGAAGGTCACTTCCCTTTAGAATTCTTTCGACAACATGGCAGATACCAGTGAACCTTTCATAGGGTGTGGCTACACTAGCTCGTTAGTTCGAGCTAGGTAGGGTAATGAGGGCAACCGGAGTTGCAAATGAAGCCCGGGATTTAAATATCCCAGGCTTCATTTGCATGTTCCCGGGCGCTGCCATTTTTAAATCCCCCTTAGTCCGAACTCCATGCCCGTGGCTACATGCGGTACGGACTAGGTAGTTCGAATTAGGATCTTTAATTCGAACTACCTAGTCCATGCCGCGTGTAGCCGCGGGCACGGAGTTTGGACTAACGGGGATTTAAAAATGGCAGCGCCCAGGAACATGCAAATGAAGCCTGGAATATTTAAAACCCGGGCTTCATTTATAACTCCGCTTGCCCTCATTACCCTACCTAGCTCGAACTAACGAGCTAGTGTAGCCGTATCCATACAGACCCAAGGAGGCTCATATAGTATATGCATTGGGGAAACTATGACACTTACTCTCCCTATAAGTACCCCAACTATGTTGACATCTTTGAGAAGAATGCAAAAAAATTCTCCCCCACATCATGACTGCAACTTCCCCATAAAACTAAAGCTAAGGGCAAAAATATTATTTGGGTGCACACATGTAATGTAGAAGTCAGAATTGGTGGTGATGAAAGAATAACTTCAAGAAAACCTGTCTTGAAGGTTCATCTGCAAGTTTACTTCACCAGCAGGTGCCTCGGTCCTTTTTGTTAAAAAATAAGGTCACTCTCAGTCTCTGCACTAAACTTGAGATGTGTGCATTCAGTCAGAACTCACTTGAGTTCCTGAGTTTGTATGCCTCCAGAAGACATCAAGATGAATCAATTTAGGGTCCAGGCTATTTGCCATTGGGCAATTTCCTGCAGTGTGCGTAACATACACTGTTTTTTAGATTTCTCCCATTTCTACTAGTGGTTCATATTCAATTTTTCAAAGGAAGGCATGCCCCTCACTGCTCTACTCTGGAAAAATGCCCAGTTCCATTGGACATCTTTGGCCCAGCCCACATTTGAGCAGTTGAAACTTGCCTTTACTACCACTCCAACATACATAGTGATTTTGTGGATGCTCAGTAGCTCAAGCACCCACAAATTAAAATTAGGGGTTGTGGTGCTCAGCACCCATAGGGCTAGCCAGGACAGCTGCTCTAGTGGCCCTGGGGCTGTCCTGCCTGACAGCTGTTGAGGTGGAATAGGGGTGAGACCCACAGGCACAGTGTGGGAGTAGCGCTTCTGGGGTGGGAGCACAGCCAGTGCAAGCCACCCACTGGTAAAACCAAAAGTCAGCAGTGCCAGCACCTATGCATAGAGCCCACCCACATCTGAATCCGCGAAAATGAGCCATGGATATCTGCATCCACATCTGCGGCAGTGTTCCCTGTAAGCTGAGTGCTTGGGTGGCGGCCTAGGAGAGATTCAGGTGCTGGCCAGCTGATTAGGAGAGTGCCCACAGCCGCCCGAAGCTGATAGCCTGTGTTTTTATTGGGGGTGCACATTCACACTTTCCTTGGTATACATAACAAAATTTATTCTGCCTATGGATGGAAAAAATTAGAGGGAAAATTAATTTGTGGATGCAGATATCCATGGATATAAAGCGGATAGCCATTGATTTGCAGGGTTCTACCTATGCATTCCAATAGTGGCCCATCCAAACATGATGCAGGCTGGTATTATGGAAGCTGATTTGGGCAGTCCTCTTCCCAGAGGCATGGATTGAAGCAAATACAGTATTACTCGAGAAAACTCACCCATGCTGAGTGAAACTAGGATATTTAGGGTAAGGAGTTCCTTGCAATTAAGACCACTTTCAAAGAGTGGTAACATTATTTGGAAGAGCTCACCAGCTGGTCCAAGTGCTTACCAATTATAAGAATTTGGACTCCTTGCACAGGACCAAGGCCCTAAATCAAGGATCACTCCAGTGTGTCCTATTCTCCTGGTTCAACTTTACTTAGAGCTACTATCTGGAAATCAGAAATGGCAAGGCAGACACCTTGTCCCAAAGATATGGCTCCAACATACAAAACTCCAGTTCAGAACCAGTCTGTATTCACAAGTCCGATAATTTTTTTAGTTCAATGCGCTGCCAGGACCTCCTCAGCCACTTTCCCTCTGTCTCCAGAATTCAACCTAGCTAGATGGCCATTGTAAACCAAATACTACAAGATACCCAGGAGAGGATCATGTTCAGAAGGGACTGTATGTATGTTCTCTCAGGACCTGTAAGAAGGGTAGATCTTCAAATGGGAGATGACTACACTCTGTCAGGACGCTTATGGCCATATAAAACTCTCCAATGTATTGTCCTATCTCTTTTGATGGCCCCAAATGCACTCCATGATAGCCACTTTTGTATCTTCCTGCACCAAGATCCCACACCAGAGAACCTGTAGTCTTTTCCAACCTGGACACAGCATCTTAGCCATGGGAGGCCATTTCCTTGGATTTTATGATGGGATTACCAGAATCCATTGTGATAGTGGTAGATTTGCTTTTCTAAGATTGCTCACTTCATTTCCTGCACTGGTTTACCCTCCTTGGAGGAAATTGCCCAGTTCTGGATAAACAATATAGTTTATCTTCATGGCCTCCTGGATCATGTCACTTCTGTTCTGGGGCAACAGTTTATTGCAGGTTTCTGGCCTGAGGCCCTATGTTTATTAGCAGTTTACACACACCTGACCTCTGCCTACCATCTTCAGTCAAATGACCACACAGAAAGAATCAACCAGATATTGAATAATAGTTACAATGCTACATTAACCATCACCAGGATGACTGGTCTTCACTGTTACCCTGTCAGAGTTCTCATATAGTAATGTAGACCATGTATCCACAGGGGACAGTCCTTCTTCATCAAGTAGGGATACCATCCCTGATTTCACCAACCAACATCCTCTCCCAAGCCATCTGATTTGGACATAGTACAACATAACCCTCAAATCCAGGAAAAAGTGAAGGGCACCTTAAAAGAGCAACAGAGGACTACAAAAGGCATACAGCCATATGTTGACAATAGGACCCTGGCTTTTCCATAAACTAAAGCTTTATGGCTTTCAACAAGATATCTCTGCATGGACAGATCCTCTTGGAAACTAGACCATAGGCTTCCTGGGCCATACCAGATTTGACAACAAATCAACCCATTCATCTTTGGGCTCCTGCTCCCTTGACCACATAAAGTCCATCCTGTATTCCAGGCCTTGCTTCTAAAATCATATGCTGAGAATGCATTTTTCCAAAGAACCCAAATACCATCCCCATTGGTGCAAGTACTGACAGGTGGGACACATTGTACATGAAGTCCTTGACTCTGAGATCAAGAGGATCAACTGATGGCACCTGATTGATTGGAAAGGTTATGACCCAGAGGAAAACATTTGGAAGCCAACTGAAAACATTCATGCTCCTGCCCTAGTTCTGTCTTTCAGTGGCACCACCCTGAGAAACCTGGACCCATATCACCCAGAAGGCATCCTTATGGGAGGGGATGATGTCATGATCCATGGCCATTGAACTTGGTCCCCCAAGGTATGTAAAATCAGCCGTACTCCAACCCTTGGCAGCCTGCTAGCAATAACTTGCCTCAGCTCCATGAAGCTCTAACCCAATGTGAGGCTCTGCCTACTGCCTCTGGTCAGATTTGCAGAATCCCAGAGCAGCTCTTTGGCCCTCTGGTCCTACTCAAGTCCGCAGAATGAGCAGTAAACTGTCTGAACAACTGGGCTCCCTCTTCCATCCTGGACAATGTGCTTTGTGCTTCCCCAGCTTCATCTCCTGGCATTTTGACCGGGCTTGACTCCTTGTATCTGACTTGTGGTTCCTGATCTCCAGTTTGTCTCCTGTCTTTGATCTCTTGATATCTCCTGACCTGGCCTGACTTAGGTTCCTGACTCATGGTTCTGATCTCCAGGTTTTTCCCTCCTTCTGACCTTCCAGTATCCCAGCCTGACTGATCATTTCAATTCTGTTCTGTGACTGTAGACTCTGGATCCAACTAAGAGGCCTGACCACCCATGATTTCGTTATAACACTCAGGAAGATTGTTTGAATGTAAAAAGATATTAGTAAGAGACTTTTCATCGTTTTAAAAGTAATTGTTTTACCTGCTACTATTTATAGTACTCTGGAAGAAGCTTGAAATTGAAATCGATCCGTATTGCATTTTTCATTCATTATATGAGTGTACATGGACTCACGCCATTTATCATTGCATTCCTGGGATGCTAATGTCAATTTTTGGGAGAAGAGATTTGGATAAAGACTATGAAAGCACATGTTTTACAAAGCAACATTTATTTGAGGGATTACACAAATCCTGGCAGACTCTTGCACCTGCATCGAGCTCTGTGGACCTCCACTCAAGCCCATGGGTTTGCTCATGCAGAGTTCATTTCAGGATCAGGACCCAAGTGAGAGCTGCAGAAGCCCTGAATTCAGCGAACCAGTGTGAGGAAAGGAAGGGTCCAGAGAAGGGTGACCATATGTTCCCATATGGCCCATTTTGCCTGTCCCAGATGTCCCAACTTTGTGTGTGTGTGTGTGTGTGTGTGTGTGTGTGTGTGTGTGCGCGCGCAAAAGTGAACACTTGTCCCATTTGCTCTCACTGACTTGATCAATTGGCAAGAGCAAATGGGACAAATGCCAACTGTTATATATAAAAAAGTATGGTGCAGTATAGAGGAATGAGAGTGGGGGTGAGGCATGGCTTCAGTGAGTAATGTCCGCCTCAGAGTGGGGTGGGTCTGGGCAGGGGTCAGGAGAGCAGCAACCCCAGCCTTGTGTGGCGGACAGGCAGTAGGGTTGCCAGGTGTCCGGTTTTCTACCAGACAGTCCAGTATTTGCGCTCTCTGCCCGGTAAAAAAAATTCAGAAAATACCGGACATGTGCAATGTCCAGTATTTTCTGAATTTCCGGCTGGGTGCCGGACGGAAGCATGGCGGCGGCGGGGGAGCAACTGGGAGGCAGGGCCCCAATTGGTGCTGGGAGCCTGTGGTCGTGTGCAAAAGCCGGGCAGGGGCTGGGGGAATGGCTGGGAGTCCCAGCCACTCCCCCCGCCCGGCTTCTGCACGCGACCAGAGGCTCCCAGCGCCAATTGCGGCCCCGCCTCCAGCTGGGAGCCTGTGGTTGCATGCAGAAGCTGGGTGGGGGGAGTGGCTGGGATTCCCAGCCACTCCCCCCACCCCCATCCGGCTTCTGCTAGCAACTAGAGGGAGTGCCTGCCGGGGGCTTGGCCCATTGGACTCCGGCTGTGGCCAGTGGCTGCCCCGGCCCCGCGATGTCACTGGGCCCCACCTCCGGTGCGAGACACGGACCTGCTGCTTGGGTCCCTGCAGCGGGAGCGCTCTGGCTTGGCTGTACTCGGGACCCACCCCGCGCACAGACCCGGCAGCCACACCCGGAGCACCACGCGAGGTCAGAAACGCGGCACCTGCGGGCGCTGGGTCCTCACCCTGGGCAGGCAGCTCCTGCGAGCCCGCCCCCCCACAGCTTCCCCCTCGGAGACCCCACAACTGTCCCTGCGAGCCCCTGACCCCTCCCCATGTGCCTCCTCACAACCTCCCCCTGTGAGCCCCCCTCAATCCCCCACTTCATCCCAGGGTGCTTTGACAGACACCCCAATATCCTGCAAAGTCGAGCAGTGAAGTGTCCCTGGTCTTTGTTTGCCAGATGCTGGGAATGGGCAAGAGGGCGTGGATCACTTGTGGTTTTTGCACCTTCTGTTCAGTAAAAAAATTCAGAAAATACTGGACATGTATAATGTCCGGTATTTTCTGTTTTTCCAGCTGGGCACTGGACGGAAGCCTGGTGGCTCCTTCTGTGGTTGCGTGCTGAAGCCGGGCGGTGTAGGGGTTTTTTTTTGTATACCTGACACACGAGCTGACCAGAGGCATAGCGAAGGGGAATGGGGGGGGACAATTGCCCCCGGGCGCCATGCTAGGGGGGCGCCGAGCCGGGGTGAGAGCGAGCGCACGCTGCGCAGGCTCACCTAGCATGGGCGGCGAGTTATATGGGTGTCCCCCCTGGCCCTGGACCGTCCCTGCCTGCACAGCGTTCAGTCGGCTCCCCCTTGCCCGCGCACGCTGCCGGCTGCTGCTGCCATGCGCAGTGTTTGCAGGTGAGTGGGGAGGATGCCCGGGCGTGACGTGACGTCATGGCCCGGGACTTTAAAACTGCTAGGCGCTGCATTGCGCCGTGCGGCCTAGCTCCGGGTTCAGAGTTCGGGGACTTCTGGGGACCGAGCGCAGACTCCGGCCCCGCAAAGTAGAAGGCAGAAGGTAAGGTCGGGGGAAAACTTGGGGGAATGGGTGGGAGAGGAAGGGGCTTGTGCGGAGGGGGAAGAAAGGGGAAGGTACCAAGAGACAGGGTGGAGAAGAGACAAATACCAGGGGACCAAGTGCAGACAATGAGGAAAAGGGCAGGAGGGGAGGTGTCAGTGGGAGGGGGGCAGGGTGATGCTGCGAGAGGAGAGGGTAAGGGCATTGGGAGCTAGAGGGGGGAGGGAGAGGTGCTGGGAGAAGGCTTGGAAGAAGGGGTGGGCATAAGAAAGGTGGGGACGGAGCAAGGCATGTGTGAGGGCACAGGGGCATGAGGGAAATGGGGTCAGAGAGTGGTGAGGGGATGGGCATCAGGAAAAAGAGGACCAAGGGGGCAGGGGCAGTGAGGGAAGGGGGAGGCACCAGGAGGGTGCAGGGCTAAGGGAAGGTGCAGGTGCCAGGGGATTCTGGGGGTGAAGCAGAAGGGCAGACACCTGCAGGGGAGGGACCAGCACCAGAGGAGAGAGGCAGGGCAGGTGTGTAGAGGGAGGTGTTAGAAGAGGGGCTGAGGAGGGGTAGCTCACATGATCAGAGTAGGGCTACTGGAGGAGTGGGCACAGGGGGGAGAGAAGGGCTGGTGGAGGGGGGCAGGTCGCAGGAGGGCTGAGGGCAGTGAGAAGGGCAGGAGTCAGGACAGCAGAGGAGGGTGAGGAGTTGGGGGTCAGCAGGCACCAGGGGAGATGATGGAGCAAGGAGAGGAGACATGGCAGCAGAGAGAAAAGGTAAAGGTTTATAAAATATTTATTAATAACTTGGTATGTTGCCCACAGCCAGTTTGTTTGTGCCCCGCAGTGCAGTTTAGGTTTATGTGGGGATCAACACGTGGCCGGCGAGTGGGAGCCAAAACAAAATTAGTCAGTGTAATGATCTTCTGTTGATATGTGTTTTCGTAGTTAAATTCTTGGACTGTCATTGCTCATGAAAAGTGCTGTCACATGGGTAGAAATCGGGTAAATATTGCATTTTATTAATATCAGCAGAACTGACTTAAATGGGGCCTGTGTGTTCTGTAGTCTTACCTTAATCTTTGTATTCATGCCTGTCAGTGTGAGAGAAGCTATTTGTATATATTTGCTTGCATATGCAACCACACGTAAGTTGATGCCCTCAGCATGTTCTGTAAATATCAGTGTGGTCCCTGGGGCTTCCAAAGTTGAGTTGCCCTAGCTCATCCCTGAGAGGTGTCTGTCTAACCTGGTCTTAAATATCTCCAATGATGGAGACTCCGCAATCTCACTAGGTAATTTATTCCAGTATTTAACCACCCTGACAGTCAGGAAGTTTTTCCTAATGTCCAACCTAAACCTCCCTTGCTGCAATTTAAGCCCATTGCTTCTCATCCTAACCTCAGAGGCCAAGCAGAACAATTTTTCTTCCTCCTCCTTATGATACTCTTTTAGATACTTGAAAGCTGCTCTCATGTCCCTTTTCGGTCTTCTCTTTTCCCAGGTAAACAAGGCCAATTCCTTCAGCCTTTCTTCATATCTCATGTTCTCTAGACCTTTCATCATTTGTGCTGATCTTCTCTGGACTTTCTCCAGTTTCTCCACGTTTCCTGAAGTGTGGCGCCCAGAACTGGACATGATACTTCAGCTGGGGCCGAATGTAGATGGCTCATTCCCTGCCTAGGGGACGTGAGACTGGGCGGGTTAATTTCCAATCCTCCTGTTTATTCTTTTCCTAAGCCAGGAGGGCACAGTAGTTCTGATGGAGGCTCTGCAGGAAGGCAGCCCATACTGCCCCCTGCCTGAAACCTTGTGCAGATGTTAAACAGCTGTCCAGCCCACCCTAGAGGTGACTGCATTTCAGCGTGCCTGAAGCAACACAGCACCAGCAATGGACAGGAGAATGGCTCCCGGGCATGGCTTGCTCATGACTGCTTCAGTCCCGTTGATGGGCCTCAGCCTCTTTCCTTCCCCTCCCCTGCTTTGCAATGGGGCTGTAGACTCTGCGGGAGAGGGGTGGAGGCAGGCAGAGGTGTCTCCCTGCAGCAGATGTAGACACGTCTCTGAATTAATCATTCTCTCATTGAAGTTTTTAGCTTTGTATTGAGTCCTTTTACATGGAAACTTTGTGTTAAGTCTTGGTAGAATAGTCCCTAGGACAAGTGAGGCAGAGACTGTCCCTGTGGGGTGAATGAGGTGGGAATGTATAAGGCAGAAGGTGAGCACCTCTGGGCAGTTGCAAAGGTTGGAAAGGGGATGGAAGCCAGATCCAAGATCAGTGAGCCCTGGGAAGTGGGCCCACTGAAAGGAGACTGGACCTGTGGATGCCTTGGGGGTCAGCAGCAAGGGCCTGCTTTGGGAAGCCCCCTCTTTGGAAGTGAATGTGGCAGCATTGAGACACCACCCAGAAGTAGGCGCCACAGACACTAACTGCAGATTCATGGGATGGCTGTCACAGATCTTGCACATGCATAAGATGATAGATCTGCAGGAGGGGGGGCAGTGGCGTAGTAAGGGGGCTGGAGGGGTCAGTTGCCCCTGGGCACCATGCTAGGGAGGCACCAATTTAATCCTATTCTGCTCCCCCCTTCATCCCTCAGCTCATGTGCTTCTACTTTGCCTGCCACTGGCAGCTGGAGCCTCCTTCCTGCCTCTCTGCTCCAAGCCCGACCCTCCTCCATCTCCACTGGAGGGTTAGTGCATGTGGGAGCCCGCCCCAAACTGTAGGGCATGGGGGAAGATGTGGTACAAGTTCCCCTCGGCTGTGCACTAGGTTCGGGGCCGTGCCACATGGTGGCGGGGGGGGGGAGGGGCGCAAATTTTTCCTTTGCCCCCGGGCGCATAACACCCTCATTATGCCTCTGGCGAGTTCTTTTTTTTTTCTCAACAAATTTTTAGCCCGTGTGTTCGGTATTTTTTGGGAGACCATCTGGCAACCCTAACAGGCAGAGAGAGGTTAGGCAAGCAGCTCCAACCAGCTTCACAGGAGTGGGAGGGAATGACCTCAGGCCAACCCTGCATGGTATCCCATTTCCCTAGTCTAGAGGGATAACCCAGAAAGATTTATGTATCCTCTGTGCATTGTCCTCTGGTGATACAAGGATAGAAGATTGGCCAGTGACTGATTCAGTTTCTCAATTCCGCTCCTACAGATGCATGGTAGATCAAGACTATTGCAGGAGTTTCAGTGGTTCCAATTTTGCCTCCAGGGTGAGAAGGAAGATTCTGACTTCTTCAGGGTTTCCCTGCATACTGCTTATTATGCATAAGGATTAGGATTTGAACCATAAATTTTACAAACAATAAAAAGGTTATTCAATGTTTGGGCATTGGCAGAGTCTTTTAAAAGTATGTATTTCTTTAGAGATTACACACACAAACACTTGTTTGTATTTTGTGTTCTGAATTAATCTTTTGTTTGTTTTTATTTCCAATAGGGCTTCAGTGGAATCTTTTAAACAAGGACCATTGAGGGAACAACTAGTTAAACTTGCCTCTAGGCAAAAGACTCTTTTGATTGTGGCAAAAAAACAGAAAGAACTAGGCCATAAAATACAAAACTATAGGAATGCAAAGCAATGCAATCTTTATGGTCAAAGAAACAAAATGCAATCTTTATTGTCAAAGAAACAAATCTCAAACTCAGGTATTTCTTATGAAAGGGATGACAGAGATGATCTGACTGTTGATAAAAGAGTGCATCATGATGTAGTTACAGGAAACATGGAACCTGATGCCAAATTGACTAATGGAAACCCTGTAGAAGGTAAATTTTCAGATCAGGAGTACAGCCAACATCCAAACAGCCGCTTGGATGAGACAGGAGCAAATGAAGAGACAAGTACAAGCAAAGAGGTTTCTTCCCATGCTTTGACATATGAAAACAGGGTTAGAGAATGTATTTTTGATAATATGTCAGAACCTACAGATACTATAGAAATGATAATGTCGCCTTCAGAACCTATTATTTGCACTACTCAAACAAACTGCTCACAGCAAGAACAAAATAATTATATAGCAATTCCAGTACAAGTAAGCAAGTCACCAAATCCCACTCTAGTAACCAGCTCATTAAATATTTCAGAAGCTGAAAGCTTTGTTATCAATAATAATACCCATCAGTCAACCACTGATTGTCAACAGGTTCCTACTGGTAAGACTCTGCAAAGATATGGACGTAGAAATGAAGCTTCCCAGAAGCAAGCAATAGTAGTGTCAGAATCTGCAGAAATCGCTCCTATTACTCTTCAGCAAAATATCTTCCAAAATAATAGGATTTCACATAATGCTACAGGTCTGGTCTCATATGTACCTTATCCAGTAAACATCAGTCAAAATTCTTCTTCCCAGTACTCCAATAATCAGGATAGTGAACAACTGCAATTGAACTGCAGAGGAAATCGAAGGAGAAAAATTCGACTGAAAGATCTGCTTCAACTAGGAAAGATTAAGCCAGGAGAAAATGTTCTAGAATTCAAACTACAGGTAACTGGTTTATTGCCAAACTAATGTAATTATTAGAAAAAATGAAAAGAAATAAACCACACTTGAGAAATCCTAGGACTGGAAGGAACCTCAAGAGGTCATCTAGTCCGGTCCCCTGCACTCAAGGCAGGATTAAGTATTATATTGACTAGGGGTCTGCAACCTATGGCTCATGAGCCAAATATGGCTCACTTAGGAGCCAAATATAGCTCAAGCTTAGCCCCCCCCCGTCAGTTCCTTCTCCCCACAATGGGGAGCCCATGCTAGCAATCCAGTCTCACGTCCCCTGCAAGATTGGAGCCAGTGCTGGCTTCCTGCGGTGGGGAGGGGTGAAGAAAGCCCCGAGCCTCATTGTGCAATTGGGAAAGAAGCAGAGCCACAAACGGCTCCATGAGCGCTCTCCCTCCCCTTTCCCCTTCCTCCAGCTGGGGGAACAGCAGCTCACTGGCGTGCTGCCTAGAGGCTTTTTCCGCTGCTCCACTGGCCAGAATCCGGCCAATGGAACAGCAAGAAGCCATGTCTGAGACAGGGAGCCTGAGAGCAGCTCAAGGCTCAAAAGCAAGTAAGTGCTGCCCAGACCCTGCACTCCTTGCCCCCCCGTACCAAAACCCTGCACCCCAACCTGCTCCTGCCCCCTCCTCCCTGGCAAGACACCCACCCACACACTGCTCCTGCACTCTCCTGCTGGCCAGACACCTTATCCAAAGCCCGCTCCTGCCCCCTATCCACTGGCTCCTGACCCCTCTCCACTGGCTAGACCCTACCCCCAACCTGCTCCTTCCTCTGGCCAGACACCCTACTCCCAGCCTGCTCCTGCATCCTACTTCCTATCCAGATCCTGCACCCCCATCCCTATTCCACTCACTGGCAGCTCTCTCCCTTACACTGGAGCCCTCATTTTTGGCCCCACACCAGAGCTTGGGAGAGGGCACAAAATCCACTAACCCTGGAACCCCAGAAGAGTTAATCTGGCCTGAGGCCTTGAACCTCAGTCTTCCCTGCCCCTCCCCACTATGGGGCTGGAGCACCAGGGGAGTGAGGTGTCTCAGTTGGGGCCACATCAGTGAGGGTTGGGGATTTTAGGAGGATTTTTTTTTCTTTGCTTCTCACTTGTATGGTCCCTGACTGATTTTTCTGTGGGTCAGTGGCCCCTGACCCAAAAAAAGTTTCCTGCCCCTGCCATAAATAAAGACAATGTTGAAATGTTTTGTGTTGGACATAATATTATCCTTTACTGAAAATGAAGTTTGGTAAACTAACATGAGAAAGTAAAAGTGCCCAGCCCCCATATGGCCACAGCATCCTGGCCCTGGCCCTGACAGGACAGGCCCCACAGTCTGGCCCCTATCTGGCCGCAGGAAAGGTTGGCGATGGTAGCCCTCCTTCTGCTGCAGCACAGGTCAGAGAGGAGGTCACAGTCTGGCTGCCGTGATCCTTGCCCGGCCCCTTGTTCAGCTACTGCTGCCCAGGTGCAGCAGCCCACCTTCAGCCAGGTAAGGAAATCCAGCTCCACGGTCCCCTAGCCTATACTCAACTTCCCATCCCAGTGCCCTGCTTCTGCCTCATGCATCTCCCACACCCCTGCCCTGAGCCCCTCATATACTCTAACCCTGACTCCTACATACCCACAGCCACAAACTGCACCCCCAGCAGCAGCAGAAGTCCCTTTAAATAAAGTGTGTAAGTACAATGATTCATTTATGCTATTACTAATCATTATGTCAATTATCAGTAACATCAAGTTGTATATTTTCAGTCATGCAAATGGGTATTCTTATATACTGGCTTTCTGTTGACCACTTGTTCTGAATTTTGATGTAGTTTGGCTTTTTGATTTGAAAAGGTTGCCGACCCCTGATATAGACCATCCCTAAACTGCTCTTCACATTTTCCACTGACGGAGATTACCTAACCTCTCTATGCAGTTTATTCCACTGCTAAACTACTCTGGCAATTGAGAAGTTTTTCCTAATGTCTAACCTAACCTTTCCTTGCAATTTAAACCACTGCTTCTTGTCCTATCCTTAGAGGTTAACCAGAACAATTTACCTCCCTCCTCCTTGTAAAAGCCTTTTACTTACTTGAAAATTGTTATCGTATCTCATCTCAGTCTTTTCTAGACTAAAAAAACAAACTTTTTTCAATCTTCCCTCATAAGTCACGTTTTCTAGACCTTTAATCATTTTTATTAAATACTGAACATTGTTCTGTACCAGAGCAGGCCGAGTATTACATTAATCTGTAAATATTGAAATAAACTTCTGTCTGAATAGCCAACTCTAGTAGTCACCCTTATCCACTCTACTGATTAAGTTATTCCTCAGTGAATATTGCTTGGAGACCTGAGGTTGGTGGAAAAGGGCTAAGTGGCCACCAGTTTATTTTTCCCACACAATTATATTTTAAAGTTGGAGGTGGGTTAAAATCCTTCTAACATACTAGACAAAAGACTATTTAAAACACACGGTATTAGAAACATTAATACTACAGACAGGTGCCAGTTTTCAGTGCTTATAGAGGGATAGTCTGAACTTCTCAAACCTATAAAGAAAAAAAGGGCTGTTGCCCTTTTTGACCAGAGCAGTTATCCAGTATTCAAGTTGTGCTGGTAGTTTCTGTTCAGAGAAGAAACAGATGAGACTCAAGTATTTCTTTAACTCACTCCTGTTTATTTACGAAGAATGTACATAAAGTCTGACTTTCCTGAACACAATAGGAATCAAACAACTTGAAGACAATTTTGCCCTTTTTTGTTTTGTTTTAATTTTGTTAATTTCTAAGCCTCTTTCCAGCCACCACTCTACCGTAAAGCACTTTTTCGAGCTTTTTCTTATGGCTACACTACACGTGGAACTCCCTTCCATGTGTGCTTCTGTGGTGGTTTTGGTGCTGCTTCCATATGCACAGCTGCAGCGAAGTCAGTCTGCCACCTCGTGTCTGTTTTCAGTACATCAGAATCCCCTTGGATTGCATGGCCTTACTGCCCAGGCTTGCATACATTCTGTTCATTGGGTGGTGTTTTCCCTTCAGCTATCACTTAACACAGTAAGCTGGTGTGATTGCCCAACTCCTAGCGTAACAGTATTTTAATTTAGGCCATCTCTATAAAGCATTTTTAGTGAAAAATGTGTTACTCAGGGTGTGTAAAAAGAAAAAAACACACCTTAGAATGACAAAATCTTTAATTATGAAAAGCACAAAGTTTGGACAGTGCTTTGTCTCATCAAAAAAACTACTGCCCCTAGTTGGGAATGATTTTATTTTTTTGGCAGGAGAGCTCTCTCCTGGCAACAAAGAGCAGCTACACTGTGCACCTTACAGTGGTGAGACTGCAGCAACACAGCCATTTGATTGTAAGGTGCATGGAATAGACATAGTTTAGAAATGTGTTCAAGAGCTTCCTTAATCTCTTTATTCAGTATCTTCAGCACATAATATTGAATGTTTATTCAATATTTAAAGATCAGCTTTTAATAAGATTTTCTATCAGGAGTCTTCTAAGAAAGTGTTACAGTGGGTGAAATGCTTTTCTGCCAAACCATGTAACAAATAGCAGCATTCAGAATATTGTATATAGATAAGCTTTTGGTCACTTTTTTATTATCTGTTTATCATTTACTGTCATTGCTAGCAGCAAAATAGATTATTCTATTCTAGCATTATTCTAATCAGAGATAGAGCCAAGCAGTAGAGTTGAGAACTGAAGTCAGTTTTCCTCAAGGTGCTGGGATTTAAGCCTCATCTACACTACAAAGTTTTGTTGCTAAAAACTGTGTTTCGGTGACAAAACAATGGGAGCCTGCACTACAATGCAACTTTTGTTGTGAAAAATGCCACACCAAACTCTGCCACTTGGACAACCATGGAGCTGGTGGATTTTATTAGTAAATGGGGAGAAGTGACCCACAGGAATTGGTACACGTTTGGGCAAATTTCTCGAGCCTTGTGTGAAACTGGATATGATTGGGACCCACTGCAATGCAGATCAAGATAAAGGAGCTGAGGAAGGTGTATCATATGGTGAGGGAGGCAAACTGTTACTCCCATGTTGCACTTAAGACCTGCTTTTTCTATAGAGTTGGACACTGTCCTCAGTGATGACCCCACCTCCACCAGTAAGAGTCTTATGGATATTTCAGATGGCATGGAGGCAACAGAAAGAGCATCTAATTTGGAGAATGAAATAATAAATGAAGTGGTTGAGCTAGACGAAGATGTGGCGCTCCCAGCAAGGTCGTCCAATAGGGTAGGCCAGGAACTATTCTCAACTTCTGAGTTGCATAGCCAATCTGAGTAGCTGCTCTCCAGGAAGTAGGAGATGAGATGCAGATTAAGTGGCTGTGGTGTGCAGAGCTGGGTTTAGAGTACGGAAAAGTTGGAGGCAAGCTATGTTGTGGTGAGCAAGACATTGTCCTGTATAATTAATCAGTATGGCCAAGCAGAGTGATGATGCACACTGAAATCTCGATGGAATCCTCCAGAGAGATGTTCTGGAAAGTTTCACAGAGGTACTTATTATTCTCCTTTGAGTGGTGTCTCTGTGGGTGCTCCACTCAGGTGTCAGTGTGTCCTTGCACCAGTGATCGGACCCCCCTTCATGCATGCCTTCAAATTCTAGGGCACCTGACAGTCACCATATATGTAGTATGGTTTGCAAGACTCCACATGCATTGCTTACAGGGATGGCTAGCAAAAGTGTACATTCTAAATCAACACAGCCTAATCAGATGAATGATGATTCTCCCGTTAGTACTCTTTCTGATGGTGGGTATGCTCAGGTGGTCACATTGCAAGACATGTCTGCACATCAACATACGGGAGCTCAGAGCAGTTTGCAATGCCTGTCTCCATGTCCTTCCGATAATTTGCTACAAAACCATTTGTGTCCTCATGGATAACACACCCTTCATGTTTTATATCAACCGACAACAGGGTGCCCGATCGTGCTCATTATGTGCTGACGCGATCAGGTTTTGGAACGGCTGTATAACAAACAACAGAACGCCAATGGCGATGTACCTACTGGCCAACAGAACATTATGGAAGATACCCTGAGCAGACATTTTTCAGAAGAACACGAGTGGGAGCTCAACCCCATGATCTTACACTGCATAGTCCATCAGTGAGGGTTCCCAACAGTAGATCTCTTTGCTCCCAGAGCCAACTGCAAATGCCCATATTTTTGCTCCAGGGTGGGTCAGGGCAGGAACTCTCTGGAAGATGCATTTCTCCTACCATGGACAGCTCCACTTCTATATGCCTGTCCACCAATTCCCCTGGTTCCCAGGGTAATTCACAAGATCATGCAAGGGTAATTCACATCACCCCGTCCTGGCCCAGACATCCTGGTTCCCTTACCTACAGTACCTCTTGAGCCATGAACCAATACCTTTCCCAATCATTCCCAACCTTCTGTCCCAACATCAGGGACAACTCTGCCACCCCAGTCCCTGAATGCTCAGTCTCACTGCATGGTTCCTCCATGGTTCCAATATGAACTACCCTGCACTCCCCAGGTGAATGCCCTATCCCCTAAGTCGCTCCAGAACTCACCCCATCTCCTTACCTTCAGCAGGTCCCTTATCCTGCCTTCCTAATGCGGGCTGCCCCAGGAAGGGAGCTGGCTCCCCCTAAAATTATATAGCCACTGGTCTTCACACCACACCTGCAAGACAATGTAATGCCACCATTCAGTGCTGGTTTCCCTACCACCAAAAGCTGCTCTGTGAATGCCAGAAGCAATGCTAAGTTGCTGCTGTCCACATTGCACAGAATGCCTGGTGCCTGCGAGTCTTCCTCTGTCAGGAACTTCAAGAATAACTGTGTGATGTCCTCACAACACTGAACAGAGCATAGGAGAGAAGTGCAGGAGCCATCCTCTCTCACTGAAGATGCTGGAGTGCACAGCAAAGAATGGCGGATGGCAAAGGAGCCAGGAACCATTGGAGGGCTGAGACAGAAAGCAGTGCCTGACAAGAAGTTTTGCACAATCCCAAGATGTGCTGCACTCTGTTCCGCATTCCCACAATGCCTAAAATGACAGATGGTGTTGCTAGGCACTGTGGAATACATTCCCATGGTGCATTGCTCACACTGTTGACGATAGTACCCCCAGTGTGAACACAGTCTGCAAACAGAGGGACCAAGTGTGAATACACTTTGCTGACTTTGCTTTTGTCGATTTTTTTCATATCAATGTTAGTTTTGTCAACAAAACTTGGTAGTGTAGACAAGCCCTACTGTGTTCCAGTTTAGACACTCTATAGAGATGGAGCCAAGCCACAGATTTTGGAGAAGGTGAGCCACTGTTTTCCTGTCAGGCCCATCTCTTGTTCTAATACAGTGGTCACTAACCCGTCAGTTGTGATCAACTGGTCGATTGCGGTGGCCAGCTGGCCAAGTGGCTGCCTCTCTTTGATCCAGCCCAGTTGGAGCATGGCACAACCTCAGTGGGTTGAATGCTACAGCCAACTGGGCTGGAGCAAAGAGGGTGAGTCTCCCAGGCAGCTGCCCCTCTTTGTTAACTTGCTGGCTGGAGGTGGGGGAGATGGGGAAGAGGTGCGTGCGCGCGCACATGCATGCGTCCCCAGCTCTTGTCTCCTGCTCTGGGAGGGGGCGGGGCTGGGCCTGGGCCTGCTCCACAGAGCCAGGGCTGAGCAGCCGGCACACGCGGCGTGCCGGGGACCGGGCTACACTGTGCTGTTCCTTGCAGATTGTGTGTGGGGTCGGGAAGCCTCTTCACCAGTGCCCCACTGTGCCCGGCCGGGCTGGAGCCAGCCCTGGGCAGCGCCTGCCCCAGAGCTGCTGCCTGCAGGCAAAGGGCTGGGCCAGGCAGAGAAGAGACTGTGCCCTCCCCTTACCCCAGCACTGCTGCCCTGCCAGTGAGTGTGCCGGGAGCATAGGGATGTGGGGACAGGAGGGGGGGAAGGAGGATGTGGGATCAGGATGGGAGGGGGCCAGAGATTGCACTGAGGGGCATAGGGTGATGCAGGGCATCAGGCTGGGGGGATCATGGGGCTGAGGGGAGTGAGGCTGGAGCAGAGGGAAGATGTGAGAAAGGATACAATTTTACTTTGCAGAAGCTGCACTTTCCTTTTCTCCCCATTTCTTTGCCTCCATCCTCAACTAGCTATTTGGCTGCATTCTCACCCTTTCACCTTTTCTGCACTACTGCTCCAGCACCCCTTCCGTTCCCAATCTCCCTCTCGTACCTCCATCCCACACCCTCTCCTCCCACCAAACTGTCTTTCAGAGCCTGCACTCCTCACCCTGTCCTGCACCCGACCTCCCACCCAGATCCTGCATCCCTATCCAACTCAATGGCAGTCCTGTCTCACACATTGAGCCCCACATTTTTGTTTCCACCCCGGAGCCTTAGGGGAGTCCACAAAATCCACTTACTCTGGAACCCCAGAAAAGTAAATCTGGCTTATGGGAAGCCTTGAACCTCTATCCCCCCTGTCCCTTCCCCTCACCCCATGGGGGCTGGAGTGCCAGAAGAGTGAGGTGTCTCAGTTGAGGGCCATATGAGTGAGGGTTGGAGGGGTTTGGAGGTTTTTTTGCTTCTCACTTGTGTGGTCCCCAACTGATTTTTCTGTGGGTCAGTGGCCCCCAACCCAAAAAAAGTTCCCCACACCTGCCATAAATAAAGGAAACATCAAAACCTTTTGCATGGGACATAATAATTTACGTTATTTAAAATGAAATTTTAAAAACTAACATGAGACAGTTAAAACTCTTAATCTGTTTAACAATTTAAATTAAACCATTCTCCCTAGCTGCAGCACTAGCAAAATGGCATGGGTGTAATTATGTAATTAACGTTAAGTTTCCATTAGCAACGGGCAGTCTGTGGAAGGGTTTGGAGATGGCAGGGCCTCAAGAAAGGGGTGAGTCTCAGGGAAGGGATGGGGTAGATCCTGGCTTGCCCTGACATTTAAAAAGTGATCTTGGGTGTAAAAAGGTTGGAGACCACTGTTCTAACAGTTTAACCCAACACATGGCAGTCAGCCTCGCCTTGTTAGAGCACAGTTTAAATTAAACCTTCCTTAACTGATTGTTAAATGATTTTAAGTCCAATGTAGATATCACATTGTCAAACTACATGTTAACTATACTGGAAATACATAAGCAAAATTACTCAGTTGCATAAGAGTTTGCAGGATTGTATTATTCAAGTAACTATACTTGTAATCTCTCCTAATTAACATTGTATAATATAAAGGCCATCAAATTCTCTTTTTTTAATTATCAAGCTTAATATTTGTGCAGATAATGATTTGGATGTGTTTGTACTGTGTTTTTAAAGTTGCGCATACAACGAAATGTATCTGTTTACAACTGAGGGTGTGTCTACACTACAGAGTTTTGTCGGAAAAATGACTGTTTTTCTGACAAAACCTTCGTTATATCCACATTGCATTCGCGTTCTTCCAAAAGTAAATCTAAAGAACAGAGGGGGTTTTATGGCATTGGTAATCCTCTTTTTATGAGGAAGAAGCCTTTTTCCAAAAGAGCTCTTTCAGAAAAAGGGGTGTGTGGATGGTGAGGAGGGGTTTTTTTCAAAAGAAGAGGCCTCCAGGAAATAACATAGGTGACCTGATGGACCCTCCATCCAAATTAATCAGGACTCTGTAGTTCCTGTCTCTTGGCCCCTCTTAGAGCTGCAGGCACCCTGGACAAGCCTTGTGGCAGGAAGCCGGCCTGAGAGCAGCATCTCACCACATGGCTCTCCCTGCCACAGGCCTTGCCACTTATGGCCCAGCCTCAAGCCCCCCTGCAACTCTCCTGGCCCTCGCAGTGAGCAGCCCCAGGGGTCCCAGGACCCACCCAGGGGGACCAAGAGGTGGGCACCCTCCTGGTCCAGAGCGGAAATCCTGTCCCTCCTTGATCCTGTCCCTCCCTGTGTGGCAAGGAGGACACCTTGCAGGATCTCCGCTCTAAGAGGTGCAATGCCAAGATATTTGAGCGCATGGCTGAGTCCCTGATGGAGCATGGACACCCACCCCAGACCTTGGAACAGGTCCAGAGTAAGGTAAAGGAGCTCCGCCAGAGATATGTCCAGGCCAGAGAGCACAGCTTGCACTCAGTGGGGAGGACCCCACACCTGCCCCTACTTCAACAAGCTGCACCAGATCCTGGGTTGGTGGGGAAATGTCTTCCCCACCAATCATGGTGGACTCCAGCCTCCAGACCCCCATCATTGCCTGGCTGGAGGTCACCGCAGAGGAGAAGCAGGAGGCCCAGGGCCAGCCAGAAGAGGAGGAGACGGAGACCGTGACACTGTCCCTGGAGCCAGTGCCTGTGAGCCAGGATGTCTCCCAGGCCTCATCAGATGCCAGAGAGGGATCTTCAGGTGAGTGGCCTTAGTTTGTCACACACACTGGGTGGGGGAGACTGGCGCACAGGGGACGGGGTATGAGTGTCACTCGGGCTGCTCAGACTGGACATTGTGCTGCAGTCAGTGCACATGGAACTACGTGCAGCATGCAGATGCAGTAGGCAGCCCCTGAGCATGGGTGGGATCCAGCTGCCAGGCTCAGGGGAGGCCACACACGTCCTGCCCCGGGGAGGGGGAGGGGGGAGCTACACACGTCCTGCCACGGGAGGGGCCCTCCCAGCACCTTCCATGACTGGAAGCAGGCTAGCCACAAGGGTGCAGGCATGACCCCAGATACACTGAGGAAGTGCCACACACACCACACTGGAATGTCTGCACGTGTGAGGCACCACCAAACACCCCACGGGCAGCACTGCAAGCTGCAGGTGTATGTGGGGACACCAGGGAGGGCCAGGCTGCTCTTGGCTCCTTTGCCGCCTGTGAGGGGATCCCACTGTGGCCTGACACTTCCCTTGCCTACTTGTCCATGGACCCGGGAGGAGGGATTGGGAAGCGGGCAGCACAGTCCCCTGGGCACCTCGGGGCCCCTGTGAGGGAACAAATGGCCTTGTTCTCGGGACATCCCCCTCCTCTGCCCTGAGGACTGTTGGTCGCTGCTCACAGAGGAGGGCACAGCCTCAGGGACAGTGTCTGCATTGATGACTGATAACTCTCCCTCTGTGTTCTCCACAGCTGGTCCAGCTGGGACTGAGGGCCGAACCACACCACCAGAGCCCGGGGGACCCAAAGACATGACATGCAGCAGACCCTAGCACAGAAGGTCCGCAAGGACTCCCAAGTGGTGAAACCACGCATGGGACCAGCTCATGCAGCAGTGTGATAACATGTGTGCCACCATGTCACTCATGATGGCACAACCACTTGCTGTTGTTGCTCCTGGCTTCCACCCTCCCCTCCCCCCTGCTATGCCCATTCCCCTTCCGCCTGCCCCCCCAGGTGATGCCCATGTCCCCTCCTTTTGCCTCCCCCGCCATCCCTGACCCCACTCCAGCACCCCCTCCTGACCACTCCACTGTCATCCCTGGACCCACCTGATCCCAACTCCGACGAGGTCCCCACACCCAAGGTGGCACATCTAGCTGCCCCCCTTTCCCTCCAGGTTATGAGCCCCCTCTGCCCACCTTTTCTTACTGTAAGATAAATACAGACTTCATTTTGTTGGAAACCAAACAGGTGTGTTTATTGAGAGGTCAGGGAAGGGGCGAAGGGAGGGGTTGCTGTGCTTCCCCACATCAAGGCAGGGCAACAGGCACCTGAAACGCACCTTGAGGTGGCCGAAGGCACACTCCACCTGGATCCAGGCCTGGTTTAGGCGGGCATTAAATTGGTCCCTGCTGGGGTCCAGGTGGCTGGTATAGGGTTTCATAAGCCACAGCATGAGGGGATAGGCCATGTCCCTCACGATGCACAGTGGCATCTGCACATTTCCAACTGCAAAGTCATGGAGGAGGAAGAATGTGCCCGCCTCCAGCTTGCCACAGAGGATCGAGTTTCTAAAGATGCGGGCATCATGTACCCTGCCCAACCACCTGACAAAAATGTCCATGAAGTGTCCACGGTGGTCAACCAGGGCCTGCAGCACCATGGAGAAGTAGCCCTTCCTATTAATATACTAGGCCGCTTGATGTTCTGGTGCTTGGATTGGGATGTGGGTCCCTTCTAGGACGCCAGTGCACTTCTGGAACCCCAGGGTAGCAAATGCGGCCACGATTGGGTCCAGGTCTCCCAGGTGGACGACCCTCTGCAGCAGGATTGAGTTGATGGCCCCCACAACCTGCAGAAGGAGACAAAGAAACACACAAAACAGGGATTGAGAGAGGGGGTGCCTGTGCCCTTGGGAGGTGCCCGCTCTGCTCCCCTCCCTGCCCCCCCAAACACCCCAAGAGCCACCTCCTATGAGGCTGCTCCTCCCCCCCCCCCCCCCCCCAGCAGCAGGGCTGTGTGAGGGCAGGACAGCACAACTCCCCAGGGATGGGACTTCCCCCATCCCCACTTCACCCCCCACAGCCCTCAACCCCCTTTCCCCGAGGGTCCCCCTTTTCCAGGACTCCCCGCCCCCTGTGCAGGGACTGCAGCCCCAGAGTGCCTTACCTCCATGAGGAGGTCCCCAGTGGTGGACTTCTCCATGCCGAACTGATTGCCCACTGACCGGTAGCTATCAGGGGTGGCAAGCTTCCAGAGGGTGATGGCAACCCGCTTCTCTAGGGGGATGGTGGGCCGCAGGTGGGTGTTGCATCTCCGGAGGGCAGGCTGAGCCAGGCGCAAAACTCCAAAAAGGTGGCCTAATGCTTGTGGAAGGTTTGGAGCCACTGCTGGTCATCCCACTGCTCTATGACCAGCCAGTCCCACCATTCCGAACTGGTGTCGAGCCTCCAGAACCACCTCTCCACAGTGGGTTGTGGTTGCCAGAGTGTAGCTCCCGTACTCTGGAGAAGGTCCCCCAGAATGAGCTCAGGGTCGAGCTCAGTCAGGACCAGGAAGGCAGCTGGCACAAAGTGCTGCAAAAACTTGCACATGGCCGTGAGGGCCATCGCATCCCCAGGGCTCCATGGCACCAAGGGTATGTCTACACTAGCCCCCTAGTTCGAACTAGGGAGGCTAATGTAGGCATTCAAAGTTGCAAATCAAGCCCTGGATTTAAATATCCCGCTCTTGATTTGCATCTTCCCGGCCAGTCGCCATTTTTTGAAATTTACAAGTCCGGACTAACTGCCCGTGTCTACACGCGGCAGGGACCCGGTAGTTCGAAATAAAGCCCTAAATCGAACTACCTGTTAAACCTCATTCTAGGAGGAATAACAGGTAGTTTGAACTAGGGCTTTATTTTGAACTACCAGGTCCCTGCCATGTGTAGACGCAGGCAGTTAGTCTGGACTTGTAAATTTCAAAAATGGCGACCGGCCAGGAAGATGCAAATGAAGTCCGGGAATTTAAATCCCGGGCTTGATTTGCAATTTTGAATGCCTACATTAGCCTCCCTAGTTCGAACTAGGGGGCTAGTGTAGACATACCCCAAGAGAAAAGCTGTGGCGTCCAAAAAAGTAAGCTTTGCTGTCCCTTGAAGAGGTAGCAAGCATGCAGCAGAAGCAGAGGAACAGCTGTCCAGGTGAGGACAGGAGGCACACTTAGGCCTCAGGCAGAAGAGGTAGGGTTGGAGGGCTAGCCTTCCTGAAAGGGGGGCTCACCTGCCACCTATGGCTAAAAGAACCTGTTAGCTGCAAGAGAAATTTTTATCAGTGGCACTTACTGTTAGAAAATGGCCACTTTAGGACTGCAGCTGCTAGGGGCTGCCAAATTTAAAGAAGCTGGTCCCAGATAGACTAACACTTCTACCCCTCTGAGACTAGTCCTACTAATAATCCCTAGTTCTGGGTTGCCCTATGGAACTCCGTGGCCCGTGTCTCTGCAAAGCTCCAGCACCAGCATTCAAAAGCAACTGGTGACCTAAAGCTCTGACTGAAGTGGTTCCGGGTAGTCTTTTATGCAAGAGAGAGTCCAATCAGTCTGGACGCTTTCTCGCAAAAAAGCAGATCGCTTTTTCGATGTGCTTTTGTGTGTGGACATTCTCTTTCAGAAGTTTTTTTGGAAGATCTCTTCCAAACAAAGCTCCTTCTGAAAGAAGCCTGCAGTCTAGATGTAGCCTGAAATATTTATTTCAATTTATGATCATGGCATGAGTTTCCTTAAAAATGTAGAATAAAGAAAAGATGCAAAATAAATCTAGCTGCAACTTTTCAGTTGATTTGAACTTTTAGAATGTTGCTTAAATGTTAAGGATATTCATTTTGATTTGTCAATTTAATTTCAGTTTTTCTTATTTTCATTTTTTAGGACTTCAGTCATAAAGTCACTCTTTTGGAAGATGGCAAAATCAGAACGAGCGATAATAGAACTTACGGGAATCCAGTTCAGTGGGTTAAAGCAGTGTTAGGAAATGATATTTCTGTGAGCTGGAAGTATGTGTGGAATAAGGTAATCTCACCATCATTTCTAAACAATCTCTTAAAACTACTGCATTCTTTTGTAGAAAGATAACCCATCTCACTCTTACACATATGATATTAACTTTGCGATCAGATGATAGGGAACTCCTCTAGTGTGAATGTTCTAAGGAATGTTAGAATGCTAGTTAGAATGTTCGAAGGAATGTTCGAAGGAATGTCCTCCTGGAATGAGGTTTAACAGCTAATTCGAATTAAGGGCTTTACTTTGAACTCTCGTTTCACTGCTGCGTGTAGACGCGGGCAGTTATTCCGGGCTAGTCAATTTCCAAAATGGCGACCACCCGGGAACACGCTAATGAAGCACGGGATATTTAAATCCCGTGCTTCATTTGCAATTTCGGTCGCCCTCATTAGCCTCCCTAGTTCGAACTAGGGGGCTAGCGTAGACATACCCTTGGATAGCAAATCACTGCATAGCTGCACCCTTATGAAAGAAAGGCCAGTGTTGCTTGCTTGAGAAGCACTCCCTCTATATGTACATTGTATCAATTTTGCATAAATGAGGCTCTGAGCATCATCTAGCCCAGGCCTGGGCAAAATACCCTCCCTGGGCCACATTTGGCCTGCCAAGCTTCCAGAGCTGGCTCAAGGATGCAGCATGGAGTCTCAGGCAGATTCCCTGCCTGCCCTCCACACATTGCTGGAGAAGCTGCTGCCATGTTCTGTTTGAACAGCTGCAAGCCTTCATGCACTGCTCCTGCCCCAGCACAATCCCATTGGCCGGTTTTGGTCAATGGGATCTGCCTGTTGCCAATAAGCAGCTTGGGTAGCACCCTGCCCCCCTCAGGCTCATAGCTGTTCAAAACCCACATGATATCTGCAGCCAGTTTAGGGGTGGGGCAGGCAGGGAGTTTGCTTGAGAAGGCTGCTGGCTGGGAATCAAGAAGGTAAGTCTCCCAGCTAGAACCTGCCTCTGGCACCCCAATCCTTTGTTCCCCTACCCCACATAATCCAAACCTCTGCTCCCTCCTGCCTTCATATCTTCCCAGATTCTGCACCCCAATACCCTGCCCCATGTCACAACCCAAACCCTGTGTCCCCCTTCTGCACCCCTACCCTACGTAACCTAAACCCTGTGTCCCCTCCTGCCCCCATATTCCCTTCCACATCCTGTGCCCCAATCCTCTGCCCCATGTCACAACCCAAACCCTCTGCCCCCACTCCTGCACCTATATCCCCTCCCAGATTGTGCAACCCAATCCCCTGCCCCATGTCACAACCCAAACCCCTGTACCTGCTCCTGAACCTTAGTCCCCCTCCTCAGGTCACAACCCCCTCTTTTCCAAGGTCACAACACAAATCTCTACATCGTAATCCACTAACCCTGTAATAACTTCCTCCTTCACCCAAACTCCCTCCTACACCCCACAGCCTCTCCTACACTCCTGTCCCTTACGGCAAGCTCCCTTCTGCACCCAACCTCCCTCTCAGATCCTCCTCTGTTAATATGGAAGAGTGCAGCCCTTGACCACTTTCCAATTTCTTGGCATGTCTCTCCCATCAAAAATTATTGCCCACTCCGATCTAGCTTGTGGTCTCTGGGCACTTTGAAGTCTTTTGTAGTGTTTAGCCTTTTGTAGTGTTTAGCCTTCACATTGGGTATGTCTAGACTGCATCCCTCTGTCGGCAGATGGATGCAGATTAGGCAGGTCGACATTGCAAATGAGGCAGAGATTTAAATATCCAGTGCCTAATTTGCATAAAAATGGCCACCGCATTTTGCCGACTTAGCACTTTGTCTGCAAAAAGCGGCAGTCTAGAGGGGGATCTGTCAAGAAATAAAGCCTTTTTTGACAGATCCTGTAAACCTCGTTGCAGGAGGCATAAGGGATCTGTCGAAAAAGGCTTTCTTTCTCAACAGATCCTCCTCTAGACTGCCGCTTTTTGCCGACAAAGTGCTGAGTCGGCAAAATGCGGTGGCCATTTTTATGCAAATTAGGCACGGGATATTTAAATCCCTGCCTCGTTTGCAATGTCGACTGGCCTAATCTGCATCCCTCTGCCAACAGAGGGATGCAGTCTAGACATATCCATTCATACTTCAGCTCTATTTGATCTTAAAGATAAGATTTTTTTAATACTTGAGTTTGTGTCTTTTTATTTCTTTACAATAAATAAGGCTTGAAGAGGTTAAAGCATTTTTCCCACTGATGTTTTAACCTTATATATATATGAAGTCTATTACTCTCTGTTTTTATTGGAGGGTGACTCAGAGCATGTCTACAGTGAGCTCTAACTCCTTTATTACAAGGGGTAACGGAAAAGTTTAATTAAATGGTATTAATAAAAATATAAAGAGCTTTAAATAATCTTAACTATGCCTTAATCTCTCAGCTGTCAGTCTTCGCTCTCTTGACTCTTATTATGTTATCCTTTGACTAGTTTAACAATTAAAATGTTTGATTTTAAAATGCTAAAGAATTTGTTTCTATTGTAGAACTCCTTTCCTTTCCATCCTCCATTTCTTCTTCGAGTGTTTGCTCATGTCCATTTCAGTTAGGTGTCTGCACGCCGCTTACATGGATTCCAGAGCTTTTTCCATTAGCAGTATCTGCTGGGCCAGCCAGCGAGCCCCCTGAAGTGGCACTGGCATATTGACATATATATACCCTTGCTGGCCCTCCACGCCCTCAGTTCCTTCTTCCTGCCCATGATAGTAGCTGGAGCGCTGGACTCCGTAGTTAGTCTATCCCTTAGTGTTATGCAGTTCTCAGTTTAAATTAGTTTAGTAGTGTAAATAGTTTAAAGTTGATCATTCTTATTAGGGGAGTTTTCCTTGTCTTATCTCTCTCCTCCTGCAGAGGGGCTGCATGGTTTTAAATAGTGTGTAAAGTTCTCTAAACCCATGCCCTGTGGTGATCCGCATGACTCCTGTCTGAAGTGCCTAGTAGAGGGCCATCACACAGACAGCTGTCAAATTTGCAAGAGCTTTAAGCAGAGAACGAAGCAGGAGCACAATTCCCACCTGAAGCTCATTTTGATGGAGTCCACACTTCAACCAGCAGCTCTGGAAGCGGCACCAGGTGTACGCAGCGAGCCGACTTCCATTAGAGAGCCTTCCTTGGCTCCAAAACACACGGCACCGGAGAAGCCCTCATCATCAAGGCAGTGGTCACAGTCTCTGGTGCCATCCAGGAAGAGGCAGCACAGGGGAAGATCCCCTACAAATCACAGCCTCAATGTACGCCACATAGATGGGCATGCGGCCGAGTCAGTGCATCAGGCGGCTCCCATGCCACGTCAGCACCAGTTGACCTCGATGCGCAGGGAGAGTCCAGCACTGGACACGGTGATTGAAGAGGTCCAGTAGCTGTCGACTCCGGAGGCCTTTGATGCGGCATGTGAGATCGTAGAGCTCACTTCATCCCCAGGACCAGTCACTATTGCTGATGACAAACAGTGGCCTCCTCCACCACCACTGGAACCAGCCATGCCGCCAGCGCAGCCGAGAGCTCCTGTACACGCACCACCCCCCAGAGCCTATGCCAGTCTCCATACTGGCACCTCAGCAACCCTCCATACTGGTGATTGGATCAGTGTCACCAATACCACCGAGTCAGTGCACCAGCTGCATCAGCACCACCTTCCATGGCACTGCATGCTCCAATACTGAATATGATGAGACCACCCTACACTTCAGTGCCACTGGTGCAGAGCCACCCGATGCTGCCACCAGCACCACCAATTACATTACTGGCACTGACCCATAGATGGAAGCCAGCAGTGATGGCCACATGTAGGTCATCTCATAGCTCTCCAGTACCATTGCAGCACCGCTTTGCTCAACCTCGGACTATTCCTCTGAGTCGGATGCAGACTTGGATGTCTGCTCAACATCACCTGTTATGAGCTTGCAGGGTGAGAGGCACCCCTGCTTATGGCGCAGGCCTCATCGATGGCGTTCGTCGCTCAAGTGCCCGTTCTCGAGATCTACAGGCTAGGGATGATGCAGCTTTTGGTAGGGCTGTGTTGCAATCCATTGCAGATTAGGCTTCCGACCCCACCTCCTGTGGTACTGCTAGGGAGTCACCTAACTGGAATGGACATGAGCAAGCACTCATGAAGAAGAAAAAACAGTTACTTATCTCGTAACTTTGTTCTTCTTCAAGTGATGTCCCCATGGGTACTCCACTGTAGGTGCTGGGCTTGCTCCGGCGCTGCAGAACGGAGTAGCGGTACTTGGCCAGACCGTGCATGCGTGGTGGTGTGTCACGGCATTTGTGCTCTTTTGTGTGAGTGCACGGTCCGGTCCCCGCCAGTTCCTCTCAACCGCCTCAGGCTGCAGACAGAGTGAACTGGTCTCCTCAACTTCCCTCCTTATTGAGAGATTGTTCTTGTTAAAAGTTACTATTCTTCCTAGTTTTACTTCTTCCTATCATTCCTCCTAGTTAAAAAAAAAATAATAATACCCCGAAATTTTTCCTCTCCCATTCCTATGTCCGTTTTTCCTAGGATCCCCTACGAGTTGTTCTACATAGTTTTATATAAATCGGATAGAGATAGTTTCTGGTTCAACCAAAAAAAAATTAAATCTTTTCCACTTAAAGATTGGAAAGGCCATCCTCACCTGGCTTTAAGAAGTGCGACACTTGCCGCGGAGGCAGTGCCCACCTCTGATGGACATTCCTCATGTATCTGCTGCCTCGGGGAAGCTCATGTCCCACAGAAGTGCCCACACTGCACAAAATTGACTGCAAGGGCCCGACGGGACAGGGAAATGAGGCTGCAGATGATTTTGTTTGATAAAGCCCTCCAGCTGACGTGCTCAGAGTCAGCCTCAGCAGATCAGCCCCCAAAATGTAGGACTTCATCTCCTACTGCTGTTTCACCCAAAATATCGTGGGTGTCACCGGCCAGGTCTTAACTGGCCACCTCGCTCGGCAGAGTTAGCACGGGAAATAAGCCCGGTACTTCAGGCACCATGAAGCTGCGTCTAAAGACCTCTGCGGTACTGAAAGCCAAAAGACCGGCAGAAGCAGCACCGACAGTGGCACCAAGGGTTGCCTTGGCACCGTCCGCTACTAAACCTTTGGCACCGAAGGACTCCTCCATGCTGAGGTCATCATCGGCACCAGTGGCGGCGACTTCGGCACTGGCGGCCACCTCTGTTTCAAAGCAGGGATCGGCACCGAGATCTACGGCACCGGCACCAGTGGCGCCGACTCTGCATATGAGCGGCACCGAACCACACGTCTCGGCACCAAGTACTCCTCCACACCAGAGTTGTTCCTGATCACCAGTATTTTCACTGGCTCCATCGCTTTCCCCACCGGCACTGCGCTCCCTAAGATCTTACAGCGCGGGGCGCCACTGCTCACCATACTCTCCGTACCACAGGTTGCCCTCCCCATTTTTAGCAGCCTACAGGGACCACCGTCAATACCATCATCAACACTTCTCCACTTCTCCGGCTTCCTCTAGAGCGTTGTACATCCGCACGCGCTCTCCCCGTTCTCCTCACAGATACCATTGGGAGCACGGCTAACTTACTTATTCTGACAGGCGCTCACCACTTGACAGACTTTACCACCGTGATGACCGTTACCACCATTATTCACCCAATAGATACTCGTACCACTATAGGTTCAGATCTCATGGAAGGTCATACTGTGACTGTACATCTCCCAGACACTCCCCAACTCCAGCTCCTCCCACCCATGGGACAACCTGCATCTCCACAACAACTTCCATCAGAGCCAGATGATACCCATCTTTCCATCACCGAGGAGCATCCATCGGAAGTGTCCCCTGCTGACCATTCTTCTTCTCCAGATGAAGCCGTCATCCCTGGAGATGTTTCCCTGCTGGATGACCTTTGGCAGTTCCAAGAGCTCTTCAAGTGGGTGGCGGTAAGCCAGGAGATACCGTTGGATGAAATAAAGGACAAGCAGCAGCATCTTCTCAGAAATCTCCAGCCCCAGTATAGATCGAGGATAGCTATACCCCTGGATGACGCCATATTGGAGGTCGCCGAAGAAATCAGGCAAACTCCGGCCTCTGTACCACCGACCAGCAAGAAAGCTGACAGGAAGTATTTTGTACCTTCTAAAGGCATAGAATTCCTCTTTACCCATCCTCAGCCCAACTCCTTAGTGGTGGATGCGGCCCATCAAAGGTCAAAAACGCCGCAATACAACCACGTTCTTCAGATTAAGACACAAAAAGACTCGATTTATTGGGCAGAAAAGTTTACACATCCGCAATGCTCACACTCAGAATAGCCAATTACATCGCACATCTCTCCAATCACATTTCACAAAGCTGACGCCACTGCTGGACCATCTACCAGAGTCCAAAAGGTCCATATTAAAATCAGTTGTGCAGGAGGGCTACACATCGGCAAGGACAATGCTCCAGATAGCAATGGACATGGTGGATACAGCAGCCCGGTCCATGGCTATGGCAGTTGTCATAAGGAGAGCATCTTACCTCCAGGCGGCGGGAGTCCCAAAAGACCTACAAAATAAAGTTGAAGACTTACCATTCGACAGAGACCAATTATTCGCCGAAAAGACAGACAGCATGTTACATTCGTCCAAAGACTCACGCACCAACCCTTCGGACATTAGGTATGTATACCCCACCATACAGGAGATGTTGTTATACTCCTTACCAACGGCATTACGATTACCCATATGTCAGGCAGCAATGGCAGCAACAACAACGGACCTTCGATCAACAACGTCCGCGCCAAAGACCCCAGAGGCGTCGAAACCTGGGCAACCGTACACAGACCCCACTGAACAACAAATAGCAGGTTTGATGTCTTGGTCGGGGGTATGCAGACAGTCTCCTACAACAGCAGCAGTCACCACTCTCACCTCTTCCACTAACGTCTAAGGCTGTTTTACCACCAATGGGCCACAATCACCTCAGACAAGTGGGTGTTAGAAATAGTTCAATCTGGATATTCCATACCCTTCCTCACCATTCCCCCCATTACTCTCCCCCACCCTGACCCTCTTCAGGGACCCATCTCATGAGGCCCTGTTATGCACCGAAGTTGACCACCTGCTCTCCTTAGGTGCAGTAGAACTAGTCCCGGATGAGTTCAGGGGCAAGGGCTTCTATTCCCATTATTTTCTCACTCAAAAAAAGTCGGGAGGATGGCGACCAATATTAGATCTCTGGTGTTTGAACAGATTTCTACAAAAACAATGATTCAAGATGCTGACACTTGCTGCTATAATACCTGCATTGGATTGCGATGACTGGTTTGCTGCCCTCGACCTCCAGGACACATATTTTCATGTGTCAATCCATCCTGCACACAGAAGATTCCTACAGTTTACAGTCGGCATGGATCATTACCAGTACAAAGTCCTGCCCTTTGGCCTCTTGTCCTCCCCCAGGGTATTCTAAAAAATCCTGACGGTAGTTGCGGCACACCTCCGTCAAGAAGGAATAATCATTTTTCCTTACCTAGATGACTGCCTACTGAAGGATCACTCGCGTACCGAAGTGCTCAATATGGTCCACATCATGATGAGAACCTTCCACATCCTCAGGCTTCTTATCAACGACCAAAAGTCCACTTTTCACCCTACTCAAGAGCTAGCATTCATCAGTGCCCGGTTATATGCGAACACTGCGAGAGCATACTTACCCCTCCAGAGGTTTCAGGCCATTCAAGACTTGATATAAATCATTCGAGGCAGTCCAACCATTCAGATAATCATTTGTTTAAAGCTCATGAGTCACATGGCTGCCACAACTTATGTGGTACGCTTCGCCAGACTACATTTTCGCGGCCTCCAGCATTGGCTAGCACTAGTATACAATCACACGAAATGCAACCTTTACAGATCGGATCCTCCAGTCGCTCCGCTAGTGGACAAACTGCACAAACCTTTTTACCGATGTACCCTTCCACCAACAGCAACCCTCGCATCACATCACCACTAACACCTCCCTTTTACGGTGGGGAGCACGTATGGGCACCATATCCGCCCAGGGCCGATGGTCACCATCAGAGACACGACTGCACATAAACCTTTTGGAACTTCGGGCGATCTTCAATGCCTGCAGATACTTTCACGACCACATCTGCAATACCACAGTGAGACTCATCACAGACAGTGTTGCAGCAATGTATTATGTAAACGATCAAGGAGGAGCTTGATCCCGCTCCCTCTGTGCGGAGGCAATCTGGTTTTGGAACTGGTGCATTTGCCACGGAATCACACCTGTGGCATCTTACTTGCCTGGAACCACGAAAGTTGTAGTGGATTTTCCCATCAGGCACTTCACTCCAGATCACGAGTGGGAATTGCACGATGGGGTCCTCCATATTCTCTTCCAACGCTGGGGCACTCCCCTAATAGATCTCTTTGCCACTCGTTACAACAAAAAATGCCAAAAGTACTGCTCCAGAGCTGGATTCGGCCCCGGCTCTCTAGGCGATGCATTCCTCATCAATTGGAAGGGACTTCTCCTGTATGCCTTCCCACCTGCAGTTCTCATTCCTAAAGTTCTGCAGAAGGTCAGAATGGACAGGGCCATGGTCATACTGATAGCGCCAGCGTGGGCACGTCAGCACTGGTTTCCCTTCCTCCGACGCATGTCACCATGCAGACTGTATCCACTTCCAGCCCTCCCGAACCTTCTCACCCAGAACCGAGGCTCATTACGACACCCCGAGATACAAACTTTGAAGCTCACTGCATGGTTCCTAACTGGCTGAATCCCTCTGAGTCCCTTTGCTCCACACAAGTCAGAGAAATACTAATCCACAGCAGAAGACAAACAACCAGAACCACTTACCTCTCAAAATGGTGCAGGTTCATTTCCTGGTGTTCCACACAGCAACTGCTTCCTCAGTTGACTCCACTTCACGTTATCCTCGACTACTTGCTACACCTCAAACACACAGGGCTGTTGTTAGCCTCTCTCAGAGTTAATCTAGTGGCCATTTTGGCATTCAGACAACTGATTGAAGGCACCTCCCTATTCGCCCACCCAATTACCAAGAGGTTCATGAAGGGCCTTATGAACCTAAGCCCCCCTTGCAAGCCCGTTCCTCCAGTGTGGAACTTAGATGTTGTACTTGGAGCTCTAACTACTCCACCATTCAAACAGTTGGCGACTATACCACTTCAGACATTAACTATGAAAGTGGTTTTCCTTCTTGCCATTACGTCAGCACATAGAGTTGGCGAGTTATCGGCTCTTTTGGCAACACCCCTGTATACCATTTTCAGTAAGGACAGCGTATTCCTAAGGCTTCACCCAACATTTATCCCTAAAGTTTCATCGACTTTTCACGTCAATGAACCAATTGTCCTTCCATCTTTTTACCCAAAACCTCACGCCTCATTGCGTGAAGTGTCCCTTCATTCACTTGATATTCGCAGAGCTCTTGCATTTTATATAGAACGCTTGAGACTTTTCAGAGAAACTGACTGACTGATTGTGTCTCTGGCTGAGAGATCAAAAGGACACCCAATATCATCTCAGTGCATCTCAAAACTCATAACAACATGCATAACTGAGGCCTACGCATCCAAGCGTATACCGCTTTCGACACAACCTCGAGGCCATTCCACAAGAGCAATGGCAGCTTCAACGGCCTTCCTCAAGGGTGTTTCCCTTAAAGACATATGCAGAGCATATGACATGACACTTTTGTAAATCATTACGCTATACATTAGAGGAGGTTTTCAGATACTGTAGTGGCATCAGCGGTGCTCTCTTCAGCAGACAAATAGGGACTCTGTTGTTTTTTTCTTCCCACCTTCCTGCTTAGTGGAGTACTGCTGCTCAGTCACCTACAGTGGAGTACCCATGGGGACATCACTTGAAGAAGAAAGCGAAGTTACTCACCTCGGTGCAGTAACTGTCGTTCTTCGAGATGTGTGTCCCCATGGGTGCTCCACTACCCGCCCTCCTCCCCTCTTTGGAGTCTTTCTCCTTTATGTCTTCCAGATTCCGAGGTCGCCTCAAGGAACTGGCGGGGGCCGGACCGCGCATTCACACAAAAGAGCGTGAACGCCACGAGACACCACCACGCATGTGCGGTTCGGCCGAGTACTGCGACTGGAAAAATCTCCATTCTGTGGTGCTGGGGCAAGCCCAGCACCTACAGTGGAGCACCCACGGTGACACACATCTCGAAGAACGAGAGTTACTGCACCGAGGTGAGTAATTTCGCTTTCTTCGAGATATGTTGCTCATGTCCATTCCACATCCCACTCACTTCCCCTTTGTCAGCAGTCTCCGGCAAGAAGGAGCTGAGGGGGTGGAGGGCCAACAGGTGTATTTATACACCGATGTGCCCTGGCTGGCCCAACAGTTACTACTAAGGGAAAAAGCTCCAGAATCTGTGCACACAGCATGCACATACCTAACTGGAATTGACATGAGCAACACATCTTGAAGAACAACAGTTACAAGGCAAGTAACCTTTTTTTCTTTAACATAAATGAAATGCATGAAGATTCCAGTAGTAAGTCCATATTTAGACACATTTTTGGAAGAGTTCTGTATTCAGTTTATTTTGTGATGACGGTAACACCACTAACAGTAGTGTTGCCATATTTACAACTAGCTGGAATTACCTGGTGTTGCTCGGGAAACCGGAGGAACAAAATGTAGAAAAACAGTAGTCCATTATCTTTTTTTGAATGGTAGAAAAGTTGCACTGATTTCTGTAGGGATTAACATATAGGTCCATGTCATCCCCGAGGGGGCAGGGGGCGACCCCAGGTGGAGGGGAGGTTACACACAGGAGGGGTGCCCCAGCTCACACCTGGGGCTGCAGGTGCCGCGGGGGGCAGGGAGGGTGCCCAAGCCATTGTGCGCGTGGGGGTCGGGGCACTGCGTGCCGGGGGGTTGGGGGGAAGAGGGTCGCTTATGTAACCTCGCGGGCAGAAGGGGGTGTGTCCCGGATGGCACTGGGGGCCGCAGGCGGCGGGCACGGGACCTAGGGTGGGCGGGGCAGCCCCTGCAGCGCGGAGGGTTACTTTTTGATTTTTACAGCTTGAGCTCCGGCCCAGTCGGGTCCCAAAGTACCTTAAAACCTTCTCCTGGATGAAAGGTTATCCCATGCAAAGTTTGGTTGCGGTAGCTCTTATAGTGTCCAAGTTATTAGCGCACAAACTTACAAACATTCTCCTTTATATATTAGATTTGTACTTTCTTCTGTGGTAGATTTAGTGCATTATGTATCAGTCCTCCTTCAGCATTGACTCTTTAACTTTCCCACAACAATGCATGTTTCCTTTGATCTTTTTAGATCCTGGGAAGCTTTGTTAAGGCAGAACAAAAGAAAAGGTGCTTAGATCCTGACAAAACTAGTAACTCCTCAAAACCCAAGTAGATAAAACCTTTTCCCAGTACCAAAATGATTGTATGTGGGATTGAACTCATGTGTCATGGCTAGTAAGCTCCCATAGATCTGATATTCAAAATTAGACATCTTGCAAAAATTGCATTTCATGCATGCATTATTGATACCAGGGATGTGAAAGTGTACACAGTTACATTAAGTGCCCCTCCCGCACACTGCTGCCTCTGTATCAGAGGCAGTGGGGCAGTGATCCTGTGGGAAGCCAGCTTAAAAGCCAACTCCCTGCCAGCACCGGTTCCTGCCTGATCCTTCCTTCCACCCCCGCTACTGCGTCTGTATCAGAGACAGCAGTGTGTGTCGGAGGGAAGGCAGCTCCGCAGGAGTCAGTGCTTGCAGGGAGCCAGCTTAAAAGCTGACTCTCCACACACACCAGCTCCCAGGGAGCGGCATCCCCCCATGTGTAAACATGTAACTGCTGAAATTTTATAGCATTTACCAGAATAAATACATTTTAACATCCCTAATTGACACAAATTATGTATTTAAGAATGTACTTGCTATAAGTAATAGCTTTCGCAGATTAGACCCATAATTGCATGCACCTAATTTCAAAATAAACCTAATACTTTTTATTCTTATATCACGAAAACACAAGATATATGAAATAACCAATAATTTATATAGATTTATTTGTACACAGGTCACATACCTTGGAACAGAGCTGTCAAAAATTGAAGAAGCATGTATTCCTAATGAACCAGAATTACCATCACAACAAAAACAGTCTTCTGGTATGTACAGACTAAAACTTAATTTCCAGTTTGACTGGAAGTAGCAGAAAGTGGTTTCTAAAGTGCTCAAACTTCCACAGTTCACTCACTCCTTACTAATTTGTTTTGGGAATTACCCTTTTCACATGCCTTGGCTATGAAAGAGTTATTTCAGAAATTGATCTGCATGGTAAAATAAATATTCCCTTCTCTCCCTAAACACTGCAATGTGCTGAAGGAGTCATTTTGAATACACTGGATGCCAAATAATTGCATTTAAAATTATTTAAAATGCAGAAAAATGAAAGTCTTATTAATCATTGTAATTGTTTATTGTGCTAAAATTCAGGTATGTAAACTATGCTTTTCAAACAGAAGAAATAAACTGTTTAGGTGGAGACCCCTAGAAATTCTCTAAAGACAAGTTATTAACCTGAGTTTTTCTCTTTCTCTAATAATGTACATGGACAATAAAGCAAAGTATATTAATTTGAAGATCCACAAAGGGACTTAGGCATGGCAACACTAAGTATTGCCACACCTAACCTTTAAGCAGCTAGACGATCCCAAGAACACCAGTGCAACCCACAGCACATGAGTTTAGTGTCTGGGTTCTCAATACATTAACTCAGGAGAGTTCCCTTTAAGATTTTCCATCCATGAGCGGAGTAAGTTTCATTATGTGCACCATATTGAAGTCATGTGCGCTTGTGTGGATGTGTGACACCTGGCAGCCAGTGTTCCCTCTAAGCTGTGCAGCAGCACAGCTTCACAGGTGATTCATTAGCCCCGCCCAATCAGTCAGCTCTGTGCATGCGAGCCCTGAGTCTCTAACTGGGTGGGGCTGATGAATCACCTGCGAAGCTGGGCTGCCATGCAGCTTAGAGAGAACACTGCCACCTGCTACTAACAAATAGCTTAGATATATATATTTGTAAGATGTTATAGAAGAAAAATACTAAAACAAGGGATAATAAGCAAGGTACATGACTATTTATTTAATATGAAATCAAATAAAAAGAAAATTAATACTGCAAAATTTTCAGTAACCATTTGTTATCTTACATGTATCTGTTCCTTTGAAGCATAAAACAAAATTGTCCATCTTCTTGATATAAACAAAATATTTTATGATTAGTATTGATAAATGAAATGAAATAGTTGTTATACGTTATGCTTGAAATTAAAGATTATGTTATTTAATGGGCTCATTTCTAAGCACTTTTGTGCACATATTGCTCCTTATTATCTAGGAAACAGATTTTTTTAAAATATTTCAGTTGTTTACATATCACAAATCTTTCATTCTTCAAAGCTGGTGTAATTCAATTCTGTAGAAAGATTGAGGAATGAAATCCTTCTGCATATTTTATTCATTTATTTTTATTTCTGGACCTAAGCCGTGTCTGAATAACATGGGTGGACAGCAAGCTTCAGCATTGTAGCACCAAGTTAGCACACAGCCATTCTCAGATGTGGATTGCTCACTCTTATGGGTGCTTCCTGCCTTGTACTCTGAACAGGAGCCAAGCATCTGGAGTTACCTGGGGGGAAAGCGGAGGGGGCACAGGAGTCTTTTTTTAAAGCACCTCAGCAAAACAGGGATGCTGCCGGAGAGAGGGAAGGGGTGGGGACACAGAGCTGCCAGCTGCCGTGGCTTTTTCTTAAAGCAGCCTGTGACGGGGCACCGACACCCCGCACTCCGAACTGCCTGACGGCGGTCACGTACACAGCGCGGGGAGCGCAGTGTGGTTACGCGCCGTGAGCCAACTCTGCCGCTCAGAGACCGCGGGAACTGTGAGCCGCAGCCATAGCGTGGCCATGCCAGAAGTGACGAAGGGAAAGAGGGTGGGTCCTGGGAGACAGCATCAGAACGACATCAGGGGGAGCATCAGGACAGAGGGCGGATGGTTTAAAAGGGGAGAAACGGTCAAGAGAAGGGGGGAAGGAAGGGCACGGGGCGTGAAGGAGGCACAGCAGGTATTGGGAAGCTAGGGAGGGAGACTTACTGTCGGCAGAAGGCCTGCCGAAGGAAGGTGAAACGGGCAGTCTGCCGCCGGGAGACAATGAGGAGATGAAGCAGCCCAGGGCGGGGCATATAATTAAAGCCTGCAGGCTGGCGTGTTTAGGCAGGAAGCCCCGCCAGCCGGACAGAGACCACAGATAGTTGCTGTCCTTAAGGCCCTGGGCTGGGGCCCGTGAGTGAGGGTAGGTCCAGGCCCCCCTCTCCTCGCCGCCTAAGGCGGGAGCGCTATATCCATTGATGTCTCGACGAGAGTTATATGAACTGTTACGAAAGTCGGTGGAGTGTTACAAACAGGATGTGAGCCGGACTCGGGGACTCACGAATCGAGACTAAGGGAAGGGGGGAACAAACGCACTAGATAACGGGGGAGGGGGGTTAATAAACGTACTTGTTAACACAGCCCAACAAAATACGTGGCTGCCACCAGAGAGAGGGAAGGGGAAGGGGAAGGAGCAAGGGACACAGAGCTGCTGACTGCTGAGAGTTTTTTTAAAGCAGCCCAGTAAAACATGTGGCTAACACCGGAAAGAGGGAAGGGGGAGGGGACACAGAGCTGCCACCTGCCCAGGCTTTTTTAAAAGCAGCCCAGCAAAACATGTGGCTGCTGCAGAGAGAGGAAAGGGGAGGACGGGTAGGAGACACAGAGCTGCTTGGCTGGCTGTGGAGGCTTTTTTTTAAACAGCTTCTACTCTCCCCCTCCTCTACCTTTTCCCACTTCCAGATACTGTTTCTGGAGCAATCTGGAAGAAGTACTTCATTAGTGCAGGGCTAAGCACATTGCTGCACTGCTCTGCTAATGAGGTGGGCAGGTCTTAAATTGTTCCTGCACAGTCATGCAAGCACACAGCCTACGGGGAACTATGGAGATAAGCCCATCACAATTCATTCCACAAAAGCCAGCATGCTAGGCAGGAGATGCATTAGATCAGTGTTTCTTAAACTTTTTAAGACTGAGGAACACCAAACAATATTTTTATGGAGAACACCAAGGATTTTTTTTTGTCGAGGACTGGGGGTCAAAATGCTCCATGACACCGCCCCCCCCCCCCCGTCGGAAGGCTGCCCTAATAACAGTCTGAAAACGTAGACCACAAAAGAGTAAGGATAATAATAAACATGCTAAATAAGGTCATGTGTCTGTCCAGGAGGGAGGGTAGAGGAGGGTCTCGGGGCAGGGTGTCTGTCGAGGAGGGTCTCGGGGCAGGGTGTCTGTCCAGGAGGGAGGGTAGAGGAGGGTCTCGGGGCAGGGTGTCTGTCCAGGAGGGAGGGTAGAGGAGGGTCTCGGGGCAGGGTGTCTGGCCAGGAAGGAGGGTGCAGGAGGGGACTTGAGACAAGGTGTCAGAGCAAGCTGGGAATGCAGGGTCTTGGCAGGGGGAGGGGAGTGAGGGAGATTTGAGCGCGGGGTCTGGGCATGAGGGGGGACGCTTACCTGGCTTGGCAGCCTGCTGCAGCAGGGAAAGCCTCCAGGGAGCATGCTCTTGTTCCTTGGGAGGAGGGGGTGGAGAGCTCAGTTCCCCCCCGGGGGGAGCGGAGTAGAAACCCCGACTGTCCCCGCCAGATTAAACTCTGCCACTTCCCCAGCAGGCTGGAGAGGGGCACAGGGGAGAGAGAGCAGCAGCACATGGGGGGCAGCAAAGCCCGAGCACGCCCCAAGGGGGGGGCAGCAGAGCCCGAGCACGCCCCGGGGGGGGCAGCAGAGCCTGAGTATGCCGCAGGCGGGGGGGGGGACGGCGGAGCCCAAGCGCGCCCCAGGTGGGGGGGCAGCAGAGCCTGAGCCGGGTTCCTCGCAGGTGGCAGTTTTAAAACACCGAGGTCCGGGAGCGGCTCCTCAGCTCCAGTCACCCCTCCGGCTCCCAGCAGCAGTGGCCGCTGTAAAAGCTGCTGCCTGCACACGTGGAGGAGGAGGAGGCTGCGCAGCACCAGAGGCCCCATGGGACAGGGGCTGTCTTGTGGGCTGTGGGAAGGGAGGGGCAGCCACAGAGGGAGCTGTCTACAGGTTCTGTAGTAGGTGGCGGAGCAGAATTTTTTCTGTTCTCTCCACGGCACACCTCCGACTGCCTCGTGGCACACTGATGTGCCGCAGAACACACTTTAAGAAACGTTGCCTTCGATGGCCAACGGGAGATGCCAATCAGAGGGGTGTGTACTAAGTCTTGTCCGTCTAACCAAGATAGGCACCTAAGTCCAGGCTGCAGGGAGATGCCTCCTCTGCTAGCAATCTACACACCAGGGGCAGATAGGCATGTCTTTCTCATAAATTGCATGCAGGGCCTGATCTGGCAGATATGCTCAGAGGGCATCTAATCGTACAAAATAGCTGAATGAGGAGAAATACCTCTGTTATGACCATTAGCTCGGTGGTTAGGATGTTCACTGAGGCTACGCCTACAGTACGAGTTTTCTCGGCAAAAGATATGCTAATGAGGGACTCATTTGCATGAGTCGTGATCTCATTTGCATATTTTCTGCCACTCCATTTTTGCACTGGGGAAAAAGGGGGTTTTGCTCAAAAAGAAAATGTCCGCACTGCTTGTTTTTGTGCAAAAACGGAGCAGCAGAAAATATGCAAATGAGATCGTAATTCATGCAAATGAGTCCCTCATTTGCATATTTTTGCCGAGAAAACTTGTAGTGTAGACGTAGTTTGAGGATGTAGGAGATCACCAGTTTAACTCCCCTTTTACCTGATGAGAACAGATTTGAATAGGGTTCTGCCACTTTCAATCACTGAGCTAAAGGTTATAAGGCAAGTCTTCCTCCTCCAGCAGTTTTATGCAGTATTAAGAACACATTTTTTTCTAGTGAATACAAGGCCTTATATATTACCTTTGTCTTTGCCGTAGCTGGGGGATCAGGTCCAAAATGTTTATCTCAGTGTTAGTTCAGTCGTGTGATGAGTTGTTGACTTCAGTGGATTGCATGGATGTGAGAGCAGAATTTCCACCACTATATGTAATACTGTGTATTTCTGTTCTCCTTGAACCAAATAATGGAATCCTTGTGTAGCTTATACTTTTGACTCTTTTTCAGACAAAATTTACACAGCGATCTATAAAAACAATAAGGTGTCTGGTGGCACTTTAAAAACTAACTGATTTATTAAGAGGAGTCCTATGGCACCTTAGAGATTTAACAGATTTATTAGGGCATAAGATTTCATGGACAAAGCCCATTTCATCTGATGAATTGGAGTGAAAGTTACAGAAGCAGGGGTATATATAAGGAAGAAGTTGCTTGTGTTAATGAAACTAATCAAGTCAGGGTAGAAGTGGGTCATTCACAGCATTTGGTGTGAAGATGTAAATATCCAGAGAGGGGAAATTGCCTTTGTAATGCATAACCCAGTTGAGATCCTTATTCAGTCCTAAATTAATATTGTTGTATTTGCAAATGAATTCCAGTTCAGCTATCTCCCTTTGTAACTAGTTTTTTAAATTCTTTTCTAGAAGGATGGCTATTTTCAAATCCATTACTAAATGTCTGGAGAGGTTACACTTGTTTTTGCAGGGAGGTTACTCGTTGTTTTGGCAAATGAAGATGAACACAGCTATTCTTCTGAAGTTTATTAGGGTATCATAAGTTTTCGTAAGCTACAACTTACTTCCTCAGATGCTGAAAAGAAAAAGACCAAAAAAAGATACAAAGATGGGACTGTGACATCAGTGCTAGTTGAATCAGAGCAGATGTAGCTCATCTCCAACAGTGGTGAGAAGTTCAGAGTACTTGAATAGGAAATTACATATTATAATGCCAGAACCACTCCATGTGTTTGTTTAGACCTGTGGGCTACGTCTATAATGCAACGCTATTTCGGGATAACAGAGTATCCCAAAATAGCTATCCTGCAGCTTGACAGCAAGCCCGTTATTTCAGGCTCGCTATTTCAACTTCCCTGTAAACCTCATTCCACGAGGAGTAAGGGACATTTTGGAATAGCAGGTTATTTCGAAATTTGGCACTGTGTAGACAGTGCCAAATTATGAAATAAACTATTTCAAAATAAGATCGAAATAAAACATGCAATTTGCGTAGCTCAAATTGCATATCTTATTTTGAAATACAGTGCACTATAGACGTAGCCGTGATGTCCAACCAGTTCTATGGCTACTGCTATAGTGAACTAGCCACACTCAACCGGCCAAATAACCACGTTGTTCAAGCCAACTAGCCACTCAACCACCAAATAGCCACATGTGGCTAGTAGCTAGCATGTTGGAAGCACAGGTTTAGATGTTGGTTGCATATGAATTCCAGCTCAGCAGTATCTCTCTGCAGTCTGTTTTTGCAGTTTTTCTGTCTAAGAATGGCAACTTGCAAGTCTGAGCAGGGAGGTTAAATACTCCCCCACTAGATTTTGGCTTTTGCCATTCTTAATGTGTGATTTGTGTCCATTTATTCTTTTGCAGAGAAACAATCCGGTTTGTCCGATGTACATGGCAGAGGGGCATTGTTGGTACATGATGGCATATATTATATTAGTAGATGTGCATGTGAATGAGCCTTTGATGGGATAGCTGATGTGGTTAGGTTCTGTGATGGTGTCACTAGAGTAGCTGTGTGGACAGAGTTGCCAACAGGGTTTGTTGCAGAGGTAGGTACCTGGATTAGTATTTCTGTTGTGGTGTGTGAAGTTGGTAGTGATTATTTCCCTCATGTTGGGGGGCTGTCTGTAAGTGAGGACTGGCCTGCCTCCCAAGGTCTGTGAGAGCAAGGGATCGTCATCTGTGATAGGTTATAGATCCTAGAGGACGTGTAGGAGAGGTTTTAGCTGGGGACTATAAGGGTATGTCTAGACTACATGCCTGTGTCTGCAGAGGCATGTAGTCTAGACATACCCTAAGTAATGACTAGTGATGTTCTGTTGCTTTCTTTGTTGGCCCGGTCCTATAGTACAGTGGTTCCCAATTGCTGGTCTGTGGACCAGTGCCAAACCATGAACTGCTGGTTGCTGGGCTGCGGCACACTGCTAGGCCACACCCATGTCGGTTGCTCCAGGCCCAGGGCTGGGGTATACCCTGGGCGCGTGGCCTATGGCTTCCGGGGCTGAAGCTGGCTGTTTGCGGCGGCTCTGGGGTCTGGAGCTGGGGTACACCCTGGCCCCCAGAGCCACTTGCACAGCAGCTGGCTTCAGCTCTGGCAGCCACCACATGGTGGGCGGCTGTTCACAGTGGCTCTGGGGGCCGGGCCTTTGATTTTAGGCAAATATGCAAATGAATTTGCATAATGATATGCAAATAAAATGTTACCCATCTGCCTAAAGTTTGTGAATGGGTTTGTCAGTACATGGTATAAAAAAGGCCAGGAATCATTGGTGTGATAGGTGACTTCTAGGTATGCAATAGAATTTTACTAAAGAAAAGCCGTGTAAAAGTTAATCTCCAGTCCTGCAATTGACTCGGCTCCTGTTAATGTGACATATGGGAGAACAGGGGACTAGGCATGCACAGCAAGTTACAGAATCTCACACTAAATTGAGAATTTTAGGATGTGTTCCTGTGTTTAATTGTAAGCCATAAGGACGTCAGTAACATGTTGTAAGTTGCAGAATTCATATTTTGCTGATCTGGAACATTAAACATCATACCACAATGGCAGTCCCTTTTTCAAACCACAAAGAAATTTCTGCTATAAAATGCATCTGCAAAGCAGGATACATTTGGTTTGTTAGAATACATTTGTTTAATTCTCTAATTAATTTCAATTCTGTAATTACACTCACTATATTTGTAATTATACCTACTTAGCTCACTAAGAGAGCCCAATTAAGTCAAACTTTTTCACTCAGGCTTTATCATGAATCTTTCTTTCATACGACCTGCATGCACTAAATAACATATCGGTTTGTGGAAGAAATTTGTCTTAATTTTTTTCACTACCAGGCAGTTCCACACAGTGCCACCTCAATACCAGTAGGAATTCCACCTTTCAGCGCTCCAGGGACTGTGAAGCAGACAATATGCTACAAAAATTTCCACTACTTCCACAAATAGAAGAAACAAGAATACAACCAGCCCTTGAAATAAAAGTTGTGGAAGTACCACTTACGTTGAGAGAATTAAGAAGTAAGACATGTTCTTTGGTACTAGCTGGGAAGCCTCATGGAAAGGAGAAGGAGGAAGGAGGCCGGCTCCTCATTCTTACAGGCTCCCACCTGCCCTCCTCCGCCCATGCTGCTGCCTCTGATACAGAGGCAGCAGAGGGGGGAGAGCAGCAAACTTCCCGCACATACCGGCTCCCACAGAGCTGCCTCCCCCTTGCATGTAAATGTGTAACCGCTGAAAATTTCAGCGCTTACATGTTTAGCAAAATAAATGCATTTTAACATCCTTTGTCCAAAGATCCTGGGAGACAATGGGTAATCCAGGGAGTATCATTTAATACAGAAATGTTAATGGTTACATTCATATCTTTAATGAATATAGGAAAAGACAGAAAATAAAGTTCAACTAGGGGGCTGCATCCCGTGCTCACTATGCTCACCACCACCCCTGTCTCTGGCCACTTTCACGGCCAGAGAGCCTGATGACGTTATTCTGTCATGTTGTAGGAAAAACTTCTTTATATAGAGAGAGAGACAGTTATTGCATATGACTGTAGTGTTTGTGAAGATTTTTAATGAAGGATTGTATACAGCATTTCTGTCAAGTTAACAATTACTTAACAAGTGGCGAGAGGATATAGCTATCCAGCATTAATGATCCACAATTTTCAGACATTCAGAGATAGAAAGAAATATTTACCATCAATTGCTATTCTCTCCAGAAGCATAGTCTCTGTATAAACAAGTATTTATTCCTTGCCATGTGAGCCAAGGAAATCTTTCAAAGTAGTGAACTGATAGGTGCACATACATAACCCTTGAATCCAGCATTATGTAATAGAGGACAGGAAAATTCCAGCCCCTTAACCCTGTTACTCCTCTATAGCTCCACATTCTTATTTTATATTTTCAAAGTAGAGTGGAGGGAAAAGAGTCATTTTTGATCTACTGATGCAATACATTCAGAAAGGATCAGTTACAAGTAAATAAACTTATGTTCTTCTTCATAACATAGCTTTTACAGATTCTCATTTTAGGAGACCAGCAAACAGTGGCAGTCCTTAGGAATGCAGAATACTATTGTTTAAATAGGGAGTGAAACTCTACGTTCTCAAATCAGGTGTTATATGTGGTCTCATCAGTAGAATAATGTTTTGCAAAAGTATTAATTGAACTCTTAAGTTGCCACTGTACAAAGGTTAGTTAAGGGAACATGACAGGCAAGCTGCGGGGGCTCTTATCCTTTGATATGCAGAGACTCTGGTGAGCAGTGTCAAGCGCACCAGCAGGGGAGGAGGGAAGGAGGAGAAGAGGGCAACTGCCTCATGGCCTGGTGATTCTAAATGGCTTGGTGGCAGTGGTGGTCCTGGGCCCTTTAAATTGCCAGAGGAGTGCTACACAGTATGCTCCAGGCAGTTCTAAAGGCTGGGGGGAGGCGGTGTGGTGCACTCTGGGTGGCACTGAGGAATGTCTGCCCTGCCCTTACCCCTTTCACCCAAGGCCCTGCCCCTTTGGGAGGGCAGAACTGCCCCCTCCCCCACATTGCCCGGGGCTCAGCATGGCTATTGGCTCCCCTGATCAGTGTCTTATAAATGAGAGAGGGAACCATTGATTGATTGATTAGGTGGTTTAAGTCTTTTTGGTATAACACTAGTTATGCATAACCTGTCTTAATCTGGATTGAAATACCTTGACTTTTCTTCTCCTTCTCCCACAAAATGACACAAAACTTTTTGGAATTGCTACTGTTTTTATCTGTGAAGGTATTAATAACAACATTGTTTTAATATCTAATATATGTAACCTGGTTTCACCTGGTAGATAGTGAGATTTTAGAAATATACTTAGTACAGTGGTTTATTGGGAAGAGTCACAAGGCAATTGGGAAACAATCTCTGTAGGCCTGGACCTCTTAGAAGACAGATACCTAGACCATATGGGTGCCTGCTGTGTCCCACGTTTAGAACAAAGATCCTCCATTACTGATTTGTCTGTAAAGGTAGAGCTTTCAGACTGCAGAATCCATAGGGAGAAAAGTGCTGTTGGAATGCAGATCCACCAAAAGATGAACCAAAAGATTTAGAACCAGGTAATTTGTCAGGACCAGGTTATTGGTGACTTGTGTACACTGGTCAGCTGTTAAATTGAAATCTGGAGATGAGTAGTGGAGTCAGGAGTGAGCTGGATCAGAATGCCAGGAAGCCAGGGTCATGCATCAGGTCACAGGCAATAGACCAATAGCAGAGCCTGGGTTCAGTCATCTGAGGATACCAAGTTGGGGTCAGGCACAGGTTACAGGCAGTGGTGAAATAGCAAAATGGAGGATGAACCAGGATCAGAAGCCAGAGTTTAGAGTATGGAGTGGAAGCAGGCAAACAATCTGTGATGCTGCTGAAACAACTCCCTATGGTAGCTTTCTCAGGACTGTATTATTACAGATTATAATTTTGTAGTTCGAAAGAATACTAGGTAGGTCTGAAACCATTGAAAGATATGGGCTCTATCTAAAAGAGCTTAGTCTAAATTTTAGATATGAATGAGGGTAGGTGGGTGTTATATAGTAGGAAGAAGGTAAAAATAATATTTTAGAGAATGATTTTCTGGTGGCTATTGTACTGAACTAAAATGCAGAAGATCTGAGTTTTGATCCTAATCACAAATGTCCTGTGTAATACTGAGCATGTCATTTAAACTCTATGTGCCTCAGTTTATCATCTGTAAAATGGGGATAATAATCTGTCCCTGCCTTATGGGAATATTGAAGTTAGATTTTAATGTTTGTAAGCTGCTCAAATGTTTAAGTGATAAACATAAAGTATAGTATAAAATCTTATTACAAATAAATTACAGAAGTACCGAATTGTATTTTGGTAGCTATATGCACAGTTTATTGGTTCAGTTGATTTTTAAATTAAAATATGAGGAAGATAAAAAATAAAAATAGTTATTTTTTATTTGCAAGTTGTAGGCATCAAACAAAAGTTGAGTTTTCAGTAGGGATTTAAATGGGAAGAGAATGGTGAATCTGTTTACAGAAGAAAAGCTGTTTGAGTAACCCTCAATCAATCACTGGAGATGCTGCTCTGAAATGGACATTTTTATATTGCAAAAAAGTGTACTTCCTAAACCCGATTTTCAACTGAAAGTGGGACACCATAAAAAAGCTGTTGCAAAGCTAAAACAAAATGAAAATCAAACTTCAAACATACTAAGAGTGGTTTAATCCCTAGAAACTAATAATAAATAAACTCATAGTTATAGACAAAAATGGAAAAAGTTTTAGTGAGCAGGGTGGAAAAATCCTAGGAAGGGGGAATGATTTATATACAAGGGTCCTTCTGATAGTAGTGTGAACTACAGTGAGTCTTTATAATGTGATTCATGAACACATTCTGAATTACCCTATCGTGGAAGAGTGGGGCCATGAGGTAGAGAACAGGACAGTATGGGTAGTGAATTCTGTGATGCAGATACAGTCTCCACTCCCACCCTACAATCCCTTATACACACTGCAAATGCACTGTGGTATATACTTGACTGACAAACAGCAAGTGGCTCATTGAAATCCACCATCTTCCCTCCCTGCTTCTATGTAGGCCCTAATGTAGATGACAGAAGGCTCAGGCAGCAGCCCACCAACCTAAGCTTCTCCTCTCTGCTCTGGAGGCACTCAGCTTAGCCTTGGATGGCTACAGTGGAAACTTTCATATCCAGCAGCCAGTACTCTAGTGAGTGGGAAGCAGAACTGAAACTACTACAGGTTGCACCTCCCTCAACTAGGACTCTCTGGTCCGATAACATCTGTGGTCTTGGAACATGGATGTTCCTGGGCCAGAGACCCCCAGTGGCTGGGAGTCAGGCAGCAGAAGGGCTGGAAGCTAGGAGCCCAAACAAGGGGATTTCCCAGACCAGGAGAGGTCCTCTGCCCCCAGCCCACTGCTGGCTATGCTTTTGGCCTGGTCTGGTCTGCCTGCCACTGGCACTAGCTCGGCTGCCAGACCAGGGAGTTCCAACATGTAGCGTGGAAGAGGGAGGAGAAAAGTCAACAAAAAAGTAAGAATCAACAAAGTAAATGGAAAGAAAGGGTAAAGGGAACGAGAAAACACAAAAAACTGGAGAGATGATGGTCAGATATTTGGCCATCGATTCTTCCCACATTAGGAGGGCGGGGGCTGTGAACCACTATGAAAATATGTCTAACATGAGTCTTAGAACTGAGGACCACTAGTTTGCAATGTGTGAATTACAGACATTTTTTGCTAAATGCTAATTTCTAAAATGATTGCAATGAGACTAAAGAGAATATTTATCCACTCAGATTAAATTTGATTTATTAGAGGGAGAAAGATGGCATTTAATTTACAAAATCTGTATATGATTGTGTCGGACTTTAGGGACCAGCTCCCCTCACGGACCAGCTGCTTGTCACCTTGTGCTGCTGTCTCTGATAAAGAGGCAGCAGTGCGGGGTGGCAGTAGCCCCTGTCTGGGGCAAGAGTCTGAGTTCCCAGGCCCAGCGTGAGCCGGAACTGAGCCGGGCTGCCTGCCCGCCCAGTTCCTAATACACTTTAAATGCAGAGTTGCAACAGGAGTAGGTCGTGGACCCATCACAAGCCAGGACTGAGCCAGGCTGCTGGCCAGCCTGCTAGAAAATTTACTGGCAAGGGGGGGGGAGGGAATTGTGTGTAGTCTATAGCATTAACCTATAAGCTTTTTCCTATCAGTTAATTGATTACACTGTTACATTCCTAATGCAGAGTAGAGCGGAAGAATTACTTGTGTCTTGATCACAACACTCCTGTTAATGTATCCCAAAATCATGTTTGCTTTTTTTACAACAGTATCACACTGTTGACTTATATTTAGCTTGTGGTCCACTATGACTCCTAGATCCCTTTCTGCAGTACTCTTTCCTAGACAGTCACTTCCCATTCCCATAGTTTGCTTTTGGGCCCTTAATAATGTCCCTTTGAAAAACTGTCAGCTGTCTTCAGTTGTTCTTCCTCTTAGTCTTACTTCCCATGGGATCTTACTTACCAGCTCTCTGGGGGTACTAAAATCTGCCTTTCTGAAATCTATTGTTTTTATTTTGCTTTTCTCCCTTTTACCATTCCTTAGAATCACAAACTCTATTATTTCATGATCACTTTCACTTAGGCTGTCTTCCACTTTCAAATTCTCAACAAGTTCCTCCCTATTTGTTAAAATCAAATCTAGAACAGCTTCTCCCCAGTAGCTTTCTCAACCTTCTGAAATAAAAAAATGTCTCCAATGCAGTCCAAGAACTTATTGGATAATTTGTGCCCTGCTGTGTTAGTTTCCCAATATGTGTCTGGATCATTGAAGTCCCACCTCACTACCAAATCCTGTGCTTTGGATGATTTTGTTAGTTGTTTAAAAAACACCTCATCCACCTCTTCTGCCTGAGTAGGTGGTCTGTAGTAGACCCCTAGCAGGACATCACCCTTGTTTCTTCTTCAAGTACTTACTCATGTCCATTCCAGTTAGGTGTGCGCATGCTGCATGTGCAGATTCTGGAGCTTTCTCCCTTAGCAGTATCCATCGGGCCAGTCAGGGAGCCCCCTGGAGTGGTGCCAGCATATCGGTCCATATATACCCCTGCTCGCCCTCCACCTCCTCAGTTCCTTCTTACCGCCTGTGACAGTAGCTGAAGCATTCAACTGTGTAGTTAGTCTATTCCTTAAAGTATTACACAGATCTTAGTTTTTGTAGATTAGATTAGTTTAGTAGTATAAATAGTTTAAAGTTGACCGTTCTTATCAGGGGAATTTTCCCCATCTTCTCTCTCCTCTCCTGGAGAGGGGATGCCCGGGCTGCATGATTTTAAACTGTGTGTGAAGTGCCCTGTGGTAATTTTCATGACTCCTGTCTGAAGTGTCTAGGAGAGGGCCATTTCACAGACAGCTGTCAAATCTGCAAGAGCTTCAAGCCGAGAACTAAGCTGGAATGTGATTCCTGCCTGACGCTCATTTTAATGGAGTCCGTGCTTCAGCCAAGGGCACCGGAAGTGGCACCGGATGTACGCAGCGCGCCGGCTTCTGTTAGAGAGCCTTTCTCAGCACCAAAACACACAGCACCAGCAAAACCCTCGACATCAAGGCACCAGTCACACTCTGACACCATCCAGGAAGAGACAGCACAGGGGAAGATCCTCTACAAAGCACAGCCTCAAAGTGTGCCATGGAGATGGGCATACTGCCACGGCAGTGTGTCAAGAGGCCCGTGCCATGTCGGCACCGGTTGAGCTCAACACGCAGGGAGAGTCCGGCACCAGATGCGGTGATTGAAGAGGTCTAGCAGCCATTGACTCCAGAGACATTTGACGCGGCACATGAGCTCATAGAGCTCACTTCATCCCCGGGACTGGTCACAATTGCTGATGATGAACACCAGCCTCCTCCACCAGCACTGGAACCAGCTCTGCTGCCAGTGCAGTCGCAAGCTCCTGTAGATGCACCGCTCACAGTGCCTATCCCAGCTCCAATACTGGCACTGATGCTACAGCAACAGCAGCCCTACATACTGGTGCTTGCATTGATGCAGATGATACCACCAGCATTGGCCCATACGGAAACCCAGGCACTGACTGCATCGGCACCGCCTCACATGGTAGGCTACGGCACCATGGTGGGGCCACTCTATACCTTGGTGCCGCAGGCACAGTCAATAGTCACGCCCGATGCCACCACCAGCACCGCCGATTACTCTCCCGGCACCGACTCATAGAGGGTAGCCAGCAGCAATGGCCAGACATACGTCATTTCATGACTCCCCAGTACCATCATTGGCACCACCTTGGTCAGCCTTGGACTATTCGTCTGAGTCAGATGCAGACTCTGTCCACTCCAGGGTCTCGTCTTATAGATCCAGGTCGCCGCACCGATCCCAACACCCCAGCCCAGCCATTCAACAACTGTGGCTGCCACAATGGCAACCTCAACAGCAGTGGCCTTTCTGGACTCCCTGGGCATATCATCAGGCCCGAGGTCCGCTTCCATCCAGATACTCCTCAGTGACAGCTCAGTCAAGGAGCACCCCTTCCGCTACCCCTTTGAACAGAGCCCCTGCTTTGGAGGCAGGACAGTCTTCATATAGGGAAGCCATCAGACCAACCGTGGAGGGGGAGGGTGCAGTGGGCCAACCCACTGTACCGATTGCCCCACTGCCACAGGCAATGGAGCAACAAATGGAGCAACTCCCCCCGAGAGTCTTCCTCTTTTTCACCAGATGAGGCACTGGCTGACTCTGCACCATCTATGCCCACCATGGATGCTAAGGCACACCAAGACCTCCTCCGCCAACAGGTAGCAAACTTGGGGGTGCAGGTGGAAGAGGTAACTGAGGACTTGAACCCTATGGTGGACATATTGACAGCATACACTCCAGATAGAGTTGCACTGCCACTTAACAAAACTGTGTCCAAAATTGCCAAGACCCTGTGGCACATGCCTGCCTCCATCATACCCACCCAAAAGGGAGTAGATTCATCCCGCAATCAGGGCATGAACATTTATACTCCCATCCACCCCTGGGCTCATTGGTAGTCTAGGTGGTGAGGCAGAAAGAGAGGCAGGGGCCTCCTCGGCCTACCTAAGAGCAGGGAACCGAAGAAGTTGGATCTATTAGGCAGAAGGCATACGTGCCGGGAGGCATACTCTGAACCAACAAGTGATGTTGAGCAGATACGCGTATAACACGTCTGCAAATTCAAGGAGTGCCTCCCAGAAAATGTGAAACAGGATTTTGGGGCCCTGTTAGATGAAGGCAAGGTGGTCTCACGCACAGCATTGCAGGCGGCCTTAGACACAGCGGACTCTGCTGCCTGCACTGTGGCTGCCAGGGTAGTCATGAGACGTAGTGCTTGTCTCCAAGTGTCAGGAATCCCCCCCAAAGTCTAAAACATACTGCAGAACCTACCCTTTGAAGGCACTGGCCTGTTCTCTGAGCAGACAGATTTGAGGCTACATAGCCTCAAGGATTCCAAGGCTACGCTAAAATTCCTGGGGATCCACACCTCGGCCCCACAATGCAGGCCTCTATACCCTAGACCCGCCCCAAGGTCCTTCTAACAATCATTCAGACCTGACTGGGGCAGAAGGAGGAGCTGAAGTAACAATGGTAACAATAACGGGAACAGACATAGGGGCTCTAGGCCTGACTCCGAAAGGAGATCAGCTCTGCTTCCTAACCAGCAGTCTAAGATCTCATTTTGAAATTACGCCTGAAGACAGTGTTCCAGCCTCTGCCATAACCCCACATTTTGGGTGCCGAAGCTCTCATTTCTTCCTTGCCTTGTGCTGGATCACCTCGGATCGTTGGGTACTCAGCCTGGTGGAAAGTGGGTATACTATCCCTTTCCTGTCCCCCCCCCCCCACACTTTCCCGCCCAACTCTGTCCCTCTTCAGGGACCCCCCTCACGAACTACTATTGAAGAGGGAGGTATCTGCACTTCTGACCTTAGGAGCAGTCGAGCCCGTTCCAAGGGGGTTAGAAGGGAAGGTGTTTTACTCCCGTTATTTCCTTATCCCCAAATCCAAGGGGGGGCCTTCGTCCCATTTTGGACCTAAGGAAGCTGAATTCATTTGTAAAGAACACAAGGTTCAGGATGGTCATCCTCACCTCAATCATTCCCTTCCTAGAGAAAGGAGACTTGTATTCTGCCCTCAATTTGAAAGTTGCGTATTTCCACATATTAATAATTCTGGCCCACAGGAAATTTCTGAGGTTCTTAGTGGGTCAAGACCACTTTCAGTTCACAGTCCTATCATTCGTCCTCTCCACAGCACCAAGGGTTTTAAACCAAGTGCATGGTTGCTGTAGCCATCTTTTTGGAGAAGGCACAGGATCCAGGTGTTCCCTTACCTTGATGACTGGCTAATCAAGGGGTCATCCAGGGACCAGGTCCTCAGCCACATTGACTTTGTCAAGGCATTATTTTGCAAGCTGGGTCTCCTTACTAATGAGGAGAAGTCCACACTCAACCCTACCCAGACTATAGACTTTGTTGGGGCTCACCTGGATTCTCTAATGGCGAGGGTGTCCCTCCCCAAAGCCATGTTTTTACCATCAGGATGATAATAGAGTGCCTCTGAGCCTCGAACCTTACGATGGCACATACATGCATGAGGCTGCTAGGCCACAAGGCAGCCTGCACCTTCGTGGTACAACATGCCAGATTGCAGCTTCGACTCCTTCAGGCATCGCTGGCAACGGGACACAACCCAGCGTGAGCACCTCTGGATGCACTAGTCATAGTGCTGGAGGATGTTCTCTGGTCACTAGATTGGTGTCTACAGGAACAGGTCATGTGTCATGACGTCCTGTTTGCCAGATGGACCCCGTCAGCGGGTAACCAATGCATCGGACACAGGTTGGGGAACTCACCTGTCAAACCTCAGAACTCAAGGTATGAGGTCTCCCAACAAAGGCTCTTTCCATATAAATGTCAGAGAGCTCAGGGCTGTCAGGCTGGCCTGCCTGGCGTTTCTACCCCACCTGAAGGACAAGGTAGTGTCTCTGCTGACGGACAACCCTATAGCCATGCACTATATCAACAAACAGGGTAAGACTCATTCTTCTCCCCTATGCAAGGAAGCCCTCCATCTATGGGACCTGTGTATTGTGCATGGGATTCACCTGAAGGAATCCCACCTTCCAGGGGACCAACATCTTAGCAGACAGGCTCAGCAGGTAGTTCAGGGCCCACGAATGGTCCATCAGGACAGACATCTTGGATATCGTCTTCCAGAGATGGGGTTATCCCCTTCTCGACCTTTCACTTCCCAGGAAAACTTCAAGTGCTCGAGCTACTGCTCGTATCTGGGGCAGGGGAAATGGTCACTAGGGAACGCTCTAGTGGTTCAGTGGCCCTCCCACCTTCTCTGCGCATTCCTTCCCTTCCCTCTACTGCACAAGGTCCTCCTGACAATCAGGAGGTATGCCGCATCAGTCATCTTGATAGCCCCAGCATGGCCACACCAACACTGGTATCCCATGCTCCTGGACCTAGTGGTGGAGGGAGCCCCTCGTGTTACTGTTGGTTCCACACCTGATCACCCAGGACCTGGGGGAGGGGAGTCTATGCCACCCAAACTTATCAACCCTCTACCTGGAGGCCTGGAACCTTCATGGTTAACTGGGCCAGAACAACTCTGTTCGAAGGCAGTCAGGAGGGTCCTTGTGGAGAGCAGGAAACACCTCTAAGAGGGTAACTTACAAAGCTAAATGAAAGCGCTTTTCACTTTGGTCTAATTGGGCGAGGGTCGATCCAATGAGGGCCCCTACCCCCTCATCCTGGACTATCTCCTTCACCTTTGGCAGCAAGGCCCATCAACTTCATCCCTTTGGGTCCACCCAGCTGCCATTGCAGCATTCCACCTGGGTGAAGGAGGCAGGTCAGTTTTTGTAAATGCACTAATTAAGCGATTCCTCAAGGGCGTAGATAGGCTATATCCATACGTGGGCCAACCTTTGACCATGTGGGACCTTAATTTGGTCATTACAAAACTCATGAGCCCCCTGTTCGAACTCTTAGCCACCTGTTCCCTGAAAAACCTCTTGTGGAAGTTAGTGTTCTTGGTGGCCATACCCCAGCCAGGAGAGCGTCAGAGCTGAGGGCCCTCACATCAGAACCTCCTTATACAGTTTCCTTTAAGGACAGGGTTAGGCTTCGCCCCCACCCGTCGTTCCTGCCCAAAATTGTATCGCATTTCCACATGTCCCAGGACATCTACCTCCCTGTTTTCTTCCTCAAGTGCCACTCAACACTGAGAGAGCAGTCCCTGCATTCTCTAGACGTGAGGAAGGCCCTAGCCTTCCACATCGATAGGACAAGAGAGTTTAGGAGATCACCACAACTCTTTATTTCTATAGCAGAAAGAATGGGGGGTCTCCCAGTGTCAGCCCAATGCTTGTCCTCATGGATGACCTCCTGTATCAGGACCTGTTATGAGCTTGTGGAATGGTTGGCACCCCTGCTTACGGCCCACTCCACAAGAGTGCAGGCCTCATCGACAGCGTTCGTCGCATAGGTGCCGATTCTCAAGATCTTCAGGGCAGCCACATGGTCCTACATTCATTCATTTACAACCCATTATTCCATTGCGCAGCAGGCTAGGGATGATGCAGCCTTTGGTAGGGCTGTATTGTAGTCCATTGTAGAATAGACTTCCAACCCCACTTCCTGTGATATTGCTAGGGAGTCACCTAACTGGAATGGACATGAGCAAGCACTCATGAAGAAGAAAAAACAGTTACTTACGTCTTTCGTGGGTCTGGCCCACGAAAGCTCATCACCTATTAAACCATCTTGTTAGTCTTTAAAGTGCTACATAGTTTTTCCTTTTGTTTTAGCAAGATCAGACTAACATGGCTACCTCTCTATTACTAGTTACTTACCTCATAACTGTTGTTCTTCGAGATGTGTTGCTCATGTCCATTCCACATCCCACCCACCTCTCCTTCATTGGAAGACTCCAGCAAGAAGGAACTGAGTGGGTGGAGGGCTTCCAGGGGTATATATGTGCCGATATGCCGGTGCCACTCCAGGAGGCTCCCTGGCTGGCCCAACAGATACTGCTAAGGGAAAAAGCTCCGGAATCTGTGCACGCGGCATGCGCACACCTATCTGGAATGGACATGAGCAACACATCTCGAAGAACAACAGTTACGAGGTAAGTAACCAGGTTTTTTTTACCCCTTTAACCTAACCCTGATACTCTCAACAAGTCTGTCTCCTATGTCCATCTCCATTTCAGTCCAGGTGTATACATTTTTAATATATAAGGCCTCCTCATTCCCTGTGCAGTCCTTCTTCTTGGAACAGCATCCTGTTGTCAAGGAAGCCAAAGCCCTCCTGGTGACACCATTTTTGCAGCCAGGCATTTACCTCCAGAATGCCCCATCTCTGCCTGGGCCCCTACCTTTGACCAGAAGAACTGAAGAGAACACTGCCTGCCTCCAAACTCCTTCACCTGTACTCCCTGTGGTCACTCTTGATCTGCTCGAGAGTATCATTTGTGATCTGCCTTGTGGTATCATTTGTGCCCACTTGGATGAGTAGCATGGAATAGTACTCAAGGGGTCAAAATCAGCCTCATAGTGGGAAATTTCACTACTGTTGGATCAATAATTCTACTATAAATTGGGAGTCTATCAGATAGAAACTATACTGGAGGAGAGAGGCCTGAGTGTATCAGTCAATCAGAGAATGACTAATAAGTTACCAACATAACGTGGCCATTAAAAAAAACACAAAAATGATCCTAGAATGAGTCAGGTGAGGTATTTCCAGTAGAGAGAGGGCACTGGTAAGGCCTCATCTGGAATGCTGTGTACAAATTCTAGTCACCCATGTGCAAAAAAGATTAATTCAAACTTCTAGGTGAAGAAAAGAACTGCTAGGATGATCAGGGGATGAGGAGGCTATTTTACAAGAGTAGAATAAAAGAGCTGACTTGTTTTGCCTAGTAAAACAAAGACTGAGAAGGGAGATGATTGCTTTCAATAAATACATCTGGGTGGTAAACACTAGGAAAGGTGAAGTGCTATTTAAGCTAAAAGAAAACACAGGCACAAGAAAAAAATGGATACAAACTGGGCATGAATAACTTTAGGCTGGAAATTAAAAGATGTTTTCTAACCATCAGAAGAAAGAAGTTCTTCCAACTGAAGTAGTGTAGGCAAGCAATCTAACTAGTTTTAAAATGCTTCAGAGGGGTAGCCAACTTAGTCTGTAACTGAAAAAAATTAAAAAACAACAAATGGTGTCGCAGCACCTTAAAGACTAACAAAACATGTTGATGGTATCATTTCGTGGGTACAACCCACTTCTTCAGATGAATGGAGTATTAAAAGTCCAGTTCAAAAATAAATAGGGGGTGGTGGGAGTGGGAGAAGGAAGGGGAAAAAATAGTGAATTAGAGTGTTCATGTTACATGAAGCTGATAGAGAAGGTGCAAATTGTTCTTAAGTACCCATTGTTTGGTTGGTTAAGTCATTAGGATGTGGAAGGAAGTATGGAAGGTAGTTTTAAAATGGAGTTTGATATATTAATGAATGGGATTACCTGGACAACATGGTCAGGAGATCACTTCCATGCCTATGTTTCTATAATAATGATAGCCCTTAGCTCCAAATTGTTTTGCATATTTTACCTCTGAGGTAATGGATTAACAGCTGTCTGTCTGTCTGAATATGATCTTCAAACTGCTTTGTGACTTCCATCCAGTACCACTATTTTTATCAGTTATTTTTCAGATACATTACCTATAGTTAGAAAGGTAAGTGGCTCCCTCTAAAGCTACCGCCTACTGTTTCATAGATTGGTTGGTAAAGGTCTTTGTGTGAACAGCATTGTAATAACCTCCTGAGAGACCACAAACAATGTATTTGATGCTAACAGTCTTTGTTTGCCTGGGGTACAGGGTATGTGAATATATGCTGGACATCAGACTATAGATCCTTAGTACTTTTTTTGTTCTTTTGTGCCTTGTGTTCTGAAATGAACATACTGAAGAATTGTATTCAGTGCTATTGTAGTCATATTTGTCCCAGGATATTAGAGAGACAAGGTGAGTGAGATAACATTTTTTTATTGGACCAGTTTCTGTTGGTGTGAGACAAACTTTTGGGCTTTGAATGAGAGCTCTATGTAAACTTGAAAGCTTGTCTTTCACAACAGAAGTTGGTGCAGTAAAACATATAACTTCACCCACTTTGTCTCCCTAATATTGAAGAATAATCTTTAAAGTATTGAGTGAAATCTTGATCCCATTGAAATCAAAAGGAGCTTTACCATTTTTCACACCATGCAAGATCCTTCTTTCATTATTTTTTTCAGGATTGGGGTAAAGTTGTTTTTTGTCAGAAGGCCTGTCTTGAAGGACAAAAAGGCTGTGTTTCATTTGTGTTAGCTCAATGTAGCTTAACACAACTGAAAAGCCCATTAAGATGCTGGCTTACACATCTGAAGCCATGTGAAGCCTGGGGAGAGTCTAGGCAAAACATAGCCAGTTAACATGTTAGTGTGCATCTTAATTGGACTTTTTAATCATGTTAACATATTGAGCTATCAAAAGTCCAGCACACATCCTTTTTGTCTTCTAAGAAAAGACCAGAGAACCTTGGACATTTGAAGAGGGACTGAACACTGATCTTTTCATTCTTGTGCCACTCTTCTTCTCATGCCAACCCACTTCCTCCTCCTAAGAGCCACTGTTAGCTGTAACAGCTTTGCTATGGTTAGCAGCTGCTAAGTTTGAGTGCAGCCCCTCCCCATTACTTTTAGCTGTGCTGCCATTTCTTCAGGGATAGTTTTAGTATGCAGGAGCCCCATCAAAAATATTCTGACATGCAGCTGTGATGTTGCTTTTTTTTTTAACAAAGAAAGGATAAATAAAACAATAAATAAAAAATACAGCTCTCCAAAGGTCACTGACTACTGGATTTGATCAGCAAATTCTATACTGCCGCTGAGCTGCTGCCTTGTTACATCTTTCATGGTTGAATTTTTATAATGTGCCATTTCTAATGTTTTAAATAATGCAAACTAAAACTCACAGGACCAACTTCTACCCTCAGGTACCCAATCTTCTTCACTTCATGCATTTTAAAGAAGGCTCCAATCCTGAACATACACTGGTGATTAGTATTGGAGCCTTGGGCCTGATCCTGTAATTTACTGTGTACAGTTGCACTACTACCTCCATGTATAGCCCCACTGAAGCTAATGGGGCTCTGTTAGTGCAGCAATGTGCTTTTACTATAAATTGCAGATCAGGGTCTAAGATTGTAGGATCCTAGGGTAGGGGATCTGTCAGAGTTAATATGTCTGTAAAGAGTCATCTATACCTATGATCTTATATAAATAATAGTAAGTATAATTGGATCTTATTTTAATGTACGTTTTGTATTTGTTTTTTCCCCCAACAGAATCATCCTTCCAGTCAGACTCTGTAAAAAGCTCCATAAGCTTTCTTCAGTTAAATGAAATAGTATTAATAAATGATGAGGAATTTCTTCCATGTCATATAATGGATCAGCACTGGAAGTTCTATGTGGAGTGTGAGAATTTTGGATTTTAGTGACTCTTCTGATTTAAAACAGTTTTTCTTCATAATCAGTTAAGAGGAAACCTTTTTCTAATTAAATTGCCTTGTTACTAGCATTTAAACAGCTTTCTTAGCCTGGTAGTCTGAATGTGAACCAGATAAACTAAAGTATTACCCATTTGCAGCAATTGAAGATAATTGTCAGTGCTGAACTCATGTTTTGTTTTACTACTAACACACGGGAATGTAGAGGCAAAGCCTTAGTGTAAGTGAGTGCAACTCCACTGATTTCAGTGGTATTGTATCTGCTTATACAAGGGCAGAATATATCCTTCCTTGGCTAGATAAAAGCAGCACGTCCAGTCACTTTTGCATCTAGCCTTAGAGGTAGTTTGCTTGAGTGCATGACACCCTAAGTGACTGCAAAAGTTCATGTACCAATATAATCAATTTTGTTAAGCAAAAATTAACATAAGCAGCTTTTAAAATAGTTGATTGCTTTGTTTACATGACCTAGAAATATATAAACATTTCTAGAAGATGGCTTTTCTTTTTGTAAGGAGGATGCGGGAGGGTGGTTAAAAGCAAAATTGAAGTTAAAAAACACTTGAAGTTCTCAAATCGGGAGTTTCCCTGATTGTCATTTCAGACTGAATATATATCTGATAATGTAAGCAGTAGTGCATGGAAGAAAGTGCAGTGAGGTCATTTATTGGTAATTTTTTTTAATTGAAGAGTAGCTCCTAAATTCACTCCAGCTTCCTGTGGATTTGTATTTGTTTTAATTTTAAAATGTCTGAGTCTTCCCCTATTATAGAACATTTGACTATTACCACGACAATGATCTGCAGTCAAACTGAATTTTTATCTTTCACTCCCTGGATTACAAGAAATAGAAAAAAATGCAAAAGGTAACTCCTAATACTCATAACTCCAGAGAATGGGTCAGAATGAGATACTGAAGCAAAAATATGGCAGCTAATATGGCAGCTTGTAATGGTTATTTGGGGTGTGCATTAACCCTCTTGAGGGGAGTTGAGTACTGCCTTAGGCAAAAGGAGACCATAAGGGCATGATACAGGGGAAGGAGAGGGATGCTTCCAATGGGGAGTATGTTAATATTGTGCCCTGTCATGCATTAGTAGTCATTGTTCACTGATAAGGTCTCAGAGATGGAAAAAAATACAAACCATCATGAAGCCAAAAAGTTAAAGGCTTTTGAGTAGTATATATTTAATAAAGGTCTGTTTCTACATATAAAAAAGAGAACCCGTTTTTCTTATCTACTGCAATAGAAAAATAGCAAAATTGGTTTGAAGTTAATAGTTACTGAATATTGTTCATGTCTTGTTTAGAGGAGGCTATGATCTTATTTAAAAATGATCTTTGACCGTCAGATCTACTGTATTGTTTGTCTGTTTAGAATGTGTTCTTTGTTATAAGGTATTTAATAAAATTGTTACCCTTAACTATAAGATCTTGCCAGTATCACTTTGTTTTAGTCAGTATAATAACATTCAAATAATCAAAGATTGACAGATGGTGACAAAAATATTGGATCACATGCTGATTCATGGGGGGTGAAGAACACAAAGTATTATTTGTAAACTGTTTTATTGATTCTATGTCAAAGTAAAAAAGCTTTATTTTCTTTGGGGTTTTTTTTTTCAGTGTTCACATTAGGAATGTGAAAGGTTAACCAGTTAACCGGTAAGAATCACCCTCAGGTAATGCTTACCCGTTCCAGTTAACTGGTAAGCAGTGGGGGATGGAGCAGCACATCCACAGGCAGGGGCTGCTCCCATGGAGCAGCTCTGTTCGCGGGAAGCCTGGGCCTGCCATGGACAGCCAGTGGCAGCCCTAGCCCCAGTGCGGGGCTGGGGCAGGAGCCCAGCGAGTTGGGGGCTGCTCCAGCCAGGCTGGAGTGGTCCCTACCCCAGATCCTGCTTAGTTGGTTAATCGGTTAAATGTTAGGTCAGTCTAACGTTTAACCAGTTAACTGATTAACCGGGATTTTACATCCCTAGTTCACATAGGCACTTTAAGCAAGTAATAGAGTTAAGGTGTTAGTTTGACAGCAATACATTAATCTGGCCTAACTGCTGATTAATAAAATTAATCCAAATCCACACACTTTTTTATAACTTAAAGAAATGATTCATGAACAGGGTGATGTTTCTGTAAATGCTTTACTTTTCATTCCAGCTAAGCTTTTGCATTAAAATGTGAGCCTTTACAATCACAAATTAAAGAAGCACAGCTCATCCTGGGCCCTATGCTATACATGTAGGATCACCAGACTTCTGCTTTAGTGAGACTCTAATGTGATATATTACACCCCCAGGTTATAGGCAATAGTGGCTAGTCGTCCAACCCTTCCACATTCAACAACTGGTTGACTCCTCTTATTTAGTAAATAATGTCTCCTCTCCTATGCTATGAAGGGAAGAGGGGCCAGGAAGGAGAATTCAAAGAGGAGAAATCAGCTGATCTTCCTGTCATTGTTAAATTTCAGACAAGGGGGAAAAAAAGAGCTTTCAGAGATCAGGAACAGCCCATGAGGCAAAGGGGAGATGAAAATAAGTGAGGAAGAAAGCAAAGGTGACTGACAAAAGAATAAGGAGGGAGAGACAAGAAAAAAAGAAAGCAGTTGGAGACCAGACAATAGAATATAGATTAATAGATTTTAAGGCTAGAAGGGGCCCATTATGATAGTTTGACCTCCTGAATAACACAGGCCATAGGTTATGAAAGAACTACATAGTGAAGAGAAGCAAGGGAAAAGGGACAATGGAACAAGAAACAAAAAGGACAGAGTAAAACTCACCTAATGCAGAAGGCCTGTTATCAGGTCACAGGGCCAGGGCCCAACAGGGTTGTGGATTCGCTTCAAGACAAATTCGATTAGGGCTACATAGTTGCTTTTATTAATCTCACTACATCATTACTATTACAGGCTTAACACTGCCAAATGGTTACACAGCTACTGCAAAGTAATACAGCAATCAGCATAGGCAAAGCAATGCATGTGAGGGTAACAGGCACTTGGAAACGCTTACACCCTTTCAGGTCTGCGGGGAGTCCCATTCACACCCAGCCACAGTGGACGTGGCTCCAGCTAGGGGGATTCAGGGCACCCTTCAAGGTTTAGGTCCTGTAGCCAGACATGAACCCCATCTTGTTTTCCCCCCCCCAGAGAGCAAGAGAAAGGCAGTCAGGCTTTGATGCCCTGGGAACACAGGTGTGCTGCCTGTCCCTGACTCTACCATAAACAGAAACCAGACAGTAAATGGGCTAGCTGACGACCCGGGGCCTCCCGCCGCCCTGATGGCTAGTACCAGTAATTGACACGCCTGCACTGTCCCAGGAGAGGAATCTTCGCCCATCACATACCAGAGGTGCCCATTGTCTGCATTTTCCCAGGTGTGAATTATGCTTTGCACCCTTCATGGGAAACTTGGCGTTCAAAGCCATTTTTCCTAATTGGCCACTTGAGACCAGGAAGAAGCCTACGTGACCAAGGGGTATAAAGAGGGGTTTAGTAGCCCACCCCATTTGAGCTCCAATCATCTACACCTGCTGGCAGGTATTGGTTGTCTCCCGAGGTCTGTGGGACGCCCAACCTCGCCCTACTTCTTCCCGAGGGATTGAGAGAAAGATGCTGGCCACGCCAAGTCTGGAACGCAGGGGTGAGAATATATACCTGCTAGGTGTCTATTTTGCATGCATTTAATAAGAGCTCAGAGAACCAAAAGGGTTTCATGGTACCTGTAAGTGACTTATTAGTGTAATTTCTGTCCTGTCCTTTGTAGTGGCTGTGTTATCTGTAACACAGTAGTAGCATTTAACAGCTAAGTTTACCCTGTAACAGTAAAATAGTAACTGTTTAAGCTGTGACCTGACTCCTTCAGTTGCTGTAACAGAACCAAGCACAATTTTAAAAAGAACTCCAGCCGGTCATAAGGGACAAATATAGGGAGAACTTGAGCGTTGGATCATGTCGCTTCCAGGGGACAGATCCGTTGGGGCATCTCTCAGCCTCCCCAGGCTGCCTGCTGTGAAGGGATCGTGTATCCTAGCAGTCAAAATCTGAGATGTAATAAGCTCTCCCTGTAAACTTCTTGGGGCGCCCGTCAACCTCCTCCAGGTTGCCCGCTGCTAAGGGACCCCAGTCCTAGCAGTTGAAGTCTCGGGTGTATAATACACACACACCACTCACTGTCCTGACCACCGGCTGACAGGTCCCCAGAGATACTCACCAGACATAAAACTCCCTACACTAGTTATACTACAGTTGTTTACCAGGTGTGCACGTACCTGGCTCAATGCCATTCTTATCACTCTTATGGGCTGAGACTGAGGTCAAACTTGTTTACCGCTTAGTAGTTTCCCAGCTCAAGGCATGGGTTAGAACTGATAAAGCCCAGATGCTGTTTGGGCTTGCAGGGTCCCAGGCTATGCTAAGCTGGGTACAGCAGGGATGGAAACTTCCATCCTAGGACTGCTAAGCTGCAGGACCCACATGTGACTTTTATGTGACACCTGCCCACGGGTTATACAGGAAGTAGTACACTGTCCCTCTTCACAGAGGTGAATGTTATTCAGAGAGAACAAAGCAAATCAAGAGACATGGAAAAGTAAAGGCTAGATTTTTAAAGATTATTTAGATGGCTAATGATGCAGATAGATGTCTAGTGGAATTTTAAAAAGCACTTAAATTACAAAGGTATCAGGCAACTAGGAATTTAAAAAAAATCCCATTAGGCAGTCTCTGCATCTTTAGACATCTAAACACCTTTAGAAGTTGCTCTAAGACAGGGGTCAGCAACCAAGCCGATTTTGAGTGGCACGTACGGTGAGAGGTCAGCCCCCCTCCTCCCCTGTGCAGCAGGGAGCCCGAGCTGCCACTGGAACCTTGTGGCCAAGCACACAGCTGCAGCACCAGCTCTGGGGGGCAGGAGAGGAAGGAGAGGAAGCTATGGGATGAGGCTGCGCATGAGCACCTGGTCTTCTCCCCCATCTCCGCCCGCCCAACTCATTGTAGAGCTGTGCAGCAGTGAGCTGGTGGAAGCAGGTGAGCTGCTACTACTGTTGGTGGTGGGCGTGTGGGGGCTCAGCCAGGCAAGTTCCTCCAGTGGCTGGGGCTGGGACTTGGGCCACAGTGGCTGCTCCAGAAGCTGCAACTGGAGCCGAGCCATGGTGGGGCTCTCCCTGCTCTGGCAACCAGGCCACATGGTGGAGAAGGGCTGCTTCAGGGCCGGGGCTGCTCTGGGGGCATCTAGGCTGCATGGGGGACCAGGCTGCTCCTGAGCTGGCTGCTGGGGGCAGGCTGGAGCCAAGCTGGGGAGCAGCAGCCACAGGGAAGAGGGGGGGCTTTATGCATATATGTATGTACTTACTGCTTTCCCTTATTCTGCCACTATGCCATCAGGGCTCCAAACCTATTTCCCAATCTCACTTGCTTGTTTTGCTTTCTTGTCTGTCTGGGGCTACATCTAGACTACAGGGTTTTTCCCGGATACCAGGTATCCCGGAAAAACTCTGCCGAATCCAGGGAACGCATCTGCTCTTCCTTTTTTTTTTTCTTTTTTTTTTTTTCCTTCGGAAAAGCAGACGTGCTCTTTTGGAAACCCTGTCTTCCTTCTTCCCCGAGGAAGAAGGGCTCTTTTGAAAGAGGAAGATTTTCCAAAATTTGGCCCAGTGTAGACAGGTTATTAAATTTTAAAAAAATCCAGTGAAATGGTGGACAGGAAGGGACATGGAGTATACAGTAAGAGATCTTTATTTATACTACCACATAATTGTTCAGGGCCTTAGAAATAAGGATAAGAATTGTCTCGTGTTGTCTCATACTTAAAGTGTAAGCTTCTTGGGAGAGAGGTAGTCTTTTTGTTCTGCAATGGTAAGTAGATCTAAGTATTTTGACTTCAGCTACCTTATTCATGTAGCTGATGTTGCATAACTTAGATTGAGGGCATGCAGTAGTGTAGACTAGAACTCAGTGTACCTTTTCTGGTTTGTCAGTTAAGGAGTTTAAGATGCACATACTGTCCTATCTAGGCAAAGCCTTTGTTTCAACAATATCTTGAGCCTGTGAGTTCCACATGTTCATTAGATGTTGTATTAAAAAAGTTATTTTATTAATTTTAAATGTGTTGCATTTAAGTATTGTTGTCCTCTTGCCAGTAACCAGCATTTCCTGACTGATTCATGACCCTTATTTTTTCATTACACATTAGATCCAGTGGATAATCCCTACCAGCCATACCCCATACCCGTGTATTTTCCATAAATTCCCTAGTCACTGTTGTGTGCAAAATGGGGACGCCTTGGCAAGACCAGCAGTTGAATGTTGTCCTCAGAAAAGTTGTAAGACTTACTCTGTAGAGACAAAGCTGACAGGAAATTAGGCAAACAAATGTGTATCCTTTTCCATGGTTTCAAGTAATGAAGTGCATATTTAAAGTTACTTTTTCCAAAAAGGAAAATACTGGCATGAAGACAGAATAACTTACTGCAACTAAAAACAGTAGGGCTATGTCTACACTGGCGGCTTCTTGCGCAAGAACATCTTGTGCAAGGGTTCTTGTGCAAGAAGTCTTGCGCAAGAAAACATCCACACTGCCATGTGCCAGCTGTGCTTTTGCGCAAGAGCGCCCATGGCAGTGTGGACGCTCTCTTGCACAAGAAAGCTCTGACGGCCATTTTAGCCATAGGACTTTCTTGCACAAGAAATCCCTGCCGAGCGTCCACACTGCCCTCGTGCGCAAGGGCTCCTGTGCAAGAAGGCTTACACCTGATAAAAAAGAGCGTAGCTCTTGCACAAGGAGCCCTCTCTTATCACGCCGTACTGTAAATTTCCTTGAGCAAGAGTGGGCAGGCAGTGTAGATGCTCTGCGGATTCTTGCGCAAGAACAGCTGTACTTGCACAAGAAGCCGTGAGTGTAGACATAGCCCAGGTGAGCCACATTTTTTTATTATTTCACTGTTGCCAGCCCCAAAGTCATGGTGAGGGCTAGGGCTTGTCCATAAATTATTTTGTGGTGTTGGGTTCTTAAATTTTACTTCTTCGTTTCTCTACAACAAATTGTAGGGGGCACCTCAATTTCGGTAACACTTGCTCAGTCAAGCCTCTGGTTTTTGCACATAAAATGAATGCTTTCCCTAGTCAACACTTCACATTATCATAACTTCCTGAGTCCCCTAGGGTTTATCTGGAGTGGAAACAGCCTATGTTCGTAAAGCATTGATGCCAATTCACGTTCTCTCAATGACTATCAGCATAATAAATCCTATGCAAAAATGTGTCCCTTAAAAAAAAAAGAAGAAGCCAACCACAACATTTCTAAGCATATCTGCTCCCAAATTAGGTCACAAACGTGAAGAGAAAGGCGTTACTTGAGAATTACATAGATTCATTGCTGCAGGGTTTTGAGACTCGAGGCTGAGAAACCCAAGGCAGCATATTAACATTGAACTTCCGCCCGTGTCAGCGAGTCTCTGATTGCCAAAGTAATCCAGGAAGAGGCAGGGGGAGGGCTCCTCTTCTCCAGGCTTGGAGGGGTCCGATGGGCGCGCGGCGCCGTGTTCCCCTTGCTGGCTCGCCAGAGCCAAACAGGGGGCCAGCGTCAACACACAGTTCCCCGCAGACAACGTGCAAAGCTGGTTACAAAAGCGACCCCCGCCCGCCAGGGAGCCACCCCAGCGGCTCAGGACTCGGGGCAGGAGAGAACGCTCGGGGACGGGCGCGGCCTAGGGGCACCGCTGGCTTGCGGGTCCCTCCAGCGTTTCTGCCTCTCGCCCCTCCGCGCCGGGCAGAGTGAGGAAGGCGGAGGCGCCCAGCGCGTCACTGGGTGCTCAGCCCGCCCCGTACACAGGGCGGGAGAGCCCGGCGCGCCTCCCCCAAGCAGCGGCAGCACCGCTGCCTTAGTTCCGCCCGCTGCTCACAGCTGCAGTCCGCGCCGCTGTCCATCCCGCAGCCTGGGCTCCCCGCTCCGCAGTGAGTCCGGCCCGCCGGGAACTTTTCTGCCCCCTTGTGCTCAGAGCCGCTCCCCGGCGGCCGGGAAGGCGGCGCGTGCGAGAGGAGGGTCACAGTCCCTCGCCAGCAACGCTGCTGGGACCCCCCCTCGCCGGGGCTGCGGGGTTCCCCTCGGGGGAGGAGAGGAGGAGCCCGCCCGGCCGCACCTCGGGGCCGGGAAGCGAACCGGCTTCTCCCCGCGGGCTGCCCCGCGAGTCACACATAGTTTGCGTGGCAGGACTGGGCGCCCCAAACTTTCGCCCAGGCTCCGCCCCGCCGCGGCTGGGAGCTGGCGGGCTGGTGCGGGGCGGACTCCTGGTGGGTCGCGTCCAGAGCTGCCGAACCCACCGGCGGCGGCGGCAGCGGCAGCGGCAGCAGCAGCAACTTCTGCCTCCTGCCCCCGGGACCGCGGCTGGCGGCGGACAGACAGCGCCGGGGCTCGGTCAGGCGCATCCTCTGGCCGGCTGCTTGGCCCGGCTTCGCGGAGCTGTAGCCGTGCCCTGGGGGCCGCCGCTGCCCGGCGCAGCACGGGAGGTGGCAGCCCACTGAGGAAACCTGGAGGGAGCCCCCCTGGGACTGGAGGCCCTAAAGCTGCTGATGTTTCTGCGCGCGGCCAAACGGCCGCACAGGTAAAGTGCGACTGGGTTTGCTCGTGTGAAAGCCTGGTGCTGGCGGGCCGGGGGCATCGCACCTTCTCGAGCCTGTGGGGGCTGCGGTAGATCCGGGCCCAGGGAGTAACACACACCCCAGTATCACGCCTTGCTGGGGAACCAACTGGCGCAGGATTATCATCGGTGACCATAAAAAAAGAAAAGAGTAGTTCTGTGGTGCCTTAGAGACTAACCTTATATATAGTATCATGAGCTTTCCTGGGCAAAACCCGCTTCCTCAGATGAGTGACCATCTTAAATATAATCGTTCAGTGGGAGCTGCTTATTGCGACCGACTGTGGGGTAGTCATTGGTACCCACTGTGTCCTAGAGTAGTGGTTCTCAACCAGGGTATGCAGAGGTCTTCCCAGGATGCTTCAACTCATTTGGCTATTTGCCTAGTTTTACAACAGGAGACATAAAAAGGACCAGCCAAGTCTGTTCAAACTAAAATTTCATACAGTGACTTATTTTATACTGCTCTACATACTAGGCACTGAAATGTAAGTACAGTATATTTTAATTGATTTATAATTATATGGTAAATATGAGAAAGGAAGCAATTCAGTAAAAAGGTGCTGTGACATATTTGTATTTTTATATCTGATTTTGTAAGCAAGTAGCTTTTAAGCGAGGTGAAACTTTGGGTGCACAAGACAAATCAGACTCATGAAAAGAGAGTCTGGAAAGATTGAGAACCACTGGAGTTTGTAAGTTCTTTCAGGCAAGTAATGTTTTTCTCTATAAAGTGCTGTCTACATTTTTTGGCACAATATGTACAATTCATGGACAAACATTTCAAAAATGGTTGCATAATTTAGGATCCAGAGTCCATAGTTTTGTCCAATTCTGGTTAAAATCATATTAAAAAGTAATTAATAATAAATATTCTGTGCCGGGTGTTGCACCAGAATGGCATGGTACTTTGCTTTACTAGTCACTTCTTTGTAACTCATCATCTGGAGAAGATGTATGTACATATTTACAGGTAGCTTGTAAGAATTATATTGTGCATTTACATTTTCTGCTTGCAATTTAGCTCTATGCACCACACTTGTCACTCCAATTAAATAAGTGAAATAAGGAATGGACATGGTAAACTGGAGAGACAGCCACTTGTGGGCCTGATTCTGCTTTCACCTGCACCTGTTTTACATTGGTACAATGCCACTGAATACTCCTTCCACATATAGGTATAAGTTGTACCTCCCTTAAGCGGGACTCCCTGGTTCAGCAACATCCATGGTCCAGCATGGACCATGAGTATTTCTGGACCACAGAGCCCAGGAAGAGGGACATCTGGCAGCAGGGCAGGAGCTCCATAAAGGGCACCCATGACTCAGCCGGGAGCCCTGACTCGGGGGAGCAGGGACATTCTTCATGGTGGGGAGTTCTGATCTCAGTGGAGTTCCCTGGCCCCAGCGGCTGGGGAGCTCTAGCCTGGCTGTGACCAGGGAGCTCCGACCCCAGCAGCAACCCCATCACCAGCCAAGGAGCTCCGACTGCGTTCTGGCTCCAGCAGCTGGAGAACTCCAGCTCCAGTGGTAGCCAGGGAACTCTGGCCCCATCCCTCCACCCCTGCCACAGAGCTCCGGCCCAAGCCGTGGAGCCAGGTGGCTGTGGAGCTCTGGCTGTGACACTCCAGCCCCAGTAGTAGCAGGGCCGAGGAGAGCCCCGGGGGGCAGGCTGGAGCTCTAACCCAGTGGCAGCACGGCCACGAGAGGAACGACGTTTCCTGGTCCAGCAAATCCCCTTGTCCAGGACCAGTCAGGTCCCAAGGGTACCGGCCCAGTGAGGTCCAACCTACATAAGCAGGAGGAGGATCAGAGCAGTGAATTCAAAGTCTTAGCTCTTCTTTTATGTAGTTAAATGAAATATATCAAGAGTCTTTCTCTGAGATGGAGATTCCCTGTTTTTGTCAGTAGTGTGATACTAGAGATTTCTGATAGGAATACTGGATGTTTTAAAAATTAATTTGAGGGGAACTGTCAAGCTCGTAAAAATGAAGAACTGGTTTTACTGGCTGTGGTCAGGCATTTAGATTACTTAAAATTCATTCTGCTAATGCACGTCTAGTCTGACCTGCAGCAATCATGTCTTACTTTTCCAGTCCTAGGCCTTTTTATGAGCAGCAACTGTTAATCATGCCAAATTCTAAGTGGTATTGTAATGGGAAACCAACATTTACAAAGGAGTTGCTTCAGCCATCCAAATTTGTTTATCATTCGATTTTAGGTCTCTGCAGAAGAAAGGCTAATGCGTTCATCTGTAGTAGCATGTAGCTTTCTAGTACATTTATTCTTGTTAAATTCTAGACTAGTTTTTTCCTAGTATAGGTAACTTTTTTACTTGAAGTGCTAATCTAAGCAGGAGAACATTTCCCCCTTGAGAAGAGGAGTTAGCAATAAAGGGAGAGTTAGTGAACTCTCCTTCTTCCATGCTGCAAACATAATCATCCTATCCCACAGAAAAACACATGGTTTGAGCCATGGGAAGCACAGTTACCCATGAAGTGTCACATAATAGGTCAGATCCTCAGCTGATGTAAATCACGGTTTCATTTACTTTCATATAGCCACACTAATTTACTTCAGTTGACGATCTGGTCCACAGAAATATCCCTAAGTTATTCAAAGGGCTGGAGTTTGCCCTCCTGTGCAATGAACAGAGGGTTCTATACATATATCCTGAGGTCAATGAAGCTGGGTACATCTGTGCATAGGCACTGAGCATTCAGCCTGGCTCTGTGGCCCCATGAACTCGGTAGCCCAGCTTTATTGGAGGTAGGATTCTCGGTAGCCCAGCTTTATTGGAGCCATGCTGCCAGAGTTTCTTCCGTCAGCAGCATCTGATAGCCCCTTCACCACCACCCATGAATGGGGATTTCAAGGGACAGTGAAAAAATCCTTTCGACTTCGGGCTACGTTGGCTATTTTGTAGATTCCCATGAGTTATAGGGAAAGCAGTACATGCCTAGTCCCTCTCCACTTGTGGATATCTGATTTTGGACGGAGGAGGAGAAAGAAGGAATGGTAACATGAGTCTCAGAGCAGGGGTTCTAGAGCTGTGGTAGCGCTGTTATCTTGAAGTGGCTTCCATCATATACAGAGTTTACAATTTGGTTCAATGGCTTTCAGCACTCCCATTGTAAAAATTGTTTCAGTGCTGCTGGTTAAGTTAGAGATGAGAATTATTATTACAGATTATTTTATAGACAAAAAAGGGCTAATATTTTCAAAAGCACCTGTATGATTTAGGGATGTTAAATATCAGTTAATTGAATAGTCGATGAACCTCATGAATTCTTATTGGTTAGTCGACTATTCTGTAGGCCCCGGGGGCAGGGCTGGTAGCCAGTTTGCTCCTGCCTCACTCCCAAGGAGCCCCCAACTACTCTGCACTGCTGCTTCTGTATCAGAGGCAGCAACGTGGAGTGTCAGGCGGAACTGGTCCGTGAGGGGAGCCAGTTTAAAAACGAGCTCCCCTTACAAACCAGCTGCCTGTTGCCCCGCACTGCTGCCTCTAATACAGAGGCAGCAGCGTGGGGCAGCAGAGGCAGCAGCGTGGGGCAGCAGCAGGCCCTGTCCGGTGTGGAAGGGGGCTAAGCTCCCTGAACCAGCAGGAGCCGAAACTGAGCCAGGCTGCCTGCCCGCCTGGCTCCTAATACTCTTCAGATGCAGAGCTACAGCTGGGGTAGGTCCCAGACCCCAGGTAAACTAGGACTGAGCCTGGCTGCTGGCCAGCCTGATTAAAAAATGTACCTGGGGGCAGGGGGAGTACATGTATGCTGCAACGAATTTATCATTCAGAAACAGATGCATATAAGATGATGCATTGGGAAACCCAGTTAACTTATTGAAGGCGTTCTGATCACAATAGCACCTCTGAGGTTGAAATATATTTCTTTCTAAATACATATGAATCAATATTTAAAAAACTGAACATCTGAGCAGACTATCTCTCCGTTTGTAACTGCAACTGATCTGAAGAAATAGTCTGATTCTCTTCCCATGTATACAGGAACTGCTTAGTAGTAGAACTCCATTGATTTCAAGGGAGTTACTTCTGTTTTACCTTAGTGTTTTTGAGAATAGAATCAGGCCTAAGATCTTTCAAAGTAACTGCTGTCTAATAAAAAATAATTTTCTTTACCTACAGTTCTCCAGAATTGTAGTTTTCATGTTTGCCACCTTGAGATACAGCACTTCAGGTACCATTGGGCAGATACTATGTTCCATTGTATGAAGTATTAAGAAAATGAGTGACTAAGCATCAGTGTGCTAAGTGGTACATTTGAACAACAAGACTGAGATCAAATTTTTCAGATTGCAAATGTTCTTTTACATAGTTCTTCTGCCACCAGGAAAAATTCTAAGTGCCAACTCAGGTCAGTGTGGTTATTTAGAAGATGCCAATAGTTAAAGATAGCAGTAATGTCACACAATTCATGCAAAAATGGGTAGTCGAAGGATTTGCAAGCTGCTTAAATTATGAAATAAATATCACCGGCTGAACGGATGTGCTTATTACATAACACTTCCCTGGCTACTGTATTTTTAATTAATTTTTTTTTCTTTGCAGGCAGGAATGTCCCTCCTTGTCCTCTCACATACATGGCTGCACGCTCGACTGAAGCATACTTAAAGAGAATACTAAAGTTTGGAACACTGTTTGTGGGTACTAGGAGGACTGAAAAAAGAACTATTGTTGTACATCCATTCAGTCATGATGTCTTTCAAGCAAAGCTTCCTAGAACACTTTCCCACGGAAAGAAGATAAAGCAAAGTCCAAAAGGTAGGTTTAGACTGAACTTTCGTTTGAGCAAAGTTGCTGACTCAGCAGATGTAAGTTGGAGTTGTGAGGGTTTCGTCATCTGTACAGAATAATAGTCCCTGAATTATATGATCCACAGATAAGGTCCAGACCAGTGCCTCCATAAGGAACTCAGTAGCAATGTGAGCTCGTTCTTTCTAACAGAGAACTTGTGGGTAACTAGTGGAAGGTGGCTGGTGACTCAGTATGTTTTGCTTTCCACTGCAGCTTTGCTGAGGCTTCCCTGGCTGCCCTTTGTTGTTTCACAGGGAAGCATTAGTCTCTCTTTTTTTTTTTTTTTTTTTCTTTCTCATGCCCTCTGCAAGCACACTGCACTCTGGCCATGTTAGCCTCACTGTCACCTTCATGTCTCATAGAAAGCACATCAGGTGCTCTCACATCAGGTCATGTTTAGTTACTTATCCCTAGTCTTATACTTACTTACTTACCTCCCTCCCCACTCCTTTCCCCTCCCGCTGGGTTCTGCATCTCTGGCCCTCAGGTGACATGATACAATAGTCTGGGACATAGGGGGAGAAGGAATTTGCCTACTGAATCTTGGGGCATTACACCTGTGAGGTCCCAATCAAATAGTGTCACAGGGGATCTCAACTTTGCTTGAGGGGGAAGGATAATTTGGTGGTTAGATCAGTAGCTTGGTACTCAGGAGACCTATGCTCTGCCATAGATTTGCTGTGTGACCTTGGACAAGTCACTTAGTTTCTCTGTGCCTCAATTTCCATCAGTAAAATAATAATAGTTCTTCCCTCCCACATAAGGTGTTGTGAAGATAAATGTATTAAAATCATCAGGCACTCAGATACTATGGTGATTTTGACCATATAAATACCTAAGACAGATGGAAAAGAACATACAGGAAATTTAAAGAGGACTGAGTAACAGATAGACAAGTAAAATAGTTAACATTTGGTGCATCTGGTTCTTTAGGAAATGAGAAATAAGTGTGCATCACATACAATAATGAATGCAGAGATAGAACTAAGTCACATATGGCACCAATAAGAGACAACCACAGTTAATCTTAGATAAATTAGCAATTTCCCTGCATCCTTTCTCAAAGATAAGATTTAAACGAATTGCAGGTAAGGGCAGAAAGACCAGACTCTGCTGGAGTGTTTCACTAGACTCCAAACACTACTGAATGGCTAGAAGGAAAAGTAGAAATAAGATCCACCTTTTATGCTTTGTATGTGTTTCTGGAGCTCTGCAGCGTGCTGTAAAATCTCCTGTTTGTTCCTTAAGACACCATACCAATGTTAAACCTCCAAGAGCTTAACATTGGGCAAGGATAACACTGCTCTACAGCCAAAATGCTTCTGAAATAAATGTAGTCAAACTTTACTAATTCTGGGTCACTGAGAACGAAAATGATGCTTAAAATTGTTGATTGGCTCTAGTTTTCAAGATATGCTATTGGGTCAGTATATACGACCCTTGACTTAGGAATGGCGGAGGATAAGTGAGTTATAAAGGGAAGGAATCTCAATTTAAACCAGAAATGACTAAAATACATCTTTGACTGGATCTATGAATAAATCTATGACTGGGTTTGGACGGTACTTGCTTTTTAGGCAAAACAATGAATGATGCAATCTGAAGCTGGTATTGCATCATACGTGATACGAATTGCATCATGTTATTCCTAGAAGTCATGGATGATGCAATCATAACGAAGCTTACATCACTCTGCTGAACAAATTGCCCTATATCAGCTCTAGAAATCATACAGCGTCGTGCTCTCTTATTTGTCAGTGTTTGATTTTGCAAAGGGACACATTTCTGTTTAGCCAAAGTGAGCAGAGATGCCTCGTACTTGTGTGAACCGTGCAGATAACTTCGGCTATGTTTGTGGTGAAGTGACTTTTGCATCACAAAAGCGCAGTATAACCACTATGGTTAAGAAAGCCTCTCACCTTTATTTTGGCTGCAAAATTGGAGATCAGGACAAGAGGTGGGCCCCACACATATGCTGCAACACTTGTGCAACAAATCTTCACCAGTGGTTGAACAGGAAAAGGAAATCTATGCCTTTTGCAGTGCCAATGATTTGGAGAGAGCCAACAGATCATACCAGCAATAGTTACATCTGCATGGTGCCTCCAGTTGGGAAAGGTGTGTCAAAGAAGAAAAAGTGGACTGTACATTATCCAAACATTTCATCAGCTATACGCCCAGTACCCCACGGAGAAGGACTGCCGGTTCCTGATGCACCAGAATCATTCTCACTTGAGTCAGACGAGGAAGAGGAAGAGGATGAAACTTCTGGTCCTGAGCCATCAATGTCACAGGACCCACATTTTCTCCCATCCTCCTCCTCTGAACCACACCTCATAACACAAGGTGAACTGAATGATCTTGTCAGGGATTTGGAACTACCCAAGAGTAAGGCAGAGCTGTTGGGCTCCAGACTACAGCAGTGGAATCTCCTGGCAGGTGATGTTAGGGTTTCCATGTTCCATGACCGTCAAAAGGATCTTGTCCCATTCTTCTTCATGGAAGGTGATCTTGTAGCCTGCACCAACATCGATGGTATGATGGCAGCCCTCAACATCCTTCACGATCCAGATGAGTGGAGACTGTTCATTGATTCATCGAAGACGAGTCTTAAAGCTGTTTTGCTGCATAATGGCAATGTTTTGCCATCAATTCCAGTTGGTCATGCAGTCCATATGAAGGAAACCTATGACAACATGAAACAACTTTTGAGGTGCATAAACTATGACCAACATCAGTGGCAGCTTTGTGGCGATTTGAAGGTTGTTGCTCTCTTGCTTGGTCTGCAGACTGGATACACAAAGTACTGCTGTTTTCTCTGCGAATGGGATAGTCGTGCAAGAGATTCCCACTACATCAAGATAGATTGCCCACTCTGACAGTCATTGGAGCCTGGGAGGAAAAGTGTTCAGCATCCACCACTTGTTGAATCAAGGAAGATTTTGTTACCACCCTTACACATCAAGCTGGGTCTGATGAAGAACTTTGTCAAGGCCATGGACAAAACACAAGCAGCTTTCAGGTACCTCTGTGGAAAATTTCTAAGGTTAAGTGAAGCTAAGATAAAGGAAGGTGTCTTTGTTGGTCCTCAGATTCGTGAACTTCTTCGAGATGATGCATTTGACCATGCACTGTGTGGCAAGGAAAAGACGGCATGGAAAGCCTTTCAGTTAGTGGCAATAAATTTTCTCAGAAACAAGGCAGACAACTACAGGTTGTTGGTGGAAAATCTCCTCAAGGCATACAAAAGCCTTGGTTGCAACATGTCACTAAAGATACATTTTTTGCACTCTCATCTAGATTTTTTTCCACCAAACTGCAGAGCAGTGAGCAATGAGCACGGCGAGCGATTTCACCAGGACATTGCAACAATGGAGAAACGCTATCAGGGCAAATGGAACCCATCAGTGCTTGCAGACTATTGCTGGACAGTGACAAGAGATGCTCCATTTAATGAATACAAGAGACAAGCCAGGAAGTGCCGAGTAGACACTGAATAGGACTAAACTATGTACATAATAGTTTTTTGCCTTTTGTTTCATAATAAATTTTATTTATATAACCCTTTTGCTGATTTTTAAAGTGTTACATAAACAGGACAGGTGAAATATTATCATGTAAAGCAACCATAAACACATGAAAAGACCTAGGTTTACAATTTATGATTAAAACTCTACTATCTACACAATATACATAGACGTAAAATGTAAAAACTTAAATATCTTGGAAACAGTAGCCAATCAGTTGTTTTAATTGTCATATTTGAATTCAGCACATCAAAATACATAATAAATAGCACATTTTATCTCTGAAGCAGACGACTTCTAAAAAATTGTAGACCAGTGTAATAAATGGATCATTTAAGCATGCCCCAATTTAAAACTAAAGCACTAAAACAGGGCATTTTTGACATACGGAGCTCCACAGCTAGATGCCCAACCAACAGCATTGGGTAGTAGACATGTGTCCCTCCATTGAAAGTCTCTGTCATTCATAGAAAGCATATTCATTTTAGTAGTTTAAAGTATGCCTAGTGCATGCAATGCATTAGAAGAGCTGAACAAGAGGTAGATGATAACACTACAAAGCAGATAATAGGAACAGATGCTACTTTTTAGTTGGCTGTCCGTCATGGGGAAGCTCAAGTTGATAAACCAGAAAAATCAGGCAACTTTGTTTGTTTCCTTCCAATACAAAAAAATACTCCTACAGAAGCAATGAGGCTGATAATAACTTGCAATGCCAACAAGGACCACTTAGGAGCATTAAATGATAATATAGAAATGAATTAATTCTGCCAGCAAGCATCATTAAATCAAATGGACATAAACAAGTTCCTCAGCCAACCAATTAAATAAAAGCTTGGAAGAGCCTATCACCATCTCTTCCTTCCATCCCAGGAACATATTCTCATCCTTTCTCTAATCGAGGTTTTATTTGGAGAGAGCGGAAAAAGACCCAGAGACCCAATAAGGTACTGCCTTATTTTGCAGCACTATTAAGAGAAATGTCAACAGATTGCATTGCTGGGGGGAATAGGTGTATATTAAGCAACCTGAGTGCGCTGGATCTGCTAACTGAGGTTAGAAGGGAGAGCTCCTGACTTTTATTGAAGAATGGATGCTGGAGGCGTGGTCACGGAGTTGTTGTTGTTTAGATTCTAGAAGTACCCCAATGTATTAGGCATTTTCCAGTCAAAGAGGTAGATAACCTCCAAAGACCAACAAAAGGTAGAGGAATGCAATGCCATGTGCAAAGGTGATCTTGGGTACAGCTTATTAGCTGCAAGTCGGTATTTAAGTTCATTTAATGTTAAATATATGGAGGCACCTGCCCTCACTCACCATCATCTTCATCTTTACCTCCCTTCCACACCATTCCTTAGCTTCAATTCCAGTGTCCTAACTCTCCTACCCTCCGTGATTCCTTCTCCTCACTTAAATGAGTGCTTCACTCTGGCTATGTCTAGACTGCAGGCTTCTTTGGGAAGAAGCTTTTCCAGAAAAGATCTTGCGAAAAAACTTCTTCCAAAAGAGAGTGTCTGCACAGCAAAAGTGCATTGAAAAAGCAATTTGCTTTTTCAAAAAATAGCGTCCTATCTTGCATTTAAGTTGTGATTAGTATGGATGGCGTGGCCACCAGGCCACCTGTGCTTTTTCCTGGAGGCCTCTTCTTTTGGAAAAAACCCTCTTCCCCATCCACACATGCGTTTTTCCGAAAGAGCTCTTTCGGGAAAAAGGCTTCTTCGTCGTAGAAAGAGGTTTACCAATGTCAGACAAAACCCCTCTGTTCTTTTGATTGTTTTTTTTTCAAAAGAATGTGATTGCAGTATGGATATATGTGACATTTTGTTGGAAAAACAGCTGTTTTCCCGAAAAAACCTCTGCAGTGTAGACAAACCCTCACATGAGTTCAGTTCCTGCAGAACATCTGCAGAAAGGCTTCTCTCATGATGTGATAGTGGGCTACATAACCTCTCTTCTCACCCCCTGTGCATCTGTGAGCTAAAGCACTGATCATTCACCTGATCTGCCTCTCCTTGTTTCACAGAAATGGAGACCAAATTGCACCATGGTAATGTTCTTAGAGAGGATGGGGCATTTCAGATAGTGATGAGGAGAGAATTCTGCCTTACAGAGGGTTTGTGTTTTTTAAGAGTCCAAATTTCTGCTGCAGGTAGTATTACATGGTGCTCCATGTCTGGCCAGAATAACCACTCTGAACCAAACATAAGCTTGGCCATATGGATGGAGAGCTAAGTCTGCACTCATCAACCAGTTGTCAGTCTGGTGTGCCACCAGAACAACAGTTACCACACCTGCCAAGAGGTACAGATTGATGGTAGTAAAATCCCAATGCAAGTTTGTGTAGCTGGTGACATGAAGGAGGTAGTTCCTGGACATTGTGTTCTATATTTTAAGTACTTAGAACACAAGCTCTAAGTTAGGTGCAAGAGACAGTGTGAAAACTTCCACAGGAAACACTGGCAGAGTGCAGGGCAAGAATGATAGAGGGGAAATATTGTTGTTGTTCTGGGTGTATAGTTCAGGCTGCTGATGAAAGTTGTAGTTGCATCAGCTAGTCACAATTATGTTGTAAGGAGATATTTTGCAAGCTTCCCTGCACAACCACTGCATCTCAACACTGTCCTACGTCTCCCAATATTCTGTGCATGGCCTCCCTCCCTTTAGCAGAGCCTGTACATTGTCACAGTTGGGTATGTGGCACAGCTGTGGCTGGCACAGGCTTGTGGATCTATAAAACGACTGTGGACCAGTTTGGGCTGAGGCCTGGGCTCTGAGACCTGATCCCCTTGTGGTGTCTCAGAGACTGGGCTGCAACCTAAGCACAAGAGTCTACACAGCAATTTTTAGTTCCATGAGCCTGAGGAACCTGACCTGGGTTCTGAGACTTGATGCTGTGGCGTTTGTATTGAAGTATAGATGTACCCTCTGATATAGACAAATCCTAGGGCTTTGGATACAAAAGTGAAACCATTAAGATAGGATTTTACCCACAATTCCAGAAATAGAAACAGTCAGCAATTGAATCACTACTGAATTCTTTCCTAGCAGAGTCAGCAAGACAGTGTGGTGAGACTACATAGTTGACAGACCCATGTGGATCACTGAACCGGTTATAGTTTCCATGCCACATGCACAGAATATAACACAGGATATGAGGAGGAAATCAGATAAGGAATTCTGCCATTGCTAGATACTTTATGATCACAAATAATCTCAATCAAAGATGCCATCAATACCACAGCACCATTTGAACAGAAATTAGAAATATGCCAACAATTCATGGGAAAGGTTGGACAAGAATCTGGGTAGAAACAAATAAGATAGATCTGACCATTGACATATTTGTTCCTCTGAACAGGTTAGATCCCAAACTGTGATTCAGATGACCTTCAGGTCTGAGAATTACCAAAGGACCTCATCAGAGCTATCTCCCTTTGGCTTTCAATAAATGCTCTTAAGTGTTACCCCCTTCCCTCTGTGTGCAGGACTGAATGATCTTAAGATATAACCCAAACTATGAAGAAATTTGGATTTTAAAAAATGGTTTAAACCGTGTAATTGTTACTTTAAATTAATCATTGGAAACTGGTTAATTCACAAATGAGCAGTATGTCATCTGGGGGCTGGCTGTTTCTAAAGTGGCTCATGGCCATATAGAAGTCCAATGCAAGAAGGCAGTGAGGCCTTCTGGAATGGCTTGTCCTCCCCCCAAGCCCTGCAATTCTGATATGACCCACTACACACATTACTAGTTCAGGAAGTAGCTGTTTACATGGTAAAGCAGGCAGGAATTAGTACTGAGTATAAAATAGCCTAATTCAGGAAGGAGTGAGCAAGAAGAGCAGGGAGGCAGTCGTGTGTTCTTGTACACAGTCAAAGTAACTAAGGCAGGTGGTGTGTGAAAAGCTCATTGGCATCACTTTTGATTTACACAAAGAGCCTGGGATATGCTGTTACTTTGTGTACACAGTTTATGGTAACAATAGTAATAAAGGAACGGCAGTAAAACATTAAAATCTCCCAGTAACCCAAATGCTCCTTATGTAAATTGTTAGTCTTAGTCAAATGAAATCATGCCTAAGTCCAAGTCTTCAGTTCTAGCCTTACAACAAGTCCACAGACTACGTTTATTAGCCTTTTCTGGATATTTAAGTCCCTAAACATGTTTAGTTTATTTGAAGCCCAATTTAACCCTTTCTGGCCCTAAAACCCAGCTGAAATAGCAGTGCTGTCACAGAGCTGGTCAAGACAATCTGCTGCTGTAGGCAAAACTTCAGTATGCTGTCCCTTCAAGAACAGACTTTAAGGGTGGGAGGATATGTTGAGCCATCTGTTGGTTCAGTGGTGCTTAGATGCCTATAGCTAGAATGTGCAAAGCCTTAATGCAGAAATACACCTTCAGTCTTGGCCCTGAAATGCCAAACTCTGTTGCCGTTCATAGCAATTTCAAGGCTGTGAATCTCATTCAGAACTTCTGTATGCCAGTTTTATACCACTTTAATGCCACCAATCTCCCAGGAGTTACTCCGCAGTTGAGGTCAGAAACAGAATTAATACTCCTGATTGCCAGAGCACTGCAAGTCAGAAGTAGTAGCTAGGGATGTAAAATTTAGATTAATTAGCTAATCAAATAGTCAATACAATTTACATTGACTATTCGATTAGTCAATAAGGGTGCCTCTGCCTTTGATGTGTAGCTATTGCCCGAGGTGAAAGCACTGTGGGGAGTATGGAGCCAGGGGGGGACTCAAGCTTGAGTCCCCCACTGGCCCAGTAGTTCCCACAGCATTTCAAAGCGGCAGCACCGCATGGAGCTCAGCTGAATCCAGGCTCCATGTAGCTCTGCTGCTTTGAAATGCCGCAGGGAGCCCAGCATCAGGCTCCATGTGGAGTTTCAAAGCAGCAGTGCTGCATGGAGCCCAGGGTCAGCGGGGTGAGTTCCCAGCTGATCTGGGCTCCATGCGGCACTGCTGCTTTGAAGCACCCCTCCTCTTTTCCCCACCTCTTGCTGCCTCTTTCTGATGGCAGAAAGGGTGGGGGGAGCAACTAGTCGACGAACGTGTCAGCTGTCTGATAAGCAGGGCTTGACAAACCGCGGCAAAATCCACTCGCCAGACCCACACTACGCATGCGCCAGACCCGCATTGCGCATGTGCACGCTGCCAGTGAACGGGGCGACCGGCTGAAATCTACTCGCCACGGGCAAGTAGATACACTGTTTTGTCGAGCCCTGCTGATAAGCATTTGCTTATCGGATAGTTGACTAGTCGTTCACATCCCTAGTAGTAGCTTGAAGAACTTAGATACTATTTTGACAAACCCTACTTATTGATTAGGTATCTAGTTTACAAAGAGTACGTGGAAAAGGAAGAAAATAGGGTGGTTTGTTTTCTTTTCTCAAATAGCCTATAAACAGAAATCAAACTTAAAAACTCTTCAGAGAGATTAACTCTTTCCCTACTGGGGACACCCATTATCTTATAATTACTGTAAAATGTTCGTAGAGATCATGTGATAACTCCATACCATACAGTGGAATTTCCACCTCACAGGGTAAGATCTTGTACTATAGTGTATGCTAGCTTATAATGGTTCCCATGCACTGTAGTCTATAACGTTGTCTTCTGTTCACAAACTATGGGCCAAATTATTTTCATAGATGTGGTTCCCTAACTTAAATAAGAACTGGATGCTTGCTGTGGAATACTGTTGTTTGTTATTCCAACTGGCATGCTTGCCAACGGGGGCAGTTGCCCCAGGATTCAACAATTCAAAGGGGCCTCGGGATCCCGACTGCCTCTGCTGCTACTGTGCCAGTGCCAGTGCCCAGAGCCCCAGGCCATTTAATTCACCGCTGGAGCACCTCACTGTCTGCTCAGTGACGCTCTGAGGGCTGGGAGGACATACTGCATTCTGGGTGGCACGGAGAGTTGACTGTCTGATGCCCCGCCCCTCTATCTTGCCCTGGGGCCTGTGGAGGTTGTTGCTTCCCCTGCCAACTAGATTTTGTCCAGAATACCAGTATTAAACACACTCTTTAAAATGTCAAGTGGGACTTTTATTGGCCACCAGTGGCCAAGACACAAGGTTTATGGTTCCTCTGAATACACTGCATCTGATGTCAGTGGATCCCGTCTCTTCCATCTGATATCAATGTTCTAGTTGTAGTTTGATTTTCCGAACTAGCAGCTACACAGAGATTTGCTGTCAGCCAAAACAACTGTAATTGATATCTGTGGTCTGCAAGTGGACAGACAGAGTCAATAGCTTTTGGTTATACTCCCTGCACTCAGTTCTGCTCTCAATTACACTGCTGAAGCCTTGTGGCATGGGGATAATAAAGGGCAGAATTTGCCAGCCCTCTTTCCTCAGTGCCCACGAGTGGATTCATTTTTTGTTAAATGGGTATATGGAAGACTCTTGAACCTACATTCATGTTTTTATGAATGGGAAACTCTCGATGTCCTTTCAATCAGCATTGTCCAGCCAGATGGTGGAACTTACTACTTTAAAGAAGCCAAGAGACCACAACCCACACTTAGAGGGGACAGGTTCTCTGCCTTGTTCCACTCCCTTTATGCCTCTCAGGCTGACAAATAGCAGGGGAAAGACAGTAGGTGCTCCAAGTGCTCCTGTCTCGTATCAGGATCCTGTCTGTGGGGGAAACAGTGGGAGGCAGTGGGGGAGATGAGGCAACCAAAACAGAACACATTCATAGAACTGTAGAATACTAGAGGTGGAAGGGACCTCGAGAGGTCAAGTCTAGTCCCCTGCCCTCACAGCAGGACCGAGCACCATCTAGATCATCTCTGATGTCTATCCAACCTGCTGTTAAATATCTCCAGTGATGGAGATTCCACAACCTCACTAGGCAATTTATTCCAGTGTTTAACCACCCTGTCAGTTAGGAAGTTTTTCCTAATGTCCAACTTCAATTACTTCCACACAGAAATCACAAGGCATGGCTCGGAAATGCATGTTGAACTCCTAAACACACAATTTCTTCTTAATCCAGTCATCTCTGAGGGGCACAATTTAGAGCCTGGAGGGCCGGAGATTGGACACCCCTGCTTTGGACATAGTTGATTTCAGATATGCATGTGTCAAACAAAAACATCTTTGGATGAACTGCCCTGGATGTGAGCACTCTACAGATATTGGTACTGTAAATCTGGGAAGGGCTTGCAAACTCCAAACTGAGCACCTGAAACCGTTTAGTGTTATCACAGCTGTCTCCTCTTGGTGGGCAGGGGGATGTAGAATCCCATTACATTTGTCAAGTTCACAGCATTGAGTCTCCTACAGAAAGTGTAGGGCAGGGCTACTCCACTTTGGAAGCCCCGGGGGCCACAATGATACTCAGCATGTGCTGAGGGCCGCAACTTAAGTGTGGTTGCATATACATGCAACTATATATGCAAATAATAGCTTCTTTCACACCTACAGGCATGAATACAAAGATTAAGCCTTAAGCCACCGTGCCGGACCCAAACGTGGCCAGTGTGAGTCAGTCAGCACCTCTCCGGCTCTGCCCACAAGGCTAAGCAGCCAGCACTTCCCACAATGCCCTGGTGCTCTCGGCACCTTCTCCTGGGGGCTAGAAACGCCGACACTCTGTACTCGTCTGCTCCAGCCAGCCCATCTGCTTGCGTCTTTCAGTGCTCACCCCGCCTGGGAGATGCCTTGCCATTGTGGAGCATGTTCCCAATGGAGGCCATGTTCACAGGATCCGACCCATCAGCTGTCTGTTGAGCCCTGCGTAAACCCAAACCACACCTCAGGCCGCAAACAAATGGGCTGCAGCTCACATGTTAAGTAGCTGTGGTGTAGGTGAACTGTTCCCCTAGAGCAGGGGTGGGAAATCTAAGGCCTGGCGGCCAGATTCAGTCCCTGGTTTGTCAGGATCCAGCCCCCAAGGCTCAGGTCTCCCCCCCAGCATTGGGGAGCCCATGCTGGCATTTCAGCCCCCCAACGCAAATTGGATCCCCCCTGCTGCACTTCTGCTTTTTAAATGTATTAAGAGTCAGCCAGCGCTTAATAAATTTAAAAGGCTGATGCGCAGCGGGTGGGACCCAGTGTGAACAGGAAATCAGCTGTCCCAGCTTACACTGGGTTCCCCACACTGCACGTCAGCCTTTTAAACATATTAAGAGCCAACACATTAATACATTTAAAAAGCAGAGACGTGGCATCCTGGGACTGGGCACGAGCCATGAATCAACTGATTCCCGGCTTGTGCCCTGTCCCCGCTACTACCCTGCTTCCCCTGCCCCCCGTGGAGATGGTGCTGGGGGAACCAGATTTTAAGCTGCCTCCCCCAGCACTGGCTCCTGCTCCCCCCCCGCCACCTTGCTACCTCACCCATTGCCTCTTTGAGAACTGTTTTTTAATAGTGTGTGTGTTGAGAGAAGGATACAGTTTTGATTATCTAGCATAGAAGAAAACTGCAGTGGTATTAACTGGATTTGTTATTGCTGGTTTAAGGGGGGTGGGGTCATGTGTTCCCTTCGCCCTTCTTTTCTAGATTTTTCCCCATAAGCAGAGCTCTGTGTCCATGGAGGGTCTTCCACAATGTTCAAAGTTAGGGAAGGGGCAGAATTGGAGCAAGAGTTCAGTGGAAGTTGACGACTCCCACTCTGTGCAGGATGGGAGAGATCAGTATGCAGAGAGTCCTCTCTATGCATTCATCTTTGAAGATCCTCTTCCTGAGTGTGACAAAATCTGACTGGCCACCCACCAAGGGATATTTGGAGAAGCTTGCGGGGTAGGCTGTGCAAGCACATGGTACTGTATTTAAAGAGCTGTGACTCAGTTGAGTTGCTGCAGTGATTATCATACTTTAATTTTATTTAGCACATTTTTCCAAAAGAATCTCAGGAACAGGTTTGTGTTTACATTGTGCAATGCGTTGTCTGATACTTCACATCAATGGGTTAGTCTACAAACTAATATTCTAGGTCAGGCTGCATATGTCTCAGTAGGATTTCAACACCTTCTGCATTTTTGTACTAACAACTCTTAGTTAGCCCTGCCTTCATGACTCTGTCCTCTCTGTGTGTTTTGCTCCAATGTATCTAAGGCAAACTCACAGTATAGATGCACTGCACTGGTGCAAGTCTGTGTGACTTATCCAGGTGAATTATTGGGGTTAGATGTACAGGTGTAAACCCTGTATTGCACTAATGTGCTATCTATGGTGTGCAAATGGCTGGGATTTGCACAGGTCTAACTACATCAGTGTCGCTACATTAGTGCAAACTTCTGTAGTCTGCCCTACTTGGTGACTGCTGAGGAACAATTGCTGCTGAGGAAGGACATGATCCTGTTCTCACAGTTGTTTTACAGCAGTGAAACTCTACTGACTTTGTTGGAGCAGCAGCTGATTCACTCTAGCATGAGATGTGTCCAGCTAGTTTCCTATAGACAACAAAAAGGGAAGTGGTGTGGGGGTTAAGGCATGTTCTTCCTTGTGGGACTTGTGATGTGGCTGCGCTGCAGGAGAAGTCCCTGGCAAACTGCAAAATTCCTCTCCAGCCCCTGGAGGAGTGCATGGTGGATCAACACCAGTTTGAAGGGTATAATGTGTATCCCCTGTACTCTAGCTCAATGTCAATTGAGAGGAGCAGGTCTCACCTTTACTCCACCCCTTTTGGATTGGCAACAGCCATTTAGATTAGCCTGGAGCATCTCTACGTTCAAAGAGTGCCAAGACAGAAACTGTACCTGTCCCCTATTGCAGCAACGCAAGGAAGCGAGAGGCGCCTCTGGTCTCTTTCTCTTCTCCCTTGCCCATAAGCACAAGGCCATCACAAACTATGCCAGATTATTTGTGGTTTTCTTAGTTTTAAAGCTGCTCAAATCTATGTCTTGCAAAAATCCTACAGGAATGGAGGAGGATTCAGCTGTGGGTCCATCTAAAATGTTGTATAAGTGACCAAACCCACATGCGGAGAATAGCCATGTCCTGTCAAATAAGATGCCTCTTGACAGTTTCTGCCCTGAACATCTGATGGTTAGTGGTCAGCACATGCCTCAAAACACAATGGTTCATATGTGCTAGCCATACTTGTATCCTGTCTCATGTAATAGTGGATGTTCTCATTTGCCAGAGCTCAAAGCATCTGAGCTCTTGGTCTCTGTGATACAACATATAATGAGCCTATCACAAGGTTAGAAAGTATTTCCTCAATCGGTTTTAAATGTGTTGCTTATCAGTTTCACGGTGTTCTTGCATTATGTGGAAATGTAAATAAAAGCACCTGAATTACTGTGTCTCATTACTGTGTACGCTGCTAGCAAGTGCCTGCTCTAACTTAAGACATACTAAGTCCTCACTGGGTCCTTAGGGTTTATCTTAGTCAAGTAGATGAATTACTACAACTACCAAGTGGCATAAACTTTGTGGGATCCAATAAAATGGAGCCTTCAAAAAAAGTTGGTGACTCCCATCTCCCTTCCTACCATGACAATCCTACATAAGGGGGAAAAAATTGACCCCTGCATGTAACAGGAACTTAATGGATTTAAAAGAAATTGGAACTTAGAGAAATGGTACGAGCACTAGAGATATGTTGTTAGGTGCAGCCAGAGATTGTTTTAGATAGGGAGAGGCCCAGGAGAAAAGTAAATTTAGGCATTTCTATTCTGTACAGGTTCTTACACCACTCTCATCATCATAGTATCTCAGCATCTTCCAATAGCTCATTAAGCATCATGACTAAGCCTACGATTTTGTCATGGGGATTGCAGAAGTCACAGAATCCATGACTTCCAAAGAGCTCCGTGACTTCAGCCTTGGTGGCTGGGAGCTGCAGGGTCCTGCTGTCTCCTGAAGCATCAGGAAACTGTGAGGAATCCCTGCAGCCTGAGGCAGTGGGGCTCCCAAGTTCCAAATTGCCATAGGCAGTGGAGGGTACCCAGTAGCTCTTTACTGATGCAGGCAACAGAGAGACTGCTGAGGTTCCCCCTTGCCGCAGGCAGCAGAGGGACCCTGCAACTCCCAGCTGCACAGGGGCAGGGAGACCCTGCAACTCCAAGCTGTAGTTGGTGGGGTCCCCCAGAGCTCTCAGCAACCCCAAGATGCCCATCTCTTTCCCATTTTATCATGGATATATTTAGTAGAAGTCAGGGACAGGTCATGGACTTCAAGTCATGGACTTCTGTACATTTTTCCTCATTGCCCATGACCTGTTCCTGACTTCTACTAAATATACCCATGACAAAATCTTAGGGCACGTCTTCACTCACCGCGCCAGAGATCGCTCTTCTGCTGTTCTATTTAACAGGTCTAGTTAAGACCAGTAAATGGAATGCTGAGGGCAGCTCTGGCTGGGGTGCATACTCCTCTCAGTTGCTCCCATCAGCCTCCCTCTGTGAAGACGGCGCCAAGCTCAGGTTAAGGTAAGCTGACTCTAGCTACGAATTTTATGTAGCTGGAGTTGCGTACCTTAACCCGACCTTCCTGGTCTAGTATAGACCTGGCCTTAGCCTTAATCATGATTGATGTTCTCTCTCTCTATCTCCCCCCTCCCCTTTCTCCAGAGGGAGAATGCTATATGCAGGGGAGTTTTATTTTTTGGTACGGTTTGTTTTTGTTTTTCTTTTTTTAACATACATGCTGCTTTGTATGTTTGTAAGGGCAGATAGGTTGAAAAATGAGTTGTGTACTTGAAATTAAAATAATCAAGTTTGTGATGAACTGGCCCCTGAGAGAGCTTGGTCTCCTGCACAGATGAGGTGGACAGCTCCTTTCTGCCAGAGAGACGGAGTTGTCAACCACAGTCTTCATCTAAGAAATGTAGGCAGTCTTTTAGATATGCTGAGCACAGGCTACTGAGTATCTTGGAGATAAGAGCAGAGACCTTGAACATGACTTCATATTCTATGGAAAGCCAGTGTAGGGAGCAGAGATAAGTCTGATGTGCTTACGATAACCATGTTGCTAAGGAGAAGTGCTGCAGTGGTTTGTGTTAGCTGTAGGGGCTGATGACTTCATGTCCAGGTTTATTGCATTGCTTTAACCCAGATGGGAGGCAATGAAGGATAATGAGCTGGCCTCAGACATACCATCAGACAGAGTCTCCAAGCCAACAGGAGGTGGTAGAAAGCATTTCTCACAGATGCTGCTGTGTGAGAGCTTAATGTCGGTGAGAAAGCCAAGAGAAATCCTAAACAATTGACTGAATTGAACAATTGAGGGGGGATGTCCAGAGTCAAAGGAGACTGCTTCTTAGTTGCAAATAAGTGCTTTCCTCTGCCTACCAGCAGAGCTCAGCTTCAGCTAGTTGTTTTTCATCCAGGGGCTCATTTCATCCAATCACTAGGCCATCTTGGTAGTAGTGCTGTGATCATATGTGGAGGAGAATAGGAAGATTTGTGTATCACTATCATATTGCTGGCACTTTAGTCCATATAGCTTGGCCAGTTCATCAGTGGCCATCAATAAATGCTGAACAGAACCAGAGAGAGAACCCCATAAATGAAAGGTCTGGTGATGGAGTTGCAATTTCTTGTCTGTACTCTTTGGATGCACCCCTCCAAGAAGAACTCAGATCATTTCAAAGCATTGCCCTGGGTGCCTGCTACCTCTCTAAGGCAGGACAGTAGTATCTCATGGTCAGGAGTGTTGAATGCTGCATAGATGTCCTCGAAGATGAGAATGGGTATCTACCCTCCCTCCATTGACAGCAGGAGATCATCCATCAGTGTCACTAGAACTGGTTTTGTCCCAGGTTCTGGCCCAAATCCAGATTGTGCCAGCTCTAAGACACTGACTTCAGTCAGATGAGCATATATTTGGCCTTTGACTAGCAGCTCAGGAATTTAAAATACTGGGTGGTAGTTGGCTAGAACCAATTAATTGGGGTTGGCTTCTCAGTGCAGATAATTTTACTGTGTGTTTGAAAAAGAAAGGGATAGTTTCTTCATTGAATGGCACCAGTTGTTCAGGATTCTATCCCCAATCAGGAAGAGCACAGATCTGACTTACATAGCTGAGGGTCAGAGTGTCTATTACTTTTTTTGAAGAGTGTACTGACTTCCAGGAATGCAGCTGTGTTGTTTGTTGCCTTGTGTGAGCCGATTAATGCAGGTGGAAAAGCAAAAATGAGTCAGCAGTTTGTCCCTCCATAGGGTCTGTTATACTATGGCTTGAAACTTGCATTGGTTCCAAGCAGCCTTTGAAGCATAGGCTAAGGCTTCAGGAGCATAAGGTAAGGGAAGGGCTAAGTAGGCAAAGGGAAAACTTGGCTTATTTGAGCTGGGAAGACCACACAGAAGAGATGAAGCTAATTAAAGCAAACTGTTGCCAGCAAAGGGTGATGTTGGTGCAGCAGTTAAAAAAGCTAACAATGTTACGAATCACTAGGAAGGGGACACACAAAAAGGCAGGAGATATAATGTCACTACAGAACTCAATGGTACACCCACATCTTGAATACTGTTCGCAATTCTGGTTACCCCATCTCAAAAAAAAATTACAAATGGAAAAAGTGTAGAGAGGGCAACAAAAATGATTAAGGCTATGGAAGAGCATTGATATGAGAGATTAAAAAGTCTGGGACTGTTCATTTTAGTAAAGATTTGACTAGGAGGAACGTGATAGAGGCCTATAAAATCATGAATGGGGTGGAGAAAATATTTACCTCCTCACATAAGTCAAGAACCAGAGGTCACCAAATAAAATTGAGGCAGCCCATTGAAAACAAACATAAGGAAATACTTCTTCATACAATGCAGAGTCAGCCTGTTGTAAGTTCAAAAAAGAATTGGAAACGTTTCTAGAGGTCAGGTTCATCAATGGCTATTAGCCAAGATGGTTAGGGATGTAACATCATGCTCTAGGTGTACTTAAGCCTCTGACTGACAGAAGCTGGGACTGGATGAGAGTGGATGGATCACTGGATAATTGCCCTGTTCTATTCATTCCCTCTGAAGCATCTGACATCTCCCACTGTTAGAAGACAGGACAGTGGGCTAGAGCTAGATGGACCATTGGTTTGACCACGTATGGCTGGTTTTATGTTTTTTGGGGGGTGGTGGTGAATGAGACGTTGTAGAGGGAGGCTTGTTGTTCCTATTTGTTTTTGTTATTAATCAATTTTCAGACTGTTGGAAAAGCTGGGGGGGAAGGCTCTTCATTCTTACCTCAGGCTAGATCCTTTCAAATATATGCCCAGGCTAGCTAAAAGTCATCTTGTGTAAACACCTTTACTGACAAAATAATTCCACCCCCTATGAGGGGGTTTTGCTTTGTGGGCAGGAGAGCACTCCTGCTGACAAAGCAGAGTTCACACTTTCACTTGCCACCACAAAACTTTGTAGTTCATGGGAATGGGTTAAGGACTTGTAAATGACACAAGTTTTTTGTTGATCAAATGCAAGTTTAGACATACCCTAAGCCATCTACATTCTCTGCCCCGGTACTGGAGCTAACTGGAGATTGTTTTGAACTTTAGCATAATAAGGAGCAGCACTAAGGCTAAATTGCTATAGTGTTATGGGCCATTAGGAGAAGGAGTTATACCTGCTCCGCTCACCTACCCACCTCTAGCCTGCCAATGACATAAGGGAGGGCTGGGGATAGGTAGTATAGAGACAGTTACACTGGCTTTATGCCACTTATGTGTTCACGTATTCCTGAGGCCAAACACTGTGTTCAAAAGCTATTCAGAATCCTCTTATTTCATTTCAGATATCTATATAGTTGTTAGTCTGTTTATCAACCTGTACTGAGACTGGGTCACTCTTGATTTCACAGCAGTTTTGCAAACCAAAAGCAGAATAGTACTTCCTTTGCACATTTCCTGAAGAAGGCTTTGTCACAGCAGTTTGCACGTGTGTCCTTTGCTGACTGTGCACTTCTAAATTTTTCAAATTCAACAAAACATATAACCATAAGGTAACAAAGCTGGCTGCTCTTTCCTTTCCTATTAACCACACAGCCATACAGCAGTAGCGAAACAACTTATTTTAGAGAGGAAATGTTGGAGACTGCTCTATGCATGAGCAGTTCCATTAAGAGGGAAAATGGAGTTATAACTAATACAGCACCTGGATGCAGACTCCTGTCTCGTTTTAATCCAGTAATAGACACGATGCTCTTCACACTTTGCTGCTAAAAGCAAAATAAATAAATTAATTACATAAAAAATGGAGAAAGGCTCATCATGCTTCACTTTCTTTGCAATGAAACCCAAGTTCGAAAGCTATTACATAGCAGATGGCTTTGAATATGCTGTTGCATAATGGAAACCTTGGCTGTGCCTTTGCAGCAGTCTTCCAGAGCTCCAGGAGACAGGAGGATGCATTATAAGCTTCCCTTGATGATTGCCAGGGCTAGGTCCAGTCTTACCTCCAATTCCTTTGTGATAGTCGGTGCCACCATCCAGGAGCAGCCCTTACATTCCAGGAAGGTCAAGGTCTTTTGAGCAGGATTCCACCATATCTAGAGGTGATGGGGGAGGAAAGTGCCCTTTCCCTTCTGTCCCCCCCGCCCCCCGTCACGTCCAGTTATGGTACACCCACACATTAGCCAGCCCTAATGCTGTTGATTAAAGAGGACGCTCTGTTTGATTTTTAAAGCATTTGCTTTAATTCTTTATTTTTAATATCAAAAGCAATATTTAAGATATCTGAGCAAAATAAACTGTATTCAGTGGGATTTTAGCCAAGGGCCTAAATTCAGTCCTACCATCTAGTAGCAAGAGATGAAAATTGCACTTCTGTACCACCAGACTTACTCCTTAATTCTTCCTTGGGGGAGAACAGGTGGAGGTAAAAGGGAGTTGGCAAATAAAGCATGTGATCCAGATACCCCTACTCCAGCTGAATATTATCTTACTCTGCAGTGTTCCATTGACTTCACTGGGCTAATTCATCACAAGGAACAGCTTGGTGCAAACAAAGCTGGCAAAAATCAGCCCCGAATTAACATGTTTATGCTTTGATGCCACTAAGTACTGTTTAATATAAGAAAATAATAGTGTTTTAATGCTGTATATTTCTACTGTTGTTTTCAAGCTGTAGCCAGATTAAAGTGTTTGTTTTTCTAGCAGAAGCTGAAATTGTCTTTAGTGTACCCTTCCATGATTAAAATCTCACTGGACTGCTATCTTCCTACAGAATGAAGAGACGTAAGTGTTCTTACAAGTATCCCATGAGATGGAAGATCCTGATCCTGTTTTTAACAGTGTGGCTGCTTGCACTTTTGAAACTTCTTAATGTTGAAAGACTCCTATTCCCTCACAAAGGTATTTATTTAGTAGAGCATTTTTTAAGCACCTCTTCTTATGTTAGAAACAAGTACTCCCATCTTAGAAATGACTTCCAGTATGAAATCAATTGTTCATATATATATGAACAAGAACCTGGTGAAATTGGCAAGAGTTTAGAGATAAGAAGAAAAGAAATTATTGATTTAGATGATGAAGACGTTATAGCTCTGACCAGTGACTGTCAGGTAGTATCGTACACTTAGAGGATACCACCTAAAACTGGTTTCACCAGAAGAGGAAAGTTTCCCATTAGCCTACTCTTTGGTTGTTCACAAAGATGCAATAACAGTTGAAAGACTTATACATACAATATACAGCCATCAAAATATTTACTGCATCCATTATGACCAAAAGTCTGCTACTACTTTCAAATGTGCAATGGACAATTTAGCTAGGTGCTTCCCCAATATTTTCATTGCATCTAGATTGGAGACAGTGGAATACGCACACATTTCTAGGCTTCAAGCAGATTTGAATTGTTTGTCTGACTTGATGAAGTCGTTGGTTCCATGGAAGTATGTTATTAATTTGTGTGGTCAAGACTTTCCGTTGAGATCAAACTTTGAATTGGTATCTGATTTGAAGAAACTCAATGGAGGAAACATGCTGGAGACTATAAAGCCAAGTAGCAGCAAAAAGGAACGATTTACATATCATTATGAACTTCAGAAAGTGCCTTATGAATACATGCAGATGCCTGTAAAAACCAACATTTCTAAAGATCCGCCCCCACATAACATTGAGGTTTTTGTAGGCAGTGCCTATTTTGTTTTAAGTCAAGCATTCATCCAATATACCTTTGAAAATTCTCTTGCTAAAGACTTTTTTGAATGGTCCAAGGATACTTATTCTCCAGATGAACATTTCTGGGCAACTCTTGCACGTGTGCCTGGAATACCTGGGGAAATTTCAAGGTCAGCTCACGACATAACAGATCTGCAAAGCAAGACTCGCCTGGTGAAATGGAATTACCTGGAGGACCACTTGTATCCTCCTTGTACTGGTACGCATCTTCGCAGTGTGTGCATTTATGGAGCAGCAGAATTAAGGTGGCTTATAAATTACGGACACTGGTTTGCCAATAAATTTGATTCCAAAGTGGATCCTGTTTTAACAAAATGCTTGGCAGAAAAACTTGCTGAACAACAAAGGGAATGGGTTTATTTGTCTTCTGAAAGCTCTTTCATGCACAGAAGTTCTTCAGGTGTTTCACTATAGCAGTACACCACACTTAGTATTATCCAGTGTCTGATGTTCCATTGCTTTGACCTTATACAGTCTTTTATGGGGTGCAAAATGCTACCAAATCGAATGCTCCTTCTGCTCAACTGTAAATGATTACACAAGGTGCATGAGAATCAGGCCTCCAGGCATGAAGTTATATGTCATGCCTTTGAAGGACCATTACATTATTCACCATAACAGCACTGTGTCACTAATACTTTTGAAGGTGGGTCTTATAAAAATAAGCTCCACTTTTGAATGGTTTTGGGGGGGGCTGTGGCACTACCTATGGTAATGAAATATTTCAAATTAAGCCTGCCTGTGCAATTGATAGGATAATTCCTCGTGTCTGTCCTCACACCCTTCTTCTTCTTCTTCAAAATATTGGAACATAGGAAAGAAGATATCCAGGTCTGCTACCTCAGGAAAGCTAGAAGTAAAAATCCCAGCTTCTGAACAAAACTAAAATGAGTCTAAAGAGAAAAGTCTAATGACCATTGAGCCATAGGGCTGATCCTGTGAACCCTCCACTCCCAGTCAATGGTAGATGAGGATGCTTAGCCTTTTGCAAGATTGGATCCATAACAATGATTTTTGCAATGTGAATATGATTGGATTGATCCTGGAACCTTGCCCATTGCATTAGAAGTAGCAGTGTTCTCATCTGTCTTTGCAATTAGTTTTCCTCTCTCTCAATTTTATGTTTCCATATCTGTGAATTTTGTGATAGTTGATAGAAGCAGTATTACACAGGGTAGTTCTTTGACGTCTGTATGTATTAGCGAGAAATGACAGCTTTCGGAGCTCTACCAAACAGAAATTAGTGCCAGAAAATGTATTATTCCAGCTCCATTGTCATCTCCTCCATTAGAAACATTCTGATGCAGAACCATAGTCATTCAGGGCAGGAGCACCATTTTAGGATGGTGCACAACAAAGGCAGCTTCTAATGAGCATTCATTAGAAATTTGGTGTTGCATTAAAACACAAAATATTGACAAGCCCAGATCCTGAGTTTGGGGGTGAGGATCACAGCTTGGGAGGGGGCTATGTAGAGCCACTTTTATGCTTTCCGGATCCTGGGCTGATCTGTGTCAAGTCAGGCTTTCACTACAGCTTAGAACCACATGCTTCAGATTGCTTTGTCTGCCATTGAACCCAAGGATTATCCTGATAGCTGGGGTTCTTGGGGCATGATGGAGCCCTCACCATCCCCTTTCTCTCAGCTATGCCCCGCTACACTGGAGCCCAGGAGAGGTGGTGGGGAAGGAGCCTGTACAGCAGCTGTTGTAACCTCAAAGTCTGACTATGCAGGAGGAAGTCATTTGGGACCTGGGTCTGCCACCAGAAGAGCTTTGTACTGTCCCAACACCGCCCAGCATCTAGCTCACAGTGTTCAATAGCATATTCTTCTTGTCTTTATCCATCCATATACTGCTGAATTAATAACCATGCCCTGTTGTCTCATTTAGAGACTGAGACCATCACGACTCTTGATGCACAGTACCCATGGAAAGTGTTTTAGCTGATTGCATGAAATTGTGACTCACACTGGCAGAATTGTAGACATACATAATTTGAGCCAGTGATTCAGTCTTAGCTTTAGCACATAGGGTAGCCGTGGACTAAGCCCTAGTGGTTTAAGAATGGAACTGAACGTCAGGAGTCTTGGGCTTTCCTCCCAAATCTATCGCCAATTTGCTGTGTGAAGTCACTTAACTTCTGTACCTTAATTGTCCCATCTTTAACATGGAAATAATGCTGTCCAGCCACCTTTATGAAGCACCTAGAGATCTGTGTCTGAAGAGCCTATTGTAACAACTTCTCAGCAAAACTATTTGTGACATCAATGAAATGCATGGAACACCATTTCCCTTGATGTTTTGGTTTCTTACATAAATAAGAATTTTTTGTTAACTACATGCAATTTAGGCTGATAATCTGCCTTTGGTACCATTCTGGTTTATCATGATAATATGATGCATGGGGACTTTCTAGAATGTGAATTATTGATTGCATTTATGGAATTGTGTGTTACCACAATTAGGCTGTCATATCATGAAAGGCAGTTAGGGTATTAGAGGGTCAAACTTAGGCCTTGTTTATATAAGACAATTTGTATCAGTTGAACTAAATGAGCTTCAAAACACATCTTTAGTTAAGGCACTATGCATCTGTGTGCATGGGTGCCAGGTTAGTATAATTTGTATTGTGCCCAGATTGGGTCCAAGCAGAGCCATAAGCTTTGGGGGATCCCACACTTCAGGGGGAGGTGGGGTCCAGCGTGGCCTGAGAGGTTAACAGTGGGTCTAGCACTGGCATAAGCAAGCAACCTAGCCCCAGTCCACCCCTCCTCTGCCTGACACTATTCCACCCCAAGACCCAGTCCCCTTCTACACTGTTCCCCAAGCCGCCACCAGCTTCTTTTTGGTTTCGGCCCCCTTCCCAGAGCGATGCTGAGAGCCAGCAGGGTGGGCTGAGGCCAGGTCACTTATTGCTGCTGATGCCAGGCCCCCTGCTAACTGCCCAGGCCACCCTGGACTCTGCTTCCCCCTGAAACGTGGCCCTCTTCCCTTCCTCTCTCCCTCCCCACAAGCTTATAGCTGTGCTTGGACCCATTCTGGGCACCACCAACAATTATAAAACCTGGCGCCCATGCACACAGATGTATATTGGCTTAACTAAAGATGTGTTTTAAAGCTCATTTAGTTCAGCTGATGCAAACTGTCTTGTGTAAATAAGGCCTAAGTTTGACTCTCTGATGCCCTGACAGCCTTTCATGATATGACAGCCTAATTGTGGTAAAATGTGGGGCTTAGGGCAGTTGTCCTGATTCATCCTATGGAAATATAAGCCCAAACATTGGTGGAGCCGGGCCCATGTTCCTGAATATTAATGGAGCACAGGCATCACGATCCCATATAACTCTTCACCTGAGTCTGTGTGAGTAAGGCCTTATAGACTTCCTAGACCATGGAAAATAAGGGAATGTAGAGGTGATGCTGTATGCTAAATTAATGTCACTGGGGCCTCCATTATGCTACATGTTTCTCAGAAATATTTGAAATTGTGTGTGCCGAGTCACAATGCTTCGAATTGTAAATATCATCATGGATATCTGTTTTTTCTGAAGATATAATCCGAAACCATTCTACCTTGTGGTGTGATGGTCTACAAAATGTTTCCAAAAACAGTCTGTCTCCAAAATTTTAAATTACATTTCTGAATTATTTCCAACCCCTAATTTGTAAAATTTAACATAGGCACAGTTCTGCCCATTGAGGTTATCACCTGCCCCCAGCTTCTCATCCATCTCCTTCTCTTTATTGTCACTTGTTTGAAATGACTGGCATGAGCCTACCTATTGGCTTTTCCATTCTTGAGAAATGTGGCCATACCAAAGGTATGCTGAAAAGTATAAAATTTAGTGTGGGCAGAAACTAAATATACACATTTATTAATCCAGTATTACACTTCACTGGGGAGTTTTTGCAGTTCTTATTAAAGCTAGAAACTCCTCCCACAGCCTCTACAAAAGTCTTCTATATAAGTTCTTGTCCATAGCATTTTCAAACAGGGGTGCCATTTCATATTTTGATTGGGGTAGGAACAACTTTATCCATAATTCCCAGAGCTATTTAGGCACTTGAAAATTCTCATTTTCTGGCAGATAATTTAGCAGCTAGTTGACAGGAGTCCTGTATCTTATTCCTATATAAAAGAAAGACAACTATTAGACCCACTCAGCTCTAATAACATGTTCTGGTATCTTATGGCAGTCATGTAAGGGCACTGTTAGGTTTAAAATTTTAATATGTCTTCTGAACTTGTTACTAACTCTACAGAGAGAGAGAGAGAGAGAGGGAGAGGGAGACCCTATTAGAACTCATGGGTTCTATCTCAGCTCTGGAATGGGAGTGAGGTCCTAGTGGGTTACAGCAGGGGGCAGATACATTTGGTTCTATGTAAAAACATCAGATGGCCATACTGGGTCAGACAAAAGGTCCATCTAGCCCAGTATCCTGTCTTTTGACCATAGCAAATGTCAGGTGCTTCAGAGAGAATGAACAGGCAATCATCAAGTGATTCATCCTATCACCCATTCCCAGCTTCTGGCAAACAGAGGTGAGGGACATGCAGAACATGGTGTTGGATCTCTGCCCACACTGGCTAATAGCCTTTGAGGGACTTTTTCTCCATGAACTTTAGTTCTTTTTTGATCCCTGTTATACACTTGGCTTTCACAACATCCTCTGGCACAGAGTTTCACTGGTTGACTGTGAAGAAATATTTTCTTTTGCTTGTTTTAAATCTGCTGTATATTAATTTCATTGAGTGACTCTTAGTTCTTATATTATTTGAAGGAGTAAATAACATTTTCTTATTCAATTTTTCCACATAATTCACTCTGTCCTATCATCCTTTTAATCATGTCTTTTTTCCAAACTGAAACGTCGCAGTCCTTTTAATCTCTCCTCCTGTGGATGTGTTCAATACTCCTAATAATTTTTGTTTTCTTTCTCTGTGCCTTTTAAAAAGCCAATATATCTTTTTTTTGAGATGCGTGATCAAATTTGCACACAGTATTCGATATTTGGGTGTTGTGGGTGTACCATGGATTTATATAGAGGCAATATGATATTTTGTCGTCTTATCTATCCCTTTCCTAATGAGTCCAAATATTCTGTTTGGTTTTTTATTACTACTAGACATGGAACAGATATTTTCAGACAACTATTCACAATGACTCCACTGTCTTAATTAGCTGAACCAACCAATAAATAACACATTGTTTTGTATGTATATTTGGGATTATATTTTGCCATGTACTCTGCATTTATCAACATTTAATTTAATCTGTCATTGTGTTGCCCAGTCACCCAGTTTTGTGAAGTCCCTTTGTAACTCTTTGCAGTCTGCTTTGGACTTAACAATCTTGAATAAATTTTGTTTTCATCTGCAAATTTTGCAAGCTCACTGTTTATGCTTTTTTCCAGATCATTTATGAATGGGCTGAATAGCACTGATCCCAGTACAATGGACACCACTATTTACTTCTCTCCATTCTCATAATTCCATCCTTTTTCCTATTTTTTGACTGGAGTACCTGACAGTGCTTTCAGGCTCATTTAATCATCTGTAGTTTCCTTCAATGACAAGCCTTTTGTTATCTTAATCGCCCTGTCTCTGTTTATAAACAAACTCCCTGCCACAAAGGATGTGCTGCTCCCAGCTTTGGAATTTATCACATATCACACTCAAGCTGTGTTGCCCTTAAGAGCTCTATCTGAGGCTAGGGTGAGATTCCCAGTATAAAATTCTGAGAGGGCTACAGCCCTCCTTCCCCAATGGTGCCCCTGTTTTCAAATGGATAATATATTTGCATCATCAGATAGCTTTCCGTGTTTCATCCCATTAAATACAAGGGGTCAGCTCCTGGTCCCATTCCCACCTCCTTTGCACAGCTCCAGTAGCACAAAGCAAGTGGAAAACCAGCTTAACTGGCCAGCTGGGGCTTTTCCCAGAGAAGATGTCCAGGCAGGCAAGGATATTACCAGTAGATAGAGGGCATGAACATTGCTGTGGCTCCTGGCTACCAGAACAGCTACCGCAGTAAACAAACATAGAACACTGCTCAAGTTGCTACTTGGACCTCCTAAGCTGTGCTGGGGCAGAAGAATTAGTCCCCCAGGATCAGGGCGAAGGTGGCTGGAAATGGGGGAGGTTGACAAAAGTGGTAGCTTTTTTGTTGGAGGGTACTACATGTAGAGTACCTCCTTGACTTTGTTCAGGATTTGACACAGATTTCATCCAAGTAAATTATTGTTAATGTCACAATAAAGCTGATTTGAATGTGACAACATCTCAGATTGTATTGAATTTCCTCTCTCTACTGTGGTTGGTATGAGTAGTATACACGATAATTTAAGTACACTTTTATTTACTTGTGAAACATGCTTAATATTCAGTAGGTATAATCAGTCCACTCCTTTGTGTCTCTATCATACATACAGTTGATCAGAGGCAGCTATTTCAGTAGTTGCTCCTTTTAAAGGTAGAGCAATTGAATAAGTATGATACAGTTGAGATTCGGAAACAAAACCCTGCATCCAACTACCCCAAGTCTTGGGAAAATTTAGAATTTGCAGCCCAGGCATGTCTCAGTTGTTGCCCAGCAACTACAACTCAAGATTTTTGAACATTCTTTATACATTATCACCTGTTATGTCTCTATCTCACAGTTAAGAATGTGAACATGCATGATTATGATGTAAGTAAAAGAAGGCAAATATCACTGGTGGGTTGGTGCCCAGCTACTAACGACTCCCAAATGAGTATGCTGCAGAGTGAACTCTCCTCCTAGCTAGTTGCTGAACCTGTGTGCAGGAACTTCTCCTCTCTGCTAAACCAGAGATCTAATCTTACATCCCACCTACCAAACCTGTTCACTCTCTCTTCACCCGATGCTCAGCTCCAACTCAAATGTACCTAGAGTCTCTCTCACTATCACGGCCTCCCTGAAATTGAGATTTCAGAGAAATGGGAAAATGTGAAGGAAAAAAAAAACAAGAATTCACAGAATAAGTTACAGAACATCATAGCTTTGGTAGAAATGTACTTTGCTCATTGATAGGGGATTTCTGGAGTTTAACAGGCAAGTGAATTTGCTGGTTTCTTTGGCTCCAGTCCTAAGGTGTCTGAGGCACACACTTTAAGTAGAACAGGACTATTACTGTTAAGCACATAAGTCTTCACAGGATTAGTGTTCCAACGGCCCAAATTTTGCCATCATGGAAGTCAATGGCAGAACTCTCATTAATGCCAATGGAACTAAACTTTGGTACTAATGGTCCTAAGCTGATTCATTTCCAGTGAAATCAATGGAAAGATTCATGTTGACTGCAAGGGGATATTTAGATTGGGACTTTAAAAGTTTAGCCAGCAGATTGATCAACTTTAAAAAATAGTCACAGCCAACACTTGTAACTGTCATGATAATAAATGGATTGGTATGGGGGCGGGAGAGAGATTGCAAATTTGAGTATGTGGCTCTCTCACAAATTTGAATGTGTGGTTCATATTTTCTTTTATGGTGGAATAAAAGGATTTTCAAGGGAAGAATAGCAAATATAGAAAATGAACACATTCTATATTTGCAGTTAAAAAAAATCTCAGTTGAGACTTTCCATGACTGCTCCATCATATTAGATTGTGGCATTTAGTTCAGAATGGGGACCCAGAAGAAAAACAAAATGCAGGAGATGGAAATGAAGAATAGATGGTAGCCTATTGTGAATTAGCAGTGTGACCTTGATTGTTATATACAGAGATAGCATTTGTTGATGTTTTTGTAGAACTTAAATAGCTCTTGAAGGTACTGATTTCTGTTTATGTGAAAATGATGGTTTCCTTTTCCCTTCAGAATAATGTATTCAATATGTATTTTATTCTACTAGCTATTGAAAATGTTCTGTGTTTTTGTATTTCAGAAGAATAGACTGGCACACCTTTCCTTGTAAAGCTTTCCAAAAATGTTTGATTTCAATGGGCAATACCTTTTGGCAGACACAGTGCTGCTATAATGTTTGCTCCCTAAATCAGTTTTCCATTCATCTGTGTTTTACAGGATTTCTTTCACTTTATAGTGCTCTTGATGAAAGATCAAGTGGACTTTGAGATCTTTCCTTTAACAAATGGTGGTAAATGGGTACAGTAATCATAATCTTAAACACACAAACCTTTTGAAGAGGTCAATCCATCAATAATATATGCTCGAAATGTACATAGAATGTTATGCTGTACAGTCATCTCAAGGATCACAAAGGAATTTCCCCAGTTACAGAGGGAATCCCCAGAGCTGGAGTTTATCTACAGATTTGATACTGTTAGCCTGGGCTTAAACAAAGACATAAACTGATAGACGCATTACAAAGCCAATTTCTCCTGCCATTAACATTTGCATTACCACATCAAAAGCTATGTATGGGACACATCCAGCCCACTTAATTAGCCTCATTAACACAGGTTTTAACGTGTTGCCACTCTGAATTAATCATCTTCCAGAAGAATAACGGAGACAGGGAAACGGGGGAGTGCATGCAGCGTCTGGCGTAGGGTGAAGGAAATATGAGACTCTGGTATTGGGAAGGGATATATAAAGGGCTACAGAACCCTAGAGTGTGTGAGGAGGTGAAATTAAGGAACTCTGATATGGGGGACAGGGCACAGAACCCTTAAGATAAGAGGTGAAGAACAGGAGATCCAAGTATGAAGGGGAAGGGGAGCAAGAGAGACCTGGCTCTAGATCAGGAGAGAACAGGTGAGTGACAGAACCCTTGACATGGGAAGAGGAGAATGGGGGACCCTGTGTGGGAGATAAACAGAATCCCTGGCAGGGTGAAATTGGGGGGAATTGCAAGGAGTCCCTGCAATAAAGAGGGATGGGCAAAGGATGCACGGTGGAGGAGTCCCCGGTGTTTGCAGTGATCTTGATCTACACAAGCTACAAAGCATGTGACTCCTGAGTTACCTGAGCAGGGACTGCAGGGGTTGGCATGTAGGTCAGATCAAAACAATTCATGTCATAGGATGGGCACCCCTTGAGAGGAAAGATCAGGAACTTGCCTTAGGGCAAGCTTTCTGGAACTAAAGGAGCCTTGTATTGTCCTGCTTCCCCTTGCTTGTGGGGACAAGCAAGCCAGAAGAGAGCAAGCAGAGCACTGCAAGAGGTGAGCAGTTAGAAAAGCAGAAGTGTCTGGGGGGAGGGCAGAAGACACCCTTTCCATCACTTCTTATTCTGCTGGTTCAGCGTCTCACCTTTCTGGGCCAGGTGCTGGTTTCCGTATTCACATGATTAGAGTTTGACTCTACTGCTCCACTGAATAAGGAAGGCAAGACTAGACCACTAGCATCCCTCAAAGCATCTCTTCCTCCTTCCCAAAACCTTGACAGAAGATGGTCTTCTCTGAAGGAGAAGGAGAGTGATTGCGTACTCTAAACCAATCACATCTATGCAAATAGCAGCATGCCTTTTGGAACTCCAGGTGTATGTCTTTGAGTCAGTCAATTACTCAGGACAGGACCATGGGTTTTTGATTATATAGCAGCAAGGATGCTGATAAAACTCAGAGAAAAAGTTACAGAAAAGGTGGGGAGTACAAACATTATGACTCATTGATGTATACATAGTTCTCTCTGAAAATGCCTTATTCAAAAGACCCTGTAAGATCTTCCTCAGTAACAACTTCTTGGTTGTTAAGGTAATTGTTGGTTCAATATATAGTTGGGTTGAGATTCGCACAGAAACCAGCACCAGACCCAGCGGCTGTAAGTGAACTAGTCAGTCGCTGTTATTTATATTGCCATAGCACCCAGGAGCCCCAGTCGCAGACCTGGACCCCATTGCATGAGGGGCTATACAAATGCAGAACAAAAGGGAAAGTCTACACTACAGCTGGGAGTGAGCTCCCAGTCTGGGCAGGCAGACTAGTAGTGGGGTCATACTAGGAATAGCATTGTGGACTTTGTGTCTCTGGTGGAGACTCAGGCTAGCTCCCCAAGATCAGACCCAAGGGATGAATAAGCTTTAGCAACGAAGCTGCTGCCTGGGCAACCTTACTAATTTTACTGCATTTGCTCAAGCTCTGCTAGCATGAGTCTGTGTATCCACTGTGAGAGACTTGCTCCCAGCTGCAGTGTAGATATGCCCAATGAGGTCTCGGAAGTTTCTCAGATGAGATGTTCAGGATTCAGACAGTATGCCTAGGGCAGAATGGAAAGAAAGCTCATTTTCTGACAACAGAGCTGGGCATAAAAATGTCTTAGCTGAGAAGTCTGCAAGTGGTATTTCCTGTGTGCAATTCCACTTGGAGGTTTTTGCAAACCTTTTCTCAGGGAAAAAAGGACTTGAGTACATTTTGAGGAGAAAAGAAATGGACTTGAAGAAAGTTGCCTAAAACTGCATCTATTTTTCTTCCCCAAGGAATCAGTCCCATTGCAAAGCCTTAAGAGTCTGCTCCTGGTTGGCAAAGGGGCAACAATAATAATGAGAAGATTACAAAACTTGGGTCGGACAGGGCAGGAAACATGCCAGGATCAAAGGGTGTGTCTAAACTACACCCCTCTGTCAGCAGAGGGATGTAAATTAGACACATCGAAAGTGCAAATGAAGCCGGGATTTAAATATCCTGCACTTCATTTGCATAATGGTGGCCACCGCTTTTTTTTCAAAACAGGGCTGTTCGAAAAAAAAAAAAAAAAAAAACAACCTGGCAATTTAGACGGGGCATTTTCGACAGAAATGCCCCATTTCGAAAGATCATGTACTCCAAAAAATGAGGAGTACAGGATCTTTCGAAACGGGGCATTTCTGTCCAAAATGCCCCGTCTACACTGTTGGGGTTTTTTTTTCCGAAAAGCCCCGTTTCGGAAAAAAAAGCAGCGGCCGCCATTATGTAATTGAAGCGTGGGATATTTAAATCCTGGCTTCATTTGCACTTTCAATGTGTCTAATTTACATCCCTCTGCTGACAGAGGGGTGTAGTTTAGATGTACCTTAAGAGAATAATAATTTTCTTCATTAAGAAGTTAATTGGCCAAGGTAGTTCAGTGTTTTTATTGGAGTTTTCTGTGTTGTTTATTTAAAGGAGTGAAAATGTGAGAAAGAGGTGACTGATTTTCACTCTTCATCTAATGCAGTCTCTTAACAGGAACCCAAACACTTTTACGTTTATTTTTAAAGAATTCTCCGTGGGCTACAATTAGAGACTGCATGTCAGAATGTATTCTGTGATAGTGAAATTTCATTAAATGCAGCAGCATTTATGTTATTTCCCCTTTTCTCTGTCTTCTGCTGTAGTTTGTTCTGTAGGCTGGAATGACTTTTGCTTGAAGTAATGAAAAAAAGAGCAGAACATACAGAGAGACATCCTGGTAGCATTATCATTACTGTACAATAGTGTAAAACGAGCACAAACAACTAAGTTCACAGAGGTTCAGTGAGCTTTATTTGTCCATAAACATAAAAGGAATTGGAAATCTCACCATCAGAAACAGACAAAGTCCAAATATATGAACACCAAATTACTGATTACTCTGGGAAGCAAGATGAAAAATATCAGGGGTCTGCATTTTTCTCTGACACATGGAGATGCAGATTCAAGGGAGCTCTTAAACAGAGATGCTCTTCTTACAAGGATGCAGAAGGGTTTCACTGAATCAAGAGATGTTTCTTTGAAGTTAGCATTATGTTTGCTCTTTTTCATGACATTATTTCTTGTCTTTTTGCTACAGCAGTCCCCTGCTCATTAGGAACTGTACAGATATTTGTATTAATTAATGAAAACTATTATCATGAAGTCTAGAACATCTAAGCCTTTCCTGGGCATTTAGCAAAACAATAAATGAGCACCAGGTCTTTATGGTTTTGTCTACACTTAAACATTTAAAGCGCAGCTGCAACAATACTGCTGCGGCAGTGTTTTAAATTGCATGTGGCCACGGCAGGACAGCTGGGAGAGAGCTCTCCTAGCACTCTAGATAAACCACCTCCATGAGGGGAGTACCTAACAACGCTGGGAGTGTGGCTTCTCGCACTGTAGCCTGGTTCACAATGGTGCTTTACAGCATTGTAATTTGTTGCACTTGCGGGGGAGAGGCATGTTTTTTCACACCCCAGACCCAGAAAATTACAGCACTGTAAAATCCCAGTGTAGACTTAACCTATGAACTAGGGAAAAAATAAAAGTGAATTGTCAAGGGGTGAATAGACTATCATGCTATTCCATCCACTAAAGTGTTAACAGGCAGACTGAAGTCTCCTCAACTGAGACTAATTGCTGGGGGAGGGGGGGGAGGAGGAATCAAAAGGCTGCAAACTAGAAGACACCTGTGGCTGTCAGAAGCTGAGGAGAGAGTTTTTTCATAGACTGGCAAGAATATTCCTGAGAAGTTGGCTTTCCAGAGTGGGAGAATTGAAATGTGAGTCTGAGGAAAGCCTTCAGGAAAGATGAGGTAGGAACCAACAAGGGATTGGGAAGAACTGGTTCTAGCTGTAACATACAGGGTCCCTAGTCTGTAGTGAGTAGGCCTGGATTCCTCTGCCTTCTACTGCCATGGAGATATGAAGAACTTTGGAACAAGGGGGTTAAGGCCATGTGGGGCGCTGGGACTGCTGACTCTCTCTTAGAGTCATTAGACTCCTGACTCACTGGATTCTTTAGTGAGACTCTTAATGACCTGGTTGGAGTCATAACAGGAAATGATCAATTGTAGAATTAAATGATTATTTGCGGGATGGGGGAACTAAGCCAGACTTGGTGCAAAACCTGGAAGAGCTTGAGGGAATGCCAGCTGGTTAAGGCAGCCAGACAACTGCTACCTATAACATTTTGGTTTGTTTTTTTCTAGTTCTTCAAGACAGTGTTACTCTATTGTTTTGCTAATGCCTAGGAAGCGGCTTAAATATTCTTGACTTGTCTTTTAATAAGTAGGAAAGTGTGAACTTTTATTTAGTCCCATCACAGTTGTAAGGCCCTTGCTTCACCAGTCTGTCTTAATCAGCCAACGCATTTAGACTTGTACCTAAATCTCAGTCAGATGACAGTAGTGGAAGTAGATGCACTGGGCCTGAGTTTGTGTGTCAAATGGCTATTGGATGCACTGATAGAAAATGATACACAGTGTGATGTAGTGTATCAATGAAGACAATGATTGTCTTCAGTTTGCTTTATGAAAATGTGCTTATGGTATGAATGACAACTGAGATATGCTTTATGCAAGATAATTCATGTTAGGTGTCATTAGAAAGGTTGTTGTTTACTGAATATCCCATTTGTGTGCATGTGTCATTTTTGTAGATAAAGTTAGGAATATTGATCTGTATATCTGTATTTCATATTTGGTGCTTTGGGTCACTCCCACTGCTAACATTTCAAAGATTACAGTGGAAAATCCAGACAGGGCTTGATCAGCTAGTGCAATGGACTGTGAATTGGCTTGGCCTTCCTGAGGAGTACCATACTGTTATTGACTCAGATGCTGTAGAATCAGGTGACCTGGTCACCTGATACTAACTAGCTTCTTGGTCTGATGAACTGTTCCACAGGAAGGTGGGAGAAATCAAACAAAGATTTCTTGCCTCATGGAAAGCAGGAAAAGAAAACAATGATTGAATTCAGTTTGCTTTATCTCTGCTTCCCCACCCAAAGAGATACCTGAAAACCCCTAGGAACAAAAAGACTGTAACTGAAAGGGTGGGGAAAGAACTGTGGGACTTGGGCCAAGGGACATCTGGCCTGTGAAGGACTCTACCTAAACAATATCAAGGCTGAGTTATTATTTATAACCAGTTTTTAGTGAATCAAACTTAGATTGTGTGTTTTGTATTATTTTAGTAACCTGCTTTGTTCTGTTTGCTACCTCTTCAATGACTTAAAATACAAATTTTCATAGTTAATAAAATTATTTCTAGTTTATAATACAGCCGAGTTTATGGAACTTCTAATGGGGGGGGGGGGGGGAGAGAGGCTGTGTATATCTTCCTTGACACTGAGGAAAGAAGCAAACTTCATATAACTTTGAGTTTGCAGCCCAATGGGGGTGGGAGTAAACATCTGGGTGTTGGAGTAAATCTCTTAAACTGAGTCTTCCCAGAGCTTGTCAAAGTGCCTATATCTGCAGCTGAGTGTGGTCTTGCCTGTGGGCTTTGCTAGAGGAGGCTGGAGAGCCTGACTCAGCAAGACCAGGTATAAGGGGGCCCAAGTTTGGCAGAGTAACAGAGTAACTGTTAAGTAAACTTAACATTAACAAATCACCGGGACCAGATGGCATTCATCCAAGGGTTCTGAAAGAACTCAAATGTGAAATTGCAGAACTATTAACTGTGGTTTGTAACCTATCTTTTAAATCAGCTTCTGTACCCAACGACTGGAAGACAGCTAACATAACGCCAATATTTAAAAAGGGCTCTAGAGGCGACCCAGGCAATTACAGACCAGTAAGTCTAACATCATTACCGGGCAAATTAGTTGAAACAATAATAAAGAATAAAATTGTCAGACACGTAGAAGAACATAATTTGTTGGGCAAAAGTCAATATGGTTTCTGTAAAGGGAAATCATGTCTTTACTAATCTATAAGAGTTCTCTGAAGAGGTTAACAAACATGTGGACAAGGGGGATCCAGTAGATATAGTGTACTTAGATTTCCAGAAAGCCTTTGATAAGGTCTTGTGTAAATTAGGTTGTCATGGGATAAGAGGGAAGATCCTGTCACGGATTGAGAACTGATTAAAAGACAGGAAACAAAGGGTAGGAATAAATGGTACATTTTCAGAATGGAGAGGTGTAACTAGTGGTGTTCCCCAAGGGTCAGTCCTAGGACCCATCCTATTCAACTTATTCATAAATGATCTAGAGAAAGGGGTAAGCAGTGAGGTGGCAAAGTTTGCGGACGATACTAAACTGTTCAAGGTAGTCAAGACCAAAGCAGACTGTGAAGAACTTCAAAAAGATCTCATCAAACTGAGTGATTGGGCAACAAAATGGCAAATGAAATTTAATGTGGATAAGTGTAAAGTAATGCACATTGGAAAAAATAACCCCAACTATACATACAATATGACGGGCTAATTTAGCTACAACTAATCAGGAAAGAGATCTTGGAGTTATCGTGGATAGTTCTCTGAAAACATCTACGCAGTGTGCAGCGGCAGTCAAAAAAGCAAATAGGATGCTAGGAATTATTAAAAAAGGGATAGAAAATAAGATGAAGAATTGATCTTACTGCCCCTATATAAAACTATAGTACGCCCACATCTTTAATACTGCATACAGGTGTGGTCTCCTCACCTCAGAAAAGATATTTTGGCATTAGAAAAGGTTCAGAAAGAGGAACTAAAATGATTAGGGGTTTGGAACGGGTACCATATGAGGAGAGGCTAAAGAGACTGGGACTCTTCAGTTTGGAAAAGAGGAGACTAAGGGGGGATATGATAGAGGTATATAAAATCATGAGTGGTGTGGAGAGGGTGAATAAAGAAAAGTTATTTACCTGTTCCCATAATATAAGGACTAGAGGACACCAAATGAAATTAATGCGTAGCAGGTTTAAAACTAATAAAAGAAAGTTCTTCACACAGCGCACAGTCAATCTGTGGAACTCCTTGCCAGAGGAGGCTGTGAAGGCTAGGACTATAACAGAGTTTTAAAAAGAGCTAGATAAATTCTTGGAGGTTAAGTCCATAAAAGGCTATTAGCCAGGGGGTAAGGAATGGTGCCCCTGGCCTCTATTTGTCAAAGGCTGGAGAAAGATGGCAGGAGACAAATTGCTTATCATTGTCTTTGGTCCACCCCCTCTGGGGCACTGGCCACTGTCAGCAGACAGGATAGTGGGCTAAATGGACCTTTGGTCTGACCCCGTATGGCCATTCTTATGTAGAGAAGGGGGTTTGGGAGTATCTAAGCAGTTCAGATGACATCCTAGGGTTTGTGACCCATCACACGCAGTCTGCCCCATTATATTTCAAGGAAAAGTGTTTCCCTTTGTTCACAAACCATGCTTATTCCTCCACTTTATTTGCTCATTTTCATTACAGCAAGAATGTGAAGGAGACAGAGACACAGAGAGAGAGATTTGACACGTCAAGAAACAGTGCCAGTAAAATTTAGCAGAAGGAGGTGAATTCTGTACACCACAAATCAAGTAGGAGAGAGATTTGGGGGTGGGAGGAAAGAAGGGAAACCAAATTCACTTTAAATAAATGTCATTCCAATTAATTAAAAAAGTATCCAGATCCTGACTAATACCAACAAAGCAGGAATAAAATGTGTACTGTTATTGAACCAGCTGGACAGTGCTTTCTTTAACCAGAGTGCACCATTTGAAACTTCATGGTCACTTTTAAGTCCACACTCAACAAAGCTGTAGAGGGTAGAAAGGAGGAATGCTTCCTGCAATCCACTGTTTTGTAAAAAATGCATGTGATGAAACCATAAGCACATCTAGAGCTTGTTTGTTGCCAGTCATGAGACAGCAAGGAGATAGAAAAGCTCCTGGCAACACGTGCAAATGGTCAAACATCCTCCCCAACAACTGAATAAGATTTATGCCAGCCAACTGTTAGGTCTGTTGCATGTTCTCGGGACTCATCAGCATGGTATAGCTTTCAAAGCAGTCTCAGTTGTTTAGCTCTGAGAACGTTATATTGAGTGTTTTTATAGGTAAAAGTTAAATGATCTGCAATATGATTGTGTGAACCATTATTTCATGTGGGTTTTTAAATGAAGACGTCTTTTTTAAAAACCGTATGCATCTACTTCATAAACTGGCCAATGTCCCTTCCTACACTGCGTTCATTGTCCCCATATGAAATCCAGACCTCTTAGCCCCTCTTCTGATGTTACAAAGCCACTGGAGCTACCTAGGTTGCTCCATCATTTTAAAACTGAGCAACCTTTGCATTCTTCCCTTCCATGGCAGCAAAGTTTTACATTCCCCTTTAGGGAGGAACTTTGGAAATCTGAATAGTAGGGAGTCCAGAAGATATCCAAGCAAATATTACATAGGGTGATATGTTGAAATACAAGCCTTCAGCTAATGTGAAGTGAGTTGTTGGTCTCAGCCCTGTTTCTGGACAGGTCTTTATAGCATAAGATGATTTTTCCTACACAACTGGCGGTGACTGGTAGCATTGCCAGCTATACCGGTATCCCCTGCCCAACAAGAGCTGATCTCCTCTGGTGAGATGCTATTTGCAATCAATGTTGTAACTGAACAGAAAGGAGGTTTCACTCTTCAGCACTCGGGACATAACTCCCTAAGGGACAGTATAATGGTCTCAGAACTACTGGATGTTGCCAAAGATGTCAAACTGTCAGTCATGTCCAGCATGCAGACCTTTAGAAGGGAGGAAAATGAGGTGCCTCATGTTACCTACCAGCCCTGTGCTCTTGGGAAGCCAGGGAGTGACACTCATCCCCCTCTCTCAGGCCTCTGCTAGAATCAAAGACAAAGCAATGAAAAGGCCGGGGAAGACACACCTAAACTGCTTCAGACAAGGGTGATAGAATTAAGGAAATACCCCAGCCTCATCTACATGGAAGATAGAACAGAGAGTCATCTCCATTAGCATACAGAATGGAGACCAGCTCTTCCAAAGCAGGAACTGCACTGAACTATGGGATACTGAAAGCAGAGAAGCACTGCCGGATGGGAAATCTGTGCTCCAGATGCTAATGAACCCAGGTCTGTTCACACCCAAATTAGTCATTATTAGACCAATTCTAGTCATAGATCCTATTGACATCCAAAATACTGAAACTGCCTAGTTGCTTTGTGAGCTCCTTCAAGGAACATCACCATAACCAGGTGTGATCAGTCTCTATTGTCTCGCCTCTGTTTACCCATAAACAAATCCAGTGTTCTCTTCAAACTATTGTCCTATCCCTATAAAAACTCCTACCCTTGCCCAAGAAGAACTGTTCTGATACCTGGATTTAAACTGCATCAGTTCCACTGAGACTTCTTCATCTCCTGTCTGATCATGGTGGGGGCTCTGCTCTGCTTGTTTCCTGCCCTCTGGACCTCCAGCTCCCATCACCATCTGGGAACCCCTATCAGTGCAAGCTCCATGGAGAGGTGAGATCTCTCACTCTATCCCCTCCTTCCCCCCCAAGCATAGCCTCCTGACTCTGCCCTATGTAAACTGTTATATGGTTAGCTAGCCCTAACATTTGTAATCCGTTTCAATTTAGATTTAATATTGTAACTGTTTTGTGTGATTGGCTCCCTATATATATAATAAATAACTTTCATTGTTAAGCTGGTTGCTTTTCTCTCTTTCTTTCTCTTTTGCTCACTCTTCCTCAAAAGGTATTGTTTGGCTTCCCCATTTGCTCTGCAACAATGCTTCTTGTACCCAAGCTAAAGATCCCTGTAGTGCCCAAAATCCTGTGGGGTTTGCTCATCTTGTGGTTTACCATTGAATGATTGTGGTGTGAAAGTGGGGATAGGGGGTTAAACCCTGTTAAACCCAGCCTGCTGAGTCCAGGGATATATGAGGGGTCAGCTTGAGTGCACTGATTACCCAGTCCTCTCAGGTGTGCTCTGTTAGTGGGTGTGAGTGTCTGTGTGTGTTGCTAAGGTGGGAAGAACCCCATCCTGAGGAACCTAGTTCCTGCAGGAGAGCTCCAGTGGGAGGGGGAATTGGCAGCAGGGAGAATTCAGCTCCATATGAGAGCACAAGTAAGCACAAGCAGCACACTGATAGAATTGTTACCTCCCTCCAGTCCCATAAGAGTAACCCTAATAAATGAGCATACCCCAGAGTATTGGGCAAATCTGGTAATACTCAGTGACTTCCACTGAGAAGAAGCGATACGGGCCATCCTCACTAGAAGTCCAAGATACATTCCAAAAAACGTGGACTCGTAGTGAAACAATTTAAGGTGGGGAATTTTTTCCCTGCAGCTGACTTCTGTTTGCGCAATTTTTTTTTTGGCATGACTTAAGAGTGGGGAATGGGAGGACTTATAATGCATCAGTTCCTACAAGCGTCAATGACTTTAGTGTGGAACGGATGCATACCGGGACGACTTATAACAAGCACGCCCTGTACCTGGCTCTGCCGAACATGATTTCCTTCAGCTGTCTGGGCAGAGTTGCTAACTACAAACTACAGAGGCTTTGACTACAATAAGCAAATGATTGAGTGGTACAGGGGACCGTTTGTGGCTCACTACTCTGTGTGGGCAACTCCTGTTGGGCTTGACACACTCACTATACCTAACATGCTGTTGCTATAATCTGTATTTAAAAAGTAAGATAGAACTGGAAAATTAAGAATTCAAATATCACTGATCTTTTTCTGTGACGTATGGGGGGGAGGGTGTGCAAAATTAATGGATGTGTGCTAAATTATATTCTTAAAATGTGTTTGGCAAGCAATGCTTCAGCCCAGTCTGCCTGAGACAAAAATGTGTATTTGCTTGACTGACCAGCTTGGTTGCCAGACAGAGGCAATTAAGGCATATTTATTTACATAAAAGGCAAACAAAGCCTTCAACCTAGCAGGTTGGGGAAATGGCTTCTTAGCTATAAAGACAGAAAGTCTAGATCTCAACTGATAGTAGACAGTATTATGGTATCATAAAAAAAGTGTATCTCCCAAGGCCTTTCCTGAAAGTTAATAGGGATGTTGTATATAGTTGTTTAAATGATTAACCAATAAGCCTGGGCTCATTGGTTAACCCAGATGACTACATGCACTCCCTCCTCCCCGCTGCCTCTGTATCACAAACACTGGATCCTGCAGAGCCGCTTGCTGTCCCGTCCCTGTGCCGCTGCCTTTAATAGCTTTCAAGCTGGCTCCCTGCATGTTTTAGCTTGAGCCACTTGCCCCCCATGCTGCTGCCTCTGAGGCAGCAGTGGGGGGAGGGGGTGCGTGCAGGCAGGAGCCGATACGTGTGGGGACCAGCTCCACAGAGCCGCTTGCCCCCCCCCCTTGCTGCCTCCCACAGAGGCGGGGGGAGAAGGAGGGGTCAGAGGCAGCAGTGTGACGGGGGGCAGGCAGGATGCCAGAGCAGCCTCTGTCCGTGAGGAGCTCAGGCCCCTTGTGGACAGGGGTGGCAGACAGGAGCCAGTCTGTGCTGGTAGCTGGTTTTTAAACCGGCTGCAGCCTGCCATCCCACACCCCTGCCTCTGATACAGAGGCAGCAGCGTGGGGTGACAGGGGGCTCCCCGGGAGTGTGGCTAGGAGCACACTGGCTGCCAGCCCTGCCCAGGGGGACTATTGAATAATCGTGTAACCAATAATAATTGGTGTGGTTATATGATTATTAAATAAAATGGCATCTAGCAACCCTAAAAGCTGTCCACCCTAGTGGCTAATATCGTGAAATGCATGTATGAAAATGCAAAGGGGGAACTATGGACACTTAATGATATTATGCTTTAAAGTCTGTGGTCAAACACATGGAGAAACAGGTTTTCTCTCAGACAAAAGGGAAGGCAGCATCTACCAGTCTCTAATGCAATGAAACAAGGCATGTCCAACAATTAAGCAAGGAGTGTCCAAAAACAATGGGACCCCCATTTACATTCCAATCACCAAGGGGATAGGAAGCCCACAGGGAGGGAAGAACATGCTAAGATCATCCTGAATCTGGGAACAAAACAGTAAGTTTGGGAAGATATCAGGTGAGAGCAGAAGCTATCTTGGCATCCATCATCTGAGGCAGCAGTTCCCAACCGCCAGTCCGTGGATTGGCACTGGGTTGTGGCAGCTGTAGGGGTTGCGGCTGGGGTACACCACCCAGCACCTCCCCTCCTGTTGCAGCTGTTGGGAGAGGTGTGTCTTGCCTCACCTCTCAGCCAACCAGGACCGGGCAGGGGCAGGGTCTCCTCCCAGACCTGGACGAGCGGTTTGCTTCGTGACGGGAGGTTATATATCTCTGTATAATTATATAACTTTGGCTTACAGGCATTTGAATCTTGTGACTATTACTTTTAATTTCCTTCTAACTTCTCATTTTTGTTTAGTTCCCCTTCTTGAAATCTGTGGTGAGTTTCCTTGGCACTCCCCTCCGCCCCCGCCATGAGGAAGTCATTATTGCTGAGAGGCTCAGTTGTATTCATTTCCTGAACCAAACCCTGTGCTCCGCTTAGGACTAAATCAAGTATTGCCTCTCCTCTTGTGGGTTCCAGGATGAGTTCCTACAGAAAGCAGTCATTAATGGTGTCTTAAAAATGTTATATCTGCATCCTGTCCTTAGGTGACATGTACCCAGTCAATATGAGGGTAACTGAAATCAGAGATGACATGTCACTGTTGATAGTGGCACAATTTGAAGATTCTGGTGGTGTGCAGCTGGGTTCAGATGGCAGGGCATATAAATCTTGGCTGAAATCTGGGAAAGCACATGACCTGGCGTGGTCTCTGTGTGTCCCCCCACCCCCACCCCCACCTCCCATGCATCACCTCTGATTGAAATTCCCTCATTTTACTGGGTCTTCTGTTAGAGTGGTTACAGAAACATCCCTGAGCATTTCACAGTCATTGTCATCATCCTGGTCAGGTGATCAGTGGTATATTCCTACTGGTATACTCTTACTAGTCAAACTCCGTAGAGATTCCAAAGTACAGTTAAATTCTAAGATTTTTACTCTATTTGACTCTATCTTTCACATCTGATGCCAGCCCCCATTTTCACCATTGTGACCTACTCTCATTCCTATCTATTTTGTACCCTACAGTGTCCCATTAATTATCATCATTCCACCAATTTTCTGTGATGCCTATATATGACAATATCCTTCTTAAGACTGAGCACTCAAGTTCACCCCTCTTAGTCTTTAGACTTCTTGTATTTGTATACAAGAGGGTGAAGGAGTCAGGGCGGGGCTTGGAGCTGGGGGAGAGAGCAGGAGACAGGAGGCATGGAGGATGAGAGAATGAGGAGGAGCTCAGAGTATGGGGTCCAATTTGGTAGGACTTTCTCTCTCTTTCCCCCTCCCCCAACTGCCTCTCTCTCCCTGTCCTGCCCACGGCCCTCTCTGGCTGCCAGGGGCCTTCCCTCTCCCCACTTCCAGCACTGCAGCCTAGGGCTGGGGGGGGAGAGGTTTGGTGCAGGGGGGCTACTTACTCGGTCTGGTGACAGGCAAGATGGCAGAGCCCCAGTCCTGCTGGCCACCTTTAGTGGTACGACTGCCCTCAGTGGTCACTCTGCAGTATAGCTCTGCCTTGTGGGCTCGCTGCCCCCAGGGCCATCTCAGTATCACGTCCCTTCTCTCTATGCCTCCCTTTCCAATCCTATTCCCAACCCTTCCCACTTCCTTGGCACTACCAAACCCTGATCTTGCTTTAAGTTAGGATAAGAGGAAGCTGCATACCAAATTTGGTGGTCCTAGCTCTGACCATTTAAGAGGAATTCTTAAACAAATGGACTCACAAACAGACACACAGATGGAGATTCATAGACAGGTGCACAACTCTGTAAAAGACAGATACACAGATTAGACAGATGTAGCAAGAAATTTGGAACTTTTTTGTAGGGCCGATAACACAGCTGTCAATACAGTAGTCCAGTCTGGATTGAAAATGAGCTCTTCATGGGGCTAAGTTTTTTTTAAAATCCTTTCACTAACAATGCAGAATATAGTTGTTTCACCTATTTATAGCCTTATTTTAAAAGATTATTTTTAACAGCCAGTGATACAAATTCAGTCTCACTGGGTCATGCATCACCAGAAATAAACATCCTCAATGAACACTTATCAATAGGTGCCATTTTTGCACCATCACTTCTTTAACACTTCCCCTTATGTCTGAACAACACTTCAGAGAAGGAGACTAATTTCTCCTATGTTTATATTCCCACCCTCCTAAAGTAATCTGATGCCTGATAAGAAGTTCCTTCTGGAAACTCCTACCAGCATAATAGTGGGAAGTTGCAAAACCTCTAGTAGCCTGAGATGGTGTTTAAACCTCAGTTTGCTAGGCACCATGCAACATCTTTCACATGGAATTTAAATTTTAATTAAATAATAGGTGGGAATAATTAAAACATAAATTACAATCTATGGAACAAGTGTGATTTTCTTAATGCCATGGATGTCTTCTACTAAGTATGCACCTTTTTTTCTCTAAATCAGGGGTCAGCAACCTTTTCAAACCAAAGAGCCAAACTACTTCAAAATTCAGAACAAGTGTTCAACAAAGAGTCAGGATAAGAATGCCCATTTGCATGACTGAAAATATATAAGTTAATGTAAGCAGGGGAATGGTCCTGCTATTGTGGGGAACTTTCCTGGCTTCTATACTACCCTGGTGAAATGGACCAGCAAAAGGATCTGAGTCCCTGCTTCCACTTCCTTTACCCAAAGGCCTCCCTGACCCTGAGGGCTCCCCTTCCACTCTCCTGAGTAGCAGCGTCCTCGAAATCCCAACAAGGCTGGGCCCAGGTTTTCTGGGGCTTAATCCCCGACCTTGTAGTCACTTAGGTCAGGGGTTAGGGTGTCCCCACTCCAGGGTGCTCTCTTCACACTGGATGCTTTCTTGACCCAGTGATCATTACATACAGTTCAAAGCAAATACAATTTATTAAACAGCAACTGATTAAAAAGAAAAGAATAAGGAAAAAATGAGAGGTTAAAAGAGAACACGTAGCCCCACTCTGTGGCATGCGGACATCACAAACAGCAGTTTGCAGAGTGTAAGGACAGTTCGCAGTCTGTTCCTTATAGGTTCCAGGGCTCTTTCTCAGGCCCTGGCTGTGCTGCAAGGGGGCTGCAGGCTGGACACGCTTGCTCTGGCAGTGACCACATGACTTCAGGCTCTAGGTGGCAGGACCCCTCTCCCAGTTGGAGTTACAATCCCTCTCCAAGTCTGGCCTGCAGGACCTCTTGGCTGGTGGAGTCTCCTTGCCTGGAGCCTCTTTCCCCCCTTTGCTGGTCCCAGCTGCTCACCACACCCAGCTCCAGACTATGCTGCTTTGCTAGCCTCCAGCTCCTTGCGTAGCTTCTCTGACCCCTTTGGCACTGGTCACTACAGGTATGCTTCTTAGCACAGGGTCTGCAATCTGTGGGCTGTGTGGGCCTCTGGCTCTGGCACTGCAGGTCTGCTCCTCAGCACACCTTGCTCTCCTTGCTGCTCTTCTTAGCTCTCTCCCCGTTGACTCAGAGACCCAGAAAATCCCAGCTCACACGGAGGACGGGACCTGGCCTCCTAATTCCCTCATTGATCTGTCCAACCTGTCAAGCAGGCTGACCTGCAGTGTTGGCCTCTTCCCATTGTCCCTGGGGACTGTCAGTCTCAGGGCCCTGATTTCTCATGGACCCTTCCCCTTTTGGTACTGGGAGCTGGCCAACCAAAAACTCCCACTGAGTTTTAGTAAGGGGCTAACAGTCCCCTTACATCAGTGGTCTCCAACCTTTTTACACCCAAGATCACTTTTTAAATGACAAACCAAGCCAAGATCTACTGCCCTGCCCCTTCCTTGAAACCCTGCCCCTTCCTTGAAGCCCCGCCCTCTCTATTCTCCTCCTCTCCATCACTTGCTATCCCTAATCCTTATACTGCTGCTTTTAAAAAAAAAAAATTCTTGTGTACAAAGAGGTTTTTCCAACATTTGGCCTGTCTAGACTGGACCAAATGTCAGAAAAAAAAACCCTTCTTTTGGAAGCCCCCTTATTCCTTGTGGAAAGAGGAATATAGGGGTGACCGAAAGAGCATATTTGCTCTTCTACTAAAAAAAGCGGAAGAACAAATGCAACCGTGGATGCAGAAGAGTTTTTCTGGGATATCTCCAGAATCCTGAAAAAACTCCTGCAGTCTAGCCGGACCCTCGCTGGGTTGAGACAGGATGTGTAGTCTCTGGGGTGGGAAGGAGGGATTTGGGTGTGGGAAGGGGTGAGAGGTGCAAGCTCTGGGAGGAAATCTGGATGCAGGAGGAGGTGGAGAAGGGGACACTGGCTCGGGGAGGGGGCTCCAGGCCGGGCAGTGTTGGAGTACTAAGCAAGCCACAGGGTTGTGGATGTGAGGGTGCAGGAATTTGGGTTGGGGTATGTGAGGGGCTCAGGGCAGGGGGTTCCAGTGTATGATAGGCTCAGATCTAGGGTCTGGGGAAGGGGGAATGCAGAAGTGGTTGTGGCCAGATGAGGGCTTGTCCCCAGTTGGGGGTTTGTTGGCCAGGCTTCATTTTTAAATAAAATACTATGTTAAACACAAAAAGTTTCTGCATTGTCTTTATTTATGAGAATGGCAGGGAACCTGCTTTGAGGCAGGGGTCACTGACCCATAGAAAAGTCATTTGGGAGCAGGGGACACAGTACTGGGGAGGGGTGCTAGTGGGTTCTGGGGCAGGGAACAGGGTGCCAGTGGGTGCAGGGGAGAGGGGGCAGGGTGCTAGAAGGATAGGTTTCTGCAGCAGGGGCCAGGGTGCTGGGGGGGACAGGTTTCTGCACAGGGGAGCAGGGGGACAGGTTTCTGTAGTGGGGAAGGCAGGGGGACAGGTTTCTGCAGAGGGGTGGGGGGGCAAGGGAGAGGGAACAGGGGGGCAGGAGGGTGGGGGACAGGTTTGGGGCAGGGGAGAGGGAACAAGGTTCGGGGGCAGGGAGTCCCCTACACCAGCCACAGAGGGAAGCCTCCGTCCTGCGCTCCCTCCGGGCTGACCGCAGGGCAGCCAGGCGGAAGCGAAGAGAAGCTGCTTCTCTTTGCTCCAGCCCGGCTGCCCTGCGCTCAGCCCAGGGAGGCTGAGCCTAGCTCCAGCTGTGCTGGAGCAAGCTTCCCAGGCTGAGCGCAGGGCAGCTGGGCTGGAGCAAAGAGAAGCGGCTGCCCGGCCAGCTGGCCATGGCGCTCAGCCAGGGTGCCCCACGCTCCACTTGGGCAGGTGCAAAGGAGAAGCCGCCGATCAGCTGTAGCGCGGGGCAGCCTCTTTCAGCTGAAAGCCACAGCCAGCTGGCCGGGGTGTTTCAGCCCTCCCGACCTCCCAGCTCCCACCATTCCACACAGCTACTCACCTGTGTTGTTGCTCGGTGAGTAGCTGCTCCTCAAATGAGGAAATCTAATGTAAATGTGCTGCGCAGGCGCGCAGTTCAGAGAGGGCTCAAGAGCGACTCTTAGAGCCCCTGAGATCGACCGGTAGATCGCGATCTACCGGTTGGTGACCACGGCCTTACATTAATATTATTGATAATTGTCATGATGATTAATAATAGCATAAATGAAACATTCTACTCACAGACTTTATTTAATGGGACTTCTGCTGCTGCTGGGGATGCAGTTTGTGGATGTGGGGGTGCAGGAGTTGGGGTGGGATGCATGAGGGACTCAGGGCAGGGGGAGGGGTGTGTGGGAAGTGCAGGAGGCAGGGCAGGGGGGGAGGGGACTGGGGTCGGATTACCTTATGTGGCCGCTGCTGGGCTGCTGCACCTGGGCAACAGTGGCTGAACGAGGGGGTGAGCCAGGATTGCTGCAGTCAGATCGTGGCCTCCCTTCCTACCCATCCTACAGCAGGAGTGGGGCCACCACCAGCCCTTCCTGCGGCCAGATGGGGGCTGGGGCCTTATTGGCCAGGCTGCTGCAGCCGGAGCCCAAGCTGGGCCACCACAGCTGGGCTGTTGCAGCAATCACAGGGCTGCCAGGGTCAGGTTGCGGGGTCTGCCCCAGGAGCACGGCAGCTGGGAACAGACTGTGGCAGTCAGATGGGTGCTGGAGCCAGGCCTCCGTGGCCAGATGGAGGCATCTGCTGCCACTAGTCCCTCTCACTATCCCAGCTGAGACGCGTCCCCTAAGGCACATCCTCAGCCGGCCTTTTAAGCGAGCAGAGTCCCCCAGCTGGCTCTTGCTGCAGTGCAGCCGGTTCTTACCAGGGTGCACCGCCTCACTTTCACCTCTGGTTAAAAGTGAAGTAGACCAAAAAAGACCATCTTGACATGAGTAATTATGCATTTTTAAAATTTTGAATTATTTTCATTTTAATTTTAAAATTTGCATGTCTTTTGGGAATGACAGAAGAGCCATTTTGGGTTCCGCACTGAGCCATAGGTTGCTGACCCCTGCTCTAAATCAACACCAACAACTACAATGGTGTTACACCAGAGATGAATCTGGTCCATCAAATTTCTTTATGATGAGCTTATGAAGGGTGGATTGATTGAAATCCCACTGATACTACTTCACCTACTTCTTCAAACCATGATGCAAATCTGATCACTAAAACATGTGAATGTACAACTCAGTACGGCATCTAATAAAGTATAGTTTGTGTAAATTTTCTAGATAACTTGATTTTTATTAATTTATGAAATAGTACATAATACTCATTACCTGCGTCAAGCTGCAGATGCAGCAGCAGTACATTAGGAATGGTTAAAAACTAAATCACATGCACAAATAAAATAACACATATTTTATGTAACATTTAAGATTTAGTTTAATAAATGTTTCACATTTGCAATTGAAGCAGTGGCCTGAGTTGCCAGCTGACAGATGTCCTCAACCTCTTTTTTTTTAATTTTCAAATGTTATTAATTCTAACAGACAAGTCCTCAGAAAACTAAATGTACCAGTGTCTTTAAAACATCTAAAACTAGCTGTCATATTCTCCACTGTCATTTTGATTTTTTTTTAAATATCATTGATTGTTATTCACCCTGATCTTATGTACAGAAGCCTTACAATACTCCACTGCCAAGAACTTCCCAGCAGTGCACACTAGCATCACAACTCTGAGGTTATAAATATTTTAGATTTCAGTTAAATGAACTGTCAATGGCTTTCATTACATGAATATAGACTCCACTCTTGCAACTGGCTCTGCATGGGATTCCCTGAAAGTGCCAGGATTCATACTGACTTAAGTGGGATGCTGTACTGGGGGAGAGGTCTATCCACAGAAGCACAGTTGCAGGATTAAATTACATTATTAGACGTAAAGCAGGGCCAAATACAGACCTAGGATAAGAACTGAGTGCAGCAGAGTGACACTTGGTTTTGATTGTTGTTGTGGGTTTTTTTACATAAGGTGTGAATTTTGTCCATAATGTTGGAAACAGCATTTATCATCCAACACAATATATTTTGCTATTTTAAGTAATCTTGGTCATTTCAAAAGAGCAACACACTTGACCACCTTGCTAATGCATATGTTTAAGTATCCGCAGAGGTGGGGGGTTGTTTTGTTTTCTTTTTCCTGTCTATTACACTATTGCATTCAAGGATTTAAAATACAGTATTCAGCTAGTTTGGTCTATTTCCAACATTAATTCTCCAGCCACTCTTTTCCTTATGGAGCACAAGGGTGACTTCTACATTGTCAGGGATACCAGCATAGCCTTGGGGTGAGTTAACTTGTTCTCCCTCTGCCTGCTGACTGAGTGTCTGCATATGAGGCTGCAGAGCAAAACCATTGCAGAATCAAGCATAAATAACAGCTTAAAATTTTCTCATCAACAGATTTGTGACCTAAAAAATAAATAGATATTTAGAATCTGAAGGCTATACGTTAACTAGGCTAAGTCACATAAAGGAAGACTAAATGTGTAGGCTACGCTATTTAATAGTACCTCTTTTAACTATCTGACTTAGTTATTTACTGAAAGACATAACTGTAGCCTATTAGGTGGGTCCATCATCAAGTTTAAGTAGACCTCTTTAGAGATCGTGGGTTATATTAAAGATGAAATGTATTTGCCATTTTGTTGGTGTAGTCTTGGTATATACAGCATGACAAAACAAGTGAAGTAACATCTTTTGTTGGACCAGCTTCTTTCTCCCTCACCAACAGAAGTGTTCAAGCTTGCACAGAACTCTTCTTCAGGTGTCTGTAGCTTGAAGGCTTGTCTCTCTTACCAGCAAGAGTTGGTCCAGTAAAAGAGATTCTCACCTACCTTGTCTGTCATATCCTGGGACCAATATGGCTATGACACACGCTGCTAGGATGTCATTCTTTGTCACTTGTCTGATTTGATCTGCTTTCACACTAGTAGAAAACACAGCAGGAGATAGGGCCCACAATAGAATTGTTAGCATGCAGCAGCAGAGTCCGCATGGCTAGTTAGTGTGTAGCAGGCTGGAAGCACTGTAAACTTACCCAGCTTGCCACATAGACCATGAAATATCTACAACAGGATCCCAATCGGATCACTAGCTAGTTATAAGGTGGTGCTTATGGCAATAAGCACCACAAATAAAGCCACTAGTTCCACTGCAGATAAGATTCAACTGGAAGTTCTCACTTACCTTGGTCTGTAACATATGCCTGGGACCAATAATGGCTATGACACACGCTGCTAGGATGTACAAATCTTTGTTACTTGTCTGATTTGATCTGCATTTCACACTAGTAGAAAACACAGCTGGAGCATAGGGCCCATAATAGTATATTGTTAGCATGCAGCAGCAGAGTCCGCATGGCTAGTTAGTGTGTAGCAGGCTGGAAGCACTGTAGGAACTTACCCAGCTTGCCACATATGAGCATGAAATATCTGACAACAGGATCCCAATCGGATCACTAGCTAGTTATAAGGTGGTGCTTATGGCAATAAGCACCACAAATAAAGCCACTAGTTCCACTGCAGATAAGATTCAACTGGAAGCTCAGTTACTTGGTTTAACACATGCCTCACATAAGTGAGCTCAAAATGTACAAATCTTGTTACTGACATCTGCCATTTCCTAAAGCACCTGGAGCATAATAAGGTATATTGCTAGATATTTGAAGCGGGGTTGGGAGAATAGTTTGAAGGACAAGATGCTGAGAATCCTGCAGCTGTGATCTGTGACTCGGCATGGAAACCTTGTTTACTGTGATCTTCTAAAATGTTCATAATGCTCACTGTTGTGTAGCTGGTTTAAATGCTAGGAAATATCTGTAACGCCTTTGAGATCTAATGGCAAGCCATAAGTGACTGCCTATCTCTGTATCTAATTGGATCCAAGGAAGGTGGGGTTCAGGCTTGGGGGAATCTGTTTTCCCTATAGAGCAGAGATACCAGCTACCAGGGTTTGAGGAATGATTACTAATGTATGTTAAATGCTTTGAAGTGCTAATAAGAATGGTGTATATTCAAATGCAGTTTGTCTGTAAGTATTAGTAATACTAATAACTTTGTCTCAGATAAAACCTACCAAATCTGCTCCCCTAAAATGGATTTTTATTCTTTTGTTGACTCCTTTACCCATCTATTCCCTTCTGAACCTTTCATTGTGGTGTTCTCGTCTGTGTTTGTCTCTGTGGAAGAATTCCACCACAAAGCATATTTGATATTGCTTGTCTGTGAGATGCTGTAGGAAAATAAACTTGTTTTTACTAAAAAGGCTCATAAGCTATTGCCAGTGGGAAAGTGAAAGCTTTTTTGTTGTATTCTCCCACTCCCAAAGCACAACACATAAAGTAATGGTCATCCTACACAGATCCAAAGATCTGGCTTCGTGCTTATCTAAACACCTCCAACATTTGGGGTGAAATCAAAATTCATATCCAAAGTTTGGGAGTGTGCCCCAGTATTTTTTAAAAGACTTATTTACAAGAATGGGCCTGTGTAGGAAATGAGCTGACCATGCGTAATTCCTCTATGGTGTAACTTCCTAAGAATACATTTGATTCCTTCATGGCTGCACTCCTTGGCATATATCTGCATCTAGCACATGCATGGTGAATAATACAACAGCCACTGATGTGATATTTATTTCTGGAAGTTTTTTGTTTTGCTTCAATAATTTATTAAAATGAATCATGCTTTCTGCATCGGCCTTGGGAATGTCTGCAGTGTGCAACAGCCCATAAAAGGTCACTCTGAGGCTCTTTCTCTATTGGTTTATAACAACTTCTTCCTTTCCCTGCTCTAAAAAAAAAAAAAGAGTGGGGGTGGGTGGGAAGCAACTTGCTCAATGTGAAAAGATCTGTTTGTTATGTTAGAGAAGGCTCCTGTCATGTCTGCTCTGCAATTTTCAGGGTCATTCTGGGAGAGTTTGTATCCTCACTGATGCTGGAATAAACTGTTCTGTGCATTCTCTTGCAGTGTCCAAAGAGCCCACAGAGCAGCTCTTGGAAAGTTTGTGAGGACAGTCATGTAGAGCAGCAGGTTTTCCCAAGGCTGAACATGGGTGGAGCATAAGATATTATGCTTGAGAATCTGGGACAACTAGAACATACACCATCACCATGAGTACAATCCATTCTTGATACATCCACTGACACTCAACACACGGATACCATGACTGCTTTTTAGAGAGTTAACAGAGGAAGGATATTGGACAAACAGTCACTTTGAAATGACTTTTCTATCTTCTCTGCCTAGTACATTTACCTACTTCAGGTATAAACATGCACATTCTTATAAAAGTCATCTGCACATTTGCACGATAAAGTATACAAATATTGAAGCAGGTGACATGCAGCCATTTGAGAAGCCCAGCTTGTGACCTAAGCTCCTTGGGCTAGTAATAGCTAGGAGTGTTTATTCATCCTCTTCTGGTTGTGGAGTACTACACTTCTCTGGGTTATCCTCAGCCCTCCTGGCTAATGCTCAGAATGTTATTGATGGGCTCCAGAGAGGGGAAAAAACATCTACAGTTATTGTAATTGTTCCTGCATGTTTTGTAATGGAGCATCCAAAAGACTTTCACAAAATGTCTGTACATTTCAGGAATCAGTTGCCCATCACCAAACTGCATCCACTTCTGGGGTGGAATAGAACACTTGTTAAACAGTGCACAGCTAAGCTGAGCAACAAGGTAGGAGCAGTAACATGTCAAACAATACCATATTCAGTTCAAAGCTAATTGAAAAAAGGAATCTTCATCTCATGGAAATTCAACACTTTGTTCTGCTTTAGGATAATAATCGGTCAAAATATTGAAGCTTTTTGCAGAATAGAAAGTTCTGAACTTTGATTCAAGCATATTGAAAAGTATTAGCATTCCAGATTGAACCATTCCAGTTTGTCTACCCAGAACTAAATATTTTCTTTCAGGTTGTATGGACATTAATATGGTTCATCATGGGAGTTCTATAGGTGTGGTGCATCATAGGTGATGTAGGCCAATGACACTTCCACTTTTACAAGCACTGAGTTCTTTAAGAATGTGAAACTACAAAGTATCCTTTATTGGAGGGGAGGGGGGAATACAAACATGAAACTTCTCTTTACTTAAATATCAGAAAATTAGCATCTCAAATCAGTGCAGACAGAGTCTGCTCATCACCAAAGTTTTACAAAGTAATTGTCCAATTTAAGGAGGTCCAGATCCTTTAAACGCACCATAAGCTCCACCTACCTAAATCCCTTACTCCTGGGTCAGCCCAGTTAGATTCAATGACAGGTAAGGTGTGGCTCTCAGGCCAATCCACTCCAGTTGTGCAGCTAGTTGGTCTAGTTCAGTGATACTAACTCTGTGTAGGCTGGCCTGGTGTGCTGTCAAGTCATTTTAACACTATAGACATGTGTTAGGTCATTGCAGAGTCTGTGTTCAGCTGCTGTGCTACTACTGATCCAATTAGGCTTCCTTGTAAAATCAACCCTGCTCCACCTCTGGTCTGGCTGCAGCCTGAGCTAGTTTCATTTCTCCAGGAGGGAGCAAACCAAAACAGAACCCTTGCATGCATCTTGGCTGCCAGGGTAGAACCTTTTCTCCACCTTGCTGAGCTTCAGTTTTTTTGTTACCAAACCAGAGTCCATGATCTGTAAGCTCAATGTGACCCACTCATTCCAGGTAGAATTTCTATGCCCTTTCAAGACCACAACACCAATCTGTTTATACAATTAAAACATAAATCATTCCAACCAATGCAAATACTGAATAGATGGAATTATAGGTAAACTGAAAGGTAAATCATGCTGGCCAGATATGGCTCTTACCATTCTGCCCTCTAAAAGGAGAGGAAGATTACACCCCTCTAAGGCCTCTGGCCTAGGGTCTTAAATTAGGATTCAGCCCCTTATATTTTTGGGGTGAGAAAATGACACATTCTTCCTTGACCTCCAGCCATAATGAGCTTGGTTTTCCTATTCAAAAGACTCCAGAAGCACAGCCACCCCTTTAGTTCAGCAGTGATTCAAAGGGAGTAGGTGCCACCAACTGAATCGACACATTCCATAACCAGCAACACTTTGGCATTCCTGGGACATCACTAGCCAAACACTCATTGGGTTTAGCTTGCATGCTCACAACACAAGGTGGAATAGTTGCAGGCAAACGAAACTAGCCCTGTCATTCTTTGCTAGTGGGAAGTTTGCTATGATTAGCAGCATTTCGTATTACTGTGGGCAAGTAAGGGGAGGGTTGCAGACTGCCACATTTAAAACTGGGCCTGACTATAAAACACAAATGTGATGGCACAACAGGTGGGTGACACATTTCTTCTTTGATGCAGTGATTGAGTTAATGTCCATTAAGCATCTGGTTTTAATATGTATTTATATCTGCAAAAGCTATTAAAATATTGCCTAGAACATTTTCAGAGCATGTTTTGTTCACACGGATTATCTCTGACCTTGGGAAAGCATTCAATCCAAAGTGACTCAAGCTGTAGGCATGGTAATAGCATTGTGTGGAAGCTTCTCCTATATGTCCAGGATGTCAGCCTATCTGAGAAAAGGTAACTGGGGTTGCTAAGAATAATTAATACAATTATTTTAATGCTAATTTACACTGGGATTAGCACACCACACTGTAATACAGGTGGGTAATTCCCATCTGCAATCACAAACTAAGAGTATATTGTCAAATGACATGAGAAATGCCACAAATAGAGAATGCCACATCCTGCCACAGAAATCAGTATTGGGGCCAGTCTTATTTCATATTTTCATCATTAGTCTGGTAATGAGGGTAGGCAACACAGTCATGAATTTTGCGGATGCTACAAAATTGGAAAGTGTCTGAATACCAGTGCAGGCCGAGTAATAATATAAAAGGAGTTGGGACCTAATCCAGTAAAACAGTTAAACACTTGCCCATTTGAAAACTGCTCAGGTGCTGAAAATTAAGCACCAGATTAACTGCTTTGTAGGAGATTACTTATAGTTAGGAGATGAAATTGGATTCTGCTTGATGAAATGCAAGTTACTGTATTTGGGAGAGGACCTCAAAAACCCTAGAAGTTAGAGGGACAAGACCAGGTCAGAACTGATCCCAGGGGTACCCCAGTGATTATGCCCTTCCTAATTGACTGTGAACCACTGATAGCTGCTCTCTGGGGCTATGTCTACACTGGCGGGTTCTTGTGCAAGAACATCTTGCGCAAGAACACATCCACATTGCCATGTGGATTTGTGCAAGAGCATCCATGGCAGTGTGGATGCTCACTTGCGCAAGAAAGCTCTGATGGCCATTTTAGCCATAGGGCTTTCTTGCGCAAGAAGCCCCTGCTGCGCGTCCACACTGCCCTCTTGTGCAAGAGCTCTTGAGCAAGAGGGCTTACTCTTTTTAGAAAAGAGCGTAGCTCTTGCGCAAGAAGCCCTGTCTTCCGATGCCACACTGTCAATCTTCTTGCGCAAGAGTGGGCGGGCAGTGTGGACGCTCTGCAGGTTCTTGCACAAGAACCCGCCAGTGTAGACATAGCCTGGGAGTGGTTTTCGAACCAGTCATGTCTTCACCTTATATAGAAGCTCCATTTAGGTTGCATTTCCCTAGTTTATGAGATCATGCAAGACCATAACAAAAGCCTTACCAAAGTCTATATATGCCACATTTATCATGTTTCCATTCCTCTTTGCCCCTGCTCCTTCCATCCACAAGGCTTGTTACTTGTCAAAGTTGTTAGGTTGCTTTCACATGATTTGTTCTTGTCAAATCCATGCTGTTATCTCACCTTTTTATCTTCTGAGTGTTTGTAAATTTAATTATTTGCGCCTTTATCTTTCCAGCTACCAAAGATAAGCTGACTGCTCTGATATCTTTATTTTCCTTTTTTAAATGGCACTATGTTTTCTCTTTTCCAGTCCTCTGGAATGTCTTCCATCTTCCATAACTCTTCAAAAATAATACTCAAGGAGCTGACTGAGGAGATATGAGCCATTAGTGATTAGCAGATGATTATATCCCTGGTGTAGAATTTTATAGCGTTTTTTTAAACCTCTATAGAAATGTTGTCCCTTTATTTAAATGATATATGTTTTTAGAAAGTATTTCTCAGGGTTCTATAGACAGATATGTTTCTTTCCTATTACACTAATATATAATGTGACCATAGGAGAATAAAAAACATATAAATGCAGGTGGGACCACAGTATACCAGACCTCCCTCATCTGGCAACGTCTGTGTCTGGCATTCGTGGATGCTTCAGCCCTGGAGCACTCATGGGGAAAAGCTGGGGGGCCCTGTGCTCAGCAACTTTTCCCTCACTCTGCCAGAGCTTCCAGAGTGCCACAAATAGTTCACTTGGTGGAATTCATGCTCAGGGAGGGAGAGGAGCAGGGACTGGAGGTGCTCATGGGAAGAGGCAAGGCAGCTGCAGGGTGCAGCCCAGCGACTGTCAGGGTGGCAGTGCTCCCGGCCTTCACTGCATCTTTCCCTGAATACCCCTCACCATTCCTGCTCCATCAATGTTGGCCCTTCTGCTGCCACTGGAGTGGAGCCCCACTACCATTGGCAGCAGAGAGGCCAGCATTGACCTCCTCTGGGCTGGCAAATTCCCTGGTTTGGGACCAGTTAAGCCATGAGGGTACTGGACCAGGGATGTTCAACCTGAATTTTCCATTTAATGTTAAATATCAAACTAGCACCTATAGTATTTTCTTGCCAGTAAGCAAAATATTGACCTTACCTGTCCATAAAATATATTCTTGACTTGTACAACTTTATTTTGAATAAGAATATGGAAGCTGTGGCAGAAGAGGGGATGCAGACTGATATTAATAATTAGGGTCCCATGCCTTCTGTGGGTATGTCCAATATGTTAGGCAGCCCATAGCACCACTGAATTGTTTTTGGAAAGGTGTGACATAGGAGCCCAGAAATCCCACACAGGGGTGAGAAGGTATTTAGCTACTCTTATTGGGTCAGGGAGCTCTGCTTCTCAGGAGCTTCATCCAAGGACTTTTCTATTTGGAGGGGGAATCACAGCCTGTACTTGTCTCTTCTATGAAAGTCAGTACTTGCTTCCATCCCATTTAATATGAAAAAGTCACTGGCCACTGTTGATAGGTGCTGAGACTTCTAATCAAACAGGAAGAAATCTGGGCCTCTAGCTTCTTATACTTCCATGTCATTTATATTACAACTCCCTCTGCCTAACACCACCATAAGGAGAGGATGGGCTGCTTTTGATATATTTTCTTTGACAAGAAGCAAAATCGGCAAGCTCCGTAATCCAGTTTTGCTGAGGGCATGAGAAGCTGTCTTTATGCTCAGCTAACCGAAGTTATACATTCAGATGCGGGATCCCTTTTCTTTCATTAATATCACCCAGCTGCCTGATCTAGGGCACAATTAGCCCAAGATGTCTTTCTGCACATCTAAGAAGTGCTGACTTCACTGACTCATCCCTTTTGATCATGTCAGTCAACAATTTTCTCAGAGGACGCTCTGGGAAGTGTTATGCTTATAAGAAGAGCACAGGATCTTTTTCAGGGTATAAGGCCACATTTATTGAGTACAATGCAAGAATCCGCATATGCATTTAGATGTTGGCAGGACTGTGTGCGTGCGCACGCAATTTATAGTTACCAACCTGAGGCTCTAACCAACCTAGTGGCCGATTAGACTGAATACAAGTGTGTGTGAAGGGGAGTCAGGTTCAATTGTTTGCAATCCGATGCTCAGAGGCTGCTTAGCAGGATGAACCCAGAGAACCACTGCAAAGAAACTCACTGTTACAGTAGTTTGTCCCCATTCAGGTCTATGGGTTTTGCACAGTCATGTTGTAATAAGTGTTTAGATTGTTTTCCTTGTCATCCACATTTTAGATGATGTTTTCAGTAGGGTTACCATACTTGAACTTTCAAAAAAAGAGGACACACCTGAGACGGAGTGTATCTGCAACCACCAACTCACATTGTACTGATGTGTTATATACTATATATATAGTATTATATATTACTATAGTGTATATATATATATATAAACTCACGTATTAATGTGATATAGTATTCTATATAAAGTATCGTATTAGGGTTATACTACATAACATATTAATACAACGTGAGTTGGTAGCTACTGATAGGGTTGCCAGGTGTCAGATTTTGAACTGGACAGTCCGGTATTTGAGATTAAAATGGAGAAAATACCGGACATATAAATGTCCGGTATTTTCTAATTAAGTTTTATTATTATCATGAGTATCAGTATGTAATTGCGTACTTCCTGGCTGGTAGACACACTCACAGTGCGTAAGCGTGTGTACCAGCCAACAAGTACGCAACTACACAGTAGAGAGGAGGGGGGTGGAGGTAGGGCCAGGACAGGATGGAATCCCTGGGGCTGGACTTGCCCGTGCGCCCCGCTGGGACCGTGTGCAGAACAGGCAGCACCCCGGGATATGCATGCACCCGGCCCAGCCCCACTCTGCCGGCTGGTTCCCCCCCACCCCACCCCAGCCCCGCTCCCTGCCAGTTCCCCCCTGGCCAGCCCAGCTCCCCCCCAATCCTCTCCTAGCCAGCCCTGCTTCTTGCCGGCCGTTCCCCACCTCTGATCTGCCCTGGCCAGTGCTGTTCCTCCCCGACCTCCTCCCGGCTCGGCCCCACCCCCATCTGAGATCAGGTGTGTCCGGTATTTTTTTGAAGTCATCTGGTAACCCTAGTTACTGATCCACTCCCTCTCAGGTGTGTCCTCTTTTTTGAAAGTTCAAATATGGTAACCCTATTTCAGGGACTTGCCTCATACTGGTTTTGATCACATCAACATATCTTGACCCAAAGGGAGTGCTTTTGTCCTCTTAAGGGTTGTCACTTCTGCTAACTTGTTTAGAATTGGGCACTCTGGGTATGGAGACCATATTTTCTGAACCAAAGTTAGGGACACAGTAGCCATGCCCCTGGCCCCCATTAGCCACACCCCCTGCCACAAGAAGTCCCACCCCTGGAGGTAGTACTCCCGGGGTCAAGATGGACACATGACCAGAAATAAAGGGTGTCATGTGTGTGACGGGATGCGGTCACAGATGACCCCTCAGGGGTGCCTCCCGGGGTGCTGACACGGCCACTGCCACTTGCCTTCCAGTTCTCTGGGGCTCCTCACCGCCTGGTCCTGCTGGGCCAGCTCTGCTGGTCTCCCCCAGCCAAGGCCCCGAGCTGAGGTCCCTGCCCCCAATGAGAAGCAGTACAGACACTGAACCACTCCAGGTCCAAGGAGAGTGCAGTTTAGGGCCCAGCCTCTTGAGAGAGCACTCCGCAGATGGGATCAAACCCCAAAGAATTAGGTAAGTCCCCTTTAGCAATGAAAGGGGGAATGTGTACACTGATTGCCTGCTCCCCTCCCCCCCCCTGCCAGGTAACAATCGCTTACACTGGGTTTGATAGAAGATAAAAATGGTTTTATTAAGTTGAAGCAGTAGGATTTAAGTAGTAATAAGAGAAAGTAGGCAGAGCAAAGTAGGTTACAAATAATCAAAAGAAACAAAACGACTTGGCTAATTCTCCACTGAAACCTCAGTGCAAACTTAAACTCACCCTAAAACCTCTTTTCCAGCTGCCACTCTAAACCAGGGCTCTCCTCCCCACCCTGGGGTCTCAGGCTCCTTCCTTCGGGTGCAGCCCAGCCAAAAGACCCAGGCCTCTGCTTTCCTATTCCTTTTGTTAAGGAGTTGAGGCCACTCCCTACCAGCCACTGCTTAGACTTAAGGACAAAAGATTGTTTAACAGTGGCTCATCTAGAAGTTGCAGGTGACACCCTCCATGTCTCCCATTCACACATTTGAAACTCACCAAGTATTCCCCACTCAATGTGTCTAATTTTCTACACACAAATGGTACATACAACAGAGTAAGATAAACAGAACCAGCAGATCATGGCATGCAGATCGATGGGTTACATGAAATAATTGGCTCAAACCACCTTTGAGTTATGTATATTCATGTCCATGAGTCCAATTCATAAAGCATGGGGGGGGGTCCGTCAAAATGTGACCCCTCTAAGAACTCCTTCCATTGTCCTACCAATAGGGATGGGTTTGGTCCCCACAAGACCCCCCTCCCCCATGCAACTATACTGCAATTGCATTAACCCAATTTGCATTGCATTAACTTGAGGGGAGAGGCCGAGGGATGTGTTCCCTCTCAGATTTTCCTCCCACAAGCAGAGTGAATTTTGTCTTGTGCACCAGTATTGAGTTCATGTGCGCTTGTTCCCATGTGTGCCCCTGTGGCAACCAAGTTATTACTAAATATCTTGTAAACCTCTCCCTTTTCCCTCCGCTGCCATGTCTCCCACCCTCCCCTTGCCCCATCTGCTCCCCTGGTGCCTACTGCCCCCCACACCTCACCCACCTTTGCTGTCCTGGCTATTGCCCTTCTCGCTCCCCTCAGCCCTGTGGGGACCTGCCCCCCTTTCCTGCACAGGGGCAGCCCGTCCATATAGGCAAACTAGGCGGTCACCTAGGGCACCAAGTTAAATGGGATGCCAAATGGTGGCGCAATATCATCGAGGGGTTTGGAGGTGGGGGCGCCAATTGCATGGTTTGCCTAGGGTGCCAGTTGCTGGCAGCTAGTCTAGGGCCGCCCCTGCCCCTGCACCAGCCCTTCTCTTCCCCCTGTGTCCACTCCTCCTCTAGCTCCACTCTGATCATCTGTAACTACCCCTCCTCATCCCCTCTCCTAACACCTCCCTCTACCCTCCAGCCCTGCATCTCTTCTCTGGTGTCCGTCCCTCTCCTCCACATATCTGCCCTTCTGCTTCACCCCCACAATCCCCTGGCACCTGCATCTTTCCTTACCCCTGCACCTTCCTGGTGCCTCCCCCTTCCCTCACTGCCCCTTTCACCACCCTTTGCCCCAGTTCTCCTCTTGCCCCTCTGTGCCCTCACACATGACTTGCTCCATCCCCTGAGTTCCTCAAGCCCATCCCTCCCTTCAACCCCTCCTCCTCCCTCTTTCCCCTATTGCCCCTCCCCTCTCCCAGCATCACCCTATCTCCTCCCATACCCACTGACACCTTCCCTCCCATCTCCCCTCCTGCCCTTTTCCTCATTATCTCCTCTTGGCCCCCTAGCATTTGTCTCTCTTCTACCCTGCCCCTTGGTACCTTCCCCTTTCTTCTCCTTTCTGACCCCTCTCCTCACTCCCACCTCCTCCTTAGTTCTTCCCCTGCCCCTTCCCTCACCTTCTGCCTTTGTTGTGGAAAGCAGTTTGCGGGGCTAGAGCTGGGCTGCAATACTATTTTTATTACTGTGGTCTAGCCCCAGAAGCCCCCTCAGCCCCAGCTGCTCCTGGAGCAGGACCGCGTGTCGGGACTGGAGCAGAGGCCACCCACAGTGCTATTTTTAGTACTGTGGTCCTAGTCCTTGCGGGCTGTCCAGCTCCAGCTGGAGTCAAGCAGGAGCCACATGAGGCCCATTCTGGTTAGGCTGCCCCAGCTGGAACATGCCTCATGTGGCTGCCACTTGACTCTAGCTGGAGCCGAGGCTGCTCACGGGGACCCAGACCGTAGTACTAAAAATAGCATTATGGGTAGCCTCCGCTCCAGTCCCGGCACCTGCTGAGTCCTAGTGCAACCCACGCCACAGCTGGGCTCCACACAGCTCTTGCCAGGGGCTCCAAGGTAGCCTGGAGAAGGAGGAGGAGGCGGCGCCCCTGGACTAAGACCCTGTGCAGCAGACGCAGTCCCATGGGGGAAGAGAGAGGGAGAGGCCGCATACCAGTGGAAGCTGGCCTGGCTGCCCTACATGCTGTGCTGGGAGAGGGTGAAGGCGAGGGAGGAGGCTGCTGTACTGTGCAAGGAGCAATGGCTTGGTGCCATTTCTTGCTTCTTCCTGCAAGCCAGTGTCCCCTTCAAGTAGTGAAATGTCCGGCGGGGCTTTCTGGGTCATTTTACTACTTGATGGGGCACTGGGATAGAGTATTTAAATTCGGGACTGTCCCAGAAAAATCAGGACCTATGGTCAGCATAACTATGGGTGTTTTCTAATTGTCTCCTGGGATCTCCAAATCTCTCACTTCTTCTTGACCATCTGGACGTTTGTGATGGCTTTCACACTTAGTCTTCATTATGCATCAATTCCTAGCTCACACCAAAAATTTTACAGATACTTTCTAAAATGTAACCCTGTCTGAAAGGATTATATGGTTACTAAAGAGATTATAAAATAATCTTTCACAAATGAATTTGTAGTGCAGACAAGAAGGACAAATTTGATTTTCAACATATACAAGAAGCAAGCAAACACTGTAATAAAACCCCTACATGATCCTCCTTTTGACCCCTCAAAATCAATTCTCAGGTGGGTCACATTTTATTTATCTTATATAATTGTTTCAAAGCAAGGTATTGTGCTGTTATGAAGGTTTGTGGTTTTAACATCCAACCACAGCATGCAAGCAGCAGCAGCATCACAGGGTGGAGTGCTTTGTTCAAAATGAAGGTCCAAATGGTTCACCATCCCCTGAAAATATCATACCAATGATGAATATTAAATTGTCTCACTAAATCTGATATTTTGAGGATTTCTGATCCTAAACACAGAATTGATAAGCTATGTGCCTGAACTTGGCCCAAGTGGCTTAGTCCTTTGGCTGATTTGCTCATTATTAAACATCCAGTTATGCAGTTCTGTTCAATTAACCCATAAAGAGAAATCAATAATTAGATTTTTAGCCTTCACCTCAATGTCCATTTCCTTATGTATTGGGAAATAATATACCAGTTTGGGTGCAAAAGGTTAAACACACTGCTGCACCAGGGATTAAAAAACCAACAACCCTATTTTACCATATAACCGGTTCTAAGTCAGCCATACAGACACAACTCCTTTTATTATAGTGCACCTTATCTGATGATATTATCTAGCTTATTTCAAATAAGAAGCTAATAGGTTTTTTTGTTTTTTCTGGGAACAGGACACAGGGGCTATGTCTACACTGGCGGGTTATTGTGCAAGAACGGCCATTCTTCTGGAAAGCATCCACACTGCCTGCCTGCTCTTGCGCAAGATTTACAGTATGGGGTGGTAAGAGAGGGCTCCTTGCGCTAGAGCTACGCTCTTTTTTAACAGGTGTAAGCCCTCTTGTGCAGGAGCTCTTGCACAAGAGGGCAGTGTGGAGACTTGGCAGGGGTTTCTTGTGCAAAAAAGCCCTATGGCTAAAATGGCCGTCAGAGCTTTCTTGCGCAAGAGAGCGTCCACACCGCCATGGATGCTTTTGCGCAAAAGCACAGCTGGCACATGGCAGTGTGGACGTTTTCTTGCACAAGAGTTCTTGCACAAGAGCGGACCTAGCCTTAGTGTGGGGCATATCCACTGAGACATGTCAATGGTTTAATGTGGTTGGTTTTCTTAATATGCCCAAGAATAATGCTTAGTGGAATACATATTTAAATTTTATTAACTGATTCCCAGAGGTACCAGTGGATATATACCAGTATACCAACTGGGGTTTACAGTTACTTTATTTAGAGTAAAATTTACACCATGCCATTAACTTTCTCGCCTGTAACACTTTTCCCCACAACTTTTCTTGCATGCCTTCCTAAACTACTTGAATGACCAGCTGCTGACTTAATTCCTGGACCTGTGTACAAGCTAATGCTAGGGACACGCTTTCGCTTTGATTCCACCGTCCCTGTTAGCAATAACAAACCCTTTTCAACTTTGTCGTACTAGCAGCTTTTTAGAAGAAAATTTTTAATTTTGTTAAGGATGAACGGATGGGCTCTCAATTTTTATATTTCAGCTGTAACATAACTTAGTTTGTTTTGCCATTACCTCTATGTTAGTAGCATTCAGTACTTTAATTCCTAATCCAGTTTTACACGAAGCAATTTAATACACTTCTTGGGAGCCTTTTCTTTAGGCTACCCACCTGTCCTGGCTGCCAAGCAAATTCATTAACCTTTAGTAGTCACACTAGGGCTAGGTCTACACTACAAGGAAAAGTCAGAAAAAGATACGGAAAGTGCAGTTACTCCATGAGGAGTAACAGTTAATTCGAACTAAGGGGTATATCTTGGAATCCCGCTTCTCTGCCTTGTGTAGACGCGGGCAGTTACTTCGGGCTAGTCAGTTTCCAAAATGGTGACCGGATGGGATTATGCTAATCAAGAGCAGGATATTTAAATCCCACGCTTCATTAGCAATTTCGGTCACCCTCATTAGCCTCCCTAGTTTGAACTAGGGGGCTAGTGTAGACGTACCCTCTATCTGTTGTAGTCCTCCAGCCTGACCCTGTCACAATACATTACACAATGTTACAGGGTTAGTCACTGACATTAAATTTATTCCAGTGTTAAACAGTAACATTAGCATCAAATATTATAAGTCTCTTACAGGGCCGCTTTATGACTTTCGTGGGCCCTAGGCACTTTTGCCTTCATGGGCCCCTCCCACCATAATAATATCCAGGGCTCGACAAATAATGCAATCTACTCACCCGTGGCAAGTAGATTGCAACCCAAAAGAGCCGGGTTCGGGCGATCTGCGCATGTGCAGATTGCTGGATAGTGCGGTTCGGCGAGCCCTGAAATATCAATATTAAAAATTATTTTTGATATAACTTTAAATACTTCAACATTTTATTTTTTTTATGTTTTAGGCAAAATTTAATAGATTTTCGTGGGCCCTAAAAGTTTCATTTTTTTCTGAAGTGAGAAAAAAATTAAAACATTTTCTTCGACCCTAAAAGTTCTTTTTTTTTTCTTCTAATTTTAAAGGAAATTAAAACATTTTCGTGGGCCCCTAAAAGTATCGTGGGCCCTAGGCACTATGCCTACTGTGCCTAATGGATAAGTCAGCCCTGGTCTCTTAATGTGACCAAAACCAGTATCTTGTTATACCCTGCTTTTTATTTAGACAATGTATCTTTGTGGTTAGTGTGTTCAGTGCCTTTTTGAAATATTTGCGTAAGCTTTAATTTAATTATATCCTTGTGGGCTTGGTAATTAAAAGGCAGGGGGTATCATGCATATAAGCAGACCCCTTTTTGTATTTGTCTTCAGATTTCAGTACTGCACACACATACAAAATCCTCGGGGTTAGCCTATCCCCTTTTATTCTTAGGCTTAAAAGCAAGGGAGTTCCAACTTTAAGGCAAGCATAAAAATTCATGTTTAAGAGACATGTCCTATGTGAGACTGTGTGATAAGCTGTTCCCTTCTCCTCTGCTGACGAGGCTATAGTGTTTAGTGAGCTATCAGTCATGTATAGCAGGCACATGGAGTGAGAAGCTGTCCATACAGACTATTGTGCGGAGTGCCATAGACTTTGATACCATCTACCATTAGGTTTTCATTCATGTTCCAAGACTTCTTGGATCCAGTTTAAGAGAGTTTGATCTGGCTGATTGAATCAGTTCAGTTTAGCAGAAAGACCATGTATACACAGCATATATTCCAGCAGCACAGGAATGCTAGCTGCTATGTTGATGTCTAACTTATCTGTGTTGCAAACTTTCCTAATTAATTTTTATTATCTTTTTTCTTAAAATCACAGGCACTGGAACTATGTGACTGTGAGCATCACCTCTGGGGGGGGTTTTAAAGTACATTTTCTAGCCCTCATGGATATGGGATAAAAACTCCAATAAGTGAACCCTAAAGACTCATAAGTAGACAAATAAAAATCCCCAAATGTACTTGGCTTAAAAATCATGAGATTATTATTTAAAATCGCAAATGTGAAAGCTTTGACACATAGTGCCAACCCTAAGGGTTAAAAATGTGTGTAAACTCAGAGCAGTAAATTGCCTCATCTGAGCTTGCTGTATGTTGACTAATATAATGGGTTGCAAATCCTCTTATGCATAAAATGCTTTTCAATAGCAAAATAACTAAGACATTTTGAATATTTGAGTTGTCTGTAGTTCATTGTAAGAAAGTAACCAGGAGGTAGGGGAATCCAGACTGCAGATTCTTTGGAACTTGCCTGAGAGAGTCTAAATATTTGTCCCTCCCTCCCATGTGCACAGAAGGAGTTACTATTTGTCAAACTATTAAAGTAGTATTTATTTTTCTGTGGCTCTCATCACTCAGTTTTGGGAGTGGTATTTTGTGACTTACCCTTATCTGTACACATACTAAAAAGAAATGTGAGTGTATATGGGAGTTTTTTGTTTTAAAATCATACACTGCAAATGGAGCATATTATGTTCCTCCTGTGATCTTTAGTCAAGACTTGGCTTTCTACTGCCTGGTAGGGATGTAAGGGTATAACCATTTAAATGGTTAACCGATAAGTATCAATTAATGGGTTTGTTACAGTAAAATTATTCCCTTGGCGTGCACTGGCTTATGCTGTGTAGAGCCTTCAATGCAGCTGGCTCCCTGGGAGCAGGGCCGGCAGCCAGAGCTCATGTGTGCCAGGAGCCAGCTTATATTATTAGCAGCCCTGGCTGTGTGGGGCAGACCAGCGGGATCCCCACCCTGGATGCACAGGGCAGACACAGGCCAGGTAGGCAGCTAACTGGTTAAATGTTTCAATGTTCGTTGGTTAACTGATTAAATGATTTACATCCTTACTGCCTGGACAGTAAAATTGCTGCTAGATCAGAATTGCCCAGATAGAAGCACTGGTGGTAGTATTTTACATTTCCTTGGCACTTGCATGTTACAAAGCAGTAAACAGGCCACTTCTTTTCACAGAATCTTTTCTTGGTCAAAACTCCCATTGACATCAGGGTGTTGCCTGAATTAAATCTTTAGTATTTCCCTTTATACACAACATGGTCACTTGGGGATTTTGAAAATAACATTAAAACTCCACAAACTGTGCAAACATTTCCCTGGCAGAATACAAGGGCCAAGTAAGTCCTGCTTTCATTGTTAACCAATATAAATCCAGGGGATCTGTTCTGCATTCAGTTAACTTACCCTGGATATAAACTGGTGTATTTGGGCCAAATACTGCTCATAATGTTCGCAGTTGGCAGCAAAGCACTTCATATTGCTCCAGCTGCTCTAATACACGTGCATCTCACAGCTGCATTTGGGCTGTGCTGCAGCCCACAATACTCCCCAGCTGCTGCTGATCCGTTCCCCATATGCCCCATGCCAACTGTTAAAAAATGGGAGAGGCACCAGGATGTACACCAGTCCCACACTGCTTGGGGGGGCTGGGGCAGGGGAGGCCGGGCGCTGAGTGTTTGTAGGGTTGCCAGGTGCCTGGCATTTTCGCCTCCTGCCCGGGGGAAAAAAAAATCAGAAAATACCAGACATCTTAAGTAAAAAAAAAAAAATTTTTTACCGGACAGGAGGCGAAAATACCGGACTGTCCGGGTGAATACCGGACCCCTGGCAACCCTAGTAGCCCCATGGGTTTTGTTTGTTTGTTTGTTTTGGTGATTCATCCTATAAGGTTTTACTTTTGGGCCCCAGTGTCACAGCCTGTAGCCAGTTGAGGTGCACCCCGGGGAACGAGGGGTGTCCCCCTCGGGGTCTGTGGGTGGCCACTTCAACCCACTACATGCTGCGGTCCCTAAGCAGTTAGGAGCCTGGCCCTAACACAGGGCAAGGGCTGCAGTCATTAAACAGTTATGGAGCCAGGCTCCAAATGCAGGGGAGGCTAGCACATTTAAACAGTCAGTAATTAGACAGCTAGAGGCCCAGCCCTAGGGCAGGGCAAGAGCCTAACACAAAGTAAGCCAACCGGTTCACAACCAGTAAGCCCCGGTAAGTAGTCTGTCTCCTTGTTCAGAAGGGATTCAGGCGCTTTGCCTGTGGCTGCAAACCACAGGAGGGGAGACTGCCACACAAGGGGGACGCGGGCCCTCCCTACACCACTGCGTCCCAGCCCAGGGCCCTTACAGCAGCCAAGCAGTCGGCTGCTGGGTCAGCAGGGATCCTGGTCCAAAACACACTGACCTGTTATGTCGGGGTCAGCGGAGGTCCACACCGCAGCCCGCTGACCTTTGGCCAGACCAAGGTTGGCTATCCCTGGGCTGGCTCCATTTCTCCCCTCCCCGTATGGTACCTTTAGTTGGGGCAGGTCCTCAGGGCTGCACGAGTTGAAGTCCTTCGACCAGATACGCAGGCCGTCAAGGTAATCCTCCAGGAGAGGGCCTGGTGGCCCTGGCCAGCCGTCTGCTTCCCCCAGGTCCGGTTCCTCGCTGGGTTGAACTGAGCAGGCTTCTGGTTCCCTGACAGTCTGGGGCAAGAAGGCCACTGGCTGGCTGGAGAGAGAAGGCTTCTGGCAGGGCCCCAACTGGCCTTGAAGCTCCGCCCCCTGGCTTCTTCCCAGGTGAGTCATCCAGGTGAGCCCACCATGGATCAGGGAGGGGCATTTCCCCCTCGGGGTCTGGGGTAGCCACTCCAACCCACTACACAGCCCTCAAGAAGGCTTTACTCAAGCATTAGTTTAAAAGAAATCAGTGGGCCAGATTCTGATTTGGTGACATTTAAAAGAGCCAGTTTCACAAAGCTAAAAACAATTGAGGAAAATCAGTTGGGAGGAAGAATTTAATTAGAAAAATGTGAATGAGAATTGGAAACTGTTTCAGAACATTTTACTGAATGCCCAAAATGACTTATCAAGGAAGAAGGTAATATTGGTTTTAAAAACCACCTGGTTTAGAGGGAAACTGAATGCAGCTAAAGAAAATAAAATATATAAGATATGGAAGAAAGAGGAAGTTTATAGTAATTAGGAGTATAGGACACCAACAATGGTATTGGCCCATTAGCAGTCGTGGCCCGTCAATACAGGGGAACTAGGCGGTCGCCTACGGCACCAAGATAAACGGCCGTTGAGAGCTTTGGAGGCGGGGGCACTGATCGCACGCCGATCGCGCGTTTCACCTAGGGTGCCAGTTGCTGGCACCTCATCTAGGGCCGCTCCTGTCCATTAGGACATCAACATGTTAGCATTATCAATAATAATAAACGCAGAAGCATTCAGTGAATATTTATCTATTTGGGGAAAACAAATAATGTAGTCATATCATGAGATACCACACTATTTTCATTCCATTAGTACCTCAGGAGGATGTTAAACTATAGCTACTAACCCTAGACATTAAATCAGCGGGTTGAGATAACTTGCATCCAATTTTTTTAAGAGATGGCTTAGGAGCTCTCTGAACTATTGTTTTTCAATAATCTTGGAACACTGAGAAAATTTCAGAAGACAGGAAAAAAAGCTAATGTTATGCCAATATTTTAAAAGGGTAAGCAAGATGACTGAGATAACTACAGACTTCTCAGTCTGAGATTGATCCTGGTCAAGATAATGGAGCAGCTGATAAGCCACTAATTAAAGAGTTAAAGGAGAGTAATGTAACTGATGCCAATCAACATGGATTTATGGGAAATAGATGCTATCGAACCAATTTGTAATCTCATCAAGAAAAGTACCAAGTTTGGTAACTGTAACATGGATGTAACAGATTTGTAAGGCACTGACTTGCTACAGCAAGATATTTTGCTTAAGCGGCTATAAAATTAATGTCACACATGTAATGGATTAAAAGCTGGCTAACTGACAGGTCTCACAATGTCACAATGTAAATGGGGAATCATCATCAAGCAGGAGTGTTTCTATGGGATGCCACAGGGATTGGTTCTTGACAGGGTATCACTATCGATATGCAAAACACGCAGCTGCATGGGACACCATGAAATCTGGGGCACCAAATTGCCCCAAATGTTATGGTGCCCTGCTCAACTGGATGCTACATATGGGCTCTGCCAGGCCCAGACCAGCCCTTCCCCTCCCCCTCCAGGTGGCAGTGAGCAGTGTGAGCATGGGCCAGAGGACTCAGGAAGAGCAAAGGACGGCTGTGCAGCCCGCCAGAGTCCTTTGGCTCATGCTGACTCCGAGCTAGTGTGAGTATAAAGAGTAGTGTAGCTCAAGTAGCAAGCGCTTAGTTTGGGTGTGCCAAATACAAATCCACCTGAAATGGGTAGATTTGTACTCAGCATAACTAAGCCAAGTCTTTGCTCCTGGTGCCCAGGCTTCTGGGCGAGCTAGTTGGGTGTGTGTTTGTATCTGTGTACTTGCACCTCTAGCTCATCATGTAGATGTGTTATCAATCTATGACCTCCATTACCTAAACCTTAGTGCATCCCGTCCTTCTCAGCACATTGCATGACCCACATTTGCCATGCTTGCTTGTCACCTGCTGTGTGACTAAGTGGTCCCATTTCAAATTAAATTTTTCTCTGTCATTGATAATTGTACACGTCCAAGTCCTCCTGGGTCTTCCCTTCTTTTTTGTTGGATTTTCTGGCTACCAACTGAGACTACAATCGATAGTCAGTTATCATCCATTCATAACACATGCCCTCGCGACTGATGTCTTCTTACAAATTATTTGTGATAGAGACCTCGCTTTAGTCATTTTTCTGAGCTCATTGTGTTTTCTTTCCTCATAGCTTATTTGTTATATTCTCCACAAGCTCTTATGATGAAAAGCATCTAACTTCTGAGCATCTGTTTGCTTAAGTTGCCAGATTTCACGACTGTAGGTTGCTATGGCTACAGTGATGGCTGAGTGGACGCTTAGTTTTGTATGTAAGAATTCAATATTACGTTTCCAAATGTTGCTAAGGGTACGTCTACACTAGCTCGTTAGTTCGAGCTAGGTCGGGTAATGAGGGCAACCGGAGTTGCAAATGAAGCCTGGGATTTAAATATCCCGGGCTTCATTTGCATGTTCCCGGGCGCCGCCATTTTTAAATCCCCCTTAGTCCGAACTCTGTGCCCGCGGCTACACGCGGCACGGACTAGGTAGTTCGAACTAAAGATCCTAATTCGAACTACCGTTACTCCTCGTGGGGAGTAATTCCATGAGGAGTAACGGTAGTTCGAATTAGGATCTTTAGTTCGAACTACCTAGTCCGTGCCGCGTGTAGCCGCGGGCACGGAGTTCGGACTAAGGGGGATTTAAAAATGGCGGCGCCCGGGAAGATGCAAATGAAGCCCGGGATATTTAAATCCCGGGCTTCATTTGCAACTCCGGTTGCCCTCATTACCCGACCTAGCTCGAACTAACGAGCTAGTGTAGACGTACCCGAAGTTTACCAAAAGCTGCGTTCACTTTGCCGATCCTTATTCTTATTTCCTCGGAGCATGTACCATCTTGGCTTATTGTGCTTCCAAGATATTTGAATTGATCTGGCCTATACAGATGTTCATTGTCAGTTCTGATGTTTAAATCCATATCTCCAATGATCAGGATTTTACACTGAATCACAGTCCTACCTTCTCCATCATTTCTTTAACTTAATTTGTGCATGCTTGATGCCCTTCATCATTTTTATTTAGAAGAGAGATGTCATCAGCAAAATCTATATCAAATCTCAAATGATTCCTCCTGAAGCCATATTGATTATTCTTACATTGTTTGAGACCATAATCAATGATGAGCAAGAACAAGAATGGAGACAGGATGTACTCTTGCCTGACCCCTATCTTAATTTTGAATGACTTACTTAATGCTCTATCCATTTGAACACATTTTGAGTTAGAATAAAACTCCTTCCTTACGTTGGTAAGTTTCATCGGAATTTCATACTGCCTAACAATTTTCCACATTGTACCCCTATTTACTGAATGCTTTTTGAAAGTCTATGAAAATAATACCAAGGGTTCCTTGAAATGAATTTGCTTTCTCATTAACCCTTTTTAAGGTGAAAATCACATCTGTGCATGAACCTCACTTAAAACCAGATTGTTCCTTCCGAAGAATGGTATCTACTTTTCCTTTCATCCTGTTTAACACAATCACATCTAAGAGTTTTCTGTGATGGAAAGAGGTCACTCCTCTCCAGTTCAAGCAGTTTCTTAAGTCTCCTGTTTTCAGAAGCTTGATAATTCCAAGTGTCTATTCTTCTGAAATTTTCTTCTGACCATATTTTATTGCATAATGAACAGCCTTCTGTTGCCAACTCTTCACCCACATATTTGAACATTTTGGGGTGAATGCTATCTAACCCTGGTACCTTGTTGGTTGTTAGCTTGTGTAAAGCTTTCTAAACCTCATCAACTTTGATCTGAGATGCATTGATGTCTAACTCTGGCAGTTCTCCTTCGTTGATCTCAAGCTAAGTTGCTGGATCAGGCTGGTTAAGCACTTCTTTGACGTGTTCAACCCACCTATTCTCTTGTTCTCCTTGAGTCTTAAGAGTTTCACCACATTTCCCATTTACTAGGACTCTGTTAGAGTTAAACCTATACACTGCAGGCCAGGGGTGGCCAACCCATTCTGGGCAAAGAGCCACAATAGCAGTGGATCTAGTGCGAAGAGCCAAGGCAAAGTTGTTGAGGGGGGAAAAAAAAAAAAAGGACTGGTCCTTTAACCTCTTTAAGAAAACGCATTTAAATGTGTTTAGAGGCTTTTTGGCCACAATAGGCTCCTGCTGGCTGATGCCATCTTTAATTCTACATCTTTCATGGCCACACTGGACAGCTCCTCTGCCCAGGTCAGCACAGGGAGCCAGGAGGAGAAGGCCGTTTTTGGGGTTGCAGGGGTGGCTTACAAGTCATGGGGGGGGGGGGGACTTCGCAAGCCGCACCTGGGGGTGGAGGGGGAAGAGGAGGAAGAGCCACGCTCATATTTTAAGATAGTATAGATAGTTCTAGTGTGATTTCTTTGTTTTGTATCTTCAGCTTCCTTGGCCTTGCTTTCTATCTAATTCTGTTGATCCTTTTCACAGCAAATCTTTACTTCTTTGTCAAGATTTCTATAGATTCACTTTGTTTCCTTAACCTTAATTTGAAACACTTTACTTATCTGTTTTCTCCTCTGATTAATGTATTCCCATGTTTGTGCTGAGATCCATTGTTCTTTGACAGTCCCTCTTTTTCTACCAATCATCTTTTCTGCTGCTTCAATGATAGCTGTTTTAAAATGGTCCCCACATTTCTCTATGTTGTTTGCTTTATAATTTGAGAGCCTCAAATCTGTTTTTAAGCTCGATTCTGAACGCATTGAAAGATTAAGGCTTGTTAATATCAGGGGGGACAAAACAATTATTTATTCAGGTGGAAGTAAACATGAGCGAGGAGTCAGAATTATAATTAATATGGCTGTAAAACAGTCACTAATGGCCTGGCAGCTAGTATCAGACAGGGTACATACAGTGAGATTTAAATCCAGACATGTGAAGTGTACTGTAGTATGAGTATATGCACCCACAAATGATGCTGATGAAGAGGGTAAAGACAGTTTCCATACAGAACTAGAAAGTGTGGTGACAGTAATACCAATCCATGACCTAGTGCTCATTATGGGAGACTTCAATGCCCAGACTGGAAAGGAGAGGAGAGGCTGGGAAATAGGGATGTTAAATTTTGATTAATTGACTAATCGAATAGTTGATGAAATTTGCATTGACTATTTGATTAGTCGATAAGGGCGCCTCCGCCTCTGAAGTGTAGCAACAGCTCCAGAGCTGTTGCTACACTTCAAAGGCGAAAGTGCTGTGGGGAGCACTGGGCCAGCGAGGCAGTCTCCCACTAGCCCCATGCTCCCTGCGGTGTTTCAAAGCAGCAGTGCTGCATGGAGCCTGTGGTCAGCAGGGGAGGCCACAGCTGATCCCGGGCTCCATATGGCACTGCCGCTTTGAAACACTGTGTGGAGTCTGGGGACTCCCCAGCAGACCCCGGGCTGCACGTGGTATTTCAAAGCAGCAACACCGCCTGGAGCCCAGGGTCTGGTCCCAGGCTCCACATGGTGCTGCTGCTTTGAAGCACCCCCTCCTCTTCCCCGCCTTGCTGCCTCTTTCTGATAGGACAGCAGGGGGGAGAACAACTAGTTGACTACTGTGTTGACTACTTGACAAGTCATTCACATCCCTACTGGGAAACAGTTATAGGCCCTCACACAACTGAACATTCTCTACAATCCTAGAATGTTGTGCAGAAAACAATCTTATTATTTGCAATTCATATTTTCAGCCCAAAAACATTCACAAAGACCTGATTATCACCAGACAGTCAAATACAAAATGAAATAGACTATATGTATCAGTCAAAGATGGAAAACATCTGTGACTAGATGCCAGAGCTTTTAGAGGAGCAGATCTAGGAAGCCACTATTACAGAAGGCTAGCATTAGATTAAAATGTAAAAAGCTGGAAAAGAAGGTTAACAGATCCAGGCTATTTGACATGACCTCCTTTTATACCAGTATAAATCCAGAATCACACTACTGACTTCAGTGGAGTTACTCTGAATTTGCACTATCAGACAGATCAGAATCTGGCCCAACAAGATTCATTTCATGAATAAGAACTACTTAGCTGGATAAGGGATATCAACTTCTAAGCTCATTGAAGCAGGGAACACATCTTTCCTCTGTTAAATATCACTTATTTATGGTTCATGATTTCATTCATATTTTATCTTAGAAGTTTGATCAGCTTCTGAAATAAAGAATGTAAAAATCACAAAATTGGCTTTTTAGTGTTTGGAATAAACAAGTCTCTTTTTCAATGTGTGGGTGGGGTTGTGGTGTGAAATATTAAACTAATGAGAATCAATTAGAAAATGTGATTGTAGTGCTGTAATACAGGAGAAAAACCATCAGGGAAAAAATCAATAGATTATATTAACACTCAAGGTAGTTATAGTTAGTTTGCTATTAAGTGCTAAGGCTGTGCATTTGTGTTTCCTCAAAACATGAGACCAAGCCTTTAGTAGGGCAGGCAATTTTCTCCATGGGGATGCAAACACTAAGTACTAGATGCAATCAATGAATTGTAAGAGGCAGACAAATGGGTTTCCAGTTAAATGTTTCCTAGCTTTGTCTACAAGTGCAATACAGGAAACAGTCTTTTTTTCTGCCACCCCAGACGAGGAAAACTAACAAGTTCTTTTGAGTTTCTGCAAGAAGAATCGGTAATATCAATGTATTTTAAATCACCTGTATCATATGTCCTATGACCTGGTTAGCATTTCAGTGCACGTGAATTTTCAGTATGTGGGACACACATTGCAATACAGGTGATTCTATGGTCCTATACTTCCAAAATACATCTCAGCTGTTTCCAGCAATAAAACTCATTATTCCGATACAAATGCCAGTCAAGAAAAATACTAATTATTTGACTCTTTTCTCTACCACACACTTGGACATCAACTAATTATCATGATGCCTCTCCAGATTGGGACCGAAGTCAGAATTCAGGAATTTCTGGCCTTATGGTCTGATCATGAGACCATCCCTCTTTAACTATTCTTAAGAAGAGACACAGAGTTGTTGTGTCAGAGCATTTTCACTAATGCAGGATCAGGCTGTCCTAAGTTCTTTATGTTGCATCTCACTTTCTTCTTAGTTTAAGTGCAACACTTTGCCCCTAGAATATGCAGAATCAAGCCCTAAAATGACACATGAATAGAGTAATCCATCCATTTTTCAAAACAAAATCCTTTTCACTGGTTATCCCTGATGATTCTGATTCTCCGGTGCCTTGCACCTTGTGTAGCTACTTCTAGCTGTAGAATGCTACAGTCTGATTTGGTATCATGGGCATAAGCAATGCAACATCAGGCTACTGAACTAACTTGTCTCAGACGCTAGTGAGCCACCTTCCCTAGTCACCCACTAGACACGCTGAGAGGAGAATCCAAACCGTTAGTGTTCTGGATCCCTGGGGTGTTTCAAGCTTCTGTAGCTTGAATGGAGGCCATCCACGGCTACATCTATGGGGTCCTTAGTTGCACGTTCAGAGTGCAGACCTTCTCTCTGGCACCCACTTCCAAATGTTGGAACCCTCTGTCCAGCTACTTAGCCCTGATAGTCCTGACACTTCAGCGGGGGGCGCAACAGAATTGCCTGGCCCTTCTGCGAGGTGGGGTGTAGGGGTGGCTCAATGCTCCCGGAAGGGGCAAGGCCTCAGGAGAAAGGGGGCAGCCAGCCCTCAGTGCTTCTGAGACCACATGGTGCCCCCTCATCCAGCCCTTAGTGCCACTCAGAGCACACCACTCAGGACTCTGGCAGCGATTTAATGGGCCTGGGGCTCCGTCTGCTGCCCCTGCTAGCTGCCCCCAGCAACACCCTTTCTGCTTGAGGCCACACTCCTTCCAGGGGTGCAGAGCTGCCCCTCCACACCTTGCCTGAGGCCCTGCTGAAGTGGTCAGGGCCCCTTTGAGTCCCCGTTTCAAGAACAGACCGTTATATACAACACTATAGGGAAATTGTGGCATGCCACTTTCTAGACAGAGCACCTGCTGTTACTGCTTATCAACTTGAACTTCATAGGTTTAGTCAGCAAACAGTTCTGATGATCACCCCAAAAACAGTTTGACAGTATCCAAGGTCAGTTTTCATTATTCACAGCCCCTTCAGAGAGGTGAGATGTTGCCTTCACCCATCAGATTTTAGTTGAATTTCAACTGACCATCCTGAAACCATAAATTAAAGGGCAACATCCCCTTCTTTCCTATCTACACCCTCTCAGCAGTTGCTTCCTCTCAGGCTTTCCCCATCCTTTACCAGGTATTATGAGTTTGTCTTCCTGGTTTCAGGAGAGCTCTGACTCAAGTCACCTGGCTGTTCCTCAGGGAATTTGGAATTGCAGCACCTGCTACCTGTATCAGTGTGTTGCTGTTCCAGCAGCATTCTGGGCCACAGAACCTTCAAACTGTGCCATAGTCTGACTTTTTTTCAACAAAGTTCCGGCCTTTAGCATCTTCTAGCTACACAAGTACCTCACCACAAGCAGCAGGACTCTGACTGACATGCACACAGACACACACCCCATTTACGCAGTTTCCCTGGTGTGGGTACACAATAAGCTTGTCCCCTCAGCCACTGAATTTGACCTGGAGACATTTTCAGCTCTGAGTTTAAGTCTGTTACAACACTACAGCTGTTTTGTTTTTTTCTTGAAGTAGAAGGGCAACACCACCATCAGCAAACATCAAGCTGCACCCAGTTCTCAGTGCTTTCTGGACTGACGGTGATGCCTGTGTATCCTGACGGTATATGGTAGACTCAAAAATCACAAACATTCTCCATTGCTTTAGGAGGCAAGCTGCGCTTTCACAATCAGAGATTAACAAAGATGCAGTCTCATTTCTCCACTGAATAGGGTTGCCAGGTGTCGGGTTTTGAACCGGGCAGTCCAATATTTGAGCTTTCTGTTCGGGAAACAAATTGAGAAAATATAAATGTCTGGTATTTTCTAAATAAGATGTAATGTAGATTGTGATGTAATGTCAAGTGTGTCCAATATTTTTGTTGAAACCATCTGGCAACCCTACCACTAGTGAACATAAATCGTGTCTTGTAGTACATGGATGTTTTAATGCTGAGAATTACCTTACAAGAACATGTGATTGTTTTCTGTAGAGTCAAGTGGGCTCCATGGTAACATATTAGAATTGGGGTGTGGACAAGTTCATTCAAAATGGGCTAGAAACTGAATGCAGCTAGAACTTGAGCAGCTCAAAGACCAAAGATGTTTTTTCTTAGTGGTTAGTGATGCTGGTTCTGTGACTCTAGCCTCCCAAGCAAAAAAGACCAAACCACTTTCAACAGGGATCGGCTTGCTACTTGAAGCCGCACAGCATTCTGTATTAAACTGCAATTGCAACCCCTCAAGAGCGTCCTGCACCTTTGAAAACCAGTCACTGGCGCTTTGTGAGGCAAGGACTCCTGGAACAGGTAACCTACCCTGCAATGGCGCTGAGTGCCCACCAGACCATTTAGTTCTTTCCATTTCCCCATCTTCCTAAGGCAGATTGAAGTCTTGTCATAGTTCCATAGATTTACGGTCTTCTGATACCATGGCCTTTTAGTCTGACCTCCTGCATTGCATCATCCCAGCTTGAAACACCCCCCTCCCCTGCTCCGTGTTCAGATATCAGGTTCTGAGAAGCCCCTCACTCCTGGCCTGAATTAACAGTCACAATAAGTGTTGATGAACTGACTCTAAATTTAAGGCTCTCTCTTACAAGGGACTGATTGCTGGGGTGGCCCATTGAAGTCTATGTTGGTTGAAGGCAATCAGCACCTTCTATGCTTGGGTCCTGAAGGCACCTGAATACTATGATGCTGGGTGCGGTATAAGAACCTGACTAGCCTGGAAGAATTAATCACCTACTGATGTGACAGATTTGGGAGGAAGGGCGTGTGTGAGTGGAAATGGTACCAAGTCTGCTTTGTACAAAGCCCAGTCAGAGCTGTTCTAAGTGGCAAACTGATAATTCCACCTGAGTAGGAAAGCACTGGGTCTGTGTGCTGGTCCTACACTACTCCTCTGCTCAGCCTTTGATGTAGGGAGGATAGTAAATAAAGGGTTTTAAGTGCAGCAGGGTGTAATATCAAGCAGCATTGGGACTGTTCAAAGTAGTGCTGGGTGGGGCTGAATCAGCCCCTGGATCAGAGAAGAAAGGCATAAAAGAAGAGTACAGGTGGTATAGCCTTTTATAATAACTAAGGCCCCTAAGTTTGAGTTATTGCTACCCAGGTCTCAAGGCTTTTTAGTAAAGATAAAACAGAAACCTAAGAAAACAAAAACCCGGGAGATAATGCCTTCAGAAGTCTGAGAAAATGCAGCTGCTGCAGTAGCCTTTCGCAAGAGTGTAGCATTGGAGCAGCTAAAGAGATTTTCCTTTTTTTTCCCTTGGCTATGGGAAAATTAAAAATCATATCAAGTTAATAACACTGAAATATAATGTATTATGTGCAGTAGTAAACTAGGGAACTTGATGATAGAATCTGATATAATTTAAACTGTGTATAAACAGGAAGTCAGCTATGAGTGATACAGCTGTGAGCAAAATATTGTAAATGTTAATGACAAGATTTACATCATGGACAATCCTGTTCGGGAAAGAAAGGAGTTCCGTTCATATTGATTTCTCTTAGTTTAGTAACAGTGAAGAAGTGAGGCTAGTATTTGCAGTCAAGTATGCTTATGCTATCCAGTTCACTAAATATCTGTATTGAAAGGAGTCATAAATAAAAAGAACTGAAATCAAATAGTATGTTTATAAGCCCACTCAACCACAGAGTGGAATAATCAGAAATTAAACTTTCACAGTGTAGACAGGCCAAATTTCGGAAAAGCCTCTTCTGAAAAAACTATTGGAAAAAGGTACGCAAAGTGCATAGTGCAATTTACGTACCTTTTTCCGATAGATCATTGTAGTCTAGACATAGCCAGAGTCAGCTCCGCCATACATACTATGATCCTATTATTCTTGTTAAACAAGGAGAACAAACACAGAAAATTTATACAGCTGTTCTGGCTTGCAAACAATTCTTGAAGGACTGTAAAACCAAGTTTAAAGAACATCAAAGAATATCGAGTGATTGTGTCAACTGTATCTACTTTAAACTGGACATTTCAGCAGCTAGAAAAGGGTTGAAGAAACTGCAACATGAGAAATGTAATTGCAAAATTGTCTAAGTAATGTACCACAGGGAGGCCCAGAAAGTGACTTGTGGAAATAAACTGCTGCCTGCAGCTTGCTAGCCAGTGTTCAAGGTATGTCCCAAGATTGTTGTGCCAACAGTTGTGGCCTAACTTGTTTTTTGCCAGTTAGCATGACAAGAGGTGCTATGCAGAGACTGGAAAATTCTGCTCCCTCCCACTTGTAAGAACTCAAAAGCTGATGTCCTTTCTCACTATTCAATCAGAAAACAGGACAGCTCTCATTTTAGATGGATATTCTGAATCTTCAGAAGACGTATGGATCACCATATGCTTGGTCTATGCCAGCACATCTAAGAAGAGGAGCCAGGTTAGATCACATCACTTCCCAAAAGCCAAAGATACCTAGAAGGGGGAAGACTAAGTCTCAGGACAGCCACACGGGAGGAGTCCTGGTCACATCACACACTTATTTTGGATAGGCTGGCACCTTTAACTGTCTCTTTATATTTTCCAGCAGTTCAGGTTGCCAGCTAGGGCACCAGAAAGAGGCAACATTTGTGCCTTATCTTTGCTCTGCCTGTGTTTGCAGTGTCAACTCCTACCGGGCTGAAAGCTTATGGCTGAGTAAACATTGCTGATAAGTAACACACAGACACATTCTTGTATAATCAGTCAACTGACCACTTCCTGAAACAGGGAACCTAATTAGTGAGGAAGTGTGCTCAGATTGTAAGGCTTGAAAAATCTCAGAGGGGTAATCATGTTAGTCTGCAACTTTCCAGCAGCCACACATTACACCTCCTATACGCTCACCCAGGAGCCTATCACGGCAACTAACCCCATTTCCAACTCTGTGCACATATCTATACAAGTGACACTATCACAGGATCTAACAACATTAGCCACAGCTTTGGGGCTTATACAACTGCACATCTTTAATGTGATACATGCCATCAAGTGCCAGCAATGCCCCTCTGCCATGTATATTGGCCAAACCAGACAATCTCTACAACAAAGGATAAATGGACACAAATCAGACATCAGAAATGGTAACATACATAAACCTATAGGGGAATATTTTAACCTTCCTGGTCACTCAGTCATGGATTTAATTTCATTTTTTGAGGAGTAACATTAGTTCGAACCAAGGGGTTTGATTCGAACTAACGCATCCCAGAGCGCACTTCCAGGTTCGAATCAGCTGTTGAGCGAAATAACGCGCGGGCGAGATTGTGCTAATGAAGCGCGAGATATTTAAATCCCTGCTTCATTAGTAATTTTGGTAGGCTACATTTGCATCCCTAGCTCGAACTGGGGAGCAAGTGTAGATGTACCCTAAGGTGCCATAAGACTACTCTCTGATTGTAAGGGTTGGTGAGGCTCAAATCCAGCTCAGCAAAGCTACCAAGTAATAGACACCTCCACACTGCTATGCAGCAGCTGTAATCTGGCTGCAGCTGGCAAATCACAGCAGACTATACCACAAGAAAATCTCACATGAGAGCCAAGTAGTAGCTGTCTTGGAGACTCTCAGTTGGCCCCCTACAACCTCATTGGGCATACCAGGAAGCATCTAAGCAACAACGAGACTTGCTAGAGAGCTGCCATGATTGGGAACAGAGAAGAGAATCAAACTCCCAGTATGGACTTTGGCTCTGGCTTGGATTCTGACCCTTGCTCTGCCTCTGAAAATGAAACCTCAACGCAAGTTCTCACCACTGACCTGGGCCTGGAAAGGTGACCCCTGATATGCTTGTGTATGTGTCTGTAATGAACTGTCACAGTGTGCGTCTTTGTCTTGTAACAGCTGTCAATTGAGATTGCTGTAAAGTAGCTCTCCAACTGAACAAGTTATTATTAACTAGGACAATAGAATACTGTATGTGTGTCTACCCTAGTGTCATGTTGTTTCATTTTAAGGGGAGCAGACAGATTACTGCTGCTTTGCCCCAAAGTCTATACAAAGGGGGCCATGTGAGGTGTCAAATGAAAGCTTATGTTCTACTGATTCTATATATGCTACTCATATAATTGTATGATGTTGGTATGTGGAGTTATGAATATGGACTCTGTGCTGGTACTGTGAATGTTCTCTGCTTGAGACAGAGTGATGGGCCTGGACTGCCTGTTGTAAAGAAGGAATGTCCAATGAATGACTATGCTAATTAGCACAGCCCCAAGGACAATGGATCTCAAGGTGCCCAATACACACCTGAGAAATGTGTCTCGAAACTTGCAACCAATCAGGGCATAATGGCTGCCAGCATGTGAAACTTGACTATGTGACCTGCTCCAGCTTGGGAGACACCAGGAATGGATATAAAAGTGCCATGAGGCGGACTCCATCTTGTCATCAATTCTGCTACTGATCCCAGATGCAGCCTTGCAAGGGATAGAGAGCCAGGAAGGATTGCTGACCCATCCTGACATAGGATGTACACCAGAGACTTTTAAGATAGCAGTTTGTAACATGTCTGCTGAGAGCCTGCATCAAGAACTTGGTGATTGGTGAATGTAATGTATTCTCCTTAATAACCTTACTCTCAACCTTTTCTTTCTTTCTTTCTTTTGTTAATAAACCTTTAGATTTTAGATTCTAAAGGCTTGGCCCAGTGTGATCTTGTGGGTAAGATCTAAAGTGTAAATTGACTGGGAATCTGTGCCTGGTTCTTTGGGACCAGGGGAACCCGTTTGGGGTAAGTGAGATTGGGTTCTATAACCCCTCACCTGTGTGCAGTACCGGGGCTGATTGTGGCACAGGGAGAGCTGGGGTGTCTGAGGGATTTTGCTCGTGAACCTTCCTGCTGGCTGGATTGGCAGCTGGAGCGCTTGGTGTGACTGGTTTGTGGCCTATTTGGGAAAGGTCTCTAGTCTAGGGCTGTAAGCAGCCTTAGTGTTGACCCGGTCAGTCACACCTAGTTAATGGTTTCACATTGCCTGTCAAGTTTGGGTATATAGAGACATAAAACAAGACTACATGTGCAAACTTTCTGAACTGCACTCAAGTTGATCACAAATGTCAAAGTTTATTTTGGATAGTTAGTGTTAGGCAGATCCTGGGGCTAATATAATTCACTGGAAATCAAGATAAAAGGTGTTTACTCTTTGTTATCTGAAGATCATAGGTTCTATTTCAGGACAGATTGTACTGTAATAGTCATGTTAAGCCAGTGCCAGCTGTGACTTTAACTCTTTAGACCAGTGGTCACCAACCAGTAGATTGGGATCTACTGGTAGATCTTGGAACCATTGACAGGTGATCCTGAGAAGTTTGGCTGGGAGGCTGTCAGTGCCGGCACTTCATCTGCCCCTCTCAGCACTGCCGTGCTGCTCCTGTGCTCTGCCTTGGAGGTGCCCCTCACCCCTGGGAGCTTCCTGCTTGCTGTGCAGGGCACAGGAAGAAGAGGAAGGGTGTGTGTGCTGATGTCAGGGTGCCCCCCCTCTACCCTGTACCCCATCTCCACAGAGCAGAGGGGGGCAGAGATGGAGAGAGCTTGCTAGTTGCTTTTGGGAGTGATGCAGGGCCAGAGTAGGGGTGAGCCTGGTTTAGCCCCCTGTACCACCACCCAGAAGCCACCTGTGGTAAGAGGTGCCCAGCTGGAGCCAGCATTCCGAACCCCAGGCCCAGTTCTCAACCCCTCCTGCACCCCAAACCCCTGCCCCCAGCCTGATAAAAGTGAGTGAGGATGCAGGAGGGAGGATGGAGTGAGCAGGGGCAGGGCCTTGGAGAAGGGGCCAGGAGGAGGTGGGGCAAGGGTGTTGGGGTTTGAGGTAGATTCTGGATTGCACTTAAATTCAAAAAGTGATCTCGTGTAAAAAGGATGGAGACCACTGCCTTAGACATAGCATCTAACCACACTGCCTGTTAGCTCCCTAGACTTTTGCTAGTCTCCACTTAGATTTAAACAATTCCCTTGGAAACTCAATCCCTCTTGACCCAATTAAGCAGACCCTCAGATATTAGGTCTCTTTCACTGTAATGTCACAGATCATCCAAATTCTTCTGTTCCAAAAGGATCAGACACATACCACAGGTCAGCTCCTCCTTAGATCTCCCTCCTTTATTCAAAAAAGCAATGTTCAGTCTGATCCTATAAAAAATATACACTATGTAGGCTTTATTAATTGAATGAAAATAAAGCAAGAGAGGCTTGCACACTGCTAAAGATGCAGGCAGGCAAATTCAAACTTTGGTTATCTTATAAAACATCTGTTCAACATAACACAGTCTGATAGGTCTGGATTCTAAAGCTTATCTCAGCTAGGGTTCCTTTACCAGGCATGCTGTCTTTGCACCCTGGGACCAAGTCTGGTGAAATGAACCTTGTTTCCTTCGTCTTATCAGGGAAAATCCAGCCATGTGACCATTCTGATACTCAGAGGGTATGTCTACACTACCACCCTAGTTCGAACTAGGGTGGTTAATGTAGGCATTCGAAGTTGCAAATGAAGCCCGGGATTTAAATATCCCGGGCTTCATTTGCATCTTGCCGGGTGGGCGCCATTTTTAAATCCCCTTAGGTCGAACTCCGTGCCCGCGGCTACACGCGGCACGGAGTAGGTAGTTCGAATTAGGATCTCTAATTCAAACTACCGTTACTCCTCGAGGTGTACCGGTAGTTTGAATTAGAGATCCTAATTCGAACTACCTACTCCGTGCCGCGTGTAGCCGCGGGCACGGAGTTCGACCTAAGGGATTTAAAAATGGCGCCCGCCCGGCAAGATGCAAATGAAGCCCGGGATATTTAAATCCCGGGCTGCATTTGCAACTTCGAATGCCTACATTAACCACCCTAGTTCGAACTAGGGTGGTAGTGTAGACATACCCAGACTCCCAGATGCAAAGGTGGGGTAAGGGTCCACCAGGAACTCTTCAATGAAATCGTCCTGTGCAACTTGTCCATCCTCCATTGTCCTGACAATTGGGTTCTCTCTGCTGTACTGAGAATTGAGGAGCTTCCCAGGGACACATTGCTTTTTATTGAGTAATAGATCACTCTTTCCCCTAAGGGAGCTCTTTCTATAGATGAAATGCAAGAACAATTAATGCCTTTTGTTATCCTGAGGTCTCGTCTGTCCCAGCCATGTGAGAGTTATATAACACAAATGTAGAGACATTACTCTTAACAAGACAAATCTGGAGTTTAGCACATGAGTATTATAGTCATCCATTCACCAGCAGTTAAAGTCCGAGCACCAAATACTTTATTTCAGTTTTAAAAACTTAATATTCCAGCAGTGTTAAACATTACAGTCTTAGTTGATACTTAGTGGCCCAAACTCACAAAAAGGTTGACTATATAAATTTATTGGGAAGGAAATTTTAGTCAGCTGGCATGAAAGTAACCGTCCAAATTCTGATCTGGCTTGAGGATTTTTTTCTCCTCTGAAGCACTCTTGGTTGAAAAGCTAAGCAAAGTCACCTTCCCACAATAGTAATTAAGAGTAAATATTAGTCTCTATTGTGGTTATGTAATTTGATTCTGAAAGCTGAAGTGTTACATTGATCAATTTTCTAATTTATGTAGCCAAATCATAATCAATATAACTTTTGCCTTCCTATAGTATTAGTGGCTGTTTTTCTGGCTGATTTATAAAACTAAATTCAACTCTTGAGTCCTTTTCTTTAGTTAAGCAAGTGAAATGAAAAGAACCATAAGAAAGATGATACAGGAAATCAGTTAAGCTTAATGAAGGTTTGTTTTATACCATATCTTTTTTTGCACTGTACTGGGTACAGCTTGGACGAACTCAACATTTACTAACTGTAATCTGATTCAACAGTGGAGGGAGTTCAGGTCACTAAGTAGATTTTGAGTTTTTTGTTTCTACAGCAAGAGAAAGAAACACAAATTCTTTCTTCTGCAGATAATAAGGTTTGTGTCTCTCCTTGGCAATAACAATCCAAAAAGTAACAAGGTGTGGTTTTTTTTAATCACGAGGGCTCAGGATAGACATAATTCCTTCAATAAGAAGCTGGTTGCACAGACCTCTATTTTCCACCTTTACTTCCTGTTCCAGAGGGTCCCCTCTGAAAACACTTCATCTGGCTTGATGGTTTCATGCTGTGTATTTTGAGGTTTCCATCCTGGCAACCTAGATTGTTGTAAAACCTAAAATTAGCTAGTTTATAGGGAACCCAGTTCAAAAGCAGTACCTTTAGTAGAGTCAAATGTAAATCTTTAACACTGAAAAAGCACTTTTTAAAGTTGCCGTGTGGTTGTACTTTATTTACTAGTTCCGTACCAGTGGTGCAGACAATGCCTTTGTGAGTACAGCAGTGTTACTCTGGATTTACAGTCCTGTGACTGATCAGAATTTGGCCTCCCAAATTTTACTTGGAAACTAGCAGACAGAGTAATCCAAGCCCTTTGACTGCACAAACGAGTGTAACAGTTTCCTGGCTAACTTGTGACTGAGGCCACAGTGCAGAGAGAAAATGAACTGCACTCTCATCTCTTTAGTGACCTCTCTCATTGCAAAATCTCGCCTGCTGGCTCTGATCACAGCACTGTTCTCTGGCAGCTTGAAGGCCTCCTTTGAGCCATTCCCAATGCTGCTCTTTGGTTGTCAGAAGGCAGTTGAGTAGCAAGCATGCGGCACTCTCGTTCTGTAGCCCAAGCACTTCCCCTTGAGAGAATAACCTCCGCTAGCATCAGACATGTAACTTTTGATTTTCCTCACCATGACAGCCTTCTCTGACAAACAGGGCACACATTATAAAATCTCTTTGGCATGGTTACTTCTCATAGATTGGGCCGGGGTAGGAACAAACATTCTGTTGCGTTTACTTGTGCTAAACGTATAAAAAGGAATTGTGGTTAATTCAATGGAGGATTATTTCTTACGGCAGTCTGAGGAACTTGTCTGTTATATGGTCTCTTCTACCCTAATGTCTCTGGATATTTTTAAAAGTGCTTAGTTCTGACCTAATTCTGCTCTGATTGAGTCAATGGGATTTTTACATGGATTTCTGTTCTCTTGCTGTTCTCATCCCTGTGGCATGGGAGCAGAATAAGGCCAACACTGAACATTTTTGGAAATCCTGTCCTCTGTTTCAATAATCTATACAATATGGTCTAGTTGTCAGAGCAGGAGACTGAGAGCCAGAATGTGTAGGAATGGTGTCCCTAGCCTCTCTGTCGGGCTGGAAATGGATTACCTGTTTCTGTTCACTCCCTCTGGGCCATCTGGCATTGGCCACTATTGGAAGACAGGATACTGGGCTAGATGGACCTTTGGTTTGATCCTGTATGGCTGTTCTTATGGGAGCCAGGAATCTGAATTCTGTTTCTAATTCTGCCACTGATGGCTTGTTTTAGTGGTGTGTTGCAGCACTGTGTAGGGGAAATTATTTCTAAACGTTCCCAGAGGCTATACACTAACAGGCCCTTGTGGACCCTGATGAGATGCACTAAAAGGCTATGTCTACACTCACGGCTTCTTGTGCGAGAAATATGCAAATGAGGCTAAGCGTGGAATATTGCCGAGCCTCATTTGCCTGCCTAATGAGCCGCCATTTTTGCAGAAGAGGCTCTTGCGCCAGAAGGAGCTGTCTACACTGCCCCTTCTTGCGCAACAAAACCCCTCTTGCGCAATGCCGCTACGCCGATTATTTTCAGGAATAATGGCATTGTACAAGAGGGGTTTTGTTGCGCAAGAAGGGGCAGTGTAGACAGCTCCTTCTGGCGCAAGAGCCTCTTCTGCAAAAATGGCGGCTCATTAAGTATGCAAATGAGGCCCGGCGATATTCCACACTTAGCCTCATTTGCATATTTCTCACGCAAGAAGCCGCAAATGTAGACATAGCCAAAGTGTTCTTAGTGTCCATTTCAACATCATTATGTTCATGTGCACTAGGAAACTTTTAGCAGGGTCTACATGGGCCAGTTAGGGCACATCTACACAGCAAGGCTAAAGCCGAAATAAGCTACACAATTGACGTAGCTGAAGTTGTGTAGCTTTAGTCAAAATAGCATATTTTGGCTTGTCTACACAGCAGGAAGTCTGAGGAAAAGCACTCCTCCTTTGACTTCCCTTGCTCCTCATGAAATGATGGTTACAGGAGTTGGAGTAAGAAGTCCTTCAGTTCAACATTATTTTGACATTATGTCAAAATAACTGCTTGTGTGTAGATGCGGACTATGTTATTTCAGAATAACATCAGTTATTCCAAAATAACACTGCTGTGTAGACATACCCTTAGTGGGCAACACGTTGAAGTACGTTAGGCCTTGTCTTCACTGACAAGGTGCTGTGCAGTAACTTTATTGCTCGGGGTGTGAAAGAACACCCCACGTCCCAGAACACAAGAAGTTACAGTGCTGTAAAGCACCAGTGTAAAGCAACCTTCAGTGCTCGGAGCGGTGCTCCCAGTGCTGTTAGCTACTCGTCTCATGGAGATGATTTACCTAGACTGCCAGAGAGCTCTCTCCCAGGGCTCTTACTGCATCAGTGTGATCACAGCAAAACAGCTGTGCCTCTGCCATCACACTCCTCTAATGCACAGTCCCTTAGTGGTTGAATCAGAAAAGGAATTGGTGACTTTGGACATGACACTTAATCACTGTGTGCCTGTTAAGGGGCGCGGGGCCAGCGCCCCACCTAGGGCTCGCAGCCCCTCACCCCGCTACCCGTCCTGGGCCTGAAACCCCGTGTTCCGTGCTCCCAGTCAACCACCCTGCCCCGAGTCCGGCAGGGCTGGTCTATTTTGAGTCGTCTACTCCGGTGCGGTGGCGGGCTGGCGAGGAGGGGTAGGGGGGGCTCGGGCCCGCCCTTACTCTGAGCCCCGACCCAGGGCCCTAAGGACTGGGGCTCGTGGCCCCAGTTCTGGTTGGTGAGGGTAAAGCTCCACCCCGCAACACACCAACCCCCCGGGCTCAATACCCTGCCCTGGGTTGCTTCCTACCTCCCCCGCCGAGTCGCGGGGCCAGCCCTGTCCGGGGGCCTCCTAAGGGATGGCCCGTGTCGCCTCCGCCAGGCCTCCCGTCGGTTGTCTCCCTCCTGCTCCGCCACTCTCTGCTCCTCGGGATCCGTGCCTCCATCCCGGCCAGGCCTCCTGGGCTCTCTGCCCGTTGGCCTCTCTCCCCCTTTTCTCTGGTGGCGGCGCTCCTCTTAAGCGTCCCGCCGTCGCCACGTCTGGTGCGTCGGGGGCGGAGGCTGCCCCGGCTCCTCCCGACGTCCCCCGCCTTTCCTCGCTCCGCCCCCTCCAGGCGTGCGCAGGCACCACCCCGTACCGCGGCGGTCCGCCGGCTCTGCGGCTTCCCTGCCCCTGCCGGGGCCAGGGTTGCTTGGACACTCCCTGCCCACCTGCGTCCCTGGCCCCGCCCCCTGCACGCGGCGGAGCAAGCTGGGCAGGGCCGGAGCCGGCGCGGGGCCGCCGCTCCTCCCCAACACGCTGGGGACGGTGCCGCACTTGTGCGGGGCACGGGCGCTGCCCCGTCACAGTGCCCATTTACCCATCTATAAAACAATTAGGGTATGTCTACAGTAGCCCCCTAGTTCGAACTAGGGAGGCTAATGTAGGCATTCGAAGTTGCAAATCAAGCCCGGGATTTAAATATCCCACACTTGATTTGCATCTTCCCGGCCGGTCACCATTTTTGAAATTTATAAGTCCGGACTAACTGCCCGCGTCTACACGCAGCAGGGACCCGGTAGTTCGAAATAAACCTCATTCCTGGAGGAATAACAGGTAGTTCGAACTAGGGCTTTATTTCGAACTACCGGGTCCCTGCTGCGTGTAGACGCGGGCAGTTAGTCCGGACTTGTAAATTTAAAAAAATGGCGACCGGCCGGGAAGATGCAAATCAAGCGCGGGATATTTAAATCCCGGGCTTGATTTGCAACTTCAAATGCCTACATTAGCCTCCCTAGTTCAAACTAGGGGGCTAGTGTAGACATACCCTTAGCTATTTCATGGGGGTGGTGTGAGGCTTAAGCAACAGTATTTGTATAGTGCCTGTTATAGGGCAATCCTACCTGTGAGCTCCTACTTGTGTCAAGCCATGGCATGTCAGGCATCTCCTGCCTCCGTTTCCCCTTTCACAGTCCCTATTAACTCCATGCAAGTTCTACTGATTAAATGCCATGCAGACTATTTAATTCATTCTGCTTCATTTCTATATTTAGCATCTTTCTCCCTTTACCAATACCCAGACATTACTGTACATTTTGCATGCAAGTTGAATTTCCATCTTCCTCTTCCACCATGGTGGTACATTACTGAGTAATGCATATATAGCAAAAAAATAAATTAGTGCAATTGAGGGGGAATAGATTTTTATGTTTAAAAATAATTGTTAGATGAGATTCTAATATGAGAGAGAGAATACAAAGAGACCCCCACACTGAAAAAAGGATATGAAGGATATGACATGTTTCTCCAATTTAGGCCTCTTAACAGTATAAGAAAAGAGGGAAAAACACAATGGAATGCAACTGAAATAGAAATGAGAAGCCAATGGACTACCGAAAATATATTTTTGTGCTCTGAAGAGGAACATATTAGCTTAAATATTACCTAGGAGTTAAGGAAATCTCCCTGAACTAATCACCACTGCTGGCTGGCTGTCCTGTGTTTTTTAAAAGTTTCACAGGTAAATCTATTTTAGTACATCCCCTTTATTGCTGTTCCTAGAAACTGATATGGAGAAACATGTCTGCAGTCTGATCTTTTAAACACTGAACCCTACTGGTGGGTTGATAAAGAGAATGATTCACATCTGATAATCATGACAGTGACAGTAAGGCTATGTCTAGACTGCAAAGGTATCCTGAAAAAACTCTGCTGCATCCAGGGAATGTGTCCACTTTTTCGGAACAGTTTCCAAAAAAGCGGGCACATTCTTTTGGCATCCCTGTATTCCTCTCTGTGAGAGGAATAAGGGATGTTCCAAAAGAGGACGGTTTTCCAAAATTTGGCCCCGTATGACGGGCCAAATTTTGGAAAAGCCTCTTCTGAAAAAAAAAGATAAAAAGATAGCCAAATTGCAAACCGCAATTTTTTATCTTTTTTTTTTTTTTTAAAGTGCAGTCTAGACTTAGCCTAAGAAGGGAGGGTGTTTGGTTAGAACAGGGAACTGAAAATCAAGGTCCCTATATGTTTTTCTCAGCTCTTCTAGGGCCTGAGCCGTAGCCTTTCAAACTAATGGGAGTTTCTGACTTCAACGGGTTGGAATTATGTCCTTTGCTCTTTGTTTATTCAATTTCTTTGCCATCAGAAGGCTGTCTAAAAGCTGTTCTTGGAAATGGGCACTAATTGAATAGGATCCTGAACATACTCAGGATAGCACTGCATAGCTCAATTTGAGCCAACTAAACACTGAGCTACGTCTACACTTCAGGCTTCTTGCGCAAGAACTGTTTTGCGCAAGAGCGCCCATGACTGTGTGGATGCTCACTTGCGCAAGAAAGTTCTGATGGCCATTTTAGCTATAGGGGTTTCTTGCACAAGAAACACCTGTTGCCCGTCCACACTGCCTTCTTGCACAAGAGCTCTTACACAAGACAGCTTATTCCTTGTGGGGAGAGGAATAACTCTTGTGCAAGAAGCCCTCTGTTCTGACGCCTTACTGTAAATTTATTTGAGCAAGAACGTGCGTGCAGTGTAGATGCTCTGCAAATTTTTTGCACAAGAACGGGCATTCTTGTGCGAGAAGCCTGCAGTGTAGATGTAGCCTGAGAGCAATGCTGTGCTCATGCTTAAACCAGTCATTCTCAAACTTTCTGGCCCGTGGCCCACCTGACTCAATGCAAACCTTTCCACAGACCACCAGTTGCTAATGGAAACTCACCGTTAATTACATAATTATGCCAAAGCCATTTTGCTAGTGCTGCAGCTAGGTAAAATGGTTTAATTTAAATTATTAAACAGATTAAGTGTTTCAACTTTCTCATGTTAGTTTATCAAACTTCATTTTAAATAAAGTAAAATATTAATTTATGTTCAACACAAAAGATTTCAATTTTTTCAAAAGATTTTCTTTATGGCAAGGGTAGGGAATCTTTTTAGGGTCATGGGCCACTGATCCACAGAAAAATCAGTTGGGGACCGCACAAGTGACAAATAAAAAAACTTCTCCAAAAACCCCCAACCCTCACTGATGTGGCCCCCAACTGAGACACCTCCCCCTCTGGTGCTCCAGTCCCACAGGGTGAGAGACATGGACAGGGAGGACCGAGGTTCAGGGCTTCCCATAAGCCAGATTTACTTTTCTGGGGTTCTGGAGTTAGTGGATTTTGTGGGCCCCCTTTGGCTTCAGAGTGGGGACAAAAATGAGGGGTTCAGTGTCTGGGACAAGGCTGCCAGTGAGTAGGATAGGGATGAGGTGCAGGATCTGGGCATGAGGTGGAGTGCAGGAAGGGGTGTGGTTGCAAGGGCTGGGTGGGAGGTTGGGTGCAGAAGCAGGCTGGGAGTAAGGTGTTTGGCCGGGGGAGAGGGAGCAAGAGCAATGGAGGGTGCAGTGTGTGGCCAGGAGGGAGGGTGCTGGAGCAACAGTAGATGCAGGAACAGGGTTGGGGGTAGGTGTCTGACCGGGGGAAGGTGCAGGAGCAAGGGAGGGTGCAGAGTCTAGCCAGGAGGGAGGGTGCAGAAGCGGACTAGGGGGAGGGTGTCTGGCCAGGAGGGAGGGTGCAGGAGCAAAGGAGGGTGTAGAAGCAAGCTGGGGCTGCAGAGTGTTGGCAGGGGAGGAGGGTTGAGTGAGGGAGATTGGGGGGGGGGGTCTGGGCATGAGAGGGGGTGCTTACCTGGCTTCACACCCCCATTGACCAGCCAATGGAAGCAGTGGGGAAAGCCTCCAGGCAGCACATCTCTGCCTCTGCACTGCCATCCCCCCAGAAGGATCAGGGCAGGGAAGCTCCTATGCTGGGGAGCCCAGGCTGCTGTTCCAGCCTTGCGGTCACTGTATAGTCGCAAGTCTGGAGCATCAGCTCCGGCTTCCTGCTTGGAGGACACAGGGTGAGGTGAAGAAAGCCCCATCCTTCCCCGCCACACCTGGCTCACAGAGAGAGGCAGAGGAAATGGCTCTGGGCACTGCCGTTTGGAGTGGCAGCACACCAAACCGCTTGCTCTGCCTCTCTCTGCAAGCCGGGTCTGGTGGGGAAGGACGGGGCTTTCTTCACCTCCCCTCCAGTCCCCTATACCCTCTGAGTGGGAAGCCAGAGCTAGTGCTGCTCTGCAGTCACGAGGCTGGAGCAGCAGCGCAAGCTCCCCACTGTGTGGGGGAAGGGAGGGCTGAGCTCGAGCCATGGGCCGCACTTTGAGAACCACTGGCTTAGCCTGATGTGATGGCTCATAGGCCTTGAACCTAGGCCCACAGACAGCACTCAGGCCACAGCAACCCATTAGCAGCTTACTCCAATAACTAGGAAAGGGTCCAGTGGAGCTAGCTTGCAGAGAACCCTGCCACCAAACGTGCTGATTGAAAGAAATATCCAGCCTCCCAATTAGCTAAGGAGTACTAGATAAGCCAGGAAGTTTTCTGAACAACTAGAGGATTCATTGGCTGGCTAGGATGGTGCTTACTTCCTGCTTACCTGAAACCTGCTCCCCTACCTTCTCCTGGTTCTTGTCTTCCCCTTCCAGATTCCTGTCCACTCAGTTTGTGCTCTTGTGCCCTACTCCTCTGCTTCACCCCTGACTTTGTCTCTCTGGTTCTGCCCATTGGCCTGGTACTTGACTCTGGCTCTGCTCTTTGTTTGGCACCTGATGCAGCCTGTTTCTGGTTTGGTTTGCTGGCTCTGACCGTTAGGCATAACTGCCCATGCCCCAATCACTGTAGCCAGTGTGAAAGAGAATATAAAATAACAATGAGGAGTCCCATTGCACCTTAGAAACTAACAGATTTATTAGGGTATAAGCTTTCATGGGTAAAACCCACTAATCATCTGATGAAGTGGGTTTTACCCATGAAAGCTTATGCCCTAATAAATCTGTTAGTCTCTAAGGGCATGTCTACGCTAGGAAACTATTTTGAAATAATAACTCCCAAAATAACTATTTTGAAATAAACTTATTCCCCAAGGAAAGTAGGAGTTATTATTTTGAAATAACCAGCCCTTTATTTCAAAATAATGGGCATGGTGGTGTGGACACTCTGTTATTTTGAAATAACAGTGTAGACCAGGGCTAAGGTGCCACAGGACTCCTTGTTGTTTTTGCAGAGACAGACTAACACCTCTATCTCTTGGAGACTAGAAAATAACAATTATTTCAAAATATGTAACAAACTTACCTCTTGGGCTTGCTATCTGTTTGATATGGATGGCCACACATGTTCAAGAAAGATGTGCTCAAACTGGAACAAGTGCAGAAAAGGGCTATTAGGTTCTCCATTCCCAGAGTTATCCTATCTTATGAGAGGAATCTAAAAGAGCTTAGCTTATGTAGACTAGCAAAACAATGGTGGAGAGGGATATGATTGCTTTCTACAAATACTTCAGGGGAAAAATACTAGGGAGGGAGAAGAGGCATTTAAGCTACAGGACAATGTTGGCACAAGAACAAATAGTATAAACTGGCCATGAATAAATTCAGGCTGGAAATTAGAAGGTTTCAACGTATCAAAGGAGTGAGGTTCTGGATCATCTTACCTATGTGAGTAAGCAACCTAACTAGCTTTAAGATGGAGCATGATAAGTTTATGAACAGGACGATATGATGGAGTTGCCTTCCATAGCAACAGACCAACCTCCCTTTTCTTAATGCATTAAATATCTCCTTATCACCTGGATGCCCATATATATCTCAAAACAGTCATTTTTTTTCTACACTTACTTGCTTTACATTTGGGTAAAACAAAGAAGAAAAGTTCAATGGAAATAGCTGAATACAAAAAGATATATCAAATCACAAAAAGTAAAGAAAAATAATTACATCTTTACAGTAGTCAATATCCATTAATGACTAGTTTTGCCTGGCTCCTTTTTATAATTCATATTTCACATGGAAATTGAAGTTTCCAACTAATGAACTTTCCTTCACATCCCTATTAAACTTCATTTAAAATCGAATTACTAAATGCTGATAATATTTTGTGGAATACAGGTTGATTTGGAGGAACACTTGGGTATCTTTCTACAGTCTAAAGTGGGGGGTCACTGCATTTACCATGTTAGTACCTTCACAGTTTATAGAAGCTTCCTCTGTGTTCTGTTTTCAGTAAGTTAAGAGAGACTCAGCTTTCATATAGCCATATGTGTAAAGTGACATTGTTGGAACAGTCAGTAGATTTATGACAAGGATGTTTTTAACTACAATACACATTGTAATTTGTACTCTTAAATCATTGCCAATGAGTTGGCTTTAAGTTCAACTTCCAAGATATATAATAAAAGTTTAAACAGTGAGTCACCTATTAACAAAGGTATGAAATGGTTTATTGTTGCCTAAAATTGGCACATATGAGTTGGCTTCATTAACTATGCAAGCATGAGGTTGACAGTCATCTTTAGAATATCTGAAAGGTAAATCTTGATTTGTTTTGTTCAGAACGCAAGATAAATTCATTCTGAGGTGTTCAAAGTTCCATACTGTTAGGTCCCTGGGAAAAGTTTCTGACTGTCATTTGACACCCCTTCTTTTTCAGTTATCATCTTGCTGTTTGGGAGGAAAAGCTACTCGCCTACGTGTTTGGAAAGATGCACAGAATTTAGCCCAAATTACTTGATTGCTTTTTTCTATAGTTGCAGAATGGTGCCTAGGATAGGATGTTGTCTGATCTCCTGAGGCAGAAAAGTGTCTTTGCCATAAATCAGTTTGAAAGAATTAAAAGGAGATCTCTGTGCTGCTCAGGACTTTAGTAGGTAGGGCTGTTCTGAGTTCATGTAAAATGTAACCTGTTTCAAACATTGAATGATAACTGCTCAATAATCTGAGAGTTTAAAAAAAAAGTTTAAACTTTTTTTTTCTGTGTTTTGAATCCAAGAAGTTAATTCTTGGTTTCTTTGCAAGCCAGGTAAAATTGCTGCTTTTTCTATCAATGAGGTAGAAATACTTGGAGGACTTGTAGGAAATTCAAATTCTCTCACCTTTTGTAAGGCTTAAAACATAAGCACATGAGAACAGCTGCACTGGGTCAGACCAAAGGTCCATCCAGCCCAGTATCCTGTCTTCCAACAGCGGCCAATACCAGATGCCCCAGAGGGAGTGAAGAGAACAGGCAGTTATCAGGTGACCCCTCTCCTGTCATCCATTTCCAGCCTCTGACATACAGAGGCTAGGGACGCCATTCCTGCCCATCTTGGCTAATAAATATTGATGGACCTACCCTCCATGAATTTATCTAGTTCCTTTTTTGAACCCTGTTAAAGCCCTGGTCTTCACAAGCATCTCTGGCAAGGAGTTCCACAAGCTGACAGTGCACTGCGTGAAGAAAAACTTAATTTTTGTTTGTTTTAAACCTGCTACCTATTAATTTCATTTGGTGACCCCCTAGTCCTCATGTTATGGGAACAAGTAAATAACTTTTCCTTATTCATTTTCTTCATACCTGTCATGATTTTATATACCTCTATCATATTCCCCCTTAGTCTCCTCTTTTCTAAAGTGAAAAGTCCCAGTCTTTTTAATCTCTCTTCATAAGGCTTGGTGTAATTTGCATGAAAAGGGGTGGAGATTTTACATTATAGTAAAATGTGAATACTTTTGTGTCCTTGGGAATGTGAATGTCTCAGGGGAATATCAGCCTGGAAATTTAACTTGTCTCACTGGATGGTTGCCTGAGAATGTCACCTCTGATGTTCTTGTATTTTATATAAAACTAACAGATTTACCCACCATTGCCCAGGTCCATCAGGGCAGGGATCTGACCATGCAAGGGGTGCAGGAGTCAGGGCAGGGTCTTGGGGATGTTGAGGGGGGGCAGTGCAGGAGGCTGGGGTTGGGGGTGCAAGAGTGTGGTCTGGGGGAGAGGAGGGGCTCAGGGCATGGGGTCCCATCTGGCATGGGCCTTTCTCCCCCTCCCCAGTCTACCCTGGCTGCTAGGGGCATTTTCTTTCCCCCCAGCAATCCCCAGCTGCCGGGGGCATTTTATCTCTACCCCCCCAGCCTTCCACCCAGCCACCAGGGGTGTTTTCTCTCCCACCAGACCTCCCCTCCACCCCGGTGCCAAGGGGCTTTTTTCTCTCCTCCCCGCCCCCGCAGCACTGTGGCCAAAGACTGGGACGAAGGAAAGAATTTGGGGCAGGGGAGCTAATTGCCTGATGTTCTGGCAGGCAAGATGGCTGAGCCCCAGCCCTGCTAGCCACTTTCTTGGTGGTACTGCTGCCCTCAGTGGCCACTTTTAGTATCGTGCTCCTCCAAAGAGCAGTGCCTCCCTTTGCATGTTATGGAAAACAGTTCCATTCCTGGGGCTTCTGGTTGTCCTGGCACCACAAACTCTGACCTTGCTTTAAGTTAGGAGAAGAGGAAGCTGCATACCAAATTTCTTGGTCCTAGCTCTTACCATTTAGGAGAAGTTCTTGAACAAATGGACTTGCAGACAGACATGTAGACAGACCCGCAGACTCTAAAACATATATGTGTGTGTGTGTGTGTGTGTGTGTATACACACACACACATGTATGTAATACTCTACGTTTCTGAGGCTTCTTGAAATAACTGGACTCTCATGCATTACTGAGATAAAACTGGATGTCATTTGTGAAAACAGCAGGTTTTTTATGTTTGTTATCATCGCTTTTAATGGTATGAATCTCTGAAAAATCTAATCACTCTCCTAAAAGGGTCAATGGCTAGAGCAAACCAAAGCAGTGAGTAAAGACACCCTTGCTCGGGGCCATTCTTTAAGAAAAAGTGTCTGATCAGGAACCATTCAAATAAAGGAATACCCATGGAGAATGGTAGAACAACTTGCTGGAGGTTATAAATTGATGCCCAAATTTAAATTTATTCACGACTATAAACATAGGGTCCCAAAAACCTCTGTCAATGACAGTTGGCCAACTTGATCTTTACCTAATATTATGTATTCTGGATTAATTATACTTGTCAGAATGATACATAATCTTTAAGATTTTTTAAAAATCTGTTATCAGTACAGCTGTAATGCCTTTCTAACAGGAATTAGACATTTTTTTTCCCTTTTCAAGGAAGCAAGAGAAATTTGAAATAGTCAAGACACTAGCAACACCTGAAAAGACTGAAAGATCTTGCTGCCCAGCCCTAGTAATTGGAGAGTTCCTTATAACATTTTAAATTTTGTCAGTTAATTCTGTTTCAAACTCTACTTTCTATTCTTCAGTGACTTGCAGGATTTTTAAATTATTCCAGAAATTACATATTTACCTTTCTGTAGGAATTTCTGAGGGGAAGGGAGAATTTTTTTGCAGTAATTTTTAAAAAGTCTGTTCCTAGAGTTCTACTTCTGTTGTCTAACACCCTAATTGTAGGCCTCATGTAGACTGAGTCTTCACTGAGTTGATATGTTTGAAAGCATTTATTTCCAAATAGGAAAAACAGTTGCTGAACACACTGAAAGAGCTGATTGTGCCTTCCATGTGATACTGTTGTCAAGTTACAGCTATGCAGGAGATTTGCAAAAGCTCCAAAGGATTTAGAAACACAAGTCCCATTTAAAATCAATGGGATGTGAGCCTGGTGTGCACTAGACTTTTGCTGGCACAGCAAAGTTGGTTGGGGGGGGGTTGAATTTTTGGAGTGGGGGTGGGATGCAATACTTTTTTTTTGCCAATATAACTGCATCTGTGAGAGTTATTTTTCTGGTGTAGTTTCTGTGTGCGAGGAATTGCTATATTGACAAAAGCACTTTTTCCCTAGTATAAACTATGTTTACACAAGGAGGGTTTGCCAGTGTAGTGATACCACCATAACTATAGCAACAACCTTTTCTAGACCTTCCTTTGCATTCCTAAATCTATTAGACATTTTAAAAAATCTTTCCCTCCATGTTTTCAGCTTGAGCCTTTGTCTCTATGGAAGCAACCATCAGTTGGGGTGTGTCTAGACTACAGGGTTTTGTCGACAAAAGTGGACTTTTGTCGACAAAACTATACCTGCGTCTACACTACTGCTGAGTTGTGTCGACATAACGTCGACAGAACTCAGCAGTTTTGTCGACGCGGGTAAACCTCATTTTACGAGGCATAACGCCTTTGTCGACAGAGTTCTGTCGACAAAAAGGGCAGTCTGGACGCAGGGGTTTCTTTTGTCAACAGAAAAGGACCTCCAAGGAAACCCCCAGCTGGACAGTCCTTCTTCAGGAAAAACCTCTTCTTGTTCCTGTCTGTAGCCATGTTTTAAAGGCACAGACATCCCTGGCAGGCATTGTGACAGGAAGCTGGCCACAGAGGAAGCCTGTCAGCACACAGCTCTCCCAGCTTCACTTGCACGTGGCCATGTGTGCAGCTCCAGAGCCACGAGGCCCCCAAGGACCTTCGACGGAGCCAGCCCAAGTTCTCTCAGGCGAGAAAAAGAGAGCCCCAGCCTGGGGGCCAGAGGTCCTGACACTACTTGAACTGTGGGGGGAGGAGGAAGCAGTCCAGGCCCTGCACACCCGGTGCAGAAACGCCAGCATCTATGGCCACATGGCTCAGGGGCTGTCCAATAAAGGGCACCACCTCAGGACACTGCAACAGGTCTGGGCGAAAGTCAAAGAGCTTCGGCAGGGATACGTGAAGGCCCGAGAGCAGAGCTCAGCATCAGGTGCAGCCCCGGTGTACTGTGCCTATTATAATGAACTGGATCGCATCCTGGGAGGCCAGGAACCTATGTCTGCACTGGTGCTCGTGCAGACAGGGTTGCACACACCGGTGCAGCAGAGCCGGCAGGAGGTCCCCAGGGAAGATGTGGAGGAGGAGGAGGAGGAGCAGACGGAGGACACCCTGACCCTGACTCTGCAGCCTGTCCCGGAGACCCAGGAAGCCTCACAGGCATCCTCTGACGCTGGTGAAGGAACATCAGGTGAGTGCAGTCAGGGTCACAGACACAGAACAGGGGAGGTGGGAGCAGAGAGGATGCAGAGCAATGTTCACCTCTTGGTCCTCCTGGACAGCTTGCATCTCTCTGTGCATGTGCAAGCTGGCGGGCAGGTGGTGGGTATGTGGGTGGGGGCCATAGGAGACCCAAGGTGCTGCAGGCCCCTGTCCTACTGTGGCTGCACACTGATCTGGCCTGGACGGCCATGGTGGAGGGGGGGAGGATGTAGGGGGTGGAGATGGACATTACTCTAGCCACAACGGGGCCCCTGTGCAGCCGAGGCAGCTGGCAGGGCCAGACATGGCCTACCAGTAACAACATTCCCATCCCTTGTTGTAAGGACTTGTGTGTGAATTCCTAACACTGATTGGTTCTCCCTCTTCTCCTCCACAGCCGGACCTGCTGCTGCTGCCCGCCGAGCGACACCTGTGCCACCACCCACCTGGTCCCACAGCACCCGCAGGCATTGGAGGGCCTATAATGACCTCTTGCGGAGGCATGTGGAGGTGATGGAGAACATTGAGGGGACCATGGCCAAAATGTAGGAGACCATGGCTGAAAGAACCCAGGAGGAGGCTCGCTGGCATAATTGCCTGCTTGAGGACTTCCTACCGCAGTGGAGCGCAATGTGTGCCACCGTGTGGGAGGCCCTGGCTGTGCCAGGTCCTCTCCCACTGGGGACTCCTCCTGCCCATCCAGCTCCAGCCCCCTCTGACCCCCCTTCCTCTTCCTCAGCCCCTGCTACCCCTTCCTCTCCCTCAGCTCCTGCCACCCCTCCAGCCCTGCCCCCCCCCCAGAGCAGAGTCATCTGCAGCCCCGACTTGAGCCCGAAGATGGCAGGGTCCATGGACAAGAGGTGGCAAACCCTTGCGGCTCAGGCGATACCGCCATTACCCTTAAGTTGTCTGCCCTTCCTCCCTCCCTCCCTCCAGGTTGAAATCCCCCCTCCTACCACAGTTATAAACACAGGTTAATAGTTCCAAAAAAAGTTTATTTTTTAACAGTTGTTGAACAATTCCATGTTTTATAACAGTTCCTAATTCTAACGTTACTTGTTAATAAACATTATATTTTTCATATTTAACATGATGTGTGTGTCTTAACTGTTCAGAGGCTGATGCAGGGATGGATTATGGGAGGGAAGGTTTTGGGATGGGGGGGCCCAGGCCCACAGGCCCCACTGGGGATACCTTGGGGAGTCATTGGGCTCCAGCTGAGAAGCACTCACGCAGAGCCTCCCGGATGCGAACCCCCAGCTGATGGGCTTGGTGAACGGCAGCTGTCCGAGGCTGCGCAAACCGCCTTCCCTCCACTTCAGCCATTGGCCCCCAACCTGGGAGCCTCCCCTTTGCTCTCCACCAGGTTGTGGAGGATGCAACATGCTGCCACCACCTCTGGGATATTGTGTTTCCCCATGTCAAGGCGAGTTAGCAGGCACCTAAACCTTCCCTTCAGCTGGCCAAATGCGCATTCCACCTGTAAACGTGCGCGTGTCAGGTGCGTGGTAAACACTTCCCTGCTCGGGGTCAGATGCCCTGTGTATGGCTTCATAAGCCAGGGCATGAGGGGGTACGCCGCATCGGCCACAATGCAGACCGGCATCTCTACGTTCCCAATAGCAAAGGTTCACTGGGGGAAGAAGGTTCCTATCTGCAGCCTTTCGTACAGGTGCGAATTGCGGAAGATCCGAGCATCATGGGCCCGGCCCGACCACCCCACACAAAGGTCCGTAAACAGTCCACAGTGGTCAACCAGGGCCTGCAGCACAATGGAGAAGGACCCTTTTCTGTAGATATACCAGGCGGCTCGATGGGGTGGTGCACGGATGGGAATGTGCGTTCCATCGAGCGCTCCTCCACAGTTTGGGAATCCCAGCCCTGCAAAACTGGCCATGATGGTGTCTAGGTCTCTGAGGCGGACAATCCAGTTCAGCAGCTGTGAGTTGATGGCCCTCACCACCTGCAGAAATAGACACATACAAACACACTGTAGCCAGACATGAACCCCATCTTGCTTCCCCCCCCCCTCCCAGAGAGCAAGAGAAAGGCAGTCAGCCTTTGATGCCCTGGGAACGCAGGTGTGCTGCCTGTCCCTGACTCTACCATAAACAGAAACTAGACAGTAAATGGGCTAGCTGACGACCGGGGGCCTCTCGTCGCCCTGATGGCTAGTACTAGTAATTGACACGCCTGCACTGACCCAGGAGAGGAATCTTCGCCCATCACATACTAGAAGTGCCCATTGTCTGCATTTTCCCAGGTGTGAATTATGCTTTGCACCCTTCGTGGGAAACTTGGCATTCAAAGCCATTTTTCCTAATTGGCCACTTGAGACCAGGAAGAAGCCTACGTGACCCAAGGGGTATAAAGAGGGGTTTAGTAGCCCACCCCATTTGAGCTCCAATCACCTACACCTCCTGGCAGGTATTGATTGTCTCCCGAGGTCCGTGGAACACCCAACCTCACCCTACTTCTTCCCGAGGGATTGAGAGAAAGATGCTGGCCACGCCAAGTCTGGAACACAGGGGTGAGAATTATACCTGCAATGTGTTTCTTTATGTGTACACTTTAATTGTTACTATGTTATAAGTTTAGTTACTCTATTATAGTTTCTTAAGTCAAACTGTTTCATTTCTATTGTAAACTGCCTTTGGTAATGTGATTCAGCTATAAACTGTGAAAACCCAATTAACCTGTCAATCAAATTGCTGCCCTGTTTTGTTTTTCGGACCTCTGCCTAAATTATAGTAAAAATAAGTTTGTGCCCTCATTCACTATATATATATATATATATTGAACCAAATTTTCTTTCCTTTCTTTCTCTTTCTTTCTCCTACAAATAAGTAAGTGCGTGTCAAGTGACTTGAACCCTGCTGCTGTACCCGAACTGAACACAAACAAAAGAACCCCCGCCTGTCTTGGCTGCCTAGCGTTGTTACTGGGTGGCATACACCTTGCCTCACCCGACCATTAGCTGGCACCTGGGCATTGGCTAACACACACGCAGAATATGAAGTAAGAGGGGTTGCCCAAGTCCTTGGGAGACCCTCCCCTCCCAAGACCCCAGTATTCCCCTCTCCCCCAGTGATGGCTCCCAGCAGTATGGTGGTGTAAGGCACAGGAGCCCTCCACCACCTCCCCTCCATTGCCCCCCACCCACCCTTTTTCTGTTACAGTCCCCTTACCCCTCATGGACTGCCCCCCCCCCCCACCACCGAGGGACTTACCTCCATCAACATGGTGCCAACAGTAGATCTCCCCACACCAAACTGGTGTCCCACTGACCGGTAGCTATCAGGAGTGGCCAGCTTCCAGAGGGCAATAGCTACCCTCTTCTCCAGCGGGATGTCAGGGCGCAGGTGGGCGTCCTGTCATTGCAGGGTGGGGGCAAGCCAGTTGCAGAGCTCCAGGAAGGTGGACTTCCGCATCCTGAAGTTTTGGAGCCAAGCCTGATCATCCCACTGCTCCATTATGAGCCAGTCCCACCAGTCCGTACTTGTTTCCATCCTCCAAAATCGCCTCTCCGGGAAAAAGTTTGGAGGCAGGAACAGTGTTGCTGCATCCTGAAGGAGGGGCTCCAGTCTGGGTTCAGGATTTGGACCAGGCATTAACAGCATGAAAGTCTCATGCAGTTGCAGCAGCATTTGAAGCACCGTGGAGTGGGGACAGCACCTGCCTAGGGGCAGCTCTCACTCCATGGCAAACAAAGGTTTGGAAAAACCTTCCAAAAAAAAAATCACACTGCTGTGCTGTGCCAGGAAGCAGGGCACTCCAAGCAAGCACTGCAGAACCTTTGCTGTCCCTCTAGGAGGTAAGCAAGGCAGCTGTAGCAGCAGAGCAACAGCTAGTCGGGGGGGGTCCCTTTTAGCACGCGTCTCTGCAAAGGGCAGGCAGCAGCACCAGGAAGTACATGCTGCCCCTGTGACCTGGCAGAAGCAGTTCCGGGTACTTTCTTCTGTCGACAGAGCTTCCAGCAGTCTGGACGCTCTCTGTCGACAAAGCGAATAGTTTTGTCTATCTGCTTGATGTAGTCTAGATGCTCTTTGTCGACAGAAGTTTTGTCGACGATTCTGTCGACAAAACTTCTGTCGACAAAAGCGTGTAGTCTAGACGTACCCTTGTTGTTGTTGATAGGATTTTAGTTTCTTTTCCAAGATCATATTCTTTATTAGAAAGGCTATTTTAGTTTTTGTCATACATATAATGGGTGATTTCTCTTGTTACCCTCACAAAATTCTTTATTATTCTGTAGGGGTGCCCGTCTTTACCCAGGTTCTAGAGCTCAAGGTATAATGCTCTTAAATCAGGTACCCACCCTTACCCCATTTATAGGGCTTAGTTGTAACCTTATATGCTAGGACACCCATCCTTACCCCATTCATAGGGCTCAGGCATAACCATGTTAATTTACAGGCATGTTAGCAATAAGGGGGTGGTCAGGGAAGGTGTGGGACCCTTACTGGATGAGGGAGGTAACCTAGTGACAGATGATGTGGGAAAAGCTGAAGTACTCAATGCTTTCTTTGCCTCTCACAGATAAGGTCAGCTCCCAGATTCCTGCACTATGCAACACAGTATGGGAAGGAGGTGGGCAGCCCTCAGTGGAGAAAAAACAGGTTAAGAACTGTTTAGAGAAGTTGGACATACACAAATCTATGGGGCCAGATCTAATGCATCCGAGGGTGCTGGGAGTTGGCAGATGTCATTGCAGAGCCATTGGCCATTATCTTTAGAAGCTCATGGAGATGAGGGGAGGTCCCAGACAAATGGAAAAAGGCAAATGTAGCGCCCATCTTTAATAAGGGAAGAACCACCATCCAGGGAACTACAGACCAGTCAGCCTCACTTCAGTCCCTGGAAAAATCATCACCTTGAGGTGATCCTCAAGGAATCCATTTTTGAAGCACTTGGAAGAGAGGAAAGTGATTAGGAATAGTCAACATGGATTCACCCAGGGCCAGTCATGGCTGACCAACCTGACTGCCTTCTATGATAAGGTAACTGGCTCTGTGGACATGGGGAAGTCAATAGACATGATATACCTTGTCTTTAGCAAAGCATTTGATACAGTCTCCCGCAGTATTCTTGCCAGCAAGTTAAGGAAGGATGGACTGGATAAAGGGACTGTGAGGTGGATAGAAAGCTAGATAGATTGTTGGGCTCAATGGGTAGTGATCAATGGCTTGATGCATGGCTGGTGCTTGGTATCAAGTGGTGTACCCCCAGGATTGGTTTTAGGGTTGGTTTTGTTCAACATCTTTATTAATGACTTGGATGAGGGGATGGATTGCACCCTCAGCAAGTTTGAAGATGACACTAAGCTAGGGGGGAAAGGTTGATATGTTGGAGGGCAGGGATAGGGTAGGGATAGGGTCCAGAGTGACCTAGAGAAATTGGAGGATTGGGCCAAAAGAAGTCTGCTAAGGTTCAACAAGGACAAGTGCACTTGGAATGGAAGAATCCTAAGCACTGCTGCAGGCTGGGGACCGACTGGCTAAGCAGCAGTTTGTCAAAAAAGGAACTGGGGATTACAGTGGATGAGAAGCTAATGGCATATTAGGGTGGATTAGGAGGAGCATTTCCAGCAGATCTAGAAAAATGATTATTCCCCTTTATTCTGCACTGGTGAGGCCACATCTAGAGTATTGCATCCAGTTCTGGGGCCCCCAATAGAGAAAGGATGTGGACTCATTGGAAAGGGTTCAGCGGAGGGCAACGAAAACGATTAGGAGGTTGGAGCACATGACTTACAAGGAGATGCTGAGGGATCTGGGCTTATTTAGTCTGCAGAAGAGTGAGGGAGGATTTGATAGCAGCCTTGAACTACCTAAATGGAGGCTCCAAAGAGGATGGAGAGAGGCTGTTTTCAGTAGTGACAGATGGGAGAATGAGGAGCAATGGTCTCAGATTGCAGAGGCGGAGTTGTAGGTTGGATATTATGAAAAACTGTTTTGCTAGCGGGTGGTAGAATCTCCATCTCTAGAGGTTTTTAAGTTCCAGCTTGCCAAAGCCCTGGCTGGGATCATTAGGTTGGGATTGGTCCTGCTTTGGTCAGGGGGTTAGACATGATGACCTCCTGAGGTCTCTTCCAGCCCTATGATTCTATGAAAATGAATCTAATTTTGGCACCCACCCTCACCCACTATGTGGGTTTCAAGGGTCTTTTATCAGTGAAAGAGCCTCACACAATAATATCCTGTTTAATCTTTATTTATTAACAATTACCAAAGAGAATACACATACTAAACATATAATCAATGCTCATCATTCCCAATAAGGCACATGAACTTTTCTTGGTGGCCCGTCAGTACCAGGTCATCTGGAGGACTCCACTTTCTACATGGTGTGGTTGGCATGGTTTTGTGGTCTGGCAGCTCTCATCTTGGGGTTGTGTGTTATCTACCAGCCCTGTGCTCTTGGGGAGCCAGGGAGTGACAGGGAGTAAGATTCTAGCCTTCGTGATTATGGAGGAAAGTTTGAACACACAAATACTTAAGGCTTGAAAAGCAGAAAGCAAATAAAGAGAATCTCAAATTTAATATTTTTTAAATCCCATGATTTTAAGCCAATAGAGACTCTTGGCTCACAGATTTTGTATGCTTGGGTGGACAGTACTAGTTTATGTTTATTCATTGTATCTATTTGAAATATTTCAATAGTCTCCCCTATGGCATTCAGCTAGCATGCCCTTCATGCCAGAGCAGCTATCCTGGCCAATTAGTAAGTACCTTTGTTTCCAGTTTAAATGGATTTTTTACCAAAAATTCCTGGGATTTACAAAAAAGGATTATTTGGTTATTTTTATTTTCACCCTTCTTTTGTATCATTCAAATATATAAAAATAACATGTTTTATTAGGAAAATACAATACATGGCATGAGATATGTATTACAATAATACATTAGTCTGTGTGTGGATGCAAAGCTGCCTGTTGAAATAAGGCTATGTATAAGTCCAGAAGATGTCCAGAAGATGTGTTGCAAATCTGAACATATTGATGAATCTCACGCCCACCACATATGCTTTTCAAGCTGTTATCAAATCTTTAAACTGTTGCCAGCTACTCTAAAATAAGAAGAAAATGAAAATCTACCCAAATATGTTTCAGAATACAAGGAAATATTTAATAGAGTCATAGAACTGGAAGGGACTTCAAGAGGTCATCGTGTTCAGTCCCCTGCACTCGTGGCAGGACCAAACGCTGTCTGGATCATCCCTGACAGGTGTTTGTCTAACCTGCTCTTTAAAATCTTCAATGATGGAGATTCTACAACCTCACTAAGCAATTTATACCAGTGCTTAACCACCTGACAGTTAGGAAGTTTTTCCTAATTTCCAACCTAACCTCCTTTGCTGCAATTTAAACCCATTGCTTCTTGTCCTATTCTCAGAGGTTAAGGAAAATAATTTTCTCCCTCCTCCTTGTAACAACCTTTTAGGTACTTGAAAACTGTTATCATGGCACCTCTGGCTTCTCTTTTCCAGACTTAACAAACCCAATTCTATCTTCCCTCGTTGCTCATGTTTTCTAGATCTTTTAATCACTTTTATTACTCTTCTCTTTTCCTTATCCAATTTGTCCATGTCTCTTCTGAAATGTGGTGCACACAACTAGCCACAAAACTCAAGTTGAGCCCTAATTAGTGTGGAGTAGAGGGGAAGAATTACTTCTTGTGTCCTGCTTACAACACTCCTACAACGCATCCCAGAATTATGTTTGCCTTTTTTGCAACAGTGTTATGCTCTTGACTCGTATGTAGCTTGTGGTCCACTATGACTGCTAGATCCCTTTCTGCAGTACTCCTTCCTAGGCAGTCATTTCCCATTTTGTAGGTGTGAAACTGATTGTTCCTTCTAAGCGGATTATTTGCACTTGTCCTCATTTACCTCAGACCATTTCTCCAGATCACTTTGAATTCTAATCCTATCCTCCAAAGCACTTGCTACCCCTTCCAGCTTGGTTTCATCTGAAAACTTTATAAATGTGCTCTCTATGCTGCTATCTAAATCATTGCTGAAGATACTAACCAGAACTGGACCCAGAACTGATTCCTACAGAACCTCACTCATTATGCCCTTCCAGTAGGACACTGAACCATTTATAATTACTCTCTGAGAATGGTTATCCAGCCAGTTAAGCACCCACCTTATAGTAGGTCCATCTAGGTTGCACTTAAACAAAAACAGAAGAAAAGGATGAACTTGAGTATATGTGCTGCCCATGGTGTGACCCAATTATTAAATGTATGCATTGATGGTTTACGACAGTAAACTGTTCAAATGAAAAGTTTTATATGAGGATTAGAGATGATGGGATTGTGTTTTTTGAGTTCTGTTTTAGTTCTGCAGCAAACAACATCGATGAATGGAATTCAAAGCACATCTAAACAAGAACACAACAAATAAAAATACCACCAAAATAAATCCCAATATTTACCCAGAAAAAAATTAATAAAAGTGTTTGGCACTGATTTTCACCTGTTTTTGTTGTGGTGATAATAAATACTGATACATTCCTGGGAAAAATTAAATAAAATTAAAATTAAAAATGAAGAGCCCTACCAATTAGTAGGGAGTTGTATTCACATGAGACAAGGGAAATCTACAAGATCATAGCATTACTATTTCTTTGTCCTCTTTCATGGGGACTAGGCACATGTTTATCAACTCTAGTGAGAAATCATAAAAGCGATTGACTTTCAAGCCAATATCTAATAACAAGACCAGCAATAGATTATTTATATGATGGTTTCAGACCATGTTTGTGGGAGAGCCTTGCTTTCAATTTGGCATGGATCTCAATATGCAATTGCAAAGCACATTAGCAAAAGGCCACATTGTTTAAACATCCATTAAGGGGTAATGAAGCATTGCATCAATTAATGCAAACGTTGATCAAAGTATGCTTTCAGAAACTCAAAACCTTTGAAAGGAATCTTGAAGCGGACTGACCCAGTTGCTTACCAGAAGCAGAGAGTTGTAAAGAAAAGGTGGGTGGAGACTCAGCAGAAGCAAAAGTGAAGCTCAGTTTGATAGCATCCCTAATGTAAATCTTTATGTAGAACATATGTGAGCTGCAATTGCAAAAATGTGATCTTTTTAGTTCCCACTCTGCTGGAAAAAAAGAAATTGAATTGTAAAGTGGTTACAAGTTTCTATCTGGAAATTGCTACTTCTGGATATTCCCCAGAACTGCAGCATGGGAATTTAATTGAATAATTTTCTTGAAAATATGGCATTTTGTCTAGACACCATTTAAACAGCTATCTTTAAAAGTACTCATAAGTTTGAGTTTCACTTGATATTTTTTACCTCTCTACAGTATGAAACAAATTCAACCACGTCCCTGAGGCAATGGTTATACCAGAGACAAAAATATCTCTATTTTTTTACAGTCAATAAGGTTTTTTTCGCTATTAATAGAATTAAATGTTGGATCTTTTTTCTATAAATACCTTTAACATTCATGATTGTATTTTTCATTGTTGTATCAAATAATTCTTATTTATACTACTTGATTGGTAGTTCCCCAGTGTAAACTGGGAGATCTCTTATTTTCAGAAAGATATGACAATACATTTATTTCTGACATCTATTAGCTAGGTTATAGCTGATTATTATTTATTATGCATCACAGTAGCAGGTTATTTGCTGTCCCCTAGTGGCTAATAGTTTTAATAGTTCAGTATGTCCATTATGGTTTCTTCCACTCTAACAAAAAATATGAAGTGATTTGTGTTAATTTTACATGACACAAACTAACTGTTAAAACATTCACCAGAACATACAGTAGGTGCATGATAAAAGTCTTATAAAATAATTAGTAATCATTCATGTATTGGTTTAACTAATCAAGAGAATTTCAGAAATTGCACAGCAGCTTTTAACAAAAGCTAATGGAAAATAAGTATAATAAAATCAATAAAATCAGCTAGAGAGAGCAAGGTTTATATCTTCTGAAGCAATTATTGCTGTTTAGACTGCGTGTGAACTTGCTTAATCTCTTCCAGAAAGGAAAGGAAATAACACTGGAGAAGGCAGAAATGGCACATAGAAATTTCTGTACTCATATTCTGGAGTAAAAAATAACTTACTTTACTTTGATTTGCAAAAGCCCACATACGCATCACACCCAGCATTCTGCCAGGACAATCACGTCACAAAATGAGATTAAAGCAATTTTATGTGGAATCCCTTAAATTATAATGCTTTCCCAAAACATAGGTGTTACTGCAGCTCCTACTGTAGTCAATGGCAAAAATTTCAACAGACAATCCCTTTGTCTGCAGGGATTTTTGCTGCACATATCATGCAAGGAATAGTCTTGTAGCACCTTAAAGACTAACAAAACATGTTGATGGTATCATGAGCTTTTGTGGGCACAACCCACTTCTTCAGATGAATGGAGTTATTAAAGGTCCAGTTTCTAAATAAATAGGGGATGGGGGGGGGGGGAGAGAAAGGAAAAAAAGGAGAAAGAAATAGTCAATTAGAGTGTCCATGCTCCGTGAAGCTGATAGAGAAGGTGCAAATTGTTCTTAAGTACCGATTGTTTGGTTTTTTATGTCATTAGAATGTGGAATGTAGTGGCCCATCCAGCCAATGTCTTTATTCAGACCTTTGTGATAGGAATCAAACCTGTGAAGGAAGTTAAGTTCTAAGGCTTCCCTGTGCAGCTGGCTTCTGGAATTGGCCTGAAACAATACAGTGACTTTGAGATCCATGAATGAGTTCCTGAGCAAGTTAAAATTTTCCCCAACAAGTTTCTGTATGTTGTCTTTTTGGATATCTGATTTGTGTCCATTAATTCTTTCCCATAGAGACTGTCCAGTTTGGCCAATATACATGGCAAAGGGGCATTGCTGCATTTGACGGCATAGATCACATTACTGGATGTGCAGTTAAATGAGCCTCTGATGTGGTGGTTTATATGGTTAGGTCCTGTGATGATATCGCTGGTATAGATATGTGGACAGAGTTGGCACCAGGGTTGATTGCAGGGGTGGGTTCCTGGATGATTATGATGGAGGTATGCTGCGTGGTTACTGAAAAGAATTTGAGGTTAAGGGGTTGTCTGTAGGCAAGGATTGGCCTTTCCCCCAAGGCCTGTGAGTGTGTGGGGTTATTTTCCAGGATAGGTTGTAGATTGTTGATAATGTGTTGGAGGGGTTTAAGTTGTGGGCTGTAGTTGATGACAAGTGGTGTTCTGTTGTTTTATTTTCTTGGCCTGTCTTGAAGTAGTTCATGTCTGGGTACTGTTCGGGCTCTGTTGATCTGTTTTTTCACTTCTCCGGGTGGGTATTTCCGTTTTAAGAATGCTCTATATAAATCCTGTAGATGTTTGTCTCTGTCCATGGGATTGGAGCAAATCTGGTTGTATCTTAGGGCTTGGTTGTAAACAATAGATGGAGAAATGTGTCTTGGATGGAAGCTAGAGGCATAAAGATAAGTGTACCGGTTGGTAGGTTTCCGGTATAAGGTGGTGGAAATGTGGCCGTCATGTAATTGTATTGTAGTGTCAAGGATGTGGATCTCTTGTGTGGACTGGTCCAGGCTGAGGTTGATAGTGGGGTGGAAGTTGTTGAAATCCCTGTGAAATTCTTCAAGGGTCTCCTTCCCATGGGTCCATATGATGAAGATGTCAACAATGTAGAGTAAGGGTGCTAGGGGGTGAGAGCTGAGGAAATGTTGTTCAAGATCAGCCATAAAGATGTTGGAATATTGTGCGATCATGTGGGTGCCCATGGCTGTGCCATTGACTTGAAGATACAAATTGTCCCCAAATTGGAAATAGTTGTGGGTGAGGACAAAGTTGCAGAGCTCTGTAACCAGGTGTATAGTGGTGTCATCAGGGATAGTGTTCCTGATAGCCTGTAAACCATCTTCACATAGAATGTTGGTGTAAAGAGCGTCTACGTCCATGGTGGCCAGGATGGTGTTTTCAGGAAGATTATTGATGATCTGTAGTTTCCTCAGGAAGTTGGTGGTGTCTTGAAGATAGGTAGGTGTGCTGGTAGCATAGGGTCTGAGGAGAGAGTCAATATAGCCAGATAATCCTGTTGTAAGTGTTCCAATACTTGAGATGATGGGTTGCCTGGGATTTCCAGGTTTGTGTATCTTGGATAACTGACAGAAAACTCCTAGTTGGGGATTAGAGGTGTGTTTGTGTAGATTTGGTCCTGAGTAGTATCAGGGAGCTTCATGAGCAGTTGTTTTTTTAGGTTTTTTTGGTATTCTCATGCAAGGGCTGTTAGCTTTGGTGACATGCACAGGAAAGAGATTGTTGAATGCTGACTCCTAATTCCTGTGCTGTAACTCACAATAGTAGATCACAGAAGCTTACCTTTGCACCTAGATTTTTCTCTATACTCTTCTGGTTTTGGATTCACTAGGGGGCTGTGCACCCTCCTCACTATGTTCGCCGACCTGCCTCTCTCTGGGGGTAGGTGTCGGGGCAGGAGTGGGCTGGGGACAAGTGTCTGGCCAGGGGGAGGGGGCAGGAGTGGGCTCGGGGGTGCAGAGCCTTTCAGCACCCTGGCCAGCAACAGGAGCAGTAGAGAGGCCCTCTGAGCGGAACAGAGTGGCAGCCTCCACTACAGCCAATCAGGATGCAGAAGGAGGATATAAAAGGAGCTGCTAGGCCAGGCCGTGTCAGTTCCTTCCTGGAGCTCAACTCAGGCAGACCTCAGAGCTGACTGGGGAACACCAGTACTCCGGACAGTTCCGAGTGGGAGCTAGGGCATTGTCCCTGGTTGGAGCCAGGTCCTGTGGCTGAAGGCTAGCCAAGAAGCCAAAGACAACCCTGCAGAACCCCAGACAAGGGGAACTCAACCACAAGGGAGTTGTGAAAGGGCTGGATGAGACAACATCCCAGGGAAGTGGCCCAGGGATGTGACAGCAACTAAGTACTTTGAAACTCAACAGGTAACTGCTACTTATAGGGTCCCTGGGCTGGGACCCAGAGGAGTGGGTGGGCCTGGGTGTTGTCCCCCCCACCCTCTTGCAAACTGCACCCGAGGGGAGGGGTAAAAGAAGAGGCCTGATCTCTGGCCACTTGTTGGACCTTACCTCGCCCACAGACAGGCGAGTAGAGACTATGAGACTCCCCTCAGCCACCAAAGGGTGTGCGCCCGAAGGGTGGAACCCTTTATAGGTGCCCAGACAGGGCCTGCTTCCTGAACCTCTGTCCCAGGTCTGCACCTCCGCTTATACCCAATCTCCTGCCCCAGATGTGAATCCCCCTGCACCCAAACTGCTGCCTAGAGCTTGCATCCTGAAACCCATCCTGGACCACAATCCCCCACCCTGGGCTATGCTCAGAGCCCCTCCCACACTCCAATCTCCTTGGCCCAAGACCAGAGCCTGCACCCCAACCCCCAACCCCAATCTGGTGAAAGTAGGTGAGGATGAGGGAGGAAGGGAGATGGAGTGAGCAGGGTGAAGCCTCAGAGAAGGGGTGGGAAGGAAGTGGGGCAATGGTGTTTGGGTTTGAGGTAGATCTTACATTGCACTTAAATTGAAAAAGTGATCTTGTGGTTAAAAAGGTTGGAGACCACCAGTATCGAGTAAGGCAGTTATTCTAGATTTGATTTTAGGGCTACAGAGTAATCCTCTTGTCTTTGTAACCCTCAAAATGTTTGTCAGAGTCATGTAAAACTTGGGGAGCAGCACCCTGGAGTGGCAGTAAGGCCCATCCCATCCCCTCTGCTAAGAGGTGAAAGCTGAGCATATATGCAATATTTAGTGTGGGTTTTTCAAAAAGTCCCAGGTGCCAGCCATGTCATTTTGTGAAAATCTCAGCGTTCATTTCTTAAACTAAGGCTATATCTAGACTGCACTGTTAAATTGGAAAAAGATATTCAATTTGCGGTACACAAATTTTTTGATTTTACTTTTGAAAGAGGCTTTTTTGAAATTTGGCACATCTACATGAAGTCAAACTTCAGAAAAAAGTGCTCTTTTGAGCCATCCTTCATTCCTCATAGATTGAGGTTTACTGGGATGGTGAAAGAGCACGTCCGTTCTTTCGAAAAAAATTTCGAAAAAGCAGACGTGTTCCTTGGACGCGGCACTGCTTCTTTGGGATACCTCTGGTATCCTGAAAAAGCAATGCAGTCTAGATGTAGCCTAAGTTTCTAGTTTTCATGGTTGTGAAGGAATGTTTGAAAACATGGCCCAAGTTTATCTAAAAGGCTCAAAAGCCAAAAACCAAGTAAAAAGAATGGTCAGTGGGTTGCTTTTAAAAGCTGCCATGATTTTAATCCACTCATGATTTTGTAGGGCCTTACTCATGATAATGCTAGGGGCTGGCAATCCTGCCAACTCTAGATGGTGGGGGAGTGATGGTTTGTGATGAACTCTTTTAAACAGAATGAGATGGAATATTTTCCTAAAGGGGATAGGTTGAAAAGAAAAGAGGATGTTTGAGGCAGACACCGGTTGCGAAATAATATAACTGATAGCTCAACGCAGGGGAGGACTGGATTGTTATGTGAATGGAAAGTAGGGAAAATTGTACTGAACTTTTAGCGTATTACTTTTTTGTTTGTATCTGTTTCCCTTGCTTTTTACGTAGTATGCATTTCAGAACAGGGACTGTTTTCTAGTCTGTGTCCAGAGTGCCTACCACTAGGAAGCATCAGCTGGGGTCTTTAGGTACTACCAAAACACAAACAAACTAATAATTCTAGTAAAAAATAATTCTATTCATTTGGGGAACTATGATGGGATGTTTGCCCTACACCATCCCTGAAAACTCTGAGAGGGCCAATTAGTGTGACAGGCTGCTCTTGAGGGGATCAGCTGAGCAAGTGTGACCTGGGCTAGTAAGCCATGATGCTGACATCAGAAATGGCAGCCTTGAGGAAGTCTGTGGACACCCTCTGTGCATTAGAGAGGGAAGAAGAGTGCCCACGGAAAGAGTAGAAACCTTTGGGCTATGTCTACACTGCAGGCTTTTTGCGCAAGAATGGCTGTTCTTGTGCAAAAACTTGCAGAGCGTCTACACTGTACGTGTGTTCTTGAGCAAGTAAATTTACAGTACAGCGTCGGAAAACAGGGCTTCTTCCGGAAGAGTTATTCCTCTCCCCACGGGGAATATGTCCTCTTGCACAAGAGCTCTTCCACAAGAAAGCAGTGTAAACCGGCAACATGAATTTCTTGTGCAAGAAACCCCTATGGCTAAAATGGCCATCAGAGCTTTCTTGCACAAGAGCCACACTGCCATGGACGCTCTTGCGCAAAAGTGCATCTCTTGTGCAAAAGCACATAGCAGTGTGGATGCGCTCTTGTGGAAGACCTTTTGCACAGGAAATCTTGTGCAAAACAGTTCTTGCGCAAGAAGCCTGCAGAGTGGACGTAGCCTTGGAGCCTGCCCCTGAGGGAGGGAAGCATTGAGAGAGGTAGAGAAGAGACCCTGTGGGAGGCAGAAGAAGAAGGAGCCCAGGGAGAAAGCAGCAAGTTTGGGGATTGAGCAGACCTTGGCTGAATGTTGTAGAGACCCTGAGCTGGAACCTGGAATAGTGGGCAGGCCTGAATTCCTCTACCAGCCGCTGCTGGAGTGGCATAGCCTGGATAGCAGCTCCAGGGAGGCTTTGTACCGCATAAGGCAGGCCTGGGAAAAATATGGCTCGTGGGCTGAATCTGGCCTGCCAAGCCACTGGATCCAGCCCGCGGAGGCAGCAGGGAGCCCCAGGCAGGCTCTCCAGCTTGCCCCGCAGCCCTGCAAGTCGGGCAGAAATGCAGCTGCTGGCCTCAGTTTCTGATTTAAAGTTTTAGGAGCCATCCCGCCCCCAGCACATTCCCATTGGCCAGTTTCTGGCGGAAACCAGCCAATGGGAGCTGCTTGTTGGAATAACAGGCAGCTAAGAAGACTCACGCCCCCTCTCCTGGGCTCAGTTATTCATGAAGCACATGGCCAGGCAGGCTGGCTGGGAAACATTTTAATCTCTGCAGGCAGGCAGGCAGGCTGGCTAGTTTGGCAGCTGGCAAGTAAGTCTCTTGGCCACAGCCTGCTTCTGGCACCGCTGCCCCCCCCCCCACTCAACATACCCAAACCCTCTGTCCCCCTCTTACACCCATACCCCCTCCCAGATCTGGCACCCCAGTCTCCTGCCCCAGATCACAATCCCCTCCTACCCTAGGTCACATCCCAAACCCCTGCACTCCAGTCCCCTGCCCTAGGTCACAACCGCCTGCTTCATCCCAATTCCCTCCAGACTCCAGTCTCCCTCCTGCACCCTGGTCCTTACCCCAAGCTCCCTTCTGCACCCAACATCCATCCCAGACCCTGCATCTCCATTAATATCATGGAAGAGTGTGGCCCTCGACCACTTTCCAAAATCTTGAAGTGGCCCGCCATCAAAATTTATTGCCCACCCCTGCCATAAGGGGAAACTACATAATGATCTGGAAAGAAGGTCCAGTTATAAGGAGGGCCTGCAGTTCCTGAAGTAAGAAAGGGCTGCAAAGAGAGAGAGGCCAATTGGTTGAGAGTCTGCAAAGTGGGTCGTTGGACACAGAAGAGAGCTAATGCCCAGAAAAGCCTGGAAGGGGTGCTGCTTGCAATGAATGAGTATCCATGGCAACTTGAGGGGTTTTTTTTTCTCCAGAGACTGGCTACAGGCTCCCTCAATGCAACCATTTCTGTTGCTGCTTCCAGTCTTTATGCTATCTCAGCCCATGATTGCTCAGATGAACTTCATCTTCCAATCAGGGATTGCTTGTCCAGCCTAGTCTCCTCATCTGCCACCTGTCACACTAATTAGCCCATCCTCTGCTTTCATAAACTTTTCAGGGCTGGTGTGGGGGTGAACATCTCATCACAAGAACATTTATTCACCTAAACTTTCATTTATTTAACAGGAGAGCTTCTTCACGGGAGCAATGGATGTAGGAGGGAACAACCTAAACACAGAGAATAGAGATTGTATGTAAAATTCACTTTGCAAACAAATATTTAAATATCTCCATCCCACAGACACATGATTTTCTGTATATATCCACATATCCTCACACTCTATATTACTGTGTTAGAAGTCTAAGCTGGAATTTTCAAGAGCCTAAATTCCATTGAACTTCAATGGAATGTGCTCCTCAACCTCGCTTAGTGCCTCTGAAAATCCCAGCCCTAGTAATTATTGCTGGCAAAAAGATGTGCTAGCATTGACCTGCAGCAACAGGAGAGCAGTAATTATTAATTATTACTTCTTATTGCAGTAGTTCCCAAAACCATAGTCAGGTCTCCATTATGCTAGATGTTACATAAACAGATAGGCAGACACAGTCTTTGCTGTGAAAAGTGTGCGTTGCTTTTGGAGGGGTGCAGCAGCTGAAGCTAGCCTTCATCTTTTCAGCATTGGAGCCTTAGTGTTTGTGTAAGACTGTATCACATGCAACATTTAACAGAGTCCTGTTCTTGATGATTTTTTAAAGTATATTTCCTCTTCCTTCGATCCATTCTTTAGTGCACACAACAGTGGTTTGTTTTGTTGAGCTCCAAAAGGGGAGAATGACAAGACATGTGTCAAAGTTAGACTCAGGACTCACAAATTTGTCAGACCACTCTGTTTATAAGCAAAGCCACTCTGCTAATACACCCAGAAAACGTGAGCACCATACAAGGCTCAAACCCCTTGATTTATACAGACAAAAGAAAGCAAAATTAACAAGATTACAAAAGGGGGCAAAACTCACATGATTCCCATGAGACTAGTCAGGTATCTTCATTTCCATATCAAGCCTCAGCAATCTCCTGTCCATATCTCCCTGGTTATCTCAATTACTTTCTGTCTAACACCTAATGTTCCTTTTCCTGTTATCCCAGACACACCTGGCTCCATTCTGATCCATCCTGCATACCTATAAACAACATTAACATAATCTTCTCTTTCCTATTCAGGGACAAACAGTATTCCTTAAACTTATTCTATTATTACAGTATAATTCATCTTTCTCTTACAATAAAATTCTTTCTACTTTCACACATGAATGCAGTTGTTTCCATCTGCTAGGCACAGTAATAATAAACCAACTAATTTGTTATTGGATTTTCCCCTCAGGGTGTGTCTACCCAGCAAAGGTATTTCGGAATAATGGCCGTTATTCCAGAATAACTATGCGAGTGTCTACACAGCAATAGTGTTATTTTGAAATAACAGACAGCTTATTCCGACTTCTGTAAACCTCATTCTACAAAGAATAAGGCCTATTCCAAAATAGCTATTTCAAAATAAGGCATGTGTAGACACTCCACTTCTGCTATTTCAAAATAGCCCCTCACCAGGGCCATTCAAAGTTATTCCTACTGGGGCTTTAAATCAAGATAGCACGTCTACATTAGGGAGGCCTGCCTCAGACTAATATTGAGGCTTCCCTGCAGTGTAGACATGTTATTTTGCAATAAGCTATTTTGGAATAACTATTCCGAAATAGCTTATTCCAAAATAACTGTGCAGTGTTGACGTAGCCTAACAGTCCAGAAAAATGAAAGCTCTACTCATTTGTCTACTGCTCTGTTAGTGTGGGGCCGAATATTGTCTTTATATTTAAGTCAGTGGGATGAATTTTGTCCACTGAGCGTATCTCATAAAACGTATTTTATTTTCACAGTCAGACATGGTGCATTAAAAGAATATCAGAATCTAATAATAGAAGGGGAGCTGACAGCATCCACAGGCCTCTGGGCTAGGTGGAGAGGCCTGGTTCCATGCTCCCAGATGGGGTGGGACTGGGGACAGCTAGCCCTCGGCACCACCTGGAGTGCGGTGCATCACTTCCCAGCCCTCAGAGCCACATGGTGTGCACTGTGCAACACTCCACCATCAATTTAAAGGGACCAGGACTCCAGCTGCCACTACTGCCACAGTAGTAGCGGGGATGGTTGGGAAGGCCGGGCCACAAGGCAATTGTCTCCTTTGTCGTCTCTCCTCTTGGCAGACCTGAATAATAGATGCCTCAATAGTCTTTTTTTTCAGTAAGACATCCACATAGCAGTGAAATAAGCTTTTTTGTAATACTGACTCACAATGTAATTAATATAATCATAATGCAATTCTATGATCTTCTGTTATGTCCCCCATGGCTCATTTATACAGATGAATGCAATTTTTCACAACAGAAAAGCATAAATCACAGAACAGCTTTTTGGTCTAAAATTACATTGATTCTCTTAATTTGCTATGTAACTTCCTGCACACAAGATAATTTCTTCAAATAAGACATTTTTAGTGAATCGTGTCCAAGTATAAACCAATTGAAGTCCCTGATTCAGGAAAGTGTTTAACCACATGCTAAGTTGTTCCTATTCTGAAAAGTGTTTAAGCATTACTTCAGTAGGACTTAAGCATATATTTAAAATTAAATACATGTTTAAGCACCCTTCCCGGATAAAAGCTGCTTTCTTAAATCAGTGACAAAGAGAACATAAGTTCTTTTCAACTGTTTTTGTAATGTATGCTCATAACAGGGGGAGTTGGATACCTAATTCTTTTACGCAATCCCATCCCAAGGACATCAACAAAGTGCATGATAAGTAAAGAGGCCAAAGGTCTCTGCTAAATGCAAAATACTGCACAGACAATAGCAAAAAAGAAACAATATCAAACACTATCAAACATGTTCCCATGCTGAGGAAATGTACTAGTTCCTCATTCAACATGCTACAAAAAAATCACATAGGGACATCAAATATCCATAAATTCAGCATAATGATTGCAAGCTCCCACTCTAAGGGCCAGAAATGGGTGAAGTATTCATGGTTAAAAGTTGTGTGTGGGGGTTTAACTAAAGTTTCATTCAGCGTTTGCCTTTTCTGGGTTTTTTTTTTTTTTTTTGTAAAACAATTTTCATGTTCAATATTAATGAAATTAAAATCTCACTCTTCAGAACTTCCCAGTAGTGAATTTTCATTCTTAAGAGAGTGGGAATATTAAGTAGATTAAGCAATGGGCTGGTAGCAAGGGACACCTGAGGGCTTTCTCTCCCTACCCTCCCATAACCGCCACTTTCTGACTCTATCTTACTTGAGTAGTCCTATTGATTGAATGGGAATTGGCCCATTATTCACATATGCCTTTCACAGATTCATATAATGTTAGGCCAGAAGGGACCACACTGTTTAACTTTCTATATAACACCAAACATTACATAGGACTTCCCTGAATTAATTCCTGTTTGAACTATAGGGCTTTTAGAAAAACAACCAAAATCTCTTTTAAAATTTTTAGTGATGGAGAATCACTTAACTGCTCTTTATCATCTTTTCTAGTATGATTTGTTGGCTAACTAACTAGTACCCCAATCATGTGCTTTATCTATTAAGATGCTGATCCATAAGCATTCAAGATTGTTTGCTTCTGAGCTGTCATTACTTGGAAAAGGGCTGATGAGAGTCTTCACCGGGCCAGGGGTAGGGGGGAGAACTGGCTCTGGAATTCCTGGAAGGAGTGTGGCTGGGAACAATCCTTCCCCAGCCAGCCATTCAGTGCCCCTGGGACCACAGTGCGCATGCTACTGGGGGTTTCAGTGGTCATTTAAAGGGCCCGGGGCTTCAGCTGCTGCTGCTGCTGCTAAGGTGGCAGCAGCAAGGAGCCCCAAGCCCTTTTAAATTGCCAGGTCTTGGGGCAGCTGTTCCCTTTGCCTTCCCTCCCCCTCTCCCCCCCACCATTGGCAGCCCTGACTTAGAAATAAATAATGCAATTTTTATAGAGAACACCACTCCCTATCCCCTCCTGCCTGCTCGGTCCTTTCTAAATATGTTAAAATCACTGGTTATAACATTCTAATCATGGGAATCTTCCTTCTAGGGCTCAGTAATATTAACTAGCTTGAATATACAGAGGGACCCTAGTATATGTCGGGTCTGCGTTCTTGAAAAGGGCGACAGATACTGAAATGACTGATACTGGGGAATTTTTCCCCATAAGAAATAATGGAATAAGGAAGGGATGCATTCACAATGTCACCATGCTTGCCTATGACAATGGCCTCTCTTCTGAGCATGTTCCAGCCCTGTTCTTCCCCCTCTCTCCCAGCTCCTCCTGCACACTGCTGAACAGCTTTTCCATGGCATGCAGGAGGCACTGGGAGTGAGAGAAGGAGTTAATTGGGGCTGCTGGCAGGTGGGAGATGCTAGGAGGTGGGGGGGCACTGCTAAGCACCCCCAGAAAAGTGACACAAAAGGTGAAGTGAGTAAGTTGCAAACAACAGATGTGAGGACCAGGACTGGCATGAATCGGAACATGTTCCCCTACTGATGAGCAACAGGTGGCTGAGGGAGAGATGTATACCGGAGACCCTCTGTATGTTCATAAATGGGCAATATTTCAATTCATTTTGTTTGTTACTCAGGCTCTTAGAATTGGCATACGAAGAATTAAAACAATTCTTCTCTTCACATCTGTTGGAGCCTTGATTAATTTTCTTTTCAATCTCTTTTTTTTCCCTTGCATTTTGGTGAATTAGTTTAGTGCTCTCCTGACTAGTCTAAGCAGGCTGTCCCATTAAAAGGTTGGTTCACATTCTACTGAGATGGAGACCATCCTGTGCCCCTGGAAGACAGAGCAGTGTTCTACAAAACCAAAGCCCTCTACCTTACACCACTTACTTACACTGTGGTTCTCCTTAAGAATCTTTTTTTCTGTCCTCATTTACTTGTGGGACCAGAGTGATCTCCAAGAAGATGCATAGACATTTTTCTCCCTTGACATTCTTTCAGGTTCTCTGAAGTTGCCTCTAATCAGTGAGGTATGCTGTGAAACAATAATAGTGCCAGGGGCTGCAGAATGCCTTTGAACTTCGTGTATGGGGGAGGGGGGGGGGAGAGAATAGATTTGCATCATCTCTCATTTTAACCTCCTCTCCCCACCAGCTCAACCACCCTCTCTCTCAGCTCATGAACCCAAGTCTGAGTGGTGCTGTAATCCCGTGCACCAAGTTGCAATGCCACTAACTCAGAGTCGGCCTGGCTGCCCCACTGTCATGACTGGGCCCATGTGGCTGGACCAAATTTGATTTGAGTGCTGTTGGAACCTGGCACCCAGAGTTAAAGCACCACTCTGATTTAAGCAGGTGAAAAAGTGGTTGGGCTATCGTACAGGAGGCACACCCTAGTTCTGTGGTCTATGGTTGGTGCTGATACGTATTATCACCAATGAATCCCTGACCTCCAATTTCAGAAGCCTATCCAATATTCCAGTATGTGTGGGAAAACAGCATGCCAGAATGCTGAATGTTTGCAGAATGTTCTTTCCATACTTCTTAGGAAAAAGCCTCCAGGAAGGATCACCTGCATGGTAGGTTGGACCTCTTTGTAGGCACGTTTAATAGTCTTGCATGTTGGGCTGAGCACCCATCCACAACTGAGCCCTGTACACCTCTCCATCTACTTGGCCAGTTGGATCTTCAGAGATATCTTCCTCAGTTTCCGTGCTCCGGTTCTGGTAACTACTGGAAACTTCTAACAGCATGGAATCTCTGTCTTCTCCGATGATCACAGCCTGCCCATGCTACTCTGTTTCCAACTGTGGAGAAAGCTGCTTTGTTGTTTTGCCTCAGGTAGTTATGGCATGCGAAGCCTCCTCTCTGGTTTCTTTGTTTCCTTTGTGGCCTTAGTTCAAGAATCTTTTCTTTCAGCACAACCACCAGCTGGCACTTCAAACTGTTACCCCAAAAAATTCCCACTGGAGACCATCTAGGGTTACACGAGCATGGATTTATTGATAAACTAAAGAAGATACAGCTGCCACCAAAGGTTTAAACTAAAGAGGGAACCAGCTATTTCTCTCACACACAAACAAACAAGTACACACACACCTTTATTCATTTGCTCATTCACACACATTCATTCCTGCCCTCAGGCACTCACACACTTACACAGGCATATGGGTTGCAGAAGGAGCCAAGGCATGTTGGTTCTAGAGGGTCTGTCTGCTGATCATGGCTGGGGAGCTGGTCAGGAAAGGAACTGGCTGTAGAAAGAGGAGCTTCTCAGGAAAAGGAAAAAGAAGGGTCCTTCTGCCACATGCACTCTCCTTTTATTGTCTCTGTACAGCTCCTGTGCCTCATTCACCTTTGTCACAAGAAAGCATGCCCAGACTTCCCTTTGTCCAGCAGAGCAGCAGTCTGATGACTCATCACCATGTGCCCAGCCTTGCACCTTCAAAAACACACACACACACCTCTCTTCATTCACTCAGGGGAGAATGCAGTTTAGAGCAAGTTACAAACAAAGTGGCTGAGAGTTACAAAGTTGCAAGATTTTACAAAGATTACAGTGAGTTGCAGAGTTTAAAAGGCAATGCAGTTACAAAGCTTCAGAGAATCATTTACAAATCAACAGTAATGAAGTGACTTAGAAGATGATTTTCCCCCCCCCCCCACCCCCCAGCAATGCAGTCAGCAGGAGATTTTTGTCAATCTCTAAGTCATGTGTTGGCTGGACCTTGCAGTTCAGTGTATTTCCAGAAAATGCATGTGTAAAATCAAATAATAGCTCAAGTGTGGGCTTTTTATGCAACACACACCACACCTAAAAAGCAAGCCTCTCAAACTCCCTCCAGAACTCCTGTGTTTGCCATTTCTATTTGCCTAACAATCAGTGGCGCTGTTGCTCGTTACTCAGAGTACAGCGTATGCACCAATAAGTTCTGCTGGCTGCTGAGTCTGATGTATGAGTAACAGTCCTGCCCCCAAGTAGGGCACACCCATGCACTAGCAATGCTCTGAATTCAAGCAGCTGATATTTTCCTCCTTTTATGACAGTCACCACAAAGCTTGGTCCAGTCTGCATCACAATGCCTCACTCCATTTACAAGCTGACTCCACCAACCAGGTTGGCATTTTGCACTCCTTTTGCAACCATCAACAGAGATTCAAAAGGACTGAAACATTTTATTAAAGCCTAATGTTTCCAATAAAGTTCACGGTACCCAAGTTAAAAAGGAAAGCACTGGACATCTGGAGTCAAGTTTAGGCTATGGGAAACCTGTGCAGTGGTCTACCTCTCTTTCTAGATCTGTTGTAAGTTTCAGAATACTGCACATGCTTCGGGACCCTGTAAGCCAGCATTCCAATATTATCTAACGATATCCATATTGTAAATCTCTGCCCTCCTTTACAGGTGGGAGAACTGAGTCTCAACGGGAGTAACTGTCAGAATGACAAATGGTCTGGTAGCACATTATAGACTGACAAAAAATGATGATGGTGAGCTGCTGGAGAAATTGAGACTGATATGCGACAATTTCATCCTTCATTGCACAGAAAATGGTGACCGTGATGAAGTCTGTCTGAGGTTCTCATTTGCCCCTCATTTTGAGGGTTCATGAGTCTGTATGTGGAGGGGGTCAGAACCAGGTATTATGTACCTCTTACACACTAAGGCTACAGGGAATCCACAGAATTCTTCCCAACTTCACTCAGCATCTTCTAGGATAAATTCAGCAAGATTGGACTCTTTAAACAAAGACCATTCACAGGCTTTATATTTAAAAATCAACCATGTTTGAACGTCTTAATTAAGATTGGTTGAAAAATTTGAAATTACCAGATCAGAGAGAGAGAAGCCAATTTCTTTCATAAATTTAACCTTTAAAAAGCTTCAAACAGTTTTAGAACAGCTCCACCTAGAGGAAAGAATAATAACTTCCCCACCATAATGTAGCTTATAAGTCATAGCTATACACTTATACACATCAGACCTTTTCTTTCCTAATCCTGCTCCCACGGAAGTTAGTGGCATAATATACAAATCTCCTAAACAGATAAAAGTATAAATTGTTGCTCCTTCCAGGTTAGCAGGGGTCCATTTAATTTTTTTTTTTAAATATTCAGTTTTGGTGTACAGAAACTGCACTTGCTTTCCTTCCTGACATTAGTGCTGTGTTATGATTCAGTTTTGACCAGAAAGCTGCCTCTTCCTATAGAAAATGCCTAGTCCTAGACAAAAGACTAGGGACCATGCCACCCTTTCCTCCAAGGCCCCACTCCTGTGCTGCCTCTTCTCCTCAAGATTCCCCCCCCACACACACACACACCCTCATCATAGATATAGGCACCTTCTTACTGTCTGCTGGCATCTGCCACTATGAAAGAAGGGTCACAGCCAGTCTGACTATAAAATGCTGCAAGGATTTCCGGTGAGTAATAATCTACTAGAGATGAAGTCTAGGCTTTAGAATGCACATTATGGTTTGGTTTTATTTTATATGTAACAATGTGTTTGCAGTAATTCTACTTACCATTACTTGAATCTCTATGCTTTAGTAAATACACTTGTTTCTTGTGAAATCAAACATAAAAGTGTAAGTGCTGTGAATTAAGCAAGGCAGTGAACTAAGATGGCTCTGCTAAGCTTGGGTTTTCTGCTTCTTTGGTCGTAGTGACTTCATAGAACACTAGAACTGGAAGGGACCTCGAGAGGTCATCAGATCCAGTCCCCTGCCCTCATGGCAGGACCCAGTATTGTCTAGCCCATCCCTGATAGACATTTATCTAACCTGCTCTTAAATATCTCCAGAGATGGAGATTCCACAACCTCCGTAGGCAACTTATTCCAGTGCTTAACTACCCTGAGAGTTAGGAAGTTTTTCCTAATGTCCAACGTAAGGCTCCCTTGCTGCAGTTTAAGCCCATTGCTTCTTGTTCTATCCTCAGAGGCCAAGAAGAACAATTTTTCTCCCTCCTCCGTATGACACCCTTTTAGATACCTGAAAACCGCTATCATGTCCCCTGTCAGTCTTCTCTTTTTCCAAACTAAATAAGCCCAATTCTTTCAGTCTTCCTTCATAGGTCATGTTCTCTAGACCTTTAATCATTCTTATTGCTCTTCTCTGGGCCTTCTCCAATTTCTCCACAACTTTGCCTTTCTAATCTTGCCCCTGCATACCTGTATTGTTTGCCTATATTCATCCTTTGTAATTTGTCCTAGTTTCCATTTTTTATATGACTCCTTTTTTATTTTTAGATCATGCAAGATCTTCCTGGTTAAGCCAAGACAGTCTCTTACCATATTTTCTTTCTTTCCTATGCAGTGGAATAGCTTGCTTTTGGGCCCTTAATAATGTCCCTTTGAAAAACTGCCAACTCTCTTCAGTTGTTTTTCCCCTCAGTCTTGCTTCCCATGGACCTTACCTACAAGCTCTCTGAGCTTACCAAAACCTGCCTTCCTGAAATCCATTGTCTCTATTTTGCTGTTCTCCCTTCTACCATTCTTTAGAATCATGAACTCTATGAATTCATGATCACTTTCACCCAAGCTGCCTTCCACTTTCAAATTCTCATCCAGTTCCTCCCTATTTGTTAAAATCAAATCTAGAACAGCTTCCCCCCAGTAGCATTTTCAACCTTCTGAAATAAAAAGTTGTCTTCAATGCAGTCCAAGAACTTATTGGATAGTCTGTGTCTCACTGTGTTAGATTCCCAAGTTGGTGAATACTGCAACTGGACAGTGGATCAGTGGCTTGCCACTCCACAGAGATACTCAGGGTACTCAGATATGACTATTGCTAACCTAAAGAGTAGCAGTGAGGTCTCTGAGGCCAAGAGGAAAGGGTTTGTGCTGACAGTGACTTCTGGGGAATGGAAAAGTGGTTGAACAGCTGATTACCACCAAGCACAGACAAGATTTCCTCAGGTGAAGGGCAGTATTAGCTAGGTGCTAGGTGAGTGTCCCAGGAAGCATCACACAGGGGTGGAGACGATGCCAAGAAAACATACAGTTGTGTGTTTTGTTTATTTTTTTTTAACAAGGAGCCCTCTTGAGCTGTTTCCATCAAAGTCCTATTGCTTTTTGGGTTAAAAGTATATAGTCATATCTGATTTCTAAAAATCCTGTAAAAATAAGCATCCAGTACTGGGTTAAATGTTACACCTCTGTCTGTCTGTCTGTCTGTCTGTCTTAGGTACTTTTCTGGCCCTATGAGTGTTGTGACCCTAAGCAGCTCTGTATTCACACCTTCCACATGACTGTAATAATCATTGTACAAAATATCACTTACAAGGTATCATTTGAAAACTAATACCTCACTGATCATTGTGTGATATATGTACACAGCGTGTATGGTTTATAAACTGGAATTAAGACTAAAGTGTGTTTAAACCAGGCATGTCAGGGGAGTTGCTAAACATGTCTTCCTTAGACAAAGCAACGTGTACTTGATTCTCTGCAAAGCCAGGTGTAATAGAACCCAGAGTACAATCTGGACCAACAAACCGCACATGTGTCCCCTCAGTTCTCCAACTTGGGGTGCCTTTATACTGCTTACTATCAGAGCTAGCACTGCTGCTCTGCTCACACAGTGTCTCCAATATATAAATTACTCTGTTATATTGTAAAAACAATGAGGAGTCCTGTGGCACATTAGTGCTATAGCCAAACCCTCTTGAATTACACCAAAGGGCAACACCAGCTGTAAGAATTATGATACCTACGGGCAGCTCTCAAGATGCATGACCGAAAGGGGTTATGACAGAGATGCACTGCAAAGTGAAGGAGCTGTGAAACACCTACCACAAGGTGCAGAAAGCAGCCCGTTGCTCTGGTGCTGCGCCCACAACCTGTTGGTTCTACTGAGAGCTGGATGAAGCCAGGGGGAGGAAATTGTGGATGAGTGTACGGAGGGGGACCCAGAAGACAACTCTGCATTCATAGATGCATTCAGTCAAGAGCTGTTTTCTACTCCCAAGGAGGCGAGCCAGTTGCAGCAGCCAGAGGTTGTGGAGGATGTGCCTGGTAAGTGGGTTTGATTTCTGGAAGTGGGAAAGTTGCAGAATGTAGGCTTGGATCTGTGTCTTGCTGCTACCAACACAGGGCTACTCAGATGTGGAACAGGGCCTTGATGCAACCTCTCACTTCACAGTAATCTGCCTCAAAGATCACACTGTAAGCATCATGCAGCTGTGAGGCTGTGTGTCTGCATAAATTTTCTGGCAAGGCTGCTTTGTTCACTATCCCATTAAGGGTAACACTCCCTTGCCACTGTGCCATTAGCAGGAGAAGGACCATCGCTCCACAAAAGACAGGCCATGTATGGGCCCGGATGGAACCTGCAATTGACTAAAAGACCCTTCTTTGCTTCCCTGCTCACCCTAAGCAGTGAAATGTCTTCCAGGATGAACACAGCCGGTAGAAACTGAGTAGCCATTACTAACGAGAGAGCCCCCCTGCAGTGTTCTCCCCAAGACACACCTGCCTGGAGTACAGTACAGTCCTGCACCAATGAATTTCCCTGCTCCAATGTGTAACTCACCATTGTGGGGGTCTTGAATCTTATGTGTGCTCACTCCAAGCAGCCAGTCAGTGCTAGGTATGTGAACAGTCCTTCTGTTTAAAATGGGTTGGGGCAGTGCTGTGTCCAGTGTTAACAAAGGACCTGCTGTAACATGTTGCAGTTTGCCTTCAGGGACTTAGCCTTGGGACGGCAGTCAGCCCTCATATTGCCCGCTGGGAGGCTTTGCAGGGCCAGAAAACGGCTTGGAAGACGTCAGGAGGAGTTCTTGCGTGACGTCATGAGTTAGGCTGCTTCTGACAAGAAAAAACTGAAGGAGCAGAAGGAGAACATGGAGCGGCTCCTAAACGTTATGGAGCACCAAGCGGACACACTCCAGGCACTGCTAGCACCGCAGACAGCAGCTGCATGACTGGCCCTCGCCAACAGCCAGAATCCCAGAACTGGTTTCCATATATTGCCCTGTCACAACCAACACAATTTGGCCACCAACTTGTCCCCAGTTAGCACCTGCTGCACTCCACACCTGCCCACCCAGCCTCCACCCATGAAGATTCCACAGGTACCCAACACACTCAACAGCCATCCACATGCAGTTTAGCTCTGATGAACTGCAACCCCCATTTCATAGCACATCAGATGGCAGGGCTGCATATGAACAGTGGAGATATACAAAAATCTATGAAGCTCTCAAGGCCTGTTTCACCTCCTGCCCTCTCCCTTGCTCCTCACTTATCTGCCTCCTTTCTTCCCTTCCTCCCATGCATCAAGTGCAGCTGAACCCATGTGAAGCACAATACTACATTTGTTAAACTTAAAAAACAATAAATAGTCTGGTAGCACTTTAAAGACTAACAAAACCTGTAGATGGTGGTATGAGCTTTTGTGGGCACAGCCCACTTCTTCAGATCATTTGTTGTTTTTAATAAAATGAAAGTCTTTTGTTTCAAAGCAATCTTTATTCCATTACAGGAAAGCAAGCAAGCAAGCATACCCCAGCAAAGCAATGGTCACTTTCACAGTAAGTGCATCACATGGACCAATCAGAGTAACCCCCTAGCAATGTAGCCACTGCATGCCCATGCATGGCAACAAATATTATTGACTTTCAGCATAAAATTGCTGCCTCGAGCCATCCCTGATCCTTACAGCTCTGCACTGTGCTCCTCTAATAGCCCTGGTCTCGGGGTATGTCTAGACTACATGCCTCTGCCGGCAGAGGCATGTAAATTAGACATACCGACATAGTCAATGAAGCGGGGATTTAAATATCCTCCACTTCATTAGAATAAAAACGGCCGCCGCGTTGTGCCGACTCAACTGTTTGTCAGCACAAAGTGGCAGTCAAGACGGGGAGTGGTCGACAAGGAAAGCCTTTGCCGACCGATCCCTTATGCCTCGTGCAACGAGGTTTACAGGATCGGTCAGCAAAGGCTTTCCTTGCCGACCGATCCCCGTCTTGACTGCCACTTTGTGCCGACAAACAGCTGAGCTGGCACAACGTGGTGGCCATTTTTATTCTAACGAAGCGGGGGATATTTAAATCCCCGCTTCATTGACTATGTCGGTATGTCTAATTTACATGCCTCTGTCGGCAGAGGCATGTAGTCTAGACGTACCCAGGCTGTTTAAACTTGGCTTCCAGGAACTGAGCCTCAGTGGTCCAGCCCTGACTGAAGCTTTCACCCTTCTCTTAATAAATATTATGGAGGGCACAACACATGGCTATGGCCATAGGGATGTTATCATCAGCCAGGTCTAGCTTCCCATACAAACATCACCAGCAGGCCTTCAAATAGCCAAAAGCACACTTCATGGTCATTCTGTACCTGCTCAGACTGTCATTGAACTGCTTCTTATTGCTGTCAAGGTTCCCAGTGCATGGCTTCATGAGCCATGGCATTAAGGAGTAGGCAGGGTCTTCCAGGATTACAATGGCCATTTCCACTATACCCAGGGTGATCCTCCAGTCCCGGAAGAAAGTCCCCATTTGCAGCTTCCTGACCAGGACAGAGTTCCAAAAGATGTGAGTGTCATGCACCCTTCCGGTCCAGCCTGTGTTAACATGGGCATTTCATGGACGGTGGTCCACAAGTGCCTGCAGAAACATGGAGAAATACCCATTGCGTTTAATGTACTCAGAGGCTAGGTGGTCTGGTGCCAGAATTAGAATCTGTGTGCCATCTATCACCTCCCCGCAATTTGGGAAGCCTATTTGTGCAAAGCCATCCACAATTTCAGGCACATTGCCCAAAGTCACATCTCAGGGCAGAGGATGATTGGTGGACCTGCACACTTCCAACAACACAAGTCCATTGGTTGACTTTCTCACTCCAAACTGATTGGTGAAAGCTGTCTGGATTAGCTAGCTTCCACAGGGCTTCACAGAAGCATCCCCTGTCTGTGGGGGGTCCAAGCTATTCCGCATCCTGCCTCTGTCCGTGGGGAGCTCGGACCCCCCCCCCCCGGATAGGGTCTGCTGCCACCCCACGCTGCTGCCTCTGTATCAGAGGCAGCAATGTAGGGCATGCAACCAGTCTGTGAGGGGAGCTGGTTTTTTAACTAGCTTCTCTCACGGACCGGCTTCCCCTGCCACCGCATGCTGCTGTCTCTGATATGGAGGCAGTAGTGCAGGATAGCAGGGGGCTCCCCAGGATGGGGGTCAGAGCACACTGGCTGCCAGCCCCACCACTGGGGACTGTCAAATAGTTGTGTAACTGCTAAGATTTCATCAGGTTACACGACTATCCGATTACCCAATATCTAACATCCCTAGTCTCAAGTAGTCAGAAAACTGAAATGTTTGTTCCATTGAAAGTTGGCATTCATAATCTTTTTCATTCTGAATTGGAACCAAAAGTCCAACCCTTGTTTGTTTTTGATTATTTACATACAGGTTGAATCTCTGTGGTCCAGGACTCTCTGGGCTGACAACATCCATGGTCTGGAAGGACCATGAATGTTTCTGGACCAGAGAGCCCCAGTCACAGAGGTTGCCAGCAGCTGGGAGCTCAGCTATCAAGCAGCCTGCAGGGCCAGTGGCCTGGGAGCCTGGCCAGCAGCCCTGCCAGCTGGGTGTGGAGCTCTACCAGCTCGGGGGCAAGGAGTATTGCTGGCCAGGGGGCAGGGAACCACCAGGGTTAGGGAGCTCTGCCAGCTGGAGTGGGGTGGCAGCTGGGAGTGGAGCCCCACCAGTGGGGTGGGGGCAGCACACTGGCTGGGCTGGCGGTCAAGAGAGGAACCCCCAGGAGAGCCCAAGGCCTGACCTCCCCTGGTCTGTCAAACTCCCTCCTTTGGAACCACTCAGGTTCTATGCCGGACCAGGGGGTCCAAATTGTATTTAGTTTTGAGGTCAAATCACTGTGTTTCAAAACAAAGACATTTTATCTTGTAGATATTTGTAAATGTAACCAGTGCCCAACAACCCACCAGCTTGGACTGGCTGCTGGGTAGAGGATTTAGAGTCTTAATGAGTCTTTGGGAGACATGCAGGCTTGCTACACAGTCAAGTGTGTGTATTTATGCAGCACAGTTAACATCCTTTGGAAACTTGGTAGTTAATTATCTTATTAAAACAACCCATACTGAGTGTGTGTAAATCCTCATAACTCAGCAAACTCTCAGCCAGTTTTTGCCAGCACATTCAAACCCTCTCCTGATTAAAACAATTATTTTGAAAATGTAATGACATTATTGTGTTTTCCACCTTTGGAAGCTTGCCACAAATCTTGTGCTGTTTTTACACTGTGGCCATTCACCATAAATGTCAGATGTTTTTTGCACTTGACTAACTCAAAAATGCCTTAAATTTTGAAATTCAAAGCTGGTATATTCTTGCTCCTAAGCAAGTATTGAAAACTAATTGTGTTATATGTGTGTGTGTGTGTGTGTGTCTGCAAATTCCTTTTTGTGTTTGGCTGCATATGTATTGTTAATTTTATGTTTCTGTTTGCGTATAACTTGTACTGATTGCATTTGATATTCAAATAGGCCCTGTGCGTATTTGGAAAATTAGTAAAACTCTCTGTTTGGTAACACTTGCATACATGCTAACTTCTCCACAATGATTGTCCTGCAGTTTTCCCTTAGGCTTGTGAGATGTTAATCTTATCCAAACTTTGTATTAAAAAAGGGGAGGGAGAGGAAGATGGTCTGCAAATCTGTGTACCTTATCAAAGAGTATTAGCCTATAACTGTAGTGTTATCTATACCACAATATTTACCAGTATAGTTACATCAGTGTAGTGATACCTGCATAACTCCCTGTGTGGAAACTCTTAAGTTGCTTTAAAAGTGGTATAAACTAAACTGAAAAAAAGCATTCTAACTCCAGAATGTGTGTGTCCATGGAGATTGTTATGGTGATAAAAAATTATAGCAGTATTATTATACCAGTATAGTTATACTCAGGGCTCGACAAATCAGTGAATCTACTCGCCCGTGGTGAGTAGATTTCAGCCGGTCGTCCCATTCACCGGCAGCACACACATGCGCAATTTGGGTCTTGCACATGCTCAGTGCAGGGCTGGCGAGTAGATTTCGCCATGGTTTGTCAAGCCCTGGTTATACTAGTGAATTTCTCCATATAGACAAGCCTTGAATCTTTGACTCATTGTCCGCAGACAAAAAATGTTAGGTAGATGTAACCTTGCGATTAGGTCTTCAAACAACCATGAAGAGGTGAGACAATTGTGAGCAGTTTGATCATTTGGTATTTTTGCAGGTTTTCTTTTAAAATGTTGTTTAGGGCTGTGTGATGGGCTCTCTGGGTGCGACTGCCCCCTCTCGGCTGAGCAGGGCGGTTCAGCGGACCCACCGTCAGGTCTTATGGCTGTGTTATGGGGTCCTCTCCCCTTGGGGTTAGCCCCTTCCAGGGGCGGTATTCACTGGCCTTGATCGACGTGGTCTGCTGACCCCGGCGTGCACGGGTGTACCTGTGAGAGCGGAGTTGTATAGGGGAAGGAGGACCCGGGCACACCCTCTCCACTGGGTCCCAGCCCGGGGCCCTAAGTGCAGGGTTTAACATGCTCCCTGCACGGCAGACGGGATTTGAGCCCGAAATGCATCTGCCCATGGGCACCAGAAGCGCTCTGCCCCGGACTGCTTCCTCTCCCTCTCCCTGGCTACCTGGCTCATCGGTAAGTCTTGGGGGCTTACACTTTCGCGGTCCTCCCCTGACATGATCTGGTGCTCCGGGGTCCCGGGTGTCACCCTTCGGTCCCTCCAGCGCGGGGGGATGTCCTCCTTCCTGGGGGCCGGTCTGCGACTCCTCCTCCCTGAGCCACCCCATTGTTTCTGTCCCGGCTGCTTTTCAAGCGGTCCGGGAACAGATGCAGCATCAGGGTGCCCTGCCCCCCCGGCATCCCTACGCCCAGTGACTCTGGGCTGGAAGCTGGGAGCCCTGCCCTGAGGGCCTTCCGGGGCCAGCTGGCCATGCCGCTCTGTTGGTTCCCCACGGGTGTGCGTCAGCAGGGCTTGGCCCCGCCTCCTACGTGGCGGGGCAGCGCGCGTCCTGCCGCGCTCAGTTCCGGCCCCGGCGAGCCAGATGCCGGGGGTGCCGAGACCGGCTGCGGCGCTGTCCTGCCCTTCCAGCGGGGGGGTGGGTGAGATCCCCCTCGGGGCAGTGCGGGCCTCAACGGGCCTGTCACAGGCTGTCAATTGACCAGCGTTAACGCCTGCAATTAACGCAGGACTGGATTAACGCGTTAAAAAAATTAACGTGTTAATTGCAGGTGTTAATGCCGGAGTGGCACTTCAAAGAGGCTTTGCAACAGCGGAGTTGGGGATCAGTCCCCAGCTGATCCCCAGCTCCTAATGGGCTGCCCTTTAAAGTTCCAAAACAGCACTTCAAAGGGGCAGCGCAAAAGGAGCCCCTTTGAAGTGCTGGAGCGGCACTTCAGAGGGGCTTTGCAATGCAGAGCAGGGGATAAGCTGGGGACTTCAGCTGATCCCTGGCTCTGCTTGCGCTGCCCCTTGGAAACGCTGCCCCAGTGCTTCCAACGGGCAGCACTGCATGGAGCCCGGGGTCAGATGGGAACTCCAGCTGATTCCAGGCTCCATGCAGTGCTGCCCTGTTGAAATACCACCACGGCGTTTCAAAGGGGAGTTGCATGCGATTAATTGTGATTACATTTTTTAATCACACGATTAATTGTGATTAATTTTTTTAATTGCTTGACAGCCCTAATGTTGTTCTTCATTAACAATGACAACAGGGAGCCCGATGATGTGTGCATGTGCATGTGTGCGCACATGCAAGCGTGCATTTGTGTATCAGTCTATGGGGTTAATTTTTCTTTGTAAGTTTCTAAATGAGCCAAATGAATTAATGAAAAAATATTTACTATTGAGGTATTTAAGATGTTGAACATTTTACTTGCATTTACAACCCATCACAGCACTGCAGTTTTCCCCATTACTGTGAGGCATTTTTCAAAAGTCCCCTTTCAGCGGAGGGCAGTGAGAACTTGTACACAGAGACTGGCTTTTCAAGCATTTTAACCCCTTCTGACATGACAAATATTTTTCCTGCCCCCTTCTTCCTGCCATCCCAGCCTGTCACTGTCTGCCAGTGATCATATTTCTCTTGATTTCCTTAAGTGACAAGTCCAAGCCCCCACTTCAGTTACGTAACAGTTGAACATGTGGTTAGATGAATATTCAGGCGCCTGCACTGAATACATGATGTGATCACAATCATGGTTGGTGCATGTAAGAGGTCAGAGGAGGCTAAATCTCACCTAAAAAAACTGCCCATGCCGGGGGGAAATGTGCCAATGCTGTGCGTGTCACCCGTGCGGAGCTCTGCTGGCCCACCGCTGCCTTTGGAGCACTGGAAGTGACGCTCCATAAAAGTGGGCTCTGCCCACACTGTGCCTCTTTTCCTGAGGCCTCCCCCTAGCCCCTGCTTGCTCCTCTCTATCTCTTCTCTCTCCCCCTCGCAACCCCAGTTGTCCATCTAAGGCAAGAAAGAGTGATTGGGCCATGACAGAGTGAGGGCAGAGTCTTGGTGGGAAGAAGCTGAGCAGGGGCAGGGGGCTTAGGAGCACAGCCTCAAGTGCAGGACCATGGTCCAGGTGCCGGTGCCCCACACCTCCACTTCTAGGGAGCTTCTGCACTCACTTGTGAGCCTCCCTAAATGGAAGATTCATGTGTAGCTTATGATCACAATATACATTTGTATGTATATTGGGCCATTTAGCCCTGGGAGGAGATTGTGACAGGAGGGAAGAACTTGTCAGACTGAAATGTTGTTTGTCAGGCAGGGGATATGGTGGGATACTTGTCATCTTTTCTTTCTCTTCCTCTTTGTTTTTTGAAAAATAGTGCAGCAGTACACAAAACTCAGTCAGAGATCAGGATCCATTGTAATAGGTGCTGTACACGCATATAATAGAGATGTTCCCAGCTCCAACAAGTTTATACTTACAAGGACTCCCATCCTGCAAACAAAAAAAACAACAAATGGTCTGGTAGCACTTTATAGACGAACAAAACATGTAGATGGTATCATGAGCTTTCGTGGGCACAGCCCACTTCTTCAGATAAACACTTATGCAACTTACTGACAGAACTTTACCCTGACTTTTCAAAGTGCAAAAGTTAAACACATGCATAAGTGTTCATAGGATTGGGTCTTAAGTATGAGCTGAGACATAACTCTTGGATACAACAAAGAGAGGAGAAAAATGGAAGTGCACAGTAAGTTGATTATGACTGGTAAAAAAAAAAGCAAGGGTTGAAAGCAGTGGTCACAACTGACTATTTCCAACAGTTCTGTAGGGATTACAAGAAAGGTGAGTTTTGAGGCATAATCAGAAGGTGGATAATTATGATACCTTTGTGGATTTACACTGGGAGCAATCTCCATGAATAAGGGACAGCACAGAAATAAAATGAGAAAAACCAGAAGAGAATTAAATGCAGAGCTATTTTAATACTTCCATTGCAGGTCATCTTCAATGTTGTAAGTGTTTAAGGATTATGTCTCTTTGTAATGTAGAAAGAGGGCCTGAAATGTTTGCTTTTTTCCTGATTTATTTCTAACTCTCCCCACTCATTAGAAATTCAGGTCATAGCTATTCCTTTGCTTTCAGTATTCCCTGTAAGCTGTGTGCTTCGGTGGCCACTCAGGAGAGATTCAAATGTTGTCTAGATGATTAGCAGAGCACCCAGAACTAGCAGCATGTGTTTCTACTGGCACATTCACATATGCCTTCATGCATATGGCAAAATTTATTCTGCACACGAATGGAAAAATTAGAGGGAGCATTGCTGGGTTCCCTGAAAAACTGGATGGATGAAACTTGGACATTAAAAGTGCCAAGGGAGTGAATCCTGAGCAACTGAAAGGGGGAGGTATTTTTATTTAAAGATCCTGTTTTGTTAATGTCTATTTAACAAAATGCTTAATAAATAGATGCAATAAAAAATTTTTCATACACATCTCTGTCCATTTTACTGAGGGATACTGAAGGTTTTGCTCCACTTCCCTAGTCTTCCAAGGAGTCATCAAAACTACTATCCAGTCTTCCTTCTGCTTCTTGAGAAGCAAAGATACAGCTTTGGTCATTTTTCCTCTGTTCCCCCATTTAAGAATTTAAATCCATGAAAGTGAGGATGTTCTACTTTTCAGGTACAAATGTTGCTGTCATGTTGTACACACGAAATATGGAGCATTTCAGTCATTGTTTATGCTTTTAGATGTGTGCTTTATTTACAGTCTGACTGTTAGTACAGTAAAACCTGTGTTATCCGGCACACTCGGGGATTAGGGCATTCCGGTTATCTAAAAATTCCAGTTATCTGAGGGCCCCACCAACCTAGGAAAAACCAATGGACAATAATAGTAAAACTCAGGTTTTTAATATTGGTAGTTTTGTAGCGTGTGGCAGTTGGTCTCACATTTCTATTTAGAGTTAAAGATGATTAGTACTTCTTAAATAAAAAATTGTTAAGCCAATCATGGTAAACCAAGCCAGGCCTGTGTGCCTGAAGATGTGACAGTATTGTGGCTGGGGGCAATGCCGGTGTGATGTACTGCCAGTATGTCACAGGTTGCTATGCTTGGGCTGTGGGTGACCCCTACTGGCCTGTGTCTGTAAGCACTGCCCAGTGGAGGGGGGGTTGCCTGAGGAACCTCAGGTTACGTAGACAGTGACCCAACCGGTTCTTACCTGTCGAGGGAAGGGGCTGAACAAAGGAAGGGAGTGGTTTGGAAAAGAGTCAGTTTGGCTGGGGCAAACACGGAGAGAAGAGACTAAGCAGAGTGCTGGGAGTCCAGGGGCCTAAGCACCCCTACCCCAAGGCAGGGGTGGACTGGCAATCAAAATAGGCCCGGGAAATGGGTTGAGAACAGCCCACTTTTTCACATGGAAGAATTTTTTAAAAATTTACTCTTTGATCCCCTGTTAACCACGCCCCTGACCTCCATTAGCCGCACCCCCTGACTCCCATTAGCCAGGCCTCTGGAGGTAACACTCCCGGGGCAAGATGGACACATGACCAGAAGTAAAAGGTGTCATGTGACCCCTCTTAGGACTTTTCCCACCATCCTCCTACCAATAGGGATTAGTTTGGCCCCCACCAAACCTCACTCATGCAACTATCCTGCAATTGGATTAACCCAATGTGTGTGACATTAACTCGGGGGCGGAGAGGCTGGGGGAAGTGTTCCCTCTAAGAGTTTCCTCCCATGAGCAGAATGAATTTTGTGTTGTGCACCAGTACTGAGTTCATGTAGTTTGTTTGGATGTGCCACTGTGGCACTCAAGTTATTAATAAATACCTTATAAACCTCTACCTTTTCCCTCTGCTGCCATGTCTCCTCCCCTTGCTCCATCAGCTCCCCTGGTGCCTGCTGCCCCCCAGCCCCTCACCCTCCTCTGCTGTCCTGACTCGGACTCCTGCCCTTCTGACTGCCCTCAGCCCTCCTGAGACCTGCCCCCCTCCACCAGCTCTTCTCTCCCCCCAGTGCCCACTCCTCCAGTAGCTCCACTCTGATCATGTGAGCTACCCCTCCTCAGCCCCTCTCCTACACCTTCCTCTACACACCTGCCCTGCCTCTCTCCTCTGGTGCTGGTCCTTCCCCTGCAGGTGTCTGCCCTTCTGCTTCACCCCCAGAATCCCCTGGCACCTGCACCTTCCCTTACCCCTGCACCCTCCTGGTGCCTCCCCCTCCCTCACTGCCCCTGCGCCCTTTGCCCTCTTTTTCCCTGATGCCCATCCCCTCACCACCCTCTGCCCCCCATTCCCCTCATGCCCCTGTGCCCTCACATGACTTGCTCCATCCCCGCCTTCCTCATGCCACCCCTTCTTTCAAGCCTTATCCCAGCACCTCCTCCTCCAGCCCCCAATGCCCTTACCTTCTCCTCTCCCAGCATCACCCTGTCCCCCCTCCCACTGACACCTCCCCTCCTGCCCTTTTCCTCGGTGTCGCCACTTGGCCCCCTGGCATTTGTCTCTCCTCCACCCTGTCCCTTGGTACCTTCCCCTTTCTTCTCCTGACCTGCCCCCCTTCCCCTCAGCACAAGCCCCTTCCTCTCCCACCCCTTACCTTCTGCCTTCCAGTTTGCAGGGCTGGAGTCTGTGATCAGGCCCCAGCTGCTTCCGGGGCTCCAGACCACGTGCGGAGCCTCAAGCTGGGCCGCGCAGTGCAACTCTGGGCCTAGCGCTTTTAAAGTCCCGGGCCGTGACGTCACGCCACGCCCGGAAGTCTCCCCTCTTACCTGTTGCATGGCGTTTGAGCACGCCGCGCATGTGCTCCCTCGGCCCCACCGTGTCCCATACATGGCTGGCGGATGGCACCAGGGTATTTAAAGTGCGGGGCTGCGGCGCCCCGTCACAATCCCCCTCCTCCTTCAGCAGCCGCCGGTCGGCCCTTCGGAGGATGGCCCACCGGGAAATTCCCAGTGTCCCGCTGGGCCAGTCCGCCCCTGCCCCAAGGGGTCTGAGGCTGCCTGGCCCTGACTCCTGTAATCACATCACATCTATGCTGTGCTGTATCCTGGAGAAGCAATAAACCCTCTCTAGTCTACTGGCTGGCAGAGTCTCATCTTGTAGCAGACAGGGTGCAGGATCGGGGGGTCCCCAACACGCCGTCACAGCCTGTTAACAAAGTTTTCTGGTTAAAAGAGTGCCGGATAACAAAGGTTTCACTATATCACCTTCTAAGGTGGCCCAACACTTCCTAGTAGGGCTACGTCTAAACTACACCCCTCTGTCGGCAGAGGGATGTAAATTAGATGTTTCGAAAGTGCAAATGAAGCGGGGATTTAAATATCCCGTGCTTCATTTGCATAATCACATTCTGGCGCTGTTTCGAACAAGCGCCATTTTGAAACTGAAACTGCGGTTTAGATGCAGTTTTTCCAACAACGGGGCGATTTTTCAAAAGATCCTGTACTCCTCATGGCGCTTGTTTGAAACAACGCCAGAACACGATTATGCAAATGAAGCGCAGGATATTTAAATCCCCACTTCATTTGCACTTTGAAACGTCTAATTTACATCCCTCTGCCAACAGAGAGGTGTAGTTTAGACACGGCCTATAAGACCCTGTTTTCAGTTGTCTAAAATAGTTTTGCAGAGTTAACAATTTGGGCTTCAGTTTTTCATGCCAGGTGTCTGCCTCAGGCTGATTTTTTTTTGGAAAGTTCCAGCATAAACTGTTCAGCCACTTCCAAGAATGAGGTTAGGGAAAAATACACTGTTTTTCATTTTTTTTAAAAGTAGCAACCTTTTCTTTGAGAAGCTTTAATGCCCTCCCTCGGAGTAAGGACTTAAACTTTGGCAGGGATTGACCAACTTTGGTTAGGAAATGTGCCTTTTTCTATGAAGGCCTGTTAAAGCCTTGAAAAATTTGAAAAATTTCTGTTTGAACATGCTCAGACTTCTTAAGGGTTTTAGCAGTTAAAATCTCTGATGATTGCATCCTTGCTGAGTAGGCTCCAGGTGCTCACAGCTCTTAGGGTGTGTCTAGACCACAGGGTTTTTTCAAAAAAAGTGGCCTTTTTCCGAAAAACTTTACCTGCATCTAGACTACCACCGCATTCTGTCGACAGTAAATCGAAAGAACATGGCAGTTTTGTTGATGGCAGTAAACCTCATTCTACGAGGAATAATGCCTTTTTTTGAAAGTCATCTTTCGAAAAAAGGCATTATTGCATGAAAACAGGGCTTTTTCGAAAGAGAGCATCTAGACTTTCTTTTGAAAAAGTGAGCCACTTTTTCGAAAAATCTTCTTGTTGTCTAGACGCTCTTTTTCGAAAGAGGCCTTTTCGAAAGATACTTTCGAAAAAGCCTCTTTTGAAAGAGGCTTGTAGTCTAGACGTACCCTTAGTGTTGACCAGACTGCATGTGTACCATCACCATACTGACCATGCAGGCTCCAGCACAGGGCAACAGGAGCTAAAATGGATTTTTTCTGATTCTTGTTCTGGACAAGAGTGGGCATGGGGACTATAAAGGTATATCGACACAGCAGGGCTTAACTTGAAATAAGCTACTCAAATTGAGCTATGTCAATTGCATAGCTTATTTCGGAATTGGGAGCATCTACACAGCACTTATTTTGAAATAGAGCACTCTTCCTCCGACTTCCTTTACTGCTCATACAATGAGGGTTACAGGAGTCCGAGTAAGAAGTCTTCCAGCTTGACAGTATTTTGAAATAACTGCTTGCTGTGTAGCCGTAGGCTAAGTTATTTTGAAATAATGCATACATCTGTACAATATATCCAAGTTAATATTTATGTGAGAACATAAACTTTTGAATTTCCTTACTTGTGGATGTCAACCCACGTATCTTAATATCATTCTTACCTTTTATTATTCTACAAAGCAGCATATTTTCCAGTATTTTGTAGCTCTATGTAACAGTAATGCAGGAGTAACAAAACATCAGCAAGACACATTGATACCATGAAAGCTCATGATACCATCTACATGTTTTGTTAGTCTATAAAGTGCTACCAGACCTTTTGTTGTTTTTTAAGTTTATCCTGTACAGACTAACTTAGCTACCCCCTGAGGAGCTAAGGAAGGCAGAGGTGTTTGTGGATGAGACTTTCCGGGACATAGTAGGGCTGTCCCACCTCCAATCTGACAGTCCTGATGCTGTTACGGAGGATGAAAGGCTCAGGGAAGGAGAGCAGTCAATGGGAGCAGAGGGAAACCATCCCATAGTTGGGACCCTCCTTCCAGAGGGTGATGTTGTATCCTCTCGTGCCGAGGATACTTCTCCGGGGGAGGGAGCTCCAGCTGTTAGGAAGAAGCAGGTTTTAGTAGTGGGGGATTCGATCATTAGAAATATAGATAGTTGGGTTTGTGATGACCGGGAGAACCGTATGGTTACTTGCCTGCCTGATGCGAAGGTTGCGGATCTCTCGAGGCATCTAGACAGACTTATGGGCAGTGCTGGGGAGGAGCCGGTCGTCGTGGTACATGTTGGTACCAATGACATAGGGAAGGGTAGAAGAGATGTTCTGGAGGCCAAATTTAGGTTACTAGGAAAGAGACTGAAATCCAGAACATCTTTGGTGGCATTCTCTGAAATGCTTCCAGTTCCACGCGCAGGGCCAGATAGACAGGCAGAACTTCAGAGTCTCAATGCGTGGATGAGACGATGGTGCAGGGAAGAGGGGTTTAGATTTATTAGGAACTGGGGACACTTTTGGGGTAGGGGGAGCCTATACAGGAATGATGGGCTCCACCTAAATCAAGGTGGATCCAGACTGCTGGCATTAAACATTAAAAAGGTCGTAGAGCAGTTTTTAAACTAAGAGGTGGGGGAAAGCCGATTGGTGCGGGGGAGCACCTGGATCGGACGGAGACTTCTCTTACACGAGGCTCCATAGGTAGGGATTCCCTAGAAGTTAGTCAGATAGGGAACGTGGGAAATAATATATGGGCAAGATCAGATGTGAAACAATCGTGCATAAAAAAATCCAATGTGTCTGTGAAAGGCGGACATATAAATAGTGGTAGTTTTCTAACATGCTTTTACACTAATGCTAGGAGTCTGTCTAATAAGATGGGTGAACTGGAGTACCTCATATCAAAGGAGGAAGTTGACATAATAGGCATCTCAGAAACATGGTGGAATGAGGACAATCAGTGGGACACTATCATACCGGGATATAAATTATATCGGAAAGACAGAACAGGTCGTGCGGGTGGCGGAGTGGTACTATATGTGAAGGATAATATAGAATCAAATGAAGTAAAAATCCTAAAGGAATCAAAATGTTCCATAGAATCATTATGGATAACAATTCATTCCTCTAATATGAATATGGCATTAGGAATATATTACCGACCACCTAACCAGGACAGTGATAGTGATGCTGAAATGATAAGGGAGATTAGAGAGGCTACCAAAATAAAAAACACAGTAATAATAGGAGATTTCAATTATCCCCATATTGATTGGGTGCATGTCACCTCAAGACGGGATTCAGAGATTAAATTTCTTGATGCCTTAAATGACTGCTTCTTGGAGCAGCTAGTACAGGAACCCACAAGGGGAGAGTCGATTCTCGACCTAGTCTTGACTGGAACGCAGGATCTGGTCCAAGAGGTAACTGTTACTGGACCGCTTGGAAATAGTGACCACAATATAATAACTTTTAATATTCCTGTGTTGGGAAGAACACCGCAGCGGTCAAACACTCTGGCATTTAATTTCAAAAAGGGGAATTACATTAAAATGAGGAAGCTAGTTAAACAGAAACTAAAAGGGAGAGTAATTAAACTAAAATCCCTGGAAGCTGCATGGGAACTGTTTAAAGACACCATACTAGAGGCCCAACTTAAATGTATACCCCAAATAAAAAAACACAGTAAGAGACCTAACAAAGAACCACCATGGCTAAACAGCCATGTTAAAAAGGCAGTGAGAGAGAAAAGGGCAGCTTTTAAAAAGTGGAAGTCAAATCCTAGTGAGGAAAATAGAAAGGAACATAAACACTCCCAAATTAAGTGTCATAATGTAGTAAGAAAAGCCAAAAAAGAGTTTGAGGAACAGCTAGCCAAAAATTCAAAAAATGATAGTAAAATGTTTTTTAAATACATTAGAAGCAGGAAGCCCGCTAAAAAAGCAGTGGGGCCCTTGGATGATAAAGATATAAAAGGAGCGATGAAGGAAGACAGTGCCATTGCGGAGCGATTAAATGATTTCTTTGCTTCAGTCTTCACGGCTGAGGATGTTACAGAGGTTCCTAAATCTGAGCCAGCCTTTTTAGGTGACAAATCTGAGGAACTCACTCAGATTGAAGTGACATTAGAGGAGGTTATGGAATTAATTGATAAGCTGAATAGTAACAAGTCTCCGGGACCAGACGGCATTCACCCAAGGGTTCTGAAAGAACTCAAAGGTGAAATTGCGGAGTTATTAACAGTGGTTTGTAACCTATCCTTTAAATCCACTTTGGTACCAAATGACTGGAAGATGGCCAATATAACACCAATATTTAAAAAAGGCTCTAGAGGAGATCCTGGCAATTATAGACCGATAAGTTTAACATCAGTACCAGGCAAATTAGTAGAAACACTAGTAAAGAGTAAAATTGCAAGGCACATAGAAGAGCACGAATTGTTGGGCAAAAGTCAGCATGGTTTCTGCAGAGGGAAGTCGTGTCTAACTAATCTGTTAGAATTCTTTGAAGGGGTTAATAAACATGCGGACAAGGGGCACCCAGTGGATATAATATACCTAGATTTCCAGAAAGCCTTTGACACGGTCCCACACCAAAGGCTTTTACGTAAATTAGGTGGTCATGGGATAGGAGGAAAGGTCCTTTCATGGATCAAGAATTGGTTAAAAGACAGAAAACAAAGGGTGGGAATAAATGGTAAATTTTCACAATGGAGGAGGGTAACTAGTGGTGTTCCCCAGGGGTCAGTACTGGGACCAATCCTGTTCAACTTGTTCATCAATGATCTAGAAAATGAGGTAAGCAGTGAGGTGGCCAAGTTTGCAGATGACACAAAGTTGTTCAGGACAGTCAAAAGCAAAAGGGATTGTGAAGAACTACAAAAAGATCTCAGCAAACTGAGTGATTGGGCAGCAAAATGGCAAATGAAATTTAATGTGGGTAAGTGTAAGGTAATGCATGTTGGAAAAAATAACCCAAATTACACGTACTACATGATGGGGTCAAATTTAGCTACGACAGATCAGGAAAGGGATCTTGGAGTTATAGTGGATAGTGTGCAGCGGCAGTTAGTAAGGCAAATAGGATGTTAGGAATTATTAAAAAAGGGATAGATAATAAGACAAAAGATATCATACTTCCCCTATATAAAACTATGGTACGCCCACATCTCGAGTACTGCGTGCAGATGTGGTCTCCTCACCTCAAAAAAGATATATTGGCATTAGAAAAGGTTCAGAAAAGGGCGACTAAGATGATTAGGGGCTTGGAAAGGGTCCCATATGGGGAGAGGCTAGAGAGACTGGGACTTTTCAGTTTGGAAAAAAGGCGATTGAGGGGCGATATGATAGAGGTATATAAAATCATGAATGGTGTGGAGAAAGTGATTATAGAAAAATTATTTACCTTTTCCCATAATACAAGAACTAGGGGACACCAAATGAAATTGATGGGTAGTAGGTTCAAAACTAATAAAAGGAAATTTTTCTTCACACAGCGCACAGTCAACCTGTGGAACTCCTTGCCCGAGGAGGCTGTGAAGGCCAGGACTCTATTAGGGTTTAAAAAAGAGCTTGATAAATTTTTGCAGGTTAGGTCCATAAATGGCTATTAGCCAGGGATAAAGTATGGTGCCCTAGCCTTCATAACAAGGGCAGGAGATGGATGGCAGGAGATAAATCACTTGATCATTGTCTTCTGTTCTCCTTCTCTGGGGTACCTGGCATTGGCCACCGTCGGCAGATGGGATGCTGGGCTCGATGGACCTTTGGTCTGACCCAGTATGGCCATTCTTATGTTCTTATGTTCTTATAAAAGACAGTAACAATCAAGTCTGGATCCTGCAAGAAGAGCTGTGTGGCTGGCTCTTGGAAGCCACAAGGTGCCCCATTTTGCTGTTTTGTTACAGACCAATTCCACAAGCCAAATACACAGAGAAGGACTGGAAGGCCACTTCATTCACAAGTTTAATTCTCATGCAGATGGTTTAAATCCCGATAGTGGATGTCTGGGACATTATCAACCAAACAAACAAGGAAGGTGCCAATGGTTCTTGATGTCTGTATAGAATCTGTTGTTAGTACTGTTCCTCTCTAAGTGCAAACTAATGGTTCTTATCAGCCTCTTATAACTATCTAGTCTTTAAGGTGCTAATAGATATCTGTGTTTTTTCAAAAGACAGGACTATGCAGTCTAGTGGTTTATTAGGTGATGAGCTTTCGTGGGCCAGACCCACTTCCTCAGATCAATTCAATTTTTCCTGTTACAGACTGGCTTGGCTTTCCCTTTGAAACTTATCTACCCCCTGCCTCTTTTTCTCTCCCCTCCTCCAATGTTTTCCCTGTCTTTCCTTCCCCCTTTCCCCCATTTATTCTTGGTTCTGGACATCCAACACTCCCATCATCAGAAGTGGGCTGTGCCCACGAAAGCTCATGATACCATCTACATGTTTTGTTAGTCTTTAAAGTGCTACCAGACTATTTGTTGTTTTTTACGTTTTTCTTGTGACAGACTAACTCCGCTACCCCTCTGAAGCTTTTGGTAATATGATGTTTTTCAGTGAAGTTACAGTACTTGAAATATAACGGTTATAAAATGATATTGTGTGTGTGCCCTTCTCTTCCTGTTATTATAACAACAGGCATCTTTGTAAACTACCACTGCGTTCAGCAATAAGAGGGGTTACTGCCTGGCCCTTATATTAAGGGAAGCTCCAATTAGATGTCTACCATCCAACCTCCCATGGATGTTAATTTAGAACGCATCTTGTGCTGTACTTGGGCAGTATCTAGGCACAGGCTTGCACCGTGCTACACTCGGCTATTTTGTACCATGAACCAAGCATGCAGGGCTATCTGACAATAACCTGTGTCCTGCTCTTCTCTGTGGTTGCTCTTTATTTCCGTGGCCGGCAGGCGCTGGCAGTCAGGGCAATACAGCCCTTCCCCGGGAGTGCCCCGTCAGGGTACGTGCAGGCCAGGTGGCTGCTTTTGGACTATAACCACGGACAAGTCAGTGGCCCCGTAGTGTCCTTGCCCGGCCCTGGCCACTGCTGCGCAGAGAAGGGAGGCGCAGCGCCGGTGCCGCGTGGGCAAGGCTGGCAGGGCCGGGTTCGCGGCAAGCGCGGGGCTGCCCGGGGCGGGGAGGGGGAGGGAGCCGCGGGTGGGCGATGCAGGAGCCGTGCGTCAGAGAGGAGGGGAGGCGGCGCGGCGGGGGGCGGCCGGGATGAGCTGAGGCGCCGGGCAGCGGCGCGGAGGAAGGGAAGGTGCGAGCCACGCAGGGCAGCGGCGGCAGAAGCCCGGCGCTGCAGCCTCCGTTCAGTCCCGCCGGCCGAGGTGAGTGAGCGCAGGGCCGCGCGGCGTGTGCGGCTAACCTGGCTGCGGCTGCCCAGCCCCCTCCTGTCCCCGCCGGGCCTGGCTCGCAGGCTTCCTCCGCAGCCGGCCAGCGGGGGGCCGCCAGTCCCGGGGGCGGCGCGCGGGCGGCGGGTCTCCCCGCGGGCAGGTGGGCGGTGAGGCGCTGGCCGGGCGCGGGGGATGCTGCGCTGCGGGTGTTCCCCTCCCCGTGGCAGGCCGGTGCGCCAGGTGTGTGCTGCCCCCCCTCCTCCTCCTCCTCCCGCGTCCTCCACCGGGCTCTTGGGCCTGCGCCTCGGGGGCTGCAGCCGCCGCGCTGAAAGCCTGCCGCCTGGCCCACTGCTGCCGCATGGAGCCCTCTCCCCAGCTGTGTGTGAACTGAAGGCCTGAAGGCAGCGGCTTCAAGATGGGGTAGTAAAAATCAATGGCGATGAGTTTGGGATGGATGGGAATAAACCAGGGTGAATCTAAAGGCCTCAGTGAAACACATCAAATCCCTTCATTGATTCGTTTGTAAAGAGGTTTATAAACCCCCAGCCTTACAATCGCCCCTTCCTAACCTAGATGAGGAAGGTTTATTATTGCCTTTGCTCAGACTCCATCCTAACACAAAAGGAGCTAGATATTCCATAATGTTAAACACTTAAAAAACAACGAATAGTCTAGTAGCACCTTAAAGATTAACAAAACATGTAGATGGTATCATGAGTATTCGTGGGCGCAACCCACTTCTTCAGATGACCAGAGTATTAAAAGTCCAGATCCAAGAATAAAAAAGGGGGAGGAGGGAAGAAAAAAGGAGGGGGGTCCTCCCCCCCCTTCCCTTATTTATTCTTGGATCTGGACTTCCAACACTCCTGTCATCTGAAGAAGTGGGTTATGCCCAGGAAAGCTATACCATCTACTTGTTTTGTTAGTCTCTAAGGTGCTAGTAGTCTGTTGTTTTTTAAAGTTTTCCCTGTTAAAGCCTAACTGTGCTATCCCTCTGAAGCTTTCCATAATGCTAAAGTTTATGTAAGTTTATCTTTGCTCTAAGGAAATGGCCACTTCTCTGGCCCAAGCTATTTAATGCAGCCAGGTGTTTGGGTTTTTTTTGCAAAAGGTATATATTGTACAATGGAGCCTTTATGGGATGCATCTTCTTTGCCCCATGAGCTGCCACATAAAGCAAAGAGGTCTTGGCTATAACTTGTAATGGTCTAGTGTTTCTTCAAGCTGATTTGGCTCTCTACAAGTGGAGAGAAAAAGTGGGATGACTCCATGGAAATCAGATTTAGAACAATGGCTTTCACCAACCTCAAAGGAAATCTCGGGCATAATATACATAACTCTTATTTTTAGTTCCTGTGACTGAAGAGTAAAGTTCTCAATAAATCCAGTTTTTAAAATAACACCAAATAGGAAACTACCATTTTGTAAGTTTTATGAGCTTTGATTCATTTCCTTCTGCCCCTCCTTAATCATGTGCACCCTGAGGAAAATTAGTCAACCATGGAAGTCAGTATTGGCTAGCTGATACTGCTTTCTCTTTTTGGATCTAACTTTCCCCCCCTTCTCTTACCTACTGGCTATTTGTTCAGTATTCACTTTGGTATATCGTGCATCACTGTTTGCTGAAGTGTGGTGTACCTACCTATTCCAGATTTTAAGTGGTGTATTTATTATAAATTGAGGTTAATTAGCTAATCGAGCAGTTATATCAGGGTTAGCTCCCAGGGGTGGCACAAGGTGGAACTAAGTAGTCCAGCTCATGCTGGATCCGGGACTGCTGTGGCTCTTTTAAGCTGGCACCTCCCAGCACCACTTCCTGCTCTCCCTCCCCTTGCTGCCTCTGACACAGAGTCAGCAAGGCGGGGAAAGCAAGTAGTTGACTCAGCTCCTGGATAAGACTATCAGGTAGTCCACTACTCCCTTATATCCTTAGGCTGCATCTAGACTGGCATGATTTTGCGGAAATGCTTTTAATGGAAACGTTTTTCTGTTAAAAGCATTTCTGCAAAAGAGTGTCTAGATTGGCACGGGTGCCTTTGCGCAAAAAGTGCTTTTGCGCAAAAGCATCCATGGCCAGTCTAGACGCGATATTGTTCAAGAAAGCCCCGATCGCCATTTTCGCCATCGGGGCTTTTTTGCGCAAAACAGTTCTTCCCTGTCTACACTGGCCCTCTTGCGCAAGCGGGCTTATCCCTGAGCGGGAGCATCATAGTATTTGTGCAAGAACACTGACAATCTTACGTTAGATCATCAGTGTTCTTGCGCAAATTCAAGCAGCCAGTGTAGACACTGGCAAGTTTTTGCACAAAAGCAGCTGCTTTTGCGCAAAATCTTGCCAGTCTAGATGCACTGTTAGTGTTTATCATGGCAGAAGTATCAGTGTAATTAAATCAATGCTGCATCACTGAATGGTTGGTGAGGGTTACTGGAGATCTCTGTAGTCTGTGTCTTCCTCCTTCCTCAACCTTTTCATACAGAAATTGAGTACCTTGTCAATTTATTATTCCAAGTTGGTGGTATTAGCTGTACCAATACTTTTCCTGGGTTGCTTCATCAGCTTCTGTATAATTTAAACTTTCAGTTAAAATAATTTCTGGTTTATTAATTTAATGGTTCCAAAGCAAACTTCATGAATATGAATTTGTCCATTTCAATTAGTTGGAAACAATGAGTGTGAAAGAGGTGTGAAATCTTCAGTTAATTTCGAATGACATATACACTGAAGTTTAAGAATAGTAATTTATTTGAAAAACAATTATTTTAAACTGCTGAAGATTTTTGTAGAAACCATCTGAAATACTCTGGGACTATGGGCATTACTTCTTTTTAATATTAAGTTTTTTCCCAATGTACTTTGCTGTATTTTGAGTTCCTATTCATGTAAGTATTTTCAGAAATTTGGTAGTTTGACTGTGTGCACATCCCAATCCTCTACCTTAGCATAGAGAAGTGCTTCTCCCGCCCTCCCCAAGTTGTAACCTATTCATCAAATCTTATCAGTCAGTACATTCCAGAAAGTATTAGTCATCCTGTTGTGGTCTGTGAAATGTAAAATTTGGGACAGATAGTAGCTTGCATGCTTTTAATAATGTGAGGTGCATACTCATCTCTGGCACTTAAATCCATGCATGGTATTCTAGTGTGTTCACATTGTAACATTAAGCTGGTAAGAAAATTGTTTGTAAATTAAGAAAACAATCAAACCCTTGCTTAAGAAGAAGGTCGTTATGGGTATAAGCCATTCTTAGTGCAAAGGGACTGGATAACTTCTCCCCACTTGCACCCTTTTAAAGTCTGCTGAAGTGGAAGGCACAAAAGGATAGTTATGCCTGCATAACTATTGTCTGGCATCCCTGCTGTTTTGTTTGCACATAGTGACTTTTTTTTTTCAAATGACAGAATACACTCAATACGTATTTAGTGACTACAAATAATAATGTTAACATTTTGATGTATTTGAAGCTCTCAAATTGTGATCAGTTTCAGCAAGAGAGGTTTTTAATATCTCCCTGGAATTCATTCCCTCCGTCTTCTCAAAAGTGAGAAGCTTCAGGGGGCAGCCGAGTTAGTCTATACAGGATAAACTTAAAAAACAACAAATGGTCTGGTAGCACTTTATAGACTAACAAAACATGTAGATGGTATCATGAGCTTTTGTGGGCACAGCCCACTTCTTCAGATGACCGGAGTGTTTGAGTTAAGGATGTGCAGACCCAAAATAAATAGGAGAGAAGGGAGAGGGGGGGAAGGAAAAAAATGGAAGGGGCAGGAAACAAGGAGCAGAGGATATGAAAATATCAAAGGGAAAACCAAATAGGTATAACTGGTAATCTATGAGCACCTAAAGACTGGATAGTTAAAAGAGGCAGATAAGGATCATAGGATAGCGATTAGAGAGGAAGGGTACTAATTCAAGAATCTACACCAGTGTTTCTTAAACTGTGTTCTGTGGCACACTGATGTGCCGCAGAGAACAACAGAATTCAAAATGGCTGCCCTTAAAGGGGCAGGCGACCCTTTTTTTTGGGGGGGGGGGTTTTGTTCAATAGCTTTCCCCCCAACCCTTTTCCCCTCCAACCTTTTTTTTCCCTCAACCAAAAATCCTTAGTGTTCCTCATAAAAAAAATTGTTTGGTGTTCCTCCATCTTAAAAAGTTTAAGAAACACTGATCTACACGGACAAAGAGCTGTTGGCAACTTCATTGAATGTTAGGTTGATAATGTCCTAGCCATCTGTTATCTCGATTGAGGATACCATCAGGGTGAGAATTGAATTTGTGGATGAATTGTAATTCCAACACCTCTCTGTGTATTTGGCTAGTAGAATTGGTTTGTGACAAGACAGCCACTTGAAGATCTTTTAAAGAGTAATTAGGTAGATTGAAGTGTTCCCCAACAGGTTTCTATATGTTCCCTTTACATATATCTGATTTGTGTCCATTGATTCTTTCTCATAGGGACTGTCCAGTTTGTCCAATATATATATAGCAGTGGGGCATTGCTGGCATTTGAGGACATAGATCAAATTTCTGGATGTGTAGTTAAATGATCTTCTGATTTGGTAGCTTATGTTGTTGGCTCCAGTGTTGAATTCGCTTGTATAGCTATGTGGGCAGAGTTGGCACTGCAGCTGATTGCAGGGCTGGGTTCCTGGGTGCTTATGATGTGGTTGTGTATCATGGTTACTGGAAAGAATTCGTTTCAGGTTGGGGAGTTGTCTGTAAGCGAGAATAGGCTTTTCTCCCAAGGCCTCTGAGAGTGAAGGATCATTTTCCAAGATGGGTTGCAGATTGTGTATAATGCTTTGGAGGGGTTTGTGTTGTGGGCTGTAGATAAGTGGAATTCTGTTATTTTCTCTTTTGGGTCTGTCTTGAAGTAGTTCATGTCTGGGTACTTTTTTGGCTCTGTCAATCTGTTTTTTCGCTTCTCCAGGTGGATATTTCAGTTTTAAGAATGCTCTATAAAGATCATGTAGGTGTTTTTCTCTGTCTGTGGGATCAGATCAAATCTGGTTGAATCTTAGGGTTTGGCTGTATATCATAGATTGAGAAATGTGTCTGGGATGGAAGCTGGAGGCATGTAGGTAAGTGTAGCAGTTGGTAGGTTTCCGGTATATGGTGGTGGAAATTTGTCCATTATTTAACTGTACTGTAGTGTCCAGGAAGTGGATTTCTCATGTGGACTGGTCCAGGCTGAGGTTGATGGTGGCATGGAAGTTGTTGAAATCCTTGTGAAATTCTTCAAGAGTCTCTTTTCCATGGGTTCATATGATGAAGGTGTCATCAATGTAGCATAAGTAAAGTAGAGGTATTAGGGGACGAGAGCTGAAGAAACGTTGTTCAAGGTCAGCCATAAAGACGTTGGCATATTGTGGTGCCATGCGGGTGCCCATGGCTGTGCCGCTGACTTGAAGATACAGATTGACTCCGAATTGGAAGTAATTGTGGGTGAGGACAGTCGCAGAGCTCTGTAATCAGGTGTGCAGTGCTGTTATCGGGATGGTGTTCCTGATGGCCTGTAATCCATTGTCTTCATGTGGAATGTTGGGGTAAAGGGCTTCTATGTCCATAGTGGCCAGGATGGTGTTTTCAGGTAGATTACTGATGTTTTGAAGTTTCCTCAGAAAGTCAGTGGTGTCACGGATGTACCTAGGAGTGCTGGTAGCATAGGGTCTGAGGAGGGAGTTGATATAGCCAGATAATCCTGTGGTGAGTGTGCTAGTGCTTGAGATGATGGGCCGTCCAGGATTTCCAGGTTTGTGTATTTTGGGTAGCAGATAGAAAGCTCCTGGTCGGGGATTGGGGGGGGGGGGAGGGGTGTTAAGTGTAAATTTGTTCCTGAGCAGCATCAGGGAGCTTCATGAGCAGTTTTTTCAGGTTTTTTTTGGTATTCCTTAGTGGAGTCACAGGAGAGAGGCTTGTAGAATCTGGTATTGGTGAGTTGTCTGTTCGCCTCCTGTCCATAATCTGTCCTGTTCATGATGACTACAGTGCCTCCTTTGTTGGCCTCTTTGATTATGATGTTAGGATTGTTTTTGAGGCTGTGTATAGCAGTGCATTCTGCATGACTGAGGTTGTATGTTATATGTTGCTGTTTGCTGATAATGTCAGCTCGAGCATGTTTGTGGAAGCAGTCAATGTAGAAATCAAGACTTTCATTATGACTGTTAGTGAGAGTCCACATAGAAACCTTCCTCTTGTGGGATTGGCAGGGGGGAGCAGTAAGGTCAGCGTGTTGTACATCAGTGTGCTAGAAGTATTCTTTCAGGCGGGGGCGGCAAAAATAGAATTCCAGATCCCCACAGAACTGAATCATATTTGTGGGTATGGTGGGCCAGAAGGAGAGTCCGTGGGATAGGACAGATTCCTCTGCTGGGCTAAGAGAGTGGTTAGATAGGTTGATGATGTTATTGGGTGAGTCAAAAGTATCTGGAATGAGAGATCCTGAGGCATATAGCAGTTTGGATAGTTTATTGTCCTTTTTCTTCTGAAGGGAGATGAAGTGGTCCTTGTAGGTGATTTGTTGAATTGTAGTAAAGTCTGGAAAAGATTAAGTGTATGTGGAAGCTTCGTTTTTTATGATAGTTTCTAATGTAGAGAGCTCCTCCTTGATTTTTTTCTGTTTGTTGTATAGAATGCTGATTAGGTGGTTCCTTAGGTTTTTTTTGCAAGAGTGTAGCATAATCTCTGGCTGTAATCCATGGGATATGTAGATTGTAGTGGGTTTTTCACCCGTAGGCCCTTAGGTACGATGTCCATCTGTTTGCATTTAGAAAGAAAGATGATGTCAGTTTGGATCTGTGTGAGTTTCTTTGTGAAGCTGATGGATTTCCATTCCATACGGCTGAATGCAGTGCCTTGCATGTTCAGAAGCTTCAGGGGGTAGCCGAATTAGGATAATTTTAAAAAACAACAAATGGTCTGATAGCACTTTATAGACTAACAAAACATGTAGATGGTATCATGAGCTTTCGTGGGCACAGCCCACTTCTTCAGATGACCCGAGTTTTTGAGTTAAGGATGTGCAGACCCAAAATAAATAGGGGGGAAGGAAAAAAATAGAAGGGGACAGGAAACAAGGAGCAAGGGTATGAAAATATGGAAGGGAAAACCAAATAGGAAGAACTGGTAATCTATAGGCACCTAAAGATTGGATAGTTAAAAGAAGCAGATAAGGATCATAGGATAGCAATTAGAGAGGAAGGGAATTCTACTAGACAAATACACAGGGGGAGGTTGGAATTACAATTCATCCACAAATTCAGTTCTCACACTGATGGCCTCCTCAATTGAGATAACGGATGGCTGGAACATTCTCAGCCTAACATTCAATAAAGGTGCCAACAGCTCTTTATCTGTGTAGATTCTTGCATTAGTACCCTTCCTTTCTAATGTACCTGAAGCTTATAGATTACCAGTTCTACCTATTTGGTTTTCCCTTTGATATTTTCATACCCTTGCTCCTTGTTTCCCGTCCCCTTCCATTTTTTTCCTTCCCCCCCATCTCTCTTCTCCCCTATTTATTTTGGGTCTGCAAATCCTAAACTCCAGTCATCTGAAGAAGTGTGCTGTGCCATGAAAGCTCATGATACCATCTACATGTTTTGTTAGTCTATAAAGTGCTAACAGACCATTTGTTGTTTTTTAAGTTTATCGAAAGTGAGAGACTTTCAAAGGTGACTTAAAATTATTCCAAAATTAGTGAGAACAGACAGGACTAATTTCTTATTTTCAAAATATAGAAAAAATGGGAGTTTTATTTTTTATAAATAAAAATTGAACCCTGTGCTATGAGTCTAGTGAGTGGATTTCACAGGTAACTGTCATTTAGTATTCTGTATCTTTGCTTGTACTGCCATAGGGTGCTATGTATTTTTGAATAGTAAAATGAGTTTAATAAGAGGTTCATGTTGTAACATGGGATCAGGTCCTCCAATTGCATGTATGTGAGCAGACTCTTGTGTTTGTGTGGCTAAATTGGCAGCTCTGGGTCAGGATGAACAGAACTTGATATTTGTGAGCTTTCATGAAGTAAAATAAAATAAAATTGATAGGTATGCTTCATTAACATGTTTTACCAAGTTTATTTAATCTTATGCAATCACTGGGGGGTGAGAGGAAAGGGAGAGGAATACATAACCAAGAAGGGTGGAGCCTTCAACAAATCAGTAGCCCCTGGAGCAATGTTAGAAGAATGTGTTTTATTTGAAAACAACATAGGTGATTACTTCCTATTAATACTGCAGTGGCCATTTCTAGGCATGATGGAATAATTTTATTTCAATGAACTTTAACTGGTATTGAAAGTTGTGCTAACAAAAGTTAGCTTATGCTTTTATACAAAGGCTGTCAAAATACCACAGGCATTCTATTAATACATTCTGCTGTGTTACTAGAAGACAAATAATTTGTTTGGCTCTGTGTAATTCTGTACATATAAGCAAGGGAGTTTAGAAAGTAAACACTTCCTAGTGAATGGCAGCTCTCATAACGTCAGTGGAAATAACCCAATACACTTACTCTTTTATTGGAACTTGGGTGATTTCTAAATTGATGATAAAAAATTCATCAGAGATTTTCAAGTGCATATTAATTGTTCATCACAGCAGCAACATAACCAGTGTCATATTGCAGCATTTCCAGACAAAAGGAGGGCTCAAAAATTCTGAAATTGGCATAGAAATCAATAAATTCCCAAAATGGGAGGGTTGCCTTATGGAATTAGCATTTTAGGGTTCATGACTTCAAGCTTCTCTGTGAAGGCTTAAGGGCTAAAAACTTTTAACTTTTTTTAATGAAAGCAAAGATTCTCTGCTTTTAAAAACTTACCTTAATACCTTAGCTTTAATAAAAATATCCCCCCAAAATCACAAGACTTGAGATAAAATCATGAGAGTTGGCAGTCCTGATATTGGAACAGACTAGCAGTCTATGTACTACACTGTCTTATTTTGAGCAGTGGTTTGTGCAGCATTCTTTGGAGGAAGTAATGCTTTTTCGATTGTACAATTGCTTAAAACCATCCCTAAAGTACAAATGTGCAGCTGTAGCATTGAGGTGTCTCAGCTCTGCTCTAATTTAAACCATTCAGCCATTTTTGGATATCTGAGGATATTTTGTAGCTTGAGAGCCTATTTTTACACTGGAATGGGACCAGAAGAGATTGAACAATTAGCAAATTGTAGGGTAGCTTGAAGAAGTGATAGAAGATACAAGCTTCGGAAAGGGAGTATAGGATGCCCACAGAGGAATGTGAGACTCAGGAGAATTCCAGAATGAATAATGAAGAGAAAGATAGATATAGTAAGGAGAGGATTGTGTATGAATTCCTTTCACCTACCAATCAAACAAATTATCATCAGTCTTGTCTAGAGTTTTTGTTTGCATTGTAACATGTTAATTGGCTGCCAGTTAATGTGTGTTAACTAACATTTTTGTATACACCAGTGTAGCTGCTTCATTAGTGTTTGTTCCAGGAAACAGTTTGTTCCTTCTCATGTTTCACTTCTATTTTTTGTTACATTGTGTCATTCTTAAAACAGAAGGATTAACAACAGAATACAGCATTAAAAGTATGGCTGTACATAACCTCTGAGTTATGAAAACCTTGGGAATGGAAATAGTAACTCTGAAGTGTTCATAACTCTGAACCAAGTCTTAGGATGGTCTGAACATTGACTTAATAGAGTTTTGAAACTTTACAATGCTGAAGAAAAATGCTTCTTTTAGTCATCTTAATTTAAATGAAAAAGTGTCGAGTTTTCTTATCTTGTCAATTCTTTAAAACTTTCCCTTTAATTTCTTTACATTTAACACAGTACTGTACTGTATTTGCTTTGTTTCCAGCTACCTGATTGCATACTTCTGGTTCCAAATGACATGTATGGTTGACTGGTCAGTTTGTAACTTTGAGGTTCTACTGTATCATTGATGTTCAGTAGGGGCATTGCAAATTATTCTGAAGTATTGCATGTCCTCTGCTGAAGCCTAACATCTTACTTGCTTCTACTCTACTGCTATAAAATACTAGAAGATTTACCCAGCATTACTCAGGTCCTTAACTCAAGTTTTGTTTTGCTTATTTTGGGCTGGGGATGAAGGGTTCTGTATGCAAGCTGCCTGGGGAGATAGGACAACCTCAGCCCTATCTCATCACAGCAGTTTTGTTCCAGGTAAGAAGTGCCTGTCCATGGCCACTGCCCTTGGCACAGCTGGGGCTGGGGGACAAACAGGCACACAAACAAACTCTATGAAATATATAGTAGATAGCTGTCCCTTCCTCCACCCTTAGTCCCTGCTGGCACAATGGGGTTATAGCTGTCCTGGTCCCCATCTCTGGCTCCTTGCTGCCCCCTGTGGTCATTGTATAGTATAACTGTCCCTGCTAGCAGAGCCTTCCCTTTCTGTTGTATGCAAAACCATTACATTCAAGGCACATCCCATTGTCCTGGCACAACCACACCCTTACCTTGCTTTAAGTTATGATAAGAGGAAGTTGCATACCAAATTTGGTGGTCTTAGCTCTTACAGTTTAGGAGGACTTCTTGAACAAATGGGCTCACAGATAGATGGACAGACAGACAACGTTTCTAAAATATGTAGTAGATTTGTCTTTTAGCTGATTTATGTGAACTATAACCGGAAACTGTTCCAATCAGAATGGTCTTGGACCACCTCTGCTCTGCTGACAGTGGTTTCCTCATCATGTTTATCCTCTCTGTCTAGGTGCAGTGTGAGTATCATGGGAGAAAGTGTGAAGGTGCTTGACTGAAAATTTAACAAGTGGGTTGTGGAGGCAACTTGTAAGCGGTCCATGATGCTGGGAATCAATGTTTTGGTGCAAATGAGAAAAAGGAGATGGGATGGGGCTAGCTAGGTTATGAAGCAAGTGAAGATTAGCAGATTGTTCTATTTGATGTGATAGAGAAGGCTGAGCCAGTTAGAGGGATAGAGCTGGTGTAGTGGCTAAGCAACAGGCTAGGAATACTGTCTTTATGGCAGCATACTGAGTGATCATGAGTGGGACAAGAAGACAAGAGAAAAGGTTGTTGCGTTAATCAAGATGATGACGCCATGGTTTTTTTGGTCTGTGGATGAATAGGAAAGGTTGTTTCTTAAAGCAGTGGTTTTCAAAATGGGATTGCAGGCCCTTCTGGGTAAACCACTGGTGGGTCTGCGATACTTTATTTGTCTATAGCAATGGAGCCTCACAGCCAACACAGTTTCCAGCCAACTTTGAAAATCACTGTCTTAGAGATCTTACAGATTGTTTCTGTATAAGCCAGTTATGGGAGAAGGGAGGTCTAGTTGAAGATGATGAACAGATTATGGACCTACTGTGTAACAAGAAAGATGGCAGTGTTGTCCACAGTGATAGAGAAAGAAGCTAATACACTCACTCACACCCCACTAATCCTTTGTATGTGTGGAGATTAAGAACTCTGTTTTAGCCTATGCTGAGTTTGAACTGATGGCTAGATGCCTCTGAGAGGATGTATCTGAGAAACCAGTTGAGATTTAATTTGGGCAGAAGGAAATAGGTCTGATATCAAGGGGTAGACCGGTGAGTTGTTAGCATAAAGATTTTAGTTAAATTTGTGTATGTGAATGAGGAAAAGAAGAGGACCAAAGACGGAGCTCTGTGAAAACCTAGACAGTTGGAGGAGAGGTGAGGAAAATCCTACAAACTTTTAAAAGAGCAGTTAGGTAGAAGAAATTGGAGTCGAAGAAGCCATGGAGAAGATTCCAAGAAGAAGAGTGGGGTCACCAGTATCAGGCAACTAGCTGACAGGTCAAGAAAAATAAAGATGGAGTCTTATCATTATAGATTTTGGTGAGAGTGGTTTCAGAGCAGAGCGAAGGGTGGAAGCTGGATTGGAGCGGGTCTAGGATGGCATTGGATGGGAGGAAGTCCAGACAGCTGTTGTAGACTGTGCATTCATTGGGGTTAGAGATGAAAGGGAGAAGGGGCCATGGATGGAGAGACAAGTGGAGTCAAGTGTAGATTTTTTAAAGACAGGAGAGTTACCCACACACAATTCTCTGTCACTTCAACTCTCAAGGGGCATACACTGTTACCCAATTCCTAGGGCTCAGGGTATAACTTCCTGTGGGTTTGCAGGACCTTTTACCAGTGAAAGAGCCTTACACAGTAATATCCATACTCTCTATCTATTAACCATTACCAAAGAAGCAGAATACACATGCTAAGCATTCAGTGCCATGCCTACCAATCCTGATCAAGGCAGGGGAACTTTCCTTGTTGGCTTTATTAGACTTGGCATGATAACTTCCTATATCCTTCAAACAGTTCTCTTCATCCAGCAAGCCAAAGCTCTTATGCTCACTAATAAAGACAATTGTATTATATTTCGCATACAAGTTGACGAAGGTGACCACCCTAAAATGTTTTCCACCAGGAGTGATGGTGTCCTGCATCTGCAATAGTTTTTAGTACGTGAGAGATTTCTGTATTATTGTATTGCACTTCATTACATATTTGTTCTCCTATCTGTGCAATATTCTGTAAATGTGAATGTAATATAGGATGATGGATTAATGATTTTTTTATCATAGTCATATTCATGCCTAAGATTACAAATGTTACATTGTGGTACAATTGTGGTTTAAACTTCAAGTAGTTTACAGTCCATACAGGTACATAGTATTCAGAATTACAACTTCTAATTTTTGTAATTTGTAAAAACATTTATTAACTAAATGAGTCATAACATACAGCTCCTTACAATCCACTGCAACTGTTGGACAATGACTTCTCACACAAACACATCCCTTTCTCGCATATAAATCAGCTGAGTTTTATTCAGTGAATGTATCAGACCTATGTCTTTGGGTTCATTTGTGTCTTTTTCTTATAAATTTTGATCCACACACAAACACATCCCAGATTTTCATGGGCCACATACGGAAACATGTCAATGGTTTTCCATTGTTGGTTTTCTTTATATGCCCGGGAATGATGATCAGTAGAATACATAACTGATTTTTTGTTAGGTGGATTTTTGCATATCAGACTCAGTGGCAATTTAAAAATTAATATATATTGCAAAGCCTCTGGATAAAATTAAATGTCAATGTCCCCTCCTAGTTGCCCCACACATCCCATAAAATTTAGTATCCCACATTTTGGAATGAATTCAGGCATCCTCAGTGGATTGGTTCATTCTTGTTGTTTCTGCATGAACTTAAGGCAGTCAGTATTATATTGTGGTTTTTGGTTTGGTACAATTTCCCCTCAGCGTTAGAGTATCCAGTCATTAACAACAACCGAAATTGTGATGGGGCTTCTGGTGATAATCCACCCATTATTACATTATAGTTATGGGCAACATAACTATAGAAACAGCACAAGAAACACAAGAAACAGCTAGTGTGATTGAACACTAATGGATTGATCCAACATTGTGCCATTACCCAGAAATTATTTTCCACACATTTACTATATGGAGGTCAACAGGCTGGGGAATAGGATTAGCTATCATAGAATAGAATCAGACAAAAAACATGCAACATAAAACACACACAATTGCAACAGTAGCTTCCTCATAATTGTTCCCGGGTCACTTGCGTTCTTCAGCTGTGCTAGCCTTTTCTTAGAAATCTGAAAGACAAAATACACATTTTTCTAACCTTCCCTCACCTGTGTGGAGCTAATTAGAGGTTACTTCTTGAAATCCCCTTTCCATGGTTTAAGCTGTGAAGAATGGAACCATTTTAACTTTGGCTTTTTTATCCTCTTTGACCAGATTTCTACCTGGTATACTGTTGAGCTGACCTTTTCTACAATAAGTGGTCCTGTGGCACCTTAGAGACTAACAAATATATAGTATCATGAGTTTTTGAGGGCAAAACACACTTCAGATCATCTCTTCTGAAGAAGTGGGCTTTGCCCACAAAAGCTCATAATACTATATGTAAATTTTTTGTTAGTCTCCAAGGCACCACAGGACTACTCGTTTTTAAAGTTATAGTCTAACATGGCTACACCTCTGAGACTTCTCCACAATATTCACTGAGACTTCCCATTTCATTCCCAAAGAATGATGCTCTGCAAATATCTGATACAGCACCTGATCTCCAACCTCCAATTCAACAGGCTTTTTTCCCCTGCCCAGTCATCTTTTTTTATATTTAACACCCAGTTGTTCTGCTATTTTGTTGTGGATTTCTATTAATGTTTCTAAAAGAGACTGGATCTATGGATAATTTAGCATTTGGGTTGCCATCCATCTAGAATATCAACATCTAACAACCACTGTTGGGGTGTTCTCATGTCTCTTCTTGTCATTGCTACAAAGGGAGTATAACCATCACTTGCTGGGATTAACCTTAAGGCCATTAGAATCATAGGCAGCTTTTCATCCCAATCTTTCCCATTTTTTTACCATGTTTCTTAGCACATCCGTTAGAGTGTGGTTCATTTGTTCCTCTAGTCCTGAGGACTGGGGGTGTCCTGCTATGTGGAACCTTTGTTTATGCCTAGTATTTTACACAGCTCCTGCATAGTTTCCCCAATGAAGTGTGGTCCAAATCAATTTCCTTTGGCAGCCCCCACTGGCTAAACACTACATTAATCAGTTGCCTGGCTGTAGTCAAAGCTGTGTTAGTTTTTGTTGAGATGGCTTCTATACATTTTGTAAAGGGATCTACAGTTACCAAACAATATTTGTTGTTGTTCCTTGGAGCAACTGATCTATCTGTGACTGGGCTAACAGACCCTTGATCCTTTGGTGAGCAACAGGACACTTTTGTACCTGTGGTCTGCATTGACCATAGCAAATTGCAAGCTATTATTACACCACTACTTTACATCTTCCCTTAAGTGGGTCACCATCCTGTATCGTTGATCCTTTCCTCCGTTGTGTTAACCCAAAAATGCCCTTGCTTTAGGGATGTAAGCAACTAATCAACTAGTCAACTATCCAATAAGCAAAAGCTTATTGGATAATCGACACACTAGTCGACTAGTTGCTTCCCGTCCTCCTTGCTGCCTCTATCAGAAAGAGGCAGCAATGGGGAGTGGGAAGAGGAGGAGGTGCTGGAGGGAGCCAGCTTAAAAGCGAGTTCCCTCCAGCTCCGTGGGAGGGGACAGGGCTGCAGCGGCAGCGTTCCATCTTTGAAATGTACAAGAGTCCCCACTGTGGCTCTTGTGCATTTCAAAGCTGAAGTGGCCCATGGGACCAGTGGGACTCCCCACCAGTCCCAGGTTCCATATGGCGTTTCAGTCTTTGAAATGTACAAGAGCCCCTGCTGGGACTCTTGTACATTTCAAAGGCTGAACTTCATGTGGCACTTCCTCCTTTGAAATGTAGCAACAGCTGTGGGCTCTTGCTACATTTCAAAGCAGAAGCGTCCTTATCAACTAATTGAATAGTCGATAGAAATTCCATTAACTCTTCGATTAGTTGATTAATCTAATTTTAACATCCCTACCTTGCTTGTGCAGATATTGAACCAAATCAGCTCTGACCTTTTTAGGCACCAACCACCTTTTAGACCTAAAACATGCTTGAATTGAGAAGGGTAAGAACGAGAAGAGAGAGAGAGGTTAAGACAAAGAATAAGGGTGGGGATGAGTGGATGCAAAGCAGATCAGGAGAACATTATAATAAGAATATGCACTATGAAATAAAATACATTTTGCTCTAGTTAGTCATATCTCTGTCATTTAGATGTGTTATATTGGCAAAGACATACTACTTTTTTTGTGAAATAGTGCATTATCTGGTAGCTTGAGTGATACAGATGGAAGATGACTCAAATAATTTTCAGATTGATGTGCTCTCCATTCAGATTTAAATATTAACTGTGCCTGCTTCAGAGGCTCTCAAACACAGATTTTTTAATCAATTTAATTTAAAAGACTTCTGGCCTATTCTCATTACAGGAAAGTACTCTGGGTGTTAATGGGTAAAAATCTTAGAGTGGAGATTACATAGAAAGAAACCTACTGATTTTGTTATAACAAGAATACATGGGACAGAGCATGTAAGTTCAAACCAGCATGTAAATATTGTCTATCTGAATTGTCACTAAGGAAACTTAGCCCCTGATTCAGCAAGATGCTTAATCATGTGCCTAACCTTGCTTGAATAACTTCAATGGGGTTAGAGGTTTGAAATGAGGCGCATATGCATAAATACTTTAATTGGGGCCTTAAAATGCAGTTCTAGTATATGCTTGCCTTAACTGAACTTTATCATATCCGAGTTTCTAACAATTAATTATGGTCCCAATTATGCTTCCATTGAGGTCATTGTTTTTTGCCATTGACTTCAATAGGAACAATATTGGACCCTAAACAGTTAGTCAATGTTGATAAAGCTCTTCAAAGATGTAAAGAGCTTGGTAAGTGGTGTTCTTCATATTAAATAATGTATTTGTTTGTCGCCAGGGTTTGTGTTTTTTCTCAGGATGTGAATCTAAGGTAGGAGAAATTTCTAATGATGTTAATAGAAATAATTATGTAAAAATTGTTATACTGACAATAGCATGGTGTGTTAAGCATCTAGTTGTAGTTTTAACAACTATAAGTTAAAAATATTTGGCAGTGGTGACTGAATGTCGTTTAGTAATACATGATAAAAGTAGGCACCTAGGAGGAAGATGATGATCTTCCATCTTAATACTAAAAAATTAAACTTTTAATCCTTTCTCAGAGTTAGACTCCTGCTTCAGAACAATATCATTTCATGTAGTTTTATTTGAATGAAAAAAGTCCATAATGTAGTAGTTTACATGCTGATGACTTTCTTTTGCAGAACTGAGTGTTTAGATTCACATTTTAAAAAAGACACACTTTGAGCCCAATCCTTTTGGCCTTGCACAAGCGAAATTGTCACTGATCTCCACTAAATTCTGCTTATGTGAGGATTATTGAAATGAGATCCTTTATCTACAAAAGGGTTTCATGTATCTGTTGTGCAAGAACGTTAACATTGGCGATTGTCAAATTAGCATAGACCTGACAAGAGCAAAAACAAACAAACAAACAAAGTACTGTGTGTCTGTCAATTTCTGTTTTTCAAATCAGAAGCTCAGATTTGTCTCTGGTACTAACCCAGAGCAGTGTAAGCAGCTTGAAACGACAGATTACAAATAATGTGGTTGGTGCATTAATCTGATGCACTGGTGGATGTTGACAGTGTTTTCTAGGCAAGAGATTTTATTCTTTCTCAGCAGTATAAAGCTGGGTGTATTAAGAATCCGAGAAGTTACTTGTCTTCATATGGAATCTTTCCTTAAAAAGAGAGAGAAAATACAGCACTCAGATTCACAATGTTATCACAAAGGGATTATGAAGAAAATCATGTAATCACGATTGGTTTATGCATATATTTTAAATAGGAATACATTGAAATCTGCACGAAGAACTTACTCTTTTCAGCTTAATAGTAGAGATGACCTTTATCTATACAAAGGATTAATAAAACTTCAGGGATATTTTTGGGGAACTTCTTGTTCAATTCATACTTGAGGTTTCATTATGTATATTCTTGTTTGGTTTAATATCCTGTTGTAAGGCTTTTTTTTTTTAGTTTTTAAATCTCTGAATTCAAGTTTATGTAACTTGCGTGGTTTCATTGTTTGTAGTCTTTTAATAGTTTAGTGGAAGAGAAAAGCATCCTTAGTATAGTTTAGATATGTAAGATAAGGAGTCAGAAGACCTAATTTTATTTTGGGCTTTGCCACAGGTCTCCTTTGTAGTCTTGGGAAATTCCCTGGGTAAAGTCATAGAAGTAATGGGCATAGTAAGGCTAAATTCACTAATATTAGAAAATTATTTTGAGAGCCTTTCATGGAAGGCATTGTAGAAGTGAAAACTGTTTATCAGTTCTTTTGAATCCATTGTTTTCATTTTGTTCAAATGTTTGATTAATATTCTCATCACTTCGGTTCCATTTGTTTGGGGTCCTTTAAAAATGTTTTGCAATAGAAGCTAGCTGTTCATTTTGTGCTGTGTGTTTTTTAATGTTGAAAGGAGTGTGTGACCAACAAAAGATTAAATAATCCAAAATCTTAAAAAAAAAAAAAAAAACCTAACTGGATTTTGCATATTTATAAACATAATCTTTTTCCTTTTTATAAATATGATTTGCTTATCTAATTTTTGAAGCTTCTGCTTGGATTTGTATACATTACTTTTAAAAATCAATTTTATTTTTTAAATCTTATTTGGTACTTATTTTAAGTTTGTGTGGCAGACTGAGAAATTTGTCAGGGAAGTGCAAATGCTAAAGATGGTAGTGAAAATAGTTAGCTAAAAAGTGTTGCATTTGTGTGTGGTGAGTTTCTATTCTGAGTCATCTAAATGCAGAATTGGTTAGGAGTCCTACAGCCATTTTGCAATGTTTGATATTGTATAAAAATGAATAAATTCCATTACCTAAGCGGTGAAGTTTTACTTGCTTTAATGATGTGATGTGGTTCATAATATTTGAAATACACTAAGGAAGGTGCAAAACAAGTATTTTTGAATTAATTTAAAAAACCACAAATATTTGATCTTAAAATTTTGGGATTTTTTTCAGCCTTGTGTTTTCATTTCTTAAGCTTAGTGATATCAATATGCAGACGACTACACAATTAACCAATAATTCTGGGCTTATTGGTTAATCTTATCAACTACACTTACTCCCCACCTCTTGCTGCCTCTGTAAAAACCAGCTCCCCACCAGCACTGGATCCGCCTGTCCTGCCTCACGCTGCTGCCTCTGTTAGAGAGGCAGCAGTGCAGAGCGTGAGGGCTGCAGGCAGGTGCCAAAATGCACAGGGAGCTGGCTTTCAAGAGGCAGGGGGGAGGCAGAAGGCAGTGCAGGGGGGAGTCAGCTTAAAAGCCAGTTCCTCCCAGTACGAGCTCTGTGGTGCGGCCTGCGGGCCTCCCCCCCCCCACTGCTGCCTGTATCAGAGGTGGGGCGGCGAGGGAGAGGGAGAGAAGGGGCGCAGGGCAGGGGAGGCTACCACAGAGGCAGCCTCTGTCTGTGACGGCCCAGGCTTACAGCAGACAGAGGCTGCTTTGTGGCAGCAGCCCCTGTTCCCTAGGGGTTCGAGTTCTCCATGGACAGAGGCTGCTGTCATGGAGCAGCCTCTGTCCATGGGGAACTCAGACCCCGCACAGATAGGAGCAGCAGGCAGGAGCCAGTCACATGGGAAGCCGTTTTTTAAACTGGTTCCCCTCGCAGACTGGCTCTGCCTGCCACCCTGCGCTGCTGCCTCTGATACAGAGGCAGAAGTGTGCGGTGATAAGGGGCTTCCAGGGAGTGGGGTCGGAGTGACTGGCTGCTGGCCCCGCCCCTGGGGACTATTGAATAGTTGTGTAACCACTAAAATTTCATGCAGTTACGTGACTATTCAATTACACGCTATCTAACATCCGCACTTAAGCTGCGGAGTTACCAATAAATACAGGTATACACCCGAGTCAGTAGAAAGAACTGTTCGAGTGGTTCCTGAGGGCAGTCTTACTGATGCCTTGATGTGCAGCTTTACTGGGATGCCCATATGACATATTTTGACCATACAATGATAACTGTACCAGTTATTTTTTATTCTACTAATGTTTCTTGGTAGATTTTTTTATATTACAAGCTGGCGATTTATTTAAATAAGTAAATTTTATGTGTCTCATTATCATAGTCTCAGAATCTAATGAATTTATCCTCCCAACACCAGGATTGTTCCTAGTTTAAAAAGTGAGACCTGAGGCATAGAGAAACTAAGTAACTTGCCCATTGTCACTCAGGGAGTCTTTGGTCGAGCAGGGAACTGAACCTGGGTTTTCTGAGTCCAAGGCTAGCACCCTGACCACTGGACTATGCTTCCCCTCATATTCCTAACAAGGAACCATAAAATAGTTTTAAGCACTATCAGTCTGTGACATACAGCCTTAGAGTATCACTTTTAGTGATATCACTTTTTTAGTTTCAGATTGATCATCCTTCATTTTTTTCATGCAGCACACTCTATACTCTGGGGTTTATATTGCACCTTATTGAAAGCTGAATTGGTAAGTGCAAGTTAAGCATCAGATGTCGGGGGTATCTTTTAAAATCAGAACAGATTTGCATGGCTTTTGAGCCACATTATCCTTTCAGAAAATATATTCCCTTTTGGAATAATTTGCTTGGAGTTTGCCCAGGTGTAGTGTAGCTGTTGACTCCCAAAATATTTTCCTTACAAGGAGTGAAGTTTTTGTATTTCCCCCAAAATCTAGATATTTGTTGAGGTGTTATCCCCCCCTTTAAAAAAAAATCTGAAAACTCGCTGATCTGATAGGGACTGACCCTCTTATTTTCAAAACAATCTGATTCTCCTCTTCAGTATGGGTACTTTCCTGTGCATGTGATGTTGCTTTGTATAATTCGCATGTAGGGCATAATTTTACTCTGAACATATTGGCCTGAAACTCCCAATGATTGTAATGGGAGTTCCACGAGCATAATTGACTTTGTTTTCAGACTATTTTTCAGTATAGAAAGTTGTCAGCAATTGAGTTATAGCATCTGATGCTGGCTGTGACTGACTGTTAATTTTACATTGGGTAAAGATAGGCATGGGTATATTTACAGGATCAGGACATGGGCTATTCCAGTGGATAAAAAAAATAACAAAATATTTTAAATGAGACAAAAAACAAACGTGTCTTTAAATATATCGGTTATGGTTTATGAATATTCTAATAACCCCCCCCCCCCAATCTCTTCTTCACCTATCTATTACAGTAAAAGATTGCCAATATTATTGGTAAAAAACTCACTCTCCTACAGCATGACTTTCTTCCTATTCTCTTATAGTCTGTTTGTATATATTAGAACATTGCTGATCTTGCCCTCAATCTATGGATATATGTTCATGGTGGTGATCAGAAAATCAAAAATATCCTAGAGCTATCTGCTTCCTTTATCCCCTTTGTGAACTGAACTGAAATAACCCCCAAGATTTTTTCCTTGTATGGCAGAGTACCTCATTTTTTGTCCCAGTGCAGTTATCAAAATGTAGTAAAACTTTGCTTTAGAAGGGGAAAGTTTTGATGCAAACCTAACAAATATTATCATCTGGAGAGTGAATGTGACTCTTTATGATGATGATTTTGTGTGTGCACTCACATGCATTGATGGACAAGAATACAGGATCAAGTTTATGGTGCTTTTTCAGAAATGAGACTGAGAATATGAGTCGTAGTTAATAATCAGACTCAAAACTTGAATGAATTTTCAACCTTGTCTTCATTATTATTAAATAAATGGGAGATGATTTTTCAGCCTTAACACTAGGGATGTAAAAGTGTAATTGTGTACATGATTAACCGATGAGCCTAGGCTCATTGGTTAACCTTCACGGTTACATGCAGGCTCCTGCTACATGCGGGGAGCTGCCTCTCTCCCCCACTGCTGCTTCTGTAGCAGAGCAGCAGTAGGGAAGGGGGCAGGCGGGCGCTGGCTTAAAAGCTGTCTTCCCATGCACACTGGCTCCTGGGGAGCTGACTGCTGCCCCGCGTGTAACCAGTGAAATTTTCAGTGGTTACATGATTACTTAAGTAAGCACATTTTAACATCCCTACTAAACATTTAAGTTAATGAAGGTTTTGTGTCTGGGAATTAAGGTATGCTGGAAAGTCATACAGAAACATCATGCTCACTTATTTTGTTAAATATTTCAAGGAGCTATGTGAATTAATCTCAGGCACTCTTTGCTATCCCGTCTCTTTCTAAAAGAGGTTGTGCCATTTCTAGCATAGTTATTTATAGGGGTGGATGAAAAAATCTCATTCTGTTCCATGCTGAAGCAAATGTAACACCATATGACTTCAGTACAATGAATTTTAATATTTTATGCAAGTTGCTTGCATTTACAGTGAGAGTGAAATTTTTGTTTTAATAAAAGAATAAACTGCATTATTTGCCTAATTAAAAAAAAATTATTTGGGCATTCTTTCCCCTTTAATGTCCATTTTGCATGAAAGCTCTTGATGAGTTAGGTTGCTTAAGGCTACATCGAGTTTGCTCATTCAGCCAGAATATTTCCTGGCCAATCAGAGGATTATCTCATGAACAGAACAGTTTCACAGGATGTGACAAGGATTTGACATGACAGTTTTACAGTCACATAGCACACAGAAGCTTAAAGAGACAGAAGCATGATAAGCTTTGTGATGAGGACCTGCTTTGCTCCTGGTGCCCTTTCATTCCCCAACTCCCTCTCCAAAAAAGTCCAAAACCCAGAATTGTGATGATATACAAGGCTTTCTCATCTGAAAAACTAAATAGCAATTCACACAAATATGGATTATATAAGCAACTTCTTTCTGGAGATGAAAACCTTCATGGTTTTCACTTTCTAGAGTCTAAAAGAATCTTGAAAATGTGAAATGTATTGTTGTAGCAGGTGGGAAAGGAATTTGCTTATTACTGGGATTGCTTATTATTGGATTGCCTCCAACTGATTATTCTCTCCATTAAAATAGATCCCTAAATGATAGTTCATTGGGCTGCTTGCTGGTCTGCAGAGAGCTGTTGGCTTGTGACATGTTGCTGGTCTCTCTTCTTGTTTCCAGCTGCTGAGCTGCCCTAATAGACACCAAAAGATCCATTAAATCCTTCTCCATGTAAGCAATTACTATTATCTTTAATGAGAGCGAAGGCAGTCCACAAGACAGACTCTAATGCAGGGATGGACAATAATTTTTGATGGGGGGCCACTCCAAGCATTTGATAAATGGTCAAGGGCTGCACTCTTCCATGATACTAATGGAGGAAGTGTGGGGTCTGGGTTAGAGACTGGATACAGAAGGGAGTTTGGGGTAAGGGATTGGAGTGCAGAAGGGGGTATGTGATCTGGGAAGGAGTTTGGGTGAAGGGGGTTATAGTGACCTGGAGCAGGAGATTAGGTACAGGGTCCAAAAGGGGATGTGGGTGCAGAAGAGGATTCTGACCTGGAGAAAGGGTGTGGGAGGAGATGCAGGGTCTGGCAAGCAGCTCAGCAGATTCCTTAGCCAGGGTCCCTGATTTCCATGCCCCCGCATAGGCTCAGAGCAGCTGCAGGAGCCAAGTGTGCTGCTCTGAATGCTGCAAGCCCAGGCAAAGGGGTACTTTAGGGATGTTCAGATGTGTTTAATAACCGTGTAACCGCTGAAAATTTCAGCAGTTACGTGCAAGGGGGGGAGGGAGGTGGTTCCCTGGGAACTAAATTGGCTCCTGTCTGCTTTCCCTCCCCCTGCGCTTCTGCCTCTGATACAGAGGCAGCAGAGCAGGGGAGTGGGACGGGAAGCTCCCCAGAAACTGGTACACACAGGGATCCAGCTTAAAAGTTAGCTCCCCATGCGTATGGGCTCCCGCCTGCCCCCCTGTGCTGCTGCCTTTGATACAAAGGCAGCATTGTGAGGGGGACAGGAGGTTCTCCAAGAGCCTGTGTGTAACTATGAAGATTAACCGATAAGCCCAGGCTCATTGGTTAATTGTGTACATGGTTACACTTTCATATCCTCCTTCACATGCTGCCTGTCTTGCAAACAGGCAGTTCCTATTGGCTGTAAACTGGCGAATGGGAGCTGCAAGATTCTTCTGGGGGCGTTCGTGAGAAGCTTCTGCCCCCTCCCCTAGGCTCACAGCATTCATAGAAGCACATAGTCTGGTAGCCTGCTTTCCTGAATGCCGAGCAGGGCAAGCAGGGAGCTTGGCTGAGGCTCTATTTGCCTGGCCCTACTCTAATGAATTACCCCATAAACGTGCTTTAGAACTGTTGCTTAAAAGATAATCTGTAGCTGTCAAGGCTGCTGTCACTACTCTGGGATGATGAAGTGGGGGCCTGCAAAAGTACCCCAAAATCTTATCTCTTCAGGCTTTGGTATAAAAGTTCCCCCCAAAATCCTAAAAGCCTAGATTTTGGAGATAAAAATCTGCTGCCACCATCAAGTGCTTTTGAACCCCCAGACTGGGGTAGACACTTGAAACCAACCCCAGGGGCACCCCAAACTCTTTTATCCAAAGATTGCAGTCTGTGGCTGTTATCCCCTAGTCAGAGGCATGCAGATCCCACAGACAGATTTTCCAGGATGCTGAAATGAACCAATACCAGGTTAATAAAAAAAAGAACTTTTATTATCAAAACAATACTCCTGTTACAAGCATAGTTGATGGGCTAGATGGTAAGAGCCACCAATTAATAAACTCATGGGGAATTTTCCCATGGGCTCAAAACTTAGTTACAAAAGAGAGGAAAGCCCATTTCTAACAGCACAGACATCATATCCACAGTCCCAAACCATAAAACAATAAAACCTAATGCATTTATCTAAACTTTACCCTACTTACAGATGGTGAAGAGTCTTTTCTTGGAGAGAGACATGTTGTCTGTCCCCCTCAGTATCTGGAGAGCAAAACTGGCTGAGACAAAGGAGGGAAAACCCCCAAAATTCCTTTGTCTCAGTTTGAAATCCCTATCTGTATTTCTATTGGCTGACTGCTACCTGGCTAGGTACAGTTAAATCCTTAGTCCCCAGGCTGCTGGCCATCCCTCATGACCATGACAGTAGCGCATTCAGATTTATGGATGATGAATAACAATAATGGTCAGGCTTTCTGCTGTTGTCTACTATAATAGAGCTGTAAATACAGTTTTCTTACACAAACACTGTAAGGATCTGAGTTGGAAATTCATTAGCTGAATTGAGGAAAAATGTGGGAGGGAATACAATTGAGAAGTTAGCTTTTTTTATTTTACATAATTTACTTCTGCTCTCCTTGTTGCTGAGTGAGGTACATGTTAAAAAAACTGAGAAACAGCAGGGATCAGGACTCATTAAATGATAATCAGTTCTTGTTGATAGAAGACATTTTCTTTAAGGATGTAAAAGGAATGTTCTACCTATTATTAATACATTCCTAAAATATGAACCAATTATTTTTTCATTTTTAGATGTAAACAATTATATTGCTTTGTTTTAGTTTTCACAATAGCTTAGCAATCAAAAAATTCATTCAATAAGCCAGTTGTTGCTTCATGCTTTGTATTTTGATTTTGCCTTTTTTTTTTTCCCTAAAAATGCCAAGAACGATGGCCTAGAAAGAGTTACAGAAATAGTAGACTAACAGGAAATCTGTATGTTAACAGTTCAACCTCCTCCTTTATTGCAGTGAAGATTAGCTTTTGTCCTTGTCTCTTAATCTCCTGGGTGAACTGCTCCCTTGTCCTCTGCTCCCTAATTCCACTAGACAGGGAAGGATGAAATTTAATGTAGAAGAGGTTGGGAAGCCAGAAAAAGACAGGGAGATTCCCAGGACAATCTTTATTCTTTGGGGGTTTTTTGGCCCAATTGAAAGGACCTTTTGCTGTGTTGTCAGTATCTTGTGTTGTAAAGGTTGTGAGAGTACCAATAAAGGAAATCAGTCCCCTCACCTGAGATTCAGCTCATTAGGCACAGGTGGGGCTAAGCCCAACACCTGTATGTGGTAGGATGACTTTTTGACAGTAACCATAGAGGTCTAGGCTGGCACATGATTACTATCTTATTGTCATGAGTGCTTGTACTGGGGAGTAGGGAGGGAGTAGCATTTGTGTGATATTGAGAGTATGGTGCATGTATTGGAGTGAATGGAGAGCGCAGAGGGATTACAGAGGCAATGGTGGGCACGGGCAACAAAGAAATCCAAGGAACATAGTAAGTTTCAATACAGATCAAACCAATGGTCTGTCCTATTTTGTGTGTCTATATTATGTTTGTGTGCTACTTAAACCTGGAAACCCTAATTATAAGAAATGCCTGCTAAAAGATGCTGGATTTTGTTAGTATAGTATTTGAGAATGTTGCAAATGTAAGCTAGTGGAAATGAACGCATAAAACTATAATTCCTGTGATGCATGGACATTGAGATGTAGGTGTCAGCGCTTTCTCCCAGAGGAATCACAGTCTGTTTCATTTTTCTCTTCTTGTTTTTGAATTGTGGTAGTGCTCAAAAACCCTTACCAGATTAAAGTCTCTCTGAGTTAGGCACAGTACAAATACACAGAAAGGATGCAAGTCCTGGCTTGAAGAACAATATTAGACTACCTGACACATGGAAAAACTTGAAAGATAATTAGTATTTATTTAGGCAAAGGGTTTGCCATGAGTTCTTGGACAGAACCTTGGAGAGTCCTGATGAGCACTCCTGGGTGAGTAGAAAGAGTGAGAAGGATTTTCCCCTGCCCCCTTTCTTCTTCCCTTTTCTCTCTGATTCTCATCACTGATACTCAGAAGTTCTTACTATAGATGCTGTTGCTGTCTTTCTATTGAGCCAGACCCTCTACTTGCAGGCTTCCCATTGGCAAGGAGGCATGCTGCTGCCTATAGTGCTGATTTATCAGAGTTGAGGGACTAGTGGAAAAGTACAGGCAATGGCAATTTCAGGAAGAGAACTTCAAATGAAAACACACAGACCACTAGGAAGTGAATTTGAGCGTAACATTAGTGCAGTCAGTGAAGCAGCATGGTGAAAACAGGCAAGGAAACCTTCCCACTACCTGTGCATGTCCTTCAGAACATGGACAGACATCTACATGGATCCACTGGGCAATCCTCTTCTTCCTATTTTCCCCCATACATAGGTGTGGACTAGGGATGTAAACGACTAGTCGAGTAGTTAACAACTTGATAAGCCTTATTGGGTAGTTAAGTCACTACTTGACTAGTCGCTCCCCCCCTTGCTGCCCCTGTATCAGAGGCAGCAAGGTAGGGGAGCAGTAGGCGGTGCTGGGGGGAGCCAGCTTAAAAACCGATTTCCCCCAGCACTGTCTCTGGGGGCGGGGCAGGGGAGGCAGAAGTGCAGTGTCTGGGACTGGGCGTGAGCCAGGACTCAGCTGTCCCAGCTAGTTCCCAGTTCCAGACCACTGTGGTTTTGCCTTTTAAAATGGAGTAAGAGCCTGGTGGCTCTGACTATATTTAAAAAGCAGAGCCTCAGCAAACCCCCTTATCGACTGATTGAGTAGTTGATGGAAATTCCATCAACTAGTCAATTAGTTTATTATCCGCTATTTAACATACCTAGGCGGAACATAAGCCTTGTTGTGTTGTGAAGCCATAGACGTGTGTAGAGAAGATTCTGTTCTTTCCAACATCCATGCAGCACCTCCTGAAAAACTGTTCTATTCTGGTAGGTGAAATGATAAAAGATTTGGTGCTATATGCAGCCATTGTACTTTATGTAACAGCAACTCAGTAAACATTTGTATAGAGGGGAAAAAAAAAGCATGTATTAAATTAACCCAAATTACAGGGGAACACACATCACCATATTCTGCTCACACAATATTTGGTATTTAAAACCGAAGACATTGTTTGGGGGTGGTTGTGACAAATTGACATGAGGCTTCAGGGGGTAGCCGAGTTAGTCTGTAACTGGAAAAACTTAAAAAACAACAAATAGTCTATCAGCACCTTAAAGACGAACAAAACATGTAGATGGTATCTTGAGCTTTCGTGGGTGCAACCCATTTCTTCCGATGACTGGAGTATTAGAAGTCCAGATCCAATACTAAATAAGGGAAGGCAGGAGGGAGGGGGATGGAGCGGGAAAAAGAAAAAAAGAGAAAATAATAGTGAATTGGATTGTTCAAGTTACAAGAGGCTCATAAGATCAATGATCTCAAAGTTATAGTGTTGTTTCAGGGCAATTCCACAAGCCAAATACACAGGTAAGGGTTGGAACTTAACTTCATTTACAAGTTTGATTCTTATTAGTGAGGAATGAATAAAGATATCGGCTAGCTCGCACACTACCTTCCATATCCTGATGACTTAACCAACCAACCAACCAATGGGTACTTACAGAGGTGCAAATTGTTCTTATCAGTCTCTTGTAACTTGAGCAATCCAATTCACTTTCCCCCCCCCCTCGCTTCTTCCCCCTCCCCCCCTTCCCTTATTTATTCTTGGATCTGGACTTTAATACTCCAGTCATCTGAAGAAGTGGGTTGTGCCCACGAAAGCTCATGATACCATCTACATGTTTTGTTAGCCTTTAAGGTGCTGCTAGACTATTTGTTGTTTTTTAAGTTTGAAAGAGGCTGTCATTCATGCTCCTTGCTGTCAATAAAATTGTATGGCTTCTCTGTAGAGAAGTGCTAACTAATAAACTCATTCTAATTTTAATTTTAGTAGGGCAAGATAACTACAGGCAGATACTGTATGGTATATCTACAATAACATACACATGTTCAGTTTTTTAGGGGGATGGCGTTCCCGGTGGACATGTTGGATAATTACACTCATGAAGACTTGGAGAATTCTGCAGAAGACTGTATGTCTGATCTTCGATGTGGGGATCCAGAGAATCCAGAATTCTTGTCTCTTGCCAGCAACATCAAAGTAAGAACAAAGAAATAAATCTGTTCAGATTTTTCTCTTTATTTGCAGTTAAATGTAGAGAGAAAAAAAAGGAAGGTAAATCCAGTCTGTTTGGTGATTTTAATATTCTGATTTTAATAAATTATTGCATTTTCTATATATTTTTATCCATTTTAAACTGTATCTTTTTATTTTGGAACACTAAAAAACATGTTTTATATCACCTGGATGTTTGTGTAAACCACACAGATTATTGGTTGACGGATCTATATATATTGAACAACTCTTTTTAATTTTAAATCTCAACTGGTGAGTCAAACAAACTCTTTGCTAGAATTTATCTCAGAAATGCACATGTATAATTTATGCTAGCTGTTACTACATCTAATTGGCTGCTTATGCCTCAGTCTGGCAAAGTGATCTGCTTGGATGTACCTTTACTCCTATAGGCAGTCCCACTGACTTCCAAAATGGTGTCTATATTGGATTACCAGTATTCGTCCTAAAACTTTTCCTGTTGCCATCAGAGCAGCTGTACTAATAAGAGACAAGACACTGGAATTTTATGATCTGGCCCTCCTCGCCTTTAGCACATAGCTTGTCTTTGTGACATAGTGGTCAAAATCGGGTCTGCCTATGCAGGCTCTCCCACTTGTATTACAATAATGTGAAATTTTAACTAAAGAGTCTAGAATAAGTGAGGCCAGCAGGAGGAGGGCTCCATACTTGCAGATCCCTTTGCAGGAGCAGAGTGTCAGGCACTTTTCTCTAATCATGCTAAAAGCAGATGCTGTGTGTGTAAAATAAAAATTCTGAGCCATAACATATCATAATGTTAAAACTTTTATAAGCAAGTTAATCTTTCTCATAGTCTGAATGCCCAGTCATTTGTTCACCACACAAACAGTGCTAATATATACTTTATATAGATATTTTCTAAAACAACATAATTAAATATTATAAATACTTGAATTTAAATAACTTCAGAATTCTTTTGATGAAGATATTGAACTCTTAAAACTAAGTGGTCCCAGTTTTCATATGTTACTTTCATGCCACATTTCGGTGCTCAATTGAACATTTGGACACTGAAGTGCCTATTTGAGCACTAAAACATGGGAAATATTGACCTGTTTTAAAGATGACCTGGCCTGCAAGGGAAGACAGTTTAGGTTTGTGTATCAGGCATATCAAGTATTTTCTTTCTTGTTTCTTGGAAGTCTTGTCTTAGAAGAGCCTACAAAAGGTATTTGAGGTTTTCTTAGTCCTTAATTGAGGATGAGAAGTTGAATCTTTAAGAAAGACAGCTTGTCTTCCAGTTGTTCATACAGATTTTGAGTCAAATGGCTATGAACATAAATAAAATGACTTTCCCTCTCCGTAGAGATTCACTTCCTTGGGGTCAGATCATAATGTTGGGCTGAGCTTTGTTCAAAGCAGGGCCTAATAGTAGGGAGAACAAAGAGATGTAGGAGCTATATGCCACTGTTCCCTGGCACAAGTTAGAGCAGCCAGAGATCACTCCAGCTTGCTCCTTGGCAGAGACGTTGAAGGGTATTAACCAGTGGAATCACCAGCTGGTTGGTTAGGGTATGTCTATGTTGCACTATAAATAAAATATATTTAGTGGCAGTGAATAACAGCTCCTGGGTTACTACAATGCTGAAACAGCAATATAGATGTTGCCAATGGGGCTCTGAAAGCCATTCACCTTCCCCTAGGTTTCCAAGCCTAATATTCAGCCTGAATGGCAACATCTACACTGCTGTTTTTAGTGCCATAGTGCGAGCCCAAGTCTATAGGACTGGGCTCCAGGACTTGCTCCCTTGCAATGGTAGGGTGTTCCCCCCCCCCACCCCCCCCACTATAAAAGGCTGGCCTTTTGAAGTTGAGGAAATTGTCTAGTGGTAGTTTTGTTTGTTTTTTTGTTTTGTTCTGGTCTGGTTTTGCAGGTCACCTTTAAGCACGTTTGAAAACAGTTTCCTTGCCATCTTTAGCCTGTGCTATATATTTTACTAATGCTATAGCAAGATCCATTGAACCATTCTAAACTCTTGTTTCAGATTCCTATTAGCTTGTCAACCGTAGGCTTCGTTCCTCTTTATGGTGGAGATCAGACTCACAAAGTTCTTGCTTTATTTGCACCTGAGGACTCGCTCACAGGTTTCATTTTAAAATTCTAATCTAAATGTTGTAACATTTTGCTTCTGTGACAAATACATGTAACCAATCATTTACTCATTCCATTCTAGCTTGCAATGACTAATTACCTTTTTCAGGTTGAATGCAGTGTCCATTACCTTCACTTTCATATTATTTTTAATTTCTGTTGTAGATTCTTATCCACATTTTAAGTAAGTGTGAAATTATTGTACCGATCAGAGCAGAACCAGCTAGATTAACTTTGGAAAAAATGTAGCAAATGAAAGGTAGAGATTTGATGATTTAATGTTCAAAGGCAACATGTACTGTGTCTTAAAGAAGCATGAGAGGAGAGAATTTGATACCCAGCCTATCTTCCTCTGTCTATCCAAATTGAAGCTACTACATTGGTTTTCCTCTTCTGTCAAGCAGGAATTAAGTTCCTCTACAGATCTACCAATCCAGGCCTCTTCTAGCCTACCGCATCAAGTTCAGACTCATTACCTTTGCCTTCAAGACTAGGGATGTTAAGGACTAGTCGACTATCCGATAAGCAAATAGGACTAGTCGATTTCCCCCCCCCCCCCCCCCCCCCCGGCTGCCTCTATGAGAGAGTGGCAGCAAAGCGGGGGAAGAGGTACTTCAAAATGGCAGCACCACACAGCTGAGCTGCAGCTCAGCTATGCGGCACTGCCCCTTTAAAACACTGAAGTGCCGTGGAGCCTTGGGGTCAGCTGGGGATTTCCCAGCTAACCCCGGGTTCCGCACAGCATTTCCCCAGAACTCGGGGTCAGCTGGGGACTCCCAGCTGATCCCGGGTTCTGGGGAAATGCCGCATGGAGCCCGGGATCAGCTGGGGAGTCCCCCAGCTGACCCCAGGCTCCATGGCTGCCCCTTTGAAATGCAGAGGTGGTGTTTCTAAGGGGCAGCTGCTGCACAGCTGATCCTGGGCTCATGCAGCACAGCATGGAGCCCAGGGTCAGCCGGGACTGAGTCCCCCGCTGACCCCAGGCTCCATGGTTTTGAAATGCAGAAGAACCCCCACTGGGGACTCTGGTACATTTCAAAGCAGGCACCTGCATGTAGCCTGAAGTCAGAGGGACTTCCCATTGCTCCCCCCCCCCTCCCCCCCGCTGTACGCGGAGTTCCTCATTCCTCCTTTGAAATGTACAGAGCCATGGAGAAATTCCATTGACTACTCAACTAGTCAATTAACCACAATTTAACATCCCTATTCAAGATCTTGTGTAGCTCAGCTGCAGCTGCCTTTTCTTGTGGCATTTACCTTCCAGTGTTCCACTATGACAAACTCAGTGCTATTCTTGTCTCCTTCTCTAGTTCTGTCTCTGAATTTGTCTGTGCTACGTTTAAGTACAGAATATCTCCCTCATGCTGATCACCATCCTATCACCCTCTCCACTTTCATCTCCCTTTTTGAGATTCACTTTTTCTGCCATGACCACAATAGAATAATTAAAAAACAAACAAACAAACAAACAGCTCTTCTATTATTTCTCTGGGTCCCAAGCATATTCCATCTCTTTGCTTACTGTCCTTTTTAAATCATCTCTTCAAAGCAGGGATTGTCTTCGTTTTGTGGCTGTACAGCACTGAGCACGTTATTTGCACTAGGGATGTTGGGGTGTAGCCGTTTACATGATTAACTGATAAACCCGTATCAGAAACAGCAAGTGGGGGGAACAAGAGCTGGTGCCCCATGGGGAGCCAGCTCCTGTGGAACCACCTGCTCTCCCACTCCCCTGCTTCCCACAGAGGCAGTAACACGGGGGTGGGAGGCAGGCGGAAGCTGGTGCTTGGGGGGAGCCACCTACTCCCCTTCCCGTGTTGCTGCTTCTGATAGACAGGCAGCAGTGTGGGGCTCTCTGTGAAGCCACCTGCCCCACCCTCCCCATGCTGCTGCCTCTCCCTAATCTGCACTAAAAGCAAATAATTGCATTAATAATGCTGCTTACTGTAGCTTAAAAGATGTCTATTGTAATTGGTAACTAGAGTTGTATAACTAATAACTTTAAAGACTTATCTTAAGTTGTAAAATGTCAAGACATACTAATTTTTTTTTTATATCCATCTTTTTCCTTTCAAGCTGTAGCCCTGTATCTTGCTGACCAATGGTGGGCCATCAATGATATAGTGAGGACATCTATCCCTTCTAGAGAAGGGCTTCATCAGGTAAAGTGCTCCAGCATTGTATCTTAACTGTTTTTATCTTGTAAGGACAATTTTATATATAATTTTAATAGGGATAGCTCATGATCTGAGATGTGTTGCATATTTTGATTTGATTTGGAAGTGAATCTAATAGTGCAAAGAAATGGGTGGACCATCTCGCATAGTGGGAACATCAGCAGAAATTGAGACGGTTGTGCTCTTTCACGTCTTAGTTTTCTATTTAGCTGAATTCTTTAAAACAGCATTGCTCTTGTGAAGCAGTCTCGTGTGAAAGATACTTTGCCGTTAATGGTTTAAGGGCTACCTTCTGAGACTCATACTGAGTGCCTGGCAGTTTGGCACATCATGGGAGTTGTGTATGGTACTACTGGAAAAGCTTGCTGGCTGTGCCTCTCTCTCTCTCTCTCTCTTTCCTTGCTTTCTTGTTTAAGTTTGTTGTCAGTTGTTAGAGTACCTTTCTGATGGACAAGGCTGGATATGAGTTCAGTGAAATACAGGGATGGTGGACTGCAGTGTTGGTGTGAGGTTTGAGGAAATCCAAATAAAGGACATGCCCTACTGTCTATTATCATTCATCATTAAGTTTGTATAACTTGTAATAAATGATAGCTAATGCTGGGTCTTTGGAAGCACGTTAGGCTCTAATTTTGCAGCAGGGAATCCAGAATATTTCAGCATTGCTGCCACCACAGGCCTCTTTGGTGCCCCCATGTCCAGTAGAATCGATGCAGTGTTGTTTGTTTAATTTGTTTAAATAGATTTTGAGTGCAGCTCCCTGCTTCTGAATTTCTTTCAGTGTGAAGTATAATTTCAGTGTGTATGAAGAAATGAAGAAAGCTTGGTTAGAGCACCTCAGATTTTTGGTGTTGGGGAGAGGGGATGTGTGTCTTCTTTTGAGGCAGGATGGTGGTCACTAGATTTTCAGTGTAAAGAGGGAGTGGAATTCCTTGTTTCCCAGCACAGAAAATCTTGACAATAACTAGCTGCACCACCTCCCAAAATCTGCCAGTGTTACACTTGCAGACGAGAGACCATTATAAAATTGGAGTTTCATTAAAATTAGTATTACAAATAAAAACTGTTTGCATATGCCCCATTTCAGTTCTTTGAGAGCACACACAACTTTTGAAAGCTGTATTCCCATTCCTTGTAAATGTAATATTGTCCCAATATTTCTATTAACAAAATTTAAAGTACAGTTCATCCACTTGACTTATTATCTTGTGGGTGACTTCTAATAATAGTCATTCTCAAGTGATTCTTTGAATCATTCCTTTGTCACCATCAGTTCTGGTACTGATCGTGGAAGCCTCTGGAGCTTTCTTCAGTTGATTTCACATTAAGACAACATTTTTTGCAGCAATTTTAGTTCCACTGTTCAACAGAATAGTCAGTTCTAAACACCTTAACACCCCAAAGACACTAGTACCTTGTGAAATAATAGTTTTTATATGGTCAGTGGTCTAATGATGTAACTCCCAGTTCTTCTTTGAGTGTCTGCGTGTGTTCCTCATGTGGAATTCGCATGCATACCATGTGCCTGAGTATGGAATTTTTTGCAAGCTGTGTCTATTGCTCTTTTTATGCTCCAAGCCAGGAACATAAAAAGTGTGGTGAGCCAGTGCCTCTTCAGATCCTTTTTACCACCTCATGGCCAGTCTCAGAATCTTCAGTATCCTCTTTCCTTTTTTTTGTTGTTGTTTACTGCATCATTGTGGGAAAATATTACATATAGTTATTTTTAGTAGTCTTTATACTATACTATCTACTATATATTTGAGTGAGTCTGTCTGTTCAATAACTCATCTTAAATGATAACAGCTGGGACCACCAAATTTGGTATGCAGCTTCCTCTTACCATAACTTAAAGCAAGGTCAGGGTTTGGGTGTACCAGCAAAATGGGACGTGCGTGGAATGGGATTGCTTCCCATAAAATCATGCAGAAAAGAGACAGAATCGCCAGGAAGGTGAAAGGGGCTGGCTGAGGGCGTGCCCCACCCCAGCCCTGAGCCTCCCACACCCAGGTGTCCTTTTGGGAAGGTGGTCAGAGGCTGAAGCTCCTCTCCCCCACAATTTGTACAGGGACGCAGCTGGCTATTCCCCTTCGTTAGGGGGTGAGAGGAAGTGCATAGTTTGCTGCATCCCTCACTCTGTCTGGGGAGCACAGTGGGCAGATGAACCTGGATGTGCCCCAGCCCAGAGACATGCTCCCCTCTGCCAGCTGGAGCTGCAGCGGCCATGGAGAGGCACTTCTCACCTGGCCCCAAGCTGCTACAGTGAAAGGGGGCTAGGCAAGCCCTCTTTCCCCAGGGCAGCCTTCATACTTAATCTCTTATCTTCGGCCCCACCCCAGAGCAATGATTTAAATCCATGGTGTCCAGCATGCTAGCCACTAGCTACATGTGGCTATTTGGCATGTAGAGTGTGGCTAGTTCGCTATAGTGAATTTCAGAACTGGTTGGACGCTATGGATTTAAATGAAGAAAAACAAAAATTAAGTTAAGGATCTGAGCAACACTGGGTAAATTTTCTTGTTGTCTATATAGTATAGCTAGATAGTGTTTTTCCCCATTTTCTTCCCAGCCAAGGCCTTTTTCCTCTTGAGAAGTTTGGGATTATGCCCACAGCCTTGAGGTTCAAAAACTGTTTCTGCCCTCCTTTTTGGTGAGTGATGAACATCTACATTGCCTCTACAGCCTGGGTGAAACTCATAGTTTTGCAGTGTTTACTGCTCTTTTCCTCCCAGAAGTCATGAGTGTCTAGAACTGAGACTCAAAAAAGACTCATGGAGGAGACCTGGGTCAGAGACCACCCTTTGTTGATCAGTCTCCTCAAGTGGGCATCACCCCTTGGAGCATAAGAATGGCCATACTGTATCACATTACCCCAGGTTCATCTAGCTTAGTATCCTGTCTTCTGCCAATGCCAGGTGTCCCAGAAAGTACAAACAGAACAGAAAATCATCAAGTGGTCCATCTGCTGTCTCCCATTCTCAGCCCCAACAGAACAGGAGCTAGGGATGCCGTTGATGGACCTATCCTCCATGAATGTATCTAGTTATTTTTGAACCCTATTATAGTCTTGACCTTCATACCATCCTCTGGCAGAGAGTTCCACATGTTAACTGAAGAAATACTTCCTTTTGTTTCTGTTAAACCTGTTGCTTATTAATTTCATTTGTTGACCCCTAGTTTTTGTGGTATGGAAAGGGATCAGTAACTTTTCCCTATTTGCTTTCTCCATACTATCTAATTATATTATGGTCATTATTGCCAAACAGTCTTGCTATACTCTTGGACCAGATCCTGTGCTCCATTTTAGGACTAAATAAAAAATTGCCTCTTTTGTGGGTTCCAGGATCAGCTGCTCCAAGAAGCAGTCATTTAAGGTGTCAAGAAATTTTATCTCTGCAGCCCATCTTGAGGTAACATGTACTTAGTGAACATTGGAGTAATTAAAAAAAATTAATAGCTTCTCTAATCTCCTGAAGCATTTCATATTCACTAGCACTATCCTGGTCAGGTGGTCAATAATGAATCCCTACTTCTATATTCTTATTATTAGAACATGGAATTACTATCCACAGAGATTTTGTAGTACAGTTTGGTTCTTTTAAGATTTTTGCTAATCTAATTCTAGCATTACATAGTTACTAAAAGACACAACTTAGTTTGCAATGCAGACAAGAGGCACAACTTAATTTGTAATGCTAACAAGAAGCAAGACCTGATAGCAAACAGTGTTTAACTGAGAGGCAGGAGAAATTTATATAGGACTTATTATCTTTATACTTGTATTCTTATACCAACATTAAAATACTACATTTTGGCTAACTTGGACTGGCAGCCCCAATGTTTTGCTGTAAGTGGTTGCCCCATGAGTTGGGGGTTGGGTAGCAGGCAGCCCAGATGTGCCTACTTTTAAGATACAAGTACTGAACTGTGCCTATATTGAGGGTTTTTTTTTAAATCTCTGCTGCCTGATTGGTTGCTTCTAGTTTCATGTGGTGTAAACTGGTCAGTTCATAACTCTGGTGTTAGTATCTTTTGAAGTTTTAAGATAATTATAGTAAGTTTTTGGAATTTAAGGGCAACCTCCCAAGGAAGCCTGCTTCTAGGCCTCAATGGATAAGGGCAGACTGATGGCCAAACTTCTCACCAAGTCACAGTGGATGTGACAGATACTGCACCTAGATTCTAGGAGGATGCAGAGTGCCTTACAAGATCTGCCCCCTCAGCATTTTCAATCTATTTCTTGAGAAGATGGAAGAATCTCTCCACTTCCTCAAAGACTCCAGGACAAGACTTTGCTCATTAGGCATTTACACCCCTTCCCTAAGAGAAAACACCACAGCCAGGGGTATAGGGCAAGAATGCCGCTTCAGCCATTTTACCACCACCATACAGGAGACACAGGGTTCATAAACCCAGGCACACAGTTGGGCAACATCCACCACAACTTCCTATGGTAACCCCTAGATGAAGAGTGTCTTTTGATGGGACTGTCTGTGATGTTGCTTTATTACCCTTCTCTGATATTTGGAGATGCCTTACTCAGTTTGCCAAAACCCTAACTACAGGCAAATGGGTATTAGAGATTATCCATGGTGGCTATCTAGTACCTCCAACCCAATATCATCCTCCCCAGGTTCTACAGTAGGAGGTAAACTCCTTTCTCAGGGGAGCCATAGAAAAGGCTCCACCTCAATATCTGGGAAAGGGATTCTATCTCTCTTCTTGATCCCCAAGAAGAATGGGGAAAGGAGGCCAATTCTCAGTCTGACACAGCTGAATAGGTTCATTAAAAAGCTAACATTTTACAGGATATCCTTGGCATCAGTAATTTACTCATTACAGGAGGATGCATGATTTATGAGTCTTGACATGGAAGATGCATCTTTTCACGTAGACATTCACGCCATTGGGGGGGGGGGGGGAGGGCGGGACATGGCCCTTTAGAACATCCTCACATGTTGGCAGGGATCCTTGGTACCACCATCTCTCTCTTTTGACAGTAGTGCTTCCAGTAAGGCTCCTTCATGTTGCCTCTGTCCCCTCCTCCCTCATACGTGCTGCTGCCTCTATCCAAGCATCCCACGGAGCAGCCTCTGTTTGTGGGGAACTTGGATCCCCCATGGACAGGGGCTACTGGCACCCTGTGCTGCTGCCTCTGTATCAGAGGCAGGAGCGCAGGGTGGCAGACAATCGATTTGCACAGGGAGAAGGTTTTTTAACTGGCTCCCCTCATGGACAAGCTCCTGCCTGACACCTCATGCTGCTGCCTCTGATACAGAGGCAATAGTGCAGGGTGGCAAGGGGCTCCCTGGGAGTGGGGCTGGACTGCACTGGGCCTCGGGCACTATCAAATAGTCATGTAACCAATAATATTTTATGCGGTTACATGACTATTCGATTATACGATAGTTAACATCCCTATTTTAAATCCCACGTTCAGTCTGATGAACCAGAGTAGTTAGGCTTAACTTTCCCTTTTGGTGAGAGTTTCCATGCTGTCTTGTTTTAAAGTCTTACTTTAAAATTTGGTTTTGTTTTTCTGAGTTGTGGGTGATAGAGGTTTGGCTTTTAATTTTTCCACACATTTCTGAAACTGTATTTTAACAACCTTAATTTTTCAGCACTGTTTCTGAGCTCTGTCTCCTTCAGTTGTTCCCATTTGCTCCTTTGCTCTGGCAGTAAGATGCAAAAGCTTATCTTTTAATCACAGCACTCTGTACAATCCTTGAGTTGATCTTTCAAGTATCTTCTTATCTATTTGATTAAAGCAAAATTAGGCTGACCATATTTCCCAAGTGAAAACAGGACATGCTGTGTGGGGCTAGCCTGAGCCCTCCCCTCTCCCTGCACAGGGTTGGTCCAAATCACTCACAGGAGCCCCCTCCCAATGTGGGGCTGGCATTGTCGCTGCTCACCCAGCCCTACCTGCTCCATGTAAGATTGGGGCTGATATCTCAGCTTGCCTGAGCCCTGCCTCCCCCCTTCCTTATGGCAAGTATTGCTGCTTGCTCTCTTGTATGTTCCTCTGCACCTCAATTTTCTGACAAAACTGGGCATTTTTCCCATTTGCTCTTGCGAACTGATCAAGTTAGTAACAGCAAGTGGGACAAATTCCTGCTTTTGCCAAAAGTCAGGACAGGGCTTTAAAAAGGGACTGTCTCAGCCAGAATGGCATGTATGGTCGCCCTAAGCAAAATGTGTTTGTGTTTTTGTTTTGTTTTTTGCTGAATTTTCACAACAACTTGTCTCAGATGCTCATCCTTTAGCTGATAGAAAGTGTGCCAACCTCCTTGGGGAGGTCCTCTAACTCTTTCCCACCCATAATGCTTGCAAATAATTAACTCTTCCCTGGCAGCTTTTCCTAGAATAGTCTACAGCAGCTTCAGGTAGGTTCATCTCTTAAAGAGGTCAGATACTGCATTTAGCTTCTCCTATCTGTGCTTAAGTGTTACATTCCCATACAAAAGACTATTCCAAAGCTGGAGTTTAATAAAACTGAAAGAGCAAAGAAACATGGCTTGCAGAAGCCCATTGCTGCTTAGTCCTTTTAGTGCATATGCAACTTTTGCTGCTGCAGCCAGAGCTATCTATTTGCTGTTGACCCCTTTATCAGGCCTTCAGTCCTTAGTGGGATAGGACACAGGTAAATCTAACCCCAACATAGCTCTGTGAATGTTATATGTCTACTTCCAGCAATGATGGAGAAGTATGTTATATAGTCCCTCCCAGAAGATCTGAGCACATGTTCTTTGTAGCATTCCAAATTCAAATTCCTGCTAGCCTCAGAAGACTAATTGACACAGTGTTGTTGTATTTGGTAAATGTTTCTTAAAATCCAAAAAATGCTATATTCATTCAAATTAAAAAAACAAACATAAAGCCTTTAAATCATCCACACACCTTTTTAATATTAAGGTCTACAATACATGTGATCTAATCTCTAATTTTATACACTGCTTATCACTATGGCATCTAAGCAATTTCTCACCCTCAAAATGTGAGGCCTGATCTTTCAGAAGTGCTGATCATTTGCACCACTGAAAATAAGCCCCCTAACATCTAAACTTCAATTAAATTACTGTCCTTTTAACTGTTGAACATTTAAATGTACTTATGTGTTTCCATAGGTGAAGACTCTTGGAGAAAGAGTGGTTCTGTATGTTTTGAATCGAATTATTTATCGCAAACAAGAAATAGAGCGAAATGAGATCCCCTTCCTCTGTCACAGTAGCAGTGACTATGCTAAGATTCTGTGGAAAAAAGGAGAGGCCATTGGGTTCTATTCTGTTAAACCTGCAGGTAAAAACATTTAAGTATTTTTTTTAATAAAGCAATGGAAAACCAAACTCCTTTATCAGAACTTTTAAGCTGCACTAATGGTATGATTGATACATGCATCTCTTTTTGAATTCTTAAGAGCAGGCAAGGTTCTAGGCAAATTTTTCAAAAGTGACTTTGGGGTCCTAAATCACTCAGGCTTTTTTTTTTTTAAATTGCCCATAGTCTTTGCAGTAGCCATTATGGGTACTAGATTATGCCCAGGACTTCAGGTTTCAAAGATTTTGCTTCATTTACACACTCCTCCATCAGCCATGCTTGTCAGCATTGCCCACCAAAACCCCACATTGTGGCAAGGTGCAGTCTCTGCTGTTTGTTCCCCAGTTGTACCTGAGAAATGTGGAAACTTTAAGTAGAACCTAACAGAAGAGGCTTTGAGGCTGCAGTAGTACCAGGCCCGGGGACTTCTCCCAGACTTCAGCATATCTCAGTAAAGTGAATGCTTCATGCCCCGGGGTCTGACCTCAGGAGTGAGAAAGTCTACTCTCACAAATTTCTCAGTGGGATCTTTTCACAAAGATACGGAGTGTTTTCATAAATATAAAAGTAAATCTTCTTTCAAATCCACTTAGAAGAAGTTGAATAGAACCCTGGCTAAATTGAACAAGTCTTCTAGCTCAATTCAGGAGAACTTAGAACACCCTAAGTTTCAAAGACTTAACAAGAAAGCCCATAAATCTAGGATTCTGTCGGTGTCAGAGCACAATTTGGCAACATTAGTGTACCTTCCATTGTCAGCTGATCTCGAAGCGTGGCTTCAAACAGTGTGCTCACCACATTGGGAGTCCATGAGCACCATAGTAACTGTTGCCATGAAAATATTATAATTTCTGCTATGGTGGAAGACTCCATACCAAGAATGCATGCATTCCTTTCTCCTCACTGGACAGAATCATCATTACAGATACTTTGATAGGTTAGGGAGCATGTATTGGCAAGCACAAGGCACTCTATCTCAAGAGTCCAATCAGAAATCTCCCAAGCTGTCTGTCACTGTAGAAGAACGTGTTTGGGATCAAACTATAACCTCTCAAAGAATCTCAAACAGTATGTCAGGCTGTCTTTTGCTCTCTCCACCTCAGTCATGGGGTAATGGCTCATTCCACAAGAAGACAAGTGACTTCTATGGTATAGTTTCAGGAAGTACCTCTACTTGATATTTGCAAGAAGCCTACATGGCATTTTCAAGGTGTTTTGTTTAGTACAAGACTCCTTTGCTGATATATGCTTTGGAATTGTAGTCCTTTGTACTTCTCTGCCATCTGTACCCTCACACCCTCCTCCTACTTGAGTACTGTTTGCACTCACCCACATTAGAATATACATAGGGACCAGTACTCAGAGAAAAGAGAAAGCTACTTACCTTTGTAATTGGAGGTAATTCAAGATATGTGGTCGTGATCTGTATTCCACTACCTGCCCTTCTTCCCTGCTGCTTCGAATCATCTTTTGATTTCCTACTAGAGAAGGAACCCAAGAGGCAGTCAGTCTGCCCCACTCCAGTCTCTTTAGTTGGAGGCATGTGAAGAGTGAGGGCGCATGAGCGGACTGACAGGCACCGCTTTCAGAATTCTGCAGCTCTGGGTTCATGGAGCACACACACAGTGAAATACACATAGGGACCACATGCATTGAAAAACCTCCAGTTACATGGGTAAGTAGTTTCTTCTTATACCCCATAATTCAAGACAGAAATCTTGTCCAGTGTTCTACCCTTTTAACACTGAAGATGTAAAGTAGTGCTGCATAAAGATACATTAAGAGTCATGTGGGAGAATTTGTTGTGCATTGCTTAATACATTTTGGTCATGGTCATACCAGTTTGGTGAGGATTAAATTCACCCAGGCTGTGGAAGTTACAAACATTAATACTGCATTGTGCATGTGTACAGTCTGATCCTTCAATCCCCTTGTGTGCAGAACTCCAGTTGATCTCAAGGTGGGTTCAGGGTCAGGTCTCGTTATTGCTGTTCTTTGTGTGAATTGTGCTAGTGCCTAGGACCCCAGTCACAGAATATGACCTTGTTGTGCGAGGTGCTGTACAAACAAAAATGATTGGCCCAAGGAGCTTACATTTAAGTAGCATGTTTCAATGTCGTTAACATTGCTCATAGATTGTTCTCTCGTTTTTTTCATTGCTTAAATATACATTATAAATTCCCTATGATTGTTATAAAACTTGATTGCATTTTTCACTTTTGCTGAATTAAATCTAACTTAATTGTAGATAATTTGTTGATCACAATGATGGCCCTCCTTAATAATAATAATAATAATAATAATAAATAAAAATATCTAATTTTGGACCAGAGTGATAAGGTATGACATCCTAACTTTATCCTACTCTCAATAGTAGGTTTTTGGATTAACATTAGGAAAATTTGTGGTGAATTGCTACTGTTGTACAGCTAAGTGCACCAAAAGCATTTTATGCCTTCCTCTGAAGCATTTGGCTTTGTCCACTCTCAGAAATATGATATTGGGCCACGGGGCCATAGATCTGTTCTAGTACAATTCCTCTGGGGAAGGTAATTGGCAGATGGTATGACTTTGTTCTGTTTATCAATATTGTGCCTTTGTGAACATAGCTACGAAACTGCCCTGGTTTTCATGTGTCTTAGAGCAATTTTCAAGCTAAAATTAAGCCAACACAAAAATGATGTCTGGGTTGAAATGTTAATTCTTTATTCTAGTTTCTATTACAACTGATTTTATGGAATTCTGAGGGAGGGTGTTGATATTAAATGGTTGTTCCATATACTTTGTGGCAATTAGATCATGCAAGTACACTTACTTTTCATGTTCTACTATTTACTGATCCTGAGCTAATAAACATCCAAGACAATTTGCGTATGAAATAATGTTACACTTCATCTTTTCATTCTCTTTCTGTGGAGATAAACTGAGATGTAATTTAGTAGTCAGAGCACAGGACTGGGATTTACTCCTGTTTTTCTAATGTCCTCTCTGATGTGGACCCACTGCATAACGTTAGACAAATGACTGACTGTAATCTCTCTTGCCTGAGTGTTTGGTTTTTTTTCTTTTTTGACTTCTCAAAAGTATTGTAAGGATTAATTAGTTAATAAATATGAGATGTGTTGTGTGGGTTTTTTTTATTGTGAACTCTTTAGGTTAGGGACTATCTTCCTTGTGTACACAGGGCCTAGCACCATAGAATTCCAATCCCTCTGTGGGACCAGCAATGTACTGTAATACAAATTCAGATAAATAACATTTATTTCTCTGATACCAGTAAATTCATGGCTAGCATTCAAGCATTCTCCAATACTTAAATTTCTGTGTTGTGTCACAGTGCACTTGTTCCTAATTTGAATTATTATGTGTAATCCATGCTATGCTGTGAATAGAAAAATCCTTCTTATAAAATTTTACCTTGACTTCAGCATTATTGATGTTCTGTAAAAAATTGGGGATGTTGATTGATGATGATGATGATGATGATGATGATGATGATGACTTGTGTTTCAGTTCCTAAATGAAAGCTGACTTCCATACTTATGGGTTTATTTTTAAATAAAGAGAATATATTTGGATTAAGCCTTCTGGCTTTTCTTCCATCCTTTCACTTCATTCTTTTTTTCCAGATTTCCTCAAGAAATAATTCAGCAGGATTCCAAAGTGTGCCCTTCATCCCACTACCTTTTGTTCTTTAGCCTTCCATTCTTTTTCATGTAGCAGTAGGCCACTGAACCAGACAAGCCTTTTTACATTGTGTTGCTTGCAGTAATGCTGCAAAAATACAAAGTTGGCCCAGTGACCCCGTGAGTGTCTGCTCTGTGGTTACTATGTGTACTGTAGCCTTTTATTTTCTTTAAAGTGAATTTTGAAATGTGGTATTACACCACTGCAGTTTGGCTCTGGCGACAACAGTTTCAAGCTTAACAGAGTGAAAGTCACCTCTGCTACTTGGTCTTTAGAGACTTTAAACCAAGGGTAGTGACCATACATAAATTCACGAGTACAAGGCAGTCAGTTTTTACAAGTTTTGTTAAAGTTCTGATTACCTAAGCGTATAAACATTCTATACAGACCGATATACAAGTTACAAATATAGTTACCCTGTTGTTAAAGTTGTGAGTATTAGAGTCTGATGGGTCTCTCATGGCTTGATCATCAACCAGACGGATGGTTCCTGCTGTAGTGTCCCGGAGGGAGCTAGTTTTCCCATTCTGGGCATTAGGGATGTGAGCAATTAGTTGATTATCCGGTAAGCAAATGCTTATCGGATAGCTGACTCAACTAGTCTCACTCCCCCCCCCCCCATTAGAGAGAGGCAGCGAGGGGGAGGAGCAGGAGCCAGTGCTGGGGGGAACTGGTAAAGCTGGTTCCCCCCAGCACCATCTCTGAGAAGGCCAGGGGAGGCAGAGGCACAGTGGGAAACAGCGCGACTGGGGACTGCTTTTGTCTCCACTCCCTGCCGGTTCCCACTGTGGGCGCTTCTGCTTTTGAAATGTACAAGAGCCCTGCAGGGCTCTTGTACATTTCAAAAGCAAAAGTGCTGCAGGTAGCACTGGGCGAGCAGATACTCAAGCTGTCCCCGCTTGCCCCATACTCTCTGTGCCCCCCCCACCGCCTCTATGAGGATACCGCCTGCCCCCCTGCTGCCTTTATCAGATAGGGGACACTGCTGCGAAACAGCCCCTGTTCGCAGGGGCCCCCCCATGGACAGGGGCTGTTGCTGCCAAGCAACCACTGTTCACGGCAGTTAGGGTAAAAACCAAGCCGCTATATGATGTCGATGATTTAAAGCTGTGACAAATCAGTGATGAAATACTGATGTATGGTTTCCCCGTAATTTCAGGAAGCATATGTAGCTCCTACCTTACCCAAAGCTATCAACTTCCAGTGCTGGACACAATGTTTGTGAGGAAGAAACATCGTGGGAAAGATTTTGGGTTAATGATGTTGGAGGATTTTGTGGATTCCTTTACTGAAGACACACTTGGTCTTCGCTACCCACTGTCATCTTTCATGTATGCAGGTAAATTCTCTATTTTTTTTTCCTCATCTTCTCCATTTTGACTTTCTTTAAAATTTCAAATAAACATGCCCCTCTCAATTCAACGTGCAAGGAAGAGATTAAATTTCTTAAAGTTCATAGTAGGGATGTATGAGACTAGTTGACTAGTGATGCAGCTAGTCACTTCCCCCCTTGCTGCCTCTATCAGGTTATGTCTACACTACAAGGTTTTTGTGGAAAAACAGCCATTTTTGCGCAAAAAGCGGCGGACTGTCCAAACCTCAAGGGCGTTTTTGCGCAAAAAAAATTACGGTAAATCGACAGGACAGAGGGCTTTTGCCGGTACAGTTATTCCTCTCTCCACGAGGAATAACTCCTTTTTGCGCTACAGGTTTTGCGCTACAGCTCTTGTGCAAAAAGGCATGTGTGGATGCTCCGCAGGGGTTTCTTGCGCAAAAAGAGCCTATCAGAAAAAGTGCAGGTGCTCTGATGGCCATTCTATTAATCAGAGCTTTCTTGCGCAAGAGCGTCCATGCAGTGTGGACGCGCTCTTTCGCAAAAGCACATTGCTTTTGCGATGCGCTTTTGAGGTGTGGATGCGCTTTTGCGCAATAAATTTTTGCAGAAGATCTCTTCTGGAAAAATCTTCTTGTGCAAAAACCCTGCAGTGTAGACAAAACCTCAGAGAGAGGCAGCAAGAGGGGGGAGCAGGAACCAATGCTGAGGGGAGCCAGCTTAAAAGCGCCCTTATAGACTAATCGAATAGTCAATGGAAATCCCATTGACTATTCGATTAGTTAATTAATATAAATTTAACATCCCTAGTTCATAGCAGACTTGAAATAAATATAAAATATGTTGCTATTCAGTGAACCTTAAAAAGTCACATGGAGAATGTGTATGTTGCTTTATTTTCTTGTAATCCTTGCATTTCTATTGGTTAATGTTATAGCTTGTTGATAGGTACACTCTCTTGTTCTCTCTGACAATAAACAGAATACACCCATGTGATTTGCCTCATTCTTCTTCGATCTAGTTCTAGAGTTGAACTGTAGTAAAAATGAAATCTGAGTTTTAGAGAGTCACTAGTGAGAGGAGAGAGCACATTTTCTAGATGTGCCTGTCTGTGGGCACCCTGCTCCCTCTGACTCTGTTACTTCTGTAATTGCAGACATTACTTGGCTGAAAGTGCTTTGCCCAAAATAAGTCCATAATGTTTCCCCCTTTAGTTTTAAAAGTAATAACATAGATGAGTTTAATGTTATGATTAAAATACTTAGTATTAAATAAGTGGAGGGGGTGCTGTGTTTCAGGGGCTGGCTTGTTGAGGTCTTGCCACAGAGGTAAAAAAAAAGAGTCCAAACAAGTGAAATAATTGAAGTGTTCACATATATGTGAGAGACAAATACTGACAAGCTATGAGAGCTAATGTTATCCCAGAATACGTGTGGAGTGGGAAGAGACGAGTCAGTGGTTCCTGAGACTGTTTTTTATATCCCAAAGCCAAAATATAAGGGCAGTTTAATAAAATGTAGAGACTCTTCCTGCATTCCCACAACAAAGCATACTGGGTGTAGGAATCCTCTGAGGTCCCTGCCTGCTCTTTACTTCTGGGGCAATGTCCAGAGATTAAGGAGGATTCCGAATATACTGTGTCTTCTGCCCCCCTCCCCTACCTGCAGAGATAAGCCTTTAAGAGAGGGCCTGCACCAGAAATAGTAGCTGATTTACTCTGAGGAGAGCAAACTCCTCCACAGAGTGATCAGCTCCCCATACCTATTGCTTGTAGCAGCTGCCTCTCAGCTTTAGAGTAATACTACTTAAGCTAAGTGGGAGTGATGGGGGTCATATAAATGGGTAGTTGCTAGCATCGCTTTTCTGTGGATGTGGGTGATACCTGCTGTGGTGTACTTTCCTCCCAATGCATGCTGTGGTTGAGTTGTGTGGAATGTGATGTCTGGTTTGAGTCAAATGAAAGATTCACTGATAGGATTTTAAGAGGAGAGGGGAGAGGGAAATAAAAAAGATTAATGGTGAGTGTGTTGTAGTAAACAGTGCCAAAACCAACTCCTCTGGACTCCTGCAAAGTACTTTACATGGGTGCTGTCGGTAACATTGATTGATAGAATCTGTTGGCTATGTGCACTGTTCAAGAGCATATCTCTGATATGTAGACAAGTTTAAATCCTTGTTCAGTTTAAAATTCTCTAGAAACAAATAGCCTTGTAACTCGTGTATAAAATAACAGGTAATACTGTACATTTGGATTCATTTTTAAAAGTTGGAATTCAATGATATTTTTTATCAAGGAAGAAAATTTTCTTTGCACTTAGTAGTCTGAAGCGGGCATAATGAGTGAGTATTTTGTAATACCCAAAATGCTTACTAGAACACGGGGGCGGGGGGAGCCCTATAGTCCCTGCCCCCTTAAGATTACATCTAGGGATATGATTCAGATGATAAAAATGAACATACATCGTCCTCACTGCTTTGGATCATAACTGAGCAGAATCTGTCATCAGCATGGAAGCTTGTCCTCTGGAATGGTGGCTGAAGCATGAAGAAGCATATGAATGTTTAGCAATGAAAATCTGTTCTCACTTTTAGGTCACTTTGTAAATAAGAAGTAGGCAGCATTTTGCCTTGTAAAAATAAACAAACTTGTTTGTCTGAGTGATAGGCTGAACAAGAAGTAGATCTGAGCAGACTTGCATGTGTTAAAATTTTACATTCTATTTTGAAAGCATTTTCTCACAATTCTACATTTGTAAGTCCAATGTTCATGATAGATTGCATTATAGTACTTGTAATGGGGGAATTTAAAAATATATTTTTGTTTTATAGCACTAATATTTATCATAAAAATAAAGTGAGTACTATACACGTATTCTGAATTGCATTTTCAATCATTTGAAAATGTAGAAGACATCAAAATATTTAAATAAATAGTATTCAATTTAATAGTTGTTTAAATATTGTTTAATTGCTATTAATTTTTGAGCTAATTGTGAGAGTTAATTGTGATTGGAAGCCCTACTTATAATCTAAATTTAAGACATAGTACAATGATGGAAGGTGCTAAGAGGAATGGACTAAGATCTTGAAGGATGAGGGTTGCAGAAATGTTATTATCTAGTTACTCAGGTTAGATTTACACATCTTGGTGACTCAGTTTCTTTTTGTTTGTAATGCATTATAAATATGATAAAGTAGAAGTCAGATTATAATTGAGTGAATAGGATAGTATTTCATAATTTCTCAAGCTAAGTTACAAATACACATAATGGGTGCTGTGGGTTGGTTTTGTTTCTGTTTTTTCAGCTTGTAAGCAGTATTTTGAAAAGTACCCAGGGGATCATGATCTTCTATGGGAGGTTGAAGGAGCAGGATACTGGTTCCAGAGAACGCCTATTACAAGTGTATTGCAGAGAGAAACACTTGAAACTGCAGGTAAGATGCTTTGGAAACAGAGCCAGGAAACTATTGAGACTTGAAAAGTAGTTATGTTGTACAGTGATTAGCCTACAGTAATTTTTGTAAACAGCCCCCATTGTGAACAATCTCCACTGAAGTCATTGGGAAGACTACGAATGGCTTAATTAGTAGCCGGATTAGGCCTTATGTGAGTTTACATTCAAAGTGGATAACAGGTTATCTGCATTTTTTTAAAAAATGTATTTGCATTTTTTTTCTGTTGAATTTTTCTAAGAGCAGGAGCCTCTCAAAAAGAAAACAACAGTTCCCAAACTGAAGAGTGTTTTCTGCAGTCTGCCATGGAATCTGTAACAGGAAGCGAACAGAGCACCAAGATGGAAACGCAACTAAGGGTAGGTACACACATCTATGTATATATACAAGGCAAGAGTAGTCTTCTTATAGCTTCATGTTCTTCTAGCTTCCTTAATTACTTTTTCTGTAAAATCTTTTACCGAAGAGAGAGAGACAGGTCTCCAAAAAATAAGTGATTTTTTTTAAATAATCCATTTTTAACTGTCTAATTAGAGAATGATGGTACTGGATAAGCTTTTGGGAAAAATCCATGAATGTAATAAAAGCATGTGTGGCTTGTTCAATACTCTTTCTTTATCCCTCGCTTTCCTATCTTCTCTCTCTTTTAGTAAGTCTTTTCAGGAATCAAGTTTGAACTTCCATTATCTCTTCAGTGTTCTCTGAACCTAATTGCTTGGACTTGAGTGTTTCTTTTGAGCCATCCAGTCTAGGGATGTTAAATATCAGTTAATTGAATAGTCGATTAACCTCATGATTCTTATTGGTTAGTCAACTATTCTACAGTCCCCAGGCAGCCCCTGTCTGGGGGGAAGGATCTGAGCTCCCGGACCAGGCATGAGCCAGAACTGAGCCAGGCTGCCTGCCCACCTGGCTCCTAATACTTTAAATGCAGAGCCACAAGGGGGGAGGTCCAGGACCCAGTGCAAGCCGGGACTGAGATGGGCTGCTGGTCAGCCTGTTTAAAAAATGTACTGGCAAAGGCTGTGGGGGGGAAATGCGTGTAGTCTATAGCATTAACCTATAAGCTTTTGCTTATTGGTTAATTGGCTGTACTATTACATCCCTAATCCAGTCAGACAAAACCCGTGGCTTTTATCAGAGAAACCTTATCGACATAGTTGTGGCTTCAAATCAATCACAATCGAGAAGATACATATGAAATTTTGTTGAACTAAACTGACATGGGTGTCAGGAGCTATGAAAGACAGATGCTTTTGTTACACTTGGTCTAATGTTACCTTTTCCAGTGAAGCAGCTAGGGGCTTTGCAGCTGGCTACCCAAGAGTGGGGCTGGCAGTTCCTGGGGAGCCAGCGTGTAACTTGTGTTGAGGGGCCAGGCCCATCACGGACAGGGGCTGCTGCAGCCAGCCTGAGCAGCCCCCGCCTGCAGTGGGCCCCTCAGGATGGAGCAGCCTCCTGCTTGGGGTGAGCAAGGAGCTGCTCTCGCCCCTGCCAGTTAACTATTTACATCCCTAGTTGGGATATGAAGGCATTTCAGTCAGGAGAATACAATCTCAAGTGGTTCAGGCTTTTAAAGAACAGTATGTTTTTCTGCTTTAGGTTGATTCCGAAAAAGGCAAAGAAATCTTAGATGCCCACGCAAGCACTTCTGAAGGTAAAAATAATGTTAAACATCAGTGTTATGATTCTTAAATTCTATAAGGGTAATGGCCCATTTTCATCATTACCTTTAACTTCTCTGTGCCTTGATTTAGTCATCTGCAAAATGGATAAAACACCAATACCTCTTTTACAGGTGCTGGTGGCCTAAACAACATATGTAAAGTACTTGGATAAATGCCAGTATCGTAGATTTATTTTGATCTGCTTAAAAAATTCTCATAATGAAATGCTTTTTCAATTAGGCCCTACATATGCCTACTTTTTATGAAATACTAAAATTGTTTTACCTCATAGATCTGCATATTGTATGTGTATTCTTTCATTTTCATTAATTTTGCTATATCTTTAAGAGCTTGGCATTACTCCTGTTTCCACTCGAACACGAAGCAGTAATTTAAAACGTCCCAGGATAGGAAAGAGGAGCCAGGAATCTGAAACTGAAACTCCTTCTGGAGAGGATGAAAACCTTTGGATATCAGGAAGCAGGTAATGTGGTGTTTTTCATTTTGCCGTTTCACTGGTATTAGTTGCGGGTGCCCACTCATGTGGTATGTGCTATTTCCTGTCCCGTTAGAAAGTAAAACTGATATACCCTCTTCCTGCTTTAGTCTAATTTGCAGATTACTTAAAAAAAAAAAACACACACACACACAACAAAACTCAAGGGAAAAAACAAGCTGCCACCTCCAAAGTGATCACAAAGAAAGCAAAGATTTGTGCTTACATATAAACTCAGCAGATACTGGGAACAATATGCACAACACTGTAGTGACTAGCTACTCATTGAACGCTTTTTAGTGTATTGGTGTCTTGAAGAATCAAAGTTTAAATATACAACAGTGAGAATATTGTTGGGTGTGTGTGGTATTTATAACAAGGGAACATAGCTTAGCTTTTATATTCTGATTTCTCTCTTGTATATTACCAAAAAAAAAAAAAACCAAACCTCTTGAAAGGCTACTAAGACCATGAAACATTGATTGCACAGGCTCTCAAAGAAAAGATTAGTATTTTTTGTAAAAAGCAGATTAAAAAAACCCCAAAACCTAAAACCCCCTCACTGACATGAAGAGAATTTTACTTTTTAGTTAGATTCAAAAACTTGTTTGGACTGATAAAAAGTATAGAATGATTCAAAGGAAGCTGGTTGTATTTTGTTAGAACATTATTTCTAGTGGATGCCAGAGAAACAAGAGGCCAAATTACTACTTCATAGTAATTGGAATATAGTTTTTGTAAAATATCTGCATTCCTGAAGCATGTCCATCTGATATCTGTTTTCATCACTGGAAGAGGGGAAATGGATATCCTTACTGAAACCTGACACAGTTCAAAAGACTTCATGTCTAAAAGAATTGCCACTCAAGCTACTCCAACAGTTAAGTCGTATAAGACTGATACTGGTATACCTGGGATGGGCAAAGTTCGGTCTCTTTTCACAGAATCCAAATTTTCGTACAGTAAGGGATTATTAGCATTTTATAACTTCCAAAGCCTATAACCTTTGTGAAACTATTTCTGATTTCTAATTTTGAAATCAATGAAAGCAAGATATAGGCCTCTCTCTCTCTCTCTCCCTCTCTCTATCTATCTATATTGCTGCAGCAACAGTTTAGTTGAACAACTATCTAGTTAGGAGTTGGCCATTTTCAGTATTTAATGTTTATTTCGGTGGGTTCCACACGTCTGTATGGTGAATGTGTGCTATACTAATTAACTTGTAATGAGAAACTTTTCATTATTAAATGGTGTCACTGAGATTAATCTAAAATAAAAAGTATTTTATTTTCTGTTGCAGATTGGAACCTGTAGCACATACATCTGAAAGCTCAGAAGAGTTAGGAGAAGAAAATGAAGAAATTGTAGATGAAAATGAAGAGGAAACAGTAGCTGACAATGAGGACCAATCAATATTGGAAACACAAGAGTTATGTACATCACCATCTGACAAACAAGATGAGAAAGAGGTAAATCTCAAACGGGTGGATACACTCGGTCCAAATAAGATCCAGGTGGTGGTGATAGGTTTGAGGAGGCTTTCCATCCTTATCTGAGCAGGAGATTGCTGCAATCTTTTGTATCAAATATCGCCTTTGCTACTGTATTTGCCTTTGACAACTCAGTGTGAAATTATTGCAATGCACGTTATTAGGGATGTAAGCGACTAGTTGACTAGTTGCTTCCCCCCTCCTTGCTGTCTCTATCAGAAAGAGAAAGCAAGGGGGGAGGAAAGCAGAGGGAGTTAAAAGCTGGTTCCTGCCCCCCCTTCAGCTGCAGCTCCGTGGGAGGGGGCAGGGATGCAGCAGCAGTATCCCAGCTTTGAAATGTACAAGAGTCCCCAGAAGAGCAGGGGCTCTTGTGCATTTCAAAGAGTGAAATGCTGCACTGCGTGGAACCCAGGGCCAGTGGGGATTCCCCTGCTGACCCCAGACTCCATGCGGATGCTTCCACTTTGAAAGGTACTTCAAAGGTTGAAACGCTGCTGGGGCTCTTGTACATAGAGCCTGGGGTCAGTGGGGGGACTCCCTGTTAGCCCTGGGCTCCACGCGGTGTTTCAATCCCATCGACTATTCTATTAGTTAATTAATCAAAATTTAACATGCCTACATGTTTTGTGGGACTACATATTAAATCCATTTGGAAGATGAAGCTGGTACAGAATTAGTCACGGAAACTTCCTCCATACTATTGTGGACATTAGAGTCTGCAAGAGCTTTTGTAAGATTAGTTTATTATCTCTGGCAATATAAAGTAGTTGGAGCAGAGGCCAAAAACTGGTCTAATATCTCTGAAGAAAATTAGATGATTCTCAAGGAACTAATGGCTTGCTGTGTATCAGTGACACTTTTAAATTTTTGAAATGCTCGCTTTATTTTTTTTTATGCTTGAAAAAAGCCAAAAGATTAAAAAAAAAACCCCATAAATACAACTTTTCACAATAGTTTTAATCTGTAACAGAAGCTGCTAAAACTAGAAATAATACTGGTGTCTTGGGAAAATCTCACATCCTGCTGATTAATGTCTCTATGCAAAAACTTCAGAGGGGTAGCCAGTTTAGTCTGTAACTGAAAAAAAATTAAAAAACATCATAGACTTGCAGCACCTTAGAGTGCGCCCACACTGCACCATACCTCGAAATAAGATACGCAATTTGAGCTATGCAAATTGCATATTTTCTTTCAATGCTATTTCGAAATAGCTTATTTCGTCATTTGGTGCTGCCTAAACAGTGCCATATTTCAAAATAAAGCATTATTCCGAAACGTCCCTTACTCCTCGTAGAATGAGGTTTACAGGTATGTCAGAATAGCGAACCTGAAATAACGGGTTTGCTGTGAAAATGTGGGATAGCTATTTTGGGATACTTCAGTATCCCAAAATAGCACTGCAGTGTAGATGTAGCCTTAGAGAGTAATAACAAATGTAGATGGTATCAATTTTGCCTCTGAGTTAGTTATGCTGATGTTCCAAACAACAGATGTGTCTAATTTGACTTACGAATATCATTTTAGGAAACTGAATCAGAGCCACTCAATGGTGAACTAATGGAAGAAACTATCAAAACATCACTCATGAGTGAAGAGGAAACAGCTAGTGAAATACTAGATGGTGAATCCAAATTACAGTCTGACAATCCAGAAGAAGAATCTTTAACTCTGTTTGTTCCATTAATTCTTGACTCTTCCGTGAAATCTTCTGAAGATACAGCATCAGATAAGGTGAGGGTAGTACAACAAAATGATACTTTAGGTCTTTTTTCCTGCAATGCATATATTAAGCTTATTTATTTAATAAGTATAGACTCTGAATTATTTGCAAAAGGAGTTACCAGAACATATGGCAAAATCCATAAATAAAAGGAGTTTAGTAGTAATCAGTAATAAATAAAATAAAAGGAGTTTAGTAATATGCAGTGCAAGGAACCTGTGCTTCTTAAAACGAAGGAAAACAATGCTTTGGTCCCATCCCCCTTAACAATACTCATGTACGCCTCGAGTATCTTGGGGTAAGGTAGCCTTTTTCAAAAACTCATCTCTCTCGTGACTAGTAATTTCTCTCAATGTTTAGACTTGATAAAATGAATAGGCAAAAGTAAAATGTATTGCACTAATTAATTGCTGAAAGTATAAGAAACTTTATTTTTTTTTTTGTAATACCATAACACCTCATTGCGCATGGTACTGCACACAGAACCAGTAGTCCCTGTTGCAAAGAACATTACAATCTATCCAAGACAAGAGATAAATACAGACAGATGGGAGTACACAGAAACAATGAAACAGTGTTGGTTACCATGACACTGTGGTCTCAGCACAGCAGCAGCTGAACTGTTGTGAAGTTTTTTGTAGGCCTCCTGGCAAAAGAGTTTAAGAGGTTTTCAAGGAGGATAACTAGTTTTGTGGATGTGTGCAAGGGGCTTCCCCCAAGAGTGGGGAGCAGCACAAGAGAAAGCACGAAGATTCTGGTTTGAAAACTGAACAGTGATGGTAGCTGGCATTGTGGTCTGATCGGAGGTGGGAGCCGACTCTTTGATACTGAAAGATGATTGGTAGGGTGTGGATAGGTCTTGAAGGGCCTTGACAGTGAAGACAAATAGCTTATATTAGATACAGTAGAGTGGAAGATTGACACCTCAAGGAATATACAACTTAAAGGCACAATTATAGGCACCAAACAGAATGTTAACTGTTGGAACGGGTACCGAAAATCCAGTGTCCATATACTTATTACCTCAGCACTAATTTCAAAGCGTGCCCCATTGTGTGTGAGTGATCCTCTGAATGTTTGAATTTTCAAAGTTTTAGGAAAAAGCAGAGCCCTAAACCAAGAAGCTGGCTAGTGAGAGGGGAAGGAGAGGATTGTTAAGTGTGCATAATACTTTGAATTGCTGAGTGCTTCAAAATGCTCACTGCAAGCTGAGGTATTCAGCACATTGCAAGGGATGGTCCAGAGTCTATGTATCAGCTCAAGAATGTGTGAATTGTTTCCTTGATTGTTTTGACTGTTTTTTCCTTCAGGTTGTGAACACAACTGATTCAGAACTACTGACGGAGGAAAGTATGGAAAAAGAGGGCACTGAAGAGGAGCAGCAAGCAGCCCAAAGGAAGAAATCATCTGATGAAAGTGCAGATACTATAAGTTCAGTGCCAAAGGAAGAACCATCTGATAATGGCCTTTCAGACTCTGTAGTAACTGAAGCACTAGAAGAATCCGCTTCTGAAAATGTATCACCCAATGCATCATCTTCCATGGAAGAGCAAAGTGAGGAAGCAGGGCATGACTCACAAGAAACCCCTGTTGTCCTTGGTCAGAGTTCTTTGATAGTGGTTGAACTTGAGGATGTGTCATTCCAGCAACATTCAGAAGGACAAAAGAACCAATCAGAAGAGCAGTCTGAAGAGTCTTCTGAGCAGATGGATCAGTACTCGCACACAGCAGCGGAGAGAGTTGCTGACAGCAGCTCAGAAGAAGCAGAAATTGAGGTACCAATAGTAGATCGGAGGAATTTACGAAGAAAGGCCAAAGGATACAAAGGACCACCCAAGAAGAAAGGAAAGCCTGCTTAACAATGAAGTCAGTTGCTAATACAGCTATTTGTAAGTTATTATTTTGTTTAATTTAGGGTATTATTAAACTGCATGGGACACAGGATACACATGTATTCAGAAGTTTGGGTTGGACTTCCCTTTGGGATTCACCACCCTTCCTTAACTTTTCTTGAATTTTTAACCAATATATAATGAGCTTCATCAGGGTATGGAAGTAAATGGACAGTCTTTTCCTTTTATAAAGGATAAATGCTAAATAAATGAACAGTTGTGGTAGTAAAGCAACAGAATTTACTTTTAAGATTAGAATTGTTAGAAGAAAACACTGTCTGTGAAATCCTAAACTCATTGACTTCAGTGAAGTGAGGATTTCACACCAGATGTTCATGAAATTGTATTCTTTGCTTGAGACAAACCCACACAGACGACCAGAAAATAGAGAGAGAGAATGTATGGCATAAATAATGATCGCAAGATGAAGGGCACATACACACGAACTTACTCTTGCAACTTAATGGGTCAAAATAATTTGCACAGTGGTAGCTGTTTTTTCTCTAGTATTATGTTTTAGGTGAACTGATTTTTCCATCCCTTCTTCCAAATTCCGTTTACTGTTCATTTGAAAGAAGATCAGCTGGCTCCCTGATCTGAAGCACTGTCAAAACAATGTCTAGCAATGTTCTATACAATAATGAAGCTTTTTAGTGGAGCATTAATGAAGCTTATATATGGTAAGTTATACATTTATAGTTTCAAAATTGAGCATTAAGCATACATTTTACATCATCTACTTTTACTTGTGCATTGAGCTGCTAGTACATTTACAGAACTGTTTGGATTACCACCCTAACTATGTACCTGTGCTAATATGTTTCTTGATCACCTTTGTGTCACATTGTGGAAAATAATCTTTCTGCTAGAAATGGGCTAAATATGAAGTGCTACCTGGTATCTTCCAAATACTTAGCTGGTGCATTCAGCAGCTGTTGGACATGATGTCTATCATGTCTATCAATGTCTCTCATGGGTCCCAAAAATTCCAGGTTTACCATCACATTTAATTAGTGTAAACTAAATCAGGTTGCAACAAACATCCTGTATTCCAAATTATTGTCTTTGTGTAAATACCAGGAAATTGTTGTAGTTAGATGAAAAAGTGAAGTAGCCCTGACTCTGATGTAATTCCTGGGATAACAACTTTCCATTTGGGTGGTACTTGAATAGTAACATCCAAGCTTGCAGCATTAAGACCGACAGTAGGCAGAGGAGAAAAAACAGACCATTCCCACATATTTCTGAAAAATCCTCTTTATCCCATCTTCAGAGATACTTCTAACACATTTGATTCAAACTGCAACATCATACAACAGTTATATATTTTTAAAACACCATTTATTTCTATCCAATAATGAAGCTCCTGCAATAATGGGTAAAAAACTCAGGAATAAGAAAGAACAGTGGTGCATGCACAGAAAGGAAGAAATGTGACTATTTGTATTCTTACATATTTTATAAGATAGATGAGCAAAAGTTGGCTCCTAAATGTCTCAAAATTGGAGGGTACCTACTTATTTCTCTTTAGAGTTTATAAATAAAAGGTTCACTTGAATAACATCAATGATCTTTTAATTTTTATCCTCTATGAAAAAAGTATAAGAATGTGTTTTGATTTTATGGATGTACAGTTTAACTTTTTAGCTATTTTCTTATCTTAGTTAGCTGGTGAAACACACTTGTTCTTTTAAACTACTTTCACTCATTTTAAAATGAGAGTGCACGTTTTTTAGGGGCTTGTATTGCATATGCTCTGGAATTGGGATGCATAGAATCATTGAGTTATATCTGTATTTCTTAGAGTGTTAAAATTTTTCCTGTCAATGTACATTTGTTATATATGAATATCATGGCTGAGAAGTATAAGCAGAACTTTTCTTGTTTATAAATATTCAAGTGAACCTAAAGCTTTTCTAAAACCAATTAAACATTTTCTAAGCACACAAGAAAAACCTTCTGTTATGTATGCTCTGGCTTCTCCTTTAGTGTTAAGATCTGTTGTAAAAATAGACAGTTTGAAAACACTGCTTTTTTTGTTGCAAGAGTTGAACTTGTTAGGGGCAGAGGATTGACCTAAAAAGATGTGGATTTTTTGTGTGTCTATAGTACGTTTTAAAAAGTGGAGGTATGAATGTTATTAGGCTGTTAGTTGCAAACAGTTAAACTTTGGGAAAGAGTAATAGACTCATGTGTTCTTAGTAGATACTTACAAAATATCTACTTTTAATTAAAACTCAGTTTCATTTTCAATTGTTAAATGACAACTTTTTTTAGACAATGTATCCTGGCTTGCGTATTTAAAATCCGTTCACTTGCATGTTTCCCCTGTCATCTAGTTAACCCAGAATTATCTTATGTTAACATATCCTGTTTCCAGTTCTTTGAACATTTAAATTTGCAGTCACACAATTAATACCTATCACTATTTCAGCAGTAAAACTCCACTTGACTTCAGTGGCCACAACAGAAGAGTCTTAGAAGTCAAATCAGATCTCACTTACATTGGTGTAAATTAAGTTACTCATTGATGTCCAAAGCAGTTAAGTTGTGTAAAACTAGCAAAACTGAGACCAGAATCAGGTTGTTGATTATTAGGAAGATCTGAATATGGAGAACAAGTTCATAATTAAGAATTCTGATAGCCATTCTGCTGCTATCAGGGAAATCCTACAATTCAAGAAGATTACATCAGTGATTTGAGCTAAATGTCGTAGTTAGGGTCTGCTATCTTATAATTAATAATGAGCTGGTGAAATCAAGCTACTTGTACAAAAGCATTAATTTGCATTACAATGCTGAAAATCCTAATTACAACATTGCATAATCTCAAATATACCTTCTGCTATACTATTACAAAGAGAACATCTCCATTTACAACTAAGCATGTCAATTAAGACCTTAAATTTGCAAAATAAAATTATTCTATTTTAGTCTTAACAGAAGTAAAATACTGCCTTCTTGTTTCTGATTATCAGTGAATGGTTAACTTTTTTAAGGTCTTACTACACCAGCAATTCAAATCTGAATAGTGTTTGATTTTTATACAGTTTGGATCAAATGATACTAAAACATGCTGTGGAACAATATATGGACAAACTAAAGATAGTGGTATTATTCTTGAGCCTTTTTTAGTCTAGGAACAGAGCTTAAAGAACACTACTTTTGATCTCAGCCTCATCTTTGGATGATAAATAGTTTTGTATTTGAACCTAACATTTGTTCATGTCTTATTGTGTTGCTCACTGATTTTCATGGAGATTTGTTTTGCTTCCCACAAATTCATATTCTTTGCTTTGTAGAGAAATATTTACTGTTCTCATCCTGTTTCCCAGAACCTATCACATTAAACTTACATTCGTATCTTCTTTCAGAATTAAAATTTTATTTTTAGCTTGATACACGTTGGATTCCCTATCTTTGCTATTTCCCCTCCCCCATGTTATCACACTATTCCATGGACTTCAGTGATTAGATACCATTTCAAATGACAACACCACTACCTAAGTTATACATACACAAGCAATACATAGTTCAAGTGTCAGCTTATGTGCTCCATTCTGATAAATGATACACCATTATCAAACTTTATTTCCAAGGAGATACATTTTAAATTTATTTTAATGAGAGTGGTGTTAGGTGTTTTCTAAACATGTGGTAGTATGTTTATAAATCTCTTATGAAAGATGTATTGCTATTCTGGATTACTGTGTTAAGTCTTGTTATAGTATTTTTAGTTTTTCTTTTGGTATTGTCTTGATGGCTACAAAGTATTAATTAAACTTACATTTTGTGACTTTTCTTTCTTGGTTTCAGTATTTGTTGTTTAGCAGAGGGGACACAAATATTTTCAATTGCTCTAGCTCATGAAGGTACAGTTTATAGTTCTCCAAATGTCAGTATTTAACTGTTAAATTTAATTCATAATTTAAATACCATGGAACTTTGAAAGTTCACTAACCAGAGTATAGAATACATATTAAAATAACTCAGCTTTATAAATATGATGTTTTCATCTAATGAAAACTACTGTTCAATAAGCCCTAGGATTGCAGTCTTAAAATGTGAACTGTAAGACAAAACTGATTCCCTCCCTGCTCCCTATTTCATGGCTTCATTTGTCTGCATTTCATCTTTTTTTATAAATTAACTTCAGACTAAACCACTGGAGGTATAAAGTACAATGATTAATTTAGCCAGTCAATGCAGAGTTAAACATTCTTTAACCTCAGGTTTAAAACAGTAACAAAATATAAATGGCAACATGATCTTCCACAGATTGGAGGACCAAAAACTTAAATTGAGAGAAGGTAAAGGCACATGTAGGTCCTGATCCTGCAACAGCATCTTTGCAAGTGGACCTACATGAACCCCATAGTGAGGTTCACGTGGCACCAGGAAGATATAATTGTAGGAGTAAATCCTTACTGGAAGCAACTGTATTGTGCAGTTAAAAATGGATTGTGTTCACAGCATGAAAACAACTTAAGTTAAAACATGCATTGTGGTCCCCACTTGTGAAAAATGTTTCTCTAATTGTCTCACTTGCCATATGTGAAGATTTAACAGATTCAACTGGCATTTCTGATATGAGAAGCGGGAGGGATTGAGGCCAGAGTCTATCACAAAAATGTCTTCCCCCACCTTAAGCAAATATTAGTACACACTATATATTTGCTTATGATCCTCATTAAATTCAAATCAGTCATGTTACTTTTTTGTTCATTATATGAATGTTTATTTGAAAACAAGTAACCAATTAGAAGGCATAAACTTAGGAAATACACTACTGACAAGATTTTCTTAAAATAGACTAAATTCTAGCTTAAAAAAATGCAGTGAAGCCAATCACTGCATGAACACAACTTTAGATGGAAGCTTCTGCAGTTAAATTGCATTTAGCTTGATCCATTTAATGACAGGACTAAGTCTCAATTCTGCAGACCCTTGTATTGTGCATATGCTTCATTTTATGCTTGTTAGCAACTTTTTGATACATGTAGTACCACCAATGCCAAGCATTCAAATAAATGAGTCTGGTCCAGAAAAATCACTGTCAGGAGTGTTTTAGGCATCTTGGCCTAGAGCCTCAAAGGTCTTGACATCAATGGAAGCTGGGAGCGTAAATACCTCTGGGGCTCTGGAGCTTTTTTTTTTTTTTTTTTTGAGGGCTGGAACTTTATATTTAAATAAAAATTGATTCTTCTGTAATCATTCGACTACACGAGCTGGGCCTTGAAGAAATGAAATATGCCATGAGCTTGCAACGATGTGTTTAACATAAAGCCTGCTGAAAAGTGGGATCACAGACTGAAATATGCATGCAAATGTTTGCAGGTTTGGGGGCTTTAATTTATATTATATTTTGTATGTTGCCTTCTATTATAAAAGCTCTATCTGTATACCATTAAAGAGCTAGAAATGTGATAATGCTGCATAGGCACCTGCAATGTTGTTGTTTACATGCACAAAATAACTTATTGCAAGTTATTTCCTTGTTAAGGATTATCTCTGGCTTCTTATGTCAGAGTATGATAGTGGGTATGTATAAGTGCCAAGGGCTTGAAGCAAATGCAGATGGAGTAGCTAAAGACAAGTTAGCTTCTATATCTCCTTGCTTGGAAGCAGAGCTATCTCTCAAGCCCTACATCATCCTCTGATGCAGCTGAGATTTGGGAGTGATGATTACGATGAAGGTAGTAGGTTCATGCATATGGATACATCTCTGGCAATCCTTACATTAAAAACATATGATGGAAAAAATCTGTTCGAAGTGCATAGGCTTTCAGATGGCTAATACTTACAAGTCAGATTCTTTTCCCTTCTTACTCCAGTTCTGACTTTAGAATATGTAGTAGCAAGTACTAAAATGCTGGTACTATAACTTGTGGTCACTTATTACTAGGAAGCTAGACCTCTCTCCTTCCATTGTCCCAGCTGACAACAGGTTTTCTCCATTAGTTTACAGATGAACACCATCTGAAGAGTCTTAAGATATACAACTCCATCAACAAGTAAGCTGGATCTAGGGCAGAACATACTATGTGTGCTGTACAGTTGAAAATCAGCATTCTTTGCTGAAACTGCTTGGAACATAATCCTCTGTATCTGGGATTTCCTCTTGTCTTTTGTTCTTCTGTAGGACCCCAACAGGCAGTTTGTAGGACTGCCTTTTATTTCTTACTGTAAAGAACCTCCATTGCATTTTCTTTTAAATTTAGGCAGACATTCTAAAGCAGGAGCGGGGAAACCTTTTTTGGGGCAGTGGCCGCTGACCCATAGAAAAATAGCGGGTGAGGGAGGAGCCCTGAGCACTGCATCTGGCCCATAGACCTTAGGTTCTCCACCCCTGTTCTAAAGAGATCCTGTGTTACAAGTTTCAGGAGAGCAATCATCACTTTCAACTAGTAACAAGATTAGAAAAAAATTTCTCCCAACAAAAAAAAAACAAAAAAAACAAAACAAACAAACAAAAAAAACACACCGCAATTGGAAAGCTGTGAATAACTTTATTCTGGTGATGTTCAATGGATCAAACAGTTTGTATTTGTAAAATTTGCAGGAGCCCTCTTTTGGGTTCAAGTTCGATGGTTGGTTTGTGGGAAAGCTAAAGGTTTTAAATTACAAGTAACCTTCTTGATTTACTTGTCTTGATTTTGTAAGAGTCCATATACAATATTTAGTAACTCCCATTCAAACAAGCAGGACTGCATTAATGCAGCCATCATTTTCTGGATTGTTAGTTACTTGTGCATATTTCCCTAAAGAAGAGAGGAAAGAAAACACTTTTGAACAAAGTATAATTTTCCAACAACTTCTGTTACTATGAAATATAAACAATCCTGAAAATCAGATATACGTAAGAAGAGCCATATTGGTTCAGCCCAAGAGACCTATCCCTCCATGAATTTATCTAGTTTTGTTTTTTTACATTGTTAGTGCTTTGGCCTTCCCAACATCCACAGGTTGACTGTGGTGTTTTAAATCTGCTGCCAATTTAATTTCATTTGGTGACCCCTTAGAGTTCTTGTGTTATGAGAACATAAATGTATTTATCTTTAAAAGTTCCCACCACCAATCCTACCCTATCAGGCAGGGGTAGGCAAAAATGCGACCTTCCGAGCCACCAGATCCAGACCACAGGAACCTCAGGCAGGCTCTGTGCTTGTAGCAGCTCTCTGAACACTGTGAGCCTGGGGAGAGGCTTCTCACACTGCCCTTGTCCCCAGAAAAATTTTGCAGCTCCCACTGGCCAGTTTCCAGCCAATGAGAGCTGCCTGTCTGGAGGACAGGCAGCACATGAAGTACCCCTCCCCCTCCAGGGTCACAGTGTTCAAAGTCAGCCACACATGCCCCTGCAGCCAGTGCAGGGGCACAGAAGGCAGGGACCCCAGCTGAGGAACCATCTGGGCTGCTGGCCAGAGCCTGCCTCTGGCAACCCAGCCCAATCTCCTGTCCCCGATGTAACCCAAATCCTCTGCACTCCTACACCCACAACCCCCACCCCCCCCCACACCCCTTGCGCACCTACCCCCTAACCAAAATACCTACATCATGAGACTTCAACTTAGCATTTTTAGCTAGTTTGAAAGCACCCTCCAGGACTCTGGATGCATGATGATGAATGACTGAGTGTCTATATTGAACCACACTGAAAAAAGTGGCTTCTAACGCTAATCTGCCAAGTCTTGAGTTCAGGAATTTGTCCTCTGTAACTACACAACCAGAAACAATAGTCCTGATCCTGCAAACCCTTATGTATATGCTTGAAACTAAATGAACTACTCATATTGCATAAAGTTATGCATTTGCTTAAATTTTTTGCAATATTAAGGTTACTGGTTAATAACAGCAGAGCAAACAAGAACCTTGACTTAGAGCCAGCTAAAGTTATTTTCAAGTGTATTATAGTGCTGATTTTGGACTCTTAAGCTTTCAGTTCACCTTAACTGTTAAATTATTTAAGACTAACAAGCTTATAACAAATTAGACTCAAATCTTTGTTAAAATTCTAGATGAGCTATAGAATACAGCTGATAACGTCTTGTTAGATACTTACCCCAGATGACTTTTCCCCCTTGTGTCACAAGGCCAAGCTCACTCACATTCACCTCAATAACGGTACCTTTGGTAATTACACCCAGTGTTGTGTACAGAGGGGAAGAGGGATTCTTCTTTACACCAAGGATTGGCAGACAAAAAGTAGCTTTAAGTTCAGGATGTGTTACATGAGCCTTCTTGAAACGTAAGCCCTATTACATAATCAAAAATTATTAAAGCGATCGCTTAAAAAAAAGTTGACCCACTAATTACATTATTTCCATAATTTTCTGTAGTTAAAGGAATTACAATGAGAAATCATTGAAGTGATTTTTTTTTAAATCAGCTGTCCATTGTAAGATGTCAGATTTATTCAACACTGAAATGATCAGCTTGATTAAATTCTTTAGATACTATTCAGATTTGTTCATTTTCAGTATGTATCACTGTAGAATTAGTATGGAAAGAAGGATACTTGCTGTTGCAGATTTCTATATATGCTGAAGAAATCAGGAGCTAGTAGTATAGTATTTCACATTATTTTTAGGCTCAAGTTCTTAATTTCTAAGAGTCCCTTGTAAAACCTAAAACAGCAGCCATTCTTCCCGTCTCACCTACTGTGGGATTATAAATCTGAGAGTTTTACTGAGCACTCTTCCATCCAGAGTTCACAAAACACTCCCCTAGGGAGGCAAGTAAAATTAACATTTACTGAAGGAATCTGAGGAACTGAGAGATGCAGTGACTTGCCCAAAGTTACCTAGCATGCCAGTGGTAGAGCTGGAAATAGGACCCAAGCACTGAATCTCAGACCAGTGCCCTATCCACTGGGTCACTGCCTCTCCTGAAAGAACTCTGGGGGTCCTCATACATCAGATTTCAGTTGGCTAGACAAATACCTCTCGAGGATAATCTAGGTTTACTTGGTCTTGCCTCTGCGCAAGAGTCTGGACTAGAACACCTTACAAGGTCCCTTCCAGCCATATATTTCTATAATTTAGGCTTTTATGAGGAAACCACTAGAAATGTGGCTACCTTAAAACAGTTTCAGCCTTAATTCTGGATTAGTGTGGAGATTATCAGTTTGTCACACAATCCGTGACCTCCACGATTTCAGGGCTTTGGCAGCATGCTTGGGCTGTTACCCCTGTGCCGCAGGGTGAGCTCCGAGAAACAGGGCTCTTGCTTTCAGGCACCTTCCCTCTGCTCTAGCGGTCAGTCCTGGTTCTGGGGATTGGCCGTTAGTGCTGGGGCCTCAGGCTTCCATGAATTCCTGATTGCCATACACTTGTGACTTTTACTAAAAATAAGTGGTAAAATCTAAACTAATTAGCAAAGTATATTTCCTCACTGGGAAGAGTCACTTGACAAACATTATGTACCGATTCAGTGCTTTAAACCACATCTTTATACAAGTAATTTACCATTGGTCGAATAAATCGTTCATATTTAGGAGGTTTTCGAGTAAAGCCATCCCCAACAAAGCAGACTTTGGTAACCATCCTCTTCCAGGCCTTCTTCTTCCTCTTTCCTGTACGGATGACCTTTAAAACTTCAGTTTCTCCTTGTGCACGGACTTTTGGCACAGGAACTTCCCATTTCCCCTACAAAGAAGGGCCAGTAGTATTACTAAAGTGTTAGCACATGGAAGGGAAGAGATATCAAAGAATAAAATAAAGGGAAATTATAATTCCTTCTTTTATATAACTAAGGTGTAGCAATTCTTAAATATTATTGTATGAAAAACATTTATAAAAAGATGTCATTCTGATAAACTAAGACAATTAGCATAAGGAACACTATTGTCTCAAACATCTGAATTCTTTATATCAGTCAATATATATTTAGCTCCCTTTTCTGGCATTTTTTTTAAATTGATTGATTTTTCCCTCCCCATATTCTATTGGGGTCTGTGATAATTTGACACTGTTGCTAAATGTCATGAAAGTTACTGTATATGCTTGTTAGCTATTTTTCTGACTAAAATTCTCCACCATTAAGAGTTTTTGCAGATACAAATATACTGAGTTTTTCTGAAAAAAAAAAGAAAGCTTAACATGCCAATTACAGATGTTAAAACTGTTAGCCAATAGTGCTTAAACTAGTTAATCATTTTAACCAAGGTTCACCATCCCCGCCATGGCCATGAGGTTCCACCATAGCTACGGCTGCTTTGGCCAGTGTGGCACGGCTGGCCACGGCCTGAGTTAACCAGCAAAGACTAGTTAAACAGTTAACATACCAGTAAGCCTCACGCTTACCAGTTACCGGTAATATCCCTTATGCCAATCAAACCTGCACAACTATTCAGACTGCCTCCTGATTGCAAGTGAATGGTTATTAAACAAACCCCAGCAACAGAAATTATGTGAATTTTTTCTATTGTTACATACAGCTTTTTCTTTTCGTTTCTGTTTGATCATGTTGGAGAGAACTTTTGCCCGGGACTGGCCCTCTCTATCCAGCAGGTATGCTGGTACAGCTCCTTCTGGGGTTCTCTCATCATTCTTTTGCTTGGTGTTTCTTTTTTCATGCATCTTAATCCTAGAAGGAAAACCAAAAAGTATCCAGAAAAACATCCTGATGCTATACAAAAAACATCTAAAGCTGGAAGGCCATATCACACTTGACTTTCAATATAAGCCCTAGGTATACTCAGAGGCTCTCTTTTAAAGATGTAACTTCTTTTCAACTCCAGGATTTATGACCAAAACTGACTATGTAAAAAATGCTGTGAAACAGCCTAGTGATGTGAGTGAAAGGTTAACTGGTAATCAGTGCAGGAACTGCCCCTGTCTGTGATGGGGAAGGAGTGCAAGGGACCCACTCCAGCCAGCCCACCCCCTTTAATAAGTTAACCACCACTATTAATCAGCTAACCAATTAAAACAGGATTTTACATCCTAAAAGGGATATGCTAAATCAGTGGTCCTCAAAGGGTGTTGGTGACCCCTTTCGCATAGCAAGTCTAAGTGCCTCCACTCTTAAATATTTTTTTAAAAGTTTAAAAAAAAAAAAGTATCACTATTAAAAATGTTGGAGGTGAAATGAGCTTTGGGGTGGAGGCTGACAGCTCATGACCTCTCAAACTGGGGGTTGTGAACACCAGAGCTGAATAAGCTTTTCATCTAATTAATTCAGTTAAGTTGTGGGTAAAAATTTCAAATACAAGTGTGATTTTAACTTTACAGATTAGTACAGTAATTTAAGATCTTAAGAGCTGCACCACTTCTGATAAATTTAAAGAAGGCAGAGAAATATCTGAATAAATAGTAGGGTCATGCAAAGGCCCTAGCCCATTACTTAATAATGATGCTAGAAGCGGTTCCAGTGTTTAATGTTCATTATTGGTAGTGCTACGTACTAGGTCCACTGCTAGCATTGACTAGACAGGGGAGAGCAAGGAGAAATTATTTTAATTATGGCACAATTTTGTTCCTGCAAATATGCATTTTTGAAGCTTTAGTGCATAAGTTAAATGGGCCTCCTCTACGGATCTTAGAGTAGTTGTAGTTATGAAATATTAAGCTAAGTCACAACCTTGAGCTATCATGAGATTTCAACAATATCAAAGAAAACACGGATACTCACGTCTTTTTCATTTGTATCTTCTCAGCATGGCGCTGCTTATGGTAGAGTTTGGCCTTCAACCCAATCAATTTCTTGGCCTTCTTTGACCGTTCATGAGCCTCACGGCCCTCCTTCTTCCTCTTCTTCTCATGATAATCCAAGCGATAACCATATCGCTTGCGGTGTAACTCTATGTAATCATTCTGTGGCTGTACAAGCAAGGAATATTGTTTAGACATTAGTAAAGTGTGTCAAGAAGCTTTTTGCACAATATACTCAATTTCCTCTTATCTCCAATAGTTTGTACTACAGAGCCAACATTCACTATGACTGAATACTTCTTAGAGAGAGCTGATAACAGCATAGTGTGGTTACAACAGCCACTGCACAAGCAGAAATTATTTTCACACATTTGAAAAGAGACTACAACAGGTGCAGTGCACATAGTGTCTAGATCCACACACACCTGATTCCTGAGATCAGCTTAGTCAAACAAAAACAAAGCTTACTCCTCACTCTGAGCTGCCTTCTGAAACTTAGCCACTCACACCCTCTCTCCAGAGAGATAAAACAGACGTTCCCAGGTTTATTTGGCAACATACTTCCTGGATGATCAGTCTGTGTGTCTGACTTAATTCTTATTATGAAAAAAATGGGTATAATAATCTTTCCCTCTCTCATGTTGGTCTTGTGAGGCTAAACACCCGTAAGGCACGACTATGGTAATGGAGGCCATATGTATGATTGACGACATAGGTAGATACGTCAATACCTCATATCCTATTTGCAATGAATGAGATTTATCTACAATCATGGTTCATTCTCCACTTCAGGATGACTCAAAAGAGAAGTCCTGTATCCCTCTACAGGCTGCGGGGAATCTGTCTATATTAGCAAAGGCCTATTATACTGAATTCTGCCATCATCCCATTCCTCATGCCCTAGTTTAACCACACCGAATGCAATGGTGGCGTGTGTGCAAATGATAAGCACTGAAATTATAGCTCAGATTTACAAGATAGTCCTTTTAAATATCTGCCTATCAATACAGTTAACTGGGTCGCCAACATTACAGGATCAGACCATCCCTCAGTTGTTACAAAACAGCTATAAATATTATCTTCTTCCATCCAATCAAAGAAAAGCAACAACCAGATTAGTTTACTAAATTTTTGTTTGCAGGAGCATGATTCATGTGATGGCTGAGCACCCCTTCACAGACACAGAGCTGGGGCGGGAGGGAGCACAGTACCGAGTTGTCTATATGCAAAAGGAGGCAAAGGCTGAAGTACCACAGCAGGGACTGTAGACTGAGACCACCTGGCTCCAGGACACTGGTCTGAACTAGGGATGTTAAATATTGATTAATTAACTGATCAAATAGCTGATGGGATTTTCATCAAATTAGTCGATAAGGACTAGTGTGCCACGTGGAGCCCGGTGCCAGCAGGGAGTCACCCACTGCCCCTAGGCTCCATGTGGGCGCTTCCACTTTGAAGTGTGGACAAGCCCCTGCCCCCTCCCACGGAGCTGGAGAGAACCAGCTTTTAAGCCAGCTCCCCCCCAGCACCCTCTCCTCTTCCCCCTCCTGCTGCCTCTTTGTGATAGAGGCGGTGGGGGGGGGGGAGGGGGCGACTAGTCAACTAGGATGTCACCTATCCGATAAGCTTTTGCTTACAGTCTGTTAGTCACTGTAAGTTACAGCCCTAGTCTGAACGGTGGGGCGTGCCCCAGAAAGGGGGGAGGGGCAGGGCAGCAACGGGGAGAGTCTCCGGTGGTAGGGAGGTGGACTCAGAGTCCTCTCCGCAGTGCCGGAGAGCGAGGGCAGCGGCTGTCCCGGGACTCGCCGAGGACGCGGCAGACGGGACGCCCCGCGGCTCTCGGGACAGGCCAGCGCTGCAGCCATCGAGGGAGGACAAGTAGGGTCCGGCTACGCCCGGCCCAAGGCCCCCTCCCGTCGGCGGAGCCGCTCTTCACCCCTCCCGGCGCCTCCTCACCATGGCGGCTTAGCGCGTGGGGCTGGGGCGGTGGTGGGCAGCTCGCGCCTCAGCCGCCGATGGTCCCCTACGGGCGCCGCGCGAGAAGGAAAAGACTGGTGCGACTGGAAAACGGCTCCGAGTAGAGCCACTTCCGGCCCCAGCAGTTTCGTTGTGCCTGTAGTGAGCGTTACACGTCATCTTCCGCTGACGGCCTTCGCTTCCATGCGCCTGTTGGTGTCGAAAAAAAGCTTGATTCGTGGCCTAGCAGCTTAATCGTGGGCAGCGCTTGATGGAACCTTCCTGCGTGAGCCCGGAACCTGGGAAGAGGGGTGGGCGGGGCTGACCGGGAGGCAGAGAAAGGGCACCGCGCCACCCAGCGGTCTCGGAAAACGCTTCCTTATCACAGCCTTTCTGGGTGGAGTGTGATTGGAAGGTGGCCGGGCGGAAGCGGAAGTGAGCTGCTGCAGGGTCGCGGGGTGAAGGGTCAGACATTCCCAGGAGGCTGGCAGCGGGTCCTGAGCGGGTGCGCTGTTGTAGGTCAGCCCAGAGGTTCGCGAGCGGCTCGGGGAGGGGGGCGGTGTCTTGGCTGCGGCCGGTGAGTGTCGCCAGGCAGTGGAGGCCTGGGACCGCGTGTGACCTGCTGAGCCGTTCTGTGGAGAGCCCGGGGGGGCCGGGCCCAACTCCCCGCCTGAGAGGGTCACTGGGGAGTTTTCTGTGTGGCTCGTTGCTGGTAGCGGCTAGGGGTGTCTATGGGCAGACGACTTCACGATTAACTGATACTGCACCCCCCGCCTTTGCTGCCTGTGATACAGAGGCGGTAAGGGGGGGGGGAGGTGGGAGCCGGTGCCCACAAGGACTGGATCCTCTTGGTCTTCCACTCCTGCCTCTGATAGTAGTGCAGAGGGTGAGGGGGCAGGAGGGAGCTGACACGTGCAGGGAGCTGGCTTTTAAGCAAGTATTCTGCGTGTGCCAGCTCTGTGGACCCCCCTCCCCCCCCCCCGCCTTCCCTCCATCCGCAGACGGGGGCTGGTGCCATCCCATGCTGTTGTCTTTGTATCAGAGGCAACAGTGCAGGGCCTCAGCTGGGAGACAGTCTGTGCGGGAAGATGGTTTTTGGACCGGCTCCGCTTGCCACCCTGTGCTGCTGCCTCTAAGAGGCCAGGTGGGATCCCTGCCAGTTAGGGAGGCAAAGTGACTTGCCTGAGAAGTCTGTGGAATCTAACCCTGTCCCTGATGCCCAGTTTAGTGCCTTCCCCACAAAACTAGCTTGCCTTTCTGCTGGCATTGGAGTTGGTGATGCTTGGGAATTGTTTTTTTTTTTCTCATCTCCCTTCTCCTTAGAAGCTGTGATTGACAACAGGCCATTTACAACTTGTAATTGCACCAGGTGTTATCATTACAGAGACAATATATTCTTAAACAAAAGAAAAAAATGTAAAAAGCAAATGTACATGGAAGCTTTAAGCAGGTGACTTGTCTTGTGGTAGTGCACAGTGTGCCAGCCTGGATTATTTATATGGAAAAACACTAGATGCTAATGTAACCACAATTTCCTTTACTAAGTTTGAAGGCCAAAAGGTATTTTATGCAACTCTGCTAAACCTGCATAATATCCTAACAATAAGCAATCATTACTCTCAATAAAGTATCAAAGTTTTCATAAGCATGTGATATTTATAAGTAGGATGGACCTAGAGGAAGAGGTCTTATTCTGGCATGCTCCATTCTGACACACATCCTTCAGATTCAGGGCTTGCTTTATACCTTCTAGCTAACTTGCTAATTTTAGCAAAAAACTAGTTTGAACCTATTTATTCTTACTGTCTTTTTTGTGTCCTCCCTCCTTGCTTATCAGCAGAACAGAGAGAAGGTGTGTGTGTTTCTTTAAAGACAGTTCTTTTATTTGTCTTGTTACAGCAATTTATTTTATTACTTTTTGAACCATGCATTTTTCCAAAACTACAAGTAATAAGTAAGACTACTTATTCTTATGGTCGTCTAGGATTTTGAGTCTTTGAGTATTTACTTGAGTCTGATTGCTATGTAATGGATTTGGTGCTAGGGATGTTAGTGACTAGTCGACTATCTGATCAGCAAATTCAGAAGTTGACTAGTCACTTCCCCTCCCCCCCTTGCTGCCTCTATCAGAGAGAGGCAGCAAGGGGTGAGCAGGAGCCGGTGCTTGGGGCACCAGCTTTAAGCCAGTACCCCCTCCCCCCCCGCACCGTCTCCACAGGGGAGGCAGAGGCACAGTGGGGAAGCGCTGTGAGAGGGGACTGCTTCAGCCTCTGCTTGAGCTGTTCTCACTGCAGGCACTTCTGCTTTTAAAATGTAAAGAGCTCTCTGGGTTCTTGTACATTTCAAAAGCGGAAGTGCCGCAAGGAACATGGGAGAGCGGGGACTCAAGTAGTTCCCACTCGCCCCATGTTCTCTGCAGTGCCACCCACCAGCTGCCTCTCAGCTGCCTCTACGAGAGGCAGCAAGAGGTGGGGGACAGGAGCCAGTGCTGGGGGGGGGGAGCCACCTTAAAAGCCAGTTTCCCCCCAGCACTGTCTCTGGGGTGCCGCCTGCTGCGAAGCAGCTCTTGTCCGCAGGGCCCCTCCTCCTGTAGACAAGGGCTGTTGTCACCAAGCAGCCCCTGTTCTCAGGCTGCTGCCTGAGTAGCCCTTGCCCGTGGCCAGCCCTGGTCTGCGAACAGGGGCTGGTCCAACACCAGCCCTTGTTCGCGGTGGACACGGCTGTCCGCCACAAACATGGGCTGGTGTACTCAGTGTGCGCTGGGACTGAGCAGTCCTGGCTAGCACTGATCGCTGAGCCTCTGTTTTTGAAATGTAGTAAGAGCTCAGTGGCTCTTACTACATTTAAAATGCAGAGCTGCAGCACAGGTGGCTCTGGAGCCAGCATGAGGTAGGACTGCTTATTCCTGGCTGGAGTGGGCTCCTGTAGCTACCCCCGCTGTGGCTGTGCGCAGCAGCACTTATCTACTAATCGTATAATCGATACAAATTGTATTGACTATACAATTAGCCAGATAATTGCATTTTGACATCCTTATTTGGTGCTATTGGAAAGTTGAACTGGTACTGTGCTGTTGCTGTCAAACAATATTTCCTTCTCGGAATTAATTAGAAGCACACTGTGCAGCTTAGCCCTGTAGTCCAGGAGTTTCATGGGCTGTTTGGGCAGGAATATGGCCCATGCTTTTAAACTGAGTACATAAATGATTACAAAGTAAGTACTGGCATATTTTTTTTGTGTAAATCATTTTTAGCAGCTGTTGGCTTTACTGTACATAAGAACCTCTGTTACAAATACCTGTGAATAAAGGTTATTTGTAACTGAAATATTCATAACTCTGAACAAAATGTTATGGCTGTTCTTTGAAAAGTTTATCACTGAACATTGACAGCTTTGAAACATTACTATGCAGAAGAAAAATGCTGCTTCCCCCCCCCCCCTTTTTTTTTAAAGTTATTTAACACAGTACTGTACTATATTTGCTTTTTGTCTCTGCTGCTGCCTGATTGTGTACTTCTGGCTCCAAGGCGTGTGATAGATTAGTCAATTCTATCTCTGGTGTTTGTAACTCTAAGGTTCTACTGTATGCATCTAATAAAATATGGCCCCATGAAGTTCCCATTTAGGCCTGTGAGAGTTTTCCTATTGACTTGAATGTAAACAGGTCAGATACTTAATTTGAATCATAATCTTTTTATACAGTATTTGTTTATATTGGCAGGGTACAGCTGTAGATTGCAGAGCAATAATGTTAAGAGTTCTAAGGAGACTTTCTGTGAATGTCCTTAAAGCATCAAGTTTGTGCAACGAGGTAAGATTTTTATTTGCCAGAAAGCAGTTGCTTGGTATTTTCTTTTAAGCAAAATGGGATACTTTTAAAGCAATCTGAATAACTATATATATTTAATGTCAGGAATGAAGCTTAATATGCATTCTGTTTCAAATATCAAAATAGGTTTTTATTTTACAGTTTTTGAGGAAGTTCAGAAATAAGTAGATGGGTTTTCATGTGTATATCGTTACTACAGTGAAGTGGTAATTTCAGTAAAATGTTTTGTTTATATGTGTAATTCCAACGAGGCCCAGTATACCATTTGGTCTCATTCCCTGTATGTGTTTAAAGTAGGGATGTTAAGGGTTAACCAGTAAGCCTCACTGTTAACAGGTGAGGTTTACTGGTTAAGCTTCACTGGTGGGGCTGGAGCAGCTTGGTGCCTGCCGTGGGCAGGGAGCTGCTCTGTGAACAGGGGCTGTTCCAGCGCAGCTCCTGCCTGCAGGGCACCCTGATCCACCAAGGACAGAGATTGCTTCGGCTGGGACACCAGAGCAGCTTCTGCCTGCAGCAGAGGTGGAAGTGTTCCAGTTGGGCTGGGCTCCCCCTCCCCACCATGCACAACCCTTTCCCCAATAGTCAGTTAACCAGTTAAATAATATGTTTAACTGGTTAGCCAATTAAACAAGATTTTACAACTCTAGTTTAAATACTGTTCTTACTGACAGTAGTCTTTAACGTTGACATGTATTTTCATTAGGCTTTTAAAATTGTGTTGGGTTTGGATTTGTTTTTGGTCTTTGACTCTAACAGGTAATGCTGAGATGCCTGCAAGTGTCCAAATATTATTGTTCAGAATAGCTGAAGCAAGAGATGCATGAAAATGTTATCAGATTATTCGTGCATTTCTTGCTGCAGATATCATTATAGTCATTTTAGGAAAAGGACAGTGCAAGGAGTTACTACAATTTTAAAAAAAAAGTATTTCTACAAAGTAACTATTTTTAATTTTTTCCCTTAAAGTGTATATGCTGCAGGTGGCCAAGAACGATCGTTGTAAAAAGATTAAAATCACAAGAATGTCATGAAAGAAACTACAACTTTCCACCAGGTAATATTTTAAATTATTGTTGAATTTTTCTTAACTTGCCTTTAGAAAGAAAATAGAAAAAAATTCCTAAATTATACTGTTATAATCTTATTGTTCTATAACCATTGTATATAACATTAAGTATATCAAACAGGAAAAGAGTAGAGAAGAGGCTCAAGGGCACAGCAATGAGGCATTGCATAGTAGAAGGCATAAGAGGAAAATGTAAATTCTTTAGCAAAAATGAAAAAGAATCAAATAATGGGCTAAGTGTTCTGGAGAACTAGCCTTACGGCTTGAAGTACTCAGTAAAGATAGGCTAACTAGTAATATCAAGATCTGCCTTGATCAAGTAGCATGTGAAGAGAGATAGATATTCCTGATCAGAGAGAGAGAGATTCTTAGCTCCCTGAAGGACAGTTGCATTACTGAACATTTGTTAAAAGGGGGTTGACCAAAAAATTTCTGTGAAAACAAACATTAATTTAAATTTGCTGTTCATTTGGGAGGACGCATCTGCTGGAGACTTCACTGCTATTCAATATTTTCATTAAGGGTTTGAGTAATGGAGCAGAGTGTGTGCTTAGAAAATTTGCAAGATAACACTGAGCTGAGAGGGGTTACAAGCAGTTTGGAATACAAGTTGCCTTTCTGAAAACTGGCTCTCTCTGGTCTGGCCACATCCCATCGTCCAGCAGAACCATGGATGCTCCTGGACCAGAGAGCCTGGGAGCCAAAGGGCTGGAGGGCCAGCTGGGGGTGGGGACAACAGGGTTGGCAGCCTAGGGGCAGCGTGGGACCTGCCTGGAGTCCTGCAGCAGCACAGGGCCAGAGCCCCACGACAGCCCCAGGGAGTGCAGGGCTGGAGCCGGAGACCCACAGCAGCCCCAGAGACTGACAGCAGCTGGGTGAGCAGCCCAGCCAGGTTTGGTGGGTGGAGCCAGGCAAGGTGCTTGCTGGGGTAGCCTGCAAGCAGCAGGCGGTAGACTTGGGGGCCAGAGGTAGGGGACCTCCCCGGTACGGCAAATTCTCTCATTTGGAACCAGTCAGGTCCCAGTGGTGCTGGATCTGGGAGGTCCAACATGTACAGAATTAGAATTCAAAATGACCTTGACAAATTGAGTGTTGGTCTGAAATCAAAAGGATGAAATTTTAGCAAGTCAAATGTGAGGTATTTATTCTTAAGAAGGAAAAATCAAATTTACAAGTACAAAATGGCAAATAAACTGCTTAGGAAGTATTGCTCTGGGGATTATAGTGCATCTCAGACTGAATATAATCCCAACAGCATGATGTAGTTGCAAAAAAAGCTATAGATTGTGGGATGTATTAATGGGGTCTCGTGTAAGACAAAGCATGTAATTGTCATGTATTACTTGGCAGCGGTAAGATTTCAGGTTTCGTTCATGCAGTGGGAATTGAAGTTTTGACTGTTGCTTTTTTTCCTGCAGTAGGAGATGTCAAATCTTTGCGTTCTATCATTACTCCTCCTATATCTAAGTAAGTAGTGCCTGTTAATATTCTGTATGTAAGCAGTAGATACAATGATGATGTGTGTTGCAGAAGAATCATAGAATATTATAGTGACCTCTACTTCAATCTGTTCAGGCTCTAAATTGTGCTTGATAACAATTCTCTTTTTTTAATGCGGAGTTGGGGATATATCCCCATCAATAAATCCAAGGAGGCAGGAACCAATTGTGTGTTGGGGGGGGTTTCAGGTTGGTGGAATGGGAGTCTTTATGTTGACTTCAGTGGGCCCTTGATTGGACCCTCAGTGAAAAGGTCATTATATATGCCGATTTGACTTCAGGTCTGTTCTGATCTTGGTAACGTTTACCAGTGAGAACCTAGTGACATGCTGTCTAGCTGTTTGTTCTCTGATTCCAGTGCTTGATATCTGAATATAAACTATAGTACAAACATGTATTCCCTGGTTTTTAATCTTCTTAGTACTGTCCCCATCTGTTTTGAAAATAGTTGATTAGTGGTGATGTGAAAGAAACCCCAAGACTATATTTCTGCTGTTTTTAACATCAAAAAGTTATACGTACTACAGTTATGCACAAACTACATCATTGGTGAGGTGAATAGGGGTGGGGAAGGAGCTACCTTTGACTGTTGATCATGAAGTAATATATTTGATCAGAACCACAATATTGCTGAATAAAAAAATTACATGAAATACTTTTGCTTACTTTATGCAGAATTCGTAACATTGGCATCATGGCTCACATCGATGCCGGGAAAACGACAACCACAGAGAGAATGTTATACTATTCTGGATACACAAGAGCACTGGGAGGTTAGAATTGCTGCATTTATTTCAGTTGCTTTGAGAAGCTTAGCAGATATTAATGTAAAGTTAGAGGTTGTCCTGTAGAATAAGTTATACTGAAATGACATTATATTTTGTACTATACTGAAACACAATAAAAGTACAATACATATTCCACTATATAGAATAATGCATAAGATGGGCGGGGGTTTTTTTGGTTTAGTCCGTGGAATTCTGGGACACTTCAGTGTCAATATTTGTAGTGCACGTAACAAATCCTAGGATAGTAAGAATCTTGCTAGTGTCAGTTTTTAATTCTTAAATGGCTTTTAATTGGATTAGCTTCAAATTTCAGGATGCCCCTCATTTATGCATTGTATTGTTCACAGAATGTTCTAGACACATTCAGATGGAAATGCTAGTGAGATCCTCAGTCTTGCTCCAGAATGCCACATAACAGGGACAGAGTGGTATAAAAAGTCCCTAAAACACCAGGGAATGACCAGGGAATGATTTTCCTGGCACGGGAAGTGAAAAAGTTTTGAGGCTGCCTTATTTTTAAGCTGGACGTAGGGGGCTTGATGGAGGCTAGGCTGCTGCACCTGTTGTCTCTAGGGCAGCCCAGGGAAGCTGTTTGGACAGGCCCTCAAGACACTCTTCAGCCTTTGAAAGAGCTCCATTTTAGAAAAGCTCAAGAACAGGATGGCACAAATCTGGCTTACTTTACCTTTCCATCCCCCTTGGTTGTGAGTTCTGTGCCGCACCTCTTAACTGGCACATCACAGAATCCCATCCATTGATGCTACAAAATTAAAGCATCCATGAATGTTTAGCAACTGGAATCTCTGTTTTAAATATATTAAAGCAGGCTTCATATAATGAATGCTCCCATTGATACTCCTTTTTGTTATAATGCATTCTGTTCACTTTGTGTTTTGTCTTGCTATTTAAATTTTGCACAGTCACTCTTCAGTAACAAAAGTTAAGTTGTTGGCAGCACTTCACTGTGGTTTCCTGAATTGACTGAAAATGTATCAAGTATTCCACCAAAAATACAATAGGAAGAATTCAACATCCTAATTTTAAAATTCCAGTGTTCATTTAGGCTGATGTCTGAGATCAACATTATGAGAGGGTCAGCAGTCTAATTATAAACTGGCAGGCATTCAGGATGAGAAACTAAGTATAAAGTAAATTAAATATTTAGGAAAAGAAATAAGGACATCTGCGTTACTGTTTTGGCTTCTTGCTGCGGGGAGCATTTTGTATTAGTGCACCAAAGAAGCAAATGCAAATGAAAGCAAGAAAGACTGAATAAATGCAGTTGGATAGTAGTCCCTGGCCCTGGATTCCCCATGTAGCAAGAAGCTGAAATAGCTGGCTCTATACAGCCGCTTGGTATTGGCAATATTTTGAGGGAAAGGTGGGTGGCAGGAGTGCTGCTGTGCTCTGGTGAGCTCTTGCTGCTGGATTAGGGATTATCTGATTGAACAATTTAAAGTGGCTCTGAGACTGTGTTTTAAAGTTACACAGGACTTGGGAAAGCACAAACCAGCCCATATCAATCCACAGCAGTGAGGAAACTGAACAAAAAGGTGGCATAAATGTACCTTTGCTTCCCCTTTCTCCCTTACCACTCCTTGGCTGTATTCAATAGTCTTCTACCACATCTGAGGATTCAGCCATAAGTGCGGAGGTGAATTTTATTAGATAATTTTTTTTCCCAGATTAACTTCTCTTCAGAAATCAGCTGGTTACCAATAGCCTTATCATTCTATTCCCTGAATCGAAAGCAATTTTCATATTTTGAAAATATATAGAGTTGATAAGGTCTAGGATAAATAATCATCTTGACTTTGGTCCAAAGCAGATAACTTTACATTTTGAATTATGTGACCAAACTGTGCATATGTTCATACTGATAGATGTTGATGATGGGGACACAGTGACGGATTTTATGGCGCAAGAGCGAGAACGTGGTATTACCATTCAGTCTGCTGCTGTTACTTTTGATTGGAAGGGCTATAGAATCAACCTGATTGACACACCAGGTACAGTATTTTGAATATGTTCTATCAGGCTTTCTCCTGCTGGCGGTAGGGCGGAGTAGATGGGCTTAGGTAGTTTAGAAACTGAATCTGCAATCTCAGAGGGTTCAGATGGATGCTAGGCCTAACTGTTGCTGTGGTTTTATAAAGAACAGGTTAAAGAATATTTAGATAAGTTAGGTGTATTCCAAACTGCAAAGCCTGATGAAATTCATTCTAGGATACTTAAGGAATTATGTTTAAAATGGGGAACAAAGATCACCTGGGAAATTAGACTAGTTATATGAACTGTGATACTTGGAAAAGTATAGAGCAATTTTTAAGCACTAAGAGGATAATGGGCTAATAGCCAATGTGCATTTATCAAGAACAAATCTTACAAAACCAACCTGAATTCCTTATTTAACAGGGTTTCTGGCCTAGTGGATGTGGAGGAAACAGTATTTGTGATGTATCTAGATTTGTAGTAAGCTTTTGCCACGGTCCCATATGACAGTTTCATAAGCAAACTAGGAAAATGTGATCTAGATGAAATTATTATAATGAGGGGAGAATAACTGGTTAAAAGATCATACTCAAAGTAGTTATGAGTGGTTTGCTGTCAAACTATCAGGATGTATCTGTGATAGGTTGGACCTCTTGGGAGGTCACCTGAGATGCCACTAAGTCAGCCTCTTCTGCTAGCCTGGGTCTCCTTTACCTGGGCTTGCTGGGCCAGGCTCAAAAGACCATTCTAGCCAAGCACACAGGTAGGGCCATGCCAACAGCAGAATGATACAGACGCTGAGATCAGGTCTGTGAAGGTTCAGCTTAAGGGACTTGCCACAGCACACAGATGTGTATCTCTCCAAGTGCAAACCCAAAATTATATGAAATTTGACTCTTCCCTCAATGTGGAGGAAGTTATGCACAACTTCCTGCCCCCTGTTAGAAACTGCACAAACTGGGTTATATTATAAATCAGAAATATATTAACTAAGTATAAAAGGTGTATCTTAAGTGGTAAAAGAGGTGTCAAACAAAACAAAGCAGATTACTAAGAAAATAATACAAGGCATGATAGCTAAGCTAGATTCACTTAAGAAAGTGATTACAAATACATATTCCTCCCTCTAGATATTGTTTTAGAGTTCTTCACAGTCCAGGGGTATTTTTTTAGTTTGGGTCCAACAGTTCTTTTCTTCTCCCTCCCCCTCTCCCTGCCCCCAGTTCTAGTCCTCTTGTTTTCAAGTGTCTTTTTGGGTGGGAAGGTGGTGGAGAAGCAAACTGAAGACCTTGGTTGTTTTCCACCCTCCCTTTATATAAGATTTCCATAAGGCAGGAATCCTTTGTTTGATTCCCCCACCTCCCAGTAGAATGGTTCAGTCCAAGATGGAGGTTAGCATCAGGTGACCAGGGGTACGTTCTACACAGCAACATTATTTCAAAATAACTGAGTCCATATCTACACAGCAAGCAGTTATTTCTAAATGATGTCGAAATACTGTCAAGCTGGAGGACTTCTTACTCCGACTCTTATAACCCTCATTGTGCGAGGAGTAAGGGAAGTCAGAGGAAGAGTGCTCTATTTCGAAATAAGTGCTGTGTAGACTCTCCGAATTTCAAAATAAGCTATTTCGAAATAAGATATGCAATTGACATAGCTCAATTTGCTTAGCTTATTTCGCGTTAAGTCCTGCTCTATAGACCCATCCCAGGTTACCGGATTCTGTAGCATCATAACGCCAAGAGTCTGTGGCAGAGTGGAACGTCCACAGGAAGGCCAACCCTTTTTCACAGTCCATTGTTGTTACTGATGGGCCATCAGCTCTGTCTGGTTTTTCTATTGCTGTTCCTGAAGTGTTAGCAGTAGGTGTCAGCCAAAGTTACATAGTTGAAATATAAGTACATAATCGATATTTCTAACTTTGGACACAAAAATGATGCATGCATGCAAATAGGATAATCATATTCAGTAAATCAGACCTTTTTAACGATACCTTACTTGAGTTATCTCAATACATTGTATTTAGATCAAGCATATTTTCATAAAGAATATGGAATGTCATGGTGTCTAGTAAGTTCTACATGGGTTACACCTATGTCTGCTGCTGTTCAGTATTTTCATTAATGACTTGGATAATGGAATTGGGAGTGTTCTTATAAAATTTGTGGATGTTATCAAGCAGAGGGGATTGCAGGCACATTAGAGGCCAGGATTAGAGTTCAAAACAACTTTGACAAACTGAAGAATTCATCTGAAATCAGCAAAATGTAAGACAAGTACAAAATACTATATTTACAAAGGGAAAAGCTCAAATGTACAACACAAAATGGGAAATAATTTGCAAGGCAGTAGTACTGCTGAATAGGACCTGGGTGGATCACAAATTAAATATAAGACAATGGTGTGAGACACTTGCAAAAAAAAAGTTGTAATATTCTGGGGTGAATTAACAGGAATGCCATGCAAGACTGGAGGTGACTGTCTTGCTCTACTTAATGTTGGTCAGGCATTAGCTAGAATATTGTGTCTAGTTCTGATTGCCACACTTCAATTTATCCACATCTTTTTTTGGAGAGCGGCAAGGAGACAGACACAAAAATGATAAGAGGTTCAGAAAACCTGGTTTACAAGGAAAGGTAATTAATTCTGGGTGTGATTACAATTGAGAAAAGAAGACTGAGGGAGAGACCTGATAACATTCTTCAGATAAGTATAGGGCTGTTATAAACAAGATGATGATCAATTGTTTTCCATGAAGGTAGGCAAATAAGCTATATGCTTAATCTGCAACAAGTGATATTTAGGTTAGATACAAGTGAAAAATTAACTATAATGACAGGTAAATACTAAAATAGATTACCAGGGGAGGTTGAGGAATCCCCATCATTAGAGGTTTTTAAGAACAGTTTAGAAAAACACCTTTATGGAGAGGTCTTAGGTGTACTTTGTTCAGTGACTTCTAACGGTCCTTTCCAGACCTATTTTTCTATGATTCTGTAGTGTAGTGTATGTATGTGAGCCGATAACACTTGATATGAGCATTTTTATAAACTTAAAGAATTGTTACCATTCTGACACAGTGAAAAATGTTATATGTAACATACTGCTTTTACCTGTTTGAATAATGTTACAGCATTTTGTAAATCATTTAGGTCATGTGGATTTTACAGTGGAAGTTGAACGTTCCCTGAGAGTGCTAGATGGTGCAGTAGCTGTGTTTGATGCTTCAGCTGGTGTGGAGGTAAAATTACTCTGAAGATTGTGCCACATGTAATGATTTTAAATCTGCTGAAGTAGCTTCCTCTAACACCCTGTTCTGTGTGTGTGTGTTTATGCTCTGATGGCTGCAGTCAATCAAAATTTGGTTTCAGAAAGCCAGTCACTTAAATTTGAGATGCGATTCCACATGGAAATTATGATTTTTCTGTGGTATTGAGAACTTTCTTGCTCCTGATGGCGGCAAAAATAAATGTGTTCCATGTTGGTACTTTGTAAGAAATACAGATCTCGTTAAGATGTTTTGGCTAGCTTCATCTGTGGGAAGAAATAAGTAGGCGTTAATATTCTTACATAAAATGTAATTGTAGAGAATTATTTTAATTCTCTGCCAAAATGCTGTTTCTCCAAGTCACTCTTGGAGTGTCTAGTATGACCATTAGATCAGAGCCCAGAAGCCTGGTGAACAGGCCTGAATTTGATTTTTCCCGTGTGGCACCGTATGGCCATGTGTACGCTATGCAGAAGATTGATGTCCCAGAGATCAATCTTCTGGCATTCGTTTTAGCGGATCAAGTCTGGACCCATAAATCAAATGCTGAAGGCAGCTCTGTATGGTGTTTGGTACTCCTCATTTCGTGAGGCGTAAGGGAGGCTTACGGGAGCATTTGCTCCTGTCGACCTCCTGCTGCGAGGCTGGTGCAGAAATGTGATTTAAGATACGTCGACTCCAGCTACGTAATTAATGTAGCAGGAGTTGTGTATCTTATTTCGACTTTCCTCTGTAGCTTAGACCAGGCCTATGTGCTGCTATGATGGAGAAGCTTTTGCTTTTTTTTAAAAAAAAGCTAAGAGTTCTCCTATTACATGGGATACTGGTATTAACTTCCCATATGTGTTAAGAGACTAGACTTCTATATTTGAACTATTTCTAATATACCAGATTTAATTTGCTTTAATAAAAAAATATTAGAAATGCCCAGCAATGTGCAAGTTGCATTGATTGCTGTAGTTGTGCCAGCCCAATTGCAATAAAAATCAGTGGCCCATCTGTAGCTATGCTTTATGTGCACTTCGCCATGTTAGGAGTATGTGTAGTGTGTATACTTACTAGTTTTTTATTCTTTAAGGCAGTGGTTCTCCGAGTGCAGTGAGCTCAGCCCACCCCCATGCAGTGGGGAGCCCGTTCTCCCGCTTGAGCCTTGTGGTTGCTACGCAGCCGTGAGGCTGCAACAACAGGTCCAGCTTTTGGCTTGAAGGGAGGGGAGATAGAGGAGGTGAAAGAAGCCCCAACCTTCCCGACCAGACCTGTCTTGCGGAGCTTGATCTGCCTCTCTCTGCGATCCGGGTCTGGCAGGGAAGATCAGGGCTTCCTTCACCTCCCCTGGCGCACCCTCCAATCTGGAGCTGTTGTTGCATTCTCACGGCTGTGCAGGCTGCTAGGCTATAGCACCAGCACTGGCTTCCTGCTCAGAAGACGCATGGTGGGGAGTGAGGTGTGGCAAGGTGTAGGGCCGGGGCAGCCGAGTGGAGCAGGCAGCAGCATGGAGCTGAACGTGGGGCCCTGTGCCGAGATGCTGCAGGTGACCAAGGAGGCCTTCCGCGGCAGCATCTTCAAACGGGCAGCTGAGATCTACAGCTAGCTGAGCTGCCACAACCTGAGCTGGGCCTCTGCCTGCGCCGGCGGGGGGGGGGGGGGGAGGGGAGGTGTCGTACACCGTCCAGTTGGCCTACTTGCGGCCTGAGGAGCTGTGGCCTACACCTTCCCTTGCCCTGTACCTCCCCACTATCCAGACACCCTATTCCCAGCCTGCTTCTGCACCCTCCCTCCCACCCAGACCTTGCACCCTCACCCCCTCCTGCATCCCACCTCTTGCCTACATCCTGTACCCCATCCCTATCCCACTTGCTGGCAGCCTTGTCCCACACACTGAACCTCTCATTTTTGTCCCCACCCCAGATCCTAAGGGGGTCCACAAAATCCATAAACTCTGAAACCCCAGAAAAGTAAATCTGGCCTATCGGAAGCCCTGAACGTCAGTCTTCCCTGTTCCTTCTCTTCCCCTTGCCTGAGGCTGGAGTGCTAGGGGAGTGAGGTGTTTCAGTGGGGGCCACATCAATGAGGGTTGGGGCTTTTTGGAGGGTTTTTTTTTGTTTGTTTGTTTCTCACTTGTATGGTCCCCAACAGACTTTTCTGTGAATCAGTGACCCCCACATAAAGGTCCCCCAGCCCTATCATACATAAATAAAACATTGAAACCTTTTGTGTTGGACATAAATTAATATTTTACTTTATTTAAAATGAAATTTGATAAACTAACCTGAGATATTGAAACGCTTAATCTGTTTAATAATTTAAATTAAACCAGTCTCCCTCGCTGTAGCGCTAGCAAAATAGCTCGGGCGTAATTATGTAATTAACGGTGAGTTTCCATTAACAACAGGTGATCCGTGGATAGGTTTGCATTGAGCCAGGTGGTCCATGGGCCAAAAAGTTTGACAACTATGGCTTTAAGGAGTCCCTCACAACACTTAGATTTGCTTCCATTTCTTCCTCATTTTATCTCTGTCAACCCCAAGGCCTCAATTTGGAGCACAGTCTTCAATCTTTGAGAGGACTAGATGGGACAAGGCTCATTTTGGAGCCCATCAGTGCTGTAGTTTAACATGTCAGGGAGCAGTGGCTGAGCAGTTCAATGCAGAACCTACATATGCTGAACTCACTGTCTTTCCAAGCACTGGAGCAAGAGTTTGAGATGAGAAAATAAATCTGGGTTTTGAATATCAGTGTATTGCCATTCAGCCACCTGGACAAGCCTTTTGATGTTTTCTGTCATTTTGCTTTAGGCACAGACTCTCACAGTGTGGAGACAAGCAGACAAGCATCATATACCACGGATTTGTTATTTAAATAAGATGGACAAAAACGGGGCAAGGTACAGAGACCACTTTATTTATATTTATTTCGAAACATGAAGCACATGACAGGTGGCTGGCTTGGGAGGCTATTTCTAATTATAATGAAGTGGCACATTTTATGAAGTAGAGTTGCAAATACAGTGAGGGTGATAAGCACCAAATTATAATGCTAAACCTTTTTCAAAAAAATTTTTTTTTAATTGAACTTGTTTTGCAGTAAATAAAATTAAACCAGTGGGTAAACTGATGTATATCATTATAATTGGGTAATTCTTCTTTTTAACATCTGGTATTGTTTTTTAATATAGTTTTACCTATGCTGTTGACAGCATCAAGCAAAAGTTGAAGACAAAACCTTTGCTTTTACAGGTAAACTAAGAAATGTAATGTTAATTATTTTAAACTTTATTTTATTGTTTTATATAAAACATAAACACAGCAAATAAAACAATTATAAATACATACACACCGTGGAAATAGCATATAAATAATAATTTAGGGCTCATTATTTTCAGTGTTAATAATTTTATTGTTAAACAAATCTGTGTATGGCAAGTTTTATCTTCATACTAGTGTTTCTTAATTGTGTAATTTTCCTTTCTCTTTGCAGTTGCCAATTGGTGAGGCCAAGGCCTTTAAGGGACTAGTTGATGTAGTGACCATGGAACAAATTATTTGGAACCCCACTTCTAATCTGGATGATGGAAAGGTTTTTGAGCAAAAACTCCTGATGGAAACCAATGACCCTGAACTGTTCAAGGAAGTCAAAGATGCAAGAAATGCCTTAATAGAACAAGTAAAGTTTCTAAAGTAAATATGTAAAGTACTTAAATTATATTTACTTTTAAATTACTCTGAATATCTACACTGCTTTCCTTGCATCACGAGATTTTAAGGCACTTTGTGAACATTAATAAATTATACCCTCAAACCTACTCTGACCGAAGATGGTGACAAAACTGCCACTAACTTGAGTGTAAGCAGAAGTGGTCACTTTAGTCTCCTATGTGACAAAAAGAGATACAGTCCCTATTTTACGATCACATAGGAATGACAAAACTGAAGTGCAGAAAGATTAAAGAGCTTAGCCAAGCTCATGCACTAAGACCAGGACAGAGCTAAGATTAAAAGAACCTATATGCCCTAATTCCCAGTTCTTTGGGTTAGTCTGTCCTTCACTTATGCAGATTGTAACTTTTGGAATCTTTTCTACACTACTGTGCTATGAAGACTAGATAAAAGATCAATTGATATCTATATAAAAACACAGATGATATGGTTGGCTCAGTTTAAGTTGATACTTTTTGGGCCCAGAGAATAAATACAATATTAGTGTTTTCTTCTAGCCTTATATTCTATGACTCTGACATTTTAAACAGGACAAAAACTCTGTGAATAATATGTTCAAAGAACATATTTCCTGTGCTATGATTTTAATGTCCCACACTGTTCGGAATAAACTAATGAATTGTAACACAGGAATAGCTGTATCTAAATGACTTTGCTGTATTCCATTGAGGTTTATTCTTTTTAAATGTGGGGGTTTGCATTGCTGTTAGCTCTGATGATATTTACAAGAGCATTTATTGTTAATTGGAGAATAAGCAAACTAATGGATAATTTTATAATTTCAAATATTTGTAGTTATGCAAGTTAAAATTGTGGTATAATCTGACTTGTAGTAATGGTCAAGGAAAAAGGCCTTCAGACATGCATTTGTAGTATTACACAACTGGATAGGTAGAGTGACACTGATCACTTCACTTAGAGGAATTTGAAAATGCTCAAACTGAGATATGGGAGATTTGTTTTACTTTCCTTACAAAGTCACACCAAAAAGGTTATTTAACCACCCAGTTTCTCAGGTTTTCCACTTGTAAAATGGATAGTAGTGCTTCACTACTTTCAAAGGACTTTCATTGCTATGTTCTATAAAAGGTGCTGCATAAGGGCAGCGTGTTTTGTTTATTTACTAGTTCTTCTCAAAAGCTGCATATAAATAAGACTTGATAGACCAGTGATGAAGATTGGATAACTTTGTATTTCTAAAATGTTTTGCTATCCTTCATTTTCCATGAATGAGAGCTGTCCACTCAGCACTAATCTATAATTTAATAATTGGAACACAAATCTGGTGAAAAACATGTAGCCTTTTCCTTTCATTTTATATATTCAGCTAAAACATATAAAATATATTGCTTTTCATGTTTTCTGTTTTAGCTGATCAGTGTCACTGTTAGCTAGAGGGAACATAATCCTTTACAAGTGTGAAATATTTATTCTAATTGAGCTCTTCACAGCTGTCCCTGTTGATTGGAATTTTTTAGTCTGAGAGGTGATGGACTTGTATTGTCTGTGCATCTGAGATGATGTCCAGCAACTTTAGATGAGCCTGTAGTTTCCCCCTCCTTTCTTTAAGACACTTTTCCCCCATTGAGTCTATTTTTCTCCACTGTGGATTAATTCCCCAGACAATCCCCTGAAATCACAGGTAGATTTCTAAAGTAGCTAAAAGGAACTGAAAAAATTTGTCATACCTAGTGGTTGGGACTTGGTAGGGAGTGCATATTGGCAAGCTGTTCATTTTAGCATTTAATGTGTGTGTTATTATTTCAACGTTTTCTTTCTTCATAATGAAGTGGGTTGCTTTGGCCTACTCATTTAATTTGGTAGCATACGAAAGTATCTTTTGTTATAAATTAGAGATGGCAACAGCTAATCAGCTAATTTTGTTATAAATTAGGGATGGCTAACCAGTAAGCCATCACTTACTGGTTAATAGTCCCAGTTAACCGCAACAACCACCTTCCCTCACATGCTCTGCATTTAAAACTTGGACCAGGTGGCTGGGTTAGTCCCATTCCTCCAGTCTGAGTTCTAAATGAAGAGCACACAGGGGAGCCTCCTGCCACCCCATGCTGCTGTCTTTGTATCAGAGGCAGTAGTGTGGGGCAGCAGGGCGCTCCCTGGGAGTAGCACCAGGAGCACACTGGCTGTCAGCCCTGCCCCTGGGGTGGAGAAGCACTGAGTAAACATGTAACTACTAAGAAATTTAGTAGTTACACGATTATTGAAATAACCAATTTCTAACATCCCTGTTAATTTATAACAGATTCTGTAACCTAAGAAGGAAACATTTGTTTTAACTAGGGATGTAAAAGAGTAGTCGAATAATCAACTACCAGATAAGCCTAGGATATGCACCCGGCTCCTACTACATTTAAACTTCAGAGCCCCAGCGGGGGTAGTGAGCACACCTCCCCTCCATCAACTAATCGAGTTGTCGATGGAAATTCTCTTGACTATTTGATTAGCTGATTAATCACAATTTAACATCCCTAGTTTTAACAATGTATTTAAAACCTAAATTTTCTAAGATAAAATCGTTTTTATTCAAGTTCAGCTTCTCAATAACTCATTTCATCTCTTCACTCAAGCTCATCTGAAGAAGTGGATTTTGCTCATGATACTATATTTGTGTTAGTCTCTAAGGTGCCACAGGGCTACTCATTGTTTTTAAAGTTATAGACTAAAACAGCTACCTCTGAGTAATTTCATCAATGTTAGCTAATCTTGTCAATTCTGCATCTTGTTATAATACATTTAAATTACGTTTGCTAGACTTGGAATCTCTAATGTTTGCAAAAACATCTTTTTGCATTAGTTTTCTGGTCCAAATAGCTAGTAGCAATGAGACAATAGTACAATATTATAGTCGCAGATAATGTAGAAATATTCTCTCTTGCAGGTTGCAGATCTGGATGATGAATTTGCGGAACTGGTTCTAGGAGATTTTAGTGAAAATTTTGACTTACTTCCACCTGATAAGGTAGTTTTTTACTGTCCAGTTACTATATGTTTTTACCGGCTATCATTTTGATTATGCACAACAGAAAAAAATATATAGTTTTTGTGATGCAGGGAGTATGCATTCTATATTGACCAGTGCTAAAAAAAAGATTTAAGCTTCAGACATAAGCTGCCGTAACCAGCTCTCGGTTATAAGAAGTGTCTTCATAAGATTTGCTTCCCTAGGTAGTTTCCTTTTGTTCTAGTACCAAAACGTTAAGCCAATTTAGATAATGCTTTAAGTGCTGTAAATTGAATAAGCTGTATTATGTGCAGACTGTATAATTTTTCAAAAGCACCTAGTGGTATATCTATATTAAAAAAGACTCATGGCATCAAGTTTCTGAGTCCAGACCCTGAGACTCAATAAGTGGGGATGATTTTTGTCCACCAAGAAACCACCTGATGTATAATCTGCAGTTATAAATTATAGGCATGGTTCTGTGAGGAAAAGCTCTTAATTCAAATCAGTGGAAAGCCTATGTATGGAGGACTTCTGGAATTGTGCTTTAATTTTTCTCACTGCTTCCTTAGTATTAATTTTTAAAGGCTAAATACGTGACTTGAACATGCTCTTCTCTCCTTTTGCAGTTACAGTCTGCAGTACGTAGAGTAACGCTGGCTCAGAAAGCAGTACCCGTGTTCTGTGGAAGTGCATTGAAGAATAAAGGAGTCCAGCCTTTACTGGATGCTATTACTATGTATTTACCAGCACCTAATGAGCGTTCCTATGATTTTCTGTAAGTATAATGAAAAGACTAAGTAACAACTGTTTGGGAAGATGAATTGGTAAAATTGCAAAGAGAAAATGTAGAATTGTTTGTGATTTTCAAAATCACAAGTATTTACTGTAGGTGTTTATCCAGTAGGAATGCTATTTTATGTAGAGAATAAGATTTGTAGTCTATACCCATGTACTGAAGCTCCTTGGCTAGTACTATTCAAAATGTCTGTGTGTATTTTTCACTGCAAAACCGGGTGTTTTTACAGTTGTACACCACCTTTCGTCTGTGGATCCAGATGTTTTCCAAGGTGGGTAAATATTGTCCATTTTTTTTAGGTGTGGGAACTGGAGACACCAAGAGGCTAGGTGACTTGCCAAGGTTACTCAGTGTGTTGGCAATGAAGGCGAAAATACTATGTCTCTTACCTTTGTAGTTGTCTAATTGTTGTTACCCATATTAAAAAAGGGGGGGGGGGAGGAGTAGGCAAGCCTTTTACTATGTTTGTCAGAGTGAACTGTTGCTTTTTCAAAGCTTAGTGCATTTGGAAACCATACATGTGAATTATTATTTCATCGTTTTGTGGGCTTATTGCTTTTGAACTGGTGCATTCTTGTTAATAGGAGCAATCATTGGCTAGGCACTATTATGGAATAACCCGAGGTACTCCAAGGCGTTGTCTATACTAACCCCCACTGTAGATATACTTCAGTTACGCAAATAGCGTAGCTGAAGTCAACATATTGCAGCGTCTTGTGTGTGGTAAGGTTGGTGGAGGCTGGCTACTTTTCTCGTCCTAGTTGAATACTGGCATTGACTGGAGAGAGCTTGGAGATCAGTTGATCATGTCTAAGCAGACACCATAAATTGACGGCCAGTGGATCTATCATTGTAGTAGAGACAAGCCTCAAGACAACTTCCTGCAGAGCACAAAGGCCTTGTATGAGCCCTCTTCTGTTCTTTATTTCACCTCAAAAAAGTACCTGACCATCATAAACCTGCAAAGCCCAATAGTTAACAACTCTGATATCCACTGATTTACATATTTTAGCACAACTATTTTTAATTGAATAAATTTACATGGTAAATAAAACCTGCCTCTGAATTAATAACTACAAATACCAAACACATGATATCTTAAATGAGTGGAAATACAGCTAAAACTGGAGTTAAGATGTCATTTGTTGGTTTTTTTTTGGTTTCATTTTTTATTAGTGAGTTGTATGAAATTGCTCTTCTGATTCGTTGTTTACGTTTTACAGGCCATGGTACAAAGATGATATGTGCGCCCTGGCATTTAAAGTTCTTCATGATAAACAACGTGGGCCATTAGTTTTTATACGCATTTACTCAGGCACAGTGAAACCACAGTCAGCTGTATATAACATCAACAAAAATTGCACGTGAGTAGGGGCAAGAGAAGATGTTCATTGATGCATGGGTATTTGCATTTGAGTCATAGATAACATGAATAATTCATTTGCAGAGAAAGAATGAGTCGCCTTCTGCTGCCTTTTGCTGACCAGCAAATAGAAATACCTTCTCTAATGGCTGGCAATATTGCCCTTACTGTTGGGCTAAAACAGGTAAAGGAAGATGTTTGATTTTTCAAGAGAGTTTATTTGAAAAGTTAGTTACCCCAAGTATGAGATACAAGATCATGTTTTCTTTTTGTTTCAAATATTTTTAGCTTTGAATGTTATAAAATATTTAAATTAACTTAATTTTAATTATTAATTTTTAATAAATGTAGTTCTGTTTCCTCAGTTTTCTGTATATGTCTATTTCCATGCCAAAGTGATTGTATTTTTAAAATATTGAAAACTAGCTAATGCTGAACCAACAGCCATGTAATTAGAGCTTCTGATGTTCTTCTGATTTTGGTTTATATGTAATTATGCAAAGTGAACCTATAATAATTACTTAGTTTTTATTATAAAGAGCGTACAAAACAATTATTTGCAGACAACCTGATGTGTCAGTTGTTTGGTGTACTTTAGAGTGCCACTGGAGATACCATAGTGTCGTCAAAGGCTTCGGCTGTGGCTGCAGCCCGTCGAGCTGGAAGAGAAGTTGGAAGAAAACCTGACAGTGAAAGTGAAGTAGACAACCTTGTATTGGCTGGTGTAGAGATCCCTGAGCCAGTTTTCTTTTGTACAATAGAACCACCTTCGATGGCCAAACAGCCAGGTACAACACCGCTACTAAACCATTTTCAGAGCTATGCTGTACTAGACCCTTGATCTATGCACATGCATGCAATTCAGTTTCATCAACTGTATGCATGTCTCAGTAACACATTAAGGCCCTTGATGGTCTTTTGTGAGTGCTAAATTCTATAATTTGAGTGCGCTTTGCTACTGTTCTTTTTGCAATTTTTTTGCTACCTCTAAAGATTAGATGAGCAGTTCTTAAACTTTAGCAACCTGAGGACCTCCAAGTTCTCCCACTCTGCCCTGTCCCCTTCCCTGAGGTTACATCCCCCACCTGTTTTCTGAGGCCCCACCCTCCTTTGCTCTCCCCCACCATACTTCACTTCCATCAGCCTGAGATGGGGTTGGAGGTGCGGTAGGAGGAGTGGGGGAGACTTGGAAACCTCCTTCTCCCTCTCCCCAGCCAGGAGCTGCAATGACATTTGCTTTTTCACTTCTGGGAGCATTCACTTCTGGGAGCCAAGGTTCCCACTCTTTCCTGTCCTTCCCAGTTCCTCTTTCATGTCTCAGGGAAACTCTCAGATTCCCCTGGAGTGCCCTCAATGACCCCCAGGAGCCCACAGACTGCCTTTCAAGACATTCTGGATTAGATGATTGATTCTTACCTCATTTGGGAGGAGGAGAAAGCTGCATTTTTCTATTCCGTTGTCCATTCCTACTTACACAGTTAGCTTTGTGGTATCAGGCCTCTTGCTGACAGACCCTCTCTTCTGTCTCCTTAGCCCAACAGAGCCTAGATTTGTTGGCTATCAGAACTTGGAGTATTTCTATCTGGTCTCCTGAATTCTTCTGGAGTTGGAGGGAAGGGGTGCAGAATGATTGAGTGGATTGTCTGGATATTGACCATTTGATTGCAGGATTTTTCCAAAGATTGTAAAATGCATAAACAAGCCCAAACTATTGGTTTGTTACTTTATTCGAAGATTTATCCAATGTTGTTTGGGTCCTTAACTCAATACATTTTTGTTTTTCTTAATTTAAATTAGGGATGTAAGCGACTAGTTGACTATCCAATAAGTAAAAGCTTATTGGATAGTCAACTAGTCCCTCAACTAGTCGCTTCCCCCCACCCTTTGCTGCCTCTATCAGAGCCAGCAAGCGGGGGGAGCAGGAGCCAGTGCTGGGGGGGAGCTGGCTTAAAAGCTGATTCCTCCCAGCACTGTCTCCAGGGGAGGCAATGGGGTAGCGGGGACCAGGCACGAGCCAGGAATCATCTAATTCCTGGCTCATGTCTAGTCCCAGACACGCCTCTGCCTTTTAAATGTATTATCGGTTCTTAATAAATTTAAAAGGTTAAAGCACAGAAGGAGGGACCAGTGTGAGCCGGGACAGCTGATTCCTGGCTCACACAGGGCCCCCTTTCCCCTGCCCCCCTCCCCCCCACTGCAGCTCATCAACTAGTCGATGGAAAATCCATCGACTAGTCGATTAGTTGATTAAACTAAATTTAATATCTCTAATTTAAATCATTGCTGTGGGGTGGGACTGGAGGTGAGGGGTGTTGAGTATATAGATTGTCCCATTGCTTTTTTTGTTTAAATAAAAAAAAAAAAAGGTGCTGGTACTCCAGGGGAAAAGTTGTTGAGCTCTGACGGGAGATGCTGGTACTGCGTCTGAAGGTGCCGGTACTGCGTACTGGGCAGTACCATCACAAAAAAAGCACTGGGTTGCCCTGGGGAGAGAGCCCCAGCCCTCTCTCACTGCAGCAGCTTGGGGCCAGTTGAGAAGCACTTGTCCATGGTCCCTGCAGCTTCAGTGGGCACAGCTGGGGAGGGATGCGTCCCCCCCCAGCTGGGGCAGATCCAGGTTCATCTGCTCCCTGTGCTCTCCTGCCAGAATGAGGAATGCAACAAACAGTGCACTTTTCCCTTGCTCCCTGATGAAGGGGAACAGCCAGCAATGTTCCCGTACAAATTTGATTGGTGAGGGGAGGTTCAGCCTTCTCTCTCTTCCTGCCCCTCCTCCCCTAGTGTACCCCCAGCTAGTCCCTTTCACCTACCTTGGTGATTCAGTCCCTTTTCTGTATGATTTTCTGAGAAGCAATTTCATTCCAGGCACATCCCATTGTCTTGGCACAACCAAACCCTGACCTTGCTTTAAGTTAGGATAAGAGGCAGCTGCATACCAAATTTAGTGGTTGTACCTTTTGCCTTTTGGAGGAGTTCTTGAATAGACAGATGGACGGGGACACAGACTCAAATATATAGTAGGTTTTTGAAGTTGCAGTTTTCTAGTAGTTAGAGCAAAGGGTGGGGAGTCGGGCGACTTAACTTGTTTTGAACTCCACAGCTGACTTTTTCATTGAAACCAGAAGCAAATCATGCTTCAATTTATGATGGGGAAACTGGATATTTTCCTGTTTTGATAAAGTGCTTTCAGATGATCTGAGAAGTGCCAAATATTACTTGGACAAAAGGCATTTTGAAACTAGTACATCAGTTACTTTTATTACACTTTGTCTAGCTCAAGAACCCATTACTTGGAAATGAGGCAAACTGTGGTTCTATACTTTTCTTGTAAAGGCTGCCTTGATATGGTTGTACTTTGTGAATGGAGTAAAGAAAACAACTTCTTCAGTTACCAGAGTACTTTATTTAGAATCAGATGCCTCAGATAACTGGAAATAATCTGAGATTGAGCGTTATCTCTAGGGCCCTACCATATTCATGGCCATGAAAAGCATGACATGGGCCATAAAATCTGGTCCACCCTCCCCTTCTCTCCTCCAGATGAATTCTGATCTTGTGTGCTTTTACCCTATACCATACAGACTTCACAGGGGAGACCAGCATTTCTGACATTGGAGGCCCTGATCCAAAAGAGAATTGCAGGGTGGTTGAAAGGTTATTAGAGGGATTGTGGTATTGTCACCCTTCTAGTTCTGAAGGCAGTGCAGTGGCCAGAGAGCAGTGGCTGTTAGCTGGGCATCCAGGAGAGCCCAGCCAGCAGCAATATAGAAGTAAGGGTGGCAGTACCCTAGCATGCCACCCTTACTTCTGCACTGCTGCCTTCAGAGCTGGGCAGCCAGAGAATTGCAGTTACTGACTCAGGGCCCAGCTCTGCAGGAAGCAGCGCAGAATTAAGGGTGTGTGTCAATACCATACATCTTTACTTTTGCACTGCTATTGGCTGTGGGTTTGCTTTGGATTCTGGCCAGCTTCCCAGTTCTGAAGACTGCGCCATGGCCAGCAGCAGCACTAAAGTAAGAGTAGCTCTACTGCAACCCCCCACCCCCACAATAAATTTGTGACCCTCCCCAAAACTTCTGTTTGGGTCAGGACCCCTAAAATTACACCACCATACAAATTTCAGATGTTAAGTAGCTAAAACCATGAAATTCATAATTTAAAATAAAATCCTATCACCAAAATGCACCACAAATTTGGTGGGGCTCTAATTATCTGTGACTAGAGTTGATTTCTAGTGTCTGAATTTTATTGCCAAAATCTTTTTTTGTAGAACCTTACAATACCACTAATTCCTACTAAGAATAGAATCTGATCCTATGGGTGAACATTTCACATCACTACTTGTAGCTAGTCACAAATTACTAATCTATTTTCATATATGGCAATATTTGATATTTATACACAGACTTGGATAATGCCTTGAACGCCCTTCAGCGTGAAGATCCAAGTTTGAAAGTGAAGATAGATCCTGACACTGGACAAGTAAGATTTGCTGATATGTTGTTGACTTAAGTTTCCTAATTCCTGTAGTTATAAGCAGTTATTTTAGTGTTCTGAGATCTTTGGTGAAAGGCACTGTTGTTCGCATTATAAATGTAATAAATATTGTGTTAGATTAGACCAAAACAAAACCCTATAAACATGACCCCTGGAGGGAGTGAGATTGTAATCTTGCCTTCCTTGCTTGTGTTCTGTAAATAACGTATCTCTTAGCTCTCTTAGCAGTCTTTTTTTTTTTCCCCTCTAAACTCTATAAGCAAGTTCAAATGGTGTTTAAATTGCAAAACTAATATAGGGTGGTCTTGTTTTTTTAAGTAGCATCAGCAATAATTACCATCTCTACTTCAGTATTTTTTCTGCTAAATCATTGGTCACCAACCAGTAGATTGGAATCTACCGGTAGATCTTGGAGCCTCTGACAGGTGACCTTGACTAGTTTGGCTGGGAAGCTATCAAGTACTGGCACTTCAGTTGCCTCTACACCCACTGTTATGCTGCTCCTGCCCTCTGTCTTGAAACTGCCCTCTGGGAGCTTCCTGCTTGCTGTGCAGGCTGTGGGAGGGAGAAGAGGGGGGTGCGGATGTCAGAGTGTCCCTCCTGCCCCCACTCCTGTACCCCTTCTCCACACAGAGAGAGGGGGATGGGAGGAGCTTGGCAATGCAAATCTGTCACTCTCACACTGTGTGTCTCTGTCATTCTCACAAACACACACTGTTCTTCACTCTCATCTCCCAACCCAACACATACATGTGGGGTTGTTGTTACTACTTTTACTGCTTGCAAAGTAGGTTAGTTTTGTTTTTTGACTGGTCTGTGCATTTCATCATTTTCATTTCTCTCTTACACTTACATTTAATTCTTTGAGTAGTGAGTTCTAAAATGCCCAACCTGTCATGGCAGAAGTCATTATCCCAGTGGTAATTGCTGCTCCTGGAAGTAGCTGGCATGTCCCTGCAGCTCCTGAGAGAAGCAGAACACGGTGTTTCCACATGCTGTCCTTGCATGCAAACACCACTCCTGCAGCTCCCATTGATCAAAACGGGGAACTGTGGCCAGTAGAAGCTGTGGGCTCAGTGCTTGTAGATGAGGGGCTGTACATACCAGCTGCTTTCAGGAGTGGTGCAGGGCCAGGGCAGAAGTAAGCCTGCCTTAATCTCATTGCTTCACCACTTGGAAGCTGTCTCAGTGAAATGGTGCCCAGCCAAAGCCTGCTTCCTGAACCCCTGTCCCAGCCCTGGACCTCCTCCTACACCCAACCTCCTGCCTCAGAAGTGAGTCCTCCTGGACCCAAACTCCTTCCCAGAGCTTGCACCCAGAACCCACTCCTGAGCCACAATCCCCCATCCTGGGCTAAGCCTGGAGCCTTTCCCACACTCCAGACTTCTTGGCCCAAGACCAGAGCCTGCACCCCAACCCGCTACCCCAGCCTGGTAAAAGTGAGGGAGAATGGGAGAGGAAGGGGGAGGGAGTGAGCAGGGTGAGGCCTCGGAGAAGGGATGGAGCAGGGGCAGGGTCTCAAAGAAGGGTCAGGAAGGAAGTGGGGCAAGGTTTGAGGTAGATCTTACATTGCACTTATATTGAAAAAGTGATCTTGTGGTTAAAGGTTGGAGACCATCATGCTAGATCATCTGAAACTGTACTTCCTAATGTTTTTTTGGTTCCACTTGTAATATCTGGGCTTTTTATGGAATTTCTAAAACATTTAAAAAATGTGAAAAGTACAATACTTGCAAGCCAATTCCTAGCGTAAATAGTGCATCCCAAAAGCTCCCCATCTGTGTCTGCAGTAAGCATGAGTACAAGTGTTCACTTTTTCTCACTTAATTTATTTGTGATTCACTTCTTTAACTAGACTATTCTCTGTGGCATGGGAGAGCTCCACATTGAGATTATTCATGACCGAATCAAACGGGAGTATGGCATTGAGACCTATCTAGGACCTCTTCAGATAGCATATAGAGAAACCATCCTAAACTCAGTCCAAGCCACAGGTAAAATGAGAGAAGAGAGAGAGACTAATTTTCTCTCCATTTACCTTGTTTATTTATTTTTAAATGGTCTTCTAATGATGTGACTAGTTAATGTTAACTTTTAAATGAAGTGTGGAACTTATATATTTTCTCAGATATGTGCTTCACCTTACTTACAGATACCTTGGACAGAACAATAGGAGATAAACGGCATATGGTAACCATACAGCTGGGAGTAAGACCCTGGGTAGGAGAGAGATCGTTAATAACACCACTCATTGAATATACTGACAGTTTCATTGAACCACTTGAAAAAGACATTAAAGAAGCTATAGAAAATGGAATTAATTGTTCATATCTTCAAGGTAAAGAAACCATTATGACACTTACACACAAAAATGTATTTGAATAAAATTTCACATTAGAAATTATATTAGTGTGAGTGCTATTAGTAAGGCTAAGATTTTGTCATATTTTTAGTAGAAGTCAGGGACAGGTCACAGGCAATAAACAAAAATTCATGAAAGTCTGTGACCTGTCCCTGACTTCTACTAAAATATCCCTGACAAAATGTGGAGAGGAGGGATTAATATCTATAGCTGCTGAGGCTCTGGAGTCATTCCCCCACCCCGCACTCGTGGCTGGGAGCTGCAAGGGGGCTACCAGCTGGCAGCGTGGCTAAAGTGGAAAATGTTACAGAGGTGGCTGGAAGTCATGAATTGCATGGACCTCCATGACATAATTGTAGCCTTAGCAAGAAGGGCTTCATTATAGCCAAAAAACTAAAATGCATTATGATAGCACTATTAAAATGATGGGGACAAAAGCAAATTTTCAGAATCCATTCAGCTTCCACAGTATGTGCTGAATACCCTTTTACTCAGACGCTGGAGGGAATTTGGCACATTTTTAAAACCTCACTTTTTTCCTTCCTCTTGGGTACCTTGATATTGAACCTCACTTTGATTTGATTCCATATCCAGTATGCCCCAGAGTGCATTATTTTTATGATATCCATAAACAATGGTAGTGTGTTGGAAATCAGGGCTGGCTCTAGGCACCAGCAAAACAAGCAGGTGCTTGGGGCGGCACATTGCCAGGGGTGGCATTCCAGCCTGCAGGAGGAGCAGGGCGGCGGGGAGCCCCGCAGAGGCCGCCCCGAGCTGGGAGCCCTCTGCCTGGCTGCTCGGAGCCTGCGCCTGGCCCCGGGGCACTGGGAGGGCGGGGCACAGGGCGGCCGCGGCTGGTGACTCTGAGCCCGGAGGGCAGGCCACAGCCATAGTGGCTGCTCCTGGCAGCCGGCTCACTGGAGCGGCGTTCAGGGCCTCAGTGGGTGCTGGGGCTCTGCTGTGGCGGGGCCCCATCCCCCGAGCGGGGAGCCCTGCAGAAGCCGCCCGGCTGCTCGGAGCTTGCACCTGGCCCTGGGGCGCTGGGAGCTCTGCGTGGGCAGCCCCAAGGCGCGGCCTCTGCTGGGGTGCTGCCGCAGCTGGTGAGGCTGAGCCCAGCGTCCTCTTCTTCGCCTTCATGCATGCGGCCCCCCTGCCCGTGCGCCCCCCCCGTAACTCCCCCGGCCCCCCTGCCTGTGTTCTCTCCCCCGCAACTCCCCCTCCCCCGGCCCCCCTGCCTGTGTTCTCTCCCCCGCAACTCCCCTGCCTGTGAACCCCCCCTTGTCCGGCTGTCCCCCCTGGCCTGTGTGCCCCTGCCCACTGTCCCGCGACGATGGCGACCCCCGCCCCTCCACCCCCCGCTACCTTCCTCCCTCTCTTTTCCTCCCCTGGCTCGGCCTCTGCCCAGCAACCCCACCTCCTGGCCTGCTGGGACCCTGTCTCCTCTTCTCCCCCCCCCCCCCCCCACCCCACCTGGATCTCCATCTCCTGTCTGGCTCTCTAAACAATCCCCACTCCTCCCTACTCTCTGGGCCCCCCCTCCCCGCCCCACACACACACCTGCCCAGAAACCCAGCCCCCTTGTGCTGTGTCCTGACAACCTCACCCCTGCCTGGGACCCAGGTGATTCTCCCTCTCCCTTTGTCTGAGGAAGGGGAACTCTGGTGTTCCCAGTGCTCGTGTCCCCAAGTCCCTTCCTGTCTGAGGCAGGAGAGCTTTATTAAAATTGGAATTGTGATCCCATTTAAATAGGCTTTGTTTTAAATAATATACCTTTAAAATTAAATTAAAAATTATGGTCTAAATTTATCATAACCTATTTAAATAACTTATGAATTAAATTTAAAAATTAAATAGAACATGTCTCCTGTTAACTTTTAAAGAAATTCTACCAGTTCACGAGTGTAACTACCCAGAACCAGTGTTTACATCAGCAATAGCTTCTTCTGCAGGTAAAGAGAGAATGTTTTTATCACTTTTGTTTATTCATCTAGTTCAATTCAATGATTAGTTCATTCACCATTGCAAAACCGAAAGTTGCTGAACCAGAAAAAATTGTTTTTCTCTTCTCTCAGTAAAAAACTGGTTATGAGAGCGTTCTAACATCTTGAAGAACATGACAACTAGATTTGATCTGTTAAATTCACTACGGCTATTTCCTTTGTTTAATAAATGAATTTTAGATGCAAAATGTGTTTGGATACTTTTTTGTTATGTGTCCTTCACATTTACGGTAGTTCTATTTCATACAAAAATTAAATGCTGGTTTTGTTTATTTTAAATAGAATTTCCATCCAGACAGAAGTACATAAGAACATAAGAATGGCCGTACTGGTTCAGACCAAAGGTCCATCCAGCCCAGTAGCCTGTGTGCCGACAGTGGCCAGCACCAAGTGCCCTGGAGGGGGTGGACTGAAGACAATGATCAAGCAATTTGTCTCGTGCCATCCATCTCCAGCCTCTGACGAACAGAGGCCAGGGACGCCATTCCTGCCCCCTGGCTAATAGCCTTTTATGGACCTAACCTCGATGAATTTATCTAGCTTCTCTTTAAACTCTGTTATAGTTCTAGCCTTCACAGCCTCCTCTGGCAAGGAGTTCCAAAGGTTGACTATGCATTGTGTGAAGAAGAACTTTCGCTTATTAGTTTTAAACCTGCTACCCATTAATTTAATTTGGTGTCCTCTAGTCCTTATATTATGGGAACTAATAAATAACTTTTCTTTATTCACCCTCTCCACACCACTCATGATTTTATATACCTCTATCATATCCCCCCTCAGTCTCCTCTTTTCCAAAATGAAGAGTCCCAGTCGCTTTAGCCTCTCTTCATATGGGACCTGTTCCAAACCCCTAATCATTTTAGTTATAGAATCATAAAATACTAGGACTGGAAGGGACCTCGAGAGGTCATCGAGTCAGTCCCCTGCCCTCATGGCAGGACCAAATACTGTCAAGACCATCCCTGATAGACATTTATCTAACCTACTCTTAAATATCTCCAGAGATGGGGATTCCACAACCTTCCTGGGTAATTTATTCCAGTGTTTGACTACCCTGACAGTTAGGAACTTTTTCCTAATGTCCAACCTAAACCTCCCTTGCTGCAGTTTAAGCCCATTGTTTCTTGTTCTATCCTCAGAGGCCAAGATGAACAAGTTTTCTCCCTCCTCCTTATGACACCCTTTTAGATACCTGAAAACTGCTATCATGTCCCCCCTCAATCTTCTCTTTTCTAAACTAAACAAACCCAATTCTTTCAGCCTTTCTTCATAGGTCATGTTCTCTAGACCTTTAATCATTCTTGTTGCTCTTCTCTGGACCCTCTCCAATTTCTCCACATCCTTCCTGAAATGCAGTGCCCAGAACTGGACACAATACTCCAACTTAGGCCTAACTAGCGCAGAGTAAAGCGGAAGAACGACTTCTCGTGTCTTGCTCACAACACACCTGTTAATGCATCCCAGAATCATGTTTGCTTTTTTTGAAACAGCATCACGCTGCTGACTCATATTCAGCTTGTGGTCCACTATAACCCCTAGATCCCTTTCTGCCGTACTCCTTCCTAGACAGTCGCTTCCCATTCTGTATGTGTGAAACTGATTGTTCCTTCCTAAGTGGAGCACTTTGCATTTGTCTTTATTAAACTTCATCCTGTTTACCTCAGACCATTTCTCCAATTTGTCCAGATCATTTTGAATGATTACCTTATCCTCCAGATTAGTCGCAACCCCTCCCAGCTTGGTATCATGTGCAAACTTAATAAGCGTACTTTCTATGCCAATATCTAAATCGTTGATGAAGATATTGAACAGAGCCGGTCCCAAAACAGACCCCTGTGGAGCCCCACTTGTTATACCTTTCCAGCAGGATTGTGAACCATTAATAACTACCCTCTGAGTACGGTTATCCAGCCAGTTATGTACCCACCTTATAGTAGCCCCATCTAAGTTGTATTTGCCTAGTTTATTGATAAGAATATCATGCGAGACCGTATCAAATGCCTTACTAGGTATACCACATCCACTGCTTCTCCCTTATCCACAAGACTCGTTATCCTATCAAAGAAAGCTATCAGATGGGTTTGACATGATTTGTTCTTTACAAATCCATGCTGGCTGTTCCCTATCACCTTGCCACCTTCCAAGTGTTTACAGATGATTTCCTTAATTACTTGCTCCATTATCTTCCCTGGTACAGAAGTTAAACTAACTGGTCTGTAGTTTCCTGGGTTGTTCTTATTTCCCTTTTTATAAAGGGGCACTATATTTGCCCTTTTCCAGTCTTCTGGAATCTCTCCTGTCTCTCATGATTTTCCAAAGGTGATAGCTAGAGGCTTAGATACCTCCTCTATCAGCTCCTTGAGTATTCTAGGATGCATTTCATCAGGCCCTGGAGACTTGCAGGCATCTAACTTTTCTAGGTGATTTTTAACTTGTTCTTTTTTTATTTTATCTTCTAAACCTACCCCCTTCCCACTAGCATTCACTATGTTAGGCATTCCTTCAGACTTCTCGGTGAAGACCGAAACAAAGAAGCCATTAAGCATCTCTGCCATTTCCAAGTTTCCTGTTACTGTTTCTCCCTCCTCACTGACCAGTGGGCCTACCCTGTCCTTGGTCTTTCTCTTGCTTCTAATGTATTTATAAAAAGTCTTCTTGTTTCCCTTTATTCCCGTTGCTAGTTTGAGCTCATTTTGTGCCATTGCCTTTCTAATCTTGCCCCTGCATTCCTGTGTTATTTACCTGTATTCATCCTTTGTAATTTGTCCTACTTTCCATTTTTTATAGGACTCCTTTTTTATTTTTAGATCATGCAAGATCTCATGGTTAAGCCAAGGTGGTCTTTTGCCATATTTTCTATCTTTCTGACACAGCAGAATAGCTTGCTTTTGGGCCCTTAATAATGTCCCTTTGAAAAACTGCCAACTCTCCTCAGCTGTTTTTCCCCAGTCTTGATTCCCATGGGACCTTACCTATCAGCTCTCTGAGCTTACCAAAATCCGCCTTCCCGAAATCCATTGTCTCTATTTTGCTGTTCTCCCTTCTACCCTTCCTTAGAATTGTGAACTCTATGATTTCATGATCACTTTCACCCAAGCTGCCTTCCACTTTCAAATTCTCAACCAGTTCCTCCCTATTTGTTAGGATCAAATCTAGAACAGCTCCCCCCGGGTAGCTTTTTCAACCTTTTGAAATAAAAAGTTGTCTCCAATGCAGTCCAAGAACTTATTGGATAGCCTGTGCCCCGCTGTGTTATTTTCCCAACATATATCTGGATAGTTGAAGTCCCCCATCACCACCAAATCTTGGGCTTTGGATGATATTGTTAGTTGTTTAAAAAAAGCTTTATCCACCTCCTCCACCTGGGTAGGTGGCTTGTAGTAGACTCCTAGCATGACATCACCCTTGTTTTTAATCCCTTTTAGCCTAACCCAGAGACTCTCAACACTTCCGTCTCCTATGTCCATCTCCACCTCACTCCAAGTGTGTTCATTTTTAATATATAAGGCAACACCTCCTCCCTTTTCTGAACCCTTTCCAAGGCCAAAATATCTTTTTTGAGGTGAGGAGACCACATCTGTACACAGTACTCAAGATGTGGGCGTACCATAGTTTTATACAGGGGTATAAAAGTAAGATATTCTGTGTCTTATTTTCTATCCCTTTCTTAATAATTTGTAACGTTCTTCTTTGAGTAGTGTCCCCATGGGTGCTCCACTGCAGGTGTCGGGCTTGTCCCGGCACCACAATCCGGAGAGTTTTAGCCAGCAGTAGCCCCCGGTGGACTGTGCATGCGCAGAAGCCGCCTCGCACCTTTCTGCGCAGCGCAGTCTATCACCAGTTCCTCCTAACTGTCCATGGCCGGAGACAGAGTTGGAACGTGTTCCTCTTCAACCTGAAGAGAATTTGAAGTTTTTCTGTTATTCGTTCCATCCCAGTTAGGCCCCCCCCCCTCCATCGTAGTATAGTTACTTGTTATAGTTAGATAGTGTTTAAAAAAAAAAAACAGTTTTTATTCTCCTTCTGTTTGCCCTCAGGCCCATTTGTTCGGCCTGCCAGGTTTTCTTCTCTGAAGGATTCATACTACCAGAGTCATGCCTACGGGATTCAAAAAATGTACCTCGTGTGGCAATGCGATTCCAGCCTCCGATGGGCACTCCTGATGTATACGCTGTTTGGGAGAGAGGCATATCCCGCAAAAGTGCGGCCATGGCTCAACATTGACTGCCAGGGCCAGATGAGAAAGAGAAATGCTCCTGAAGATGCTCCTCTTCAATAAGGTGCTTCAGCCTTCGTCTGCAGATGAGCGTTCAGAGGCCCCAGCATCACGTAAGTCCCGCAAAGGAAGAAGCTCTGCTCCATCTAGGAGTGTAAGTGTGGGGGAAGCACCGAGCTCTTCTGCACTCCCATCTAAGCACGGCTGCGAGAAATCACCTAAGGGCCATAGCACATCGGCGCCTAGCCCCACGCTCTCCTCAGTACTGCACCGTGCGGCACCGCGCTCCGAGTCCGCACCGGCAACAACGGCACCGAGTGCGCAGATGGCACTGGATCCACAGTCGGCACCATCTGAGCCGGCACCAAGGGCTGCCATAGAGCGCCATGCCCAGCCAGCTGTGGCTACTTCCAAGCCTGTGCCGAGGCGCGAGTCGGCGCCGAGAGTCAAGCCAGCGCCGACACATGCGCTGGCACTGAGAGATGAGCCGGCGTCGAGACCTGATCTGACACCGGGAGAAAAACCGGCACTGAGAGCCAAGCCGGCACCAAAGGCCAAGACGGCGCTGAGAGTCGATCCCATGCCGAGGTCACCACGGACGCGTGCAACGCCCCGCGAACTGACGCCCCAACATGAGCAACCAGAATCGGCACCGAGGCAGATACATCACAGACAACCGGCACCGACATTGCATGTGATACCAGCTGTTCAGTTGGCACCTGAGGCCCAACTATCTAGTCCTTCAGCACAGGGCACAGCACCACCATCATTGGCCTCAGCGCCTGCATCACCATCCGACTCCGCCTCCATTATCTTGGTGCCATATAGCCCGGTTCCTGCGGCCCCCTTTCCTGCTACTGGGGTGCCTATAAAAGCCCAGAAGAAAATGCGCTGAGTGCACTCACCTTCCCCCAGCCCCGATAGGGCTGTCTTTTCACCCGAACCTTCACCGGCACCTCATCACGGCCGACGAGATTACTATCAACGCTCGCCTTCGCCACGGTATTGGAGATCTCTGAGACGTTCACTCACACATCCATGTTACCATCGTCATTATTATTCCAGGTCTCCATCGCGATACTCGATACGGTCACAATCCCCGTTATCACCGTTTCTGTTTATGGTAGAGTCAGGGACAGGCAGCACACCTGCGTTCCCAGGGCATCAAAGGCTGACTGCCTTTCTCTTGCTCTCTGGGGGGGGGGGGAACAAGATGGGGTTCATGTATGGCTACATTGACGCAGCTCAAAAGAAATGAAAGACGACTCAATCAAAGAACACACCCTCCGAGAAGGATGCAAAATGCCTCGACTTGTTTGATAGGAAGGTTTATTCATCTGTGACAGCGACCCTTAGAATGGCAAATTACTCTTCTCAACTCACCAATCACGACTTTGATAATTATGCCAAGTTGGTTCCATTGATGCAACATCTTCCAGAGTCCAAGAAGGAAATACTCAAAGCAGTTGTGCAAGAGGGCTACACGGCAGCATGTACAGCACTTCAGATTTCACTAGACATCGCTGACTCAGTGTCCCGTACGATGGCAACATTGGTCGTAATACGACGCGCTTCTTGGTTGCACCTTGCCTTCGTGCCTAAGGACTTACAATCCAAAGTGGAGGACCTTCCCTTTGACTGCTCTTCTTTATTCACTCAAAACACCGACCAGGTCTTCCATTCTGGTAAGGACTCCCGAACCACATTAAGAACACTCGGGATGTATATGCCACCCTTCAGGCGTAGAAGACCATGTCCCTATAATAGACAAAGGCCTCTCTCCTATACCTCACAGCGATTCAGGCCTTACGACCAACACAAGCAAAGGCAATGACCGCAACGATGGAGCCAGCAGCTTACCAAGATGCAGACCCAACAACAGTCTCGGCAGCAGGTTTGATTCACCCGTCGAGGGGCTGCACACCATTCCCCTTTTAGAGGCCATCTTTCAAGTAACCGGACTATTCCATCACCGCTTGAGACCCTACCGCCATCGTTGGTTCACCATCACTACAGATCGATGGGTCAGAGAGATCATAACATCCGGTCTCTCTCTTCCTTTCACCACCCTCCCCCCTTCTACGAACTCTTGTTGGCTCTTCCCTTTGACAAGGCGATTCTAGAACTTTCAAATGACATTTGACAAACACCAGTGTCCGTACCACCAACAAACAAGCACGGGACCTCTCTCATGAACTCCTGTTGTGACAGGAGGTCGTGCATCTACTTACCATCGGAGCAGTGGAGACGGTCCCACGTCAATTCAGAGGCAAAGGTTTCTATTCCCGATACTTCCTCACGCAGAAGTCCGGTGGATGGAGACCAATCCTCGACCTTCGTGGGCTCAACCGTTATCTAAGAAAACAAAGATTCAAGATGGTTACTCTGGCCTCTATCATTCCAGCTCTCAATGAAGGGGATTGGTTCGCGTCCCTCGACCTCCAGGACACCTATTTTCATGTCTCCATCCACCCAGCCCACAGGAGATTTCTACAATTTACCCTCGGCAACGACCACTATCAGTACACTGTGCTTCCCTTCGGGCTTTTGGCAGCCCCAAGGGTATTTTCAAAGACCCTGGCAGTCATAGTCGCCGACCTCAGATGTTCCGGGATCACGATTTTTCCGTACCTCAACGACTGCCTGATAAGAGCCTACTCAGCAGCCGAGGCACAGAAGGCGGTCGCTACTACCAGGGACACATTCGAGGCCCTCGGTCTCATCATCAACCTACCAAAGTCCTCCCTGGTTCCATCCTAGTCCATCGATTTTATTGGAGCAAGCCTGGACTCCACAACCGCTACTGCCTACCTACCGGTCGACAGATCTCAAACTATTCAGGATCTAGTAAATGTTCTGCTCACCGCTCCCGCTGTTTCTGTACTTGTCTCCCGTTGCTAGACCACATGGCAGCAGCAACCTATGTCATTCCACACGCCCAGCTCCACATGCGGTGCCTTCAGCACTGGCTCCTTCTAATCTACAAACCAGCCATCGACGATACCCACAAACTTACCTCTATCCCCAACCAGGTGAGGGACTCCCTCGCGTGGTGGCTTGACTCGAACAACACACTAGTGGGCGTTCCCTTCCATGTCCAAGCCCCATCCGTCCAGATCACCACGGATGCATCCCTTATCGGCTGGGGAGCACATATGCAACATCACCAAGTCCAGGGTTTGTGGTCACCTCACGAGTCCCTACTTCATATAAATTTTCTAGAGCTCTGAGCAGTTTTCAACGCATGCCGCAAGTTCATCCGTCACTTACGAGGGACCACTGTACAGATTCTTACGGACAATATATGCACAGTCTACTACATAAATCGACAGGGCGGTGCCGGATCCAGATCCCTGTGTGCAGAGGCCATACGACTATGGAATTGGGCAATTCGGCATGGTATTACACTCATAGCTGCTTACCTCCCCGGCAAGAGCAATACCATTGCAGATGCTCTGAGCAGGACCTTCCATCTGCAACACGAATGGGAACTGCTCGACGATGTAGTTTACGATATTTTTCAGTTTTGGGGGTACCCAGACATAGATCTCTTTGTGACCCGGCACAACAAGAAGTGCTGCCTTTACTGTTCAAGAGCTGGAATAGGGACCGACTCAAAGGGGGTGCCTTTCTCCTCAATTGGAGAACGTACCGTCTGTTATATGCCTTCCCACCACTTCCCCTCATACCGAGGGTGATAGGGAAGATACTAACGGATGGTGCAACGGTAATACTGATAGCACTGTTTTGGCCCCGTCAAACCTGGTTACCACAACTCATGCGGATGTCTTTATCTCAACCCAAACAATTTCCACATGTGAGCAATTTGCTCTCGTAGCAACATGGCACTCTCCTGCACCCGAGCATTGACCGCCTTTACCTCACGGCGTGGTTCCTGAGTGGCTCCAAGGGTCGGAATTAGCTTGCTCGCAAGCGGTGAGAGATGTATTGATACAGACTAGATGTCAAACGACCCAGAGGTCTTACCTTTATAAATGGCATCGCTTCCAGACCTGGTGCCAGTTACAAGGCACGGACCCCTTGCGCGTACCCATTCAACAAATATTGGACTACATTCTTTATCTACGTTCCCAGAATTTGGCGGTCGCCTCACTGAAGGTGCATTTAGCTGCAATCTCAGCCTTTCACCCATCTATAGAGGGTGTTTCAGTATTCGCTCATCCTATCTCTAAGAGATTTATGAGGGGCATGGCCAATCTCCATCCACCGTATAAAACTGTTCCGGAGCCATGGGACCTAACACTGGTCCTTGATACTCTTACCCACCCACCATTTGAACCCCTAGCAACTTGTGATCTACAGACTCTCACCATGAAAGTTGCCTTTCTTTTAGCTATCATCTCGGCACAAAGAGTCAGTGAGCTAGCGGCGTTGTCATACGATCCTCCATACACGCTGTTTACTCATCAAAGTGTGACATTACGATGCCACCCCTTGTTTCTTCCAAAGGTTAACTCATTGTTCCACATCAATGAACCCGTAGTCTTTCATACGTTTCACCCTAAACCGCACTCAACTCCAGAACATGCACGTTTGTACACCCTGGACATCAGGAGAGCATTGGCTTTTTATATAGACAGAACGCGTCCGTTCTGCAAATCACGATGCCTTTTTTTGTCAGTTGCAACTCGTTCAAAAGGTCAACAACTGTCATCTCAGTGTATTTCATCACATATCGTAAACTGTATCACCCGCTGTTATGCTCTCCGAAACAAGCCATTGCCCTCTAAGCCTCGGGCACATTCCACCAGGGCCATGGCCACTTCCACGGCTTTCCTGAAGGATGTTTCCCTGCGTGACATTTGCCGTGCAGCGACCTGGTCGTCCACGTCTACGTTCGCCAGACATTACGCTTTTGACTGTATCACTACAGCGGGATGCAGCAGTGGCTCAGGCAGTGCTCTCCTCCGTGCATAGATAATTCCAAAGCACAACATTAGCATTGGGCTACTGCTTCACACTCACCTGTAGTGGAGGACCCACGGGGACACTGCTCGAAGAAGGAGAAATTGTTACTCACCTTGTGCAGTAACATCTATTCTTTGAGATGTGTGTCCCCGTGGGTGCTCCACGACCCGCCCTCCTCCCTGCTTCAGAGCCCTTACCATTATATCTTCCAGATTTTCCGGCTAGGAGGAACTGGTGATAGACAGCGCTGCGCAGAAAGGGCGAATGGCGTGAGGCGGCTTCTGCACATGCGCATTCCACTGGGGACTACTGCTGGCTAAAACTCTCCAGATTGCGGTGCCGGGACAAGCCTGTCACCGGTAGTGGAGCACCCACGGGGGACACATCTCGAAGAACAGATGTTACTGCACAAGGTGAGTAACAATTTCTTCTATTTGCCTTTTTGACCGCCGCAGCACACTGTGTGGACATTTTCAGAGAACTATCCACGATAACTCCAAGATCTCTTTCCTGATTTGTCGTAGCCAAATTAGCCCCCATCATACTATATGTATAGTTGGGGTTATTTTTTCTAATGTGCATTACTTTACACTTATCCACATTAAACTTCATTTGCCATTTTGTTGCCCAGTCACTTAGTTTTGTGAGATCTTTTTGAAGTTCTTCACAGTCTGCTTCTGTCTTAACTATCTTGAACAGTTTAGCATCATCTGCAAACTTTACTACCTCACTGCTTGCCCCTTTCTCTCGATCATTTATGAATAAGTTGAATAGGATTGGTCCTAGGACTGACCCTTGGGGGACACCACTAGTTACCCCTCTCCATTCTGAAAATTTACCATTTACTCCTACCCTTTGTTTCCTGTCTTTTAACCAGTTCTCAATCTAAGGAAGGACCTTCCCTCTTATCCCATGACAATGTAATTTACACAAGAGCTTTTGGTGGGGGACCTTGTCAAAGGCTTTCTGAAAATCTAAGTATACTATATCTACTGGATCCCCCTTGTCTGCATGTTTGTTAACCTCTTCAAAGAACTCTAACAGATTAGTAAGACATGATTTCTCTTTACAGAAACCATGTTGACTTTTGCCCAACAAATTATGTTCTTCTACGCGCCTAACAATTTTATTCTTAACTATTGTTTCGACTAATTTGCCCGGTACCGACATTAGACTTACCAGACTGTAATTGCCAAGATCACCTCTAGAGCTCTTTTTAAATATTGGTGTCACGTTAGCTATCTTCCAGTCAGTAGGTACAGAAGCCGATTTAAAGGATAGATTACAAACCACAGTTAACAGTTCTGCACTTTCCCATCTGAGTTCTTTCAGAACCCTTGGGTGAATGCCATCCAGTCCCGGTGATTTGTTAACGTTAAGTTTTTCTCTCTGTTCCAAAACCTCCTCTAATGACACTTCAATCCAGGACAGTTCCTCAGATTCATCTCCCACAAAGGACGGTGCACGTTTGGGAATCTCCCCAACATCCTCAGCCGTGAAGACTGATGCAAAGAAATCATTTAGCTTCTCCTCAATGGCTTTATCGTCCTTGATTGCTCCTTTTGTCTCTCAATTGTCTAGGGGACCCACTGGTTTTTTAGCAGGCTTCCTGCTTCTAATGTACTTAAATAACATTTTGCTATTGTTTTTTGAGTTTTTGGCTAGCTGTTCCTCAAAATCTTTTTTTGCTTTTCTTATTACATTTTTACACTTAATTTGTTTATGTTCCTTTCTATTTATCTCACTGGGATTGGACTTCCATTTTTTGAAAGATGCCTTTTTGTCCCTCACTGCTTCTTTTACATGGTGGTTAAGCCACGGTGACTTTTTTAGGTCTCTTACTATATTTTTTAATTTGGAGTATACATTTAAATTGGGCCTCTATTATGGTGTCTTTAAAAAGTTTCCATGCAGCTTGCAGGGATTTGGCTCTCGTCACTGTGCCTTTTAATTTCTGTTTAACTAACCTCCTCATTTTTGTGTAATTCCCCTTTTTGAAATTAAATGCCAGAGTGCTGGACTGCTGAGGTGTTCTTCCCACCACAGGAATGTTAAATGTTGTTATATTATGGTCACTATTCCCAAGCAGGCGGTCCTGTAATAGTTACCTCCTGGACCTGATCCTGCACTCCACTCAGGACTAAATCGAGAATTGCCTCTCCCCTTGTGGGTTCCTGTACCAGCTGCTCCAAGAAGCAGTCATTTAAGCCATTGAGAAATTTTATCTCTGCATCTCTTCCTGAGGTGACATGTACTCAGTCAATATGGGGATAGTTGAAATCCCCCATTATTATAGAGTTTTTTATTTTGGTAACCTCTCTAATCTCCCTTAGCATTTCAGTGTCACTATCACTGTCCTGGTCAGGTGGTCAATAATATATCCCTACTGCTATATGTTTATTATTGGAGCATGTAGATGCAAATCATATGTTTTTAAAAAAGTAGATGCAAATCATGTGTGTTAAAAAACACCACCACTTAGCAAATAATAACTGTGGTAAAACCTGTATCTTAATGTTCCTATTACACACCATTTTGTAATAGCATAAAAATGTAAAAATTAAGAATCTGATTACATGTTACACAATTATTTGGGCATTTATTTAGTTGGTAGCTGTACTGAGTGTATTCTCCTGGTTAGTAAATAGAAGCACCAAATTTGGCATAAAGGTTATATTTAGTTGTAAATCAACGTGTTTTTAAAGGTTGCTAATCATAAGACTCAACCATCCTTTAGGAAAATATTTTAGAAGTATAATTTAATGATTAATTGCTCATTTAAACCTAGGTTTTCTGCTCGCTGGTTTAAATCATGATTAAAATTAGAGATTTAAATCAAAGCTATTTAAATCAATCCACCCTGCTTCAGAAGCTGTTTGGCCCATCCCTGAAGGAGAAAGCACAGGGCTGCGCTCATGGAATAGGTCCTAGGCTAGTGGGGTTTTGTTGTCTGGTGCCTGTCTTGTTCTGGACAGTTGAGCTGAGGAGTTGAAACAAAAGTTCTCTTAATCCCTTTGAACTGTTTCATTGTATAGTGAGGCTGATTCCATGGACACCAAGAGTTGGACAGCTTATGTGTTGGGGTTGGAGTCTGAGTGATTATAAGGCTTCTAATAATAAAATCCCTTTGCAGAGTGAGGAGTGGGACCGGGACTCCAGCACTAGGTGATGTGAACAGCTGCATGCTTTGGAAGTCTTTAACTGGCTTGCTGTGGATGAACCTGTCCTCCCGTTGTCCTGATGTGGGGAGTCCCTGGCGCTCTCCTAGGAGATGAAAATGCCCCTGAAGCGCGCGCCCCACCTCCCAGGAAGCCACACAAGCTGCATTTGCGCGCGCACCTCCAGCAAGCTGTACAAGCTGCATTTGCGCACGCACCCTCCCTGGACAAAAAAAAGGGGCGGGGGTGGCGGCCAAAAAATTTTTTGCTTGGGGCAGCAAAAAACCTAGAACCGGCCCTGATGGAAATGACATAGGGAGGGAGGCAATAATGAAAATGCCATGTTATCTGGCTTGTTTTAAAATGTTCTCTGAAGGTATCAAATAAAAAGCTTTGCCTTACTGCACAATATAGACCTTTTTAAAAAGAAAATATTAAATTGACCTTCTATATAACTTCATTCTGTAGTTGTAATGCTGGTTGATGTTTGTCACCATCTCCCTGAAGTTAACAGAAATCTGAGTCTTCGAAAACCTCCTTGGCCAGCACATAAATGCCTTGAGGTTTCAGTCACTTTCCCTGTACTGCTAAGATGCTTGGCTTAGAACGTGATGGAAAACGCAAAGCAGGATATGGAGTGAAAGAGCTGCATGAGCTAGAAGGGAAATTAAGAAATAATGAGAAATTGAGTGTAGCAGTCATAATACAAAAGAGAGCAGAGCACAAATTCAAAGAAAGTGAGAGTTAATGTAGGCTGAGTCACTGATTCAGATCTAGCCATTGCCCAGACAGCAATCAGAGAGTACCTTCAAACGATATTCACCTGAAGTTCAAATATGGATAGAGCATCAGATTAGTCAGACATATTGTACTGATTGATTATTGGTATTCTGTTTTTATTTCTAAAGATCTTTTGACACCACAACTATTCTCTTACGGCATAAGTTAATAACATGGCCAAATTGCTCTTTGCGATAGTAAAATCCATGGGAAGATGGAATAGTAAGGGGAGAAAAAAGCTTGAGGGAAAATATTGTGTAGCTCCCCTGTAATATTCTGACATTGTCAGGAGGGCAGGGTTTGCTCTCCAGTCCTGCCATATAAGTCACAAACAGGTCAGGGCCCCCTGATCTCTGACGGTCTCAGGCATAGATCCCCTCAATTAAGTGTGAGTTGCAGAAAAGATGATCTGATCATAATCTCTCTTTTTGGGAAAACATATGGGAGTGCTGGCCTGTGTATTTGTGGCATGATGAGGTAGGATAGGATGAGGTGTTTTTTCCCCAGGCCCTGTCCTCACCACATATGGGCCCCTGCCTACTGTCTTGTATAGATCCATGTTCTCCTAAGGAGGCTTTTTAAGATTTGGGTGCCCTGGAGGCAGTTGACCTCACTCCAGGAGGGTTGCAGTCTACATTTGGATCAGGTAATCAATGCCTGCCTTTTGTTATAACAATTAATGAAGAAAACTCCTATTTTTGACTAAAGATGTAATGAAATTCATGTTAATCTTAATTAAATGGTCTTTCTTCCTATGAAGACATTTAGTAGTTAAGCCTATTCTGAAAAGGATCACTTTTTTCTTCTAAGAGTAATGTATAGAAACAAAGTAGACTAATGCATTCCAGGAACATCATAAACGTTATTCTGACATGTTGCTTATAATACTGTTGACCAAGAATGAAAGATGATAAATCACAACTTTACATTATGATTTGTCCATCTGCTCCTTTTGGCAAAGTTGGACAGTGATAAACTGATTCTTGGAGCAAGGAATAATACAAGTAGTTTTACTACCTAAATAGGCCAGAAGGAATGTCGGATCCTTCAGGTTAATCCAAAAATACATTTTCCATAACTTAATATGAAAAACAACATGGAACGCTGTAATGCTGACACGTTGTTTTTTGTTTGTCTAGGACCACTCCTGGGGTTCCCAGTTCAGGATGTAGTAGTGACCTTGTATTCCATGACTGCACACTCTGAAACTTCCCTGCCAATGATTTCTGCTTGTGTTTCTCGTTGTATGCAAAAGGTATATTTTCTTGGCATGTTACTAATTCATACACTGTACTAGAATCTTTCTTATCTTTTGAAAAGGAATTCTGATTTTGTATTTGCCTTATGCTCTTCTTGGCTGTCTTTAGTGGCATGTACCACTTGCCAGCTTTGTGTGTAGCAATATACTCAGTTTTTGTCACCTGAAAAATGAGTGTTATGGGCTTGGCGATGCATTCTCAGTAGAATTGGCTCTAGTGCTTAACTAAGTGAGCTATTGGAGTGTAAAACATGCTTGCCTGTAGTCACAGAATTAGTAGGGTTTTTCCCCAAACTATTTTAGATACCTATAGTAGCACTGCATAAAACTGTATAGTTGGTTGGAATTAAATACATTTCTTAACACCCCCTCTGCCATCACCCTTTTCCCCTAGATTATTGTGGATTTCACTGTGCAAATATGCACTTAAGTTTTTGGCACTGATTTTTTTCATGTGGCGGTTTTTGGGTTGCATTAGAGATTCAATGTAATATATATGTCTTGTATGGAGTGAAGTCAGTTGCATTCCTAGCTTAACTGAGCTCCTCTATAGTCTATATTTTTCCCTTTCAAAATTTCTGTTGTCCTTTTTAGCCTTGATCTCATGTGTCAATCTAACGTATTCCTCATCTTGCTTTTTTTTTTTTTTTTTAAAAAGGGTATGTATGCATACACGCTTATCGACATGGCCTAGGTTCGCTTTTTCTCTGATCTAATACCCTTCATAGGAGCATGCGCCCTTGAATGTTGGGTGTATGAAACAGAAGTTAGTTTTAGGGCTGTAAAATCCTACTTAATCAGTTAAATGTTATGTTTAACCAGTTAATTGCTTAAATGGGGATGGACAGAGGCTGCTCCAGCCAGGCTGAAAAGCTCCTGCCTGCAGTGTGGTGGGCTGCTCTGGCCAGGCCAGGCTGTTGCTTAACCATAACTGGTAAGCATCACCTGGTAAGGGTGATGCTTACCAGTTAACCATTCACATCCCTAGTATGGATGTTTGAGTGTAAATGCCTAACCGTTCAACTGATAAGTGGATTCTTATCGGTTAATAGTGTCAATTACATGCAGCAAAGCTTCTTCACTAGGAGACGAGCAGCCAGCCCCTCCTTTATATTGGAGAGCCTGCAGCATGGCTAACTTTGTAACCACTGAGATTTTCAGCAGTTAGTTACCCTAATACATGATTTTTAACATCCCAAATCCCTCGTTAGTTTCATTATATAGTCCACGCCATAGAAGAATTACATCTTAAAAGAAGGAGTAATGGTAATTTATTTCTTCTCTATTTTAGGCTTTGAAGAAAGCCAGTAAACAACTGCTGGAACCCCTAATGAATCTGGAAATTACAGTGAGTGAAGATCATCTCACTGCAGTGCTTGGTGATCTTGCACAGAGGAGAGGCAGCATACAGGAAATCCAAAGTCGGCAAGATAATAAAGTAGTGGTTGCAGCTGTTCCACTAGCAGAAATGATGGTATGTGGTCATGTTAATGGTGAAAGCAAAGCAAAAAGTGTGCTTGCCCTTTTCTGATTCTTCTTGATATTTATAATTTTTCACATGATGAAGTTAGGAACTGATACTTCTAATTTTGCTGAAGGAATCAAAACCTCTCTGGAGATACAGTGTGGTTCATATAGCTATGAAAGAAAATGTTTCTATGCTGACCCCACACTTGTTCGTTTGATATTGGGAATATGGATATTTCATTTTAGACACCAAGTGAGAAATAGCGCATTTATTAAAAATATGTATTATTCTTGTGATAATCTTTTCCCCAGCTGAATCACACTCTAGTAAACTAAACCACGGCAGAAAGCTTTCTTCATCTCTACCCAACCATAAATTGATTGATTATAGTATACCTATATAAATATATATACTTATAAATATGGTTGGGTTTTTTTGTCTAGGGCTACTCAACAGTTCTGCGCTCTTTAACATCAGGCTCAGCAACTTTTACTTTGGAACTTGCCAGCTACCAAGCCATGAACACTCAGGAGCAAAATGCGCTGCTTCAGAAGAAAAGTGGATTGGTGTGACCACTTGACTCCACAGGAGAGCATTAAAGATCAGATTCGTGCTCAGAAAATATATGGGGAACTATTTGCCAGGTATTGGTGTACGTTGTTAGCGCTCTCAAAGTAACTTGCTTTGACTGTTCAGTGGAAGTGGCAAAGAAGTGTTGTGAGATCCTGGAATTGCCTTGTTAGCTCCTGTAACTCCCTCCATGCAAACTGGAATTGACTGTTTTGATATGCACTGTATTCTGTACTGTACTTCACGTGCCCTAACAGTCAGAGCCGCTACCTTCCTGGAAGACAGAATCTCAAATCCTCCACAAGAAACGATGATGCCTCTTTCTGTGAAAGTGAGCACTACATGCAACTTGCTGAATCATGTCAGAACTGTTTCACTTAAAGTATGTAGGAAAATTTAGTTTTTAAAATGTTAATATTTCACCTCTCAGTAAATTTAACTGTTGGCCACTCTGCTAGTCAGTGTCTTCTACTGATCTAGCTTCAACTGAACAATGAAAACTGCTACCCTCATTAAAGGGTTTTAAGCTGAGCAAACAAGAATGACTTGCCTCAATGTTAGAATGTTTTATGAAACAGTAGCACAGACCCAAGGTGAGTGAGCCCTGGGTAAGTTTGTCTTTCACCAGCAGAAGTTGGTCCAATGTTGCTTCACCCACCTTCTATTTCTAATATGCTGGGACCAGTATGGTTATAACAAACTGTAGCTCAGGCATCATTTTTTAACTATTGAAACACATTTAGATAAAGATAGAGTGCGGAATATTGTGTGTAAGACAAACTCCTTTGCTGGAAAGGGAGAAATGTTGGTTATGTGCAAAATCTTTCCACAAGACCTGGGCCTAGTAATGCTGTGAGCTTATTCAAAGGAAAAATTCCTTCTGCTGCTAGCACTGTGTACAAGCGCAAAGTCCAGCTTATATAAATCTATGACTCAACTAAACAAATGATTTTAGGGTAATGTATATCATAGCCAGTCAGCTCTGGATCAGTACTTGTCTACCTGAAATTTAGTCTTAATCCATCCGTTGCAAAGTACTGGAATATGTGAGGTAGTAAACTGAGAATTGACTAGATAGATACAAACTAAACTACTTTCCTCTTCTCATATCTATCCAGAGTACAATTGAGGAAGCTTGTATTGTTAGTGTACTTTACAGCTGTAACAAATTAAATGATTTATTAAATGTGTCTTCACATCCCTTCTTGTCAAAAAGTATATCAATAATTTGCCTTTAGCCCTGCTGTGTACACTTGCCTTAAGTGGTAAACTCAAAATAAGCTATGCTCCTGGCTTATTTTGACTTTGGGCACTGTCTACACAGCAGTTATTTCAAAATAGAGCTTATTCTGCATACAATGAGGGTTATAGGAGTCAGAGTAAGAAGCCCGTTTTGAATTTATTCTGAAATAATGCTGCTGTGTACACAGCCTTAAGCTCTGAGCCTCTAGGCACCATGTTCTGTTGTCCTTTACTGCCTAACGTTGAATGGTCTGCTAGTCATCTTGTTAGGATTGTCATGCTCAAGGATTACATGAAGAATTCCTGTTGACAGCTTTATGGATGGTGATATCTAGATTGGGTGCTGGTAGCTGCTATTTTGAATTATGCATATTCAATAGGAATAAAACCTGCTAGGTACATCATATAACTACAGGTGGTCCCCAAGTTACGAATGAGATCTGTGCTTATGAACAGCGCAGTCACATTTAAATGAATGGGGTCTGACTTATGAACAGATCGAGTTATGACCAAGCATTTGGTACGTAAGTCGGGGACTATCTGTATACAGAAGCTTCAGCAGACGAGTCCTTGACTCTTTGTACACCTATTATTATGTGATTTATTATTGCATTAATATCAATTTCTGTAGTTTTAAAACATCTGACTTCTGCCAGAAACATACATAACTAACTTCCAGCTTTTCAGGATCTATTTTTTCAGTGCAAATCTCAGGTGCTGAACGTGCAGATTCACTTCCCACAAAGGCACTTCACATAATTTAGTGAAATCTTGCTTCAGTGATTACAGGTCTCCAATTTCATGATCACAGTATCCGACAAACAGGGGTTCAGCTGCTATTCCACGTCTGTAAAAAATAAAATATATAAATGTGTATGGTATAAGGCAAGTAAGGAATTAGTGCAAATGATAAGGTATGAAAGTGCTAGCTTTGCTTATGGAGCAAACAGCCTGAGTAGGCAATAAAAATAGATTATTTACTGAGGGAATGAAAAGATGGCCCTAACCAGAGCTTTAAATGGCACACTTGGCTTATGAAGTATGCTATGTGTGGTCTAATCAGACACTGGCATGTTACAAATCTTAAGTACAAGGTGCTCCAGCTGTATGGAGGAGCATTAGCACAGCCTTCCTGCCATTTGAAAACAAGCAGCATGCAGGAGAAGCATAAAAACAGACTACATTTTGCCTTTATATTCAGCTTTAATTACTTTTTCTTTTGGTCAGTTTATAGTGCAGTATAGCATTAAGGCATCAAGTTCACTCTATTCTCACTCAATTTGTCTTTTATTTTATTCTATTTTTGGGGTAGCAGTGTAGGAAATACTAAGGCTTTAAAACCAGACTTGATGGTGTAGTAGATCCTTAACTGCCCAACTATGTTTTATATAGAAGCTGTGGTGATGAATGTTGTGCAAATAAGATGTGCAGTATGGGTTGAAGAAAGTTTGAGGAGGGGAAGTGGTAATATTCATCATCATTGCTAAAATGATCAACAGTGCAATATTTAATGTTTCCATCTAAACGAAACTTCAAAGCTACAGTGAAAGGAAAGAGGTAGTTAATATTGCACACCTCTTACAGCAGGTTTAATGGAGTCTGCAGTGAGAGATTCTAGATAAGGCATGGTTCTAGCCTCCTAACTCTGTGTGGAAGGGGGTCCAGCTCTTTAGTTACTAACCCTACAGACTTGCACTTGGGGATTCTGTTTTCTTGCATAGGAAGTTACAGCTGTGTCATTGAACAGTAGCCATTGCCTTTTATCACCACTGTACCAGCAGTCACTGAGGTTGTACAGTAATTCCTCATTTAACACGTGCCCATGTAACACGTTTTCGCAATAACACAATTTTTTTTTAGGAAACATTTTTTGAATTACACGACCATCCCCAGAACACGATTTCACCAGTCGGCCTGTTGCCAGCAGCTGCGGGGGCTTCCCCTGCCTCCCTGCAAAGCAGTGGAGGGTTTGCCGCTCGCCGCACCATTTCCCACTGACTCCCCCCTCGCCGGACGCCTTGCCCCCTTTCCTCTGCCCCCGCTTGCAGGCTGGTGGCTGGGTTTCCCAGCTGGCCCGTCGCCAGCAGCTGCACGGGGCTTCTCCCGCCTCCCTGCAAAGTGGCAGAGGGTCCGCCACTCACCGTGCCGTTCCCCGGCGATTTCCCCCCCCCCACCTTGCTGGACACAGGTGGGTCCCAGCAGACCCGTCACAGGGGCATACTCCCAACCCAATCCCCCTCCCCTTCCCCAGAGCCAAACACCTCCCCTCCCTGCTGTAACCCAGTCCCTTTTCTCCCCCAACCTTATGTCCCGCTGCCAACAGACACCACCGCTTGAAATGCAACCCCCACCTTTTCCATTATTTTCAATGGGAAAATTGACCCCGCATAACATGTTTTCACTTAACATGATCATTTTCTGAAACATCTATAGTGTTAAATGAGGAATTACTGTATGTACCTTTTCCACTGAAGATTCAGACACTGATGTAACCACCCCAAACTGCAGGAATAGCTAAGACCTTAAATCCTTGGTTAAGAGTTTTTACAATGGTAACTTTACTATTGAGAAATGCCATGTCCCTCCTCCCTCCAGTACTTTGCCATCCCAAGATAGCCCTTAGTAACAGAGTTGAAATTTGTTTAGATCATTTACATAGGGAAATAGTTTTGCGTAACCTCTGCATAATTCCACCTGTAGAAGGCACTGTCTGGTCTATAAAAGTCTGTGACAGCAACATTCAGCACAGGCTTAAACTGAGGGAAGTTCTGGCCACCTCAGTTCCTTTCTGAGGCTAGCTACAAGTGTAGGACCTATGCTCTGGGCCTGGAAAGATTCTCAGTTTTCCCCACCCAACATTGCACAGACAGAACAGCGTTGCAGTGGTGCATTAGCAAAGCTGTCTCCATAACCACAGACGGGAATCTTCAATCCATACATCCTTACTGCAGCAGGGGAAATAGGCTCACAGTCATTGTCTTTTGGGAGTTTTTCTTTGGCCTGCCTAGCAAAGACAAATGGCCACACTATGCTGAGTGTAGGGAGATAATCCATTTTGGCTATGAAGTTTAATTCTCTCTCGTCCCTTGGCTTTAGTCTCTCCCAAGACCTGGCTCAGAGCAAAGTTGGGAGTCCTTATTAACTGGAGGCACCTTAGATCAGTAGCATAGGAAGAATGGCTTACAGAGTTACTCTCAGTTAACTAAAAGCTAAGCATTTTAAAATTGGTTTGAGGTAAGCTAGTATAAGTTACTGTTTGTCCAGAAGACTGTCTGGTTTCCAGTTCCAGTTGCTGACTATTTGCTTTTGTTGTCCCCATCCTCAGACTTGTTTGGGGCATTTCACCTTTTAAAAAACTGGAATCCTCTCAGCAGTCAGACCAGCTTGCTGGAAGAACCTGTGCTTTTGTAGTGCAGACAGGTCACTTCTGAACTTGACATTTAGATGCTCTGCAGCAGTTTTATGCTAAAATACTGGCTGTGATAGCCGCAAATCATAAGCAGCAGATAATAGCTATTTATCCATTCCTGGATATGTAAGTAAGAGTCTGAATAAGCCATAAAAAGGTCCAGAAATACCTGGAAAGAACATGCATTTTATTTCAGTTCCTAGATGCATAGATAAGGTAGCTGCTGATCCTCTTTCAGCAGGTCTATTGTGGATGTAATACAAACTAGAGCATTTTTTCCCCAGAGGAAAAGTTTCTGCACATTGTTAATGAGAACTCTCCAAGCAGGAACATTTCTCCTTAGAGCCGTGGCCTCCATGTATGTGACCTTGGCTGAACATGAAGGAGTGTTTGAACAGCCTATAGACAGCTTTTTTTAGAAAGCTCCTGAAACTCAGTGCATTTGACAAGTGTGACTATGCAGAGGTACTACGAACTAGAGTGAGCTATGTTTATTGGGAAAGTAACTGTTCTATCCAAATGTTAGAATTGAAGACAGCAAGATAAATGCATTATAAACAGTGAATTGTTTCCAAGTGAGCAATGTAGAATCACAATTAATTTCAAACCACTATTCAGTATTTCTAATAAATCATGGAGCAGAGAGTGACCCTAACTCCTGTTATCTTACCTGACCATGCGACAACGATGCCTCACTAGTCTGTTATAAGCATCCCCTATGTTAGTCACATTTTCACTGCTCCAGAGCCTCTCCCCGACAGCACTTGCTCGAGGCCTGTACAAAGACATTCAATCCAGAATAGAACAAATTTAATAATGGGCTTAAGCCCACAAGAAACGTTTTTACTACTGACCTATGTTAGCAACCAAACAGCTATACAAAATGCTGCAGTGCCTTCAACATATGCCTAATGCTTGCAGCTCTTCACTGACACTGATTAATCAAACCTCATGTTTGAGCTGTTATACCTGCAGAGATCAGAAAGCCAATTGTGCATCGAAGGGAGAATTGCAAAAGGTAGGCTGGGTTTTTTTGGCCTTCTTCTCAAGTATCGTGGAATTGGCCAAAATTGAAGATGGGATACCTGACAGAGTGAGACTGTTCCGAAGTGGTACAGAGAATCTTCTTTAATGCCTGGCTAGTGAGTCCTGCCCACACACTCCTGGTCAAACTGACTGACCCAGCTGAATCGAGACAGGATTTTTCCTCCCAGGTCAGACTGAAAGTCCTCAAGTCCCTGTCACCACCTCTGCAGCCTAGATCATCTGTACATCTCACCTATCCATCCCCAGGGATTAATGCAGGGATGGGCAATAGTTTAATGGGGGGGGCCACTCCCAAGATTTTGGCAAGTGGTCAAGGGCTGCATTTCTGTGAAGGGATGTGGGGTCTGGGAAGGAGGTTGGGTGCAGAAGGGAGCTTGAGGTTCAGGGTCCAGGTGAGGATATGGGTGCACAAGAGGATTCTGGTCTGGGGAGGTGTTTTAGGAAGGGGTACAGGGTGTGGGAGAGAGTTGTGACCTGGGAGAAGGGGGTGCAGAGGGTTTGGGTGGTGATCTGAGGCAGGGGAATGGGGTGCAGGGTCAGGGAAGGGGGGTATGGATACAGGAGGGGGTTCAGGGCCTGGGAGGGAGTTGTGACCTGTGGGAAAGGGGTACAGAGTTTGGATGGTGACCTGAGGTAAGTAGTTGAGGGGGAAAGAAGGGGTGGGGTGCCAGAGGCAGGTTCTTTATGGGAGGTACTTATGTGTCTCCCAGCCAACAGCACTGCAGGAACCTGAGCTGCAGTTACAGGCTGCTCCATGTGGTTCTGCTCTTAGCAGGGTGGGGGAGACTTCACACACTGCTCCCCTAGCAAAATTTCTCAGCTCTTATTGGCCAGAAACTGGCCAATGGGAGCTGAGAGATTTTGCTGGGAGGCAGGGCAGCGCACAAAGCCTGCCTCCTTCAGCGTCCAGAGCAAAGAGCAGCCAGCCTTTTAAATGAAAATGATCAAGCGGTCCCATACCATAATCTTGGTGTCAGGTTAGTTGCGTCCACAAATTCTCCCCAAAGGCAGGCTTCTCCACCTATCACCAGCTTTTTCTGCTTTTCAGACCCTGTGTTCAAAGCACAAAAACAGTATGGAAATTAACTATTTACTCCAATTGCAGGTGACAGGCAGCTGCCATAAACTTCACCTCTGATAGCTGAATGTAGATTTTTCCAAAAAAAAACCTAACATGCATGTCCCAGCCTTTAGAAATTTATCAAAGTCTGAGGTGGGCTTGCAAGCTTAGCATTAACTAAATGAAGTCTTGTGTCTTAGTGATTCAGTATGGCTTCAGAACATGTAGAGCATTCAAGTACCAGTAGGCATTTGATGACATAAATAGGAAGTTAGATGTATGGGTCTGAAGATTGCATCAACTATGAAAAGCAGTTGCTGTTCAAATGTTGTCTTAGTTGGGGATGTCTTAAGCAGGTAATGCAATTAACTGCACCTTTTTACAGTGTATTAGTCTCCCAGAAAAAGAGCCACCTGGACACCACTTCGACCCAAATTCCAGACTGAGTCACACTGTCAGAATGCTGTCTGTTACAGCTCTTTTTAGAGTGGCAATGTCAGCCCTGTTGCCTAAGGCTACTGGCCCAGGCTGGCAGGCTTGCTCCTGCAGGCTCCAAAATGCTGTGTAGACACACCCTGTATAGCCAAGGGAAAGATGTTCATGTATTTAGAAAAGCCACAGAAAAGTTGAAATGAATAATTTAAAAGCCGTTCAACACACCACTGAAGTTTAGCGGCTGTACATTGTAGTATTTTTTCCAATCCTGTCCATAACTAATATAGTCTAGGTACCAGGGGGCTGCCAGGATTGTGGTGAACCCAGCTCCAGTTACATTGCTTAGTTCTGTAGTATACAAATTTCCAATCCACACTTCAACTATTGTGTCAGATTTTATCTAGAAAAAATAAGAAAACATACTAACATAAGCAAATGGCTATATATGATTTTGCAATCTGTTGTCACTGAATGCCTGAGTCTAGTTTCAAACAAAGGATTGGTTTGTTTTAGTAGGACCAACATTTCAAAGATGTGTCAGATTTCCATTCCTTGTTTTCCTCTAAAGAAATGAGAGCATTCTTTAAAATTAAGTTTTTAGTGTATCAATGTGATTGTAACAAGATGAAGTCAAACATATATTTGAAAGTAAATGCCTTAATGTTGCTCTGAATGAAATAAATAAATGAAATAAGGGACTTTAGATATTAGTGCTATTCCAATGCAGTTAGAGTGCAAAGTTATTGATCACAGAGCCAAGGACAAGTAAATAATCTCTGCACATTCCCGCATCTACCTAGAAGTTCTAGTGTCCTTATGACTATCAGTTTCAAATCAAGTGCTGTAGAAAGAAGCTTGGTAAAATTCCTGTTCTAGCAATCTTACTGTGGGCAGCAATGGGGGCAAAAAAAAATCTTAACTGGCTTCAAGACTGAGCTTTATAAGTTTATGGAGGAGTCTGATGGCACTGCCTATAATGGCATGTAGCTGATCTGCTGCTAGCAGCTGCAGATCTCTCCAGTGGCTGGTGATGGGGCACTAGATGGGGAGTGCTCTGGGTTACTACAGAGAATTCTTTCCCTGATGTCTGTCTGAAGGGCCTCGCCCATGTGCATTAATGGTGGATTCTTTAACTTGAAGTCTTTACATCATAATTTGAGGACTTCACTGGCACAGCCAGAGGTTAGGGGTCTGTGACAGGTGTGGGAGGTTCTGTGGTCTGCAATGTGCAAGAGGATCAGACTAGATGATCATGATGGTCTCTTTTAGGGATGTAAAAGAATAGTTGACTACCTGATATGCCTAGGCTTATCGGGTAGTCGACTTGACTACTTGCATTTCCTCCCCTTCCTCCTGCTGCCTCTATATCAGAGGCAGCAAGCCGGGGGAAGGGGCAGGGGGTGGGGGGGGGGGGGGAGAGAAGAGTCAGATCATCATCTCCACAATGCAAGGGGGCGACAGGGGCGGCAGAGGTATAGCAGGGAACCTGGCGCAAGTGGGGACTGAAGCAGTCCCCTTTTGCGCCAAGTTCCCCACTGTGCTTCCCCCCTAATCAACTAATTGAGTAGTTACGTGATAAGCTGATCGTAGTCCCTTTTGACCTTAAAATCTATGAGTCAAGTTAGGCTCCGATTCTGTAAAGTTTCAGCATCAATACAGTTCCGTTGGTATCAGTGACTAAATTAACAAAGGCATTTTGCAGTATTGTGTTAAGTGATTTGTCTATTTTGTCAGATCTTACCTTCACACCTTTATCAAACACCTCCTGCCAGACTATGTATCCTTTGTTAACAGAAGAAACAATGCCCAAGATTCTAGAATTTTAAAATAACATAGGATTATAGTTAAGAATGGCAGTTCTTAGATCATCTAATTTTAATGCAAAAATACTGCACTTGTGTGATATTTATGCTGCACTAGGCTCTCAGCCCAATGTGTAGTATTGTGTAAGGCCTACAACAAAGCCTGATCTTTGTATTTCTTGTCCTTCGCCCATCCCGCCTTACACAAAAGACACAAGCTCTAAGAATCCTCTGAAAGGGAAGTGGCCATACTGTCAGGAAATTCATAAGCATTAACACAAACCAGTGACTCTAGCCAGAGATTCACGGCTACAAAGGGGTGTGGTTTTTAGTTAGAAAAAATGCAGGGCATAAGTTAGCTCAAAAATGTTGAGGGAGACAAAGATTAAATCTGGTTACTTCTATCAAAATATTAAATGACCACAGTCAACTCAAATTGAACACATTTAAATGACAAGACAAATTTCAAAATTTCAAAAATTTGGGGAAGTGCCCCAGCATTCTGCCTTTGAAATGTACAAGAGTCCTCTGCTGGCTCCATGCTCCATGTGGCACTTCTGCTTTGAAACGTACAAGAGCCCCAGCAGAGACTCTTGTACACTTCAAAGGTGGAAGGCCATTGCTGCGCCCCTGCCTCCTACCCTGGAGCCGGAGCTGGGGGGAACTGGCTTTAAGCTGGCTCCTCCCAGTACCCCTTCCTCTCCCTCCTCCCCCACCCACACATTGCTGTCTCTTTCTGATAGAGGTAGCAAGGGGGGGGGGCGCAGAAGCGGCTAGTCAGGGGACTAGTTGACTATCCCACAAGCTTACATCCTTAGAAAAAAATAAGTTTTATTAAATATGCTGGTGAAAGTGGAAAACACAACTTACTTCTCAATATAGTAAGATTCCAGTTTAGCATAGTCAGTGCCAAATCCTTGCTGTTTCATAAACTCTGTCACATCAGGGTTAGATTTCCTTAAGAGGGGAAATATTAGAAGTGTTACCCTGATCCCTTACTAAGATTCCCAAACCCAGTTAGACAGCTAGCTGTGTGTTGCTGCTACTGCTATCCCTTTGTAGGAGCACGAGATGAGGCAAGACAAATGTCACAAGCTAGAGCCGTGGTCACCAACCGGTAGATCGCGATCTACTGGTCGATCTCAGGGGCTCTAAGTCGCTCGAGCCCTCTCTGAACTGCGCACCTGCGCAGCACATTTACACTGGATTTCCTCATTTGAGGAGCAGCTACTCACCGAGCAACAACACAGGTGAGTAGCTGTGTGGAATGGTGGGAGCTGGGAGGTCGGGAGGGCTGAAACACCCCGGACAGCTGGCTGTGGCTTTCAGCTGAAAAAGGCTGCCCCGCGCTCCAGATGATCGGCGGCTTCTCCTCTGCGCCTGCCCACGTGGAGCGTGGGGCACCCTGGCTGAGCGCCATGGCCAGCTGGCCGGGCAGCCGCTTCTCTTTGCTCCAGCCTGGCTGCCCTGCGCTCAGCCTGGGAAGCTTGCTCCAGCACAGCTGGAGCTAGGCGCAGCCTCCCTGGGCTGAGCGCAGGGCAGCCGGGCGGGACTGAAGAAGCTGCTTCTCTTCGCTCCCGCCCGGCTGCCCTGTGGTCAGCCCAGAGGGAGTGCGGGACGGAGGCTTCCCTCCGTGGCTGGTGTAGGGGACTCCCTGCCCCCGAACCTTGTTCCCTCTTCCCTGCCCCAAACCTGGCCCCCGCCCTCCTGCTTCCCTGTTCCCTCTCCTTTGCCCCCCCACCCCACTGCAGAAACCTGCCCCCCCTGCAGAAACCAGTTCCCTCTGGCACCCTGTCCCCTACTGCAGAAACCTGTCCCCCCCAGCACCCTGGCCCCTGCTGCAGAAACCTGTCCTTCTGGCACCCTGCCCCCTCTCCCCTGCCCCCACTGGCACCCTGTTCCCTGCCCCAGAACCCACTAGCACCTCTCCCCAGTACTGTGTCCCCTGCTCCCAAATGACTTTTCTATGGGTCAGTGACCCCTGCCATTCTCATAAATAAAGACAATGCAGAAACTTTGTGTGTTTGACATAGTATTTTATTTAAAAATGAAGCCTGGCCAACAAACCCCCAATTGGGGACAAGCCCTCATCTGGCCACAACCACTCCTGCATTCCCCCTTCCCCAGACCCTAGATCTGAGCCTATCATACACTGGAACCCCCTGCCCTGAGCCCCTCACATACCCCAACCCAAATTCCTACACCCTCACATCCACAAGCCTGTGGCTTGCTAAGTACCCCAACACTGCCCGCCCTGGAGCCCCCCTCCCCGAGCCAGCATCCCCTTCTCCACCTCCTCCTGCATCCAGATTTCCTCCCAGAGCTTGCACCTCTCACCCCTTCCCACACCCAAATCCCTCATTCCCACCCCAGCGACTACACATCCTGTCTCAACCCAGCGAGGGTCCGGCTAGACTGCAGGAGTTTTTCAGGATTCTGGCAATATCCCAGAAAAACTCTTCTGCATCCAGGGTTGCATTTGTTCTTCTGCTTTTTTTAGTGGAAGAGCAAACATGCTCTTTCGGTCACCCCTATATTCCTCTTACCACAAGGAATAAGGGGGCTTCCAAAAGAAGGGGTTTTTTTCTGACATTTGGTCCAGTCTAGACAGGCCAAATGTTGGAAAAACCTCTTCAGAAGAATTTTTTTTTTTTTTTAAAGCAGCAGTATAAGGATTGGGGATAGCAAGTGATGGCGAGGAGGAGAATAGAGAGGGCAGGGCTTCAAGGAAGGGGCGGGGCAGTAGATCTTGGCTTGGTTTGTCATTTAAAAAGTGATCTTGGGTGTAAAAAGGTTGGAGACCACTGAGCTAGAGTATAAGGCTAGGCAGAGAAAAGCAATCTTCTTTCACAGAAATTTTTGGTAATTCAAAATTTGAACTTTTAAGTTTTGTTCCAAATCAGAAAAAGGAATGGATTTCCAGCACTGGAGCAATTCAGTTGGCAGGCCATTCTGAAGCCTAGGTAGGGGTCCCCTTCTATGGCAGCCCACCTGGCAGAATACCCTGAAGAACAGGATAGGGCAGCAGGCAGAAATTTAAATCCTTTCTAGATCAGGCCTAAAGTGATCATGTTGATATTTTAAAATACAGTTGTATTGTATGTATGAAATGTTAAATTACTACAGGGCGGACCTCCCAAAACCAGGACTCTCTGCTCTGGCAACATCTGTTGTCTGGCAGGCCCACAGATGTTCCTGGACCAGGGAGTCCTGGCTGGGAGCCCCAGTGGCAAGAGGGCTGACAGCTCAGAGCCCAAAGAGGCTGGGGGTGGGACCAGGGCAGGAGCCCTGGTAACACAGCTGGGATTGCAGCAGCCCTAGTAACGGGATTGAGGATGTGGCAGCCCTGGTAACAGAGCTGGAGCCAGGAACTCGGAAGCCTTAGTAGTGGGGCCGGGGACTCAGCAACCATGGCAGCCCTTGTAGCGGAGCTGGGACTGCAACAGCCCAGCAGGAAGGCAGCTGGGGCTGGCTGTGGGCAGGGGAGATGGGACCAGTTGTTCGGGATCAGTCAGGTCCTGAGGGTGCCAGACCAAAGAGAAACCAACCTATAGTACCGTGGTGGATAACTAACATTTTCCCAATTCTAGGAAAGATTTAGTAAAGCTGGTTGAAAAAAGTTTCAATAGAACATTTGTCAGAATTTGTCAACTTGTCAAAACGGAAACATTTCAGAGACTGATTTCAACATAGGTTCACTGGAACCATTCCTGCAAGGCATCTTTCAGAACCCAATTACTGTATCAATAGTTACTCCTCCTAATTGCAAATGTGCTCTCTGAAATATTCAGTGCTCACTACCTTTAAAGTAACTTAACTGGTGCAAACTAACAGCATGCAGCTATCTGTACTATTGTCCTTTTACCCCAGTTGGGCATATACAAGAAAGGCAAGGGTTTTTGTTTTTTTTTTTAAATTAAGAGGCTGCTTTTCAGTACTCAATGTCTTAATTCCTCTAATCCAAAAATTAGAAGTGGTATATGAAATAACATTTCTCTGCAAGACTGTAGCTTCCTTTTGCCATATTCATTTTAAACGGATCTTTCTATTTTAATGTTACTTTGTTGTTTTGATTAAGACATTCAAAAACTGTCAAAACAGCCAGCTAGCCAGAATTAGCCCCGCTCTAGTTCTTTCACTTCCTGGAATTTGCAAACACTTCTCCCTATAATGCATGTTGTAATAGCAGCTATGATTGGGAGAAACCTAAAGTCATATGACCTTGCTATATCAAACAGGGAAAGCTGCATTATTTTCTGTATGTATCAATGAACTGAATGCCATAATTGCTGACCTTAGACAGATTTTAGATGCCCCATCCCTTTATGCTTTGAACTGTAACATCATACCAACAAGAGAAGTCCACTTCATCTCCTCCCAAGTGGACGTAGGTATCAGGAAATACTCGGCTAATTTCTTTGAAGAGATCCGTCATGAAATGATAAGTTGTATTCAAAATGGGGTTAACAGGTCCATAAGAACCACTCCGGTGTTCTCCATTGTAACATGGTGTAAGAAGGTCTTTTTGACCTAATAAAGAAGCAATTAAGAGGACTTGTAGCAGCAGCAAGGAGTTCTGTGGCGCCTTAAAGACTAACAGATTTATTTGGGCATAAGCTTTCAGGGGTAAAAGCCACTTTGTCAATTGCATGGAGTCTGCAGGATTCCTCACTGTTTTTGCAGATAGAGACTAACAATCTTACCCCTCTGAAACGTGATACCTATAGCAATCACTTCAAATACTAGTGCTGACTTAGTGCTTCCCACCAAAGCTTTGCTCCTGGGTACTTGTGAGGAGGCATGTGCAGGTTCTAACAAGACACGTGTCAGGCTGTTGGAAAGAATGGATGGTGGAAAAAAGAAATGAAGGACAGTCGAGGAGCCGAAGCCCACTATTGGGAAACTGGAGTTCGGTCCTAATCCCAGCTTTACTACCAGCTTCCAGTGAGACTTGGATCAAGTCACTGAGTCTGCATATCTCATTTCCCCATCTGAAAACGGAGCCTGATTCCTTACACTGAAGAAGGGAGAACAGACTTCATTCAATACACTCTGCAAAGTAACATGCAATCCTCCAATGCTAGGCTCTACCTGGGCATGAAACCATGGGCTCTCAATTCCATCTAGTACAACATGTTGCATGTTTGTGTACTTGACAACACAAAGTACTCTGTGCACTTCACACCTCACTTCTGCTTTCTATGCTGGCTTCCCATTGAATTTCTAATAGAGTTCAGGGGCTCAGTCCTTATCTTCAAAGTGCTCCATGGCCTGGGCCTAAGATACCTAAAAGACTGTTTAAAGATGCAGAACAAACATTGGGGTTGACAGCTTTGCTCCTCTGGCACAATGAAACACGCCATAAGAAACTTCACCGCTATCCATGCCAGTTGGAAGGCACCTTTTCTTGGATTTTGCCTTCATGAATATAAACACAGTGACAGATCTATTGAAAAAACATACAAAACCCCACACAACCACCTTATCAAATAAGACATTTCACCTCACACACTTCCCCCTCTGGTGAAGTTAAGCAAATAAACACGTGACAGATGCATAGTCTATTGCTTAATCTTACCTTTGCCCCAAGATTGTGTATGTCCCGGGGTATCAAACTCTGGGATAACCCTAATGCCTCTTAACCGAGCATACTCAATCACCAGACGGACATCAGTTGGAGTGTAGACGTGATTATAAAAATAAGATCCCTGTGAAATGTTCACATTTAAAAATAAATGTTTATATAATATACAAGGAACATGCAAAAAATTGTACTGAAATTTTGTAATCCTTTTCCTGACAGAAAGTCACAAATAATGTGCAATTACATTCAGGGATCAGTATGGTCTAGTAGCTCTGGTAGCCCAGCGAAAATTGCATTTTTATTCTGCAAGAATGAATGGTCTGCACTTAGAGATTTATTCTGATCTAGATCTTGCTTAATAAATGAAATCAGTCACTGGCTTCCAGTTACAAAAAAAGTCTGATTGAACAAGGCAATTGGTGAAAGAGTCAAGGGCTTAAAGTACAAAGTAATTGTTTCATTAGACTTCTCTCCAAACCCATCTGGTCATACCAGCACTACTGGTTCTGAAACATTAATGGAAAAATGCTGATTTGAGTTGGGAGGTGGAATTGGTTTGAAGTTACTATGTCTCTGGTTGTCCGTTTCTTTCTGCTGCCTGATCTGGAACCACTATGTCCATTTTATGGTGCTGTATTTGAGCACTGTGCTGTGTTCTCAACAAACAACAACATGACCGTCCAGGGTTATCAACCAGGATCTCAGCATTAAAGCCAAATAGTGTCTCAGTTACAGAACACAGACATTGAAAAAAAAATGCATCTGGTCATTCAAGCAAGATGCTCTCCCTCCCACAGCCTGCAGGTTGGAAAGAGGCAGGACAGACTATAGCCAGCAACAGGAAAATTGACTCAAGTGCACCATATGGAATCCCTATCTTGATTTTAAGAAGGTTCTTCAAACCTCTACCCCCAAGCACTGCCATTGGATTTTTGATATGAAGATCAGCAGCTTTTAATAGAAGAGCATGACTTTTGGGAGATATATTAGTTGTTCTGCCTAAGTGTGAAATGTGAGTTCATGAGAGAAGAGGTGCTACTTCTAGCCTGCGCCCATGGGGCGGGGAGTCAGTATGTTGTTAACAAGCAGGGACAAGGTGATTAAGAAAAAGGATTATTAAATTATGGATCTGAAAGCTTGTAAAACAGGATCCCTGGGAGGGAGGGGGAAAAGTGAGTTGAAGAGAGAATGCAGGGGACTCAGAAGAAATACCACCAAGCCTTCTGAGGCAAGTTTACATTCAGAAAAGGAGATGTGAGGGGGAGAGGCAAAAAGAAGGGACCAAAACTAGAGGAAGAGCTAGCAGTGGTACAGAGAAGATCCAGTTCTACCCATGGTACTTACATGGTACAATCACTATAGTATCTGAGCACCTCACAATATCACCTATTTTTCCTCACTGCCCCTTTGAGGCAGAGCAGTGCTATTATCTCCACCATACAGATGGGGCACTGAGGCACACATGGAAAGCCCTGATTTTCAAAGGCATTTAGGCACCTACTGAGATTTTCAAAAGTACCTAGGTTAGGTTCTTTGTAAAACCCAGTAGATGCCTGGCTGCATCTTTGAGTGGCTAAAAACCTTTTAAATTGTCTCTAAGGCACTGGAGAGATCATACAGTAAGTATGGGGGCAGGGGGAGAGTAGAAACCAGGTCTCTGAGAGCTAGCTCCATATCCACTGGACCCACCTCTCTGTGGTGTGCTGGAAGGCAGTGGGGTGGGGGAGGACTCTACTAGATGGGAGCAAACCTCAGAAGGCCAGTTCTCTGAGACTCCAGCAAATGGCCCCAGACAGTTAGGAAACATGTCATGGTTGACAGCATGAAAAGCAGCATAGAGGTCAGGAAGGAGGAAGAAAAAGAGACAAAGACAGATGAGAGGAGATCAGTTAAACCCCAAGAGATGGCAGGTTCTGCCCATGCTGGGTGGCAGAGCAATGACTACTGTGAAATTTTATGTTTTAACTGAAAACCATTTTGTTTTGTCATTTTTTTCTGAGTTTGAAAAAAAGGAAGGAATGAAAAAGTGCTGTATCAGAGTATCAGACGTGGTTATGCCTCAAATTTTTAGGGTTTCAGCTATATTCAGGCCAATTCCAGAACAAAGAACAGAAATTGCATCCATAAGTCAATGATAATGATCATGCTTTGAATTATTCATGATTCTGAAGTACTGTGTCCCTGCCAGTTTGCCAGAAACTGGGAATGAATGACAGAGGATGGATCATTTGGTGATTACCTGCTCTGTTCATTCCCTTGGAATTGGCCACTGTTGGAAGCCAAGATAATGGATTAGCTGGACTGTTGGTCTGACCCGCTATGGCTGTTCTTATTCACTGGCCCTGGTGGGCTGAGAGTATGCCAGAAAATATAATTCCTGAACCAATGTGTGGTGGGACAACTGCCCCACACTGGCTGCAAGGGGTTAATGCAGGCTGAAGGGAGCGTGCATAGAACCCTGGCCAATGAGGGAGAGGCTTTCACTGAGCCAAACAGGGTGTGGCTTGCTGGAGCAGCCCTGCATATAAAGAGCTGCTCAGAAGCAAGCAGTTAGTTAGGCCCTGACCAGGGAAGGTGTAAGATCTGGTTTCCAGAGAGGTACCTTCAATAGAGCAGTGCTGGGCAGGCTCAGGGAGGCTCCCACCTGATACCTGCTAGGCTGTTGGCTTTGCTACTAAGGCCAGGGAGGCACAAAAGGGGAAGTGGCCCAGAGAACTAGAGGCAGTGAAGGGGAATAGAGGAGGACAGGATGAGGCTGCTGCCAGAGGGTCCCTGGGTTGGGATGCAGAGTAGTGAGTGGGCCTGGGTGTTGTTCTCCACCCCACCCCACCCCGCCTTCTCCATTGCATCACACCTTGCCAACAAGGCATAGCCCTTACAAACTGTGGCCTGCCCCTAAGACAGAGAGGCTGGGCTTGGAGGCCACAATTGGTCACAGTGGCAGTAGAAACTAAGGACTACTGATACACACACACTCTCCCCTCCCCTCCCAGAAGGGGTAATGAAAGCCTACTGGAGTGGGTACTGCCAGAGGGCAGTGTCCTGAAGAGGATGCTGTGGTTGGGGAGTGATGCAGATCTGGAACTAGAGCATGGAGTGAGGACCAGGGGAGACACTAGCCTAAAAAGAGGTGCCCTGTGGACAACAGAGCTAATTCCTAGCGTTACCAGCAGGAGGTGCCATGACAATAAGTCTACCCTGTGACAATGCATATAAAATGTATAGCCCTGGATAAGATGGCTCAAATATTTAAGTATGAAATGCCATAATTACTAAGCATGTTAATATCTGAGTGGAGGTACTGATGGCAATAGAAGTTTTAGCTGATTAAGGACTCAAAGATTTGACCCTCCAACATTTTTTTTTCCTAGAGGAAGAGTTGCCCAGAGTACCTGCTTTCAGTGCCCTGACACACCTCAGAAGATGTCATTGTTTTCTCAACTTTAAAATGTGGAATTTTCTTGGTGTTTGATTTAAATATTCTCTTGTGAGAAGTACAAAAACACAACAATACTGTAGTGATTGAGTAAGAGCTTCAGGAAGGTAACTTTTAGACAGAAGTGAAAGCAGTGTTGCCAACTCTCCTGACTTGTCCTGAGTCTCATAATAATTGTTCTCCTGAAAGCCCCAGCAAGTAGAGAGAAGTGATTACATGATGATTTCAGCCTTCATTCTGAAAGAAAATGAAGCTTCTACTCCTCCTGGCTGTGTAGAAAGCTTCAAAAATGTGATCCAGTGCACCCTAAAGGCTCAAAAAGCAGAAGGCAAATAAAACCACCAATCTATTATTTTGGCTTAATCTCATGATTAAGCCAATCCCAGGGTTCTTGGAACATTTTGGGTTGGCAACATTGTGAAAGTAACTTGAAAGTGTCAGTTTCGCTCCTGGCTAAAAACTGACTTTAAAACTATTATTTTTAGTGGGGTAATACCTTAGAGACCCAGGCAGGTGCAGTATAAACTCATAAGACCTTGCTTCAGTTGGATGTTTCCTAAGGTGACCATCTGTCCCATTTTTACTGGGACTGTCCCTTATTTAAACTCTCTTCCAGGTGTCCCAACTTTTTTAAAAGGGGCAAATTGTCCCGTATTGGCACACCCCCGACTGGTCCTTGAGTTTCCTGGTCTGCGCGCTGCAGCAGCTTTCTGTTTGCGGCTGGCCATAAACACAGGCAGACCAGTACGTGGCATCTGGAGGCAGGCAGGGTGCAGAGAGAGCTAGAAACCAGGTAGCTGGAGACTGGTAGCCTGTATATATACCCTGAAGAGTAGGGTGTACAGAGTGTGCATCACCCCTCACCCTAAAGAAGCGGAGAGGTCTGCCAGCACCTCTGCAGGGCTGAAGCCCCTTTCCATGAGACATCCCCCCCCGCCCAGGGCTGAAACACCTTTTCCCAGCTCCCCCATTGCTAGCTGCAGCCCCTGCAACTAGGCTGAAGCCCCTTGCCACTGTAGAGCTGCAGCCCTGTTTCTGGGTGGCCCCCACCCACAGGTTGAAGCCCCATTTCCCAGCACCTTCCCCCTTTCTGGCTTCCCCACTGCTAGCTGCAGCTCACATCCCCTCTTTTTCTGCACACCCCCACAGCAGCCCTGTCTCCAGGCAACCCCTGCCACCACAGGGCAGCAGCCCTGATCGCAGGTGGCCCTGCCCCCCAGACTGAAGCCCCATGCCACTGTGGGGCTGCAGCTTTGTTTCTGGGTGGCCCCCACCAGCAGGCTGAAACCCCTTTTACTGGCTCCTTCATCACTAGCTTCAGCCTCCACCCCCTGCGTCCCCTCCATCTTCCCAGTAGCCCTGTTCCCAGGCAACCCCTGCTGCTGGCTGTGGATCCCATTCTCCTCCCCCTGCAGCCCTGTTCTGTGGCAGCGCCTGCCATGGGTCAGTAGCCCCCATTCCCGGTGGCCCTAATCCCCAGCACGCACTTCTGCTGAAACCCTATCCTTGGTTCCTCAAGCCATGAGTGGTGGGGCTCAAGCTGAGAGCAGCAGGGCTTAATCCTGCATGCCTGGAGCTCCCCTTGGGGGAGAAGCCTCCATAGTCCATGGGCATAATCAGGGCCAGATTAACCTTCTGTGGGCCCTGAGCCAAAAACTTTTTTGTGGGCTCTCAGGAGGTAATGGAGCAGGGCATTAGGATGCCAGTCACAAGAGCAAAGGGGCATAAATGGAAGGGGCAGCCCTGCTCTGCCCAGGGGATTATTTACAAACTGGCAGTTCTCAGGCATATACACAGTGGCCTGACCAGACCTGTGCTGCCAGTATGCTCCTTTCCCCTGAAGGCAGGGTTGTGCCATGCCCCACAGCTCCTTGACTCAACATCCCCCCAACTCCCTATCGCTAGAGCCTGCTGGAGCCCTGCCAGACACACAGCACCCTGTGCATTACCCCTGCCCATAGCCCCACCGCAGATGCCTAGAACCTCCATTGCCTAGTCTCCCAACTCACATTTATTTCCTGTCACCTCCCAGCCCAGCACACACACACACAACCAGGCCCTCCTAGAGACCCACTCCCCCATGCCCAACCTCCTGAACAGCAAGATGAGGACAAGGCAGGCACGTCTAAAGAGCAGTAACCACTTAATTGTAAGTATGTATATATGTATACACACACACACACACACACACACACACACACACACACACACACACACACATAACTGCATTATGACGACTAATAGGTAAAAAAATTGTGTCTTTAATTCAACTTAATTGTTATTTTGAATGTTTGTACTGCATTTGAATTTGCTTAAATCCCAGAAATTTTATCAGGTGTCCCGTACTTGGCATAGGGAAATATGGTCACACTAAAGTTTCCAGAAGTTAAACAATCTATTCCAAACTTGGTGAACATCAAAAAGTAAGCAGCCTAAATGAAAGACATCTCAACTTTTCTGTAGCTGTTTCAATTGCTGTATTTAAGATTAAAATACTTTAACATTTTAAATCTAACCAGTGACATGAGAAGTTTTCAGAACATGTCAGCATTAGAGCTGAGTGGGTTTACTGTCCTTTCCTACATATAGGAATTAGTGTTCCTGTCAGCTATTTTCTACATTATTGTTTGAACAAAAAAACCCCCAAGCCATAGCATAAGTGTCACAGTAGCCCCCAAAATAACAATTGAAGCTGCTCCCCCATCTGAAATGCCAATCCTGTGACAGACGCCTAAATATGTTCTTGTAGAGGATTTTATGCCAAAAATAAATAAATAAATAAATAAATAAATAAACAAACATTAAAAAAAAAAAAATACATTCCATTCCTGCGTTTGACTCACCTTGCCACTCAACTCAGGGAAAGTGGTGCTCTGGTAAGGGAATGAATGGTCATCTACTATGTGCCAGTGGAGAACATTAAACTTGTTAAAAGCCATGGCATCCTGTAACGAACAATGCAAGATCAACATTTTAGTTAAGCACTTCAGTGTTTGAAGGGTGCTACTACTGGTCCTGCTGTAGTTTCAGCTGCAATATCCTGCACTGTCTTATGGAGCATTGCAGTGTCCTTGTCCCGTCCCCTGCTACATACATTCTTAAATCCTAAATGCATTTTGTATATGCTTTTAGGTGTATTTCTTGTTTTTCCTCTCTAGCCATCCATTGCAGGGAGTCACTCTGATTCTAGTTGACTGGCTCATAGGAAAGTACCTTCCAAATTAAGAAACTGAAGAGTATGAATTTCACACCTAATCCTGCTAATTCTCCATGCAATGCTATAATCAGCCAGCACTGTCACCACCACTTCCCCCCCAATACCACGGGTTTGGATACAAGCAGTGTGCCAAGGGATTCTACAGTTTACACATTTTTACATTTCTATTTTGTGTGCAGCTACATTTTAATTAACTGTTTCCTCATCAGGGTTGGTTTTCCCCCTTATGTTCACAGTTAAGTAGGCAGCAATACTGGTGTTCTGGAAACTGGATACAATTGAGATTTCCCACATTATTACAAGTCCATACAGAGAGCCTGTATTACTTAGAAATTGATATATGGGGCTCCACACTCTGAGGTTTTAAAAAAAAAAAAATTACCATCTCTTTTTCAGGTTCTCTCTTAAGCCAAGACCTATACCATTTGTAGTCCCTCAAAATTGTGTTATCCATGTAGGGCAAGTATTTTAACTGAATTGGTAATTGCCTGTAATTCACTGCTGGGAGGCAAGTATGGAATTCAAACAAGTTTAGATAGGGAGTTGAGTAGGGATGTTAAATTTCGATTAAATATACAAGAGTCCCCACTGGGGCTCTTGTACATTCAAAGTTGAAACGCCACGTGGAGCCCAGGGCCAGTGGGGAGTCCACCACTGACCCTGGGCTCCATGCAGGCCCTTCTGCTTTGAAATGTACAAATGTCCCCAGTGGGGACTCTTGCATATTTCAAAGTTGGCTGCCGCTCCCTCCAGCACTCTCTCCTCTTCCCGGGCTGCTGCCTTTTTGTGATAGAGGCAGCAAGGGCAGGGGAGGAAGAGGGAAAGCAACTAGTCGACTAGTGTGTCCATTATCCGATAAACTTTTGCTTATCAGATAGTCAATTAATCACTTACATCCCTAGTTATGAGGGAAGTTTTAAAAGAGCAAGAAGGAGAGACGGTAGCAGAGCCATTGAAACGGAATACATTTAGGAAAAAATGAGGAAAACAAGCAATATGTGGATAAGCTTTAAAAATAATGCAAGTCTTAAGAATCAACTTATATTTGTTTAATTTTCTTAGAATGTTAAGATGTCAGCCCTTTTAGAGAAGAGCAACAAATGTCATTTTGACTAGAAATGCTGTGACTGTGCAGTGAGTCTATAAATTACTGACTGGGCAAACATTTGGTTTTCTGGGCTCCAGCAGAACTCTAAAAACAAGCATTTTAGAGGTCAAACACACATTGAGTCAACATACTACCTGACCTACATCTACATGCACTAGCGGTTGTCCCCTGTTCTCAAATTTACTCCATCTGTGCTCCAGAAGTACACAATTCAGCATTAAAACAGCAGGAAAAAAAGAAGAGGTAGTAGACATGTAAGGAAGTTATATATTCTCACATTCAAAGGCTTCTTCACACAACCACAGGTACATATTTCCTCTTCCATTAAACCACATTTGTGGAGGGAAAGAAAGGGACCTAAAGCCCAAAGTTGCATGTGCTATAATATAGTTATTGGAAAACTATGTTCCTTTCCACTACAATATGGATCTGTTTGAAGTGAATCAGAAATCTTTGAGATAAATCTAACATTATTGCTATTCCTTTAAATGCATTGCCCTCAAGGGTGGGCTCAACTTCAAATTAGGTAAGAATGCAAAAAGCCTTATAATCAAGTCTGTCTATATGGCTCCACCATTTGGACTGTGGATGCATGAACTGGAGCATGCACTAAAATGTTATAGTATAACTCCACTGGTGGACACTGCAAGTGCAAACTAAAAATATGCAAATGAGCCACCTTTTAGTTTATGCCCACAGCATTCATCCAGTGGCGTTATAGTTAGTCCTGCAAATCCACAAGTACCTGCAGATATCTACATCCATGGATGTGGATGTCTACAGCTCATTTTTGTGGATATGGATGCAGTTACAAAATTTGTATCTGAACCCTAGAAATCTGTAGATATCCGCTTTATATCCATGGATATCAGCAGATCATTTTTGCAGACAGAAATTTTGTATCCATGCAAGGCTCTAGTTATAGTGCAGCACACTAATGCATACTGCAATTTACACATATGTAAGTCTGAACTACACAGCCTCTATTTAATAGGCTGGAGAGAGAGACCCACACCACCTTATCCAGGAAGACTAGGTTGTCAAGATCATCTACATCATTCCTTAGTTGTAAAGCTCACAGTTAGAAGACATGGCTTGATGAAAGAGAAACCTTTTAGGAGGCCAAAAACCATAAACTGCAATGATGTGCCCCCACAGCTCTCTGAATACTGTGAAGATATACTGGCAAATCAGATTAAGAGCTACTAAAGAATCCAGAATATTACTATATGAAGATGAACTTTAATAATAACTCTTGTTGAATAGGTTAAAACAATTATATTGAAGTGGGTTACACTTTGTAAAGTACAATCAAAAGGAAAACTACTTGTCACCATTATTTAAAAACAGCAATCAAGTCACAACTTGGTTCTACCCCTTAATTCTATTTTATTTGTGAACCACTTCAGACACTTTTAAAAATATTTAAGTGTTTCATTTGTCTCCTTCTCCCTAACCCCTGCCTCCACTCATGGCCAATTTCCTCTCTTGAGGATCATGATGTAGATGCGGAGGTCACTTCCAAATCAACAGGGAGAAGGGCTATCAATCAACTCAAAATAGGGGGACCTGAGGCTAGGACTTCAGGAGTCTCTAACCACAGTAGGTATCGTCTCTGTATGACGATAAGGAAAACAACCTGGATGAGAGTAGCAGAGCAAGAAATACACTAAAATGTCAGAAGTGCTTTACAAAGTGGGATACTACAAAGTGTCTCCCCTTTCAGTTTGGTGAAGTGGAATAAGAAAGCGTGTGATTTGTTTGGAGTCTCTCACTAAATCAGTACATTACAGAACCGACATTTTCCTGTTCCACATTCTCTTATTCAGGCCACTAAACCACACTAACCTTCCAATAGCTCTATTCCCATAGCCCTAAAGTGAAGGCCTAATATAAAAAATATTAATTCAATAAGGTCTTGCCCACTCCATTAAACAGTTAAAGGCCATGCATTATCCCATTTACTATTGAGAATTCAACTTGACACTATTACATGAGAATATTTGCTACTCATTTTTTAAAAAGAGTTTGACAGTGCCTTTACATTTGTATGCATGTAGATATTGAACAAATTACACTCCCCCACCCATTTCAGTTTTCTGGTCCTTTAGTGTAGCCACTTGTATTTAAATAAGTTATAAAATGTATTTGAACCAGGTGATGTTAATCCCTCTGCTCTAAATTTAAAGCTTTTCCATCAGTCAATCCATTGCATCAGTTTCTTTTCAGATTAAAATTTATGAAGTAAACCAAGCTATATGTGTAGACAAGGGAAATTAGACCAGGGTAGTGTTAGAGGCTTCTAGGCAATTCTAAGTTGCCTAGCAATAGAAATAAGTGTTTGTCAAATGTCTCTAGGTGTCTAGCACTAATTGCTTCCTAACAAATAGCCACTTAAGCTTATTTTATAAATTTATAGCTTTACAGTGACAGATTTAGTGAAGTTTGTTGAGCTAAGGTGTAGAACAAGATCTGAGCAGACATTTGAGGAAAACCCACTGGTTACTACAGAACGCCAACTTACCAGGTTTGTAAGAATACTTTTGAGGGATAGGAAGTGTCTTGATGTATCAAGTAAGATTCCTCTGTGGGCAAATCTTGGGTAGTCAGTGATTTCTGATTCATTGATAAGGAACTATTACAAACAGGATTTGAAGAATTAAAAAATGTTAATTTATAATTGTCATATAAGTTTACTATTAAGTTCAGCTATAGTGCAGTATACAGAAATATAGCTCAAATAGAAAACACCTATGAAGCTTTAAGTTAACCAAACACCAAGAAAGAAGTCTACATTAACTAGCTTCAGAGGACCATTTAGGAAGATAAGACAACATGGAGAGGAGCATTTGTGTTGCCTCTAGTCTAGAAGTTCTGTAGTGCTGTCCCTTAATAATAGCAGCATGTGGTTCTATTGCTACCAAGAATTTCGTTTTATTTAATAGCTATACTCACACTCCCGTAATCATCTTCATAGACCAACTGGCTGAAGGTTTCCAAACCTAGAAAAATCAAAGAGAACTTTCTCCACAAACCTCAATCTAAATACTTATGTCACTAAAACAATCAAAGATGAGACCATTAGCAGTTTAGATGCCTGAAACATGTTTTTTAGCTATCTTTTGAAATATATTCTCCTCTCCACCATACATTACATCTCTATTCCCTCCAAGTCCCAACTTTAGTTAAATGGGAAAAGGAAACTTTTAATCCTGAAGAGGTTAACTTGTCTCCACTATTCTAAGTTTATTAACTTGGAAAAACTTAAAACAACAAATAGACTAGTAGTATCTTAAAGACTAACAAAACATGTAGATGGTATCATGAGCTAAGTTGAATTGCACTAAGACTGTGCCACTGTATCTAATTAATCTTCTAAAGGATTGGAAACCCACAGGCATACAAGAGCTCACTAGGCTTGTGATTTGCAGCCAAGAAGTTCCAAGATACTGACCAGTCCAATAGCTCATATTTGAAAATAGAAAGAGTTGCAGAATGGGGGAAATTCCAGGTTCAGTGTGAACTAGGGATGTAAGCGACTAGTTGACTATCCAATAAGCAAAATCTTATCGGATAGTTGACCAGGAGCAGGTGCGGGGGGGGGGGGGGGGGGTAACCAGCTTAAAAGCCAGTTCCCCCCAGCACCATCTTCGCAGGGGAGGTAGCAGGGACTGGGCACAAGCAAGCTGATTCCCTGCTGGCTCTTAATAAATGTAAAAGGCTGGTGCACAATGGGGGGGGAACCCCTATGTGAGCTGGGAATCAGTTGTCCCAGCTCATGCTGGGTCCCCTCCTGCTGCGCACCAGCCTTTTAAATGTATTAAGAGTTGACAGGCTCTGAATACATTTAAAAGCCAGAGCTGTAGAGGGGTTAGCTCCTGGGCCAGGAGCTAACCCGGCTGCAGTTTCCCCGCTTATCGACTAATTGACTAGTCAATGTAAAATCCATTGACTAGTCGATTAAACTAAATTTAACATCCCTAGTGTGAACAATCAATTTCATGTCAAGTTTAAGAAGGATTTGGACAACATCCTTCTTCCACAAGATATAGGAGAACAGAATTTTAAACAGAATGATAATGTCAATAGGTGTTTTCATGATACTCACTTACTAGATAATTCAGAGTATACATTAGTAGTTTTATGGTTTTCTTGCCAAGAATTTGGTTTAATTGTGCAGCCAGGAATACTTCCCTCTATGGTACTGAAACCCTTAGATAGCATATCAACCATCAACTTACCTCTTAATGCACCCCAGACCTTTTCTGCCTTCAGTACTGCCACGGGTTCTGTTACACTTAACTGATCTTTGATGGAAATTGACAAAATACAAGTTATTACCTCAACAAGATGAAATAGATTCATTACATTAAATAAAAGACAATGACTTTAACATAGTGCTAGAATGGGACTCTACAAATCCTAACATTTATTTACAACAACTTTTAACTCTGACTTCTGTTGTTTTTAAGCAATGGTGGTGTTCTGGCACTTCACATTCACACAGGTCATTTTGCACGTGCACCAGTATATTTATTAGCAATGAAAATTCCTTTTGTTAGTGAAAAGGGCTAATTACACCCAATGGAAGGTAAGTAAGTAGAAGTGCAATGTGGGAAGAAAAAAATTATTTCAGTAAATACTTCCTATATTTCTTGAGATTTAAATACCACAGTATTTATGCTAAGAGAGGTTACCTCATCTGCATTTGTAGTGATTTCAAGGAGGAAGCAGGTCTGTAAGAGGATGAAATCCATCCCTCCTCCTCCTCCCCCCCACCCCACCTTCCAGAATTTGAACATTTCAGTCTTGAAAAATATTGACATGTCAGTTACTAGGGATGTAACAGTATTGTCAATTAACTGATGAGCAAATGGCTTATTGGCTAATGCTACAGACTACATGCATTTCTCACCCCTGCCAGTAAATTTTTTTGGCAGGCTGGCCAGCAGCTCAGCTCCCTCCCAGCTTGTGCCAGGTCTGGGACTGATCCCTGCTGCAGCTCTGCATTTCAAGAGAATTAGGAGACAGGCAGGCAAGCAGCCTGGCTCTGTTCCAGCTCTCACCGAGGCTGGGAACTCCACCAGGCTATAAAACAACAATCAGTGTCAAGCTGCTGCAACTGTGAGGTTTGCAAGGTCTTTTTATTCCTTAGGTGAACCTATTGTTACTCAGTATCATTTGTAATCCACCTTTAAATAGGTTGCTGACTATTACATTCCAATGATGTGTGTGCTTGGAAAACAAGTGCCAGTGAGGAAATTGAGTGGCACTTAAACTTACAGCTGTGGAAGGAAAAAGCTGATATCTAGAAAGCTGGAATGTATGATTGCAATGGACTTTTTCCTTCATTCCCCTGTTATCCATAGTTCATACCCTGTCAGATACTCACAGGCCTCATTAGAGGTGATGTTGGGATAACTGTCACACTCAGAATCTTTGGAGCTAATTATGACTTGAAGCTGCAATAACTCTGTTCCAGCATGAAGTGGCCTTTGACCCTGATTTTGCCATTTGGAATAACCAAAGATGTAATCATAGTATCTGCACAAAGAAGCAAAACCAAAGAAGGAAGCTCTGAAGTGAGTAGTGGGCTCTCTACCCTACCCTTGGTCCCTACATTCTGTGCAATGGAGCTGGGGAAATTCTGTTCAGGGGATCACTAGGGATGTCAACATGTAGACAATTACATGATTAACCGATAGGCCCAGGCTTCCCCCTCAGTATCAGAAGCAGCAAGGTGGGGGAAAGCAGGAGCATTCAATCTGCTTCCCCCCCACTGCTGCTGCCTCTGATACAGACGCAGCAGTACAGAGGATGAAGGAGGCAGGCACACCTGCCTGCTCCCGCCCTTGGTGCCTCCTACAGAGGTGGGGGGGAGGGGCAGGCAGAAGCAGGTGCTGGGGGGGGGGAAAGCAGGCCCAGGCTCCCTGCAGATGGGGGGGGGGGGGTATGAGCTCCCTATGGATAGGGGCTGTTGCTGCACAGCAGTCTCTGTCTGTAGGGAGCTCAGGCCACCACTCCTGGGACAGGGGGTGCTGCTGCCTCTCTTTTTAAACTGTCTCCCCTCACAGTCTGACTTTCAGCTCCCCTCCCCCACTGCTGTCCCTGACAGAGGCAGCAACGTGGGATGAGAGGGGGCTCCGGGGAAGTGGGGCCAGAGCTCACAGGCTCACCTCTAGGGATTACTGAATAATCGTGTAACTGCTAAAATTGTGATGTGGCTACACGACTACTCAGTTACACACTAACAACCCTAGGAACCAAGGCCACCCACCAGTTAGCAGCTAGCTATAAAACCAATCAGGAGCCAGTCTGCAGAGGCTTAAAGTGCAGCTGCCTCTCCCCTCCGCTGCCGTTGCGCCTAGGAGGAAGGGGAAGTCGCCCTCAGCCACTAGCCAGAGCTTGACCCGAAGCCGCTCTGCTTTTCACCCGCCGCACAGAGCGCGCCCCAACCGCAGCTGAGCCGGGCGGGGCGGGCTACGGAACAAGCCCCCGGCTCCGCCGCCCCCGCTTGGACGGGAAGTGCCGGCCGCGCCCCTCACCTGCGGAAGGCGTCCTGTAGGAGGGCGCAGCCGGGCCCCGCCGTGGAGCCCGGGCCGTGCACCAGCTGGAAGCGGCTGGGGGCCAGCTGGAACCGGCCGGGCAGGATGCGGAGCGAGCGCGGCAGAGGCCAGAGGGAGCCGGAGGGGGACTCGCCCAGCTCCAGCGGCTCCTCCTGCAGCAGGGGCTCGGGCAGCGGGGGGCGCTGGTGCAGGCTGGAGGCGGCTAGCGCGGCGGGGGCGCACAGGAGCGCCAGGAACAAACAGGCGGGTCCCATGGCTCGGTGCTGCCTTTGAGATGAGCGCGGGGGGGGGGGCTCAATCGATCCCCGGGCCCCACCTCCGACCCGTCACGAGGCAGCGAGGCGGAGCCGGGCTCCCTGCCTATGGCGCTGGCTTGGGCGCGGCTTCCCCGTGAGGCTGTTACAAGGGCCGCATTCCCCCCCGCCGCGCTGCCTCCTTCCCCCAAGCTCTCAGGCGGGGAGGACCGCGCCGTGTCCGGTCAGCGCGCTGGGCTGCTGCCTGTGGTGGGGCTGTGTTAATGATTCTCCTGGGCGTGAGTGCCACACCCTGCCTTGGAAAGTGAAATGCCTGAGTTCCTGGGGTCGGACTCTCCTCTGCCCTGTCCCTTTTCTTGCCCTTTAAAGAGAAAGCCCTCCTCTCCACTACACTTGAGCAAAGCCTGGACCAAGTGAATGGGAGACGTTGGTGGATCTGGTTACCCTGCTGCAGCAGGAAGTGACTCTCATTTGATCGCAGCTGATCTGGAGTAATGAGGATAACTAGCGTTAATTGGCTAGTCCAATACTGAATAGGCACTTACGCATGCCTCTTTTGAAATGTACAAGAGCCCCTGTTGGGACTCTTGAACATTTCAAAGGAGAAGTGCAGAACTTTGTGTGCTGCATGGGGCCAGCGGGAAGTCCCGCTGGGTGCTCTTGTGCTTTTCAAAGCAGCGGGGCAGCATGGAGACTGGAGTCAACAGGGGACTCAGTGATTTGAAATGCCTTGGGGATCTTGGGTTAGCTGGGGACTCCCCTGCTGATCCTGGGTTCTGCTGAAATGCCCCTTGAAGCCCAGCTGACCATGGGTTCTGTGCAGCATTTCCCCAAAAACAATCTACCCTTCCTTCTGTGCTGCTGTTGTGTTGCCATCTAGGTTAGGCACCTGACCAACTGCCACCATCTCCCAACCACCCCCCTTAGATGGCAATGCCGCTGCCATCAGTGGCACACAAAGACAGGAAGCAATACCATACCATGCCTCCCTTCCTTCTCCACCACTGCTGCTGGTGGTGGCACTCCCTTTCCAGCTGCCCAGATTAGGAGAGAGAGCTACCACCAGCAGTGGCACAGAAGGAAGGACAGCAATACCATGAAATGCCACCCTTTATGTGCTGCTGCAGTTGCAGTGCTGCCTTCAGAGCTAGGTGCCTGGCCAGAGGCTGCTGCTCTTTGGCCTCCCAGTTTGGAATTCAGCACTGCCATCAGCTGTGGCACAGAAGGAAGGGAGGCAACACCACAGCATGCCACCCTTCCCTCTCTGCTGCTACCGGCGACAGCACTGACTTGCCATCTGCCCAGGTTGAAAGGTATCACCACCATTAGCAATGGTAGAGAAAGAAGCATTGCAATTCCATACCATGCTGCACTTCCTTCTGTACTGCTATTGGTAGCAGCACTGACTTCTGAAGAGGGTGGCCAGAGAGTAGTGGCCACTCACAGGACACCTAGCTCAGAAGTCAGTGCCACCGCCAGCAGTGGCACAGAAGTAAGAGTGACCATACCATACCATGCCACCCTTCCTTCTGTGCTGCTGCTAGCAGGGGTGCTACTGTCTGAGCTGGCCAGTGGCCATTGCTTTTCAGCCACTCAGCTCAGAAGGCAACCCGCTCCCGCACCAGCAGTGCAGACAGGAGGGAGACAATACCATATCATTCCAACCTTCCTTCTGTGCTGTTGCTAGTGGTGGCACTCAATTCTGAGCTGGGTGACCTGCCAGTGGCTGTTGCTCTGCTGCTGCCCAGATTTAAAGGCTGTGCCAAAAGCAATGTAAAAAGAAGAGTGGCAATACCATAATACGCCACCCTTCTTTCTGTGTTGCTGCTGGCAGCGGCACTGCTATCCGAACTGGGAGCCCAGACCTCTGCTCTCCAACCACCCAAGTTGGAAGGCCAGGAAAATCAGACATTTTCTAATATTTTCAAAAACTGCCTGGAGGAAGATTTGAGGACCAAAAAAGAAGTCACGGCTGGTGGAAAACCTGGATGGCTAATGACTCTGCTCACAACTCCCCCTACACTAGCCTTGTGACCCCTTTTTGAGTTGGGGGAGAAAGGCTGCACTTGAGGGGGTTTCCCAATGACCCTGAAGTCCAACATGGTCAAAATTTTCTGGCACACCATTTCCCACAACTTCCACTGAGATGGGGCTATACCAAATTCACGGTGCATTCTCATCAATTTTATGACCAGAAGTTTTCCAAATTGGTCAATTTCAGATGTTTATATCTGAAATTTCATGGTGTTCTAACCATGCAGATCCTGACACAAAATAGGATCATGTGCAGTGGGGTGGAGGTTGTGAAGTTGTTGTGGGGAGGGGGTTCCAAGAATGCAGCCTTCTTGGCTAGAGAGTAGGTTCCACCCTAATTTCTTCACTGCCTCTTAAGGTGGCTTTGATCTTCCCACCAAGAGTGATTGTGCAGTGGAAGGACAACTCCTGTCCCACCCGAGCAAGACCAGATTAACAGTGCAGTGCCCCAGGCTCCTAGCAGCATAAGGAGATCAGATCAATGCAGGGCAGATTTCATAGTGCATGCACATTTTTCATGGCTGTGAAACTGATAGGGCCCTCGTCAGATTCTCAGGGACTCCTTTTCCTGTAATGGTCTGCACTTGATGGTAGATTCCACTGGAATGTTCTGGCAATTCTACTAAGGGGAAGTCTTCAATTCATTGTATTTTCCAGCATCACCGATTAAGGGCACTGGCAGCCTGAGCTGAGATTCTGGTGAAAAAGGCATGATGAGCACTGCCCTGACCTGACCTGATTAAGAATGGCCCACTAGGGTGCAGGCTAGGAGTACAGGAAAATGGATTTCCAGTCTCCTCTTTCCAGTTCTCCTCAGTGCTAAGGTAAAACTGCCCCCTGCCCCTTCTGACCATGATTACCTCCAAGATGAATTGGAGCCTTTCTATGTCGGGGACTCTGCCATCAGAGTCCCCAGTATGGCATGTCTGAGGTCAGACAAGCACCTGTGCAGAGCCTGTAAAGGAAGGGACAGCCATGGGTCACAGTTGGGAATATGGGAAAACTTTTCCTCCCTGGCAATAGCTTCCTTCTCAGCCAATCAGCATCAAGACTCTGAGAAGTGGGAGTCTGAGAGGTCTCAGCACATGTCCCAAAGGATGGCCTAGATCATCACTAGAGGGGATCAGCCTCAGCAATTCCAGCACCACCTCCTGGGAGGGGTTATCTCTGAGGCTGCCTCTGCCTTGCATCTCTGTCCTGCCTGGCTGATGTCAAGATCTTTCTGAGGTCACCACCTCCCCACCACCTTTCCCCAATAGGCTGAGGTCCTGCAACAGGCCTTTGTGATGTCACTGCCACACCAACTCCTCCCTTGCAAAGCTGATGTCCTGCCCCTGACCAGCCCCTTGAGGCTCATTGGCTGATCAGAATCAAGTGCTCTCAAATGAGCTACAGATCAATAGTTGCTTATAGTCATTATTCAGCAAATATTTGAGAACTGGCACATTAGAGAGAATCAGAAACTGTGCAGAGACAATAATTGCAGAGAAGCAGCATAATAATCAAATACATGATTGCTTCTGAATAATTTGGTCTGAAAGAGAACAAAAAGACCTGAGTCATCTTCCTTATCAAAAGACACCTGCTCGGCCAATTATCATTGAGACTCTCAGAGTTAGGAGATGGAGGGATCTCTGCAGAAGTGCAAAAGGATGGCCCAAGTCAGAACCGGAGGGGTTCAGTCTCTGAGTACTCTTTCAGCCACATTTCTTTGTGAAGGCCCTCACAGTGACAACAACCCCCCCGACACACACACAAACCTGCTTGATGGAGGCAGAGAGGAATGGAAAAGAAGCAAAGAGGAATGGAAAAGAAGCAAGAGAAGAAAAAAAGGGAGGAAAGGGGAAACCTAAAAGGACAATTTCCCCAGGCTCCCAGTGATTCTATGGGACAAAGTCCTTGGTAGGAAATCAGATCACCTTAACTTAGTGATTTTTATGCTTAGAATTCAACTGGTGCCAGGTGGATCAGACTGAACAGGTTCCAAACCTCTCTGAGGCTCTTACCTTCTAAACAGGGACTATAAAATCAGTTGTAAGAAAGGAGAAAACTCCAACAAGGTTTTTCCTCATGCTCACATACATTAATCCTAATTCTCTCTCAGTCCCCAGGGAGAGCCCTTGAGAAGGAGCCCTGCTGCTGCAAAGCCATGGGAGTCTTTGAGGTTGCCCCTGCCTTGCACCACTGTCCTGCCTGGCTGTTGTCAGGGTCCCTCCCCACCAGTGTCCCCTAATAGGCTGAGATCTTGCAAGAGGCTGCCACACTCACCCCTCCCTTGTAAGGCTGGTGTCCTGACCCTGACAGCCTCTTTGGATGTTTGAGTGGCTTCCCCTGGATCATCCCACTTCATGACGGCTGAGTCTGGGGATCCAACTGGATGTACAGTGAAGCCTGAGAGGCTGCTCTCTCTGCCACACTCAGTTTTTCATTTTCCAGTTGACTTTAAGGCCAGAAGGGACCATTAAAGCATCAAATCTGACCAGGGCTGGCCCACAACATTTTTGGCACCTGAGGCGGGGAGCTCAAATGATGCCCCCATGCCTCCTTGCTGCACCAGCAGCAGACACAATTTTCTACACTCTGAGTCCTAATGGTGTCCCCCCGCCCCGCACACACACACTCTGGCACCTGAGGCAGCCGCCTCAGTTCGCCTCATGGTAAGGCCAGCCCCGAATCTGACCCCTGCATATCCCAGCCCTTCTGTCAGGAGAGGCTGTGAGCCTAGGCAGACTAGGCGGTCGCCTAGGGTGCCACCAGCCCAGGCGCCCGATGATGACGTCACAGCCATTGCCGGCTGTGCAGGCGGGGGCGCCCATCGCACCTTTCGCCTGGGGCGCCAGCTGCCGCAGCCGGCCTCTGGCCACTCCTGCCTTCTGTAAATCATGGTTGCTATGTTTTTATTCAAGCACACACTACAAAGGCATCTAGTCTTCATTAGAAGACATCAAGAAATGGAGGATCTGTCACTTGCTTTGGTGGTTTGTTCCAATGGTGAATTATCCTCACTGTGAAGAATTTGTGCCCTATTGGTAAGATGAATTTGTCTGTTTTCACCTTCCAGCCACTGGTCTTGTTCTGTCTTTTTCTGTGACACTAAACAGCCTTTTAATATCTGACATTTTCTCCCTAGGAAGGCACTTAGACACCTCAATGAAGTCACTTCTCAGCAGAGGTAAAAGTAAGGCAGTGCACCCTGGTGCACCACTCCGGTAAGAAGTGGCTGTGCTCCAGCAAGAGCCAGCTGGGGCACTCTACCTGTGTAAAGGGGCCAGCTGGGGGCATGCTGTAGGAGATGCTGCAGTGTGTGGGGCTGGCTGCTCCCCTGGCTAGTCCATCAGTGCAGTCTCTGCTATGCGCCCACTCTTGGCCAGCAGGCTCTCCCACACACCCCCTTATCCATTTCCAGCCAGCACTGGCTGGTAGCTGCGGTGGATGGTGAGCATGGGTTAGTGGTGGCTGGTTACATATCACCTGTGCTGCCCACCCAGCTCCTCTTTACATGTTTTCCCTCTCACTGTCCTCTCCCTGCTGTGCCCATTCACCCTCCTCCCCAGCCCCCTTCTCCTCCAAATTCCCCCAGCAGGGTGCGTCCCACTCACAGTGCTCTGTGGAGAACCAGCCCCAGTCAAATCATTCAGCTCACTAACAGCCTGTCTCACAGGCTCCTTCCTTCCCCTGCTGCCTCTGGTTACACTGGGACTATGGGTGTCTGGTAGCCTAGGCAGGGGAAGGCTTTGCCTTACCAAATAGCCAGGCATGGCCCTGCCCACACTCTGCCCCCAGAATGCCTGCTGTAGGCCGGAGTATTGCTACCCCCAGCACCTGCCCTCCCCGCTGATCCAGGCCAGCGAAGCTGGGGAAGCATGCCACCCACCCTCCCCAGGCTCTGGGGAGGCGTGGGGTGGCTCGGGCCATGCAGCCTCCTCCCTCCCTGCTGCTCCGGGGAGGCTGGGGCATGCATGCTCTTCCCCTTCTCGTGATGGTGGGAGGGCACATGTGTGTTCGGTGCACTTCCCTGCCTCCTCCCCTCCCCATGGTGGGGGCAGGGCCTCAGCAGAGGGGATGGGGCTGTAGGTGGGACTGGGGGCTTGCCTCCCCCACCCCTGGCTGCACCGACCACCCATGGCTAGCACCCAGGGAAAGCTCAAGCTCTCTGGCCCAGGAGACTGGCCTGGAAGAGCCAAGCCCTGCATGTGCCAAAGCCCTGCATGGAGTTGGCACCAGAAACCTTCTCTACCTCTCAGTTAGCTTCCTCCCCACCACTCCAGAGCCTATTTCCAGCCTGTTTATGACCCAACTCTGCATGTCCCCAGAGAGAGGTGCTCTGTACCCTCTTCATGCCGCTCTCTGTCCTAGGTCTGTCTTACCCCCACAGAGTGCTGGGCTGCACTGTCACTTATGCACCCTCCCAAGCTGAGCCACCAGTTCTCGCCAGGTTGGCTGAAGCTCCTGCAGTCAGGTTTCCTGGGCTCTGGTGCTCCATGCATCCTTGGGGCTTAACCCCTTCCTGCCTGGGCTTTAGCCAGGGAACAGGAGGTGGCTAGGTTGTGTTGGTGGCCAGCAGCAGGTTGGAGATGTGAGCTACCTTTCTACACTGCAGGCAGGAAGGGACAAGCTGCTTCTGGCGTTAGGAAGGCAGGGGATGGTAGGGGACAGATGACCTCTGGAAAAACATGGGCTAGGTCATCCCTACCTCCACCCTCACCCCCACCCCCATTCCACTGAAAGCAGATCCCAACCCTTCCCTCCTGCACAGTATGGAAAGGCTGCTGCCTGCCATGTTCTGGTGTAACCCCAACAGAAATTTGCAGAGGGGTTATGTGACCCTGCATACCCTGCACATGTTGCCTTGAGAAGATCAGGTGCCAGGAGAGGCAGGTCCATCCCTGGGGCCCAGCCGGGCATTGGAGAGCACTGGGTAGGAAGGGGTGGGTCAGGTCTACCAGTCATCTCCATACCAGTTTGTGAGAGGTGTACCCGAATATGTGTGTGTGTGTGTGTGTGTGTGTGTGTGTGACCTCTCTCCATGCAAACCTCAAAGATAAGAAGGGATCTAAAAAGAGTACAGCTAGCTAGGTAGTAGTTCTTTTTAACAGGGGCCTAGGCATCTTGATGTTAATTTGAACATTTGTACTGCATAGTTCTGATTGATTGGCATTGAACTCACCTGAATGCAAACAGTTTTACCAGGTGTCCCATATTCAGCATAGGACAATCTGGTCACCCTATTTAAATGGATCCTAAATCCATACTGTCAAAAGTTGCCTACTTTTAAAAGCAATTATCAGAGAAGTCAGGAACTGTGATGAGTGTGGTATAAATAACTGGTCAGGCAGACTTATGTAAAAAGTCCATAAACAGGGTCAGCCTTCTTTATGTAATTGAATTTTGTATCTGATGAGATTCCCACAAACAATTCCCATTATAACCAGGTAAGCATGAGTAGGAGAAACACAGCCACACCAGTCATTCAAAACAACAAACTGCATCCTCAAACCTCCCTTCAGAGTATTAGAAACTACAAGCATTGCCAGCACAAATGTGACATGTACATGTACTTTGGCTAAGGTCAGCATTCACGTTTTGTGCTGTAGTGCATGTTAGTGATGTGTGTAGTATATGAGTGGTGTGGTTATTTTAACTTTTTAGAGGTAAAAGGGAGTTATTTGGAGAAGTGTGGGAATGGCTAATGGGGTGTGTGGGTGGTGAGACATCGGGATGTCATTTACTATAGGATAAAGGGGAACAGGTATGTTTGATTTTTTTATAAATATATACGCATCACTTTTTGTCTCCCCCCCCCCCCCATGAGTTTTCAGGATGTGATATAATCACATATAATCTTCTATACCCTGATACAACTTTCCCCCTCTCCTCATGAGTTTTTCTCAAATGACACCACTGGGAGACATATTAAAGAAGGCCCCCTGAACTTGTAAGTTCTTTATTTTGAAGGGCTTGTGTGGGTGGATGTTACCCTTGACTGCTTCTTAAAGAAGCTCTGGCTTGTGGGAACTCCCTGATTTTGTTTAATTTTTATTTGTATGGAATCCTGTAGGGGTTAGTAACTTGGGGGAAATGAGAGCGGTTGGAGAGCAGAGGAAAGAGGAGTTCAGGGATGGAGTAGGAAGGAGTAGTAAGTGTGGAGAAGGCAGGATGGGGGGGAGGGGCTTTGCTGTTCTCCAAGGAAATGGGGGTAGAGCAGCTAGGGTTAGTAGCTGAGAGAAGCTACAATCTCCACAGATGAGCAGTCTCATTGGGTATGTTGTCCACATCACAATTTAACAGCCCCCCAACTGGCTGGGCTTGTGACGTTCTGGCTATGGGGCTATACAGTTGAAATTTAGACATTTGGGCTTGGGCTGGAGCCCAGACTTTGTGACCCTCCCTGCTCGTGGAACAGGAACATGTCACAGTGTACTACAGAGACTACAAAATTCCAAGACACCACTACGAGTGTTGGGCCCATGGTTTGAGTTACAGCAAGGTTTAATCAGGGGTGGGGAACCTCAGGCCCCAGGCCCAGATGCGGCTTCCGGCTTGCCTGGATCTGGGCCCCAAGGCTCAGGGATTCCCACCCCCTGCATTGGGGAACCTGTTCTGATGCTCCAGCCCCCCTGCCACCCACCCACAGGGCTGGAGCACACAAAATCTACTAGCCCGCCCCCTCTCCCCCAGGCTTAGTCAGGGGCTTTTCACTTTGCTTCTCACTTCTGTGAGGCCCCCAACTGATTTTTCTGTGCGTCAGTGGCCCCCCACCCAAAAACGGTTCCTTGCCTCTGATTTAAATGGTGAATCCAAATGCAGCCTCAACTGGGGTGACATTACTATGCTTCCATGCTAACACTAGCAAATGTTTCTGCTAAAGTCATCTTCCTCTTTGGGCCATTCCAGCTTTCTGCTGCTAAGACATAAAGCACCCTCGGGAGATGCTGTAGCTTATGCCAGGAGCCATTTTGGCATTCACAGCAGCCTGGAAACATTAGGCTAAAGTTTCTAAAGAGGTAGCAGAAAGCCACCTCCACAACTTTTCCTTCCCTAGGGGTACAACCTTTGTGCTGTGTCTCCTAGTACGTCTACACTACAAAAAAAAACTGGCAGCAAGTCTCCAACTCTGGGTCTACGGACTTTGGGTGCCCATGGCTCATGTTACAGTGCTAAAAATAACTATGTAGACATCCTCTCTTGGCTGGAGCTCAGGCTCTGAAATCTAGGGAGGGGAATGGGTTTCAGAATTGAGCTGGAAAATCTTCCTGGCTATTTTTAGTGCTGGAGCACAATCCCTATAAGCCTGTCTGTAGACTTGCTGCTGCAGAGTTTTGTTTTTCTTTTTTGGAGGGCGAGGAGGGTTGCAATGTAGGTGTACTCTTAGGCTTTGTCTATGCTATGAAGTTTTGTTGGCAAAAAGTAGCTTTTGTTGATAAAACGGGAGGTGTACACACTACAAAGCTACTTTTGGCAGTAAAACTGCTGTTTTGCTGACAAAATAAAATCACCGCAATGAGAGGTATAATGCTTTTGCAGCAAAGTTAAAGTGACAAAGAGGCCATGTAGACACTGCTGTTTGTTTTGTTGACAGAACTGGCTTCCTCCAGTATCCCACAATGCCTGCTGTGACCACTCTGCTCGCTGTTTTGATCTCTGCTGCTCTGCAGGCATGCTCCCCTCCCCTTTCAAAGCTCTGGAAATATCTGACAGCTGAATTAGCTACTCCATTTGGGGAACAAAGAACAAATTATTAATGTGGAACACTCCTGTTTTGCCCTGCACTAGATAATAGTTGCAGACTGACTGCTGTTGCAGGGAATGGGAGGAGATACTGCTATGTTACTTTGACAGTCCTCAGCAAGGAGAGCTGATCAGGATGCAGCTCCCAACAGCTGAGGAGGCAGTGGGAGAACTCAGAGCGACCCATAGGCAAGTGGGTGGAGCAGGCTGCTTTGGGAGAGACTGCAGTACAGAGAAGAGCTGAGGTTGATGTATGTGTGTGGGGGGAGGTCCCCCTCCCACTGCTGTAGGACAGGTCCATCAGCCTGTTATCTCCCCTGCCCCAGACACGCCACTCTCCTCTCCCTCCCCCAAACACTTAAGTTGAAAAAACAGCAGACAATTTACTACGATGCCCTGAACAACCAGTTTGAGAAACCTACATCGTGACACTGTACCTGCTCCATAAGGCAAACCCTTCCCAAAGCACCCTTTGCCCAGTTGCACGGTGAGGGAGCTACTGTAGTGCACACTAGGGTTGCCAGGTGTTGGGTTTTGAACCAGACAGTCCGGTATTTGAACTTTCTGTTGGGAAACAAATTGAGAAAATACCGGCCATATAAATGTCCGGTGTTTTCTCATTAAGTAAGTTTTATTATTATCATGAGTATCAGTACGGCGTGAGCATGTCTACCAGCCAGGCAGTATGCAACTATGCAGTAGAAAGGAGGGGGGCAGGGCCGGGGCGGGATGGAATTCCCGGGGCCGGACTCGCCCGTGCACTCCGCCAGGACCCTGGGTGGGACAGGCAGTGCCTCTGCGTGTGCCTGGGCCAGCTCCGCTCCCCGCTGGCCAGTTACCCCCCCAGCCAGCCCCGATCCCCCCCCCTCCCGGCCAGCCCTGCTTCCCACCAGTCGGTCCCTCCCTGATCTCCCCTGGTCAGCCCTAGTCAGCCCCGCTCCCCCCGACACCCTCTCGGCCAGCCCTTCTCCCTTCCAGCTGGTTCCCCCCCGGCCAGCCCCGCTCCCCTCCTGGCTGGTTCCCACCCCCATCCTTTTCTGAGATCACGTGTGTCCGGTATTTTTTTGAAACCCATCTGGTAACCCTAGTGTACACTCTGCCCCCTACAAGGAGCTAGTGTGGACATGCAACAGCCACTTTAATTAAAGTGACATAACTTTTGCAGACAAAACTTTGTAGTGTAGACAAGGACAAAAATCTCACTCCTCATTTGACTATTCTTCAATGTTTTATCTTGTGTGGATTGTAAACTCTTTAGGACAGGAAACATATTTTTATCTATGCTTGTAATAAAGACTTATGTACAGCCCACATCTGACATTTAAAATGAGGGACAGTAGTTAATGATACTTCGCATTTCTATGGAAATTAAAAAAAATTGCAAGCAGCAATCATTCAGAAACTGGAGGGAGCTTATCTGATCTTCTTGCTAACGGAGCTATCCTCTAGATCTTGTATAGATTCTAGGCATTTATCTTAAAACATTTCTAGCCCTTTGCCTTGGGGAAACCTTGAAAATAAAAACTGATTGCTAAGATAAAAAATATGCAGATAGGCTCCACTTCTGAGGCAGGCACATGGAGTGATGTAGAGAGCTTCCCTCTCACAAGTCGTGTGTAAAATGCATCAGTGAAATGTAGGGAGTATCCCAAAGAATCCTCTTGCTAAGCAGAGTGGTGTGATAGTTTTGGAAACATATTGGGTATCAGAGTTAATGGGAGGTGGTGGCAAAACAATGATGGCAAAATGGTGGTAAAATAATCACGCCAATCTACTTCCAACACTCAGAGAGGGCACTCACAATTGTGACTGCAGCAGCTGTTGCAGAAGTGCCCCCTCCCCACTTCACACCATTATTTGCAGGTGCTCACCAGGGATTCCCCACATTGGAATCCTTTGCCCTGGCAGCCACTCCAGGGCTATGTCTACACTCGCGGCTTCTTGCACAAGTACGGCCGTTCTTGCGCAAGAATCTGCAGAGCGTCCACACTGCCTGCCCGCTCTTGCGCAAGGAAATTTACAGTACGGCGTGGTAAGAGAGGGCTCCTTGCGCAAGAGCTACGCTCTTTTTTAACAGGTGTAAGCCCCCTTGCGCAGGAGCTCTTGCACAAGAGGGCAGTGTGGACGCTCGGCAGGGATTTCTTGCGCAAGAAAGCCCTATGGCTAAAATGTCCATCAGAGCTTTTTTGCGCAAGAGAGCGTCCACACTGCCATGGACACTCTTGCGCAAAAGCACAGCTCACACATGGCAGTGTGGACGTTTTCTTGCGCAAGACTTCTTGCACAAGAACACTTGCACAAGATGTTCTTGCACAAGAAGCCGCCAGTGTAGACAAAGCCCAGAAGTAGACAGGGCAGGAAGCATGGAAGAAATAAAGCTTGCCATTGCTGGGTAGAATTTTGTAGCTATTGCAGCTTGCCTGCTCCAACTGGAGACAGCCTGCCCAGCCAAAGGTTGGAACAGCTGGAACTAGCACTTTTTTCCTACATCCCAGCCAGGACAGATTCACTCCTCCACTGACCTGGAGAGACCTTTATCCTGATCTCTCCACCATCCCCTTCCTCCATGGGAGCCCATTAGTTAGGGGAAAACTGACCACATCATCTCCTTACTGACCACTCAGGCCAACTCCAGAGAGGGCCAACTCCTGTTTTACCTAGCTCTGGTATGTGCACAGAGCAGACAGTAACTTGCCTACCACCCTTACGGCAGATGTGAGGAACACCCGCTGGGTGGGAGAGCCATGTAAACAGAAGCAGCAGAAACTGCCTAAAGTGGGGGGGTGGGGGCGCATTGGTGCCCAAAGTATGGTCCCACCCTCCTGTGTTGCTACTTCCACCCAAAGCCTGACCTGTGCCAGCCCTTCTCCCAGAGCCCCCACCCTTGTGCCTCCCCTTCACTCTGAGCTCCCAACCTCATGCCATCTCTTCTCCCCCAAGATCCCCACCCCTGCTCACTACTCTCCACCCCCTCCCACTCCTCACCAAATACTCACCCTTATAGCCAGTAAAAAGTGGTTAGGGCCTCAGACAATGAATGGCTTGTAAGTCATTCCTACCCATTTTTTATCATTGAAGTTATTTACAGTTTATAATATATGAAATCACCAGGCCTTTGGGAAAAGTTTTGACCTTTTATCAGTGCTAATTAACTTGTGGCAAGTGTGCCTGAAATAACATAGTACCTGTATATCATGCTGCTAAGTGTCTCAAATGGCATCTTAGTCCTTTGGGAGAGGACTGTGCAGACAGGAACACAAGGTGTGGTCTGATGTGATGCAATTCTAGTAAATGGTCTGAAGTTCTTAAACAAAGATCCATGGACTTTAATGATATTTTTTCTTAAATTCCTGCTTTGCAAATGTTTCTTCCTTGATAGAAATTAATGCCAAAAGGGACCATTGTGATCATCTAGTTTGACCTCCACCACCACCGCCACACAAAGTACAGCCCATAGTATTTCATCCAATATTTCATTGTATTATGTATTAACTTGACAGAGGTGCCAGATCTCGCTAGTAAGTTTATTACAGATCTCCCAATATTTAGTGTCTGTCCTAAAGCCACAACATCAGAATTCACATGATTCCATGAAAATTTCTGCTTTTTTTAAACAGATGTCCCAGCCCTCATGGTTGTGGATGAAAGCTTGAAAGCAAACTCTACAGGCTTGAAAGCAAATAAGAAGAAGCTGATGTTTACTATTTTAAAAAAATTCATGACGTTTTAGCCAGTCTCATGACTTTCTGAGGCCTGACTCCTGTATTTTGAACATTTGAGGTTGGCAGTACTGCTTGCACTAATATTTCCAGTTTCAATTACATTAGTTGCTTGATCTGTTCATAGTAAACATTGCCTTCAGTTATTTGTGTCTGCATTTATATATGAAATAGTAGGTAAGTGCATCTCTAAATGTGCAGCCTTTGACATTTAATCTATTAGCTTTATTTAAATGTATCCCTTTCAATGTAATGGGTGAATGAGACTCCCCATCACTTGTCAATGTCACACAGTATAACAGAAATGTTTCACGTAGCATAATCCTCTATCTCTCTCCCTTGCCCCTTGAAATGAATGTACTTCAGCAACAGTTTTGACAGCACTCTTGTCTACAAGTTATAAAACATCTGGAAAATTAGACTAAATGGATAAAACAGTTCTATGTAATAATATGGATCTGGCATCCACACAACCACTATATAACGCATTTTTTTATGGACCAGATGTGGTATTTATGTGTTATGAAAAACAGAGGCATGTTCAGTCATGCTTTTTATTGCATTTAAATGCAAGGTATATTTTAATAACTCTCAAAGGGAGTTGTATCCCACTGATTAGAAACTGTCAATGTGTCGGGTATAAACCTGAAAAATCAAGTGAATCTGTCAGAAAACTGCAGATATAATTAAAGCTGACATTAAACTATGCACTTATTGTGAGATGGCTTTTAAAAAAGAGAACTCTACTAATAAATTTCCATTTACTATTCCAATGAATGGGATCCATGAATCCTTTGATCTTGCAGTTGTTTATGTCCTTACTAGGCCTGTGTTCTGTTAAATTTACAGCACTATGAAATAATTATTCCTTTATGTTTATTCTCCAGCCTTTCACATTTTCTCATTAAGATAATAACTTTGCATGTGAGCCACCTGCACAATCTTTGTTTTTATAGTCCTGCATGGGGTTTCAGTGGGATGAATTTAACACGTGTGATAGAAGAGTTACTCCATCCACCTTATTTTTATGACTGCTGTTTCCCGAGCTGACTTTATAAGTACCTAGCATTGATACTCTTGTTTTCTAGTCCTCTTTGCCTCTCTTCACCTTCTAAGATCTCTGCTATTGTCAGCCTTACTCATAATTATTTCAATAAGAACAGAGCCCAGCTCTATAAGGCCTTGATTCTGGTCTGTCTCCCGACTATACAACACATCCCTACTATTATCTTCCTTCTTTGTTGAAGTCTCTTTTGTTCTACGTCCTTTATTTCATTTTCATTTTCCTCACTTGAGCTCTCAATTTCAAATTAAAGCTAAGTGAATAAATGACTTAGTGAACTAAGTAGCCAAACAAAAGAGAAAGAGTAAAATGTATTTAGTTTTGAACTAAAATGGAATGTTTTCCATTTCTCTTCCAAAATGAAACAACAAAATTTCACTTGGGTTGAACAAAACTTTTCAAATGTCAATTTGAAGTGTCATTCCAAAACGTAATCTCAATTTGAAACATTGATCCAAACAAAATGTCAAATTGATTGGCTTTGACATTTTCAAAATGACATTTCTGAAATTTTAGTTCTTGCTTTTTTTTTTTTAGCCCATATCTATGAATAGTTTCATTGCCCAACAAAATACATTTTCAGCAAATTTACTGTTTGCTGAAAAAAAACCCTCTTTGCTCTGTTCTGTTTCTGACCTCTCTTTAACCTTTTTTTATTGCATTTTTAACTGAATATAACAAATACAGTCTCAAGAACATATACCAATACACTGTATGTGTAGTCCAAAATGGCTGCTTTATAGACCGCACTGAGAAAAGTGCATGAAGTGAGAGAAGGCTGAACTTGTGTAAGTTGCAAGTATACAAAATATTATTCCAATACTCATAGCACATCTCTCCTTATGCTATTAAGTTTTATCAAGCAGACTGAGGAGATGTTGACTTGGCTGTTGTGGAATCTTCCTTAACTTAATAAAAGGAACCCAGATGACATAATCTGCATATTTATCTTTCATGGGGGTGGAAGGCCAGAAATCTTGGGAACATTCTTGAGCCTGAACTTGCTTTTTCCTTCTACGTTTTTCTTGTGTGTACTTCTAGTACCACCTCTACAGCATGGCCAGACTTCTTTCTAGTTTTAACTCTAGCTCTGCTGAAATCCTTTTTCATAATTTAAGGTAAACCACCAGGGATGACAATGGGAGTTTGAACAAAAGTGACTAAATTGCTCATCATTTTGCTCCTTGTTTTCCATTTAACATACAAGGCTTCCAGGAATGCAATAGGGAAAGAAAGAGTTACTATTATGAATTGTATTATAAAGATCCTTAGACAATAGGATTAACATAACATTGAATCATGATTCAAAGTTGCCCGAGGACTATAGCTTACTATATAGTCACTGAAAAAAATCCAATACTTGTGAAATGTCTTGGGAGAAAAGGGAAATCACTTTTAAATAATAAGGAAACCCTAGAAAATTTCAGTCTTCAAATAAGGTAAAATATATTTAAAGTGGATTCTGGATTGTAGAAGTTCTGAATGATTTTGATTGCACCTGAATAGTAATACTGTTTTCTTTGTAATAAACACCATTAACAGATGTTCCTTCCTGTGTTAGTAGTTTATAAGCAATCTCTTTTGTTCTCTGGGTTCTAAAGATTGTGTCCTGCATGTGCAGCAAAGGAAACCATGTGATATATACTTAATACTTCACATGTCTTTTGATCAGTGCAGCTACTGCCATTACCTGGGTAGGGTTGCCAGGCGTCTGGTTTTGAACCAGACAGTCCAGTATTTGAGCTTTCTGTATGGGAAACAAATTGAAAAAAATATAAATGAGAAAATATAAATGTCCGGTATTTTCTAAATAAGATGTAATGTAGATTGTGTTGTAATGTCAAGTGTGTCCGGTATTTTTGTTGAAACCATCTGGCAACCCTATACCTGGGATGTTCTGTGTAAAGCTAGTCTGCATTATATTTACTGGAATTAATGGGTGTCTGTTCATTAACCCGTGCCATAGGCCAAAGGATTCTATTGGTCAACACAGTAAAAATACCAAGTCAGGTATAAAAACAATTATCACTAAATTGTTAGAACTTTCCCCCTTTGTTTTTCACTCCTGCTGGTGACTTCAAATGCACGTGGCCAGTGGACCCCTGACTCAGGGAAGGATGTTACTACAGTAGGGGCAAGAGGCCTAAGATCGGGGCAAAGACACACTTAAAGGATCCTTGGGGAAGAGCATAGGTAGAGGCAGGTGCTGGACTCAGGTGGGGCATAAATAGACTAAGAATGATGTAGTCACCCAGCTGAGATGTTGGGGTGAGAGTGTTGTTTATGTTCTGGCTTTTCTGTTAATAAATGAGATCCCCACTGAGGTGCACCCTTTAGCATCTACTGTCTGTTTGCACTTGTTGAGACACTGGATGAAGGGAAAATGAAATGAAATGAAATGGTTCAGAGGGGTAGCCATCTTAATGAGTAATTTCAAAAACAACAAGTGGTCCTGTGGCATCTTAGGGTACGGCTACACTAGCTCGTTAGTTCGAGCTAGGTAGGGTAATGAGGGCAAGCGGAGTTTAAATATCCCGGGCTTCATTTGCATCTTCCCGGGCGCCACCATTTTTAAATCCCCCTTAGTCCGAACTCCGTGCCCGCGGCTACACGCGGCACGGACTAGGTAGCTCGAATTAAAGATCCTAATTCGAACTACCGTTACTCCTCATGGAATTCCTCATGGGTGGGGTAGGGGTGAGGCTTGGCGTGGGAATGGAGCAGAGGCGGGGCAGGGCTTGCGGCAAAGGATTGCCCTGAACCCCATGCCTGGGGCACTGGAGGGGTTGCCTCAGGCCTCATGCCCTCCTAGGGATGGCTCTGAGTACAACTAGATTGAAGTGGGAAAATTATGGTCTGCAGCAGGCATCAACAGATCAGACTGATCTTTTGACAGCTCCAGCCCTCTGTAGGTGCCTACTAAAATAAAAAAGAATTGCATGGAGATTGGATTATATAAAGAGTGTGGGATGAAATTCTGCCCTTAGTCACACCTTTTCAACCTCACTGAAGTCAATGGAATTGCAATGACTATGTAGACTCTCATGGTACATCTTCACTTCCAGCATCCCAAAATAGCTATTCCGTGTCTTGACAGTGTGCCCGTTATTTTGAAATATCTTTTGAAATAATGGGTACGCTATTCCAACATCCCTGTAAACCCCGTTCCACGAGGATTAAGGGACATTTTGGAATAGTGGTTTATTTTGAAATTTGGTGCTGTGCAGACCGTGCCAAATTACAAAATAAGCTATTTTGAAATACACTCAAAATAAGCTATGCAATTTGCGTAGCTCAAATTGCATAGCTTATTTCGAGCAAAGGGTGCAGTGTAGATACACCCTCAGTAACACTCTGCAGCTCCTCTCATCTTTATAGACCCAATATTGCAAAACTAGAAGGAGCTGCTCAGAGAAATGGCATGTCCAAACTATCCTGGGATGGAGAGTGGGAGACAGACACATGAGGATAGAGAAACACAGAGAAAGAGGTGGAGGAAAACAGTGACAGTCATGGGTGTCTTATGAATGAGGATTGATTGATTGATTGCCAAACTCCCATTTACTTCAATGAAGTCAGGATTTCACTCTCTTTTTAATAACTTTGTTTATTCTTATTGCTGTTCAGAAATTGTTCAAAACAATCAGTTTATGATCAAGTCTCATTATCTTGGCCAACATTCTGTTTTATTTGGAAAGTTTTGGCATGGTTCTCTGTGTATGTGTGTCTGTTGGCACATTTTTAGTGCGTTTTGTGTGTGTACTTTATCATGCACATTACTGTATTTCATAACCTGAAGCCATAAGAGGGCGCTCTTGTTTCATGCAAATATATAAAAATACAATTTCACCTGCAGGTATCTTCATATCCAGCATATTCAGGAGCATTACTATATTTTGGAGGCTAGAAGTGTAGGAAATATAGGTATAAAGTTCTCAGTCTGCGTTTTGTGGCTGTCACCAATGAAAAGTAATATTGAATGTCTAGCAAATAAACAATTTCTTGAGTTTAAGTCATGTCTTTGGTTGTATAATCTGTTTTGCCATGTAAACACTAGCCTGGGTTTTGTAATACTTTGAGTAAATGTGGGTAAATCATAAGACAGAATAAAGAAAAACTGAACTTCTGAAAAATAAAGGAGTTTAAATAATAGCCTTTATTTACATAAGAACATAAGAACGGCCGTACCGGGTCAGACCAAAGGTCCATCTAGCCCAGTATCCTGTCTGCCGACAGTGGCCAGCACCAGGTGCCCCAGAGGGGGTGGACCGAAGACAATGATCAAGCGCTTTGTCTCCTGCCATCCCTCTCCAGCCTCCGTCAAACAGAGGCCAAGGACACCATTTTATCCCCTGGCTAATAGCCTTTTATGGACCTAACCTCCATGAAATTATCTAGCTTCTCTTTAAACTCTGTTATAGTCCTAGCCTTCACAGCCTCCTCTGGCAAGGAGTTCCACATGCTGACTACACGCTGTGTGAAGAAGAACTTTCTTTTATTAGTTTTAAACCTGCTACCCATTAATTTCATTTGGTGTCCTCGAGTTCTTCTATTTAGGGAACTAATAAATAACTTCTCTTTATCGGCCCTCTCCATACCACTCATGATTTTATACACCTCTATCATATCCCCCCTCAGTCTCCTCTTTTCTAAACTGAAAAGTCCCAGTCGCTTTAACCTCTCCTCATATGGGACCCGTTCCAAACCCCTAATCAATTTAGTTGCCCTTTTCTGAACCCTTTCCAAGGCCAAAATATCTTTTTTGAGGTGAGGAGACCACATCTGTACACAGTATTCAAGATGTGGGCGTACCATAGTTTTATACAGGGGCAGTAAGATATTCCGGGTCTTATTTTCTATCCCTTTCTTAATAATACCTAGCATCCTATTTGCCTTTTTGACCGCCGCTGCACACTGTGTGGAAGTTTTCAGAGAACTGTCCACGATAACTCCAAGATCTCTTTCCTGATTTGTCGTAGCCAAATTAGCCCCCATCATACTGTACGTATAGTTGGGGTTATTTTTCCCAATGTGCATTACTTTACACTTATCCACATTAAATTTCATTTGCCATTTTGTTGCCCAATCACTCAGTTTGGTGAGATCTTCTTGGAGTCCCTTACAGTCTGCTTCTGTCTTGACTATCCTAAACAGTTTGGTATCATCCGCAAACTTTACCACCTCACTGCTTACCCCTTTCTCCAGATCATTTATGAATAAGTTGAACAGGATTGGTCCTAGGACTGACCCTTGGGGGACACCACTAGTTACCCCTCTCCATTCTGAAAATTTACCATTTATTCCTACCCTTTGTTTCCTGTCTTTTAACCAGTTCTCAATCCAAGAAAGGACCTTCCCTCTTATCCCATGGCCATGTAATTTACACAGGAGCCTTTGGTGAGGGACCTTGTCAAAGGCTTTCTGGAAATCTAAGTATACTATATCTACTGGATCCCCCTTGTCCGCATGTTTGTTAACCCCTTCAAAGAACTCTAATAGATTAGTAAGACAGGATTTCCCTTTACAAAACCCATGTTGACTTTTGTCCAACAAATTATGTTCTTCTACATGCTTCACAATTTTATTCTTTACTATTGTTTCGACTAATTTGCCCGGTACTGAAGTTAGACTTACCGGTCTGTAATTGCCCGGATCGCCTCTAGAGCCCTTTTTAAATATTGGTGTCACGTTGGCTACCTTCCAGTCATTAGGTACGGAAGCCGATTTAAGGGATAGGTTACAAACCACAGATAATAGTTCAGCAATTTCCCATTTGAGTTCTTTTAGAACCCTTGGATGAATGCCATCCGGTCCCGGAGATTTGTTAACATTAAGTTTTTCTATTTGTTCCAAAACCTCCTCTAATGACACTTCAATCCGGGACAGTTCCTCAGATTCATTACCCACAAAGGACGGTACAGATTTGGGAATCTCCCCAACGTCCTCAGCCGTGAAGACTGAAGCAAAGAAATCATTTAGTTTCTCCGCAATGGCTTTATCGTCCTTGATTGCGCCTTTTATAGTTCGATCGTCTAGGGGACCCACAGGTTTTTTAGCAGGCTTCCTGCTTCTAATGTATTTAAAAAACATTTTGTTATTTCTTTTTGAGTTTTTGGCTAGCTGTTCCTCAAAATCTTTTTTTGCTTTTCTTATTACATTTTTACACTTGATTTGACAGTGTTTATGTTCCTTTCTATTTATCTCACTAGGATTGGACTTCCACTTCTTAAAAGATGCCTTTTTGTCCCTCACTGCTTCTTTTACATGGTGGTTAAGCCACGGTGACTCTTTTTTAGGTCTCTTGCTAAGACATTTATTCTAGAATGATAGTGATAAAATTCCATGTAGTTTCTTGCTTCAGATACTTGGATTTTTTGTGGTTTTTTAAATTTAATTTTGTACAATGCATCTATCACTTCTATGCACACTAACAGTAAAATATAAAAAACATATTCCATAAATTATTAATTTGCTTAGAATTACATGCAATGACATCATTTGGTCAAAAATAGAAAATGGTGACTGCAGCATATCTCAGACTGTTTAAATCTGATTCAGGTTATATGGTTCTTTCTAACTCTAAAGACAAATTTTTAGTAGGCTCACTCAAAGTAATATTGTGAGACAGCTTTTTTTTTCAGACTTTTTTTGTCAACTTCATCAGTTATACCAGGGACTGCTTTAACAAGAGTGTTATATGCTTTTCAGGCAGGTTTTTCTTTGGTTTGTTTTTATTTTGGTCTGACCTTGCTGCTAGTAAAGTCAATCTGAACAGAATCAAGCCCTTCACATGATCTTATCAGATATTTCATACTTCATCAGATTACACCTTACTACTGTTGCCTCTAGTAGTAGGCTGGGATAGACAATGTAAGACTGTAATGTAGTTAAGACATGGAATGAGAAGCCGAGAGACCCTATGTTTTGTTGAGCTCTGTTACAGATTTCCTGCATGATCCTAAGCAATATACTTAATTTTTCTGATCTTCTCAGTTTCCACATCTGTAAAATAGGTTTAATGCTTACCTACTTCAGGGGGCTTTGTGAGATGTAATTGACTGACATTTGGACAGCACTTTGTGATCTCTGTTCTTTAGCAGTCAAAAGTATTGTAACTATTGTATTGTGCATTAATTATTTCTTAGCATCAGATTGGTAATATGTTACTACTGGGCCCTCATTGATTCCCAACAGACAAAAGGAAAAATACGTCTAATGTATTTGGACAAAAGAAAACCAGAAGTGCTGTCCAGAGTGTAACTGAACTCATAGAAGTTCAAGTGGATTCTGTTCTGTACTTGCAGAAAGTTGCCATTTGCATGCGATTCTGGCTGTTAGATGTGCAGCTATGCAGTTTGCACCCCACACATTGTTCAGATGAAAAGTGCACACACTAAATTGACATGCATAATTGTTGAGGCCCTGTTTGAAAAGTTGACATATATATGCTTGGCTGTTTCTCCACACCTCACCTGTGTATTTCAAAGATCATTCATGACAATTAAGAAAAAATGCTACAAATGTGTTGATGTGAATGTCAGGGTATTCCTTCATGTATCATAGGAGACATATTGATGCTTCAACATGTATTAATTAGATGTCAGCTTCTCTACATTTACAAGCAGGTGACTGCACTACAGAACTGGCCACTTAAATGCCATTTAGTTAGACAGTACTTGACAGGCAAACAATTCAGAATACAGATTTTTAAAATGCAATATGCTAATTTTAATGACACTACTCTAAACAATTTTTCTATCCAGAATTGTGAGATTAAACTTATGCTTTTTCTGGCCACTAACAACATATGTGAAATATGTGCCTTATATTTACAGAAGAACATATTGGTTAACACCCTCTGGTCATTTAGTAGGCAAAGGTTAATGCTTTCTTTCATTTGTCTGTATTATTCCATTATGAAATTATAGTATTTCTTCCTCTGTGTATTCAAATGAAATGAACAACCTGCCTCTCTAATTCTGAGTGAATGTTATTATCTATGTAGAGTTAAAGATAGATTCTGAAAAGACTTTGTGAAGAAAAGTAGTAGGTAAATTTCCTGATATAAACTTTGGTATTTCTTCTAATGTATATTTCAAATTCTTTCTAGTTTAGTGTAAGCTTTACCTTTTCTATATCCCAGGACATAGCTGATTATTAAGGGGAGAAAGTATTGCCTGTATTTCCAAGCTACTGAGAGTCCATTTATTAAACTAGGATATACATAAGTTTTCATACTGCAATGGTTCCCCTTCAGGTATGAACATGTTCAGACATGCTCTGGAGATTTGGAAAATTGCCAGAAAATATATAGCACAAATAAAATAGTGACAGTTTTTTTCATTTTTACCCCTTTTGGCAATGATCAGATCTCTAATTTATTTTAAAACCAGTAATCTAAAAGCAAAAAGAACTTTATAGATGCAAATTAACAATCAGAACAAATGTCTTTCTAATGATATTACTAAAAATAGTTAAAGTCCTGCCTGCCCTACATGTTTACCAAGCCGACTAGGTTGAAACGTGGGAAAATATGCAGTGCACACAGAGGCTTAGACCCAACCAATTTATCTAAATGAATATATGTAAAGCAGAAAGACAACTTAAACTTTTGGAACCAAGCTAACCTATAAGCTTTAACAAACAGGAGTCCTGTGGAACCTCTAACAGATTTATTTGGACACAAGCTTTCATAGGTAAAAACCCCATTAGATGCAACAGGACTCCTTTTTGTTTTTGCAGATACAGATTAACACGGCTACTCCTTTGAGACTTGACTACAAGCTTTAGTTATTTTTTTCTCTGAACAGGAATATTTCAAGGTTTCAGACTAGTTTAGCCTGTAATTATGTAGATTTTTTTCATATGTATATTGTTTTCCCCTTAAAAGGTTTTATTATACATAACAATAGATTCTGCAGCAGCATTACAGCAACAGTGAATTTCTCTTTTGCTCAAGTTATTTTTGAAAAAAATGCTACTGGTATCAATGAAGGATTAAACCTCACAAAGAGCCTGTAACCTTGTTTATAATGCATAAATTATATGGCAAAAATCCAAGACAATTGTTTCCTTTAGGCACAAGAACAGTAAAGGCTCAAATAAATGCTATGAGGAAATAAGTAAACTAATTTAAAACAGAAAACAAAAGTGTCCCCCTAAATCAATCTAGTTCAGCTGAAATGGGTGGTGGAGGCACTTGGAGATACTCTACTTAGCAATGTTGGGAAACCACCTCTGTACTCGCTGATGTCCTAAGGAGTTCAAAAGTTAGATCTAAACCACAGAAATAACTTATCCATATGACACATTACATTTCTGTGAAAATGCTATGGAACCAGGGGAACGTAGCCAGTCTAATTGTCCAACTTCACAGAGCAAAAGCAAAGAATTGAGACTCCAATGTAGCACTTTCCTAGTCTGGCAGGAGCTTTCAAAACGTGTCCATTTGTTGATATTCTCTTGAGGATCTGCAAAGTTCAGATGGCCTCCGAGGTAGTGCTTTTTCCAGTTGTACCTGGTAAATAGCTCAGCAGTAAAATGGACAAAGCTGCATTCACACAAACCTGCTTTCGAATAACTCTCTGGGTCTGCCCTGAATCCATGGAATTCTCTGTCAGACTGTCTCTCAATACTGACATGCCCCATATCACCATGAAATCTGACTGCCTCATAAGGACACAACAATATAAATAACACTCCCTTTTTCTTCCTTAGCAGCCTGAAATAAATCTGAAGCTCTGTCATGAGCATGCATTTCAGCTCATGTGCATCACCCACTGTTCTAAAGGTGCTCCAGGACTTGTGCACAGTATACAAGGCTTAAAGTAAGTAGGAATTTTGCCATTGACTTTAATAAGTGCAGGGTCAGGGCCTGACCTATTTGAGGGGATGCAATGTGAAAGTGTGTGGTGGCGGTGGTGGTGGGGGGGGGGGGGGGGGAGAGGAAACATAGGTTGAAGGACATGTAATAAGTGAAGTCCTAAAACTAACTTAGAAAAGTCTGAGACAAATACAAAGGTCTAATTTTTTAGACATTAGTGCCCCAAGTTCCACCCATTAAAAATATGCACTCCGGTCAGATGTACAAAACAATGCACACCATTTAAATACATATACAAACTGATACTTATAAATGTGTAAACAAATTCTTAGACACACACTCCTTCTATTTGTCTGTACAAATAGGTTTGTTGCACTCAGGGTGAGTACAGGTACATTTTACTTCATACTCTTTAGGTAAATGTGGCCATAATGTGGAGATAAGCAAAATCCTTGATCATTCAGGGATCTGATATATTCTATTATTTTATTTAATTATTGTTCATGACTAAAAGTCTTTAAGAAAAAGACTAGCTAAACCACTGAAGTGATTAATGTAGAGTACTATCTGACTCTAAGAGGTTAGACTAGGATCCCAGAGGGGCTGAGGGGGAGCTCCGTGCTCCCAGAAGGAGTGGAGCCTTGGGCAGAAAGCCTCCGCCAGCCCTTCAGTACTACCCAGAGCATGCAGCAACTTAAAGGGCCCTGGGTTCTGACTGCTGTCACTGTTGCAGTAGTGGTGGGGTGGGTGGGAGCCCTGGACCCTTTTGAGTCACCAGGACCTGGGGCAGTTACCCCTTTTATTCCCCCTCCATCAGGGGGCCTGTTGGATCCCAAACTGTGATCTGTGGGGTCCTTGAGGATGACCTGGGAATGACTTCTCCACCTATATCAGTTTTCTCCTTCCAGGTTTTTTTCCTTGCAGTCTTCATGGCTATAAAAAAATAGGTCTTTCTGCTGGGGGCCACTGCTACATAGGAAGAGAAGAGGAAAATGGGAGTTGTCTGTAGGGAACAGACACACCACTGGGATGCAGGAGAGAAGCCAGGAATTGCCAAAGGAGCTGGTTGAAGTAGGAAACCTAACATCAGAGGAAATGAAATGTGCAGAAAGGACAAGGCACTAGTCCAAATAGACCTTCAGTGTGACTTAAGTGGCACAGTGTCATTGTTCTAGTCCTCTACACAAAAAGTTAACCTCTCCTGGTAAGAAGAGAACCAGGTATCAATCAGGCAACTATTTTCAGGAAGTAAAGAAAGAGCCAGAGAAGTCCATCCTGTGAAGACTGAGAGAAATTGGAAAATAGCAGAAGGATGGGGGGAAAAACTAAAAGCACATCTGCTGAATTTTTTTTAAAATAAAACATTTATTGCCCCCAAAATGAGGGCTTCAGAGTGCAGGAGGGGCTATAGGTTGAAGCAGGGACCTGGGTGTGGGAAGGGGTAAGGGCTCTGACTGAGGGTGCAGGCTGTGGGGCAGGGCTGGGATGAAGAGTTTGGGGTGCAGAAGGGGACTCCAGACTGGGGCCAAAGGGTTTAGAATGTGGGAAGAAGCTTAGGGCAGGAGGTGGAAGTGCAGGGTCTGGGAGGGAGTTAGGGTGTGGGAGGGAGCTCAGGACTGGGGTTGCATTGGGTACTTACCTGGGGCAGCTCCCCTTTGGTGTGCAGGCCCCAGGGAAGGGAGGGAGAATGTGGCTTTGCACATTGCCCTGTGTTTGCCTGCAGGCTCCATCCCTTACAACTCTCATTGGCCACAATTCTCAGCCAATGGGAGCTGAGAGGGCAAAGTCTGCAGGTGAAGGAAGTACCCGGTGGGGAGCTTCCTGGTGCTTGCAGCTCCAGCCTAGTATGGGAGGTGTGTGGGGGGAGGCAATAGCACACAGCTGTCTCCCCCACCCTGTTCCCCACCAAGTGGGATCAGAATGCTGGGACTTTAGTGCCTGCAGCCCCAAGCACCACAGAAAGATTTGCACCTTTGGCAGCCTGAAGATCTTTTTGAGGGGCTCCCCTTAGCCCAGGGCCCTGGACTGCAGCCCCTAAAGCCCCTTTCTTACTCTGTCCCTGCTCCCATGCAAAGACAAATCAAACCAGAACATGTGCAGAGAAGGGCTACTAGGATGATTAGAGGAAGGAAAACATACCTTAGCACAGGTTACTTGAGGAGCTTGGCTTGTTTAGTCTAATCAACTAAAGGCCTGGGGGACTGAGAGATATGAGTGTGCTGTATAAATACATCAGAGGACAAAAACCAAGGGTAGGTGACACGTGGGAGAGCATGAGAGGTCCCACCCTCCCCCCATTTTGCCAGGATTGGAATCGGGAGTGCAGCGGCACTGCAGAGGTGTGCCTGGGAAAGGCACCAGCAGCTGGCAATCCCAGTGATCCCCGCTAGGTGGAGCCCAGAGCTGGGAAGCAAGTTTGGGCTGGCTGCTCAGCTCTCTGGCAGAGGGGTGCGGAGAAGCAGTTCTGTCCTTTCCTTTCTGGCAGCCGCAGTTACCTGCTCAGGTACATGTCTGGGCTAGCCTGCGTGAGTGCCACTGACTGGGGTGAGCGAAGGAAACCCGGGGAGTCGGGGCAATGGGGGCTGGGGGAGGCAGCAGGACAAATGGGGGGTTATGTAGGGGACCAGGGAGGCAGCAGGGGCAATGGGGATGAATGGGGGGCTGGGGAAGACAGTAGGATGAGGGGCCATGGGATGGATAGGTAGGGTGCTGGGGGAAGGGTGGGTATCTGATGGGGGTTGAGGAGGCACGGGGAAGTGGGGGAAAGCAGCAGAACAGTAGGCATGGGGGGACTGTGGGAGGTGTAGGGGAGGCAGTGGGTCAAGGTGTTGGGTTCATGTCTGGGAGAAGGCAGAAGGAGCCAAGAGCAGTATTCCTTGTAAGCTGTGCACTTCTGCAGCCCCTCAGGAGAGATTCAAATGCTGCCCTGCTGATTTGCAGAGCACCCACAGCTAGGTTTTGTTTCTACTGGTGATGCACATCTGCACATGCCTTGGTGCACATACAAAAATTATTCCATACATGGACGGAAAAAATCTGCACATGAAGGGAAAAGAATAGAGGTAACATTGGCCATGGGGTGGTTGGGGTAGGCAGTGGGGGGGGGGTGGGGAAGAAGTCAGCAGAGGTCAGAAGGAATATGGGATATGTGGGGGGAGAGACGGGGAAGCAGTAGGGTCAGGGTTGATAGTTGGGTGTCTGGGGGAAGCAGTGGGAATGAGTGGAGATGGGGGAATGGGCAGGCCTGGGGAGGCCACAGGGGCAACAGTGGGTTGGGGGAGGCAGCAAGGGGATGGGGGGATGTATGGGGGAATGGGGTTGGCAGCAGTGATCAGAGCAATGGGTAAGTGTCTGGGATAGGCAGAAGGGCCAGAGCAAAGGGGGAGCCTGGGGAGGCAGTGGGGGGGGGGGCAAAGGAGTAATAAGAGGGTTGGGAGAAGCTGGGGTTCCAGGAGAAGCATTAGTGTCCTGGGACAATGGATGGGGGGGCTGGGTGAGGCAGCAGGGCTAGGGCACCAAAATACAAATTTGCCTCTCTGGGTATCATTTCCCAAGGTCATTCCTGGCAGGACTGGTTAAGGGTGAGCAGTCTTGTATTTTGGTGTCCTGGCCCCCCAGTGCCTTTCCCCCTCCTTGTCTCTGTGTGCAGGGCTGGCTTGAGCCATTCCTGCGCCCCGGGCAGTGGGCGCATGACGAATGCGCGGCTCCGCCCCCGGGTGCACGGCGCATGCGCGGCCCCGCCCCCTGGCACGCTGCGCACCTTACAGCTGCAATTGGGCGCATGGTGCCTGATGGCAGCTCTAAGGGGCGCCACTTGGCTCCTGGCCCCGGGTGCGCAGCGCCCCTTACAGCTGCCATCAGGCACCCCCCATAGATTGGTGCCCCAGGCAGCTGCCCAGCTAGCCTCCCCCCCCCCTTAATCCGGCCCTGTCTGTGTGCTATGATTGGAGCCTGAGGGAGAGGAAGGGTGTCTTGGCAGTTGGCAGTCATCATGAAGTTGACTGTGGCTGTAATGGTGGGATTGTGTTCCCCACTCTCAGCAGTTACCAGTCACTTAAGTTAAGGGACAATGTTGCAACAAGAACAAATGGATATAAACTGGTCATCAACAAGTTTAGGTTTGAAACTAGACAGAGGTTTCTAACCATCAGAGGAGTGAAGTTTTAAAAGTTCCGTTTCCAAGGGGCCAGGATGGGCACAAAAAAACCCCTCTAATTTGGCTTCAAGACAAAGCTTGGTAAATTTATGGAGAGGAGGATGATAGGATGAGATTGCAGATGGGCCATATGCCATTGTAGGCAATTGCTAGTAGCAAAAATCCTGACAGTTGGAGATAGGGCACTAGATGGGGAGGGCTTGGAGTTACCACAGAGAATTATTTTCCAGGTGTCTGGTGGGCCTTGTTGATGTGCTCAAGATCTAACTTATCTCCATATTTGGGGTTGGGAAGGAATATTCCTCAAAGTCAGATTGGCATAGATCCTGGGAATTTTTCATCTTCCTCTGCAGCATGGGACACAAGACATGTGCTAGTTTAATGTAAATGGTAGATCCTCTGTAACTTGAAATCTTTATATCATGATTCGAGGACTTCAGTGACTCAGCCAGAGGTTAGGTGTCTGTGACAGGAGTGGCTGGGTAAGATTCTGTAGCCTGCAGCATGCATGAGATCTAGATGATCATGATGGTCCATTTTGGCCTTAAAGTCTATAAGCCGAATTTGCCCCACAAGGCTACCAAATTTCAGCCTGAAGCAGGCTTTATTTTGCTCTGCATTTCAAAGCCATGCAGTGAGAACATCTAATGGTGACAGCCAATCCCTAGAAGGCAATTACAATCCCTGGAAGGAAATATAAAAAAGTTTTCCCCTTCCTCTCAAAAGTTGAATTATTTTCCTTTTGTCTTTTCCCATAAAATGGGCAATCAGTTTGTCACTAAGAATCACTGTATTTTAACCATCTTTCCAAAGGCTTACACATATCTTTGGCATTAAACAAGAAAATACTTTACTAAATCAAGCTATATCCAATGGGAATTATATTTTAGAGGCAGATTGGAGGAACCCATAAAAGTAAATTGATAAGAAAAGCAGGTGTGGACCATTGAGAGGCGTGCATGGCCGTATTCTCCTGAGACGTGTCTGACACTGGTATGGCTGTTGTACAGTGTTAATTAGATCATTCTAATTAATTCAGTCAAAGTGTAAATTAGGAAGGAATGAAGAAAAATTACTTTTGAAGGCTGCTAATACATTTAACCTCATGCTGTTTATTTAGCAGTCTAACAAAATAATGATGTTAAGAGTCTAACAAGGCACCAGACCAGGACACAGCTGTTAATAGCTTTAAATATGAGATTGCAGTCTGTGCTACAGGCATGTATGCCTGATCTGGGCTGGGGTTTGGCTGGTGCAGCTATATCAGAAGACTGTGCTAGTGTAGATGGGAGGACCCTACACTGTTTCTGGTGTAGTTTATACCATTGTCCTGAGTGAAATAAGCTTTATTAGCAAATTAACTTTTTTTTTTTTAAGTATAACTGTGTCTACACTAAAAGTGTTTTGTTAAACCAGATTAGTTTAAATGGTGCAACTTCTGCAAGTGGGTCAGGCCTGAGTTGAGGATGCACTAAGACAGAATGGCCAACCCCAAAAATCTAAAGCCCCTTAAGACAATGGGAGACTTTCCAAAAACCTCATTGGGCACTAGATGGGGCTTGGTTTCTAGGCGACAACATCTTTTACAAGAGGCTGCTTACTCTGCTTGAGTTCTGAGAATTTCACATACCCAAACAGATGTTAAACATATTGTATTAGATAGAGATGTGAAGTATCTTAAAATATCTGTATCTCTTGTGCCTACTTTGATAATATGATTTGGAAATAAATAAAAAAGAACAAAGCTGTGTAGCAAATTACCCTTTCATTTGCTCACCCTTTGCACCATTTTCTGTTTCCCTATGCATGTCCTTAGGATCCCTAGAATTCATCATGATGTGCTCCTGCTATAAATTGATTGTGCACATATATGTATTCTATGGAGCATTTTGAATCCAGACATATAAATGAAAAAGGAAACATATTATGAATTGACCATTGGCATGTTTATATCATAATATTTTTAGATGCCTTTTCTTTCATCGTGAAACTGTCCTAAACTGAACTAAATTAAACTAAACTGAACTGTCCCAAACTGTCCTATTCAGTAATCTTAAGTTATTTCCATTTTCTTCTTGTACCTATTACAGACTAAAAACAACCCAAACCAAACAAACAAAACCCCAACCCAAACGCCCCTGCACACCACCTTACATATCTTGATAGCAAGTTTGAAGAATTTTATGACAGTGTCAGATTTCTTTTATCTATTAAAATGCAACGAGCTGCTCAGTGTCTTTATTATGGGGCTAGATGTTTATTTCTAAAATCAGATTTCTTGCTGATTACTTATTTCCGCTTTACTAACTGGGGAATAATTAAAATCAAGCCGAAGTTTGCGCTTCTTAATTACTTTATTGTATAAGCGTTAAGCGGTTAAAAAAAACTAAAAAAGGCTGAATGGAAACGCAATCACACCCGAGTGTTTTATCTCTGCAGACAGAAGGAACCCCGGCGTGCTGTTTCTATGAGCATTGTAGTTTGCTTTGAATCATGCGCTGCCGGCTATTGGTTGGGAAACACGTGGAGGGGGCGGAGGGAAACGCAGTGCTGGCAGAAACTGGCCGCTCCCGCTTGCCTATATCCCAGACCGATAGCGTCATCGTGGTAGTGTCTAGTGTTCCCAGGTTAGCAGAGGACGCTTTAGGCGCAGCGCCTGCGTTTCTTCCCGGGAGGAGGATCCTAGCGGAGTGCAGACAGAGTAGCTAACATCTGCTTTGTTCTGCTCCCAGCTCCGTCTATTAGTTGTATCGTCGCACAGCGAAGCCTTTCAAGACCCAACAGCCCGACTTGGCTTTCCGATTCCTAAAGCCTGGCTTCCCGCGTGTGATCGATTCTCCCTGTTCTCTGGCATTGCACTACTAGGCAATGCGCACAGTGGGGAATCTGGGCACAGCTGCATTTCTGCACATCAGAGCGTAACCCTTTTTATACGCAGTCGGCTCTGTGATGCTTTTGCTCAGTGGTCTCCCCGTGCTCCCTGTGAGCCCCTCATGGAGACCATCTCGTAAAACACACCCCACGGCAGCCCTAGAGACGGAGTGCCTCCAGTAACACAGCTGGGTTACAAAGCCTTGTCTGTAGCCTTGTGCATTAGGACCTACCCTGTCTCATCCCTTTGGAGCCCTGGCTGGCAGGGTATCCCTGCGGGGTGGTGCGGGGCAATGGAGACTGCATCTATGCCGGGGCAGAGCTTGCTGCAAGAGGCCGGAGAAGCCACCTTTGGCGCCTCACTGGCTCAGGAGGCTGGCGAGGAGCCCGTGTCCAGCGAGCCCGTTCAAGGGAGGGGGGAGCGGTGTTGCGGCCCCTGTCTCAGTGCACCGGGAACCAGCGGGCTGGGGAGGGAGACGGCGGGGTCCGGCTCGGCGCTGGGGCAGCCCTTCCTGGCGGGGGACACGGCACACGTGGGTCGCGCGGGCCCTCCTGTGTCCCGGGCTGGGCGAGCTGCCCCTCCCCGCCGCGGAGCCCTCTTCCCTTTGTGTCCCTCCCCCGCGGCTGGCCTCCGGCCCATGTGACAGCATCTCTCGCTGCGGCTCCGTCTGTTAACTCGCGTCCTCCTCCGCCAGCCCGGCCCTCCCCTCCCCTCGTGTCACTCAGCCTCTTTGCATATGGGCCCCCCACCCACAGGCAGCCCATATACCCGCTTCCCCGCGCCACCAGACGCGCAGCAGCCGGCGAGCGGCCGCTTCCTGCAGCAGCGGCAGCGGCGCCTCCAGTCCGCGCAAGCGCTTGCCCGCCCGAGTGCGGCTGCCCGCAGCCCCCGGCCCGGCGGGGAAGGGAGGGAGGAGCGAGCCGGAGGCGGCTGGCCGCTGGGGAAGGGGCGGGACAGGCTCCCGCAGCCGCTCGCCTGCCTGGAGCTCGGAGGCAGGCGGCAGTCCGGCGCCGCGGCGGTAAGTTCCTGCGCGCTGACCTGTTGCGGGCTGGCCGGGCGGGGGCTGCTGTCCGCAGGGCCGAGCCGGGGCTCGGGCTGCGCTCGGGGAAGGGCGAAGCGGCGCTTCCCTCCCTGCCGGCGGTGACAAGGCAGGACACGCGTCTGCCTTCTCCAGCCGGGGGAAGAGGGAGCGGTGGGCGGAGAGGGCTGCCCCAGCCTCCCGCGGGGCTCGCTCCCGGTCTCACTGGGGCCCCCTTGCACGGGCAGCCCTCGTGTGGGTGGGCACAGAGGCTTCGCCTTGCGGGCGGCTGGAAAGGAGCGCTGGCAGCGCGCGGCAAACCTCCGAGCCCGGCAGACTGGTTCCAGGCGTAGATCAGCTGCCGCTTCCATTGCTTGTGTTGGAAAGGGTCAGAAACCTGCGCGGGAAGCACCCCGCCGCTGCGGCTGTGAAGTGGGGAGACACTTTCACCTCAGTGTCGGGCTCATTTTCAGCTGCCTCCGAGTTTTACACAGACCTGTCATGACCCGAGTCTAGGTAGTGAGCTCCAATTGAATATTGAACGACGGTGTGGGCTGGATGGTAACCTCAAACCACCCACACGATATTCTCTATACTAGTAAGCATCCTCTGTTCAGTCCTGAAAGCAGGTCCTGCTGTTTGTGCACAATGTGCCCATTACAACACTGGTGGATAATTATTTGCACTAACCGTTAGGTATTTCTGGTATGTGGCTGTCTTTGGCAAATAGAAACAGTTGCTTCCTTTAATGCAAGATACTGACCTTAAATATTGACTTCTTGTCGTTTCCTTTTCAAGTTTCTCAAATGACTAATTTGGCAAATACACATAAGAAATGTCAGTTGACTTTTTAATAAGTCTCGGTAACCAGAATTAGAATGACCATGGACTTCACTTTCAGAATCAAATGCAGAACCCATTCCTTCTTTCTTTGAGGAAGTTTTTCATACACAACCAATACAACGCTGGTGTACACAAAGATAAAGTAGACATTGCTAGAAACTGATTATGATATTTCTTCTGCAGGTTGGGAAGAAACAGATACTATTTTGAAGTACTAGAGAGGTGTTCAGATACTACATTGAAGGGCAGCATATAGACACGTGGGTTCATAGGTATGTACTGTCACACAGTCATTCAGAAATGACCTGCATTTGCCAAAAAAACCCCCAGGGACTGTACCAAAAAAATGCATAATAAGTGATGTCCTAATTTACGCTTCATATTACTTCTGTGTAGTCCATGGGGTTACATAGAGGGTGTGTCTAGACTACAGGGATTTTTCGAAAAATCTTTACCTGCGTCTAGACTGCCACCACGTTCTATTGACAGTAAATCAAAAGAACATGGCGGTATTGTTGACCGTGGAAAACCTCGTTTTACGAGGAATAATGCCTTTTTTTGAAAGTGCTCTTTCGAAGAAAAGCGCTATGTAATGCAAACTGTGCTTTTTCGAAAGAGAGCATCCAGACTGCCTGGGTGCTCTCTTTCGAAAAAGCAGCTTGCTTTTTCAAAAGTACTGGTTGTAGTCTAGACACTCTTTTTCGAAAGAGGCTTGCAGTCTAGACGTAGCCAGAAGGAGTGTTAGAAAGTGGTTGACTGTAAATGTTCATGGCATCACTGCAGACTTAGGAATTTGAAGAAGGGATCAGTTCAAGCAATGGGTAGTTGAGCAGCAGTGACTGTTTTCCCAAGTATCACTTTGGAGAAAAGATGGGATTATAGTGTTTTAAGAGGAAGTTGTATTTTGTACATCATAAATGTTCAAATAACTGAAATCACCTTTTTTTTATTTGAGTGAGCTGAGACCTTCAACAACCTCTTGCCCTACTTCTTAACAGCTTTAGATTCTGAACACTGGGTACTACCAGATTTGAGGTTGCTATGACAAGTAGCTGGTTGAAAAGTATATTAATTCAGCCTGTTAGTTCAATATTTATTTAACAATTCATGATAAATACATATTTCTATGGTACTGACCATTTGTCCTTTACATTCAGATGTTACTGTTTCTAAGGAAAAATTGCCTGAAGGGGGTTGACTCATTTTATTCAAGATGAACACTTGCTCAGTGACTATGTGAATTACCTTTGCTGAAATATTTGAGCTTGCATAATTTGCAACAGATAGAGAAATCAGAGATGTCTGTATATTTTTATAGCTTTGAAATATATGTAACATTTCAGAACAAATTGCATTGTCAAAAATTGCAAATCAGACTTGTTCGAAAAACACTACTTTGCTAGTAAATTATAAGGAGTCTTTTTAATAGTACTTTGCCTCTATATTGACTGGTAGAACAACTCAAAAACCTTTGGTGGGACTTGAGGGCAAAGGTGTACAAATATGTATCCTTTACTCTGTTTGAGGAAATATGTTTAACTTAATTCTTCTAAAGAGGCAACTTTATTATGACACAGGTAATGCTTTTGTTACATTTTGCTAAAGAGAAACGTATATGAACAGTGCAAGTAATTTAATAAAAAGAGCTTTGGTCATAGAAAGATCAGATCTTGTCTTAGGATATTGCCATGTCCAAAATAGAAATGAGGTGAATCCCTGTACTTCCTATCACATGATAGTCTCAAAGGGGTTTTCATTTTTATTTATTTTTTTTTTTTTCAGCTGCAATCTGTATTTCTTGCTAGGGCTGTGGGTGGGCTTGGGCAACATGCAGTGATCTGCACTTTCCTACCTCTGAGAAACTTCTCTGCATATGGCGTGGAGTTCACTACTCTCAAATATAGGGATAATGCTAGTTCCTAGTTCAGAGCCTGATCCTGCAAGGCTCTGTGCAGCCATACCTCATGAGAAATCACAGCACTCATGGGGAATCAGAACACGCCTGTATATGTAATGTTTGAACTTTCCTTTATCAATGCCTCTATTATTCTTTTTATTATATGTATTTAGTACTGAGTGCTGTCCAAATGCTTAGCAGCAGATCAGGAAGGGATACATGGTCCCAGACACAAAGAACTTGTCATCAAAAACTCCATCCTGCAGTCAGGTGTCTGTATAACCCCTCATTGACTTAATGCACGTGAGTGCAGGGGTCTGTCCATGTCTAGTTTGCATTAGGATGGGCACTTATAGGTCTAATCTTATGAAATGCTAAGCGCTGCCTAGAGATGTTGAGTGTCTACATCTCCTACTCACTTCAGAGACTGGGAGCTGAGATTGTTCCATGCCCCACAGGAGTCATTCAGCCTCTTGTGGAATTGGGCCCTAAATGTGAGACAGACTAGTCCAGAAAGACATACAAAATGTTGTATATTGAATCATAACAACTTATGAAATTACAAAATCGTTGTAAAGTTTTTAAAATCTGTCTCCACCGTGTTTTCCAAATGAGGGCTGATCTTCCTCCTTTTGCCTCTAGTCTACACTATGGATGCACCAACATCCAGAGCCAGGATCGTCTCTCTAATTCTGTAGCTTCAACAAATCTGAAATTGAGGCGCATATTCAGTATAACCTTTGGCAATGGGATAATTGGGTTTATTTAGTCCTGGATTAGTGTTTATGACTCTTGAATGCCCTCTGAATGTTGATTTTTGTCAGGTAATATGATTATATTTAATGGATAATGAATTACACTTACATGTGAAACTGGTTACATATATTTTAATAGCATACTTGGCTACTTCTACTGTGTGGTGGTTATAGCTACTGTAGTTAACCTAAAACATTGATCCAAAGTGTATTGTGTAGTTCATATTTTTCTGTCACCATGAAAAGGGCTTGATCTAAACCTTTCTGAAATAACTGAAAAGATGCCTATAGATTTTAATGGGCTTTGGGTCAGTTCCGATAAAGACAAACACTATGTACTTCCCATGTTGTTCCTTTTTTAAAGTCCTGATGACAATCATCAGGAAATTAAGTTCCAGCTTAAAGAAAGAGAGGTTGCAGCATTTTGGTGCATATTTAAGCATGACCATGAGTGAAAGGCCAAATTTAATTTTATTTTTAGAATGACATAGAGATTAGGGATGTAAAATCCCATTTAACTAGTTAACCAGTCAAATGTTTTGCTTAAACAGTTAGCTGATTAAATGGGGATGGGCTGGAGTGGCCCTCCGTACACTGTGGGTGGGGACTGCTTCAGCCAGGCTGGAGTGCTCCTGCTCATGGTGCACCGGGCTAGGCCCACTGCAGATGGAGGCTATGCTGGTCAGGCTGGAACACCCCAAGACTTGCCGTGGAGCCTGCGGAGCTACTCCAGCCTCCACCCGTTAACCGGTTGGTTAACCATTCACATCTCCAATACAGACTTCTGAGGCTGTTCAAATTCTTATGCAGTCTCTTTATCAGAGTGTTGGTTTGAGGCCACCAAGCAAAGTTTTTCTCTAACAAACATAAACCATATGGAAACAGAATGATCTATTACTAAGCTGTTAATTAATACATGTTCAGGAATATAAATGCCATGAAATTCCCCTCAATCAGAGAAGCTGAACTTCACCAAACCTCTTCTCCCCCACCCTCTACCCAGGTTATAGAGCGCCCGTGAAAGTGTCACATGATGGATGATACTGCAGCCCCTGGTCTAAGGTTACCTCTGTGTATGCTGTGTAATCACCACCAACTCTTTAGAAGTGTTTTGTTCAATGCATCTCTGTAGATGCAAATCCAAAGCCCAGGCCCTGACATGTCCCCATATCACACATTAATTCAGGATCAACCACTTGTCCTGCTTAATCCAGAAGATTGGCTCATATAAAATACATACACTTGCACATCTTTTGGAAGGGATCATGGAGGGCAATTGAATCTTTACCTGGTCACTAATAAAATAACTAGGCATTAAAATGGGAGCAAAATAGTGTTGGTTTTGAAAAGACAGGAGTAACAATGTAGAATATTGCTTTCCCCTACCCCCAAAACAACTGCTGACCGCTTGTGCTCTAAGAACCTAACACAGGGGGATTGTGGAATAGCAACTCGGTATTAATTTCAGCAGATAGTACTACCCTATGAAGAATATAAGCACATCTAATGTCACCCACTAGCAGGCTACCACTGGAGAGATACAAGGTGTAGATTTCTGTAATATTTAGCCAAGATATTGTAATGCAACTCTTGTCACGTGACAATATCCTTGCAATGCTACTTTTCTCTGTCTTACCTTTCCCATTCCCCAATATTGGATATGGAATGATTATATTTAAGGAAAACATCAAACTGGATTAGCACATTCTTTATTATTTTTTTTATTTTTATTTTTTTACATTCCATAAGATATTCTGTCAGGTAGCTCTTCCTACTATGATTGAAAGCTGGAGAATGTTTCAGGTGTGTGTGTGTGTAATGAATCAGCTGTGCTACACTGGGGAAGGGTGAGAAAATCAGCTCTAGGTTTTTATTTGTCCTCTGTCTTCCTTGTCTGCTATTGTCCTGAAAGTAGGAGATCAGGTTTCCCAAGATAAACCTGCTCTTGGGCAATAGTAGATGGGGCATCTCTTTTAAGAAACTCATCAAAGCAAAAAAATAAACCTATACGGAAGTAGATACAATTATTCGTCCTCTCATGTCTATAATAGGCTCAAACCTTTCTTCCTCCTTACAATGATTATCAGGGATACCTAAAAAGTGTTTATTAAAAGAAGTATGTCTTAAACATTTGTCATGAAAATCCTTAATCTTACCTAATATTTGTTTATTTTTAGGTGTGGCAGAAAATGTCAGTCAGCATGCATGAGAATCGCAAATCTAGAGCCAGCACTGGCTCTATAAACATATATTTATTCCACAAATCGTCATATGCTGATAGTGTTCTTACTCACCTGAACCTTCTACGCCAACAACGGCTCTTTACAGATGTGCTTCTCCATGCTGGGAACAGATCATTCCCTTGCCACAGAGCTGTTCTAGCTGCATGTAGTCGCTATTTTGAAGCAATGTTCAGTGGAGGACTTAAGGAGAGCCAGGCCAGTGAAGTCAACTTCCATAATTCTATTCATCCAGAAGTCTTAGAACTTCTGCTGGACTATGCGTACTCCTCCAGGGTTATCATCAATGAGGAGAATGCAGAGTCCCTGCTAGAGGCTGGAGACATGTTAGAATTCCAGGATATCAGAGATGCTTGCGCAGAGTTTCTGGAGAAGAACCTTCATCCCACCAACTGCCTTGGCATGCTTCTGCTGTCAGATGCTCACCAGTGCACCAAGCTTTATGAACTCTCTTGGAGGATGTGTCTTAGCAACTTCCAAACCATCAGTAAAAGTGAAGATTTTCTCCAGCTGCCAAAAGACATGGTTGTGCAGCTCCTTTCCAGTGAAGAACTAGAAACGGAAGATGAAAGATTAGTATATGAGTCAGCTATTAACTGGGTTAACTATGATCTGAATAAGCGCCACTGTCATCTCCCCGAACTATTGCAAACTGTGAGACTGGCTCTCTTACCAGCCATTTACCTTATGGAGAATGTTGCAATGGAAGAACTTATCGCTAAGCAAAGGAAGAGCAAAGATATAGTAGAAGAAGCAATAAGATGCAAGCTAAAGATCTTACAGAATGATGGTGTAGTCACAAGTTTGTGTGCCAGGCCTCGCAAAACTGGCCATGCGCTGTTTCTTCTTGGGGGCCAAACCTTTATGTGTGACAAGCTGTATCTGGTGGACCAAAAGGCAAAGGAGATCATTCCAAAGGCTGACATCCCAAGTCCACGTAAAGAGTTCAGTGCTTGTGCTATCGGCTGCAAGGTGTATATCACTGGGGGCCGGGGATCAGAAAATGGAGTCTCCAAAGATGTTTGGGTGTATGACACTCTTCATGAGGAGTGGTCAAAGGCTGCTCCCATGTTGGTAGCTAGGTTTGGGCATGGTTCTGCTGAACTCAAACACTGTTTGTATGTAGTAGGAGGGCACACTGCAGCAACTGGTTGCCTTCCAGCTTCCCCATCCGTATCCTTAAAGCAAGTAGAGCAGTATGACCCTGTGACCAACAAATGGACAATGGTTGCCCCACTTCGAGAAGGAGTAAGCAACGCAGCTGTAGTTAGTGCAAAGCTTAAGCTATTTGCATTTGGTGGCACCAGTGTTAGCCATGACAAGCTGCCCAAAGTTCAATGTTATGATCAATGTGAAAACAGATGGACGGTACCAGCCACCTGCCCCCAGCCCTGGCGCTACACAGCTGCAGCTGTTTTGGGTAACCAGATTTTTATTATGGGTGGAGATACTGAATTCTCTGCATGCTCAGCGTATAAATTCAACAGTGAAACATACCAGTGGACTAAGGTGGGAGATGTGACAGCTAAACGAATGAGCTGCCATGCAGTAGCATCTGGAAACAAACTGTATGTAGTTGGAGGTTATTTTGGAATTCAAAGATGCAAAACATTGGACTGCTATGATCCCACATTAGATGTATGGAACAGCATAACCACAGTGCCCTATTCGCTTATTCCCACAGCATTTGTCAGCACGTGGAAACACCTCCCCTCATAACTGTATGTGTTGCTGTTGCAGCTAGTCAGGTAAGAAACTATACCTATAATACAAATATAATAGTACTTAATGCTCATAGTGCTTTTCATCCATAGAGCTCAAAGGAGGGTAAGTAAATTATTTGCATTTAACAGTAAGGAAAACTGAGGCACACAGCTGTTAAGTGACTTCTCCAAGGTCATGCATCAAATTATCTCACAGAGCCAGGAATGGAATCCAGATTGCTTGGTTCCCAGTATCATGATCTCATCACTAGATTGATCACTTGGCCTCACAGTTTAGATGATGAATATGTTACTTCTACTAGGTATGACACTGATGGGGGGGGGGGAATTCGTTAACTCATTAATCTCCTAGGGGATAGGTGGTGTTTCCTTAACACCAGATCTGGTCAATATGAGGACTCAGGACTTTTGTTACCCCTCTAATCATGGTTATGGCAAGCTGACTAGTCCCAGAGAACAGCCCTCTGTGTGGACAATTTTTTTCTACATCACAGCCTTGTTACCAGTGGCTATGTAAAATGTTTCACAAACATACTGAGCCAAATCCACCTTCCTGCAAAACAGCTGAAGTCAATGGAATTGTACCTGCTTATGCCATTGGTGAATTTGGCCCATTAAATGTACTTTAAACATTATTATTTTTCAAAGGAAAGTTGTGTTTATAGATCTGATTATATATAAGTGTCATTTAGATATACCAGTAATGCTGTGGTTCAAATAATTACTGGGCAGTGTTCCAAAGCAAATGCAGCCTCATGTATAGTTAAGCAAAATGGGGCAAACTCACACCACATGCAGCTTCTATGTTGTATCCTCTTACTGGCTACTCCTAAATTCAGCTTTGCTTGTTTAGCTGGTTATGTGGCTCTGCTATAGATGGATTGTCTGGGGGTTTTTTTCTTCAGTGGAAAAAACACTAATATATCTGAGCGCCTAGAAGTTTTCATGTCAGTTTGTATCAACACCACAAAACAGTTAACTTGCATCAAATTAAAATTGATTTTCATTATTCTCACCCCATCTTTTCATGAATTGTATCACTTAAGCCTCTGATATTTTCTAGAGTACTTGAGTTATTTTGCATTAACACTTACAATAGTTTGTGTTGCTCTTTTTTTTTTTTTTTTCTGAGAGACTGCAATGCAGCATCATGGCTGCAAATACATTCTGATGGCATATTTAACCCTCAGAAGCACCTTATGTTACCTAAATGAGCCATGCTCTGTGAATAATAATTTTTTAAGGGATTTGAATACTGCAACTATAAAACCAGCCAGATTGCAAAAACTATTAAAGGAAAAACAGTTTAAAATAGCGTAATCAGCTCTGCATTAACTTCTGGAGTCATCTAGAAACTCCAGATCAAAATAGGTGCCTCAGAACAATAATAATACCAATAGCATCTTGCTCTTCAGAAGGGTTGTGTTGATAGAGGATTTTACTGGCAACTGGACTACAAGGAGACTGCTAGCTGGCTTCCACAATAAATAGCGGGACACCCCATTGTTCTTGTAACAGGGTAAAGCTGATCATTTGGAGATTCCGTGGAAATTTTTCACCCAGGGGTATGCTGAGGCCTCATGTTGCAGTTTTCCCTTTGAGCTGAATGGGAATTTTGGCTAAGTAAGGAGTGCATTTTTGGACCACTGCAGAATAGCAGCGCTGAAATGTAGTAGGAAATGTAGCGAGGTCATGTTTTCAGTGACACTTTCGGTCTTTAAGTTAAATACCACCTGTAACTTTTCCATCTCCCTGCACAACTTAGTCTTCGAAAAACAAAACCTTGAATTCCATCCAACTTTTTGCATACACTAGAGGCTGATCATATCCTGGGTGTCGGTGAATTATCACACATTTCCGATAACTTAAAAACTGAGCAAATAGAAGGCTAGGTTTCTTTCAGACTACTTCCTTGCTTGCCGGAAAGCTAGGAATATATCTTTAAATTCATATCATTTAGCCAGTTTCTATTATTACTCATTTCAGCAGGACTCAGTGTTATCAAGTAATGAATGCCCAGACTCAGAATCTGTGCCAAGAAAAATATTGACTTTTATTCTTCTAAGATTGACTTCATTGTTCTAAAATTTACAGCACATAAAATTGAGAGGTGTTTTTTTCTTGAAAAATAGTAGTCCAGGTATAATGGCACTAAAGGCTTTCCTTTGCTTTGCAATATCCTGTTAAAGGCCATTATTTTAGCCTCACTAGCCTGTAAGATAACTAGATGAATGCAGCTGTAAACTGAAAGCATGCTCATCCAGCTAGTTGTGGTTTTGTGTGGGTTTTTTTTTTTTTTTTTTTTTTTTCACTGACTCCTGCTGTTCTGTCAGTGGGTGGGATGGACAAAAAGGAAATTACTTCTGATTACCCTCTGTTTTCATGGTGTTGTGTGGCCTCAGCCTGTCACAGCTTAGGAAGATATTAGTCTGCTTTGTTTCTTACTTCAAACTTTGCTCTTTTGCATAGATTTAGTTTTATTTTCCCTTTGCAAAATGGTCTACTCTTTGTTAATCATCCCATGACAGGAAACATTATTTTGGCTTCAGTGTTGAGATATCTTTCAAGAAGGGAAAAAACGACACACTAGTCTGAAAAATGTCTAGGCAAACCTAATCAGCAAATAAGAGAGTGCAAAAAATTATACTGGAAATAATGAAAAGAGTCTGTCTTAAACCCAATTTCAGGCTAAGGCAGTGTATACTCTGGTCATCTTAGGCATTGCAGCACTACAGGGCTACATTCTGCTCTCCTGCACATATGTTTTCAGATTAACTGCATTGAGTTCAGAAGAGTTGCTTTGCATGTGTACACCTTTGTAAATGACTGCAGAAGCTATCTCCTAAATTCTAGCTGTGCTATCTAAAGCTACTATAATAATGAGACTGATGTCTGGTTTGGAAACTTGCTCTTAATATAGATTTCATAATAAAATATAAAAGCCAACCAGGAGCTTTATTTTTCACTGAATAATCAACTTCTGGAAAAGACTCCAGTGTGGAGGAGTTGAGGCATGGTGCATTGTCATGAAAAGAAGCAAGACACATTTTTGCCATAATGAATAGAAAAGAAGGTTTAAATAAGGGGATTAATATGTCCACTTCCTCTTCGGTGAATAAATCCCATTTAGAGTTCTCCATGGTGAACAGAGGACATAGGTGTGAGCCTTCCCTTTTTCCACTCTACCCTCCCTGTCTTTTTTCAATATCACTCTGATCTAGTTTGACTTGGTCCGTAAGTAGAATAAACCCATTACCCTAATAATTTTTTAGGCTTTTCTGGAAAAGAGAAGTTGCACGAGGTTGTTTTCTTTAAGCACATCCCCATGACATTTTTTGAGAACGGGAAAAACAGTATGTTGCAAAATCCAGCAAAAATAGCAGTATTGACCAAATGCTATTTAACCTTTCATTTGTAAGGGCTAGAATCACAGTGAAGTACAATTCTACTCTGTGTTTAGTAAGGATGTTAGATATTGGGTAATTGAAGAGTCGTGTAACTGCATGAAATCTTAGCAATTACATGACTATTCAATTAGTCCCGGGGATGGGACCGGCAGCGGGGTGGCAGATGGAGTCAATCCACAAGGGGAGCCATTTTAAAAAACAATTCCCTGCACAAGACTAGCTGCATCTGCAGGACTCTTGGACCCCCCTGCAGACAGGGGCCACTGCAGAGCAGCCTCTCCTATCCCCCTCCGTGCTCCTGCCTCTGATAGAGGCAGCAGCGGGAGGGGGGGGGGGGCAGGCAGCACCACAGAGCTGGTGCTGGGGGGAACCAGCTTTTAAGAGGCAGCAAGGGGGTGGGAGAAATGTGTGTAGTTGACAAGAATAACCAATAATCATATAGTTGAGTACACATTAACATCCCTAGTGTTTAGTCACTATTGGAGTCTCAGGAGCTCCTTGCAGAGTAAGGCCCACCAAGTAAAGGAGGTAAATGTTGTGATGGATTAGTTATTGCATTGAGACATGTTTTGGGTCTAATGAAAACCTTATTGTCTATTGTCTCACAAGAATGCTCTAAACCTTTTCTCCCCTCACCCCCTTTTTTTTTTCTTCTTCCAGTTTACACCATTATTTTGAGAAGAAACTTGGAATTTCAGGCTATGGAGAAATGGTTTTAATGAAGAAAAGTCATTCAGAGTCTTTTGAGTTTGAAGAAAAATATTTGCACCTTGTAAATTATCTAACCTGGATATGAAGGAATGGGAGGAAAAAAACCAAACCTGTGTTTGGTGCATCAGCACGTGGTTTCAATATGAGAATGAACCTATGATCTGATTCCTTGTTCAAGTAATTATGGATTAATGTCAGAGTTAATCAGATCTGCAAAGGGAGGGGGTGAGGAAAAGGAAAAACAATGTACAGAACTTTCCTTAGTTGTGCAACCTACAACTCTCGATTTTCATGGACTCCACTGTGAGTGCATGAAATTTGAAATGGTTGTCACTGCTCACTGTGATGGTTTGAAGTGTCAGCACCAGCTGCCAGAGAAGCAGGCGGGATCTGAAACAGTGAGATGTTGCTGTGAATGAAGATACAGCTGTGTCACTGCAGAATACTTGCTACAGGAATGAACTTGTTCATAGGCAGTGTCTGAAGAATCCATTAGATAACCATGTTGTGTTGTCCTAAAGTTTTTGCAATAGTGGGGAACTAAAAAGAACTCATTTCCCCTAAATGTTCGATTTCCCTTTGTCCCTGTATTTATAAGTGACTTAAACTGTCCTATTCCTCTTATGTTACTTGTAGATATAGCTATTTATTGTTCAGTGCTTGCATGCTGAAACAATGCCTGCAGTTGTCTTCATGTTGTAAGGATTTGTGTGTATTATTGTATGTTTTGCACATTTTGTGGTCTGTTTAGCTCTGCTGCACAAAAAAAAAAAAGAAAAACTGTTGAGTAAATAATTGTTTAAGGTGGGAGGGAGGGAGTGGATGGCTTCCTCAGTCGGAAATGGAAGGACTGCAAGGCAGGGTCTTAAATTACATACGTGCTAAAGGAAAAAGCCATGGAGGTCACTTTCTCAGGCCATCAGCTCCCCCGGTTAGATGTGGTGTATCCAGTAGATAGTGTCCCTGTTACATTTCATTGGCCTGCTCATGCCTTTGAATATGGAGCTGGCCAAAACCATTTACAGTTTTCTCTTTATGCAGCCTCTCCATTAGCTAGAATAGGGGTGGGGGAACGGATGTGGCCCCCAGCTTGCCTGGACCTGGCCCCTGAGGCTCATCCCTCTCCACCAGTATTGAGGAGCCCGCACTAGCGCTCCAATCCTCCCCACAGTGGGACTGGAGCACACAAAATCTACTAGCCTGGGCCTCCCTAGGCTCTGGTGTATGAGGAATGTGGGGAGTGTCTCTGCAGTTGGGGGTCACATCAGTTAGGGGTTTTTTGTGCGTGTGTGTGCGGCACCCTGACTGATTTTTCTGGGGGTCAGTGGCCCTGATTCAAAAAAGGTTCCCCACCCCTGACCTAGAAGATGCCATGGGATAGTTTCTATACACAGGGCCCCGAGAAAGGCATTGGCCAAAAAGTTATTTATTTGTGTGTGGGTTTAAACCATGAGACATTTACCATAGTCACATTTACCTGATTGAGTGCAATGTGGTTAACTCACAAAATTAAAACAGATTAGTACTGAATTATGTAAAAAAACCCAAAACACGAAAACCCCAGCATCTTGCATTGACAGTTTTGGCTCTTCTTTCTGCACGGATGAAGGGGTAGCATGGTGTCAAAGACCCAGGCATAGCACAGTTGCTGCAATGATGAAGCATTAAAAAAATTGAAAAAAATAGAATCTAAAAATAATCTTCAAGTTTTGGTGCATCTTTTACTTTCACACAGCTAGGTGAGTCTTCAAATACTTGGTACTGAGAAATGTCAAATAAACCAAAGGATTAAACAAGGAATGCCCATTTCATTTGCTCAGCCTGTTCTCGAGTCAGGTATGAATATACACATCATTTTTTTAAATTTCTGTTTCACAGATGCTTTCCTTGCCAGATTTCATGGTGAAGCATGTGTTGTATTTTTCATAAGTCTTTTGAGCCCAGCTTAATAATGATGTGCTCAACAACATAGTTATAGTATTCTGCTGCAGTATAAGTAAAAGATTCTTAGTTGCATGTATGCAAAAATGAAAGTTATAAAAGGTGTTTGCATTTCTCTCTCTGATGGTGAAATCACTGTACTTTTTAAAGCTTACCATTACCATGAAACATTAACAATGCTCACCCTTCAATTTTTCTCACAAAGGAAGAATTTTTAAAGGGTGACCCATGGTTTGACAAGAACAGGACTCCACAACACAAGTTACTATTATAGTGCAACTAAGTTGGATTGAGCAGTTAAAAAATAACATAGAAAAGGGGAATTTATTTTTAAATTTCCACGTGACTTTAAACAAATGACATGCTGCTTAGGTAGAGCATCCTCTCATAAGCCCATACTTCTGAGTTGCCCCAATAAAGTAAATGGGCTGGACTCTCCACTGCTTTGTATGTTGGGTAGTCAGTCATTCACACTTGAGCAGTGTGGGTATAAAATGTTCCCGAATACAAATAGTTGCATAGGTGTCACTGGCTATACAAGTTACACAGAAGTGAAGTGCTGGGTCCAATGCAACTACTCATTTAACTAAAGGTATATCTGCTCAAACCTTCTGTTAAATGAAGGGATGTAATTCAATCTTAAAGCTGCCCCGTACATTGCTTATAACACAAATCTGTTTTATAATACCATGTCACTTTTGAAAGTAGGATGAATTTTCTGCAGCTGTTTTCAAAGATGTAGTGCTTGATTAATTCCTGTGTGTAGGCTGAAGGAAAAGAAGTCCGGGTGGGCCTCAGGCGCTGCAGGGAATATTCTAGGCTTCTGCTCTTTGAATTGATGTGGGAATTCTGGCTTACTACTTGACCATTCTAGTCGTGCAAAACATCCCACACTTTGAAGCAAATGCAATTCACAGCAGAGTGCACACAAAAACCTTGGCATAGGACGGGAAGGTTCCTCTTATTTTGTGAGCTGGTTGCTGTAGAAACTTATAACAAAGGACAGCCTTCCACTTCTGGTATAATTGTGTAGACCCTTTTCTCTAGGCCTGACACCTGTCTAATAAGAGTGATTAGAGCTGAATAATGCCTCTTCCCTGGCTATTGAAGATGTGGTTCACATACTAAAAGGAAATTACAAGTGAAGAAGGAAAAATGTCTGTGTTCTGTCACTGTTTGCTACTATATGTTAAGGTTTTGTAAAACTGGATTTTTTTTTTCACAATGTGAAACTTAAGGTCAATAAATTATTAGAGATTTTCTCTTGAATGAGTAGTTCCTTTGAGGGCTGGGGTTCTGTGATTTTTTTTTTCTTTTTTGCTTTTCATTTTTTAATTGTAACACATCTTTTTCTTAAACATCCTTGACATGTAGTTTACTGGTGTGTTTTAAATGCTGCAGTTGGACTTAGGTTTGCCAGATGGTTTCAACAAAAATACCGGACACACTTGAAATTACATCACAATCTACATTACATCTTATTTAGAAAATACCGGATATTTATATTTTCTCATTTATATTTTCTCAATTAGTTTGCCCAAACAGAAAGCTCAAATACTGGACTGTCTGGTTCAAAACTGGACACCTGGCAACCCTAGTTGGACTTACTCTGTTCCCTTTGGTCTGTTGGGCCACTTTACTATGGTCTAGATCTCAAAAGTTCAATAGATAAAACCATGAGAGCTTTAAAACCACTAACATTAGGAAATGTTGGCATTGTATAAAACATTTTAATACGTATAGACTAGAGGCTGTGCCTCCTGCGCGCTACGTTCGCCAACCCTCCTCTCAGCTGGGGAGGGCCTGGGGCTGAGGTTGCCCCAGCCCCGGCTCGTCCCTCCACTCCAGCCACTGGGGAGGGTCCAAGGTCATTCTGGCCCCGGCCCTCCACCAGCTCTCCCTTCCCTTAACCCTGACGGCCAGGGAGGGCCTTAGGCGGGCCTGGCTCCCTCCCACTGCCGGCCTCCATGGAGGGTCCAAGGCTGCCTCTGTCCTGGCTCTCCCCACCCGAGAGGCCAAGGCAGCCCCAGCTCTTGTCCCCCCCCCTCCAGCCGGCCCTGGTAGCTGGGGAGGGGAATCGGAGCAAGGTTGCACCCAGCTTTCCCCCTACACACCAAGGAGGGCCTGGGGGGGCCTGGCCCTTCCCTACTGTCCCTGGCCCCCAGGAGGAGCTGGGGCAAAGCCACATCACACAGGAGCCCCGGCTCTGCCACATTTCCCCCCAGCCTTGGCAGCCATGGCTCTCTCCCCTTGTCAGGTGGGGGGGTGGCAGGGGAGAGGCTGGGCAGAGCTGAGGCCTCACCAGCTAAGGCCAGGGCCAGCTGCTGGGGCGTGGAAGTGGGAGGGGAGTGAGACCAGGCCATTCCTGACTCTACCCCCTTCCCCCCATTCCCCTGGGAGCCTCAGCTTTCTCGCCTCTCCTTGCCAGGCCCAACTCTCTCATCTCAGCTGCTGGTGGGTTTGGGTGAGGCCTCGCTGTAGCAGTCCTGGCTCTTCCCGTCCCCCCCCCCGACCGCTGGGGGGGGGGGCTGTGCTGGGCCCGGCCAGAGGCCATGTGGCTCTTCTCTCCCCCCCCCACCCAGCATGGGGAAGGAGCAAGAGGGGAGGCTGCATGGCTCACATCTCCCTGGAGCACAGGGGAGGGGGGAGGCCACAGGGCTGAGGGAAGGGTTGTGGGTGAAGGGAGGGGCTCTGTTGTCCCACAGAAAAAGTTTATATATATAGAGAGAGAGAGATGTACACATATACTCAGCACTGTTCTACTAATGCTATTCTGTTCTATAATACCTAGGATTCCTAAACATTTTACAAACTGAGGCCCTAATCCCACAATGAGACCCCTGCATATGTACCCCAGGGATTTGCATGCACAGGTCTGTCAAGGTTTGGGGCCCAATAGCCCCATTCTCTTGCTTGGGGAGAGAGAATTCACTTGTCAACCTGTTGTTATTCCTAGGAATTCTTGCTGGAAGGTGGAGGAGGAGGGGATTATTCCCTGGGGAGAAAGAGACTGCCTGTTCTACAGTTCAAAGACACAAGATGTAACCTTGGACTGCTGCCTGGTCTCACTGGCTCCCACTAGTCTGTAGACAGCATAGCTGCCATAGCTATAGTTTCCCTACCATGGCTGTCCCCAGAAATACTCTCTAGTCTGCAGGATAAGGATGAAAAGCAGTGTGACTTAGGAGCTAGAGCGCTGGGCTGGGAGTCTGGAGATGGGTTCTGCTGCTGGGTGCTAGTCATGTCACCTCTTCATGAGCCAATATTCAAAAAAACTTGGTAGCTCATGAGTTAAAGAACTGATTTAAAGCCCACTGAAGTCAATGGCCTCTCTACGTTGACTTCATGGGTCTTTTGATCAGACACTGTGTAGATATATGGCTTCCCCTTAGGTAGTGTGGTTGTGTATGTGCAATCACTTGTGTGAACATAATGAGACAATTACATCTAAAATCAGCCCCCAACTGATACTTCAACCTACAGTAACCTATTGTGGTTAGGAGTGCAGTGCTGCGGGCAAGACTAGAAAGAAAAAGTTACCTCTTGATACCTACCCCTCATCAAATTTTGCCACTACTTTGAGAGATTCTACAGTTCTTTTTCAAGCTCTCTTTCTGCTCACAGATGTGTGCTTATCTGCTCAGTGACACAGTACCTAGGACTGGGGCAGGGACTGGATGCAGCCTGCCACACCTTTCAATCCAGCCCATAGCCTCTCTCCTCGGGACCAGCAGGCATAGAGCAGTCCCAAACCGTTCAAAGTGGCTGGCTGCTAATGGGAGCTGAGAGATTGTGCTGGGGGTGGGGGCAGTGTGTGAAGCCCTTCCCACCAATGCACAGCACAGAGAGCAACATGGAGCAGCTAAATGCTTTTGAGCAGTCTGGGGCTGCAAGGGTCCTGCTGGGCTGCTGGATGGGAGCAGCCTTGGTAAACGCCTCTGGGCCAAAGCTTTCATCTGGCATCCCACCTCCTCCTGCACCCAACTCCCTGTCCCAGCTTGCCACCCAAACCTTCTGCATCCTTGCCCCAGATCACAACTCCCTCCCAGCCCCTGCACCCCCTCCTACATTCCTTTCCTTCACCTATAGCCCCTCCCGGACACTGCACCCCAATCCCCTGCCCCAGTTCACAACCCCCCCCTTCACCCAAATTCCCTCTCAGATCCCTGTCCTGCACCCCAGTCCCCTACCCTGAGCTACCTTCTACACCCAACTTCCATCCTAAACCCTGCACCCCCTCCATAGAAAAGTGTGGCCTTTGACCACTTACTATAAGCTTGGAGTGCCCTCCCCCCTCAAAAATTATTGCTCAGCCCTGGACTAGGTAAAGTTAACCAACATGGCTTGATCAGCATGATCAGTTGTTTACAATCCACAGAAGGATGAAACAAATTAGTTGGTGGAATAATTATGACTAATAAAAAAATCAGAAGCAATCATACTCTTCTGAGACAAAAAAGGTTAAATTAATGAAGTAAATTATTCCCTGCACACTTATTTGCTCAACACTACTCTGGCTTCTGTATTTACATCCAATCTGGTAATAGGCACTGTGAGCAGCACTGCGCATGGCGATGGTGACTCTGATTTGAGTGCCACCAGCATTGTTTCCTGCAGCAAAATGGAGTAGAACAGATGGATTTCAAAAGGACAACTGATACCTACTGCCAGTCCAGAAGGCTAAATGCTGTAACTTGATGGTGCTAAGGGGAGAAAGCTAAAGCAGAGTAAGAAAAACATGTGCATATGAGTGTATAAGATGGCAGGCTCGTCAGAGCTTTGTTAAAATCAGGTAAAGCATTTTCTGCTATAGTTTTAAGAAAATAAGGTCTAATGAAGCTTTTTAATCTGTTGTGTATATATACTATGAATGTGTAGGCACATGCCTATAGCAATACTCTGGTGTGGGAAGCAGAGCAGACATCTGGGAGCCAGTTAGGTTCTGTGGCTCAAATCCTCAAAGTTATTTAGGGTCCAAATTTTTTTTGAAATTAATTGAAGTTAGTAGCTTAAATACCTTTGAAGCTCTGGACCTTTGATTCTATTGGTCAAGGCCATCCCCGGGAGAGGTTGTGGGGCCCAGGACATAGGTACCAAGTTTTTTCTGCTGAGGGTGTGCTCCTCCCAGGTCCTGTTCCTATCCATTCCTTCCCCTAAGACTTAGCTCTCACCCTCCCTCTTCTCACCCCCACTCCTTCCCCATCACACTTCTTCTTACCCCCATCCTGTCTCTTCTACACCTCTTCCTGTCTGGCCCTGCCTCTTTCCCATGCAGTTTCGGCTCCTTCCCCAAAAATGCTGTGACCTCACTCTCCTCTCCCACCCAGCACCTCCTGACACCAAGAAACATCTGATCCGTGGCAGGTGATAGGCTTTGGGAGGAAGGAAGAGGTGCTGAGAGGCAGGTCCCATCAGCAGGCAGGAGGCATTGGGAAGGGGAAGGTTTTGGAAAAGAGTCTGCTGGAGGTGGTCACGACGACTGGCTGTACCTTAGGGATGGCTCTGCTATTGGTTGACCCTGCCGCCAACATGAGTTAGTACAGTTTACTCTAACTTTGATTACGGGCATAGTGTTTCTGTTAGCTTTTACACCAGTGGAGGATTGATGTGACACAGTCCAGCTCATCCTGCTCTCATCATCCCTGCCATTGCTCACTCTACTTCTTTGCCTGAATGGTGCAAAAGAGCTGTAGCAGAAATTCGACTTTGGCCTTTTATATGTGTTTATGTGTACATATATGACATACACAAATACACATATATATCTTATAGGTAAATGTGTGGTGTACACACAGATTTACATTGTATTTATAGGCTTGTTGTTGTAAATGTATAAGATCCAAGTTTCCTCAGTGTCTATGACATGCACATAGGTGAGACCATCTGTCCAGTATGTGTTTTTAGTGGTGGTCCATGAATTTTAAAGCATTGTTATTTGTTAGAGATGGTACAGCTAGGAGTAAGAATCAGCCTCAATGTGTAAGGCAGGAGTGGGGAACCTTTCTGGGTAAGGGACTGCTTGATCCACAGAAAAATCAGTCAGGGCAGCACACAAGTGAGATGCAAAAAAAGCCCCTAAAAAACAAAAACAAAACCAAAAACAAATAAACAAAAACCCTCACTGACATGGCCCCTGATTGAAAAGGAGAGATGCTCCTCACATTCCCCTCCCACACCAGAGCCTAGAGGTGCCCAGGCTAGTAGATTTTGTGTGCTCCAGCCCCATGAGGGAGAGGCGGGAGGTAGGGAGGGGAAGAAGGGGAGGGCTGAAGTGCCAGTGTGGGCTCCCCAATGCTGTGGGTAGGCGCTCTTAGCCCTGGTCCCGAATACAGGCAAGCCAAGGGCCGCATCCAGCCCCCAGGCCTTAGGTTCCCCACCCCTGGTATAAGACATTAAAATGAGTTAAGTAAATTAGAGATCTCTCACAATGATGTTGAGGCTATGCTTCTGGCCCAGCAGTGTTTTCAGAATCTCAGGAAACCAAATGAGACAAACTTTCCCTCTTTTTCCTTTTTTGGTCCAGTTGCCTTAGCAACCATAATCTTTATCTCTGAAGAGATGGGGAGCTATGGAGGAGGGAGAGCAGTTGGAATTTCAGCTAAACCGTCTGCTAATCCTTTTCTTATGTTATCAGATTTGTGCTGTTCAGTTATTTCACACTTGCATACTAGATGGTGCAGGGGGAGGTGTTTGATATTTTATAAATTCTAAATCACCTTTTATTGATCATATGCAGATCCTTTGAGTCAAAGATAAAATCTATGGTCTGACTGCATTTAATTTTAATAAAACTAGAGAGCAAAGATGGGTGAGGCAATATCTTTTATTGGTCCAAATTATATTGGTGAGAGACACAAGCTTTCAAGCTTACACAGAGCTCTTCTTCAGGTCTGAGGAACTTAATGAGAGTGTCAGAGAGTGTCAATACAAGGTGGAACAAATTGTTTAGCATGAAATAGTTTTACACATATTTCAAGGAACCATTCAACGGGAAGTGGCCCCTTAACACACCTTTCATCACAGGTTGCGGAAAGCAGATGAGGGTGGCGGTGTGGGAGATTATTTGTGAGTTATTCCTAGGATGACTATATATTCTGTTTTGGCCACAACTGTCCCTTTTTAAAGCCTTGTCCTGGCCATCCCAACTGTTTAGGCGAAAGTGGGCATTTGTCAAAAAAGTGGGATGCAGAAGAAAATGCGTGGGGGGGGGGGGCAAGTGGTGATGCCAGCCCCATGGGTGGGGCAGGGCCCTAGTGGAGGGCAGGCAGGGCTCAGGGAAGCAGTGACACCAGTCCCAGTCTTTGGGAACTATGGGTCACCCTAGTTATACATTGTTGTAATAAGACTTAAATCCAGGGTCTCTATTCAGTCCATGAGTTTTGGTGTCTAGCAAAGTTATGAATTTAGTCTCCCAGGCTTGTCTTTAGGATGTGTTTCTTTTGAGGATGAGGACTGACAGGCCAGATATAGAGTGATGGCTTTGTGAAAAGCGTTCACCCATAGGAGATAGGGTGGTTTGGGGGGGGGGGTGTCATTGTTTTCTGAGAGTTCATTTGGGAGCATAGTGATTATCTCATTTTGCCCAAAGGGTTGCTACTGGAGTGCTTAGTGCACTGGATGAAGTACACCACATATTGTGATAGGCATTTTGAAAAGTGTGTTGTGTGGCTGGTGTTGATTATAACAACCCCTCAGCTGCTTCCCCTCCACTCCTCTTCCTTTCCTCTCTACAACAGGAGAGGAGTTAACTTTGGCCACTTCACCTTGCTGTAATTCATCCTTCCTTTCTGAAGATGACTATGACATCACCAATTGCTTTGGCTGATTAGGCCAATTTGAGCTTTAAGCTGTCTGTGGCACACTGAACAAGAGAGGCAACTGCGATCAACAGCAGTCATGCTGCGGTTGTGGGATTTGCACTGCTGAAGGTTCTGCAGTGCTCTCCCCTCATGGACTGTGGCTCCATAGGGGATGAGTCTTCACCAAGTAGAACAATCATGCAAGATCTTCCCAGAGCTCTAGGTCAGTGTTGAAACATTCAAGAATAACTTAAGAGAATCATTGAAACATTTTTCTGGCTTCCTTGAAAGCATTTTCCTTCCTTCCTTTAGCTCACCATAAAAAACCTTCTTTGGCAGTCACTCCTCAGACATTCTGGTAATATGATCTGCCCATCTCCTCTGTGATTTCATCCACAGAGTATGGATGCTTGGAATGCCTGCCTGTGTGAGATCCTCAGTATCTGGAATCTTGTCTTGCTATTTTATCCTCATCAGTTTCCATGGGAAATGTATTCAGTGTCACAGTATGGCATCTGTATGCCTTCCAGGTCTCATCTGTGTACATCAGAGTTGGCAGCATATGATGGCTTTTGTAGGACTTCAGTTTTGTTTTTTGACAAATGACTCTGCACTCCCAGACATTTCAACATAGTCTGCCAAGGTCACACTTGCTTTATCACTACTGGCATTGGTTTGAATTGCCCATGTGAACTGTACATGGTAGGTGAACTTGTTCAGTGCCTGGAAGGTTTGGTTATTCACTGTGATAGCAGGCTCATTTAACTGAAACTGAAAGTGACTGACCTGTTGTCAAATGGTAAAGCACCTGGAGCAGATGCTATACTAGCAGAAGTCTATAAAGCTGGATACTGGCTGAATTTTTCCAGCCAATATAGACTCAAGGAGCTGTACCCCAGGAATACAAGGATGTCTCCATCTTACACTCATACAAGTGGACTGGTAAAACACAATCCTGCAACAACTATCAGCACATCTCCTTGTGGTCCATAGCTGGCAGAATTCTCACCAAAATTCTCCTGAATTACTTTGTGCAGCATTGAACAAGGGCTCCTGCCTGTGGCTTCAGGAAAGGATTTGGGACCACCAATATGGTGATTGCACATCATCAACTTAAGGAGAAATGCCAGGAATAGAACTCCAAGCTGTGTATAACTTTCATTGACATGACAAAAGGATTTGATACAGTAACTTGGGAGGGCCTTTGGGAGATCATGGCAAAATTCAACTGCCCAGAGAAATTCATCACAATGGTTCAACAATTCTGTGATGGCATGCTCTCTCATGTTATGGATGACCGTGGGTTGTACCTGTGAAAGCTCATGATACCATTTACATGTTTTGTTAGTCTTTAAGGGTACGTCTACACTAGGCCCCTAGATCGATCTAGGGAGGCTAATGAGGGCGACCAAAATTGCAAATCAAGCCTGGGATTTAAATATCCCGCGCTTGATTTGCATGTTCCCGGCCGGTTGCCATTTTAGAAATTGACTAGCCCAAAGTAACTTCCCGCGTCTACATGCGGCAGTGAAACGGGATTCCGATTTAAAGCCCCTAAATCGAATTAGCTGGTAAACCTCATTGCCGGAGGAATACCAGCTAATTCGAGTTAGAGCTTTAAATTGGAATCCTGTTTCACTGCCGCGTGTAGACGCGAGCAGTTACTTTGGGCTAGTCAATTTCTAAATGGCGACCAGCCGGGAACATGCAAATCAAGTGCGGGATATTTAAATCCCGGGCTCGATTTGCAATTTTGGTCGCCCTCATTAGCCTCCCTAGATCGATCCAGGGGGCTAGTGTAGATGTACCCTAAGATGCAACTACACTATTTGTTGTTTTTTAAGTTTTTCCAATTAAAGTTGCACCAATAAAAAATACTACCTCACTCATTTTGTCTTTCTAATATTCTGGGACCAACATGGCTATAATGACACTGAATACACTGAAAAAATAATAATATGGCCACAGCTATAAACAATAATGCTTGACATATCTCTAATACCTTTTTATCATATTTCAAAGTGGTTCATTAATTGATGTGATTTAAGAACAACCCCTAATATATAAGAAAAGGAAACTGAGGCACAGCGTGGCTAGATGACTTACCTTGCGGTCACATTAGGCAATCTGTAGCAGAGCTAAGGCCCAAACTTGAGGCCATGTCTACATTACAAAATTATGTTGATTTATTTTATAATGGCCATGTGTTGGGGTGTCTATGCCCTGCACTGAAGCAGGTGGGGTTAAGACCCTGTAGGCGAAGGAAGTCTTGCCCCTTCACCCAGATTTGGCATGCGTCAAATGCTGGGGCAGTATAAAAGGCAGCAGAGCAGTTCAGTCTGGGCTGCCCAGCAAAGGGGAAGGAGCTCCAGCCAGAGCTGCAACAGCCAGCGATCCAGACAAGGGGAACTGAAGTTCCTGGAGACTGCCGCCACAGAGACCCAGTGGAGCCCCAGGGAGAAGCCACTGCTGGGGAGTTGGGAGACCCAACCGCTACGTGGGATCAGGAGCGGCCCTAGACGAGCTGCCGGCAACTGGTGCCCTGGGTGAAACGTGCGATCAGCGCCCCTGCCTCCAAACCCCTCAATGCCGTTTAACTTCGGCGCCCTAGGCGACCGCCTAGTTTGCCTCTATGGACATGCCACCACTGCGTGGGATGACGTCTCAGCAGCACTGGTAGGAAGCAACCCAGGGAGAGTGCAGGAGCGGTCTCTCCTGCCCAGGTACACTTGGTGTGTTTTGGCTGGATTCCCCCTGAGGGAGTGGTAGACTGATCTACTGCTCACAGGGCCCTGGGTTGGGACCCAGTAGAGCAGGGTGGGCCCGGGTTGCCCTACCAGAGCACTAACCCCAATCCCACTAATTCTGGGCCTTAGGTCACATTGCCTTGAGATAGGAGCTGCTTACAGACTCTGGCTACTAGGCCATACTGCCCTGTGATTAGGGCTACGTACAGATTCTGGCTACTGAGTCATATTGTCCTGAGCCAAGGGCTGCCTACTGACTCTGGCCTTTAGGCCACAGTGCCCTGACACCAGGGCCGCCTAGAGACTCTGGCTGGTAGGTCATACTGCCCTGTGCTAGAGGTCACTAACACACTCTCTGTGCTATCCCGAGATAAGGCTATTTACTGACTTTTGGCCAGTGGACTATACTGCCCTGTGAGCAGGGCTGTTTATGGACTCTGGGTCAGCCTGGGACAAGGGAATATTCACGGACTATAAAGATGGACAGCTACCTCGCAGCTGAGCTGGCAGCGTCCGCACTCCGGAATCTACTCACACCTGTGACAGGGAGTGCATACACTGCCACAGGCCACCTCAATATTTCAACAGCTTGGGTGTGTTCACACTTGGCTCCTTGTGTTGGCAGTGTGCGTCATCCCCAGGAGTGCTTGTATAGACCATATTGTCTGTGTAAATATTGTGGGACAGCTCCTGAAAGCCGGTAACAGTGAACACAAACAGCACAGTATCTACACTGACACTGCAGTGATATTACTACATTGACTATGACACTACACTGCTTGAGGAGATTTCATCTGAAGAAGTGGGTTGTGCCCACGAAAGCTCATGATACCATCTACATTTTTGTTAGTCTCTAAGGTTCTGCAAGACTATTCATTGTTTTTTTAAAGTTTTTAGGCAGAAGCCAAGCTTATGTTGACCTACCCATATACAGTAGTGTGGACTAGGCCATAGTCTCTCCCTTAACTTAAGCACAAGACTATTATGAATACAATTCCATTTTCCTAGGGCAGTGTTTCTCAACCTTTTTTAATAAAGTACCCCTTTAAAAAAAAAGTACCCCAGAGACAGGCACCCCGCTCTTACCCAATGCCCTCCCCTCTCCCTCAGAGCCAGGCACCAGACGTATGTTAACCCTACCTTTGAAGTACCCACTCCCACCACCTGGCCCTGCCTGGCTTGCCGCATGGGGCTGTGCACTCCCACCCCAGCCTGGCACCCCCCTAGTGTGGTGGCTGGGTGCAACTGCTCCCCTGCCTCCTCTCGCTATGCCACTGATGCTGGGGGGGGGGTCCTTTTGGAGCAAAGCTTATTGTGCCACTTCACTGCCTTTTAGCTCCTCTCCACAGCACCACAGGGAAGGGGCGATGGGGATAAGTTGTACTGAGCTGCTGGTGGGTGTGGGAGTAATGCGCATTTCCAGGTTCAGCTGCCCGCCCTGCTGGAGCACTCCAGGGAGGCTGCTGGAGAGAAAACAAACTAGGAGAGGCAGCCCTGGAAGTGATTTTTTTTTCTCCCTGCCCAAACCCACCCCCCGCTTGGAACTGCCCTGGGTCTCACCGGAGCCACCACAGCCACACTCTTTTCCCGCCAGGCACTGGGGAGCGTGCACAGAGTGTCTGTTAACATCTGGGCACGTGGCTCTGAATGTTCAATTTGACAGGCATGTGCCGTCGCCCCCTCCCCAATCCTCTTTGCAGGGCAAAATCCTGGACATTTTTTGCCAAATTTCACTTGTGTTGACCCTCCAGACTTCTCTTGTGTACCCTTTACCACTGGTTGAGAAACACTGTCCTAGGGGATATCAGTTGAAGTTTGGGGCTTCTCAGGAAGATTGGCTGTGGTAACCTATATTTTTGTTCATTAATTTATAGGCATGGGAGGTAACTAAAATGTGCACAGAACTGATATATCTGAGACTGAAATGGAGCTGTCGAAAAATGCCACAAGGTAAATAAAGTGGCTGGCACTTTGCTTAATAGGCTCATGAAAGGAACAATGGCTTTTTCAGGAAGATGGTTACACTTTAGCTAGTTAAGGATAGCTGATAGGAAACAGACAGACTTAGGGACCTGAAACAAAAGAAAGGACTATGCAGCACTTTAAAGACTAACAAGATGGTTTATTAGGTGATGAGCTTTCCTGGGCCAGACCCACTTCCTGCTGATAGCATAGTATTTGCATATGAGAAAAGTTATCAAGAGCTGCAAGATGCTTTCAGACACTAGAAGCTTTTGGTCTCTGTTCAGAGGAGTCCCTATGCAATAGGAAATGGATATACAATTCTGATTGTTCATCCCAAAGTGATACATTTATTCTCAATTACAAGAATAGAATTACCTCATTTTAAAATTAAACAACAGGGCCAAATTCACAGCTTGCTTGTGCAACTTTACTTTTATCTCAGACCCAGCTCCCTCACCTACCCCACTCCACAAGTGTGTGCCACAGCTTCACAGACTCCTCCTTCTAGATTCTATAGATACATACCTCTATACATGGTAGGGATGTCAAGGAGTAGTCAACTATATGATTAACCAATAAGCCTAGGATTATTGATTAATCTTGTCAATTACACACATTTCCCCCTTCCTTGCTGCCTCTGTATCAGAGGCAGTGGGGGGGGGGGAGCAGGAGCTGATGCTGGGGGGACCCAGCTTAAAAGCCAGTTCCCCACAGCACTGGCTCTGTGGTGCTGCCTGTTCCCCGGCCCCCCTGTGAAGAGCAGGGTGGCAAGGGGCTCCCCGGGCATGGGGTCAGAGCACACTGGCTGCTGGCCCTATCTCTGGGGACTATTGAATAGTCGTGTAACTACAAAGAATTCATGCAGTTAGGCAACTATTCAATTATGTGATATCTAACATCCCTAATACGTGGCTGCATTTCATATACCCTAGAGCCAGAAAGGAATAGCAAGACTAGCAAACATCAGAAGGGAGGGAGTTCAAGTGGGTCACTCCATATTTGAAATTACACCTCTGTGCAGCTCTACTGTGTGCAAATTACTCCAGTTTAGACTCCTGTACTGACTCCATGTCCATGTGGATATATATTAGTCTAAGGGAGTCTGGCCCCAACTCATCCATCATTTGAGCTGGTGGTGCAGGTACAATGGGGTTGCATACAGCAGGTGTAGAGCCTCCCTCTTATTCTGCTGGTTCTGCACCCTTCTTTCTTTGGTGCAGAGAGTGTGCTGGATGGGGTAAGCTGGGGAAGTGGAAGATGTGGCCAGAGCTATTCCTTTCGGCAGCGCCAGGATACTGGAGGCACAAACTGCCCCTCCTCAGCATCCCTGTGCAGGTCCCCGGTGAACTGGGGTCTCTGAGTGTGAAGGGCTACATCTAGACTGCATCCCTCTGTCGACAGAGGGATGCAAATCAAGCACATCGAAATTGCTAATGAAGCAGGGATTTAAAGATCCCTTGCCTCATTAGCATAAACATGGCCGCCGCTTTTTTCGAAATAGAGTTTTTTTGAAAAAAAATAGCAGTCTAGATGCGGATCTGTCGAAAATAAAGCCTTTTTCGACAGCTCAGTATTCCTCAAAAAATGAGATTGACAGGATCTGTTGAAAAAGGCTTTATTTTCGAAAGATCCGTGTCTACACTGCCGTTTTTTCGAAAAAAAACTCCTTTTCGGAAAACACGGTAGCCATGTTTATGCTAATTAGGTGTGGGATATTTAAATCCCTGCTTCATTAGCAATTTCAATGTGCTTGATTTTCATCCCTCTGTTGACAGAGGGATGCAGTCTAAACTAGCCAAGGTGTTTAACTTGCACATCACCTCTGAATTCGATCCTGTGTCTGAATCTAAATGTGTGACAGCCCTGGAATGTGTCTCATGCTACCTGAACAGCTTTATCACCTCTTGTCAATTGGTTTGCAACTTAAAGAGTATCTCTGGCACATCTCAATATCTAGTGGCTTCTGGTTAACTTTGCAGTTCCCTAAAGATACCAGAGTCATTAGGTAAGATCTAATGTGTTGTGTTAGGTAGCATGTGGTTAACTCTAAAAAGCTAAGAATCATTTCTCTTCATTTGATATGAAACACTTTTATTTTAGAATAGAAGGTTTTGGAACAATAAAGTTTAATCCATATTTTTAGCAAAAGTTTCTGTAAATAGCATTGCGGTACATACTGATTTTTAAACATGCCTTACATGATTCTTACAGTTGTGGCAGACCGAAAGCAGTGGGCTGCAGGAGTTTGGTGGAGGGCAGGTACGCTGGTAGTTGGGTGAGTGGGTTCCTGTTCCCTGAATAGGCTGCCAGAAACTGTTGCTCAGCAACCAAGACAGGCCGGTACCCAAAACTCATTAAGAGTTGGCCTGCAGCCTCAGCCTAATGGAACACCTGCCCCCAGTTAAGGCCTGCTGGCCCAGTATAAAAGGCTTCCCCTCAGGCAAAATGGGGGAAGGAATTGAGGGATGGACTGGAGAGCAGGAACTGCAGAATGAAGGCAAAAAAAAAAAACTACAGGTTGCAAGCAGGAAGGGGGTTTTCTCCAAGATGCCAGGGAGGAGGTACGGTGGAAGTGGTTGGGGAAGTGGCCCAGGGAGAGGCTGCTACTTGGTGGGGATAAGAGCAAGAGCTCTGCTGGTGGCTGCCATCTAGGGCCCTGGGCTGAAGTAAGTGTGTGGGCCTGTCCCCTTCTCTCCCCTGCCCCCTGGCTGGTGGACTGCCAAAAGTGACCTTTGGACTGCAGAAGGGTTTTTCCCTCCAAGCTAGTGACTGACCTGTAGTGAAAATGGCTCATGAAGTGGGGAACACTTGCCTCTGAGAGAAACAAGAGGCAGTGGTAGGGTCACTGTGAGCCTCTGAGGTGTACTAAAAATCTATGAGGAAGTGCAGTACCCAAGAGGCACAACTAGAGCTCTGCCATGCAATGTAGCTGTCAATAGACTATCCAGTCATGTTTATTTTTCACTTTAGACAATAATTTGAGGCTGAGTGAAGATCAAAGATCTTGTAGTAACAGAATGAGCTAGATTTCCTATCCCTGAAACTAAATGAAGTCAAATCATCATTTCCCCCCACTGTTGTTTAATCCCTACCACTCCAGTTCTTCATTCATGCATGTCTTTCCCTAAATCACATTTTTGCAGATTTTTTTTGCATAACTGTGTTACCAAGAGTCAATGTCATTTGCTAGAGACAGCGTGGGATCTTAACAATGGCAAGAAGCAGTTCATGTAATTAGACAGCAGTTATGGACAGATGGTTCCATCCATGTTTGCTCTAATGTCTCTTCCCAATACCAGTGAGAATTCCAATCTGCCTGTGTGTTCTGTTAAAGCTGAAAGGGGTTCCTTGGACCACCTGCAGTCTCAGTGGAAGAGTCCGAAGTCCTTGGAAATAGTTCAGCCTGCTAGAATCTAATCCCCTCTCTAACAAGGCTTTCATTCAGGCCTTCCCACAGATTATAGAAGGTCTGGTTTCTCTGAACTCTTTCCACTACAAACAAGGCTCTCCTGCTTTCAGAGGTCAAGTTCTGATTACAACCCCAGAGAACTTATAGGTGGCTTTTGGTCCTGACTCTAGACCTGTGTTCAACTGTAGACAATACAAATAAGGCTGTTCATAAACTCTTCACAACTCCTTCTGTCACCTGATAGAGACTCAGCCCAGTCCCCTTGTCTCATCCATTTCAAAATCTCAAAAAGGAAAAAGCCAACTTTTATAGGAATCTTTTACATATAAAACTTTTGAAAGACCTTGGTAAATGATACTGGATTATTAACAATTTATATAGTCATACTCTACACAGAAAGTACATGCAAATAAAAGCTATAGAAGCAGCTTTTTAACTCATCTGGGAGAACCACAAATTCTTTAATGTTTTTCCCTACGGTTTGAAAAAGTGAGTTTTTTGACATCCACAGACCTATGCCAATTTACACCAGCTGAGGATGTGACCAATGAAATAAAATCTTTTTTTCCTCTTACAATCTCTAATAAGTCCCTGATCCTGCACAGATTTATGCATGACCTTAACTTTACACGGCGGGAGTAATCCCATTGAATTTTATAGGATTACTCGCAGTCCATAAAGTTAAACATGTGTGTCTTTGAAGGATTGGGTTTAGATTGGTAAAAAAGGCAAAATAGTCCCAGAATTTCCCAGTGTATTGTTTCAGGACACTGCTTTTAATTCAGTCAAGGGACCTGCAAGCTGTTTAATTTTAGTTTTTAAAGTTTGAAAACAATACTTCTGAGAAACAGAGTGAGGAACAGTATTATCTGAACTGCTATGATTTGACATCAGAAATTGTGTAATTTCTGATGACATGGGATTATAAATACACCAGAGGGTTTTCTCAGTAAATATTTTCAAAATGTTAGAATTAGATTCTATTTAAAGTTTCCAAATCATACAGGTGGTGCATAGAGTAATGATAAAGCATGCAGTGCAGCAACATAACTAAGCAGCCACTGGAATTTACATTAACTGGTAAAACAGTAAATCCTATCGAGAGCACCTCTAAGACTGCCTAAATGGCATGCTTAGCTGCAGTAGCTATGGGTCAGGTAACTGAAATCTATATTGCAATGCATTGACTCTACTGTGGGTGCATTCCTTTAAGTGGCCATGGGGGTAATTAATTCTTCAAAATGAACTGGAGGGCAACACCTTCCCCATGCAATGAATCAATGTTCCCTGTAAGATGAGCACATACATGGCCACCCAGAAGAGATTCAGATGCTACCCAGCTGATTAGCAGAATGCCCACAGCACCCACAGCCGGCACCATGTGTTTCTATAGGTTGTGCACATCTTTACGTGCCTCAGTGCACATACAATTTATTCTGCATATGTATGCTGTGCAAGAAGAATGTGGAGGGCATCTTTCTTTTTCTCAGTCAGGGGCCAGTGATGGTTTTGTTTGAGTTTTTTTGCTTAGGTCCCAACTGATTTTTCCTGTGGTCAGTAGACCACAATGCAAAACAGGTTCCCCGCTTCTGCTTTAAACCTTGAATAAATGGCAATATAAAAACAGTTGATCATGTACACTCCCAATTCTTGAGGTGGAGAACATCTATGTCGCCTCACAACCTTGAGGGCTTGTCTCCATTTACCAGGAGATCGATGCTGTGGAGATTGATCTCCAGGGTTCAAGTTAGTGGGTCTAGTAAGGACCCACTAAATCAACTGCTGATTGTGCCTTCAACAACTCTGATATCCACCAGGTCTCAAGGAGGAAGGGAAGTTGGTGGAAGACCTCCTGCAGTGGAGACACCGCAGAAATTCAACCTAAGGTGCGTTGACTCCAGCTAAGCTATTCATGTAGCTGGAGTTGCATATTTTAGGTAGACTTTCTTCCCTAATGTAGACCTGGCCCGAGGTACAAGGACTCTTAAGCCATCTGTGGGAGTTTTCCTGTGTGGTTACTTCATTGTGTTTACTGACAGCCCTTGGAAGGGGAGGGCTATCTGGTGCTCAGGTGGAGGACCGAGCCTGTTATGACCAGACTGATGTGCTGAAACACACAGACAGTTTAGAGCAGAATCCTGGGTGAGCGCTGTGGCTTGGTCCAGGATTCAGGGAGTGCCCTCTTGTAGGACCCTTCATGACAGGAGCAAATAATTAACCGAAAGCTCCTCTATCTAGCAAAGAAAGGTATGGAAACTAAAACAAGACACACTCGACCAGAAATAAAGTGTACACTGTTAACAATGATTGTGATTTTTCCATTGGAACAATTTACCAAAGGTTCTGGTAGATTCTCAATTATTGCCATTTTTAAATCAAGATTGGATGTTTTTCTAATAGATATGCTCTAGATTATGCTGGGGAAGTTCTACAGCCTGTGATATTCAGCATCTGACTAAAATGTTCACAACACACCCTTCTGGCCTCGGAGTATATGAAAAATCAAGTAGAAAAAGCATCAAAGTTAATTACTTCCAATGTTCTCATGACTTTGGGTACAGTCAGTTCATATTGGAGCAAGTTGTGTGCAGGCTGGGCTCTTCTGCAGTACGTGATGTAGAAAGCTAGCGCAGGTAGGTTTGGGGTCCAGTTCCAGGAAGCCTGCAATCCACCAATTCTCTTCTATCTTTGTTCTCAGGCAGTTCCTCTTTAATCTTAAGCAAGTTATTCTTTTTGGCTAAACTTCCAGATGTCATAGAGTGGTCTACCACTGACCACTTTAACCATGCCAGAGGAGGTTGTGAAGACCAAGTCTTTAACAGGGTTCAAGAAAGAACTCGATAAATTCATGAAGGTTAGGTCCATCAATGGCTATTAGCGAGGATAGGTAGGAATGGTGTCCCTAGCCTGTTTTTCAGGGGCTGGAGATAGATGATGGGAGAGGGATCACATGAGGATTACCTATTCTGTTCACTCCCTCTGGGGCATCTGGCATTGGCTGCTGTTGGAAGACAGGATACTGGGCTAGATAGACCTTTGGTCTGACCCAGTATGGCCATTCTTATGTTCTTATGCCATTTCCTCCTCTGTAGCAGAAATCACAGTCCCTGTTGAAGACATTTATTGTCTAATATTATCTTGTCAAGTCCTCCCTAGTGTAAATTGTTGCACCATCCTTCCCTTCAATGGAACGCAAAGCTCAGTAAGTTTAAATCACTTCAATGGAGCTGTGCCAATTTATACAAGGAGAGAATTTGTCCACTTTATCACTTATATTTCCAGTGTTTTGCATAAACATTAATGCTGTCTGTAACTGCTAGAGTCGGTGAACCAAACTCAAACCACTGAGCACAAAATTCTATTAGAACTATGTGGTAGCCCTACATGTGTAGAGCTCCCACTGTCCTCTTTGGGAGCTTCAGCATGTGATGTAGGGAGAGCAGATTGCCAGAATTGAGCATGGCTGTGTAGACCCCAGAGGAGAATTTTGTCCTCATTCAGTTTTAGCCCTGAGTACTACATTAAAAAACAACCATTTGAGGGTATACAATGTTTTGTCTAAAATGACACATGATGGGGATGGAATTAAGAGCTTTAAAAAGGGGTTTTCTAGCAATTAGGGATGGGTTACCTACACTAGTCTTGACAGCTGAATTTGGCACCGAAATTGGGAGGAGTTAGACTACTGAAGTGGTAGTGGCCAGGCAGCAGAGCCTGATCTAGAGTAGTGCTGAACACCTGCCATCCCATCTGATTTCAATGCATACCTCTCTGGATAGGATAGCATGACCAGATTGCAAATGTGAAAAACTGGGACAGTAATAGGGACCTATATAAGAAAAAGCCCTGAATATTGGAACTGTCCCTATACAATTGGGACAGTTAGCCACCCTATGAGCAGGTCCATTATTAGGATCCTAGGAACTGCTATAGTGGCCTTTCTAGCTCAGGGTCTTCTCATTCAGGCTATATCTGCCCTACAGAGTTTTTCTGGGATATATCCTGGAAAAACTCTGCCACGTCCAGGGTATGCGTCCGTTTTTTCAGATTAGTTTCCAAAAAAGCGGGCGTGCTCTTTCGGAAGCCCTGTATTCCTCATTTTATGAGGACTAAGGGTTCTTCAGAAAGAGGAGGTTTTTCCCACATTTGGCTCTGTGTAGACGGGCCAAATGTTGGAAAAGCCTCTTCCAAAAAAAGAACTGGAAAAAGGTACGCTAATTCCTGTTCACAATTTTTGTACCTTTTTCTGAAAATAACCTGCAATGTAGACGTAGCCTCAGGGGCCAGTACTAAATGCTTCAGGATTGGTGCAAAAACCATAGTAACCAGGGGTAACATGGCTCCAGAGAAAGTTTCCTCCTAACTCCCAATCGTTAGAGCTTGTCTTAAGCTCCTGAAACATGAGGAGTTAGCTCCCTTCCAATATTTACTCTAATTACTCTGGATATTCCTGGTATGCACATAAATGTGTAATCCTTTATTCAATCATTTCATTGCTGCCACAACAGAGTACTTCCAGGAAAGATGACCAGTGGATGTTCAATACTTTAGGTAAGTACCCTGTTGATATCATCTTCATAATAATCTATTCAGATTAATTTTTAAAATATTGGGTATGAGAATTTGTTTCCATACACAGAGCTTTTAATTTTATTTACACAATATGTGTCTACACCATTTACTGGAATGCTGGAATGTCATTACAGCAGAGAGGCGTTTACTTCAAATTTGCACAAAAACTTGGCTACAGTTGTATTCTAACACCATATGTGGAAACCATACCCAGGTCATTTCAAAGGATTTCAATGGCACTATATATTTTTAAATAACCTCCTCTCCTTTGATTCACTTGTGGGATGGGCAATATTAATTTTGAGAGTTCCATATATTTTCATCATTGGCCAGGGGCTTTGACCATAACTTGTACCACCTGGGAGTGTGGATCCTAAATGTGTTGATTGTTTAAAAAGGCTACATAGATACAATGCACTACCATGCCTTTCAGATTGTAATAAAAAAAGGATTACTCCTTTTACAGTAGGACATTTTTCAGGAAAAACGGCTTTTGTGCAAGTGGGGTTTTTTGCACAAAAAGGAGCCATCTACACATCTCCTTTTTGCGCAAAAGCCTCTTGCGCAAAAGCAGCTGCTAATTAATTATGCAAATGAAGTGTGGCGATATTCCACGCCGCGCTTCATTTGCATAAGCTTTTCCGGAAGAAGGCTACAGTGTATAAGATATGTTGTTCAGGAGTGTGCATAAGCCACTGCCATGAGGGACATAAGTTACTCCCAATGAAGTGCTGGTGTGGAGAGCTTCTCCCATCAAGATAGCTACCACTGCTCGTGGGAGGCTGGCAATAGGAGAGCTCTCTGATATCAGCTTAGCTTGCCAGCACTCCAGCACAACTGCATCAGAGCAGCTGTGCTTCTGTAAGCTCTGTACTGTAGCCCTAGCCTACATATAGGACATGAGACAAAAGATGGATTGAGGCAGACTGGCAGGAGTACAAGAAAACAATAAGGAACCTGATCAGTGTGATAGGCAAAACTCCAAATAAAATTCATAGAAATGTGGGGTGTGGACTTAATACAGGATTGTGCCTGCTGTCTGTATGAAATCAACTATGATAATCTGTTACCATAGCACTGGTATCTTACAGGGAAATATCTGCCAGTTGTTACAGGTTATACAATGATGACATGAAAGGCTCTGTAAAGGACAATTTGCATTCTATGGTATACTATACAAACCACAGGTGTGTAAACAGGATTGCATCCTTCTGGCAGCACAGAGATGCTGGCTTGTTTACCTGTGCAGTACATAAAGCTCAAATGCAAATCACAGTGAGCAAAGTCATCATGGCCTTAATGATCCTCATTGTTACAATCAAATAATACCTTTGGACATAGACCTTGCTTTTGTGCTTCACAGCCTGCAGGGTGGATGAACACTCCTCTATAAGGATAGGGAATTGCCCTTCAAAAGTACAGGTACAGTAGTCTGTGGCTACAGAGCTGCAAAGCAAGCCAGCATGACTGTGTAAAGGTCTTCTGAAAGAGTTGCTGCACTGTAGTAACAAAAGTGTTGGGACTTCAAAGCCTTTTAAATATGAGCTTTAAATTAAATATTTGTATTTAATATCTATGTAATGCTGTGAAAATACCAAATAGTGTATACGTGTTGTTGATTTATGTTTGGACTAAACCATTGACCCAAATCGACTGCAGTGCCAGCTAGAGCTATTTAGTATGAACGCAGAAAAAGCTGCCCTTCAGATGAATGATGTCTCTCCATTTTCCACTCCCACCAGTTATATGAAAATATCTGCAACCATGTTTACTTTCCACAAATGTTCTAGCAATTCAGTTTAATGGCAGGTTAAAACATACCCAAAATGCAGAAAATTTTCTAGGGAAAATGCTTGCAGACTCTAGACTCAGATTTCACTTTGTTTTAAAGTGATCACCGTTGTATATGGAATAAGTACAAAAGGGTTAATCAGCTCTGGCTATGTCTAGACTGCAGAGCTTTTCTAGGATACCAGAAGTATCCCAGAAAAGCTATGCCACATCCAAGGAAAGCGTCCACTTTTTCAGAACAATTTCTGAAAGTGGACGCATTCTTTTGTAATCCTCATTGTCAGGGCCGGATTAAGGGGGGTGCCAGCCGGGCAGCTGCCCGGGGCGCCAACCTATGGGGGGCACCTGATGACAGCTGTAAGGGGTGCTGCGCGCCCGGCTGCGCGGTGCCCCTTAGAGCTGCAATCAGGCGCCACGCGCCCGGGGCTGGGGCCGCACGGCGCCCCTTAGAGCTGCTGGGGGGCGGGGCTGCACATGTGCCATGCACCCGGGTGCAGAGCCGCGCATGCATCGCGCGCCCACTGCCCAGGGCGCAGGAATGGCTCGAGCCAGCCCTGCTCATTGTATGAAGAAGACGGGATGTGTCGAAAGAGGAGGTTTTTCCAAAATGTGGCCCTGTGTAGCCTCTTTAAAAAAAAAAAAGTAGAAAAAGATATGCAAATTGTAGTTTGCGTATATTTTTCTGACTTTTCTTTATAGTGTAGACCTAGCCTCTGAGAAGTTGCTAGGTAGATACATCTCTGATCACTGAACAGACAATGAAAGCTTCTTCTGATGGCATAATGATTCTGCCAGGCATTCTGTATTCTGTCTGATAGCCTGTCGAGGGGAACTCAAGGAGTGGAATCTCTTTGCTAATAATAGAATTAGCTTAACTTTCTACTGCAGTTGAATTTAGCCTAAAGGCAGTTTTTGTCTTACTAATGTGACTCAGGACATATAGTAGTTGTGACTCCAGAGACAACAATCTCAACATGGCTTCTCTGTAAGCCTACTGCTTTACCAAAGAATATACAGAAAGATCAGTACAGTTGAAGGCTAAATCTACACTGTGATGCAGGGGTGTGAGTATTCTGTGTGTGTACACATACTCATGCTAGCTCTCAACAATATAGCACAAGTATACCTAGTAGGGTAGCCGGGGTAGCACAGGTAAGAGTAGCAGAAGCAGGGCTCAAGTGTGCTAAGTACATATGCAGTGGTTTCAGGGTGTGTACTTGGCAAAGCCATGCCTCTCCTGCCACTACCTGTGCTACTGCAACTCCACTGCTATTTATATGAGTATTCGCTTTGCGAGAGGTAGTGTGTGTACATGCACACGAGCAGGGGAATCACATCCTCACTAGTAGTGTAGATGTAGCCTACAAGACTAATGTTGCATCCCTTCCATATTCTGACTTGCTTTGGCTATTGAGTGGCTAGCAAATGATTCAAGGTCTTAGTGTTAGTATTAGAAGCCTGAAATGTAGATCAAGTCTACTCAAGGGACAACTTCCCATTATGGTGGTGGAGGTCAGAGGTAGTTGTTGCAGGGCATTACTCTGTGGTGGGCAGGAGGAGCTGTGCTGTCTGTTCATTTACTACCCTCTGCACAGTGGAACTTAGGGGTGCATGGAGTTGTGGGGGCAATGCTCTGGCACTGTTGTGTATGAAACCAGCCAGCACTATGGTGCAGCGCCTCCTCCTTCTCAGCCTGCTGTTGCCAGGGCAAGAAGATTACACAGTTTTGACCTTCCTGAGTCTGACCTCAGAGCATTTAGCATCCCTGTCTACATCATGCGCTCCCTGCAGCAAGTCTGCCCCGACAGGGCTCCCAGAGAAGCCAGAGGACTTTGTACCACAACTTCACTCAGCAGTGACTCTCAGGCAGCGTATACAATGGAAGGTTTATTAGGTGCCAGGGACACACTGTAGACTAGATCTTGTTAGTCTTCTACAGAAAACAGGAGCCTTCACCCAAGTCCATCTTGGGGGGGGGGGAGGGGAGGGAGGGAGCCCAAATCAATGCCACTGGCCCTCCCTTTGCACCCCCCAGCCAGCTGAGCCTGACCTGATTCCAGCTTCCTGGCCACCCCACACCTGTTGCTCCTCCTCTGGTCTTTGTCTCACTTCCAGGGGCAAGAGTCACCTGGTCACATCCGCCTGCTGGTTGCGTCCCCCTCCTGGGGCTCAGGTTACAAAAGGGCCAGCCAGGCCTGCTGACCAGGAGGAAGTGCAAAGGAGGCAGTTGCCTTCTGGCCTGATGTTTCAAAGGGGCCTGGGGCTCCCAGGCACCATTGCTTCTGCCACGGCAGCAGCTGCAGCTGGAGTCCTGGGCCCTTTAAATCACGAAGTGCTGCCTGAAGAAGCTGGGCTGCTGCATGGCACTGAAGGCCGGGGCGGGCAACACCATGGTCTGTGTGGAGTTAAGGGCAAAATTATTGGGATAATGAAATCAAATGCATTTCTCAAATAGTAATTGCTCATCACCTCTTATATTTATGCCAAACATGCCACCAAGTGAATTATACAAAATAACTCCACCATGACCTGTTATGTGTCAGGGGGCCACCACTTCACTGAAGTGGACTTTTTCACTTGATCATTGGCTTCTGATTAGTAAGTTGTCCAGATATTTTCTGTGGGAAAAGCTCTTTATTGGGCAATCGGACAGAAACTATATTCTCATGGAATGAGAACTCCAGGCATCATTTTTATATATTTATTAATTACCCTGTCTTCTATAGACATTTACTATATTTGCATTAATGTAATCACGGTATAGTGGCTTTCAAGTTCACTTCTAGTGGTGCCCACACTCTTTCTAACTTAGACTTTGCTCTCCATATTACAATGGCTTTCTTTGGCTATTGTGAGAGCCAAATTCCTGATATTGCTTTACTCACAAGGCATAATCAAATATGGAATTAGTTTGTAGCCAGGTGGTAGCTGTTGGCTATGTGAGTACATGGCATGACTCTTGCTACATAATCACTTATCTAGCTTTTTTTAATATGAAACTTGATCAAATAATATTTGAAGAAAAAATTGTAAACACACCTGGGAATTACTTATTGAATTCAGTGTGATTATAAATTAATCTACATGCATGGGATGATACATTTTCATTTTCTATTTGCTATATAATGCAAGACAATGAATGTTTTTCTCATTTACACTGGTATAACAATAGTGTGACTTTACTGAAGTAAAAGGAGAAGCAGCTGTCACATTGAGTGAAGGGTACTCCATATGATTAGACACTAGTACAAAAGTGAAAGCTCCAGATTACTCAGCAGAGGCTGACAGCTTTAAAAGGACAAATGGGGTGCAGAGAATGAGGGAGAGGCTTGTAGGTTTGTACCCCACTGTTTGTGTTTTCACTAGCTAGTCACTTGCACTAGCTAGTGAAACACAAACAGTGAGGCAAAGTAATAGGAATGGAAATGTGCATGGTGTCTATGTCAGTTGTAAGCTAAAAGTGAATATAACAAATGGCAAGATTTGGAGGTATGGAGATGCAACCTTCCAAACGTGTAGCTGAAGGTGCCCTTGAATTATGAGGGTCCCTATTTGCTGAGACCATCCTAAAGTTAACTCAGCACTATGGGTTCTGGGTGTGTCTGAACCGGGGTGCGTAAGAACCTCTGTGGGCCAGATCCAGCCCACCAAGCTGGTTGATCCCAGCCGCGACTGTTCTGCCACAACTCCGCCTCCAGTCCAATTGAAACCTGGAGGCAGAGGAGCATGTGAAGTTTCCCTCTACTGCCAGGGGCTTGTGGCTTCTAGAGGGAACTGCCAGCTGTTCTAAACAGCTAGCAGTTCTCCCTAGGTGCCGTGGACAGAGGGCAAAGACATCATGCACTCCCCCCACACTCAAGCCAATCAGGGTCTGTGGGCGGGGAAGCATGGGAAGTCTCCTGGCCCCACCCCTTCTCCCTGAGGCCCCGCTCTTTCTGGGGCAGCCCAGGACTACTTCACAATTTTGTGAAGTGGCTCCCCTTCACACATTATTGTCCACCCCTGGTCTGAATGCATTGACTGATGCAAATAATACCTTCAGAATAAAGGCCACTAATGTCTTCATTTGCCCTCTATGGGAAAAGATCTGGTTGCCAGGCTTCCTTGCCCATTATATGGGTAAAACAGCAGATTGGTGGATACCTCACTTAGCAACTAAGGCACAGAAGGGGGTGAGGAGAAGTAGCTGGGTGGATGAGTATGGGGATAGTGAAGGGGTTTGAGTGGAGGAGAGGGGGAAGAATTGAATAAGCAGATGAACAACTTCCAGAAATATCACTCTGGGTGGCTGCAGAATTTTTGAGCATCCTTGCAGAGGAAGGAAGGTCTAAACAGAGACAGGACTGCCGAAAGCGACTATACCCCAAGTGCAGGTATTACTAGAGAGGAGGCCACCCTTGGAGAACTGGAGTGAGCTAGCAGAGAAGTATGATATAGATAGAACAAGATGGAGCAAGCCAAAAGGACTTTTGAAAAGCAGGTGGGTAGTAGAGGCAGCAAAGACTACAGTGTGGGGCAAACTCTAACTTTATTTTGTAGAGCAGGGGTGGGGAACCTACCTACAGCCCACAGGACAGATCCAGCCTGCAGCATAGCTCAGGGCTTCCACCCACAGCAGGAGATGACAGCACCTGTAGTCCAGCTCCACTGCAAGTTTCCAAGCCCCAGTACAAGCTGAGCCCTGGGGCCCCTGTGAATGAGGTCTCTCTCTGTCTTTTTTTCCCAGGGTGAGCGAGAGGCCAGTGAAGTTTTTTCAGTTGTGGGCCAGGCTACTGAGGAGTTGTTTTGTTTTGCTTCTCACTTGGGGGCCAGGTCAGTGAAGGTGTGTTTTTTCCCCTTTTTTCTTCTCACTTGTGTGTGGCCCCCAACTGATTTTTCTGTGGGTGAGTGACCCCTGACTGAGAAAAGGTCACTGCCCCCCCCTTTTTTAAACAAAATATGTCCCAAAATATTTTTCACAGCTAAGTGAAAATAGAAAACAGCCAGAGGGAGAGAGCAGTTAAGAGGTAAAGGCAAGTGAGGAAAGATGTCTTTAGATGAGAAATGGGAACACCTGGCTGGATCAAAAGGGGAGATATAGGGTGCTGCTGTAGATGGCAGGAACTATAGAGGAGAAGAGTGTTATGCCAGTAATGGTTAGTTTGAGTAGAGGGACAGAGAAGGGAGAGGGGAGTAAAGAAACAGAATGCCCTGGAAACTATAGGTAGTTAGTGTATGTGTTAGGGCCTGATCCAAGTCCTTGACTTCAGTAGTTGGGCAATCTGTTTTACACAGAAGCCAGATTGAGACTGTGAAATGAACTCCCCCAGGAACTAAGAACCACCTCAAACATTCTTGCTATTTACTCCAAGTGCCCGGTGTATAAATGAGTCCGAACAGGCAGCTATAGAGTAGTATAATCTTCACTTACACCAGTCTATCTTTCCTGTGTAGATAAAGCCTTACTGACTTGTTTCAGGTCATTCAAATGGACTGTGGTAGAGAAGGGATCTGAACCTAGGTCTACCTTACTCTAAAGCACTAACCAGTAGGCAATCCAGCCTGCATGGAAAGTTGATGAGACTTCTCACAGTGATTAAAATCAAGCATGCGAGTAATTCATTACACACTCATGTCCTTGTGTTGAAATTCTCCAGCCATCTGACTGGATTGTGAGCACTTTCTCTTTGGCTAGTTTGACAGTCATGAAGCTGCACTAATAGGCTGTAGCAGCAATTCGTTCTCTCTCCCCCGTACAATATGCCCTCTTCCATATGCTAATCAGTCCTCACTGTACAGTGTGTTCCTAAACATTCTGACTATGATAAGACTTCCATGCTGAGTTACAAAGGAATTCCCTTTCTTCCAGTGCCCCGCTACTGTACACTATCCCCACCTCTGAGCACAAGAGAATGAGGACACTTGTGCATTAGCTACAAATCCACACAAACGGTGGCATGTGGATCACTTATAAGCCCAGTTATGTTTGTGAAGCAGCTGTGAAATATGCAGACTGTGTACAAAAGGAGAAAAGCTTTTCAAAACGCATGCATGAGCCCTTTCTAATAAAGTGAGATGGTTGTTTTTAATTAGAGCCAAACAAATAATTTCAGGCCCTGTTGTCTATTTTTGGTGGTACTTCCTAATTTTTTCTTTTCTCTTTACAAATTTCCATCATCATAAAGGCTTAGGAAACAGTCTTCAACCACTAAAATGAGCATCCTAACACTGAAGATGAGATTTAGAAAATCCCTGTAATTACTTGGAACCAGATTGAATTGAAAATACTCATTAATACCCCCTTTTAAATTAGGCCTTAATTAAAGATGGTGAGGTGCTGTTTAAGTACAGTGAAGGGCTTTAATTTTCATCAGCTCCCAGTTCCACTGGAAGCTGGCTTTGTGGAGCTATGGGAAGGGCTCATTCTGAGATCGGCATAGCTACGTATTTCACTTGTTTGTAATGGAAAGTCAGATGAAAGGGAATTTACCTACTGTCAACTCAAGTATCACGTAATTAAAAAAATCACATCTGGTTCACTACTTTTGTGGGATCACCACCCTATCCTGTAGATGTATGGTATGTCTCGAAACTCAACTGCACCTTCTGGAAGCTAATCAGAACAACTGTCATATTAAACAGACAATGCAGGTATAATGTTTATAAACAGTCCCAAATCCCCTTGATATTAAAACAGTGCTAGGACTCCAGATCATGAGCAGCTGTTTCTTCTCTCCCCACCCCCTAAGGAACTCTACATCTCTGTCACTGCATTGCTATTTCCTCTTGTCTGCTAGTCATCAGTCTTAGGAATATACAATGGTGCAGTTTCCCCCTCTTCCTGTGAAATCTGCTTTAAATTCTGTTTACCTGCTTGAGGCTCAGCAAGTCATCTTTGCCTGAGCACATATGGAATTCACAACTCATTAACAGTTTGTGTTAAAATTCCTAGCGGAAATGTTTTCCCGTGGGAGATGCAAATTAGATAAAACTTTGATGTAAACTAAAGAGATGTTTTGATGAAGGGATTACTGTAAGATTTTGCCTGCCTTGCAGCCCAGGAGTAAATCCAGTCCACAGTTCTCTGCAAGAACTCAGTATACAATATCTTCACTTTAAACATGCATGCAAGCTCTTTATGGGTATCACTTAGCTTTGTTCAAATTGCTTGCTTCCAAGTGTGAAAATGAAGCTGGTGTTCGGATGGGTTTCACCAGGTATCATCATTCAAAGAATTATTTAAAACCAATCTCAGTGAGAGGTGGGTCAATATCAAAATGTCCCAGAGCCCCAGCCGTAATCAAAATGCTCCTAATAAACAGAGTGAGCCGACCCAACTGATGTTCATTATCATAAGGAGTTACACACCGCTGACTGCCTGGTGTTCACTCTGAGGCTGAAGAGAACTTTAGGCTACATCTACACTACGAGTTTTCTCGGCAAAAAATATGCTAATGCGGAACTCATTTGCATGAGTCGAGATCTCATTTGCATATTTTCTGCTGATCCGTTTTTGTGCTGAGGTTTCTGCACAAAACCATGCAGTGTGGATGTTTCCTTTTTGCGCAAAAACTCCTTTTCCCGCCAGATTGGTAAACCTCCTTTTTTGGGGCATAAGGATCTTGCGGAAAAGGGGTTTTTGCACAAAAAGGAAACATCCACTCTTGTTTTTGCACAAAAACCCCAGCACAAATATGGATCAGCAGAAAATATGCAAATGAGATCACGACTCATGCAAATGAGTCCTGCATTAGCATATTTTTTGCTGAGAAAACTCGTAGTGTAGACGTAGCCTTATTGAATTAGCTGTGGAGGAGGAGGAAGTGGAGGAACAATGATGCATCACATGGCTGTTTCTCTAGCTAGGGGGACGTTCTTCCAGAGCACTTCATTGGTGGAGACAGGTGCCAACCCTGGTCCATTGTTAGCGAAAGGTAAGTTTTAGATGCAGTTTGAAAAGCACTTGGTAGGGGGAGGAGCTGAAGAGAACGCTTTACACCACCAGTGGCTGCAGCACATGAAGGGGCAGAGGACAAATGCCTGTGTGTGGAGGGGAGCCAAGACTCGTGAAAAGCGTCAACTTGTATCTAATGGGAACACTAGTAAAAGGCTGTGTTGTGGCATGCTATTGTGATCATGTATTATGTCTAAAATGCAACTGGGTTTGTTTTCTTTGTTCCTTTCTATGTTTTTCCCACTCCAATTGTCTATTGGAAGGAAACTCCCCCTATTGGCAGGCATAATTGTCCTTCATGTGATTTATTTCATCCTCCTCTGAAACCAGTTGCTCTGGTCTCTATCCTACAGAATAGACGACTAGATAAGCTACTGGTAGCAAGGCAATTCTCTCTTCAGTGTTGTCATGGAAGAAGTGATTAACAAGTAAGTTTAATCAGTATTAAAAGAAGATGCATCCTTTAGTGGAGTGCCACCAACATACAGTTATCTTGGTAATATGTAAAAGCTTCACTTAGGCTTGATTCTCCCCTGCTTTGCACTTTGAGTAATCTACTTAGACCTGTGGAAAGAACATGTAAAAACACTACCAGATCAGAACTGTTTGCACTTGCTAAGGCAGTTGTGAATCAGCATCAGTGCATGTACATGGCTAGTTTCAGCCTGCAGATAAGGTAACACGGATAGTAGGATTGTCAGCTATCCTGATGTATCAAAGGCACAACAAGTGTCTTACATCAGGCGCTGGTGATATATTTTGGACTTCAATAGTATGTTGTAGGCACACTGAGGATAACTCCACTGGTTATTAAATGCTCATTCCTATGGGGCTATCACCACTGATCTATAGGTTTGCTTTTGTTTTCTCCTTTTGGAAGGCATAGTTGGATGCTCTTCTGCTTTCTCCAGGCTCTGCTCAGAATGGGGCTAAGGGGAAAGCATGACAAAGAATGAATATAATGAAGCCTCTGCTTTTCAGGACTACTACAGTGTGGTGCATAATAATGATTTAGTTTCAGAGACCTCTACAATGATTTTTGACATTAGCATTTCACTTCAGGGCTAGTACCTCAGCCGTCAATATGAGCTTTGCCACTGGCTTCCAAGGAAACAGGGCCAGGATCTCCTTGGAAAAAGGGAAGTGAGACTGTCTGCAACTGTTGCTGTTCAGTGATACCACTAGTTTTCTTGGGTAAATCAGTTGTGGGGAACTGGGTGCTCATGGTAAAGGGTATAGAGAGCAGGCTTGCAGTGACTGCATGCTGTTGCTCTTTGTGACCTGGTCTCTATTAAGAATTGCTGCTCTCAGTCCTGTTCTCAATGGACTAGTGGTGCCCATATCTCAGAATATAACAACCCCTTGGCAATAATTCTGACTCCACCGAAAGATGCAGAATTATGGCTATGGAGACTGCATTACCTCCTGACTCTGACAGGTGCCACTGTCTCAGTTATGCCTGGATACAGAGGAGATGCCTATCTCCAGTGCTGTGAACCTACAGTCATTTGGGAGCACTCAACTTTATATCAAAAACACAAGGTGGTTGTTGCTATTTCTGTCTCATTAGCATGTTGGCTGCCAATGGTTTCCATGCAGACTTCATAACAATAGCCACAGAATGCAACTTTGCTGTCAGGGCTGCTAGCGATAATAAATGTGGGCCTTAAAGGAGACATGAACACATCACCCCATGTGTAGTACTTTCTTTTCCTTTGTGTGAAGGGTTGGTTACTACTGCTGTCACCGCAGCTGGTCATGCTGGAGCGAAAGGAAACTGCTATTTACTGTACTCAATTAGCCGCAATAGAGCCCAAGGAGAAAGGCACAAAGTCTTTTTTCAGGCTCTTAAGTAAAGAGAAAATATAAACTTTAATTATACTATTTGCATTTAAGAAATTTGGTCCTGCTTCGCCCCTGTCCCAACAGTAAGCAGGCTGGCTACATAAGCTACTAGTTTTTCATCTGAGTAAAATATGCGTGTGGCCTGAAGCAAAATGTCAAAAGAGCTACAACTAAAACAAATCTGCACTTCTGGTGTCATTACTCCAAGGCTTTAATTTGTGTGTAAAATATTCAAATTCCTGATGAAAGTTTGGGTAACCTTTTTAGACAGCAGGCTCCATCTTTTTTTTTTTTTTTTTTTTTTTCTTTGCAAAAGACAAGTACATGGGATGATTCAGCTAAGGCACAAAGACCCTGAATTCTTCCCCCAGTATAAATCAAGAATCATTCCACTCACTTCAAAGTGGTTAAATCACTGAGTGGAGAATCTGGTTTAAAATGTGTTTATATGACCATGGCAGCATTTTGATGCTGATTAGTATTGCTAAATGCTAGCAGTCTGCTATGACCACACACCGATTTTCTAGGATTACTGAGGATACTTTGAACACCATAATTATCAAAAGTACACTTCCATCATAGCCAATCTTTTAAAGGGATGTTTGCTAACATTTATGTCAGTCCCTTTTTCTTATTTGCAAACTCTCTTTTCTGTCTTGCTCAAATATTAATTAAAACACTTTTTTTTAAAATGGCACAGTTTAACATTTCACTTCCTGTGCTTCCATCCTGTCAAATACAATTCCAGATAACTAGAACCACTTGTCTTCTGTGATCAAAGTGATAGAGAGTCTTGTGTTCTCAAGACTTCTGGGCACCGTGTCAAAAAATCAGCCATGTCATGAGTGTAATAGGTAATTCACCTTGCTATACTGCATTTTTTCCAAAGAAGGGGGTAACTGAGCAGATCTCGGGAGCACATTTTCAAGTGTGATAAGAAATACAAGGGCAAACAAAAGCCAGAGACAGAGAGCCTTTTTCAACTTTGCAACTGGGAAACAAACAAAACAATACAGATTCACAGATCTTAAGGCCAGATGGGACCATACGATCATCCTACACTGACCTGTTACCCTAGAGAATACAGGCCATAGAATGTCACCCAGTCATTCCTTCAGTAGAAGGAAATATTTTTTTCCTTGTAATGTAAGTGGTCACTGCATGTGATCGTTGCCTTGTAACTTATTTTAAATTGAATGAAATGCAGAGTAAATTTACCAGTTGTCTTCCTGATTTCATAGGCTTTGAGGTCAGTGACCTGCAAACTCCTTTATGATCCCTGTGTTCTGAGGAGAACCCTCGGGCTGAAGTCAGGGTGACCTCAGAGCCTCAAGAAAATCTACACGTCAATAACCTTTTATTTCTGACCTATTTAACTGGCTTTAGTGGGCCATGAAGGCCTGAATGTCAGCTTTTTCAGATTCCTGGGAAGCATCAAACCTCCTGAATCTAATTCTCTTTGTTGTTCTCCCATATTCAGGTTGCTGATGTTGCAACAGCAACTCTGTCATGTATGAGAGGGGGAAGCTTTGGGACATCAAGTATAATGCAGCTAGTAGTGTCTGACAATGCAGTCAAGCAACTGAATAACTGTGTCTGCCTTTGCACAGGAGTCCCTACCCACTCCTCAGCTGATTGTCCTTGGAAAGTAGAAAATATTGTTATATGAATTGATTATCATTTGACTCTCTTGGTCAGGTCAAAGAGTCCATCTTTCACAGGGGCACTTTCTCCCATCGTCTAGTTTCATTCTCCATAATAAAACCCACTGCTTTCTGTTCTCCTCTCTCCACCCCCAACCCTGCCTCCCTGCCACTTCCCCCTAAGGTTGCATTCTAATGACTTCTCTTTAGTGCAGTTGTTTTAAGTATGATTTCTCATATTTTTCAGTCTTCCATTCTTCAGGATCCAAAGCACTTCATAACCTATGGGCTTGATCTTCATTCTCTGTTTGAAGCCAATCACCAAACTCATGCTGGATTCAAGGGAAGCAAGATAAGTCCTAATTGAACTTGAGGTTTTAAGATGGTATCTTTTGTACAAGATGGGCTGGAAGTGTTCTGGCAAGAACAACAAGGCAAATCACTATTCTTAAGAAAAGTGGCTTGGAAAAAGACAAGATCTGGATTTTGAAGGTGTCCTAAAAAGACTTTCATCTGATCAATTGGATTTAGCTAGCATTCATTATCTTGAAAGGCTCATGGTGAAAGTCAGGCTTAATGAAATTTCTCTTTCTCTCTCAAATCGTGAATGGGGTAACAGAAGTTTTCATGACAGATCTAGTTCTTGTGCTCTATTTTTTCACCATCAAAGTAAATTGTAAGTAATAGTAGCTCTGATGGAAGAATAGACTCTCTTCCATGCAACCCAGGAACAAACTGATGTCCTAACTTCATCTTATTCTGCCTCAATCTCCTACAACTAAGCCAACAATGGGTCAGAATAACCATATAAAGAAAACATACTGAAATGACAGCACCCAGTTACATAGCTGGCTCCTAATAGAGTACAAAGGATAAGCAAATCATTCCAGAATTAAGGCCCTCATTCATTGGTTTGAAAGTCATTGTTCCTTTTTTCCATACAAGAACAGGCCAAGCAGCCTGCCTCTGCTAGGTTTTGCCTAAAAAATAAGATTATTTATGCTGTATTTCTATCACTTCAAAATTTTCAAATTTTTCTTGAGTTTTGGCCTTTATCCTTATCTCTTGCTTAATGCTTCCAGGAGCAATGATTTTTCCCTTCTCCTCCAAAAACAAAGGGAAGTTAGGGACTCTAATCAGGTTTATGCATTTGAAAATATTTTCTCTTTTTTAAAAATTTAAATAAGCAGATACATCTGTTAATTTCTTAGGGGATCACTAGAGTGTTCTTGATTTCAAGATGGAATGTGGTGAACTCTGTCAATCCACGATTGGGGTAATGGTCTCTAGGCCTGCCCCATGCTTGGCCTCTCTGTTTAGGTACACTGAGCACTGCTCTGGCTCACTGAGGATTGAATCTATTTTGTTTAGTGTGTTGGAGTATTGGATTACTTTGTCAACAAATGTGGAAGCAAACCTGTGCACTGTGGAACTGCACAGGCATCAAAAACTGACTGGATGAAAACATGAATGGTACTTACTATTTACAAGCTCAGTTAGTCTTGTAAGAGTGTATGTAGCTAATAAGAAAGGTTGTGTATTGCTTCTGGCTTGGTCTGATGGGTCTGCAGATAGAGCTTGAGCCAAGCCAACTGAAATTATTTGGAACCTTTCCAGAGATCAGACTCATAGAACATTATGTTGCTATGTAAGAGTTCCTGCTTTTAACCTTGGGAACTTGCACCACTCAATTCATTGAGACTTCAGTGGCGTGACTAGCAATAAAAATGCATTACCGAAGTGTAAAGGAAAAAAAGCTGAGAATTCAGGGATCTCTTGGAGAATCTGACCAACAGGGGAGAGTCACACACTGTCTGAGGTTTTAATTCTCTGTGTCCATTTTGTCACCAGTATTTATTCCTGATCCAGTAGCAGGTTGCTACATGTCACAAGGCCATTTCTGCTCCCTTTTTTGTTTCTCCCTATGTCAGGCTGTTTTTCCCAGTTCATATTGGTGCTGGTAGTACAAAGGAAAGTATCACCTCTTTTGGTGCAATGTGATGTGATACGTGTGTGTGTGTGTATACACACATATAGAGGCAGCATCTCAAAATAATGGATTTTGTGTGAGGAAACCTCCTATGACCTCTTTTTAAACTCTCCACTATCTCTTCCACTAGTTTGTGTTGAGAGCCACTTGTAATTAAGCCTTGTAATAGGCTTCCAAGAGAGGATGTACAATCCCCTTCACTGAAGATTTTTAAGAACTGGTTGGGCCAACACTTGCCAGGGATGGTTAGGTTTACTTGATCCTTCCTGGGCATAGCCTAGACTTGATGACTTCTTGGTTTCCCTTCCAGTCCTCCACTTCTATTTGCTGACAGCTGAGGAAGGTTGAGTCTCAAGTCCTGGGTTCTATGGGAAGTATACTCCGATGGGTCCAGACACTGGCACTCCATGTTGTCTTCATTCCAATCTCCTCCAACTAAGTGTTTATAACATAAAGAGGTAGTAAGGAGTTTAACAGCTCAGACTGTTGTAGTATAGATCAGTGTGACTTAGCATATATTTTCTTCAAGTAGCAAAAACACAGCCACTGGAACTGGCAGGAAATACATTTGTAACTGAAAGTTGTCTGAAATGAAGGAATTACATTAAGTAATAACCTTGTCACTTCTTTATGACATGGTAGCCATAAAATCTGCTTGTGCCTGTCACCTCTTAGTGTATCTTGTGGTACATTTTATGTACTTCAAGTATGTTACAAGATTTCAAGAAAATCATTATCCTCTCATCCCCTGAACAACAGTCTTGATATTTGTTTTGCTAATTTGCATCAATCTCTGCTATATGCAACAAAACCAAGTTGTTTGCAAGGCAAAACTGAAAAGTGATGCTTTTCTAACCCTGCCTAGTGGTTTGACTTGGATGACTATGTCTTTAAATTCTAGCAGCCTTTATAATGGCATCTCAGCCAGAGGTTAGCAGTGGACCTGCATCTAGTTAATGATTTATAGTTCCTAAATGCAAATTTTTCAGATAAAATTCTTGGTAACACAAAAGAGACCTGGTGAGAACTCAGATGTCCATATTATCTTTGCTCCTCAACTCTCCTTCAGCCTTCCTTACTGATCAAATATACTCTCTATGCGGGAGATTTTGCCTTCCCTTCAGAAACAGAATCCACAGGTATAACTAAAACATGACAGGCTTGGTGTTCTAAGGAAAATATCAGCTTAACATAGAAAAACCTCCTGAGAAATGCAGCCTTGGGAAGATAGCTCCTCCATTTCTAGTATGAGGAGCTTCACATTAAGGAATATGTAAATGAGTAGGAGTAGATGGCATATAATTGTGGGGGCAGGAAAGGGGGGAAGTTAGTAACACACTTGTTTATTTGGTGACTAAATCTTACAGTTTTCTAAATAAAATGGTGAATAAGGATATCTGGAAGACAAGAATTCCATTTTGAAAAAAGTCGAGGAATTTGGTTTTGCTCAGCCAGACTTTTTGAAATTCTTCTTGGGGAAAAAAGAGGGGAGAGAAACCCTCCCCACCCTAGAACAGCCAATAGCCCAGTGATTAGGGGAATTCCTTTGGGATGTTGCAGGCTAAAGTTCAAGTCCCTCAGTGCTTCATCCTGATTGTGAGGGCTATTCTGGGCTGTGTCTCTTTCATATTTTGGCCAGAAATTCCATCCTGAACCTGAGGAATTTTCCTGATGAAAACTTTGTCAAAAACCAACATGTTTATGTAGAAAATGTTGGTTTAACTGAAATAGCATCTTTTTGACAAAAATTTTGTCAAAAAATTCCTGACTATCTCAACTGGTGAAAACCTTCTCTTTTTTTGCAAGTTTTGAGATTTAAAAATCAGCCACATGGATTTTTATGAATAAACTTAATTATTTACCTATTGCTCTGAAAATTAAGCATGCCAAATGTCAACCAAAACAAAGGAAAATAATCTGAGTGCTTGAAAACAGAGTTTTCTTAGTTTCTGTAATTTCCACTCCAGTTCATCTGATGAAGTGAGTTTTACCCATGAAAGCTCATGAATCTATATATTTGTGTTAGTGTCTTAAGGTGCCACAGGGCTACTAGTTTTTAAAGTTACAAACTAACATAGCTACTCTTCTGAGACTTGAAAACAGAGGGTTATTATAAAGTACTTTTGTTGTCACAGCAGTAGTCTAATGACTGCAAACCATAAGATCACCAAAAATATTGAAATGTGTTTTTGATGCATGTGGTTTTGCAAAAAACGTTCACTCTCTTTGCACTCCTTCCCCCCTACGAATTAATAACAAATATATTTTCAATTGCAAAGGTCTTAATTTGCCACTAGTTATGGAATGCAGGAAGCACAGTGCTTAATCATTCAGTCAGTGCTTCCACTGCAAATTCTTCAAACCAGTAACAATTTCCCATTATGTCATTCTTACTAAGATAGATGTGGCTGAGTGATAAGCCTGGGGGAGGGAAGCAAAGCTGCAAATGAACAATGCTCTGTGCATAGCAAAGCCTTATAGACCTTGTCTCTTCTAGTCTCTCTGATTTATAATTGGGGATTTTGTACATTCGATCCTATATCTGTAAGACATGACGAATGAAAGAAATGAAAATGTCATTTGTTTCTTACCCTGGTGATTTATGTGTTATTAAGTGGCTTCTGCTGCACAACGAAACCAGTTTTCCTTGACAGATTGCTTTGCCCCTGTATTTGATTTCGATTTCCCACTGAATAGTGCCAAATGAAATCTGTTATGTTTTAAGTTGCAATATGACTTTCCCCACTACCATCATATCAGTCATCCCATATCTCTTAACTAGATGCCTTAAGAAGTACAAAGCACATTTTTCAGTGAGATATATGAACCAAACACTGTTGATTATTATGAAAGCTGATTTATTCAAAGTGAAACACATAGGATGCTCTTAAGTGATGATCGCTGGGTTTCCCTGGTGAAACTGTTTCTTCTTGGTATATAACTGACAAATTGTCCGTTTCTGTGAAATACATTTTTTTAGGTATCTAGTCACACAGTATTGAAAACAACCATCCAATTCAGAGAAAGATAAATTATTGTTTGGCAGTACTTGTCCTGAAGATTACCAGATGGTCTCTCTCTCCCTTTGAACTTGTTCCCTTTAAGACTAAAAGACAAACTCAGATTTGGCTGTGCTTCCTTTTCTGAGAAGTTTCAGATGTATCTTCTCATTTCCTGTTAGAGAGCTACCTTGTAGCAGCAATAAACCAGTCATTTTTGAGACTCCCGACTGACAGTGTGCAAGGAGAGAAACCCTTTACCTCCTCAGATATAGTCCAAAATCAATAGCAAGTGGTCAGTTCTGCAAGGCACCAGTTGCACTCAGATCCTGTCCAGCTTCCCATTTTGAAATGGACAGAGGGCTCTTCTGTATATTGAATGTACAGAACTGATATTCACTTTCCTGAAGTATGGGAAAGAGAGCAGAACCTGATGAAGGCATAGAAGGGCACTATCGACACCTGGAGAGAATGGCAGGAGAGCTAAGCAGGGCATATTAACGTGGGGGAGGTGAACGCTGTAATCGCTGCCATTCCCCTGGCTATTCTTGCGAATGTTCCCAGGCTGAGTTCCCTTCCTTCTCTGTAAGGCCATAAAAGAAACCCCTTCACAGGCTAGTCTTTCCTTTTTCAACTCCTTTGGGAGAGGAACATCTGGCATTGCTAAGAGCTATACAACAATACTGAGTACAGACATGGGAGAGACAGCTTTCTTCCTGTCTAGAGCCAACATCACAGTGACCAGCACAATGGAATGACTATGGAATAGACTAATGAAGGAGCATGTGAAAGTACAGCACCCCTGCTGTCGGTCTGTCTGCTCTCTGATCTCCTCTAGTCAGGATGCATTCAGCATTTTTCAGCTAATGGTTTTAGTCCAACAGTCAAGGATTTCTGGCAAATGAGTTCACAAGCCTTTTACAAGCTGAGGTAAAACGTTCAGGGCTTGTTCCTGGTCTATACAACTCCAGGGTTAGGTTGACCTAAGCTGCTTTGTGTTGACCTAACTGTGGAAGTGTTTTAACTTGAATTTGACTCCCACTGGCATGAATGCCTTTCAGTGAGTTAATTTGGTAACCACCCTACCTTCCCAAGCAATGGAGAATCACAGTCGAAGTAATTATGTTGATGCAGTGTCAGTGAGGAAACTGCATTGCTTATGTTGACTATTGCTGGCTTTCTGGAGCCATCCCACGATGCCCCACGCTGACAATGCAATCAATACAAGTGCTCCTAGAGAGGACACACACTGCGGACCCTAGGAGCCAAGTATGCATGCAAGTGATGTAATAACTCGCAGGGTTGTACACTGAGGTAAATTAGGTTGATGTAATTTTTGCAGCATAGACATGGTATTTATAATATCTATATTAGAAATCTTTATTTCAGAGGTGTAGCTGTGTTAGTCTGTTTCGGCAAAAACAAGGGATCCTGTGGCACCTTAAAGACTAAGCAATTTATTTGGGCATGAGCTTTTGTGAGCTGAGCCCACTTCATCAGATGCATGAAACTGATGAAGTGGGCTCCAGCCCACAAATGTTTATGCCTAAAAAAATTGTTGGTCTTTAAGGTGCCACAGGACTCCTCTCTGTTTTTACTTTACTCGTGTTGGCATTTGTCTCTGGTGTTGTGACTTTAAACCACCCTGATTGGCTGAAGAAGAGGCTTGAGAACTTGAAAATCCCGCCCCCCCATCTTTGTAAAGAACATTTAGAATTTGTGTTTCGTGTAAATACTCAAAAGCTGTTGTCTGTGATCTGGGGGGAGCTAATCACAGACAACATTTAAAATATTTCCTGACAACTATTAGCTGTAACCATACTTTTCTCTTGCTAAATGTTCTAGTGCCATATTTTTATTACATATTTATGTTTAGTACAATAATTGGCTATTTTAAGGGGTCTTGGCAGTAGTATTGCCCTCTCTGGTGGTCACTGGCTAGCTAAAGGCATATATTCTCAAGGCCTTTTGATCCTCCCTTGGCTTTGTCACCTCTCTGTCCACAGGGTAGGAGGTGGTTTTCCTAGGCTACGTCTACACTGCAGGCTTTTTGCGCAAGAATGCCTGTTCTTGCGCAAAAACTTAGAGTGTCTACACAGCACACGCATTCTTGCGCAAGTAAATTTACAGTAAAGCGTCAAAAAACAGGGTTTCTTGCGCAAGAGTTATTCCTCTCCCCACAAGGAATAAGCCTTCTTGCACAAGAGCTCTTCCACAAGAAGGCAGTGTAAACAGGCAACAGGGATTTCTTGCGCAAGAAAGCCCTATGGCTAAAATGGCTATCAGAGCTTTCTTGTGCAAGAGAGCGTCCACACTGCCATGGATGCTCTTGCACAAAAGCACAGCTCTTCCACAAAAGCACATGGCAGTGTGGACGCACTCTTGTGGAAGACCTTTTGCACAAGAACTCTTACACAAAACAGTTCTTGCGCAAAAAGCCTGCAGTGTAGACGTAGCCCTAATGTTTACTTTACCCCCCCCTCCACCCCCCACTGATTGCTTTCCTGAAACTTGCCTGGGAAGACTCACACTATCTAGAGTGTCAACCAAAATCCAGGAAACATGTTTAAAAACACCAGTGCCTTTCTCTCTTGGGATGATCTGGTGTACATCTATTGCTATCATAAAACCTTATCCTGTTCTTTCTTCCTTCCAGTGATGCTGAATCTGAGGCAAATAGATCTCAAGACTCATACATCAATCCATAATAACTTTTATTTCTACAGCGTCCATCCAAACCTAAAGGTTTCTGTCACTTCTCCTCTGGCATTTATATTGCACGTTGCTCACATAGCAAAGTGATGTTCCTTCTAACTTCAAAGATTTGACAGAGGAATGTCCTATGCCACTGTGTTAGTGTGCGTGTGTTTTAACTGTAGGAAGGCCCGGTCACAAGTATGTCTTGCTCTGAGTTCCTAACAGGAAATAATTTCCTGTCTTTGGCTTGTCTTTTTCCCATAGTGACATGTAGTTTTGGGCCAAATCAAAGCCTGATGATTACCTAAACTGTGCAGGATTGTAAATAATGGGTCCAATCTTGGCTTCACTGAAATTGATGGGAGTTAGGCCACTGACTCAAGTGGAGGCAAGATTTCATCCGATACATTTGAATCCTGTGAATTGTATTTAGCAGTGGTAGCAAAGTTAACTCAGTGATTGGGGATATTGTGTGTTCATTCTCCTTTGTTTTGTTTTCCCCTGTATGTAGGTTTGACTGTTCTGACTGTTCCATAGTTATCAATGGTTATGTTCATGTGTGCTGTTTCACCACTGGTCAAGCAGGATTATTTCATGTATAGTCAATCCTAGAAAAGCATAAACTACATGGAGACAGCTGAGGGACTGTCTGTGATTGACAAGATGATGTAGTTACAGTGGCACAACACCCTTCTGTGGACACTGGCATGTGTCTAATATTGATTTAGAAGCTAAATTGATATCAGATCACTCTCGGCCCAGGGCTGACCCTACCAGTGCTGGTGCCCACTGCAGCCCAGCACTGGCGTACTCCCCTCCCCGCATGAGGGAGAGGGGCCTACAGGCAGCAGATGCTGTGGGGGCAGGGGTTTGCCAACTTTCCCAGACTGTATGGACTGGACACCATTTGCTGCAATGGCGTCTGATCCAGGAGAGCTGGCAACCCTGGAGCATGGCAGGGAGACTCAACTGTAGCCTAGGGAGCAGGCGAGAGGCGCGGGTGGTGGTGAATGGTGTGAGCATGGGCCAGACGAGCAGAGGGCAGCTGTGCTGCTGGCTGGAGAGAAGCGGCGCTTTGTAGGGGAAAGTGCTGCTTCTCTACAGCTGCTGGCTGTGCAACTGCCCCCGGCTTCCTCTGGCCCATGCTCACACCTCTCTCTGCTGCCTGTTGAGCAGGGGCTGGACACTGAGCCTGTGGGCGGAGGTCGGGGGGAGACGGGATGGGGACCGCATCCCATTCCTAGGCATATGCAGCATAGGGCACCCCTATATTTAGTGGTGCCTTATGTAGCTGTGTATGCTGCATATGCCTAAACTTGGCCCCCTCTTAGCCACTCTTTTATATTAAGTAGATGATGTCCATGGCTGAACCGATTTTTAGAAACTGGCTTAATCAAACTGGTGCGACTTCTTTACATAGACTAGGGCTGAGAGATGACATGGTGGTCTTCAGGGCTGTGGAGAGCCAATTTGTAGGTAGAAAAGGCAGCCCTTAGTGTGCAGAAACCAGACGCTGCAGGCTGTGGGAGCTGTTGTGACTGACAATAGTAGTTTGGAGGCAGCTGCAGTTCTGGGGGAACCAGTGGTCCCAGTGGATGATATGAGCAGTAGAGCCTCAGATCAAATTAGTAGGAGACTGTATTCACAACTGTGTGTAGTGTCTCTTGTAAGTTTGCTGGCTCATATTCCAAGTCTGGGATAAGTTGTAATGTCACTAATTCTGTGCAAGGCACTGCCAAATACAAGCCTTGTCCAAAGGAGCTTATACTCTACAAGGTCGCCATAGGCAAGGGGAAGCATGATGCAGTGGGGGAGCCAAAAAAAAAAAAGCTTCGAAGCCTATGGAACAGATACTTAGTTGACTGTCCTGGATTAGTATTTGTTGGCCTTATGGAAAATCTGGGTCTTTAGGAGTCTGGTTAAGCAAAGAGTAGGCATCAGTGTTCCCTGTAAGCTGAGCACTTGAGCAGCCACTCGGGAGAGATTCAAATGCTGCCCAGCCTATTATCAGAGCACCCACAATTGGAAGTATGTGTTTCTATTGGTGGTGCACATTCTTTGGCGCACATAACAAAATTTATTCTGTGCATGGATGGAAAAAGTTAGAGGGAATATTAGTAGGGACCTGCTCTCCTGAGGCTTGTGGTGCATTGCATACAGAGGACAGAACAAGGAGAAATACTTGAGGGGGGGAGCTGGTTCAAGACTGTGAAATGAGCTTCCAGAAGTACAAAGGACTAGGACAAACCTCATCACCTTCTGTTCAAAATGCAAGGCACATCTCTTTGCCCTTGCCTTCTTGAGCAAATGTAATGCCAGCAGACCCCGATCATCTGCAGGTGGAATTGCACTAAGCTCCAGAGGTCCAAGGTTCATGAGCTAAAAGCTAACTGCCTCTCAGCTAAGGCTGGAGAGCAGACTCATTCTCTTTTTGTAAGGGGTCTCAGTGCCACTTACAGTACATCACACCCAGTAGTTACACAAACACCCAGCAATGTGCATATAGATACATAAATCCATCCCCAAGCCAAACATTCCAGTGCAAGAGTTCCCTCCCACACTTCTTGCCCCCGCCCCCGCCTGTGGAGCATGTGACAGATGCTAGTTATGCTCCTGCAAGCCCTCCTGGAAGGTGCTGAGATACAAGGGTGATGAATGTGGTAGCAGAATCTTGCTCGAGTGGGGGAAAAAGAACTGAAGAAGGAGATGCTGAGGCCTCCATCACTAAGGGAAGATTAATAAAGCCTGACTCAAACTTGCCCCCCTTGCGCATGATGCTGTGCAAACATGAGCAAAGAGATATTTGCTGCCCTGAAAAGCATAGTGAGAAACAAGCCCCAGTTTATATGGGGGATTTTTCAGGGCCAGAAGAACAGAAGTTTCTCACAGAGTGTTGCTGTTTCTGTTTCTGCAACAAATCTAACCCTTTCCTGAATAATGAACTCACTTCAAATAGCTTCTGAGTACTCACCAGTGAGTGTTTGAGGTGTGGGCTCACTTGCTTTCTAGTCTATTGGGAAATAGTCTCTGTTTACTCATAGTTTGGCAGGTAACCTTTTCTCATGGGTATCTGAGCTATTTTTAGATCTAGCTGACACATTTCTAAAAGCCCATTAATGAGTCAGGAATGCTCATCCTAAGAATGGGTATTTGTTGTTTTCTGTTCCAGGAAAGCAAAACTATCAGTGATCAAACAAAAGATTTATGAGTAGCATGAAGACTTTTATAGATAGTAACCATGGAAACCAGTTAATTAGGACTAAGCTGTCAATAAAATATTCAGTATCCTCTTTGGAATGTGCCTGTAGACTGTGCTTTGCACCAGAAATGGATTTACAAATGTACAGAACAGTCCCAGCTTATTTTAATGTCCTGTCTCACTTGGCTACTTCAACACCTGTTTGCCTCTGGGTGTTTTTTATCTTTCTCAGCTGAAGAGTCCTTGGTTTTGTTTCAATAAACAATAAAAGTCAGGAAATAACTTAGTGGAGGGTGTGAAGGGGAAGTCCTTCTTTTAAATGGTTCACAGTCAAGCACGAGAGCTCATTATTTGCCAGGCTACCTCCAAACCTTTCTATGTATTGCTAGGGTCTGCTCCAACTCCCCACTCTAGGGGATTGCAGAACTTCCACTGAGGTAAACAAGAGCCAACTCAAGCCTCTAAAGCCCAGGCAGCAGCACTGGTATGAAAAAATAACGGAGTTTGAGGACAATAGGAATGATTGTCATTTTCCACTCACAAAGAGCATCACCATGCTTTCAGATAGTTACTTTTACACTGTGTTTTGTCTCACGATATAAAGTAAAACAGACACTCTGCTCTCCTGCCACTTCAGTGTAAATGAGGAGTTACTCGGTTATAGTCAACCAAGCTGTGCCGGTGTCAGCTGAGAGGACATAAAAACAGCCCTACTGGATCAGATCAAACGTCCATCCAGTCCAGTATTCTGTCATCTAACGACAGATGATGCCGGGTGCTTCAGAAGGATTCCTGGTCTCCAAGTGATAGAGTGTGTGCGCATTTGTATATCTTCCATAGGAGGCTACTGCTGAAAACACAATGGCAGCTGCCTTTGCAACTAAGTAGGAGCCCTTCTGTCTGTTGAGGAAAGGGCACATAGGCTACAAGGTATAGCAGGTACGGCACAAGCTGCATACTTTAATGCATAAACTGCTGAAGTAAGATCTAACCTGAATTTTCACTTAATATTCAAAACAAATCTTTTCTGAGCTTTGCAAAAACCAGCAACTAATTCCTCCCATGGCCATATCTTTAATTCTTGCTTTTCTCAGCTAGAGTTGGAAACAGGAGAACCAGGTTCTCACAAGAGAGTCTGTTTTGAGTCTAGCCAACCCAAGTGGAAGCAGAAAGCCCTGGGATATTTGGGACAGAGCCTGTTCTCACAGGACTTCCTGTGGCTTAACAAAGCCATGTGCAGAGCTGTTCTTCCCATTCCTGTGCTGATACTGAGATTAGCAATGGCAACCTCAAGCATACAGATGCCAAATGGATTAGTTTAAATGGATTAGTAGATTTTATTCACATGCTTCTGTGAGAAGGGATAAAGTGAAAGGAAATACTTTTTTTTCCCACTTCAAAGGTGATTGAGTAGATAAAACAGATTGAATTACACCACTTCTGGGTATGTGCAAGTACCATTGTCATAGCATTATAATCATTACACTAATATTGTGAGAGATTTCAAACACGTTACCTCTGCATCCATGTGAGTTGTACTCTTACTTTACAGCTGATTTACATCCGGACTGGCTAACTGACACGGGGCAGCAAAGGGGGCTGCTGTCCCGGGGACCCGGCGATGCAAAAGGGCCCGGGGTTTCTGGTTGACACCAATGCTACCTACAGCAGCAGTGGTGGCCAGCAGCCTGGGCCCTTCAAATCACTGCCAGAGAGCCAGGCAGTGCACTCCATGTGGCTTTGAGGGCTGCCCGGGGAGTGGGGGAGCATGGCGCCATGCGCTCTGGGCAACACTGATGGCTGGCTGCCCCTGCCCCTTTTGGGAGTGCAGAGCTACCTCCTGATCTTGCCTAGAGGCCCAGCAAAGACCCCATGTATCCAGAAACACTACTGTAGATCCAGAGCTGTGGCTTCTCTAATGCACTCATTTAGCACCAGTGATTCCAAAGCAGGTTTGGGAAGAAGGCTTTTCTAGAAAGGAACTTCAATAATGATAGGGCGGATAGACCTAAACTGAAGGGGCAGATAGATCTAAACTGAAGGATTAGGGTGGTAGGTTAGCAGTTAGAGTTGAACCAAGGTCTCCTGTGCTCTTCCACAGGCTTCCTATGTCACACTGGCCAAGTTGTTTAGCATCGGTCTCAACTCCCCGTTGGCAAAATGAGGATATTACAATGCTTCCCAATGTCCTAGGGGTGGTGTGAGGATGAGTACCTCAGACTGTGAGGCTACATTAAAGGAATCCTCCTGTAAGTACCGGAAATAGCCAGATTAGTTTATAACACCCGATGATTTCTTTTGAAAAGGAGCAGGCCTCCCTAACGGAGGCTACAATGCTACTAAATTTCTAGGGCTTGAGCATCTGCAACCTCCAGGGGCAATTCTGCATTGATTGTGGGGGTGTATGCCACAGCACATCACTGCCTACACTTGTTGGATCAAATAATTTGCTGGCATAATTTCAGTAGCATTGTACCTGCAGAGGATTTATCTCTGTCGTCTTCCTTCTGTTTAGGTAGCGGTTTAATTTCAATACCCTGCCTGCCTGCTCAGTTTTGAATATGAGTGGTGCATTTCAATCATGTAATCTTTAAAAGCCTAAACTAAATGGAAAAACATAAATGTACATTCTTTGACTGTCCCATTTATAAGAACTTGTCACACAAGATGAATACCTGGGGGGAGCACCATTCTCCAGAGTAGGAGGTGGACTTCTTAATCAGAAAGCCAGGAAAAGCTCAAACTTGCGTTCATCTGTCATGTCTTTTCACTTTTCATTTGACACCCTGATGCTGCAAAGCATCATAATCCTGAAACGTGGCATTTAAGCATGATTTATGGTGATGAAGTGCTTTAGATTTATGGCATTAGGTCACAGTTATAAAAGCTATTGTTCTCCCAGGAAGGCGTGGCTGTATTTATCATGGGAAGAGATGAATTGTGTTTATTTGAACAGCTTTCTTATTTCACAGAAAATTAAAAAAAAAGAAACCCTTAAATAACTGTTAATTCCACTCAGTGTTTACTTATCTATTGGCAACAGAGCAAAAAGGGAAGAAATCTGAGTACAAGACAGGGTGCAGAGCCAGAAAAATAAGGCTCTGGTTCAAGATTTTATGGTGAGAACTAAAAGTTTTCAGTGTGATTCCTAGCTTTTCCAGATGAGATGCATGACCTATAAACCCTATCAACAGTTGGGAGAACTTTAGTAGAAGTCTTTCCCCTTGCCCTCATTCTCAACAAGCATTGTGGTGCACATCCATTCAATATCTCTGGCAAATTAAGTATCTCAGTTTCACAGGGTTTCTCAGACTGTGGGTTGCCCAAAGGTGCAAGGTGAGGGAGAGCATGCCAAAAAATTGCACCATAAGCTCCTGTCCCTTTATAAATCTAGAACAATAAATTGTAGACAAATGCAGTGGGGATGTGAATGTGTGTGCAATAAGCTGCTCCAGACTCTTCTAATAAAGTAGAACCTGTGTGTGCCTGGATTTACAGTGCAAGCTGGTTTAGACCTTAGTCTGCTCTAGGCATGGAGAAACAGGAGCGTAGCTTGGAGCCACATTTCTTCCCTATTTCCATGTGTCCTGCACCAAGCCAAATTGGGAAGACCCAGGAGTCTGGTACTTGGGCCCCTCTTTAGTAACTAAGATTCACTTTTTGAAATGTCATAATTAAGTGGCGGTTTCTGCTGTGCTTAAAGTTACAGAAGTTTGGCCTGTAATTGGATAGATGTGGGTGAGTGATGTAGTTATATACCTGATCCCCTATGTAGACTGTTAGATCATGGGGAGAAGCTCTCCCATCAACATAGCCACAATCTCTCAGGGGAGTGGGTAAACTGCATTCTCCCATGGCATAGGAGTATCTTATCTAAAGAGTTACAGTGGCATAGCCAAACTGCTGTAATGCTGCACATGAAGACAAGCCTTAAGACTTGTCTTCACAATGCGGTGAATTGACACTGCAGCAATCAATCAACTAGGCATAGATGATTGATTGTATTGCTTCTGCTTAGATGCAGTAAATCTCCAAGCGCTCTCCTGTTGACTCAGGTACTGCACTAGGATGGGAAGAGTAGCAAGAGTCGATAGGAGAGCAGCCCCCACGACCTTATTGCACAGAAGACATTGCAGTAAGTACATTGACTTGGAGTTGCATAGGTGAGATCGTCGGGGGAGTTTAGTGTAAACAAGGCCTTTGTCCGGAAGGGGATCACTAGATCCAAAGATTTGGGAGAGCACGTTTTAGCTCATGTCTCTAGAGTAGCTCTTGTTCTCCTAGTCAATGCTCCTGCCTCCAGCAAGAAAGCTCATTAGCAGATGGTGCTTGGAAATGATCATGCTACTGTCGGTGCAGTTCTGACCCAATTCATTGACAGGAATTAATGTTCCATTGCCAGATCTGTGTTCATTCATAAGCCTTTTTAAAAGTCCGGAGCAGCCAGTTTTTGAAAGACACTGCAGTGTTCTATTTCATCACAGAGCAAGGATGACATAGCAGCAGTTGTGCAAACCTCCCCACCTGGCTCTACTCTGGGAGGGATGAAGTTCAGGCTTTATGTCTCTGCAACAGATGGCTGATACTGCCAGCAACCATGCTGGCTATAAATGGGGCTTTTCATGTATTATCACCAGTATGCAAAGAAATGGGCTAAAGCTACAACTAAACATGTGACTGTAATGCCAAATGCCACAGGAAACTGCCTTCCAGGAGCTTAGAGAAAGAAGGTGGGTGAGGTAATACCTCTTGTTATGCCGGTTTGTGTTGGTGAGAGAGGCAAGTTTTCAGGTTTTCACAGAGCTCTGGGAAATGTGCTCAGTGTTACAGCAAAATGGAAGGTAAAAAAGACTGTAGCGCCTAAGTAGTTAATACATATTTCAAGGAACCATTCAAAGTGAAGTGGCCTGTTAACACCGCTACAGTCACAGGGATCCAAGAGTTGGACTATTGATGATAAACAAAGGCATGATTCTTGCAAAACTGGTGTGTAGGATAAGCCACGTGTTCCTGTATGAGCAGAAAATGTTCTCCCTGTCAAATATACATTGGAGTGTTATGCATGCTTTTCCATTTAACATGTTCAGTGAACATTTAAGGCAAGCCCCCCCCTTTTTTTTAAATTAAAGAAAGGCCTGTTGTGAAAGTTCTGGGGACCATGTGTGCCAGAGCCAAAGGATCAGATGAATTTGTCATCCTAAGAAATATTTTTCATGTAATGGTGGGTTATTGTGCCCAGAGAGAATTTTGGTGTAATCTGAATTTTCACCTGTTTTTATCCATGAATATGTAGTCTCAAATTGTTTGCCATGGGTTTTTCCGAAGCCACATCTGTTGAGATAGATCTATTACATTTATATTGTATTTTTTTATGCCAAAACATAATGTAATCTGAAAAAATAGAAATCTTCATAGGAGGACTATCCCACCCAATACTCTTATTGTGGTGAGGAGGAAATACTACATTTATATTGTATTTTTTTATGCCAAAACATAATGTAATCTGAAAAAATAGACATCTTCATAGGAGGACTATCCCACCCAATACTCTTATTGTGGTGAGGAGGAAATACAACAGCTGTAAACAGATATAAGAGTCTATTGTGACTGGCTTAAATTGCCAAGAGACCAATTAACACCTTGTTGTTAGGATTAACCATTATGATATTTGTAAGAGCCTTAAATTGGTACCTTTTTGTAGTTCAAAGCATGACTACACTGCAGTTACAAGGGAAGTAGAGATCAAAGAGTTTACAGAACAGATAATTACATGAAGGTAAATTCCATCTGATGAAGGAAACTGCAGAAGCCTCCTAGAATAGCAAATAGTTTGGCACAAAGTAGCATGTAGGAGTGTGAGCAATATAAAAGACAAGCTTATAAAGGGAAAACGCCTCTTCTCAAATGATTGGGTGAACTGGCTTTTCTAAAGTCACTTTGCTATATGGGGCAGCTATTTGCTGTATCAGCAGCTCCCATTATAAAGATTTATTTTCAGGGGTTCCTAACTCAGCTGAAACTTAGCACACAGGAATCTCATTGTATTTGAGGATTTTTAAGGTAATTAAAGAAAAAACCAACCAACCAACCATGTTTAGTTTTGTTGTGTTCATTTGGATGTTTCCCCTTGAATTTTGGTCCTGCGTTCTGGGTAGATGTGAGAATAATGGAATTCATCTCATTGCCTCCATATTGTCTCAGTCCTTCCAATGGCATCTCGCCAAGTAAGAAACATATTAAAATAAATAACCCTGTGCTGGTTAAATTTGATGTTGTATGTTTTGGATGCTGTTGTCTATTTAAATTAGACTGAGTTTCTTGGTGCAGAGGCCTCTGGTTTTGAAGGACCAAACTGCTTGTTGGCCTTGAGTAAAGAAGTGTGTTGTAAATGGGTGCAAATAGATAGCACCATGAGTCTAAAGCATTTCACTTTCAGAATACATTACCTTTTTGACTGATCTTTCATTTACTTTTCATGCAGTTGCAAGATGTGACCATTTCATGCCACTGACAGCCTTCTTCTAAGACAGGGTTGGGCAATAATTTTTTCGGGGGGGGGCACTTATAGGGTTGCCAGATGGTTTAACCAAAAATACTGAACACCCCCCGCCAAAAAAAAACTGGAAAAAAATTCTGTTGAGGAAAAAAAGGGGGAGACCAAAGTTGTTGAGCAAAAAAAAAAAAAAAAAATTAAAACATTAAAAATCAGCATGGCCCTTTTAAAAAGAGGCTTTTTTGCTGGTGGCCATTTTGTTTTTCTTTCCAGCCACAAGACAAGCCCCTGCGGAACCAGTTAAGCGGGTAGGGACCGGAGGCGGGAGGGGGGAGTGGCAGCTGGGCCCGGTTGCTGAGTGTGTCATTGGGTTGCCAGGTGTCCGGTATTTTCGCCTCCTGGCAGGGAAAAAAAAGTCAGAAAATACCAGACATTTTAGGTGTCTGGTATATTCTGAATTTTTTTACTGGACAGGAGGCAAAAATACTGGACTGTCCAGGTCAATACCGGACACCTGGCAACCCTAGCCACTTAGGGCACGTCTAGACTACAGGCTTTTGTCAACAGAGGCTTTGTCGACAAACTGTCGACAAAACCTCTGTCGACAAAGAGCGTTGAGACTACATCCAGTTCTGTCGACAAAGCAAGCTGCTTTGTCGACATGAGTGTGTAGACGCAAAGGACAGTGCAGATGCAATAATGCCTTCTGTCGACAGAACTCTGTCAACAAAAGGCGTTATTCCTCGTAGAATGAGGTTTACCGCCGTCAACAAAACTGCCACATTCTATCGACGTTATGTCAACAGAATACAGCGGTAGTGTCGACGCAGGTATAGTTTTGTCGACAAGTCCACTTTTGTCGACAAAACCCTGTAGTCTAGACACACCCTTAATGAATATTGCTATGTGGCCATGGGCCAGCTCCACCCCCAGAAGGGGCAGGAACTGTGGTAGAAAGGGCAGGGCTGAGTCTAGCCTCCTCCCAGAGGTGTCTGGGGCTGGAGGCTTTGAATTAAAAATACAGTAAAGGGCTTGTGACTCCTGGCCCTGTCACTACCATGTTGCCTGGTAGCTGCCCAGGGTTGCTGCAGCTACTTAAAAGGCTTGCAGCTCCGGCTCCTGAGAGGTAGCACTGCGACTGTGAGTCCTTTAAATAGAATCCTGCTGCCTGAGCCGCCAGCTGGAAATTCATTGGCTGGTGCAGGCAGCAGGATATAAATAGAAAGCAGTCAGAGGCAATCCGCAGGCTGGATCAAACTGTTGGGTGGGCCGAATCAAGCCCCTAGGCTGCATGTTGCCCAGCCCTGTTCTAGGAATATCCCTGGCTTATGGATATGAAAGGATTAAATTCGAAATCTATACTTCAGAGCAGGGCAATAACAAACTGACATTCCAACACCAGAGTTGACTTCCCTCATCCTCCTGAAGCAGTTTAATTTGTAGTGGATCTTTTTGGATGAGCTCTTACGGCTGGTCTAAACAAAAGAAAAATTTGCTCTTCAATAAAAGATAGCATTTATTTAAAAAGGCATTTAGTTAAACCAATACAAAAGGCTGTGTGGGCACTCTTATTTCAAACCCCCATGCCCATGCTCCAGTAAAATGTTTGGATGCCTCGCTCCAAATTCTGCATCAGTTTCATTGGGACTTCATCTCCTGACTGTACTGGGGGTTCTGTTCTGCCTGTCTCTAGCACTCTCAGCCGCCACCACCACCACCTAGGAACCCTGATGGATTCAAGTTTCACAGAGTGATGAGATTCATCTCCCTCTCATCCCTTCGCCTTTTAGGGGGAGGTGGTGCTGTTCGCTATCCCATTCACTCTGTAGCAATGCTCCTTGTACCTAAGCTAAAGATCCCTGCAGCGCCCAAAAATCTTGTGGGGTTTTCTTGTGTGTGTGTGTGTGTGTGTGTGTGTGTGTGTGTGTGTGTGCGCGCGCGTGCATGTGTGCTTGTTTATCTGGGAAGAACCCAGACATGGGGAAACTAGGCCCTTCAGGATAGCTCCATTGGGAGGGAACTTGTAGGAGGGAGAAGTAGAGCTCCACGTGAGAACACAAGTGACATAAGAAGCACATTGATAAAATTATCCAACCTTTCCCCCCACCTCCTGAAGAGTAACCCTAATAAATGAGCCTACTCCAAAGTAATGGGCAAACCTGATAACAAGGTGGCTACTTCAGCAAATCAATATTTTTAGTGAATGTTTTTCAGAAAGGAAAAAATGCAGTTTCTGCAAAATCAAAACTTTCTGTAAGAAACTTCCAGTTTTGCCAAAAGTATTTCGGATTTTTTTTTCTTCCTCAATAAATTCTTATAAAAAAAGCTTGTTTCCAGGTTAGGCTGCCTTTCACTGAAACACTTTGGTTTGTGAACTGAATCAAACCTGTCTGTACTACATTTTCCACAGCCTTCCCTCTGAACTATTGTGGGAGTCATGTGGCCACAGTGCATCATGGAATATGTAGTCTAGTCCAGGGGCCTGTCTCATACAGGAAAATGAGGCATCTGAACTACAACTTCCATTTGGCATAATGGCAACACAGGGGGATGCAGATTAATGTCAAACTGAATGAACTGAAACAAATTACTTCATTTTGGTTCAACAAAATCAAATGGTATCAATATTTCCAAACTGACTTTTTTTCAGAATTTTTTCATTTTGTGGAAAAACAGCATCCTTATTTGGGACAAAACCAAATGTGGAAAATATCTGTATTTCTCCTGGTATGGAGACTCCGGTGTTCAACTAACTCTAGTGCCTGCATTTCAGTGGTGCAGTGAGCAACAAAAGGGTGCAGAGAAAAAACAGACATTACGCTAGGCACAGCCTCTCTCTCTTTAACTGAGCAAGCTGTTGGAGTTAAATTACAGCTTCTAATCTACTTTTATTTCATGCTGCCATATACAAATAAAAGAAATGAAAGTGCATAGTTATGCTCTGGAGTTGTTTGCTTGGAGCAAACATATGGTCATTTTCAAACATCCGAGTATAAAACTCCCAGAAGTTTGATGGTTTCAGATGCTGTTTTATGCTCACAAAACTCCCCAAAGGCCCCCTCTCTAAAATGTGAAGTTTGGGTCCAAAGCACCACACTAGTGCTTTAGACTCCTTGAGTGGAAAAGGAAAGCAACAAAGTGTTCTGACTGGGCAAAATCAGTTTTGCACACCCACAGAATAGGATATGGCAGCTAAGGAAGGGGAACTGCAGAAAGGCATTTGGGGGTCAACGTGGACCATAAGCTGAGTCCATAAACTGAGTCCATAGTGTAATACTGTCACAAAAAAAGGAAACATCATTCTGGGATGTATTAGCAGGAGTGATGTAATCAAGACATGGGAAGTAATTCTTCTGCTCTACTCTGTGCTGACTGGGTCTCAGTGGGAGTATTTTGTGCAGTTATGGGAGCTACATTTCAGGAAAGATGTGGACAAATTGGAGAGTCTAGAGAAAAGCACCAAAAATGATTAAAATGTGATCTATGAGGCATGATAGGGAAACAATGGAGTTTGTTTAGTCTGGAAAAGAGATGACTGTCAGAGGACATTAATTGTTTTCAAGTATATACAAGGTTGTTACAAGGAGGGAGAAAAATTGTTCTTATTAACATCTGAGGACAGTAGAAGCAGCAATGTGTTTAAATTGTAGCAAGGGATGTTTAGATTGCACATTAAGAAAAATTTCCTGTCAGGGTGGTTAAGTACTGGAAGAAATTGCCAGGGGAGGTTATGGAATCTCTATCACTGGAGATTCCTAAGAGCAGTCAGTTAGACAAACATCTGTCAGGGATGGCCTAGATCAGGGGTGAGCAATAACCTGGTGGCAGTTCACCAGGGTTAGCCCCTGGTAGGCCACAGCTGCTATGTTTACCTGCACAGCCATAGGTACTGGTGATCTCAGCTCCTGTTAGCCATGGATCATCATTCCTAGCCAATGGGAGTTGTGGGAAGTGGTACAGACACCACTTCCCACAGCTCCCATTGGCTGGGAACAGTGATCTGCAGCCAACAGGAGCTGCGATTGTTGGTACCTGAGGCAGTGCAGATAAATATAGTGGTGGGGGCCTTCGAGGAGCTAACCCTGGTGGACTGGATATGGCTTGCGGGCTGGTATTTGCCCACCTCTGCTCTAGATAATGCACAGTCCTGCCATGAGTGCAGGGGACTGGATTAGATGACCTCTCAAGGGCCTTTCCAGTCATATGAGTCTATGAAACCTGCGCTTTCAAGCAGGGGTAAGCCTAAGTCAGTGTTTCTCTACCAGTGGTACGAGTACCCTTAGGGGTACTCAAGAGAAGTCTGGGGGGTACATCAACACAACTGAAATTTGGAGAAAACTGAATTTTTATTTTAAGTTTTACAGCGCTTTATTATTTTTGTACTTTTTACACCCAAAAGTTTCATCGCCTGCCTGGCTACGATTAAGTTGTTTAAACAAATGTGTTGCAATGGTAGAAAAAAAAATGTGTGTCTGAAAACTGTAGGTACTGGGGGTACTTTTATTTTTTTTTATATATATATATATATATATATATACACACACACACACACACACACACACACACACACAGGGCTCGCTGAACAGCGGCGAGCCCCGTTTGCCAGCTGTGCGGTTCTGCGCTCTGCGCCGGCTCTTCCGGGGTGTAATCTACTTGCCACGGGCAAGTAGATTACATTGTTTGTCAAGCCCTGTATATATATATATGTATATATACATTTTTTTTTGAAAAAGGGATACTTTATAAAAAAAGGTTGAGAAACACTGGCCTAAGTGATATAAATCACAGCTCTCCCGGCCCATGTTTTGGGTGTGGGGGGCTGGTGCCGCTCTGCTGATTGCTGGCCTCTGATGGCTGAATGCAGGCTACGGCATGGGACTGGGGATGAGGTGGTTAGAGTTTAGGAGGGGTTTCTGGGTTTGGAGGGGCTCAGGGCTGGGACAGGGGATTGTTGGGACACAGGCTTGTCTCTGCCAGCTCCCGGTCAGTGATGCAGTGGGACGGTAAGGCAGGCTTCCTGCCTATCCTGGTGCAATGGACCACACTGCACCCTGAAAGTGACCAGCAGCAGGTCCAGCACTACAGGCCAAGCCCTGGCCCCCCACACCCATTAGCCGGTTCCTGGTTTGTTGCCAGGCATTGCTGAGCAAAAATGGATGGAGCTCATTTTGGACTTTGGTTTGAAATAGGATTGGCTTCATTTTTTGGCTTGTTTTGCTTTTTTATCTAGTGAGAGTTGGCTACTCGCCTCCACCTAGGAATCAGACTTGCTGCAGACCACTTTCAGGGCACAGCACAGTGTGCAGTGCAGGGACAGATGGGAAGCTGGTCTTAGTGCCTCTGCTGGTCAGCTGATCATCCTACAGCAAGGTGAGCCAGTGCCTGACTTTCCACAACCCAACACTGGGCCGCAACCGGTACTTTGAAAATCACTGTTCTAGTGAGTGGGAAACAGTACAAAGTATGTCTAAAAAGGAAATATAAAGCTTTTGAAAATGGTAACATGCATAAGGGCTGCTGGCAAAGGATCACTTGTAATAAATTATCTTTTGTGTTTTTACTCATTAAAGGGGCAGATCCATAAAAATACTTGGCTTTCTGGATTCTCTTAGCCTGGTTTGTGATATCTTTTTACTTCTCCACTAAGGCTGATGGAGAGATGTTCTTATCACAGAAACCGATTGCAGAGGAGTCCTGAAAAGACTACTTAAAAATAAAAAGTAGATTTATTGGCAGACTTACAGACTTGTCTATTTCCCTCTGATGCAGCATCAGGGGAAAGGGAGCAGGTTTTGATGCCTCAGAAAAGTTTCATCTCTTCTGAGGTGCTGGGATGAAAGCATGCAGCCTCTTGGGGTTACTGGGAGTTAAAGGTTCACAGGGACATAAATTTGTCTAAATTCAGCCCTCTCGATGTCATTTGAGTTACACTGGGGATGAATTTGTGCCACAAACCAGGGACGCTTTCACAGACCTGCCCCCCTGCATTTAGATAATAGGAATTTAATAGGAGGCAAATGGGCTTGACTTCCTTGAGAAGACTCTCCAGAGCTATTTGCAAATCTGATTTCATGGGAGTTGAAAGGATTTATAGGCAAAAATCACAAAAAAATATTAACAACAATGCAAAAAGGAAAGTCCAGAACGGATTCAGGGGACAGCTTCTCAGGCAGGATATTGTCCTTTGTGAGGGATGCTGAGTCACACACAGCATGATCGCTCCCTGTTGCTGTGAATAGGTTCTTGGCAAGTTTTGTGTCCAGTTTTGCCCCCATGTTCTCTTATGACCCCAGCCTCTGCTGCCTATTCTTTCCCCACTGGACGCAGGAAGACCCTTGCTGAGATGAGCCATTGGCATCAGTTGTTTCATAAAGCTTTTGGTTCCGTGCTTTTCCAAGATTTCAGTGGGGATCCCAGGGTGAGATGCTGCTTGGCTTTGCTGAACTGGTTGAACAGATCTGTCCTGTGGAGACGTGATTTCTCCGTTCTCTGCCTGTTTCATCAGCCGCTGGAAACATATTAGAAAAATGGAGCCAAGCTACAGGAAGCAGTTTCTGATGCTAAATCACCTGGATGAGTGCAGGAAACCAAGTTCCATAACATCCCTTGGGTGCATTCTGTGGCACTGAACTGTCAAGCCACATTTTAACTAAACCCTGTTTCTCACAATGTAATGGCTATTAATACATAGCACTTAATGATAAATGTCCTCTCTAGGCATGCGCTAACGTTCTGATACTGGGCTTATCAGCACTTGATCATTTCAACAGGGTGGTAATTCCCAGTCTTTGAGGCCATCAGTCACTTCCAGTGGCTTTAAGGGGAAAGCCTGGCTGAATAGCCCTTGCTATTGAACGGTCTGCCTTGGAGCTGTGTGAGATGACTCCCTTGAGGAGGCTTTTGTTCTCTGAACCCCAGACATCCTCATTTATTGTGTGGAAGTTCGGCAGGGCACTGAGCCGACACAGGTCTTGACACTGCCTGGAGTGATTGTACTCCAGCCATGGGGGATAGAAATTGTCATTTGCTTGTTAGCCTCCTGCTGGCAGAAACTCCATTCCCCTTTGTTTTGACCAGAAGCCTCCCTTTCCCTCTCCAGGCCCTTAAAGATTTCTCCATAAGAACAAAAGAAGGGGGTTCTCCACACAAGAAAAGGGTTTCCCCACAATAACTAGAGTCACAAAGACCTGAATGACAGGATTTGGCCATCTGACAAGTAGCTGGATTCAAGAGTGTTTGCAGGTTCAAATAGAAACCATTGTGCTGGGTGTCTGTGGAACTGCTCATTCGTTAGATCAGTTTTCATTAGGTTAATGAACTTATTGGACCTGATCCTGCTTCTGCTTTAGTCAATGGGATTCATTGAGCTGTAGAGTTTAAGGATAGAAAAGAACATTATATCATCTAGTCTGATCTCCTTTATATCACAGGCCATTACTGTCATGAGTTACCCCAAGTCGCCTCCCCCTCAGATACCTTTCTTCGGGGATCAGGCCTCTGCCTGCAATTCGCGGGACCGGCGTTCTCCCACTCCTGTATGGCTCAACAGGCGAGGGATTTGGCTTCCAGAAGGGGAAGGGGATCCGGGCCTGCCCTCGCTCCGAACCCCAGCCCAGGGCCCTAAGGCGAGGTCGTCCGACCTCGCTTAGTGAAGGGGGTCATGCCCCAAACCCTCCGCTCTCGGGTTCCGCGGCCCCGCCCTGGGCTACTTCTTCCCCAGCGCCTTGCCTCTCTCGGCCCACCAAGATGGGACCCGCCTTACCGGGTTCGTCCCCCACCTCGGACCGCGTCCTCCGTTTCCTCTTCCTCCTCCTGGGAGCTTACCTGGCCCCCTTTTGAATTTCCTGCCGCTGGGGCTAGACTCCGCCCCTTGCCGGCCTCCCCCGGGCGCCGCACCCCTGCCCCTTGCAGGGGGACGCCGGTGATGTCATCCGCCGGCACCAGCTCGACCCAGTGCTGCCCGCAGCCACCTTTCCCCGCCGCATTCCGGCCGTGCGGCTTTAGTGCGCCTTCGCCGGCACCGTCCAGTCCCACGGCGTATTCTTCCCCCCGGATGCTGGGGTCAGCGCAAGTGCGGGGTGCAGCCGTGCCGGTTGCCACCCCGTCACACACCTCCCCCCTCAGAATCCCCCTCATACTTGCCACCCCTCCGATCTCTGGTTTGGGTATCCGGGATAAACTGTCAGCATTTGCATTAGCGGCGCCAGGTCGGTGTTTTATTTCGAACTGATACAGTTGCAAACTCAGGTACCATCTTAATATTCTAGGGTTCATATCCTTCATGTTGCGGATCCATTGTAGGGGTGCATGGTCCGTCACCAGGGTAAATTTGTCACCTAGGAGGAAATATCGCAGTGCCTCAATGGCCCATTTCAGGGCTAGGGCTTCTTTCTCAATTGTCGCTTACCCCTTTTCCCTGGGGAAGAGTTTTCGACTTAAGTATAATATGGGGTATTCTTCCCCGCCTTCTTCCTGGGCTAGTACGGCCCCCAGTCCTGTCTCGGAGGCATCGGTCTGCAAAATAAAGGGCTTCTTATAGTCGGGTTGGGATAACACCGGGGCACTCGTTAGCCTCTGCTTTAGCCTTCTAAAGGCCTCCTCACATTGTTCTGTCCAGCTCACCCTTTGGGGTTGCCCCTTGCGCGTGAGGTCTGTGAGGGGAGCCGCTAGTGAGGAGAAATTCGCCACGAACCTCCTATAATACCCGGCCAACCCTAAAAATTGTCGTACCTGTCTTTTTGTTGTGGGCCTGGGGTAGTCCCGTATGGCCTGTACCTTGTCAATTAGGGGTTTAAGTTGTCCTTGCCCCACTGTATACCCCAAGTATGACGCTTCTAATTTTCCAAACTGGCACTTCTTGGGGTTAGCTGTCAGTCCGGCCTGCCGCAACGCTTCCAGCACCGCCGTTACATGTCTAAGGTGCTGGTCCCTTGCCCCGCTAAAGATGACAATATCGTCTATGTAGGCTGCTGCATAGTCTTGATGTTCCCCCAATATGCGATTCATCAGTCTCTGGAATGTAGCGGCCGCCCCATGTAACCCGAATGGCATTTTGGTAAACTGGTAGAGCCCAAACGGCGTAGTGAAGGCCGTTTTTGCCTGGGCTTCTGGAGAGAGTGGGATTTGCCAGTATCCCTTCGTCAGGTCTATGGTCAATAGGTACCTGGCCCATCCCAATTGGTTCAGCAGTTTGTCTATGCGGGGCATGGGGTATGCGTCAAACTGGGAAATGGCGTTGACTTTCCGAAAGTCTATACAAAACCTTATCAACCCGTCCATCTTGAGTACCAGGACTATTGGGCTTCGCCATTCGCTGTGGGATTCCTCGATCACCCCCCATTCCTGCATTGCCCTCAGCTCCTGCTTCACCGTATCCCAGAGCTTACGGGGGAGGGGGCAGAGGTTGTCCCGTATTATTTTCCCTGGCTCTGTCGCGATGTCGTGACGGATCATCGTAGTCTGCCCGGGTCGACTGGTCAGCACCTGTTGGAATCATTGCAAGACTTGCCCTAGCTGCTTTTTCTGGGCCTCGGACAACCCTTCCCTGATTTGGGCTTCCTCCAGCCCCACCTCGGGGCCTCCCCACGGTCCGAACTCTGTCAGCTATTCGAGGTTTGATCAAGAAGGCGTCCCGTGGGTTCCACCTTTTTAGTAGGTTTATGTGATGTATCTGAGTCTCTTTGCGGGCCCCATTTAGCAATATTTCATAATCTATGGGTCCTACCTTTCGCGTCACCTTAAAGGGACCCTGCCACCGGGCCATTAGCTTCGACTCCCCCACCAGGAGTAACAACAGGACCTGGTCGCTGGGGGCGAACGTCCAGACTTGGGCCCCTTGATCATACCGGGCCCGTTGCCCGTCCTGGGCCTTTTGGAGGTTGTCTCGTGCCCACTTCGCTAGGGAACCTAGGTTCCTGCGTAGCTTCTCTACGTACTGTGCCGCCCTGAGGGCGGGGGACACCTGGGTCTCCCATCCCTCCTTCACCAGATCTAAAATCCCCCTGGGTCGCCTCCCATACAACAGTTCAAAGGGGGAATACCTGAGGGAAGCTTGCGGCACTTCTCGGACCGCGAACATCGGGCCGGCAGGAGCTTATCCCAGCCCCGGGGGTCGTCCTGTATGAACCGACGTAACATACCTTTCAGTGTCCAATTAAAGCGCTCGACCAGGCCATTGGTCTGGGGGTGGTAAACGGAGGTCCGGATTTTTCATATCTGGAGGATTCTGCATAATTCCGACATTACTTTCGAGGTTAAGTTTGGTCGCTGGTCCGTCAGTAGCTCCTTGGGCAACCCCACCCAGGAAAATACCTTCACCAACTCTTCCGCAATTGCCTGGGCGGTCGTCTTTCATAACAGGATAGCCTCGGGGTACCGGGTTGCATAATCCAGTATGACTAATATGTGTGTGTGCCCCCGGCTTGATTTCTCCAGGGGTCCCACTAGATCTAGTGCCACGCATTCGAACGGGGTCCCCACGATCGGGAGGGGTATGAGCGGAGCTGGTGACACCCGCGTCGAAGAAGTCTTTTGGCACGGGGCACAGGAGGCACAGAAGTCCTTAATTTCTTGATAGACTCCTGGCCAATAGAACCGCTGTAACACCCCCTGTTGGGTCTTCTCAGTCCCCAAATGTCCCTCCCAGGTGTGGTCGTGGGCTAATTCCATCACCTTCCATAGGTATGGACGTGGTACCAACAGTTGGTATCTCTCTTCTCCCTCCCCTTCTCCCGGCGCCACCCGGTACAGACGATCGTCCCGTACTTCAAATCGCGGGCCCTGGGGTAGGCCTCCGGCCTCCCCCTGCTGTACCTCACCTTCACCCCGTACCTGTGTCCATGCATGTTGTAATGTCGGGTCCTCTCATTGAAGGGTGGTGAAGTCTCCCGCATCCAGGTCCAGGCACAGGGTGTCCAGGGGGTCCGTCCGTCCGGAGCCAGTCTCATGCCTCGGCCTCTCTACCTCCTCCCCGTGGGCCGCTAAGCTGGATCTCTTTAGTAACTGTCCTTTCTGTATCTCCTGAGTCTCGCCCCAATGTCTCAACAGGTGGGCTAACCCTGTCCAATTTCGTCCTAACAGGGCGGGGTATGCTAATCGAGGGGCCACTGCTACTTTGCACATCCCCTCCGTCCCCCCATCCTGGATCCTTACCCAGGTTGTGGGGTAGGGGTGGATGTCCCCATGGACGCACCGCATATACACTTGCGGTCCCTGGGGCTTCATGGGGCAGATGACGTCCGCCCGGATAATTGTTTGCCCACAGCCTGAATCCAGCACCGCTTCCACCCACCGGTTATTAACCTGGACCCTCCGCGTTATTTGCACACGGTCCTCCTGGCCCTCAGTTACCTTCCCGGCCCGTCCTTGGCCGAACGTGCAGTCCATGAGGGAGCACTCCTTTTTGAAGTGCCCTTCCTGTCCGCACTGGTAGCAGGCACCCCTCGTTCCTTCCTCTTGTTTTGGGCTCTGCTCCGGTCCCCCTCCGGTGCCACCGGCATCCTCCGGCCGTCTCCATCAGGGGGCTAGTCTTCTCTCTGGGCTTGGCTTGACGGATTCCTCCATCTGTACCCCAGCCGGGGGGTCATTGCGGCCTTGGGGGGGGTCCGCCCCGCCCTTCCTGACCTCCTTTGGGACCGTTGTCGGCTTCCGTCCTGCCTCGTCCTCAGCAGCGAGGAAGTGTTCCATTAGGGTCACCACTTCTTCCAAAGACTTGGGGAGGTGTCGGCGTACCCATTGCTGTCCCCCAGGGGGAAGGATCCGGACGTATTGCTCTAGGATGATGGCCTCCGCCACTTGGACCCCCGGTTTACCTTCCGGTTCCAGCCACCTCATCCCTGCGTCCTTTACTCGTTGGGCCACCGCCCTGGGGCGCTCCTATGGGTCATAGCGTGCCTCATGGAACCTCCGTCGGTGCATTTCGGGGGAGACCCCAATCTGGTCGAGTATGGCCTCTTTCACTTTGTAATAGCATAGGGCTTCTCTTGCTGACATCCCCCGGTAAGCCAGCTGCACCGGCCCGGACAGATCCGGTGCTAGGAGGGTTGCCCAGGTCTTGTGGCCATTTTGCAGCCATTGCCACCCGCTCAAATGTTATGAGGAACGCTTCGGGGTCATCTTCTGGCCCTAGCTTCATCAGGCAGATCGGCAGCTGAGTCCCCACGGCCCCTCCTTCTTCCCCTGTCAGGGATTGTCCGGCCCCTCCGCCCCCGGTGCTGGGCGCTGCCTCCCGGAGATCCCGCACCATTTGGGTTTGCTGCTCTTGGAATTTAGACAAAATTTGCTGCAACACCTGCGTTTGCTGCTGTTGTTGCTGCTTTTGATTCTCCACCAACCACTCAAGTATCTTAGTTACCTCCATTTTTCTTGGGAATTAGCCAATCGTTAGTTCGGGGAAGGAAAGCCTGACCTCCCTGCACTGCTTCTCCCCCTTGTTTTGGGGTTAGGGTTGTGCCCGCATTCTCCACCACGTGTCACGAGTTACCCCAAGTTGCCTCCCCCTCAGATACCTTTCTTCAGGGATCAGGCCTCTGCCCGCAATTCTCCCACTCCTGTATGGCTCAACAGGCGTGGGATTTGGCTTCCAGTAGGGGGAAGGGGGTCCAGGCCCGCCCTCGCTCTGAACCCCAGCCCAGGGCCCTAAAGCGAGGTCGTCTGACCTCGCTTAGTGAAGGGGGTCGTGCCCCAAACCCTCCGCTCTTGGGTTCCACGGCCCCGCCCTGGGCTACTTCTTCCCCCAGCGCCTTGCCTCTCTCAGCCCACCGAGACGGGACCCGCCTTACCGGGTTCGTCCCCCACCTCGGATCGCATCCTCCGTTCCCTCTTCCTCCTCCTGGCAGCCTACCTGGCCCCCTTTTGAATTCCCCACTGCCGGGGCTAGACTCCGCCCCTTGCCGGCCTCCCCCGGGCGCCGCGCCCCCGCCCCTTGCGGGGGGACGCTGGTGACGTCATCTGCCGGCGCCGGCTCGACCCAGCGCTGCCCGCGGCCACCTTTCCCCGCCGCATTCCGGCCGTGCGGCTTTAGAGTGCCTTCGCCAGTGCCGTCCGGTCCCGTGGCGTATTCTTCCCCCCGGATGCTGGGGTCAGCGCAAGTGCGGGGTGCGGCCGTGCCGGTCGCCAGCCCGTCACAATTACATTTCACCCAGCTACCCCATATGAAGCCCAACAACTTGCCTGAGGCTTGGACTTTCGAGCATTGTAACCCTGTTACAGGGACACTCTGCATCTACACAAGGAATAAGCATGGCCTAATACCCTTAACATAATTTTAAAGTTAATATTCTATAAAGTCTCCGTATCTGTCAGTGTTTTGTGGCCAAAGGGAGAGTGGCATCCTTTGTGGGAGGCAGGAGACAGGACGTTATAATCACTATGAAGGGGTTCTGGATTGAGGTTCTTACACAGAGCCAGAGCATGTGGGTCCTTTTGGCTCTCCATATACACGGCGGGTCTTCATCAGTGTGGAGGAGTTGACAATTGTGCTGATCAGTTTCTTCAAGCATTCTCCTGGGCTGCTGACTTTTAAGGGAAAAATGTTCAGTTGCCATGGTGTTTGTTGCCAGGAGGGCTGCTATTTTGCAGTGATGATCGCGTATTGTCTTTTCCGTAGGCAATGTGTATCACGTTCTCCTGCCAGAAGGTGTTAGTGTGATAAACAATCTGACAAGTGACAGTGAAAGCTTGATTTTTGTTTTGTCTTTGGGCTTTAAACATATCTGTATTTCCACAGAATGGAAGGGCATCATTGAAAGACCAGAGATTAAATGGCAAATAAATAGATAACAAAAAGATGGCAGGTAAAAGGATGTTTAAGAAGTCCGTAGTTGTAACTGACTCTGCATATGCAGGACAGTTTTAGGGACCAAAGAATGGAATCTGTGCCTTCCATTGTGATCTGCTCAGACCTTTGCTCAAGACTCAATGGCACTGAATTTATCTAAGTGGCACATCTGAGAGCTGTGGTGGCAGAAATAAGCATGCTCTGCAGTTCCTGTTGCTGCTGCTGATCACCTCCGTACTTACTGCTTGTGCAGTACTGAGCTGAGATGTTTTGGAGTATGGGATTAAGACAGGAAATAAAAAACATGTCAGGAAATAACCCAACATATTGTTTTGGTCTCGTAGAGAACATGGAGCCTTGCCATGCTGTAATGAAATTGCAACGTGGTGGTGGTTTCTTATGTGCATTAGAGATCCAAACCAAGATCAGAGTGTCATTGTACTAGGCAATGTACAAACACACAGCAAGAGATGCTCTCTGGGGCAGAGAGTACACTCTGAACAGACAAAACAGACCAAGAGGGGGCAAAAATAGAGCATCATCCTCATTTTACAAGTGGGGGACTGAAGCACAGGGATGAAGGGCTTGTCTGAATGTAGTGAAAATATTATCTAAGCTGCCTCCTTGAGAAGTGGTAGCTGTGTTGATGTGGGAAGCCCTCTTGTGAACTGGGAGCTCTGTTGGCATAACTGCATTGCTTTGGGGCCTAGAGCAACATACTTATAGCAACACAAGTTTGTACTATAGATATGGCTCAGATTCTGTGTACACTTGGAACTAGAGGTGTAATCCCCAAACTTGAGGAGATATGCACAGGCTAGATCTGACTAAGCAGGAATTTACAGAATGAATATATATTAATTTTAAGTATGTTTGGCCAGATTGATTCCTGCTTTAGCTGTACTGACACCAGTAGAAGTTACCTTGGGATAAGTAGGGCTCAGTAATTTTATTACTGTCTTCTAGTATCATTCTTCTTCATTTAAAAAAAATGTAACAGTCATAACTATTTTAGCACACTGCCACAACTGGCTGTGTTGTCTCCCTTTGGGGCACCTAATGTATTTTTTTCAGCCTTGACATCAGTGGAAGAAAACAGTAAAATGAACCTAATTTTGTTAAGAGTTACGATGTTCTCTCTCTCCTCAGGCTGATGTTAGTCAATCCAGGAAACACTTTGCTCTACTGCCCTAGGTCTTCCGTGTATAAAATCAGGCTTCCACATGGTCAGTCAATTGTAATCTCATAAATTTAACACCTATAGATGGATTTCATTGAGGAATGGGTAACAAATTGCTAAGGTTTCTTATTCTTTTTAATAAATATTTTATAGACATCTTCAGAAATGTCAGACAAAACAAATAACAAGACCATATAAATGAGATACTTTTAATTCTTACAGCAACATTCAAGGGGAATATCATATAAATCATTTATAGTGTTTGACTCTTAGCTAACACTTGTTGCAGCATTTCATGTTAAGTTTGTCTAAATATTTATGACCCGATCATAGATTTGTTTAATCTCTGGACACAGTTCTGCATGTCAAAATTATCTTGGGGGTGATATCAATTTCACACTTTGATTTAGTTTTGTGGTTTAAGGGTTTGTACTGATGTAAGAGAGAAGGTAACACGGTTCTCAGATTCAAGCCCAGACAAAACTAAAAAGACCCAAGAAACATAAGAAAGCAGTAGCTTTAGGAAACAGAAGGAAAAGATACAGAATAAGAGACCCCAACCTGGCTGTTCATCTCCAACTTGCCATCCAAAAAAAAAATAAAATTAAAAAAAATCTTGAAACTCCCTTTGGATGCCCAAGGTCTAGTCTACCTAAACAGTCAATTCTCAGCAAGCTGGAGTGTGACTCCAATCTGCACACAGAATAACTGTGTGGGTCCTGCTGACATGCACTAACAGCTCTAGATAAAAGAACGTTAATGAATTGTTATTGCTTGTCAGCAGGACCTACGTAGTTATTCTGTGGCAGGGCAGATTCATACCTCAGCTTTCAGTGAACTAAATCTTTGTTGTAAAGAAGCCCTACATTTTTAAAAGGGGCTAATGATTTTGGTGGCCTCTTTTTTGGGTGCCCAACTTAAGATCTCTTTAAAGAGATCAGATTCTTAGAAGATGCCCCCTTTTTAAAGAGTTTCAAGATAGGCAGCCAAATTGCTAGCTACTCCTGAATGTTTTTGGAGTTGGGTCTATCTACAATAAACTCCTTTCATGTAGAGTTGCAATCTGTCCTTTGTGTCACTTAGCTCAGTGCATTAAATATATCCATAGGCAGATAAATCAGCCATTTCTGGATACCTGTTCCTGACTAATAGGAGCCTCATTGGGAGGAAGTGTGAACATGTGGTTTTTGAGGTACGGGAGGGGAAATCAGGAGATTGAGTTATAATTCTATTTTTGACAGAACCTTCCTAGGAGGCCCTGCCTATATCCAAAGTTTCATTGGTTGAACTAACTTAGTTCTTAAACAGGTATGAAACTCTAAATCACTAAAGCTTGCCAAGTGTGATAAGTAGTCTGGTGGTTACGGGATTTGCATTAATAGGGAGTAGATTGGGATGATCATGCTCTTTTTTCCCTCCATGCTTCCGTTTAAATCACTGTCTTCTGGCAAGCTGTAAAAATGTCACTGAGAGGTAAGGATGTTAACACTCAGGTAACTGGGTAATCGTGTAGTTGATACAATTTGAACCTCTGGTGTAGTCGATACAAATTATTAGGTGTATCAGTCCGTAGCTGCGAACTGCCTGGCTGGTAGACGTGCTCACGCTGTGTGTGTGTGCCTACCAGCCAGGCAGTTCGCAACTACTCGAGGGAGGATATTGGGGGGGGGGAGGCAAAATGGAATCCCCGGGTCCGGACTCACTTGTGTGCCCGGGTCTGCATGTGCCCGGGTCAGTCCCGCTTCCCGCTGGTCGATTCGCTCCCCCGCACTTCTCTTCCCAATCTCCCCCGACCAGCCCTGCTTCCGCCGGCCACTTGCCCACCCCCTGATCTCCGCCGGACAGCCCCGCTGTCCCCAACCCTGCTTCCTGGTGGCTGTTCCCCCCCCCCCCCACACACACACACACCTCCTCCCAGCCCGCCCTGCTCCCCTCCCGGCAGCCACGCTGAGGCCTGGTATTTTTTTCCCTGGGCCGCGGCCCATAGTTTGGGAAACGCTGGACTACATGATTAGTGGATAAGGGAAGGCGCTCAGAAGGAGCTACCCCCACTGTGGTTAAATGTAGTGAGAGCCAGACACTCAGGCAGCCCAGTTCCTACTACATTTAAACTGCAGAGCTGCAGCAGGGGTAGCTCGTGTTCTTGGTGCGAGCTGGGACTGCCAAGCTTGCTCAATCTTGGATCATACCGGGTCTAGCAACCCCAGTCCACAGGGAAATCTCAGCATGGAGCTGGGACCCCTGTTGACTGGGGCTGCTCCTGGAGCAGCCTCTCCCTCTTCCTCCCGCACTGCTGCCTCTGATAGAGGGAGCAGCGCGGGTTGTGGGGGGCAAGCAGCAGCAAAGGGGGGTGGAAATGTGAGTAATTGCCTAATCGACTACTCTTTTATATCCTTACTGCAAGACTCCATGTTTTTGTGTCTTTCTGACATCTCACTCCAATTTGCAGTTCAAAAGTTGAACGACTTGCCATTTGGGCTGTCCTTCAAATTCATCCTGGGATCTGAAAGTCAAGTTGTATGGTCTCCTGCTTGCATGTCAAAAAGAGTAATCTTGATCCAATGGAGCTGTACTAGAGGTGGAATTTATATTAACACAAGAGGAAGTAATTGAGCGATGACAAACACAAGAACTCCCTCTCCCCAGTATAATTTGTACAGTCTTTTTTCAGAATTGAATCACACTTTGAGATCAGTGGAATCCACCCCTTGCCATGGATAATTCAGCAACCTGGGATTACAGTGTATAAGAGTCCAGATTTTTGCTGCCCTATCCTTAAGAAGGTGCTTCCAACCAATGTTTAAATATTCATTAAGGCTAACCTAAATCATGATGTGCTAATAAGTGTCCCCAGGATGTTTAGCACCTCTGCACCATACTGTAACTTAATTTACAAGTAAACAACCCCCACACAGCATTCTTTTCTCAAATAGCCCTACAGCACTTTACCAGTTGTGCTGCAATTAGTTTTCCCTCCCCTTCTATTCGCTAATGTGTTGACCTAAGATCAAGAAGACCATTAACCAAAATGCACCATAAAGCTGACTCTCCCAGGTAACTTATTTCTCCTTTCTGCCATAGGTGTTAGTAATAATAGCAGCAGATGTTGGCAAGCTGCAGAGCTCCTTTGGCTCAGCAATGTGGAAACAGCCTCTTGCCATTGTAACAACGCTGCTGGCAGGCTTCCCTGCTGACCGGCCTCTTTGCCTAAAGCTATGCCAGCTGTCGCCCCTCCCCGTGCTACCCCCAGCCCCCTCACTCACACACCTCCCAGACAAGACCCTGCATCCCCAGCCTGCTCAAACACTGCCCTGCTGGTGACCCTGCTCCCAGCCTCTTGCCACGCTACCAATGCCGCCAGCAGGCTTCCCTGCTGACCGGACTTTGTGAAATGGGGGACGGCAGCTCTGTCCCCATGTGTCCCCTGCAGCAGTGTCAGCTTGCCTCTGGCCCACCCCCAGCCTGCCAGGCCTGTGCACCTGCTGTGTGGCTTTCCTCTGGGTGGCCAGGCCCAGCCACAGTGCTTGGGAGCCACGCTGCAAGTCGGTCTCTTCTCCCTCCCCCCCACGCCCACTCAAGCGAGTGGCTCTGGCATGTGCCAGTGACCTGGGCCAGGCCTCTGGCTCAGGCGCACGGTCCTGGGCCCACTGTGAGCTGGGCAGGTCTTGGCCACACCACACACCCAGCCCTTTGGGGACAGCACAGTTATGCTACACCCCAGCCACTTCTTCAGCTCTCTGGAGTGGCTGCTCTGCGCTTTGGGTTCCCTGGCCTCACCACGGAGCAAAGCTGTCCCAACAGCCAGCCCATTCAGAAATGCTGGGCTAGGGGTGGGCTGTGGCTCCTGCTGCAGTGGCTGGGGCTGTGCTGCTGGCCCGGTGGTGCTCCCCCTGGGGCTGGGGGGCACAGCTTGATGAATTTGTGGGAGGGGGCAGGGTGTGCATAGGGAGGGAGGAAGGGAGATGGGCTGTATGGTAAGGGGTGGTGGTGTGGGTGAGGGGGATATAGGAATAGAGGCAGGGAGATGGGCAGTGTGGGGGTGTGGAGGGGGGTTAGGGAAGGATGGGGGTGCAGGAATGGAGGAAGGAGGTGGGGGTAGGGAAGAAGAGGGGTTAGGAAGGATGGGTGAGTGTAGGAATAGAGGTGGGGGTAGGGATAGAAGGAGGGGAATGGGCAGTGTGGGGAAGGGAAGATGGGCAGTGTGGGGAGAGGGGTTAGGCAGGATGGATGGGTGTAGGAATGGAGGCAGGGGGTAGGGATGGAAGGAGGGGGTGGGCACTATGTGTTGGGAAGGGGGAGGGGTTAGGGAGGATGGTGGGTGTAGGAATGGAGGCAGAGAGGGATGGGGGTGTAAGAATAGAGGTAGGAGGTGGGGGTAGGGATGGAAAGAGGGGGGTGGGCTGTGAGCCATGGAGTTCCGGGATAAGGACTAGCGGAAGTGGCCAGTGGGAGGGGGGTTGGCAAGCGTAGCAAGCAGGGTGTGCAGCCCTCTAGCTAATTTTGAAAATATATTTTCATCTTCGGGATGCTACCTTTTTACGTAGCCCCTACTGCAACCGTTTCTGTTTTCTGCTTTTGAAACAAGTCACTTCTCGCTTGCTAAGAACCATTCTGAGGTAATGTGCCAAGAATTACGCTTTCTAAATTAGTGCATGAAGTAGGAACTGGGAGAAATTCATTCAGCACAAAGCAGCATTTGCCACCCAAAGAAGGAGCCAATAATATCTAGTTAATGTGGTCTCTCTAGGAACACTGAATGTGTAGCCTCACCCATTTGTTGCTAAGGGAAAAAAGCGCCTTCATTTGCATTTCCCTGATATGCTGTTTTTCAGTAAATGTATGAAGAAGATGTGAACAGATGGATCAGATTGTTTCTTAATTCTGAGGGTTAGTTGAATAATGGTCTAGAATGGAGTCATATATAATGTGAGGTGTGACACCTCTTCTCAGCTCACACGTCTCTTGGTAACAGTGATTTGGTCTGAGCCCCATTTATTGCTGCATATATTTATTTTTAAATCTGTATGTTATAAATAAAGCTATTTCCAACTGAGAAAACCACTTGGTTTACAAAGAAGTTTTCTGGCTGACACACTCTGGCACAAATGGAAGCCTAGTGGTTGGCACGCTTCCACTCACTGTGCACAGATCAGACACAAGCAACAGAGGGTCAGCCTGTCTCTAGGTGCGAGCTGCCAAAAACTGCAGCACATATGAAAAAATTGGCCCTCAAAAGGAATACAGTCTTTAAGAAAATGATGGGAGGCAGTTGGTTGACTGAGAACTTGTTTATGGAAATAGCACATATGGAAATCACAGGCTGGCTTAATCTCTCTAATTTGTTTAAAATAGTATATAGAATTCAATCTTAAATATTTACTTGTCCTGGTGCTTACTGAGGGCAAAGTTGTTGACACTTCACAAAAACATTTTTATTTTTATGTATCCCAAGTGAAAATTCAGGGGAGGTTCCCAAGCAGTGATTTCACATCATTAAGATGTTGTTTAAAAATGGGGGAGGGGGGGATAGTCACCTTCCAGATATATTTATATGTAACTAACTGACCCAAGCTAGATTCTGATACATGGAGCTTTCTCTGGACAATCATTTGAGCTGAGATCCAGAGGTATTCTTTAAAAGAACAATCCTGAGAGACCCCAGGGAGCTTTATGTGGCTCAGATAGCTTTGGTGCATAGCTTGCTTCTCCTGCCTTCACTAATGTTTCACTCTCCTTTGCAATTTCTTTCCTTCCCTGTCCAAAAGTTGCAGCTAAAATCCTTTTCTTGTCTTGTTGTTGTGAATTCCCCTCTCCTCCCTTCACTAGTTTCAGCTCTGCATGAAGTTTTGAGTCTTCACTCAGACCTCTGTGCAGATCTAATGTATGTACTACATAACCAGATAATCAGTGGTTAATATGCTGTGATTTATCTTCTTTTTCATTCATGAACATATTATTTCTATGTCAGGGTGTAAGGATCAAATTTAGAGGTGAATATAAACTGGTGAAAATTGCATCTTTCAACCCTGTCAAACATAGCAGTAACCCACTCGAAAGCCATGTCTACTCTAGGGAAAGTTTCTATCAGAAAGTACAGGTTGTACCTCCCTTAACCGGGACTGCCTGGTCTGGCAATATTCCTGATCCGGCATGGACCACAAATGTTACTGGACCACAGAGCCCAGGGAAAGGGAGGTCTGGCAATGGGGCAGGAGTGCCGTAAGGGGCACCGGCAACTCAGCCAGGAGCCCAGAGTTGGGGTGGAGTTGGGGGTGGGGGAGAGGACAGACCACATGGTGGGAAATTCTGGCCCCAGCAGAGCTCCCTGGCCCCAGCAGCTGGGGAGCTCTAGCCTGGCCATGGCTGTGGACCTCCAACCCCAGCCAGGGAGCGCCGAACCCAGCGTCAGCCAGGGAGCTCTAACCCTGTCCCTGGCCATGGAGCTCCAGCTTCATTCTGGCTCCAGTGGCCATGGCACTCCAGCCCTAGCCCCAGTGGCAGCCAGGGAGCTCTGGCCCAGCTCCTCAAGCCCGGCTGCAGAGCTCTGGCCCTGGCTGCAGAACTCTGGCCCCGGCTGCAGAGCCAGGTGGCTGCACAGCTCTGGCTGTGGTGTTCCGGCCCTGGCAGTGGTGCCCTGGCAGTAGCAGGGCCGGGCCTGGGAGGGGGGGGCCTAAGGCAGCAGCGGGCACAGGCTGGAGCCCTAGCCCAGTGGCAGCACGGCCATAAGGGGAAGGACCTTCCCTGGTCCAGCTAGTCCCCTCATTCGGGACCAGTCAGGTCCCCAGGGTTCTGGACCAATGAGGTCCAACCTGTATTTACACCATCCATTTTACCATAGCATGTGACCACCTCACAATTTTTAGTGTATTTATCATCACACCACCCTGTCATGCAGTATGTCCCTATATTACAGTTGGTAACTGATGCTCAGAGGTTAAGTGACCTGCCCAAAGACATGTTGTAGGCAGCCTGTGGCAGGGCAAACACATGAAGGTAGGTCTCCCAAGTTCTTGGCTAGTGCCCTAACTGTGGGGCCACTCTTTCTTTTCTTTCACAGGCGTTCTACTATTTTCCACTGTTGCTAGCACTAGTTGAGTCCCACTAGTGTTCGCAATGTTGGGAGTCCTATTGCAGAAAAGTGGGTTGTGGCTAACAGCTCGATGTCTTTTTAATGTTTTATATTCTCTAAACTTTTCTTTAAAACAGACCTAATAGATAAGATACTGAAAAAAGCTCTGGGTGCTGTTGATCTACCTATGTTAATGTCTCCCACTGTTGCCAACACCAGTAGAGTTGAAGTGGCCACTCCTGTGAGCCCCATGACAAGCCATCCTCCAATGGCTCTTGAATATCATGGTGAAGACCACAGTATAAATGCTGAGCCTGAGCGAGATTAGTCATTAGGCTTAAACTAGTTCCCTTGGAGACACTTTGACTGCATGGATTGCAAGCTGGCTGTACAATAACATTTTATTGTATGTGAGGATTAGATAAGATAAGTTCTTCTAGTTAAATGAGTTTGAGTCTCTCTCTAAAAATATTTTGAAAAGTTGTTGCAAAAACTAGAAGAGGAAGTGGAAGTATTGTTTCTAGATAGTCATGTCAAGATTTTATCTAATAATTGTTAGGTAGGTTATCTTTTCACCAGCATGTCTGTTTCTAAATTTTCAGCATATGTATATGGCTTCCTTGCACATTGCCTTCACTGCACATAATTTATGCTTTGACTAATTCTGGACCAAACTGCATCTCTTTGTTTGTATAAGTAGAGTTATATGGCCAAAATATTACTAACACAACCCGGGCTGCTTTATGGTTTTCATCTACTAGAGTTAAGCCCAGAGTTTGAATCTGTTTCCCAAAGTTGGCCAGTGCTAACCTGGAGTCTGGGGACTATTTGAGATATAGTGGTTTGGATCAGTCAGTGTATAGAGCAATGGGACAGATGAAACGTTGGGATATGGCTCAGACAGTTCTTTTCAATATCTTCATCAATGATTTTAGATGATGGCATAGAGAGTATGCTTATTAAGTTTGCAGATGATGCCAAGCTCGGAGGGGGTTGCAAGTGCTTTGGAGGATAGGGTCAAAATTCAAAATGATTTGGACAAACTAGAGAAATGGTCTGAGGTAAATAGGATGCAGTTTAATGAGGACAAATGCAAAGTACTCCTCTTAGGAAGGAACAACCAGTTTCACACATACAGAAAGGAGTACTGCTGAAAGGGGTTTAGGGATCAGAGTGGACCACAAATTAAAAATGAGTCAATAGTGTGACACTGTTGCAAAAAAGCAAACGTGATTCTGGGCTGCATTAACAGGAGTGTTGAGCAAAGACATGAGAAGTTATTCTTCTGCTCTACTCTGCACTGATTAGGCCTCAACTGAAGTATTGTGTCCAGTTCTGGGCATCACATTTCAAGCTGTGGAGAAATTGGAAAAGGTCCAGAGAAGAGCAACAAAAATGATTAAAGGTCTAGAAAACGTGACTTATGAGGGAAGACTGAAAGAATTAGGCTTGTTTAGTTTGGAAAGGAGAAGACTGAGAGGGGACATGATAGCGGTTTTCAGGTATCTAAAAGGGTGTCACAAGGAGGAGGGAGAAAAATTGTTCTGCTTGGCCTCTGAGGATAGGACAAGAAGCAATGGGCTTTAATTGCAGCAAGGAGGTTTAATTTGGACATTAGGAAAAACTTCCTAACTGTCAGGATGGTTAAACACTGGAATAAATTGCCTAGGGAGGTTGTGGAATCTCCATCACTGGAGATATTTAAGAGCAGGTTAGACAGACACTTGTCAGGGATAATCTAGACCAAGGGTGGGCAAAAGGGTCTCTGCAGGCTGGATCCAGCCCGCCAAGCAGGTTGATCCAGCCCACAGAGGTCCTGCTGCTCCCCTGCCCCCAGGTCAATCAGGGCCTAGGGACAGGGGAGAGCTCGGCGCTTAGTCAACCCTGGCAGTTGACTCTAAGCGCTGTGCGCTGGAAGGCAGGGAGTGAGAGACTTCATGTTCCTCCTGCAGCCCCAAGCCAATCAGGGCCTGGGGGCAGAGGGAAGTGCGCAAAGTCTCCTTCCACCCCTACCCCTGCCTTGCAAGGAGCACGTGGCGCGCTGGGCTGGCAGGTGACTGTAAGCGTGGCACTCCTTTGCAGGGCAGTGGCAGACTTTGTGTGCTCCTAATTTCATTTCTAATTTTAGATGGCATGGAGATATCCGATTTCTATTGGATCAATGTGCCACAATGAGTTTTTCTTGTGAGTACAACCCCTCCCTCCCTCAATTTTTTAAAAAAAGGTTTAATTATATAAAATCAGCTTGAACATACTGACGAATATGCCCCTTGTATCGCACGTGATTAGAAAGGGGAATTACTATTTTAAACCATGTTTATTGCAGCATTTCCTAAGGGCCAACCAAGAATGGAGCTGTATTGTGCAAGGCACTGTACAAACACAAATTATTCCCTCTCCTGAACAGTTTACAATCTAAATAGACTGGACAGGCACAGACTGGGGGAAGAGGTTTAACACACATACAGTATTAACAATGTGATGCCAGGGAGGTTAGTGAGAAGGGGAGCAGGCAGAGGGGCTAAAGGGAAAGGAAGAGTGGACACTGAAAGGAAGGGGGTGAGAGAGGAACAGGGCAGCAGGGGAGATGAAAGTAAGAGGGGCAGCTGTGAACTGAAGCTGATGTGAAACAACTGAGGGAAGGGAAGGGAAGGGAAAGGAGGCTGGGTCAAACAGCCAGTCATCACAGGGCAGAGAACACCAAGTCAAATTTGTAGAAAGTTGTCTGAATTTTTGAAGGTATCTGCTTTGATTGTTTCTGTGGCTGTTCCTTCCAGCTGGAGTCTGTGACTGGCTGCTCTCTGAGGTTTTCCCCTTAGTGGAATAATCTTGCAAACTAGATCTTTAAATTCAATCCCTCTCCTGCTCTGAACTTTCTGGATGTTCAGATCTGGGTTAGCTCTTTCATACCGCTAATGGGGCTGAACTGGAACACCAAACATCCTTGACATTTGGGCAAGTTCTGTATTAGATCTGGCTCAACATACAAACTTTAGAATTTGTGCCCAATTGTATATAGATAGGTATCTGTATGTGATGTATTGAGGACTGTGTTGTAAATGTAAATGGTTGCTTTAAGTCAAGAACTGGGAGAGTTTGCAGTCCTGCTCCCAGGCTGCCATGACTCTGCAGCCAAACATGTGATAACAGTCAATTTACAATCAGCCAATTACGGTAAGATGGGGGTGAGTTGTAGGTCTCTTATTTAAGCATCTTCTATAGAATTTGTACATAAATACTGCTCAGGTCTCTGAGAACATGCTGCAAAATCTTTTTCATTAAATTGGTGCATTGCTATATGTGTCCATTTTATCTTTACTTTCTCTCTTGTTTATTTTTAAATCCCATCCTCATCACCAGTTTTTTCTCTGTTACATTCAAGGCACACACAGACATAGATTTAGAAAACTTAAATACTCTTGCTGGAAGATTACAATGTAACTCTTTTTTTTTTTTAATTCTTAGAATAAAAACCATAACATAGCTAAACCAGAGAGAGACAAGGCAGGATGCTCCCTAAAACAGAATTGCAACTTACCTCACCTTACTCTTGCTGTCTGACTGTAAACTGACTCAGGCCACGTCTGTACTTAGCCATGGAGATTTATTTTTCTGGTGTTGGATTTAGCGGATCCAGTAAGGACCCGCTAAATTGAATGCAGAGTGTTCCCCCATCGGTGCCCGTACAGTTACTCCTTGTAAGGAGTAAGGGAAGTCAACAGGAGTATTTCCCCCATGGACTTCCCACTGTGTGGATGGTGCAAAAGTTCGAATGAAGGTACATTGACTCTACCTAGGCAATTAATGTAGCTGGAGTTGTGTATCTTGATTCAAACTTATCCCCTAGTGGAGACCTGTCCTCAGATTTGCATACTTTACTACAGAGTCCCTTCGTTGGCAAGAACAACTAAGGGAAGCCCTCTCCTCTGTTCTTAGAGCAAGAGCTTGCAATTCCAAAATAGTCCTCCATGCACCACAATCTGCGCTATTGAATTTACTGTACACATAATGTATTGCAGTGGTGTTATCTATGTGATAAACGGCAGAGTCAAATGATAAATCCATTCTGTCCTACAATTACAACCCATTTATTTACATGCACATCTTTTTGACTTAATCTAATGGTCCAGATCTCTAAGCAGCTTCCAACAGCTGTTACATTTTAAAAATCAGCTTCCCACAAAGATGTTTCTTCATTTCCACCAGTTACTAAATTACACTGGGGTAGAGGATAGGCAACATTCAGTCTGATATTTGCCAGTTCTTCTAAGCTATATAGAAGTGGGGGGAAGGGGAAGCTGGCCACTGTGGGAAATAGCACTTGCTCTAGCTCTATAAAGTCCTGAAAGATCTGGCTTGAATTTCATGCCATTTTTATGTACACAAAAGCTATTTTAGGCCACTTCAGAGGCATTTTTTATTGTATATATTCTGGTTTTTTTCCTTCTCTACTAAGTTCCGTACCAGTATTACCAGCCTCAGGCCTTACATAAATCATGAGTCGATCCCTCAAAATTGAGATTATTTTTAAATTAATGAGATTTAAAAAAAAAGAAATTGGTAGTTCTCTTTATTTGCCTTCTAGTTTTGGAGTCTTTAGGCATCATATTTGCAAGGTTTCTCCATAGCTATGCTGCCTAATAACTTTTTTTTTTCCTATCAAAGTTGAGACTCGCATGTTACCCCACATGACTCCAGAATCTGGGGTTTTTACAAAAAACACCAAATACTGAAACTTAAAAAACAAGTGCTCATGTAGCACCTTTGAGACTAACTATAATAATTTATTGTTAGCCTCTAAGGTAGGGATGTAATAGTATAGTAGATTAATCGATTAACTGATAAGCAAAAGCTTATAGGTTAATGCTGTAGACTACATGAATTTCCTCCCCCCTTGCCAGCAATTTTTTTAGCAAGCTGGCCAGCAGCCCAGCTCAGTCCCGGCTTGCTCTGGGTCTGGGACCTACCCCTACTGTGGCTCTGCGTTTAAAGTGTATTAGGAGCCAGACCAGCAGGCAGCCCGGCTCAGTTCCTGCTGGGGAGCCCCCTGCCACCCCACACTGCTGTATCTCTATCTGAGGCAGCAGTGCAGCGTGGTAGGCAGCTGGTCCACAATGGGAGTTGGTTTTTAAACTGGCTCCCCTTAAGGACAAGCTTCCACGGGGCACTCCATGCTGCTGCCTCTGATTGCCAGCCCATGCTGCTGCTTCTCTGGGGGCTCCCAGGGAGTGGGGCTGGAAAATACTGGCTGCTAATCCCAACCCAGGGACTATAGAGTAATCTAACCAATAAGGATTCATGAAGTTAATTGACTATTCAGTTAACCAATATTTAAATTCCTACTCTAAGGTGTTACAGCAATATCAGGGTTTTTTTTAATTTTTAGAGTTACAGACTAACACAGCTACCCCTCTGTGACCAAATATTGAGATACTTTAACTCACAATTGCAAGAGATGGCAACACTCAAGAGTGACATTATAGGTGCGAGGATACAAGAAATAGTACCAAACTATTCTAAAGAAACTTCTTTAAAATAGCTTTCCTATAAAATGTGACAACTGCAGAACATCAAACGTGTGTGTGTGTGGTCTTATTGGCCCTTATTTAGGGTTCATTTCAGAGTTGATTAGTAATGTCGTCACTTCCTAGGGACTCTGTCTCGCCAAACTCATGCCAATCATTTTTTAGTCCATACCACACCCTTATATTATTATATGCATATGTATCTCCTGCTCTCACAAATTGTGGGTGGGGGAAATGTGTATGCAAAGGTATATCATAAAAGCTTGTCAGAAAAAGGAATTTCCATCCCATAAGAAATTCTGACAACTTGTTTTTGTCTTGAATTGGGATAAAAAGTTAGAATTTTCTGTAGAACAAAAATTCTGAAATATTTTGACTTAAAACATTGAAACAACATTACTGAAACATTTTGTTTTAATAATGTCAACACAATATTATATTATAAATGTAGCATGTAGTAATATAAACAATATTAAACTGTCTTGTTTTGTTCCAACTTTCCCATTACAATCTCAACAAAATACTCCACTTCACTTTCTAATCCTTTTGAATATTTTGCCATCAAATTTAACTGAAATCAACATAGTCCCACAACACACATTTGATTATATTAGTAACCAAAACAGCATTTTCCTATGGAAAACAGTTTCATTAAAAAAATTCTGGCCTTTCTGTAGTTAATAATGGTATTATTAAAAACAATTTTTGTTTGTTTTTGCCACATCCTTGAAGAGGAAGACCAGATAGCAAGTGTGAAAAATTGAAACACTTTCTTTTATGGGGGGAGGGGATAATAGTTACTTATAAGTCCGTAATATTGGGCTGTCTGCTCTAGCCTTGAGCGAGACGTTAATACATCCCTTCATTTTACCGTTTGAAGGTTGGATTAGGGACACTGGAACTAAGGGTGTGTGCGTGTATGTGGCAGCACCACTGGCTTGAAGTGGTTTTCATCATATACAGAGCTTACAGTTTTGTTCAGTGTCTTTCGTCACTCCCATCACAAAAATTCTTCCAATGCCATTGGATTGGATCAAGATGAAGAAATGACTTGCCAAGGGCCACACTATAATTGAAAAATCAGGGACTGGAATTTTGAATTCTAAAGTCTCTGTTAAACTACTTTATGGGAAAATCACTTAGGGTATGTCTACACTTGTACCCTAGTTCGAACTAGGGATGCAAATGCAGGCATTCAAAATAGTCAATGAAGCAGGGATTTAAATATCTCGCGCTTCATTAGCATGATCTCGCCGGCACGCAAGTTTGAATCACAGCTGATTCGAACCAGGAAGTGCGTGCTGGGACGCGTTAGTTCGAATCAAACCCCTTGGTTCGAATCAAGGTTACTCCTCATTTTTTGAGGAGTAATGTTAGTTCGAACCAAGGGGTTTGGTTTGAACTAATGTGTCCTGGCACGCACTTCCTGGTTCGAATCAGCTGTGATTCGAACTAGCGTGCCGGCGAGATCACGCTAATGAAGCACAGGATATTTAAATCCCCACTTCACTGACTATTTCAAATGCCTGCATTTGCATCCTTAGTTCGAACTAGGATGCAAGTGTAGACATACCCTTATTTCTTAATTCAGCTTTGTAATATCCAATATACTAACTTTTCTTGTAAAATCAGAAAATCTTTGTCGGGGGGGACCCCCCATGCTTTATGGAAATTGGCTTCTGAATATGAATATGTATAACTCAAAGACACTTTAGACAAAATAATTCATGTAACATCAATTTAAAATTACATTCTGCGGAGTGTGTATGTCCTGGTTTTGGGCATGTATCACTCTTGTATGTGAAGTTAGAAATATGAAATGTGAATTTGGTTTTAATTCTAAAAGTGCTAATGAAGGCCATTAGGGATACTTTTGGTTCTTAATGAGTTGGTACTCAAACCTTTGGCCTATGAATAGTCTTATCTGTCCTGTTAGCCCAAACTGTAATTGGTTCTAGAAGGACATGTGGCCAGGCCACCTGATGCTGATTCCCATTTTGGATCTTGTACTTTTCCACTCGAGGTGACAAGATTGAACTGAGCATAAAGAGTTCCCACCTTAGGCAAAAGGGATATATAGGGGAGGCAAACAATAGAGGCAATAATCACACATCAGGAGACACCCCCCACCCCCAACTTACCACTGAAGATGCTTGCTGGAAACATCTAAGACTGAAAAGGGAGAAGGATCAGGCCAAGGTAAGAGGCTGCTTAGCTTGTGAAGCAAATGTTTAGAGCAACTGTTCAGGATAAGAATTTGCATTTCTTAGTGGACTGGGGTTAACTGGCATTTTTTTGTTTATTTAATTTAGTAACCTATTTTGATCTGACTGTTTTCACTTGCAACCACTTAAATAGACCGGATAGACTTCTATCAGGGATGATCTAGACGGTACTGGGTCTGGACTTGATGACCTCTCGAGGTTCCTTCCAGTTATAGTGTTCTATGATTCTATTCTATGAAATCCTGCTTCTCGTACTTCGTAAACACACGGGCTATGTCTACACTGGCGGGTTATTGCGCAAGTACAGCCGTTCTTGCGCAAGAATCCGCGGAGAGTCTACACTGCCCGCCCGCTCTTGCGCAAGTAAATTTACAGTACAACATGGTAAGAGAGGGCTCCTTGCGCAAGAACTATGCTCTTTTTTATCAGGTGTAAGCCCTCTTGTGCAGGAGCTCTTGCACAAGAGGGCAGTGTGGACGCTCGGCAGGGATTTCTTGTGCACGAAAGCCCTATGGCTAAAATGGCCATCAGAGCTTTCTTGTGCAAGAGAGCGTCCACACCGCCATGGGAGCTCTTGCGCAAAAGCACAGCGCGCACATGGCAGTGTGGACTTTTTCTTGTGCAAGACTTCTTGCACAAGAACCCTTGCGCAAGAAGCTGCCAGTGTAGACATAGCCACTGTGTTTATTATCAAGCCAGTGTAAATAATTGTTACCTGGGGAGGAGGGTTGATAAAGGGGGCGTACATTGTTATGAGCTTTACACAGAGTAAAACAGATTTATTTGCAGTTTTGGGGGGTTGGTTTCCTGGGTGCTGAGCCCTCCCAGAGCTGAACTAGTTCAATGTCTGTGTTGCTCTGCAAGAAGAGCAGTAACCTCAGCTCTGTGCCTTGGCTTAACTAGACCAGAGCTTCTGGCCCTGCAGGACAGGATGATGGAGAGCCCCAGAGGGCAGGAAGGTGGGCATCAGTGGCATGATCAACACATCAGGGGGAACCCCAAGGGGATTTCTGTAATCCAGCCTGTCACATACTCTCTTCTCAGTTGTGTTAGATTAGATTAAATGGAAACAAAACCATATCTCTCTAGTTCTCACATTGGGACCTGCTGCTGTCGCTTCTGAATAACTCCAAGGAGTAAAAATTATGACTAAGATCTCTCTTCTCTCCCGGCCAAACAAAAGACAGGCTTGGATTTTATTTTCTGATTATCATTGACTATATAAGACTGCAAATATTGATGAGAATAGGAGAGCATTGGTGAAACAGGGTTGGGGTTCTATTTCATTGTAAATTCAGTGATGGAAAATTGAACAGTATGAGGCTATTCAAGCTCCCATTTTAAACTGAACTGCATCAGATTTTTTATTTGTCCGATATTTTTCATTTTAAAGGGTTAATCCTTGACTGGCTAACAGTAGAGCTCACTTTGACTTCATGGATGTAAGGGACAATTCTTTATATTTAAAACACTGTGTTTAGAACTAGACCATGAAATATGAAAGCAGTGCTCTCAAACTGAAGGCATTGCTGATTATAAAATACTCCGTTCTGATAAAAGATAGCAGTATATTGTCACTGGAGATAGCAAATCTGAGAAAATGATGGTAAATGTTGAGATTTGACAGTCTAGCCTAACATAGGCTGAGTCAATAGAAACAACTATGAAGGATCTTAGACACTTCTTTCTTTGTTGCATATTTCTCATAATGTTTAGCAATGAATATATTTGAGTTACCAACATCTAGACAAACAAATCACAAATTCTGGCAAAAGTTTGTGATCGGATGACATGTTATGTCTCGGATGCATGAGAACAGGAGTCTGCTTTGAAAGACTAGCACTGAGTCCTTAGGAGCAGCTAGTGAATGAGAGTTGCTGTTTGAGAAATGGATAAAGAGAACAGTCTCTAACCAACTGAAAGCCTTCCTCCAGGTTAAACTACAAGGAGTCCTGTGGCACCTTACGGTATGTCTACACAGCAGTATTATTTTGGAATAAGAATGTGAGTGTTTACACAGCAATTCCATTATTTTGAAATAAATTCGAAATAATGGATGGCTTATTCTGACTTCTGTAAACCTCATTCCACAAGGAATAACACCTATTCTGAAATAGCTATTTTGGAATAGCTGTAGCGTGGACGCTCCACTGCTGCTATTTTGAAATAGCTCCTCCCCAGAGCCATTCAGAGTAATTACTCCCCAGTGCCTCCTGGGGCTATAAATCAAGGTAGCACGTCCACGTTACGGAAGCCTGCCTCAGACTAATTTTGAAGCTTCCCTGTAGTGTAGACATGCTATTTCAAAATAAGCTATTTTGGAGTATTTCTTCTGGAATAGCTTATTTTGAAATAAGTGTGCAGTGTAGATGTATCCTTAGAGACTAACAGATTTATTAAGGCATAAGCTGATGAAGTGGGTTTTATCCACAAAAGCTTATGCATTAAGAAATCTCCTTGTTGTTTTTGCAGATACAGACTAACATGACTACCCCTCTGAGACATTCCTCCAGTTTGTTCATTGTAGTTTCTAGGGCTCCCCCTTACTTCTGGCTCACTCTACGAAGCTCTGTACACTTATCTGAAGTTAGTGAAATATAAGACCATTAAAAATTAATTTTTTCTCACATGCCACCTGGAACAGCAACTGTCCAAGGCATGTTTGGGCTGAAATATCACTTTTCCATTTAACTTTTTTAAACTGAAATCAGTTTATGATTAATTAAACAAAATGATTTCCAAAGATTATTTTAACTGTGTTTTTTGGTGGGCTGCCTCCCAGGGAAGCAGGACTCTGAACAACTAACTGTCTGGCGGTTGCTTCATGATCGCTGCTCCAACCAGTGGATTGTGTTAGTGGCTGTGCCCCAGAGCCCTGTTGAATGGAGGGTTTTAATGGCTGGATCTGTGTAGTTTGCAGAAGTGTTTAATTTGTTATGAAAGAGGTACTGGGGCTCAAATAATTCGGTGCTGGAGCTCAAGCAAATTTTTATATTATTAACGCATGCAGCAAGCCCAGAGGTGCTGGGGAGATGAGCTGCCAAGCCTAAAGGCTCTAGGGCTCACACTAACCCTTTCACACCACAGGTCTACAGACATATTCTATAGAACATGCTAGCAGCATGGAGTCCCTGAGTGATCGCTGTAACTTCTGTATGGGCCACGTAGATATAAAGGATTTGCAGCATTTGGCCAGTAACAAGAAGAAATAGAAAATTAAAATGCAGTGATTGTTGTTGGCTTGAATACTGGCCAGATTAAAACCGCATGTGGTACTTCACAGCCTGAAAACAAAGTCAAAATGCAAACATGTGCTTCTTATATTCATATTTTAGAGTGATGGAACCCCTACTGCTTAGAAACCATAGTTAGCATGACAACGATGTTAATTTTTTAGCAGCTATTGATATTTTCATTTAAAAAATACCATCCAGGGTAAAGTCCCATACTCACCTTTGGGAAGCAGAATGATGTGACCAGGGGAGCAGAGCGACCTGGTGCTGTATTGCTCCATTTCCCTCATGGCTGCCAGTGAGTGTGAAGCTGAACCAATGCTGAGGGTGCTGGGCCCTTCACCCCACAAGTCCCCCCAAGCCACATTGGTTGGGGAAGAGGCAGGGCAGAACCTGAGGGGAGAAGGGAGAGCAAGGGTAAGGAGGGGACAGAGCAAGGGTGAGGAGAGATGGAGCCTGATGTGGAAGGGGTTGTCCCAGTCTTTCCCTGAGCTGAGGGGGCTGTCACATGGCCTATGGATCCCATGTGCCCCCTCACCAGTCATCCCTGCCCAAGGTCATACAGGAAGTAGGGAATTGACTCCGGGGGTCTCAAGTCCTAGGCTGATGTCCTAATCACTGGATCATCCTGCTCCTTAATGATGTGAAGGGGCTAATGGGCAGATGGATACTGAGGTCTGCTATTTTTTGCCAAATATATATGCATAACAAAAAAGAATTTTATGCAATAAAAACATGCTGTATAGCTTTGCTACTCCTGTTCCTTGGCCAGAAAGAAGCATGTGTTTTGCTATTAAAACATTTAGGTAGCTCAACCCTGGGGAAAAAGCATCCAGTTGTATTAGCTACTTTATAGGCCATGTCCATCCTATCGATATCCTATCATAACACTTATGTGAACAGTTCCATCCATAGTAAACCCAGTCTGTTTCATACATTAAATAGCTGTGTGACACTGTGTCAACTTCCCTGGGAACAGTACTTTCCTCAGTGCCTTAATGCCTGACTTTATCATTTGTGATGGCATAAGAAGTAACACTGCTGTGGACAGGATTGTACACAGCCAGAGCCGATTATCTGTTTAGAATGAAGGTGGGGAACCTAAGGTCCAGGGGCTGGATGTGGCCCTCAACTTGCCTGGCTTTGGCCCCTGAGCACTAGGGTGCCTGCACTGGCACTTCAACCCTTCTGCTGTTCCCCTGCGGGACTGGAGCATACAAAGTCTGCTGTCCTCTGCCCTCCTAGGCTCTGGTGTGTGAGGAGAATGTGGGGAGTGTCTCTCTCCTTCTCAGTCGGGGGCCACATCAGTGAGGGTTTGTTCGGTTTATTTGTTTCTCACTTGTGTGTGGCCCTCAACTGATTTTTTTGTGGGTCAGTGGCCCCTGACCGAATAAAGGTTCCCCACCCCTGGTTTAGAAGTATTAGAAATGTACTGAAATCTCGGCATAGAAAACTGGAAATATTTTTTTGCAATGCTTGAACCTTTGCTAAATAGTAGCAAGTTTGTTGTGCTAATTGTACAGGTCTGATGTCATATTGGGCACCTGATGAATCCTGAAGGAGGGGCCTTTGCTCTCTGCACAAAGTTGTGAAAATGATACTCCTTTTAAACCCTGCTGCTACTGAGCAGCCACCTGGGAAGTGGGATTTCCAGGAGGCTGCAGAGTTCAGTGGTGGACTAGAGCCAGTGCTGTTCTTGGCTGTTTTCATTTTAAGATGCCATCCTTAAATGCTCCAGAGAAGAACCTTTCCCCTCAGGCTGCTGACTTTTGATCTATAGCTCGCAGGGCTCGGGCAGAGTAAATCAAGAAATGGCTTTGAAACTATAGTGGCTTTCATTGCGGGTGGTCTTGGGAGAGAGACTCCTGAATGAATGACTTTCTAGCTATGCTCCAATGACTCTTATCTTATCACCAGTGCTGCTGGACTGTTATATTTAGAAAAATGCCTTTTCCCCTCATCATTATAAGAGCAACAAAGGCATGGCTGTGAAATCAGTTGTGGAAGGACCAATAAAAAGGCCAAATTAAAACCAGACTAATACCACCTCTCTGTAAAATACCATGTAAATGGGGCTCTTCAGAGTTCTGGCAAAGCCATGGGAAATGAAACTTTTTAAAATGCCACAGGCAATGCCTCCATAAAAAGAGCCACAGAATAACATTGATTAAAAGCAAGCAAACAAACCATGCCCCCAAACCAACAAACCATGTCCCCAAACCTCTTAGCTTTGTGTAGCATGACTAGCATTTCCCCACTTCATAGAATGCATGCTGCAAAGCCACACAGTGTGGGTTTACTGCCGCTTGTCAAAAATATTTGTTGACTAGTTTGGATGTGACTCTGTAAATTTTCTGTGCAGAGTAAGTGGTTTTCCCTATTGTTCCAAAAACTGCACTTGGCAGGGCAAGATAGGGCTATTAAACAAGAATCCCACAGCTGAAACATTTTCTCTGTTTTCTGCTACTTTTGCTCATTAGTGACTAACAGTGGTTGGTCTCATTTCCACTATGCCAGGAATCAACACTGCAGCGATGGATCCACTGGCTGTCCATTTATCATGTCTAAGTAATTAATCAATCTCTGAGCACTGTCCTGTCAACACCGGTACTCCACTAGGATGAGAAGAGTAGCCCGTGTCAATGGGAGAGTAGCCCCCCGCCACCCTTACTGCACCCAAGACTCTGCAGTGAGTATGTTGACATCAGCTTCAGCTATTTGCGTAGCTTCAAGTGATGTAGATTGATGGGGGGCGGGGTTAGTATAGACAATTTTACTTCCCACTGTTTTGGGTAGACCAAACTAAAGCCCCAATATCTGAATGGCCCTGAACTTTTGGAAACTAAGATCTGGATGTGAATTGTGTATTGCTGAGTTAGTAAATTCATCAGTTTCTTAAGCATGTTGTTGATGATTTAAATTCTTGGCAAATTTGAAATGTGAAATCCAGTCTTTGAACTGGCTGAGCACAATAAATTCTACTCTTTTCTAAAAGGGTAGGAGTGTTTTCCTACTTCCACACTTTCATTAAAAAATTACTCACATTTTGTGGAAACTTTAAAAAAAATTCACTTTAGGTGAAATCTAATTGTTGATCCAAAATACAAATGATAGGGAAAAGAGGGTGAATTAAGGCTTTGGATAGGTTGGCACTTTCAATTTCTGATTGCGGTAGCTGTGATGTCTCTTTGGCAAAGGAAACGAGAAGGCCATAGCAAATGCCTTAGAATATAAGGACTAGTCATTAGATTTATTGATTGTCTGAAATTTTGTTGAATTACAGGAGGAATCATATTTAATAGATGTTATAGATCCCTCAAAGCTGAGGGATGTTTGTTAATCTTTAACACTTATACAACATATCAGGCCTATTTTTCTTTTGGAATAGGAAAGTTTGGGGATTTGGTTGTTCTTATACCAAATCTTTGTGTTTTATCTTTGTAAGCATAGCTGTATCATTAGCTAGCACGTTAGCTGGGAATCAGATCAACAATGATGTCTGGTTATTCAACTGATGCAAAGAGAATTATGATGGCCTCCAACCCACTTCCAGATCTCACTTATTTAATTACTTGTGACTCTAAAGAGCAGCATGAGCAATGGCACAAATACAGAGAACAAATGAATTCAAGAGCGCCAGAGGTAGGTGATGTTAAAGCAAGCAGCACATTCATTTAGGGATTTCTGTAAAAGACATTCAGAGTCAATTTACTTCCCCAAATTTCCTCTTTATGTGAATTTAATCTGATTTCTAAGCTTTAGCATTAAAAATGTAGTTTAAGACAAAAGCAACATATGTTCAGAACTGCTGTGGCATGCTAAACCTAAGTCGACTGTCCAGCTGACAGCTGGACAAATTAACCAATGTCTATCTCTAACCACAGGTCTCTCACATGAAATCTACCAGAAGAACATTGATTTAGAAGTTAGATTTATCTATAGCCTGAAGTAAGAAAGGGTTTGTTCTGATTTGTTTTGAGAATTTCTCTATCAGTTAACTGATGCTCTAAATTACCGCCATACAACTGGCTTCCTAGTATGAGATCATGAGAGAGGCTTAGTGAGCTAGGGTGCTTTTGTATAAGAACATTGGTCATAATCATTACTGTAACAGTTAAGAGACTGCTTGTGAAGAGATATCCAAAATTTTGTCTTATACAGATAATAAGAACTTGATGAAAGAACAGTAATGAACAAAGTCCATGGAACCCTAACTCCTCAGGTATATTCTGTCAAATATAGACCAATGTGGAGAGGAGTCATTGGACTAACGCTCTCTTTTGGCACAACTAAATCAATGCTTCAGGTTTGAAAACTAGAAAAAAGAGTCATTCATATCTATTTAGGAAGTAACTATTTTCTTGTGAGACAAGCTTCTTTTCAGAAGGAGGGCCTGATCCTCGGAGGTGCTGAGCAACCTCTGTCCCATTGACTTCAATATCCGTACTCCCAGCACCTTGCAGGACTGAGTCTAAAATTTTCTTTTCTATCCTCTTGTTCTATTTTAAAGGTGCCCAGAAGCTGACTGACCAAAATATCCCTATCTCAGATCTACAAAATCTGTGTAATAGTTTGTGTGTTGTCATCATATAAATGCTTCAATGCTGTTACTTATGCTTCAGAAACACAACAGTGAGACAGGAGCAATGTCAATGGAGAATTCATGCTCCAATTTCCATGTTGTAACCAGTAGATTATTAATCAGATCAGATGGATTGAAATGGCAGGAAGCCAGCAGCAGTTTTAATTGATGTAGTAAATGAACTTTTGATCCAAATGTCTCTGTTGGAATTATTTGTGGATTTTATTACAACTAATAGATAAAAGGAAAAAGCAGCAAGAGCACTTAAACAATGTTGTTTTTTTTCCCCATCCAAAGATTTCCAGGCACTTTGTAAAAATGTGGGGGAATGACTTTTGGAAATAGGAAAATGGAGATGCAGGAATATACTAAGTAACTTGCCCGAAGTCAAAGAGCAGTCAGGGGCAGAGCCAAGAGCAGGATCTGTCTCTACTTTCTCCACATGGGCTCTGATGATAAGACCTGGCTTATGGTTAGGAGACAGATCAGTGTGTTGGAGAGAATTTATTTAGAAATAAATTTCTGAGTAAGGAATAAAGAGACAAGGATACATGAAGTCACAGGTTCAGCAGATCTTATGCCCATGTTTGTTCTGAAGATAGTTTCCACCAGCAAGTTTCCTGTAGCTAAAATGTAAGGAAAGAAAATTAAAACACTCTTGCTGGATATATAATAATATACAATCCCCCTAGAAACAGATGTTAGTTAAGTAGCAATCATTGCAAAATGGTGGTTCGGAGTAGTTAGACCCCACAATGAAACTTTAGTAAACCCATTTAGAGGAGATTACTGAGATTAGGAATAATAACCAATCACATATGGCAACAATATGTTTTACATAAAGAGTGGGGAGAGGGTGAGCCTATACCTGGTGCATATCTCTTTCTGCTAGAACCATTTTGTGTCTGACAATGGTCAATTCCCTTCCTCCCCCCTGCATGAGCATACATAACACAGCTTAGTATCTGATCTTCAGGATGAGGCATGCATGGAGGGGGAGATGAAACTGTTGCAGAGATCTAATGTTCAGCTGCTAGAACACCCTCTCTGTGACCTCCTTGACTTAACTCTGCTCCCACTGAGGGCAGTGAATTTTGCTATTGACTTCAATGGGACGGAGTTAAGCCAATCCTGGGTGCTTTTGGAAATCAAACTTATCTCAGCTGTGGAAACCATACATCCCTCATCCATCGTATGTGGCTATGGGGAGCTTCTATACACTGAGGCCAGGTTTACTCTGGTGGAGAAAATCGATGCAAGATATGCAGCTCCAGTTATATAAATTGTGTAGCTCGAGTTGATGTATCTTGCATCAATTTTCTGGGGCGACCCCATAGCAGGAGGTCGACAGGAGAAACACTCCCACTGACTCCCTTTACTCCTCCTGGTTGTCGGCAAGTACTGTGGCCGAGGAGGGGGAGGTGTTTGATTTAGTGGGTCTTCACTAGACCCGATAAATTGAATACAGGAAAATTGATCACCAAAGTGCCAATCCTCTGGTAAGTGGAGACAAGGCCTGAGTTCCTGTTGAGGAGCCAGGTGCATCCAGAAGCCTCCTGAGTACAAGAACCGCTAGAGTTCAGAGTGGCAGCTAATGTTGGACTCAGAGGCACAGAAGAATGGGCCACATAGCAGAGGTGGGGTGGAAGAGCACATGAACGATTGTACAGTGTCTGCACTTCTCTGGGAGTTTGGGAGCTTTGTGTTGCTTCCACACCACCACCCATGCTGCAGGCTGTGCCATTAAATCAGTCTGCTCTTGTTTGTGGAGAGCTGTGTGGTTGGATTATAGTATTACCATGTCACTGTGCTAATGGAAAAGCTTACATGAGCATCATGCCAAGTTGTTATTTATTATTCATATGAGGCTGCCCCAACTTATTTTTTTTTCTTTTGGGGCTTATTTTTACCATCATTTGATGTGAGGCATGTGATATGAGGCATTGTGCCTTGAAAGATCTGGTAACATGCCAGCTTCTGTTCCACATGTAACTGTCTTCCAGCTGCATCCCATTTCTGGAACTGAAATGTGCCATAACCACTGGCACCAAATAACTAGTCCAGGCAGAGAGGGAGTTAACTGTACTGTTGTCTAACACTTTCTAGCCAGGAGCCCCAGAATGGGAAGGGGGCTATAGGCCCACCATGCCCCTCCTTTTTTTACTGACTAGAAGGGGAAGTGACTGGGAGAGGGGGTGAACAGTATTGAACATGGTGTCAGGAAAAGAGGTAATGCAAGGCCGGGGTCTTGGGAGAAAGAGGAGGTGCAGGAGGGTGTCATGGGATGTGGGGATGGGGACATGTTTGGGAACTGCGGGCCCTCCATTTTTAGGGCACTTCTACTGCCCCTGCCTCCTACCTTTTGTCAATGGGCTAACAGTGGAATGCTGTGATGTCTTCATAAAGCATTTGTATAAACTGCAGGTTAGACCTCCCTGCTCTGGAAATCTCGGGACTTGACCGGTCCTGAATGAAGGAATTTGTTAGATCAGGGGAGGTCCCCTGCCACTGGCCTCCCAGGACACTGCACCTCCCTCCTTTTGGCTTAGCTCCAGCACGGATGCTACAAGGCTTAGGGCTTGGCTCTGGCCTTTATCTGCCAATTGGCTGGGGCTCTCCAGGGACAAAGTTTCCTGGCCCTGCTTCTGTCCTGCCTGGCTGAGGCTTCCCAGGGACGGGGATCTGCAGCTGCCCTGCTTTTGTCCCACCCGGCCAGGGTTTCCCAGGGACAGGGCTCCACAACTGCTCTGCTGGGTCAGAGCTCCGTGGCTGCCCTGTTGCTGCTGTGCCCAGGCGAGGTTCTGCGGCTACCCCTCTGCTACTGTGCTGGGTTGGGGCTCCGCGGCTCCCCAGCTGTGTCACACCTAGCTGGGGCTCCCTGGGATGGGGCTCGCCGGTCCCGATGGTGGGGCTCTCCCACCTCTGGACTCTTCACCAACTTGCACTCCCAGGTGCTGGGGCTCTCTGGTCCAGCAACATCCATGATCCTGCTGGCCCACAGATGTTGCTGGACCAGAGAGTCCTGGATTTAGGAGGTTCAACCTGTAGAACTCTGTGTGACTTCACCATCCTGTAAAGCAGTGCGCACTGGTGAAATGAATGCCACAAACCTATTACTATACTAAATCTAATGCGGTGGTTCTCAACTTGTTTCAGTCCATGGACCACCAGGCCAATCAAAAACCTTCCGTGGACCACTTCCAGCACATGTAGCACAGGACAAGCGACACAGCAACCACTCAGCACAACGGCGGCAGCTACACTGACGCTCAGAGCCTCAGGCAGAAGTTACTGGCAACACAACGTGGTTGCGTCCTAGGTGATGCTATGGATGATGCGCCACGTGCTTGTGAACATGGCGTAAAACAGCCTAACGGCGGCGCCTACTCACGCCATGTGACTTTGGACAATGTTCCTGTGGACCACCGAAAAAGTCACCATGGACCACCAGTTGAGAACCACAGATCTAATGTCAGACCACCATTGATGGATCACTGTTAGGATTAACTAAACCCATTAAAGTCAACGTGTGTTTTACTTGCATAAGGAGAACAGGACTTGGAAATCAAGCCTGTAAAATTAACTGCTGTCTACATTTTACAGTTCTGACTTTCTTTCCAGTAGATTCATTGGCAAAACTCCTATGGACCTTTGTGCAATCAGTAATGTGCTTTATGTGGTATTTTACCTTTCTTATTTTCTATAGGTCAAAACACAGGTGCTAAACACTGGTGCTACTACAAGAACAAGCTTGTAATGATCCTCTTGACTTTCATGGAAGCAGGCCCACAGATTCCATTATAATGTGAAATGTTGGATATAAATTTAGCTAGGCAAAAAGCTAGTTTATGCTCTCTTGAACCTTTATTTTGATTGATTGTTTTTTCCATGCCTGCCAATTAGGTCTTTTGTTATTACTCTTTAAACCTCATATTTTGCTCAACTTCATATATGTCCCATTGCCATAGCTACAAGGGGAGGTGACTGTTCAAAGTTTTTTTGGGCGGTATCTACAGTGGAAAGATCCCACCTAAAATAACAACATGCACATCGCTTTGGTAACTGATGAACAACAAATGGATACTTGTTTTTTTGGATGCAGCTTATTTTGTTTTAGACATTCACCATAAAAAGATCCCTCCTGCTATCTTTCATGTTTTTATCTGATATACACCATGCATTGGAAAAATGTTTAATGTGGCATAAACGCAGGTATGTGTATTTATAGCTGCACATTCCAAAATGTAGTCAAATGGAAATAAGCCATCAAGTCTGCTTCTTATCTTGTTTCCCGGTGTTTAGCCCAACAAAGAAGCTGATTTGGTGAAGTGAACTATGCTGAGTGGGTCATCTGGATTATAATAGTTAACTCCCTCTTATAGCTAATGGCATTAGTTTTGCATTCTGAATATATTATGGGGATAGTTTCTGTGCAATGCCCAGGGAGTCAGTTGTGTAACTCCTGTTGTTTGTGGGAGGTGCATTGGGACAGCTTATTCACCTAAGAATGAAACTTACCTCTGTGCGGCAAACAACCTGTTCAAGACCCAACATGCTAACATAAGGCCTAACCCAGCGCTTATGATGTGTGACTGGTGAGGACTGTCTGTTCTATTCATTCCCTCTGAAGCACCTGGCATTGGTCACTCTTGGAAGACAGGATACTTCACTAGATAGACCATTTGTCTGATCCAGCTTGGCTGTGCTTGTATGTGAAGCCTTCAGTGAGCCTTTTAGTGTGTGGGGTGAAGTGCAGTTCTCAAACTCATTCAATGTATATGTATGGTGTCCCTTCACATATTCATGTGGGAAGAACCATCTGGGAACAACTGCATGGAGGAAGTGTGTCCTACAGGAAGCTTTGAATGATGAGAGAGGACGGGAATTCCAAGTATAAGGCAGTGGCATAGCCAGAAAGGCCCACTTGGGTGTGCCTTGACTTCGGATAGGTGGGCAATGATGTGGAATGGGGGTAAAGTGCACTGACCCCACTCCCCAGCTGAAATGCCGGGTTTGCTGTCAGAGTGGGACAAGAGCTGGGGCATGCGGAGGGCTGCAGGGGTGGGCCTGGAAGCAAAGTGGATGGGCCACGACCTGTTGCTATGTCCCAACAGGGGATGGCTTGACATGGATGCTTGGAAGACTCCAGCAGATTCCAGCTTTCCATGGATACTGGGGGTGCGTCTACACTGCACCGTTATTTCGAGATAACAAATAATTTTGAAATAACGGATGGCTTATTCCAAAATCTGTAAACCTCATTCTATGAGGAATAATGCCTATTCCGAAATAGCTATGTTGAAATAAAGCGTGTGTAGATGCTCCACCGCTGCTATTTCGAAATAGCCCCTCACCAGGGCCATTCTAAGTTATTCCTCCCCACTGCCTCCTGGGGCTCTAAGATAGCATGTCTAGATTAGGGAAGCCTGCCTCAGACTAATTTTGAGGCTTCCCTGCAGTGTAGATGTGCTATTTCAAAATAAGCTATTTCAGAATAAGTGTGCAGTGTAGATCCTCAGAGTCCATTTTACCACAAGCAGGTAAATTCATTTTGGGATTTGCCTTTGATTTTTCTACCCCCACACCATTCACCAGTCAGACGAGTGAATAAATCACTAGCCAGCAAAATAATTAAGCCAGGAAAGCCCTCTACTTCAGACTTTATCAGTGTACACTATTCAACTGGAACAGTCATAGCGAAACCTCTGATTGCAGGCTAATTGGATTCTGCTTGCACGTATGAGAAAAGCCATTAACTATAGTTCTCTGGGATTCTCTCCAGAATTATCAGTAAGCCCCAGAAATGGAACCACTCAAGCATTTGGGTGGCTAATAATACAGTCTGTTCTAAATGGTGCAGTAGGTCTTACACTGCCAAAGGGGTGTTAGGAGGATATAAAATGATGCATAGAGCCAGAGCCTCAATTGGTATAACTGCTTCTGGCTCCCACAAAATCAGTTGACACCAGATGAAAATCTGGCCCCACTACATGGAAATCCCATATAAAAATACAAAAAAGGATGGCTGTATTTTTTGACATGGCCTGGCTCTCAGTGAATTGAAGGACATATCACTCTGGTGTGTCCAGTGAGGCATGTTAGTTGATGGGCGAAATATGACAGCCAAAACCACCCACCTGGTGACATGCCTTTAACTTCATCAGGGAGGTGTGCCACATAGCACAGAATGCTGCAACCCTGCCTTCCAAATATTACAGTACATATTATATTATATAGCTCAATGTTATTCCATGTATTGTGACTGCAGCAGTGCCCATGGCATAAGAACACTTTTAAAAGTGAGGGTGCTGATCCCCCTTACCACTATCCAATCCCACCCCAAGTTGAGGTTGGGAGCAAAGCCTCAGCATGTGGGACTCGAGCTGGGACACCAGCATGCAGGGCCAGCACCAGAGCCCCTGATGCGCAGGCCTGGCAGCTGGGAACCTGGTACACGAGGCGGTAACTGGGAGCCAGGATGTGCTACAGCACCCCCTGCTCTCCAAACAGAATATGAAACATGAGGAGCCAAACTTTGGGAAATTTCTGCCCATATAGGCAATATGTTGGTTACATTTGGAGTCTGCCACGTGCCTGAAAGATTCAGTATTTTTTACACACATATCCTGGTCTTAATGGAATCAATGGGAGTTTTGCCACAGACTGCAAAGGGATTGTGATGTAAGCCACAATACTAATTTGATGTTTGGTACAGAAGAAAATTGATAGAAAATGTATCTTGGATTGGAGATAGAGAGCAATGCATAAATGTTGATCTACATGGGCATAGGTGCAGGAGGAACACTGTCAGTGATGGTTAGACCTCGAAATCCTGCCCAAAGACAGACCCACACAGATCTGCCAAAACAAACAGGTGCACTGTGTAAACTCAACTGCCTTTGTTGCTCACATAGATACTTCTTTTTATTGTTTTATTTGCCTGGACTGTCTCAACCATGCTGTGCATGAGAGCCAAATCCTCCAGGATTTGCCCTGCTGCCCATCTCCCAGTTTGCTGCACTTGGCTTTGCTGCAGCAGTAGGAAGCCGAGTACCCCAGCCCCTGTCCCTGAAGTGGAGCACAGCAGGCTGGGACAGGTCAGTGGGACAGAGAGGAGCAGGCTGCCAGGTCTCTCCAGCTCATGCTGCCATGGTGGATGCAGGAGGTTGGGCTGACCTCTGTTGCTGCTCCATGCTAGACCCCCTGGTAATCTGTCCACTCACATTGCACGGGGAGGAGGCTTTGGGCAAGAGAGTGGAGCAAGGGCAGGAAGGGGCGGAGCGCAGGCACAGGTGGAACAGCGGCAAGGCGGGACAGGGCAGAGGTGGGGCTTGAGAAGGAGGGTTTGCCCCAAGCCCCACATCTCCAAAGTGGTGGCCCTGCCTCTCCGACTTTAGATTGGGGGCCTAATGTGCAGCTAAGCACTATTCTAGCTTCCCATGTGTTTCTATCACTGAACCTGTCCCGACTTGTAACACTTGTGCTAATCCAATCCTAAAATCAGATGACCAATTTACCAAAGTCTTGTGAGTGGGATTGTTTACTCAATTGCAGATAAATGTCTGTAGAGGAACCACCAGAGTACTGTTCTTTCTAGCTGTGAACTCAGCCCCACGTATGAAAAAGTCACGCATTGATTAACCCATTGAGAGCAGACTGCTGTAAAAATGGAATTTTTACTTCTGATGGAATCCATGTGTTGGATCAGGTCAGGTTTTGGCATGACCCAAACCATTATTGCATGATGCTGTTCTATCTGATCTCAAGATACAACTGCTATACAACCAAGCTGAAGTGCAGACAGTGCTGTACTGAGTCATAGTTGCCATTGGTGCCAAGTGTGACGTATGACATATTCCCATTTCTTTTGTTCTCAGTATTTTCATTTGTTTACCTCATCAGTGGCTGATGTTGAATAGCTATCCCCCAGTATATATGCTGAGAGCATCTCAACTGTTTTCATATATTCTAGATATCCTACTCCAGGTTGAACCTCTGAAAACTTGTACTCTCTGGTCCGGCTACATCTGTGGTTCAGCAGGACCATGAATGCTCTGGATCAGAGAGCCTGGGAGCCTAATGGTAGGAGGGCCAGCGGCCTGGTTGGGGACAGTGGGGCTGGAGCCCCACAAAAGTGCTAGGTTGGAAAATCCTAGCAGCCAGAGGCCGGAGAAGCCTGGCTACCTGCGGCAGCATGAGGCTGGGGCCAAAAAAGCCTGGATGCCTGCGGCAGCGTGGGACCGGGGCCAAAGAAGCCTGGCTGCCTCTGGCAGTGCGGGGTCATGGGCCAGAGAATGGCAGAAACCGTGGCAGCATGGAGCCAGGAAAATCTGGCTGCCGGCAGCAGTGCAGGCCAGAGAACCATGGCAGCATGGGGCTGGAGAACCCTGGATGCTTATGGCAGCCTGGGGTCAAGGGCAGCCCAGCTGGTGAGGGGAGTAGAGGGGTCTGGCTGGCTCAGGGCTGATGGCAGGGGACCTCTCCCTTGGTCTGGAAAATTCTCTCATTTGGGACTGGTCAGGTCCTGACGTTGTTGGACCAGGGAGGTCCAACCTGTAGCATATAACTGCATATACCTTGTGAATAACACTATCATTACTGTTCTACATATTCCTGTATGTAAATGGACAAGTAATGTGTCGATGCACCTCAATGTGACAAAACAGAAATGAAAAACGAATTGTAGAAACAATAGCTACTAACTAGACAAAAAACCCACCTATTTAGAAGAAATAGAGTTATTGGGCTGAATTTCCTCATGTGTGATAAGCAGGCAACAGTAGCTATAAAGCTCACTTTCTCTCGCCTAATCTTGCAGATGGCCAGGAAGAGGCTGGGGCGGTTCTTAATTTATGCCCAACTATTTATTTATTTATTTTGGGAACCAGAGATCACTGGGGTCTAAGAATCCCTTACCCATGCTCACGACCAAATCCATTTCTCTGGCCATGATCTCTATATTTGTGGTGAGGAGGAGATGGTCCAGAAGTCACACAGGTGGAATCCTTGAGAATCCTAATTCACCAGCTTTACAGCTGTTTTGCATTGCGAGAGTTATGTAAAGAAGATGAAAAAGGATCCGAATCTGGCCATCTGCCCATAGTTACTGATTGCAGAAATGTGATAGAGCATGATTGCTGAGCAAGGTGACTGTAGAAGAGTAGAATGGCTTCCCAGAGGCCACCCCTTATACAAATGACCACTCTCAAACCAAATGCAAATATTTTGAGGGCCTCCTGAAGCAGCAATCTTTGATTCTCCCCTTACTGTGTCACCTGAGTGTGGGGGAAAAAAACTATCCCAAAGTTTCCTGCTTGGACTAAACTTGAAACCTTTGCATGGAGGAGAGAGGATGCTGATCTGCAGATGTGCCTGGTCATTGATGTTGTGTTTGAAAATTTGTTGGTGCATCTCTGAGAGGTAGCTATAACCAGGTTGAATGAATATAGAATAAGTATGTCATGTACAGAAAATCAGCATGCTTCGTTGTGCAATTTATTTTTAGTAAGTCTGCACATTTCTAACAAGTATGGTTAAGAACAACTTAAAAAGAACATTTTTTTTTGTTTTGTGTATAAATTGTAGAACATTATGATTTTCTACGCTAACATGACTACAAAATGGAATCGATGAGAAGGAATTTGTGCTTCTATCTGTGATTTATTTTTTCTCTAATTTCCTGAAGATCTGTAATTAACACTGGGATGATAAAAAGTTTAGAAAACCTGACCTATGATGAAAGATTAAATAAACTTGGGAAAAGAAGACAGAGGGGAGACAGGAAAGTAGTCTTCAAATATGTTAAGTGCTGTTTATAAGAGGATGGCAATAAATAGTGATCAGTTTTCTGTGTCCTGTGAAGGTAAGACAAGAAGTAATTTGGCTTAATTTGTAGCAAAGGAGATTTAGGTTAGATATTAGGGAAAATGTTCTGCCTATAAGGATAGCTAGGTACTGGAATAAGCTTCTAAGGGCAAGTTATTTCGAAATAACTCCCTAGTGTAGACCAGGGCTAAAGGAGGTTGTGAAATCTGTTACTGGAGTTTTTAAAGAATAGGTTGGAGGAACTTAGAGTTCCTCCACATCCTCTCAGACATGGTCTAGGTTTACTGGCTCCTCCTTCCTCACTGAGGGATGGACTAGTTGACTTCTAGCAATCTTAAATGGGGATACCCAAAGAAATGGGTATGTCTACACTACAGCGTTATTTCAAAATAGCTTATTTCGAAATAACGCGTCTAGACACAAAATGCATTTCGAAATAGCGTTTTGCTATTTCGAAATAGCGCGTCCACACTGATAGGATGCTGAATTGCATTTAAGGCAGGCTGGAACCGGTTCTGGCAGGGCATCAAATCAGGAGTTACCTTGTGTGGCTGCTGCCTGAGGCTATCTGAGACCTGTGCTTAAAGGGACCCCCCCGGACAGCTGGTTTGAAGGTTTCCCTGCTTACTTGCCTACCTCGCTGAGGGACAGCAAAGCCTTTTTTTCTCTGTGTGCTCTGATTGCCCTCACTCAGGACACCACAGCACTCTGCAGCATGGAGCCGGAGCCGCCCCTGGGCACTCTGGTGCTTCTCCTGGACGTGTTGCTGCGAGCCTGGCAGCACATTCTGCAGGCAGTAACAGTCTCCCTGGTGTGCCCCACTGGGGGCTTGTGCCTCATTCCTCCCTCATGTCCTTCCACTTACTCCTCCCTAACCCCCCTTCCTGATGTACAATAAAAGACACATGTGTTCATTACAACAAAGCCTCTTAATTGAACAAAACTGGGGGGGGAGAATGAAACTGAGGTGAGACTGGGGAAAGAAGGTGAGAGGGGAGGAGAGAGGGTGGGAGAGGGGAGGGGGAAACCTGGGAGGAAGGAGCTGGCGGGGGAGGCAAGGGGAGGAAGCGGGAGAGAAGCTCAGGGCCTAGGGTTGAGGGTCTCGCCTTCCCAACTGTCTCCCAGCACCACTGGTGCAGGGGCCTCGGCATCCCTGGTGGTGTGGGGAGGAAGAAGCGGGAGGGGGAGGAGTGGGAGGAGGAGTGGTAGCTGGGGAGGCAGCAGGGGCTGGAGCAGCAGGAGGCAGCAAGCTCTGCCCCAGGGTCGATGACCAGGGTCAGCAAGCTCTGCCCCAGGGTCGATGACCCCCAGGATGCCGTCCACGGCATCAAAATAGGGGCATGGGTCTGGGTCTGCCCCTGGTTGGGAGCTGCCCCCTGTGGCCCTGGCATACGCCTGCTGCAGCTCCTTGATTTTCATGCAAACCTGCTCCTGGGTTCGCATGTGGCCTTTGGTGGCCAGGCTGGCAGCCATCCGCCTGTAGATGGTTGCGTTCCTCCGTTTAGTGGAGATCATGGACGTTGGAGGTATCCCCCCAAACCTGAATTAGGTCCCTGATTTCCGTACTGGACCAGCCAGGCGCCTGCCTTTTCCGGCCCCTGGCAGGCTCCTGGGAGCTGGCAGACTGGTTCTGGGGAGTGATGGGGGGCTGGTTGGCACTGGCTGCCTGGCTCATGCTGGGGCCACTGGGTCAGGTGCAGCGACTGCTGGCTCTGGGCTGGCAGGCTTGGAGCTGGCACAGGCACTGTGGCCAAAGTCTACCCCTTTTAAGGTCTCCGGGAGGGGGAGGAGAGGAGAGGAGTTTTCTTGGTTGTGCCCAGCGTGGCCACCAGGGCACCCTGGGAAGGGCTGGAGGCCCCCTATTTTGAAATAAGCGTCTACACAGCGCTTATTTCGAAATAGCAATTTCAAAATTGGTTTTATTCCTCGTGGAATGAGGTTTACCAATTTCAAAATAAGCCCTCCGCTATTTCGAATTAATTTTGAAATAGTGGTTTGGCTGTGTAGACACTGGTAAAGTTATTTTGAAATAACGGCTGTTATTTCGAAATAACTTTGCTGTGTAGACATACCCTTTGAGTGTCATTCTGTTTAAGGAAATTAATTTATAAAAATCATTAGTTTCTAGCTCCTGTCTTTATTTTGCATTACTAGGAGACAGATTTATCTGTGTTGAACTTTGAGACAGAAAGTACATTTTTAACAGAAGATGAACTAGTATAAAAATCCCTGCTACTATCTCGAATCCACAGATACCCATGCAATAAAGAAGGGTTAGTTGAGTATCTGCTCGGCCTTTTACCAGCAACTGTGAAGATAAATTACTTTAAAAATGACTAGCAGGCAGGACTTAGACTAAATATTAGTAGCTCATTAGCTTTCAGCAGCAGTACCATGGCATGATGATATTTTGGGGGGCGGGATTGGTTGTGGAAAATGGTCCATGAACAACAACAGAGATAAAATGAGAGCAGTGGAGAAGAGATAAATGCGGGGTAGACTTTCTAATGCACATGCACAATCCAGTTTTGCTCTTACAAATCCAGTTTCTCAGCTTGTGTAAGTTGATGCATCTGCAGTGACATGAGCTGAGAACCTGACCCACAGCATCTCATACAAGCATTTATTTTGCATCAGGTTGGCAGCCAGACTGGGGCTGAGGGAGGGAATGGGACATAAAACAGACTGACTGCATGGAAAGAAAGAGAAACAGCGCAACCATTAATTTTCTCTTCTCCGTCAATATTTGTGTAACTCACACACCTGGTAGGTGTGGTTCACTGTCCCATCTCGTGGCACCAAGACCACTTACAGAGAAAATAATAAGCCTGTTTTGCAGCCTTTGCTAAGAGCCAGCTGGCTTTCAGCTCAAGTATAGGTTCATGTTTTAAACTCCAGAGATCCCAGTTTCAATTCCGCCTGCAGACAACTGAAGTCTACCCTCATTACATTTGCATAGTTTCATTTCTAATATATAAATGAGAAGGACAGAAATACAATACTCTGTTTTGCCTGAATCTGCAGTCTTCGTGCATGTAAAATTCTCACTGGGTCTGATTCACCATTGTATTATTCCAATTTTATACTTCTGTAACCCCAGTAATTGCAAGGTCAGTGGTGAATCAGGCCGATGTATGTAAGGATCACAGGACTGGTCCTTAAGGTTTAGAATGCCAAATGTTAAGTGCAGAATGATTTCAGTTCTCCCCAGCATTCAATCTAGGTCACAAATAATTGATTTGGAAACACACTTTGGATTTGAAATGAATAGGAGAAGTCTGATACATTGTCATTATCAACATTTTTGTTGTTCTTTTTTTAACGTACTGAGGTTTGAGTGACTAACTAAATCTTTATCTAGGTATCACTCTCAGTAAAAAGCCAGCAGCTAGAGGTAGGCCTAGCTGGAAGAAATACTTAACAGCATCACAGAAAACTCATGTAACTTGGGAACACTTAAGCTATGTCTCCATGATAGCTTATGTTGGCACAACTTATGTTGCTCAGGGGTATGTGTGAACAAACCACCCCCCCCCCCGAGTGACATAAATTACAGCTACACAAGCGCTGGTATGGACAGTGTTAGCAAGAGAGCTTTCTTCCCAGCAAAGCTTCCGCTGCTCACAGGGGCTGGAGTAATTAAGCAATGGCAGAGCCAGAGCCATCCCAACCATAGGAAGGTTCAGGGCAGCTGCCCCAGCCCCTGTAGTTTGGGGGGCCCACAGGGCACAGGGTGATCCTGGGATTTACTGGGTGGAGTGCTAGTGCCAGCAGGAGGGACTGGACCCATCCCTGCATTCTACAACAGTGGAAGAGCTGTGGGAAGCAGAGCAGCCCCCAGTCTGCTCTGCTGCCTTCTCCCACATGGGTCACTCCACTTCACCTTGGGAAGTGATGTGACACACCCCCAACCTGCTCCACTCCCCTGAGCAACACGGCTGGGAACTGGAGGCTGCAGAACAGCCTGAGGTTGGATTGCTCTGCTTCCTGCCACCATGGTGAGTGCAGGGTGTGGGGTGTTCATTGTTGTTGCCAGTGCAGGCCCTCTGGTATTCTCCCAGGTCATGTTGCTCGGGGGACGGGGCTTGTGAGAAGGGTTTCAACTGAGGCAGGAGAGGGCGGAGCAGAGTTGGGATAGAGCAGAGCAGGGGCAGGGCTTTGGGAAGGGGTGGAGTGTGGGTGGGGTGGGGTCTAGGGGGTGGAGATTATTCCCAAGGCCTGCAGCCCTCTAGAGATGGTGCTGGGCACAGCTCCCTCCCACCAGCTCAGAGTGACTACACTAGAGAGCTTACAGTGAGCCTTAATTTGTTTCTGTGGATAAGAGTGGTTGTAGTTAAGCAGAGATTGGATCTTGAATTCAGAAACTTGTCACAAATGATTCCTCTGGAGGCCCTTAAATGTGACTTTACTAAACTCAAATATATGAATCTCTTTTTCACTTAGGGAGAGAAGAAACACATTAAAAGTGGAAAAAATTGTGGCCTATGTGCAGCTAAGGAGAATAGCTTCCTAATACCAGACCCTACTATACAAAAAAAAATTAGTGCAGATGACTACCCAGTGCAGCTGGAGGAATAAGCAACTAAAGATTCTGAGGATTGGGTAGATGTCATTAATACTAAAAGAAAAACACATGGTTGGGGGTGAGTGGAAGAAGGGACGTCCCCTCTGGGCAGTTTGGAAGATGGAGTTGAAGTTCTTTGGCCTATAAACCCTGGACTCTGCTGTTAGGTTTTACTCTGTTCTGACCTTTCCAGCTGGAAGATCCCTGGTGAGTTTCCATAGCCCCATTCATTTTCCCCAGCTGAATGACTTGCAATACATCTAAAACAATATCAGAAAAAACCATTATGAAAACCTTTGCAATCCTTGCCTCAAGTACTTTACTTCTTTGTTAGGCTCCTTTCCCCTACCTTTCTTCTGTTTCTGTTTGTTCCTACCTCCTTGAGGTGGGGTTCTACTGTCCTTGTTTTTACAGAGCCCAATGTATTGTCCGTGTTCCTAGAATCAGGCAGTAGTAATTAACAAATCTTAAACTACCATTAGCACTGGCAGGAATTACACATGACCTGCAAAAGGAATGCAAGATTATGTCCTTTGCTTATCTCTTTCATACAGTAACAAAGGGTGTGAGAGAATTTGTATTTCCTTGTATTATTTAGTTTTATTATTTCTTATACATGAGGATGGGCTCCTGGTTGAGAGACTGGAGGGGGAAACTCATCTGGCCTGGTATTGGTCCCTGACTCCGCCACAAGCCTGCTGTGTGACCTTGGGAGAGTTCTCTACTGCTGTCTCTCTGTTCTTTAGTTGGTCAAGAAATTTTACACTAATGAGAAAAAATATAAATTAAATAACAAGGCAATCCTTATAAAACTATTTGAAAGCTGTGCATAACCCCTTGGCCTGTCTGAATGGATAGAAGCTAAATTCTGTTCTTATCTCTAGCCATGTAATTCCTTTGAAGTGAAAGAGGTTGTATGAATGTAGCAGAGCAGAATTTGGCCCTTGTTGTCAGAGAATAAAGGCATTTCTCACGATTGCACTTGATTGCAAGAGGCAGACTTTATAAACCTGTCATTGTTATCTTGAATCATGCTTTAAATATAGCATTTTACAGTTTCCTCCATGGCTTCCACATCGCTTTCATTTTGTATGCTCAGCCACTTTAACCCACTCTGAAGGCTAGTAGTTTGTGAGCACTGCACATTCCAATGAACAATACTAAGGGAAAATCATCACAAGATACCATCACAGCCTATATTGCTTTCTGACGGCTCCATTTTCTCGTGCCATCTGTTTCTGAAAATTATGGTACCTCAGCAATTTCATTTTATTACCCAAAGTTAAATCCATGTGAAAGAATATTTAGTATGGCAGTAAGTTCTTCTGCACACCACAGCTAAATGCTGAATATTTTGCTGCTTTCATAAATGAAATTTAAACATAGCAAAGTCATATTTGATATTGTGCAGGAAGTGTCAGAGAAGAATTTCTGTATGTCAAGACTTTTAAAACTGTTGTCAGGTTACTCTAAACAATTTTACATAGGCTTTTGGAGCAAAACACAATGGAAATTGTGTCCATTTATGTGAGTGGTGCTCATCTTTTAAGGATTGGGCTTTTTGGTAGTATGAACAACAAAATATAGCCTATAAGAGTCCCTTCTTCTCTGCATGTAATGTCAGGAGAGCATGTAAGAAGCTGGGAAAAATGTCTTTTTAGTTCATAAGGGAGAGCTATATAAATAGCAGTATGTATGATACTGCAATGAGGAGCTCAACAACATTCACGAAAAGGCCTTTTGTTAGTGCACAAATTGACTCTTGCTGCTAACATTTCAGGTCCAATGTAATAGTGAGTCAAAGGATATTCCAGTCTGTGATGGGGTGTATATACTAAGGATGTTAAATATCGATTAATTTACCGCTGGGGCTCTTGTACATTTCAAAGGCAGAATGTGGAATTCTGCCTGCAGCTCAGGGCCAGTAGGATGTCCCGCTGACTCCGGGCTGCATGCAGATGTGCCAGCTTTGAAGTGTACAAGAGTCCCCAGCGGGGGCCCTTGTAAATTTAAAAGTGGAAGCGCCACACAGCTGAGCCCAGGATCAGCTGTGCGGTGCTGCTGCTTTGAAATGCCGCCTTGGAGTTTCAAAGCGGCAGCGCCCTCATGGAGCCTGGGGTCAGCTGGGGACTCCCCAGCTGATTGCGGGCTCCATGCAGCATTTCCCCAGCTGGGGAGTCCCCCGCTGACTGCAGGCTCCATGCGGCGCTGCTGCTTTGAAATGCTGCCTTGGCCAAGGCAGCATTTCAAAGCAGCAGCACTGCACAGCTGATCCTGGGCTCAGCTATGTGGTGCTGCCACTTCGAAGTACCCCTATACCTCTTCTCCCTCTCCTCCCCCCGCTTTGCTGCCTCTATTTGATAGAGGCAGCAAGGGGGGGAATCGACTAGTCAACTAGTCCTTAACATCCTTAGTGTATACCCCACACTAGGCCACCTATGGGTGGAGGAAGTCCCACCCCCTAGCCACATTGGGCATGCTCCAAGGGTTGGAGCAGTATGAAAGGGAGTAGGTTCTGAGAGGAAGCAGGAGAGGAAGGACCTTCTAGGGGAGCTTCAGAGGTGGACCAGCCAGAAACCCAGATGATGGGAGACTGTATTGAGCCTCCAGACATAGCAGAATTTCAGGAGGAGACTGATGTTTTGGAACCAGAGGACCTGGAGACTATGCGGAGCACCCCAACTCAGGATCTGGTAGGAAGTGACCCAGGGAGGGTGCATGAGTGGTATCTCCCACTTGAGTAAGCTCGGTGTGTTGCAGTTGGATTCCCTGCTGAGCAAGAGATGGAGCATCCTGCCATTTGCACGGCCCTGGGCTGGGGCCCGGAGGAGTAGGGTGGGCCTGGGCCCTCCTACTGAGACTGTTACCCCAAACTACTGACTCTAGTCATTAGGCTGTGTTGTCCTGAACTGAGGGCTATCCTTATCAATTCTAGTCATTAGACTGTGCTGCCCTATACCCCAGGGCTGTGTTATTGACACTTATTGACTCTACCATTAGGCTGTGCTGCCCTGAATCCTAGGGCTGTGGTATAGACTATGGCCATTGGGCCGCACCGCCTCAGGACAAGTCATGCTTGTGATGCAACAGAGTCCCACAATTGGAGGTGCAAATTGACACTTATTCTGTAGCTATGACTTTACATCATGTAATGATCTACAGTAGGAACATGTGCCTTTTACCACCATGAGTCCCATTCATTGCAATTCTACCAGCATAGTGTCTGAGTTACTACACAGACTTCATCCCCAGGTGTTTGGCTGAAGGGTTTTGCCAAAATACACATGGTCTGAATGAAACCATGTTTGGGGTTGGGAAGGAATTTTCAATGGGTCAGATTTATAGAGACCTGTCAAGGTTGCCTTCCTTTGCAGCATGGGTCACAGTGGTCACTTGCTGGTTTCAACTAGCGTAAATGCTGGATTCTCCATAACTTGACATCTGTAACTTGATGTTGATAGGAATGTTTGTACTGCATAGCTCTGATTGGTTGCCATTGAACTTGTTTGAATACAAACAATTTTACCAGGTATCCTATATTCAGCATAGGGAAGTATGGTCACCCTAGCATTTACACCAGGTTTTCTCTTGCTTGACGCTTGCTTAGTAGGCAGAAGCAGGTATGTTCATGGGTTTCAACTTTTATGAATATAACAGGCAAAAATCTGGCCCAGTTCAAATCAATGGATTGATTTCTATGGAGCAAAGATTTCACCCACTCTGCCTGCCTGCATCCTTTAGGTTGCAATGAGGTGGATTAGAAAGCCCCATTGGCACTGTGGGATTAGAAAGCCTTTAGCAGTGTAGGGCTTGGCTATATTCAAGCCCCTTTCTGAGGAGTATTTGAACTTGTTCCTAGTACTTGTTTCAGTGATTATTGTGACAGATGCTATGTAGTATTCAACAATTATTATTTATAAAGGTTAATATATGTATGAGCTGGCTAGTGATTCATTTGTCCAGAAATGCAATCAGATAAGGAATGCTTCCTGCAGGAACTAAAGACAAATAGGGGCGGTCAGGAGGTAATCAGTGCAAATCTCCAGTACTGAAGCACTGCAGTTAATGAGTCCTTTGCATGCATACTAGATTGGTACAAAGGACTTTAAACTGCTTAACATAAGAGCCGCTACCATGGGGAGGGGCCAACATCATCCGAGAACTGACCATCCTGAGATTGTGACCATCAGCATAAGGCCCTGAGAGGAGGGCTTGAATTATTTTGACCTACAAACTAACAAAAGCTTTCATGTGGAAATTGGGTTACACCTTGTAAAGCTAGGCATGTGTATAAACTGTGAATTGTTTTAAGATTTCTTTGCTCTGTACTGTTTTTTTTCCTGAATAAGTAGTAATTTTTTAAATTACTAGCTGTTCACTGACTCCCCGTTTGTTGCCTCTAACGAAACTGCACGTGCTGAAATAGTTAAACCTGCTGAATTGATCATAGTGAATTGCAGGGCTGTGTCTAGACTGGCATGATTTTCCGGAAATACTTTTAACGGAAAAGTTTTCCGTTAAAAGTATTTCCGCAAAAGAGCATCTAGATTGGTCCCGGAGTTATCGTTAGAACGATGTGCTTTTGCGCAAAAGCACGCCTAGATTGGTGGTGCGCTTTTGCGCAAAAGCAGAAGCCCGGAACCATTTTGAAGAGGGAAAAAGGGCACCGGCCCTTTCCGGGGGCGGGGCTGGAGCTCCGTTCAGACACGTGCTTAAAGGGTTCTCGCCAGACAGCTCTTTGTCTCCTGCTCCGTGCGTTAGGACCTCTTGCAGGGACTGACAGCCATAGCAGGTTTGGTGGTTGCCCTCTGCCTTTTGGACACCACCCTTTTGCCCCCTAGTGCTTTTTCCTGGTTTTGGTTTCTTGTGCCTTGCTTTGTCTGCCATGGAGCCACCGGTGGCCATGTGCCTGCTCTGGCCCCTGTCGGCCATTTTCGAGTGCCTGCAGCTGGTGCTCCAGGCTGGTGCCCTCGTGTTCCAGGACCAGGAGGCGCAGATCGCCTTGGACTCCCTCACCAGGGAGGCCATGAAGTCCCTGTGGCATCCCCACCCCACCGTGGAGAGGCCACTCTGGAGACTGGACACCAGTACAGACTGGTGGGACCAGCTGGTCCTTGGGCAATGGGGTGACCAGCAATGGCTCCGGAATTTCCGCATGCAAAAGCGGACGTTCCTGGAGCTGTGTGCCTGGCTCACCCCCGTGCTCCAGAGAGCCACCACCCGGCTGCGTGCACCCATCCCCGTGAAGAAGAGGGTCGCCATCGCGCTATGGAAGCTGGCCACCCTGGACAGCTACCGATCAGTGGCACACCAATTCGGGGTAGGAAGATTCACCGTCGGTGTGATCGTCATGGAGGTAAGTCCCAGGGGGAGTGGGGTGGGGGGAGGGTGCTGCACTCCATGCCCAGGGGCAGCCAAGACTCCAGGCTGGGTGACCCAGGGGTTTGGGCTGTCCCTCCCTTGCACAGGCCTGGTGGTGGGGGGGAGGGCCGTGGGGCGAGGGGGCCCTGGTGTGCGTGTGCATGTGTGTGTGTGTGCATGCGTGCGTGAGGACAGAGGGAATCACGGGGGGGGGCCCAAGGGAGCGCACACTCACCCCTGCCTTATGTGATGTGTTCCCTTGTGTTTCTCTGCACCCTTCTGCAGGTCGTCCATGCCATCAATGATGTCCTGCTCCCAAGAGTGATCCGCCTGCGCGACATGGACGCTACTCTGGCCGGCTTCGCTGCCCTCGGATTCCCCAACTGCGGGGGAGCCCTGGATGCAACCCACATCCCCATCCGGGCCCTGGAGCATCGAGCAGCCCATTTCACAAACAGGAAGGGGTACTGCTCTATTGTTCTCCAGGCCCTCGTGGACCACCGGGGCCACTTCCTGGATGTCTATGTGGGCTGGTCCGGCAGGGCACATGATGCCCGCATCCTCCGCAACTCCGGACTGTTTCGCAGGCTGGAGGCGGGCACCTACTTCCCCCGGCGGGAGTTGACTGTCGGGGATGGGCCTATGCCCATCTGCGTCATCGGGGACGCAGCCTACCCCCTGCTGCCCTGGCTAATGCGGCCCTACACGGGGCGGCCAGACCAGAACCGGGGCCGGTTCAACGACTCCCTCAACCGGACCCGAAATCAGGTGGAGTGCGCCTTCGGCCGCTTAAAAGCCCGCTTCCGTTGTTTGCTCACCCGTCTCGAGATGGGTGAGCGGAATGCAACAGAGGTACTGGCCGCGTGCTGCGTGCTCCACAATGTTGTGGGGAGGCCTTCCTCCCTGCATGGATGGCAGCCGAGGCACAGACGTTTGAACAGCTCCACACAGCTGCCATCCACCAGGCACACCAGGATGGGATGCGCATCTGAGAGGCCCTGATAGGTATGTTCGCACAAGCCCCATAGTAGGGTCGCCTCGGTCTCCCCATACAACTCCTTCCCATCCCCTACCCTTCCCTCTCCCCTCCCCTTAACTCCCCCCAATTGTAAAGCGTCGGTTCCAAGCACATCGGCTGTCATCGTGAATGTTCGTCGGGTGCGTCGGACATAGCTAGGGTTTTTCTTTTAGTTTAGGCTAGGGTTTAGGCCACCATCGCCTGTCCGAGCTGTCCCGAAGAACAGGAAGAGGATTCGTGGTTCGTGCGGAAGGCTTGAGTCAGCGTACCCAATTCCAGTCATCTTCGAGGGATCTCCTGGCTGTTCCTCTCCCGAGGCCCGGAAGGACCAAAGGATTGAGGTTGCCAGCAACACTACAATCGTCCCTGCGTCTATACTATGTACATATTCTTTTGTGTGCATCTTTTAACCTTTCTTGCTTGTTTGTTATCTATGTTAATATAGTTGTGGTTTAAATTTTACTTAAAAGTGTCAGTATTTATTTATGCGCCACAAACCAATGACCCACTTAAAGGAACGACCGGTGATAGATACAGAATTTGGTGTCCGCATTTTGTAATCCTCTTAAATTTAGTTGGCTAATTGGCATCTCAAATCATTTATTACAGTTACCTCGAGTAACACAATAACCAACACAGTTTTGTTTTCAACTGAAAAACTTGTATGTTTTTATTTACAAGGGGGAGAGGGGAAGGAGACCTTCAACTGGGAGGGGGAGGGGCTACTCCTGGGAGGGGTGGCCCCTGCGAGCGCTCCTGTGGGGGCAGACCTGGACATGGGGGGGCAGGCCGCATCGGGGCAGGCTGCATGGGGAGGTGGGCAGGAGGGGCTATTGCAGGGGCGACAGGAGGGGGCATTGCAGGGGCGGCAGGAGGGGGCATTGCAGGGGCAGGAGGGGGCATTGCAGGGGCAGGAGGGGACATGGGCAGTGCTAGGGGAGGGATGGCGGGGGCATGGGGTAAGGCCATGCCATAATGGATGGCATGGGCTATGTGGGCAGTGAGGGTGGCGATGGAGTCAGCCATCCTGGTGCACTGGGCCTGGAAGGCGGCCCAGGCCTCCTGGTGCCACTGCAGGTCCCCCTTGACGCGTTGCTTAATCGCAGCCTCAATGCGCTTGATGGCCTGCACATGGCACCGAAGGAGCTGGTCCTGGTGGCGGAGCCTCTGCCTCCGTGGTTGGGCAGCTGGGGGTGCCGCTGCTGCCGGACTGGAGGGTCCCCGGCTTGTGCTTGGTCCCGCTGCAGGGAAGAGAAGAAAGGATGGGTCAGTCAGGCAGGCTGGCCACTGTCCCCACACCTCATGCCCTCCACCTCTGAGCCCAGGTGACACCACAGTAGTGTGGCTTGGGCCCACTCGGTTCCCCCCCTACCCCCTGTGTTGTATGTTTGCAAGGAGGACCGCCCCTGGAGTAGGGTCCTCCTCCATGTACTGTAACCACCAGTCTGTGTCCTGGCCCCATGGAGGGTGGGAGGGCACTTGTGTTGCGTTAATCTGTGGAACTCCCTGCCGGTGGAGGCTGTGAGGCTTTGGGCTAATCACTGGTGTTTGACAGGGAGCGAGATGCATCCCCACACAGTGCCTGGGAGCACATCTGGCAGAGGTGGTCTGGGCTCTCAGATCCCCATCGCGTGGGATATCTCCTGGACGGAACCAAGAGAGTGACTGGGGGGGGGGTGTCCCATCCTTGCAGCAAAACTCAGGCGACCCTAGGGGCGGCCCGAGCGCTTCCCCCCCTTCTCCCTCCCACTATCCTTCACACACGTAGTCCAGGGACATGTGTGGCCGCAGTGGGGACTTCCCTCGGGGAGCCAGCCAAGGCACCGGGAGCAGGTGAGGGGCTCAGTGGAGGCCACGTTCACAGAGCTGTGATGCTGCGGTTTACCAGGAGCAGCTGGCTGTGCCTCACAGCCAGGCATGGCACAGTGTGCCGTTCTGCGTGCTGCACCCTTGCGGAGGTGCGGGCTCTGGCCTGAGTCCCTGGGGCCCTGGCTGGTTCCAGCCGGCATCCACCCTTCCCCCTGGTCCCGCCAAATGTGTGTGAGCAGCACGGTCCCAGGCATGCCCTGCAGCTGCCTACCACGGCCACATGCCGCTCAGTCACCAGGCTGCACGTGGTTGCACGTGCTGCTTCCCGCCTAATGCTACACAGCGTGCAGCTCACGTGGCCTGAGTGACATGCTCTCCCCCTTTCCCCCTCCCTTGTGAGTGCAAAGTGCAAGACTCACCGGTGGATCCTTCCCCGGCCTCGGAGGATGCACGGGAGACATCAGGGCTGCTGGAGGGGGCCTGCTGGGTGGCAGTGCTGGCCTCATCCTCTGATGCACTGCTGTCGTCTCCTTCCCCCGCCTCGGTGGTCCTGGTGACGGGGGGGGGGCGCACGCTGCTTTCGACGGGCACGTCCGGGGCTTGCGGGGCTGGCTGGCCCAGGATGGCATGCAGCCGGTCATAGTGGGGGCAGGTGTCTGGTCCTGCCCCCCGGCCCTCTCTGGCCCGCACATAGCCCAGGCGAAGTTGTTTGACTTTAGCCCGGACCTGTTCCAGGTTCCGGGCTGGATGGCCCTGCTGGGCTAGCGCCTGGGCCATGTGGCCAAAGATGTCGGCGTTGCGGCGCCGGGACTGGGTGTCGTGGAGGCCCTCCTCCTCCTGCCACAGGTCCAGGAGGGTCTCCAGCTCCCCCGAGGACCACGATGGGGCTCTTCTTTTCTGGCCCCTGGGGGCCGCCTGCGCTGAGCGCCCGGAGCTGCATGCTGGGCTGTGAGGTGGCTGCTGGGCATGGCAGGGGCACCATGGCAGACCTCAGGCCAGAGGTCTGAGGCACGCTCCTGCCACGTGCGCTCAGCAGCCTGCGGCTACTTTAAGAGCTCGGGTTACCAGGAAGTCCAGGGCTACTACGGGGTCTCCCAGCGTCCAAACAGCTTTTTTCTGTTTAGCCTGCTTTTGCTCAAAAGTCTTAGCTAGCTGTCTACACTGGCCCTTTTGTGCAACAATTTTTCGCAAAAAGGACTTTTGCCCGAATGGGAGCGTCAAAGCTTTTCCAGAAGAAGCACTGATTTCGTACATGAGAACGTCAGTGCTTTTGCGGAAAATCAAGCGGCCAGTGTAGACAGATGGCAAGTTTTTCCGGAAAAGCGGCTGATTTTCCGGAAAAAGTGGCCAGTCTAGACACAGCCCAGGAGTCTACAACTGAAGGCCCTGGTTTAGCAGGAGAAAACTGCAGGATTCTGCTCCCAGACAGAGTACAGTTGGAAGCTGGAGTTCCCAAAACCTAACTGAGACACCCTTGAGACCATCATGAGCCAAGGCCTAGTCAGGGATGTCCCTAGAAATTTTGGTGCCCTGCACAGCCCCCACCTCCATGACATGGGAGGGCTGCACTCAGGGCTACAGGGGCAGGAGCTGCTAGGAGGCAGGAGCAAGGAAGGGAGGGAGCAAAGGTCAGCACCAGAGCCACGGGCTTTGTTGCTGAAGGGAAGGAGTGAAATGGGGGTGAAGCAGGGGGATATCCTGGGAGGGTCTTGCTTGGTGCAGCTCACTGCAGGGGCAGGCTTGGGGATGGGGCTGGCTACCCGAAATTTTGTGATGCTCTACGCAGCTGCATACTTTGCCTATTGATAGAGACGGCCCTGGACACAATTAACTGGGCAAGTAAGACAAATGTATCTTGCAGTGTTACCATAGCCATGCTGGTTTCAGGACATTAGAGACACAAGGTAAGGTCATCTCTTTAAATATATATACAAAACTTCCCGTGGGATGACAGACTGACATCATCACATCACTCTGTGCCCCACAGCCCTTCCCTCCACCCTCAGCCATCCTGCCTCTTCCCACCCTCCCTAGGGTTGCCAGATGGATTCAACAAAAATACCCGACACACTTGACATTACATCACAATCTACATTTACATCTTATTTAGAAAATACCTGACATTTATATTTTCTCATTTATATTTTCTCAGTTTGTTTCCTGAACAGAAAGCTCAAATACTGGACTGTCTGGTTCAAAACCGGACACCTGGCAACCCTAACCCTCCCTGGCACTCAGGCAGGCTGGAGCCACATTGCTTCTCTTCTCCCCACTTCCAGCAGGCTGGGAGCTGTGTGCCCTGCCTCACGGCTGGTGGAAGAGAGCTGGGCCAGTCATGGCCTCTGCCTGGCCCAACCCGCTGGTGACTAGGTGTCAGCCGGTGGTCAGGGCAGTGAGTGGTGTGTGTGTATTATACACCCAAGACTTCAACTGCTAGGACTGGGGTCCCTTAGCAGCGGGCAACCTGGAGGAGGTTGATGGGCGCCCCAAGAAGTTTACAGGGAGAGCTTATTACACATCAGATTTTGACTGCTAGGATACACGATCCCTTCGCAGCGGGCAGCCTGGGAAGGCTGAAAGATGCCCCAACGGATCTGTCCCCTGGAAGCGACATGATCCGTTGGGGCATCTCTCAGCCTCCCCAGGCTGCCCGCTGCGAAGGGATCGTGTATCCTAGCAGTCAAAATCTGAGGTGTAATAAGCTCTCCCTGTAAACTTCTTGGGGCGCCCGTCAACCTCCTCCAGGTTGCCCACTGCTAAGGGACCCCAGTCCTAGCAGTTGAAGTCTCGGGTGTATAGTATACACACACCACTCACTGCCCTGACCACCGGCTGACAGAATTGGCGTAGTCGGCAGGATTGTGTTATAGGTTTAAATACAGCAACATGAAGCTAGTCATGGTAAATACTGATTTCAGTAAAGTAGAAAAGAATTTTTGCCCAGGAAAGTTGGGGCAACCCAAAATGGGATAGAGAAATGTTAGAAAAGGATTGGGGAAATCCTGAGGAGTTGTGGGTGCAGTTCTGTAAGTATAGAACTGCCTGCAAGTTAAAGAATGTGACAAAGCCTTTGTCTGTGGAAAAGAGCCACTTTCCATTTAGCAAGGAAAACAGGATCAGGCCCAGACAAGCAGGCAGGTAACGGATAGATTGAAGGCCTTGTGGTAGAACTGAGGAAAAGGCAGTAAGTACATGTACTGGAAATCTAAATCCTTAAAACAATACTTACAAGAGTAATATCTGAAACAAGGCCAGTTTTTTTTTTTTTATTTTTAGAGATAAGAAAGTGTTTTAAGAAAAGAAAAACCCACAGAGAATTTAACTCTACAGAGAATGGACAGAATTGAGCAGTTATGCAAATGCTAAAATGGTATAGCTAGAAAATTGTGGTTTCTTTGCAGCCATTCTGAAGGAAAAATGGGCCCTTTTTCCAAAGGAATGTCTGTAAATAATCCAGGCAAATTTGACTCAAATCCATACATTTGATTATAGATACTGCTAAAAGAACTCTAAAGAGAGGGGGTTCTATTGGAACTTAACTACCCCAATGAATAAAAAGGGAACGTAATTGTTGTACAGCTATGTAGAAATAGTGTAAGAAAGGTTCAGAGAGAATGTATGTGTATCTGTGTGTATATAATATATATAGTGTAAATAAGTGAGGTTTTCAAGGTCCAGTAATCTTGTTTGTAGGTTTAAAACAAATTGGTTTGGTTTACTTTTAGTAAGACCATTTCAGTCCAAGTTGTTTAATGAAAGTACAGGAAAACTGTAAGCATAAAGAAAGAGTTACACCCTATGCAAAGTTTAATGTGGCTAAGTAGTGTTGTAAACAAAGATTGCACATTTTCCTGTGACATGCCATGTATATTGTAGAAGGGGTAAAAACTGCAAACAAATTAAAATGCTGTGGAGGCTCCAGGAGCCACAACAGGTTGTAATTTCCTTTGTGATGCAAATGCCCTAGCTGGCAGCACAAAGAAGCTTTGCAGGTAATAGCTAAGTTTGATCAGCAAACTACCTGAGATCAGAAAGTTCAAATTGTAGCCCTCCAGAAAGAAAGATGGGAAAAAGAAGTCAAACATAAAAGTGAGAATCTAAAAGGATTTATGTTTGCACAATGCTAAATGTGAGAACAGATACAGAAGGGGGAGCAACCTTTGGTAACAACAAGACGGAGTGTGCTTGTGGGTGTGTGAGAGTACATGAGTGTAATGTATCATATGCATATGATAAGTATTGATTGATCTATGTATGTTCAATAAATGTGGCGTGTTGCCTTATCCCCTGAAAGAAAGAAAAAAAAGGAGATATTGGTATTGCTATTTTAGTCCCAATAGGAGGTTGGGTATACTAGAAAATGTTTAAATGTAAGCAGTCTTTTTAGAAGGCTCCCAGAGAGAAGACTGAGAATTTGGCATTTGTAAAAGATGTTACCCTTTTGAACAAAATCTTGCAAAGGTTCGGGCATAGCCCTTGGTCTGATCAAGTGTTAGCTGCTGTCCATACAATTTCAGACCTAGAAGACAAATTGGCTAACTACTTGTGGATATGTAAACCCTTGGCTCCAATGAAGAGGGAAGCAGCTGCAGCTTGACTTCTATGGAAAACCTGTAATGAAGTGTTCCTCAAATTGACTGAATATAAGAATGCAAATATGAAACTGCAAAAATTTAAAGGCCTCTGCTGCAGAAGTGGAGAGGTAGAAATGCATGTCCCTCAGTACCCAGACAGTGCTAGATTCCCTTAAGGATAGGTACTGAGAGTTAAAGCAACTCTTAGATTTTTCAGGAATATGCTTAAGAAAAGGACCAGGAGGTATGAGGCTTAGTGAACAAGGCCACCCTCTTTGCTAAAACTGGTAATAGGCAAACTGGCGAATTGATTACATTGGCCCATTACCCTCCACCGCAGACAGAGAAGGAAATATGTTTTGACTGGAGTAGAGATTGTCTTGGGAATTGGCTTTGCCTACCCAACCAGATTAGCAATGGGGTTGTCAACCATCATGGGACTAAACCACTTAACAGCACTCGTCCCAACACCCCAAGTTATAGAATCAGATAAGGACTCCAAATATGCCCCTGGGGATACTGTTGTAGTCAAACACCACAGCCTGGGCACACATACCTGTGTACTTCAGTCTTATAAAGACAAGGGCGTCTGGATTATTGCAAACCCTGACAAGCTGTCACTAACTATTTCTGAGGCTTGGATTGTATCCAAGACCGGTTGACTTTGTGCTTTCTTTTAGAATCAAACTTGGTTGTGTGGCAGACCCCGATCCGAGCGACAGCATGATGTTTGGACTCGTTGTAACGTTCCTTGTGGCCACAGCAGCCTCCGCCATTCCCAGACACCCTTTCCAGAATGCCATCCAAACTGGCGCCATGGACTGTTGGACGTGTACACTGCTGAACTTTTCCATAGGACTAGGGATTGAATTTGTTCCTTTAAACTTAAATGACTGGTGGAACAAGAGCAACGTTTTCAAGTGGGGACCAGCCTGGTTTGATGACAGCAGCTACAAACTTTTAAAAAGACTCTGGGAAGGGAACTTGGGAGGTGGCATGGACAATGGCAACCTACACTATGGGGTCAACCTCTAGAGTATGTAACAGGAAGCTCCAGGGAAGTGTACCCCATCTGCTTTGAGAACAAAAATGGTACTGGACCCCACCTCGGGTGGTTAGGGGACCAGCAGTGTACCCACACTGTAAGTTTTAATGAGAAATTAAAAGTCTGGGATGTCTATCCCAGTGCAACCCACCAAAAACCCTTAAGGTGCTGGGGATATAACATCTCCCAAGGTGGCACACCACTATCTAGCAATGTTACCATTATTCCCCTAAACTTCAGCTAATACCTGGAAGGAAAAGCCTGGTACAATCAGTCATTATTCTTTATTCCTAACACCGGTCAAATATACAACCCCACACTGGTAACTAGTAACACCCTACTCCCAAACCAGTGTGCTAGGGCAGAGCTTTTTGCAGCGGATCAGGTCCTACAGGACTTGCTGCTTGCCTTGCATTGCACAGCCGCTAATGATAGTTACTGTGCTACCCACCATACCCCAAAGAAAGGACCCACTGGAACAGGGTGGTATAAGGGACCCTACTCCCCTATTCTAAAGGAAGAGCCAGGACTCTTTTTCATTTGCGGGCAGAAAGCCTACAAGTATCTGCCACTGAATTAAATAGGGCGCTGCTCACTGGGGCATGCTGCCCCTGGGGGACTCACTGTACACCCCCACATTATAGCCCCTGGTATCACTAACCTTGGAAGTTTCCTGCACCGGATGCCAAGAAGATTCACCCTGAACCCCCTTATAGAACACTCTACAGATTTTTCACCAGTTCACCCACACATTCCTGCCCTGGCTTGGAGTAGCTGAGCTGGAGAAGGCATTAGTGAATAGCCTTAGACGCAGTTTTAGCCCAGCAGGGGGGGTATGTGTGATAATTAACCAATCTTGCTGCTTACAAATTAAATAAGATGTACTTGCTATAAAGGGCGCTGTTAAGGTGCTACACGCTGTAACTGAGGACGGAAAAGCCTCATGGCTAGATTGGCTAGCCCAACACCTAGGACTTTTGTTAACTCCATTCCTTCACTCTATTGTAAATACTATATTAACCATTTTACTTGTTGTAATTGCTTGCTGCATGCTTCTATGTATTGTTAAGTGTTTTGTGTACACTGCTACCTCCTCTGCGCAAGTATCGTATATGGCATTGGGAAGTGATCCTAATCAATCCCTTGATCCAAAATTATCTGATCAGACCCTGCCGATAGGGCGATTTTAGCTTCCTCCAAGGAGGGCAAAAGGTGCTGGCATCACCGCCATCTTGCGTTCTGGGACATAGTGAGGCGTGTTAAGGGGGTGGAATGTAGCCAGACATGAACCCCATCTTATTCCCCCCCCCCCCCCAGAGAGCAAGAGAAAGGCAGTCAGCCTTTGATGCCCTGGGAATGCAGGTGTGCTGCCTGTCCCTGACTCTAATAAACAGAAACCAGACAGGAAATAGGCTAGCTGACGACCCGGGGGCCTCCCGTTGCCCTGATGGCTAGTACCAGTAATTGACACGCCTGCACTGTCCCAGGAGAGGAATCTTCGCCCATCACATACCAGAGATGCCCATTGTCTGCATTTTCCCAGGTGTGAATTATACTTTGCACCCTTCATGGGAAACTTGGCATTCAAAGCCATTTTTCCTAATTGGCCACTTGAGACCAGGAAGAAGCCTACGTGACCCAAGGGGTATAAAGAGGGGTTTAGTAGCCTACCCCATTTGAGCTCCAATCATTTACACCTGCTGGCAGGTATTGGTTGTCCCCCGAGGTCTGTGGGACGCCCAACCTCGCCCTACTTCTTCCCGAGGGATTGAGAGAAAGACACTGGCCACGCCAAGTCTGGAACGCAGGGGTGAGAATATATACCTGTTAGGTGTCTATTTTGCATGCATTTAATAAGAGCTCAGAGAACCAAAAGGGTTTCATGGTACCTGTAAGTGACTTAGTGTAATTTCTGTCCTGTCCTTTGTAGTGGCTGTGTTATCTGTAACACAGTAGTAGCATTTAACAGCTAAGTTTACCCTGTAACAATAAAATAGTAACTGTTTAAGCTGTGACCTGACTCCTTCAGTTGCTGTAACAGAACCAAGCACAATTTTAAAAAGAACTCCAGCCAGTCATAAGGGACAGATATAGGGAGAGCTTGAGCATTGGATCATGTCGCTTCCAGGGGACAGATCCGTTGGGGCATCTCTCAGCCTCCCCAGGCTGCCCGCTGCTAAGGGACCCCAGTCCTAGCAGTTGAAGTCTCGGGTGTATAATACACACACACCACTCACTGCCCTGACCACCGGCTGACACTAGGGTTGCCAGGTGTCCAGTTTTGAACCGTACAGTCCAATATTTGAGCTTTCTGTTCAGGAAACAAATTGAGAAAATATAAATGTCAGGTATTTTTTAAATAAGATGTAATGTAGACTGTGATGTAATGTCAAGTGTGTCCGCAGGGCCGGCCCACAACATTTTGGGACCTGAGGCGGGGAGCTCACATGACACCCCCATGCTCCCTCACTTGGGCCAAAACTTCGAAAGGTCTCAATTCTCTGGGTCCTAGTGGTGCCCCCCCACAGTCTGGCACCTGAGGCAGCCGCCTCAGTTCGCCTCATGGTAAGGCCAGCCCTGTGTGTCCGGTATTTTTGTTGAAACAATCTGGCAACCCTACGAGTGGTGGCCAGCAGGAGAGAGCTGGGCCTGCTGCAGCCTTGGCCTGGCCCAACCCCCTGGCAGCCATCAAAAGAGAGCTGGGCCAGCTGCAGCCTTGGCCTTGGCCTGTCCCTACCCTCCCCCCCCCCCCCCAGCAGCTAGAGGGAGAGAGCTGGGCCAACCATGGCCTCAGCCTTGCCAGAAGTGGCTTGAGGCCGGCTGCGGCAGCTGGCGCCCCAGGTGAAAGGTGCAATTGGCGCCCCCGCCTGCACGGCCATCAATGGCCATGACGTAATCACAGGGCGCCCCGGCGCCCCATGACGTCATCATCGGGCACCCGGGCCAGCAGTGCCCTAGGCAACTGCCTAGTTTGCCTAGGCTCATGGGCCACCCCTGAGCCTGGCCCAACTCCCTTCCGCCGATGGCCAAGGGGGGTACTCCTGCCATGCCTCGGCCTGGCCCTCCCCAGCAGCCAGTGGGAGAGCCGGGGCTGCCTACCCCCAGAGAGGGGGGTTGCCGAACGTAGTGAGCAGGGGATGCAGCCCCCTAGTATCTTTTATTGGACCTGCTTCTGTTGATATGAGAGGCAAGCTTGTCAAGCATGAAAAAGCTTTTGTCTCTCACCAGCAAAAGTTGATCCAATAAAAGATTCGACAGCTTTACCCAATTGTATCTTTATTGCTATGGGCGCAACAGGGTGGAACTTCCTAGCTTCTAAAACACATCATAGTCCATTTCCACTCATTTTCAGTAACACTTCAGATAGTTGTTTTAAATTTTACAGTTGTCAACTTATTTATTACCATTTAGGGTTGCCAGGTGTCCGGTATTCACCCGGACAGTCTGGTATTTGCGGGCTCTGTCCGGTAAAAAAAAATACAGGAAATACCGGACATTTTTCAGTATTTCATGTATTTTTTTTACCGGACATGTGAAATGTCCGGTATTTCCTGTTTCCTTGGAATGGAAGCTTGGTGGGGACAATTTTCCCCTGCCGCGTCTGGCGGGGCGGGAGAGTGAGGAGCGCAGCAGAGTCGTAGCGAAGCGGGGCAGGAAGGGGCACTTGCCAGGCGCCACGCTAGGGGGGCGCCAGGCTGGGGTGGGAGTGGAGTGCACGCTGCTCTGGCCCACATGACCAGCAGAGACCTGGGAGCTGACCGCGTGATGCCTCCCTCTACACAATGCGAGCCGCGGCAGCTGGGCAGGGAGGCAGGAGCAGCCACTTTAAAAGTAAGATTAACTTACCGTCCCGTTCCCCCAGTGCCTGGCTCTGCGGGCCAGGGGTGTGTGTGGGGGGGAGATTTGATTGTGGCAGGGCGCTCCTGGTGCTGGGGATGCCTGGTTCAGGGGGAGGGGTGAGTGCATTGGGATGGGAGGGTGCTAGGTCTGAGGCAGGGGTGAGTGCATTGGGATGGGGGCGCTATGGGGGCCTGGCTCTGGGGGAGAGGTGGGTGCATTGGGGGTTAGTGTGTGGCCCCAAACTGGAGGGAGTGGTGCAACTTTTGCTTAACATCTTTGGCCCCCCCCCTTTTTTTTTCCTCGACAGAATTTTTTCTCTGTGTTTTTTTTGGGGGGAGGGTGTTCGGTATTTTTTGTTAAACCATCTGGCAACCCTATTACCATTCCTTCTGCCTCTTTTCATTAGAACCTTTCATTTGGTTCTTTATGGATTTCAGGATGACTAGCCCCCTTTGCAGTGGGTCCTTTAACATAAAATGGTGACGCTGAACACCATTATATTCATATATTTAATCTTGCTTTGAGAAGCAGGAAGCCTATCTTCTCAGTTGGTGTAAGTCAGCACAACTCTGTTTACCTCAATGATTTAACTGAGGATATGGCCCGGAAATGTATTCATTTCTGCTTTATGAAAATTCGCAATAAAAATTTATTGAGAAAGATGGACATCTGGCTGTGGCTTCACTTTTCCCTTCATGCTCTTAAACACAAGGAAATGAGCTTTATTTCCCTTGTTATTTCCATGCTGCTATTAATTTTGTTTAAAAATAATAGAAATGAAAAGAAAACATAAGTTTTAATTCTTGTCAGAGCTGCCTCAGCTGCTTCAGATAATATATTGTACCCATCAGAGGATAAGAATAAAATATAAAACCATCCACTTCCTAGCTGATACAAAACCATTGCAGCAAAAGTGGGCTGCTTTTGCATATGTACCACAATGCTCTCCAACCCTCTCTCTGCTGGATGGAATTTGTCTGATCTGCTGATGTGCTAAGTGTATTCATTCTTGCACCTGGTTTACATAACAAAGTTGCTCCTTTAGCTCAATGTTAGGGACCTGTGTTCTGGAAGCTGAAGCTTACAAACCCTGCTTCTGATACCAAAGGTGAAATACTGGCCTTGCTGAAGTCAACAGCACATCTCTTATCCATTTCATAGGAGCTGGGATTCCACCCATGTCTTTAGGTGGCTAACCAACAAATACAGTATCTCTAAATCCACATGTACCTGAAAGCTTCCTTATTTTATTATGGGCCCCTTGACATATGGTGATATGCAGATGCAACCCCTTCCCCAGAGGGCACTTTCCTTGGTGACTTCCTAGTAGAGTTACCAGATGATTTAAAAAAAATACTGGACACACTTGAGCTCAGATGTGGGGGGGCACTGGCCAGGAGGAGGTTGGGAGGAGCGGGGCTGGCCAGGGGCGATCGGGGCGGCGGGGAACAGCTGGCGGGAAGCAGGGCTGGCCAGGAAGGGATTGGGGGGGAGCGGGGCTGGCCGGGAAGGGGTCGGGGGGAGCAGGGCTGGCCAGGGGAGATCAGGGGAAGGAATCGGCTGGCGGGAAGCAGGGCTGGCTGGGAGGGGGCTGGGGGGGAGCGGGGCTGGCCGGGGAGGAAGAGCAGAGGGGAACCGGCTAGCGGGAAGCAGGGCTGGCCAGGAGGAGTTCAGGGGGAGTGGGGCTGGCCTGGGGGGGAAAAGCGGGGGGGGGGAAACTAGCTGGCGGGAAGCGGGGCTGGCCCAGGCGCATGCAGATCCTGGGGTGCTGCCTGTCCCACGCACGGTCCCGGCAGGGCACACGGGCGAGTCCGGCCCCGGGGATTCAATCCTGCCCCGTCCCCGTCCCCGCCTCCCCTCCTCTCTACTTTGTAGTTGCGTACTGCATGGCTGGTAGACACGCTTATTCAGTGTGAGCGTGTCTACCAGCCAAACAGTACGCAACTACATACTGATACTCATGATAATAATAAAACGTACTTAATTCGAAAATACTGGACATTTATATGTCTGGTATTTTCTCAATTTGTTTCCTGGACAGAAAGCTCAAATATCAGACTGTCTGGTTCAAAACCGGACATCTGGCAACCCTAAGCACCTCACAGCTGCGGTCCTAAAGTAGCCATTTTCTAACAGTAAAATTTCTCTTGCAGCTAGGAGGTTCTTTTAGCCATAGGCAGCAAGTGAGCCCCCCCTTTCAGGGAGGCTAGCCCTCCAAACCTGCCTCTTCTGCCTGAGGCCTAAGTGCCTCTCCTCCCCCTGCCCCCTTGGTCGGAGGAACTCTGAGCTTCTTCATCCCCTTTGCACGTGGAGGAGCTCTATTTGGCCCACCTCAGCCACATAGGCTGACCCAAACTCTGAGCTCCTGGCTCCATGCTTGAGCTCAGTAGGCTTCTGGGGAGAGGGGAGTGAGGGAGGAGCCATGGCCTGAGCCTCCCTTAGTCTTTGATACATGCTGCCCAAACTTTTAATTCCAATTTTCCCTTTCTTACTGCTATAAGGATGGCGTGTTCTCAAACAGAATGGGCTGCCATTGTGGCAAGGGGTTCTTTCCACATTTCATTGTGGGACAGAAATCTCCTGCTCCTTTGAGTTATACTTTTCCTTGGTGCCCAAAGAGCTGTGCTGTGATTGTTCTGACAATTTTGAGGTAGTTTTGCTCTTTGAAGCTGCCTGCCCTGGGAGTTCGTTCTGCTCCCTGCATTTACTTTGTCATTTGTTTTCACAAGGGAAAAAAGCTGACCAGGCTGAACAAAGACATTGGTGCTAGGACTGAAAGAGAACACATTTTAAAATGACACTTTTTTCCACAGGAGCCAGGAAAGAAAAGCCCAATATGTTGTGGGTGGTGAGAGACACAGTCCCTTGCTCACCTCTGCTGATAGGCTGGCTACTCATTACTGAAGAGGATCTCTTTGCAACCTGGTGAGACATGATCTTGATAAGGTGGTGTTCAGATTACAAAGCCTCACTGTGATCCACTCTTAAGGTCCCTTTACACCATTAAGGCCATATCAACACTCTGGGGAAGATCGATGCAGCTGCAGTCGATCTTCTGGAGTTTGATTTAGTGGGTCTAGTTAAGAAGCTACAAGAATTAATCGTGAACTGAAAAGCTTACCTAAGGGCTTGTAGTGGGTGGCACGTGGACCCAACTACAGTGCACTATGGTACTTTTAGTTTATGATAGCAGGGTGCTTGTGGCAAGCCACCACTACTCCTCATAGACAAGCCTACACAATGAGAAACTACAGAAGGTCAATTTATTTGGTTAATCCAAGACAAGGTGCAGAGGTGACCTAATCCTGGTCTAGAAGTATTTTTAATAGTAGAGGGCTCTTTAATCTAGCAGACAAAGGCATAACAAGAGTCAATGGCTGGAAGATGAGGTTAGACAATCTCAGAGTAGAAATAATGTGCCCATTGAACAATTTTTAACTATGGATGCGGTAGATATTCTGGATGGAATTCTTTCCATCCAGATGTCTTTATAGAAGTCAAAAATGTATGTTCTAGCTCAGCCAGAAGTGATATGCACATTGAAATTCTATTGCTGTGTTATACAAATCAAATGATTAACATAATAAATATGTTAGTTTAATTATAAAAAATATGTTAGTTTAATTATCAGCTTTGCTTTTAAGGTCAGTTATTGTAGCTATTCCTGCACTGCAATAATTTTCAGAAAGAATAATGAAATATCCTTGAGGCATATCATAAGAAATTGTAAAAACGTAAAAAATAACAAATACTCTAGTAGCACCTTAAAGACTAACAAAACCTGTAAATGGTATCATGAGCTCTCGTGCGCACAACCACTTCTTCAGATGACAGGAGTGTTAGAACGCCAGATCCAAAAATAAATAAGGGAAGGAGGGAGGAGGGGAGAAGGAAAAAAAAAAAGGAGAAAAAATAAGAAATTGTATATTTCTTTGCTCTTTATATATGTCAGGTATATTCATCAGAAGATCCTTTAAAGTTCTGCCAGGTATGGCTGAGATTCATTTAGATAAGATATTTTACACACAGCGCCACCTACAGGCTGGTTGTATAGTGCAGTTTAGCTTTCCACTACATCTTCCCCTTTTAAGGTCTCTACCTTTCTGCCATTTAAGGTATTTACACTGTCATTCTGTCTTTGAAGTTCAGTATGCATCTGTTAAGCGTCTCCTGAATCATACTGGTTTTCTAATGATACAATCTGAATGCATAATAATTTGTGTGATGAGATTCTAAGGTGTAGCCTGGGACTGTGGAACTGCTGTGCTTTCTTCACTCTCCAGCCTGCACTGTCTTTCAGTGTTTTGCTAGTGACAAGGAGCAAACCCCTCCAGGCACTGTTATAACTTAGCAGCACAACAGCATGTAGCACTCCACACCCAGCTAGATTGCATGACTGCTCTCAGAGTCATTCGTGAATCGGAGAAAGACACCAACCAAATCCCTCCAGCTCCTAAGCTTGTATCTCAGGGATACACCATTTTACATGGCTTGAGACTTTTTTTCTTGGGTAAAACAAGTGTATTAATTGGTTCACCACTTCATCAATGGAAAGTGGATATACACCAGCCTTTGTAAACCTTTACATTTCTCTCAGGCTCTCTACACACTTGTGGGTAATGTGGGCTAGTGAATTGTGGTCCATTGTCAATCACTAGTTGTTCCGGAATACTGAAGTAAGTGCCCTTCACTTTCATGGTATCCCTGTGACGTGTTAGGGCTTCCAAGTACATTTTCTATATACCTGGGTCATAGTCCACAATGACCACGGACTAGAATCATAGAATAGTAGAACTGGAAGGGGCCTCGAGAAGTCATCAAGTCCAGTCCCCTACCCCCATGGCAGGACCAAGCACCGTCTATATCTGATGTTCTCTGAATTTTCATAAATCTTCAGCTAGTCTCTTCCTCAAACAGAAGTGTTGTTATTTAAAGGTTCCTTGTGATATGTTGGTCTGTTAGTTCTGCGAATGCTCACAGTTTATATTCTTGCTGAAACCCAGCCACCACACTGACTTGGCCTGTTCTTGGCATTTAGTTTATCTTTTATGTCCATTATAGCTGAGGCTTGCTCAGGTCCTTAATTCAAATTTTGTTTTTTGGAAAATAAAATGAAAATGTGTATGCTTCATTTGAATCATTGTTCTGGAGTGGGACTGGGGTGTTCAGTGTGCAGCCTGTCCTGGGGAAAGAGGACTACCACAGCCCTCTTTCACCTCGGCAGCTTAGGGCCAAGTGAGAAGTGCCTCTCCCTGGTTAGTGCAGCTCCAGTGGTCACAGCCAGGGGAGGGGTGCATGTCCTCCAACTGGGGCAGATCCCGGTTCAGCCGCCCCCTGCAAATGAGGAATGCAGCAAACTGTGCACTTTCTCCTCACTCGCTGCCTATTCTGCTTCATCAGAAATGTTCCTGTATGAATCGTTCCCCTCCCCATTGTCCCTAAAGGACACGTGAAGGGGTGGGAGGCTTGGGGCTGGGGTAGTCCCAGATAGAGAGGCGATGCCCCAGCCAGCCTCTTTCATCTGCCTAGTGACTGTGTCTTCTTTCTGTATGGCTTTAAGAGACAACACCATTCTGAGCACATCCCGTTTTTCTGGCACAACCAAACCCTTACCTTGCTTTAAGGTGTGATAAGAGGAAGCTGCATACCAAATTTGGTGGTCCTAGCTCTTAGTCTATAGGAGGAATTCTTGAACAAGGTATAGCCTACAGAGAAAGACAGAAAGACAAATTCAAATATATAAGGGTATGTCTACACGACAGCACTATTTTGAATTAACTTATTTTGAATTAGTTAATTCGAAATAACGTATCTAGACACAAAAACTAATTCGAAATAGCATTTTTCTAATTCGAAATAGCGTGTCCACATTGAGTGGACCCTGAATCGAAGGTAAGGCTGGCCGGAACCAGTGCCAGGAGGGCATCAGGGTCGGACTTAGTGTGTGGGTCTGCTGCCTCAGGCTATCCGAGGTCTGTGCTTAAAGGGACCTGACCCCCCATCCCGGACAGACAGTTCTCAGGTTTCTCTGCTTGCTGGTCTACGTCTCTGAGGGACAGCAAAGCATTTATGTCTCGGAGTGCTCTGCTTGCCCTCACTCGGGACACCACGGCACTCTGCAACATGGAACCAGACCTGCTCCCGGGGACTCTGCTGCGTCTCGTGGACATGTTGCCAGCAGCCTGGCTTCACTGTCTGCAGACTGCCATCCGGGAGGACCATCGAGGGGCTGTCAGGATCCACGCGGCCCTGCGGGAGAGCGTCCACCCTGAGGAGCGCTAACAGTCTCCCCGGTCTGCCCCACTGGGGGCTTGTGCCCCATTCCTCCCTCTCATCCTTCCACTTACCCTTCCCTAGCCCCCCCCCCTTCCTGATGTCAAATAAAATACGTGTATTTTCAAAAATAGAAACTGTCTTTATTTAACACAACTGGGGGGGGGGGAATGAACCTCTGGGGAGACGGGGGAAAGGAGGCAGGAGAGAGGGTGGGAGAGGGGAGGGGGAAAACTGGGAGGAGGGAGCTGGAAGGGGGAAGCAAGGGGAAGAAGGGGGAGGGGAAGCTCAGCGCTCAGGGGTGGGGGGGTCTCACCCGGCCAACTGCCTCCCAGCACCGCGGGGAAGGGGGCCTCGTCGTCCCTGGGGGGATGGGGAGGAGGGTGCGGAGCTTGAGGTGGGGGGTGTGGAGATTGAGGAGGAGGGTGTGGAGGCTGAGGAGGAAGAGGTGGGAGGGGGGGCAGAAGTGGGAGGAGGAACAGTAGCTGGGGGGGCCTCAGGCTCAGGACTGGCACGGGGCAGCATGCTCTGCACCAGGGCCTGCAGATGGTGACAGATGGCACGACCCTGGGCAAGCAGCTCCCGCTGGAACTCCTGGTTGTCCTGCGCCTGCTGCTCCATGATCCGTGTCTGGGCTCACAGGGCCTGCAGGTGCTGCTGTCTGTACCCCTGCTGCATGGTGGTGGTCCTGCTGAGGCTGCGGGTGTGGGAGCATGTCCCGGGCGGGGTGGTGCACCCTGCACGAGCAGCTGGTGCGGCCGTAGCGGAAGAAGAGAAGTGGTCAGTTGTCCCTGGGGACACAGTGGATGATGCCCAGCCCCCTCTGTGAGGTGAGGGCGACTGTGCCCTGCACCGTCAGAGCTGATGTGCTTGCACAGAGGCCATGGTCGACATGTCCAGCTCTGCCCGGGAGTGGGAGCTGCCCTGAGACCACACCCATGCCCCTGTGCTGTGTATAGTGCGGCCGGGGCAGGGGGGGAGAAGTCCCCTGCCTCTATATAGCGGGGGCTTGTGAAGGGAGGGTGTCCTGCTGTGTCCTGCCCCGGGGTCAGAAGCATGTCATGTCTCTTCACACACACGTGTGGCTATCAGACCCCAGCCCCTGTGTGACAGGCAGCTGGAGCCACCTGCCCAGGGGTGGCACGGCACATGCTCGCACGTGCACAGGTTGCTGTGTGATCCGTGGGAGGCATGGCCCATGTGCGCGGTCCCTGGTCTCCCTCCCCCCCCCAGGTAGGGGACAGTGCTGGCACTTACCTGGTATAGCCTCCCTGGATGACCCTGCTGACTCCAGTGCTGGGACAGCTGGTGGTGGCCCCTCTGCTGCACCCGGGTCAGGGCCTTCAGCTCCCGGCTTGCTGCCCCCCGGGCTGGCGCGGACCGCCCCCGGATTTGGTCGAGGGTGGGGAAGTAGAGGCAGGTGGCAGCCCCTGCTGCGGTGCCGCCCCCGGTGGCCCTGGCGTACGCCTGCCGCAGCTCCTTCACTTTCAGGCACACCTGCTCCTGGGTGCACCTGTGGCCTTTCCTGGCCATGGTGGCCGCTATGCGGCTGCGTTCCTCCACCTAGTGCAGAGATCATGGACGTTGGGGGCCTCCCCCCCCCAACCTCAATGAGGTCCATGATCTCCACACTAATCCATGAGGGCACGTGCCGTCTACGGCCCTTGGTGGGTGTTGGGGGACTGGGCGGGGGACGGCTGGCTGCCATTGTGTGGCCACTGGCTGAGGGTCTGCGGCTGCTGGCAGGCCTGGCTCTCGCACGTGCCCAGTGGCCAGAGTCTACCCCTTTAAGGGCCCCGGGGCTGGGGGAGAGGAAAGGAGTTTTCCTGATTTGGCCCAGAGTGGCCACCAGGGGAAACTGGGAAGGGCTGGAGGCCCCCTAATTCAAAATAACTGTCTACACAGCACTTATTTCGAATTAGCTATTTCGAATTTGGTGTTATTCCTCGTAGAATGAGGTTTACCAGATTCAAAAGAAGTGCTCCACTATTTCGAATTTATTTCGAAATAGCGGTTTGGCTGTGTAGACACTATTAAAGTTAATTCGAAATAACTGCTGTTATTTCGAATTAACTTTGTAGTGTAGACATCCCCTCAGAGATTTAGGATTTCTCTTCTCGTTTCATTTGAAATTGTGATGGAATTGTCTTTAATCATGAGTCCATTCGACTCACTTAATTGACCACTCTCCTCAAAGTAGTATCTTGTCATTTCCTTAGTGTCCTTTAGGTACTTGGGTCAATCACCCCTAATGTAATTTAAAACTTATAGAAGTTGCATGTCAGTTGAGGTTGCTTTTTGTAACTAGAGTTGTCTCTTTTGATACTCGTCAATATGTGTCCACAAAGCCCACATATGCTTTGACCTGAAGCTCATGGGTAGGTTGAGCATGATGTGGATTTCCATGACAGTATTTGCTCCTACCAGATTTTTCCCAATAACACATTTAGCAATTACATTCACCTTATCAATAGCCATTAGCATCTCAGAGTGCTTGACCCAGGTATTTTACTTTGATCAGGGAAGGGGTTACATGTTGTTTATGGTCTGTTATCAGTATATGCAAATCCAGTCCACAGAGATACCTGTAAAAGTTCTCACAGTCCCAATGTTTGCCAGGTACTCCATTCAATTTTGCTTCCTGTTCTCATAAGAAGACATGGTGGGGCTGGTGGCCAGACTTCTGCTGTGGAGTGTGAAACCAAAAAGGGCATTAGTTAAAGTACCGTATAGATCTGCATGAAAACACTGTCTAGAATAATAAAGGGCACACAAAAACCTAGGCTTGCATGTGTTCTGTGCTAGCCATTTGAGACCATTCTTATCTCAGACAAGATATGGAGGATGAAATCATATTTTGAAGACAGAGAATGGAATAACAGCTTTTTGTGTTTCATAAATAAAGAGTATGGTAATTGAATACACTCCTTTGTATCAATTTACTAAGCAGCGGCATTTGTAACATTTGTTTTGTAAAAATATTGACAGGTGTCTATAAAATATTCCCAGCATCCAGAGCACTATATAAAAACTTGCTTTTCTCTCCTTGTCTTAATTATTTGCTCATTTACCAATGGTATATTTAAAAAATGAATTAACACATCAGCTGATAACCAGGTTTTAATATGTCTACACTGTGACATCTGTACACATGCGTACAGATCCTGAAACGGAAGGTATTAGAACATAAATACCCCCAATTAGTCTCCCAGGGATGGAATGTGGAGGAGAGATTGCTGGCTCTGTGTTTCCTGAATGTTGCCTGTCAGGAATCAGTATGGTAGCAGTCTCTGTTACAGAAGAGGAAACTGTAAATGCAACTCCCATGCTGGCACCGGAGCAGCTACACCCTGTTGACATCGTAATCCTGTGCTGGTGGGAAGAATCTAGTAATGCTGGAAAGCATATTGCACTGTGGTGAGAAAAAAGTCAGGCCATTTTTCTTGGTTCCACACAGCATGCTGTGAGCTACTTGCTGCCTACTGACTTGCCGAGATGATATGCCTCTCTCCAGTTTGGCAGAGTTTGCAAACTATAAACACACACTTCTGCACAGTACATTGGTGTCCCTGTGTGCTGAATATTAGGACAGAAGGCTTTGTCAGACAAGATTAGGCAACATACATTCCTTATGTCGAGCTTTCCACTTCAGAAAAGATATGTTCAAGTATCTAGTACAACCACACAAGTTTGGGAGCCTGATGCAGGAATTAGTGGGTGAGGTGCAATGGGCTGTGTTATGCAGGACTTCAGTCTAGATTCAGATCACAATGTTCCCTTCCAGCATTCACATCTAAGAAATTTTCCTTTGTTCTGCTATATCCCTTTATTCCTAGTTGTAACTCTTCAGCCCGTCAGACAATTCCTTTCCCGTGTGTCTACTTACCTCCCTACTGAACTTGACATGATCTCTGGTGCCCACCTACTGACAGGGCTTCTTTGTTGTTTGTGTTGCCCATTCAGCTGAATATGGAGCCTGTAGGATAGGCTGCCAGCAGGACAGGATGGGAGGTGGATTGGAGTGAGGGCAGTGAGGTCAATGAGTAAAAGAGACCAAGGTGCTATACAAAAAGCACTGTCTTTCTACCTCAAGATCTACATTTGGAAACAGCAATCAGATTCAAACTATTCAAAGGTCGAGGGTCTTTTGTTGCTTCAGGAGCCACAGTGACTATGTCTAGACTGCAGGCTTCTTTCAGAAGAAGTTTTTCCGGAAGAGATCCTTTGTCCCCAGGGTGCTAGGTGCGTCCATCATCAAGCTGGTGGTGGGTGTCCCCAGAGGGCAGGGGGGACTCGAACCCTCGACCTCTGGGTCCAGAGGCGGTTTTTTTTTTTTTTTGAAAAAATGGCTGGTTTTCCATAAAAACTTGGCACTGTAGACATACCCAGTCATGTTGAGGAATGGAAACTCATTGCATCAGTAGCACAAGGCAGACAGACTATCTCTGGGGTTGCTTGTGGTAGCATGCTAAGGACAGCTCCACTGACTGGTTTAGGTAGGTACATGTTATTGACCCCCCCTTGTGCTAGGGTTGGACCCCCAGCTGCTGTGCTGAGCTCTGGGATAGAACCTTGTACTGCTGTGTAGCCAGCAGCCAGTAATGGGACTACCCTGCATTCCTTGGATGCCAGGTGAGCAAGGCTGGGGGAAAATGAGATGATGATACAGGGAGGAAACTAGCTAACTTGTATATCTTCATAAAGGAACCAGATTCCAGTCCATTAGGGATGGGCAGAATGGTAATTGCCTGTTACACTGCACAAGCTCTGAATAAATAAATGGTTGCCTAAGTAATAGCTCAGCTCTCTGTGTGAAGCTTTGTAGCAATAAAGGATGCTATCAGAAGGAAAATAATGCTGGAGAATTTGATTGTTCCCACAAGTTCAGTAACCCTCTTTCTTTACAGTTATTGCTTTTATGCAAAATAAATATCACTAACAATAAAGCAGGGCATAGAGACTAATCTACTTTCTTTGATTGTTTCTTAGCAACTTCAACTGCGAATTAGTTGCTAAGCAGCCTAGTTAGTGCTTCACAATGAAGCAAGGATAAAACTACAATAAATAAAAATCTAACATTAAGACTAAGAGATTGTGAAATTAAGTGCTGTCTAATATTTACCATCTTTGTCCTAAATGGTGATAAAAACATTGGCCAGCTTTTCTCAGGGGCTATGTCTAGACTGCAGGCTTCTTTCGGAAGAAGCTTTTCCGGAAGAGATCTGAAAAAACTTCTTCCGAAAGAGAGCATCTACATTGCCAAAGCACATGGAAAAAGTGATCTGCATTTTCGAAACTTAGCATCCACACTGAATGGACGCTATCTCACATTTAAGCTGTGATTACTATGGCTGGAGTGGCCACTAGGGCACCTGTGCTTTTTCCTCTTTCCTCTTCTTTCAAAAGAACTCCCTCTTCCCCGTCCACACACGCCTTTTTCCGAAAGAGCTCTTTCGGAAAAAGGCTTCTTCTTCGTAGAAAGAAGTTTATCAATGTCGGAAAAACTCCTCTGTTCTTTTTGATTTTCTTCCAAAAGAACACGATTGCAGTGTGGACATTAAGTGAAGTTTTTTTTGAAAAACAGCTGTTTTTCCAAAAAAACCTCTATAGTGTAGACATCGCCAGGATGTCCTATTTGGTTGTGAGCAGAGGCTCAGCTCTTTCCACACAATGCCATATGTAAGCTGATATCAATTTATACATCAGTGAACAGCACCTCGATCCTCTCAGAGCAGGGCAATCTTCTCTGAGAGGGCCTCGTGCTGCTCCCATTGAAGTAAATGACAACAATTCCATTGATTGAACTGGAAGCAGGGTTGGGACCTAACCTACTGAATCACTGAGGAGCCTCAATAATGTTTATAGTCTCTCTCATGGTTCACCAGCCACTGAATAGAATAATAGAATACTCCAGTGGAGGTCTAATCAGCATGGAGCAGAGCAGAAGAATTACTTCTCATGACTTGCTTAAAACACTCCTATTAATACATGCCAGAATGATGTTTGCTTTTTGTTTTTTGTTTTGCAGATAGTGTTATACTGTTGCCTCATTCCTGTTCAGCTTGTGATCAAGAATGACCCCCCAGATCCAGGTCTGCAGTAGTTCTTTGTATGCAGCCATGTTCCATTTTGTAGGTGTGCACCTGATGGTGCTTTCCTAAATGGTGTACTTTGCATGTGTTCTTATTGAATTATGTCATTTTACAGCATCTGAGGATCTGGCCCCAGGACAATAATGGAAGAAGTGGCAAAATATTGTGGACTAAATAATCCAGAGCTTCCCAGCCTTATCAGCTGGAGCCATCTGTACGGCCAAACTGAGAGCGTATGTCTGGAGTCTTGAGTCTTAATATAAATTGGTTTATGTCAATGCCTTCTTCAGGTCATTAGCCTATAGACTCCAGATGGCAGAGGGCCCCTGGTGCAGAAACCATATGGTAGTGTACAGCAATGATTGAGAGGAGTAGGATAAATACATTGTTATGAGAAACAAATCGTGCACTAGGGTCTATGACATAGATGTCAGCATGAGCTGACAGCAGAAATGACATGAAAGTTAAAGGTCATGTAATGGCAGTGTTAATTATGGCAAAACATAGGCACAGCCCACAGATACATGGAGAATGTAAAAGATGAGCCGTACAACATGAAGTACAAAATATAATGGAGTTTCAAAAAGTGGAAAGTTTAACAATGGTCTCAGTCAAGACCATGTGATGCTGGAGGGGACTGTGTGTCAATAGCCATTCCTCCCAACCTCACAGTGGGCCTAGCTTTGAGTGGCACCAACTCGCATTGACCTTCGCTCTGAAAATCAGGCCCTTTGTGACCCCTGAACAGCTTGGTGCCTCCGAGGCTGTGCTGAGGGACAGACAGGGAGAGGAAAAATGTGAGCGGGGGCTAAAAAGGACACAGGGTTAAGGTCGCCTCTGAAAACATGGGCCTGATTCTGCATTGTGCCCGTCCCATGCTAAACCCCAACATGTTTTGTTTAAGTGCCTTTAGATCCTGTTTTGCACAGTGTTTTGGTTTTAACAAAGCAATTTTTGTTATCTGACCTCATCAGAGCTGCATCCTCGGCTGCTTCTTTTTAATGACCATTTAAAAATGATTAACAGTGCCTGGAGCCATGACAGCCTGACTTCCTGTGCTGAACTTCATACACGTCTGGATTTGCAGAAGGGAGTTTCCTGCAAGAGAGATTTCCCATAAACAAGGACACTTGGGTCATTGTTTAGAAAAACGGACTACATGGAGGAGAGATAAGTCATGGACTAGGATGGAGGCTCTGTCAGAGAGGGTTTTTTTACTTGTTTGGGATTTCATTCTAATGCTGGAAGCACATTTGTTTACAGTTTCTAAAAAGCGGAAAAGCGAAAGAGCTGTCATTGGCTAGCATGAATCTAATTCTCAGTTCTGTTCTATGGTAAAAGTGATGTGAAAGGCTTCTTTTAGATCATATGAGATAACTGGAAGATTATGAAGAAGGAATGGGCATGACAAAAGATCATGTACACCACAAGCAAACTGGAACATTGTAAACTTTTTCTTTCTGGAACAGTTTCTTCAGTATGTGATTAACTGCCCCCTCAACAACAAAAACTGTCCTATTCACATCAGCTCCCCTAAAGTGGAACCAAGTCTTCACTGGCAGGATTCTAGCCAGATTGTTTTGAATCATTTTTATTCCTTGTTAGTATAAGGGCTTGTGGAATGCACTTGCTGCTGTTCAGTTAAAGGAACAGATGAAAACTCCGGTCATTTTGAATTTTATTTTAACCTGTTTGCTCATCCTTAATGCAAACTCTGCTGATCATAATTCTGAATAGAAAATGTGTTATTTAAGGTTCATAAAAATAGAAAATAGCAGGAAAATCAATCAGTGTGTCTTCTCTGTTACTCCTGTTCTGTTACACAATAATTCTCCTCCCCTCTGGCTTTTCATTCACTTTCTTTGTTTTGGAGGCTCTCCATAAAAGGGACTATTGATGGTCACTTGTTGGATAGGATCACATGGGCATAGTGTATTTTGAGTCTATTTTCTCACTGGCATGCCTTTGGATAGGGATTTATTTCTCTGGGATTCTTCTCAAGCTCCCAGATGCTGACTGGTGGGAGCTCTGGCTTCTATCCCCATTTTTGTTATTTCAGAAGAGCCAAAGCAGTTTGATGCCTCCTGGGACAGTGAGGAGATGGGGAACATTTATTGCCTAGAAGCCAGGAAGTAAAAAGTTGAATTTCATAGGGAAATACGGGACAGCTTTTATAAAACTCTGTGTCCAAAGATAGGGTCCTAAGTCCATATTTAAGCACCTCAGAAAAAGTGGTGGTCAGACTCTTTTTTCAGGTGTGATGAGCACCTACATGGAGAGCTGGAAGAAATTTTTCAATGAAAACATGTTTTTGTGGAAAAAAATGCAGATTCAGTCGTGCCAATACATTTAATTAATTTGTAGCAGTTTCACCAAATTGTTTTTGTTGGGAGGGAAAAAGAGCCTTACATTCTAAGAAAAAAATTATTTGAAAATACTTTGTTTTTAAAATGTCCTTGAAGTATAGTCTTTTGAAACTGAAATGTTAAATATTTCAGCAACTTGTTTTAAACCCACACAATTTCTCTTGGAATTGTCAACAGTCAGGAAAAAAACCCATTATGTGCACAGCTTTAGCTGCCTCTTTCATTGACTTGCCTAGGAGATGCAGGTGTTTTGCTCCTCTGCCTTTGGTGGGAGAAGTGCATGCTCAGAAACTCTCAAATTCAGGCCATAGCTTTTACTGATGTAGCCTCTCCTGTTCACTAGCTTGAGATGCTTAAATAAGGTTTAGGAGCCATACTTCAGGTCCCCAGGATTGTGAAGGTTGGCCATTACCCCACAAACAGTAATGTATTAAGAAAAAAAGAGCTAACAAAAATGCTGATGCCATGAAAATGAATGTCCTGATCAATCATTGGTGTATCCTTCATCTACTCAGGTTCTCTTTCTTTGACACTCCATGTGTTCTGTCTGATTTTAAGCCCTCATTCCACAAGGTCCTAAAGCATGTGCCTAACTGTAAGTGTATGACTAGTCCCATTGAAATCTATGAAGCTAGACCTGTGCTTAGAGCTAGGCAGGTCCTTAAATGCCTTGCTGAGTTGAGGCCTTAGATGCTAAATTCTTCATGCCATGGAACACTCCTTTTGCTTGTCTGTTAAGTGACACCTGCTGAACCAAACTTCCAATGGATTCACTTTGATATGTTTAAATCATATCGTGTTCATTTGGGGTTTGAACACCACCACAGGCACTGCCAGCTAATCCAAACAGAACAGCTTACTCTGACAAATCTGTTCTGAACATTGCTTTCTTCTCCTTTCTTCCCCTTTGTCCAGTCTCGCTGTCCCTATCAGCTGTTTCCCAGGATATCCTCTAGAACAGGAAAACAGGGGAATCCATGTGGCTCTTTGGTCACTTGGAATGAATAACCACTCAGTTCGCCAAAGTTGTCTGTATGGAAGCAACTGGCTAAAGTTCGGGAGCTGGTTTGGGTATATGGAGCCATAGGGAGTTACTTCTTAGCTTATTTGGGAAAGCTAGAGAACCAGGTTCTTCTTCAGTTACTTCTCCATGTTCCTTAGTGTATGGGGTGGTACATGTGTCCCTTGAGGAACAGAGGTGCCAGGCTCTGATAGTGGTCCACAAGCTTTTTAAAGTGTTCTCATGGGGGGCCCAGCCTAGCAAGGCGCTGAGCAATTCTGACATGCAAGGAGCTCAGTCCAAGTTGATGGCACTCCATGTCTTCCAGGATATGTATCACCTGGGGCTATTAGCCTTTGAATTTAAAAGAAATCAGCAGCCACATTAGGGCCTAATTTTCCAAGGTGCTCATCAGGCTGGCTGCTGAGCTCTTTTGAAACTATAACCCCTATTGTTCAATTGAAGTTTGTCTGCCATCATAACTCTTTGTGCAGCGAGTCAGTCACTCATGACTGTGAAATCCATTTTGAAAGGAGAAACTGCCTCCTTTTCAACCAAGTTTGTGTGGTAATTGCCAGAGTATGCTTCAAGGTCAGGATATTATGTGTAGATGTAAACTAGCCTTGGAGAAAACCTCTGAACGGCTTAGAGATTAGGTATGGTTCAGAGTATCATCTAAAGCTATTGTCTAGAGAGGCCAAGAGGAGACTGGGCTTTGTGGTGTGTTAGTATTGTGTAGGTTTGTTTTTGGTTTTTGCATTTTCATATGACTCTGTTTTGGTTCTGGGGAAATCAGAGGTGGCTTGAAAACAGATTCTATTTTATCAGAACCAGCAAAGCCTGTGAAACTCTGTCATAGGGTGAGCTGTCTCTTTAAGGGGGGTGGGGCTCAGCTGTGCACTATGCCAGGCTCAGCCCACCTTCCCAGGTGAAGGGAATAGATCCTGGGGTCACATGGCAGAATGCTGTGTCACGGAGTCAGGTCAGATGGGACGTAAAGGGCAGCTTGAGTTCAGTGAGCAGAGAGGTTCTGCTTAGGTCCCAGGCAGATGGTCTGCAAGTGCCAACCCTGCAGGGAGAAGCAGACTAAGAAGGCTGTGAGCCAGTCTGTTGGAGAGAAGCTCAAACAGAAGGGACTAGAGAAGCTCTTTACTCCCAGTCCAAGGGCCAGGGTAATGAGATTTACAGGGAATTGCGGGAGATCCCAGGCCAGGGGAAAAGATGTGGTTTCTATGTGGAACTTAGTTTAAACTGGTAAACTAAATTCCTGTGGCTACTGAGAGCCCTTGGTACACTGGCTTACAATCTCAGGAGAAAGGTCCAGTTTTGGCCCATTTCTGATTTTAGATGATTTATTTAATTGAATTACCCAAACCTCGTTTGTCTGTGGAATTGGGCTGAAAATCATGTAAAACAGGCTCTGCTGTGAAATTTCTGGTCTTCACTCTGGATAGGCTAGAAATTAAGCTTTTGCTTCTATTCTGAAGCAGAATCAGAAAATGCAAAAGTATGTGAAAATTAGAGGGGTGCAAATAATGGATTTTTTGGATGACAAAAAAAAAGCTTTGGGTTGAACTGAAACATTTTTGAAATTTTGTAGAACTAAAATATTTAAAACAAACTGTTTTGGGTCAAACCTTTCATTTGACCCCCAAAGTAAACATTTGTTTAGATTTTGTGCATTCTTAGTGTTTTTGCATTGCTTTTACAAATATTGAAGGAAATTTCAAAAGTTATTTCAAACTGACAAATCCAAATTTAAAAATGTCAAAATGAAATATTTTGACTGTTTAGGAATTTTTCTAGGGTCTTCCCTGAAATCCCCCACCCCCAAATAACATGATTTTGCGAAGTTTTGATGCCCCCAATTTGCATTTTTTGCCCAAAAATGTTTCTGTCAAAATATATTGCTTACCTTTTAGTAAAAATGCAAACAGTTAGTAGAATATTGTGGGTCATCAAAAATTATCATTTAAAAGGATGAATCAAAGTTCAGGTTAATTTGTACTTTTGTTGAACCTATTCATTCAACCAGTATCAGATATGGAAAAAAAACAAGTAACATTTTTTGACATTACATGTCACTTTACTTCTGGACTGAAAACAGCTGTCACATGTTTTCAGAGCAGGAAGAATAGATTATATTTATAGGAGGATGTGTGTGCAGTGTAGCATATTGTCCTTCTCTAATAAATGAAGATTTTCCCCATAGGATATGTAACTGATGCTCAGTGACACCATCACTTCTACTTATACATCTGTTCTGCTTTTAAAAGCTGTATAACTTGATCATTCTGGACAGATCTTCCTCTCAGATATACATTTCCTCTAAAGCTATCAAATCCAGGCATAGGAGCATCTTAATCTATGCCAGGATATATTGATTAAATATTTTCTTCCCTTTTGTTGAATGCCAACATCTTTATAGTTAAAAGAATCACATATAACTTTTTACTATATTGATTCATTGGCTGATCTTAGAATGATGTCACTGGGAAGCAGTCAGTGAATTGCTTAATTAAGACCAAAAGTCTGGCTTCCTACCAGAATTCAAGAGCTTAAAATTAACACTATCTAGGGCCCAATTTTCAAAGTTGGGTGCTTAAAGTTAGGTATATCAATCTAATTAGTATAGGTTAGAAAATCAGCATTTAGATGCCAGAGAATTAGCATAGTGTCTAAATACAGATTATGGGGTAGATTTTTAAAGCATTCATGAACCTAAAGATGAAGATTTCAGCGCTTTTGAAAGTCCCACCAGAACATAAGACCATACAAATGACCATTCAGGGTCAGACCAATGGTCCATCTAGCCTAATATCCATCTTCCAACAGTGATCAATGCCAGTTTCTTCAGAGGGAATTAACAGAATAGGAAATCATCAAGTTATCCATCCTGTGTCACCCATTCCCAGCTTCTGGCAAAGAGAAGCTAGAAATACTTCATAGCGTGGGTTTCCATCCCTGCCCTGCTTCTTTGAACCCACTTATGATCTTGTCTTTCACAACATCCTCTGGCAAAGAGTTCCACAGGTTGGTTGTGTATTGTGTAGAGAAATACTTCCTTTTGTTTGCTTTAAATCAGCTGCCTATTAATTTAATTTGGTAACCCCTAGTTCTTGTGTTATGAGAAGGAGTAAATAACACTTCTGTATTTACTTTCTCTACACCATGTGTGATTTTTATAGACCTTTATCATGTCCCCCCTTAGTTGTCAGCAGGATTGTCCTGAAGGCAGACACAGGGCAACTCCCCCTACTGAAGGCTCCATCCCTCCCCCAAGCCCTGCTCCTGCTATACCCCCACCCCATCCTCATACCCCCTTCTCTGAGCAATGCAGCTCAGAGGAATATGGGGGCCTAGCACATCATCAGTAGGGGTTGCCTTCCTCCCCCAACTCACTATGTGGGCATCCTGAGTGGCACTGAGCCTGCTCCGCTCCACCCTGCCACCCTCTTGGCCCACTGCACCCCGCTTCTCTGTGGTGGTGGGAAGCAGAGTGCCTTGGGAGCTCTGCTTCCCACCGCCACAGAGAGGCCACGTGGCATTGCAGAGTGGAGCAGGCTACTGCTCTGGCTTCTGCCCCCACCTCCCACCCCCCCCCCCGGTGAGTATGGAGGCAGGAAGGATGGCCCCTTCTGTGGCCCTGTGCCAGGTCCCCATAATTCCCTCTGTGGCCCCCAAAAGTCATTGGGGGCTTCCCCAAATCGTCCTATGGGTGGGATGGCTATGGTCTTCTCTTTTCCAAGCAGAAAAGTCTGTCATTAATTTCTCTTCATATGGAAGCCGTTCCATATCTCTAGTAATTCTTGTTGCCCTTTTCTGTACCGATTCCAGTTTCAATTAATCTTTTTTTAGATTGGGCGACTAGATCTGCACAAGTATTCAAGATGTTGGGGTACTATGGACTTATACAGAAACAGTACTATACTTTCTGTCTTATTATCTATCCCTTTCCTAATGTGCTTATTTACTGCAATAAAAAATTTAAAAATTCAGATCCTAGAGGACTGATTTTTCAGAACTTTTGAGCATCCAATATTTTATTAGAAACCCAATTGATAGCAGCTTTGAAAAATCAGGCCAAAGATGTCTAACTTCAAGCATCCAGGAAATTTGAGTCCTGAGAGCACTTACAGCTATCAATGGCAGTGTATTTAAAAAAAAAAACAAAAAACCCTGGGGTGATGGTAAAAACTGGTAGGGAATAGATTGGGATAGAAAATTGTATTACTGTTTTGAGATTGTTTTCACATGGAGATTCACTGTGTTACTGAAAAAAAATATAATATAGGTATAGATATAGATAATCTGTGACTAGATTGCAACTAGCATTGTTAGGCTTTTTTGCTGATTTAATTAAATCCAAAATTGATGCAGCAGTTTCACAGGTTTCTGTCTAAGAAAAAGGCAAAATTTACTAAGAATAGTTGAAACCAATGTGAAATTTCTCCACGTGACACTGACATTTTTGACAATTGCTAATTTGCCCCACAATAAAGAAAATAATTAAATTAGTGAAATCTCATGTAACAAGATTAGTTTTGCACACTACATTTTTTGGCATTGTTTGTGTATTTATGAACAATTATTTATTTATTTATTTATTTATTGCTGTTAAAAATATGCAGATGGAAAAAATAGCTGAGGTGTATGTGATCCCACCTTAGTTTCTGGTAATGTTCAAAAGCAAATAGAACTGTTTTCTTTATTACTAGATATACAATTAATTATGGAAGTTGAATATGTATTTATAATTCAGATGAACTCCTCATGTGGCTTGAATCAGATAAATAAAAATAGTAAACCAGATTTACAATCCATGTTTGTATTTTGTCAGTGTATACATAAAGGACTTCAACCTCTAGGGCTTTCTATTCAGCTCTTTTTTATGAGCACTAAAATCATACTATTTTAAAAAGATTTAGAGAAGGATTCTCAAAAGGGCTCGGCACAAGTTGTTCCTTAAGCCTCAGGGCAGCAATAACTTAAAGCACACATTAGAGTTATATGGATTTTACCTTAATCTAGCTACACTATCAGCCACATACAGTGAAACAATCTGTACCTTTGCCTCACACAACAAATATGCAACCTCAAGATACAAACCACCCCATAAAAGGGAGACTGAGCAACCTACTCAATGACAACAGCACCAAGTTATTCAACCCTGGAGAAGGAAAGGAGCTCAGACATTTGTGTGTGAGAATTCATTAAACTGGTTTTGTAGTGCAAAGGTAAATCAACCCAAACTTCTTGAAACTAAAGGCCGTATCTACACTACTACTTATGTGGGCAAAACTTATTTGCTCAGGGATGTGAATATTCCACCCTCCTGAGCATCATAACTTACATGGCATAAATGATAGTATGACCAGTACTATGTTGACAGGACAGCTCTCTCCCATCAGCACAGAGCATGAGAGATCTTACAACAGTGCTGCTGCATCAGTACAGCTAGGCTGATTTAATCAGTCTAGTGTAGACAAGACCTAACAGTCTGATCCTGTGAAGTGCTGAGTGCCCCCAGCTACTAGATGTGTGGTGAGAGTGCTCAGCGCTTCAGAACACCAGGCCTCATTTGGTTCTGTAACTTTGCTGGTTTGCAAGTACATGTAACTGAGGCCAGGTCTACACTAAAGGGGAAGGTTGAATCAAGATATGCAACTCCAGCAACCTTGATTCGAATTTCCCCACCGTCCCCATAGAGGGAGGCCAATGGGAGCAAACACTCCTGTGGGCTTCCCTTACTTCTCTCGGGAGTACTGGCCACCAAAGGGGGAGCCTTCTGAGTTCAATTTAGCAAGTCTTAACAAGACCTGCTAAATTGAACTCTGGAAGATCAATCATGGCAGCATCAATCTTCTCCGTAGTGTAGGATGGGCACAAAAATTGGTCTTCATAAAATGTGTCAGTGTTTTGATGAAAAGTGTTGAAATTGTGAATGACAATTTGTTTTTGACCAGCTCTGTGTACATTTATTCCAGCACATGTTATGTTGCTTGTGTGTGCAGTGAGAGTTAGTTAAAAAAAAACACTCAGATTCCCCCCCCCCCCCCCGCCCTTTAAATATAGTGAATGAGCTTGGTTTTTGATATACATGCATTGCAGCTTGCTGATTCTGGAATTTGAGGCACCAGTAACATTGGCTTGAGCTGATCATACTGTGTACAGGTGCTGTGCAATCTACCACATCTCTCTGTAAAGACACAATAACTTAAAATGACAGTTTATAAAATGTTTAAAGCTCATTCATGTGTTATTAACATGCATTTCAAACATTTGTCTCCTGCCCAACACACAGCCAGAGCTTCATATTGTTTACAAAATGTCTCAGGATGAAATCTTGGCCCCATGAATTTTGGTTTATGTAGCATCCGTGTGTCGCATTCTTGTGACTCTATGTAGAGGAGCTGGGAACAAAAAGCTCTCAAAGCTGCATTTCTACTGTTTGTCCTAGTGTTTCCACTACCCTTGCTTTCTCAAAGGGGCTATTCTTTCCTTTACTGCAGTTCTCCAAGCTCTAGAAGCCCTAGTATACTGCCAGAAGAGACCTAAGTGTGATCTTGAGAACAGTGGAGTTTATATTCAGGCCTTATGTGCACTGGTCTAATGCATCAAGTTAGAAAATGTGTTAACACATGTGAACACAATGTTAAACAACATTTTGCTCTTAGTAGCACAAGGATAATTGTAATTAAAAATGTTGGTCATGGTTTATACTAGGGTCCTCCCAGTGTTACTCTGTATAACATGGAGATACTCATAGGTGCCTCCTTTGGACCCTGCTTTTAAGAGCTAATCACTCTGGAAATGGTTATTATGAACTGCTTCAGCTGCCACTTCTGTATCACTGCAAACCATCTGTGCGGAGGAGGAATGTTCTGGGCACTGAAATACAAATGGGCACTTCGCATCCCACTCTCTTTAGAATGTCCAAAGCCAGGAAACTTACAACAGCAGGCATTTTAAACCAGCATGAGTACTTATCTTGCCAAGAGCACAACTCAGGGAATAGTATTTACAGCTTCATAAGGCAGTTTTCCAGGGTTAGTAGGGTAAATAGTAGTGTGATTGTGGAAGAAAAAGAGTGACTCAGATAGCAATTATGCACCCCTAGAATTGTACCTAATCTGAAGCAGATGCCTTTCCAAACTTTACCAAAGTGAAGGGAATTTGGATACAGGCTCTAGTTCAGTAATATTGTCTTGTAAACAGTAAGGCGCCTGGCTGTGCCCTGGTTGATTTTCCCTGTCCCAATCTCATGCCAACAGATCTATTTCTTCTCTCATTGGGTTTCTCCTAACAGGTGGCAAAGAGATGCTGCAACAGCTCTTATACTCCATCCCCTGGTATAAGTAGAATGTTTGTTTGGGAAAAGCATATGGCTGGAATATCCCTACGTATACCTTGTGATCTGAAGCTACCGGAATGCCCCTGAAAATCATGGGAAGCTAGAATGTTATAAGGTAGCCTTTCACCTGCTCTACATTACATCCAGGACTTATCTGTACGGATCTGTATCTAAGACTGGGCAGAGGAGGAGTGTGAGAAGGAGAGCTAGAGCCAACTTTCCACCAACCACCTCATTTGCATTAGGTACCACTCCAGAACAGCTGAACGTCTGGCCCAAATGTTTCCTCAGAACAGGCTGTATCGATGTTATTACTGATTATTATGGTAACATATTGCTGTAGCACCTCACAACCTTAATCAGGTTGAGCCCACTTGTGCTAGGTGCTGTACAGATATACATTTTAAGCCTGGTAAATGAGCTCTCTTTGAAGTTTGGAAGCTGTGAGTCTGACAGATTTGTAAACAGTAGTGCCTCATGGAGCCTGCAGTCTAAAAGACATGATGGAAAAGGTAGATGAGACAATCTACCAGGCCAGAACAGGAGAGATGGGGCAATGAGTCGAATAGAATGTGAATAATTCGTAACCCATCAGCGGTGGTCACAACTTACCACCTGACTTGCCTGTTTTCTGTATCCATTCTGACAGAGGTGAGTAATGTTGGTAACAAGATCTGCTCAGAGATAACAACAACCTCATAGACCCACTTTATCATCTTCAGCTGGAAACAATCAAATCTCAATTACTAAAATCCACAAAATTCATCAGCTTCCTAACTCCCTGTAGATAAGCAATAATTATTTACAAATCTGTCAGACACACAGCTCCAAACTTCAAAGGGAGCTCATTTACCAGGCTTAAAACTGCCCTTCATTCCCCTTCATCTGAATTATATTTATTAGTAGCTTGTAATGAAAATCTAATCTCATCCTTTCGGTCACTAAAAATAAAAAAGGATAAAAATCCAGTATGCTTCTCTTCTAATCATTCTTCCTAAGAACAGTTCACCTACTGATTGAATTAGTTTTTTTATTTAAAACACCCTAATGAATGATAGAAGTAACTAATTTATCAAAAGAGACTAGATGAGTGAGGTAATATCTTCTGAAGAACAGCTCTGTGTAAGCTCAAAAGTTTGTCTCTCACCATCAGACATTGGTCCAATAAAAGATATTACCTCACCCGCCTTGCCTGTCTAATATCTTGCAATTGACATGACTATAACACTGTAAACAGTAATTTATCAAGTCTCTTACCCCATCCTTTAATTCCTAGTTGTGTTAGGTTGACATTTCTTGAAATGAATAGAATTCCTTCTGTCTTTATATAGCCCTGTGAATTAACAATGAAAACATATTTTAAAAAGTAGTATTAGCCATAGAATAACTTGATTGTTCAGACTTTAAGGCTAGCATTTTCTAGTAAGGAAAGAAAGGCTCTCCATTTCACAGGACATACAAAGAAGCCAAAATCAACAGTAAGATATCCCTGAGCTACACGCAAGTCTCCTCTTTATTAGGCTGTCAGACTTTCTAATACAGGACTCCTAGGTCATCACTGTGTGGGCAGTAATCAACAAATCTACTGACTATCAGTATGAAAAAAGAAAAGTGAAAAACACATGATTATTTACAGTATTCTGGTCTTTAATGGATTTAGTATTCAATTTGAAAATTAGGGAGGATGGGGGAAGAAGAGGGGAGAGGATAGATCTTGTAGTGAGATCTAGGGGCATTCTGCTCCCATAAGCATTCTGAAACATTTGGTATAACCATGCACATTTCAGGTCAGCTCTTGTAGCATTATATCAATGGGGAGCCTTGCCATCAACTTAAATAGCCATAGAATCAGCCCCCTGTCATTCACCTCCTTATTCCCCTCCCCAAAGTGAAAATGTGCTGTTCAGGAACAGTTTTGTGAGCCAGAGTCTGAGAAGTAGATGAGAAATCTCTTTATTTGAACAGCCAGAATATACTATTCACTCCCACTGTTTGAAATGGACGAGAGAAAAATAACTGGTGAAATAGTGGATTTTTGCAAATATTGGCTCTTGGCAGTTATGACCAAAGTGGAGGTGGATGGATGAAAATTGCTTTAAAATTTGATTGTTTTTATTTAACTTTGGTGGTTTCACGTGTTTCTTTAAAAAGAGGTGGAGTGCCAGTCAAAGATACGAATTTCATCAGCAAAGGATCCCACCTTCCTCGTGGATTGGGAACCCTGACAAGTAAAATAACTAACATTTGTTTCACTTTAGTAAAATACGTAGAGGGGGAGGAAAGCTAATCTCTGTCCCCAACAATTTCTAGTTATTAAAGAAAAAGACAGAGCCTACTCTCAGAGGCCAGATATCTCCTTTAGAACAGTACAAATGTATTGATGTAGCATCTACCTAAATAAACCTCTTAAGATGGTTTATAAAGTCAGACACTTTTCAGAGACTTAATTTAAAAAGAACCACCTCCCTCTTCCCCCCAGATATAGATTTTAAAAGCAGGAGACTTGGGAAGATTTGTCAAAGCCCTGATGGCGGTTATACCTTATACCCCTAATACCCTTTGAAAGATAGTGGGAGGCAGGTGCCTAAATGTCATTTGTGCCATTGAAATGTTCCCCTCGTTATTTAAGATCTCAGACGCATTCATTGACGAGCATAAGAATTGTGTCCAAAGTGTGTTAAAATGACTGAAGCTAGTGTAGTAAATAAGTTCAAGAAATTCAAGATGGGACAGATGGATAGGGCCATGTTTTCTAAGGCTCTTCACTGTTTTGCTGGTGAGAACAAACAGGCATTTCCACATATGGAGCAAGTGGTTAGGTGAGTAATTACCTGGCTTGGGCTCGCAAATGCAAGGTATTTCTATGCTAGTGACTATAGTGGTAAAATGTCTTCTTGGGACCTTTTTAACATTTGGCCCTTAAATCAGTTCCCCGGGGAGCTGTACTTTTTTTTTAAACCTCCTCACGTCCCCAGGTTTTTTGGAGGCAGAGTAGGGGGTGGAAAAGATTAGGTAAAATGGAATTCAAACATGACTTTGACTTGGAAATTTCAACCTTTGACCATGACAGATATAGCAATTTCGTACCATATCCTGGACAAACCTTACTGAATCATATTGGAGTATTTTAGGAGTTCATTGTATTAAAAATGCAACTGTGTATGTATTACTGTGGAGTGGTATGTGACATCTCAAAGAGGTGATATTACTAATGTAAACCCTACACAATGTTACAAGTTTCAAATAACTCTCTTAAATAACGTGCCAGACAAGGGTCAACCTTTAGTTGAGTGGGCTTCTAGGAAATACTTGGGAGAAGGGGAATGCGCATTCCCACCTCTAGACCCAAACTTTTGAAGCTGTGTCCTGAGGAGAAACCCATTGTTTGCTGACCACCTGTTCCCAGGGTCCCAAGATCAAAGGTCCAAACTATATAAAGGAGGGACTCATGGGGATTCCTGCTCTAATGAAATGTAATGAACTTTTAAGCACAGAAAAAAATGCTTGGGGAGTGAAGGCAGCTCTTGCCAGAGTCCATGTTAGGGGTGAGATAATCTCTGATCATCTTATCATATGCAAGTAGGTTCTTTTATTGTTTTTAATGCTTCCATTTTAAGAATAAATGTGGTTGCTTTGAAAGAGCTTTGTGGTACATTATAGTTGTGGGCACTTGCACTGCTTATAATTTATGAGGGAAAGGTAAAGTAGGCCTGCTTAGACAGTCTGGCTTGATGGGGAGCTCACAGTGTAGACAGGGAACTAAGAAGCCTAGAAAATTCCTGGCAGAAGGCAGAGATGTGGGCCTCTGCTGGAAAGAAATGACAGCTGAGGAGGCAGGAACCTAGAGTGGAGGCTCTCAAGCAACCATAGAGGGGAAATACAAGTACAGTTGCCATGAACTGACACATACACAAGAAATTTGCAAAATCAGAACTCCTGATGGTCTTGAGATTATGGCACTGGATTGCAGTTGGGAATATGTGTTCAGTTCCTGAATCTACACAGACCCCTGTGTGACTTAGCTTTCCATACATAAAATGAGGACATCTGTTTCCATCCAAGGCTTTTTCATGCAGGAACTCTTTTACTAGGTGTTTGTATAGAGCCTACACGAATAGGGCCTGACAGCTGAGAATGGAGGGAGTTACCAAAGTATGTTGGTATGATGAGACCGTTGCTAGCCAGAAGGAGCACATTCTGCGGACGTTAGGCATTTAATAGAAAGACATCTGGGCTTTCATTTCCTGAAAAGTCTTATTAAAAAGAAATTTTCAGTTTAGTGTATTTAATTTTGATCCAGGAGCAGAGGATACTATCTATAGGGTATGGCTACACTGCACCTGTACCTCGAAATAAGTGATGCAATTTGAGCTATGAAAATTGTGTAGCTTATTTCGAGTCAATTTCAAAATAGCTTATTTCGAAATTTGGCGCTGTCTGTACCGCACTTATTTCAAAATAAGTTGCTATTCTGAAACCTCCCTTACTTTTCATGGAATGAGGTTGTTTACAGGGACCTTGGAATAGCGAGCCTGTTATATTTTAAAATAACGGGCATGCTCAAAAGACGCAGAATAGCTATAAGATTGTCATACTTTACTGGTCATGGTGAAATGTACATGAAATCCTTTCTCAGTCAGTTTCATTCACTAAGAATGGCATGTGTGTGCACATACATTCTTCCCTCACTGTTCTGTGTGCGGAAGAAAGCCAAAAATAAAAGGGAGTTAATATTGGGAGGGGGGCAAAGCAAAGGCTACGAATGAGTTTTCTGTCTTACAGTGACTAGATGGAGGCTTATTAAGCATGTTCTGTGTGTGGCTATGTTGAATCTAATCCAATCTGCAAAGCACTACTGTAAATGCCATGATGGTAACCAGCAAGGGCACTTACTACCACACAATATTTATTTTAATCATCATCCTGCAGCTCTTTTTTTTTTAAAGTCAATATAATGTACTACAGTATTAAAAGAAACAAGACCTACACACATCCAAGCCAAACAGCGGAATCTATGGATGAATGAACTTGACGGAAGCAATAGCTGTCATGCTGCTCTGTTTGCTAGTTGAAGTCACTTCCTTAGGGATACAGTTACTAGGAACAATCTGGATAAATCTGATACTTCCTATGGACCAATGTGTAGTGCAATCAGCCCCTTCCCTAAGACCTCAGTGCCTGCCCCAGATCTCCATGGAGGAAATGTTTGTGAGGATTTACTCACCGAGTTTCTCTTTGATTGCACCCAATGGAAGCAAGATTTAACTTGCACAGCAGAACTGGCTGGGGGCCCGTCAACTGTCTATCCAGAGGCCTGATTGTTCTGTGCTTGCTGTGGATTTCCAGAAGCACAGCTCCAATAAACTAAAGTACCAAGTCTCCAAGAGCCAGCAGGCACCCTGTAATTCTCCCCTTTATTCCTACTACGTAGGGAAAAAAAGAGAGCCTGGGGTTGTGCCAGTGTTTTGCCTGATCTCTGCAGGGCTACTCTCAGCCCCACCTCTGACCTGCCCATTTTTCTGCAGTTGGCCCCAACTCTTGTTTGTATATCCCTGGGCCTATGGAATCAAGTTCAAACAAAGAGGACAATAACTCCAGATGACAGAAGAGCCTCTGCTAACACCTCTCTGCTGGGGAATCAAGGCACAGAGAGGCTAAGTGACTTTGTCCAAGCTCCCACAGGAAATCTGTGGTGGAGCAGGGAATTGAATCGGGGTCTCCCACCTCCAAACCCAGTACTCCAGTCCCTGGGACATCCTTTTTTCCCTCCAATATGAAAAGCCTATGGAGTACTGGGGACAGAGAAGTAGATATTGCCATGGAGGTCATCATGGGAAGTAAAAACACACATAGAAATTTCCCTCTGCAGAAAGACTACAGGCTACAAAAGTAACCATGATCAATTTTAGATACAATACATTATGATGAGCTAATAATCACGACAATCTTTATTCAAGGGCTGCTTTTCTCTGCTACTCAGGTATCCCATCGTCTTAATTGCCATGTACAGTAAAACTCCAGTGGTCCAACATCCAATGGTCTGGCACTCCTGATAGTCCGGCACCATCTGGAACCCGGAAGTGCTCCGGGCAGCCGGACAACTGGAGCTGCTCTGCCCCCGGCTTCCCCCATTCAGCCGCTGCTGAAACTGACCAGCAGCTGACTTGGCGAAGCCGGGGGCAGAACAGCTCTGCCCCCGGCTTCCCCGAGTCAGCCGCTGGTCAGTTTCAGCAGCAGCTGACTTGGGAATGCCTGGGGCAGAGCAGCTGGGGTGCTGCCGGGTTGGTCCCACAGCGCAGAGGGGGGCATCCCCTCCCCACTCCACCCCAGACCCTTCATAGCTCCCCACTTCCGATAGTTCGGCATATTTGATAATCCGGCACCCCCTGGGTCCTAAAGGTGCCGGATTATCGGAAGTTTACTGTACTAGATCAAATTGTTGCCAATGTATTACAGCCAATGTATTACAAAGCTCCATGAAGCACGGCTGGTGCAATAGCTGAAAATGTTTCATACCAGTTCTTGAGTAGAACGGCTTGCCATGTCATTGCCTATGGTGGTGTTGTGCAATAGACCAATGGTGACAAGGAAGTGTGGCAGGGTGGCACTGTCACACTTCCCCACACACAGAATTCTCACCCTTTCCTAGCTTGCAGCAACTGAGGCAGGGCTGGCTCCAACACTGCAGTCACACTTCTCTAGGAGCCATTTGATGTATGTCACCATGTGATACTTTTGACTTTGCTGTGCAAGTTATTCATTGTTAGGTTTAAACAGTCTCAGAGGGGTAGCTGTGTTAGTCTGCAACTTTAAAAACAACAGGTAGTCCTGTGGCAGCTTAGAGGCCAACACAAATATATAGAATCATGAGCTTTCATAGGTAAAACCCACTTCATCAGATGAGCTGGAGTGGAAATAACAGAATCCAAAATCTATATAACAGCAAAAGAAATACCTGTCAATTGTAGGATCCATGTTAATGAAGCTAATTAAATGGTCTGGATGTGTCCTATCACATCCAGCCCACTTAATTAGCTTCATTTCCACTCTAACTCATCTGATGAAGTGGGTCTTATCCATGAAAGCTCATGATTCTATATATTTTTGTTAGCCTAAGGTCCCACAGGACTACTTGTTCTTATTGGGTATGTCTACATTTCATTTCTCTTCCAAGAGAGGAATGCAAATGCAGACACCTGAAATTGCAAATGAAGCGGGGATTTAACTATCCTGCGCTTCATTTGCATAATCACGTTATGATGCTATTTCGAAATAGCGCTATTTTGAGAGAAAATGGGGTTATTTCGAGATAAAACCCTTCAAAAAATGAGGTGTAAGGGTTATTTCAAGGGAAGGGTTTATCTCCAAATAACCCCGTTTTTTCTCTCGAAATAGCGCTATTTTGAAATAGCGCTATAAGGCGATTAGGCAAATGAAGCACAGGATATTTAAATCCCCACTTCATTTGCAATTTCAGGTGTCTGCATTTGCATTCCTCGAGAGAGGGAGAGGAATGAAGTGTAGACATACCCATTAGGATTAAGGTTTTTTACTGTGCCAACAGTGTGTTCAGCCCTGTAGAGGAAGTGAGATCAGGACCAGACTCCTCTTCCCCCTTGGCAGGGAGTTAACAATATAGCAACATTAGCATCTTTTCTTGGTGAGGATAGTAAAAACTTCCAGGTGGAAGGGCAAGATGCCACTTCTTCTCTTAAACCAATGTAACTTGGGCCTACGCTTAAAAAGAGACCTGCGCTATCCTAGAATCATAGAATGGTAGGACTGGAAGAGACCTCGGGAGGGCTTCTAGTCCTGTCCCTGGCCCTCAAGGCAGGACTGAGTATGCAAATGCCAGTCAAATTTCTGGTAAAATAAACAAATGCAATTGAAAAATAATTCCACTAGTTCAACCTTATTTATCTAATTGCCTTTCTGTTTCTGTCTCTCTGGCCTTGTTTTATATGGTCTTTATTTAATAGTCATGCCAAGGGCTGGGCAAACATTTTAAAACTCCCTTATAAAGGGGAACACAGCCATGAGGTTAAATGTGAATCTGGGAATCTCCAACAGTGGAGTTAAAAACACTGTCAACAAATCAACCTCCATTTAATACTAGTCAGGCTGGTTAATCTGGGGCTGTGAGAGGAGGGAATGCTGAACATTCTCTCTCCACAATTCAGTCATTGATGTGTTTATCTAACGGGTGGTATGTGCCTAGCAGTGGTTTTCCTGAGGCAGAACGCACAGTGCTTGCTTCTTTTTGCAACAACATCCCCAGGCATCTGTTTGAGATGTTCTGCTGTTTGGTAATTTACATGCTGCTTCTTGTTCTGTTCTATATAACAAAATGGGATTTGAGTTGGCAGTTATTGCATAAAGCAGATATTATACTTGTTGCTACTTCTATTAATTTATCATTGATACACCAGCTGGGATATGCTTGTTGAAGTAAGGTATCCAGTTAATTACAAACTGATCTTGCTTCCATCACTTTTTGCCAGTAGCATGTATATGTCTGAATCAAGAATTCACCCTTTTCAAAAATTTTATAAGGGTTCCTCAAAATTCAGCCCTCTGAGGGGTTTCAGGCACTTTGAAAGATAGGATTAGAACTTAAAATGATTTTGATTAATTGGAGACCTAGTCTGAAATCAATAAGATCAGATTCAGTAAAGACAAATGCAAAGTTTTATACTTTGGATTAAAAAATCAAATGTACCAGTACAAAAGGGGGGATAACTGGCTAGACAGCCTGTTTATCATTCAGATGGAGCATAGCTCCAGAGAGACCCCCTCTCTGGCCCCTGGCCAGAAGCCAGTGCAATCCAGTCCCACTCCCGAGGAGCCCCCTGACACACTGTGCTACTGTCTCTGTATCAGAGGCAGCAGTGTGGGGTGCCAGGTGGGAGCTGGTCCATGAAGGGAGTCAGTTTAAAAACCAGATCCCCTCACAGACCAGCATAGACCAGCTGCCTGTCACCCTACGCTGCTGCCTCTGATACAGAGGCAGTAGCACAGAGTGGCAGGGGACTCCTGCCTGTCCAGGGGGGCAGTCTGAGCTCCCGGACCCAGCATGAGCCAAATCTTAACCAGGCTGCCTGCCCACCTCATTCCTACTACACTTTAAATGCAGAGCTGCAGAGTGGGTAGGTCCTGGACCTGTTGCAAGCTGGGACTGAGCCAGGCCCCTGGCCAGCCTGATAAAAAAATTACTGGCAAGGGGGGGTGGAATGTGTGTAGTCTATAGCATTAACCGATAAGCTTTTGTTTATTAGTTAATTGGTTAATCGACTATACTATTACATCCCTAGTTCTCAGCACCACATTTTAAGAAGTTGTGGGCAAAAGAGGAAAGAGTCCAGAAAAGAGAAACAAAATAACAGGAAGCATGACCTATGATGAAAGGCTGAAGGAACTGGGCATGTTTAGTCTAGAATGACATGAGTCCTCAAATATGTAGACGGTTGTTATAAAGAGGATGGTGATCAATAGTTCTCTGTGTCCACCTACAATAAAACAAGAAGTAATCAGCATGATGTTCAGCCAGGGCAATCCATGTTAGAGATTAGGAAAAACTTTCTAATTACAAGGATAGTTTAGCACTAGAACAGGCTTTTTTAAGGGGTCGTGGAACTTCCATCATTGTTGATTTTTAAGAGCAGGTTAGGCAAATGCATGTCAGGGATAGTCTAGGTAAATTCAACCCTGCCTGGGTGTGGGGATTGGACTAGATGACCCATAGGCACTGACTTCCCCTCTAGCTGGGTAGTGCTCAGCCTCCTGCTTCAGGCCCTGCCCCCACTGCACCCTTTCCCCCAAGGCCCCACCCCGCTTCTCCCACCCCTGCTCTGCCTCATTCCACATCCTAACCACAAAGCCCCCACCTCCATTCCAATCCTTCCCCCAAGTGCACCCTGTCACTACTCCTTCCCCTTCCTCATGGAGCATCCTGAACACCATGGAATAGCTATTTGTGGTGGACGGGTGGTTCTGGGAGGGATGGGGGGATGTTGAGCAGCAGGCCCGCTGGTGGTGCTCGGAGGAGGTGGAGCTTAGCTGCTGGTGGGTGCTGTGGGGCTCCAGTCCCGGTGCACCCACAGAGTCAGTACCTACGAGATGACCTCTTGGAATTCCTTCCGGTCCTCCATTTTTGGTTTCTCCCAACCCTATTTCTTGTTACTGGCAGTAGCTGTAAGTAGCGCTATGCTGTTATGGAAAATAACCGAGCCAGAATCAAATCAACTCAGAATCCTACCTCCAGCGTCTAGTCCTTGTCACAAAGACTTACCTGTGCAGATCCTATACAGTCACAGGGGGCTGGGAGGGGGAGAGGTCAGCTTTTACACTGTGATTACATTGTAGTCTGAAGGATGGGGACTGAATACGTTTATGTCTATATATGCCTGTGTTAGCATGTATAGATACCAGTGTGACTGATTGTCATCAGTGCTCCCTGTAAGCTGAGCACTTGTGCGACCACTTGGGAGAGATTAAAATGCTGCACAGCTGATTAGCAGAGTGCTCACAGCTAGGTTTTTTCTTTCTATTGGTTGTGCAAATTGACACATGACTCAGTGCATGTAAAAATTATTCCACACATGGACTGAAAAAATCCATACATGGATGCAAAAGATTAGAGGGAACATTGATTGTCATCCCCCTGCCCAAGATATAGTCCTGCATGGCCACCATCCTGCATGATCAGTGTCTTTTCTGTACCACTGTGCCCTTCATCTGGACCTTACTGAAAGCTTTCTTGAGCATAAGCTCTGCACAGGTGGCTTGCAGGCTGGGGTGGGAGCTGTGATGAGGTATGTACTCCACACAGGTTGTGAAAGGGTTAGTGTGGGCCTGGGAAGCCATTAACTCTCCTGGTTACACCTGAAGTGTGGGCCAGGCCTAATTAAAGATGAAGCCCAGCTGAAGGGGAGATGGGTGGTGCTATAAAGAGGATGTTTGGAGAAGAAGTGGGTTCCAGGGGGAGAAGAAAGAGGTCTGTTGTTACTGTCTTGATAACAGAATGACATGTGGAGAAGAAGAAGCCTCTTGCAAGCAGAAGTAGCTGGGGGTTGGTAAGTACTTGGATGACAAAAGATTGGAACGAGATCCTGTGGTTGACTCTGCTGTGAGGGCAAAAACTGGATATCAAAGGACAAGACCGTAGAGGCACTGCTCATTACAAATAGCACAGCAAGAGGCTGGGGAAAAGGCTTGAAGAAAGGATGCTGGTAGGTAGTCCAGGAAGACAGCAGCAAGTTGACTGATGGAGCAAATGTTGGGCACTCACCATAGGCTCCCTGGTCTAGAACCCAGAGTACAGGGGATCTAAGTTCCCCTGCCAGCCACTGGGAAGTAGTGGGAAGCCTGTGGTATAAAAGGATAAGGATTCTGTGAGAGCCAAAGAGAAGGATGTGAGGACTTTGGGCCCAGAGTTGGGACTGGAGACCCTTTACAAGGATGGTGAACTTTTATTTGTTAGGCCTTCCATTACTCCAGAAAGGGAGAGACTTTTTTAAAGTGACCTGAGTCCCAAGAAGAGAGACCACCATGGAGTCAGAAGGGCTGTCAGCAGGGGGCACCAGAAAAGGAAAGCACTACTATAGGGACATGTTGTCTCACTCTTGGAGCCCAGGTGCTTATGGAATCCGAGCAGTGTTATCTCTTCTATTGAGCCCCATCCCAAGGTTAGCTTCAAACTTGAGTCTTTAGTTGAATGGCTCCAATGTTGCCATCCTGTTAGGAACTGAGGGGCAGTGCACTGGGCATAGGGCCTTTCAGTGGATGTTCCTGGCCACCTGGCAGGTTTAAGGGTGGACCCTACAGCCCATTCCCTGAAAGTGGAAACCGTGACTCCCACACTGCCTCCGAGTGGATATGGAGGAATCCTACAAGAGGTTCCTGGAAGAGATTTCCTTTCTCATAATCTCCTTTGCCTCTTTTTATGGGAAAAGATGGACAGCCCTTACACAGCAAAGTCCAGCCATGGTGTTTGACTTAATGGCCTTCAGTGGCAGTGAATCACACTTGACTGCATGGTATACAAAGGCATACATCTTTTATTGGTTCTGCATTAGCCATCTTGAACTCAGCTGAGTGTTTCCTTCTCTTTTTAAGTTAAAAAAGAGAGGCCCATTTGTTTTTCAGTACACCCCTCGTTATTTTGAATACCTTGCCCCAGACCTCTTTAGCTTTTATCTTTTCCAGGCTGGACCAGAAGCTTTTGCAAAAAGTAACTGTTGAATGAAATAAAATATTTAATGTTATTAAAATGATGTAAATTCCTGTTTGGATAGTAATATGTTAATGGTACACAGACGAATTCAGGCAGCTCAAATCTTTACAGAATTACTTAGGAACATGAGGCGTTTATTGCTGTCAAAGTTAATCATTTTTCAACTTCCAGCTGTTAAAATCCTTCTGGCAGATCTCCAAGCAATTCCCCTACAGTTACATTTCCCTCAATTAAACATTGGTGGTGTTTTCAGGCTCCTGTTACATAAGCAGCAATTTCAAATTGCGCTTCTCAGTTCTCTTTAACTAGAAAATAACATCCTGCTGGAAGGTCTTTTCAGTTCCAGGCTTACTTGACATTTACACCAGACAAAGAAGGAACATTAATTTCATGTAGGGCTGAGCCGAAGTTGGAAAAGATGGAAGCAGATTTTCCAAGAGCTGGTCAGAGCTGAGGATTTGGGGCGAGATCTTGTGAGGTGTTGAGCACCTTCAGTTCTGTGGAAGTCAGCAGGAAATGAGAGCACTCAGCACCTCTTCTGGAGTGCTCCATGTCTTGCATTATGGGGTCCTTTCTTTGGGCATTATTAGGCATAGTCTACAGGCCTGGCTGTAGGGCAAGGCGAGCAAGGCAAATGCCTTGGCCCCCGCAGTTTCGGGGCTCCGCGCTGCTGAGTATTCACCATCCACCAGCCGGGCCCAAGGCCCCGCTCCCGACATCCTGCTTTGGGCCCTGCCAAGCCTTTGGCTGGGCCTGATGGTCTACACTTGAGAGAGGCTGTGTTATTAACAGTGTTCAGAGATGTGAAACATTCACACCCAAGTGCTGTAGTTATCCTGAATGTAACCTCTAGTGTAGCTATGGCTAGGTCAATGACTCCATCCATCAACCTAGGACCCGCTGCCTGGGAAGGTGGATAACTTGAAGAGAAAGCCCATTCTGTCACTGCCCATGCTACTGTACTATAGTGGTATAGTTGTAGTGTCCTAGCTGTGCTGTTGTAGCTTCTGTAGCATCGATGTGGCCTAACAGAAAAAGAATCCAAAGCTCAAAGGTGTCTGAATCCAAGGTTGATTTTTCAGGCTCCTATCACACTTTATAGCTATTTTGGGGGTTCATCTGTGTATGTGTGGTGGTGGTGGTGGTGGGGGGGGTGTATTTGTGTATTTCTGTCTCTCAAGGCAAGTTATAATGGTTCTCAGACAATATCTCCAGGCAAACTGGACAGGAAAAATATGTTAGAACTAGAGCTGGGCAGCAAATGGATTTTTGGGTGAGAGGAATGAAAGTTTGACACTTTCTTTTGTCCAAAAATCTGGATAAAAATTCAAAATTTTGAAATTACCAGGAAATAAAATTCTGAAAGTTTTCATTTCACATCAAGCAAAACACTTTTTAACTTTCATTTTTTAAAAAAAATATGAAAATTTAGAAAGTAATTTCAAAATGAAAAATCCTATTTTCTTTCCAAAAGTGTAAATGGGATGTTCTGACATTTTTTTAAATATCTTTTTGCCGTTTTTATCACCAAATGTTGTACATCTGCACGTTATGAAAAAATCCAGTTTTGTCAAGTTGGCATTTTCCGGTGGAATGGCTTTTTTGACACAATTTCTCCACCAGTAGTTAGAATGTTGTCAGTAAACACTGAAACCTGATTGAAGCTACTATAGTTTAGTAGTGTATGTTCATGGTGTAGGCAAGTTACTGTTTTCCTGACCAGTCTTTCCACCCATTTGAACCTGCAATCATTCTAGTGGAATAGCTTTTCACATAGATGTCTGATCCACTTACTACTAATCTAGTAGAAGAAATGTATACACATTAAATTGTTTAAATATAGAAAAATAAACATGTAGAGTATGCAAAGTCTGTCTTGTACATTTTTTGTAGATGTAACGGAAGCATCATTTTGTAGAGGTAACGTAAGCGTAAAGATCTAGCCCATAATGGGCAGTGTGGCAAAAAATATGGAAATGTGAGATTAACTATAGTGAGATGAAGAGACATGTCCCTCTAAAATCCACATTTCACATTGTGGGAAAGTCAATGCACAGGCAAAATAGGCAGGGCATTTGGCACACATTTTATTGTTGTTATAAGACTGTATATATGCTTTGCTCCTTCTTTACACAGAAAGCACCCAAGCAAGATAACCTCTTCATTTATGGTAAAGTGGTATTGGGACACATGTTTTTTGTATAGAAGGTGCTTTTCTGGAGGCTGATTTGTGGAAGATTGTTGCAAAAAGAGAAATGGGTAGGGAGTTCACTTTATAGCTGGAAGGTTGCACTGAATGCCAGATTTGGGAGGGATATATGGCATAATCTCAAGTGCCTGAATTCAAATCCAGCTAAACTGTTACAGAAGTCATATGTGTACAGACAGGTTTACAGCATATATGCCAGGTGTAGGATTCAATTTCCCAGGAGCAATATTTTTAATGCCAAATAGTAAGTTTTATTGTTCCTTCATCTATCCTTTCATTAACACATTGATGTATCTCTTTGTCTAGCAGCTCTGCAGGTAACTGTATTTTATGTTATGCCACAGAGCTTTTTGGGAAATCATGTATGGAAGCAATGGATTGAGCAGCATGTATCTAGTAAATCAAAATTTGTTACCCTCTTGCTCTTCTAGGTCACCTTTTCCAATTCTCTTAAGCATCCTCAGAAAATATAGCAACCAAAAGTGAATGAACAAATGTAACAAATACTGAAGTAAACTGCAACCACGAACAGCTGCGATGGGTGGGGAAAGCACAGCACCCCAAAACATCACAAGCATGACAGTCCATAAGACAATTTTAGCTTATTGAGGAAGCTGAGGAGAAAAGCTTAAATAATGGCAAAACTTTCAAAACTCAGATTCTACAAATGCACCTCAGATTCTGGTATAGGAACTCAGTGTTGTCCAAACAAATTTACCTTGAAGAGCAGGAAATGTCCTGCAGGACGTTTAAGATTATAAGTACTCATTTCCACACATAAGTATTTGTTTGCCTCTGTAAATGCAGAATTATTGTATCCAGGAGCGTACTGGCAATCAAAATAGGCCCGGGAAATGAGTTGAGACTGGCCCTCCCCGTGATGGCACCCCTGCATGCCCCTCAAGCCCCACCCCCTGCGTCATGTCCGGCAGGCAGCGGGTCGGGCTTTGCGTGCTGCATACAGAGCGGACACGGAGCCACTCTGAGTGAGGCGCAACAGCATGCAGACACGACGGCCCACCAGGCGACGGCCAACCGGGAATTTCCCGGTATCCCTCCGAGCCAGTCCTCCCCTGATTGTATCCAATACAAATGCATGTGCATGCCAGGCATGGCTATATGAAGAATTGTGCTCAGATTTGGCTACAGAGCACTGCAGTGTGGACCAATCAATAGGGGATGTGACTAGATTGTACCTCAAAGAACTGCACTGTAATTCTCTCATGTGGATGCGACGCTGCAGGCATGAACTTAAAAGATTCCTAGGTCACATTAATGTCACCTTGTGTGAAGAGGACTGTACTAATAGGAACATTTCCCCTCATTTGGACACAAATTAAATTAAAGCATGGCACTTTGGTCTACACTGCTTATCTTACCTTTCAGTTGTCCTCCCCCCCCCTTACTTCCTAGAGCTGGGCAGTGTAGACATAACCCTAGTTTAACAGTTGTATCTCCTAAAAATATAAGGAAACTGCTGTGAAACTGAGTGTGGATAGTCTTATTTCTTCTTAAAACAGTCTTATCGGGGTTTTGCTCATGTTGATTAGGAACAGGTTTCAGCTACGTGGCATTAAGCCACTTTTAACAGGAAGTAAGAATGTTCATCGGCCTGGTCAAAAGCTTGCTTTCTGTCAAAACTGTGTTCTGATAGAAAACTGGTGTCTTAGGAAATGACATTTTTCACAGAAAATGTCTGCTTTCTGCAGGAAATGTTGACTTCTTGCCAAAAATATGGATAACTTTCAAATTTTGGCCAAACTCCATTTGTTCCACAGTTTTCATGACGGTTTTTAACAAAAAGCCGCAACTTTCCATGGAAAATTGGGATAAAAGAAAATTTGGATAAAAATGAAGAAAAAAGTCAGTGGAAGCAATTCTGAAAGGATTTGAACCAATTTAACTCAATAGCTGCAAAATATGGCTTTTTATTTGCATACTGTTGAAGGAAGTGACTTCTGAGGAGGTGAAAATCTGGTATTGCGTGAGAGGTATGTTGGGTGGAGGAGGGGGTGTGCTAAAAGGACCTACAAAATCTGTGTGATCAGGTGCAGGATCTGGTTGACACACTGAAGCACAATAGAGAAGAGAACCCCAAAAATGAACTACTCCACAAAGCTGGAGGTAATGGACCAATTTTCTTTTCTCCTACAATGAACTACTCCGGTCATCTGAAGAAGTGGGCTGTGCCCACGAAAGCGCATGATACCATTTACATGTTTTGTTAGTCTGGTAGCACTTTAAAAACTATTTGTTTTTTAAGGTTTTCCCTTCACTCTAGTTACTCCTCATTTCCAGTGGTGTAAATCAGGAGAGGAGAATCTGGCCCAAACTACCTTTCACATACCCTCTTCATTATACCCCCTTATCTGGCCTCTTGCATTTTCATTCCTCTGAGTACTGCAGAGATGGCTGCTGGAGAAGGTGACACAATGAAATGCCTCTTGATATACCCTCTGGATGATATTCTGCCCTGGCCACTGGAGTTCATGAATCTTTGCTATATTGCCAGCTGCTTCCTCAGGCATTTTTTCTCTAACAATGTTGTGCTGCCAGTATGCTGGGAATCTGCAGTTGACAGTAAACACAACTGCATAACAGCAGCCATGTGGGCAGACAGTAGGAAAAGGGGAATCCGGGGAGGCTTTTGAAAAATTCCAGATATTTCAAAAACCCTGAAGAAACACTTGAACTGTTGCAATCAGCACATTGTTTTGGTTTTTCCAAGGAGTGGAATAACATGTTTTTCTAACTAAACAAGATTAGTTTACATCTGGTGTCCTATTCACCTTAGGATGTGCGTGGCCAGAGTCACGCGCACACCAAAGTTGTGTGCTTGTAATTCCTTTACTGCATGAATATACTGCTGACTTTGCCTACAAGCTCAGAAGATATTGAGTGGAGCCGGAGGAGGTACTTGGTCTCTTGTTGGTGCTGTTCTCCCTGCCCAAGTCTTGGAGTCACTTCCCTCAGCCACATGAGGCATGAAATACCATCCAGAATCTTCTCCATCCTTAGCATGTATCTTTCACCAAGGAAGGAAGTGCTTTCCTCTGGCTGCCTTGACCAGAATCTCCTAGGCCTTTTATAGTCCCCTAGTTTTATAACACCCAGGCCAGAAAGGGAAGAAATGAAGAGACCAGAGTTGGGGTGACAGTGGTGGGAAACCAGGGAGAGATGAATGAGCAGTGAGAAGGAGCATTGGGCAGGGACAAGGTGGAGGTAGGGGAATAATCAGACTGAAGGAGGCACAGGATTTGGACTTGTCTATGCTTAAAATGCTGCAGTGGCAAGTTGTACCAATGCAGCTAGTACAAATAGATATTACCTATGTCAGTGGGTGGGCTTCTCACATTGATGTAGGTATTCCACCTCCTTGAGAGGTATTAAGTAGTTCTGTCAATGGGAGAAGTCCTCCTGTCAACACAACACAGTCTACATCTGGAGAGTTAGGTTGGCATAACCGCATCACTCAGGGGTGTGGATATAGTTATACCAATGTAAGTTGCTATTGTAGACCAAGCCTTAGTTAAAAGTGGAATTGCTAAGCCAAAGCCCTTCCTCTATGAACACCTGACATGCTATAAAAAGTCTTGTTTTATCCATCATATAGTCAATAGTAACACTTACAGCACTCAACTTGTGCAATTTTAAATAATTTGCACTTATGTCTTTGCCAGAAAAATGTAGTATTGCTCAGAAAACTGTCACCATGATACCACATGTTTTGTTAGCCTTTAAGATGCTGCTAGACTATTCGTTGTTTTTTAAGTTTTACCAACAAGTATGTTGATTGTGCACCATGGCAGATCTTTCTAAAGGTCTTAGAAACAACATGGGTAATATTTTTTTTTAATTGGGTTTTAGCTATGTCGATCTTCGCCTCTCTAAAGGACTAGAAGAGGCATGTTTTCAGCTTGGCTAAGAGACAAATTTGAACATACAGAATAAATTACAGCTGTTTATTATAGAGTCATCTCACTTACTTACCTGATTTATGTCCATAAGAGAGAACATCCACTTCATAGTTTGCCTCCTTCCCCACCACACCTTACTTGGTTTAGACTTTTAAAACAAAACGTCTGATGCTACTTTCACTGGGTTCATCCTTGTGAAACACTCTTGGCTTCAGTGGAGTTATTCCTGACTTACAAGGCATGTCTAGACTACATGCCTCTGATGACAGAGGCATGTAAATTAGACTACCCGACAGTCAATGAAACCGGGATTTAAATATCCCCGGTTTCATTAAAATAAAAATGGCCGCCACTCTGTGCCGGCTCAGCTGATCGTCGGCACAGTGTGCAAGTCAAAATGTGGATCGGTCAACAAGGGAAGCCTTTGTCGACCACTCCCTTATGCCTTGTGAAACGAGATTTACAGGAGCAGTCGACAAAGGCTTCCCTTGTTGACTGATCCGTGTCTTGACTTGCACGTGCTCTGCCGATGATCAGCTGAGCTGGCACAGTGTGGCGGCCATTTTTATTTTAATGAAGCCGGGGATATTTAAATCCCGGTTTCATTGACTGTCGGATAGTCTAATTTACATGCCTCTGGAGACAGAAGCATGTAGTCTAGACATACCCACACTGATGTAAGGGCATTGAAATCAGTGGGAGCATTTTGATTGGCTACAATGTTGGGCCAGGCAGGCCTTCAGAGAGCTGAATGAGGCCCACATGTTTACCTCACTTCAAAATTCCTTAAATTGCTTTCCTCCCATCTCTAGTGAACAGCAGCTCCTGCTCCACAGTAATCTCATGACTTTTGCCTCTAGGCTTTCTTACAATAACGTCAAGTCTTTCCCCTCTACTACGCCTCCCTGCAGTAATAGCACTGCTGGGGGGAATGAGGGGGGAAGGGGCCTGTTTAGCAGAACTGCATATAAGAAAGATCAAATTCCAGCCAGTGATATCAGATGCAATGTGAAAGTCTGTATCCTTATTTTGTCAGATTACTGTAGGGATGTAATCCTTGTTCCATGAAGCCTAAAGCTGTCATACATACCAAAGTGACTGACATGCTTTCATCCAGCTCAAACCACAGTTCACATTGGCAGAAAATTCATCAGTCTGGAAAACTTGTCTGCACAGCAGAACACTGGTGTTACAAGAACCTGCCATGTTTGGCCAAATATATATGGATCCTCAGTTGGAGTAAATGGTAACATTGCCCTGAGGTCAATGGAGATCTGATGATTTTAATAAGGTTTGGCTCCTTATTTCCCCACACAGAAGTTGTTGCAGTGAGCCCACGAGTTGACAGCATGATTACAATTATATTTGCTTGGTGCAATGTTTATCATAGTTACACTTGTCTTATGCCATGCATTGGTAAAAAGTCTCAGCCATAGCTGTGTTAATCTGTATCTGCAAAAACAATGAGGAGTCCTGTGGTACCTTAGAAACTAACAGATTTATTGGGGCGTAAGCTTTCGTGGGTGAAACCCACTTCATCAGATGAATTGGAGTAGAAGTAGGTTTTATTCACACAAGCTTATGCCCTAATAATTCTTTTAGGCTTGGTCTATACTAGACCAGGAAGGTCAGCTTCAGATACGCAACTCCAGCTACGTAAAATGTATAGCTGGACTCAGCTTACCTTAAGCTGAGCTTTGGTGGTATCGACACCGCTGGAGGCCAACGGGAGCAAATGCTCCGGTCGGCTTTCCTTTTCTCACAAAAGGAGGTGTACTGCTGTTCAATTGACAGGTCTATACTAGACCCACTAAATCAAATGCCAGAAGATCAACTTCCGGAGTGTTGATCTTCCAGTAAGTATAGATGTGCCCTTAGTGTCTAAGGTGCCACCAGACTCCTAATTGCAAAGTAACCTAATTCATGGCACCATTGCAGTCCTAGTGCTGACCAAAATCACTAGTGTTGTAAGTGTGGTATTGCAATTGGTTTACCCATCACCACTTCACAAAGCCCCTTTAGTGGTACACATAGTTTCCTCTACTCCTGATCACCTTGCTGTCTTAAGCTACTGCAGCTTTGTGACTTTATGCAAATACACTTTGTTAAATAAGGTGCATGCATTCTTAGAACCTTATTCATGTTCCATTATTCCCTACAGAGGACTACGTGGGGCTTTAAAATGCTTGGCTTCTTTTCAGAAGATAGAGAATGTATTTATGCAGTACCAATGCTGTTTAATTTTACCAAATATAGAATCATAGTAGTGTGGGACTGTAAGGGTACATCTCCACTGCAACATTATTTTGAAATAAATAGTGCTATTCCGAAATAACTTAGTCCGTGTCTACACAGCAGGCAGTTATTTCAAAAAAGTGTCAAAATACTGTCAAGCTGGAGGACTTCTTACTCCTGTAACCCTCATTGTACAAGGAAAAAGGGAAGTCAGAGGAAGAGTGCTCTATTTCAAAATAAGTGCTGTGCAGACACTCCTTATTTCAAAATAAGATATGCAATTGACATAGCTCAATTTGCATAGCTTATTTTGAGTTAAGCCCTGCAGTGTAGACACACTCTAAGGCGCCTCAGTAGGTTATGTATCACAGTCCCTTGGACTCAAGGCAGGACACTCAGTGTTTTATGAATAGGGAAAACCTAACTTATAAAGTTACATAGGTCTTGTGCCATATATATATCTCTACTCCCACAGGACACCCCCCTCCCCCACTATGGGGAAACTTGCTGAGGCCCATGGGATAAAAACCCAGTTGCAGTGGTAGGACTATGGCTAGAAGGAATACTGTATGTGGACTTGCTGAAGGGTGTATAATGGCTGGTGTCCATATGCTGCATTGTGACAATTACTTGGCATTCTGGTACAGGTTAGATGCCCCAACTAAGATCAGGAACTCCGCTGTACTAGACACCACTCTGTATAGTACATATTAACAGGCATGCCCAATGCTGGAGAGCTCACAATCTAAATTGACAAAACAGACAAAATGGAAAGAAGTATCATTATTCCCATTTTATAGATGGGGAACTGAGGCACAGAGCTATTAAGTGACTTGGCCAAGGTAACAGTGTGTCCTCAACCAGATTGAAGCATCCTAATGCTCTGCAGTCAGAGACCAAAATAATCAGGCCCTAGTTAAATTAGCCCAGTGGTGGAGCCTACTATGACACCTATTGGGCTGAGCACAGTTATAACAAAAATGCCTATGAAACAGCTCAAATAGAAAGTAGGCCACAAAATAGGCATGAAAAAAATGGAGCTACTAGGGGCCAAGTGCTTTTGAAAATCTGGCCCCTAGTGAGGCTGCAGGCTAAGGATGTTTTTACAGCCTCTGTTCACACCTGTAAAATTTGACTGTCAATTATTTAAAATAATTATACCCACCTTTGAAATGCTGTGTATAATAGTCAATTCTTTATACTGAAGAATCTCCCCAAATTAACATCACCAATGCTTCTGTTGTGACTAGATGGAAGTTGCTAGAGCAAAAGCTGGCAGCCTAACTCAGAAACTTTTCCTGAAATTTACCATTGAGCCTAAGAATCAGCAGACAACAGACTGCACAGGGAAATTTTCCTCGAGATATGGCATTGCTAAGGTCATGTTGATATCAGGCTGCAATTTTTTCTTTTTCTTGTAGGACCTGGGGGAGGGGGGGGTTCTTCCCCCCTCCTCCACCAGTCTGACTGACCAGTTTGGTACCATTGCAACTCCACTCCTGATTTAAATGCAAGGAAACTCAAGTTCCTTATGCTTACTTGTACTTGGTGCTAAAGAAACTACTAATCTGTAACATCTTCCAAACTGCTTATTATTCAGTCTCCCTTTCTACATGATTTGCTGTTGTAAGCAATCTTTAATAAACCTCAGCATTTCTTGATCTATAGCTCTTCAACTTCCTTTCAATTAAAATGCAGTACTTCAAAAGAATACTTTGAATCCAGATAGGTGTCTGTTAGATATGCACAATTCTATTGCATCCAACTTTATTTAATACCTACCTTTGTTAGAATAGGGTCTATTTACTTGTTAATGACTCTCTTCCTCCCAAAAATGTTGGCTGATGTCTCTTTTCCTGAGCGGCAAAGTTAACATATTCCCTTAAGACACAATCAGCAACATTTTAATGCTCTCCATAATTACATTAATTACCATAGATGTTTGTCAGGGATGACTCCTTTTAGACCATCATACTATCATTTGCCAAAATGGTTCACAGCCTGAGGGCCTTACTGGATCCAGCTCTGTTCTGGGGCTCTCAAAGTTTTATCATGAATTTGGCTCAAAAATCGCAATCATCCTCTCCAGTGCAGACCTCTTGCGGTTACTCATGCTTTTGCAGTTGTTCACCTCTGCGTTTGGCTGCAATACTCTGATCTACTTGGGAAGGGTCTTCAAGTACATCAAGATGCTCCAACTGGGGCAAAATATTTTGCCTTCCTGTTGAATTGAATGAGTTCCTGTGTACAGGCCTGCTGTTGGGAGGGGTGGGGTGGGGGGAATGGGCAGTTGCCTTGGGGCCTGGTGATTCAAAGGGGCTCAGAGCTCCCAGCAGCTGCCTCTGCTATTGTGGCAGTGGGGGCAGCTGGAGCCCCCTGTCCCTTTGAATTACCAGTAGGGCACAGACCTGAGAGCTGGGGTTTGTGATGTGGTCTGGGCAGCGCTGAGGTCTGATAGCCCGAGGCCTTACTCCTTCCGCCTGAGGCCTTGCCCCTTCCGGGGTGTGAGGAGCCACCACACACACACACTCCTGGCCCCAGGGCCCATGGTGGCTGTCAGCTCCGAAGCCTGTGTTACACGTTGTTTTTCTGTCCCAGCTTCTGCATTGGCTTCCTTATATGCTTTCAGGTACAATTCACTCTGCTGATGATTGATTATCTTTAAAGTTCTAAAAAATGTGGAACTCGGTTACCCGAGAGATGGTTTCTCATAACTCATCAGAACAATTAAACCAGCTGGGAAACTCCTTGCCATTGATCTCTAAATTTGAATATTCATTGATTTCCCCCCCCCCCCCCGCCTGCCCCCCACATCCTGCATTTTACTAGCTACTGATCTATATCTTCTCGATCACATTTGTGTTGACACCTTCAAAGAATTCTACTGCATTTCAAGGAATGTTTTCCCTTTACAAAAGCCACATTGACTCTTCTCCAACATATCCTACCATACAGCTGAATGCATATCATAGTCAGTGCTATGTCTGATAATTCTCTTCTTCTTGACTATACTTTCAGCCAATTAGCCTGGTATTATAACTAGGCTTATTGGCTTATAATTGCCAGGATTGACTCCTGAGACTTTTTTTTTTAATCTGTTATATTACCTATCCTCCAGTCATCTGGTACAGAGGCTGATTTTAGCAATGTTACATTCCATAGTTAGTATAGTATATTATAATTTCTTCTGACCTCTTGGATGAATACCATGTGGACCTAATGACTATTCAATTTATCAATCTGTGCTAAAACATCCTTTACTGACACCACAGTCTGGGACAGTTTCTTAGCTCTATCACTAAGAAAAAGAATGGCTCAGGTATGGGGAATCTCCTTCACATCCTCTGTAGTGAAGGAGACTTAGACAGGACACACAGGGTAGCAATAAATGGTAATTTTTAACAGTGGAGTGGGGTAAACAGTGGTGTCCCCCAAAGATCCATGCTGCAACCAGTACTCTTCAACTTATATTAAACAACTTGTGAAAGGAGGTAAAGTGAGGTGGCAAAGTTTGCAAATAATAGAAAATTACTCCACATAGTTAAGTCCAAAGCTGACTGCAAAGCATTAGAAAGGGACCTCATAAAAGTGGGTGACTCAGCAACAAAATGGCAGGTGAAATTCTGTGTTAAGCATAAAATTCACACAGGAAAACAATCTCATTTATACATACAAAATATTGGGATCTAAATTAGCTGTATTTGCTCAATCTTGGAGATGTGGATAATTCTCTGAAAACATCTGCTCAGTGGCAGTTAAAATATCTAATGGAATGTTAGGAACCATTGTAGGGATAGATAGTAAGACAGAAAATATAATGCCACTATATCCATCTATGGTATGTCCACATCTTGAACACTGCATGCAGTTCTGGGCTCCCCATTTCAAAAAAGATACAAAAATGATTAGGGGTGTGGAACCACTTCCATCTGAGAAGAGATTAAAGATTGAGACCTGTATCTTAGAAAGGAGACACCTGAGGATGGATATCATAAAGGTCTGAAAAATCATTAAATGGGATAGAAAAAGTGAATAAGGAGGTGTATTTACCTCTTTGGCTAATACAAGAACCCCATGATCTGGTTGTCCCTAAACTTCTGACTGCCAAAAGTTGGCATAAGCCCACAAGGGATGGATCATTTGATAATTGCCCTGGTCTGTTCATTCCCTTTGAAACATCTGGCACTAGCCACTGTTAGAAGACCGGATACTGAACTAGATGGTTTATTGGTCTAACCCGGAATGGCCATTCTTATGTTCTTATTTGATGGCAGAATGTGTTTAGAGGAGAGCCTTTGACATTTGCTCCTTTTAGTGGGATGTGAGAATACAAGTTTACAGAACTTCAGGTCTCAATTATTTAGTTATTTTCAGTGTTTGTTCGACTAAGCTTAGCTGCAACAATGATCTTAGCTGTAAAATTAAGGTATTTGGTATATGCATAAAACTACCTTCCAAATGCTGTAACAATGAAAAGATTATAAATATTGCTGTGTAGAATTTTGTTATTGATTGTAGGGGTGCACTGTAGACTGTCCTCAGCAACATGACAAGGTCTCTGCCTTGGAGAGTTTACAGTCTAGATCAGGTGAATACAATATGTGAGCCAAGAGTCCAGCTGCAAGAGTACAAATGGGATCATGTCAGCAAGAACCCATGCCCAGGTAGATCTGATATGATGTTGATTGTAAGCTTGGTGTAAGGGACTGTTAAGAAGACTGGTATAAGAAGCCAGACAAAACAAAGGAGGGCTTTGAGAACCAACCTGTTTAACTTTCAGACTAGACGTAACTAACTCCTCAGCGGGCAAAATGGACTCTAATTCTAGAAATGATATCAAATCTACATGGCAATTGGCATTCGAAGAGCAAGCATAAAGACTGTTAATTCTTATCTGGCTATCACTGACACAATGCGCACCACTAAGGCTGATTAAGAGCCATAACCTGCAATCATTATCTACTTGTTTTTTTCAGACTCCAAGGAAATGTTTTGTGTTGCAATTCTTTGTGTTGTAATTTATTACTGAAAGCCTTTGGGCCTGGTGAGAAACTGATCCTTCTCTTCCAGATGTTACTGACATAGTGGCCCTAAAGCCCAGGAGCTTAGAAATTGATAGTTTAGCCTGATGGTCTCTTCCATCCATGAATAACCCAGTGAATACAGGGGAAGAAACTGAGGGCTTGATTTCCCCTCTCATGCTGGTGCAACTCTATTTGACATCATTTGAGACTGTTCTTGATTGGTGCCAGTGGGAGAGGACAGTTGAGCCCCAAGCCTTGAAATGAATATGGGCTTCATGCATGTCTTCCCCCTGCACTGCCCCACCCCGAGATTGTATATAATTGAGGACTGAGCCAGGCACCATGTTTTCTCAATGTTTCCTTCACTTTTCATGGTGCATACTCAAGAGTAATGAGCTCACTGATTCCACTGGATTCTGTTGTAATGATGCCATCTAGCAGCCTCAGACCAGCTGACTCTCTTACCTGAAAGTTTCTTATATTAATTCCAGGGAATAGCATGACTGCAAGAAATGTTAATGTACTACTACTGAGCCATTTGTATATCACCCAGCTCTTTGCACTGACAATACAGGTTCGTTGTTTCTGCTACTGACCCATTTCACCTAAGTGCAGAATTTCTCTCCCAACACTATTAGGTGCAAGGCCATTGTTTCCTAGTATCATGCTAGGGAAAAATAAACTCAATCTTTTCAGGCTTTGACTATCCTTCCCCATAAGGGCATGTGTTGGCAATGGCTCAGAATGAGCAGGACTGAGCCAGTCTCAGTGAATGCCGGTATTGTTGGTCTTGAATACCTTTTTAGTAGCTGTTTGAAAGAAGAGAAGAGATAAAGTTGAAATGTTAATTGTTGCCAACAAAAGCTGTTAGGGAGAATTTCTTGGCTTGGCGCTTGGACACATCCCATGCCTGGACTCACAGAGCAAGTTGTATTTTAAACTTTGTTGTGGTTTTTCTTGTGGATGGAACTGTACAAATCCAAAAGTGGCTCCAGTGACTTTACTTGCCATGGGAGTTTATTCTCATTTGATTGCATGTGTATCAGGAAAAAAGGTGTCTCAGTCCACTAGGAGGTGTGATCTGATACAGGACTGGCAGCCAGGAGTCCCTGAATTCTAGCACAGCCTCTGATTTTTACTTTGGCGTGTCATGCTGATTCATTTCCACTTTATAGATGAGGAGATGAATAATTAATGTACCAGAATTAGATAATAAACTTGATTTGTCATTACGGATACAGGAACAGGGTAAATTCCTCCACCACTCCCCTTTCTACCCCATGCCAAGAAGGACAGCTTCACTCACTGAGTGATTCATTCCAGGAGCAGGCAAGATGTACTTGCTCCACTGCCCTCCTGGGAGTCTTTTAAACAGCCACTTGTGCTCTGCTGGGAGGTTCTCCATGGAGGATGTGCTTGATCCATGCCTTGGCTCTTTTCTGGCTAGTGCCACTCATTTGGGGAAGCTATACTGGCTGGCTCCAGGCAGGCATCTCACAGTCCATGAGTATTTTCCATGGATGTTTTCCTCATCCCCATATCTGAGTGCCTTTTTCTCAGCCTTTCTATCCCATCCTTGAGCCAGTAAAGCACTTAAGCGAATGCTTGATTTTTAAGCATTAACCACAGGGATTTGCTCATCTGCTTAGAATTATACACATGCTTGCTTAAGTGCTCGGCTTAGACTGAAGCTAGAGTGCTCAGCCCTTTGTAAGATCAACCTGCTTTGCTGCAAGGAGATTCAACAGTGTTGAATGTGATTTTTCTGACAGTGCGCAAGTGTCTTCTTGCCAAAGGGAAATGTATTCCTTGACTTTAAAGCACCCCTCTTTAGCTTTTCAGTGCCACAGAACACAGAGAGCTGTCCCAGACTTCATCCCATGCTATGACTTTAATGAAACAGATATGTATATATGTGTATGAAATTACTATTCAGTGAGGACCAAATTGCTATTTCCTGAGGGTACTTGACCTACTTTTAACTGTAGCAAATCAGGCAAATTTTAGCTGACAAAGTGTTATCCTTTCCACATTAATACATGGCTCATCCTATGTTACTCTGTGCGTTGGAATGGTGGCCAATGATCTATCCCCAGAATACCAGATGTTTTCTTGGTTGTCCCTACCCCCACCCCTCACAACCCTGCCACACTACAGGGAGGGCACCGTTTTGCAGTGTGCAGCCCTGCCCCCATTGATGTGATTGCAAAGTTATGTTGGTGGAGGCAGAGCAGTACAATTTGCAAAATGGCCTCCATGATACCAGACAATATCCAGTCTTATATCAGGACTGGGCAGGGACAAACCAAATGAAGATAGGACTGGCTGCCTTACACAAGGACATGTGGCAGGCCTAGGTTCTATGCTAAGTGCTTCTTAGGTTTTGAGAGCTTTCCCTGGCCAGTGTAGTAGTAATGAGATACATTTATATAGACCAGTGATTTTCAAAGTGGTCCGCGAAATCACCTCGCAGCTCCCATTGGCTCCAGTTCGCCATTTGCAGCCAAGGACAGCTGCAGGAAGCAGTGGCACAGCCCACACCATTTTCCTGCAGCTCCCCTTGGCTGCAAATGGTGAACTGGAGCCAATGGGAGCTGAAAGGCTCCATGGCTGCGGTCCAGTAAATAAACACAACAGAGCAGCTGCTTAGCAGGTTTCTCAGAGTGGTTTTGCAGACCACTTTGAGAAACACTGATATAGAAACCAGTCTTTCTTCCAAGTATGGTTGGAATGGAGAAGCTTAGAACATACCTGTCTGTTACAGATGGATAACATAGTCCCTTGTGTTGCACTCAGACTTGTGCTTACATAGGAAGTTTGGCTGCTTCAGTTCAAAGTACCGAGATAGAATCAAAAAATACTAGAACTGGAAGGGACCTCAAGAGGTCATCAAGTCCAGTCCCCTGCCCTCATGGCAGGACCCACTACCGTCTAAACCATCCCAGATAGATGTCTGTCTAACCTGCTCTTAAATATCTCCAGAGATGGAGATTCCACAGCCTCCCTAGGCAACTTATTCCAGTGTTTAACCACGCTGACAGTTAGGAAGTTTTTCCTAACATCTAATCTAAACCTCACTTGCTGCAGTTTAAGCCCATTGCTTCTTGTCCTATCATCAGAGGCCAAGGAGAACAATTTTTCTCCCTCCTCCTTGTGACACCCTTTTAAATACCTGAAAACTGCTATCATGTCCCCTCTCAGTCTTCTCCTTTCCAAACTAAACAAGCCCAATTCTTTCAGTCTTCCTTCATAGGTCATGTTCTCTAGACCTTTAATCATTCTTGTTGCTCTTCTCTGGACCTTCTCCAGTTTCTCATGTGGTCCACACCATACTGCATGTACTTCCGATCTTTCTGACTTGGGTGCTTGTAGGGATTTAGAACTGGTCGTCATTTTCATATGCAAAGCTAGCTGGGTAACTAGATATGCAAAGAGATCAAATGATAAAGACTATAAAAAACAGAGGGTGTGGGGTACAACTGCCTTCTCTGAAACCTCCAGCTAATACTAGAATTAGAGACAAGTTATGCATATACTACTCTGGAGAGGCTTCTGTAATGTTTTGGTATTTGTTTTTCTTGCTGTATCTGGCTTATATTTCTAAAACTACATTCAGCAGATATGGGAACTAGGCTAATTAGAGATTGACTGAATATACATTCTGATGCAATGGTTGAGGATATATCTTTTGTGCTTGTCACAAACTGCATTCAAAATGACTCCTTTAGATGTTGCTCTAGGTGTGTCTTTGCCCAGCATCAGGCATGCCAGCAGTGTCTGCCTCCCCAAGTTCTGAATAAACAAAACAGCAATGCGCTTCTTAAAGCTACCTATACACCATTCTTTGTGATGGCATGCCTGGGCAGATATTATCAATCATGTCCTTCTCTTCATTGGCAATTGGATCCACTTTATGCGGGATTGGCTATTGGCAGCCTGATCCAAAGCTCACTGAAGTTAATGGCAAGCCTCCTTCTATTTTAATGGGCTTTGGATCAAGTCCTGAATTACTGATAATGTAGCTGCAGCTTAGACTGCAAAGTAAAGCATTTTAAAATTAGGAAATAGCAGAATTTAAGTTGCCTGTGCAACCTTAAATCAACCCCAATGTGTAAACACATGATTGATTATACGGTCTTTAGTTACAAGATTACATGCTATTTTTCCCCCATAGGGCAGTCTCATTAGTTGACTCAATGGCTGGTGTTTACTGAATAAGTAGCTATTCTGTTTTTTGTTTTGTCCACAGTGTTCAGTATGCGGCCAGGATAGACTCCAGTTCTCCAGCACAGCAGTCAACAGCCTTAACCACGAATCCATCCTTTCTCTTCCAGCAGTCCCCTGCCTCACTTACTGCACAACTTCCAGGTTCTGCAAAGAGTGAGACAGGGGACCTACCGACAAATGCGTCCTTCAATCACTGAACAGTGGCTCTTCCCCAGAGCTGCTTCATGTCAAGTGCACAGCATGGACCTGGAGTGCAGTGGAGAAAAGATACATTATCATGTAATTTAAGAGACTTTAGCATAATGCATATGTACAAGGAGACTGAATTGACATTGCACAAGCACTCGTAATTCTGGCATTTCCTAACTTTTGAGTGACTGACTTTGCAGTCTTGGTAATGCTCTTTTACTGTAGGTTTTGTTTTGTGTATGTAAACTATTTATGGTTCACCATAGTTTTGGTTAGTGTTTTTAGTGTTTCTTTATCACAATATATTAAATAATATGGACATTGATACTAAAATTTCTGCCAGGTTTCTTTATTTTTCAGGAATAGCCCTCTCAGACCCAAGTCTTTTCCACTAATCATTTAGTCCAACACTGTCACATGATGATAAATTACCATAAATTATTTGGTGTTGGCAGGTAGACATTTGTTCTCGTGTCATTCTTTCTCAGTGGAGAAAACCTCCCTTTTGGGAAGTGCACAACCAATCCAGGCCAGTTTGTCCAATTGAGGCCTATCCACATCTGAGATAAGTTGTCTTGGCACAACACGATTTAAAGGATTTTCTGCAAATATGGTTCCTGTTAGGCTGTCAATAATGCAGGTGGCTGCTGTAGCTAAACTAGTTGACACCACATGTAGCAGAGCCTTAGCATACCTGAAGGCTTCTCTCCATAAAACAGGGCACTCATGTTGTTTGACTTGTTTAACCAACTCTCACACTAGAGGCTTCTATCACATTTTCCTGATCTCAGGGAAAAGCCTAAGGAAACAAACTGATGTAAGAAACTTCAGCCCCCTGCTCTGGATTGCATTCCAGTCCCTACATGCCTGCAGCCAGACCACTTCATAAGGAATTCTCCCGGTTCAAGAGGTAGGTATGATAGGGCTGGTATGATATCCTTTCATGTCACTCCCTCACACTTAGGATCTGTGTACTCTCCAGACACTATGGCAGCATAGCACCTTAGTGTAGATGGTTTGGACATCAATGGTAGCCATTGATGCAGGTCATCTTCTTCCTTGAGTGGCAGCAGCTAGATGGATGGAAGAATTTTTCATGTCTACACCAGGGAGTTAGGTCAACTTAACTACAGTGCTCAGGGGGGTGAATTTTTCTGACTAGTCTGATCTAAATTTAAAGTATAGACCAGGATTTGCTTACTCTGGGTGTGATGTTCAGCAGTGTGCTGAGAGCCTGCATAAAGCCTGTGCACCATTTAACTCCTCCAAAGAGATGTTTAGCACTTGTGCTGTCACTATATAGGAATTAATTTCATCCTTACTGCCTCTCATCTCACCCCTTCCTCTGGGTGTAGCAGGCACATGATACAGGAAATGTGGTAGTTCCACTGGGTGTCAGAAGGGAGGGAAGATGTCAGGAGCTTATGCAGAAGATCTCCAGAGCGTAATAGAGTGGAGCACAGAGCCATGAGGATGCCTGATGTAGCCATACACCAACTTCCCGGGGCTGAGCTGGGGCAAGGCATATGTGATCTTTCAATTTGTTTCCTCTGGTCTTCCCCCCACATGGAGAGGGGTTCCTCTGCCCTGGTCTACACTAGGGAATTATTTTGAAATAACAAGAGGAGCGTCCACACTACCAAACTTGTTGTTTTGAAATAGGGGCTGGTTATTTTGAAATAATAACTCCTGCTTTCCACAAGGAATAACTCTTATTTCAAAGTAGTTATTTGGGAATAGTGGTAGTGTGGACACTCCACTGCTGCTACTTCGAATAACTACTCCACAGAGTCATTCAAAGTAATTCAAAGTAGCGCATCCACGTTAAGGGAGGCTGCCTCTGAATAATTTTGAGGCTTTCCTATAGTGTGGATACACTATTTTGAAATAACTTATTTTGAATTAATAACACCCAAAATAACTAGTGTACACATACCCTAGGGCTGTAGAACCTAATCCTGCTCTTAGCTTAGGCCAGTCTACACTGGCACTTTCCAGCATTGTAACTTTCTGGCTCAAGAGTGTGAAACTCCCACCCCCCACAGCAAATTACAGCACTGTAAAGCACTGGTGTGAACCAGGCTATAGCGCTGGGAGCACTATTAGCTACCCTATGCTTTCTGCTTTTAAAGTGCTGCTGTGGCGGCACTTTCAACTTTACAAGTAGACAAACTGCAACTCTAGGGTGACTTTAAGGCTTAGCTGCAAATCCATTCCACTGCTGCTCCACAGCCTGGAGCCCTTCTTTTTACTTGCAGGAATTCACTTCTTACTGCTGTTTTGCATAAGCATTAAAACATGTTTGTCAATTCGAGACACAGTCTGGTGGGGAACAAAACAGAAGTTATCCCTATCGGTTTGCTTCTGGGAGGTAGCAACACTTGAGGGCACTCATCATTTCTCAAGAGGAGCTGGCACACCATGAGATCAAGTTCCAATGTGAGAAAAAATCCTTAAAGCACAGTTCTGGCTTGAATTCCTAGCTACTCTTTTTTCAGACTAGACTTGGATGCACTGTTTGTCGCAAACCATTTACTGTAGCCCCTTAATATGTTTGTAAATTAACTGTTGTTGAATGATTTTTTTTTTTAATTCCATATTTGATGACTGGCTGATGCAGGTGTATCCAGCTGTTCCTGAGCAATTCAGAGACTCTTGTATTGGCCATAGGTTGTTCACGATTTGGGTTTTAAGTCTGGTCACCTACATCACTTGGTATTGTTTCTGCCATCTGACTGGCTTACTCTGAAACCCACAATCAACTTTCAAGACAGCTGTTGAAACACTTTCAACTTGAGTTTATACTCATTACACTTTCTGCAATTATTTTTGTGAACCAAAAATTGATAGTACAAATGTGTGCAGAAAACAAATAAGAGGTTTTGAAGGTCATCAAAGTAAATTTGTGGGAACACAGAGGATTCAGATAAAGTTTGAGATTACTTTTTTGTGCAGTACTCAGTTCTAGTTCAGATTCAGTCACACTTAATAAAAGAGCAATTATAGAGGCCTGTTAAACTGAAATTCAACAAGATACCGTGATTGCATAAAACAGACACTTTTGAAATTTAGCAGTTCATATTGGCTGCTGCTGGCTGCATTCTGTGTGCATTCAAATTAATCTCTGATCTTATGCAGTCTTATTGGCACACATATATTGAACTGGAAAGTAAACATTCTCTAAAAGCTGCTTCTATTCAAGACAAAATATACTTCGTATTGATAAACATTTTATGAAACTGAAAAAATTTCTCTTCTGGCTTGTGCTTTATTCACAAAAAGATTTCACACAAAAGACTGAAAATACCATCTCTGCAGTAAGGATTTTAAATTGCAGTTAGGCAATTGCTGGCTTCTCATGTAAGTTGGCTGTAGTTATAAGACCCACCATGCTGCATACCTGCTGATCATGCTCAAATTACAAAGCCAAGGATGGGCAGTAGTGGAACTAATATTAAGATCACATGATCTGTAGAAATAACATTTGAAAAACCTGCAGAGTGATCTATGGTAGCGTGATTGCTAAGGCCTAGTCTGGAGATATTTACGATGTTAGTCCCCCTACACAGGTAAAATGTATTGTATATAGATACGCATGTTCTAAATGCTTTATAAGCCTGTCAAATTCTATTGAGATTTGCTTTGCTTTCAGTGAGTCTAATCACTAGTTTAGTGCCAGTGAGCACAGCACTAGAACAGCTTATACTGACACCAGTTCTTCCACTACTAGCCTTCAGTGCTATATTGGGAATAGTGGGGTAGTCACCCAGAGTGCACTGCAACAGAAATGGTTTAGAACAGTACTTCCTGACCTTTTCAAGCATACAGACCCCTTTTCAATCTATTAAAATTTCACAGATTCCCCCCCCCCCCACCTGGGGGAGGAAAAAAGGGAAAGGGAAAAGAAAAAGAAAAAAAAGTAAGTGGTGGGCCTAATCCTTATATTTAAACTTTCTGTGGACCCCCTGCATACTATCGTGGGCCACAGGTTGGGAACCACTGGTTTAGAACAGTGCTACTGCGCACTCAGGGAGATTGTCTTGTCCTTCATGTCACTGCTTTACCTTGGACTGGTAGAGCAGTGGACTTGTGCATGATGGCTGCTGTAATTTGGATATTTGAGGAGCAATTCACCTCAGGGTAGAAAGCCCACACAAAGCCCTCTGAACCACATAGGCCCTCTATTTTGTGGCCCTCGGCAGATAGCCTAGAAAAGTTCCGTGTTGCAGAAGGGAGCTCTTCACTGGTTTTGTGACCGGGAGTTCTCCCCACCTCCCTACTTCCCCCACTAGCCGGTAAAGAGTTAATAGACCCCTGGAGAGGTTGTGTGAAAAGCAGCCAGTAGGAGAGGGGCTGTGCAAAGTAGTCAATCAGGGCCTGGCAGGCCCATTTAAAGGAGCCTCAGGGCAGAGCTGGGCAAGTTGCCTGGAGCTTGAGGAGGGAGGACACTGAAACCCTGTAGCACCATGGATTGAGCAGTGCAGGGAGGAACCCAGGGAGAAGAGAAGGAGCTCTGGATGGGCTGCTGAGGCTGAAAAGGATGCTGTGGCCATGGGGAAGTGGCCTGGGGATATGCAGCAAAAGTGGAGGCAAAGGAATGAAGCCAGTGATTGTGGTTCAAAGGGTCCCTGAGCTGGGACCCTGAGTAGTGGCTATGCCTGGATTCCCCCTCCCCCACTCACCATTGGGTAAGTGACAGAACAATTGACTACAGCCACCAGTGGGGAAATAGCTGGGCTAGGAGCTAAACTCCCCTGGAAGGGGGAAAGTGGGTAGTGACCTGGCCAGAGGGCCAGCCCATGAAGAGGATATGGTGGTTTCTGATTGGAGAGGGGTTGCAGGTGGGTTACGGAGGCATGACAAGGCGTAGACTGCAGACAGAGGCATTGGCCTCAAGCTAATCTCCAGGGCTACCAGAAGCAGCACCACCGGCAGTGAGTGACATGCTCTGTGACAGATTCTACCTCAAATCCCCATGGATTTCCCAGCAAACCCTATTTAGTGGAGAGTAGGGATGTTACATTTAGATTAATTGGCTAATCAAATAGTCAATGCAATTTGCATCGACTACTTGACTAACAGCAACAGGGCTGTTGCTACACTTCAAAAGTGAAAGCGCTGTGGAGAGCACAGGGCCAGCAGGGGACTCACACAGTCCCCCACTGGCCCCATGCTCTCTGGCATTTCAGCTTATCCCGGACTCCATGTGGCGCTGCCGCTTTGAAATGCCACGTGCAGCCTGGGGCCAGTTGGGGACTGCCCCAGGCTCCACACAGCGTTTCAAAGCGGCAGACCTCGGGCTCCATGCTGATAAAGGCAGCAAGGGGTGGGAAAGCGACTAATCAACTAGTGTGTTGACTATCCAATAAGCATTTGCTATCCAATAAGCATGTGTGAACTAATCGTTCACATCCCCAGTGGAGAGGATGAATTTTTCCCTTGGAGCACAGGGCTGGCTGCTTATCCCTGGGCATTCCAAGGTATTCTGAAACTGGGAGAAATCTTTCTTCTCCTAAAAAAATAAAAATGGTTACAATAAATGATAGGCAATACTACTTTATGCTTACTATGAGTATACATAATTTGGGCTTACAAAACAATATTTTATGCATGAAATTGGATGTTTATGCATGCAGATAGTATATGCAGCACAGTCTAACTGATTTTCACTTACAAATTTTACATACATGGAAATTGGAATTTTAAGCATTTTCTTTCCCATGATGTAATCCACTTGAACTATACTGCAGTGTCACTGAACACACGACACTGTACACTTAAGTGAATCTGCTTCATTTTCCATGTGCAACATACACAGTTTGGCTGTGTCTAGACTGGCAAGTTTTTCCGCAAAAACTTGCCAGCTGTCTAGACTGGCCGCTTGAATTTGCGCAAGAACACTGACGATCTAATGTATGATTGTCAGTGTTCTTGTGCAAATACAATGACTCTCCCATTTGGGGAAAAAGCCCTCTTGCGCAAATGCTTTTGCACAAAAGGGCCAGTGTAGACAGCTGAGAACCATTTTGCGCAAAAAAGCCCCGATGGCAAAAATGGCGATCGGGGCTTTCTTGCGCAAAACCGCATCTAGAGTGGCACTGACGCTTTTCCACAAAAAGTGCTTTTGCACAAAAGGGTCCGTGCCAATCTAGACGCTCTTTTCCGCAAATGCTTTTAACTGAAAAACTTTTCCATTAAAAGAATTTGCAGAAAATCATGCCAGTCTAGATGAAGCCTTTGGGTTCAGGATCCTACCTGCAGGGCCAAGTCAGTGGAAGCTAACAGCATGTCTACACGAGGAAATTATTTTTAAATAACTCCCCAAATAACTATATTGAAATAGCTTGCCCACACTACAGGGAAGCTTTGAAATTAGTCTGAGGTACGCTCCCTTAATATGGATGTGCTACCTTGAGTTAGAGCTCCAGGAAACACTGTGGGAGGCCTGCTGTGGTGGCTAGGTCTGCCCCGTGGTGGAGAGAGGGGCTGGAGCCTGTTCTGGTGCCTAGGGCTGGGAACGTCCTGCCACATGGAGAGGTGGTGTCTGCTCCAGTGGCCGGGAACAGGACATACTGCATGGCGGAGGAAGGGAGGGGTTCTGCTCCGTCAGCTGGGAATGCGTGCATGTTAATAAATTGGGTGCCACGGTGGCACATATCCAAAAGCCAGTTCTCCCAGCTTCAACTCCGTAGGAGGGGGTAGGGGCGCAGCAGCAAATTGCCACGTGGAGCCCGAGGCCTGCTGGGGCTCTCGTACACTTCAAAGTGGAAGCGCCGCATGGAACTCGGGGTCAGCGGGGCACTTCCCCCGGCACCAGGCTCCACTCAGTGTTTCAGTCTTTGAAATGCACAAGAGCCCCTGCTGGTGCTCTTGTACATTTCCAAAGCGGAACACCAGGTGACACTTCCGCCTTTGAAATCTAGCAAGAGCCAGGCTGGCTCTTGCTACATTTCAAAGCGTAAGCGCCCTTATCGACTAATTGAATAGTCAATGGAAATTCCATCAACTGTTCAATTAGTTGATTAATCTAATTTTAACATCCCTAATGAGAAGTGAAGGTGAAGGGAAGAAACAATCAGAAGGCGACAGGCAGGGGAAGCACCAGGGGTACCTCATTACAAGTGGCTACTACTTGGCTGAGACATGTGACCATCTTGCAGTGTGGGGACTGCAATGTGGTCAAAGTGAGCCATGCTCATTCTGTGAATAAAATGCCCCTCTGTAAGAGGGCTGGGCTGCATTTGTGCATGGTTAGTATTTTAGGATAAGCTACAGATGGTTTGACGTGACAAGCATTTTGCTATTAGCCACCTGTAATCACCATGCACAATCTGGCCCTGTTCAAGTCACTAGGCAGCCGTTACTCAGAATAAACTCTGCACAGAGAATGAGTCACTCTTCATCTAGCAGAGTGGTAGGCGTCCTTACAGAATGGCCGTTGTTAAAACTATCTGTATAGTACTGCAGAGGTATATGGCACGGTGAAAAAGATGCAAAGTACAGCACTAATAACAGAACTCTGGGATCAATACGGTTGCCATAAACTCTAATTTCACCTGCCTTGGAGTAAAGCCAGACAGCAATTTCTACAGAACTCCTTAACCTTCAGGAACAATAACAGCAACATACAGGGGGAAAACCACCTGGAAACCAGCAGTGATCACTGCTCTCTCCCACCGAAATGGAGTCTATGCATCTAATAGGAAAATGACAACACTCCCCTCCCCCCACCGAAAAAATCCCTGCCCCACTGTGGAAGCATGGAACAGTTATATTTTCCTATTTCTCCTGAGGCCTCTGCAGTTACAAGGCTGAGAGAAGGGCTGACCCTTTCCCTGCCGCCCTTCACTGAGCCCCTTGCTTTATTGTAACATAGGCTTTTCCATGGCCCTTTGACATCAAACGTAAACATGAACTCAGCAGAAGATGGAGGCATCGCCTGCTTGAAGCTCTCTGCTGAACCCTCCAGGAGAACTAGAGATTAATGACACTGCATCTCCTTTGCATTTTGTCCCTGCTGATAGCCCCTCCCCATCCCTTTATACAGGGCCTCTTGTTTCAGCTAAACGCTGCTCATCACCCCAATCATCTCCCAGGTGGATGAACTGCTTAATACCCAATAGCTGGTGCTTGCTCCTGCTCCTGCTCTAACCTTTCTTTTTACTGTACTGGCTTCTCTTGCTGATAGCAGATTTGATTTGCCTTCTGCCAAGGAAAGCTTATCAGGAGGACAGTGAAGTAAACTTGTCAATTAGTCGCGTGCAGCTGTTTCTAAATTCCTTGGGCTCCTCATTACCATAGGTCCACAGAAAATCCACATTAAGCTTTGTACTTTTAATAGGCAAAATTAACAGCCCATTAGTACTTAGGGGCAAGTAAGAACAAGGAGATCAATGGCAGGCATGTAATTCATCATGGTAATTAAATGGATATGAGTACTGTGCTAATCTCAGAGTTTGTTTGATATCACAAGGAAATAAAGGCGTGCATAGGAGAATCTTTCTTCCCTTTTCCCCAGAACAAGTTAAACCAAAAGTGGTTCATCGGATGAATTTTTCTCCAGCAATTGTAGTATTTCCTGCTTTTCTGCACCCCCCTCCCCACCCACGCATGTAGTGTTGCAGAGTCTAACAGTCAAACATGCTGCTCTAGGAATCAAATCCATTTAGATCAGCAGCTACAGCCAGAGCCACACAAATTCAGTGTAGCTAGCAAGGGTCTTGCCTAGTGCAACTGGAAGGTCATACATCTTGTTTCATTTCCAGTTCCATTTCAACAACAGTGGCCTTTCTGACCTTGCTTGCTGTCCTTTTTGATTCCAAAATAAGATTCACAATGCCAAATACGAGAGAGAAGCCTGAGTTGCAACACTGGGCTGCAGGTATAGCCTGTGCCAAAATTTCAGTGTTTTGGTTCTGTTCATCAGAAATGGGGGTGAGTTTGAATCTGAACCTCCCCAAAATGTGAGGGGAATACACCCCCTATATAGTATTGCCAATCCCAAGCACTCTAGAATCACAAGTCAGACCCTGGAAAATCACAGCTGTTTTTTAAAATTGCAAACAACTTTTGAGCTCTTTATACTTGTTTTTAGTGGTGTAGCCTTTACAGAGCATGGGGTGGATCAGATCTTCAGGATTTTTTTAACTTTTTTTTTTTTTTTAAAGGAAAGCCAAGATTCTCACATAATCACGACTCCAGGAGCTGGATGGGGCTTTAAAAAGCATCAGATGGACACAATAAAATCAGAAGAATTGGCAATATGGCAACTCTAAGTTACAGCTCTGCATCTCTAGAAGATGTTCTGTTAGGAGACTATCAGAAATTTACCCTAATTTAGACAACTTGGCACCTTTCATCCCAAAGGATCCCAGAGCACTTTACAAATTATTGATCCAAATCAGAGGTTGTCTTATGCTCAGCAGATTTATGTACTTTCTCCATGTAATCCTGGATGATGTTGTTATCAATGACCAGCTACTTTTTTTTTAATCCTTCCGTGGTTTTGGCTTTAATATCAGGTGGCAATGAGTCTGTCCCTGTGGTCAGAAGTGGGCCAAGGCCGGCTGCGGCAACTGACGCCCTAGGCGGAAGGCGTGATCGGCGCCCCCTCTTGCACGGCCATCAATGGTCATGAAGTAATCACGGGGCGCCCCTGCCTGTGGTGTCCAACCCACTAGCCACATGTGGCTATTTGGCCAGTTGAGTGCGGCTAGTTCATTGTAGCAGTAGCCACTATAGTGGCTACTGCTTCAGAAATGGTTGGAAACCACAGGTCTATCCAAACACTACTGCCTGTTGTCAATGGCCTGTTGTCAATGCGTGCTGCTCGTGGCTGCAAGTAAGTCTTGCACCCCACAGCGGGGCCAGCTGCAGCTGGAGTCAGTGCTTGTGGCTCCAAATAGTAACTTGAAATAAGATATGCAATTTGAGCTACGCCAACTGCGTGTCTTATTTCAATGCTATTTTGAAATAGCTTATTTCATCATTTGGCACTGTCTACACAGCACCAAATTTTGAAATAAAGTGCTATTCCGAAATGTCCCTTACTCCTCGTGGAATGAGGTTTACAGGGAGGTCGGAATAGTGAGCCTGAAATAATGGGCTTGCTGTGAAGACATGGGATAGCATTTCAGGATATCCCGAAATAGTGTTGCAGTGTAGATGTAGCCAGAGACCCCCCTCCCTTGGCTGCTATTGATCTAGGAACCAAAGGGATCTACCAGACACTTCCTGGTGGGAACTGCTCCAGGTACCTCTTCCCCAGCAGGTCCCTCTGGCTCTTAGCATCAGGGGTTTCTGGGGCTCTGCATGCCGCCTGTGCCCACAAGCCCCACCATTGCAGCTCCCATTGGCCAGGAGCCAGGCACCTCTGACCTACTCTACTCTGCTCTGATTAGGCTTAATTGGAGTATTGTGTCCAGTTCTGGGCACATTTCAAGAAAGATGTGGAGTAATTGGAGAAGGTCCAGAGAAGAGCAACAAAAACGATTAAAGGTCTAGAGAACATGAGCTATGAGGGAAGACTGAAAGAATTGGGCTTGTTTAATTTAGAAAAGAGAAGACTGAGAGGGGACATGATAGCAGTTTTCAAATACCTAAAAGAGTGTTACAAGGAGGAGGGAGAAAAACTGTTCTCGTTGGCCTCTCAGGATAGGACAAGAAGCAATGGACTTAAACTGCAGCAAGGGAGGTTTAAGTTGGACATTAGGAGAAACTTCTTAACTGTCAGGATGGTTAAATGCTGGGGCTACATCTAGACTGCAAGCTTTTTGTGCAAGAACAGCTGTTCTTGCACAAAAACTTGCAGAGCGTCTACACTGCACGCATGTTCTTGTGCAAGTAAATTTACAGTAAAGCATCAGAAGAGAGGGCTTCTTGTGCAAGAGTTATTCCTCTCCCCATGAGGAATAAGCCCTCTTACGGAAGAGCTCTTACACAAGAAGGCAGTGTGGACGGGCAACAGACCATCAGAGCTTTCTTGCGCAAGAGAGCATCCACGCTGCCATGGACACTCTTGCACAAAAGCACACGGCAGTGTGGACACGCTCTTGCACAAGAGTTCTTGTGCAAAGCAGTTCTTGCGCAAGAAGCCTGCAGTGTAGACGTAGCCTGGAATAAGTTGCCTTGGGAGATTGTGGAATCTCCATCACTGGAGATATTTAAGAGCAGGTTAGATAGACATCTATCAGGGAAGGTCTAGACGGTGCTTGGTCCTGCCATAAGGGCAGGGGACTGGACTCGATGACCTCTCGAGGTCCCTTCCAGTTCTAGTGTTCTATGATTCTATGACCTGCACTGGGTCATGTGCCCCAACTTGCAGTGGCACTGTGACTGGGGACTGCTGTTGGGGTCATGTGCCCCCAAACTGTGGCTTGTTGTGGGGCTGCAGCAGCGGGCTGCTATTGGTCCTGTGTAACTCCAGCTTGTTGCAGCAGGGTCTGGAGCTGTGCACCCCCAACTTGCGGCTTCCTGGGGCTGTACATACCTTCCTCCTTGGCTCTAGTGGAGTGGGGGATGTGAGCCTGTGGCTGCTCCCTTCTTGTGTCCTGATATTTTATTCTTGCCATTTGGTCACACTAAGCCAAAATACAAGCAGGTAGCACAGATCTGTGCAAAATAGTGAGAATTTGGCAGCATCTGTACAAAGTAGTCACCCACGGGGCAAGACTTGGCAACTCTTTAATAGCATCCAGCAACTCTACCCAACATTTCAGGGCTGGAAGTGAAGTCCCATTAAAATCACAACACAATTTTAAGTACATGCGTGCAAGATGTAAGTACTATCTGTCACATGAGACTCACTTTGGCATGCACCAGTTGGTGTCCCTCACACAAGCGCAGGGTTTGTAAACCAGCATCTGCAGGAGACCTCTGTGGGTTGAAACAATGACAGCCACATTCTGAGCTCCAGCTCCAGCCAGTAAATATAAAGCAGTGAATAGTTGGATGCTTTTGGGCTAACTACTGAATTGTCTATTATTTTACATTAATCTCTTCTGCAGCAACTTTCATTGTGTTTGCCACAGATGCATGCTCTCAACAACAGCTGCTTTCTCCTTAAAGAAACAAGCAAACTGACTGTCTGTGGCCCATGACTCCAGCACTACACAGCTGAGACAGATCATGGAAATCAGACTTTAAGTTGATTTTATAGAGGGAAAAATTGCTAAGTGTTCTCTGGCCTCTGGACTAGATTTTGGCTAGCCCTTATGCAGGTGCACAAGGGAGGTGCAAGTAACAGCTTTCCCCTTAGCTTCTGTAGCTAGGGGTTTGCCATAGCCCTATTGGGGATCCTAGGCCCTTGCCCCTTCCTATTCCTAGTGGGTTCCAGCTGTTGAAAGGAGGCAAGAGGAAGGCAGGGGCACAGATCCTGCAGAGTTGCATGGACCCCAGCCCTGGTGCAAGTATGACAGAGTGTGTGCTGCTCATGAGGTTGCAGGAAGGTGGGTTGTTTGTTTTGGTTTTTGTTGTTTGTTTTTGGTGGCTCTCCCTGCTAAGCAGCTAATGCTAGAAAGGGGTTATGTGTGTGGGAAGGGGGGACTGTAAAATTTCCTGTTTATTGAAAAAATTTTGATTTGATTTGCTCCCACATTGTCACAAAAACTAGACCTTTTGAAAAGCACTGAGCTAGACAGTAGGGATGTTAAATATCGGTTAATTATAGTGGAGTAACCTCATGAATTCTTATTGGTTAGTCAACTATTCTATAGTCCCTTGGTTAGTCAACTATTCTATAGTCCCTGGGGGCAGCCAGTGTGCTCTCGCCCCACTCCCAAGGAGCCACCTGCCACTATATCAGAAGCAGCAGCACAGGGTGCCAGGCAGGAGCAGCTCCTCAAGGGGAGCCAGTTTAAAAACCAGCTCCCCTTGCGGACTGGCTGCCTGTCACCTTGTGCAGCTGCTGCCTCTGATAAAGAGTTAGCAGCATGGAGTGGCGGCAGCCCCTGTCCAGGTGAGTTCCCGGACCTGGTGTGAGCTGGAACTGAGCTGGGCTGCCTGTCCACCTGGCTCCTAATATACTCTAAATGCAGAGCTGTAGCGGGGGCTGGTCCCAGACCCAGCATGAGCCAGGACTGAGCCAGGCTGTGGGCCACCCTCCTAAAAAATTAACTGGCAGAGGGAAGGGGGGAAATGCGTGTAGTCTATAGTATTAACCTATAAGGTTTTGCTTATCAATTAATTGGTTAACTGACTCTATTATTACATCCCTTGCTCTTCTGTTGAAACTGTTCAACTTTGTATAAGTAATTAAAGTCAGTAGGCTAGCACAAGAGTGAGTATCTAGCCTGGGATGTGAGAGATCCTGGTTCAAGTCCTTTGTCTGCCTGATTCTAAGCAAGGACTTGAACCTGGCTTTTGCAAGCCTTAACTAAAGGCCCTGCCCACTATCTTTTTCCTCACACTCTGACCCCAAATTCCATCCTTAACCAGAGCTATTTTTTTGGTTGAAATTTCCCACAAAAAGTTTTTCACAAAATTAGCAATTTCCAGTGAATAAACCCTTTATTGAAAATTTCCCCACAAGCTCTAATTTGGTGTTCTAATGCAATAGCCAGGCATGTGGTGTGTGGATTGCATGGTTGTACATTCTGGAGGCACACAGAATTTACTCATGGTGCATGTGGTTTGTCACTGAAAGTGGTAAATGTGAAGGGTTGCGGGGTTAGTTGGGCATTTCCTCCTTTTACAGATTTGTGTTGGTGGATGTTCCCTTTGTGCAACTTCATCTTGTTTACCAAAGGTGTTTTCTCTCTCTAATGAAGTTTTCTGTTTATGGGACTATAGGTTAACTACATGTAAGCAGGAGAAACAGGTTTTGTTGGGCAACTTAACTTTGAATTTCCTGGGATTTTTAGAAATAGAAAATAGACTTGCCAAGGTTTTGTTTAAACTAACCGTAAATCACTGATTCAATGCCTTGTTAATGTACCACATTCTTCCATTGATAACAATATATCTTAACTGAGTACCGTTTCCTTTGTACAACAGCATTACAAAATTTCACACAGATGAAATGAGGGGTGGTTTGTTTGTTTGTTTTAAGCAGACTAGCTTGATTTGGAACTTGAGAAATATCAACTTTCTGCTACAAGATAATAAATCCTTTTCATCAGCAAGAATTGTGTGTATAACATTGGCATAACATTTCCTATAAATATTCAATTTTTAAATGGATAAAGTACATTCATTCTCATACACCTGTTTGTTTTCACTTTCTGTGAGCATTTGAGTGATAACTTTTCACTTATTTAGAGAATGTGAAGTTTGAAATTCTATGCACAGGTATTCCTGAAGACAAAATGTTAAATTCCAGATTTCACATTGGAGCTCTTTGTAGTCTCATCCATAGGTTTAATTCCAAGGCCAGAATCTGACCTCCAGTAGAACACAAGCCATAGAGTAATTCCTATCAGCAAACAGAGCAAACCCATGTGAACAATCTCCAAGTATTGTGTGCACTTATGCAAACATTTGATACATTACTTAAAAAAAAAACCCACTGAATATTGAATAACAGATACATCTGAGGAAACTGTGGCTTTTAATGTTGTGTGACAACAAAAGCAGGCTACATTTAGCTCTAATTATCAGTTGCAAACTTAACTCAATTTTAGAGTAAAATCAAATACCTTTTCTGTGTCCTTTATTCTGTGATTTCACTATCTGTTAGGGCTCAAACATACAGGTACCTCAAAGAACACAAATCCCCATCTGAACACAGAACAAAAAGGTAGTTTTTCTTTAAGAGCTCAATTCTGGCTCATCTATTCTCCGTGAATGAATAGTGCTTTACCTTGCAACAAGCAGAGCAGCATAAACAATTAAACAGTTTCTGAGATGTGTAATTCTCTCCCTGCTTCCCCCTTGCTCTAGAGCAGGCTGGATCAGGCCCCTAGTTTAATTGATCCACCGTGTGGCAAGTCCTGGCATCCTAGCCCAAGCTGAGTGTGAGTGAGGTGAGAGTCTCTCTCTCTCTCTCTCTCTCTCTTTTTCTTAAGAGCAGGCACCTCAAAAAGGTTCCCCACTCCTGCTTTCGAGGTTCACCTGTAGTGGCTGGTGTTTGGGGATAGAGCCAAGTCTCTGTTAACTCCCATCCCTGCACACCTGCTGGAGAGTCTGAGCTAGGAGTAATAGATTCACAGAGCCTGCTTACTCCTGTGCACTTGATCCCAAAGTCTGGATAGCCTGCACATGTGTGTTGGGGGTGGGGAAGGGATTCTTATGCCTCTATCTTGGCATGCAATCCAAGTCACAATTTAGTCCTATGTTAGTCATTTTTAAACTGCATTTATCTATCTTCAAGTACTGGGTAAATTAAGATTTGGATCCAGATAGGAAGTTTGCAGCACAAATATTAGAATGTTATCAGATAAGAAGACAGAAATCAATATCTGAATGGTAAATCACTTTCTCTCTCATGTGGAGTTAAGCAAAATGAATGCTGGGGATTTTGGAATAACACACATACTCTTGTTCCAATTTAGGAGCATTCTGTTTAGTATTTCTGGTTTAAGTCACTAGTTCAAGGGCTGACATTTGGTCAGTTGTATGAGAAACAATATCACACTCAAGGGAACGTCAGCAGAATGAATGCATTCAACACATTCACTTAACTATGAAAAACAAATAGAATTTTTAAAAACAAGTATTTTCCTTTTCATTAAAACATGGATATTTATTAGCCCTGACCCTCCCAGGAAGAAAGACAAGCAGTTTCTTGTTTAGCTGTCAGAAATACCACTGTTTGGCTAGTTAGTGAGGCTTGATCAAGCATGGGAATCTTGCTCTTTCAGTCCAGAGAGTGATCAAAGGAGCCCTAATTTAGCCTCCTGTAGCCACAATCCTCCCACTATTCTCAGTTACTCATCTTCCACAAACACTGTCACTCAACAGAGCCTGCAAGGAAATCATTAAAAGAACTGAACTGAAAGGAATTACATACAAAGAATGTAAAAGATTCCCCTTTTGAATTATTTGCATCAAGATTATGCTGCATTTGCCTTTGCTAATGGATGAAGTGGCTACGTAAACGACGGCACTTTTACATTTTGGTGATTTCTTTCCTGATCTCCATGGTATGGCAGAGGAGACAATTGAGAGAGATTTACATATTGTCCATTTTAACTCCTGCTGTTGCCAGTGGCAGCCATGTATTTGGGTCTCATAGATGGCTGCTTCCAGTGCTAGACTGGATGAGTTATGTTAGATGTGTAGACAGATTTCCATTGACTATGCTTTTCCGTAACACTGGGATTCTGTCCATGCTAATAAAGGCTTTAGGATAAATCTGCTCATTGGCATGATTCCTGGGCAAATGTTTTCCTCCCCAAAATTTGTAAGAGTTTGGAACAACTTAGCAAAGAAGAGAGCACCCCTCCCCACCACTCATGGTGAACTGGCCATTGAAGATGCTAGCCCCGACCCCTCCCCTTCTGCCTGGGACTTCCCTCTCACTCCCCTTCCCTTCTGTCGTCTTTCTGCACTGGAATCTGGAGTACCCCACTATTGCCACTAGCTCCCCTTCCAACCCTGGGCTGCTGCAGCACCCCCCACCCAGCACAAAGGGCATCAGGTGGGCACCAGCCCCAGCCTCCTCCACTCCCAGTGGTAGGCCTTCCCACCTCAGTCTGGGCTACAAAAGAGTGGAAACTCTGGCCTAGAGTGTGGGCAGGGACAAACCAGGCTGTTTAGGGCGGTTCCACACCCCCTGGCTATAATACCCACTGCCATTCCCCCACTGCCTTTATTGCCAACTTTTCAGATGAGGTGTGATCTCTGCTCCTTTTGCTCCATAATTCTGCATCACTGTCATGGCTTGGTTTGGAAGCATCTTGGGCTGGTCATAGACCAGTGGATTAAGCTTTGGGCTACGTCTAGACTGCATACCTTTTTCAACAGTATCTTTCAAAAAAGCCTGTGTGGAAAAAGAGCGTCTAGACTGCAACCACTTCTTTTGAAAAAGCGAGCCACTGAATAGAAGTCAGAAAGGAAAATAGGAAAATAGATTGGGTGAAAAAATGGAGTCCAGGGAGGAATTGTTGACAAGGGAGAAGCTTGGTTGGAAGATGGGGGAGAGAAACCTGAGAGGGACTGTGATAGTTTAAAAAGCAGAGGGAAGAGAGAGACAGGGATAAAAGTAGGGAGAACCATAGAGGCAGAGTGAGAACTGTGAGCCTGAAGAGGATGAGGAAAATAGAGACAAAAAAGAGAACAATAAATAATCAGAAGACCTGGGTCTGGAGAAAAGGAGAAGGAAGGAAGGAAATGGGAGATATAAATAGGAAGGAAGAGACACTCAGCTTTAGTGTGAGTGCATTTTAATTCCACCTCATTTATTCATTTTCATTCCAGCATGTGGTTAGTGGCACTCAGATGTTTTGTTTTCAGTTAGTTACTCCATTTTTTAAAAAGATTTTTTCTTTTTTAATGCCTTTGGCAGGGTGATATGTGGATTCCAACAAGTATCTTGAGGGAGGTAATATCTCATTGGATCAATTTCTGTTTGTGAGAGATACAAGCCTTTGAGCTTACACAGAGCTCATTTTTCAGGTCTGAGACAGTCTACAGCTATACTGCAAATAACAGACTACTTTACCTAGGGCACCTGGGCTATTTCCAGATAGAGCTTTTCTCTCTGGAGGAAGTCCAGCCTAGTAAGATCCACAAGGAATGACATTTCAGTTCTGCAAAGGAGGCTGTGGAGTGTAATTGTTGCTATTTAGTTGTACTACATAAAGCTGAGGAAGTGAAGTACGTATTATTTTAATTCAGGTAATCAAAAGTCTGCTGGTGGCAGAGCAAAACAAATCCAACCTATTTAACACTTTTGAATTGTTTCAGTGATTGAGTCTGAAAAATCAACCCAAAGGATTCTTATTGGAACCCAATCCATATACATAAATATGCAATTTCACTCAGGGTTTGTGTTTGTGTTTTGCTGACTAGATATCAGTGGAGCTGTTTCCAATTCCTTCCAAAATTGCACTCGAAACTGAAAAGACTTATCTGATTGGATGTGACAGCCCTGGAAGAAGGAAATTAAATTTAAGACAAAAAGAAACATTGAAAACTCAGCAGGACTCTGAATAGCAATTTGTCAAGTAATTAAACTCAGGTTGCTACAATTTTACCTAGTGGGGCCTGATCCTAAGATGGAAGGTGTGAATGGTCAGCCCCTTTTTAAGGTTAGCGCTGTAGTTTGGAGGTTTGCTAATAGCTATGGTAATTGTACTATATGAGTCTGTGTGCAATTAGTACATGTATAAGGACACAGGGCCAAGGTCTGATCTGATTTACATTGTGTAGATCCAGAGAAACTTAGGCCCAAATAATCTGACACTAAGCAAATTGAAGGCATTGAGTAACATTTTCAGCACCACCTATATGATTTAGGAGCCAACATCCTATTTTCAAAAGAGACTAAGGTACCGATGTACCTAAATCACATTTGGAAATATTTAGGCTCCCAAATCAGTTAGCTATTGCAACATTTGGCTCATTAGCACCTTATATACCTGTCTCACGAAAGGTTTGTGAGCAAAGGATAAGAGGGAAGCTCCTCTCATGGATTGACAATTAAATAGAAAACAAAGGGTAGGAATGGTCAGTTTTCAGCCTGGAGAGAGATAACTAATGGTGTCACCCAGGGGTCTGGACTTGGACCATCCTATTTAACATATTCATAAATGATCTGAAATAAGGGGCAAATTGTGAGATGGCAAAATTTGCAGATAATTAAAACTGCTCAAGATAGTTAAGTTCACAGCAGACTGTGAAGAGCTACAAAGGAATTTCAGAAAATTGAGTGCTTGGGCACAAAATGGCAGATGAAATTCCGTGTTGATAAATTCAAAGTAAGGCACATTGAAAAACAGAAACGCAACTATATGTATAAAATGATGGGGCCTAATTTAGTTGTTACTACTCAAGAAAGATCTTGGTGTTATTGAGGATCATTTTCTGAAAACATCCACTCAATGTGTAGCAGCAGTCAAAAAAAGCTAACAATGTTTAGAATCATTAAGAATGGAATAGAGAATAAAACAGAAAATATCATATTGTCTCTATATAAACCCATGATACATTCACATCTTGAAGACTGTGTGCAGATGTGGTTGCCCATCTGAAAAAAGTACATTTATTAGAACTGGAAAATTCAGAAAAAGTCCACAAAATTATTAGGGATATGGAACTGCTTCCATATGAGGAGAAATTAAGATTGGGACTTTTCACCTTGGAAAGAGATAACTGGGGGATAATACGATAGAGGTCTATAAAATCATGACTGGAGAAGAGAAAGTACATAAGGAAGTGTTATTTACTCCTTCTCATAATAGAAAAATGAGGAGTCACCAAATGAAATTAATAGGAAGCAGGTTTAAAACATACAAACAGAAGATTTCTTCACGCAATGCAGAGTCAACCAATGGAACTCTTTGCCATAGTATGCTTGTTTTATAACAAGCTTCAAAAAAGAACTAGGTGCATTCATGGCTGCATTGCAAGCACCATATCAACAGACAGAGCAAAGCAATGTGGGTAAGAATCCCACAGCGCAGTGCTATGGGAAGGCAGAGCTGATACCTATGCTTCTTGGGAATCCCTTGTAGCTCTATGAGATCTCTGTCCTAAGGAATGTCAAAGCAGCACAGCAGTCTCTCCAGCCCTCCCTCTGCAGCAGCAGTCTTCCTGTTGCTGTATTGCTAGCAGGGCAGAACAGGAACATTCCAATGATTTTTTTCTTTGTTTGTTCCCCAAATGGAGCAGCTCATTTAGCTGTCAGATACTTCCCAGAGCTTTGAAAAGGGGAGGGGTGCATGCCTGCAGGGCAGCAGAGATCACAAAACACTGAACACAGCCATCAGGGCAGGCATTGTAGGATACTGGCGGAAGCTATTTCTCTCAACAAAACAAAAAGCAGAGTCCACACTGGTTCTTTGTCAACAATAAAGGGAGGGGAAAAGAAGAAAAATCTCTCACATGGCAGGAAGTTTTTTGTCACTAAAACTGGGTGTTTTTCCCAATAAAAGTCGTATTGTAGTGTAAATGCGCGCTCTCTCTCTCTCTTTTTTTCTACCAAAAGGCAGTTTTGGGAACTAAATGTGCCTATATAGACAAGGACTCTGATTCGTAAGTTATGGACAGGAACTATCACATTCTGTGCACCAGGCTATTAGATACATGTCATGAATAGCATGGCGTGGTTGAATACCATTTACATTCTTTTTTCAGCCCAGTGACTTCATTAAGTGATAAGTGATTAATCTGTTTTCAACAAACATCTCGGCAGGTGTACCATTACTACTGTCGATGATACTATTAATTTGGAATGCATCACCACAGATGCTTTTGGTGGGAAAGATGTGCAAAGTTGGTGGACCATAAAATATGTCCTGCATAAATCTCTTCAGGTGTGTGTGCTTAGTGGAGCTGTTCACAAAACATCCTGCCAAGAATTAGCCCCAAAGTGAGTTGACAATAATTAACTTTATAATACAATATTTACTGTATTTCTTCTCTTCTGGTCTATATTGTCATTGGTGGGGGGAACAAAACAAAGCTGCTGAATTCTCTGGGTTATCTCTTGAAATCTGTGCCTAGTGCATTTGGGACAGATCAGTTTGGGGATGTGAGGCAGAACTACCTGAGGCTAGAGATTGCCTCTTTTATCCTCAGCCCACCATCCTGTTCTAATAGTCGCAGCAGTGGCTGTTGACTACCCAAGGTTTTCCCTACACAGAGGCTGATGCAGAGCAGCTTTGTGCCACCTGAGCAGTGTAAGCCAGCTGGAATGGAATGGCTTGATTTCAATGTTGTAGTCTTTCTCCAAACAGACACAACTCCTGCTGCAAACAGGAGCCAGAATGTAGAATAATTAGCATTCATATTACCATCATGCTTAGAGAACCCCATTGGAACTGGGATCCATTGTGGTGAGTGCTGTACAAATACCTAGGAAGATGCAGTTCCTGCCTCGAGGAACTCGCCTTCTAAGAAGACTAGTGCTATATAAAGAGTGGTGGAAAGGGGACTACACACAGCCAAATGTCCTATTATTATGAACATGCATTTGTAATGTTTAAGATTAGAAACCAGGGAATGTTCAATGGAGGGAGGAAGTGATGGCAAATGCCGGGACAGTGATCTTTCTCTCTTCCCTGCCCATCCTCTGTGCAATAAGGAAGGACAGTAAAGAGAGAAAAAGGAAGAAAGGAAACTTTTCTAAACCTTTACTCCTCTGAGTTCCTGGTAGGGACAGCTCTTCCTGATTACATCATCACATAGAATCTGGGCCTCCTTGGATTTCACAAACCATGGCATTAATTTCAAACAGCTAAATGAAGCAACATTTGACTGCACCTATGGCTGTCACTAAACTGTTGACATCATTGTTTTGAGAGCATTAAACAGCTCTCAGCCTGCATGGATTTTCTGTACAGTCATGAATCTCTGCATGGTGACACCCATATTTGTGCATGGAACCTGTCATTTACAGATCCCCCTGTCGTGCCTGCTCATAGCCAAAGCGGGGACAGAAAATTCTAGTGACTGTTTCATAGCTGTCTGCCTTCCCACCAATCACACTAATCTGTGCTGACATGTCCCCTCTAGCAACAGTGTCAATCCCAGCAGGCAGGGCTCCATGTTGTCATGTTCATAGCAAGGAGAATCACCCTGTTAAAGTGAAGCGGTCTGTTGCTGCTGGTGGTGGTGGTTGTGGGCCTTGCTCAGAGAGTCCCAGCTAACCTAAAGAAAAGAGGCACAATCTGGGAGGAGTTGGGTGGAGATAGGAGAATACCATTCTGGCTGGGGTTTGTAGGGTATGTGTCATGAACAGGGGGAGTGCTGACTAGCACCCTGTGACTAAGGGGTTAACTCAGGTACCTAGCAAAGGTGTCAGCGAAGGGGCCAGGAGAGACAGTTGAAATAGAGGGTTGAAATTTGTATTGGATATAGGTTCCCTGCCTGCTTTCTTTGGTGGGAGAGTTAGACCAGGAGCTGAGACACACAATGATTTTAACCCAGGCAGGGCTACCAAGGGGCCCCCCCCACCCCCCACCGCCCCCAGATTTCAGGGCATGGGAGCAGACTGAACAAAGAGAATATTAGAAGTGAGTACCAGGGAATGTGAGTCCAGTCGCGTTCAGGGTAATTTTTCTTTATTTTGTGGTTTGGTTTGAACTGCTCTGTGTGATTCTATGCCTTCCCTCCCCCTTTACCATCTAAGCATTGTACCAGGGTTTTTTTTCTCTGTTTTAATTTGGTTTCCTCAGTTGCTCTGTAACATTTAGCAACTAAGTATGCTTTATCAACTTTATCTTTTGTTTTGTAATAAACATCACTTATTTTAAGGTGATTTGATTCTTGTGTCCTGGAAGGTCTGTCTGTGTGTATCTGCATGCCTCTGACTGAAGGGTCAGCTACCAGACACAGCAGCTTGTTTTTCTCTTTTCTTTTTCAAGCTCTTTTGCAGCAAAAGAGCTTGGGGTACCTCTCGGGGTGGTTTCAAGTGTTCACCTCTGGGTTTTTTGGGATCAAAAAGCATTTGATCGCATCAGCAAATTCCCTAAAAATCTGTGTATTAGGATTCTGGGGGGGAAGTTTTTGTAACCAGTGCCTGTAGAGGCAAGGTTTTGAAGCTCTCTTGAGGGCCCCCACTTTTTGCATTCGGAGTGCCAGAGTGGGGAACAGCCTTGACAGTATGAAAGTAGACAAATTGGCAGGGGCCACAGGGTAGAAAGTAGGAAGACAGAACTGTGTGCCTGTGGTTGGCAGGAAGACTTAGGAAATGTGATTCTTCTCTTACCATTTCAGAGAACTGGTATCCAACCAAAAATGTATTGCTGTATAAAACAATTTCTCCCCATACGTAATAAAAATATGCCTCTCCTCCAGAAATGATGCACAGGGGAATAATTTTACATTGTCAGCAATTGTATAACATTTCAAACTGATGCACATGCAACTGAAATTCCCTTTCCCCCCTCAGGATGGGCAGTAGCAATGGCGCCTTCCCATACTACTCTGGCAATGCTCTCTATCATAACATAGGGAAGAGCCAAGTTCTAGAGGACAGAGGGATGTAGTCTCCAACCATTTGATAAGCTTTTTGCTGAAATTCCAGTATGGTGGTGATGGTTCTAATGATGTCCATTAGGAATACAACTGACATCAACAATACAAGTTTACATACAGCTGTGTAGCTTAAAGGTGAATTTTTTATCCAAAGATTTTTGGCCTGCATTGATTCATCTTTTCTAGATTTGAATCAACAACATGGAGGTAAAAGATTTTATTTCCAGTTACCAACCTCCTGTCCCATCCAATTTCCAATAGGGTAGCATTTTTTGTCAGAAATGTCTGACTATCTAATATGTCTGGATAACCATACCAGAGAGTATTAATGGTTCACAGTCATGCTGGAAGGTCATAACAAGTGGGGTTCTTCAGGGGTCTGTTTTGGGACTGGTTCTGTTCAATATCTTCATCAACAATTTAGACGATGGTTTAGAGAGAACAGGAGGGCCCAACTTGCAAAGCAATTGGTTCCGGGGGGAGCGTCACAACTCGAACCCACATTTACGATAGGCACTGTGCGCCATCATAATGTGGGCCGAGGACGTAGGTAGGGGGTTTCTGGCTCCTTCCACACATACAAAAATGGTTGTAAATGCAGGGGGGTTTGAAACTCGGGCGGTTGCAAGTCAGGGGCCTCCTGTATGCTTATTAAGTTTGCAGATGATACCAAGCTGGGAGGGTTGCAAGTGCTTTGGAGAGTCATAATGCAAATGTCCTGGACAAACTAGAGAAATGGTCTGAGATAAATAGGATGAAATTTAATAAGGACAAATGCAAAGTACTCCACTTACGAAGGAACAATCAGTTTTACACATACAGAATGGGAAGCGACTGTACAGGAAGGAGTACTGCAGAAAGGGATCTAGGGGTCATAGTGGACCACAAGCTAAATATGTATCAACAGTGTGATACTGTTGCAAAAAAAGCAAACATCATTCTGGGATTTGTTAACAGGAGTGTTGTGAGCAAGACATGAGAAGTCATTCTTCTGCTCTACTCTGCACTGATTAGGCCTCAGGTGGAGTATTGTGTTCAGTTCTGGGCACCTCATTTCAGGAAAGATGTGGGGAAATTGGAGAAGGTCCAGAGAAGAGCAATAAAAATGATTAAAGGTCTAGAAAACATGACTGATGAGAGAAGGCTGAAAGAATTGGGCTTGTTTAATTTAGAAAAGAAAATACTGAGAAGGGACATGATAGCAGTTTTCAAATATCTAAAAGGGTGATACAAGGAGGAGGGAGAAAAATTGTTTTCCTTGGCCTCTGATGATGGGACAAGAAGCAGGGGGCTTAAACTGCAGCAAGAGAGGTTTAGGTTGGACATTTGGAGAAACTTCCTAACTGCCAGGTGGTTAAACACTGGAATAAATTGCCTAGGAGAGGTTGTGGAATCCCATCACTGGAAATATTTCAGATCAGGTTGGATAGACATATCTATGAGGGATGACCTAAATGGGTGCTTGGTCCTGCAGTGAGAGCAGGGGACTGGACTTGATGATCTCTCGAAGTCCCTTCCAGTTCTATGATTCTATAAGATGAAAGAATCCTCCTTCATTATACCATGGTGAAAAGTGTGTAAATGAAAACTGGATGCCTGATTTTAATTTTAAACCTGTGTAAATGTCAAGTGACTTCAGTTAAACCAGGGTAGAAATGGGCATTTACTACTGATAGCACTGAAGTCAGAAGAGCACAGATTTAAAAGCAAAACCACAGTATACAAGGGGAAAAAAATCCCAGCCTAAAATGTGGCTACCCACGCTGGTGATAGCATTCATGAGAGAGGCCAGTTATTCAGTAGGTATTGCAACTGAATGACTTTTTGGCCCCTTAGACAGAACAGTCCTTTCAGATCAGTTAGGAGGTACAGTGTTGAATACTCTGTTTGACCACAGCGGTGTTGCCACTAAGTATTTATCACATTTATATTTCACACTCAACATATATTTTCCCTTCTTTTTGTTAAGCCCATGATGTGATTCTATGCTTTAGGAAAAGGTATGGTATGAAGAATCTTCTATGTTGGGGGAAATCATAATCAAAGGAAACTAAAAAGGAAAAGGTTAGATCTTTTTATTCTCCGCCAAAGGTAAAACAGACCATTTCAGAGAATTTACAGACACTTGTGCATATAGGCTGCTGTTTCTGGTAGATGTCCTGGAATAGTTTCCAAATGGAATCTGGTTGAAAAATAGCATCTTCTTAGTTAGTCATAACACAGTAATGTGTCTCCACCCTATCTAATTTGGTTTCTATTTTAAATGAGGCAAATATAAATACATACGAATGGCCATTCTGGGTCAGACCAAAAGTCCATCCAGCCCAGTACCCTGTCTGCCAACAGTGGCCAATGCCAGGTGTCCCAGAGGGAGTGAATCGAACAGATAATGATCAAGCGATCTCTCTCCTGCCATCCATCTTCACCCTCTGACAAGTAGAGGCTAGGGACACCATTCCTTACCCATACTGGCTGATAGCCACTAATGGACTTAACCTCCATGAATTTATCTAGTTCTCTTTTAAACCCTGTTATAGTCCTAGCCTTCACAACCTCCTCAGGCAAGGAGTTCCACAGATTGACTATGTGCTGTGTGAAGAAGAACTTCCTTTTATTTGTTTTAAACCAGCTGCCCATTAGTTTCATTTGGTGTCCCCTAATTCTTATATTATGGGAACAAGTAAATAGCTTTTCCTTATTCACTATCTCCACACCACTCATGATTTTATATACCTCTATCATATCCCCCCTCAGTCTCCTCTTTTCCAAGCTGAAAAGTCCCAGTCTCTTCAATCTCTCCTCACATGGGACCCGTTCCAAACTTCTAATCAGTTTAGTTGCCCTTCTCTGAACCTTTTCTAATGCCAGTATATATTTTTTGAGATGAGGTGACCACATCTGTACGCAGTATTCAACATGTGGGCGTACCATGGATTTATGTAAGGGCAATAAGATATTCTCCGTCTTATTCTCTATCCCTTTTTTAATGATTCCTAACATCCTGGACAAGGAAAAGTATATTTCTAAATATAGACACATAGGTGCATTTTACATTTTTTTTTTCTCATCAGTGCTTTGTCTAAATATCAATTAAAAGAGAGAAGAAAAATAGGCTACTCAGGAATCCCAGAACTGCACCTCACAGGTTAAAAAATGCCAGTTGTGTTCTCATCTCTAAATTATGTGTAATAATTTCCTGGCAGACTTGACAGGTTTCCTGGCCAAAAAAAGAGAGAAAAAAATGCTCCAGGTTGCTCCCTAGCTTGGGAGAATAGTCTCTTTCCCCTGACCATTTTGAAAACTCCATCGCTGTCTTTGGTCTAGTGTTGATGTAGTCCAGGTAGTAGCGATTCTGTATTGATCTTCCATAATGCACTCAGGAGCAGAATCCTTTCTCCTTCACAAAACCCAGTCAGAAGAATATTAAACAGAATGGTTACTAGCACAAGGGGCATGTACATTGGACCATAAACATCTCCCCAGTGATTTAGGTGGGAAACAGTTTAACTACACAGAAGAGTTGGGAGAGTATCGCTGGAGACCTTACAATATCCAAGAGGTACTTCTGTGCTAGTTAGCATTTCTGTAAGACACTACAAAACAATACTACAGTGGGTGCAGTTGATGAAACTGAGAAATATTTTTACTGCAAGGGTATTGAGTATATTGTATAAAGATCGCTCTGGGACATCAGCAATGGAAAAGTCCCTGTAAATAAAGGACAGGTTAACCCATCTCATATTTCTCCCATACAGCGGTTCTCAAACTTTTTGGGCTCCGGAGCCCTTTACATGCGTAAAAATTTATGCAGAGCCCCAGCGGTCCACTGATTGTATGTTTTGTACCTATCGATGTTTCCAGTTTGTCAACCTCACAGAGCCCCTGGAGATGTCTCGTGGAGCCCTGGGGCTCCGCGGAGCACAGTTTGAGAAACACTGCTCCCATAGATACAGCAAACAGACATGTTCAATTGGTTTCACCTTTTATTTTAAGACAAGAAAAAAAAACCCATAAGCCTACTCCAAAGTCCACTACAGTCAATGGAAAGCCTTCCCATTGACCTCCAAGAGTTTTGCACCCAGTGCAATCAGAGAGCGCATAGAGCATCTGTCTGCTCTGGCAGCTTGCAACAAACTCATGTTAAAAATGGCGGCTGAATTCCACACACAAAAAAAGCACCTATAAACGTCAATGTGCAGCACTTGGGCTTTGTCTACACTTAGGGTGGCCTATAGCATGCGTACACTGCTTGCCCCCCAGCACATGAATAAACAGCAGTGCAGACAACGAGGCACTGCTTAGCCTAAGGTTCTGGGATGTCTACACTCATTTACCCTGCATAATTCTCAGTATGCCCAAGCAGAGCCTCGCATGTCTGCACTGCTAGTCTTAGCAACACTGCATCCCGATGCCTGAACCTTTCCCCACCACAGAAAAGGCAAGGCTAGCAGGAAAAGGCTCTGGAGGGAGGAAGACTTGGGGGAGAGTGCTGTTGTACTGAAGTGTTGCCCCATTACAAGGAGCTGCCGGAGCCTTTCCCTGCCACAGTGAATAACTGGAAGTGGGGAAAGGCTCCAACAGTTCCTTCCCCTCTGATTTCCTCTACTAGAGCCTTTCACTGCCACATGTATCTACACACTGCAGTGTGGATGCAGTCTGCCTTTCCTTGGTAGCCTCACGTACTCTACACGCTGCCTCCAATGTAGACCAGGCCACAGAAAACAAAACTCAGCACAAACACCCAAGAGAAAATATTCTTGAGCACATGCTTACACCAGCTACATTCAGCAACAGATCTGTAACCACTTGGTCAAACCACCCAAGCTTGAGTGCTGCGTGAATTTCCATGCTGAATCAATCATTATGGATTTATTTAGTGCAGGTATTACTGAAATGTGGACACACCCATTTTTATTCCTATTGTTGTGTTATGGTGGCTTGGAATTCATATAGTACATTGTGTTATGATCAAAACATGTAGGAATAATGTGAGTTGTCAACTCATTAGGACTTGGCAGCCTTGTCCATTTTTCCCACTCAGTGGTTTTGTTTACAAGAGCTTGATCTTTTATTTATTTATTTTTTTTAAAGCACATTGGAAATGAGCAAAATTCGGGGGGAGGGAGTTTCAAGACAAAGGTGTCAGGACATTCAGAACAGAGGAAGTCACTAGGAGGTGCAAACTCTCCCATGGCTTTACTCCAGTGATTTCCCTACACCCCCCCTGCTCATACCCCCCCTCGAATTTCCCCAACACCCCCCCAGTTTCATGAACTATGGTGCCATACAGCCCACCTTCACCCTCATGGTGTCAGCCCTCATCGGCCCTGACACCCCCCCCTTGTAAATTCGAACACCCCCCTTAATTTCAATACCTGGGGAGGCTACTGCTTTACTCTATATAAAAATATTAATAGCCAGTCTTTCTTGGGACACCAGATGCTCAGTCCCAGCTGGGTCTTGATGCTGCACCTCCAACCGGTTTTAAAGACTTCAGTGGAAGAAGTGAGGATACTTGGCGTCTCAAGAGTATTGCAAAGATTCTGTATGTGTGGATCCCTCAGGCAGGTTAAATATACATGATTGTGTGACAAGAGCTATCACATTCAATCTTCCTTTCAACCACATTGGAAAAATAACTTTGTCCTTTTTCTCCAAAAACTGCTAAACAAAATGTAAAACATTTTTAGGAAACTAGAGGGCTATGCCCTCTGCTTTCTACACTCACTTACCCCACCCCCCACCCCCCGGCCGCTTTCGCTTCGCTGAGAGAGCCTGTTGACACTGATGATGTCATTCTGTCGCCCAGCAGGAAAATTCTGCCATCCAGCAGGAAAAACTTGTGTGTGTGTATATATATATAGAGAGAGAGAGAGAGAGAGAGAGAAAATATTTTTTTGTGAGCGATTTTGGAAAAACAAATTCCAATGAAACATTTGACATTTTATCAGCAGTTACAACTTACGCTGTTCTTTTGTGCTCAGGTAATTTTAAGTTGTAGCTTTAGAGAGATAATTAGCTGGACATCTTTTCATCCCGCTTTACAGACCTACAGACTGATTGTCCTGTGAGTGCCCACGTGTATTTCATGAGGCTATCTCCACTGGGCCAAATCATCAAGTGGTGTAAGTTCTCACAGCAATGCTGAGTTATAACAACTTACACAGATTGAAGTGGGTTTACTCCCAATTTACACTGATGTCAGTAAAATGCGGCAAGGACCCAAATTAAATAAACCCTCAAACATCCATCAACAATAAGTGAAATAAACGAGCAAGTGAGTATTTAGTACATGTAGTCGAAGCAGATGGATCTCATATTTGTGGTTCATCTTTAAATACTGTACAATAAGAAGAAAAAAATTAACAGAAGGAAAACTAAGAAACAGCACAAGAGGATCTTTGATTCTTCACAACAAGAAAACTTGAGAATTCCAGTTGACATTCTCAGCTCCAAAGTGTATGATTCAGTCACGTCACATTGGAGCTTAAGTTCTTCAGGTCACAGGTTATATTCCAGGCTCATATGCAGGGGGGTGTGAAAGGTGCAAAACGCACCCTCAAGATGCCCCAAGGCAGGAGCAGCACGCTGCCCGACCCTCCTTCCCACATGCTCTGGCCGGCAGAGGGAAGGATGGAGCTGATTTCCCCTCACTGTTTCCCCAGGAGCAAGGCCAGTGGCAGGGCTGGGCCTTGCTCCTGGGGGAGGGAAGGGAAATCAGTTCCAGCTTTCCCCTGGCCAGCTGGAGCATGCTTACTTGGGGAACCAAGAGGAGGTGTGTTCACACCCTTCGCACGCCTCCCAGCCCCATGGGCCTGCTCTTCTATAGAAGGCCACTAGTAAGCCCTCCCTAGCTTATCTCCAAGGTATGCAGGCCAGTTCCTGAGACTTTGCTGGAGGTGGCGAGTATCTGTAAGAGTGAAGGAGAGCTAGAAAATGGACCTAGGGTGGTGGTTATAAAGCCTTGAATTTTAACTTGATAAACACCCTTGGAGTCAAACCTTCCTTGTGGTTCACATTTATTAAAAAAAAGCACATACACCCCTCAAAAAATTCCTGCATACAGGCCTGTCTTCTTACTTGCCCAGGGACCTAATCTCTCAGTCTTTATGCACATGACTAAGGACTACTGGGTCCATACTGTATATATCCTGTTATCAAATTCCTAAATTAATTTGTGCTCAGGCCATATTTTATTATTTGTGGTGCGTAGAGTTGCCAGATGGTCTCCCAAAAAATACCGAACACACGGGCTAAAAATTTGTCGAGCAAAAATAAAAAAACAAAAACCACGCACACCGAACACACATCCTATGTGGCTACTACCAAGAGCCACCAAGCTGAGAACAAAGGGGGAGGCAGCATAGTCTGCTCTGCAAAGCAGCCACCTGCTACTCCAAAGCAGAGAGAGGCAGATCCCAGGGCAACAAAATGGCCAGGTGGGGAGGGGTGACCACAGGTGGGAAGGTGACTCCCCCATAACCAGGTCTTTGGGTGTCCCAGTGGGAAGAAGCAGAAATTCCACCCCGGTCAGTTTTGGCTGAGAGCCTATGGAAGGCGTCTAAACGCAACTACAAAGCACCTGCAGGCTTCTCTCCTGGACTACTGCACCACAACATGCTTGAACCGGGCTCAGGAGCGGGGACAGGGCTTCTCCTCCTCCCCAAGGCGTCACTCCTCCTCAGACGCAATCAGCTGAGGACTCTCAGCACCTATTGCGCCCCACCTCCCAGCCACTCACCCCTGCCAGGCTTTTGCACGCTACCACAGGCTCCCAGCACCGATCGTGGCCCCACCTCCCAGCCACTCCCCCCGCCCCTGCCAGGCTTCCGTCTGGTGCCTAGCTGGAAAAACAGAAAATATCGGACATTGCACATGTCCAGTATTTTTTGAAAATTTTTACTGGACAGAGGGCGCAAAACCTGGACTGTCCGGTAGAATACTGGACACCTGGCAACCCTACTGGTGCATGTATATGCCTCTCTCTGTGTATGTGAGAGGGAAAGAGAGAAATCATAGAAATGTAGGGCTGGAAGGGACCTCTGGAGGGGGGTGTTTCTTTAACCTGTTCTTAAAAACCTCCAGCGATGGTGTCACACAGATCAGCTTCTCCAGCCATGTGATCAGCTGTGCATTGTTGAGCTTCCTAATGATAAACCCTTTCTCCTTGCACCTTATCTGTCCGTCATGAGTTTCCAAAGACTATTGCTTATAGTTGCAAGATTGTTTCAGCTAGTTCCTTAAATACAGCAGGCCCTTCAGACTGGAATATATCTAAATAGTCTTTAACCTGTACATTTCCTATTTCATCTTGCGTTCCTTCTCCCTTGTTTTTTAATATTAATTGTCTAAAGTAATACTTATATGTAAAGCTTGCGCTGACTTCAAAGATGTAGGACCAGGAGCATGCATGATGAATGAATACTTTGATACATTTTGCATTTTTCATGGAACAATTTCTGTTGAAATAGGGGAAAAAATTACAATTTACAAATGTACAATCAGTTTTGAACATTTTATTGTATAACCCCAGCAACACAATTCTTCTCCACACACATTACCACCATAGGGTGGATAATAACAGTGCTGTTAAATAGAGGCAAGACAACCGTGCTACAAACAATGGTATGGTCGCTTATGTTGTCTGTCAATGTTGTAATCCATATAGTCTGAATGAATGCCAGATAATCTCTTTAACTTTTATAAATTTCTTCTGTAGTATGAACATTGATTGACTAAAGTACACATTCTTGCTTTCTGAGGAAAAGAGGTAAAGAACAGGATCAGAGGAGTGGATAATAGGGTCCTATGTACTATTATTGTCCTTTATTATCAGTGCATTACCCAACTTAAGTACTTTTTGTAAAACAGTTTATTCAAGTGAGCTCATACAAAGCACTTGATTATCTTAAATGTCATGTCATATGTTTATTGTCACTATTGTATTAATGTTTTTGGGAAAGTGCATCCAATTGCCTTGAGACACACACTTCCTGTTTGCTGACATGAAATATTAATTCTCTACATAAATATAGTGCTTGTTAATTGATCTTTCAGCATATATTATTGAGATACACTATAAATATTATCCTTTATTTATTATACATTGCAGCTAATTATCATCATTCCATTTTTTAAAAATAAATAGCATATATGTAAACAATCACTAGATTCTTTCTTTTGATTGATCTGATGCTTCAAAAACTCAGGAGACAATCTATGAAAAATTCATCTGGTCTCTGAAATCAAAGCAGTAAGTTGCCTGCATTGATGGGTTAGTTTCATTTCACAGAAACAGCTACCGGACTTGACTATTTCATCTAGAAAATGACTTTTCCATGCACTATGATTCACCTACGTTTGTCCTATTGCCAGTCCTTGGTATTGAGCACAAATTTTCGAGAGGAAGGGAGTAAGTATTAGGTATCTATCCAACAAGTTTCTGCATCAGTGAATCCTCATCCTGTGAACTTTCATATAAATATCATTGTGATCAATTATTCTGCTTTATAAATCACATAATTTGATTTGATTTTAGACAGGTTTAATCTGCTAAATTCAATTCTTGATCTAGATTTCAAACCCTGGAGGTATTCAGGTTCTGTGTTTTCTCTGGCCAATTATAAGGATGAATCAAATGTGAAATTTGGATTCAGATGTGGTTTTGGATTCTGAGAGATCTCCCATTCCCCAAAAAATGTTTAGGTTTTTTTTTTTATCTAGTATTTTGTGTCAGACCTATCACACATTATAACTTTGGGATACTGATGCCGATTGCAACAGAACATTTTATCGTAGTAACATAAAAACTCATGATATCTGTAAATTTAAACATCTTACAATCTTTAAAGTGTTTGTTGGAACATTTTATCAGCAATAGATCATGTTTTCCCAGCTGCTCAGTGAAACAACATATAGAAAACAAATAGATATGTGGTTCAAATGCTGGGATTTTTATCAGAGCAAAATGTCTCTCCACAGGCCTTTGCATTTTGAAAACAAATCAGTGAATATGATGTCAGAATGTTTATTGTTTCTGTCCTCAGAACATTTTCTTGGCATCTGGGTTTGATCTTATAGGTGTGGCAAATTGTTCTAATGCTACAGCTGTGTGAATTTGATTTCCTAGGAAAGTCTGCCATATCTTTATAATTTCAATGCCATACAACTTCCTTCACATTTCTCACCTTTGAATTGCCCTGAAGCCTCCAGCACTTTTATAATTGAATTATGAGTATTGTAGGAGAAGATAAAGCAGTGTTTTTCCTTACAATTTCAAAGGCTGAATTCTTGCCTCCCTGGATTCATGCATGAGAACAAAGGCAGTTCAAGGTTTGTCTCATTTTTTAGGCCCTGATGCATGCTTTAGCTTACAGCTTAAAAAAAAGTTCTTTACTTGTTTTTCCACTTTCCTTATAAAAGTGGAAAACTTTAATTCTCTTGTGTTGGTATTAAGAGGAAAGCCAGCTTTGCATATACACAGTGTTTTCAGGGAATACAAAAGGCTGAGTTTCTCAGTGACAGGCTGACAACAGACAACTCTAATGACTTAGAATTTGATCTCATGTAGACAATAAGCTGTTTATTTTTTCAAGAGGTATAAACATGTGTGCATCACAGATACTGTGCTAACCTTGCAATTTTCACAGTAAAAATGCACTGCGATATAATTACAATGCACTGCGTTGTTTCAGCGTTTTTGACATGATGCATCCAATTGAAACTCAATTACCAGAACATAGGGCATGCCGTTTCATTTAGTCTGAGGCTTTGTCTACACTTACCCTGAGATTGATGCTATGGAGATGAGTATCCCAGGGTTTAATTTAGAGCATCTAGTAAGGACATACTAAATTGACCGCTGATGGCACCCGTGTCAACCCTGGTACTCCTCCAGCACACGAGAAGTAAGGGAAGTTGGTTATGTTCTCCTGTTGACTTCCTTCAGTGGGGACGCTGCAGAAATTTGACCTCACATACATTGACTCCAGCTATGCTACTCTCATAGCTGGACTTGCGTATCTTAGGTCAGCTTGCTTGGGTAGTATAGACCATGGAAGGAGGACAGTCAGACCAGAAGTACAGTGCTAGGATTCTTTCTTGAACCACTTGAGATCAGACCTGGGATAGATACATCACTAGAAGCAGTGGTTCCCACCCTAGATGGAGTCCCATTTTGACAATTGAGGAAGACTTGGTGACCCAGGGCAATTCAAAAACGGGGGGGAGGAGAGGGGGCAGAGCCACCTGGGGAGACACTTGGCGACCCTTTTGAAATGTAATGGTGACCCATATTTGGGTCCCGACCCATAAGATGGGAAACCCTGAGATACAGCCTTATTCATGGAGCTCTCTTGTTATTGTAGTGGTGTTCAAAGGTTGGTTGTTACACACCTCCAAATGCACTGTATAATGCAGTCTTTGCATAGAATCAGGTTGAAGTCTTCTGTTCATAAATATCCCTTTCTTTCAGGCAGTCATTTGAGTTCCTTTCTTTCATGTCTTCAGAACTTGGGTATGTCATGCTACTGCAGCTTGCTTCAGAGGTTGCTAGACAGGCAAAGTTTCAACTTATGGCATGTCTGCACCATTCACCCATATTTGATGCAACGTTTCTCTTACTGAAGCAAGAGTCCTGAGCTCTCCCTCAAATACAGAACAAATTCATAGTTTCACGTGATGAAGGAAAATCTGACCCATAAAGTAATTAGCAGGCTCCTAACTCATACTAGAAACTGGGCCCGGAATACAGAAAATGCAAAGATGGTATAAAGCTTTGCCCAAGGTGCAAGATTAACTGACAACCAGTGCCCAGAGGTATAAAATAGGCAAAACTGTATATCAAACCAGTTATTAATTGCCTTATACTTGGTTCTTACATTATAGTACAATCTTATATTGGAGCCCTCATTTACAAAGATGCCTGGAAACAACAAAGCTTCCATTAGGGGAGTGTCTTGGTTGAAGAAGGAGTTGTATTGTCCCAACCTTTAAGCTTGTCAGGAGAACAGATGCATTTGTTTCCCACCCAATTGAACTGTTGTTTTCATGCAAACCATTATATAAATGGGGTGCATACAGAAAACATACATGTGTTATGTTTTATGGCTGTGTTTCATTATTCTTACGGAAAGGGTAAGAACAATGGGAATTCAGTCAGTTGTATAGAGCTGGTGCTCCGGCACTCAAAGTGTGTTATCTTGCTCTACATTATTAAGGTTTACATCAAGATAAAAGATGAAAGTTTACATCAGCTAATCAATCATTAAAATCAAAGAGGATGATGACCTCAGCATAGTGATCCTGCTGGTGCTAGCTTATGTCATTCTTTGATCCATGGGACTAGCATTTTGAGGATCAAACTAGCAGCAAAAAACAAAAAAATAAAATAAAAAATGCACCTCAGTCCTATGTGACTCTACAGAAGTATTCCAAAATACCCTACTACAGGGGTGAAAGTAACTTAAATTTCTTACAGGTACTGTTATATTGCACCCCCCCCTTTTTGGGGTGGACTCAGGGCAGAGACTTGGGGGAGTGCAATATGATAGTACTTGAAAGAAACTTAAGTGTGGGGTGGAGTGCAGAGGGCTCAGGGCAAGGGATTAGGGTCTGGGGGAGTCTCAGGGCAAGGGGTGGGTAGATGTTGGGGGGGCTCAGGACAGGGGGCAGGGGCTCAGGAGTCAGGAGTGGGCAATAATTTTTAGCCAGGGGCCACTTTAGAAATTTTTGAAGTGGCTCTGGGCTGCACCGGAAGGGTCAGGGCCAGGATACTTCCCTGCTTCCCCACCCACAGACCATAATTGTCTGGGGGTGGGGGAGCACATGAAGTCTTTGCACACACACCCCTGAGATACCAGGGGCATGGATGCCTAGGGGTGGTGGGAGGAGACTTCACGTGCTCCCCCTTCTGCCCCCAGGCCAATCAGGGCTTGGGGAAAGGGGAGAGCATGAAGTCTTCTCCCGCCCTGCCAGGAGCATGCAGAGCTTCTAAACACTGCGCTTCCTGGCAAGGCGCAGGAAACTTTGCCTGCTTCCCCAGGCTCTAATTGGCCTCGTGGGGCGGGGGAGCGGCAGGGCCTCCACAGGCCGGAGCAACCCGTTTGGCAGGCTGGATCTGGCCCACGGAGGCCCTTTTGCCCATCCCTAGTGTAGAAGTATGGGAGAATTAGGGCAGAGGTGTGGGAAGGGCAGGAGGCTGGGTGTCTGCGAGTCTCAGGGCATGGGATATGGGGCTCAGGGCAGTCGGGAGAGGGAGTCTCAGGGCTGGGAGTGTTACTGCAATATTGCTTGGCTGCTAGATTCCCAGGGCTAGCTGGGGTGACAGAGATCACTCTGCTGTCTTGGGATGGAAGGGTCCATGTTGCCAGCCACCTGATCTGTGAAGCTGACTGGGGCAGTGGGATCAGGCTGTCCAGCTGCTGAATCCCCAGGACTGGAGTCTTGGTGTGCTGTGGCTGCATTGCCCAGGAGCTGTGGGTGTTGCACCATGCTGGCTCAGGGCCCCCAGAGCTGGGGCTTCCCCACCCCCAACTGTCGGACGTTTTGCACAAAAGTGAGTTTGGAATTAGCTTTCAGGAAGGTTTCTCAGGACCAGAGTGGAATTTATGGAGGAAAGGAGAAGAGGAGGGGGGAAGAGAGAGCTCTGCCCCAAAATAGCCATGTGACCATCTGGGGAATCTGCTGGCACAATTTATGAATTCTCCATATGAATCTTTGCCGAACTGCCCCATTTTCAGTATGGCACCATACTGCCTTCTCTGTTGCTGCGACCAGAGGATCACAAATTCAGGATTGTTCTCTATTCTGATACAAACATTCTAGATTATAGGCACCAACTCCATGAGCATTTCTGGGTTCATGCACCCATGGTAAAAATAGGGGGTACTCACCACACACAGACTGTGGCCTGCCCTGCACTTCACCCCTAGGCACCCACCCCACTCAGTCTCTTCCCCCATAGCCCTGCCTGTGCTGCACATCATCCCACCCACAATGCCCTCTTCCCCTGAGGCCACCAACAGTCATTCCTCTCTGCCCCCTCTCCCATCACTTCTCTCCCCCGCCCTGCCTTAAGGAGAGGGGAGCAAGCAATAGGTGGGAGGTACTTGAGGGAAAGGGCGGTGCCTAGGAGGAAGGGGCAGAGAAAAATGAGTGGCCAATAGGCAGGAAAAGCCTTGAGGTGGTGGTGGAGAGGAGTTAGTGGTAGGTGGGAAAAGCTCATAAGAACAGCCATAGTGGGTCAGACCAAAGATCCATCCAGCCCAGTATTCTGTCTGCCGACAGTGGCCAATGCCAGATGCCCCAGGAGGAGGGAACACAACAGGTAATCCTCATGTGATCCCTCTCCTGTCACCTATTTCCAGACAAACAGAGGCTAGGGACACCATTGCTACCCATCCTGGCTAATAGCCATTGATGGACCTAACCTCCATGAATCAATCTAGCTCTTTTTTTGAACCCTATTAAAGTCCTAATCTTCACCACATTCTCTGGCAAGGAGTTCCACAGGTTGACTGTGTGCCGAGTGAAGAAAAACTTCCTTTTGTTAGTTTTAAACCTGCTGCCTATTCATTTTATTTGGTGATCCTTAGTTCTTACAGTGTGGGAATAAGTAAATAACTTTTCCTTATTCACTTTTTCTACACCAGTCATGATTTTATAGACCTCTATCATATCCCCCCTTAGCCTCCTCTTTCGTAAACTGAAAAGTCCAAGTCTTTTAAATCTCTCTTTATATGGGACCCATTCCAAACCCCTAATCATTTCTGTTGCCCTTCTCTGAACCTTTTCCAATGCCAATATATCTTTTTTGAGATGAGGCAACCACATCTGTGTGCAGTATTCAAGATGTGGGCGTACCATGGTTTTATATAGAGGCAATAAGACATTTTCTGTCTTATTCTCTATCCTTTTTTTAATTATTCCTAACATTCTGTTTGTTTTTTTGACTGCTGCTGCACACTGAGTGAATGTTTCCAGAGAACTATCCACAATGACTCCAAGATCTCTCTTTTGAGTAGTTGTAGCTAAATTAGCCCCCATCATGTTGTATGTATAGTTGGGATTATTTTTTCCAATGCTCATTACTTTACATTTATCAACATTAAATTTCATTTGCCATTTTGTCACCCAATCACTTTATTTGGTGAGATCTTTTTGAAGCTCTTCACAGTCTGCTTTGGTCTTAACTATCTTGAGCAATTTAGTATCATCTGCAAATTTTGCCACCTCACTGTTTACCCCTTTCTCTAGATGATTTGTAAATAAATTGAATAGGATTGGTCCTAGGTCAGACCCTTGTGGGACCTCTCTCCACTCTGAAAACTGACCATTTATTCCTACCCTTTGTTTCCTGTCTTTTAACCAGTTATCAGTCCATGAGAGGACCTTCCCTCTTATCCCAGCTCAGGGGAGAGGGTGGAGAGGAGCAAGCAGCAGGTGAGGAGGACATGGGTGAAGGGGAAGAGCAGGGGTGGGAAGGGGTGGGGTGGGGTAGGGCCTCAAGGGAAAAGGCTGATTAGGAGTGGGGCTGGGGCTTTGTCCTAATTAATAAACTTACTCCCAGGCAGGGAAAATGGCTTGTTAAGAGAGAGGGTACCTAGCAGCAGAGAGTCACTTAGTCAGGGTCTGGGATCACCTGAAGAGGCTTTCCAGGGAGTCACTTGACCAGGAAACTGAAAGGTTATGAAACAGGATTGGGGAACTTTTTTTGGGTTGAGGACTGCTGACCTACAGAAAAATCAGTCAGGGGCTGCTCACAAGTGAGAATCCTGTGCAAAGTCTGTGCACATTATGTGCTACACCTTATCACATGTATCTTGAAGAGGAAACCAGATGACTCTCATGTTTGAACAGAATTCTGATACAGGGTGGGTTATTCTATTGGGGGAGTCAGCTCAGGTTCCAGGAACTGAGTAGTAGGCCATGTGGGGTTGCAGCCCTCTAAAGTGGGTAATAGTAGATATACTACACCCTGAGAATATGTCCAGTTCTCAAAGTCAGGGCAGTGCCTGGGCTCTAGTCAGACTCAAAAGACACAGGATAATAGGTCTCCCACACCCCTTGGCTATTCTGGGATAGGTCACTCATTTTTGTGTTTTTCCATGAACAAATTCAAACCGTTTTATTTTCACTTCAATGTGAAGCACACATTTTGAAACATGATTTTTTTTTTCAAAAATATTTCTTGTTTTCAAACCAGCTCTAGTTGAGGGTTTCTCTGTAGAGCAAATTGAGGCCTTACAGATCCTCTGGGACATGTTAGACATTAATTTGGATGCCAAAGGGGGAGGAAATCTTTTCATTCTGCTAATTACTTTACAGGTTTTGAGTTCTAATTATTGTATCAATATACTGTTGATTTTAGTACTCTGTATTTAAAAAAAAACCCTCACTCGGAAACTCCCTTGGGTTTTGGGCTTCTGGATAAAATCTAATTGCATTTGTCCCACAGTGGTTTTTCAGATCTGTTCCTGAATGAAATTCATTTATGTTATCAGAACAGGTTATCGAAAACAGGTTAAACCCTCTTTAGTCTTTCAAATAATAGGTGTAAACAGCAGCAATTAAATGAGTGGATTAGCACTGGCTAAGACTTGGGCACTCTGACAGCCACTTCTGGATGTTCTGACAGTTCCCAGATAAGTAGTAATCTTCTTAAATGTTTGTATTTTGCCTCAGTAATCCATGTTAATAAGCAAACCATATAATAAAAGGACTCCATCCATAGCAATGTGGTTTGGCAATGCAAGTAGCCAGCTAATTGGAGAAGCAATTTAATGATATTTTTAACAGGCTGGGGGAGAATGGAACATGAACTCTGTCACTGAGGATATTTTGACTGGTAGGCAGCAGATTGGAGAGAGAGTACAAACCACATGCTTTAAAAGTGCTGATGGGAACCAGAGCTTCTTTATGGTTCTCTCAAGCTAAACAAAAAAGAAAAATCAGTAAGATAAAACAGACAGCCATTATCCTTCAAGCAGAACTGGGTATATGTGCTACCCAAAGCATAAAGAGGTAGAGAGGTATTGTTTCTGCTATCAAGAGAACCTGTAGTGTAACTAGGAGATACTAGCTATCCTAGCATATATTCTGAAACAAACATGCCCATCATCCCACCCACAATGCCCTGTGTGTCCCAAAAGGGTCTCTTACCTTTGCACAGGAGCATGTTTTTTTCTCCTTGGGGACAAAAAATTGTTTAGTTCCTGTCCACAAAATCTAATCCACTGAAATCTTGATGTTAGATCTTTAGTATTCACCTTCAGTACTCAAGCTAGGGTTGCCAACTTTCCAATGGGCAACAGATCTAATGGGATGGATCACTCGATGATTGCCTGTTCTGTTCATTCCTTCTGGGGCAACTAGTATTGGCCACTGTCCAAAGACAATACAGGGTCGGATCGGGTGGACCTTTAGCTTGGCCCAGGATGATTGTTCTTATGTTTTTAATTGCTGAAAACCAAACACCATTGCCTTGCCCCTTGTCCTGCCTCTTCCCCCCAAAACCCCATTCTGCTCATTCCTCGCCCCTTTTCCTCCATTATTCACTGTCCCACCTCCCATTCGCTCCCCCCTCTCCCAGACTGACCGGAGATCAGCAGAGCCAGGGTTGGAGGAGCTGACATAGCACCTACTCACTTGCCCAATCAAGGCACAGTGTGGGGGGAGGGGAAGGCAGGGCACAGTGGGACATGCCTGGGAGTTGGTCTTCTGAGCAAGGGGGCAGGGAAGAATCAGTCTCCATAGTGAGGGGTGAGAGCTGGTGAAATCAGAACACAGAAGGGCCAAAGAGGGGATGGGTGGTATTCCCCCAACCCCAGGCAGACAGGATTGCCATACCCAGATGACAGAACCTACTTCTTGGAGCCTGGTCTGGAAGCCATCCACTGCTCTGTCATGCTTCAGAAAATGAGCAGAGAGCATCCATGTAACTCCAATGGCAACTGCTGCCCTTCCCAACCCCCCTCCCCAGTGGCAGAAGCTGATTACTGCATACAACTGAACTTTTCATTTCCTTGACTGGATGCTGCCAGGCTTCCTTTCTGACCAAATGTTCCAATCAAAAACTGGACTCCTGGCAACCATAACTCAAACTAAGAAGGGGAGATGGGCTAGTGAAGAGAGAGAGAGAAGAAAAACTAAATTTCTATTATAAAAGAGTCCAGGTTACTAAAATAACTCGATTTTTTCTCAAGGTGATCATAGCCTTTCTTTAATTTGTTAGGCTAGAATTCACTAGGCAGCCAAGAAATGTGAGAGAGAGGGAGAAGTCAGGGCAAGAGAAGTAGATTTAGGAATTAACGGAAAAGAGATGGCACATGAAGCTAATGGAGAGGAAGAAAAGTTGGTAAATGTAGAGTAGGCCACTGAACTTGCACTACTGTTGAGTTGGAGGAAGACTGAGATGTGTATTGAGGGACAGTTTCAACAATACATCATTTTATAGTAACTTTAAGGAGAGTTGTAGTGTAGTATTTACAAATGGATGCCAGAGGCCTTTCCTGGATGGATATCTGATCTTGTTGTGATGTATTTTTCTTTGCCTGCCTATACTTCGTTTTCTCTTTACGCTCCCCACGTCATTGACCTTCATAGTCTTTTGACTGAACCTTCAAATATTTTGGTCCAGTTTTTTCCTCTACGGAAGAATTTTCAAGTCTCTCTGTCTTAATAGGTTTCTTCCCTTGTTTCAGATTAGAAGCTGGTTTCCTATTGAAAGAAGTTGAGTTTTTGCCTGGGACTGGACATGCTGTCATCTGAAATCCAAAGACTTATAAACAATAACTTGCTGTGTTGTCTTGTCAGTTTCAGTTGTGCATCTAATTTGCTGATGGATTTGTCAGTGGAGAAGGGCCAAACCTGTGCCTCTAATGTGGTAAACCAAAATTTAACATGTTCTGTTTGTTACCATTATTGACATGAAAAAGGATCTATAAGGACTTACACATTCATCACTGTACACAACTTTGTACAAGTTGGACCTGTCTGGTCCAGCACCCTCAGGACATGAGTGGTCCTGAATGAGGGAACTTGCAGGACCAGATGAGGTTCCTCACAACCAGCCACCAGCCCACTGCCCCTCCGTGCTGTCAGCCCTAGCCACACACCCGTAGGCAGGCTGCTACCACCCACCTTTCTTGCCAGGGTGCCGTGCTGTCGCATCTCTGTCCCCGCAACCAGGGCTGCTGCAGCTGCCACATCCCTAGCTCCAGCCCTAATCCTTGCCCCAGCCCCACAGGGCTCCCAGCTGCCAGCCCTCCTGCCACTGGGCTCCTGCCGGACTACGGATGTTGCTGGACCAGAGAGTCCTAATTTTGGGAGGTCCAACCTGCATATCAACTTTTGGCTGTCAAGTCCTATGTTGTTTACAATGTAGAAATATGAATATACATGAGTGGATCAAGGCTTCTAAATTATTACCATATATATATGGTAAAATTTTGTTGGTTTAATTTTGTTGGCCTGTTTTCTAGCCCTTTGCTCTTTATGAATGGTTTCCCAGTGAACAACTGAAGGTGTGGTTTTTAGATTAGGAAGGAATTAAACAAAATCTACCTATTTTTTTTATCCATGCGGACACAGATCCCCAAAGAAGTTCATGAGAGGTGATTCCCTAAAGGAGATGTCACTGAGATTGTTGGAGGGAGAAGGGAAACTTAAAACCGAATAGTCAGAAATTGTATTGCTTCTGTCATTATTGAAGAAAAATAATCTTGTGTTCTCTTCAACATCTTGTTTTCTTTCTGAAAAATGATACTGTTTTGTATAGAAACACAACACTATTTTTGTCTTTCTTTTTTTGACCTGATTGTAACAGTTCATATCATTCCAAAACAAATCAGGTGGCATCAATAGAAACTGAAGCAGAGGTAATGGGATAAAAGCTTTTCTCCACCATAGCTTATCTCAGTGGGAGTTGGCTTTCCTTCCAAATGCTCATTGTTTTCATGATTTAATAAAAAAGCTACACAAGTTGCATAGCTCGTAGAACCCTACTGGTTCCATAAACATTAACAGTCTCTTTTGTGCACTCTTGGTCACATGATTTGGTTTTTTAATGATCCACAAATTTCCATTAAATTCACATTGGTCTGATTGTTTACAAGAGATATTAGGGTTTCAGCTATGGGGGATTCTGGGAATTCTGAGGAGAAATAGAATGAAGCTGAAAACCAAAAGGACTTAAATCCCAAGGAAACAAGTATCATGAATTTGGCATTGGTTTAGTAATTCAGGAGTGCAAAGCATTGCTTCCACAGTCCCCAGAGCCATGTCATAGAATCATAGGGTTGGAAAAGACCCCAGGAGGTCATTGAGTCCAACCCCCTGCCCAAAGCAGGACCAACCCCAACTAAATCATCCCAGCCAGGGCTTTGTCAAGCTGGGACTTAAAAACCTCTAGGGATGGAGATTCCACCACCTCCTAGACAACCCATTCCAGTGCTTCACCGCCCTCCTTGTGAAATAGTTTTTCCTAATATCCAACCTAAATCTCCCCCACCGCAACTTGACCAACCTAGACTTCCCCCACTGCAACTTGTCCTTGAGGCAAGATGATACATGAAGCTGGGAACTTTTAGTCCCGACCTGGATGTTTTGGGGTTTACTTGATAACACTTTGCAATTCAATGAATGGCCAAAAGGAATGACGGGGAAGGGTAATCTTATAATACCCCTATTATTCAGAATGTGATGTTGTTCCCAGTTTAGATACGGCTATAATGATAAGGTGTCAGTAATGCTGAGTCTATCTGCAGAATTATATTACTCAAAGCTTCATCTCGTAGTTGTTTCGGAATAGAAATAAAAGTGCAGAACAGGATCCCCATCTTGATTAATTTATTAAGAACAATGTCTTGGCTCATTGCCATTGCTGTCTGTGATTAAATTCTCATCAGTCTATTAAGAGTAGCAATGGTGAATACACCATTGGGTATTTCATCTGAGTTAAAGCCTAAAACACATTTTGATGATAAAAGAGCTGTGATATTGCTGGGACTTTGGACAAGAACTGCATCTGGAGAGATTTCACTCAGTCACTGTTCCAGAGATGTGGCATAGAATTCATTGCATAAACAAGCAATATAGACCGGTCATCTTGATAAGAGCTGTGATCTTGGAAAGCCAAGTATGAAAATCTGTGCTCAATAGAGCCAATTAAACTAAGTTAATTTGTTGTAATTTCAGCCTTGATTTCTTAATACCTTCTACTTAGTTGCATTGACAGGCAGGGCTGGTATAGTTCGGGTTGTCTGACATTTGTAAGACCCTGTTTTCAGTTGCTTATAACTTTGCCAAACTTTAATCATTGGAATTGAAATATTACCGACTGGGTATCTGCCTCAGGCTGAAGGCTCAGCTATTTCCCTGAAGGAAGCTAGAGGATAATATGGTTTGCCAGCGTTAAAAAACTTCAGACAGTCTAATGCTCTAACACCCCATTCTTGGAATCAGGGAACTGAAATTTGTGTCTAGGAGGCATCTTTTGCTGTCTTGGTGAAAATCCACCCAGTTTTAGCCATGTTATAAACATTTGAAAAATCACTGTTTACACCTGCTCCAAGGAGAGTTCTTAGATTTTTGCAGCCAAATCTCAGGAAATGGAATGCTGCCTTGGAGAACTGGATTCTATCTTTGCCTTTGCTACGGCCTTCCTGTGTGATGCCAGACATGTCACACAAACCAGACTTCACAGGTGGTCACTGATTGTGTGTTGTTCATATGTTGGGTGTCTTACTTGAGACCCTGTGTGATGGTATGGGCCAGGCCACGACGCCCCCTGCCGGAGGCTTGTGGCTTTGCCACAATCCACCCAGCAAACCATGGAAAAGTCCTCCAAGAAAGTTAGTGTCACAAAGGACATGACCAATCAGGGCTCAGAAAGCCTGTTAAAAGGAAGCTCCTGGTGGGAGCTCAAAAGGCTCAGACAGGGCTGGAGTGCTGGGTTGCAGTAGGGCTGCTACAGCCAGGAGTGCAGACGCAGGCAGTCAGCCAAAAGGGGGCTGCTCACATGAGGTGAGTGATGTCCCATTATATCCTGGCTACAATTTGCAGAATTGCTGAGCAATCAGTTGCAGCTGAAGTCAGTGGGAGCTGTGTTTTGAATGTATAAAGTGCTGTATAATAGTACATATTCTGACAAATCAGATCCTAAATGTCTCCAATTGGACACCCATAATTAGTGAACACTTTTGACCTTAAACTCTCTATGCCTCAGCTTTTCACCTGTAAAATGGGAGAGAATACTACCCCCTCACTTCAGAATGGTGTTGTGAAGATCAATTAATTAACAGTGTTAGAACACTCAGATCCGATAGTGATGAGCAACACAGAAAAGCCTGTGAGGGACTTATCATTCTGCCTTCACATCAGGGTCTGTATAGTGTGCATAATAAGACATGCACGCTAAACAATGAGGTGAAAACAAAATCTTGCTGCTCATTGAGTGAGCACTATGTAGTCTATGTTCTGAAGGAGGCTGGGGTCCTTTAACAAATAGGAAGTGATCCTGTAAAGACTGTATCATAGTACATATACCCAAGGGGGCAGAGATGACTTTTGCCTGCCAGTAATGGCAGGGGGGGAGGAGTGAAGGTAGCGGCTTTGGCAGATGTTATTGACCATACTCATGCCATGTGAGCATGCTCAGTACAACCCAGGCAGCAAATCTGGGAGGGGCGGCACATGGCACCACTCCTCTCCCCCCACAGACACATCCTCCTCGTCTCCTCTCTCAATGAGGCCTTTCAATCACCCTCCCAGTCGATCAAGAATGCAGTGGCTAAAATCATCTTCTTTGCTTGCTGCTTTGGGTTATGTCCATCCTCTGAATCTCTCTCTCTTCAGTACCCAAGTTCTTATCTTTACATTTGAGATCCACCTCAGCCTAAGTCCTGCCTTTGTTTCTTATCCCTTTGTTGCTATCCCTCTTTATTCTGCTAATCTCTCTTGTGACTATGCTATCTTTCCTCCTATCTGCTATGCCTGCACAACTTCCACAGTCCAAACCATTTACTTAGTTCCACCAGTTGTGGGCTTTATGAAACAAATGTCAATGAAAATGCTGCATGGAGTGCAGTTGTGTCACTGTGTTAGATTCAGGATATTAGAGGACAAGCAGGGGCAACATGTGTGGGGGCATAAAGGGACACATGCTCCCCAAATGCAATGGGTGGGAGCCTGGGCAAGAGGCCGGCCAGAGTCCCTGAGCAGCCGTGGGGACTAGTGAGTGTGTGTGTGTGTTGGGGGGGGGGCTAGTGCTGTCAGCAGGGGAGTAGTGTCCCCCGCTCACTGACAGTGGCACAGCAGTGAAGCAGAATGGCCCCAGCTTGCTTTGCTCTCCCAGCTGTGTTGCTCAGAGAGTGATGTGCTAGGGGAGCCAAGCAAGTGGGAGTGCATTGCTCTGCTTCCCCCTCTGCTGCTGGTGAGTGGAGAGGGCTGGGCCCTTGCTGCCAGTGTTGGACTTCTAGCCCCACTAGTCCCCTGGGTGCTCCACTTGGGACAGGGGGTTGGGGGAAGAGGCTGGGTAGGAGTGGAGCAGGGGTTTGGGAGAAGCAGGGCCTGGGACAAAGGGGGGTGTTTCCAGCTCTTCCCAGGGCTGGAGGGGCATCACATAGCCCTTGTGTCCCCTCTCACCCATCACCTCTGGAGACCAGGTGGGTGAGGCTAGATCTTTTATTGGACTAACTTCTGTTGATGAGAGAGACAAGCTCTCAAGGCACACAAAGATCTTCTTAGCACAAGACACAGATTTATGGTAGTGCTACCCTTAAGATGCTTCCAGACTGGCCAAGAAGTCCTTTGCTAGTGCCATGCCCTATGGGAGAGAGAGAGATATGACATTGTCATATTCCAGAAGGAGATGACAATGTTGCAAAGAGGTGCTCGGCCCTTTTTGGGAGGCAGACTCTTTAACCGCTTCCTCATTCACCCTACCTAGCACAAAGGGTGAAACTGATGGAGCCTCTAAAGAACCAGGGGGGAAATTTTGGCCATGTTGAAATTAATGGCAACATTCCCATTTCCTTCAATGGGGCCTGGATCTCATCCCAGCTCTTCACTGCCAGAAGGAGGGTTGCCACAACAGACCTTTACACTTTAAGACTGGGAGAAAAAGGTAGGAGGAAAAATGAAAGAAGGGAATAATCTAAATAAATCAGGATTTTGCATTAATGATAGCATAGTATCATTCAAGTTTTAACATTTCTCATGCTGGAAGCTTTACTTACCTAACTGTTCGTTCATTTCTCATCCTCCTGTGCTTAATGGTTGACTTCAGAGACTAGGCTCTGCCAATCTGCCATTTCAACTGTCTGTTTAATGCTCTTTTAACTCGTACACCATCACTGCTGGGGGTTATGTCAGTTGGATCCATAACTGCTACTAATGGAACTGTATGGTAACTAGTGAATTATGCCTTTGTGCTTTTCAGTGTCAGAGAGAGAGTGAGAGAGAGAGAGAGAGAGAGAGAGAGCATTCACACAGACAGGATGCTTCTTACACCAACTGATTTTGGAAGAAAAGAGCCAGGGGGGGGGGGGGGGAAACCAACAACCAAACAAATTCTAGCATCATAAATAGTCTGCTAAAAGTCTATCAGTCTGATTTTTTTTTTTTTTTTTTTTTTACCCCCAGACTTTCATGATTATATACCTTTAATCATTTGGCAGATTAACTTATTCTCCACCAGAGTCTGAGCTCATTATTTAATTTAAAAAATCTTTTCTTTTAATCAAAAACACATGGATTTTGTTTGTATGTGGATTTTTTCCCCCCTCCCTGGACGTCTGTGTAATAATAGCTGCAAAAAGGAATTTCTGTCATTTTGTATTGATGACTAAATGGTTAGCAGCATCAAGGAAAAAGAGGAATTGTCTGGGTGGACTTAAACTAACCAGTTGACATAACAGCTACTTGGGTGGTATGAGGTTTCTGAGATGTGTATATAGTCATTTACTGCTTTCTCTTGCCAAAACATCTGGAATCCAAAATCATTAGACAGCCACACGTTAGAAAAACAACCGGACAGAGAAAACAGGACCGAAAAAAAGCTGGATAAGGCATCATTATTACGACTAGGAAATTAGACATTTAAGGTTGTACTTCAAAGCAACTATTTTTATTATACATGCTCAAACAGTTTGATTTATTGCACAGCAAAGCAAGACTGGAGTGAATATTCCCGCCTCACAGGGGGAAGAAATTCCTCATTGTACAAAGAAGCTGCATGCTAAGTAGTTTAGAGGCAGCCTGCAGAAAGAATAGAATCTTTTTATTCTCTTCTTCATCCCTCACCCTCTATATGCATGCACATGCATGCGCGCACACGCACACACACACAGAGCAATAGGAAGATACCCTTTTCTAGATATATAAAGGTGTTGTTTCTATATCCTAATATTATGGCATCTTGCTCTTAAAAGCAAGCAAAAGTGTTCATATTTTTCATGCCAAAGGGAAGAACCTATGTAAGAAGACAATGGTGGAAAAAAATAACCCATCCATAACTTTGACCCATGAAGAGACCTTGATCTGGGGCAAATCAGCAGTAGTGAGAGAGTGTACTCCACAATATTACAGAGGTCTCTCAACAACAACAGAAGGAGGAAGGGAAGGCATGGGTTACTCATGCTCCCATTGTTTTCAAAATTCATCACTTGACAATTAGAACGCTTTCCACTCTAATCTTAAAAAATGTTTTGAACAATGTTCACAAACATGTATCTGAATCCCATTGTGTAACTGAAACATTTTTCTAAGATTAAAACATGGAGAGCATTGGCACATGGTTTGTTTGAACAAGTGGGCTTGTGATTTCTTATTCCTAAGGTAAATGAATATTTGATTAGGAGTCTTAGCAACTGCAATGCTGGAATTTTGAACTTTGTTTATTGAGTACAGGAATAAATTGCTTGCAAAGCCCAATAACTTTGTGAGACTGAAAAATTGAGATCTGAATGATATAGTCTTAGAGAAAACGCGGAGGGAATTTCTTTTTTTTTTTTTTTTTTTGTAATGATTAGAGCAGGATAGGCAGGACTCCTGGGTTCAGTTTCTAATTCTGATCCTCACTGCATGACCTTGTTCACCCATTTATGAAAAAGGTAAAATATTTTGCAGGGTGTCTGGAAGCTTTACTTAATTGAGTACAGGAATAAATTGCTTGCAAAGCCCAATAACTTTGTGAGACTGAAAAATTGAGATCTGAATGATATAGTCTTAGAGAAAACGCGGAGGGAATTTCTTTTTTTTTTTTTTTTTTTTGTAATGATTAGAGCAGGATAGGCAGGACTCCTGGGTTCAGTTTCTAATTCTGATCCTCACTGCATGACCTTGTTCACCCATTTATGAAAAAGGTAAAATATTTTGCAGGGTGTCTGGAAGCTTTACTTAATATCTGAAAAAATTAGCTCCTCAGATAAGATGTTACTGTATTTAAGTGCAATGTATTAGGAAAACTGAAGCAAATACAAAAAAAAGTAAGTCACTTTTTTATCCCAATTAAAGCATGCAGACAAAAAGAATTAAAGCTTCCCTCACTTGAACATGCACAACATTTGCAAGACAAACCCAGTCTCAGTTTTTAAGGGCCAGAAACTCTCTTCAGCTCCAATGCTATGGGCAAGAGCAAACGGGCACCACCCACTCTCTCATCACTTTTAGGGGGGAGAGTTGCACAACTTTTGAGGAGTTAGGTGGTACATGTTAGACTGACCCCCAGTTTCAGAATTCAAAGGCATTCCTCACAATCTGTGCATCACAGTGATATTTCCTTGGAGTCAAAAGTTTCATCCTGCAGTAACAGGACGTCTGAAAAATTGTTTTTTTATTACAAGGACAGAGAACAAAAGTAGGTGATTTATTTAAGGAGCAAGCAGTCAGTCTCAGATAAGAGAGAGCCTATCATAGCCTCCATGTTTTTCAGCTAATGAATGAGCATGGGAAACTGGAGCAAGATCAAAGTTGCTTTGTGACAAAATTGCTGACATTCCTGAAATAGCCGGGAGTTCCTCTGTTCACACAAAGTATGAATCAAGTTCACTGACATATAAAGAGAACCCACAATGGAACCTTTAATTCTATTGTTACCTGGACTCTCAACTTATTGCCCTGCTGACCTCCTACTAAAGCTCTTAAGAAATGACTGCCACTTCATCTTTTGTTTCCCTGCATATAAAGATGTCAGAGGTCAAGATGTGTAACCACAAAAAGGCAAACCTTTAGAATACAGCTGCTAGAGAGTACAGATTAAAATATTTAGATCGTTGTGTGGATTGACATGTATAAGTGATCTGAAAAAATATCCAAAAGAGTTTTGAATCCAAAGTGTCATCTGGAATTCCAACATATGTTGACCAGACAGGAGAATTTAAATACTGAATCTGTCTGTTATTAATTTATCTTTGCAGTAGTACAAGAGGCCCCAACTAGGTCTGAGGCTCCATTAGGCCGTGCTCTGTACAAATACAATGACGCTGTCCCACTCCAATGAGCCACCAATCGAAGGTGCTACAGTCAGACCTGCTAGAGTGGGCTGGCAGGACTATACTCAGGCACAGGGGCTCATGCCAATGGATCCAGCTTGCATGCAATAATGGAGAGAAAAAAAGGAAATTTGTGCCAACCTAGTGGCCTAGTCAGAGCATTCTGCTTTGCACTGACACACAGGAGAGCTGGAATTCTGCTATAGTCTGTGCAAGGCCAGAAGGACTTTGTGCTGCACAGGTAGCACACATCTCAACAGCTACCCAGCCCTGATAGCCTGGGGAAGGAAGAAGCAATAGCAAAACCCAAAAGGGAGGCCTCACCTAGAAGGATGGTGGCAGCCCAAATTGGGCCTGATTCACCTCTTATTTACACTGGTCTAATTCGGAGAATGTTCCATCAAGGTCAATAGAGTTGCATGGATGTAGAATCAGTATACAGTAAAACCTGCACTATCCGGAACTTAAGCATCTGGAAAACTGTAGAAACCAGCAAATTTTGACACCGGGAAAAGCAAAAAAAAAAAAAAAAAAAAAGGAAACTGGCCCTGGCCCTTTAAGTGCTCCTCAGACATGCAGCACGTACCTGGGGGAGGGGCAAACAGCAGCCAGAAGCAAGCATCTGAACTCCTCTTGCAGCTCCTGGGGCCCCCGGCAGTCCAGTCCCCCTGCAGCTCCCGTGTCCCCCCCTCCCCCCGCAGCTCCTGCACCCCCTCCCCAGCAGGCCACCCCTGCCATCTCTGCCTCCCACCCCCTCTCATCAGGCTGCATCCCGCACCCTCCCTCCCCCGCGGCTCCTGGCATCCCCGGCAGGCCAGCCCCTCTGTGGCTTCCACGCCCCCCCCCGGCAGGCCGCTCCCGCTTTCCCCCACTCCTGCCCCCTGGCTTCCACCCCCCCTCACCAGGCCGCATCCCACCCCCACAGCTCATGGCCCCCCCAGCAGGCTACATCCCAGCCCCCACATGGCTTCTGCGGCCCCCCTCCCCGATAACCAGAATTGTTAGGTTACCAGCGCACCCTAATCCCTAGGCATGCCAGATAACACAGGTTTTACTGTATGTGTGAAAACAACATTCTGGCTCAAACTTGAAGGAAAATAATATGTGGAGGCTGAGGGAGATTAGGAATATTTGGGGCGCTGACAAAGATGCTGAGGACCTCAGTGGAAAACAAAAGGGGGGGATACTGAAAATGCATCTTGGCAGAGGTCCTTTGTGTGGATTCTGGGGTGCTATGGTACCTGCCTGTCTTGCAAGTGTCCATGGTAGCAAGACCCTTACTCTTCCCCCCACTACTGTGGAACATTGTTCTTCTAGGGATACAATTCCTCCTGAGCAGTTGGAAAAGAGCAGGAGCAAGTTGTGTCTTAGCAGGTACACCATAATGATCTCTATTGACTTGTTACTGCTCACTGGATTCATCACAGGCCATTAAAATGGTTTCTGACAAGATTGGTTACTCCCCAGTTAGAAAAGATCATCTGGAATTTAAAAACAAAACAACTTGCCATTTAGCTGCTTTAGCAGGATGAATTGTATGAAACTGGATCTCACAGTCTCCTCACTCTGTACTGTTAGTCCACCATAGTTCTCTCTTTTTTTAAGCAAAGGGGCCCCTTTCTTTTGCTCCATCAGATACCCCTCTCTTCTGCTTCTAGATAGTCATCTAGTTTGTCTGCTGTATGTACTAGGGATGTTAAAATGTGATTATTTCCCTAATCGAATAGTCGATAGATTTTCTGTCGACTATTTGATAGTCGACAAGGGAAGGCAGTTGCAGCGCTCAGTCTAGTTTGCGCCGATTCACAGCACAAGCGGCCCGGCTGCTGCTCTGCATTAAACAGCCCATGGAAGCTACATGCGAAGGTGCTAGCTTGGTCCCTGCTCCCGGGTCTCTCTTCATTCTGAAAATGAAAATTCTGGTCTGATGAATAAAAAGAGACCCGTGGAGCAGGGACCGAGCTAGCGCCTTCACGCGCGACTTCCCTGGACTGTTTAATGCAGAGTGGCAGCTGTGTGTGTTTGGCGGGGGAGGGGGGGGAAGGGAGGGTGAAGTTTGCTGAATGAAGAGAATCCCACAGAGCAGGGACTGAGCACATTCACGCGCTGGCTTTCTAGTGCAGACCAGGAGCCGGGGGAGAAGCAATTAGTTGATAGTGCTAATCTAGAAGCTCCTGTTTATCAATTAGTCGACTAGATCCTAACATGCCTACTATGTACTATTGCTTGTTCCACTGCAGGGACATGGACAATCCATTCATTCATGGCATGTGCTTGTCACCACAGAAGAGGAGGGAAGATTTGCTGGGAAGGGCAGTGTGGTATAGCGGATTAGTGGATGCAACCTTGAACTGGGAGTGACATGAGGGTTCTATCCTTAGCTCTAATAAATGAGCCATGTGTGATCTTAGGCAAATCACTTCCTCTATTTCCTCTTCCACTCATTTGTCCATCTTGCCAATTTGGAGTGTAAGCGCCTCGGGGCAGCAGCTGTCTCATACTAAATGACTAGCAAAATAGTGGTGGACATAGCGCAGAGTTGAGGGAAAAAAGTTGTTGAACAAAACAAACCAAAAAAACCCAGCTGCCGCATTTGGTCGAGCAAAAAAAAAAAGCAATAAATAAAAACTGGCACCCCCAGCAGGCGAGCCCCCCCACAGTTCCCACGTGCCCCCCACCCGGCAGGCCTCCCCGCTATCTCCACCACCTGCCCCCTGGCTTCCACCCTCCCTCACCAGGCCGCATCTTGCACACACACCCCACAGCTCCTTGCACCCCTGGCAGCCTAGGCCGCCCATGGCTCCCACGCCCCTCCCCTGTCAGGCCGCCCCTGGTTTGGTTTTTTGACTCCCGGTGGTGCCATCTTGCTGGCACCGTTTTGCTTTGCTGTGCTGGACGGCTCAGCACAGGGAGCACCCAGTGAGCACAGGGAACTGGGGGCTTGTAAGGGTGCAGGGGCGGTTTTGCAAGCCACAGGGGATGCTTCAGGAGCCGCACTTTCTGCGGTGAAGAACCGCAGGTTGGCCACCCCTGGTCTAGCATAAGTGGGACCCCAATTGGAATGGGGAGGAAGGAAGAAGGCAGTAAAAAGCGTTTCTCTGTCTCTTATTGCCATAAAAATGCAGTTCACTAGTAGGCTCCTAGTTCTGTACATGCTCACAGTGGTACAATGACCTAATGAGTCATCATCCTGATGCACTGACGTGCCAAATAGTGAAAGGAAATCTGCAGTCAGAACACCAACCCTGCTTAGTGCTCTAAGGAAATTCCCATCCTGTGAAGTCTGAGTGGAATTAGCTGCAATTTTCATTTTAGAACTAGTTGACGCTAATTGCTTCCACAGAGAATAGTTTTCTTAGCAGCAAACGGAAAAAGCTTGCAAGAGATGTCTATGAAGAGCGAAGGGTGGTTATTGCATTAGATTAGGTATTTTTGACTGTGAAATATGTAGTGGTGGGATGAAGACAGAACCTTACAAAGACTGTAGGTCACACCTAAAGGATGAAGGATTGTGTCCTAGAATGCAGTGACTCTGAAAGGATTTGGACGTTATGGTGGATAACCAGCTGAACAAGAGCTTTTAGTGTGGTACTAAGACCAAGAGGGCTCATGCAGCTTCTGGATATATAAGCAGGGCTGGCCTTACCATGAGGCGAACTGAGGCGGCCGCCTCAGGTGCCAGACTGTGGGGGGAGCGTCAATAGGGCCTAGAGTGTAGAAAATTGTGTCTGCTGCTGGTGCATAGGTATTCTCTTTGCAGTACCATGAGAGGAGTAGAACAGGAAGAAGGCAGAATTGAGACCTTTCAAAGTTTTGGCCCAAGCGAGGGGGCATAGGGGCGTCATTTGAGCTCCCTGCCTCAGGTGCCAAAATGTTGTGGGCCGGCCCTGTATATAAGCCCGGGACTATTGAAAAGGAGTAAGGAGGTGATATTACCTCTGCAGACAGCATTAATCAGACTATGACTAGAATACGTGTCTACTTTGGTGTCCGCACCTCAGAATGATACTTCAGTTCCACACCCCAGCCCTGGAAATGTCCATGCTGAAGTGGTTGTGCCCACGAAAGCTCATGATACCATCTACATGTTTTGTTAGTCTTTAAGGTGCTACCAGACCATTTGTTGTTGTTGTTTTTGTGGTACAATTTATTAGAGTGCAATCAGATTACTTCTCTTTTTGTTATTCTATACACCTCCCATATTGATTAATGAAACAAACCGTGGCTCCATCTAACAAGTCAAGTGACTGTTGTATTCTATTCTGTCACCTATTAGAACTTGCAGGACATTTTGCTTATAGCATCTTCCTGGTTGGCTCAACTATTAGAGTTCCTGGCAGCTCTAATGAGATTTCTCAAAATTGTCTTTTCACCACAAGAGAAAGTTTATAATCCTCTATTTAGCCTCTGTGGCACCACTGAAAAATTGAAGACTATAGTGCTTACTGTTTTGCAAACATTGTATAACAAATCTTATCCTGGACTGGATCAGAAATCTGCAAATGAACAATTTCTTTAAAATAGGATCAGGGCAGTTTGTTGAGATACAAGCAAAGAACCAACTCAGGGCTTTGGCTAATGGTCAAATTAAACCTAAAAATGTAGTGAGATTTGAAGAGTTTTCCCTATGGTACCTCATTTCCCCATTAATTTACATTTTTCTTGCACCACTGCATTTTCTGACTCTGTTCTGATCAGGGCTGAATCTGCTGAAACGACAAGAGATGTTGTGGTCTAAGATTGCTTTCCTTCTATTTCAGGTCCTAGTATGGCTGCCATTATCCTCCTATTTAAGCACCTTGCATCACTTACCATATTTATCCTCAGAACACCCCTGCTATGTAAAGAAAGGCTATTGCTTTCTTGCCCAAGGTGACACAAGAAGTCTATTGTGGAACACAGAACTGAATCTAGTTCTCTGGATTCACAGGTTAGTGCCTGAACCACTGGATTCTCTTTCCTCCAAAGTGCCAACTAAAAACCAAAAAAGACAACAGAATGCACTGCCTTTTTACTGAAAGAATACTGGAAAAGGTGAAGGAAATAAGCAAATATTACAGTTCTTTCCTCCTGATTTCATGGGGTGGGAGGAGGTGTAATCAAATGTTTCGAGGTTGGTAGTAATATTTTTATAATGTGTGTATTCTCCTGCGAATCACTTGTTGCCATAGGAATGTCTGGTGAATGCAGGATTTTTGTCTGTTTCAGTGGTAGGTAAGAAAATATGTGCTTTGTTTTGCTGAGAAAAAAGGATCCTTTCTTTTATCTCCTTTATCTTTTATCTCCAGAAGTAGCAGCCATTAAGCTGATCAGGGCACTTTTCCAGTGCTAGGGTTTAAAGGAAAAGAGTAATGCTGTCACAACAGAGATGAGGGTCTGGAAACACATAGCAAGCCTTCCTACCAGATACCTTATGCTGGGCTTTAGAGTGCCATGTGATAGTGTGTAAGCAGCACAAAGATTGTGTGTCACTCCAGAGCAGCTGTAAAACATCTAGTAATACTAATGTTTCCCTCTCCAGAGCATGTTGAACATTTTAAGGCTCAAATGGCCATTGATTTGTGTTGTTGAAATGTTTGGGGTGGTCTAACTTGACGTAGCTTGTTGGGCCTGATTTTCAGAAGCATTGGCAACTCTTGTTGACTGTGTTGTTTGTGTGCTAAGGACCTCTGAAAATGAGGCCCATAGTTTCTCCAATTGATTATCCAAACAAACGAGGTGCCCAAAAATCAGAAGCCGCTTATTAAAATTTAGGCCTAAATACTGAAGTAATAGTTTGGTGCAAGCTGTTATCACCTTTGACCCAGAGATTTCAAAGCAATACACATCAATGAATTTCAGACATTAGTTTCCAAACATCTAGAATGAGGTCCTAACCCCAGGAGAATTTTGCCATTGACTTCAGTGGACCAGAATCTCACCCCTGTATTGGAACTTAGATTATTTATAAAAAAAATCTCTATGTTAAAAATTCTACACCCCTATGAGGCTCCCAGCCACATTGTACCAACTGGGCTGTGTTGTTGCTAGTTCTTTTTGCGCTAATTAAATTTTTTCAATTTTACATTTTTTAAAACACTGAAATTGTGTGCGTCTGTTTTCCCCCCAAATCCTCCATCTTTTCAGGACAATGACGACATATATTAGCCAGCACTTAATTTCACAATCTCTCGGTCTTAATAATGTTAGATTTTTATGTATTGTAGTTTTATCCTTGGTTCATTGTGAAGCCCTAACAAGGCTGCTTAGCAACTAATTCACAGGTTAAGTTGCTAAGAAACAGTCAAGGGAAGTAGATTAGTCTCTGTGCCCTGCCAGGTGGCTGGAATACATCACAGGCTCCCCAGTGTTGGGGGGCATGAGCCTTGGGGGCCGGATGCAGGCAAGCCAGGGGCCGGATGCGGCCCCGAGGTTCTCCACACCTGTTTTATAGCTTTATTTGTCCCCTGTTTACATATATATATATATATATATATATATATATATATATATATATGAGAGTTTGTCTGTCAGCAAGCAAGTCCATCTGTCTGTCTGTTCAAGAACTCCTCCTAGCCAGTAAGAGCTAGGACCACCAAATTTGGAGCAGCAGGAGACAGGGTCGAGATAAGCTTCCCACCCACTGTATGGGCAGCAAAGCCTCCACTGAAGCCAGTCCCTAGGATCCGGCTCTGGCCAGCATTGCCCACACCACAACCAGCCCCTAGGAGCTTCCACCCACCTAGCATGGCCCCCACCATGGCCAGCCCCACAGATCCTCTGCCTGAACAGCGTGGCCCTTGCTGCGTCCAGCCCCTGGGAGCCAATGCTTGGCCAGCATGGCCCCTCCCGGCTCCTCCACCTCCTAGACCTCCAGCCCCTGCCCTGAGCCCTTCCTCACCCCCCAACTCTGACTCCAGCATCCCCCCAAAACAACCCACTGCTTTGAGCCCCTCCTCATCCCAACCCTGACTCCTGTATCTCCACACCTCAAGCCCCTTTCCTTGAGCCCCCCACATCCTCAAACCTGAACTCCTGCATCTCCACACACACCACAGCTTCCTGCCCTGAGCTCCTCCTTACCCCTCAAAACTGACTCCTGCACCACCCCCACACTCCTAGCCCCCAGCCCTGAAGGACCCAAGCAATACTGGATAAATCTTCTAGTAATATTATATAACTAAAGAACAGCTGATTGCAAAATAGTCTGTTTTCCCCTTTTGGTTTGCAAGTTCTCTCAGATCTAAAATATTTCAGAATTGTAGCCACATAAAAATATTGCACCCTTATAAACTATTTCATATTTTCTGCCTCAAGACAGTAGGCAGCTCCTGCTATCACAGATATGGTTCAGAAACTGAATGTGAACTTGCCAGTAGAGAGCTGCAGAGAACTCCCATAATAATTGTTTGTCATGAAATAAGAGGGAAGGTCCTCTCATGGATTGATAACTGGTTAAAACACAGGTGTGACGGGACCGCGGGCATGGCGGCAGCAGCAGCCACAGAGTTCCCTGAGCCCCGTACTCTTGGGAGCCCCGAGGAGGCTTTTTTTGGGGAAGGCGCGGCTTCTCGGCGGCCATGTGCTGCTTGCTCTAACGCCACCCCAGGGAGTGATGTATGGCCATGTGCTGACATCAGGGGGATGCCAGAAAAAGAGCGGGGCCCAAGCACAAGAAGGGCGGGGAGTACAAAAGAGGGCCAGACGGGCCCAGGAGGAGAGGTGGAAGTGGAAGTTACAGGGGCGACGGAAGGAGGAGAGGAACCCGGAGATCAGGGGAGCAGGAACCAGGAGAGGCCAGAGGGTTGCCTGGAGACTGACTAGTTGGGAGATGCAAAGGAGGGAAGGAAGAGACCCAGGACTGAGCGTTGGAGCCAACAGGCATCTTGAGGATTGGCGACTTACGGCGGCTGCCCCACCAACAGGACAGGCAGTTGTGTCCCTGTCTTTAGAGTCCTGGGTTGGGACCTGGAGTGAGGGTGGCCCAGGTCCCCCTCCCTTCCGTCGGGTGACACCTCGGGGGTAGAAGCCCTTCTGACGGGGTCAACCCAGTGATCCTAACGACTGGTATTGTCGAGACTGAGCATAAATAAGGACTGGGACATGGGAAGAGGGATTAGGGAGGTGAAGGGGAGCATGCGGATGGGAGGCTACGCCTTTAACCCCGATGATGACACGGCTGTAAACCTGAGGGGAGGCCCAGATCGTGACAACAGGAAACAAAGGGTAGGAATAAATGTAAGTTTTCAGAGTGGAGAGAGATAACTAGTGGGGACCCCCACGAGAATGTCCTTGGACCAATTCTGTTCAACTTATTTATAAATTGTCTAGAGAAAGAAATTAGCCAGGATGGGTAGCAATGGTGTCCCTAGCCTCTGTTTGTCTGGAAATGGGTGACAGGAGAGGGATCATGTGAGGATTACCTGTTGTGATCCCTCCCTCTGGGGCATCTGGTATTGGCCACTGTTGGCAGACAGGATACTGGGCTAGATGGACTGACCCAGTGTGGCCATTCTTAATGAAAGAGCATTGGTTGTACTCCATGAAAGCAGGGTCTCTTCTTTCCCCAGATAACATACCTTTCTCATTTCCTGTGCAGCTGTTCTGATGTAGTCAATGCACAGAATACACAATAATCCCTTATCCTCTTAAAACATGTATTAATCTAAAAAAATTTTATGTAAGGTAAAGAAAAATAAATTTAACCACATCCTCAGAGCATAGTTTGCCAATTGATGACCTAAACTCCTCTATAAACTGATTCGCAACCAGACTGAAGAAGACTGTGAAAATCTTTGTTGCTTTCTAAGAAATAAACATTGTAAATGATTGTTCTCTCCTGATATAATCAATCAGACATACAATATTGCTGCAAATACTGGACCTAACTTTGTGCATCTACTTACATAGCAAGAGGTTTGTTTTAGGGTTTTTGCTTATAACTTCTAGTCTGTTTTTTTTCTTTTTACTAATAATGTACAGTTGGAACCAGAGCTGTGACAAATTATATAGGAAGAGTTGTTCATGTTTTAAAACGAATTAACTTGAACTGCATTCACTTTCTGTCTGTTTTCAGTAACCAAAAAAATTCATTGTCATGAACATTTGCCAAATTTTAAATAAGTATTGAAGACTATGTAACAAATATTGGCGATTATGCACAGAAAGTGATAGTCTAGTCCATGACCATGAATGCTCACACCAGAAAGACGATTCTTAGGGTTACACATATCTAATCAGAGCACTGATAGAAACAAGGTCATCAAACCGATTAAATTTTGAATAGTGAATATTGCTTACATGCAATATTATGATAAACAGAAGTTATTCAGCAAATCAATGCAAATAGTGAATAAATCATAAAAGATTGTGATCTATTCAGAGATAGAAAAAAGTTACTTTTGGAATAGACCATGAATTTTTTCCCCAGCTCTACCTAGCTGCAGCAACTACCACCCTAGTAATGTGTATAGTGCTTCACAAAGTAGGAATGGGAATGCCACCATCACTGCTAATGAATTTTGCAAATTAAATAGCAGATTTCTTCCCACATCAGTTGAGGAAAATGGCAGATTATTTTGCAAGGAAATAGACAGTCACCATCTTTAGCAACCTGACCCTTTGCAGTCATGCACTGAATATCATAAACACCAGGGCTTCTAATTTGAGTTGGCATTAGCTGATGGGAGAATGGAAGAGTTTCCAGGACATTGGCAATATTTCTTGCTTGTTACAATTAGTGGTGTAAGATCTGCAATGTTCATCTGAACAATGCAGTGAGACCAGAGGGCATCTCAGGTTAATGACTTGGAAGGGAAACAGATTTCCAACACACTTCAGTTGGCTGACACAGAGGTGGAGGGGAAAAGTTTTCGTAAACTGTTCAGTATAGTGAAATAAAGGTCTGTAAATTCAAAGTGAAAATGCAGTTTTTATTGGCAGAGGTAATATTAGGCATAGGCAGTTGCCTAGGGCACTGTATCTAAGGAAGCATATTAGTATTGGGAATGACATGGTCACTCATTAAGATTATTGCTAAATCATTCTTCTCTCCCTGTAGAGGCATCTGCTCACATTTGTCTCTACAGACAATTAAGCGAAAATTGTGACTATGTTTTTGAAGGAGGAAATGATGCAGACAGGGAACTAGGGATGTAATCAAGTAGTCTACTACCCGATAAGTATAAGCTGATTGGATAGTCAAGTGGAGTACTCGACTACTCACTCCCCTCCAGCCCACTTGCTGCCTCTGTATGAGAGGCAGTAAGAGTGGGGACAGGAGCCGGTGCTGAGGAGTCGGCTTAAAAGCCGGCTCCCCTCATCACCAGCTCTGTGGTGCTGCCTGCCCCTCACTGCTGCCTCTATCAGAGGTAGTGGGCAGGTGGAGGGCAGACTGCTGCAAAGCAGTTCCTGCCTGCAGCAAGCCGTGCTGCCACGAACAGGGGCTGCAGGACACAGTATGAGCCAAGACTGAGCAGTCCTGGCTCACACAGGTTCAGGACCGCAGCACCTCTGCATTTTAAATGTAGTAAGAGCAGCTGGGCTCTTACCACATTTAAAATGTTCAAAAGCTTATAGCCAAGCTCTAAGGTACTGCCAGATTTGCTCCAGTCCCACAGACAGAGACAAACACCTACAGGATCTATATAGAGCATTCTTAAAACTGAAATACCCACACGGAGAAGTGAAAAAACAGATCGATAGAGCCAAAAAGAGTACCCAGACATGAACTACTTCAAGACAGGCCCAAAAGAGAAAACAGAATACTACTTCTCATCACCTACAGCCCACAACTTAAACCCCTCCAACGCATTATGAACAATCTACAACCTATCCTGGAAAATGACCAGAGGCCTTGGGGAAAAGGCCAATACTTGCTTACAGACAATCCCCTAACCTCAAACAAATTCTTTCCAGTAACCACACAACATACCTCCATCATAATCATCCAGGAACCCACCGCTGCAATCAGCCCCGGTGCCAACTCCTCCCACACATCTACACTAGCGATTTCATCACTGAACCCAACAACATCAGCCACCAAATCAGAGGCTCATTTAATTGCACATCTACTAATGTGATCTATGCCATCAAATGCCAGCAATGCCTCACTGCCATGTATATAAGCCAGACTGGACAGTCTCTACAAGAAAGAATTAATGGACACAAATCAGATATCCAAAAAGGGAATACACAGAAACCTGTTGGAGAACACTTTAATCTGCCTGGACACTCATTAATGGATCTAAGTCATCGTGTTGTTTCAGGCCAATTCCACAGGCCAAATACACGAGGAAGGATTGGAACTAAACATCATTTACAAGTTTAATTCTTATGCAAATAGAATGAACAGGGACATGGGCGGGCTCACAAACTACCTTCCACATCCTAATGACTTAACCAACCAATCAGTGGAGGTGCTAATTGTTCTTATCAGCCACTGGTAACTACTTGAACCATCTACTCACTGTCTCTCTCTCTCTCTCTCCCCTCGCCCCCCCACCCCACACCCTCCCTGCTCCTTTTCTATCCTCTTTTCCCCCACCCCCGTCTCTTATTTATTCTTGGATCTGGACTTCTGAAGAAGTGTGTTGTGCCCATGGAAGCTCATGATATCAGCTACATGTTTTGTTAGTCTATAAGGTGCTACTAGACTTTGTTTTTTAAAAAAAAGTTTTTACATTTAAAATGCAGAGGTGCAGCAGTCCCAGAACGAGCCTCCCCTTATTGACTAATCATGTAGTCCAGAGGTTCCCAACCTTTTTTATGCCATGGATCGGCAAACCCATTCACAAATTTTTGGTAGACTGGTAACAGTGTATTTGCATATTCATTGTACAGATAATGAAAATGCAAATATGCAAATAAAATTTTGCCATCCATCTAGCCCCCAACCCAATCCCTTGCTCCCCAGTGCCTAACATCCTTTGACTCCCCACCTCTGTAGCTCATGCCAACTCTCACCTGCCCAGAGCACACTGTGTGGTACTCCAGCAGTGTAGTGTAACTATGACAAACTGCATCTACATAAACATGATGCTCTCCATAGGTACAGGGCGAGGGGGTGCTGCTGCTGAACCCCCTGACTTGAAATGGCTTCCTTCGTAAGCAGGGTTTACAGTTTGGTTCAATGGCTCTCAACACCCCCATGATGCAAATTATTCTAACTCTGTTATTGGCCTCTGCCTCTTAGGAACCTCTTTCACAAAAGCAAAACACTGTGGTGTAAGCAGGAATGAAGTACAAATGATTAGTTCAGATCTGCTAATATCAGGCCATTGTTTAAAAAGGAACACTTTAAATATAACTAATTTTCCTGTTCTCTGCAGTGCTTTGCAATGTATTGTCCACTAGGTGGTGGTTTCCTTGAACTCCAGAGGTGACAACATTATAAGTGCTGTTCGTTGAATGGATGGCTATTAGATAGATATACTGTAGCTTGTATTGTCATTTGAGAACCTTCAGTCGACATGTAGCTTATTATTAATAGAAAAGCAGTAAGCCATTCTATTTCCTATATTTGTTACTGCTGTATGTACACTACTTGCTTATGTTGGTCTGATAAAGTATTGAGATATTACAGCAGCAGCTACAGAGCATCACCCTCTGTATACCAGAAAGTCACTGTCTAACCAGTGTACTGCTGCATAACCCAGATATCTTGTATTGCAGGGAGAGAGAGGAGGCTTTATAGGCAAGTGGAGAAAGGCGGTGAGGAGGTAATTAGAAGGTGCCATGAAGCAAGTCCAGTCGTCATGGCATTCCAAACACTGATTACTGTTTCCAAACTGGGCCTACAGTCAATTTAAAAACCAGTCCTTCTTGTTATTGTGCAGGTGTGTGCAGGTTCATGGACCATATGGTTTGCTACTGCAATGGATCTTATTCTTTATTTCTGTAACTGAATATCAGTTAATAACTTTTCATAATAATTCCGCTTGTATCAACTTCTAGGGACGGGGGGCAGCCAGGCACAAAGCCCTTTCTTTGTCATACTTCAGCTGTGTCTGTGGAACACCTGCAGAGAAAGGGGTCTCTGTAACAGACCTCATGGCAATAACAACATCCTGGGTCCACTTATTGACATCTGCAGGTTCAAAAAGTGAAGAGGCCAAGAGGTGGATCCAATTATTCTCCCTCTCCCCCCAGAGGACTGTGTCTGCCGTTTTAAAAACAAGCTAGCAAGGAGCTGAAAAACCTTTCACAAGGTTTTCTCAAAAGCCTTTTCTGGAGGGACTGAACACAGGATTGGAAAAATTAGGACTGTGACAGGCGAACAGCCAGTCCTATTTAGTGTTCTTGCCCATCAGCCTACATTGCAAATAGTACACCTCGAGGCATGAGCAGATCCTTAGAACAAAAAGGACACTAAAGGGTAAGTGCCAGGTTACACTTGTGTCTGTAGCAGGAAAGATTGTAGAGGGTGGGGTTAGGGGTTGCAGGGGCGAGGTAGGTTATTATGGTGGGATATTGTGAGTAGGATGTTTCTGAGATGATTTGCATGAAGGAAAATAAACTGATAGAAGGGATACAAAGATGAGAGTGTTACATCAGAGCTAATTCAATCAGGATGGATGTGAATAAGGAAATATGAATCTTATTCACGTCTACCCTGATTGAATTAGCTCTGATGTAATATTCCCATTTCTGTATCCCTACTATTTGTTTCATTTTCTTTTCCTTTATGCATCTGATGAAGTGAGTTGCAACTCACAAAAGCTTATGCCATAATAAAATGATTAGTCTTTAAGGTGCCACAGGACTGCTTGTTACACTTGTATGTACTGATCAATTAAAATATTCCAGTTTTAGAAAGTTGCTGAAGACTGATGGCTGTGTGCATGTTCGGGGTCTGTTCTGGGGCCTGACTGCCATGCAGTGCTATTGCAGGTCAAGTGAGACACTGGCAATGCTCCCTGCCTCAGTTTCTCCTCCCCCAGGCTTTGTCTCTCAGAGATTCACATGGGTCAACTCTCCAGTTGAGTCACTTCGAGTTTGATCCCTTTTGGAGTAACAAGGCCAAACAAAAGAAAACCCAAATAAACAGAAGGTTCTTCTGGCCTTCATGGCTTCCCTGCAGTATGCCCTCTGGGTCCTCTTCCCAGTCCTTGATGGGTTACCTTGCAATCTCTCTGTGGCTATATCTACACTACATACTACGTTTTTCTGAAAAAAACTTCACTTATATCCACACTGCAATTGCGTTCTTTTGACAAAAAAAAAATCAAAAGAACAGAGAGGTTTTTCCGACATTGGTAAACCTCTTTCTATGAGGAAGAAGCAAGCCTTTTTCCAAAAGAGCTCTTTCGGAAAAAGGCACGTGTGGACGGGGATGAGGGAGTTCTTTTGAAAGAAGAGGAAAGAGGAAAAAGCACAGGTGCCCTGGTGGCCACTCCTCCATAGTAATCACAGCTTAAATGCAAGATAGTGTCCATTCAGTGTGGATGCTATCGTTCAAAAAAGCAGATCACTTTTTCGATGTGTTTTGGCAGTGTGGATGCTCTCTTTCAGAAGAAGTTTTTTTGGAAGATCTCTTCCGGAAAAGCTTTTTTCCGAAAGAAGCCTGCAGTCTAGACATAGCCACTGTGGCTCCTGAAGCAACAAAAGACCCTAGACCTTTGAATAGTTTGAATCTGATTGCTGCTTCCAAATGCAGGTCTTGAGGTAGGAAGATGTCTTCTTCCGAAAAGAGCCTGCAGTCTAGACATAGCCTCTGGCCCTGGGATAGAGCTCTGACTGCCAGGCTTTTTCCCCTACTGATCTTTAAAAATTTCCTGTAGACTCTTATTCAGGGGCTTCCACAGAGACCTGACTGATCTATAGTTCCAACTTAGGTTTCTAGTAAGCTGCTACCTGACCCTCTTTAGTCCTTACCCCCTCAGGCTGGGAAGCAGCTAATTAATTATGGCACAACTGTAGCTGATCCCATTTCCCCTTAAATAGGCCAGTCACCCTACGAAGAGGTCAATTGAATGTTTTTATCAAGGATCAGGAAAAAAAACCTCTAGTCAGTCTCAGCTTGATCTGGACCGGCGGTTCCCAATCACTGGTCCGCGGACCAGTGGCAGGCCATGAATCCCTGCCTACTGGGCCGCAGCACTCTGCCAGGCCATGCCTTCAGTTGCTAATGAGCCCTGTCTGTTCCGCGGCAGCCATGCAGCCTGGCCGATGGGCCTGCATGCCGGGCAGCCGCCCCATGTCCTTTCCAATAGTGGGCGGCATGTTCGGGACCAGGGAGCAGAGCCTTCATGGCCATGAGCAGCCCGGCCTTTATTGATACCAGGGAAAATCAAGTTAGAGGCCCTGTCACGGGGCGTCTCCTACTTTCCCCCTCTCGGGTCTACTGTCTGCCCTGCGCACTCTACCCCGGGCCATAGTCTGGCCCCAATCCTTGGGCCTGACAGGCTGCACAACTAGAACTGGTCAAATAGACAGGCTCACTGGCCCTTAAAAGCAGGGCTTGCTGGCCCACCGGCCGGCGTCAATACCCAGAGTCAGTAGCTGGCCCTTTAAGGAAGGGCTCACTGGCCAGTCAATACACAAAGTCACGGGAAGGGGCCACAACCCCGGTAGGGGGACCCGGGCCCACCCTACTCCACCGAGTCCTGGCCCAGGGCCCTGTGAGTGGCAGGAGGACTCACCACTCGCTCGGCGGGGAATCTATCCGAAACGCGCCGAGGATTCCAGGGTGGGTGAGGTGGCTCCTGTCCCCTCCCTGGGCCACTTCCTACCTGGTCCAGTGGGATGGAGTCCCAGGTGCTCACCAGGTCCACTACTTCCCTGGGAGCTGCTTCGCCCTTGTCAACAGCTGGGGAGATGTCCCAATGGGCCCTCGGGTCTCTGCTGTCTTCCCTCTGATCAGCTGGCTGGTGCGGGTCCAGCACTCCCCTCTGAGGTCCTTCCTCTCCAACAGTCAGCCCAGACTGAGCCTTCCTCCAGGCTTTTATACCTGGGCTGCAGTCTGAGCATGCGCAGCAGAGTCGTGGGGGCAGGGCTTCTTCGGCCTGGTGTGCCTGATTAGGCTCAGCCTTCACAGTGCGGGGCTGATACACCCCGTCACAGGCCCCCAGAGAGCCATGCTGGGTGTCCACGATTTCCACCCCACTTGTGGCAGGGCCCGGCTTCCGTCACAGGGTCTCCCATGCCGGTTCCAGCCTACACCACTTGTCTGGCCACTTCCCAACATCCCAGGGTGCCGCAGCCAGCAGCGCCAGTTGGAGTTGTGCAGCAGGAGCCGGGCTCCCTGACTTAAACCAGCAGATGTCAGGGGAGCTACTACCACCCAGCTGTTGGGTGGGTGCCGCAAGCCCAACGCACATGGGCTGAGTGACCCTGCACCTCTAGGTCCCAACTGTTAGCCTGGGGAGGAACTCTCGAGCCACCAGAAACGTGTGCCCACCCCCTGTCGCTTGTGCCACAGACACTGCTGATCAGAGGCGTAGTGAGGGTGTTATGCGCCTGAGGGCAAAGGAAAAATTTGCGTTCCCCCCCCCCACACCCCCCGGCCGCCATGTGGCACGGCCCTGAACCTGGTGCACAGCTGAGGGGAACTTGTACCGCATCTTCCCTCATGCCCTACAGTTTGGAGGAGGGTTGGGCTTGGAGCAGAGAGGCAGGGAGGAGGCTCCAGCTGCCGGTGGCAGGCAGAGTAGGAGCACATGAGCTGAGGGATGATGGGGGGAGCAGAATGGGATTAAATTGGCACCTCCCTAGCATGGTGTCCAGGGGCAACTGACTCCTCCGGCCCCCTCGCTGCGCCACTGCCCACCCTCTTGCAGACCTATCATCTTATGCATGTGCAAGATCTGTGAGAGCTGTCCCATGAATCTGCAGTTAGCGTCTGTGGCGCCTGCTTCTGGGTGGTGTCTCAATGCTGCCACATTCACCTGCAAAGAGGGGGCTTCCCAAAGCAGGCCCTTGCTGCTGACCCCCAAGGCATCCACAGGTCCAGTCTCCTTTCAGTGGGCCCACTGATCTTGTATCTGGCTTCCATCACCTCTCCAACCTTTGCAATTGCCCAGAGGTGCTCGCCTTCCACCTTATCCATTCCCATCTCATTCACCCCACAGGGACAGTCTCTGCCTCACTTGTCCTAGGGACTATTCTACCAAGACATAATACAAAGCTTCCATGTAAAAGGACTCAATACAAAGCTAAAAACTTCAATGAGAGAATGATTAATACAGAGACGTGTCTGCATCTGCTGCAGGGAGACACCTCTGCCTGCCTCCACCCCTCTCTCCCAGAGTCTACAGCCCCATTGCAAAGCGGGGGAGGGGAAGAAAAGAGGCTGAGGCCCATCCAACGGGACTGAAGCAGTCATGAGCAAGCCATGCCCGGGAGCCATTCTCCTGTCCATTGCTGGTGCAGTGTTGCTTCAGGCACACACGCTGAAATGCAGTCACCTCTAGGGTGGGCTGGACAGCTGTTTAACACATGCACAAGGTTTCAGGCAGGGGGCAGTGCGGGCTGCCTTCCTGCAGAGCCCCCATCAGAACTACCGTGCCCTCCTGGCCTAGGAAAAGAATAAACAGGAGGACTGGAAATTAACCCGTCCAGTCTCATGTCCCCTAGGCAGGGAATGAGCCATCTACATTAGGCCCCAGCTGGAGTATCTTGTGCAGTTCTGGGCGCCACATTTCAGGAAACGTGGAGAAACTGGAGAAAGTCCAGAGAAGATCGACACAAATGATGAAAGGTCGAGAGAACATGAGATATGAGGCAAGGCTGAAGGAATTGGCCTAGTTTATCTTGGAAAAGAGAAGACTAAAAAGGGACATGAGAGCAGCTTTCAAGTATCTAAAAGAGTATCATAAGGAGGAGGAAGAAAAATTGTTGTGCTTGGCCTCTGAAGTTAGGATGAGAAGCAATGGGCTTAAATTGCAGCAAGGGAAGTTTAGGTTGGACATTAGGAAAAACTTCCTGCCTGTCAGGGTGGTTAAATACTGGAATAAATTGCCTAGGGAGATTGCAGAATCTCCATCACTGGAGATATTTAAGACCAGGTTAGACAGACATCTGTCAGGGATGATCTAGGGTAACTCAACTTTGGAAGCCCCAGGGGGCCACACTGATACTTACAGAACATGCTAAGGGCCTCAACTTAAGTGTGGTTGCATATGCAAGCAAATATATACAAATAGCTTCTCTCACACTGACAGGCATGAATACAAAGATTAAGGCAAAACTACAGAACACCAGGCCCCATTTAAGTCAGTTCTGCTGATATTAATAAAATGCAACATTTACCCGATTTCTACCCATGTGACAACACTTTTCATGAGCAATGACAGTCCAAGAATTTAACTACTAAAACACATATCAACAGAAGATCATTACACTGACTACTTCTTTGTTTTGGCTCCCACTCGCCGGCCATGTGTTGATCCCCACATAAACCCAAACTGCACCGCGGGGCGCAAACAAACTGGCCGTGGGCAACATACCAAGTTATTAATAAATATTTTATAAACCTTTACCTTTTCTCTCTGCTGCCATGTTTCCTCTCCTTGCTCCATCATCTCCCCTGGTGCCTGCTGCCCCCCAACTCCTCACCCTCCTCTGCTGTCCTGACTCCTGCCCTTCTCACTGCCCTCAGCCCTCCTGCGACCTGCCCCCCCTCCACTAGCCCTTCTCTCCCCCCTGTGCCCACTCCTCCCGTAGCCCCACTCTGATCATGTGAGCTACCCCTCCTCAGCCCCTCTTCTAACACCTCCCTCTACACACCTGCCCTGCCTCTCTCCTCTGGTGCTGGTCCCTCCCCTGCAGGTGTCTGCCCTTCTGCTTCACCCCCAGAATCCCCTGGCACCTGCACCTCCCCTTAGCCTTGCACCCTCCTGGTGCCTCCCCCTTCCCTCACTGCTCCTGCCCCCTTTGCCCTCTTTTTCCCTGATGCCCACCCCCTCACCACTCTCTGCCCCCATTCCCCTCATGCCCCTCTGTGCCCTCACACATGACTTGCTCCATCCCCACCTTTCTCATGCCCACCCCTTCTTTCAAGCCTTCTCCTAGCACCTTCTCCTCCACCCTCTAGACCCCAATGCCCTTACCCTCTCCTCTTCTCTCCCAGCATCACCCTGTCCCCTCTCCCACTGACACCTCCCCTCCTGCCCTTTTCCTCATTGTCTGCACTTAGCCCCCTGGCATTTGTCTCTCCTCCACCCTGTCTCTTGGTGCCTTCCCCTTTCTTCCCCCTCTCCCCTCCCCCTCCGCACAAGCCCCTTCCTCCCCCTCCCCCACTCCCTCTGCACAAGCCCCTTCCTCTCCCACCCCTTCCCCCTAGTTTTCCACCTGTCCTGCCCTGCCCTGCCATACTGTACCGTACCTTCTGCCTTCCACTTTGTGGGGCTGGAGTCTGCGCTCGGGCCCCAGAAGTCCCCGGATTCCGAACCCGGAGCTAGGCCGCACTGTGCAACGCAATGCCATGCCGAGCAGTTTTAAAGGGCCATGATGTCATGTCTCCCCGGTCACCTGGAAATGCCGTGCATGACAGCAGCAGCTGGCAGCGTGCGCCAGCAAGGGGGAGCCGACTGAACGCTGTGCATGGCAGGGACGGTCCGGGGCTGGGGGGGACACCCATATAACTCGCCGCCCATGCCAGGTGAGCCTGCGCAGCATGCGCTCACTCTCACCCCAGCCCGGCACCCCCTAGTGTGGCGCCCGGAGGCAATTGCCCCCCCCGCACCCTCTTCGCTACACCTCTGTTGCTGATCCTGTGTGCGTGTTGGGGGTTGGGCTGTTGCCAGAGCAGGGCCAGGGTCTCCTCCAGGCCACAGAAAAGTGCTTCGCTGCACAGTGGGAGGGCACGCAGAGCCGGCACAGCAGCCTTAGAGCAGCTGTGACCCAGGCAGCATCACTCAGCTGGCAGCTGGGAGGCAATGCAGGGCGGGGGGGGGGGGCGGGGCGGCAGGGCAGACACTGTGGACTCTGGAGTCAGGGCTAGTGCTGGAGGGCTTTGGGGGTGGAGGCCTCTAAGAGGCAGGGGGCTAGCACTGGGAGGCTCTTGGGAGTGGAGCTAGTAGTGGAGGGGCTATGGGGGCAGGGCTAATATTGGGGACTGTCACTGAGGGGAAGCTCTGGAGGGGTTGGATGCAGTGGGGCTCTGGAAACAGGAGTCTGGCACTGGGGGATCTGGTGGTGATGGGGCTCTAAAGGGTTGGGGGTTGGCACTGGGGGGCTCTGAGTGTGGGAGGCTAGCACTGGGGGGGGGGGTTGGGTGGAGGGAACTCTGGGGTCAGTGGCTGGTGCTGCAGGGTAGACATTAAAGAAACCAGGTTTAGTCTGAGGAGCCCTGGAAGATTTAGTCTGATCCTTATTTAATCCAAATCAGTTTGTCAACCTGCCACAAGAAAGGATTGAGAAAAAAGATTGCCACTTCTTTCTTCACCTCAAGTGGAACAGAAGGGTCTAAAGCAGTGGTTCTCAAAATTTCCAGACTATCATACCCCTTTCAGGAGTCTAATTTGTCTTGTGTACCCAAGTTTCACCTCACTTCAAAACTACTTGTTTATAAAATCATAAAAATACAAAAGTATCACAGCACACTTACTGAAAAATTACTTACTTTCTCATTTTTACCATATTATAAAATAAATCAATTTCTATATGAATATTTTACTTACATTTCCGTGTATAGAGCAGTATAAAAGAAGTCATTGTCTGTATGAAATTTTAGTTTGTATTGATTTTGCAAGTGTTTTTTATGTAACCTGTTTTAAAAATATGCAAATATCTAGATGAGTTGATGTACCCCCAGAAGAGATCTGAGTACCCCAAGAGTACACATACCCCTGACTGAGAACTACTGGTCTAAGGAACACTGTGATTAAATAAAGTTGTGATACATAGTAACAAACATCAGGTAATGGAGGTTAATACTAATACTCTGATCTGAGATTACATTCTTTCTTAGTTTGTATTATTACCTCATGCCATATTTTTAACAAATTAATTTCCTTTTTTATAGATAAGGATATGTAATACAGGAAAAATGGTGCACTGCCAGGGATGTTCTTCATTGTCTAGCTATTTAGAACTGGGCCTTTAAAAGCTTATGGGCCAATTCTGATGTGTTACATCAATTTAACAATGAGGAGTCCTGGGGCATCTTAAAGACTGAAGATTTATTTGGGCATAAGCTTTCCTGGGTAAAACCCACTTCATCAGATGCATTGGAGTGGAAATTACAGAGGCAGGAATATATGTACTACCATATCAGAAGAAGGAAGTGACTTATCAAGTGTGGGACCAGTGTTAATGAGTTCAATTCAGTCGGGGTGGATGTGGCTCATTCCCAGCAGCTGATGGGGAAGTGTGAATACCAAGAGAGGGAGAATTGCCTTTGTAGTGAGATAATCTCTCTAAATCCTTATTCAGTCCTAATATGATCATGTTAAAATTTCAAATAAATTGCAGCTCTGTTGTTTCTCTTTGTACTCTGGTTTTGAAGGATTTTTTTTAGAAGGATGGCTACTTTTAAATCCATTACTGAGTGTCTGGGGAGTTAAAGTGTTCTCCTACTGATTTATGTGTGTTACCTTTCTTGATGTCTGATTTGTGTCCATTTATCCTTTGATACAGATACTGTCTGGTTTGGTCAATATACATGACAGACGGGCATTGCTGGGACATGATGGCATATAGTACGTTAAAAGGTGTGCAAGTGGATGAGTCCCTGATGGTGTGACTTATGTGGTTAGGTCCTGTGATGGTAGCAGTTCAGACAGTGGTGATATGGCCTTGACAGATATTACCAGGTGAATTCTATCAACTCATTTGAATTAAAAATAGTGCGAGCTTTGGATGCTACCCAAGAAATAGAGAATGGGGCCATAATATAAAATTCTCTTCATTTGTGGGTCATTGGCCCCAGCAGGTAGGGCTCTTTTTTTCCCCTGCAGGAAGTGCTAAATTAAATCTTTTCTACTCTTTTAGTTTAAGACTAACAGTGGACTAGTTTCATAGCAGGTGTAACATAGGTGAAGTCAGTGGGGTTACATCAGTGACAAATGTGGCCCAGTATAATTAAAAACCATTTACTAAGCTTGTATTTGCTATTGACACCGCATTTCACACACATCTCTACTTGATTATAATAGTTTGTAGGGCTCCAAGTGTAGGTGTGTGTTGGCCATTTTCTCTCTCTAGCCTGGAACATTTGATTTTTTAGTTTAGTATTCCCCTCAGTGTGTGTGTGGTTTAGAGTCTCAAGATGGCTGTTTACTCAAGTACTATATAACCTGTATTTTACAATAATTTTATTCACACTAAAGTTTTTACCATACTTACTAAAAGCTGATTTAACTAATATCACAAGATGAGGGAGTATCTCAAAGTTTTCAGCAAGGTCTCTGTATTTTACAGCGGTTTTTCCCCCCCGATCCCCTGTCCCCATGGGCTGATTTGCTTGTATTCATGTCTGACAGTTGTGCCTGAACTCCTGTATTAGGCCTAAATCCATATTTATGAGCCAACTAAGTGTGGGAGGTCAGGAGAGACAAAATATGTCATCTCCATTCTCCACCCTTCTCTAACAGGAATGAAACACAAGACTGACTCTCTCCAGATGAGCAATTTAATGAAAAACAGGATTATACTCTGATTATTTTAATGAATGCACATTTTATTCTTTGTAATTGCTTGTTTATTCAGATATATGATGATGCCTTATGATAAGGGGAAAATACATCTTTCTAAAAGAAAAAGCTATTTGAGTACATATTGATGGAAGAATAAAATATGTAATATCAGAAAAAAATATATGCAAAAATGGAGACACTGCCCTATCTCTGCATCATCATCTGATTCTGTATGTTCCTCATACAGAGCATAACTTCCAGTAAAGTCAAAGGCAGTTTTGCCTGCGTGGAGCATAAAATATCAACAAAGAATGAAACACGTAAAATACCATGCACTGAAAATACTTAAAGGCCATTTCATCTCCTGCAGATGTTAACAATGTATCCCCTTCAAAAATAAGCAAGTAAAAAGCTTAACATTAAATAGTAATAGTTCCTTGCTGTCATATAGCATTTTTCATCAGTAGAGGTCAAAACTCTTTACAAAAGATGTCAGTATTTTTATTTGGACTGTCAAACTATTAAAATTGTATTAGGACTGTCAAACTATTTAAAAATCATTGCAATTAATCAGGAGATTTTAAAAAGTCATGATTAATCACACTATTAATAGTAGAATGCCAATTTAAATTTAATTTTGGATATTTTCTACATTTTCAAATTGATTTCATTTACCACACAGAATATAAAGTATTCTGTTCTTACTTTATCTTTTTTGTTACAAATCTTTGCATTGAAACAAGATATGGTATTTTTAAGGTTGCCTCATGCAAGTACACAGTACAGTCTCTATCACGAAGAGCAATTTCTAGCGTACAATTATTATTTTTTTAACATAATTGCACTCAAACAAAGCAATGTAAAACTTTAGAGCCTACATGTCCATTCAGTCCCACTCCTATTCAGCCAGTCGCAAAGAGAAATGAGTTTATTGACATTTATAGCAGATAATGGTGCCTGTTTCTTATTTACACTGTCACTTGACAGTGAGAACAGGTGTTAGCGTGACACTGCTGTAATATAAAGTGAGCATAGTATTATGTTGCTAATATTTATTCTGAAGTACCCTATGTTCACAGCTCCGACTATGCTAGGATTCTTAGGTGTAACAATAACACAAGTAATATTCAATCACATGCAGAAGTACTTGCAGGATCTGGGTCTCAATATTGTGTGACTAACTCTTTTCAAAGATGCTGGAGACCTGCAGATTCAACTGAGTTCTTGATTTAATGAGTACACGTAGCCCTTACATAGCAGTTCTTTTTGTCTTTAGATTTCATAGGGCTTCACAAAGGAGGTCAGTATCATTATCTCTATTTTACAGCTGGGGAAACTGAAACACAGGGAAGTTAAATGACTTACCCACGGTAACCCCCATAGCCAGGAATTGAAGCCAGGTCATTTGAGTCCCATTCAGTGATCTATTCACTAGACCACACTGCCTTCCATAACAAAAACAAGCAATGCCTTGTAGAAATTGCACCAATCTACACAGTTTTAGCTGAGAAATTTTTCTGCAAAAGGACGAACCTTACTTTTAACTCTGGAACATGTAGATCTGTGTGTTTCCCCCCTCTATTAAATGGTGGGTCCTCAGCCAATCTAACTGCAGTTGAGTCTACCTCCATATTAGTTTTAAGCCTCTTTTACTTGAAATCCTGTAAACTTTTAACCTCCTTAGCTAAATTTTCTTCCACACCTTCTGGTAGGAGATTATCTGCAAATTATTTTAGTTCAGTTCCTTCAATACAAGTAGGCAATGTAAGATTCTTCAAGTTTAAAACTATTTTCCAGGGAGTCAGATTTGAAGGGAAGTGATGTCTGTTATCTGCACATGCTGCCTTATGTTAAGTTTTTAGCAGCTAATGAATGGTTTCCTCAATGTTTATCACTTTAGTGTCCAATTCACAAAACTGTGGATCACTGGGTAAGAGTTTGCCAGTTCATTGCTCCATTTTCTATTCAAATTCAAAAACCAGTTACTTAGTTGTGTACATAGAAAATACCGACAATAAGACCTCTTCTAAATTCTTCTCCATAGTCAAGGCTGAGCCTCTACATTGAGTTTTGGGGGACAGAAGTCTCCAAAGACAATCTGCTCAGTGCAATATTTAACATTGATTGTGAAAAGTACTCCTGGGAGAATTATGCACTACTATCAAATTTTTTCAGAAATTAACATTGTGCTCCCAGAATTCCCCTCACCCTGAATTGCTGCAGTGCCAATGGGGGCCACTGGATCCAGCAGAGCCCAGCTCTCATTTAGAAGACACTGCCAGAGGTAGGGAATGAGACCAAAAGGATGGGCAACCTAGGCTAGTTAGTGGGCTGCGTCAGTGGCCCTTCATCTCAGTGGGCCTCAAGATTGTCGTAACAAAGACGGTCTCCCAGGATAGAGTAGTTTTGCTAACTGTGTTTGGATACCTAGAATTTGCAGGGTGTGCTGACTGAACCAAAGCAGTGCTCTGATGGGATGCAGAGGGAACACACGGCTCCCACAGTCGATGTTGTGTGCAATCAGCATACTCCTCCCTTCACGTGCCCTTGCTTTAGTAATACCGGTAGGAAAAAACTATACAGATGGAAACCACCAGAATCTGGCAATCCTGCGCTTGGGAAATGGTAAACAAAATGTGTCATGGGCCACACAAAGAACCCCATTACTAAGTGGGTGAACACTCTATATCTGACATATCCATCCCCACCCTCAAAGGAAACCTGCACAACATCTTCAAAAGACAAATTTGGGAGCTTAAACTCATTATTTCATTTGACACTAAAAATCATTATCTTAATGATGTCACTGGATTTATGGCTTATTATAACAATGTGTAACTCACTAGCCCTCCTCCTTCCTTTTGTCCCATGCCTACAGTTGTTTTAACATGCCACTTCACCTTGAATGGTCCTTTAGTTTAGCATATAGTCTAATCCCTTATGCTATCTGTTCAGTCTTGTATTTAGCTGTGACACTTTCAGAACCTTTCCCAGATCAGAAGAAAAGCTCTGGGTAAGTTTGAAAGCTTGTCTTTCTCACCAATGGAACTCGGCCCAATAAAAAATATTACCTCATTCACCTTGTCTCTTTAGATAAGTTACATGACAATTAGCATGCCAATGACATAGGAACAATCTAGGGCAGTGTCCTGCAAGGGAAGCCTCCATTTCTCTATACTTAAAATTCATTCTGGGAGCTGATGGTTGGAAATCTATGTTGCTCCAAGCTGAATAAAGGATGCCCTTTTATTTTTAAGTAGGTGCTTTGCAGCCTGATTAATCTTTTACACGGGTGTAAATCACTGGAGTAAGTCCAGTGAGGTTACTGAGCTACCCCAAGGAGAAACAGCTATAAGATAGGAGAATCTGGCCCTGAATTATTAACTTGAGTGGTTCAAACACTGTAAGATCTTAATGCAAGCCTCCTCCATTGTACATAAGGGCTATCGTATACACTTAGATTCATTTGATTTCTTCCTCTGGAAATGGTTTGAATTAAGTGTTCCTCGATATACAACCAATTTAGATTTAATAAGATAGTGCTTGTCTTTTAATAAAATAACAGTAATTAAAACCATATTTCTTGTGGCTCAAATAGTAAGCCATTAATATATTTCTGTGAGGAGTTGCTGAGATGTTTGAAATATGGTTTTAATGATCAGCTAGAATTACTTTTATGCAGAAAAACTGTTTTTAATCAGTGTAAATTAACTGTGTACTTGTAAGAGAAGAGGGACTAAACAACCTACACAAAAGGCAAACAGAAGTAACAAGATACAAAGAGTTCAAGCAAAGCCCAAGGAAGGAAAATAATTGCAGTGCAAGTCAGAGATGGCCTTTTTATCCTTCTCCATTTCCTTGTGTTTTCAGTATGTGAGTGTAATTCTTTTTGCAACCATCAACCCATTTAGAGATCTTCTAAAAGATTTATTTTAATGTTGAAGGCTCCCTTATCCCTGGCATAGGGGAATCAGTGGGTGGCATAGAGCTGGCTTAGTTATCACTTTACCATCCTATTCTCATAAGGTATGTCTACACTACAGCGTTATTTCGATATATCTTATTTCGAAATAGTTAATTCGAAATAAGTTATTTCAAAATAATGCATCTCCACACAAAATGCATTTCGAAATAGCATTTTGCTATTTCAAAAAAGCACGTCCACACTGAGTGGACACTAATCGCATTTAAGGCTGGCCAGAACCAGGTCCGGCAGGGCATCAGGTCAGGAGTTATTTTGTGTGGCTGCTGCCTGAGGTTATCTGAGGCCTGTGCTTAAAGGGACCCCCCCCCCCGGACAGCCAGTTCTCAGCTTTCCCTGCTTTGCTTGCCTACCTTGATGAGGGACAGCAAAGCATTTTGTCTCTGTGTGCTCTGGTTGCCCTCACTCGGGACACCACAGCACTCTGCAACATAGAGCCAGAGCTGCCCTGGGGCACTCTGGTGCTTTTCGTGGATGCATTGCTGCAAGCCTGACTGCACTTTCTGCAGGCTGCCATCCGGGAGGTCCATTGGGGGGCTGTCAGTATCCAGAAAGCCCTGCGGGAGAGCTTCCACCCTGAGGAGCACTAAAAGCCTCCCTGGTCTGCCCCACTGGGGGCTTGTGCCTCATTCCTCCTTCAGGTCCTTCCACTTACCCCTCTCTAACCCCCCTTCCTGATGTCAAATAAAATACATGTATTTTCATGAACAGGGCTTGACAAACGGCAGCGAAAACCGCTCGCCAGCCCTGTACTGCGCATGCGCAAGAGCCGCATTGCGCATGCGCGCGCCGTGAATGAACGGGGCGCGCGGCTGAAATCTACTTGCCACGGGCAAGTAGATTGTATAGTTTGTCGAGCCCTGTTCATGAACACAAACTCTCTTTATTTAATAAAACTGGAGGGGGGAGAAGGAATGAAACTCTGGTGAGATCAGGGAAAGGAGGTGGGAGAGGGAAGAAGAGAGGGTGGGAGAGGGGAGGGGGAAACCTGGGAGGAAGGAGCTGGAGGAGGGAAGCAAGGGGAAGAAGGGGGAAGGAAAGCTCAGGGCTCAGGGTTGGGGATCTCGCCGGACCAACTTGATTTTCATGCAAACCTGCTCCTGCGTTTGCATGTGGCCTTTGGTGGCCAGGCTGGCAGCTATCCTGCCATAGACAGCTGTGTTCCTCCATCTAGTGCGGAGATCATGGACATTGGGGGCATCCCCCCCCAAACGTGAATAAGGTCCATGATCTCCACCCTGGACCAGGAAGGCACCCACCTTCTCCGGGCCCTGGCAGGCTCCTGAAAGCTGGCAGACTGCTCCTGGGGAGCAGTGGAGGGCTGGCTGCCAGTGGCTTGCTGGCTCATGTTTTGGGGCCGTTGGGTCAGGGGCAGTGACTGCTGGCTCTGAGCTGGCAGGCTTGGATCTGGCACAGGCACTGTGGCCACAGTCAACCCCTTTAAGGGCTCCAGGGAGGGGGGAGGGAGAGGAATGTTCTTGGTTGAGGCTGGAGTGGCCACCAGGGCACCCTGGGAAGGCTGGAGGCCCCCTATTTCGATATAAGTGTCTACATAGCACTTATTTTGAAATAGCTATTTCGAATTTGGCATTATTCCTCATGGAATGAGGTTTACCAAATTCGAAATAAGTGCTCCGCTGTTTTGAATTAATTTCAAAATAGCGGTTTGGCTGTGTAGACGCTTGGAAAGTTATTTCGAAATAATGGCTGTTATTTCGAAATAACTTTGCTGTGTAGACATACCCATAGGCAGGGCTTAGGGGGCCTGTTGGAGACATGGCTGGGGAAAGGGAATGAGGCTAAGGCTCTGCTCCCTTGGGGCCATTGCCACTGAACAGAGCCATTGCTCCCAGAGGCTGATGTAAGGTGTTTGGGGGCCTAATCAGCAGCCCTTTTCCCAGTCCTTATGGAGCTCACCAATAGCTCAGGGTTGAGCCCATGTGTTGCAGATATTTTGAAACTAATTACCTATGACTACACTAGGCAATATACTTACAAGGAGTTTTTGTTTTGGTAGCTTTCCGCATGATCAAAGGATACATGAAAGAGACATTTATTTATCAACCACTTTTGTTCTTTAACTCACTGGGGGCTTTCATAGTCTAAAGAAAACCCCTTTTTGACCTTCCCCATGCAGCTTTGTATATAAAGAGACATGAGACAAATTTATAAAAGTTACTTGAACTCTAGAAATAAAAAAGTCATTGTGCTGGATATCACAGCACCACAAAGCTACAAATGTGATCAGAATCATGTGCAAAATGTAAAAATAACTTGACAAGTTTATCATAAAACCATTAAAGAGTTCACTGTGTTGTAATTCACTCACTTAAATTTCTTCCATATTTTATACTCTTTAATTTTTGCCCAAATCACATTTATTTTTAATGTAAGCCAATTCCTTTTTCAGTCTCAAATATATAGGCTTTTTATTCTTCTCCAAAAATATCCATGGTTGTATTTTTAGTTATTGTGTTTGATTAACAGAATATCACCTTTCTTCAGTCACAAAAAAATTGCAATTTTTATTACTGCTTAAAGACAATAATAGCTATAGTAGCATTGGTGATATTATACAAGTGTTATTTGAGAAATATTTGCAGTCTGTCAAGAGTTTCTTTGCCTGTGTATAGCCTAAGAGCTTGTATTAGCTCTGCTAAAGTACAAAAGAGGGGTGTGATTTGTAAAGTCTTGTAATGTGTTGCACCCCAACTGCCCATGGCAGACCCTACTAGTATGCACTAAAAAGTTCCTAGTTCATTCTAACCGTCTACATTAACAGAAATTAGGTACCTTTTAGAATGCACCACCAGCATCTGCACAAGTCAGTTAGAATACAACACCTTAGTGCACTCTACAAATCCCATCCTCTGCCTTGCTTAGTCATGGGATGTAGGCAAACCCTTTACGTTGCTTTGATATCATAGTACTGAATGTTCAAGAATCTGTATCTGATATTTACATTGAAATGAACCTCTTTTTAGGCATGCAAGTCATTATAGGCACTAAATAGCTGCTTTGTGCTTCATTAAAATAGTGCTAATAAAAATCATTTATACTAACACTGAAAGCCCCACTCATGATTGTGGGCTTGTTGCGCTAAGTTCTGTACAAAGGAGCTTACAAACTACAGCCCCAGTCCTGCAAACTGCTCCAGGCAGGTGGATCCCTGTGTCCCATGTGGAGTAATTTTCAGGATCAGGAGCTTCTGCCCTGCTCTTGCAAACAATTTTGCATGCAAGTAATACCATGGATTCAATTGGAGGGTTGGCACTGTAGGTCCTAATCCCATCGGCCATTCTGTGGCTTTCACTGACTATCTTCAATGGAAGCTTCACCCAACCCATCCCCCTACTACCAAATATAATTACTTTCTGTGGCAGTTTTCTTGCTCTTCTCTCATGCATAGCCATTTCTGTTGTCACTTCACAAAGCCTATTTAAGAAGAGAAGTGTTCAGGATGCACAGAGGGTTGCTTGAGGTGGTAGGAAAAGATCTCATTACATCTGTTCCTCACCCTATCCACAACCTAATCCCATAGACATATTGGCTCCCTTCTTCCCCAGTCTGATTCTCAGACTGGCTGGTTCCATATGTAATTGAGATATGTGGTTTGAAGAGTCTAACACAGGAGTTCTCAACCTGGGGTACGCGTACCCCCAGGGGGTAAGAGAAGCTTGTCAAGGGGATAGGGGGAATATTTGGTAAATAACTAGATTATCCTAATTGAAATATTCCAAAAGTAGTAGTGTTAGTGAAAAAAGTTGTAGATTCTAGAGTCTAGAATTTATTTCCTTTCATATTGAATAGGGGGTATGGGAAGGTTTACTAAAAGCCAGGGAGGTACGGTGACTGAAAAAGGTTGGGAACCCCTGGTCTAACATGTCTTAAAGTAAAATTGGGCCTGGGAATTTGACCGTTTATTATATTATTATGTGTTTACCCAGGCCTTTCTGGAAAAAACAATATTCTACAGTATAATTAGCACCATGATAAAACCAGACCATGCTACCATTAACTTATGTTAAAAGTTATTTTAAACCACATATTAACAAGAAGTAATACTTATTGTCTTCTTGAAGACTAGTGGCTGAATATCGTACGCTAGTGCAATGAGGAGTTGCCTCTATAGATGTGCTAATGAACTGAAGCAGAGCCAGCTGTCTTGGCCCACAGAAGTTTCCAGTGTCTCAGATATTTGGGTGATTAATGGTTATGGGATGACTGGCACTGAGTTCTTGCTGGGAGAGGAACAGTAAAAAGAGATGAGGATGGTGGTTGCTCTTCTCAGGGTGAGTCCGGGCTAATTTTGTAGTTTCACACCATTAGAGAGGTAAAACTGCACAGATAACATGAGACTAGGTGTGCCCTGAACTTCCTTCCAGAACACAAAACCAAACCTCTTGTGAGATTTGAAAAAGTTCAGAGAGCTATTTACTAGCCTCTCTTCTTGCAAGCAGAATCGCTCAGGTGATAGATCTGTTGCACCCATGTGGAATCCCATTGACTTCTGCTGGTGTCCATGTGGGTACAGGAGTCTACCCACACCAGGTAACTTGTAGTTTGGGGCCTTACTCTCCATTTTTCTGTACCTCTGTACATGGCTGTATCTCTGGGGACTGGAATGGAAATGCTGAAATACCACCTAGAAGACTGTACTCACAATATGTCCTGTTTCTTTGTAGCCAGGAGTTACCAGGTATTTTAGGAGTTTACAGCCTAACTTGCATACTCAGATGGTTTTGACAAAGTGTAGAGAAATTTCCGAATGTTTAGCTCTTTATCTGAACCTTTTAAGGTCCATCCATTGCAATTCCACACCAGCAAATTACACCGTCCTATTCCTTTTTTAAAAATCAGATTGTATTGTCCCAAGAAGAACAGGAAAATCAATGCACAAGCAGGAGCTCTAGAATAGATATTCATCAATAAAGCATTTATAGGCTATAAGCAAAACTCAGGAGATGGATAAAATGTGGCATCTGCACAGCATTTCACATTCTCATTCAAATGAATTAACATTGCATTTTTGGTATGGATGGGTTGTTGTGCATTAGGTTGTGTATACTTGAAAATTAAAGTTTTGCTTATTTACATAATCTAAACTGAGTTCTCACTGAGGCAAAGTTCCCTTTGAAGTCAATTGATTTTACCCAAACAAAGACTTTAGGATTGGTCCAATAGTGATTATGTAATAAAAGCATTCTAGCTCCTATACTACACCAGAACGCCAAGCAGTGCAACAACACAGAGATGTAGAATTAATATTCATATAGCTTGAGTAGGCAGGGGAAATAAAGCCTCTTTCAAATGTGAATAAAAGCAATGTCAATGTTCTAGGCCGAAGGTCTTCTTAAATCTAAAGGTTTAAAACCTCAATTGAAAGTGTTTGTCATCTTTCTCATTCCGTGAGAGAAGGCATTCGATGAGTCAGGGGCTCTCGAGGCTAAAGTCCTATACACTGTACATTGACAAGGACAAACACTCTACTGGAAAATTCAGCTTGCATGTTGGATTCAATCTGATTATGCCGTTCTGACCAAATCCAGTGCTTTTTCATCAGTGTGTTGGGGTTTTAAACAAAACTCCATTTCTTAAATAAATTATTTCATTTTTCTGGGGTTTGTAAGAAAGAAAGCTGTAGGCGTGGGACTTTTTTTTTCACATCTGCCTGCCAAAAGTACTTGAGACTCCTCAGTGAGAAGAAGTTTGCATAAGTAACCCTCCTGTTGAAGAACTTTCAGCATTTCAAAATGTTTGCAAATGTCTGTGTTTTTTAGCATGTCAGAGTCAGCCTGTGTTTGAATCTTGGTTTCTTTCTGGAGCTATAGCATTGTCCATTGAAAACACTAGTTAAATCTGTAAGGATATAAACAGCAACCTCTTGGTGCTTGTTTAGAGACTGCATCTACATTACAAATTATTCCAGTTTAACCAAATGTGTTTTTCAATCCACTTAGTTAAACCAATGCAAACTACTGTGAGAGCATACTTAAATAGCTTTACAGATGATTTATGCTGATTTTGTTTCAGTCAATAAAGGATCTGCCTATTGTTTATGCTAAATCAATATAAATAAGACAGGTTTAAATTGATGCAAGAGAGTCCACGCACGGTTTGCATCAGTTTAACTAAATCAAGTTGGAAAACATGCTGTTAGTTATTCATCTGGACCTCCTGACTGACCCTCAATAGTTTGATACAGGACTGAAATTATAATGCTTACAGATCTCATTTACAAAGGCAGGTAAGCACTATTATTGTCATTTTGGAGGGAGAGAAATTGGCACACAGGGTTGTGAGGTGTCTGCTGCAGAACCAAGGCCAATACTCAGTAGGCCAGGGGTTCTCAACAATTTTCTTTCTGAGATCCCCTCCCCACATGCTATAAAAACCTAAATGGCCCAATTGTGCCACAGTAACTGTGTTTTTTGGGGTTTTTTGAATATAAAAGCCAGAGCCAATGTTAGGGGGTAGCAAGCAGGACAGTTGCACAGAGCTCAATGCTAAAGTGGGCACCGTGAAATTAAGCTCCTCAGGCTTCAGCTTCAGTCCTAGATGCTGGGACTCATGGCTATGGCCGCAGTCCCACAAGTGTCCCTTCATCTTTCTGCCTGGGCTCAAGTGAATCTAACACCAGTCATGCTTGGCAGGCCCGATGAAACTTGCTTGTGGCCCACAATAGTGCCCTTAGGGTTGCCAGATGGTTGAAACCGAACACCCCTGTCCCCCCCCAAAAAAAAAACCCGGGAAAAAATTCTATTGAAGGGAAAAAAAGGGGGGGGAGACCAAAGTTGTTGAGCAAAAAAATAGAATAAAATAAAATTAAATTAAATTAAACAGCATTAGAACAGCATGTCCCCTTTAAGACTGAGTGCAGGGTTAAGAACAGGGGAGCAGTTAAGCACTAAGACCCAGAGTTCCCCTAGGCCTTTTGGCCAGCAGCCAATTTGTGCCGGCAGCCTTGGGGAACCAGGTAAGTATAGGGGCTGGGGTCGGAGGGGTGGAGGTGTTGGAGGCTGGGGGGGGAAGCCGGGCACTGAGTGTTTGTAGGGTTGCCAGGTGCCCAGCATTTTCACCTCTTGGCTGGGGAAAAATTCAGAGAATACTGGACATCTCAGGTGTCTGGTATTCTCTGAATTTTTTTACCAGACAGGTAGGGTTGCCAGGTGTCCAGTATTCTACCGGACAGTCCGGTATTTGCACTCTTTGTCCAGTAAAAAAAAATCAGAGAATACCGGACATGTGCAATGTCCGGTATTCTCTGATTTTTCCGGCTGCGCACCGGACGGAAGCCTGGCGTGGGCAGGGGAAGCAGCTGGAAGGCAGGGCCACGATCAATGCTAGGAGCCTGTGATTGCACAGAAGCCTGGCGGGGGCGGGGGGAGTGGCTGGGACTCCCCCACCCCCACCAGGCTTCTGCGCCATCACAGGCTCCCCCGCCTCCAAGCTGGGACTCCCAGACTGGGAGGCAGGACCGCAATCACTGCTCTTGGCGCATCAGAAACCTAGCGGGGGTGGGTGGAGTGGCTGGGAGTCCCAGCCACTCCCCCCGCCCACCCCATTTCTGAGGTGCCCAGAGCGGCGATTGTGGCCCCCTTTCCCAGCCCAGGAGTCCCAGCTGGGAGGCGGGGCCGCAGTCACCGCCTTGGGCACGTCAGATGCCTAGCGGGGCGGTCTGGGCCTGTCAGAAGGGGCCGGGGGGGAGTGGCTGGGAGAGGCAGTACTTATTATCTTGCGCTCCTTTTTTTTTTTTTTTTTTTGCTTGACCAAAATACCACGCGCCCGCTATTTTTTGGGGGACCATCTGGCAGCCCTACAGACAGGAGGCGAAAATACCAGACTGTCCGGGTGAATACCGGACACCTGGCAAACCTAAGTGCCCTGGATTTCTGTCAGTAGTTGTCTCCCACCTTGATTATACCATTCACCAGGGCTGATGAGAGATTTCATCAGGCCCTGGGGTGAGCCTGAGAGGAAGGGGCAGGGCTGGGGGCTGGCCTCCCCCAGCCAGCCCTTCAGTGCTGCTGAGCCTGTGGGGTGCACGCTGTAATTTAAAGGGCCTGGACCTCCGGTTGTGGCACCTGCTGAAGAAGGGGTTGTGGTGGTGGCTTGGAGCCCTGTACGCTTTTAAATCATTGGACCCTGGAGCAGCTGTCCCCTTTGTTTTCCCCCTCCCCCCCATTGGTGGCCCTGCCACGCACAATCTGTTTTAGACATCTGCATAGCTGAACAAATTTTAGCAATGCTGTGTGCACCTCGATAACTTTGTTTTCAGTTTTCTTTCCAAATGAAGTAACCCACTGCAGGGGAGGGATGCATTTGACTCAAATACCAGTCATACATAATATTGGAAGATAATCAGAGCCCAATGTTGACCCTTTAGTAATTAGAAGTATTCTAATGAGTTAACATTAGAAACAAGCAAGAATGAGAGTATTCAAATTTAGCTGTAATCTGAGCTGTATACATGCAATTTACTGTGTGGTTAATTTTTTGAATTGTGCACTTAGTAAAATCCACTGAAAATATACTCTCAACAAGGACTTTGGCCAATAAGTTGTTCCTAAGTGACCACTTTAAATTATCTCTGGTTTTTAGCATTTCCCCCTTGTTTAGTTAAAGATCCACCCCTGTTAGGAGACTGATCTTTGCTTAAGGTCTCATTGATCTTTGTTGGTGGTCTCCAATACCCCTCTCCACCTTGCGAAGGAAGAGAATTGAAACCAACCCAGTGAAGAAAGGCCTGCTTTATTTTCTTGCAAGGTACTATGACGTTACAGTGATTAGAATGGAAGGGAAAAAGGGATAAGCAGAGAGGTAGAATTTGTCCATAGTATCTAGTCTAGGATCTTGCAGCTGGTCTCTGAATTCAAACAGCCATTTTGTTAATGAAAGCCTCAGTACATTTTATTGAAGACACACATCCACTTTTCTTAGATTTATGTTTATAAACTTAAGACACTCTCCTATTAAAAGTTCAGTTCTTTAATTGATGTATCTCTTTAAAAAAAAAACCTATCTCTCTTAAACCCAGAGCTATTTCCTCCAGGCATGCCAGTAACTAACAGCCACGGAACTATGAAAGGAAACATTTATGATGAAAGTAGGGAAGTGAACTGACAGACTTAAAATAATCATTTGTTCTTCAGCCATTGCTAAGAGATCACTAACATAACTAGTGCTGTTTCTATACTGTTCTGAGACCTAGAACAAATATGGTAAATGAAATCTTGTGGCTTCAGCTACTGCCAGAATTGCCTGGTTGTCCCCTACTGAACCACCTTTGCCTAAAAGGAGATTGATAAATGGTGAGCTTGTTGACTTGAGAAGATGGAATTTGAGCTGAGGTCTAACAAGTGCTTCCTAAGCAGATGCAGGCAACTGGCATCCAAAGAGCAGCATTGAAAATCTTCGCCTTGGTGAGGGTGCCTGGACACCTTCAATAGCCAGAAAATGCAGAGATCTAACTCATGACTCATGGGCATTTTGGGTCTTGCATAAGATGGCTACACAGGTGCTCAGATTCGGCAATGATGAAGGTGTTATACTGAGTCAGTTCCTGTGCACCTGTATGTACGCTGTCCACATTTATATGCTGTTTTTCTTGGGTTAGTGAGAATTTGTTCCCTTATGTGATGCAGCGTGATATTTAATGCTGTTATCATACTGGGGCATGGCACTTCATTCTTTCTCACACACACTTCTGTGCATTCTGCTTGGGGTCAGAATAACTTTGTTGCATGGCTTCTAATTGTGTCAATATTCCATTATGTGGTTTTATTGACCCACGTCTTTTTGGCAGCAACAACAAAACAACAAATCAATGTCTTCTGCATCTCCGTTGTTACCTTTTAAAAAAGTGGGCAGTGGAGGAATTTTGAATATGGAACAGGGTTATGTGCGTCAGTATATCTGTGTGCACATGCACATCTGTGCTACCTACTGAAAATTCCCAAGTCAGCAACAGTCTATTATATATTTCAGAGAGTTTGTCTGTGAGTGAGCGAGTGAGTCTGTTTGTCCAACTCTTTGTTCAAGAACTCCTAAATGGTAAGAGCTAGGATCACCAAATTTTGTATTTAGCTTCTTCTTATCATAACTGAAAGCAAGGTAGTCTGTAGGGTGGGCTGAAGCTACCCTCACCCCAATTCATATGTGTATGCATAAAACCATATCAAAAGCTTCACTAAAGTCAAGATATATCACACCCTCTGTTTTCCTCATATCCACAGAGCCAGTTTTCTCATCGTAGAAGGCAATCAGGTTGGGCAGGCATGACTTGCCCTGGGTGAATCCACGTTGACTGTTCCTGACCACCTTCCTTTCCTCCAAGTGTTTCAAAATGGATTCCTTGAGGATCTGCTCCATGATTTTGCCAGGGACTGAGGGGACGCTGATCAGTCTGTAGTTCCCCAGATTCTCCTCCTCCTTTCCCTTTTTAAAAGATAGGCACTACATTTGCCTTTTTCCAATCATCCGGGACTTCTCCCAGTTGCCAAGAGTTTTTAAAGATAATGACCCGTGGCCCTGAAATCACATCTGCCAATTCTTTCAGCACCCTCAGCTGCATTAGATCCAGCCCCATCGACTTGTACATGTCCAGTTTTTCTAAATAGTCCTTAACCGGTTTTCTCACCACTTACGGCTTACGGTTGCTCAGGTTTATTTTCCAGAATGAAAGTAAAGGAGCGAAAGACAGAGCAGTTCTTATAAATTTAATTAATAAAGTATTTATGCCTGACAGAGGTTCACAGGAAGATGCCAAGTTTCTAGAATGAATGGTATCCTGGCCAGGTTTCAGCCTGGGTAATTACATTCTTCTTACTTGACATTTTTCTTGTCATTTCAACTGAATGCAGTATTTTTCTCCACTTCCTTTGCCTAATTATTGTATATGGTTGCTGTATGCTCTTAAATTGCTGTAATTCATTCCTGAGGTAGCCACAACGTAGTTATGGGATGATTCCATGGGCATTTGCATCTCCAGAGAAATTCAGCTTGTGCCTGGAGACCTAGCAGGTAAAACATATGTTAGCTGTGATATTAAAAAAAGACATGGACTTTTTTCTCAGGCTACTTATAATAGGAGTGTGAAGGAATATGAATCACTGACCAAACTAGTGAAAATATATTTTTGCTGGAATTATAAAGAGCAAAATTTGACATATTTGATTAAAATTTCTACCATGTTGAAAAGACTTCTAGATCTGAATCCTAAGCATGTAAGCATACATAAGCAATCCTATAAATCTCCCCTTCATTACTACTTATTCAAGCTCCTGATTCTGTGGGAGTTCACCCTTCCAACTAGCAGTCTGCCTAGGACAGAGCAATAATATAGGGCAATGCTGAAAGAATGCTTTCTGCAATTATAGTTGTGAGGTAATATAATCTAAGAAATTCCTTGCACACAGAAGGCCTGATTTCCACTGCCTTGCACCTTATAAAGTCATTTACATCTGTATAAAGTGGATCTTACCGCATTCTGATTTAGTACCATGCACACACATTCAAGAGAGTAGAGAATCAGGTGTACTTTTACACCAGAGTAACTCTTTTGACATCCATGGTTTTACCCTTTCCATTAACATTTGTGTAGAGTTACAGACTGGCTTTGAAAAAAAAGGAACCTTAATTTTAAGAGTTCTTTCCATGGTATATTTAAGCCCTTTTAATACAGTAAGCATCAGTAAAGAATATTTCCTGTTCCAGCGGCATATAAAGCTTATAAGAAGATAAAATTCTAGATTTTAAGACAGGGGTGGGGAACCTTTTTTGAGTCAGGGACCAATGACCCACAGAAAAATCAGTCAGGGGCTGGGGACTGCGGGGCGGCAGCATGGGGGCTGGAGTGCCAACACAAGCTCTCCAATGCTGAGGGAGGCCTTAAGCCTCGGGGGCCTGATCCAGGCAACCTAGTGGCTGCATCCGGTCCCCAGGCCTTAGATTCCCCACCCCTGCTTTAAGATGTGCAAACTAATCACAAAACATTTCAGTTTGTAGGGTCTTGATGAAAAACTGATTTTTTTTTTCTGCAGAAAGGAGACACTTCATGCAAAATCTTTTGTTTAAATGAAAACCCATTTTCCTTTAAAAACAGTTTTGACTGATGAAATTGACCCACCTTAGTATTTAATTTCTATCCATATGTCAGATGTTCCTATTCTGTTACCTTTTCTGTGGAATGTACAAAAAAAAAGGGACTATATTTTACAGATGAATTTAAGGTAATTCCTTCTATTACTGTTTTTTAAGACAGAATAAACCTAACAATTGGGAGGAAAATGTGATTATATTAATACACTTTAGATTCCCATCCTCAATCCAGAAAAATTGGAATGAACATACAGTAGCTCTTAATCAGTCACTAATCTAAGTTTATTAACAGAGCAATAGACAAACTGTGGGAAAAGCAAACTTTTGAAAAGCTAAGTACCTGAGAACAGCGGGCAGTTAGCAAATGGAATGAAACTCAATTTCCCATGGATACATCAAGTTAGTTACCGTCTTTTAGCGAATATACCCCGCACCCAAATATACCCCGCACCTGAATATACCCCACAGTTTTTTCTTTTTGAGTTAAAAAAGTCTTGTATACCCCGCACACGAGTATAACCTCCGGGGTATATAAGGCTGTGCTTGGGGTATATTTATGGTGTGTGTGTGGGGGGGGGAGGAAATTAGCCAGCCACTCACCGCCCAGTTCCTGCGCAGCCGGATGAGAGCTCCCCCTGCCCCTTCCTACGGCTGCGGAGGAACCAGGTGGTGAGCGCTCCCCTGCCCGGAGGCTGGAGGCTGAGCAGGAACCGGGCGGTGTGTAAAAAAAATTTTGTATACCCCGCATACGAGTATACCCCGCAGGGGCGGGGTGGTGAGGTTTGTAAAAACAAATATAACCCACGGGTTATATTCGCTAAATTACGGTACTTAAAATGACCTATGAAGACCTTTATTTAAATTGGGTTTGTTCCTTATTTTGCCTTAAAGAGGACATGTAAGTTTATTTCTATCTGTCTAATAACTTTAAAATGTCAGAAAAGTCATCTGATTTGTGCCAAATGAGCTATCAGAGATGTGCAGTGTGGAGTATTCAAGGGATGAGGGCTGAAGGTGGGTAATGTCCAGATTGTCAAATCAGGGTCAATGCTACTAGGGATGGAACACAAGGAACGTCCTTTAAATTTATTTTCAAAGGGTCCCAAATCCATAGGCGCACATGTCTCTGCAGGCACTGTAAACATGGTGAGTGTGGGGGACAGGAAACAGGAGGATAAGGAGTGTGCATGGAGCAAAAGAAAATATCGTCATGGCTTGTGGAGCAGCTTTGCAGAGAATTCATTCAAATTATGCCACAGTTCTCCACAGGCAGGTATCAATGTAGCAAATATCTCACTGCTGAGGGTAGAGAGGGAAACCAGGCCTTAACTTTGGATGCTAGTGGCTTTCGCTCTGTTCATATGCAGCCCCCCTGTGTACTGCTTTGGTCCCTGCACCACTTATTGCAGAATGTTACAGGAAAGTATCTTACGGGGGGAAGAAACACAGTGGCACTGCCTTGTCAAAAGTAAAGGGAGGGAGGAAGAAAAAAGTCCTTCATGGAGATGGAAGTTTCTTGTCACTGAAACTCGGTATTTTTTACAACAAAAGTCCTGTTGCAGTGTGAACGCTATTGCAATTTGTTTCCAAAAGGTGGTTTTTGGCGACAAAACTTGCCCGTGTAGACATAGCCTTAGAGTGGTTACATTAAAGAACTTACAGAAGCATGGCTGCATCGCTGCAGTTTCGCCACTGAAAACTCTCTAGTGTAGCTATAAAACTGGTTTCATAAGTAATTTATACCTTTGGAAATGTTACCCTTAATATTCATTTCCCTCCCAGATGCTCCGCTTCCATTCTTGTTGTACTGTCACTAGACCTCCAGTCACCATGGAATCTGCTAGGGTCGAGAAGGCATTAGGTTGTAAAAATCCTCAGAATATATATTTTCTAGACAAAAATCTTTCAGGCCTACTTTATACATAATAAAGGAACACAGAGGAGGACTAGAGTGGTTTTTTTTTCTTTTGGAGGTCACCTTTAATATATCAGGTGTTTTGGACACAGAGTAGTGATGGTAGGAATAACAGAAGAATAGCTTTTGAAAAAAAATACTGTTTACCAGCATATGCTTCCTCTTTGAAATCTTTTGTAATTTGAAGAGGAAGAGGTGGGTCAGGGTGGATACAGTTTAAATAAAGGCCTGTAATCAAACACTTGAAGCAAGCGTAAATGCTTTCTTTAGTTTCTAGCAAGGAAGAAACCTTTAGATATGCCTCTTTCAAATAGCACACATGCTTTTGTTTACATTTCTGTCTCCCTCCCCATGTGTAAATGTGGACATTACAATGACTGTTTTTCTTTATATAATTAGTGATAATTTGACTGATAGGGCAGTACTTTTTCAGAACAGCTGAATATATTGCAAAGAGCCCAAGAACAACTTATGTTTGTCATCTTGTCATTGTATCCCAGCAAAGGCAATGGCCTAAATATATGGAGGGTTTCTGTCATAGAAGTAAAACATTTCCAGTAGAGGGGGCTACTGTTAGAGAGCTAAATAAAAGTGGACAGATCTTCAGAAATTCAGAACATCTTGAATTTGGGGTCACTGTTATTTAGGTGTCTAGTGATAGATACTCAAGTTTGAATGTTTTGGCCAGAGAAGTTATATAATTACCCATTGAAAAAAGAAAAATCTACCACAAAGATTATATATTGAAAGAAAGAAAGAAAGAAAGATTGATTGTTGGCATTTGAAAGGAATGCTCCTGGCAAGGATGGTTGTCCTCCACACCAACCCACACTTTCTTCACAAAGTAACCATGGGCTTGTTTCTCTCTGAACACCATTTACTGTTACTCCAGTGACTTAAGGATGTGAGGAGAATCACATACCATGTGTTTTTGTGTAAACTTGCTTTGCTCTTCTGTCACTCCTTGGAGTGTCCAGGCTTTAACATTGCTTTCAAGTCTCCTCAATCAGCATCCCAACAGCATCTTTTGGCAATGAGCACACCCTGTCCTAACAACTTGGAGTGACTTCTCAGACTGGATACCTTTGCCTTGCTTCTACTTTTCATGTGAAGTTTGGTGTTTTAGTCTCTGAGGATATCCACAGTGGTTATCCCTTCAACAGGAAAATTCCAAAAGCATCTTAAAGAAAGCAATGTTTATCCTTTGGCTACCCCAGGGTTCTCTGAGATTCCCAGGGTCACCAGAGTGAGTCAATGGGAAATCAGTGTCATCATCACAGAGTCCTTATGTTATTCTGGCTCTGTGCTCCTGCCACATCTCACTTCCAGCTATGTAGGCAGGGGGTACCCAGAAAGCCAAATACAGCTTGGAGTTATGTTATCTGAGGAAACAACTACAGGTGCCAATGTATCCACTTGGCCTATCCACTCTGCCCTGACCCACCCACCGCTAGCTCAGCTATCAAAGAGCCCTCTGTGGCACAGAGCTGGTGGTGCCCTGAATTCAGCTCTCTCTCTCTCTTCCACATTTGAAATCAGTACAAGAGATTCTATCCCATAGGATCATTTGCAGCTCTCTGTAAACATCTCAGCATATGAGTCACCCCAGTGAAGTTTCAGTTCTGCACAGCTTGTACTTTTCTTGTTTAGACTGTGTAGGACACTTTGATGTTTCACTGTGGACATCCTGTCTTACACTGTTGTTGCTAATCAAACATACCATAGATTAGACTGTGAACTCTGATGCCAGCTCATTATTTTTTGTTGGATATTCTAGTTTACCCAGTATTTAAAGGAAATCCACAAAACCTAAAGGACAAGTTTTTTTCCCATCACCTCCTGTCACTCAGAGAATCTTTCTTCATTTGTAGCAAATAGTTCACACAGCAGAAGAGCAAAATCTTTTGAGATTATAGCCAGGAGTGTGGATTTTCTTATATTTGTCATCTAACTACATTTTTGGTTTGGGATTATTATTGAAATGTGTGGTAGAGAAACACAGTTTGGGGGAGTAAAAGTTTTTCAATGTTCTCAGTTACATCATCTCTGGGTCTGTGACCTTTTCAACTTGGCTGGGAATCTGCTGGAAAACAGCTGTGATGTTTTTTAGTTTTGAATTGTAAAAAGGAAACTCTTTGCCCTAATGTCTTGCTTTGTTAGTATTACTGTTGTAAACTTCTTGAGGCTTTTGTAGAATACTCAGTGTTGGGTTTTTGACAGTGAAGTGCTGATTTTGTGTGTGTGTCATTTATAGAGGTTTATAGAGGGCCATTTACAGTTTAGGGTTGGGTTACTTTGGTCCTTAGGCCTGTAACAAAATGTTCAGACCCTTAAAACTACAGTGGGAAACCAATTACATATAGATTTATTTTGGGTGTTGGGCAGAGAATTTGGGGCATTGTATTTTTCTCCTCTCATTTTAGTACTGCTCAATTGCTTGGTAGAACTGATCATGGATACATTAATCAATGTGCTTGGGAAATACCTGCTATTTTCAAGTTATAGACTTGAGGTAATGTCAAAGACTGAATTGTCAAAAGAAGACACAGTGTAACAAATTGATAAGAAAGAATTTAAGAATGAATAGACTGAACTGCTAGGAAATATATGCTATAGTTTGATTTTCTTTTGTTTTCCGCAACATATTCAGTGTTGGCCTAACTCTGCTCCTACTGATAGATCTGAGAGTCAGGCTAACCCTGAGTAAGGTTGCCGGATGGTTTAACCAAAAATACCGAACATCCCCTCTTACCCCCCTGCCCAAAAAAAACACAGGGGAAAAAATTCTGTTGAGAAAATAAAAAGGGGGAGACCAAAGTTGTTGAGCAAAAAGAAAGAAAAATGGACCCTGAGAGTTATTAAGCAAATAATAATAATAATAATAATTTTTTAAAAAGCATGGCCCCTTTAAGAAATGCTTGTGAGGCTTTTTGGCCCTAACATGCTGCCGGCAGCCGTCCGCCATCTTGTCTTCCTGCTCCAGGCCAGACAGCTCCCCTGAAGAACCAGGTAAGCACCCGGGGTTTTTGCCTCCTGGCCGGGAAAAAATCAGAAAATACCAGACATTTTAGGTGTCCAGTATTTTCTGAATTATTTTACCAGACAGGAGGTGGAAATACCGGACTGTCCAGGTCAATACCGAATACCTGGCAACCCTAACCCTGAGTACTCTAGAAAATCTCCCCTTTCTCCTCAAAATCAGCTACTATCCTGAAGGACTGGAGGATAGTAATGTTGTGACAGTCACCTTACGGTTATCCCTCAAAAACTTAAGTTTTTGTCCATGTTCATCAGACATTTCCTGTGCACCTGGAGAGCTCTGCCAGTGACTCTTACCTAATGGGAAAGGACAATAAGAGTGTGTCTAAACAGCACTTTTAGCTCGAAATAAGCTACACAATTTGAGCTATGCAATTGCATAGCTTATTTCAAGGCGATTTTGAAATAAACCACTATTCCAAAACATCCCCTAATCCTTGTGCAACGAGGTTTACAGAATAGTGAACCCATTATATTTTGAAATAACAGGCTTGTTTCAAAAATGCAGAATAGCTATTTCGGGATACCGGAAGTATCCCGAAATAGCACTGCAGTGTAGACATACCCTTAGAAAATCCCAAGTGAGTTAGGTTTCACACACAGATTCATAGATTTCCACGCCATTCTCTCTTTTCTTAGAAGCTGATTTTTTTTCACATTCCCTAGACAGCTTCGTTGAACATTCCAGCACAGTTCTTAGTCTATATCTGAAAAAAACCAAGGAGGAATACTGTAGCACCTTAGAGGCTAACAGATTTATTGGGGCATAAGCTTTCATTGGAAAAACCCACTTCATCTGATGAATTGGAGTGGAAGTTACAGAAGCAGGGGTATATATAAGGAAGAAGTTGCTTGTGTTTATAAAGCTAATTAAGTCAGGGTGGAAGTGGGTCATTCACAGCATTTAGTGTGCGATGGGAATATTCAGAGAGGGGAAATTGTCTTTGTAATGCATTAACCAGTTGAGATCCTTGTTCAATTCTAAATTGATAATGTTGAATTTGCAAATTAATTCCAGTTCAGCTGTTTCCCTTAATATTTGGCTTTTGAAATTCTTTTGTAGAAGGATGGCTACTTTCAAATCCCTTGCTGACTGTCCATCAAACGTTCCTCTACAGGTTTACGTGTGTTACCATTCCTGATATCTGATCTGTGTCCATTTATTTTTTTGGTGTAGAGACTCAAACTGCAGTGGTCGTGTAGATCCCACACAACATCTGTAAATAGAAAATCAAATGAAATTGTCATGCTGAACACTATTTTGGCTACACCTACGGTCAAACAATTTTCAGTACCAGTTCATTGCATCTGTTGTCAACAAGAGGTATATTTGCTAACACGGACAAGGTTAAAAAGACCACCAACACAGAGTTGGACTAAATGGCCAATTTTCAGCAAATCAAAATGTTAACAGTAGGGTGCCCCAAAAAGCCATGCTACAACTGATAAAGTTTATTACATTCATTAATGATCTGAAAAGTGGGGACTTCAGTGATATAGTAAAATTTGCAAAGGCAACAAATTATTTAAGATAGTCAAAGTTAGAGAAGACTGTGAAGAACGTTTGCAAGCTGACCCAACCACGGGGCTCAGTAGCAGATGAAATTCAGTGTCGACAAGCAGTGCACTTTGAAAGGAATTATTTGAGCTACTGATACTCATTGCTTGGTTGTAAGTTATCCATAGCCATAGAAAAGAAGATTTGGGTGTCATTATAGATCTCTCAGTGAAACCATCTGCTCAATGCACAGAAAAGATATGAGCAAATTGTTAGGACAAAGAAGGAATGGAATAGAAATTACTAATTTGCCATGACATCATTGAAATTACTGTTCCTGACAGTGTGTAGTCCATCTTTGTGTGGAATATTGGTGCAAAGAGCTTCTACATCCGTAAAGGCCAGGATTGTGTTTTCTGGAAGATCACCAATGGATTGTAGTTTCCTCAGGAAGTCAGTGGTGTCTCAAAGACAGCTAGCAGTGCTGGTAGCTCAGGGCCTGAGGAGAGAGTCCACATAGCCAGACAATCCTGCTGTAAGAGTGCCAGTGCCTGAGAGTGATATCTTTATAATCTGGAACCACGGGAAGGAGGCACTTGAAGAATTCCACCAAGAGTTCAACAGTTTCCACCCCACCATCAACCACAGCCTAGATCATTCCACACAAAAAAATCGACTCCCTGAACACTACAGTGCAACTAAGTTATGGTCACATAAACACCACTAGGGTTGCCAGGTGTCCGGTTTTGAACCAGACAGTCCAGTATTTGAGCTTTCTGTTTGGGAAACAAATTGAGAAAACATAAATGTCCGGTATTTTCTAAATAAAATGTAATGTAGATTGTGATGTAATGTCAAGTGTGTCTGGTATTTTTGTTGAAACCATCTGGCAACCGTAAATACCACCCTAAATTGGAAACCTATTGACCACTATACTTACTTATATACATCCAGCTTTCATCCAGAACACATCACATGATCCATTGTCTATAGTTAAGCCCTAAGATACATTCACGTTTGCTCCAATCCCTCAAACAGAGATAAACACCTACAGGATCTATATCAATCTTTCTTAAAACTACAATCCCCACTTGAGGAAGTGAGGAAATAGATCGACAGAACCAAACAGGTACCCAGAAGTCACCTACTACAGGATAGGCCCAACAAGGAAAATAACAGAACACCAGTAGCCATTATCTACAGCTTCCAGCTAAAGCCTCTCTAATACATCAAGGATCTACAACCTATCCTGAAAGACAATCCCTCACTCTGAGGCTACGTCTAGACTACAGGCTTCTTTTGCTAGAAGTGATGAGCTTTTGCGAAAGTGAGCATCCAGACTCATTGGACGCTCTCTCGCATAAAAGGCCACCCGGAACCACTTCAGCCAGGGCTGTAGCTTACCAGTTGCTTCCAAATGATGGTGCCAGAGCCTTGCAGAAATACATGCTTAAAGGGACCCCCCGGACAGCTGTTTCTCTGCTTCTGCTGCGTGCTTGCCTACCTCTTCTAGGGACAGCAAAGCTTTAGCAGTGCCTGCTGTGGTTGCTCTGTTCTTTTTTGGACGCCACAGCCTTTTCCTTTGTGCCATGGAGCCGGAGCTGCTCTTGGACATACCATGGACCCACACGGCCATTCTGCAGTTTTTGCAGCACTTTCTGCCAGCTGCCTTCCTGGTCCTGCATGACCTGGACTCTGAGCTCATTCTGGGGACCCTCTCCATGGCTGTAGCTGCTCCACTCTGGCAACTGAACCCCACTGTGGAGATTCATTTTTGGAGGCTCGACATCAGTTCAGACTGGTGGGACCGGCTGGTCATGGAGCGGTGGGACGACCAGCCGTGGCTCCAAATCTTCCTCATGCAGAAGGCCACCTTTTTGGAGCTATGTGCCTGGCTCACCCCTGCCCTCCGGAGATGCAACACCCATCTGCAGCCCACCATCCCCCTGGAGAAGCAGGTCGCAAGAGCCCTCTAGAAGCTTGCCACCCCTAACAGCTACCGGTTGGTGGGCAACCAGTTTGGCATGGGGAACTCCACCATAGGGGCCCTCCTTCGATCCGTGCACCGGGCCATCGAGCATCCTGTATATTAAGAGGAAGGGCTACTTCTTCATGGTGCTGCAGGCCCTGGTCGACCACTGGGGACACTTCACAGACATTTTTGTCAGGTGGTTGGGCAGGGCACACGATGCCCGAGTGTTCAGGAACTCTAGCCTGTACAGGAAGCTGGAGGCAGGCACATTCTTCCCCCGCCGTGACTTAGCGGTTGGGTATGTGCAGATGCCATTGTGCATCGTGGGGGACGCAACCTACCCCTTCATGCCATGACTGATGAAGCCTTATACAAGCCATTTGGATCCCAGCAAGGACCGATTCAATACCCACCCGAACCGGGCCAGGATCCAGGTGGAGTGTGCCTTTGGACACCTCAAGGCATGTTTCCGGTGCCTCCTCACCTGCCTCAACATGGGGGAGCACAACATCCCTCAGTTGGTGTCAGCATGTTGTGTCCTCCACAATATTGTGGAGAGGAAGGGGGAGGCCACAAGGGGCGAACCTTCCAGCAGCCGTCGACAGCTGTCGTCTGCCAAGCCCATCAGACCAGGGTGTGCATCCGGGAGACCCTGAGGGAGTGGTTCTCTCAAGGACCCCAGTAACTCTCCCCAGGGCCTCCTCCCTAGGGACCTCTGCCTTGCGGCCCTATCCCTTCCCCACCACAAACCCTCCCTTCGCACTTTCCCTGACCTCCCAAAAAACACACCAGTTTGGTTTAAAACAAAATGCAGTCTGTATTGATTAAAGATTCCGAAAAGGTGGGCAGTGGAACGGGGGCTCATAACTGGGAGGGAGGTGGCTTGATGTGCCACCTCAGGTGCAGGGACCTCGTCAGGGTTGGGTGGGTCCGAGGAGCACAGGGAGGTAGAGAGGAGGGGCAGGGGACTGGAGCAGGGGCAGGGGAGCAGGGGGAGAGGCCATAGGCATCACTTGGGGAGGGGGCATGGACATTGCTGGGGGAGGGGGCATGGGCATCACTTGGGGAGGGAGCAGAGTCATGGCAGGGGAAGCAGGCGGATGGGGCATGGGCAGGGGGGGCAGGAGGCTGAAAGCCAGGAGCAGTGGCATCAGGTGGGTGTTCCACCATGAGGGACATGATGGCACACATGTTGTCACACTGCTGCATGAATTGGTCCCACGTGCACACCCACCACTCAAAGTCAGTGCAGACCTTGTGCACCAAGGTCTCATGGATGTCACACAGGACACTGATGTGCTGGTGCGTCAGGTCCTCGTGCACCCTGGTGCATCTTCAGGACCCCTGGGCTCTGGTGGGTGGCTGCAGTGGTGTGTCTCGGCCCTCAGTCCTGACTGGTCCAGCTGTGGAGAACACACAAGAGGGAGAGGCGGTCAGTCATCCCTGCAGATGCTGTCCCTGAGGCCATGTCCTCCACTGTGAGCAGCAACCAACAGTCCACGGCCCAGAAGAGGGGGATGTCCTGGGTGCAATGCCATGTGGGGCCTGCGCACCAGGTCCTGTCTCACAGGGGTCCCGGCCTGCCTAGAGGACCATGCTGCTCATTTCCCACCCCCGACCCCCAGCCCATGGACAAGCAGCCAAGGAAAGTGTCCAGCCACAGTGGGATCCCCTCATAGGTAGCAGAGGAGCCGGGAGCAGCCTCGGCCTCCCTGGGGTCCGCACACACAGGTGCGGCACACTGGGCTGTCTGTGGAAGTGGCTGCTGCCTCGCATGTGCAGACATGCCCATGTGCTGTGTGCGTCACTCCTTGGTCTGTGTGGGGTCGTGCCTGTGCCCTTGTGGCTAGCCTGCTTCCAGCTGGGGTGCCTCCCCCCACATAACAGGACATGTGTGGCCTCCCCTGACCCTGGGAGCAGGATTCCACCCATGCTCAGGGACTGCCTGCTGCATCCACGTGCCGCACAGTAACTCAGCACATGGTTGTACGTTCACAGACCACTGCACGATGTCCAGCCCGAGCGACACTCGCCCCCTACCCCTATGCACCCTCCTCCCCCACCCTGTGTGTGTGAAAGTGAGACCACTCACCTGAAGATCCCTCCCAGGTGTTCGAGAAGGCCTGGGAGACATCCTAGCTCCCCTGCACCAGCTTGAGGGAGAGGGTCACAGTGCCTGTCTCCTCCTCTTCCTCCACCGTAGCCAGCTAGCCCTGGCCCTTGTGCTCCTGCTCCTCCTCTGGCTAGCTGATGACTGGAGTCTCCACTCCGGAGTCCACAAGGATGGGTGGGGAAGACGTTTCCCCACTCCCCAAGAATTGGTGCCATTCCCTGTAATAGGGACAGGTGTGGGGTCTTGTCCCTGAGCAGAAGCTGTGCTCAGTGGCACAGACATATCCCTGGCAGAGCTCTTTCACCTTACTCCAGACCAGTTCCAAGGTCCTGGGTGGGTGTCCACATTCCACCAGGGACTTGGCTATCTGGCCATGTATGTCCATGTTGCGGCGCTTTGCCTGGGGATCCTACAAGGCCTCCTCCTCGCCCCACAGTTCAAGGAGGAACTGGATCTCTGGGTCTGACCAGGAGGGTGTGCATCTCTTGCTCCCTCTAGGTGGGTCCTGGGACCCCTGGGGCTGCTCCCGGCAAGAGCCAGGAAGAGTTGCGGGGGGGTTTAAGTGCGGACATGGCTTGCAATGCCTTTGGCAAGGAGACCCGCACAGTCAGGGTGCTGCTCTCTGGCTGGCTTCATGCCACAAGACTTGTCCAGGGTGCCTGCAGCTTTAAGAGGGGCCAGGAGACAGGCACTATAGAGTCGTGATTACTTTGTATGGAGTGGCTGCCTGGGCACCTGTGCTTTTTCCTGGAGGCCTCTTCTTCTGAAAAAAAACCCTCCTCCCCATCCACACACTTTTTTGCAAAAAAGCTCTTTCTCAGAAAGGCTTCTTCCTTGTAGAAAGAGGATTACTGCTGTCCGAAAAAGCCCTCTGTCCTTTTGATTTACTTGTGAAAGAATACGATTGCTGTGTGAACATTCCGCAAGTTTTGTCAGAAAAACGACCATTTTTCTGACAAATCTCTGTAATGTAGACATACCGTCAGAGACTTTGAGAGACAGACCAGTCCTCGCTTACAGACAGCCCCGCAACGTGAAACAAATACTCACCAACTACACACCACACCACAGAAACGCTAGCCCAGAAACCAATCCCTGCAACAAAAACCCATTTGCCAACTCTATCCGCATATCTATTCAAATGATACCATCATAGGTTCTAACCACATCAGCCACACCATCAAGGGCTCATCCACCTGCACATCTGTTAATGTGATATATGCCATCCTGTGCCAGAAATGCCCCTCTGCCATGTATATTGGCCAAATTGGATTGTCTCTATGCAAAAAAACAAATGAATACAAATCAGACATCAAGAATGGTAAAATTTAAAAACCAGTAGGAAAATGCTTCAGTCTCCCTGGACACTTAGTAACAGACTTGAAAGTTGCCATATTTAAAAAACAAAACCAAAAAAAACCCTTCAAAAGCAGATTTCTGTGTGAAACTGCAGCGCTGGAATTCATATGCAAACCAACTATCAGACTGAGTCTGAATGAAGACTGGGAGTGGCTGGCTCTCTACAAAAAGTAATTTCCCCTTCGTTTGATATTCTCACCTTCTTAGCAATTGTTGGAAATGAGCCACATCCGCCCTGATTGAATCGATCTTGTTAGCACTTGTCCTCTGCATAGCAATGTAACACTCCCATCGTTGCATGTATATATACCTGCCAAACTGAAGTTTCGATTTCATGCATCTGACAAAGTGAGTTCCAGCCTAGCAAATCTTATGGCCAAATAAATGTGTTAGTCTTTATGGTGCCACATGACCCTTCATTGTTTAAATCCTTGTGTTTCAGGGCATAAAGCAACCATAAACTGATGGGATTAAGAAGAAATGTATTTTATGGGCAGATTATGCAGTAAATGGCCATTATGGGGACTCTAGGACCTTTCTCAGAACTAGTTAGCCACTTTTTAGAGGCAAGATACAAGAATAGACAGAGCACTGGTTTGACACAGTACAGCATTCAGCTGTTGTTACCAGGGACACAAAAAAATGGCTACCTGATATAGTGGCTGTTAGATCTCACTTCCCCATGTCTGATATGCTAGCATAAACCATTTCTTGAATATGTGCTGGTAATGCCACTCTGCTCAGTGAATGAAAATTATGTGTACAGTACCCTGAGTCGCAGGAAATGATACAGTTCATTGACCATCTAGATTATAAAATATTCCTTAAAGGTACAGTTTACTTCTGTCTTACTATATATGAAGAAAAATATGTTTTGGCCCATGGGATTCCCCATGAGTTTATTAATTGGTGGCTCTTACCATCTAACCAATCCAATTATGCTTGTAACAGGAGTATTGTTTTGATAATAGAAGTTCCTTCCTTTTTTTTATTAACCTGGTATTGGTTCAGTTCTGTGTCCTGAAAAATCTGTCTGGGGATATCTGCATGCCAGAGGGAATCCCATGGGCCAAAACTTAGTTATAACAAAGAGGAAAACCCATTTCTAACAGCACAGACATCAGATCCAAAGTCCCACACAGAAAAATATAAAACCTAATGGATTTATCTAAACATTACCCTACTTACAGATGGTGAAGAGTCTTTTTCTTAGAGAGAGACATGTCTTCTGTTTCCCTTAGTATCTAGAGCAAACTGTCCTAGAGACAAAGGAAGGAAAACCCCTTTGTCTCAGTTTGAAATTCCTGTCTGCATTTCTATTAGCTGACTGCTACCTGGCTAGGTACAGTTAACCTGTTAGTCCCCAGGTTGCTGGCCATCCCTCATGACCATGACATAGGCCAACAGAGCATTTGGAATAGGAGCCATATTTATGTTACATGAGAGAATAGCGCTGGGATAGACTCATCCCTGTTATGAGTGGCATGCATTACTCCAAGGCTGAAACTGACCCATTATGTTTTCTACAGCTGATCGACCAACTCATTGCCATTTCCAGGTAAATTATCCAAATGTTTCAAAGATGCAGGTGAATTTCCTAATTATTAACATCCCGGACCTACTACCAACAGAATAACTTCCTGTCTTTTACCATGAGGTTTTATTTCAATAACACATGACTGTCACAATAGACCTATGGGCATTTCTTTCTTAAATGAAACTGTTTAGACTGTAGTCAATGAATTCATTTCCTATTAGACAAAAATACCAACAAAGTCAAACTTCAGTCTATGAAACGATTCTCCAAAATGTTTAGCTCTTATCAGCCTATTTCTGGGCAAGAGTTTAGTCTGAAATCAAGAAGAAAGAACTATAGTTCTTTCCTCTGTCACTTTGTCTCTTCACACAATGTTTAATAGATAGCATATGCTGTTTGCTGAACCTTTGTTCCTGCCCCAGAAGAGTCAATGAACTGCCAAGTCTCTTTGAGTTTTGCGCGTCTCACCCATTTTTGGCTTGAATTACCTGCAATTTGAAGCAGGCTCCCATAAAACTCAGAAGATTCACAGTATATTTAAATGGAAAATTTAAATCATCACTCACAGAGTGTATTTTTCAAATTTACTCCTTTAAGTGACCTAGACTTGGCAGGTTTACCTACTGTCTGATAAGGATGGATGAGAGACCTGGAGTCTCCTCCCTGTCTCCACAGAAGAAAAACCCCAAGCAGTGATCTCCAAGTTACATTTCAAGCTAAATGAATTATTAAGCTGTACAATCCTATGTTTGTTTTTAATGGTATTTCTTTATTAAAGATGTTAGACCTGCTTTGAAGCTTAGGATATTAAAAAGGTGTCTCATCTGTGGTTTTAAAAAGATCTTAGGCATGTGAAAAGATATAGCAGTGTTCCCTCAGTGATTGTGTAATTCACTGATATACTGTCTATGACCCTTTCCCCCAGGGGAATTTACCAGATGAAGAATTGTCTGATTCTTCCATTACTGGCCTTTTAGACGATTTGTTTTGTTTTATTTAAGTTCTTTTCTTTGTTGTTAGCTTACATTGCTGAAGAACTGTACAGGCTGCTAGCTGTATGTCTCTCACTGAGAGACGGATTAAAAAGTCACACAATACTGATAAAACTCCATGCAAGTTAAAGGTTAGGGGTCTGCAAGTAGAGATGTGCGAGTTCTGAAAATCTGAAGAGTTTGCCTTTATCTCCCCAGTTAGACAAAAATACCCATTTTAAATGCATGGCTTCTTGGTGAATTATTTAAATCAGGTGCTTCCTACCCAGTAGAAAAATAGGCTGGGTAATACGTGCTGTTTGTAAGATCTACGGGAGACAGATGGGAAGAAATTTTCCTTGTGGATTCAATTAATGAAATATATTTGAAAATCCTCCAAGAAACCATTATCCTTGCAAATTGCAGCTGGCGCATCAAGTACGTGTGAACATGCACACAGCTTTGTGTCTGATGGCTCAGGGAGCACCTCTTTCAATAAAACAACATTCTGGAGCCTCAGACAATCATTTAAGTAGCCAAATTATCTTTGAATAATGCTAAGGAAGCATAGATGGCAGAAAACAACAGAAGCTAAGATATTCGAAGTTAAGGCTGTCATTCCATCTACGCATCATCACAGCATTGTGACAAGCATATCAAAAACTCCCTTGACAACCTCTGAATTTTGAATTTCCTGGTGTTGGATGGCTCCACATCACCACCACCAGGACATTGGACAGAAAATCTGTAGAATGAATTTTCTAGTTTAATAGAACCAAAATAACAAGCCAGTTGGGGAAAAGTTAGAAGAACCATTTACTGGCTGCTAGCGACCACGTCCTGATAATTGTACTCACATAAAACCATCATTGCATTCAATGGTGGTGTCATCTGGGTAAGTGAGTAAGACTTCAAGATTTGGTGCTAGGTTTGTGCTTCACTGTCAAGTCCAAAAGCAATGATACCTGCTCATGGGATATTCCCAAACATTTCTGAGATACAAATACTGGGCAACAGTCTTCCCTCTTATCCACAGTGTGGAGTCTGCTTCAATGGGACATCTGTATTCTTTAGCAATGCAGATTTTGTACAGGTTGTACCTAGGGTTGCCAGGTGTCTGGTTTTGAACCGGACAGTCCAGTATTTGAGCTTTCTGTTCGGGAAACAAATTGAGAAAATATAAATGAGAAAATATAAATGTCTGGTATTTTCTAAATAAGATGTAATGTAGATTGTGATGTAATGTCAAGTGTGTCTGGTATTTTTGTTGAAACCATCTGGCAACCCTAGTTGTACCTTCTTGGTCCGGCCCCCTCCAGGCCTGACTGGTCCCGGATCAGGGGAGGTCAGAGCTGCAGCCTGGGGTTCCGCTTTCCCCACAGTGATCTGGGACTCCAGTGTTGTCCGGAGCTCTACTCTCCTTGGTGGAGGCTCTGCTCCCTCCCGGGTGGCTTCGCTGCTGCCCAGGGCTTTGTGCTCTTGCTGGCCTCCAGGAGCTCCACTTTCTCCCCAGTCACTTTGTCACCGCCTGGAGCCTCTGCTACTGCCCAGTGGCTCTGTGCTCCCACCAATGCTCTGATGCTGCCTGGGACTTTGCACTCCCCCCAGCAGCTTTGCTTATGCCTGGGAGGCTCTGCACTTCTCCCAGAAAGCCCGCTGCTGCCTGGGGCTCCGCATTCCGCCCGTGGCTCTGCCCTCCCCCCAGCAGCACCAGAGTTTCTCATTCAAACACTTTTAAAATCTAGTCAAATCAACACTTGGCGGGCTCCGTGTTCCTTCCGGTGGCTCTGTGCTCCCGCACCCCAGCACCCTCATTATGGCCCAAGGAGCTCCGTGCTCCCCTCCAGCAGCCGTGCTCCACTCCTCCCCCCTGGCCCAGAGACCGGGGCTTTGCATTCCTCCCAGTGGCTCTGCTGCCCCTAGGACTCCATCTCAGCCCCCTAGTTTGGCAATGTTTCTGGCCCCAGCCCCACGACTCATCCCATGAGTGTTCTCATGGGATGACCCAAAGATGCCGGACCAGGGAAGTCCAGATTATGGAGTTTCAACCTGTAATGGTGTTTGGCACTATAGATAAGGCATCTGCAAAGAGTATTTTGCCCACTGAATCGGGTCCATGCCGAAATGTAAAAATGATTCAGATGCAGTTTTGGTCACCAAGCCTTCCTTCCCATGCAGGCAAGAAACAGACCACTGACAACAAGCCTGGTCTTTATTAACTAAGCTTTCCCTCCTAATTAAACAAAACAAAAACTCCACATGGCTCCCTCTAGCTCCTGAGGGGAGCCTGAAAGCTGATTTTTGTAAGTTATGCCATCTTCTGTGCCTTTGCTCTGAGACTAGAATCTGAGCTTTGGTCTTTAGTGGTTTGAGCAAGCCTCTGCTTTGTTATCCTGGCATTAGAATGATTCATTACTTTTTGTGCCACAGTAAGCACGTGTGAGGAAATTGAATAAGTATCCCCTATTCAGCTGAGATAATGGAAGGAAATAAATTGGTTGGCACTTGGACCAAAGCTCATTAGATTTGCATCTAGCACTTGACAACCAAAGATAATATCAGAAAGGGGCTTTTTTATGCCATTTTCTACATTTGCTGCTGTGATTATTTCCATGTAATGAGATCATATCGCAGTGAAGAATTAGAAATACGGTTTTTGCCGGTTGTCAAGACCTATCTGAACATAAAGTTTATTTAAACACATTTTTTTGCTATGAGCTCATATTAAATCTCATCCAGTTTATCCATTTCTAATTTAGTTATATGGTCATTACATGGAAAATCCATTTCAGATAAAGCAAAGCATTTTCATCCTCTAGTTACACAAGTATCAGGTCACAGCAATTACGTGCAAAAGCCAGAGACCAAGTATGCCACTGGAGGGTATAGTTCTATATGGTGTGATTTACCAATGAGGCGTCTACTCTGCACAACAGTTCAGTGAATGTGGCATTGCACTGACAGGATCAGAAGGGCAGGTTGAGAAAAATAGGAGCCTTCCTTGCCTCTCCTCCCCCCCCCCCAAAATTAACAGAGCACAGAAACTCTGAGTTAAGTATCCAAAATTACCCCCTTCCTGGAGGTTGGTTTTATAAGTATCAAAAACTAAACATAAACCTCACTCTAGGCTTCCCCTTTGATCTTGCCTGTTCCTAGGATTCTTCAATATCTCTGCCTTACAACTCTGGTTCCTTCTCCAAGAGAACCACTGTCGTCTCCTTTTAAATCCAGGAGGGAATTAATGAACCACACCTACCCAAATATTTTGAAAATCTAGCCATCTTTTCTGCCTCAACAGCCAAATCACCCCTTCACTGCTGCAATCTCCTCCTCTCCAAACTCCTTGCCCATCAACAGTCTGTCAAAATGCTACTTCCTGTCATCTTTCTTTCTTGCTGCAACATGTCATCTGCCTCTCTAAGGGTATGTCTACACTAGCCACCCTAGTTCGAACTAGGGTGGCTAATGTAGGCATTCGAACTTGCAAATGAAGCCCGGGATCTAAATATCCCGGGCTTCATTTGCATGTTCCCAGGTGCTGCCATTTTTAAATGCCCCGTAGTTCGAACTCCCTGCCCGCAGCTACACGCGGCACGGACTAGGTAGTTCGAACTAAAGCCCCTAATTCGGACTACCATTACTCCTCCTGCAATGAGAAGTAACGGTAGTCTGAATTAGGGGCTTTAGTTTGAAGTACCTAGTCTGTGCCACGTGTAGCCGCAGGCAGGGAGTTCGAACTACGGGGCATTTAAAAATGGTGGCTCCCGGGAACATGCAAATGAAGCCCGGGATATTTAGATCCTGGGCTTCATTTGCAAGTTCGAATGCCTACATTAGCCACCCTAGTTCGAACTAGGGTGGCTAGTGTAGACATACCCTAAATGTTTAACTGTTTCCCCATTGCTCTGCAGATCAAATCCAAATTTGTCCTTGCCCCTCAAGGCCTCCATTGTGCAGCACATGTCTATATCCCTGGCCAGTTCTCCCCAACCTGCTGTCTCCTTTCAGCTGTGCTTAATTTGTGCCATGGCTTGCCAGGATGAAGTCCCAGCACCTCTAGGCTTGCTCCATCAGTTATGAATGTAAAAACATTGCTTGAGCCCAGGCACCTCTTTCATTACGACTTAAACACTGCCTTTTCGCCATCCTGCAGATACCCACAATCTCTCTTACAAAAGTTTACGTTCTCTCTTCCATGATGCTCTTTATTCTTGGAATACTCTACCCAAAGCTGTTCACTCAGCCATCTCTCTAGTCTCATTTGATTTCTTCCAAAAGACTCACATCTGGCATCTCACCAACAAAAAGTATGTGTAGAAAAACAATGAAAAGAACCATCAAGATGTATTTACATGCAGTGGTTGATTTACCATTGGGCCAATTGTTCGCTGGCCCCAGGCCCAAGCTCAGAAGGGCCTTGTTTGATTATGAGGAGCACAAGGTACTATGGGAGCTGTAGTTCCTTGGTCAGCTCCCTGCCTAGAGAGCTGGCCCTGGAGCAGGGAAAGGACTACTGTTCCCAGCATAGCCGCTAACAACAGGAAAGGGAGGGAGAGGGAGTGGGGGAAGCTGTGGACGATGCTGTGAATGGAGAGCTGGCTGCTGGAAGGGAGTGGTGCTGTGAGTTGGGAACATGTGTTCACAGGTGAGAAGGTGCGGGCTGCTTTGGCCCAGATCTCACCCTCAGAACCCTTCCCCAGTCTGGATTAGGGATGCTAATGGTGTAGATTTGCTGCCTCCAAAGAAGGAATTGAGTGGAATGAGGGGATAATGCACCTCTCTCTGAAGCCTACCAAGGGAGGAATGGGATCCCCATCAGGAGAGGTTAATATGATAAGGGATCCCCACCAGGAGAGGTTAATATGATAAGTAAGGGAGGGAAGGCAGGCTCTAATAGAAGGCTCGGGCTGCTTTAGGTACAATACCAGGCACATAGAAGGATTTGATTCTATTTCCTGAGCCATGAAAGCAGAAATGGGCTTTTCCATTCCAGATTGATCTAATACTCAGAAACAGGATCTAGTACCTGCCTTCCAGATTTAAACAGGAGTGCTCAAGTTTTATTTGGTCTGCTGTTACATCATTTCTCCAAAATGAAATACTGATCCACTGTAATTTGTTGTTAAAAAAAAATAGGATAAAATTGAGCAACAAATACTGGCATCTTCCTCAACGCTAACTTGGACTGGAGTTGCTATTTTCAACTGCCATTACCAGTTTTTTTGTTTAAGTTTTCTTCTTTTAAAAATAAGAAACTAATGTTGCATTGGTGATTTTTCCCACAGAAATAAAGAGTGCAATAAAGAACAACAAAAGTTGAGGCACCTCAACGTTTCCTCATTATGTGGGACAGTCTTACAATTTGGATTCAGATAGCCTCTAATCACACAAACTGAAAATTGTTCCAATTTACTGTGTGCTGGGCAAGGGATTTGTCAGAACTGATCAGGGAGCTGCTGGCTGTGGAACTTTATTGAGCTGAGACCTCTCTCTCTCAGCAGTCACTCGCTAATGAATAGGACGTCTTCCTGTCACCCTCCTATTTGTGGATCCATTAATGACTGACTAGCCCGTTTCTGGAGCCGCAGGTCTTGTCACAGAAGGGGCAGGTGCTGGTGGCTATTAGAGGGACGCGGGGCAGTTTTTGCCGCTCTTTTCTCCTTCTCCTCCTCTCCTTGTCTACACTGTGGCAGGACCGCTCAAATTGCTCCACCCCCTCACGGATTACCGCTCTCCACTGGGGACAGTCCTGGGCAAAGTTCTCCCGTGTCAACATCAATGCTGCACTTTTTCATGGTTGCCTTCAACGTGTCCTTAAATCACTTCCTCTGGCCCCTAACACTCCTCCGTCCTTCCTTCAGCTTGGAAAACAGAATCTGTTTTGGGAGGCGCTGATCAGGCCACATGACCAGTCCAGCGAAGTTGTTGGTAGATGATGATAGCTTCAATGCTGGTCACATTCAACTCTTCCAGGACGCTAGTGTTCATGCGCCTGTCCTCCCAAGGGATATTTAGGATTCTCCTGAGGCAGCGTTGATGATATTGTTCAAGTGCCTTCAGGTAACGCTTATATGTTGTCCAGGTTTCACATGCATACAGCGGTGTTGGAACAACCACTGCATGGCACTCAAGGATCTTTGTCTTGGCACTGATGTCCCAGTTTTCAAAGACACTTCATCTCAGGCAGGCAAAAGGAGAGCTTGCGTAGCTCAGGCAATGCTGGATTTTCGTGTCAATGTCGACTTTGGTGGAGAGATTACTTCTAAAGTACAGGAAATGCTCCATGTTTTCCAGCAGTAGATCAGGACCACATACAGTGACTCGTGAAATATGGTAGTCCTGGAGACATGGCTATCGGATGTCTGGATAAGGAAGGAGATAAAAATATATGGGGCGTGTCCCCTGATCACTATGAAATTTCTGATCGCTGTGGACATTGGTAAACCCACGGGGATGTACAGCTCAATGAGAAAAACTGGGGGCTGAGGCAGTTGTGTATAGCAGTACATACAATCGTACAATGGTGTGTGATCAAAATGAAAAATGCCTCTGAGACTCAATACCAGGTATACTATAGCACTGCTGCACCAGGCCCACACTTGGAAGGGGCCGATAACGACCACATGGGGGACCACAAATATGTCTGGATAGGGCCCACAAAATGTTAATCCAGCCCTGTTTACATGCCTTACTGAGTTATTACATGTCCTGGCTACTGCCTTTAGTCCTTCTTCCTCTCTGTCCACTCTGCTGGCCTCTGACCTTCACTTGTGTCATGTGGCAGCTAGGGCTTGCCTACACTTTACATGATGTAGCTGCACAGCTGTGCCACTGTAGCACTTCAGTGTAAACTAGGGATGTAATAGCGTAGTTGATTAACGTATAAGCAAAAGCTATAAATTTTTTAGCAGGCTGGCCAGCAGCCCGGCTCAGTCCTGGCTCGTGTCGGGTCTGGGAGCTCAGACAATCTCCTAGACCAGGGTTGCTGCCACCTCACCCTGCTGCCTCTTTATCACAGGCAGCAGCACAGGGCGACAGGCAGCCGGTCACAAGGGGAGCTGGTTTTTAAACTGGATCCTCTCGCAGATCAGCTCCCACCTGGCATCCCATGCTGCAGAGTGGCAGAGGTCTTCTCAGGAGTGAGGCCGGAGCACACTCACTGCCAGCCCCACCCCGAGGGACTATAAAGTAGTCAACTAACCAATAAGAATTCATGAGGTTACTCGACTCTTCAATTAATCGATATTTAACATCCCTAGTGTAAACACTGTCTATGCCAATGATGAGCAACCTGCCGCCCATAGGCCACATGCAGCCCACTGGGGCTCCACCAGCAGCCCATGGACCACCTGCCTACCTTCCTTCCCCACACGCCTCTTGTGCCCTGGAGCACTGGAACCTTGCACTTCCTACTCCTCCTGCTTCCTCCCAGCATTTCAGAGCACCACAAATCTCCTGTTATGCACCCCGACCCTGCTAATCCCCCTACCTCCCCTAGCTGGAATGCTGCGAATCAGCTATTTGCTGGGCTGCAGGTGGAACCCCAGTGGGCCATGGACTGCTGTGGCCCACTTTGATGAAGGAGGACCACTCATGCAGCCCACTCGTTATTCTTGGTTGCTCTATATTAATAGGAGGAATTGGCCCTTCAGCATGGATAAGCCACCTCCCTGAGAGGTAGTAGCTAGGTCAACAGAAGAATTCATCCATTGAGCAGGTGCTGTCTACACTTAGGTTAGCTTAACAATGCTGTTCAGGGATGTGGATTTTTCATATGTAATTAAATCAAACTAATTTTCTTGTGTAGACCAGGCCTGGTGATTCATGCAGCCACAGAGGTTCACTTTATAACTGCTCGAATATGACATTATGATATGGAATACAGATATTACAAGTAAGATTAATGCATGTAGCAACTCACAAAATTTCAATAATATCCAAACACTACCCACTTTCTTATAGTTCTAATATCTAGTCTATTAATATTATCCCACCAGTCAACTAGACAGATTCCAGTTATGCATCTGTTAGTGTTTGAGACATGGGGACCTTGGCATAAGCTGTGCCAAGTCTGGCAGCATCACAGTCCCAATTTTAGGAGGGGGCAAAAATTTAAAATGTCAAAAATTTTCACAGAGTGGGAAAACCGTTTCCTGCCCAGCTGTAATTATAATACTTCCCCTTCCTCTCAGGGGTGTTGTGAGGATACATGTATGAATGTGTGTGCAGTGTTCAGACACTATAGAGATGGAGGCCATATAAATATCTAGCAGTATGATCCTTTTACAGCAATAAAAAGAAGTTTGAAAAGATAGATGTCTGGCTATAATACACTTATATAAAAATATTGTATAGAGTGATTATATAGCTGTGGTCTGATTGCTCTTCCAACACTTTGATGGGAAACAAAAGGCACCCTTAGTCAAGAGAATGGAACAATTCCAGAAGTATTATTTGTCTCTGGTGACTAACAAATTTTATAAATGTATGGGTTTTGGTATTTTTCTTTTTATGCCTCTTTTTTTAAAAAAAAGGAGATAGACACATTGTGATTGATCTAGTAAACATGGATGTGTGTGGAGCCTGGACGAATAAATCAGCACAGTGATGGATGGGCCTGCTTATGTTCAGAACAGGCATTTACTTGTTTTGTGCTATGACTGCAGACTGGCCCTTGCTCTTCCCTGTCTTTATGTCTGGCACTGCCTACGCAGTTTGCTGAACAAGGCCACTGAGACAAATGACAATAGCTAACGCATTATAATTGCAAGTCCAACAATCAGCTGGGATTTCCATTGTCAAATCCTTCTTCCAAGAGACAGGCCCAAGCTATATTGAAACTTATACTACAAACTCATATACTCAGCCCAGTGGGCAATATTTATTTAACCATTTTAATTTTTCTTTTAATTGTTCCGGGAAAAGTCAAGATCCAGTTTTGAAGAATGGTGTTTCTGTCCCATTCTGATTAAAATACAGGGAACCCTCGCCATTCACGGTGGATGCAAATTCGTGACTATTCAGAGCCATGGATCCCCACTTCTGCAGTGAGTTCCCCGCAGCTCCAGAACTCACCGCTCAGGGAGGTGGCTCCTGGCGCTCTCATCAGTACAGCTGGCTGGCATCAGGCTGCCAGGTTAGCCACATCACCTGATTGGCTGCAGGGATCAGCAGCAGCAGATGCTTGCTGGCTGCTCAGTGCTTATACCCACCACTGTGGTCGCTCCTGTGTTACTGGGTTCTTGCTGCTCCTGCCTTGTCTCTAGCCTTGCTTCTGTCCTGCACTTGCTTGCCTTTGAGCCCCTCCTTACTTGATACCCTGCTCATTCCAGTCCTATAGTTCAACAGAACTCTGCTCACTCCAGTTCCTGACTTCTGGTTTGACACTTGGCTCTGGCTCTTCACTGTGGAATCAGGCTTGACCTTCTGCTTTGGTATTCAGTTCCTGTTCTCCAGTTTGACCCTTGGCTTTGGCTTCTAATATGACATCATCTATGACAGAGATGTACTCACCCAAGTGTCAAGACATATCAGAGTGCCCAATAGGACTGCCTGTGACTCCATCTTAAGGCTGTTAAAGGGCCTGAGGAGTTTGCACTTGGTGCAGCTGGTTGCTGAAATCTAAGTGTAGAACTCACAGATGGTTTGGGGCAGGGGGCGGTGCTCTGGGTTTTAACAGTTTGCCTTGAGCTTTATACTCACACTGTTGTGTCACAATTGGGAGCAGTACAGGGGCAAAAAGTCACAATCTCAAATTTCCACACACTGAAAATGCAAAACATTTCACTTGAGGCCAATTAAGAACATAAGAACATAAGAATGGCTGTACTGGGTCAGATCAAAGGTCCATCTAGCCCAGTATCCTGTCTGCCGACAGTGGCCAGCACCAGGTGCCCCAGAGAGGGTGGACCGAAGACAATGATCAAGCGATTTGTCTCCTGCCATCCCTCTCCAGCCTCTGACAAACAGAGGCCAAGGACACCATTTTATCCCCTGGCTAATAGCCTTTTATGGACCTAACCTCCATGAAATTATCTAGCTTCTCATTAAACTCTATTATAGTCCTAGCCTTCACAGCCTCCTCTGGCAAGGAGTTCCACAGGCTGACTACACGCTGTGTGAAGAAGAACTTTCTTTTATTAGTTTTAAACCTGCTACCCATTAATTTAATTTGGTGTCCTCCAGTTCTTCTATTTAGGGAACTAATAAATAACTTCTCTTTATCGGCCCTCTCCACACCACTCATGATTTTATATACCTCTATCATATCCCCCCTCAGTCTCCTCTTTTCTAAACTGAAAAGTCCCAGTCGCTTTAACCTCTCCTAATCATTTTAGTTGCCCTTTTCCAAACCCCTAATAATTTTAGTTGCCCTTTTCTGAACCCTTTCCAAGGCCAAAATATCTTTTTGGAGGTGAGCAGACCACATCGGTACACAGTATTCAAGATGTGGGCGTACCATAGTTTTATACAGGGGCAGTAAGATATTCTGGGTCTTATTTTCTATCCCTTTCTTAATAATTCCGAGCATCCTATTTGCCTTTTTGACCGCCGCTGCACACTGTGTGGAAGTTTTCAGAGAACTGTCCACGATAACGCCAAGATCTCTTTCCTGATTTGTCGTAGCCAAATTAGCCCCCATCATACTGTACGTATAGTTGGGGTTATTTTTCCGGATGTGCATTACTTTACACTTATCCACATTAAATTTCATTTGCCATTTTGTTGCCCAATCACTCAGTTTGGTGAGATCTTCTTGGAGTCCCTCACAGTCTGCTTCTGTCTTGACTATCCTAAACAGTTTGGTATCATCTGCAAACTTTACCACCTCACTGCTTACCCCTTTCTCCAGATCATTTATGAATAAGTTGAACAGGATTGGTCCTAGGACTGACCCTTGGGGGACACCACTAGTTACCCCTCTCCATTCTGAAAATTTACCATTTATTCCTACCCTTTGTTTCCTGTCTTTTAACCAGTTCTCAATCCAAGAAAGGACCTTCCCTCTTATCCCATGGCCATGTAATTTACACAAGACCCTTTGGTGAGGGACCTTGTCAAAGGCTTTCTGAAAATCTAAGTATACTATATCTACTGGATCCCCCTTGTCTGCATGTTTGTTAACCCCTTCAAAGAACTCTAATAGATTAGTAAGACAGGATTTCCCTTTACAGAAACCATGTTGACTTTTGTCCAACAAATTATGTTCTTCTACATGCTTCACAATTTTATTCTTTACTATTGTTTCGACTAATTTGCCCGGTACTGAAGTTAGACTTACAAGTCTGTAATTGCCCGGATCGCCTCTAGAGCCCTTTTTAAATATTGGTGTCACGTTGGCTACCTTCCAGTCATTAGGTACAGAAGCCGATTTAAGGGATAGGTTACAAACCACAGATAATAGTTCAGCAATTTCCCATTTGAGTTCTTTTAGACCCTTGGATGAATGCCATCCAGTCCCGGAGATTTGTTAACATTAAGTTTTTCTATTTGTTCCAAAACCTCCTCTAATGACACTTCAATCCGGGACAGTTCCTCAGATTCATCACCCACAAAGGACGGTGCAGATTTGGGAATCTCCCCAACGTCCTCAGCCGTGAAGACTGAAGCAAAGAAATCATTTAGTTTCTCCGCAATGGCTTTATCGTCCTTGATTGCGCCTTTTATAGTTCGATCATCTAGGGGGCCCACAGGTTTTTTAGCAGGCTTCCTGCTTCTAATGTACTTAAAAAACATTTTGTTATTTCTTTTTGAGTTTTTGGCTAGCTGTTCCTCAAAATCTTTTTTTGCTTTTCTTATTACATTTTACACTTGATTTGACAGTGTTTATGTTCCTTTCTATTTATCTCACTAGGATTGGACTTCCACTTCTTAAAAGATGCCTTTTTGTCCCTCACTGCTTCTTTTACATGGTGGTTAAGCCACGGTGACTCTTTTTTAGGTCTCTTGCTATGTTTTTTAATTTGGGGTATACATTTAAGTTGGGCCTCTATTATGGTGTCTTTAAAAAGTTTCCATGCAGCTTGCAGGGATTTGGCTCTCGTCACTGTGCCTTTTAATTTCTGTTTAACTAGCCTCCTCATTTTTGTGTAATTCCCCTTTTTGAAATTAAATGTCTGGGTGCTGGACTGCTGAGGTGTTCTACCCACCACAGGAATGTTGAATGTTATTATATTATGGTCACTATTCCCAAGCGGTCCTGTAACGGTTATTTCCTGGACCTGATCCTGCGCTCCACTCAGGACTAAATCGAGAATTGCCTCTCCCCTTGTGGGTTCCTGCACCAGCTGCTCCAAGAAGCAGTCATTTAGGCCATTGAGAAATTTTATCTCTGCTTCTCTTCCTGAGGTGCCATGTACCCAGTCAATATGGGGATAATTAAAATCCCCCATTATTATAGAGTTCTTTATTTTGGTAGCCTCTCTAATGTCCCTCAGCATTTCAATGTCAGTATCACTGTCCTGGTCAGGTGGTCGGTAATATATCCCTACTGCTAATTTCTTATTATTGGAGCATGTAATTACTATCCATAGCGATTCTATTGAACATGTTGATTCACTTAATATTTTTATTTCATTTGATTCTACATTATCTTTCACATACAGTGCCACTCCACCACCCACCCAGCCTGCTCTATCCTTTCGATATATTTTATATCCCGGTATGATTGAAGCAATTGAAGCATTTCATTAGAGAATGAAATATTGAAATATTCTATTTCAATTTTGACCTCCCCGCCATTCCCATTTTTAACCTTTCTGGTGCAAATTTACTCAAATTTCTAAACAAAAAGGCTTTTAATTTGAAAAAAAAAAACCCAAAACTTTCTGGTCTTGAAACTTTTTTTCCCCAAACATTCTTTGACTCAGTTGTCTCAATGAATTCAGTGTTTCCATAAACAGTTTCAGTTTACGGGAAACATGACACAATATTTTTGTGGTAAAAAATGCAGATCAACTCCAATTAGTATCCCAATTTTGCAATGGGGAACTGAAGCAGAGAGAGACAAACCCCTGGTCTACACAACAAACTTATGTGGCTATAACTAGCCCCTGATGTACACTGCACTGTGTTAACAGGAAGCCTTCTCCCATTGACATAGCCACTGTCTCTTGGGAGAACCTTGCTAGCCTCTTCACTAAGCATGACTGCGGTGCAGCTGCTCGTGCTCAGCTGTGCCCCTGCAGAGCTGTCCATGGAGACAAGCCCTTAGTGACTTGTCAAAACAAGATACGCAGGATCTATCAGAAAAGGCTTCCTTTAGCAAAAGATCAGCCTCTAGACTGCCACTTTTCTCCGACAAAGCTCCATGCCAAAAGAAGCGGCGGCCATTTTTATGCTAATGAAGCGCGGAATGTTTAAATCCCCACTTCATTAGCAATTTCGACCTGCCTAATCTGCATCCCTCTGCTGGCAGAGGGGTGCAGTCTAGACATACCCTATGTGAGTACTATGTATCATTATTATTATATAAGTTTTTCTCTTATATATGCTGTCTATAGGATTGTTTTTTGAGGAGACCAAGCTGGAAAATTCATACTGCCTCAAACTGCTCCCATTTATTTTTATTTTATAAAGTATATATATTTTTTTCTATTGGCGGCAACAAGTCAGCATTTGAATGTAAAGTGATTTCTTTTTGTCTGCTAGTCATTAATGTCTGCAACATTAATAAAATTGTCTTGATATTTATCTGTTATGTCTGTTCTTAAAATAGTGAAGAAAACAAAACATAGAAGATAGTGACAATGGTATTTTTATGATATTTGATATAGCACCCAAACCTTCCTTCTGCATTTTCTAGTGCAGAGCAACTCAGAATGCTATATGTGAATGTTCCCTCATGAATTTTACATTACTGGCCCTTTCAAATAGATTTCTTTAAAGGTGACAGAAGCTCAGATTTTCTTGTTACCCACTCAAAATCAACAATAGTTCCCTCCCTAATTATTTCTTCAAGTTTCAATGTAAAATGTAGGACTGGCCGAACCAGGTGGGAAGTTTTCTAGACTCTTGAACTTGAACATTTGGATGCTTAGAGTCTGCTGTACCTAAGCCATCACATTGCAATGCTGGACAAGGAGCACAAACAAAGAGGTTTGTTTAGATTTAGTTAATTAAACATTGTGGTTAGCATTAGAAATGGGCCAAAGATGGACATATTTATATGAGTCTCAGAAAAATTTTTGGGTTAGGCTAAAATGAGATTCTAATTAGAATCAATCCTTTTTTTTTTCATAATTAAAACCCAACTAATAAGATTCAGCAAAAGCAGAAATCATCTCTGATCTTTCTCTTCTCTAATTAGATCCTAACCCAGAAGCCTTTTGATTGCCATACCTAAAAAATACCAAAACCACTGCAGTGACACTAATAGTGTAGTGTGAATGCTGTAGGAGCTGCATCAGTCCCAGGATGTTAAAGACAAGATGGGGGAAGTAGTATTTTTTTCTGGACCATCTTTTGTTGGTGAGAGAGACAAACTTGCAAGCTACTTAGCGTTCTTCTGCAAGCCTGGGAAAGGTACTTAATAGAGCAACTGATTTTGTGCTTAACTTAGAACCAGAAACCAGATCCAACCCAAAGAAGCAGCCACATAACACTTACTTGAACCAGATTTTCAAAATGCAGAATAGTTCACAGATGCTCTGATTCTAAACACAAAAATAATATTGGCTCTCCCCCCATTGCTAGGTATCAGTTCAATAATATGCCACTGAAAATCTTCTCTGCCTAGCCAGTTCTTTTGGGGAAAGGAGGACAAACAAAGGACCAACACACCTTCCATTTATTATTTACAGCCTGAGCAGACCAGTGGGCTGGAACTGAGGAGAAATTGCAATATTACCCAGATTGATGACTATTTATATTGTAATATTGATCATCAGCAGAGATTTTTGTAATGGATGTAACAGATGTGGCCTCCCTTACACTGCACATAGGAGTCTTCCTGCCTACAAGGGAATTGCAATTATCCAGTGTTTTTCAAAACCTTTGGCCTGCAATTGAGTTGTCACAGTCTCCCAGACACTGCTCCAGGCACTACAGATGGTACCGGCTGACACACTTGGGGCATATCATTATGAGCATGTGTAAGCCACATGATCTTGACCAGTTTCCTAATGCACGACAGTGTCTCAAAAAGGAATGTCTGTCAGGAAGAAATATGGGCTTTGTGAAGCTGAGGTATGACAGAGAGGTGGAACATGAGAAAAAAGAGGGTTCAAGAGAGGACACATTTGAAAGAAATTGTTAGTCTGAATTACAGCAACTAATGATCAGCATCTGCTAACAAAATGCTGTTTCCAGCTTGAAATATCCAACATGTTTTATAAGCCACTACAGTCTCTGTTGTGGAAAGTATTTTTTGTTTATTTTTAATCCTTCATACACTGGTTTGTGCAAAGATTGTTGTTTTAATTTGGAGTATCTATTAACAATAACATTTAGCAACCTATTATAAATTATTCCTTTTCCCAGGAGATAATGGATTTGTCCAGCTAGTACAAAGAAAGCAACTGCAAATGTTAATTTGGAATCTACAATACTTTGCTTGCAGAAAATTCAGTTTGATACAATTTGTTTCACAAGCTTAACAATACCATACATCACTATTTGAAATGCAGTAGAGGTAAAGTTGAGTCAGTCTGAGAAATACAAAATAAAATAATTGCAGTAGCCTTCAGACTTTTGGAAGAACTATTTCAGAGTAACTTTTGCTAGTTAAAAATTCTTCTTCTTCATCAAGTGATTGTTCATGTCAAACTCTAGGCTTCTTCTCAGCTGACCCTACGGGAGCTGCTAAGGGAAAAGTTTTCGATGTTCATGCACACGGAGCATGTATCCCTGAATTGGAATGGATGTGAACAACACATCTCACCCCTCGAGCTCCCACCAGGTAGTCCTACTAAAGGGTAGAGTGCAAAGGTCTGTGAAAAGTGAACATAAGAGAGTCACCAACATGATAAAATCAACGTTGACATTTGAATCCAAATTAATATTTGTGCATTTAACTCTAGGGCTGAGCCAATATGACCACTTCATTTCTTTGACACCCTGTATCAGGGGGTAGGAGCAAGTGCAAGTCCCAATGGAGTTTTCTGAAAATTCCAGTGGAGACAAAAATGGCATTGTAAATTACACAGGGACAAATTCTAATTTGGTTTACATCCTATGCCATCCCATTTAAATTAAGGAGATTGTATGAATGGATACCAGTGCAGAGTTTGAATGTTAGTAGCAAAGTAGTATAACTTGGCATGAGTGCAAGTTAAAGCATTGGGGAGCAGAAAAAACCCTTGTAAGATAAAGTAGAGAATCTGTTTTACATTAATGTCCTGTCATATTTTTCTTCTACTACAAGCTGCTTTCCCAGCCCTCTAGATGAAACTGTCACATGCACACCTAATGAATGTACCAAAACAATGCAACTTACACTATTTGCCAGTGGCACTGAATTCATTTCAAGCCTGACACGTAACTAACACCATTTAAACCCAGCTGAGTTTACATCACAGCTGAATTTGGGCCTGTGTGCTTAAATTTCCTGAAACTAGGAAAAAGAACAGATTTTATATTTTAAAAAAATCTCAAAAATGGAATGAGAACTAGCTGTGTTGTGCCACCACAGTCAGTTTTCATTCCCAAAACATGTCATGTGATTCAGTAATACGGACCAAAAGCAATCTGACATAGAAAGGGTTTGGAAACTGGAATGTAACTGAGATTTTGAACTGAAAATTTTTGATATAAACATGAGGCATGAATTTTTGGAAGATCATATTTCTGAAGACACAGTTGGCCCTTCAGCAGCAAAATATAGCAGCTAATGGCCAGTACAGAAGCTGGATACCAGGGCAAGTATGTATTTGAAAGTAGCACGCCCTAAAAACAGAAACCAATTGCTCAAGCTACCATGGTAGCCCAAACAATTAGTTGGCAGCCTCAAGTTACTGTTTATTTTGAGGTTTGCATTTGTGCCTGGTAAGCTGACATTTCTTCTTCAGAAACAGACTGTCTTCAAAGGCATTGATTACAATTTGTTATTAAACAGGGTGGTGTCAACAGCACAAGAGCTTCCTGTGAAATGATAGACATCAGAAAGTAGCTTGTAAATAATATCTGGTCAATCATCTGAATGCTCTTTAATCCTTGCCCTTTAAGAATTCATTGAAGGCTTGACCATATCAATAGCTATATCCATTGATGCACTGGTCTTTCTGTTCGAAGGACAAGGATAGACAGTAGAAGGCAGCCATAATGAAGTAAGTTTCTACCTTTGTGGCCTTAACTGTTTTGCTGTCCAGAATGGAAAACATTTTCAGCTCCTCCCCAACAACCTATGCTACCTCCAGTAGAATGGTTCCATCTCACACTAGTAGTAAGCAGGTTTGTAGCAGGGAGGGGTAAACCAGTTCAAAAAATACCTAAAAGCCTCTTACACTTTCTCAAACTTTTTTATCCCAAACACAAATTGAACTTTTATAGAGGTTTGAAAGAGCTTATCAAATATTTTCCCCCAGAGCTTTTCATTGTTGTGTGTTTCTGCATTTCTAACTTTCGCCTGTGACTAGAAGTGACTGAGTTAGAACGCCATGAGAAAGGCTGTTGCTATATTGTTTTTTCTGCAGTGATGGGATACAGAATGCAACTTGTTACAAGATTTCCAGCCCTAATTTGCAGAGCCAAAAGGTCTGGATAATGTTCACCTATACAAAAATCACTCTGTTGGGCACTTATCTCAATCTAAACAAAGTTCTTCTGAGACATCTCTTAATTCCTACTTTTGTGACTTGATCCTGTGGCACTGAGTCTTTCTGCTCATATTATTAAGGGCTGCAAGATCTGGTTCTTGTCCTTCCTTTCTGTCCTTGAACATTTCTCATTTTGCTGAATCTCCCAAATATTAGTGGTTTGGATTAAAAGGAACCAAGATCTAAATTGTTCCTGGCTGCAATACCTTAAATGACCAGGTGTTGCAAAACATAGCCACTTTGGTTTGCTTTCTTATTGTACAGAGCGGGTAAAGCTAACATCTTATCTGGACCACCTGGGACTCCAGAGCTGAACTTTCCCTGGTTTTATGGCTTGATTTTACAAAACTGAAACCTGGTCTTCTCAGTCCATGTGCAGATTCAAGTAAGGGATTGTAGGCCATTTCTCTTCTCTCTGTAAGACAAGAGTAATGCCACTGAAGCCAAATTAATATGAGAGAGTCTCCATTTGAAATTGCAGCAGGAATTTTAAGATGGCAGAATTTAATTCTTCAAATTGCTAGTTGGATTTAGGCCAGATTATCCACCTCATAGATTGCATACAACATCATGGGATTCTTAATGATCACAAATGGGTATGATCTCAGTTTAAAGTCTCCTACAAAAAACGGTCTCATTCAAAAATGAAAAGCTTACAAAAATTCCTTGATGCTCCATATGGGAAACATCTAGAGATCTGCTCCATGTGTGTGCCTATTTGAATTCTGCTACAGAATATCATTTTTAAATGACTTTTTCCTAGCTGGATAATTTGTCTAGCCACATATGCCTAGGGAGCTAATCCTGCCCTGTTATAGGATTGTGAGAAGATACATGCATAACCCCACATCTCCCACAAACCTATTTAGTCTTAGTTCCTTTGCGCCAAAGCAGAACAGTTTGATTAAGTGCAGTGTCATAAATCATGGTACACTTGCATATGAAACTCAAGTTTTCAGTTCTATATTTTGATATATTTTATTGTACTGTCCAAACCTGACATGGCCAAATCACTGCAGGAGAGCCAACAAGCAAGATCTCCATTTTCATACTTAATGCGGTAGACTTAAATCTCAGTGTGAGGCTGGTGAAGTCACCTCCTATCTCAGATGGGAATTTAATGCTTATTTTTTATAGTTCTTATGATTGATATTGCAGGTTTTGTAATAATAACAGTAGTTCTGCTATAAAAATGCTATCGTAAATGAATTGTTTCTATAGGTGGTAATTAAGCAATGAGCCCCATTGTCCTCAATGAAAAAGAAAGCATTGCAAAATCTTCAGAGAGTTTTAGGATAATACATGCTGTGAGGTTAGCAACTTGCTGCCCTGAGGCACATTTACTGAAAGAGTTTGTCCGGTCCCAGAGCTGAGGGGGGGTTGACTCAAACAGAAGATTCCACAGAATTAGAAGAACCCCTAGAAAGGAGAGTCAAAGCTTCCATTGGAAATGAGCCTAGAATGAAACTTTCAATCAAAATATAAACACAATGTTTTTTAAAAAATGCATCATCAGCAATTCAGCACTCCATGGGGAGATGTTTCTCACAGAAAGAAAAAAAAAGAATGAAAAAGCCCAATTACAGGTTTTTATTGTCCTGAACATTTCTAGAACCCTGATCCTGCAATGGCCTCTGAGCAGATGCAGGGCTCCACTCAAGGAGGGGCCAGTTGTAGGATCAGTCATTAGCAGAGCATATAGAATGTATGGCTCTCTGCAAAACAGAGCTGTGAATATGGAGGATTTACACTGCTTTTTGTTTCACAGCTTTACCTGTGCAAACAATGGCCTAAAAATTCGGAGGTGCATGTTTAGTCCTCACTTGGGCAAAATCCCTTTGAGTGAGGACTGATTAAACTCCGAATCAGGACCTCATGATACAACTCTCAAAGACAGCAGCACAAACTAGGCACAAAAGATATTTTGGTTTGTAGGAAGCTAGCAGATACTCCACACACACTTTCTAGAAATCTTTTGTGAGTTGCTTGCAATCCATGGACACATATTCTGTTGAGACAAGGAGACTTTTTTGGAATATCTGATACCCATAGAAAGATAGTAGAACATGGTAGACAGGTGTCCACCCTTTGCAATGGCTGATAAGCCCACTAACAGTAAGATGTGATGTGTCTGCTTTGTGTTTCTTTGCATGATTGTTTTGGCACTGTATGCCTGAAAGGAAGTTCATATAATCTGAGTTTTGGAAGAAACCAAAAAGTTCCTTCCTCATCTTGACTGTGGTATTTTAGATAAGCTCAGATGACTTTAACGCTACATGAAAAGCAGTTGTTGTTATGACCCCTCCTTGGGGTGTATTCTTAACCGCATGAGAGGCTCTCAGGACAGCCAGCCATTGTTTAGCTAAGGAGGGAAATCCTGTGTTCCAGTACAGCTTGTTTATTGAAAGGGGAAATATTTGCTCTTGTAACTATTGCTCTTCCTCCCCTCCCCCCCCCTTTTTTTAGCCAAGGCTAGAGGATTGAACCAGGTGATGGGCAGAACAAACAAAAGGAAGAACAGTGGAACAGATTGTGGGAGGACTAGTGACAGCTTTTGTTCTCATCCTGCTAGCTCTCCAACCTGCCCTACTTTGGGGAGAGAAGAGAAGAAGATTGTGAAAGGGTCCATAGCACAAATCACCTGCTGTGTCTTAATCTGATCCGCTGTTCCAGTCCATGGAAACTGCCTGGCCTGCTGAGAGAGAAGAATTCTCTGCTTGGGCAATGAGCCCCACCACTTACTCTTGTGGGAAGTTTAAGTGAACTTGCCTGCTGTGGGACTGGCCAGTATTTTCCTGTTCTTAAGATGCCCGGTTGAATCCCATTTGCATTGTGTCTATATTGATGAGTTCCCCAGGAGATGCCTCTGCACCATTGTCTAGTTAATCAATTGGTTAGCTCTGAGAACCAGCAGGGGGAAGACTGCCTGGAAACTGTGATTTTGCTTCATACAGGACTCGAACGCACTGAAACTTCAGCATCAGACCTATTTTGGACTGTATGTTTGCTTGCCCTTGCAAGTCTGTTTGGACTCCTGCTGCTGTTTAAGACTGTTTCCCATTTACTGGTTGTATCTTCAGCAGCAGCCAGCTGGGCCTACAAAAAGAACAGAACTGTTAAGTGCGCATGTGAGTTCTATCAGACCTGATCACATTCTGAGGCAACTGTGGGAATGGCCAGGCGGGGGTGTGGGAACTGTTGATTTGTACATTTATTTTCTGTTTTCTTTACAAAGTATTTCCTTCCCCTCTTTTGTAACCGTCCCCAATAAGCTTTTCTCCAGTGTGACTCAGAACAAAGAAGCCTTACTTTTTGTATCCTGACCTAACCTTTAGAACATGTGTACAGTACACACCGAATTTACTCCTGGAGACAAGGTGATACCCATTATATACACAGGAGAGCTGCGGACACTATGCTTTGAAACTGCTGATTACACTACACCCAAAATCCAGTTGCTCTTAAATACATGACACCATCAGCTAGGTCAATACAGCCCAGCTTACAAAGACAGAGCTCTTAGATAAACTGTTACCGCCTCAGAGTGGCGCAGGGGTCACATTACATTTTTCTTATGTGCTCCCAGTCCATGGCCAGTTTAAGGGACAGGCAGCACAGTCCTATGTCAAGACCCCAGCTCCTGAAGTCACACAATGAGGCAGGAAGCTCAGCTTTCACCTATCAACAACAAAAAGCAAAGAAAGTGGCTAAGGCTTGTCACTGTGAAGAAAACTTGAAAAAGTGACCTGGATGTAACTGATGCAGCAATGTCTAGAAACCTAGCTCTGAGTGGTATGAATTGCCACTTGCATCTCAATGGGATGTGAGCACCACGACCTGCAAGGTTGGGGTTTTTGCTAACACCATCACAACAGAATACTTTGGCGGGAAAATATTGCAGTGGCCCACCCATCCGCTCAAGCAGATGTACCCTGGCTGCTAGGATAAGTACTGAGGACTCCCCTGCTGTGTTCCTATTTCTCTGAGAGGAGAAGAGAATTCTGCTGCCATCCCTGCTGATCTTGAGGAAAATCCCTGCCTTCCACAGCTCAGGGGTGGAGGGTGATGAGAGATATGTCCCTGCATTTATCTCTTTGAGATGGGAGGTGGTTCCCCTGCACAGGCACATCCCAGGTGATTTGGGGGCCAGAAGGGGTCATGGGAATGAAGCCAGAGGGAGCCTCATGTCATGATGTATATGATGTTTCTCAAGGCTCCTCGGGCTGTGAGACACTTTATTACTACCTGCTTCCCCAGTCAGAGTGAATCTTGCCTATACTATCTGGGTGTTAGCTCTCTAATGCCACCAGCCAGTCAGCCACGCAAGCACTCTCCTCCAAGCTACACCAGTCCTGTCTTTGCCTTGCATGTTGACAACAAATGCACCCCAACCTCGAGTCCCTTCCAAGTGTCCCCCTATGAAATCCAGCCTCTGATCATGGGACACCCACAGAAATCTCAGATCCTCTGATCCCAAAGGAAGTGTGTCCCAGTTTACCCATTTTACCTTAGCTCCAGTATTACATCGTATTTCTATTAAGAAAGAGCAGCGATGCCAATAAAGACCAGTCTGAGCTGTGAGAACAAATGGTTACATACAAAAGAACATCACAACACACTTTCTAGAGACTCAACTTAGCTAATAGGGCATTCCCCTATCTCCTGCAAGAGAGCTTACCCCAAGTTGTTTGCCCAATGTTTTCAACTAGTTTGGCTGAGGCTCCTTGTCATAAGATCAAGCCCACTGCCAGTTTGTTACCACAGATAGAAGGCATGACAATATGTCTTTCTGCACCATCAAAATGTCTGCACCAGAACAGACCTTTGATGTTCACCTTAAAACAGTGCCCCCTTTACCTTGTTTCTCTCTTTCTGTTAATTTCATTCTGAAGTCTCCACCAGCTGTTCATTAGCACGTGACAGAATACTAATAGACTCCTGCTGTTTGCAGTGGTGTGAGAGTCGTGTTTGTCCTAAGATATTAAAAGGAGAAGTTAGGTGTGGCAATATATTTTGTTAGACCAACATCTGTTGTTGACAGAGACAAGATCTAAGGCAGGATCTCAAACTCACAGCACACAGGTCATCTAAGGCTGGAGCATTTTCATAATCTGGCCCAGGAGTCCCAACCACCTGTGTGTGATTGTATGTTCATCCCCGTCCCCCAAGCCCTGCTCCTTCCCACCACCACCCCACTCCAAAGGTGGTAGCAGGAAAGGATGGGCTTTGAGGGACAGGTATAAACACCCACCCCAGTTCACCAGGACTCCAAGCCAGATTACAAAAATGCTCCAGCTGTACATGGCCAGTGGGCTGCGAATTGGAGACCCCCGCCCTAATGCTTGTCTCATCGGCCAAAATTGATCCAATAACACTGTTACCTTATTCATCTTCTGTGGTCCTGGAACAATTTTTAAAGAGAGAAGCTATGTATTTGGCTTGTTATTACCCCTTTAAACCAGGGGATGCGGTAGCAGCCCCAGGATCTCTAGTTCCAGTACCTGTGCCCACCTTAGCTTTCTAATAGACATCTATTGTTTGACATACGAGATACACTAATCTCCAAGGTGGACCATTATCTTACTCCCCCGGTGGATGAGCTTATCTCAAGACACGCTACCTTTGAGTGACCTGCTTTTAACTACAGACCTAGAGTGTGTAAGTTTTAGTGTATATATATATATATATATATAATGTAAATTCACATACATTTTCCATACAGACATCTCACAATGGTTATGGCAAGTGTGATACAAGCTTTCATTAGAGACCTTATATGATACTCTTCTGGTGAACTCAGGAGATCTTTGTTCCTCTATTCACCTCCAGCCCCTCTGCCAGTGGTCATCCTGTGCCTAAGGCCCCAGATTGCTTTGATCCAACCCTCCTCCAGTCTCTTGCATACTCTGGGCCAGATTCTTGCCTGAGCCAAGAGGTGTTCCACACTTAGGAGATGCAGTCAGGGAGCTGGCCATGCTCTCTGATTCATATGCTGCCCTGTCCCCAATGTAAGTTGGAGCAACCTAATGCACTAGTGTGGAAGTGGTTGGTAGAGGATACAGTTCTACTCCACCAGGGGGCTCTGAACCCAGTAGTTATACTTAGATTGTGATCCCTTTGGGCCACCCATAGTGCTAAGGGCTGAAACTGGAGCAGATCATCTTGTCCCATTCGTTTAATTCTGCTTCCATTCCCTGTGTGGAGTGGCTACATAATCAAGTTTTATTATACCAAATTATAGCCTTTAACCACAGTATAATATCAATGTGGAAGACTAACTGCAAGCTAGAGCTATGTACTTTGGTCAAGTACTGAATAATATTGTATTGCTTAGAAGTACATTAGTAAGGGGGCAAGGGAAAATACTAAAGGGAAATCAAGTGTGTCAGGGACCAGTATGTAGGCATTCTGACCTAATAGTTAGAGTGAAAAACTAGGCATGCACAGTGAGGGATCACAGCTGTAGGCATTCCCACTGGGTAGGCAGTAATCTGTTACTGCTACTGAGTTTAAATGCAGATCTGTTGCTTCCTTGCCACCAGTCAAGGGAACCAGTCAATCAGGTGATTCTGCTGCAGCCCACCTAGCCTAAAGAACCAAGCTGAGGGCTCATCCAGCTATCCCCAGCTAAGGGAAATCAAACCCACAGCTCCTAACAAAGCAGTGATATTCACATTCTTTGTGGGTCTGATTGCACCTAATGCTTGCTGTGTTGTAAGTGATCAATACTAAATGGAGATGAGATGACTAGGACTTCCTCTTGCATAGACTGACTCAAGTTCTGGCCTCTGAAGATGGAAATCTGTTAAAGTAAGATATGACAATTTGACTACCCGTATAAAATAGTACTAGAGGTTTTATGAATGCTTTCACTCAGAGTATGCTCACATACCTCAGAACACACAGGGCTGCTTAGGAGAGGCTCCTGAAGCAGTTTCTTGGTTTAATTGAAATGTACAGACATATCTTTCTTTGGATTGTCCTTTAGTCCACTATGCTTTCTATTGGCCTACTTTGTTTCCACAGCTCCTTACTATTGGTATAGAATTTGCAATCCCCATCTGTGAAACCTTTAACTTGTTCTTAAATTTGCTGATTAGCTCACTTTCAAAATTCTGTTTTCTGTGAGTGATATCACCCTGAACAAGTGAACTCCATCAAGAACTGATGAGGAACTTAAAATGAACATTTTTTTGGGGGGAGGGAAGAGAGGAAGCTTCTTGTGATGAATTCAGAGCAGGAACTGTGAACTCCCTGCATGGGTTCCACAGTTCTTCTTTATGGTCACAGAGGAGAATTGGGACAAGATTTGCTCCGTTATATAGATAAAGCTGATTCAAACTGTATACAGGCTAGTGGAGTGGAAGAAAAGATAGTGATGAGTGATCCTCAAAGGCTTCTAATGTTTGGGTTGGTTTAATAAGTGTGTGGCTGCTTTTCTTAAATATACTAAAATCATATACCTCTCTTGAATATAAAAAAACTATGTTGTATATTAATCTATGTTGTAGATTAATCTCATGCATGTAGATCCAGATCATCTTTTGGAAGTTGAAAGTCTAAAATACCTTTTGTGGGTCTGGGCCATGGCCTTTTTTCAGTAAGACTTCTGTCTGAGCTAGAAACACCTGCAGAAAATCCTTTGTGTCAATATCTGTGTTCCTGTTCTCAGCCACAACCAGGACGTGTAGGAATGAACACAATTTTAAGTATAAGGAAAAAAAGTATAGCTCCCAAAATGCTTGTTTGAAGTTCCAGGTGGAAGTTTTCATCCCTCCTGTTTTAGCCAATGCTTCACCATCCCTTGGGAAACACAATTCTTAAGGTGAATTTTCATCCTGTTCCAACTGAAAACAGAGATAAGTCTCCTATTGACTTTGGCAGGACGACAGTTAGGCCTTTCAGGAGTCACATGTAACTCAGTTGCTTATGAAGAATATGGTGGTAAAAAGCATAGTTTTGTTGTTCTTTAGACAGCGCTCTGGAAGCAAAGGCCATTAGATATTAATATTCTGCGACAACCCTCTGGCCCATATGAGTTTGCGTTAATTGAGATCTTAGACTCTGGGCTAATTTCAAAATATTTTTCTAAAGCTATTTCCATGGTAAGCCTCTTTAATTCCCAAAACCAATCTTGCCATTGATCTCAGTGCCATTCTAAACTGTCTGCAGTCATCACTGAGTGGATCACTTACTTTTGCCAATTTATGGATGATTTGAGTTGAGATGTGTTAACATGCTCATGAACTTTTGGAAAATTTGTCAGTCGGCCCAGCCATCCATCCACCTTCCTTGCATCTGGTCAAATAACTCTGTCACCAAGTATGTGTCCTATATAACTCAAATCTCATTCGGCTCAATTCTTGTCATTTTATTTGTTTTGTGATAGCATATAAGAGCCCCAGTAATGGACCAGGACCTCATTGTGCTACATTTTGTACTAACACAAATCAAAAAGATAATACCTACTCTACAGAGCTTACAATCTGAATATAAAGGAAAAGACCACAAGTGAATCCAGAAAGACTGATGGGGAAGTATAACGAAACAATACTGGTCAACATGATAAGCAATGGTCTCAGCAATCCAATAGCCTAACCATTATCCAGGTTTATGTAAATATCTAGGCAGCGGAGTGTTCTCAGAAGAATTTTTAAGAACAATGAAGTGACTGTGGGTGTTTATGGCATTTTGTCCCATTCAATTTAAGGTCTTTAGGTATGTCTACACTGCCACCCTAGTTCGAACTAGGGTGGCTAATGTAGTCATTCGAAATATCCCAGGCTTCATTTGCATCTTGCCGGGAGGGCGCCATTTTTAAATGCCCTTAGTTCGAACTCCGTGCCCGCGGCTACACGCGGCACGGAGTAGGTAGTTCGAATTAGGATCTCTAATTCGAACTACCGGTACTCCTCGTGGAACTAAGGGCATTTAAAAATGACGCCCTCCCGGCAAGATGCAAATGAAGCCCGGGATATTTAAATCCCGGGCTTCATTTGCAACTTCGAATGACTACATTAGCCACCCTAGTTCGAACTAGGGTGGCAGTGTAGACATACCCTTTTTCCTTAAGGTATTTGGTCCCACTACCAAACATTAAACACTTTCTATAGGATTGATCATTTTTGTCTGAGTTCACCAGAACATCAAAAATTACCTCTATCCCAAGCAGATCAGAAATACAATGCCATGCCATATCTTAGATACAATGGCAATCCCAAAAAGACGATGCTTAAACATTATGATGATATGGGGAACCTGGCCATGTATAGCTTATGAATTCTGGTGGTTGTTAGAACGTTGTTATATCATGGAGTATCTCTATGGGTAAGCAGTTGAATGGGAGTGTAGTCCATGCTCACCAGTCCCGGGACAATGGAGAAGAGTTGTCAATCTTAACAACTGTGCTCTGACTGAATGATGGATATGCTAAGGAGGTTGTGTGAGCTGAGAAACCAGTGCTACCAAGTTTCTTTGCAGGGGCCTCATGAAATAGAGAATGGAAAATCACTTGTAGCAGAACAAAGCAACCAGGTGTTAGTAGAGGGACAGATAAAAGGGAGGGCCTGAAAGAGCAACACACAGGAATCTTTAGATTGGAGCGAGGAAGTGAGAGACATGCTTTTGCAGCACGGATCCAATTTAAATGCAGAGCCAGGTCACATTAGAGTGTGCTAGCTGACCTAAAGAAGAAAAGAGGCTCAATTTAAAAAAAAACAAAAAAACCGCTATGAGTGTCAGGGGAAGACTCTAAGGCAGCCCAGAAGACTTGTTCAAACCTAAAAACTCCAGAATGGTGAGGACATTGAGGCAATGAAAGGCATATAGGTGTGTTTATTTTAACTAGATCTAAATATACCTTGTGCTACCAAGTAAAGAGTAAATTGTGTTTAGAATCTTGTGCAAAGTCTGTTTGTCTTTCACCGTCACTTGCCCTGAGAAGTTAAACTGCAAGCCTAGAGTGTCCACACAGCTAGAGTTCTGGCAGAGAATGTGTTCATGCTGCAGAGTAGTTTGAGGCATCAACACTGGTAACAAAAGCTAGACTGTTGGGCTGCAGCAGGGTCTCAGCTCTCAGAATTGGGATCCTGGACAAAGAACCTGAATTCTGCGAGTGTTCAGCTGAGTGCATGACAAGACGAATTTGCCAAAAGAAGAGTTGAAAGGCCAAAGCTGTTCAGCACCTCTGTCAAGCTTAACCTGTAAAATCCGTGTCCTTCAGCCATTTGTTGTTTTAATTTTGGAGTCTGGACATGTTGTTTTCAGCTTTTCTCATAGAAAAGTACGCATATTTGGCCTTACTCTAATCTAAGATGACAGGGAGTCCAATTTTCAACCGGAACACCCAGTTGACAAGGGATTTTGGCAGCTGTGGTCAGGGGGACATGCTGCTGATTCTGAGAGCTGTTTGAGGTGCCACCTAGAGCCTGCACCTGTGACCCCCTCATGGGCTGCGCCCCTTGCCCCAACCACAGTCCTGATCTCACTCCCACACCCTGAACTGCTCAGTCCCAGCCTGGAGCATACTCCTAACACCTCAACCCCCTGCTCCAGCTCACAGCCCCCTCCTACATCCCAAATTCCTCATCCCAAGCCCCACATCAGAGCCTGCACCCCCAGCTGGAGCCCTAACCCTCAGCCCAGAGCCTCCTCCCACACCCTGAATCCCTACTTTCTGGCCCCACCCTGGAATCTGCACACCCAGCCCAAAGATGATACCTTCTCCCATACTCCAACCCCCTGCCTCAGCCTGGAGCTCCCTCCCTTACTCAGAACCCCTCGGTTTCATCTCCCAGCCACAGTCTTCCCTGCACCCCAAATCCCTTATCTCTGCTGCCTCCCTTGAGCCTGCACCCCCACCTGGAGTCCTGACCCCTTCCCACACCCCAATCCTCTGAGCCAGCCCAGTGAAAATGAGCGAATCAGTGAGGATGGGGACTAGGAAAATGAGCAACAGAGGGGGGTGGGGGATGCTGTGAGCGGGGGGGGGCAGAGTCTTGGAGGAGGGGCAGGGCAAGCGTGTTCTGTTTTGTGTGAGCAGAAAGCTGGCAACCCTATTCTAATCTTCTGGATCTCTACAAATCCTTAACTTAGGAAGGTATCTTTGCAGCAACAGTAAGAAGTGAACAAACAAAAACCACAACTCTGATTTCCTTCTTTTCATATGTAATATTTTACCAGATGATGATTCACGTAGAAATTCACTCCCAATGATAAAAAATGCTTTTTAAAAAGAATTCCAGTCTCTTTCCTGCTGTCTTAGATTTCCTAGTCTCACATCCTCTCTGTAATTTCTGTTTCCAACATCCCCACCACCCCTACCTTCATTGCCCAACAGGGCATTTATGTGTAATTACAAAAGGTCATGTCTGAAGTTCTTCCCTAAGGCAAATGGAAAACAAACAGGGCAGTTCAGCAACTATGTCATTCTACATGAAAGAATTCCATATAAAGTGTGAATAATACTGGACAGCTTTTAGTTGCAATCAGGGAAGGATTTAATGTAGGTGTCCTCTTGAACATAAGTTTTAATGTAACACACACAGCTTTTATATATACACAGTAGCACAGAATATTCTTGTCCACATGAATATTCAAAAAATCAAAGTATTTCTCATGTACTGGTCACTGCAGCATGCAAACATTAGTGGGACTGAAATTCAGTGGTGCCTTAACCTGTTCTCCAGTTGTCTATACACAACTTTGCAGATGTAATCACTTGCAAATGCATTTTTAGCTTACTTAAAGCCTGAACATACAGACCACGTAATTTGCATATATAAAGTACATTTAAATATAATTCTCAGTGCACTCAATTCTATTATCTGTGGAAGTACAAAGTTTTGTGCATGTTGTGGAGATTGCCTGTTTCTCAGTGGAGCTAGATTTCCTTCTGTGAAGACAACAAAACTATTTTTTCTTTCTCTACTCAAATGTTAGACTGGCACTTAATCAAATACATTGCTAGACAATGGTCTCTGCATTTAAATGCAGTACATTTAAGGGAGATTCAAGAAGGGCAAATAGACATTAATATTATTCTTGAGAAGACTGAGGGAACATTACAGTTTTCAAGTAATAAAAGGTTGTTACAAGGAGAAGGGAGAAAAGTTGTTCTTAAGCTCTGAGGACAGGACAAGAAACAATGAATGGGCTTAAATTACAGCAAAAGCAGTTTAGGCTGAACATTAGGAAAAACTTCCTACCTGGCAGGGTGGTTAATCACTTGAATAAATTGCAGAGGAAAGTTGTGGAATCTCCACCATTGTCTAACCTGCTCTTAAAAATCTCCAAACACCAGTCAGGGATGGTCTTGATAATACTTAATCTTGCCTTAAGTGCCAGGGACTGGACTAAAAGGCCTCTCAAAGTCCCTTCCAGTCCTACAATTTTATGATTATGAATCCAAGCAGAAAAGCACACTGTAGCTGTGTGACAGCAGGAGTAATACACAAGAGTACACATATAAGAAGAAAGCTACAAGGTTTACTTTGAAGTTGTGGTTCTCCCAAATTGTACCCAAGTGCATTAACATCATGTCAGAAGTGAATTATACGGCACACAAGAAAATGAAAAAATTGTGATTGTGAAGGATATAATGACATGTCTGTGTCGTTCCCATATTCATCAGTAGGTGCCGTGGTCATCTGTTACGTATTTAGGCATTTTTTATTAGGTGCTCTGGAGATGTTGGGTAAGTAAGCATCTACGGGTAGATTCTACAGAACAGTAATATATTAAAAGGACAGGAAAGGCTGAAAATATCCAGGATCCAGTCAATATACAGAAAAGTTTTTAGACTGTTCTAAGAATTATAGATATGGCAACTGCTGCTATATCTTGAGGAGCAGAAAGCTGTACTTTGAATACAGAGAGTTCACATCTTGCTCATGCAATGCATACATTGTTATCATAGGGCTGTTGTAAATTGGCCTGGTTGCAGTAAATTGAATTATGCCCACTTACACTAACTGAGGAACTGGCCCATCTAATGCATACTATACATAGATAATGCTCTGAATGTGCAATCTGCTGCGTAATTTCCAGGTTCAAACCCCAATAGTAGCTTTTACAATATTGAAAACAGATTGTTTTGAATATTATAGTCTCACTTTAGGGCAAGTCCAAATGCCAAACTTAGTCACATACAGCTTACACCAAATGTAAATTCAGGGGCTGAAATCCTGTCCCTAATAACTTCAGTAGCAACACTCCCAATCAAGTGGCCAAGGTGCCTTTTAAGCAGGGCACAGGGTGGCTGCAGGACACCCTCCCTCCTCAAATTTCCTACCATAGCAGGACACTGTCTCCCTCTAGCCAGGAGTGAGAGCAATGCAGGCAACTCTTTGTTTACTCCTCTTACCCTCCCCTCCACTGACTAGAGTGAAAGGGATGAAGGCTCATCAAGCACAACAAGAGGCCCAGCCCATGCAAACTGCTGCTTGCTCCTGGCTGAAATCAGGAGCAGCTGGGCTAGAATCAGAGCTCCTGGTGCCATTCTTGGCGAGAACAGAACTGCAGCAGCAAATGCAAAACACACAGGTGAGCAGTCATGCTGCTTGCTGGCCTCCCTTGGCTTGCTCTCTCCTCACCAGCTAGCCAACATCTACCTGTGCTGCTCTTCCTCTCCAGGCTCTCCACGCCCCCTCAGCCACACTGGGGCTGTGTCTACACTGCAGGCTTCTTGCATAAGAACTGTTTTGTGGAAGGGTTCTTGTGCAAAAGGTCTTCCACAAGAGCGCGTCCACACTGCCATGTGCTTTTGCGCAAGAGCATCCATGGCAGTGTGGACACTCTTGTGCAAGAAAGCTCTGATGGCCATTTTAGCCATAGGGGTTTCTTGTGCAAGAAATTCATGTTGCCTGTCCACACTGCCTTCTTGTGGAAGAGCCCTTGCGCAAGAGGGCTTATTGCTCGTGGGGAGAGGAATAACTCTTCCAGAAGAAGCCCTGTTTTCTGATGCTGTACTGTAAATTTACTTGTGCAAGAATGCTTGTACAGTGTAGATGCTCTGCACGTTTTTGTGCAAGAACAGCTGTTCTTGCGCAAAAAGCCTGCAGTATAGACATAGCCTGATTGTAAAGCTAGTTCACTCTTCTCTCCTGCCCCACCGCTTGGGCTGGCTATTCTTTGTTCTACACTGCTGCAATCCTGCTGGTATCTGGCAGATCCAATGGCAGGGCTGGGAGCTTCTGCAGCACTTTTTTTCAAATTCATTGAGACAAGCAGGCTCTGGGAGCGGTGGGCGGGGAAGGAAACACGGAAGGCTGTTGCTGCAGATTTCATCATGATCTGCCCTCCACCTCACAGGTTGTTAGGTTACAAAGGGTGGGAGGAACAAGTCCCTCCAGTAGACACAGGGCTGTTCAGGCAGGGGAAGAAAGGGGGCTGCTGTCCCAGGCACATTCAAGTGAGTCCAGCTTTGGATGTTTCAGTGATCCACTGCAAGAGCAGCAGAGCTAAAGAATGAACACCTAGGATCTTTCCCTGCTGTCAAGAAACATGAGCTGTCACACCACAAACATTGCTTAAATTACACTTAACCTTGCCCATTTTTTCCAACTCTCCAATTTTGGGGGGAATGGCAATACCCAAGGGTGGCCAACTGACCTTCTCTTCTTCCATTTCATTCCACTTATCTGTGAGAGTCTTTCCTTTCCCTACAATGGGCTTATGGGTCAGGTTACCAGGTAGGGCAGATACAAACTGTTACACACATGTGGATTCCTCAGCAGGGTTGCAGTTGCACTTTTTACTTCTGAGACTTTTTCCCAGAACACCTTTTCAGGAGCTGCTGGTAAGTCATCTTAGCACCTATTTACTTACTCTTTAATATTTCTCAGGGTGGCAGAGTCTCACAAATTTGAGTAACTTCAGTGAATGTCATGGAGATGATCTTTATACTCTCAAATCCTTAGAGTGACACACTAGAAACCTCCTTCCAATCTGAAGTGTGGGGGTTTTTTCAGTAATTTATTTACTTTTAAACATTCCTGGAAGAAATTAACTTTCTCGTTCTCTTTACAATTTGGACCATAAGACATTTAAAAAATAACAATAATTGCAAGATATAAATAAAATCTGCTTTAACTCTACTAAAGATAGTGTACAAAGTATCAAACTTGTGTTAAGGCTCTAAAACTGACACTTCAAGATTTGGGATTAGAAATAGCTTGCTATTGATAATTCTAAATGTACACATAAACTTAAAATATGGCTTTAATTGGTATTATGTTTTCTTTATATAAGAATTAGGAGCGCTGTTCCTGTCAGTTAATTTCTAAGTTATCACATGCAAAAAAAACCCTGGAGCTTTCACCTAAGTAGCCTCTGGCACGGAATCATGGCTAAAGCTGCCCCTGCCCACCAAAATCTGAAATGGTGCCCCTGTTAGGTGGGTGCAGGATCCCACCTAAGATCTGTGTACTCACAACACACCCTCTTGCTTGTCAGGCTAAAGAAGCATCTCTTCTAGCTCCAACAGTGGAGAGAACTCCTATGTCTGTAATTCCTATAACAGTCTTGGCACTTTACCTCAGTCTCTGGATCTTGCCATAATTCTCCTCTCAGCTTCTCCTGTCCATTTAAAATATGATTGTTGATATATGGAATCCATCAGTAAATGATTATGTAGTATAACACTTGCCTACTAGCCCATCTCTAGCACTCTTAATAAAAAAATCCTAAATATATAACAGATGAACAGGGCACCTATTGATGAATATGTGAAGGACAGAGAACTGTCATCATATCCTTCATAGCCACATTTTTTTCACATGCTCACGTTCTGACATGATGGTAATTCACTTGGGTACAATTTGGAAGACTCGTAGGTTTAAAGTGGGCCTCATATCACTTTTCTCCCATTTGAATACTTTTCAAGTAGTTTTATCCTAAACTTCATGATCACCATCCTGTATTTGTGGGAAGCATGTTCACTGTCATGAACAATATTAAATTCTTGCATATGTATCCCTTCCCACAATGTATAGATATAAAGGTAAAGACAAACATACAGTGTATCATATTGTACACATGTATATGTTTGTACCAAAATTACACCTATATTATAATATAAGAATGTAATAGTCAGAGTACCTAATTTACATGCACACAAGCAATTTGTGCTCATAAATCTTAGGTTTTGTACAATTGTAGAGGTTGGTTTTGAAATTTGATCCTATATGAGCATTTTTTGTGACTTGTTTCAATATATTCTACAGGTAACTTACTACCATGGGGGAAATTTCAATACAGGTTGTACCTCCCTTAATTGGACCACAGATGTTTCTGGACCACAGAGCCCAGGAACAGGGAGACTGGCAGCAGGACAGGATTGCTGAAGGGGGCACCAGCAACTCAGCTGGGAGCTTAGTGTTGCAGGGGGAGACAGGCGGCATGGCAAGGAGCTCAGGCCCCTGCGGCAGTGGAGCTCTAGCTGTGGAGCTCCGGCTCTAGTGGCATTCTGGCTCCAGCCCCAGCCTCAGCAGCATCCAGGGAGCTCTGGCCCCAGCCCTTCTCTCCGCTCCCCCCGCTGTGCAGCTCTGGCCCTGTGGGAGCCAGGCAGCTGTGGAGCTCTGCCCCAGCTGTTGAGCTTCGGCCCAGGCAGCAGTGGGGCTGGCAGCATCTAGAAAGCCCTGGGGGGCTGGAGCAGCAGTGGGGGCAGGCTGGAGCGGGGGGGGACCTCTCCTGGTCTAGCAAATCCCCTCCTTCGGGACCAGTCAGGTCCCGAGGGTGCCAGACCAGCGAGGTCCAACCTGTATATTTATATTGTGTACATTTTTTATAGATCATATTCACTTAGAGCTATTCTGATCTTATTCCCAAGTCTGTGGTTTCTTTATAGAAGTTCATGATCATTTTCCAATTATGTTAAACATTTTCCAAAATTCCAGCTGTATTACTACCAAACAGTTTGGCTATGTCTACACTCGCGGCTTCTTGCGCAAGTACAGCCGTTCTTGCGCAAGAATCTGCAGAGCATCCACACTGCCCGCCCTCTCTTGTGCAAGGAAATTTACAGTACAGCGTGGTAAGAGAGGGCTCCTTGCGCAAGAGCTACGCTCTTTTTTAACAGGTGTAAGCCCTCTTGCGCAAGAGGGCAGTGTGGACGCTCGGCAGGGATTTCTTGCGCAAGAAAGCCCTATGGCTAAAATGGCCATCAGAGCTTTCTTGCGCAAGAGAGTGTCCACACTGCCATGGGTGCTCTTGTGCAAAAGCACAGCTCGCACATGGCAGTGTGGACGTTTTCTTGCACAAGAACACTTGCGCAAGATGTTCTTGAGCAAGAAGCCTCCAGTGTAGACAAAGCCCCCCTGTGCTCTACCACCGATGTGTATTTTACTTCACAGGGGTTTCATCATGGGGCTTATATTGCTCCCTCTCTGTGACTGACTCCATTAGTCTGTGGAAGCGAAATAGCCAACATCATTGATGAGTCAGGAGGATCCATTGGAGAGAAGTCCAGTGGGTAAGGTGATCTTCAGAATGAGCTGATGAGCCGAAAGGGCTGAAAAGTAATTAGGAAGGTCAGAAAGGAAAAGTTGTTTCAGAGATGTCCTAGAAAAGCCATGTGAAGTCACTTCATTATCCCAGGTAACTTGATGAACTAAGTGCCACCTTCAAATACAACTAATTTAGAGGGATTCCAATACATACAAAAGCTGACCATATTCCATGCTGGTGACTGAATGGCTGGACTCTGTGATCCCTACCTAAACAGAGATGTATAAGGCAACAAAGAAAAATGTCAAAAGGGCTTATTTCCTTACTTTGTATTTTGAATTTGTTTCCACCTTTGCCACTTGTAACTTCACCAATACAAATGTTAACAGCTACAAAGTTTGACTCACTGGCACCCTGACCACTGCAAAAGAGGACATTCCAATCACTTTAGTTTCTTATAACTCACTCCTTGGGTTATCTGCTGGTAGAGACAGGCCTCCAGTGGCCACTGGCGTTTTTACCATTCTGCTGCGTAGAGCTTCTCTGAGCAGGGCTGGATAACACAGTCATAGAAACCTTTGTGAGTAGTATTCACTGAAGAGTAGGGCTTCTACTGTTGCTACCCCTAGTGAAGTTGTACCAGTGGTAGTGCAGGAGTGGGAGGAAGAGCCAACCATCTGCTCTTTTTATGCATTTGTGTCTGGAGGGAGATGCAAGGCATGGCTACTACTGTGTTAAATTGGACTTGATCACACATCAGTCTTCAGAATCTTTCTCCATTTTAATATAAACCAAACTAAGGTGGTGATTGCTTATTTGTATAGTGCCAACAGTGTGTTAGGCATGTAATTTCCCATCTTGGCCCTGCTTTCTTTGCTATACTACTTCAAGCAGTAATTCTCATACATCAAGTTGCTCCCACTCTGTGATTGGTGTATGAAGTCAACTGTCATCAGCCCCGTTCTGCTCAAAGGCTGCAGTGCTCTGGTAATTAAGGCTGTTTGTTAGATGGGAGGGTTTCTTTTCCTTTTATTTGATGTGCAGTAGGTGTAGATGACAGATTTATAGTTTTAATTCAAATACGGTATTTGTCTTTGACAACTTAATTGTATTTGCAGAGAAGTTCTGGACCCTTTCTCTTGCCAAGTCATTATAGAAAGGCCTCCCATATTGGATCGACCAGGAAGCTTTAGGGATTAAAGGAATAGCCGAGGGGACGCTGCATTAGTGCTGATGGAGGCAATAAATGTCTGCTTTGTCCTGCACAGGTTTGTGATAAGCATGTTCACCCTGGCTTCAGTTACCAAGTGTTCATATTTTAACACCAAGCCAGGTACAAGTTCTGCCCACTCCCTCTTTGTTTATGCTCTCCATTTAAATTGTTAAGGCTTTTCCTTTCCACAGACGTCTTACTCCAATCAGCTAAATGGACTTCTTAAAAGAAAGGCACAAGGGTGTCCAGAATTTACAAGACATTAACTCCGGGCCTGCATTTCATTAACAAGAAAGGAAATACTAAAAATATAACTGCAATAAAACAAACCCTAGCCCAGAATCCCAAATCATTTCTAAATGCAAAGTTTTGAAATATAAAATCATTTCAGAGGGTCAGCCGTGTTAGTCTGTAACTTTTAAAAACAACTTTTAAAAACAAGTTGTCCTGTGGCACATTAGAAACTAACAATTTTATATAAAAAAATTTATCATGAGTTTTCATGGGCAAAACCCACTTCTTCAAATGAGACGATCTTGGTCTCATCCGAACAAGTGGGTTTCATCCACAAAAGCTCATGATACTATACATTTTTGTTAGTCTCCAAGGTGCCACAGGACTGCTCATTTTTAAAAGTTGTTTTTAAAATCATTTCAACAATTACATTTATTACCTCACCTTGATGTAAAAGGCAGTCCCCTCTGTCAGTGATAGACACTCTGGTTACTGTCTCCAGATCTAAACACCTCTCTGAAGTTCAAAAGCTTGTCCCTTTCACAAACAGCAGTTGGACCAATAAAAGATATTACGTCAGCTACCTTGTCTCTCTCAATGGTAGACATACGACATTAAAAGATCATGGAGGTTGCAAAATGAAACTCTCAAACATTAGAAAATAGCAAAATTAAGTTTACTTGCAAAACTTCAGTTCACAAGCATTAGGATACAGACTTTGACCACTTGATCACATACTAATTTCCCTCCTTCTGATGGGTCCTCAGCAGGATTTGAATTTAGCACTCTCAGCTCCACAGTGTAAAAGGCTTCCACCTGAGCTCTAGGAATAACCATGGCAGATGAGGTTGTTATCCTCTGTATAGATAGATGCCTATAGATAGGGGAAAAGACATTCCCTTTGCTATATGCAGTTGGTTGTAATGGGTTACACAGCTATTGGTGAGAAAGAAATGCAATATTGGATATCCGAACTCCTGGCATTGGGAGTACAGTATGGTCTAGTGGTTAGAGACAGCATAGCCACATGTGTCTGTTATTCTAAAAGGTAGTGTGCCAAGATGGTTGGACTCAGATCCCTCTTATAGCCCCAGGTTTGCTTGAAGTAACTTTTTGTGCAGTCTCAGTTCTCTGCCGAATGGGGTATGAGTCCTTGGCTAATAATAAGGGTTGTGAATTTTACGGAACGATTAGCAACCAGTGGGGAAGATGGGACTAGAACTCATGATTCACTGTTAAAGACTGCTGTATAGGTCACCCTCAGAATTGGCCCTTGATCACCAATGTAGACAGGGCAGAGGAGGCAAATGCATGAGCACCATGTGAGATGCAGCACATTTGACAGGACTGGCTGCAGCAGCAGCTGCAATTTGGAGATGTGTAAGGGAACACTATTTTTATATTTACAAAGTCAACTTTTTTGTATTGAATTCACACAACTATTACTGGAAACTACTTACTGGTTGAAGCTTGGGCTGCCATTCAAACCTTGAACACAACCAGAGGTGAAAGTAACTTAAATTTCTTACAGCTACTGTCCTATTGCAACCTGGGTCCTTGCCAGTTCCTTAAATAGCTCCCTGCTGGCTTTTGCCACAGCTCAGCCAGCTCTTGCCAGAGCTGAGTACCAAGGTGCTCCCTCTTACTTTCACCTTTGAGCACAACTCATGTGGACATACCCACTTTACAATTATAATCTTAAACCAATCGTCTGCGTCTAGACTGGCATGATTTTGCGCAAATACTTTTAACGGAAAAGTTTTTCCGTTAAAAGTATTTGCGCAAGAGAGCGTCTACACTGGCATGTGCTTTTGCGCAAAAGCATCCGTGCCAGTGTAGACGCTTTCTTGCGCAAGAAAGCTCCAATGGCCATTTTAGCCATCGGGCTTTCTTGAGCAAGAAATTAACATTGCTGTCTACACTGGCCTCTTGCGCCGGAATACTTGCACAAGAGGGCTTATCCCTGAGCGGGAGCGTCAGAGTATTTGCGCAAGAAGCACTGATTTTGTACATTACAATGTCAGTGTTCTTGCGCAAATACTCACAGCTATTGTAGACAGGCGGCAAGATTTTGCGCAAAAGCGGCTGCTTTTGCGCAAAATCTTGCCAATGTAGACACAGCCATCTAGTCTGCAAGGCTAAATCTACTTCTTGTAACAGGCATATAGGGGAGCGTGCACTCTGAGGGCAGTTTTAATATACGATTAGAATGAAGCCCTGTTCCTGCAAACGAAGCCTTTGTTTAGTCTGAGTCATGTGAGTGAACCTAAGACTTCAGTGGGAGTCCAGTCACAAGAGTGAGGCTATGCAGGGTAAGTATTCACAGGATCAGGAAATACATTTGTATGTTAGGATGTCCATGTCTGGGTGCCTTACCCCCCTGCCCCCAAAAATCCTTGCAAAGAAAGACAACATAGCCCAGAAATAAAACTGACCCCACTCCCATGCAAACACTTACCTCCCATTATATAATAGAACTTGGTTCTTTGTGGCCCCCATTACAATAGTATCCTAGTACTTCCTAAAGCTTTTCATGTATGTATCCTCACAGGTTGTAAGGAAGGTGTGTATTCGTCCCATTTTATACATCGGAAACTGAGGCACAGAGACCAAGGGACAGATATTTTTAAAGATTCAGGGTATGTCTACACTTGCACCCTCTTTCGAGAGAAGGCTGCAAATGAAGAGATTCGCAATAGCAAATGAAGCTGGGATTTAAATATCCTGCGCTTTATTTGCATATTCGCGTTATGGCGCTATTTCAAAATAGCTCTATTTCAAAATAACAGACGCTGTTAAGACGCGGTTAATTCGAGAGAAAACCCATCTCTCCAAATAACCCTTATTCCTCATACAATGAGGTTTATCAGTTATTTCGAGAGAAGGGTTTTCTCTAGAAATAACTGCATCTTAGCAGCGTCTTATTTCGAGAGAAAACCCTTTTCTCGAAATAACTGATAAACCTCATTGTATGAGGAATAAGGGTTATTTGGAGAGAAGGGTTTTCTCTCGAAATAACCGCGTCTTAACAGCGTCTGTTATTTTGAAATAGAGCTATTTCGAAATAGCGCCATAATGCGAATATGCAAATGAAGTGTGGGATATTTGCAAATGGAGCCGGGATTTAATTTTGAATCTCTTCATTTGCATCCCTCTCTCAAAAGAGGGTGCAAGTGTAGACATATCCTCAGATAGGATGTGGGAACAACGTTTATCGTGCGAGTGAAGCTGATGGAAACTATATTTGGTGGCTGTTATTACTTCTTCATCCTAAGCAGTGTGCCAGCCCCGCTAGTGCCAGCCCCACTGGATACAGATGAGCATCTAGTGAGATTTTCAAAAACGCTAAGGTTCCTAACTTCTATCCAGGTATCTATCCACTTCTTTATGGACTTTAATTCCTTTAAAAATCTGACCCTAAGGCATGTGCTCAAGGTGACAAGAGAAGTATACAGCAGAGGAGTGACTGAAACTTTAGTCTCCCAACTGCAAAATATCCAAATGCATATTCCATTGCATACCCAGTACTTTGCCATTTCAGTAAAATTCACTTCACGTTTGCTAAATTGAAGTTTTCTTCTGAAAAATGGTAGCAAGTAGAGACTGTTTAAGCAGGAAAAGTTCTTCTCTGGTATTTGTAACCGTGATATGCCTGACTCCTTTGTGAGCTGCAATATGGTATAGAGTGCAATGTATATAACAGCCACTTCCAAAACAATAGCATTCAGACAGTGGAGAACAATAGGTCATGTAAATCACTGGGATTGCATGGGTTATCCCAGCTATCTATATTTTAACAGCTGAAATAATGCAGATTTATATTTATTGGGGAAGTAATATTATTTGAATAGAGCTTCAAATTTTTGACCTGCACAAGAGAAAATTTAGCCTGTAAGTAAACTCATTGCAAACTAAATATTTGATGCTTGCACCAGGATCCTTATCATGTAAACAGATTTTGCTGTAGCTAGCCCGAATACCCTCTGAACAGCCCTGCTAATGTGTCTAGAGCAGTGAATTATGATGACACGGCTTAAGCCGAGTTAGTTCCCCTCCTCCAGTTCTACTGGGAGAACCTCTTCACCTTCCTGTGGAGTCAGTTTCCTTCCCTTTCCCCAGGGTAGGCCTTGGCCCAGATGACCTAACTGTGAATGGCTAAAGTTAAGTGAAGTCAGGCTATCTGTTACAGATATTTGGTCTGGGGTGGGTGGAAAGGGAAACACAGATGCCATGTGGCAGAAGTAGTCTGCTTCAGAGAGTACTTCAAAAATCATTGCCAGCATCATCATTTTAACTAACTGCATGCACGCCACTTTTAGCTCAGCCATGATATAAATCCTCCCAAGAGCTGTCAAGCCGGTTCAGTTCATTCCATGCAAGATGTGGAAACCAAAGATGCGAGTGAAGGAAGGATGACTTTTTAGCCCTTCCCAAAGGAGTTCAGATATAAATTCACAGGTGTCAGTCATCTCCTTTGTGGGTGAGAAGTTCACAGGCATTTTGGTGGCAGATAGATGGAAGCTGAAAGCTTGTACAAAGGTATGAGCTTGATATGCTAGGTAATGTGCAAAAAGGAAAGAGAGAAAAAACTAAAGAGTAACACAACTACAAATCACCTACCTATAGAAACCATTTTGTCCAGAAAGATAATTGTGTGATACAGCAATCCTTTGTCAAGAGTAAACACAAGCAGTTAAAGCATCAAGGTGGTAATTTGTTATCCCAGGATAGTGACACTATTAATAACAAATCAAACCACATTTCTTTCATAGTTTTCCAACTTTTCAAAACTCAGCTGCTTCAGGTTTCATCGACTATGAATAACCTTGTTGCGCTGAAGCCCATAGATAACATTATGCAATCCTTAGTAGCTGAGTTTTATTCCAGATTCAGCCCACCTATCAGCAGAAGTTAGTGAGTGTTCTCAGTTAAATAGACAGCTTTCCCAAACATACAAGAGTTTATACAAATGGATATGGTCCAAGTTCTAGTGACCTCTGGAAAACCCTTCCAAAGATTAGGGTTTGTCTAACTTTTACACATAAGCAGCTCTGTATTTTAAAATGCTTGCTACTTAAATTGATATGTAGCCAATTCCTCCCAGCAATGTTTACTTGAGCAAAAGCACTGAATTTGTGTTCACATGTTTTTTACCTCAAAATGTCTACTTAATTTATACATTCATAGATCTTCCTCATTGCCTAACAGTATCCAAAATCTGCTCTCTGCTTTTTATTTAGTAGGTTTATAACAATCCAGCAGTATGCTGTAACTGTACATGTATGATTAAAGGATATAGCTGTATAAACTACACGCTTTTACTGCCCTGATTTTTTTTCTGTATCTTGTCATGAAATTTGATGATATAATAGGGTTGTTGTTATTATAAAAGGTGATGACTCTCCTACTTAGTACTCTATGGAAACAATTTGCATTCATCCAAGGAAAGAATTTGGCCTAAATGTTTTAAAAGAAATTGATTTTCATAACAGCCAAATGTCGACAGAAATTCCTAAGTGTATTATCTATGGAAAAGACAAGAGAATGTCTGCAGAAGATTAAGGTTTGGATTTTCAGATTTAGCTGAACTGTACTTGATCCAAGCCCAAGCTTGGGGAGCAGAGGTGGTTTTTCAGCACCTCTGGAAACCTGACCACATTTATTTAGGGCTCCAAATATAGGTAGCCAGGTTTGACTATAGTGGCCACGATGGATACTTCTTTAGTATACCCTTTAATATATTTTATTCTGTTGTCATCTATCGTTCCCCCCCCTTCCCCCCCCCCACACCATTTATCATACATGTAACTTTCCTCTGAATTCTTTTCCCTAGAGGCCTAAAGTAGACACTTATGGCTCAGCAGATGTTGCTACTGGCAGAACTTTTTTAGTTTCTATTCTTCAGAAATAATCCCACTATAATGAACTGAAAGAATGCTACACAGATCTCATCTAAAATATGAATGTCGTCCTTGCTAACTGTATTTTAATTGCTTAATTATCCACACAAGTCCCTCACAAATCAAGGGCCCAAGTCTCATCCACTGAAGTCATTGACTAAACTCCCATTCACTTTGGCTACGTCTACACTGGCGCGTTCTCACGCAAAAACTCTTTTGCGGAAGAGTTCTTCTGCAAAAACTTTTCCAGAAGAGAGCGTCTACACTGGCATGTGCTTTTGCACAAGAGCATCCATGCCAGTGTAGATGCTCTCTTGCCCAAGAAAGCTCTGATGGCCATTTTAACCATAGGGCTTTCTTGCGCAAGAAATTCATGTTGCCTGTCTACACTGGTTGCTTCTGGAAGAGCTCTTGCGCAAGAGGGCTTATTCCTGAGCGGGAGCATCAGAGTTCTTGCGCAAGAAGCCCTGATTTTATGCATTAGAACGTCGGTTTACTTGCACAAGAACATGCGGCCAGTGTAGACAGGCAGCAAGTTTTTGCACAAGAGGGGCCGCTTTTGCGTGAGATCGCGCCAGTGTAGACACAGCCTTTGAAAGGACCAGAATTTGACTGAAAAGAATAAATTAGTAAGAACCTGATTTTTAGAGGTTTTGAGCAACCCCGTTATATTCAGATGGAGACGTGAGTGCTCAGCACTTCTGCAACTTAAGACTTAAATTTTAAAACATGGATACATGAAGTTTGTATTTTAGAAAAATCTTATTTTTATGTTCTCCAACTGGGTTTTGGTCATTCCTTGCAAACTTGCCAAGCTATATAGGTTGTATTCCTAATCTTTCAAAATGCCAGAAGATCCCAGGAGTGTGTGTGTGTGTGTGTGTGTGTGTGTGCAAAAAGTGTGTGTGTGTGTGTGTGTGTGTGTGTGTGTGTGCAAAAAGTGTGTGTGTGTGTGTGTGTGTGTGTGTGTGCAAAAAGTGTGTAACTGTAAGCTAAAATCTGTGAATGCAATTACCACAGTAGTGTGTTCAAACTGACTGAACGTGCACAGCTGCACGTTTCACTGGCCTTCTGATGTCTTCAGACTTAAGCTCTTAATAAGCATATTGCAAGTTTTGAAAAGATGTGCCAGACATGACAAAATGAAAGGATATAATAATAACGTAGACAGAAATATATATTTATTGGACTGTCATTTACCCAGACCTCACTATTATTTAAATGGACAGTCGATTTCTTTTGTTACCAAGATGGCAATTCCCATAGTACCAAGTACTTTCATTTAAAATACAGTTTTGATTAATGTCACTCTGCAGCTAGATCAGCCCCTTCCAAGGAGGAAATATAAATCCACATGGGAAGTAGTAGACAACATATGTAAATTCTTTCATGTATGGAAAATGATGAAGCTGCCCAGTAGGTCATTATTCGTGGCTACTTCCTGAAATCTGTTCCCCAAATCCCCGAAACCAACAGCCCACTGAATTTATGAATTACAGAAAGGTCCATGGGTTTCTTACACCATTCGCCCAGCTCCATGAGGAAGTAAGGGATTACAGCTAACTACACAAGCAGGTCAGCCAAGGTTCACTTCTTGCCTTAGCCATAAGCCTATGGTGACATTTCCCAGATATTTATGGGGAATTCCTCTCAAGAGATGCATGTCTTGTAGACATCAGCTGAATTTTCCAAAGTGAGTATTTCAGATACCATGTGTAGCTCTGTAAGGAGGAGATCACCCATGGCACTCTTGCTGTTTAACAGGACATTCAAAACACGAAGATTTACACTATGTCCTGCCACAGAGCAGGTTCTTAAAGAGGGGAGAGGCCTCCATCCCTTTTCATAGGCAGAGCACAACTCACCTGGCACTAGTCAGCTCACCCAAAAGGGCCAGGAAAGGCAAAAAGGAGGTGGGATCATACCTCTAGCTTCTCTGCAGTAGGAAACAATGAAGTTAGCCCTCTGTGGATAAGAGTACAGGACCCACCGTCTAAGGTACAGCAACAATGATCACAAAGCACCATACCTCCTGGTTGTTCTCCTGGGGGCATCTGTGTCTCCAGCACAAGCTGTTGCTTGTAAGGTACATTTCAACCTAAAACATTATAGCCGACTAACATTTGCATGCTGCTGTGGAACTGTAAGGTTCAAAGCTACAACTGCATTTATTAGATGGCTCCTAAAAGTCTCTAAATTTCTTTTACTACTCTTTAAATTGCCAGATGGTCAGTTTATCCTGAAGTCTGTCTGTCTGTCTATTTATGTATTATGTATTATTTATGAATCAGTAAAGAGCAATAGAGGTTCATGGTACTTTACAGACAATTTTAAAAGGGCAGGCATTTTATCCTAGAGAGTTTCCAGTCTGGATTAGACATAACACAACAAGGGATGGCAATGAACAGAAGGGCTACAGAAGATGAGAGTTAAAAGACTGAAAGAGCATGTAAGAGGTTCCAGGGACTAGATTGTTCTAAATAACCAGTGATTTTTGGTTGACTCCACTTTTAGATGCCCAGAAAATCTTAAAGGGACCTAATATTCAGAGGATGGCTACTCAGCAAATGCTTTCAATTCAACACCCAAAACAGAGGCTCTCAGAATCGTTAGTCCCCTTTGGGTAATGTAGGCTTGCCGTCATGCATGTGTTGCATTAGCTGGTACTAAAAAGAAAAGGTATTCAGTAAAGTGTGGGACAAGGGGGGGTTGTTCCTTTTAATAGAATGTTGTTTTGGCTTGTTACAGTTCTGATCCATTTTAATGTCTTTACAGATGTTTCCAAAGATTACCAAAATGCTGTAATTTACTACCATGGCCACTCCAATTATTTCCATCCCTTTCCTATAGCCTTAGACTCCACGGCTGAGCCTCAGTAAATTGCCATAACCCTATTCACTTGAATGGAACTGTGTCCGTTTTCACCAGCTGAGCATCTGTCCCTATATGTTCTTCTCAGATTTTAAATTCTTCAGGAAAAAGTTCGTGTTTGTATTCAGTCCTAAACAAGGTGTGACCCTGATGTTGATTGGTGCCTTGGGGTGCAGTGTGTATAATAGCTATTTGGCCCTGCAATCTCCATATCCTCTGTTGTTAGTTGACATGTTTTCCCAAGGTGAAAATAAAACCTCTAGTAGCCATTACTGAAAAAGAGGCCAGTCTTGTAGATCTCTCAGGTAATGCAGAGTTTGGCAGGGAAATGTGATTACAATGCCGTGAGCTGCACTGCAGGGACCCGCAAACTCAACAGTCAGCAGAACCCCAAGGAATAGGTCAGCACCGTGATTATCACTGTGCTTAGGTTGAAGTGATAGTCTGTGTTACCAGCTCCCATTTACTAGACATGCTTGCATCAGCAATGTGTTTTTTCTCTGTTTACGAGACCTCTTTCCTAGCAATGGTGCCTGCAATTTTATATTTTAATTTCATCTCCAGGGGAAAGTGTTGACAGATTGCATTTCTTTTAATATAGTTGGGCTTTGCACTGTTGTTGCTTTGATCATGATACACAATTATTTTACCTCAGTAAAACCCTGGGCACAATTGCCTGGACAAAGCAATCTGGGTATAGGGGAAAAAATCACAAATCTCATTACTCATAAACAAGATTTGTCCATCTATCTGCTGTGTGGTACTTCGAAAAACACAGTCATGGGGGCCTTTGTCCAGGGACTTGCATTTGTGTTGCTGGTTTCAAATTGATACAAAGACTAGGGACAGGGGGAGAGAATGGGAGCATAAATAAAAAATCTGATGGCTGCACTGCCCAATACCAAAGAATCAGATGCAGCAGTACTTCAGTAAAGAACAAAACAGTTTGACATTAGGGCTTTTTACATGTGATACCATAGGAAAGCTACAAATGTGTATCCCTCTCATTCACATAGAGAGAGTGATGAGTTTGGCTGTAAAATGTCTACACAGTGAGTATGTGATGAGTATGCGAACACGCTGTTCACCAGGATTCACCCTTTCTTCCTTTACAAGGTTTTCACATCTGAACTTATCTCTTCACATTGCACAAGCCAGCTGCTATGCTGTACTATCAACAAATGTGGTATGATTTTCAGGAACAACATATAATCATTCCTAGTGCAGTTTAATATATGATTTTGCCACCTTCCTTAGTTCTTCATTACACTCTAAAGAGGGATCTTTCTGCTGGAGGCCACTGTTGGCATGGTGACAACACATCGCTTAATGGGCAGATGTGCATTATGAGAGTCACTAAAGGCATGTAGAAGCTTCTTGGCCCAGTGAGGTACCACTCACCCTATAGGGTGGTTGTCAATTAAGAGCATGGCACCAACTTGTACTTTTCCTTTCAAGGAAACCAGTTTTCCAAAGTGTTTGAATTCTGAGCACTCCATTTTCAAACTGTAAATAGGGGCTTGGCACCACTGTAATAGTCAGCCCAGTTACTTCCACCCTATGTGCCACCTTTTGAATGTTCTGAAGCCATATGGAAAGGTTGTGGATTTAGGCATTGGCTCACCATAGTGAGTGTGGTGCATTGCTTATAGCTGCTGCCTACCTTGCTAAGCATGTATACCAGGCTGTTCTGCCACACCATATGGCAGGATCAAGTCCTGTGTTCTTTAATTACAGCTAACAATTCTGAACTGGCACCCTTTAGTTTGGCTCTGCAAGGTTTTTGTTCAGTCATCTTCTTTAGTTCAATCCAAATGTACTATGGACCTATGTCTTATTTTATTTGAACCCTAAGTTGTGGGGATTCAGAAAAGTGATTCTGGTGTGGAGACTTCTCCACAGAAAATTTTGTGCACACAATGGGTATTTGCATTTGCAAAATAGGTTTTTGTATGCATTCAACTTAGACTGCTTACTTGTTTGTTTCACTTGTGCAAATTTTGCAGGCATAGCTTAGGCAACCTTTCAGGACTCGACTTTGCATGTCATAAGAGACATTACTTCTCAGCATGACATCTACCTCCAATAGGAGTCTCAAAAATGGCAATTAATAGTTTTAAAATCTCCTCTTCTAATATATTGCCCAGTTTAATCATGGTGAGAAATGCCTGTTTCTTTGAGCTTTCTGACAGCTGAGCTGAGCAAAATGGGTGCAGTTTCCTTTAAGAGTATTGGTGTGCCTCACATCTGGCATGCAAGAAAGCAGGGGAAAAAAGGAAGTGTTTCCAATAAACTCCAGACTCATAAAAAGCTTTTTCAATTTTTCTGCCAATATCAGGCATTCATCAATAAAAGAGAAGAAACAGGATCATAACAGAAGAGCTGCTTTGTATAAACAGATCACTGTTGACGTGTACACCACAGCTGTGCTTATGGCTGCATTAACTTGTTCTGATGTGATAAAAATTAAGAGTCTAGACTTCATGTGCCAGCTGATAAATGATGAGGGACAAATTAAATGCAGTTTTGTTAGCGTGAAATGACACTCTGTAACAAGATTCTGTCGAGTAGGTGGTAGTGCAGTGCTAGAGAACACTGTTGTTATACAAGTGCCTCTGTGGCTATGAATGACTGGCAAGCTGCTTTATTAGAAAATCTGGGCTTTGATGCTTGCTAATAGAATGCCATCTATCTCAAAGTTCATTAGGCTGAACTTGGCATGCAGGTTGTCAGTCCAGATGTAAGTCTTATTTTCCAAAAAAGATATTTAAATCAGATCAAAACTTTGATATAGAGCTTGGCAAATAATGCACAATTCTTAGAGTTTGTATGGCTGTACATTCCAACCTGTGAGGTTAATAATGGCTTCATTTTTTAAAAAAAAATCACTTCCGCACATAGTTAGCCAGTCCTTCAAGCAAACTATCCTGCATGCTTTTTCAACACTTCGAAATAGATGATAATTGAAAATGTGATCATATCCAGTTGCCTTCTTGCCATGCCTCAGTGTTAAATTGAAGTCACTCCATTGCACAATAAATCTTGACCTGCAGTGTGATGATACCTCTATTTTTCAGGTTTCTTGCTGTATCTTAGCCATTTCAGATTGCATTGCCTTACCATCTACTGCTCCGTTCAAGTTCTCTGCCAAGATCCCCATTTTAAAACAAGGCAATGCTTTACATTTCTTACGGCATTTTCGAAATAACTGCTTCAGTCCTGCACCATGTAATACAAATCAAAGCACAGAGAGCTATCTGGTATATCACATCCCTATGGAATACCAAAGGCAGCCTACCCCATATCACATACTAAACCTCATCCCACTGAACCTTTGGAATAATTTTGTAATAAGCGCTAAAGTTTTACTGAAGAGTGACATTGATTTTCATGCTGAACAATATCTGCAATGGTATGATGCACACACACGTTGTATAGTTACTGTTGTGACTGGATCATGGGTGGTCATTCCTAGTGTCAGAGTGCAAGTCAGGCTAACTAGGGTGACAAACAGGCCAGAGGACAAACCAGAAGTCAGGCATCAGAAAGCAGGCAGAGTCTGTTTACTGAGAGTACAAGATAGGCCAGATGGTAAACCAAGAAACAGGTATTAAGAGACAGCCAGAGACAGAAGCTGTAGTGGGGGATTTCTTGTGTGCATGGTAAAGCCTGGCAGGCTGTATTGTTGCTTGGACAACTCCCTGTCATTGGCTGGCACTGGTACTTCAAGTAAGGAAACAATCAGTGGACTGTGAGGAGCTGCTACTCAGATCCTGCTTGGCCCAGCCTAACTGAAGCCTAGGGCAGAGATGTCAGTGGCCAAGAACCCCCATGGTCCCAGGTTCTTGCCCTGCTGGAAGAATGACTGCCTCAGTTTGCAGGCAACCTGAAAAACTAATTCTGAGTGGTAATGAACTACTCCATGTATCTTAAGAGAATCTTAATTCCAACCAACTTAGCAGCAGAATGCTAAGTGGTACAAGAAAACTTTAATGAGTCTGGCCTGTTCACCAAACTGAATACACCAACTTTTCTGGTAAGCACTAATTGCCACCCCTGCTGCTCCTGAGAGGAGAAGAGACCATGCTACTGCTAATGCTTCTCTGAGAGGGGAGGCCCGAAAACCACTACCACTCCAGGTGTGGGGCAAGGCCAAAAGACCCCATGTCATGGTGTGCCTAGGAATCCAGATCGCTGTACTCAAGCCATTTGTGTGACTCTAATATCTTCTTTTCTATTTCTGACCTTTCTGGTGGGAATGCTTCCCCTCTGCCCCCCACACTACTGGTAACAGAAGTAGAAATCTTTGGTGGAAATTCTAAGCCCTCCCTCTCAAAGCAGAGGATTATGGGGCGAGTCCCCAAGCATCCAGCTTCCACCCCATAGCAGAGAGTTTAGTTATAGAGATGCACTGGGCTATGTTCCTCCCAGGCTGTGTAACTATCTTTTATGCTGGACTTTTGCTGGGCCTAGCGGTGGCTATGTTTTAGATACAACCGATATTCTTGCTTTTATGTGTTTAAAGCCAAATTGTTTAGTTCTCTTCTTAGTGTTTAAAATTAATAAATGGCATAATCAATAGGTGAGGCTGAAAGACATTCATGTAGCAAATGTCTCATTAGATGAATAGGAAACACACCTTTTTGTTGACAATATGGGTTGTGTTTAAAAGCTGTGCGCTGGATGCTCCAGAGATCTGTTGTAAATGAATGTTAAGGCTTGTGAAGGGCCTATCTTAGCCTTTTAGTAAGATTGAGGACTTGATGTTTTATAGCCCTGGCCATACGGTTACAGGGTTTTGAAAGGGAGGTGTTGTGTGTTTTGGGGTTTTTTGATGTTGTCGTTGCAATAGAACAAATAGGGTACCCCAAAAAGGGAAAGTTAATCCTAATGTACAGCATATGGGCACCAATTTTGAATTCCAATAAAGAAAATCCCAAGGGACTTGTAACATAATCTGTCTTGATCACCTTACTATTTTCCTCTGTCAAGGCTTAGAATAATGAGAAGCCACATGCTAACGTGGTATTGATGGGATAGAACTGTCTTTCATTACTGTGCTATGAAGAATTCGAGTAGCTGAGTGGAAGGAAAAGGTGGGAGGTGAATTTTCCTGTTTCTATATACAGCAGCTACTTATGTTCTTATAAGAGAAGCAGAGAGAATGGGAAGGGAGAGAAAGAGAGTGTCAGTGACTTCTGCAGCGAGCTTTCTCAAAGCTAAGTTAAAATTGAGCCATGCTACTTTCAAGGCATTGCAGTAGAGCCTGGTGTCCAACCAGTTCTGAACTGGCCACATTCAACCAGCCAAATAGCCACATGTGGCTAGTGGCTAGTGTGTTGGACACCACAGCAAAATAATAGAGCCATTTTATTTCCTCCAGCTGTGGGCCTTCCCTTTCAGCTGGAAAAGGGAGGCAGCAAGACAAAGTGAGAGAAGGACTGAAAAAAAAAATCATAGGATACTTGTCAAAACCAGCTCTTGAGCTAGGTAAAAATGATCAGCACTGGAGCTGAATGAGACTATTTCAATCTTTTTCTGCCTCCCCCTGGAAGTGGCCTCACTGGTTATTCTTCACCAAATACACACTAGCTATGCAATGCAAAAGATTCAGAGAATTAATACTACAATATTCATGTCTCTACCTTGAATCCCCCTTACAATGTGCTCGCTGCTCATGCAGTATCCATATCAGAGTCCTCCATCACGTTCCTTTTAGTTAAAGAATCATTAGCAGAGAGATTTTCAGAAGCACAAAGAAGAGATGGGCAGCCAACTCCCTTTTATACCTTTGAAAATATTCCCCTACATAAGCACATCAGAATCCATTTCCAGATGTGAAGCTGGAATTATGACACTGGAAATTCCAAACAATAACATCAACACAGTAATTATCTTGTTTTAGTTCTTTCAAAGAGCTAATTTTGTTTGTGTTCCCCTAATAATTGATATTTAAATATACAAAGTGAGATGATGAAAGCTAAAGAAGATTTCTGAACAGTGATCCGTGGGTGTCCGTAAGTTTACAGGCATTTGTTTTGGTTTTGACATTTATGAAATGTTAGTAACGTTGAATGTTCCCGAAGTATTGGTCTAAGCTTTGTAAGTACCCTGAGTGACTTCATCTTCTAAAGAAAATGAAAAGCATCTGTTTCTTTAAATCATTAACCAGATGTGGCACATGTTCCACTGAAGATTGAAAATCGGAACATTTTCTGTGACCCGTTTGGTCTCCCTATTCACAGACTGTCTACAATGAATCCATGTAGTTTAATATATTGCCCCCAAACAAAATCATTATCCATTCCATTAGGTTTGTAATAGCATGTCTGAGTCACTGAGGTTGGCTGCAATTCACCTGGTGCTGGGAATGTGTCACCGTTTGAAATTACTTATCATTTATGATGAAATTATTAAATTGCATTTTGAATGCTTATGCTCCATACTGAGGAAGCAGATCTATAGCAATTTCTTACTAACTGCAAAGCAACAAGAAATTGAGACCAGTACTCCATCAGAATAATAATATTTTGAAGCTGCAGAAAGGGGGCCTAGCAGCATTGAGGAGAAAGAAATGACTTGTCTTTTGAGGACCAGAATCTTTGCCTTTCTGTGAGGGATGTAAATTTGTTCAGGTTGCCTCTCTCATCCTGAGGACATTGTCAATTCACTAATAATTATTTGAATTCCTACAAGTGATTCCTAGCTCTGGCAATATAATGCTGATCTTAGGTGAAACTTTAGGTAGCACATGGGGCAGAAGTATTTGGCTTTTCTTTTTTTTTAAACACAAATAGACTTCTAATCTTGTATGAAGGTGTAAAACCAAATAAAGAAGGGATGGTGAAGAGCGATCATTTTCTGCCATGGTGAACTGAGACCCAGATCCAGCACAAGACTTAAGGACTGGTTTGAGCATGTGAGCAATACCATTTGTTTCAGAAAGACTGAAGGTTTTTTCTCATACTTGTGTGCTTTGCTAGATAGAGACACAGAGCCTGTTAAAGTATTTGGTCATTATCCCTAGAAACAAATGTCTCCTGCTTGGGTCAAACGCTGAATTATTAGAAGGCTCTATATTTCTGCCGAAGGAGGGATGCAGGCAGGAAACCATATGGGGGTCTGTGTGGTCCTTTATGCCTTCCAGAGCAGAGCTATGGCGCTCTCCAGCAGAGCTTGGAAAAGGGAGGGTTGCAGGCAGGTCACAGCACTTACTGGGGCCTGGTCAGTGGCTCAGAATAACATGAACAGGGAGAAGGAAACATAGGGCTGTATCTGGTATGCTTCCATCTAGATCCAGTAGCCCATGCTTTGGAACTGCTCTATGGCTGCTGCTATAGGTTGGGGCTGAGAATTCTGGCCTAGATTTTCAGAACTGGGAGCGTGCAGTTAGGTTCCTAAGTCTATATGCAGGCTTGAAATGAGCTGATGGTCTTCTTCCAGTTTCTAAGGGTATGTCTACACTACAGTGTTATTTCGAAATATCTTATTTCAAAATAGTTAATTCGAAATAGCTTATTTCGAAATAACGTGTCTATACACAAAATGCATTTCGAAATAGCGTTTTGCTATTTCGAAATAGCGCGTCCACACTGAGTGGACTGTAAATTGCATTTAAGGCTGGCTGGAACCAGTTCTGGCAGGGCACCAGGTCAGGACTTATCTTGTGTGGCTGCTGCCTGAGACTAACTGAGGTCTGTGCTTAAAGGCCCCCACCCCTGGACAGCCGGTTCTCAGGTTTCCCTGCTTGCTTGTCTACCTCAATGATGTCAAATAAAATGCACGTTTTTTCACAAATATGAACTGTCTTGATTTAACAAAACTGGGGGGGGGGGGATGAAACTCTGGGGAGACTGGGGAAAGGAGGTGGGAGAGGAGAGGAGAGGAGAGAAGGTGGGAGAGGGGAGGAGGAAGAAACCTGGGAGGAGGGAGCTGGAAGGGGGAAGCAAGGGGAAGAAAGGGGAGGGGAAGCTCAGTGGTGGGGGGTCTCGCCGGGCCAACTGTCTCCCAGCAAAGCGGATGCGAGGGCCTCGGCGTGCCCAGGGGGATGGGGAGGAGGTGTGGAGGTTGAGAAGGGTGGGGAGGGAGAAGCAGGAGGGGAGAAGGAGTGGGAGGAGGAGTGGTAGCTGGGGAGGCAACAAGCGCTGGAGCGACAGGAGGCAACACGCTCTGCACCAGGGCCTGCAGGTGTTGGCAGATGGCACGGCCCTGGGCAAGCTGCTCCCACCGGAGCTGCAGGTCTTCTTGCACCCAGTTCTGGAGGGTGCAGTGCAGGGCTCACAGTGCCCCCAGGTGCTGCTGTCGGTACCCCTGCAGTGTTCGGGTGGACCTGCGGAGCCCTCGGGTGCAGGAGGAAGTCCCAGGCAGGGTGGCGCGCCCTGCACGAGCAGCTGGTGCGGCTGTGGAGAAACAAGAGAAGTGGTCAGTTCTCCCTGGGGACACAGTGGGTGAAGCCCAGCCCCCCCTCTGCGAGGTGAGGATGACCATGCCCTGCACCGTCAGAGCCGATGTGCTTGCACAGAGGCCATGGTCAGAATGTCTGGCTATCCCCGGGAGTGGGAGCTGCCCCGAGACCGCACCCATGCCCCTGTGCTGTGTATAGTGTGGCTGAGGTGGGGGGGAGAAGTCCCCTGCTTCTGTGTAGAGGGGGCTTGTGAAGGGAGGGCGTCCTGCTGTGTCCTACCCCGGGGTCAGGAGCATGTCATGTCTCTTCACACACGCGTGTGGCTATCAGGCCAAGGCCCCTGTGTGGCAGGCAGCTGGAGCCACCTGCCCAGGGGTGGCATGGCACGTGCTTGCATGTGCACAGGTTGCTGCGTGATCCGTGGTAAGCAAGGCCCATGCGCGCGGTCCCTGGTCTCCCTCCCCACCCCCCCCCCAGGAAGGGGACAGTGATGGCACTCACATGTTGTGGCATCCCCGGACAACCCTGGTGACTCAGCTGCTGGGACAGCTCGGGGGTCCTGGCGGCGTGGCACAATCTTTAATACAATCTTTTAATGTGCAACATCTCTTCCAGTTGCTGAGAAGACCTTATAATAAGAGGGGTTTTTTGGGGGGAGGAGGGCAGAGGGAGTTAAGGCATGACATAGTTGATACATTGTTTCTTGTTATTCACCTTCATAGATATCTTTCTCTCCATTATTTATCCTTTGTGAAGTTGGAATAATAGTTCATCTCTCAAAACACGCACATTGGATTTTATGAACTATAAATCAAGATCTTCTATGTGTGCAAATCTCAGAGGAGTAGTCATGTTAGTCTGTAGCTGCAAAAACAATGAGGAGTTCCGCGGCACCGTAAAGACTAACAGATTTATTTGGGCATAAGTTTTGTGTCAAATCCATTTAATCAGATGCAGGAGTGGAAATCAGAAGGTAGGATATATATAAAAAATCGATTTTCCCCTCTGTTGGTATTCATATCTCCCCATGATTGATATATATATGCACACTAGGGGGCTGTGCCCCCTGCTCGCACATTATGCTTACCCCCTCATGGGGGGTAGGCAACCCCAGATCTCTCCTGGCCCCTTCTCCTTCCCTGCCCCCCTCCCCCCAGGCATGCCAGCCTGGGCCCTTTCTTTCCTCCCCCCATCCCAGTCACAGCCTAACCCTAACCCTCTGCCCCCCAGGCAAGGCCGCTCCTGGTCTTGGCAGTTCTGGCTCTCTCCTCCCAACTGCCAGGGAAGGGGGTGCCAAGGCCAGGCCAGCATCAGCCCTACCCCCTTTCTCCCCCTCCCTCAGTGTCACCAGGCCTGGCTCTGTTCCTGCAGCCGCCAGGCGGTTGGGCCAGCTGCCCTCCCCCCCCCCCCCCACTCGAGCATGGGGGAGGAGGGAAAGCTGCATAGCTCGTGGTTCCCACCGAACATGGGGGAGGGGGGCGCTGCGTGGCTGGCGGCTCCATGGGGGAGGAGAGAGGCCACATGTCTGAGGGCGGAGGCAGGAGTTACAGGATGCAGAGTGATGCATGACATCACTCTGCCTGCAAGAAAAGTTTTTATATGTGTGTGTGTGTATAAAGTGTGTGTGTGTGTGTGTGTGTGTGTGTGTGTGTGTGTGTGTGTGTGTGTATATAATCGTGGGGAGATGTGAATACCAAGAGAGGGTAAATTGACTTTGTAGTGAGGTAAACATTCTAAGTCCTTATTCAGTCCTAATTTGATCATGTTAAATTTGCAAATGAATTGCAGCTCTGCTATTTCTCTTCGTAGTCTTGTTTCTGTAGAAGAATGGCTATTTTAAAATCTGTTACTGAGAGTCAAGGGAGGTTAAAGTGTTCTCCTACTGGTTTTTGTAGGTTACTTTTCTTGATGTCTGATTTTTGTCCATTTATCCTTTGGTGCAGAGATTGTCCAGTTTGGTCAATGTGCAGAGGAGCATTGAGGCATTGCTAGCATATGATGGCATATATCATGTTAGTAGATGTGCAAGTGGATGAGCTCCTGATGGTGTGGTTGATGTGGTTAGGTCCTGTGATGGTATAACTTGTATAAATATGTGCACAGAGTTGGCAATGCGGTTTGTTGCAGGGATAGGTTCCTGGGTTAGTGTTTCAGAGGTGTGGTGGGTAGTTGATTATGAGTATTTGCTTCAGATAGAGGGCTGTCTGTAGGTAAAGACTGCCCTGCCTCCCAAGATCTGTGAGGGCTGTAGATTGTCAATGATATGCTGGAGGGTTTTAGTTGGAGGCAGTAAGTGATAATCAGTGGTGTTCTGTTATTTTACAGTATGGGCCTGTCCTGTAGTAGGTGACTTCTGGGTACCTGTCTGGTTCTGTCTATGTGTGAAGAAGACTCACACTATCTTACCTGTCACTGGGCCATGTTGAACAATTAATTTTTAAGCAGAAACCCCCATTTAAATCAATTAGGGGTTCTACCTAAAAATCAATGGCATAACAAGTCCCAAAGGAAGGAAGCTGTTCCGAAGAGTAAAGGAAGGACCAGCTTTTTTAAATGTATTTTGTAAGCAGTAGTAAAGTGGACCTCATAAAACAGAGAATATACTTCAGACTTGAAGGGTCTCCTTGCATCTTTTAAAACAGGGGTGGGAACCTTTTTTGGGTCAGAAGTCACTGACCCACAAAAAAATCAGTTGGGGGCCACACACAAGTGAGAAGCAAAAAGAAAAAAAAAAACAATCAACCAAAAAAAAAAAACCAACCCTCACTAACGGGGCCCCTGACTGAAAAGAAGACACTCCCCTCACACACCAGAGCCAACGAGGACCCGGGCTAGTAGATTTTGTGTGCTCCAGCAGGGGGATTGGAGAACCAGTGCAAACTCCCCAATGCTGGGGGGAGACCTGAGGTTGGGGAGCCAGATCCAGGCAAGACGGGGTCCACATCTTAGGTTCCTCACCACCTTAGCCAGATGTCAGTTACTTTGATGTCATGCTAGCTAAAAATAGAGGCTTTTTAGCTTGCTAATTTCCTCTGGTTTTCTTTGCTTTCCACTATTAATCTGCAGGAACTGCAGGTTAACCTGAACAACAATTGGACAACAGAAGGAAGATAGATATGACTACAAAACACACATAATACACTATCACAAAATGTTATGAAGAGAACGGCTTTGATTCCATTAATCTGAATGCATTAGTGCTGCAACAGCTCTTTTGCTATGCTAGCCATTGTGAGGTGAACTTCTGGTTTTTAATCACTTCAAGTAAATGAGCTATTCTAGTTAACAACAGGGAAACAGTTGCCAATCAAAATAGAGAAGAAAGCAGACCTACTGAGGGGCATGAAATTAAATTTTCCAGGTAGTAGCAAGTAATTGATACCACAATGTGACCTTTGCCTACAGCTGCCAATTTAGAAAAACTGGAACTGCACAATTCTGTGATCACCAGACACTGTACTTCAAAAAGGAATGGGACGAACAGCAATTTCTGTTTCCACTGCAGGCAACTTTGCACTCTTTGCCCATTGCATATAATGAGGCTCTTGTCTTGTGCAGTTGGCCCCAAAACATTTTGACACATTTTTTTAAATGAAGTTGTTAATTCATCCAAATGGAGCAGTAAGGCCAAACTGACAATCACCTCTGTCACTATTGTATTATGGTGTCTAGTAGGTAATGATGCATTTTTCAGCATTTTCACAGTTGCATGTCTGAATGATTAAAAGAGCAATGATGAGACTTTTCTACAAATCGTCATTCTAATTGATGGGACTCTAAAACAGTCCAGCCCTGGGAGGTGCTGAGCACCTCTTTAGAGTGCAGCAGGCTCTGAACACACTTTGACATGGGTGAAAGTTGATGCTCAGCTCTAAGTCAGAGCAGCCCTAAGAGCCTGTTTCAAAGCCCTTGGAACTCAATAATAGTCTTTCCATGGACTTTGGATCAGGCCCTAAGTCTCCAACTGCACACTGTTAAAGTGAATGGGGGCTTTGCTGTGAGTTCTAAACCCTGATTCAGCCATGTATTTAATCACATGCTTGACTCAGGCACATGAGTTGTCCCATGGAAATCATTGCCATTCAAACTGCTGAAACATCTAATCCCCGACCCCAGTCTATTTTTAGCTTTATGTGATTGTTCCTGCATCACTTGTAATTCTCCCTTGTGTATGCTTTCAGTTAGGCAGATGATGAAGTACCTTGCTGAACTGCAGCCGAGGTGAGCAGAAGCAGCTCAGTGGTCCTGCGCCTTCCTTACTGACCACAGTCTCCTGCATTCTGTATTCCAAACCCAACAGTTTCACTGGAGGTCAGAGTAGTGCATCTATCAGTCCCCATCAGCTGCACGATATGCACTGAATACACCTCTGTTATAAACAAGGAATGCTGAAAATGTGACCAACAGAGGGGTAGATGCATATCATTTAGAAATGCCCCTGTACCCACCACTTTCCTCCTCATTATTTCTCCTTAGAAACACATCATTAATATGTGACATTCTAGACATTTGATTAAAAATGCCTCCTGGGTTAGGTTTATTAGGACATGAAACTGGGATGGGGAAGAAGGGACTTGCAATTGAGATTGCAATTAGATTTAGCTCCTTCGGCCATAAAATATTATTATTGCAAGAAACTGGAAGGTTAAAGCTCTACTATCCAATTTAGATTGCAATCAGATTTTAATTTTTATTTCAATTAAAATGTTCAAATGAGAAAAATTGCTCCAGTAGAAAAGGAAATAGGGCAAATTAGCAGGGGGTGGGGGCCTACCCATATTGAATACGTAAGAGCTGTGATGCAAAGATTGAAAGGATGTGCAGAAGCCTAGTTATATTAATAACTACAACTGTACACTCTGGAAGAGTGACAGTTGGTGGGATGTCCCTTTCCCCGTAGACAATTAACATAAATAATTGAATGATGCTTTTTCTCCCTCTCTCTCCTACAGTCCTACTTTTGGGGTGTAGCAAAGCAGCCCAATTACTGGTGTAGCACCTTGGGGACATAGGTGGTGCCCATATGAGGAAGAAGATCCAAGCATTCTAGTGGCCTACACTCTCACGCTGTTGTGCAAGAACTCCCACTGAGCTTCATTTTACACCAAGTAGAGGGTGTACATGCTCTGTAGCGTAACCTCCATATTCATCCTCTAGTGCAGCAGAACCACACTGGTTTGGCTGCCTAGGATGGGTTTGTGCTGTTGAGAGAGGACCTGGATTTTGGCTTCAGTGTGTGATAATGTGTAGAAGAATACACCATTGGTCTGATTCCCCATTGCCTCATACTCTGGCAATACTTACACTTGTGACACATGGTTACATTTCCCTACCTGCTATGCAGGCATGACTGACTCCACAGGCTTAAGGTGGTGGGCAATATGGCCCTGTTTGATAGACTTTCCTAGTAATAAAGTTAAGGCTACCTTGGCTCATGTTGAATAGTTACACTACTCCATGGTTTATCCTGTGGACGCCAAAGATACCACTTGAGTTGAGGGTGTTAGACTCTGTCCCTTTAATATGTAACATCTTTTTAATCTCTTTATGCTATCTCAGTCCTGTTTTGGTCATTTCAGTTTAAATATCTTAAATGGCAGGGTAAGTTCCTTTGCAATGGTGTCTGCTAAGACCTTTACAGTGGTTAGTCTGTTGGTGTGCTGATACCAGCTACCCTGTTGACCATGTTGTTTCATTGTTTCCTTATACCAGGGGTGGACAATCATTTTTATAGGAGGGGGCCATTTAATTAATTTTGGTACATGGTCACAGGCTGGCTCCACCCCCGGAAGGGACGGGGCTGGTGCCAGAGGCGTTGAAGAAAACACACAATAGAGGACTTCCAGTTCTGCCTCTACAGCATTGCCTGGCAGCCACCCAGGGTGGCTGTGGCTATTTAAAGGGCTTACGGCTCTGGCCCTTGCCACGGTAGCACTGCGAACGGGAGTCGTGAGCCATTTAAATAGGATCCTGCTGCCTGAGCCACCACCTGGAAATTCAGTGGCCTGGGCAGGAGGATATAAATAGAAATGGCCAGATGCAGCCCAGGGGCCGGATCTGGCCCCCGGGCCGCCTCTAATCCAGCCCTGCCTTATACTCTTCTGTCTCTCTGTATCCATCCGTTGTCTCTTATCCTACTCTTAGGTTGTGAGCTCTTTGGGGCAGGGACTGTTATTTTTGTACTGCGTTTGTACAGCACCTAGCCATCCAATCAGGCTTCCTGGTCTGTGACTGGGGCTCCTACACACTACAGTAACATAAATAGTAATAATAATAATTAATACAATGTTGGCCAAGTGTAAACTGTGATACCTATAGAGTTTGTCAGAAGAGGATATAGTGAATTTGTCCAAGACAGGGTTTCACCATCATGTTTGGGATTTTATTTCCTGTGCTTTCTCTACTTTGATATATTTAGTGTGGGGAAGATAGTCTGATGTCTTCGAAGAGACTGCTAGTGCTGTCCTCTGACCTGAGGTAAAAAAATGGTGAGAGTGACTCACAGGTTATAGGCCTCGTTTAAGGACACAGAGTTCATAATCTGCTCCTAGGAGAAGCCAGTAAGAAAGCTGCAATCTCTGAAAGAGCTCAGTGAGTCTGTGAAACAGTCATAAGGTCTGAGATACTATCACAGAGAAGATGGTCAAAGGAGGTTAAAGTCATTGGGCCAGAACCTGAATCCAATCTTTCATGCTTGACACAATCTGAAGAGTGGAAGAAATGTGCAAATATAAATGTATATAATCTTTTGCCCTTACTTGAACCTGATGGCATCATGCATGGGGCCAATCCACAGCTTAATATAAAACATTTTTAAGGTGTCATTCTTATTGCCAAGGCATAGGGGCACCTTAGCTACATCCCCTATGCATGGTGATAGGATGGCTTAGGAACTTAGACATATGGAGGGCTCTCTACACTGGGTTGAAGGCTGTTTTGCGCTATCAGAGCAGCATATAGCAGTCTGAGTGGGGCTGAGGAGCTAGCCTGTCAGCAGTAATTCAAATCACAAATACCCAAACTAAGGATGTTAAATATTGATTAATTTACTAGTCAAGTAGTCAATGGAATTTCCATGGACTACTTGACTAATTGATAGGCAATTCAGCATTCCTCCTTTGAAATGTATAAGAGCCCCAGTGGGGCTCTTGTGCATTTCAAAGCAGAAGTGCCCACATGGAGCCCAGAGTCAGCAGGACTTCCTACTGGCCCCGGGCTGCATGCAACATGCCAGCTTTGAAAAGTACAAGAGCCTTCAGCAGGGGCCCTTGTGCATTTCAAAGCAGAAGCACCTGTTTGGAGCCTGGGGTCAGCGGGGGACTCCCCAGCTGACTCTGGGTTCTGCGAAAATGCCGCACACAGCCCGGGGTCAGCTAGGGAGTCCCCAGCTGACCCCAAGCTCCACTCAGCACTGCCGCTTTGAAACGCCGTAGTGGCGTTTCAAAGGGGCAGTGCCACATGGAACCCTGGGTCAGTTCCATGCAGTGGGGCAGCACCGCACAGAGCCTGGAATGAGCTGGGCGGTGCTGCCCCTTTGAAACACTGCTGTGGCATTTCAAAGTGGCAGCGCCGCACTGAGCCCATACCCCGGACTCTGTGCAGCACTGCCACTTTGAAGTACCTTATCCCCCCACCTTTGCTGCCTCTATTTGATAGAGGCAGCAAAGGGGGAGGGGAGGAGCGACTAGTCGACTAGTCCTTAACATCCTTAGCTCAAACTGGGTGAAGTGCAGGGAACAAATTAATCTTAGGTGCCCCTACAGATATGATGGAAAGGTGTTCCAATGGTCAAGCAGTTAGAATAGGACTTGGGTGACTTTGGTTCAGTTCCCCGTTGTACTCTAGGCTTCCTGTGAGACCTGGGGCAAGTCGCGCAGGCTCAGATCCTCGAAGGTATGTAGATGCCTAAATATCTTTGAGGCTGTGTCCAGATCCTAGAGTCCATAAATTAGTCCTAGATAGACACAGGCCTATATTTTGAGGAAGTATTATTAATTCTACTTTGTCTTGACCGTAGCATTCTCCAAAGTCAGCTCTAGCAGTGCCTAGTCACAATTATTTTAACTATCACAACCTTGGACAAATAGGTTCAAAGATTTTAAGGCCAGAAAGGGTCATTTTGATCATCTAGACTGATCTCTTGTTTAGCACAGACCATAGAATTTCACCATGTTATTCCTGCATCCAATCTAGAGGTGGTGCATTTGTTTCAGAAAGACTACCAATCTTCAAGTGACTTCAAGTGAAAAGACAACTGACAGAATCACATAGCTGGAACCATGAAAAATATCTAATAACAACTGTGTGGGGGTGTAACTGAATGGAGTCACTTCTAATTGGGAATCCGCTCACAGTGCTGTTTTACCACAGATTGCTTTGAAACTTGAAATGATGAGATTATCCACAGATTTACTGGGAATCCTTCTGGCCAGTCTGAACCATAGCTCAGCTAGGTTTTTTATAATTAACCTTTGTCCTGCTGACTGTATAATTAAGTAGGCATCTGCCTTTACTTCTCTTTTAAGTTAACTGTGGTCTTCAGCTTATTCATAAGAGATCCAACAAAGTAAAAAAAACCAACCCACGTTGGTAATGGAAAATCAGAGGGCTGAGTGAATACACAATGAAGTCAACATTTCCCCCTCCTTTACCCAGCCTGAAAGTCAAAGGAATTATCTGTGAAATGATCTATTGAACACACTGCTGAAATATTTCTGTGGATAGAACTAAGTCATTTGTAAAGAGGAGTGTGAAAGTTATTCTGGAGACCACATCTGATGAAATATGAAAGTAAGATGTAAGCACGGGGTGTTTTAAATTGAACATACGTTTTCAGTAGAGTATGATTCTCGGAGCAAAAGTTTCTCTGTGTGTTTTGTCTTGACATACTGCTTTAATATTTGTTGTAGAATGGTCTGGGGTTGATGTTAAGATTATAAACCACTAGAAATATTCATAGGGAAGTGAAGTAATTGCAATCCAATAAAGGTCTCAAAGGTAGCATTGTTTAGTAGCTAGGGCAGGGGAGTAGGAATCAGGAGAGAAGTTCTACTCACCAACTTTCCCAGCCACTGTGAGATCTTGGTCAGGTTTATGCAGGCTCACATTTTTAAAAAGTCTGGATGCTTCAATTTTTGCATGCACCCAAATTTAACAGGCAAAATCTATATAAAGTGGGAAGCCAAACAATAGGGGCTGCTGCCAAATGTCAAGACATCCCTGATTACCAGCCAGGATTACTGGTGGAAACATCTAAAGCTAAACAGGGGGAAGTTTGAGCCCAGACTGGGAAGCTCTTCGGTTGGAGAAGGAAGCTATCAGAATACCTGAAGGTGAGATACTACAGGTAACCTGTTTCATTAGTGCATTAAGCTTAGCTAGCATGTTCTGTTTTATTTTGTTTAGTAACCTACATTGTTCTGTCTGTCTCTTATGAACACTTCAATCCTACCTTCTATACTTAATAAAATCTTTTTGTTTATTCAGAAACCCAGTTTAAGTAATTGGTACCGGGGGGGCGGGGCATGTCAAGGAATCTGTGCATATCTCTCTTTACCCTGAGAAAGAGGGAGAACATGAGATTTCATTGTAAAGACTTCATACAGAGTGAGACAGATTTATCTGGGGTTCAGGTCATAGAATCACAGAAGATTAGTGTTGGAAGAGACCTCAGGAGACCATCTAGTCCAGCCCCTGCTGAAAGGAGTACCAAGTCCTACTAAACCATTCCACCCAGGGTTTTGTCAAGCCTGGCTTTAAAAACTTCTAAGAATGGAGATTCTATCAGCTCTCTAGGAACCCATTTCAGTGATTCACCACGGACCTAGTAAAATAGTTTTTTCCAATATCCAACCTAGATCTCTCCCATTGCAACTTGAGACCATTGCTTCATGTTTTGTCATCTGCCACCACTGAGCATAGCCTAGCTCCACCCTCTTTGGAACCCCCCCTTCCAATATTTGAAGGCTGCTATAAAATCCCCCCTCATTTTTCTCTTTAAATAAACCTGGTTCCCTCAGCTTCTCCTCATAAGTCATGGGCTCTGGCTCCCTAATAATTTTTGTTGCCCCCTGCTGGACATTCTCTAATTTGTCCACATCCTTTCTGTACTAGGGGGCCCAAAATAGGATGCAATACACCAGATGTGGCCTTACCAGTGCCAATTGGAGAGAAAAGTCACTTCCCTTGATCTGCTGGCAGTGCTCTTGCTAATGCAGCCCAATATACCATTAGTCTTCTTGGCAGCAAGGGCACACTATTGACTCATATCCAGCTTCTCATCCACCGTAATTCCCAGGTCCTTTTCTGCAGAACTGCTGCTGCTTAGTCAATCATTTACCACCTTGTAGTAGTGCATGGAATTCTTCCATCTTAAGTGCAGGACTATGCACTTGTCCTTGTTGAGCCTCATCAAATTTCTTTTGGCCCAATCCTCCAATTTGTCTAAGTCACTCTGAATCCTAACCTTACCCTCCAACATCATCAGGGACACTACTGAGGCTGTGCATTTGGGTGCTCAGGCGAGTCCCCTTGACTGAGTCTTCCCAGAGCTGAGCTGATCTCAGTGTCTGTGTTATACTGCAAAGGGCTGTGATCCTATCTCTGTGTCAATGCTGGAGGAGGCCTGAATGCCTGTCTCAGCAGGACAGAGTTGAGGAGTGCCCAGAAGGGCAGGAAAGTAGGCTCAGTGGTATCTCAGCACATCAAGTGACAGTCACAATAGTTCTCAATGACCAAACCTGTCACAAATGGGTCAACTGCCTCATGTATTTATTCATCATTCACTGGATATCTTTCCTGTGGAAGGAAATTCAGATAACATTTATTTTCCTTCTAGTCAGTACCTTTCTCAGTTCAATTAATGGTGGTGTGCCCTCAATCAACCTTTGGTAATTTTGACCTTTTCTAAAGCACATTGTCTCTGAGATTGGCAGCTAGCCCAGGGTAAGAGCTACTCCAATGGAGCCAGACGGACACCTAGCCAAACTGGTGCAGGAAAGAGCTCAATAGCAAATCAATGTGACAGCAATCAAAACCAAACATTTAAGGCGTCTTGCAGGGGAGATAATTAATTTTTCAGTATCATCTCAGAACTAATATTTCAGTGGCATTAAGGAACTAAATTGTTATTGAAACGTAAGGCTTTTGGTTAAACTAAGAGTTCAAGTTTGCTCTTCTTCCTAACTCAAAAAAGGAACTGAAAAAAGTTATTTTTTTAAATAAAAGAAATAATATACTCTGTGGGATAGCCAGCTATTTATAAACTCAAAACCATTCTGAAGCTTGCCGCTAATGCTGGAGGGCCTCCATAATAATCTCTTAGCAGCAGCATCAAAGATCATCATGGTTTAATTTATGGTTACATAAATATTCCTCAAAGTTAAATTTAGAACAATTTCCTCAAGACAAGAAGCACAGTGTTCTCACACATGATAAACTAGTTTGCTCATCTCATTCCTGTATGACAGAAAATAATGTACTGCACTATGATAAGTGTTATAATTTTGTTTATTTTATGGGGGCAGCCGTGAATGTTCTCACACATGCATGCACTCAGAGACACATTTTTTTTTGTAGTATTATGCATGGCACCATCCCTTTTTTCAGTAACTTTTTCCCCAGAAAGTGGGACCTTCCTGAACCATAACCCTGGATCTATGCTATCCTGAATGCACTTAATCTTGGAGAACTCCAAATGTGGTTCTGAACTTCACAGCTGTCATCTTTGTCCAGATTCTTCTCTGTTCATTCTGCTCCCCCAAAATAATATCTCTGGGGAAATTCTGATCCACAACCAGAATTTGTGGATTCAGTTTGTCTCTATTTTGTGGTTCTCATTCAGCTGCAGTCTAAAATGGGGATTTCCACTACTGAAGATAGCAGTAGAGTTTTACAAGATCAATTATTGTTATGGGATTTCTGCTATTTTAGGATGAAATCTGACAAGCATAGATCATGAGATTTTGGGACACCTGAGTACCAGTTCCAGTTTGGCCTCCGACTGGAACATTAACCCAGGTCCTTATTCAAACATTGCTATGTGCTGTATGAGGAACAGAAATATTTATAGAAGGGAACTTAACTCTGAGAGCAACTACATTCATAAGGTGAGCTTGAGTTTCCATTCCAGCTCTTCTGATGAAGTGGGTTTTGCTCATGAAAGTTCATCATACTAGATATAATTTTGTATGTCTCTAAGGTTTCACATTGTTAGCCCTTCCGTAGTACTCCATTCCCTATTTTAATGATTGACACAATGTATTGTATTTTGTTTGATGGGGAAGAGTTTACTTTGTATTGTATTTGATTAGTATTCGAAATACTTCTTTTACTTGTCAACTGCTCAGGGAACTGGCACAATATCTGATGTATGAGCCCAGGTTTGTATAACAGAAAGGTAAAGTTATGATCTCTGATATACAAATAAGAAACCCAAGTGAGTAGAAGAAATGAGGCATTCTACGCTGTTGGGGGGAAAACTGCAGAAAAATAAAGCTATATGTATGTTTTACAGGATTATAATGGTCTTCGTCAAAACTATTTTACTGGCACGTCCATAGATAGATAGCCTGTATATGTCTGAGTTCCTGGAAATATTCATGTTAATTTTATAAGCAATGAAATCTACATAGTACTGTCTGCACTGTTTCTATTATTCATCCGTCATAAAACTTTAATGTGTCCTTTCTACAAAGAAAGAATGTCTACCTAGCAATCTATATATATAACCACAGAAAACTGCACATACAAACTGCCAGAAAATTCAAACATCTTCAAGTGTGAGAGCCAGCAAAGCTGCTGACACTGAACTCCTTTGGAGCAGGATTTTGTTTAATGTGTGTGAGTTGAGCCTGAGGCTGGAGGTGACTGTGTCAAACAGAAGAAAAGAGAAAGGAAAGGAGAGAGGGACGATGAATTGAGCACCGAAACACATCTTTTCAATTGGAGATTCGTGGGTATTAAAATGCCCAGCACAGCCTGCTGCCTACATGTGCCTCCTGCATCTGTGCAAAATCACAGCTTGCCCATGGGCACAATGCCAGCCACAAACATAGGAGCTGGGAGTTGCAGAGTAGAAGCAACATTTCCTGATTCCCTGTGGACTGTCCAGGGCTACAAGGCAGAGATAAATTCTGTTACTATCCCTCATGTGCCTACTATGTTTCAGAAAATGACACTGTAGTTTTATTCCCATGTCACACTTTTTCTGCTTGACACCTGTGTCCCATCTACTCACATTGTTGATCACCAGCAAGAGCCCCTCCCGCTGCCTCTGAGTTGTTTAAAAAAGGTCTTAGTATTTTTATCTATATTATGTATTCTTCCTTACCTCGTTTTACATACTTCCAAGCACGGTCTCTCACTTTACATCTTGCACTGGCCACCATTTAAGGTGAGCTCTCAAGACCATGCAATAAGATAAAATGTGACCCATCCTGTGGCAAAAAGAATGGGGTTGAACTGAAAGCAAGAACAGGTTAATAACATAGCAGAATGGAAATCAAACTCCTCCTTATAATTCAGTGTACCAGGAAAATTAAGATTATTGGTACCTCTACTTGTTCGCAACTGCTGTGTTTCTTGGTAAATTTTAATTTGCAAAATATTCAAAACAAAAATCTAGTTCATTTCACTGAAAACCTACCAATGATCACATGTCTGGCCTTTAAATGTTTTTGATAAGCAGGACAAAGTGCATTCCCCATAGCCGTTGAGTCCCACGGGTCTCATTTCTATAGGCCACTATTATTTATGAATAGTAAAATCTTTATTGCTCAAATAATAAACATGATTTTGTTTTGTTGTCCGTTTGTCTCACTTCTAATACCCCGTTGTGTTGTTTCTGAGCTATAGTGCCCATCTGAAGATATGTAAATAACTAAGGGTACGTCTAGATTACATGCCTCTGCCAACAGAGGCATGGAAACTAGGCTACCCAACATAGTCAATGAAGCGGGGATTTAAATATCCCCAGCTTCATTAAAATAAAAGTGGCCGCCACACTGTGCCGGCTCAGCTGATCGTCGGCACAGCGCGTGAGTCAAGACGTGGAGGGGTCGACAAGGGAAGCCTTTGTCGACCGCTCCCTTATGCCTCGTGAAACTAAGATCACTGGAACATTGAAGTCATAGGTTAAAATAGGAGCATTATTATAAATCCAAGGAAAATTTACTTTGATTAACAGAGTGCACAACCTTCCACTTCTAATAAACGAGGAGGAATTGGCAGCTAACCTTTCACGCTTTCAAAAAGCTCTGCTCACACGCATATATGGTATGGGCAGAATGTTGCCCTTGACTACACTGAAGCCAGTAGGCTTGCCCTGGTGTAGCTGAGAACAGAATATTACCCTCAGTAATTTGTCATTTTAGCACAAAGCGCTGTTCCTGATGTTCTCTGCTATTTGCTTACCTGGAGCCTGAGCCAGCTCCCACTGAAATCAAATGTGAGCTGGTCTCAGAGGTGTTGGAACAGACCCACAGTGACACTTATGAATCTGTCTGTATCTGAATTTTCAATCTCTTTCACCCCAGCTGCCTACATCCACCCCAAAACCTCCTGTGCTCTGTTCTAACCTTCCCTTGGGGCGCAATCAGTGTTTGATGTTGCAATTGACGGACAACACCCACTATTCTCCAGGTTGGATGCATTGGAAATAGCCTTTATTCCCCTCTTTCTCCCCAGTGATTCCCTTTCCTAGGTTCTTCAAAAGGAGAATAATACTTCCTTTGCAGTTTGGATTGGATATGCCTTCTAATTAAATTCTCCTGATCAGAGGAGCTAAACTCCCAATTTCTGTACACTGCAGATTAGGTTACTTTTCATTTCCACAGCTCTCTGGTGAGACAGGCTCTTTCTTCATTTCTGTGATATTGCTTTTGTGGCTCCTTGGCTTTTCTCTGCTACAGGAGGACTTCAAATAATTCTACAACTTTGCAAATCCCTTTTATAGTGATCTCAGGGATTTACAAATTGTCCCTTAAAAATAAACTGTGCCTATCCCTCAGTTAATCTCCCAAAGGTTACAAGTTATTAAAGCCTATTTTTCTTATATGTTTGTGTAGGAATACAGAAGTTGAAGTAATATGCAGTTATAGATCACCGTCACTCCAGTACCTCTGTAGTATTACCCAACAGATCCATCTGGGAAGAAGACTAAAAAAATTAATTTCTTTATTACATTACTCCTTGCAGCTTGCAAAATTGTGTCAATATCTGGAATCCCTATTTGGGATGAGGAGTATTGCGTCTGAGGGCCAGATACCAAGTTACTATAATAGTTTAAATCCTAGTTCTAATGATTTATAGTTCACATTGATTGTAATACCAGCTATGCCTTTGGTCAATGATTTGGAGCCTTTTTTGTTGCCTTCAGGGTTGAAAAACCTCACTATTGGCAAAACAAACAGAAATACTAATAGTTAACCAGATTCACTGCTGGATTAGGCAACAGTAACAATAGCTCAGAACTGAAAATAAGAATGACCATCCTGGGTCAGACCAAAGTTCCATCTAGTCCACTCTCCTGTCTAAGGTTGCCAGGTGTCCGGTTTTTGCCCGGACAGTCCAGTATTTCTGGCCCCTATAAGGCCAGCAGGGACATTCTTCCCCTGCCATGTCCAGCGGGGGCGGGGGGAGTAAGGACTGTGGGGCTTTTTAAAGGCGCAGTGTCCCTTTTTTTTTTCTTTTGCTCAACCAATTTTTTTCCTGACATGTTCAGGATTTTTTGTAAAAGGATCTGGCAATCCTAATCCTGTCTGGTGACAATGATAGGTGCCCCAAAGGGGCATTATTCAGCAGTAAAGTCTGTTCCATAATTCAGGATAATATGTGGTTCCAATTTGCCATCTCCTCCTAACATGGACAAGAAAGGTTCATTCTGCTTCATAGATAGTAAATACATAATCATCATTTGAAAATTCCTGTGGTTTTGGTTTTGGTTTTGCTACAACTGGTTTGTCCTAAAAACTTGACATGAAGTTTGTTTAAATATAGTGGCGAGATCTGGTGCATGGTGAAAGGCATAAAAGGAAAGCTATTCAGCCAGCAAATCAAAGACATTGGAAAAGCCCATCAGGTTCCTAAGGAACACTGGGGGGTTCTACTGGGCACTGGAAGGTTATCTGGAATTCGAACTAGTTTTAAATCCAGCCTGGGCAAAATACAGCCCACGGGCTGGATCCAGCCTGCCAAGCCACCGGATCTAGCCCATGGAGGCAGTGGGGAACCCTAGGCAGGTTCCCCTGCTACCGCACGCTCCATGCAGAAATGCAGCTGCGGGACTCCATTTCTGTTTTAAAATTGGAGGAGAGGGAAAAGTTTCAGGAGCCACCCTGCCCCCAGCAAAATCCTATTGGCCCGTTTCTGGCCAGAAACCAACCAATGGGAGCTGCTTGTTGGAATAACAGGCAGCCCAGAAGAACCACACCCCCTCTCCTCGACTTAGTTATTCAGTGAAGCGCATGGCCAGGTAAGCAGGTAGGATGGCTGGCTGGGAAACATTTTAAGCTCTGCAAGCCTTAGTTCTGCAGGCAGACAGGCTAGTTTGACAGCTGGCAGGTAAGCCTCTTGGGCACAGCCTGCTTCTGGCACCTCAGCCCTTTCCTGCCCCAATCCTCTGCCTCCTCCCAATCAATATACGCAAACCCTCTGTCCCCCTCTTACACCCATACTCCCTCCCAGCTCTGGCACCCCAGTCTCCTGCCCCAGATCACAATCCCCTCCTACTCTAGGTCACATCCCAAACCCCTGCACTCCAGTCCCCTGCCTTAGGTCACAACTGCTTCCTTCTCCCAAACTCCCTCCCAGACTCCAGTCTCCCTCCTGCATCCCAATCCCTTACCCCAAGCTCCCCTCTGCACCCAACCTCCATCCCAGACCCCGCATCTCCTCCATTAATATCCTGGAAGAGTGCGGCTCTCGACCACTTTCCAAAATCTTGGAGTGGCCCCCTGTCAAAAATTATTGCCCACCCCTGCTTTAAATGATCTGTTCCTCACAGCTCAGAGTGCTTGTGGAGCTCATTAACTCTTCAGGGCAAATGAATTCTGCAGCCCTTCTCAAGCATTCCTCTTCTGTCTCCTTGAATCCTGCACCCTATCCAAGCTGTGCTTTAATGGGGAACTTTTATGGCCAGATCCTCTGTTGGCGTAAACCGGTGCAACTCTGTGGACTAAGAAGGATTACATGGGCAGCAGGTCATCTGAGTCAATGGAGCTAGCTACATGTAGACTTTTTAAAGTCATTATCATCACCATATGTTTATTTAAGGTCCACAAAAGGTCATGCAGAATTTAAAAGGCCTGCAGGAAAGCCAGACTGGGATGAGGACCAGATACCTAGATGTGGAATATGTGGAAGTAGGCTTAACAATAAAGAGGACTCAGTAGATGAGGGGACTGCATCTGCCTGGTGGCCAGTTTTTCATGAGATTGAGCTACTTGGGGCTTTGATTGTTCCTTCACCTGTAGGGATATAAAGTCCAATATTATGCTGCATCAGTGGGTTACTGGTTTACAATGCCATGACTTTTTGTAGTCTTGGTTCTGTGAGGTATTATTGTTGTTTAAAGTAACAGCCTTTATTTACTAGCAGGATTCATCCCTCGCTGCAGCCACTCCCCTGGGCAGTTCTTATTTATGGGCTGAGGTGCTGTTGAAACAATAAACATAGGAAGCTTTGTTTGTGTGAAGTGAAAATGAGGTGACAGCTTTTGCAGTCTGATTCAGGCCATTTTCTTCCATGTCAGGGTGTAAATGCCAGCTGAGGCCTGACACCTTGTTTAATTGTGTGAAGAAAGGACAGAGATTTCTCAATTACCTTTAAATTAACTGCTGCCTGCCATTATATGTTCCCCAAGGATCAATGAGAGGGGGGCACTTGAAAGGGCAGTTTTGCAGGCTGCCTGAATGTACGCTATCTGGGTGTCCAAAAAATCTGTCACTGACATTTTTATCCACAAGTTTAGTGCTTTAATTAGGAACCTTCTGCATGTCCTGTCTTCACAAACACCATCTGGCATACAGTGGAAAACATTCTCCATTTTCTTTAGAACAGAAAAGTGGAGGTTTCCAAATGTCATTTGCTTCAGTTTAGGGATTTGGCTGGGAAGGTGGGGGGGAGGCGAAATAAAACTTCTGAACCATTTCAAAGCAGCAAGGATACAAACAGGAAAATGGAATCTGCATCCAGGCTTGGCTTTGGAGTTAGAATATTTACGATTATGATGCACTAGTGCAAGCATTTTCATTGTTGACATATGTATGTGGATTAGACTACCTGGCCCATTTTACCACTTCTGTGGCCAGAGCCGGTAGGGGCTCTTTTTATATATGAGTTTGCTTTTTAGTGAATCGATTCATCATCACTGAAGTTGAACATTTTGTTTCTTCAAGAGGCAGACCCCCTTGAAGGATTTTATTGCAGAGTAGAGATCTCGGTTTAAAAGTAAATCCTTGAATTGATTTGGATTCAGCTATATATTATGCATTCATGAATGACTGAATCTGTTCTGTAATGTCAGTTCTTTGTTGTTACCCCATACACTAGGTGGAAAAAAATCCACCATTTTAACAACTATAGACCATAATTCTAAACACTGTGCTGTACCTATTGAGGCAGACTTTTAATTAACTAAATTGGGAGTAAAGAACAGACTCTGAATGGGCTGGAATCTTTAAAGCCTATTAGAGAGGGATCCCTTTTGGACTTACTGCAATCATTGTAAAGGAGAGTGATGAAATTATCTTAGACCAGTGGTCTCCAATCTTTTTAACCACAAGATCACTTTTTCAATTTAAGTGCAATGTAAGATCTACCTCAAACCCAAACACCCCTGCCCCACTTCCTTCCTGCCCCTTCTCTGAGCTCACCCTGCTCACTCCATCTCTTTTCCTATAAATATAATAATATGGAGATATACCTATCTCATAGAACTGGAAGGGACCTTGAGAGGTCATCGAGTCCAGTCCCCTGCCCTCACGGCAGGACCAAGTACCATTCCTCCCCCATTCTCACTCACTTTCACCAGGCTGGGGTAGTGGGTTGGGGTGCAGGCTCTGGTCTTGGGCCAAAGAATTTGGAGTGTGGGAGGGGCTCTAGACTTAGCCCACGGTGGGGGATTGGGGTCCAAGAGGGATTTCAGGGTGCAAGCTCTGGGAAGGAGTTTGGGTGCAGGGGAACTCACGTCTGGGGCAGGAGGAGGTTCAGGGCTGGGACAGGGGTTCAGGAAACAGTCTCTGGCTGGGCACCATTTAACTGAGATGTCTTCTGGGTGGTGGATCAGTGGAGTTAAGACAGGCTTACTCCTGCCCTGGACCTGTGCCACTCCTGAAAGTAGCTGGCATGTACAACAATGGCTCCATGTGCTGCCCCTCATATACAGGCACAGAGCCCACAGTTTCTACTGGCTACAGTTCCCCATTATTAATCAATGGGAGCTGCAGGAGTGGTGTCTGCAGGCAAGGACAGCATGTGGACAGTATGTGCTCTGCCTTTCTCAGGGGCTGCAGGGGCAAGCAATAAAAGAAGTTAGCAACCACCCCCCAAGTATGTGTAGGGTCAGGAGATGAGAGTGATGGACAGTTGGTGTTTGTGAGAATGACAGAGATGCACACAGTGCATGAGAGTGACAAAGATTTGCATTGCCAGGCTCCCTCCATCCCTTTCACTCTGTGTGGAGATAGGGTACAGAAGTGGGGGGGAGGAGGGACACCCTGACATCAGTGCCCCCCCCCCTTCTCCCATATCCTGCACAGCAAGCAGGAGGCTTCCACGGGGGCAGCTCTAAGGCAGAGGGCAGGAGCAGCATGACAGTGGGTGGAGGGGCAACTGAAGTTCCAGTGCTTGAGAGCTTTCTGGCCAAGCCAGTCAGGATCACCTGTCAGAGGCTCCAAGATCTACTGGTAGAGCCCGATCTACTGGTTAGTGACCACTGTCTTAGACATATCTTGCTAGCCTTAGAGAGTGCAAAACACTTGGACTATGATTTGTATTTGGGATGCCTCCTTCCTTAACACTGTCACTGGGATTAAATGTGATTGTTCTGTATCTACCTGACACAGGAAAAGCACTGTAGCAAGACAACACATGGAGCTGGAGTTTGATGTCAGGAGACTGACTAGATTTATTCACAGCAAGTTCGCAGATACACACTAGTACAATGGAAAGGACCAGTCATCAACAAATCTTTCAGTAGTGCTGAAAGTTGTGTATGAAGAAAATTCAAATTAAAAAAAATCAATCATCCTTTAAATTGGAGTACAACCCTAACCCCCTTGGAAATGACAGAAAATACAAAAGGAAAAGGTGGAGTTGTGAAACTTAATCTGTTGTGATGAAGATTTTAAGAGAGGGGTAATGGGGTATAGATCCTTTAAAAAGGAAAATCCCAAAAATGAAGAAAAATAATAAGACCATGGACTTGGATGACAGACTTCTAGTAAAGATTCAAGATTCTTCCTGTTAGATGTTATTATCATAACTTGGTAGATGGTGACCTCCTCTTGAAATTTATATTGAACAAATCTACCAGCATGGTGCTGCCAGGGGACTGTGCTGGAGGTGTTATCTTTCATATGAAGAAACATTAAAGCCCTGATCTCCTGCAGTAATTAACCATGGTATGTTGTCCATGACAATGTTAGTGTCCAACTCCAGATTAAATTTGAATAGTGGGTCAAAATTCTCTCTACCAGTATTTTCTCCTTAGTTCATTGGAATTCTTTCTCTCTCTCTCTCAACCGGTTAAGTGTTGGTGTACACTGCATGCTAAATTTTACCCCAAAACGAGCTGTCTACATTTCAGTGATGAAGTGAATCAGATGCAATTTAAGTGCTGTAGGATCATAGGTATTATGTATATTTAAAAGATTTTAAAGGTTTTGTGCTTATTTTATGGGAACTACTTGCCCCTATCCTTAAAATTAAAATCAAGATGATCAGAAATAGGAATGCCAATTATTCTATACATTTGGGGAAATAAAACAAATCTAGCCATTAGTCTTCTGTGAACCTAGACCTAAGTCACCAAAGATTATCTTCAATGTCTGAGATGACACACAGAGTAACACATCTTTTTCAAAAGTACTCTGCTACCAGCAGCTCCCAGCCATTCATAACAATAGGAGCTATTGAGTGCTCTTAGGAAAATCTGGGTCCAATTGTGGGCAACTGAACGCTTTTTAAAACCTACCCTCCTAACCATCCCTTCACATAGTAAACTCTCAAGCTTTTGAAGTCACCGTCACAATGATGTCAAAGTCTTTTTTTGGGGGGGGGGGGGGGGGGAAGGTTTGACCAATTCTGACACTGTGACTTAAATAACATTTTGCCTGGAGGCATTAACAAGGGCACATGCCCTGCCCTTGAGTTGAGCTGAGAGAACCTTGATTAGCTCCTAACTGTTGTTTTGTTAATCTAATGAATGGCTTTTTAGGAAACAACAAAGTAAATGCTTATTAGTCCTGAAGACTTCATCCATTATAAAACTCCAGGCCTCCAAAAGGTCAGAAAATGACAGAATGGAGGAGGAAAACTTTTAAACATTCCCATCTGTCTTAGTTATTTACCATGTCAAATACAGTTGACAGAATGGTTTTTATTTTGTCTGATCCTTACAAAAGGTAAAGGCCTGTTTCTCACACTCCTCTGGCAGAACCCTGAATATAAACCTGGAGATGTCAAAATGGCTGTTGAAATGAATGGAAATAGTTTAATATTTTCATAAATGAGAAAATAACACCCGTCCATTGTACTCAGGTAGAAGAATCCTGAATCTCACAAATGAAATATTCCAGATGAGAAGTGTGCAGAAAATAAGCAGCTGATGCCCCTTAGACTTTGTTTTAAAAAAATTAACATATATTTATCTAATCTCAATAAACACTTTATTATAGTGTGATTCAGTATCTCAACCTCAGTGAATGCTTCTATATGGCACCTATCCTAGTGCTTGTCCAATGGAAACAAATGACAATAAAAATTGTTTCCTCCTATCCCACCCCAACACATAATTTTGTGTCAAAGCATCTGAAATGGCAGCAGCCTAATACAGTAACTCAGATCCGCTCCTGCATATTCTAGTCTCTCCATCCTTGAGATACAGAGAGCATAACATACTCACTGTACAGAGACTGGACTGAATTTAAACTGCAGAACAGTCCCCATCACATCATTAGCTCCTGTGGTGATTCCTTGAAAGCAAGAAATCCAGATTTTGTTCTTTCCATCTGCTTCTATTATGCTGCAAAAACGGTTGGGTGAGCAATAAGTTGCTTTAATTTGGACAAAATCTACATGACAGAAATTCAAAAATAAGAAAACTCTTTTGCTTCTGCTACACTGGTTAACTTGGAGGTTATTGCACAATGCATGTATATACTTTGGCTATGGTGGCTTTTTATACTGTAATAGCAAATTGGCAGTATTATCTCACTGTAAGATTGGAGTGGAAATGAAGCACTTTTTATTATGTGGCAAGAGCCACATGTTACATGCTGTCCGTGGTTATCCTGGCCCTGATTACCTTGTGTTAAAATACCCTATTAGATTTTTATAGCCTTAAATTGCTAATGCACCTTACTTATCCCACAGTTAAAAAAAATACTCTTTTTTAAGCGAAGGCAAAGCCTTAGTCTGAGAAAGGTGTTAGATGTCTCGTATGATATAGGGAATTATGTCAATAATTTGTATTGCTAAGTCAAAGTTTATTTTTAATCATTCTGACATCAGTACAATGCACTCTGCTGATGTGAGATGAAAATGGATTGTGCCGTTTTCCAGCAGCTACAGTGTAGATCAGATAAAAATGATATGAATGTGCTCAGAAATGGAAAGAGGAGGCAGAAACAAGTCACCAATGAATATCTTCCTTGTACCAAGACAATAGTATTTACACTGGGAAGAGAAAAATCACTCTTGGAAGCTATCAGTGGTCTTTTGGACAGAAGATGGACTGACTCTGGCAAGTATTTTAATGTTCATTATAATGATATCACTGAGCTGCATATATGCTGAGCAAACTTCCCTAAATAGCTCTCCCAGTGTACTTACATCCTCAACCTCAGTCCCCTTCTCATTAGCTCCTACAGGTCTCATGAGCAGAAAATTCACATTACACCAAACTGTATGATTATTTTTAGAAAGTTGAAAAAAATCCACGGGGGGATAGAGTGATACCATGAAGCACATTTCACTTCTGTCCAAAGTTTCATTTCAACTCATGACTGTTTTGCATTAAAACTACATAGGGGATCCAGTCATTAATATATTCAACCAACATAGTGGTGGTATACAGACTCCATGATGATTAACTCTGAAGGGCAGTATTGTGTGGCCTGATCCTATTCCTCTGAAATCCATAAGCGCTTTGCTATTTGAAGTATGTTTACCTACCAAAATGCAACAGGCCTGTGCACCTCCTTTTATAACACTATCTGTCAGTGTTTGAATGAATGCAAATGGTAAGTTAATAGCAATAGGCTGCTACAAATGGAAAAGAACAAACCAAGAGTAACAACACATTTTGATTCATGCTCCTAAACTCCTTGCAGTTGTATTTCATAGGAATTATGGGATTGTTTAAACCATCACAATTATTCTGGGTCTCTGTAATCTCTGCAATAAGAGCAATCATACTAGAGTCAGAGTAGCTGTTGTGTAAATCTACAATCCAATATAATGTGTTGCCCAATCCAATATAATATGGATGTAAGTCATGTCAATTTCTGGAGCTTCAGGAGATAGCTGAGTTAGTCTGTTACAGAAAAAAAACAACAAATGGTCTGGTAGCACTTTATAGACTAATAAAACATGTAGATGGTATCATGAGCTTTCATGGGCACAGCCCACTTCTTCAGATGACTGGAGTTATGAGTAGGGGATATGAAAACTCGAAATAAATAGGAGAAGGGAAGGGGGGGATAGAGAAACACAGTGGCAGACGCACTGCTGGCCCTTTTCAACAGGGTGGGGCTTCCCCAGGAGGTCCTCATGGACCAGGGATCCAACCTCATGTCGGCCCCGCTCTGGTGCTTGTGAGAGAAGCATGGGGCTTAAGGGGTGGGCTAGCCAGGCAGCTGCCCGGGGCGCCTGATGGCAGCTGTAAGGGGCATGCAGCGTCCCTTATAGCTGCCATCAGGCGCCACGCGGGCCCGGCTCCCACAGCGCCGGCCCCCCCATCCCCGCGGTGCCAGCCAGCAGCGCCCTTCCCCCCACGGCTGTGGGGCCCTGCACGGCCAGGCAGCGCATGCACCATGCAACCCAGGAGCGGGCCCCGGGCTGCTTGCCAGCTACCGTGGCCGGGCCGGGCAGCGCATGTGCCATGCACCCTGGGGGCGGGCCCGCACACCCTAGGGGTGGTGGGCCTGTGCCCCAGGGGCGGGCCCACGCATGCATCATGTGCCCGGGGGCAGTGCCTTGCGCCTGGGCCCAGGGCGCCAAAATGGCTCAGGCCGGCCCTGGGGCCCGGCTCACCTGGACCCCAGCATATGGCGCCCAGTCCAATGGGCTGGTAGGGAGGTTCCAGGGGACCCGGAAGCAGATGCTGGAGGCCTTCATGCACCAGCACCCGCAGAACTGGGACAAGTACCTGCCCCACCTGCTGTCTGCACATAGGGAGGCACCCCGAGGGTCTGCCAGGTTCTCCCCGATGGAGCCAGGGTGTGGAAGGGGGAAGGACCCCCCAGGCTTGCTGAGAGAGTTATGGGAGGGGGAGACAGCCCTGGATGGAGCGTTCTCTACCTCCCCCCCTTCCCTTCTCCTGTTTATTTCGAGTTTTCATAGCCCCTACTCTTAACTCCGGTCATCTGAAGAAGTGGGCTGTGCCCATGAAAGTTCCTGATACCATCTACATGTTTTGTTAGTCTATAAAGTGCTACCAGACCATTTGTTGGTTTTTTTATGTCACTTTCTGTTATTGTAAATCATGTCAGTTTCCTAGTAACTTTCAGTTATTGCTTGTACAACCTTTAAGCTTTGTAACATTCCATCATGTGACAAGGGAGTGTGTGTATGTGTGTGTATGTAAGTAATGTGTGTGTGTAAGTGATAAGAGAGTGTGAATAAGGGAATGTCTGTGCCTGGGTGGAAAGGAACTGTAAGGCTACAGACTTGGAGCCAAGAGCCAGGTAGGGTCTGATGTAATCATCTCTTGCACACGAGTAAGGCAAAAATAGAGATGCAGAAAAGATTAGAAGAAAACTTAATATGCATGAGGAGAATGAGAACTAGGTGGGCCTCTTGGTGACAGACACAGAAAAAGAACTCAGTGTATGTGACAGCTCACCAGCCCAAAATCATGACTGCAGGCAGAGACATCAGACCCACCACGCTTGGCCTCTTTTGCTATCTCTGTGCAATTCATCACCTGTGTGTCTGAGTGTATGAATTGTGTGTGCGTGTGTGAAGGAGTTTCGGTCCCTTTTTGCTTGATCCAATATGTGTAACCCTGGGCTGGTCTCCAGTGAAATTAGGTAATAGTAGCAACCATGTAAGTCAAGTTTGCAAACCATTTACAATTTCTACATATAACCCTCTATTTCCACACATCAGAACTTTACAAAACATTCATTTTATGGGATGAAATTGTCATTCTTAAGAGATTTTTTGTAAAGGGGTTGAGTAAAATTCCTTCAGCTGAGTTTGACTTGCAAAAATACATTTTTCCTGTGTTAGGAAAATTGAAGATGCTAATTTGAACATGTTGTGTAAAGCCTCTGCCTGAGCTATTACCCTGTAAATTGGAGCTACTTGATTTAAACACAAATTTTCTGGAAATTCATTAAACTGCAAGGTCCTGCCAACACATGACTTAGAGAATGACAAAACCTGCTGCTGACTGCATTGCTGTGAACATTGTTTGTGGGGACAGTTTTCTTCTAAGTCACTTTATTACTGCTGATTTGTAGATGATTAAGATAGGAATTGTTCTCAGTCAGTTGTTGTCCTTTGGAAGGTGTCTTTGTAACTATTGAGCTTTGAAGCTTTGTAATTGTTTCTTTGTAATTTTCAGCTGCTTTGCTTACTTATTATAAGCTCCCTGATTGTTGAACTTTGCAACTTTGAAATCTTTTGTAACTTCCAGCCACTTTGCTTTTTAAATGCTGTAACTTACTCTAAGCTGAATTCCACCCTGTGGTAAGAATGTGTGTGTGAATGGAGACTGGAGCATGTTTGGGGTGAGGAAAACAGCAAGGCTAAAAATGTGGAGCTGGGAGCCAGGTGATTACTAATTAAAGAAATCACAGAGACACCGCTGCTCTAAACAAACGAAGGACTTGGATTGAGGGAGGTTTGGGCATGCCTTTTGATGATGAATGTAGCGGAAGGACCCTGCATGCATGACAGGAGCTGCCCAGTTCCAATAAAAAGGAGAGAGCAGGTGGCAGAAGCCCTCTTTATGATCAGCTTGCCCGCCAGGATCCATGGCTGCAGGAAGATGCTCCAAACATGCTACGCCTTGGCTTTCTCTTTCTCTCTCTGGCTACATCTGCACTGCAGGCTTCTTGCGCAAGAACTTTTTGCGGAAGAGATCTTCCGCAAAAAGTTCTTGCACAAGAGCGCGTCCACAATGCCATGGATGCTCTTGAGCAAGAAAGCTCTGATGGCCATTCACAGAATGGCCGTCAGAGCACTTGTGCTTTTTCCAATAGGGGTTTCTTGCACAAGAAACCCCTGTTGTCCATCCACACACACCTTTTTGTGCAAGAACTCTTGTGCAAAAAGGCTTATTCCTTTTAGAAAGAGGAATAAATCTTGTGCAAAAAGCCCTGTCTTCTGACAATCTACTTTTTCTTGTGAAAAACGTGCTTGTAGTGTGGACGGTCCATGAGTTTTTGCGCAAAAACTCTGCAGTGTAGATGTAGCCTCAGTAACCCTTGTCTGCATAAGTGTGTGAGCTCAATCCCCTTTAGTTTAACCCTGTAGTGGATTGTTAATTCCTCATTTAATAAATCCATATGAGTGTAACCCTGAGGTGGTCTCCAGTGAAATTTGGGATAACTGAATAGGGTTATGGCAAAATCTCTTGGGGTCAGATCCTGCTGTCTGTTAATGTTTGAATCTTGGCTACTCCTCAGGAAGAATTAATGTCTTGGCTTTGAAAAATGTTAAATCACAACCACAATGTTAAGACTACTTGAAAAATGGATGCTTAGAAGGAGCTAGTAAATGTTGTTCGGTGGAAGTTGAGAGGCAAGGTACTTGTAGTCACACTATGGGAAGTGTGTACTGATCAAATCTAATTAAAAGGCAGAAATGACTCCAAACAGCTACTGTCTCATTGTTAGCCCCGTGGTCACCAACTAGTCGATTGCGATCAACTGGTAGATTGCAGGGGCATGGCCAGTCAATTGCGAGGCAGTATTCCGAGCCCCACTTGTTCCCTCCCCACCGCCAACAAGAAGCCTGTGCTGGTGCTACAGCGTCCCACAGAAATAGAGCCAGCTCTAGCTCCTACAGCATGGGGGGGAAGTCCCATGGCTGAGCTAGCTCTGGCTCCTGTGGCGTGGAGAGGAGGGGAAATTCCGGAGCTGGATCTGACACAGAGCCTTGGGACTTCTCCCCGCCACACCACAGGAAGGAAGGAAGGCAGGACGAGGAAGGAAGGGAAGACAAGAAAGCATGTGCCCCTTCCCTGTCCACAACAGCATGTGCTTTCTTGTTTTCCCTTTCTTCCCCATGCTCTGGGAAGGCAGGGGGCAGATAGGCAGGTAAGATGGCAGTGCAGGATCTGGAGCAGCTGGATTTCTTAAAGGAGCCACATGTGTGCTTCTTCCAGTGCTGCCTGCAAATCCTGCCCCAGAGATCCTCATCCCTGGAGATTAGGGTTGCCAGGTATCCGGTATTTTACTGGACAGTCCGGTATTTGCACTCTTTGTCTGGTAAAAAAAATCAGATAATACCGGACATGTGCAATGTCTGGTATTCTCTGATTTTTCCGGCTGCGCACCGGACGGAAGCCTGGCGTGGGCGGGGGGAGCGGCTGGAAGGTGGGGCCATCATCAGCGCAAGGAGCCTGTGATTGTGCAGAAGACTGGTGGGGGCGGGGGGAGTGGCTGGAACTCCCAGCCACTCCTCCTGCCAGGCTTCTGCACAATCAGAGGCTCCCAGCGCCGATGGCAGCCCCACCTCGGAGTCCCAGCTGGTAGGTGGGGCCATGATCGCCGCTCTGGGCACTTCAGAAGCCTAGCCGGGGCCGGGGGAGTGGCTGGGAGTCCCAGCCACTCCCCCCACCCTCGCAAGGCTTCTGAAGCGCCCAGAGCGCTACCAGGTGGGGAGTCCCAGCTGGTAGGCGGGGCCGCGATCACTGCTCTGGGCGCTTCAGAAGCCTAGCTGGGGCAGGACGAGTGGCTGGGAGTCCGCCCCCACAAGGCTTCTGCGCAATCACAAGCTCCCAGTGCTGATAGTGGCCCCACCTCCCAGCCTGGGAGTCCCAGCTGGGAGGCAGAGTTGTGATTGCCGCTTATCCCGCGTTCCTTTTTTTTTTTTTTTTTTGCTCAACCAAAAAATACTGGGTGTCTGGTATTTTTTGGGAGACCATCTGGCCACCCTAATGGAGATGCCTAGGTACCAGTCGAGCTGCTTCTGCCCCCTCTCTCCTGGCCAGACTACCACCAGTACCAAGCCCTCTGGCCAGACCCTCAACCCACACCCCCACGTCCATAAGCCTGTGGCTTGTTCCAGTACCCCAACCTTCAACCTGACCCTAACACTCTCCAGTCTGGACCCCCTTCCTGAGCCATCATCTCCTTCTCCACCTCCTCCTGCATCCAAATTCCCTCCCAGAACTTGCACCTCTCAGCCCTTCCCACCCCCAAATCCCTCATTCCCACCCCAGAGTCTGCACCTCCTGTCTCAACCCAGTGAAAGTGAGTAAGGGCTAGGGACAGCAAATAATGGAGAGAAAGGGAATGGAGGGCACTGGGCCTCAAGGAAACGGTGGGGTCTTGGGGAAGGGATGGGGTGGATCTTGGCTTGCCCTGACAAAGTGATCTTGGGTGTAAAAAGGCTGGAGACCACTGGTTTAGCCATTCCCTCAGGTTTTGTTTTTGGACTGTCTTTGTGTGGGCCTCCTGGCCTCATGATCCTTAACATGTTATTGCTGCCCCTTTTAGACCCAAGAGGCTAGTCAAAGCTTGGGGCCCTGGGAGTTCCAGCTGGAAGTAGGAATTGATGGAGTCTGGTAGTCTCTGTGTTACAATCTTGTTTATTGCCAAGGAATGTATGAAGTCCTGCTTCTCTGAACACAGGAGGAAATAAGAACAGAAGGAGCAGTTTGGTAGCTTACCGGGCTGGCCCGAGCCCTTTTGGCACCCTGGGCCTGGGTGTGCGGCACCGCCCCCGGGCGCACGGCATATGCACAGGCCTGCCCGTGGGGTGCGGGCCTGCCCCTCCAGGGTGCACAGGCCCGCCTCTGGGGCGCACGGTGCATGCGCGGGCCGGCCATGGCAGCTGGCGCACAGCCTGGGGCCCGCCCCCGGGGCACACGGCACATGCGCGGGCCGGCCACAGCCGCTGGTGCGCAGCCCGGGGCCCGCCCCCGGGGCGCACAGTGCATGCGCTGCCCAGCCCGGCCAGCGCTGCTGGCACGCGCGCCGGGCCATGCAGGGCCCCGCGGCCATGGAGGGAAGGGCGCTGCTGGCCGGCGCCGTGGGGGTAGGGGGGGCCAGCACTGCGGGAGCCGGGCACACGGCACCTGATGGCAGCTATAAGGGATGCCACGCACCCCTTACAGCTGCCATCAGGCGCCCCCCCATCAGTTGGCGCCCCAGGCAGCTGCCCGGCTCGCCCATGCCTCAGTCCGGCCCTGGTAGCTTATAGCCCCCAATGGCTCCTTACGCAACAGACTAAAAGCTCTTTCTCTGACTTTTTCCCAGGGTTGCACCTTCCTTATAGGCTACTGCTTGGCTTTCTTGACTTTTGTCTCAGTCTCTGTTTTAATCTTGTCTCAACTCATGTATGTTCTCTTCCTTTCCTTCTGTCCACCCCCCCATGCATCTAGTGACAATACCAGTGGATCTGCCTGCCCACATGGCACAAGTTTCTGGGCAGACTCTGTTAGATTTTATTTTGTTTGTGACCCCTTAGAGGCATGTTCACACATCAGTCTGAGTAAGGTTTTTAACTCAGCACTACATCCATGACCATCTGGCCATTCATTCCTACTGGGAGGTTGCTACAGGGGAAGCAGAAGTGAACTGCAATACGCTAATTTTTCTGCATCTCCACTTTTGTTTCCTTTCCTTTCTTTAAATTGCACAGAATTCACCCTAAATGGCCTCTCATTTGAAATAAACTATGAAAATGCCCAGCATGTACATTTTTAAGTAATTTCAGAGGGGTAGCTGAGTTAGTCTGTAACAGGAAAAACTTAAAAAACAACCAATAGTCTAGTAGCCCTTTAAAGACTAACAAAATTTGTAGATGGTATCATGAGCTTTCGTGGGCACAACCCACTTCTTCAGATGACCAGAGTGCTGGAAGTCTAGATCCAAGAATAAATAAGGGAAGGAGGGAGGGGAGGAGAAGGAAAACAAATTGAAGGGGCAAGAGAAAAAAAGACAGTGAGTAGACAAGCTTCAGAGGGATAGCCAAGTGAAAAGCTTAAAAAACAACAGGAAAAGCTTAAAAAACAACAATTAGTCTAGTAGCATCTCAAAGACTAAACAGTTACAAGAGTCTGATAAGAACCATTAGTTTGCACTTGGAAAGGAAGATGACCAAGGCAAGATTCTACACAGACGTCAAGAACCATTAGCACCTTCATTGTTTGTTTGGTTGATAATGTCTGAGCCATCCAATATCATGATTCAAACCATTAGCATAAGAATTAAACTTGTGAATGAAGTTAAGCTCCAATCCTTCTCTGTGTATTTGGCTTGTAGAATTGGTCTGAAACAAAACAGTGACTTGGAGATCCATTAATGAGTGTCCAGGAAGATTAAAGTGTTCTCCAGCAGGTTTTTGTGTGTTGCCTTTTCGGATATCTGATTTGTGTCCATTAATTCTTTCCTGTAGAGACTGTCCAGTTTGGCCAATATAAATTGCAGTGAGGCATTGCTGGCATTTGATGGCATAGATCACATTAGTGGATGTGCAGTTAAATGAGCCTCTGATTTGGTGGCTGATGTGGTTGGGTCCAGTGATGAAAACGCTTGTGTAGATGTTGTAGGCAGAGCTGGCACCGGGATTGATTATCGGGGTGGGTTCCTGGATGCTTATGATGTAGTTCTGTTGTGTGGTTATCAGCAAGAATTTGTTTCAGGTTAGGGGGTTGTCTGTAAGCGAGAATTGGTCTTTCCCCCAAGGCCTCTGAGAGTGTGGGGTCAATTTCTAGGATAGGTTGTAGATTTTTGATAATGCGTTGGAGGGGTTTAAGTTGAGGACTGTAGGTGATGAGAAGTGGAATTCTGTTGTTTTCTCTTTCAGAACTGTCTTGAAGCAGTTCATGTCTGGGTACTCTTTTGGCTCTGTCAATCTGTTTTTTTACTTCTTCAGGTGAGTATTTCAGTTTTAAGAATGCTCTACATAGATCCTGTAGGTTTTTGTCTCTGTCTGTGGGATTGGAGCAAATATGGTTGTATGTTAGGGTACATCTAGACTAGGGTTTTTTTTCGAAAGAAGATATGCAAATTCAGTGCTAATTTGCATATCTTCTTCTGATCACTTTTTCGAAAGCGGATTTTTCAAAAGTGAAAGTAGTCTGGATGCAGTTTTTTTGGAAAAAAAACCCCTTTTTCGAAAAACTACGTAAGCCTCCTTTTTTTTTTTAGGATGAGCAGTTTTTTTAAAAAAGGATTTTTTTTCTGAAAAAATCACATCCAGACTACTTTCACTTTTGAAAAACCCACTTTCAAAAGAGTGATCGGAAGAAGATATGCAAATTAGCGCCAAATTTGCATATCTCTTTTCGGAAAAAAAACCCCATTGTCTAGATGTACCCTTATGGCTTGGCTGTATACAGTAGAATGAGAAATGTGTCTGGGATGGAAGCTAGAGGCATGAAGGTAAGTGTAGCGGTCAGTAGGTTTCTGGTATATGGTGATGGAAATTTGTCCATCATTTAATTGTACTGTAGTGTCAAAGAAGTAGATTTCTCATGTGGGGTGGGCCAGGCTGAGGATGATGGTAGGGTGGAAGTTGTTGAAATCCTTATGAAATTCTTCAAGAGTCTCTTTCCCATGGGTCCATATGATGAAGATGTCATCGATGTAGATTAAGTAGAGTAAAGATGGTAGGGGGCGAGAGCTGAAGAAACGTTGTTCAAGGTCAACCATAAAGACATTGGCATATTGTGGTGCCATGCGGGTGCCACTGACTTGAAGATACAAATTGTCTCTGAATTGGAAGTATTTGTGGCTGAGGATAAAGTCACAGAGCTCTATAACTAGGTGTGTAGTGCTGTCATCAGGGATGGTGTTCCTGATAGACTGTAATCCATCTTCATGTGGAATGTTGGTGTACAGGGTTTCTACGTCCATGGTGGCCAGGATGGTATTTTCAGGAAGATTACTGATGTTTTGTAGTTTCCTCAGGAAGTCGGTAGTGTTGCGAAGGTAGCTAGGAGTGCTGGTAGCATAGGGTCTGAGGAGAGAGTCAATAGAGCCAGATACTCCTGCTGTAAGTGTGCCAATGCTTGAGATGATGGGTCGTCTGGGATTTCCAGTTTTGTGTGTCTTGGGTAGCAGATAGAAAACTCCAGGTCGGGGATTAAAGGGGGGTGTTGGTGTAAATCTCGTCCTGAGCAGCATCAGGGAGCTTCATGAGCAGTTGTTTCAGGGGTTTTTTTTTTGTATTCTTTAGTGGGATCACAGGAGAGAGGCTTGTAGAATCTGTTATTGGTAAGTTGTCTGGTTGCCTCCCATTCATAATCTGTTCTGTTCATGATGACTACAGCGCCCCCTTTGTCAGCCTCTTTGATTATGATGTTAGGATTGTTTTTGAGGCTGTGTATAGCACTGCATTCTGCATGACTGAGGTTGTATGTTATAAGTTGTTTTTTGCTGACAATGTCAGCTCGAGAATGTTTGTGGAAGCAGTCGATGTAGAAATCAAGACTCTCGTTATGACCGTTAGTAGGGGTCCACACAGAAACCTTTGTCTTGTGGGATTGACAGGGGGGAGCAGCAAAGTCATTGTGTTGTACATCAGTGTGTTGGAAATATTCCTTCAGGTGGAGGCGGCGAAAATAGGCTTCCAAATCTCCACAGAACTGAATCATCTTCATCGGGGTGGTGGGGCAGAAGGAGAGTTAGCTTTAAACCCTTGGGCTGGACTTCAGAGTAGGTGTACATGTGCTAAGCTAGAGTTTTTCTTAGGCACAAGGACTAGTGAAGGGGAACAGTTTGTTCCACTAAACACATTTCATTTTTAAACACAGTAGGTGCTATTTATTTACTGTGTTCAGGAGTTAGTTTATTGCTGTGTTTGTTGGGTCCCTCATTCCAAGTAAGAAAACAGAGAAAAGACAATGGTGGAGGTAAATACCACACTGCAGTAAATGTCAAGATTCTAATCACTTTTGCTGTATTACTTCCAGTTCAGAACTATCCCAGTGTGCTGTACAGACACCCTCTAACTTATTGCTCCATACTGCCCACAGAAATTTATATAATGACATGACAGACTCTTACCCTCCCCATAGAGACTACCCAAACTCACTTAGCTGCTTAACTTTAAGCATATAAGTACTGCCATTGTGTGTAGGATCTGAGGAAGGGATTTTTAGGGTTACTATTTCATGAAACAATACACGAAGAACTAGTAATTTTTCATAGACTATTAGCTACCAAAATAAACCTAAAGGGGATGTTTAATTTTTCAATCACTAAACATTTTCAAATTATAATCTTGCTCAGGAAAGCAATGAATCCATTACTATTATTTCTAAATCAACAGAACAATATCTAACACTTAGGCTACGTCTACACTGCACAATTATTTCAGAATAAGCTATTTTGGAAGAAATACCCTGACATAGCTTATTTCGAAATAGACCATCTACACACCAAATGCTCATTGAAATAGCGCTGAGCTATTTCGAAATAGAACATCCACACTCATCGGACGCTGAATCGCTTTTAAGGCCACCCAGAACCACTTCAGGCAGGGCATCAGGACAGCACTCAGCCTCAGGCAGCAGCCATGGGAACTATCTGAAGCTTGTGCTTAAAGGGACCCCCCTGTACAGCTGTGTCTCAAGCTCTTCTCTTTTGCCTACCTCCTTGAGGGATAGCAAAACCTTTTCTTTTGCCTGCTGTGATCACCCTTGCGGACACCTCAGCACTCCAACCATGGGGCTGGAGCTGCCTCTAGGCAGTCGAGGGCTATTGCAGCTTGTGCTGCACCTCATGCAGCAGTTTCTGCAGGCTGCCTCCCAGACCCTGCAGGAACCCAACCCCCTGCTCATCCTGGAGACCCTCATCAGTTCTCTGCAGGCACAGCTCATGCTGCTGGATCCCACCTGCCCTCCCTTGGACACTGGGCACTGCCACTTCTAGCGTCTGGACACCAGTTCCAACAGGTGGGACTAGCTCATCATGGAGCAATGGGGTGACCAGCAGTGGCTCCAGAATTTCCAGATGAGAAAGGACACCTTTTTGGAACTGTGTGAGTGGCTCGTCCCTGCCCTCAGGTGACAGGATACTCACATACAACCCGCCATCTCCCTCCAGAAGTGGGTCACCATCGTCCTGTGGAAGCTTGCCACACTGGACAGCTAGCGATCTGTGGGGAACCAGTTTGGTGTGAGGATCAACCTTCAGGGCTGTGCTCATGCAGCTATGGCACTCTCAGGCTATTGTCCTAGGAGGGGGGTGAAGTTCTGGAATAGGATTCCCTAGGGAAGGGGGGGTTTGGTAGAAGCCCCCTCCCCAGGAAGTTTTTCAGTCCCACCCTCACAAAGTCCTGCCAGGGGATGGGGTAAGTGCGGGGGAGGGGTGGCTCCTGCTGTGGGAAGCAGGGGGTGTTCAGGGACCTCCTAAGGGCTCTGGCAATCCTGTGATTCTCTGTTTGTCTCCTTCTGCAGGTGGTGCCAGCCAGCAACACCATCTTGCTGCAAAGGGTTATCAGCCTGGGCAACATGGATGCTATCATCGCCAGCTTTGCTGACATGGGCTTCCCCAACTTCAGGAGGCTGTTGACAGCGCCCATATCCCCATCCAGGCCCCCAAATTACCGGGCATCTGTCTACATCAACCAGAACGGGTACTTCTCAATGGTCCAGTTCACTTACATCTACATCAGGTAATCGGGGAAGATGCACAATGTCCGTGTCTTCTGCAAGTCCAGCATGTTCCAGAAGCTGCACACTGGCATTTTTTTCCCCTACCGTACCATCAGGGTCGGGGATGTAGACATGCCAACGTGCATGGCGAGGGATGCATCCTACCCTCTGTTGCCCTGGCTAATGAAGCCCTACACCAGCCACCATGACAACTCCAAGGAACGCTTCAATGCCAGGCTCCGCAGGGCCTGCATGGTGGTGGAGGGCACCTTTGGGCATCTGAAGGCATGGTTCCATTACCTCCTCACCCACCTGGACATTGGAGATTGCAATATCCCACACGTGGTGGCCACATGCTGTGTCCTTCACAATATATGTGAGAGGGAAAGGAAGGTGTTCCTCCCTGGGTGGGGGGGCAGAAGCTGACCAGATTGGCAGAGCCTTTGAGCAGCCGCACACGGCTGCCATCCGGCAGGCCCATCAAGGGGCCGTGTGCATCCGGGAGTCCCCGAGAGAGAGTTTCTCACAAGGACCCCAGTGACACTCTTCCCCTGGGCCTCCCCACTAGGGGCCTGTGCATTACCCCTCTGTACCTTTCCTCCCACACCCCTCCCTTCCCCTCTTCCACTGCAAAGACAATAAATCACACTTTTTTTTTGTTTTTTGAAAAAATAAACTTTTTTTTTTTATTGGGGTCAAAGTAACTGGGGATGGACTGGAGAAAGAATCAGGTGAGAGGAGAGGAGAGGAGGGGAGGGAGAGAAAAGGCTTAGAGCTGAGGCTGGGAGTGTCACCTGGCTCCAGTGATCCCACCACCATGGGTGCAGAGGCCTCGGCAGCCACAGGGAGGGAGGGTTGGGGGACATGTGGAAGGAGCAGGAGCAGGCAGCATGCTGGTGACCAGGGATTGAACTGCTGTGCACATGGTAAGGCCCTGGTCCAGCATCTCCCACCAGCTGTCTCGCCACAGCTGAATGTCTTCCTGAAGTCTCTGGTCCAGGGCCTGCTCCAGGGATCAAGTGCTGTGAGGTGCACCCACTGGAACTTGTCCATGGGTCTCCAGTGCTGGCAGGTCCCTCGGGTGGTGTCAACTATCCCCCTATTATGCTTAAACAAAGCATGCGAGATCTTTTTTAGGGGAAAAGGCAGCACACTGCATTTATTGAGAATACAACAGTTGCATATATTTTTCAGTCACTCACACACACCAACACCATACACACACAGACCTGCCAGATGATGGTATAGTTACCAGTCCAGAGTCTGGATCAATCTAGTGGCCAGCTAGATCGACCACAGAGGGGGAGCAGGGCCTTTTGTCGGTCCTGATCCGATGCTCTCCTGGAGTTGGTGGCAAGATGAACCCAAAGTTCCATGGCAAAGCACCCTGCTTTTATAATCCTTTTCTCTGTTGAAGTCTATGGATTTCGCTGTGTCAGTCTGTGACCAGTTACTGTTGATGTTAAGCATCCCCAAAACATCTTCAAGAGGCTCATCCTGTCCTGGATTGTTAAACAGTTGTTTGCCTTCACCTTTAGAGCCGTCAGTCTGCCAATCTGATCAATTCTTGACCATGGGTATGCACTGATGATTCCTCCGACGCTGATATGTCTCTTTGCAGTCTGTCTTCACCCACATTGCCCCCTCCTTTCTTGGCAATCTGGCTCTAATGGTGGCCTTCATACCGTTATCTTTATGATGACACATGTCTCATTCACACAAACAGTCTTTCACAGAAACCTTCAAAGGTAAACAGTACTGTTTTATATTAAGCAAAAAAAAAAATCAAAACAATTCACATCGAATGCCTGGGCCTTCAATATTTCTAATCTCATTAACATAGACACAATACCAAAATCCTGTCTCTTTACTTACTTAACTTTAAAAAAAATGTATATTTAACTAAAGGACTTAATTAATAAAATATTAAATATGTTACCTTACTACATTATTAAACCTAAAATACAAATATAAAAAGATATAAAACCCTTACTCCAACACCCCTCTCACTACTGGTCTGGCTGTGGAGAACAGAGAGATGGTCCATCATCCCTGGAGACACTGTGCCTGAAGCCTAGCCCTCACCTCTGAGGCAAGACTGAAAAGTGTCAGTTGGGATGAAGGCGATGCGCTTGGAGCAAGGCCATGTGTGGGCTAGCCAGTGGGCCCTTTCCTGCAGGGGCCCAGATGTCCAAGGTAGAAGCCTCACTACCCCTATGTCCTAGGGACAAGCAGGCATGTGAAGGTGCTGGCCAGACTGGGATCCTGCGGGCGGGAGAAGGGCCATGGGGCAGCTGGGCTTCCCTCCAGCCCATGCACATGCTGGGTCCTGCAGGGAGAGAACTGCTATCCCTGTCTGCTGGGAGAGAGGGGGGCAGGGTGTTTGGGGGAGATGTGCATGAGCAGCATATGATCCTGCTCCTTACCGCACTGTCCCCGAGAGCAGATGCTGCCCCAAGAGTGTGGATATGCCTGTGTGCCATGTGTGGCACTGCTGAGTGTGTGTGTCTATATCCCTATCCTCTTTCTAGTGGTGGCTTGCGGTGGTAGGGTGTCCCACCTGGTATCAGGAGTATGGCAGGCCTCTCCAGACACCCTGTGGCCAATAGCATAAGGGTCCTCTGGTGCAGCCTGCTGGGGCTGTGTGCCCTGGCCTGGTGCACTATGTGCACCCACGTGCACTGGCTGCTGAGCAATCCCCAGGCTACAAAGGCCAAGTGAGGAGCATGCAGCTGTCCCTCGCCACCTCCACCTTGTGGGTGCAGGGAACATGATGGCACTCACCTGATGTGGCTTCCCCAGCCTTGGACAATGCCAGGGACACATCCAAAGCATGGGGTACCAACTCCAGGGTCAGGAGGGCTGTTGTGCTGGCCTCATCCAGCTCTTCCTCTTCCATGTCTCTGTCCCCCTGGAGGGCAACGACGGGTGTCTTGAGCCCTGAGTCCACTACCAGGAGGGGGCAGGGTAAGGGACTGCCCCAACCCTCAGGATGTGGTGCAGGTCCTCATAGTAGGGGCAGGTGTGGGGGTCTGCCCTGGAGCGGGAGCTGTGCTCTCAGGCCTTGGCATACACCTGGCGGAGTTCTTTAACTTTCATCCTCACCTGTTCTTGGGTGCGGATGTGCCCCTCGGTGGCCAGGCTGTTGGCCATGCAGCCATAGACATTGGCATTCTGACATCTGGTGCAGAGATCCTGGAGGTTGGTCTCATCACCCCAAATCTCAATAAAGTCCAGGATCTCTGCACCAGACCAGGAAGACGCACGTCTCTTCCGTCCCTGGGCAGCGTCCTGTGAGCTGGGGGAGGGCTAGGTAGGAGCAGTAGAGTAGCTCATCTTGAGCTACCTCAAGGCAGTGGCAGCTGCTGGGTGGCTCAGGGCCTGCTGTCTGCCACGAGCCCTTTCCCCTGAGGCTGCAGCTTTAAGGGGTCCAGGCAAAGAGGGGACTACAGAGTTTGGCTGAGTGTAGACAGAACAGCCAGCAGGGCACCATGGGAAGGGCTGGAGGCCAATTATTTTGAAATAATTCCAGCTGCCCTCTCTTCACAGGCATTATTTCAAAATAGCAATTTTGGAAGAGGTGTTATTCCTTGTGGAATGAGGTTTACAAATGCCAAAATAAGCAGCCTGTTGTTTCAAAATTATTTTGAAATAATGGGCTTGCTGTGTATATGCTCACGTAGTTATTTCAGAATAACAGCTGTTATTCCGAAATAACACTGCTGTGTAGACGTGCCCTTAGATACCATAGTGATAGGTGCTGTAGAAATACTGTAACAGGGTGGGTGAATGGCTGATTTAAAAAAAAAAAAAAGGGGGGGGGGGAGAGGGCAATTGTAACCTTGCCGGAAGCAGTCACAACTCTATTGACTCCAATAGATTTTCACCTGCTTTTAACGAGGTCTCATTGTGGCTTATGGAGTGAATATGGCAGCATGGTCAGAAAAAAAAAATTCTTCTCCCTAACATTTTAGTCATCCGTCCTCAATTGCTTGATTTCCTGACTGAGGGTTACAGATGGCAGCTGCAATAAATAACAAGGGTGCAAAGCATACTCACCAGCTGGACAATTTGGGGAGTGTGTTAGGAGCTCCGTAACTGTATTGTCACACTTGTTATAATTTTATCCCTTCCCCAATAGATCTCACTAATGCAAATTGCTACTAACATGAGTAAGAATCACTGGTTGATTATTTTCAAATGGGAGCTTTGTGGCTAAAAACACCACTGTTCAATAGTCAATCAGATCTCTATGCCTAACATGCTAATCTGGATTACTATGGCTAGAAGGTAAATACTGCAGTTTCCAAGCATGCTCACAAACCTTAACACTAGTAATCCCCAAAGTGGACTTGTTTTAGAGATTAGGAGAGGTTATCTTCAAAGGTGAGACAAGCAAAGCAAAGATTTCTTGAGGCACTAAAGAGCACTTTCACAGTAGCGACATTTTGCTACTTAAAACTACTTTAAAAGCAATATTTTATTTTAAAATCCAGGTTTTATTCCAAGTAAATAACTCAGAAAGCAACTCGTTTATGTGTATTTAGTTTCATAATCTGAATACATTTTAGCTGCAGAATATACCATTACAAAGATGATCTAAAATTTTAGGTGGGCCACTGTAGCCTCTCTTAGCTACATGTGAGCTCATCAAGGATCTGATTCTGTTCTCATGGAAGTCAATGTAAACATTCCTACTGGTGGCAGCCAAATTGTATTGGGCCCTAATAGTGTATCTACACTGCAGTTAAAAACCTGCTGCCTTGCGCTCCTAGATTAAGGGGCTATTTAGATCAGTTTAGAGCCCAGTCTCTAGGACGCTTGACTGAGGAAGGATCACTGAGCTTGGTCTCCAGCCCAACCCCAAACATCTACCCCAGAAATAAATTGATCCTAAACTCAAGTCCTGTGAGCAGGCCCACTGACAGGAGGGGGGAGGCAAAGGATGCAATTTCCCCAGGGCCTGGCAATTCAAAGGGGTGCTTCCAGGAGCTTCCTGGAGGTAGATGCCCAGTGCAGCACACCTCAGACACTTGTGGCTCTACCCCTTCCAGGAGCGTAGAGTTGTCCTCCTGCCCCATTTTGCCCAGCAAGTCTGTCTAAACCCCTGCCTATGAGCCTGAGTCAGCTGACACTGGGCAGCTGTAGGTGTTTAACTGAACACAGACATACCATAACATGCACTCACTGAAAGTGTTGCCATTGACATAATTGGTGTCCCAATGCAAAGCACTAGCACAGGGGCCAGCAACCTTTTCAAACCAAAGTTCCAAATGACATCAAAATTCAGAACAAGTGGGCAACAAAGAGCCAGTATAAAAATGCCCATTTGCATGACTGAAAATATACAACTTAATATTATTAATTGACATGATGATTAATAATAGCATAAATGAAACATTTATGCAGACTTTATTTAATGGGCCTTCTGCTGCTGGGAATGCAGGAGTCAGAGTTGGGGTGTATGAGGGGCTCAGGACAGGGGGCTGGGGTGTGTGGGAGATACTGCAGACAGGGCAGTGGGCTAGGGGTGGGAAGTAGAGTATGTGGGAGGCCCAGGGCAAGATTACCTTACCTGGCAGGGGCTGGGCTGCTGCACCTGGGCAATAATGGTTGGATGAGGGGCCGGGCCCGGCTTGCTGCAACCAGATCGTGGCCTACCCGTGCTGCAGCAGGAAGGGGGGCCTCCAGCCCCTGTCACTATCCTGGCTGGGACTGCGCACACGTTCCCTACAGTGCACCCTCAGCCAGCCCTTTAAATGAGCAGACAGCCGCAGCTGGCCTGTTTTATGCATTTTTTAAATTTTGAATTAATTTAAATTTAAGAAGTTGTGTGTATTTTGACAAAAGAGCAGTGGATTTCCAGACATTTTGGCCTATGGCCTACCTGGCTAAATTTAAACCTTTCCATGGACACCAACTCCTAATGGAAAGTCAACGTTAATTATATAATTACACCCAAGCCATTTTGCTAGTGCTGCAGCTAGGAAGAACAGTTTAATTTAAACAGTAAGAAAGGAAATATTAATGGAAATTATTGAACAGATTAAGCACTTTAACTTTCTCATGTTAGTCTACCAAACTTCATTTTAAATAAAGTAAAATATTATGTCCAACACAAAAGGTTTCAACGTTGTCTTTATTTATGGCAGGGGTGAGGAACCTTTTTTGGGTCAGGGGCCACTGACACAAAGAAAAATAAGTTGAGGGCCACGCAAGTGAAAAAGCCAAAAAACAAAACACAAAACACAAAACAAAACAAAAAAACAACCCTCCAGAAAACCCAACCCTTACTGATTTCACCCCTCAACTGAGACACCGGACTCCCTGGCACTACAGCTCGGGGTTGGGGGAGGGAGGGCAGAGAGGACTGAGGTTCAAGGCCTTAGACCAGGTTAATTCTTCTGGGGTTCCAGAGTTAGTGGATTTTGAGGGGCCCGGTAGGCTCTGGGGTGGGGCCAAAAATGTGGGGTTCCATGTACCGGACAGAGCTGCCAGTGAATGGGATGGGGGAAGTGGGTTGTAGGGTTTGGGTGGGAGGTCGGGTGCAGGAGCAGCCTGGGGAGGGGGGTGCGGGATCCCAGCTTGGAGTGGGTGTGAGTGAGGGGGTGTGGGTGCAGGATCTGGGCATAGCCAACTTTAGAAAATATAGTTACATGGCATGCTTGTTCTGCACACAGAATATATAAAGCAGAGTTAAAGCTCGCTGATAAAACAAAAGCAGATTTTCCTTAATTGTCTGATTTCATCAACTCCTAAGCATCCTTATCATAAGCATGTGTTACCATGCATAGTGCCCATTCTACACGTTGTTCCTCTCTTTGCCCTCTTCTGCCTCTCTTGCCCATTAGTCTGCATAGCTGCCCCTTTCAACTCTTTCCTCCTCCCTTGCCGCTATGGTCTTTTAGGACATTGACTTCACCCGTCCCTCCTTGGTCCTCTGCTGTCCCTAATGTTTGTCAGGCAATTAGTGTTGCTGTCTCCTTGCTCTCTGCTGCCCCCAGGTGGCCATTCTGAAGTATAGCCGCTCTTCTTCTGCCCCCTTTCCCCCCTCCCGTGTCCATGAGGCAAAATAGGCCTGGTGTTCTCTTAGCCATTCTGGTGTCTAGAGTGTCTGTAAGGTGTTAGAATTGGCCTGTCCCTGCTTTCAGTCTCGGCAAGCCCTGGTTTCCAGGAGGACAGCATTACAGCCCTTTTCACACCCTGGGGCTCCTTTCGCTCAGGCCTTTCAGGAAATGGAGCTGCCCCAGTGAACCGTCTGTCTGCTCTGGCCCCTGGTGCCCGTTCTCCTGGTTGGCCACTTTGTTCCTCTCTTTGCCCTCTTCTCCCTCTCTTACCCATTAGTCTGCATAGCCACCCCTTTCCTCCTACTCTTCCCAGAAGGGCCTTTTTAGGATGTTGACCTTGCCCATCCCTCCTTGACCCTCGGTTATTCATAGTCTTTGTGAAGAAAAAACAACAAATAGCCTAGTAGCACCTTAAAGACTAACAAAACATGTAGATGGTATCATGAGCTTTCGTGGGTTGCAACCCACGAAAGCTCATGATACCATCTACATGTTTTGTTAGTCTTTAAGGTGCTACTTGTCCATTTGTTGTTTTTCCTGTTACAGACTGACTACCCCTCTGAAGCTTTTATGAAGACAGTTAAGCGCTCCTGTGGCCTTGTTGCACTCTGCTGCTCCCTAGTGGCCACCTGGAAGTACCGCATGCTCTTTTCCCCTTAGTGTCCCTTAGACAAAATAGGCGCTCTTTCCCCTTTCCTATTCTTCTGTCCACAGTGGCCGTTGAGCTATTAGAGCTGCCCTGTCCCTACTTTCACTCTCGAGCCCCTAGTGCCCACCAGGGCAGCATAACACCCTCTTTCCACTTCTTCTGTCCTTTGTGCCTCTTTCCCTTCACTCTGTCCTTTCCCTCAAGCCCTTGATGCATTATATAGCTGCCCATGTTGGCTTCGATCTTCTCTGGCCTCTTGTTCCCATTATGCAGGTTGGGCATTTCTTTTCCCTCTCTTCCGCCTCTGTTCCCCGTTACTCAGCACTGCCATCCCTTATTCCCCTGGAAGCTTCTGCCTCCTGTAGTGGGTGTTACACAGTACAGCTGCCCTTTCGGCTCCTCAGAATCAACGGGCAGTAGGCGCTGCGGACTCAGAGTCAAAGGGCAGCAGCTATATTGCGCAACACCCAGAATGGACTAGAGAAGGTGCAAAAGGAGTTGGGGGTAGCTCTGCTGCCTACGGCGCAATAGAGGCAACAGAGGCCACAGGAATGTCCATATTACCTAACAGCCACTAGGAGCAGCAATATAGTGAGGAGGCACCACTTTGGCTCCCCCCCTTTTCTTCCTCCAACTGTCAGTTTAGGATTCCTCCTTTGCTCCCCCTATGGCTTTTTAGTCCGTTTACTACCCCTATTCCTCCTTGGCCCTTTGCTGTCCCTAGTCTTTGTGAGGCAATATACATGCCTCTGTCCCCTTGGTGTCCTCTGCTGTATCCTAGTGGTCATGGTGAAATATAACCCCTCCTTTCTCCTATTCTTCCCCTTGTAGCCACTAGACAAAATAGGCTCCCTTTTCCCATTCACATTCTGCTCTGCGCGGTGTTCATTGTATTTTAGAACTGCCATTTCATTGCTTTCACTCTCTGAAGCCACTAGTCCCCAGCAGGGCAACATAACACCCCTTTCAACTCTGTTTGATCCCTGATGCCCCTTAGGCAGCATTGCTGCTTTTTTCCCAATTCACTCTGTCGTTCCCGTCTGGTTTTTTTTGGCAATGGAGCGCCGTTCCCACTGTATTGGTATAGTCAATACAGATATTTGGGCAAATAGCTAATTCCTGCTTCTGATCACAATACTAGGTCCAGATTCTGCCAGTTTACTCATAATGGGTAGTCCTGTACTTAAGCTAATCCTAACACTTATGTTCTTTATACAGTAGCGATGTCCCCTCTAGCCTATCCCCATTTTTTATTTCAGTAACCCCTTTCTCCTCTGCACCCTCTTATGTCCACTGTGCAATGTAGTCCCCAACATGACTACTGGCATTCCCTAATGGGTATTAAGTAGAGCAGCCATTGACTTTTGCTTGTTGATTCTGAGGAGGAGAATGACAGCTATTACTGCATAATACCCAGTATAGAGTGCAGGGTTGAAAGCGAGGCCAGTTTTTTTAGTTTTGCCTTATAATTGCTGTTTTCAGGATTTTCAGTCTTTATTGTTTCTCTGCAGTCTCTCCAGTTTGTCAACATCTTAAATGAAACGTGGTACCCAGAACTGGTTGTGATAATGGAATTGACACTTAATTACTGTGGACTAGTACAGAAGAATTATAGTAATGCTGCTGCTTTTCACTCCTTACATCTTCTGCCATTAATGTCTTTTAGGAGGTATAGCTGCCCCCTTCCACTCCTCAGTGTCTGCTACCCTTAGCATCCCTGTTATAGGATGTAGCCACCCTTTTCCCTTCTTTTGCCCCATTGCTCTTTCCCCGCTTTTCCCCTCTACTGCTCCTAGTGCCCATTATTGAATATAGTCACTCCTTCCCCTTTTGCACTGTTGCTTCTAGTGCCCATTTTTGCACTGAATTGCTAGTCTCTTTCCCCGTTTCCACTCTCTGCATCTCCCTATTGTATGTTAGAGACTTTATCCACCCCTTTCCCGCTCTTCTGATTGCCCACCCTCATGCCTTTCATAAAATATAGCTGCTACTTCTCCCTCTACATCCCTTTTTCCCTGTTAGGTGGCATAGCCTCCCTTTTGGCTGGGGCTGCTCCAGTCTGCCTTAGGAATGTCAATGTGTAGACGACTACACGATTAACCGATAAGCCCAGTCTTATCGGTTAATCCTGTCAACTACGCGTATTTCCACACCGTCTGTATCAGAGGCAGCAAGGGGTGGGGGAGCAGGAGCTGGTAAGAGTGGGGAGCCAGCTCCGTGGACCTGCCTGCTCGCCCTTTCTCCCACTTACAGAGGCAGCCTAGGGGGAGGACTGGCTTCACAGACCAGTTTGTGCCCCCTTTCCCCTCCCCCCATGCTGCTGCCTCTGTCAGATTCTCTGGCATCCCACGGAGCAGCCTCTGCCCACGTGGAGGTATTTCTCATCTCTATGTCTATGAACTGGACTTTCCTCTCATCCAAGAGCAGCAACACAAAACTAAGTAGAGTTACATAAGTATGACTGAAAGGAGAATCAGGCCCCAGGCTTCTTAGGGTATGGACCAAATGAAATCCTTTAGTGTGGGAACAGACTAAGTCAGAACATAATAAATAACTGCATCCCCAAAGTCTGCTCTTTAATCAGAGTCCTTGCTCGGGATCATTGTGGGATCCTTCCTCTTGCTATTTAGTGGGAAGTCTTGATAGCTTACATTTCCCTGTTGGGTCTCTTTACACAAACATACACAACCATTTTGGACTTAGCACCTTTATCCACAAAGGAACTTAGACATAGAAACCCCAGAGTTAGGTGTGAGTCTGGATTTAGACCAGTTTTAGGTTCTACTATAATGCACTCACCTCTCTCTTTGGAGTCCTTTCTTTCAGCCAGACAATACTTCAGCCATCAGCTACATTTCAGATTTTTTTCGGCCCTCCACTTCAGGTGACTTCTCTGTTAACTTTTCCCCTGCAAACTCTTCTCTCAGCTCCAAATCCCTTGTTATCCACATAGTCCCCTCAAACTGAAGCTTCAATTTTACAATTCCAGTCCCCTGGTCTCACAATAAATCTTCTTTCTCCTTATCTTTGCCAGCCAACTTTACATCCAGGGTTGCATTTACCTTTGGCTTCACTGGGCTTATAACAGGGTCAAATCTGGTATCAATTAAATAACTTTTTTAGCTTCTTAATGCTCTAAGGTTTAGAGAGTCAAGTATCTCCAAGTATCAAGGAATAAATATAAAAGAATGGTCATACACTAAGCAAAATTCTCAGACCTACCACAGAATAAGTTTAAATAAGCAGTTTTTCCAAGAATGTGTTGCAGAAGTGTTGACCTCACTCAGTCCCTTCTGAGTCCTTTGGTGACCGTCATTTGAAATGTGAATTACAATGTTCTGTGATCAAGATTCAAGGAGGCAGAAATAAAATCAAGGCAATTTTTAGGTGAGGTATTTTTAAAAACTTCTTTAAAATGACCTTGTTAGCCAGTTTTATCCTTGCACCACAAAGTGGAATAAACATGGGAGATCCGAATCTTTTCTAAGTATTACTGATGTAAATCAGAACTAACTATACTGGAGTCAATATGTCTACACTGTTGTAAAACCAGCATGAGATCAGAATCAGCCCCAAGTGTTTTATTCTTCTGTATCTGATATGGCCTGGCGACAGAGCTTACTTCTCTACTCTGGCTGTGTTCATCATAAGACCTCTTTAATGCTCTGTCAGTTGTGGCTGAGGGCCATTAAAAAAAAGAAATTTGCACAAAGTGCCACCCAGTGGCAGGACAGGATAATACAGTTTCTCATTGCAGTGCACCTTCCCCCTTCTTTCACATTCCTATCATTTACTGCAGGGGTTGGGAACCAGTTTTGGGTCAGGAGCACTGTGACAGGGCGCCTGCCCTGCACTGGCCCTTCAAGGCCAAGACTCACGGTCCGGAGCCGGGGCTGAGAACAGAGTGGCCAGCTGAAGCCATTAGGGCTAGTGGGAGCCCAGCTGGCAGCTATCTAGTAAAGCACAGTTTGCTTGAAGAGGCCAGCTGAAGCTGTTAGGGCTAGTGAGAGCCCAGCTGGCAGCTATCTAGTGAAGCCGTTAGAGGGGGAGGGCCCAGCCGGGAGCTATATAGAGAAGCACAGTTGCTCAGTGTGGGAGGCCAGTGAAGGGTGGACTGCAGAGGAAGCTGGGGCTCCTAGGAGGGAGAACAGCTGGGGATAGCCAGCTAGGGCTGGGAAAGGGCCAGCCAAGGCTCTCTGGCTAGGGGCCGGAGGCAAGGCCCAGGGTTTGGAGACGGAGTACCTAGGTAAGTGGGGCAGTAGAGATAACCCCAATGCCAATGATGAGCAACCCGTATAGACTGTAACTTGCCCTTGAGAGGGGCTAGATGAGGACAGTCAGGGGGCACTGAGGCATGGGGAGGGGGGGAGTGTGCACCCTGACAGATGGTGGAGAATGTGGGCACGGTAACCCCACCCTGAGGCAAAAGGGGGCTACTGTGTGCAAGGTAGCCTTGGCCTGTTGTGGGGGAATTGGGGGGGGGGGGAAGAAAAAAATTATGAATAAGTATTGGAGGGCCTGGGAGGCCCTATGGGCTAGGCTGTGGAAAAGGTGGAACCAGCCACTACAAAGGCGTGACCCTGGACTCCATAGTAAACCAGGCCCCAAGAGCTGGGAGCAAGGGCCGAGACTGAAAACTTGTTTTGCCTGTGGGCACAGGGGACACCTGAAGAGGGAGTGCCCCTACGGTGTGGGAGCCGGGAGGCCCCATCCAGCTAATAGGGATAAAGGGAGACCATCCCCTGTGAAGGCAACAGGGGAGGCATGAACATGTTGCCCCTGTGGGAAGCCTGGCCACATAAGGAGGGGATGCCCTAGGAGGACCTGGGGAGCCCTGGCTAGCACAGGGGGGAAGAGTGAAGCTACAAGGCACCTGGAAGAAGATGTGGGACCACCAGCCCTCGATGATAGGGGAAACCAGAGGGCGAATAGAAGGTGGTTGGGATACTGACAAGGTCGATGAGCAAGGGAGCTCGGAGCGGCATCCCCCCAAAAGGTCTTACAGGTGGGGGCAAGCAGGATGCCAGCAACCAGGCAACACCTGCACAGACATGGCATACGGCCAGGTGATGGCTGCGGACCTCCGTGCAAGACCACAGGACCAGACAAAGATTACCATTCAGGTAAAGTTAGAGGGAAAGCCAGTGACTGCCCTGGTGGATTCCGGGTGCAGCCAGACAATGGTTCGAACGGGGCTGGTCCCAGAGTAAGAGGCGGCAGGTGGTAACGTCTTGATGCAATGCATACACGGAGATGTCAAGGCCTGCCCCACAGGGTGGGTCCGTCTGTCCGACGGGACAGAGGAGGTGATCTGCCAGGTAGCACTGGCCCCAAAACTTACATAGCCGGTACTCCTGGGGCGAGACTGGCCGGGTTTCAGAGCACATCCTGCGTAGCTGGGACGGGCCGGCGCAGCCGCCACCAGCAAGGATTGAGGATTTGAAAAGGGGAACATCCTGAGGCCCAGAGAAGGATTATGACCCTGAGAGAACCCTCGCTTCGGAGGAAGTAGGAGGGGAGGAGGACTTCCAACGAGAAGATCCCTCCTTGACACATGCCTGGGAACAGGCGGCGGAAGGGATAGGGGACCCTGGCGAGGGAGCTGCTACCCGCCCACTCCCACGATTCGAGGTAAGAGCGGACCGATTGTATCGGATTGCGCGGACAGCCGATGGGCAGACTGAAGTTAGCCAGTTGTTGGTCCCTGTACAATACCGGAGGCAGGTATTAGACCTTGCACACGCTAATCCTGTGGGCAGGACATTTGGGGTGGGAAAAAACTCTCCAGCGCATAACCCAAAGATTCTTTTGGCCAGGGATTTATAAGGAGGTTAGAGACTTTTGTGAGTCCTGCCCTGAGTGCCAGGGGACGGGGCAGGGGGTGGTGCCAAAAGCCCCCTTAGTCCCTCTTCCCATAGTGGATGTTCCATTCGACCGGGTGGCTCTGGATTTAGTGGGACCCCTGGAGAGGTCCCGACAGGGACACCAGTATATTTTTAGTTATAATTGATTATGCCACCTGGTATCCCGAGGCCGTCCCACTCAAACACGACGGCATCAACACTGGCAAATGAGTTGGTGCAAGTATTTTCCCGGGTGGGGATCCCGAAGGAGATATTAACAGATCAAGGGACCAATGTGACTTCTAAACTGATGGCAGAACTCTGCCGCCTCTTGAACATTAAGTCGTTACGTACCTCAGTTTACCATTCGCAAACAGATGGACTTGTCGAATGCTTTAATAGGACCTTAAAGGGGATGTTGCAGCAGTTTGTCGAGCTAGACCCAAAGGACTGGGACCAGTTACTACCGGCACTGTTATTTGCGGTGCGAGAGGTGCCCCAGGCCTCCACGGGATTTTCCCCGTTCGAGTTACTTTACGGCAGACAACCCCGGGGAATACTGGACTTATTGCGGGAGACATGGGAGGAGCAGGACTCAAGGGTGAAGGGTACAGTACCTTATATTTTGGACTTACAACAGAGACTCCGTACCATAGGGGAGTTAGCTAAAGAGAACCTCCTCCAGGCCCAAAATAAACAGGCCCAATATTATAACCGAGGGGCCAAATCCAGAACGTTCCAACCAGGCAACAGGGTACTCCTGCTTTTACCAGCACCAGATTCAAAATTATTGGCCAAATGGCAAGGACCCTTAGAGGTCATACGACAGGTCGGACCCGTTGATTATGAAATCAAATTATCAGGAAAACGGAAAGACAAGCAGATTTACCATGTCAATCTATTAAAGTGGAACGCCCGAGAGGGTATGCTTATCACCTTACAGCCATCAGAACCGGAGTTGGGACCCTGGGGAGGCGACTTGAAGGCAGAAGGGGCAACGCATATCGGGGCAGAGTTGATGGAGGAACAACAAAGAGAGATGAGCTCCGTCCTTCGAGAATTCAAACAAGTCCTAACTACACAACCGGGTAAGACTACTCTGAGTCGTCATATCGCGACAGCCCCAGGTAAAACGGTCCGGGATCACATACAACCACTCCTGCGGAAAATGTGGGAGCCAGTACGGGAAGAGCTGCAGCGTATGTTGCAAATGGGGGTGATCAGGGAGTCAAGAAGCGAGTGGCGCAGTCCCATCGTGTTGGTGCCTAAATCTGATGGCACAATACGGTTTTGTATAGACTTCCGGAAAGTAAATGCAATTTCACAATTTGACGCGTATCCTATGCCTAGAGTAAATGAACTGCTGGAACGGTTGGGTAAGGCTCACTACATCTCGACGCTCGACCTCACTAAAGGCTACTGGCAGATTCCTCTGACACCAGCCTCCGAGGACAAGACCGCGTTCGCCACACCATGTGGCTTGTTCCAGTTCATCACAATGCCTTTTGGATTGAATGGGGCGGCAGCGACGTTCCAGAGGCTGATGGACAAGGTATTATATGAACATCGTGCGTATGCTGCTGCATATATTGATGACATTATTTACAGTGAATCATGGCCGGAACACCTGCAACATCTGAAGGCAGTCCTGGGAGCCCTGGCCGATGCTAAGCTCACTGCTAACACAAGTAAGTGCCACTTTGGACAAAAGGAAGTATCCTATTTGGGCTACGTAGTGGGACGGGGAAAGATAAAACCCCAGGTGGACAAGGTAGAAGCCCTGAGAAATTACAAAGCTCCCACCACAAAAAGGCAAGTCCGCCAATTCCTGGGCCTAGCCAGTTACTAGCGGCGACTCATACCTGATTTTGCCACGATTGTGGCACCCTTAACAGACGTAACCCAGAATACACGACCCCAAAGGGTCCAGTGGACTGTGCAGTGCGAGAAAGCGTTTCAAGCGTTAAAGCAACGACTGACGCAAGCACCGGTTCTTTACCACCCAGACTTTACAAAACCATTTATGCTACAGACGGACGTGTCTAACCGGGGACTAGGAGCTGTCCTCTCGCAGGAGCAGGAAGGGGAGGAACACCCGATCCTGTATTTAAGCAGGAAATTACTACCGTGGGAACGACAATACGCCACGATTGAGAAGGAGGCCCTGGCCGGTAAGTGGGCAGTAGAGGCCCTGCACTATTATCTGCTAGGGGGTGCCTTCACGTTAATAACAGACCATGCACCATTACGGTGGATCCAGTCAATGAAGGATACCAACCCTCATATCATGAGGTGGTATTTGGCATTACAGCCTTATAAATTTGAAGTCTACCACAGACCGGGGAGAGCCCATAACAATGCAGACTTTTTTTCTAGATCCATAGCCAATGATGAGACGGTGGAAGGGGATGGAGTCCTGGAAAGGGGGGGGGGGGTGAGTGATGGGGCACCGGCGCCCCACACTGACAGCAGTGGGGTGACCCTCTGGGGAGCACGCCTGCTGACGCGCCGACATTGCGGCGCATGCTCAGAGGCAGCTAAGGCCTTGAGGGGAAACCAGATCCTGAGGGAAGGTATATGAGAGGCCCGGCTGGGGCTGGCAGAAGAAGGGAAGCTCGATCCGAAGGGGAAGGTGTGTGACAGGGCGCCTGCCCTGCACTGGCCCTTTAAGGCCAAGACTCAGGTCCGGAGCCGGGGCTGAGAACAGAGTGGCCAGCTGAAGCCATTAGGGCTAGTGGGAGCCCAGCTGGCAGCTATCTAGTAAAGCACAGTTTGCTTGAAGAGGCCAGCTGAAGCCATTAGCTGCCAGCTGGGCTCTCACTAGCCCTATCTAGTGAAGCCGTTAGAGGGGGAGGGCCCAGCCGGGAGCTATATAGAGAAGCACAGTTGCTCAGTGTGGGAGGCCAGTGAAGGGTGGACTGTAGAGGAAGCAGGGGCTCCCAGGAGGGAGAACAGCTGGGGATAGCCAGCTAGGGCTGGGAGAGGGCCAGCCAAGGCTCTCTGGCTAGGGGCTAGAGGCAAGGCCCAGGGTTTGGAGACGGAGTACCATGCAGCCTAGGTAAGCGGGGCAGTAGAGATAACCCCAACGCCAATGATGAGCAACCCGTACAGACTGTAACTTGCCCTGAGAGGGGCTAGATGAGGACAGTCAGGGGGCACTGAGGCACCGGGGGGGGGGGGGAGGGCCGTGCACCCTGACAAGCACAAAAAACAAAACAAAACCACCTCACTGACATGACCTTCCAAGTGAGACAGAGAAAAAAAACCCAGACACCTGTGGCCCCCAACTGTGAAACAGGAAAATAAAAGGACCTCTTTCTCCCCTGAAGCTGCAGCCTCACAAGCGGGGGATGGTAGGCACCAAGGCTCAGGGTGACTCTTCTGGGAGCCCAGGGCTAGTGGATTTTGTGGGCCCCCAGGAGGCTCTAAGGTGGTGCCAAAAATAAGGGGTTCAGTGCACTGCCAGGGAACAGGCTGAGGGTAGGGGAGCAGGGTCTGTGTGGAGGAGGCAGGGTGCAGGAACAGGCTGAGGGTGGGAGTGTAGAGTCCAGGTAGGAGAGAAGGTTCAGGAGCAGGCTGGGGTGGAGGTGTGGGGGTCTGGGTGGGAGGGAGGGTGCAAGAGTGGTCTAGGGGAGGGGTGCAGGGTATGGGCAAGAAGAAGGATGCAGGAGTGGGGTGAGGGTGCAAAGTCTGGAAAGGAGGGAGTTGCAGGAGCATGGAGGGCCTGGGGTGCACATGTGGAGTCTGGGCAGAAAGAAGGGTGGGGGTGCAGGGTCTGAGCTGGAGGGGCAGGGGATGAGGGCACCTACCTGGCGCAGCTCAAGTAGACTTAATCACACTAGCTCTGAGGTAGCATGCTAAAAGAGCTTCCGATAGTCTAGAGTAAAAAATCACAAAAAAATGGGAGGATAATCTAGTAATCTCACAGCTCGCTGGGAGTTAGGAGCCTTGGGTTTGACTCATAGTTTAACCCAGCAACCTTTTCCAACCAAAGAACCAAACTATATCAAAATTCAGAACAAGTGGTCAACAAAGAGCCAGGATAAGAATGCCCATTTGCATTACTGAAAATATACAACTTAATATTATTGATAATTGCCAGGATGATTATGTGATGGACCAGACCGGGCCTGGGCACAGCTGAGAGCATCCCCTCAGGGCGAATTGCTCAAACACGGGGCTTCTTACAGCCCCAGACTGGAGACCTTCCCAAACAGGTCACAAACCAGTCACACCAAGCACTTCAGCTGCCAATCTGGCCGGCCAGAAGCCTCATGAGCAAAATCCCTCAGACACCCCAGCTCTTCCTATGCCCCAATCAGCCCCTGGCCTACCACACAGGTGAGGGGTTCTATAACCCCATCTCACCTACCCCAAACGGGTTCTTCCAGTCCCAAGAAACCAGCTACAGTGCCCAGTCAATTTACACTCTGGATCTCACCCACAAGATCTCGCTGAGCCAATCCTTTAGAATCTAAAGGTTTATTACTAAAAGAAAGAAAAGCATGAGAGTAAGGTTGTTAAGAAGAATACGTTACATGCATTGAGTCACCAAGTTCTCAATGCAGGCGCTTAGCAGTTCATAACATCTCTGCTATCTTAAGTCTCTGGTGTACATCCTGTGTCAGGATGGGTCCACAGTTCTTTCCGGCTCGTTGTTCCCTGCAAGGCTGCATCTCGGATCAGGAGCTGAACTGAAGACAAGCTGGGGGGTGCCACATGGCACTTATATACCTCTCCTGGCATCCTCCTGGCCAGAGCAGGTCACATGGTTGAGCGACCTAACTCTTTTTCACATGCTGGCAGCCATTATGTCCTGGCTGGTTTGCAGGTATCAGTCACATTCCTCAGGTGTGTACTGGCACCTAGAGATTCATTTTCTCCTTGCTAATTAGCATAGCCACTGTCTGAACATTCTTTTCCTATTGCTCTGTCTCAGACAGAGAATTTTCCAGCATCAACACAGAGTACATGTTTACAACTCCACATACAGATATTATACAAGTACATGAATAGCATATACAGAATTAGTAGAACATAAGCTTTCATTCAGCATGTCACATGACCCCACCCCTTTGTACATACTTTTGGGGCAAACACCCCCCCTCCCCCCCCCGCCATTGGTGCAACAGTGATCTTTAGAACCCAATAACGTGACAGATTAATAATAGCATAAATGAAACGTATTCACAGACTTTATTTAATGGGACTTCTGCTGCTGCTGGAGATGCAGGAGTTGGAGTATATGAGGGCCTTAGGGCCAAGGGGGTTGGGCTGTGTGGGAGGTTCAGGAGGCAAGGCAGGGCAAGGCATGGGTCTGGGTATGGGAAGCAGAGTATGTGGGAGGGCCCTGGGACTAGATTACCTTACCTGGCTGGTGCTGGGCTGCTCAATATGAGCAGCAGTGGCTGGACAAGGGGCGCCAGGCATGGGCAGCAGGTTTGTATAATTTTTGGTGGTGCCCCGCTAGCCACGCCCCCTGGCCTCCATTAGCCACACCCCTCCCCCCATTAGCCACGCCTCTGGAGGTAACACGCTCGGGGCAAGATGGACACATGACCAGAAGTAAAAGGTGTCATGTCACCCCTCTCGAAGGGCTTTTCCCACCATCCTCCTACCAACAGGGATTAGTTTGGCCCCCCCACCAAACCCCCCCTCATGCAACTATCCTGCAGTTGCATTAACCTAATGTGTGTGACATTAACTCGGGGGCAGAGAGGCTGGGGGAAGTGTTCCCTTTCAGGCTATGTCTACACTCGCGGCTTCTTGCGTAAGTACAGCCATTCTTGTGCAAGAACCCACAGAGCATCCACACTGCCTGCCTGCTCTTGCGCAAGGAAATTTACAGTGCAGCGTGGTAAGAGAGGGCGTCTTGTGCAAGAGCTGTGCTCTTTTCTAACAGGTGTAAGCTCTCTTGTGCAAGAGGGCAGCATGGATGCTCAGCAGGGATTTCTTGCGCAAGAAACCCCTATGGCTAAAATGGCCATCAGAGCTTTCTTGGGCAAGAGAGCGTCTACACTGCCATGGATGCTCTTGTGCAAGCTGTGCTTTTGCACATGGCAGTGTGGACGTGTTCTTGCACAAGAACCCTTGCGCAAGATGTTCTTGCACAAGAAACTATCAGTGTAGACATAGCCTAAGAGTTTCCTCCCGTGAGCAGAATGAATTTGTGTTGTGCACCAGTACTGAGTTCATGTGGCTTGTTTGGATGTGCCACTGTGGCACCCAAGTTATTAATAAATACTTTTAAACCTTTACCTTTTCTCTCTGCTGCCATGTCTCCTCCCCTTGTTCCATCAGCTCCCCTGGTGCCTGCTGCCCCCCCCAACTCCTCACCCTCCTCTGTCTGCTGCCCCCCAACTCCTCACCCTTCTCACTGCCCTCAGTCCTCCTGCAACCTGCCCCCCTCCACCAGCCCTTCTCTCTCCCCTGTGCCCACTCCTCCAGTAGCCCCACTCTGATCATGTGAGCTACCCCTCCTCATCCCCTCTTCTAACACCTCCCTCTACAAACCTGCCCTGCCGCTCTCTTCTGGTGGTGGTCCCTCCCCTGCAGGTGTCTGCCCTTCTGCTTCACCCCCAGAATCCCCTGGCACCTGTACCTTCCCTTAGCCCTGCACCCTCCTGGTGCCTCCCCCTTCCTTCACTGCCCCTGCCCCCTTTGCCCTCTTTTTCCCTCATGCCCCTCTGTGCCCTCACACATGACTTGCTCCATCCCTGCCTTCCTCATGCCCACCCCTTCTTTCAAGCCTTCTCCCAGCACCTCCCCCTCTAGCCCCCAATGCCCTTACCCTCTCCCCTCCCAGCATCACTCTGTCCCCCTCCCACTGACACCTCCCCTCCTGCCCTTTTCCTCATTGTCTGCACTTGGCCCCCTGGCATTTGTCTCTCCTCTATCCTGCCCCTTTGGTGCCTTCCCCTTTCTTCCCCCTCTCCCCTCCCTCTCCGTACACGCCCCTTCCTCTCCCAGCCCTTCTTCTAGTTTTCTCCCTCCCTCTCCCCTACCTTCTGCCTTCCACTTTGCGGGGCCGGAGTCTGCACTCCGCCCCAGAAGTTCCCGAACTCTGAACCTGCAACTCAGTTGCGCGGCGCAATGCGCCACCGAGCAGTTTTAAAGTCGCAGGCCGTGACGTCACGTCACGCCCGGCGTCTCCCCGCCCACCTGTTTGAGCACGTCGTGCATGGCAGCAGCAGCCAGCAAGGGGGAGCTGAGTGAAAGTTGTGCACTGCAGGGACGGGACGGGGTCGGGGGAGAGACGCTCTCGGGCCGGGGTGGGAGGACGCACGGGGGGGCCGGGGCCCACTCCAAGCAGAGCCAGAGAGACCCAGCTCCAAATATTGCTGGAGCATGGCCCCCGGCTCTGGCTATTGCTGGAGCATAGGCACCATGAGCCCATATAACTCGCCGCCCATGGCGCCAGGCCAGGATTGCCACAGCCGGATCATGGCCTCCCCTCCTACCCCTGCTGCAGCAGGAGGGGGGCCACCTCAAGCCCTTCCTGTGGCCAGACAGGGGCCAGATGATGGGGCCTGCCCCAAGATCAGGGCTGGGGACAGGATGTTGTGGCCAGATAGGGTCTGGGCCTCAACTGAGGACTTGTAGGACAGGCTGCCGTGGCTGGCTTGTTGTAGCAGTTGCGGGGCTACCGTAGGAGCATGGCAACTGGGGCCAGATGGTGGCAATCAGATGGGAGCTGGAGCCGGGCTGCTGCAGCCAGCTGGAGGCATCTGCCACCACCAGCCCCTCTCACTGTCCGGCTGGGAGTGTGCACACATCCCCTACAGCTCGCCCCTTTAAACAAGCAGAGTGCCCGAGCTGGCCCGTTTTAAGGGGTTTTAAAATTTTGAATTAATTTTTAGTTTAAAAAGTTGCAAATATTTTGGGAATAACAAAAGAGCAGTGGTTTTCAGACTTTTTGACTCCTGGCCCACTCATGTCAATGCAAACCTTTCCACAGACCACCAACTCCTAATGGAAATTATATAATTACACCTGAGCCATTTTGCTAGTGCTGCAGCTAGGGTGAACAGTTTAATTTAAACAGTAAGAAAGGAAATATTAATGGAAATTATTAAACATGTTAACTTTCTCATGTTAGTTTACAACACTTCATTTTAAATAACGTAAAATATTATGTCCAACACATAAGGTTTCAACATGGTCTTTATTTATGGCAGGGGTGGAGAACCTTTTTGGGGGGTTTGGGGGGCACTGACTCTCAGAAAGATCAGTTGAGGACCACACAAGTGAGAAAAGAGGGGGAAAAAAACAAACAAACAAAAAAACACCCTCCAAAACCCCCCAACCCTCACTGAAATGGCCCCCAGCTGAGACACCTCACTCCCTGGTGCTCCATCCCAATGGGGAAGAGGCGGCAGAGATGACTGAAGTTCAAGGCCTCATTAATTCTTCTGGGGTTCCAGGGTTAGTAGATTTTTGTGGGCCCCCCTAAGCTCTCGGGTGGGGCCAAAAACAAGGGGTTCAGTGTGTAGACCAGAGCTGCCAGTGAGTGGAATAGGGATGGGGGGGGGTGTAGGCAGGGCTGGCTCTAGGTTTTTTGCTGCCTCAAGCAAAAATTTTTTTGGCCCCCCCCCCCCCCCAAAAAAAACACCGGGAAAAATTTCTGTTGAAGGGGAAAAAAAAAGGGGGGGTGGGGGAGGAGACCAAAGTTGTTGAACAAAAAAAAAAAAAAAAAAAGGACTCCAAGACTTAAGCCAAAAAAAAAATTAAAATAAAACAGCATGTCCCCTTTAAGCCTTTAAGAGTGAGTGCATGGATAGGAACAGGGGAGCAGTCCCCAGGTCTTTTGGCCGTCAGCAATTTGGTTGAATCAGGTAAGCATGGGGGCTGGAGGTGTTGGGGACCAGGGGGGTTCGGGCTGGGGGGGAGGCCGGGCGCTGCATGTTTGTAGGGTTGCCAGGTGCCCGGTCTTTTCACCTCCTGGCCGGGGGAAAAAAATTGGAAAATACCGGACATCTCAGGTGTCCGGTATTCTCTGAATTTTTTTTACTGGACAGGAGACGAAAATACTGGACTGTCCAGGTGAATACCAGACGCCTGGCAACCCTAAATACCAGACACCTGGCAACCCTAGGCAGGAAGGGGGCGTCCTACCTGGGATTTCCACACGATGTAGGTGGAGGGGTGGCTGATGGCCGGGTCCAGGCTCCGGGTCTGGCAGAGCGGAGCCTCCATTTGGAGTGGAGAGGCTCTTGGAGGAGGTAGTGGCCGCCGGGGAGGAGCAGGACTCAGGAGACAGGGCCGGCCAGCAGGCTCGGGGGCCGGGCGCACATGGTGCCAGTGCTGGCTGCGCATAGGGTTGCCAGGTGTCCAGTTTTCTACCGGACAGTCCAGTATTTGTGCCCTCTGTCCGGTAGAAAAATTCAGAAAATACCGGACATGTTCAACGGAAGCCTGGTGGGGGCGGGGGAGCGACTGGGAGGTGGGGCCATGATTGGCACTGGGAGGCCTGTGGTCGTGTGCAAAAGCCAGGCGGGTGCAGTGGCTGGGACTCCCAGCCAGTCCCCCCGCCCGGCTTCTGCACACAACCAGAGGCTCCCAGCACCAATCGCGGCCCCGCCTCCCAGCTGGGAGCCTCTGGTTGCATGCAGAAGCCAGGCGGGGTGAGCAGCTCCCAGCCACTCCTCCCGCCCCTGCCCAGCTTCTACTAGCAACTAGAGGGAGTGCCTGCCAGGGGCGCAGCCTGTTGGACTCCGGCCTGTTGTGGGCAGCACAGTGTGAAAGGGAAAGGTGTGTCTATCCTGCTTAATAGACACTAGAAGGAGACAAGTTGGAAAGGGGAAGCTACACTTCACAATGGGCAGTAGGGGTTGCCGAGAGCAAGAAGGGGACAGGATGCTCATTCTGCCTAATCAACACTTTGGGCAGCACAATTTGACGAGCGTAAAGAAGTCCTATACTACATAGCTGGTCCTAGTGCCCATTATACATAGTAAGCCACCTCTTTCTCCACTTTTACCCTCTACATCCCAAACTGGGTGTTATGCAGTATAGCTGCCCTATCCCCTCTTCAGAATCCATGGGCACTAAGTGCAGCAGAGTGTGAAAGAAGAAAACAGGAAGGTCTCCTGACTAAAAGGCACTGCAAGCAGGACAGAGTGCAGTGAGGGAAAGGGGTGGCTAAGCTGCATGATGGGCATGAGGGGCAGCACATGGCAGAAGTGGGGAAAGAGTGCCTATACCTCATAATGTGCACTAGGGGCAGCAGAGAGTGAACAGCCTAAATGGAGGGAGGCTATGCTGCTTAAAACCCACTAAGGCAAACAAAGGGTGAAAGGGGAAAAGTGGTTGCTATATTTTGTGAAAGGAATGAGGGTTTGCAAAGAGGAAAGGGGGGAAAGAGTGACTAAACTGCCTTATATACAACAGGGAGAAGCACAGACTGAAAAGGAGAAAGGGTAGCAATACCAAAATGGGCCCTAGGAGGAACAGAGTGAAAAGGGAGATGGAAGAGACATACTGAATAACCAGCACTAGGGGCTGTAGCAGGAAAAAGTGGGGAAAGGGATGTCTATAGGCACTAGCAGCAGAGGGCAGTGAAAGGAGCAAGGGACAGCTATACTGAAGAAGGGCATGAGGGCCAGCAGAAAGGGAAAATGGGACAGGAGTAGCCATATTGAACAACGCAAAATGGGGGCAAGAGAGGATGAAAGGAGGGAAAGAGGTTGCTACAGCATATAGCAGGGGTGCTACAGGTAGCGGGTGATGTAAAGTGGAAGGGGGCATCCATACCTCCCTAATGGGTACAATTGGCAGGAATGGTAAGGCAAGGAAAAGGGCAGCCTTACCACAAATCTTGGTCCACAGTGCTTAGGCATCCAGTTCTGGGCATCACGTCTCATTAAAGATGTTGAGCACCTGGAGGGAGTCTAGAGAAGAACAACAAAACTGGCTTAAAGTCTAGAGAAGAGCACCTATGCAGGAAGACTGGAAAAAAAATCTGGGGTTGTTTAGTCTGGAGTGTGGAAGGTGGAGGTATATGGCATCAATGGACACTAGGGCGAGTAATGGCTGAAGGGACAGGAAGAGCAATAAAACTGCCAAATGGGCACAGAGGGCAGCAATAGCTGAGGGGACAAAGAGGAGTGAGGTTGGTGCGGATGCATAACAGGCAACAGATTTAGAAGAGAGGAAGGAGGAGAAAGGAGTGCCCATACTCAATAACAGGCACTAGGGGCAAGAAAGGGGCAGCCATATTGCAGAAAGGGCAGGAGGAGAAGAAGAAAGTGAAGAGGAGGCAGGGACAGTTATACTGCCTCACTGAGACAAGGTACAGCCAAAAGCCAAGTAGAGAAAAGGGTGATAAAGGCCTGGTGACCCCTTGGGGCAGGAGAGGGAGAAAGGGATGGCTATACTGAGTAATGGGTATTAGGGGCAACAGAAGGTGAAACAAGTGTCTTTAATACATAATGAGCAGTTGGGGCAGAAGACTGTGGAGAGAGGAAAGGGTGGTTATACGGTTTAAGGCTAAATAGAGGGAGGGAGTAGAGGCAAAAATGTGGCCACAGTTCTTAGTGGACACTAGGGAGAGCCAAGAGTAAAGGGAAAAAGGGCAGGGATGTTGCAAAAAGCCCATGGAGGCAGTTTGCAAACAGAGAAAGTGTCAGCTAAACTGAACAACATCTCCTGGAGGCAGTAGAGGTTAAGGAGCTGAAAGGCAGGCTTTGCTGTGTAACACCCATTACAGGAAAGGGCAGCTGTACTGAGCAATGAGGAGAAGGAGACGGGGAAAGGAGGCGGTATAAGCACAATGAACACTAGAGGAAGCAGAGAGAGAAGGGAGAAAGGGGAGGCTATACTCCATAATTACTACCAGGGACAACAGAGGGTCAAAAGGAGGAAAGAGGTAGTTCTGATGCATTAGGGTCACTGTGGGCCGAAATGTGTGAAAGGAAAAGGGCACCTATATTGCATAATGGACACTAGGGAGAGAGGAGGTGCAAATGGGAGGCTATACTTCACAATGACCACTAGGGGCGCCAGAGTGTAAGAAGGTGTCAGATACTGCTTAATGAACACCAGGGGCAGCAGAGAGTTAAAGAGGCTCCCTTATTACGTTTCTTCTCCTAGTGCCCACTATGAACAACGAGTGCCCACTTTCCCCCTTTACACATCATTGTTATTCATTGCAGCTGCCCTGTCCCCTCATCAGGATCAATGGATACTAAGTGTGGGGGACTATTAACGAGAATGACAGACAGCTCTACTTGGCAAGAGAGGTAAAGCATGAAAACCAGTAGCCTTACCATAATTCTTCCACTCTGGTCCACAGTGATTATCACATCCAGTTTCGGGCACCACATTTTATTAAAGGTGTTGGCCAACTGGAGAGCGTCCGGAAAAGAACATAAAAATGGCTGCAAGGTCTAGACAACAGCCCCTAAAAGGAAACAAAGAAAAAACCCTATGTTTGTTTAGTCTGAAGGAAAAAAGGTGAAAGGGTGGAAAGGAGCATGTCAGCTGAATAAACGGGCACGAGAGGGATAATAGCTTGGTGGGGCAGAGACAGTAAAACAGGTTTATAGGCACTAGGGGACCAGAGGCTGGGGGGTCAGGGATGACAATGCAGCCTAAACAGGCACAAGGGGCAGCAACAGCTATGGGTCAGGGACAGCAATACAGCCGAATGGGCACTAGGAGGAGCAATGGCTGTAGTTCAGGGACAGTAGTACAGCCCAATGGCCACGAGCGGGCAGCAATGGCTGGGAAAGGCACAGATGGCAATTCATCCTAAACGGCACCAGGGGGGCAGCAATGGGGTTGGGGGCTCAGAGACAACAATGCAGCCTAATGGCCACTAGGGGCAGCAGTACAGCTCTATACTGCACGTTACTCACTAAAGGGGTATGAAGATGAAAATGGGTAAAGACTAGTGGTGTCTAAATAGCACTAAGGAAGCGAGGGGCAGGAGTGTGTGAAATGGCGGGGCGGCTGTCAGGGGCTCTGGAAGACTCTGACGTTGCATGGCCAAGGCAGTGGTCATGGGGGGGAGGGCGTGTGTGGAGTTGAAGTTCCCTGGGATGCCATTCCCTGGTACCAGGGCACATTGGCAAGCCCTACACCGGTAGCTTTCTGCTGTATGTAATTCCACCACACCGTTTGTGAGGTGAACTGTTGTTAAACCAATATACATCCTTAGAGCCTGCTACCCCTAGGTTCCATCAGCCACACTGGGGAGACCCTCTTAACAGATTTGTCTGGTTTTGTTTTGCTCTGCTTTTTTCCATTGCAGCATTATATTGCTTGGTATGTGTGTTTTCCTGAGTTTGTTCTAGAAAATAAGGGGGAGAGAGAAAAAACTGCTGGTAGAAGAAAAGGGGATGAAGACCAAAAGGAGAGGGTAAATGTAGGGTGAGAACTTCACAGCATTAAAAGCTGCATGTTTTGGAATTTAAAGTATACACAAAAGATAATTCCCTGCAGAAATCTCCCATGGAGATGAAAGCAAGCTGGGCTATCACCAGTTGCCTTACATCCTTGTGTACTTGAAGGCAAAACTTCAGTTTATGCCAATGAGACCTACAAATGTTGGATATAATATGGGAGGGAGATCCACAACCTGGCAACTAATTAATCCCTGAAATAAATGATAATAGACAGCAAGGGACAAACAGCTTTTAGTTACATGTATGTAACTATTCCAAATCAGAGGAGCTAGTTCAGATTTACACTAGTATCTGAGAACAACATTTAAAGTTCAAAAGACTTTGATATCGGAACTGGCTCTTCCCTGGGGAGGAAAGAATGGTTATATCACATGAATGGGCATGAGTCCTCCACATGACCAAGTGAGGCTTGTGCAAATCAGCCAATCAGAGAGAGGCAGCGTGTAATCCTTCCAGTGAGAAAAAGGCTTCAGAAAGCAGCCAATCAGAGCCTAGCAGGGAAATATAAAAGGAGCTGCAGCAGGACTCAACAGCTATTTGCTCCTGGGTACCCGACAAGGGTAGACTGTGTCTGTGACTCCAGGGATCAGAGAGGTAAAAGGTTTTTTGGGAGTAGCTGGGACTTGGATGTCTCGTTCCCAGTAGCTATTCTGGGAGTATTCTCGGGCCTGGCCTTGTCTAGCTCTGCCCTGGATCCCGCCCCCGGCTGGGGCCTGGCCCCACCTAGCTCTGCTCTGGATCCTGGCCCCAGCTCGGGCCTAGATCCCGCCTAGCGCTCCCCCGGTACTCCTGGGGCCCAGGAGGCTGGGTGTCACGGCGGCGCTCTCCTCCTTCCCCTTGGGGAGGCCTGCGAAGTTGGGCATCGCGACGGCGTTCTCCTCCTTCCCTCCCGGGGAGGCCCGGGTGTTGTGGCGGCATTCTCCTTCCTGGTGGTGCTGCAGGCGTGGCCCCTGTAAGAGACTGTTGCACAATACAGTCAGTCTTCTCTATTCCCCTCATTCTCTGGTGCCCTTAGAGGCTCTTTTGCCATACTTGCTCACCAGTCATTGTTGCCTTTAGTGACCATTAAGCTGAATTGCTGTGCCTCCATCCCAGGCATTGCTGTTCCTGGTGCACCTTAGGCTATATTGCTGCCCCTGTTTAGACTCTGTTGCTCCCCTGACCCTCCAGGCATTGCTGTCTCCAGTGCTCTTTCGGTTGGTTGTATTTGTTCTGCCTGGCCTTGAGGCATTGCTGCACCTATTACCCTTTAAGCTTATTGTTGTTCCTGACCTCATTTTTTGAGGTTTACAGGATCTTTTGAAAAAGCCTTCCCTTTTCGAAAGAACCGCGTCTAGACTATGGTTTTACTTTCGAAAGAGCGCCATGACAGAATTATGCAAATGAAGCAAGGGAAATTCAAGTCCCGGCTTCATTTGCAATTTCGAAGTGCCTAATTTACAACCCTCTGTTGACAGAGGGATGTAGTCTACACACACCCCTAGTGGCCATTAACCTGCACTACTGTCCCTGATCCTCGCAATTGCTCCTTCTAATTCCCATTAGGCTCTATTCCATTCTTGACCCCCAGCTATTGCTACCCTTTGTGCCTGTTTAGGCTGCATTGCTGTCCCTGATCCCCAGTCTTGGTCTCCTAGTGCCCATAAAGCTGATTTACTGTCTCTGCCTCACCAAGCTATTGTTCTCCTAGTGCCTGTTTATGCAGTTAACATGCTCCTTTCTACCCTTTCACCTTCTTTTCTTCAGACTAAACAAATTCAGGGTTTTTTCTTTGTTTCTTCATAGAGGCTGTTGTCTAGACCTTGCAGCCATTTTTGCTGTTATTCTCTGGACATTCTCCAGTTGGCCAACACCTTTAATAAAATGTGGTGCCTGCAACTGGACGTGATAATGAAATTGAGAACTACTCTTTGTGGACTAGAGCAGAAGAATTATGGTAAGGCTACAACATTTCACGCCTTACTTCTCCTGCCAGTAGAACTATCTGTTCTTCTTTCACTGTGTCCCTCGCTTAGTAACCATTAATCCTGAGGATGGGATAGGGCAGTTATAGCGAATAACTACCAGTATGATGTGTAGAGGGGTAAAAGGCTGAGTTCTTCATAGTGGGAACTAGGAGCAGAAATGTACTATGGGAGACCCTTCCCGTCTTGAACTCTCTCCTGCCCCTAGCATCCATTACGCAGTGTAAGAGACCTGTCTTCTTCCCAGTCTGCCACCCCTGGTGGCCATTCTGAGCTATTCCCAACTTCCCCCACTTCTCCCCTATCTCACCATTATGTACAATAGGGGCCCCTTTCACTGTCCCACTTTCTTGCCCTCAGAAATGCCTCGTATGCATTAGAACTTCCTCTTTCTTCTCCTCAGTCTACTACCTCTAGTGCCCGTTGTATGGTATAGTAGCATCTTCACACTCTACTGGCTATTAACTAGGATGGCCACCCTTTCTCCTCCTTTCTCTGTCTGCTTATCCCTAATGCATGTTAGGCAGCCCTTTTTTTACTGGACGTTGTGCGGTGTAGTAGCCCCTGGTTGCCCTTCATTCTCTGCTGCACCTCCCACCCTTTTTGCAGTGTAGCTGCCCATTATTGGTACCCCACTCCCCGCCCTGCCCGCAGTGCTTGTTGTGCAATATTGGCACTCCTTTTCCCACTTTCCTCTCTCCTGAATCTGTTGCCCATTACACAGCCTATCCTCCCTGACTCCCCTTTGATCCTCTGTGTCCCCGAGTGGTTGTTAAAAGGTAGTTTAGCAGCCTTTTCGCCTCCTCAATCTGCAGCCCCTACTGCCCGTTGACTCTGAGGAGGGGACAGGTAAGCTGTAGTGCATTACACCCGCTATGGCATGGAGAGGGTAAAAAGCAGGGTCATTGTTCTTAGTGGACACTACGAGCAGCAATGTACTATGGGAGAGTCTTAACTCTCTGCTGCCCCTAGTGTCCATTATGCAGTATAAGCCATCCATCGCCTTCTCAAACTGTGCCACCCCCTAGTGGCCGTTGTGAAGCATAGCCTTCCTTCTGCCCCTCGGCTCCCCCTAGTGTCCGTTATGCAGGATTGACGCCCCTTTTCCTGTCTCAGTTTTCTGCCTGCAGTGGTGCCCCATATGCATTAAAACTGCCCCTTCCTCTTTTGACCCTCTCTTGCCCCATTACACAGTGTGGCTACCCCTTTCGTCCTCCTTCTCCTGCTGTCCCTAGTGTCCATTGTATTTCTGCTGCCTTCTCTCTCCTCCTCCTCTGCTCTGCCGTGTCCCCATTTTGCGGTACACCCCGCCTTCCCCCCCTCTCAGTCTGCTGCCTTTCGTGGCTGTTGTGTGGTATAGCAGTGTCTTCACTCTGCTGGCTATTTCCTAGGATGTTCACCCCTTCCCCTCCCTTTCTCTGTCTGCTTATCCCTAATGCATGTTAGGTAGCCCAGCCTTCTCCCCTTCCCTTTCTGCCTTCCCTCATGTCCTTCATTCGTTGTCACTGTACCTTCCTTCCCCTTCCCTCCCTGCTTTCTTCCAATGCTTTCTCTAATGGGCGTTACGCAGCATAGCCTGCCTTTCAGCTCCTTTCCCTCTGTTGCCTCCAGGAGTCTTTGTTCAGTTCTGCTGCCGCTTTCTCCCTTTGCAAACCCTCCTGCCCTTCCTGGGCTTTTTGCAATCTACTTGCCCTTTCTCCCTTTCACTCTTGGCTCTCCCTAGCATCTGCTGAGAACTGTGGCTGTTGAGAAGCATATCCTTCCTTTTGCCCCTCAGCTTTCCCAGTATCTGTGAGGTAGGATGAGGGCCCCTAAGACAACATTCTGCCCTCAGCAGTGCTTTCTATGCATTAGATGGGCCCCTTTCCGTGCTTTAATTCTCTGCTGATCTTAGTGCCCACCAGGGCAGCATGAGCACCCTTTTTGATCCTCTCCTTCCCATGGTGCCTCTTAGGAATGATAGATGTACCTTTTCCCTTTCCTTCTCTTTTGACCCTACTGTCTATTGTGCTTTTATTGCCACCTTCCTGCTTAGTCTTCCATCCTAGAAGTTTATTTCTTGTTTGTTCACCTAGTTTTGTTGTTTTTCTCTAGACTTCCTATAGTTTGTCAACATGAAATGTGATGCCCATATCTGGATCTGATGATGGAATTGGCGTATTGGCACTGTGGACATCAGCAGAGGAATTATGGTAAGGTTTCTGTTTACCTAGCCTTACCATTGTTGCCATATGTGCCCATTATGAGGTGTAGGAGTTTGCTTCCACTTGACATCATAAGGTCCTATTGTAAGCCATCTTTTCCCCTTGTTGCACCCTCTCTTGCCTCTGTTATGCAGTATAGCTGCTCGTTGCCCATTTTCCCTTTCTGGTGGCCCTCATGCCCTTCCTAATATAGCTGTCCCTTGATCCTTTTACCATCTTATACTTCTCGTACCCATTAAAAACTATAGTTATCCCTTTCCTCATTTGTTTCCTCTGTAGGCCCTAGTGACCATTTTTCAGGATATGTCTACCTTCCCCTTTTCACTCTCTTCCTCCTTCCCCTCAGGCCCTTTATGCATTAAAGCTGCCCCTCACTGATGTTAGTCTGTCACCTATTGCCCTTTCTACAGGCCAACCACATTGTTCCCCTCTTTGCCTTCTGCCTTCTTGCCCATTCTGCTGCATAGCTGCCCTTTTCAACACTTTCCTCCTCTACTCCCCTCAGGACCTTTTAGGCCATTGACCTTGCCCATCCCTTCTTTCACTCTCTGCAGCCCCTAGTGCCCACCAGGGCAGCATAACACCCTCTTTCCGCCTCTTCTGTCCTTTGTACACTTTCCCCTTCACTCTGTCCTTCCCATCAGGCCCTTAATGCATAATATAGCTGCCCCTGTCTGCTTCCATCTTCTCTGGCCCCTTGTTGCCATTATGCAGGTCGGAGGTTTGTTTGCCCTCTCTTCCGCCTCTGTTCCCCGTTACTCAGCATTGCTGCCCTTATTCCCTTGAAAGCTTCTGCCTCCTGTAGTGGGTGTTATGCAGTACAGCTGCCCTTTCCGCTCCTCAGAGTCAATAGGCAGTAGGGGCCGCAGACTGAGAGAGTCAAAGGGCAGCAGCTATACTACACAACACCCAGAATGGGATAGAGAAGGTGCAAGAGGAGTTAGGGGCAGCTCTGCTGCCTAAGGGCCAAGAGGCTCAGGATTGTCGGTATGGCCTAACAGCCACTAGGAGCAGCAATATAGCAAGGGGGCCACTTTGACCCTTGCCCTTCCTCCTCCAATGTCTGTTTGGAATGCCGCACGTGCCTGTCCTCTGCTGCTCCTAGTGCCCATTACACCGTACAGGCGTCTCTCTGCCCGCTTTCCGTCTCTTGTGGAACCTGTTTCTTACATGGCCTAGTCCTCCCCTTTTCTGTTCTGCATCCTCTAATGCAGGGGTGGCCAGCAATTTAGAGATGAAGAGCCATAATAGCTGTGGATTGAGTGCAAAGAGACACATATTATATATTTATTTTTACATATCTCTAGATAGACAGATAGATAGATATAGTACACAAAATGCCCCACCCCTGCCCCCGGAGCCATGCACCCTCAGCCCCCCATTCTAACCCAATCCCCTTCCCATCCCCCACAGCCAGGCATACCGAGCCCCTTGCATTAACCCAATCCACATCCCCCAGAGCCAGGCACACTACCTCCCACTGCTCTAACCCAATGCCTGGGTCCCAGAGTCGCTATGCGCTTTTCTCTCCGGGCGCTGGGGTGCGTGTGCAGAGCGGCCAGCTGTGAGCAGTCCAGGTACACAGCTCAGAACATGAGCCGCATTTCTTTAACCAAAGAGCCGCATGCAGCCTGAGAGCTGCGGGTTGGCCACCCCTGCTCTAATTGGTGTTACACAGTTTAAGTGGCTTTCCCTCTCCTCACAGTTTCCTTGTCTACATAGCACCAAATTACACAATTAAGTACTATTTCAAAATGTGCCTTAACTCTAATGGAACAAGGTTTACTGCAAGGTGACCAGAATTTGAAAATGTGCGAGGAGGACACTGAGTTGACAAAAAAAACATACTTGTATGTGTATAGAAATAATCATATAAATAAATGATCACGATATTAGTCGTCTTATAAGACAGACTTAACAAAAACAATCATATAACATTAAAAACATCAATATTTGTCGCTCTTTTAAGAAATTAAAAATCTCGATCCATTTTTTATCAATTTCGCGTTCAGTCCATTCATTGTCTTTTATTATATTGTTAATTCTTTGTACTTCGTCGAAAAAAAAATTGTCATTTATTGTGATGCTAAATTTTTCTTTAACGAATAAAACTGTTTCAAGGATTTTATTCCATTGAATTTCTTCATTCAGCAGAATCCAATCAAACAAGTACACTGGTTCGTCATGCTTAGTGCATTTTTCTAGATATTCAAGAGCATTTTTATAAAAAGCTCATCGCCTCCCTCCTAAATTCTTTCTTCATTCCTGGATTGCTCTCTTGTAATTTGTTTAAATTAGTAATTACAATCAATAGAAGGAAGCTGGACTCAAGACGTGATTGAAGTTGCTCCTTTAATTGTTTAATATGCAATCCCACTTCTGTAGAAGTTATATGCTCTTTTTCAATACTTTTTATAACTGACTGGAACAAAGTTGCTTGATTGTGAACAAAATACAGAGTTACTTCAGCAGATTCATTCTTTAAAAAGTTTTTCAAGATCATGGACATTTTTCCAAACTTAGAAAATATAATTTTAAAGGCTCGAACAATTGCAGCACTCGTTCAATGGCTGGCATTAAAGTTAACCATCTTGTTTTCGAATATCCCAACAGTTTTTTATATTCAACTGAGGCTTCTTTGTAAAAGTCTTTAATGATGTAACTGTTACAGTGAATCATTCAAAATGTAAAATTTAGCTTCATCTAAATCTTCATCTAAATGAAACATGCTTCGTTATGCTGGATCGGCCACCTACTGCCACACTGAATTCCACCGAACAGACAGTACACTTCACTAATGAATCATCTCTTGTTTCATCCACAATTCTGATGAAAGGAAATTCTTTTTTTAAATTCTCATTGAAATGGCATTTTCTTTTCTTCAACATTTTTAGGGTTAATTGTGTCAACTAAAAAATCACATTGACGTTGAATTAAAATGGCTCAAAATAAACAATAACATTTCAGAAATACCCTCTAAGTGTACTTTTACTGTATATTAAGCCTTTTAACAGGGGTTCAATTGCAGTATAATGATACTTTAAAAAACAGCGGGATATATTTTTTTTGGCAAAGTAGGACAAGAAGGACAATTTTTTCAAAGGAGGACATAATTATTGGGGAGGACAAGCCCCTCAAAAGGAGGACTGTCCTCCTCAAAGGAGGACATCTGGTCACCTTATTTACTGGTATATCAGAATAGCGAGCCCATTATATTTTGAAATAACAGGCACGCTGAAAAGACATGGAATAGCTATTTTGGGATACTTACTGTATCCCAAAATACCTCCACAGTGAAGATGTAGCCTAAAATTAAAATTCCATGAGGTTTACTCATCTCCAGCTAAAATTTCTTTAAGGCCTAAAATAATTTAAACCACATTAGGTTGCTTGAGGATGCTCAAGATTCTCAAAGTCAGTAGAATGGCTTATCTGGTGTTTCAATCAGTTTTATTCAATCAGAATATCTTTTTCAAACTTGATTTTTGAAACTTTTATTTGTCATTTACTTTGTTGCTTTGCTTTTCACCATACTTATGTTAGGAAATGACTTGACACTATAATTTTGAATACTGGTTTGATATAGCAAGTCAGTTGCCACACTCAATGCATGTTCATCATTTGCATTTCACTAGCAGGGCCCTCCATGGTGGGATACTGTCCTGAATGTTTGGGATGATGTGAATTGAAAAAAGAAATGGGTGAGCCAGACTAACCTCCTTGTTGCCAAATCTGAACTCCTCAGCCATTTAGGAAGAACTGAATTAGAATCACTAAGGTTATTCTTAACAGTGAGATTTGGAATAATTAGAATTAAAATGATTGCACATCAAGAAACTGGAGGAAAAATAAAGTGAAGACAAAAATATTAGAAATAAAAATATTTAAGGTGGAAATACCAGCTAGTGCTTTAATTAACATATTTAAAGCAAGAGCATATGAAGTGATTGCACACAACATTGTGAGAGTAGTGCACTGCCTCTGCATTCAAAACACTGCTATGGTTCAGTGAGCACATCTTGCAAATTCTAGGTATGCAAGCACAATTAGCAAAGTTACCTATCCTGGGAGGCCGTTTTGGTTAAGAACACAAGAACAGTTATACTGGGTCAGACCAAAGGTCCATCTGGCCCAGTGTCTTGTCTTCCAACATTAACTAATGCTAGGTGCCCCAGAGAAAATGAACAGAACAGGTAATCATCAAGCAATTCTTCCCCTGTCATCCATTCCCAGTTTCTGACATGCAGTGGCTAGACACCATTCTTACGCATCCTGGCTAATAGCCATTGATGGACCTAACCTCCATGAATTTGTCTGGTTCTTTTTTGAATCCTATTAAAAACCAGGTCTTCACGAAGTCCTCTGCCAAGGCCATCTACAAGTTGACTATGATTTGTGAATAAATACTACTTTTTGTTTGTTTTAAACCTATCATTTGTTATGGGAGCAAGTAAAGAACTTTTCCTTATTTACTTTCTCCACACCAATCATAATTTTATAGACCTCTTTCATGTCCCCCTTTCATCTCCTCTTTTCTAAGCTGAAAACAATGTATTCTGACAGGGGACAGACATGAGGCACTACATCTGTTCTGAGGAATGGGTCAGGCAGAAGCAGGTAACTCTCAGAAACCTACAATGAATCAGTTCATTTGCTCTGACAACCAAAATCAGACTTTTTTAAATTCAGGAATCTCAGAATGTTCGATTAGTATCGGAAATGTCAAAACAACATGTTAGGCATTTCCAGATCTCAATTTTTAAGTGATTTTCATTCCCTGGAAAGTGTTGGTATTTCATCTTCTCATCACAATTTAGAACAAAAACAAATAGAAAAATTCCTTTATCCTTCTCACATAACTCACTAGAGAATATCTCACTACCAGTTAATGCTGCTTAGGTGCCTAAGTTTGAATGCCTTCATGAAATGATTTAATCAACCATTTGGTAGCTTGCTGCTTTTCATTTAGTTCAAAGTACTAAAAAATCACTTCAATTTTCTTGCAGGAATGAGACTTCAATGTAAATCACAAGTCTAAACTCTTAGCTAGTCTCCAAGTTTTATCCATGACTTATCTGCAGTCATCACGAGCAGGGCCAGATTAAGGGGGGGGCTAGCCGGGGCACCAACCTATGGGGGGTGCCTGATTGAAGCGGTAAGGGGCACCATGCGCCCGGGGGCAGGGCCGCTCATACACTGCATGTCCAGGCGCGCGGCGCCCCTTACCACTTCAATCAGGTGCCCCCGATAGGTTGGTGCCCGGGGGTGTGGCTGCGCATGTGCCACTCGCCCGGGGGTGCGTTGCCCTTACCATGTCAATCAGACGCCGCGCGCCCGAGGCGGGGCCGCACATGCACCACGCACCCGCTGCCCGGGGCGTAAGTATGGCTCAGTCCGGCACTGATCACGAGCTCTTTTGCTGCATGACCCTTCCCCCACCACTATGGAAAATTGCATCTGACTAGGGCCAAGCATTCACTTTCACGTGCCTTTGCTCTGAACTGTTTTTCCTGGTCAGATTAGATGAAATGATTTCCTTTTATTTCAAGTCATGCCTAACAGATTCCTATGAAATTTGTTTTAAAGTAGTTTTTTTTAGTTTAGCTATAGATCTATTGCTTAGACTATGCATGTTATTCAGGGTATGTTTATATTCATTTATTAGGAACACAACCTAATATACTTCATTTGTGGAGAAAAAAGATTTGATCTTAAAAGAGCATTTCAAGGATATTGTCATAGTTTTAGGCATCTATGTGTTCAGTGCTTTTAGACTGAGATCTTTAACTGAACAGCTTATAGTGAAACCAAGAATGGTGACAGATGGGATTAAGTAGGTTCTAGACCTAGGAGTAAGGGGGATCCTGCTGCACACCATGGCTAGAAGTGGTTTCTATTCTATAGTGGTTTACAGTTTGGCTCAATAGCTTTCACTATACAGATTGTTCCAGTGTCCCTGGAAAAGATTGCTTGAAGCCACATTTGCAGCCTCCAGCCCAATGCTAGGGCTTTTCTAGACCAGGTTGGTCCCCCAACTTACATATTTTGTCCTCAAACTCCTGTTTTAATATGAGTGGATCCAGTGGCCTCTCCATGGGCTTACCTCTAGCAGTCCTCTGGGTGTCAGCTCCATGTAGGCCAGCATGGGACAGGGCTGGATTTACATTTTGTGGGCCTGGCTCCAAACATATTCATGAGACGTCATAGGGGAATGATTGCAAAAGAGAGGAGTTCACCACAGGAGATGTTTATGGCACAGCACACAGCTGCACAGGTTATATTTAAAAGTTCAGGGCGCAGATGGAAGTGACAGCTATTCAGATACCAGCAAAGGTCTTAGGGCAAAAGAGCACACACCAATAAATAAAATTAATTCTAAAAGAAAAAAAAACAGAATAAAACACAGTGCATCAAAACACCTAACAAAAAGCCAAAGCTGGCCAAAACTCCAGCCTAGTGTTGAAAAGGGACACTGGCAGCTCCAGGCAGCACTGTTTCCTGGGCCATTAATAGTCCAACCAGCGGCACAGCCTGCCTGCCCACCCTAGCTCCACACAGCTCGAGCCTCTGCAGCCTGTTGACGCAAGGGCAACAAGGGAGGCTCGATGTGCTGCCCTTATCCCAAGGGCTGTCTGGGGGTAAGGACAGTGAGTGGATGGTGGGGACATGCTGGCTGCTTCTGGGAGCCACTTGAGGTAAGTGCCCAGCTGTAGCCCACATCCCCAACTTCCTCCCCTGAGCCCCCCTCCGAAAGCCTGCACCCCACAATAACTCCTACATCCCAAATCCACCGCTGAGCCCCCTTCCACACCCAAATTCCCCCCCAGAGCCTGCAGTCTGTACTCTCCTCCTGCGCTTCAAACCCTAGAGCTCAGCCCAGGGACCTCTTCTGCCCCTCAAACCTTTCAGACTCGAGGGAGCAGGTGGGGCAAGGATGCTGAGTTTTGTGCAATTAGAAAATTGGTAACCCTGAATCCACTAAAAGGGAACCATAATACTAGCTAATATGAGAAATGTGAAGGATGAGCTATCAGAGCTCATAGTAAATTATTGTATGAAATTAGAGCAAATTTTTAAAACTGTTAAATGTTTTAAAAATAAAAAATTTGAAAACTTTAGTATGAATGTCTCTATAAATAAAATGTGTTAGTCTCACTAATCCTTCTTTCTAGGCATAGAGACTAGAATCAGGACCAGCTGTATCTCCAAAAGACCAAGCCAACCCTCCAAACTGGACCAGCTCAACCGTCTTACCCAGACCGAACTAGAGCAGACCCACATCCATCCCTAGCCTGAACTACACCAGACCCATATACCTCCAGACCAAACTGGACCAGATTCACATAACTTCTTTGACCAAAACCCCCAGAGTGGATCACACCCCATTCCCAGCTTGAACCAGCTCAGACTCCTTTTGACCTATATCATGCCAGTGCCTATCAGAACAGGTCCTTCCTAACCTCTGTTGCTGAATCGCCACCTCCCAAATTTTCAGCCAACCCACTTTCTGACTCTGCATTCCAAAGCCACTCCCTGCTGTCAGTCTGCTCTGATTTGCCTCCAAACCAAATTGAACCTTGCCAAGCCACACCTGGTTCCAGTTTGGCCAAATGCAACTTCCCTCTGGACCTAGAGTACAGGTGGGCAAGGGAAGGTTGAAGGGGTAGGGGGGTTAAAGTCTCCCCCCAGGGCAATGGTGGGGGAGATGGAGCACAGAGTGCTAGAGGGAGATCCATGTCCCCCAGGGGCACTTTGTAGGGGAATGGGGTAGGGGGAGTTGGGTTTTCCCCAGGGGTGTTAGTGGGAGGGCATTGGTGCTGTCTCCCCAAGGGTACTGGGGAAGGGGAATGAGGCAAGGGATTCCAGGGAAGATCCATTCTCCCTGAGGTGCATTGGTAGCAGGTGCTGGGTGACCCCCAAGGGTGCTGATGGAGGGAGGGACAATTGGGCTCACTGAGGTAGATTAACTGGAGCACAGAACACCCACTGGTAGAGGTGCCCATCCAGTTGGTGTCAGTGCTGCCTTCTGCTCGGCATGGTCTGAGACCATGCCCCTATGCTCCCAGGCTCCTGCTTTTAAATGATGGCAGGACCAGAGTTGGTCCATGGGGCAGAAGAGCCCCAAGGCTGCCAGACACGCAAGAGCCCAGGGAGGAAGGTGTGTGTGGTGGCCATGCAATCTGCACAGGTGCCCCATCTGAGCCCCGCTGTCTGCAGCACACAGCAGCTAGAAATCCCTGACTCAGACCTCTGAGTAAGGCTGCCAATTTTGGATGGATATATTCCTGGAGGTTTCATCACATAACATGAAGATTAATCTTTAATTACAGATAATTTGTGGTGTCCAGGACACTCCTGGAGGGCTGGCAACCCCACTGCTGAGCCAGCCACTGCCCCACCCCACTCACTCTAAGAGATACGCGCCGATGAGGAGAGAATGGGGTCTGGAGTGGCAGCAGCTCAGGGTTCCTCTCCATTCCCATCACTGGCAGAAAGAAGCCCTCACCTGGCTGGCTGAGAGGAGGAAGTGGGTGGGTTCAGAGGGACCAGGTGGTAGGGAGGAGCCAGTGGGTGGTGCAGAAGGGATGGGGAGAATTTCTTGGCAGGCCAGCCTGCTGAGAGGACCGGGGAATGGAGGGCCCAACGGTGGAGAAGCACTTGCATTGCAGTTTGACCACGGTGCAAGCGGGACTTCGGGCTGGGCCAGGGCCACTATTAAAGACACGGGTGTCATTATAATCCCAGTACTAAGCATGGAGGCTCCCTTTGTAATGTGCATGGAACAGATTGTATTGCTACTCTGTGCCTTCCATGCTGCCCCACTGGGGGGAACTTAAATATTGCAAGGGACTTTGTGCTGGTGTCTGAGTGAATTTCACCTCAGAGGAATTTGGAAGAGGCAATATGAATGTTCAGACCCTGCAGCTGGTGCACATGAGACAGAAGGCCTCACTAATGGAGTAGACAGATGTGTTAATTCATAAGTCTGCAGAATGTCAGCATGCATTAAAATGTCTGAAGTGAGATTAGTCAGGTGTTAAATATTTTCGGGTTCCTTCCATATACATACAGGTCTGATGCACTGAACAGCTGTTGAACTGAAATGCCATTAACAAGACACTCTGGGCCACATTACCTCTGAAAAATCAAGTGCAGGTGAGTTTTTAATCTCATTCATTTGACTATTCTAGGTAATTAAGAGCTTCTTGATGCTTAATAGTGTGACACAACATGCCATGAAGACCAACAAAATTCAGAATAGCTTTTGCACACTTTGTGGTGAAATTAAATATCATAGGCAAGCTGATATCAGTACCTATTAAGCTTTCCCAACACTTCCCAACAAGCAAACATCATTCTGGGATGCATTAACAGGAGTGTTGTGAGCAAGACACAAGAAGTCATTCTTCCCCTCTATTCTGCACTGATTAGGCCTCAGTTAGAGTATTGTTCCAGTTCTGGGCAACAAAAATGATTATAGGTCTAGAAGACATGAGCTATGAGGGAAGACTGAAAGAATAGGGCTTTTTCAGTTTGGAAAAGAGAAGACTGAGAGGGGGACATAACACCCTTTTAGATACCTGAAAACTGTCACAGGGTGGGGTAGGGTGGGAGGGAATTGTTCTCCTTGGCCTCTGAGGATAGAACAAGAGGCCTAATGCTGTACATTAGGAAAAACTTCCTAACTGTCAGGGTGGTTAAACACTGGAATAAACTGCCGAGGGAGCTTGTGGGATCTCCATCACTGGAGATATTTCAGAGCAGGTTGGGTAGAAATCTATCAGGGATGATACAGACAGTGCTTGGTCCTGCCATGAGGGCAGGGGACTGGCCTCAATGACCTCTCAAGGTCCCTTCCAGTTCTAGGATTCTATGATCCCCATAAGACCCTGTTTTCAGTTGTTCTAAAATTTTCCATGCTGGGTGTCTGCTTCAAGCTGAATATTTTTGGGGAATATATGGTGTTTTGTTCTTGTTTAAAAAAAAGAAGAGTGAGAGAGAGAGAGCCCTTTTCTTCTAGGTGCTTTAGGGCCCCCATGCTTTGGAGCAGGGATAGGAAATTTTGGCTTTTGTGTTGGGTTTCTGTTTTGCCCTCACCATAAAAATGTGCCCAAATTTGGCAAAGTTGTTATAAGCCTTTGAGAAATCAGTTTGCACAGACTCTTTTTAATAGCTACAGTCTCTGAAGGTTCCTTGCTCATTGACCATGCTTGAGCCTGTCACAGCACCTCGTAGGCATCAGCCTGCATGTGAACCATCCCCACAGAGCAACTGACTTTCACTATTTACCTGCTGTCAGCAAATATCTGCAAAATCAGCTGGCAAAATGTGGGTGTCATCCCCCCCTCGTTCTGATCCAGATAGAAGATGACAAATTACCAATAGTGCCATTTATTACAGAAATTTAAGTGGCAGCTGTCTGTGCAGTGGATTTATAGGTTCAAAGCTGCTGAGGAACCATGTGTATCAATATATTGCAACCTGAGAATTTTTTCATTTTGCTCTTTATGTGATCATATACACACTACAGACTATAAATACTGTAGCATAATGCATACACCCATGGGACACTTGTACTGGTAATCTTCATTCTGACATTTCCTTCTTTTTGAGTGGTTGTCTTTCAAACCTTAATGTTCTCTTACTGTTGTTTTTTGTGTGTCATGTTATATATATTATTGAGGAAAAAATTATACCTGAGTGTTTGTCGTGCCCTTTGCACTGCTTTGCCATTACTGGCCTTATAGCTTTCTGGAAGGAGTTATCCAGTGATTGCTTTTCAGATGTAGTAAGCTCTCTCATGTTTCCAATATAATATCCTGATTTTAGGTACTTGTCCATCAGAAAGAAATAAGTGCCAGACACTACACCAGGACTGCCTGTTTACTAAGGGTGTGTCTACACTGCACCTGGAGCTCAAAACAAGCTATGCAATTTGAGTTAATTTTGAAATAACTTATTTTGAAATTTGGCGCTGTCTAAACAGCACTTCTTTAGAAATAAATTGGCATTCCGAATCCTCCCTTACTCCTTGTGGAATGAGGTTTACAGGGATGTTGAAATAGTGCTGTAGTGTAGATGTAGCCTAGGAGAGTCAAGAACTACATATCTGTGGTCTTTATTTAAAAAAATCTCAAGAACAAGAATATCCAGCCCAATTGTATTTGTCAATATTTTAAAAGAAAGATCAACTATTAGAATTCACATTTAGGCTGATAATGTATTAATAGACCCAGTCATTTTCGAAATGTAAGGCCCTAAATTTTATTTGATGTGAATGAGTAGGTCCCAGCGATGGGGAGGGGAATTGCAGGTGTTCAGTCCTTCACATTTGACCTGATTAATTTCTCTCCTCTTTCTTGATGGTCATGGCTTTGGAAGGATCATTTTTCATCTGGGAAACACTACCTTGGCTTCGCGTTAAGTGAAAATCTGCAAATGAATGTATAACCCAGATAAGCAGGTCTTGTGCTTAGTCAGTGGGGCTGACAGTCACAATGGGCCTTGGGACGAGGTGTGGGGGGTGATTCTGTGCCTCTGGGAGGGGCGGAGCCTCCAGTGGAAGAGGAGGGGCAAGTACAGTCAGCCCTTTGCACTGCTCAGACTGCAGAATGTTCCCTCCCACTCCACCCCTTACTGCAGTGTAGAGCAGAGCAGTGCCCTGGCACTATAGTGGCAATTCAAAGGGGCCTGGGGTTTTGCTGCTGCTGTGGCTACACCAGTTGGGACGATTGCCCTCTTCGCCTTCCCCTCCTTCCCTATTGGTGGGCCTGGGCTTAGCTGCATAAAATGAGGCAGAGGGAACAGAGCACTGGCCTACCCTGCACTGGCTGCCTGCTATTATGAGGGAGCAGGACAAGGTTTAATCTTGAGTAAATTCACAAGCAGTAAACATATAATAACCATACAGCATACCATTGAAATGTTATTTACATATTATTGGTTCTAAGAAAATGGCTAATCATTGGTTTTGTTTTCATTAACTACTATATTGTGCATATTTTCAAAAAGACCACAAGTTATAACTACTTCTGAAGTCAGTCTCAATCTCTCTCACACACGTTATCAACTACTAGTAAGAGAGATGAAGTATCCTGTTCATAGTCACACAAGTCTGTGGTATAGATAGGAATAAAACTCAGGCTATGTCGACAGCTACAGAGTTTTTCCAAAAAAACTTCACTTACATCTACACTGCAATTGCATTCTTTCAAAAAAAAAATTGAAAGAATGGGCCGGGTGGGGGCGGGGTTCTGACATTGGTAAACCTCTTTCTATGTGGAAGAAGCCTTTTTCCGAAAGAGCTCTTTTGGGAAAAGGCGTGTGTGGACGGGGAATAGGGAGTTCTTTCGAAAGAAGAGGAAAGAGGAAAAAGCACAGGTGCCCTGGTGGCCACTCCATCCATAGTAATCACAGTTTAAATGTGAGATAGCATCCACACTGACGGGATGCTATCTTTCAAAAAAGCAGATTGCTTTTTTCGATGCGCTTTGGCAGCGTGGATGCTCTCTTTCAGAAGTAAGATCTCTTCCGGAAAAGCTTTTTCCAAAAGAAGCCTGCAGTCTAGACGTAGCCATGTTACTAAACATCAGTCATCACTCTGGCACCAGCAGTTCACTCCTCCTAGCCAACGCTGGTAATCTAGCCTATGTAAGCAAATGACCGCATTTACTGGGAAGCTGATAAAGAAATAGATGAGAGATTCATTATGGACATTGATGGGCCTGATTTTTGCACTTTCCATAGTAATTAAGCAGCTATGCAATGGAATATATATTTGAGAGAGTCTGTCTGTCTGTTCAAGAACTCCTCCTCAATGGTAAGTGCTAAGACCATCAAATTTGGTGCTCATAACTTAAAGCAAGGTAAGGGTTTGGTTATGCCAGGAAAATGGGATGTGCCTGGAATGGAATTGCTTCTCATGAAACCATACAGAAAAGAGAGAGAATCAGCAGGCAAGTGAAAGAGGGGTGGGTGGGTGCCCCTTATTCCCATCTGGTAGTGTCCCAGCCCTGAGTCTCCCACCACCCAACTGCTCTTTAGCAAGGACATGGGGGGGGGGGGTGTCTGAATCTCCCCCTTCCTGATTCATATGGGAACATTGCTGTCTGTTCCCCTTTGTGAGGGAGTAAAGGGAAGTTTTCAGTTTGCTGTATTCCTCACTCTGGCTGGGGAGCACAGGGGGCAGATGGGGCAGGTCCAGGGTCAAGCCAGAGGACATGAACCCCTCCCCCAGCTTTGCCTGCTGGAGCTACAACAGCTATGTAGAGGTGCTTCTCAGCTTGCTCCAAACTGCTGCAGTGAGAGGGGGCTGGGCAATCCTCTCGACCTGAGGCTGCTTACATAATGAAATCCTCCAGCCCCATCCCAGAGCAATTATTTAAACTAAGCATGTACATTTTCATTTTATTTTCCAAAATAAAAAAATTAAGTTAAGGACATAAGCAATGCTAGGTAAATAATCTAATATGAATATAAAATGGGGGCAAGACTCTACCAATTCTGTGTAATGGTGATTGTTGCATTCTCTTTGTACATGTATAAGTGGCTACATAAGGTGTAAGGCAGTGGAGAATCAGATGTACATCTTCATTGTGATGCTTAAGTAAGCAGAAATATGCAGTTGGAAGCAATGGCCAGAATCATAAAAGAGCAATTACACTGTTGACAGCAGAAGTTGCAGTTTGTAGAGGCTTTCTGTGCATTTTCCCACTTGTTTCTAAGAATGTATGCGCTAATCATTCTGAGTTGGTACTCCAAATATTCCTTAACCATATGCATGGAGCTCATGCAGTATTTCTTGTTAGGCTGGTCGCAAATGAATGGAACAAGAAGTCAGCAAGATAGCCATCTTGAGAGTGATTTTGGCACTTATTCTAGCTGAGGTCCACATTGTTTAGCTAAAAGGAAAAATATCTGGAAAATTCTATCTGTAATTTGAAGATGGTAGGACTCAGTCATTATAAGGAACCCACTACGACATTATTCTGAACTGTATTAGCTAGAGTTTCAAATGTCAGTAGCAACACATGGTAGCACAATTGTATCCTAGAGTGCTGATAGGAAAATCTTCTTGTTTGAAATATGCAGGTCTGGCACATGTAATGATGTATGGTTCTTCGTTACTTGGCTCCCAGTGCTGTGCGCTCTCTTGCTTGTTGGCTTGGAATTCAGCCTGAATGACAGCAGAGTACATGCCAACTGGCCATCATCTCAGAGCTGTGTTATCTCCTTCCAGACTACAGCGTGAAATTCTGATTCTACTGAAGTCAATGGCAAAACTCCTATTGATTTTAGTGGGGCCAAGATTTTACCCCAGAGGCATAGTTATCTGTGTTCCATTTTCTATACTATCAATCAAATATAAACAGGAAAAATGTTTCAGTCCAACGGGGAAACACTAAAATGTATTTAACAATGATGCAGAGCTGGACAAGGCTACAATAAGGAGGTGTGAGACAGATGTTCACATAGTAGGTGGGTGAGCAGTGAACATCCAAAGCAACTCAAATGTATTTCAGCTGGTTTGAGCTCTAATGTGCCATGGTAATTAGTATTGTGCACAGTTTGTAAAAAATCTTGGTTAAATTTCTAGGTGAGTTAATCCCTTGAATCATGAAATGCTTTCAGAGATCGTGGATTCTCCTTTGCCTCTCATAGGATCATTCCCAGTAATCAGGGGAGCTTGGGTCAGTGAAATAAGAGAAACAGAAGCTGGGATCCAGACATTGATACTTTTAACAGCTGGAGACTGCAGAGTGCTATTGCTCTTAAAGCTGCACAGCACAGTACAAAGGACAGGTGTGATAAACAAGCAGAAGGACTGAGAGCAGGAATACCAGTTGAAGAAAGCTCTTCATCCACAGGACTGGATTAACACTAAATGAGGCCCAGATCCATTCCACTCCACTGTACAGCCCAGGAGGAAAGCATGATTGAGCCAGGCATCCCATAAAAAGTAGGCCCATAAACTGGTGACCAATCTGGCCGTTCTTATTAAACACCGTGTAACTGAGAAGCCTGGGACTATAATTGAGGACTACGTTTTTTGTAAGAAGGGGAAGCAGGTCATCACCACTGGGGAATCTTCCATCCTCCCTTCAGAATGGGACTGGAGGGGCATAATAGTGCTGTCAATATTTTCGCTCCCTTTCTGTTCAGAGTCAGTACTAATGACTGTGTATTATCTTCCCCTTCCTGCCCTCTCCGCTTCGCAAAGTTGAGGTGTGACACCTTAGGCCACTGGTCTGAAGCAGGGAGGAGGATCTGACTCACTTTCTTCCCCTCTCAAAAGCAACAGCCCTGTTGTGAATAATTGGGCCTGCATATTTACCGTAACTGTGGGCTCAACTGTGAAAAGTGCATGTAAGCTCATAAACTGTCAGTATAACCTACCATTACAAATGTTGAAGGGGGTGGGGGGGATATGAAAGAAAAGGCAGAATGAATTTGTCCAGATAAAGACATCCTGATATAACTCAAGAATTGTGTTAAGATCTAGGTTGGTAAACAAAGTGTGGAACTGGAAATCAGTGAATAAAAATTGAGGTGGTAGCTGGTATAATGAGAGGATGGGCTATTCTACCCATGACTCCTTAAAGTGATGATGGGAGGAAAAAATGACTACTAGAGCAAACTTCGCTACTATTGCTGGGACCCTGGACCTTCTTGGTTTTAAACCAAAGAGATGTCCTGATCAGCTAAGACCAGAGAGAGAGACCCAGATAACATCACCACTTCTACCAGCCCCAGCTGCATCTAAGACAGCACCTGGAATGAAACAGAAATGGACTTCAGTAGCAATCAAGTCATCTCAACTAACTTCTATTTTTCCCCAAAAGCACTATTACTACCTCCTAATACACTGTCAAACAAGGGACATGCTTTTTAAATAACTCTCTCCAGCTAAAGAGAAAGGTAATAAAGGCTGCTGTTATAACAAAAGCCTTATTTAATACTTTACATTTTAAACTTTTTAACTGTATTTCCATCTTTTGTATGTCCTTAATCAAAGTTAAAAGGACACTTAATGGTATGTTTGCCATGGTACTAAGAAGGCAGAGGTCTCTGCATAGCAAATCCTTGATCTTGTTTAATACTATTTTAATGGTGGATATTACTAGTTTGTGTTAACAGCTTTGGACTTAATACACCAGCCTGCACCAGGGATGGGTGGATGTGTATTCACCTTCACTGATATTTAAATTCAGCAAGTTTATCATTTGATTCTTCTGTCCATACTTCTTGGGTAAAAGCACTGGGCTAAATTAATCCTAGCGTAAACTCAACTCCAGCAGAGTTGTACTAGCAATGCCTTTAGCTTGCTATGGCTAAAACAATACACCTCGACAGTATCTAACAGTTATAGTAGGGAGAGCATTCTATCTCCTTTGATATTTGTGCCACCAGGTTAAGCTGTGTTAGGACTGCTTTGTGTTGCTGGAGCATTGTAAAGCAGCTCTCAGGTACCTGAGGATCTGGTCTACAGACTTTAAAAATTAAGCTACAGTATTAAGTGTACAAGGCAGACACACACACTTGCAATTATGAAAGTGGAAGTTGTACATGAAACCATAAGCTGTGCTGTAATTGCCTGTTTGTAGAATGTCATGGCTCAGACTTCTTTTTTTTGCATTTTGGGAGCAGTCACATATCAGAAGACACAACATTGCCACTGAGCTCTGGTTTTCTCGGTAATAGGCTGAGGCACCCAGCAGCCTTTCTCACAAGCAATTAATCATGTTCCTTAAACACTGTCAACAGAGGCTTGTTTCTCACTAAACCACCTAAAAGCAGATCTCCTGACAGCCACAAGGGGAAAACAAGAAAGGTATTTATTTTCAGACACAATGCAAAGGCAACAAAGCTAAGAACGGCCAAAACAGAAACAGTTATCATTAATTCATTTTTTCCCCAGTGATCACACTAAGATAAATTTCCCTTGTGCTGTTTTACAGAGACAGATCTTGAAAATGTCTGTATAAAATACATGGACACAGTTTACTGTTTCATTTCTTCTAAATGTGTTTCTGGAGTATAGTTAAAAATTGGCAAAATATAATGTGCAAATTCTGCTCTCAGTTTCAATGGTGTAGATCAGGCCCAACTACTTGAGTTCACAGGGACTATCCCAGACCTAAACTGGTGTAACTGAGCAGAATCAGGTCCTTCAGATGCTTGGAAGCGTACAGTTGGACATGCAACTATATTTTGTTTTGGCTAAAAGTGCCTTTGAACTTTTGTCTCCCAAAGTAACCCTTTGCCCACAGAAGAATGCTCTTGTGCATTAGATGAATGGCAAATATAACAGTTGAAAGGTGTAAAATCTCTTCTGCAAATAACCATTTTAAACCTGTGTAACTGGTTGAGGTACAGTAGCCTTGAAGATGAAGAGAAGTCTCGTGCTTTTTTTGTTTGTTTCAATTCCCTCTAAGTATAGTACTCAATTTTGATCCAAGCAGAGAGCAATGCTGCTTCTTTATCCCCTGGTTTTGTACTCACTGCAATCCAGAATGTATCTTTCTCCTCTGTGCTGATTAGAAAATTGCTATACCCCTCTGATCCATGGAAGAACTAGATTGCGCTCATACATGTGGAAGAGTCTAGGGAATGCCAAGCTACAATCAAAATCCCCAGCAAGATTTCTGATCCTCCAGGATTACTGCAACAGCAGCTTCCTCGGTTCCTAGCTGTATTGGGTATACAATATTGTATCTATAGAGTAAGTTTTCCAGGAACTGTAGAGATACTACAGTTCCTGTATGCTCTGTGCCATCTTTGGTTATAGGACACACTTTGCTCTGGATTGTCTGTGTACTGCTGTATTGGTCTCCCAACAGATGTCAGTGTGATTAAAGTCTCCCATGAGAACCAGAGCCTGTGATCTGGAAGCTTCTCTCAGTTGTCTGAAGAAAGCCTCGTCTACCTCATCCACCTGATTCGGTGGTCTATAGCAGACACCAACCACAACATCACCCCTGTTGCTTCCATCTCTAAACTTAACCCATAGACTCTCAACAGGCTTTTCTCCCTTTATATACTGGAGCTCTTGAACAATCATACTGCTCTCTTACGTACAATGCAACTCCTCCTCCTTTTCTCCCCGGCCTGTTCTTCCTGAACAGTTTATATCCTTCCATGACAGTGCTCCAGTCATGCGAGTCATCCCACCCATCCGTTATTCCAATCAAATCATAGTTCTTTGATTGGTCCAGGGCTTCTAATTCTTCCTGTTTGTTTCCCAGGCTTCTTGCATTTGTGTACAAACACCTTAGATAACCAGCTGATTGCCCTACCTTCTTCATTTGAATCAGGGGTCTTCCTTTGTTGCTCATACCTCCTTGTGTTTCTTCCTGGTATCCGACTTCCCCATTTACCTCAGGGCTTTGGTCACTGTCCCCCAATGAACCTAGTTTAAAGCCTTCCTCACTAGATTTGCAAGCCTGCCCGCAAAGATGCTCTTTCCTCTCTTGGTTAGGTGGATCCCATCTCTTCCCATGACTAGACAGGAGTATAAATATATTGCTTGAGAATGCAGGGGAGTAATCAGGAAGGTGAAAACACAATTGGAATTGCATCTAGCAAGGGATGTGAAGGGTAACAAGAAAGGTTTCTACAGGCATGTTAACAACAAGAGGGTGATCAGAGAGGGTGTGGGGCCCTTACTGGGTGAGGGAGGTAACCTAGTGACAGATGATGCGGGAAAAGCTGAAGTACTCAATGCTTTCTTTGCCTTTGTCTTCACAGACAAGGTCAGCTCCCAGACTAATGCACTAGGCAACGTAATTTGGGAAGGAGATGGACAGCCCTTGGACAGGTTAGGAACTATTTAGAAAAGCTAGACATATACAAATCCATGGGTCTGGATTTAATGCATCCAACGGTTCTGAGGGAGTTGGCAAATGTCATTGCGGAGACTTTGGCCATTATCTTTGAAAACTCGTGGAGATCGGGAGAGATCCCAGATGATTGGAAAAAAGCAAATGTAATGCACATCTTTAAAAAAGGGAAGAAGGACAATCCAGGGAACTACAGACCAGTCAGCCTTACCTCAGTCCCCAGAAAAATCATGGAGGGGATCCTCAAGGAATCCATTTTGAGGCACTTGGAAGAGGGGAAAGTGATCAGGAATAGTCAACATGGATTCACATAGGGCAAGTCATGCCTGACCAATCTGATTAGCTTCTATGATGAGGTAACTGGCTCTGTGGATATGGGGAAGTCAGCGGATGTGATATACCTTGACTTTAGCAAAGTTTTTGATACAGTCTCCCACAATATTCTTGCCAGCAAGTTAAGGGCGTATGGATTAGATAAATGGACTGTAAGATGGATAGAAAGCTGGCTAGAATGTCGGGCCCAATGGGTTGTGATCAACGGATCAGTTCTAGGACCGATTTTATTCAACATCTTTATTAATGACCTGGATGAGGGAATGGATTGCATGCACCCTCAGCAATTTTGCAGATGACACTAAGCTGGGGGAGAGGTAGATACACTGGAAGGCAGGGATTGGGTCCAGAGTGACCTAGACAGATTAGAGGATTGGGCCAAAAGAAATCTGATGAGGTTCAACAAGGACAAGTGCAAAGTCCTGCACTTGGGACGGAAGAATCCCAAGCATTGGTACAGGCTGGGGACCGACTGGCTAAGTAGCAGTTCTGCAGAAAAGGACCTGGGGATTACAGTGGATGAGAAGCTGGATATGAGTCAACAGTGTGCCCTTGTAGCCAAGAAGGCTAATGGCATATTAGGGTGGAGGAGCATTGCCAACAGATCCAGAGAAGTGATTATTCCCCTTTATTTGGCTCTGGTGAGGCCACACCTGGAGTATTGTGTCCAGTTCTGGGCCCGCCCCTATAGAAAGGATGGGGATGCATTGGAGAGGGTCCAGCGGAGGGCAATCAAAATGATTAGGGGGCTGGAGCACATGACCTATGAGGAGAGACTGAGGGGTTTGGGTTTATTTCGTCTGCAGAAGAGAAGAGTGAGGGGAGATTTGATAGCAGCCTTCAACTTCCTGAAGGGAGGCTCCAAAGAGGATGGAGAGAGGCTGTTCTCAGTAGTGACAGCTGGCAGAACAAGGATCAATGGTCTCAAGTTACAGTGGGGGAGGTCTAGGTTGGATATTAGGAAAAACTATTTCACTAGGAGGGTGGTGAAGTACTGGAATGGGTTACCTAGGGAGGTGGTGGAATCTCCATCCCTAGAGGTTTTTAAGTCTCGACTTGACAAAGCCCAGGCTGGGTTGATTTAGTTGGGACTGGTCCTTCCTTGGGCAGGGGCCTGGACTTGATGACCTCATAAAGTCTCTTCCAGCTCTGTGATTCTATGGTGTGCCTCATCAGGCAGTTTGGAAAAACAACACCTTTCCATGCCTATGGTACCCACCACCCATGTTTGTGTCCATAGATAAAAAGGCTACTTCGGATTCTACATCCAGACACCAGACTTAATAATGAGTTATGAAAAATCAGTTTCATTAACCAGACTGGGATACCTAAGGAGGCTGCATTTTTGATGGCTTGTTAGCCGCAGTGGTGAGACAGAAGTTTACTGTTGTTGCGGATTTGGTATGTTTTATAGAAGAACCACCATCAGTTTTGGAGCATATTTGCCCCTATTTCTCAGCTGCTTATCCTGAATTAAGTATTTGTAGTTATGATCCACTGAGGCACTACAGCAGTTTGTCTCCAGAAGCATTTCACTGCACAGGGAGCCAGATGCTAGTGGATCTAGCAGGTGTAAAAGTGTACATTGATGGTATAATAATTTGGGGCAGCACAGTTATTGAACATCAGGAACAACTCAGGGAGTGCAGGAAATTGCAAGAGCTAAAAACCTTAAATTGAATAAGGCCAAATGTCAGTTTCAAACAATGGAAGTAATATGCTTTGGAATGAGAGTGATCGCCAAGGAAAACTTGCATGAGGAATCAAAGATTCAAGCAATAACCAACATGCCATGAGTTGAAAATTAAAAAGGAATTCAAAAGCTGCAAGGCATGTTGAATTACTTCAGCACATTCATACCTAGCTTCGGTGAGATGTGCAAGATGTATAGCTATCGCCTCCACAAACACACTAGGGATGTTAAATTGCATGTAATTGACTAATCAAAGAGTCAATGAATTTTGCATCGACTATTCAATTAGTTGATAGGGCACCTCCCCCTTTGAAGTGTAGCAACAGACATAGGACTGTTGCTACACTTCAAAGGTGAAAGCACCACGTGGAGCCCGGGATCAGCTGGGGACTCTCCCTCTGATCCTGGGCTCCATGCAGCACTGCCGCTTTGAAATGCCGTGTGCAGCCTGGGGACACCTGGGGTCTGGCCCCAGGCTCCATGCAGCACTGCCACTTTGAAGTACCCCTTCTTCACCCCCCCACTTAGCTGCCTCTTTCTGATACAGACAGCAAGGGGGTGGGAAGCAACTAGTCAACAGGCTATCTATAATCGACTAGTCCTTTGCATCACTAAAGGTCACCAAATGGACATGGAGCCAGAGTATGAGAGAGAGGTCAATGATTTCAAGTATATTCTGATATTAACTCCAGTTCTGCAAATTTTTGATTCAATGAAAGACATCGGATTCCCGTACAGATACCTCAAAAGGAGGTTTCGCAACCAATACTGCTTCCAGCCTGAGAGGCATCCAGAGCTATGATAGGTGCAGAGATAATGTATGTACACATTGCAAAAGAGACCCTAGTTCTGGCATATGACTGTACAAGGTTTTATGACTTCCTCTAGGGCTGTAGCTTCAAAGCAAATGCTAATCGCAAACCACTGAATGCAATGTATGGTGAAGAACTTAAAGAAGCACCACCAAGGATATATTGATGACTTTTGTCAATTATATATAAAATATCAAAATTACCTAATAGGGGGATGCACCCCCTGTTCATTACACGCACCAACCCCCCTCTCTCTGGGGGTAGGCAACCCTGGCTCTCCCCCTGGGCACCAAGGAGGTTCAGGCCACAGCAGCCCCGGCTCGCCCCTCCACCCCCCACGTCAGCCCTGGCTCCGTCCCCGGCAGCAGGGAAAGATTGAGGCCGTGGCGTGCCAGGCCTGGCTCTCCACATGGCTGCTGGAAAGGGCCAGGCTGGCAGTGGGTGGGGACAGGGTCTTGGGCAAAAGGGGTGGGGTTGGGGGAGAGGCTTTATCCGCCCATGCCTACCTCCCCAGCCTCTGGACGTTGTGACAAGATGACGTTACTCTGTCATCCCACAGGAAAAAAATATTTTATATATAGAGCGAGAGAGACATATTTTAGTAGTGGCAGACATATTGTCAAGATCCTATACTCCATCGGACTGTACATAGCCACTCCACACAAGCACAATTTCTTTTCTGCATTGCTTCAGGATAGAGCTTTGTGCAAACTGTTTTTAGTTCATTGGCATTTTTTTTATTTTGAATCCTATCAAGTCAACTTGAAAGTTGTTCGTTTGTTTGTTTGTTTTATTTAATTTACAGCAAATTGAAAAATCAAAAATGTTTTGGGTTGAACAAAATGTTTAGTTTGACCCAAAACAAAATGTATAATGTTGATGATGCAGAAAATAAAACTGAAGAAAATTCTGAAGTGAAGTCATTTTGAATCAAAACATTTCAGAAATGTCAAAATGAGGCATTTCAACTTTAGTCAGATTTTTTTAGGGTTCTTTTTTGAACATGAACAATTAGGAAAAATAGACACACAGTCACAAAATGTCTTGGTATCACAAAATCTTCAATTTTTGCTGAAAAAGTTTCAGCTGAAAAACTGGACTCCATCCTATTCCTGGGACAATGCAGCTATATTTTTTACATTATACAACACAGATTGGTTACGTACAATCAAATGGTAGAAGATACCCTGCAACAGGAAAAATGCTTATCTGAGTGAAAATTATTTTGTTCCCCTGAAATAAGTGGCTGCACTAGATGTGCTTAGGAACTATTTGTTGTGGTTACTTGCATTAGATGTTTGAAAAAATTATACTGTGCATTCACAGTGAGTGCCCTAGAGGCTTAATATTTAGAGCCCTGCGTGGATATAAAATTTTGTATCTACTTCTGCAAAAATGAGCTGTGGCTATCCGCATCCATGGATGTGGGTATCTGTGGATATACAGTGGATATCTGCAAATTTGCAGGGTTTTAGATCCAGGTGTGGATGTGGCTACAAATTTTGTATCTGCAAAAATGAGCCATGGATATACCTGTAGATACAAAGCAGATATCCGTGGATTTGCAGGGATCTACTAATCCTACTATCAGGGAAGTCACGGGCAATATTCCCAGGGACTTTAATGGTACAAAATCAGGGTCTAGTTGAGAATAGAAAGTAGTGCTGACTGTGCACAAATTAAACAATGTTAAAATACCTGTCAAAACTTCAGTGCACGCACTCGGTGCATTTTACTAAGGATTCCCTTGATTCTTCCTGGAGAAACTTTAGCTGAGTCAACATCTCCAGTCTATTTCAATCATTTTTATTTAAAGATTTTTCTAAAAAACTTACTTAATTGTATTAGTCCTAAAAACATTTGGCAGTTTTTGTCTTTTTCAGCCTTCACTCGCATTTTTTTTTCATTTGGGAGCAGATGGTACTTTATGGAAAAAAAATACAGATTTTTAAATCAAAGAAAGACCAAGCAAGCTTCTCATTAGCAACGAGAAAAAGAGAAATAAATCTAGACTCATTCAAGCAGCAGACCTTAATCTCTTCTAATTATTTCCATAACCATAAGGAAGCTATGTTTCCCATGAGAATATGCCAGATAATCCCTGAATATTAAGGTAGGGGTGGAAAATGCAGCAGATTTAGCAGGCAAATTGGAGAGAGAAAGGGGGAATTGAACACCTGGGAATGAGACATGCTTCAACATTTATTGGATTCTGTGGCAGTTATTTCTCACAGACTGAAAGAAAATGGCAGATCACCACAGTTACACAAATAATTCAAACAGCTTTCTAAGGCACAAATAATTCCATTTCATAAATATATTCTCGACATCTTGATTATTATCTGGGTACAGATTTGGATATAAAATTATGGTTAGAGAGCCAGGGATGGGATATTTCTTCAGAAATAGGTCCCAGGATGGAAACTGTTAAACTGAAATATTTTATTTTTGGTAACTTTCTGCATGTCAATATTCTTGCTGTTTCATTAAGCCCTAAGAATTCCTCATTTTCTCTGCCTAACCCTGAAAGCCACGATTGTAGGTGATGATTGTCCTAGACATTTCAACTTTTATTATAACTATAGGGGTATTTTGTCTGCTTTTGCCATGTGTGCTTGCTCTGAAATGGCTCCCATTGAACTCAGTAGTATTGCTACAGGCTTCAGCAAAATAGAATGGAATCTAAACTTATATATATGGGAAATTCAGGGACTTTAATATTGATTTTTTTTCCTAACAAACCTAATGTTGCATTTTATTGTCTCTCTTGCGGACATATTGGTTCTTTGGAGCCCCCAGCTACTGTAAGTATAAATCATATGTATTAGGTTTGTATTTTTTCATTCAATTAGTCATTTTGCACAATACATAATGAACAAAAGATGGAAGCTGATTGTGAAAGTCTTTGTTTATACACTTTTTCTCTGTGTGCCTGGAGGGAAAATAACCTGTTCATTCATCAGCAATTCATTTTACCTGAAAAGCTGTCAAACAATAAGGATGCCAAGTTCTTCTTTTCTCTGTCACAGACAAATATATTCTTTAATTACAAGCAGAAAGCACAAATGACACTACATACTTCACAGCATCTGTTCAGAACTTAATTAATCCACTCTTCACATTGTCACCATAGCAACGATGCTTAGACTGCTGGCTTGGAAGGCTCAATAGCAAATCTTATATTATACAATTTGAATAAAATATGGTCACAATAGAAATATTTCCGAGTTAGCTCCACAATGTCTGCATTGGTGGAAATGGAATTAAGCTTTATGCTAGGTGACCTTACCTAATTGTCATGCAGAATGACTTTTATGATAAACCACAAAAAAGCAGACACGCAGTTTCTCAAAGGCTATGAAAATTACATTACCATCTTTTGTTGATTCTTAACAGAATTCCCAAGCTGCAGAAAATTAATGGCCATCGTTTTCAATGCCATTCCTGCAACCAATATAAAAAAGCAATTACTATATGAAAACGTAAAGCAATAACAAAAGGATAATTTGCTTGCAGTAGTAAATGCATGCCTGCCTGTCCAGGTCCTGGGTGTGTGGTATTCCAAGGGGGGGTTCCCCGAAGCACTTTATGTTTGGCTGGGTGGGATGAGACCCAGTGATTGTTAAAATAATTAAATAATTTGCATATGTTGGTAGTTTGTCAAAGAAAGACCTGTTCACTCATTGCATCTAGATTTGTGGGTCATGTCTTTTTTTTCCAGCAAAGCTGAATGAGATGCAAGAAAGTAAAACAGCATGCTTAATGTTACATCCTTGGTTAGTGCCTCCTATAGAATTCTGTCTCAAGCCTCTCCATACTCTGTCTCATCTAAAAGTTACACTCCAGGGCCAGTCCTTTAGGAAATAGAGGAACTGACCCAGATTCTCTAGGGAACCCAGTCTTTGTTGGGCATAGGCCTTGGGCTATCAGTTATGGTTCCAGACACAGTAGAGTCTAAAACAACCTCAAGTCTGCTCTAAACTGTGCTTGCTGGTAACAGCTCCAAACAAGTCATATGCCAGCTGTGGGTTACAGAAGTGCATTGTGTCCCAGAAACAGTCCTCTCTGCCCTTCCTTGCCCCAAGCTTTCCCCCATACTACAGGTGGATGGAGTGGCCTAGGATCCTTCTGCACTAGATCTGTGAATTTGTGGGACAGTCCCTCCTTCAGAGGATCTCCAGCATGGGAGACTGAGCAAGTGTGCCCAAAGCAGCACAAGGGAAGTGGCAAAATAGCAAGATCTGGCCTTTGAGTCTATTCTTATTTGCCCTAATCTACATTAGAAAAGTTCAATTGAAAACAATGGAGTTACATCAGTGTAGAAACTGATGCAACACTGATCAGCATCAATCCTAAAGGCTGCTTTCTGGAACTGTTATAAATTACAATAGTGCTGTTCATGCAGTCAGATCAACAAAAATATGCATAGACTGATGGCACTGGTGTCCAAGGTATATTGGAACAGTTTATTAATTTAAACAAATACCAATCACATATTTTCTATGAATATGAAATTGCAACGTTCATTAAACATTTACAGTGTATACACGAACTTGAAAAGAACAGGATTTTGAGATTGTATTCGGACAAAATTGCTGCTCTGGGGGCCTATATAAATTAAAAGTTAATCTCAGCCTTGGGTTAATCTAATTATTGCTTCCTTTTGAAGTACAAGAAGCAATATTTACTGAATAGATTATGGAGCTTTGAAGGTACATCTAGCTTTGAAGATTAAACACCACACATGTTGTTAGTATAACCGCGCTCAACCTTTTTCCTTTCTATAAAATGAGAATTTGGAGCTTGCTGTGAGATTTCATGTAGCAGTAGAATTTCATTAATTGACAATATGGTAAAAGTATATAGCGGGTTAGATCACCAAACATACACACTGCAGACAGACATTTTCATACAAGCCACATTCATTCTGGTGTACACAAGATGCATTCATCCTGGTTTCTGGTGGATATTATTGGGCCAAGTTGCTCCAAGGCAGACTGGAGAGGAGGACAAGTTTGAATCTCCAGCCACCCGTTCTGTCTCATGCCCCACCCCCTGACCTTCTGCAAAAAGAGATTGGTCCTCAAAGTTCCATTTCTTAGGGCCGTCCTAGTGCAGATGTACTGTTTGCTTCCCAGGAGGCCTGGAATAATCCATGTTTTGTACACAGGGCTCTGCAGAGAAGTCATGAATCCTCAGAAATAGTTTAGTAGACACCTGCTGAAAGGAATAATGTAAGTATTACTTGCAACCTTTCTCATTTGTAAATCCCTGCCCTACAGAGAGATTTTGAAGGGGATCATGCCCTGGAGAAAGGCGATGTCTCCTTTCCAGTGTATGTGCCCCCCCAGGATCCCACAATCAAGCTCATCCTTTATTAAACTCAAACCAGCCTGTGTAGATCCAGTTGCATTATTTGATTAGAACAGACCTACCTGTGTATTTCTGTGTCTGCTAGTTTGTAATCTACGTTTTAAATATTTAATTTAATTTAATCAGAGATAGGTTTGAGTGGGTGAAGTTTGAATTCAGTAAGTGGAGGTTCTCAGAAATGTGTGGTTTCTCTCTCTATTCTACTGTGCTCCATGGGCACATATAGGCTTACCAGAAGATCGATGCTCCGGAAGTCAATCTTCTGGCGTTCAATTTAGTGGGTCTAGTATAGACCCATAAATCGAGTGCTGAGAGCAGCTCCTGCAAGGAGCAAGGGAAGCCTATGTAAGTGCTTGCTCCTGTCAGCCTCCTGCAGCGTGGACGCTGACATGGCTTGGCTTAAGGTAAGCCGACTCCAACTATGTATTTTGTGTAGCTGGAGTTGTGTACCTTAAGCCAACCTTCCAAGTCCGGTGTAGACCTGGCCCATGTGCCTGAAGTCAGAATTCCTGAAAGCAGCGTCTGTTGATCTGTGTATGTGTGACCTATGTATCTGTGACCTATGAGGAGCAGCTGAGGGAGTTGCGTCTATTTAGTCTGCAGAAGCAAAGAGTGAGGGGGGGATTTGATAGCAGCCTTCAACTTCCTGAAGGGAGGTTCCAAAGAGGATGGAGAAAGGCTGTTCTCAGTAGTGACGGATGGCAGAACAAGGAGCAATGGTCTTAAGTTGTGGTGGGAGAGGTCCAGGTTGGATATTAGGAAAAACTTTCACTAGGAGAGTGGTGAAACACTGGAATGGGTTACCTAGGGAAGTAGTGGAGTCTCCACCCCTAGAGGTATTTAAGTCTCGGCTTGACAAAGCCCTGACTGGGTTGATCTAATTGGGATTGGTCCTGCCTAGAGCAGGGGGCTGGACTTGATGACCTCCTGAGGTCTCTTTCAGCTCTGTGGTTCTACGATTCTATGTGCCCTCACTCTCTTTGTGTCTCCAACAGAGGAGATAGAGGGCAGGGAAGACTACCTGCCTCTCTGGTTCCTTCTCTACTTCTCTCCTGTCACGATCTGGGAGTTGTGCTGGCTCACAGTCTTAATATGAGACAACAGTGCAATGCTGTTGTAGAAAAGGAAAAAGCAGTTTTAGATTGCATTAAGAGAGGCACAGCGTGCAAGTCATGGAAGGTGATAGTGTCACTCTGTTTGGTGCTGATTGGGCCTGAGCTGGAGCACTGAGGCTATGTTTACACTGCAGGGAAAAGTCAGAAAAAATACACAAATTGCGAACCACAATTTACATATCTTTTTCCGCTTTTTTCCCAAAAGAAGCTTTTCCAAAATTTGGCCCATCTACATGGGGCCAAATTTCTGAAAGACTCCTATTTTGGAACATCCTTTATTCCTCTCACCGAGAGGCATACAGGGATGCTGAAACAACACGTCCGCTTTTTTGGAAACTGTTCTGAAAAAGCGGACTTGTTCATTGGACGTGGCAGAGCTTTTCCGGGATACCGGAGCTCTGCAGTCTAGTCTAATTTTGGTCAACACCACATAGAAAGGATGTGGAGAAACTAAAGAATCCAGAGATGAGTGACACAGATAATCAAAGGGAAGGACTGCAAGCCAAACGAGCAAAAGCTGAAGGATAAGAGGAAATTAAGGGGTGGGTCATCATAACAGTCTTCAAATGCTTGAAACAGTGCCATAAAAATGGAGAAAAGTTGTTCTCTCATCACAGAGGGCTGGACAAGGGCAATGGGTTCAAACTACAACATAGCAGATTGAGATTATGAACTGGCAGTCTTCTTCCCTGACTTCCTCTCTCCCCAGTTGCTTTGTAGACAGATCTAGTTTTCCTTTAACTTAGGGTATTGGTGTTTCTGCAACTTGGCTTTGTAGGAATTTCTCAATTTCTTTGATTTTTAGTAGTGTCTCAACTTGCCCCTCCAATCCAGGAATGTTTTTCTCCAGCACAGCCATGAACTTACACTCTTCTATCGTTGGCCATCTGGAGATCACACAAGTGATGAATCTGGAAGGAAGCTTCTCTGACTTCCTGGTGCATGTCTACCCACAGGGGAATACACATAGAGATCAGCATTCAAAGAACTACTGAACTTTCCAAATGCTTCAGATCTTTTGGATATGCAGTGTTGGTTCAAATCCAGCTCTATAATTACCTTAGAACTGTTGACTATACTGTTTATAGAAATAATGGATCTGCAACATCTGAACAAGCTTTAAGGAAAATTTTCTGCCTATCTGAAGGTTTTTGTTGAATTAACAATTTACACACTAATCAAGTTATAGTTAATTGAAATTAGAGATGGTAGGAAAGTATTTTGGGGGATTTCACCACAGATATTCTGAGCGCCAAGTTTCTCAGAAGAATAGAACATTCTGAGGTCTGTGTTCTTAAATGTTTTGCTGAAAAATATTTTCAGAAAGCTTTTGAAACCTCATTTTCCTCAGTGGTCCTGAGTCTGAGCTTCAGGGAGAGAACTGATTCGGGCTTTTGAGACCAGTGGGATTCTCTAACCCCCTATAAGTGTAACTTAAGTGTAATCTCATTTTAAGGTGCTTTTAGATACAGCTGATATACTGTGTTCTTGAAATTCATTTAAATGAACCTCAAAGTACTGTACTGCATGACAATACGTGCATCAATAACCAGAACAACAGGAGTAAGAGATAGAAAGGATATGCTTATTGTTTGATGTGAGGCTCCAGATGAAATAGCTGATCATTCTGACCATCTGTAAATTTTATTTTCATATATTTCTTTGTACTTATTCTGCTCATATATCTAGTGCCTTGCAGTAGGGCATTAAGTGATATGACTAATCTTGGCCTTGCATGGTTCTTTCTTACTCTCATGCTCACCTCATGAGAATTGTGAGTGCCGTGGCAATGCTTGTTTCACTAGGGTTTTTCTTTTCTTTTTCTATCGACAAGTTGCTATGTGTTTGAAATGAAAGGTAAAAAAAGTTTACTTTATACTTGGAACAGAAGGTGGTGAGACTTATAATGGTCCTTAGTTCCTTTGAGTTTGGGGTTGGGGGGTTTACATTACATCTGTGGCCTTTGCAGTATGGACTCATGTTAAAATCTCCCAGAGCAAGGCGGCTGGTCTATTTTGCCAACAATACAGTATCACTGAGGTCCTTACTGAACCATTTAGTCATCCTTGGTCTTTAAATGAGCCTCAGGGCTGTTAGCTTTGGGTCCATTGCCCATTGTTAGATGAATTAATTCAAAGGAATTTGTTTTAGATTCAGTACTTTGCCTCCTAGGCACAATATAGAACGCACAGTGGTACAGAGCAAGGGGCTGTCCCCGGGGGGAAGCATGAAGCAGTATGAAAAATTTCCAGGTTTCTATTAGAAAGAACAACAGGAGGGGGCCAGTGTGGTTTCACACAGGCCTACACATATAACTACTTGTCCAGTAGCCTTCACTTGCTTACTACACAAAACCAGACTACAGCCATTACCATAATCCCATGGCTTGATTGTTGCTGAGAGAGGATGTGCCCCTTTTTAGAGATGAGAGCTTAATTATTTTATAATTATTTTCATTACAATGATTCTTGAGTTTGGAGCAAACTGTTATTTCTGCAGTGCTTTTATATGTAGCTATTTATTGGAGATTAGTGAATTAATGCATTAGCTTGGGAAGCACTGTGACATTGCTGGGACTATGATTCAACAAGAAAAAGGTTGGTAGTTTGTCCATGAGACATCCAAACTGCTCACCTGTCCTCATCCTCCACCTGAGAACTAATGTAATAACATCATATGATATACAAAGATGTTGCTGCATATAAAATAAAGAAATGTTAGGGTTCAGTAAAAAGCTGGGACCCAGGAGAATCCTGGACTGAGATTTTAGCCAAACAATTTATTCATCATAAGATCTCAAGGAAGTCTCATGGCTTCCTGATGTTTCAGTCAATCTATGTGAAAAACTCCACTCTGTGTCAAGCTACCATTCTATAAAGAAGGCCTTTCTATTTCCATTTTTAAAAAAAATCAATCAAAACTAGTACTAAAGGTGTATATTCATGATAGCTATGTGCACTTTCTCTGATCGAATAGCGACATATTGTGTGTACTGGCAAGTGTTACAGCACATTACTATAGAATTTACACCAGCTTGATGAAGTGCAGTGCAAAGTCTTGCTCAATTTTGCATGTCAAGGGCTGCTATGGAAATTAATGCAGCCCTAGAGGCAGCAGCAAGGGAAAATATTGCCATTTTATGTGCCAAATCTTATGAGAGATTTTAAAAATCACCTCAGTAAGTAAGTTCTGCTCTTTGCTAAGAAGTCAACCATTTTTATTGAATTTAGTCATGTTCATGGAAAATAGCTTGGCTTAATCATTTCAATAATACAAGCTTTGTGCACTGGCCAGTGTGATGTGGCTCGAGAGACAGGTACTCGATGGCTTTATCTTTTTGTCATTTGTAGCATAAAATAAGAAAAAAATCTCAAGTATTTAGTATGTTCCAGCTCAAGCTTTCCACGTACCCAGTGCCCAAAGTTTGTGTGCTCAACATCTTGTAAGACTGAGCCCTTCATGAAAGTCATTAGACTTTTTGTAATGCCCAGCACTTGCACGTTTGCTGAAAAGCTTAGTTTTGGGTTGGCCTTAAAAATTAACAAACTTTACCACACTGTTTTGTATGATACCTTTGCTTTGTATCTCATAATCACAGCAAACTAAAGATACTGGACACGGTTCAGGCTTCAACTTAAAGAAACACTCCTTTTTTTTAAATGTTCGAGGATCATTTTAATATTTTTTCTAAGAGCAGGGAGAAAGCAGACCACCACAAATGTGGGTGCCTCTCAGTAAAATGAATCTTTTTTATTGTCAATATTGAAATACACTGCTCAAGTCAATGCTGAAGAGCCAAAGAAAAACTGCTCTGGAAGTCGTGGTAGAAAGAGGAAGCATTTCAACCTGAGGAGTTGAAAGCATATATGACAGGAACACTTGGCACCTGCAAAATAAACCTGCTGCTAAATGGTGTAATAACAAGCAAGGTGATTTGTACTATTAAACAGCTGTAGCAGGTCAGAGACTAAGTGGAACCAGTTCTTTGAAATACATTTCACTACTGCATATAAAAATGAGAAAAGGAAGAGGGATCGTTAATATTCTCCTTCCAATGCATGGACAACCGGTCTACTCAGGTGGCTTTTGAAAAGACACAGTGCTATTCCAGGGAGGCAGTTTCATTGTTGTTAGCCTGAACTAGCTGATTTTCATGAGTTCTGAAAGGCTCACGTTTCAATTTAGCTAAATATTAAAAATGGCTAAATAATGGAGAGTGTTCAGGTTGCACAAGAGAGCTCATGTTAAAGACCACCTGCCTATGGCAGCCGGGGCTATTTTTAAAAATATTTTCCTCATTTCAAGTGCCTAAATCCAGAGGCCACCTGTTTCCTGTCTTTCCTTCTTCAGTCTCATAAGTTTTATTGTAAATACAGGTGAGCAAAATAAAGTATGTTGTTTGGCATTAGGGAGCTTGAGGAGTTTCAATAATAGCTGAAGCACAAGCCAGCTACTTCTGGAGCTTTCCAACATCCTCAGTGAACTTCATGAGGGAGAAGTAAAATCTTTTCCCCTTGAGGATTCTGATTTTGAACTGTGGCCGCTCTACTCCAATAGTTTCTTTGACACTCACTAGCACCGGGTGCTTCAGCGGGGGGTGCAAGAAAACTCATTGTGGGGCATTATGAAAGGGGAAGTTTTGGCATAAGACACCTACTGATGTTTGGGCTGAAAGAGGCATAATGAGGTGTATCCTAGCACTGCCACTGCTATTTAGAAATTCACTAAACAACTGTATCTAACAGCAACTTTGCTTATTCAAGGACTGGCTTGTTCCCTCCATGGAAGTCTGAAACCATCACGTTAGTAACTATTTTAATATTTTTATCACTGTGACTTTTATAGCATGAGGACTCTTAGAGTGGTCTGTATTGGGGCACGTTTGGTAGCATATCACCAAAACCAGATATTTGGGCAGTTCCTTGGCTGGTATGAGTAGTGTGACACCACTTAATATCAGTGGTGGAGCTGGTCCAGTATGTTTGGGGAATGAACTTGTCATTTGCTTAAGTCTAAATGCAAGTTACCCCCTTCTGGTAGCCCAATGAGGTCAAGCTTGGATAAGGCCACTTTAATACTATTTCTAATCCCAATGACTGAAGGTACAATTTACAACAATAGGAAGTCAGTCATTACAATGAGGGTTCAGGCATTATGTTCAGAAGACTGACCTGCTGACAACCACGCAGGTAGATTTCTATTCTGTCAACTTCTTGGTAGAGGCTTGTGACTATCTAAGGTGGGGGTGGGAAACCTCAGGCCTGGGAGCCAGATGCGGCTCCTGAGGCTCAGGGCCCCACCCAGCATTGGGGAGCCTGTGCTGGTGCTCCAGCCCCCCTGCTATTCCCCTGCAGGGCTGGAGCACACAAAATCTACTAGGCTGCCCCTCTCTCCCCCCCCCCCCCAGGCTCTGGTGTGGGAGGGGAATGCGGGGAGTGTTTATCTCCTTCTCAATCAGGGATCATGTCATTAAAGGGTTTTTTGCTTTTGTTTTTTTGCTTCTTACTTGTGCGTGGCCCCGACTGACTTTTCTGTGGGTCAGCGGCTCATGACTCCACCCCTGATCTAAGGCAGTATTTCCCAAATGGTTGATTGTGGCCCACAGGTATATTCTGGATGGTTTGTAGGGCAGGTAGAGAAGGAGGGCTGGAGAAAGAACAGGAACTAGCACTGTGAGATGGGTTCAGTGTGGCTGGGTCCTGTTCCAGGTACTGTTGACCTTGCATCCAACGTCACACAACCACTCAGCGCTGTGACCCCACGTGCCAAGTTAGAACACCTGGAGCAAGAAGCCAAGCCCAGCCCTGAAGGAGAGGAGCTGCTGCTGTGGAGTCAGGCCTGGGGTGGAGGGTGCTGCTGCATGTGACCAGTTCTGGAGGAGAAAGATACTGGCCTGTGTCCCTGAAACCCGCCCCTCCCCCAGCGTCTGGATGGACTGTAAAAAAAAAAAAAAGCAAGTGCAGTTGGTGGGTACCTTACTAAAAAGGGTGAAACCACTGATCTAAGGCCTATGTGAAATGTGAGCCAGTTTATCTACCGAATGAGACTAGTCTGGTGTAATTCATTTGTTTTCCATTGTCACTACTGTGTGACGTAACAGGATACAGATGCAGGACTCGACAGCACACATTTTAGACGAAGGTCTTCTAACTCTGTTCACAGCATGAATGTCATGAAAGTTAAAGCCTTTCAGAGAGGTACAGCATATTTATTAAGACCAACAGAAGTATACAAATATTTGTGAACAAAAAGCCAAAAATCAGTCCTGGTTTATTATTCTCTAGCATACTGAGGGAAAGCAGAAGGGTGGCTTTCTCTTTATGGAAAAGCAGTGGAGTCTCAATGGGATTCAGTTCGGACTAAAGACACTACATGTTCTTCTCTTCTTTTCTCTCCCCTGTGGGAATGCTTCATTTGGTGAATTCTACTGCTAATGTAAGTAAGGCACTTTCCATGACCAGGCACAGTTATACTACACATTGCAAACTGACCTATAGCACCTGTGTGCAGAAAGCATGCCTCAATGAGACTGTGTTGTGAACAGACCTCTGCTAAGGCCTAAACTGAAACCTCCATAATCAGCCTCTTCTGTGAGGTAAATCACGTCTGAATCCAATTCTGCAAAGAGCCGCAAGGCTAGTAACTCAGAAACCCATTTGGTCTTCCATGCAGAGTCCATTTTTATAAACATTACCACGCTCACTCTTCCATCTTCCACTCTCATCACTATTTTTAAAAAGTTACCAATTCATATTATGAAAGCTCACGCATGGGCACTTCTCTCTCAACACCTGAAATCTGCACTTCTAAACTTAAGAGAAAAGCAACACAGATCTTTGTAGTTCCTATCAGTAGTTTTATGTGGTGTCCTTATGACATTTCCAAACAACAATACTTCAGATCATGTCCTTCTTTTGGTTGCTCCTTATGAAGCACTGGAAACAATGTGTCATAAATTAAAGATTACAAAAAATGCTTTTAAAAAAATAACTTAATTGTTATAGGTATGTAGGTGAAAATCTTGCACTGAATATTAAATACTACCCTTAGAGCTTTTTGGTCATCAAGGCATACAGTTAGAAAAACTAAATATAACTTTATTCCAAAGTGCTACTGGTATTAGAAACTGTGTGATCAGAGGTAAACAATATTTTCTTCAACTCTTGCTCCATTTTCTGCATCTTGTGAGCTGTAAGATGGAGGATTCAGCAGCTCAACCTCTACAAGCGGCTGGGCCTGAATGCATCCAGGATTCAGACTGTGCGTTCTTAGGCACTGGATCTGGGACAGAGTTAAGTCTGTAACACATATAAAGGACACAATAGAATAAACAGATGACAGACTCACAACTGACAGACAAAATTCTTACCATTTGTTAAACCACCACAATGTACATACAGTATTTGTGCATAAGGAAAAACCTAATTACAATAGGAATGCACCCTACAGTGAAGCAAAACACAGGCTTTTGTCATAGCAGAGTGAAATCAATGGATATCTTTCCATTGCTTTCAAGGGCTTGGGCTGATGCTTATGTTTTTAGTACCATGGTTAAAAATGACAACTATATCCATAAAAGAAGTTTATATCTATCCTGTAGTTATTCTGCATGCACTTACGCAATGGTATCAATTAGGGATGTGATGGTGTACACATTTAAACAGTTAACAGATGAGCCTGGGCACATCAGTTAACCTTCACGGTTACATGCACATACAATTCCATACCCTTCTGTATCAGCGTGGCGGGGAGGGGGAGCAGGTGGGAGCCAGTGCTTGAATGCAGCGCAGGGGCGGGGGCAGGCAGTTCCCCACCCTGCATGTAAATGTGTAACTGCTGAAAATTTCAGCAGTTACATGTTTACCAAAAAAATGCATTTTTAACATCCCTAGTATAAGTACCATAAGAGATGCGTTTGAAAGGCAGCACATAGTACATAACACATCTTCCATTTGTCCTTGTTAGGGAGAGCACCTTTTTCATAAAAATTTTAGTCAGCACATAAGGGGTATATTTTCAGGTAGTCTTACATTTTATTTGTGGGTACATTTTTTGTGTAAATTACATAACAGCCATACTGGTACCAGCCACAACTGGAAGCCAGTATACTGGGCGAGATGGACCATTGGTCTGATCCAATGCCAGATTCTTCAGAGTGAATGAACAGAAAAAGGCAGTTATCAAATGAGCCATCTCCCAGGTGCTGGTAGTCAAAGTTAGACACACCCAGAGCATGGGGTTCTGTCCTTCATCATCTTGGCTAATAGCCCTTGATGGACCTATTTTCCCTGAATGTACCATTCATGATTTTACAGGCCTCTGTCAAATGCCACTCCCTGTTTCATCTCTTTTCCAAGTTCCAGACTTTTTTTTAATCACTCCTCATATGCAAGCTGTTCCATGCCCCAATTGTATTTTTTGCCATTCTCTATATTTTTTCCAGTTCTAACAGAATATGCGGTTTCCTTTGGAAGCTGTATCATTGTACTGTTATGTTCTGAGGTGCAACCTGCATCACAAGGAGAAGGTACCATTGCACAGAGGACTCCACACAAGGTATTGGCATCAGCAAGTCTTGATTTCTGATCCTGGCTGTGCCACTGACATTTATTGTTACTTGGATCTAGTTACTTCCCTCTTATCCTCAGTTTACCCCATATATAAGACATCAGTATGTAGCTATCTGCCTCCCTCCCTCCCAAGGACATCATAGGATTAGCTGAGTAATGTCTGTACAGTGCTTTGAACGTACAATGCACCACGAGTGCTAAGTGTGATTTGTATTGTGAAGATCTTGCTCTTTAGGTGTCACTGATTATGCACTTCCTGCTAATTACAAATTTGAGAAAAGGAAGGAAAATGAAAAGCCTTTGCTGTGGCTATTTTCCACTACATTTAGAAAACAAACCAATAACTGCTTTGGTGGCTCAAACACATTTTGCAACGCACAGTTCACAAATGGCTCCATTTGTACAACAAGAGGCAAGCATTTACAACACATGGAAACACTTCTGAGTCCTGACATCACTATTGAACGAAATGATTTATGGACAGTTTTTGGAATTCTGCTCTCTCACACAGATTTTAAGGACAGCCAGGACCAACATAATTCAGCACATTCCAGGAAACAGATCTTCCCCTACCCACTCCTCTGAGGCCATGTCTTCACTTCACAGATCAATGCTGCTGGTGTCCATCTTCTGGAGATCGATCTAGTGGGCCTAGTGAAGACCCCTAAATCGAATGCTGAGGGCGCCCCCATCAGCACTGGTACTCCTTGCTGCCATGAAGAATAAGGGAAGTCAATGGGGGCCTTTCTCCTGTCAACCTCCTGCTGTGAGGATGGTGCCACAACTCAGCTTAAAATATGTCAACTCCACCTACGTTTTTACATAGCTGCAATTGCATACCTTAAACCAATCTTCCCTGATAGTGTGTACCTGACCTGAGTTACTGAGGTCCTCAAATCACAGTTTAAAGAATTTAAATTCAGAGAATTCACACTTAAACTAGTTTAAACCTGTAAGTTACCCATGCTACAGAGGAAGGTGGCTCCTGTGATTTTACAATGCTACGCCAAAGGCCCACATGTTGTGGGTGTCACATGTGAGGCAGGGAGAGGGAACACGAGAACTGTAAGGGCACATCTACACAGCAGGGTGAAAGCCAAAATAAGGTACGCAATTAACTTAGCTCAAGTCGAAACAGTTTAATTGAGTAGCTTATTTCAGCTTTTGGCGCTGTCAACACAGCAGGAAGTCCAAGAAAGAGCACTCTTCCTTCAACTTCCCTTACTCCTCATAACATGAGGGTTACAGGAGTCAGAATAAGAAGTCCTTCAGCTCAACCTTATTTCAACCTAATGTTGAAATAACAAAATCCATGTCTACACTACAAGCAGTTATTTCAGAATCACATCAATTATTCTGAAATAATGCTGTTGTGTAGACATAGCTTAAAGGAACAATGAGGTTAAGCCAAAATGAGTAGAAGTCATTGCTTTATTATGAGGCTCTTAAAATAGCTCTTTCAAAGTTAAAGGGCACGAGTCTCAAATATGGGATGTTTCAGCCACTATGAGGGTATCAAATATTTTTTGGCCTTCAAATGCTTGGTGTAAACTGACAGATGAAGAAAGCACCATTCTTGGCTGCCATTTGAATAAGCTGGAACATAGACTGAATATGTCATCTTAGAGGCACATTGTGCTTTTATTAGGCAGGGCCTATGTGCGGAGAGGGTGCTTCAGTGCCATGAGAGCTCTCCAGAGAGCAGATGGTACCACAGTTGGCAGCAAGATGCTAGCTGCTCAGGGAAGAATGAAGGGACTGTCCCAAAACAGCAAATGAGTACCTCGAATGCAGGAAGAGTTGAACAAATGGGGCCCGTTGTATGTTTACATGTATGCCACTCTGCACTCTTGGGGGTGCGTCTACACTGCAGGGCTTAACTCGAAATAAGCTACGCAAATTGAGCTATGTCAATTGCTTATTTCGAAATAGGGAACGTCTGCACAGCACTTATTTCGAAATAGAGCACTCTTCCTCCAACTTTCCTTATTCCTTGTACAATGATGGTTACAGGAGTCAGAGTAAGAAGTCCTCCAGCTTGACAGTATTTTGACACTATTTCGAATAACTGCCTGCTGTGTGGATGTGGACTGCGTTATTTCAAAATAGTGCTGCAATGTAGACATACCCTTGTTATGGATAGTAGTGAAACCTAAAAAGAGCAGTGTTTCATGATCCTCTTCTTCAGAACCCTGATGTATGGTCTGCAGTGCACGTAAATGTGTTGCAGTTAGTGATAGATGAGCAGTGATAGATTCAGATAAATCCTCTTTACTTTAAATGCATATCCAACATCTAATCAAAATCTTTAGAGCAGAGCTACTAGCCCAAGGCCTAAGCCTATTGTATGCTCATCCAAACAATCCACACTGGGACAGAGTTCCATTAAAAAAGGAAGAAATTATAATACTCACATGCTAAAGTGGAGTTTACTAGAAATAAATATTCTCTAGTATTAATAGTCAAGTATTAACTCAACAGCATAAGAAGCCACTGCAGATTATGGGTAAAGGCAGATTATGGGTAAAAGCTCTATGTGTGAGCTTCTTTTGGTGGGTCCCTTCTAACTCTCCTGCCTACAGCAGACACTAAATATAACACACACACAAGGAAGATTATAAAACTAATTTTGAGTTAAGCAGTACTTTGTTCTGCTTATTTTCTACCTTCTCCCCCTCAACTTTGAAGCAAAATTTCCAAATTTTAGAGGACCACTCTACTGTGGCCACTGAGGCGTAGCTCCAGACCTCTTTGGCAGAACATGGTTTAAACCAGAGCACTTCTTGTGAGGTTCTGAACACTGTCAACTGTCTCTGATTTTCTTGTGAGCTGGGGGCACTCAACCCCTCACAAGATGCGTTCAGCACCTAGCTGCACCAGCCCCTTTATGATTCAATTATTTCTCTGTGAAATTATTAATAGAATTGCTCATAACATCCTGTTCCATGCATCATGGTTATTTCCAAGTGACGCTAAACCCTGGCAAAAGCAGACTGTGTGGGAAAGGAAGAGGATATGGCAGCCAACATGAACAGAGGGCCACATTGTTGGTCCCAATTTCAGCAGCATGTAACAACTGGAAAGTTGCTCTGCAGGAGCAGATGTGGGTTCCTCTGAGAAAAGGGAGTCCTCAGGCAGTTTAGTACTGGAGCTGGCCTCAAAACATCTTGTTGCTTCTTCTCAGATCTATCTATCTATCTATATATATATATGTTTTTTAGAGAGTTTGTGCATCCGTCTGTCATTGATTCCATCTGTTCAAGAACTCCTCCTAAATGGTAAGAGCTAGGACCACCAAATTTGGTAAGCAGCTTCCTCTTGTCATAACTTAAGGCAAGGTCATGGTTTGGTTGTGTCAAGAAAATGGGATGTGCCTGGAATTCAGTTGTTTCCTGCAACATGGAAAGGGAGGTGGCTGATAGGAGAGATAATTATACTGCAGAGTGACCACGGGGGGGACAGTCATACTAGGAAGAGACTAGCCAGCTGAGGCCAGGGCTCTCCATGCTGCCAGCAACTGGCTCAGGTAAGTGTCCCCCTTGGCCAAACTCTTCCACACAGGCCTTCGCCCGCAGTGCTGGACAGAGTGGGGGAAGTCCCAATGCCTGCAGAACCTGCAGACCAGGGCCAAGTAGTGGAGCCCCTCTCTTCTGGACAAGCTGGGGGCTGGTGCTGTCCAGTACAGCCCTGCTCCCTCTGCCAGGAGCACTGCAGGATCCAGAGCTGGGCAGGAGGAGGGGGAGTTGGGAGGGGGAGGGGACAGGAAGCTGCATGCAGTCCTCATCACTGTGGGTGGCCCCAGTCACTCGCCTCAGCCCCCTGCCCTGTTTCCTGCAACCCCACCCCCTGCCCAGAAGGGCCCAAGCAATGCTGGGTAAGTGTTCTTATATTCAACAGCTAGATGGTGATGATCTGTTTTATTTAACTACCTCTTATTTAAACATACAAAAGGCCAAATCCTCAGCTGCTCCATATTTCCTCTAGGCAGAGCTGAGGAGAGGAAGGCTCACCCAGTGCTGGGTTAGTCAGCTACACCAGCTACCCTACCTCAGAGGGTGAGTTGAAGGCAGGAAAGGGTAGGAACAGGGTGTCTGAGTAGCCCTAGACAGCTGTATGCTACACTAGCAGCTTCTTCAGCCCAAGCCAACCTAGTATAGATGCAGTGGAAAAATGGCTTTAAGCCACCCTTCTCCCTCAGCTGAGCATCTGGCCCTGAGTGTTTAAATGAGAGTTATTGAAACCATTTAATGACAAAAGGAGCTAGAGGCTCTTTAAATAGCTGGTGAGCTCTAAAGTCCACAAAGAGCTAAGACACAGAAACACATAGGCAGTTTCAGCATTAAAAAAAACTAATCAAATTCTGTTTAAATGTAAAAGAGATGGCCCAAGCGCATGTAAATGAACTGTGCAAGGAACAGGAACTCATAAGGGATGTAATTTCTGTCCAGCCAGACTGTAACAATAGAGGGCAAATATAAGCAGGTTCAGCTTCCATGGAAGGCTGAGGCAAAAGCAGAGGTCATATAAAGAGCTGTAATTGAGGTATACAGTGGTCAGAAAATTGGTGCAAGTTACACTGCTTTGTCATTTGCACCCATATACCATGCTGTGCACAAGCAAAACAAGAGACTGGCCTGGTAATGCAGCAGGGAAAGTGACTAACAGGAAAAACCGACTGACTCCCCACCTTCAGCCCACTGTCATGCTGTATTGATTCAATACCACAAATGGTTCCCTGACCACCACTCTGTCCTGGAAACTGGTCTCTTCAGGTTGGCCTCAGGTGCTCAAACACAATAATGATGTGGACAGAAAAGAACAGACAGGGTGTCAGGGAATATAGTGGTGCACCATTACCATAAAATGTGAGCGCAAATAACAAAGTCCTCTACAGCTCCCTCCCGCTCTGATCCAGATTCCCTTTCAGTCCATATGCAATGATATCCCATGGAATAGATGTAGAATTCCTTATGCCCCAACCGCCATCATGTTCCCTGAATGAGGTTACTGTGATTTCAGCAGCCACACAGCATACATATCAGCTACTTTTTGCATAAAATACTTTTTAAAAAATGCCATGTTTTTCTATACAACCACACATCAGCTTTTGTACCATGCACCAGGTTTTATCCCATGCCATCAGGACTAACAGCTGACATGTCAAGTTCAGCCCAAAGGTATTTTGCAATGGCAGAGGTACTGTATGTAATCCCCAAACCAGCATTCCTTCATAATGGGAAGCTTTTACAGAAGCCTTGGTACTACTAGACTATTAGTTGTTTGTTACGTTTTTCTTAAGTATTGTGTTACCTGTACATGTGATGGACTCTGGGCTTTTCAAAGGCCGGAATTAGACATTCACTGACCATTGCAATTTTATGGGAATTGAGTGTCTAAATCCCTTAGGTTCATCTGAAAATTCTAGCCTAGGTCATTACTGCATTTGTCTATATTCTGCCTATCACCACAGTATCTGTCTTGTATATGAAATCAATAGCAATGGTCAAATCCCCAGTGAGATTCTACTTGAGAGTTGTTAGGATTTTTATTCCATGCTGAATATTTTCCCAGTATTGAATGTATTTTACACATTAGGGGTTCAGTTGTGGCTGTGAACAACCCACCGTAGCAGCAACAGGATGAAGTGTGCTGCTCCATGGGGATGCCAGGAGCGGAGGCAATTAAATACAAGCTGGAGTGCACTGCCACTGTGCCCCTCTTGGCAAGAATATGGATGTGCCCCCTACCTATTTCTGCCACCTGGCACAGGGGAGGTGGGTTAGTGCCATAGTTACCCTCCTTTCCCTTTTTAAGTTACAGAGTCTCTGGACTAGGGATATAAACACCCATTAAACAGAACTGGTTAAATGATAACTTTTTAAACTGGTTAACTGTGGTGGACTGGGGTCCCGTGGGCAAGGGGGGGGCCTGCTCTGGCCAGCTAGCCCTGTCATACCGCAGGCATGAGGCTTGGTCTGGCTGAGCTCAGGCCTCAAGTTAACTGGTTACCTGGTTTTAGCATTAGCTTACCAGGAGATCAGTTAGCTGCTCCTGGTACAGAAAGGTATAGACAGGGTACACACCCAGAAAAACTATGGCCCTCATGCCATCGAGGAAAGAGAAGCCATTTCTTAACCAGCTGAATACAATTAAAGGGCAGCATTAAAATTCTTAAGTCGATTTTCAATGTATTTTTAAGCAGTCCTACAGAAGAAAGAGCAGCTGCTACATTTCTCAGGCAAACAAGAGAGATCTGTAGGAGAGATCTTTTCACAAAATGCAGATGAGCAATTAGATCAAAGCAGATCCAGGGTTAATTAGCCTTGACAGTCTTTATAGCGTTTTAAATTATTTTAAATGAAGGAATCTCATTTACAGTCCTGTGATATTAAAGGTCTGTGGCAGAATATTTTTCCTGTCTCTGCCTTCAGTTGTTGACCACAGTATCATTACTGGAATATCACAGGGCTATATATGCCTATTATTTGTGCAATTATTAATGTAAACAAAGTACCATGGATTTTGTTTTAGCTTCCCAATTGTTTAGGAGGATTCAGTTAAAAGCTTATGGACCAAGTTCATAGCTGGCTTAAATGGGTGCAACTCCACGTTCATGTCTTATAGAGTAGGGTCATTAAAAACAGTTTTGTAAAGAATGTTAGATATCATGATGTCAACAAGATTCAGGATCTTCTGCATCAGATACACAGGTCTCTTCACCACTGGAACAGAAGGTAACCTCTAGGCTAAAATATGTATTTTTGTTTTGTATTATATATATATATGTGTCAACCAGTTTTTAAAACATGTTGTCCCTACAGTATTTCCACTGGACACTAACAGCAGAGACTGAAAATCATGTATTACTTGAAATCACACTCTTCCACATACTAAATGCCTACAGTCTCATCTCAGTATGGAGCGCTGCCCATCAGCTGTCTAATACTGCTTAATCGAGAATACACATCTAATTATATTAATGTTGTCTGTGTGGTAAGCATTGAACCTTTAGATCAGGGGTTCTTAACCAGTGAGGTGCGCCTCCCCAGGGGAGGTGTGAAGGGGATACAGGGGAGGTGTGAGGTACCTTCCAGAAAATTTATCGCAATTGCCTTCTCACTAGATAAAATTCTAAAGTTTAGATTTCTTCATAATTAATATTATGAATTAAAATTATAAACATTAATTTCTTATTAACTTCGAGATCGGCACACTACAATAGCAGTGTGAATCAATCAGGCCTATGTGACGACACACTACAATAACAGTACGCGAGCATTGCCGACTTTCATCTTCAAATATTACGTAAATTTGTTAGGAAAAGGTTCAAAGTAAAAGCTCATATTATTCATTTAGGCATTGTAATGGGGTTCACTCACCCCACAGCACCACCAGCCGTCGGACTTGGGAATTAGCTCGGACGGCTGCGTCCAGCTGGTTCGCCAGGTTCCAGGGTCCAGGCAGGCTTCGGGATTCGAGCCGGGCCTTCAGCTCAGGCCGGTCCTCCGAATCGCCAAGCACCAGTAGAGCCTTGGGTTCCTCTAGGTCAGAGGGTAGCCCTGCCGGCCGGCTTGGCAGGGAAGCCTTCGCTGGCCTGAGGGAAGGTGGCTGTGGGAGGCCCGGGCCAGGTCTCAGCCTCGTCATCCAGGAGCTCTGGGCAGGCCTCTGTCTCCCTCAGAGGCTGGGCCCCGACTGAGCTCCCTGGCAGAGTTCTTATAGTCCTAGCCACGCCCCTTAGCTTCCTGTCAGATGAGGGGGTGGGGCTAGGCTGTGCACAAAATGGCTCCCGGGGGGGGTGTGAACATGAAGTTCACTTTCAGGGGAGGTGTGAAGGTAAAAAGGTTAAGAACCCCTGCTTTAGATGGATAATGATACACATGAGTCAATGGATATTCTACTAACAATTAACATGTTTTATTGACCTACTTTAATAATATAGCTGCCCTCAACTGATCAAGGGAAAATAATTATAATAAAACTTTAGAATTGCTTTTTTATACAAAAGAACCACAATGAATGTTACCAGCTGTGTGCATAGGGATTGGGGATGTTAAATTTAGGTTATTTTGGTAATCAAGAAGTCGATAGAGTTTTTAACTACTACTCGATCACTTAATAGGGGAAGGCAGCCCCACTCAGTCCCGGCTCACGCGGGGACCAAACCTCACTGCAGCTCTGCAATTTAAAAGGCAGTAGGAGATAAGGATGTTAAAATGCGATTAACTGACTAGTCAATTAGTTGATGGAATTTCTATCGACTAGTTGATAGGCACTTGCAAGGAATGCGGAACTCCGCGTACAGCCGGGGGCCAGCAGGAAGTCCTGTTGATTCTGGGCTGCACGCGGCATGCCTGCTTTGAAATGCACAAGAGTCCCCAGCGGGAGCTCTTGTGCATTTCAAAGCCACTCTGAGTCCCCTGCTGACCCTGGGCTCCATGCTATACTTCACGCTGCTAGGAGCCCAGGGCTGAGCCCGGGCTCCAGGGCAGCTACCCTTTAAAATGTGCGGAGGCGGCATTTTAAAGGGGCAGCCCACTGCACAGCTGATCCGTGGATCAGCTGTGCGGCGGGCTGCGCCTTTAAAACACCACCTCTGTGGCGATTCAAAGGAGAAGCTGCTGTGGAGCTTGGGGTCAACTGGGGACTCCAGGCTCCCCGCGGCATGTCCCCAGCTGACCCTGGGTTCTGCTGCCCCTTTGAAATGGGCAGAGGGGGCAGTTTCAAAGGGGAAGCTGACGTACAGCTGATCAGCTGTGCAGCAGTTTCCCCTTTGAAACTGCCACCTCTGTGTCTTTCAAAGGGGCAGCTGCCGTGAAGCTTGGGGTCCCCAGTGGACCCTGGGGCTCCCCCTGTGCTTCCCAGCCAGAGGGAAGAATGTAGCAAACTGTGCAATTTACCCTCACTACCTGACAAAGAGGAACAGGCAGCAATGTTCCCATATGAATAGGGGACATGGGGGGAGGGGGAGGGAGCTTCAGCGCCAGCCCTCCCTAAAAGACACCTGGGGATTGGGAGGCTTGGGTCTGGGGCAGTCCCAGTTGTTGGGGAGGGTGCCTCCAGTTACTCCCTTTAACCTGTCTGGTGATTCTGTCTCTTTTCTGTATGGTTTCATGAAAAGCAATCCAATTCCAGGCATATCCCATTTTCCTGCAACAACCAATCCTTTACCTTGTTTAAGTTACAGTAAGAGGAAGCTGTGAACTGAATTTGGTGGTCTGAGCTCTTACCATGTTAGGGGAAGTTCTTCAACAAACAGACACACACAAAAACTCTCTCAAATATACAGCAAATCAGCTTTTCTACCAGGTTCATCAGAGTGACTTACAAACAGTAATGAATCAAGGAAGATATTCAATAAGATCAGAGCTGAAATAAAACCTCATGATACCCCAAGCTAGCTGCCTCCTTAAAAACTTGATACTTTGGAGTTTATCATTAACTTTTATTTCAATCCTTCAGCAAATTTTCAATCCATAGAACAATACTACAGGTTAAAGCTCACCTGTAGAGCCCTGAAAATCTGCAGATACCCGCTTTATATCCACACTCATCTGCATCTTCAGATGTGGCTATCCGCAGCTCATCTTTGCGGATATGGATGTGGATGCAGATTTTGTATCTAGAACCCTGCAAACGTATATCCACAGGTATCCACATCTGTGGATGTTAATGGGGATATCCATGGCTCATTTTTGCAGATACAGATGAAGATACACATTTTGTATCTGCACAGGGCTCTACTCACCTGTTTTAACATTGAGTGTGAGATTTTATGAAATAGTATCTATCAACAGCTGTAACAGAAGCCAAACATATTTTATCTACATCTTTCCCAGTTGTAGATTCTGTAATTTTGCAAATTTAATCAAGATCCTACAGTAAGAGCTATTCTTATGGTCATGCTACTTATTGTTCACAATTCCTTTATTCTAGAAATTATGTGATTTTCTTGCCATGATTAAGATGAGCCTTTCAATGCCATTCTCCGTAGATCCTCACCGAGGTCCTGAAGCCAAGGTTATGTTCAAGGATTACTTTAAGATCTAATCATAATTTGGAAATTATAATTTAGAACTTGTCTAACTCACAAATGTTAAGTATTGAACAGGAAGGTTCTTGCTGTAGCCACTTGTTTGGAGACTTGACATTTTATACAGTAATGTCAAATACTAGCAAACCTTAGCATGTTGAAAAAGGCCTTAATTTGGTGGTATCCAAGATACAAACACAAAACAGAATAGCTTTTGCAAAGACTGAGTTATAATGGAATAACATACCCCATATCTATTTGGGGGTTCACCACACCACCCGATTTAGGCACTTTGAAAATATTACCTATAGTGAATTGCAATGTAACTTAGTAGCTGAAGGGCCTACTTTTGTTCCATTCCTCTGACTTCCTTTTCTTGCCTCCCCTCAGTCAGCATAACTGAATTGTCTCAATCAAATCACTGTATTAGCAACTCTGATCACACATCATCACACTCAAACTATGAGCAAGTACCAGCCACATGTCCACTCACACTGCTACAATATTATCAGTATTCACTTTTACTACTAAATTGCCTTCAGGAATTACAGAAATAATCCCTTTGAGAGATGATGGACTGCCTGTTTTGTCTATTACATGCAGATTTAAAGTGTTATTTACCATTATTACAAGCATCCTTGTTGCTTTTGCAGGAAGATACCTGATGGCAGGGAGCAGTAGATTTACAGAGTTCATGGGTGACTGCTGGTGGATTTTCACTAGTCCTGCTTATTTCTGAACTGGAGGTGTTTATCCCATATACACCATCCTGGTAAACTAGAGTTGGATTTGACCTGTTGAGACTGTTTAATGACATCTGTACTAAAGCCTCATTTATGAAGAATGAATTTTCACCACAGAAGCTCTCCATCTGATTGTGTCCCATTATCTGCACAAGAGAAAACAAGCAAATTATGTAGTTAACCACTTCATCATTGTCTCTCATAAGGTCCCCTTTTATACTAGCTGCCTGTAAGGGTGAAATTTATAACAAAAACCCACTTTATACACCAGGTACTAGGATGAACACATTATTCTTATACAACAAAAGACTGCTAAATAATGTTACAACTCTATTCATAACTTAAAAAAAAAATATCAATGTTTTCCAAATGGGAAATAACAATGGGCCAGATCCAGGGAGGAGTGAGCTTTTGCTACTCTGTCCATCTGTCAGTGTTGGACTGTGATACTTGGAAAGAATAAGCAGACATGGCAAGATAACCAGCCCAATTGCAAATTGATAGAAGCTTTTAAAAAGCCATCAGTGTGTTCTTTTTAAGCAAATCTTGGGAGTGGCAATCTTGCAACAGGCAGAGAGGTGGGTCAATCCATGAGGCCACCCTTGAGACAGTCTTTGGAGACAAAGACTGAAGTTCAGCCATAGTGAGGAGCTTATAAAGTTTAGTCAAAGGGATGGAAAACAGGAACTTGATGGGGAGCAGGGTGGAGGAGCTGTTAGCATTGCAACATTCACACACACACACACACACACACCCCCCCCTTCCATTACATGCTTTTTCGTAAGTCCTGCCCAGTGAGCCAAAGCACCATTGGAAACTGAAATAATCTCCATCTGCACCGGTGCTCACACTACTTTCACCAGGGTCAGATCAAATAGAGAAGCAAGTGGACAGAGACCCTCACTCACTTCTCACTTTGAGTGCTGGCCTGAACTGAGCCTCAGCTGGGGGTGGTCAGGGACATACGCGGTTTTCTGTCAACTTTTCGCTCTCTTGCCCCTAACTCTCAAGATTGCTGGGGGGGGGGGTTTGCACAGTTTGGCTCCTTCATATCTCAGAGCAGACTTGGATTCTGTAAATTGTGTCAACTGACAATGGCTCCCACCAGGCACTATACACTGTCAGGGTTTGCTGGCCTGCAGCACGACTCCTCCCGCCAACATCCAAGAGACTTCTTGAGAGAGAGGGTGGCCTAAAGCAGCCTTTTACTGGCCCATGGCTCCCACGCTGGTCCCTTGCACCAGCACTGTTGCAAAGGGACTGACACAACTGTCCAGAGACTTCTAAGGGACAGATCCTCAACAGTCTATACTCACATATAGATCTAGCCTTCCTCTGAGAAATAGGGCCCCTCTTGCTGCAGAAAATAAAACATTTCCCAACTGTTTAATGGGAAAGCAAAAGTGGCAGAGTAAAATGTGGACGTGATTAATCTTTTTATTTCCTCACATTTATAACCCATGGGCCAAGTGCCATTCTGCAGGGCTCCCAGCCCATGGTTCCTCCTGAAGCAAGGTCCCATACACACCAACTCAACAAGTTACCAAATGAAGTAACAGACTTGTCTCAGGGAACACTTCTTGCAATTTCAACATCTCAAGTGTAGGTCAGCATAATAAAATAGTCTGAGTCAGGGGAGAAATATCGAGGGGAAATCATGTACCTCATTGCTTCCTGAAGATGGCAATGCTGCTGGCAAGCTGCTCTGGCGGCTGTGTTGCCAGTGCCACAATATCTTTTGTTGCCTCTTCACCTTATCTCTTTCTATTTCCACCATCCGCTGGCCCTCCCTAAGTCTTTCTAGGTCCTGCTGGAACTCTTGCAGCTGGTGCTCCAGTTCTCCCTGGTTCCTGTGAAGATTCTCTTCCTGACACATGCAATCTCTCTCCCTCTCCTGCAGCTGACTCTCTCTTATCTCCTGTTCCCGTTGTTGCTGGTCACACTCACGGGCCCAGCGCTGCTGCTCCTGATGAAACTGTTGCTGAAGTTTCTGTATATTTGCTACTTCTTCCCTTTGTTTTTCCAAATTTCGGTATTTTTCCTGGTCAAGCAGTAGGTTTCCACGAGAACTGTGCCCACAACTAGTCCTTTCACGCTCTTGCAGTAGTGTCTTATGGATCTCCACATGACTGTCCTGGATGGTTACGGCTGCCTAGTCACCAAAACCAAATATTAATTTCCCTCTGGTTATGAATTTTCTATATAAGCATTGTGTAAATATATTATTATTTTCCTTAGTCATCAGTGCTCAAGTGCTTCTTTCGAGTCTGTTCATCATGCTTGCACAGTTCTGTGTTCATTCATGACATTTTGGAATGAACAGCATCATTTTGCTCCTTTTCAGGGAGTTTTTAGTTAGTGATGAATATTATCATCTAATTTTAATATTATAGCCATCCCCAGAAGCACCAGTTAGGCTCAGAGCCTCATTGTGCTAGATGCCATGTTGCAATCAATCAATAAAAAGGGCTTCTTCAGAGAGATCAGCAATGTTGCTTTTCATCAACAAATTTCAAAAAGCTCAACAGAAAAAGGTCAATATCCTATTATACAGACCAAACTCCCAGGATAGACACAGCTAACTGCAGCAACTGCACTGTCGCACACTTGTAGAGTAGATGTAGTTTCATGAACACTTTACAAACTAATTAATTAGGTCTCACACCACCAATGGATATAGCCAAGCAATTAGCAGCTCTGGTCCAAATTTCTGGACTGAAAAATTTTCCCATGGAAAAATGTGGCTTTATCAAAATTAAAATTTTTCATGAGAAAAGTCTCATTTTTAACGATTTTTTTCTTCGGGAAAACAAAAATATTTCACTTTAAAATGATACATTTTGACCTTTTGATTGTAAATGTCAACATTTTTAATATTTCCATTTTTATGTGAGATGAAAACTAATACTGAAATATGGGATTTTCCATTTTTTGACCATTCTCGGTAATTGTACCGTTTACAGTTATGAAGTTAAATAATATAGCCAAGATCACACAGCAAGTTAGCAGTACAGCTGGCAACAGAACCTAGAAGTCCAACTCCCAGTAGGTTATTCTAAGCATTACACAAATCTCTTCAATTACTGGTCAACCATATCCCAATCTGACTCCTGACGATAAAACTAAGGGTCTCAGAGGGGAGGGAGGTGTTCTGTTGTGCAAAAGCTAGTTGTGCAATTTACGTGATCTAGGGAGTGTTTTAACTGAAATATCCAAATTTTCCATGATTCTGAACAATATCTGGAAAGGAGATCAGGTGCAATTTGACAGATTGGTCTGGATCTTCCATCTTATTTTCTCTGTAGCCCTTTGGAAATTCTTGAAAGGAGATTATCACTGCAGCATAATATAAATCAACATGTGTTATATGTTATTTAAATTATGCAACAGTGAAAAAGTCAAAAGATTGTAATATGGGGCAAGATAAAGAAACCTTTTTTAAAGTGAAACATTAAAAGATTCATTACTGTATGAATTTAACAGAGTTCTCACCTGTATGCTGTACAAGAGACGGGTTAAATTCTGGATTGCTTGTACAACCTGGAAAATAAGAGAAGGATTTTCAAAACTATGACAACTATGAAGTTTAACTAAATAATAAATTCATATTTAGACTTCTACTCACTTCTGTTGGTGAGGAACCTGAAAAATTAATGCATTCCACCTACAATAAATATAAATACACATAGAAGTGAATAGCTGTTATAAACTTTGAAATAGGATATTCAAGGTAATGCTTTGTTCCTAGCCCAAATACTCATATTGCTAATGCATGCAAGTACTCAGTCAATCCTTCTTTTGTGTCATGTGAAAAAAGACGAAAACAGTAATCTATGAAGACTAATAATTCACCAACACTAGTAATTACTTGGAAATCACTAGCAAGCCCAAGGACAACTGTAAAACAAGAAGTATTTCATCCATAATTTTAACCCCAATGTGGACAAATCCTACTAAGAAATGGTATTTCCATTAATGTGTTGCTTCCTTGACAGTTTTGCAAGAACAATATTCTTATCACAGCGTGTACTGTAGAGTGACCTGTGTTGCTTACAATCAGTTGTAACAGATTCCTGAAGAACCACTAGCTATGTAATAACACAACAAGAAACTACAACAGGGCTTGTAACTAGCAGACTAGGGTGATTGATTTAAATGTGTTATGAGGCATAAAGCAGAAGGGTGAGTGCCTTCAGCCCCCCGAAAAGTGCACCAATAGCTTACTAATATGAATCCTATCAAGGCTTGCTGCTATTAGAGCTGGGTCATTAATTTTACATTTCTTTTTTTTTTTCCTTAAGACTCTATTTAAAATTTTGGAATGGGGGTTTAGACAGGAGTGGAAAAGTAACCCACAATCCTTCCATTATGAAAAACTGCTCCTATGAGAAGGATGAGGAAAAATAAATATGAAAGAGGCCAAACACAATCCTTTCCTGACTATTTTTAATACCTTTGGGATTAGTGTTCCACTGTTTTTGGTTGCCTGGAATATTTGGACTCTAACTTCTCCACGACAACAGCCACATCTTCAGCAGCAGTTTGTGTACCAAAACTTACTGCCAAGTTCTACTTTCTGTTACAAAGAATAAATTGAGGGCCTGATTTAGTTTTGATAACAGAAAAGTGAGGACAGAAATGGAAAAGTCAGAAGCTGCTGCTGAAGTCCCAGTGCAGCAGGATCACTTAAAAATGGAAACAGCAGCTTTCCCATGTGGCCAGGTTGCAGAGCTGAGCAGCACTGAAGAAGTAGCTAGGCAGCTTTGGTTAAAGTTGCAGTAGGAAAGAGGGGGACCGTGAGGCAGAAAAAGAGGGACAAGTCACAAGCAGGACGGAAGGGGCAAGAGAAGGAAAGGCGGAAAGGTTGGCACAGATGGCAGGACAGAGGGTGATTGCTTTAAAATCCCATGTCTCTTATGTTAAATGGAGAAAGGGGGATTTCTAGGGAGGAAAAAGTGATCAGCCATTAATGGGCATGAAATGGAACTGAGATCACAGCTGTGCCTGGCTGGCAGCTGACATCACAAAAAATGGTGAATGGCCAATCAGAATATGATATTGGACACTTGGTGCCCATGACCATTTTCTAATTATTTGAAAACATCAGCTGTTCCTGAAATCCCTTGTCTCTTCTCTTGTCTGTGGTTAGACTGCCATCTCTTGGTGACTCTTATTTATTGCACAGCATGAAACAACTTTCCTTCCCAGCTGTTTTGGCTTAAAGCCCCAACTCTGTGGTAGTTCTGAACGTGTTTTCTCAGACCCCAGGTGGATTTAGTGCATCTTAGTCCATTTTCTCTCACTTTTACCCCTCTGCTGGCTTTTTTTTCCTTTTTTCAAACATTTTTACAATTTTGCTTTCCATTTTTAGTACTTTTCTCCCATCTCTCTCTTTTTCCCATTTTTTGCTTCTCTGTTAAGCTCTCAGATTGCTCCTTCCCTCCTTAGGAAGTCCTTATTTTTTGCCCAATTTTGACTCCTGTTCTAATTTTCTGAAAAAGCATCTTGCTGCTGCTGCCTGTAGCATTTCATATGCATGCTCCATCTAGGGGAGATGTTTGAGTCTGACAGTTTTGGATTAATTGCATGAGTTGTTTAAAGATTTTGAAATGGTGGTTGTTTCTCTTATTGTGAAATTGTTCTCTTTTGTATCTACTTAACATTCAAAAGTCACTCTGTGTAAGAACACCAAACCTGTTTTATCAGGGAAATCACCCTGGTAAGGACAGACAGCAAAAGCCCGATTTGTGCCAAAGTGGTGAGGGGGAGACTTTCACTGCCATGTGCCAGAGAATTAAGGGGGTCCCACTATCAGCTCAACATAAGCTGGTGTTAAGGATGGTGATAGTAGCGGGTCAAGTCCAGTGATCCAGTAGCCTGAACAATGCAGAAATGGTACAGAGAGGCTGCTGCTCCAGTTCACAGGCTTGTAAAACTGCCAAAGTGATTTTTCTAAAAAACATTCATGGATTAACCAGTGACCTTCATTTCATTTCTTTATTTGGACTTAATAAAATGCACCCAGTCCCGTGCTGTGAACATACATACAGTCCAATTCCACAGTATTGTTAATTTATCTACCTACTTATCTATCTGCACTGCAGGAACCTCCAGGTCATCAGGGGGTGCTATACAAACTCACAGGAAGATACATTATTTACAGTACCTTTTCCCCCAGCACAGAATCTGCCACTTCATTCACAGCATGACAAATCCTGGGACTGAAGTCAAAAGATTCTTCATCTCCTTTTATTTCTGTAGCTAGTGATGAAAACCCCAACAAAGTGTGAGAGAGAGATGTGTGGGGGGGGGGGAAAGATGCTAAACATGAAATTGTTTCTCTTTTCAGAAAAAGTGTGCTAATAGCATACAGTATGATGAACCTATAGTATACTGAAATTACAGATGTTAGAGGAAAGGTGACTTTTTTTTCTTTTCTATCTCAAATAAATAAGAAATGCCTCACCCATAAAAAAAAAAGCTGCAGTAAATAAATATAACTGAAACTTCACTGTATCAGTAGTTTTGCAGGGTTTAGTACCAGAATTTTCAACTCACATTTTCAATGCAAATTAAGAAACCTACACTGTGTAACAGCCATAAATTATTGGACTGTCAAGTTCTACACATCAATTGATTCACAGGACCCCTCATGAAAGTCAGCAGAAAATATTTAAAAAGCAATATATGCTTGCTCTGGAGTTGAATAGTGAAGATGAGATAGCGTATTTACTACATATAGGCTACGACTACACTACAAGGTTTTTGCACAAAAACCTGCGGAGCGTCCACACCTCAAATGAGCTCTTGTGCAATTAAATGGGCAGTTAAACGGCAGAACAGAGGGCTTTTTCTGCTGTAGGTAAACCTCCTTTTCTGAGGCATAATTGCTTTTAGCGCTACAACTATTGTGCAGGAAGGAAAGTGTGGACGCTCCAGAGGGGTTTCTTGAGCAAGAAACCCCTATGGGAAAAAGCACAGGTGCTCTCATGGCCATTCTGTGAATGGTCATCAGAGCTTTCTTGCGCAAGAGCGTCCATGCAGCGTGGATGCTCTCTTGCGCAAAAGCACACGGCTTTTGCGAAGTGCTTTGAGGTGTGGACGTGCTCTTGCACAAGAAGTTTTTGTGCAAAAACTCTTGCAGAAAAGGCTTCTTGCACAAGAAGCATGTAGCGTAGACGTAGCCATATGGAATACTAATGTAGACTGGAGGAAGATACACATCAGGGTAGATCCTCCACTGACTTCAATGAAGCTAAGACAACATAACCAGCTGAGGAGCTGCTCTTTTGTATATGGATTTTATCATTACTACTACTACTACTACACCACCAATCTTTATTGATCCTATACTGTTCTGGAATGCAGAAGATTGGGAAACATCCTGAGATAATTGGTACTGTTATCTGAGAAAGTAAAAGCAGCAGGTTTTACTTACAACCAGTAGAAGAGTCAAATATTTCATTGGCACTAGGTGAGAGTCTCAAGCTTGGTTCTCCAGGACTCTCCTCTGAAGACCTGTTTGTGTCATTTGCTTGTGACGATGTTACAGCAACATGGAGGCTTTCAGCTGGAGCGGAAAATATGATACATGATAAACCCATGAAACAACTGCATTCTGCACAAACAATTACAGTATCTTTGGACTGGAAAATGATCCCCTTGGGAATTACTGTAACATCAATTTGAGAACCCTGATGTCTAAGGCACAGTCAAGAGCAATGGAGGTGGGAAGGAAAATCAAAATTGAAAATGGGCAGAATGAGGAGGACGTGTATTTGCTCCATTACACTTAGTTGTGAATGACTTACCCAGGGTTCCCATATACATGACTGTTTTTAACCCTATAACCAGGAGATAATTATTTCATAAAATGCACCCACAGAGAGCTCAGGCTCCACTATGAAAATGGAAATACAACTTTCCAGCAACTGAATGATATCTTCTTGGCAACTGATGAACTTGGTAACTGATGAACTTCCTTTGAGAACTTGGGGTTTTGCACTGTAAATTTGTCTCTCTGAGTAGACAGAGTGACTCAATACATTTCATTCAAATAGGATTTGTTTCAAATAATATTAGAAAAAAATATTCTTCCATTCATGAACATCTCCGAAACATGGGCAATTTTTTCCCTACAGATTTCACCCATCCTGAATCACAGTTTCCTTCTTTGACAGGGGTGTTTGAGGGTGGGGATAAGTATACATGCTATATCTTGAATTCAATAAGGCTTTAGATACAGTCCCACATGACATTCTCATAAGCAAACTTAAAGTGTGATCAACATGAAATTACTGAAAGGGGTGCACAACTGAGTCTCAAAGATTAGTGGTCAATTGTTCACTGTCAAACTGGGAGGTTCTATCTATAAGGTCCTGCAGAGTTCTGTGCTGGGTCTGGTACTAGTCAACATTTTCACTGATGAGTTCGATAGCAGAGTTGAGGGTTTACTTATAAAATTTGAGGAGAACACTAAGGTAGGAGGGGTTGCATGTACTTCAGAATAAGGATGTTAAATTTCAATTAATTAACTAATCAAATAGTCGATGGGATTTCCATCAACTACTCGATTAGTCAATAAGGAGTAGCGTGGCGTTCTGCCTTTGAAATGTGCATGAGCCCCAACAGGGGCTCATGTACATTTCAAAGATTGAGCCCGGGGTCATTGGGGGGACTCCCGCTGGCCCCGGGCTCCAAGCGGTGTTCCAACTTTGAAATGTACAAGAGTCCTTACTGGGGCTCTTGTACATTTCCAAGAGGAAGGCCCACCTGGAGCCTGGGACTAGTGAGGAACTCAGAGCCCCCCGCTGTCCCCGGGCTCCACGCAGCATTTACATCTTTTAAATGTACAAGAGCCCTCACTGGGGGCTCTGCACCTTCCCACAGAGCTGGAGCCTGCATCCCCTGTTCTCCTCCCCCCCTTGCTGCCTCTTTGTGATAGAAGCAGCAGGGGAGGGGAGGTAGTGACTAGTCGATTAATCGCTTACAGCCCTAATTCGGAAGACAGGATTAGAATTCAAAATGACCTTGACAAACTGGAGAACTGGTCTGAAATCAAAAAGATGAATTTCAATAGGGAAAAGTACAGAGTACCATGCTCAGGAAGGAAAAATCAAATGTACAACCACAGAATGGGAGATAATTTGCTAGGTGATAGTATTGCTATCACCTGTAAAGGATCTGGGATTTACAGTGGATCAGAAATTGAATGTGTACCAACGAGATAAAGTTGTGAAAAAGGTACTCTCATTCTATGGTGTGTTGACTAGAGTGTCATATGTAAAAAGACAGGAGGCAACTGTCCCAATCTTCTTTGCACTGATGAGGCTTCAGCCGGGTACTTTGTCTAGTTTTGAGTACCATGTTCAAACTGGAGAGAGCACAAAAAAGAGCAACAAAAATGTAAAGGATCAGAAATTCTGACATATGAGGAAACGTTAAAAAATTGGGCATGTTTAGTCCTGGAAAAAGAAGACTGAGGGGGATCTAATAAGAGTTTTCAAATCTGTAAAGGGCTAGTATAAAGGGGATAGTGATCAATTGTTCTGCATGTCCCCTGAAGGCAGCAGAAATAGTAATGGGCTTAATCTGAAGCAAAGGAGATTAGATATTAGTAAAAGCTTTATAACTGTAAGAGTAGTTAAGGTCTAGAATAGACTTCCAAGGTAGGTGGCCTGGGGCAGAGCAGGGGCAGGAAGAGGCAGGGTGCAGGTGGGGATTTAAGGGAAAGGTTGGAGTGGGGGCAGGGCCTGAGGCTGAGCAGGGGTTGAGTACCCCTGAGGAAAGTTGCAAGCCAGTGTTTGTGTTGTACAGTCATTGCTTCATTTCCTTCTTGGCAATCTCACCTTCCTTGAGGGCTGCTGCCAGCAATGAGGAAGCCTGTGGCATTTCTCCTGAGTCAGGTTTGATAAGGAGATGCGGTTCCACATGGACATCCTCAAATCCACTCATATCTCCAAGCTCTGCGTAGATATGCAGTTTGTCTTCCAAATAACTGCAGATCTGCTGGTCCTGGTTACTTAGAGAGTCTATTAACCAAACGTATTATGAACGTATTATGTTAGCAATAATACCATTCTGTTCTGAAGGTAAGGTACACTCCCCACTGCCCTTCTTATCCATCTGCCACATACTCATTGCTACTTCAAAGCTACTAAATACTTACAAGGAGCAATTCAGGACCCAAGGAATAACTCAGTTTGCATGATACTTTTTGTAAACGGGAAGGGACAAGATTCATTCTGGCCATATCTGTACCAGCTTTCATCAGTGCAGACGCTGGCAGAAAAATCTGCAGAGTGGCAGAAAGACTGACCACTGAGGAATTCTGATGATGTAATCTTGACTATATAGTGGACCCTTCAGCCATCTGATATAGCCCCCAAAATGGCCAATTCCAGGAAGGAGCTCTGGCTAAGGCAGCTAGAATGCGTGAGGATTCAGTGCATCTCTAATCAGCCTCCACCATGAAGGTCCCAGAGGAGATCAAAAGTTGTCTCCCCATTATGACCAAATGTGGCTCTATTATTCATACCTATATGTGATTATAATCTTTGTACAAAATATGCCTTGTGAGGTATCATTTGAAAACTAATAACTTGCAGGTCAATAATAATATCATGGTGAAATGTGTGTAGCAACATTATATGTAAAGTTATGAATGTAAATTGGAATTATGAATGAAATGTATTAATCAGACCAATCTGGGATGGAGAGAAATGTGTTTTTCAAAGACAAAAGACAAATTGGCCCCTCCAGCCAGGCGCCACCAAATCAGATTGGCAATCACCCATGAAGTGGCCGATATTTGACAGCAAGGGGGGGGGGGGGGGAGAGAGACAGGCATGCACAGATCAAAATGCATTTCACAAACAACAACATGGAATTTCTTTTACCACAAGGCTCTTGTCTCCATTCCCAGAGCTGGCAGAAACTATTTTGAGGGGTAACCATCAGGAAAATGCATTTTAAAGGGGGTCTGGACACAAGTGAGATGCAAAAACACCCTGGAGTCTCTCTCTTTTCCCAAGAAGAGAAAGGAACCAGCCTTTGGACTTTATGAGAGATGTTGGCTTGAAAATCTGATCAGCAATATTGCTAGGAACCTGTGGTAAGAATTCAACCATAAGCTAAGTCTAGTTTGCTTATTTTCAGTTTACACTTATTTTATCTTTATTTCTCTTCTAGCTCTAACTAAGCTTGTTTTATTCTTTAACTCCATTTACTAAACAATACAGTTTAAATGCGACACTGAATTAGTTTTGATTAAAGCAGCAAACTATTATGTATTGACCTTTAATAAAGGCAATGGGCCTCTAATATTTGAACTGTCCAGGAGAGAGCTGCAGAGTGCAGAACACATATTTGGTGAAAGTATGGGACTGGGGGTATGTTGGGTAATTCTTCAAGTGGTTATCAAGGCTGCTGGAAGTCAGAGTACGGCTGATGAGTAGCTGGTAGGCTGCAGCTACACACAGGCACTCAGGGTGTGATTTGCAAGCTGTTTGGCTGAGACTGGCCCAAGGTAAATAAAGAAGTATACCAGTTCAATGCCTATTTGAAAACATCCATTTCTTTTGTTTTTAAAATACCTTTTCTTGTATTGGTTGCAGTGGGGAAAAAATATAAAATGGATGGACACAATGAAATATCAACAAAGAAAGAAATACATCTAGACTCAAGTCACACATATCAAAGCACTCCTGTTTCACCCCTTCTGCTTATCTGTCAATCCAATCATCTTGAAGACATCAGTATGGTGTTTGAGTACCTGTTGTACATCCCTTTATTAGTCAGTCATCCAAACTATATTTTACGGTCCTAACTCTCTGGCATTGTTATTTTAAGCATAGCGTAAGAGGCACTGTACCTTGATATTTTTGAATCCTGGCTGCTTTAGCCTCAGCTATCTGTCTGTCCTCATCAGATTCACTAATTTTTCCTTCTTCCTCTGGACAACTTTAATGTTGAAATGAAAACAAAAGGCAGATAAATTAAAATCTGCATAACACACACATACATACATTTTCAGCCATAAAAAAAATTAAAATGCAACATTAGCAACTTCTGCTCTAACAGAGAAGCAGATCCTTCTGCAGCTTCTTTTTAAAACATTAAATACAGGTTGAACCTCTCTACTCCTGCACCCTGACTGGTGCTTAATCAGAGAATTTGCCAAACCATAGGAGGTCAGTATTTTCTAGCAGTATGACCAATACTTCTACTGCTTATTGGGCTCTTAGAAGAAATTTAGTGGTAAATTAGAGCTAAATAACAGCACAGAACACTGAAAGCCAGGACTGGTGGCTGTGAACAAACTTTATGGACTGTGGAAAACTTGGCCACACTCATGATAAGTGGACATCCAACTAACTAAAACCATGCTGGACCACAGATGTTGCCAGACCAGAGAAGTTCAATCTGTAGTTAGAAGTGAAGCTCAAGATTCCTCTTCACTGTAATAGGACTGCCAGAAAAGGAACATAACTGTGATAGCAACAGTTGCACAAATATTTCATAACAGATCTTCAAATCTGACAAATATTCAGTCCAACAGATTTGCAAATTGGGCAAAGATTGAGGCCACATCTACTTTTTACTTATCTCCATTCTGTGGGCTAACAGTGTGCCATGACCTTCCCTCCAATGTCTTTAAGAATGAAAGATTAGCCCCCTCATAGCTGTGATACTGTGAAGATATTTTGGGGGACTGGGAGAAGACTTGACTTTTCAAGTCCCAAATAACTAAAGTTGAGGCAGCAAGCCAACTGGCTATGCCATGAAGATATGAGGTAGATTTCCCAAGGACCTGAGAAGGTCTGGGGGTTTGTACAGAATCTCAGAATATCATGAATACCAAAGACAAAGAAAGGGAACAGGAAGGGGAAGTTGAGCTGACCTGCCCATGAACTCTCACAGGGAAAGGGAAGAGTATGCAGCTTCTGACATTAGCTCTGAGAAACTCTATTTACTACTGGAACAAGCGGGTGACTCCAGTGAGTATTTGGCAATGCACCAAACTGAGTAGTGGGAGCCAGATACCAGTGTCCAAAAATCCTGAGCCCACTTACACCATTGAGAATTTGGCCATGGGGCAAAAATCCACGTGAAACATCATTAACATGCAAAATGGCTTGCTGAGCCTCATGCAACCCAGAACTGACAGGCTTCACACAGCTTGAGTGATATTCAATTCTTGCCATAAGACATGTGCCTGGTTTGCATGGTAAAAAGAAATACAACACCTTCTTATACCTTTCCACTGCATCTTGAATCTGCCTCATCCAGTTATTGCGTTCTTCTTTAGAGTTTGTATGAATCTCATACATCTCCGGCCCCGCAGATGAAGCACTAATCAGAAACATCCCTCTTTCTTCATTGGCTACCTCTCTGACTATCAGCTTCTGAAGGGATATAACAGAAGGCTTCTGGTCCTATAGGAAATAATCACAACATACATAGAAGAAAAATGATCCTATTACAGAAGATAAGGATTCTAAAAGCACAACTGTTACTTTAAGATGAATTTGGCAGTCTTGATTTTTATGGTTACACAATCTTAGTGGATTTTGCCAAAGACCAGCTGGGTCGGCTCAAGTTTTGAATGATCAGGCAACCAAGAAGTCTATCAAGTATCCCTTTCAATTATCAAATTATGATTTATTTTACATTGTCCTAGGAATAAATTATTGGGATAAAAATTGGTGTCTGTGTGTTAAAAAATGTGAGATTGGAGGGTCATAGACTACCTAGGTTAGTAATAAGGTTTCTTTCTACCCGATACCTAATAAGCTCTTAAAATACTATAGGCCCTCATCTATCTATATAATTTAGGAATGTCTGTCCATCTGTGAGTCTGTTTGTTCAAAAACTCCCCCTAAATGCTAAAAGCTAGAACCACCAAATTTGGTATGTAGCTTCCTTTTATCCTAACTTAAAGAAAGGTCAGGGTTTGGTTGTGCCAAGAAAACAGGAAGTGTCGGGAATGTGACTGTTTTCCATAACATGGAAAGGGAGGGACAGAAAGAAGAAGGGACATGATACTGAGAGTGGCCACTGGGGGCAGTGAGAGCAGGGGAGGGGTATGCTGCAGGGTGACCACTGGGGGGGCAGCCACACCACCAAGAGAGTGGCCAGAAGGGTTGGGGCTTGCCATCTGCCCCCCATCTCAAACCCCTCCCCCACACAGCCCTTGGCTGGGGGCGGGTGGGTGCAGAAAAGGCCCTTTGTGGCTAGGGTAACTGGGGGGGGAGACAGAAAACCCCTAGCAGACAGGGAGAGATGGAGGGAGACAGAAGGCCTGTGCTGGCCAGGGGAGAGAAAGCCCTGCCAGATGGGACCTCTCGCACTGAGCCCCTCCTTATCCCCAACCCTCACTCTCACATACCCCCAACACTCCCAGCCTTCTGCCCTGTCCCACCACACCCCCAAGGCTCTGCCCTGATTCCTGAACCCCCCCCCCCCACACACACACACAGCCAGCCCTCTGTCCTGAAGGACCCAGGCAACATAAAGTAAGTCTTCTAGTGTTAAAAAAAATGTTAAAGCCTAGTGTAATGTTTCTCAAGGGTAACATTTTTAAAGCCATCCAAGTGATTTAGAAGCCTAAATCCCATTGATTTTCTGTGAGATTTACACTTCAAATTCACTTAGGTGCTTTTGAGAAATTTACCACACACATTTTATATATTTTTACATATAATGTATTTATTGCAACATTTGCAATTAAAATACATTTTCAGTTTTGCTTTACAGATTTTAAAATTACTTTCATAAGAAAACTAAAAGAACCCGCTCTATTTATGGAACATCATAATCAGGTGAAACACAACTGGTCAATAATTCTTCCCCTCTCTTTCCTGCTCAACATGCTCACATTAAAACATATATTTTAACTTTAGAAATAATCTTAATTTTTGCATTGACAAATACATTTTTGCTGAGAAGATTTCTAGCACCACAAAAAAATAATCAATGTTACTGTTGGCATAATTGGATAACAAAACTTAGAAGAACATCTAATTTATAATAAACAAGCAATAAAATATCTAAAGTTTGTATTAAAAATGTTTATATACTTACAACAGTTGCAAATATGTATTTTTGGTCTTTTTCATGTAAAAACAGCAGCACATCAGTTAGAAGCAGCGCTAAACTATCTTTTAATAAAAAGAGAAATATATCACAATCCATTTCTTCTTTTAAGTTGAAGACAAATGCTGACAGAAACAGTTTAGAATTCTTACAGTAAACTGAGCAAGAAATATCTGCATCGCATCACAATATGCCCAAAGCAATTTCAGGCTACCGTTTTATAGCTTGTGTGAACAACAGCACTTTCAGCTGCCACCTTTCTGCAACAGAATGCTGGAACACTCGTCCAATTTCCAGCACTTCTTCCTGAAGCGACTCAGTATTCTTTGGAGAAATTGCATCCGAAAAGAGACCCACAATAACTTAGTTTGGTACTGTTGTTATAATCACAGCACCGGAAAGTATGGGTAAAAGATGTGTGCCTTTTTTTCTAATTTATAAATGTAAGAATAGATGGCTTTTAATGGGATGTTAATGACAGTAGAAAAGAAAGTTATGTGGGGTCAGGTTTCATAATGAAGAGAGGTAACTAGTGGTGTCCCCAAGGGGTCCATACTGGGACCAGTCCTGTTCAATATATTCATAAATGATCTGGAGAAAGGGATAAACAGTGAAGTGGAAAAATTTGTGGATGATACTAGACTGCTCAAGATAATTAACTCCAAAGCAGACTGTGAAGGGCTTCAAAAGGATCTCACAGAACTAGGTGACTGAGCAACAAAATGGCAGATTAATTTTAATGCAAAGTAATGCATATTGGAAAACATGATCCCAACTATATGTATAATATGGTGGAGACTAAATTATCTGTTATCACTCAAGAAAGAGATTTTAGAGTCATTGTGAATAACTCTCTGAAAACATGCACTCAATGTGCAGCAGCAATCAAAAAAGCAAACAGAATGTTGTGAATCATTAGGAAAGGGACTGAGAATGAGACGGAGATTATCTTATTGCCTCTATATAAATCCATGGTACATCCAAATCTTGAAGTGCATGCAGATGTGGTTGCCTCATCTCAAAAAAGATATCTTGGAAAAAGTTCAGAAAAGGGCAACAAAAATGACGAGGGGTATGTAATGGCTGCCATATGAGAAGAAATCAATGAGACTGGGACTTATCAGTTGGAAAAGACACAACTAAAGGGGGATATGATAGAGGTCTATAAAATCATGAGTAATGTGATAAAAATGAAAAAGAAGAGTTATTTACTCCTTTCCATAACACAAAAACTAAGCTTCAGAGGGGTAGCCGAGTTAGCCTGCACAGGATAAACTTAAAAAACAACAAGTAGTATGGTACCACTTTAAAGACTAACAAAACATGTAGATGGTATCATGAGCTTCCGTGGGCATAGCCCACTTCTTCAGATGGAATTAATAGGTACCAGGATTTTTAAAAAAGGAAGTATTTCTTCACACAACACATGGTCAACCTGTGGAACTTCTTGCCAAAGGATATTGTGAATCCCACATTAAAACAGGGTTAAAAAAAGAGCTAAATCAGTTCATGAAGGATAGGTCCATCAACGGCTATTCACCAGCATGGGCAGAATGGTGTCCCTAACCTCTGTCTGTCAGAAACTAGAAATGGGTTACAATGGATGAATCGTTTGAGGATTACCTGTTCTGTTTATTCCCTTTGAGGCATCTGACATTGGCCACTGTCTGAAAACAAGATATTGGGCTAGACAGACTTTTGGTCTGACCCAGTATGGCTGTTCTTATATACTGAAGACTGAATTCTGTATTTTGGCATAAATATATGGCTCTAGTAGAATTTCATCCTGTGTTTTCTTTTCAAACAAGGGTATTGCGAGTATAGGTGAGTATGATTTTGACATCAGAGTACAAAATCAGATGTGAGGTACTTGGCGGTGTAAAATTACATGTCAGTACAATGCAAGACAGTGTGCATGTAAACTGCACGCTACAGGGGCAAAGGGACAGGTTTGCAGCAAGAAATGTAAATAGCAGCAGAGTGCAAGAATTGTGTGTGGCTGGTTATGTCATGTCTGAATTTGGCTCCACATCTAGGTATGCTGTCCATCACATACAAACCATAACATTTTCTGGAATCATGTCAGAGATTAGCAGCATTTCTTGTTCCTTTTATAGTACCTTAAATACTACTACTTCACAAACTCCCTTTTGTGAAATTCTGTTACAGTTTTTTTTGTCTTGTTAACCCAAATGTTAATCCTCGTACGTTATTTGCAAATAAAGAGCTATGAAATTTCTTTGCAAAGATTAGGTACCTTTGAAACGTCCAGTAGCAGTTTTCCAGTACACTAAACCTTCATGCAAAAGTGTCCTCTCTTTCTTTTTCAGGTCCTGCTTCCTGAAAACATGGCCATTCTTCAGCTTGGTAAAAGTTTTATTTTCAATCTTATTGAGAATCTCCAGCAATTTTTGCCTTTTCTCATAATCATTGACTTTCAAGTCTACTGCTGCAATCATGTCCTTAATCAGGCAAAGGGCTCTGCATAAATCTTTATGCTCTTCTGTTCCTTCTGTGTGAAACAAAGAAGAGGCAATATTACAGTGTGTCAAGAGATGACACTTTTCCTCATTTTGTATGAGCTGATTAACACAGATTAAGGCTTACAACCAACTGCTATGTTATAAGTAGACTTAGGAAATTATTTTCTGATAAGTAATTTGTATGAAAAATGTTGCCTTTTTTTGTGTTTGTGGTATGTCCCTCGGCAACTTGTAATTATCTCAGATTTATTCAACAGTCAAAATTATTTGCCAAATAGCTTCTGCTAATGATTCATGTACTGGTGATTCTTTTTAAGCAAGTACTTCCAGTATTCAATATTTAAAATGTACTTTAGATATATAGATCACATGGCATTTGGTGTTCCTGATTGGATAAAAATAACATAGAATCTGGTTCACGGCATGAATAATTGCATATTCTCCATTTTTGCAAATATACCGTTTAGTTTATTGATCGCTAAAATATTCAAAGGTGGCACAGAAAGAATTGAAGCAATTTTGTATGACTATTCATGGAAGACATTTTATACTATTTATTGCACAGCACCAGTTATAAGACAATCCCTTGAATTCATGTAAATAGTTTTCCAGGCTTAGTCCCAAAAAAGTTCCACATCTGACATTCAAGATCTTCTGCTAAAACAATTAGATTCTTCAGATTTTTGAGGTTTATCTGAACATGACCTCTGAAACTTTTAAAGTTTGCCCATTCTTAACAAAGATATATGCCAGATGTTCAGTTTGGGTGACATTTATCTCCTATAGACAGCTTAAGTGATGCACACAAGCTTTGTGCTGGCTCTTGGCACAACTGCAAATGTCATGCTTTGGAACTATGTTGCATATATGCAAAAGATAAATTAAGGTTCCAGATTTATCTCTGACACAAGACAAGACTGAATCTATTACTCACCTTTTGAGTACTGCAGTATCCTTTCTACCAGAACTGGGTATTTTGTGATGCGCTGTGTGACAAGCAGAATGCATTCTGGGATTCCCCGACGTCTAGCCAAAAGATTGCTATTTCGCAGCTTTAAAAAAAATAAATATGCATATTTTATTGTAAGTAGGAAAGTTATATTAAAGCAGTGTTTCCCAAATGGTGTTCCGTGGAACCCTGGGGTTCCGCAAAGTGAAAATAGGGGTTCCATGAGAAAATTCCATTAGAACCAGAATTATTGTAATGGAAAGGAATTTTCATTCATTTAAGAATTTTATTTCAAACAATTTTCATTTGTGTTTGCCACAATAAGTGTCCCTGTGTAATGCCAGCTTAGCCAGAGAGTGGAGACGATGATGTCACTACTCAGCGCTGTGCGCGCAGTCAGTCAGGGATTCCACAAAATTCTTTTGTATTCAAAAGGGTTCTGTGGCCAAATAAAATTGGGAAACACTATATTAAAGTATTAATTTAATAACAGCAAAGGGCATTAGAGCTACGTGTGCTAGAACAAACAAACTGAAAAAAAATTAAATTATCTGCACGACCCCCACTGAAATAACGCATATCATCCTGATACTCCCATCTACTGAGAGTCTGTAAATACGTTTCCAATTAATACCAAGAAAATGCAAATTATACACAAAACTGGAGCCCCAGCACTGGATCCTGCTTCCCCCCCCCCCCCGCTCCCCTGTATCAGAGGCAGTTGGGGGGGGGTGTGTGAATGCAAACAGTCAGCTTGACTAACCAATATGCCTATTCTTATCGGTTAGTTGACTAGTCAACTCCCTCCATTCTTTTGCCTTCTCAGCCCAGTTTCTCTTCTCCCTTTGGCCTTTGCTGCCTGAAGTCCTGTGCACCCCTCAGAACTTGGCTCCCTCCTTCTCTCCCCAGCCTGGTTGCCCCCCTCTGTTCCCAGCCCAGCTCTACCCTCCCTACTCTCACTCTACCCTCCTTCTCCTGCCCAGCCACTCCACAGACCCAGGCAGGAGTTCAAAGCGGCAGGGAGCATCTGCCTCCTTCCAGTGCACTCCTGCCACTGCCACTCCGCTGATATGCGTGTGGGGCTTAAAGTAGGAGGGCCCTCTCCTGTCCTGCTGTGCTCCATGTATGTGAGCTCTGAGGCTCCCCACAGCTGCTGCCAAGCTGCTACAGTAGCGCTATTTAAAAGGACTGGATCAGGGTTGCCATTGCAGCATGGCAGCCTAAATCCCCTTAATTCTACCAGGACCCTGTGCAATTGCCCCCTTTGCCCCTCTCCCTGCTCCCCATCAGTAGGCCTGTTACAGACTGAAATCCAAAGTTTTTCTACTCTAAACAAAAATGGAATTTACCAACTCTCTGATTAAGCAGGACTGTATTTTTTTTATAAACCATTGTAATAGGCCTATTGAATATCAAGGACCGGATTCTGAAAAGAAACTCAATCCAATTTCCCACTTTGCATCTACAATTATTTGCACCAAGACTGCATGAATAAAACGAGAGGTTGCTTCTTAAAATCCGACTCTGTGTTGTTTCAATCAGAGCTACTAATTACAAACATATTTTCTGACCACTTTGTTAACATTCACATTTTTATAGGCACTTACTTTAATAAAATTCTGGAATTTCTTGTTTTGTTGCAGCTCTTTAAAGATATTAACAGCTTCTTTTTGATGACTACAAAATTCTCCATATATTTTCTTCATTTTATTGGCACTTTCCTCTGAAAACTGATGAAAATAATAAAATTGTATGCAACAATATATGTAACTAAAAAGAGTATCAGAGGAGTAGCCGAGTCAGTCTGTAACAGGAAGAACTTAAAAAACAACAAATAGTCTAGTAGTACCTTAAAGACTAACAAAACAAGTAGATGGGCACAACCCACTTCTTCAGATGACAGGAGTATTAGAAAATCCAAGAATAAAGAAGGGAAGGAAGGGGTTGCGGGAGCAGAAGAGGAAAAAAAGAGAAAAAAGGAGGGAAGGAAAAAAAGAGAGACAGTGAATAGATAGTTCAAATAATTACAAGAGGCTGATAAGAATAATTAGCACCTCCACTGTTAGGTTGGTTGGTTAAGTCATTAGGATGTGGAAGATAGTGTGGGAGCCAGCTGATATCCTGGTTCATACCATTTGCATAAGAATTAAACTTGTGAATGAAGCAAGTATACACAGAGAAGGGTTGGAACTTCACTTCACTCACAAGTTTAATTCTTATGCAAATGGTATGAACCGGGATATCGGCTGGCACACTATCTTCCATTCTAATCTTCCACATTTCCTTCTCTTGCCCCACCCCCTTCCCTTATTTATTCTTGGATCTGGACTTCTAATACTCCTGTCATCTGAAGAAGTGGGTTGTGCCCACGAAAGCTCATGATACAATCTACAAAATATCTCTTTTTAGCCCTGAATATCTGAAGATTTAGTTTTGCTGATCTCTTTACCTGCTGTACAAGAATGTCTCCAATTCTATTGATTAAAAAATTTCTCTCATTTTCTCCCTCGCACGATTCCTGTCTTCTCTCCTTCAAAGTGCAGAAGAATTGCCTGTGAATTTCTAGCAGTTCGTCTAAGCAGGGAAATATTTTGTCTACAGTGCTGTGATCTAGTTGCAATTCTTCTTTCATTCCTTTCCGGAATATTTCAGACATAATGAAGAGAGTGTGGATATGGTGTACTTCTGTTTGCATTAGCTCTGTAGATTAAAGGAAGATGGTGCAGTGTAATAATCTAACTAGACATTTTCACTCACATTATTTGACATGTATCACATAGGTTTATATTCAAATATATGAACATAAATATTATTTCTTCCATATAAGCATTAAAATTACTAATCCTCCTCCCCCCACTATGGTTGTATTTGCTCTCCAATAAACCCAGTTTCTCTTTTACCATTTCTGTCCTATGGCACAGATTTTGGATATAAAGGAAGCACAGAACAAAGGGGACGATCAGGGGTGCCATTTCAGATTTTGGCAGGGGAGGGAGGAGCGACCTGTGCATTCCTTCCGCCCTTCCTCTCCCCCACATCATCTCTGTCCCAGGGCTACCCCAGCCTTTACTCATTTCTTTTCCAAACTGAAAAGTCCCAGTCTTTTTAATCTCTCCTCATATGGAAGCTGTTCCTTATCCCTCCTCATTTCTGTGCCCTTTCTGTACCTTTTTCAAATCCAGCATAACTTTTTTTTAGATGGGGTGACCAAATCTGAATACAGTATTCAAGATGTGGGCATATAATGATTTTATATAGAGGCAATATGGTATTTTGTCTTATTGATTCGCAATATTCAGTTAGCTTTTTAGTTTTCAAACTGCCACTGCACACTGAGCAGATGTTTTTAAGGAACTATCCACAAGGATTCCAAGCTCTCTTTCTTGAGTGGTAACGGCTATTTTAGACCCCATCATTTTTTTATCTATTGTTAGGATTATATTTTCTCGTGAGCATTCATTTGCAGTTATCAACACTGAATTCCATCTGTCCTTGTGTTGCCCAATCACTCAGTTTTGTGAGATCCTTTTGTAACTCCTTCCAGTCAGCACTGGATTAGTCAGGGTTTACCCCTTTTTCAAGAACTTTTATGAGAATTTTAGCAGCAGTGATCTAATACAGATCCTTGCAGCACAACACTTTTCCTTCCTCTCTTTTAAGTGGCAATGTTTTCATGATGATCTAACAATCCTTCAATTACCCGAATAACCATAATTTGTTATTCTTAATCACCCTGCCCCTCCCTCTTTTTATAACAAACTCTCTGCCCCAAAGGCAAAGCTGCAAGCAGCCCAAACAGTGGCATTTGAGAACTGCCTCTGGGGTCAGGGCGTGTGCTTTAAGGAGACCACAATCATGAATCCAGGGGTTCAAACTTGGGAGGGAGGACTACTGCCCCCCATCCCTCCAAATGGCACCCTCTAGGGGCAATGCAGGTGTTTGCATATAGGAACACATGCAGAGAACATTTTCACACAGGCAGCTACTCTGCAGAAAGCTCCTCTGGCTTCCTCCACTGCACTATGCTGACCAATACAACATCAATGCCCAAGTCAGCAGTGGCACAGCCAAACTGAAAATCCAATTCTTGCCTGATTTGCCCTTTCTTCAATTATTCCCCATAGTTTGATTGTAACATAAAAAATGTAAGACTTACTGATATGCTGTGTTAATGCACAGCGTGTCAATTCAAACATGGAAACTCCCAACCTCCACAGCATTAACAACTTTACTTACATTAAACCTAAAGCTCACAAGTCCTACCCATAAACATTAGGAATCATATGCAAATGAATACTGTATATGTTTTACATTACTCTACTCTGTCATTCAGTGGGAGTCTTACTACCTTAGAAGATTACTGGAGTAAGAACTGAATAAAACTTGGAGTAAAAATTTTCAAACTGGCCACACACAGAATGTTTTAAAATCAATTTTCTAAAAAGAATATCATTATTTTCCGTTTATCCATGAATCTTTGGACTTTGCTGATTTTTTATTCTGCAGGTACCTACTAGCTTACTCTTTCAAACTACATTTTATAAAAGATTTACTTAATACTGAACATTTAAGCACTTTAAGAACTTCATTTTGACTTCTGAAGAACAACAGGTGTAAACAACAGAACAGAGGAAATAATCTGCAATGAGTAATTCTGCAAATTCGTGTAATTTTTTCCCACAAAATATTAGTGAAAAGTTGTGAACCTCCCAAATACAAATAATTTTAAGTAAATGATGTAACTTTCTTTCGCAAATAATTCTTTGGTCTGCAGATCAATTATGAACAATTCATCACAATTATTTATATTTCATGTTGTGTTGGTTAATTACATAAGTCCTAAGTATAATTTCTGTTCCCTGACTGGATAATTTAATATCTATCAGAAAGTGCTTTTCATGACTATTCCAACATTTTTATGACTATCCCAACAAAATTCACTGTTCAGGAATCCACATGGTAGTAAAGCTTGAGTACTGAAGTGTTTATAGAAAGTGTACATGAATGGGGTTAAATTGAAATTAACTTTCAAATTGTCTTCAATATTCTGTTCATGCTACATTATTATACATTATATTATTATTAGTTGCGACAACATATAATTTAAATATTATTCATTATTCCTCTTAAAATGTAAGCACTGAGCATTTTCTTCAGGTTACACAACTTGTATATCCCACCTATTGTCTGTACCAAGTTATTTTCAACTTTTAAAAAATAATTTAACACTGACCAAAAATTACATCCTGCCTTTTGATAACATCCTTTTCTTGCTTGCTACAAAATGCTGGATCCACAACAAGACTCCAAGATTCTGCCTCAAACTCCTGGGCCTCTGTGCTAAGGTCAGTCCACAGGGAGGCATCCACATCATCTATGACAAAATAAAAACTGTGTAAGAACTGGTCACGCTAACATGTTGGCAGTGTCACAGCAAGGGAAGTTCTCCATGTGCACATATTTTTATGCAGGTAGTGAGTATATTGCTTAACTGAAGTCAGACTTAATTAAAGGCTTAATCTTAAAGTTACTAACCAGTACTGAGAAGAGATCAATATGAAAATACAAAGCCTACCAATGATGCCAGCATCATTATCTTACATGTTTAGGGTTGCCAGATGGTTTCAACAAAAATACTGGACACACTTGACATTACATCACAATCCACATTACATCTTATTTAGAAAATACCGGACATTTATATTTTCTCAATTTGTTTCCCGAACAGAAAGCTCAAATACTGGACTGTTTGGTTCAAAACCAGACACCTGGCAACCCTATACATGTTAAAGAATAAGAGTGGAAGCAAACAAAGATTTGGGGACCAGAGGGAATATTTTTTCAGGATTAGAACCATTGTTTGAAATACCCCCTAAGAAGCGACCTCTCATCTGAGGTGCCTCAAATTTGCACACACCCAACTTGCAATTTCTTGTGCTGGGTTTTCTTTCTTTATGAATGCCATTCAACTCCAGAATTCACTCCTCCTGGCCCTTTTCTGAAATAACTCATAAATCCACTGTTGATTTTCCAGACATGAATATGTGAATTGAGGTAGGCAGTTAAGGGGTGGGATTTTTATGTTATGGGAGCAATATGAGTGAAGGGTGATACTGTTTGTCATGTGTGTACTGAGTGAACTGAGGGCAGACTATCTGAGTGCCAGAAAAAAATATGGGGCTGTTTTAGTTTTGTAATCTCTTAGATTATATTTTTAATTAGTGGCAAGGATATTGAGAGATTTGATATGTTAATTTTTAATAATGACAACAAATTAAAAAACCCAAAACACTTAAAATTAGTAAAGAGTTCATCACTAATTTAGACCCACTTGCAAAGTATTATGGGTCAAATTTTAATTCTCATTTATCTGATGGTGTCATTTTAATGATGGTCAGAGTAATAATTAAGTTATTATACACATTTTCTTTTGATACAATAAGTTGTCTTCTTAAACCTATTAATTAATGATTCCATTTTGCAGCATAGGTTGTAACATGTAGATTTCTCAGTTTACTTCTTACCTTCCATAACAAAAGAATCCATTGACGGAAGGGTTCCTATAGATTGTAACAGCATTTCAGACTGTGAGTTGGCCCTCCAGCTGCTACTATCACTGTCTTGGTCTGCAGAAGACATAGATCTTCTACAAAGAAAAAAGCATTTAATTGTAGCAACTCACCCAGGAAAACTGAATAATCTAGTTAGCATACTGTGCTGGTAGCTGCATTCTACCTTTCAAAACTGGCACATGGAACACTTCTGGATAAAGCGTGAGGTTGCTGTGAGACTTCTTTCTTTACAGCAGAAAGTCCAGTGGGCATTGAGGAAGACGGATGTATTGAGGAGAATATGGGCTGAGGAAGATCTCTAAATGATGAATCTGTGTGGTGAAATATATGTGTAAGTCTTACAGAAAATCTTGTATGTTATTGACTGCATGACTACAGCATGAAATACTACAGGATTCTCTTACTGATCAATATATGTCACTAGACACATTCTCCTACGGTGCACTGACCTCCTTCCTGAGTTGGATGGAAAAACAAGCTACAAAGTGAAGCTCAAAGGCTTTGGTGCTCAAACTGTGAATTAGAGAATAACATTAAGCCATGGACACACTTACATCATACCCACACTTATACTGGCACATGGTGGAGCCACACACTGGAGTACATGATGGGGAGGCTTTTCAGAAGCATTCAGCATTGGCTTACCTCTCCTCCCACTGCTATCAGTGGTAAAACTTCCATTGTCCAGATATGTAGGAGGAAGAATAGGAGACACTGGCTGTAATTTAATTTTGTTCCTAAATGTCTTGAATTACTGGCAGATAAACTGTTCAGGTCAGGAAATTCCATAATCATTTTCACAAAGGGGAGGTGACAGGGTGCTGCTGTTAGCCCTCCCCCTTCTTTCATCCTGGTCCATAGCCATCCTGTTGGGACCTCACCACCATCTCCCAGATGAGGTTGGAGGGGGCTATAAGGGAACAGGGGATTAATGCTCTGCTGTTCCAGCCATAGGAACCCCAACCCCATCCCTCTTTCTGCTCCTTTAAAGAATACTTCCTTTACATCCTTTAGAACTCACTGGATCCCTTCCCTACATAGTCCCTGTACTGGACAGCTGCCGCAGAAATACATAATGAGTTGTGACATCACCGCCTAACCCCCCCATTTAATTTTTGTCCAAACTAAGCCCCCAAATCACTGTGGGGAAGGTGAAAAAATAACTATAGCATTCCCCACCCTCAGAGCATGGAGTGACTAATGTAATGGCCACAGCAGCACATGACAAAATCTGGTATTTATCTACATCCAAAAGTGAGAGAGTGGGTACTGCACTGCCTGGTCAAGGTAAAAGAGGGCTTTTCTTGAACTGGCACAGCCCTAAATAGTCCCCCCCCCACCACCACCACCCTCGAACCAGTCACTGAAGGGAGGAGGAAATGGGTCAGCATCCCTAGGCTGACCAGATATGAGCTGTGACAGCAAGTCACTCCCTGACTCTCTAGCCCAGTGGTCACCAACCAGTAGATCGGGATCTACTGGTAGATTTTGGAACCTTTGACAGGCGATCCTGACAGGTACTTCATCTACCCCTCAGCACTTCTGTACTGTTCCTGACCTCTGCCTTGGAGGTGCCCTCACCCCTGGTAGCCTACTGCTTGCTGAGCTGGCACGGGAAGAAGAGGAAGGGGGGTGCTGATGTCAGGGTGCCCAATCCCCCCTCTCTCCCCCCCGTGTCCCATCTCCACAGAGAAGAGGGGGACAGAGATGGAGAGTTTGCTGGCTGCTTTTGGGAGTGGTACAAGGCCAGGGTAGGGATGAGCCTGCCTTAGCCATCTGCACCACTACCCAGAAGCCACCTGTGGTAAGCGGTGCCCAGCTGGAGCCCGCATTCTGAACCCTGGCCCCAGTCCTGAACCCCTCCTACACTCCAAACACCTGCCCCCAGCCTGATAAAAGTGAGTGAGGATGGAAGAGGGAGGATGGAGTGGAAGAGGGGCGGGGTCTCAGAGAAGGGATGTGAAGGAGGTGGGGTAAGGATGTTTGGGTTTGAGGTAGATCCTGGATTGCACTTAAATTAAAAAAATGATCTCACGCTTAAAAAGGTAGGGGGCCACTGCTCTAGCCCTTACAAGGCGACAAACCTTTTCCAGCCAGCCAGATAATGGCCCTCTCTTCTTAATGTGCAGTAAGGTCATTGACTTCAGTGGGAGAAGACTTAAACCAACTATGAGCGCTTTCGAAAATCCTACCTTATATGTACTTGATACTAACAAATGAACCTCTTTTCCTTTGATATGGGAGTCACACATGTACAAAATTATGAAGAATGCTTGTCCTACTATGTTGTTATTCAGGCTATACACTAAACTTTAAAATAATAGATTTATGCTGTTAGCTTGCTTGCTTGCTTACTATAATACTTACTTGTTAGGACTGCTTGTGATCTAGTCTTAATATGATATCTCTCTTGGAATTTCTGGTAAAGAAAAATTTCATCTTATTAAAATGAAATAACAGCTGATTACACACTGAGTAGTCAGTAATACGCTTTCGTAGCATCATCTGGAAGAGCCTTCATGCAAACTGCATTAAGATCCTGAATTTCTGCTATTGATAAACCAAAGTGAAACAATAATGAATTCCAGCCACATTATCATACAAAGTTTGTTCCGTTTATTTTCTTTCAAATTACTGTGTTACAAAATTATTCTTTTGCAACATGCATACGATTTGTGAGGGCTTAAAGAAAACAATTATACATATAGCGCTACATGTCTTAAATGAGTTTGAAAAGACCAAAGGCAGGAAATTGATTCTAAGCCAGCCAGTCTGAGCCAGAATTTGTGTCCTTTGCTATATGGTACAAGCCTCATATACTTAAACAAGTGTTCCATTTGAGGAAAGCGAGTTACGTAGTTTTTCCTCTCTTAACCTCTTGATGATTGGTTGGGGTGATGGTCTCTTCCCTCTTCCTGGTAAACATCCATCAATCCTAGTAATTACCGTACCTTTTTGAGGCAGCTGATTTAGTATTATAATTTATGTTTTAGATCCTTTTATTAAATTTGCCCACAGGTTATTCAGTGAATGCACGTTGATAAAGACAAAATAAAATAGAAAAATAAAATAAAAAAATGCTTGTTTTATAAGGGTAACTTTGGGCATGTTTACCCTGAAGATTTGTGCACTACAATAGCTATTCTGAGACAGCCACACTGATGTGACTCCATAGTTTAGATGCACTGCATTAGTCTGAAAAATGGCTTGCCCTGTCATGGCTTAGCTAAGTGCAAATCACTTGTTAGTCCCTAAAAAACAGAAGCTCCCTTCAGTGTACAGTTTTTAAGATGTAGCCCTCATTTTAATTAGGGAATACAAATTGTGATCACAGAAAACCAATGGTTCCTCAAGGCCAGCCCTTTTAAGTACACCTTAGAAATGCAAATCAAACTATATATCCCAATTTGTCCTGCAATACTCCAAAGATATAAAAGAAACTACCCTACCTTTTTTCTCTCTGTTTATTAATTATTTGCTCAAGGATACTGCTTATTTCTATTGCTTGTGTTAGACAGTTATGTGAGATTGCCATAGTCCTTTATAAACAGACACTTAGTCTGGAACATTTTTGCACTGTTTTCTTTCTTAGTTTCATTTTGTGGCATTTTGTTTGTTTTAGTAACTAGGTCTCTGTACAACAAGTAAGTCATTCAATATGAATCTATTATGAAGCAGACTACAAAGACAAAGTTCTCTTCAAACACTTTGAATAAGCATCTCATAGCATATGGTATCACTATAGAAGAAACTCTGGAGATTTAAAAAAAATGGAGAGAATATATACACAACAACATCATACCAACAGTAAGTCATAGAGAATTACCTTTGTACATGCAGGAGCACAATCCTTACAGTTTTTATGCACAAGCACATTGCAATCTGAAAGGAAAAACGGATCTCAGAAGACTAAAATTGAAAGAGGACATATATAGTGCACTTTATTCTGGGACTTCATCATTTTTTCTCCTTCAGACTCACATACTGAATAATCAAAAATATGGCTTTATTTTTTCTTCTAGCTTTCTCCAGAGCTCATTCAGGAATCAACTAGCGGGAGACTTTTGTCATCTTTGCTCCCTTTCCCTGAGTCCTGGGGACCTGGCTGAGTAGGCAGAGAAGTTAGTATCTCCAGAGAGTTTTACTCTTGACATGGAATATTAGCAAGTATCCTGCAGCTGATTTTCAAAAGTTACATAAAAGCTATATAAAAGTGAGTAGTTACTTACAAGAGCACTGCAATGACTCTTTTCCTAAGAGGGCTTTGTCACATGCCATACACAGGATATTGCCTGAGATGTTCCCAGTAATAAACTGATGTCTGCTCAGTTTGTCTTTGGCTTCCTTATTTTTAGTCTTCATATCCAATAAAGCATGAAAAAGAAGAGAGATTAAAATAGATACTTAAAGTTACAACATTATGATGGTTAAAACATTCTTATCTTAAAGGTAAATGGCTCATAAAACATTTATCTCCTCTTGCAGGTAACAACAGACATTGTAATTGTATTATTTGATCAATAAAGGTAAATTTCAGAGCAGTGGCTCTCAACCTGAGGATCCCCAGAGTATGTCTAAGGCAGTGTTTCTTAAACTTTTTAAAATGGAGGAACACCAACCATTTTTTTTTTATGAGGAACACCAAGGACTTTTCGTTGAGAAAAAAAAAAAAAGGGTCAGGGGGAAGTTATTGAAGGGGAAAAAAAGTCGCCTGTCACTTTAATGGTGGCCATTTTGAACTCTGTTGTTCTCCACGGCCACAGAACACAGTTTAAGAAACACTGGTCTAAGGGGTCTGTGAAAGGTTATCGTTTCCATACAACCAGTGGTTTTCAACCTGTAGATTTCCAAAGGGCTCTGCACCTGTGTTGGAAAATTTAAGGGGTCTGCAAATGAAAAGAAGGTTGAAACCACTGTTTTAGAGAGAGGAAGACATTTCTTATACCAGTGGCTGATCAAATACTCTTCATTACTTAAAGACACAGAAACACATTTTTAAAATATGAGTATGCAAAACAAACAATTCTAAATGTAAACTGAGTGCTGGGGAATCTGTGCATCTATTTTTGTAATAAACAAGTTTCCATTCCTATGTTACTACAAACACCTTAAGACTACATTGTGCAACGCTGGGAGCATTTACTCACATGAGTAATCCCAACAGCGAACATTAACAAAATTACTATGTGAGTAAATACAGCCGCTCCCCGAGTTGCGAACGGTCGAGTTACGACCATTCGCACTTACGACCAATGCTCCCAAGGAATGGTCGTAAAGGCGGTCCCCGAGTTACGAATGCGACCCGCACTTACGAACAGCGCGGTCGCGTGTAACTCAATGGGATCTGAGTTACGAACAGTTCGAGTTACGGACCAAGTGTTGGTCCGTAACTTGTTCGTAACTCGGAGAGCAGCTGTACTCAACAGCCTGGATATAGTTTGCACAATCTAGACTTTACCTTATTAAAAATGAAACACTGAAAGTCTATGATTTACTTTTCACGATTTATTTACTTTGTTTACATTTAGCATTGTGTTTGGGTCCTGATTCTAAAACGCACACATACTTCACAGCAATTATTCATATATTCAAATAAAACTACTCAACGGAGAAAATGTTACACAGTAAAGACTACCAAATCAAGTCATTACTGTAGACAATAAGAACAATACATACTTTCTCTAATATTTCAATTTTTGTATATCAAGTAGGAAAACTTTTCCCAAATATACTTGAGGCATTTAAACTTGGGCTAACTCACAAGAAATGAGATAAGTAAAATTTAAAAAACAGAAATGGAATGTAGTACTGTGAAAATAAGATTACTTTTAAAAATGAACAACAGTGTTTGTCAACACAAGGACAATGTCAACATATTGTCATACGTTTTAAATTAAAATGTCCAATTATAAAATATAAATAATTGGGAAAATTAGTCACTTATCTTTAACTAACAGACAGATCTGATCCCCAGCTATAATGCATTTCAGTTATGCGAATAAGCACCCAGTTATATGTAGATCTGAAATTACCTTGCACTTATTTCGTGTACTAGTCATTCTGTTCATCAGGAAACTGAAAGTACGACTCACTTTATATTTTTCTGACTCAGATTTTGTAGGTATAATATACTTATCCCATTCCTCCTCCTTAATCCTAAAATGTAAATCAGTAAATACAGTTCATTACACTGGACATGTTATCTTAAAAACAGAGAAGCATCTGGCAGATATTCTGCTTTACCTAGCTTCAATCACAGGATGTATTCAGGTTTAAACCATAATAGTTTAAGAGGTCAACATCAAATCAAAAAGTGACATTGGTCCCTGCATAATACTCATTATGAACATATGCATATGTGCTGTAACGAATGTGAACTATGCTGCAAGTTTGATGTAATTATACTGTCATCATAACCAGTGTTCCCTCTATGCTACTGGACTGCACAGCTTCACAGGTGATTAATCAGCCCCACCCAGTCAGTCAGCTATGTGCATGGAGCCCTGAGCCTCTGACTGGGTTGGGCTGATTATTACCTGTGAAGCTGTGCTGCCTCCCATCTTAGAGGTGGATTACCATACCTCCGGTTTTTCCTGGACACATCCTCCTTTTCACTTATTAAATCTCTGTCCGGCTGACTTTTTTAAATGGCTAAAAATGTCCTGGATTTTGCCCTGCAAAGGGGATTGGGGATGGGGCAGGGCACGTGCCTGTCACTCGAACATTCGGAGTTGTGCACCCGGACGTTAATAGCTGCTCTGCGCACGCGCCTCAGCGCCTGGAGGGAAAAGCACGTGACTGCAACGGCGGCAGCTCTGGTGAGACCCAAGGCAGGTCCAATGTGGGCGGGGGTATGGCTCTTCCCACAGAGTCACAGCGTTACCCTCCGCCCCACTAGGTTATGTCCCCTGCTCTGGAGGAGGGGAAGGGCATTGGGTTAGAACAGGAGGGCTGGAGGTGCCTGGTTCTGGGTGAGGAGTGGGTTAGAGCATGGGGACTGGGGGTGCCTGACTCTAGGGAAGAGGAAGGGCATTGGGTTAGAGCAGGGGGGCTAGGGGTGCCAGGCTCTGGGCGAGGGGAAGGGCATTGGGTTAGAGCAGGGGGGCTGGGGATGCCTGGCTCTGGGGGAGGGCAGGGGCATTGGGTAAGAGCAGGGAACTGGGTGTTAGAACTTCTGGCTTCTTTCCTTTCCTGTAGGTGGGCAGTGGGACTGTTGGTTAGATTGGGGGGGTTCCAGTCTCAGCTCTGTGAGGACTGTGGGAGCTGGTGCTTGGTGGGCCAGGCAGAGGAAAGAAAGAGATTCTGGGAAGCAGGATTCCTGGGTTCCTTTTCTAGCCATGCCACTTCTCCCCTCAGTGCCTTTAACTTCATGCCCCAGGACGGGCCCCAGCCAGCAGCCTCCCAGGCCCCCCACTCTCTCCTCCTGGCCCCACAGAAGCCCTGGCTGCTGGCTGGTTGGCAGCACTGCTGGACCCTGCACTGCCATGCATCTTGGGGCAGTGCAGCAGGGAAGCTGGAGACTGGCATGCGGCATCCCTTCGCAACATGAAACCCATCACGGGCAGCGGCAGCCCTGGCAGCAGCAAGGTGGCGGCTAGAGCCCCAAGCCTGGCGTGCGCGGGGACGAGTTTGCCGGCTCCTGAGCCCACCTCCTGTGCGAATGGAGCAACTGCCGCTGCAGCTGCACCAGCAAGCACCAAGTGTTCTCTTTTTTGAAAGTTCAAATATGGTCACCCTAGCTAAGAGGGAACACTGATCATAACCCCTCTGCATGCAAACTCCCATATTTTGCATGCTCCTCTAGGTGGCTCCCATATTAACTTCTTTTCCTTGCTGAGCCTCAGCTCAGTCAGCTGTGAAATAAGAAGTTTCGGCTCCAGCACTGATTCTTCTGTATGAGCACCGGTCTTATAGGTCCCAACTCAGCACAACATTATAGCACATGCTAGGCACACTGTTGAATATGGCTGGCCTGCTGAATCAGTCCTAGATGTGTCCTGTTTCCTTCCTTCCTTCTCTCCCTAGAATGGCATTCATCACAAATATCTCTCAGCCAGTCTGCAGGCTGCAAAGCCACAGCACATACCTACCTGACTTGGGGATGAGATGAAACACATGACAGAGTTGTGGGCCCTGCAGACTAAAGGGAAGATAGGATTTTGATTCCTGCACTTCACATAAATGGGACAGTACCCTGGTATCTTGCTACATAGTTCCAGAATATGTAAATGATTTTAATTTGCAACAAATAAAATACATAAATGTAAAAGGAAATTTCAAGAACAATTGCATAATGAATAACTCAAAAATCAAGAGATGCCAGTAAAGGTTGCCTGTAAAACATAACACTGCTTCCACGTGTATATTCATTATATCACAGACTTTACTAACATGAACACTCAGTGTTTTTTCTACAGTTTTCTAAGATACAGAGTAAACAAACTGGAAACCCTCTCCTTATTCACTATGCGTCTTGTATATAAATGACTTTTAGGATATCTCTTTGTCTGGCATACAAAATAATGTGTAGAGTAGCTGGAGATGCGGCATACCTATATCTAAGGGCTGTAAAGAAAAATACATTACATGATATTCAAAAACCTTACGGAGTAAGGACTATTGCACAAAAGGAGCGATTTAAGGTTTTGTATGCTAAACGAACTTAAGAAATACCAAACTTTAAAGATGCACAGTCAAACACTCAAATGTGTTGCAAACACATATTAATAGACTATATCCAACTCTCATATTAGTGTAAACAGTAACCAAGAGAAGCATTCTGAAATTCGTTAGGAAAAGACACCACAATTAGAACATGGTATAAACCAATATACCATGTCTCTTACTTTTGAGTCATGATGATCATTACAAAGATCTGTGCTACTAGTGTTTAACTAGTAGCGTCAACATGTAAATAATGGTAGATAAATATTACACTGCAGAAATTATCCGTGGCAAGTATTAGTACCTTTTTTCCCTTGATTGTTCTGGCAAGCTGTATGCTCGTTGTTCTATAAAACACAAAAAGTTAATGAAACCTAAGATGGTTGTCCTTGGGTATTTATTTGTTTGAAGCACATTACCTCAACCAGGATGAAAGCTCAGTCATTATATTCTGGCATGTTGGTTGGAAATTTAGAAAGCAAAAATTACTAGAAGCAATATTGACCAAGATAATACAAATTGTTTGTTAAATAAATTGTATTTGACAGAATTTGCCTGGATCTGGATTAACATCAGAAAATGCCAGTCTTTGCAAAATGGTGGATTGTCTTTAAGAAGTAAAGAAAATTAGTATTACTCTTTTCCAAGCAACCCGTTTTTTTTTGATGGTTCATCTTTCATTTTGCTTTTTTAGCTATTCTGCTGTAAATGGCTTATGTGATTCTTCTCTGCTATTTCCAAGAGACCAGACATTATTTAACTTCGTAGAGATTATCTGCAAGCATGTGCCTACTTTTAAGTGCATAACAGTGGCGTAGCCACAGCTGGGCTTGAGGGGCCATGGCTTATCCACTTTGCACCAAGGCCCACCCATAGCTCTCCTTGTGACCCAGCTTTTACTGTGGCTTATCTCCTGCCCCCATCATTGCCCACCCGCCTGAAGTCAGGAACCACCCAAGTGGACTTATCTGGCTACGCCAATAGTACGTAAGTGGTCCCAACTTAAATGGGACTATTCGCATGCTTAAAGTTAGGTCCATGCTTTGCGTACACTGTTGAAAAAGGAGCCATATGAGAAAATACCCAGCACAGCAGATCAACAAGTAAGATTGCATATTTTATCATATATGTAATGAGAATCAAACGACATTTCAGTTAGCTGCCAGACCAAAGATATGGAACAAGATGCTCTTCTGAAGGAATAAAGGCCACGTTCCCACAGCTTCATGCAAAATAGCACCATTGGGTTGCCACTGAAGTACTTACTACAGGGATGGAGCAGAGACACTGATTTAGAGTGTGAAAGAGCCTGGAGAAGGGATCGACCGCTGTTCATGAATACACCATCTACACAGCAGGGACAAATTCTTTACAAACTAGAAATAGCCTCTTTTAAACACATATGTAGCCATTTTATTCCATATGTATTAAGAAACTTTGATTATTGCTACAACAGTAGGCAGTGCATTTCCTACTTTCAGATTGTACATCATGATGAAAGAATGCAACTCTCTTATTATGAGCTAACCCCTCTGCACTCAACAATGCAAATCAGCAAGGTCAGACTGGATTTCCATTTACAAATTCAGATTTTCTACCCTCATTTATGGCCAAATCCTAAACAAGACATCAAAGTGGTGGAGCTGTGGGAGTTCCTTGGTGCTGAGAAGTTACACCTGGAAATTTTTGCTTCCCCTGCTTGCTGCAGAGTAGTTTTATGTGGCAGCTCTGACCATGCCAACATACTGCAGTGTGGATTGAGACATAAGCAATGGGGCAGGGAGAGCCAGCAATGTGCTCAGCAGATCCCTAATGACACAAATCCATTGGCCAAATTGCCCCATGGTTGGAGAACACAGTGACTGGAATTCTGCAAGCCTTGCGGGGCTGCAAAGTGACTACTTGTGACCTGAAACTTGGGAAGGAGGATGATTCTAGCTCTCCCAAGCACCACATACTTTGACTTCATATATGAGGTCTGGGCTTAGCCCTGATTAGGGTAAAGTTCTTAACCATCTGCTTAACTTTACATAGGTGCTTCAGTCCCATTGATATTGTCAGGATTTAAACACATGCTTAAGTGTTTTGCTGAACTAAGGAACTTAGACCTTACAGGACACATGCCCTTGTTCCTCTTCTGCTTTTTTAGACTTCTCGGCCAATCAGAAGGGTGAAAAATTGTTAAAAATAAAGTTACATTTAAAAAAGTCAATAAAAATACCTAACACGCTAGGTGTTGCAGATAGTTCACACACACACAAAAAGGATCTGGGTAAAGATAATATTTCAATATGGATTTGAGGGACAAAAACTAACAAACTTGAAAAAAACATTCACCTACGTTTTAACCAAGAGTTTTTGTTGCTGTTTTTTGTATTCTGCTACTAAACATCAAATGAAAAATGCCCCAATCCTGCACAGGTTTAAACATGTGTTTAACTTTGAAGCCAATGATACTGCAACTTAAGTGTGTGTGTAAGTCTTACCAGGGTACAGGCCTAAATAAAATAAAGAGCTACTGGAGCCAAATTAGGACAGCACTTAAGCACATACCTAACTTTAAGCACATACTTTAAGCAGTTAAGTGGTATCTTTAATAAGGATAATTTCCCTAAATGATGAAAAACGTGTTAGAAAAATAATACACAGTCAATTTCAAACTCATATTTTCTCATGCTTATTGCTTTTCCTTTTGGAAAAAAACACATTTGTTCTCATCCCAAAAGTAGTTTTTTTAAAATGAAGAAAATGGATTATATTGAAAGTGAACTGTTTTTTCAGAGATGTGATTGTGAATAAAATCCAAGTACATGTTTCATACATCTTTTTGTGCATTTCTAATGTTGCATATTCCTTTCTCCAAGGAAGGCATGGATTATTTGCTAAGCTTACAAACAAAAAAACAAACCCCTTACAATAGAAGGATATTAGAAACTATTTTTAACATCTTGCTGGCAGCACATAAGCAGAACAATCAATTGTGTAACTCGGGGCTTCATCATAAGATCCTTCGAGTTTTCCTCAGCACGCCAAGGATAGGCAAACTACACCTATTAACTTAAGTTAGGACTGAATAGGAGCAGAAGATAAGGTTATCCCTAATATGGTAAAACATGCAAAGCAGGAATATAGGGAAGGAAGGTTTGTGAGAATCTCGTCATCCCATGAAGAGGGTGGTGTTTGCTTCCTTGCCGGTGGAAAAGGCCATAGCTTTACACACAAACCTCACCAATTTCTAAAGATCTGCAGGATGTGGGGATCTGCAGAGAGGGCCTGTGCCTCTGCATCAAGTTTGAACCCTCTCTTGTGTCTCTACTGGATCCTGAAAAAGAAAATTGTGTCGTAGGCTACCTTATCTTCTCTAAGCTTTGCAGGGCTGGAGCAGGGGCAATGTGCATCTCCTATCTCTGCCCACAGCCAGATTTCCCACAGCTCCCTTGCAGCTCTGTCTCTATGCCCTCCCGCATTGCAGGCTCCAGACCTACAGAATGCCCTTCGAAGATCCAGGAGGGATGATGTGGAAGCAGCTGAGTCCCACTTCCACCTAGGCTAGATGAGAGCTGCACACATAAGGGACCCCACCCTCCACGGAAATGAGGGAGACAATTCAGACCTGAGTAAAGAGGTCAGCATTTGGCCTGTGGGAGTCTGTGGCACTCCATACATACAAATGGAGAAGAACTAATGCTCACCTTCATTTGAATCACAAACTGTGAAGTCACGTGAAAAGCGAGATTTCCCTAATAAAACTTTGGGTGAAGAACATGAGTAAGAGCGTGATCGAATTCCAGAAAGTAACGATTCCTAGAAGAAATCAAAATGAGGGGGAAAAACACAATAATTTAAAGGAAAGGCAATTGGTATTATAGGAAAGTATGTGTGTGCAAATTCGATGAAGAAAAATCCTAAATTATTTCAATTTGGTGAGGACAAAGTCTGAACAGTGACTATATCAGATGGTTAGTTATCTCCCTTGCCTTTTTATAGTGGTACCTGAACATAATGTTTTCACACCAGAACAGACCAATGTTCCATCTAACCCCAGATTCTGTCTCCAGCCATGATCTGTATGTTACAAAGGAAGGAATTAATCTCTCTCTTCACCTTCTCTTATGTTTTATTTCTAATTGTGCCTGGAATGGATACCATGAGGAGTAATCTCCTACCCCAGCTGGTGATCAGTTAATGCCTTGAAAGCAAACTCATCAATTCCCTGTACAAAGCCTATTTCTTTTAAGAATTTAAATCCAATATTATCTGATTTTTGTAATTCATTAAATACACGGACTTTCATTAAAAAGCCCATATTTTCACTACAGTACAGATATGTTATTGATATGCTAAGTGCACAAGTGGCTTCACAGATAAAACAATATATTATTTGTTTCAATTCCAGATCTGAAGTCAACTTTAAAGGCTCTGAAAAAAAAAAACAATAGTGATGGTCTGCGCTCTGTCTATCAGATGAACACTGGCATCATGGCATCAGCAATGAGTATATGCAGCATAATGTGTAGTCTTTTCTCCAAAGAGGACAATACGTGACTGAGTTGCCGTTGCACAAAAACTGAACTATGTTTCACCCCAAATGAGGATGGTCATTTGAAATCATTGGCACAGATATCACTGATATGGCCTTGCAAATGTATTGCTCACGATGTACCTGACTTAGAAATATTAACGAGAATTTCCATTGCAGCAAACAGAGTTACATGTTGCAAATCACTTTCCTGAAGCACCTTCGAGTTCCAAAATATTATGCAAATAGTATGTTGATCTGCAGGATAAATACTACAGAGCAGGTTGGAAAATGTATGAGGGGGGGGAACCATTTATGCATCAACTGAAAATTTTGCTAAGCTGTTTTCTTTCTATCAAACTTACCTCTCTACCAGCATAAATTGGGATAAACTTTGTTGACTTCTATGGAGTTAATCTGAATTATCCTACAATAATTGAAAGGTGAATATAGCCCTTCAAATTTATATACAAATTCTTATGTATTTTCAACAACTTAGTTGAAAGCAAAACAAACAAAACTAAAATGATACCCAATACCTTTGACAGCAGATTGTTAGAGTCCATTCTGTGGATGCTGTAATCGAGATCAGTGCTTGTCTCAGAAGAATCTAATTCATCCCTGCTGCTAGCCAATGTCACTGAAGAATTGAGGGAAGGGTAGCGAATATGGGATCTGTCAGAAATCCCTTCACTTCCACTGTCTACTTCAAGGTCATCAAGACTAGAACTAAAGCATACCACAAAATATATGGAATATACAGCAATCTAATCATCAACCTTTCAAACTTAATGCAACAAGCAAAGACAATAGTCTAGTAAATGGTGTTTGAATTAGTCATGCTCTAGTCTTCTCTCCACTTTGTGCCCCCCACCCCCATCATGCATGTGGCTTTACTCCAATTATATCTTGCCTACACTTAAAATGTGGTCATGTTGGATATGGATGCAAGTGGCTTAGCATGTGTAGAGTAAATAAGGCCTCAGAGGTCTGCCCCTCTTTTGCTTCTGAACTTCAAATTAGAGTTTAAGTGAGAATTTGCATGATAAGCCTATATAATGCAGCAGTTCTCAGATTATTTTACCCAACATCTAGGAATTAATGGAGAGTGGAAGGAAAAATCCACCAAGATACATATATAAGCAGTGATATGCTGGAGTAGGTTCTAGAAGCCACTTTTTTAGTAAGTCTGATTTTTAAGTTAAAAAATTATCCTTTTTTTAGACAGAAAAATGAAGGAACATGACAAAGCTAAAAAAAACCCCAGCCCTCACGCAATCAAAAACAAAAACAACTAGAGAACATTTTATTTGCAGATGTTAATATAACATTACAATGAGGTTTCCAAGCAGCTTCAGCACCACGGGGGGCTTAGGGGGGTGGGGTTCTTTGCAATCTTTTTGTCCCTTTATCTGTGTACATAAGCTCATGGTCTGTTTATTAACATGACTGAAATGAACGGTTGACTGCTTGCAATAACATTCCAATCTTCCAGCACAAAACGTTTAGAATATGCATGGTATTTCTCAGTAACTATAGATCCAAGCTAGTAATTGTATCATTGTGACTTTTTCACTCAGCATTAATATTCACGTAATTAAATAATTTCTTTTTCAACACAGTCCAAAGCTATTTTATCACTGGACATCTGGAAGTTATCCATCCCCACATTTGTCACAAATGTGCCATGTGACATTGGAAAAATAAGTTAGTTAGCCTGTTGGTATATTATTTTCCCCATTTGTGAAAATGGGTTAAACATACCTACCTATGGCCCTGTCTACATTAGAAAAACATCACCACTGCAACCACACAATGCAAATGCCTAATGTAGATACAGTGAACCTATGCGAAGCAGGACTTAGTCTATCTTGGTTCCTCCAGTAACTTACATTAGGAGTTGCATGGGCACAAATTTCTCCAATATAGACAGGACCTACAAAAATGTATTCAAGATTTATTAATTAATGTTTGCCATGCACTTTGAGGTCCTTGAATAAGGATGCTATTTAACAGCAAATGTGTAATATTTTACTGTAGTATTACTTCGTACTTGATCTGATCCTGTAGTCTTTACTCAGGCAAAACTCCCAATGAATTTTTTTGGGGAGGGATAATTTTGACGAAGACATTAAAATAGGGGGCAGATCCTGTGCTGCAAATGGAAAACATCAAGCCCAGCTCAGAAAGAACATGGTATGTGAGTAAAGGTAGCTTTAAACCATTTTTGTGCTCTCCAATCCTAGAGCAGGTCTATTCCCAGCATAACAGAGCTGCCAATAGAGTGGCCCTGCTGATTTTAGGGCTGCTTTTTACCAGTTGTGTAGGGATGTTAAAATTAGATTAATCAACTAATCAAATAGTCAATGGAATTTCCATCAACTATTAAATTAGTCAATAAGGGTGCTTCTGCTTTGAAATGCAGCAAGAGCCTGCCTGGATGTTGCTACTACATTTCAAAGCTGGAAGTGCCGTGCCTTTGAAATGTACAAGTCTTATGCATTTCAAAGATTGAAATGCAGCATGGAGCCTGGGGCCAGCGGGGGACTCTGAGTCCCCTGCTGGCTCCAGGCTCCATGCTGCGCTTCCACTTTGAAATGTACAAGAAGCCTGCCTGGGGACTCATGTACATTTCAAAGGTGGAACATTACCATTGTGCCCCTGCCCCCTCCCACAGAGCTGGAGCTGGGGGGGAACGAGCTTTTAAGCCGGCTACCCACAGCAACACCCCTCTTCCCCCCCCCCCCCGCCCTTGTTGCTTCTTTCTGATAGATAAGCTTTAGCTTATCGGACAGTCAACTTGTCGATTAGTCGCTTACATCGCTACAGTGGAGAAGCACAAAGCAGACCAAACACACCAGAGATTTGGGCTCATGATATACTGTGGCTTGGTGACTGTCAATCTGAAAAAGTCATATGCACTCAAATGTACAATTCCTTTAGAGTGTGTTTGGAACAGGCTCTCAGTGGAGAATAACAATTATAAATTGGCTTATGCTTCATGTTCATGGTTTGAGACATTATGAAAAACTTCTCAGTGAAAATTCACACGACTAATAGTTGCCTGGTTCTGTTTTCAAGCAGATGTCACCCTTTGCAGCACCTGCCACAATTTATGCCGAGGTGTATGAAGCCACTTAGAAACTACTTACAGTTTGCAGGGAACAAAAGCCAAAGAACAACAAAAACAAAAAAACAAGAGAGGTCTTTATCACCACATTATCAAAATACAGAATTAAATATAGCATAACATAAAATTTGGGCTGTAAGTGACCAGGTGACAATTTTTTCTGAAGATACTGTAGGTTTTCTCTCAGTAGAGATATTCATATTCCAGGTTTTGGTTTATTTTTCTGAATTAAAATATACTTAGTTAACATCTCTCTCTCTCTCTCTCTCTCTCTCACTCACTCACTCACACACACACACACACACACACACACACACAGATTAAATATGATGCTGTTCACCTCAATTTCAAGGATGACATTTGTACAAGAGATGTAAAATCCTGTTTAATTAACCAACCAGTTAAGCATTATCTTTAACAAGTTAAAAACATTATACTTAACCAATTAAACAGGGACAGATGGGTGCATCACTCCAGCCCAAAGCTGTTCCAACCCCCGCCAGTTAACCATGCATATCCCTAGTTTGCGCTAATGGGTTTTCATGTGACTCCATAGGCCAATATGAGAAGGGCATTTACAGCACTGGTGACAGAGCTATTTGCCTAGCTGTCTGATAGAGATGCACGCTGTTTCCATGCCTGGCCTTGTACTTCCAGCTACTCTATGTACTTCGCAAAGTCATGGTCACCCACCCCTATTAATTTTATATATAATCATAAAACATTAAATTTTAGTCTTTTCCTGACAATGTCATCAAAACAACTCCATACCTTCTTTTTTTCAGGTCAGCATAAAGTTGACTTCGTTCTGTATTAAATCCACGAGACTTGAGTGGTAGATACGAACCTGCTGCATACACATTTGAAGGTGAAGTGAAGAGCAGTGAGCCTATGTTGTCTATTTTATTCATTGCCATTTGGTTATCTTCATTTTCTGCATAAATATATTGATTGCTTTTCTTAAGTGAGGCAGGTGATGAGCTATTGGGTGTCAGGGTTGAGCAGGTGTGATCTGTGCTTATTTCAGTGGTGATGCTGTCAACATTAATGTAGTTAACATCCAAATCTCTACCCTAGAGAATGAGACAGATCTGTATTAATGCTTGTGAAAAGTAAGTAAAAGACATATCACTATAGAACAGTGGCCTTTCTTCAAACTATACTTCTCTGTGTCATCAGTTTTTCTTTTATTACTTTTTTGGGGCACAGAAATTGGAGATAAATTAATATGGCTAATAAGTTTTCCAGGCCTGAAGGTCATAATTACAGGAATGATGGGTTGGACTTTCTTCGTCTAATGTAGTGGTTTTCAACCTTTTTTCATTTGCAAGTGCCTAAAATTTTCAAATGGAGCTGCAGACCCCTTTGAAAACAAGACATAGACAAAGAATATGAAAATGAACTTTCAATATCTGTCTTCTTCCAAGGCTTTCATTTAATAGTATACAATAATTTCTGACATTTCTTCCTTTCATTCTGAAGGATCCCAAACCATTTTACAACTTACATACACAGTAGAACCTCAGAGTTACTAACACCTTGGGAATAGAGGTTGTTCATAATGCTAAAACATTCTAAACTCTGAACAAAATTTTATAGTTGTTCTTTCAAAAGTGCACAACTGAATACTGACTTCATACAGCTTTGAAAATTTGCTATGCAGAAGAAAAATGCTCCATTCCCTTTATTTTGTAGTAATTTATGTTTCATATAGTAATATATTGTATTTGTTTCTGAGCGATGTGGAGGTGTCTCTGCTGCTGCCTGATTGCATATTTCAGTTCCAAATGAGGTATGTTGTTGACAGATCAGTTCATAACTCTGATGTTTGTAACTAAGGTTCTACTATACAAGGATAAGTCACCTCTTGCTGGAAGTTGGCATGTGTTTTACAACATATAGCAGCTATTTTGAATTCAGGTTGTGGGGAGATTTTAGATAGATAGGTTTAAATTACCCAAAAAGTAGCTTAGCCAGATTCTACGGGGACTAGTCTGTATGTGATAAGTAATGTAGCATAAGTAACAATCACAAGTGGTCAGAATCTCAGGTTTACACCTGGCAGAACTTCCAACTTTACAGTGCCCTATACAACAATAATTGGGCATTGGTTTATCTGGCACTTATTTTTTATTCCTGTTGAATTGATAATTGAGGGACTTGTTAATTAACAAACATCAGGATACAAGATCCTGTTTAAAATAAGAGGGAATATAGGTGTAAATAATTCAAAGAAGAAGAGCTGTTCAGCTCATAGAAAACTAAAAAAAAAGCTTACAATTTATATTTTTATCTTATTTTGTTTATTAAAAAATCTAATAATTGAGTCAAGAATGACAACAGATGAAGGAATAAAGCCGCTCTAATTACATAAACATATGTAGTATTTACAAGTATAAATCACTAGAAGACTCTACTGACACACATTTTACTAAAATTCAAATAAAGCATTTTACTGGGAGACAATGACAGCAGTGTATTGAAAACAAAAAGATGCAAGACTATCTTACTTGATCCACTACCATGCAGTTTGCATACACTTCATCACTTCCATTCAGCATGGCAGTATGTGTGGCTGCAGCAAAGAAGGCAGGTGGATTTGGGGATTTCTTGAGGACATCAAGTGCAGAATGCCGTAGTTCTGGAATGAAATGTTATGGGGAAATATATAATTTATTTTTTCATATTATTTCCTTTTCTGTTCTCCATTCTGCCACAAAAATGGCTAAATCTAGTCACTAAGCATCAAATTTTAAAGAGACTAATGCCCAAAACATTTCAGACCACATTTCTGTGTTCATTCCAAAATCTATCTGTGTATGCAGACATTCTTCTGCCAACTACCTGATTTCACAATGCTTGTCAAATGGAAATTAATGAGCAACAAATACAGGTAGGGGACTTTTTTTTGAGAGAAAAAAAAAAAGAGAGAAAAATTGTTCTTGGTTTAAAAAAAAAGATTCAGCTTGACCAAAACATTTTGCCAATTACACCAAACTGTTTCAGTTAAAAAAAAATCCCACAATTGCTGAAATGTTCCTTTTTTACACTTGCCAAATAAAATATTTTGATTTTTTCAGGCATGATTCACAAGGGAACTTACATGTCATTGTAAAATGGAAGAGGAGGTGAAGCCTGGTGGGTAGGGCACTAACCAGGAGCAAGGACACTAACCAGGAGCAGGGACTATATATGCTTCAATGAATGTATATAGTCCCTTGCTTTATTTTCTGGCCATTGAGAACTATGTTCGGTTCTCTGCCCACTTGTGCATGATGTAAGTGGAAGATACTCTCCACAGTCTTACTTCCAATTGATATCAAGTGCCACCAACCACACTAATTGGCCATAGCCTCTATATCTGCATTCAGAAAACTCTCAAATATATGACAGTGCCAAAACATATGTTGTCTACATAAACAAACCTGGAAAGCCAATATACAGCCAAAATACAGTATGTCCTTTGAAAAAAGCCTATCAATAAAATGCAGTTAAGACATGACCATTTATCACCTTTTGTAATAAATCAGGACTTGGCCTGACAGCAAGACACTGACAGTGAACACTGCATGTTTCTCTTTTGAAACAATAACAATGTATTGATTTCATGATTAATGAATAAAAGGTTACTAAAATACTGTACCTGTAACACACACAATTTTCACTCTACCAAAATACATACAGCTTTGGATGCTGGTTCCATTCCCTATCATGTTATCCAAAAGAAAAATATAGACCAGCTATGGAAACATTTTCCGTTTGCTCTGCAGACACCCAGCTTTTCAAGTGCTTATGAGGAGAAGGCTCATGTACAAATGCAACTCTGAGCTGGCCAATCTGCCTAATCTGATAGTACTAAATATTAGTGAAGTTGGTAAATTTAGCCTCATCTCAGCAGCTGGTTGCTGAATTTGAAAACTGTCAGAGAGCAACAGTGCATAAAGTGCCAGCCAGTTCAGTTTTAGGCAGAATGGGCAGTCAAGGACTTGAAAGGTGACATTCAAAAAACAAAACAAAAACAAAAAAAAACCCCACACACACCACACAAAACCAAAAAGCCCCATGTAAAATCAGGAGTTCCCTACTGAAATCAATAGAAACACACTGCTGACCATGAGAAGCACATCAGGCTCTCTAACTTTTAAAAATTCAAAAATGTTCAGTAAAGACAGGTTTGACCCAAGTTTGTCTGGCATAAAAAAACCACAATTCCTCTCAGTTCTGTGTACTACAACCTATTTTCTGCAAAGGCGGAAACCAATAAAGATTTCAGGACATAGGTGGAAAAAACAAAAATAAAACAAAAAATGTAATTTCCTCTGGAAGATGCTGTACAGTCATCAAAGTGCAGAGAGACATGAGGTAAGATGTGACAGTGGTGACTGGAAATTACATTGTTCAAGGACTGGGACTTGTTTTATTAAATCCAGGACCAGTGCCAAAATAGCAATGCTAGACAAAGGAACAATGCCCGCCCCCCAATCAACAGAATAGTGATCCTGAATGGACCACACGTGCTGTACACAGACACCAGGGGGAAGAGTGAATGCAAAGGTACCTGTGTGTTGGGTTGGGGGGGTTGCCCCCAAAAAAGTATTTTTCCCGTTGGCTAGCTTGTTACCCTATCCCAGCCAATCAGCTCTTATACCCCACTTCAGACAGACTTATTTCAGCACTCCCAGGCTTTTCAAAAGCCCCTTGCTCCTGCCACTTACCCACTCCTCCCTTCTCCTTAGTTTCAGTGTAACTGCTGAAGTTTTAAGATGCTGCAGGTCTGACCAACTATCTGTTTTGGGATCAAGAAGGAATTTTCCCTGTTGAACCAAATTGGCAGGAGGTCTGATGTTTTGGCTTTTTTCACATCACCATGGAGGCACATTCAGGATACAGCATTAAGACTTTAAAAGCTTCATACTAAGAACAACTGCTTAGCACGTCACTATAGAAAAAGAAGACCGGAGTCTTTACACAGTGAGGTCCTCCCTTTGGATTCTTTACTACCCCTCCACTTAGAGGTGGGGCAAAAACAGAGGAATTCAGAAGTGAACTAAGTCCTAGACCAAGGGGATTCCCTTGGGCTAATTACTATATATTTGAAAGAGTTTGTCTGTCTATTTATTCAAGAACTCCTTCTAAATGGTAAGAGTTAGGACCACCAAATTCAGTATGCAGCTTTCTCTTGTCATAACTTAAAGCAAGGTCAGGGTTAGGTTGTGCCAGGACAATAGAATTGCTTCTCACAAAAACATACAGAAAGGAGACAGAATCACCAGGCAGATGAAACAGTCTGGTTAGGGGCACCCCCCCAATCCAGAACTGTGTCCCTTCCCCAATCCAGAACTGTCCCAGCTCCAAGCCTGCCACCCCTCAGGTGCCATTTAGGGAGGGCGGGTGGGGAGGAGTGCTGAAACTCCCGCTACCCCCGATTCATTCAGGAACATTGCTGGCTGTTCCCCTTCGTCAGGGAGGGAGGCGAAAGTGCAGTTTGCTGTATTCCTCATTCTGGCTGTGGAATGCAGGGGGCAGACGAACCTGGACTTGATCCAGCTGTGCCCACTGGGGCTGCAGCGTATCTGTCATTGATTCACCTGTATGTCCTAATCAAATGCAGGTTTCACATCATTGTGTAATCTGATCTCTCAACTCACAAGGATAAAAACAAAAACCTTTTTGCCACCTGTAAGTTGGAAATTCCAAATTTTAAATGGCATACTATTAATTATCTGGCTTCGAGGTCTGACAGGTTTGTGGTATTTCAGACCACAAAACATGATCCTTTATATTACCATTTTACTTCCTGTTCTGGTTTGAATTCTAACATGATTTTTAGTGACTGCTGTCTTGAGAACTTTTAGAACTACAAACTGATTCTTTATGCTTGCCTAAAACCTGGAATGCCCATTTTAAAACTGTATAAATCATTGGTTTCTACCTCGATTTGGCAGACATTTGGCAGTTAAAAATCACATGGAAAATGTTGGTGCTGGGCAAACAAGTTTTCAGAGCAACTGAACTTTTCAAGTGCTGGCCCTGACCCGAACCTAGGATCGGCAAGAAAAAAATAATGAGCCCTGCACAGATTCTTACATACTTATTGCCTCCCACAATATGCACCCTCTCTGGTACATATACATTCTGACTGTCACTGAGATGGATAATGCTCAGACACTAGAGTGGATTGAGTTGATATATGGCTCTGAATAAGAGTCCAAGTATCAGGCCTTTTTGAATCAATGTGAAAGTCAGGAGCAACACCTAGTGACATGGTTTACTCACGTAAGCAACAGTCCCCATTGCTGCAGCACCACAATCAGGTAACTGACCACGGTACGTGTTATGCATCCCAAGCCAAAGACAAATCCTTAGGTTATATTTTTAGTACACAGGGCACTTTTAATACAATACAATTTCACTACTTCATGCAAGAGTTATAATCTGGTACAGAAACTACCAACAAAGAGCTGCTGTGAATACACATGGGCATATTAAATATATATAATTCTCTGGGATATTTTCAGCCACTACATCTCTATTAATAGCATATAACACTGAATAGAGGTAATATGTTTTGCTGGTGATGTTTCAGTTGCTTTACTTATAGAGTCCAATGGGCTTTTAACTAAAAATGAAACCTCCATGGATTATTTTGGGCTTTCTAATATAATGTAATTCTGCAGCTCTTCTAAAGGCAGAACCCTTCCACTGATTTCATCCCTGAATAAAAAGACTAAGTCAGTATAACTTCATAATAGGAAAAGTATTTCAAGACTTTGCTGAACTCATTGGGAGAGCACTAATAATTATACATTGACCGCATTAGTAACTTATTTCTTCTGCAAAGGCTAGGTCATTTTTTTTAAATTGTCAAAACCATAGCAAGTGTACATGTTAGGCATCAAATTCCTGAAGGCCCACTGACTGCTTTCAGCCTGATATGCAATCACAATTCAAATACTGCACTTGATTCTGATGTCATAGAAATCCATCAAAATCAGTAGGAGTTTTGCTATTGAAATAACTTCTGGCCCACTCTATTACAAATCAAATGCCAATATTAACATGCTGAAAAGTTCAGTTTACTTAACCAAAAAAAAAAATCAGAAATGCCAACTTAAAAGTGTTTTCAACAAAAATACCTCAACAATACCCATTTACCCTATCACTGTTGCTATAATTGAAGCCCAAGATAAAACATGGTTAAAAGAAATGGGCCAAATTAATCAAAATTGAATGTGTAGAGTAGGGATGTTATATACTGTGTAATTGAATAGTTGTGTAACTGCATGAAATCTTAGCAGTTACAGGACTATTCAACAGTCCCCAGGGGCAGGACTGGTAGCCAGTACACTGTGGCTCCACTCCCGGGGAGCCCCCTGCCATGCCACACTGCTGACTCTGTATCAGAGGCAGCAGTGCAGGGTTGCAGGCGGAGCCAGTCAGCAAGGGGAGCCAGTTTAAAAACCAGAAGCAGCTGCTGTTACAGAGGCAACAGCACATGGTGGCAGCAGCCCCTGTCCGTGAGAGGCAGCAGTACAGGGGAAGGGAGCTGGTGCTGGGGGGAACCAGCTTTTAAACTGGCTCCCCCCAGCTCCTGCCTGCCTGCCTCCCTGTCCCCCATCGCCTCTGTAGGAGCAGCAAGGGGGGGGACAGGTGGGTCTGCAGAGCCAGCAGGTGCAGGGAGCTAGCTTGAAAGCCAGCTCCCTAGGTGCATTGGCTTCAGCCTGTCCCCTTCAGCTTCCACCTTGCCCTCTTCACCCTCTATCAAAGGCAGCAGTACAAAGTATCAGGGGAAGAGGCAGATCCAGTGCTCACAGAGAGCCAGCTTTTAAGCCAGCTGCCCCCAGCACTGGCTCTCGCTCCCCCTCTCCCCTCTGCCGCTTCTGATACAGAGGCAGTAAGGGAGGGAAATGTGTGTAGTCAACAAGATTAACTGATAAGACTAAGCTTATCGGTTAATCATGTAGTTGTCTACACTATGACATGCCTAGTGTAGAGTATGGTGAATCCTATAGTACATGAGGTCACAAAATTTGAGTCACTCCCTTTGGATGGCATGTGCCATCTGTCTATAATTGACACTGTGGATTCTACAGCACAGAGCTTTTATTGCGTCCAGTATGAATTCTGAAGGCAGAAGACTCTAAATAGAGCCACATAATTGATATCATTGTGGGGTCATCCTAGAGGCACACACACATACACACCAATACTGCCTGCTTTCAAGCTATGTTATGCTGTTCTAGTCCTCTTGCCCTGTAAATAGTGTTATGGTTTCATAAAAAGCCATAAGCTGGAACCTCAGTACAGGTCCTGCCATCCCAGAGCTCCACACATACATTTAAGCTAACATGCACTGGTGAAAAGCCATCAGCTGATGTTTATGATGTATCTGACTTAAAACTTTTACATGTCCGATAGGTTGTGGTAAGGGGCTGTGATTTATTTACTGAGAAAAATCTGACTCAGATTCAAAACCTCGAGTTCATTAAGGCCCTCACTTTTTAACCCAATTTTCAAGTAGCATTGACAAATCTCAATACTATTACGCCATGTTTCCTACCAAGACAATAGGCAAAGTTGGTATAAAAGAGCATGCCTACCTAGCTCTATTAACAAAGTTGTTGTAGGTGTGTCATTCACGGGATATTAGGAAAACAAGGTTGGTGAGGCAATAACTTATCTCACCAACAAAAGATATTTAAATAAAAATATTAACTCGCCCACATTGCCTCTCTATTAACAGAGTACATATATCAACATCATTGTCATGGTAAATTATTTAAATGACAGCAAAGGATTTGATTCTTATTTAAATCCAAAAATATATTGCTGGATGAAAGGAATTATAATGCCCAAATGTTAAAAAAGTGTTACTTGAAAACACAGTACCTCATCTAACTTTATTCTCCAGCATCTTAAATTGTCATAATATGTAAGAGTTGCACAATTCAGCAAGCAGGGAAGCTAACAAAAATACAGTCAGTTTTAACACAGAGCTTCAAAATAATGTTAATTGCAAATGTGTTTTGTGTTGGCACAAGAAAACCTATAGCTTTGGATAACCTCCTATAGAGAATGGCAAGTACATAATGACACTGCAGACTTTTTCCACTCAAGTCAAAGCTTATATTAAGAAGTTTTTAAAAGGCATGCATAGTGAGAGAGAACTGAAATACATCAATGTGCCCAGACCAGGAGCCAGGAAAAAAATGACTAATTCCTTTCTCTGGACAAAATAGCTTTCAGACAGCTCACCAGAATTACCTCCAGCAATCTGAATATGGATTAATGTATAACTCAAAGTATTACAGCTATGGAACAAGGAAGGAAAAATCAGACAATTAAACACATTGGCCAGCCTTTTGAAACCTGGATACTTAAATGTAAGCATCTCAATACAGATTTGGAGCCAAATTTCCAATAATACTCAGCTCCCCAAATGAAGTGAGATTTTTAAAAATGCTCAGCTTCCACACAGGCACCCAAATGAAGTGGCCAGCTCTTGAAAATATGGCCTTCAGTTCTGCAAGGTGAGGAAACGTCTGTCTCCCTTTAAGCACATGAGGAGTCTGAAGGGTCAGGCTGATTTCAGTGCAACTACTCGCCTGCTTAAAGTTAAACATGTGCTTGAGGAGCTGGAGTAATAGGGGCCTCAGTGCCTAACTTCAGCATCCAAATGCAAAAATCTTGACCATAATTTTCAACATGTTTATTTTGTGAAAGACATGTAGTTCAGCAGGGGTGAGCTTGGAAAATAATCAGAAACAATTTTACATAACTTGTTCAATACAGTTTCCTATTACTAAAACAAGTTAGCTGGAGATTAGCTGTAGCACACTTGAGAAGCCCCCCAGGTCCCAACTCCTGATGTCTCACCACATATGCTGTGTGCTTATGATTTATGGTTTGCTGGTCATGGTAGCAGCAATTAGTAATTCTTTTTAACTCATATGGGCCAGAAGAAAAATAGCTGATCACCCTAAGCGGTCTGTAGGAAAGCATAGTCTTTTTTGACATTTTGTATCCCCGATAAATCACCACAGAGCCAGATGGAAAGTATCTTCCAGTTACAGAATGACGTCTGACATTTCCAGAAAAAAATGTCCACAGCTTTTATTCCAACCATTTGTGTTTGTTTACTCTGTTATTCAATCTGAAAGGAATTAACACATTGTGCAAGAGTAACCACAAGGCTCTTTGTACCACGTATGCTCTATAAATAAATACGGATTGAGCTGGGGAACTATTGGGATTGCAGCTGGGCAGAGATGCCCATACACCCCTACATATTATGGACAGGATCTTTGTATTGAAACCACTTGGTCTGGCCTAGAAGGATGTATTGGAGGCTGATCAGAGATGAAAAGGGAGAAGCCACAACCCAGTGGCCTCCTGTAGAAGTGGCCTGTCTGGGACTGGAGAAGAAGGTTGGATTTCCCTACCCCAAACTCCCTGCATACTTGGCAGTTATGAAGGTGGAATACATTTCATAATATAGTATATTCTTGCTATGGCTACCACAACATATATGATCTAGTCTGCATTTGATAGAGAGATGTACTGGTACACTATTAACTTTAATGAGATTAAAATCACCTATGGAGGAGAGAAGATAATTACATAATATCACAGGTGTACTCAGTGCTGTGCACCAGGTCAAAAAGTGACGCATAAATACTACAACAGTAACCAGCCCCAAAATGTTACTGTCTAAAGGCAAATACTGAACAAGACAGAGTGTGGGCTTACAGTTTGACACTTCATAGATAAACTGGGTCTTCATGAGCTACTGTACATAGAATACATAGCTCAAAAACATTTCACCGTCTTGACAGAATACATACATACCCACACATGACAAAAGAGCTCTATCATCTTGGAAAGGAATAAATGATGTTGCAAGCTAAAAAGGCTTTTATCCCAGGTTTAAATGTTCATTTTATAAACATTTTTTAGCTCTAAACAAAGTTGGGGACAGATTCTCAGCCTAATTCCACTGATTTTAATCAAGCTAAACCAATTCACAACTACTGAGGTTGTGGAACTCATTTTTCTTATTTTTCTTTCTAAAAAATTGCAGAAGGAAAAAAAAAGCTTTATGAAAGAACAGGGTACAAATTACATGTTTCCCTTTGGTGTCATCATTTTACTGCTTTTGTTAGAATGAGGTAAGTTAGCTATCCTCTAAGATTTTCAGTGATAACCTTCTGTGTTATAAACTTCCTGCATTTCATATACAATTTCTTTTTAAGAAATTATGCTCTCTATAACACCACCTTGCTACAATGATACTCATAACGCTCACCTCCCAAAACCTTCTCCACAAAGAAGATATCTAATTAAACAAGGATCCATACAAGTCAAAGTAAAGATGACCTCTGTCATTATTTTATGGACAGAAAAAGATTTTCCTCCATCCTCTGATTTTTGCCTAGAACTAAGTATTTCCCTACTAGCCATTAACCACTCTACAGTTAAATTACAAATCACCATCACCCCTAAAATCAAATCAAAATGTGATTTATAGGACTTTATATACATCTTATTTGTACAAAGAATCTGCTTATAACAACTGCTGTAGTACTGTTTTGTAATTTCTTAGTATGTCAGAATTGCTCAGAGTCAAAGACTTCTTGAAACCCAAAGAAAAATTCATTGTTCATATAAAGAAATCGAAACAAGGGGGAAAATCATCACATGTAATTTGAATAAATCTCTTTCCTTCTATTAAACAAACTGACTGGCTCTGAATTCAAAGAAAAAAGTTACATTTGAGGGTGAAAAAAGCAAGAAAATTTGTTCATTCCAGAAGGCTTTTTATATCTACTTGCACATGATCAGCAACAAGGCAATGAAAAAAAGGTTGAACTATTAAGGAACAGGGGTTTAAAAGAAGACAGCTTTTTCTACCTTGCTTGGTTCCCCTTCTTCGAATCCTCATTTTAGGTAAGGAAGGCCAAGAATAATTAAAAGGTGAATCAGAATCTGAGTCCATTCTTTTTACTAAATAAACGGATCAAACAGCAGATACTCAAAGCTGCACTTAGTTGTATTCAAAAGCAAGTCAAATCTGAGAATGATGTAAAATAAAGGAATGGACAAGGCAGGATCAAATTGCCTTCTAAACGCAGGGGAGGGAGAAGCTGTAAATGTTTGCTCTCTTCAGGCATCCAGGCATGTAGACAGATCAGGCTGTAAATATGAAGGCAGACCCAAGGAGGTTAAACTATGAGAGCTCAGAGTGGTGCTGCCACATCATGGTCCACAGCTATTTGAAAGGTCATTGTGTGCCAATGAATCATTAACCCACCTTTTCATTTTGATGTAAATGAAAACAATAGGAGCTAAGTTTGGCATAAGAAAATGTGTCTCAAAAGTAAACAACCCTATTACAATAGGGGTTTTTAAAAAGCAAAACTTTGTTTCTGTGTGTTAGTTTTTAAAAAAAGGATAGCCTGTAAAGCTATGCTAAAAGTTTGAACTTTAGAAGCAGAAGATTAAGAAATCTAGAGAAGTAAGCTAATAACAGTAAGTAATCATTCCACTGGACTACATACTTCTCCAGAGCACTAGTTCCCCCATCAGCCTCAGCAGACCTTCACATTTTGCAGCTGAAAAAAGCAACGATAACCCATTCATTAGGCTGCAGTTCCCATCTTTCTAAATCTAAATGGCCTAAAAGCTTAAATGTTATAAAGGAAGATTACATATGCATTAGGGGAGCCCTTTTTCAGATAATACTTAGTCAGAACGGCATTTTCTCTTTCGTACTGTCACCATGTTAGACAGTGAATCATAAGGATTTTGTAAGGCTGGCACCTTTACAGCACTGGTCTAACCTCATAGCAATGCACAATAGAGCTAGTGACTAATTTACAACAAATCCTCCATTCTTATACAGTCTCCCAGAACAACTCGTAGGCAATTAGTATTCAGTAGGAACTCATTATCCCCTCCTCCCCCAACAGTTTTACACTACACAAACTACATTTTATAAACAGGCTCAAATATGGCTATACAAGAGCCAACACAAAAATGACATGTGCACTGTTTGTTAGCTGAACTCCATTAAACATTTCTTTTAGTTACCCCACAATGTATGTGTTCCTGTATTCCACAGAAAGGAGAAGAGTGAATATGTGAGGCAGCTTAAATGTCAGTTTTGGAAGATGATGACATTTGAGCTTGTTAACATTCCTCACTTCACTTCAATTATTTTTCGGACTGCTGAGGTCTACAGGGCTACTTCTGTATTATGTTTCAAGTGATTCCTCAATCCACATTTTTGAGGCAGATAATGATACATTTGTTGGAAGAAAATAATTCAGATGAAATGAAATTCACAAGTGGGATAATACAAACATCTATCAAATGTTCCTGGATGAAAATAGCAGTATACAAGCAATAAATGAGATGCCTATTTTATGCAAAATGTAATTTAATGGGTGATTGTTCTTTCTTTGCCTTAACTAAAATCTCAGCTTACTTTATTAGGCCAGAGAAGAACGTTTCCATCAAAAGCTGCAAGTGATGGATTTTTACTTCAATATTAAATGCCACCACTCATACTTCATGTGAGCCCTATATTATCAAAAAACCCAGTGAATAAGAACAGGCTGAGGATGACTTCAGAAAGGTCACTCTGATTTAAATGCATGGTGTAGGAATCCGCTTTGGAATATCTAGACCTCCTGGAATGTCAGATTCACATTGCACCAATAAATCGCATAGATATATAGGAACATGGAAACTGCCATATCATTTCACACCAAGGGTCCATCTAGAATACTATCCTGTCTCCAACAGTGGCGACTACCAGGTCCTTCAGAAATAGGGACAAAAAACTCCACAAAATGGACATTTATGGACTAATTAGACCACAGAAGAAATTTGTTTCCTAACCACAGGCAGATAGTGGTTGGCTTTTGCCCAGAAACAGGAGGATTTAGTTCTTATACATAATTATCCAGTCTCGTCTAACTGTGGATATTTTCATTATCCATACAAATATCTAATCCTAATTTGAATCCAAAATATTTGACTTCAATGGCAATGAATTCCATAGGTGAAATGCAGATTAATGGAGATCAGGGAAGTGTGTCCTTTCATCAGATTTAAATTTGTTTCCTTTCAGTTTCACCAAATGTCCCTTTGTTTTTTCTGACTTAAAGTGTAAAGAATGGGATGACTTTATTTCCCTTTTTTGTCATTCATTACTTTGCATATTTCTGTAACGTCTCATTGTTCATCTCATCTCCTCTCTAAATTAAACAATCCTCGCATTTTTAGTCTATACTATTATAAACAGCCACGTATTTATTTGTTTTCATCAGCCTCCTCTGAATTATTTCTACTCTGCTATGTTTCTTCCAAGAACAGGTGACTGGCACCAAATACAACCGTCAATGTGAGGATATACAACTGTGCTATTTAATGGCATTAAATTACTATGTTTCATGCTCACATTTTGTTTATTTTTCTGTACATTGAGCAGATGTTTCTACCAAGCTGTTTACAGTGAAACCTTGGTGTTTACCCTAAACCATTACAGTTAATTTAGAATCCAGTACTATGTATGAGCATTTCAAATCATTCCTTCCAAAATGCTTTAATTACCTTGCATTTGCCAGCATTGATTTTCCTCCACCATACCAATGCCCATTTGCCTACTTTTGTTACATCTCTTCGAAGTTCCTCACAATCTCCTCTACCCTTGACTATGAGAAATGATTTTGTATCATCTATAAATTTTGCTTTCTCATTGTTCACCTCCTTTTCAGGATCATTTATAAATACATTAAACATCAATCCTTTACGGAGCATATAGGACACCTAACCATTAAACTTTTCCTTTGTGTGGACCATTTTTTGCTAAAAGGAGGGATTTGGCTTTTGTATCTTGTCAGAATTTCCCCTCTTTGCACTATTGCATGGTGGGCTAGCTACCCCCTTCATTTCAGAACAGGCCACATTATAGTGATAGCATTTAGAGTTGGCATCTTTTACAATAAAATGGGCTTTATCAATATAAATTATCCTTACTTTCCCTTAAAAATGCTTGTAATTATTCATACCTGGGTATAGATGTCAAGTGGAGCCAAAAGACAGCATACATAACACCAATGCTCTAGACAAGTACTCATTTCTGAAAGTTTCAAATTCTTACAACCAGGGCTTGCCAACACACATTAACATAATACAAATGTTCTTTGCAGACATTACAGCCTATTGTGTATTGTCCAAACAGTCTCACCTGCAGTAATAGGGGAAGGAAGTTGAGGAATGTCACCAGTTTTCTTAGCTTACACAGAGTATTGAAGTCACTGATACCATTTTCAGAAGCAGCATCTGAGGTGCAAATTCTTAAGCATCAGGGGATGCCATGCTCAGGGAGGAGTAGAAAAGGAGGAGAATTCTCCCTTCCCTGGTTAAAATGACTTTTAAACAGATTGCATAGTTGAAGCTCATCTCCCTAACTTAGAGCTAAGCCAAGAAGAGAAAACCCATTAAGCCAAAAATCACCTCCCCGCAAATGGTAAACATTGCACGGAAGATAGGAGTCGCCACTTCAATAGTGAATGACCCCCACCAGCACTGCTTACGATGGGGCCCTCATCGTAATTTGATTATGCACAGCATGAGCTCCCCAAGACACAGCTTTCTGCCCCTACGTTCTCTCCCCCCCCAAAGATGAGCATGTTGTTTCATTCTGCAAAAACAGAGCCAGCTACAATTCTCCCCATCTTCGCCTTGTCCGGGTGGCAGCAGAGCCTACACCTGCATCTATACTGCAGCCACAGTGGGGAATTAGAGGTGAGAGGGCTGGATATGTCATAGTGAATTATGGTGACAAGTGGTGAGACATTCAAACGGTATGTCTACACTACCACCCTAGTTCGAACTAGGGTGGCTAATGTAGGCATTCGAAGTTGCAAATGAAGCCCGGGATTTAAATATCCCGGGCTTCATTTGCATCTTGCCGGGCGGGCGCCATTTTTAAATCCCCTTAGGTCGAACTCTGTGCCCGCGGCTACACGCGGCACGGAGTAGGTAATTCGATTTAGGATCTCTAATTCGAACTACCTACTCCGTGCTGCGTGTAGCTGCGGGCACGGAGTTCGACCTAAGGGGATTTAAAAATGGCGCCCGCCCGGCGAGATGCAAATGAAGCCCGGGATATTTAAATCCCGGGCTTCATTTGCAACTTCGAATGCTTACATTAGCCACCCTAGTTCGAACTAGGGTGGTAGTGTAGACATACCCATATTTACAGAGCTTTGCAACCTGATTCTATTTGGTTTTTGCACACTGGGCCAAATCCTGCTGATCAGCCCTCATGCCTGCCTGGATAAAGCCCATAAATGATAACTGACCTGCAGCTATTTACATTATATTTTAACAATAATTTCAAAATTCCACATGTTATTTGACAAAATGCCATCAGTCACAGACACCCACTAAAGCTACCTAAAAACTACAACTACTGCCATCTCTTAGAACTAGGGCATTTCTTATTCTGTATTCTGTGGATCAGGTGAATTACTAAAGTAGAACTACCAGTTTCCCTCACAATTATTCATCGTTTTTTCTACTTGCCATGCTCCTGTAAATACCCATGTTCTTCTGATGGATGTTTATAATAAAGTGGGTTTAGGACCTACTAGATTAAAAAAAAACCTCCTGGATTTTGGTGTTTAAATACCCACAGCTTCTGCCTGCAGATTTATAATTGAGTCCATCATCTGAGCATGTGGGTGCACATGTAGTCCTTTCTTCACACTGCTTTCCACTCTTTTTCTCCTTATCACTAAGAACAGGTCTATTTAATATGCAGGAGAACAAAGAGGTCAATACATACTGCATTGGCAGAAGATTGCTTTCCATGTGGATGAATCTGATAGTAAGTAAATGTTAAAGATTCATTAAGAGATTTTAAGGTGAAAAGAGAGACACCTAGATCATCTAATCTAATCATCTGTATAACACATGCCATAAAACCTGTATATAACCAACTGCTGCCCTCTGTACTACAATATTTAATATGCTATTATTTTAAATAATGTCATTTAAAAATATGATGTATAATTAATTATTTCGGTCTGAAGAACCCTTTCTTTTCACTGATTATGTCCTGGTGTGTCTAGAGGTGGGTGGGCTTATCTGCTTGGGCACCTATGTGTACAGTCACTAAGCTGAACTCTACGGTGGAGTGCCAGCAAGGTGAGCTAGGTGTTCAACAGCTGATGATGTTTCTCAGAATCTGACAGCCTGGGATTCCACCAAGTGCTATCGTATCAGCATTCACAACCAGCATTTCTGTCGCTGCATGACAGAAAAACAAAAATATCCCCTTCAGGGCTAGTCTACACTACAAAGTGAGGTCAGCTTAACTGCATGTCTCAGGGTGTGAAAAATGTCATGCCAACATAAGGCCCAGTGTAGACGTTGCTAGGTCAATGGAAAAATTCTTCCATCAACTGAACTACCATCTCTCAGAGAGGGGGCATTTACTACAGTGACAGAAGATCCCCTTCCATTGCTGTAGTAAGTGCCTACACTACAGCACCACAGCTGTAGCCTTTCTAATGTAGATATAAACTAACAGAAATAAAAGACAGTGCAGTGAGAGGAAAAATAATAAAGAACCTTCTGCGTATGCTATGACTGACTGATACAAGCACACACAGAGCTGTCCCATCCATAGGACGGTTTGTGGCGACTGCCTCAAGCCCCATGCTTTTGGGGGGCCTGCAGCAGCCACCCCAACCATTCTATGGATGGGAAGGACCAGGGGAATTGCTGTGGCCTGGCACAACAGCAAGAGGGGTCACCACCCCGCCCCCAGGACTCAGCATGGCAGCCAGATCTGCTCCACCACACCGCCTTCTCCAGGCCTGCTGCATTCAACTTCCCAGGGCGCTCCACTTCCCACCACTGTGGAGAAATGGGGTACAGTGGGATGGGAGGAGTGTGCAGCACAGTGGAACGGGCTGCTCTCCTGCTGTCCATGTGATGAGGGGGAAGAGGGGAGATAACCACTGATGATGCAGCGCCAGGCCCCATAATCCCCCGGGCCACAATGCTCAGGGAAGGGAGCAAGGGGCAGGGTGGAGGCGGAGTAGGGGTGGGGCTTATAAACGGGGTGGAGCGGGGGCAGGGTGGGTCCTATAGCGAGGGATGCCTAGGGCAGTGGTGGGGGGTTGCCCCTGGCTCCACTCCACCTTCAGGATGGCCCTGAACATACATACCCTCTTTTCAAAAAGTCAAGGTTTATAAAGAACTACATTCAACAGTCTTGTTTCTCTCACATAATTGAAGAGCAGTTTAACCTTAGTAAGGAGTGAACATAAAAACAATAGCTTTGCATAAGCATATGGCAATGCTCCAAAATTTCAGATGGCTATCAATGTGATTAGGATAAAAAGAAGCAGTGCTGCAATCAACTGACCATCATATACAATCAAGGCAGCTCCTCAGCTGGTATGACTTGTCTTAGCTCCAATAACATGCCCCCTCTATTTACTGCAACAGTTTTGTGAACTCATAGTTCTTCTTGACTCCAGACCTTTTAGTTTGTAAGACACCTGTGACAAGAGCATAGGGCTGACTCTGGCGTCTGCTTTCTGGCCCAATTCACCTGACACTGGCCAAGGCAACAAATCCTGTGGCTACTATTAAACAAAGCCAACAAAAGATATACACAGATATAATTTGCCTAAGTACCTTTCATGTTCAATGTCAATTCACATCAAAACCACAGTAGGATATACTTAGTTTGAGTCCATAGTAAAGCTATAGACAAAAAGCTATTAGCTGTTTATCCCCGCTTCTGATGAAAAGGTCCCTTGATCTTGCAAAGGCTTGAGAATTAAGGGTTCCAGTCAATTATAAAAATGAAATCAAAACAAAGCAAAGCAAAAAAGCCTCCTTCCAACTCCTGCAGTGAAGGCCTTTGCAAGGTCCAAAATCTCCAACAACTTTTAGAGCTTGCACAGCAATGCATGAAAGCTAAATGGAGCTTTAATTAGATCTGGTCCTTACAGAATATTAGGTGATTGGCTTGCAATAGAAAGCAAGTCTATACTTACAATGACAACCCACAGCACTGTAAACAAGATTACTATATAACAATTTCACTACAAGTAGGATTTTTCATGTTGGATGGGGCAATTGCAAGGGCAGGGATGGTGTGAAAAGAAAAAAGAAAATGCCAAGATTCTAACTCTGTGTTCCATAAAATATATTCTAGAAATTGTGTTTAATACTTTGAAGGCTTATTTCACATTTTATGGAACCAAAGTTGTTTATTAACATTAATTTGAAATGTAGACCAGGCTGGCAGAACAAAGGAAAAGAATCTGATTAAAGCATCAGAACAAAGGGCTCTTCCTTTTTGAAGAAGTATTTAATAAAGCAAATGTTTGCAGGGATTTTAGATAGGAAAGGAAGATATGTTCTGGAAGACCAGATGACACATATTTGCAACTCATTTATTTTTCTTTCTCTCTCTTTAAATCTATCTGTATCTACCATTATAGCTATCTATATTTCTATCTATACTGATATAAAAACAGAAAGCAGTTTGCTTCTATGCTAGTGTCTGAGATAACTCAACAAAAAAAAAAAAGAGAAACTTTGAGAGCCAAGGACACAAGAACCTGCATATTTTAATACTTAATATTCTGCTTGGAGATTTTTTCCATGGCCTTTAATTAAACTGTGTTTATAGGCTCAAATACTGAGGAAATATTTTAATAAAAGAGAGCTTACTTCTCAGAACTTCTTCAGTTCTCAGCACTCAAGTTTTGATTCTTTATAGACCCATAAGCATGGATATGCTTTGTCTCTATTGAAATAAACTAGGGCAGCATTTCTCAGATGCAACTGCTATGGCCGCATACAGCCACCAGGGGCTTAGACTGTGACTGGAGGTGGAGGAAGCAGCCATCCCTCCTCCATTCTGTTGTTTCTTGATATACTGCCTTGGTATTGGTTATGGGTGCTTACAGTTTTCAACCAGAACACCTGGCCAAAAAGGGGCCCTGGTGGCAGCTCCCTTGCTGGCTCTGCATAGCTTCCCAGAAGCAGCGACGTATCCCTTGGCTCCTAGGTGAAGGGATAGCCACAAGGGTTGCGTGCGCTGATCCTGCTCCACCCCAAGCACCAGCTTCGCAGCTCCCATTGCCTTACAAGCACAGCCAATGGGAGCTACAGGGGGCAGTGCGTGCAGGTACAGACAGTGCACAGAGCCAGCTGACTGGGCCTTTGCCTAGGATCCAAAGGACATATCACTTGCAGGGAGCCACCCAAGGTGAGTGTTATCCAGAGCCTCTCCCATGCCCCAAACCTCTGACCCACAGGCCTGAGCCTCTTCCTACAGCCAAATTCCCTCCTGGAGCTTGCACCCACACCTCCTTTTGCACCCCAACCTCCCCCCTCACGCTCATCCCTCACCAAAACTCCCTCCCAGAGCCTGCACTTCAAACCCCTCTCTGCACCCCAACCCTTTGCCCCACTCAGAACCCTCTCCCATACCCCAAGCCCTTCATTCCCAGCCCCACAGTCTGTTCCCAGCTGAAGCTCTTATCCCCCAACACACACCCTAACCTCAGTTTCCATTCTGCACCCTGACCCCCTCATTTCTGGACCCACCCCAGAGCCCACATCCCCAGCTGACACCCTCATCCTGTCCCAACCCCCCCCCCCCACCGCCTCAGCCCAGTGAAATGAGTGAGTGAGGACAGGGGGGAAGTGAAAGAGGAAGGGGAGGATGAAGTGAATGGGGGTGGAGTCTCAGAGAAGGAGCAGGGCAGGGTTGAGGCCTCGGAGCAGGGTAAAGGGGAAGGTGTTTAGTTTTGTGAGGTTAGAAAGTTGGCAAACCTATGGGTGCTACCAGCAGGAATTGGGCCTTGCCCCCCCAGAGACACCTGGGGGACAATGCTGGAAGAGCAGACGGCTGGTGAGTTCCCCACCTTCCCAGGGGCAGTAGAACTTAGGTTCTGGACTTCAGCCCTGGAGTGGCAGAATCTGGCCGTGGGGCTTTGGGCTCCAGATACAAAGGGACCGGCCTCAAGCTCTGGTCACAAACCTTTGGCCTCCCTCCTCAGGCTTCACATCCCAGCTGGAGGGCTACAGGCTCAGACCCCTGCTACTTCTCCTGCCCACTCACCTCCATCATTCCTGCTCCCTACTAGCTCCCCTGACTCCCTATCTAGGGCTTAGTTTGTCCACAGGCTTGTAGGCTGCATGTTCTGCCTCACAATATACACTACAGGAGGCAAACACAGATCACCATCTAGTGATCACCCATATGGTATGATGCTCCAATGAGCAGGTAAGCCCTTTGCAATGAAGAAGTTTGACATCAACACCAGGTTTAGCCAACAGGTTTTGTATTGACATCTGCATCAGATTCTCAGCTCTAGCTAATCTGCCAAACAATGTGGAGGCTGTCTTGTCCCTGTTCATTTCTACCCTCAGACAATCTGCGGAGCAGATGATTGGCTATAGACATCCAGCATTCAACCATGGCTATTGGAAGAGGCCTTCCAGATAATTAAATTGAAGGAGGCAGCCAAACAGCATGGTGATAAGCATGCTCACAATCAGCTGAAGTGAAAATTTAACACTCTAGCACTCTTGCGATCATGAGGCATATTATAACCAAGTGGTGGATGATATGAAAATCAGCTTAGCCAAAGATGACTTGAAGCAAGTATTCTGCACCATTCACAATCTCAGTGGTCAAGAGACAGTCACTACAAACAGCATCCTGAACGACAGCCATGGCCATCCAAGTAAATCAGATGGTGACATTTTCTCCCCTGGGTAAAGCATTATCACAGTGTCCTGAACCAACCTCCAGCTGCCTCTTGCTCAGAGCTGGATGACCTGGCAGTCACTTGCAGTTCTGGATCCAGACATTTGTACTGATGCACCAAGGGTAGAGGAAGGGAAGTGTGCCATCTCTAAACTGAAAAACAAACATGCAGCCAGTGCTGATGGCATCTCCTCAGAGCTGACATAATATGCTATTCATCCTGTAGGAGTATCACTTCTGGCTGTCTTTCGTCTGGTGTGGAGAACTGGAACCCTGCCAACCACCTGGAAGGACAGAGCTGTGATGTCGCTCTATCAGGGAAAGGGATTGTGCAGTAAATGTAGGAGCTACAGGCCAATCACCCTGTTCTCTGTTCCAGAGAACATCTGGAGGTTTTGCTACATCAAAAGCACCCTCTGCAACAGTCAGACTTTATGAGGAACAGGTCGACATTAGACACCATTTTGACCTCTCTCTTGCTGTCTGAGATATATCCTGCATTCAGGAAGCCCCTGCACATTGCATATTTTGATCTTAAGGCTGCATTTGATTCAGAGTAGACCATGTGGCATTATGGAAGGCCTTAAAAGGTGTAGGTGACCCTACCACTCTGCTGGGCTTGATTAGAGAGCTGCACAATGGAAACAGTGCTCGAGTTTGTCTGGGGAACCAGATGTCAGTAATTTTTAAATCAGTAACCGGTGTTAGGCACAGTTGTGTTCGGATCCCTTCACTCCAGAAAATGTAACACTCTGGCACCATGTGATCATGAGACATATTATAATTAAGTGGTGGATGGTGGGTAGATGGTAGATTTTGTCAGGAAATGGATTTCATAATACAGCATTCCATAAAGTCCACAGGCATTGAGATCTGTGCTCTCCTGGTCATAGACTGTGACTATACTGATGATGTTGTTCTTTTAGTACAGAGCCGCAAGAAGTTTCTTGAAGTACTCCAAAATATGGAGGAGGAGTCAGCTAAAATTGGACTCCATGTTTCAAGGTCAAAGACAAAAAACTGCTAAATCTAACACCAGGTCCACCTGCAACCAATGTTTCCTCTAAGCTGTGTGGCCACAGAACCCTGCAGCTGCTTAATGAGCTCCACCCAGTCAGAGGCTCAGGGCTGCCGTACATGGAGCTGCATGGCTGGAGAAGGGGCACTTCTCCCTCTGCTATAGCAGCAGCTCCCAGCCTCAGCAGAACCCTTTAACAAAGATCACCTGTTCATTGTTTAAAGAATGCTTTTGACACAGTTTTGTGAGATGCCAAAACCTAAAGCACTCTTCGCTGTTGAGATTTTGCAAAGATACAGAAAACAACTCTTAAAAGATTATTGAGACCTCTGCAAACAAGAGTGATCTGTAATTTCCATACACATTATAATACTGCTAGGGCAATAGTATCATGGATTTCCTCAGTTATGCTGCTTTGCAATTTTCAGGCCATCTCTCTTCCATAAAACTAGTCTCATTTCTGAGACTCTTCGTATTGGGAAAGGACCTTCCTAAAATGTCAACTCTACATGAAGCAGAAGTGGGAGAAACAAGGAATGAGATGTGCCAATTAACAAAAATAACACATTTGTTGTAAAATTCTAAGTCATCTCAACAGACATTTTTAATTAAATAATTTGACATTTTCAAATAATTACTTCCTATGGACACAAACTCAAAAAATATATCTACTATATATTTGAGAGTTTGTCTGTCTGTGTGTCTGCCAGTTAGTCCAAGAACTCCTCCTAAATGGTAAGAACTAGGACCTTATCCTAACTTTCTTAAAACAAGGTAATGGTCTGGTTGAGCCAGGAAAATGGGATGTGCCTGAAACAGGATTGCTTCTCATGAAACCATATGGAAAAGAAACAGAATCACCAGGCTGAAAGTGGTTGGCTGGGGACAACCCCAATCTGGAACTGCTCCAGTCCTGAGCCTCCCACCCCTCAAGCGCCCCTTTAGGGAGGATGGGGGAGGCTGAGGCTCCTACCGCCCAATTCATACAGGAACACTGCTGGTTGTTCCCCTTCATCAGGGAGCAAGGGAAAAGTTCAGAGTTTGCTGCATTCCTCACTCTGGCCGGGGAGCACAGGGGGAAGATGAACCTGGACCCAGCCAAGCCCGAAGCTTGGAGCTACAGCAGATTGCTTCTCATAAAAGCAAACAGAAAAGAGACAGAATCACAAAGTCAAGCATAGTCCTCAACACTGACATGACTGAGTGAATGTTGAAAGAGTGCTCAGGGCGGGCAGGGACTCAGGGCAAGTGCGCAAAGTGCCACCTCTGCCTACCTGCTGCAGCACAGAGCTGCTACAACAGCTCAGTTCTGGGCCGATGGGGGCCTGTGCCTCCCCCCCCAGCTGTGGCAGCTGTGTGCTGGGACTGAAGAAGGGGTGTCTCACCCCATTGGCCATGGCAGTGCCTCTCTCCCACTTCCAGCCACATATGCTCCACACTGGGGCCAGAGGAGGGAGCGTCTTCCCCCCAGGCGCCGCAACCAACCCAGAGGTGCCCCAGAGTTGCCAATACCAGGGGACAGGCGGTGCTTCCGTGGCCCCCACCCAGCCTAACCTGAACCTGCCCCAGCCAGGGGACATGTACCCCTCCGCCAGCTGTGCCTGCTGCAGCTGCAGTAGCCATGGAGAGGTGCTTTTCACCTGGCTCCAAGCTGCTGTGGTGAAAGAGAGCTGGGGTAGTTCTCTCTCCTGGGACAGCCTGCATACTGAACCTCTCATCCTCAGCCCCACCCCACAGCAATGATTTAAATGAAAAAAAAAAACACAAAAATTGAGTTAAGGACCTGAGCAACACCAGGCAAATCTTCTAGTTGACTATAAAAGCCTTAGTTACAAATAGTTTGCCCAGCTCTAACAGCCCAAATGTACTATCTAAAAAAGAGATTTTATTCAGACAAGTAATTTATAAATTACTTTATAGACCAGAGGCTAATACTATGTAAGCACAGGAGAACATCAAGAAAACAGATCAATTTCTTTCTACAGAAAACATTTTAAATCTTACCAACCTCAGTAAGGAAAGCTAATTAAAGCAAACAAAACAGTATCACTGCAATCAGATTTTATTCCAATTGCATGGTTTATTCAGAAGAAAAGAGCATAATGTTCAGTTCCTTAAGATGATATATGATTAAACTGGGATTTCTGTGAAAGATGTGAAAATCAAAGGACAAGAATTCACTAAAAGCTTTGCACTGCCATGGTCAGGCATATATTTGCCAAAAATTTGGCTTCAATGTTTTTATATTTCAAACTGCAAAATGTGGCCTGCAGTATTAATGTTATTTATTTATTTTATTTATTTATTTCCTTGCTGCCCGCAATGCAAACAGGGTAGACTAGAGACATACAAACCCATTGCTAGGACACTTGCACTACAACTACCTAAGCAAGACAAATATTTTGAAAAGTGGCAACTTCTTCCTGCTTCCCTGTTTTTAACTGATATTTTGAGAAGAAAGTCCACAAGTATGTTTTGAAATTTAAAAGGTTTAATGTTTCTCTGGAAAAACTAGAATTTTTCTCTTTGAAAAGGGAGCTTTTAAGGCTTTATAGATGGCCTTGTAGACATCCTCCTTCTCAAACTAGTTATGCAAAACAGGAAGGAATTATAAACGTTTAAAAACACATGCCCTGTTAAATCAGTTACATACCAAACAGTAACAGCATTCGCTGTCTGTGCTCAGACTCCTTCCCAAAAAACACAGAGCTTCAGAACTGGAGAAGTACAATGTACTGTAAGGAAACCGGTTTTAACATTAAATCTAAAAACCGCTCTTTCTGCCTTTTTTGGGGGGGGGGAGGGGGGTATCTTTTACTCACTCTCCCTAATTTCCTGTTTATTTTCCTCTCCCATCCCTTGCAGAGTTTTCTTCTTCTCTCTCTTTTACTGAACAAAAAACCAAAATGTATTGATAGTACTTTTTTGTTTTTAATTACACAGCCCAGATCTCTACCAAGTCCCAGGAAAGAGAGATGACAAGACAGTTAGGCATGGATGGTATTTGGATTCAGAAGACCCTATAATCCAACTTTCAGCCTACCGCCCTAATATATCTTTTCTCCCAGCAGCTTATGCTTACCCCACCAATTCTCAAGTACAGCAAACACTGCCTCCAAAAATCCTTTACCTTAGAGGTCTGCACAGTTCATATGGCTTCTCAAATGCCCCCAGAGATGTTCAGTGGGCATTAGGTGGCTGCTACACCCTCAGTAAGGGGAAAGGTCTTTAACTCTCTAATCTGGACAGAAGTTGATGAGAGGCAGGAAGCCAACCTGCCTGCTGCTGGGCAGAAGCAGAACAGAAAAGGCCTACTGCATGGTGCAAGGTAAAATCCCACGAGGTATCCAGGTGGTCACTGCTCCCACCCCCAAGAAATGTATAGGAGGGGCCTGGAGACCTAGCATCCCCTGAAGATTTTGGGGAGGGCATTGTGGACAGCCCAAAATACCTTAAAAGCAAATACCTGTTGGGAGAAGATATTACTAGAGCCTGATGGCAATGGTGTAAGAGGAGAGTGCTGATTCAGGCAGGTAGAAAAGTCTTGAGAGTCCTTTTAAGAGCTGCCATTATTATTATTCATTTTGACAGAATTTTTTTTACAGAGGGTCAATGGGCAGGGGGAATGGAACAGAGAAGGGAGATGCTAATATTATCAGCTGGGTGATATTCAGAAACATGTAAGGGCTGAACAGCCCTTCATAGTCACCCCATTAAAATAATTTTTTTTTTGTTCATCCCGATCTCCTAGACACCCTCTCCAGCTTGCATTTTTCTATTCATTCTTCTTCCTTCACACATCCCCTCAGTATCTCACTCTATTTTTCTTCTTCCCTTTTCTCTCTCCTTATCCCCCACTGCGTGCCTCTCCTGCCAGAAATACAGCTATTAATATAACAATGACAAAAAACAACAACGAAAGCCAGTCTAAAACAATACAGCACAATAAAATTGTGACATTCGACAGTGATTGTATGTATCAAGTTAAAACATGCACATATTTTTTTAATAAATCTATCCAACTGCCTTAATATAAAAATATTTTTAAAAATACACTTCCCTCCTTTCCTGTATTATCTCTATAGTAAATCTTATCCCTTGCTCAATTCTCCTACCCTGCAACCATAACACTTCATGGATTAATCCCATCAGATCTCACACACAATGTAGACTGTGGGTAGAGTCCAGGCCCTAATGAAATTAATAAAACATGGCCACAATTGGAGATGGGACATTGTGGGTAGCCAGAGTTCTGTAGTGACATCACGCATTCGCTCTCTCAGATATGTGGGGAGTTCTGAACTGGTGTAAAGCCCACAGAACTGGCTCCTCAGACAGCGGCCTCTAGGCTCAGTGTAGATCAGTGGCTCTCAACGTGTTTACCATTGTGAGCCACATACGCAGCACTCTCTGTGAGATGTGGGTCACACACACACACACACACACACAAAATACAGCACTGATTGGGCGGGCTGCAAGATGCCTACAGGCCACCACCTAGAAATACTCTGTAGATGGTGTGTTGTTGGAGGGACAGAGCATATCAAAGGTAAAAAGGGGTGAGTGTTGCAGGGCAAAGCTAGAGCAGATCTACACATCTGCTGTTGTACAGTCCCTGGAAGACCATATGCAGCTGGTGTAAGCAGAATAGGAATCAGAACAGACGTGTCTTCAGAATTAGTCAGCCATAACCACTCCCTGATGGCTCACGCCATCCTGTGCTAAGATCCAGTCCAATAACTGGTTTTGCTTAGCAAAACAGAATGTGATCACATAGCCATAATCACTTTACATACCTGTACAGCATTATTGTTTATGCAGGGTATGTATACTTATTTCAGAATGTGAGTCTGATCTATGCACAAAGACACTGAAGTCACAAGCATACAAACTAGTAGTTTTGCCAACATTCTCTTAGGCGATGTCTACATTGCACCATAGTTCGAAATAAGATATGCAATTTGAGCTACGCAAATTGAGTATCTTATTTCAATCTTATTTCAAAATAACCCACTATTCTGAAATATTCCTTACTCCTCGTGGAATTAGGTTTACAGGGATGTCGGAATAATGAGCCCATCATATTTCGAAATAAAAGCCTTGCTGTTAAGATGTGGGATAGCTATTTCGGGATACTCCGGTATCCCAAAATAGTGCTGCAGTGTAGACGTAGCCTTAATGTCCTTGCTTAACTTCTACGTTCCTGAGACAGGGAGGCAATGCCTGGATGCAACATACGTATGCTAAAGTTACTGACCTCAGGGCATCTCTCATGATGGTGATTTGCAATACTGATGATTAAAGAATGGTTTATGGTTAGAGATTATTAGAAATATTGAGTTGGAATGTTATCTCTTGCATCTGTAGATTTACATCAGTGTAGAATCAGACTCATTCCCTCTACTGACCCACAAAGAAAAACAAAGTAGTTCTTATCTCTGTAGCAAAGTCTGTTAAATTTGTTTGAGTATCGACAATCTGGGTTATCTGTTCCATTTACACCACTGTAACTTGTGCAAATTAAAACAGCCTGGCTATTTCTGGCTGGAACCCCAGCTCTCATTGGCTGAGCTAAGTGACTTTGTCCGCTTCCTTCTTTTTCTGCTTTGTATTATCTGATGTTTGCACTTTGATACTGGAGCTTTTCCCAAATATGGAAATTTTCTTCAGTGTTTTATTGCATTTGACTGTGTTATTGGCTGCTGGGCTTACCTGGCTATAACCTTAATCAATGTACAGAAACTATAATGCATCCATCCCCACTGTATCTAGACATTTCTTTTCATGTTTCATTTATCTTACTTATTTAAGTTAATTGTATCAACTCTTTTCAAGATTTTTATTTCCATTTACATCACTGGAAGGTCCTAGAATATCACAGTGATAGGTGGATACAAGGTCCTAATATACAATAGAAGAGTCTGGTACAGTTTTCTTTCTGAATAACACAAATTTGACTGAATGCACCTTTTATTTGTAGTCGTAGAGTGCTGCTCATTAAAGTTTCTTGTCCTGCTTCTTTTAGAGAAACTATGTATTTTGTATTTTGCTATGTATTTTGAATGATGATAGCATTTTAGTACATAGATCAAGAACTTTTGGAAGAGTGAAACAATTTCTTACCAATGTCCAACAAGACCTGGTCTTCATTTTCATTTGAAGGAACCAAAGTATCCTTGAAAGGCTAGAAAAAAGGAAACTACATTTTGAAGATGAATGGTCAAGTCTGAATTTCGTTGCACATAGGGATGTAAAATACTGTTTAAAAAGTTAACAGGTTAAGCTGTATGTTTAACCGATCAACTGGGATCCCATGGCAGGGGGCTGCTCCAACTTGGCTTGGCCCACTGTGCCATAGGATGATCCGGCCAGGCCAGGAAAAGCCTGCCACTCCACGGGTGGGAGCTGCTCTGGCCAGGCCAGGCAGGGCCTGCCTCACTGCAGCATGGCGTAGTGGGACTAGCCAGGCTGTAGCTGCCCTGCCTGCACTGTGGTGGAACAGCCCCCTGCCCATGCCATGCCACCAATAAGGCAAATGTTACTGGGTAACTGGATGACCCTTTACATCCTTAATTACAAACTGTGCGGGGTGCTTCCAGAAGTCTCTTAAAATCTTTTCAGCACCATTTGCTCATTTCATTTACTTCAGTAAATGCAGAAAAGACCTTAGGCTCTATGACCCTTTAATGCCATTATGAGCTGGGTGAATCCTTGTTCTGGGTTGAGTTAAAACTTGTTCTGATGTGTGATAATCCCCTTCATTTAAGTATAGCTGTAAGAGACAGTTAAAGGGCAACACCTAAAACAAGGACTAATTGAATCTGCTCAGAAATGGGCAGGCAGCTCCACTGGATATTATGACCAGGTGTGTGCGTGAAAGCGGAGTCAGAACACATAAAAACAGAGAAAAGATAGAAGAGCAAGAGAGGCAGAGGCAAAAAGCGAGGCAGCCAGGTGATGGCCTGTGAGCAGAGTGTGACTCTGGAAAAGTCAAGGGACAGAACTTTGGGTCTAAGGAGCTGGGACTGTAAAATAAGACGTTACTGCTTTTTGTTCTTGCTTCCCCCTGCATTCAGAAAAGCAGGACTTTGTACATCCCTTGGCAATAAACAAATTCCTTCAAAGAGAATACCAGACTCCACCAACTGGAACATCCTCAAGGCCCTGAACTTTGACTTGCCAGCTGAGGTAGAAACCATATATTCAAAATACAATTGCCTGAAAAATAAAGCTAGCAGCCTCACCTCTAGTCACAAAAAATAACCAATGAGAGATACAATCAAACTCAGACAATATTCTACCTCTCCTGCAAGCACCATACTTCACAGTGGCCCTCCCCCCACAAGAGCTCAGGCTTTATAGTGCTGGAAGGGTCACCAAATACAGACCATTTTAGAGTAAAGTGGGATAGAAGTCTAAAATGAGAAGCTGCAGCTCAAAGATCTCTAGTGACCAAAGCTGTGGCCTTATCATGCAGGGAGAGGAAATCTGAGGCCATTTACGGCTTTACAGGTCAGAACTAATACCTTGAACTCCATCCAGAAATCAATGGGCAGCCAATGAAGATGGGGGAGCACTTGTGTCACATGCTTCCAGCAACATATGAGCATTGCTGCATTCTGCCTCAATTTAAGATTCTAGGTGGATTTAATGTGTAGCCCTATATAGCTGTAATTAATCTAATCTGAAGTTGAATTATGGATTATGATAGCATGGTCTGTGCCCACAGACCAAGAGAAAGGAAAATCAATAAGGCCACTGTTGCTACACAGAATCATCATCAGACTGGAAGGGACCTTGAGAGGTCTTCAAGTCCAGTCAACTTCACTCAAAGCAGGTGCAGCTTCAAGACCATCTCCAGCTTGTAAACTCTATTGACAAAAAACAAGCACGGGCCCTAAAGAAAGGGGAAGATATTATTCTACCCATATTTTCCAGTTGCTTCTCAACCTACAAACATTACTTCAATCTTGTGCATTCTGTGCCTCAGCTAGCTGCTCTCCTCCACACACCCAAATCTCAATTTTATAAACTAGAAAAAGTAAAACTGAGACCAAGGATCTCTCAGGACAGGATCTCTCAGAGAGACATATATCTAAAGCGTGATACAAAATAGACATCAAATAGAACTAACCAAAAAGGGATTACATGCAAGCATCATACTTTCTTTCTCTGCAATCAAGTGTAAAACATCACATTTTATATTAGACCCATGTAAAAATATCCCCAAGCAGGATCAATATTTTTTATGCCACAGTCTCTAATAGGCTGTGTGTATGATCCTGCATATATTGATAATGAGAGTCTACCCCATGTTATTTCCCAGTCTTAAGATCACCTAAAATACCACCTCAGCTGCTTAGACCTCCGCTGCCCTCCTTAGCTCCACTCCTCATGAACAATGGAACTCTCAAGGAGGAAGCCAGTGCATGTAGGAGATGGGGCTTCACCTCAAGCTGGTCCCAAGGCTGTAGAATACACTGCCATAGGAATGCCCACAGACATCATGACTTCCAGTCCAGATGTAAGCTTTCTTTCTTTGACCTGGATTTCAGATCACCAACACAGAACAGATTCACTGAAGTAAATAATAAGCACATATATACAACTTCCCCTAGGACAGGGATGGAAAGGGGCAGGCATTAGTCATCTTATTTATTTATTTTAAACTATGGAATATGCTGAGATACCACAATGTAAGGTGCAGCAGGAGAACTTAGAGGCTAGTTATTTATATAAACATAAAGCTGTACCTTCACATCTTCGCTTCCAGGTGCTGGTGAATCAGATTCCAAGTTCACGGGATCTGTAAAAGCAAGATTTCTTATTAACTTTTAGTGATAAACAATGGAACTTTAATGTTTTTTCAGCCAAGGGGGGAAAATATAATGAACAAACAGCAATGCAGAACAATGTACTTTTGTAGCACATACATCACCCCAAACTAGCATACCAGTGGGCAGAATACTAGATGATTGTACAAGTGGCTACATTATTATGAGCCAATTGTAAACACACTCTTGAGTTTAAAGGGACAGGCAGTGAAAATATATGTTGATTCATAAACTAGACAATTTGCAAAGCAGACCTCAAAATAGCACAAATCAAAAGTTGTGCCTTAAGCTCTGGGAGATCCCAACTGCTGTGCACTGTCCTAAAGACACTTCATGCATTTTAAAAATTAATCCCTGCATTAAAAAAAGTGATAAAATCTTCATTTCTGTCACTCTCTTTTTTATGGTTTCTTCTTAAGACAATGGGAAAAGACATAACAAGCACAAAAACATATTCCGACTCTGCAAGATCTGCCCAACCACAGACATTTATGAAATATCAAACAGAGCAGGAATAATCTGGTTATGGGCATATAAATGAGCACAGGCATCTGCAGGGCTTCCAAGAATCATTAGCTACTGTCACATTTACTGGTTAAAACAAAATCAAAGAAAATACACCCTCCCATTTTCATAACCTTCCCTTATATTTACTTTTTTATTTCTTGTATATTCAGGCTTGTAACTCAAGATTCAGGTCTGACCGCAGATATATACTCAGACTATATCTTAATAGACTTTAAGCATGAGCGGTAGGTGTGGGAAGTCAAGCCCCCCCCCCCAGCCCTGCCCACGAGAGCCCAGGCCTTCCCCCCCCCGCACACACACACACTGTGGCCTCCTGGCCCCTGCCCCCGAATAGTGCCCCCAACCTCCTCCTGGCCCCAGAGCTCTGGAGAGCCAGAGCATGGCACACCCACAGCCTCCCACAGCCCCAGAGAGCTGGCAGATGGTATGGCTGCAGCCTACCCCAGCTCTGAAGGTCTGGAAAGTTGGCCAGCTTCCCGCAACCCTGACCAACAAGGCCCCCTTTGCAGCCGAGCCACCAGCCCCAGCACTGGATGGCCAGAGTGGTCCTAGTGCCAGGATGACAGTTGGCGCAGTCCCCAACTTGTCTGCCCTAGCCATCATAGCCTCCCCCAGCCTCAGGCTAGGGGAGTGGGTCTAAGGGATATCAATGGAGCATAGGTGGGGCCAGGCAAGGAAGTTTGGGAAAGCATTGCCTTCCCCTGCCTACGATACCTGCCACCCATGACTTCAAGGTCAGAAGGGACCGTCATGGTCATCTAGTCAAGGGGTGGGTGAACTATGTTCCCCTGGTCTGCATCCAGCTCATCAGAGCTTTTAATCTGGTCGAGGGACTACCAGTTCGGTGGGGCTGAGGCAGGCTGCCCATGCCGCTCCCAAAGCGACTGGCATTTCCCTGTGGCCCGTAGGGGTTTCTGTGTGCTGCACCTGCCTGGAGGCACCACTCCTCACAGCTCCCATTGGCCAGGAGCAGGGAACCACATGCAGTGGGAGATGCAGAGGTGGTGCCTGCAGACAGCAGCAGCCCAAGGCTCTACCTGCCCACACACACTCTCTCAGGAACTGCTGTTGAACATGACAGCCACTTTTGGGAGCCATGTGGAGCCAGAGAGCCTGCCTTAGCCCTGCTGCACTGCCGCCCTGGAGCTGCCTGAAATAAGTGGCGCTGGGCTGTGGTCCCCCAACACCCCCTCTCAACCGACCCCTACATTCATGGTCTGCCATACAATTTTCCTGCTCAGATGTGGCTCTTAGGCCAAAAAGACCCCCTGAGTTCTGGCTGAGTCACTGAAGTACTCAGATCATGATTTAAAGTCTTCAAGTTAAAGCAAACCCTCCATTTACACTAGTGTAAACATGTAAATGACTCATGCCACATGCAGAAGGGAAAAGCGAACCTCCCCAGGGTCTCTGCCAATCTGACCCTACATATGGTGATAAGGTAGTCCCTGAGCAAGTGGGCAAGACTCTCTAGTAAGACACAGATATGCAGCTGCATTTTCAGTTAACTTTGTAATATCAGCTATTGCGCATGAATTTAACCACAACTTAATACTTTTTAAAAATCACATATATCTTTGTATTTTAGGAAATATCATTCATACACCTTTGAGGCTTGCTTTACCTCTTTCCTATCCTTAGTTCCGTGCAGAGCCCAGGCTGCAAACCTGCAACACTGTACCAATCCATCATAAGAAGAACAAGCTGATATCTAAGCCCAGCTGCAGACTCCTGCAACAGTACTAAGGTCTAATCTTGCAATCCTTATTTAAATTAAACTTTCTGAAGATTTAACCCCACTGAAGTCAATGGGAGTTCTGCCATTCTGTACAGGATTGGGTCCATATTGATTAATTTCTTAATATCAATCCTTCTGTTGCAACCATATAAGTGCCTGCCCTGCTCCCCAACTCCATCTAGAGCAGCGTTTCCCAAACTATGGGCTGCGGCCCGCTACCGGGCTGCAGGAAAAAAATACTGGGCCTCAGCGTGGTTGCCAGGGTGTTCCGGGCTCCCGGAGTGCCTGTGTGGCGCCGGGTCCCCCAAGCCCTTGGCCGGCCTGGGCAGAGTCTGCAGCTGGATCTCCCGGCTCCCGGCAGAGGCGTAGCTAGAGGAGGTCGGGGAGGGATGGAGGGGCACAGGGCTTGGGATGGAGGGAGTTTGCTGGCTGCTTTTGAGAGTGGTGCATGGCCAGGGCAGGGGTGAGCCTGCCTTAGCCCCACTGCACTACCACTCAGCAGCCACCAGAGGTAAGCAGTGTCCAGCTGGAGCCAGAATCCGGAACCCCTGCACCAGTCATGAACCCCCTCCTTGGATCCAAACTCCCTTACAGTGCCTGTACCCTGAACCCCCTCCTGCACCCCAACTCCCTGCCCCAGTTTCAGCTCAGAGCCCCTCTCACACTCCAAATCCCTTAGCCCAAGACCAGAGCCTGTGTCCCAACCCTCTGCCCCTGCCTGGTGAAAGGGAGGGGAGGATGGGGGAAAGAGGGAGGATGGAGTGAGCAGAGACAGGGCCTCAAAGAAGGGGCACGAAGGAGGTGGGGCAAGGATATTTGGATCTGAGGTAGATCCTGGATTGCACTTAAATTCAAAAAGTGATCTTGTGCTTAAAAAGGCTGGAGACGACTGCTCTAATGTTTAGGAGATGCTCTGGATAAAGGCCCATAGAAACAGCTAGACAGAAGACTGGTACTGTATCCTGTAATTGCTGCATCACACCACACACACCTAAAGACAAGATTCCCAAAAGGTGTTTTTATAATTATATAAAACAACAGATTATCCTGATAATGTAAAAATTTACACACAGTATGGAAACAGATCATCGCAGACATCACTATGTTGTAACTGTTGAGAACTAATAGCCCTTTAATGACGGTCATGTAACTCTGTGTATGTCTACACTGCAGCTGAGAGCAAATCTTCCAGCTCAGATACACAGACATGTGGTAACAGTGCTCAAACTGGCGTGTTAAAAATCGTTGTGTGGACATTCCAGCCTCCCTGGTCCCTGGGCTTCAGAGCCCAAACTCCAGCCCACGCTGGCATATACAGATTAGGGATTTTAAATATCAGTTAATTGAATAGTAATTATTGGTTAGTCGACTATTCATTAGTCCCCGGGCAGCCCATCTGGAGGGAGTGGTCTGAGCTCCCAGACCCCGCACGAGCTAGAACTGAGCCAGGCTGCCTGCGCACCAGGCTCTTAATATACTTTAAATGCAGAGCCACAGCAGAGGTAGGTCCAGGACCCAGTGCAAGCCGGGACTGAGCTGGGCTCTGGCCAGCCTGCTAAAAAATTTACTGGCAAGGGGTTGGGGGAAAATGCATGTAGTCTATAGCATTAACCTATAAGCTTTTGCTTATCAGTTAATCGGCTATAGTATTACAGCCCTAATATAGAGTGCTAGTTTTAGTGCACTAGCTTGAACTCTGCTAATGCTAACTCAAGCTTTATTTGCCTGTTCCTGGCTGCAATGTAGACATACCCTAATTTTAAAAGCAAAATGGAAGGAAAGTGCTGAACTTTAGAAAGACCATCCCAGAGAATGCTCCTCTAAGTTCATCTAGACATTTTTCTACCACCATTTGCAGTCAGTTGATGTTATTGTAATTCATTCTACAATCCTTGGGGAAACACTGTTTTTCATACAGTAAGTGATTTAATATGTAAACATAAATTGGCTATGGCTCTAAATAATATTCTGCACAATTATTCCTTGCCACAAACTTTCAAAATTAAAAAACCACAAGATTTTTTTCATAACATAGGAATGGCTGAAATAATCAAAATAAAATATATCTGTACTTTGTTTTGCATCCTAACTAGAGAGAGTGTCATTCTGTGTATTTGAATGTAATTAAGTTGCTATGGGAGATCTACTGTTAAGCTAGCAATATCACCTTACATTGACCCACTGCACTGCTGGTGGTGAAATTCAATCAAACTGCTGTATTGCTATAGCAACCTTCAGTAGATAATAGCACAGAGCTTCTGAGAGCATTATGCTTTAAAGATCTGTTGATCTTGACTTTAGGCCCACCCAGAAGTGAATAATTATTATTTAGTGCAACTATTGACAATTTAAGGTACATCTTTATGAAGGTACTGCAAATAATTCTGTGCTGTAAGCACCTAAATTAACAAAAGTATTTAATGAATACAACTTCTAAGAATACAGCATAGATAGAATATTGTAGAAAGAGAGTTTTATGGATCATTTGTTATATGATTTCTGTTTGTAGCAGCAAAAAAATTAATTCTGTTTCCAACAAACCAATTTTGTTTTGTCGCTTTAGCTCTTGTTAGTAGAAGGTAGAATGTGGAGCAAGGTTTTCAATTATATTAGTGATTTTCACGTATCTGGGTTCAATGACTCTATGAAAAGCAACAAATAGATGTATATCTAAAGCATAGATTCTTTTTTACCAACTAATAAAAATATGTACATCCATTACAGTACCAAACAATGTGAAGATATATGAACATTCATGCATTATTATTACATATTTCTACAGTAGTAGTACCCATAGGTCCCATTGTCAGGATTTTGTCCCCACTGTGCTGGGCACTGTACAAATACACTGGTCTGCAAGGCAAGTGATAACAATGAATTTATCCAAGTCATAAGGCTAGTCTACACTACTATACTATCTCTTCCAATATAGCTATGATTGTAAAGCTCCTAATTGTAGAGGCAGCTTACACTGGCAAGAGGAATTATTTTGCTGCTATAGTTAAACTGTTTCCCTGAACAACATAAGCTATATCAGCTAAAGGCTTTTTTGCCAGTATAAGCTGTGCCTATATGGAGAGGAGGGGATTGGCAATCTAGTGCTTTTGATTAGGGTGTGATTTTTTTTCCCCACAGTCCTAACCAACATCTATGCCAGCAAAATTGTTGTATAGACCTGGCAATAGGTACCAACAAAGAGTGACAAAAGTCTCTTTGCCATTGACTTGTGATGAGCATAAAGGACTCAGCCTGTGATGATGAGTAATTCCTGTAATGCCTGAGTGACTTGAGCTGAAAGGACTAAGCACCTTGCAGGGTTGAACCCAAAATGAGAAGGTATAGTCATGTCTAAATCAATACTTATTGTTATCTGCTATTTGCATGCACCAGATCAGGCTGCTTGAGCATGCACTAAGGAAAACCACCATACATGACTTGCACTGCCCAAGCTGCTGCTATGAATTTGCCTGCTGTTAGTGACACACAGGAGAAGGTACAAGATCACATTGACCCAAGATAATATCTTGTACCCAAGATAATAAAGTTTTTGATAGCACAGTATATAATTCCTTGCATTATAAACAGTTGCTTATATTTACAAAAGTAGATATTAGACTTTCAATGTTAACACTGATTATTGCAACACTGCCTTTGAGTCTGCTTTTATTGTTAATTGCCTGTGAGTTGCTGGGGAAGACAGACACAAACTAAGGATGTTACGGACTAGTCGATTCCACCCCCTCCTTGCTGCCTCTAACAGCAAAGGGCGGGGGGAAGGGAGTACTTCAAAGTGGCAGCGCCTCACAGCTGAGCTCGGGCTCTGTGCAGAGCTGCCCTTCTGAAACACTGCCTCGGCATTTCAAAGGGGCAGCACCACATGGAGCCCATGGTCAGCTCCATGCGGCACTGCTTTGAAATGCTGACGCGGCATTTCCAAGGGGCAGCGCTGTGTGGAGCCCTGGGTCAGCTGGACTTCCTAGCTCATCCCAGGCTCTGTGTGGCATTTCAAAGCAGCAGCACAGCATGGAGCCCGGGGTCAGCGGGGGACTTTGAGTCCCCCGCTGACCCTAGAATCCATGCTGGCACTTCCGCTTTGAAATGCACAAGAGCCCCCCTGGGATCTCTTGTGCATTTCAAAGCTGGCACGCTACATGCAGCCCGGAGTCAGCAGGAATTCCTGCTGGCCCAGGGCTGCAAGCGGACTTCCGCATTCCTCCTTTGAATTTGAATTTCAAAGGAGGAATGTGGAAGTGTCTATTGACTAGTCGAGTAGTCGATGGAAATTCCATCGACTACTCGACTAGTAAATTAATTGTTACTTAACATCCCTAGCGTAAACATCCAGCAAAAGCTTAAAGAACACTCAACTGTGTAAACTACAAACTTGTGTCCATCAAGGAGGCCATTTCCTCAGTCTATTACCTCACTCAGAATAATTAGCTAATACCTTTGGAATCCAATTCTTATTTATATCATCATGCAGTTCCTGACCCTGTAATATGTATGCAATTGCTTGACTTAATGTCAGTTTCAATGGGACGTCTCACAGTGTATAAAGTTAAGAGCACATACAAGTCTTACAGGGTTAGGGCCTTATCTTGCAGAATTAATCAATGCATACTAGTCATTTCTTCCAGATAGACCTCAATATGCATGCAACAATGAGACCTTGCATCTGGGATAGTCATTAACTCAATGCCAGACCAGGGTATTACAGATTTTTAGTGAATTTTTTATAACTCTTTTGTGCTAGGACTTTCTTGTTACACGGTCTGCAAAGCTCATTTTGATCTATCTGGTACAGAAAAGTAATTATGCCCACAAAACAATATCCTACAACCCTTCTACAGGCAAACTTGTGATTGAAATAAATATGAGAGACTCCTTTAAAAGCCTGGGAATTTTGCCACAGTAAAGCATTCAGGACTGGGCACCAAAATTGTCCATAAAATGCTCAATTCAGTCTTCTTTAATCCTCTTCTATCTTTATTAACCAGACATTTTTTACTTCACTGGAACATCTTGCCAGTTGACTTGTTTTTATTTCAGCTGAATGCTGCCCTCTTCTGGCATTTTAGTGAGGTTTCTCTAACTGTTGTAATTTTTTTAATATCCTTTCTAAAAGATTTTTTGATCATTAGAAATTCCTGTGAATATTTTTAGGTTCATATTGGTAAATTAATTATTTCATAAGTCTGTAGCATGCATGACTTTATACCTCCTGTATAATGAAATGCCTATCTTTTGCACAGTCTTCTGATATCATGTACACTAAGTAATCCTCCTAAATAAATATATGGCACAAGTACACATGCTACTTTACCTAGGATTTCAGAAATCTATTACAACAAAAGAAAAAAAGGAGTATGTACCTTCTGTAGAATCTGTTGAATTGCAGGGCATTTGTGGTCCTTCCACTGTCCCAGCTTGTTTTGAATTAAGACTCTAAAAATAAACACCAAATTCAAACAATAGCTTTCTTGGATACCCATACATATTAGTACACCCATACATGTATGCATCCACACAAAACAAAAGAAAGTAAAACGGGTACATTAAAAAAACGTAAAAAACAATGAATAGTTTAATAGCACCTTGAAGACGAACAAAACATGTAGGCTACGTCTAGACTACAAGCCTCTTTCAAAAGAGAGCGTCTAGACTACAAGCAGATTTTTCGAAAAAGCAAGCCGTTTTCGAAAGTCTAGACGCTCTCTTTCGAAAAAGCACAGTCTGCATTCAATAGCGCCTTTTTTTTGAAAGAGTACTTTCGAAAAAAGGCATTATTCCTCGTAAAATGAGGTTTACCGCGATCGAAAAAACTGCCGCGTTCTTTCAATTTACTTTCGAAAGAACGCGCTGCAGTCTAGACGCAGAGGAAGTTTTTTCGAAAAAAGGCCACTTTTTTTGAAAAAACCCTGTAGTCTAGACACACCCGTAGATGGTATCATGAGCTTTCCTGGGCACAACCCACTTCTTCAGATGACTGGAGTATTGAAAGTCCAGATCCAAAAATAAATAAGGGAAGGGGAGGGGGAGGAGGGAAGAGGAGGAAAAAAAAGGAGAAAAAAAGCAAATAGATAGTTCAAGTTACAGTTACAGACTAACTCGGCTACCCCTCTGAAGCTTAGGTATGTTAAAGTTAATATTAAAAAGTTTTCCAAATATTTTGGGGCAAGAATTTATAAAATAATTTTAAAAAGATTATCTGGAGAAAAATTTACTTTATGTTTGTAACATACAGGTTGTCTAGCACTGTAGTTCCCAACATTTTTGATACCAGAGACTGGCAAATGCATTCACAAACTTTTGGCAAACTGGCAACATTTTATTTGCATATTTGCATATTCATTATGCAAATGATGGATATGCAAATATGTAAATAAAACATTGCCAGTCCACTAAAAGCCCAGCCCCCAGAACCCCCAGTACCAGCCCTAACCCCTAAAGCCCCCAACCCTTACCCCCCAGCGCCAGCCACTGACCCCAGAGTCCCCTGCACCCAACCCCCACAGTGCCAGCCTCCTGCCCTTAGAGCCCCCCAGTGCCAGGCCCCATCCCAAACACCTCAGTGCCAGCCCCCCCACCCCTTAGAGCCCCCACCACCAGACCCCCCCAGTACCAGCCTCCTGTTTCCAGAGCCCCACTGCACCCAACCCCCTGAGAGATCCCCCAGGCCAGTCCCCAATATTAGTCCCGTTCCCAGTGCCAGCCCTCCCTCATACCTTCCCCACTACTAACTCAGCCTCCAGAGCCCCACAGCACTCTGAGCCCTGTCCTGGAGCTCCCCTCACCTAGCCCGCATCGTGGCAGCTCTGGGGGCCACTGCTCAGGGCCTCCCCTCCCACTGCAGCTGTTGGGAGAGGCATGTCCTACCCCGCCTCTCAGTCAACCAGCGCTGGGCAGGGGCAGGGTCTCCTCTGACTGTGGAAGAGTGCTTCCCCGTGCGGCAGGTGGGCTGCATGGCATGGGGTCTCCTTCTGGCTGTGGAAGACCACTTCCTGTGCAGCCCTCCCGCCGCGCAGGAAAGCGCTCTTTCACATCCAGGAGGAGGCCCCACCCCTGCATGGTGCTGGTTAGCTGAAAGGAGGGGCAGGACATGCTTCTCCCAACAGCTATGGCGAGTACAGTGTACCCTAGGCCTAACCCCCTAGAGCCGCGGTGGCCCAGCAGCCAGAGGTCTGAGGCCCAGCATCAGGCCATGACCCAGTGGTTGGGAACCGCTGGTCTAGCATATCAGATTTATATTGTGTGTAGCACACCCTTTCTCCTCCCTCTCGCTCCAGAAAAAAGAAAGAACGTTTGCATTAATATATCACTTCATATGTTAAAATTCTGTACTAATTAACCCTCATAACTGCCCTGGAAGGTACAAGATTCTTACAGATGAAGAAACCAGCATGGAAATGTACAATGTCTTCCTCAAGGCTATATGGTGCATAAGTAGGTGAGCCAGGATTAGAACTCAGAACATCCTAGTTCTGTGCTCATTCCTCCATACCACCGAGTTCCATATCAGACTTGTATTGAATTGAACTCTGTGTCATGTTAGTCAGTTTGAATTAATAACCTGTGACACTACACAGTTAAATAAAGGCTTAACAAATATTAATGTTACCCATTTCAAATATTTTCTAAAATATAAGAGCATTATCCAGTAAATCAGGGGTGGGGAACCCCGGATATGGCCCCAGCTTTCCTGGATCCAGCCTGAGGTTCAGGGCTCGACCCAGCATTGGGAAGCCTGCTGCCCTGCCACGAGGCTGGAGCACACAAAATCTACTAGCCTGAGCCCCCCTAGGCTCTGGTGTGTGAAGGAAATGTGGGGAGTGTCTTTCTCTTTCTCTATTAGGGACCATGTCAGTGAGGGGGTTGGATTTTTTTGTGTGTATGCTTCTCACTTGTACACAGCCCCTGACTGATTTTTCTGTGGGTCAGCGGCCCCCGACCAAAAAAGGTTCCCCACCCCTGCAGTAAATGATATACATACTGCACTGCCACCTTTTTAGTCTTTAGTAAGATCAAGTCGCCCAAACAGTTTTCACATAATTAAGAGCAGCCTAAAGACTACTCAAATTTACACCACCTGCACGCATCTCATAAGTGCTATTCTGCCAGATGAGGCTCAGCTGGACAGCTGTGCACTTTGGCCCTGATTTTGCGAAGCGTTTAGGTAATGTTGCCTTCAGCACTGACCATGCCTAACTGATTTAGAAGCCCAAATCTCATTTTCAAAAGTGAAATAGGCACTTAGGAGCCTAAATCCCATTAACTGTCAACTCAAGTCTGGGTTTTCCCAATTCCTGCAGCTAAGGAACAGAAACACAGAGTGACTCCGCTTAGCTCCTGCTTGGGACGCCACTAGATTTTTCTCCTTCTTAACAACAAAAGGGCTTCCCTATGCAGAGCCTTTAGAAACAATGATCTAATGCAGCATCTGTCCCTTCTCTAGTTTACTGTCCACATTTTGTCACTAGAAACACAATTTGTCCTTTCCACTGATGTTCCATAGAGTTCTGTTTCCCCTCATGTTTGCATTCCCTAATGTATCATCAGTTGATACACCCAAACATAGCAGCCACACAGGAAGACATTTTTAAAGCAAGTAGGGCCACTCAGCTTACCGGACCATCCACTCTCCACCATGATGAAAACTCAACCCTGTTCCAGACTCCTTAACAAACAGCTTCCTTTTGAGATCCATCACTAAGGTTTCCCCTACTCCCTACATTTGGTGTCAAAATGGAATTGTTTATAATGGAATCACAACATCTCAAAATAAGAAACTGTCCATACCATTATTTCCACAGCAAGGGATAAAAAAATAGTTCTGAGGATAGGGCCATTGTTCATTCTAACACTGAACTGCATCCTCCACCATCTCAGGAACTCTCTCTTCCATTACTCTAATCAACAGTAGTCCATTCACTAACAGAGACAGAATGGCATGAACTAGTTCTATCAGTTGAGGTCAGGTAAGCCTCAAAGCTCAGCAGCCATTACTTGCACAGGAAAACATAGAAAACCAAAGGACATTTGTACCACAATAGATGAAAGCCCATTCTGCTCTGCCCTTGCCTGCTTCCTGGGTCATAATTATACACTTTGTGTAGTAGTGTGTAAAGGCATCCAGGTGCTCACTTATCCATACATTCATTATATGTTAGATGTGGAGTCTTCAGCCTATGGCAGGAGCACTGAACACTGTAAATTTAACATCTAATTTCAAAATAAGTAGCTATGTTGAAATCTTCACTGCCCTCTTCCCACTTAGCTTTCAAAGTTGTCAAAATCCCCTTATGAGGACTAGTAGTCCTGACTGTAACAAGGAAAGGGAAAAATGTGTTATTTACCCCTCTTTCCTTAGCCTAAGTTAGTTTGATCAGACAGGGTGACCCATCCATTGTGGGTGGGTGTCACAATTTCTCAAATGGAGTTAATGACAATTTTATTCCCTAGGCTCTGTATAATATATAAATAAATAAAAAGACCATATGCTTTGATATCGCGGCTTGTTTCTGCTACCTAGGTTTCACCAAGCCTACCATTAAAAATCTTGCATCACTGAAAGGATAATCTCTAGTGGTTTTTCACAATGAGGAGGAGCTGAGCTACAGAACAGGTCTGTCTGTATCTGTCTCTTCAGAAAGAGGGAAAATCCCACTTGGATGCCTGGCAGAAAATTGTAGTGAGCACAACAATCATTGTAGAATTTGGCAACCTTTAATCTAAGAATATTTGCCATGGATACTTTCAAAATGGTAAATCGATTAGCATTTTCTCCCTCCTTCCCCCAAGTGCTGAAAAACCCCCACAGGGTTTGATGAGTGCAAGGTATATAAACAATAATACAATCTTTGTCATGATTTTGTTTTTGCTTTAGAAAATCAGGACTCTTATGTGAAAGGTGTTGTATGTAAGTTAGAGCTATGAATCTGCGGCCAGATTTTACATTGGAAAGCCTAGAAAGCAAGGGATTAACTAAAAAGGAATGTCTGTGTTCTAAAGCAAACACACAGAATAGTATGCAAAGATCAAAGCATATCATGTAGCTCATTTTTAGTTTAAAAATTATAACCATTTTGATAAAATGTTTAAAAACAATTAAATAAACAACAAAAACATGGAAAGGGAAAGCAAAAACAGAACAGAACTTCAATAACAAGAAAGGGAAAAACAAATAATATTTTATATTACCCTTTTAATTTAATAATTTGATACAGACAAAGGCCCACATTTAGGAAAGTAGTTAAGCACATGTCGAGGGACATCCTTAGGATTTGTGGGGCCCTGCATAATACTATTAAACAATACTATTAAACTAGTGCCCCTTATCCCTGATGACAGCACGCAGGATGATGATTTTTTTAGAGATGTGATTTTATAATCTTCAGCAACACACTAATGAAATAGTTTTAAAGAAAGTTTAAACTAAGGTCCTGTACAGTAGACTAATGCAGTAAATTCAGATATTGACAGCGTATACCTGGGGATAGCAAATGCCTGTTAAATGGCTTCATTGCCCCTTGAATGGCTCTTTCATAAGTTCAGTGTTCTGCTAATAGGCCTGGAAAGCTTTTTCATTTTTAAGTTAACTAGATCCTCTCTGGAGGGAGCAGAGCTATTGAACAGGGATAGGAAGAGGCAGGTGGGTGAATATTAAGACCCAGTGGTGCCCAAAATTTTCCTGTGCCCCATGTAGCTGCATATCAGTAAGGATGGCTCTACACATGCTTAAGTTTAAATATCTGAATATTCCCATTGAAGTCCATTTCAGTACTCGCTCACCATGCTAAAGTTACACATGTGCTTACATGTCTCACTGAATCAAGATTAAAGTGACCAAAATATAATATAGCAAATACAATGTAAATGTAAGAACTTTGGAGCAAAATTCTCTTTCCTGTCTGTGATCGTACAATGTCTAGCACACCATGGGATCCTGGTCCATGACCGGAACTCCATGCTGCTATAAACAGTAACAACAACTTTAAAATAATACCTCCTACTACAAGCAAGAACACCAATAGAAAAGACAAGATTAAAACCCAGAGAGAAATGGTTTCGTAGGAAAGGTATTTACCATAGGACCATTCTAAAAATCTCTAGAAATGGGAGAATTTAATCAATTCTACACTTTTTTCTACACTTCTTTTCATGTGTGAAAATAACCACTTTAGCACAGTTTAAAAGCTAATGACAATGATTCTTTGCCTACAGACCCAACACATACAATTCCTAAAACCTGCACAGTTAAAGAGATACCCAAGAAAAACACTGAGTATAAACCTGCTTTGGCACCTACCTTATAAAGAGAGGTTCGATCCAAGAAGTATTTCCTGAAAAGCTTAATGTCAGACTCCAGCAAATGTTCTGTGGTGCGATTAAATGTCAGTGTCAGAGTTCTTGATGAATGAACAAACTGTAGGAAAGTATACTCGCTGATCACAGCTCTAGAAATGTCAAATGAATGACTGCCCTGAAAACTGAAACAATACGCTGTTTAAATCAAAATGTATGCTCAGTGCACAGGTTCAATGACAATATAAACACACAGAACTTTCTGTTCTCATTGGTGCACAGCACCTTAAGTTACTGTAAACAAATTCCAAGGTAGAAAATATTAAATGAATGAAAAACACATCTGGACGAAGAAATAATTACCCATGAATCCATTCACCATAAGAAAACCCTGCTGTTTCAAGCCACCAAAATGGAAAAAAAATGGTTACATTAGGAATAACGGCAGCAAAATAAAACAGCAACACAAAACATCATCTCCTTTTCCCTACTATTGTAAAATAGAAAATGTAGCTTTTCCTGACAGTGTTGCCATATATAGTAGTGTGAAGGAACTGGCAGGCTTATTAGCTGATTACAGTGAAAAACAGACAGTGTCTCAAGGGAACACTGAACTGTTTGGATGTTACAAACAAATGAGACATTCATAACAAAATGTACTGTAGCAGCATTGTAAGTCTTTTTCCCATGCAAATTTAAAAAGGCACAATACTCACACACACTGTATGTTGTGCAGACCCATAAACCAAAGAGCTCCATTTCAACAGAAAAATGTTGCCTGTAATATTTTGCCTGTAATATTTTCTATTCACTTGCGGCTTTCATTTCTAAAGAAAACTTTCTGGTGGTGGAATGTGATTATTTGGTACTGCAGGACAAATGCGAATACAATAAAGGTCCTAAAATCCATACATCTGAAACTTCAAATAATTAAGGTCCCTGGAAGCTTCAGTCCTGTAATTTACCGATCAGGGATAAAGCTCCCTGACAACTCCAGAAACTTAGCTCTGCCTGGGTTGATACTTAGCACCTACATTTATTCAAATTTCTGTCTTACGGATGGTTCAGTCCTCCAAGACCAAGGGTGGGCAATAATTTTTGATTGAGGGGCACCCCAAGAATTGGTAAGTGGTCAAGGGCTGCACTTTTCTATGAAGGAGGTACAGAGTCTGGGACAGAGGTTGGGTGCAGACGGGAGCTTGGAGTAGGGAACTGGGGTGCAGGAGAGGGAGTGGACTCAAAGGGAATTTGGGTGAAAGAGGGGGTTGTGATCTGGGGCAGGAGCATAAGGTGCAGAGTATGTATGCAGAAAAGGATTCTGGGCTGGGAGAGGGGTGTTGGAGGAGGTGCAGGGTCTGGGAGGAAGTTGTGACCTGGGAAAGGGGTGGAGGAGAGGTGCAGAAGGTTTGCGTGATGACCCGGGGCAGGGGAATGGGATGCAGGGTCTGGAAGAGGGATATGGGTGCAGGAGCAGATTCTGGCCTGAGGGAAAGGTATAAGAAGAGGTACAGTGTCTGGGATGCAGTTGTGATCTGGGGGTACGCAGAGGGTTTGGGTGATGACGTGGGGCAGAAGGGCATGGTGACCTAGGACAGGGAGTTGGGGGAGGGAGGGGCTGGGGTGCCAGAAGCAGGCTATGGCCAGGAGGTGTTTACCTAGGCAGCTCCCAGCCAGCAGCCCTGCAGGAGCTGAGGCCATCTGGCCAATGGGAGCTGAGAGATTTTTCTGGAGAACAGGGGCAGCACATGAAGCCTCCCCTTTCCCCCAGCACCCAGAGCAGAGCCACAGGGAGCAGGCAGCCGCCTAAATCCCAGGTTGGATTGGATAGACCCCCGGTTGGATCAGGCAGCCCTCAAGACGGATCCAGTAGCTTGGCAGGCTAGATTTGGCCTATAGGCCATATCTTGCCCACCCCGTTCAAAACCTTTGTAAAGCTGGGAATCAACTGTATTTTTTAAAAACAAATGTCCTTGCCTTGGTTCCCAACAGCACTTTAGTTTATTAAAGCAAAAATCTGGAAAAAATGTCACTTTGATCTTCACCATTTCAATAGTGTGTGCACTTTTGTACTGCTTCTTTGCATCTCCAGAGCATGGACAATGAAAATAAACTTCCACTTTTGAGAGTAGTCGGTTTCACTTTCTAGTTCTGTTGCACCAGCAACAGACTGTGATAGCAAAGCTTGTGTTTGGGCTGCAAACACTGCAGGGGGATGAATGTTTAAAGTTACTCCAAAAATGGTTTTCAATGTATCTTTCCATTTCATGAAGTATTTCTATCAATAACAGATTTTTTTTTTTGCCCCACCAAAACTTGTAATTAGAACTTAGTAAACAATTTTGCTGAAACAAAAAAGGAATAGAATACAGCTCCCTCCTTTTTGCCACATTAGTACTGCAGAAAAAGCAACAGAAAAAGATTATTTTTGTCATTAAATTAAGCAGATATACCTCTGTACAGAGGGAGCAGCTCCAAACAGGAAAAAAGGCGCCATTTCTATATCACTTTTCATAAGAACATAAGAATGGCCATACTGGATCAGACCAAAGGTCAATCTAGCCCAGTATCCTGTCTGCCAACAGTGGCCAATGCCAGATGCCCTACAGGGAGTGAACAGAACAGGGAATCATCAAGCAATCCCTCTCCTGTCACCCATTCCCAGCCTCTGACAGAGTTTAAGGACACCATTTCTGCCCATCCTGGCTAATAGCCATTCATGGACCTAATCTCAATGATTTTATCTAGTTCTTTCTTGAACCCTGTTGAAGTCCTTGTCTTCACAATCTCTTCCGGCAAGGAGTTCCACAGGTTGACTGTGTGCCAAGTGAAGAAAAACTTCCTTTTGTTTGTTTTAAACCTGCTACCTATTAATTTCATTTAGTGACCCCCTACTTCTTATGTTATGGGAACAAGTCAATAACTTTTCCTTATTCGCTTTTTCCACACCAGTCATGATTTTCTACACCTCTATCATATCCCCCCTTAGTCTCCTCTTTTCTAAGCTGAAAAGTGCCTGTCTTTTTAATTTCTCTTCATATGCCACCCATTCCAAACCCCTAATCATTTTTGTTGCCCTTTTCTGAACCTTTTCCAATGCCAATAGACCTTCTTTGAGATGAGGTGACTACGTCTGTATGCAGTTTTATATAGAGGCAATATTCTTATATTATATATATGTCTTATTTATATAGAGGCAATATTCTTATATTATATATATGTCTTATTCTCTATCCCTTTTTTAACTGTTTCCTAACATTCTGTTTGCTTTTTTTGACTGCTGCTGCACGTCGAGTGGATGTTTTCAGAGAACTATCCACAATGAGTCCAAGATCTCTCTCGAGTACTGAGAGCTAAATTAGTCCCCATCATATTGGGATTATTTCCCATATAGTTGGGATTATTTTTTCCAATGTGCATTACTTTACATTTATTAACATTAAATTTCATTTGCCATTTTGTTGCCCAATCACTTATTTTGGTGAGATCTCTTCACAGTCTGCTTGGTTTTAACTATCTTGAGGAGTTTAGTATCATTTGTAAATTTTGCCACCTAACTGTTTACCCCTAGTTACTTTTCTCCATTTTGAAAATTTACAATTTATTCCTACCTTCCTGTCTTTTAACCAGTTACCAATCCATGAGAGGGCCTTCCCTCTTATCCCATGATAACGTACTTTATTTAAGAGCCTTTGGTGAGGGACCTTGTCAAAGGCTTTCTGGAAATCTAAGTACACTATATTTACTAGATCCCCCTTGTCCATATGTTTGTTGACCCCGTCAAAGAACTCTAGTAGATTAGTAAGGCATGATTTCCTTTTACAGAAACTATGTTGACTTTTCTTCAACAAATTATGTCCATCTATGTGTCTGACAATTTTATTCTTTACCATGGTTGCAACTAATTTGCCCGGTATTGATGTTAGACTTACCAGTCTGTAATTGCCAGGATCATCTCTAGAGCTCTTTTTAAATATTGGCGTCACATTAGCTATCTTTCAGTCATTAGGTACAGAAGCTGATTTAAAGATTAGGTTACCAACCATAGTTAATAGTTCTGCAATTTCACAGTTGAGTTCTTTCAGAACTCTTAGGTGAATGCCAACTGGGGTCCCAATGACTTGTTACTGTTAAGTTTATCAATTTGTTCCAAAACCTCCTTTTGGAACCTCCTTAATATACTTTTCAGACTAGAAAGATAAGTTAAAGGCTATGTACACTCAGATAGTCATGAAAAAATGACTATATTCTATTGTACAATTTTGCGTTGAGCTCCCACAAATCCAAAAATAACAGTGGCATTTTAAAAACATTAATTGTGAAAGCAACAGATTTAAGTCAGATGTCAAACAAACTATTTACTCCAAAAAGGAAAAAATAAAAGAATTCCTTCTATCAATCCAGAGTTTGAACCAAATTTAGATTTGTATGTTTACCATTATATTACTGTTAAAAATTCTACCAGTTGCCACATACTTGCCACGGAAGATATACATGAAACCCTTATTTTTAACAAGAAATGCAAGACTGCACATGTAAAAAAGCAAGGCTGGCAACAACAAATAGAAACAGAAATTCAGTTTAAACTATTTGAAAAAAAATTTTGCTCTTCAGTTTTAACGGCTAACAATTTAACAGCAGTAGCAGACTATTATACTCACTTCATGAAGATTTCAACAAGTCTGGAGTGCCCATTCTGTGAAGCCAAATCTAATGGCGTTGCTCCAGCTTCATTAGGTAAAGCTAATGCTAGCAGCCCACCAGGCTGAGATAACAGGAATTGCGAGAGTTTAACCAAGCCAAATCTTACAGTGAGATGAAGAAGCGTTTCTCTGCAATTAGACTCTAAAATAAAATAAATTTGTTAGCAAACACAATATAAAACTTTTTAAATTCTGAGCAGATACAAAATATATGTAGTCCAAAGATCCACTTATTCCAAAGGTTAAAGAAAATTCTCACAGTCTTTATTTTCTACATCTCATCTCTCTCTGTGTGTATAGTATCTAGCACAATGGGGCCCTGATTCCTGAGTAGGCTCTCTAGGCTCTACTATATTACAAATTATAAACAACAAGGCAGGTTCCTATTGCTTTTGCATTGCCACAACAGCACAAAGCAGACAAAACTGGGGTCAAGAATCTAAAGCAGTTTCTTTACAATGCATGTGATTTAACATGAGTATAGCAAAAGATTCTTAGTGGAGCAAACATGCAGATAAAATGGATGCATTTCTTTCATTTCACTTTTCAGCATAGTGACTTCACCTGCCTCTTTGTCCTCTGCTTTTTAACATGTAAGCATGTTCAATGAAAGGTCAAGCTTAAAACGTAACAGTGAACAAGATGGACTGAGTCTCTCCTTATGATGTCCTACCTTCACACTTTATAAAGAAAATGCTGGAGAGCAAATAAAAAAAAATAGTTGGCCTGAAGCTCAGATTTTTCTTCCATTCTGTTCTATACAGGTTTTTATAGTGCACCTATCACCATAGTATGTGAGTATCTTCCAGTAAAGGCATTAAGCAATGTGACTTCCCCAGAGGAAGAAGCATGTGTAGTAGAGGGTCTTGTTTTAGTAGATTGTTTTGGGTTAGTTGGTGCTGAAGGTTTCATGCTGTAGCATAGCATATTGCTGTAGTCCAACCAAGACTGGTGGTGAAGGCATGAGTAACAAAGGCCAGGTCTTCATCCACCTAAGAAGGACTGAGTGTCCTAGCCAACTAGAGATGGTGGAAAGCACAATTCATGGCCATTGCTCTGAGAGAGCTCAGCACATCAAGGAATCATACTGACCTGATCCACTGTGGAGTGAATCTTCACCCAAAGGAGACTGCACTGTGCCTGCAAACTAGGGATGTTAAATATCAGTTAATTGAATAGTCAGGTAACCTCGTGAATTCTTATTGGTTAATTGACTATTCTATAGTCCCTGGGGGCAGGTCCAGCAGCAGCACAGGGTGCCAGGCAGGAGCTAGTCCACAAGGGGAGCCAGTTTAAAAACCAGTTCCTCTTGCAGACCAGCTACTTGTTGTTGCTCTGTGCTGCTACCTCTGATAAAGAGGCAGCAGTGCAGGGTGACAGCAGCCCCTCTCTGCGGTGGGGGAGAAGGTGAGAGAGCGGGCGGAGTCTGAGCTGCCAGACCAGGTGCAAACCAGAACTGAGCCAGGCTGCCTGCCCTCCCGGCTCCTAATACACTTTAAATGCAGAGCCACAGCGGGGATAGGTCCCACACCCAACATGAGCCAGAACTGAGCTGGGCTGCTGACCAGCCTGCTAAAAAAAAATTTACTGTTTGGGGGGGGAGCAGAGGGGAGAAATGCATGTAGTCTATTGCATTAACCTATAAGCTTTTGCTTATCAGTAAATCAGTTAATCGACTATACTGTTACATCCCTACTGCAAACTCCTCAAAATACTGTCCTTTGCCCTCCGGTATCTTTCATTCTGATTGCAACATGCAGTTACATGAAAGGCTAGAATTGTTAGTATGATTTGATATTTTAGGTCAGTTACTCTATAGTACTAATAACAATAATCAAACTCCAAAGGAACAAAAATCTTATTTTGGATCCACTGGGTTATAGAATTCACTTTAAACATCATCTCATTGAATAAAGCCACTTTTCAGTTCAATTTGCACAGTCAATTAGAATATATTGCTGCCAAATACATGTTCCACCAATGACAAAGGAAAGGTATGATCCCTGATTGGGATGTATGCATTAGGGATGTAATAGTGTAGTTGATTAACCGATTAACTGATAAGCAAAAGCTTTTAGGTTAATGCTATAGACTACACACATTTCCCTCCCCCCTCCTTTTGCCACTACATTTTTTAGCAGGCTGGCCAGCAGTCCGGCTCAGTCCTGGCTTGCAACGGGTCTGGGTCCTACCCCTGCTGCAGCTCTCCATTTAAAGCGTATTAGGAGCTGGGCAGGAAGGCAGCCTAGCTCAGTTCTGGCTTGCGCCAGGTCTGGGAGCTCATACGCCTCGTAGACAGGGACTATTGCCACTCCATACTGCTGCCTCTTTATCAGAGGCAGCAGCACAGGGCAACAGGCAGCCGGTCTGCAAGGGGAGCTGGTTTTTAAATTGGCTCCCCTCATGGACCAGCTCCTACCTGGCGCCATGCGCTGCTGCCTCTGATACAGAGCAGCAACATGGAGTGGCAGGGGGCTCCTCGGTAGTGAGGCCAGAGCGCACTGGCTGCCAGCCCCGCCCCTAAGGACTATAGAATAGTTGACTAACCAATAAGAATTCATGAGGTTACTCAACTATTTCAATTAACTGATATTTAACATTCCTAGTATGCACATGTATGTGCATACAGACCATTAACAAAGAGCAAAAAAGGTTTGCAAAATTTATGCCCCACCCAGGGCCGGACCGAGCCATTCCGGCGACCCGGGCATACAGTTTAATTGCGCCTCGGGTTGGGGGAGGGCGCATGCACGGCCCCGCCCCCGCCCGGCACGTGGGGGAGGGCGAGCGGAGCCGCCGGCAGCAGGACGCACGTGCCTGGCCCGGTCCAGCCCGGCTACCGCCGCTGGTGCACAGCCCAGGGCAGGCCGAGCCTGGCCGTGCAGGGCCCCACGGCCACAGGGGGAAGGGCGCTGCAGGGGTTAACGTGGCCCCTGCCCTGAGCAGCCGCTGCAAGATGGCCACTGGGAGCTGCTGCAGCCCGCAATCCGGGAGCCGGGCGCGCGGTGCCTGATGACAGCTATAAGGGGCGCTGCGTTCCCTTACAGCTGCCATCAGGCGCCCCCCATAGGTTGGTGCTCCAGGCAGCTGCCCGGCTAGCCCATGTCTTAATCCGGCCCTGGCCTCACCATACTAGTTATAACAAGCAGAGAAAGAAGGATAGCTCAAAGGAGTGAGATAGGGTAGCTGGTCAAAGAATCAAATAATTATTTTAACCCAGAAGACTGCTGAATCAACCAGTGCAATCACTGTGAAAACAGATAATTACAGTGGCTCAAAATTGAGTGTGGGACAGATTCTGCCATGAGTTCAGTGATAGTGACATCTTTTATAACTTACCAGAGGCATTGCAGTAACTTATTTATTTGCATCATCAAGACATTCAAAATATGTTTTATATTATAAGGCACTTATGACTTAAAAATAACATGATAATTTGACCAACATTAATCACCCAATACCACTTTAAGAAAACACTTTGAACAATGTTCTTGGCTCTGTAACAAAAACCTACCCCACTATAATTGCACTAGAGGAAGGAAAAATTAAAATGAAAAAAATCATACCTCAGGCAATGCTCAAGATAAGCTAGGTAAGTCACTACTATTTTGTGTTGCAGTTTTCAAAAGTGACCACTGCATTTAGGAGTCTTAACTTTTGGGTGCCCTAACTTCTGTCACTCTGCGACACCTTGTGCTTGATTTTCAACAATACTAAACTCTTTTAAAAGTTAAATCCCTAAAAGTCTAGATACCCAGAATAGGTGAAGTAATTCTTTGTTAAAAGTTAGGGATGACAACAAATACTGCTGAGAGTAAAGAGAAACTGAGCCTTTCCACATCATATCATCTAAGCAAATCTCAGAGGGCTTGAGAATGGCCATGGCCACTTCTAGTCTATTTTTTTTTAAATCTTGAAAAATAATGATGCTTAAATGTGCACTATCGTGTTTTTATCAGTGTACTTTAATAGGTTTACTAACCCTGGATATTCATAGCTTCTTAGAAGCTGCAAGATAATCTGCAATTTCTGACTCCTCAAAGCTCAAAGGCTCACTCCGAAACTCATACCAAGTGGTGACATGCCACATGTACAGCACTTGAAGACGTTTTTAAAAATTACAGACTGGCAATAGGGAAAATAAAAAGATAAAGAAAAATGAAAAAGTGGGTGGGACAAAACCCTTAAATCTGGGCATCATTCATTTTATTGAATTTATTTGCAAAAAGAAAAAAAGATTAGGGAAAGACTAGATGTTTAAAAAAGGAAAGATTTGAAAAGGAAAAGCTACTTGCAAAAGTTTTCAATTTTGAGAAAAGACCATTTATCATTAAAGAATCATTCCCCACTCCCACTCCTTTAAGATATGAATGAAAGATTTCAACTATTTCTAACTAAGCATAACACAGTATGGCAGTTGTTTAATAAAGGCCTAGTTGCTGCAAAGCAGGTGATGTTGGAAAGGGGATATTGCAGCTAGACCTTGTTTTGCATCAGATCTTGATTCTGTAGCCAAAAAGCTGAGTTCAAGTGATAAAAATCTGAGCCAAACAATCTGTTTTAAACATTAAATAAATCCTTTTGTTTGTACTTGCACCTGAATCCCTTCCTCTGTCCAAACAATAAAAGAACAAAACAAATATTTCTCACTGACAGAAATGACTAAGCTCTTTCTGGGCTATGAATCTCATTTCCTGGAAGGAGACTGAAAACGCCAGACTTGTAACTTGAAGAGAAGACAGAGACTTCAGGCCAACAGATTCCAGTTTTTTCTGGCTCCATCTTCCTATGAACTCCTAGTGCATTGTGAGGCATTTATATTAGATAAGGGATTGTTTATAAAATGTTCTTCAGTATATCCCAGTCTACACACTGTGAATAGTCATGGGAGTTGACTTCAATGAGACTAGTCACAGCTAGGTACATGAGTAAGTCTTTGCAGTACCAGAGCCTTTGTTAGTACTATGTGACTAGACCTCTATTTGTCCAATACTGATCTCTATTCCTCCTTATTGTATATTCCATTTTTTAAAATAGGTCACACATCCCTCATTCCTAAGAATAGTGCAGGCTAGAACATTTTTCATCTTATCATACTTCTGGCAAATAAGTTTGGACAAATGCTCATTCAAAGAGTGAAAAGCGGTCTCTGACATTCCAGTTAGGGTTGCCAGGTGTACGGTTTTGAACCAGACAGTCCAGTATTTGAGCTTTCTGTTCGGGAAACAAATTGAGAAAATATAAATGTCCGGTATTTTCTAAATAAGATGTAATGTCAAGTGTGTCTGGTATTTTTGTTGAAACCATCTAGCAACCCTAATTCCAATCATTGTAGTTAAGGTAGAAACCTCTAATATGTTTAAGATTATATCAATAAACACTTTTTTAAAAAAACAGCCTGGCAAGTAGCAAGAGAACTGATTTCTTTAAAGATACTAATTCTCACTAATTCTTCCAAATGTGTCATATGGAGTGAGATACTCGCTCTCTCTCTCATACACACTAGGGATGTTAAATATCAGTTAACTGAATAGTCGAGTAACCGCGTGAATTCTTATCAGTTAGTCAACTATTCTATAGTCCCTGGGGGCAGGTCCAGCAGCAGCGCGGGGTGCCAGGCAGGAGCTAGTCCATGAGAGGAGCCAGTTTAAAAACCAGCTCCTCTGGCAGACCTGCTAATTGTTGCCCTATGCTGCTGCCTCTGATAAAGAGGCAGCAGTGCAGGGTGGCAGCAGCCCGTTTGCAGTGGGGGAGGAGAGGGTCTGAGCTCCCAGACCCGGTGCAAACCCGGCTCCTAATACACTTCAAATGCAGAGCCACAGCAGAGATGTGTCCCACACTGGCATAAGCCAGAACTGAGCTGGGCTGCTAAAAAAAAATTTTTACTGGTTGGGGGCGGGAGGAGGGAAATGTGTGTAGTCTATTGCATTAACCTATAAGCTTTTGCTTATCGGTTAATCGACTATACTGTTACATCCCTAATTCACACCACACATAGACCCCTTCACACTATGTAAAAGGACCATAATGGCACAAATGGCCCTAAAAATCCATAGTTTGGGATGCGGCAGGATTTCCCTAGTGTAGAAACTACAGAGATGGGCTGTAAGGTTTAGGTAATTCTGCATCACTATGTACTCACATAATGAGCATTGCTTATTTTTAATTTTTTGCAGAAAAAAGTTTCTGCAGAAAAGTTGTTGCACTTCTGCCTGTTGCCCACCAGAGGGTGCTGTAGTGACAGAACACAGCAATAGCTCCTAGCCAGGTAGGGAAGAAAAAGAGCCTGCAGAGCCTTCTTCACAGCATCTGTCAGGCCAGGTCAGGAGACAGGAACTATGCAGAGACTGACAGCACTGGGTGCTGGGGTGTCAGATCAGGAGTCGTAAGCGATAGTGGGCAGGACAGACTGGGGTAGGGGCTGAATGGGAGTGGAGGTGCAGGGTGGGAAAGGAAGAAAGACACAGAACTACATGGGAGAAAATACAAGGCCACACAGGGATAGGAGGTTGCTGAGTGGGGGCACAGAGACATATGGAGACAGGTACAGGTCCACATAGTTGTGGGGGCAGCTGAGTGGAGGCATGGAGACATATGGGGGACTGAAAGAGGGGGTGCAGGGCCACATGGGGATGGGAGGGAGTGGAAGTGGAAGGACACATATGGACAGGGGGGTGCAAGGACACAAGTGAATGGAGAAAGGGGGTATCTGAATGGGGGTTGAGGCACACATGTGCCTGAATGAATGGGAAAGGCTGGGGTTAGCCAGCATCCTCATGGAGAAAATCCCTCAAGTTCCTTTTAACCCCCAAAAAAACTTGTTCCATACTTTTCCCACCTTGGCTCCTTCTCAGCATTTACTTCCCTGACTCTTAGCTCCTCCAATACCCCTGATTCCCCCAAGCCATTGAACTGCTTCTGAGGGGTGTGGGAAATGAATTATTACTCAGAATTCTGCATTAATATGCCTAGTAAAGAATCTATTTGTGAAAAATATCTGAATGTTTGTTGTTGTTTGTATTGTTGCAGGCATACTTGCTGGCAAGTATTTGATATAAATGACCAAAATAATTAAAACTGGTGTGATTATATGGTTTTATTTTGACAAATATTATATGCAGAAATTAAAAATAGTGTATGCAGAATTTTAAATTTTTTGGTGCAGAAGTAACAGCTGCCTCAAGGGTCATGCACAAGGGGGGTCTTGGGAGGCAAGGCTACAGCATATGGTATTGCATAATGTCTGTGTAGTGCTGACACTCAAAGAACAGCCTCACCAGGATTTGTCTAAATTATGCCAGAGAACTTTCCAAATCCTAAAGCAACTCCTAGTGTAAACACAGTTATATAAATGCAGAGGTGCTTTATACTGGCATAGCTAATTTCTGTATGGGGACGATAATTGGGGCCTTACCAAATTCGTGACCATGAAAAACACATCAGAGACCATGAAATCTGAACAGATTTCACAGGGGAAATCAGCATTTCTCAAATTGGGGGTCCTGACCCAAAAGGGAGTTACAAGGGGATAACAAGTTTATTTCAGGTGGGTTGTGGTGTTGCCACTCTTGATTCTATGCTGCTGCCTTCAGAGCTGGGTGGCTGGTGACTGAGATCGAAGCTCAGCTGTCAACAGGGTAGAAGTAAGGGTGACAATACCATATAATGCCATCCTTACTTCTGTGCTGCTACTGGCATTGACTCTGTCTTCACAGCTGCTCTCCTACTCAGCAGCTGCTGCTCTTCAGCTGCCCAGCTCTGAAGGCAGCACCACCGCGGCCAGCATCAGCACACAACAGAAGTAAGGATAGCAGTACCACAATTCTCCCTATAATAACCTTCCATTGTGACAAGTGTCAGAGGGGTAGCCATGTTTGTCTGTAATGTGAAAAAGCAACAAGGAGTCCTCTGGTACTTTAAACACTAAGGGTACGTCTACACTGGCACCTTCTTGCACAAGAACTGTTTTGCGGAAGAGTTCTTGTGCAAAAAGTCTTCCACAAGAGCGCGTCTACACCGGCATGTGCTTTTGAGCAAGAGATGTGCTTTTGCGCAAGAGCGTCCATGACAGTGTGGACGCTCTCTTGTGCAAGAAAGCTCTGATGGCCATTTTAGCCATAGGGGTTTCTTGCGCAAGAAATTCATGTTGCCTGTCTACACTGCCCTCTTGCGCAAGAGGGCTTATTCCTCGTGGGGAGAGGAATAACTCTGGGGAGAGGAAGAAGCCCTGTTTTCTGACGCTAGACTGTAAATTTACTTGCACAAGAATGCGCGTGCAGTGTAGACACCCGGCAAGCTTTTGCGCAAGAACAGTTGTTTTTGCGCAAGAAGCCGCCAGTGTAGACATAGCCTAAGAGATTTATTTGGTCATAATCTTTTGTGGGCAAAGGCCCACATATTTATGCCTGCCTCTGTAATTTACTCTTCCTATGCATCTGACAAAGTGGGCATTTGCCCACGAAAGCTTATGCCCAAATAAAGCTTTTAGTCTTCAAGGTATCAAAGGACTCCTCATTATTTTTATAATAACCTTGTAATCATCCATTCCCCACAACTCCTTTTTGGGACAGGACCCCTATAATTACAACACTGTGAAATTTCACATTTAAATAGTGAAATTATGAAATTTACAATTTTTAAAATCCTGTGACCACGAAATTGACCAAAATGGACGGTGAATTTAGTAGGGCCCTCGAGATAATAGAGGCACAGTACAGAATCTCCTGTGTACAGAAATCAGGGGATTTTACACACAGGCCAGATCTCCTCTGGAATTATTCCCCACTATAACAATGTCAGCTGCAGGTACAAATTTTGTATAACATGTCTATTCCAGCAAATGCTCCTCATGTAGCTACAATTATACCAAAATAAAATACTTTGTATAGTTTATTTCACTCAGGGAAAAGATATATGCTGTACCACACCAAAAGCATGTATTTGTTGCATCTACATTTATGTTTGCTTGTTAGGCAATTCCAACAAGTTATGAGGTAATACAAGAGATCTGTTAGCAGAAAGATATTTCCCTTGCATTGCTACTATAGCCAAACAGAGTCACGAGTTGTCTAGCTTATTATTATTATTGTCTACTGAGCACTGAAAATGTGCCTAATGTTGAGAGTTTCCAATCTCAGAAACAAATGCAGAGAAGATAATAGAAACTCCCATAATGGAACAGACCCTAGGCCCATCCAGTTCAATAGCCCATCTCCATCAGAGGTCAGTACCAGTAGTCAGAGATTGGTTTAATCACCAAAAGATGAACGCTTTTCAAAATTTGTTAGCACTTGCAAATGTAATTCTCAATATTCTTGTTGTCCCTGCAAATGTCCAATCCCTTTTTGAGCAGCCCTTTAAAATCTAAGATGGAATGGGGTATGGAGTGGGGGGATACCAGAAATTTCTTCCATACTAACTGTATGCATCACGTATTCCCAATATTCCCCTAATCTTTGAAGGAGAATACATGTGTTTTGTGAATTTTCACACCTTTTCTTTTTAAAAAATACCAAATTTTAATGCAAATTAAATGAGAAAGTCTTATACACAGATTTTCTGTTCAATTTAGAGCAAGGATACAGTGTGGATAAGCTAAGCGTGAGTAGCTGAGACTTATTAAGAATGGCTACTATCACAAGAAGTACAAGTAAAGAGAACTACACCAGCAAACAAAGGGTACGTCTGGACAGCAACGCTATTTCAGGATACGTCTGGAATCCTGAAATAGTATTTTCCGTGTCTTAACAGCATACCCATTATTTCAAAATACAATCAAAGTAACGGGCTTGCTATTCCGACGTCCCGGTAAACCTCATTCCACGAGAATTAAGGGACTTGTCGGAATAATGATCTATTTCAAAATTTGGTGCTGTATAGGCAGCACCAAATTTTGAAATCGACTATCTTGAAATAAGCTACATGATCTGCACAGCTCAAATTCCATAGCTTATTTTGAGTTAGTTCCACTGTGTAGATGCACCCAAAGAAAAGTAAAGTCTAAAACAGGGCTACTCAACATGCAGCCCACAGCTGGTATGTTTGCAGCCCGTGGTGCTGTTTGCGTTTACGCGGGGCTTAATATGTGGCCTGCAGATGGGATCCTTTGAATGTGGCCTCTACTGGGAACACACTCCACAACGGCGAGGCATCTCCCAGGTGGGGTGAGCACTGACAGATGCAAGTAGATGGGCTGGCTGGAACAGATGGGTACTGGGTGTCGGTGTTTCTAGTCCCCAGGGAGGAAGTGCCAGGAGCACCGGGACACTGTGGGAAGTGCTGGCTGCTTAGCCTTATGGGCAAAGCCTGAGAGGTGCTGACTAGCTCACACTGCCCACATTTGAGTCCAGTGCCACGGCTTAAGGCTTAATCTTTGCATTCAAGCTCGTCAGTGTGAAAGAAGCTATTTGCATATATATTTGCATGTATACGCAACCACACTTAAGTTTTGGCCCTCGGCATGTGCTGTGAGTATCATTGTGGCCCCCGGGGCTTCTAAAGTTGAGTAGCCCTGGTCTAAAATGTCACAAAATAATTCATATTCTTCAGAAAAATAGATGAAAAAATGGAGAGGGGTTGAATTCTCTACCAGTTTCTCTTCCAAGAACTATTCCTAAGAAATAATTATGACATTTATGAAATAGGCAATTAATGTTATTTTTGCTAGAAAATTAAATATGTGCATAGGCTACTTCCTTTGCTATATCTCTAAAATTGATTTTCAAGGTGAATAACATTCATTAAAATTTAGTAACAGATAACTTGGTTGCTTCTACTAATGGTTCCAAATCCTAAAGAACTTTATTTACCTTGAAAGTTATTGTGGTTTATGACAAAGGAAGTAGCAAATGTTCTTATTTAATCAACAGCACAGTTACATTCATCCAATCTTCACTCTACCCTACAGCGGGCTAGGGATGTAAAATCCCATTTAGTTGGTTAACTGGTTAAATGTAGTGTTTAACTGATTAAAAGGGAGGCAGGCGGAGAGACTGTTCCAGCTAGGTTAGAATGCCACTGTCCTCAGTGGGCCTTGCTGGGTTGGAGCAGCCCGCTGGATAACTAGAACCAGCAAGCATCACCCTACAACAGACCCGAGACCATCCATCCATCATACAGCCAAAATTACTTTAAAAAGTTACTTGTCTATGGATGCCCTTCCAGATGTTTGGCCAGATAGATCTGCAAAATCTATGGGCGAGTTCCACAGCCTGCCCTGTTCCCTACAAATTCTACCCCCCCCCCCCCCAACAAAACAGAGGACAAGCTGTGCAGAGATCCTTGCAGAGATTTCCTCCCCTATCCCAGACCTCTCTCTCAGGTTTTTGCCCATGGGATGGGTCAATTTGGCATGATAGCTGGAAAAAAACTACTCTCTCTACAGATCCCTTAATCTCTATGCTGCTCTACAGGGGTTCTCTGTAAAGGAAATAAAAATGACCTGACATAGGAAACACTTTAAAATACAAATTCTAGAACTGCTTGAAAAAAAATCAAATTTTTTGAAAAAAAATTAACAAAAAGGGAAACATTTTCCCATTTTTTGGCCAAGTCTAACAAATTCTGTACTTTAGGACACATTAGTGGTTAGCATCCTGCAGGATTTCGTTTTCAGAAGTAAATGCCCTTATGATTACAAAAGGGGGGGTATTTGAATGCACAGAGTCTCTCCCTTAGCTCTGCTTGTGATTGTGAAGCAGAAATCACGACGCCTCATGTATTATGTATGTAGGTAGCTGATGACATTGCTCTCTGTGTGTGCAAACAACCACTTATTACTATAATAATTTATGCTTCCTGAAAGGTTCACGGGTTTATTAACTGTTCCTTTTTTCAAGTTTAAATAATGCAGCTAACAAGTTCTGACCTGTGTGACTGTATTAAATTCCTGAATTGTTTAGAAAACTCAGTGGCCAATTCAATTCCTCTCTTTATCCAGCCCATTTTGTACACTTACAAAGGGATTACAAGAACTGGTTCCAAATACCTAACTCTTATGAATAAATTATTCTTCTGACTGTATTTTCATCAAACCATAGGTCTCTAAATGCTCATTAAAAAAGGTCCAAAACCACCATAAGGCAGAATAATTTTCTCCGTGAATGTCATTCTGAAGTCATTTTCTTTGAATAAACAATGGGAATAGATAACAGCAGCCCTTTGAAAACTAACAATACAAGTACATAGGTCTTTTGTCTGATAAACCTGTGTTCCTAGAATAGGTAATCTCACAGTAACTGATAAGCAACCGATTAGTGAACAAATCATGTACAGTATATTAATACTTCTCAGCCTGGGGTAAGAGGAAGTTATACAAGTTATTAGTTATACAAGACTTTGTAAAAAGACATGCAAGAAACAAAATAAAACCATACACATAGAAATGAGAGGGAAAGGGCATAGTGAGGGGGGGAAAAAACATGCAATGTAGACAAAGAAGCTGACAGAAAGTCAATCAGCATGTATGCAATGAGCACAGGGGACTGGACTAGATGCAGGCCGTATGCAGGAATTTCTGGGAGGAGTGTTTTGTAAATGTGGACGGCAAAGGTGTGAATGCACCCCTATGGTCCCCCAAGTAAGCAGGAAAATCAGCCCCAGCCTTCCTCCAGGCGGCCAGAGCATGGGGGAAGGAGGCTCAGGCAGCGCACCGCTCCTGCTTTCCCCTGGCACACCAGAGCATGCTTACTTAGGGAGTCATGGGGGGTGCTTTCGCACCCCTTGCACCCCCACCCTTCCCACATATGGGCCTGAGATGACTTCTCAAGGTCCCTTCTGCTACTATGACTCCATTAAAAAAGCGCTGCTCAGGTATTTGTCGAATAGTGAGAAGAGTGATGCTCCCTGACAACTTAGATTACATGCTCTTTGGGACAAGGTCTCTCTTTCTGTTGAGTGTTTATACAGAGCCTAGCACAATGGGAGCCTGATCCATGTTTAGAAAGCGGTCCCGAGGCACAAATGAAATACAAACAACAATCAACAAGGGACACGATCAAATATTTTTCATTGGAACATGTGTCAAAAAGGGTCAAGAGTAAGAGATAACATCAATTATGAAAAAGCAACCCACTATAAACTTCAACAATTTAGCTAATACAAATGCTCATGATGTAGAGCAGTGGTCCCCAATGCAGTGCCCATGGGTGCCATGGCGCCCACCAGGGCATTTATGGGCGCCCGCCGAATGATCTGGGCCAGCCCTGCCCCGGGTGCGCAGCACATGGGCGGCCTCTGCCCCCGGGCGCGTGGCACGTGCACAACCCCGCCCCCGGGCGTGCAGCGCATGAGCGGCCCCGCCCCCGGACACACGGCAGCCCCAAAAGGTTGGGGACCACTGATGTAGAGACACTGCACACCAGTACAAATAGGACCTGCAATGGTGCAACATATCAGTGTTTCTCAACCAGTGGTATGAGTTCCCTTAAGGGTACTCGAGGGAAGTCTGGGGGTACGTCAACACAACTGAAATTTGGAGAAAACTGAATTTTTGTTTTAAGGTTTACAGCACTTTATTTTTTTGTACTTTTTACACCCAAAAATGTCATCGCCCGCCTGACTACGATTAAGTTGTTGAAACAAATGTGTTGCAATGGTAGAAAAAAAATGTTGTGTGTCTGAAAACTGGAGGTACTGGAGGTACTTTTTTTTTTTTTTTTTTTTTTTGAAAAAGGGGTACTTTATACAAAAAAAAAAAAGGAAGGTTGAGAAACACTGCATTATATACCAGTAAGTTAGCAGAGCAAATCACCTTGTTGCAAGTTCCATCTTACCCTTAAGGGGCACATACAACCTGGAGTTTACCTCTGTAGCTATTCTGGTATACTCCCCTGACTTTAAAAAAAAGAATAAAGGGAGAGAGAGAAAGAAGAGACAGCAGTATAGAATAGTGGCACTCTGAGAAAAGCTGTTCAGAACAACGCAAATCAAAAGGGATCAATAGGAGTAACCAGTGTTCTTGTCCTGAATAAATAGATATAGACTCTTCTTGGTTCATGTAATTTGGTTCATGTAATTTCTATCAATGTTATCAAGAGATTTGCATGCATATGGAGAGAAAAAATGTACCCTATCAGTCCAAATAAATACAATTCAAGCTCTTGGAGTAGTATATGTGCTGCATTTCTGACTACAGAAGTGAGGGCCCACCTCAGAGAAAGAGTTGCTACATATCGAGGGGAGTTTTATTCAGGAACCAAGAACGAGAGAATCACTGATGATTTTAACTACCATGACACAGGCATGAGGAGAGAGGTAGTTTCATGGGTAGGTAAGTAGCACATTAGACACTGTCCCCACTGCCTTAAAATGCACCCAGAAGCAAACAGGAAATTAGTACAGAACTTTTAAATATGGCTGTTATGTGCTTAGAGAACAATTCACCTTGCACAGGTAAGAAGTATCCTGCAACATGCAGAAGCTTCCATGCGGTCTTCAAGGGAGAAGGGCTAACTATTGACCATTAGTTCCTGCCTAAGACAGAATCACAAGTTACAGGGGGAATATCTAAAACAGTCAACGCAGCCCTGTTCTACATCAGGATATTGCAGTGTCTACTGGTACTTTAGACAAGAGCCTCCTTAGGACTCCAAAGTGGAACGCACTGAAGTAATGAGAAGACTCCCATTGACTTCTGTGGCCTTGGATAAAGCTCTTGATTAGAAACTGTACTCAACCACAATATAGTCTAGTGATGTGAAGCAATGTTTACTACACATGAGAAGGAAACAAAAGAACATAGTTCTTATTGCCTAAGCCAGCAACTCCTCCTACATGTATGCACTAATTCAGTGCACCACATAAGCCAGTCTACTTTTTTTGGGGGGGGGGGAGGTACATCTCATTCTGTAGGGGAAAATAATCCTGTGAATGAAACTCATTTTTTGAAACAGACTTCCAATTTCTGAAAAAAAATCTTAAAAAAAAAAAAAAAAAAAAAAAGCAAAGCAAAGCGCCCTAGAGCAGTATGAAATCCACTAGTATCTATAGACATAGTAGAATTAGAAACATCTTGAAACTATTCTCACCCAAAGAGTGCAATAAACAGAACCAGGTGAAACTCACATGATTTTTTTCCAAATGTCTTTTTCAGCTTAAGTTCACATAGGGTTGCTTGTTCACAAATTTCAAGTACTCAAAACTCAGCTAAGTTTCACATAGTTCACAAGCAAAGCTATAAATTAACTGGGTCTGAAGTAGAGATGTAAAAGAGTAGACAATTAGTCAACTACCTGATAAGCCTAGGCTTATCGGGTAGTCAAGTAGACTACTCACACATACACACCCTTACTGCCTCTATATGAGAGGCAACAAGAGGGGTGGGGGAAGCACGAGCCAGTGCTGAGGGGAGCCGGCTTGAAAGCCGGTTCCCTCCAGCACTGTCTCCACGGTGCTGCTTGCCGCGCCGCGCCGCCCCCCCCCCCCCCCCCCGGCACTGCTGCCTCAATCAGAGACAGCAATGTGTGGGGTGGGAGAGCAGAACAGGAGGTGGCTCCAGCAGCAGCCCGTCTGTGGGAGGTCCCAGCAGGGAGTTGGGACTACAAAGTGTATTGATTACATGATTACCCAAATACCTACCTCTTAACATCCTTAGTCTGAAGAAAAAGTTCACACTCTGCAGAAAACTGAAACCTAATTGTGTATGAAACCTGAAGCCATTTCACCTGATTTCATTACAAAAGATTTAGTAATACTCCTCAAATACAGTACCATGGCTATTTTTCATTCTGCATCCTCTCAGCACACAACCAGTTAGTAAAATATCTCACTCATGCTTCCCTCGCAGAGCATATTGATACATTAATGATGAGCCCATCTTGTACAGCTGGGACGGGGAAACTCCAGCCTGGGTGCCACAGATGATTTATCAGGGCTAGCTGCTGATGGGCCATCACACACTTTGTTTATCTGAGTATACGCAGGCACAGAGCCCTGCAGCTCCCAGTGGCTGCAGTTCGCATTCCTGGCCAATGGGAGATGCGGGAAGCAGTGGCCAGGCCTGTACCACTTCTTGTGGCTCTCCTTGGCCAGGAATGGCAAACAGCAGCCACTGGGAGCTGCGGGGCTCTGTACCTGTGGACGCTCAGCTAAACAGTCTGGCTAACCTTGACGAGCTGAATGCGGCCCTTCCCCACCCATGTTGCACAGGGTGGCCTTGAAAGTTATGGAATACATATTTTTCAAGGGGTTAACGCAATCCTAAATGAGGCATCACTGTTGATGGTACTGTGGTTTACAATAATCACAGTCACTAGTTAGAATTCCTGTAATGCAACATTCTTATGTCCCTTTCATGACAATTTTTTTCATATCTTCTTTTGTTGGTGTAAAACTTTTTAAAAAGTTTTCATCAGTTTGGAATCAAGATGGAGACACTTTGTTATTATAATCATTGAGGTTTTTGTGAGGCACCAAATTTGTCATCAATGTAGACAGGCATTATTCATCAAAAGGACTAAATTCACAGAGAGAGTCAAGGTACAAAAGGTTCTTTGAGAGACTGAATTACAACAATTATTAATGATTTGTGATGCTACAGGAACAAACTGAAGCCTTGATTTCCCTTCTCTGAAACAAGTTTCCCATCATAACAGTAAAATAAACCACAGAGATGTAGAAATTGCTATGAAAGTTCCCACTCTCTAGTTTGAATTGTACAGGTACAGGCAAATTACAGTTAAAAGTATTTCAATGAAAAATCCTACCATCTTCTGAACAACTTCCAAGGATGTTCCATGTAGGCGGCAGTTCTTCATGAGCTATGGCCAGCATCACATCATGATCCAGTGATTGCAAATCTTCTACAGTTAGCCCAAACTTACTAAGCAGTGTCTGGTGACTAGTAGAAGTGACACAGTCAAAGTGGCTAATCAGAAAATGAGATAACTTGCCAGCCAGATTCTGCCTGTAAGTGACAGAAGAGCAGCCTAGGGTCACAGGTGGACATCCCTTCGTGTACATGAACACAGAGACTGAAACTGTTTCTTGGCATCCATGGCCTGAAATATAAAGTAGATTAATCATTAACACGTTAACTTCTTCCAGAATATATACTGCTCTTTCCTCATCTCTTCATAAACTTAAAAAATACTTTGAAAATGTAGTTGCTTTATTTTACTTCCCTCCATTTAAATCCAGTTGTTAAAGGGAAACCTATCAATCACTTTTGGTCTTAAATCTAAACCTGACTATACTGTTAATAAATATCCTCCCAGTTATTCTGATGTATTTGGTGTGGCGATTTTTTAAATTATCTACCTCTCATAACTGTTGTTCTTCACATGATTGCTCATGTCCATTCCAATAGGTGTGCGTATACACTGCATGCAAAACTGCTGGAGAATTTTTCCTTAGCGGTACCCATCAGGTTGGCGGTATATTCCCCAAGCGTGGCACCTTCATGGGGCGGTATATAGGACACTGCCATCCCGCTGTCCTCTCAGTTACCTCTTGATGTAATAATCCAACAGAGGGGAGGTGAGCGGGATTTGGAATGAACCTAAGCAACACATCTGAAAGAACAATTATGAAAGGGAGGTAATCGTTTTTTCTCCTTTGAGTGGCTGCTCATGTGCATACCGATAGATAACTCACTAGCAGTTTCTCTGGAGGGGTCAGAGTTCACATGGTTGCTGCCTGCAGAACGGCCCTAACAAAGGCTTTTCCTGCTGGACCTTGAGAAGAACAGTAAACCAATAATGGCAGCTGTCAACTGCAAACCTGAGAAACCGCCTGTGATCTGCGATAATAGATATGTGGAAGTATGTGCCTGTAAGTCAAAAGTGGCGTACCAGTCCCCCAGATCCAGGGAGGGTAACATGGTGGTTAGCGAGATCATCCAAAACTTGAACATTTTTATAAAGGCACTGAGGTTCCACAAGTCCAGAACAGGTGTGAGCCTGCCCTTGGGTTTGGGGATAAGGAAGTACTGGGAATCAAGCTGTCCCATCCATAGGACAGTTTGGGGTTGCCATCCAAAGCCTGACAGGAGCCATTTCAACTATCTTATGGATAAGGCCCAGGGTAGCTCAAAGGATTACTAGGAGGCCTGGTGAGGGTGGCAGGAGGGGTCATTTCCGCACTCACCACGGCAGCGGGAGCTGAAGCAACCCAGCAACCTGCTCTGCTGTGTCCCATCCTGCCACCCTCTCCCAGACCATTGCACTCTGCTTCACCACAGCAGAGCAGATTGCTGGGTCACTCTGTTTCATGTCACCACAGTAAGTGGGAGGCAACCCCTGCATCAGGCCTCCCAGTGATCCACTGGCTTGTGCTGATCAGGGGAGAAGGCTTCAAACAAGGGGGTAAAGCGGAGCAGGGGTGGAAAGGGGCAGAGGGGAACAGGAGCAGGGCCTGCGATAGGGGAGAGGGGGATTGCTGTGGGCCCTGCACATGGGGCACTGGGGAGGGAGGTTGGCTCCAGACTCTTTGCCCCACTAGGGATAGCACTGACTGGGAATAAAAACCCCTGCCCTGAACTCCTGAGGGACCTCCTCTATAGCCTCCAGTGCAAGGAGTCACCACACCTCCCGTAGGAATCCTTGAGAAAGGTCCTTGAAGAGGGACAAGGAAGATAGATAGATGGGTGGGAAGGAATGGAATTGAATAGGGTATCCCAACCCTACCATGCTCAAAACCCAGTGATCTAAGGCAATCTGGGCCCAGGCACAACAGATGCAGGACAATCGGTTGCTATGCAGGAATGGATCTGGTGCAGGTGCAGGTCCTCTGTCCCCAAGCACACCTTGAAAAGATGAGCTTCAATCCTGAGAGTTGTTCAGAGGACCCCTGGCCCTGGCCCTAGATCAGAAGGACTGAAGCGCCTTCTGTTATTTCTGCCTTGCTCCTAGAGGCATCATGTCTGGGCTGCTCCGAGTAAAATTGGATAGGGACTCTTGTACATTTCAAAGGTGGAACACCGCCTTTGCTCCCCTGCCCCCTTCCACGGAGCTGAAGGGAATTGGCTTTTAAGCCGGCTCCCCGCAGCATCTTTTCTCTCCCTCCCCCATCCCTTGCTGCCTTTTTCTGATAGAGGCAGCAAGTGGGGACGGGAAGCGACTAACATTGTCAACTATCCAATAAGCTTTTGCTTATCGACTAGTCAATTAGTCACTTACATCCCTAGTTTAAAAAGGCTTCTTCTGAGGTGCAGAGGTGTGGATCCCAGGGTTTTTGGGGTTGCCCCAAAGTCCTTCAGGCTGTGCAGATGGGAGTTCATACTCTCTGCAAACACTCCTGAGCAGTTGAAGAGCAGGTCCTGAATTGTAGTCAGGTCCTCCGGAGAAATGCCTGAGACCTGCAACCACGAGATGCACCTCAAGGTGGGGGACCAGCCTCTCCCAGTTTTCTTTTGTGATGAGGCATCAGGAAAGCAAGAACAGAGTGGCATGCTTACCCCTGCCTGGTCCTGCAGGGAATGGTGCCAGTGTTCCTTTGTGGTATCTCTCCTCAGCAGCAAGGGATCCCATACCAAGGCCAGTGCTCACCACTGGAGCTGGTACAAACTTTGGGGGCGGAGGTCTGCCTTCATTAGCAAGCACTTCTGGTGATGATCTTATTATTTCCTTGTCCTAGGCAAGAAGTTCTTACAAACAGGGCACTTTTCAGTTTGATGGCCCTCTCTAAGGCACTTGAGGCATGAAAAATGCTGATTGCCCTTGGGCATAGGCTTCCCGTAGCTCTTGCAGGATTTTAAATCTCTGAGACCACAGCATACCCCCATGTGGATCTGTAAATGGGGGGGGGGCACCCAAACTAACTCTAACTACTACAGTGATTAACTGAATGACTTGCAACTAACAATGAATACCATTAACTGTGCTTACACCAAGCCAGAGTATTAGGAAGCTCCAACAGTAAGAAGGAACTGAGAGGGCAACAAGTCAGCAGTGTCTTATATACTGCACCATGAACGTGCCACGCTGGAGTCGGGGGTCTGACAGCCTCTATGGGCCCCAGGGTGAGGTGGGAAGGGCAGCTCCACTCTCCCAGAAGGGGCAGGGCCTCCAGCAAAAGGGCCAGGGCCAGAGCAGCCAGCCCTCCATGCTGCTGCGAGCACATCATGTCACCAGCCCTTAGAGCCACCCAGAGAGCGCAGCACTCTGGCAGCAATTTAAAGGGCCCGGGACTTTGGCTGCCACTGCTGCTACTGTGGCAGTGCCCCCGTGCCCCAGGCCCCTTTGAATCACTGGGCTCCAAGGCAACTCACCTCTTGCTCCTCCTGTCAACGGACCTACTGTGGGCTCCACAGCCAATCCGAAGGGTACCACTAAGGGAAAATTCTACAACGACGGTGCACAAGGCGTGTGCACATACCTATTGTAATGAACATGGGCAATCACTCAAAGAAGAACCAGACTTACCAGTACTGAGTACTTTAAAATGGTCTGTTTAAAACCACATCAGATTGCAGTAAGTGTTGAATGCCCCATACAAAAGCATGAGGCAGGATAGGGCATTTCAGCACCTACATAATTTAAATAAGCGAGAGATGTGAACAGCTAATTTAAATTATCTTTGTCCTAGAACTCCCCGGACTGTCTTGGTTCTACTCTACAGAGTTCTCAACATTCATCAGCAGGACTGAGGATGGGGAGCAGGGTAGTGGTCATTGGCTAACTGCATCTAAGCCTGGTTGCTATTTGAACAGATCCCAGCATGCAGATTTTGAGAGCATGCACAGCCAGATACCACCAACCCCATATCCAAAGCACATCTGCTAGGTCACAGAATGTGTGTTTGGGGGTTGGAGAGAGACAGAATTAGGAGCAATGAACCGACAGGGCATCAGATGTCATCAGCAGTATAGCAGCTGTTCAAATATAAATTAAAGATGCAACAATCATCTGGACTTGACAATTACAACTTTCAGCATAGGACCAATATAAATCACAGTCACAACTCTTTCCATACTTTCCTTTCCCAAGCAAGATAAGCCCATTTTTTACTGTTGTCACCAATCATGGAAGCAGTTTCTTAAGTAGGAAGCAAGAAAAATGAGGACAGCAAAGAAAGGGATTCCTGAGGGACATGGAGTGGGAGCACTGGACTTTTTTTAACATGGATTTTATATCCACTGACCTCCCTGGACGCTTTCCACAAATGTACATTTCTCTTTATAAAACCACATTGCAATTTCAAATTTTTATTTATGGCTGGAATTTTCACAGGTATCAATCACACTGTGTTAAGAGCCCACTCTCCTAGGCATATAACTCCCTCAGGCTCCTTTGAAAACCCCAGGGTTAGTTTCCATGATAGTCATTTAGGTGAGCTGGCATACTGATAGAAATACCTCTACAAGACTTGCACACTGTTCTTCTACATCTCACATGACTGAATGCTGAAACCTACTGATAGTATTTTAAAGGATAGACAATGTAGGTATACATCTAATTTCTGCATACTAGTACCACAGTTGTTCATACAAATGAGGTAAATACACAAAAATGGGCAAGCAAACGAGGAACAGAGATAGCAATGGCCTTTAAACAAAAATGATACAAAGTACTTTTATTTGGCAATTTGCTAAGTAAAGTTTTGTTACAATATAAAGACTATTCTACTTTCAATCTTTGTTTTAATCTCCCATTGTTGAGTGTAGTCTATGACCTTATGTTTTTATTTGTTACTAGAGCTGTCAATTGACATGCGTTAACGCCTGAGATTAACCAAGTCCAGGATTAATGTGTTACATTTGTTAACACGTTAATCGCAGGCATTAATGCTGCACTGCCCCTTTGAAGTGCTGCTGAGTCGCTTCAAAGGGGCAGCGCAATACGGAGCCCGGGATCAGCTGGAGACTCCCCAGCTGACCCGGGACTCCACTGCTTCTTTGAAACACATGTTTCAAAGAAGCAGCTGCCTCACAGCTGAGCCGCAGAACAACTGTGCTGAGGCTGCCCCTTTAAAATGCCACTTCTACACACATTTCAAAGGGGCAGCCCTGGAGCCCCCAGGTTTTCCCTGGTTACTCCCTGGCCCCTTTTTCTTTTTTTGCTAGACAAATTTTTGTCCTGTTGTGTGTGAGGGGGAGTCGGGGGGTTGGTTTTGGGGTTTGTTTGTTTGTTTTTTGAGAAACCATCTAGCAACCCTACGGGCGAGCTGAGCAGTTGCCCAGGGCCACCAATTGGTTAGGACTGGCCCTGTTCATGGGTGACATAATATAATTCCAGAAGTCAAATAAACATGGGTAGAGTGTGAACAGCTGTTTTAGGGAAATTAATCACCATACCCTCACCCCTTCCGTGCTCACTAGACTACAACCCCTATTGTGGCCACTGGTCCCTGCCCTAAGCTAGTGCCCCCCCTTGTTTTCCCCTAGGACACCAGATGGCCAGACAGTGTGACCCCAGAGCACTGGTATAATGGCAAAAACAGCAGCCAGCAAGTTTTCCTACAACCAGAACTCCAGGGCTGGAGCACCAGGGGTAGGAAAATTTGTCAGCTGCTGTTTTTACCATTATACTGGGCAGTGCGGCCTTGGGATGTGTAACCATTTACACGGTGAACTGATGAACCTGGGCTCATTGGTTAATGTGCACAGTTACATGCAGTCCCAGCCCCTCCCCTCCTGCACTACTGCCTCTGTATCAGCAGCACAGGGGTGGGAGGTGAGAGCTGGTACGTGCTGAGCCGCTTCCTCACCCCACATTGCTGCACAGCTTTTAAGCCAACTGCTCCCCAAGCATACTGGCTCCAGCCTGCTCCCCGATACAGAGGCAGCAGCAGGGAATGGGGGCGGGGACTGCATGTAACCGTGCGCATTAATCAATGAGCGCAGGCACATTGCTTAACTATGTAAACGGTTACACTTTCACATCCCTAGTCTGCACAGCCCCGTGTATCAGAAGTAGTGGAGGGGGGAGAACAGGCAGCAACCGACTGCCCCCCCCATGTAAATGTGTGACCACTGAACTTTTCAGTGGTCACACATTTACTTTAATAAACGCATTTTAACATCCCTAGTGCGGCCCCAGCCCTCTGGCCCCGGAATACCAGGCTGCCAGCAAACAGAGCCCCAGCCCTCCTATGCCTGAAGCACCTGGAGGCTGGCAGCCATGGAAGAGCCAACCACTTGCAGAGGGAGAAGCAGGAAGGAGAGTGGGGGCAGAATGTGAGTGGGCCTCCCCTTGCCCCTGACAGCCACCGCCCATGCAAATAAGTATGGGGATTTCTCACCACACCAGGAACAAGAGGGTTTATTTGCTCCCTAACAAGGGTGTTTCCCATTCCTTTTTATTTCCTTCCCCTACAATTCAAAGGAACAACACTGAAAAGACAAGGCCATAAAAAGAAGCATTTAAAATCCAGAGGCAGGTCTAGACCCTTAACCTGAACCCTGCCTCCTTGGATCTCTCTCTCACAGTACAATATCTTCACATCATTTGTCAAACAATAGAGTGCAGGCTGGAATTGTCCACAAAATCCCACAGAACAGCACACATATAACCCAGACCTGGACAAATCGGGAAAATCCCCAGAGCAAGCCAAGACTGAATAATTGGAAGATCTTAACCACTACATCCTGGGATGATTCACAGACTGACACAGCGGGATTCTGCAGGCTTCCCAAGTCCAGGATGTCCTGGTGCAAAAGACCAGGGCTAAGACTTGGCTTGTTTTGTAGAAGTCACAGAGGCTTAATCATCAAGCCATATCTGAAGACCACATGCATTGTACTGCTCCCCCACTGTAAACAATATACTGTACAACATTGCAAAAGACACAAGAGGTGGCAAAAGGCACAAATTAACTACTCAAACACATCCCCAAAGTCCACCCCACTGCACCATGTGTCCCATTAGAAAAACTTAATAAGACAACACAACTATTTCGAAAAATCAGGTTTCCATTCACATCAAAAAGGGAAAGTGGGAGTAGAAAGAGATAAAAAATTGAAACAACCACCATGCTCACCTGGAATGATGGACTGCAGAGCATTATTATTAATTCGCTCAGCAAATGTTATGTGTCTCTGAGTTGATCCATCGTAAACAAAGTAAAATTCAGCATCTTCTGGGAGGTAAATATCTTTGTCAAACTTTGCTTGTATAGTCATCTGTCCCTGAAAAAGGAATATAACTTTGTATACACACTCAGCAGTATTCTAACAGCCAATAAACCCAGTAATATATATTTCAGATTGTAAAAGTTTACTGGTTATTTTTCAATTCTGCAATAGTAGTTCAAATAAAAATCTGCTATTATCCATCCTTGTTCAGATGGCAATACCATATTTATTAAACTGTAATGGATAGGATTAATTTTTTAAACTATTTAAAAAACTCCTGTAGTCCCAATTCATAACTTTAGAAGAATATAAAACTTTTAACCAAGCACAAATAGGTGTGTCAAAATAAGTAGGCCAATCAACCAGTGTATTTTAATATTTGAGAACATCTATTAAAATATTACATTTCTGCATTCTGAAATACATTTTATACTAATTTACATCAAAAATTTCTTGAAATGAAATAACGTTATTGCTAACACTTGGTTGATGACAAAAGTATTAATATATATATCTGCTACAGTAGTACAATATCAAAAAATAATAGGTCCCAGAGATAGCTGCCTTTTTATTTTATTTTTAAATAATCAATAGAAAACAACAAGCCAAGAAAAATCCACCATACAATAGCTTAAAAAAAAACACAGGAAAAGGATCTGAAAGGAGCAAACAATAACAAAATGTCTGCAATGTCTGAGAGGAAATTTAGATGAAGTTGCATTTCCTAAAAGAGAAGAACAGCTTGCTTTTCAAGGACTGCTGGTTGCTTCGGTTACTTTTAATAAGCCACTGACAGAAATGTCCTAACATGCCGCTAAATGCATGTTTTATGGAAAACAAACTGTATTAAAACATCAAAATCTTTCATACTTCAAAAGGATATCCAACCTATATCTACTGAAATCAGGTTCCTGAGAGAGTGAACTAGAAGAGAACTTTCATGAGAGTTTGATTATGATCATTTACACTGACATACCATATAAATGTAATATTTGTATTGTTTCCCTTGACTCAGATTTCCTCTGGTGGTTTGTAATCATCACTGAAGCACAGTATTTGAAGTGCCTACGTAAACATCGGTCCCCCTATGCTGACCACTCCTCTTGGTTTTCTCTTTAATTTATTTCTGTGCCTCTGTTTCAAAGCAGAATCCAGGAAGTGCCTCTTACATAAGGGCTCCCTCCGTACCATACCTCTGACCAAGTCACTGGTGTGGGCACTGGTGTGGGCTCCTCACTCAGACTCGCCTGAATTCTGAGTTTTGTTTCCTTTCTCTCTGGAAATGGCTCATGATGGTTATGAGTTCAAGTGTCTTAAATAAACCCAGATGTATAGAATTTAAATAAAACTAAATCACATAGTGTCAAACTAAATGTGAGCAAAATTTGAAGTCTAGCACACTAAGGCCTGCTCTACACTATAAAGTTAGATTAGCCTAAGCCACCTTGCATCAACTTGGCTATGGATGGGTCTACACTTACATTTAATGTTTTGAAATGCCTCTTCCTGACTGTCCAGCCAGGGTAGCACACTCTTCCTTTGCTGTGTACAAGTGCCCAGGCCCAACCAACCACACTACTGCACAGTCCATGCATGCTCGAGCCTGGAGCAGACAGGAGAGATTGTCTCTCATGGGCCTGAGCCAGCGCAGGCAAAGCTAAGGATCAGCTGTAGAAACATGGACATCCATAAGCAGATTGCATGGGGGATGTAGGAAAAAGGTTATGGCAGGAGTCAGCAGCAGAACCAAGTGAAAGCCAAGGAACTGCAGCAGGCACATCAGGCGGCCAGGGAGGCCAACAGTCGAGGCCGCAGCTCCACTCCCTGCTAAGATACAAACCTGCTGCTTTTACAAAATGCTCCATGCCACACGTGGGGGAGACCCACAATCACCTTCAATGCGGCTCTGAATACTTCTGAGTAGCCTGAGTCTCAGGTCCCTGGCATGAATAGCAAGGATCAGGAGGAGGTAGACGAGAAAGAGGTGAGGATGAGGGATTGGTGACCAGAGGGGTCCAGCTGCACAACAAGCCAGTAAATATTTAAGACTCTGCCTCAGTCCAGTTGGTTATGCACAGATGAGCCCAATACAGGGGAAGGAATCTGGAGTAAGTGTGCCAATTTACTTCTTATTTCAGTGATGGTATCCTCAACAAGACACGGCCATCAACTTTTCATTAATGTACTCCTCCTAAAAGAGGTAGCAATACAACAAAGAGAATTACTGTTATCTGCTTTTCATTCCCATATGCTGTTGGGCAAAGGGAATCATGCAAAGCACAGGCACGTCCCTTGAGTCCTCCTGAGAGACCATTATGAAACTTTCACAGATGTGCTCTGCAATCCTCTTCCAAAGGTTTCAAGGGATGACAGCCTTATTTCTGCCTCTGCAATAGGACACTTTTCTGTGCCAGCCAGCAACAACTTTGGAAGTATTCAGCGCCACTGCCCTATATTCACAGTTTCATGCAACCAAGCAATGTTCTCCTCATTTCTCTCACACCGGCAGGCCCTATTCAACATGGCAGGTGCTGTCAGTTGGTGCCCTGCTTGGGACCTACAGATTCAATCAGGGGCAATGCATGGAGGGAAGCAGAGGGAGGCACGTCCCCCAAAACACTGTGGGAGGAACAAGGGGCCAGAGCCTCTGGGTGGCCCAGGAGATTAGCAGGGTGTCCTGGCACCTACAGCAAAGTTTACCCCCACACACACCCTCCCACAGTTGCTAGTAGTGATGGGGAAAGCAGCTCTACTCCCCTGGCTCCCAGCCATGTTGCTTGGGGAGGGGACGGAACCATCCCCTTCCCCTTCCCCCCGCACTCACTGGTAGGAAGCAGAGCAACATGCCTGGGAGTGGGTTGAGCAGAGGACCACATTGCTCCACTTCCCCCCACTGCTGCCGGTGAGTGCAGGTGGACCCCTAGTCCACCAGGGCCACATCACTCGGGGGAGGCAGCTTGGGAGAAGAGGCAGGGCAGGAGCAGAGCAGAGGTGGGGAAGAGGTGGAGAGGGGTGGTGTAGAGGCAGGGTCTGCAGTGTTGTTCCAGCCCTCTCACCAGGCTAGAAGTGGCACAGGGAGGAATCACATGGGAGCAGCCCCCATGTTCTTCCTCACCAGTCATCCCTGGATTCAATCTCAGACTTACCTCCCTTTGCAGCCCATGGAGAACTACAGTATAACATTTCTGTACATGTCCCCCCTCCAATATTCTACAGGGCACCCCAGCCTCTACCATACGCCACACTGGGGGTCATTAAGGACAACCACAGCTTCCCATACACTGACTTGTGAGAGCCATGGTTGATGCATGTGTAGCTAAAATGGACCTAAATAGACTTCTAAGTAGTCTTATAAGGAGTCAGTGCCCCTTCTCTAACCTCTGTGATAAATTTATTAGGATTTTAATATCTTTGTTTTTAACTTTCACAGAAGTGGGTTTGTTTTGTTTTGAAGTATTGTCATTACTCAATAAAACTCTATTGTTTGTTAAAAAAATAACTTTATTAGTTCCCAACATATGCTGCAGAATGCCTGCTGGCAGTGAAAGCCTACTGACACAACTCATAGGATAAGAGATGCATGCTATGATATAATCATAAATGAACAGCAAACACCATAAAATTAATAGATGCTTTGAGAGTGTTATATTCGTAGATGTGCAGCAAGCACCAAACAATTCCTAGCAGGCCTCCAGATGAGGTAGAGCATAGTACACCACAATGCATTACTGTGGCTCACTGTAAAAGTGCTCTTTCAAAGCCCCCCTATCTGTGATGGGCCATTGTACAGCTGTTTAAACTCAGCAGACAGCTGCTCCACCTTGCCCTCTACCCTGTGGCAACTTCATCCGCTTTGCACCACAGATATGCAGGACACAGCAGGTACCTGTAATCATTGGACTACTTTTCTCACTGAGATCTAATGTTGTTAGTAAACATCAGCATCTCTTCAATCTACTAAAAGCCAATTCAGATGCCATTCTGCACCTGCTAAGCCTATACTATATATGAATCTCCCCTTGATGTTGTCAAAGGGGTGTTGTCTGGCTTTGTGAGCCACAGTAGTAGGGATAGGCTGGGTTCCCATAGGATTACTATTGGCATTTCAGGATCACCACTGGTAATTCACCAGTCAGGGAAGAAAGTCATTGGCTGTCTTTCTAAACAGTCTTGAGTTCTTAAAAATGCAGGCGGCATGCACTTTTATTAAGCAGTCAATACCAATATCAGTGAAGCATCCCCGATGACCGCTTGCACCTGCATAACCACATAAAAACAGCCCTTTCTACTGGTGTACTCTATGGCAAAGTCGTCTGGCGGCAAAATAGGGTTCCACATCATGTCTATTGATCTACTACAGTTTGGGAACCTCATTACTGGAGATATATTCATTATGTCCTGCACATTACCAAAAGTCACAGTGCTGAGTAGCAGAGATGACTAGAGGCCTTGCACACTTGCATAATGATGGCTCCCACTGTGGACTTTCCAACACCAAAATGATTTCTTATTGACCAGTACAATCCAGCATTGCAAGTTTCCACAGTGCGATCTTCACTCGCTCCTCCACTCACAGTGGGGCTCTCCTTCTGGCCTTGCTGTGCTGGATAGCTTATTCTAGCTCAGCACATAGATCTAGGATGTAGCTTTGCACATCCAAAAATCCTGCAGCCACTGATCATCATTCCGAACCTGCATTATAATTCCATTAATCAGTGCTCATTTCTCTGGCACCCTATTATTTGCAGCTGCTCCATGAATGTCACCAATAATTTTGAATTGGTTCTTGCGATCCCACAGCAGTCTGCTCCCTAGGAAATAATCATATCCCTGTGGTTCTGCAAATACCCAAGGATCACATGTCATGTTCTTGCAGTATTCATGGCAATAGCGAAGAGCTGTGCAGACTCCATGCCTGTCAGAGACAGTGGACAGCAACAAGTCCCACTCAGGTTTGTGAGATTTTCAAAACCGGCATGAAAAACATGAGATAGGTTGGCAGTATTGTATGGAGAAAGTAGCATGATTGAAACTTGAGTCTGCAATCCCAGTAACCCCTGCATGATTCATTTCTGCCCCAGAACTTTCCAAACTTACCCATGCGGCACCACACAGTGCACTAAAACAAGCACTCCTAGTGAATGTGAAGTGCCAATGCAAGGAGCAGACAAGCCATCTACTAACTAGAGCAGCTTATACCAAAGTAATATGTGTCAGCAAAAGTTTGTTGTGTACACATGCCTTATAAACTGACATGTCTATTTCTCATGCTGACAAATACCTCAATCTGTTCGCTTATCAGGGCTCCTACTTTCCTTTGGCTTCTACTCCTTTGTTTATATTCAGCAAACTGCTGATGTTTAGTGTGAACATCCCAAATTCCTGTTTTAGTCATGAGCTCCAAATCTGTGACTCACATCTCTGGATGGGGGGGATAGGGACCAAACTAGACCCTGGCATAATGCAAAGCATCACACAGTGTGCTCTAAGTTACATCTGAATGTCTATGTCTTCTAAGGGCTGATCTAGGGGAATCACAGGAATACAGGGAAGCTTCAGCTGTGTTCCCTTCACCTCTGTCCTTTTTTCCCTGTGTATATTCTAAGCACACCAGGGGATTCCTCTCACGTGCGGCCAGCAGACCAGTTCTACTCACTTTGCAGCAGCAGACTGGAACAAGGGAGACTGTATAACAACACTTCCTATCTCTCTACTCTAATTTTAAAATGCACTTTTTATTGCATCCAATGCTCAACATAGTTCTTTTATTTTAAAACACTTAGATTCATACAGATAAAAGGAAGATATAGGGAATATTAAGCAGCATTATTTGATTCACAGGATTGATACTCAGAATTTTAATGACAACTAACCCAAACAAAAAAAGGAAGGGGGAAAAAGACACAGAAAGCAGTGGACAGCTGAAGGATGTACAATAAGATACTGATTGTTCCTGGCTTATACCTTAAAGAGGAAGAATCTCCTTAATATTCTAAGGAAAGATTTCATAAGCAGGCATCTTAGCTACATTGTTCATTTGGAAAATCCTGTAATATGATGACTTCACTATGTGTTACTACAGAAAAAGCAGGATGGTAGGGAAAGTGAGATTTTAGAGGAGGAACTGGAGCCTCAGATTTTCTGGTGATGGCTGATTGGTGTGGCATTGGATCCAGATACTTCACATACAAGTCTCAAATGTCTCTTTCCTCCCTTTACATCCAGATTCTATTTTCCTGCTTAAATAACACAAAAATCTATTTTGTATTCTTTATTCCTTTTGGTAAAAATCAATGTTTATCTTACCAATTTTGTGTCTTGATTATAGTAAATATTTATTTTTCCAGTCACACCATCCCTGTCCTCTTCCCACCTGAGTCTAGTCAAAATAACGTTAATATTATTTGAATCTCCCACTGCTCCAGCCATGTTATCACTACTCACCACCTTGAATCTCTTCCATTGTTTTTTTCTCTCTGACTGCCTCATACAAGCACCTCTTCAAAGCTACATAATTATGTCCCTTCTACATTTCAGTTCATTTCCTTCTATTCACCATCTCTCTCCATGCTGCTCTCAACCTTCTCCTCCTTACTGCTCCTCTGGTCACATCTACCCTTGCTATTGTACCTTACGTCACGCTTCTCTTTTGCACAGCACACTTTCACACTTCTTGTCTACAAGACAACTCCTCTTTTACTGGTCTCATCAAGGACTGAATACACCATCTTTTATCTGCACTGCCGTCCTGTATTAGCCTGTGTGCTCTAGGGGCCTTACTGTAGTCTATATTTTATAAGGTGCATTTTCTGTGCTGTAGACATGCTTAATATTTCCATGTTAGCTTTGATGATTTTGTAAAGTTGAAGCTATGTTAGTTACACTTTGGGTGCATCTACACTGCACTGTTATTCTTGAACAACAGACATTATTCTGGAAAAGCAATATTAGCGTCCACCCAGCAACTGAGTTATTTCAAAAGAAAATCGAAATAATGGAGGGCTTTTTCCGACGTTGGTAAACCTCATTCCACAAGGAATAATGTCTCTTCCGAAAATAGCTCCTCATCAAGGCCATTCTAAGTTATTCCTCCACAGTGCCTCCTGGGGCTCTAAATCAAGATAGCGCGTCCACATTAGGGGACCCTGCCTCGGACTAATTTTGAGGCTTCCCTGTAGTGTGGACGCTCGATTTCAAAATAAGTTATTCCGGAAGATAGCTTTTTCCAAAATAAGTTTGCAGTGTAGATGTACCCTTTGTGACTTTTTTTAGCCCTTAATGATGGACCCACAAAATATGTAGTAAAAGAAACTATTGCTTAAAGGTGAATTGTATTTAATTTGGGTAACTAGAAATGTCTTCATTTAGTGCAAACTACTTCTTATGCATAGCTGACCCCAAAGTGATACAATGTCAGTTAGCAAATGGCTATGTTTCTGCTACTTTACAACATTTGATTAGGAGGTTCCTAAGCTTGTAAGTGGACTTGGTGTTTGTGTCAGCTCTGCAAAACTGGTAGGAAAGTTTCACAAAGTATTTAGCAAATTCAGTTCTCGTGTGTTCTAAACCTGACTTATTTTTTAATATCAGCACTCTTCATACAGTGATTTGAAAACATGATGCACCATGTAACTGCTAACTAATATTACATATATACTTTTTGTATATTATAAATTATCTAAGGATGCATTTTGAAGCTGGCCAATATATTAAAAATACAGGATTAAGTCCCATCCTGTTGAAGTCAATGGAAGTTTGGCCACTGACTTCAGTGGAGACTGAATGTCTCCAAACCTTTGCTGTTCAGCATCAGCTAATTTTTCTTATTATATACAACATGCTCACATAACTTTATGTGGTGGGTCTTTGTCCAGCCAGCTGGAAGTTGTTGCCCTTTAATGTCTCCCCACCCCACCCCCCACTGGCAGCACAGAGGAATAAGGCAGAAAGTTTACCTGCAAGGAGCAGGGAAGAACAGGAAACAACTGGGCCAGGTTAGGGAGGGGCATAGCCCATCCAGCTAACCAGATGGGGTGATATTTATATCCTATGTAGTCCCAAAGAAGACCTCTTTCATTTGCATTAAGCTAGCAACACCTGCCTTCTGAACCTTTAAATCTAAATAAGGACCAGGGACATGCAGGTGCGTCTACATTGCACCATAACTCGAAATAAGATATGCAATTTGAGCTATGGAAATTGCGTAACTTATTTCAATGTTATTTTGAAAAAGCTTTTTTCGTCATTTGGTGCTGTCTAGACAGCGCCAAATTTTGAAATAAAGTGCTATTTCGAAACATCCCTTACTCCTCGCAGAAGGAGGGGATGTTGGAATAGCAAGCCTGAAATAATGGGCTTGCTGTGAAGGCACGAGATAGTTATCTCAGGATACTCCAGTATCCCGAAATAGTGTTGCAGTGTAGACGTATCCTGCATGATCCACAGTGAGTACCATGCTATTGCCCTTTTCCCCTGACAACTAGGAAGGAATTTTTCTCTTGCTGCACAAATGGCCACATCAAGGTACATTATTCACCTTTCCCACAAGAGTCTGGGACCCAGTATGGTGGTGTAAGGTTATCATGTCACAACTTTGTAAGTAAAGCTTGTGACATGTTCAGTGCAGCTACTTGGTATGGCATGGACATGGCATATCAGAGAAAATGGATTGGAACAGGATTTGAAGGAAAGTAACCCATAAGGGTGGAGGAAGGGGTGGGGGCTGGGAATCCTACAGATGGGCACAGCAGAGAGACAATCCTGCTCCTATTGTCTAGCCCCCCCTTATAGGAGCAGAAGAAATGAGGTACACGGCTCCTACATCTGGTATAGTGGAGAGCCAACCTCCCACCTTTTTTTAGCTCCCTTTAACTCTCATTTAACTCTCCAATCTGATAGCTTTCTTTGATAGGATAACAAGTCTTGTGGATAAGGGAGAAGCGGTGGACGTGGTATACCTAGACCAGGGTACTCAACTTTGGAAGTCCCGAGAGCCACAGTGATACTCACAGCACGTACCAAGGGCCACAACTTAAGTATGGTTGCATGTACATGCAAAAAAAAAGCAAACAGCTTCTTTCATACTGATGGGCATGAATACAAAGATTAAGACAAGACTACACAACATGCAGGCCCCATTTAAGTCAGTTCTGCTGATATTAATAAAATGCAATATTTACCCAATTTCCACCCATATGACAGCACTTTTAATGAGCAATGACAGTCCAGGAATTTAACTACTAAAATGCATATCAACAGAAGACCATTATATATTGACTCGCCATTGTGGAACATGTTCCCAGTGGAGGCCATGTTCAAAGAACCCCACCTGCAGGCTGCGTGTTGAGCCCCGCGTAAAAGCAAACCACGCCGCGGGCCGCATGCAGCCCACAGGCCACGTGTTGTGTAGCCCTGGACTTCAGTAAGGCATTTGACATGGTCTTGCATGACTTTATCATCAATAAACTAGGGAAATATAACCTGAATGGGGCTACTATAAGGTGGGTGCATAATTGGCTGGATAACCGTTCTCAGAGAGTACTTATTAATGGTCCACAATCATGCTGGAAGGGCATAACAAGTGGGGTTCCACAAGAGTCTGTTTTGGGGCCAGTTCTGTTCAATATCTTCATCAATGATTTAGATCAGTGTTTCTCAAACTGTGCTCCGTGGAGACATCTCCAGGGGCTCTGCGAGGTTGACAAACTGGAAACATCGATAGGTACAACACATACAATCAGTGGACTGCTGGGGCTCCACATAAATTTTTACGCACATAAAGGGCTCTGGAGCCCAAAAAATTTGAGAACCGCTGATTTAGATGATGGCATAGAGGATACGATTATTACGTTTACAGATGATACCAAGCTGGGAGGGGTTGCAAGTGCTTTGGAGGATAGGATCAAAATTCAAAATGATCTGGATAAACTAGAGAAATGGTCTGAGGTAAACAGGACGAAGTTTAAGAAGGACAAATGCAAAGTACTCCACTTAGGAAGGAACAATCAGTTTCACACATACAGAATGGGAAGTGATTGTCTAGGAAGGAGTACTGCTGAAAGGGATTTAGGACTCATAGTGGATGACAAGTTAAATATGAGTCAACAGTGTGATGTTGCAAAAAAAAGCAAACATGATTCTGGGATGCATTAAAGGAGTGCTGTGAGCAAGACACAAGAATTCATTCTTCCGCTCTACTCTGTGCTGATCACATTTCAAGAAAGATGTGGAGAAGGTCCAGAGAAGAGCAACAAGAATGATTAAAGGTCTAGTAAACATGAACTATGACGGAAGACTGAAAGAACTGGGCTTGTTTAGTTTAGAAAAGAGAAGATTGAGAAGGGACATGATAGCAGTTTTCAAGTATCTAAAATGGTGGTATAAGGAGGAGGGAGAAAAATTGTTCCCCTTGGCCTCTGAGGACAGGACAAGAAGCAGTGGGCTTAAATTGCAGCCAGGGAGGTTTAGGTTGGACGTTAGGAAAAACCTCCTAACTGCCTAGGGAGGTTGTTGAATTTCCATCCCTGGAGATATCTAAGAGCAGGTTAGACATCTGTCTGGTCTACTGGATCCTGATGTGAGGGCAGGGGACTGGACTCAATGACTGCTCGAGGTCCCTTCCAATTCTAGTGTTCTATGATTCTATGATTTGGAGTCACAGCAATGGCATAGCTGGGACCAGGTTGGGGATTACATGGAAATGATTAAGGGAATGATGATGACTCACACCATTCAATTTATTGCCAGGTACTAAGGATGTAAAAACCCACTAAAACAGTTAACCAGCTAAATGATTTGTTTAACTGGTTAACCATTAGTCATAGTGCAGCAGGAGTCCAGCCCAACCCAGCCCCACCCCAGCTGGTGGAGGCTGCTCTTATCCCGCCCCACCCTAGCCAATCGGGGCTGCTCCAGACCACCCCCACTCCAGGTGACAGGGGCTATTTTGCCCTGCCATGGCCAGGGTCCTGCTGACTGAGCCACCATGGGCGGACAGGCTGTTCCTGCTGGCTGGGGCCTCCAGTTGCCTGGTAAGCATGCTAATTTAAAAGGTCAGAGGGCAGATGCTGCCAGCCCAAAGCAAATGAAAGAGTTTCTTTGGGACTATATAGAGTATAAATACCATCCCATCTGGTCGCTGGATGGGCTGTCCCCCTCCTTAACCTGGTGCAGCTGTTTCCTTACCGGGTAACCAGTTAACAGTTTAACCTTTTACATCCCTAATATGTACTCACATTTACTTTAAGTGAATACATTTGCAGCCTAATTAAACACATCCATTGCCTACCATCTTTCTTCTGCCATGGCTGGATTATAGTTATGCTTATGAGCGCTGAAGTACTAATCTCTTGGCACCATTTCCCCACTTAACCGGTCATCCAGGCAAACATGTGGCAAAACTACAAAGGTGAAAATTACACAACAAATTCACACCCCAGTATTTCCTTTCCAACTGTTTGCAGGGGATGTTTTTAATACTGCTGGTGCTTCTTGTCTGTTAGAATCAGGAAAGGAAACCATTTGAGAACAGTTGCCACCACACTATTTATAAGCTGCCATTCGTAACCCCCTTCTTGAGCCTTATGAAGGCACTTCACTAGTGATTCCTGCATCTAGTCCATTACTCCTGGTTGAGCTACAGCATATCACGCCTCAACCTATGAGCTTTACAGTTCAGAGTGAGTGAAGCCAGGTATTTGAATATTTAAAGGATTCAATTCAGTCCTAACAAAACTTAAATCACTACACAACAGTGAAAAGAACAGAAAAGTTATATTGCACATACAGTACGTGAAATTGATATTTCAAATGACTGACTTATTTTAAAATACAATCTGTAAAACAAGTTGTTATTGCTTATGGGGGGCAATGTGCATCTAGGGTTTGAAGACCTAAAGAAAAGAAGTTTAAAACGTTAATCTTCACTTAATTAAAATTGTAATTAAAACAGAGTATAAAATATTTTATCTGATATTTTCACTTTCAAGATGTGTACTACATTTGTCATTGTGCATTACACTGAAAATTATTTTGCACAGTTATTATATCCTCTTTTACTTCTGTTGAACCAATACTCTTTTGAGGCTGCACCAAGTTTTCAATGCTTTCAGAACTTCCACTTCTCTCTATCCTGATAGAGAGGAAAGCTGAGAGGAAAGATCCCATGCTGTGAACCTTAAACTTACAGGCAGATGTCCATCTTGAAAACCAAGAATATTCTAAGGTCTGTTTTAAACACTATGGCTGAACAGTTTTTCTTATGGAGATATTTATTCTTCCCCAGGGGTACATTTTTAAGATACAGAAGTGATCTAAAACTACTAATGTTCTTGCTAAGTACCAAAACCTAAATTTAAAAAAGCCACACAGAACTCTCCTCTACTGAAAAACTAGCCAAGTAGCCTGAATACAAAGCAGCTTTGATACTGTGGACAGCACAGAACTTCTCTTGGCCAGATTCCAAAGAACTTGCATGGTGCTTAGTAAATTGATCACATACCCTTTTCACACTACTTTCACAAGTCCATTTGTCTCTTGATGATTCAAATTCTCTCTTTCCTTTTACCCTGCCAAGCATATCTACGTTGTTTCCTGATTAAATGGTACCAGTAGATCTTCACTTTCCATGTGTTCATATATATAAACACGTTTAATCAACATATCTAACATGCCTATTCCACCCCCCAGCATCCATCAAATAAACTCAGGCCTCTGCCCTCCTGTTCCTCAGTCTCTTAGGCAAATGCCTAGGAAAAGGGGCTTGCCTCATGCCTTAATACTCCAAATTTAGGCCTGGCAGACCTAAGAGGGAAACAAACTCCTGACGCACCCACAGAAAATATCTTGCCATCATCCTTCATATGTCTCCATCCAGGAACTATAACCCGAGCACTTCAGCTGCCCTGGGACCACATGGTGAGAAAGGAGGTCTCTCAGACTGGCAGGGCTCTAGGCATATGGAATTTCATACAACAAAATCAGAACCAGAAACACAGAAGTCAGGGAGCTTTCAGAAGGCAGTTTTAGACAGGTTTCCTGCAAGCAAGCCCAAGCGCTGTCACATTCTGCACAAGCTATAGTAACTTCTAGACAGTCCTCAAGCTAGTCTTCATACAGAGCACATTATTGCAATAATACAATATGGAAGCCACAAAGGCACTGATCACCGAGATACTGTTTGGATCTATAGAAAGCTTTGCAAATGCCTAACAAGATGCAGGTAAGAAAAGGCTGTGTTGACCACCAGTGTTACCTGGAATTCAAGCAGACTCTTAGCTTACAAACCATTTCGATACACAGTAGATGGAGGCAAATTCCCACAGTAGCACAGGCAGGAATCAACAAGGCCATCTCCTTTAGAATGTCTCTAAGCCTCTTGGCATCAGCTCTAACAGATATAGATTAAGCCACAGAACACCTGCTGTCATTCAAATATGCTTAATAAAAGAAGCCATGACATTTAGAGAAGATGGGTGAAATCCTGGCCTTCTTTAAGTGAATGGGAGATTTCCCCTGGACTTATAAGGTACCAGGATTTCACTCTATGATTTTAAGCATGGTCTCTCTAAAATAACAAAGAGCATCACCAAGAGTTAGACAGGACTTCATTGTTTAAATCCAATTAAAATGTTACTGCAAACTATTAATATAGTTTCTCCAGATGAGAAGCAAGAATTACAGTTTTAAATATATGTACATAATTGACAGAATTCTGATTACAATGTACTAATAGTACTAATATAAATCAGGAGCCATTCTATTGACTTCCCTTCCTTGTAATTGAAAACAGAGCTGGCCTCCAGACCAACGCATGGCAGAAAATACAGAGGCAAAGAGATTTTCACACAGCACCAAAGACAGAGCTTCATAATTTGTGCATCCAAGTACATAAATGCCCAAAGAGTTTTAGAACACCAAAAGGAATGGACAGAGTGTGAGCGGGGCTAAAATTCTGAGCATTTATGCAGATATGTGCCAAATTCTAAACATATTAAATCCATGACTAAACAATTGTGACACACATTTCCTGAATCTGGGGCTTAAACAGAGCACACCTCTTATTATTGAAAATGCTGCCATGGCACTAGAGCCAAAGAAGAGATTAGAAGGGTTTATGCATCTAACAGGATTTATAGAGCCAGGCATTTTCTTTCTTTTAATCTAATAGAAAAACAGGTTTTTCACACATATAGATTTATTTAGTCTCTGTGAGGAACTGGATGGTGATTTACAGCAGGGATGGGCAAACTGGTTCTTGCCAGCAATGGATTAAGGCAGGTTCCCTAGAACACCAAGAGCTGAGCCTCTGGTCTGATGGAAGCCTCTGAGTTTTCAAACCAGGGAACTCCAAACATCTGCCACCAACAATGTAAGAGCAGCCGCTCATCCCTCAGGATGCTGAGTGAGATGTTCATTCGTCAGCTCCCTCTACACCGGGGTGGGAAAAAAGGCCTACATGGGCCGCATCCGGCCCGCCAAACAGGTGGATCCAGCCCACGGAGGCCCTGCTGCTCCCCTGCTCCCAGGCCAATTAAGGTCTGGGGGCGGGGAAGCGCCCAAAGACTTCTCCACTCTGCCCCTGCCCTGCGAGCAGCATGTGGTGCTTCAAAACACCACCCTCCTCCCGCCCTGCCAGGAGCACATGACGCTTTGAAGCGCCGCGAGCTGCTCGGAGGGCAGGGGGGATGGGAAAGAGTATGGAGGAGGCTTTGCGCACTCCCCCGCCCCCAGGCCAATCAGAGCCTGGGGGGTGGGGGAGCTGCATGAAGCTTCCTTTGCCCTGCCCCAGTCCTGCGAGGAGCCCGCATGCTCCTCGCAGGGCAGGAGGAGGTTTCCCGTGCTCGCCCGCCCCCAGGTTCTGATTGGCCTGGGGGTGGGGGAGCATGCCAAGCCTCTTCCAGGGCATGGGTGCCTAGTGGGAAGGGGGAGGCAAAGGAGCTCCCCCATCCCCAGACCAATCGTGGTCTGGGGATGGGGTAGCCCTGTCCCTTCCTGTTTAGGCCCCGCCCCTTCCAAGGTGGCCCCCCAGGCAAAAATTATTGCCTACCCCTGCTCTACACACTGATCAAAGCAGTCAGCAGAAAGACTCAGCACTGTTTGGGAACAGCTGGGCCTTCTCCTGCTCACATGGGTGGCTGTAGACCTGCCACTGACCATGAGCAAAGGGGAGGGAGAATAAGCAAAACCTGCTAGAGCTGGAGAAGAGCAACTACCTCGGGACTGACAAGAGATCACTAGAATGTTGATGGGTCTGGGCCTCACTTTGTCTTAAATTACCCCAACTTCTCATAAAGTAAGGAAAACTGAATTTCAGACTCAATCCTGAATTGAACCAAAAGCTTTTTGGGTCTTCAGACTGATTGGGTTATACTGTAATCTTCCTTTCCTTCTTCCTTTCTCTTTGCTTCACCCTCCTTTGGTTGAAAGAAATGGAATGCAAAAGTGATAGTCACTTTGTTGTTCTTGAGTAGGATTGCTATCTGTCCAGGTTTTCCCAGAATTGCCCCCTTTTTGAGATAGGTGTCCCAAGAAATCTGTGAAGTGCTCAGTATATATTGCCAACTGTCTAGCTCTGTGGGATCACCCTAGATGTCCTTTTTTGGGGGGAGGAGGGAGTGGACTGCAGATGTAGCAACCCTTGAGTGTGCAATGCAGGTTGACTGCCAAAGGGTTGCTACCGCTGGACTTAGTCCCGATCAACTTCATGTGTGAACACTCCTATTAAAAAACTAGAATACCTTGTTCCTATCTATCATAACCTAATGCCATACATATGGAAGAAGAGTCACCACAAACAGAGTTAATCAGGAACGGTTCCACATATAGACAAATACTTACTCTGAAAATTAAACATTTGGTTCCCATTCATATTTGCTGGAATATTTGCCAGCTGCCTGGACAAATCTAGCCTTCACTATCTAAGGAGACAATTACACTTCTATTGATGTGTCCCAAGTATGAGACCTAAAAATACCCAGAAAAGTCTTTACTAAACCACAAAGGAAGACTGTTCTTTTAGGTACAGCTTGAGGCATTATATATAAGCTTCGAAGAAAAGTATCCTCTCAACCTTACATGTACCTCTAATGGTGATAAGAGACCCTATAAACTCGCTGTGGTAGGTTGTAAGGAAGATATAGCTCTATACATGGGAGTAGAACATACTCATTGTGCCAGATACACAGATCTCAACAACCTGAAAGAATCCCTATAAGCTTAATTCAAGGGGAACTTTCACCCTTCCTGTAAGCTGCAATCAGCCTTAGAATTCATCATAGTCACATGCACACTAACCACCACATTCCATGATTGATTTGTACACAGCCTCACTGAAATGTTTATTATTAATGAATATTTAAAGCCAGCAACTAAGGCATCTCTGCACCCTCAATTGCTAAAATAAACCTGGTTTACTGACTGCATTAAGCTTACTTTATTATTTAATCAGGAACATCTCGTTTTATTACTAATATTAATTTGTGTGTGTTACAATAGCTTACAAAGGCCCTAACCAAGATCAGGACCCTACTGTGCTTGGTGTTGTGTACATATGCATAGAATTCAAGGCCAGTACTCACCATTAGTACAGTCCTGCCTGACTTCCTGCCTAATACAGGCCACATGATTTCACCAAATAATTCCTTCATGAACATAGTATGGGACTGTCCCTGCTGAAATCTCCGACTTTTAAGTTGAGCAGTACAATACTTTCCTCTCATTTTAATGAATCATTTAGTAAATATTTAAAGCAAATCTCTTAAAATATTATTTACCTCAGTAATTGTTTTTGGTCAGATGAGAATGGGTTAAAATGTTAAAATATTTTCTCCGAGTCATCACAAAGACCTTTGTAATGAAACTTAGCTGTTACCATCAACAATACTGAACAAAACATAAGCCATCAGAAGGAGACAAGTAACTTGGACAAGGAGTGGCAGTAAGTAACAAAGGTCGGTTAACACAAACCAGCCTTATTGTCTGCTCAATAACTAATAATTAAAAACAAGGACAAAAATAGAAACATGGCATACATCTTCAGGATCATTTATAATGTTTAGCATGATCTCCTTTGCTGCTAGAGTCTAGTAAACAACTTCTGGTGATTTGTTCCAAAAGCATGTGACTACCTCTTTGAATGGAATGTAACTGGATACAATGCTAAGCAGGTACTAAAACAGCAACTACATATGAAATGGAAGAGTATTAAATTAGACACTGATCAGCAAGCCAGAAAATACGAGACAAAAGCTCAACACTTTGTATAGTCATTGATTTAGGAGCAGAGTATGACTAGTAATACCCTAAATAAAATTTAAGAGGGTTTTTTCCCATTTCTATTTCTTTAAAGAGGAAATAAATACAACTGTCAATTAGTTAATGCATGTGATTAATGCAAAACAAATTAACTAGATTAAAAACAGTGATGATTAAGCACAGTTTTAATTGCACTGATTATAATAAAATACCAATTTGAATGTATTATAAATATTTTATTTGTTTCTACATTTTTAGATATATTGATTTCAGTTACACCATAGAATACAAAGTACTGTATATGGTGTTGACTTTATATTACTTTTAAGTGAGCACTACATATTTTGTATTCTGTGTTGTAATAGAAATCAATACATTTGAAAATCCAGAAAAAAATCCAGAAATATTTATAATAAATTCAGATTGGTATTATATTATAAAGAGTGCAATTAAACCTACAATTAAGCATTACTATTTTTAAATCTCATAGTTGTGATTATTTCTTTAATCAGTTGACAGACCTAATACTAAATTTCTCCACAACCAAATTACATTTATAAGCATTATTGTCTACATATACAAATACCCTGGAAACAGAGGATGCACTTTGGTATACTAGTGTTAAAAAATAGTACAAATTTGCTCATATGCAATTATAGAAATTCAAATAATAATATACAAATGGACATTTGAGTGTTGGAAGGCTAGTCTAAACTGGCAAAGCTCAACTGAAGTCAATAAAATTACACTTATCTAACAATAAAATTCTGGGAGTTTATGTTGTGAACATGTGCACAAGACACTAAGAAGCCTGCTCCAGATTTGCAGAAAAAGCCCCAGAGCAAGAGTTTTGTTTTCAACCGTAAGGCTTAAAACGTTTAAAATAAGCATGAACTGTACACAGCAAGCACTGGATTAAACATGAGCCATACACAGCAAGCACTGGACTGAATAAATGCTTTTTTACAACAAAGAAGACTCGCATGAAATTTACATGAAGAATTTCCACAAACTGTTTTTTGCAAAAACATAAAACAAGTGAAAAATTTGCACAAGAAAATGCTGAGGTGAAAGATTGCTGATAACTGGCAGCTGAGGCTGCTTAGAGCTATTCTCACAGTTCATGTCAAAACAGTGAGAGAAAGGCGTGAGGAGGATCTTTGCAATTCACAGAACATAATGTATAGGGTTTCTCTACCTTGATATAAGAATTATCTTGCATTTGCTGCACAAAGCTCATAAAATATCCTTTGATATGGAATCTCACCAAGTTCATCAGTTTGGTTTTGATTTATTTACTTTAAAAAAAATGCTGCAATAGCTGTTGCTCCCTCTATGCCTTGTCAGTTGCTTAACACCCATGTCCAGAGGCCTTTTGAATAAATATATATTTGCGCAAGTGAAGCATGCATTTATGTGCCCTGAGATGATGGAGATCCGCTCTTTAAGCGTGACATGACTCATCATACAAATAGTGAATGTAAGGAGTTATATGACTTTTATGTTTAATAAGCAAGATCAGATTGGCAGCAGTAGTACACCTAGTTCTTATACAAGAAAACCACAAACCTTATTTATTCTCAAAATGTATTCTAAAATCATCTTCTGTGACAAAGTCCATTCATTCACTGATTCTAGAGATATGTGGAGAGAAACTCTTATATTCCCACGGTAGGTATATTAGATCAAGCTGCACCTCCTGCTTGCTGAGCCCACCACCCAGTCTCGAGCTGCTGACACAGGCTCACATAAGTAGAGGGTAGCCATAAGCATGGGAAGTAGGGATATGGGGAATGCCACAGCACTCCCAAGATTGTATCCAATTTCCCCAGGCCTGGGGGCCCCCCACTGCTAACTCACCTCCAATTTTGCCAGTCCTGGACCCTGGCCTCAAGACAGCCTCCTGTGGGGTTCCACAGGCCTCCGGGACCACCTGGCCCCACTGGCTTTGCCATAGCCTGCCAGTCTCCACTGGCCCTTTGGGTCCCATCACCTACCAGCCCCACCCGTACCCACCAGCCCTGGAGACTCCCCTGATGCCCAGGGTCCTGCCGCCAGCCCAGGACTCTAATCCTGGCTTCAGCCCAGGGCTCAGCAGTTGCCCCCAGCTATGACTACAGCCTAGGGGTAGTGAGAGGCTAGGGTTGTCAACTCTCCCAGACTGGATGCCATTGCTGCAAATGGCATCTGGGTGGACCAGTCTGGTCTGCAACCAAAGGGGCACAAAACAAGTCTTGGGCCAAAGGGTTCAGAGTGTGGGAGGGGCTCCGGGCTTAGCCCAGGGTGGGGGATTGGGGTCCAGGAGGGGGTTCTGGGTGCAAGGTCTGGGAAGGAGTTTGAGTGCAGAGGGACCCACGTCTGAGGCAGGAGGTTGAGTGTCAGACGAGGTTCAGGCTGGGACAGGGGTTCAGGAAGCAGCTCTGCTGGGAACCATTTAATGGAGATGGCTTCTGGGTGGTGGATTCTTCTTTTCTGACTAAATGTACTTTAAATAAAGATGACATTGTCACCACTGACTAATGTTAAATAGGCAGGCCAACACTGGAAGTCTGTGGGTTAAATATCAACAAAGTGCTTCTAATAATTTGAAAAGTTTAGAGATTCTAACAAACATCCTCTCATAATGCATGAGACAGTAAGCTCAGGGGACTGATGGGAAAGGTCAGAATCCAAGGGAAACTTGAAACCAATGACCCAAACTGGTTCAATCCAGCACAGTAAGAGATAGGGTCATATAAAGCAACAATACAGTATTTAAGAAAAGCATATTCTGAGGGCCCAAGGAATCTAGTGAGTAGGTGCAGTGGGAGTTGAGAAGGGAGGGAGACACCATACAGTTCTGCAGCCCTCCTACCAGACAGAAGCTTTTCCTCCTGCTGTATCTCAAAGATCTACTAGGTTTTGAGGACAAGCCTCTGCCTCCTCTATTGTCCTCCAAATTCCATCCCCCTTAAGTGCAGCATCTGTCAGGCTCTCAGTGCAGTGTACTTTACAGACTTCTCTGAGACCTCTAAGCCCCGACTCTTACATAAAACCACTTGCTTTTTTATATGCTAGCAATTATTTTCAATTATGGATTACAATAGTAGAGTTCCCTTATTTTAAAACCTTTTAACATCTTGCAAGTGTTTCATCAAATGCTCATTTTCTCCAAGTAATTTTACATTCTTTTAGTTAAAAATTAATACATTTTAAGAGAATGAAACAAAAATGTTATAAGTTCAAGTTATCTGAACTAAAACTACATCGACTCACATGAGACAAAATTATTGGAGAAATGGACTACACAGAATGACTTTAATGAAACGTAATCAGGTGATTCTGGACTGAGTAATCCTGAACATTTGAGTGGTTTACAGATGAAAATTTTGTAACTGAACAATAATGCTTTACTCTTTAGGTCCTATTAACTGAAAATCATGTACTTTGAAGGCTTTAATTTTCTCTTTCATTATAATTTATTTGTGAAACCATGACATTTGTGGATGTGGTAATTATATTGTGTAACTCCTTTTTCTTCCCTGTGTTACTTGGGAACAGGTCACACTCACATGTGTGCCTGGACACCTGATGGTTTTAACATAAAAGGAGATCCTGAGTACCGCAGTTTTCATTGTGAGATTCTCAGACTGAGTGGAGAACACATTGAGCTAAATCATTTTACTTCTGCTGGAAACAATGTCTTACAATGTAATGCTGAATTGTTCAAGTTGCATAAGCTCAGTATATATGCATCACCTTTTTCACTCTTATCCCATACTTCCTGCAAACGAGACATGCTTAATTCCAATATTTTTCTTATTAACTAAAACTTAGCCTGAATTTTGGTCTCTAAAGAAGATGTATCATGAAGTGAGTCTATTTCAAACAAACTCAAAAAGCCAGAATACTCCTTAATGAATATGGACAAAAGAACCACTTTCACATCTAATTCAAATACTGACTGGGCTGTGTTTTCCATGAAAGCCATGCAAATAAGGCAGGAGTTGTTCAAATAGAAGGACTTTTCAAGACACATGTGCACAATAATTGGACCTGGCAAAAAGAAAATGTACTTACTCAAAGGCTCCTTCACAGAAGATAGAACAGACTCTTCAGTTGTTTTCCCAATTAAATTGAGAATTACCCAAGCAAGGAAAATACCATGATTGGCAAGACCCTTAGAAAAGAAGCCTATAGCCTATGAAGGTGTGTGTGTGGGGGGGGGGGGGAGGCGGAGGTTGCACAGAAATAGACTCCACCTGAATAGCTGCATCAACCTCCTCATAAGCATCATTAGTTTTGTGAGGGACTCCCCAGCATCCACAGTTTATAGGAACCATCTACTTCCCCCGTGGGCCCAAGGAGGCTTGCAAGGCACCCCACAAGTCCCAGAATATAGGCATCCTCCATGTCAGTCTTAACAGCTATTCAGGGATGTCTTGAACACCAGCTTCTGAGAGACATACAAAACTCATCAGGACACCAGCTACTCCCGAAACTCTCTCTGCTCATCCTAGGAAGTTCAAAACCCACCATCTCCCAGATCGTGTGGGGATCAATAGTGCCCTCCCAAACCACCACCACCATCCCCATAAGCCTCAGAGGAATAGTTGGCAACGGTACAACTGCAAACCAAATGATGCCCATGAGGCCTCCAATAAGAACATAAGAACGGCCACACTGGGTCAGATCAAAGGGCCAACTAGCCAAGTATCCTGTCTTCCAACAGTAACCCAAAGGCAATGAACAGAACAGAGAATCATCAAGTGATCCATGCCCAGTTGCCCATTCCCAGCTTCTAGGAAACAGGGGTTAGGGACATCATCACTGCCCAATAGTCAAAACAGGCTTATCTGGGGGTAACAAATTTACTAAAGTTTTTTGGGGTTGAGAATGAGCTTCAGTTAGCTTCCCAAAGCTCATATACAGCATTGGGCTTTCACCGAGTCTACAGCATGGGGAGATTAACCCAGCAAGCATGGACGGTTGATGAAGGTAGGGCTGGTGGAGGCAAGCCCCCAGCCCCACCTCCAGCCCTGCCCCTTCTGCTGAGACCCTGCTCCCTCCCATAGGGAGGCAGGGCACCCCTCTGCACATGCCCCCCCCAAACACAATGAGGGGAGGGGAATGGGTGGGCATGAGCTCACTCCAGCACACGGGAGAGGGAACATGGTGCGGCCCCAGCCGTAGAACACCAGGGGAGGGAGGAAGGCGTGCCACGCGGCTCCAGACTTCCCAGCACAGAGGAGGGAGGATGATGCATGGCTCCAACCTCCCCACCCGGAGCATGGGGAGGGAGGGTGGGCACTGGGGGCAGCAACATTCCGCCCCTAGACCACAGACAGCAGGCATTCCGGGGCAGAGTTGGGTGAAACCATGCCAGGAGGTTTGGGAAGGCAAAGCTGCCTAAGCTACCGGATGCCCATGCCAGAAAGCGTATAAGGGCTAGCAGGGGGACTGATAAGGCCTCCCAAGACTCACTACAGGTTCTCCTCTCCTGTAAACCTCAGTAGCTCTACAACAGGAGTGAGCAAATTAACCCTGCGGACTGGATATGGCCCGCGGGCCAGAGTCACTGGAGAGCCCCCACCTCCATGTTTACCTGCGCCTCTGCAGGTATCAGAGGATCGCAGCTCTCATTGGCCGCGAATCACCATACATGGCCAATGCAAGTGGTGGGAAGTGACATCCCGGCTTCCGACGCTGCCTGCTGTTCGCATTGCCATGAATGGCAATTCGCAACCAACAAGAGCTGTGATCCTCCGATACCTGTAGAGGCGAAGGTAAACATAACAGTGGTGGCCTGCCTGCAGGCTGCCATTTTTGTTTTATTGCCCACTCCTGCTCTACAAGAAAGAGGAAGTGCCCTTTACCTTCCCAAATCTTGCTCTCTACAGCCCCTTAGACTGAGCAGGGAGCTTGGAAAAGGAACTGTTATATGAATATTCCGAGGTCTGCAGAGAGGGAGAACTCCCAGAGAGTGTTAAAAAGCTCATTATTCTGTCTAGCAAGTCTTTTGTCAGATATCTTCTTTTTCTTCCATCGGGTTACAAATTTTTGAGGTCAACATTTGCAAGGAAAAGAAAAAAAAATGTTATTACTGATCAACAGAACTCAGAACCTCCACAGTTCTTTGACAAGCAAACCCCAAGCTTGTGATAGCAGATGTTCTATAGCACCATTATAAATCTCAACATTAATAACTTTTTAAATTAAAAGGTTAATCCTCTAACTTTTCATCCTAAAACACCAGATTCCAGATAATGAGTCCAGTAAACTAAATTTTATTCACTGTATTATTTTGTTTCAAAGTCAGATGGCTTTTGAACTCTGTTTAGTTCCTCTACTTTTAAGGTGTCATTGTACAAAAATTTCTTATCCAATCATTCCACATTGTGTTGAAAAAACTGTACCGTGGCCACATATATAGACTACCAATTTTGAAGCTGAGAACATGTTTGTATCTGATGAGGAAGGAAAATGTGCAGGGGGAGGAAAATGGCAAATATAGGTTTATAGCAGAAACACAGTTACAACTTTAAGCTATGTAGTAACTGATTTCCCTTCTTAAGTATTATCCGCTTTTAAGTACTGAAATTAAGAAAATCTAAAATAATTATCATGAAGGAAAAATCATTTTGAACTAACTTCAGCAACATAAGCCATAATATTCAGAGAGCAGTATCCCCAGAAACTCCTCAATTAGACAGCAACGTTCAATGCCCTAAAAGTCTCAAGTCAACTAGGGAACAGCTTTCTGTTTAATTCATTCTGCCTTGAATAAGCTGTTATCCAAAAGAAAGAGCCTCTTAGGGCAAAAGCCTAATGTTGTAGAACTTACATAAAGAGGTACTTCAGTGCGGCTCAGCTCCATTGTTACAGCATCTACAAACAAAATAAACCAGAGTAATTATCACACACTCAATCACAGGGCACTGATACAATCTGGGTTCTTATAAGCAGGCCAATCACCATGGTGTCTGAGTATCTTCAAGAATGAGGACTTTACGAGACTAAATTTATCAAATGTGCATTCTTCTCCATTTTCTTACCTCAAGGTGAAAATAAGTGTGTGTAATATTGGAGGAGGGATTGTTTCTTGTTCATATGCTGTGTGGGGGTTTTTTCAAACACTGTACTGTAAACTAAACAAAACAGGTCAGTGAACATTTCTGAGTCCAGCCACCAGGATGCGTACTGAAACTTGTTGAGCATATCAAAAAAGGCAGAGCAGGGAATTTGATCCAGGGGTGAAGTTGAACCTATCCTTGTGTTTAACACCAAAAATCAAGTGTCTGGTTTTGGGGTTTGTTTAACTCCTTCATATAAGAATCCAACATGCTCCAGTCTATCACTGACTGCCTAAAAAAGTACTTACAGCGACAAGTAACTGTTTAGAGTAATTTAACAAATGCCTGTTAAGATAATAAATTTCAATTATTACTATTTTAATGTCAACACTAATTTATAGTATTATATTTCATTTCTTCCTCCCATGAATCCAGGGACCATTCCCTAAAAACAAAAAACAAAAAAAACACCACACACTTTTTACAAAAATGAGGAAAAACAAACTGTAAGCAACTCATCCATGCCTTTAGAAAGCCAAGGTGGATGAACGTACTACATACAAATTCCTTCCTTCAACTCACCTAAACTGAAAAAGAAAGCTTGGCCTAAAACAGGCTGTCTCAACTCAGATGTGTCTTTGCTGTTAAAACTGAACCCCTTCCAGTAATAATATGATTATGTAGTGCAGAGCCTGCTCACACACAAGTACAGCCTGCTGTGAGTCAGATACAATTGGAATGTTTTCCCTTCTACATATTGCTGAATTTACTTGCAGAGTTTCCACCATGAACACAAAACTACTTTAGCAAATGGTTTATTTATACATTTATATATAGCCCATCTTTTCATATGCACAGAAGCAAAACTAGGCATATGCCTTCTCTCTCCACTTTGACAAAAAGGCAATATCCTTGGCAAGAACACCGAGCACAAATGTCAAACCAAGGCCAATCTTTCACACTATAAGCTTTGTAGATCCCTTCCTATATCATAACCATTCTGCAACCAAGGTCTGGAGCAGCAGGTCAGGCATTGCCTGCTAAATCCTTCAAAACAGTAGTCAAATGAAGTCAGTATTTAGTCAATGGGTAGATTCAGATAGAAGCTCTTGTTTTGTTAGGGGGAGGGGAGGAGGAGGAAGTTGGTTTCAAGGTGCCTTGTTCTAACTGCCGAGCATAGATAAAGTTCTTAAGTTATTCTGCAACCAGCCCCGAATCTGACCCTAACAAACAACTACCTGAAGCACACGTTTGTGCAGACTAAAGACAGCATGAAAGGTACCTATAAGGTTGTTGCTTGAGAAATTATCAAAGTCAGAATTTCTCATGTCAGAAAGGATGAAGGACATTACTTTCTATCTTGGATCTTTTATCGAGCCACAATTATTGCCATCAGCATATTGTACTTCTAAACAAGTCAGCAAGAATGGCATCATTTGGTTTCATGCATGACAGTGAAATAAAAGGCATGTCACATCTGCTTTTGAGCTGCAACATGTCAGCTAGCAGAATCTCCATAGTGTTTCTCTTCTATTTTCTAATGAATCTATTAATCTCTAATTGTCTGTGCACATAAAGGAGTCCATAGACCATTAGACTTAAATCCACACAACCTCTTTTAAAACATGAATGCTGACCCTCACATAAATTGTAGTAAGATCTCGATAAAATAAAACTTGCTTCTAACTATGGTCACACAACAGATACAATTCCAAAAGATATAGACCAACCCCTCTCTTGTTGTGCATGAGTACACAGATAGATGGGAAAGGCAGGACTCCAAACAATGCCCTCTCCCTTATGAAAGGGGAGGCATAAATTTAGTCCCTAAAACCTGGGGATTATGATTGTGCAAATGGTCAAACTTGTACAACTCTTCATTTATTAGGAAATGAAGTTCATACCATGTATACAGCCCACACAATAAATAAAATTCATTAAAACCATGGACCTAGCACACACATTCCCTCCTGCTTCATTTACATGGTATTTAGAGCATAGGCACATCAGGATCAGGGTAGTCTTTTCACGTCCACACGAAAAGTATCTAGCATAATGTTCAGGCCATAGAGACAACACACAATATAATAAATATGAAGGCAACTCAAATAGCAATTTCCTCTAAGAAATTATGTTTATTTAGCCACCCTTCCAATTATTAGGATTAAATGGGTAATGTTTCTTTGTATTGCATTTCAAAATGCAAATCACAATTAACATACTAAGAAACTATTACATTTCCAATGAGGCCTTGGTCTAAAATCTTGTTCACATGAGATGTACACCCATATGGAGATTAAACACACACACAATTTTTTTACTGAGTTTCCAGTGTGTCATTGAGTCCTAAGAACAGATTAGTGGAACTCAAGAACATCTACATTTTAAATTTATTTACAGTGAAGATATCTGTTTCTCAAGCAGGCAGTTCTATTAACATTTTTATATTCTTCTAATAAATAAATACCCATAACCTGCAAACTGTCTAGCATTATGAAAACATTAAATATTGTGGAGAATGCTAGCTGTACTGGTTTAAAATACTAGTGACTGTCTATAAACAAATCTTCTGATAATTACCAATTTATAATGGTGTTTCTTGGAAACAAAGGGGCACTAAATTGATTCTCTTTTCACTTCCTGCTTAGGAACTTGTTAACGTCAACATATATAATAATAATGTTCTGAGCCAACAGTTCTGCTTTGCTGGTTCTTTCACATTTGTTTTGATGTCAATTATTATTTAGAAGAAGTTCCACACAAATGACACAAGTCTTCCTCCAGTACTCAGTCTAAATCGTTCAGCTGCTGGGAATCACTGAAATTCACTCAAGACAAATGCAAATCACTATATTTAGGAAGGTGGAAAAAAATCAAATGAACATCTACAAAATTGGAAATATCTAGCAAAGCAAGTAGTAATACCAAAAAGGATCTGGGGATTATAGTGGATCACAAATTAAATGAGAGCCAATGATGTGATGCTGAAAAAAAAAGTTGTTCTGGGATGTACTAGCAGAAGTGCCATTTGTAAGACATAGGAGGCAATTATTCCATTCCACTCATCACTGGCAAAGTCTCAGCTGAAGTTATGTCTCTAGTTTCGGGCACCTCATTGTAAGAAAGACATGAACATATTAAATAGAGTTCAAAGGAGAGCAACAACAACAACAACAACAAAAAGATAAAAGTTTGGAAAAAATAACCTATGTGGAATGGTTGAAAGAATTACGCAAAGTATACAGAAGAGAGAAGGCTGAAAAGGGACATGATCTAAATTTCCTGTAAGCTGTGCAGCTGCCTATTTAGCACCACGAAGGCACTCAAGGAACTGGTCTAAGGAAGGAACCTGCCGCAGCTGGAAGAGGACTGCCCCACCCCCAATCTAACCCAGCCTCCAACCTGCCATGGCTGGGGAAGGGATGGCCTGACCTTGGTGCGTCTATCCCAAGCCTGAACCCAGCTGTGGTCAGGACAGCCTGAACTTGCTGGGTTGGCCCTAGGGTTGCCAGATGGTTTCAACAAAAATACCAGACACACTTGACATTACATCACAATCTACATTACATCTTATTTAGAAAATACCAGACATTTATATTTTCTCAATTTGTTTCCCAAAGAGAAAGCTCAAATACTGGACTGTCCAGTTTCAAAACCCGACACCTGGCAACCCTACCCCTAGCCTAGCTCAAATACAACCATGGCTGGAGTGGCCCTGCCCCCGCTGCTGCAGGCTGGGCAGCCTGGCCCAACCTGGGCCCAGCCATAGTGCCAGGATCTGTATAGGTGGCCTACTCCCAGCTCCAACCCAGCCATAGTTGGAACCTGCTGGGGTGGGCAGTGAGCACTTATCTTGCAGCCCCATTCCCAAAGCTGCCACAGCAGGGAGAGGTGCCTTTCTCCCTCCCCCTCTTCCCCCCCTTCCCCGCCCCCCCATGTGCTACTGTGAGGAGAGCGAGCTGGGAGGGTCCTCTCTCCTCACAGTAGCCCCAGAGCACTCTCCTTCACTCCAAACCCCTCAACCTGGACCCACACCCCCAGCCAGATCTCTCACATCTTTTCACCCCAAACCTGTGCCCCAGGCTTGAGCCCCCTCCCACACTTAGAACCCCTTGGTCCCACCCTCACCACATGAATTGTGTTATGTGCACTAATATAAAGGTGATGTCTTTCACATTGCCTCCATATTGGTGTACATAACAAAATTCATTCCACTCGAATGTGGGAAAAATCATAGGGAACATTGGACATGATGGCACTCTTCAAACATGTTGAGGGGCTGTTAAAGACGGGATGGTGAACAACTTTTCTCCCTGTCCACTTAAGGTCGGATAAGAAGTAAACAGCTTATTTTACAGGAACTGAGATACAGGTTAGATACTAGGGCAAATGTCTAACTCTACGACTATTAAGTTCTAGAACAGTTTACCTGTGGAATCTCCACCATTCGACGTTTTTAGGAACACATTAGGCAAACCACCTCTCAGGGATGGTTGAGATATCCTTAATCTTGCCTCAGCATAGCAAGATTGACTAGATGACCTCCTGAGACCCCTTCCAGCTCTGCATTTCTCTTTTTCTAGGAGTACAGGAGAAACCTTCCCATCTAGATCATGGAGCCAGAACAAAGTGGCTCTGAAGCTACTACTTTAGCCTAAGGAATGAAGCTGGAGGCCAGGTTATATTGGTAGGGTTGCTAGATGGTTTAACAAAAAAATACCTAACACCCCTCCCCCGCCCAAAAAAACACTGGAAAAAAAAAGGGGGGGGGGGAGAGAGACCAAAGTTGTTAAGCAAAAGTTGCACCACTCCCTCCAATTTGGGGCCACACACTAACCCCCAATGCACCCAGCCCACACCTAGAGGCAGGTCCCCCTAGTGTCCCCCCAGCCCAATGTACTCACCCCTGCCTCAGACCCAGGCCCCCCTAGCAATCCCCATCCCAATGCACTCACCCCTCCCCCTGAGCCAAGCATCCCCAGCACCCCGCCCCAATCAAATCCTCCCCTTCTCCCCGCCCCCGCAGAGCCAGGCACCGGAGGAATGGGACAGCCGGGTAAGTTTATTTTAAAGGCGCTGCTCCTGCCGCCCGGCCAGGCTGCCTCGGCTCACATTGTGTAGAGTAGCCAGCTCCCTGGTCTCTGCTGGTCATGTGGGCCAGAGCAGTGTGCACTCCGCTCCGACCCCAGCCCGGCACCCCCCTAGCGTGGCACCCGGCAACTGCCCCCTGCCCCCCTTTGCTACGAGACTGCCATGCTCCTCACTCCCCCGCCCCCACCAGATGCGGCAGGGAAAAATTGTCCCCACCGGGCTTCCATCCGAAGAAACAGGAAATACCGGACATTTCACATATCCGGTATTTTCTGTTTTGTTTTTTTTAACCAGACAAAGCCCGCAAATACTGGACACCTGGCAACCCTATCTATTGGGGTTCCCAAATGGTGTTCCATGGAACCCCGGGGTTCTGCAAAGTGAAAATAAGGGTTCTACGAAAGAATTCCATTACAATAACATTTTATGATTTAAAAAATAATTATGTAACGTTTGTTTTTCCAATATGTGCAATTAAACTAAATGCTGATCTCATGACCTTATTTAGCATTTGTTTATTATTATCCTTACTTATTTGTGGTCTACTTTTCCAGCTCCATATATTAGACTGTTATTAGGGGTTCCGCAAAATTCTTTTGTTTAAAAGGGTTCTGTGGCCAAATAAAATTGGGAAACACTGCACTAGGGAGTAGCTGCACTGAGCACGAGGGCAAGCCATATGCACAGTTTCTCGGCATACACACATCCCTCCACCTAGCTGAGTTACATCAGATCCCTTACGTCAGGGGGTCAATCTAGGAGATGGGAGAAAGAAATGGGAAGGATCTGAACCTAAACCTGCCCCATAGACACAGGTTCCAGTGTCAGCCTTCTCCTACTGAAGTCAAAGTCCCATTAAACTTCAATAATGGCAGGATCAGATTATTCTTCATTATATGCAAATTTGAGAGTTCAATAATGACAAAAGTTTTTACATGATTATGTACCATAACTGGGAGAAGTCAAAAGCACATGTTTATTGTCCAGGCTAGTTGAAAGTTTACACTTTATTCAAGAAAATTTGCACCAAGTACATCAATTTAAACTATTTTACCACTGAAACAAATGGAAAATCTGTGAATCTCAGAATTGTTGTAGGTAAATTCTATCACAAAGTGTCATTTATCAGTGATTATCTCCAAAATTAAAATAGTAGAATTTACTGAATAAGAGTTTTGAAAATGTCTAGTTTGCCAATTTTCGCACTGGAAATTGAATTTATGTGCTTTAACCTACTTGAAATGGTTAAGAAGATGTATTACTTTTATCATAAGTCTCTGAGGGGTAACTTGTTAGTCTGTAACTTTAAAAACAACAAGCAGTCCTGTGGCACCTTAGAGACTAACAAACACCTATAACTAATATATTTGTTAGTCTCTAAAATGCCACAGCACTGCCCATTACTTTTATCATAGTTAAGATATATTTTCACAATGTGTAACTATTTATTTTACAAGACTTAAATTATATTCCAGTTTCTTTAAAAAAAAAAATACACCACTGCTTCTAGTTGTTAAATGTGGTTTTCCCAAGTACCAGAGGTACCTTTAATAAAAAGGCATGAGAAGGAAATCTATCACTAGAAACTGTAAATGGAAGTGTGTCATGTTGGGAACATGTTAATGGAAAAGGTTTCTGTTATCAAACCTTTTCAGTTTGTACATACTAGAGAAATTAGATAATGGAAAGTACACAAGAAAAATTCCAGTAATAATGCCTTTATTGTGCTTGACAAGGTGACCATCAGACAGCCAATTTACTTTATTAATGATGTTTTTCATGGAGAATTTTCAGTGACTATTATTTTGATTGCAGCAGCACTTGCTCTGAGTTAAATGCTTTCTAAACAGAGAAGGGCATATCAGAAGATAAATAAATGAAGTAAATAAGCAGAGGATTTAGGCCTCGATCCTACACTGGAATCCAAAAGAAGCAAACTGCTGCACCATTAAACTTGGGGCACCGCACAATAAGCAGTCTGCCTGAATGAGATTGATAATGCAGAATTGTGGCAGTCATTTAGTATTTTATACTATATTCTAAAAGGCCAAAAAAGATAAATTTAAGTCATATTTCTATTAATATTTTAAACTGTATATAGAATACAGCGAAGTTGTGTGTGAAGACACATTTGTATATTCCTTTTTGCATACTGGTTGACAGCTCTGTACCACACAGACTTATTGTCATCTCATAATTTATAGTGTAAATTACTAAAATTAAAATTCTAACCTCTGAAAATAAACCTGCAGTTAAAAGTCATGAGTGGATTGGAATTTATATTTCATTTCCATGATTGTGGTGTCCCATACTTTAAAATTTCTGTTTGTAAAACACTTTGAGGAATACAAATCCTGTTATTAGTTTAGAGGCCAGCACCCCAAATTTGATTTTTGTTAGATTGAGAGCAGAATGAAACAAAAGGAGTCTTTATATTTTAACAATAGTGGCCCATGTGTAAAGGTCATTAGCAGGCAAGAGAATACTTCCACTGCACTACTGCAGTCACAATAGAACTAATGCTGTTGTCCTATTAAAAGGTCTTGTATGTTGTAAAAGCACAATGATACATGCATTTTTCTATCACTCACTCAGTTATCAAGTTAGCAGCAGCAGTGTGTAACACAGTTTTATAAATAGACTGAAAATTATTTTGTATCATAGTGTGTGAGACATACACATTTGATACACTTACTGACCTTTATACAAATTATGAAATTTCTACAGCCATGCTTATAAAAAATGAGAGATTTCCAATAAAATACAGTTGGCCCAAGCTGCTTTATTGCCACATATGTGGCAACTCAAATATATTATATACCAAAAGGCACTATTGTTGTTTCCTGACTGCAGGACACACTGCACAGAGATCAGATCTTATTCAGTACAGAATGTTCTTTTATGCACAGCTGCTTGCCCTGGACCAAAACTAAAGAACTTAAAATAATACAAGGACAGAAAAATTAGTCAGTTGAAGCAAGCATATGATGACAGTTTAATTCCAAAATGCATGGGTTTGTACTGCTATAACCAAGGTTTCTCAAATCAGTCCTAATTCTGATGAAGATGCATAGTAGGAAGTGGAAAGGGATGAGGGGAACACAGCTACCAGCCAGCCTCACAGTCTCCTTCATTTACTTCAGGGGCAGAGAACCTTTTTGGATCAGGGGCCACTAACACAGAGAAAAAAAAATTGGACAGGAGCCACACACAAGTGAAAAGCAAAAAAGAAAAACTAAATCCCATTGATGTGACCCCTGACTGAGAAAGAGAAAGACACTCCCCATATTCCCTTCCCACCTGAGAGCCTAGTGGGGCCCGGGCTAGTAGATTTCATGTGCTCCAGCCCCACAGTGCGATGGTAGAGCTGGAACAGTAGCACAGGCTCCCCCATGCTGGGGGGGAGCCCTGAGTCCTGGGATCCAGGCAAACCAGCATTAGGTTCCCCACCCCTGATTTACTTCATTCTAATATTATTCAAACTGAGAAGTAAAACAATCCATTACCTATACATGTAAAATTAAGCAGCTTGCATAGGTCTTGATCACTTCACTATGTACTAGTCAGCTCTTGAAAACAAGCAAGCTGGAGAAATTCAGCTAAAACTTGTTTTACAACACACTTCTGATCTTATTTTGGATTAAAATAAAAGATCACTTATCTTCCTGAAGAAATATCATCCAATTCACGATTCAGTTAACATGATAATGTTTTCATTAAAGCCACCACTATTTTGTGTTGCATTGCAGAGAAAAATGTTTAAAGACCCAAAATAAAAATGTCTGAGAGTTTGAAAATTTAAAGCTAAGGTTACACCAGACTTATTTTAAAGAAGTATGTATAGTTAGGGTCACAAATTAAATTTTGTTCCTGTAGCATTGCCAGACTCTGATTATACTGTTCTTGCTCCTTTAGTACTAATTTTGGAAGCTGTGTTACTTTTTTCTAACAATTTTAGAAGGCACCAGCTTATTAATGATTATATTTTAAATAATTACAACCCATTGTACTGGGGTAAAATTTTGTACCACTTAAAACCAATCTTTCTTTCTCCATCATTTTTCATAAAGCTGACAATCATAGCTAGGAGGCATCATAAAAACTCTTATCAAAACAGACTTTGATAATACGACCTTTTTCCTTAATTTTGTCTCAGACACCCGCATCACCTAAGCAAGTAACAAGAATTGTGTGACCTCTTTGTTAATCTAAAAGTGAGTCACATTCATTTATAGCTGGAATAAGAAATTATCTTTTATGGTGTGTAAAAATATTCAGGTTCTAGAAATGTGGTAAAGGTTCTCTCAACTACCCTAGCACAGCAAATGTTAATATAACTTTCACAGTGAGTACAAGTGTCTGAGGGATTCAAATTTAATCCTAGAGCCATACCTTGCTCTTGCTCCTGCTCCATAGAGATGGTCTGAATGTCAAAAGGCCAAGGCTCTGAATACCTGTGCACAGAGGCCAAGCCCTTCAAGTTACCCTTCTGACTATTGGTGTTGGATCCACTTCTCCAGCTAAGTACTGCTCTACAACCTCTTTTGAGTCTTATACATGAAAACATCACAGTCCTCATCACATTTGACTACAACTACAAAGCATCTATACAGGTTGCAGTAGATCACACAGATAGCACTACAGAAGCAGTATGGCTGGTTGGAAAATGGAAATGATTCATAGAGAGTGAAGAGATGTGGGGAAAGCAAGTAGCTCAGAGATGACAATTTTATTTATTATTATGAACATTTAATATTTAATGTGCTAGGCAGAAGAGAGATTCTGAGGCAGAATCAGAAGAGTCAATAGGGAAATTCCTGCATTTTTAAGGACTTCAGACGTACCACTGTATGTATGCTGTGTACTGCATGGAGCTCTGCTCAGTACTGCTGCCTGCAAGATTTCCCACCACCCATCAAGCACAACTATGTATGGGCCCCTGGAGGCTTTTCAATGCATTGTTCTGGAGTGGCTCAACTGCCTGTGGGGACAGGGAGAATTCCTCCCTTGAGCCTTCAACCCTTATATCTGTGCAACATATAGCTCAGATGTAAGCTGGACATTTGGCAGAAGGCTTGTCTGATGTTACTTTTATATTTTACCTTGCACCAGGAGACACGGCAATTGTCTCCACAGTCTTGCTTGTGCAAGTAAAAGCAACAAAAGGATGGCTGTGATCTGGTGATTTAGGAAGCTCACATCTCTATAGTAATAACAATAAACCTTTCTGGACCAATATAATACTAGCCCCTTTGTACAAGGCATTGTACAAGCATATAGTCAATAAGAGTATATGCTTCAAAGAGTCAACAGTATCATCATCCCATTTTAGAGGTTGGAAATTGGGATACAGAGGTAGTAAGTGACTGACCCAAGACCACACAGAAAGTCTGTGGAAAAGTTGGGAACTGAAGACAGATCTCTGACTCACAGCCCAATGCCTTAGCCATAGACCATCCTTCATACTTTAAAAACTGTTCCTTGGATTAAAAGTTAAACCATTCTGTACAGCATAACTTTCTGAAATTTCACTTGTACCCAGTGCTGAAGTCTCCACAGAAGAAGCTCCCAATGAAGACATAAGATTTTTGGCTAAATTATTAAAGCAGTTTTAAACTCAGTAGGAGAGCACAGCTGCATATAAACTGAATGTAGGCTTCAAAACCTTGGCAGAAATGTTTGAGTTAAAGACTGAGAAACCCAGCTGAATTTCCTAATATCTTTTTTTTTTTTTAAACATACCAAAACCTAGGATCTCCTCATCAATTTCATTATTTTTATCAAGTACACAAAAACTGCCCTGGAAGAAAATCAAAACAAACATTTTTAGTATAAACATTTATGAAAATGTTTTTGGCTTGCTAATGTATGTGGTTTTGTGGAGACAAAAATAACTCTTTGTCTGTGTAGGAAACTGACACACGGTACTTTAACATTTCTCCACTGGCGATCTCTTGTATACTACACCAAGCTGAATTAAGTGTCTCATCCTCATCTTCAAGGCTTTGGCACAACTCCCACATCCTACATGGCAGATGTTGTCTCCTTCCACATTTTCCCTTTCTTTCTCTCCACTGGTGACACCAGATTTGATGCTCTGTTCCTACATGCATTTTCATCTATGACCCTATTCCACACAGTCCTCTGTACCAGTCTTTATGCAAATTTCTCCTATTTATGCAAAGCACACCAGAAGTGAACTTCTAATATTTATGAAAAAATACAGAAGGCTCTCGGTTCTCCCCCCCTCTCCACTCTAGATTTACCAGGACATCTTATCTTTCACATCTCTGCATATTAGAATGCAAATTAATTGGGGAATGGAGCGTCTTCACTTTTGTCATTGTAAGTGCTCAGTACATCATCAGCAATAAATCAATAAAATAGAAGTTATTTTAAAGTCTCTCTTTGTATCATATCAATTCTCAGAGTGAGAATTCACATAATTCTACACTGCAAGTATGAATTTGGCATCTCAGAGGCAATTTGATAAAATATGAGCAAGCATAGCAAAAACCATTTCCATCGGAGTCTCAAATAAAATGTTCCTATTTTCTTTCATCTTTCCGGTTTGCTTTTGTTGCTGCTGTTCAGCTGAAACCATGCTCTGTTCAAGTTCAAGTAGGGCCAATATAATCATCTCGAATTCGGCTGTAATGTAAGTGACTCAATGAAAGCCCTTCTTTCCTTTGGCATTCTGCTACTCAGCTGTTAATTGAGATACTATCAAAACAAGCAAGAGTGCTGGTGCTTATCTCAAACTTGCTGGAAAATTAACTAGAGCCTAACTCCTATTCCCTTCCTATCCTGGGTCAGTACAGATGGGATCATTTTGGGACTCTACTTGTTGGCTTTGAGCCAGCACTTGGTTCACCGCACACCCTGCGGGACAGCACCAATCAGACCAGCACACTTTCCTTAGACCACCCTGGGAGCGTAAAGTAATAACTTTGCTAGATACTAGAAATTATGGTCTTAATAAAGACACTGGATTTATGGCTGTAATAATCAGAAACCCCACTAGCCCTCTTTTTTGTCCTGAGCCATACAGCATTGTTAATGGATCATCTTTTAACTTAGCACCGTAATAGACAACAGGGTGACCACCCACAGGCCAAATCCAGACCACCAGCTACTTTTGAATATTTTTATTTACTTATTTTTAATTATTTTCTCTGGAGCTTGGACTTGACCAGTGGATCTGCACAAAAATAACTGACCGCCTCTGGTTTAACATAAGCGCTGTTTGCACATACACAACCTGTATGGAGCTTGGAGGCTGGGACCCGTCGCACCAGAGCTCGTCTCTCTCAGAAACAGAAGTTCGCCCCGTACAAGTTCTTACCACTTCCCCCACGCCGCCGCCGCCGCTTGTGCCTCTAATACTCTGGGACCCGCAAGGCTGCCATGCGCTATCTAGGGCACGGCCACCTGGCAGACTAGCAGCCCCGGCAGAAACCGCCCTCGGCGGGGAGGTGCTGGCTCCTCAGCAGAGCTGGCCCGCCTCCAGGGGTGCGATTTTCTGACACGCATCCCAATCACACGCACTCCGCGCTGCTAGTGGCGGTCAGTTGCGCCTCTGCCGGGCTGGGGACACTGCCTAGCCCCCAGCCACGCACCTGGCCCCGGGCCCGCGCGAACGCCAGACGGCACCTTTACCTGGGGAGCGAAGCTCAGCCTGCTCTGGCGCCCGCCTTAGGCTGCACCTGCGAGAGCCAGGCTGGAGTCGGACTCGCTGGTGGAGAAGGCACCGCCCCCCCTGCCGGCTCCGAGGGGAGGAGCCCGGCGCTGCACAGCCTCGCGGAGCTGCAGCTGCGTGTGAGCGCCGCCGCCTTTTCCCCGCGCTCCAGCGGAGGGCGCGGGAGACACGGGCTCGGCCCTCCGCGGCGGGCCAGGCTCCCTGCCCTTGCCAGCCTCCGTGGAGCTTTTGCAGCTGGCCAGCTGCGGGGGACGGAAGCACAGAGAAAGGGTCAGGCCGCCTCCCTAGGTTTCCTTTGCGGAGCATGGCTGGCCCCAGCCCTTCCCAACGGGCCCGAGATTCTAGCATTGTTATTAAACAGTCCGTTTGAGGTGCTTTTCTGGGCCCCCCCCCCCACACTCACACTCACACGCTGGAGGTTCTCCGACATCACAGCTGCATCTAGACTGGCCTGATTTTCCGCAAATGCTTTTAATGGAAAAGTTTTTCCGTTAAAAGCATTTACGGAAAAGAGCGTCTAGATTGGCACGGACGCTTTTCCGCAAAAGCACTTTTTGCGGAAAAGCGTCTGTGCCACTCTAGACGCGGTTTTGCACAAGAAAGCCCCAATCGCCATTTTAGCCATCGGGGCTTTTTTGCGCAAAACAAATCTGAGCTGTCTACACTGGCCCTTTTGCCCGAACGGGAGCATCAAAGTATTTGCGTAAGAAGCACTGATTTCTTACATTAGAACGTCAGTGCTCTTGTGCAAATTCAAGCAGCCAGTGTAGACAGCTGACAAGTTTTTGTGCAAAAGCGGCCGCTTTTGTGCAAAATCTTGCCAGTCTAGACGCAGCCCACCAGTTTCCAGGAACTGGCGCTTTCAGAACAACATGTAATAGCATGTAAGGTTGCCAGATGGCTTCAACAAAAAATACGGGACACACTTGACATTACATCACACTCTGCATTACATCTTATTTAGAAAATACCAGACATTTTATATGGTCTCAGTTTGCTTCCCCAACAGAAAGCTCAAATAGTGGACTTTCCGGTTCAAAACTGTATACCTAGCAACCCTAAGCATGAGGCAAGCCATAATGTTACAGGGGACAGCCCAATGGCACTTTCCCTTCTTGGGAGGCAGGAATTGTGTGTTAAGAAGGGTTAGTTCCAGCCATGCTGTGATAGCATACAAAAGCCACATTGCTACAGACATCGTTGTAAACGCATAGTCAAACAAACTCAGCTCCTGCAATGGTGTTGAGGCACCTAAAATCGCACTGCTTTCAATAGGAGTCCACTCAAAATACTTCTGAAGTCTGGGACCACAGACTTAGTATCAGCCCTGAACTACTTACAACTTCAATTCCATCAACATCAAGAGAAAGCTCAATGGACTTCAGTGTCCCTAATGTTCAGTGTTGTATCCATGTTGGCCCCGGGATAGAAGGGAGACAAGAATGGTAAGATAATCTCTTTCATTTCAAAAGCTTCTCTCCGCCCTCCCCCCCCCCACCCAACAGACATTGGTCCAATAAAAAGGTATCCCTGTTTGTAATTCATGCTCTAAAGTGGTAACACTGCCCTCTACTGGATGAATTCACAGGGCATGATGAACTGTAATCTGTATGAGCTCTGGTGGATACTAGCTCTCTCTCTCTCTCTCTCTCTGGAATCAAAGTGCTGAATTTTATACTCCACCAGCATTGTTTGAGTAGCTATAGTGTACAGCAGAGAGAAATGTTCATTCTTAGAATACCATACATTTGTAACACTATTACTAATCATATAGTTTATTCTGTTAATACAGGTAGCACTACAAAGACACTAATCCTTATTCCCCTACTTCCAGTGAGGTGTACAAATATTCTTATCCCTACCTCACAGACAAGGCAGTAGCAAAGACAGAAGCAGAATTCAGGAATTCCTGACAAGTTTATTCCTCCATGTGGTACTGAAAAAAATACCTTCAGTGTGTCTTACACACACCCCACCCCCCGGTCAAATGTCTGGCATTTTCCTCATGACAACAGGTGCAATTCCGGTGAAACTTTTGTTAACAGTGACCTAGTAATCCTGGCCACCCATCCTTTATAGCCAATGTACATCAGAGATTGAGATTTCATCATGCATCTGCTTGTTAGAACTTCAAGGAAAATAATCCCTTGCATGTCTACCAATAACAGTTTTCTGGGTTTTTTTTAGCCTCATCCCCAGATAAAATTGCCCAGTGCACTGTCATTGAATAGGCAGAATAATGAATTTCTTAGTTCAGTTATTGCTTACCCTTTTAATATATAATAAAATAATCTATTGTCTTCTTGACTCAGGTTTGCCGATTTTTTGGTTCTAGATTCTCCCTAAACATTTTTAAAATTAGCTGTTTTATTAAAATAATCAAATAGTTAGCACAAATATACATTTTACAGAATGCTTAAAGGGTTACTACAGATGTCCTGAGTTTTAGTCTTACTTCATAGGTTCCTACCTGAATAGCTCATCCTGATGACTGCATAATCTCTTCCATCAGGGTGGAAGTCCTCCCTACAGACTTTCACAGACCCTGTTGTATCTATCCATGATATTGCTTATCTCCCATTCAAACTGCTTGCATTATGTTTTGTGATTGCCTCTACCTATCTGACAAGGACAAAATCCTTGAAATGCTCTCCCAGCTCTCCTTCAGACTTGATTGTTGGCTTTACCACAAATAGGCTGACTTGGCAGTCGATCAAAGACCGCCGCTACACTAAAAAATTACTATATTAGGGTGCCCACTGCTCACTTAATTCAGTTATTGCTGGGTTGTAGCATAGTTTGGTAAGAAAGTTAAACATGGCTTGCTCCCATCTATATAGGCATAACCAAAATCATGTGTTAAATCTATGGCTACATCTAGACTACAGGCTTCTGCTTTTTTCAGAAGAGATCTTCCGAAAAAACTTCTGAAAGAGAGTGTCCACACTGCAAAAGTGCATCAAAAAAGCAATCTGCTTTAAAAAAAAAAAAAAAAAAAAAAAAAAGCAACATCCAGACTGCATGGACGCACTCTCACATGTAAGCTGTGATTGCTATGGACAGAATGGCCACCAGGGCACCTGTGCTTTTTCATCTTTCCTCTTCTTCCAACAGAACTCCCTTTCCCCCTTCCACACATGCCTTTTTGCAAAAGAGCTCTTTCGCAAAAAGGCTTCTTCCTCATAGAATGAGGATTACCAATTCCGGAAAAAACCCTCTGTTCTTTCGATTTTCTTGTGGAAGAATGCAATTGCAGTGTGGACGTTCCTCACGTTTTGTCGGGAAAATGACCATTTTTCTGACAAAACTCTGTAATGTAGACATACCCTATGAGGGCATTAGTCTGGGTATAATTTATATAGGTAGTCTAGATTGGACCAAAAGGTGTTTTGAACTGGGAAAGTGGTTCCTTATCAGGCAAATATTTACATTTTTATGTTTCTAACAGTAAGCACAGATGGTAATGTGACAAGTTTACTTTACTAGAGATTTTATTACTGTGCTCCGTGGCAGCCTCCCTTGGAAATTAAAAAAAATATCTGGAAAGTTATTGTCTTCTTTGGCTGCTTGCCTAGGAGAATCACCTGTACCTAGACAACATTTCTTTCTCCCATGCCTGCAATGCTCTCCCCATTCCTGTATACCAAGTGCCCCCTATCTTCATTCAAATCTTTCCTGAAACCCCACTTCTTCCACAAGTTTACAATTTTAACCCACTGCCTGAAAAGCAGCCTATGTCCTACCAGGCTCAGAGGTTCCCAATCTATTGTGTCTGAGCTTTATGTTCCTTTCAGACTGCCAGCCCCTTGCTGCAAAGATATGCAGCACCCGTCTGCATACATAAAAACAAACAAACAAAAAAACATTCTGCATAAGAAAGCAGCTACAGAATTAGGTCCAACATTATCAGTGTTAGAAACAAGACCCTGAGCCACACATTAGTTTAATGCTAGAAAAGCTGTGGCCAAGAATGTCAATACAATGGAGGAACATGGGGTCATTACCAGACACATTATATAATGGGAGACTCAAGCTTCTCATTTATGGTCTTCTCAATCGCTGTCCTCAGTGTAATTCTTGGCCTATAATTCACTTACCTGATCATCATTTTATTTTATTCAAAAATAAATAGTTTGCCATCCTATTTAAAGAAGCAGACCTATCACCCTGCTGCACAAAAGTACAGCTTAGGGAAGCAGCCCTGTCCCACATGGTTTGAATGGAATCCATAAAAAAGATCAGAAGATCATGTCCTCATAGTTTGTAAGGCCAGGAAAATAAGGCCACAAGGAAAATAAACCTGCCTTCAGAATGTGCAGATTATCATTTGTTCCTCTATTCTTTGTAGCTTAACACCAAGTTTGTCACCTTCTGTGCTCTCGGAGGCAAATCCAGGGAGGCCAATGGCAAGAACATGCTATTGATGCCAGTGGGACCAGGATATGATCTTTTAGATGTCAGAGCTGGGAAAAAAAAAAAACAATAAATGATGGTGTAGATACAGAGCGAAAAGTGCACAGGAGTCAGAGCCAGGGAGGAACACCAGAATTAAATGGTTTTGCTGCAAGTCATTATTATAAACAACTTATTTATATAGTACCTTTCATCCATACCAATCCTAACCAGACAGCATACAGAGGGATCGCTTCACCCACCATTCGCCAGCCACCTCTCATCTGCAAGCAATCCACCTGACACCTGCACACTTCATTAAAATTTATGAAGAAAGCGAAGAATTACTTATACAAATGAAGTTCTCTTTTCTTTCCCCCTCCCCCACTTCTGCTTTGCAAAAAGTGCTATGGAAACTTTCTTGAAAATAAGTGTCAAAAACTTTCATTTACATCTCAACAGCACAGTTGCTTCTAGTATTAGGCTGGGACTTTGATTCATAAATGAAATACAGAAAGCATCACTTAAGCCCTGATCCTACAAACTCTTGAGTACTTGCAGAATTTATTCTTGTTAGCAGTGAAATCAACAGGCCTACAAATTGCCAGCCAAAGCATTGAACTCACAGTAGAAAAAAAAGTCAGAAGATTAATTTTAAAAATAGCACTGTTTAAAAATAATCTTTTACTTTGCCTTCAGTTTTTGAGTTCTCTCTCCACAACTATGAGAGCAAAAGTACTGCATCAGGTATAGCAAAAGGCCAAAGAAAACAACAGATGATCTGATAATAAGCTACAGCCTTAAGATTGGAATATCAGCTTCAAATCACCTCTGCCTGTGGAAAATGGTGCTATTATTCAATACCAGCTCCTTATGCTCATAGCTTTATGTAACTGAACAATTCCCTCCTCATTTCCCTCACCTCTGGCAGGCCATACTCACCATGGCTGGCACTGAGTGACACCACACAAAAGTAGGATGTAAATTCTGTTTAACCAGTTAACTGCTTAATACTATGGTTAACCGCTTAAACAGGGGCAGGTGGCAAGCTGCCCCAACCAGGCCAGAGCACCCCCTGCCCACTGCTCCAACTAGGAATGTAATAGTAAAACTGTTTAAACAGCTAACTGATAAGCATGAGTTTGTCGGTTACCATAACAGTTACACACCAGCTCTTGGCCCCACTCCCCGGTATGCAACAGGAGGCAGGCTTAAAAGCAGGCTCCTAGCGCACACTGGCTCCTGGAGAGCCAGCTGTTGCTCTGCACTGAAGGCTCTCCAGTATAAAGCTTATAATAAAAAGCCTGAAGTGTAGCTGCCTCCCTGGTAGTAGAGCTGGCAGCCAGTCCTGCTCCTGGGGAGTCAGCTGCACAGTATAAGGTTTATACTGAAGAGCCCGCAACATGTAACCACTAACATTTACAATGGTTACATGGTAACCTAATTAACCGCTTTTTATCTTCCCTAGCTCCAACCAGGCCGGGCCACCAGTATAACGTAACCAGTAAGCATCACCTGGCAAAGTTGATGCATACGGGTTAACCAGTCACATCCCTATACAAAAGTGTAAAATTTGGGGGGAGCAAGAAAATGGAGCTCAATCTTAAGTTTAGGTTGTGGTTATACTAACAATGGTACCTCTGTGTTTTGTAGCAGCTGCCAGTGCAACTTTGAAGGGTTCCCTCTCCACACTCATGGAAATACTGAGCCAGATAAAAAGAAAGAAGACTCAGGAGGACATATTCAGCACAATCCTGCAAGCCAGTGCTGCATCAGACTGAACAGAAGGCTTGGAGGATGAACAACAGATTCAATGTGGAAGGAAAGAGCAGGCAGGAGAAAGATGTATAAGGACATTATGGGGATTCCTCGTACAGCAGAAACGGATGTTGAAGACTGTTGTGGACCTGCAGGTTCGACAGTCCTGGACTCATCTCCCTTTACAGCCCATGGAGAACTCCAGGAGAGCACCTCTCTCAACTTTCCAGGTGGCATCAGGCACTGCATCCCTGCTCCTACCCCTCCATGCTGGGAGGACATTAAGGACAATCTCAGCTTCACATGCACTGACCTAAGAGGCCACAGTTGATGCATGTATAGGTAAAATAGACACAAATGTTCCTTCCTATTCTCTAAGCTTCGTTCCATAAATTAAGGGTGCTCAACCATGTAAAGTTGCACACTGGGATACCTAGCCAATAGCACGCAACAAGCACTTCTTGGAAGTACATGGAGTGCCAAAGCAAGAAGCCAAATATCACTTGTGCACATGCATACATTAGCATAAAGCTGTTGCAGTTAGTGTATCTTGTGTCAACAAAAGTTAACATGTGTAGACATGCCAAGTATCTTGAAAAGGCTCCCAAACAAATGCTGATCAGATTTCTCCGTTTAGCACAGACTGCAGCTCAAGGTGATTTACTTAGAGCTTTTAGTATTACTGACTCAAAGCGATTTCCCCATTTTAAAATATATATTTATCACATGTAGACTCAAGATATTTGATAAATATACTGCTAACAATGTTCCTGGAATTAAGTTACTTCAGAATTAGAAGACACAACACAGGGTACGTCTAAACTACATGGCTCCGTCGACGGAGTGTACTCGAAAAAGGGAAATGGAGCGGCGATTTAAATAATCGCCGCTTCATTTACATCAAAATGGCTGCCACGCTGTGCCAATCAGCTGTTTGGCGGCACAGCGCGGTAGTCTGGACGCTCTGCAGTCGACAAGGGAAGCCCTTGTCAACCACCCCGGTAAACCGCATTCCACGAGGCATAACGGGGCGGTTGACAAGGGCTTCCCTTGTCAACTGCGGAGCGTCCAGACTACCGCGCTGTGCCGCCAAACAGCTGATCGGCACAGCGCGGCAGCCATTTTGATGTAAATGAAGCGGCGATTATTTAAATTGCCGCTTCATTTCCCTATGTCTAGAAACCTCATCTACATGGCTCTGTCGACAGAGCCATGTAGTCTAGACATACCCACAGAGTGCTCTCGAAACAACTTTCATTACAGGAAACCTATTTATTAAAAAGCACTGCCATTTTAGTCATCCTTGAACATTAAGACAATTGTTTGTACAACTTGTGATGGGTTGTGCAGATAAATATTTTTTACCTGCATTTCTAAAAAGCTCTTAAGGAAAGAGTTTTGAATACGTTTCATTTTAAACTGAATTGTACCCACTTTTTAGGGATGGCACAATAAGAGTATCTTCTCAAGAGACTGTCACCATATTTTAAATATTGTCTTTTCATTATAAAAATGTATTACTATAGGATTTAAAGTCTAGATATCTTTTAGTAAGTGCATGTCCGGCTAATTTTATTTTTATGTTGAAATATTGCATAAAAAGGGAATACAGCACAATACCCTGTCTGAATGATTGGAACACATACATTCTCTCCTTATCCAATAGCAGCAGGATGTGACTATAGGCCCAGGGATTCAGAGGCTCTGAACTTCCTGTCATTTATAGCAGAAGTTATTGTAGTAACTCCAGAAACAGTAGTTTACACAACACTGCAGAAAATAGTGAGTAGATACGCTATGGTATTATGACACACACAGATACGGTACTTACAACAAGGCGTAAGGCTACAATGTAGCTAGAGTTTGCCAGTGCAGCCAAATGTATGTGCACTAGCTTTGATCAAGCTACTGCACTAAAACTAGCAGCATAGCTATGGCAATTCTAGACATCCAAGTACATACATACCTACAATCTTCAAAGGAATTGTATTTGTGTGGCAAGTACTGCCTGGGACACTATGGTTACACATTGCTATTTTTAGGGTACTAACTCATGCAAAGCTACCTCTGTGCATCTATCCAACCTGGAAGTGCAGTGTAGTTAATAGTTCTGATAATGTTTGTGAAACATTAAGAGTGTTTTGATGCCCAGACAGCATTCTAGAGGTATGATCCCAAAGGATAATGGCCCCAAAGTGGGTATAACACGCCAAGATTCAGGTTTGCCAGGCTGCCACTTGGTAAAGCTCAAAAGTCAGCAAACCAAACTGAGTGAGATTTTAAATCCACAGCATACATTTTATGGCATCATTAATAACAGTATCATGTCCCCAGAAGAGCAGGAAGTAGAGGAAAGGCAGCCAGTGAAAAGGTTGGAATATGTAGCTCTCCACCATTAATGAGTGAACAAGTAATATGGCTTCAGTGCTTCACTTCTCTGCTCTGCCACCCCACTGCTCTATTGACAGCAATTTACCTGCTTGATTTACCTCTGGGCTGATTTTGGGACTTCTCTCAGTCCACGCTGGCTTGCTACATAACACAAGATTAGAGTACATCAGAATGTGAATAACCTAATGAAGCTTCATGAAGTCGGGTCTCCCATTCACACAAAGTCAATGGTGACATTTGCTGGTCTAGAAATACAAACCTAGAGGCTAAGAGGCTCTAGTGTCTCATCTTTCAGCCACATCACTAAGCTTTCCCTGTGAATAAGCCTTTTGCTAGGATGGCACCTCAGAATCTGTATCACGCTTGTGAAAGCAAAGGATGCTGAACTATCCCCAACCTCACTCCATCTTTACAACTTCCCACAAAGTCCCCCCGTCAAATCAAATATTTTTCAGAAGCATTACACCGTACTACTTATATTTAGGGGCAAGGGAAATGACAGCTGCTCTCCATGGAAGTCTAGAAAGCTTATGAAATAGTCACCATCTTGGCCAACATACCAGGGATTGATCCATGGACCTCCAGAAATTAAAGCATCAGCTGCTACGGGGTGCTTGTCTGATCTTGCTGGGATTATTAATATCTGAAATTATTAACATTGATATGGGAAGCCAAACACCAATTTAACTGTAAATTCCTTTGTATAAATTCCATTTGGCTTTTGGATTTAACAATTACTCTAAACATGCCTACAAAACCTAATTAATAAGCAATTTACTGAATCCACACAGTAACAAAACATTTATAAGCATTTGATCAAGATACAAAGACTAAACCCAGGGGTGCATAGGCCCATATTGGCTGGCTCCTGTGTGGTCATGCAGGTATTAGCAATGAACCCTTTAACAGTTTTACTTTTTATACTCTTTAATAAACAAGTGATATCATTGTCATTTACTATCTTTAGCTAAAAAGACATTTAAGGCAGTTCACCCTAATTTCTAGTCTTAATCCAGGTAAGATTTACAATCTCTTGTCTTCCCAAGGCCTATCCTCCCCTCTTTCTTGCTGCCCGAAAGTTTTTCCCACTGCATCTAGGTTCACACAGGCTTTAACATTTCCTACTTAAATATCAGGTCCTTATTTTCCTCTTCTCATTGGAGGACTCTTTGGAAAAACAGACTAAGATGAAGTTCTTACAGCTGAAACTTGAGCTGCATCTTTCCAAGTTTATCTACCAATTCTATCTTTTTTCTCCTTGCTTGTACTCCATATCCACAGGGGAGGAGGGATAGCCCAGTGGTTTGTGAATTGGCCTGCTAAACCCAGGGTTGAGAGTTCAACCCTTGAAGGCACCATTTAGGGACCTGGGACAAAACCTGTCAGGGACAGTACTTGGTCTTGCTGTGAAGACAGGGGACTGGAGTTGATGACCTTTCAAGGTCCCTTCTAGCTTGATGAGATAGGTACATCTCCATATATTTATTTGGAGAGCCCACAATCAGTTTGGGATTTCCAACCATTGGGATATTACCATTTTACTCATTTCACTGGCAAAAGAAACAAGGGCTTAATATTTCTAATTATAAAAAATTCAATGTGAAGATTTCTTAAATTGTGTCCAGGGCTGCAATTGCACTCATATAACATCCACATGGCAACATTAGAAATTGTTCACATGGAGGGGTAGCAGTAATGTATTTTTAGGTACTTTAATGAAGTTTAGCTCCCAAAAACAGGAGAAAACTCAACATAACCAGCTAGCTCTCTAGAGCAGTGGATCCCAAGTCCCTGGACTGGTGGCAGGCCACGAACCCCTGGCTGATGGGCCATGACAGTGACCAAACCTGAGATAGGAAGCTGCACAGCAGGTTTCTTGCTAGGATGCAGCGGCAGAAATGATCACTGAGTCAGGCAGCAGGAAGTTTCCTTCGAGGCCCTGGTGCTCAGACTGCAGTCAGGAGGAGGAATCTCCCACAGGGCCGTTCTCACTGCTCCCCGGGAGCCTCGGAGGGGTGGGGGGAGGAAGGTAAGAGACCCCTCCCACCTCTCCCCCCTAGAAGCGGTGCCCCAAGCTGCAGGAGGAAGAGTTTGACCCCAGGCTGCTCCCAGTGGAGCTGGTTGCGATCCCTGCCTGGGCCCAGGGAAATTGCAGCCAGCTCAGCGTGTGTGGGGGCTGGGAGGGGGCTAAAGAGAGGCTGTGGGGTAACAGGGATGTTTGAAGCTGGGGCAGTAGGGCGATGCAGGAAGTGGTGAAGGGAGGTTGAGGGATTCAGGGGAGACTTATGGGGCAGATGGGAGCAGGGGTGCAATGGAGGAAAACTCTAAGGCTGGGTCACAGGGAGGAAAATGGGGGGTTGGAAGGAGGAGAGGCTGGGGGGGGGGGGGGAGAAGATTGGGAGCAAGAGCAGCCTGGCTGGGGAAGGGAGACACAGGGCAGGGGTTGTAGAGAAGGTGAGGGGGAGATACAATGGCAGCTCCCCCCACCCCATAGGGCAGAAAGGGGGGAGGGCAGAAGTGACTGGTGGTAGCATTTGGGGGCACTAGTTCCTATGCTCCTAACAAAATTTCAGTTGCTAAATAGGGTGCCCCAAATGCCCCCTCCCCTGTGGGTGCCCCTCCCTGCACCTTTCCCTCTGCAGGCACCAGTCGCCCCGCCGGAGGAGCTGCCCCATCCGGCAGCCAGAGGGGAATTCTTTTTGTGATTTTTTTTCCTGTGTTGTAGATCTCTGCAAACTCTGATCTGTTACGGACTGGCAACGTGTTATTTGCCTATTCATTATTTGCATAATGAATATACAAATATACAGATAAAATTATGCTGGTCTACCAAAAGTTTGTAAATGGGTTTGCCAGTCCACAGTATAAAAAAAAAAAAAAAAAAAAAAAAAAAAAAAAGATTAGGAACTGCCATTCTAGAGTCCACCGGCAAGCGTTCCATGGCCCAGCAGTAGTCCACAGATCACCCTTGGTTAAACTGCTCTAGATCAAGCAGCATGAGAAATCTAAGATTTTAAGATCTAGGTTAAAATAAAAACCATGAAGCTAACAGGGTAACATAAGTTGAACTATACTTATAAAAATATTTGTTTTGGTTCTTTTATTACGAGATTTAAAGTCTTTCAATTGTAGCCTTCCAAATAGCTGTCATATGGGAAAATACTAGTAGGCTCTCTCATTTTAAGTAGCTTTAGTAATATAATTAAAGATAAGATAATCCAACACAATCAAAGGACAACAGTTGATATTCAGAGGTGCTGGTTCTGGAGAATTTTAGAACACTTACTGGTAATAAAAGCTGTAATCATATTGTTTGATTAAAAAAAAGTGTCCACTGACGTGATGTCAGAATCCTCTTTGAGGAATGTTTGTTTCACTAAAGATGGGGGGGCGGAGGGGAGGAACCCCAAATCAGTCCCTCATCTCCTTCCTCCCTTGCACCTCAAGTGGCAAAGGAGAGGTAAGATAGAAGATCACCACTTCCCCACAAACACAGCACAACTTCTGGGTGCACAAAAAGGGACTTGGCAGCCTCTCTTGGGGCATCCTTCCACATTATCCATGCTTGGGAGAACCAAAGTTCTAAAGTGAACAAGCTATTTGAAAGAAGCAACTAGAAGACACACCCCACCAAAAAGCCTTCCTAAATTAGATGGGTGCATATTTTGTTTAACAGCAGCATTGATGAAAGTGTATCAATTGTGCATTTCAAAGACATATCAACCTGGTAATATCAAAGTGACCTACCAAGGAGTGTGCACATGAAAGGTCTATTTTTCTCCCCTCCTCCTCAAAATAAGAAAAGCACCACACATACACCTTGAAATATAAATCTAAAAAGTCACACACAGGGTTATGGTTCTTATAGCAATTTAAGTTCGCCCTACTGCATTCTAAAGTTTGAGAATTACTAAATTGTTAGGCACAATACCAGTGAGTAGTACATGCACTTCAGGAGAACTAATAATATTATGAGAACTTTAGCTTCTTTTTTAATTTAACATTGATGCTGGAACCTTAACTGAGAATTTGCTCACTGATGAGTAACTTAATTTTTTTAATTAAGTTGCTTTAAGGAAAAAACTCAATCCAAAAATCATCTCTTTTGCCTCGCATAGTTTTCTTATGAGTTGGCATTTACTTTTCAGAATTTAATACACTGCAAGGATTTCAGGAAAGATATTAAGCTCAAACTCTTCCTGGACCCCTAAAAATGCTTCACTATTATCCACTATTTTCTTGGGGGTGGGGGAAGCTGGGAGGGCGAATTGCTTTTCATTAAGATACCAAAGATTTGAACTGGTGAATGACAAGGGAAGGAAAAAAAGCCCACAATGCAGCCAACCTATGTTAATGTCATACTTGGTTTTATTCCTGTGGCCAAGTACCTGAAGTTCAAGAAATACCAATTCTTACAGGACTGATGTATATTAAACAACCTTTTTTGGGGGTGGGAAAAGAGGAGCAATATAAAATAAAGTTCATAAGACATGTCTGGAGGAACAAAGTCTCACTTTGTATTGATCCACAAGATGTATTTTAGTAGTTAAATAGCTCTGGAATAAAACTTTAAAATCTTGGTACCAGAAAAGTTACATAGGAAGTTTGTCTTGAAAGGGTCCATTCTTTCTGTCATCAGCAGTTCAGTCTCTTCAAAATACACCCTGCAGGAGTTATTTCCATTTCCTGAAGCAAAGCAGTATTTTGAAAGCTACTACAGAAAAGAAGTGTTCTGGGGAAAGCTTTGTAGATTTCAAATCCAAAAAATTTTCCACAAATATAATTATGGAATTAGATAGTTAGTTACTCGTATCTTGTTCCAGGGCCCTCAAAATACCATTAGTTTTGTTCTTCTCTAGAGAAGTGGCCTTTTTCATGGTCATGGTAGCAAACAGCGCATCCATCATTCCCAGAACTTCAAGTAGTTCCGCTTGGTAGTCAATCTCTTTTTCTATAATCTCTTGGAGTTTCAAGAACTGTTTATCAATAACTGCTGATTGTCCAACCACAGGGAGATAAATATCTGAAGAAAGCAAAGTTACTTAAGTGAGTTTTATGTCACTTGGTTCTTATTTTATAAACATATATTTTACTTTCTAAAAATACAGTTATTTATGATAAGTTTTGCTTTGTGGCAAAACAAAAACTTTCATGCTAGTAAGTCTGAAGAGGGATTCAATTTTGTTTAAATGTTTACTACTTGTGGTATTATTTACTGGGAGAAGTTGGGGATGCTAATCATATCACATAACTGCATTAAATAAAAGCACCAAGGGCATTTAAAGCCTACAAATGGGAACTTTTGTATCAAGAGTTTAATTAATCAAAGTGAAGCATATAGCCAGATCAGTCATCTGGCAAGAAAAAAATAGATCTCTACATTCACTACTGGCTCTTTTTTTTTAAATATATTAGTTTTAAATTCCACATTGGGTGTATGGGCAAAAATGTAGACCTTTACTCTTTAGACGAGAGTATGCTTAGTTTGGAATAGGAGTTTTCTTTTGGTACAGTACTTACCAATAATCATTTCTGCAACTTTTATCAACATAGGAGCAAATCTTGGCTCAACCACGTATCTGCAAACAGAGCAATTCTTACAATTAAAATATTGGCCATTTACTCCCATACGACCAGTTTTCCTATACTTAAACTTGTGTGTGGTAAGTTGTACTTAACTAGACAACTTTTCATTCACACGAAGGGGTAAAAGCAGTCCTAGGGATTAGGGATGTTAAAATTAGATTAATCAATCAAATAGTCGATGGAATTTCCATTGACTCTTTGATTAGTTGATAAGGGCACTTCCGCTTTGAAATGTAGCAAGAGACCACCCAGCTGCTGCTACATTTTAAAGGTGGAACTGCCATGCCGGGTTTCAATCTTTGAAATGTACAAGAGCCCCAGTAGGGGCTCTTTGAGCGTTTCAAAGATTGAAACACCGCATAGAGTCTTCTGCTACCTCCAGGCTCTAAGTCCCCTGCTAACCCCAGCCTCCATGCGGCCGCTTCCGCTTTGAAATGTACAAGAGTCCCCGCTGGTGCACTTGTACATTTCAAAGGTGGAACACCGCCGCTGCCCCCTCCCACACAGCTTGGGGGGGAACCAGCCTTTAAGCCGGCTCCCCCCAGCATCCCTTCTTCTTCCCCCCCCCCAACCCCCCGCTACCTCTTTCTGATAGAGGCATCAACGGGGAGGAGGGACAGCGAATAATCGATTAGTGTTTCGACTGTCCAATAACCTTTTGCTTATTGATTAGTTGCTTACATCCCTACTAGGGACAAGATAAGCAAAAAGTCACATGTGGAAACCCGTCAGTAGGGAAAGCACTGAGGCTTGGAAACGTGGCAATATTCTTTTCAAATAAAGGAAGATAAAACACAAGCTCCAGACAACAGTACTTATATTAAGGTGGAGTGGGAAGATTGCAGGCAAATGAGTGAGATAGAAAGTTTAAAGAAACTGCATCCTCTTTAAAGAATGTATGAGACCTACCATAAAGACAGAGCACACCAAAACAGATCAACATGCATTTTATAAATGAAAAGCACTGTCTAGTGACCATGAAGGCACACATCCATTAAGTAATTATGAACAGGGGTAAAATCTAGACTTATGCCTGAACTGAGATCAGTGGCAAAATTTCTGTTGACTTCAGTGGGGCCAGGGTTTCACTCTAACAGTCTTGACAGAGGTGTCTGCAGATAAGCACGGCAAAAGATGGCAACAAAAAAAATCTGTTTTATGAAATAGACTCATCAGCAGTAGTTTAGGTGATACCTTATCAAGAAAGACATGAGAACGCTCAATTGTGTTTCATCTCTTCCGGCAAGTGCATTTTTCAGTGTTCCTCTGCGATTTAGCTCCTGCACGACTGCAACTGTAATTTCAGGTGTCTTGTTCTGGGCCTAAGGGAATGTGAAGAGTTTAGTACCAGTGCTCATCTTCAACATTAAATGAAATCTACCTAGGCATAAGCTATACCAAAAGCAGTAGTATTCCATAAGATGAAAATATAAGTTTCAAATGAATGCACTGAGTATTGGTGCACAAAAGGAGTAATGGCCTTACCTGAAGTACTACATCTAGAGCCTTAGAAACCTGGAAGCTTTTCAGTAGTTTGTCGTACTTTTTCAAATGACTTCTCACCGGTTTACTAACAAAGAAATCCTCCTAGAATTGAAAGGGTAGAACAAACATGTTTAATACATTTTTTAAAATGTTTTGTTAGCATTAACACTACTTCTCCATTTCCTTCTATTGTTTTTCCAGATGATGCAATTTGCTATCCATGTGCCTTCTATTCTTATCAGAAATCTGGGCATGTTTTCAGGGGAAAAAAAAAAAAAGTGTATTTGGAAAAATCACATTTAAAATGCAGTTGTCAGTACAGCTAGTTATATTATTCCTTTTAAAAACCTTCATACTTATATTAGTGGAAAGATTCTTTTCTTAAAACTTATTTTGAAGAATTATACAGGATGCAGCTATCAAACTATCCCTCCTCTCCCCCATACCTGCTTTGGCATGTAGTTTCTTCCTTTTACAAAGGTTCTGTATGCTGGCCGTTTCTTTTTTGGAAGACGTTCTTTGCTCTCTTCATGTTTTCTGTGTCTAACATTTAGTACCCCGTTGGTCATACCTACAACTATAGTTTCATCTTCTGGCTAAAGTGAATAAGAAATTGAATTAGTAACAAAAGTCTACAGATTACATAAACGTTATTTATATATTTTGTATGAAACACATCTGATAAACCCCCAAAAAATACTATGGTTTACTGATATAAGCAAAATTTTTTGATGCATTAGCCTTTAGTTCCATAGTGGGCTGCTGGCCGTTACAATTCTTTACAAAGTGAAAATGTCAGGGTGGATAAGGGTTTGGACAAACCATCCTGTAGCTCTTTCAGGGCCATTAAAATATCTAGATCTAGTCATCTAAATATTAAGTTGTAGTCAGAACAGAATACTGCTCGCTACAAATGTGTTGAATAATTTACATTCCGTTTTTAATACTGTTATACTAGTAATCCCTCATTGAAAGGGCACTGTTCACAACTCTTATTCATAATGCCTGCTTTATATTACAACTGTTTAATATATCTTAAGTTTAAACTGGTCCCAAGAATCTAAGTATACTATGCGTCCTATATTTTTAGTGTGTGTATAAATATTCAGAGTAGTGTTCAAAAGCTAAAAGCCAAGGGCAGGCCAGGAGAGGGTGGCAGAGTGGAGCCAGAGTGGGTGGCAACAAGGTTCACCCACTCCCCTCGCTCACTGCAGTTGCAGGCTCCTGGGACACTCCGGTTCCTGCCACCACAGTGAGCGAGGGGAGTGGGTGAACCCTGCTGCCACTCCACATCAGGCCCATCCATAGGACAGTTGAGGTGGCCACTGCAGGGCCCTGCAAAAGCACAGGGCCTAGGGGGCTGCCCCCAAACTTCCAATAGGCCCCTCACAGCCATCTCTTGGGAGCAAGACAAGCAAACCTCCTGAAGAGCCAGAGTGGGGGTAGGGAAGGGGGAAGAGACAGTCAGCTGGTAGAAAGTCTGGCATTTTCACAGTGGCCCTCTGAACTACCACTGGGAGGCAAAGGGAGCTGTGTCTGACCAGCTTCTCAACCCCACCAGACAGAGAATCTGGATCTTTCCTTAACTCTCAAGCAGAGAAGGTAAAAGGCTGGCTTGCCAAGCAGCTCATTCCTTTCCTCCTCTGACAGGACAGCAGCCACAATTAGCTTTGCCTGGAGTTAGGGGTGAGCTGTCAGGCAGCCACAGAAACACAAAGCCACATTCCCTGCCAAGAGGTTGTTTGTCCATAGCTCCTCACATAGAAACTAGTTTTCAGTTTCTCTACCCTTAACCCTTTATCACAGGAGAAGGCTGTACAAACAGTGAGGAAGATATCAGTGAACTGTTTGATTTTGTCCATGTCCCTCAGACCAGACTGGTTCTAAAAGGCTCCTAGTTCAGGTGCCCTCATAGTCTAACACTTGCTGACTAGCTGTCATGCTAGAGCTGTGCAAGGCTCCCCAACCAAGGAAGAGAAGGACTGTCTTTACAAAGCAAAGCAAAGCACAGCAACATTCCCTTCCCACTTATTCATCCTTGGGGGCTCAAGACACTCCCAGCTCAGAGTACACAGCTAAGACCAGTGCCAACCCCAGCTGCATGACACCATGTTAAGCCAATGGATTTATGACAGTCTAATGTGTAGTACTCAAAGCTTCTGGATAATAATTGTGTTATAGAATTCATTCCGTGATCCTCAAACACATAGCATCCTTCTGAAATTTAGAGATTGCAATGAAAGCTAAAAAGTAAATTAGGAAATGGTGTATTTAAAAATGGTAAGTGGCTACATAAAGAGTCTACAAAAAAATTAATATTATACTTACAGCCAGAGCAAGACTAAGAATTGATGCCGCATAATTAAAGCTGTGGACTACTTTGTAGGAGGTTGTACTGTAAATCTTCACATGCCTACACAGAAGAGCAATTTATTTACAGACTTCATATTTCCATGTGTCAGCACAGATATTTTACAAGAATTTCACCTCTCTTACAAATGTTACAGACCCTTCTAAAGAGATGTCAACAAGTTTTACATAGTAATTTCTTCATTCCACAATTGATTTTACTATTGCTAGTCTCTTCAGATACCTAGCCTGCAGAAAGATTTCATATTCACAAATTCTCTCACTTGCTGTACCATAAGGTTGTGCAGGGGTTCTCAAACTGGGGGTTGACCTCTCCGGGGTCGCAATATGGTTACACAGGGATCATGAGCTGCCAGCCAAATGGGACTGGCAGTCCCAAACCCACATTTTTTATTTATAAGGGCAGGGAAGTCACATTCAGACTTGTTGTGTGAAAGGGGTCACAAATACAAAAAGTTTGAACAATTATATCAATGTTTGCAAACACCTGGTTCATTGCCCAGTCCTGGCCCCTCATTATATATTTATGTGGTCTATGTTATACAGATTCTATAGAAACTAAACTTTTATTTAAAATAATATTTCAATTTCTAGCTTTCAAATAACTTTTCAAACTTGAACCGAGTGTCAGGGTAATACTGCCTTCCCTACACAGCAAAGTAAAAAAAAAACAATGGCTCAATCATTTGAAACTCATCTTTTTAACCTCTTTTTGAACTAGGTATCTCATTCTGCCTGTTTGGCCCCCTCTTGCTAGTGAGTTAAGAAGAGGAGGAGAAAATGAAGAGAAAGTAGAAGAGATAGTTTCCTTTAGAGTTCTTCTACTGAATTGTTTCCCAATCCAAGGATCAAGAGGAGACAGAAAGGACCAGAGCAGCTACTTTTAGTGGCAGAGAACAAGTGCTAATGTGAATGAAGAGTGAGGTGGAGGTTGCCATTTTTGGTGTAAGGTGCAAGGGATTATTTGCATTAGGACTCTGAACTAGACTGAAATTAGAGGCATCAGTAAACAAGTGTAGCAGTAAAGAGTTTTCATATTAAACTGGGCTAAGTTGGGTGTGGTAGTAGTATGGGAATAATTTAAGTTTGAAGTTTCAGGAAATGGAATAGCAATTTGGCAAAAAGTCACAAGTTAGCTCTCAGAACGACTTAATTCCACTTAATTCAGGGCTACTCAACTTTGGAAGCCCCGGGGGCCACAATGATACTCACAGCACATGCTGAGGGCCGCAACTTATGTGTGGTTGCATATACATGCAAATATATATGCAAATAGCTTCTTTCACATAATGCCCCGGTGCTCCCGGCACCTCCTCCTTGGGGGCTAGAAATGCTGACACCCTGTACCTGTCTGTTCTAGCCAGCCTATCCGCTTGCATCTTTCCGTGCTCACCCCACCTGGGAGATGCCTCACCATTGTGGAGCGTGTTCCCAGTAGAGGCCATGTTCAAAGGATCCCACCCTCAGGCCGCATGTTGAGCCCCACATAAACTCAAACTGCACCGTGGGCTGCAAACAAATAGGTCGTGGGCCACATGTGGCCCACAGGCTGCGTGTTGAGTAGCCCAGACTTAATTTATAACTGCACTATTAAAAGTAGAACAAGACCCCAGAATGCATTTCAACTTTATTTACACCAGTAATTGAAGTATTCGTATGAAAAATATTGCCTTTATTTACTTTAGTCTGATGTTGTTGTAAGTCTCCTGCCTTGATCTATAGCAGTCATGACTGCAATGTATTTTTTCCAAATTTAAAAACAACAAAAATCCCCAAGTTAGATGATAGGTGAAAGATACTAACCTGTCTAATGATCCTGAGAGCAGCCTTTGCCCAGAGCTACTGAGGCATAAACAAGTTACAGTTTTATGGTGATTTTTCAGAGAAACTAGCAATTGCCCTCCTCTTAGAATGTCCCAGACTTTAACATACCGACCTCCTATAAACAGAAAACACATGCAAAATAGTTTTGATATGCACCACATTTAAGCTTCTTTGCATACATTTTTCAGTTAAGAACAAACAAAAAGTCCTGGTTTCCTTTTAACACTAAGTTTGTTGCCTCCATTCTTGTCCATTTAAGATAATGGCATCTGCATTCCTATCAAACAAACTGAGTTTATATTTTATAGGACACACAAACTTCCTCTGGACCAACTGGAAGGAAAAATATTGCATCACTCAGATGATTGATACCCACAACTGCTACAACCTGTGTTATGGAGGGAAGTTACAAGCTTTACTCTTTTTAAGAATATTATAGAGTAGTGGTCACCAGCCAGTAGACCACGATCTACTAGTAGATCTTGGAAACCTCTAACGGTGATCCTGGCTGGTTTGGACAGGAAGCTATCGAGCACACTGGCACTTCAGTTGTCTCTCCACCTGCTGTCATGCTGCTCCTGCCCTGGAGCTCCACCCCTGGGAGCCTCCTGCTTGCTATGCAGGGGGTGGAAGGGAAGGGGGGGGGGGGCCACTGATGTCAGGGTATCCCTCCTCCCCCCACTTCTATACCCTATTTCCACTCAGAGAGAAGGGGAGAGAAGGAGCTTGGCAATGCAAAGCTCTGTCACTCACACGCTGTGTGTCTCTGTCATTCTCACAAACACCAACTGTCCTTCACTCTCATCTCCCAAACCAACACATACACGGGGGGGTTGTTGTTACTTCTTTTACTGCTTGCAAAGTGGGTTATTTTTGGTTTTTGACTGGTCTGTGCATTTCATAGTTTTCATTTCTCTCTTAAAGAATTAAATTTAAGCGTGAGTGTTGTTATAAAATGCCAAACCTGTCATGTCAGGAGTCATTATCCCTATGGTAACTGCTGCTCCTGGAAGTGGCTGGCATGTCCCTGCAGCCCCTGAGCAAGGCAGAGCAGGGGTTCTCCACATGCTGTCCTTGCATGCAAACACCACGCCTGCAGTTCCCATTGATCAGTAATGGGGAACTGTGGCCTGTAGAAGCTGTGGGCTCAGTACCTGTAAATGAGGGGCAGCACATGGCACCCTGGAGCCATTGCTGTACATGCCAGCTGCTTTCAGGAGTGGTAAAGGGCCAGAGCAGGAGTAAGCCTGCCTAAACCCCACTGCTCCACCACCCAGAAGCCCATCTCAGTTAAAAGCAGGCCAGAGCCTGCTTCCTGAACCCTTGTCTCAGCCCTGAACCTCCTCCTGCACCCAAACTCCTTCCCAGAGCTTGCACCCTGAAACTCCTCCTGGACCCCAATTCCCGACCCTGGGCTAAGCCTTGAGTCCCTCCGACACTCCAAACTCCTTGGCCCAAGACCAGCGTCTGCTCCCCATCCCCTACCCCAGCCTGGTGAAAGGGAGTGAGAATGGGGGAGGGAGAGGGATGGAGTGAGACTGATGAGGCTTCAGAGAAGGGGCGGAGCAGGGGCGGGGCAAGGGTGTCTGGGTTTGAGGTAGATCTTACATTGCACTTAAATTGAAAAAGCGATCTTGTGATTAAAAAGGTCGGGGACAACTTATCGAGGCTCAATTTGGAGTTGGGGGATCCTCTCTGTGTTGCAGCAGTGGGAAGGTGGGTCAAGGAAGAGGAGAGACCCTGAAGAAGAGTCTCAGCCCTTCAGGTCAGGTGCAGAAAAGTCACATCTTTTAAGAATGTTTTATGGGACAGAAGATTAATTCATCCAATTCATTCACTCTTACTCAATAAGGCACTATACCAATGAGAGTCAGTTTCCAGTTTCTAAAGGCTTCCTTTTTTTAAGTTTTGATTAAAAGCAAGTGGGAACAGATTAGAGGTGAAGAACCTCTCCTGAGAACTCCCAGCTACCTACTCCCTGAATTCAGTTCTAGGGACAAACAGCAAATTCATTTCAGACAAAGTACTACTACAAAGTACTATTACTACAGTGGGATCTCTGAGACAGCTAGTGCCAAGCCACTCATGGCAACAGGAGAAGCAAGAGTTCACTGCATCATTAATTAATAAACACAGATGAAGTGTACAGCCTAGGTGTTTCACTCTCAATAGTGACACATGATAACCCATTCTGTGGCTGCGAGTAAAGGGGGAGAAGAAAGAAAAGAAATTTCAGTTTGTTCAAATACCTGCAGATACTAGAAGACCCCCAGAAGGGAAGAGAAGAACACTCTCCACAGGCTGGCCATGCTCTACAGTCATAACACTTTTTTCTCTCCGTGCATCAAATACTTTCACAGTGTGATCATATGAACCTGAAAAATACCCCCCAAGATCAGTTTTAAGAACCCAGAATAATTCAAGAACAGAACAAAACCACCACCACGTCCACCACCAACAAAAACACCCATACACTCAGATCTAAGAAGAAATAAATGTTCAGTCCCAAGCCAAAAATCCATAGGACATACTGACCAACAGAAAAGCACTTATCTTCACAGTGTAACTAGTAGTGTCTACAATGCATTTGAGAGAGTGCATCATCTGTCGGTTCAAGAACTCCTCTGAAATGGTAAGAGCTTGGACCACCAAATTTGGTATACAACTTCCTCTAATTCTAACTTAAAGCAATGTAAGGGTTTGGCTGTGCTAGGAAAATGGGATATGTCTGAATGGTATAAGGTTCTCACTTTTAGTTGTCCACACCACTCAGATTAGTTTTTTCTACCTAGCCTGGTATTCACAAGATTCTTGCTGCTGAAGTCATAAAAGTCACTAGAGCTAGAACATTGGCTTCTATACCATGTAAAAACCTCGAAACGTCAGCTTTAAGTGTAATGATGCATTACTATAGTCCAAGCAGTAGTCAACCATAACTTTATTTTAGTAGTGCTCTGTGTAAGCATTATCTGTCACTTATATTGTGCTCTAAGTGTGCATGGTATTTAATCTTCAGTGTTTTGAAGATATCAGGAAATTCAGTAGTAACTGGTTCTAATTGTTACTTAAACACATTTGTTCCATTTCTGAAACAACTTTTCAACCACACAAGTCATGTTCACTGGTGTCATCTTTTCCTAAAGTATTAGCAAAAGCATTCAATTCTTTGGATGTATTAGCGATGTAAAATCCTGTTTAACCAGTTAACTGGTTAAATGTTACGTCTAATTGGTTAACTGCTTAAACGTGGATGGACAAGGTACTACAGGGTGCTCTAGGCTGGGCCTGCCGTGCCACACCACAGGGCAGCTGGGGGGGCCACTCAAGCCCAGCCACCAGTAAACCACTGACAACTCTAATGGAAGGATTTCTTATAAATAAGTAAGTAAAGAAGCAAGATATAGTCTAATTATTTTAGCAGAATCATTGACTGAAAAGGACCAGAGTCCTGTTCCACTCACTATGAAACAAGGTAAAAAACAAAAATCAAAACCAAGAAACTGGCATAAGAGGCAAGCCCACTGTCCTACTGTAATAACAGACAATTCAAGACAGACAAGATTTTACAGAACAAACCTGTTACAAAAAGATCTGCATTCAGTTTACTTATACAGCCACATCTCACATAATCTGTATGCTCACTGTACGACACAACTGCTGTTGCACTTGGGATATCCCACACCTTCGAAGTATAATCGTCAGCACCAGAGACTACATGGTATTTATCAGACAGAAAGTCCACTACGTGTACTGCTCTAGAAACCAAAATCAACAATGTTCAAGATTACTACAAGTACCTCAAACTTTGAATGCAGAGTTGTTATAGGAAAACGCATTGCTTTAACCTGAATTGGTATAGGATAAGGTAGACAATGAAATATCTGCTATTAGAAGGTATAGTGCCACAGCTTGCAAGTCAGGTACTTCTTCAGTGGTTCAAATTTATTATTAAAAGCACAGGCCCCCAAAGGTGGGCTATATGGACTTTTTCAATACCACCCCCCCCCCCGGCAAAGGACAATTACATATTATTTTGTATATAAACAGAATAAGAATCTAATAATTCTATACAAGGGTTGTAAGGGATGGTCACGCTGTACACATTTACTTGTACTTCTCTAACACCATCAATATCTTTACAACAACTTTTTCCTTTTTGAATTGCTAAACCAGGAGGGTGTTTTTATTCAGTTTGGTGCCCACTCCTTACCAATTTTGGCAAATTTTAGGATTTTTTTTTAGTTTGAGAATGTTCTTTTGTTGAAGACTATGTGTATCTTTACTAGGGATGTAAAATACTGTTTAATTGGCTAGCTGGTTAAACACTGTTAGTGGGGGGACCACACCTGCCGGGCTGGAGTGCCTCCCCCTACAAGACTGGAACAGCGTGCTGCCCATGGCAAGCAGGGAAGTGCTCCAGCCCCACTGATTAACCTTAACAAGAAAACCAGCAAAACTTTCACATCCCTACTCTTTACATAAGTAGCTGATTTTGTACATTAGCCTGGGGCCGGGGGGGGGGGGGGGGCCAAGCCTAGTAGATTCTGTGTGTTCCAGTCCTACAGGAGGGCAGTAGGGGGCTTGCTCCCAGGCCTGAGGCTCCCCTCCCCTGCATTATAGACACTCCTGCCTTTTAAGTGGCATCTGATTACCTAGATGGCAGAGATTATTTTCTACAATACTCAATATAGTCATTTTGAAATTAAGAATTACTGCCACGGCAATTCTGAATTTCTTATTAGGGACATTTGAAAGCTTTAATTTTTTAACAGCACCCAAAAAAATGTGGAAGTGTAATGTTAAGACATAAGAACTGCCATACTGGATCAGACCAATGATCCATCTAACCCTATATCCTGTCTTCCGAGATTGTTCATTCCCTCTGGGGCGCTTGGGATTGGCCAAAACAGGTAATTATTGAGTGATCCATCCCCTCTCGCCTGTTCTGACAAAGAGAGGCTAGGGATACCATCCCTGCCCGTCCGAGTTAATAGCTATTTATGGTCCAATCCTCCACCTAGTTCCTTTTAGAATCCTGTTATAGTCTGGACCTTTACAACATGCTCTGGCAAGGAGTTACACAGACTGACTGTATGGTATGCAAAGTAGTACTTCCTTTTGTTTTAAACCTTCTACCTGTTAATTTCATTTGGTGCCCCCCGACTTTATATGTTATAGGGAATAAGTAACAACACTTCCTTATTTACTTTTTCTGCACCAGTCATGTTTTTAATAGACCTCTAACATATCTCCCCGTCCTCACCCATCTCTTTTCCAAGATGAGATATCCCAATCTCCTTATATGAAAGCTGTTCCATACCCCCTAATAATTTTTGTTGCCCCTTTTCTGTATCTTTTCCAATTCCACTCTATCTTTTTTGAGATTGTGTGACCATATTTGTATATTGTCTTCAATATGTGGGTGTACCATGGATTTATACAGATGCAGCGATATTTTCTTATCTAATAATTTCCTAATGATTCCCAACATTCTGACTGCTACTCTACACTGAGTTGATGTTTTAAGAAAACTATCCACAATGACTCCAAGGCTAATCCACAAAATATACTACGCAAAGTATTCCATGGTATTTCAACCATAAAATTTACATGAGAAGACTTATAATACACAATGAATAAAAACATGTTGCCTTACTTAGTGTGACCATCAAATTGTCTTAATGCTGCTCTTCCAGTAATATCAAATAGCCGAACGACACCTTCTTCACTACCAGCAACCAGCAGCTTGCCATCATCTCGATACGTAGCACAATAAGCAGCATCTTTGAAGCGAGAGAAAGTTTTGATTGGCTCCTGAGAGTACCGACCATAAATATGGATCTAATAAAAATTACAAATTTCAAATTAGTAAATTCTTATTCAATACCAACTGAAAAGTGAAACTGGGCTTATTATGAAAACTTACCCTTGAAGAGGCTGTGACAGCATAATTATATGGAGGAACTGGAGAGAAGTCAATCTTATTCACCGCACCAAATTCTTTTATCTGAACAGGAGTCTAAATGAATTGAAGTAATTAAAAGAGAGGTCATTTTTACCATAACAGTAGGCTTACAAAGACATGGAAGTTTGACCTAGATAGTCTACAATTATTTTCTAAGCTGAATTACAAAAACATTAAAAAGTTAGAACAGAAAAAATCATGGTTGGATTTAAAAATAATAAAAAGAGATTGTCCCCCTCCCAGTTTTTTTTATTTTTCTTTTTGTTTCTAATGTTACGTTTTACGCGTGTTCTTTCATTACTAGGGAATTAGCCAAAATGCAAAACGTGTTCATACTATTATTATATACTTTTAAACTATCCATGTGTACATAACTAAACTGGTGTACATTTTGAAGACGATGTACTGAAACTTATTGTGATAATTGCCATTAAGATAAATGGAGGTGACTATATTTTATTTGAGTAAACTGCATACACAGGAGGAAGCAATTCATAATTCAAGTTAGTCTGGAGTCTTGAAGTATTGACTTTATACTCATAAAATGGATACGAGTTTAAAATAGGTATATTAAGAGGCATATAATTCGGTAATCATGTAGTCAACAAAAATTTTATTGACTACATGATTAATCAATAAGAGTTAGCACCATAGGTACTGAGTCCCAACTTGTGCCAGGTCCTGGCAACCACCCCTGCTACAGCTCTGGAAGTAGCCTGGCTCAGTCCCAGGAGTTACCCCCACAATGGCTCTGCATTAAAAGTATTTTAATAGCAGGGTGGGTAAAATCAAGACAAAACATTTAAGCAAGAACTACTACACAAACACCTAAGTTATTTTTTCTATATAGTTAATTATGCACTCTCACCTTGTAATTCTTCCAATACAAAGTATCTTGTGTGATTTTCTCACCAAGCTTGGGAAATGACTGAACCACGACAGGTTTATAACTGGCCATTATTTCATAGAGTTAGGTTCCCAAAAGCAGCAAGTGCAGCCCCCTGCTGTTATGCTCTCAATAAAGCAAAACTGTGGGGGGGTTTTTTGGGTTTTTTTTAGGTAAGTGGGACTGAAAAACAAGAGTTTACAATAAATTTTAAATATGAACTATAAAAGCACAACAAAGATGAATGCATGTAAAAAATAATTCAAAATACAAATAACGATTTTTCCATTAATGCCCTAAAATATCTTATCCAGCCTCCTGATTTTTAGTTTTGGGGGCAGGACTGAATGCAGGGGAGGTAAGGCCAAAGCATACAGTGGGTTAATACAGCAGCCTTACATCTGAGTGTTGAAGCTGGGTCAGATCACCCGTGAGCCCACGTTAGCTTCCATCCACGCTCATCACAACACACGCGCCAGTATCACTGAGGTCTGCTCAAGAGATAGTCTTGGGCTGAAATACATAATCTAAAGCATTCACCAGTCAGCACCTGCACAACGCAGCCACTGTGACAGCCCCTCCCCGGCGCCCAAGATCCCCCCCCCCCGACACCGAGGCAGCCCCTCCCCTCAGCACAGCGGAGCCCCAGTTTGGCCCATAGTTGCGGAGTTGCCGGCGCTGAGCGGAGAAGACGGGAGGCTCCTAAGACAGCGGCAGCCCCATCGCTGGGCAGGAGGCCCCGCCCAGCCACCCGGGCCCGGCTCACGCGCGCTGGCGCCGCGTTCTTCGGAGCGGGCTCTAAGCGGAGGGGCTCGTTACCCCAGCAGCGAGCTGCAGCCCCGCGCGGGGCGGAACGAGCCAGCAGCTCCCCGGCCTTAGGAGGCGGGCAGGAGAGACGGGGCCCGGCTGCTCTCCAGACCGAGCGGCGCAGCTCCCTCCCGGGGGGCAGACGCTGCTCTCTCCCGTCTCGGTCCCTACCTCTGAGCCCCAGCCTCTGTCCCGGCGGGATAACACAGGAGGCAGCTCCGGAGGAAGGAGCCCAGTGCTGCCTCAGCAGGCAGAAGTCACGTTGTCGTGGGTCCCTCGCCGGCTGCCATAGAGCATCACGTTGTTCCTGTCGCCCAAAAACTGCGTCACACCCACGTCTCTGACTCACGCGACCCTTTGAGAGACCCAATGAGAAAAGACAAAAGGGCTCCAACCTGCCCAATCGCATTGAGCGTTATTGGCGCCGTACCTGGGAACGCCCTTCCAGGCGAGAGGTCGGAAGGAAAAAAAAATCTTCATTGTTTTCTGTGATCAGAGGGGGAAATGACGTCATCGAGAATAACAACGTCGGCAATGAGAGCGATGTCCTAGGTCGGGCGCCACAGGTGAGAGGGTCCGACCCCGGAGACTTAGCGCGCTTAGCGCTTCCGCCCCGCCCCGCGCTCCGCCCCTTGAATAACGGCGCCACCCGGCTCGTGGGCGGCTGTTACGCTGAGAGTGTGACCGTGCGTACAGCTAACCGCTGCGCCTGGGCCCCTTGGTTAACCTTCACGGCTACTCGCAGGCTCCTGGTACACGCGCGCGGGGAGAGCCGCCTGGGCCCCTCACCCCCTTTGCTGCTGCTGCCTCTGTATGGGGAACAGTATGTGTGGGGCGCCAATTTAAAAGCCCTCTTCGTTGCAGAGTGGCTCCGGGCTGCCGCACCGCATGTAACTGCTGAAATTTTTAGCATGTGCATGATTATTTAAATGCATTGTAACGCCCTGGTTGCAATATGTCTGTGGGGCAGGGAAATACCTTATTTTATGCAAACGCTGGAAGACTGTGACTCCTCCAAAATTACCCTGACTTGGGATTAAAATTTAGGTCTCCTAACTGGTTTATAGGTAAAGGTACAGGAACTGCATTCTTCCTCCTTATAGGATCCATATAAACTTGGGGTTTATAATTTAGATAGGGAGGAAGGCAAAGATTGGAGTTCTGAGCTCTGGTGCTGTTTTATAGTTGTCTGGATTTTGTCTACACAGGGTAGTGATCTGAATTAGCTCTGATTGAATTGCAATTTACACACATTTCTTTTGGAGCAAGTTAGCAGGAAAAGGTTTGCATAGGTACAATGAAAGTCCTGGCTTGACAGAGTCCTGGCTGGGGTGATTTAGTTAGGATTGGTCCTGCTTTGGGCAGAGGGTTGGACTCGATTTCCTGAAATCTCTTCCAACCCTGTGATTCTATAATGGGCCACTTGTTTTATGTAACCAATAGTAACTCTGTTAAGATCTTAGAATACTAAAACCCTAGGCTGGGAAGACCTTAGGAGGTCATGGAGTCCAGCCCTCTGCCCAAAGCAGGACCAACCCCAACTAAATCATCCTAGCCAGGGATTTTGTCAAGCTGAGACTTAAAAACCTCCAGGGATGGAGATTCTACCACCTCCCTAAGTAACCCATTCCAGTACTTCACCACCCTCCTAGTGAAATAGTTTTTCCTAATATCCAACCTAGACCTTCCCCACTGTAACTTGAGACCATTGCCCCCTGTTCTGCCATCCAGTCACTACTGAGAACAGGCTCTCTCCAACCTCTTTGCAGCCTCCCTTCAGGAAGTTGAAGGCTGCTATCAAATCCCCCCCCCCCCTCACTCTTCTCTTCTGCAGACTAAATAACCCTTGACACTGCAAAGTGGCATACAGTACTATAAAAATACACATGTTTCTTGCTAACTTACTAATTGGAGCCTGGCTATTGTAATTTAGGCTCTGATGCAGAGAAAATCCTCTGAGATGGTAAAGTCACTTAATTCACATGGGGTGATAAATCATCATGCTTATTGAAATCCAGAAGTTATATTTAACAAGACTGGATCTGGTCCTGATATCACATACAAAAATATTTTTATTTACAAGTCATTATAATGGTGTAAAACAATCATAAGTAGACCAGAATCAGGCCCAATAATTGTGTTGCAGTTTCACTATAAACCAGCAGGCTACACTCAGGGTTAGTTTTCTATCTGAGATACCCATAGTCATCTTATGGGAGGGAGAAAAGAACAATTTTTTTCTATCAAAGAAACAAATTATTTTCTTCTGTGTGTAGTCTTGGGCCCAAAGCCTACAATTCTTACTAAGGCAGAGCTCTATAAGATATGGCCCTAAGAAGAGATGCTTTTCTCTAGCAGCGGGGTGGCAGGGGATTCCTGGGAGTGGTGCCGGCGTGCACTGGCTGCCCGCCCTTCCCCCAGGGACTATCAAATAGTCATGTAACCACAAGATTTTATGTGGTAACACAACTATTCAGTTATCCAATATCTAACATCCCTAATTTATTTGCACCGAGCTGGCTGTAAGCATAGTAATTAAAAGGTCAAATCCTGAAATCCTTATTTAGGTACTACTATTGTTGGCTTCAATTTGAACAAAAACTAAATAAAATCTAATACTGATTTTATTATTTGGTCTGATATTCATATTCATAGTAATATAAATGCAGCTAGTTTAACTGTAATATTAATAATGCGTTTTTTATTTCATTGTGAAGTTGTGACAGTGTATTCAAACTTTAAAACAATTTGTGTTCAATTGCAGATTGTTCTGAAGTCCAGATCTCCTCAGAGACTGCTTGGCTGGTTGGAAATTATGTTAGCAAACCACTGCCAACTGGAAACCATGAAGCAACATTTTACATAGTTGAGATTGAAATCATGGCATCTTCAACAAATCTAGATGTTGGGGCACAGATAATCGTGGAAGAGTGCACCAGCAGCTATAGTCTGTCTCACATGCCAGACATTAAAGTAGAGCACCAGCTTGACTCCACCACAGAAGAAGGCCCAGCTCAAAGTGTTGCCATGGGAATGAAATTTATTTTGCCTAATAGATTTGATATGAATGTCTGTTCTCGATTTGTGAAGTCGTTGAATGAAGAAGATAGTAAAAATATTCAAGACCAGGTTAACTCTGACCTTGAGGTGGCGTCTGTCTTATTTAAAGGTTGAACTTTATGGTACAAATTGTGTGTGGAGTATCTTCCCCTTTCCCCTTCACTTTTCAATGTTTTCTTCTTATCCTAACATTCTTAGAGTAGTTTTAAAACTACAAACCAAAGTTCAGGATGATTATTCCACTGTCTTCTATTTGCAAAAAAATCCATAGGCAAATATAATTAATTAGTGCCCGTCCCTGTATTTCTTATGCACTCAAAACTCCCATTAAAGTCTGAAAATTTTGGGTGCAGGAGGCAAGTTCCCTCACAAAACATGCAAGCTAACATGTAAAAATGAACTTGCTTAACCTCTTGATGTTTTAATCAATAACAATTTTCTATAATTTATTCCCTAAAATTTCTATTATACATCCAGTTCAAAAGTGGTTTAATTCAAAACTCCTTTTCTGCCTTAGTGTACATACATATATATATCTTTCAGAAGTTTTTTTTAAAGCAATGGGACGAAAGAAAATTCATAAATGAATGTACTTAGGCCATGAGTCTGCATTGAAGTACATGTCTGTGTTGTCATGAGAATATAATCATCTTTTGATGGCATAGTCCCCAATCTTACCGTGTTGCACACAGAAGGATTCTTGTGCCTACACAGAGCCCCATTGAAAGAATTGCAGGATCGGTTGTTTGTATTAATACACTTCCAGGTTAAATTTAGAGTTTTATCTCTTCCCTAATATGTTGATAAAATAACAAGTTTGTCACTGACTGACAAGTTGCTTCCTTTGATCTTGTTTTATCAGTATGATGTTGCTAGGCCTGCATCATTGCACTAATTGCCTTAGTGAGTCATTTTCACCTATTTCTGAAGGTGGTCAGTGATTCTGGGTCCAATTCTGTGAACTGTTCCATGTGGGCAGACCCTAACACCTATGTACAGCTTCATTGAAATTGAGGGGAGCTCTGTGCTAATATTCAGCTGCTCACACAGAACTGCTTGCAGAACTAAGGCTTATGCCTCTTACTTTTTACGTATCTATGCTTTTAAACTTAATTTTCACATTTCTGTACTATATGAAAACCATCAGTGATTAATCTTGTCACGGCGTTGAATCTAATCCATTTCCCATAATATATACAAGCTTTGACCCATACAGGTTTCCATTTTTTCTCCCTCTTGTCAATAGCTGCATTTCAGCCATCAGCTTAGGACATTTACTTTTGTAACCACAGCTGCAGCTATTTAATCTACAAATAAAATGTAATTTTGCTTGAATTATATTTACTCAAGGGTCACACACTTTTTTTTTAACGAGTTCTCTTCCTGAATTTGCACTCAGATATGTAAATGTTCAGTTCTTTATAGTATGACTCCAGAGTTACTGGACATGTTAATTAACCTCAAATCATTTAATTACTACTATACACTAGTGCCAAATCAATTCAGCTAGGAAAGCAACTTAATACTAGCTATGACTTCCTCCATTTAAAGTGTTAGGGTTTGTGTTTTGTGGTTTCTAATCTAAGTTCTCAGAAGTAATACATCCACTCTTGAGAACAGGAATCCAAAGTAGAATATATATATTATTTCAAATTACTGTACCTTTACTCATCTAAGAAATCTAGGAAAATAAGCCTGTGCACAGTGCAGATAAAACACAGCATAGAATGACCTTTAAGACTAGCTTCCCCACTCTATCACAGCTAGACATCAATTAATTTGAGAGCTCTCCATTTCTCTAGCTCAGTAATCATAAGACATGTTCACAATGCAATTCTAGTTTTGCTAAAGCAATTGTGAAACTATACCAAAAAGGAAACCTAGTGCATATGTAGACACACAGTAGAAAATTTGCATTATAGTTTTTGGATTCATCCTTAGAGCATCATTGATTTAGGGCTGCATTTGGTCCTTTCACTTTATTCCTTGGTACATATAATGAATAGTGAAAACACATTCCATCACTTTTATTTCATGGAAGTTTTTAATCTTTCTATCATATCAACATATTTTAATTTGATTTAAAATCTGTAGCTTTTCTTTGAGCATTCTTACAGTTAGTAAAACCGTTTCTCTTTTCCCTGTTGAATTTAGCTGAATGCAACATCCATACTTCCCCTTCTCCTGGAATTCAAGTAAGACATGTCTACACTCCATCAACAACTAAACATTTCTCACCAATAAAACAGTCAACTACTTTAACTAACAAACACAGGGGAAATGAGATCTCTACAACACCTCTCCTTGTAAATTGTAAGTAATCTTCCATGATATAGTAAATGTTGGGAATTGTAATTTAATAACTGCTTTCAGATGCTTAGATTTTTTTTTCATTAGGACCTTATACATTGAGGACTGAAGAGACTATTAGATCATCTAGTGCTGTATGGCAGGGACCATGTTTCATTTATTCACTCTGTATTGAAGCCAGTGGCTTGTGCCTAAGCCAAGCACATCTTTTAGAAAAGTATCCAAGTCTTGAGCTGAAGACCTTTCTGATTCTAGTCTTTTAAATGAAATTACTTGATATTTTAAAAACATTATTAATCTGTTATAGTGTAGGCACAGCAAGTAGAATTTACTAATTAATTGGTAAGTGCCAACAATGTTCTGGGCATTATACAATAAATATTAACACAGTCCCTGCTCTGCAGCAATGATAATCAAAGACCCAGCGAAAAGACATACCGACAGGAAGTTGTAAAAATTAATTTAAAAAAACTTAAACTGATAACCTGTAGTAAGATGAAGGCCTAAAACAAAAGCCCATGTAGCATAGGCCTGGTTTGAGGCCTGAGGTCTATCTACCAATAGATAAAAGATGTCTAACATAAAACAAAGCTAAGCTGTGAACAGGAGGCAGAGTCCTGCTAACAGAACTTGGCATGAACACTAATTAGTAATAGGCCCAGGTTGGAACAGTAATTGGTACTGGTCATAAGTTGAAAGCACATGGTACCACCAGCTCATTAAAAAAGCCTTGGTACCCACGCCCCACAGATACTGACCCAGGTTCAGGAAAGGGTTTAAAATGACAACATGGTGGATAGAGGTGATCTAATACAGGGCGATGGGTGGCATCTAAGAAGTGTCAGAGGGTGGTAACCTGAGTAACTTGTTTGTACCTGTATATAAAGTGGTGTCTTGGGGGGATAGTCTTTGTCCAGCTGCAGGGCAGTGGGAGTTTCCCTCTGGTTGTGCTGAGGCCAGTGTAAGTACATGTGTGTAGTGATTTGGTAGAGACTACTGACAACTATTACTGTACTTTGCATAACAATAAACCTGGCCGGCCACCTTCAATCCTTATCTGATTTGTGGTCTTTGGGGGCCCACTTGGGGTCTGCTGTGGTCACTGGGCCCACATGATTGAGCACACACGCAAATAGGCTTCTGGTTATCATCATCAGTGGGGCCAGAGACCTGTGAGTACACCTTGGCAGTAAATCCTGACCCCTCTGGAATAACTGCATAACCTACAAGAGCTTTCACCTTATAAATGGCCACAGTTTGAAATCTTAAACATACATCTCTCTGAAACTCAGCAAGTTCAATGGCCCATTCCTATTCAGCAAGTGAAAGAGAGCTATAGCAGGTAATGCCCTTTTCTGAATAAAAGGTGTATCCTTTCTGAGAAATAAAATTGTAACACTGAATAGGAATGGAACGGTGGACATTTATTTAATGGAAAGCCATTGGCAAACAACATAAAGTATTATCAATTTGTATGTATAACTATGTCCCTTCCCAAAACAGAATGATTGTACCCTCAGTCTCCATGTCCATGGCAAGCTTGACATAGGCAGACCTCTGTGCTTGTACAAATCCCTATGTATCAAGGATCAAGACCTTAAATGTTTGGTCATTATTAGATTATTAAAGTACTCTGCTGTAATAACTGTTTCCATCCCAATGTTTTGGGGAATGTGTGGGTGTGGGGGAGGGAAGGTTAATGGACATATTTTCCTCTCCAGGAGAAAAGTAGGTCATATTGCATATGCTTATAAAAGACTTGATCCAGTGCTTGTACTCAGTGGGAGTCATGCTATTGACTTCAACAGGCAGTCACCTAGATTTGTACTGAACACAATGTAACCCTGTCACAGCCTGTTTTGAATATGCTAATGCAACAATAGGTTTGAAAAGTGCTTGCAGCTTTTTTAAGTCCTAAGACAAATTTCCTTTGTCTGACCATAATCGGCAGGGCTCTATAAAAGTTCAGTGCTGATGAAGAAACCCAAGACAAGTTTAAGAGTTTAACAGAAAGGAAGGAACGTTGGAGGAAATATTGGTTAATATTTTCAAAACGGAAAAGAACATGTCGATGTACAGTAGAGTCCGGATTATCCAACCTTCGGTAATCTGACATTCTGCTTTATCCGACCCTGCAGCTCCCAGGGACAAAGTGACGCCGGCAGGAGCGGCATCAGCGTTTCCAGGGCGCAGGCCGGGAAAATGGCCCCGCTCGCTGCCCCGTCGCTCTCCTGGAGCTGCTGATGCTGCTCCTGCCGGCGCCACTTCGTCCCTGGGAGCTGCAGGGTTGGATAAAGTGCAGGTTGGGAGAGTGGCCCCGCTCGCTGCCCCATCGCTCTCCTGGAGCTGCTCATGCCTGCAGCTCCCGGGGACGAAGCGGCGCCAGCAGGAGCGGCATCAGCGGCTCCAGGAGAGCAACGGGGCAGCAAGCGGGGCCATGCTCCCGGCCCGCGCTCTGGAGCCACTGATGCCGCTCCTGCTGGTGCCGCTTCGTCCCCGGGAGCTGCAGGCATCAGCGGCTCCAGGAGAGCGATGGGGAAGCAAGCGGGGCCATTCTCCTGGCCCACGCCCTGGAGCCGCTGATGCCGCTCCTGCTGGCGCCGCTTCGTCCTTGGGAGCTGCAGGCATCAGCAGCTCCAGGGCGCGGGCCAGGAGAACAACCCCGCTCGCTGCCCCGTCGCTCTCCTGGAGCCGCTGATGCCGTTCCTGCCGGCGCTGCTTCATCCCCTCCCTGCAGCACCCAGGGACGAAGCGGCGCCGGCAGAAGCGGCATCAGCAGCTCCAGGAGAGCGACGGGGCAGCGAGCAGGGCCGTTCTCCCGGCCCACACCCGGGAGCTGCAGGGAGGGAAGGGGCCAGGGCCAGGCAGGGATGGGGACCAAGCGGCCCCGGCTACAGTAGAGTCCCTATCATCCAACATTTTCGGTAATCCGACCACCTGTCGGTCCCGTTTAGGTCAGATAATCGGGACTCTACTGTATCAGTGATTTGGGAAGGAGGGGGTTAGTTTCTCTTTTTATGATCTGATAAATGTTTCTGAAGGCAATATAATTTTGGTTACAAAGTGGTATTAAATTACAAGACAGGTGGTAAGAATCTATCAGAGATATTGACTACATAACAAAGTTTGTAGTTCAACATCTGTGGAAATATTTTTCCTGTCTTAATATGGTAGAGAGTTGGTAGAACATTGTCATATTGAATCACTTTTAAGAATACTGCAAAGCTGCTGCAGAAGTTAAACTGAAACCAATATCAGTACGTTCATTTATCACTGGCTTGAGCAGGAGCAGGCCTTATGTGCACTCAGTACATCTTTGTGCTCTTTTTGCAGCTCTGTCAGTTCACCAGCTGGCTGCTCAAGGAGAAATGCTTTATTTGGCTACACGTATTGAACAAGGTGAGGGTCTGAGGGACTTGAAATTTTCATCTTTTCTTTGCAAGATTTTTAACCTTGTTCCATTGGATTATATGCTCCAACATGCATCAACTGACTAGAAAATCCCCCATAGATCCATCAGTAGCCTCGTGAACTCATGATATCCATTCATTATGGACATTGATTTTATATTTGTACTTTTAAAGCTGAATGTTCTCTTGTCACTGCAATTTGGTGTGGAAAGTAGCATTATTAATGGGAATTGCTTGTAAATCCTTTCTGTACTGAAGTGGTAGGGAGGGAGTGAATCACAGAGACTGTGTATAGGTAAACTGTGAAAGTGAGATATACAAAAGTAGGAATATGTGATATGCAAATTAGTTCTGAGATGATTTAGTATTCTTTATTGCATTTATAGTTTGAAACAAATTCCCTTTAAAATGAGTATATTTATACTTCTAATTTATCAGTTGATTAGACAGCATTATATTATATTATAGTTTCAGTCAACTCTTTGCTGCTTATCACTCCAATTCTGAGGTATGCAGTATCCTGCAGTGAAACTGTGCTGTCATTCTATAATAGATATTATTTTCTGTAAAATAAACTGCTCAAGCATCCATTGTACTGTATATCACAGTTATATAATTATAAGTTGCAACTCTGAAAACCAGTATTCTCCAGTCCGGCAACATCCGTGGTCCAGCAGGACCATGAATGCTCCTGGACTAGAGAGCCTGGGAGCCTAATGGTAGAAGATCCAGCAGCCCAGCTGAGGGAAGCGGGACCAGAGTCCCACAAAAGTGCTGGGCATGGGCTAGAGAACCCCAGCAGCCTGCAACAGCATGGGACCAGAGGAAGAAACTTGGCCACCCATGACAGCACGTGGATGGAGAACTCTGACAGCTCGTGGCAAAGCAGAGCCAGGGAAATCTGGCTGCCCATGCCAGCACAGGACCAGGGAATCATGGCGGCATGGAGCCAAGGACTGGAGAATCCCAGCTGCCCATGGCAGCATGGGGCCAGAGAACCGCAGCAGCAGAGAGCTTGGGAAACCTGGCCACCCGCAGTAGCACAGGTCCAGGAGCTGGAGAACCCCAGATGCACATGACAGCCTGGGGCTGGGGAGGGGCCGGCAGCAGCAGGGTGGACAGCTTGCTGGAGTGGGGAGATGGTGAGGGGGGGATTGGGAGCCAGAGTCAGGGGGCTGGCTAACTCGGAGACGGTGGCAGGGGATGGTCCAGAAAAGTGTCTCATTTGGAACCCGTCAGTTCCCAGCATTGCTCGACCAGGGAGGTCCAACCTGTACTTAAAATAAGTTATGATGGAAGACTCACTGACTGGTTTGACTGACTATAGAAGCATTTACATTAATTTCTCTGGTATGAATCTGTCCGTTGCAGGCAGTCACTGCAAGTCATTACTGTCTGACATCTGTTTGTTGGCCTAGGTTGGTATTATGCGTGAATATACAAATTTAAAATTTGCTTTCTGTGAAATTTACTTTCATGCAAGTCAAACTATCTCAACTTTGTAGGAAGCACAGGATTGAGAACCCAGAGGGTGTGTCTAGACTACAGGGTTTTTTCAAAAAAAGTGGCCTTTTTTCAAAAAAACTTCCCCTGCATCTAGACTGCTGCCACATTCTTTCGAAAGTAAGTCCTTAGTTTCGAAAGAGCACTTTCGAAAAAAGGCATTCTTGAATGCAAACAGGGCTTTTTCGAAAGAGAGCATCCAGACTGCCTAGGTGCTCTCTTTCAAAAAAGCGGCTTGCTTTTTCAAAAGAAGTGATTGCAGTCTAGATGCTATCTTTCAAAAGAGGCTTTTTCAAAAGAGGCTTTTGAAAGAGGCTTGTAGTCTAGACGTACCCAGAGAAAACAAATTCATTTTTAAGTTTGAGCATATATTTATTTAGATTTGAGTAATGTTAAAAAGTTATGTATATAAGAACTTTAGGCACTCTGACACCTAATTTATCTTCCAACAATGTAAGTATACTCAGCAGCATTGAAAAAACAAACATCCATCAAGAATAAATTCTCTTAACTCATCCAGCCAATGAATCAGCTACAAAAACACATTTACCACCTCCTTCATTCCTGGGGGCACAATTAACCCTCTCTACAAAATGCCAGTCAAATGCATGAATGTGCCAAATCTTTATTGTGGTCCTCTAGATTTACATTTATTATTTAAAAAAACAGCAAATAGTCCTGTAGCACCTTAGAGACTAATAAAAAATGTAGATGGTATCATGAGCTTTCGTGGACACAACCTACTTCTGCAGATGAATGGAGTTAAGAGGTCCAGGGTTCAAAAACCCCTTAACTCCATTCATCTGCAGAAGTGGATTGTGCCCATAAACGCTCATGATGCCATCTATGTTTTTTGTTAGTATCTAAGGTGCTATAGGACTGTTTGTTGTTTTTTTAAGCTTTTTCAGTTACAGACTAACTCGGCTACCTCTCTGAAACATATATTATTTATCTGAGATATTAGAGTTGCTCGCTGTCTTGGAAAAGCACATTTTTAGACTGCCTAATAAATATTAATATGGAACATTTGTTTATTTTTTGGGTATCTGCTGGGCTATCTCCAAAAATATACACAGCCAATATTATGGGCAAATGACCTGCAGTATTTTAGTATAAAAACAAAGCTTTATTTGTAGAAATGTGAAAGTCATTAGAAGTTAAGTATCCCTTGTCCCTTCCCCCACTTTAGCATAGAAAAATGTATTTCTGTCACTGTCAGGGTTAGATTTTATACATAAAACGTCAGCCCAGAGTGGACTTGATGGTAGAATTATAAACGCAGCTGTTCATAACAGAAATGTTGACACAACCTTTACTCTAACAGCACTTACAGTACAGCAGCAAAAATGATCATTGAACTGTATTTTTCTTTTAAACAGAAAATGTAATCAACCATAAAGATGAAGAAGGTTTTACCCCTCTGATGTGGGCTGCAGCTCACGGGCAGATAGCAGTGGTGGAATTTTTGCTTCAGAATGTAAGGAGAAAATCTCAAAGTCCTTAGTTTGTTTTATAAGTTTGCAGATGCGACTACATCTTTAAAAGCAGTAACATTAATTGCCCCACAAAGGGGAAATAAAGGACCAGCAAGGTGGGGTATACTGTCTTTTGGCGCATTGCGTTATGTCTATGCATATTGTCACTGGTTTCCTGGGCTCCAGCATTTTCTGCGAGTGCCTTTCTCTCACCAGCTTTTCTGTGGCTCAGCCCTGCAACCAGCTCAAATCCCTGTTCAGGTAACTGAAAGGTCCAAATGAAAATCCAAACAAACCTGAATAATGCTTTTGCTACATTCAGCTACAGAAGTCTTCTGCTTCTACTTACAAATCTTCTCGCAGTGTCATAGGTGCCAACTTCTGCCCTAGCCAGGGGAGTGCTGGACCCTTGCTCTACCATATGCCCCATCCCTGCCCTGCTTCTTCCTTGCTTGTCCCCTCTCCACTCCTTCCCCCAAGTTCCTCCTCTGCTCTCCCAGAACTTCCTGAACTCCCATGAAACAGCTGGTCACAACATTCTGGAAGCAATGGGAGGGCAGCAGAGGAACTGGTCAGCATGGCCACCAACAGGTCAGAGGTACTGGGAGGAGGGTGATGGAGCACATGGAGCTTGTCTGCTGGTGAGTGCTCAGCATCCACTAATTTTTCCCTGTGGGTGCTCCAGCCCCATAGTACGCGTGAAGTCTGTGCTCAGGGCTACCACCAGAAGAGCCTACTCTACTCCCTATGTTATGTCTACACTACAAGTTTTTTCGGCAGAAAATATGCTAATGAGGGACTTGTTAGCATAAGTCATGACATCATTAGCATATTGTCTGCCCTTTCTTTTTGCGCAAAGGGTTTTTGCACAAAAAGAAGCAGTGTGGACGTTTCCTTTTTGCACAAGATCCTTATGCCTGTCCCGGAGAGGCATAAGGAAACATCCACATTGCTTCTTTTTGCGCAAAAACCCCTTGCGCAAAAAGAAATGGCAGAAAATATGCTAATGATATCGCGGCTTATGCTAACGAGTCTCTCATGAACATATTTTCTGCCAAAAAAACTTGTAGGGTAGACATAACCTATGGGTCTCTTCAAGACTACCCCCTCTCCTATCGCTAGGAGTTTTGCTTCCTCTGGAGTTTCTCTCTAGATTTGCATCTGGGGTCTGTCATGGTAACTAGCTCCAGTGCACCCAGCTGGGATCACTAATTGCCATTTTGTGGCTAGATCAGGGCAAGGCTGATCCCAGCTTGCCCTAAAGGGCCCTCCAGCCTATGACAGTAAGCTTATTAAATAGGACTGTTAACACTTTTTTTTTCTTTCAGGGTGCAGACCCTCAAATTTTGGGGAAAGGGCGAGAAAGCGCTTTGTCATTGGCCTGTAGTAAGGGATACACAGATATTGTCAAAATGCTGCTTGACTGCGGAGTTGATGTGAATGAATATGACTGGGTAAGTCTGTCGCTGGAATGTCCATAATTGTAGTGAGCATTGGTCAGAAATGTGTTCCAAAAGCTAGAACTGACATGGATTTGAAAATCATATTAAGTCTTAAGAAACGTAAACTTTGAAAACCAGGACACAGCATACTAATGTATTGTCCATGCGAGGACTCTTGTACAGGACTAAGTTTGTTCAGGCCTCCATAGCCAATTGTAGTGTCTTGGTGGGATGGGTAGGGGAGTATCTTCTAAACTGAACAGGAGAGCTAGATGAGATTGTTCCTGAGCTCACCCGTTGACTGGGAGTCAGAGTGTGTTTGGGGCTTCTGGGGACCTTCTGGGGAAGTGAAATGCTCGTTATCCCTCAAACTAATAGGGTATTCCTTACCCAGGACTTCTAGCCACAGAAGAACTGTAATCTATAGTAAGTACTGCTATAGCAGTTTCTTATACAGAAAACTATGATATCATCATCTCTGTAGCCAAGAGAAAATATCTCAGGGACGAGGGTAACATCTTAAGTAACCTTTAAAATGTGTTTGCTTTCAGAAGACAGAAACTGGCCTTTGACCCTTGTGAATTTTGCCTTTCAAAGGTGATATTGCTGATTAAACTGCACTGTCAGAAACATAAGCCTATATCACAAAATGTCAGAAAAAAGGTCTAAGCTAAAGTATTCACTTGCTCAGTTTTCCATTTTTTATCATGAATGTCAAAGTTGTTAATTTTTTTATGGTCTGATGAACATTACTATTGAATCATTTACATTTCACCATAAGGATTTATTTTGAACAATGTCAGCAGTGAAAATATAAATAAGGGAGATGAAATGTATTTCAGGTTAATAGTCACATTTGAAAAGGTTTTAGTTTTCAGATTTTGAATGTATAAGACAGTTTTCTAAAGCACCTGGAATTTTTGTACATGATGAGTGCTTCAGAAGATTTTGTACAAGTTAAATATTTTCCATATTAGTGCAATAAAAATGTCTGTTACCACTTGATGTAATATAAATAATCAACAGTGTACTCAATACCAAGCAATAGCATTAAAAACAGTGACCCAGAATTGAGGTGTGGTTTGGTTAATTTACGCTGCATTGGGCATAAAACTGGCATAACCAGCTCTGGAGTGATCACATGTTGTGCAAGAGTAGATGTGCTAATTCCTGCCTTTTGGTCTGTTGGCATCTGCTATAATTTAGGACAGCCGTCAGGGAAGCACAAATAGTTTGGGCCAGTTTCTGCCCTGAAGAGTCTACAAACTTCAGGTTCTGCAGTCTGACTCGTGGAGGCAGATTTGCCCTTGCAAAGCTCCTTTCACTAGAACTCCTCATAGGAGTAGGCAGGGCTCGACAAACTGCCGCGCGCCCCATTTACCGGCAGTGCGCGCATGCTCAATGCGGCTCTTGTGCATGCGCAGTGCGGGGCTGGCGAGCGGCTTTCGCCGCCGTTTGTCAAGCCCTGGGAATAGGGATCTGTAGACACAGCCTAATTCCAGGATTGTGACTGAAAAGTAGATCCATAGAAGATGCGGGACACAGTTGGAAAAGAGCTGGTGACCTTTTCATTGCATTTTATGACTATTGTGATCTGAAGTACTCAGATATGTTGTACTTCTTATTATAAGGGAATTCCAGATACAGCTTACCAGTTTTTTAACTAGATACATGAACTCCAGCTATTAAAGTCTGTATATCTTTTTTCTCCTTTTGCAGAATGGAGGGACACCTCTGCTATATGCAGTACATGGAAACCATGTGAAATGTGTAAAAATTCTCTTAGGTGAGACATTAAGGATATCATTAAGAAATGGAACCTCAAAGAATTTTATTACTGATAATGATGAACTACTAGTTGTCAGCATAATTTAAATTTTTCCCTCTATTTTATGAAGAAAATGGGGCTGATCCAACTATTGAGACAGATTCTGGCTACAATTCCATGGATTTGGCTGTGGCTTTAGGCCATCGGAGTGGTAAGTGTTCAGAGACCTTTAAGGCTGTTTTTATTGTTTATTTATGTAACTCCAGTAACAGTGCTTTACCAGTGTAAGAAGACAAAAGTCCCTGTTCCAAAGTGGTTTGAGATTGCTAAATCTGTTAGGTTGTTCTTTTCAGTTGGTTATAGACTAGTTAAAATATTTTCTTAATTATGCACGTGTTAATTGAACAAATTCACATTAGTTTATTAGATTAATTTGTGCTTTCAAAATCCATTAAAAAGTTAAGTCTAGCAGCATGTGCAATTACAATATGTAATTTAGAGGTCAGGCCTGGATTGTACACAGAACCAGTAACAGGTAAGGAGACTTTCACCTCTAGTTCATGAGCCCAGGTCAATAGTAAAAGAAAGTCACTGATCTTGAGCCATGTCTTTAAGGCACAGTTGGGTGTATCTAATTTACAAAATCCTCTGTCTATGTAGAGCAGGGATGGGGAGTCTTTTTTGGGTAAGGGGCTTCTGACCCACAGAAAAATCACTCGGGCCCAGGCTAGTAGGTTTTGTGTGCTCCAGCCTCACGGGGCAACAGTGTTGGGGTGCTAGCATGGGCTCCCCAATGCTAAAGGGGGGTCCTGAGTCTCAGGGGCCAGATCCGGGCAAGCCTTAAGTTCCTCACTCCTGATGTAGAGACAACTGTACCAGAAGGAGGATTTATTCTAAAAGAGGGCATGCAGTGACACTACCATCCGCAGGATTGGCCACAGCAAGATATTATTAAATTCTGTCTTAGGATACACGGAAGACCTTTCTGCTGAGACTGCCCAGTAGATGACATGAATTAGCTGCCCTCTTACTTCAGGGAGACTTTCAACCTGGGTCCAGCTTTCTCATGGGCATAGTTGTTTGGTTTTTGGGCACTTGGGCCAGGCCTCTGCTATCATGTACATTAAATAGTCACAGTATTCTTGGACTTACCTCTGTGAACTATTTGAAATTGTTTTTCTTCTAAAAAGATAAACATTTTCAGGGGAGTGGGCATTTCTGCCAGGGTTCTGCATGGTAGGTTGGCAAATTTGGCTCTCTGCTTTCAGAGCCTCTTCGGGTTATACAGAGTCAAAAAGGTGCCTCTTCAGTGGTGACCCTGGCTTCTAAACCATGTGAAAACTTTGTTTTTTTAAACCATGAACTGAATAAAAAATGATAAATCAACCCATGCATGTAACTGCTGCAAGCCCCTGGGCTTATGATGGAATTGACTCAGGGAACCAATAAGGGGTTCAGTGTGTAAATTCTGAACACTGAAGAAAATCACACGTTTCCAACAGTGTGATTTTTTTAGCCTCTAATACTAACCCACTCTCCACTTAGGGCACATTTACACAGGAGGGCTAAAGCCGAAATAAGCTACACAACTAGAGCTACATCAATTGTGTAGCTTAAGTCGAAATAGCTTATTTTGGCTTTTGGTGCTGTCTACATAGCAGGAGGTCTGAAAGAGCACTCTTCCTCGTAAAATGAGGGTTACAGGAGTCAGAGTAAGAAGTCCTCCAACTCAACATTATTTCAACATTATGTCGAAATAACTGCTTTTTGTGTAGATGAGGACTATGTTATTTTGGAATAATGTTATTTATTCCAAAATAAGGCTGCTGTGTAGATGTAGCCATACAGTTTAGAATCACCCATGTCCTACCTAACATATTTTAGCTACATTTCCAAACCAGGCCACAAACCATGGCTTCCCCCCATTCTCACTCCACGTACTGGCCCACTGTTCAGTGTTCATTCAGTATATTCATTGTTTTAAACTATATGATGCTTTAATTTTCATAGATAATACAAACGTGTAGTGCATTAATTAGTTCATGTCCTGTATGATCATCCAATCAAAAAAGTCTGTATCTGGCAGTAAAATACAACAGTAGAGATTTGGAAATCATTGAACATTAATTAACTAGGTTATTTCTCCACTTTAGTTCAACAGGTTATTGAGTCTCATTTATTGCAGCTCCTTCAAAATATCAAGGAATAATGGCCACCTGTTAATAGAAAATTGTTCTATGCCTGAAGATTTGGACTATGTTTTAGCCCCACAATCAATGATAAAGGCCTGTTGACTTTAACTTTACCTCATTGAAAATATTTTCTGATTTTCGTATACTTTCTTTATGTTGTTCACTAATGTTCATAGAAGTCTGTGATAATTGATCCTTTTGTAAATGTATTTTATGTAAATTTAAAAAAATGTAATCAGTGTGTTGCATGTAAACCTTTAATAAAATATAGCTGTGTAAATGTTAACATTAAGTGCAGTAATTGACTTTTTACAGAGTATTCCACTAGGTTATGTCAATGATACGGTGTCCATATTTGTTTTAGATTTTTAAGCATGTACTACAGAAGACAAATTTCATTGTGCACTTTTATATCTTGTAAACAGTAATTTGTAGTTGTTTACAAATTATTATGTAGATGAATTAAAATACTTTGTCGATTTCTGTGTTTGATTAAAATGTGGGCGTTGGGGGGGATGGGACAAATTAATTAGACATTGGGAGCTCAATTTCTGCTCAGTAGTCTGATTTAAGTCCTTAAAACCTTTGGGGCTGATTCTCTGCTCCTCTTCTTTTTTGCCAATCAGGTGGTAGAGACACCTCATCCCCTTAGTTTGAAATTCCCCTGGCATGGGGGAGTGCCTAGCAGTTTTAGACCTGGCACATATGGTTCCTCTTCAAAGTGCATGGCACAGTGGATGTCAGTGATCTGGAGGAGGGGAGAGAAAGAGTGCCCAGACTGCACTGTACCTCAGCTCTTTCCGACTGACATGGTCCTTGAGGGTCTCCTTGCCAGCTGGTGCAGGTTTGCAGAGCCCTGCAAATTCATGGATATCCACTTTATATCCACAGGTATCTACGTCCACAGATGTGGATGTAGATATCCGCAGATGTGAATGCGGATATCCGCAGCTCATTTTTGCAGATACGAATGCGGATATGAATACACATTTTGTATTCACACAGGGTTCTACAGATTAGAGCAGTCGTTAGGCTGATTTAACATGCACTGGGGAAAGACAGAGAATCGGGGAGGGATAACTGCCTCCCTGGTAGGCTCCCCACTATTTTACCAAGTCTAATCTCAAAAAAAGGCAAAGAATGTGATTATCTTTGCACAAACAACAAATCAGCTTCTGAAACAGAATCTTAGAAAGTTTCAGATTCTTAGTACTATTTTTTCACTACAAGTAGTTTACACTGTGCCATTGGAGAATTGTCCTAAAAAATGTAACAAGATGAAATTAACACCAAGGAAAATGTAAACACTGAGCCTCAGAACAACAGATTCGGGAAGGCCCATGGTCCCCCAAATTAGTCCTTTGCGTCAGAGCCAGAGATATAATAAAATACAAAATACTGCTTTCATCATTTCAAAGTGAATTAAACCACAAAAGGGCAAATTTTAATAACTACAAACTGTCCCCTAACTTACACATTAACTTCACTGAGGTTGTATCAGATATGTCAGGGCAAAGTTTAGACTAAATTTTGGTTACTAAGAAAGCCAGTTAAAAAACTGAGCGTGAGTTCTCTTTTGGAGAGTCAGAACTTTAGAGCGAACCATAAAGGGGGAGTTTTGAAGATTGTCATTGATATTGCATGGTAAAATCCTAGCTTGGGCTGATTCAGCATTAGTATTATATGAAACACTTCATCTTTAACTTCCCTTTTTCTTATGTGGGCGAGGTTACACCCGGCTATAATTACTTTACATACTTTACCTTATGTAGCATTTATATCTCCCTTGCATCCTATCATGCCTCTAGTTAAGTGATATATATGCACGTGAAACGAACAGTAAACCTGAAATGGAGGGAGGTAAATTGTTCTATTATTTTAGAATTATATTAACATGTTTTTAAATATCTCTATTGTTTGTAATGTGAGTAAATTCAATTTTTTAAAACAAAGAAAAAGCGTGAAAGGGATGCTAATTATTGTACAGTTGCAATATTGAAAATATTTAGATGTAATAGCCTTGGGAAGAAATTAACTGGTGTTTAATGTTGTTTTTAATTGTTTTCAGATTGGTGATACAATGTATATATGATGCAAACCATTTTTTCTTGAAATGTAATTGTTTATGATCTGACATACTTTATTTTAAATATTTTTCGTGTGTTTATATATATGTATATATATAGAGAGAGAGTTTACAAATATGCATCAGTAACAAAATTATCCTTTTTTTCCTGCAGTTTTATATAATAGGAAGGGGGTCATTTAAAGTATACGCATTCAATAGCTGTTTCACGTTTGGTTTTAACCTTAAGTTAGTATTCAATAAATTGAATCAATATATATTAATTTATTGCTATCCTCTAGTTTTAAAATGTGATTTCACCTATCTTGGATTTTCAGATTGGGTGGATGAAATATAGAATAAATGGAATGAAACAAATTGGAAAAACTAATCAAATATAGAATTGTCTTCACCTTTTTGCTGTAGAATTTCAAACCATTTTGTGGGCTCTACAGTGTCATAAAATGCCTATAAATAAAAATGAAAATTGTTTTCATTTTTAGAAAGTTACCTATTTTCTGAAGTCAGGACCACTTTCTGTACCTTGACCTTTTGCTGTTAAAGCAATGCAATTGGAATTGAAGTTCACTCAGCAACCATTGTGATGGCACTGTAGGGAATAGATAACTGTGTTTCATGAACTATGATTCTAGCATCCCGTGGGAGGCTCAGTTAAGAGCAGGAGAACTGGGATGGGAGAGTGTAAGTGAGGGGGAAAAATGATTCCACCTTTTATTGTACTGTTTTGAGTAAAAAAAGCGCAGACATCTGTTACCATTCTGTATTCAACAGGGTGGCCCTAGTCCACATGTAAGTACACTATTCAGTATAAAAATAAAATAGTAGTACAAATATAAATAGGTTTGTTTTGTGCCTTTAAGGTAGGAAAATTGTAAAAAACTGAGAAACCCTGATACAATTGCTGACATTCCAAAAGTCAGGCCATCACACTGCTCTGAGGGACTAAATTACTTCTTTAGCCTTCATCTTTTGGGTTATATGGTTCTAATAGTGCTACTGCTTACCTGGGAGCCAAATCCTGGGTTTGACTATAGAAGTGTCTTATGATTCGGCCATGAAGAAGCTCCTTAATTTTGATTAGAGCTCTTCAGCTGACTCCCCAAGTCACTTGACCTCCCTTCTTCGCTCTCTTCATATGGGAAATGAGAATAATGCTTCCCTACCTACCTAACAAGGATGCTAAGTGCTCTGAAGACGAAGGAGCTCTTCTTTTCAATGTAAATTAGCAAAAAATCCAGTGAAGTTAATGGAATAGAACTGGTGTTAGAGAGTAGCAAATCAAGCTCAAAATGTACTGTGAAGTGCTGCAAACTATTAGCCAGGAATTTTTTGACAAAATCTTTATCTTTTAATTGAAAAATGTTGATTCATCAAAATTGAAACATTTCATGGGAAATGATTTGGCGCTGATGAATTTCCTATTTCAAAATATATTGGATTTTCTTTTTAAACTGTCAATGTTCCACTTTGGCATTTTTGAAAGAAAAAGTTCCATTTTTGGTTGAAAACAATCTTTTTTGTTTATTATAATTAATAACAATGTAAAATGTTAAAAGGTCAAATTCTTAATGAAATGTAGAAGTTACTGAAACAATGTTTTGACTGGCTCATTGCAAAAAAAGTTTGGTGTGCACTTTCAAGTTTTTAACATTCCATCCTGTTGTGAGAAAGGGTTTTGTTTTATTTTATATCTCAGATTCTCCTGGGACAAGAAAATAATTTCCCAGCACAGTTTTACAAAGTGTTATATTCAGTGTTGTCACTCTGCATTTGAGGGGGTTGGTCAAATGTGTTATTTTTCAACATAAACATTCATTTTCAGCAGAAATTCAAAAAACAACATATTTCCAGAAAATACAAAATTGTTTTTCAGCAGCATTATGCTACAATCTCTTCTATATGCTGAGTCCCTGGTTAGATGATGATTCCCATCATGCACTGCAGTCTCAATTCTTGAGAAAGGAAGCGGTGCACACTGGGAGTCCATAGCTCTGAAGTATCAAGGTAGATATAGTCTGACCATGATGTCCAACCCATAGAGGAGAACAATTGCCTCATATCCCCAAACTACAATTCCCATGAGGTCTTGGTTCTACATTTCTAAATTGAAATATTTTGGTAGTCTACCGAAATAGTTCAATTTTGGGACATTTTGTTTTTCTGACTGAAAGGTGAAAACTTTCCTTGGACAGTAGACAGTTTGCAGAACACATTTAGTCAACAATCCAGTTTTCTGATGAGACACTTTCAACAGAAACTTTTTGACCAGCTCTTCTCTACATAACCATCCATATGTTACTACCAAAGCAGTTCTTCCATCATGGATGTATTGCCTCACAAAGGACAAGACTTCTTGCAATTTTATGTGGTGTAGTTGCTAATAGATTACTGCTCTGGAAATATTTCTCTTGCTCATTCATGCTTCCAAGTTGCAATGTATTGTGATCTACCTTGTGGAGGCCACATAATAAATGCGATTTTGGTTCTAATTAGTGACTCAGGCTGTGTAACACAGATTGCAAGCTGCTGCTTTGTTAGTGACAGGCTGAGATTCCTTGGCAGTGGGAGACAGCCTTGAGCTATCTTAAAGACAGGCTAATGAAAACCAAAGAAAAAGGGAAGCTCTGTTCATGTAATGTACAGCAGTAAAGACTGCACTGGTTACATCAACTAAAAATTGAAAAGTAACACTTCTGCTTTCCATTTCATTTCAAGAACTAATGATCTAGATAGGGGCTGGCAACTTATTTGGCTTGTGGTCATGATTAGAAAAGGGGCAGCAATGGTGAGAGAAGGCAGAACTGATGGAAAGATAACTGACGAGATTGCAGAGCCATTGGCCATTATCTTTGAAAACTCGTGGCAATCAGGGTAGGTCCAAGATGATTGGAAAAGGCAAATGTAGTGCCCATCTTTAAAAAGAGAGGGAGAATCCAGGGAACTACAGACATAAGAATGGCCATACTGGGTCAAACCAAAAGTCTGTCTAACCCAGTATCCTGTCTGCCAACAGTGGCCAATGCCAGATGCCCCAGAGGGAGTAAACACAACAGGTAATCATCACGTGATCCCTCTCCTGTCATCCATTTTCAGACAAACAGCGGATAGGGACACCATTTCTACCCATTCTGGCTAATAGCCATTGATGGACCAAACCTCCATGAATTTATCTAGCTTTTTTGTGAACCCTGTTAAATCCTAGTCTTCACAACATCCTATGGCAAGGAGTTCCACAGGTTGACTGTGTGATGCATCAAGAAAAACTTCCTTTGTTTGTTTTAAACCTGCTACCTATTAATTTCATTTGGTGACCCCTAGTTCTTATATTATGGGAACAAGTCAATAACTTTTCCTTATTTACTTTTTCCACACCAGTCATGATTTTTAGACCACATCATATCCCCCCTTAGTCTCCTCTTTTCTAAGATGAAAAGACCAAGTCTTTTTAATCTCTCTTCATATGGGACTTGTTCCAAACCCCTAATCATTTTTGTTGTCCTTTTCCAATGCCAATTTATCTCTTTTGAGATAAGGCAGCCGTTACTGTACGTAATCAGCCTCATCTCAGTCCCTGGAAAAATCACAGAGGGGAGTCAAGGAATCAATTTTGAAGCACTTGGAAGAGAGGAAAGTGATCAGGAACAGTCAACCTGGATCCCTCAGGGGCAAGTCATGCCTGACCAACCTGACTGCCTTCTATGATCAGGTAACTGGCTCTGTGGGCATGGGAAAGGCGGTGGATGTGATATACCTGGATTTTAGCAAAGCTTTTGATAGTGTCACACAGCTTTCTTGCCAGCAAATTAAAGAAGTATGGATTGGATAAATGGACTGTAAGGTGGATAGAAATCTGGCTAGATCATTGGACTCAATGGGTCGTGATCAATGGCTCAATATCTGGTTGGCGGTCAGTATCAAATGGAATGCCCCAAAGGTTGGTTCTGGGGCCAGTTTTGTTCAACATCTTAATTAATTACCTGGATGAGGGGAAGGAGTGCACCCTCAGCAAGTCTGATGACATTAAGCTGGGGGAGAGGTAAATACCATGGAGGGTAGGGATATGGTCAATAGTGACCTAGAAAAATTGCAATATTGGGCCAAAAGAAATCTGATGAGATTCAACAAGGACAAATGTAGAGTCCTGCACTTGGGATGGTAGAATCCTAAGCAATGCTACAGACTGGGGACTGACTGGCTACTCTCTGTGCTACAGAAAAGGACCTGGGGATTACGGTGGATAAGAAGCTGGATATGAGTCAACAGTGTGGCCTTGTAGCCAAGAAGGCTAATGACATATTGGGGTACATTAATAGGAGCATTGCCAGCAGATCTAGGAAAGTTATTTCCCTTTATTCAGCACTGGTGAGGCCACCTATGGAGTACTGCATCCAGTTCTGCCCTCCCACCCCTTACAGAAAGGATGTGGATGAATTGGAGTCCAGCCAAAGGCAATCAAAATTATTAGGGGACTGGAGCACATGAGGAATGGCTGAGTTTGGGCTTATTTTGTCTACAGAAGAGAAGGGTGCGGGAGGATTTGATAGCAGCCTTCAACTACCTGAAAGGGGGTTCCAAGATGATGGAGAGAGGCTGTTTTCCGTGGTGACAGATGACAGAATGAGGCGCAATGGTCTCAAGTTGCAGTGGGGGAGGTCTACGTTGGATATTAGGAAAAACTGTTTCACTAGGAGGGTGGTGAAGCACTGGAATAGGTTACCCAGGAGGTCATGGCATCTCCATTCCTAGAGGTTTTTAAGTCCTGGTTTGATGAAGCCCTGGCTGGGATAATTTAGTTGGGATTGGTACTGCTTTTAGCAGGGGGTTGGACTCGATGACCTCCTGAGGTCTCTTGCAACCCTATTATTCTATGATTCTATAAAAAAAAACTAAGACTAGCTGCAAACAAAACACTTTAAATATTTACACTATTAAAAATAAGGTCTGCTCATTTAATAGTCCCCATAAAAGCATATTAATAGATACACAATTTACATCACAAAAGCTTTCAATCCTCTGAAGAGAGTTTTATACAAAAGATAAAACTTAAGCACTTGTTTTTCTAAAATCCATACGCATCTCTCTTGTAGTGATCAGCAGGCCTAAGGAAACCAAGCACTCTTTTAGCATACGTGAATTAGAGCCTGTGCTTGGTCCAGTCCAGCATCCTGGCTCTGACCTGAGGTAGTAACAGATGCTTCAGAAGGAGATGCAAGAAGGCCTTTAATGGGAAATTTCTTCTCAGCCATTCTCCCTTTTTGATCTTGCCTTAATGTTTGGATTCCAAATATGCAGTGTTTTAGTATGGACAAGTTTTCACAAAACAAACAGGGCATGAAGGAGAGTGCTGTAGCAGGATGTATTGCATTAACACTGAATGCCTGAAAAATGTAAATGGCTAAAGTGCCTGGGCTTGATTTCTACAGCAATTAAAACTTTTAGGCTTCTGAATTTTTTATTTTACTGGTCACTTTTTTAATGAATGTAATATAAAGGCACCAAATTGTCTTATCAAAACAATTTGCAGGTACAACATAATAGTTGAATGTTTATATCATTCCAGCAAATTTTTCTTAAATAATTCTACTATGGTTTTCCAAATTTCTGCTATTAATAAAAGTCCATTATTACTTTTCTATGTCTTGTCTGCAACTCAGCTACAATTTCTTGAAGATCATCCCATGATTCAGGTAGGGTCTTATTTATATACCCATCATTGCTCAGATCCTAGTTTTTTTTGTTTGTTCATTTAAATCATTGTTCTGGGATGGAGCTGAGGATGAGGGAGTCAGTATGCAGGCTGCCCCAGGAAGAGGACTACTCCCGCCTTCTCTCACTGCAGCAGTTTGGGGCTTGGTGAGAAGCACCTTTCCATGGCTGCCGCAGCTGCAGCAAACACAGTTAGGGGAGGGATGCATATCTCCCACTAGGGGACAGACAGACACACAAACAGACGAATTATCTGAAATATATGGTGGATAGCTGTCCCTTTCTCCACTCCTGCTTCCTCCTGGCTCAATGGGGTTACACCTGTCCAAGTTCCCAGCTCTGGCCCTTTGCTGACTCCCTGTGGTCGTTCTGCAATATAACTCCCTCCTATCAGACCCCTCTCTTTCCCTTTTATGAAAAACAATCAAATTCCAGGCACATCCCATTGTCTTGGTGCAACCAAAGCCAGACTTTGCTTTAAGTTATAATAAGAGGAAACGTCATGCCAAATTTGATGGTCCTAGCTCTTACCGTTTAAGAGGTGCTCTTCAACAAATGGACTCTCAGACAGACAGACACGCATTTCTAAAATGTATAGTAAGAAGATTTTCTTCAATGTAGTCCTGCCCACGTGCTTGCTGCTTGGTGGTTTTGGTGGGGATGTGGCTGAGCAAGACGGGGCAGAAGCCAGTGTTCACTGCTCTGAAGCTTCCTCCCTCTTCAATCTTATGTGGATTTTCCATGTTTTTGATTCTATCAGTCAGTATTCTGTGCTGTTATTCTTTCCCCCAAATCAAGGCTGGATTTGGTATGGGCTGCTGGGAGCCAATGGGAGTATTGCAGCACCCTATCAGACTTCCCCATTGTCCTGAGATCCATGGTGGGAGAGCACAACCCTTGGCCATAGAAGTGGAGGTAGGCTACGTTCCAAAGGGCTGATGCAAAGAAAAACTCGTCTCTGGCTATTCTGTGATTGCTCATGTAGAGCTGATCTAGTGTTCTGCCCATAGCTAATTCAAACCCTTTGTCTACAAATGTTATCTAGGTCTGAAGAAACACTCTGATTACTAATTTCTAGCGAGGACTAAAACCAGCCATTAAATAGTAATACAAGAGTAGTTTGGTATCCACACAAGGAATCCTAAGAGCCAGCTTAAAAAACTGTCCACTTATCCTTTATTCTTGACCTATTTTCATTATATTTCTTATGTTTCCTTCTGCAAATAAAATGGCCCATCTCAAACACACTCCACACAGTAAACATGCCTTGAGCAACAATCTCATTGTCTGTCATTAATGAGGTGCCCGTTTTATAGCCCTGACAAACTCATACTAATTTTAGATTCCCATAGAGAAAATGCCCCTCTTTTCTTCTGCCTCATCATTTAATAACCTTTATATGATTTTGAGGCAAGCTTTGAGTCCTGAACTGACTGATAACCTTTACAGAGAGCAATAAGCTAGAGAGAAAAATATTTTATTGCTCTTAATTTTACTTTAGGAGTGCTTTAATTTTTGGACAAGCATGTTGGAAGCAGTATATCACCAATGAAAGATGCAGTCAAATAGAGTTTATCCACCATTCTAGATAAACTACTCCTCCTCTACAGTTCACATTTACTGCTATATATAAACTGCAAAATGAACCATATGTGACTCCATAGTCTTATGACTCACTAAAGAAAACGTTTTTCATTATTCTTATGACAGGGGAATGGAAACAAGAAAAGGCTCATTGTGTGAGGATTGCTCCAATCCTTCACGCCTACATCAGAAAGATGGTTGTTAGCATTCCAGCACAGTTACCCTGACCATTGTAGACAGGAATTTTTTCCTCCAAACAATGGTATAAAACCATGGAGTGTAGACATAGCGTGGCAATGGGCAGATATTCATTAGTATTGTTATAGCAGTTCCGCTTGCATGCACCTCCTGCTGTGCAACACATATGCTTTCAGGAAGTACATTGCGATGTCTGGCAATGAATGTATCAACCGGGTGAATTAAGAATCCAGTCACTTGGAACGCTAAAGATCAAAGATATTGTTAGGGGTTATTCCCAGGGAACGTCTGAATAGATCTCTCAGTTGAGGTTGATTTGTCACCAAATTAAGCTAGCAGTTCTTTAGGCATACTGGACTGTAGGACACATCTGTTTTTAGCAAGCAAGCACTGAAGAAGTCAACCATGCACACTAGAGAATTAAACTATCTGGGGAGAGTAGCAAAACTAGGTGGAAAGGCGGCAATAGTCTGAAACACAAAATAGCCACAGTAGCAAGAGGGCCAGGAAGGTGAATTGCAGCAGTTAATCCACACAAAGATATTTGTATGTTTTGTGAATTTCCTGGTGAAGGAGGCTAAGTAATCCCAGGTACCTCAAAGGAATTTTGGACTGTTAAAAAAACCAATAAGCAGCACAGCACCGCTTGTATTGGTAGTAGGTTCCTTGGACTCAATTGTTATGTGGAACAGCTGCATGAAAGAATAGCAAATACAGCTGGATGACAGATCTTCCTATAGCCAGCATGATTTTATGCTATGTTAGCATTTTTATTTCACTGATACTAAATGTGGCCTTAGGCTGGAATTCTCTTCCAGCACTCCCGTCATCTTAAGAAGTGGGCTGTGCCAATGAAAGCTCATACCACCATCTATATATTTTGTGAGTTTTTAAGGTGTTGCTAGACTATTTGTTGTTTTTTAAATTTTTCCTGTTACAGACTAACTCGGCTACCCCTCCTTTGAACTCCAGTTATTTTCTTCCACACATCCTGGGATAATATATTACACCACATGATGGCATGAAAAGAATCAACCCTTCCGGAGAATCATCGATGTCTTTAGTCCCTTTAGCATGTTTAACATGCTGGCAGTTACACTGATCCTGGGGCCTCTAGGATGCTCTAAACTACACTGGCAGGAAAGCTGTTGAAGATTATTCCTCTGGCTAGGAATTACTGAAGCAGAACATGCTCCAGTATATAGGCAGCTTTCCAGCTCCTGAATGCTGTTTGAGCAGGGTGCAAAGTAGCCCTCAAAGTTACTGAAGGTCATTTTAATTATATCTCTTACACTTTGTTTGCCCCTTGTCCTAGGAACAAAACACCGACTCAAAAGCTGGAACTAACATGCTAGGTGCCCTATTACTCTGGTATTAGGTTTTGTCTCTTACTTAACCTGTTTTTTGGTTTTGTCCCAATCCTGCACTTATACTCCTGTATAACTTTACAGGGTTGGGACCCTAGATTGGGGAGCCGTGACTCTTCCTCACAAGGCTCCATTTGGTCTGGCATCATTAGGAACAGCCACAATTCAGTAATGTAGAATCCTGATTTTGGCTGAGTGACTTGGCTGGCTGAAGCCAAGCAACTTTAGAAGCCAGTTTGACTGCAATGGAATTTAGCGTGGTTCTACTCTCAAAAAAAAAAATCTATAAAAATGGTACCAATTTCCTTTTGGTATTCAGAGCCATATCTGCCCATTTTAGTGGCTACAGTGAGTTCTCCCTGTTTTTACTCCTGTTCACTCTGCAACAATACCACCAGTGAGAGAGAAGCTGGATTCTATTCTAGCTTACATGTTAGCAACCTAATTTTGTATTATGTTACACAGTTTCCTCCAGGGGTTATGATGACAGAAGCAGTAATGTGATCATATTGCTTCTTAGATGTAGCTGAGGGTCTGATTTTGCCTGCAGAATCTTTATTATTGGTCATAATGCATGAGAAGCAAAGGCCACAGCTTAACTCTTAGATCCCAATTGAATCTTCAGAACAAAGTCAAAATATCTTTATACTTGTAAATACAGTAATTCCTCCTTTAACACTATAGATATGTTTCAGAAAATGATTGTATTAAGTGAAAACATGTTATGCGGGCCCAATTTTCCCATTGAAAATAATGGAAAAGGTGGGGGTTGCATTTCATGCGGCAGTGTCTGTTGGGAACGGGACATAAGGTTGGGGGAGAAAGGGGACTGGGTTACAGCAGGGAGGGGAGGTGTTTGGCTCTGGGGAAGGGAAGTGTAGTAGAGGGGAGGGGGATTAGGTTGGGAGTATGCCCCTGTGACAGGTCTGCCAGGACCCACACTGCATCCAGCAAGGGGCGGGGGGGGTTGCCGGAGAATGGCACAGCGAGTGGCACCCTCCGCTGTTTTGCAGGGAAGCGGGGGAAGCCCCGCGCAGCCGCCGGCAATGGGCTGGCTGGGGAAACCCAGCCATCGGCCTGCAAGCGGGGGTGGAGGAAAAGGGGGCAAGGCCTCTAGCGAGGGGGAGTCAGCAGGGAACAGTGTGGCAAGTGGTGAACCCTCTGCCGCTTTGCAGGGAGGCAGGGGAGCCCCACGCAGCTGCCGGCAACAGGCTGGCTGAGGAAACGGTGTTATTCCAGGGATGGTCATGTAATTCAAAAAACATTCCTAAAAAAAATCGTGCTATCGCAACAACGTGTTAAGCAGGCACGTGTTAAATGAGGAATTACTGTAGAGCACAGGTGCTATGGAAGTCAGACAAAAAAAAAAAAAATCAATCCCCATGCCATCTCTTGTCCCTTGTGTGGCTTTAAGCACCCAAGTTTTGCAGGTTACCACCCCTCAGGTGGACCCCCAAATCCTGAATGGTCAGTGGTCCTTCCCCAGAAGCCTGTGGTGCACCTCCACTCCCTCTGGCAGTCACCCCCAACTGAGCTGATCTCTTTTATATCCTGGTTCTAATTGGAGCATGCTCAACAGAGCCCAGGAACTCATGGCCCCCTCAGCCTCTCTAGAATATGATCAACCTCTGCTGAACCACTGCAGGGGTGGTACACCCTCTCACATGCAGCAAGCCCGAACTCACAAATGACTTTGTATTAATATTTTAACACTGCTATTTATTTAAAATGCAGAACTGGTGTATTCAATTTTATTTTTTCCCCCACGTAAGAATTCAATATTAAGCATGGAACCAGCAGACATTGCAGAGTCACATGACGGTTGCATAACAGCAGAAGAAATGCATTTTCTAGTGTGTTTGGAAAGGATTCAGTGTAAGGCAGAGGTTGCCATTGTGAGTATGTCTAGATTACTCCCTTTTTCGAGAAAAAGGATGTAAATTAGACACTTTGAAATTGCTAATGAAGCCGGGATTTAAATTCCCCACACTTCATTTGCATAATGGCAGCCATAGATTTTTTTTTCCCCGAAAATAAAACCCTTTTTGCGAAAGATCCTGTACTCCTGAAAAAAAATGAGTACAGGATCTTTCGAAAAGGGTTTTATTTTTGAACAATCCCCACCTAAACATCCGTTTTTCTTTTGAAAAGCCCCTTTTAAAAAAACAAACACCACAGCCACCATTACGCAAATGAAGCATGGGAAATTTAAATCCCAGCTTCATTTGCAATTTCAAAGTGTCTAATTTACATCCCTTTTTCTGAGAAAGGGATGTAGTTTAGAGACAGCTTCAGTGTCATCTGACACCTTGTGCAGCACATCAAACCTCTGGCTTGAGTGGGAATAACTCAGGTGTAGCACAAGCATAATGCAGATGATGATTGGATACCACAGGCCAATGTAATCATCTTACATTGTTTTAAATTAATCTGGACCATTTTGATCTTGTTTTTGGTGCATTCAACATGGCACTGACTAAAGTGATGAACATATACATTAAAGAAAATCAGTTCACGACTTCCAGAAACTGGAAATACTTGGGACAAACTCTTAAATGTTTAGGGCTGTGGTGTCCAACCAGTTCTGAACTACCCACACTCAACTGGCCAAATGGTCACATGTGGCTAGTAGCTATTGTACGGGTTTAGGGTAATCCATATGTTAACTTCAAAAGGTAGAGAACTCTCAGACTGAGTACCTACAGAAAAAAATTAGAATTTGCTAGAATCAATTACCATGAACCTCAGCAAGCATACTCCCTTTCACCACCTTAATCAGTTGACTAATTTAGAAGACTCTTATGAAATGTACATATTTCCTGATAAGTGCAGGGTGCCCTGAACTCCAGTAGATTCCGTTAAAAATATTAGATCTGCCCAGTAAATTATGTTTTTTCCACTTTTTACCACCTCTTGGAAGTCTCTGCTTAGGGACATTCTTTCCAGCATCCTATACCAAGTCTTGATTTGTGTAGCACATTCCATTATCCATCTTCATTCCACCTCTTTTCTGACATGTGCTTTAAAAGACACTACAGCAGACCATTATTACTGAAATACCCCATATTTTACAATTGTGACAAAGCTCCTACGAAAACTCGGTGGATCCTATGCTTCCTGGAGAATTTGCTTGCCTCGGAGGCTCCCACAATTTCAGGCACCACACCTACAGCTTTAGTTTCCTATTTGCTGAGCTCTTTTCATCATCAACCAGCATATGGTAAAACATAGAATAAACCACAGTCCTTCCTCCCCACCCCCCGAGTGAAATGGAGGAGATGGGTGTTGGGGAGGGGAGAGGGGGGGAGAACGGGGCTCACCCTCTATTCCAGGTTCCAGCCCAGGGCCCTGTAATAGTAGCTACTTGTGTCCCCAACACCTGCTATAAAAGACTGCTCCAAGACCCTTCCTTCTCTCCAGTTCATCCTCCTAGTGTTCATTTGTAATCTCCTTTCCTCCGTTCTCTATGCCACACATGCACGCCCTAACTTCAGGCAAAGCTTTTATAGCCATTCTGAACTGGTTTTCTTAATTACCTCCAGGTGTCCTAATTAGCCTAAGATGGCCTGACTCTGCAGGCCTGGTCAATTAGCCCCAGGTATTCCACTGTCCCAATTGCCTCTGCTGATTCTAAACCAGCCCCTCCCTGTTACTCTGGGAACAGAGATCTCCCCTCCACTATTTTTGTATAGCCTTCTGCTCTGATCCTGTCACACTATTGACAAAAACTGAAGCATGGAAATGTGACAGTGCTGATATTCCAATCTAATACTATATAGTACATGTGCACCGTGAAACAGAATTCCTCCTAAATAAACTGCAATGATTAGTGTTTGAATTCTTAAACCAGACACACAAAACTTCCACCCTGACAAACTGTGACAGTTCAGAAATAATTGTGCAACCTATAGCAAGTTTCTCCATTAAGTCATGGCATGACTTACATGCTTAACAAGCTACACAAAATCCTTTCCTGGTTATGAAAGAAAAAAAGACTGGCTTCCGATAGTTTCTAAGTGTCATAATTGGGATCACTGCTGATTCCCACTGCCTCCTCCCCCTCCCCCTTCCTTATTTTTTTGGTTCTGGACATCCAGCACTCCAGTCAACTGAAGAACTGGGCTGTACCCACAAAAGCTCATGATACCATCTACATATTTTGTTAGTCTTTAAAGTGCTACCAGACTATTTGTTGTTTAAGTTTATACTGAAGTGTAGTTTTACTCAGTTATTCTAAACATACCCCTCTGAAACTATTATAAATATAGCTTATTTTAGAAGAACTAACTGCAACTGTAGAAATACAGAGAAAAGAGTCTTTTTAGCTTCCAGATGTACATTTCTCAACCTCAGATACAGGCTAAAGCTTTTTTTCCCCTCCATCACCACAAATAGCACGGGCTCACCAATCCAAACTTCAGTTTTCAACTCCACTCACTTTAGAAGGTTAGCACAAGTAAGCACGGAACAAGCAAGCACAAGTAAGCCTGGAACTTAGTAAAGAGCCCTTTTGATATATAGTACTAGCAAAATGACCCAGTATTGCTCAGGTCCTTATGGAGGGGCTCAGGGCAGGGGCTTGGGTTTATAGGGACACAGGGCAGAAGACTGAGAATGTCGCGGGTGCAGGAGTCAGGCTTGAGGGTAAGAAGGGGTTCAGGGCAGGAGGTTAGGGCTGGCTTCTCCCTGGGACTGGCTCAGGATGGTGGGGGCCATGCTGGCACGCAGCTGCTCCCCAAAACTGGGGTGGTTGCTGCCCCCCCCCCAACCCCATGGTCACTGGTGAATATAAAAAAAAACCTCTCCCTGCTATCACATCTCTCCCTTTCCATTTGATGAGAAACAAATCTCATTCCATGCACATCCTATTGCCCTGGCACAATCAAAACCTGAGTTTAATTTAAGTTATAAGAAGAAGCTGCATACCAAATTCATTGTCCTAGCTCTTACCATTTAGACGAGTTCTTGGATAGACAGATGCACAAACTGTTATATATAGTAGATGAGTAATCTATTTTAGTCTCAGCCCATTACAACAAATGCTGCTCAAATGAACACAAACTTGCCATTAAAACAAGCAATCTGTTAACTGTGTAAAAAAAGACAATTACACAAACTCACTTTTCAGAGAAAGCTATTAGCTCTGCTGAATTTTTCCCCTTTCCAAACTCCACAGCACAACCTAGGTTCCTGGCAGTAAGTATAGTGCTTGGTTAAGTGAAAATTGCTATATTTGGACAATTTCAGAGATTAAATGAGAATAAAATTGCTATAATCCACTGGATGTGACTGCTCTATGTATCTGTTTAATTCTGAGCATAAGACTTAAAATTAATATCCAGTTTCCTCACAACTGCCATTCTTCTATTCTTTCTTCATCATACTATCTTATAGTTTTATTATAGACCAATAATAAGGTTCTATCAATTTGAGCACCAAAGCAATACCAAATTTTAGAAAAGAAGTACTTAAATTCAGTTGGGGCAAAATAAACACTCCTGAAACCCAACAGGTATTGTACTGGGCTTCAGCTATCAGGAGCATTTCAGACTTAAAATTTTAGTTCTAGAATTGATGGCCTTAAGTAGCATTACTCTGTGACACAGCAACTGGAAGATGCTTTGCAAAGAAGCAAGATCTTGTAGAAATAAGATTAGTCAAGATTTAGCCAAACTATTTAATTAAAATATTTGCTTTTTTTTTTTAAATAAAAGCCACACTGAAGTCTATTTTACATCTTTTATTATATGCCAAAATTCACTAAAGCCAGGTATTTGCTTGTATACAAGTTACTCAAAAAACTAACTGTATAGGCAGAGACTGTGTTAGCAATTTGATTTTCACTTAATTTTTAGGTTTGTTCAGTTCAACCAGGTTGCAAAGATAATGTGGTGTACAAGCAATAACTGAAAAGAGCTGCAAAGTTCAAGGAGTTTCAAATATTACAGATTTTAGACCTCATGAGATCAGTAAACATAATACAAAAAATTACAAATAAAAGCAGTTACAATATAAAATAGCAGCTCCATGTAGCTTTTTCAAGTTTTAAATTTTATTCAGAAAGTGACATTTAGTTCAGTTTGCCTCATTCTTCGAAGCTTCATCAAAATTCTCAACAAGATCTAGAAAGAAAGAAAAGTACACACTGAAACCAAAGCATCAATAAAGCATCTTTTTCACATTGTCAAATATATCAAATCAGACAAGATATTACTTTAAAGTCAATTATTTTAATTGTGAGATGTTATACCTTTAGCATTTACAAAGAAAATTTCTGCATGAAAATGTGTCACACAAAACTCGGGTGTAGATGAACTACTACTATCATATGAATGTTGTCTTCAACAGCCAATGCTGGACTTAGCAGTTAAGTGTGTTATACCATACTTGTATGGTAGGACATGAAGAAGGAAAGGAAGGAGAAGTTTCTTCCGTACCCTTGTGGTATGTTTTAGGCCAATTCTTTGATCACATATACTGACAGCATGTAAAGTTAAAAACTTGCAGATACAATTATTTCTACAAAAGCAAAAATATACTGGACTAAGCCAAAAGCCTTACTAGTCTCATACCCTGACAACCGCTAATTCCAAATACTTCAGAAGATGTAAGAAATTGCATAGTTCTCTGCCACAGAATAGCTTCCCCAAAGGGAAATTTAATAGTTAGTGGTTGACTAATCCCCTTAGCAGTTTTTCCTTCCCAAATTTTCATTGTCACACACTTAGTCCTTTTTTTAAAGTCATACTAAATTCTTGGCTTCAATTCTACATTATGTATGTATTTTATGGGACAGTAGGCCCTTTCATCAGTTTCTACTTTCTTTGTTCTTACCTGGAACTTCATCATCATCCTCCTCTCCTGTAGCAAGTGGTGCTTTTCCATCCACAGCTGTAATTACATAATATGTCTATTTTAAATTACAAGTTTATTTGTAAAAATCTCAAAATTAAGCAATTATTTTTGGAAAAATAAAGCCCAAACTGCAGTTTTAATGTTCACCTGAAATACATATTCAGCAAGGGGAAGTGTCTGTGATGCAAGTTTATCACATAATTGTGAAATAACACCCCAGAGAGTATATATTCTTTTGGCTACTTCATATCTCTTCACAAGACTGTGAAGGAAACAAGAGGACACATGCTGCAACAATTTTACTGGTCAACTTATTACAGCAATATAAGCTTCTTTCAATTAAGGATATGTAGCCAGGAGCCAGCCGCACAGGATTCCACTTAATCTCAATCAACATTGCAAATTAAGCAGCTTGTGTGAATAATAATTTTGATCTACAAATGCAAAAACTGGGCTTTTACCCAGATTAAAATACTATCTTGCAGTATTGATAAATGCATTTTTTCTGTCTATCCCAGACTCTAAATTACAATAAATTACAGAATTCCAATTGTGCTTATACATGGAGACCATAAAAAGAGAATTTTTTAATAATCTTCTTAACTCAAATTTCTGAACACTTTAATGAGCCCACCCTTCACCTGGAAAGTCTGGAAGAGTGTGATGACTTCGCAACAGGTCTCCAAAAAATAAATAAATAAATAAAAATTTAAAAAAAAAATTCACCAAATCCTCCCTTTGGGAAACCAAAAGGGTAGGTAGGAAGTGAATTCAAGCCCCAAGCAAACATCAAGAACATCCTACACCAGAAGCCTTTTGCTATTTAAACCAGAAAGGAAACTGTTCATTCAAATATCCCACCTCAAGAGGGGGAGGGGAAGAGAGACAGGGACAATACATTCTGGGTTTGATCGTTCAAAATCAAAATCTTAAATCAGTATTGAGAACAAGCTACTAGGGAGTCAAACTTTACACTGTTACATTCCTAGTATGAATGTAAGCTGTCGTCAATTAACTGATTAACCAATAAACAAAAGCTGATTGGTTAATGTTACAGACAACACACATTTCCCCCCCGCCCACCAGTAAATTTTTTAGCAGGCTGGCCAACAGCCTGAATCAGTCCTGGCTCACACCAGGTCTGGAACCTACCCCCACTGCAGCTCTGCATTTAAAGTGTATTAGGAGCCAGGTGGGCAGGCAGCCCGGCTCAGTTCTGCCTTGCACCAAGTCCGGGGGCTCAGCCCTCCCTCCCCAGATAGGGGCTGCTGCCAACCCACACTGCTGCCTCTGTATCAGAGACAGCAGCATGGGGCAACAGGCAGCCGGTTTGCGAGGGCTCCCCTCTCAGACCAGCTCCCTCCTGGCACCCTACACTGCTGCCTCTGATACAGAGCCAACAGCACTGAGCGGCATGGGGCTCTTTAGGCCAGCAGCCAGTGCACTCCGGCCTCACTCATCCACTGCTGGGGACTATAGAACAGATAAGTAACTGATAAGAATTCATAAGCGTAATTGACTATTCAATTAACCAATATTTAACATCCCTAATTCACATACATCAGGGGCTCCTTGCATCCTTCAATTCCCAGTCACAAGCTCTGTGCCACCTTCCCCCATCACCTATTTTTCAAGGATTCCCTGCAATTCACCCTAATCTTCCCCCTGCCAAGAGTTGCTGTGCCCCCATCCCACACCAAAATCCTGAATTCTGGCAGCTCTATGCCCCCTTGTGCACCTCTCCCCCTCTGGCAGGGGTTCTTTGTAGCCTCCATTCCAGGATCCCCTATTCTCCTTCCCCATGCAGAGGGGGGAAAATATATACTTCTTTGTATACTTCTATTCTTCCCTTCTCCACCTCCACATATTCCAGCCTCCCCGTTCTGCCCCCTTTACAGATGTGGGGAGATGGTTCTTGGGGAGGCTTTTAAGCTAGCTCACCGCAAACACAGAAGCAGCAACAGGGAAGGGGAGGGAAAGTCTGGTTTGTGCAGGGAGGCAGCTTGAAACAGAGGCAGCAGCAGGAGGCAGGGGAGCGTGTACATTAACCCATGAGCCCAGGCTGATCGGTTAACCATCATACCAGGTCCCTCATTCTTTGCGCCATGGCTGGGGCTCTGTGCATGCCTCCATTCCCACTTTGCCCCCATCATTTTAATTCTGTCTGGGACAGAAGTCATTTAGGGTGTCAACATGTTCAACTCTAATGGGACGATGATGAGATGAGAAACCCTTTATTTGGAAAGTGGTTGGTGGCACCCACTAACAGTCTGTAAACAACTGCAGAAGTACTCAAGGCTGTAGCTATGCTAAAGAGCTTCATTTGTCCCTCATTTCTCTGCAAATCAATAGGGTTCTGGCCAATGCTGTCTAGCACATTCCCAGAAATTACTAATCAAACACAGCTTTTAAAAGCTAACACTCTACAGAGAGACTCCAAGTACAAGGCCTCCACAACAAGCTTAGCCAATTAGCTGGAGGAAATCTGTATTTCCGTGAGTTATAAATTGAACATTTTTAAAAAACAGCACGGGCAATTCACTTTTCAACCATCAGATTTCCAAATCCAGTAAGCAATACTTCATGGTAGATTTTAAGCAACTATTTTTCAACTTTGAGTTGATAAACATTTTACCAACTCAAAGTAACATTTTAAACAACCTTTTAATATTAAAGAACTTTAAAAGTGGAGTATCCAAGATAAGCATATATGAAACAGTCAGAGTCCATGATGGTCTCATGTGGTCCTTTTATTTGAGGATTTAGGAGATCCAAGGGATCTTGCTACTGTTGTCCTGGGGAAAACTAAAAGAACTCCCTCTCAATGATACGAGGGAGGAACCTGAACTCCTGGTGAGACAAGAGCAGACTGGCCATCTGCTTAAGATGTTCTGCAGATTCTTTTGGACCATGAGGGAAGCATAATGAACCCTATATGCCATCAGAGGGGATCCAGTAACCTCCTCATCCACATCAGAATTAACAGCAGAAAACAGCAGGGAACCACCACCCTCCTCCATCCATAGATCAGACAATCATAACTCGCCTACCAAAAAAGGGAAAAAAAGTGTCTGGTTAGAGCAGACTTAATAGGTCTACACTACAATTACACACTTGCAATTGGCCTGTGCCAGCTGACCCAAGCTCACAGGGAGCAGTTTAGTTAAGTCCCACTTCAGGTCCTCCCGGTTCACACGGTCTCAGAACCTGGGTTCTAGCACTTACACTGCAAACAGTCTGAGCCTCTTAGACCAGGGGTGGCCAACCTGTGGCTCTCGAGCCACATGCAGCTCTTTGCTTAAAGAAATGTGGCTCTTGCTAGTTCTGAGCTGTGTGCCCAGACTGCTCACAGTCGGCCACTCTGTGCAGTCTCTCTCCCCAGCGCCTGGAGGGAGAGGCACATGGCGGCGGCTCCCGGACCCAAGCATTGGGTTAGAGCTGGGGAGTGGGATGGGGGTGCCTGGCTCTGTGGTAGGGGGAGAGCATTGGGTTAGAGCAGAAGGGACTGAAGCACCTTACACTCAAAAGTCTTCATGGATACAGAATAAGGCAGCCAACACAGATGTCATTTACATTCCAGGGCAAAAAAGGAATCAGCATGTACCTGGTTTACACTGTGTTTCTTCAAAGGCTATTGTTTGCCAGGCTGAAGCAATTATTCTGAGATATGAGTTTCTGAGATATTGTTTTTGAACCTCTCATATTTGCAGTCTGGAACAGACCTGAATTTTTAGAACTATAAAAAAAGCCATAATTTTCTCAAGTTAAAAAAAAAATAAATAATATGAGGAAACCATACCAGAGATCAGCAAGCTGGAGTGAAACAGGCACTTCAAATTGTGCTAGTTTACTTCTCAGTTCAGTTTAATTTTAAAAAATTCATAGGACATAATAGGGCAGTAATTTAATAGTGTTAAATTTAAAATACATGGTGGGGATGCTTTTTTTTTTAGTGAGAGAATATTACTGTATTTTCAAAGGTTTTTTTTTTAATCTGATGTTTGTTCCTTGTCAAGCTCTCTGAAGATCTATGGACTGGCCATGAATTTTTTTAAGTGACTAGAGACTTTATTGGTTTTTGTCCAAAATGTCCTGTCATGTTATTTTTATCACTACATTTTGTGTACTAGATCTATCTAATATATGGCTCTTCACACTCTATCCACAGATATTTTGGCTCTTCATCTCTAACTGATGGCCAGCCCTGTCTTAGACCAAGTCACTCCAATTACGGAGCCTGCCCCAGCTCTCCCACACCCCCTCCAGCCCGGGGGACGGGGGGGGGGGGGGGGGGGGGAGAGAGACAAGGATGAGGCTGCGGTGCAGCAACCCCATCTGCCCCCTGAGCACCGGCGAGGCCATGGTGGTAGCCCTGGCTCCCAAGCACTGGGCAAAGGGGAGGAGATAGAGTGATGTCCTGCATCCTGCCTGTCATCCCGCAGGAAACATTTTTTTAAATCTAGAGAGAGAGAGATCATAGGAAACAGATGTGCAAATAGGATCAGCAAATTAAGTAACTCTTGATTACATTTAGTAGCATATGAATGGAACAGTAAAACATTTACTCTTGAAGTTTAATGCTGTGATTCAAATAAACAGTGTAAATCTATTAAAAAACAGTGAGGTTACTACTTACGTTGCTTGGGTAGAGCCTCTGCCAATCTCCTCAAGCTAGTCAGACTGTCAGCTCCAAGCTGGTTTAAGATGCTAGGAAGCATTTCTGTCAGCTGCTTTGTCTCAGCATGGCCTGTGATAGTGAAAGTATTAGCAGCCAGAGATGCCTGAACTTTAGGATTGTTGAAATGGATGACTGTTCCCTGGTTGGTAAACATATTTACCTGCAAGAAAAAGTAAAATATTGAAACAGTCAAGTTTTAAACAATTTCATTTCAATAGAAAACTTAAACAAGTAAACCTCTTGTTCAAGCGCAAGTCTTACTTGCAACACTAACAGTTGCAGAGTATTTTTAGAAGTAGATATAAAAACAAAACAAAACAAAAAAAAAACACACCACACACAACATCTCAAAGACTAATTTTAGGTTTTTTCCCCATACAACAGTTACCTCTTCAATACCAGAGATGTTGTTGACTCCCAATTTCTTCAAAGAGAACTGAAGTTTCTTGTCATCTGCTGTAGCTGTTCTGTGGACAACCTTCTTCTTCCTGCGGGCAGTACCCTTTGTAGAAAAAAAATGCGTGTTACACACAAACATTTGTACTAGATCAGTTTTCAAATTAATTTCACACACCACTCACAGGGGATGATGATAGTGTCAAAAAAGAGGAATTTGTAAATTTGACATCTATCTTGACAATTAAGTCAACATCAGGGGCTGAAGATTTCAAACAAACATCCCATCTTTGCACACTTTAAAGATTTGCCATGTGTACTCTATGGAAAGTCTATCAAATCCTCTTTCCAAGAGGACCATTTCTAGAAAGGAGATTAAGAAACCTAGAAAGGTTACCAAATTATATCAAAATTCTGACATTTTTATAATTTAAAATTAAGGGATAGACACTCTAAGATATATTTTAAATAAAGGAGAGTACAAGAAAGATTTCCTCCAGTTATCAGAAATCAAAGAGTATACATCAGAAATAAAGGCAGAAATCCCAAGAACAGTAAGAGATGCTACAGCACTACAAAGGAACGTCACTCAAACACAGAGAAACTTGCCCCGAGCAGATGATGCCTATGTCTAACAGAGATTAAGATCTGTCTTCTGTTTTGGTAAATCATATATTTTGCATGTCAACAACAGTACTATGGAACTGAATTCTAGGTTGTACCCATTTACTAAGAAGTCACCAAGAGAGGAGTTATTTTGTTGAGGGCCAACTTTTCCCAACAAGGACTCTAGATTTGTGTTTTGTTGTAATTATTTGACAGGGGCAAGACAGCAGTTCTCTACATCAGCAGCAGTGCCACTTTTGGCTTCTATTACAATCACAAAGCATCAGCTGCCCCGAAGTAGAGTGCAATAGCTGCTGGCTTTATTCACCTTGTTCCTTGTCCTCCCAGGCTACATCTACACTGCAAGGTTTTGTGCAAAAACCTGCGGAGCGTCCACACCTCAAATGCCCTTTTGCGCAAGTACACCGGCAGTAAACAGCAGAACAGAAGGCTTTTTCCGGTGTAGGTAAACCTCCTTGTCCGAAAAAGGACTGGTGCTCTGATGACCATTCTGTGAATGGCCATCAGAGCTTTCTCTCGCAAGAGCGTCCATGCAGTGTGGACGCTCTCTTGTGCAAAATCGATGAGCTGTGAGGTATGGATGTGCTCTTGCACAAGAAGTTTTTGCACAAAAATTCTTGCGCAAAAGGCTTCTTGCACAAGAAGCCTGCAGTGTAGACGCAGCCCCAGAATCTGCTGTCCCAAACCCTGCTGCTCCTGCTTCAGGCCAGCCATGCCCTAGAAATGTTATCAGATCTATCTAGACATAATCCCCTCGAGATCCTACTAATCAATGAACTGGTGTAAAGAAAAATGTGGATGGACATTATGGGCTTTAATCCAATCCAAATAAAAAACAGGGATGTGAAAGGTCAACTGGTGGGGACTGGAGCAACTCCCCACCTGCCATTGGCAGGGTGCTACTCCAACCTCGCAAGGGGTCTGCCACAGACAAGGGTTGCGAACCAGTAGCCAGCCCCAGTATGGGGCTGGGAGCCTTGCAGACTGGGAGTTGCTCCAGCTGGGCTGAAGCAGTCTCCTGCCTGGAGCCTGCTTGGTCAGTTAACTGGTTAAATATTAGGTAACTGATTAACTGGGCTTTTACATGCCTAGCAAAAACCCCAGCTCCTTTTTAAGTTGTTTATGGAGAAAGGTCTCTCCAGAATGGACAAGCTAGTATAGAAAGAACAGTAGTATCCCCATTAAGATGGAACTCTACTAGGAAGGAATCTCAGCCTGAAATTCTTTTCCTGCCTAGAGTCTGAACCCAGCTCACTTCAGCAATTTGAAAGGCACAACCACCAGAAGAGTGACCTTTCATGTAAGGAGTAAATCAAAAAAGAGCTTTTATCAGCCTGGCAGGACTACATTATTATTTTCAAAACAGAGCTTTTTAATAGCTTTAGAAAGTCATGCCTTGCATGAACCAGACTAAAAAAGGGTCTGCAGAGACATCTACCAACTTACCAATTCACAACAGGTTACAATATGTGTCAAATTCATTTAGATTGACTTAGTCCACAAAAAAGTAGGGATGTTAAATTTAGATTAACTGGCTAATTGAATAGTCGATGCAATTTGCATTAACTATTCGATTAGTCTATTGCTACACTTCAAAGGTGAAAGCACTGCAGGGAACATGGGGCCAGCAGGGGACTCAAGCAGTCCCCCTGTTGGCCCTGTGCTTCCCACAGCCTTTCAAAGTGGCAGCGCTGCATGGAGCTTGGGAGTCCCTAGCTGACCCCAGGCTCCACATGGTGCTACCACTTTGAAGCACCTTCTTCCTCCGCTCCCCCTCACTTGTTGCCTCTTTTTGATAGAGGCAGCGGCAGGAGGGAAAGGAGTGACTAGTTGACTAATCATTCACATCCCTATCAAAAAGAAAGAAGGAAAAACTGTACATATTTTACTGAGTTGTCTGCCATCTGGGTCTCATACTTTATTTCCATTAAGTGGATAGCAGCTGCTTTCATCTTTACAAACTTGAAGATTACAAAGCTGACACTAAATCCAACTTGAACATGCTGAGACATGCACAATCCATAGGGTTCCACCTATGTATTAAAGATGAGTGGCTACTGCAGACTGTCTGGAACACTGAGAAATGCATCTGCGCAACCTTGCCATAACATAAAATTAAAAAAAATTAAGTGTCTTTGCGAAATGGCAATGACTACATCCTAGGCAAAAAATGTAAGTTATAATAGGGTCATCAAGTGGCACAATAAACCTGAAACTTCAACCAAATAAATTGAAAGAAGTTTTACTAAAGCTAGAAATGGAGCAATTCACTGAAAGCGGTCTTACAACACAGCCTTGAAAATGTTCTAGTCAAGGCACGTTCTATTCATGATTAGCAAAACTAATTTTTCCCTATGAGTAAAATAGTACTTTTACCAAGTGAGTGAAGTAGAAATTTGCAATGTTGCAATAAAGTACTTTAGACAGTATTAGACACCATCAAATCACAATCTATTTTTAAAAACAGCAAATTCAGGCACTACCTCCTGCCCCAATTCTCCCATGCCAATTTGAGACTGTGAACTGTAGCATTTCTAACATATTAAGCTTTCATTGTTTTCAATTATATTCACAAAGCAGCTAGAAGTCTTACAAATGCACTCTGTTTTCTTACTTAACACTACAATGCGCAAGCTGTAATCTGGAGAAAACTAGGTGTGCACGTGTACGTGACTAGAATAATGTCTACAGCCAGCATTGCCACATCAGGTTTATCTGGACCAAGCATGTAACCAGAAACACAAGTCTCATTAACATGACACAGCCATTTGTGTGCTTTATAAACCAGATGTAATTGTTATGCTACTTAAATGCTTTCATGCAGAAAAATCCCATTTATTTCATTATAATCTGTATATCTACAGAGTCCACAATCTGAATGTTTTATTTCATGGTCCTGCACCAATGTTATAACACCCTTCCTTCAAAAGGAAGACAAGACAAAATTTGTCTTTAAAGAAAACTCTACAGATTTGTTCCCTCAAAAGGTGGGTACAACAGCCTTCAACAGCTTCCCTCCATCACTTCTAGGATATATACTGCACATGTACAATATCTCAGTCAAGGTAATATGCAGTTTTCCTGAAAAGCTCCCTTAAAATGTATTGAAATGATTTTTTAAAAAAAGCTTACATAGTTAATAGTTGTAGATTTAAGTTACAAACAGACCTATTTCAAAAACTAATTGAACGTTTGTTTTTAATCCATCCAACACGTGAATCCAGAAATGTTTTCCTGTGCATCACTAACATCAAAACAAGGCACTTGTTCCAGTATAGGTGGTATCTTTTATGAAAGCACCTAAACTGAATGTATATTTCACTTTTTAAAATCCCAAGGTTTTCTAAATTATGAGCTACACAAACTTTTAGTGAGAGTTTATCAGGCTAACTTTTGCCAGAGGTCTCCAAAAATCAATTCGACAAATTTCCATTCTATTTTTACTACTGACCTAGAAGCAGATACCCACACACAATATACATACAAAAATAAAACAGGCTAGATTTCCAAGGCAAGAGATTGCAGGAAAATATATTACTAACAGATTACTACATTAGTTAGAGAACATCCATACTTTGCCAAGATAAAACAGTAAGGTTAGACAGATCTGAAGAGCCAAGCGTGCTGCTTTGTGCCCATTCACATGGAGTAGCTGTGCTTTACCTTTCCACCAATGCGCACTTGAGCCTGGAGTTTGGCTAGTTTTTCTTGATTCATGATCGTTTCTTTCATCTAAAAAGAAAGGACAGTAAGGCCACTCCGCACACTGCTCCGCTCGCTGGGGGGGGGGGGGGGGGGCAGCTCCGCGAGGCAATGTCTGCAATGCAGCCAGGCCCCCGCTCTCTCAGGAACTAGGAGAGGTCTCCCTTGCCCCCATCTACCATTCTGGCCGCACCCGGCGAGGGGGCTTAGGACGGGCCGAACCGGAGAACGAAGACAGGGGCTCGAGATCTCTCTCTGGGGAGGGGACTAGTTACTCGGCGCCGAGTAACTCCCACCGCCGCTCCCAGCCCTTCCCCGACAGCCGCCGGGCCGGGCCGGGCCGGGCCGGGCCTCGCCCTCCTCCCCCCGGCGTATCGCTCCTCAACTACGGAGCCCTGAGCGGCCTAACCCGTCGGCGTCTTCTCCCCCCTCAACAACTCACAGGCCCAGGTCTAGCGGCGCGGGCCGAAACAACCCCTAACCGCCCCCAGACCCCTTTGTACCTTCCCGGACGGAAGCGACGCTGTCCTGGCAGGGGACAGGGCGAGGAGCCGCGGCGGGGAGCGCGGAGCCGAGCGCACACACGCGGAGAGGCGCAAGATGGCGGCCGGAAGGAAGGAAGGAAAGAGCAGGGGGCGGGGGCGACGAGGCCGATACCCAACGTCCGACGCGCGCGCTCCTCTCGTGTCCCACACGAGGAAGGCGGCGCGCGCTCCCTGCGCTAGGAAAGGCGGCGGTGCGGGAGGCCGCCGGGCAGAACCGAGCCAGTGTGGAGCCTCCTGGGCCGGCCCGAGCCCTGGGGCGGGAGAGGCGCCGCGGTGCTGCCTTGGCGTTGAACCGTGGTTTCCTTTGGGTGCGCGTGGATGGCTTCCTGAATCCCGGCCTCCTGTCGCTAGACGCAGCTGCGAGCTGCCCGTTGGCTGGTGTAATGGGCTAAAACCTTGTGCCTGTCTTCAGCGTTCCCCCTTCCTGTTGGTGACTCAAGCGCGCTGTGGCCTGGGTGCCTGTTGGAAGTGTCTGAGGAAGTGGGCTGTGCTCACAAAGCTCGAGATACCATCTACGGCTACGAGTACACTGGTGCGTTCTCACGCAAAAACTCTTTCAGAAGAGAGCATCGACACTGGCATGTGCTTTTGCGCAAGAGCATCCATGCCAGTGTAGACACTCTCTTGTGCAAGAAAGCTCTGATGGCCATTTTAACCATAGGGCTTTCTTGCGCAAGAAATTCATGTTGCCTGTCTACACTGGCCTCTTCTGGAAGAGCTCTTGCGCAAGAGGGCTTCTTCCTGAGCGGGAGCATCAGAGTTCTTGCGCGAGAAGCCCTGATTTTATACATTAGAACGTCAGTTTACTTGTGCAAGAGGACGTGGCCAGTGTAGACAGGCAGCAAGTTTTTGCGCAAGAGTGGCCACTTTTGCAGAAGGTCTCATCAGTGTAGACACAGTCTACATGTTTTGTTAGTCTCTAAGGTGCCACCAGACTATTCCTTGTTTTTTAAGTTGTTGGGAGTGTGGCTGGCACAACTGGCGTTCCAAGGCTGCTGGGTCCCACCTGCCCTAGGCCAGGATCTGGCTTTACATGTGTGTCAATTTAATAATGCCATTAGGAAAAAACTATGTGGATAGGAAGCCGCAGAATCTGGAAACCCCGCATGGGCAATGGTAAACAAAATGCCTTACAGGCCACACATAGAGCCTGATGGGCCACATGTAGCTCGGCCTGCTTTGCTTACCACTGTTCTTAAATTAACTCTCACAGAAAAAATTATAAAAGATAAAAATGCCCTATCAACTGTGAGTAAACACTTTTCACATAATAATCACTTTCTATCTGACCTCTCATTCCTCATCCTCAAAGGAAACTTGCACAAACAACACCTTTGAAAAGTGAGCTTGGAAACTGCAGAAAGCTATACACCAAGGGTGGGCAATAATTTTGGAAGGGGGGCCATTTCACAAATTTCGGAAGTGGCTGTGGGCAGACCCGGAATGTGTGGGGCCTCGGGTGGAAGGGGTGGGGTTGAGAACTACCTTGCTGGATATAGTGACCTTATTTTCTGAACCAGCTGGAGATAGCGAGACTGATTTAAATTTAAATTATGAGACATATTAAGCGTTTTCAGTTTCTCATGTTAGTTATCAAACTTCATTTTAAATAAGGTAAAATATTATGTCCAACACAAGAGGTTTCAATGTTTTCTTTATTTATGGCAGGCGTGGGGAACCCTTTTTGGGTCAGGATTACTGACCCACAAAAAAATCAGCTGGGGACCACACAAATGAGAAGCAAAAAAACTCCAAGGCTATGTCTACACTCGTGGCTTCTTGCGCAAGTACAGCCGTTCTTGCGCAAGAATCTGCAGAGCGTCCACACTGCCTGCCCTCTCTTGCGCAAGGAAATTTACAGTATGGCGTGGTAAGAGAGGGCTCCTTGCGCAAGAGCTACGCTCTTTTTTAACAGGTGTAAGCCCTCTTGCGCAGGAGCTCTTGCGCAAGAGGGCAGTGTGGACGCTCGGCAGGGATTTCTTGCACAAGAAAGCCCTGTGGCTAAAATGGCCATTAGAGCTTTCTTGTGCAAGAGAGCGTCCACACTGCCATGGGCGCTCTTGCGCAAAAGCACAAGTGCACATGGCAGTGTGGACGTTTTCTTGCGCAAGACTTCTTGCACAAGAACACTTGCGCAAGATGCCGCCAGTATAGACATAGCCCAAAACCCCCCAACACTCACTGATGTGACCCCAACTGAGACACCTCAAGCCTCTGGTGCCCCAGCCTCACAGGCTGAGAGGAAGTGAAGAGGGGGACTGAGGTTCAGGGCTTCCCATAGACCAGATTTACATTTCTGGGGTTCTTGAGTTAGTGGATTTTATGGACCTCCTTAGGCTCTGGGGTAGGAACAAAAATGTGGGGTACAGTGTGCGAGACAGGGCTGCCAGCAAATAGGATAGGCATGGCATGCAGGAGCTGGGAGGGAGCTGGAGTGCAGAAGCAGGATGGGAGTAGGATGTCTGGCCACGTGGAGAGAGCAGGAACAAGGGAGAGAGTACTGTGTGGCCAGGAGAGAGGGTGCAAGAACAAGGGAGGGTGTTGGAGCAAGCTGGGGATGCCGGGTCTTGGGGGAGGGAGGAGGGAAGTGAGGAGCTTGAGGGTGGGGGGGGTTGGGCATGAAGTGGAACCTTACCTGGCTTCGTGCCCCCTTGTAGCAACAGCTGCAGCCATGCTGTCCCAGCTGCCCTAGAGGGAGACCCCGTTGCTGTGGTGGCCATGTCATCCACAGGGCTGGCTCTGGAGGCTGGAGGCGCCACTGCTGCAGCCATGCAGCCCTGGGCCAGCCCCGGAGGCACCGCGGCCACGCGGTCTGCAGCTGGCCCCAGAGGCGCCACTGCCGCAGCCACACGGCCCCAGGCCATCCGGGAGGCTGGAGGTGTTGCTGCCGGGACCACGCAGCTCGGGGCCAGCCCCGGAGGCCAGAGGCAGTGCTGCCACAGGCACGCAACCCTGGGCTAGCCCTGGAAGCCGGAGGTGCCGCTGCCGCAGTCATGCAGTCTGGAGCTGGCCCCGGAGGTGCCACTGCCACAGCCATGCAGCCCTAGGCCAGCCCCGGAGACCAGAGGTGCCACTGCTGCAGCCACGCAGCCCACCCGGGAGGTGCTGCTGCCATGGCCGTAGACAACATGGCCGCAGCAGCAGCGCCTCTGGCCTCCAGGGCCGGCCCTGGACCTCATGGCCTGCTGAGGTGCCTCAGCCCCAGCACTGCCTCCTCCCACTATAACCTAACCTGCTGCAGGAGGAGGGAGCGCTCTCCAGCAGCTGTGCGAGGGAGGAAGGGCAGGGCTGAGCTCCTTCCCCCGTGGCACGCGTGCCACAGGTTGGGCAGGCCAGATCAAAGTCCTAGGTGAGCCAAATCTGGCCTGCTGAGAGGCTTTTACCTACCTCTGCTATACACAATGGCTGTGTCTAGACTGGCCGCTTGAATTTGCGCAAGAACACTGACGATCTAATGTATGATCGTGAGTGTTCTTGCGCAAATACTATGATGCTCCCGTTCGGGAAAAAGCCCTCTTGCACAAATGTATTTGTGCAAGAGGGCCAGTGTAGACAGGGGAGGACTGTTTTCAACAAAAAAGCCCCGATGGTGAAAATGGTGATCAGGGCTTTCTTGCGCAAAAACGCATCTAGAGTGGCACGGACACTTTTCCACAACAAGTGCTTTTGCACAAAAGCGTCCATGCCAATCTAGACGCTCTTTTCCGCAAATGCTTTTAACAGAAAAACTTTTCCGTTAAAAGCATTTGCGGAAAATCATGCCAGTCTAGACGCAGCCAGTGGAGTTAGCAGAGACACTGGCTTTATGGCTCATTACAACCATCTGTAATACACCTGGCTGTCTACAATCCTCCATCGTCTTATGACTTCAAAGATATTAACTGGCCACTTCATTGTCCTACAACACGTATTCCATATGATTAACAATCTGCCCTACCTTGTATTCAGGGACTGTAACACAACTGTGTCACTAGAATCTGGGCCGATGTTTTTTAAAAATCCTGCAATTTTTTTGCTCTGTATACATTGGTAATGTTACAACATTAACTTGTCCTGTAACTTTGATATCTTTTTTGATGATGCAGATAAAACCATGTACGGTCCTTATTCTGCAAAGACTTAGACCAGTTTTACACTATAAACTTACATCAGTATAATGTCACTCAATGGTGTGAAAGATCCACTCCCCTGAGCAATGCAGTTATACCAACCTAACTCCTGGTGTAGACAGCACTATGTCCACAAGAGGGCGTCTTCCCTCAACATAGCTACTGCCTCTCATGGAGGTGGATTAGTTAGGTTGATGGGAGTAGCTCTCTGGTCAGCCTAGGGGTGTCTTCACTAAAGCAGCACAGCAGCACTGATGCTGTTTCTGTTTTTTGTGGAGCTGCCCTTAGCAATATCCTTTACTTTACTCACTGTGAGGGAACTAGTGGGACAACTTACATGATTAACTGGGACTCATATGAGTTGATTCTGTAGGACTATTCATCTTGCATAAAAATAAGCATTTTGCAGACTCTAGGCTGATGTTTTGTAAAATTCACTGTATTTTTTGTGCTATATACATTAGTTATATTACAACAGTAACTTGTCCTGTAACTTTGATACCTTTTTTGATTATTGTTTACTAGGAATTTCATGAATAAATCAGTTTTTATATTTGTTGTTAAAACAAACCATGTTTTAAAAGGACACTATAAAAATTTAGCCCCAAATGTAGATTTTTGTTTGAAAAAAAATGAATATAAAATTACATAATCCATTTTTTAAAATGAGAATTTGTTTTTGTTTTACATTTAAGCATTTTCCTCTAGTATTTCAACAACAAAATTGTTGCTCAGGGCAGGTCTATACTTAAAAAGCTGCAGCAGTTCAGCCACTGTAGCATTTTAATGAAGATGCGACTGTCACTACACTGACACCTCCATGAGAGGCAGTAGCTACATCACAGGGGAAGCCCTCCCATCTTTATAGTGCGGTCTACGCTGGGGGTTAGGTCAGTGTAACTACATCATTCATGTGTGGGGATTTTTCATACCTCTAAGCAACATAGTAATACTGCTGTATAGTTTTGGTAGGCCTGGCCTTAGTGAACATTGAGCTAATGAATGAGAACTCTGAAAAGTAAAACCAACTAGTAGCCTGAACTGGCATATATAATGCACATAAATCTGAGAGTAATTTTAATCATATGAATAGTCCTATTGAAGTAAATGAAGCTATTTAGGGTACAAGTACTACACTTTATAAATAGCATTAACAGGACAGAGGTCTTAGATTTTTTTAAAATGTTTTAAATATTAGTAATAATTAATGGTATTAATAATATAGATAAGGATTTTTTCCAAGTATGTCATACTATTTACTTTATAGCGTCCCTTTACTGTGCTTGAGATGGATATTATTTTGAAATCAGGGCACTGGGATCAAAACCAAGAATGCTGTCATTAATGAGATTTTTATACCAAATGTGATTTTATATTAAATCCTGAAGGAACTCCACCTACTGGTGGTACAATTTAATTGTAAATTGTACTTAAAAAAACTTACTTTATTCAAAGCTCTAAAGGCATATCAACCTAACAACTGAAAACATCCATAAATTTCGTTTCTTCCCCATCAAGTAGGGCCCATACACATAATGCAAAAATAGCATTAATAAGTTCCTGTATATTGACTGTGATCCATATGAGAATGAATTCTATGGGCTTACTGTGTTACAGATATTTGTTTGATTGGGGTGGCCACATATATGCACTTACGTGCTAATTCTGTGGATGCTCCAGGGCTGGAGCACCTACCACCACAGCTGGGTCGCAGATTAGCTGTTTGGTAGCTGAGGAAGGACAAAGAACAGTGAGCCAATTGGGGCCTTGGGTAGGGAGCAGAATGGGGGCAGGAAGAGGCAGAGCAAGGGTAGGCTCTCAGAAAGTCTGGAGTGGGGCTGGTGCACCTTCAGGGAAAAATTAAAGTCAGAGCCTGTGTATACGTATGTACACAAATGTGTACTTTACAGATGTGATTTTCAAATTTTGTATTGGTGACCTCTTTCACACAGCAAGCCTTTGAGTGTGACATAAGAACAGCCTGTCTTCCAACAGTGGCCAGTACCAAGTGCCCCAGAGGGAGTGAATAGAACAGGTAATCATTAAATGATTCCTCTCCTGTCACCCATTCCCAGGCTCTGACAAGCAGAAGCTAGGGACACCATTCCTGCCCATCCGGGCTAATAGCCATTGATGGATCTATGCTCCATGAATTTATCTAGTTCTTTCTTGAACCCTTTTAAAGTCCTGGTCTTCACAGCATTCTCTGGCAAAGAGTTCCACAGGTTTACTGTGCATTGTGTGAAGAAATATTTCCTTTGGCTGGTTTTAAATCTGCTACCTATTAATTTCATTTGGTGACCTCTAGTTCTTATGTTATGGGAACAAGTAACTAATTTTTCCTTATTTCACTTTATCCACACCATTCATGATTTCATAGTCCTCTATTGTAACCCCCCTTAGTCTCCCCTTTTCTAAGGTGAAAAGTCCCAGCCTTTTTAATCTCTCTTCATATGGCAGCCATTACAGACCCCTAATCATTTTTGTTGCCCTTTTCTGAACTTTTTCCAATCCCAAGATATCTTTTTTGAGATGAGGCGACCAAATCTGTACATAATATTCAAGATGTGGGCGTACCATGGATTTATACAGAGGCAGCAAGATATTCTCTGTCTTATTCTCTAGCCTTTTTTAAATGATTCCTAACCTTCTGTTTGCTTTTTTGACTGCTGCTGCATATTGAATATATGTTTTCAGAGAACTATCCACAATGATTCTAAGATCTCTCTCTTCAGTGGTAATAGCTAATTTAGTCCCCATTATTTTGTACATATAGTTGGGATTATGTTTTCCAATATGCATTACTTAGTATTTATCAACATTAAAATTAATTTGCCATTTTGTTGCCCAGTCACCTAGTTTTGTGAGATCCTTTTAAAGCTCTCACAGTCTGCTTTGTTCTGAGCTCTCTTGACCAGTTTATTGTCATCTGCTATCACTGTGGGGACCCAGACCCTTGAGGAGAGGAGCAGGCTACTCCAGAGGGTGGAGAGCCTGCAAAAGGAAAGAGACACCCAAAGTGCCCAGTTGAGGGAGATGCTGGGGAATTGGGGTAACCCCCATGTGGGAGGTACTTCAGGGGGAGGATGTGTAGTGGGGCGACAGCCCCACTCTGGCCAGCAAGGGGTTAAAGCAGGCTGGAGGGAGCTCTGGCTGACCAGGGAGAGGCTTTTATGAAGCCAAGCAGAGAGCAGCTTGCCTAGACAGTCTTGTATATAAGGAGCTGCCCAGCTGAGAGAGGCAGTTGGTCATGACCAGAGAGAGTTCAGGAACAGTTCCCTGAGAAGTACTGTAAAGCAGTGCTGGGTAGGCTAAGGGGAGCTAGAGACAAAGGCTCCAGCCTGATACCTACCAGGCTGCAGGCTTGTGACAAGGGCCAGCTGGATGCGGGGATCACAGGGGAAGTGGCCCAGGGAACAGGAGGCAGTAAAGGGGAGTAGAGGAGGGCTGGACAAGTCTGCTGCCAGAGGGTCCCTAGGTCAGGAACCAGGCCTGGATCTCTCCTACCCTTTTACACCTTACCTTTCCACCAAGGCATGGCCCATACAGACTGTGGCTTACCCCTGGAACAAGGCTTGGAGGTCACAGCTGGTCACAATGGCAGTAGAATCTAAGGACTGCCAATACAACCTCTGGAAGGGGGCACGAAAGACCACTGTAGTGAGCACTACCAGAGGGGTCTGTATGTAATGTGAGCATGGAGTGTGGATGGGAGAGACACCAGCCAGAAGAAGGCACCCTGCTGATGATCAAACTAATTCCCTACTAGCAGGAGGCACCACAGCATTGAGTCCTGCTTTGTGACACCCCTTCATACTGTTTCAAGGGTTCTTTTGCAACATAATTTCATGTGACATTTTTCAGATGAAAGATAAAACGACTTTTTAAAAATAATTTAAATTGGACAAGTTGGACATACTTGTTACAAAACCTGTAGAGAAAACATAGCAATACTTATTACTAGTCCTCCTACATGTATGGGATATGTTACCTATCTAGCTCAGTTTATCTAATGCATCCATCATCATGATATCTAGGTATTGACTCAACTTTGTGAATTAAGAACCAATCCTGTACCTAATTGAACTAGTAGGAGTTTATTCATTGTCCACAGCTGGAGCAAGATCAGGCCATATAACAAATCCTGACAACAAAACTTAGTTTTTGTGCATATGGCACTGTGCTTTACTCCAACAATGTTGTCTTTTTACATCTTTTTTTTTTTTGACTGTGGAAGTGCTAAATGCAGCTCTGGGGCTATGTCTAGACTATGGGGTTTTCCGGGATACCAGAGGTATCCCAGAAAAACTCTGCCACATCCAGAGAACACATCTGCTCTTCCACCTTTTTTTTTTTTTTTTTTTTTTTTTTGTGGAAGAGCAGACACATTCTTTTGGAAGCCCTGTCTTCCTCCTCCCACAAGGAAGAAGGACTCTTCCAAAAGAGAGTTTTTTTCCAAAATTTGGCCAAGTGTAGACGGGCCAAATTTCAGAAAAGCCTCTTCTGAAAAAGCTATTGGAAAAAGGTACGCAAATTGCAGAGCACAATTTGCGTACCTTTTTCCGATAAAGCCCTGTAGTGTAGACATAGGCTTGCTGGGAGAGATCTCTTTCCCGTTAGCAGCATTACACTAACCATGGAGTATACTAAAAAGACTTTTCCTACACTGGCAGATAGAGAAATTTTTGTTTAGGGTGAGCCTCATTTCTATTCTGGAGTTTGTCTTTTCTGATATGAAACTCCATCCCCACTTCATATAGTTTTGTATGAAGCAAGACCTGCTTAGAAGCACTGAGACCTGGCCTTGTGGGAGTCTGAACACAATTGGCCATTTCTATCAAGAATGTGAGTGGAAGAAAACTAATGAATACAGGTATGCTTTAGGCTCATTTACCCCTCAAGAGGCATATGCAGTGACATTGCGTAAGTGCCTCCTTAACCACACACTGGCAAAGATCCAAGTCTCCTTTTCCTTGACTTGAATGCAGTGTTGTAATAAAGGTGCTAGGACTGTTTTCTAGGGAAGATAGATTTAGCACAGCATATGCCCACTTTACACATTTTGGATGCAGGATTTTTGTCTTTAGCTAAGCATAAAAGTGAGCATATTTTTATATAGCTGGCATTGAAGTCAGACTGAAATTTTTCTTTTAATTTTAATTGGAGGAAAGGAAGGAAGAGATGTAAAAAGAATCAGTAATGTTTGCTTTAGATTTTCAAGTGTGAAGCCAAATGTGAATGTGACCATTTTTATTTTCTGGAAGAAGAAAAAAATAGCTGCAATCTGGAAGCATTTTAATTCTTATAAATTATAATTATCTCCTTTTTCTTTCTTCCCATCTTATTGTTTGAGATTCCTCAGGCACTCTGCCATTTCTTCTCTTTTATTTTCTCCATCAGATCAACCTTTCCATCAGGACAGTTGCATTCTCCAGGAGCCCACCAAAACTGAGGCTATGTTTAGACTGCAGAGTTTTATCAGAAAAAGATATGTAAATTGTGAACTGCAATTTGTGTATCTTTTTCCCCCTTTTTTTTTTCAGAAGAGGCTTTTCTGAAATTTGGCCCGTCTACACGGGGCTAAATTTCGGAAAAACCTTTTTTGACACATCCCTTATTCCTCTCACCAAGAAGAATACAGAGATGCTGAAAGAACAGGCCCACTTTTTTGGAAACTGTTCTGAAAAACCTGACGCATTCCCTGGACGTGGCAGAGCTTTTCCAGGATACCTCCGGTATCCCAGAAAAACTCTGCAGTCTAGACGTAGCCTGAGTGACCTAGAATTGGTTGCTTGAATGATACAGAAGTGTGACTCTTTCCAGCGTCTGAGTATGTTGTCTTAACATGGATTGCTGTTCCCTGTAGCCTTTGTATACACCTTCCTACCCAGGACTTGCTGTCTCAGTACTCTAACGCTCTGTGATTCCTATGCATTGCCTGCTCTGATCCAGGAGCTCTAATGCTACATTGTAGCAATCTCTTCTCTCCAGTGGCTGAGGTTGCTGTGTCTAGAGTCCTCCCTCTTCACAAGGAGGAAATATTGCCTTCAGAGCACCTTTCCTTACCAAGGAATTGTGCACAACACCTATGCACTGCAATATCTTTCCCACCCCTACTGGCCTGCTTTGCCAATTTTGGTTTTGTTTTCCTGCCTCTGGTCAGGTGATTTGGGATTCCCTATCCTGCTACTTTCCAAAACCTGAACAATCTTTTAAAGATGCAGACTGATATTTCCAAAGTTCCCGGGAATTTGTACATCCAAATTCCTCAGACAGATTTGAAAATCTCAGTCATACTGTTTCTTGTCTGTGACTGACAAGAGGTTGTTTCTTGGGGGATGCATATTCTCTGTCTTTGTCTCTATCGTTTCTTTTTTTTACTGTTCTCTTCTCCCTAGTCTCTGATCTTTTTCTTTTCCATCAGGAGTCTGTCATCTTTTTTGTTACTGTTACTTTTTTGTTACTACCCTTCCATTGCCAGTCTTCTTTTGTGCCCCCATCAATGTAGATGTAGTTGTTTTCATTTGGCAGACCAAAGTCTCAAGCCCCCACTTGGACCATGGCTTTACCCTTGACTAGGTATTCTGTGGGGAGCCAGTGTAATGAGTTAAGCATCAGAGTCATGTTCTCTCAGTGACTGGTATTTCTGAAGAGATTGGATGCTGTCTTCTGACCTACCTGAAGCTTTTAAAATGCAGCGTACTCATGTGCAGATATACCAAGTTCCAATGATTTAGCCTGTAGGACGGGGGTGGGAAACTTTTTTCTTATCAGGGGCCACTGACCCCTAGAAAAAAAAATCAGTTGCAGACCATACCCAGCCTGGTGGTTCCAGTGTGGAGTCTAAAAAGAAGGGGTTCAGGATATGGGTGGGACATGGAGGTATAAATGACTATGACCAAGTCATCATCTGATAACATGGGGCACAGTTTTGTAGCCAAACTTAGTTACCAGGGAGGCATATTTTGTAACTGCGGATACTTGAGAAGCCAGAAGAATTGAAGAATGCAAAAGAATCCCAATGATATGAACTAAGTTGATATTCTGAGACCAGATTCCTTGGAGAAAATATTATCGTTCAGCATGGGATGTTTGGTTTCTAAATCTCACCAGTGAGGTCAAACCACATCTGGGTCATACTTTCCTTACGTTGTTTTTCTCCTCTCTCCCCTCCCCCATCATGGTTGCAACTAAGTTAATGTGATAACTGCTGGCCCCCACAGGGGTATCAACAAGGGATTAAACTTTGAACCAGGGGAGCTAAATGCACCAGTCTCTGCTGTCTGAGCTAACGGTATTAGCTATTGCTGTAGCAGGGTCATGGAGCACTAACTGGCCTCACCACCACTAGTTGGGGACAGGGGGTTACAATGAAATCATCTTTCCAAATCACCCATTGGTCTGAACGCCAACAAAGACTAAACATATGATAGGTACTCTGATTGTGTGAAGCTCAGCAAAGTTCCTGTTCCACAGCAATTACATCCAGTATGCTAGTGTTCCAATTCATGAACGTGCCCTAAGTGGTCAGTGTGAAGGGACACTTGCACTTTGTATCATCATTAATAACGAGTTTTAATGGGCTTTGTCTTATTTTGAGTGAGGTAAATCCGGGCACACACAGAAGAGTCTGTTTAATTAGCAGTGGCTCAAAAGGGTGCCTGCACACACTCAAGTTGCAGTCTGCTACTATTCCAGTCTACTCTGAGAATCCCAGCTGAATGTGGTTGGTTTTTAACAGTGTGATTGAGAACCACTCCTTTAATGCAAATTTAATTCATCACCCCTGTTTTGTGTCTGTAGTTATTTATGCTCCCCATCTCTGCAAGTACATACACTGTAGAGAGCAGCAGCTGCTGACTGGACGCCCAGCTCTGAAGGCAGCACCACACCAACAGCATAGAAGTAAGGGTGGCAATGTCAATTTTTGCAGGAGACATAGTGCCCCTATTGCTTCTGTACTGCTGCTGACACCTGGTGCCCTGCCACCCGCAGGTGATTAAATGGGAGCATGGTGAGGATGGTGGAAAGCCTAAGCTTGTGCTCCATCTGTCCCATTTATGTCCACCTGTGTGGTGTGCACTGCCCTTCTGCACATGCCCCAGCCACTCAGAGCTGACAGCCAGAGCTCTTTAAAAAACAAACAACAAAACCCCCACCTCCCTTGGCACATTCCTGTACCTCCCTTAAGAGCCCCGCCAATCCCCCCCCCCAGTTTGAGAACCACTGCATCAAACCATACTACAACATTATAAGGCTTATGTTGTATATCCATTTGTATTAATTGTATTTATTTTATTTTATTTTGCAAAATGCTACATTTTGGCATACTTTCCCATGACCCCCTTATGAAGCCTCCCTGAGAGTCACAACCTGTATTTTGCCTCACAGTGAAGGAAAGCTGCAAGTTCATGTGACTAACTTAGTTGTGAAGTGATCATACATGTCTCTTAAGGTGCACAGAGCACTATCTCATTCACTGTATTATTTAAAGTACACATTGAATAAAGCATGATTCTGTTCCTTCCAATATTTCTTTCATTTGTTGTATTTCATTCACTTGTCTTACCTAAGAAAAGTATCCTCAAAACTTAGGATATGTTCTGTGTCTTTCTTCACCATCATTTACTGAATCCATAGCTTCCTTTCCACTCCTAAACTTTTATTTCTTCTCATCTGCTGTCTTCTTCCTTCAGAGTCAAGATGTACAGCTTACCTCTGCCACTTTCTGAGCAGTGAATAGGAAGTTCTGCAAACGTGTAGACACATATGTGAACTGTATTTGAGAATGTGAACCCAATTCTATGCTGAGCAGCCTTTGAATGAATTTACAGATGTGATTCCCAACTTTTACTGATTCAGATAATATGCTTTATTTTGAGAAAATCATCCTGAATGAATAAAAGTATGCATGTTCCTGACTTCTTGAGAAAATGGGGAAGAGGCAACCTAATTTTTCCAAATCAGAAATAAATAATTCCTACAGATTGTTTTCCAATTTTCCTCTGAAATAATATATTCATTGATACTGCTGAGCAAGAGCAAACTCTGGCTTCATCCTAAATGTCTGGCTAGCATGTGCTCACATTCCCTGACTTCTGTGCCAATACAAAAATAAGATTGAAAGGATGCCTACCTATGTGTTGAACTAGAAATCATAGGAGGGAAGTTATCCTGTAGATCTTTAGTTGTGAGCTATTTTATAAGGCTCCCGATCATTATAACACTGAAGTCACCCAGAAAAACCTAGATGGCTGAGATACCAGGCCAGATGGGAATCTGCTCAACTCTCACACTAAGCATATCTGATCTTACAGGTGCTCCAATTCAAAGTATTGGTATTAACTTAGAATGTCTCAGATGCCAAGTCGTGGCTAGCTAAGAGACTGCTTCTCTTCAATCTTCCTTCCCACAAGTGGAGAACAGTTAAAGAATTATTTTTCCATCGCCCGATTTTAATCCTGGTGAATAGATACAGGGGACTTCCTTGGCTTTGGAACTCGCTCATCCCCAGCTTGCTGGAGGCTTCGAACAGCACGGGACTGGGGAAAAAAGATGAGTTAGGATGAACCATAATCTATGGAACTACTTGCATAAGTAAATTTAGAAGGATTTGACCCTTTGTATACAGTCAAGGTATGAGTGATGGAGTGTATGATAAGCATGTTATCAAGTGAAAATAAGTAGATGCATGTTTGTTGAGACTTAAAAAAACGAGTAAATTCGCACATTGTTCTAATCACATTGTCCTCCGGGGGGCAACAGAGCTGCACACTTTTAATCCAAACTTCCTTTCCACTCCAGTTCTGGTATTTCAAACATTCTATGTCTGATAGTTTTAAAAAGGGCTCTGTTTCTTTTTAGGCGGGGTCTTCTGGTATATGCTTGCCAGTGAACCCAGATTAGAATACCTGCCGTGGTGATCATGAATTCCCATGGATATTCCTGCTATTGACGCTGGCAATTTTACTCTAGTTTGCATAAATAGAGGGACAAAAGATTAACAGAGTCCGAGTTATTGCGGATCATTACGATGAGTATTTTGCAAGTATAACTGTGTGGGACATTGTTGGGTGGATTTTGTCGTTTCTATTCTTTTGTGCTGTGTTTTGAAACTGTCTTGGCAGTGTCCAGGACTTGGGAAAGGTGACCTAAAAGGAATTAAAATACATACACCTCATTTACTACTTTGCTGCTTCCCTAGTGCTTCACACACTTTGCGTGTTGTTTTGCTGCTGTTGTCCAGGTTAAATCGTGACTTCGCACGTGTCCCATTCTGAGCTCTCCCAGTTTGTCTGTAGTGGCCCCCTTCATTTATGCATTGCATCCGACCTTCTTGGTAGTCACTATCAGTGGCAAAACTCCCGGTGACCTAAGCAAACTAATTGGGAACTGCATAAAATTGACTGATAGAAACAAGAGAATAAGACTCAGTCGGAACAGTAATCCAGGGACTATTTCCGATTGGAAAGGTTTGCAGGCCGGTAGCTATAGTTTCTCTCCAAACATAATTGGTGTTGAAATTAAAAGGTCCATTCCTCACACCCCAATGTAGAACAGCAGCAGATACCGCCAAGCAAAGTGTTTGTTTTATTGCAAGAGCTCATAGATTATTTGTAACGTATGCAAGAAATCTGAAAATACACCGGGACAAATTTGAGACCACGATCATTGAAGTCAGTGGGGATCAAAGAACATAGGACAGAATCTGGCCCAAAATGGGATATGAGTGGAAATCCTAGTAGTTTCCTGTTGTTTAGAAGATGGGTATAAAATGATTAACCTATCCACAATGCAGCGGCTTCGGTTTGTTAGACAATCTCAGGGTTAGCAAATAATAGACAGACTTCCTCCTCAGAAATGGTCTGTTCATTGCAGAGGATGTTCAGTGTTATCAGCGGTCATGAAAATTCCTTAGTCGGGGCAAATAATTGTCCCTTTTTGCATTGACAGTTAAACCTTTGCTGACACTAACTCTTCCCGATTGTGCAACCTGCTTAGAAAACGAGCTTGCTACTCTGTGTAATGTTCTGCAAGGCTCTCTCCTATTCAGTTTCCTGTATCAGTTGAAATAGCCACATCGAATAAAAATGCCTAAAGTTGTTTGCCGTGAATGCTGAAGGCTGTATCTTTTCCCGTCGCCACCTACATCTTTTCCTTTCCTTTCCTTTCTCTTTTTGTGGATTTTCGAGAGGGATGCTTCCATTTAAATAAATGCACACATAAATACACGGGGACACATTTTACATGAATATAGGCTAGAAAATAAGAACGCAATGAGTAAATTTATTTTTAAAGTGACAACAATGAGCCAGAATTTGGGGGAATTCTTGTTAAAAATCGATACCATTACATGGCCCTATATTGTTTTAGCAGAATTATTTTATTTTATATACTCTGCTGTCTAGAATGAAGTACACAAATATGTAGAATCATCGCCATTAACTTTTAATGTCCTGTTAATGTTAAATAACAATACACTATAACTGTTTTAGGAATTATATTAGTATGCTGCATATTATTAATGTATTCCGTTTCTAAAACTTGCTTCGGTATTAAGAACTTGTACAAAAAACATTGTCAAGAGAAGAATGAAGTGATGGGAGCCTTCTACACCTAGAAATAAGCAGTCGACAAGTGTACAAGAATAGACACTTCAAAGGCAATCAGAATTAATCCTGAAAATAAACTCAGGGATGTAAACAATCTAGTCTGGTAGTTTATTTCCATAACAGCCCTGCCTATTTTCTCCAATTGGTTGCTTTTATTTGAAGAGTCTTAGAATCATATACATTCCTGCGTTCTTCCTTTTAATTTTGCTTGCTAGCATTCTCACTAAACTTTTTAATGCACATTGCACTTAAGGACAAAAGACAGTACTTGTGCCATGGATCTGGAAGTCGAACTCCCTACTGATTTCAAAATCGATAGCACAATATGGCCCAAAGAATTCTATTTAGCGGCTCAGACACCAGCAGTCTGGTTCCTACAGCTGGAGCTGGCGCTAGTTACCACGTCTCAAAGCTCAGCTTTCTGGGGTGGGGAGCTAGGACTGTCAGCCTAGCACACTGTACTGAACAAACTCCGAAAGCAAACCTGGCTGATGGGAGCCGAGAGCTCACAAATACCCCGGTTGCGGCATGCCAGCACCTTTGCCGGTAGGTGGCATCCCTTGTCCGCAGAGACCTTCCGCCAAAGAAAGCTCACTGCAGAGGGAGCGCTGCAGAGAAGCAGCAGAATTCGGATGAGAAACCTAAACTTTGAGTTTCGATGTCTTGTCTGAAAAGAGCAAAACAGCAAGTCTCTGGGTGGGCTGTCAGTTGTTTAGCAAAGACCCTCCTGTATGGGAGGCCCGAGAGTTCCCAACGCCGAGGTCTGCCGCTCATTTGACACATGCAAGAAGATGAACTTTGCTTTCTCTTTCTTTACCTGCCGTTTGATTTCCTGTACTAGCGAAACACAAGAGAGCTGTCCAGAAAACTGCAGCCAGAGCCTACTTCCAAGGTTATTTCTCTGTTGAGCAATGTCTGGCGTTGTTTGTCATACATGTTTAGAACAGCCCTTACAAGTTTCAAGGAAAGAAGTCAAATACTCTTTTAAAGTAAAAAGGAAAAGGTCACCATCACTCAGAGGGACTGCAATAAAACCTTATCTTAATTGTCTGTATAGCCAGGGCTGACTCACTGCCTCTCAGTAAATTCCCCCTCCCCTTTCCTCAAGTGACAGAAGATGACTTACAATATTTTCAAAATGTATAGGGAAGATAAATGTTTACTACCTGAGACTAGGGAGCTCAGGCGATGTGAAGTATTTGAGTTTTCATGGGCGTGTTTATGTAAAGTCGTGGAAATAGAATGTCACTGTTCGAACATTGTTTTGTCCAAGTGTTACACATATAAGATACAGAGTTGAAACATGCACGGGTTTTGGCAGAGAAGACAAAGGCAGGTATGATTGACCAGGAATGTGACACTCCATTTTCTTATTTAGTTCTTTTTGGACGATTAGAAGCATTTTGGAATGTAATGAAAGCAGGATGAGAGGTATTAGAAAACCAGGAGAACTGAAAAAAAAAAACTATCAAGAGCCCAGACCAACCAAAAACCAACAGTAAACACTTTCCCAAGTAGGAAAACTTTATGATAATTTTATAATAACTTGCCTCAGTACCCCAAATGTATTTAAACCATTTTCCCATATAAACGCAAATTACTCGTCTTACTATTGTTTGACACAACTCGAGTTACTTTCTTATTTCTACAGAGGTACAAAAATTACAAAAACCTATTAGCCAAATCGTAGCTAAAGATTTAATTACTCTTCCGCTTTAGTAACTTTTTGTGGTATGTTTCTCTGCCTTCTCAATAACGAACACAAAGTAAATAGGATTATTTGGAAATAGTAACAAGGATTATGTTCACAAATCCATGCAACTGAGTTTGAAACCGTGTTGCTTGCAACTTTTGATTTAGAAAATATATTGAAAATGCATTTGAATAAAATGTTGTATTTTATTGTCTTTGAGATATGCATTATAGCGAGTATTTATATTTTCTTTTCAAAATAACTGTAATATGAATAAAAATATAACTTCTATACACTGTCCTAATTTAAAAACCGATTATAATTTAAAGTTAATTCGGCAGAACTCTGTATGATAATGTATATTCCATATGATTCTTTTTAATGTCAGAGTGCTTAGAAGTACGGTTATCATAATCTTTCTCTTCTAACGTCAGGAGTGACCCATTCAATGTGTGCTTCCTCCAATACATTATTGTTGTTATCATATAATGTATCATCTGACATTGAAAAAAAATCAGGATTGTATTAGGAAATATAATTTCGTGTCACTTTCTTATTACTTTTGCTCCACAGCTTAAAGGCGAAGAGATTAGTAAAATATGTTGTTTTATTTCTTCTTGCAAAAAGGGACTTTTCTGTTTCTCTGTTTCCTACAGCAGAAAGGGCTGCACTTTTTAAAGTGTTCTTAAAATCAAATATGAAATGAATGGGTGCGTTTTTAGTTCGGTTGACAGCTAGTGGTATACAATCTGTGATACCACTTTTAAATGACAAATACCCTGAAAAGAAAAAAGAGCTTGCTAAAAGTTTCTGCACTAAGAAGCATTTTCATTGGAGGTTTAGAACACCATCTCATCTTGATAGTTAGGGAATGCTGCTTCTACAAAAATTCTATTCAAACCCTGCAAATGCTCCTGCCCTTGACTCGAAGACCTGCTTTAATTTTAAATGGCTCATTGTTATATATAAAAATATATTTTTATCAGACTTGTTCTCCTTTTCTCTCATCTTAAATTACAGTCATTGGATTAAAATCAAGTTGTCTTCCGAAGAAATTCGTCTGCAAAAACGACTGTATGCTGCTGAAATCAGACACCTTTGCATTTTCTCCTTCTGTGTTGTAAAACCGTAGGGGGAAAGGAGAGAAACGGTGTCCTCTGGCGGCCTCAAAATCCTAATGAATGACACAGTAAAAGGCAGATTTCCCTGCCACCGGTCGGACTTTTGCAGGATAAGGTTCCTGCAGTTGGGATTGCGTCGCTACCTCTTGGAGGAAATTTCCCCCTTCTCCTGAAAGGTTCGAGCGGCAAAGGACACCAAGGCCCTGGGCGGTCTGTTTCTGAACTGCTTTGCGATTTGGGTTTCGAATATGTCTCCCAGCGACGACTCACAGTAGCCCCAGCAGCCTAAGTGCCGTTCGGTACTGCGGCACATGGAGAGCGGGGGGCAGGGGCGGAGCGGCAAGGGGCGGGCACACTGTATAGTGGGAGAGGCAGGCAGGAAGGACTGAGCGTTTCAGTTTCCCAGCCCTGACCTTTAGCGATGCCGCCGGCTATTCGAGTTTCTTGGAAGGCTCAGCTCGTGGGGGTGGGGGGGCTGTTTTGTCCTGCTTCCCCCCGCCCCGGACTCTGCCTACTCGGGGCCGGCTTGATTTCTCCGGGAGGAAGGCGCGGAGATGTTTCCCCAGTGGTGGCGCTGACGTTTGGAGCCATGTGATGGGCCCCCCTTTCGCTATAAGGAGAGAGGAGAGGCCGCCCCCTTTTGGACTCAGCCCCAGCCTTTGCAAGATCTTTCCCAAGACTCTTCCCTTCTCTCCACCCCCGAGACTAGTCGCGCTCCCTCCGTCCCTGGCTCCATTAATGTCCGAGGGCTGGGAGCGCGGAAAGAGAGGAACCAACTCCGCGGCGTAGCGGAGGGGGAGACACTTCCCGCTGCCCGCTCGGGCGCCGCCTGCTCGGCGGAGGCTGCTGCTGGGTGCGCGGCTTGCTCGCCCCGGGGCTGCAGATCCTGGCTCGGTCCGGGCGGGCTCGCCGCCGGGAGCAAACCAGGGCGACTCCAGATTGCCCGGCAGCCGCGGCCCCCCCGCCCCGCCGCCCCCGATGAGCAGCCCCGCCAAGCCATGACTCTGAGCTCGGAGATGTCCGATGCCTCGGGACTGGCCGAGGAGACCGACATCGATGTGGTCGGAGAGGGCGAGGAGGAAGACGAGGAGCCCCGGCAGCGCGGGCGCCCCTGTGCCCAGGAGGAGGAAGAGGAGGAGGAGGAGGACGACGAGGAGGTGGGGGAGCTCCCCGACGACATCTCGCTGCCACGCTCCCCGGCGTGCGGCGGCGCGGGGAGCTCCCCTTCCGCCTCGCAGCGCCCCTACAAGGCGGCGGGGGCGGCGGGCGGCGGCGGCGGGGCGGGCGGCAAGAACAGCCTGGTGAAGCCGCCCTACTCGTACATCGCGCTCATCACCATGGCCATCCTGCAGAGCCCCAAGAAGCGCCTGACGCTCAGCGAGATCTGCGAGTTCATCAGCGGCCGCTTCCCCTACTACCGGGAGAAGTTCCCCGCCTGGCAGAACAGCATCCGCCACAACCTCTCGCTCAACGACTGCTTCGTCAAGATCCCCCGCGAGCCCGGCAACCCGGGCAAGGGCAACTACTGGACCCTGGACCCCGAGTCCGCCGACATGTTCGACAACGGCAGCTTCCTGCGCCGGAGGAAGCGCTTCAAGCGGCAGCCGCTGCCCGCGCCCGAGCTGCTGCTGCGCGGGGTGGATCCCGGCACCTTCCTGCCGCAGCAGCCGCCGCAGCAGCAGCCGGCGCCCTACGGCTACGGACCCGGCTACAGCTGTGGCTACGGCATTCAGCTCCAGCCTTACCACCCCCACTCCGCCGCCCTCTTTGCTTTCCACCACCACTCCCCGCAGGCCCGGCAGCCGCCCCCGGGCGCCGCAGGCACCGGGCTGCCCCCTGCTGCCGCGCCCGCAGCCCCGCCAGCCTCCTTACTGCCTGCGGCCGAGCTGGCCCGGACCTTCAGCTACCCCCACCAGCTCAGCCCGTCCCTGACTTCTTCGCTGCACGCTGCCAAGTCCAGCGGCTCGCCTCTGGTCCGCTCCCCCTTCTCCATTGAGAGCATCATCGGGGGCAGCTTTGGCCCTGGCAGCAGCTGTGCGTCCCAGTCTGCCGTGGTCCCCGTCCTAGCCAGGTCTCTGGTTACTTCTTCCTCTGTCTCTTCTGCCGCCGCGGCCTTAGGGGCACTGCACCAAGGGACAGCCTTGTCCAATGTCGAAAACTTTACTGCTAGGATTTCAAATTGTTAACGATGTAAAGCCTTTCAGAAGGTAGGATTCGGGGTATATACTTTTTTTCCCACCTTCACGAAATCAGGCAGACCTTTTTATACAACCGATTTTTGTCCTGCCACTTTGTTGTTCGGTACCTATATTTATGCAAAGCCAATTCTATATGCTGCATAGGCAGAAACTCTTGTTGTTGAAAAGCTATATCTTTGTCTTTTAAAACAAATCTCTAAACCACTGAAGTTCAGAGATTCTCAGGTCCAGGGATTCAAAAACAATAATGTACAAGAAGAATAAAAGGTCGTGAGGGAGGACAATAAAGCAATACTTTTTCATTTTAGTACACTTGTCTCATGTACTTTTATAAAAGGAAATGAACATGTTTACACAAAAGAAAGTCGAGATTATCATTTCTTATTTTAACCTGTGTTTTGTATTATAATGGAGTTTTTATTTTGTATTTCATGCGTATTCTTTACAAGGAATGTTGTTGAAATTACTGGCAAGTATTATTGTACTATTCTAATGTAAATTTTTTACACATTTTCAAAAATAAATTTTTTAATTTTCAAAAAAAAAGTCCCACCCATACAATTGGCTTTGGACATACTGCTCCTTAGCACTTTCCCCCCACTGGATAGAATGGAAGTTTTTATTTGCGATTAGTAGAATAACATAGAAGATTATACAACAATAGCCATAATACATTACAGCAAATAATTATTTATAAACGGATTTGGTGAAGCCGAAAAACAGAATAGGATCTTCACAGTCTAGCCATTGTCAACAATAACAGGTAATAAAACGTAAAAATATAGAGTACGGACTAAATAGGAAATAAAAATAATCTATTTGGTGTTGGAAGATATCCATTTCCTGCAAATTACAACCCCAAAACTATTTGTATTTGGGTCAATAAATGTAGACTATTTTAATACTTTTGGACGTGTTTTAAATCATAACTACATCGTCTTAATTTTCAAAGGGTATGATGGAAAGGAAAAATAAATTCTATATAAACAGCTTTTATGTAAAATTTTCCTTATACTTTTAACTGAATATGAAAGATATGAGCACTTTTAGCTACTTTTCAACGTATATAGTATAAAAATGTACATTTAAATGTACAAATATGTATGTCTTATCCATGTATTAAATATTCTAATAATTTTAAATTGAATATATAAATATACGAAATATGTTCAAATAGTTACTATTATAGCTGATTTAGAATACTTTTTTTAAAAAATTGGGCCTTTGACCAAATGGAATATTATGCGGTACAAACACATGGATTCCAAATCAGAGAGTTTGGTTTTAAAGGTATCCCCTGTAATTTATTTAGAGCTTATCTTGATAGATTAAGGAATGAAGTATCCTGATTTCCTTAAAAAAAACAAGTTTTTTTAAAAGCTATCTGATTATATAGTTTCACATTTCAAGGGTTTTTTTCTGTTTACAGAAGGATATTGGTCTGTGCTCTCGTGAATAGCTAAATAATGATTTTATATCTTGTATGTAAGAGTGTAGCGTTAAAATAACTTTTTAAAAGCGGCACCACTGAAAGTCCAACCTCTGCTGAGCTCCATTTGCAACATATAGCTGGAGAGCCGCTTTGGGTCTCTTGAGTTTCTTAAGAGGACAAAACTATGTTCAGTCACATTTAATCTCTATAATAAGGGAAAAATACAAAAAGCATTATATATTTGTTCATGCAAGAAGACTGGAAATATTGTACAGACATTATTTTTCACAAATGACCTATTATGTCTTTATAAAAGTTCTTGTAGAAGAAATGGATTTACATTTTTCAGAACCATTTAAAGTCAACTACTGCAAAAGGATTTGTTGATGGAGTGGCATACTGCACTAGAAGAAAGCATGTGTTAAGTCTGGCAAACATTGCACTAATAGAGTTTAAATTAGCAAGCCAGTGTCCTTAAAATCCTAGTTTAGTTGTGAATGAAACTGTTCATAGTAACCCTCTAAAAATACAGGCCAACATTTTCAAGCCTGGGTGACCAGTAAGCTCCCAATGGGAACTGCAAGTTCTCAGCACATTTGAAAATCATACTACTTTTATTTTGGTGCCTAAGCATGGATTTAGTAACCTATCAATAAATAACCAAATTTGAAAATATTATCCATTGTTAAGATTTAAAATTATTCAGTGAAAGTTTGTAGTGGGGAAACACGTTGATATTTATTAATACTAGAGTTCTCAAATACATAGAAATATTTATGCTTTGTTTCTTGTTAGCAAGAATGTGCATTTAGATGGCAGAATATGTAAATCTCTTCCCTTTACCGGGCAGTAGGGAAAGTAGCTTCAAGCTGACCACTTCCCATTAGCAGTTTCTTTTAGTTTCATAAAAACCTTGGAAGAATGCCATGTTACATATCCATAAGGCTGGCTCCAGACACTGCAGGGGTGAGTGTCTCTGCGTGTTATTTTCCTTTTGGGTTCCTTTCACTTTTAAAAGTATACTACAATGAAAGCTCCAGCCACATGCTCTTTGCATATTTTTCCTCGAATCTGGGCAGAGGCCTCCATTTGGAAATTGAAAGACACGATAATGAATCGCCGGCAGCTAGAGTGGAAATTACTTTCCATCACTAATTTGGGGACAAATGTGGATGTTTGGTCTGACTCCACCGGCAAGACCTAACATCTTCAGCTGTTGTGTCTGTGCTTCTCCAAACAGCCCTGGGCTCTGCAGAGCCCTCCGGGCCCAGCGCCCCTTGTGCCCGCTGCACTGAGCAGCTAATGTCCAGGCTGCTCCGCCAGAGCAGGTGCTGTAACAAAGGCCTCTCGGCCGGCCAGCCCTAAAGCCTTTGATGGGGCTAACAACATCTCTGAGCTAGGGCTCCCCATTCGCATGCAAATGGAGCGCAGTGTCCCCTTTTCTTTGAAGGCAAACAGAAGGACATTTGTAGTGTTTGCAGGGATGGAGCCCAGTGGAGCCATTCTTTCTAAATAGGCTGGCCCCTAATAAACAAACTGGTGATGAGACAAACATGATGGTGTCGCCTCCTCCTCCTCCTCCCAGCTACAAAGTGTGGATTCATTAACCCGGCTCTTTTCCTTCTCGAATCCCCGTAGGGCTGAGACACAAATTACTGGAGCTGAACTGGGAGGGGATTGCTCCGTATGGGGGCTAATGTTCCAAGCAGTTCCTCCAGAGGGACCACACAAAAAGAAACTTTTTTGGTTTATGGTGCTATTATGCAGCGTTTTAATTTAGGGGTAGATTTAGCCAAATGTTATCTATTGGACATTTAATGCAGCCCTTATGTGTCTCGTCGCTTTTTATACCACACACGGTGTTTCTTTCCAGAAATGTTTCCTTCCACGTATTACTTTGTGTCTATTGGATAATTTGGGTATTTAATTGAGTATTTTAATTATTCTCAAATAGATTATATGCCATTTATCTCAGGCATAATAACTGTGTTGGGTCCTTCCCCACTCCTTAAAAAAACACCACTGTGTCCCCAGTTTCAAAGTTGAGTAGTTGGCATATCTGCATATTTCCTGCCTTCCCAATGGTGCTGTTACACCCACAAGTTCTGCTAGTGTGACTGAAAGTTGCTGTAGTTTTGCTGTTAGCGTTAGTGGAGAAAGCAAGCAAGAAAGAGTTTTGTCTCTTCCCTCCTTTACAATATTTCCCAGAGGCAGGGTGTCTATTATTTTGAGGATGCATTTGTTTCTTGTCATTTTTAAAGTCTTCCTGAGGAACAGCTGAATCTGTCTTTTGTGGGTCTCTGCTTGTTTAGTCCCCTCTCTCTTGAATTCTCTGCTTGGCTGAGAGTGAGTCGGGATCAGCTTCTGTTACTACCTGGGGAAGTAGATTTGATGATGATGATGATTCAGGCCATTTCTATGTCAAATTATTCCAAGTATTCAATATCAGAATTGCCCTCCCTGTCTGGACAGGAAAACTGTTTTCAGCTGTTCCGAGATCTATTTCAGCCTGGTGTTAATCGTTATTCCAACGACAATTTAGCAGGAGAAGTAGCTGGCAGTTATTCTCACTCAAGGCTGAGGCCTGTGGAGCTGTTGGAAAATGTATGCACTTTAATGGCCTCAGGTAGGGACGACAGATAGTGTACACTGTGTATTAGCCTTCAAGGTCTTGTTACGATCTTCAGTAGTCTCCAATAATATTGTATTCGACAGCAATAATGGCAATTGTGGTTATGGCCAGTTGCTCCCTGCTCTTCGGTGTTTACACTATCATAACCAAATCCAATTTTAAATATTCCTAGCAGCCTGTCTCTCCCAGCTCATTGGTATCCTTTTTAATTTCGAATGAGATTATAAGAATTATGTAGATTTTTATTTCTCGTGTAGACGCAGTTTCACCAACTGGGAAACTTTCCAGATCTGCAGCAGGTAGGTGTAATCTCTGTTCTACATTCTCTAATAATACACGCTAAAGTTTAAACCATTGTTGATGGTCCCTTCCCTGCCCAGAACTTGCATGTCTCTACCTGCTTTTCTGCTCCACTTTATAGTTTTTTTCTGTTTGTGTGCAAATACAAACTCTTTTCAGTGCCACAACAGCTGCCGCCTTCTTCTATTTCCCGTCGGATTGTTCTCCACATCATCCTAAATGTATATTTTACTGACACGTGTGAGACTTATTCGTTTTGAATCCGTGCTGCGATGATAAAACCGGAGCCAAATTCATGGGAGTCTGGATGATTACCATGTTCAGATTTATTTTGTGAGACAGAGGTATGCCCGCTGGGAGCCACAGATTGGCAAATCGTTTGTGGAGATTGTTCTGCAGTACAGAATTTCACAGCCATAGGTTTATATTTAACTGATTACCTTGCTCCATCTTTTGTGATGTGTATGTTTTCCCGAGCAGCTGTTACCTTCCTGCGGGAACTCTCCACCTCTGCCCATCCCGGCTGCACATTATTTTAGGTCTTTCTCCTGCTAGAACGTTTGACCAGGAAGCGGCGGCCTCCCCTCGACTTTCCGAGGGTCTGCGGCAGCAGGCAAGTCGGTTCTGGAGCCGTGTGGCTAGGGAGCTGGAGAAGGCTGGCGCGGGGAGGGCGCGGGAAGCTGCTGGCTGCAGAAGAGCGGGCGAGAGCGCGAGCTACCCTGTAGCTGCAAAGCTGGGTCGTCAGTCTCTGCAGTGTCCCTTGAGAGTTACGCTCATTGTAACACGCATGGCGCTCCTTAGCTGAAAGGGCGAGCAGCTCTTAATATTGCGTGCCGAGGTCTGAAGGCGGGGGAAGGAGGAGTAATATACTCCAGGGATGGCCCAACTGGTAATTACCGGATAAAACCCCATGAGAGTGCCTCGCACCTTAAATCCTCTCTTCCCATTGTGCATACCCTCTAAGGCAGGCGCGGGGACGCTTTACAATGCCATATATTTGCTTGACACTGGGATGAAAATTTTGACCTGGTTTTCAGTGCCTTGGGGGCACTGCGGGTCCTCAGCACCTCTGGAAATGAGGCCAAGTGTTTACAAATATGGAAAGGTTCTAGCTCTCCACAAAGACATTGGTGGAGTATTTCTTGCAGTTCACATGGTCTTTTCTTCTGAGCTTTGAAAAAAGGCATGTAATGTAGGCCACGGAATATAGTTTGTGGGCGCCAAGAAAGCATCTTTAATTATGGACCGGATTACATAGAATAATTGTTTTAGATTCCGGGTCTAGCCAATGTCCGAAATGATATCACAGAACTTAATTCCGAGGGAAAGTGTTTTTATCAGGACAATTAAACTTGTCCTTCGTCCAGATCTGGAAAGACAGACTGCATCGATTCGAATTTTTCCTTTCATTGATGGGGCAAAACAAAGGGCAGACTTCTGCGGGGTCTTGTATTTAAAAAAGAAATCACACAATTTATATTGGAAGCGAAGAGATAGCGTTTCAGTTGCATTAATCCTCTAGATAAAACTGGAAAAAATGTCCACGATTATATCTGACGGTATTTTTGCAAATTTATGTGTTTCTCAGAGAATTTTGGTTTTATGGTTATAGGTATTCTGCTGAATACGTTCGGGAAAAAATGTCCTCTCTTAACAACACTTTATGAAAGAACAGCGGATATTTCTTTCACACTTATGTGTGTTTCTACTGGTTGATTATATGTGTATTAATTAATACATACATAAACAGTATATATACGCCTGACTAATATATTTAGCAAGAACAGTATGACGCTAATAGTTTTCTCATCCACATGGCGAAATTCCACCTGTCGAAACTACACTAAAATAACATGACCTTCAAATCGGACCAATAGCTCGAGCTCGTTCATAAAAGGGAAAATATTGAAAAAATATCTCCGAAAAGCAGAGCGAGGGAGTCAGGTACACGAGATGATTTAACTACTTCAGTACTATTTGGCAACAAGAACTATTGCCTTTGTAAAATAATCCACATTGTTAAATCCAGCTTTATTCCTTCTTCTTAGCTTTACCATGCGGCACGGCTTTGGGGCTGTTAGAAGATTTCGCGTGCACAGTCACTTGCAATGTCATATACCTGTATATTGGGAAGTCAGTCCCCTCTGTTCTGCACCATCCCTTCATTAGTGACTGATTACAGTAAAATAAAACACCACCACAATGCTCCAAAGCTTTGTCGGCGAGACCAAAGGGCTGAGTTTTTCTGTAAATTAACTTATTTGGATCACTTTCACAACATGATTCGCCTCAAAATATTGAGGCTGTTTTCTTGATTTAAAAAAAAAAAGTATTTCCCTACGTGGGATCATGTATTTTATAGGGCGATCCGGATGTATTGTTCAGAGGAACGTTCTGACAGGCAGACAACATACTAGATATAGTTTGAATTCCTTGCACCAGCAGCCTAATACGCGTTATTCAAGAGCAAAATGTGCTCAACTCGTTTTAAAGGGGCATACAAATTTAATTCCAATAAATGTTTAATATGTATGACCCTTAGGAGATGCATTTTGCATATGTGCTTAAAACCACCACGTTTGAATCGGGAAAATTTTTATTAATAGGCCAACATTCTTCCAGACAGTCTGATACAGTTTGCAGAGCTGTTTTGTCTGTCAATAAGTCCCACAAGTTGCGCTGTAGAAGTTAGACAGAATTGAATAGGTGGTCTGGGGTATTTGAAATACCTTTGTGCATTTTGTTCAGGATACTTAGGTTTTATGTGCTTTGTCTATAAACAAACACCAAAGTACACGGCTGTGTCTCAGGGGAATTCAAGCGAATGTCACCTGCCTTGTACCTGCATAGAAGTAGTTCCTCCAAGGGACACAAATTGTCTAGAGAGCTCAAAGTTTGCTGGCATAGGAATGAATGACGTCTTTGGACGTCTTTGAATTGACATACTGCTGTAATAAGAATAATAGATTATTTTGCTTTCTTGGGATTTTTGAATCCCCTTGATCTTTGGAACACAAAAGGAAGACGGGAAGGGTCTTGCGATTTAAATCGCTTTTGTTTGACCTTCATTGGTATCCGAATACTCAGTTGAAATGAATGGGGGTATTCTTTGTAAAAGTCATAGGCAGAATAGAAGTAGTTTTTGAGGTAGATGTGTATGTCTGTGTGTGAGATCTAAAATGTCTGTAAGAAATCTCAAACACTTTAAGAACGAGTAACAAGAAACCTTGTTTGTTCTGAACCAGAACTAAATTATTGCAAGTGTCAATTCATGAGTATCATTCAACAAATGCACCCGTAGTATTAGCACCCTATAGAGAAGTAGAAGTGTTTCCGTTAAATAATATAGTAAAGGTCAGGAAGGGACTAAAGCTACTGACATCTTGCATGACTACAACATTTTAACTGTGATACCTTCGGGGTGCAGCTGCAAATAATCCAGTAGTCCAGAGCCAAGTTTAGGGATTTTAACAGAGCTCTCCCCAATAGGAGACAAATGTACTGGACCCCTCTTTCATCCTTTGGAGTACAGCAGTTGTTATGTCCCTGGCTAGTCCTTGGATTCTGGACTGCACTGTGGAGGCGCTGGCTTTATGGACTTGTTTATAGCCTCGTGCCTGTCTTTTTACTTCTCTTGTTTTCACTGAGAATAAGTAAAAAGAAAGTCCGTTTGGAGAGGGGATAGGATGCATTGTGCCAAATTGCTGAGGACCCTAGTGGCACCCTCACATCCAGGGTGGAGAGGGGGAAAAGCAGAAGGTTAGGAGTTGCAGGCTGATTCAAAGACTGAAAAGCTCAGGCAAGCATGAATTCTTCACCCAGAGAGTTCTGGATCTTTGATTTGACAAATCGGATTCCTTGTGTGGAAACAGTTGACAGGAACCTAAAAGGATTAGTTGCATTCCATACAGGATCATTTTTACTGGTAACATTTTGAAACGATTGATCCCTTCCAGACCGTAAACAATGTCCAGAATGATCTAACTAGACTTCTATTGTTTTCCTTTGTCTGCAAAGCCCTTCGCGGCTTTTGCCAACAGTTTGATGGAGGCTTGACAGGGTTTTGCTCCTGAGCAGAGTATTTCGTTTCAAATAGCTGGTAATTTTGTTTGTAATCTCAATCTGACGGCGGATGAGTGGCGCTTCTAAAAGTCAGCGCTGCTGAAAGGAAAAATCGGGTGTTTCCCTTTCGTATGCGGCCTAGTGCTGACACGGTGCCGAGTAGTGGGCGTGTGATAACAGAGCTGCTGCAGGCTTTGGCACTGTCCGATCGGCTTCGTGCGAAAGGAAACCGAAATTCGCCGCGTGCTCTCTCCCAGGGGCACGGTGGGGGTTTGCCTCTGCTTGTGGGCCTGGCATTGGGGCCACTGCGCTTAGTTACACATCTGTGCCATAACGATGCGGTTTCAATGCCACGGGAAGCCGGCTGTGCCTGACGGAGCCCGCTGGAGGGAGGGATTCCCGACCCCCTTTGGCATGCCAGTTGCAAAAGCCGAGCTACCTCTCTCATTCGGACAAGCTCAAGTTTGCTAGTGCCTATGCCCCGCAGGAAGTGTGCTGTGGGTACTGCAGTGCTGCCTTCCGTGTCCCTTTCCCCAGCTCTCCCGCGTTTATTTCGCCGTCAGATGAGTTATCAGGGTGACGGTGCGGAGAGCGTCGTGACTTGCCCTGATGCCTTGCTAATCTGCGCGCCTTCCCTCCCTTTTTACACCTGAAGACGCTACCCCACCCTCCTGGGGCTGATTTATAGCCCAGTTGAAAGTTCAGTGTTCCCAAAACCACCCGCGCCGTTTCCCTTCGGTACCTTCTTCATACCCCCCGCAAGAACATGTGCTGTGATGCCCAGAACGTCAGACAGAACCTGCTCTTCCATTCTCCCAGCCTCGTGCAGGCTGCAGCAGTAGGAGATCGGATCGGTCAGCTTTTGTGCAAAGGCAGTCTCCTCAGGCATGACAATCCTACCTACTACAGAGCGTTGTCCCAAGTCCGTAACAGACCCGAACAGGGCACTGGCAATTAAATCCTGCTTCCCCTCTCTCTTGCAAAGCCCAGCACACTTTCTTCTTGCACATTGATCTACCTTTAAGTTGGAAGGCAGGGTCCTGTTGCAAAGCGCAATGGCCTAATTCATAGACACGGGACTATTTTATCATACAATCTGAATCTACCTACTGCCAGCGTAAGTGTGGAAAAGTCCTAGAGGGCCCAATCCTTGTTGAAGCAGAGATAGCAGGATCGGGCCCTGTGACGTCTTCAAATGTAACGCCTTGGTTCTGGGACTCGGATTAGTTCATAAAATACACAGACTTTTCGTGGTTATAACTGGTAAACGGTGGCACAAATCTAACCCTTTACAACACGGCCACGTTGCACCAACTTTTTCTTTTAGCGAGTGTTTTTAATAGTACAATGTCTCTACTTTGTCAGTAACCGGAGAGCGAGCAAAAACTAAAAAAAACAACAACGAATAGACTAGTAGCACCTTAAAGACTAACAAAACATGTCGATGGTATCATGGGCTTTCATGGGCACAACCCACTTCTTCGCATGACAGGAAACTTTGGCTCAGGGAGGTGTTAAAGGAAGTTCTCTCTTGCGTTTTTGAAGGCATTTGACGTATGGGAAGTTTACCATTATGACACCTCCGTTCAGGAGTTATTCTAGAGAAAAGGGAGGTAGGTTGTCTTTCAGGGTAGATTTTCCTGGGGGGTTGACGTGTGACTGCGTTTTAAGGGAGTTTGTATCTTGTAAGTGACTCGGCTGCTCACCATAACAAAAGCAATGCTGGAATTTACTCACCTCCAGTGAAGGTAACACAGAAGGCAAGATTAACTTGGAAAATACACGTTTATGTGGGGGAAAGAAACAACGAGCGGTTACTCCTAAATTTTCTGCAGCCCCCGAAAAGAACTCAAGGAGTTTTTTTCTCCACCAGCTTCATTATCCAGCCCTGGGCACATCGTGAATCCCTTTCCACCATGTCAGGCTCTACGACCTTCTTTTCACCGAGAATAAACAGCTCCCAAATGGAGATTGGCAGCACTGCGCATCTTCCTAACTCAGCCCTGTCTTCCTTGCATCGGTCAATCCACCTTTCTAATTAGACTAATTAGAAGATCTGTGGAGGGTAGCTGGGCCCAGAGACTAAACTGCGTGGGAGTAGTGAAAAGAAGCCTGAATACCCACCCTGGGAGGCAGCCTTTCAGTGGGGCCGTAACAGTTGTTTATCCCCTGTCATTGAAAAGAGCTCAGCCTAGGGCTCGATTAAAATGTTTGGAAACTAATGTCCCTCCTACGGATCCCTCGCTAATTAGAGGCCTGGCGAGATCAGCCAGATCACTCATAGGACGCTCCTCCCGCGCGGCCTGCTGCCTTTCCCAAGCGCCGCCCGCGATTCCTTGTTTCAAAAGATAGCCCGGCCCTGAAAGCCGAGAAAGTGCCCCGGGACCGAGCCTGACTCCCTACGAATGACGGGATGCCAGGCTGCTACGCCACTGCTGGCGTGCGCGGCTTTGCGCCCCGGGGGCCGTGGCGTTGCTGCGCTCCCCACTTCCATGCCAGCTGCCCACGTGCGAGCTCGGGGCAGAGCAGCGACTCCTCAATCCCTGGTGCTTTGGGGATGGGGTACTGGAGGAGAAAGGGACTGTGCGTCCTGCTAGTGACCAACCCCGGCTGTTCCCCGCCAGAGCTCAGCCCGCGATTGCGGGCGATCCCGTAGCCCTTGCTCGCCTGGGAAAGGTTTGAAGGCCTGGCTCGTTGCGTGCGTGTGTGTGTGTGGGGGGGGGGGGGGGTGAGAGGTAGCCGGGCTGTCCCTGGACAAGAGCGTTTCACAGCGAAAAGCAAGAGTTTAGCTGCACCTGATGCCGCTGCGCTCTCATCCTGGGTTGAGGGTGGCAACTGGCATCCTAGGCGGAGAGGGAGCCAAGCTTCCCAGGCGTGGGGCAGAGAGTTCCGCAGCGGTCGGATCTCCCCAATCCCTCGGAGTGGAAAGGAGCCAGGTGTGGAAAAGAAACATCATCACGACCCTGTTCTTAGTCTTGTTCGGTTAGAACATGGAACGCAGCACAGATGTTAACTACACGTCAGCCCGCGCTGTCTGCGAAACTCCCCGCTCCTAATCTGCCAAGAGAGCCAAAGATCTACAGTAGGTGAAATGTGATCTCACCGCCTCGCCTCTGAAACCGACCTCACTGACTCCAAACGGCTTTGCTTTTCTGAATTGTCATGTTATCCTCTACAGGATGAGGGAATCATATGTAGAGAGTTTTGTATGTAAAAGTCACCGGTTTACTAACAACAAAGTGGCGGGGCTAAATGGCTGAGGATTTCAATTGCATGGGGAAACGCCACTTTTTTTTCTGTACATAAAGGTGACATTTTTGAAACCTCGAGAAAGCAGAAGGGAAGCTAGGCAGGGTTATTTTGGCGCCGCCTTTAAAACTGCTAATATTTCTAAGAGACGTGAAACGCACCCTGCACTTAAGTCAAATTAACGTTGTGAGTAAATTAGCATGGAATGAAAAGTTAAAAGGCGAACACTGTCCTCGGATGCTCCTCTTTTTTTTCTATCAAAGCATTACAGCAAAACCCGACACAGTCCTCGCATGCAGGCTTTGCAAGGCAGGCCAGAGCTTTCCGAAGAAAATTAGAATCTTGTGGTTCCCTTGCTGTGTACAAGTGCCCTCAAATATGCATGCATCGCCATGATGCCCTGTTGATGAGCGGCATTGTATCTACTTTTTAAAAACATCCGGTCCAAGTATTAAACAGTGAAGTTCTTCCTCCGATGGCTAAACTAGTATTGAGCCAAAGGGGACAATCATTTCCCTTCTCTAACACTTTCTGAGAAATGGTTTGGTAATTAAGTCTTCAATTTAAAATTCAGCTTCCCTCTTCTGCATGGTTGGATGTTCTGGAGTAAAAAGATAGGCACATTTTGCCTTTAGTTTTAATAGCTAAGGTTAGTACTTACTGGGATATGTTAAATTACCTCTTTTTTAAAACTGGGAGGTTTTTTTTAAAGATAAATCTCTCAATATAAGTACAAGAGAACTGATTTATGAGAGTTAGTGAACATTCACAGCCGGTATGACATAAATATGTCTTCATAAGCTTTTTTTCCCTGGGGTGTGTTATGCATCATTTTCAAAGTTGAGAGTCCCCCCACCCCCGTTAGCCTCTCTACTGGAAGCTATGCGTTATTGCAATAACTTTTAGCCTAGGCAGGATTTCCATAATCCGTCCCCCGACTATTTTCACCATAATTCTAGATGTGGGTCTTCTCACGTAAAGTAAGGGGAAGTTTACAAAGCCACGATGGCCTAAGAAATTCCACTCGCAACCAGGTCATGTATTTCAACCCAGGAATTTTATGAGAGTCCTGGTCTTTTCCTACTGTTTTTGAATGCTAACAGAGACAGACCGTTCTGTCTTAAAACTTCTGCTGCCACCCTCCTTCTACGTATGGGATAGAGACATTGATGTGATATAATAAACGTTACAAAACCCTCCACCTTCTCTTCATTAACTGTAGCCTGCTGCTGTCTGCTGCGCACAGATGCTTTAACTTAGAGACTTGATATGACTAACGTGCGTGAAAAAAAGCTCCCACTTATTACTTGGCAAGAGACGACCCACCAAAAGTCAATCAACAAATTAAAACTCATTTGAAGAGTTCCCTTTCCCTGCGTCTGACAGGCAGCTGAGATGCTAGTGTATTTGCGCAGCAAGGTAGTGGGAATGTACCACTGGTTTTAAAGATCGGCTCCATTTCCCAAATGAGGGCAAATAGCTGGTATTTTCTCTAAGCTGTTAAATTTGTCAGCGAGCTGCATTGAAACAGTGGCTCCGTTGCAGCCAATCGCAGAACTAGGATTTCTATCCATCCTGCCTTGTCCTAGTACATCCAAAAAAAGTTAACATAATAGGGCATTGTGTTTGCCTCCAAAATTAATGTGTGGACACTTTATATGCTAATTGCAACACCAGAGCACTCCTAGCAAGAGACTGCACCAAGGGTGAGAACTGAATCTCGCAGGTCTACCATGAATGCAGCTCCAGATAGATTATGTTTACAATGCCCCTTAGGTTACTAGACTTGGGGGAAGTTTTCCAAATGTACATTATTTGGTGGATTCATACCGATCATTACTTAAATCTGTTAATTCCCAATTTCCAGAATACGCACTGGCAGAAGGAAAGAGCATGCGGAACCAAACCCACTCCCAGTATCATCAAAGGGGGTTTTGCTAGAGGAAAGCCAGGCAGAATCTGGATTTTGATAACACAGCAGAGAAAAGTAGTGGAAATCCCACTACAGCGATGGAGGGAATCTGCCCCTTCCCTCCTGGCTGGCAGAACCCCTGGCAGGGAAGGCAAGGGGAGTTTTATGAAGGATACGGCTACCCAAGGAAAACATTGGGCTTGCCTTCAGATCTCCGCCTTTCAGAGGTGAATTCCTTGTTTTCTCCAGCATCTCCCAGCAGAGGGGTTGTAGTATCTGGAACTCTGTGGTTTCCAGGATAACTATCCACCTCCTGTGTGGGCTCCCTCCCCCCAGCCACTGCAGGAGTTAATAATGTCAGGACCGAAACTGCACATGGGGCTGCTCTAGTGCCTGAAGACTTCTGGCTGGAAGGAGGTGCCGGACCTGGCACGCTGATTGTATTACACTCATTCCATTAACTCTTTGCTGCGCTGATGGCTGCAGGGGAGAAAGTAAGCGGCTATTACGCATCTCTTTTCAGCCGGAAGTCACGACAAAAGCTTTTCCTTAAAAAAGTAAAATGTAACAGTTATTTTAAAAAGTATTTATGTGCTAAGGGAAGACATGCCCTAGATACCAAGTTTGAACCTGTGACGCGATCTGGACTTCTTCAAAAGCTCAAGGAAGGTTAGCTCTCCTGAGCTAGTTTGGCAGTACAAGAGGAGGAGGATAGGCACCATGAAATACTTTTATGCTCAGTAATGAATCTGTGGGGAATCCTGGAGTTGAAAAAAAAAAGCCGAGTGGGGCGTGAAGGCCCAGGTGTTATCCATTTAGAATGTTAATAGAACGTGCAATAAGTTAGACCTTAATTTTCTCTCGTGCCAGTTCTGTTGTATTGACTACAGCTCCCGCGGGTTCACACCGGTCTCAGGCAGAGGAGGGTCAGTGCCCCAGTGACATGATTTGTTCGAATTTGAAACCGATACAGCACCGAAGCTGAGAAGGAGCGAATTTCCCGTTTCCTCCCGATCTTTCTAAAGAAGGGACCGCGGAGGGAGGTGGGGGGTTTCATGTTGCTAATTCTGAGTGGGCTGGGAGTTTAAAGAAGGCGCTAGTAAGGGGAGGGGCACAGTATAGTTGGTACCTTTCCGGTACTAGTGACCACCCACCGGTGACACCTTATGACCACCCATCATGTAAGCCCCCGACAGTCTTTTTTCAGACTAGCCGCAGACAAACATTTAGGAGATGCAAGCAACTGTCTTCCAATTAGTTTTTGTCTTTCGGAGACGTGTGCCGCTCTAAGCTAAAGAGTGACACAGAATACGATAAATCCGTCCACCATCGTTCCTACCGTAAAAGAGCATTTTTGTGGCTTAAATGTTATATTTTTACGTGTGGATGTTGAAACCGGAGAACTGTTTTCTGAGAGTGGTTTCCGTTCTACACAGGGTTTATAGTTTGGTTCAGTGGCACTCAGCATCCCCGCTATAAAAATTGTCCTAGCGCCCCTGCAGAGCATCCCTGTTTCTGCTATCCAGGAAAGTTCAGATTAATTCGTCTGCTCGTCCTATTTACACCTCCTTTGGGCAGACATGTGAGGCATGAACATGAGCACTTACAGTTCATCACATTCATAACCTTTAAAGCATCAAGTATGTGGCGACAAATAACTTTTAATCCGTAAGTGGCTGCTGTGCATTTGCTCACAGTAAGCAGCTGGGGAGGACACTGGCTCTTCACAATATTTTCACTGTATGTTAAAGGCAGGAAACATGTTTCTTACTCTATTGTGATTCTGTACATAGAAGAGGAGGGGAAAGGCGCAAGCCTGAAGACCTCGAGTGAACTCTCTAAGGGCCCCGTGTTTCGTGCCCAAGGTCTGTGTGCACAGCCCCTTTATATATCAGTGGGCGGTCTCTTGGCCTGAGGCCCCAAGTATTATAGGTAACGTATTTGTACACTCTCCACAGAGCCTGGAATTTTTAACCCTGGTGAGCAATGCTCCTCTTGTTCATTTAGGCTGCTGTTTTAAAATTTGCAAGCCAAGGAGTAAAATAACCCAAAATAAATACATGGTGGATACATAAGGCTGTCCTGGGTGAATATATTCTGAGACCTGAACTAGTGGTTTTTACTGTCACTTGGGACTAAGTCTTGTTCCCTTTCCTTGTGCAGTCTGTCCTGTTGACTCCAGAGGGATTACTTGAGTGAGGCAGATAAGCAGGATCTGAAGAAGTGGGCTGTGCCCACGAAAGCTCATGATACCATCTACATGTTTTGTTAGTCTTTAAAGTGCTACCAGACTATTTGTTGTTTTTTTAAGTTTATCCTGTACAGACTAACTCGGCTACGCCTTAATGATTTGTTGAGTTGTCTCTTTAGAGTTTCGTATTTATTTCATCCCTTTCCCTGGCTTTCAAGAATCAGTGCCCCTAGACAGCCACTTCTGAAAAGGGCATGTATACCTGCAAGTAATTACATCTCCAACTCCGGCACGTTTTGTGCTCCTTTCTTCTGAATCACCGCAATGGGGCCATTGCCGGGCCATTTGGAACAAGCTGCTGAGCCTGCAGATTCAGGGGGCAGCAGGTGGTGAAGGAGGTGTCTTCTTACAGCTGAGTTTACTGGCGTTTTCAGGGATTTTCCTAGAGCCTCTACCGGCAAAGGCATGAGCTTGACGTCCTTTACAATTCTAGAAACAAGTAACTCGATGGCTTAGGATCCCTCCTCCCCAGATCCAGAGTCTTTCCAGCTGAGGGCTTGGTAGCCAGTCTCAGTCAGCAGGTGGTTGAAATGCTTGTCCAAGTTTTATGTGGTTCTAGATTGTTTTCCTTGTGGGTGTTACTGGGCAGATTTCCTTGTTAGTACTGGAATTTGTTTTTAACAAAACGCTAGCCAGAAAGTTGGGGGAACTCCAGTAATTAACATGACATTACAATGAAAAGGGTATAATTTAGGTCAAATCTGTGCACACACAGAACGATCCCTCTTCTGTACTGACCCACTCCAAGGACCTGGTAGTTACCAGCCACCTCTACCCCGGCCAGGCTTGCCATGAGCGTAGTTTGACCGGCTCGCTGGATCTTGTAAATATGATCAAAACATCGGCTTGATTGAAGAAAGGAAAAACCACCACCTTGTGGGCGTTTTCATAGCAGATTAAGAACTACTGATGAGTAATAACTGAGGAGCTGCTCGTAATTAGCACACACTAGGGCACACAACACACAGTTTAGAAGAACCTCAGCAGCCCGCAGCCAACCACCCAATCTACGAACGTGCTTTCTCCAACACACACACACCCGGCACTCCTACGCCACCCCGGGATTCCCCAGTTGTCTGTTCTACGTGGCTAGGTGGATTTCATGTAGTAAATCCAGTGTTGAAATAAAGGGCCGGATTCTGCACATTGGTACCAATGAGATTTTGTCTGAGCAAGGACTACAGAATCAAGACAATAATGTAGGTTTCCAGCCTTTGGACTGTCATACTTCCTTTCAAATATTTGCTGGTATATTTCATTTCCCTTGATTATGTTCATATTGCACAGGAATTAACAACAACAACAACAACAACAACCAAGAAATGACCTTCTAAGAAAACGGAGGTTGGAGCAGAAAGCAGAGTATTTGAAATCATTAATTAACAGCATCGTATTCTTGTGTTTTTGCTACTGGTGACTCTCTCTCCCTCCTTGTCCCTACTAAAAAACTCGAAGACTCGGTCTTCAGGTCTTATGATATGGCTCTATACTGGAATGATATTTTCTATATTTCGATGATAAAAAGAGATCAATGAGATTAAAGATTATATTTCTCCTTCAGCAATGGAAATGATTGAATTAACACGCCAAAGGTTGCAGCTTCTAATGAGTGCTGTCCGACATTATTTGTAAAAGAAAAATAGGCCAAAATACTTTGTTTTTCCTTTAGCCAACTCAACCCAACATAAGAAAAACCTATTAATGTACATCATCAAGCCATGTAAGTCAACATTGCATCCCTATAATAACAGAAGGTAAATAGATTATTTTGTTTTACCGCGCTGAAAGCTTTCGTGGAATAATACTGGAGAGATCTGAATATTAATAGATTCGTTCAAGTGGAACAAAAGTTACAAATCGTTAGCTGAAGAAAGTTGGCTTCCAGCCCACATTCTATAGGGGCACGAGGGAAGAGCAGTAACCGGGCTGTTAACATCTACAAAAAGGCCAATATTTGTATATAATTTATTTAGATGAAGTGTGCAGAATGTTTTTATTTGTTCTACATCTCGCTGTCTCACCTCTCTATGAACTCCCCAAACCGAGATCTACTCCAAATACCGCTGCTTCCCCCTTCTGCACACTTCCCTCAAACGTGTTTGCTTTGGCAACTTTCATGTTCTTACAAACAATTCTTCCAACGATATCAATCACTCTTGCACCCAAAGAGAAATACTGTACACTCAGTGCGATGACAAAATGAAACATGTTTGAAGCAAACCATGTGTTCCAGTGTGCCAGGGATTATGTTATTTGCTCAAAGAACATGTTCAGAATAGTTTAGGCTTCTGGTACTCAAGTGATTGTAACTTTTACTGACCGCTTTTGGAGTTTATGATTCGGAGACAACACAAACACCTTTTTATAGAGAGAGAATTTCTAAATGTGGAATCTATCAGATATTGTGTGGGGGAAGTCGATTGGCCCGGTAGCATGTTCTGTTCTAATGCTGTCTTGTCTTCCGATTCTCACAAAAACTAGAGGAAGTGGTTCGGAATCCTGACAGGAGCTTGTGGGGGAAAGTTTGACTTAAACTTCTTTCCACCTTCAAGTCTCGGGTGTAATGCCAGGGTCAAACCGATAAGCTAGTGGGCTCATCGGTGCTAGCGGGCTCATCTGTGCACTTATCACACCTGACTTCCTAGGAGAGATTCCAACTTTTACACAGTGGTAATAGCCCCGGCCCTCCCCCTCTTCTAGGGCATGCAGCAAGAGAAACAAATCTGTAGAAGTAGGATCTGCCTCATAGTGTATGGACGCAGGCCTCAGTGTGGCTCATTACTAGTGGCTTAAGAAGTGCTGCTGCCTTCCTCAGAAGAGGGTTGTCTCTGAACACTTGAAAAGCGATGGAGGAGTTTGTGATGTGCTGGATTCGACCGAAAGTTTTGGTACAAAAAACTGTTAATGAATTTTCAACTCAGCTGTGGTATCGCTTAGCAGAGCAGTGGATGCCTGTAGATTCTGTGTGGAAGACGGGAAAGAATTAGTGGTATTCAGGGAAACGCTGTCTCTGGTCTTTTTATTCTCTCCTTGGCTTGTGCAGGTGGCAGAGGACATATTTGATGCTTCATCCACCTCCAACATCTCTTCTCCAAAGTTCCCCACGCCAGAGGCAAGGCACATAGAAGGAAAGTGGCAATGCAGTGATAGGAAAAACTTTAAAAACAACAAATAGATTAAAGACTAACAAAACATGTAGATGGTATCATGAGCTTTTGTGGGCACATCCCACTTCTTCAGATGACAGCTGGGTACTTTTTTGGCTCTATCGATCTCCCGGTGGGTATTTCAGTTTTATGAATGCTCTACATAGTTTCTGTAGTCGGTGTTTGTCTCTGTCTGTGGGATTGGAGCTAATATAGTTGTATCTTAGGGCTTGGCTGTATACACTAGATTGAGAAATGTGTCTGCAATGGAAGCTAGAGGCATGAAGGTATGTGTAGGAATTGATAGGTTTCTGGTATAGGGTGGTGGAAATTTGTCCATTATTTAATTGTACTGTAGTGTCAAGGAAGTGGATCTCTGGTGTGGACTGATCTAGGCTGAGGTTGATGATGGGGTGGAAGTTGTTGAAATCCCTGTGAAATTCTTCAAGGGTCTCTTTCTCGTGGGTTCATATGATGGTGTCATTGATGTAGCATAAGTAGAGTAAAGGTGCTAGGGGGTGAGAGCTGAGGAAATGTTGTTCAGGGTCAGCCATAAAGACTTGGCATATTGTGGTGCCATATAGGTGCCCATGGCTGTGCCTCTGACCAGAAGATACAAATTGTCTCCTAATCAGAAGTAGTTGTGGGTAAGGACAAAGTCACAGAGCTCCATAACCAGGTGTGCAGTGCTATCATCAGGGATGGTGTTCCTGATAACCTGTAATCCATCTTCATGTAGAATGTTCGTGTAAAGAGCTTCTACATCCATGGTGGCCAGGATGGTATTTTCAGGAAGATTACTGATGTTCTGTGGTTTCCTTAGGAAGTTGGTGGTGTCTGGAAGATAGCTAGGAGTGCTGGTAGCATAGAATCTGAGGAGAGAGTCAATATAGCCAGATAATCCTGTTGTAAGTGTGTCATGCTTGAGATGATGGGTCATCCAGGATTTCCAGGTTTGTGTATCTTGGATAGCAGATAGAAAACTCCTGGTCAGGGATTAGGGTGGGTGTTGGTGTAAATCTGGTCCTGAGCAGCGTCAAGGAACTTTATGAGTAGTTGTTTCAGGGTTTTTTGTTTGTTTGGTTTTTGTATTCTTTAGTGGTATCACAGGAGAGAAGCTTGTAGAATCTGGTATTGGTGAGTTGTCTGGTTGCCTCCTGTTCATAATCTGTTCTGTCCATGATGACTACAGCGCCCCCTTTGTCAGCCTCTTTGATTATGATGTTAGAATTGTTTTTGAATGCATTCATAGGTATCATTTATACTCTAATGGTCACAACACTTTGTCTATGTCTCAATATTCTTCTTCCCTATAGTGAATTTTCTATGGGAAATTGCGGTGAATTTTGTTCCTGGACATTGCATATTGCACATTGCCTAGAAACCCAGTGAACTAAGCTTAATGAGCTCTCTCCGTTTATTCTGGACTGAAACAATATTCTTGAATGGCCTGCGCATCCCAGAAATTAGAAAGTGGGTCCGTACTTGAGTAAATCTCCCACACTCTTGGCATCCTTTCCTCGGTAGACCTTAGGGATACTTGCATGACGCCACCGATTGTACACCTCGCTCACACTTTGAGGCTACCGCTGCAATCTCTGAAGTGGGAAGGATTTATTTTTTGTGTGACCGATAATTCATGAATTATATGTCTAATGTTCATTCGCTCTGTTCATAAGAAATGATTAAAATTTTGGGGGTTTTTTTCACGCCAGTTTTCAAAGCATCCTGGTCTGTGATGGACAAGTGTAATATCCTTCCTCAAGGGAGAAGGGCTCAGCCTTTTAAAGAAGTGGGTCATTCTAGTAATTCGTATCAGTTTATCCCCAAATAGCTTTATAGTTATTATATCTTTGTATTACCTTAGTTCCTAGGAGCCGTGTTTCAGGATCAGGACTCCACTGTGCCAGGCGCTGTACAAATACAGAACAAACTGAATTTCTTGAATAGATCCTTGTAACCAAAGCCTCTCTAAAATGTTGGCTGCCCTTTTCGAAACACAGTATCCCAGAAAACAGCTGAAGAGAACACGGTTTATGAAGAACTCATTTTGTGTTGCTAAGTGTAATTCAGAATCTAGCAAGACCTGCAACGGGCTAGAAGAGTCAACTCCTTCCTGTCCTCAGAGCTTTGTGTTTCAGGATCTCTTTCTGCCTTTTGCCCAGGTCGATCAAGTCTTATGATGGGATCTTGGGGTGGGGTGAGGGGAGAGGGAGCCTTCTTTTGAGGAAGGAGGTGAAATACAAAGGCGTATCCCATACTCTACCACCTTTGTCAAAAATCTCTCACGTCAAGATTATTTTTTCCCATGATAAGTGTTATGTTCTTTCCTCCTTTCTCTCTTTTTACACAACTAAAAAGCAGACGAGAGAACATACATAAACAAACGAAGAGTGACTGATCAAGTTTTAACTACGGACTCCATTATGAACCAGAGTAGTTGGATCCCCCAGTAAGGGAGGGCAGGCTCTGTGTTTGTTTTTTAGAATAATAGGATTTATAGTAATTTATTTCCATCACATTTCCTATGCAGTGATCGGAGCCATCCTTCCCACAAAGTGTGGTTAGCTCAGAGAGAGTCTATTCTTTAGCCATAACAAGAGGATGGTTTTATCTTCCAGCAAGAGTCTGTTGGGTTTCATTATTGTCTCATTTTCGATTTGGGCACTGCTTTTGAGTGACGAGTTTTGCTATGTCCTTGTGTAAATGATAACGCCGGGGATAGGAACCTGGTTCTGGTTTGACACTTCCTCTAGCCTGCCTTCAGCATTTGTATGAGACAATTCAAGCGATTTGCCCTGCAGGTCCACAGGCTTTGTCGAGTCTCCTGCGGGTCTTAGCTACAACGATGGAATCTGCAGTAATGCCGTTGAAATTGACAAAGTGACTCCAGATTCCCATCACTAGAGCTGCAATCAGAACCTGGCCTCAAAGGATATGCCATATGAGGACCAAAATCGCCCTCTTGCAATGCCCAGGTAGGATATGTGTGCCTGCCGATCACATTCTGGGACACATTTGTTTTATTTTTATTTCGGAAAAAGTCATTTTAGTTTACTGAGTAATGCATTGCTGAAGTGTCACTAGGCCAGTCAGAGTATCTGCTTTCTACTAGACCCCAGGAATGCAGGTCTTTGTGTATGGGTGCATACTTCTGGGATTGGCCCATGCAGATATTGCTGTTACTATCCCGCAGTGGGCCAGATTTTGGTCAGGCTAGCATCAGTTTTCTACTTCAATGGAATTACTTTTTCAACTGAAGTAAATGGGAGCAGAATCAGGCCCTGTGTCTCTTAAAGTGCAATTATATTTTGAAGTCACTGTACCTGACATCACCGGGTCCCATGTTTACTGGGTCTCTATGTGTCCTCATCAAACTGGCTGTGTTCAAAAGCGAGAAGTTTCTGCTAATTGCCAGCTCATTCAGCCTGAGTTCTGACGGTCAAGCTGTGAAGTTCTAGCTCAGTAAAATAAGATAATCAGAAATGAAGATTCATCAGTTAGAATTTAAAGTGTGTTGGTGCTGTCTGAGCCATGTTCTCCTGTGGAGATACGGACCCTCTGATATTAACAGAAGTAAAAGGTAGTATAACATATTATCTTTAGAGTGCTTCGGTATGTCTCTATCAGGAAGCAAAACTATTGAGTAAGTAAAATAACTGTCCTACTTACACAACTTTCTGATTTCGAACACGTTTAAAGAGAAGACCGTACACTTTCACAGAGCTACATTTTCAACTTGTATGAATCGCATCTGGCGAGTGGTCAGGTTATGCAGTGATCATTTCAAATGAAATGCTCTGACTGAATCAGGCAGGTAAAGAAAATATGCTGTAGGCCAGAAAAGCCGTGAAGAGAGCTTTAATGGTCTATGCTGAAAGTGTGGTTATGGTGAGAAAAGAGATTGGGGGGGAAATGGTACCTCAGCAAATCTACTTCCCGTCTGTATTTAGAGTAAATACCTTTAGGGTGGTTTTTAAAAACAAAAATAGGTTGATTTTATATCTCCTGTTTGTATTGCAGAAACAAAACCAGGAAAATTATTTCCTAGCGTAGGCATTGGTAGTTCACCATCTTCTAGTGTGTGGTGAATATTTAATATTCAATAAATTATAATATGAGCTTGGTAAAGTTATTTGAACAATGAAGTTGACACGTAGGCTGTCTTAATGTTGTAGCTCTTCCAGGAGGTATCAATAAAACCAACCAGGTAATACAAATTATGCAAATTGCCCAGAACCCTCTATAGAGATCGTCTTGTTGAGGAAAGTGAGAAATAGCTTTTATTAAGTGCAAAATAGTAATCTGACAAACGTTTCACATGAAAGGAAACAAAAGATAAAAAGAAAGCGAGAGAAACACTTGTCTTTGGCACACAAGCGTGTTTGCTTTCTATGTCTTGTGACCTAATGGGAGGCAGAAAAAGGTTAAGATCTCCTCCTCAAACAGTGCCCTTAGGAAGTTGGCATAGGCCAGTGTGAGCATAAGAAGATCCAAGCCACCTGAAAGATGGCTGGCCCGCTTTCCGAGTTCATCAACGGAATTGCTAATTCCGCTTTCAGAATCTTCATAACTGATGGTGACGGAGAAGGCAGAAAGAGCTGTCAGATCTCTGCCTGAGTTTGTAGGGCTGCCAGTCAAAAACCTGTGCACTGGTGTAAACCAGTTGTGGAGTCACCTAGCCGCAGTGCACGAGGCATGCCTTTCTTACAGTCGCTTGTGGGAGTGGAGCTGCGCTTTTAAAAAATGAATTTAAATTGGACAAGGTCTATGTTGTTGCAAATAGATACAGCACAAAACCGGCCAGAGTCAATACGTTCAGTAACCAACAATCTGACAGAATCTTATGGCTTCAAGAGGTTTTGGCAGTAGCTGTAGGTGACGCTTTGATATTCTTTGGGTAGGATTTGATTTTTTGTGTGTGATCCCTCTTATAAGGAATGTTTCATGTAAAAGGTTTAAGAGGATACGTGTTCGCTATATTTTCCAAATCAGGCTTCTCTTAAGGTAGACAACAAAAGCGGGGCACCTAAAATCACCCGTCATTTTTTGAAAAATCTGGTTTACGGTATTTTTTTTCCAATAAAATGTTCATGTTTGTAGAAGAGCATGAGTTTATTTCAACATCCCTTTAAACACCTAAAACTAAAGCCATATGAATTCCCTTGTATTTATTTGTTTTCTAGGCGGTGGAGGGACGGAGAGACGAAAGGTATGCTTTGCCTCTCAAACAACTCAGGCGCACTCTCCCTGGCATTTGGGAACATATGGTTATGGGGTAGAGGAACGTGCTGGAAAACGCCAGGCGAGATGTGCTTGTGAATGTTCATTTCGAGTCGCAGAGAAACATCTCCCGAGTGATTGATCTCCGGGGTGATGGCAGAATAATCCCAACCACATTTGGTTTTATAACAAAATTAATAATATTGCAGTCCATGTTGTTTAAGGGGAAGGCGAAAGCCAAACCGAAACCTCGTGAAAATAAATACTCATCAGCAAATATTTTGATTAGGTAAAAATGGTTTAAGGACCTGACTTTGAAAAAGAAAATAGTACTGATGAGAAAGGAGCGGAGGGTCCTACAAGCTGGCTCGCAGGACATCTGGGAGCGAGAGAGAAAGGAGCCGCTAGTGATTAGTCCGCCCTTGTGTGAGACTACGGGAATAGACTCATAAAGTTTTATTTGCTATTATGTCATTTAGCTGCTCGCGTGATGTTGCAATCCACCCATTTAGTTAAAGGGTATGAAAGGGCGCGGATTAAAACCAGCTCTCCCCCTTCCCCAACATCTCACTCTGCCGGAGGAGATAGAGATCTCATTGTTTTACTGCTAAGAGCCCTTTCCACGTGCGTCTATTAGGGAATTGACTTTTGTACTGGCTTTCTTCTTGGCGTGTTTGGGGAGAAGTTTAACAACCGCACCTCGTGCAACAATATTTTCTAGCACTGAACTACATCTTCCCGACCCCGCGGATTGTATCAACAGACAGGCATTGAGGTGCGGGTGCTATAAACAATCTCAGCTTTCTGGTTTGCGGGGCAGAAGCCTGGAAACCTTAAATGCCCACAGTCGCCCCAGTTCACAAACTGAAACCTTTATAAACTGATTTCCCTTCAACTCTTTATTAACTACCCCTAAGGACCAGGCCTGCGCTTCTGCTCTTGCACGGTGGTGGTCTGGCTCCTCCACGAAGCACACATGCTAAACAGATTAACATGCTTTGGCTGACCCACACTTCACAAACCAGGGATAGAGTTTCTGCAGCTCCATGTGGAAATTAACCTATATGTAGCAATGGTCAGCTGCAAAGAGGGAGTTCCAGCTCAGACCAGGCAATCTAAACAACCCAATGTGCTTTGTTACTCTTGGCCTTTCCCTCCCCTCCTCATGACTAAATGTTTATTAAAGAAGAAGCGATTTCCCCTCTTTTGCTGGGCTTGGGCCTGTGTCTGGAAGAGCTTTATTTGGAAGGGCTTTGGGGGCAACTCAAAGCGCTTTGCAGAAGGAATAAAGCCGCAGCTGAAAGGCTTGTTAAATGTTCTTGAAGGCCAGTTCAGATGAAAACGACACGGCTGGGACTGGTTGTGTGGCACGAAAGCTTTGGACCACATTGCTTTATTGTTGTGCCCCCTTTCTCCCCGTTCCCTTAAAAGGAAAAGCACACAGAGGTGTCCGGTGCACATCCTTACAGACCGAGACAAAAATCAGTGCTTGGGATATTAACCTCATCCGCCGCTTCCAACGCTGCATGAGTTCGAGCCTTTCCGCCTCCCAGTTTAAACTGCTTTTTTAGAAGAAGGTAACGACAAACCAGAGTCACTGTTGGCTTGTGTCAGGACGGGCTGTCATGGTAATAAACACACAGTTTCTCCTCCAGGAATTTCTAATCCTCCCTGCGTGGCTCTAGCCCTGTGAATAATATCATTACAGGGCTAAACAAATAAACAGTCTCTCCGAATCAAGCAGGAGGCACTGGGGACTACAATTCCTCGCTGCAAAGATGCTACAAGTAAATTTACACTCAGGACTTGGAAGCAGGCCAGGAGCTATGAATAGCTGTTCAGTTCTATAGCGCTGGCTCTGAGCTGGGAAACCGGGCTGCCCCCCTCCCCCCAGCTCTGTGTTTGCTGCAATCAATGTGAGCTATTCAGAGCTGTGTTTTCTTTACTGTCCTCTGCTGGGAACATCAAGGGCCAGGAACACTTTTATGAACCCAGGCTCAGCGAAGACGCTTTTAGTACAAAGTTAGCGGATGAAACCCAAGGGCATGGCCGAGAGGTTAACGTACTTCTGCCAGCCAGGAGTCGAACGGTGTAATGCGATTTCCTGGGGTCGCCGCGGCAGCGGGGTTGAGGCAGGCACACAAGTGTATCGAAACAGGCAGCCACCTTCTTTCTACATCTGGTGACAGACGGACACACAGACGAGTCCAGCTGCAATCAAGACTCACCTTCACCAGAGATTTTAATAACAACCCACCTATTCATTCTGGTGTCCTGCCGCAATGCATAACATAACTGACTTTCGGACTTCTCTTCAACAAAAAGTTCAGGAATCAAATTTATCTGTTTGAGTCGGGCTGCAATGGCATCAAAAATCCCATGAACCCTGAATATTATAGCAAGCACCAAGCTCCGCATCAAATTATACACCAGCTGATGTTCTATGTGTTTGGGAAAGATTTTTTTAAAAGCACCTAAAACTTATCTTTCAGGGATGGGTGTACATTTTTTTCTTGGAAAAATTTATACATCAAATGCAAAATTATCTCCTCCAGGACTCGGTTGAAATATAATTTCTGCAGCTGAGAATATTTATGGCTATTTAGCTCCCCTTAAGCCCTTTGATGTTTGTACAAACAGGGATTAAAGATTTCCACTTCCACATAGTTTAATTTCTCTCTCTCTCTCCCTCTCTCCCATTACTACAAGCAAAAGCGCAAGTAGCTAAATAGATTGGATTTTCTACTCCCATCAGTAACTTTGACACATATAAAATAATGTGGTACAACGCACCTACTGCTTGAAAATGGATATAGAAGTTAGAACCGTTCTGATAAATCCTAGGCAGGGCGGCCTCTCACATGACACGGAGTTTGCAGAGAGTGAGAAAAAAAAAACCCAAAACCCCACCAATTCTGTAACCAAGTCTGATTCTACAGGTTAGCAAAGACTTTGCTATATTAAGCATGTTTGTTGCTAACCCTGTGATCACTTAACTATTGTGTTGGAAAGGGAGGACAGCAGAAACCTACCTTATCCTGGCTGCACTTTCAATAGGTCAGGACACTGTAGCTCTTGGATCAGTTTACTTCCAGGCTTTGTCTACACCGCAGGGTTTTTGAGCAAGTAGCTTTCTGCGGAAGAGATCTTCTGCAAAAACTTCTTGTGCGAAAGTGCATCCGCACCTCAAAAGCACATGGCAAAAGTGATGTGCTTTTGCGCAAGACAGCGCCCACACTGCATGGACACTCTTGCACAAGAAAGTTCTGATTGCCATTCACAGAATGGCCATCAGAGCACTTGTGCTTTTTGGGATAGGCTCTTTTTGCACAAGAAACCTCTGTGGAGCATCCACACATACCTTTTAGTGCAAGAACTCTTGCACAAAAAGGAGTTATGCCTCGTAGAAGAAGTATACTTACACCGCAAAAAGCCCTCTGTTCTGTCGACTGACTGTAGATTTTCTTGTGCAAAAACGTGCTTGAGGTGTGGCTGCTCTGCGGGTTTTTGTATAAAAATGGCTGGTTTTGCTCAAAAACCCTGTAGTGTAGACATAGCCCCATGGCACACCATTTATCCAAACGTTTTAGGCTGACTCAGTGATAATATCCCATTCTTCTTTCTCCAACTATCAGTTACACTGGCTGCATGGAATCCACACTGATTCATGGATTTTATGTGCCATACAGTTTTCTGTATTAAAAAGGTTTTCTATTTAAATCCGATTTCCTTGCCACCCCTCCAGTAGACTACTCGTGAGGGACTGATCGGTCACAAACTTGGTTTCCCTCATTGCTCAATCAAGTAAACAAAAGGAACAAGAATCCACTTATGGGGCCCGATCTTGCAATCCTTAATGAGGCAAAATTAAACTTGGCTTCACTGGTAGTTTTGCGTGAGTAAAAGCAGCAGGATCCGGGTTTGGGGGAGAAAACATGACCCTGCATTTGCTTCATTATACAGTGCTGAATCCCCATGTGACAGCAGCATATGTTGGTGTTGCCTTATGCTTTGTCTCTGAGGTTGGAGGCTCCATTGACCATAGATTTGTTAAAGGATAATATATCTTGGTGACCTTTTAAAATTCCTGCTCAAGTTGGTATGTTAATCTGGGTCCATTGCAGGTCAGTGAGAAACTGAGCACTGGATGGGGTTATAAATTTCACCTATTCTCCTTATTTAAAAACCAGCACCATTATAGGGCGCTTAAAATCCATAACATTCAGCCCTCCAACCAAAGCCTGAAAAGAAATAAACTCCATGTTGTTGGATAACTAGTGTTAAAGGGGCAACATCAGGTTGAATTTGGTATCATTTCATTTGAGTGATAATAGCCATCTGGCCTATCCTTGCTATTCCCCTCTTCCCCTACCCATTCAGCCCCATTCTCTCAGATGCTGTGAACAGACAGCTCCCTTCTCCTTTACATATCCCAGCCTAGGCCCTGGCACTCTCTTTTTTCCTGAGCCTGATGTTTCTGCTTTTCAAACATGCCAAGAGCTATGAGAAAAACCAGCAATACATGAGCAAATATACCCACTAAAAATGCTGCTACACCCTCTTGACAAGAAATCCAGGGCTTGATACTATTCCTGTTCAAATCAAAGAGGGTTGTGCCATCAATTTCAATAGCAGAACTTGATTAGGCCCCTCTATGACAACAATCTTATTCCAATGATGTTTGTGGGAATTGAGATAGTCTGGGATATCACTGTTTAGATACGTCAAGTTTCCTGCTGACAGAGATAGCAGGGGAGGAGAGGAATGCCCCCAATCAAGGCATTTCTTCCATGCAGTGAAATTCAGAATTGACAGATCTTTCCAAAAATACATTCAACCTGAGGAAAAGGCACAACTACTTCGTGAGCACCCTGTCACACAAACTCCTTGACCAGAGAGGGATTTGCCTGACATGCTTGTAAGATGGATCTGAAATCACTTCCTTAGATACTCCTGAAGAGAAGAATAAAATCTGTTTTTTCCCACTGACTGCAGGCTTAGCACAGTGAGTTCATTTATTAGAAGCAGGGCCAGCAATGAAAACCCGAGGGAAAGGCTCTGAGAAGAAATCAGATTCATAGATGTATTCAGAGAACAGGGTTTTTTCCTTTGTGGGTTTCCTCATGATGCTCAGACCACACAAACAGTTTTAAGATCTCCTTTGCCTTCCCCAGGCTCTGTCATTGCCTTCCTCAATGTTAGTCTAGTCCAGTGTTTCTCAACCTTTTTTTATAAAGTACCCCTTTAAAAAAATTGTAAGTACCCCCAGTACCTACAGTTCTCAGACTCACATTTTTTTCTACCATTGCAACACATTTGTTTAAACAATTTAATTGTAGCCGGGCGGGTGATGAAATTCTTGGGTGTAAAAAGTACAAAAATAATAAAATGCTGTAAAACTTAAAACAAAAATTCAGTTTTCTCCAAATTTCAGTTGTGTTGACATACCCCCCAGACTTCTCTCGAGTACCCCTAAAGGTATTCATACCACTGGTTGAGAAACGCTGGTCTAGACCAGTCTAATTGAGGGGTTTAAAACCTGTGTAAAGACATCTCTGTACCTTCCTCAAGAACATCTGTTGACACTGCCTTGTAGGAAAGTCCCTTATTACTGCGCAGTGCTGGCTCCCACAGCTCTTTTCCATTCATACCCCCACCAGTTGAGTCATTGACTCCAGCCTCCTTTCTGCTGGAATCAGAGGATGTGGCTGCTTTTACTGGCAAAACTGTAGCTACCTCAGTGATGTGAAAACGCAAGGAGAGGTTTAAAGTTCAACCTCAGCTCAGCACAGAGTGGACTTTCTGGGTGAAAGGACTCCTCTGTCAATCCCTCTCCTGAGACACTTAGGTTTAAGGAAATGTTTGCACTGCCCTGGAGGAAAAGTTGGCCGCTTGTTTTTCTTTTGTGTTTAGGCACTCTGGAAGGAATTCCTGGGGGCACAATTACCTGACATGTGGTGAGTCAGAAAAAGTCCAAAGAGAAAGGTCATCTGGATGTTTTGGTCCAGCACAGGAAAGGGGGAAATCCATCTTGGAGAATAAAACAGGAACAAGCAACTAACCCCAAGATGACAACAAGCAGTCCACTAGTTCAAAACACCAAGGTGGAGTTCCATTTGCACACAAGGACACAAATGGGTTGCATTAGGGCTTTCAAGGAAAAGAGATAAGGTGGTAAAACAGTAGAGGGCAAAGTCACCCACACATGCCTCAGTGTTTGTCGGAAAAGAAATGTATAAAACCTCAGAGAGCTGAGAATTCAGAATAGGTACACTGGAGACAATGGAATCTGTTTCACAGCAGTTGAAGATCTGGCTGTATGTCTCTTATTAATTACAACAGCAACTTTCAATCCTTTGCATGGAGAATATTTAGCATTGTGTGGTGCTGCAGAGAACAATAAAGTAATCCTTGGAAGAGAGAGAAGTAAAAATATCCCCATTTTACAGATGGTAAAACAGGCTGAGAGGTAATGAAAAATTAGTTCAAGTCCCCCTCACTAGCAGGTGGTAGGACAAGAGCTGAGAGTGTGTCTACACAGCATCCTAAACTCCAAATAAGATATGGAATTTGCGCTATACAAATTGTGTATCTTATTCTGATTGAATTTTGATAGGCAATTTTCAAATTCACCATGTGTACACAGCGCCAGTTTTTGAAATAACACACTATTTTGAGACACCCCTTAACCCTCATGGAACAAGGGTTACCGGGATGCCAAAATAGCATGCCTGTTATTTCAACAAATATTCTGAAATATTGTGAAGACATGGGTTTGCTATTTTGGGATACCTATGGTATCCTGAAATAGCCATGCAGTGTAGACATACCATCCATCTTACTCCATCCTCCAAGTCACAGTGCCACCCAGAAACAAATGAGAAGCAGGGGAGTGTGTTGTTTCAATCCAACTGCCTGAAAACCCCAGTAACCCATGTCAATATTTCCTATTGTAACTAACCAGGACCAATCTAAAGCAATTGTAAAATGTCAGTGTGATGCTGTCATCTTGGCCCATACACTGGGGCATGAGCAGGAAACCCCAGAACTTAAAAGGGTGAATTGCTACAGCTTGACCTAAAGAGCCAGCCTCTGTAACTTGGGCCTGTAATAGACTCACATCCGGTGTGGATTAGGCACAGAGAAGGACACAACATACTGACTAGTGGGTAAAAACTTCTTGTTCATAAAACCAAATTATTACTCACATCAATTACAATGGGAATATTGCAGTAATGCCTAAGAAGAGTTGGGAATGTAGATAAGCAAACACATTGAAAGCTTGGTAACAAAAATTACAGGTGTAGGTGGGGAATAGGTGAATAGTTTATTAACTGAAAGCAGCCCGGAAGCTTTTAAAATGAGATTGCTGGTAATTTTGGAGCAATCATCAAGCTTAATCCTTATCCAAAAGTTCATGTTGTAAAGAAGAAACTGTGTACACATCTCTTTACAGTTGGAAGACTCTATAGCATCTGATGAGTTTTAAAGCATAGACCATTGCCCCATGTTATTTATTATTATTTTGTAATTAAACATTTGTACACAGTGTTGTGATGATGGGTATGGTGATCTTCAGAGAGAAAGTCCCTGTAGTCCCTGTGCTGAGCATTTTAAAATCTATTGGGTTCCTTGGCACTTTACGCCTCCAATAGGCAGGTTCTGGCTGCACTGCTGATGTAAGTGGCCTCAGGAAAATCAGTGCAGGGGATCTCTGCTGGTGGAGAACCAGCATTGGAAAAAACTCAGTGCACTACTGGCCTTCATCAGTACTGATATCACAGAGTGCGTCCTGCAAATGATTTAGTTCCTATTGAAGTCAATGGGAGCTGGAGCTGGCCTCAACTTCTGAAATCACAGAGCTTGCCAGATTGGGTTGTGGGGTGCTTGCAGCCTGGTAGACTCAGAGGTGTAAGTATCAGGGAAACCTCAGTATACAGGACAGCATCATCAGCCTGTCTCTCTTGCTCTCTACTTTGGTACTGGGAAAGACCAGCCCATGACTGATGGGTAATTTGCATGCCCAAGTTTAATTTTCCTAGCTTTGTTATGTACTCAGAAGTATAGTGACTCACTGTTACACATATGTACCTAAAATGTGTAGGAGCCACACAACCAGCTGATCACTACTATATACACACCTGAAAAGGATACTTGTGATACATAACACTTTGGGGGCCAAACTGTGATCTGTGGCATGAGTACATGCTAAGCGACCTACACCCTGGGTCACAGGGCAGGGGGGAGAACCTTCCCTGCTGGGCCTCCACTTCCTTTCCCAGGCAGGGTAAGGAGTGGGTGGAGCTTTGGCTCAAGCCCTCTCCGATCATGCTAGACATGGCAGCTGAACTGGAGGAAGCAGAAAACTGTCTCATTTCTGTCCGTGGTCTGCTCATCACCCACTATGCTGAGCATGGTGCTGTCCCTTTGACAGGATCATGGTCACTCTCATCTAGCTCCTTGTGAGCACTCCCTTTAAACAACAACTTGTAACCTAATTCTTAGGCAGCCATGACATCATGAAGTCATGCTAAAATATTTAACATTGGGTCAAATTCATTCTTGGTCTAATGCAATTGATTTCAGCAAGTTTCTACCCAGGGTGGATTAGGCCCAATCTCAATCACAGAGCACAAAGCCAGGTGGCATATTTAAGTTCTTTCCAGACTTGACATGTCCTGTAGTATGTTTTTTTGAGGAGTGGAAATATATAAAAGATTTTCAGACTTTAAGACCAGAAGGAACTATAATGATAATCTAGTCTGACGTCCAGCACATTGCAGGGCTCAGGATCTCACTCACCTACTCCTGTAATAGGCTCATAACCTCTGGCTGAGTTACTGAAATCCTTACATCATGATTATATTATATCTCTGATTTTCTTAGTTAAGTCCAGGAAACAGAATTTCTTTCAATCTCTGTGAAACAGCAAGATTTATCTTCACGCTACTTAACATTCCTTCAACTCTAGACTAAAAGAGAAGGAATTAAAATGAATCTTAATCTAATGACTTTTAAATAGTGAATGTTATACAAAGGAAATTCTGCATACTGATGCATACTGCACTCTAAAGTCTCTATTATGAGATACTTCTTCTGTAAGATTTCTCTATTGTTAGATACAAATCTGTTTCTATCCTCTGATAACACTGAGGTCAATTGAGTCATATGGATATAATGGAAGGTAGAATTTGGTTCAATATCTCTGCATCTCAGATCTCATAAATAAAAATTCTGTGGCTTCTAAGAGCAGCCTCTTGGTAATTATAAAATTGTATATAGCATCTACTGCTGTATGTGTGTATGAAAGATGTTCTGTTTATTTTTCTGGCACAGAGTTAACTTTAAAAAGAGATTACTTAACTGAAGAAAACATTTCTTGACATGCTGAATCACCATTTGAACCAAATCTCTTCCTTTAGCTTAAAGAGAGGACGAGTGCATTCTAGCCTGTTTAATCCATGTGATTCTCAGTGAATTCATTTGGTTGGTAAAACAAAATGTACACAGTGTGAAACAGCTTGCCATCAATTAAACAGTTTTGCTTAGGCAGATTGCTTTAGTAATCATCTTTTAACTTGCAGAACCTTAAATAACTCCTTTAGATATATTCTACAAATGCAGTGTCTTTTTCTCTGTATAGCTGTGACTGGCTGTTCCTGAATATACTTTGTTTTCTGAGACATTCCGATTCTTTAATTATTATTCTTTTATGCTTTCTTTAGTGAGGGGGATTTAGAATGTTATGTATGTTTACTAACATTTCTGTATGTATCAGAATTCTTCAAACTGGAAGTACAGTGGGGCTGCCCAGCTGTTAATCTTAACATTACTTTATGCTTTCTGAATATTGAACAAAATCCTTTAAAAGCCACATTATTAATGTCAGAAGACTGAGGTATTATTTTATTTGTTAGCACTGTGCAGAAAATATACAGACAATCCCTGTTCAGGGAATTTGCCTGCTAAGGGCTGCCTGAACACTGCTAGAGACTCATGTGCTTAAAGTTATTTGTGATTACCCCTGTTGTAATGAATGGAATTGCCCAGATATACATAAGCACAAAAGACAAGATAGAATCAGGACACCCTGAGCCAAAATTTTCAACATGATCACATAAATCCAGAATTAGGCATCTAAATGAATGATCTGGCTTGCAGCTCTCATTGACTTCAATAGGATTTAGATGCCTAAGTGCAGGGGTGGGGAACCTTTTTTGAGTCGGGGGCCGCTGACCCACAGAAAAATCAATTGGGGGCCGCACACAAGCGGAAATAAAAGTGAGAAGTGAGAAGCAGAAATAAAATCCCTCACTGTGGCCCCCGAATGAGAAGAAGAAAGACACTCCCCACATTCCCCTCCCACATCAGAACCTAGAAGGGCTCAGCCTAGTAGATTGTGTGCTCCAGCGCCATGGGGTATATCAGGGGGACTGGAGTGCCAGCATAGGTTCCCCAATGCTGGGGGTGGCCCTGAGCCTCAGAGGCCAGATCCAGGCAAGCCAAGGGCCACATCCTGTCCCCAGGCTGAGGTTCCCCACCCCTGCATAACTGGGCCACATTTTAAAACCTTGATCTCAGATTTTTTTTTTTTTTTTTTTTTTTTGTAACTGAATGAATTACTTTTTCCTCTATGCTCATCTGTCTCTTTTCTCCTCTCATGTATTCTTGGGGTGCAGAAGGGACACACACAAAAATGTGCATGCAATCACATGCCAGGGACAGGGAACATAGCAGCATGCACAAGATACCAGCAGGGACCAGAGTCAGAGACAGACCAATTTAGGAGAAAGCTGGCTTGGATGAGCTCATTAATATAACAATATATTTTTGAAGTATTTTAATACAGGCTTTGTTAAACATGAAGCACATTTTGGCTTTTTCATCAGCCCCCCGCCCCTCCATCCCCGCCCTCCTCAAATATGCCAAGTTACAGGCTGACAAAATATTTTTTTTAAATTATGAGGGGGATTTTTTATTGAAACTCCTTAACCTTCAGTTAACCATCACTAATACAAAACTATACTTCATATGCATTAAGGGAGGTTAAATGGGTTCAAAAACAGTCAGGTATTCTAGGTACAAACGGGAGTAGTTGGCTACATTACAAATGGTACCCCATTGTGGCAAAATAGCAGAGGTTTTATCTTCAACGGTACATTTATTTTGCTGTTTAAACTTCACGCCAGACCATTAATATTCTTTTATTGTCGTTTATGATAGGTTAATTTCCTCATGTTTCCTTTTCTCCTTGAAGATTCCATATAGTTTCTGCAGCCCAGACACGAAAGTTAACTTTACTGACAGAAACATTAAAATGTTTTACTATGTGAACTCACTGAGTGTAGTACCCGCTTTACCTGATCTAGTACATGATTTATATGGTTTCCACATCCAAATGATATAAATTACATCTGTTGCATGTTAAGCCATATTCAGCCTTCAGTAGGTCTGCTTTCACAATATCTTCAGTTTTTCTAATGCATGAATAATATTTTCTGAAAATGCTAATATTCAGAATATTCTCTGTTATATTTGACTAATGTCCAAATATGAAATAACCACACCCAAAACCACTGTAATGAAAAAAGCAAGCTACAATTCATGTTAGTTATACTGTAGCAGTACAATATAACACTGTAGAGCACCTCCTGCCCCTCTTGTTACTCAGAATCCCACATTGTTTGTTTTGGCTTATAAATGCCTATCTTCAAACATTCAAGTCAAGCTTTAGAAATCTACATTTTACTTATAACCACGAAACAACATTTTTCAAATTGGGGGTCAGTGCAGAAACTCCAAAGGGTCCATGGGCCCCACTGATCAAGTCCTCCTGCCTCCCAGTGCCTTCTGGAGTCTGTAGCCAGGGGCTAAGGCTGGCTTACCTGCCCTGGTTTTACGCAGCTCCTGGAAGCTGCCCTTAGGCACATGGGCAACCAAAGAGGTTCCATGAGCTGCCCCTGCTCAACTACCAGCTCTGCACTTGTGGGGGTGAGAGCGGCCATACTGCCATGGCCTCACTGGCCATCCATGCACCTAGGGACTGCAGGGCCCTGGTGGCTGCTTCTTGAGACCTGTGGTAAATGTTGCTGGCACCCCTAACCCCTCATCCACGGCCCCAGCGCAACCTCCACATCCCCAGCCAGAGCTCTCACCTCACCCTGTCCCAGCCCATAATCCCCTCCTACACCCAAACTCCCTACTGGAGCCTGTGCCCCACACTCCCCCTACACTCCAACCTTCTGCCTCAGCCCAGTGAAAGTGAATGAGGGTGGGGCAGAGCAAGCAACAGAGGGAGGGGGGATGGAGCAAACAGAGGGCAGGCCTCAGAGAAGGGGACGGATGGGGCAGGGTCTCAGAGAACGGGTTCCAGGGGGGTCCCTCAAAAATTGTAAATTAAAATGAGGGTTCTTGTGGGTTGCTGAAGACTGAGAACTGCTGTCATAAAATCAGGGCCATCTTTAGGCATGCGCAGCTCCATAGAGAAGAACACCACTAAATTTGGGGTAACATTACAAATTTAGTAGTACTCTATGCTGAGTATGCCTAGGGCAGCACTGGCTCCAGAGGCCCCAATGCCCTGGCCCTCTGCCTCAGTCTCCCAGCCCTCCACCTCCTGCTTCACCTCCCAGCCCTGTCGAACCTAATCTCCCGGTCCCCTACCCTCTGCTCCATTTCCTGGTCCCAATCACCCAACCTCCCACTCCCTGCTCTGGCTCTCAGCCCTATGAGTCCCAATCCCCCCGCCTCCTGCTCCCCCTCCCAGCCCCATTGGCTGCACTGCTCCCCCTTCCACTTGCCACTGACCCGCAGCTCAAGCCATCAGAGCCACTCAGTCTGACTGCTCCCCCACCAGCCTCCCTGCTCTTCTCCTGCCCCACCCCCAGCACGTGCAATGATGTGGCTGCTCCTCACATGAGAGATGAAGGGTCCAGGTCCTAGGGCTGTGTAGGGCACCAAAAACATAAGGAGGGCTCTGCATAAAACATAGGCTTTGCCAAGCTGTACCAGACCCAGATCTTGCTCCTGGCCATAGATGACACTTGATTCTACAGAGGAAGATAAAAACCTCTTTCACATTCACAATCCACATAGCTGACTGACTAATTCTGTGCATGTGGGTAGAGGAGTCCTTCTGACACCTTCCCGAACAATCATGTACCCTGAAACACAAAGTCTGGATTATTCTTATTTTAACTACATTGTTTTAAGAGAGGATATATGGGAGGCCTCCGACTTGCGACCGCCCGAGTTCCAACCCCCTGCACTTACAACCATTTTTGTAAGAGCAGAAGGGGCCGAAAACCCCCAACTTACATCCTTGGCCCGCATTTACGATGGTGCATGGCGCCTATCATAAATGAGGGTTCGAGTTATGATGCCCACGACTTGTGATGCTTCCCCCAGAACCAATCGCGTTGCAAGTCAGGGGCCTCCTGTACAATTTTATCCCAGTGTAGTAGCTGTATAACAGTGAAGTTTATAAGATTTTATTGTGGCTTGGGTTTGTAAATGACACAGTAAGTGATGGCAGCCAGCACTGAGAGAGCTTTGTCTCTGTGCCTCTTAGGGCACCAGTTCTGCAATGAACTCCACATGAGTGGACCCCTGTGCTAAATGCTTCGCTCTGCTGAAGCCAACATACAAACATAAGGCTACAGCCTTGTGGATGAGAGTACAACTATGGAGTAAGGGAACTGTGCCAGCAAAAGCAGTTTATTTACTGGGGAACAATGAATATTTCAGACCATAAAGTAGCTTGAAGACAGCACTTATTTTGCACACAGTATACAGGCCTTCATACAGGCTCAAGCAGACTGTGTGCTGGGGGTGGTTCATATCACACGACAGCTGCCTCTTCCAACGAAAGCATCTTCTTTGGTGACTACTTAGTTCCTCCTTGTTAGTCTTTAAAGTGCTACATAGTTCTGTCTTTTGTTTTAGTTCCTCCTAATTGCTCCTAGTGCTGGTTTGCCAGCTTATAGGAATTTGATTCTCATCAAGCCTTTGGAGGGGGTGGCCTGTGGCCATTTTGCAAGTAAGTGTGGTCTGCTGGGCCTTCCTCTCTTCCATCTAGGAATGTGATGGACGAGTCGATAGGCTAGTCGACTAGTCACTCCCCTCCCTCCCCTGCCGCTTGCTGCCTCTATCAGAAAGAGGCAGCAATGTGGGAGGGGAGGGAAGAGAAGGGGGTACTTCAAAGTGGCAGCGCCACTTGGAACCTGGGGCCAGACCCTGGGCTCCACCCAGCAGTGCCACTTTGAAATGCCGTGTGCAGCCTGGGGCCAGCTGGGGTGTCCCTTGGCTGCATGCAGCATTTCAAAGTGTCAGGGCCGCATGAAGCCCATCATTAGTTGGGGACTCCCCCGCTGACCCCGGGCTCCGTGTGATGCTGCCACTGTGAAACACTGCAGGCAGCCTGATGTCAGGTTCCTCGGAGCGTTTCAAAGCAGCAGTGCCACGTGGAGCCTAGGGTCAGCTGGGGACAAAACAGCTCCACAGGCTCCACATGGATAAGCATATGCTTATCGGGTAGTTAAGTAGTAACTTGACTAATTGCTTCCCTGCCCCTGCTGCCTCTATCAGAGAGAGGCAGCAAGGGGGGGAGCAGGAGCCAATGCTGGGGGTAACTGGATTTTAAGCGGGAAATCAGCACGAGCAGGCACTGAATCAGTCCCCACTCGTGCTGATCCCAACTGCTGTGCCTTTCCCTTTGAAATATATAGGAGCTGCCTGTGGCTCTTGTACATTTCAAAGGAAGAGGTGCAGCAGTCAGATCGGATAGCAAGCGCAGGGATAGAGCAAGCACCCCCCTTGTTAACTAATCAAGTCGTCAGTGGAAATTCCATCAATTACCTGATTAGTTGGTTAATCGAAATTTAACATCCCTACTGGGTATCCTTTAGTTAAAGGTAAATTTCTGCTTTCTTTTTCTTTTCATCCAGCATATGGTTAATAGATGTAAGACATCAGAGGTTTTTATTTTTTTCATAATTATGATATAAATTCATAGCAAACATATATTAAATTACAAATCCCCCAAAATAGATTAATACAGTTTTAATTGGAAAGATAGATGCTAAAAAGAAAAAAATAAATTTATTACAAACCTGATTTACTGTATGAATCTCATGCACTCAGTGTTGTTGCACAGAATACCAGTTTTATGTACCAGTAATGAAAACTCTATCTATACTCTTACAAGGCACCCATCATGATATTTGGTGCTTCCTTAGTGTTGAGTAAAAAGCTATAATAGTTTCTCTTTTTGGCTGGATTTTTTTTCTACCCAGTACTTGCAAGGGAGAACAGCTGAATAGTTCAGCAGTATCCATTGGCCTAATCCTGCAGTGTCTGGAATATGCACAGCTCCCATTGGCTTCACCAGAAGCGGAGGGCTCTGAGTCTTTGGTTGGATTCAGGCTGGTGTTTGCAAAATACTCTTAGGATTTTTATCTCTATTGTATGCTCTTTATCCTTCAGTTTTAACCTTCCCCCCTCATTATCTGTAGCCACTCATTCTGATCATTTAGTTCTGCAGATGAGGCAAACAGCCTCCTCTGAGAGTGACAATACCACCCAACTGCTATTGCCTTCTCTTCACCGACAGTAAACAGGTCAAAGCTACTCACACTCCAGGCTGCTCTGTAAGGGCTCCAGTTCTGAACTCAATTTGAGTGACTGCAACACTGAGACAGCTAAGTTTTCTAGCCCTTTGTAGTTCAGTGGTTCTTTGCATGCAGATCTCACTGTACAAAGCCTTAGCTGCAGGGAATATAACCAACAGCATATAAAAGACACTTGTCTGATTGTTTAGAGAAACAGATGTAAAATGTTAGAAACAACAACAAACTACACCTGTGGCAACATGTTTCAGTACAGATGGGTACTAAGATATTAGAGATGAGGGCATGTGTTTTTTCTAAGGATCTGGAATTTGATCACAAAGTCTCCTTTCTGATTATGCCAAATTACCCATTGTCCTGTATTGTTTCTGCAAGACCACAATTATTATATGAGCTGTTGGAAGAAATAGGAGGCATAGTTTATTCCAATGAAGGTAAAGGGTGTGAACTATAGTTTACAGACAAGCAATATTTGTCATACAGTCGCCCATGGTTCTTTCAAAGTAAACAGGAAAAAAAGTAACACTGTATTTGAATTACACTTCACAAAAAAAACGATTCAGCAAGTCATTGAATCGTCCAAAACAAACACTTCCCCTTGAATACTAGCTCTACTAAACCCACTGATCCAATTTAGCTTTTACTACCTCAAAATACATCCGTTCCTGGGGAACAGTTTGACCATCTGACTCAGTAATGAGGTTGGAGAGCTGGGTGCCCCATAGAAATCTCTAAGTTCACTGATGTTTGCATCACCTTATCAGAGATTTGTCTTTATAGCTTTCCTGTTTTAACCCAGGTCATAAACACAGTAACCATTAACAGGTTTCACTGTTCAGAATACACAAATGTGCTCATAAATGGAAATGCAAGATGCTGATCTGTAATTTCAGGCCTATAAAATTGTGAGTATGGGGAGGTTGAGGAGGGGCGAAGGAGAGATGTTTTTATCACTTATGAAATATGGACCTTCCAATTACTCATTTTTTCAGCTATGAATATCAACAAACAACCAACGTCCCCCACAAAACCCACAACCAAACCATCCTTAAAAAGAATGGGAGGGGGTCTTTTCAGAGTTCCAAGGTTCCCTGCTAGAAAGCAATGCAAATTGTCCCTTCTCTGCTGGGGCATGCAAAACATGTTGTGTCTGTAGCACTCCCAATCTTGCTAATCTGAGATGAAATGACCAAGCTAGAGTCCTGAATACAGATCTCTGCGTGTAGCCTTTAAATTGCTGAGCTCATCCACAGATTTGATCTTTGAGTTTTCAGGAAGGGAGGGAGAAAGGATGGTCTATATATGTGCTCATCTTAATTTGGACTTCAAATATAGCTTTGGAAGTGCCTAGGAAGTGATTGGTAAGTACATTCAGTGGGTACCAAATCCAACTTGCAATAGCTTCTTTGGGCTTCAACTTTTTGACATTCAAAAAGCAATTTTTAAATATCATGCCAAAGGGTTGTTGGAAGCATGGACCCTTTCTCTACAGCCACATAACATCAAATAAATTCAACACTGGAGAGAATATTTTCAAAAAACTGAGTCTAAATTGCCAGAGAGGCAGTTAATTGAATACCTAACAAGAAAATGGGACATAAGCAATTTTCAGAGGGGTTCATAAGCCCATGGAAGTATTGTCTGGGTACAGGGTGTTTGTGCTTAATGCTTGGATGCTATGGGTGTGGCCAAAGGTGGCAACACTTGGGGAGACTTAGGTGATTGAAAGCTAGAGATGTTTGGGTGATGCCGGAGGTGAAAGGTGTTAGACTGCATGCCTCTGGTGTCAGGTCAGTGCTAGAGAGGCTCAGAGGCTTTTTGCTCACACAGAGAAAGGCTAAAAGAACCCTGGATAAGTGAGTCAGAGGCATGTGAAAATTTGATTTGGAGTGGGGTGAGCATTAAAGGAAAATGTTAAGGTTTGAAGTGCTGTGGTGAGGGTGGGGTATATGTGCTTATTATTTTGGTTCACAGCTTTTTGGTGGACAGTTCTGAGTTGGACTAATACTGTGTCCTCCCCATCAGGGTCCTGCAACAGGCGTTTACTGCAAGTGGGCAAGGGCACTGGCCTATGTTTGGCAAATCTGGGATGAAGGACAGAGTCTCAGACAGATCAACTTGTGGGAGCATCCAAATGTATGGGTTGCCACCCCTAGAATATAGGTCTGGAAAATGGGATCCCAGTGCGTAGAGATATGTCAGTGATGCTATTCTGGAGCCACCCTGGTGCTCAGGGAACTCTATGCCCCCCTCTGATTCTCTGCATTTCTGTGAGCCCCGGTTAACAATTCTGAGTGCCACCTTTTGGGCTTCTTATGAACTACACTACTACAGCCTCGTTTATTATGCAGCCCTACCTCCTTCATTGTCCACATTGTGTCCTGAATAAACCAAAGGTCCATTGGCAAAAATAATGTACAATAATGTAACTCAAGGCACTGATAAGCCATATTCACAAGGGAGCAGAATTATGACTACCTCCTAACTTTGGATAGCTTGACTTTCCAACTCCAGTAATCTTCTTTTAATGCGGGCTGTGTTTGGGTGTGTTATTCATTGCTACTGAGTTCTCTTTGCAAATGGAACACTACAGGACTCATTGACTTCAGTGCAAAGATGTACAAGAGGTAAAGGAGGCACCGACGTGTTAGTTTTCTGAATAGCCTTCCCATGCCACGCTTTAAAAATCAGATTTACTTCTTATGGCATTCTAATACAATGAGCAAAGAACCAGGAAAAGGCCTCCAGAAGGGTCATACTCAGTTGTACAATGGTTTGTTCCGCAGAGCTTTCATAACATCTAATGAGCCAATATCAGAGGGAAAAAACCCAGCACAAAAGTTAATAATTGTACTTGCAGCTCTAATGTGCTTTAGAGTAAAAACCCCGTGGTTAGCAAATCCAACTTGGAATAGTTTCTTTGGCCTTCAACTCTCTGTCATTTTAAGAACTGCTGCTTACATATTTCACTAAATAATTTGAGCTTTTTGTAAACTGGCCTCTTTCCAGACCTATAATGACAAAAGTATTTTGAACTGGCTGTTTTCTGAGCATTTGCTTTTTAAAATATTGTTGGATCAGCCCCTCAGCTGCTGTGAGTCAGCATAGCTTCATTGACTTGAATGGGCTCTGCCCAGGGCTTAATTTAGAATGAAAGAAGTGCTGGGGCTCAAGTGTTTTTTCCCTTTTGTAAAACTGATGTGCCAACGCCTGGCCTGGGGCTATGAACTATCAGCTAAAAGAGTGGAGGAGGGGGAGGGTCGCCAGTGCCTGATCTGAAGCCCTTCCCTGGTTTAGTCTTCTCTGCTGCCTCACCCCCATCGCTCACCCCTATGGATACTAAAAGGTGGGAGGGAGGGCTATGTGATGTGGCTGCATCCATCCATTGCAGCACTCCTGCTATGAACAGCCAACCCCACGGGTGCCGGGGCTGAGCGCTGGCAAGCCCTGACACAAACTGAGCATAGGCTTTGCCAGTTTACATCAGCTGAGGATCTGGTCCACTGATCATTCATCTCTGTACTATATGAGGTTTCAAGTGGGGACACTTTTGGGGTAGGGGGAGCCTATACAGGAATGATGGGCTCCACCTAAATCAAGGTGGATCCAGACTGCTGGCATTAAACATTAAAAAGGTCGTAGAGCAGTTTTTAAACTAAGAGGTGGGGGAAAGCCGATTGGTGCGGGGGAGCACCTGGATCGGACGGAGACTTCTCTTACACGAGGCTCCATAGGTAGGGATTCCCTAGAAGTTAGTCAGATAGGGAACGTGGGAAATAATATATGGGCAAGATCAGATGTGAAACAATCGTGCATAAAAAAATCCAATGTGTCTGTGAAAGGCGGACATATAAATAGTGGTAGTTTTCTAACATGCTTTTACACTAATGCTAGGAGTCTGTCTAATAAGATGGGTGAACTGGAGTACCTCATATCAAAGGAGGAAGTTGACATAATAGGCATCTCAGAAACATGGTGGAATGAGGACAATCAGTGGGACACTATCATACCGGGATATAAATTATATCGGAAAGACAGAACAGGTCGTGCGGGTGGCGGAGTGGTACTATATGTGAAGGATAATATAGAATCAAATGAAGTAAAAATCCTAAAGGAATCAAAATGTTCCATAGAATCATTATGGATAACAATTCATTCCTCTAATATGAATATGGCATTAGGAATATATTACCGACCACCTAACCAGGACAGTGATAGTGATGCTGAAATGATAAGGGAGATTAGAGAGGCTACCAAAATAAAAAACACAGTAATAATAGGAGATTTCAATTATCCCCATATTGATTGGGTGCATGTCACCTCAGGACGGGATTCAGAGATTAAATTTCTTGATGCCTTAAATGACTGCTTCTTGGAGCAGCTAGTACAGGAACCCACAAGGGGAGAGTCGATTCTCGACCTAGTCTTGACTGGAACGCAGGATCTGGTCCAAGAGGTAACTGTTACTGGACCGCTTGGAAATAGTGACCACAATATAATAACTTTTAATATTCCTGTGTTGGGAAGAACACCGCAGCGGTCAAACACTCTGGCATTTAATTTCAAAAAGGGGAATTACACTAAAATGAGGAAGCTAGTTAAACAGAAACTAAAAGGGAGAGTAATTAAACTAAAATCCCTGGAAGCTGCATGGGAACTGTTTAAAGACACCATACTAGAGGCCCAACTTAAATGTATACCCCAAATAAAAAAACACAGTAAGAGACCTAACAAAGAACCACCATGGCTAAACAGCCATGTTAAACAGGCAGTGAGAGAGAAAAGGACAGCTTTTAAAAAGTGGAAGTCAAATCCTAGTGAGGAAAATAGAAAGGAACATAAACACTCCCAAATTAAGTGTCATAATGTAGTAAGAAAAGCCAAAAAAGAGTTTGAGGAACAGCTAGCCAAAAATTCAAAAAATGATAGTAAAATGTTTTTTAAATACATTAGAAGCAGGAAGCCCGCTAAAAAAGCAGTGGGGCCCTTGGATGATAAAGATATAACAGGAGTGATCAAGGAAGACAGTGCCATTGCGGAGCGATTAAATGATTTCTTTGCTTCAGTCTTCACGGCTGAGGATGTTACAGAGGTTCCTAAATCTGAGCCAGCCTTTTTAGGTGACAAATCTGAGGAACTCACTCAGATTGAAGTGACATTAGAGGAGGTTATGGAATTAATTGATAAGCTGAATAGTAACAAGTCTCCGGGACCAGACGGCATTCACCCAAGGGTTCTGAAAGAACTCAAAGGTGAAATTGCGGAGTTATTAACAGTGGTTTGTAACCTATCCTTTAAATCCACTTTGGTACCAAATGACTGGAAGATGGCCAATATAACACCAATATTTAAAAAAGGCTCTAGAGGAGATCCTGGCAATTATAGACCGATAAGTTTAACATCAGTACCAGGCAAATTAGTAGAAACACTAGTAAAGAGTAAAATTGCAAGGCACATAGAAGAGCACGAATTGTTGGGCAAAAGTCAGCATGGTTTCTGCAGAGGGAAGTCGTGTCTAACTAATCTGTTAGAATTCTTTGAAGGGGTTAATAAACATGCGGACAAGGGGCACCCAGTGGATATAATATACCTAGATTTCCAGAAAGCCTTTGACACGGTCCCACACCAAAGGCTTTTACGTAAATTAGGTGGTCATGGGATAGGAGGAAAGGTCCTTTCATGGATCAAGAATTGGTTAAAAGACAGAAAACAAAGGGTGGGAATAAATGGTAAATTTTCACAATGGAGGAGGGTAACTAGTGGTGTTCCCCAGGGGTCAGTACTGGGACCGATCCTGTTCAATTTGTTCATCAATGATCTAGAAAATGAGGTAAGCAGTGAGGTGGCCAAGTTTGCAGATGACACAAAGTTGTTCAGGACAGTCAAAAGCAAAAGGGATTGTGAAGAACTACAAAAAGATCTCAGCAAATTGAGTGATTGGGCAGCAAAATGGCAAATGAAATTTAATGTGGGTAAGTGTAAGGTAATGCATGTTGGAAAAAATAACCCAAATTACACGTACTACATGATGGGGTCAAATTTAGCTACGACAGATCAGGAAAGGGATCTTGGAGTTATAGTGGATAGTTCTATGAAGACATCCACGCAGTGTGCAGCGGCAGTTAGTAAGGCAAATAGGATGTTAGGAATTATTAAAAAAGGGATAGATAATAAGACAAAAGATATCATACTTCCCCTATATAAAACTATGGTACGCCCACATCTCGAGTACTGCGTGCAGATGTGGTCTCCTCACCTCAAAAAAGATATATTGGCATTAGAAAAGGTTCAGAAAAGGGCGACTAAGATGATTAGGGGCTTGGAAAGGGTCCCATATGGGGAGAGGCTAGAGAAAATGGGACTTTTCAGTTTGGAAAAAAGGCGATTGAGGGGCGATATGATAGAGGTATATAAAATCATGAATGGTGTGGAGAAAGTGATTATAGAAAAATTATTTACCTTTTCCCATAATACAAGAACTAGGGGACACCAAATGAAATTGATGGGTAGTAGGTTCAAAACTAATAAAAGGAAATTTTTCTTCACACAGCGCACAGTCAACCTGTGGAACTCCTTGCCCGAGGAGGCTGTGAAGGCCAGGACTCTATTAGGGTTTAAAAAAGAGCTTGATAAATTTTTGCAGGTTAGGTCCATAAATGGCTATTAGCCAGGGATAAAGTATGGTGCCCTAGCCTTCATAACAAGGGCAGGAGATGGATGGCAGGAGATAAATCACTTGATCATTGTCTTCTCTTCTCCTTCTCTGGGGCACCTGGCATTGGCCACCGTCGGCAGATGGGATGCTGGGCTCGATGGACCTTTGGTCTGACCCAGTATGGCCATTCTTATGTTCTTATGTAAGTGCAATGGATGCCATTAACTAGATTTAGGTTTAGCCACTTGACTAACAGCTCATGTAATTCTAATAAGCATGTTGACATGTCTTCAGCAGATTCATTCTTAACCTGTTGTGGGGTTTGCATACTGTTGTGTAAATGGCCAGGCTAAAACTCACTTGCATACTGGAGAAGTTTGTTCAGGGAATGTTATGGTGCACACTTACATCTCACCACCAGAATTACAGGCATCTTTACCTACAACATCCCTTCTAGGCCATCTGCCTCTCTGCAGTTCAGCCCTCCTGCTGTGAAGCATCTAGTTCAGATCCCTTTTAAGATTACAAAACCAGAAACTAATATCCAAAGTCTCTCAGCAAATCAGCCCCGCCTCTGAGCTCTATCTTTAGTCTTTTTTCTCAGCTAGTCCGAAGTATTCTCTTGAGCTCTTTGTGCTCGTCCCTCTGTCCTCCTGAAGTTTCCCCAGTCTCTGTGATTCCTCCCCTCACTAAACTCTCAACAGACACTTCAACCTCACAATTACAATGTCACTTGCAGTGGATGTGGCTCTTTAACCTTTTCTAGCCCATGGCGGAGTTTAAACTCCATCACAAGGTAGTAGCAAAAGTAAGTTAGTAGAAGCAACTTCCATGGGAGTGGGACCTTTTTTACTTTAAATTAAGAAAAAAACTAGCCTTCTACTGTAAAACATCCAATGCAATATTATCTAATGTTATTTTCTGTAGCATTTTGTATGCCAGTGGCTAGAGGCATTTCCTGAGCTGTTTTAAAACCATGGCAGAGAGATATAATAAACACAAGCAATGTGAGAGAGATAATAGGAACTAAAGGTAAGGAAAAAAAGACTGTAGCTGTGTTTCAAACTCAGGTGGAGAGTCAGTGCAGCAAGGAAAACCCAAGTGTCCCAGGCTGCAGAGAAAAAGGCTCTTGGCTGGAGAGACTAGAGCTCATGGAATTGTTTGTAACTAATGATTTATTCAAATGTATAGGTCTCCTCTTTTCTCGCTGTGACTTGTTCATGAGTCTTCCACATGCTCCCAGGTAGCTGCAGAATATTTTTGAGAAACAATTCTTGGATCCGGACTGAGGCTATGTCTACACTACAGAGATTTTTCAGAAAAACATTCATTTTTCTGAAAAACTTCACTTATATCCACACTGCAATCATGTTCTTTCGAAAAAAATTGAAAGAACAGAGGGGTTTTTCCAACATTGGTAAACCTCTTTCTATGAGGAAGAAGCCTTTTTCCAAAAGAGCTCTTTCAGAAAAAGGCGTGTGTGGACAGAGAAGAGGGAGTTCTTTCGAAAGAAGAGGAAAGAGGAAAAAGCCCAGGTGCCCCGATGGCCACTCCGTCCATAGTAATCACAGCTTAAATGCGAGATAGCGTCCATTCAGCGTAGACGCTTTCAAAAAAGCAGATCGTTTTTTGATGCACTTTGGCAGTGTGGACGCTCTCTTTCGGAAGAAGTTTTTTCGGAAGATCTCTTTTGGAAAAGCTTCTTCTGAAAGAAGCCTGCAGTCTAGACATAGCCTCAGTCTGCACAGTCTCTGAGGATTAAATTAGAAGACCTGCCCCCTTCTAGTGCTTCAAAGAAGGTAGCAGTCCCTATTTTCTTCCTTTTTCCTTTCCTTCCCTCCCATTCTCCAGAAGCTGGGTACTGAACAGCGGCAGGAGAGCCTTGGAAGGAGGCAGCAAGGCCATAATGCTGCACTTTCTCCATGCCCTCTGCAGAATGGGGCCAGCACAGTGGTGGGGAGCGTTCTGTGCCAGCCTAATGGCGGAGGTAAATCTTTACCTCCACACACAGGTTACGTCTACACTACATGCGTCTTGCTCAAGAAGCCTTTTGCACAAGAGTTTTTGCGCAAAAAATTCTTGCGTAAGAGCATGTCCATGCCTCAAAGCACATCACAAAAGTGATGTGCTTTTGTGCAAGAGAGATCCACACTGCATGGACGCTTTTGCACAAGAAAGCTCTGATGGCCATTCACAGAATGGTCATCAGAGCACCTGTGCTTTTTTCCATGCTCCCCTGGAGCATCCACACTTGCCTTTTTGTGCAATAGCTGTAGCGCAAAAAGGAGTTATGCCTCTTAAAAGGTTTACCTACACCAGCAAAAGTCCTCTCTTCTGCTGTTTAACTGTTGGTTTACTTGTGCAAAACCACATTTGAGGTGTGGACGCTCCAAGGGTTTTTGTGCAAAAAAAGCTTTTTTTGTGCAAAAACCTTGAAGCGTAGACGTAGCCTCAGGGAGAAGCATCTGAGGCAGAAACTTCTTAGTTCCTCCTATGTGGCCCTCCCCTTTTCCCTGCTCAGGGTTTGTGACTAAATGCCTAGAGTCTGTACATGGTTTGCTAGCGGTTCAATGAGGAAATTCAGTATTTGAAATGTGTTGGTAGTTTTGGTTAGACATAGGTATCACATGGTATCACTTCTGTGACCTGATTGCAAAGCTCTTAGAATTGGGGTTCTCTGGCATTAATATTCATACTGATAAATTCAAAATTCACTTCTGTGAATGCTCTGACATTTATACTTGATTGTGCAGCTTCTAGGACTGTTCCTGCTAGTCAATTCATTCACAAAAGCCCCATGCCCAAGCCTTGAGAACACAGTTGAAATAAATTAATTTTTATATTCAAGTAAATTGCACTAGAAACAAATTCAAGGGATACATTTAGCTCCTAGGGGGACTAAAGGAGCAGACTGGTGGATGATCAGGAGCAAAGAAAGGAACAGAGGAGGAGAGATTACCGGAGAGAGGTCTCTCTGGAGAGTTTTAATAACAAAAAGGACAGTTTTGAACTGAATAGGGAGCCAATAGGGTTATTTGAAGCTGAAGAGAATGTTCTTGATTTTTTTCACACTTGCAGAAGAAACAGAAACAGAATCCTGCATGTGCAGAAGAGGCCACACAAAAGCAAGCTACACTAGTCCAGGTTAGAGGAGTGAAGGATTTCAGGAGCGGTGCAGCCGAGGCTGTAGAGTATAAGCACAATGTGCAGAGGTAGCAGCAGGCAGACCTGCCAACTGGGAAGATGTGGAAGGAGAAGGAGGAGTCCAAAGGAAATACTACGCCAAGTTAACATTCAGTGGAGGGAAATCACAGGAGAGAAGAGGTGGAGAGTGAAGCAGCTCAAAATTCAAAGTAAAATTCTGTAAAAGTGGCAAGATTGGCTTGGTGTCCAGCTGGAAGCATGGAAAACCACTGAGCCTGGCCTGAAAACATATATTGTCCTGCAGTTGGAGAAAGTTTTGCAAACCAGGCTTGAGTTTTGGGTTTGTGAGCAAACCACAAACTAAGCAAACATTATTTTTGGGGAGGTTGGGCTTCAGAGCAAAAGTTTCTCCTGGCTGTGTTAGGGATGGAAAGTGCAGAATTGAGTTCTCTTGGCTCCAAGTGCTTTCCTGGACAGGTCTCCCTTGATCCTTTTTAAACCAACCCTCTTTTTATATTAGACCCTTTGGGTCTGTGCTTTCTTTCTCCATTTATGAAATATATGCATTCTGCATTGTTCTGAACCTCTGGGGGTCTTTCAGCAGGCTACTAGCATCAGTTTGGGTACAAATCGTAAGAGTGTGCTGCATTTTGCCCAGCTTGGATTCTCTCATATTGACCAGCTAGAGCCACTGACACCTACTTTTTCTAGTCACCCTCCTTTGCATCCTGAAGGGGGATCTTTAAAGGATCTGAGGAGGCAAAGAGAGGAGAGAGAATGATGATTAGAGGCTTCTGCAGGGGGGAGTGAGGAATTAGGAATTATACTCTTTGAAAATTTGTGTGAGGCTTCTTAACGGTCCCTGACTCATTTTCCACTTGGCTGCTTTATGACTGAACTGTAAACTTAAAACGACATGGGCTCATTAATTTGGCAGCGACTGGTAAGATTTGGTCATTTAGCATACCCAGGAAACTATTGTTTAAGGCTGGGTCATGTCAAAGGTCAAGCTAAATATGGCTGAATCTCTGAAAGACTGAGTCTAGAAGTCCTAGAGCCTAAACCTCCACTCTAACCTCTGATTGTCCTCAGCAGTGTGACCAGTTTGGGATTGCTAGGGAACACTTTGCATAAAGCAGTCAAGTTACTAGCAATATTAAGTCCGTTTGATTTTTTTTTAATATAGCCTTATAATTATATCACCCTCCCTTCACATCTGATACAGTGCAAAAGTGTTCACAAGAAGTGTTTCAAAGGAGAAATCATAAGAGTGTAGGGAATATCTTGAGGAACAGTTGCTAGTATGGGATGAATCCCAGTCCAAATGCTTAACATATCAAGTGCTACAGAATCAATGAAATATATGTTAGTACAGTGGTTCTCACATACACTGGAGGAACACAAAGGTCATCTGTGGTACATCAGCTTATCTAAATATTTGCATCTGGTGACATAAAAAGTGCTAGTGAAGTCAGTACAAACTAAAATTTCATACAGATAATGACTTGTTTATACTGCTCTCTATATTATAAACTAAAATGTAAGTACAGTACTTATATTTCATTTTGTTTATTTTATAATCACATGGTAAATATGAGAAAGTCAGCAATGTTTCAATAGCAGCATGCTGTGACATTTTTTATATTTTGATGTCTGATTTTGTAAGCAATAAGTTTTTAAGTGAGGTGAAATTTGGGGATACACAAGACAAATCAGACTCCTAAAAGGGGGACAGTAATCTGAAAAGATTGAGGACCACTGCTTTAGTACAGTGAATTGTTGCATTGGGTTGGTTTTGTCCATGGATTGTTAGTCCCTGTGTTGTTAAAAAAAAAAAAAAAAAAAAAGCATTGCATGATGACACTCAAATAGATCTCACGACAGGCTGAAGAAGTTATTGCTGAGCTTAATTTTCATATATCCTCACAATAAATGCAGCCTGAGTAAAATACAAATGTACATACCTCTTTCGGACATAAAAAAGGGATGAGTAAAAAATGGAGTCCTACAAAAGTGAGGGGTTTCCCTCCCTCCCCCTTCCTCTCTCCTCCCTCTTTCACATCTGGCAGAGGAGATTTACTTTGTGTCTTTTGTATTATATTTGCTCCCACTTTCCCTTGTATTAACCTTGATATAAAGAATGAGAACCCAGCTCAAACCTCTGTCTTGCTCAAAGCTGCCACTCAGTCAGGCAGGGGACTTGGAAGCAAGTTCTTTCCCTGGCTTGTCCATTCCGGACTAGGACATCTACATCTGAAAATAATACCCCTACTATTTATGCACGTGGTGCTGTCATGACCTCGTCTACTAGGATAGATTAACCAAATTTCTCCAATGTTTTCTTTTCTCCCCAATGGCGGCTATTGACATTGCTGTGTGATGAAGGCTTTCGAAGGAGCTAAACATGTATCAGTGCAGGAAACTTGCCATGCTTGAACTTTGGGGTAGTTTGCTATTCTGAGAGCTTTCAAATGTGATTTCTTCCTTTTTAGATGAAGTTACACAATAGCAAAAAGCACAAATAACTAGACTGGCATTTCCTCCCTTGTAAAGCGGTAAGCCTAATGAATTTCACAGAAGGCAGATCACAGTTCTTGGGTGTCAAAATTTAAGATTGCTTTATGAGCACTAAAGAAAGGCACTGAGAAATGTAAATATTGCAGGTTTACATGGCAGTGAAAAACGGTCACTCCTATTTCTCATCATTGGTATTTTAAACTTCAAAGACAAAAATAAATTTAAAAACCCCAACCCAAAACACATTCTGTTTTTGACAAACTCATATTCTTCTCAAACTGTTCTAACATATAAATATCTTGTTATCCTGGTTAGCCATTAAAATGAAACTCTTTTCATATCGAGGACAACCTCATTCCTCTTTTCAGTTCTGGATCATTCTGGTTTTTTTCCCTTTGGTTTCCAATTATTTTTTTACTTTATATTTATGCTTTTTTTTAAATAATTGCCCATAGGATTGATTAATTTTAGCAAGGTTCCTAGAAACTGACTTAGCCCTTTTATGCCTTAAGGTGAAATTTTGTGACATTTAGCAGCAAAGAAAACTATTTCCTCTCCCATTCAAAGCTAACCATGTTTAATTGGCCTAGAAGTCTGTTGTAGTTTGAAAAAATGTTTGTGATATCCCATCTGTTTTTTTCATCTAGCTAGTCAAGCAAGTCTGTGTTTATCTTCTTGTCGAGAAAATTGGTTTACATGTACAGTGATTCGTGATATGACAAAGTATTCCCTTGAACTAATGCTCTGGATAATATAGGCTTTTTATTGTTAATAACCCTCTGTTATATATGTCAAAAGAAATTTATGTAGACTTATTGATAAATTCATAAAGGAAATTAGATCTTACGTTTATCATAACTATTTGGAAATCAAGTTATATGTTGATAAACACACACACAACTGAGAGTGAAGAGCTTTTGGAGTACTTAACGGGAACTATTTGTTAGCTTTAGCTATAGTTTTCTATTTTTAGACTTTTGGCTGAAATTATTATTTTTTCTTTCAACACACAGTCTCCTAGTCCTATATGCTACTATCTGTATTTTCCCCTGCAGATCGCTAAGCAATTACAGCTTTTAGGGTGACAAGCAATATATTTTATAAAACAACAGGGATTTAAGATGCAGACATATACAGATGTTGTGTTTTCCATACGTTTTTGTGGTCAGATAGCAATGTTTGAAGATGTATGTGTGAGGTCATTTGAATGCACTTAGAGATGGGGGCTTCATAGGCAGAGACCATCTGGTGATCAGATGTGGACTGCAGGTAGACCCATTTGTTTTTAACTGGAGTCACTGAGAAATGGAAATGTCAAGTACTCTAACACTGCAGAAAAATGATAATCGCTAGCCACCCAACAAAGCATCTGCATAACCAGTCTCACAAAAGTAATCCAGTCAGTGAAGTATGAAATTACAGGCATTATTGTATTTTTTTCTTTCTTTTCTCTGTGTGTGTGTGCATGTGTGTAGCATGCCAAGTCCTTGTTGGAGCGGTGAGAAACAGTGATCTTTCGGTGTCTGCTCATGGTGGTCCACCCAAACAACAAGACTGGTAATTGGAGAAATTGTTCTAAAACCACTTAGCCTGGCGGGCCTGAAACGCTGTAATCAGACTACAACGTGTGTAAATCCTGATTTTTTTAGCTGTTATTTGACTCTTCTGGTAAAGGTTTCTGGCTAAGTGCTCTGCTGCAGGGTTCAGTAGGGCTATGTGGGTTGGCGTAATTTGGAATACCCTTCAGCCCCCTTCCAGGAATCCAGCTCTCAGTTTTGGGTGTCAGCAAGACTGACAACGGCATTTGGCTGATGACACTGGCACCCAAGCTGTAAGAAGAGAAGAGCTCTGGCTTAGCCCATTTCAAGGTGCCAGAGACCAGGTGGAGAGGGAGAGAGGAGGGAAATCACAGTGGAAGATAGGAATGAAGACATTCCCATGCCACTTGAAGATAGGGACATTCTTTCACAAACTATGGTGTGCTTCCAAATAGAAGAATGAGATGTCCCTGGTCTGCATCTCAGCCTTTCTTTGAAAGGAAAAACAAAGACCCACACACCCTTGTAAAAATACCCAGAGTGATGTGACGAGTAAGATATTGCTTGTTTTGCACACGTTTGGTACAAAAACAGATCATGAGGCATAACACATGATGCGCTTGGCCTTGACAGCATGTCCTAGATCTACAATTCCTACAAACTGGACTGGGAGTGCAGGACACTGGCAATTGGACATAGCTTTTTACCTTGAGTCATGCTGAGAATTTGTGTCTTACTTTTCAGTAACCAGGCCATGTTCAATCCCAGTTTGGAAGGGACCCAAATCATCTATTGTATTGGGTAATGGCAGAGACGTGGGCGTTGAGGTAATATCTTTTATTGGACCAACGTTTGTTGATGAAAGACACTAGTTTTGAACTCCACAGAGCTCTTCTTCAGAGCTTGTCTCTCTCACCAACAGATGTGGGATGGAGAAAAGATATGAGAAATAAGATGGATGAGGTAATATCCTGGTATTGACGTGGCTACCACAACACTGCATACATGTAAAATGGCAGGTTGGTGTACTTTGTTAAATGATTTGGTGGTTGCAGTCCATTTCCCAGTGGAATGATAATTACATAACAAAAGTCTCCCTCTGACTCCTTTGTTGGCAGTGCATTAGAAGGGGCTGGATGCTGAACAAGTCTCTCAGAGCTGAAACACATTGGCATGATAGAGGGAAAGAAGCCTGCACAGTCAACCCATGACTGAACTAGGGCTAAAGCGTGCCCTCTCCCCTACTGAGCCAAAGGGGCATGCCCTTTCCCTTCCCATAGACTCACAAAGGAACTGTTCTCTTAGCTGCAAGATGGGAGAAGGGCAAACTTGCTTATTCTCCTCCTCCCTCTCCTTAGCTGGTTGGAAGGAGAAGCCTTTGTGAATCTCAGACCTGCTGCTTCACCCTCCATCTCTTGCTAAAATGGAGACCAACTTCACTGAGGTGGGTGCTGCACTATATCCCTCCTCGCTTCTGGAATTGTGTCTCACCTCCCCTCTACCTCTCTTGGGCAATGGAGTGAGAGCTCTGCATGACTCTTCCTGTGCCCTGCTATCTTCAGCACCTTTGAGTGTTTTGGATTCCAGGATCTCCACTCTGCTAGATCATTCGATTGGCACTCAGCTCACTCCATCCTAGGCCCGGCTGAGAGAAGACAGCCCTGATCAGTATTCAGTCCCAGACCTTTTGTGGAGGAGTGATCACTCCTTCTGCCCTTGACCTGGCACAGGTCAAGCTCCAGTTAAAAAAATATAAATAAATTAGAGAATAGACTTGGGTTCCAGGGTCAACACCTGGAGGGCAACGCTGGGTCTCCTGTCTGAATCTGGGTGGGTGGGAACTGTGCCAACTGGGTGAATAAACAAATACCGTGTTTCTCAGGAGTGACCATAAGGCATATTTCACTCGCCCTAAATTCACTTAATACGGTAAAGGTTTTCCTACACTGACAAATCCACATCCTTTTGTTGTGCCCCATATTGTCATGTTCAATCTTGAGAAAATAATGTTAACTGGATTATCAATTAATGAAAAAGCCCTGGCTTCCTCTCTTGAAATTCAACAGATGTTCTAGTGCAGAAAGTGCAAAGCAGTTCTATCATCAAAGGATTAATCTAAAGAATTTAATTGGCCAAGAGTAATTTGTGGGAAATGCTTGAAAAAAATGTGATTATAAGGAAAAAAAATACGTGGACTACAGAATCTGTCCTATGCCTGGTTTATTAATAAGAACTCTTATCTTTTAAGCTTTTTTGATAGAATAATATCTGTTTTTGGAGATGCATTTGAGTTTGGTTTTTGAGCACATCTAAATGTGTTTAAATATTATGGTTAATGTTAAGCCATTTGATTCTTCTTAAGTCCAGGGGCGGCCCGTCCATAGAGGTGAACCAGGCGGTCGCCTAGGGCGCCAAGTTAAATGGGGCGCCAAATGGTGGCGCAGTATCATTGAGAGGTTTGGAGGTGGGGGCGCTGATTGAATGGTTCGCCTAGGGCGCCAGTTGCTGGCAGCTAGTCTAGGGCCGCCCCTGCTTAAGTCATACTTAACCTGAGAGCATCGTGTATACAATATTATAGCTACTCTGTACAGAGTTTGATCAGAAATGGAAAGCCAATGATTGGAAGACTGAATACAGACTTCCCATCCCCCATGTCTTCATTTTATCTAGTAATGTGAAGAATTCAGCACTTATTAGAATGCTGTGCAGCTGGATTATGGGTCTTTCTGATCTCCATTATATAAGTGTCAATCCAGAGTAATTCCAGTATTTTACCATCCCCTAATGGAGTTATTCCAGATTGACACAAGTATAATGGAAATCAGAATCTGGCTTGAATTAAAACTGTAAGCACTATGATGGTGGTGCAGGTACTATTGTCTTCCCTTAAAAGTGGGTTGTAAGTTCCTTGTCTCACCAGGTGGGGGATCCATGCAGATGAAATGAACATGTTCTCTTTGCAGGGAGTAAGACTAGATGATTGTAAAGCAGGGGTGGGCAATAATTTCTGGCGAGGGGCCACTTCAAAAATTTGAAGTGCTGTGTGCTCCTCGCGGGCGGGGGGGAGGCGGAGGAAACTTCACACGCTCCTCCTACCCCCAGGCCAATCAGGGCTCGGGGGCAGAGGAGTGCATGATGTTTCCTCCTGCCCTGCGAGCAGTGCGCGGCGCTTCAAAGAGCTACATGCTGCTCACAGGGCGGGATGAAGCTTTGCATGCTTCCCCACCCCCAGGCCCTAATTGGCCTGGGGGTGGGGGAGTGGCAGGGCCTCCGCTGGCAGGATCAACCCGCTTGGCGGGCCGGATCCGGCCCACGGAGGCCCTTTTGCCCATCCCTGTTGTAAAGGTATCTGGTGTATCCAGTATGAACACAGAATTGTAAGAGTTTGAAAACATATCTGTTTTTGTTTTCACTGAATTCTCTTATTGATGTGTCTGTTACACATGTAAAGATGATTTAAACTGGTTTTCTTGCTTTCAAATCTAGGATAAAAAATGGTTTTAGCCTGGTTCCAAATCTTTTCATTTCTAATGTATATCTAGGAGAAAGCATTCATGTAATTCTCATGAATTACATATTAATGAGAGTTATAGTACATGTGTAAATTCTCCATTCATGGAGATAAGAATATTATCATTTTGGGTCAAATTCTGCCCTTTTGAGTCTCTGCATGTATATGTGTAACCCACACACCTACTGTGGTTCACAGTTCCATGTAGTGGCACTTTGACTCTGTACAGTGAGAGAGAAGAACAAGGGAGCTCTAAAGTGGAAGCTGAGAGCCAGCTGGTTTTATAGTTCAAGCTATAGAGGTTCCTACACTAAGCTCCAGAGGTCCCAGGTTCAAATCTGCCCAGTAGCAGTTACATCTGCGTATCAGCATTTGTTGCTTTCTGCATGATGCAGGGCAGCATAATTTAGTTTTGATGATGCCTTTGCCTTTTTTGAAGATCTGTGTTGGATTTGGCTGAGGGCAGGGTTTCTGTCTCTGCATTTGGCTATTCTTAAAGTAATGTTTTAACTCATCTTTTTGCACTTATCTGGCATGTTTGCTTGTGCAGTGTCTCGCATTATAGCTCTCTAATACAGAACAAGTTTCCTGGCAGTTTCTTTGCTGTCCTTTAGCCAGGAACAATGGGCCTGATTGAGATCTCTCTGATTTCATCTTTGCACCATTCTAATGCCGCTTCAGTTACCACAGATTTACACTAGTGTACATGAAATAAGAATAGTACCCTATGTCGTGTGTTTGCCTGTAAAGTGAATTATATGTTCTATATGATGATGCCTTGCAGATAACTTCTTTAGTATTTGATCATCTCTAACTGTAAATCATATCTGAAGGGCTCTGGAGTTTCAGAAAAATAAACAGCTAATTTGAAAGACTTTATGGGACTAAGTATCCTGGATCCAATTAGCAAATGGCATGTACTCAGAGGAACAGAGTTTCTAGAGTAATGCTCTTTCGGACTGGCTGTTGGAGCAAAAGGATTCGTCAGCCAATGTAGCGTAATAATGCTATTTACAGGAAGATGATCAGTAATCTTGTGGCTTAAAATGTCTCTTTAAGTATCCCTTGGACAATACAGAAAAATGAGACATCAGAAAAAAACATCATCTTTGATTAACTGGAAGCATATGATTCAACATGCTCCTCCCTTACATAAGTCCTTTATAGCTAATATATGTCAGACCGGATGTTCAGTAATACCTGACATATAATTCTTAGAACAGTTGCTCTAGGTAAATTCCACTCTCGCACTGTATTTTGGAACTTATCTGGGATACCACCATTTTTTTACCTCTTGACTTTCCCCATCACTCCCATTGTCAGCACGTTGAAGGCTGGATGGCACTTTTTCTGAAGTCCATTAGTTCTGCTGTCTGGATTGGCTAGAAGAGGTGGCTTGGGGACCGTGCAAAATGCTCCTTTCTCTCAGTATTTAACACATGGCTGTTGCAGCACTGCTATCTATGCCAGTGCAGGAAGCTTGGAACCAAGCTGGTTATGACTTCTCATCAATACATGGCAGTGCATGGTGCTTCTACTAAACTGTTGGGATGGCTAGACCATGTGTTCTTAAAGATGTAAGAAATGGAGAAGGATCTTTCACAGATTAAAGCTGCTCTGATGCAGGCTGGGTTGTTTGATGTGCTAGGCATACAACAAGGTGGGGATGACTTGGTGAGAACATGCTTGTTTTTCAGGAGCTGTCTCTTCATGTAAAGAATAAAAGGCATATCTTCTCTATAAAACAACTACAGTTAATAGATCAATGGTCAGGGCACTAGCTCGGGACTTGTCCAAAGACTGGATTCGTCATTGCTCTGCCACAGCCTTCCTGTGTGATGATGGCAATTCACTTAGCAGCTCTGGGTGTCAGTTCCTCCTTTGTAATATGGTGACACATTTCCTAATCACACTGATGTATTGCGAGGCTGCATGAATTAAAGACTGTAAAGAGCTCAGATACTCCCATGAGGAGTTCAACAGAAGTATGTAAGTTAGCTAGCTCAGAATGATCCAACCGCCTTTTGGAACCCCACAGATTCAATATGTCAGTGATGCCACAGATTGGAAGATAAAAATATTTGCTAAAGTGAGCACTTGTCGAGATTAGGGAAATTTGTACTGTTGTAACTGCTTTGCTGGCCCATAGACTGATGAAATTTGCGTTGAGCTAATTACACTAATCAAGGCCATCTCAAACATTATAATCTGACTGAAACTCTTAAAAAGAGGTAACTATAGAGTTAGATCTGCTACTCCAGTTTTAGATCACTTAAGACTCTCCCCCTTCATGGGATTTCAGAATCCAGGCACCAGCCTGAGCCTGAAAGTCTACCCTGCTGACTTTAGCTCTACATTATGAACCCTGCAAGCTCAAGTCAATGCCTCTGAGACTCACTGCCACAAGTCTTTTTTGTTTTTTGCCATGTAGATGTATCTTTAGTGCCTAATTATTGTAGTACCTCCCATTATTCTAACACTCCTGACATATCTGTGACTTTATAGGTGAGTAAAAGGTTCTAATTTTGCTTACATTGGTACAAATCAGAATTGAAGTCATAGGAATTACACACAGCAACAGCAAATTAGTGTGAAGCCAGAATCAGGCCACAAGTTTCAGCCTTAACTCAGAATTTCCAGATCCTGGCTTTCTGTGAGTCCAGCTCCTTAATGTTATTTTACTGTAGTTTATATATATATATATAAACACGGAGTATATTGCTGTCTATTCAGATTTGGAATAGATTGCAGTAAAAACTAATTTTTTCTTTACACATTCTAATCAGTATCCAATAGCCTTCTGTATGTAAAACACATCACAGGCCTTACTTGTCTGCATGTGCACATTCATTTAACTAAATTAATGTCATAATGAAATGTTCAAAGAGCAGATCTGTGAATGAAGTAGGGAAGGAACTTCTTAAGGTTGCAATTTTGAAGTTTGAATTTAAACACCACATTCAGAGAAACATCTAATGGCAATTTATTTTAACAAGCTTTTGCTTGATGATTTATGTAGAATTTCATCAACCAAACATTTCCCTTGACAGAGTATGTTTTGGCTTGCTGTTGTGCCTGACTCACTTTGACAGCGTTGTAGAGCTATTTATAGTAAATGCATCTTTTGGAAAATTAGCCAAGCATTGTTCTGATGCTATGATTCTGTAGGTGATAAGATGAAAATATTAGTTACAGTTCATTGAATATTGCCCTAGACTTGTTCAGAATGACTGCTTGGCATGATCCCTGTGAAGATGTTTCTGCTTTTTTATTCACATCACTGGAAAGGACTTGAAATCCAATTTTGAATTTTGTGTATGTGAGGAATTGATACAAAATTTGGGGCCCAATCTTGCAAGTCCTTGCTTGCTTAGTCCTTCAGTGGAACCATTTGCATGAGGACTATTGGAATGAATCAGCAAGGCACTTCAGCAGATGCTTAACTTTAAGCATGGGCATTGACTTCAGTGGGACTACTCACACACTCAAAGTCAACATAGTCAAGCATGTGCCTGAGTGATTTGTTGGATCAGGTCCTTGGCTTGTAACTTTACAAGTAATGTAACTAGTTCCAGACCACTTTTTCCACTATATCATTCCTACATAAAGTTTCCATAACACATAAAAATATGTTATTTGTTGTACACCAGTGGTGTAGTTGGAACAGCCCAAATATATAGCCAAAAAGGCATCCATTATACAAATCCAATAACAGTATTCCACATTAATGATTCAATACACTGCGGGAACAGTAAGGCATATTGTTTGGGGAACACTACCAGAGCATGCTGTGGTCCTCTTTTAAGAGGGATCAAAGATCTGAAAATTGGGGATCAACTTTTTATGTGTGGTACTCTAACATTATAGATGAAGCAGAGTTTTATTTCAGATTAGGATTTATAGCTCATTGTTCCAGGGTTGCTTCCCATACAAATAATCCAATAATTGAGTTCAATTAGAAGAAAAAAGTATTTCTATGCCTTCATCCTATTTAGCCCATATGTATACAATAAATACAACTCTTGTGGATAGGGAGTGGCTGTGTGCTGGCAGAAGCTCCTAGAGGCAGCATGCTTGCAGCAGGCTTAATGCCTCTGGGAGAGTTCAGAGAAGTGCACAAATAGCAGCAGCAGCATCTTCCCTCTTCCGATTGCAGCATGTGTTTCCTGACATCCTCCCACACCAGTTCAACTCTTCTCGTTGATGTGGCTGGGAGAGTTAGGCCAGGCCTTGTTACTCCAGGCCTGTGGAGGAGTTGGGAATAAAATCCAGGTCATTTGACTCTAAGGGCAAGTTTACACTATGGGAGTAAGTCAATCTGAGCAACGCAATTTGAGTTACCATAACTCAGATTGATGTAGCTTAGATCTACTTACTGCAGGGTCCACACCATGCTGGGTTTACAGACAAAACTTCCCATCAACTTCCCTTACTCATCTCTTTCTGGTGGAGTACTGCAGTCAATGGGAGAGTGCTCGATGGTCAAATTACCAGGCCTTTACCAATGTTCCCTGTGAACTGTGTGCTTCTGCAGTTGCTCAAGAACAATTCAAACAGTGTCCCCTGATTAGCAGAGTGCCCACAGCTAGGTTTTGTGTTTCTGTTGCTGGTGCACATTTGCATATGCCTCAGTGCACATAAAAATGTATTCAACACATGGATGGCAAAATCCACGTATGGATGGAAAAGATTAGAGGGAACATTAGTCTTCACTAGATCTACTAAACTGACCTACCCCATGGATCAATCACCACAGCATCAATCCAACCCATAATGGAGACACTCTCAGACTCCTCGGCCTAGCATCTTTCCCCCAGACTATACTGTCTCTCAAAAACTCTGCTTACAGTGAAGAGGAATGAAATTCTCAAATTGTTTCAGTGCATTGCAATATGTGAACTGTAATTCCTGGTAGTAAAATTGCTTAGTGACATTGTTGCATATACAACTGTAACAGGGTGGACAATGCCCCTGAGCCCAGAATGATCCATAGATAAGTCCTCCAGGATGCTAGAGAGGTTCTGGAGGAACTGACTGATCAGAGGCCAGGGAGGCCTATAAAAGGAACTGCAAAGCTCAGCAGAAGTCAGTGTGGGGATGAGCTCAAGGTGAGCAGACTGTAAGTCTGGCTGAGGAAGTTGGCTTCCCCTCCTGAAGACCTGGAAGTGCCACTCTCTCCAAGTGGGGAAAGAAACTGAGGGAACACTGACAGACTTGGAGATGCCAGCAGAGGGCATCGGGATGGGCCCCTGTTAGGTGTCTACCCTGGAAGGGGTTTGTGATTTCACACAAGGCTGTGTGACTCAGCCAGAGAGCTGAGTAGCCAAAAAGGTTTTTAAAGAGGCAGTAAAGGCAAATGCACATAGACAAACAGGGGTGCTCACGGGAGGTGAGTGCCACACGGTTACAGCAACACTGATGAAATCTCCTCTGTAAACTGTCCTTCTGTGAAAGCAAATGTTGATGTCTTTATGAATCTGTAAAAATACAAGTCTATAGGTACCAAGTTTAGAGGGCATATCCTACTGATATTTCTTTATATTAGTAATCAATGATTATAATGAACACATACATTTCAGATGTGAATGTTTTTCCAGTATTAGACACAATATTGTGAAAAAACATTCTATCAGACAAAACAGAGTGTGAAAAAGCTGACTTATTTTGCTGCTTTGATCCCATTTTCTGGAAAATGCAGCAAGCTAAATTCTTCTCTATTCCACCACAAAAGTCAAGTAGATTGCACTGATGTAACTGAGAACAGAATCTGACATCTCTTGCCACTAGTAATAATTAAATAAAATCAGGAATGAAATCTGGGTAAAATAAAATTTCTCTTAAATGTGCCAAATATGCTAGGACCAGATGCCTGCTGCATATATATAATCACTTCAATAAAATATCATAAAGGCCTAAATTAAAATCAGGCTCACTCCTACAGTGCCTAATGTTAGTTGCTTGGATTTTTATAACTGCAAAATGGCACAAGACCAACACAGTTCTAATAAAAAATATAGTGCATGCTTCTACAAAGAGTTGAACATCCTCAGCTCCCCTTGACTTTAATAACACATGAAGGTGCTTCACAGTCTTTTGCAGGACCGCATCCATGGCCAGCAAGAATTAGGAGCAGTCATTACTCGGGGTAAATTATCTAATTCAGGATAGATATATTTGTTAGTTACTTGACAGCTTGGTTTCATGTTGTCAATGGGCCTTCCCTATCCTTAATGAAAACATGTTTATGAATATGAATATGGTAACTAGGTATGCATAATGCAAAATAATTCTTGTAAGGTATCATTGGAAACCTTGTAATCCACTGAATGTGTATATTCTATTGGTATCCAAGTACTACTTCTGAATCTGAAATTAGGAATATTGACTGTAAATTGATTATCATTGTGTTCATATTGGGAAAAGCCTATTACCAGCCCATCAGGAACAACAATGAAGAAAGGAGATACAAAGCTAACAGCCCACTAGCAAGAGAAAATGGAGTCAGGAAGAACTGTCTTCCTGTAGATCTGCTACACTGTTAGGTTACGTCTACACTACACTGTAGTTCGAAATAAGATACGCAATTTGAGCTATGTAAATTGCATATCTTATTTCAAAATAGCTTATTTCATAATTTGGCACTGTCTACACACCACCACATTTTGAAAAAACCTGCTATTCTGAAACTTTCCTTACTCCTCGTGGAATGAGGTTTACAGGGACGTCGGAATAGTGAGCCCGAAATAACTGTTTAAGACACAGGATTGCTGTTAAGACACAGGATAGCTATTTCAGGATACTCCAGTACCCGAAATGGCATTGCAGTGTAGACGTAGTCTTACTGACTCATGGACTCTAGGATGCTACAAAGACATGTGACCATGCCACCTGATGCTGGAATCCATGTTTGTTCTTGTATTTTTCCACTGAAGTTGAGAAAAAATTTAAACTTAAAGCTTTCCCACCTTGGGCAAAATCTATAGAAAGCTGGGAAACTAAACAATAGGAACAACTGTCAGACATCAGGACACCCCTTATCACCCAAGATGACTGCTGGAAACATCTAAGACTGAACAGGGGGAAGATTCCAGCTAAGGCTGCAAGACTTTCAAGCATATAAGAAAAGATTATTAGAACTACAGTTAGGGTAAGATATTGCATGTAACAAGTTTTTAGTGTATAGGGCTTAGCTAGTTTGTTTTGTTTTATTTTGTTTAATAACCTACATTGTTCTGTCTGCTATTTCTTATGATCACTTAAATCCTACTTTTTATACTTAATAAAATCATGTTTATTTATTAATAACCCCAGTGTAAGTAATTGTTATGGGGGGACAGCTGTTCATATCTTTTTCATAGATAAAGGGGGCTAACATTTTTTGAGTTTGCTTTGTATAACACTTTGTACAGAATAAGATGGATTTAACTGGGGTTCTGGTTCCATTGGGACTATGCATCTGGTTACTGTGGCAAGTCCCTTTGACCGAACCTTCCTAGAGTGGATTCTAGAGAGGTCTCCTGGCATCTGGCAGCTACCCCCATTGTCTGTTTTCCTCCCTCTTATATCTCTTTGCCTAAGGTGGGAATTTTTTGTGTTCAAACTTTTTCACCTTGATTGGAAAAGTACCAGATCTAAAATAGGTTTTAGCATCAAGTGGCCTACCCACATGTCTTTTTGCAGGTTGGCGACTTCAGTGACTCTCTCAAGGGGATCTCTGTAACCAAACCCACCACACATATAACTGACTCTATTGAAAGAGAAGTGACTGATGAAGCCTGCCCATCTTGCTTTTTTACCAATCTAACCAGTTACTATTTCTCACTGAAGGCCAGTTTTGGATATTAACCTTTTCACCTAAGAAGTTGATTAGTTAGTTCATATCCTGGTGTATAACCACTTTTCTTGTATTATGCTGGTAACATCTACTGAGAGCTGCAACTAATAAATACATTTAAAGAATTAGTCTTTTCACAGATGTTCAGGAAAGAGCTTCATTGTTTCATGGAAAATAGGGATGGGAAGTGTTGTACCCAGAGCTGAGTTGATTTCAGAGTCTGTTATTCTGCTGTGGGCTGTGACTCCAGCTCTGTGTTAGGGCTAGAGACCAGAAGGCCTGGCTCAGTGGAACAGGGTAGTGATGGTCAGTGTTCCCTCTAAGCTGAGTGCTTAGATGGCTGCCTGGGAGAGATTCAAATGTCACCCAGCTGATTAGCAGAACACCCACAGCTGGCAGCAGCTGGCAGCATGTGTTTGTAATGATGGTGCACATCTGCCCATGCCTTGGTGCACATAACAAAATTTATTCTGCATATGGATGGAAAAATTAGAAGGAACACTGGTGGTGATGCGCCTCAGAGGACAGTGGTGTGCCTTTGGTCAGGTATAATAAAATCTATTCCATTAATACCTTTGTTCCCTCTATAGGTAATTTTCTAGGATCATAGAAAGATTATTGGCTAGGTAGAATCATGGTCCCCATCAAAGTCTAGCTTTGTGTACTTTGAAATTACCACTTTTTTATTTTGAGCTGCACTTGTAGTTTACTCAGTTAGTATAATTTCTTGAACAGACATTTATGACACTCACAGACCGGGTGCCAGCTCACACCAAGATCCCCATCTATGGGCAGTGGGTATCATAGGTTGGAGTAGGCTGTGCTTCCCCAAACAGCTAGGTGTGGGTCCACCCATGTGCTGCCCCCAAACTCCCACCTGCCAGTTCCCCTGTTCGTGTGCTTTGGTTCCAACTAGGGCTTGGGCTTGGACTGACACTGTTGCTGGGACCGTGCTATATGCCTGGTACTCCAGGGCTAGGGCCACGCTATCCTCCCTCCTACTCTGGGGCTTGCCTCCTCATGCTCCAGGGTTGGGGCCGTGCCACCTGCCCTCCCAGTACTCCAGGGCTTAGGACGCTAGCCTGAGGTGGGAAAGGGACTGGTGGCCATAGATGGGCTCTAGGCTTCAGTGGGGTTGGGGACTAGACTCCACGAGACAGTGGTTCATGCACTGCCCATGTCCCCGTCCCTCAGTGGAACACTGACAAATACAGAGCTGGAACCATTCTGGCTCATCTGTGGGTTAGTATTGTTAAAATAGGTATTATAAATATAAATATGTGCTTGGTGTTTAGACTTTATTGAATGTTTATAAGTTCCTTCATGCATTAATCTCACTTATAACATCAGTATCTCATATTTTATAAGCCTCCGTGACTGAGTAAATCACCAGACAGGAGAGAGAGATGAACTAATATAAAAGGCTGATCTCCAACAAAACGTATTACATCCTGGCTAGCAAGGAAGTCCGACCAACACCAAATGAACTACTGTGGAACATTAAAGAGAACAAAAGGCTTTGTTGATTGTTCACTCCCCTCAAGCCCTCTGTCATGCCCCCCATGCTTTATGAAAATTGGCTTATGAACATGAATACACTTTAGATAAAATAATTGATGTAACATACCAATTTTAATGTTACAATTTGTTGAATGTGTATATCCTATTTTTATACATGTGTCATTATTGTATGTGAAGTGAGAAATATGAAGTGTGGATCTGTTTATGGTTCTAAATGTGCTAATGAGGACCATTACTGGTGCTTTGGCAACTTAATGGCTTGGTGGTCAAATTAATGACCTGTGAATAGTCTTGTTTGTCCTGTAAGCCCAAACTATGGTTAGTCCTAGAAAGATATGTCGCCAGGCCACCTGATGCTAAAACCCACTTTGGATCTGGTACTTTTCCAGTCAAGGAGAGAAAAGTTTGAACTGAGCATAAAGAATTCCCGCCTAGAGCAAAAGGGTTATAAGAGGGAGGAAAACAAACAATAGGTGCAGTTGCCAGATAACCCCCCCTCTTACCACTTAAGATGCCTTCTGGAAACATCTAAGACTGAACAGGGGGAAAGATTGGGTCCAAGCTACGAGGCTGCTTAGCTTGTGAAAGAGATGTTTCGTTCAACTAGTTAGGGTAAGAATTCATATGTAACAAGTTTCTTAGTATATTAGAATTAGCTGGGTTTTTTAATTTTAACTTAATAACTTAGGTTGACCTGATTGTTTTCATTTGCAAGCACTTAAATCCTACTTTGTTACTTAATAAAAACACTTCTGTTTATTGTAAAGCCCAGTGTAAATAATTGTTACCTGGGGAGCAAACACTGCATCTCTCTCTGACAGATTTATTTGGGGTTTTGGTCCCTTTTGGGAGTTGGTTTCCAGGGTGCTGAGCCCTTATAGCTGAGCCCTTCCAGAGCTGAACTGGTTCGGTGTCTGTGTTGCTCTTCAGGGTGGCAGTATTGCAAACCCTGTGCTGCACCTTGGGGAGACCAGAGCTTCTGGCCCAGCTGGAAGACAGTGCCAAAGAGCAGGAAGGCGGGTATCAGTAGCTTGATCAGCACCCCGAGGGACAACCCCAAAGGGATTTTTGTGAGAGTGAATACTTACAGTACTGTCACAAAGAGGAAACTTACAGTACTTTCTACATGATAATGAACTTTGTGTGTCTACAGCTGTCTGTCTTGTCTTTTAGACTGTATGCTTGGTGGTGCAGGACCAGTGTTCTAGAAGATTCTATGAGGTTCTATGCTTAGCACAATGGGGCCTGACCCTGGAATGGGGCTTGTAGGTGCTACCAGAATACTACTAATTAATAACAAACAGTTTCAGCTCCAATCTATTGCTGGAGTTGGCCTTTATACTCTAAACTACTCACAGCCAGCAGGTTTACACATGGGATGAACATGCTGAAGAGAAAAGAGGTGAAGATTTGAGGAAAATATAAAGAATTTGGAAGGGTAGAATTTGGCCCTATATGCAGAACTTAATAGAGTTGCTCTCTCTTTTTGAATTACATTGTGCACTAGGTGTGTGCTAGTGTATTTTAGGGCAATAAACTTGTCACACTGAGTAATGGGGTAAAATAGCACAGTTGCACACAGAGCCAAAACTAAACCTCAGAGCATTTTAATTCACTAACTCAACAAATCAAGTTTTAGGAAATAAAGAAGATGGAAAAATTAGAAAATTGAATGGAGCCTCACTTAAGTAGAAGCTACATGAATCTGAATGAATCCAAATATTATTTATGGGAGGAAAATATTCATGTTCATTGCCAGCTATTAAATCTTGTTTATCCTTTTTTAAACTAACCAGAAACACATTTTGCTTTTTAACGGTTTCAGTGCTGTGATTATATTGTAACTCTGTTCCTGCTTTTATATTTGTAAAAAGAAAATAAATAATTCAGGCCCTGACCCTGCAGCTGGATATCCCGGTGGGAATTCTGCCTATGAACCCGCGTCAGGAAAGCATCCCAATTCAGTCCGGGCGCTGAAGCACATTCCTCAGTTTAAATAAAGGTTTAAATCTACTGAAGTCAATGACGCTTGAGCATATGCTGAAGTGCTGTGTTGAATCAGGGCACAGTGGAATGCCCAGTCAGCCCCTCTCTCGTTAAAGGCTCATAAGCTCACTTCTGTAAACTTTGACTCATCTGACCAACCCAAGCGAGTTCAGCAGCCCTACTCAGGGAATAAAGATGATAGATTCCAAAGCCAGAAGGCTGCATTATGCTAATATATTCTGATAACATAGACCAAAGAACCCCACCAAAATAACTCCTGGAGCATCTCTCTTGTGTCATTGATGGTAAATCCACCATGGCCCTTGGTATGTTGTTCCAGTGACTCTCATTGTCAAAAATGTATACTTATTTCCAGTCTGAACTTCCAGCCATAATAATTTCTTTGTTAGATTGAAGAGGCCATTATTCGTTCTCCAGATAGATACTTATAGACTGTAACCAAATCACCCCTTAGCCTTCTCTTTGTTAAGCTAAGTACATTGAGCTCCTTGAATCTCCCACTGCAAGGCATGTTTTCTAAGCCCTTTATCATTCTCCTGGCTCTTCTCTGAATCCTCTCCAATGTGTGCTCATGTGAATAAGTTGCCAATTTTAATTTCTTTGTTATATTCTATAGAGAAATTGTATAACTAGATAGACTGCATCCAATGAAATCAAATACAAGTGCCACATTCATCACACCTGCAAAATTCCTAGAGGATAGTGATGCTATAAAATCAACCACAATGTATCAACAGAATCTCTGCACAAATTAGCAATACTGTCAGTTGATTTCTTCTTTCTGCTATGAACCACACAAAAGCTTTATTATCTGTCTTCCAATAAAGCTGTGTTAGCTTCACCCTCTTTTTAACAAGATGATGTAAGCATTACTTTTCTTCCAAAAAATTAGGCTCAGAGGTGGGCAGGTTATCACCCTTCAGTCCTAAGCATCAGTAGATGCATGTGCAGCTTCTGCTAGAAGCAGACATAAAGTGTAAACAACTGTAGACTGCATTACAGTTAAGAACTGAATGTATCTTCATTCTTTTGGATGGCTGCATTTGTGTTGACAGGTGTGTCCTTATATCTATGGAGCCTTGACATGCAGGACATCCTGGGTCACTTTATTGTCAGAAGTTATTTTGGTTGGTATAACTATCTTTAGCCTGGGGGAGAAACCCACCGTCGGCTACCATAAAAGAGGATACTGACCTCATAAGTTTTGTTTGGGAAAGCAATTGATCGAACAGGGAGGGGTAAAATTAAGATTTTTTTAAATGAATAGCTAATCAAGTAGCCTGCAGATAAATCTGTTACCTATGCAGTCTCTGTTATGTTCAGTGCCAGCAGTAGATTACAACCATTTGATGTAAGATAGAAATGGATAGAACCCATGACTCCAAAGTTAGTTAACAATGCAGATGACTTGAGAGCAAATATATCTCATAGTGATGTGGCTAGAAGGTGAGAAGGTGGCATAATACTCACTTTTGTATTTCCATGGTTTTGGGGCTACTTTCTACAGGGCCAGTTCCCAGGTGTATCTAGAGGAACCTGAGGAAGCCTCTAATGCATATTGGGCTTCCCCACTGTAAGTCGCCCCTGTATGCATCGGCGCCACACTAATCTCGTTGACGCTTGTAGGAACTGATGTGTTAGAAGTCCTCCCGTTCCCCACTCTTACATCACACAAAAAATTTTTTTGTGCAAATGGAAGTCAGCCAGGGGAAAAAAATTCCCCACTTTACGTCGTTTCACTATACATCCACATTTTGTGGAATGTATCTTGGACACCCTGTACCAGCTGGTAAGGTTTGGAAGGGCTGAAACACCAGGCAGGAATCAGAATGCATGGTTGCCCTTTGATGCACATTCCTCCAACTAAAGGACATGCCCAGGTAGTTAAAAAGACAAGTGGTGTAGCAGCCTCTCCATTGTCTCTGTATGACAGGAGGATCTGCTGCTTGCACCATTAAAAAGCGCATTTCTGGGGAATTCTGGTTTCCTTGCTTTGTGGCATAGTTCCCCAGTGAAAGGACTACATTCCTCATATTTGCAAAGCACACAGACCTTTCATAATACAACAAGGACACTTCCTCGTGTTCCCTGTGTGTTTTCTCATCAGTTCTCTACTTTAGCCTTTGATTAGCTTTATGTATGTTCTAAACTCAAGATGAGGCTTCAGTCTGAGGACTCCTTCCAGAGAGAAGGGAAACCATTATCAACAGAAAAGGAGCTGAATCTCTTCAATCCCCCACTCTAAGAAATCAGTTCTCAAAGGGGCCTCTGAAGAAATCCCATTTGCATGAAGGCCTTGAAATTCCCTTCACTGATTAAGGGAACTGTCTGAAGTTGCTGACAGTGTGGGAGGGAAAACTGAATGCCCTTGAAAAAACAAAATAAAATACATCTCTTTGAATAAATTTCCCATTGGGTGATGAGATCACTGAAAATGTGATTGCTATATTTTAATATTCAGATCCTCTGCCATGCAAGAGTACATTTGATTGTGAATGTAACATAGACTTTACTTGATTACAAGTATGCAACAGAGTTCAAAGCGCTATCTCACATTTTCTGAGTATAGATTCTATCAGCTGTCTGAATGAACAAATCAGGAATTGCACAGCAATTCATGAATTCTAGCTTTGTAAGACTGTGTTCATCCTAGGGATGTAATAGTGTAGTCAATTAACCAATTAACTGATAACCAAAAGCTTATAGGTTAATGCTTTAGACTACACACATTCCCTCACCCCTTGCCAGTAAATTTTTTAGCCAGCTGGCCAGCAGCCCAGCTCAGTCCTGGCTTGCAACGGGTCCGGAACCTACCCCCGCTGTGGCTCTGCATTTAAAGTGGATTAGGAGCCAGGTGGGCAGGCAGCCCCGCTCAGTTCCGGCTCATGCTGGGTCTGGGAGTTCAGACCCCTCCCCCCTGGACAGGGGCTGCCGGGGGACTATAGAATAGTCGACTAACCGATAAGAATTCATGAGGTTAACAGATATTCAATTAACTGATATTTAACATCCCTAGGCCAGCCCCACCCCCGGGGACTACAGAATAGTCGACTAACTGATAAGAATTCGTGAGGCTACTTGACTATTCAATTAAGCGATATTAAACATCCCTAGTTCATCTTACTGAGCCACTTGAGAAACATGTCATGGGAATTTGAATACAAAGCAAAAAATTAAAAAGACATGGAGACCTGCAGATTCCCAGCCCTGTGGAAGGCAATTACTGTAATCATATTTTATCATCTTGTATTCCTGTTGAAGTAGAATGATACCATTATCCTAAAGATCTAAGCTACTAAGAAAAAAAGATTTAAACTAAGCCCTACAGAGAGATGTGTGCAGAGCTGACGGATACTGTTTAGAAATGATCAGGACTTCCTCTAGGATTCTTTTGCAAAGTGGACTTTCTCAGTTTGTACTTTACGCTTCTCTTTGAACAAGTATTGATGGAAGGGCAGAGGAGCTCAAAAGGGAAATCTTCTTGCTTGTATGAATTCAGGGTACAGCACTAAATAATTCCACAGAAACAAATAATAAATATTTTACATTTATATACAACCTTCATCTCAAATTGCTTTATATTATATGGACCCCAGTTCTGAAAACCTTTATTGTTGGGAACAATCTTTATACAAGTGTCACTTTTGACTACAACAGGAACAAATCTTTAGTTACTTGCACAAGTCAGTTTTGCAGCTCCAGTCCTATGTATACAAGAATCGCTCAAATTATTATTGAAATTCAGCCAGCTGGGAGGTAGAATGAGGTAGAATGTATTTTTAAAAACAAAACACAAAGGCTAAACAACAGTGTAGGACAGGAAATAAGCAAACATACAATTTATTTATTTTATAGATATAAAATTTTCAATGGTATGAAGAAATTTATATAGGCAGAATATAATTACTTTTACAGGAGTATCATGAGGTAACTTGAGTTAATACTCTAATCTTTTGACTAGCTGAGCCAAAGACTTTTAATGATCACCGTTAGCATTTCACTTTAATAGTTCTTTTGAGTAACAAAGTCACTGAATTAGTGCAGTGTCTAGGGATGTAAGTGACTAATTGACTAGTCAACTATCCGATAAGCAAAAGCCGGCTTAAAAGCTGGTTCCCCCCAGCTCCAGCTCCATGGGAGGGGGCAGGAGCACAGTGGCAGCATTCTATCTTTTAAATGTACAAGAGTCCCCGCTAGGGCTCTTGTACATTTCAAAGCAGAAGCGCCGCATGGAGCCTGGGGCTACAAGGGACGCAGGTTCCCCCACTGGCCCCAGGCTCCATGCGGCATTCCAATCTTTGAAATGCACAAGAGCCCCTGCTGGGGCTCCTGTACATTTCAAAGGTGGAGCGCTGTGCGGCACTTACACCTTTGAACTGTACAAAGTGCTACATTTCAAAGTGCAAGTGCCCTTATTGACTAATCAAATAGTCGATGGAAATTCCATCGACTATTCAGTTAGTTGATTAATCTAATTTTAACATCCTTAGCAGTGTCCCCATGTCTTTTGCTGTGGCATTGGCTCAGTTTGTTTCCCAGGCTTTGCCTTCACAGTTGGGGCACGTTGGAGCATAACCTTGAAGGGTCATGTTAACCAAAGCTATACTAAACATCTGTCTGCAGTCAGAATTGCTAGGGATGATCACATGTGACACAATATCAAATGATTGTAGATAAACCTATGGGATTACCCATGATTAATTAGTATAAGAGGTTAAATACGTTGGTTCCTATCTGCATTAAGCGAAGAGTTGTGGTAAAGATTATGCTAATTAACATAACTCCTCAAAGCTGTGATGAGAAATGGTCATAAAAAGTTTTTCGGCCAAAAAACTGGGAATTTCATTTTTTTCCCAAATGGAATTTGTTGGTGGCTTTTATTGTAATTATTTTGTTTTTAAAGAAATCAATAATATTTTGTTGAAAATGTTTGAACATTTTTTTTGTTTCCCCCTTTTCTTCACCCTGCCTCAATATTTTCCTTTTCCCCACTGACTAGAATATAACAAATTATGTTCAGCTTTTTGTTTCACTTTTCATTTTCCTTTATTTTGCTATCTTTCCTTTTGCTACTCTGGAAGTTGTCAAAAGTGAAAAAGCCATTTTTTCTGTTGAAAATAAGTTTTGAAAAATAAAATTGACCAGCTCTATTTGTATCTTAACTACTATACGAGGAGAACATAAATAATTCCTAAGACAATGTGTCATCTTCTTTGCCATAAGTCTTTATCTTACTGTAAGAGCTAACTATAACTCAGCTTGATCTATGACTTTCTGTATATTCATATTCATATACACTATGTTCAGAGATCCCCCTATACTCTATGACAAACTGGCTTAAATACTGTGGCAACTTGTGATTTTTTAAATTTAAACATGGAAATGAAAAATGCAATCAGTACAGTAGTCCCTGTGTTGTTTCTTTGGATGTTCAATTTATTTTATGCTAGTCTTACATTTTCAATTTTCAGTGTACCAAAGAAGCTGGAGGTTTTGGAAGTTGGTTAGGTGATGACAGTGTCTTTTGGCCTTAAGGAAGCCTACTGGGCAGTTTGGGAGAATAATTAGTTTTCCTGGGTTTCTGGATGGGGACTTGACCGATTTGTTATCAGAAGGAACTCCTAGATAATTGATCCCAGCCCTTTTTGCTGCAAGCAACACCTGACAGAAGAGTTACAGTGACATAGTTTACGAGGTTGGATCTAAACTATCATCTCTACATTTAAGAGTTAACATTTCATTGAGATGAATGAATCCAGTCTGTACCTCTGAGCTATTGGAAAGCCTTATCTGTAATGACAGCCAAACACTGACCCAAAGACAGTGGTACGGAAAATAAACATACTGATATTCTATTGTGAGCCCAATAAAGGAGACATGCTACCATCTCTAAGGATTAATAATGGTAAGTAGAAACAAGTACAATTTCTAACATGTACATTTTATTTCAGTATAATCATAATTACTGCTACTAACCTGTAAGTTCTACTAGGTGCAGTGTTACTGGTCCCCTGATGCTCCTTCCCAGATTTCTACTGACTGGCTGTTATATAGTCTTGTTGCACCTGATCTTAATTACATTTGTAAGTGATTCAGGGCAAGGGCTATTTTTTTTTTATTATGCATGGCACTGAGCATATTGGGGCCCAAGGTTTATTACCCTTCTGGGGCTACTATAAGTTCAATATCTGCATTTTTCTTTGTTTTTAGCTTTTTTCTCTCTCTCATTCTTAGTATCTTGTGTAATAGGAACTATCATGTGGGTTTGGTGGTCAGTGTGGGGATTGAGGGGATGTCTGAACATCCCAGGAGATAAACAAATCTCTACATTATGTGGAGGAAGAGAAGTTAACTGGATCAGAGGTTCTCAAGGTAATAAAAATTTCAGGACAGGTTGCAGTGCCTATGAGGGAGGGTCAATAATTTTCCATTAAAAAACCCAGCATTAGACTAAATGAAATCTCTCATAGCAAAATATCTCCGCTATCCATGGAAACTCAATTTTTCATCAAAAAACAATGCCTGGAAATGGAAATATTTCAGTTCTGAGATGTCAAAAATCAATACCAGAAGTGTGTTATTCGTTAATTTCTAGTTGCTCTCTGTTTTTAGATATTTTCTTTAATATGTTTGTCAGCCACTCAGGAAGAAAAATCAACACCATGTTACTTAGGTGACCAATCACACAACCCATATAGTAAATAATGAACAACACATGTCCAGTACATATCAGTGAACAAATAATAATTTGTACTAAAACTCACGGATCCAGAAAATTTCATGAACACATTAACAGAACCCAGACGTTTATCATAACTGAATGCTGGAATAAATTTAGGTTAAGGCAGAATGTGTTTGGGGCCTATCCAGTGCAGAAGGTATTATCTGATGGCAGACATGGAGAGCTGGATTTTTGTCTTGATGAAAGCTAAGTGGAAGCATGCTGGTCTAAAGCTAGTGAAAGGGAGAGGAGAATTAGGCGCAATTTACAGAACTTAGCAGGATCCACTGTACATTTGTTCCAAGAGGCCAAACTCTGGGAGCTTGAGCTCACGATTTACACTGTATCGGTCATGCTGGCTCCAAGAGTTTGTAGCCCAGTTCAGAAAAGCACGGGTCATTAAACACTAGTGCAAACTCTGCTGACATCAGGGATGAAATAGGCCCCCTGTGTTGTTGGGTGGGATGAGATTCCGAGTACATGGATGGGGGAAAAGAAGGTTTCTGAGATGCTCAAATCGTCTCTCCATTAGGTCTCAACCATACAACACTTTCATGAGGGATCCAGTCTAAACTGAGGAAGAGAGAAAAAGGTGGGGGCAGAAGGATGGACTTTTGGTTTCCCACTGGAAATTACAACAAAACATTAAACAACAGGGGTTTGCTCCACTCAGTTGACTTAGAACAGCTGCTCACCAATTTCTGCACCTCTGGGAGGAAAAGCAGAACTTTGCCCTGGGTCTAAGCAGCTTTTCAGAAGCAATCCAAGTCAAACTTCCACTCAATGACTTCATTCAAAGCTGGTTTACATCATGAAGAAAAACTCCGTTTATTTATTTGTAATAACTTTAGGGGTTTATGGACCTGCAAGAGGATGTAATTTAAGAAAACAGCGGCAAGCTTTTTCAAATACCAACGTTTCAAAACAGGCCCTGTGAAAAATTTGTCAATGGAAAGAGTTCATTATTAAAAATAAAAAAATGCAGCAAAACATTTTTGCAGAGGACTTTGGAGCAAGAGCTTCTGAAACTCAAATTTCTGTCTGCAGCACATACATCTTTAAATGGCTAAAGGAAAAGAAAAGCTTCCTTCAAAGTCATCAAACTGGCTTATAGACAGAGTTGGTGATTGTAATCTATGCTATCTCAATGTCACAATAAGCACATTTTAAAATACCTCACCTATCAATTTTAAATGTATAAACAGAGAATTGAACAGCTTTGATTTAAAAAGTACTTCAAGCTCAGGAGTGAGTAAGAGACTGTCTCCTGAGCTCTGCCACTGAACCATTCTCACCACAGGCCACTCAACTGAACCATTGGTGCCACAGTTTCCATGTGGATAGCAACACATTCCCATCTCGAACCAATCAGGAACTGACCAGGAACTGACCAAGGGCCATGTGCCGCTTGACCTGCTGCTCACAAAGAGGGAGGAACTAGTAGGGGAAGTAGATGTGGGTGGCAATCTGGGAAGCAGTGATCATGAGATGATAGATTTCAGGATCCTGACAAAAGGTAGAAAGGAGGGTAGCAAAATACACACCCTTGACTTTATCAAAGCAGACTTTGACTCCCTCAGAGAACTGATGGGCAGGATCCCCTGGGATGCTTACATGAAGGGGAAAGGAGTCCTGCAGAGCTGGCAGTATTTTAAAGAAGCCTTATTAAAGGTACAGGAAGAAACCATCCCGACGCGCAATAAGAAAAGCAAATATGGTAGGCGACCAGATTGGTTTACCGGGGAAATCCTTTGTGAGCTTAAACACAAAAAGGAAGCTTATAATAAGTGGAAACTTGGACAGATGACTAGGAAGGAGTATAAATATATTGCTCGAAATGCAGAAGAGTAATCAGCATAATTGGAATTGCAGCTAGCAAGGGCTGTAACAAGAAAGGTTTCTACAGGCATGTTAGCAATAAGAGGGTGATCAGAGAAGGTATGGGGCCCTTACTGGATGAGGGAGGTAACCTAGTCACAGATGATGTGGGAAAAGTTGAAGTACTCAATGCTTTTTGCCTCTGTCTTCACAGACAAGGTCAGCTCCTATACTCCTGCACCAGCAATGCAGTAGTATGGGAAGGCAGTGGGCAGCCCTTGGTGGAGAAAGAACAGGTTAAGAACTATTTAGAAAAGCTAGACATACACAAATCTATGGGTCCAGATTTAATGCATCCAAGGGTACTGAGGGAGTTGGCAAATGTCATTGCAGAGCCTTTGGCCATTATCGTTGAAAACTCATGGAGATCGGGAGAGATCCCAGATGATTTTTAAAGATGGGCACTACATCTGCCTTTTTCCAAAGGGAAGAAGGACAATCCAGGGAACTACAGACCAGTCAGCCTTACCTCAGTCCCTGGAAAAATCATGGAGGGGATCCTCAAGGAATCCATTCTGAGGCACTTGGAAGAGGGGAAAGTGATCAGGAATAGTCAACATGGATTCACCAAGGGAAAGTCATGCCTGATCAATCTGATTAGCTTTTATGATGAGGTAATTGGCTCTGTCAACATGGGGAAGTCAGTGGATGTGATATATCTTGACTTTAGCAAAGCTTTTGATATGGTCTCCCACAATATTCTTGCTAGCAAGTTAAGGAAGTCTGAATTGGATAAGTGGACTGTAAAGTGATGGAAAGCTGGCTAGATTGTAGGGCCCAACAAAACCGGCCCTAGAACCGATCCTTGGGGCACTCCTTTTAAAACTGACCGCCAACCTGACATCGAGCTGTTAGTGATCAACAGCTCGATGTCAGGTTGGCAGTCAGTTTTAAGTGGAGTGCCCCAAGGATCAGTTCTAGGGCTGGTTTTGTTCAACATCTTTATTAATGACCTGGATGAGGCAATGGATTGTATCCTCAGCAAGTTTGCAGATGACACTAAGCTAGGGGGAGTGGTAGATACGCTGGAGGGCAGGGAGAGGGTCCAGAGTGACCTAGACAGATTAGAAGATTGGGCCAAAAGAAATCTGATGAGGTTCAATAAGGACAAGTACAGAGTCCTGCACTTGGGATGGAAGAATCCCAAGCATTGTTACAATCTGGGGGCCGACTGGTTAAGTAGCAGTTTGGCAGAAAAGGACCTGGGGATTACAGTGGATGAGAAGCTGGATATGAGTCAACAGTGTGCCCTTGTAGCCAAGAAGGCTAATGGAATATTGCATTAGGAGGAACATTGCCTGCAGATCAAGAGAAGTGATTATTCCACTTTATTCGGCTCTGGTGAGGCCACATCTGGAATACTGTGTCCGGTTCTGGGTCCCCCACTACAGAAAGGATGTGGACGCATTGGAGAGGGTCCAGCAGAGGCAACCAAAATGATTTGGGGGCTGGAGCACATGACATATGAGAAGAGGCTGAAAGATTTGGGTTTATTTAGTCTGCAGCAGAGAAGAGTGAGGGGAAATTTGATAGCAGCCTTCAACTTCCTGAAGGGAGGTTCCAAAGAGGATGGAGAGAGACTGTTCTTGGTAGTGATGGATGGCAGAACAAGGAACAATGGTCTCAAGTTACAGTGGGGAAGGTCTAGGTTGGATATTAGGAAAAATTATTTCACTAGGAGGGTGGTGAAGTACTGGAATGGGTTACCCAGAGAGGTGGTAGAATCTCCATCCCTAGAGGTTTTTAAGTCTCAGCTTGACAAAGCCCTGGCTGGGATGATTTAGTTGGGATTGGTCCTGCTTTGGGTAGGGGGTTGGACTCAATGACATCCTGAGGTCTCTTCCAGCTTTATGATTCTATGATCTCCCAGGCTTGTTGGGAAGGGTTAGAATACTTTAGAAAAATTAAATCTCAATTGCGGGAAGGCAGTTTGAACTGGTGACTAAGACAGGGAAAGGAACTGACAAACAAACCCCCTGTGTTTCACTTCCTACCTACTCCATCATCTTGGGCAAATAATTTTGTCTCTTGGTGCCACGCTCTCTGCGAATGGGAGAATACTTCTCACTCGTTCCAATGCACGGTGGGGCTCTTGGACAGAAAATGTTGTAAGCACAAGCGCAGCATAATCAGCAAGCAAAAGAGACACAGTCCACTGTTAGTGACTCAGGCCTTGCTGCATAGTGCATGGTTTCCATTTATCTGACAGACCAGGCTGCCCATCCACCCGACAGCCTGGAACAGCATGTGTTCTTTTACCTACCCACACAGTGCAGACAAAGCACAGGCTGCCAAGCTACCCAGACAGCTCATCCCAGCACGTTACTCATCCACCCATGTAACACAATATGCTGCTTCCCAACTGGACCACCATGAAACCCAGCTGTAGGGTGCAGTGACCTGAGGGCTACCAGTTTTTGATGGCTTCAGCAAAGGTATGTTAACCCTTTCCTTCCTTTTTTAAAAAAATTCAGAGGTGGAGAGAACTGAGTATTGGCAGGAGCTTGCTGAAAGGGGAGAGCAGCAGCATGGAGAGTATGGGGAGGGAGCCAGAGAAGTTCAGCATGAAGTATGACAGTTCAGCATTGAGGGGAAGAGCAGTGAGGGGAACTGGATAGGCAGAGAGAGCACAAGGATAATTTAATAATTGCCATCTAAGAGCCTACCAAAGGAGATTCAGCTGTTATCAGGTGTACACAGCAGAAGATTGGCTGCACCTGGGACTGGATTTAAAGTTGCAGAGCCTGTTCTGTGCAAAGAGTGGCAGTGGGAGCACTGCAACCCTTTGATTTGAGTGGCATCTCAGTATTAACCAGATAAGAATACAGAGACCCTACCTGTGATGTCAGGGGTGATGGGCATGCATTGGACTGAGCCAGTCATGCTAAGCTGTGTAGACAGCACATGTTGAACATCTCCTATAAGGAAAGCACTGTTGCTCATTAAGATTTGGCACCATAACAGGCCCTCATAGTTTCCACACTGAACACCAGAGGAGTGGCTATTAGGTACATAGCTCTGTTGTTCTCTCTATGGAGGCGCTGGAGATATCAAAGGCAACTTATGTCCCCAACAACCAGGACTTTATTAACGTTGGAGATAATCCCCTCCTCCTAGGACATCTTGCAGCTGGGCACTGATGCCCAGGGAGGGCACTTCTGGTGAGTTCACATTTTTTATCATGTTGCAAGTGGCTTAAGCTCCTGCTATGAACTCCTTTTCTGTCCCTGTTGTGTTCCCTAAATAAAACACATGATTTCTAAACAACAATTTCTTTATTGCTTGTGTTGAAAGGGGAGGGAGGTTTACAGGCAAGGATACTGAATGGAGGGGCAACATGCATGACTCTCAAAACTGGCCTTTCATAAAAATATCTTTCAAAGTCTCTCTGATTTGCAGTTCTCTCGCTGTGCTCTCCTTATTGCCCTGGTGTCTAGCTGCTCGTAATAACCGGCTATGCGCTTTGCTTCAATCTCCCCCTTCCCCCGGCCCTTTAACTTTCCCCCTTACGCTCACAAATATTATGGAACACTCGGCAAGCTGCCACTACAATGGGAATGCTGTTTTTGCTGAAGTCTAACCTTGGCAGTGACTGTGGAACCATCCCTTTAAATGCCCAAAAGCACATTCTACCACCATTCTGCACTTGCTCAGCCTGTAGTTAAACTGCTTCTTACTGTGGTCCAGGTGGCTTATATACAGCTTCATGAGCCACGGGAACAAGGGGTAGGCTGGGTCACTAAGGATCACTATTGGCATTTCAATGCCTCCGATGGTAATTTTCTGATCTGGGAAGAAAGTTCCTTGCAGCTTTCTGAAGAGGCAGGAGTTCCTAAAGATGCACATGTCATGCACCTTTCCCAGCTATCCCACATGATGTCAGTGAAATGGCCCTTGTGAACCACCAGCACCTGCAGCACCATCAAGAAGAACCCCTTATGGTTTATGTACTCCTTGGCAAGATAGGGATGTGTGTTCCATCAATTGCCCAACCACAGTTAGGGAACTGCATTGCAGCAAAGCCCTCCTCTATGTCCTCTACATTTCCCAGAGTCACTACCCTCCGTAGAACAAGGGCATTGATTGCCTTAGCTACTTGGATCACAACTGCCCCCAGTATAGATTTCCGCACTGCAAATTGATTCCCAACTGACCTGTAGCTGTCTGGCATTGCACTTCTCCACATTCAGAGCGGGTCTCATTCAGGTATTTTTGTGCTTCAGGGCGGGGGAAAGCAATTTGCAAAGTTCCATGAAAATGGTCTTATGCATGCAAAAATATTGCAGCCATTGCTGATCATCCCATAGCTGCGGTCCCACCAGTCCATGCTTCTCTGACAGCACCAGAACTGGCATTCCACAGTGTCCAGAAGATCAAAAGCTGGTGGCATTTGCCAGTCACTCAACTCAAGTGCTTCGCTAAAGAGTATGTTCATGGCCTCCTGAGAGTCTTCCTCATTCCAGCAAACCCTGAATATATTCCAGCATAAGGCTCCAGCATAAAGCTCACCATAGTTAATATGGTTGCCTTGATGCTCAACAGGATCCATGATGGGTTCCATGCTTACGCTGCTATGGTACCTGCACGGAAAACCAGGGGGGAAAAAAGGTGCGGAAAGACCATTTGCCATTGCTTTCAAGCGGGGGGTGGAGGAGGAGGAGATGAGTGCATTATGGGATGCTGATAACACGTACCCAGAACCACCTGCTGCACAGTTTTGGTCCCAGTACACACTGGGAGCATAACCCAGAATGCAAAAGGGTCCAGGCACTGTGGGATAGCTACCCACAATGCATCACTCTTAAAGTCAACAGTAGCCACCCTACTGTGGACATGCTACTTCAAACTGCATTGAATTCTTGCACACAGTGAGGACATGCACCTTCAACTTTACAAAATCAGATGCTAAAAAATCAACCTTAATAAATTCAACATTATCTTTCAGAGTAGACAAGGCCTAAGAAGAATGCCATCAGGGCCACTTGCACAGTCCTCAAACTGCACCCCCCCCCCACCTCTCCCTTAATATTACTGCTGCCCTCCCACTTAAATACCCTCCCCCCTCCAAGCTCTCAAGACTGCTTATTTTCCTTCTGCAGTTGCAGTAGTCCTGACCGCCCCCCCCGCCCCCGAAATCTATCTGTAAGTGATGGGAGCAAAGTTGCCTTCTGGGGCCTGTTAGGATTGTTGAGGTGGGCAGGCAACAGATGGAAAGTGAATGGGTCCAGGAGCTCTGAGAAATATGAGGAAGCAGAGAGGCAGACAATGGAAAATAAATACAGGTAAACAAGAGGCTTTTTTTTCTTTTGCTCCATCATACGTTGCATTAGGGTGGGAACTCCAATCCTGGGGGGGCAAGAATTACCCACTTGCAAATGACCCCCTTGCCTCAGGAGCCTTACCAGGGTAACTACTCTAGCAACAGTGAAATAAGGCAGGAGATTAACAGTCATATTCAAAAATACCTCTCCCCTCCCTCTACCCCAAGGCTGTGGCAACATTCACAGCTGACAAAATGTGCCTTCCAAATAAACACAGGGCTATACATTATGTACCTTCCGCTACACCAGGGATGGATGCTTGGGAACTTTCCTTCCCAAGCCCATCCCCTGCTGTTTGGGGCAAAGTGTTCAGCTTTCCCACCAGGATCAGTAAGGAAAATGCCTTGTTTGGGCTCAGAGGCTGAATTGTTTTTCCAACAAAGCCTCAGCTTGGTTCAGGAAGCCCCGATATTCCCAAGTTTTCCAAGGCTTTTTTTTCTGTTTGAAGAACACATCACCCAGTGTCTGCCAGGCTTCTGCTTCTTGTTTGACGTCCCTTATTTACAAAGCAAACAGAATGTTCCTTTTAACACACATCATGCTAAGTTTATTAATGAAGAAAACAATCCCAGGAGGTCAACCCAGGGAACCCTTGAAACCTGCCAGCAAAAACTCTTCAAACGCTCAACGCGTCAGATCCTCCAAAACGATATTTCACACAATGAAGTAAAAATAATATTTTCCTTTTGGCCTTTCCAGCCGCTTTTGGGGCAAGCAGACAGAAATTATTTTCTTACTCTGCTCCCAGAGCAGAGATCTGTATGAAGCTGCGTTTATTTGTTTAACACGATGATTTCATCCTAAATGTCTCGACAGCAAATAGTTGGTGGTTTAATAAAGGCCCTTTGAAAGAAGGACCTGAGCAGTTATTTGTACAGGGAAAATGCGAAGTATGCAGCTCTCAGGAGGAGAGATAGAAATGGCTGTTGTGATTAGGGGGGTACAGGGAGGACCCTGAACTCCTCTCTGTCTGCTAGGGGAGAACAGTAACTCCTGGGGCTCTGTTTCCTCATACTGAGCTGCCACAACTCACTGTAGGGATGGAAGGAGTCTGACCTTATTATTAACAAATGACTGATACTCTCTCTCCACCCCAAAGCAAATACTTTTACAAAGACAAAGGACCCATTCTTTATACATTGCCATTAGATTATAAAAATAATAAAATGATGATAAACACACTTGGTATTGGCTTGTGGCACCAGTGCAGTAATTGGGAGGGAGAAATATGTGCTGAGGCTGCTAGAATAATTCCTCAGATGTTATGGGGCTAACTCATGATGGGGCAGGTTTTCCAAAGGTGAGTACAAGATTTGCACCTACCAAATGCCCATGTGCACCTGCTGGGCCTGTATAAACACTCATCTGAGCCTGCAAAAATGTCATTAGCAAATTGGATGAATACAAACACAACTGGGACTTCAAATTATCCTATTTGCACACACACAAATGTCTGTTTGCAGACACAGTGGGTGCACACATATATTTTGCAGACACAATTAATGCATGCAGAATGGCAAAATTTGGCTCTAAAAGCAGAAAGAAACAAAATCTTAGAGATATTTCTTTTAGACTACTTTCATCTGGCTGTGCGGTATTCTGTGGTTTCCACATAGGATTGCAAACATTCATCTGATTTTTGACCTTGCATCTGCCTTTAAATACACATGTGCCCGAAGCAGCAATGGGGAGAGCTTGGACCCGGACTTGGGTCCTGATCCAAAGTTCATTGTTTTTTGGAATTAGGATTTAGTATTGACCCACTTCTCATTTAAATGTCCTTTTTAAAAGAAAGGTGTGTAACCCCTTTGCAGGTGGAGCCAGCAGCAGCCAGGGTCAGGTTCAATATCTAGGGGTTCCTCTCCTCCATCCAACACAAAACCATTTCAAGCCCCTATCCAGTAACCTGGAAACTTTACACACTACCTTGGGCACATCTGAGAGGCAATGCTTCTCCACTCACAAGCACAGAATCTGAGAGTAGAAAAGAAACTTAATACAAGGAGGGAAGTAACTTGACATTAATTTGGGATAACACCACAAACAAGTTTCATAAACATAAACCACGAGCAAAAGTCCCACCTGAAGAAGGCTGGGTAGTGTCCTTTTCCCCTCAGATTCTTAAGTCCAGCAACTGAAAGGCCTTTTCACATGCCCCACCCTCTTCTGTACCCCATGAACAGTTGCTGTCGTGGGTCAATGCAAACCCAGAGTTCAGAGGTGCACCTGCAGAATTTGCCTCCTACCCTGAGTGAAGGGAGGAGGGTAAAGAGGTACCTTACTCGCTCTGCTGCTCAGGCACTTACTCAACACCCTTCTCTGTCAGTCACCCTTCTGGCCATTTGCAGCCACTCCTGCCATCCACCTGCTTGTCACTCCCACTGGCTGTTCCTGCTGCCCACTTGCTCACTACTTTCACCAGCCCCTTCTCATAATGCCTCTTCACCAGCTGTCCTGCTGGATGCTCATCCCTCCTCTCCACCAGCCACCCTGCTGGCTGCTCGTGCACCTCTCTGCTTCAACAGCCACTAGTTTGCCAACCAACTGTCAGTCACCTTCTGCTACCACCTGCCTCTCTGCTGTGACCTCTGTACATCAGTCTCTTAGTAATTTTCAGTTGGCTGGGCAGAAACACTGCCCCATCTCAAGTGATTTTAACTCCTAGCAGGCAGGGCAAAAATTCAATCCTACCATGACTAATTTCAACTCTAATTAAGCATTTAACATAACAAAGAGGCACCTAATTAGGCCTATATCACTCTTTCTTTGAACAGTGGGGGGAACAGGTTAAACCAGTTCAGGGAGGATCCTCGGGGAAGAACTACACCTTGTGGATGGTATACCTGCCTCCACTTGTTTTACTTTCACAGGACTCTGGCATTCAAGTCCCAGGCTTAATGATATCCTTTCAGCTGAGGGTGAGCCCCTCATTTGGGACAGGTTAAGTACAGTCCTGCTTTCCTGTGTTCATATAATAACAAAACAATATTAAAACAGCATTTCACAACCCCTGCATTCAGTACTAAAGTGATTTGTAGCACAACACCAGCCAAAGTTTATGTAACAACAGTGTAATAACAATGACTCCTAGTTATAAGTAACGTACCAGGCAAATTCCAGTCTTTTAAGCCAGGTATAAGTTTGGAGTAACTCTACTGAAGTTGGACAAATCTCTGAGGAGTTAGTCCAAGTTGTTTGGTATAACTGAGAACAGAGTTTGGCTCCTAAGCTTTGCCCTCCTAAAGTAACATTATAATCTTCAAGCCAAATATTTTTGTCATATATGAGGGAAAAACATTTAGTCACAAAGTCATATGTGAGTGTTTTAATTGCCTTTCTCTTTCTGCTAATGATATTACCTACACTAACTTACTGAAATTTGAAACACAAAGTTAACTAAAGGGCTTCAACAGTTTCAAGCTTTTAGTCAAGGATCACTGGAGCACTTTGATGTGAAAAATAGTTGCAGGGTGTCATTTATCTTACATAATATGTTCACATTGTACAATTTAGAGTGGGGGTGGATGGCAGCAGAAGATTCTACCATTTACCATGCAAAATTCAATACCATCTATTTATGAAATGTTCAGCAAAACATATATTATTTGGCTATGAATTGTACAATAATTACAAACAGTCAAATAATTTAAAAAAAAGAAGAGATCCAGCTAATGTGGATGTCCTAAACTTTAAAAATCTGGGGAGAATGCATACTATGCACACACAAAATGGGAATACAGGGTAGGAGACAAGTTAAATTACATGGCATTGTTTCTTGTGTGAATGTGCAAAGGAAGCATAAATTCTTTAGAATGGAGAGTGTGGACTGGTTTTCATTTTACTCATACCAGCATAACTGTGATCAGAATCAGATCCAGTGTATTTGCAGTGTTTGTAAAGTGATATAGACATCTATTCTACTGTAGAAATATTCATAGAATCATAGAACACTAGAACTGGAAGGGACATCGAGAGGTCATTGAGTCCAGTCCCCTGCCCTCATGGCAGGACCAAGTACTGTCCAGACCATCCCTGACAGATGTCTATCTAACCTGCTGTTATCCATTCACCACACTGTTACGGTGCTACCACACCCAACCCTGAGTTCTGTTGGGGCGTCGCCCAGCATCTGCGCCCCCCCCCCCATTTTCTTTTTCTATATGCTTTAGTGCCTCAAAACCACTGGTCTTCTTTGGCTCAGGAAGGGGGCTCGGGCCCTCCCTCTCTCCGAGCCCCGGCCCAGGGCCCTGAGGCAGGGGCACTTGCCCCTACCTAGTGGAGGGGGCTGAAACCCCTAAACCCTCCACTCACGGGGACCACGGCCCTGCCCTGGGCCGCTTCTTCCCGGCCGTTGTCTCAGGTTCCCCAGCAGGGGGACAAGCTTACCGCCGCTCATCACACCCCCCCCTTTCCTCTCACGCCCCGGGCCCTTTTGGACGGGCCGCGCTTCGGCATCTCCTGCCGGCCCCGCCTCCACGCATGCGGCCCCGCCTCTCCGGGGCGTCCGGATGACGTCCCTTGTGACATCACCGGACCGCATCTGGCCGGCTCGCAGCTCCGCAGCTGCCGCCGTCCCGGCAGCGGCCGGTGTGGCCTCAAGGCCCTCCGGCGTCGGCCCGCTGCCGCACGGACCCCCCTCCGGCTGCTCCACCCCTAGCCCCACGCTGCCCTCAGTGCGGGACAGCACAGCCGAGCCAGCTGCCCCGTCACACCTGCTCTTAAATATCTCCAGAGATGGAGATTCCACAACCTCCCTAGGCAATTTATTCCAGTGTTTAACCACCCTAACAGTTAGGAGGTTTTTACCATTCAATATTAACTTGAATGGTGATAATTGAATACTAATCTCAATAAATATGGGGAGAGGAGTTGACTTGCTGAGGGATTTAGAAACCAAATTTATTAGCTGAGCATCTATTTGGTGTTCAGAAATATTCAATCAGTGTCATGAGTGAGCAAATGGCAAATTGAGCTTTGAGTCATGTGATTTAGTTGAGCTAAGTTAAACCAAAGACAGATCTGGACACAATGCTTTGGGGGTTAATTATCACAGGCAATCTTGAGAGTGTGCGCACTTTTTGAGAGAGTTGCCAGGATACAATTAATAGAGAAGCAGCAACCCTAGATAATTGTCTGATGAGCAAGATTTATAAACATTTCTTTCCAGCCTGTTTCTCATACCACTAATGAACCCAAGTATGTGTATTTGACCAAATCATCCAGATCACCTCCAAAGCTCTATGAATTCATACGTACCAATGTGACCCTAACAGCATCCCAATGCAAGGGGGAAAGGGGCTCACTGGTGTCTGGTAGTGAGTTTCAGCTGACCTCCCTGGTTGACTGTATCCCAATTCATTAACATCATATCTTGTATCTAAGAGGTGACATGTAAGATACTAATAGAAAGCTAATGTCTTAACAATCATTAATATTATAGTTGGTGTGTGTATACAGAGGATGAATTCAAAATTACAAACATTGGTAATTATGTTCTTAAAGTGTGTCTGCCAGTAGGGCTAACATAAACCCACCCTAGACAAAGAAATGTAGTTCTGCCACCTGGAAGATATTTTTAAGGTTCATTAAGAGACAATGAGACTGTAATTTACATAAAAGGTAAACAAGACCATCATGCCATTAAGGGAAGGAAATAACCACTCAGCCTCACAGCACATGGAGGAAAAAGCAGGAGGCAGATCAGTGCGCATTTTAGCAAACACAAACATAGGAAGAATCTAGCATGGAACTTCCTCTGCTTGAGGCCTGCATTTTGCCTTCCTCATAGCTTGAATGAAATTTATTTTGAGGTGTTAAGCCTTCAGAAGTATAGATTTGCAGAGTCCATTGGGCTACACAAGAGAGGGGCAAATAATTCCAAGTTGTCATGCACCTAAGATGACAAAGGAACAGAGCACTTGGGACTTTGTGGGAGATCCTAACCAAAGAGTTTGATCACTCAGGCATCCTCCTGGAAGAAATATTGGTGAGGAAAAAATCTTGAACAAAGGGTATAGCTTGCTGTGTTATGTCTTAGCCACAAGAAAGTTTTTTTTAATTTGTATTTGCTTGCAACCATTTCTAACGCTTCCCTTGTACTTGAACTCATTTAAAATCCTATCTCATTTCATTAATAAACTTGTCTTGTTCTTAATCTAAACCACCATAGTGCTGTGTTTGAATTAGTGTTTGTTAACTCTGGTCAATGAGATGAACTATGCAATTTGAAGAATTGAAGAACAAATACATCTTATTATTTCTCTGAATGTTCCAAGAGAGGGCTGGACACATCAGGGCAGATGGTTTTGGGGAAATTTGGGACCGAGAGGATTGGCATCACCTCTGCACAAGGTAGCTAGGTGGTAGAGACTAGAATGGGGCTGCTATGTTGTAAATAGGCTGCTGGACTCAGAGTTGCTGTGTCAGAGCGGTTGAACATACCAACACTCAGTGCATGCTTGGCTGCAGGTGGTTGGTGTCCAAGTTGTGAATCACAACAACAGAGCATTTATGGTGCCTGAGGTTACAAGACAGGCAGTGACACAACCCTTCACTGCTCTGGATTGTGACAACCAATGAGACAGAACATGGCCAAAATTGTACTAAAATCAAATCTGCAGAATATTCACATTCTCCTCCCTTCCCCCACACTGCCCCTGGGGTCTTCGGCTATTTCTAATAACAGCTCTATGTGCGTTTTTTAAAAATAATTTGACCACAGCTTGCTGTTTTTCTAAGAATGAGATGGTGATCCAGGTTCTATAATTCACACTTTATACTAATATTCCACATAAAACAGCTTTACAAAATACAGGCTTGGTATTAGTTTGAAAAATAATGTGCTTCATATTAAATCAACCACTTGTGCAAAAATGATAACAACAAAAACCCCAGGTGGGAATAGTTCTGGAGTCCTCAATCATTTAAGACACAGTACATGTCATTTCTAATGTTCAAATCAGTCTTTCTACTTAGCAATGCTGGCAAATCAGAACCCACAAAGAGGTTGTGTGATGGGGGAGGTTGAAACTGCATGAAAGAGAAGCCTGATTGGCTGGGAGTATGAACTACATCTAGAGCCTTCACTGGTCTATTATTCCATATATCCAAAACTGAACTTCACTAAAGCTGTATAAAAAGTTGTTTGATCCTGAGAGTTGCTGAGCACTCCCAGTTCCCATTGACTGACATGGCAGTGGAGGCTACAGAGCACTTTACAGGACTGGGTGCTTTGTTTTAAATGCATTTGTATTAATTAGGCCATGTCTACGCACACAGCACTGCAGCAGCCCCACTCAGGCAGCTGCACTGCTGCAGTGTGTCTGGTGAGAGTTCTTCTGTTGGCATAAAACCCCCATCCACAGAAGAGCAGCAGAAGCTATGTCAGCAGGAATGCTTTTGCAGATATAGTGATGTGCACAGGAACACTTATGGGAGTGTAACCTATGTTGCTCAGGGGGGTAGTTTATTCAAACCCTGATCAACATAAGTTATGCTGAAATAGGTGGTAGTGTAGACATTGCCGTAGTATGTATATTCATGGGCACTCAAGTCCTAACATTTGAAAAAGGTTGGGTTTGAATGAACCTATTTCTCCATAGCAAAATATCACTGCAAACTCACAGGATTGTGTTCAACTAGTTCTTTCATGTTCACTCAGATTCATCAGAAGCCAACTCTGATTAGTGGCCATATTAAAATACCATGCTACTTATCCCAGAATACTTCCAAGCAAATGCAGTTCAAATTTACCAGCAATAGCAGCATGGGGACATATGTGGATATCCTCATAAAGAAAAAAAATTGCAAAGATCTTTGATGAGCTGTTAAGAGGTACACAATAAAAGTTCTAACAAACCACTGCTAGTTCATGGATGAGAGTCCAACTCAAACCAAAGTTGGTTTTGAGCAGTTGGTGGTTTGAAATAAACATTTCACACAGCTCTAATTATTGTACATATAAATAGAAGTATAAAAAATAGATTGATTTATTTTATTAAAACATTCTTTTTCATTTTAATATGTGCTTAAATTTCTCTAAGTGTTTTGAAAAATAAATGTAATTATTTCACACATTGGGGAACAGTTTTCATGAGAATTAGAGCAAATATTGAATACAGTATACAAAAATGTGGTAATTCACAGATATTTTGACAGTAAGAGGAGCTCATCATGACCTACAACAATTTACCACATCTTTAAAGGGCTCATTGCATAATCTTCCAAAACTAAAATTATTTCAGTGCATATTTCAACTTTTGACACTTATCCGAAACACTGAGATTACATCTAACACTGACAAAAATGGAACTTGTTTTGCTCCACTGGTGATGGCAATACGAAAAGATGTAATGTAACATGGTCCAGTTGGGTTTTATTTACCCTTCCTGAGAACTATTCTATGTGTCAGCTTCTATCACTGCTGTTACTAGTGGCATTGTACTGGTAATAAATTACAGGTACCATGTTTCCCAGTCCTTACAAACAGGAGAGCAGAAGTTTTCTCTAAATCATGATGATTTTTTCAAATTGAAGTCTGTGAGTTTTTCTCTGCATCTGGGACCTTTCCTGCAGTCCTTACTTAGGCAAAATTCCAAACAATTTTAACACCATTGGACTAGAAACCATTCTTGTTTTCATTCATGTGTGGTGTCCTCAAAAGCATATTGAGCTCTTAGAAGTGTTGAAAGGAGGAAAGATCAAAAGGGTTCACCAAAACCCATCCCACTCCCAGATCTGCACTGGGTGGAGGAGAAACTCCCATTATTTCCAGCTGCAAAGGAAAGATTTGGGAAGGAAGTAATTTCTGTGTTGAGCATTCCTTTAAATAGAATCCAAGCCAATCAGGAGTCCAAGTGACATGCAGGATTCTGTTAATAAGGATTAAGTCACTTCTATCAAACAGCTGTAATAGTTCATTACTGTCAAGCAAAATTTTCAATGACTTTGGGATTTGGCTGCATAAAAATGTCAGGATTTCACTCTGTATATTTAACTTTTTAACAATACAAAATTAATAAGCAGGCCCAATACTGTGCATTAAAAATGAACCAACCAATAGGAACAGTTGAAAAACTATAATTGGTCAAGTATCTGCCTGACATTTGCAGTTCTTCGAATGAATGTTGCAGCATAGACTTGCCTAACTTTGACAGTGAAACCACAGAACAATAAATACTTACAGCATAATCCAATAATTCTGTTTACAATCATTAACCCTTTTAATTATTTACAGAGTGCCACACCAAAGCAAATGCTGAAAGAATCTGAAAGCTGTTAAAGACTGAAAATAATTAGAGACCAGGAAGTAGTTCTAAAAGTAATGTGAATTGTATTTAGCTAAAGAACTTCTTGTGGAAATATAATTAAAGATTTGCATTCTTGTGAGTAAAAAGCATGGACATTTTCCTAATCTTGGCCAACATGTTATTTTGTGCCTGCATAACCATTTGCCACATTGTCAAATCAGTTAATATATGTAAGTATATCTTACCTCTCCAAAATGCAAAGTTGTGGAATTCAAGTTTTATATCACAATGTTTGTACTTTGTTCTAGTTAGTCACTCCAATACAGTATTGAATTCTATAGTTGTAAGACTCTAGAAGGACGATGTTTAAAACAAAAAACATTATGTAACACTATTATACAATTAATTACTGTTTTTCATTCACTCATTTAATTTAACATGTTGACAATTTAAATCGTATTCTATCAGTCACTAAATTTACACATTTAGGGTACATCTAGACTATAGGCTTTTGTCAACAGAAGTTTTGTTGACAGATACTGTCGACAAAGCTTCTGTCGACAAAGAGCGTCTAAACTACATCCAGTTCTGTCGACAAAGCAAGTCGCTTTGTCGACATGACAGTGTAGACGCAAAGGACCGTAAAGATGTAATAACGCCTTCTGTCGACAGAACTCTGTCGACAAAAGGCATTATTCCTCATAGAATGAGGTTTACAGCCATTGACAAAACTGCTGAGTTCTGTCGATGTTATGTCGACAGAACTCAGCGGCAGTGTAGACGCAGGTATAGTTTTGTCGACAAAAGTCCACTTTTGTCGACAAAACCCTGTAGTCTAGACACACCCTTAGAGTAAAGTATAATCTGCCTTTTGTATCACTTCTCTCTCCTTTCTTTTTTAATCCTTTGCCTATTTAATCTATGTGTAAGGAAAAGAAAATAGAAAGCAGGAGTGGTTCAGTGCATTCTCATTGCAGTCAGGAGCCTCAAAACTGAAAACCTTGGAATGAAGTTCATAATAATCTTTGAGATGAAATGTATTCTATCAAAATCCATGTTTGCCATAAAATTGTGTCACTTGAAAGAGTTACTTGATGCATCCCAAAGATACTGTGCACAATTGATAATGAAATAACAGCATTTCTGTTGATAAATATTGCTTTGATTGGGGATACCTAGAGGAAACTGTGGCATCATTAGTAGCAATAATGGAACAGATTCACTGCTTTGTTAAAGCTGCTTTGTACCTGTGATGGGGCACCTGTCCTGCACTGGTCTAAAAGGGTTAAATCCAGCCTTGGGAGAGGGCTGGGGCTGTAGAGCAAGCAGTTGCAGTGGATATCAGCCAGTTCAGGCCCAGCTGAGGGCTATATAAATAAGATCTCCTGGAGGGCAGTACCCAGAGGGCTGGATGCTGTGGTCTGGGAAGGTGTCAGTCCTAATGTTAAGTGGCAGAACCATTAACATATAAACAGGGAACAGCAGATGAGACACCAGCTGGAAGGGGGCACTCCAGGATTTAATTGAGCTAGCAGGAGTGACCAAGTGACCAGCAGGAGGCACCATGGTAGTGAGTCATACCCTGTTACAATACCACATCAAAACCAGGCTCATGCCTGGTGTCCTCAGGATCTGAGAGTCACAATGAGTCACAAGGATCCCCATCCCCACTAAGTTCCACCAGGCCCCACAGGGCCAGTCCCGTAGATCTAGCTATCCCTACTGAAGAACAGGAAAAAATATTTTTCATTGACTGGTAATACACAGAGTCCCGCAGTGGTGTCCTGTTTTTGCTTTGTGATGTTGTGTCGTATGGTTTGATTTATTTTAGATCCAAGGGAAACCAAGACACTTCAAAGATACTTAACCACTTTCTTATTTATTGCAAGCTTTAAGCAGTTAATATAATTGTTTAAATTTCACAAGCCTTAAAAACAATTACTATAAAATTTAAACCTTAAATACTATACATTCTAAAGCAATTAATACAGTGCAAAGCAATGCAAAAGCAATTAATAGAAGATCTACTATAATATAATAATAAAGCCTAGTTCACTTACACTTTACCCATATGCCACCTACAGTACCAGGCAGGAGGTCGTGGTCCCTTTGATTCCCACTCGCTGGAACACCATGCACTGGGATCGCCAGTGCGAAGGGCCTATTTACTTCTAGTTACATCGAGCAGGACCTGTGGGTCAATCCTGCTCATTCCCTCCCATCGATTCTTCTCTCTAAGCCCATTTTATAGCAAAGCAAGACTTGGTCATTCTAATAATATTTACCAATTGATTATGTATTGTGTAAGATACGTAAAATGCCCAATGCCCTATTTGGGGTACATCCTGCTACTCAAGATGTTACAAAAACTATATGTATAGTTAACAGTTTTATGGCTGCATCTGTAATTTTTGCTTATCAGACACAAAAGTACCAGTATGAGGTTGCTTGTCGTGTGTTTTCGACATCTCGCTATACCGCTTAATCTGCATTGTTATGCAAAACAATTCCTGCCTCTCAAAGCTTTTCCCTTCCAAACCTTCCTTATATGCACCAGACTTGAGACAGGCCTGGGTTTTGCTTTTTAGGGATCCGCACGGTGGTTGAGGCAGATATTATTGTTGAGGCAGGGCCGTCCAGGCTTCCCTACATGTTGCCTCATCATAACTTATCAGCAACACATGCTATGAGGCGACAGTGGCAGTGCAATACCAGGATGGGTGGCGCTGTGACTCCAGCTGAAATAATCTATTCTTCCCCTCCTATTCCTGGCTTCATAGAAGGTTGGGGCAAGAGTCCAATGACTTGGTCCAAGGCTGCCCATGCCATCTCATTTGTGTCAGGCAAAGGAAACAGAACTTCAGCTAAACAGACTATATGAGGATTACATGAAGCTCTGCAGCCATTAGGCTGAGTTCATTGGGTACCAAAGATACACATGTGACAGAATGGAACGTGTCTGACTCAAATTATGAACACATTTTGTGTTGTATGGTAAACTCATGGCTAAATGATCCCAGAGCAAGCCTACTGAATTGCTTTCCAGACAGCAGTCCTCTCCTAGAAAGGCACTTTACACCTCATTTGACCACTGAGAAGCCACCATCTGTAAAGCTCTATTCCCTCTCTTGTGCACCTGCCAGGCCTCAGCACAATCTTGACCTAAAAATTATCTAGAGCAACCCTGAAGCCTTTGACATGACTAACATGTGGGTTAGAGGAATGTCAAATGTGTTGTGTTAAAAGTACACACAAAAAACAGCAAGGGTAAATAATTCAAGGATGATAATAATGTTGATAGTCCACTAGGAAATCATCTGAGTCTCCTCAATAAAATCCCTGTAGTGATGTTAATCTTTGATTTTCAGTAAAAACTCAGTGCTAGAAGAGAGAACAATATGAAGCCAGCAGTAATTGAACGCTATTAGGTCTCTTTCTGAATAATCTATTGGTAATGTAAAATATAGCGCACCCCCTTCTGTCCCACTGACTGAAGTGAGAGTTGTATAGGCTCACCACACTCAAAGATCAGGCCTACAGGGATTTTGTTTTTAAATAAATTTAAAATCTTGTGGCCAACATGTCCCCCACAAAGTACCCATTTCTGTGCATTCAAAAGGTCTTTGCACATAGACATTTGATATTTGCATGTCCCAGAATGTACAATTTAAAGCTTGTGAATTCAGCGGGAGCTGCATGTGCTCAGCAACTTTGAAGTGAAATGCTCAGTTAGTGTAGGAATGGTCATCTTTGTAAGACCCACAGTTAGTGGATAAACAGAAGAAAAAGCAATACAGGCCACTTTTACATTGTAGCTTAAATCAGGATTACATTGTAGATGTCTAAGGGTACAGCTACACAGCAGCATTATTTCGGAATAACTGATGTTATTCCAAAATAACAAAAAGCGCGTCTACACTACAAGCCTTTATTTTGAAATAATGTCAAGCTGGAGGACTTCTTACTCTGACTCATGGTAACCCTTATTTCACGAGAAGTAAGGGAAGTCCAAGGAAGAGTATTCTTCCTTCGACTTCCTGCTCTGTAGACAGCACCAAAAGCCGAATTAAGCTCTTTTGACCTAAGATAGCAATTGACATAGCTGAAGTTGCATAGCTTAATTCAACTTTAGCCCTGCTGTGTAGATGTACCCTAACTTTTGACATCCAAGTTTGAGAGTTTTGGCCAATAGCCAACTTTTTACTGGTACTTGGGTGTTGTTGTGCTAAGCCTTGTAACATCTGACTTAAGAGTATAAAAAGTCTCATTTTCAAAATAGATTTAGTCACGTAAATCTAAATCCCATTGACAATTAATGGGGTTTAGACTGCAAAGTGCCTAACTCCCTTTCAAAAATGAGATTTTGGGCTCTTAACACAGGGTGTTGCAATGTTGAGAGCAGACACCTTTTAAATACCTTTAAAAATCGAGAGCTAAAGACCTTGCCTAAGGTTACAGAGAAAGTTAGTGCTTGAGTCAGGATTCAAACCTATAGATTCCAGGCTTCCTGTGCTGTGCTCTTAAATCACTGCATCATATCACTCTCATTTTAAAAAAAAATAATGATATGGTAAACAAAACTAAGGCTCCTTTAAGTACAAAGGAGAAAAAATGCAAGTATGCACTTTGTGCTGAAACAGATTTTATTTACATGAAAATAACACTGCTTTACAAGATTGGCTTTCATTGAGGTTTATATCTTCAGTTAATTTAATTTTTTTCTTGGCACTCACAAAATCATAATATAAGTTTTCAAAGGCAGTAGTGCTGTTTTGGTGAGGATCATACTCTGACAGACATAATGGCTGAAAAAATTATATGATAGTCTAAACCCAGAAGGGAAAACAGCATTCAGCTTTGAAAAATTCATACCAAAAACCTTGGATCTGAGATTACAGCATCTATTATAAGAAATAAATTGGTTTAACAGGAATCCATGCAATATGCTAGATCTTTAGACAAGGCCAGGTTCTGACCTCTCTGACACTACATTGTATCATTCCCTTGATATCCTCCTGATGTACATCACCATAGGAGAGATAAAAATCAAGCCCTGTGTCTAATATACATGTGCAGCTGCATTTAGAAAAAAATTATGACCCATATTTTCAAAAATAGGCCTCCATTTTTGTACATGCAATTTTATCTGAGCAAACACCTCCAATCACACTTTGAGTACTTAACAGCTGCACACATGACAGAGACAGCTGTATACACAACTGGTCTGTAAGTGTACATTCAAGTGTTCATGCAGGCAAAGGTCTAGATTAAAGGTCTAGAAAACATGACCTATGAGGGAAGACTGAAAGAAATGGGCTTGTTTAGTTTGGAAAAGAGAAGACAGAGAGGGGACATGATAGCTGCTTTCAAGTACCTAAAAGGGTGTTACAAGGAGGAGGGAGAAAAATTGTTCTCCTTGACCTCTGATGATAGGACAAGAAGCAGTGAGCTTAAAATGCAGCAAAAGAGGTTTAGGTTGTACATTAGGAAAAACTTCCTAACTGCCAGGATGGTTAAGCACTGGGATAAATTGCCTAAGGAGATTGTGGAATCTCCATCATTGGGGATACTTAAGAGCAGGTTAGACAGACGATGATCTATATGGTGTGTGGTACTGCTGTGAGGTCGGAGGCTGGACTTGATGATCTCTCGAAGTGCCTTCCAGTTCTATGATTCTATGAAGGTTAGGTTGAGGGCCCTATAAATGTACACAAGTAAAATTAATTTAAAAATTAAGTTTATTCTCTCAGAGAAAGTTGTTTTCACAAATCTCAGATTAAAGTTCAGAGAATAAGGCTTTGTCGACACTGGTATGTTTTGTCACCAAAAACTGCCTTTTGTTGACAAAATAGTGAGAGCATAGGTACATACTACAATGCAACTTTTGTTGGGAAAACCCCCAGTTTTAGTGACAAAAAACTTCTGCCCCTGCAAGAAACTTTTGTCTTTTTTCCTCCCTTTATTGTTGACAAAGAGCCAGTGTGGATTCTGCTATTTGTTTTGTCAAAAGAACTGGCTTCTGCCAGTATCCCACAATGCCTGCCCTGATGGCTGTGTTCAGTGTTTTGTGATCTCTGCTGCCCTGCAGGCACACACCTCCCCTTTCAAAGCTCTGGAAAGTATCTGATAGCTGAATAAATTGTTCCGTTTGGGGAACAAACAAAAAGAGCAAATCACTGGAATGTTCCTATTCTGCCCTGCTAGAAACACAGCAGCAGGCAGACTCTTGCTGCTGGGGGAAGGCTGGAGAGACTGCAGTGCTGCTTTGACATTCCTCAGCATGAAGAGCTCACAGAGCTATTCAGAATACTGCCCCCAACAGCTGAAAATGCTGTGGGAGAATTCAGAAAGAATCCCAAGGAGCACAGGGATCAGCTCTGCCTTCCCACAACACTGCACTGTGGGATGCTTGCTCACACATTATACTAGGTTATATGGAGATATACCTATCTCATAGAGCTGGAAGGGACCTTGAGAAGTTACCACATCCAGTACCCTGCCCTCACAACAGGACCAAGTACAGATCCCTGACAGATTAGCCCCAGATCCCTAAATGGCCCCCTCAAGGATTGAGTTGACAACCCTGGGTTTAGCAGGCCAGTGTGCAAACCACTGAGCTATCCCTCCTCTAGCCATTGATAAGACAGCTAGCAATGTGGCCATGAAATGTCAACAATGGAATGCAGAAAACCAGTTTGATCGGTTTGCACAAAATAATGGAAAAGCTGATTTAGGATTCGGTTGATAAAAAATGACAGGAATGTAATTAAAGCCAGTGAACATGATTTTATGGAAAATAAGACTTGTCAAACAAACTTGATTTCATTCTTTAATGAGACTGCAAGACTGGTTAATTAAGGTAACTGCAGATGTTCCATACCTAGACTTTTATGAGGCGTTTGACCTAATACTGCACAAAAATCTGATATTTAAAACTGGCACTACACAATGTCAATAGAGCACATGTTGAATGGATTAAGAACTGACTAACTGACAGCTCTCAAAAAAGCAGTTGCCAGTGGGGAATCATCACTGATTGGCACTAGGCCCAATGCTATTCAACGTTTTCATCAGTGATCTGGAAGCACATACAAAATCACTGATGATAAAATTTTCAGATGACAAAAAGATTGGTGGAGAGGTAAAAAATGATGAGGGTAAGGCAGTCATAAAGAGCAATTTGGATCACATGGCATCCTGGCTGCAGTCAAACAAAATGCAACTTAATACAACCAAATGAAAAATTATGTAACTAGGAATAAGAAATGCAATCCATCCCTACAGAATGCAGGATTGTATCCTGGAAAGCAGTGACTCTGAAAAGGATTTAAGGGTCATAGTGGCCAATCAACTGAATGTAAGCTCCCAGTGTGATACTGTAGCAAAAAGGTCTAATATGATTATTGGTTGTATAAACAGGGGGGCAGCAAGTATGAGCAGAGAGGCAATTTTACGTTTATCTACAGCATTCATGAGACAGATACTGAAATACTACATGTGGTGTCCATATATTTAAATGGGTGTTGAAATATTGGAGAGGGTGCAGAAAAGAGACACAAAATTATTCAAGAAATTGAGAAAATGTCTCATGGTGAGATTTAAAGAGCTCAATCTGTTTATATTATCACAAAGATTGAGCACTAACTTGATTATGGTGTATAAAGGATCTTCACAGGGAGAAAATACCAGGTATTAAAGGACTCTTTAATCTAGTAGAGAAAGTCATAACAGGAACTGATGACTGGAGGCTGAAGCCAGACAAATTCAAAGAAAAAAAAGGCACACATTTTGAACACAAGAGGTAAATAAACACTGCAATAAATTGCTAATGGAAGTGATTAATTCTCCATCTGTTGATGTCTTCAGATCAAGACTGTATATTTTCCTAGAAATTATGTTTTAGTCTAACACAAGTTATTGGGCTAAATAGAAGGGTAATGGTGTAAAATGTAATTGCCTGTGAAATATAGATCTAATGGACCCTTGTAGGCCCAAACTCTATGAATCCACAAAAGTCTGAAATAAAATTCAATGTATAATAAAGTGAAAAAGAGGGAGCTGTATAGCAATGATTATAAATTAGCACTTATGAAATGCAGAAAATTGTTAAAGTCAGCTAAAGGCATCAGTGAATATCTATGGTTGATAGGGTTCAGGATAAAAATAAGGAATTTGTAAAATATATCATGAGTAAAAAAAATCCTAGCAATGGTAAGGTTCATTAATAGATAGGGATGTTAAAATTGTGAATCATGGTGCAGAAAAAGCAAAAGGATCTGATAAATATTTCTGTTCTTTGTTTAGAAAGAAGCTGGATGATATATGTTCATATCTTCCAGAGATAAAGTCTTTCACTCTCTCATATCTTCCAGAGATAAACAAAGTATTTATCAAGTCATTACTGGAATACAGTGTCCAGTTCCAGTGTCCACACTTTTTAAAGTATATGGACAAATTCCGAAGGATTCAGTAAAAAGTTAGAAAATAATTTGAGGTCTAGAAAACCAGCGTTATACCGAGGGTATGTCTACACTACAGTGTTATTTCGAAATAGCTTATTTCGAAATAGTTATTTCAAAATAGCTTATTTCGAAATAACATGTCTACACACAAAATGCATTTCAAAATAGCACTGAGTGGACTCTGAATCGCACACTGAGTGGACTCTGAATCGCATTTAAGGCTGGCCAGAACCAGTTCCGGCAGAGCACCAGGTCAGGACTTACTGTGTGGGGCTGCCGCCTGAGGCTATCTGAGGTCTGTGCTTAAAGGGACCCCCCCTGGACAGCCAGTTCTCAGGTTTCCCTGCTTGCTTGTCTATCTCGATGAGGGACAGCAAAGCATTTTGTCTCTGGGTACTCTGGTTGCCCTCACTCGGGACACCACAGCACTCTGCAACATGGAGCCAGAGCTGCCCCTGGGCACTCTGGTGCTTCTCTTGGACGCGTTGCTGTGAGCCCGGCTGCACTTTCTGCAGGCTGCCATCCGGGAGGTCCATCGGGGAGGCTGTCAGTATCCAGGAGGCCCTGCAGGAGAGCTTCCACCCTGAGGAGCACTAAGAACCTCCCTGGTCTGCCCCACTGGGGGCTTGTGCCTCATTCCTCCCTTGAGTCCTTCCACTTACCCCTCCCTAACCCCCCTTCCTGATGTCAAATAAAATACACGTATTTTCATGAACACAAATTCTCTTTTTTTAACAAAACTGGGGGAAGGGAATGAAACTCTGGTGAGACTGGGGAAAGGAGGCAGGAGAGGGGAGAAGAGAGGGTGGGAGAGGGGAGGCGGAAACCTGGGAGGAGGGAGCTGGAAGGGGGAAGCAAGGGGAAGAAAGGGGAGGGGAAGCTCAGGGCTCAGGGTTGGGGGGTCTCGCCGGACCAACTTGATTATCATGTAAACCTGCTCCTGGGTTTGCATGTGGCTTTTGGTGGCCAGGCTGGCAGCTATCCTGCCATAGACGGTCGCGTTCCTCCGTCTAGTGCGGAGATCATGGACGTTGGAGGCATCCCCCCCAAACCTGAATTAGGTCCATGATCTCCATCCTGGACCAGGAAGGCGCCCACCTTCTCCGGGCCCTGTCAGGCTCCTGCTGGCTGCCCGTGGCTTGCTGCCTCATGTTTTGAAGCCACTGGGTCAGGGGCAGTGACTACTGGCTCTGGGCTGGCAGGCTTGGAGCTGGCACAGGCACTGCGGCCAGAGTCTACCCCTTTAAGGGCTCTGGGGAAGGGGGGGAGAGAGAGGAGTGTTCTTGGTTGAGGCTGGAGTGGTCACCAGGGCACCCTGGGAAGGCTGGAGGCCACCTATTTCGAAATAAGTGTCTATACAGCACTCATTTCGAAATAGCTATTTCGAATTTGGCATTATTCCTCGTAGAATGAGGTTTACCAAATTCAGAATAAGCACTCCGCTATTTTGAATTTATTTTGAAATAGAGGTTTGGCTGTGTAGACGCTAGGAAAGTTATTCTGAAATAAGGGCTGTTATTTCAAAATAACTTTGCTGTGTAGACATACCCTGAGAGAGTTAAAAAGCTCAATTTATGTAATTTATCCAAAGGATGTTAAGAGGTGATTTGTGTGATGCTGACAGACTAGGTGCCACTCCAGCATATGCCAAGGTCCCCATGACTCAACTTCATAGTGACTAGCACACAGCTGAAATCAGTCTGGCTCCTCTGTGTGTTAGTATTGTTAAAATAGGAATTAGAATTCTAAGAATTTGTTACATCTTTAGATACTATAGAAAGCTTGTGAGTTGTTATATGCATCGATCTTACTTACAATATCTCTATTTCATATTGTAAGATAATAGTTGAGTTTTTATATTACAAACCTCGGTAACTTGTGTAAATCATCAGGCAGGAAAGAGATATTAACTATTGTGAAATGCTGGTCTCCGACAAAAGGGGTTATATCCTGCCTGTGATGGGGTTTACCAACCCTGCACTGGCCCTGGAGGGGTTAACCAGGCCTGCTTGGCTGAGAAGGCCCCTCCCGCACAGCCCTGCTGAGCATGCTCCAACTGCAGACCTAGTATGAAAGCCAGGGGGAGACGCTCAGTCAGGGCTGACCATGGGAGGGGAAGGAGCTCCTGTCTGAACACAGTTGCAACCATGGCAAGCAGACTCTAGGGAGAGCAAGTAACCTGGAAGATGCCGGTGGGGAAGATGCCAGCCAGTGGACAGGGTAGGAAGTAGCCCATGACGGGGAGCAGGAGGCCTCTCAGCAAGCTCAGTGTGTTTCAGGCACATTCTCCACTAAGCCAGTGGTGGGACATGCCCACCACTGACAGGGCCCTGGGCTGGGGCTGGTGGAGAGGGAGGGCCTGGGTCCTCCTACCCCAGCCCCCATTTACCCCCCAGAGGGGTGTGTGTCTGTTGTGATGCTGATTTGGCTATTGGGCCTTGCTGACCTGTGGACTAGGGTTGCCAGGTGTCCAGTATTCACCTGGATAGTCTGGTATTTTTGGCTCCTGTCTGGTAAAAAAAATTCAGAGAATACTGGACACCTAAAATGTCTGGTATTCTCTGAATTTTTTCCCCAACCAGTGGGCAGAAACGCCAGGCACTTGGCACCCCCTACAAACACTCAGCGCCTGGCCTCTCCTGGCTCCCAACACCCCCAGGCCCCATGCTTACCTGGTTCCCTAAGGCTGCTGGCACAAAATGGCTGCCGGCCAAAAGACCTCGGGGAAGCAATGCTTTCCCCTGGGTCTTAGTGTTCAACTGCTCCCATTCCTATTCCTGCACTCACTTTCAAAGGACGCTTGCTGTTTGGTCTCCCTCCCATTTTTTTCCCCTTCAACAGAATTTTTCCTCTTCTTTTGGGAGTGGGTTCGGTATTTTTGTTTCAACCATCTGGCAACCCCACTGTGGACTGCAGGTTACTATGGACTAGGCCGGTGGGGCTTGCTGCCCCCTGCTAGAGGCTATTGCTAGGAGGCCCGATTATGGGCTGAGGCCACACAGATGGGGCTCAAGAGATCCCCTCCTGCCCAGCTTCCCATCCTGTGACACTGCCCAACAAAAAAAGGCCCAATGACACTAGACAAACTAGAGTAGAACATTAAAGAGGACAAAAAAATTTCTTCTTTACTCCTGCTCCCCTTGAAGATGGGTCTTTCAAGTGAATTTCTCCCATCAGCTGAATTTGCAGCTCAAAGCAGAAGGGGTGAAGGAAATAAAAACCACTAACAAGGGGGAACTGGCTCTCATTGCTACTCGGACTCTGGAGGCTTGTTTTCTAGGCATAAACAAGGGATTTCCAACTGTGCATTCTGGGAAATATATATTATCTTTTGACATGTAAGATTGTAACTCATTTTTTTTATGTTTACCTGTTTAAACCTTGTAAATATCCTTCTTGTCTCTTTAATAAATTTTTAGATAGTTTATTGTGGGATTGAATTCAAGCAATTGACCTGGGATAAGTGAGTGGTCCTTTGGGATTGGTTCTGGGGTGAAGCTGGGCTGAGGGATTTGGGGTGCAGGCTGCCCTGAGGCTGCAGCAGGGAGAGAGGACTTATCCCAGCCATCTCTCCCTACAGCCGTGGTCACCAACAGGTCGATCACGATCGACTGGTCGATCGTGAGGCCTCGACCAGTTGCTCACGAGGTGTCCTGTCCGCCTCGCCCCCATTTCCCTCCCACCCCCAAGAAGCCCCACTGCCTATCTCAAGTGAAAATGGAGGTAGTGTCGGCTTCCCGGGATGGACAGAAGTCCCGCAGCTTAGCGCCACTTCCGGCGATTCTGGAAGTGCGCTAGCTGTTCTGCTGGGTGTACTGTGGGAGGGAGCATCGGCTCCCTGCACCGCACAGGAGGGGTGAGTCAGTCCCGGGGGAGGCGCACGCGGGGGGGGTCGGCCCCGGGGCAGGTGCGCGTGGGGCTTCCCTGCGCCGGGGGGGGGGCGGCCCCAGGGCAGGCACGCATGCGGGGCTTCCCTGCGCAGGGAGGGCGGTGTCGGCCGCGGGGCAGGCGCACACGGGCTTTCCCTGCGTCGGGGGGCTCGGCCCCGGGGCAGGCGAACACGGGGCTTCCCTGCGCCGGGGGGGTCGGCCCTGGGGCAGGTGTGCACGTGGGGCATCCCTGTGCGGGGTGCTGGCCCCGGGGCAGGTGTGCGTGGGGCTTGCCTGCACCGCGGGGGGGGAGGGGGTCGGTCCCAGGGCAGGCGTGCATGGGGCTTCCCTGCACCGCGGGGGCGGGAGGGGAGTCGGTCCCAGGGCAGGCACACGCGGGGTTTCCCTGCGCCGCGGGGGGGGAGTCGGGTCCAGAGGAGGCATGCGCTGGCTTCCCTCTCGGGGGGGGGAGGGAGGGGTTCCTGGGAGGAGGCAGATGCAGGGGATTCTCTGCCTCCACTGGCACCCCAGCCCCCACTGCCCAGCCACAGAACTCTGTCCCCACTCCCCGAACTCTGTCCCCACTGGCACCCTGTCCCCAGCTGCAGAAACCTGTCCCCACTGGCACTCTGTCCCCTACCGCAGAACCCTGTCCTCTGCCCTCCCAGCACCCTGTTCCCTCTCCCCTGCCCCCAGCCGCAGAACTCTGTCCCCACAAAATGTATAATTATAAATGCTTCATTTTAGATTTAAATAGCATGAATAAAAAACAGACCATTTATTTCATAACTATAAACATGTGATTTTAATTTTATATATCGCATAATTTAAAAATAAACTGTTTATCAGAGTGTGTAAGTAAGGGCTGGGGATAGCAAGTGATGGACAGGAGGAGAATAGAGAGGGCGGGGCTTCAATGAAGGGGCGGGGCGGTAGATCTTTGCCTGTTCTGAGATTTAAAAAGTGATCTTGGGTGTAAAAAGGTTGGAGACCACTGCCCTACAGTATCAGCAATGACAGCCAGGAATTTAACTACTAAAATGCATATCAACAGAAGACCATTATATTGACTTGCTGTTGTGGAGGCCCTTTCCAAAGGATCTCACCCGTGGGCCACATGTTGAGCCCTGCACTATGGGCTGCAAACAAGTGGGCTGTAGGCACCTGGGCTGGGGCTGAAAGAGGCATTTCTCCCTGCTGCAGCAGGTCTGGGGTTGGGGGACAGGTGTCTCTCCCCATTGTGGCCCTAAGCAACTGAGTGGGCTTTCATAGGCTGCTACACTGCCATGTGGCCACACAGTTTAAAGCAGGGCTACTCAACATGCCTGCGGCCCACTTGTTTGCAGCCCATAGTGCAGTTTGGGGATACACAGGGCTCAACATGTGGCCCGCGGGTGAGATCCTTTGAACAGGGCCTCCACAACAGCAAATCAATATAATGGTCTTCTGTTGATATGCATTTTAGTAGTTAAATTCTTGGCTGTCATTGCTCTTTAAAAGTACTGTTATATGGGTGGAAATCAGGTAAATATTGCATTTTATTAATATCAACAGAACTGACTTAAATGGGACCTGCGTGTTGTGTAGTCTTGCGTTAATCTTTGTATTCATGCCCATCAATATGAAAGAAGCTATTTGCATATATATTTGCGTGTATATGCAACCACACTTAAGTTGCGGCCCTCAGCATGTGCTGTATTGTGGTCTCTGGGGCTTCCACAGTTGAGTAGCCCTGGTTTAAAGGGAACTTAGGATGTGGAAGAGGCTCTGTCATGTAAAGTCTTTGTCAAGATTGGGTGCTACGCCCCTCCTCTGAGCTCTTCATAAGGCACATGGTCTGCTTCAACACAGTATACTAACAGCTGATTTGTTAGTGTTCTAGTCTCATGTTGACATCATTTTAGCTTAAACAGGTTGTTTCTATTTACACACTTATCTAAATACACATGAAACACACTGATCTTGACATGTAAATGAAGATAGGTGACTTTAAAATTTAGTAAAATATGTGGAATCAGCTTGATCCAAACAAGGTTGTGCTTAGGTTGATGTGGCCCTCCTGTGTAATATGCTTGGGCACAGCTGTTCTAGCTTAACCGGAATTTATGGATGTGGAACAGGAATCACTTGGTGCAATTCTATGACCTGTGCTGTGCAGAAGTGTTCCTTCTGGGCTTAATCTATTCATCTATAGTTTATAGGCATTTAATTCTTGTTTAGGCACCTCAAAATCTGGAGGTGGAAGGTTCCATATAAATATAATGTAAAATGTTGTTGATGAACTACATAATCACTTTGAAAGAGACAAGGGTTTCTTCATTCTACTTTTTAAAAATACAGCCCTGTTTTTCACCCCTTTAACAAACATTGAATTTTTCACAAGTGAAAGAGAAAGGAGAATTAGTCCTTTCCCCAGCAACTAGTGTGACAGATGTGGAATTGCTATCTAAGAAACCTCAGAATATTGATATTCAATTTAGGCTTGGTTTTACACTACAGTTAGATTGACATAGGGCAACTTATATCAGCCTAACTATGTTAGTGTCTACACTACAGTTTTGCTCCCACCGATGTAGGTGCCCTGTTACACCAACATAATTACTCCATCTCCATGAAAGGCATAGGGTTTACGTTGGAGTAGCTAGGGCAATGCAGTGTCTGTAGGCACTGTGCTCCTCACATTGACTGCTGTCTGTCTGTCTTTGGCTGTTGGTGGAGACATGAAATTGTAAAGAAAGCTGGCTTCCAAACTGCACTGCTGCAGGGTCTCCAGTCCAAGCTGGCCTGCTGCCCTGGCTCCCTGCTGGGGACCCTACTGCCCCCTGGAGTCCCGGAACCCTGACTCCTGTTGGGAAGATGGCAGCTGGTTGGACTCTGGACATGGATCTTCCCCACCAAAGGCAAGAAGCCTAGGAGCAGCTGGGTTCCTAGTGAGGAGCTATGGAAAACTGAGGACCTTGGCTTTCAGCCCTTAACACTACCCCTCCTCCATCAATGGAAGTGCTCCTAGTGAGGATGCACACCACAAAGGAGGGTAGTCAGTAATTATCACATAGGTTGGCTTACAGCCAGCCAAACATAGGTCAACTTCATTTTGTAGTGCAGACATGCCTGGAGTTATTGTGATAGATTGTATAGTTTATACAGAGAGTAGTGGAATATTTATTATATGTTTATATTGCTCCATTTCAGTGAGATCTGTGCAGGAAGGCAACACAATGGCTCCCCAGATAAAAATGACCCAGCACACACTTGAAAGACAATGGAGCAGGCTGTTAACTTTGAGGATCATGTCTCCAAGTTGCATGCCTTGTTTTACCGAAATTGGGAGCCTGGAGATCTAAAGAAAAGTTAAAAAGCTCTTCTCTCCCAGGAGAACAAGAGGGGTCAATTGTCAGCAGCTGTCAGGAAGATAGGCTGACACTGAGAGAGGCTCTGTACAGACATCCTGAAAGAGCTGAGTCTTTCCCCAGACCCAGGGAACAGTAAGCCTTAGGGGAAGGCAGATACACAGACAGACTCTTTGATTGCTAGTAAGATCTGTTTTTCTTAAATGTTTTGTTCAAAATAAATTATATTTTGCTTCAAGTGTTTGGTCACTAGTTGCCATTATTATTGCTTCTTGAGGGTGCTGAAGATAAATCAGGCCAGCTCAGGTAATAACTGTTAGCACCTGCAGCCTGTCACCAAAGGCCTGATGTGAATGTGGATGAACCACATATCTTCACCCCAAGAGTGAGGTGATGGCTTGAGGCCCAACACCCGAGGGGGCTTCAAGCCACCAAGGAGACCAGGGGAGGTCCTAGCTTAGGAACTGTAACAACCACCTCAGTTTAGATTTTCTGGATAATGCAGCTCTCATTTAGGCACCAAAATAACTGGTAGTTAGGTGCTGAGCTCTTTTTGTCCATTTAACTTGTGGCATATTCTTTATACAAATTAACATAATGCCCAGAAAATCATTAAATGAGCCAGGTTTATATGGGCAGCATTGGGACTGTTTCCCTGACAGAATGAGAGAGAAAACATAAAATGTCAATTACAAAGCAGTATATTCAAACCAAAGTTTCATTTTTCCAAGAAAAGAAAGATAAGTGAGTGTGGTCAAGAATCTAGACAGTGGCACAGGCCATTTAATTAGACATGATCATTCTCATCTTTCTCCCCATCTCTCAGTCTTTTATGGAAGACACACAGTACTGAATTCAGGCATGAATTGGAACATTTTGGAGAACTGGAGAATTTTCAGCACTAATATTCAGACACAATTCTGGGGAAGTGGTAGATATGGTATATCTTGCCTTTAGTAAAACTTTTTACACTGTTTCGCATAATCCTTGCAGCAATTTAAGCCCATTGCTTCTTGTTCAATCCTCAGATTATGAATAATTCTCCCTCCTCATAACAACCTTTTATGTACATAAATAGAATAAAAACTGTTCTTCTAGCACATGTGCAAACATTCAGCACTTAAACATAATTTGCATAAAATTATTTCTTTCCTCAGTGCAGCCAAAAATAAACCAAGCTTAAAGTTCTAGGGTTGGCCATGTTGGATGAGTCACTTACAAATTTCATTCTTAAAATTCCAAAGTGATATGGCCAGAAGGGGCCATTATAATCATGTTGTCTCATCTCTTAAATAATAGTGATTTTTTTTCTTGTTCATGTAACTCAAACTGCAAAACCAAATTGTCTCAACTTTCTTTAAATTATAAAAATAATAATTTGGAAGCCAAGACGAAGCACAGGATTTGTCAGTCTTAACTTGGCAAAAGGAATTTGTCTGAGAAAGTTGTGTGTAAATGCAAAAGGCTTGGGTAAGATGAAACATGAGAACCCACACAACTAGAAATTAAAATGTCAGTGTATACTGCAGCTATAGTAAAACAGAACTACGTGGTATGTCTATATCATAAAACCTTATTTTTGTGACATGTTCAGCGAAATCTGTCTGTTCCATTGTATATCTGTCCCAATCCCAGAAAATAGAACTCCTTGGACTTTCCAGTAGACTAACAAAGCGCTCACCTATTAGAGGGAGACTCATGTTTCAGTGTCTTAATCTTCAGATGGGCAGGATTTTTTTTTAAGGAAAATAAACAAATTAGGCAACAAACCATTTTGTTTTATCACTTGTATCTCCCCTGGTAAAAATGAGGACATACCATCAGAAAATGTAGACATAATATTAACCTCAATCATTAAAGTAATCCTTCAGGGTTGGAAATATGCTGTTCCACATCATATAGACCATTACATCTGTTCCATCTTCTTGACTTGTACATTTCAGATCTGTCATACTCTTAAGCATAGTAATTTGGAATCATTCCTCACATTTGGAATCATACAACTGAAAATCTTCTCAACACGAATATCCTGTGTGTTGTGTGAGATCCATATTCCCCTTTCTTAGATTTTTTTGCTTTGTAGGTTTTGTGTTGTAATATAATAAACCAGACTTCATGATGGGGTGTGTTCCCCACACTCACCCTAAAGGGGTTAATTTAGGCCAGATGGGCCAGTTACCTATTAGATAACAAGCTGGGGGACTTTTATATGTGAGGAAAGACCTAATTAAGGGAAGGTCACTTCATCAGGATTGGTATGGCTTCTATAAAACCAAAGGACTAGCTAATAGCAAGAAAGGAAGGCTGAAGGGAGGAGAGTGGCAGTCACTCTGTCTGGGATAATGGAGGAAAAGGGATTGAGACCCAAGAGAAAGGGTTTATCTAGCACAGTGGTTCCCAAACTTTTTGGCATCACACCCCCTTTTTGATTTTTGAGAAACCCTCACGCCCACCCCCCCAAAAAATAGCAGCAAAACTTTTTGAGGGGGGAAAAAAGGAACTGATGGGGGATGAGAAACAAAAATAGCAGCAAAACTTGGGGGGGGGAGATTGATGGGAGGAGCTGGTTTGCCTCATGCCCCCCCTGGAATTTCTTCATGCCCCCCTGGGGCACGCCCCCCAGTTTGGGAACCCATGATCTAGCAGATGAAGGAGAGAGAAGCTTATCTAGAAGGGTGGAGAAGATAAACCTGGAATAGGCAAAGTAAGAGGCATACCAGAGGACTGACAGGACAGTTTGTGGTAGTACAGACCCCTGATGGAGACAGAATCTCTGAGCTAGAACTGTGTGTAGCAGAACTTTGGCCTGCCCTCTACTAGCCACTGAATGAGTCACAATCTTGGCAGTGAACTTAAACTGTCAGGGACCATTTAGTCCACTCACTGAGGGAGAGGCTCAGCCAAGTTAGTGGGCTTAAGAATTGTTTGGGACTGGGTGGAAGACTTTGCCAGTACCATGGAAGAGGAGGACTATTATCACTTGTTGGACAGAGGCTGAAACCACAAAGAAGAGGCAGCAGCACAAGAGAGCAAGACTGAGGGCCAAGGAATTGTGAGATGAGAGCATCAGGCTCACAAAGCTAATCTCCAGACATGCCTAGAAGGAGATGATCCAGCGGTGAGGCAAGTGCCCTGTGAAAGATCTATAACCAAAACAAAAGTGAAGCATGTGGTTGAACAAAAAGAAGGAAAGAACCTAGAAGAAGCTAATATGGGAGGGAGAAGGAACAATAAGAGATCATTCTTCCTCCTTAAAAATCTGTTTTTGTTTGCTATTTTGTTTTGGGTAAAGATGGCAGCCTTAGTCACAAAACTGGGCTGTGATGAGGTACTGTATTATGCATAGCTCTGTCAAATCCAATCTTGTCTCCCTTCTGGCCGCTTCACATTCCTGTTTCTTCGCTGGTATTCCTAGAGGGCTTTCTGTTTGGTTGTTGTTGATAAATGTTTGTGGGAGGAGCCTAAGTTTTGTTTGTTGGGGGCTCTAGTTTGTCAGCTTCTGCATTGATTTTTGCCACCTGTTACAAAGGTTTGTCTGCCTAGCCACTTTGCCACCTCTGCAGACTCCTGTCACGTGTTGTGCCATCCTTTCATGTGGCTGCTTTTCTGTTTCCTCAATATAGACCACATCACACTCTACATTGAATAGAGCGGAAACCACTTTGGATATGATGGTACCTTGGTTTGTTTGCTGTTGGGGTGCAGATCTGACACTTATATGCAGTCTGGGCCAGAACATGATTGGTGGGAACAGAGCCCCAGGAGCCTCCAAACCATATCCTGTATGAGGGCCAGTTACAGTCACCATCCCTGCATTTGTATGAGCACAGGAATCATTTCCTGCAGGGTACACATCGCCCTAGAGGAACAGGATCCAGTGCATCTTCCTTCCACCTTCTTCCTGCAGAAAGTGCCACTATGAAATTTGTAAGGCACTATTAACATCAGGAGTCCCATATCCTTTTCAAACACCCCTGCTCTAAGATGTGCCTACATGACACACCTGAGTTCTCCTTCTCTGTCTGCACCTGTAGAACATCAAGAAAACTCTATTAAAAGGAATGTGAAGGTTGCAAAGAGAACCAGTGGTTAGAAAATGCCAGAATTAATGCTGCCTGTGAAACCTTTATTCAATCACCTTGTGCTTATGCATTATGGTAGTCTTTAATTATGTACTATTTTTCTTCCACAGAACTGTCTTGTTTAGTGAACAGGTAGTTTTTCAATACTGCTTTTTATCCTCCTCATTCAAAGTGTAGCCCCAGGCCTTATTTAATGCATAGCATCCAAACAATGCATAGATTGAGTATGAATTGCCTCCTGGGTGTTTCTATGGTGCACTCATTAGAATATCCAAATGTTTCATAAGCACAGTCAGAATAGGGGGCTGTATCCCCTTGTACAGGTGGGGGACCTGAAACACAGAGTAATTAAAGACAAAAGTATCAACTGTCTTAACCTTAAGATGATCGATTTTCTTCTTGCTGTCCCCTGCCTCATTTCACTACATACTTTCCAACTTCTGCAACACGAGGCAGGGGCTTTACAGACAACAGGGGTGTGACGTAGTGGGGGGTACCTTGCTGGTTACTATGCTGGGCAGTGGGCTGTGGGTGACCCCCACTGGCTGCTGTCTGCAGCATGGCCCAGCAGGGCAGGGGATGAGTCATTATGCAAGGGGGCTTCGAAACTCATCAGACAGGTATCTCCCATGGAGCGGAACAATGGGAAGGAGGGGGGTGGAGCCCTGGCTGAGGGCAGGGCTGGAAGTGAGTGAGTTAGTTTCTGTCTGGGATCACGGAGAAGACAGCCTAGGGAAAGGGGCTGGAATTTAGGAGCCCAGTCTCCCCCATCTCAAAGGGGGCTGAGGCATCCTAGGCCCAGTTCCTGTAACCAGATGACATCTGTGATGACATCTTCCTGGAGAAGCAATAAACTCCCTCTATTCTACTGGCTGGTGGAGTCTGTCCGTGCCATTATGGGGATGCAGGAGTCGGGGGACCCCGACGCGCCGCCACAAGGGGCTTTACAGACAACAGAGTACAGGACACTCCACTGAGAATACCCAGCCATAAAGCCTCCAACACTTTCATGGGAGCAGAAAAACACTTGACCTTCAGGAAGGAACCTTGTATCTAATATAATTTGGTCATAACAGTTCCCCACCTTTTTATGGATTCCCCAATTGCATATACTAGTTGCCCCTTTGCTGTGGGCATGGGACTCACTTCTCCTTCTCAGCCTATCCCACTGCACTTTTCAACAGCTGAAAACATTTGGTGTTTTCCAGCTTGACTCCTGTTGACCCCAGACTGGAGCTTTGCTCCATCCCCTTGTTCATACTTCAGCTCCCTGGATTCTTCTCATCTGAAGCTCTGGCAGCTGAATGTTCTAGAGGGCCTTTTTATTACATTTCTGGTGTATTGCTCAGACTGCCTTGCCAGGGGAGGTGGTTTATAAATATTATCATTATTAATATTGTAAAGATGTAGCCCTGTGACCTAATGAAATGTGGTTATGTTTAAACATGTTTGTTTTCACTGTTTGCTCAGAATTATGGCTTAGTCCTGCTGAACGACAGATGTATGTAAAATAAATGCTATTATCTCTAAGCGATACCAATGACACGTCTATTTTGAAAGGTCACTTTCTGAGAGAGACAGAGAGGTGATACCTACAACTTCCTGACTTAGACAGAACCCTGCTTGTCACCCTGAAGCTGAACAGACAGGGAGTTATGGCCCCAAACCATGGAGTCCAAAAAGACCTCATCTTCAGCCAAAACCAAAGCTACTGGCTATATTGGTACAGGCTAAATGTCTAGGGAGTTCAAACTATACTGCTAGGGTTAGCACGGTTAGAAAACCAAAAAATGGATCCCAGTTACAGCTGTTGGTGTTAGAAGCCTCAAAGTTCTAGAAATCTGCACTTGGATTAGCACTTTTCCCCATCTTCTCTATTTTCCATCCATGTGCAGAATACATTTTGTTATGCACATTGAGGCATGTGCAGATGTGCACCACCAGTAGAAATACATGCTACCAGCTGAGGGCACTCTGCTAATCAGCTGGGCAGCATTTGAATTTCTCCTGAGTGAAGAGCCAAGCCAAGTGTCCAGCTTATAGGGTATACTGCATATGTCCAAGGCTATTTTCTGTCTCTGTGTGGAAAACAAGGATGATGTTAAACCACAGTAGACTCATGAGATCAATGAAGATGGATGATATGTTACTACTAGAACAACACAAAGAGCTGTTGCAAAGCTATTAAGAGTTGAAGAACATGCAACAGATGGTATTGCTGATTGTTGAATTTCTTCTCTCTTCCCCATATGGGGTGGTTAAATACACTTAGTGCTCCCCTCTTGTCAGCAGGTGAACTTACTAATAACTTGAATTCTGATCCCAAGCATGAAATAACATTGTACAGCTTCTAGACTGGAGCCCATTCCTGCTCTTCTAAACATGTTCTGGTAGTTAGGGTGCCAGAGATGGTGATACAGATTTCTTGTATAGAAGGTGTGCCGCTAGCATGAGTGGATTTTTAACTTTTATTTTTAAACTTTATTGGTAATAATGGGCTGGCAGCACAAACCTGAGCAGACCTTGATCCATGCATAGTACTAAGTCTGCAGAGATCTCTGAGGGAAGGTAGCTGAGGGCTGGGTATATCTATACTTTTTCTTTTCTTTCCTGCTGGGCATCATAAAATGTTTCTCCAATGATCTCTTCTTTTGACTAAATCTGGGGAGGGTTTTATCCTATTCCACTCCTATTAATTATTAGACTCTGTCCAACACTGTGCACGTCCCAAGATGCTCTCATTGCTGCCCCCTCATGCTTGAAAGCAGACAAGCACCTGTCTTGTTACCAGACAAGGTCTAGAGTTGCAATCAGATCGCTAGGTCTATGCAAGGCTCTTTCACTGGCGGTAAGAAGCCAGTGCAGATAAAAATGGGTTAGCCATCTCTGGAAAAGGCATGGTGAAAGGAATGGGGAATGCATTGAATCAGTGCATCTGCTTCCATCAGTAAGTACCTGCGCAGCTGGAAATATGATTTCAAGTTCCTCTTCCCTGGGCAGAATCCCGAGGGGGAAATAGAGAGCAGCAAGACCACCTGTCTTCTTTCAATGTAAATCCCCACTCCAACAAATCAGGATGCTGCAGGAGAATAATTTATACCCCCCTGGGACAGATTCAATCACTCTGGGTGCCAGAAACAATCAACAAGGACAGCCTGTCGTCTTTGTTGTGATCTTGCTAGTTTTTAAGTTAATCTGAATTAAACCACAGGAAGAGAGTCCACCCAGCCTTTCACACTGAAATTGGTTTTAAAATCACGTCTTTGATGAGCCCTCGTATATAGATTTCACCACAGTCATCCTCGCCGCTCGTATCCGTTAAATTATTGCACTGCGTTGCATTGCAGTGGGAGAACCCTTGGTTCATCCGGCACGGAAGGGGGCTGCCCGCTCAGGGTGGTGATAGACAGAGAAAGCATCTAACGCGCCTCTTTCGCCTTGCCTGAGTCAATTCCCACGTCTTTGGTGGAGCCAGCGCCAGGCGCTATTGTTTGGATCCTGGCGATCTGAGAGACCATCTTTCTCCATGCCCTCTGTCAGGGTGGCTGCGATCAGATGAGGAGCTTTTACTAGCAATCTGTATGTAGGCTTAAATATCTAGAAGGTAGAGACAAGGCTTTCAGTAGAGGGTCTTCAGCTCTGACATTCACTTCTCTACGCATACTTGTGAGTAAGAACTTTGTGGGGAGCGAGTCCATTTTGCTAATATTGTGCTTTTGGACTGTTTCAATGGGTCACTTTTTATTACTCCCCCCTCCCACACACAGAAACAATACTCTATAGGGGCGTTGTACACGCTAATGAATGTCTGTGCAGTGCTTTGAGATACTCAGATAAAAGACGCTAGTAGCTTCCTTGTAGTAGCAGTCCATGGGCTTCTGGGTTACACAGCTGGCTCCTTCGCACGTTCAACAAAAGCTCCACTCTTCACCCCCATTCAAATGGAAAGAGCAGGGGAAACGCATCTTGTACGGTAGCAATAAATCCGAGGTGTGTGCTCAGAATCCATCCTCAGGATTCAAGGCTGGGGATGTGATGTCTGTGGGCACTGTCACGGTGTGCGGGCGTTCAGGTTCTTTTATTTTCGGGAAATATTTTGTATAACGGTGAGTGAATTGGACTAGAAACGGGTTCGCGAGACCATAGCCCCTCACGGGAATGGCGTTTTGGTCCACAATCCACTCTACTTTAACACGGCTTTAGAGACTAGTAATTTTTTATCACTAAATCCAGTCGTGACCTTGCCAAACGCAGAGGTATTACTCGGTTCTGTTTTATTGGAAAAACAACCCAGAAAAAAAGGAGCACGGTTGATCTAAATCGCTTCAGACTAACTTATGGAAAAGGATGTGTTTGTCATGACTTGGTTTCGCTGAGATAGAAGCACTGATAAGTTGTCATGGCTGTCCATTCAAAGTTTTTGCCTTAATATGAGCGGCGTTTAGAGCTTGCATGATTCAGACAAATCCCCCAGGTCCTTAGTTTCGATTATATCATTGAAAAGAAACAAACAAAACAAAATCCCTAAGCTGAACAAGCAAAGACTAGATGTGCTGCATTTGGATGTCTTGCAGCACAGGTACACTGGCGATATGCCAGAGCACTGTCAGCTGTCCGGGCATGTGCTCCTTGTCTGATCTGTGCTTAGGTACGGAAAGGTCTCGGGCAGTGGGATTCACAAAACACAGAGGTGAAGACCTTCCTGTCTGTTCCTACGTGGCGGGGAGACATTATGACCAGGTTACAATTGTCGTTCATCCGCTCTCCCTAGCCCTTTCCCACCAAGGCTGTCTATGAAGGCGAATTGGGAAATAATACGTTGGCCGCCTCAACTGTCAAACGCAGGGCAATTGACTCGAGAGCACCTGCTCTTTGAAGCGCGGTACAACTCTCTCTCGGCTGGGCGAAATCCTTCTCAGTTTGGGCTTGGAGGGCAGAACGTACGGTTTGAACTTCGTGTTTACCGGAAGTGCACTCCTTGAAGGGCATCTTACCGCCTTGGGGCGGGAGGACTTAGCCACAGCCACAACACACAAGAGGAAATACAGTGACCACTGTAGTAATTTCAGGCACAAGGGTCCCAGAAGGTTCTTTGCAGTGAGTGTGGGGCGCCACAACTTCTGTGCTGTTTCAACCATCATGCAAACTTTCCCAGAAGGCTCGAGCCTTTATTTATTGATCAGAAATGCAAAACACGGTGTGTCCTCAGTATGAATATGCGAGGCACCACGTCAACAAATTAGACCCCGTCTTATACAGCTGGGTGGCTACCAGCTGGTGATCCCTAGAGTTTCAGTATGTGAAAGCACCCAATCACCATTGTGTTCCGACATAATCAGGAAAGCCAGTCAAGTGCAAATCCACTTTAATGTAATAAAGTTACCCTGAAATAATAACACGCTTTCATGTTCGGTAAGTATAGAGAAAATAACGCGTTATACCACTTAGCCACGTTAATCCGTTGATACAGGCTGGCAAACGCCTGTAATTGAAAATCTCATGTAAACGCCGTCTCTTGATGCAATTCAGATGCGTTTCTATATAAACAGAGACTTGGCCATTATAATAGAAACAGTCTTTCAATAAGGAATTAACTTGTGCGACTGCGGCATTGCTTATATTTACATACTTCCCTTAGGAACTCATTTATGACTTTCTTTCTCACTTCCCTTAGGCATTAATTTGTTTGCCACGTATTAAGATTAGCTCGTTCGACAGCGCACATTGGGATTACTCTATCCAGCAGACGAGTAAAATTTGTAGCGTGGGAGTTTGGTGTGGGGTCGCTTCTAAGGCACTTCCAGGGGACCGGTCCCTTTTACGTCGCTTACAGCAAAGCCGTGGAGAAATCCCAGCTATTGAGCACACAGGTAGGACAGATGTTCTGGTGGGAACGAATGTTGCCCGTGTCTTTCGTGCCGCCCTTCACCAATGAAGATAAATAGGCTTAGCAGTTGTTTGTATTTGCGCTGTGTTTGGGGTGCCCAGCTGCGGCATCAAGAGAGCTGAGTGCAGGAAAGGGAACTAGACAAACTGCGGCTCGGTACAGCTAGTAGACCGACCCGCCTATGGAGCAGGGCTCTGGCGCAGCCCCGCATTTGCGTTCCCGGGGCTCAGCTGCAGAGCTCGGCTGTCGTCAACTGCCCTCGGGAGCTGCACGTGCCTCCGCCTGGGCCCTGGGGGTCAGCTGGCGGGACAGCGCTGGACTCGGTAGCTACGTTTGGGGAGCCCAGAGTCGCTCCTCACCTTTCATTTCTGAGGCCTGGGGATCGGCTTTAAATCTCTCCTGAAGGAATGAATCCCGCCCTGGGGGAGCCCTCCCCCCCCCGGACCTCTCACGCACCTGTCCTGCCCATTAACGGACCACTAGCGCAGTGCCCGGGCAAGGGAGCACTATTAATTAGCGGGAAGCTGCTCCTCCGGGGAGAACCGGAGCCGACTCCCTTGCAGGCTGTTCGGGGCTGTTTGCAGCCGGTCTCCCAGCAACACAGGCTGCCTTTCCCCGGGCAGCGCTAGTGGCTAGGCGGGAGGCGCCCTAGAGTTGTCCAGAGCTTTCCAGTCTCTTTCTGGCCCGCTTAGTGCGGGCGGTACCAGCCAGGCTCGGTACGATTCCAAAGAGCTGTTGGCAAGCGAGGCGGGCTGGCTCCGGGTCTGTCTGCACGTTCGGAAAGCCAGGCTTGTCTCAGCCAAGGCGCTGCAGCAGCCACGTGCGCCCTGCGCGCCACCTGATGCCCTCGCAATAAAGCGGGACACCCCCATTATCACCCGCACGATACTCCTGCGTTTTGACACCACGAGTGAAAAACAGAACTGATGATTTCCCCTCTCTAAGATCGCTATAACGTGGGAACTGCTCCACTGCATCCAACCAGCGGTTACTAGCCTGGCTCTGGCATGGCCACTATCAAATGCCCCCGAGGACAGAACCACAAACCTCAGGAGGCAGCCATGGGAACATTTGTCCATGAATCTAGTTTCTTCCTCGCCCTCCGGAGCCAGAGATTTCGCTCATGCTCTGAAGGGGAGAGTTCACAACCTTTCCAAACCTCTCCCGTGTGCTCTGTTTTGGTGTTGCTTGCTTTTAACCCCTTAGTGGTTTTGTGATCAGGATGCATTTCCGGATAGGCTTTTGCTGAATGCAAATTAGCCTTTACATGTTTGAAAAGGCTTCCACTAGATGTCACTTAAATTAATATTGGCCTGTTGAATTTTACATTTGTTAACTTTATCTTAAGGGATTTATTTTTAACGCATTTGAAGGGTGGGTGTGGGGAGAAATCCCGTAACAGCTCAGATCTAAGGCACGCTTTCTGGCGGGATTCTGGGTTGAGTGACGCGCGATCCTTCCATTGACTGCTACTTCTGTTATGTTTAATGTAAGAGACCCAAGATGTCAGATTCTGCGACAGTTTGATTGGAAAGACTAAAATGGAAAATATAGGCGTCAGCTAAAGGGCAAGTCCCCAGAGATTAGGCTTCATGTAATTCATCTCCAAAGTGAGGGAAGAGCCACTAATTCACCTTTTGGAAATCGATTTCTGTCTGCCTCAATCTTTTGAGATGAAGATGAGTTATGGCTACGGATGCTAGTTCCCGGGTTATGATGACTAAGCTACTTCTTCACTGTTCATATTGATTTAACCTATATCTGTTTTAGCTGGAGTCCTCTTGGAAACTACTAGTAAATGTGATTAATGAGAGGCCGCTGTAAAGTGATACATGTTAACACGAGTAATGTTATACTAAACTTGAAAAAAATAAGTTTGGGCGTACCAAAGAGTTTCCCTCCCCTCCTGTTAAAAGCGATCTCGAATCCACAAATACACGGGCAAAAATACACACATAAAACAAGCCTGCATGTTGTACTGAGCTGATAGGCTTTTGCGGTTGATTTGAGATGAGTAGGATGGATGGTTTGGGACTTGCTTTTTTCTGCAAAGGGGGGAGGGACTGTTTTGAAAGGCTGAGTATTTCGATTTCATTTGGCTTCATTTGCTGAATGCCCAGTTTGCCCTGACACGGAATCTTTCTTATGTTACCTAAAAACATAAGAGCAAACAGACACTGCTAAGGGTGTTATAAACCAGTTGCTGCCCCTCTCTGATTCGACCCTCCACTCATATTTCTGGAGTTCGACTTTGCAAAATGTCAACAGATTTGTTTTGAACCCTAATGAAATAACCTCTTGGGTCTCCTTGCTTCGGAAAAGAACGTACACTTCCCTACTTGTTGGCGGGTTTTTAGCCCCTGGACTGTGGACAAAAATACAAAATAAACGTGACTGTTCAACTTTATCAACCAGTCCCATGACCAGCTTTTTTTTTCTTTGTGTCCGGGTGTGTTCAGTTTGTTTTCTCAAGACCTAAGCAATTTTTAATATACTTCTATCCTTCCCGGTTAATCCTTCTCGTTTATTGTATAATTACAGTTTCAAAGTGATTATGTAATTAAAATCATGTTTCACTGCTGCATACTTCAAAAAGAAGACAACGTTCCCCAGCATTATTTGCTGGTGATGTAATAATTTCCCTGTGATATTTAAAATAAACATATTAGTTCAAGAATTCTAAACATGTCTGAAAGTATATAGTGGAATTGATTGGCATAAGGGGAGGTTGTAAAGCAACGGTGAAACCTATCACTAGTTTAATATATTTCTATGCTCCCATGCAGTGTAAATTATAGGATAATGGGGTGCAGGCGATGGTAAGCTCTGTTTATATAATCCATTTCTTCACACAAGTTCCCATTGCTTTTCCTTCCCTTTGCTGTATGTGGTGGTTCTCTGATCCTACTGACCTCAGCCATGTGTTTTCACTTTTTCTTCTGATCTCAATTCCATGACCAGCGGGGAATAAAATACAAATTGAATAGTAACCATTCACAGGCCACTCTTTTCAAACTGTTGTTAAGCCCTCTTTGTCTTGTCTAGCAATTGATAGATAAATGTGTTGTATTTTACCCACCTCCCTCTCTCTTTTTCTTGTAATGCTTTGTTGCCCCACTGGCTTAGATCATCTTTTAAAAGAAAATAATTTCATCAGGGCTTGTCACCAAAATGGACCATTCCCTTTCTTTGCAGCTCAACGGGGCGATGGCTAAGCAGTAGAATTAAAATAAACAATATGAAGTGGGGAGGGGGAGGAACTGCCCCCACATTTGGTCGGTATATTCCCAGCATGACAAAAGGCTAATTTTAAATGTGACTTGTTTCCTCTACGTGGTAAATAACGTGCTCCCAGGGATGCATGTAGCTACTTTTTGAAAAGGGGAACGTTAAGTGCTTGGAAAAGAGGAAACTTTCCCCTTGCGCTCTTTCTGCAGAGTCAGGCGGGGCCGAAGCTGTTTGTTCAGCTTTTCTTGAAAACTCACAGCAACTAAGAGAAGTTTAAACAATCTCCTGTTATTTTTGGGCTTGTTTTTCCAGTGATCTCCCTTCCCTCTCCTCTCCTCCCCTCCCCACGACGACTTCTCGGGGTTATAATGCTAAACAAAATAATTTTGGGAACCCATTATTCCACAGGAAAACATTTCACCAATCCCATGCCCTCTGTATGAGCGGAGAAATGATTGCAAGTGGAATTCTGATAGGAACTGCGGAATAATGTATTGAACCTCGTTTCGTGTAAAGTTTGAATAGCAAACTTTGCTCTGTTGCAATCGCGTCACTTCAACAGGCTGACTTGATCATGCTTGCTAAAAGTATGCTTTACTCCTATTAGCTAGTTTTAAAAGTAGCTGTTTAAATTGGTTTTCCATTTCCAACGATCCTTACAAATGAACAAACGTTGCAGGAGGGCATCGGTCTCTCATCAATATAAGCCAGATTCTTGAGCAAAAGATAATAAATATTTGCCACCACATTACTAAATCTGAAATAGCTACACAAGTCAAATGCTGAAATTAACAGTGTAATGAATTTTAGAGGCAAAACAAAAGAGGGGAATAACACTTTTTGTTAAGACACGTGCAATCTGTTTAGGAATCTCAAACAGAAGTCCTCTCGATATGGCTTCGAAATATGTGCGAACTAACATGAAATTCCTTGTTGATGGTGGATGTTGGAGGTAAGGCTGAGTACCTGTAAAATGAGCCCCTGCCTATCACATGCTTCATATTAAACTTTCATGCAGTTTTCCTTCCCTGTTTTTCCCTACTAAAAGGTTCTTATAAACTTTTCTTAGTTTATTTAGCCTGGTTTTCATTGCTGCAGTTTTGCATGGTTTGCCTTTGTTTAGTTTATTAACCCACAGGGTTACTTTAACTAAATATTTGGGCTGAATACTTTGGGGTTGGATTTCAACGTTTTCTAACAAAATTACAGAGTTTTTTGAAGCCACACAGAGAACTCTGTGTTGACTTTATTAGTCAATTTAACAGACTATGGGGAAAATTTAAAAATAAGAAACATACTCATGTATCCCCTCTAATGAGGAATGGGACTGAAAGCCTCTCTTATTTGGTATTTTAGATAACATCAAGGCTAAGTTAATTTTCAATAACATTTTAATAGAAATGTCAAACTTGTAACACCCCTACCTTTGTCTCTACTGTTATTAAGTAGGCAGTGTCCCATTCATGTACTGGAGGAACTGTTTTCCCAGGCCCTAAAAAAAATGCACTTCCCTTAAAACAATATAAAGGAATTTGTGGTGGTGCACATAGAGTTAGAGTAAGTTATGTCTGCTTGGTGTGTGTCAGCTCAGATGAAGGTGTGGGTGCAAGCACAGGGTTCTTATTACACACACACGCTCATCTCAGGCGGGCCTTTGAAAGCATTCTTGTGTTAACTATTTTTGTGAATGGATGAGTATTGCACAGCTGTAATATTACTGTATAATAAGTCACCCAGTAGAACCCATCTCCCCAAAGAGCCTGTCAGTTACCCATACACACACATGTTTGGGTTGGGGCTGTGTAGAGCTCTGCTGCATAGTTATCAACCAAGCAGCTGGGCTTAGCTCAGATCAGCTCCAGGCCTGAGCCTGAAACCTGGGTGGTCGTCTCTTCATCTTGTGATGAGCAGGGCAAGTTTCACACTGACAATCCCATCTGGGAACTCACAAAAGGCTCAAGGGGGGGGGAGAAGCTCATCAGGAGGTGAGTCTGGGAGGAGAGAGAGAGGTGAGGGCACATTCAGGAGCAATGGGGCAGATTCCAAAGGACCAGTGGGGCAGCAAGGCAAAGTCAGGAGCCATTGAGGAGAGGTGGGCAAATGAGGGCAGACAGGACAGGTCCAGACAACTGCCCCATTGAGTCTTGGATAATAAAACAGAGCCAAAGGCAAGAACAAGTGAGCAGGCTCAGAGGGCAAAATGTGGTAGTGAGAACCGAAGGGTAGAATCAGGGCACAAGGGAGCAGTAGAGATTTCCTCTCTTGGCAGCTTGGTCCCAAGAGGGCCAGCGCCCATACTCTCAGTATAATCTACCCCCCTCACCACTCAGCAATGCTTCCATGAGAAATGACCTGTTAGGAAAAGCATAACTGCCAAAATACAGCATCTCAGCCTCATAGCCAGGAGAAGCCATTCCAAAGTGCTGCTGTTACTCTAAAATAACATGAATCTTCTCATAATGACTCCTATTCATCCCTCTTTAGAGTGTTAGCAGTAGGCCTGAGTTCACTGGTGCAGCATCGGACCCATTTGCAGGGGTGCACTTCATTCCTAGGTGCCTCAGAAGCTGAGTTTTTCATGACTATGATTTTTTTTTTTTTGTTTATCGCCATCATTCCCAAAGGTTTCCCTTCCCAGCTGTGATGCTCAGCAGATTCTGACTATTCTGCATGTAAAAGTCAAGAGAGAGCTTAAAATGACCACTATCTGCAAAGGACAAGGTGTATTTTATGGCTAGGAGATCATGAAGGGACCATATTTCACTAATGTGAGCTCACACACACCACTATAAAAGAGGCTGTTTTTTAGAAATGTAAAACAAATATAACTGTTTTAGGGAGCAGCCTGATTTGTCTGGCTCTGGTTTGGGGTTCTTATGAATCATAGTTGTGAATTGTAAGAAAAAATAGTAGTATACTGTGACCTTCCAGAAAAAGCACTTATGTTTTTATCTAATTTCTCTGGGTGCTTGCGAAGAAACATAACATGTAGCTCTAGACATTTATTGACAATTCCTTAAAATATCCTCCAACTTTAAAATATGTCACTCCTATAATCCCTCTTCAACTATCAATCAGATCATCAACAACCAATAATAACTAGATACAAAAACATGTCATTTTTGTCAACAAAATTATACAATATGAACATGAAATAGCAATATGTGGATGGGCTACTCACCTCATCTTGAAACCAAACACTCAGCTGCTTCACAATTGTCTTGAAAATAAAATGAAAATATATCTACATTATTAATAGTAAGTTAATATATTTATTCTTATACCAAAAGTAAATCTGGAGGACATATTGTATATTATAATACTTTAACATTTTATTGCATTTGTATTTTCTATCCATGGGCCTCACTGGATGCTACAAACATTACAGAATAAAATTACACAAAATCTTCTAAGAGTGATAAGTATTATTAACTCTGCTTATGGGGAAACTGATAACCAGAGAGGTTAAAGGACTTGCTCAACATCACACAGCAAGCTCTTATCTGGCTTAGCAAAGAATCCAAAATTGTCTGTCAACACTGTGTCATGTTCTCTGGGCTTAGTCAATATTCTTTCAAAATATATAACTCATTAAATCTAAAAAGACATCACTGGAAAATTGAAGCTGATTTTTTTTTACACAATCTTAGAGACAAAGTGGGAGAGGTAATATATTTTATTAGATTAATGTCTATTGGTGAAGAGACAAACTTCCAAGCTATTCAGAGCTCTTCTCTAGGAGATGCACTCATGTCACTAGAGCCCACTAATAGTACAGAAACCAAATGATAGCACATGAAAGAAAGCTAATACATTTTTGTCCTATTTAGTGTTGCAGCTATTTCCCAGTTTTAGCATAGATCATACAGCACTATTGTGCCAAAATTAGAATAAATACCCTAAGATGAGATTTGTGTTAGAGCTAATTCATCCCCCTTTGATGGCAATGCCGCTGCCATCAGTGGCACACAAAGACAGGAAGCAATACCATACCATGCCTCTCTTCTCCACTGCTGCTGGTGGTGCTGACACTCCCTTTCCAGCTGCCCAGATTAGAAGATAGAGCTGCCACCAGCAGTGGCACAGAAGGAAGGACAGCAATACCAGGAAACTAGGGTTGCCAGATGGTTTTCAACAAAAATACCGGACACACTTGACATTATATCACAATCTACATTACATTTTATTTAGAAAATACCGGACATTTATATTTTCTCAACTTGTTTCTCGAACAGAGAGCTCAAATACTGGACTGTTCTTAAGCCGGACACCTGGCAACCCTACATGAAATGCCACCCTGTTATGTGCTGCTGCAGGTGGCAGTGCTGCCTTCAGAGCTAGGTGCCTGGCTAGAGGCTGCTGCTCTTTGACCTCCCAGTTTGGAATTCAGTACTGCTACGAGCAGTGGCACAGAAGGAAGGGAGGCAACACCACACCATGCCACCCTTCCCTCTTTGCTGCTACCGGCAACAGCACTGACTTTCCAGCTGCCCAGCTTGAAAAGTAGTACCACCACTAGCAATGGTGGAGAAGGAAGCGTGTTAATGCCATACAGTAGCACCTTTCCTTTTGTGCTGCTGCTGGCAATGGCACTGCCTTCCCAGGTAGGCACCTGCTCTTTGGCTACCCAACTTGGAAGGCAGTGCTGCCACCAGCCATGGTGCAGAAGGAAGCATTGCAATTCCATACCATGCTGCACTTCCTTCTGTACTACTGTTGGCAGCAGCACTGACTTCTGAACAGGGTGGCCAAAGAACAGTGGCCACTCGCAGGATACCTAGCTCAGAAGTCAGTGCCACTGCCAGCAGTGACACAGAAGTAAAAGTGACAATGCCATACCATGCCACCCTTCCTTCTGTGCTGCTGTTAGTAGTGATCAGGGGTGAAAGTAACTTAAATTTCTTACAGGTACTGTCCTATCACAACCAGGTCCCTGCCAGCTCTTTAAATTGCTCCCTGCTGGCTTTTGTCACAGCTCTGCCTATTTTTGCTGGAGCTGTGCACCAGGGTGCACCCCCTTATTTCACCTCGGGCAGCAATGCTACCATCTGAGCTGGGCACCTGGCCAGCAGCCATTGCTCTCTGGCCACCCAGCTCAGAAGACAGCCTACCCCCCCACCAGCAGTGCAGAAGAAAGGGAGACAACACCATATCATTCCAACCTTCCTTCTGTGCTATTGCTCGTGGTGGTGTTGACTTCTGAGCTGAGTGGCCTGCCAGCGGTCACTGCTCTGCTGCCGCCCAGATCCAAAGGCAGTGCCGCCCCCACATCAGTGCAGAAGGAAGAGTGACCATACCATATCATGTCACCCTTCCTTCTGTGTTGCTGCTGGCCTTGGCACTGCCATCCAAACTGGGCACCCAGACAGTGGCTCCAAACTGCGCTCCAGCCACCCAGCTTGGCAGGCCAGGAAAAATCACAGACATTTTTAAATATTCCAAAATCTGGATAGAGGAAGATTTGAGGACCAAAAAAGAAGTCATGGCTGGGAAAACCTGGGTGGCTAGTGACCCTGCTCATGAGCCTTCTCTACACTAGCCTTGCAACCCTCTTTTGGGTTGGGAGCCCCAGTTGGAGAAAGGCTGTGAAAGCCATGTACCTAGGGAAGTATCTCTTTAAGAGACCTCTGGGGGAGGTAGGAGTGAGTTGTGCCTGGGTCATTGTTGCTAGGCAGATGTAGCACTCCACACAGAAGCTTCTGGAACTGGGTGTGGTAGTTTGGGGTCAGCTCCAATAGGTTCTGTCTCTGCTGCTGGGGTCAGACTCCATGAACAAGGAGGTGGGGCAGGTGCTTTTCTAAGGGCCTCCTCTCCAGTGTGAGCTGGGAGAAGCTGAGGCAGGAGCAGAAAGCAGGCTGGTGTCCCACACTCTGAAGCCTTTGCAGCAGGTAGCCATGATGTTAATCCTCCAACAGGGAGTGTGGGTGCTGTTAATTATAGCAAGTGGAAACTGGGAGGGAAAAATAACTTCTGTTTCAGTTGCATGCTTTGTATGTTGTTGTCATTTTAGCCAATCCCTTCTAGTTAACTTTCTTAGCTAGTGTGATTCTTCAGCTTCTCTTTAAAGGTACTAATGGGAAAAGAGTCATTGCTATTTTGTTATTCTCAGGGGGTTTTTTGTTTGTTTTTTGTAACATGGGTTTCTTTAAGTCTGTATACTTCTGACTTATCTGAGTGGTTAATCAGTTAGCTGGCGGTCTAGCAGTGATCTGCAGCAGGGGAAGAGTGGATGGATTTCAACTGAGGATTACTACAAGCAAGTGGAAAGATGGTTCACACGCAGCATATTGTGCAGATTTGTTGGTCAAAGACACTTGCTAAGACTTAGATGAATTAAACCTAAGCTTTTGGGATCTCTGTTTCTTCTTTCTGGCTATGTCTACACTGGCATGATCTTGCGCAAAAACTCTTTAGCGCAAGAATTCTTGCGTTAAAGTAGCTGTGCAAGAGAGCGTCTACACTGGCATGTGCTTTTGCGCAAGAGCATCCATGCCAATGTAGACGCTCTCTTGCGCAAGAAAGCTCTGATGGCCATTTTAACCATAGGGCTTTCTTGTGCAAGAAATTCATATTGCCTGTCTACACTGGCCTCTTCTGGAAGAGCTCTTGTGCAAGAGGGCTTGTTCCTGAGCGGGAGCGTCAGGGTTCTTGCGCAAGAAGCCCTGATTTTATACAGTAGAACCTCAGTTTACTTGCGCAAGAACACATGGCCAGTGTAGACAGGCAAGAGAGGCCGCTTTGGCGCAAGATCGCACCAGTGTAGACACAGCCTCTGTGTTTTGTGTGGACCGAACTGTTCAAATTTTACTTTTAGTTTTCTCTTTATTTATGCGTGTAACTGTGAAGATAATGTCTATGGGGTAATAAAATAGCTATGTTATGTTGTAAAAATAGATTTGTTTCTTCATCATAAGACTTTATAAAGTTATTAAATTAAATTCATTTATTTAGTTCCTTTTGGGACATGAACGTGCACAGACTGAGACTGTGCAATCCTTGCTGAAAATCCTTAGAGACTGGATTCTGGGTCTCTAGCTACTTTTCTATGGGAGTTGGGTTTTTTTAGGGCACTAGAGAAGGGCAGTGAAGTCTAGCCCACCCAAGGTTACAGCTGCAGTTGGGGATTCCCCTATGACCATGAGGTCTAACAGGGCCAAAATTTTCTGGCAGACCATTTCCCACAACTTCCATTGATTAGGTCATAGATTGTACCCTGCCAAATTCACCATGTATTCTCATCAATTTCATAGCCAAAGGTTTTCCAAATTGGTCAATTTTATGATTTCAGATGCTTATATCTGAAACTTAATAGCATACTAACCATGTGGGTCCTGACCCAAAATAAGATTGTGTGTGGTGGGAGGGGAGTTTGCAAAGTTGTTGTGGGGAGGGGATCCCAAGAATGTCACCCTTCACTGCTGTGCATCCTTCAGGGAAGGGCAAAAGTAGGTTCCAGCCTCATTTCTGCATTGTGTCTCAAGGTGGCTCTGATCTCCCCACCAAGAGTGACTGTAGTGGAAGGACAACTCCTGTCTGTCTCCAGCCTGGCCTGAGTAGCAGCTGGGTGCCCCAGACTCCTGGAGGCATGGGGGGATCAGATCAGTTCAGGGCAGATTTCATAGTCTGTTATCCATGAAAAATGTCTGTGAAATTGATTGATAGGGCACTAGTCAGATTCTCAGGGACCTTTTCCCCTGTAATCGTTTGCATTTGACAGTAGATTCTATTGGAATGTTTTGGACATGCTGCAAACACCAAGGGGAAATCTTCAATTCACTGTATTTGCTGTTTCTCTTCTTTCCAACATTATGGATTAAGGGCACTGGCAGCCTGAGCTGAGATTCTGGTAAAAAAGGCATGATGAGGCGGCCCTATGGGTTTTTTCAAGTCTCCAGTCGGTCTGTGTGGTATAGCCTCTGTCTCATTTCTCTTCCCTGGACAGTGGATTTCATCATCAACTGCCCTTGCCTTGTTTATAACCTTGAATGATCCTTGCTACTTGACCAGCAGTTTTGATTTCAAGGATGGGAGCAACAACAAACTTCCCTCTGGCTTTAAATTTTCACATTCTGGCCCACTGTTGTCAGCTTGTTCCTGGTTCTGAGATTTCAACACTCTCCCGCAACAAAGCCTGCAGGGGTTCTGCTCTGACAGAACACGCATTGTACCACATTGGTTGTTCCTGGGCCTGGCTCCTTCCTTGCCTCAGGGAGGATATCTAGGACCCTGTAGGGCTGCCTCTCATATAACAGGTCCAATGGGGATAAAGGGAGGCATGGGATAAACAAGGATGAGTGATGAGGATTTGAGATCTTTGCCAGTTCATAGAGTTCCAGTTTAACAGAGTGCAAGAAAATGTACAGTACAGCATCCACACAAAAAAAGGGTCTGGAGCCTCTCCCCTCTGGTTCCTGTGAATGGTTCGAGGCTTATCATGTCTCTTTTTTTTCTCTTCTCCCCAATGGAGAGAAAAGGGGTCTGGGTCTTTTCCATGAAATGGATGGCTAATGTGGGAGCCTGGGCCCTTCCTTTGCACTAGGCATATGGCTCATGTCTCACCAAGGATCTTCCAACTATTGGAGCAAAGGGGTCCATAATCTTAGGCAAAGGCTGGCAGCTGCTGCTAGCAGAATCTCTCCTGCAGCCTGGACTCCTGCTGCACCCTTCTTCAGCATCTCCCCAGGTTAGTGTCTTGTTCTCTGTTCTCCCCTTTTGAAGCTGTTTGGCTCAGTGAGGTGGTGCAACCCCTTTTGCCCTACCGAGGAGGGTGTGGCTTCGGCTTAAGACCGCTCAGTGTGCGGGGGAATCTGGAAATCTACTCCTGTGATCAGGGCTGTCAGGGGTTTGGGCTGGTGGGCAGTACCTGGATGGCTCTCCAGCAGTCTGCTGAGAGGAGGGGTTTTTTTGTTTGTTTTGTTTGTTTTTTGTTTTTTTTCTGCCTGCTCACTTCTCTTTAGCAGCTCCCACCTCCCAGTCTGCTTCCCAGGCTTTTGATCCTCCCAGCTGCTGTTAGCCAGCCAATCATCAGTGGCTAGCAGTGCCTGGATTAACCCTTTAGTTTCTGAGCTAGTGTGCAGGCACACACACCCCATGACAGGCACCCTTTGAAGCTCTTCCTCCAGTTGGAACACAGTGGGGTGGGATACCAGCAACTCGGGCCTGCTTTCTAACACTCCTGGCCCAGTGTGGGGTTCTGCATTTCGTCAGCGGCATCCTAAAAAGTGCAGTCCCAGCAGAGCCTCAGGCATCTGGTGACAGAATCAGATGGAGGAATTGGTGTATCACTGTGGCCATGATGTTCTCCTGTCTCAAGAACAAGGGCGTGTCAGAGACTCGGATGCCCCCAGGAATCGGGGAGGATTATTGGTAACTCGTGCCCTGGGATCAGGCCCACTATTCTGCAGGGACAGAGGGGGTAAAAAGGGCAATTGCCCCGGGGCCCAGCAATACAAAAGAGCCCGGGGCTCCCTTCTGTTGCCATTGCTACTGAGGCAGTCAGAACCCCAGGCCCTTTAAATCCGTGGTCACCAACCCATTGATTGGGAAGCCCCGACCAGTCGATTACGAAGTGTTCAGGACCCCCTCGTTTCCCCCCACCCTGAAGAAGCCCCACTACTTACCTCCAGCAATGAGGGAGGTAGTGCCGGGTTCCTGCAGGGTGGATGGAAGTCCAGCAGCTGCATGCCATTTCTGGGGTTTGAGGAAGTGCGCAGGCTGCTCCCCCTCCCCCAAACAGCCGGTGCTGTACCACAAAGCAGGTCTGTGGCACGCCGGGGACTCTCTGCGCGGGGGGGGGGGAGATAGGAGTCCCCAAAGGAGGTGCGCACCGGGGCTTCCCTTCTCTGCGCGGGGGTTAGAAGTCCCGTGAAGAGGCGCGCGCCCGGGCTTCTCTTCTCCGTGTGGGTGGGGGTTTAGAAGTCCAGAGAAGAGGCGCACGACCGGACTTCCCTCCTCGGGGGGAGAGGAGTCCCCGGAGGAGGCGTGTGCTGGGGACTCCCTGTCCCCTGTCACAGAACCCACTGGCATCCTGTCCCCTGCCGCAAAACCCTGTCCCCTGCTGCAGAACCCACTGGCACCCTGTCCCCTACCCCCTACTGGCACTCTGTCCCCTGCCCCAGCACCCACTAGCACCCTTCCCTAGTACCATGTCCTCTACTCCAACCACCACAGTTGGGGCCACATTAGTGAGGGGGGAGGTGGAGGAGTTATTTTTTTGCATCTCACTTGTGTGGCCCCAACTGACTTTTCTGTGGGTCAGTGACCCCAACTCAAAACAGGTTCCCCGCCCTTCTCATAAATAAAGACAATGCTGAAACTTTTTGTGTTTGACATAATATTTTATTTAAAAATGAAGCCTGGCCAACAAACCCCCAATTGGGGCCAAGCCCCCATCTGGCTGCAGCATTATAACACTCCTGTACCCCCCCCCAACCCCAGATCTGAGCCTATCATACACTGGAACCCCCTATCCTGAGCCTCTCACATCCCCAAACTCCTGCAGCCCCACATCCTCAGTCTTCTGCCACAACACTTCTGCACCATCCACACACTGCCCATCTTACTCCCAACCTCCCTGTCCTGAGCCCCTCACATACTCCAACCCAAACTCCTGCACCCTCACGTCCACAAGCATTTGGCTTGCTTAGGACCCCAACCCCAACACTCCCCATCCTGGAGCCCTCTCTCTGAGCTAGCATCCCCTTCTCCACCTCCTCCTGCATCCAAATTCCCTCTCAGACCTTGCACCTCTCACCCCTTCCCACGCCCAAATCCCTCATTCCCACCCCAGAGCCCACACATCCTGTCTCAACCCAGTGAGGGTACGGCTAGACTGCAGGAGTTTTTCTGGGATTCCAGAGGTATCCTGGAAAAACTCTTCTGTGGCCAGGGATGTGTTTGTTCTTCCGCTTTTTTTTAGCGGAACAACAAACATGCTCTTTTGGTAACCCCTGTATTCCTCGTTCCGTGAGGAATAAGGGGGCTTCCGAAAGAAGGGTTTTTTCTGACATTTGGTCCAGTCTAGACAGAATCAGAAAAAAAAAAAGCGGCAGTGTAGCCGTACCCTGGGAGTCTATATAGGAATTGTTTTCCCCCAAGTCTCTCTCCTGGAGCTAGACCCTCAAGTGCTAAGGCTCCTTCTGTCCCCAAGGGATCTTTGAGCAAAGGGATGTAGGCAGGGCCCTCCATAAGGACTTGCATCCCCAGCTGCTCTAGGAGGACAAGAAAGGACCCAAAGCAAGGTACAAACCTGGCTGGAGCAGGAGTTGGAACATGGTTCCCTTAATGTCCCAGTATCTCCACTGAACCAGGAGAAGATGAACTTGACTCAAGTCTTATTCCCTCCTCTGACTCTGCCTTCCCATGGAAAACACTCCCAACCCACAGCCCCTGGAGCTACAGGTCCTACAGCCTATCTGAGCCAGCCTACCTACACCTGGCATTGGGAACGTCGCATCAAATTCAGGGAGGGGGTTGGTGAATCAAAGTGGGGCTCCTTATGGCCTTGGCTCTCTCCTGGAACACTCTGGACCCCATGCCCAAGTAGAAACAGGGTGGGGGAAGGAGGCAGATCAAGATCAATAGACCGCTATGCACACGAGCCAATCCCTAAACCCAGGGCTGAGACAGCTTGCTCGGGATGGAATATCTGATCATTGATCATGGTGCTTGAGAAGGGGATTGTCACAATTTGTCTTTGGCTCTAGACTGAGCCAATGCTCAGTGTTTGGGCTGGTCCAGTCTTTTCTGAACTCCTGATTCATGAACAGCTCATCTGGATGGAAACGGGCCCCTTACCCTTAGCTGGCTCAAAAGCCCTTGGTCAAAGGAAGAATGTAACTGAGCACAATTCCCCTCCCCAAATCTCAATTCTGGAAAGACAGAAGAGCTAGATTTAATGGCAGAAGCAGAGAAGGTTGTGTAGGGGATTTGAGGCTTTCACACCTAAAGCCAGCCAGGGCCCTGACTTTGAAGTTCCATCTTCCCCTGTTCCTGAAGGGATCAGGGCAGTGCTATGTTAGGTTCTTCCTAAGGATAGCCCACTAGGGTGCAGGCTAGGACAGACTGGAAAATAGATTTCCATTCTCCCCTTTCCAGTTCTCCCCAGCGCTAAGGTGAAATTGCCCCTGCTTGACCATGTTCACCTCCAACATGTATCGGAGCCTTTCTGGGTCTGAGGACTCTGCCAGCAGGTTCCCCAGCATGGCATGTCTGAGGTCATGTGCAGAACCTATAAAGGAAGGGACAGCCATGGGTCATGGTTGGGAAATTGGGAAAACTTCTCCCTGGCAATAGCTCCCTGTTCAGCCAATCAGCATCAAGATTCTGAGAAATGGGAAGCTGAGAGGTCCCAAAGGTCCCAGCACTCTGAGAAGTGGGTGGCAGATGTGCCAAAAGATGGCCCAGGTCACTACCAGAGGGGATCATTCTCAGAGCAATTCCAGCCCCTTCTTCTTTTGGATAGCTTCCCATAGCTCCATCATGACCATATCAACCATGGTTTCCTTTTCTAATGAGGATGTTCTGTCACAGCCAGGATCTCCTCCTTCCCCCAGAACTCCTTGCCACCTAACCAAACCTCAACTCATTACACGTGAAGGTGTGGCTCCTAGATGGTTCTCTGAGCTAGAACTGACTTGTACACAACAAGTACAAATAGTCCTTCTACTGTAGGGCATAGAGCACCTGTAAGACTTACCTTCAAAAATGGAAGAGATTCTCTGCATGGTGCGTACACCACCAGGTAGCACCTTCAACATCCTCCTTACTGTCAGCCTAGATTATTTTCTGTACTTTAAACAAGCGGGCCTTGCAATAAATTCCATTAAAGTCCATCTCGCTGCCATTACTACCTACCACCTTAAGATGGAGAACTCATTGACATTTGCACATCCACTAAGATGTTTTTAAAGGGCCTTCAAGCACTTTATCCTGATATCACCCCACCAACACAACCATGGGACCTCCATCTCATAGTGAACGCTTTAACTTTGCCATCTTTCGAACCAATGGCCACCACCCCCTCTTGCATTTATCCATGAAGACTGTCTTTCTTGTAGCCACTATCTTGGCAAGAAGGGTGGGAGAGATCGCAGCCCTGATGGCGGATCCCCTGTATACCACCTTTTTTAAAGACAAGGTCACTCTATATACCCACCCCAAATTCCTCCTTAAAGTATACTCATTCTTCCACCTCAATCAGACCATACACCTTCTTACCTTTTTCCCCAAATCCCACACCAGCTCCTTTGAGAGGAATGCATACCCTTGACCTATGCAGAGTGCTCTCATTCTGCCTACAAGGAACTAGGCTTTTTTGAGCGTCTCCGAGACTGTTCGTGTCAATAGCGAACCACAGTAAGGGCCAGACCCTCTCATTACAGACTCTCCCACTGGGTTTCGGACTGTATTAATCTCTGCTACTCCCAATTGCAAGTAATCCCTCCTGACAAGATAAAGGCACACTCCACTGAAGCCATGTCTACCTCAATAGTGTTCCTCCACAAAGTACTCATAAGAGACATTTGTTCAGCTGCTAACCGGACCTCAGACCACACTTTTTCAATGTGCTCTGCACTTACGCAGGGATCTCTCTCCAACCTAAAATAAGCTAAGGTGGTACTTTCCACTGCTTTTCTGCCAGATCCGAAGTCCCTGCCTCCCTAATTTGGAATAGCTTTGTAGTCACCTAATGTGGAGCATCTCTCTCTCGAAGAGGAGGTTACTCACCTCAACAGTAACTGATGTTCTTCAAAATGAGTGTCCCCATGGTTGCTCCACGATCTTCCCTTTCTTCCCCTCTACTTCAGAATTCTGACCTCTTCACTGGCATCCTTCCAGAGTAGAGAAGGAACTGAGAAGGGGGAGGCCTGCCACCTAGGAGCACATGGCTGCAGGCGCATGCATGTGCGGCCCCAGGGACACTGCTCTAAAATCTCGGATCGATGGCTTGGTGGCGGTGCATCGACCGAATGTGGAACACCCACGGGGACACTTACCTTGAATATCAGTTATTGTCAAGGTGAGTAACTTCCTCATTTCTATGCCTAGAATTCAGCTGGTGCCAGGTGCATCAGACTGAACAGGTTCCAAACCTCTCTGAGGCTCTTACCTTCTAAACAAAATTAGTAGTCAGGAAGGCAAAAATTCTGACAAGGTTCCTCCTCATCACATTCATTAATCCTAATTGTCTCTTAGTCCCCAGAGAGAGACCTTGCTGCTCAAAGCCATGGGAGTCTCTCAGGTTGCCCCTGCCTTGTACCTATGTCCTGCCTGGCTGTTGTCAGAGTTTCTCTGTGAGGTCACCACCTCCCCACCACTGCCCCCAATAGGCTGAGGTCCTGCAACAGGCCTTTGTGATGTCACTGCCACACCCACCCCTCCCTTGTAAAGACTGGCATCCTGACCCTGGCCGGCTTCTTTGGATGTTTGAGTGGCTTCCCCTGGATCATCCCACTTAGTGACGGGGGTTCAAGCTAGCTACACAGTAAAGCCACAGTAAAGCTCCCTATGCCACACTCAGTTTTTCATTAATTAGTAGATTTTTAGGGACAGAAGGGACCATTAGAGCATCAAATGTGACCAATGTATATTCCAGCCCTTTTGTATTATCATGGTAGCTAAGTTTTGATCCAATCACACACCAGAAAGGCATCTAGTCTTCATTAGAAGACATAAAATAATGGAGAATCTGTCACTTGCTTTGTAGTTTGTTTCAATGGAATCATCCTCACAGTGAAATATTTGTTTTGTTTTGAAGATGAATGTGTCTGTTTTCAAGTTCAGGCCACTGGTCTTGTTTTGCTTTTTTCTGTGACATTAACAGCCTTTTTAGTAGGCGGCAGTTTCAAAGGGGCAGCAGCCACACAACTGATCCCAGGATCAGCTGTGCGGCGGGCTGCCCCTTTAAAACGCTGCCTCTGCGCAATTCAAAGGGGCAGCTGCTGTTGAGCCCAGGGTCAGCTGGGGAGTCCCAGCTGACCCCAGGCTCCCCAGGAGCTGGGATCAGCGTGGGAGTCCCTAGCTGATCCCGGGTTCTGGGGAAATGTTGCAGGGAGCCCGGGATCAGCTGGGAATCCCTAGCTGACCCTGGGCTCCAGGGCTGCCCCTTTGAGTCCCCGCTGAGAGGGCATTTTAAAGGGGCAGCCTGCTGCACGGCTGCAAATATCCCCGGCCAATAGAAGTGTTGGAGCAGCCTCAGCCGGGTGCTGGTGGCCCGCAAAGGGGACGTCGTGGGCCAGATACAGCAGCTTGTGGCGATACCTTTGGGGGACAACCAGCTGCCGCTGGACCCCCCATGCCCTCACTTTCCTGGGGGGAAGCCATTCCCAGAACAGGAATCCCCGCTCCCCCAGGAATCTCTCCTGGCCACCTCTCTCCAGGGGCTGAGCTGCACGGAAGCCAGCCTGGTCCCTCAGCTTCTGCAAGGAGGGTCTGCCTGCACCGCAGCCTGGAATTCAGCTGCTGGGGCAGGTATCGGGACCTGTTCCCCGCCCTTGCCTAGGTCCGGAGTCCCAGCTTGGCTGGACCCCGTGTCCACTGGGATGGGACCCCGAGGACCCTGCCGGGAGTCCTTCCCTGGATCCAGGTTGTCAGCCCCTCGGTGGCTCTGACTACGGGCGGTGACTAGAGCCTGCTGGGATTCATGGGGCCACTCCTCTAGGTCATTCCCCATCAGCACTTCCGTGGGCAAGTGCGGGTGCACCCCCACTTCCTTGAGATCTTCCTTGGCCCCCCATTTCAAATGCACCCTGGCTACAGGCACCTTAAACAGGGACCCGTCTATGCCCTTCAGGGTCAGCTGAGTGTTGGGTAGCATACGGTCTGGGGCCACTGTGTCAGATTGGGCCAGCGTCACCTCTGCCCCTGTGTCCCAGAAACCCGTTACCTTCCTACCATCCACCTCCAGGGGTAGGAGGCACTCACTCCGCAGGGGCCGTGCTGCCCCCACCTGGTACATGGAGAAATCCGCCTCCCGAGGGTCAGACCTCCCAGGGAAGGTGCACTGAGCATCCTTCCCCCCACTCTGAGCTGAGGTTTGCCTGCCAGCCCCTGCCTCTGGGGCAGCCTGCCCTTCCTCCAGCTCCAGCCAGTTAACCCTGGAAAGTCCCAGGTCATAGGACCTGGTGCACTGAGCCCTCTTGTGGCCTTTTTGCCCACAGCGATGGCAAGTTAGGCCCTGCGGGCCCCTTTGGGCTGTCTCTGTCCAGGCCCTGGCTGGTTCTCTGGGGCACAGACGACTTGTCTCTTGGGCTCGCCTCGTAGATGACTCTCTCCGTCGCTCAGCTGAGTTCCGGTCTCGGCACGATTCCCTCTCTCTCCGGGACTCCTGTTCACACCCGGACCGGCTCTCTGTGAACTCGTTCGCCAGCCTCCCGGCTTCCTGGGGGTTCTCTGGCCTCCGGTCCTTGAGCCACAGCCTCAGGCTGGGTGTGCACATTTCATAAAACTGCTCCATCATGATCAGCTTGAGCAGTTCCTCTGCGGTCTGGGCTCCGACTCCAGACACCCACTTGTGGCAGTATTGCACCAGGCGGGAGGCCAGATCCACATAGGTCTCCCGTGGCCCCCTCTGCACCCCCCGGAACTTCTTCCTGTATGTTTCGGGGGTCAGCCCGAACTTGTGCAGCAGGGCCTCCTTGACTCGGTTATAATCCCCTGGCTGTAGGTCCTCCAGCTGATTGAGCACCCTGGCAGCCTCCTGGTTCAGTGCAGGGATGAGCTCCTGTAGCCAGTCAGCTGTGGGGACCCGTTGCAGTCCACAGGCCCTCTCAAAGGAGCTGAGGAACCCGTCTATGTCATCCACGTCCTTCATTTGGGCCACCACGAGCTTCTCCAAGTGTCTGGCAGCCGGGGGCCCTTGGGGCCCGTCTGCACTCGGCACAGCCTAACGCTTCTCCGCTCTGCCATGGCCAGCTCATGCTGTCGCTGCTCTCTGCAGTCCTGGACTTCCAATTCCTTCATCTGCAGCTGGATCTCCAGCTGCCGCAGCTCCGCTAGGTTGGACCCTCCCCTGGGCGGACTACGGCTTGCAGGGTTCCCCTGGGAGGCTGTCCCGTCTCTCCGGTGGGTTCCAGTGCTCCACCCACCCTCAGAGCCTGACACGCTCCCAGGGGGGGTCTGGCTGCTTCCCACTGGGACCGGATCCCAGCCCTGTGGCTGGTCATTCTCTTCCAGCCGGGCAATCAGCTGGGCCTTGGTTGCGCTCCGCACAGGCAAGCCCCTCTCTCTGCACAGCTTCACCAGCTCTGCCTTCAGGAGTTGGGTGTAGGCCATCTCCCCGCTGGTCCCCTCAGTGCAGACTCACCAGTCTAGTGCTGCAGCGCCCCACGATTCTCAGGAACCGCTTCGCTCTGTCTCCAGCATGCCTGGCTCTAAGGCCCTTGCTTCTACTGCGCCTTGTCACTTGCTGCTGGGAGCTCCATCCACGGGGTGCAGTGCATCCCACCCCTGACACCAGTGTGACGGCGCGTCAGGGTCCCCCGACTCCTGCACCCCCGTAATGGCACGGACAGACTCCACCAGCAAGTAGAATAGAGGGAGTTTATTGCTTCTCTAGGATACAGCACAGCACAGCACAGATGTCATCTGGTTACAGGAACCGGGCCTAGGATGCCTCAGCCCCCCTTGAGATGGGGGATGCTGGGCCCCTAAATTCCAGCCCCTTTCCCTAGGCTGTCTCTTCCATGATCCCAGACAGAAACTAACTCACTCACTTCCAGCCCTGCCCCCCAGCCAGGGCTCCACTCCCCTTCTTCCCATTGTTCCACTCCATGGGAGATACCTGTCTGACAAGTTTCGAAGCCCCCTTGCATAATGACTCATCCTCTGCCCTGCTGGGCCGTGCTGCAGACAGCAGCCAGTGAAGGTCACTGACAACCCACTGCCCAGCATAGCAACCAGCAAGGTACCCCCCGCTACGTCACACCCTGTGGTCCAGGAACATCCGTGGTCCATGCCAGACCAAGGATGTTGCCAGACCAGGGAGTCCCGGTTAAGGGAGGCACAACCTGTATAATGAATTCAACTTCTCTGGGTCTTTCAGATAATGTTCATAATTTATTTGGCTGCTGAATCACTGAGGTGTGAGTCTTACTGGTCTGAGCTCTATGTTATATGGTAGATCAGAGCAGATGATCACAGTGGACACTTCTTCCCTTAGCATCCATGTATCTAAACATTCTGTATCCCCACCTGCTGCTTTGCTATAAGTTACATATTTAAAGATACAGAATTTAAACTCTCCTCTATTTATGAAATGCAACATTTTGTGTGGGGAACTACTATGAAAATGGAATGGAAAACAATCTCGTGAAAATTAGTGCAGTTAATAAAACATAACTCCTCCCTGCCTCTGCAACCATCCTGATGAACAAGATATTTTCAAATGTAAACAAAAATGATCATCTGAGAAAAGCTTCGAACTGCCTTTTTGTGGGTTTTTATGGGATATTGTTGTAAAAGTGAGTGCAATGTCAGGTTATAGCTTTATTTTTAGAGGTGTGACCAAATGTTAGCAGGTCTTCATGTTGTTATTTGTAACAGTAAGGATGAAGTCATTTTCCCTAGGGAAAGCATTATCTACAAAAAGGCTGGGAGGGCAGTCATGTGTGAAACTGTAACCTGTTAAATCCTTAAATCAATAAAGTCTAGAATAGCCTTATATGTATTTAATATTTGAAAAATCAGCCTATAAAGCGATGGGAGATTATTGAAGATAAACAGGGATTTTACACTCTGAAGGGGGGAAAAAAGTTTTGCAGTATGTTTGGCAGAGGTCCTAGGAACACCAATGAAGCTTGTAGTTCACCAGGCAGCATCAGTGGTCTTCTTAAGGATATATAATTTAATTCTCCTCAAGGGTGAAATTTACCCCTTTCTGCTCAAATAATTGGGTTTTGTGTGAGGAACTCCGTAGGGATTTAGGAAGGGGAGTGGAATTCTGCCCCAATCTCTGGATAGGTCACAAGAATCCAATAACCCCACACAGCCTCCCACCGAAGATCGCATAGTCCCCAGCCTTCTTGGGCCTCGCACAGAGCTCCCGCCACCATCCCTGTGGAAGGGCAATGTGGGGCTTAATTTTCATGAAGGACTTTGTGGAAGTGAAGTTCACTCCAAGTGAAGAAGATGGTTTAAATGAGACCTACTACCTGAATATTTTATTAATTTTTAAAAAATTATAAATTATTCAGAACTCAGATGTATCACTGTGTACAATCCCCTGTCACAAGCAGGTCCTATTTCCAGCTTTGAGTGGAACTTTGGCTGCTCTGTGATGTCAAGTGGAGAAAATGGCCTCAGAGGATGAGATGAACAGAAGATATTGGACTTGGCCACTGTGACTTTCCTCAGGCACAGAAAAAAAAACTCACAAGAACCTCAGCAGCATCAGGTAATTAAAAGGGCCTCTCAGAATTTGCTGGGGAAGGAGACCAGGAGAGGGGATATATAGTAACAGCTCTTTGTTTTGTGACATCATTGTCATTTTATCGAATTAACATTAATTGACCACAAAAATACTGGAAAAAATAATGTAGTAAATTGGGTAACAATGATGCCTAGGCTTCAGGGTCATTTAATGATTCATCAGATTAGAAAAAAAAAACCTGTGACAGACCATGCAAACCCCTTTTTAATACCAGATGTTTTCCACCAGTTAGCAGAAATATATAGTGTTAAACTCTGTGTCCCAGCTGCTCTAGCCAGTGACTCCAGTGCAATCCACTTATCCTGATTCGTGAGACTAGTGTGGTACATCAGTACTTAGGACAGCCCTTAAGGCAGATAACTCTCTGTTCTAAGCATGGAATCTTCAAAAGTGCCTAAAAGTCAGTGGGATTTGTGCTTCTAAGTCACTATAGATCGGCAACTCAGGCTAGTGAGGGAGCCATATGAGTGGCCCTCCTTCATCTCAGTGGGCCACAAGATTATTGTAATCAAGACCATCTCCTGGGTTAGAACAGTTTTGCTCACTGCACTTGCATACTTAGAATTTGCAAGGTGTGCTTATTGAACCATGGCGGTGCTTTGATTGGTTGCAGAGAGTGCACAGCTCTCACAGTCAATGTGTACAATCAGCAAACACCTCACTTCACATGCCCTTGCTTTACATGCCTGACACTTTAGTAATATTGATAGGAAAAAAGCTATGCATATAGAAACAGGTGAAATCTGGCAACCTGAGCATGGGCAGCAATAAACAAAATGTCTCGTGAGCCACATATAGAACCCCAGTAGGCCACATGTGGGCCATGGGCCACAGGTTGCCTACCACTGCTGCAGATAGTGCTGAAAAATTCTTTTTCATGCTTGTGCATATGCTGTGCTGGGGCTGTCTGTATTCACTAGACAGGAGGTATACCTGTGTTGCTGGAGTTTGCAGAATAGGATCCTGATATCTAACCCAGCCACTTGATGTGTGCTAGAGTAAGAAGGATGAGGATGTGTTATAAACAGGTCCCTATGTATTCTGTGCTTCAGCAGCTATGGCATTTGCTATGCAATCAACCCTTTATACAAGAAATGTGCTCCAGAAGGTAACTTATAATAAATTTCTAGCTGTGATGAGTACAAAAAAGTTCATAGAATCCTTTGGCTGGAAGAGACCTCAGGAGGTCATCGAGTCCAGACCCCAAGTTCCTAAAACGTGTCAAGCTTTCTTGAGTGGCTCATGAACATAGGTGCCAACCTCAGGGCAGACTATCAAGAAGTAGAGCACATCGCCCAAATTGGTTGCATGTTCTATAATTAGATTTGCTACCCAGACAAGCCTGCTCTTGTGATAGATTGTACCTTATACCAAAACTCACTTCAATATTCAGATTACTCCCAGTCACAAATGACCAGTCTCTTACATCAGGTCATATACATCCTACACTCCTGGGGAAATTCTGTGCCACTGTGAACAAGCAGAATTCATGTTTGGTGCAGGATTTTTTTTTAATTTGCAGAAAAAAATATTCTGCCTGAGCAGTGCTGCAGTTCTACATTTTGTCTGTCAGAGGCGATTGTGGCACCAGAACAGACAGCAGCGGCTGATTGGCAGTAACACCCAGTCAGTGTTCATCACCCTACCCTGCCTGTGAAGCCAGGTTTGAAGGCATGGGATGTAGGGTTGCCATCTTTCTAACTGCACAAAACTGAACACTCCTGCCCTGAGGTCTCACCCTTGACCCATCCCTTTTCTGAGGCCCCACCTCCCACTCACCCCATCCCCTTCCCTCTGTCACTTGCTCTCCTGCACCCTCATTCATTTTCACCAGGGCAGGACAGGAAGCTGGGGTGTGGAAGGGGAGTGAAGGCTCTGGTTTGGGGTGCAGATTCTGGGGTGGGGCTTGGGATGAGGGGTTTGGAGGGTGGGGGAGATGAGGGCTCTGGCTGGAGGTGTGGGCTCCGAGTGGGGCCAGAAAGGGGGGTTCAGGGTGTAGGAGAAGGCTCTGGGTTAGGGAAGGGGGTTGAGATACAGGGGAGGTAAGGACTCCAGCTGGCGGTGGGACCAGGTCTGAGAGGTCTGGGGTGCAGGAGGGAGAAGGGGATTGGGGTGTGAGACAGGTTCTGGGAAAGAGTTTGGGTGTAGGTGGGGACCTGGGACAGAGGCCTGGGGTGCAGGAGGGGATGGATGCAGGGTCCTGGTGACACTTACCACAGCTCCCAGGAATTGGTCACCAGGTCCCTGCAGCCCCTTAGCAAATTTCCAGTCAGGAAGGCTCCAAGCACTGCCCTGGTGCCTGCAGGTGCTACCCTTGTAGTTCCCATTGAATGCAGCTCCTGGTCAATGAGAGCGGCAGAGCCAGCACTTGGGGCAGGGGCAATTCACGGAGCCTCCCTGCACGTAGAGGCCATGGGGACCTGGCGACTGCTTCCAGGAGCTACACAGATCTAGGGCAGGAAGGATTCTTGTCTTGCCCCTGGGTTCCCACTTCACCACTAACTGGTCTTTTAACAGCCCAGTTGGTAATGCCAACCAGAGCTGCAATGGTCCCTTTTTGACCGGGCGTTCTGATCATTCTGCTTGGTGGAGGTTACAGACACTATTGGGGTAGCAGCATTGAGCCAGGGCTGAATGGGAGGGGGGGGCTGCAGGGCCATATGCAGATATGAGTAGGGGGGCTACAGGAATACATGCAAACTGGGGGTGCAGGGACACAAAGGGATGAGGGCAGATGCCATTGATTGAGGTCTCAGTTAGGGTCTGCATGTGGGGAGGCTCCCCAATACCCTAACAATTCCCCCCCCAAAAAAAAACCCTGTTCCATACTTCTCCTACCCACACCCAGCAGTTTTCCAAGTTCACTTTCAGGCTCCCACTCTCTCCTTTAGCCGCTCAATTGCCTTTGACTCTCCCAAGCCATTTGCACTGCTTCTGAGGAGTGCAGGAAATACAGTTCTGTGTTGTAGTTTTAAATGAATTATTCAAAGTTCTATATAGTATTAATTTACCTAGTAAGGAATCTGTCAAAACATTTTCTGAATCTTTTTTTTTTTTTTGTCTGTAAATTACAGACATACCTGCTGACAGGTATTTTGAAATAAGTTACCAAAATAATTGAAACAGGCATGATTATATTGTGTTATTTTGACAAATAAAATGTCAAATTTTTAAATATTGGGCACAGATTTTTAAAATTTTTTGGTGGAGATTTCCTCCTGGAGTAATCTGAGACCACACCAAAGACAAAGCTTGTAGTCAGTTCTGTAATAAACTAACTAAAGATTATTAACTAAGAAAAAAAATCAAGGATTATTTACAAGGTTAAAGCAGGTAAACATACACAAACAAAAACTGCTGTAATGTACAATCTCTATGTGTTCATTAGGGTCAACCCAAGCTAACCAGCTTGGCAATCCATTGTTTAGGCTTAGAAACATTCACCCCTTAGAATTCAAAAAGCACAGGGATAATTTCTCTCTTAATAGGAATTTTTATTCCCTCCACCCAGTGTTCAAGTTGTGATGAGATAAGGGCTTACGCGTGTACCCACTTCATACCACCACGCGTGTATCGCAGTGGTTCTCAAAGTGCGGTCTGTGGACCACTAGTGATCCATGGCCGCCTCCTAGGTGGTCCACAGCAGGAGCTCACTTCCCCCTCCCTTGTGCAGCGGGGAGCCTGCGCTGCCACTGCAGCCTTTTGGTTGGCGTGTGGCCGTAAGTCTGCAGCACTAGCTCCAGCTGGCAGGTGGGGAGGTGAAGAAAGCAAACTCACCCCTCCCTGCCCACGCAGGCCACAGAGCTACACATGGAAGAGCGCTATTGCCATGGTAAGATCGGCGTGTCCCTCTGTTGGTCCCATGGGTCAGGCAGCAGGTTGGGCTGCGCGGAGCTCAGCCAGGCAGAGTGGGCTCTCGTGGTGCACGAGCAGCCGGCGCCCTCCTTTCCCAGCAGCAGGTTGGGCTGCGCTGCACCCGGCAGCAGTGAGAGGAGTTGACGTTGGGGCTGAGGACCCTGCACACATGTCAGCCGATGGTTAGGGCAGTGCGTGTGTGTGTGTTATACTCCTGAGTCTTCAACTGCTGGGACACAAGGTCCTGTCGCAGCGGGCGGCCTTAGGGGAGGCCGACGAGCGCCCCGAGAAGTTTTACGTCCATGTCTTTGACTGCTAGGACTGGGGTCCCTTCGCGGCGGGCAGCCAACAGGCTGACAGATGCCCCAGAGTTTACAGGGAGAGCTTATTACACCTCAGACTTTGACTGCTAGGACACATCCCTTCGCAGCAGGCAGCCTAGGGAAGGCTGAGAGGTGCCCCTTCGGATCTGTCCCCTGGAAGCGACACGATCCAAACGCCCAGCTCTGCCTGTATCTGTCCCTTATGACCGGCTGGAGTTCTTTTAAATTGTGCTTAGTTCTGTTACAGCAACTGAAGGAGTCAGGTTAAAGCTTAAACAGTTACAGGTTTATTAAAGAAGCTTATAAATCATATGGTTACAATGGCTATTGCTCTATTTCTTAACTGCTAGCAAATATAGATCTTAAAAATGGTTACAGAGAAAATAAAGATAAAAAAAATAAGAATAATAATGGTACCAAGTGACAGCTTAATCTTTAAAGAGCTCTAAGTCTATGTGTACACTTAAGACAAAGAACACATCCAGGTACAATTTTTACCCCCTTCTGTGCCTCTTGACTCCAGCGTATCAGGCCAGGGCCAGTCCCTCAATTCCTAGGAAAGATGAATACAAGGTGGGCGTCCCCGTGGAACCTCGGGAGGCCAATCACCTAACCCGACCAGCAGATAGATGGTCAAAGTAAGTGTGCTGCTGGACCCATCTTTATACCCATAGGGGCCTGTATCCTCTTTCTTATCTAAGATGCCAAATTGTGTTGGTCCGTCTTTGTGACGCCAGTTCTTACAAGGGAGTTTCAACTTAATTTACACTTGCAAGAGAGAGAACTAAATTGTGAGTACTGCACATTCTTTACTGGGTGGGAGATTCCTCCCCCCGGACAAGTGTGTGTTCGTATCAATATGGGTTTCAGTCAAGGCAGTTCTCGCAGCCTCGAGGTCAGCAATTGGCGTATCTCTGTTTACAGCCATCCAGGGTCACAGCAGCCAGCATATCCGGGCCTCCTGTCTATGCTTCAAAGACTATGCTGATTTTACTGCTCTGTGTGCTCCAGGCATCTCAGAGAGGGGCAAGCAAGATGTTACGGGGGGGCTCCTGTCTGGCTACAACACACAAGAGGAAGGTGGGGGCCCGGGACCTTTGGGACTTTGCACCCACAGGGACTCAGTCTTGGGGGAGGGGCTGAGCAGTGACTCAGCCCTTAGGGTGCGATGGACTGGACCCTTGCAGGACCCCATGCCCTGCAGAGCTGGACACTTCGGGGTCACCTACCCGCCCACCCCAGCCTTCCTGCTCCTCCATTTCCCTGAAGTCCGTCTGGCCACCTTGACCCCAGCCCTATTCCCAAGTGCACCTTACCCCCCAACTCCTTGAACCCCTTCAGCAACTCTGTACCCCAGCTTTAGATCCAGGCACTCCCTACCCCCATCTCCCTACCCCTGGCCAGACACCCTACCCCCAGCCTGCTTCTACACTCTACCTCCCACCCAGACTTTGCACCCTCACCCCCTTCTGCACCCCACCTCCCTCCCAGATCCTGCATCCCATCCCTATCCCACTCACTGGCAACCCTGTCCCCCACACTGAACCCCTCATTTTTGTCCCCACCCCAGAGCCTAAGGGGGTCCATAAAATCCACTAACTCTAGAACCCTAGAAAAGTAAACCTGGCCTATGGGAAGCCCTGAACCTCAATCCTCCCCGTCCTTTCCCCTCACCCCATGAGGGTGGAGTGCCAGAGGAGTGAGGTGTCTCAGCTGGGGGCCACATCCGTGAAGGTTGGGGTTTTTGGAGGAGTTTGGTTTTTGCTTCTCACTTGTGTGGTCCCCAACTGATTTTACTGTTGGTCAGTGGCCCCTGACACAATGTTCCTCACGTCTGCCATAAATAAAGAAAACACTGAAACCTTTTGTATTGGACATAAATTAATATTTTATTTTATTTAAAATGAAGTTTGATAAACTAACATGAGAAAGTTAAAGCACTTAATCTGTTTAATAATATTTTAGTTAAACCAGTCTCCCTAACTTCAGCACTAGCAAAATGGCTCGGGTGTAATTATGTAATTAATGGAGTGTGTCCATTAGCACAGTGGTCCGCAGAAAGGTTTACATTTTGGCCCATGGACCATCTGGCTTAAAGTTTGATAACTACTGGTGTATGGGAAGCAATCAGCAAAGTCCATCGATGCTCCACAGTGGCTCATCTGATATATATAAGCCTTCTTTTGTTGGGGAGGAGATAATACCTCTTGTTGTAAAAGTTTTCACACTTGATAATGCTTCTCCCTGGACTTTTTTATCAGAAATTTGTTACAGAACAAACATGTAAATCTTCCTTTATAACACGAGATATACACATGTGGTATGTGACAAGCATTTCACAAAGCCTAAACATTAAGACGTTCTTGTAACCCTGTCATCAGGGCTCGACAATTAATGTAATCTACTCTCCCATGCAGCGCGGTCAGTGCATGCACAGTGCGGTCTGTGCATGCGCAGCGTGCGGAACCGTGCGGCTGGCGAGTGGGGCTCACCGCTGCTTGGCAAGCCCTGCCTATCATCTATTTTAACAATACTCACACACTGGCAAGTGCCTATCATCTATTTTAACAATACTCACACACAGGCAAGCCAGTCTGGTTTCCAGCTATGCCTTAATTCGTGAGGGCCGGTGGGTTCGGCATGTGCTGGCATCTGGTCTGTCAGTGCCATAGAATGAACCAAGCATGAGTTTGTGGCAGTCTAAAAATAGCTTTGGGACGGGTGAACTGCCTCATTTATCAAAATGGGTTATTAACTCTGAAATACAAAGGTGACAGTCAACACTGACATCTGTTTGCTGATTTCAGTAGCAGAAATACCCGTTAATATGGCTATAACATAATTTCCCATTATCTCCCACCTCTCCCAGATATCAAAAGCCCGAATGGTCTTCATAGCTCCTATCCACTACTATGATGCACTTATGCATTTTCCATACTTAAAATCTGCAACATTTTGAAAACTGAAAATATCCAGAGATCACAAATAAAAGGCATTTAATATCAAAATGAATGGTGCAAGAGCAACTGTTCTGAGGCTGTACTATTTATGTCCATATTTAATTCAATAAAACCTCCATTTTGAAATATTTTAAATAAAGCTGCAAAAGAATTTCCAGCTGGCTGCACAGTGGTGCCACAGAATCCTGGGTGCTGCGCTGCAGAATTTAAATCCATCTTGCTGCAGATTATGTGGGCCCTTGAATAGACAGTGATTGGTGAGCTGCCTAAAGAGAGAAGCAAATAGTCAGAGGATGAGAGATTGGATTGAGGCTGCATTCAGGAGGACTGGGTGAAGGTTAAACTGAAGGCAAACGGTGAGTGGCAAATAGCGAGGCTATGTCTATGCTACAAGGTTTTTGCACAAAAATAGGCAGAGTGTACACACCTCACGCACGTTTTTGCACAAGAAAATCAACAGAACAGAGGGCTTTTGCCAGTAGAGTTATTCCTCTCCCCACGAGGAATAACTCCTTTTTGCGCTACAGCTCTTGCGCAAAAAGCCAGGTGTGGACACTCTGGAGGGGTTTTTGCGCAAGAAACCCCTATGGGAAAAAGCACAGGTGCTCTGATGGCCATTCTGTGAATGGCCATCAGAGCTTTCTTGCACAAGAGTGTCCATGCAATGTGGATGTTCTCTTGCGCAAAAGCACACGGCTTTTGCAATGTGCTTTGAGGTCTGGACGTGCTTTTGCGCAAGAAGTTTTTGCGCAAGAACTGTTCCACAAAAGGCTTCTTGCGCAAAAACCCTGCAGTGTAGACAAAGCCCTAGTGATATGAGTGTTTTAAAGAGAGAAAAAGACATAGAGGGATATGGGCATCCTCACTGGTACTTGAGGAGGCTCAGAAAGATAAATTGGAGTGTCTGGCGGAAAGGAGATTAGTCAGAAGGGGAATGTATAATTTTGGCTTAATACTTTTCCATCGTGACCACAAGTATAATTAAAGGCACAATTTTGTCCAGGAATTTCTTTTCCTCATTGTTTCCCAGACCTGTTACACAAACTACACACACAAAACATTTGAAATGACATGGCAAGCTCTGCTTGAGAGAATCAAAGGCAGTCTCATCTTCATGATGGACTTTCAGCTTAGTTCTTTGCTGCTGCTAAACAGTACTGTAGGAAGGGCTGGCTTGACTGTGTGACGCCCAAAGCCAAGAGATGGTTTTGCAGACAGCTGGAGAAGAGAAACAAGCTCCTTTTCCTCCTCCAGTCACACTGGTGGAAACAGGCATGGCCTGTCACTAGCAGAGCTTTCCTGGGATGATGCTGGGCTTCAAGCAGCTGCTGGTTGCTGTGTTTTAGGGTGACCCTGGCCGTATGTTGTATTGGAAGGTTAGGCAGTAATGGATAAGTATCCAAGAAACATTCACAAAAAAGGAGCCAGAGTAATGACTCTTCAGATGCAGGGAGACACAGGAAAGGGAATGTTGCAATCCAATGCCCAGAGATAGAACTACAAACAGGGGAGACTAAGTAATGGCTAATAGGCTCTATCTTGTTTCAGTGTAAAGATCCAAAGGCGTAACGCTAATAACTGCCTTATGAAGATCCAGCAGTAGCAATGCCCTTACTATAGCAGAGTGTACATGTGAGCTGAGAGAAAGTGTGGAGTTTTGGGGGTCCAGATTGACTCGGAATCATCTGTTTATGAATCCACTTCAAATAATACACTCCATCAAAGAGACCAGTGGAAAGGTTTAATGTTTCTCAGTGCCCAAGAAACTATTGGCAACAATAGCATGAGTGTAGCTGAGAAACAGTAACTGTTTATCCTCTCTCATCCTTTCTCCAATATTCTAAACAACAGGGGAAGATTCAGACCAAAAGCTATTGAAAGGAGCAGAGAAGGAACATGTGGAAGTAAAAAGCACAGTTGCTAAAGCCTTAAGGAAGAGGTCACAATTTTCTACTTTTCTTTCACCCTTATTTTCCACTAGAGCAGCTGTTTTGCTCATCTTTCAAAACATAACAAATGTGAAGCTGTTTCCACAGACTTAATTGGCTAAGCTTGATCATACCACTTCCCAGCTAACAATGACATCCCTCTTCTGCCATTCAGTGGGACAATACAGACATCCTTGCTATGTACAATCAAAAATATGCTTCCTTTTTTAGAGTTGGCCTTGACCAAAACTCTTGAGCCAAATACCCTGGAACTTCAAGATGATAGTTAGAACCTGAACCCAGATCAGGATTTTGTATCTTGGGGCCATCTCTAAGAGTATGTCTACACTGCATTCCTCTTTCGAGAGAGGAATGCAAATGCAGCCAAGTGAAATTGCAAATGAAGCGCAGATTTGAATTTCCCACGCTTCATTTGCATAATTGTGTCTAGCCACTATTTCGAAATACCCTATTTCAAGATAAAAAACGCTGTGTAGATGCGGTTGTTTCGAAAGAAACCCCTTCTTTCGAAATAACAGTTAAACCTCATTTTATAAGGAGTAAGGGTTATTTTGAAAGAAGGGTTTTTTCTCAAAATAGCCACGTCTACACAGCGTTTTTTATCTCGAAATAGGGTATTTCAAAATAGCAGCTGGATGTGATTATGCAAATGAAGCGCAGGAAATTCAAATCCGCGCTTCATTTGCAATTTCACTCGGCTGCATTTGCATTCCTCTCTTTGAAGAGGAATGCAGTGTAGACATACTCTAATTGTCAGGGCTTGCCAAGCGGCGGTGAGACCCGCTCGCCAGCTGCGCGGTTCTGCAAGCTGTGCATGTGCAGACCGTGCTGCTCCGGCTTGTAATTTACTCGCCATGGGCGAGTAGATTACATGATTTGTCGAGCCCTGCTAATTGTCATGAGTTCTGCTTTGATGAACATACAAAACTCAGAAGTCTAAGGTGAAGGCGTAGCCCTACTGAAATCAATCAGACTATTGCCATTCAGCTCACGGGAGGAGGGGGGAAAGAAGAATTTCAGTCTCTTAGTTGTTAATTAATGTTGTTTGGTTAGGTTTGGCACTGAATAATAATGCAATGAGTGTCTACCAAGCAGCTCAAGGTGCTGTCTTATATGATGTTATGCTAGACAATGCAAAATCCACTCAAATGAAACAAATCTCATGAAAAGACAATTCTTTCTCACTCCCCCTCCCTTCACCTTTCATGCCATTGGCTCAGTTAATTAAAATTGCAGTAATGGGGGAGTGGACAGTTTAGCCAATTGGTAATGGGATATATATAGCCTTTCACCTACAGGTCATGGGTTAGATTGTGGCCCAAGTTGGCAGTGACCAAAAGCTATTGTCATTTAATGACTGTTCAGTAACCTATGTGAAAAGAGTTGGTGATTTCAGTCCAGTTCCTAGCAGAGAAGTGTTCACCTCACAAAAGCCACTAGTGCAACTGGCACTAATTGGCAGCCTCAGCTAAGAGGGCAGAGACCCAATGGGCATTACCCCCTCACTTTGGTGGTCTCTTAGCAGTGCAAGCTCCCACACACAGCCACTCTGTTGTCTAGTGCCCCTCCAGTTCCTCTCGACCGCCTCAGGCTGCAGACGGAATGAACTGCGCTCTTCTTCAATTCACCTTGTTGTGAGATTATCTTGTGCATAGTTCTTACTTTCCTTTTTGTAGTATTGTTATTATCCCTTCCATTCGTTCCTCCTTCTAAAAAAAAATTTATTAGAATAATATAGTTAGATACCTCAGAGTTCTACTGTACCCTGTTTTCGCTCTACATTCCCCCCTCCAACATTTGTACATAGTTATATTAATATACAACCCATTCTCTTAAAAAAAAAAAAGGGGGGGGGGGAGAAGAAAGAGAAAGAAAAGAAAAATAAGCCTCTAAAAGACTAAAATAATCATTATGCCATTGTCGCCTGGGTTTAAAAAGTGCGACACTTGCCACGAGGCAATGCCTGCTTTGGACAGCCAACCCTCCTGTATCACATGCCTAGGAGAGACCCATGTCTCCCAGAAGTGCCCACATTGCACTAAGCTCACTGCAAGGGCCAGAAGGAACAGGGAGATGCGGCTGCGAATGATATTATTCAATAAAGCCCTTGAACCACTGCGCCCTGCTTCTGCCTCAGAGGATCAGCCCTCAAAGCGCAGAGCCTCGTCTCCTTCAGCAGCCTTGCCCAAAAGATCTCAGGCGTCGCCAACCAGATCTTTACCTGCCGTCTCGCATGGCAGAGTCAGCTCTGGAGACAAGCCTGGCACTTCTGGCACAGTGAAACTCCGTTCAAAAATACCCGTGGTACCGAAGCCAACGAAATCAGGAGAAGTGGCACCGTCTGTGGCACTGAGGGTTGCATCGGCTCCACCTGCACCCAAGCCTCCGGCACCGATGACCAAACCAGCACCGAGAGTGTCATCAGCACCGATAGCAACAACATCGGCACCGGTGGGTGCTACAGCGCCAGACAACCATGCGGCACGGGTGAGCGCGGCACCGATGACCACGGCACCACATCCAGCCACGGGCGACGCCGAGACCTCGGCACTGACAGCTCCCCCACGCCGAAGCCGCTCCCGTTCACTAATTTTTTCTCCGGCACCATCTCCTTCTCCACCGGCACCACGTTCTCCATCTTACCATGCTAGCTGTCACAGGTCTTTGTACTTTCCACAACGACTACCATCTCCTTTTCTTGCAACATACCCTGACCACGGCAGACATCACCATCATCATTGCTCCATCTCTCCTGCTTCCTACAGAGCTTCTTACATCTGCTCGGCTCTCCGCACTTTCCGCACATCCATCATTGGCAGCATACCCGATCTCCTTATTCTGAAAGACGCTCGCCATTGGACAGGCTCTACCACCGTGATGACCTTTACCATCACGACTCTCGGAGTAGATATTCATATCACTACAGATCCAGGTCTCACAGGCGATCTTGCTGTGAATGTGCATCCTCCAGGTGCTCACCAACTCCAGCTCCCCCCACTCCAACAGGGCAAACTACATCCCCCACCTCAACTTCCCTTGGATCCCGAGTATACCCATTTTGAGGAGCGGCCACCAGAGCTATCTCCTGTTGACTCTTCTTCCCCAGATGAAGCTGTTATCCCTGGGGACGTCGCTCCACCAGATGACCTTCGACAGTTTCAGGAGCTTTTTAAACGTGTCGCAGTCAGCCAGGAAATACCATTGGAGGAAGTGAAAGACAAGCAACATCGTCTTTTCAAAAATCTTCAACCACAGCACAGATCAAGACTGGCTATTCCCTTAGATGAAGCCATCCTAGAGGTTCCTGAGGAAATTTGGCACACGCCAGCATTGGCACCACCGACTAACAAGAAAGCCGATAGAAAATACTTGGCCCCCCCCAAAGGGAATGGAATTCCTCTTCATCCATCCCCAGCCCAACTCCTTAGTTGTGGACATGGCCCATCACAGGTCCAAGACTCCACAATATAAACAAACAGCATCAGACAAAGATACGAAAAGGTTAGACTTGCTGGGTACAAAAGTATACACATTGGCAACACTAATGCTCAGAATCGCCAGTTATACAGCACATCTCTCCAACCATGTCTTCGACACATTCTCAAAGATGACCCCATTGATGGACCACTTACCAGACTCTAAAAGGCCCATATTAAAATCTGTGGTTCAGGAGGGCTATATGTCAGCTAGACCAGCCCTCCAGATAGCCATGGATGTGGCAGATACAGCAGCCCGTTCTACTGCCACTGCGGTGGTCATGTGAAGGGCATCTTACCTTCAGGCAACGGGAGTCCCCAAAGAACTACAAAATAAGATTGAGGATTTGCCATTTGACAGAGAAAAGTTGTTCGTTGAAAAGACCGACAGCGTATTGCATTCCTCAAAGGACTTCCGCACAACTCTTAGGACATTGGGCATGTATACCGCCCCCCATTTAGAAGGCGACGGTACACTCCATACCAGCAAAGATATGACTACCCATATGTTAGACAGCAGTGGCAGCAGCCACAACACAGAAATTTTGACCACCAACGCTCGCGACAAAGACCTCAATGGCGTCGAAACATAGGCAACCGTATGCAGACTCCATCAAACAACAAACAGCAGGTTTGATGCCCTGGTTGGGGGCACGCAAACAGTTCTCTACAGCAGCAACGATCATCACACCCTAATTTTCCACTAACGTCTGAAGCCATTTTACCATCAATGGGCCAAAATCACTACGGACAAATGGGTGATGGAAATTGTTCAATCGGGTTACACTATCCCCTTCATCGCCACTCCTCCCACCACCCTGCCCACCCCGTCCCTTTTCAGGGACCCATCTCACAAGGCCCTGCTACGCATCGAGGTCAACCATCTGCTCTCGCTAGGGGCAATAGAACCAGTCCCGAGCGAATTCAAGGGCAAGGTGTTTTACTCCCACTATTTCCTCACTCAGAAAAAGTCAGGGGGGTGGCAACCGATACTAGACCTCCTCTACTTGAACAAATTCCTACGAAAAGAACGATTCAGGATGATCACACTAGCTGTTATAATTCCTGTGTTAGATCACGACGACTGGTTTGCGGCTCTCGACCTCCAGGATGCCTATTTTCATGTTTCAATCCATCTGGCACACAAAAGATTCCTACGATTTGTTGTCGGCACAGACCATTACCAGTACAAAGTCCTGCCATTCGGCCTTTCATCTGCCCCCAAAGTATTCTCAAAAATCCTGGCAGTAGTCGTGGACTATCTCCGACGACGAGGAGTGATTATATTCCCATACCTGGACGATTGTTTACTCAAGGGATGCACTGCTGCTGAAATACTCAATATGATTCGCATCACCAAACAATCCTTTCACGCCCTTGGACTCCTCGTCAACGAACAAAAGTCCATTTTGCATCCGACTCGAGCTAGAATGCGTCGGGGCTCGGCTGGATTCAACGACAGCCAGAGCATACTTACCTCTGCAGAGATTCGAGGCCATTCAAGACCAAATTCATATCATCCAAGGCAGCCCCACTGTCCAGATCATCATCTGCCTGAGACTCATGGGTCACATGGCCACCACAACTTACGTGGTACGTCACGCCAGGCTACATTTCCGTGCACTTCAGTTTTGGCTGACACTAGTGTAGTTGCCCCAGACATGATCTTCACAGGCCGGTAACTCCTCCACAATCTGTCCTTCAATTGCTTCTTTGGTGGACAAGTCAAAAGAACCTCCTTTCTGGGGTACCATTTCGTCAACAGCAACCCCAGCACTACATCACAACCGATGCTTCCCTTCGAGGCTGGGGAGCACACATGAGTACGATTTCGGCACAAGGCCGATGGTCGGCACCAGAGACTCGACTCCATATAAATCTTCTAGAATTACGAGAGATTTTCAACGCTTGCAAACACTTTTGCAAACGTATTCGGGATACGACGGTGAGAATCCTCACAGACAATGTCACGGCCATATATTACGTGAACCATCAGGGTGGAGCTCAATCCCGCTCCCTCTGTGCGGAATCAATCCGATTTTGGAATTGGTGCATTTGCCACAGAATAACACCTCTGTGGCATCCTACTTACCTGGAACTACGAATGTCACCGCGGACTTTCTCAGCAGACACTTCGCCATGGAGCACGAGTGGGAACTACACGACGCTATTCTCCACATCCTTTTTCAACAATGGGGAATTCCCCTAATAGACTTCTTCGCGACTCATCGCAACAAAAAGTGTCGCAAGTATTGTTCCAGGGCGGGTCTTGGTCCGGGCTCCCTAGGAGATGCATTCCTTATCAACTGGCACGGATCTCTCCTATATGCCTTTCTTCCTACAGCCCTTATCCCCAAGGTTCTGCAGAAAGTAAAGTCAGATGGAGCCAGGATCATATTGATAGCCCTGGCATGGGCGCGTCAGCTCTGGTTCCCCTTCCTCCATCGCATGTCAGCACGCAGACCGTTTCAGCTTCCAGCCCTCCCAGATCTCACGCAGAACCAAGGCTCTTTACGACACCCCCAGATTCACACCCTGAAACTTACAGCATGGTTCCTAACTGGCTGAACCTCTCCGAATCCTTATGTTCCACACAGGTCAAACACGTCCTCATCCATAGTAGACGAAAAACTACTAGGGCTACTTACCTTTCCAAATGGTGCAGATTCGTCTCCTGGTGCATCACAAAACGAGAGCTCCTTGAATCAACCTCTCTGCCCATTATTCTTGATTATTTACTACACCTGAAACACACAGGACTGTCATTAGCATCTCTCAGAGTTCATTTGGCGGCAATTTCCGCATTCAGACAACCTATCGACGGTACCTCCCTCTTCGCCCATCCAGCCGCAAAACGATTTCTCAAGGGCCTTACAAACATGAGCCCACCACGCAATCCCACACCTCCGGTGTGAAATTCGGACATCATCCTTAAAGCCTTAATGACTCCACCATTCGAACCACTCGCTACCATACCCTTACAATCATTAATTATATGAAAATGGTTTTTCTACTCGCCATTACATCAGCATGCAGGGTCGGTGAGCTATCAGCTATTATGGCAACACCTCCATATACTATATTCAATAGGGATGGTGTAGTACTGAGACTACATCCGAAATTCATCCCTAAGATAGCATCCAGTTTTCATGTAAACAAACCAATTGTTCTCCCGGTTTTTTATCCGAAACTTCACACCTCCCCACGAGAAACGGCTCTCCACATCTGGACGTTCAAAGAGCCCTGGCCTTTTACATTGACCGCACCAGGTCTTTCAGATAGATCAATCATTTAATTGTGTCCCTAGCTGAGAGATCAAAAGGACAACCTATATCCTCCCAATGAATTTCCAAGCTGATAACCACCTGTATAACAGAGGCCTATACTTCGAAGCACATTCTGCTCCCGGTTCAACCTCGGGCCCATTCTACAAGAGCTATGGCAACTTCTGTGGCTTTTCTCAAGGGTGTTCCCTTGAACAATATATGCAGAGCGGCCACATGGTACTCACAGGACACTTTCATTAAACATTATGCCATACTTCAGCGGAGGCATTCAGATTCTGTGGTGGCATCAGCAGTGCTCTCTACAATGGATAAATAGGGACTCTGTTTTTCCCTCCTTCTGGCTTGGCGAGTACTGCTGCTCAGTCATCTACAGTGGAGCACCCACTGGGACATCTTCGAAGAAGAAAGCGAAGTTACTCACCTCAGTGCAGTAACTGTCGTTCTTTGAGATGGTGTCCCATGGGTGCTCCACTACCCGCCCTTCTCCCTGCTTCGGAATCCGTTCTCTTCTTATGTCTTACAGATTCCGAGGCGGCCTCGAGGAACTGGCAGGGGCCGGACCGCGCACTCAGGCAAAAGAGCGTGAATGCCACGAGACGCCGCGGCGCATGCACGGTCCAGCCGGGTACTGCTTCCAGAAAAGTCTCCATTCTGCGGTGCCAGGGCAAGCCCAGCACCTCCAGTGGAGCACCCACGGGGACACCATCTCGAAAAATGACAGTTACTGCACTGAGGTGAGTAACTTCACTTTATTTCTAAAACTGAGGCACAGAGAGACTAGATGTCACTCAGGAAGAGCAGAGATTTGAACCCTTGAGACCCTGGCTAGCAGCACCTTTACTACTGGGCCTCACTGCACAAGCAGGCTTAGATAGGCAGCCTGTTCGCAATGGTTTCTGGCGCACTCAGTCCATTGTTTTCAAAGTGATATGACAGTGATGAACTTTTGGCATCTGGAATATTGTGCGCTGGAACACTTCTGGTGCCAGACATATTCCAAAAGGCAATCTCAAGCAGCAGCATCTGCCAAACAGTACACTGAAAATGCAAATCTTGCAGCTTTCTGTGTCCAGGGGAATGTGCCAAAACCCTGCCAAAATGCAACTAATATGCTGGAGAACTTGGCTCCTTCCATCTCTGCACATATGTTGTTCCTTGTAAGCATGTGGAAGTGTTTCCCTTTAATTTTCTTTTTCAGCTCCTTGGGATCAATGCAAAGTCTGAGTCTGCCCCTTTCCCTCTCTGCAGTTACTAAGGAGTGAGTCCAGGCTGTAAGTTCTTTGGTTCTACAAATAATGCCATCTGCTGTCGTGTTTTGTAGCTTTTCATCTAGTGTTCTTTAACGAATTATGGAACATGTTGGGTGGCATGTATAATAGACTTTGCATCCTCCCACAACCATGTCTTATATACTACCAGATAAATCCCTTCCTGTGCACACATAATCATAGAGTCTCAGACATATTAACCTCCTAAAAGCAAGGCCAAGCAGTTCACCTGTGTGTAAGCCCAAGATTAGTAGCTATCCTAAACATACTACCCCAAACTCTTGTTCTACTTTGTCTTTGCACCTGAGTGTCAGTTGGTGCTTACTCAATATTGGAATTTGGTCCTTTTTATAGGTTTCCAATCTCTCACCTTTTCACGCTTTATACATTCTTTGAACCTCTCCATTTTAGTTTTTGTTACTACACTCAGTTGTGTTTCTTTGTTAACTTTGTCGTATGTGGACCTTTTGCACATTTTTTTATTAGCCTTTATTTTGAGTTTGCAGCTTTTTTCTTTTTAAGTGCTTTAAAAAAGCATCTTTTCTTCTTCACCTGAGGAATCCTTGCATTTTAACTGTAATCCATGTATTTTCCTTTTTTGCAAAGAAAAACCCTGGGCATTTCCTATTCTCATGCCAGTTGCCACATCACTGACATTGTTGCTTATTTGGCATGTGTTTGTCTTTTTTTCCCCCTTTTTATTTTCTGTAAACTGCGTCCTCCTTTGTGTAACTGGTATTTAAAGACTGTGCTCTGTGCCTCTCCTTCTATGGCCTCTATTTATGTTTCTCTTTGTTCTACACCTTGGTATATGAACACTGCCTTTTCCAGTGTTGGGTCCCTGAACAGCTTTTCAGGTACATTTTTATTGCTGCACACCAAAAGTGTTTGTTTTGTAATGAATGAAAGATTTCTTCTTTTAACATTCCAAATGAGCTAGATTGGCTTTTAATTTTAAACCTGTGGCAAATGCCTCTTGCTTGCCCTCCTTTCTGAGTCTTTGCATGAAAAATGCATCATTCATAGGCAACAACCTAATACCTTCATTTCAGATCATTCCCCCTTGATCCAATTCGGTTTCCATCAAATTCCCAGAGCTCTTGAAATATTTACTTTTTCTTAGCAACTGCTTGGAGATGGGATGCTAGGATTGGCTTGAAACACAAACAGATATTAAGGATTTTGAAAGACCACTAGCCTTCAAGAAATACCCATGTCATGTGCAGACATATGCTTAAGACAAACATTTCAAATGCACACTGCAAAGTGTGTGCGTCATTGCCTTTATTTTTTTGTATTTTAATGGGTTTTGTGTAGCACAGCTCTGACCATAAAGCTATCTGTTTATTTTCAGAGATCTGCTAAATGTCATACTAACTTCAAAGTTGATTAACATGTCTCAGCCTACTTAAGATGTATATTACCTTTAGAAAAGTGTAACATTGTCAAAAGTAGATGGAAGACAAAACCTGGTGGAGCAAGGAGTTGTTTTTTCATGTAGAAAGCCTTTCAAAAGTGTAAAGAAATTGTTCTGTAAGGCACCTGCAAGCCTCTGTCTAAAGCTGAACCTAACTAAAGTGGGCAGAGGTGTTTGAAGTGTTTGCAGCCATGGTGCCACATTCTTTGGTTGGTCAATTCAATCCCTAGTCTAGGAGTAACTCTGGATTCCTTCTGATACTGAGCTTTCACATAGCAGCACCCCTGAGTAATACCTTCTCTCATCTCTGGTTGGTGAGGAGACTCCATCCTATCCTGGCACACAATTACTTGGCCTCAGCTATTTATGCCTTTGTCACTTCTTGGCTGAACTCTTAGCACTGTGATGTACTTGAATGTGAAGTCTTCAGCATTTAAGAAACTCCAACGACTGTAGACTATGGCAGTTCATCTCCTCAGCTACCACAACCGCATCAAACCTATTCTCTAGTCTCTACACTGGCTTCCCACAAAACTTTGAATCAAGTTTAAGGTCTTGGTCCTTATCTTCATGGCGCTGAATGGCATGGGGCCAGGATAGCTCAAGGAATGCCTATGGCTAGGGGATGAAGACAATGATTGACAATTCTACTCCTCTGGCACAGTAGGACTCTGACATAAAAGCAAATCTCATCTGTGCAGCAGACAGAATGTTTCTCCAAGGGCAGTCTGAGACTGTGGGGTGAACTCCCCCAGGACCATGATAAAGCTCACCACCTTCCAACCACGTTAGGGTGATCAGATGTCCTGATATTATTAGGACTGATCCAATATTAGGGGCTTTGTCTAATATAGGCAACTGTGCCCTCCCTCACCAAAAATAAAAAGCGTCATGATTTTTCACACTTCTTGTCTGGTCACCCTAGTCCAAATGCAAGGTGCATTTCTTTGACCCTGCCTTCTGTAATATAAATACATTACATACAGACAAGTATCTTATAAAAAAAAAACCCTAGCAAAACAAAACACTTCATTGCATATGCCTTTCCCTAGGGAGAGGATGAGAGAACAAACAGCCTGTGACAGATGTTAAGCCACATTTCTTGATGCATTGCTGGCACTCATACTATGGTGATAACTGTGGTAGAAGAACCTACATAGAACACAATAGAATAGAATCTCCATTCAGTGTTTTCAATATTAGAAAACTGAAAGAAACAAATAGTGAAAAATATCAGATCTGTAAACTTAGAATTAACATTAGAATAAAAATCACAGGGTTGGAGGAAATGGCAAGAATCTTCATGCATTTCTCCTGGAACTTAAATATTCTGGTTAAAAACTAGGGTAAAAATCTCAGATATAATTAACCATTCTACTCTGGTCTTGTCTAAAGTTTATTGTATAATTCACTTGCTGTGTTAGATTTTAAAATTTATAATATAAACTCTTCAGTTCAGAACTGGCCTTTATTATTTATTTCTACAGTCTTTTGCACAGTGGGACATTGAGCTGATCAGGACATCTATAATTGAAGGTAAAGGTGGGCTTTCACACTATCAAAATTAGGGAAGCAAAAAGGGTCAGACATGCCTGTGCCAAACAAAGAATAGGCTTTGAAAAATTATCTGATTTCTACTCATGTTGTTAAAAGTTTTCAAAGAAAGTTAGATTCCTAGTTAGTAAAAATTCTTTAAGGTCTTTGCTTAACACTGGTAGTGTTTAGAGCACTTTGTGGCTTCTTCTAACACTTATGTGTAGGCCAAAGACACAAGGGGTTCAGTTTTCTTGTTATATACTCCATTTTACAAAGATGTAATACTAATGATTTTGCTGGAGTTACCATAGATTTACACTAATGCTAGTGAAAGGTTACTCAACACCTAAAGAATCTACTCTAAAAGGGCATGTCTACATTGTGGAGAAGATCAGTCCTCTGGAGGTCAATCTTCTAATGTTCGATTAAGCAGGTGTAGTGTAGACACCCCTCCCCAAATCAAATGCTGAGGGCAGCTCCCACCAGCATCCTGTATTCCTCATTCTGTGGGGAGTAAGGGAAGCCTACAGGAGCGTGTGCTCCCGTTGGCCTCCCGTAGTGTAATCACTGTGGCTGTGTAGCTGGATGGCGTACTTTAAGCCGACCTGCCTGGATTAGTGTAGACCAGGCCAGAGGAAGAAAAAAATGAAAAGAAATACACCTACAGATTCTTGATAATCAGGGACACCATTCTGCACACTAATATCCCCACCTATCCAATTTTACTTACAGAATCCTAATATTTTTATAGGTAATGTAGCCTACAAAGAAAAAATAAATTGAACTTGTGTTCTTTTTTGTAGTGTATAAAAGGCTTGTGTAGTAAAAGGCTTTTTTGGTTAAACAAATACAAAACCACCCATTAACTTCACCACTTAATAAATATTTTGGAGAAAGTTTGTCTTTGATAAATATTCAACACAACTGCCCCTTTAATAAAGATCTGAGAGTTTAAAGTACACGTCCTCTAACACCTTTGTGAGGTTCTCTAGCAAAACCAGGAAAGATCAGACTTAATATTTTCAAAGTAAAAAAACAAGCAGAAGTAATATTTTTAAAATGCATTCGGGACTTGTTTATACATCATGAAGAAACAAAACAGGGCACAAGCCTCCTTTTTAAGAAATCCTTCCCAGATGACATTTAAATAATATATTTAATAATTAAAAATACCCCAGTTATGTTCATTTGGGACTAGTAGTGTCTTGGTAGATGTGGATTTACCCTCCTCCCGTTAGTCTGAGTGAGTCCTGTTTCATGATGATATCACTGAAACCTGGTTCATCTCCAGAGTATGCAACAAAATGGAGATCAGCGAGGATTTCAGCTTTGGCAAACAGAAGTTTTCTAGGAAAATACCTTCGTTGTTTAAATACAAATCTGTTTCAAGTAGTTTACACAACTAGAAAATGCTTTCCAGCTAATGTTGTTAATAATGAGAAGGAAAAGGACAGGGTCACATATTAGAGTGAGTCTACAATTAAATCAGTGTATATGAAAACAAAAACATTATTTTAAGGGCGTCGTCTGACAGCTGGTTATTAGACACAACAAACAGTTTTAACCAATTAACTGACTATCCTGTCCTGCCTGAACTCATTCTCTGTACTTGTCTCCCAAACACTGTTTCAACCAAGACTTAAAAAGAGGATGCAAGGAATTTCCACTGGGAGAATCAGACTCTGTGGTTCTCAACTGGTGGTGCATGGACCACTGGTGGTCCATGGTGACTTTTTCGGTGGTCCACAGGAACATTCTCCAAAGTCCACGAAAATGTTTTGATTGGCCTGGTGGTCCGTGGACTGAAACGAGTTGAGAACCATTCATTTTAGCTACTCCCTACAGACTACTAGACTTTACCTACCCTAGGGAAAATTGTGAACATTCTTCTGCACTGGTACAATTACATCATTGCTCCCAACTAGGTATACTGTACTATAGACTGGACCAGGTGTTAGACAACACCATATAGTAAATATCTGTGCCGCTCTACACTAAGAGCTGATGAGGGACTTTGCTGAGTTCTGGGAGAAGCCAACTCCAGGCCCCATGGATGGAGTGAGGCCTCAGGCAGAAGGGGCAAGGCTAGAGGCTAGCCTCTCCCAAGCAGCCTTTTTGCGTCACCGGGGCCACAGGGCACATGCCACCAGGAACTCTGGAAATGATTTAAAGAGTCTGGGGCTCTGGCCGCTACATCAGTGACAGCTGGGAGCCCTTTTAATTGCCAGCTCCAGGGCAGTGACCCCCTTTTCTCTGTATCCCCATTGGTAGTCCTGTCTGCACTACAGTTTATACTCGATGGTAGCACTAGTCCAGCTGTGCCAATCAGAAAAACATACCTCCCTAGTTTTGATACACAGAGTCAGAGGGACAAAACTTGCTCTCAGTTATACTTGAATAAGTCTCCAATAACTCCACTGAAATCAGTGGAATTACACTGCTGTAACTGTGAGTAGCATTTGTCCCCTTACTGAAATCTCCTCCTTAGTAATATGAGGGCATTAGGGTTATTTGCTGGGGGTACTTTGGAGTGGCAGGTCACAAGAGGCTGGGAAAAAAAGAAAAAATTGGCATTTCTTCAAAGTAGATACTTTTGGTTTGCAATTAATTTTCCTATAATATATACACAGTATCACTTAGCTACAAAGATATGGCTATCATTCTACAGAGCACTAGAGGGAATATGGAACGATAATATATTTTGAACTGTCATCTGTATATTACAAATAAGCTAGACAGACTCCAGTAAAGAATGTAAGTAATGTTAGTCCAGATTAATCCCTATATCCGTGCAGAAGGTAAAGTGCTTTCCCTAACTCAGAGGCGATAGGGCCGAACCTGCGCTGGTAGGTTTTTGTGTGTGGAAAATATAGCACATAAAATTCTGGGTGAATGTCTTCCTGAAGGATTGTACTATATATAATACCAACATGTCAATTTTTACAGACTCACTTTCCTGACCATAGCAAAACCGTTTTCAGTGCAGTGTCAGAAATCTTCTTAAAATGTGCAGATGAGAAATGAGTCAAACATTGCAAAAGCACTTAAATCAGACAACAGAATACTTTCCCAGTAGACAAAAGATCTGTGTGTGTGCTGCTCACCCTTAAGCTGTTGAAAGAATGGACTTTGTAATGGAAATGAAATGGAATTGGAGAAGCAAACAAATATTGTTCAGTCCACTGAATGTTGTAAGTCTGCTTGATAAAATCATTCAGCCATTGCAAATGGCCTTTTTCCCACTCCCCCAACCCCTTTATTTCTTTAAATATTTATTTAAATACATTAGCCCCAAATACTTAGTCTGGCATCTGAGAATAAATATTTGGAAATATAAAATCATCCTTACTAAAAAATGAATAGAGTTATATAAGTGGCGGGAACACATGCTGCTATACTTTTGTTAAAATTATTGTTTTAACTGTGAAGACTATCTGAACTAACCACAAAGGGTGGAAAGAAAGCTAGTCTTTTTTTAAGAAGGAGAATATGTCCTGTGAATTATTTCTTAGTAATCAGTACCGACTGATGCATTTGGTAGGTTGTTACTTCTGATTCTCTGCACATAAATAAGTTTTTATATTTAAGGAGAGTTGAACACAAACTGGATTTGAAGAGTTGGATCCAAATAGTTTGACATGTCAGGAAGTCTGAATCCACAATGGATTCCAGATCTGAACTTCACAACTCAGGCTTGGCTAAACTTGAATACCATTCTGAACTCTCTCAGCCTTTGGAGCAAAACTTCTCTATTGCAGATCTTCCTTTCTCTTGGATTTGTTTTCATATTCAAGTCTAATTCTGAAATGTAAAATAGTTATCAATGATGTTTTAATAATATTTGAATAAGGTACTCCCCAAGAACATTTTGTCCCTATATTATGATCAGTGGCCATGTCCTTGGGGCATGCATGCTGTAGAGAGGACAAGGGAGGGACTGGCAAATCTATTAATTTGTTTTCCATTCAAGAAAAATTACATCTCATGATCATAAACAAGTGCAGAGAGAAAACTACAGGCAAACATACATGTATTAAGCGCACTTAGTGTAAGTATTTAATTCTTTTCTTGAGCCTCCCCTCCCCTTCCATTCTTTTTAAAGGCCCTCTATTCTGTCATGGTGACAGAGTAGGCCATCATTAAGGGCAGTTTCATCTAATGGTCAGCCACACACCAGCGCCTGGTTTGGCCCTTTCGGTGTTCAGAAGAGTCCAAAAGAGACATATAGGGTACGTCTAGACTACATGGCTCTGTCAACAGAGCCATGTAGATTAGTGTACTCGAAAAAAGGAAATGAAGCGGCGATTTAAATAATTGCCGCTTCATTTACATCAAAATGGCTGCCGTGCTGTGCCGATCAGCTGTTTGGCGGCACAGCGTGGTAGTCTGGACGCTCTGTGGTCGACAAGGGAAGCCCTTGTCAACCGCCCCGGTAAACCTCATTCCATGAGGCATGGAGGGCAGCAGAATCTGCAGATCTTGTGAAGATGCCATTGAGGTAACAATTACAGCAGCCCAGGAAAATTGTGGCAGGACTGAATGTATGGTCCTTAGCTTCCTAAACAGGCTTGCTGTGTGGGATCCTAGAGGAGCAGGCAAACCTGGATTCCCCTACCTTTCCTCTTGGCCTGGGGAAGAAACATGGGCATCCAGAATAAAAGAAGGTAAGAACAGCAAGTGCCAGATAGAGGATGGAATTGAAGGACATTTGATTTTGTCTTTCCTATTTCCTGAATTTTTCTGTTCCCCCTTGGAGGGGAATGGACTGAGTAGTGAGCTGGGTTAAGCCAAGTATATGGGCAGACTGTTGTGGCATTAGAATAACTGAAGGAGGTGGTAGGCTGAGAATCCCTGCAGTATTGTATCCAGACAATATGAGGCATTCTGGAGGTAAAAATCCCTTATAACAGTGATGCAAAGGGGTTTTAAAGAAAATGAGACTAAAGTCCAAAGTATATTCATAGAATCATAGAATACTAGGACTGGAAGGGACCTCGAGAGATCATCGAGTCCAGTCCCCTGCCCTCATGGCAGGACCAAATACTGTCTAGACCATCCCTGATAGACATTTATCTAACCTACTCTTAAATATCTCCAGAGATGGGATTCCACAACCTCCCTGGGCAATTTATTTCAGTGTTTGACTACCCTGACAGTTAGGAACTTTTTCCTAATGTCCAACCTAAACCTCCCTTGCTGCAGTTTAATCCCATTGCTTCTTGTTCTATCCTCAGAGGCCAAGATGAACAAGTTTTCTCCCTCCTCCTTATGATACCCTTTTAGATACCTGAAAACGGCTATCATGTCCCCCCTTAGTCTTCTCTTTTCTAAACTAACAAACCCAATTCTTTCAGCCTTCCTTTATAGATCATGTTCTCTAGACCTTTAATCATTCTTGTTGCTCTTCTCTGGACACTCTCCAATTTCTCCACATCTTTCTTGAAATGCGGCGCCCAGAACTGGACACAATACTCCAACTGAGGCCTAACCAGTGCAGAGTAGAGCAGAAGAATGACTTCTCGTGTCTTCTTCACAACACACCTGTTAATGCATCCCAGAATCATGTTTGCTTTTTTTTGCAACAGCATCACACTGCTGACTCATATTCAGCTTGTGGTCCACTATAACCCCTAGATCCCTTTCTGCTGTACTCCTTCCTAGGCAGTCGCTTCCCATTCTGTATGTGTGAAACTGATTGTTCCTTCCTAAGTGGAGCACTTTACATTTGTCTTTATTAAATTTCATCCTGTTTACCTCAGACCATTTCTCCAATTTGTCCAGATCGTTTTGAATTATTACCCTATCCTCCAGATTAGTCACAACCCCTCCCAGCTTGGTATCATGTGCAAACTTAATAAGCGTACTTTCTATGCCAATATCTAAATCGTTGATGAAGATATTGAACAGAGCTGGTCCCAAAACAGACCCCTGCGGAACCCCATTAGTTATGCCTTTCCAGCAGGATTGTGAACCATTAATAACTCTCTCTGAGTACAGTTATCCAGCCAGTTATGCACCTTCCTTGTAGTAGCCCCATCTAAGTTGTATTTGCCTAGTTTATTGATAAGAATATCATGCGAGACCGTATCAAACGCCTTACTAAAGTCTAGGTATACCATCTCCACCGCTTCTCCCTTATCCACAAGACTCGTTATCCTATCAGAGAAAGCTATCAGATTGGTTTGACATGATTTATTCTTTACAAATCCATGCTGGCTGTTCCCTATCACCTTGCCACCTTCCAAGTGTTTACAGGTGATTTCCTTAATTACTTGCTCCATTTTCTTCCCTGGCACAGAAGTTAAACTAACTGGTCTGCAGTTTCCTGGGTTGTTCTTATTTCCCTTTTTATAAATGGGCACTATATTTGCCCTTTTCCAGTCTTCTGGAATCTCTCCTGTCTCCCATGATTTTCCAAAGATGATAGCTAGAGGCTCAGATACCTCCTCTACCAGCTCCTTGAGTATTCTAGGATAAGTTTCATCAGGCCATGGTGACTTGCAGGCATCTAACTTTTCTAGGTGATTTTTAACTTGTTCTTTTTTTATTTTATCTTCTAAACCTACCCCCTTCCCACTAGCATTCACTATGTTAGGCATTCCTTCAGGCTTCTCGGTGAAGACCGAAACAAAGAAGTCATTAAGCATCTCTGCCATTTCCAAGTTTCCTGTTACTGTTTCTTCCTCCTCACTGATCAGTGGGCCTACCCTGTCCTTGGTCTTCCTCTTGTTTCTAATGTATTTATAAAAAGCCTTCTTGTTTCCCTTTATTCCCGTAGCTAGTTTGAGCTCATTTTGTGCCTTTGCCTTTCTAATCTTGCCCCTGCATTCCTGTGTTGTTTGCCTATATTCATCCTTTGTAATTTGTCCTACTTTCCATTTTTTATAGGACTCCTTTTTTATTTTTAGATCATGCAAGATCTCGTGGTTAAGCCAGGGCGGTCTTTTGCCATATTTTCTATCTTTCTGACGCAGCGGAATAGCTTGCTTTTGGGCCCTTAACAATGTCCCTTTAAAAACTGCCAGCTCTCCTCAGTTGTTTTTCCCCTCAGTCTTGATTCCCATAGGACCTTACCTATCAGCTCTCTGAGCTTACCAAAATCCACCTTCCCAAAATCCATTGTCTCTATTTTGCTGTTCTCCCTTCTACCCTTCCTTAGAATTGTGAACTCTATGATTTCATGATCACTTTCACCCAAGCTGCCTTCCACTTTCAAATTCTCAATCAGTTCCTCTCTATTTGTTAGGATCAAATCTAGAACAGCTTCCCCCCTGGTAGCCTTTTCAACCTTCTGAAATAAAAAGTTGTCTCCAATGCAGCCCAAGAACTTATTGGATAGTCTGTGCTCCGCTGTGTTATTTTCCCAACGTATATCTGGATAGTTGAAGTCCCCCATCACCACCAAATCTTGGGCTTTGGATGATATTGTTAGTTGTTTAAAAAAAGCCTCATCCACTTCTTCCACCTGGGTAGGTGGCCTGTAGTAGACTCCTAGCATGACATCACCCTTGTTTTTAACCCCTTTTAGCCTAACCCAGAGACTCTCAACACTTCCGTCTCCTGTGTCCATCTCCACCTCATTGATATATTGATAGCACATTGTTCAGGCAGTGTAAAATGAAATATGGGAAAGGATATGAAGACCATCTACATCTCCTGCATGAGAAATCTTTGTTTAAATACCCTATACTTTGTGCAATGGTTCATTCTAAAAGTAAAAACAAGAAAAATTGCTCTTCAGAGGTACTTTTAAGAGTCCTGTACATATCTCCAGCAGGCATGATGTAGCAGGATCCATAGGAGGAGTAAGCATTATCAGAGGCAGAGAAATTATCCCAACCGCCCTGTCAGCTCGGTGGTCGAATTTTAATAAAGGGCACCTGGAAGCTGTCAATGGGCCCCCTCCAGCATATCACTGCAATTTGTGCTCTGAGCTTCAATTCCTTTCTACACTTGTTAAAGTCAACCAGTAAAAGAAAATGTTGCCAGATCATGATAGATCCACCTCCAACTATATGTCTGGTTTGAATTAAAGTTAAATAACCATCTTCTACCATATGTTGGATATAACTTGAGGTTTTCACAAAATGTGGTTTAGATTAAGCGTACACAGTATATGCCACAGCATCATTGAGTTGTTCCTCTGAAGACAAACAGCCTTACTTCTGCTGTATAGTTAGGAGGACTTTTCCTTCAGGCTAAATCAGACAAAAAATTAGGGGTGGCCTTCAGTGTGGTCTTTCTGACTTGAAGGTGCTGGTTCTGTAACCAGGAAGGTTTTTTTTTTTTACAAGGGAGGTATAATGAGGTCAGCCATGAGGTCATTGAAAACACTGACTACACTATATAAGGGTTTCACTATATCAGAGATGTATATATGAGAATAGAAGTGTGTGTGTGGAGGGGGGGGGGAGATGCACTGGTGAGTGTTACAGGTCCCCATCTGTGCTGATCCTCAGACAACATGTGTTGTTACAGCTGCTGACTAGGAGGTCTTGGCTATTTAGCTCTGTAGCAGATCACTCTGCCCTGGTCTACACTAGGGAGTTATTTCAAAATAGCTTCCCTTATTTCAAAATAACAAATGGAGCATCCACACGACCAAACCCATTATTTCCCACAACGTAACTCTTGAAAATCATACTATTTTCTTGATAGACTATAATGGTTTTAAAGGTGAGAGTGCTTGGATATTCAGTGTGGTTTCCTATACTTTTAAAATATGGTGAATTGTCAGTAAACTATTTACTCTGTTAAGAACATAATGCATAATTTTTAAACGTCTCAAGAGCCAATATTACCAGTTATTGTTGTCGGTTTCAACTGGATGGAAAGCATTTAAAGACCTAAAAAGCTTTAAATACTATTTATTTTAATTTGGTCAAATTGATCATCTGATAATTCTAGTTAACTGAAATAGCTTTCTCTAATAATTCAAAGTGACTGTGGTCAAACCTATTAGAAAGAGCAGGACTGATCAAGTGCAAGATCCCTGCCTCTGAATTGATCCAAAATGCTCTTCTCATGACTTCACTGTATCCTAATGAAAAATTTATTGATCCTTCCCTATCCAGTGTTCAAAGGCAAACATTGTCATGATCTGGAGCCATGCAATTACTTACCAGCAGCAAATTGGAAATGTAATCAAAGATGCTGGGATTGGACCAGTGCAGGAGTGGTGGATCTATGAAACTACTTGTGGGATGTGTTAACTCTACCACAAGCAGCATCAGAGGCCTTCCAAAGAGCACTCACTGTAAAATGTATATATATTACAACTTCAGATTGCTAAACAAAGGCCAATTCACTGAGCTAGCTTTGTAATTATTTATTATGTTTTAATTATATAGCATCATAATGGTGGTTGGTGCTTTACAGGCAATGTCCTTGCCTCAAGGAGCTGACAATGTAAGTAGGGTTGCCAGGTGTCCAGTATTCTACCGGACAGTCTGGTTTTTGCTCCCCCTGTCTGGTAAAAAATTTCAGAAAATACCGGAGATGTGCAATGTCTGGTATTTTCTGTTTTTCCAGCTGGGCGCCGGACAGAAGCCTGGCTGGGGTGGGGGGAGTGGCTGGGAGGCAGGGCCGCGATCGGCACTGGGAGCCTGTGATAGCGTGCAAAAGCCTGGTGGGGGCGAGGGGAGTGGCTGGGAGGCGGGGCACAATCGGCGCTGGGAGCCCTCAGCTGATTGCGTCTGACGAGGAGTAGCCCTGTCCCTGCTCCTGAGCGCTGTTCAAGCATGTTGTGGCACCGTAGTCCAGGAGAGAAGCCTGCATGTGCTTTGTAGTTGCGTTTAGGCACCTTCCATGGGCTCTCAGCCACTGACTGGGGTGGAATTTCTGCTTCTTCCCACTGGGACACCCAAAGACCTGGTTATGGGGGAGTCACCTTCCTACCCATGGTCACCTCCCACCCCCCCCACCCCCCGGGCCATTGTGTTGCCCCGGGGTCTGCCTCTCTCTGCTTTGGGTAGCAGGTGGCTGCTTTGCAGAGCAGACTCTGCTGCCTCCCCCTTTGTTCCCAGCTTGGTGGCTCTTGGTAGCAGCCACACAGGATGTGTGTTCGGTGTGGGTGGGGTTTTGTTTTTTTGGGCCCGACAAATTTTTAGCCCGTGTGTTCGATATTTTTTGGGAGACCATCTGGCAACCCTAAATGTAAGGGTATGAACCTGCAAATTACTTCCAAGTGTAGTGCCTACTACTATGAGTAGCAGTAAGTAGTGTTTGCAGGTTTGGGCTCTAAGACATATTTAGTTGTGAAATGATAGCAAACAAGATGATTATGGGGTTGTTTTGGTAGCAGTGCATATCTTGATGCTTTCACAATTTTTTTCTTTAAAAGGTGGGAAGATTTACAGATTTGTGGAATAGTGTCTTCCATGGTTTCCCCATTCGCTTTGTGCCAGGATCACAACCCATCAGGGTCTTTTGGGACAAATCAAATCCTGTTAGCATCTGAAAGTACCATCTTGCAGTTAATGGTCCCATTGTTCTTAGTTGTCTTGAAGCTAAATACCCACTCAAGAAGCTATCTTCTGTGTCATTGTTTTACCTTTCCTGGATTCTGTAACAACCCCCCTTTGCAGCCTCCTTTGATTTAACTTTAGACATTCAGGCTGGGTAACCTCACACAGATACTCTGAGGGCCATATGTTGTTTGTAAAAAATATTTCCCAGTTCTCCATATCTCCTGACAATGCTTTTGTTAAATTTGTTTAGTCTAGCCAGGTTTTCCTCTACATCATCTCCAGGATCCACCTTTTCCTTTCCATTCCCAAACATAAATCCCTAAATCCCTTGATTGCCTCAACTACAGCAGCCTTCTGCTGTCTGGTCTCTCACTTTGTCCCTCTCAAAAAATGGAGCTATGAAAGTCATATTCCAGCTGTGTTCAGCTCTCAGGCCCACCGACAAGGGGCCAAACAGGGCAATTTTCCTGGGGCCTGGTGTTTCAAAGAGGCTCAGAGCTCCTGGAGCTCTTTGAATTGTTGCTCTGCTCAGCTTTGAGGGCTGGAGGTGGGGGGACAAACGGTAGGATTTAAGTGGTTTCAATCGAAAACAGATACATCAAAATAAGTTACAAAATTAAAATGAAAAGAAAAGGCATAGCTAGTTCCAATACATTAAAACTTACTACACATAGTCTCTTACCCTAAAACAGTGGTCACCAACCAGTAGATTGGGATCTACTGGTAGATCTTGGAGCCTCTGACAGGTGATCTTGACTGGTTTTGCCCAGAGGCTATCAAGTGCCCGCACTTCAGCTACCCCTCCCCCCACTGCTGCTTGTCTCCTGCCCTTTGCCTTGGAGCTGCACCCCCACTCCCCTGGGAGCCTCCTGCTCGCTGGGCAGGGCAGGACAAGACAAGCAGAGGAGGGGGTGCAGATGTCAGGATGCCCCCTCTTCCACCCTATATTCTATCTCCACACAACAGGACTTGGAATGGGGGGAGTTTTCTGGCTGCTTTTGAGAGCAGTGCAGGGCCAGGGCATGGATGATCCTGCTTCAGCTCCACTGCACCACCACCCAGGAGCCACCTGAGGTAAGCAGTGACTATCTGGAGCCTGCTTCAAATCCATGCTCCAGTCATGAATCCCCTCTTGCACCCCAAACCCCTGCCCTAGCCTTGAGCCCCCTGGACCCAAACTCCTTTACAGAGCTTGTACCCTGAACACACACACACCCCCGACACCCCAACTCCCTGCCCCTGGCTCAGCTCAGAGCCCCCCTCACACTCCAAATCCCTTAGCCCAACACCAGAGCCTTAACCCTCTGCCCCCTTCCTGGTGAAAGGGAGGGAGAATGTGGAAGGGAGGAAGGGAGGACCGAGTGAGCAGGGTCAGGGTCTTGGAGAAGGAGCATGAAGGAAGCGGGGCAAGGGTATTTGGATTTGAGGTAGATCTTACATTGCACTTAAATTGAAGAAGTGATCTTGTGCTTAAAAAGGTTGGAGATCACTGCCCTAAAAGCTGTTCTTATTTCAGGCAAGCCTTCAAGTCAAAGATGATATTTTACTCTAACTTGGGTCTCCAGTTGTCTTTGTTCCCTAGTAAGCTGAAGACAAAAGGATTCCTAGCTTCCCACTGTTTAATTAGACTTTTCTTTGGGCTGGAAACTTTTGCTTTACATGCCCCTTCCATGGAAAATTACCTGGTCAAACTGATATTCCAGTACCAGGTGGTATGGTCACACGTCTTCCTAGAACCAATTGCTGCTAAGACTTAAAAGGACAAACAAGGCTGTTTGTAAGTCATTAAGTTGATCATTAAGGCTTCCTGAAGCACTATCGATGGTTATCATTAGCACATTTAAAACTATAAACTGTCTCATACATTATATTTCTAACTTTACATAGAAGAATGATACATGCACCAAAGTCAGACATACAGATCCAGCAAGTTGTAACATTAAAATTGATAGGTTCCATAAGGTATTTTGTATAAAGCATCATCAAGTTCTGCATATTTATATTCATAAGCCAATTCCATAAAACATGGGAGGACCATCACACCACCCCTTTGTTCCCAAGTTTAATAAACCCACCTCTCATCCCCCCATTTATTTAAAAAGATCAGATAAAAACGTGGCAAAATAAATCATTCCAATACTATGCTATGAACTTCAGACAACAAGAGGAAGGCCAAGGCAAATGTGGAACCCAGAACCCACAGGAGACTGTCAGTCCGATAACAGGACACAGGGAAAGAGGCTGTCTCTCATCTACGTGGGTGCTGTTCAAGATTCATTATGTTGTAACCAATTCCTTTAATTTCCCCTTGAAATGGAAAGGTAGCCAAGTGCAGTGCTATGTGCTCGCAGCATAAGAACGGCCATACTGGGTCAGACCAAAGGTCCATCTAGCCCAGTATCCTGTCTGCCAACAGTGGCCAATACCAAATGCCCCAGAGGGAGGGAACACAACATGTATCCTCACATGATCCCTCTCCTGTCATCCATTTACAGCAGACTGCCCCATTCAAGTGATGTGCCCACTTTTTGTTCCCAAGTTTTTGTTCCGTGGGTAACCATAAGTGGAACACACTGCAGCAACATAATCTGGAGATTACAGGCTCAACTATTCAAACTTGCTAAATTAAGCTTGACAGTTGCTAGAAAATAAAACCCCCAAAACCAGTTTATTATAGGACCACAGCCTGTAAAACAAAATAAATACAGGCTGGCAAACCAAAGGATTCAGACTACAGAGTCTCTAAGATACCTAAATCCACTTCAAATGATTTCTATTATATCACCATGTCATTGCTGTTTTTGTTTAACATTCTCAACAGTGGCAAAGGATGCTGTTCACTTAAGCAGACTCTTGTGGGTAGAGACTGTATTGCCAATGGATTTACCCCTCAGATGCTGTTACCACCAGCTCAGCACAGAATGATGAGTTTCCTGTGATTATGTATCAGATGAGGCTGCGTGTACTAAACAAACTACTAGTGTGCTTATTGTACTGTAAGGTCAGATTTTGAAAAGCAACATTTCTGGGTCAGTCAGGAAATATGTTGTGGTATCAAACAAGAGAGCCAGTCCCTGATGAAGCTATTGAACAGAACCAGTCTCAAAACAGACCCCTGCAGAATCCTACTTGTTATACCCTTCCTGCAGGATTGTGAACCATTAATAACTACTCTCTGAGAACGGTTATCTAGCCAGTTATGCACCCACCTTATAGTAGCCCCATCTAGGTTGTATTTCCCTTGTTTATGGATAAGAAGGTCATGCAGGACCATGTCAAATGACTTACTAAAGTCTAGGTATACCACATCCCCCACTTTTTCTTTATCCACTAGGCTTGATACCCTATCAGAGAAAGCTGTGAGATTGGTTTGACATGATTTGTTCTTTACAAGTCCATGCTGGCTGTTACCTATCACCTTATTATCTTCCAGATGTTTGCAGATGGATTCCTTAATTACTTGCTCCATTATCTTCCCTGGCATAGAAGTTAAATTGACTGGTCTGTAGTTTCCTGGGTTGTTCTTATTTCCCTTTTTATATCTGGGCACTATATTTGCCCTTTTCTGGGCTTCTGGAATCTTTCCCCACTTCTATGATTTTTCAAAGATTATAGCTAAAGGCTATAATTACCCCCTCTATCAGCTTTTTGATTATTCTAGGATGCAGCTGGGTTCAGTGGGTCTCCTCTGTGATGGCTTGGGTCACAGAAATCCCCTTGAGACTGTCACTTGATGAGCTGATCATACCACTGAACTCCATCTACCTATCACCAATACACTGTCCTGCTGAGCCAGAAGCGCTGGTCTCCCCCAGCAAGGCACAGAGTTGGGATAACAGCCCACAGCAGGTAACACAGACACTGAAAACAGCTCAGCTCTGGGAAGGCTCAGTCATGGGGCCTTGACACAGCACCCAAGTGCACAGCCTCAGTGGGTATCAGCTTCTCCCGTACATCATTAGAGTTCTTTGTTTCCAGGTCTTTTCATCTGTCCTCTTGTGGTGGGGAGCAGTCTGTGAAGCCAGTGAAAGACAAGCATTATTTGTTTCCCATTCTTTAAACAGAATTGCCCCAGGCTGGGAAGTCTTTGTTCCATTCTCCTGACCCCTATGGAAAAATACATAATTCAAGATGAATTCCAGCACCAGATGGCATGGTCACAGGTCTTTGTAGGCCCAACCATAGGTTAGGCTTACAGGAAATACAAGACTATTTACAGATCATTGTCTTGAGCACTAAGCCATTAAGTTCCTTAAGTACCACTAATGGCTTTCACTATAATATGTAGATTAATAAACAGGTTTACACTCCATATTTCTTACTTCACATACAAGAAAGATACATACAACAAAACAGAATATACACATTCAGGGGATTACAAGATCTTGAATGATGGGTTACATGCCCCATTTTGCATAAAGCATATTTGAGCTATGCATATTCATATTCAAAACACAGTTCCATAAAAATATGGGTTTGCAGCATCACAATCTCTTCCTTCCAGGAACTCCCTGCTTGCTATAATTTATCCCTACACCTCGCACTAGGCTCTGTTCTTCCAACAACCCCACAGTCCAGAGGCGGGCATACTCCTTCCCTTAAGGTTCAGACAGGCTGCTGTTTATCAGGGTTCCTGCCTCTTGTCAGACTTCCATCTCACCCTGGGAGTAGCCTGTCTGCTCTTCTTCTCCCTTTTTTCCTTCTCAGTTTTCTTATAGGCTGCTTCCCAGAGAGAGGGCACCTCCACTCACCTCCCTCCAGCTGTGCACATCTAGCACCTGGAGGAAGAGCAGTGGGAGGAGGAGGAGGAGTGGAACATAACTCCTACCCTCACTGGGCTTTATCTCTAATTAGACCTGGCTTGCCATCCAGGGGCATCTAGACTGGTGAACTGGTCTTACAAGGCCTTATTAGACCTTTTACAGCTTGTGTGGGGTAAACACAGGATCCCACTGAATTCAGTAGACAGCTGTGTGAGGGTTGCAGGTCTGGGACCTGAGGGAAGACAAATCTGGATAGTGAGCAGAAACTGCTTTTCATGTATACTAAATAATCATTCTTGGATTTAGACCTTGGGGAATATTTTTAAGCATGAGAGGCTTAATTGCACTTAGAGTTGTGTGTTCAGATGAAGTGACTGTGTATCTAATCAGGCATTTAATGCATAACTAGTCATTTCCTGGCATAAACTGCTGATGTAAGCATTACATCATGGAAAATGTGTGCAAAATATGAGACTGCAATTATATCTACATTTTGCTGTTGTACTTCAAGCCTCTAGTTTTTGGTCCAGTTTATGGTATTTATAATCTGCTAAGTGTTATGTACTGTGCAAATTGCTATGTAATTCAGGAGCTCCACCCCAAAATAGTGAATACAGTTAGTCTGGAAGGAAATTGTAGGGCCAACTAGTAAATCACTGGAAAAAAACTATTTCTAAAACAGAAACACTGGAAGACCCTAAACTATAACTGCATTATCATCTGATGTTATAACTCTTCTGGAAATATATTTTCTCCTTGGTGCTCATGCAACAGCTCCACTAGTATTTCAATGAGAAATACTGTAGGCACGCAAACAAAGGGAAGGTGAGGGTGGAATTCTGGTCCCACTGCAGTCAGTCCCCCTGACAGAAACAGAGCTAGATTTCACCCAGTATGTTTGCAGTGTTTGTCTACATGGGTGAAGCTCAATACCTTCCAGATGGAGAAACCACAAGTGAGTGGGATGGAGGTTTCTTTCCAAATTGTTTTTAGATTAAATAAGTAAAAAGTTGCATGACTACAGTCACTGCCCTATCTCCTAATTTTTTTTTATTTAAATAATTTTACCCTCAAATATTTGAGGCGGCTTACAAAATTTTTTAAATGAAATACAAATATATATAAAAATTTAAAATACAAGACCCCAGAGGTACATAAAACCTGCTAAAAATATTGAGAAGAGGAACATACACATATATACTCAAACACCAATAAAAGCATGAGTAAAAAGGGTGGCTTTAGCCTGACGCCAATGCTAGCGTTGGCACCATGCGAATATCCCAAGGAAGAAAATTCCACAGCCTGGGAGCAAAAGCTGAGAAGGCCCTGTTCTGAGTTGATATTAATCTTATCTCCGTAAGTGGGGGAACACTGAGCAGAGCCTCCCCACCCCAGCTGACTTCAATCCCTGGGAAGGTTCATATGGGAAAAGACAGTCCTTCAGATACCCTGGACCCAACCCGTTTAGGGCTTTATAGGTCATAACCAAAACCTTAAACTGTGCCTGGAAGCATACCGGAAGCCAGTGCAGCTGCCGGAGCCCTGGCATAATGTGCTCCCTATAACGGGTATTAGTCAAAACTCAAAATGCATTGTTAGGCTAGATCTAAACTGTGCACTTTCATCGTGCACCCGTGTAGCATTTTAAATTAAGACCTGCCCTTAGTATTATTGCAGTTTTAAAGCAAATGAGGCACAGAGTTTCTTAGAGCATCACATTGGGGAGAATATTTGGTAGGGAAATGTAACCTACACACCACCTATCTGTGGTGTATTGTCCCGTCTAGTGGTATTGAGACTACTTTCAGGGAGCATAATGAGTCTGCTCAACAACTTTAGCTAATAGCCAGCTGGCTTTTCCTTCATGCAGTAGAGCAGGGTTGGGGAACCTCAGGCCCGGGGACTGGATGCAGCCCCCAGCTTATCTGGATCTGTCCCCCTAAGCTCAGGGCTCCCCCCAGCATTGGGGAGCCCGTGCTGGCACTCCATCTCCCCCGCCATCCCTCCACGGGGCTGGAGTACACAAATCTACTAGCCTCTGTCCCTCCCCACCCCCCACCCCCCAAGCTCTGGTGTGTGAGGGGAATGTGAGGAGTATCTTTCTCCTCCTCAGTCAGTGAGGGTTTACTTCTCATTTGTATGCAGCCCCCAACTGATTTTTCTGTGGGTCAGTGGCCCCCAACCCAAAAAAGGTTCCCCCACCCCTGTGGTAGAGGCTCGTACACTAAGCTCCAGAGGTCCCAAATTTGATTCTGCTTGTTGACATTACAGGAACTCTTGCAAAGGTATATTGTCTCTGTGCAAGGCCCATGGCATGAATTCACATAGAGAAAGAGTAACAGGTAGCAGAAACTTATTCAGTGAGAAATGTCTGCTCTAGGGATGTTAAATATTGGTTAATTGAATAGTCGAGTAACCTCATGAATTCTTATTGGTTAGTCGACTATTCTATAGTCCCTGAGGGTGAGGCCAGCAGCCAGTGCACTCAGGCCTCACTCCTGAGAAGACCCTGGTCAAGTGGGAGCTGATAAAGAGGCAGCGGCAATGGGTGGCAGCAGCCTCTGTCTAGGGGATTCAGCGTGAGCTGGAACTGAGCCTGCCTGCCCGGCTCCTAATACGCTTTAAATGCAGAGCCACAGTGGGAGAAAGGTCCCGGACCTGTCACAAGCCAGGCCTGAGCTGGGCTTCTGGCCAGCCTGCTAAAAAAATTACTGGCAAGTAGAGGGGGAGGAAATATGTGTAGTCTATAGCATTAACCTATAAGCTTTTGCTTATCGGTTAATCGACTACACTTTTACATCCCTAGTCTGCTCCTGCACACTTTTATGTGAGTATTATCAGCTAGCGTTTTTGTCAGTTTTAGTTCACAACAGGTAACCAAAGATCACAGTATAAAATGAAAGGCCTTTTACTTTATGAAACTAGTAGCAGTTCTCCAAAAGACTGTCCATGAATTAATTCAGCCCCATAACATACCCGTGAGGTAGATATTTTAATCCCTGTTCACAGAAGGGAAACCCAAGTCTGGTCTATACTGAAAACTTACATTGACATAGCTGTATCTGTCAAGGTGTGAAAAGTCCACACCCCTGAGAGATGTAGCTATGCCAGTCTAATGTCCAATGTAGACAAGAGTAATTCAACCTTCTGTCAAGACAACTACAGCTCTTGGGGAGGTGGATTAAGTGCAGTGACAGGAGAACCCCTTTCATCACTATAGTGTCTATGCTGAAGCACTACATGGGCCAGCTATGCAGTGCTGTAGTGTTTTAAGTGTACAGATAACCTGAGACAGAGATTTAATTATTTTACTTTGGTCACATATTTAGTCACACATTTCTGCACTATGGAGATGATCAGCCCTCCGGAGGTCAATCTAGTGTTCAAGTTAGCGGGAGGGGGGGCAATGTTGGAAAATGGTTGAGGGCTGCACTCTTCCATGGTATTAATGGAGAGGGTGCAGAGTCTGGGATTGAGGTTGGGTGCAGAAGGGAGCTTGGGGTAAAGGATTGGAGTGCAGGAGGGAGAATGGAGTCTGGGAGAGAGTTTGGGCAAAGGGGGTAGATGTGACCTAGGGCAGGGAACTGGGGTGCAGGATTTTGGCTTGTGACCTAGGGTAGGAAGGGCTTGTGATCTTGGGCAGGAGATTGGGGTGCCAAATCTGGAAGGGAGCATGAGTGCATGTAGAGTAGCAGGACAGGCACAGGGTTGGGGAAGGGAGGGGCTGAAGTGTCACAACAGGGGTGAGCAATAACTTTTTGCCAGAGGCCACTTCAGAAATTTTTGAAGTGACCCCGGGCCACACCAGAAGGGGCAGGGCCTGAAGCGTAAGGGGTGGGGCCAGGATACTTCTGGGTTCCCCAGACCATGATTGGTCTGGGGGTGGGGGAGCACCTTTGCCTTTCCAGATTCCCCCTAGGTGCCCATGCTCCTGCCCAATTAGGGCCTAGGGGCAGGGGAGCACGAGACCTCTCCTCCCGCCCTGCCAGGAGAACATGGTACTTCTAAGTGCTGCGTGCTGCTCGTAGGGTGTGGACAGGGCAGAGGAAACTTTGTGTGCTCCGCCCACCCCCAGGCTCTGATTGGCCTGTGGGCGGGAGAGCTTGCAAAGTCTCCTCCCTCCCTGCCAGGAGCGCGTGGTGCTTCTGAGCACTGCTCACAGGGCAGGGACAGAGCGGAGGAAACTTTGTGTGATTCACTCAGGTCCTAATTGGCTTGGGGGCAGGGAAGCGGTAGGACCTCTGTGGACTGGATCTACCCCGCTTGGTGGGCCAGATCCAGCCCGTGGTGGCCCTTTTGCCCACCCACATGCCAAAGGCAGGTTCTTCCCAGGAGACTTACCAGCGTGCCTGCCAAGCTAAAGGCTTACAGAGCTTAAAATGTTTCTGTCTCCTCGGCCATGTGCTTGAGTGAGTGCACGAGCAGGAGCGTTGTGCATTGTGGCTGCTTGTTATTTAAACAGGCAGCTCCCACTGGCCAGCATCTGTCCAGAAACTGGCCAATGGGATTGTGTTGGGGGCAGGAGCAGCATGTGAATCTACCCCCCTCTCCTCCAGACTCAAAGAGAAAGCGCCCCGCAGCCATGTTTCTGAGCTGCCTGTGTGGCAAGTGGGGGAGCCTGCCTGGGGTTCCCCACTGCCTCTGTGAGCCAGATACAGTGGCTTGGCGGGCCAGATTTTTCCCTGGCCTGATTTAGCGGGTCTAGTGTAGACCCCCAAATCGAACGCTGTGAGCAGCCACTGCCGGCGTCCTGTACTCCTCATTCTGTGAGGAGTAAGGGAAGCTGATGGGAGCGTGTGCTCCTGTTGGCCTCCTGCAGTGTAGACACTGTGGCGGCTCGGCTTAAGGTAACCAAATCCAGCTACGCATTTTGTGTAGCTGGATGGCGTACCTTAAGCCAACCTGCCTGGTCTAGTATAGACCAGGCCACAATGAATAAAAGTAGGCCTGGTACACCTACAGCGTAGTTCACCCTAGTTGCATCATTCTAGGCTGTGAAAAATTTCATTTCTTGTGTAATGTAGTTAGGTTGATGTAACCCCTACCATAGACACACCTAAGTCAATAGAAGAATTCTATCCACCTAGCTGCTGTTTCCCAAGGGCTGGATTTTCTACAGCAACAGAAAATCCTTTCTGTCACTGTAGAAAGGCCATGTTTACATTAGCAAGTTTACAGTGGCACAGCTGAACAGATGCCGTTGTGCCTCTGTAAAATTGCTTATGTAGCCATTCTCTGCATACGGGAGAGAGTTCACCCATCAACAGAATTAAACTACTTCCAACAAACAGGGGTAAGAGAACGTCTCACACTCACATAGTGCTGTCCCCACCAGGGCTGCTGTCAGTGTAACTTATGTTCCTCAGAGGGGTGTTTTTTCACTCTCCTGCATGACATAAGTTATACCAACAAATGTGCTAATGTAGACATAGCCTTAGGCTTTTAAAAGTCGGGCATTGTAGCCACTCTTTGTCAGCTCTTTTGCTGACAAAATGTTTCCACCCACAACGAGCAGCATTTGCTTTGTCTCCTGCTGACAATGTGCTGATCACATTGGTACTTGTTCAGGGAAAACTTTTCTCTCTCATGAGTGGGGGGGTTAAACGACAAAAGTTTTGTCCTTCAGCTGCCAGCGTAGGTATAGCCTGAGGGTCTACCTTATAGAACGTAGCTAAAGCCAGCAGCTGTGCTCCTGTAAGCATGCTTACAGAGCCCAGACGAGAATCCAGGTCTACTGATACGAAGGCCTGTGCTTTATGTAGACCATACTGCCTGCCCTCCCTCTGTGACACAGAAGAGGAGAATGATTAACTTTTTTTTTATTTACTCTTTTCAAAATTTTACAAGTGGGTGAAAATTAATAACAAATATTTTTCTTAAACTGATTTGCTGTTGGACAACATCATGGCTCTTAAGCAATTCACTCAGGGAGCCTTTTGAAGTGTATAACAATAAACAATAACTTTATGGACTACACACAGACAATGTTACATATTCTTATGTGCCAAATACATAGTTAATATAAAAGCTATATCATGTATACATCAATAAAGATATGTGCATTTTTATATAAAACTATAACATCTCGTCCTATAATAAAATTGAATATTCAATTATCAATATAATCACTAAAATTACAAGAAAACTTTACCTCTTCCACTTCAAGTGGTTTTATTCAGAATCTCAACATTACATATGCAGAGTGTGTCTGTTTTGCTGCTCTAGTCTGGTAGTTGTGTAACTTCATTTAAGATTCCCCATCTCCAAAAGGTTCTCATTCTGTTTTCTCAGTGTTTTCTGCAAGAGAATTGTGGTAGTGGTGGTTATACTTGTTGCACCTCAGGGTTGATTTCCAAGTGATATTCTCCAGAAAAGCATCCAGGGCATTTAAAAACACTGTCATATTGATGAAATATTTGTGGCTGAAAGTGTACATAGTATAGCATTGTCCCTAGATTTTCACCTGATTCTGCCAAATGCAACAGAGATGCTTTTAAGTATTGAAATATTTTGTGGAGCTTACTCTTTTGTGAGCATGCCAATGTGCACTGTGCCAGAGATATACTAATGTGCTGTTACAGAATTTTTATGCAATTATCCTTAAACCTAATTATCCCTTAAGCAGCGCCACTGTCAATTTGACATCTGAATGTCTGAGCTAGTTGCCTTGATAATAATTTAAATTTTTATCTTTGCTTTTCACAGCCCTGACTCAGGAGGTAATAGTGAAGAAAATGTTACATGAGGAGGTGACCAGCGTTCCCTTCGAATCTAAGCTGTACAGCAGCACAGCTTAACTGGTGATTAATCAGCCCCACCTGGTCAGTCAGCTCCATGCAAGGAGTCCTGAGCCTCTAATGGGGTGGGGCTGATTAATCACCTGTGAAGCTGTGCTGCCATGCAGCTTAGAGAGAGCACTGGAGGTGACACTGTCACTTGGCCTTGCTGTACAATGCATGGGACTGTTTCTGTTGCTGTTTGTGTACTTTGGCAAAATAATTTCTGGCATCAAAAACATGTGGAACATTCATTTGTCTTCATGATTTCTCCCATTATGCATACATTGTTTGTCCTACTTTGAAGACCCCTGTTCTGGTCTCTGTGTTAGTTTAGTTTAGGTTTACCTCTTAAACCTATACAGTCTTTAATACATTCATCTGTGAGTGTGCCAGATTGTCCTGATGAGGCTAGCTCATGCAGACTTGGTTGCATATTGTTCTGTTGTTTCAATTTCAGTTTGATCAGATGGACTGAAAATATGTATTTTCTTACTTCATCCTTAATTGTAAGGGCTGACAAGTAAGAAAGTGGTCCTTACCCATGATTGGATTCAGTGTGGCCACTGCCAGGCTTGTGACTTCCAGCTAGTTCACATAGTTTATGGGTTCTCAAACCACAGGTGCTGACTATATGGGTGCTCCATGCAATTTACATGGGAAAAATTAGTGGGTGCTAGCACCCACTGTCAGCCAGCTCCCTCCCACCCACAACCTTCCACCCACCATGATCAGTTGTTCTGCTGTATGCAGAAAGCACTTGGGGGAGGGGAGGGGGAAGAAAAAGGAGGGGTTATGCTCAGGGGAGGGAGCAGGATGGGAGTGTAGCAGGGGCAGGGTGGGGTTGGAGCCATGGGTGAAGGGGTGGAGTAGGGGAAGGATCTGGGGCTGAGCAGGAACTGAGCATGCCCAGAGAAAGGAGAAAGCCAGTGCCTGTGCCTCCAGCATTTATTTTGCTGGACCTCCCTTAGAAAATATTTCAGGCTACAACAAGACCTTCATCCCACCCCCCAAAAAAGTGATAGCAAATTAGTGTACATACTCATAAGAGCACTAAATGAAACATAACCATTATTCCTGCAATAAAAGGTTCTGAAGCCTTTCCAAAAGTGAAAAGCAACAGTTTTTCAGAATAAGTATATGAATATTTTCATATTACACATTTTCCTGAAAAAAATAATATCAGAATACAGTTTGAAGAGGTGGAAGGCTTTTCCAGTGATTGTGCCAATAATCAATATTGTTACCAATTTACAGTAATCATAACAGTATCCAAGGATTGTGGCTTTATACTCAACTATAAACAAAAAAGTGTCCGGACACAACGTGAGGGGTCCTACTGTTTTGAAGCACATGATATTTTTCAATCATTGCTCCAGGGAACTGAGGCAGACCCTTAAATCGTTCTCTACATTCTCTCTCTGGATTCCCAGCTGGAGGCAGCGCTACGCCAGCAGCAGTGCAGAAGTAAGTGTGGCATGGTATGGTATTGCCACCCTGACTTGGAAGCTGCTACTGCTGGCAGCAGTGTTGCCTTCAGAATTTGGCACTTGACCAGCAGCCACTGCTCTTGTGCCTCCTCTTGCAATTCCCTTTTGGATCAGGACCTCCAGTTTGACAAACACTGACATAGCTTGTCCATGCAGCTCTGGAGAAGCTCAAATTTTCATAGATATCTCCATGCATTTGCATTACCGCAGTGGGTATGACGTTGCTCACAGCCATTCCTGAAGTTACTCAGTGCCTCTGGTTACCCACTACAAAGAATGAAAGCTGTAAAACATATTTCACCTTTGGCACAATGTGATGAGCTGCACATAGGAAGCCATTTGCAAAGTGTTAACAACCAGTTTCTTGCATCGGCTAACTCATGGACAACACTGCATATTGTCTCATACTAGTAGATGGTGCTGTTCATAGTAATACCTAGCTACCTAAACATACAAATATATGTAACTTTCATATAACAATGTTTGTTAACACTATTATTTCTCCATTGCTTAAGGGTGAGAAGTTCTGGGCCATTTGTTTAGATGATTCTGAAAAATCAAAAGCTAAATGAAAAAGAAATTAAAGAGTAAAGTGGATATGGGCAGACATAACCAGAAATAATTGTCTTCCCTTTGAGGGGCTTGTGAAATTTTTAACAAATATTACTTATGAGTTAATATTAGGTGATGAGAATTGAAGCAAAACAAGACCACTGTGTCCTTTGCTTTTTGACCCTCCCCTCACTTCTACATTCATTATCACAGAACCTGTTGACTTTTTTGTGGTTTTGTCTTATTTTCAGTTAAACTGTTCAGTGTGTCTTTTGGGAAGACATCATCATCAGCAAACTGATGCTGATAGAATTCTATGATATAATTTCCATCTATGCTGAATATAATCGACCACATACACACATATTCCCTCGAGGCCACCCAAACTCAATCTGGCAGCAAACAAGAACAGGAAATCCACCTACTCCCCAGACACGAGAGCAACCCATAATGCAAAACACATTAGCAGAAATGCAGTCACCACATATACAAATTGTGTCATGATTCCCACATATTCAGACAATTCAGTCTGGCTGAGTCATTGGAAACAACACAGATTCAGGGTACTTTTAAAGCTATTTTAAAATTAATATTATTTACTAAACTTAAAACATTATGTTAAAAGAACATTAAGGTTGCAAAATCATGCACTCAAGTTAGGAAATGCCAGAATTAAGGTTGCCCATGCAAATCTCAATGCAGCCCTTTGTGTGTATGCATTATGACACAGTCGTTGCTTACATAATCACATACTGTTTTTTCCACAGGAGAAAGTTGGCCAACCTGGATTGCCTTAAAGAAGATGTCGATGAATAGTGCTGGAAGTGTACAAGGTCAGAATCTCAGACAGGTTAAGCAGACACACATAGAAAAAGCACTATGTCCTGGTGCAGTCACAATAGTGATCAAAGCAGCTGGAGATTTCCAGAGAATGTGACCATTAATTAGTGAAGATTTATTATTACTTCTTTTTTAGCAAAGCATTCAAAAAGTCTCTGCATCAGGGAGTTAACAATCTAAATGGTGGAGCTGATAGGCAAACTATTTAACATGAATGGTGAGTGAGCAGAAAAAAAGGAATATTACTTGCTCACACTTAAAGAGCTGAACCACCACCCTGCAGTCTCAGCTTTTGCCACTTAGGGTATGTCTAGACTACATGGCTCCATCGACGGAACCATGTAAACTAGTTTACCCGGCATAGGCAAAGAAGCGGGGATTTAAATAATCTCCACTTCATTAAAATAAACATGGCCACCGCACTGTGCCGATGATCAGCTGATCCGGCACAGCGTGGCAGTCTAGATATGGATCTGTCGGCTGGGGAAGCCTTTGCCGACCGATCCTGTAAACCTTGTTTCACGAGGCATAAGGGATCGGTTGACAAAGGCTTCCCCAGCTGACAGATCTGCATCTAGACTGCTGCACTGTGCCGGATCAGCTGATCGTCTTCATGTTTATTTTAATGAAGCGGGGCTTATTTAAATCCCCGCTTCTTTGCCTATACCAGGTAAACTAGTTTACATGGCTCCGTCGATGGAGCCATGTAGTCTAGACATACCCTTAGGTTCCAGTTTTGGCGCCCCTGTGATCCATTACCCTCCTGCTGAATCTTGTGGGTGCTTAAGCTCATACTGTGCCTAAGTTTTTAGAGTAAAAATTCCGTCAGTGCCTATATATCTGCCTCTGAGCATATGCATTGCAGCCTCCCTTGAAGTGTTTGGATGACCTGTCTCAGCCCCGGAGCAAGTCACAAACCACAGGGAGAGAGGCATTTGGCTGCCTGTCTTGCATGCAGGGCCCAATATGGTAGGTGTGCTCAAAGGCCTCCTACAGGATTGCATCCCATTCAAACTCTGGCCAGAGGAAGAGGAGACAGCAGCTATCATCTTAATTGACTAGCACATGTGAAAGGGAAGAGACCCCTGTTGAAATAATTTCTCCCCTTCCAGCACAGAGGGAATTGAACCTGGGTTGTCTATATCCCAGGGCCGTGCATTGACCACTGGGCTAAAATGTCATTAGGTAGATTGTTCCACCATCATCGCCTCTGGCTGTTTTGTGTGGAGCAAAGAAGGTGCCCAAGCCATTCCTACAAGAAACGTTTTAGGTACCTAAGCCACCTCACTCCAGGAAGCTGTTTCTTGTTTATAGATTGCAATCAGAACTATGCACCACCCTGCAGTCCAGACTTAGGCACCTGTCTTCAAGAGATGGGCAGAGCTTAGCATATCTTCTCTCCCATTGGCATTTCCCACTGGCTGGCTTAGGTGGCTTCTGCCAAGAGTCCTGCCTTTTGAGGTTCACATTGTTAAGCACCTATCTCACTCCATTCATTATACAGGGGGCCTAACTTGGCTTAGTGAACCATACTATTGTTCTGTGGTTTTCTAGCTACCTAAAAGTTAGATGCCTTGACACTCAAAATTTCAATGCCGAAGTCCCTTTGTAAATTCCACCCATAGATTGGTTAATGATGCAGGCAGACCTGATACCACCTCATCCCAAGGGCCCTAGGCCTCAAGTGAACACTGATCAGTACCTAGCTGGAAGCCATCTGGCTCACCTGTGTGTTAACATTGTTAAAATAGATGTTAAGTTTGTAGGAACGTATTCAGTGTCTAGGGGCATGTCTACATAGTACAGCTAAACTTGAAATTACCGTAGCTCAAGTTGTATAACTTATGGCATAACTTTTGGCGCAGTCTACACAGCAGTTATTTCGAGACAGAGCATTCTTCCTCCGACTTCCCTGACTTCTTGTACAATGAGGGTTACAGGAGTCAGAGTAAGCAGTCCTCCAGTTTGACATTATGTCAAAACAACTACTTGTATGTAGACGCAGATTATGTTATTTCAGAATAACGTCAGTTATTCCAAAATAACGCTGCTGTGTAGACTTAGCCTGAAGGTTATGAAATGCTTGTAGGGGTAATCTCACTTATAATAGCTGGACCCCATGTTATAAGGTTATATTGAGTGTTTGCATTGTAAATCTCTATAACTGAGTAACTTGCCAAACAGGAAAGAAGCGTTACAATTCTGGCTTGCTATGGAAGAGATTAGATCCTGCCCACCAAGACGACCCATTTAAGCTAAATGAGCCACTGTGAAACATCAAAGAATAAAGACTTTGTTAAATGCATTCCTTCCTCTGTTCCTACCCCCAATCCCTGAAAACAAGACCTTCAAGTGAACTCATCCCATCAGTTTGAACACTGGAAGGGAGAGAGTAAAAATCCCCAATAAAAAGAAACTGGGTCTCTAGGCTGCTTGGATTTTTAAGCTTAAACAAGAGATCCCCAGCTCTCTAGCCTGGGTTAGCCCTTGAAGACATATGAACCAGGCCTATTACAGCAGCCTTTTGAAAACCTAAGACAATAACTAATTTGTGTGTGTGTTTACTTACTTTAACCTTTAAACAAATCTCTTAGGCTACGTCTATGCTGTGGAGCTATTTTAGGATACCAGAAGTATCCCAAAATAGCTATTCTGTGTCAATTGAAGCAGTACGTTATTTCAAAAAGAAGATTTTGAAATAATGGGTGGCTTATTCCGACATCCCAGTAACCCTCATTCCACGAGGGTTGAGGGGAATTTCGGAATAGCGAGTTATTTTGAAATTTGCTGAACCACAGGAGGTCAATATTGTCTAGCAGAATTACCAGAACTTCCACTGCTTACTGGGCTCTTAGAAGACAATTAGAGATAAATTAGAGATACATAACAGCACAAAACACTGAGAGCCAGGACTGGTGACTGTAAATCAACTTTATGAAACCACGGGAAACTTGGTCACACCAATGGTAAGTGGGTGAGGTTCAACCTGTATAGCAGTGTAGTGCTAAAAAAAGAGAGGGACAAAGGTATAGCTCTGAACTGACAACCAAGCTATGATAATAAATATCCTAATAACCAGTTCACAGACAGTATTCATAAATTTTTACATAGAAGTCTCATGTCCATCATACCAGAATTACAATGTAAGGTACCCCATTGGGGCAAGAGATAATTGACCTGTATGTTTATAGATGATATGAGAGGGGTTACGGCAGAGCCCCTCTGTGAATATATGTCCTCTAACCCCTCCTATAGGGAAGGGTCAAGAGATGGAACTTGGCTTGTATCTGGCTAAATGAAGTTATTATTAGTGACTCCTCCCCAGAACTGGGAGCTCTCAGTCCCATTCTTATTTTGCTAATCCCAGTTTTCACTACTCAGGCTTCTTATAGCAGTCCCAGGCTGCTTGTCCAGTAAGTACTAGTTTCACCCCTCTGGATTCCCCCTCAGTCTCTCTCCCTACCCTTAGTCCCCTTTCCCAGTCTCTGTCCTCTTATCCAGCCATTCCCACTTCCCCCCTCCCAGCTTCTCATGTGATCTGTCTCTCCTATCTGAGCCACCAGTTGCCCCTCCATCTCCTCCATTTCTGCCCACAATCCCAATCCCCATTGTCTCTTAGCTTCAACCTCTCTACTGAGCTCCTTATCCTCAGTGTTCCCTCCCCAGCTCCTTCTCCCACTATTATTGTTCAGCTAGACCAGTTCTTCCCTGGCACCCTGGCTCTTCATCAGATTTGTCTTCCGTGCCCCACAATGGTTCTCAGTCTTCCTCTGCCTCTTCATATAAACTTAGCCTCCTCACTATCCACTGGCTTCCTATTGCTGTCTCCTAGCTCCCAGTCACATTCCCGTTACCCTCCAGTCCCAGCCTCACCACTTCTCCTAACTCCCAATCCCAGTTTTTCTCTCTCACTTCCAGCCTTCAGTCCTAGCTCCTTCTCCCAAAGTACCACCCCCATAAATATTGTCATCAGACATCTTCCTTCTTGCCTCTGCCAAAGCACCACTGGCACCATTGGAAGGTGGGGGATTAAAAGGCATTGAGAGCACAAGCGACACTTGTCTCCCTATTCTCAGGTCTGTCCAATTCAAGTTCCTGGACTGGCTCAATTTGGCTCACAGAAGTCCAGAGTTGCAACTCAAGGATGCCATTTATGGAGTACTAGGGGGGGCTTTAGCCCCCCACTCCTGAGTATGAACTCCTGGGCTATGTCTACACTGGCTACTTCTTGCGCAAGAACATCTTGCGCAAGGGTTCTTGTGCAAGAGATCTTGCGCAAGAAAATGTCCACACTGCCATGTGCGAGATGTGCTTTTGCGCAAGAGTGCCCATGGCGGTGTGGACACACTCTTGCGCAAGAAAGCTCCGATGGCCATTTCAGCCATAGGGCTTTCTTGCGCAAGAAATCCCTGCCGAGCGTCCACACTGCCCTCTTGTGCAAGAGCTCCAGCGCAAGAGGGCTTACACCTGTTAGAAAAGAGCGTAGCTCTTGCGCAAGGAGCCATCTCTTACCACGCCTTACTGTAAATTTCCTTGTGCAAGAGCGGGTGGGCAGGATAGATGCTCTGCGGATTCTTGCGCAAGAACGACCATACTTGCGCAGTAACCCGCCTGTGTAGACATAGCCCTGGACTTCATACTTGAGGTCTGCTTAAACCCATGTTCTGACTCCAGAGGCAGTTCTTGCAAGCAAGAGAGTTTGAGCTGCTTGCTGCTTTGCCTTTGGGACAGGGAGTTTGTTATAAAAAGAGAGAGACAGAGTGATTAAGATTAACAAAAGGCTGGGCATTCAAGCAATTGAAGGATCGTTAGAGCATCATGAAAACATTGCTGGGTACTCCACTTAAAAGATAGGGGGGAAAAGAGTAGGAATGAATGTTGTGCTGCAGGGATCTGCATTTGGACCACTGCTGCTAAACTTCTCTTAAATGTTCTTGAAAAGGGGGTGAATGGGTACTAATCCAAAGCTGACTGCAAAGAGTTACAAAGGGGTCTCAAAACCGGGTGATTAGGCAACACAAGGGCAGATGGATTCAGTGTTGATAAATGCAGAGTAATGAATATGGAAAAATATAATCTGAACTATCAATACAAAAATGATGGGGTCTAAAATAGCTGTTATCACTCAAGAAAGAGATCTTGAAATGCTTGTGGATAGTTAATTGAAAACATCTGTTCAATGTGCAGTGGCAGCTTTAAAAACTAAAAAGCTAACAGAATGGTGGGAATCATTAGGAAAGGAATAGATAATAAGACAAAATACCATATTGCCTCTATATAAACTCATTGTATGCCCACATCTTGAATACTGTCTGCAGATCTGGTCACCCCATCTAAAAAAAGATATATTGTAGTTGGAAAAGGTACAGAAAGGGCAACGGAAATTATTAGGGGGTAAGGAACAGCTTCCATATGAGGAGAGATTTAGAAGACTGGGACTTTTTGGCTTGGTAAAGAAATGACTTAAGCAGGGGCAAGGAACCTTTTTGGGTCCAGAGTCATTGACAAACAGAAAAATTAGTTGGGGGCTGCGCACAACTGAGAAGCAAAAAACAATTTAATTTCTGCTTTCTTTGGGTATGGAAGAATTGGTTCAGTTATTATTGTCCCGATTTTCAAAAGTGCATATAAAAATGTAAGTGCAATTGCATGCCTATGATGATTGCATGCATAAACTGACTATGCCATAGACCAGGGCTATTCAACACGTGGCCCATGGGCTGCATGCGGCCCACAGCCCATTTGTTTGCAGCCCATGGTGTGGTTTGGGTTTACACAGGGCTCAACATACAGCCCACGGGTGGGATCCTTTGAACACAGGGAGGCCTCTCCCAAGCAGGGTGAGCATTGAAAGATGCAAGCGGAGGGGCTGGCTGAAACAAACGCGTACAGGGTGTCGGCGTTTCTAGCCCTGAGGGAAGAGCTGGGAGCATTGGGGCATTGTGGGAAGTGCTTTGTATTCATGTCTGTCAGTGTGAAAGAAACTATTTGCATATATTTGCATGTATATGCAACCACACTTAAGTAGCGGCCCTCGGCATGTGCTATGAGCATGGGCGGCAGGTTTGTATAATTTTTGGTGGTGCCCCATTAGCCATGCCCCCTGACCCTCCCTGTTAGCTACGCCCCCGACCCCCCCTCCGTTAGTCATGCCTCTGGAGGTAACACGCTCGGGGCAAGATGGACACATGACCAGAAGTAAAAGGTGTCATGTCACCCCTCTCGAAGGGCTTTTCCCATCATCCTCCTACCAACAGGGATTAGTTTGGCCCCCACCAAACCCCCCTCATGCAACTATCCTGCAGTTGCATTAACCCAATGTGTGTGACATTAACTGGGGGGCAGAGAGGCTGGGGGAAGTGTTCCCTCTCAGGCTATGTCTACACTCGCGGCTTCTTGCACAAGTACAGCTGTTCTTGCACAAGAACCCACAGAGCATCCATACTGCCCACCTGCTCTTGCGCAAGGAAATTTACAGTGCAGCGTGGTAAGAGAGGGCATCTTGCGCAAGAGCTACGCTCTTTTCTAACAGGTGTAAGCCCTCTTGCGCAAGAGGGCAGTGTGGATGCTCAGCAGGGATTTCTTGTGCAAGAAACCCCTATGGCTAAAATGGCCATTGGAGCTTTCTTGGGCAAGAGAGCGTCCACACTGCCATGGATGCTCTTGTGCAAAAGTACAGCTCGCACATGGCAGTGTGGACGTGTTCTTGCGCAAGAGTTCTTGCACAAGAACCCTTGTGCAAGATGTTCTTGCACAAGAAACCACCAGTGTAGACATAGCCTAAGAGTTTCCTCCCATGAGCAGAATAAATTTTGTCTTGTGCACCAGTACTGAGTTCATGTGGCTTGTTGGCCAAGTTATTAATAAATATTTTTAAACCTTTACCTTTTCTCTCTGCTGCCATGTCTCCTCCCCTTGTTCCATCAGCTCCCCTGGTGCCTGCTGCCCCCCAACTCCTCACCCTCCTCTGTTGTCCTGACTCCTGCCTTTCTCACTGCCCTCAGCCCTCCTGCAACCTGCCCCCCTCCACTAGCCCTTCTCTCCCCCTTGTGCCCACTCCTCCAGTAGCCCCACTCTGATCATGTGAGCTACCCCTCCTCATCCCCTCTTCTAACACCTCCCTCTACAAACCTGCCCTGCCTCTCTCCTTTGGTGCTGGTCCCTCCCCTGCAGGTGTCTGCCCTTCTGCTTCACCCCCAGAATCCCCTGGCACCTGCACCTTCCCTTACTCCTGCACCCTCCTGGTGCCTCCCCCTTCCCTCACTGCCCCTGCCCCCTTTGCCCTCTTTTTCCCTGATGCCCACCCCCTCACCACACTCTGCCCCCATTCCCCTCATGCCCCTCTGTGCCCTCACACATGACTTGCTCCATACTGGCCTTCCTCATGCCCACCCCTTCTTTCAAGCCTTCTCCCAGCACCTCCCCCTCTAGCCCCCAATGCCCTTACCCTCTCCCCTCCCAGCATCACCCTGTCCCCCTCCCACTGACACCTCCCCTCCTGCCCTTTTCCTCATTGTCTGCACTTGGCCCCCTGGCATTTGTCTCTCCTCTACCCTGTCCCTTTGGTGCCTTCCCCTTTCTTCCCCCTCTCCCTCCGTACAAGCCCCTTCCTCTCCCAGCCCTTCCCCTAGTTTTCTCCCTTCCCCTCTGCACAAGCCCCTTCCTCTTCCGCTCCTTCCCCTTTTTTCCCCTCCCCCTCTGCACAAGCCCCTTCCTCTCCCAGCCCTCCCCTACCTTCTGCCTTCCACTTTGTGAGGCCGGAGTCTGCACTCCATCCCAGAAGTCCCCGAACTCCGAACCCGCAACTCAGCCGCGCGGCGCCAGCAGTTTTAAAGTCCCGGTCCGGGCCGTGACCGTCACGTCACGCCTGGGCATCTCACCGCCCACCTGTTTGAGCACGCAGCGCATGGCAGCAGCAGCCGGCAAGAGGGAGCTGATTGAAGGTTGCGTACAGCAGGGATGGGCTGGGGCTGGGGCCAGGGCCAGGGGAGGGATGCTCTGGGGCCGGGGTCGGCTCCAAGCAGGGCCAGGGGAGAGACCCAGCTCCAAATATTGGTGGAGCAGGGCCCCCCAGCTCTAAATATTGCTGGAGCATGGGCACCATGAGCCCATATAACTCGCCACCCATGGCTATGAGTATCATTGTGCCCCCTGGGGCTTCCAAAATTGAGTAGCCCTGCCATAGACTTTGCTATCATTGAACCATCTATTTACATATGCATATCTCGTTATGCATTTAACTGCCCAGTTGTGGCAACTGTGTTTTCAAACTGGGATCACTGTTCTACAGTTTTGCATGTGTAATTACACATGCAAATGAAACTCTGAATTTCTGTGGATGTACTTGCAAGTTTTAACTTTTTTCCTTCTGCAGTTACATATTTTGAGAGAGCGCTGAGGGGACCAAGACACATTGTCAGAAAAAAGAACAATTGGAAATAAATTGCCAGCATTCAAACAAAGAGTTCTATAAATATTAAACCTGTTAAAAAAACAAAAGTAAAATTGCCAAAGCATGAGAAAACATTTTTCGATTATTTTAAAAAGAAAGGAAAACTGTTTATTGCTGACAGTCAGAGAACTGGTTAGATTGTGTCCCTTTTAAAAAAGCAAATGCCCTGTTGATTGACAAAACCTTTAAAATTTCAGCAAAACATTAAATATGTTAAAGGATGTGTGACTGTGTCTATACATTAGGGATGGTGTGCAAGTATTTTTAACTGATTGAGGCATCACAGGTTGCATAAGTGTATAGTATTTTGAAGCAATATGAGTTATAGGAATTGGTGCCTTATTTATTTTGGGAGTTAGGGATTATGCATGTATAGTAAGTGTATAGTGAATGCCCCAAAGGTTGGTTCTAGGGCCTGTTTTGTTCAACTTATTTATTAATGATTTGGTGAGGTGATGTACTGCATCCTCACCAAGTTCGCAGATGACACTAAACTAGGGGAAGAGGTAGATATGTTGGAGGGTAGGGATAGGGTCCAGAGTGACCTAGACAAATTGGAGGATTGGGCCAAAAGAAATCGAATGAGGTTCAATAAGGACAAGTGCTGAGTCCTGCGCTTGGAACGGAAGAATCCCAAGTACTGTTACAGGCTGGGGATCGACTGGCTAAGCAGCAGTTCTGCAGAAAAGGACCTGAGGATTACAGTGGATGAGAAACTGAATATGAGTCAACTCTGTGCCCTTGTAGCCAAGAAGGCTAATGGCGTATTAGGGTGCATTAGGAGGAGCATTTCCAGCAGATCTAGAGAAGTGATTATTCCCCTTTATTCGGCACTGGTGAAGCCACATCTGGAGCACTGCATCCAAATCTCCCTCCCCTTCCCCCCCATTACTAAAAGGACGTGGATGCATTGGAGAAGGTCCAGCAGAGGGCAACAAACATGATTAGGGGACTGGAGCACATGACTTACAAGAGAGGCTGAGGGATTTGGGTTTGTTTAGTCTACAGAAGAGAAGAGTGAGGGGGGATTTGATAGCAGCCTTTAACTACCTGAAGGGGGGTTTCAAAGAGGAGGGAGAGAGGCTGTTCTTGGTAGTAACAGATGGCAGAATAAGGAGCAATGGTCTCAAGTTACAGTGGGGGAGGTCTAGGTTGGATATTAGAAAAAAACTATTTTACTATGAAGGTGGTGAAGCACTGGAATGGGTTACCTAGGGAGGTGGTGGAATCTCCATCCCTAGAGATTTTAAGTCCCAGCTTTACAAAGCCCTGGCTGGGATGATTTAGTTAGGGTTGGTCCTTCTTTGGGCAGAGGGTTGGACTTCGTGACCTCCTGAGGTCTCTTCAAACCATATGATTCTATGTGGTGTAAAAGATTATTTGAGGATTAGGGATTAAATACATGTGTAGTCACCCTGCATCAAAAGCTATAATGCCTCAGTAAGCATCCCTGACACACCACAGTGAGAAGGCCTATTACCAGCTGAGCAGAGTTCATGCTCTTCTCATCTTGTGAACCTCCCCTAGATGATATTTGTGTTGCCACTGGTCAACACCCACCTTCTTTTGACCCAGGAATGTTTTCATGCACTACAAAGATGGATAGCTCAGTGGTTTGAGCATTGGCTTGCTAAACCCAGGATTCTGAGTTCAATCCTTGAGGGGGCCATTTAGGGATCTGGGGCAAATCTGTCAGGGATGATACTTAGTGCTGATATGAGAGCAGGAGACTGACCTTGTAAGGTCCCTTTCAGCTCTATGAGATAGGTATATCACCATATTTTCTTTTCTTTAGAGTAACAGAGGGGAACCAATTTTTAAATGAAATCATTAGGATGGAAGTCAGAATTTGTGATATGGAAGTCAAAATCCAGGAAGTGTGACTTTGCTGATTCAGACACATACAGAAGAATAATTAAGAGAACCTGATGAAGACAGCATGGTTCATGGCTGTAGAGTGTGATAGGAAAAAGACCCTGGGGTATGCCAAGGAAGGAATAGATGGAGTACTTGAAAGAAGACAGTAAGAAGGTGAACATATGAGTCAGATGAAGATGGCACAATGACCTGACTCCGACTGATTTGATAAGAGAAAGAAGATGCATTTTGTCTGTGGAACGTACATGTGTATATTTTGGGAAAACATAGTTGGCTATGATGGACTGTTTATTTTGGGGCTATGTGGGTTAGCAGTGTGTTTACTACACATCAAAAAGAAAAATAGTTGCCATAAAATTATCACCAAAAGAATTTAAAATAGAATGAGTTTAATGGAGTTACAGTTGGGGTAAATATGGCACTTTGTCTTTTTTTAATTATTAAACAAAAAACAAGGAGTCATGTGGCACCTTATAGACTAACCCAGTGTTTCTCAAACTGTGGGTCACGACCCCCAGCAGCTGGATCTGGGTGTGTGTTGTTGTTGTGTTGTGGGTTTTTTTTTTTTTTTTGCAGTTGTGTCTCCCCGACATCTCCGGACAGTCCAGGCTCCATCCGGTCAATTTTCCCCTGCTGCGTCCAGCGGGGGAGGGAGGAGTGCCGCAGAATCTAGTGAAGGGGGAGGGGGGTAGGAGGGGGCAGTTGCCGGGCACCACGCTAGGGGGTTGCTGGGCAGGGTAGGAGTGGAGCACGCACTGCTCTGGCCCACCTGACAAGCAGAGACCAGCAGCTGGCCACGTGATACTTCCCATGCAAGCTGCCAGCTGAGGCAGCGGGGCCGGCTGCAGAAGCAGACACTTTAAAAGTAAGATTCTTCTTCCATGCCTGGCTCTGTGGGGGGTGGGGGGGGGGGGGTGGGGGGGAGATTTGATTGGAGCGGGGCTCCAGACGCTGAGGATGCCTGCCTAGGGGGGGTGGGGGGAGAGTGCACTGGGATGGGGCAGTGCTAGGGAGGCCTACCTCAGGGGCAGGGGGAGTGCACTGGAATGGGGAGGTGCTGGGGGGCCTACCTCAGAGGGTGGGGGGGCACTGGGGGGGCCTGGCTCAGGGGGAGGGGTGGGTGCAGTCCCAAACTGGATAAAGTGGTGCAATTTTTGCTTAACAACTTTGGCTCCCACCCCCACCCTTTTTTTTCCGTAACAACTTTTGTAAGGGTGGGGGTGGGGGGGGGGTCACACAAATTCAATTTGCATTTTAGGGGGTCGCGGTATCACAAAGTTTGAGAACCCCTGGACTCACCGATTTATTTAGGCATAAGCTTTCGTGGGTAAAAACCACTTTGTCAGATGCATTGAGATCTTGTGACCATGATGATCCTTGCATCTGACAAGTGGTTTTACCCATGAAAGCTTATGCCCAAATGAGTCTGTTAGTTTATAAGGGCACGTCTACGCATCAGGGCAAAAAGTTGAATTAAGATACACAACTTCAGTTATGTCAATTGCGTAGCTGAAGTCGAAATAGCTTAATTCGGCTTTTGGCGCTGTCTACTCATGAAATGAGGGTTACAGGAGTCGGAATAAGAAGCCCTTCATCTCAACATTATTTCAAAATAATCGCTTACAGCTGTGGTCACCAAGCTGTTGATTGCGATCGACTGGTCGATCGTGAGGCCTCTACCACTCGATCGCGAGTGGCCCCTCATTTCCACCCCACCCCCAAGAAGCCCCACTACCTGCCTCCAGCGATAATGGAGGCAGTGACAGCTTCCTGTGGGGTGGACAGAAGTCCAGCAGCGGCACGTCACTTCTGGGGGTTCTGGAAATGCGCTGGCTGCTTCCTTGCCCCAGGTCTGTGGCATTCCGGGAACTTACCAGGGGAGTCCCCAGAGGCGCACGCTGGGACTTCCCTTCTCTGCGGGAGGGGGGAGTCGGGCCTGGAGAGGGTGTGCGACGGGGACTTCCCTGCTCCGCGGGAGGCTCTCACTGGCCCCGGAGGAGGTGTGCGATGGGACTTCTTCCTCCGCAGAAGGGGGTTCGGCCCTGGAGGGGGTATGTGCGCAGGCTTCCCTGCTCCATGGGAGGGGGGAGTCAGGCTTGGAGGGGGCACGTGATGGGGGCTTCCCTGCTCTGTGGGAGGGGCGGGCCGGCCCCAGAGGAGGCATGCGACAGGGCTTACCTCCTCTGCGGGGGAAGGGGGACAGGAGTCCTGGGAGGAGGTGGGTGCAGGAGATTCTCTGTCCCCTGCTGTAGAACCCTGTCCCCTGCCATCCCGGCACCCTGTTCCCTCTCCCCTGCCCCCAGCTGCAAAACTCTGTCCCCACTGGCACCTTGCCCCAGCACCCCCTAGCACCCTTCCCCAGTACCGTGTCCTCTGCTCCCACCAGCACAGTTGGGGCCACATTAGTGAGGCTTGGGGGCGGTTGGAGGAGTGTTTTTTTTTTTTTTTTTTTTTTGCATCTCACTTGTGTGGCCCCAACTGACTTTTCTGTGGGTCAGTGACCCCTGACTCAAAACAGGTTCCGTGCCCTTCTTATAAATAAAGACAATGCAGACACTTTTTGTGTTTGACATAGTATTTTATTTAAAAATGGCCAACAAACCCCTAATTGGGGCCAAGCCCCCATCTGGCCACAGCATCATAACACTCCTGCACCCGCCCCCCCCCCCAGACTCTAGATCTGAGCCTATCATACACTGGAACCCCCTGCCCTGAGCCCCTCACATACCCCAACCCAAATTTCTGTACCCTCACATCCACAAGCCTGTGGCTTGCTTAGTACCCCAACCCTCCATCTGACCCCAACACTGCCTGGCCTGGAGCCCCCTCCCTAAGCCAGCGTCCCCTTCTCCACATCCTCGTGCATCCAGATTTCTTCCCAGAGCTTGCACACTTCACCCTTCCCACACCCAAATCCCTCATTCCCACCCTAGAGCCTACACATCCTGTCTCAACCCAGTGAGGGTAAGGCTAGACTGCAGGAGTTTTTCAAGATTCCAGAGATATCCCAGAAAAACTCTTCTGCATCCATGGATGCGTTTGTTCTTCCTCTTTTTTAGTGGAAGAGCAAACATGCTCTTTCGGTCACCCCCTATATTCCTCTTTCCATGAGGAATAAGTGGGCTTCCGAAAGAAGGGGCTTTTCTTGACATTTGGTCCAGTCTAGACAGACCAAATGTTGGAAAAACCTCTTCCTACAGAAGAATTGGAAAAAAAAGCAGCAGTATGAGGGTTGGGGATAGCAAGTGATGGAGAGGAGGAGAACAGAGAGGGTGGGGTGGGGCTTCAAGGAAGGGGTTGGGTCTTGGGGGAAGGATGGGGCGGTAGATCTTGGCTTGTTCTGTCATTTAAAAAGTGATCTTGGGTGTAAAAAGGTTGGAGACCACTGGCTTACAGTGTAGACACGCATTTTATTTCAAAATAATGTCAGTTATTCCAAAATAACACTGCTGTGTAGACATACCCTAAGGTGCCACAGAACTCCTCATTGTTTTTGCAGATACAGACTAACATGAGGGGGTTTTAAATCAAAGCTTTTGAACGAAAACTCCCAGATGAGCTGATAAAAAGTGATAGAACCATGATTGTGGGACAATCCTCCACAAAGCTGAAAGAAGCATGTTTCACACATTACACCTGTTACTGCACACTCATCCCATAGGAAGCATGTTTGAAGCCTGGCCAACAAACCCCTAATTGGGGCCAAGCCCCCATCTGGCTGAACTGAGAATACCAACCTCATTTCAGCAGAAGATCCTGTGTCCACCATAACCGATAGTGCTAGAGCCTGTTGCCAGCTGTGTGGTATCCCCAGCACACAGCATCCCTGTTAGCCTTTTGTCTGTTTAGGGGAGGGGAGATTAAACAGGTTAATATCATTAAACTGTCCTGGACTCATAGTCTTTTCTTTGGAGCCTTTGAATGTTATTTTTGTTTTTTATTCCTCTCCAGTGGCTTGTGATACCTGACATAGTCTGGAATCTTTTTGGTTCTAGATCTCAGAATCCTGAAGAAACTGATCACTTTCACTTTTACATGTTTTCAGATTTTCTTGAACTGATCTTTCACAGCCTACTCTAATCAGGGCCGGCTTTAGACCGATTCGCCCGATTCCCCCAATCGGGTCCTGCGCCTAAAAGGGCCCCGTGCCCTAAAGCCAGAGGGCCCCGCGCCCTAAACCTGGACAGGTGCCGGGCGCACTGCGGGAGGGGGCATTGGCCCGTGGGTTTGGCTGGAAGGCAGGACTCTGCCCTGTAGGTAGCTAGGGATTTAAAGGGGCTGTGAGTTGTTTGTTTGTGTGCTGGGTTGTTTTGTTTTGTTTTGCTCAACCAAAATGTGGTTCGAATTGGGCCCTGCACCTCCTAAAGCCAGCCCTGACTCTAATAGTATGACACCTAAACATTTATTCTCAAAGTCTTTGTTCAGATAGTGTTAGAGTTCTACAGAATTTACTTCAGAAAATAACCTTGTGAGAGCCTATCTATGTATTTTAGAAATGTGCATCTGTCTGTCTGTGAGTCTGTTTGTTCAAGAACTCATCCTAAATGGTAAGAGCTAGGACCACTAAATTTGATATGCAGCTTCCTACTAGCCTAGCTTAAAGCAGGGTTTGGTTGGGCCAAAAAATGGGAAGTGCCAGGAATGGGACTGTTTCCCATAATAGAAATAGAGGGGGCAAAGAGAGTAGGGACACAAAAGGGAGGGGCACAGATAGAAGGGACACAATACTGAGAGTGGCTACTGAAAATAGTTAAGTGCAGGGGAAAGCTATATGCAAAGTGGCCACTGAAGGGAGCCACACCACTAAGAGAGTGGCCAGCAGGGCTGGAGCTCCACCATCCTGCCTGCTACCAGACCAGGTAAGTAGCCCCCTACCCCAAGTGCTCCCCCCTTTGGCCACAGTGGTGAGTGGGACTCAGAAGGACCCTGCCAGCCAAGGTGATGGAGAGGAAACAGAAGGCCCATGCCAGCCATAGAAATCTGTGGGGGAGGGAGAAAAGGCCCCACTGACTGGGAGGAGGGAGAGAGAGCCTCTCCAGATGGGACCCCCCCCACCCTGAGCCCCTCCTCACCCTCAGCCCTGACTCATATACTCCCCCACATCCACAGTCTCCTGCCTTGCTTCCCACGTCCCCAAGACCTTGCCCTGACTTCTGCATTCCCCGCACTGCCAGCCCTCTGCCCCAAAGGACCCAGACAATGCCGGGTAAGTCTTCTAGTACATGGGTTCCCCCCCCCCCATCAAGTTTTGCTGCCCTGTTCAGTTCCCTTTTTCCTTTTTTTTTTGCTCAACAAGTTTTGCTGCTATTTCAAAAATCAAAAAGGGGGGTGTGATGCCAAAAAGTTTGGGAACCACTGTTCTAGTATGTTATAAAACCGGAACATTTGAAAGCCAGGTAATTCAATTAAAGTTGGGAAAAGAAACATTTGATCATTTAGAGTTGAGATTCCACATACAAGCTTAACTCTGTCCTTGCTACGCTATCCACTAAGCATATGAAATAGCTTTGCATTGTGTAATAAGTATTACCACTCTTTTCAGTGTTAAAAATACTAAATAATGGGAATGATCACGAGTAAGGGTTGCAGGATCTCTGCAGTGCACTTGCTTGTGAGCTCCCATTTGCCCCCTCTGTGCCATAGCTAATGTCAGCATCTATCTAGCACAGGGGTTCTCAACCTTTCTTTCTGAGCCTCTCCACACTCCGAGCATTCTATAAAACTTCCATGGTTCACCTGTGTCACAACAACTAATGTTCTGCATTTAAAAGATAGTATTGGGAACAGCACAATTGTTGGAGCCCCTGTGAGGCTAACTTGCTTAGGTTTTTGGTTCAGCCTTGATTGGCAGAGCTCAGGGCCCAAGATTTCAGCCCTCATGCAGAGGGGCTTCAGCTTTCACCTAGGGCCCCAGTGAGTATAATGCCCTGCTTGACAGACCCCTTGAAACCTATTCATGACCTCTCAGGGTATGTCTACACTATGGGACAAGATTGAATTAAGGTATGCAACTTAAGCTACTTCAACATCAGCTATGCAATTAATGTAGCTGAACTCGGCTTTTGGCACAGTCTACGCTGCAGGAAGTCGAAGGAAGAACACTCCTCCTTCGACTTCCCTTACGCTTTGTGGAATCAGGACTACCAGCATCTTCTGGAGTGCTCTTCTCACTTCAAATTAGCTGTCTTAACTAGACCTGCTAATTCGAACCCTGAAAGATCAACAATGGTAGCTTCGATCTTCCTCTGTAGTGTACGTATGCTCAGGGGGCTCCAGACCTCAGGTTCAGAACCACTGACGTAGTCTATATTTACTGTTTTGTAGCCTGAAGCATTCTTTGCTCTATGGTTAATAATGATAAAGCAGATGGGGTGAGGCTTAATAGCTGGTTGTACATAATACAATGTCAGACCTATATCAGAAGAGAGAATAAAATAGCTATAGTGTTGTTGGTTTCTTTTGCAAGAGGGGTGGACAGAAGTGGCTATATTAGACTTCATTCCTGTTTGGTTATCTCTTTGTGGCTTATGGTGAAATTGTGGGTTGTGGTGGTTTTTTTGAGGACTGTGTGGGCAAAAAATAAAAATGTGATCTCTCTGCTGTTGTCACATGAAAGTATGCATTGGTGGAAGGAAAACACTTATCTATATGTGGAGGGTAACAGGAATGATACTGGTTCAGCAGTTTCTAGAAGTGAAGGAAGATCTACAGCTAAGAAAGTTGTTACTATGTTTATTTTATAAATTTCTAATGGGCCAAAGGCTGCTGCTGCATCCAGGACTCCTGTATATTTTATAAAATCCACAAAGCTCTTAGTCCCAAAGGATCTTTCTGGTCATAAGAAACTTGTAGGCTCTTGTGGAAACTTTAAAGGCCACGGTTCTTCACTCCTGTGGAATACATAATCTCTGTAGTAGATGCCATTTGACCATGGCTAGACAGCTGATGTGCCTGGACTGCTGCTTCTTATACTAATCATAACTGTCTCACTGTTTCATTGTGCTCCTGCCATCTGCTTGTTGTGTCCACTTGATACCTTAATTGTACAGTTTATACTGTAAAGCCTTTTGGGAAGTGTTCCCTCTAATGTAAGCACTTGGGCAGTCATCAAGGAGAGAGTCAAATGATGCCCAGCTGATTAGCAGAGTGCCCACTGCACCCACACAGCCAGCATCATGTGTTTATACTGATGGTGCACATCTGCACATGCCTTGGTGCACCTAACAAAATTTATTCTGCACACAGATTGAAAAAATTAGAGGGAACTTTGGCAGGGACCAACTTTTCATAATATATGGCAAATACAAGTGAAGACAATGTTACTCATATTGGGCCTCTAAACATTTTTGCCTGAGGCCACGTCTGTAGGAATATTGACACTGCACTGAATTGAATGCTGAGGGCACCCCTGTCAGCGCTGGTGCTTGTCACTTTCAGGAGGAATAAGGGACGTCAATGGGAGCGTTTCTCCCATTGACCTCCCACTGTGAGGATGGCACTGAACCTTGCCTTAAGGTATGTCAACTCCAGCTACATTTTTTAACGAATCTGGAATTGCATACCGTAACTGACCTTCCCCTGTAGTGTGGACCTGGCCTCATCTTGCTGAATTTATACATGCTGCAGTTCTTATTGGCCCTGGATAGATTACAAAATACACAAGTTCCTAGTCTCAATACTTCTCTTTGCCTTTATGGCAATTATAAACTGGACGGGCAACACGGCAGTTCTCACTGACAGGCTCTGCAGGAATCCAGCTCTCAAGATTGCTGCTCTTAATAGAGTTGATAACTTTGCTAAGGATCCTGGAGAGTCAGAATTTATGAAAAGGGTCAGACACTGTAGAATTTGTAAACTCCACTCAGACCCTGCTTAGTTGATAAACTCCTCTGTTTAGATTCAGAACTTCACCAACAAGCCAATCAGAACAAGTAACTGTAAAATTCCTTTTCTCAGCTTCCCCATAATATTCAAAACCTCCAGTGCTGTGAAAAGCGAATACATCAAATGTAGAGTTTGCATATCTCGATGGCTCTAAGATGTTTTTAAAAGAGAATTTTCACAGAAGTAAAGCACAGTATCTCTTATTTTCAAATCCTCAATCTAACAATCTTTCCAATTACCCACAATTCTCCCAAAAATGCTCTTTTATCAGAAAGACACACAACGCTTACTTCCTTTTTATTACTTTGTAATGTAATTTTTCTGAGGGTTAGTTTGCAGGGGAGAGTGGGTTTTTTTCCACCATTTTCCAAACCTTACCCTGTTCAAAGTTTAGAGCTTTTGTTCTGAAACTGTCTTCTAATGAATTCATGCTCCTATGTAGATTCCAAGATGGATCAGGACATCAAGGGTATGTCTATACACTACAGAGGAAGATGGAAGCTGCCACTGTCGATCTTCCAGGGTTTGAATTAGCAATCTAGTTAAGACAACTAATTTGAAGTGAAAGGGACATTACAGTCAATGCCAGTAACCCTGCTTCCACAAGGAGTAAGGGAAGTCAAAGAAAGTGTTCTTCCTTCCACTTCCTGCAGTGCAGACAGTGCCAAAAGCCAAGTTAAGCTACTTTGACTTCTGCTGTGCAATTAATGTAGCTGAAGTTGCGTATCTTAATTCAACTTTGTCCCCTAGGCTATGTCTACACTGCCAGTTTTGCTGGTAGTGAATAGGCAAATGAGGTGTAGATTAGCATATCACCATACCTCATTTGCATAATTTATGCAAGCCGTTTTTGCTGGGAAAAAAAGTAGTGTGAGTGTTTTCTTTTTGCGCAAAAACCCCTTTTCCCACCAGATCCGTAAGATCCTTATGCCCCAAAGAAGGAGGTTTACTGATCTGGCGGGAAAAGGGGGATTTGCACAAAAAGAAAACGTCCACACTACTTTTTTTCCCTGCAAGAACCCTTTGTGCAAAAATGGCTCGCATAAATTATGCAAATGAGGCACAACGATATGCTAATCCACACCTCATTTGCATACTAATTGCCAGCAAAACCAGCAGAGTAGACGTAGCCCAAGTATATACATACCTGAAGTGGCCCAGGTAGACCAGAAAATTCCCAAGTCTGCAAAGGGGCTACATCTACACTACGAGTTTTCTCTGCAAATAATATGCTAATGAGGGACTCATTTGCATGAGTCAATCTCATTTGCATATTTTCTGCCGATCCATTTTTTCACTAGGGTTTTTGTGCAAAAACAAACAGTGTGGGGCTGCATCTACACTGCAGGCTTCTTGCACAAGAACTGTTTTGCGTAAGAGTTCTTGCGCAAAAGGTCTTATGCAAGAGCCCATCCATGCTGCTATGTGCTTTTGCACAAGAGTGTCCATGGCCAGGGCTCGACAAATCTGCTTATCTACTCACCCATGGCAAGTAGATTTCAGCCGGTCGCCTCATTCACTGGTGGTGCGCGCATGCACAGTGTGAGTCTGGCGCATGCGCAGTGCGGGGCTGGCAAGTGGGTTTTCGCCGCAGTCATCGAGCCTTGTCCATGGCAGTGTGGATGCTCTCTTGCACAAGAAAGCACTGATGGCCATTTTGGCTATTGGGGTTTCTTGCGCAAGAAACCCCTATCGCCCATCCACACTGCCTTCTTGCACAAGAGCTATTGCTCAAGAGGGCTTATTCCTTGTGGGGAGAGGAATGACTCTTGCGCAAGAAGCCCTCTCTTCTGATGCTTTACTGTAAATTTACTTGCGCAAGAACACGCATGCAGTGTAGACGCTCCGGAAGTTTTTGCGCAAAAACAGTTGTTCTTGAGCAAAAAGCCTACAGTCTAGACGTAGCCTGGATGTTTTCTTTTTGCACAAAAACCTCTTTTCCCGCAAGATCAGGAAACCTCCTTTTTTGGGGCATAAGGATCTTGCAGGAAAAGTGGTTTTTGCGCAAAAAGAAAACGTCCACGCTTCTTGTTTTTGCACAAAAACCCCAGCGCAAAAACAGATCGGCAGAAAATATGCAAATGAGATCGTGACTCAAGCAGATGAGTCCCTCATTAGCATATTTTTTGCCAAGAAAACTCGTAGTGTAGACGTAGCCAGGGAGGGCAGACAACTTCAATTTAGAGCTCAAATCCTAGATAGGCTGATTAGCCGAAAATTCTCACTCCCAGATAGGGGTGTCCTCTGAAGAGCTGATGGTGATTGGCTCATCTTCTTTTAATCCAAAATTACCAAACAGCTATGATGACTCTACCCACACAAAAAAACAATGTATAGTTCCATAGACTGGAATAGGAACTCTAGATGGAGGGAAGAAAACAAAAATCTTGCCATCAAAGGAGAAATGAACATTGTTTAAAGAAACACCAAGATTGCTTTAGTCCCAAAATATGATCAGCCTTGATAGAGAGATCATGTATCTTTTCTGTATTTTAAAGAGTGAAAGAACAGTGGCCCTTCACTAATGCAACCATACACTAACAAAAAGCAGAGACTTTGGACAGGGGAAATTGTAAACAAACAAGTTTTACTGTGAAGCCTTCTAATTATGTGTGTGTGTGCGTGTGTGTAATTATCTGTATGATTACCAACAGTGTCCTCTGGACTCTCAATAGTTTTATGGCCAGTGGGGGAGGGGGTATAAAAAGGTGGGGGGGTGTGTGGGGGGGGGGGAAAAAGAGGGTTTCTTTTTTCCTTCCCCCTCCAGTAATTACCAACACATAGAGCCAGAGAAAACAGAAAGGAGGTCTTGCACCAATTCAATAGCTCTTTGATTTAACAGCTCCAAGTCCTTTGAAAACATTTTGCCAAGAAAAGCTTGCCATCAACACGTATAATCTCTTATCAGAGGCCATTGAAAGGCTGGGCTCCGAGGTTAATTCTCCCATCGCAACGAGTTTGAATCAGCTCTGAACTCACATTGAGATGAAAGCTGCGAAGCCCCTCGCCCGGCCTGGCCCGCAAAACCCACTGAGATCAACCGACTGGGGAGGATTAGGGCATGTTCATCTGCTGGCTCTCCAGCAGGACGGGCAGACTCAAAAGAAAAACAATAATTAGGGATAATTGCTTGTGTCCAAACACAATCATTAAAGCCCCTTTCCCCTTTGGTACTTTGTGAGCTGGAATGAAAGAGACACCCCCTGTTTTGACAGCTGGGCAGGCGAACAGAATTGGTGACAGATGAAGTGAGACGTCTTCAGACATCAGCAGCGCGGAGAGAAACCGGAGGAGAAAAGAGGGAGTAGGACGCATCAAGCAATCAGCCCGTATCCTCCCCCTCCAGCTAACAGAGCAGGCGGCTCCGGCCTGATCACCTGATTGGCACTGCCACCCTGCAGAGATTCCTCCCTCCAGGTAGCCATGTCAGTGACCTATCCAAGAAACAACCACACCCCGAGTCGGCTTGCTTCCACCTCAAGAGATGAAGGGTTTCTTTTCCTTCTGTGGTTTTGGGGTTTTTTTGCCATACAGTTTGACTTGATTTTCCTGTCACCGTGTTTTTCAGGCTGCACCTATACCCAAAGAAGCTAAAAAATTGTTTTTAAAACAAGGATGAAGATAAAGCGAGCGATGGACCGTGGGCCTGAGATCTCACTGACACCAGTGTAAATCGAGAGTGACTCAGACCATCTTCCAGCCATTGAAAGGTGGGGAGGTCTTGATAGCTTCAGAGTGCGGTCTAAGGAGAAAACTCAACCCTGAACCACAAGGAGGAGAAAAACGTTTCCAAGACAAACACTCCAGCGTTACATGTCTGTGTGGTGTGAGAAAGGAGTTACTAAAGTCTGTTTTCATTATGGACACTTCCTAGAATGAGTAAATGGAAAATAACAGGCTAGGAGCACATCATGAGGCAGTAAAACGAAGGTAATCTCCATTCAAACAGGGGTAAATCTATGAGCCAGCTAACTCGGTAGTTCAGCCGGTCATCTGAAGAAGTGGGCTGTGCCCACGAAAGCTCATGTTATGTTAGTCTTTAAAGTGCTATCAGACGATTTGTTGTTTAATTTTTTTCGGTATTTTGTATTTCGGTATTTATTCAGGTCAATTTCACAAGCCAAATCCCAGGGAAGCCATGGGTACTTAAGAACACTTTGCAACTTCTCTATCAGCTTCATGTAGCATGGAGACTTTGACTATTTCTCCCTCCCTACCCCCATCCCCTATTGAGTTCGAAACTGGACCTTTAATAACTCCATCTAAGAGAAGTGGGTTGCGCCCACGAAATCTCAGGATACCATCTCCATGTTTTGTTAGTCTTTAAGGTGCTGCAAGTCTATTTGTTGTTTTTTTAAGTTTGTGTCCTTGGAAAGAAGGGAGGATGGAAGGATTCAGTTCAGATGATTAAAACAAAGGGGGGGGTTAGATACTGGGTGGCGTTTAAGCAAATGCCGCGCTTTACAGGTAGGGGGAAAACATTGCTTACAATAAGAAAGAGGGAAGCAGGGAGTTACTTTGTGGGGGCTCCTGGGAAGTGGCTGGCCGGCAGGCAGATCCGCAGCGTGGGCACTGGTTCCTGACTGCCCGTCACTTTTGGTGACGAGGACGGTGAATGACGCTTGGTGCCCGAGCCAGCTGCTGTCCTCACCAGAACTGATCCCTTGGCGCAGGCGCTGCTTCCAGAACTTCAGGCTTTGCACAGCTGCAGCGTGAGGTGGAGGGAAAAGGACAGAGATGGTCAAGGCTCAGTCTGAACTGCAGTTAGAGCCTTCTGTAATGGGAGGCGTCAGACAGATGCCGTAATCTCTCCCCCGGCTCTGACGTCTAAATCGGGGACATCCCGGGGGGGGGGGGAGAGAAGAAAGAAAGAGAGAGCCGGGAAAGGTAGAAGAACCGTAAGCAAATCTGACTTTTCAAAGAGCCCTCTCTGCCTAGTGATTTTCCCCTTTCCTCGGTTATTTTCTTCTGCTCCTCTCCCTGGTCCTTGTAAAGGGGACCCTGGCAGTTACTGGAAGTATTGCGGGCAGAGAAGGGCAAGACACTTCTTACAAGGAGGGACATAAGCAAGGTGCAGAAAGCACCTATTCTGAATCCTCCCGCTTTGTCAAATTGGATGTGCCCAAGCAAAGATCATTAAATACAAGGACTTTATTTGCAAGTGTTACGTTTCTTGTATACTTCATCTACAAATGCAAATCAGATGGCAACAGTGAAATTAATCAAAACAACAAGAGTAAAATTATACTCGGGAACTGCAATGTATACAATGGTAGGCATGAGTGATTAATTAGAAAAGCCCACATCCGACAAAAAAAGAGTTTTGAAAAGAATCTTGGAAAGCGCTACAAATGCAGCTGGAATCCAGATTAATATAGTGATCAAATAAATCTCTCTCTGTCTCTCATCTCCCCTCCCTCCTTTCTGCCTCACATTATCGCAAAACCAGATATAACCGTTGTCCTAAAATGTTAGCAAAGGAATATATTTATAAACTTATTTTCCTAAATGGCCAATATGTTGCTGTAAAGAGCTGGGCATTGGGAGATCCAAATAATCAGATGGATTAGTTAAGTTTATGCATTTAGTAGTTAAAGCAATGTCAAGTCTCAGCTGAAAATGGATATTTAACTGTTTTCTCCCAAAGTGTCCCTGTGACATACGTGTTCATTTTATAAACGTGAGTTTCAGTATCACATTTACTAACGGTACCTGATGCTTGCTAATGTGTTTCAGACTATGTTTTTGGAACTGTGCTAATTTAGTTGGGGTGATTGATATTAGTGCAAGCTAAACTATATCAAAGATAATTATAAAATATTATCTGGAAGGCATAATAAATCGGACCATGGAAGTGACAACGGTTATGTATATTTTCTCTAAAACTTGCACCTTTGAGATGCCTGCTAAAAGACTTTAATACAGCATAACAGCAGCTGACTTTACTTTAACGCTGCATATTGAAGGGGTAAAGAGGTACATTTTATCTTTCAGTCTTACTCTAACAGAGGCATATGGATCTGAATACTAAACTCGAAAAGCTTTTTTTCCCCTGTTTGTTTTAAGGCTTTAAACAGTTTCGAAAGATAAAACTGCATTTTGGTCAGAATAAAGGGTTGCAATGTGTTTTCGAGTCTCCGGAATATAGTTACTCAGTTGCGCAGACCAATTTTCTGATTTCTTTTAGACATAGGACAGGCAAAACACGGAGTTGAGCAAAATTTGCGACGCCTTTTATTTTTGTCTACATGTTCTCTCTCAAGAATACAGGAGCTATAAAGCAGATAGGAAGATAATAAATAAATGAAGCCGAGATTGAGAAATTACGGTACAGTGACCTCAAGACTCTTCTCAATATCCCAAGGTAATCGAAATTGAATAAAAGTACCACAAACATCCTAATTATCAGGTGATTTCTTTCAGTGGAGAAAATGTAGCAATAAAGCCCACCCCGTTAAAATTGAGTGTGTATTGTACATTCGCAACGTATTTGGATATAATTGTGGCACTCTTTCTACACTAGTTTCTGTTTCTATGCTATGATGTAAAATTTTTTAAATGAACCACAAAACAAACAGGATGTTCTGTTTGAAATATACTTTAGCTGAGTAGTAATCAATTCTACATAACTAAGCCATACAAGTGTTTGAGAGGCTCCTTGCAGAGCAGCAGCAGAGTTTAAAACGTGTATTATAAATATATTTGTTCGGAGGGGGGTAACAAATGAAATATTGATAACTCTCTCACATTAGAAAAGTTTGTGTAAATTTATAGAAACAAAAGCTAAAGTAATCGTTTCTTGACGAACTTTAGCATTTCATGTGTGAACTGCAATACTACAAAACAGGAAACTCTACTTAGCATTGTCCCTACCCCATTTTCCATTTAACATAATACTTGCGCAAAATGACATTGTGTCACTTTTTCCTCCTGTGACTAAACGAGTTTTTACAAACTACAAAACCCTGTTAGAGAGCCTATCCTGCATCACAGAGCTCAGGAAGCTATTTTAGCTTTTTTTTTTTTTTTAAATATCTATATATCTGGACTATTTCGCATCGCGGTATTTTTGTAACTAAATATACATTTGTTAATGTTGGTAGATTATTATTGTTAATCATTATATTAAATTTTTAATTTTTCAAATTATGTTAAAGTCCATAAGTCTTTTGAAAAGTTCCCAAAACAACAAATATTCTAGTTCTGGAAAAGGGCGCGGAGGGGGGAAGTTGACAAAACACAAAAAAAGGGAATAACGTGCTAACCTACCTATTCTCAGGCACTACTGACCTTGGACTAAGCTTTCCTTAATCAAATGCACTGCTGAGATCAAAACAATCAACACGGAGAAGGACTAGTCTTCTGGGTAAATGTCACTATGGTCTGTTTAATATCAGACTAGAGAGAATTAGGCACTGACAAATGAAATCTCTATCGAGGATCTTGTATTATTGTAGTCAGATCTGCACAGAATAATTCTCCCCCTTTCGGCTAATCTCATATACTTAATACATTGCAATTTAAATATAGAGGAAAACGAAAGAAAATACTTTCAAAACTAGTTTTAGTATTTGGAGGTTTGCATTAGTAATAGATATTGCATTGCTCCTTCTTTGGCATCTAGGAACATTAAAATTGCGTGATGCGTCAAACTGGGTTTCAGCTTGTATAACTGGGTATAAATATACAAATAGGGCATTTATGTGGGCGCTAATGTCAGAGTTAAAATATTTCATTCTGAATGTTACTCTGAAATTTGCAACATTATTTAAATAAGTAATTTTCTTTCAATTTAAGTAAGCAACACCAGACATTGTAATAATTCAGCCTGTGTCAATTTGACCGTTAGGTTTTTAGAGGAAAACAGAGTTTGACACTGCTAAATTGGTACATTTCAACAGCTATTTATCGTTAAAAAGAACAGCTTTCACACTTGTATACCTTGCAGTGCTTGATTTATGGTGAAACAAATTGCTGCATTTGACTGCTCTGGCCCTCCCAGCTGCCAAGAATTTGATTGCAACACGTGGGATTTACAGCGAGTGAAATCAGCATTACCAAGGTATCGAAAATTTCCTGTTATTCTCAGTCTAAGACAATGCAAAACACACACGTTTATAATCAATTTCCTGGCAGCTGCCCAATCAAATGCTACAAACGAAGGAACTGTCTCCATGTTTCCAAGCGTTGCATTCTACATTAGACGTTTCTGAACTGCCCTTTTCAAGCAATAAATAACAGCTGACATATAACAGCGACAAAGGCTCTGGCTTCGACCAAAAAATCTGACAAAGGCAAATTTTGCTTTGAATCCAGAAGTTGTCCAATAAGCTCTTTTGCATACAATGGTTACAGTCAAAAGCAATGCAAACGATTCATTAAAATGTGAAACCAGAGTACAGTAATGTGTTAACTCGGCTCCAAATCTTGCCCTTTAGGCTTGTAGGTGCAAGTGGGTAGCTAAAGGCAACATTTGGTCGATGGATTTTCAGGAACAAATACTGTTCTGAGTTATACTGCTGTGAAGTTGAGTTAATTGGATTTGCACTGTTGTAAGGCAGGGAAGAATTTGGCCCTAATTTTGGTGTTTTAACATTGATGCATAAAATAAACTGTCAAAATGTTCTCCTAGTCTATTGGATTTTAATGCGTAGGGTAAGCATTATGGACCAATGTCAAGTCACTCACTTTATAAAGTATTTAACAACACAATTATAGGATTTTACTGTTATAAATGGGGACCAAAATGTGATTTAAAGAAAAGTAATTACAGCAGTTAAAAAGCCAAAATCAGTCTCAAAATAAGTGTGTAGAATTAAAAATAGAGTCTAAAAATCATATGAAAGCACATGCCGGCTTTCGTTTACCTGACAAGACCTGCAGTAGTCAATGGCTTCTCTTCCCGCCGCATCTGAGGAAGCAGAGGATGGGCTCTGTGCCCAAATATAGGTAGGGATGGTTGAGAAATTGCTGGTGAGAACCAGATCCCTGAGCTTAGACCTTGCCAGATAGAAACACCTCGGGGCGCTCGCTTAAAACATTCTTGGCGGGACTCTAATGCTCCCTTGCTGTGTCTGGGCTCTTCTCGCCTGTCTCGGGACTCGATGGACAGGTAGCCGCACCTTTGTGCCCTGGCTGAGGTAGATTTGTGTCTTCAGCCACCTGCCTTGTTGGTACCATGCACGCGCATCTCACACGGCACTCTCTCTGCCTCCTTTGGCTCTTGATTTTTCCCACCTTAGTGTCTCTATTTCCATCCAATGTACCTACCGGGCTTCTCTGATCCACTCCTGAAACTCACCTGGCCCGGTAATTCTTGAGGCAGGTGAGTTTGTTGAGTGAACGCTTGTTATCCCACCGTGCAGTAGTGAGAACTGGTGTCCTAAACAAGCAACGGTTCCACCTGAGGTGATTAGCAAAGGATGAGGAAATCGGCACCGCCGGAGGCAGCAGACCCACTTTATTTCGCTCGGCAGGTCTCTCTCTATCGGGTAGCCGCTTTCTACGCAACACAACGGCGCTGGGCAGTGAGTGACGGCTCCCCCGGCACTGCGCTCTGCTCCGGGCTCTTCCCAATCCTCCCAGCTCAGAACGTCAGAAAGCTGCATTTAGGGGGATTTTTTAGTTTTGCAATTTTGCGGGGAGTGGGGCTCCCGCATCATCAGCTCTGGAGACGGACAACTTATATGTGCAGAACCGTGTAGTGCTTAGGTGATAACTGGAAAAATGGTTCAGCAAATTCCGTTTTCTGTAGGATTTTTATTCTGCCACAGTGACAGGTTCAAGTAAGCTTTCAACATCTAAACTCGTCAGAAGTTTCCATCGCTCACCCAGAAAACCACTGATGTGAGTTGCTTGTGGGCATGGTTATTCAGAGACAGTTATAGGATAGGGATATGTTACCAAAAAGCGAGAACTAGTGTGCTATTTTATCCTTTTTCCCTCTTTGCATTTTATCAAGCTGTTCTCTCTGTTCATGCACACCGTCTTTTTTAATCTGCCTCCAGTGGAGCTTTCTTTAAGAAACAATGTTGCTTATAAAAAGTGACCTGTTTCTCACAGAGTGGATGCTTTGGTTCATTTAAAAAAAGATTTCAGTTTTTGCCATCACTGCTATATTGGGACTAAATAAAAGTTGATGCTATCGCTTTGTAGTATTCAAATACTGGCAGATGTGCAAACAATTGGAGAGGTGTTTTATTGCACAGATTCCAGCATAAGGATGTGGGGCTCTAAAACAGGAGTTTTGCCTCAGTAACAACTTCAGGTCCAGAATCTGGTCAATAGGCTATGATGTTATTCAGACCCCCTGTCATGACTTTAGATTACTTACCTGCCTCACAGGAGTGTTAGGAAGGTTAGTACAGGAATGTTTGTGAGGTGCTCTGAGATCCTAGGAAGGAAGTTGCTACAGAAGTGCAAAGTATTACTAAGTATTATTATAAATACATTAAAATTATAATACAAATTAGCATCAATTCTAAGAAAAGCCACAAGTGTGTCTAGTGTTATATAGATGTTTCTGCCACATCTGTGGGATTTATATAATTGTTCTAATATTTTATTGCTTGTAAATGTTTCATTGCATGTAAATAGAAGCACCCTTAAGAAAACTGAGTTGGTAAAACCAAGGAGCCAGCAGGCAGGAAGCAATGGTATCATGGAGGATGGCTCCTTTGATGAGAAATAACAACTGAGCACACTGTAAATCAAAATTTGTCATCTCAATGACAGTTTTAATTCATTTTCTCTAGTGTCCTAAATAGAGTAGAGAAGGTTTAGAAACAGGAGAAGCATACAGAAGGAAAAGATTAGGAAGAGATTTTGTTTAAAAATTCCTGAGTAACAAAGCTGACCATGTTTACTTCAAATGGCCACAGAGAGCTCTCCATCTGCACAGCTTTGGTGTTTTTAGTTTAGAACACAGATTTCATAGAATCAAGCAAATTGGATTTTAAAAAACACCAATGGTACATTTTTAAAGTAAACTTTGTGAATTGAAATTCTGATTTTTAAAAAAAAAAATTAAAAAGCTATTGGCATAATTTCCCTCTCACTGACAAGTGTGTAGCTCCATTGACTTTCACTGAATTACTCCTGATTTGCAATGGGGAAAACGAGTGGAAAATCAGCCCCTGTACTATTTTACTGAGTGAGGCCTGGAGCACAAAAAGTTGATACTTTTGTTGATACTTTTGTTAAGAGTTTATCTGAATTATGATGATCACCCTGTTCTCTCACTCCCTTTCCACTTTTCCACATCCTTTTCTCTTAATCTTTTTCCACCCAACCCCAATACATCCTTCTCTTTTCATGACCCAAATTTTCCTGTCCTTGACTTCTAATAAGCTCCCAGGGATCAGCCACTTTCTCTAATCATCTTCAGGGCTCCTGATCTGTCCTAATTACCTCTCCCTGACTTCCCAAACAATGCCTCCGTTGCCCATCAGATTGTCTCAACAGACTTGATATTTTCTGATTGGCTCTAGCAGTCTGCTCTGCTCAAGTTTTACCTATTATAAGGTTTCTTTAGTGAGTGGCACCACAGAACATAGGCCCAAATCCTCAAAGATATTTAGGTACCTTACTCCCATTGTTTTCAGGATCTTTGAGGATCAGGGCTAGAGTGCTCCCTTTTTTTGCATAGCAGTTGTGGGTGTTGAAGACACAGGGCCAGCCCACACTCACATACAGCTACTTAACTTCAGTTGGTACTACACCAACTGAGGATCTACATTCTAGTTAATAGTCACGCTAGCAGAGATTGCTAAAGGTTGGAATCTAGCAAAGCACAGGGGACTGTTAAGGGTAGGAGAAAGGGAGGATGGATATTGAGTGAATGTTTTGTTAAGCTAAGAAAAACATGGTCATAGATCTGATCTATTAAAGAGATTTGTGCCAATTCTTGTACGTTTGGAGTCCATCCGTTCCTCATCATAAGCAATAAAATACGTCTTCATATAACTAAATGTTACAGACATTAAAATAAATAAACATGTTCTATATATCTAATTTCGACTCAACCTTAAAAGCAAGTGCCTGTTGTGTAATAATTACAAGCTGATATGTTACTATTGTTCTGTAGCTCTGAAAACTTGATGAAGTTTTTGCCAGTATAATGTAGGGCAATTCCTGGGTTATTTGCCATCAGTGTCTGTGTGGGTCTAGGCCTTTGTCTTTGCTAGTGATCTGTCATGTGATTCATGCAGATGACTGAAAAGGGCAGTCTTGTAACAACATTATTTCAGGAGGATAATAACTAGCCATCATAAATTCCTTTTTTAATAGTTTATTGCAGGTTGTAGTCTATTGACAGTGTCTGTTTTACAGCATAGAAGAAAACAATTCTTTGTTGGTACTAGTTACTGAAACCACTTAATAGCTAAAGCCCTTTTTAGTGCCCTCAGAGAAAGCCTACTCTTTCATGAAATGAATCATAAATAGTTGAGTCAAGGAAGTCACTCCGAAGGGGGGAAAGAGCGAAAAGAGATCAGTGTCTCACAATTACTGAAATGTGTTTGCTTAGACAATTCGCCATTAAGCACTATTTATCAAATATAGGCCAGGAGAGAGCTGATTTGGAATATTTGACTAAACTTTTTTGTCTGAAAATGTTGATTAATCCAAATGAAACTTTTTCATGTAAACTCATTGGGAGGTTTGATAAACTTCTGAGGTAAGGTTTCTCAGGTTCAGAATGGAATTTTAATAGACAGACCCAGACCAGAACAGCTAAAGCTTAGAGCTCATCCTAGGGACACAAGGGACTTTCAGAGCAGGGATTTGAACCTAGAATCATTACACCTCACCTCCCTGCCCCAACCACCAAGCTACTGCCAATCTATAGGCTCTTTTGTCTGTTATTTTTTTTTTATTAAAAATTTCAAAGGGTCTCTTTTTTGTTCTGATCTGTTATTAAAACAAATTTCAGAACCTTTAATGTTTTTGAAGAATTCCTGTTTTCCAGCCAACCCTAGTTTAAGGTCAAGTCCTGCAGTCTTTCTGCATTAACTTCAGTGGAAGGTTTGTCTTTATTAGGCTATGGCTCAGGCTATTAGATAAGGAACTATTTAACTATTTAGCAATTTTCTCCCATCAAGTTTTCAGGGTTTTTTGTATTGGAAGGCAAAGAACTTCTTCAGTTGGATTTTATTTTTCTAGAAGCAGAGAGCCAATGGGATCTAATGATTAGACAAGGTGACTAGGCTCACATTCTCTTGCTGTGTGAGCTTGGGCAAGTGACATAACCTCTTTGTGGCTTTGCCAGCCTATCTTGCTTCAGTTGCTGTGAACTTTTCTTACAGATTCAGATAACTCTAGAGTTATCCATGCCTTGTTCGCTTCATCAGTGAATGACTGCAATGCTCTCCTTATTGGGCTACACCTAAATATCACCAGCTTAGCTGTGCTTCTCGTTGGAAAACCGTCATGCCTGCACCCTGTGATTAGCACTACCTTCATTTCCAGGAGCACTTCAAAGTATTTGTCTTGACCTATAAAGCTGTAAATGATTTGGGATCTGCTTAGCTTAATAACTACATCTCACCTTATGTGATATCTTGGCAGTTAAGCTCAGTCAAGATACATGCTAAGAGCCCCGTTTTTAAGGGAAGAGAGATAGCATCAGGGCATTTTCAATTAGAGGAATTTAATGCTGGAACTCACTTCTCCTGTCATCTGACAGATTTGGAATCTGTTAACCTTTAGAGGGACCTACAAGGCCTATCTAATCTTCTAGGTGGTAAGAGGAAGTAGGCTCATTAAAGGGCACAATAGTCTGGCTGAGTGAGAGAGAAATAATAATTAATATCCTGGCTGGTGAGTAATGAAGACAAGAGAAGGCATCGCCTTCCCAAAAAGATGGATGGCCCTACCCACATTCTGACTCAGGCCTTCTCCTAACTGCATGAAGTAGGCTGCTCTTGGCCCAGAGTTGGGGCTGGTGGCTGGAGGGAAAGGACAAGGTAGAGGCTTCTGGGGTTCAGGTCTGGCAGCATGGCTGACACTTCCCACCCCCCTGGTGCTGCAAGGCTGGAACGGCTGGGGTTCCATGGGTGGCCAGCCAGCTGGGAAGGCTAGGGCCGCATCACCTGCTGGGAGAAGGAAGGCTGGGAGGCCTAGGGGTGCTCTGTGGATGGGGACACTAGTCTAGTGGTGGAGGCTTGGCTCCATGGGTGTTGTGGGAGGTGTGGAACCTGGGGTAGAAGGGGTGGGGCTAGAGGCTTGCCTTCCCCTGCTTGGGGTTCACCTGCCACCCATGATTAATATTGGCTTTTTCTCTCATTTTTTCAACACTTTTTATATTGTCTATGTGTCTGGAGAAAGAGAAAAGTGCATTTTAAAAATACCACTATATGTACTTTATTTCCCTGCCTTACAGTGTGCTGAGATGCCTGTTATTCATAAGTCATTTGAGATTGGAAATGGAAAGGCAGGAGAAAAACATGGGCATTGGGTGAACCTAGGCCTGGGTTCGGCAACCCCCCCAACCCCTCCTCTTCCACCCGAGGCTCTGGCCCTCTCAAAAGCCAAGCTCCCCCACAGGGCAGGGCTCCAGCTCCCCTACCCCCACAAGCCAACCCCCCTGAAGGGGCAGATCTCCAGCCCCAGCCCCAGAGCACAGCCCTGGATTACAGGGAGGGTGGGCGGTACGTGTACCCAGCCTCAGTTTGGCTGAAGTCCGGGGGCAGCCCAGGAGACACACTGAAACAGGGGATGGAGTGTGGGAGGGGCCACTCTTGGCAGCTTGGAAAGGCAATACCTTCCCCTGACTTTTATACCTGCCACCCCGGTAAAAAATATTACTACTAGTGAAAAATACTACTACTGTTGTATTTCCTCATTGAAATGAACACACAAGAGCATTCCCATTACATCTGGCAGCACTTCTGCTTTTACAAATATTGGCCCAGCCTCTGCAAAAAGAAGAACATGATGGATGAATACAAAACCACATTGAAATCATTATGGCTCTGCATAGATGCAGGTATCTGCTGGCATCCAACAAGCTCCCAATCCTGCAAATAATTTTGCAACGAGTAACTTTATACATGGGAGTATTCCAATGATTTTTAGGAGGCCATTCACAAGCATAAAGTTACTTACATGCTTATATGTTTGCAAAACTTTCCCACAGTGAGTACAATAAAATAAACAATTGATTTTATGTCACTGTATCTAGTCAAGTCTAGTCTTGTATTATCTATTAACTAGATCTCATTTGTTGGTACACAGATTGGGAAATGTCCCATTAACTGGATGGAGTTGGGACATTTCCTATTTCCACTGACATGTGGCATATCAAATAACTTAGGAAAATACATAAATGTCTGTAAGAAGGAGGGATCTCCTGGAGGGATACTCAACATCATCAGCTTTGGATCCAACATTGAATGTTTTTCCTTTACCAGCAGTTCATTCCTCATTAGTTGAAAAATGGGCAAGTATTGATCTTTGCCAACTGGCATTTTAAAAAACTTGAAATTAGTAAAGTGCAGAAATACTGTGCATCCCTGACTCCTAGCAATGCTTGTCTATACAGACCTACACAACTTATAGAGTTTACTGGTGCAGTACACATCATAAAAAACAAACAAACAACAAAAAAACAAAAACCAAAAAAACCCCCAACCCTGGTGTGTCAGGCAATATTCTGAAAAGATGAAGTGGAGGGATTGGGTCTTCTGCCCTTTCCTCTGAAATCTGTTTTTTCAACTGGAAAAAGAATAATGACAATAATTTTAATAAAACCTTCAAAATATAGTGTTAGCACCATGTAAGTAGAATACATATGTGCCCAATCATGTTGGTGATATATTACTTTGCCTAATCATTAACTGGAAATGCCATATAAGAATTTGTAAACCATAGTAAATCATTTTGTAAGAATGATTTAAATGTACTGCTGACTAATGTAAAACAGCCTAGTTTCCATAGTCAGTAGGCTGCCAAATATTGTGAAAAAGAAAAAAGGTTTGTGATCTAAGTTGACATAAATTATAGTGGATATAAATCTTTAAAACAGCAGTGGTGGTTTGCAGATTATTGAGTTTAAGCAATAGGGAAGATGACGTATTAACTTTCATGAAGATTGCCAAGACTCTTGTGTGTTTAAATTAGGGTGCTTTGCAATAACATATTTAATTTCTGTTTAAAGATCTACCTTGGAAAAGTCTTTAGGACCATCTTGTTTGCAGTGACATAAGAGAAGTCAGAACATGACCTTGAATTTCCAGTTTATTGAATAGACATACATGTGAAGTAAAAAGACGTCCCTATCAGGTCCATGAGTTTGCTCTTTACATTGTAGAGATAGGAACAGACATGTAAAAATAGTATCTGGGTTAAAAAATAGCTGCATGTGAGTGAAATTAATCAAGCATAGGCAATGTTACAATACAAATAGAAAAAAAAGCAGTGACAAGAAACTGACAAGAAAAAGAAGCAGTGGCTGAGTTCCTTGGGTTTCAAGGATGCAAAAACAGCAAGTAGCAGGAAACAGGAGTTTGAGACAGACTTTTTCTCTATTCCTGATTGCTCACCTCTTTTCGTTTGCAGTTTGTTCCAAAAGAACAAAAACAACATCAAGGAAATAAGAGCCCTCATTTCATCCTAGGCACAGATCACAACATTTATTCTGAAATTTCTTTATGCTATTTATTGTGACATATACATATTATTTCTGACATTAAAACCCCAGTGCTTTAAAATGCAAATTAGCCGATGTGAGAAAGAGATGTTCTATGTTCACATTCCATGTTGTTTTTCTTATCTCTACTCAGAAACTTGTGGTCTTAAATCATGTAGGGCGAGATCTATTAAGGGTGTAAAGTGTAGCAATGATGAGCATCATGGCACCTGTCTTTCAGGTGTCTAGAAAATCATATGAATACCCCTGTGAGCCACAAAGTCTGTTAGGTGTGTAGATCCATATGCAATGAATAAGGAGCGATAGCACCTTAGTCTATGATCCACAAAGCCTGCTTGCTGGATGAAGGAAACCACCTAAGCTAGTCAGTAGAAGACATTGACCAGAGGAGGGCGTGCTAAGTCCTGCCCTCTCTCAGAGTTGTGCACCTAAGTCTAGGCTGCATGGCAGCACCAGGACTCTGCTAGTCATCCATGAACTGGGGGAAGACAGGTGCTCAGCTGCCTTACATGCAGGACCCAAAACAAAACAGCCCCAAAGGAGTGCAGGGGAAGGGGGCTACCAGATCAGGCTCCTGTACACAGGCCTGCCAACAAGGGGGGAAAAAAAAGGGTAACTGTCTGGGGGCCCAGTGATACAAAAGGGCCTGGATCCTCAGGCCCTTTACATTTCTGCCAGAACACGGCCTGGCCAGCATGGAGGGCTGCTGGGGGATGGGGGTTTGCTTTCTGAGCTGCACCAGGGCTGCCTAGTGCCAGCCCTGCCCCTTCCACTTGAGGTCCCACCCTTTCTGAGAGCATGGAGTAGGGCCCCCCCCCCACACACTTGCCCAGGGGCCTGGCGAGGCTGTGGGCCCTCCTATCCACACATGACCTGGGCATCTTTCTAAACAGTCAATCACTCTGGCTTATGTGGGAGATAGGTGACTGGATGTCTCTTATAAGACAATAGTGTACTGTAGCACACACTGCTTTTGCTAATGAGCTGTATCTACTTTTGCAGCTAAACAGAGGACTTCAGTGTCCTGTGCCATCACTCGTGTACTTTTCTGACAGGAATTCCTGTGCTTTAAACCTGACTCGGCTGGTGAGCTTCTGTATAGCCTCCAGGGAATCATTAATGTCTGTTTTCCAAAGTAGCCACTGATTTTCACTGTCTCTATTTCTGAATGCCCAACTCCAGACACCTAAGCCTGATCTTCAGAGATGGTGGCCCATGCAATTTTATCTGAAGTCTGTCCATGGAAGCTAGTAGTACTGTATATCTTTAAAAATCGGGTCACTGATGTCTTACATTTGACTCCAAAAAACAGAGGCTCCCAGAATTAGTGGACACTTTTTAAAATTTGGTATTTTCCCCCTTGTGTACACTGGGGATTAGTCCCAGTTATATCCACTGGTGCCCAGACAATGAGGAAGCTGCACCAATGCAAATGTTCATGTAGACACAGAGCCACAGTAAGCCATAGCATTGTACAGGTGCAGTTTATGGAAAAACAGCATTCATGTAAAATATAGACTATAGCAATTTTCCTTGCTTACCCATGGGGATTGAATCATTGCAGCCACATAAATGGCTGAGCACCAAGCAGGTGTAATTTCCAGTTTAGACAAGGCCTAATTTTCACTTGTGAAATGGGGTTAATAACACTGGCCTACATACTTGTGGTGTCATGTTTGAAGTTAGTTACTAGGGCCCATTTATGAGGTAAAGCACTTTCAGGTGGGAAGTGTTATTACTGGGGGAGGGGTGATGCCAGGGCTGTTTTTGCAGTGTGATCAGTCAGACAGCGGTCTCACACCATAGCCATGTCCATAAAGCATGGCACTGCCCTGATGCCCTAGGTCAGGGGTTCTCAAACTTTGTGATACCATGACCCCCTTCTAAGTTGCTCGGACCCCTGGGGAGTTGGGACCCCCCAGTTTGAGAAATGCAGCCCTAGGCGGTAGCCTGACTGGGAGATTTCCAGTATCCTCCGGCAGTCTCTGCCTCCTCACTCACAGTCCCACTGCAGCAGCCTCTGGCACCCCCCCCCCGCTCCGCCTTATAGGTGAGCTAGGAGCCCAGCAGCACCGTGCAGAGCTCCGCTAGGGGCCCGCCTTTTCTATCGTGGGCTCAGCAAATTCTGCCGGGCTTGGAGCGCTGGTGTCCCCGGGGCGCGCCCGAGGCAGCAGGGAGGAGCTGTGCGGGGGCCCGGGAGTGGCGAAGGGGCTGCAGGGCGGGAAGGGCAAGGAAGGAAAGCGGCAGCCCAGAGGCTGCAGCGCCACTGGGCACAACAGCGGGTCAGGTGTAACCCACTGGGACCTGTGGTCCCGCTGCCCCCAGCATCGAGCAGAGCCGCAGCCGGGGTGGGGGCTGGGATGAAAGCCCTGCGGAGGTTCTCCGCCAAGCTCGGCCTGGACCTGCACTTTCTGGAAGGGCGCGAAAGCTGTCGCCAGCCGCCGGGGGGCGGTGTCCTGGAGAAGCAGCGTCAGCAACGTCCACGGCCAGGGCTGAATACGAGCCAGGGCAGCCGCGACTGCATCTTGAGCTGCAGCCCGCTGCCGCTCTAGCGCCTGGGCGCAGCCGCCTGGTGGGAAGCAAGCGAACCGCTATAAGGCAGGGCTGTGGCAGAGCAGGGCTTCGTGCCCGGTCCTGAGGGATCAGAACCTGAGCACCACCCGCCTGTCTAGGGGGGCGGCTTTCCCCAAAGCACGAGGTGCCTTTACTGCCTGGGCAATAGCCGAGTGGAGACCTGAGACTTTGCCAGGACTGGGGCGGGATCCGTGTTCCAAGGCGAGCTGGGCGAAGAACTTGGTCCTTCAGTTCCCTAGCAAGGTTGGTTCAGGCGGACCTGCTGCCTACGAAGATTTCTGCAGCTTAGAAGGTGCAAATGACAAAGGGGGGAGGGGGGGGAGAGACGAGTCGTTTGTGCATGAGCAAAATGTTTTGTTGTGGCCCAATTACTTTGCAGTGAGAGTAGTTTTCAACCGCTTATAAATAAAGCGGAAGTGAGTAACTAGGGGCGCCATTTATAGGCCCTGCCCCCTCCCGAATTTGAACCCCTGGATTCATATTTGAGGTCTGCTTAAAAGCCCATGTCTTCACTCCAGAGGCGTCCTTAAATGCGTCAGAGGTTGAGCTGCTTGCAGTTTTGCCTTTGGGGCAGAGAGTTTGTTATAAGAAAGGGCAGCAGGGTGATTTAAGAATAACAAAAGGCTGGGCATTCAAGTAATTGAAGGATGTTAGATCATCATGAAAACATTGCCAGAAACTCCACTTAAAAATAAGGGGGGAGGGAAGAGTAGGAATGAGTGTTGTGCTGCAGGGATCTGCATTTGGACCACTGCTGATAAACTTCTCATAAATGTGCTTGAAAAAGAGGTGAACAAGGACTAATCCAAGGCTGACTGCAAAGTTACAAAGTGACCTCACAAAACTGGGTGACTGGGCAACAGAAGGGCACATGGAATTCAGTGTTGATAAGCGCAAAGTAATGCATGTAGGAAAATATAATCCAAACTATAGATACAAAAATGATGGGTACTAAAATAGCTGTTTTCACTCAAGAAAGATATCTTGGAATTCTTGTGGATAGTTCCTTGAAAACATCTGCTCAATGTGCAATGGCAGCCTTGAAAACTAAAAAGCTAACAGAATATTGGGAATCATTAGGAAAGGAATAGATAATAAGACAAAATACCATATTGCCTCTACATAAAGTCATTGTATGCCCACATCTTGAATACTGTCTGAAGATCTGGTACCACATCTAAAAAAGATATATTGTATTTACAAAAGATACAGAAAGGGCAACAGAAATGATTGGGGGTAAGGAACAGCTTTCATTTGAGGGGAGATTAACAAGACTGAGACTTTTCTGCTTGGAAAAGGAATGACTAAATGTTGCATGGATATGTTGGAGGTCTAGAAAATCATGAATGATGTGGAAAATAGAATAAGGAAATGTTATTAATTCCTTCACTTTATATGCAGCAAATTTAAAACAAACAAAATAGGCGATGGATCATGATGATTTCCTCTTCTGTTTATTCCTTCTGAAGCACCTGGCATTGGCCATGGTTGGAAGACAGGATACAGGGCTAAAAGGACCATTGGTCTGACCCAGTATTGTCATTCTGATGTTCTTATATAGAGCTGAAATGTATCTGCTTTCTGCTGTAACTCACTAAACCCCACTTCCCTTCCAAAGCTGAAATAGAGTCCCAGAGTCCTGACGGGTCTCTCTCTCTCTCCATAGAATTAGTAACAAAGTAAGAGTACTGTATACATTAAAATTTTAAGGCTAATCAGTGTCCCTTAAGAGACTTGCCACAAGATGTCAGAATATGCTAGTGTTCGAGCTGAGAAGGTCTAATATTTATTTTCTATACTTTCTTCTATATAGGAATTAGATACTGTGCTCCTGTCAGCTAACTGCTAAATTGTCTGCCACAACAAGTTGAGTTCTCCAGTGCCATGGTAGCCCCTAGATAGAGATGATGTGTTTGTGTGTGGGAGGGTGAATGGGGTTGGTTCCCCTCATTTGTTGCTTGGCTCATAATGAGCATGCTCAGTGACACTGCTGAAACCTCTGTCTTCAGGCCACCCCCCTCATGCTCTTACTGTCTCCCCCCATCATGGCATGCATAGGTCACACCCCTCCCCATCTGAAATGGTGCACCTGGAAGGGACTTTCCAAAGACACCATTCAGAATGTTAAAAAATCAAAACATTTCATTTTTGGCAATGAAAAATGTCACCCAACTCTAGTTGTAAGTGTCTCTCATGGGTATAGGGATGGGTAGCTGAAGAATGTAGACTCATCCCATATCTAGGCCTGCTGCCAAGAAGGAAATGATTACAATATTGAGCTCTTTTATAGCACTTGATACTGCTCACTCAGCACTACTCCAGCCTCCTTGGGATTTTTTTTCCAGTTCCTCTCTTGTCTTCTCAGCAGACATCCAGGTAGTCACTGGATTTTGCTAGTTCTTTTTCAACCTCCTCTCAGAAATCTGACTTTTCCTGCCTGTTTACTGTTAAAATGCACAGGCCTTCACAATTCAGTTATGTAGAAGCTAAAATCATTTTCCTCAGCTGCTGCTCACATCATGTTAGTCATCTCTCTGAATGCCTCCATTACCTCCTGTATCAAGTCCAAGTGATCCAGATAAAGAAGGCTCAACATAGGTCTGCTCTGGGGCTGTGAGGCATTTGGTTTTGACTGGAATGCCGGGTTGAAAAGGGACCCTGGTGGCTCCACTCAGCACTGCTGATCAGACCATTAAAACTGGCAGGCTCCCTACCTAGCTCTGAGCAGCTCCCGGATGTGACAATGTGTCCTCTGGCTCCTATGTGGAGGGACAGTCAAGGGGCTCTGCATGCTGGCTCTGCCATGTGTGCGAGCTCCACAGCTCCCATTGTCTTGGAATTGCAACCAATGGGAGCTGCAGGATTGGCACCTCAGGGTAGAGGCAGTGTGCATAGCTGCCTGGCGGTGCCTCCACCTAGGAGCTGCAGGACATGTCTCCATGTACAGGGAGTCCCTCAAAGTAACTACCACTTGGATTCCACTCTTTGCACCTCCTCCAACATCCCAGCCCCCTGCTCCAGCCCTGAGCTCCCTCCCACAGCCAAACTCCCTGCCAGAGCCAGCACCCTTTGCACACCAATCTCATACCCCAGCTCAGAACCCTCTGCCACATCCCTCTCAAAGCCTGTACCCTCTCCCACATCCCAAACATCTTCTCTTGCCCTGAGCCCCTTCCTGCACCTAAATTCCCTCCAAGAGCTTGCACCCCACCCCACCCCTCTCCTGCACTCCTTTCCCAGCTCAGAGACCCCCCCCCCCCACTCTTAACCTCTCATTTCTGGCCCCACCCTGAAACCCATACCTCCAGTTCAGACCTTGTAGACTCTCCCACACTCCAACCCCCTGCCTCAATCCAGAGTCCCTCCCATACTCTGAATCCTTGACTCCTCCCCCCCGCCCAGAGCCCCCCTCCTGCACCTCAAACCCTTCATTCCTGGCTGCACCCCAGAACTTGCACCCCTGACCCAGCCCAGAGCCTCTTCCCACACCCTGAACTCCTAATTTCTGATACCATCCCAGAGCCTGCACCCTGAGCTAGAGCCCTCAACCTTCTCCTGCACGACAATACCCTGCCCCATCTTGGTGAAAATTACCGAGTGAGGGTAGGGAAGAGCAAGCAACAGAGGAAGAGAGGGATGGAGTGAGTGAACGTGGGCCCCTGGAAAAGGGGTAGGGCATGGACAGGGCTTCAGAAAAGAGGTTTGGCAGAGGACTGGGCAAGAGTGGTCAGTTTTGTGCAATTAGAAAATTGGCAATCCCACTCTGCTCCCTTCTACATGGTTAATCTCATTTCTTGCCATTTCTATTGTGCCCACCCCTTTCACTTCACTAGTAAATCCCACCTCCCCCTTCTTCTATACCTTCCTTCGTGGCCCTTGTACATCCTAGTGTCCCAAACACTCATCCTTTCCTGAAAACACACTTCTTCTATGAAATTCTCAGAAGATGGTTCACTTCAGCTAACCTATGATCACCCACTCATTATTAGGAAATAAAAGGGACTCTAAGCTAGAACATTCTTCTGCCCATTTAGACTACAGCCTCCTCCATACAGAGACTGTGATGTAGATGTGATATAAAAGAGTACAGTTGCAGATATGTGTATATAAGATATTGCATACAAACACCGCCACCTACTGGCACAAGAATTTGTACCATTGTTTGTACATTACTAGGTTCAATAAAGTTGTTGTTATAGGTTGCAAATAGCTTCCTGAAGGCAGCTTTTAACCAGGACTATGTATTTTTTTTTCTGAGTCATACAGTGCAAAGCATGGTGTCAACACTTAACAGCTATAATAATGCAGGAGAAGTGTAGAAATCACAAATCTTGCATGGTATGGTTTAAGGTCTGCATAAAAGCAGAGCCCCACATAGTTGCTTGGGTTGGTTGTATGTTTTAACCTTGTATATCAAAGATCATAAAGCTACAATTACAAATTTAATGTAATGCTTAATTTGAAGATTTGCCAAATCCTTAACTGCTAGGAAAGACTAGTGCTGTAAACAAAATGCATATTCCACAGCAACATTCAGTTCAACTTCTAAGCCTGACTTTGGGGGGGGGGGGGTGTCAAAATGTATAATTTTCCTCCAGCTAATTTAAAGTGGTTTGTAAAAGCAAGAGTGAGGGTCTGGGTTGGGCATTTTCTGGAAGCTATTGACTATATGGCCTAAAAGAACGTCACCTCAGGCCCTTTGCTCCTCCAGGCAGTCATTATGTGGCAGGAAACGCCTGACATAAAGGTAATTCAGGCACATTGGACCGATTCAGCCCTGACATAATTGGTTGCAACACCCATTAGTGTAAATAGTTGAGCTCAATGTCTGACATTAGGGCTGAATTTTTTCTAGCATTTCATGTAACAAATATCTAAGGAGTTTTAACAGAGGTTCAGAATAATGTGTTCATGTTGTGACTTCAAAAGCAAAAGTTAATTGGAATCCTGCCACTATGCCCATATTTCTCCTAATCCAGTGTGCCAAGTGAGGCAAAATTATTCTTGGTTATAAGATTATTATGTTGTATATTTTTAAGTTGGAGCCACACTTTAATAAGTGGAAGATCTATAATTTATATTCTAATATAGACTTTTACTCATGAACAGATTTTTAAATATTATCATACAACGGATCATATTGACCCCTGGCATAATTTAGCTTCCAGAACATTTTGGGGTATTAAAAATCATATGTAATATTGACTTGAGTGAAATTACATAGTGGATAGATGTAGCATGTTATGTCTTCCAGTCTATTGCCATTTAATACAGAAATTAACAAAGGTTATGATCATGTGTGTGAATTTTATGTATATTATGTACCTCTGTGTGTCAGTGTATACGTATATGCACTCACACACATCGTAACGTTCAAAATGAGGCATAGATAGAGTACATTAAAAACCTCATTCTTAGATTGAAACTCCATTTCTCCTTTCCACGTCTCTGTTGTTCACACTTATCTAAAATATAGGCCTCAGTCCTGTAAAGAGCCTGATCATTTAGTAAATCCTTTTTCAGGATGCTGGCTTCTTCGACCATAAGAGATACCGAAGGTATCCCGCAAAAACCCTGCTGCATTCAAGGAACTCGTTTGCTCTTCTGCTTTTTTTGTGGAAGAGCAAACACGCTCCTTCGGGGAGCCCTGTATACCTCGTTTCACGAAGCATAAGGACTCTGCCGAAAGAGGAGGCTTTTCGCCATGGACCCATCTAGACTGGGCCAAATGGCAGAAAAGCCTCTTCTGCAAAAACAATCGAAAAAAATGGTACACAAATTGCGGAGCGCAATTTGCGTAGCTTTTTCCGATAAAGCCCCGTAGTCTAGACCTAGCCAAACTCTTCAGGGCACAAAGTATTTCTTTTATATTTACCTAGCACACTTTTATATGCTGCTAAGATAATACTACATAATAACAGCCAGTCAAAAACTGGCATGTGATATAAAGTCTCCTCAGTTATACCACCATCCATTTGTTAGATTTTTAAGGGAACACTATATATAACACTATAGATTATGGCAGCCATTTATGTAGGACAGCTTTTATAAAAAAATTACATCAGGTGTTATATGGACTGTAAGATAAACTTCTGATTTACATTGCTCAGTGGCAGTTTTACTGGTATTGCCTGGTATGAAAAATTGGGGGATATTATGCTCCTGAGACCAATTTGAACAACTAAATGCCAGCTAAATCTAGTCTGAATTAATTAAGTTATACCTATATCAACAACCATGAAGACAGGTATTCATTTTGAGTTGAAGAGATTAGACATGAGGTATGATCAAATTAGATATGATTATCAAGATATGTTTATCTGATTCTGATTATGAAGATATGTTTATTCAAAATAAAATGTTACTTGTTTCAAAGTGAGGAACACAATTTTATTTATTTGTTCCTATTTAATAGAGCTAGTCAAAATGGCATGGGGAAGGGAAGAAACAGCTAACTTTCCTGATTTCATTGCATTTTTCCATTGTTTATGAAAATAATCTGTTTTGAAACTTCATTTTTCAGCATAAACATTTAGGCTACGTCTACACTGGCAGCTTCTTGCGCAAGAACTCTTTTGCGGAAGAGTTCTTGTGCAAAAACTCTTCCACAAGAGCGCGTCTACACTGGCATGTGCTTTTGCGCAAGAGCATCCATGGCAGTGTAGACGCTCTCTTCCGCAAGAAAGCTCTGATGGCCATTTTAACCATAGGGGCTTCTTGCGCAAGAAATTCATGTTGCCTGTCTACACTGCCCTCTTGTGGAAGAGCTCTTGCGCAAGAGGGCTTCTTCCTGAGAGAGAGCGTCAGAGTTCTCGTGCAAGAAGCCCTGATTTTCTACAGTACAACATCAGTTTACTTGCACAAGAACGCGTGGCCAGTGTAGACAGGCAGCATGTTTTTGCGCAAGAGCGGCCATTTTCGCGCAAGAACACGCCAGTGTAGACACAGCCTTATTGTTTAAAAATGTGTCAAACTCTACTATTTTATATAAAATTATGACACCACACTAGATGAAGACAAAGGAATCCTAGAATGATAAAATACTAGAACTGGAAGTGACCTAGAGAGGTCATCACGTCCAGTCCCCTGCCCTCATGGCAGGACCATCTAGATCATCCTGACATATGCCTATCTAACCTGCTCTTAAATATCTCCAATAATGGAGATTCCACAGCTTCCCTATGCAATTTATTCCAGCGTATAAACAGGCTGACAGTTAGGAAGCTTTTCCTAATGTCCAACCTAAACCTCCCTTGCTGTAATTTAAGCCCATTGCTTCTTGTTCTATCCTCAGAGGTCAAGGACAGGCCTGGCCTTTGGGCAAGGTGAGTGAGGAGGTTGCCTTGGGCCCCGCGCATTCAGGGCCCTGTGCTGCCCAGCGCCTCCCCACCTGGCTTCTCACTTGCTGCGATGACTGGGAGTTGCCCCGGCCATGTGGCTCAGCCAACCACAGTGCGCTGCCTTGGTCCCCACAAACTCTTTGGCCAGGCCTGATCAAGGAGAAAATTTTTTTTCTCTCCTCCTTGTAACACCCTTTCAGGTACTTGAAAACGCTATCATGTCTCCTCTCAGTCTTCTCTTTTCTAAACTTAACAAAGCCATTTCTTTCCGTCTTCCTTCATAGGTCAAGTTTTCTAGACCTTTCATCATTTTTGTAGCTCTTTTCTGGACCTTCTCCAATTTCTCCTCATCTTTTTTGAAATGTGGTGCCCAGAACTGGACACAATACTCCAACTGAGGCCTAATCAGTTCAGAGTAGAGCGGAAGAATGACTTCTCATGTCTTGCTCACAACATTCCTGTTAATGCATCTCAGAATCATGTTTGCTTTTTTTGCAACGACGTCACACTGTAGACTCATATTTAGCTTGTGGTCCACTATGACCTCTAGATCTCTTTCTGCAGTACTCCTTCCTAGACAGTTGCTTCCCATTCTGTCTGTATGTGTGAAATTGATTGTTCCTTTCTAAGAGGAGTACTTTGCATTTGTGCTTATGAAACTTCATTCTGTTTACCTCAGACCATTTCTCCAGTTTGTCTAAATCATTTTGAATTCTGATCCTATCATCCAAAGCACTTGCAACCCCCTCCGAGCTTGGCATCATCTGCAAACTTAATAAGTGTACTCTGTGTGCCAGAGAGGGGGAACCTTTTTTGGGTCAGGGGCCGCTGACCCACAGGAAAATCATTCGTGGGCCGCACAGAAGTGAGAAGCAAAGTGAGAAGCCCCGGACTTAGACGGACAAAGAAACTCCTCACATTCCCCTCACACACCAGAGCCTAGGGGGACCCAGGCCAGTAGATTTTGTATGCTCCAGCCTGTGCGTGAGTTCAAGGGCACCATTTTGGGAGAGTAGAAGGGGTAGCAGCTGTGCACCCTGGGGGACAGCTGGCTTTTCATCCTGTTCCCTGGACTATGAAGATGTGAGGGGAATGTGCTTGCATTCCATGCATGCCTCGCACCTGGCTAGTGAGCTCTCTTCACCAACCAGGTGTGAGAGGCACGCATGGAATGGTACTCTTAGGCGAGTGGCAGGGGGGCTGGAATGCCAGAGCAGGCTTCCCAATGTGGGGAGCATCCCTGAGCCCTGGGCCCAGATTCAGGCAAGTCGGAGGCTGCATACAGCCCCTGGGCCTGAGGTTTCCCACCCCTGCTCTATGCCAATATCTAAATCGTTGATGAAGATATTGAACAGAACCGATCCCAAAACTGACCCCTGTGGAACCCCACTTGTTATGGCCTTCCAGAATGACTGTGAACTATTAATAACTACTCTCTGAGAACGGTTATCCAGCCAGTTACGCACCCACCTTATAGTAGCCCCATCCAGGTTGTATTTCCCTAGTTTCAGAATGATGGCATTTTATTACTATTAGCATTACCTGTCCCATTGTGATGGTAGACATGCATGTGCTCTCCTCCCTCCCTGTTGTTCCCCGGGGCAGGGAGGCTTGGGCCGCGCGGCCTCCTGGGGCTGGGGAGGCTGGAGCCATGTAGCCCCCTCACTCCCTGCTGCTTCTAGGGCCAGGAAGGCTTGGGCCACGGGGCCTCCTCCCTCCCCGCTGCTCTAGGGATGCTGGGGCACATTCACGCTCTTCCCCGCCCTGTGGTGTTGGTGGGGCACACGCATGTGGCCTCCTTCCTCCCTGCTGTTCCCAGGGGCGGGGAGGCTTGGGCCATGAGGTCTCTTCCCTCCTCACTGCTCCTGGGGGCAAAGGGAGTGTTAGGGCCATGTGTCCTCTTTCCTCCCTGCTGCTCTGGGGATGCCGGGGCACCACACATGGCGGGGGTGCGTGCATGCTCAGTGTGCTGCTCCTCCTCCACCCCTCCCTGTGGTGGGGGCAGGGCCTCAGCAGAGGGGACGGGGCTGTAGGTGGGGTAGGGGGCCTGCCTCCTCCTAGAATCTTCTCAAGTCTTCTCAAATGTTCTCTGTGACAGACGGCGTGACAGACACCTCTCCTTTTATAAATAGTATAGATTATTGCTATTATTTATATTATCACAGTGATCAAGAGCCCCAGTTAAGGACTTGGTGCTATGTGCTGTCCAGACACAGAACACAAAGACAGTCCATGCCCCAAACAGTTTTCAATCTAAGTATCGTGGCAGAATTTTTAAGATACTGGAGGAAATGATTTTTCTTTCCTATTCTCAAATCCTTCAGAATATTCCCTTAAAACTTTTCTTTTTCACAATCATCTCTGCATTCATATTACACCAGCTCCTGAAAGTCCATGGTCTAGAAAAGAGGTGGACTTTTGCAGAAGCGGATCCACTGTTCCGTAGATATTCTGACTGAAGGTACTGAAATTGAGGCATGGAAATTTTGGTCCTAATACTGCAACTAGGGATGTGTCACTTAACCTTTTTGCTCAGCTCACATGAAGCTTCTTGAAGTCACTGATGCTGGGTCCACCCACGTGGATCCAATTACACCTATGGGACCTTTCAACATATTGCTATGGATGACAAACCAACTGCTATGTATACTCTGGAGGAGGAGACAAATATCCCATAAAGTCTTTTGCTTGTTTCTAGCAGGGTTGCCAGGCATCCAGTTTTCAACCAGAACAGATGGTTGAAAAGGGAAAGGGACCTTAGTGGTTACTGTTAAAAGTCCAGTTGCCAATGCAGCAGAGCCCCAGGGCTAAGTCAGGCTCCCTTCTGCCTTGGCTACACATGGTTCCTGAAAGCAGTTGCCAGGTTCCTGCAGCCTATAGTCTTGGGGGCAGACAGGAAGGCTCTCTGCACTCTCCTCAGACCCACAGGTGCTCCCTGTGCAGTCAGGAACTGCAACCAACAGGAGCCATGAGGAGACTCTGCAGCCGTAAGGGCAGCATGCAGAATATTTCTGGCTGTCCACTATGCCTAGGAGACGCAGTAAGCACCACTGACACTTGGCACTCCCAACACTGCTTCAGTTTTGAGTCCTCTCCAACCCCTTATCCCTGGCCCTACCCAAAAAAACACACTCCCATCCAGAGTCTTCACATCCCCCCATCCAGAGTCCTCACATCCCCCTATACCCAATCTTCTGCCCCAACCCAGAACCACCTTCTCCACCATGAAACTCTAATTTCTGTCCCAACCCAGAGCCCACAAGCCCAGCCTACACCTTGTACCTCCTGTTCCCTAACTTCCTGCCCCAGCCCAGAGCCCTCTTCCATACCCCAAACACTGATCCCTTCCTCCAGAAGCCCCCAGCAAGAGCCCCCCCATACACACTCCAACCTCCTGCCCCAGTCTGATGAAAGTGAGTGAAGGTGGGGGAGAGTGAGCAACAGAGAAAGGGAGAATGGAGCAAACGGGTGGGACCTTGGCCAAGGGGTGGGGTAGGAGTGGAGCTTTGGGAAAGGGGAGGGGTTGTTCAGTTTGTGTGATTAGAAAGTTGGCAACCCTAGTTTCTAGTCTGGCTCATCTCATGTCTGCGTGTCTCATCCTTAAAGAAGGTATTTTGGTACCTAACTCCCACTGAACTCAATGGCTGTTAGACACCTTGGAGAATCTAGGCCATTGTGACTACTTCCTGTTGACATATGGAGAAATGTAACTGCATGAATCCTAGAGACTGATGGAGTGGAGTAAATTCTATCTCCTCTTGGCTGCTGCCATGCCCACTTTCTTTGTATACCAAAGTGCTGGCAAACTCACAGCAGTCTATTTAATTTGGCTCTAAAAAGTGCTAAATGATTGGCATCCATTAGTATGCACTCTGATTCTCAGTATGAAAAAAATCATAGGCTAATGATGTCCTGCTGGAACTGAAACCGCTGGGTTAAGAATTAAAGAGAGGGCTGATGAGCCTTTTGTATCCATCAGCTGGTATATAAAAGGATTTATGCAGGCTTTTAGGAATATACTCAGCTTTGAGATTAGATACTGGAAGGACCCAACTAGCAGAGACAATCAGAGCAGTGATTATGACAAAATAGCTTTCTCTCAAAACAGATTCCTTGTTAACTGACTGGAAGATAGCTACTAAATGCCTATTTTGGCTAAGTTCACATTCTCTATACATGCATGTGGCGATGCACATATATTTGTGCACTATATTTATATTTTTAAATTCTTTTGAATACTTATATTGCATATGGAACTAGGGTGTCATGAAATCTTCACCTGAGGGGGACGAGATAAATACAATTATTTTATTATTACTTCCTGTATGTTTTTTCCCTTATTGAGACTTGTTCTTTTTTTTTTTTTTTTTTTCAATTTCCTTCCTCTTATAGGGCAATGGATTTGCCATTGAAAAAACATATAGGCAGCAATACATTTCAAAACTGTACATACAAAGTTTAGTTCAATAAAGGCTTATTTCATGATTAACACACACTGAATACAATTTTCAAAAGCATGTAAGTTATTTAGAAGCCTAGGTTCTATTTTCAACCATCCTGAATGCCTAAGGCCCAGATCCTCAAAGGCATTTATGCATCTAACTCTGGGACTAAGTCAATTTTGAAAATGGAATTTAGGCATAAAGGTCACTTAGGCACTTTTAAAAATGTAACCATTGTTTTCTCAGCATTAGGAGATGCAATAGCCTTTAAATATGTGGTCTGATTTTTAGTGATCCTGTGTACCCAGCGGCACCTATTAGCTTCACCCCCATTTATGGACACACCCAGGTTCTGTTGGCTTCAGCACCTCTCAAAAGTAGAGTACTTGTTTAGGAGTCTAAACATGGGTACCTGAAATTGGGTTCCCAGTCATGAAAACTGTGGCTAACCTATACTGTAATTGGATAACAAATTCAGGAGGAGGAAATATGGTCAGCTAAATTTCTCCAGTGACACAGTGGCATGGTGGTATTTATCATCATAGTATTGCTTATACTTGTTTAGTGAGCATAATACATCTTATTTTAAATCCTCTGAGATCTCTTAGAAATTCAGTGTTTATTGAAGTATTTCATCCTTTATTAAGACAATCAGCATGTTTCCTCATATGGTGGAAGAAAGGTGTCACAGATATTTTCTTCCAGAATCTTTTCTGGCTCTTTAAAAACATCATCTGACTTGAGGTGTGAGTGGAAAGGAGACAAAGTACATTGACATCTAGCAGCCTGATTGTTCAGTCCCCAGGCAGGCAAAACTTCTCTGATTTCTGTAGGAGTTTTTCTGGTGAAAGCGCTGCAGGATGGGACCCACTGCTATTATCAACATTCAGTGGAAAATATTTGTATATAAGATAGTGCAAACATCAAGACATTAACTTCATCTACATAGAAGCTTTGTCTGTTGCACATGATGGTGAATATAAGTCAATCAGTATTTTTATGAGTGATCTTTAATAACAGAAACCCTAAATTATCTTCTTTGATGTAGGATTTAATTTTGAATATCTCCTAGAATTAGATTTATTTTTTCTTACAAAAATTCAAAAATAATTTTTTTTTCTTGCTTTAATTAAGGCAGCTTTTTGCTGATCTTTAACATCCTGATCATCAACCCAAACAATACTACAAGGGGAAGGAGAAAAATGCCTGAGGGGCTGCATACAATGGCCACAGATGATCAGGCCTAGTCAGTTGGGGAAATATCTGATAAAAGAACTAACACGTTCATTATCAGGAAAGGTTGGTTGAGAATGGGCTGCAGTACTATGCTCATATTTCAATGGACTTATCTACATTTCTTTGCCAATAAAAGTAGCACAGATAATAAGATAACAGAGGAAAAGAACCAACAAGAAGGAATATGCATCATGGTAGAATCTGAAAACACCAACAAAATGATAATATACGGTACTTTGAAGATTTATGGTGATTTATAAATGTCAGATAATGACAGTTTTTCACAGTAAAATATGGCTCCTGCAGCCTTTACTCAAGCAAAACTCCTATTAAATAAATAATGGGAATTGTGCTTCAGGAAGCATAACACTGGGATTCAATAGCATTTGCCTGGATGATACTACTACTTAGCACTCATGGGCTACCTCTACACTGCAGAGTTTTTGTGCAAAAACTCGCGGCGTGTCCACACTACAAGTGCGTTTTTGCGCAAGAAAATTTACAGTACATAGTAAGAAGAGAGGGCTTTTTGCACAAGAGTTATTCCTCTTTCTACGAGGAATAAGCCTTTTTGTGCAAGAGCTCTTGTGCAAAAAGGTGTGTCTGGATGGCAAACAGGGGTTTCTTGTGCAAAAACAGCCTATGGGAAAAAGCACAGGTGCTCTGATGGCCATTCTGTTAATGGCCATCAGAGCTTTTTTGCACAAGTGTGGACGCTCTCTTGCGCGAGAACCCTGCAGTGTAGACGTAGCCATGAAATGCTTTATAATTTCAGATAACTATAGCCATATTAACTAATAAATGTTTCAGTTGAGTCACTTCTCATCTTGTGTGTCTGCTACCATATAAGTGGAGTAGTTTTCATCTTCAGTAAAAGTTGGGTTCTCCAGAGAGTGGACAGTATGGTACAGAAGAGAGATTGGGGAAAGAATTGTTGAATCACTGGGTAAAGCAGCATCACAATGATTGAGCACTGGATGCAGACAGGCAGGATTCACAGCAATGCCTTTGTGGGCGGGATAAGGCGGAGGGATGTACTGTACCACTGTAACACCATGTGAAGTTATAAATTGGTTAATTCTAGTGAAAATAAAGGATAACCCAGTTGGAGGCAGGTCTGTAGTTGATGCACTTTCATAATGTTCTTTGCAAGATTCACGTAGCAGTATTTTAAATTTGCACATGGCAATAAGAACAAAAGTCACACCAACAGAGAGCAGAATAGGCCCTAATAGCTGAGTCCACTCAAGCTGAATAATGCCAGCATATTAGATCCACTGCATTACTGTGAAAGTGATCTCCACCACCCCTAAAAATGCACCTGAAAAGAGTAAAGTGGTACCAGCTTTGTCATCCTCTGACACCAGGACATCAGATCTGTTGGGCTGATATGGACTGACAGAAAATACACTGAAAGAGAAATCTTCTATACTGTTGTTGTTCTGCTCCATTGATATACACCAGTTTTCTTTGGTCTCAAGTGAGATGGAATTTGTAAGAGATCTTAGGTTGCATTTAAAGGCAATGGGTCAGATTAGTTATATAAGAACTTTGCATGTGTATGGTTAACTAAGTGCATCATGCGAAGGAATAAACTTTGCTTGGAAGAATAAAGGTCTGGGAAGTGAAGCCTGAAGTGGTTCACTTAAAAGGCCTTGAATTATCTAGTGCTAGGGTGCTTGCTTCTGGAAACTGCTTTAATATTTCATGGCTGTTTGTCCTTCTGTTTGTCCTATTCTTTAACTTTGGCTGTTTCTCATGGCACCAATGCTTACTTAGAGAGACATATAGCTGCCATATCTCAATTTCCAACGTACTGACAACATACATATATTTGGGCACTAGCACTGAGATGACTCTGTTAATCCTCTGGGGGCAATTACTCCCATAACCAAAATCTGCAAGAAAATGCACCACAAGTAGAACATCATTAGGCTGAATGCTTTGCAACACTTGGTAGTGTGATACTTATAGATAAGGCTGGACTTGTATCACAATTTTGGAGTCCAGAACTTTCATGATTTAAAAACAAAACTGTTAAAGATCCTTGATTTTTTTTAAGGTCAAAAGGGGTCATGATCATCTAAACCAGGGCTACTCCTCTTCCCTCTGAGGTCCTGTATTGGACGGAAGATGGAGCTATGGGAGGGGGACTCCCCATACAGAGATAGGCAAGCTGCTTTCCCAAGCCCACTGTGGAGCTGCCACAAGCTCCCTCTTCCATCCCCCAGTCCCAGCCACTTGCACAGAGCTGGCCTGAGTTTCTATCTTGCCCCACAGGGAGCTGGCCCAGCCTCCCTCCTCTCCTATGCAGGGCTGGCCCGACCCCCACCACTCACCTCTCTACACCTCATTTTGCAACTGGGCATTTGTCCTGTTTACTCTTGAAAACTGGTAATCAATTGGCAAGAGCAAATTAGTGCCCTACTATGCAACTTCTGTTGGACCAATAGTGTAGAACCTGCTGTTAGTACAGCTGTTTGCAGGTGCCCTTATGATTAGTTGAACCCTTGCACTCTGACCCTGCTAGCTTGCTGTGTAGATCCCAGTATGCTTGTCCTGGAATTTCTGGCACTCAGGCCCTGCTATATTTATCTCATTATGCTAGTGCCCTGGTGCAATGACAACATTATGCTAGAAATGTCAATCCTGAATATAGTGCCCTGTAATGGTGGTCACTCTGGGCTGTTAATGTGAACCCTCTATTTTGGTATAGAGTGGTGTTGTTTCCTTGTTGGGCCCAGGCTATTAGTGAGACAAAGTGGGGTCAGGTAATAGCTTTTACTGACCAAACTTCTGTTAAGAGACAGGTGTTCAAGCTTACAGAGAGCTCTTTGCCAGGCCTATAAGCTTGAAGGCTTGTCTCACCCACCAACAAATGCTGGTATAATAATAGATATTACATCACCCGTCTTGTGTCTCTAATGCAAATCTTGTCATTATGGCCTTGTTGGGTGCATTCTAACATACTGAGAGCATGCATCTTGGCCACCGGGGGAGGTGTGTAAATCTTAATGCTACTTACCTACTGCAATTTAGCACGTATGCCATTCTGAGCCTGGTACTCTTAATTTTGGCAGATATATCCTGATGCCAATCCACAGAGGCAGTAGGTTTTGGAAAGAAGGTGAAACCAGGCCTGACCTTGCATGTGGGTGCCATGGTCAGGGTAGGTCTTGTGGCCAAGAGGCAAGGAGCATGATGGGCCTGTGGTGCAAGGCCATGGAAGAGAGTGCAAGACAACAGGGGGAGACAGTGGCTCTTACCACAGTCCAGCTTCAGTTTGTGGCCTGCTCAAGTGGCGTGGCCTTGGGGGAGAGGAGAAGCTGGGATGAGGCCCATGGAGAGGGAGGTGTGAGAGGTCTAAAAATTCTTTTTGCCCAGGGCCCCAATTAATCTTCAGCCATCTCTGCTAACACCAGGAGAGAGGTTCCAAGTGAAGGATCAGTACTTAGACTGACACATGTATCTCTGAGAAAGGGGTGGAGCTTTGTGCTTTTTAGATGTGACCCTTGGCTCTAAATTTCTTTTAATTTTTCATCCAAGAATTTAAAAAATCCTGAAGGACTGAGCCCTTAAGTTCCTGTATACAAGGTGCTGATCCTTTTTGGAAGGTACTTTGAAGTTAGTAAGAGGAGCAGATGCTATGCATCTGAAAGGAGTCTTAATAGATATGCTAAGCTTGCTCTCTCTCAAGTTGCCAGTTAAATGTACATCTCATGTCTTAGATACAATATCCTTTCTTTTAATTGCAGATGAACAATCTCTCCTTCTGGAAAACACTGATTTTTAAATGCAGTATAGCCACACAAGAGAGTCCAACTTAAAAATCAGTTGAAACTGCTGGGAGAAATCAGAGTGATTTATAATAGCAGTAATTCTTATTAAAACAGTCATCCATAGTTAAAGTATTAAAGCATTAACTATTTTCAACTTTGTCTTGAGGCTCTTAATTGGTGGCTAAAACTGACTTTTATGGGGATTACTACTGTAAACATACATGTTCTAAATTAAACTATATGGCATTTGTTATGAGACAGACTAAAATGAAATATTACTAGCATGAACTGACTGCATCTAAACTAAGTAAATAAATGGATATTTTGCAAACTTGGCCTGCAAGTACGTTCCAGAGAACAATAACATATCTATAAAGCTATTATTTCTTTGCCATAGTTCTGAAACTATTTAGTTCAAGTTGATCAAAATTAAAAAGCTGGTGTTCAACTTATAAAAGAAGCTAAAAATAGATATTATTTCAGTTATAAAAGAAGCTAAAAATAGTTAGTAGATCCATAACAAAATATGAACATCTAACACGGTTGCAGTTCAAACTATTAAATGCTGTTGTTCTAAACACTTTAAAGTTACATAATATTTCTTTAAACCCAAACAGGTAATTTATGTTTTGCTGTTTGGCAGTTATAGATACAACCAACATTAATGTTTGCATCATAAAAATAAGTTTAAAAAATGAAAATTGAAGTGTACAATTCCACAGAAAAATGAACTTAGTTCACAGTTCTTTGTGAGGAAGGCTCAGAAGAGGCTAAAGCCATGCAGGAACCAGACCAAGAGGAGGGGGAGGAATAATAAGCATTTACTGTTGATTTTCTCTCTTCATATCTTGGCAGCAACTCCAATGAAAGATGCAGAGTAGGAGAGAAGTCTGAAGATGAACTGCTCCCAGGAATGGTATATAGTGGTTCATACTCTCTAACAGAAACCATTCCTTGAACACGTGCAAGTTGGGTCCTGCAAAACATTACACATTAGTACATTCTTATCTCATTTATACTGAGCCAAATCATACTTCTATTTTATACATACACATGCAGTGTACATGAAGCCAGTGTGTTCAAGCTGCCTTTTTTTTTCTAAAAAGATTGTCTCACTGCAAATACATATTTTCCACATCAACTATATATTTTAGACCAGGGGAAGGGAATAATTTGACGGGGCCACTCCAAGATTTTGGAAAGTGGTTGAGGGCCACACTCTTCTGTGATACTAATGGAGGAGATGCACGTTCTGGGATGGAGATGGGATGCAGAAGGTAGCTTGGGGTAAGGAACTGGGGTACAGGAGAGAGACTGGAGTCTGGGTGAAGGAGGCAGTTGTGATCTAGGGCAGGGGACTGGAGTGCAGGGGTTTGGGATGTGACCTTGGGTAGGAGGGTATTGTGATCTGGGACCAGGAGATTGGGGTGCCAGATCTGGGAGGGGATAAGAGGGAGACAGAGGGTTTGGGTATGTTGAGGGGGGCAGAGGGTTGGGGCAGGAAAAGGGCTGGGGTGCCAGAAGCAGGCTGTGGCCAAGAGACTTACCTGCTTAATACGTTTCCTAGCCAGCCAGCCTGCCTGCTTGCCTGGCCATGTGCTTCATTGAATAACTGAGCCGAGGAGAGGGTGTGTGGTTCTTTTTGGCTGCCTGTTATTCCAACAAGCAGCTCCCATTGGCTGGTTTCTGGGCAGAAACTGGCCAATGGGATTGTGCTGGGGTTAGGGCAGGTCCTGAAACTTCCCCTTCCCCTCCAGTTTTAAAACAGAAATGGAGTCCTGCAGCTGTGTTTTTGCATGGCATGCAGGGCAAGCAGGGGAGCCTCCCTGGGGTTCTCTGCTGCCTTTACAGGCTGGATCCATTAGCTTGGTGGGCCGAATCCGGTCCGTGGGCCATATTTTGCCCAGGCCTGTTTTAGACACTTTGTGCATCTGTCTGTCTGTATGTCCATCTGTCTGTGAGTCCATTTGTTCAAGAACTCTTTCTAAATGGCATGGGCTAAGACCTCCAAATTTGGTGTGCAGCTTCCTCGTATCTTAACTTAATGCAAGGCAAGGGCTACACTGTGCCAGGACAACGGGATGTGCCCGGAATTTGATTGTTTCTCATAAAATGAAAAGGAAGGGGTCTGGTAGGTGGGACAGTTATACTGTAGAATGACTAGAGGGGAGAGCAAGGGGCCAGATATCTACTATATGTTTAAGAGAGTTTGTCTGTTTGTCTGTATCCCAGCCTCTGCCCACTGCATTTCTCACCTGGGTCAAAGCTGCTATGTTTAGAGGACTGGGGTTGCCCTCTTTCCCCAGGACAGCCTGCATACTGAATCCCTCAACCCCAGCTCCACCCCAGAGCAATGATTTAAATGAAGAAAAACAAAACTTCACTCAAGGTCATTTGAAGAAGTGGGTTTTGCCCACAAAGGTTCATTATACTACATGTATATTTTTGTTAGTCTCTAAGACCAAGTCTACACTACAGGTAAGATTGAAGCAGCCACAGTCAATCTTCTGAGGTTTGAATTAGCGAATCTAGTAAGGACACGCTAATTCAAACTGAGAGGGGTGCTCCCATCGATACTGGTGGTCCTGCTTCTACAAGAAGTAAGGGAAGTCAAAGGAAGTGTACACTCCCTTGAACTTCCCACAGCGTGGACGGTACCAAAATTAGACATAAGATACTTGAACTTAAGGTACGCAATTAACGTAGCTGAAGTTGCATTTCTTAATTTGAATTTATCCCCTAGTGTAGATTAGGGGTAAGGTGCCACAGGCGTACTTGCTGTTTTAAAAACTTATTTGAATTAAGGACCTGAGCAACGCCAGGTAAATCTAGTTTCCTACAAAGGAGGACTTTTTAATATTTCACTGACAACATTTGAAAGAGCAGAATAGTCACTTAGAAATGGAAGAGATTTTCTTATCTCGTCTCCTTTACTTTGCTCCATCTTCCTTGCCATAATCTACTATAGCCTTACTTTTTCCTTCCTTATAATAGTTAGACGTTCTAAAACCCTAATTATTGAAATTACAATACTCCATTCTCTGACTCCTCAGATGAAAGGTGCTTACTATTTTAATGAAGCCTCCCAACAGCCTGAGAGTTTGATCCCAATTGCCCTCCAAGGTATTCTCTTTACTTCATGCAGAATTTTCTATCCATTATGAACAGGAAGAATTTCATCAGTTAGGATTTAGAAACCAGGAGACAGGTATCCTTGTGCAATTCAGGTAAGAATAGTTTAAAATTAAGGTAAAATATTAAAAGGAAGAAATTTGGTGATTTACTGGAAAAATTTATAGTTGTTAAGCATAAAATACATGATGGTTAAGAGTGTTGTCCTAGCTACATTTCAACATAAACTTAAACATTGCAGATTCTGGCAAACAAACATGAAGACTCTTACCCATTATTTACAATACTGTGGTATGGTGGAGGATTTTCACTCATAGGCAGGTTGGTGGCAAGTGGCTTATGAGTTATAGGTGGTGATAAAGAGTCAATAAAATAAAGTGGTGGAAATGTCATTACAGCATCACCTAAAGAGAAAAAATATCACTAGTAATATATGAAAATTCAACTCCTTTGCTGCCCCTCGCTCTACCTAAAAGATATTCATACTTGTATGGTATGATAATAGTTGTTTTTATTTTCTTGTAAAAACACAGGCACCACATTCACGCATACCTGAACTGTTCTGACATTCCTTGGTACAGAGGACAATGGTACACACACATTCTGAGAGGATTTTACAATGCAAGAGATTCACCTTATTTAAAAAAAAAAAGCCATAAAAATGTTCCATCTTGCTAAAGGATCCAAATCCCTTTACTACCGGCTACAGAACCCACTAGCAGACAGGCTCGTGTGTTCTCTAAATCCAGAGCAAGCGCTATTAGCATACTTTCTATTTGAGATTTTATACCATGTTCATCACTGTGACAAGTGCCTAGTTCCAGGGCCGGATTAAGGCATGGGCTAGCCGGGCAGCTGCCCGGGGCGCCAACCTATGGGGGGGCACATGATGGCAGCTGTAAGGGGCGCGCAGCACCCTTCATAGCTGCCATCAGGCGCTGCGCACCCGGCTCCCGGATTGCGGGCTGCAGCAGCTCCCAGCGGCCACCCTGCAGCGGTTGCCCAGGGCGGGGGCCGCGTTAACCCCCGCAGCGCCGGCCAGCAGCGCCCTTCCCCCCGCGGCCACGGGGCCCTGCACGGCCAGGCTCAGCCTGTCCCGGGGTGCGCGCCAGCGGCGGTAGCTGGGCTGGGCCGGGCCAGGCCGGGCACGTGTCCTGCCGCCGCCAGCTCCGTGCGCCCTCCCCCCATGCGCTGGGCGGGGTTGGGGTCACACATGTGCCCTCCCCTACGTGCCAGTGCGGGGGTGGGGCCGCACATGCGCCCTCCCCCACGCTCTGGCGCGGGGGTGGGGCCACGCATGCACCTCCCCCAACCCGGGGCGCAATTAAACTGTCTGCTCGGGGCGCCGGAATTGGCTCGGTCCAGCCCTGCCTAGTTCTCCTCACCTGCCTAAAATGTGGGTTTTATAAAGCACTGAAATAAATAAAGACATTCAATTTTCAGTGCTCTGCTTAACAATTCATATTGATTTAATGTTGCTGTCAAATGTGCAGTATTTCTTCTGTAAACAAATTCTCAGAAGTACTGTCAGCAGGAAATTCCTTGCTTTCTGTTATGTATATGTTCTTAGTGTTATTTATCCAAAGAGGTAGTAACTGTGCTTATACAGGTTGAAACTTCTCTAATCCAGCACTCTCTGGTCTGGTAACATCTGTGGTCAGGCATGATTTTAGGTAGCCAGATGTCCACTTATCAAGGATGGGGCCAAGTTTCCCGTGGTCCTATAAAGTTTGGTTATAGCCACCAGTACTGGCTCAATGTTCTGTGTTGTTATTTAGCTCTAATTTACCCCTAAATGTTTTTTAAGAGCCCAGAAAGTAGTAGAAGTGTTGATAATGCTGTTAGATAATATTGATCTCAGGTAGTTTGGCAAATTCTCTGGTTTGGCACTAGTCTGGTCCTGAGGGTACCAGAATAGAAAGGTTCCATTATTCTGTCTTGCAACTTGGTATGGGGCAATATACTGTTAATAAATTAAATGATTTTACAACTGTAGGGGCAAATTGTGATTGATCTGAAATTGTAACAATCAAACCAGTGTTTCTATAGTAGCATAATTAACAGACATTTGACATAACATTTTCATGTTTGAAGGCATAATACTAACAGAATTCATATTGCCACAAAGCAATCCATGTTATACACTAAACTATAATTATGCAGTGCTTAATCTGAACACTAATTAGACATAACATGCTATGAAGTCGGACAATGAAGTATTATTTATCTTATTCAGAACTTTTAATTTTGAAGGGGTTTTAGTTTTAAAAGTGGACAGTCAGCTAGTTCTCCTAATTAAACAGGTACAAGAACCACGTCTCCTTTTCCCATTCAACTTTTTGTGTCTTTGTCTCTCACGTTTATGTAAAACTGAACCTCTGTTCTTGGAAAGTGTTTCCATCATCTTCCCAGAATCACAGTAATTAGGCAACACCTATCTACCCAACATTAATACTTTGTTATTACATGAACTTGCTCTGCATAAAGGATGCTCCTTATATGTTTGCTTAGTCACCCTATTCTGAAAATAGGCCCCTCAAGGACGACGACAGAATTTAGATCTTTTCAAAAATGCTGTAGGAGAGGAAGTGATCACTGGCTTACTAAACACACACAAATAGCATCTTGCAGAGACCATTCATACAACAACATTAATACTAAAGTTGAGCAGAGCATCTGTTGCCTAAATAAAGTGATTCTGATAAGGTAGAGATGGACAGTCAAGACTAGTGAGTGGGGCGCATGAGTGGCCCTCCTTTGTCTCAGAGGGCTGCAATGGTGGGCAACCTGCAGCCCACTGAGGTTCCACCAGCAGCATGTGCACCCCCTCCTTAGCCCCCTTTCCCCATGACTCTCACACATGTGGGCACTAGAGCCCCACACTTCCTACTCCTCCCCTTCCCTCCCAGCACTTCTGGAGCATCATGAATCCACTGATTTGCACCCCATACCCACTCCTCCCACAACCTGAACAGTCATGAACAGCTAATTTGAATCATTCAAGCTCTGGGAGGGAAGGGGAGAAGCAGGAAAGAAGCATGAATCAGTGGATTCATGGAGTTCTGAAAGTGCTGGGAGAGATGGGGAGGAGTAGGAAATGCAGGTGCATGGGGAAGGGAGTATAGAGAGGGTTCACGGGCTGCAGATTGCCCACCACTGTGATAAGGCGATGGAACCAACAACTTATGCCAATCCACATTTTAAGTTCAGGCCTGATCTTACAGTGTTTGTACATTTTACTTCTATTAGAACTTTCCATAGTGTGTGTATTAGTTTTGTTTTCTCCCTCAAAGACTATTTCTTAAAATTGCCCCTCCTATACTCTGATGTCAGCTTCCCAAACCTTCACTGTTTCCTTTTAAGCAGCAAGTTAAATAGTTCTTATGTCAGGATGATGAAGGCAGAATTGTTTGTGCAATGGATTTCAGGAGGAATGGGTGACAAATCAACCACCTTGTTGCTCAATACCACCTGCTTGATTGGAACAGATCACTAAACATATAGTTTAAAACCTATAAACTATATTCACCCAGAATTAAAATAGTGGCACAAATAAGCACTACCTTCTGCTGCACATTGTGTCTGACTCATTGGAATCCTCTATTTCAGGGGATGATAGGCCAGAATTCCAAGCTAACCTGTATTTTCAATATAGTAATTAAAAAAGCCATGATACCTAAATTTTATAAATGCCTGTTTCATTGTCTGGGAAAGGAAGTAGGATTGCAACTACTTATGCTAGATAGCATGGTTTCTTCCACATTTGCCGTTGGTGGCTTTTTGTAATTTAGAAGGCATTTTGCCCTGAAGAAAGACAACTGAATTAACTATACTTTACGGCTGTGTCTAGACTGGCGCGATCTTGCGCCAGAGCTATGCAAATGAGGCTCAGCGTGGAATATCGCCGAGCCTCATTTGCATAACTAATGAGCCGCCATTTTTGCGGAAGAGGCTCTTGCGCAAAGCCGTTATGCTGATTATTTTCAGGCATAACGGCTTTGCGCAAGAGGGTTTTTCTTGTGCAAGACGGGGCAGTGTAGACAGCTCCGTCTTGCGCAAGAGCCTCTTCCGCAAAAATGGCGGCTCATTAGTTATGCAAATGAGGCTCGGCGATATTCCACGCTGAGCCTCATTTGCATAGCTCTGGCGCAAGATCGCGCCAGTCTAGACACAGCCCACATGTTTCCATAATACGACTTGTTTCTCATTTGGTATGTTAAACTACACACAATAGAAACTAGCATGCAGGTTAGTAAAACTAGCTTTCAAATACATGCATTTACCTACCTATGGTAACTTCAAGTGATTCTGGACTCTGAGGCTGTTCTCCATTTTCAAAGGATTCTTGGCTGAGATTTAAATTAGTTTTCTTTTTAATATGAGCTATTACGAAGAAACTTAATCCAATAACCACAATCAAAGGACCCATGATTTGAAGCGGCAGAAATCCACAGCTTGGGAGTTCAATATCAGAAATGCTGGTTTGATTATACTGTAGACTGTGCCTTCCTTGGCTACATCCAGGAACCCAAATGCCCAGAAAACTAATTAGCATTCCACTACTTAAAAACAAAACTCCAAAGATAAGAAACTGGGCAAATTGACAGTTCCCTTGACAAAAAATGAGACTGTACACCTGCTCACTTTGCATCTGTCTCTGTCTTAGGTACAACCTAGCTCTTGATTGTGCCAGCAAGAGACAAACTAATCCAACAGCAACAAGCACAGGCCCAGCAATCTTAAGGGCCCTGTTACAGTCACTGAAGGTTCCAGATGGGCACGTCTGTAAAATAAAGATTGAAAGCAGAAATCCAATGCATAGTGATGCAACTCCAAAAACAAAAAGGACAAAAAAATTCCTATGATGTTTATTATTTCCTTCCCTACCAAGTCTGGGAACAGCAGCAACTGCACACATTACAAAAATATCTCTTCAAGCAAGGCAGAAAGATATTATCTCCTGTTAGTGTTCAAAGAGGTAGAAAACTTCTGAAGATCTGTGAATGCAAATATAATTGAAATTAGAGCGTATGTGGGTAACTACGTTGTATACTTTTTGTCTGCACTTACTTCTCAGCCTGTCCAATGGTTTAAAGCTAGTATATTCCCAAACATCTCATTTTAGAACAAAAGCTTCATGGAAATGGACATGGGTTATAAGACAGATAAAGGGAGATCATGAACTTTATATTTATACCACATGTAATTGTAACAGTTCAGTAAATAAGATAATATAATTAAGGGAACAATGACTATAATTACCCAATTCTACTTATGAGGCTGTCACCCTATGAGGGGTATATCCTTAAAAGGAAAAATTACCAAGTTTACCTCCAACTTTCAGAAGCCCCTGATATAGGGGCTGATGACACATGCCTAGAAAGTCATAGGTATATGAAAGGGAACCATAATGAGAGAGGAAGATTGGGAGAAAGTCCTGCTTTTGTGGGCAACTAGAGAGGTGAACATCACATTAAGGATTGAAGCTATTGTTCAAGAGAAAAAATTGGGAGGGAATGCAGGGCTGGTCCTTCTCCACATGCTAGAAGAGAACCTTGACTGGAGGGGTTTTGTTGGATAGAGGACATTTACCAATAAAGCTTGAAAGAGATTGCCTATTGAAAGCATGTGGGTTTGTTGTTCCTCATTCAGCCAGCTGACTGACATGTCAGCTCCTTTCCATAAAAGAATGTCCTGTCCCACTGTAACAAAGAGCTGGGCCACTAGAGACAAATTATGGTTCTGATCTGAAAAGTGAGTTTGTAAAGGTAGCATGCTGAGGTTGTATTATGGATTCAAAAGTCAGCAAGAAACAAATTTGCTCTTTTTGTAAATTAGAAATGTCTTTTCCAAGTGCTTGCCCTTCAGACAATTCGGAAGCTGAAAGTCAACTACGATCTTTCTTGTTCATAAATAAATTATATTTTTTTGCAGATGAAGGATGACTGTTGAAATAAGTGAGCCCACAAAAATCCATCTCACTTTCCATTTAGCTGTATTATCTCTACATGGCCAAAACAAAATAAACAAAACCCTGGTAAATTAATATTCATCAGTAGAATATGCAAACATGACTGGCAACAAGAGGGAGCAAGTCTGTTGACTAGCTGCCATTTTTACATAGCCACTTTTAAGAGTAACATCACATTTTTGACATAATTAAAATGTACAAAATAACCAGATTTATTATTTGTTGAGAGCTGCCAAATAATAATTACAGTCATATAGGACAGAGGCAAGACAAAATGTGATAAACTTAAGACCAAAGAAAAACAAAGAGACTACTGCAGACTTCAAGGAGGAAGGGCTATGGCTGTAGCTTATTGCAGGGAGGAACAAAGTCCAGCAGCTGACCGCTTGTCTTGAGATACTAAATGAAGTAGAAAAATTCAGCTAGCCGCTGTTAATTACACTGGCTGGTTAATGTATAAACTCTCATTATGAAGTCTGTTAAGCGTTTCTTCATGATTGTGGGTGTTGATCTAAGTTTACCTCTTTGTTAAGAACAACCTTAGCAACTGCTAGCTAAGGAACCTATTGACAATGTGGATTGCTTGAGACTTCCCTATGGATAGCAGTGGGCTTGTGTAAAGCTTTACAGTAAGACAAATTAGAAGTTTTGACAGAACTGTAAACTAAAGAACTTTATCCCTTAGTTAGGAGTAACTTTAATATAACACAAGTACTGATGAAACTGACACTTAAACTGGATTAATTTTTGTTAATAATCTTCCTTGAGTCTACTAGTCTGTCCTTCCCTAACAAAACTGTTACAATAGTGGTGTTTAAAACCAAAATTCTTATAGGTCATAGTAAGGTTTGTGTCCTACACATCAAGAGTCAGAAACCCTTTAAAATGCAATTTTATGAAGAATAGTTAATTATAAAATGGAAAGAGTATAAAGGAAAGATTAATTGCCAACATTTTCTTAGCATTAATTAGCCAAAGAACACCAGAGCTTATACTGGAGAAGTTCAGGGCAGATTTGCTAGGTCTTAGGAAGGACTTTCTACGTTCAATAATTTAAAATACAGTGCTTGCAGAAACTAACACAGGTAAAAAGGTCCAAACATTTGTAAAAAACTGTATATGGTGCAGGTTTTTTTTCATTCACTTTGGAAACACTCTAAGGAGCATGATATTCTCACTGAAATAAGTAATGAGAACTAGTTGAGCTATACAAAGATATTACCAGGCAAAATAAAAAGCCAGAAACTGATTCTAGTGAATGGCACTGAAGACGCACAGGGATCAAAATCAATGCAAAAGTCCAAGTAAACTAATCACATCCCCCAATAGTTTCAACAAAGACATCATTTCCTGGAATATATTTTCTGATACACTTTTGAAAGCTCCAACCTTAAAATATCAACAGGTAACTTTAGTTAAAAGCAAACCAAACCATGGACTCATATAAGAAGTAGTATCAGATACAATTTCAATATACAGTGACATTCTTCCATTAAATTCCACCCGAACCAACCAAATAGCCAACTATCTCTTCTCTCTCCTCTCTCAAACATTCATAATCTAAACTAATGAAATAATTGTATAAGACTCACGCCTGAACCTTCAGCAGTGACTGAGGAGCCCTCAGTGCAAGTCCAAGAGCGTTGCAACAAGTGGTTTTAAGTCACTTTTGCACTTATATGGGCTAGGAAATCACATAGGACCCGCAGTGTAACTGCTCCAAATTCTGCTGCTTGCCAGCAGCCCAACCCAATCCCTTTTCTTAACTATGCTTTCTGAGTCTGAGTCTGTTGCAGAGAGATGTGACCTAGAAAACCTTTATGTTGGCTTTATACCCACTGAAGATAGCCCTATTCTGGGGCAATCGTCTCATCATAAGCGATATACGACTATATATCAATAGAGAAATACAAAGCGGCCCTAACAGAGCCAAAGATCTGGGCTAGGTCTAAAATAACTGAAATGTTCTAAATTTATCCAAAAGAACTCCAAGTACAACACACCTTTAAAGGTCTTTTCCAAATGTTTTTTAACACACAGGCATGGCTGGGGGTAGAGGGGCCAGTAGATTCACATTTTGTTGCTTCCATAGGCCAAGTTCATTGTACACACCACTGCTTGCATTTCTCTGTTTTTCCCTCTAAGTTCTCTGTGTGCCACGCTCCCATTCATTCCCTTCTATTTCAGGAATTCCCTACTACTCCCCCACAATAGAGGCTCTGTATTGCTCCCATTTCCTCCTCAGTGCATGGCCAGGTGATTGCATACTCCTTCCAATCCCATTCCAGGGTCTCCCACTTCCTCATTTCACCATGGTGTAGCCAGACATGAACCCCATCTTGTTCCCCCCCCCCCAGAGAGCAAGAGAAAGGCAGTCAGCCTTTGATGCCCTGGGAACGCAGGTGTGCTGCCTGTCCCTGACTCTAATAAACAGAAACCAGACAGTAAATGGGCTAGCTGACGACCCGGGGCCTCCCACCGCCCTGATGGCTAGTACCAGTAATTGACACGCCTGCACTGTCCCAGGAGAGGAATCTTCGCCCATCACATACCAGAGGTGCCCATTGTCTGCATTTTCCCAGGTGTGAATTATGCTTTGCACCCTTCCTAGGAAACTTGGCATTCAAAGCCATTTTTCCTAATTGGCCACTTGAGACCAGGAAGAAGCCTACGTGACCCAAGGGGTATAAAGAGGGGTTTAGTAGCCCACCCCATTTGAGCTCCAATCATCTATACCTGCTGGCAGGTATTGGTTGTCTCCCGAGGTCTGTGGGACGCCCAACCTCGCCCTACTTCTTCCCGAGGGATTGAGAGAAAGACGCTGGCCATGCCAAGTCTGGAACGCAGGGGTGAGAATATATACCTGCTAGGTGTCTATTTTGCATGCATTTAATAAGAGCTCAGAGAACCAAAAGGGTTTCATGGTACCTGTAAGTGACTTATTAGTGTAATTTCTGTCCTGTCGTTTGTAGTGGCTATGTTATCTGTAACACAGTAGTAGCATTTAACAGCTAAGTTTACCCTGTAACAATAAAATAGTAACTGTTTAAGCTGCGACCTGATTCCTTCAGTTGCTGTAACAGAATCAAGCACAATTTTAAAAAGAACTCCAGCCGGTCATAAGGGACAGATATAGGGAGAGCTTGAGCGTTGGATTGTGTCGCTTCCAGAGGACAGATCCGTTGGGGCATCTCTCAGCCTCCCCAGGCTGCCCGCTGCGAAGGGATCGTGTATCCTAGCAGTCAAAATCTGAAGTGTAATAAGCTCTCCCTGTAAACTTCTTGGGGCGCCCGTCAACCTCCTCCAGGTTGCCCGCTGCTAAGGGACTCCAGTCCTAGCAGTTGAAGTCTCGGGTGTATAATACACACACACCACTCACTGCCCTGACCACCGGCTGACACATGGCAAGGACTTTGTGTGCCTTGTTATATTAGTTTAGATGGAATACATGGGCTGAATGTGTTAACATAATCCAGTCACTGTCCAAAATTATACTGCTGGACAAAATTCAAGTATGACATACAGAAACCTCAGCCTGCTTAGTACTATGGCCAACACACCTTTCAACATCCTTTTAACCTTTTATCAGAAGGTAAAAAACGGCCAAACAGTTAAAGCATTTGATATATTAAATAAAGCCTTTCATTTTAGCAACATCTCTTGTTCTTAACCTGAAAAGAATTTTTAAACGAAAAAAAAAAAAGATGTGGGGTCATATAGGAGGTGGGGAATGGCAGAGGATTGCAGGCAAGGACATGTGCAATTAACTTGCAGTGGAAGTCAAAAAAGCAAATAGAATGTTAGGAGTCATTAAAAAAGGGATAGAGAATAAGACAGAAAATATCTTATTGCCTCTATATAAAACCATGGTACGCCCACATCTTGAATACTGTGTACAGATGTGGTCACCTCATCTCAAAAAAGATATATTGGCATTGAGAAAGGTTCAGAAAAGAGAAACAAAAATGATTAGGGGTTTGGAATGGGTCCCATATGAAGAGATATTAAAAAAGACTTGGACTTTTCAGCTTAGAAAAGAAGAGACTAAGGGGGGATTATGATAGAGATCTATAAAATCATGACTGGTGTGGAAAAAGTGAATAAGGAAAAGTTATTTCATGATTTCCACAATATAAGAACTAGGGGTCACCAAATGAAATCAACAGGCACCAGGTTTAAAACAAAAGGAAGTTTTTCTTCATTCAGTGCACAGTCAAGCTGTAGAACTCCTTGCCAGAGGATATGGTAAAAACTAGGACTTTAACAGGGTTCAATAAAGAGCTAGATAGATTCATGGAGGTTAGGTCCATCAATAGCTATTAGCCAGGATGGGTAGGGATGGTGTCCCTAGCCTCTGTTTATCTGGAAATGGATGACAGGAGAGGGATCACGTGAGGATTACCTGTTGTGTTCCTTCCCTCTGGGGCATCTGGTATTGGCCATTGTTGGCTGACAGGATACTGGGCTAGATGGACCATTGGTCTGACTCAGTTTGGTCGTTCTTATATTCTTGTGTTCTAACTCTCACAGGTGGTATAAAAAAATAATAGTAATTATCATCTTGGGGAAAATAGAAGTTAGTTGAGATGGGCTGAACTTGTAGTTATAGCCAATCCTGTTTCCTCCCAGGTCATGTTTGGACTCAGCTGGAATTGGTAGAAGTGGCAATGTCATCTGGGTCCCCCACTCTGGCCTGATCAGGTTTGGACCTCTCTGGATGACAATGGCCCGGCTCACAATTAGGGTAAGCGTGAAGGGCCAATTATTACAACAGCCCCTATTATAATTAGGGATGTAAAATCCCATTTAATCAGTTAACTGGTTAAATGTTATGTTTAACTGATTAACTGTTTAAATGAGAACGGGGAAGAGTTGGTGCAGTGGGGCTGGAGCAGCTGTTCTGGCTGGGCCAGAGTTAGGGTTGCCAGATGTTTCAACAAAAATACCGGACACACCTGACATTACATCACAATCTACATTACATCTTATTTAGAAAATACCAGACATTTATATTTTCTCATTTATATTTTCTCAATTTGTTTCCCAAACAGAAAGCTCAAATACTGGACTGTCTGGTTCAAAACCGGACACCTGGCAACCCTAGCCAGAGTGCTCCCTGACCTCCAGCCTGGCCATGCCTGCTGTGCCACAGACTGCTCCAGCCGAGCTGGGCTCACCATATGATTTTGGGAGGCAGGACTTAAAACCCCCATACAACATAATAAAAGTACCAAATTATAACAATAGTTGACAATATTGCTGCCCCATTGTTAGCCAATACTTCTTACAATAGGGGATCAGAATATACACAAGTGTCTATGCACGTAGACCCAACTGCAACATTGGTGTTTTAGTTTGTGCAGCACTTTGAAAATGTACAGTGCTATATACATGCAAACTTTAATATCATATAGTATACTAGTAATTGTGATCAGAATGGACACTTCTAAATGTTAAAAAAAAAAATCAAGGTTTTAAAGATACTACTTTTTGCCTGTCTCCTGAGTTTTTAAACTTTTAAATTGCCTGCCCCTAATTTGTGTGCAATTATTTCAAGTTCAAAATTTAACATTAAATCTACAGTGTGAGTCTTCCACTAGGATTAGAGGAAAACTCCTTTTACCCTCACCAGCCTCTCTCTCCATGAACCTTTCTGATCACTGCTCTCTTTCCATCCCTAGAACACCTAGTGCTCTCTCCCACTCTCATTCTGTACTCTCCCATAGTTCTCACCTGACCTCTCTGTTTTCCCTCCTTTTTCTCTCAAAATTTCCTTCTGTGGTTTAACCATAGATTTCAAGGTATCCTTGATTAACAAGTTGTCTTGAGCCCAGTTAAAAACAAAGGGAGATGGGATTAGCAATCATCTTTACTGGAGACTAGCCTCATCACCACACAGGAAGAATATAGGGAAACCAAGCTGTTTTGACTGAGCACTATCAGATAGGTCAGTCACCTTCTTCCTGCAAGGCACCTGCACCCAAAGAGTGATAGTTCTCTTGCTCTCAGTTCCAGGGCCTGGTCCCACCCTGCTCTGCAGAAGTTAGGAACTGCAGCGGCAAAGGAATCCTGGCTTCACTCCTGCAGCACTGGGCCCAGGCAGCACAGAGTAAAGTGCCTCACTCATATGCAGCAGAGGAGATGGAAGAAGGTGTAGATCAGTTGTGGGCAACAATGTTCCTGTTGGAATATGTAAAAATGAATTGGGGTCTGGGATAGTGATAAGGGGTCAGCCAAAGCAGTCATTGCCTTTTAAACATGTTTTTGCCCTTTGTCCTAGCAGCCTTGAAAGATGGTTGCACTGAACAGTGTCTTGTTTTGTCTTCACACTTGTTCTGTAAAAACACTTTCAGGGTCAGAATTCTTTCCCCCTCCCTATAAGATGCTGATTAAGATAGTATGTAATGCTGATTTAACTAAAAACCAGTAAACCACAAACAGGGGCGGGTATAATTGCATTCATCACCTGCTTATTAATATTCATTGTATGGGAGTTAACATGACTAAATAAGGTTTTAGGGAAAGTAGTGATAGTCATGTGAATTGTAGAATCATAGACTACTAGAACTGGAAGGGACCTTGAGAGGTCATCAAGTTCAGTCCCCTGCCCTCACAGCAGGACCAAGCACCGTCTAGACCAGTGTTTCTCAACCAATGGTACGAGTACCCTTAGGGGTACTTGAGAGAAGTCGGGGAGGGGGGTGTACATCAACTGAAATTTGGAGAAAACTGAATTTTTGTTTCAAGTTTTACAGCGCTTTATTATTTTTGTACCTTTTACACCCAAGAATTTCATCTCCCGCCTGGCTACAATTAAGTTGTTTAAACAAATGTGTTGCAATGGTAGAAAAAAATTTCTGTGTGTCTGAAAACTGTAGGTACTGGGGGTATTTATAATTTTTTTTTTAAAAGGCATACTTTATATAAAAAAAAAAAAAAAGGTTGAGAAACACTGGTCTAGACCAGGGGAGGGCAAAAGGGCCTCTGCGGGCCAGATCCAGCCCACGGAGGCCCTGACACTCCCCCACCCCCAGGCCAATTAGGGCCTGGGGCTGGAGGGAATGTGTGAAGTTTCCTCTACCCTGCCCCCACCCTGCGAGGAGTGCATGGCACTTAGAAGCGCTGTGAGCTCCTGGCAGGGTGGGAGGAAGCTTCATGTGCTCTCCTGCCCCCAGGCCCTGATCAGCCTGGGTGTGGGGGAGCACGAGAAGTCTTCTCCCACCAGCAGGGGCATAGGTGCTTAGTGGGAAGGGGAGGCAAAGGGGCTCCACCACCCCCAAACCAATCATGATCTGCGGGTGGGGAAGCCCGGAAGCATCCTGGCCCCAGCCCTTCTGGTGTGGCCTGGGGCCACTTCAAAAATTTTTCAAGTGGCCCCCGGCAAAAAATTATTGCCCACCCCTGGTCTAGACCATCCCCTGTCTATCTAACCTGCTCTTAAATATCTCCAGAGATTCTATAACTTCCCTGGGCAATTTATTCCACTGTTTAACCACCCTGACAGTTAAACATACTAGAATAGATAAAAGGGTGTAATTGGTGCCAAATTGTTGCCACTCAGAATGATGTGTTGGGGGTCTGAGGTTAATGTGCATGGGCAATAAATCAGTTCTGTTTACCCCATCCGCTCCTGGGTCACTTGTTTCTTATCTAACAATTCTCTCTAATCTTTTCCATCCATGTTTAGATTTTTTCCATCCATGTATGAAATACATTTTTCTGTGTGCACTGAGCATGTGCAAAAGTGCACCACCAGTAGAAACAAAAACCTAGCTGCCAGCACTCTGCAAATCAGCTGGCTGGCATTTGAATCTCTTCTGAGCAGCTGCATAAGCTCAGAGCTTACAGGGAACACTGGTGGGCAACATGTGTCCTGCACATGGCTCATCAGGGTAAGTTGCTGGAGGGCTGCCAATCAGGTTCTTTACCTTGCATCCACAGGTATGGAGGCCCACACCTCTCATTGGCCACGGTTTGCTGTGCCCAACCAAAGAGAACTGCAGGAAGAGGCACAACATGCAGGGACTTGCTGGCTGCCACTTCCTGCTGTGCCCATTGGCTGGGAATGGTGAACTTCAGCCAATGGGAGCTGTACCTGTGGCTAGCCAATGGGGGACAAATTAAGCCATGGATAAGGCAGGTGAGCAGGGAAGTAGTTGGAGCTTTGGCAGCTGGATGAGGAAGTAGGGCACAGCAGAGGGCAGGAGAAATGGGGTTGAACCTCGGGTTGGATCCCTCTGTTGCCCAGTTAGGGGACAGAAGCTGAAGCTTAATGGCTGGACGCAGGTGCCTACTGCCATGCAGCCAGGGGACAGAGCACCTAGCCAAAACCTGTGGCTGGAGGACACTGGGGCAGATACCAGGGCAACGGCAGGGAGCTTGGGGTCAGCAACTGCCACTGTACAACTAAGACTGGATGCTGTGACTCCATGGGTGGAACCTGAAACCGTGGCTGGAGTCCAAGGCCCTGTGGTTGCAGCACGTGGTCAGAGCCCACTGCGAGGCAGGAGCCCAGGGCCAGAGGCAGGAGGTGGTGAGCCCTCAGATACCACAGCCTGCTCCTCCAGCCTTTGTGGGCCTGCTGTAGCGGGGCGGGGCCTAAGGAGGGGCTATTGCCCCCCCCCACCCGTGTCGCCCTCCTGCGGCGGGAAAAGGCGCTGCTGGAAGGCTGCGGCCGCGCTGCCCCGGGCCCGCCCCGTCGCAAGCGAAACGCTGCAGCGCCCCGGAACGCACAACCGGGAGGAGAACCAGGGGGCACGGAGCCTCCCTCCCAGCCTGGCCCCGCCCCGCCCCGCCGCTCCCCTCCCCTCTCTGCATAAGGGACGGCGCGGCCGGGGCTGCATCCACCCCTCGCTTCCCGTCCCCGCGGCGTCCCTTACCTGAAGCGGCAGTAACAGGGGTGCTGGCCGGCCCGGCGGGAGCCGCTATTTAAGCAGCTGAGGCAGCGCCGGGCGGAGCTGGCTGCGGGGCGGCTCCGTAGTGCCTGGGCCGGCTGGGACTGGCCCCTTGTGACCTCAGCCCGGGCCCGGCCTCCCACCGCGCGGCCGAGCCGCAGGGCGTGTGGAAGCGCAGACAGGGTGGGGGCGGCAGGGCGCAGTGACTAGCCCAGCACCAGTCAGGGGCGGAGGGGCAGATTCCCCCCTCAGGTACAATATGGGGTTGGACCTAGAGCCTCCTTCATCCCCACAGGACGGTAGGGCCAGGGTACGGCCACCGCGCTGGGAGCGAGTTAATACACAGAGCCTAAGACAGGGGGAAGGGACCTGGAGAAATCAACAAGTGCTCTCCCTGAGCTGGGGCAGGACCATGAGTAAGCCCCGACCATCCTCAGCTGTCGTCTAACCCGCGGCGTGCTGTGCTGCCTACAACCCAAGGTACCTTGTTCTCTGCGATCGTCTGGGGAGAAGGAAAGGCCGAACTGAAGAGCTTTTCCTGCTTGCACTCGCTAAAACTGGTTAGAGCACACTTCTAAACAAACTCTTTTTCTAGCTGGGGAAGATGGGAGATTTTCCTGCTGATTAACTGAGGACTAAACACACATGGGGGCATTTTAAAGCCAGCTAGATAAAGATATACAACTGGAGAGATGGCTAAAAAGTCATAACCTACTATTGTTCCCAGTGTCCTCATTGTAAGACCCTAGTTTCAGTCGTGTATAATTTTGCTAGACTTTGACGATCTGGGCTGAAGTGTTTCCAGGCCAGGTGTTAGCCTAAGGGTGAGTGGTGGGTTGTGTTTTTTTTTTTTTTTTTTAAGCTAAAATGGTTCAGCTATGTCCAAGAGTAAGCCTAGGGAAACATACATTTCAGCTTGGCAGATCTCAGTTCTATCTTTTTCAATTTTGATTATTAATATCTATATTTTCCCAACATTTAACTTTTTACCCCTGTGGGAAAATAAGTGGGGGTAGGTTTGGGATTTAAGGATAGAGCAGTGCTGACAAGGGTAAAGGATGAGAATGAGCATGGACTGGGTGAAGATACGGTGACAAGGAGCCAAGAAAAGTATGTATGTGGGGACTAAGACTGGATGAGGAGTCCCTTAGGACAGGGAATGTGAGTGGGTGGATGGGGCAATTAAAGGCCAGTAGGGGGAGATATTGGATGAAAAACTGGAGGGAGGGAATGGGGGCTCCATGGGATTCTCCACATGGCCCAAGGAGCCCAAAATATCTAGGTGCAAGATGTGGAGAAGACTGCAGTCCTGGCCCAGCAGAGCTGGACAGGAATCTGGGAAGGTTACTGAACTGTACAACCTGGGGATGGCTCCCTGCTCCTGATTGGTAAGTGAACAAAGGTATGACAGCAGGACTGCAGCAATGTCACCACAGAGCTGGTGGCACCTGATCCCTGCTAGTGCAAAGTGTATGAGGCTGTTGTTATCCTGGCTGAACAGAACAGAGACTCCTGGCCAGACTGTCAAGAGGAGAATGAGCCCCTGATTGGGGGATGGGGAGGGAGGCCACTTCATTGTTGAAGGACCTTGTTGTCCCCTACGATGAACCATTTCAGCAACAGAGTGGCTGCCTCCAGAGCCAAGGGCTAATTCCACTCTTGGTAGTCCAAACCTTCCTTGTACCTGCCGGGTCTGGGATACAGTGTTGCTACCCACAGCTGTGCAGAATGCCCTCTACAGCTCCGCTGTGCTGGGTGCATGATCTCTCTTTCCCTTTCACTCAGAAGGGGTTCAGAGAGGGCTGTCTCTGCTTTTGAAGGGTCAGTGACACCCAGTCCCAATAGATGCAAGATATAGAGGAAGAGGCTGCACAGAACCTGACTTACCAGTGTAGATCATTTTGTTGGTTTGGTTTTAGAATATTGGCTAACATTGATGTTTACAAGCTTCAGGGGGTAGCTGAGTTAGTCTGTAACTGGAAAAACTTAAACAACGAATAGTCTTGCAGCATCTTACTGACTAACAAAACATGTAGATGGTATCATGAGCTTTTGTGGGCACAACCCACTTCTTCAGATGAATGGAATTCCCTGTGTATTTGGCTTATGGCAGTGGTCACCAACCAGTAGATCGGGATCTCCTGGTAGATCCTGGAGCCTCTGACAGGTGATCCTGACTGGTTTGGCCAAGAGGCTATCAAGTGCCAGCACCTCAGCTGCCTCTCCCTGCACTGCTGCACATCTCCTGCCCTCTGCTTTAGAGCTGTCCCCTCAGGAGCCTCATGCTGGGGAGGGAGAGGAGGGTGCTGATGTCAGGGTGCCCCCCCCCCCGTATCCCATCTCCACAGAGCAGAGAGGGGACACAACAGGGCTTGGAATGGAGGGAGTTTGCTGGCTGCTTTTGGGAGTGGTGCAGAGGTGAGCCTGCCTTAGCCCCACTGCACCACCACGTAGGAGCCACCTGAGGTCAGCAGGGCCCAGCCAGAGCCCACATCCCAAAACCCTACCCCAGTCATGAACCCCCTCCTGCCCCCCAAGTCCTTGCCCTAGCTCCGAGCACCTCTGCATTCCAACACCCTCCCAGAGCCTGCACCTAGAATCCCTCCTGCACCCCAACTGCCTGCCCCAAGCTCAGAGCCCCTCTCTCACTCCAGATCCTTTAATCCAAGACCAGAGTCTGCACCCCAACCCTCAGCCCCAGCCTGGTGAAAGTGAGGGAGGATGGGAGGACGGGCAGGGCCTGGGAGAAGGGGCACAAAGAAGGTGGGGCAAGGATATTTGGGTGTGAGGTAGATCTTTGATTGCATTTAAATTCAAAAAGTGATCTCGTGCTTAAAAAGGTTGGAGACCACTGGCTTATGGAATTGGCCTGAAACAATATGGTGACTAGGTGAGTTAGGCCAATTCCACAAGTCAAATACACAGGGAAGCTTTGGAACTTAACTTCATTTACAGGTTTGATTCCTATCACAAAGGTATGAATAAAGACATTGGCTAGAATGGCCCTCTACATTCCGCACCCTAATGACACACACACACACAAAAATGGGTACTTAGCAAAGCTGCAAACTGTTCTTATTAGCTTCATGTAGCTTGGAACAAAAGACAGGACTATACAGCACTTTAAAGACTAACAAGATGGTTTATTAAGTGATGAGCTTTCGCGGGCCAGACCCACTTCCTCAGATCAAATTGTGGAAGAAAATTGGCATGACCATATATACCAAAGGGATTCACTTTTTTTGATTGTATCCCTTTGGTATATATGGTCATGCCAATTTTCTTCCACAATTTGATCTGAGAAAGTGGGTCTGGCCCGCGAAAGCTCATCACTTAATAAACCATCTTGTTAGTCTTTTAAAGTGCTGCATAGTCCTGTCTTTTGTTTCAGCAAGACCAGACTAACACAGCCTCATAGTAATAGAGATGTAGCCATGGAGACTCTGATTGCCTATTTCTTTCCCTCCCCCTCCCCCCTTTCTTTCCCTCTTCCATCCCCCATTTATTTCAAAACTGGACCTCTAATAACTCCATTCATCTGAAAAAGTGGGTTGTGCCCACGAAAGCTCATACCACCGTCGACAGGTTTTGTTAGTCTATAAGGTGCTGCAAGACTATGTTTTTATTGATGTTTACGGACATCTACTGATTTGAAATCAAATCTTGCCAAGCTTAAATATGTTGTTTTTGTTCATGTTAAAAATACTGGTGCCTTTTTGATTTGTAAAGCTTAAAGGCCACAGTGCTTTAGTGCATGTACTCAGAGTTGTGTTGGGGGGCCTTTTGTCAGGGACATATCTGTGAAAAATCTCCCAGATTTGGCTAGTTGAGAAATCCTTTGAGAACTCATAGATGGTATGTGCCCAGAGATTTGATAGAACTTGACAGAATGAAGAAGTTACTCACATTTGTGCAGTAACGATGGTTCTTCGAGATGAGTCCCCGGGGGTGCTCCACTTATGGTGTTGGGCTCATCCCTGCGATGCCAGGATGAGTCCGACACCATGAGTGGAGCACCCACGGGGACCACTCGAAGAAGAACTTCAAAGATTTTAGCTATCCTCCCTGAGTATGCTCAGGTGTAACAGAACTCTTCCTGCATTTGCACCTATGGGCTGTGTTGGATTTGAGTCTAGTCACTAGAAATGAAAACAAGAAAACTCTCTCTGCTAGGGCTCTAGTCACAGACAGCCTACACATATAATATGTGTATCCGTAGCCACAAAAATGAAACAAGAATATCCACAGATTTGCAGGGCTTTAACTTTGATCACTCCTCTATGGGCATATCTAGACTACACTAGACTTTCGAAAGAGGATATGGAATTTGCATATCATCTTTTGAGCTCACTTTTGAAAGTGAAAGTAATTAAGACACGGTTTTTTTCGGCAAACCCTCCCATTTGTCGGCAAACCGCTTTTCCTTAAAAAAAAAAAAAAAAAGAGGTTTACGTGGCTTGTCGACAAACGGGAGGGTTTGCCAACAAAACCGTGTCTTAATTACTTTCACTTTCAAAAGTGAGCTCAAAAGAATGAAAGTCTTTCGAAAGTCTAGCATAGTCTAGATATGCCCTGTGTGTAGGCAATGTAGAGGAGAGAGCTTCATGATTCAGATACAGTGGAGACAAGAGCTGTACCGGGGGTGAGGAAGTGAGACAGAGAGCTGGTCTGGAGACTGGGAGCCAGATGAAAGAAGATGAGTGAGTGGGTAAGAGACTAGCAGACAGGAAGGGATATTGGGGGAGCAGAAGCCAGTGAGTGAGGAGAGGCTGAAATTGAATTAAGAGCTTGATGGGGAAATTGGGGCTAACTCATCACGTAGACTAAGACTGGGAATCGGTGGGGTGAGGGGGGAAAAAGGAGAGTCCGATCTGATGAGGAGCTAAGGGATGAGAACCAGCACTGACTGGATGAAGAGTCTGTGACAAGGCACTAAGAAAAATGTGTGGGAGTGCTACGTTTGGATGAGGAGTCTCTGGAGAGACTGGTATTAGGAGTCACTAGGGAGAGGGAAGGGTGAGTGAGTGGAGGCAACTAAAGGCCAGTGGGGTGGGGGGAGGGAGATATTGGATAAGAAACTAGAGGGAGGGAATGGAGGTGTTTGGGCAAGGAGTCTGGGACTAGGAATGGTTGGGCAAAATGTCTGGAACAGAGCCTCAAGGAAAGATTCTAGCTGAGATGAAAAGCCCAAGGAGTGGAGACTGGGATGATTAAATGAAGAAAATGAGACTCAGACAAGGAACTGGGGTGGGAAAGAGACTGGACTGGGACAAGTTGTCTGTGCCACCATAATTCAATCCCCTAGTGCATATGCATCATTATTTAGTCTTTAATTGCATGACCACATGCTATCTTTTTCCTATAAGATCCTGCTGGTGCACCCACTGATCAGTGTTTAGTTAAAGAACATCAATTCAATATTTGCAGAAAACATTTAAAATAAAATTATGGAGCCACAAAGATACTCATTAAATGTGTGGTGCAGGTTTGGAAAGGAGATTCTTAAAGTAAAAATAATCAGAGTGCCTATAAATAGTGAAAACCAAGTCCTGTTGAAAGAGAAGTTCGAAGTTATTATTGTGATAGAGATGCCCTCACCTCTCGGCACTGTACTAGGCATTGTATAAACATAAAAATAAGACAGCCCCAATCCCAGGACCTTATGTCTCAAACAAAATTTCAGAATGTCAAACAAGAAATGCAAAATGATCCGATCAGCTTGATAAAGCAATTCTAGATTGTTGCCCAATAGAAAAAGATTTGACATCTCCAACTGTACATATTTGTTGGGGTTATAACAATTGACTGCATGATATAATACCACACACTATGAATTTAGAAATGGTGGTAGGCTAAGCATAATCCATAGTGCCTATAAGGGTGTTAGAAAAAGCAACAGCAAAACTCAGTTCTATTATAGACTGACATGAGTGCTGCCATCAAAGAAAAAATATCCACAATTTGAAATTTGCAGTGCAGTTAGGAAAACAGGATTAAAAAAAAAAATTGAAACCACTTGAAATTCTCAATCAAAAGTTGGCACAATCTTTCAGAATTAAATTGGAAAGTCTGTTAATCGTAGGGTACTACTCAACTATCTTTGAAATCGAACTGGTGCAGAAAACATTACAACTGTATCTGTAGCAACATATTGTAAATTGCAGATCTTAGCAATGGTAGAATATCAAATTATACTTCAAATTACTTTATTAGATTAACCACTTCAGAGATTCATGAGCTAGACAACAACCTTGTTGCTATGGATGTAAAACATTGGTTAATAATGTAATTGTGTGACCATTAAAAATCCTAGTGGTTACATGTTACGGGCTATGCAGCATAAAGCTTATATACTACTGAGCCCTCAGCGCAGCTGGTTCCCTGGGAGTGGGGGCTGGCAGCCAGGAGGCAGTGTGCATCAGAAGCAGTCTCCCCCTGCTGCCAGCCCCGTTTACGGGGAGCCAACTGCACTGCAGGCTCTGCAGTATAACTTCATACTGTACAGCCTGCAGCACAGGATGGCAGCCAGTTTCCTGGGAATGAGGCCAGGAGCAGATATGTATTGGGAGCCAGTTTATAAGGTGGCACCCAGTGTGCACCAACTCCACTGAAACAGGGCTAGCATCCAGGAGCCAGCTTCACTGTGGGCTCTGCAGTATAACACTATATTGCAGAGCCCATAGCGTGGGGTGTCAGCTGTATCCCCTGGAGCAGGCATGTAACCGTAACACTTACACTTACACTTCTACATACCTGCTTTTTGCCAACATTCACCAATCTGTTTGAACCAAACATTATTATCCCTGAAGTAGTTACAAAGGATCCATTTGTCAGGAAGTTGGAATAGAAGTACTGTGATGAGAATGTCAAACTATTGTCCACATTACAAATGGGAAGAATTGTTGGATGCAAAACATAGTGGTTGGCAGTAAGCCAATTTTACAGCAGTGCTTTTGCACCAAGGCTATATGCCACAGCCACAGTTTAGTCAGTCCCACAGGAGGAACTGAAAATATTAAAACCAAAGAGACTTTTTTCCTTTCTTCCCCCCCCCTCCCTTCCAAAAACATTCAGGCATGAGAATTCTGGAAGAAGTAATACATGCCCATCTCATCTCTGACAAGAATTGCCGCCAGAAGAGCAAACAAAGATTCCTGACATCATGATGATGATGTAAACTGGATCCTTGCTGTGTGATATTGGGATAGACTTTTGCAACCTTAAGCTGTCATGTGAATGGCATCAGGAAATGGTAAGCTTCTTACTAGTACTTGTATGTGTTACACCTTTATTGCATTTGGTCTGCTGCAGAATTTCATTCCATAGTTGAAGGCCTTTCACCTAAGATTACTATTGCTCCTGGCAATCACACATTGAAGTCTGGATTCTGTTGGATGAAGTTTTCCTGCTGAGGGAGCAAGTAGAGTGGGGAGCAAGGACACAGACATTTGCTGAATCAACATGACCCTGACACTTTCAGGGCTTTCAAAAGGAACTCAAGGACCTCAAAATGGTTATGAATTCAGTTATTGGTCAGTGCAGAATGCAGAGCACTGGCATGATATTCTTACTCCTGTGGGAATTCTGTGCCAAAAAAATTAAAAATGTTGTATCTAAAAACATTTCTTCACACAGTATTTTATAATTCTGCAAATTTTATTTGTCAATAAATAAATGTGGAGGCTCCAGCATGGCAATAGGGAGCACAGGCCAGTGGCTGCACAGAGATGGTGAGACCACTCTGCAGCCTCCCTTTCCCCTCTTCCAAACACAGACTCAGCAGTGAGGCTGCACCCAACCCTGACACAGTGCATGAGCCAGGGCCCTGCCCCTTGGTGTCAGGCACACCAGGTGCAGGCAGGCAGGCAGGCAGGCTCAGCCTGGCGGGATTCAAATGTGGATGGGCTTAGTGTGGAGGGATCCAGCTATGGAGTAAGATAGTTCTGTGTGGGGCAATCTGGATATGGGCTGTCTGGTGAGGGGATCCAGGTCTGGGATCAAGGGGATTTAGACGAAGGTGGTTGGAACTCAGCAGGGAGGGCCAGGTGCTGGGCAAGTGAGGTGCGGTGGGGGTCTGTGTGAATGGGGCTTATTGGGATGATACAGGTGCAGGGAGAGGTGCTTGTCAGGATGAGAGTTTGGGTACAGGGGTGATCTGGATGCAGGGAGAGCGGGGCTTGATGGAGGGGGGAACTGAGTGCAGGGGACTATGGATGAGACAAGGGCTGTAAGCGATTAGTCGACTATCCGATAAGTGAAAGCTTATCAGATAGTTGACGCTAGTCACTCCCTCCCCCCCCACCCCCGGTGCCTCTATCAGAGGCAGCAAGGGGGGGCGAGAAGAAGGTACTGGGGGGAGCTGGCTTAAAAGCTGGTTCTCTCCAGCTCCGTGGGAGGGGACATGGGGCAGTGGCAGCGTTCCACCTTTGAAATGTTCAGGAGTCCCTGCTGGGGCTCTTGTGCATTTCAAAGTGGAAGCAGGGCAGGGAGCCTGGGGCCAGTGAGGAGAGTCTTTGAAATGCACAAGGGACCCTGCTGGGGCCCTTGTACATTTCAAAGCTGAAGCGCAGTGGGCACTTCTGCCTTTGAAATGGAGCAACAGCCCAGTTCCCTTATCGACTAATTGAATACACAGTGGAAATTCCATTGAATATTTGATTAGCTGATTCATCTAGGAATGTTAAAATTAGATCAGACTAGCAGGTGGGCCTGGCACAGGGAAGGAGCCGCCAACCAGGCTATTCCCCCATGATGATTTACCCGCTGACTATTCTGGGCATTGAAAATGATGTGGCCATGCTGTTGATGAAGGGCATGTGACCACTTTTGTGGCTTCCATTTGTGTCCATGTCAAATCATTTTTTGTGGGGAAGCAAATCTGTAGGGGACATGGATTCTGCATGAGGGGTGTTAAATATTGGTTAATTGAATAGTTGATTAACCTCATGAATTCTTATAGGTTATTTGACTATTCTATAGTCCTGAGGGGTGGGGTCAGAAGCCAGTACAATCTGGCCCCACTCCCAAGGAGACCCCTGCCACTCTGTGCTGCTGCCTCTGTATCAGAGGCAGCAGAGTGGGGTGTCAGATGAGAGCTGGTCTGCAAGGGGAGCCAGTTTAAAAACCAGCTCCCTTCATGGAGTGGCTTCCTGTTGCCTCATGCTGTTGCCTCTGATAGAGGCAGCAGCGTGTGGTAGCAGCAGCCCCTGTCTAGGGGAGTGGGAGGTGGTTGGTCTGAGCTCCCAGTCCCAGTGTGAGCCGGAACTGAGCTGGGCTGCCTGCCTGTCTGGCTCCTAATACACTTTAAATGCAGAGCTGCAGCAGGGGAAGGTCCTGGACCTGGCACAAGCCAGGACTGAGCCAAGCTGCTGACCAGCCTCCCCCCCAAAAAAAATTACTGGCAGAGCGGGAGGGAATGTATGTAATCTACAGCATTAACTTATAAGCTTTTGCTTATTGGTTAATCAACTACACCAGTGTTTCCCAGTTGGTGCTCTATGGAACCCTGGGGTTCCGTGAAGCAAAAGTAGGGGTTCCATGAGGAGCCAGCACTCCCCCTGAAAGAGAGAGAGCTGGCTAGCCAACTTAAAGAAACAGCACACTTGTTTCCCGTTCCTCCCTGGCGATGCAGAGGGGAACAGTTGCTCCCGGCTGGCATACTAGGGGGGTGCTGGACAGGGGTGATCCCAGCTGACCCACAGCGGGGAGAGAAGCACTTCCCCTTCCCAAAGGAGCCTGCATGCGCTGCCTGACCAGTTGGGGCTGTGGCACCGGCAACTTAGTTCCATGGCCTTTCTGCGTGGTGCAGGCGCGGGAGGTCAGGAGATTCAGGGCTGTGCAGCTCTAACTGTGCAGGCAGCATGCTCTGCCCTGGGACTTCCCGCACCCTCTTCCCCCTCCCCCCCCCCCGATAGGACGACAGTGCAGAAGTAAGTTGCTGGGGTGCAACAGCCCCTGTTGTTCAGGCAGCATGTGCGCCAGCTGTTTGGGGAGGGGAAGTGCAGTTGCACATTTCCCGGAACCCAGAGGTGTTGCAGAATTGCCAGGTACTGGTCCGAGCTGCCTGTCCCCTGCCCCTGTCTAGACCCCCCCCCCATGAGTATCCTGCCCCCACCAGCACCCTGTCCCCAGCCCCCATCCATCCACCCAGCAGCACCCTGGCCCTGGCCCCAGCCCCCTGCCACCCACCCCAGGACCCTGCCCCCACCCCCTGGCCCTGGCCCCAGCACCCTGCCATCTACCCCAGCACCCAGCAGCACCCTGTTCCTTGTCCCAGCACCCTGCCACCCACCGCAGTGCCCAGCAGGACCATGTCCCTGACCCCAGCACCCTGCCACCCACCCCAGAACCCTGCCACCCATCCTAGCACCCAGCAGCACCCTGTCCCTGGCCCCAGCACCTGCCACCCACCCCAGCACCCTGCCACCTGCCCCAGCACTCGGCCACCTGTGCCAGCATCCTGCCACCCACCCCAGCACCCTCTCCCAGCCCCAGCACCCACTAGCACCCTGTCCCCACCAGTACAGTTGGGACCACATTAGTGAGGCTTGGGGGTTTTGGAGGGGGTTTTTTTGCATCTCACTTGTGTGGCCCCAGCTGACTTTTTTGTGGGTCAGTGACCCTTGACTCAAAACAGGTTCCCCGCCCCTCTCATAAATAAAGACAATGCTAAAACCTTTTGAGTTTGACATATTTTATTTCAAAATGAAGCCTGGCCAACAAGCCCCCAATTGGGGCCAAACCCCCATCTCACTGCAGCATCATAACACTTCTGCACCACCTGACCCCATCATACACTAGAACCCCCTGTCCTGAGCCTCTTATATCCCCAAACTCCTGCATCCCCACATCCTCAATCTTCTGCCACAACACTCCTGCACCAGCCACACATCACAAATCTGTGTCCTGAGCCCATCATACTCACACCCTCCTTGCCCTGAGCCCCTCACATATCCAAACCAAACTCCTGAACCCTCACATCCACAAGCCTGTGGCTTGCTCAGCACCCCAACCTTCCACCTGAGCCCAACACTCCTCAGCCTGGAGCCCCCTCCCGGAGCCAGCATCCCCTTCTCCTACATCCAAATTCCCTCCCAGAGCTTGCACTTCTCACCCCTTCCCACACCCAAACCCCTCATTCCCACCCCAGAGCTTGCACCTTTTGTCTCAACCCAGTGAGAGTGTATAAGGGCTGGGGATAGCAAGTGATGGAGAAGAGGAGAACAGAGAGGATGGGGCCTCAAGGAAGGGGTGGGGTCTTGGGGAAGGAATGTGATATTTTATGCACTGGTGGGTCCAACTTTTTTTTTTTTTTCTTGACAAACCTAGGGGTTCCTTGCAATTCTGAAAAGGGTTCCATGGCCAATAAAATTGGGAAACACTGAACTACACTAATACATCCCTATTCTGCATGTGCAGTGGTGGAGAATTCCTCCAGGAGTAATTCATGCTGATTATCTCCTTCAAAATATGGCTGCTGATTGCTGTAGTTTCTGGGTGGGCTTTTGAATTAGACCCAGGTAGAGGAAGTTACAATAGTGTAGTCTGGAGGTGACATATGCTAGGTCTATAGCAGCAGTTCCCAAACTTTTCCAGATGGGGACCCATTTTGACAATTCAGGAAGACTTGGTGACCCAAGGCAATTCAAAAACGGGGGGGGGGGGGGGGGGGGGGGGGGGAGGAGAGGGGGCAGAGCCACCTGGGGAGACACTTGGTGACCCTTTTGAAATGTGATGGCGACCCATATTTGGGTCCCAACCCATAGGTTGGGAAACCCTGGTCTAAAGCAAAGAGGAATGTCATTTTGTCAGCTGAAAGTGATAGGCATTTCTTGGTGTATCAGAGCATTGAGGAATTGATCAGGAGTATGTGAACTCTTTCTTCCGTGGTATTATGTTGGAATTAAACATATTGACAAGTCATTTCATCTTTGTAATGTATGAGTATACGCTCTTTGAACAATGGAACCATGTAAGGTTTTATGTATGGCTATCGGAAAGCAATCAGGATCAGTTGCTTTGCCGTGTGCTGGCATTCTGTGCATCATTGACAGAGATTTCGTTTATCTATGGTCAAATCACCCACTATTCATGATGCTTCTATTTTGCAGTTTGTAAAGGAACAACCTTCTGGGCATTTACGTTTTTGATAAAATTTCACAAATGTATTTTTTATGTCTGAAGTGTTTATATGGTTAACCAGCCAGCTTCATTTAATATCACTAATATAATTTAATTTCTTTTTGGACTTAAGTTGCCAGGGTATTATGCTGTCAGTTGTTATTACTTTTACCATAACAATTTTTAAATATTTTCATATATAATTTGGTTTGTTAATTTCTAAGACATCTTTTTATGTCTCTCTGTAGATATTTATCAGTAAATGTGCAGCAGATAAATTTATCTGCAAGTATTGCATTCACAACATCTCAAAAGGATATCTAGCTTCATTTATTAGGTATTTATATACAGGTAAGCCATTAGGGTTTGATGTAGTATTCTTTGAACCACTAGGCATTGTAGTAGTAGTAATCTGTCTGTTCTCCAAATGAAAATGTACTTGACAAAGTTAAGATGGCAGGCACAGTAGCATGATCAGAGAAAGCAGTTATGTTGATAATACTCTTATCTATCAGAGGAAACAATTTGTCAGAATAACTCATGTTATTCTTTGAGTGTGTTTTAAGACAGGAAGGAATAGTTATCTTCAGATGCATTTTTCTCTAGGTGTTTTCCACATTACTTTTGCTAATCTAATCCTGTATGCTTTACAGAGTCAGCCTGTTAGAATTGTTTAATGCAGTTATTAGAGCTGCTAATAAAAGTTGTCTTCTGTGTATTGCACCAGCGTGGGGAAAAGGATTCAATGAATTTATCATTTCCAGTGTTAGCAGATACAGATAATGATTGTGTCCTTTTAATTCCTGCTATGCTACTATTTATGAATAAACTGTCTTTTGAGAGCACTAATTTACTTTAACTTTGAACACAATTTATTAATTAGTTAATGAGAAATTTTATCATGATTTCTATTGGAGAGTTGTTTCTTGCAACATGACAGAATCTAGTTCCCTGTCTCTCTAACTCAGTTACCACTCTGAAACTTGAAAAACTAACAGGAAAAACTTAAACAACTAATAGTCTAGTAGCATCTTAAAGATTAACAAAACATGTAGATGGTACCATGAGCTTTGGTGGCACATCCTACTTCTTGAGATGAAGTGGTTTGTGCCCACGAAAGGTCATGGTACCATCTATGGGTGCGTCTAGACTGGCAAGATTTTGCGCAAAAGCGGCTGCTTTTGCGGAAAAACTTGCCAGCTGTCTACACTGGCTGCTTGAATTTGCGCAAGAACACTGACGATCTAATGTAAGATTGTCAGTTCTGGCGCAAATACTATGATGCTCCCGCTCAGGGATAAGCCCTCTTGCGCAAGAGGGCCAGTGCAGACAGGGAAGAACTGTTTTGCGCAAAAAAGCCCCGATGGTGAAAATGGCCATCGAGGCTTTCTTGCGCAAAATCGCGCCTAGACTGGCCACGGATGCTTTTGCGCAAAAGCACTTTTTGCGCACAGGTGCCCATGCCAATCTAGACGCTTTTTTGCGGAAATGCTTTTAACGGAAAAACTTTTCCGTTAAAAGCATTTCTGCAAAATCATGCCAGTCTAGACGCAGCCTATATGTTTTGTTAATCTTTAAGGTGCTACAGACTATTCGTTGTTTTTTAAATTTTTTTCTTTGACTACTTAATGCTCTCAACATTTAAAGAAAAGGAACTATAGTGATGCTCAACAAAACTGATACACTTCAGTTTATGCACATTAAGCATTTTATGATTAGAGTTTATTTTATTGAGCACTGTATTTTTTGTGGATGGATTACATTTAAATTCTTCAATTTATATGCTGACATCATACTGTAAATCAGGCATGTCAAACTCAAAGCCTATTGAGGGCCATACAGACAAAAACTGATAGAAGTACATTTTCTTTGGCGGCCCTGAAAGCTATCAGAAAGTTGTAATTATTTATTATATAGATTATGTTTTAGGTATATTTTATAATTGTTCAGGTCCTGTTTGAATATAATACAATAATTTGGTGTGTAAAATTATTTGCTCATATATAGTAACCTGCTCTAACCCAGTCTTCCTCCCCTCTCCTCCCCCAGACCCCCTGCTCTAACCCAATGCTCTCCCCCCTCCCACAGAGCCAGGCACCCTCAGCCCCCTGCTCTAACCCAATCCCCTTGCCCTCCCTTAGAACCAAGCACCCCTTGCTCTAACCCAATGCCCTCCCCCTCCCGCAGAGCCAGGCATCCTCAGCCCCCTCCCCCCGCTCTAACTCAATGCCTGGGTCCCAGAGCCACCGCCACCATGCGCTTCTCCCTCCAGGCGCTGGGGCACATGCGCCGAGCGGTTGGCCGTGATCAGGCGCTGGGGCGCATGCGCAGATTGGCCGGCCATTAGCAGTCCAGGCATGTGGCTCAGAACTAGCAATAGCCTCATTTCTTTAAGCAAAGAGCCGCATGCTGCTCGAGATCCGTGGGTTGGCCACCCGTTATAAACAATGTAACCAGGCAGGCTGCACTTAGGGTATGTCTACACTACCACCCTAGTTCGAACTAGGGTGGCTAATGTAGGCATTCGAAGTTGCAAATGAAGCCCGGGATTTAAATATCCCGGGATTTAAATATCCCGGGCTTCATTTGCATCTTCCCGGGCGCCGCCATTTTTAAAAGTCCCCTAGTCCGAACTCCGTGCCCGCAGCTACACGTGGCACGGAGTAGGTAGTTCGAATTAGGTTCTCTAATTCAAACTACCGTTACTCCTCGTGGAACAAGGTGTACCGGTAGTTCGAATTAGAGAACCTAATTCAAACTACCTACTCTGTGCCGCGTGTAGTCGCGGGCACGGAGTTCGGACTAGGGGACTTTTAAAAATGGCAGCGCCCGGGAAGATGCAAATGAAGCCCGGGATATTTAAATCCCGGGCTTCATTTGCAACTTCGAATGCCTACATTAGCCACCCTACTTCGAACTAGGGTGGTAGTGTAGACATACCCTTAGATACTTCATAGACATGTAGTTGCGGGCCACATGTTTGACATGCTTGCTGTAAATTATGAATCACCACCTAGTAATATCTACTATGATAGCATATTAACAAATCATCTAAAGAGAACAACCTCTCTCCAGTATTCCATCAAGGTGTCATTTGCAATAATTCTCTTGTGCTCCTCTGTTTCCCACTATAAATTTTATAGCTAACTGCCATGTTTAGTGTGGTTTTTACTGTCCTCCAGAAATATTTTAATCCAATATTCCTTAAACCAATTTTTTCAGATTAATTCTACCAAAAGACTTCTCATAACTGAATATCGTATTAAACAATTGTTTTCTTTCAGGTCTTTCTGTTGCTTATAGAGTACTAGATTATCACACATTAATTTGATGGAGTGTCTGCTAACATTACTTAGTCAATTCATAAGTTCTCTTGAGGATAATTTATAAAGTTGGGTGGTCTTAGAAAATGGATATACTGAGGGATATGTAAATTACCTTAAAGGGCTAGGTAGTGTTATTTTTCTGTCCAATCTACAAAAATATCATCATAATAGAGGAAGAATGGTTACTTAGCCATCAGCAACTGTGATTTTTTTGGGGGGATGTTTTGTCCACATGGAAACTAACTAAGGTGCATGTGTATCTCATGCATGTGTGATTGGCCAAAGGAATCCAGTAGTATACCCTGGGGTGCACCTGCACAACCTTACTTGAAAGGATAAAGGGTGAAGTGAGCGCAGCTGTCCTTCAGTTTCTTTGCTAATACAGAATCCCAATGCTAAAGGACCCTGCTGTAGCAAGGAAAGAGGGTGATGTGCACATGTGGATCAGATATTTCGAAGAACCATAGTTACTATAGCAATATTAACCTTTCTTTCTTCAAGCATTTGTCCATATGGATCCCATAGTAGGAGTATGTAGTCTTAGCAGAGGTAGCCAGATGATTGGTATTCAGGTTAGCTTAACCTGGATGTGAGAGACATTACAATGCGCTACTTGAGTAACTGTGTTCTCATTGGTGCTGCAATCACTTGCATGTGTCAGTAGGAGTTCTGGAGAAATATCCCACAGTTCTTTGAGTTACAGGAAGCTCATCCAAATTATGATTTTTTTTCCCCCGGGGATTGTAGAAGAACATGTCTGTTGTTTTGGGCACATGGGAGGAATTGAGAGGACAGTGGGGAATGTTTTCAGCCTGAGTGGAAGTGGAGCCTAGGCTTTATCCCATGTCCCCAGCTGTGCTGCTAGTTAACCTGGGTTAAAAGCACCACTAAACTCAAGTGTGAGGTGTGTGAGAGTGGGTTAGAAAGAGCCTGGGCTAACTGCCGTGAAAATGTACCCTAAGTTTACACTACAAAGTTAGATTGATGCAAGACATCTTAAGTTGGCTTAATTATGTCAGTGTCTACACTAGAATGCTGCTTCTGCTGACGAGGTGGAGGGGGCCGAATTGTGAGCCCATGCCTAGCTGACATCAGCGGTTGTCAGCACTGGGCCAGCTGTCTGTAGTGGGGCAGCGATGGGCATCTGAGAGCCCCAGGAGGGCTACTAGGGTCTAGCTGTCAGTATCCCATAATGCCCCACAGCATTTGGAAGTGCTCATGGTGAAGATGTGCACCACTGAGAGAAGGTGCAAGTGTGGGCGTGAACCACTGCTCTAATTACTAAGGTACCTTGACTTAAGTCGACTTAATTTTGTAGTATAGACAAGCCCTTGATTGCTTAGCAGCTGTCCTCTCCCAAGGAAGTAGATGTTAGGAGCCCTGTTTTAAATAAAGAGACCACAAATAGTCTGGTAGCACTTTAAAGACGAACAAAACATGTCTTAAGTGCTACCAGACATTTTTTGTTGTTTTAAGTTTATCCTGTACAGACTAACTCAGCTACCCCCTGAAGCTTTTAAATAAAGAGGAAAAGTCTGCCTCCCAAGCTGGGTTTCAGATCTTGTAGCTACAACCAGTGAGTAGTCCTGAATAAAAGTATGCACTGAGTTAACTGCTTCCTTGCAAATTTTCTGATTGTTCCTCAAGTCTGCCAAGGAACTTGCTTGGGCCCTAGTAGAGCATTCACTAATATGAGAAGGTGCATTTAATTTATTTCATCATCATCATTGTCCTTCACGCCCACTGGTGTATAGGGCAGCAACAAAGGTCCTCCACTTGTCTGTCTGTCTCTGGCCAGCCTCTCAATAGATCTAATTTATTTAGCTTATATATAATCTTAATGAAAAATGATACCTATTTCAAGGATTTTTGGATTCAAACTGCCTGCCTTTTAGATTTGTTTCCCAACATTACAAATAGCCTAAATGACTTTTTTACTATGGAGGTAGTAGAAAAGTACTCTCAAAATATCAGGCATATGAAGTGTGTTTTTTCCAAGAGTCTCATGAGGTATGGGGAAGAACACCAGAAGGCATGTAGATTGATTCAAATGAAAGTTCAGAGCACCCTGTATAAGAACTTTAGAATGAAGTCAGGGAATCACAGAAATGTAGGACTAGAAGGGACCTCAGTACGTCATTTAGTTCAATCCTAAGACAGGACCAAAGTAATACTTAAGACCATCCCTGACAGATGTTTATCTAACCCAGTGGTTCTTAAACTATGTTCCGCGGAACACTGGTGTTCCGTGAACAACTCGCAGGTGTGCCGTGACCTCTTCTTTGTTTTTGTTACCACTTTGTGTTTATCTCTTTTTTTGTCTGACAATTTTTTTTAAGAAAATTTTCATAGGTATTCCGCATAAAAAAAATATTATTGTTTGGTGTTTCATAGTCTCAAAAAGTTTAAGAAACACTGATCTAACCCATTCTTAAAAACCTCCAATGACAGAGCTTCCACATCCTCTTTAGACATTGTTCCAGAATTTAACTACCCTGACAGGAAGTTTTTCCTAATGTTCAACCTAAACCACCATTGCTAGAATTTAAGCTCATTGCTTCCTGTCCCGTTCTCAAAGGTTAAGGAGAATAATTTTTCACTTTCCTCTTTGTAACAACTTTTTATGTACTTGAAAGCTTATGTTCTCCCTCAATCTTTTCTTCTCCAGACTAAACAAAATCATTTTCAAATCTCTCCTCATAAGTCATATTTTCTACACCTTTAATAATTTTTGTTGCGGTCATCTGGATTTTCTTCAATTTGTCCAGCTCTTCCCTAAAATGTGGTGTCCAGAATTGGACGCTATACTCCAGTTCAGGTTTAAATCAGCATGGAATAGAATGGTAAAACAGCGTGACCCATTATAATCCCCAGATCCCTTTCTACTGTGTTCCTTACCAGGCAGTCATTTCCCATTTTGTTTATGTGCAACTCATTGTTCCTTTCTAAGTGGAGTACTTTGCATTTATCCTTATTAAATGTCAGACCATTTCTCCAGTTTGTCCAGATAATTTTGATCTTATTCTCCAAAGCACTTGCAACCCTTCCCAAGTTGGTATCATCTGCTAATTTTATAAGCATACTTTCTATGCCAGGGCCACTCAACTTTGGAAGCCCTGAGGGCCACAATGATACAGTATATGCCGAGGGCCGCAACTTAAGTCCGGTTGCATATACATGCAAATATATATGCAAATAGCTTCTTTCACATTGACTGGCATGAATACAAAAAATAAGGCAAGATTATACAACATGCAGGCCCCTTAAATCAGTTCTGCTGATATTAATAAAATGCAATAATTACCCGATTTACACACATCTGACAGCACTTTTAATGAGTAATGACAGGCCAGGAATTTAACTACTAAAACACAGATCAACTCAAACCACACCATGGGCTGCAAACAAATGGGCTGCGGACTGCAGGCCGCATGTTGAGTAGCCCTGCTCTTTGCAATTATTTAAGTAATTGATGAAAATATTGAACAGCTCCAGGATCAAACTATGCAGGCCCGCTCAATACGTCCTTCCCATTTGAATGAATCATGGATAATAACTCTGTGGGAATGGCTTTCAACCAGTTATGCACCCCCTTATAATAGCTCCATCCAGGCTACATTTCCCCTCTACTCCTGGCTACCAACCACTCTGCCACTGGACCCTTGTTCTGTTCCAACAGCATCCATGGTCCGGCAGGACCACAGATGTATCTGGACCAGAGAGGTCCTACTTCTGATGTGTCTCTCTGAAAAACTGCCAACTTTCTTTGCACTGTTTTTCTCCTTCTTAGGATTTACTTCCCATGGGATTTAACCTACCAATTGCTTGAGTTTACTAAGATCTGCCTTCTTGAAATCCATTCTCTTTATTCTGCTGTTTTCCTCCTACCATTTGTTAGAATCATGAACTCTTATTTCATAATCACTTTCACTCAAGGTGCCTTCCACTCTGAAATTCTCAACCAGCTTCTCCGCAATCAAATGTAGAACAGCCTTACCTCTATTTGCTTTCTTCACCTTCTGAAATAGAAAGGAAGAGTCTCCAGTGCATTCCAAGAGCTTGTTGGATATCTATGCCCAGCTATATTATTTTCCCAACAGATATATGGGTAGCTGAAGACCCCCATTACCACCAAGTCCTGTCCTTTAGCCGATTCAGTTTAAAAAAAAAAAGCCTCATCCAACTTTTCTTCCTGGGTAGGTGGGGTCTACAGTAGACCCCTTCAATGACATTTTTGTTTTTAGCCCCTTTATCCTACACACAGACTTTCAACAGGTGTCTCCTATTTCCATCTTAATCTCAATGCAATTGTATACATCTTTGATAAACCTGATAACACCTCTTCTTTTCCTAGCCTGTCTTTTCTGAGAAAGCTGAACCTTTTTTATGCCATTATTCCACCAATCTGTGATGTCATAATTGTGATTCACTAGTATTTCTAATTCTTCATGTTTACTCCCCATATTTCTTGCATTAGTATACAGACATAAAAGATGCTGATTTGATTCTCCCTCTGTGCTCCTTCTTGTCTTTACTTTGTCTGTGCTATAAATGCCCATGCTCCCCCCAAATTCTGACCCTTCACCCAGGTTTTCATCTTTTTGACTTACCTGTAGGGTTTTGTCTCCTGCCCCTGTCAAACTTAGTTTAAAGATCTTCCTCACTAGGTTAGCCAGTCTGAGGCCAAATGCACTCTTCCCCTTTCTTGATAAGTGGAAGTCCTTAGCAGTCCTTCTTGGAACCACAACCCAAGGTCAAAGTGCTATAGTTCAGTTGTTGGCGCTACTGACCTCTTGCTTTATAAGTAATTTTTAGCATTGTATATATAATTTCTATATATTATAGAGTAGTAGTAGTGCTGCTGTAGTTTAGCTAATAAGTTTTCCTTGGGGTTCCCTTCCCCTCCCACCCCTTTACAAAAATTTCCTCTTTGACTGGGTACATAATGGCTCCAGAACTTTAAGCAGTGTAACTCTTATGGAAAGCATATGCTTAGAGAATACCCATATGCTGCTTGTCTTAAATACTGAGGAAAGGGCCATTTGCAAGATAAATGCAACATCTGAGGGGGGACAGAGAGAGACTAGAGGCATAAACTGCTCTTACAGAGTCCACACTCTGACTCCAGTCCCAGGAGATGGGTCCAGTTCCTGCAGTACACAGCGCACCGGCTTTTGGCATTGTGAAAGGAGGACTGCAAGGAGCACTGGCACCATTCCCCAACACAGAAGGCTGGTTGAGGCTGTTGAGTCTGGTCGAGGTGGGCTCCTCAATGTGCGAGGTGTTGGAGGAGAACTTGAATCTTCCCTCCACACCTGTTACATTTGAGGCAACTCAGGACCTCATTGCAGTGATGGCACCAGCACCAAGCGAGGCACTGTTGACAACACTGCCCACAGTACCTCTGCCCACAGTGGCATCGTTGGCTACATCTGTGGCACCACTTCTCTTTTCATAGGCACCACCATATTTGGCACCGTTCCTGGCACCATTCATGCCTACACCGACTGTTTCAGCACCAGGACCAGTTCCGGCACTGACAGCAGCACCATATCCCACCCAGCACTGTGGAAAGCCTGCCTTGATAGGTCATTACACTTGTTCTCTGAGGGCACATCTTCAGTTGTGCAGCTTAAGTCGAAATAGCTTAATTCGGCTTTTGGCGCTGTCTACACAGCAGGAAGTCGAAGGAAGAACACACTTCTTTTAGCTTCCTTTACTCCTCACAAAATGAGGGTTACAGGAGTCAGAGTAAAAAGCCCTCCATCTCAACATTATTTTGAAATAAGGGCTTGTTGTGTAGATGCAGAATAATGTTAGTTATTCCAAAATAACGCTGCTGTGTACACATATCCTGAGATCATCTGCACTGCCAGGATCTGTTCCTCCCTGGTTGGGCTCAGAGTACACTTCTGACTCTCTGAGGCTGAGTCATCTGTGCCCTGCAGCTCACAGCACTAGTCAAGATCCAGGCACTGCCAGACTGAAGTGCCCCTGGTACCAATGATGTTCTCCTCTTCCCTGCCAAGGGCAAGCTCTTATGCAATGGGACTCCATGGGTCTATCAACAGGGACAGGTTTTCTGGGTGGCATCAGTGTTTAGTCTATCCATGCACCTCCATCAGCAACCTCGGTGGCCCTTGAGCCCTCCCAAGGCCCCAGAAGCCACATCTGTGCATCATGAAGCCCTGAAGATGCAAGTTGACAAGCCATTCCCATAAGCTTTGCTGCCTTCAGGGCAGTTCTTAGGGAGGGCAGTACTAGGAGCCTGTGAAGGTCAGGAGTAGGGATGTTAAAATGCATTTATTTTGGTAAATGTATAACCACTGAAACTTTCAGTGTGCAGTGGCATGGGGTTGCATATAACTGTGAAGATTAATTGATGAGACCAGGCTTATCATTTAACCATTTACACTATAACATCCTTAGACAGGAGGACACTATTCCCCCCATGGCCTTTCTCCTCTTCACCAGCTGAGGCACTAGCTGATACAAACTTATCCCCTCCATGCATAGATTCTAAATCATTCCGGGATTTCCTGCAATGTGACGTACAAAGCCTTAATATGCCCTGGGAGTAGGTTGTAGAAAATTAGATCTCATGGTGGAGACACTGGGCCCCAAAGATCCCTCGAGAATAGCCCTGTCACTTCCTAAAACAGGATTAGTTTAGCTAACATTGGAAATGATAAATTAACTGAATCCTTTTCTCCACGCTAGTGTAATACATAGAAAAAGATTTATTAGCAGCTCTAATAACTACATTAAACAATTCTAACAGGATGTCTCCATAAAGCATACAGGATTAGATTAGCAAAAGTAATGTGGAAAACACCTAGAGAAAAATGCATCTGAAGATAACTATTCCTTCCTGTCTTAAAACACACTCAAAGAACATGGTTTAGCTGAAAAAAACAATGTTTCCTATGGTCGCTAAGAGTATTATCAACATAATTGCTTTCTCTGATCATGCTTCTGTGCCTGCCATCTTAACTTTGTCAAGTACACTTCTGGTATGTCTAGACTATATCCCTCTGTCGCCAGAGGGATGTAAATTAGACATACCACCATTGCAAATGAAGCAGGGATTTAAATCTCTCGTGCTTCATTTGAATAAAAATGGCTGCCATGTTTTGCTGAGTCAGCAGTTTGTCAGCAAAAAGCGGCTGTCAAGATGGGGATCGGGCGACAAAGAAAGCCTTTGTCGGCTGATCCCTTATGCCTTGTAAAACGAGGTTTACAGGATCGGCCGACAAAGGCTTTCTTTGTCGCCAGATCCCCATCTTGACAGCCGCTTTTTGCCGACAAACTGCTGACTCAGCAAAACATGGCAGCCATTTTTATTCAAATGAAGCGCGGGAGATTTAAATCCCTGCTTCATTTGCAATGTCGGTATGTCTAATTTACATCCCTCTGGCAACAGAGGGATGTAGTCTAGACATACCCTTCCATTCCTTAAATAGTTTCCTTAGAGCAAGAATCCTTTGTTTTATCTCCTCATCCACATGGAAAAATACCCGATTCAAGATGGATTCCAGTACCAGGGGGCATGGTCCTATGTCATTCTTTCTAGGATCAACTACACTTTGGGCATACAGGAAAAATAAACCCATTAACATAATGGCCATACTGAACATAAGAATGGCCATACTGGGTCAGACCAAAGGTCCATCTAGCCCAGTATCCTGTCTGCCGACAATGGCCAGCACCAGGTGCCCTAGAGAGCGTGGACCGAAGACAATGATCAAGCGATTTGTCTCCTGCCATCCCTCTCCAGCCTCTGACAAACAGAGGCCAAGGAAACCATTTTATCCCCTGGCTAATAGCCTTTTATGGACCTAACCTCCATGAAATTATCTAGCTTCTCTTTAAACCCTGTTATAGTCCTAGTCTTCACAGCCTCCTCTGGCAAGGAGTTCCACAGGCTGACTACACGCTGTGTGAAGAAGAACTTTCTTTTATTAGTTTTAAACCTGCTACCCATTAATTTCATTTGGTGTCCTCTAGTTCTTCTATTTAGGGAACTAATAAATAACTTTTCTTTATCGGCCCTCTCCACACCACTCATGATTTTATATACCTCTATCATATCCCCCCTCAGTCTCCTCTTTTCTAAACTGAAAAGTCCCAGTCGCTTTAACCTCTCCTCATATGGGACCTGTTCCAAACCCCTAATCATTTTAGTTGCCCTTATTTGAACCCTTTCCAAGGCCAAAATATCTTTTTTGAGGTGAGGAGACCACATCTGTACACAGTAGTCAAGATGTGGGCGTACCATAGTTTTATACAGGGGCAGTAAGATATTCTGGGTCTTATTTTCTATCCCTTTCTTAATAATTCCTAGCATCCTATTTGCCTTTTTGACCGCCGCTGCACGCTGTGTGGAAGTTTTCAGAGAACTGTCCACGATAACTCCAAGATCTCTTTCCTGATTTGTCGTAGCCAAATTAGCCCCCATCATACTGTACGTATAGTTGGGGTTATTTTTCCCCGATGTGCATTACTTTACACTTATCCACGTTAAATTTCATTTGCCATTTTGTTGCCCAATCACTCAGTTTGGTGAGATCTTCTTGGAGTCCCTCACAGTCTGCTTCTGTCTTGACTATCCTAAACAGTTTGGTATCATCTGCAAACTTTACCACCTCACTGTTTATCCCTTTCTCCAGATCATTTATGAATAAGTTGAACAGGATTGGTCCTAGGACTGACCCTTGGGGGACACCACTAGTTACCCCTCTCCATTCTGAAAATTTACCATTTATTCCTACCCTTTGTTTCCTGTCTTTTAACCAGTTCTCAATCCAAGAAAGGACCTTCCCTCTTATCCCATGGCCATGTAATTTACACAAGAGCCTTTGGTCCATCTAGCCCAGTATCCTGTCTGCCGGCAGTGGCCAATGCCAGATGCTCCGGAGGAAGTGAACAGAACAGTGAAACTTCAAGCAGTCCCTCTCCAGTCACCCATTCCTAGCCATCGATGGACCTAACCTCCATGAATTTATCTAGTTCTTTCTTGAACCCTGATAAAGTCCTGGTCTTTATGACCTCCTCTGGCAAGGAGTTCCACAGGTTGACTGTGCACTGTGTGAAATTTCCTTTTCAACATGCTACCTATAATTCCAGGAGCTGGTGTTGTGTAGAGATTGGACCCTCCACAGACAGGGGATGCTGTCACCCCACTCTGCTGGCTCTGTAGCAGAGGCAGCAGTGTGGGGTACCAGGTGGAAGCTGTTCTGCACGGGAAGCCAGTTTTTAAACTGGCTCCCCTCATAGATTGGCTCCCTTCCACCACACCATGCTGCTGCCTCAGATACAGAGGCATCCGTGTTGGGTGGCAGAGGGTTCCCTGGGAACGGGGCCTTGAGCACACTGGCTGTCGTTCCCATCCCTGGGGACTATTGAATAGATGTGTAACCACATCAAATTTTAGCAGCTACGACTATTCAATTACTTGCTAACATCCCTATAATGCACATCAGCAGGGTGCACATGGACACTTAGACTATGTCTACACTAGAGAGCTTACAGTGGCACATTTCTAGCAATGCAGCTGTCCTATGCCAGTTGGAGAGAGCTCTTCTATTGACATAATTAAATCACTCCAATGAGTGGCAATAGCTGAACTGGTGGGAGAAGCTGTCCTGCTGACATAGCACTGTCCACACTACTTATGCTGTCAAAATTGTTGCTCAGGCGTGTGTTGTTTTTTCCCCACACCTCTGAGTAACATACATTTACTGACCTGTAGGGGGGATAGAAAGCTGGCTAGATTGCCAGGCACAACGGGTAGCGATCAATGGCTCGATGTCTGGTTGGCAGTCGGCTTCAAGTGGAGACTTCCAAGGATCGGTTCTAGGGCCGGTTTTCTTCAGCATCATTTTTAATGACCTGGATGAGGAGATGGATTGCAACCTCAGCAAGTTTGTAGATGACACTAAGCTACAGGGAGAGGTAGATATGCTGGAGGGCAGGGATAGGGTCTAGAGTGACCTAGACAAATTGGAGGATTGGGCCAAAAGAAATCTGATGAGGTTCAACAAGAACAAGTGCAGAGTCCTGCACTTGGGATGGAAGAATCCTAAGCATTGTTACAGGCTGGGGACCGACTGGCTAAGTAGCAGTTCATCAGAAAAGGACTTTGGGATTACAGTGGATCAGAAGCTGGATATGAGTTGTGTGCCCTTGTAGTCAAGAAGGCTAATGTCATATTGGGGTGCATTAGAAGGACCATTTCCAGCAGAGAATTTATTATTCCCCTTTATTTGGCACTGGTGAGGCCACATCTGGAGTATTGCATCGAATTCTGGGTCTCCCCAGTATATAAAGGATGTGGATATATTGGAGGGGGCCCAGCAACAGGCAACCAAAATGATTAGGGGGCTGGAGCACATGACCTACAAGGAGAGGCTGAGGGATTTGGGCTTATTGAGTTCTGCAGAAGAAAAGAGTGAGGGGGGATTTGATAGCAACCTTCAACATCCTGAAGGGAGGTTCCAAAGAGGATGGAGAGAGGCTGTTTTCAGTAGTGACAGATAGCAGAACAAGGAGCAATGGTCTCAAGTTACAGTGGGGGAGGTCTAGGTTGGATATCTGGAAAAACCTATTTCACTACGAGGGTGGTGAAACACTGGAATGGGCTACCTAGGGAGGTGGTGGAATCTCCATCCCTAGAGGTTTTTTAAGTCCTGGCTTGACGAAGTTCTGGCTGGGATGATTTACGTAGAGTTGGTCCTGCTTTGGTCAGGGGCTGCATTCGAACTCCTGAGGTCTCTTCCAGCCCTGGGATTCTATGATTGTTAAAAAAAATCTGGTTTTCTTTATAGTATTTGACTCAGTATTTTTCTGGGTTAATTAGTAGAGCAAAACACCAAGTTTATTACCACTGTGTTCCACTTGAGAAGTAAAATTTCTTATCTACTTCACATGTACTACTGCTGCCAAAATCTAAAATATTATTTAGCACTATTGTGAGCAATCATGTCATTATCTCTGAATACATTATAGCTTGCTTTTCAGTAATAAGCATGTTGGAACAGTACAAATCCAGTTTAGAGTAGTTGGAGCAATTTATGTGTATATCTGCTTAAAATGAGAAAGGTCAAATAGTTTGGATTCCCAGGGACTCTGAGTTCTCATATATACATTGAATCATGTCTTCAATCTTTTGCTTTCATGCATGACAGGAATGCTGATTACTAAAGTGATGAACTTGGCTCTGAGGTAAGGGTGGGAAAGAAAAGAATGTTCTTATTTACTGATCACTTACTTTACTGTTCTAGAAGGAAATTCAGTGTAGCTGTTCTTGGTGAAAGATAATGGCTGTGATAGGGGAACCTAACAGGGCTGGAAATCACCAGCATTCAATGAAAAATACGGGAAATCTTTTTATTCAACATACCCGACTCTTGGATTCTTGAAAGAAGGCAAGACAGACAGAAGCCAGCATTCTAAAAATCTGTCTCAGGGGAAAAAAAAAATCTCCTAAGGGTTTCATGTACAATGTGATTATTTCAGGTTCAACCCATTGATATGCCTTTAGAAATAGAACATTTTGCAGGAGGGTGAGTTTGGAGGGAAGTGTTTGTTTCACCTAGAATTTACTTTCTTGCTTGTCATTGAGAGGTTCAACAATTTGTCTTCATTTTCAACTGTTTCGGGACAATTATTTGGTTCTATGGCCACAGTCTCTGGCCCCAATCCTTGAGGGGGGCCGTTTAGGGATCTGGGGCAAATCTGTCAGGGATGGCACTTGGACTCGATGACCTCTCAAGGTCCCTTCCAGTTCTGTGAGTTGGTATATCTCCATTATATATATAAAAAAAAGAATGTTCTTTGAGCTTAATGTTATTTCTCTCCCGGGGCGGATGAGGGTTTTGTGGGGCCCAGGGCAGCAGAATTTCGTGGGGCCCCCCTTTGACACGGCGCATGCGCGGGGCCTCTTGAAGCGCGGGGCCCGGGGCAGCCGCCCCGCTCGCCCGGCCCTATATCCGCCGCTGTTCTCTCCTGTCTACAGCATATGTGCTACAAATCTGGAATGCATTGGTATATAGATTATTTTAGTCAGTTAGGGCTTATGAAGACTAAGATACAGGAAGGAGTACTGTTAATCATTAGTATATTTTCTACAGAAAATAAGAAAAAATTAAATCCTTTTATTGGTTTCCTTGTCTGATTATGAAAAATTAGCTTATAAAATTTTTCTTCAGAAGTTTAAGAATAATATTTATGGAACTGTTTGCTTTAAGGAAAACATTAAATATTTTATCTTCTTTACCAGCTTTTATATGCACTAATTTGGAAAGTGTTTGGGGAAAAATATTTTAATTGCTTAGCAAATGCTTTATATTATTATGACTTCATAAGTCAGTAGCCTTCTGTGTTTTTCTTTGGCTCTATTTTCCTACCCTTATATCCCACTTGCATCCTACTTTCAAAATTCATTAGGATTTTTGAAGGCTCAGCTGGCTCATTGCATTTAGCAATTTTCTGCAGGACAGTTTTAGAAAAGCAATTAGAATTCCACTCAAATATATATTTAAAATCAACTGGGTGTCAAATTATTCTTTTAACAGTCATTGCTAGGAATAGATTAGCCAATATTGCTAGTATTTGCAAAACTTAGAACCATATCACTCTAAGATTTATTTATTTAATGTAAAATATCTTTACCCTGCCTCTCTATTTATATCATCTGAGGCAGCTTACAAAATTTTTAAAAAACATAATAAATAAGTGTATATAAAATAAAATATAAGAACTCAAAGGGAGAGGAGGACAGAAAGCCTTCCAAAACACCTCAAGAGGAGGGGGACACACCCCACAATAAAAGCATGGGTAAAAAGGGTAGCCTTGGCCTGGCGCCGAAACAGCGCCAACGTTGGTGCCAGGCAAATGTCCCGGGGGAGAGAATTCCATAGCCTAGGGGCAAGGGCTGCTCTGCACAGATGTCAACCTTATTTCCATAAGTGAAGGAACATGGAGCAGAGCCTCCCCAGCCTCTTTCAAATACCCTGGTCCCAACCCATTTAGGGCTCTATAGGTCATAACCAAGACCTTGAATTGTGCCCAGAAACATACCGGAAGCCAGTGCAGCTGCTGGAGCACTGGCATAATGTGCTCCCTATAACAACTATCAGTTAAAACTCAAGCAGCTGCATTCTGGACCAGTTGTAGCCTCTGAAGACTCTTAAAGGCAGTCCCACGTAGGGCACATTACAATAATCCAACAGGGACGTGACAAGAGCATGAATCACTATAGCCAAGTCGTTCTTATTCAGGAAGGGTTGCAGCTGGCAGATCAGCTGAAGATGCCCAAAAGCACTCCTGGCCACCAAGGAAATCTGATTTTCAGATGTTAAAAAAAGGTCCAGGAGGACTCCCAAGCTGCGTCTCCCTTCTTTCAGGGGAAGCATGACCCCGTCCAGAACAGGTAACACGCCGTATTCCTGGACAGATGGCTTCCTAATCCACAGGACCTCAGTCTTACCTGGATTCAACTTCAGCCTATTCGACCTCATCCAGTTTATCACTGCCTCCAGGCACTGGTTCAGATTGATTGCTGCTATACCTGGATCCAGTGTCACAGAGAAATAGAGTTGGGTGTCATCTACATATTGATGGCCCCGTCCTCTCAATCTCCCTTTTCTACCAAAATACCTTTCTTCTTGTTTTTCTGGAGAACTTAAAAAAACTTAAAACAAGTGGTCCTGTAGCACCTTAGACACCCCCCCCCCCCGCCCCCATATATATCATGAGCTTTCTTCATGATGCTATATATTTTTTTGTTAGGCTCTATGGGTACATCTACGCTTGCTCCCGAGTTCGAACTTGAGGAGTAACATTGAGGGGTTTGGTTCGAACTAACATGTCCTGGCGCGCACTTTCACTTTCGAAACAGCTGTTGAGCGGAGTAACACATGGGCAAGATCATGCTAATGAAGTGCAGGATATTTAAATCCCCGCTTCATTAGCAATTTCGGTCGCCTACATTTGCATCCCTAGTTTGAACTAGGGAGCAAGTGTAGACATACCCTAAGGTGCTACAGGACCACTCTTAAAAAAAGATTTAAGTTACAGACCAACACGGCTACCCCTCTGAGACTTTTAAACATGTCTAGAGCAGCGGTTCTCAGCCGCCAGTCTGTGAACTGCTGGCTGCCAGGCTGCGGCAGCTCTGGGGTCTAGGTTACACTGCCCAGCACCTCCCCATCCGCCATGCCTGTTGGGAGCGTGTCATGCCCTGCCTCTCAGCCAACCAGTGCCAGGCAGGGGTGGGGTCTCCTCCCAGACGCGGAAGAGTGGTTGGCTGTGCAGCAGGAGGGCAGCCTTTGAACAGCTGCAACCTGGGCAGCAGCACTCAGCTAGCAGCTGGGAGGCACTGGGGAATTATGGGGGTGGGGCTCTAAGAGTCAGGTGGCTGGCACTGGGGAGGGGCATTGGGTTCCAGGGGCTCGGGGGTCAGTGGCTGGTGCTGGGGGGTTTAGGGAACCCCGGCCCCCAGAGCTGCTGTGAACAGCTGGCTTCAGCTGGAGCAGCAGCCTGCCATGTGGTGACTACCAGAGCTGAAGCCAGCTGTTCGCAGTGACTCTTGGGGTCAGGGCTTTTAGCAGATGGGTAACATTTTATTTGCATATTCATTATTCAAATAAAATGTTGCTGGACCACAGTATAAACAAGGTTGGAAGAACTGTTCCACAGTAAGGATATTTATTATTTCTTTTAAATAATGAGCAAATCAAGTAATATGTTTCAACCAGTGCGGTACTATGGCACAAAACTAGCCGTGTACTGACCATTTGGAAATTTGAGTATTGTTAGTTATTGCAAAAAAACCCAGCAGAAATCAGCTTGTACTTTATATATTACATGTTTATTATGGGTGCACTTTTTTGGAAAATTTACATTTTATGAAAAATCAGAAGTATTTACAATTTTTGTAAGATAAATTTGTATTGTTCTAATTTACACTTCAAAAATAATAATAATCGTCGCAAACCTCAGATCATTTAGAACTGTTTAAAAATTCATTTTCTCAGACAGCTAATGAGGTTATTACTGTCTACGTAAGCAAGAACCAGCTTGCTCCATACATTTCTCATCAAATATCTAATCTTTTCACAATGTCTATGGATTTGTTTACAAAAAAGTCTATATAAGTTTGCATGGCCTCAAAATTGTAACCTGCACCCACTTCAAATGTATGTTTGATCACTTGGTATGAAGCTAGTTTAAAATACATGAAACTTAACTACTTTGTTAATTTAGAAATTTAAGTAATACTTGATTAAAAATGGAGAGCAAAATAATTCTTCAATTTCAGTAATAACTATTCAGATTAAACACACTGTTTGATTGCAAAGCAGATTACAATTAAGATTCCAGTAAAAGACTGTACCATTTTAAATGACAATTACAATAAAAGTTAGATATTCTAAGTTATGTACAGCATTCAGTAAAGAGTAATATTTGAGCAAATTAAGAGCGATATGTACTGCTCCAGTCAAATTGAATTCAGATTTGTTATAACAAGGAATATATATAAAAACCACATACCATGTGGTATACTGATTCACAATGAACGTTTTTGTAAGTAGTGTGTAACACGAATCAAAATTTACGTGTCTACAGGTCCTGAAAATTGATCAGTGTAAAGCATAGCAGTCCAATTTGTTAGTGACTTTACCTAAATGATTACACTAAATTTTATTGCTTCCAGTATAATAATTCTGAATACAAAACATTTTTTAATTTCTGCATTTAATAAGGACTTGTTTAACAATATTAATACATAATGGACTTTTGAAGTTAGTAACTGGTTTTATGCAATGCTACCAATGTGTCACTTCTCTATGCTTTGCAGATGGCAAATAGATTAGGTGACAATACAAACATATAAACTGGTAGTTTTTAAACGCCATTGAAGTTAATAAAAAAGGCAGCATTTTGCTGCTGCCCAAAATATTCCTCACAAAGCACATTTACATTCATGTCACATGTCCATAAAGCACTTAATTTTTCAAAAACTTAGTAGTCAGAATGAAGGGAAATGCTACATGTTTTAAAAAGATATCCTGTTTTTAATAATTCTTTATGCATCTTCAGAATTCAAACATCTTTGGTGATATTAAAGTTGAAACTGACACTGAGTTATGTGATTCTATCAAAGCCTTGAACTATGCATTTTCCTCTACAATGGCTGCATTTATTGCAATTACCCCATGAGGAAGTACTCCAGTATTTTAGGCATTTTACAAAGCAACCTCCAGTCACTGTAAATTTACCTTCTAAATTCCAGTCAAAGGAATTTTCTGAAGTTCTATGCATTACACATAAATACCACTGTATGGAAGAACCAGACTAAAAAAGGAAGTGAGGCACATCAATGATAAATTGGACAGGCACAGTTTAAAAAGTTTTTAAAAAGGCACAAATGATACGTATAATCCATATAAAAATAAATTAAGTCTACAGCATTAATTCAAATAATCACAACTGCCATAAAATTTACTAACAGCAGAAGTATCTTTTGCAATTTTTTAACACATTGCACTTTAGAAAAAATTAAATCATATATATAAAACAATTTACACTAATATATGGTACAAGAGAATCACATACTTTTTGTATACATCTCTTTCTAACAAATTTTGTGACACATGAAGGCAATATAAGTGGGAGGAGGGATTATCTTTGTTTCTGCTTTGCACAATGGCAATTAAGGAAACAGAAAATTTGTATTTGAATATTATTTATGAAAGCTAAAAATATTTCGTGCTTGCTTTCCTTTAAGTTTAATGCTTACATTATAATGTAGTTTCGTACATTTTCAGTACAGCTAATGATTAGTATTCTGACTTAAGTTTATATAAATTTACTAAAATCTGAATAAACAAGTTTCCAAAAGATTTCAGTTGATCATTTACAGTGTTGAAGTTTACTTCAGTGCTATTATAAAGTAATATTTTTCTAAAAATGACTTTAGAAAAGTGCATTTTGTTTTGTAGTGAGTTCCCAAACAGTTCCAAGTTTAAAAAAATTAATGCATGTTAAAATAGTATGTGAAAGGCAGAAAAAATAGAATAAGCTTCTTGTTGTGCTCCTTTGATTCAACGATTTCCATAAGTTCATCAGCAATCTGCCATATATCGTCCTATTAAAATACAAATAGCCTCTTGCAATTATAATACTTACAGTAATTATGTTTTACAATAAATAAGACCATAAAAGATTAGATAAATTAAAGTTTCAGTATTTTCCTGGAAACGGTGTTTTGATTTCATGTATAATAAGCACCAATAGCTGCTTTTATTATGCGTGTCAGTACTCCATACTTAATATACTAGATAATTAGTAGGTGAAGTATAAAACTGATACATACAGTTAATTAGAAAAAAGTCACAGTCAAGTAACATTCGTAAATCATGTTAGTTTAAATATATAAAAATCTCAATTTCTTACCAGTAGCAAATCTCTTCTTAACTAGGGAAAACCGATAGCCAGTGCCTACCAGCTCTACATCTACTCCTGAAAGGGTGCTTCCTTCACTAATGAACTGCACTGCAAGTGTAGCTGGTTTACTGGGGCCTTCTAAAAGATCAAATTTTGCCCTCAAGGATCCAGAACCTATAACAATGATGACAAAATGCCTTGAAATTGTAAATTAAAAAAAAATCCATCTCACAAAATGCAAGTATTAGACAGTGCACTTACATAAAGATCTCTAATTTCTGGGACTGCAGATATATGTAGACACACTTACTTCCCTCACATCATTTGTCTCTTTTGTCCAGTACTTTGCCTAAGGCAGTGACGAATTTATAAGGATGCTTCAGAGAAGCAATGTGGATGAAAATTTTCTTCCTGAGGTTCAGATGATATACCTGAAATGTATTTGAATCTCCTCTAAACTGTTTAAACTGCAAATGTTAATCATCATGTAGAACCACAGAAACACAGACTGGTATGGACTTTGATAGGTTATCAAGTTCAGCCTCTTGGGCAGAGGCAGAACCAAGTAAACCAACACCATCCCTCACAGGTGTTTGTTTAACTTCTTAAAAGTTCTTAAAATCCTGTCCTCCTATGAGGATTACACAATAATAATAGATTATATCAGCAACGGACTGCATGAGTGGCCTTCAAGACAGTCATAACCAAGATAGCAAAACTACCCTATCCCAGGAGACTAACTGCACTTGAATACCTAGAATTTGCAAGGTATGCCAAATGAACAGTAGCAGCATTTTGATTAGATGTAGAGTGTGTGGAAGGCTTTTAGAGACAATGTTGTGTGTAACCAGCATGTATTTTGCTTCACATGCCCTTGCTTTATGTACATATCACTTTAGTAATACAGTATGAAAAAAACCTCCATGGATGGAAACCAGAAGAATCTGGCAATCTTGTGCATGAGCAACAATAAGCAAAAGTCGTGTGCACCACACACATAATCCTTATAGGCGCCACTGGATTATCTACTACATATTTGAGTTTGTCTGTCTGTCTTTCCGTCCGTTTGAGAAGCCGAGTGCAGTGGGCCGGGAAAGGGCAGCAGGGTAGAGCAGGCTGCCAGTGGCTCTTGTTGCCTGCATGGAGATTGGAGAAAGGTGGAACTCTGTTGCTGCCCCAGATACCTTCCCATCCTTAGGACAGTTGGGGCAGGTGCTGTGGGGTAGCCACCCCATTAATCCTGTGGACAAGATGGCTCTGCTTGCCTGCAATCCCCTCTGACCCCAGCTAAGGAAGTTACTCACCTTGTGCAGTAACGACTGTTCTTCGAGGTGTGGGTCCCCGTGGGTGCTCCACTGATGGTGACAGGTGATCCCCGGAGCTGCAGTTTGGAGCTTTTTCCTAACAGTTTACAGTTGGGCTGCATGCGCGCACTAGGTGTCTTGCGCCGCTGACAGTTTAGTGCCTCATGCGGCAGCCCAACCCCTCCCGCCCAGTTCCTCATCTATGCCTGAGTTAAAAAGAACTCTGAGTAGAGGGGAGGGTCATGGAGCACCCATGGGGGGGACACACCTCGAAGAACAGTCATTACTGCACAAGGTGAGTAACTTCCTTTTCTTCTTCAGGTGATGTCCCCGTGGGTGCTCCACTGATGGTGACTACAGAGCAGTATTCTGTAAGGATGGTGGGATTCGGAGTAACTGCTTTGTGGCGGAAGATAGCACCGCTGTAGCCACTGCTGTATCATTTATTAGTTGAGGTATAATGCTGGGCAAAGGAATGGTAGGATGACCATGTTGCAGTCCTGCATATGTCCTTGAGGAGCACACTGTTCAGGAAGACGGTAGATGTTGCAGCGGCACAAGTGGAATGTGCTCTAGGTGGGGCTGGTAAGTATTTATTGTGAAGAGCGCAGCGGTGTCGTATACATGCTACAATCAATTTGGAAATCTGTTGGGTTGAGATTGGGATACCCTTGGATTGTTCTGCAATGGATAGGAAGAGGAGTGGGGATTTGCGGAAGTGTCATGTTCTGTCAATGTAAAAGGCTAGAGCACATCGAACCTCTAAGTTGTGGAGCACAGCCTCCCTGTGGGATGTGTGAGGCTTTGGATGGAATGTAGGTAGGACAATGGGTTCATTAATGTGGAAAAAGGTGCTGACTTTGGGCACAAATGAGGAGTGTGGTCTTAGAGTTAGTTACTTTGTCCTTAGTAACTCTAGTGTACAGTGGTCCTGCCATGAGGGCTCCTATTTCATTAACTCTCCTCACAGAGGTGACTGCCACCAAGAACAGCACCTTCATAATTAGGAGCAGGAATAAGCATGTGGCCATAGGATCAAAGGGAGGTCTCATGAGACAGTGTAGGACTAGATTTAGATCCCATGAAGGTGCTGGGAGATCCTGTGAGGGGGACAGAGGTTATGGAGACCCTTTAGAAATCTCCTAGTGATCGGGTGGGCAAACACGGATGAGCCATCGACCTGCTCATGAAATGCCGTGATCACGGCTTAATGCACTTTGATTGAGGAGATGGATAGGCCCTCGTTCTTCAGATAGTGTAGGTATTCCAGGATGAAATGGAGAGGAGCCTAACGGGGCTCGATCAGTGCCCGTCGGCACCAGGATGTGAACCGTTCCCATTTGTACAGGTCAGTCTTTCTGGCCTCCTACTGTGAAGGAGGATGTTTCTTCTTCTGAACACTGGGCTTCCGACCCTTGGAACCATAGAGAAGCCAAGTGTGAAGGTGTAGTGTGTGTGGCTGGGGATGAAGTAATTTGCCCCCATTTTGAGAGAGAAGGTCGCGCCAAGGTGGTAGTGGTATAGGTGGCTTGACTAACATGTGCTGACCCAAGTCTGTTTGAACCATGACAGGGCTACTACGAGGTCTCGTGCCGTGTCTGATCAGATTTTCTGCAAGATCCTGGGGATCAGTGGGACTGGAGGAAATGCGTAGTGCAGTGGTTTGTTCCAGGTGATTAGAAATGGATTCCTGGCCGAGTGCTGCTCAAGAGCAAAAATGGGGGCACTTGGGAGTTGTCCCTAGTTGTGAAGGGATCTATTGGTGGGTAGCCCCATTTGTGGAAAATGGATTTTGTAACCGTTGGATGCAGCTCCACTTGTGGTCTGTGGGGAAGCTGTGACTCAGAGTGTCCGGCCTGACCTAGTTGAACCCCAGTAGGTATGATGCTTTGAAGGTAACTCCATGTTGGATACACCAATTCCAGAGGCGAATCACCTCTGCACAGAGGGATCGAGAGCAAGTGCCACCCCTGCCTGTTTATATAAAACATGGTCCTTTTATTGTCCATTAGGACCCACACTGTGCAGTTGGTGATAAAGGGGACAAAGAGCCTGCACGCATTCCTGACCGCTCTTAGCTTGAGAATGATATGCAATAGAGCCTCATGTGGTAGCCACATTCCCTGCACTGTATGGTGTTGCATGTGTGCTCTCCATCCTATTAGTGTGGTAATCTGGACCGATGGTTCGGGTTGAAGGAAGGAGACCCCTGCAAGGAGGTTGTAAGGAGATGTCCACCATTTGAGAGAGTCTATTACGTGTGTTGGGATGGTGACTTGTTTGAAATAGTAACAAAAAAGAAAACAGCCAGTCTGGCAACAAGAGCGTGTGAAGTAAAGAGAGCACCTGAGGCGAGAGATATCAGATCTGCGGCCGAGGGTGGTTAGAGAGGAACTGTGCGGGGAGGTTGGGCTGCTGTGCGAGGCGCTAAACTGTCAGCGGCACGAGGTGCCTACAGTGTACATGTAGCCCAACTGTAAACTGCTAGGAAAAAGCTCTGAACTGCGGTGCCAGCGATCACCCATCACTATCAGTGGAGCACCCACAGGGACATCATCTGAAGAAGAACCAGTGTGACAACTGTACCTTCATCACCCTAATCCTAAGGCTTGGTCTATACTACAGATTTATGTTGGCATAACTACATCACTTGGGTATGGATAATCCAAGTGCCTTAGTAACTCAGTTAAACCAAATGAACTCTTGGTGCAGATAGTGCTATGTTTACAGGAGGCTTTCTCCTATTGACACAGCAACTGCCTCTTAGGGAGATGGAGTACCTACACTGAAGGAAGCAGCTCTCCTGTAAGTGTAGGTAGCATCTTCACAAAGTGTTGCACTGGTGCTGCTGCAGTGCTAAGTGTAAAAGCAAGCCGTAATATGTCCTGATCAGACTGGGCCACAAAAGGGACCCAGATTATATCACCTTCTCCAAGAGCTCTGGCTCAATCCTAAATACTACCTAGGTTGTGAGACTTGGGGTACATCTACATTACACATCTTTTAGTGAAACTGCTACGTTGCTAAGAGTCAGAAAGTGTAAACATTTGTTGTTGGCACTTTTGCCTACAAAAAATTCCACACCTAGTAGCAGCATTTGCTTTGTTGGCAGGAGACCAGTCCTGTGGACAAAGCACTGTTTACACTAGTACTTGCCACAACAAAGCTTTTGCCATTTGGTGGGCGGGGTTTAAGCACCTGTGAACCACAAAAGCTTTGTTGCCAATTGGCAGCATAGCAGACAAAGCCCAAGTCTGTGACTGATAGTGACTCTGACTCATCCTCCTACCTCCATCTTTTTTCTTCCCTACCTTATTGCTTCTTTTTCCTATCTCTCTCTCTCCTATCTCTTTCCTTCTGGTATGACTTAGCCATCCAAGACTGTATATTTTGCAACATTGCTGTAAGCCTGTAACCAGAAAGCACACATGCAAAATAAAAAAAACCCAAACACTTGTGGTATGCCTATGTAACTTGCAGCCTTGTTGCTGGAGAAAAAGTAAGACCAGAGAGAGAAGCCGAATTTTCTACCTGTGCTGTTCTTTTCTCCCCCCCCACCCCTTTGTGTGTTGATTTTGTTGTGTCTTCCAGGAAACAGGATTGGACTCTACCACCAGCAGCAATAACAGCTCTAACTCAGCTCAATTAATCTGTTGCCTTTCCTCTGCAAAGGGACAGTTATTGCAGTTTAAGGGACTGTGAAACAAAAGGTTTTGTTTTCCTTCTTAATCTAAGCACTCTCTACAGCTACAGGGAAAAGAGAACAAGTGATGTTTTGAAAGTGAAAACCTTACCTAACACACTATATTTCAAATGCTTTAACTGATTGTCCTTTTTTTTCTGTATCTTTAATAAAAGGTCCAAAGTAAACTGAGGAAGCTGTATGCCAAAACTCTGAACCTTGTTTAAATCTCAATAGCAGGAAATTTCAGTCACGTTAACAGGGCTGGATTAACATTTTGTCGGCCTGGCGCCAAACATATCTGAGAGTCCCCACATGTAGTTGTATCAACCCTTTCTGAATGTGGGCCTGGAGTTGCAGTGCCACTGGTGCTATAGTATACCCTGGGGTGGATAATATTTTTTGATGAGGGGGCACTCCAAGAATTTGGTTAAGTGGTCAGGGGCTGCAATTTTCTACAATATTAATGGAGGGAGTGTAGGATCTGGGACACAGTTTGGGTACAGGAAGGAGTTCTGGGCAGGGAATTGGGGTGCAGAAGGGGGTTTGGGTTCTGGGAAGGAGTTTGGGTTCAGGCGGGGTTGTGCTGGAGCAGCAGCATGGGGGGAGACAGCTCCTCAAGAGCCAGTGCTCACAGGGAGCTGGCTTTCATAACCCTAATTTCTATATACAGTAATACAATTACTAACAAAATGCTCAAACTTACCTCCATTCTCTGATTTTTCTGAAATACTGGATATTTTCCAAAAAGCTTTCATCTGTTCTGCATTCCTAAAAGCATAAGCTAGTTACTGACCAGTAACAGAAAGTTTTAAAATATATTCCTGCCTCATACCCATTCACCTTGTGACCCCGGAACTGCTGAAAATAGTTGTTAGCAGTTTTCATGGTAAATTGGGTGCTTGTGCAGCCGCTTGGGAGAGATTCCAATGCCCCCAGCGGATTAGCAGAGCGCTTACAGCTAGGTTTTTGTTTCTGCTGGTGGTGTGTTTTTGCACATGCCTCTGTGCATGTAACAAAATTTATTCCAAGCATGGATGGAAACAATTAGAGGGAATATTGGCCATAAGAAAGGATCCTTTTTCTCAAGCTACAGAATTTATAAAAAGGCATCCCCTTTCTTCTTTCCACTTTGCCCCCCAATTCAGCTGTCTGAAAAATAAGTCTACAAAGAGGCACAGGTAGAAGTGGCTACTCGAGGCTCTGTGGAGGTAGTATATTTAAATACTGGAAAGTTATCTCGTTTACTTATGCATAAAATTACTATCCCATAAATAATCTCTGAAGAGAGGTTAAGCAGCAATAGCTGAAGAAGGTGGAGGAGAGACTGTAAAGCAGTTCTCCCAAAGCAGACATGAGAACTAGCTTAAGTATCCAAAACACATACCGACCTATATGTAGATATGAGAGTTGACCGGAGGCTGACAACTCCATTTTGTGACAACTTCTGTGGCTTTGAAATTGTGGTCAGGGTACTAGCCTGGTGTGGAGTTGACAGGTTCAGGTCCCTGCTCTGTCTGATTCAGAGAGAGTTTTTCATTCCAGATCACCCCAAAATGGGGATGTATACCCCAGACAGGCAACAAAGGATTAATTTGGATCTGAGAGGCAATTATACTACTTAGCTGCACTTGGGGTGTGGGCCAGGCCAAATTAAAAATGAGTCTCATCTGGGAGAAAAACTGGGTGGGTAGTATAAAAGGAAGATGTGTGGAACAGAAGCAGGGACTACAGGGAGAAAGGGCAGGGAATTGCAGTCACTTCAGGATTAGAAAACGGAAGGACCAGGAAGGGCAAGGAGGAAATGTGGCAGAGTCGGCTCTGGGTCCTCTTCTTCCTGAGTTGCAAAGGCTGGTAAAAGGCCAGGAGAGAGAAAGAGCAGCCACCAGAATAGCATAAATTCTGGTGGGAGCCCTGATAAAAAGGCAGCATCTGGACTTTTTTGGGGGGGGGGGAGGGGTAGGAGGTATTCAGCTGAAGAGCCATGTAAATGAAAAACCTGAGGAGGGCAGAGGTTGGGTTAAATGGCACTGCTAATATGGGATTTATGGGGAGAGGGCCCTGTGAGCCCTGGCTTTAGAAAGGTCAGTCGACAAGCTTGGTACAAAGAAGTCCAGGAAGGTGGCAGCTTGGAGTTTGGCACAGGGAACCTTGGATTGACTATCCTAGAGTCCCTGGAGTATAACGAAGTAAAAAGGCCTGGGCTCCCCCAGAAGCCATTGGTGAGATGGTGTGAAGGCCTAGACAAGTGGATATGAACTACTGGAAGCACTGAGAAAAAGGTTTATGGACTAGAGCCCAGAACTGAGATGGCAGACTAGCCAGAGGGACAACATATCATTGGGTTAAAGCATACTGTAGGCATGCGAGGGGAGGAGAGCCTGCGATATCGCACGCAACCACGGGAGTGGAGGGTTCTAGCACTGAGTCCACTCTTCTACAACCCCAGAACAGGGATTTGAACCTGGGCCTTACCAACCCCAAACCCTCAACTACCTAGCTAGAGTTTCTTTCTTTATCACCCCAAAATCTTCCCAACAAAAGTTTTGTGGAAACCATTACATCTCTATCTTTGCAAAATGTTCTGACTAGGGATGTTATATCGTGTAACTGAACATGCGTGTAACCGCATTAAATTTTAGCAGTTACATGACTATTCAGTAGCCCCCAGGGGCAGGCTGGCAGCCAATGCACTCCTGGCTCCACTCCCAGGGAACCCCCTGCTAGCAGCAGCATAGGGTGGCAGGAGGGAGCCAGTCCATGAGGGGAGCCAGTTTAAAAACCGGCTTCCCGTGCAGACCAGCTCCTGCTTGCTGCTCCACACTGCTGCCTCTGAAACAGGCAGCAGCAGAGGGTAGCAGCAGCCCCTGTCCGCAAGGGGTCTGAGGTTCAAATAACAGAACAGCCAGAGGCAGCAGTGCAGGGGGGAGGGAGGCAGGGGGCATTGCGGAGCTGGTGCTGGGTGGAACTGGCTTTTAAAATGCCCCCCCCCCCCACCAACTCCTGCCTGCTCCTCTTCCCTCTATAGGAGGCAGCGGGGGGGGGGGGAGAGGCAGGTCCGCAGAGCCAGCACATGTGGGGACCATGCTTGAGAGCTTGCTTCCCATGTATATGGGCTCCTGCCTGCTCCCCCTTCACCCTCCATGCTGCTGCCTCTCTATCAGAGGCAGCAGCACGGAGGTGAGGACAGCAGGTGGATCCTGTGCTTGTGGGGAGCCAGCTTTTAAGCCAGCTCCTTGGGGGCAATGCCTCCTACCCTTGCTGCCTATCAGACGCAGCAAGTGACAGGGGGGAGTGCATGTAGTTGACGAGATTAACCGATAAGCCCAGGCTAGAATATCCCTAGTTCTGATTAAGAATGTTAAAGAATAGTCAACTATGCAAATGCTTATCGGATAGTCCAGTCGACTAGTCGATTCCCCCTCTCCCGCTGCCTCTATTAGGGGGCTCTTGTACATTTCAGAGGAGGAATGTAGAAGTGCCTATTGACTAGTCCATGGAAATTCCATTGACTAGTAAATTACTCGTTATTTAACATCCTTAGTTCTGACCATCTCTAGTAAATACTCCGCAAATCTCAGAGATTAAAGCATTATTCAGGCAGGCTGCATAAGCTGCCATAGTCCTACTAGAATAATTTAACAATCATTTAGCATTTGTATTCCTTGAACAACAAGGAAAATTCATCTTGTTAGCTTGTGTACTTAAAATTATTCTTCTTTGCTACATCCTCAAAACATAATTTTTAAAAAATGGATTAGTTCCAGAAAGAGTGGAAGCTATGTGGATAACACCACAAATCATCACAATCTTGTCCTTATGAAAATTTCTTCTGTTCTGAGTTTTCTTAAATAATAAAAACCAGCAAACAATTGTAAACTTTAAGAAGCTGAGTAGATGTACTAAAACTGGTTCAGTTTTTTTAAACTTTTAAATTAAAAACTATTTGGATAAACTTCAACAAAATCGTGAAAAAACGTACCCTGGTTTTTTAATGCTATAGATCTGGTAATAATATTTTGTCTTTATTTTTCTAAATTCAATAAAGAAATCCAAAGAAAACATTTCCAAACAATTTTCAGTTCCTCCCTGATTCCCATTTTTGAGCAATATTACAATATCCCATTATGTTTTCCCTGATGAAAGCAATCTGTAACTAAGTTTTTTTCCCCACTTTGTGCAATATATTAATTGCCCTGCTCTCCAAAATCTGCCTCATCTCAATTTATAGGTGTCCCAAGGAAGACCCCACAGAGAAAAAAATAATTACTGCAAAAAAAAACGAAAACAAAAAAACTTTTTGCAAATTTCAAAGAAATAAATGAAAAACTGACACCAACCCACAGACCATCAGTTCTCTAATTTGTTTACAAGTGAAATTAGAACTCAAGGAGAAAAAATGCACACCTCTATATAACCTGTGTTGGTGTTCTCCTGTGTAAGACATGGCAGCAGATGGGTTAACTGCTTCTAATGATTACACTGTCCACATGACATACAAATTTAACAACATGATCTATGGAGGCAATTTCAAATGAAATGGCTGTTAGAAAATGTTAACACTCAGTTTAGTGCAAAATACAGCTAGGGAAAAATTTGTCCAAAAGAACAAAGATAATTGCAATGACCTGAGTTACTATACTATAGTTGGAATGAATGCATGTTTTCAGTTTGAATTAATATAAATCGACTGGGTATTGTCCGTGTTCTGGAATGAAAAGTAGTATTTCTAAAAAGATTACATACCACCAAGGCTTTTAAAAGTAGGTTACAAAAGTGATTGCAAATCAGTTTTTCAGTAAGATTTCTTTTTGAGATTCACATGATGTTAACAAGTGCACTGAAAATAATTGGATGATATAACAGAAATGCACTGAACTTACCATTTTGCAGGAGGTAGTGACTGCATGTTTGTTACTCCTCCATTTACTGGTACAACAACTTGTATGTTAGACAGCATACTAGGTGCAGTCATAGACTCTGGGTTGTATTTGTAATCCACTCTTACATCAGTAGTGCTATCATTACATTTCCAGTAAGTTGCAAGATTCAAAGGAGTGGATTGGATGCCATTTGAGGATACCTTTAAAAAAAGATTTTTTTAAAATAGCTATTTACTTCACATAAGGATGCACACAATTGAGATTCTCTCTCTAATCAAGCCTTATAACTGAAGGGGATATTCTTGGGTTAATTAGGAACAAGATTCAAGGCAGACTGGGCTTGGAAGCTTTTACTTCTTAATACCAGAGACTGTCTTTGTCAGATACTTTTTTTTTTTATGGAAGGGATGGAGTGGGGGGGGGGTTTAACCATCACCCCTCTAGCCTCCAAATTCTCTTCCCTTTCTGGCTCTTCCAATACAAAACATTGGGGTCAGGCTGGTTTTCATGTTGTTTTTTGCATTCTACATCACACTGAAGAAATCTGACTGGAGAGGTCCTATTTCTCTCCTCCAGTTGTGAACCATAATAATTTACTTGACAGAGGGTAACAAAGTCATGAGACAATTAGCACAAAAATACTATTAGAAACAAATATCAGAGGGGTAGCCATCTTAGTCTGGATCTACAAAAGCGACAAGGAGTCCTGTAGCACCTTATAAACTAACAGATGTATTGGAGCATTAGAAACAAAATTTGCCAAACAAGTGAAGCATAGACATAGCTGCTCCTATAGGCTGACCATGTCACATACAAAGAGCCTCTGGTGTATCCCCACAGTCATCTTACAAGCTTCCTGCGTGCAGTTGTCCCCTCCCTTTCTATTTGAGGGACATGCTGTTATGGTCTCCCTCATACCAGGGGATCTGTGTACCCCTAATGGCTCCCTCATGTCTGGGACTCTGTGCTATCCCATTACTGCTTCCTGCACACCAAGTTCCCCCATTATCTGCCCCCCTTATGCTACGGGCTCTGTGTGACCCCTCATTGTCTTATACTAGGTCTCCCCTATATTCTTCAAGAGTTCTGTATGTTCTCCCTGCATCCCAGGGGCAATTTGTGCCCTTCCATACTTCCCTCACATACCAGTGTCTTTCACATCCCCCCAGCAAGGATTCTAGATGGCCCTTTCCTCCCCCACCCCATGTTAGGGGCTTCAGGTCTCCCACACTCCCTCCCATGTCAGGGGCTCATGTGCACTCCTATTGCCATATCACCAGGTGTTGTATGGCCTCCCCCCCATGCCAGAGACTCTGTATGCCTCCCATGACCCATTTCTTTCCCTCCCACACACTCTCCTTTTCAGGGCATCAGCTTTTTAAAAACTGTATTGGAAGATAAGGAGAACTGCTATCCAAGCAGAGGTTTATGGATGGCATCAACTGGTCCTTTGATCTATAAACAATAACAGAGCTGCTGAATAGCAGTTGCTGGGTCTCCTTGGGCTTGCATAGACTATGGGGAAGATTCAAAACAAAATATGCAAATCTTCTTCCAATCTCACTTTCGAAAGCAGAGCTTTCGGAAGTGAAAGTAGTTTCAACGCTTTTTTTTGGGCAACCCTCCTTCCCTTTCGAGAAGCTGAGTAAAGCGGGGGGAGGTTGCGAAAAAAAGCATCTCGACTACTTTCACTTTTGAAAGCTCAGCTTTCGAAAGTGAGATCAGAAGAAGATACGCAAATTCCCACGGAATTTGCATATCCTCTTTCAACTCTTCCCCGTAGTCTAGATATAGCCCGTGTGTCCTCATTTCTCCTTTTTGATTTTTCTAGTTTCACCAAAATTAACAGGAATATGTGTAGAACATTTCCTGAATTTTTGGAATTGGATAGATGCAGCATTCAAAAGTTACATTATAAACAATCAAATTGAGTATAAGCTCTCATTTCTGACAAAAGTCAAAGGTTGGAACCTTGCATAAATGTCACATGCTCAGAGCAAATATGAGCAAACACAAAAATCATCAAGCCAGAAGCAGCAGCAGCAAGAAAGCACCAAGGGCAAAATTTGATCCAGCAGCTAGGTGAGGTTCTAATGTTTGGAACAGTCTAATGCCGGTGCAGCTTAAAACCCATCCAACTAAATGGTAACACTCTTCCTCTATGTCCACACAAACAATAATTCTCATAGTCTTTTTACATGTGAGATATGCAAAAGTTCCTTAAAAATCTCCAAATAAAAATATTATTTACCTGATATTTTAAAACATCAACATTATAATAAGAAGCAGATGGATTCTGCTCTGATAATTTCTTGAGGTAGACTGTAACAGCTTGCATGTTCATCCAAAAATCTTTTGTACTGGAGTCACTTTGTGACTGGTCACTACACGTGAAATGAAGATAGGAATCAGAATACAAATATCAGTTTTCTTATCCTGGATGTCTTAACATTAAGTAGTAGATCTTTCCCTTTATTTTTTACACTTTTTTCAATCACAGTAAGAGGTTGCAACATAACTGCATCTTTCGGAATATTAAGAAACATCAGTTATCTATTCAACACTGGCATTCAACACACATTCACACTCCTGGATTACAGCTGAATGCCAGTGGTACCAATAATTAAGGCTGTGTCTGGATTGTACCTTCAAGCAGACATAATGTTAAACTGCATACAGTGATACCTTGCAGGGAAAAATCTACAAAAGTATCTTTAAAAATAAATGTAATCTAATCTAATATTATAAAAACACTAAAATGCCTTGATCACAATGTGGAGGTTACTTACCTGTAACTAGAGGTTCTGCAAGATCTGTGGTCCCTATGTCTAGTCCACACATGGTATGCATACACTCTAAGCATCTAAGATCAGATATTTCCAGCAGGTTGTGTCCATTGGTCCACGCCTGTACTCCACTCATGCTCTGTACTGAGGTTCGGAAGGACAGTGCAGAACAAAACTTCTTCAGTTCCTTCTCTTTACTGAAAATCCAGTCATGATCCAAAATAGAGGGGAAGAACAGCAGACAGTTGCATAGAGATAGGGACATATCTTGAAGAATCTTCAGATACATGTAAATAACCTGCCTTTCTTCTTTGTGTGGCACTCTCCACGTGTATGACTGGTAAGTAGTATTCAAACAGGTGGGAGTGAGAGGATGCAGGCAATATAAATGTCTAACACTGCTGTCTGAATAGCTGAATCTGAAGAAGAGTCCGAGACTAAGGCATAATCCTTTGTGAAGGCATCGATGGAATTCTAGGTTGTCACCTTACAAAGTACTAGTACAGGTATTTTTCAAAGACATATTATTGATTTGCATGTGCTCTAGAAGAGTGAGCCCTCTTCCCACCCAGCAATGGAAGATGCTACAACTGGTAACAGTGATATAACTGGAGCTCCACTTAGAAAAATCTCTGAGCAGATAGCATCTGTTGCTGGGAGTTCTCTCATACAGCAAAAATAGTTAAGGTGCTTCCCTGTTTTTGTTCTTTACAGATCAAACACTAGAGCCTGCCTGATGTCAAGGGAATTAAGTCTTTTAATTGGAAGCATGAGGTCTGGGAAGAAAACCAGTAAGTGAATAGGTTTATTCATACAAATCTCAGAAGTAACTTTTGCAATAAATTTTGGGTGGTGAAGAGAAACCATCTCCTTGTGAAATGTGTTATATGCCAAGTTGGTCAGCATTGCTCCAAGTTTACTCATGACTTCTGGCTGACATGATGTCAATAAAGGTAACCTTTATGGGCAGGTGAGACATCAAGCATATGCCCATGGTTCAATGGGTGTCCTGGTATGCACGAATAGTATACAACTAAGATCCCATGGCAAACACTTTGGGAATCTGACTGTTGGTGGGTTAGTAAAAATAGAATAGCCACAAGATGGAAGGCTCTGACTGCTGCTATAGGTGGACCTGCAGCAAGTTAATGAAAAGTCCTGATGGTCTGAGGTTGAGGAGGTAGTCTAAATGGCAGGAATACCTGTTTTGGGGAATAGCTGTGTCATGGCTGAAATCCTCAACCTGGCACTTCTAGTATAGATAATGTGGGTTGGCTAGGAAACTAAAAACTCTATCAGATCCCATCTCCACAGCTCTCAGAGACAAAAAAAAAAGGTTTTCCTGATTTCAGTTTCTCCTGAAATTCAGTAGTATTACCACGACCAAGTGTATCCCTTTTTTCCAGGAGGAAATCACTTGGAATCTCTTCACTGAGGGCAACCCGCCATCCCCCAACTTCCTTTCCCCTAGGAGTAGGGTTGCCAAATGGTTTAACCAAAAATACCAAACACTCACACACCCCCCCACCAAAAAAAAAGGGGGGGGGAAATTCTGTTGAGGGGAAAAAAAGGGGGGGGGACCAAAGTTGTTGAGGAAAGAAAAAAAAATTCAGCATGGCCCCTTTAAAAAGAGGCTCTCTGTTCTAGCCACAAGACAAGCCCCTGTGGAACCAATTAAGGGGGGGAGGGGGGGGGAGGCTGGGCCGGGTCAGGTTGCTGAGTATGTCGTAGAGTTTGCCAGGTGTCTGGTATCTTTGCCGCCTGGCCAGGGGTGGGGGAGACACACCAGACATTTTAGGTGTCCAGTATTTTCTGAATTTTTTTTTTTACCGGACAGGAGGCGAAAATACTGGACTGCTCGGGTCAATACCAGACACCTGGCAACCCTACCAAGGAGTAGGAAAACAAACAAGGACAGTCTCACAGAGAACAATGAACCTGTACTCTCTCTCTGGTAATGTGTCTGCAGCAAGGCACTTAAGTTGAAGGACACAAAAGATCAACCAATACTGGTTAACAGAGCAAAAAAAGGAAACACTTATTATTAAAACAAGAGTATTGTTGCAAGTATAGTCTTGGTGTTTAAAAAAAACATGAATTGAAAGAAAACTCAAGGATTCTCCCTGGGATTAATTCTTGGTTACAAGGGGGGGGGGGGGCGGGAAGGACAATTAACCAGCTCAGACAATTTCCAAACCCCAAACAAGGAAAATAATAAACCTGATGGACTACCTAAACCTTTTCCTACTCATGCGTTCTGATGAACCCACGGGATCTGTTTGGGGTGTGTGTCATTTCTTCCCTCTGTGCCTGGAGAAGATTCCCGTCTTTCTCTAACAAAGGAGACTGCTTCCTCCAGTTTGAAATTCTTTAGCTGCATTTCATTGGCTCAGTGCAGAATAGCTTAAAGTTATCTTAATCCTTTCCTCGCTCTCCAGATAAGTTAGGCTCTCCTTTGCAGCTCCCATTCATGACAAGCTGCTTGTGTTACAGTCAGGTAGAGAACTGCCTCCATTTAGCTATATAGCATTTTCCAAGAGTCTTTTCTGCTGTAATTGAGAACCGTTTGAACAACCTCTGAGCACATATATTTTTGGTCTGAGACCCATCCAAATACCAGCCTGTGAGGTAAAAGAGTCCAGGTTGCGACTTGACTTGGCAGATCTGGGAAGGGTTGGATGCTGATGGGAGGCTGGCTGATGTTCAAAGGAAGCATGGGCCAGTTGGGTATGATAGAATGACTTTGTTTTGCTGTGACTTATCTTTCACAGAATATGTGGTAGCAGTAGGATGGGAGGAAAGACATACCTCAGATGGTCTGTCCAGGATAGGACAAGGGCATCACACTTGGACTCCTCTGGATGCTCTGGAGCTCCTTGCTCCTAGAGCATTATAAATTGAAATTTTTGTTTGTCTGGGAGACAAATTGGTCCCAGGAAAGCATTCCACAGTGAAGTGAAGATTTTATTCAAAGCAGAATTGTGTATTTCTCAGTTATGGTCTGTGGAGTGGTGCCTACTGAGATTATCTGCCAGAGTTATGCATACCTAGAAGATATGTTGCTGAGTGTGAGATGTGGTTCTGGATACAGTAAAGTATACGCAGTTGTTTTTCTGGTTATGAAACAAGATGCAAAGACAGCTTCAGACACATAGTATTCCTTAAAGGTGGTAAGAAGGAACTGGAGAAGCAACACTGCTTCTTACACATGTGCCACCCGTGGAATACCTTTATCATCACACAAAGAACATATGTTAGGACCCAGTGTCACTACCAAAAATGAGTTAAGGCCATGTTTTTCCATAGCCTATCATATTTGGATTTGTTAAACCTGAGTTTCCTGTGTTTGTAATCTTTGATTTTGATGCCATTAGTTATATTTTAATAAAATAAACAAAAAAGCCACCTATTTATTACTACTGGGGTCTTTGTCTTAATTTTAAAAATGCAAACTAAAACAGCTGCTACCCACTGGTCTCTCCCAATAAAACTCCCCACCTACTCAAATGTCAGTTCCTGTTAAGGCCCTTCCTCCCCACAAATGCCGAACAAACAGTTCTTGCAACATGTCCTGATAATCAAACAAGTACTCTCTGAACAAGTGGACTTAATTATTTGTTACATTCATTTTGTAAGTTCATTCTGAATATAGGACAAATATTATGAAAATCAGACAAGAAATTAATTGTCTCCTATTTCCCACCCCCTTGGGGGAAAAAAAGGTTATATACATCCAGTGTACTTTACACTACTGGTTAAGACTGTGCCACTATTGCCAATGTAAACTTTATTTTGATAGGCTGATCTGTCACTATGAAAAATTACTTCATACTACTGTTGTATATAAATTCTGACAATAAGATGCAATATTTTTATTACAAAAAAAACTAAGCAGCTTTGATTCAAATTGTCTTTTGTTTGCAAGTTTGGAGAGGCAAAAGCAATTAATATATTCCAAATTATATTTCCCTTCAAATAACTTAAAACTACTTGATTAAAATTCACTTTTGCTAAGTGATTAAGTATATTTTGGTATTTTTAAAAAAAAGAGTTAAGATGTTGCAATTAGCACAGATAAGAAGTTTTCTGACAAAACAGAAAATTAGAAAATGCCAGTTCAACAAATGCAAAACATCTCAAGGAATCAGTATCAATTTGGGTTTGACAAACTTGCATTGAATCACAGGGAGGGATCAACTGGAAACCTACATAGTTCCCTTAGCTTTTATGTTCTCAGGGGCTCATGGGTCTGAGGCAGCTTTGGTATGGGGACTGTCCTGAAGCCAGAAACCTCTGGCTTACCATGGCCATGGAAGCCCTGTTATGTGGATTATATGGGTCTGCAACTCCATGTGGTGGTTTTCCAAAATTATTTTCTGAAGAGATTTCTAGTTTGCAAGAAATTTCAAAACACTGAAATTTCTCGCAAACCAGAAATTCTTTCAGGCAGCGCTAACTGCAGTTTACAAACTAGTTACTTCTACTTGGGCACTGCTCCCCGCCGCCCCCCTTAAGAATTTTCAAAAGTCCTTTAGCTGTGGATAGCATATGCCTCATCTATATAGTATTCCAAAGGTTCCGATCTACGGTATAGAAGATTTATCCCCACCCCCAATGCTAACTGACAGGGCAGAAGAACTTTTCTATTAATTGCAAGCTAGGAGACTTCCAAGTGAAGGCTGACACTTCAATCGATCATTCCAATGTGATCCTTGTACAAAAAATGTCATTAAACTTGAAGTGGGAGTGTCAGCCGTCTTAACTTTGAAATTTCTCATTTATTTCTTTCAATGACTAGGTTTATTGTTCATATACTTAAAACATCTATTTATGTGTTTACATAAGTGAAAACTGGTTTAATTTTTAAACAGAGCTTGTTTAAAAATAATTTACAAATACCTATGCAAAGAGACATCTATAGATTCATACAACTAGATTTTTAAGCCACTTTTAGAGTTTTAGTCATGTGATTCCCATTATACATAATGGAAATTTCAAGTCTAGTAATCTGTGTAATTCTTACACTGGGATTAAAGTGAGAGTGCTGAAAAGAAACTAAGCATCAAAAAATAGAGGGCAATTTACTGGAGCTTAAACCAAATTCACAGCAAAGTTTAATCAATCAATAAGGTAAGGGATAAGTTGTTTAAAATAATAATGCAACAATCCACATTTTAAAATCACATTAGCTAGTAGATAAAAAAATACAAAACCTGTATACAAGTTGTGCATTTGGAAGAATCTGCTCTAGTTTGCTTGTGTTTTTTACCCTGAAGCAGAGTACAGCCGGAGATGGGTTGCTGGTGAAGACTTTAATAATTCCACTTGGGAATGACACTGTCATGTCACCAGTGATTTTCACAATACATCTGGGAGAGAGATGAGAGAAGAGCAATTCTATTACAATTGAATTAAAATACCCAGTGTTTAGTGCATGTCAAATTTTAGTATTAATTTTGAAGATCTACTGTTTTTAGAATATTTGCAACTTATTCATAAATTTAAAACATAAATTGATTCTATATGAAGAGAAGGTGGCACTATGACTTATGGCACTACCTCTTTCACCTCTTGGGATAGGATTAAAAAATAGATGAAGTTGCAAGTGAAATGAATTTGGTGGATAAAGCAGTCTTTTGGTGAACTTCAATTTCCATACCACAAACACAAGGCACAACTATGAGTAGGAGATTGCTACAACTGGCATAACAAGGGTGTTGCAGGTAGGGATGAGGTGCTTTAAGCTGTGTGGGACAATTTGCATATAGCACCTACCTGAACTACGCCTAGCAGTGGCCAGTGATAAAATCACCCTCTCATTTTTCATCAGACATTCATTTCAACGATTTTACCACATTCTTCTAAAGTTTCACCATTTTCCCCCATAATTAAAAGAAGAGAAGAAAGACCAATTTGTTTTCTAAATGTAACTCAGTACAGTCAAAGCAATTCACTATTTAACTAACTTTGTAGGATCTGCTCCTTTAAAGTAGGCGTTAACAGATTCAGTAAAGGCTACTGCAACAGGCAGGGTGTCCTGGTTTCCAAGGGTGACAGGGCTGGGACCACGTGAAACACCTAGAATACATATATATGGTTTATAGGTTTAATTTTCAAAAAGCTTACCAGCTAGATTTCAGAAAGATCGACTACCTGTTATCACAAGAAGCCGCTACCATCAGCTTCACAGCAAGTCCAAAGCATATTTTTTTAAAAGTGTGTAGAAAAATGCATTTGAAAAACATTTAAAATCAGAATATAACACAGTTAAAGCACTAAGCAATGATAAGCAACATCAGGAAACAGGACTATCAGAATGACACTTTAAACAAGGATTGCATATGACATCAACTGTAACACTGTATTAATTAAAGCCAACGGTACCCAAAGGAAGTTACAGGGGGTAGCCATGTTAGTCTGTAACTTTAACAAAACAAGTAGTTCTGTAGTACCTTAGGGACTTAGAGAGCTTTCATGGGCAAAACCCACTTTCTCATGAGCAGAGAAGTTAAAAGGAATATCTGTATTCCTAAAACAAACTCTCTACTATAGGCTTATCATATGAAGACAAATACAGTAAAAGAAAAGGATCATCATGGACAAGCCCCTGAATCCAATTATGCACATAAAAATCCCAAGCAGTTTAGTCTTATTCCACACAGTTAAAAATGCCAATACTTAATTTAAGTCCTAAGAAGGCAAACACTTTTCACATGAGATGATCACATAAAAAAATCTTATTGAGATTTTTATGTCCACCTGAAAAGAATAAGGGTATGCCTTAGAGTTACAAGGAAATATGCACCACTTTACTAGTAATAAAAAAGCCCTAATTAATAGAATATATAATCCTCCTTAGGCCCTAAGAAGTACTGTCAGCCCAAGCATTCAAAAGTCACGAGCCAAATTAATGGAAACTAATGGGTCCATGTTTTTATCATGAATCAGCAAAACTGGACCATTAATTTCCATCTATGTAGTAAAAATGCTCAACTATGGAGACAGCACATAATACAAAGTCATCTATAACAAAGAGTTAAAATATGTTTAGGCTATGTGTATTGCTCTACCATTGTACGGGAATGTATCCTCTTTTCATCAGAGCAATAGGAATAATGATTAGACAGCTCAAACCCAGAGCCAGACTAGAAGGTGATAATTTCCTATTAAATACATGATGTCTTTTACAGAGGTACCAATAGTTGATTGATAGTAATATTTTTCTTTTTGTATTTATAGATAAATCCAAACTGATCCATTACAGAGAATTATGCAAAGTCTGTTAAAATTATTGTATACATATATTTTTTCCATTCTGTAAAAGAAATATGGAAATTTCTTGTTTGCTGAAAATAACTATCTTCCTTAATACACTACAATTTGCACATATTTATGGGGTCACGGGTACATGAATATATGCAAGTGCACACATACATATTTCTCTTTGTTTTGGCCACATGTAGGGCACTAAAAATCAAGTTTCTTTTTTCAGCTTTTACGGTGCTATGCAAAAAATAAAAACATCCGAAACAAAACTTCTTAGTCCTTATTATAAAGACAGATTTAACATTGTAAATCAGTGTTCTGTTGGCCCATTTGCTGTGCAGCCAGGCACAAAATGCTGAGAACCCTTGTCCGGAGTGAGAAGGGAGGCTGGAGCTAGAGATCCAGACATAGGGGAATAATAAAACAGAGGGAGAACAAAGTGGTGGCGGAGGCTGAGAAGGAAAGAAGCAGGCTGAGCTGCAGGAATAATGAGGAGTGGGAGGCAGCAACTTTATGGGGGGGATGAAGGGCTTTAAAGAGGCAGGCATGAAGGAATGGTGCTTTGAGAGGCTGCAGAAAACTTGAAGAGCAGTGGACAAGCCCAGTTTTAGTGTGTATAGGAAGGAAACAATTCCGAACACATGTGGGGTTTTCAAATTACTGTTCAGTAGTGTTAGAACTGATTTTTAAGTAGATGAGGAAGTATTTGAATTGATTTGCATTGCAGAGGAAATTGGTTGCGAACAAGGGACTTCATTTTGATTTCAGGAGTTGGGTAGTCTCTTTGTCATGCATCATGAAAAAGTTAGAACAGCCAGACTTTGTTACATCTTTGATGCCATTAGAAACTTCAAATGGGACCCATCCCTTTCTTCTGCTGCCATCTCTCTCTCCGGCCCCTGAAAAACAAGGGGAAAGAAACAGGGAAAAGCAGCCTTCTTTTTTCCTCTGGTTGCAAGGCCTTGGGGAACAGGGTACGCAAAAGACAATTTTAGTTGGAATGTCCTCTCTTCTTTTCAGCTTTGAGTACCAGAAGCCTATTGATAGGGTTATGTAGCTTCTCTCTTGAGCCAAACAGCAACAGTTTGAAAAGTTAGTAGGACTTTGAGACTTCACTGACAAGGGCACCCCAGACTTCAACATGCGTTTTACAAATTTTAGCTCTTTTGAGATTTAAATGATTTTGAGGTTTGAGTGTGCAACAAGTAAAGTAGCTCCACAGTTTCATTACATGAAGAGTGGCTCCAGTAGAATTATAAAGAGGTGCCTGGATCCTACTATCAAACAGGTTGAAGCACTTTTAATTTTGCTAAATTAATCTGCTGAAGAGTAATGAACAGTATCTGGAAAAAAAGTAACAATTATTTATGCTTGAAGTTTTCAAATATTTCAGAGTTTTCCTTACTGAAATTCCACATAGAAAACAGGTTCTTTAAAAGTGCAATTAAAGATTGTCCTTTTAAAAGTTCAAGATAATTACTTCTTTTTGAGGAAGACTATGATGAAAGAGTAAGGAGAAGAAGACCATAGGCTTTACCTCAGTTTTTTTTAAAATATTTAAATGACTGATCATATCAATTTCAAATGATAAACACAAAACAACTGATTAAACAGCTTAGCTTCAGAGCTATTTTATATCTGGAAGATACTAGAGATTGCTAGAGGAACTTAAGTCACGAAGAACTAAAATTGTATTAGGTACAATTTTAGGATAATTAGTTAACACATAAATCATCTTCTAGAACAATACCTGCAGGTGTGTCACAAAGTTTTTCAATCGTAGGGAGTTTTCCAATGACTATATCATCATCTATTACATTTGAATGAAACAAAACATTGCGAGAAAACAAAATATTTCAAGCAATTATACAAAGCAAAATTATATTTAAATGGAAAGATATTTGAAAAATAAAAATTTTAATTCAAGATTAACATATAAAATGAATTAGTTAAGAAACAGACATTTCCACAAATCCTCTGAAACAATATACATTAGCTGGAGTTAAGTTTAATTTAGAAGACTAAAGTTGCAATAGTGTCCAGTAGTTAAATATATTAATAATCAGTCCTGCAAATGGGAACATTAGGTTAAAAAAATACATTTTTATAAAAACCCAAAATGTCCTTGCTTAGTTACACCTTAGGTTGTCAAAACTGAAATTTTTTTTAAAAGAAATAAAGGTCCTGATCCTGCGAACACTAACATGTAACTTTATACATCTGACTAGCCCCTTGAAGGTCAATGGTACTATTCATGTATATTTCAGGATGGGGGGACTAATTTACTTTTCACTATTTATGCCCTTTACTTAGTTCATTTATTTCACTCAACTTGGAGAAAGGAAAAGACCATCAGTTCCTGATTTTGGTTCCTATGTATCTGTATAACTCTACAATATGGGGTTGTAAGCAAGGCAAGGGAACATTTAAATCACTAAAAATAATTTAAAAACAATTTTAATGGCACTAATTCTATTAATGCTATGTTTTATAAAAGAAAAAACCTGATTGCAGGCCTAAATACAATAGTTTCTTTAAAAGCAATTAAATTCAATCCTGATCAATTTATCTACATCTAAGGATAATTGCAATATCAAGTAGACTAATGACAGCTTGAACTTAATGAATACATTTCCTGCATACCAAGTAAAAAAAAATTCACTGAAAGATCTGCCATATTGGATCCGACCAGTGGTCTATCTAGCCCAATATTCCATCTCTGACAGTATTCAGTACCAGATACTCCAAAGGAAGCTGAAGAAAATGTAAATTTGGACAAATATGACTATTGTCTCCTAACATTCAGATGTCAGTGACTCAGAGCTATACACTGTCATTCTTCAGGGCATATATAAGAAAAAGTTATAAAAATTACAGGCTACAGACACATAAAACAGTTGTTCATCAACAGTCTGAATTACTTACCTACTGTGGGTGTATTTGCTGCACTTAGAGAAGCAGAAGAGGATATTGATGAGATACTCTCTGCACGTGCCAAAGGAGCTATAGGCGGTGGACTGGAGTTAGAGGTCAAGGGTGGGCTGAATGGCCTCGGCTTAAAAGAAAATATGTCAATATAATTACATACATATAAACGATTTTAAATGGATGAAACAGAAAGGAAATCTTATGACAGACAGAACCAGAAAAGACCTACTTCATTCCTTGCCTAATGCAAAACTGCTCCCTACTATATTTGTGCTAGTGTTTTTTCCACCCTAATTTTCAAAGTAAAAAAGTTATGAACTACCACCATTTCTCCTGAGCAGTTATTCTGTCATTTAGATTATTATTAGGAAGTTTTTCCTCAGTCAGTTTTTAATGAATTAACATGATGCTTTGCCTATTTAACAGTCTAAAGTAACCCCACTTAAGGCTGAACTAAGTGCCAAAGAAGCAGAGAGCCTAAATTTTTATGCTGATGCTTGAACTGGCAGCCCTGAATACATGAGCATTATCTGTGGGTGACTATTATGGCCATGAAAGTGGCTTCAATCCCAAGATTAATCAGGAAGAGCAAATCTGAAACATGGAGACAAGATTTTTGGCTCTGCAACCTACATCTCCTTTCTTACAGCACCCAGAACCTGTAAAAAAAAAAAAGTCAGGTAGTACAGTGATGGGTAATACAGAAATGAATGTAGGAGTAAAAAAACGGTTACTTACCTGTAACTGTTGTTCTTTGAGATGTGTTGCTCATGTCCATTCGAATCAGGTGTGTGCGCCGCGTGTACCGCGTCTCCGGAGCGTTTTCCCTAGAGGTACCCATAGCGCCGGCAGGTCACCCCCTGGAGTGGCGCCGCTATAGCGGAGCATAAGTACCCCTGCCGGCGCTCCCCCTCCTCAGTTCCTTCTTGCCAGACACTCCGACGAAGCGGAGGTAGGGGGGGAATCGAATGGACATGAGCAACACATCTCGAAGAACAACAGTTACAGGTAAGTAACTGTTCTTTTCTTCTTCGAGTGGTTGCTCATGTCCATTCGAACCAGGTGACTTCCAAGCTAACCCCACTTCACGGAGGAGGGGTCGGAGCACCCAGAAAGACAAGTCCATGAAAGTTGAACAACCCAAACATATTTATTCAAGTAACAGAACACAGAGAACTGCTGAAAAAAAGTGCAATGTGGTACAGAGAAACAAACACAGTTACAACACCGACCTGAGGACCGCAGAACCCAACCCTGCGTCCTCCCTGGCCTGCTGTGTCAGCGCATAGTGCGCTGTAAAGGTATGCACTGACGACCACGTGGCTGCCCTGCAGATTTCGGTAATCGGAACCTGCGCCCCAAAGGCTACAGAGGACGCCTGCGCCCTGGTGGAATGTGCTGTAACCTGGGGCGGGACCTTCCCGGCCAAGACATAACACTCCCTGATACACTCCGCGACCCAACTGGACAACCTCTGGGTCGAGATAGGGAGCCCTTTCATTCTGTCCGCAAAAGCAACGAACAGTTGTGTGGACTTACAAAAGGCTTTCGTTCTATTGACATAAAAGGCTAACGCCTGCCTAGCATCTAGGGAGTGGAGCATTTGTTTCCTAGGAGAGGAATGGGCTTTGGAAAGAAAACCGGAAGGTAAATTTCTTGGGAGAGATGGAATGGTGACACCACCTTGGGGAGAAAAGCTGGGTGAGGACGGAGCCTCACATTATTCTCCGAGAACACTAGGTAGGGCGGGTTTAAAGTTAGCGCCCTCAGCTCGGAGACCCTGCGAGCCGACGTAATGGCTACAATGAACGCAACCTTCATAGAAAGGTGCTTCAAAGAGCACATGGCCAGCAGCTCAAAGGGGGGGGGGGGAGCGCGACAAGTCTAGACAAGACGAGGTTAAGGTCCCAGGCGGGGAGAGGGGGTCTAACTGAGGGGTACAACTTATCCAAACCCTTAAGGAACCTTTTGACCACAAGGTCAGAGAACAGAGAGACTCCAGCCGATCCAACATGGAAGGCGGAGAGTGAGGCCACATGTACTTTGATAGAAGAGGTAGAGAGCCCACCGGACTTGAGTACGAAGAAGTAGTCCAGAATGGACGGGACAGGTGCACAGGATGGGTGCACCCCCCTTCTGGACACCCAAGATGAGAACCGCCGCCACTTGGCTGCATAGGACCGCCTGGTGGATGGCTTCCTACTACCTAGGAGCACCATCTGCACCTCCTGGGAACACTCCCTTTCCGGTTGCATCAGCCACGGATAAACCAGGCCGTCAGGTGGAGAGAGCTGAGATTCAGGTGAACCATGAGCCCCGTCCCAGGGCTGGGTCAGGAGATCCTGATCCAGCGGGAGCGTTATAGGCTCCTCGCTGAGCATATCCACCAGGATAGGGAACCAGAATTGCCTGGGCCATCGAGGGGCTATCAGGATGACCGTGGACCTGAAAATCTTGACCCTACTCAGAACCCTGGGAATAAGGGGAAACGGAGGGAATGCATAGAGGATGCCTGCCAGCCACGGCACAGTCATGGCATCGCCCGTGGAGTGTTCCCTCAGCCCCAAGAAGGAGCAGTAACTCTGGCACTTGGTGTTGTGTGCCGAGGCAAACAGGTCTACTAGGGGACAACCCCACCTGTTGAAGACCTGATGAACAGCCGAATCCCTGAGGGACCATTCGTGAGCTCCAAAAGACCTGCTCAGAGCATCAGCCAGCAAGTGTTTGCACCCCAGCAGGTATTCTGTCTGCAAAAGTATATCATGCGCTACACACAGGTCCCACAGCAGCAAAGCCTCACGACAGAGGGGAGGCGACCAGGCTCCCCCCTGCCTGTTGATGTAGAACACAGCCGACGTGTTGTCCAGGCACACCAGGACGGAGCGGCGCGAGAGCCTCATCAGGAAGGCCTTGCAAGATTTCCTGACTGCCCTGAGCTCCCGGACATTTATATGTAGGGCCCGCTCTGCAGGGGACCACAAGCCCTGGGTCCTGTGATGCCCCAGGTGCGCTCCCCAACCCAGGTCCGAAGCGTCTGTGACTAACGTCACCGAGGGGGAAGTACAGTAAACGGAACCCCACTGCACACCACAGTCTCCTGAGTCCACCACTGTAAGGAGGCAACTACCGCTGGAGGCACTGTCAGTACCATGTCCCAGAGACCCCTGGACTGGTCGAATGCCTTCGCTAACCAGGCCTGCAACGATCTGAGCCGCATTCGAGCGTGGCGTACTACATAAGTGCATGCCGCCATATACCCCAGCAGCCTCGAGCAGACTCGGGCGGTCGTAATGGGGAACCGGGTTAACTCGGAGACCAACTCCACTATAGCTAGAAATCTGTTCCTGGGGAGGAATGCGCGCGCCACCCTGGCGTCCAAGAGGGCCCCCACGAATTCTAGGTGCTGAGAGGGAGTCAATGATGACTTTTCCTCATTCAGCATGAGGCCTAGTCTTAAGAGGAGAGTCCTTGTGAGGGAAACATGAGCCTCCACTTGTTCGTAGGATCGACCACGAATTAGCCAGTTGTCTAGGTACGGAAAGACGTGTACCCCCTTTTTGCGGAGGAACGCTGCTACGACCGACATGCATTTTGTGAAGACCCTGGGTGCTGTCAAAAGTCCAAAGGGGAGCACCGTAAACTGGAAGTGATAGCAGGACACTATGAAGCGGAAAAACCTCCTGTGGCTGGATCTTACTGCCACGTGGAAGTAAGCGTCCTTGAGATCGAGAGTTGCGCACCAGTCCCCTAACTGTAACACTGGGATGACAGAGGCCAGGGATACCATTCTGAATTTGGATTTCACCACCATCTTGTTGAGGTCCCTGAGGTCTAGAATGGGACGAACCCCGCCCTTGGGTTTTGGGACAATAAAATACCGGGAATAAAACCCCTTGTCCCGTAAGTGAGAAGAGACCCTCTCTACCGCTCCCTTTTGGAGAAGCGCTAACACCTCCTGACGGAGAATGCCTTCGTGAGAGGTGTCCCTGAAAAGGGACGGGGCGAGCCCAGGAAAGGAATAGTATAGCCATCCCTGACTATTCTCAGAACCCAAGCATCGGTGGTGATTTCTGCCCAGGCGCGGGCAAAGTGGGATAACCTGGCCCCAAACAGAGGGCCAGGGTGGGAACTGGTGCACAACTCTCTAGAGGACCATCAAAATGGGTGCTTGGACTGTTGAGAGGGGCCCTGTTCAACCCCACAGGGGTTGTCCCCCCTCAGGCGGCGACGACCACCTCTGGACGAAGACGGGGCCGCAGCAGCCCCCGCAACCCCACTGGGAGCGCGAGGACAGCGTCTCCAGTAATCCCCACGGGGGACCTGGGACTGTGTTCTCCCCTGTTGTCTGTAGGGAAGCTGACGTCGCTGAGGAGCCAGTGTGTGGATCCCCAAGGACCGGAGAGTCGACCTCGTGTCTTTGAGCATATGGAGCCTCGAGTCGGTATGCTCGGAGAACAACGCTTTGCCATCAAAAGGCAGGTCCTGTATAGTAGTCTGGACATCAGGAGGTATTCCAGACACCTGCAGCCAGGCACCACGGCGCATAACTACACCCGACGCCATAGTGCGGGCTGCAGAGTCAACGGCATCCAAGGAAGCCTGAAGAGCCATGTGGGCGATGGTTCTGCCCTCCGTGGTCATAGCCGCAAACTCTTGACACACCTCGGTAGGGAGTTTATCTTTGAACTTATCCATTGCCTGCCATGTGTTGTAAGCATATCGGCTCAGCACTGCTTGCTGATTAGTGATGCGGAGTTGCATCCCACCGGTGGCATACATCTTGCGCCCCATTAAATTGAGGCGTTTGGGCTCCCTAGCCTTCGGGGACGGCCCCGGCTGCGGAAGCCTCTCCTTCTGAGCCGCGGCTTGGACGACCAAGGACCGCGGGACAGATTGGGAATACAGGTGCTCGTGTCCCGACTGCGGGACATAATAGCGCCTCTCAACTCCCTTTAAGGTAGGGATTAAGGAAGCCGGGGTCTGCCACAGGGCATTTGTGATCTTAGCCACAGTTTTGTTGAGTGGCAAGGCCAAACGGGTGGGCGCATCGTTGGACAGGATGTCTATCATCGGATCAGTGTCCTCTACTACTGGCTGCACTGGGACACCCAGGTTGGAGGCCAGACACTGGAGCAAATCCTGATGCAACCGAGCATCCATGGTCGGCATCGCCGGTGCAGGATCTGCTAAGGCCTCATCAGGAGACGACGATGACGACTCCTGAATTGGCACTGGATCCAGCGTAGGGCCCGGTTGGGGGGGCCGGCTGGGCAAGCACCACCGTGTGTGGAGGTGGCTCTGGCACCGAAGCCTGCGGGTCTCTAGCAGTATCTAGGGTTGCAGTCCTCTGAGGCGAGGGAGGGGGTTGCGACAGTGACGGGGGCGCTCGGTGCCCGGAGACACTGGACACCGCGGACGGGGGCACAGGCCCTTGCCACTGATGGTATACCCACGACGTCCAGAAAGGCCAGTGCGGCTGAGGCGGCCAAGTCTGTTGTATGTGCGAACAATCGCGCCGGGAACAGGATCTATGCTCCGACGAAGCCCTCGAGGACCCCGATCTAAAAGAGCCCACATCCGAATCTGAAGAATAATCAGACTTGGGCCAGGGTGGCGCCGATAACGAGTACCCCGTTACCATCGGGGGGCGAACCTGGCCATGGATTCCGGCTTGCCCGCGTGCGTGCAGTGAGGTCGTACCGGTGCCGGAAAGACAGGTTTCGGGCCTGACTGTGGCGCCGACACGGTGCACGTTGACTGCGGTGCCGAGGTCAGTGCCGGTTGTGGGTGTGGAACTGCAGAGTCCAAGCTCCCCAGAGATGGCGCCCCTACCGGTGCCGCCATCGGCGCCATGGTGGGTAAAACTGATGGCGCCGGAGCCGTGGTGGTTGCCCTAGAAGGGATTGGCATCGTTGGCAATGGTGGTACCGGCATGGCCCATGGGGCCGATGCCGCTACTAGAGTCGGTGCCGAAACTTGCAGAGGCCCGGTACTGGTACTGCTGACGGTGCCACATGGCCTGGGTAATATGGCACCAGCGCAGCTAAGACCGGCTCCGGGAGAGGTCCTAACACCGAGGGAGGTCGAGTCCAGCTGAGCGCCGGGTGAGGCCTGGCCGCCTGTGCTGAGACCGGCATCGACGTAGTGGCAAGTGGTACTGGTCTTACAGGGGACGGTCCCACTGCATACGTGACCAGTGCCGACCGTTCCAGCCGGTGCGGAGGAGAAACCGGTGCCAACATGGCTCCCAGCATAGAAGACCTTGACCTCTCTGCCTCAACAGACGACGGAGGGGAGGTAGTGAGGCTAATCAAGTCCTGCGCCGCCTCAAAAGTCTCCGGCATCGAGGGACGATGTGAGGGTAGCTGACCCGGACTGGATGGTCGGTCCACTTGCTTCCGCCGCACAGCAGCACTTGGAGACGTCTGCACCGGCGACACGTAGCGACGGTGTAGGCCCGACCTGGACTTCCGGCTCGGAGACCTACCCCGCGAAACCTTTAGTTTCTTCGGTGCTGGGAAGTGAGAACGGTGCCGGGCCCTTGGTACCGAAGTCCGCGCACAGGATGGGGCGTCCCGCGTCGAAGCTGGCGCACTGCGCACCATGGGGTGGCCAGTTGGTGCCCGTTGAAGAGCCGCCTCCATGAGGAGAAGCTTCAAACGGGAGTCTCGCTCCCTCTTTGTGCGCGGCTTGAACGACCTGCAGATCTTACAGGCGTCTGCTACGTGGCCCTCACCCATACACTTTAAGCAGCTATCGTGAGGGTCTCCCTTAGGTATGAACTTGGCGCATATTGTGCATGCCTTAAAGCCTTGCGGACCTGGCATTCCTCACCCCCGAAGGGGGGAAGGAAAACAAATAACTCGCTAACTATCTAACTAATTAAAACTATTTACAACTATTTACGAACACTACACTAAGAGAAATGGGAACCATTAACTACTCTGAGAGAGACACGCTCCAACGACCTCCCTCAGTAAGAAGGAACCGAGGAGGGGGAGTGCCGGCAGGGGTACTTCTATTCCGCTATAGCGGCATCACTCCAGGGGGCGACCTGCTGGCGCTACAGGTACTGCTAGGGAAAACGCTCCGGAGACGCGGTGCACGCGGCGCGCACACCTGATTTGAATGGACATGAGCAACCACTCGAAGAAGAATAAAATTTTACCTAGCCAGAGTAAATGTTGCAGAAGAGCTAAGGCCCTTTTTGGCAATTTCTAGTGATCCATGTTAGGTCAGAAGAATTTAAAATGTTTATCATAAGGCAAATAATCAGCATCAGTCTGACAGTATGAATAAGTTGTTCTTCCTTTGCGAGATTCTCTCTCCTAGAAACTGGGGGTGAAACCCTGGGAGTTTTGCTATTGATTTCAGTCAAGCTTTTTTCTGAAAATATGGTAGTATGTGTATGCAATCTTTATTTTTTTTTTAAATTGATTATTTGAGCTAGTAAAAACAAATACACCTAATCCCTCCAAAGCTTTGTATAAAAAATACTACTAACAACTTTATGTTACCAATAATTACATTTACAGTAAACAATTTCCATGCACATTTTAAGTTAATGACAATTAAAATGGGTGATTTATAAACTCTTGAAGTTAGGTTTAATGTAAAAAGAAAATGACAACTATAATGGGGTAAATGAGAGCTATATTTCAAGTTGAGTCACACCTGGAGAAATAACATATATAATTAAACAAAAACTAAAATTAAATACATACTATTTCATTAATTCCACTTAGTTTTCCTGTTGATATCTTTGGTCTAGAAGTGGGCCTTGGAGGAGGTACAATGGTGCCTATAGAAAGAGGAGTTGTGGGCCTGGCTGAAAAAAAATGTGAAGAAAATTATTAGTATTATAAAAGTCACACTGAAAATAAATATGTTATTTGAGTGCAATCATAAATTACATTTCTGTTAAATATTCTACTTTATTACAAACCCTTTCATAACAAATACAAATTGCTATGGTATTAAAATGCAATTCTATGGTACTCTGAAAAATGACTACAAATTGCATTCTGGGTTCCATCTTTATAGTTCCTTAATGATTCTAAATAAAATATACTCAGTTTGTAGGTAAAAATGGTTTTCACCCTGTGTCTTCAGCATGGGCTCAGGGTGAAATCTGGTCTTTTATCTATCATGCAGAACAATAATAATAAAATAGGCTATTTAGGCTGTGCAGCTTTTATCTTCAGATCAGGCTGTTGACATATGTGAAACCACACTGCCTTCAATGAGTTCTCAAAGATGTAATAAATTATTACAATTAAATAATTGTGTTGATGTGTGAGAAACCATGTAAACAGCTCATTTCTTTTCAGCAGGGCTACTGGAAACTAAAAAAAAAAGTTTAAAAACAACCTCCAAAATTAGCATAGATTACTCTCAATAGATACCATAACATTTCAGTAAAACAAGGTGCTGTTTTAAAAAAGCCACTTTTCTGAGATCAACTATACTTCAAACAAACAGATGTCATCCAATGAGTATGTGGAATCAAAAATGTGTGTTTTAAAAAAAGCCAATAAATAACAACATGATTAACAAGAATTATGGAATATTCTACTATCTGTCAAAAAATAACGTTAGAGATGTTTGTGACCAAAAAGAATATTAATAAAAATTGTATTTAGTGTGGGATTTCCAAAGCACTCGGAGATGGCATAACTAGGTTCCTATTAAAGTAAATAGTAGTTTTATCAATGAATTCAATAGAAAGAGAGTTAGGCCAATGCTCAGCACTTGAAAATCCCACTCATCCTAAATTTGTACTACCAATGCCAAAAGCAAACCAACTGAAGACTAAAATGACCAATCTTCCCTTAAATGTGCCCTTTTATGCCTACTGCAAGTTAGGGATGTGTTGATATACTTGGTTAATCGGTTAACTGATGAGCCATGGTACATACAAGGCTCACCCCCAGCACTGCTCTCTCTGATACAAAGATAGCATGTGGGGGAGGGTGGGGAGAGAGTGGGGGAGGGAGCAGGCAGGAGCTGGTGGTCACAGGGAGCTGGCTTTTAAGTTGCAACAGATAATCCAAAGTGTCCTGAATTCTGGCTAGCATTCAAACAAAACAAAAAAATGTTTTCACTTGGCCAAGTAAACAAACTTAGTGGAAGGTTTTCTACTATTAAGCAGAAATCACAGAACCACTTCCTAACACCACCCCCTTTTCTTTGTCTGACCATGAAGCACACACTGAGGTGCAGACTGCTTAGCACTGGATGTCAAATTTGATCATGGTGTTAAGTCAGTTGGTCAGGATAGATGGAAAGAACAATGGGAGGTAAAACACAGACTGAGAAGCTTGCAGAACACCGATTTGTAGCAATGCAATCTGATGCAATGCATATCAGTTTGGCAAGATCCAACTTCCGTTTGAAAGCCAAGAGTGAGTGGGATTAGGGGCAAAGCATATGTCAGTGCCGATCCCCAATTCAGATGGAAAGCATTTATTAAGGATTCCATGTGAGAACAAAACTTGTTTTTGGTTGCAGAGTGCCCCATTTTCTGAACATGGCCCTCAATCTGCTGCACTTCATAGACTTGTGATTCTGGGAGAAATTTCTGCTTAAATGATCAACCAAGTTATTCTGAACATCTGTTAAGTGGGTAGCTGTGGAAAAGTTTTCCTTTCTGCAAAACTGACATTATTGCTTCCTGACAAAAGTGGTTGGAGCAAGCTCCTCCTTGGTTGTTGAACATCTTTGCAAATACTGATCAGATTTAACCACTACTCTATGGAGACTCCAGAATGGGCAGTGGACAATTCAGGACATATGCCAACGTCAAACATCCCTCAAGAGGATGAAGATGTAATCTTGCATGTTGGACCATATCTACATGCAGCCATATGACCTAACAACTTCAAGCATATATGGATCACAGTTGAATGGTGAGAGCAAGGGACAGCCACAGGCCATGAACTGCATGAAATCATTCTCTCAACAGAAACTCCCTCAAAACTCAGAGTCTAGGAGGGCTCCAGTGAATTATTTTTGTTGCTATTGTGATGTCTGTCTATGCTTTGTTCACAGAGCCACACAATCAAAGAGATGTAGTAGAAATTGGACTAGACTTGGTCTCTAGACTTTCCACTTCCTAATCAAAATCCAGATAAAGGAAATAATTCCTTTCTTTCTGAGATATGCTGTGTTAAGTGGGCTAGGTGTGTCCCATTCATAACTTTTGATGTGAAAATGTGGATGTTAAAGTCAGGGGAAATTGGCTTTGTAGTGTGTTAACCACTTAATGTCTTTACTCAAGCCCAGGGTAACAGTGTCAAATTTGGAGGTGAATTCCAGTTCTGCAGTCTCTCTCTCTAATTGGGTGGTGAAATTCCTTTGTAGAAGTGTAAGCCGGTTAGGCTTTCTGGAGGCGTTCCTCTGCCTCCGGCTCAGTAGGCGGCCATTCCGCCCCACTACACACCTGCTACTTAAAATAGTCCAAGCCAGTAAGTCTATAGCCGGCCTTGCTTCAGGTTGGGGTGAGAGGCAATAGTTCAAGTACCCGGCCCTGCGCCGGTCAGGTTGGGGGCAACGGTCCAGGCGCCTGGCCTTACATTAGGTCGGGAGACAAAGGCCTCAGTTAGTAGGGCCCTAGCCCTGGTACAGGGCAGGGCATCAGTAATAGTCCCGCAGCTTTAAGAGGTCCAGGTCTGGTCCCAGGCTGGGCAGCAAACACTCACACTTGTAACAGTTCTACGTTCAGATGGCCCAAGCCTAGTTCAGGCGGGCCGGCAAATAAACCCCTACAGTTTAAGTTTGGAAGCCCAGGCCTTGTCTCAGGTGGGGCAATACCCTTAATTAGGAAGGCCCAGGCCCTAATTCAGGGCGGGGCAGTAAGCAACAGTTTGTCAGTTTGAAAGCCCAGGCCTTGCTTCAGGCAGGGCAGTAACTCTTAACAGTTTAGAAGTCCAGGCCTGGTTCCTGGCTGGGCAGCAACAACCACAGCAGCCATTCACAGGGGAGCCCAGGCCGGAGTACAGGCAGGCTGCAAACAAACACAGCAGTTCAGCAAAGGGGCAAGTCAGGCCCTCATTCAGGGCATGGTAACACACACAGGTTTGGGGGTCTCCTTGTTCAGGAGGGAGACAGGCTGGTCACCTAAAGCGGTGGTAAGGGGGAGACTGCCACCCAATGGGCGGGTGGCAGGGGGGCGTAGGCCCACCCACTCCACTGCGCCCCAGCCCAGGGCCCTGGATGCAGCAGAACAGCTGCTACTGGCTCAGCAGGGGCTCCAGCCCGCAATGTGCTGGCCTAGGGCTGCTATCAGCCCATGCTGCCCCCTGGGCCACTTCCCGGCTCCCCCTCCGCGGGTACCTGTGTCTCCCGCAGGTCAGTCAGGGAGTTGAGGGCGGTGTCATCCCAGCAGGGTTGGGGCGACCCAATCCAGGCCTTGGTGAGTTGGAGCTCTGCAGCGTCCAGCTGGTTCACAAGGTCCCAGGGTTCAGGCAGGCATCAGGGTTCGAGCAGGTCCACCAGCTTGGGCAAGCCCTCAGGGTCCGTGAGTGTCCGCAGGCATTGGGGCTCAAGCAGGACCTCGGGCTCAGGCAAGTCCTCAGAATCCCCAGGTGCCAGCAGGGCCTCTGGTTCCTCTGGGTCAGAGGGTAGCTCTGCTGGCCAGGCCTCGACGGCCCAGGCAGGAAAGTCTTTGCCAGCATTACGGAAGGAGGCTGTGGGAGGCCCAGGCCAGGTCTCAGCCTTGTCGGCCAGGAGCTCTGGGCAGACCTCTGTCTCCCTCAGAGGCTGGGCCCTGACTGAGGTCCCTGGCAAAGTTCTTATAGTCCTAGCCACGCCCCTTGGCTTCCTGCCAGGTGAGTGGGCGGGGCCAGGCTGTGCCCAAAATGGCTCCCGGAGGGAATCCTCTGCCTCCGGCTCAGTGGGCGGCCACTTCGCTCCTCTACAAGAAGAATGGCTACTTTTAAATCCATGACTGCAACCAGGTAGGTTAAAATGTTACCCTACAGGTTTATGTGTGTTTTCCATTTCTGATGTCTGATTTGTGTCCATTTATCCTTTGACATAGAGACTATCCGGTCTGGCCAATATACATGGCGGAAGTGCACTGCTGGTACTTGACGGCATCTATCACATTAGAGGATGTGCAATTGTATGAACCCCTGATATTGTGGCTTATGTGATTAGGTCCTGCGATGGTGTCGCTTGTTTAGATATATGGACAGTACTGTCAATGGATTTTGTTGAAGGCGTAGGTTCCTGGGTGATGTATGGCTGCTAGAAAGGATTTGCTTCAAGTTGGGAGGGGTGGGGATGGGGAAAGGGTGTGTGTCTATATGCGAGGATTGGCCTGTAGGTGACAGTGGTGTTCTGATGTTTTTCTTGTTGTGTCTGTCTTGAAGTAGGTGACTTCTGGGTACTTGTATGGATCTGTAAATCTGTTTTTTCACTTCCCTGGGTGGGTATTTAAATTTTAAGAATGCCTGATAAAGCTCTTGCAGGTGTTGGTCTCTGTCTGTGGGATTGGAGCAAATCCGGTTGTATCTTAGGGCTTGGCTGTAGACAGTAGATCATGTGATGTGTCCTGGATGGAAGCTAGAGGCACATATGTAAGAATAATGGTCAGTAGGTTTTAGGTATAGGGTGATGTTTATGTTACCGTCATTTATTTGTACTGTAGTGTCAAGGAAGTGGATCTCGTATGGAATGGTCTAGGCTGAGGTTGATGGTGAGGTGGAATTTGTTGAAATCCCTGTGGAATTCAAGTACCTTCTTCCTGTGGGTCCATATGATGAAGATGTCATCAATGTAGCGTAAGCAGAGGAAGTGTGCTTGGGGATGAGAGCTGAGGAAATGTTGTTCAAGGTTTGCCATAAAAATATTGGCATATTGCAGGACCATGCGGGTGCCCATAGCTGTGCACTGACTTGAAGGTATAAATTGTTCCCAAATTGGAAACAGTTGTGGGTGAGGACAAAGTCACATAGCTTAGCCATCATGCAAATATATATTTGGTAAATATGCATGGAGCTGAGGACAGACCAAAGGGAAGCACTGTGTACTGCTAATAGTGACCTGCTACTACAAACCTCAGAAACTTCCTCTGGCTTGGAAAAGCTGCCACATGGCAGAAAGCATCCTGAAAATCAATAGCAGCAGATCAGCTGTGCTTCAAAATGGGGAGAACAGTAAGGTAACCATTTGGCATCTCATGCATTTGATGTACTTGTTGAGAACACGGAGATCAAGACTAGGTTTCACCCCTCCACTGGATTTAGGGATCAAGAAATATTGTGAATAGAATCTCTTTCTGTGATGTTGCAAGGGAAACACCTCACTATCTCCTGAAACTTGAAGTCTGGACCTGTTGAAGGAGCAGTGACTTATGAAAGGATTCCCTGAAAAAGGATGTAGTAGGGTGGAATGTGGGAATGAACACAAATTGGATGATTTAACTGACTCCCAAAGTGCTTAGAACCCATTTGTTCTTGGTTACTGTTTCCCAAGCATTGTAGAAGCAAGACAGCCTGCTCCCAAATGGAGGAGATATAACTTGGTAGATAAAGACCAGAATGCAGCTCTCAATATGCAAGTCAAAATGGCTGCTTGCTTCAAGCTCATAGAAGACAGGATGGCTGGTTAAAATTTGACTCAAGAGACCTCCTACTCTGTGACTTATGCCTCTTCCTGGAGAAGTCTTGCTGCCTAGCAGGCTAGGACGCTGCTGGAAGTATCAATGAGAATGCTATTGCGGCTGCTATTGATAATCTCCAAGATATCTCTTTACAAATAAACCCTCAATGACAGCAAGTAGCCCAACTGGGACTGCTGTACTCAGAGAGTCCACCACTCACTGCAGCCCAGATGGGAGTTGGGACGCCTCAAACTTCCCACTCCACCGACTCCATATTTCCCTACTGATCCCTTATTTCCCACATCTTACCTTCTACCATGACATGTCTTCTCCAGGGTCCAGGAAACACCTAATTAGTGGAGCCATCCCTGTGTACCTCCATTAATTAGGTGCACAGCTCTTCACCCCCTTGTATGCAGCTGCGGAGTCATACACCTTAGAGGGAACTATGCTCCTGAGGTCAATCTTGTAAAGCCTCCAAGCAGGCTAGTGGTGATGAAGGAATCCCTCCAGGAAGGGGCAAATAAACATTCAGCCTCATTTGAAGCCCAATACAGAGATCGCATTGGTGCCAATAACGATAAAGTAGCTGGAACCTTGGGCCTTGGTGAGGGCACTGCATTCACAATCAGCATCAAAACAGACATTGGTAGTGAACTTGAGACTGGTATTAATATTGTAGATGTGGTCTGCATTGGAACAGCTATTGGTACCAAAGACAACATGTATTCATGTGCCCCTTGGTACTGAGAAGAAGGCTAACCTTCTAACTGTATCCTGAGGATTAAGCAGTGAGGAAATGGTGCAGTTGATAACAATTCTGCAGCCTGTCCAGTTAGCATTGAGGACAGAGGAGGCCATTACAGTTGCATGCTTCTGAATTAATGGAGAGTCAGGAACAGAAAGGCAGAGCAAGTCCTATGCTGCCTGGCATGCCAATGGTGTGGAAAGTGTCAGTGTGGATGCTAATGTTGTTGGTACTGGACTCAACAAATGCCTTATAAATAATTCTGGAATTGATGGTACTATGTCCAAACTGATCTCGTCTCAGTGTCAGACAGTGGGTCAGGGTCCAACCCTATCCTGGGCATCTGTGCAATAATAATGCTGGTCTGCACTCTTGGAAGAAGAGGAGGAATCTATCTGATTTCTGAAGCGGCCCCTAATGAGAAGCCTTTTCCTTGGGGGACCAGAGGAAGAACAATCTTTCCTCATCCTGGGGGAGCAATCAGAATGCTAGCTCCAAAGCTCTCTGAGGGGCTAGCTCATCTGGAGAGGTCCCTGGTACCAAAACAACATAGCCTGGTCCACAAGACAGTGTTTCAGATTCAAATCTCTAAAGAAAAGTACTTCATCTGCAGCTCATTCCAAAGAAGAATGAAGATGGCTTTAACGTGATATTTCTCAAGGCACAATAAACACAGTGTCGGGTTCACTATGAAGAATAGCCATCTCACATAACAAGCAGAGTTCAAAACTTGAAGGTATCACACCAGACCAAACTTAAGGGTACTACTAGAACTATATACACAAGAAAAACATGGTGACAGAGAAACATGAGATAAAATACCACATGGATACACTGATTCAAGCTATGGCAGGTGAGAAGGAACTGTGTGGGGAGGTCCGTGCTACCCTTAAATAGCTACATGAGAGTCTACAAGGGCCAAAGTGTGCAAGCATCACCCTAATGGGCTCTGCTAGGCAAACTTCCCTGGCTTTAGCACGCTGAGTGCATGCACACCTGGGGGGGCGGGGGGGGGGAGATGGATAGACTTTAAAAAAAAATAAAAGAAAACAAATTATGGAAAGTTGATAAGGAAGTTTTCTTAAGCAAGTGCTACTTGCTCTAGTGAATTTTTCAAGCCCTGAGATCTACAGATTTAATAGAGTTTGTTGTTCCTGCTAAATGTTTTAAATCAGGGATGGGGAACATAAGCCCTGGGGGCCAGGTATACAGCCCCAGGCTTGCCTGGATCTCGCCCCCAAAGCTCAGGGACAGGAGCTCAATCACTCCCTTCCCCCTTCCCTACCATGGGGCTGAAACACACAAAATCTACTAGCTGGGGACCCCCAGGGTCTAGTGTGCCAGGGGAATATGGGGAGTGTCTTTCTCCTTAAGTCAGGGGCCATGTTAATAAAGTTTTTTCCCCTTCTCACTTGGGTGCGGTCCCTAACAGATTTTTTTTGTGGGTCAATGTCCCCCAACCCAAAAAAGGTTCCCCACCCCGCTTTTAAACATTTTTTCTAAGGTTTGCATTGCTAAGGTCCTCAGTTAAAACACTGCACAGACAAACAAAACCCAGCATTTTTAAAATTATATGTGAACACACTGGCAGAAATAGGGAAGAAAGAAAGATTACATGAAAGAAGCATTTTTATAACATGAATAACAAACACGGAAAACCTAACTAGCCAAAATAATTTCTATCATATTTTCCTAAGATAACAAAGTTTGCTTCAAGTTCTATCAAAGGACTGTTATTCACTGAATAATCTAAGTTCACTTCTATGTTACAAAGACTCCCAATTGCTTAAATGCTATAGTAATTCAGGTGTTCAGTGTAATTCATATTGAGCTGAAAACACTGTCCAAATGGAAGGTTTTAAACCAGTGATAAAGAAGAAAAGAATGCCTATGTGGTGACTTTTTAAACCACAATATGTTGTATATGTGTTACATATGCTTGGCAAGTACATTTAAGTCATCAACTTAATTACTGGGATGGGATTGTCAAAAGAGCTAAGCATTAGCTTAACTTTTGTCCTACTGAAGTTAATGATGAGCCTCCCAATTGATTTCAGGGAGTGCCAAATTAGGTTCAATCCCAGTGGTTTTGGAAATTCCACCCCTTGGTATCTACCTGAAGTTCAAAGAGCAATAAAGGTCAGCTTGACTTAAATAATACGATCAGAACTTAGGTATTTTCATAGGATAATTGCCTACTGTTGCTTTTGCCTTGGCACATATTTTTTCCAAGTACATTATACTTATTCTGTGACATTTTAGAATACTCTTTGTCTATTTAATACTATATTCATAAGATAACACATAGATGGATTCACTGTGCTTTGGACAAGAACCAACTGAAGTGATCATTATTCACTATGACTAATGTCACTGTTCAAAAGCACTGACATCCCATTTTCCAAAGTGACTTAGGCCCTCAGGTAGCCTTTACATGAGATTTATGCTTGAGTGCGCCTAAATCCCATTTGAAAATGAGGTTTTGGCTTCTAAACTATAACAAGGCTAAATTGCTGTAAGGCTGAGCACAATGACACTTTAAAAATATGGGCTGTCAGGCTCCTCTGAAATTTTACCCAGTGTCTTAAACCACCAGACCTTGATTGGTTGTTGACAATAGACAAAATCTGCATTTCAGCTAACAAAAAAAAACAGATTATTTAAAAAAGCCCAGGCTATTTTTAGAAAGCTAATATGTAACACACATGCTCTCGCATTTCAGTTTATTAGTAAATTAGGGTCAGCTACAGACTGACCAATATTTACTTTGTGTGAATAAGCCTCTGTTTGTACCAAAAAATGAAAATATATACACAAATGTTGTGAGGCTTGATCCAAAGCCCATTGAAGTCAGTTGGAATCTTTCCCACTGACTTCACAGGGCTTTGGATCAGGTCCTTGGACACTCCTTTTCTCTTAGTTATTATAACACACTAATTATTACTGGACTAAAAGGTGCCATTTTTACCTGAGGTACTGGTGATATTTGCTGTACAATCTTTAGACAGGATGCAAGAAGGAGAGAGAGAACTTTTTTGAAAAGGAACAGATTGTGCTGCAGAAAATAGCAAGAAAAAAACATAGTGATTATGAAGAAAATTGCACACAACAGAGTCCTGGACAAGCTATTAACAACAACAGAAAGCCAGCCCAAATTTCTGGAAACCATGTAAAATACTGCATAAACAATGAGAAGTCCTGTGGCACCTTATAGACTAACAGATTTATTGGAGCATAAGCTTTCGTGGGCAAAGACCCACTTCAGATGCATCTGATGAAGTGAGTCTTTGCCCACGAAAGCTTATGCTCCAATAAATCTGTTAGTCTATAAGGTGCCACAGGACTTCTCGTTGTTTATGCAGATTCAGACTACCCCTCTGATACATGTAAAATACTATGCTTTTCAAAATTCATATCTAGTCTGATCTTAACTGAATAAAAGTATAAAACACTGAATTTGTCTGTTTATTCCTGATTGTGTGAAAATTTTCAAAGCATCAATTTTAATAATTGAAACATGGAATATTTCCCACAATAACCTATTGCAACAGAAGTAATTTGTCTAGATAATTGCAATGCAGTGAGCCATTTACAGAGAAATGTAAGGATATGCAAAGATTGTTTCCATTATCCCTCTTTTTTTAATGTCATGTCTCATTAAAGTAATTATTTTAAGATATTTGCCAAGGTTCAAAATACCAGTTCAATGTAAAAATATGTTTTTGTAATATATGAAGAAAAATAACAGCACCTTTTTGATAAAGGAAACGTTTACATTACTAACAACCCAATTTACGTTTGGAAACAGAATATTTTAGCTCCTGATTTAAAAGATGTCCTTATAGACAGAAGATTAGAGTAAAATCATAATTTCAAAATGGTGAAAACAGTGGCCCATTTTTTCCCCCATTAACATCAGATCATTTTGGGAAACATCCAGTGATGCGTACTTGGATGTCACTGCAGGAAATTTTCCTCCTGGGTTGCCTAACTTCCTTGCAAGAGACTTAATTTAAGATAAGTTAAGCTTTTAACTTAATGTATTTTAAAAAATTATCAGATGTAGTGGTCAGTGTCTAATTACCACACCTATTAAATCTTTACATTATATTATAAAGTTAAAAGCCCAATAAACATATGTAAGAAGATGGGCAACCCATCAAGCTACTTCCTGCAATTAGTTTCCATTGTTTTTCATAAGGTCCTTCTACAAGGAACCTGAAAATAGAGAAAAATAAAATCCATTCATTATTTTAAAGTCAAGGCAATTTATAAGAAGTATGTAGGCAAGGTAAGAATAGGCTTCATTTTAAGAATGCCTACAATTATTATAGTAATAGAGATGTAGCCGTGTTAGTCTGACCTTGCTGAAACAAAAGAAAGGACTATGCAGCACTTAAAAGACTAACAAGATGGTTTATTAGGTGATGAGCTTTTGTGAGCCAGACCCACTTTCTATATATGGTCATGCCAATTCTCTTCCAGAATTTGATCTGAGGAAGTGGGTCCGGCCCACGAAAGCTCATCACCTAATAAACCATCTTGTTAGTCTTTAAAGTGCTACAATTATTATGATAGAAATGTCAATTACTCCTTATATGGATTACTCCTACCTATATAGGCATGCTTCATTTTATCCTTCCATGCATAAGATCTAATGGAGAAGAAAAGTTGGAATGGCACTAGCATTAAAAAGGAAGGTCTGAGTTCTTCATTCATCTTGTAACAGATTACTGACTGTTCCCTTTAAGGTTACATAGGGACTAGAGGCTAGTTAACCTGTTCCATACCATGTCTCTCTAAAGTTCCTGTGATTTTTTGAGTGGACAAACATCTGGCGAAGGACAAAGCAGGTGTAGGGAGAAAGGAAGTTGGTCCTGGTGGAAACCACTGATGAAAACAGACTACTGTTTTTTTAAGGACCCAGAATCAAAAGTCTTGTAGTGTAGGAAAGGTTAAGGCTCCTCTCCTTCCCAGACCACCTCCTGGTTGGTTGGGAAAAAGGACAGGATATATGCTACTTTCTCTCTAATAAACAGGACATACACCATCAGGGGAAGGAAGGATAGCTGCTTGCTGACCTCTCCCAGTTCAGGGAATTTTGAAGGCTATAGTTGGCCTGAATCAGCACAACCCCAACAGGAGGACTATGGATCTCCTGAACCCAGGAGAAGAAGCCTACCTGGATCAACAAAGTCCCAGCAACAAGGGCTGTGGGACTCCTGAACCTGGGAGGAGAAGTTTGCTTGAATTGTAGCATGGGCCCCTAGGAGGGTGGCTCTGGGACTTCTGAACCAGGGAGAAGTTGGCCTTGTGGAACTAAAGAAGAGTTTTGTACTCTGTAAAAGAGGTAATGAGTCAGACTCCACAGAAAAGGGGATCGTGTTAAAACTCAGATCTGGGAGTCAATTATTTAAGAGAACTCAGGAAACTGAGGACAGGATACCTACAAGGTAACTGAGGAAATTGAGGACAAGGTACACCACAATAGGGTGCTCTGGAGGCAATGATCCAGTTACACTGTTCTAAAAAAATAAGGGGGAACATCTGATGAACAGAGACGGGTGAGGGAGCAGGAAGAGCCCCACAGATTATGTGGGCTATAACCAGGGAAAAAAGTAGTACTTACAGAAGTCAGTAACATTAAGTGGATTACAGCGGAAACAGGAAGAGCTAAGCACAGTGCTAACAAAAATGGATTCTGCTTTCAGTTTATTCAGATGCTCAAAGACTGAACATACCTACTTATAGTACGCCCTACATTCTAACACACGGTATCCTGCTGTACGTACAAGTTATATCATATGAATGAGAAACATGTTTCAAAGCACTCTCTAATGTGAATCCCTTCCAATAGTAAAATAATACAAAAAAACCCCCGAAGAAGGTATTTATAATAAACACTTATGAGATTTATAATATATAAATATACTAGCATCAAATATTTTACCCGATGAGGATGTCAATGAAGCTGAAGAAGATGAATCAAGAGAAGTGGCAAAGATTGGATCCCATGCCAGGAGGTCATTGTTCCCCTTCCTATTGTAACAGCCAAAATTGGAAAATAAATACAAAGTGTACATATTTACAACAACCAAATTACTGAAGTGACTTGTATGTTCTAATCAGTCTAATAAGAACCTTCCTGCCACAAAAACATTCTGTTGAATAAATGTAGGTCAAAGGGCTGGTTCATACACAGGCTTGCACCAAAAGAACCAAATTTTTACATTTACACTTGTTATTTTGGTGCAACTTGTGTGAGGGAAGAAGTTACGCACCATGTGCAGTAACAGTGGTTCTTTGAGATTTCTGGGTGGTCTACTCAGGTGTTGATGCATCTTCGCGCCAGCCATCAGAATTTTTTTTTTTGCCTAGCAGTGCTTTCCTGTGCTGTGCATGTGCAGCAGCCATCTCGTGCAGTTTTCATCTGCTAGCTGTGCACACCGTGCAAGTCTCCCTCTGTTCCTTTTCTATCGGAAATCCGGTAATGGACTCCAAAGCAGAGGGGACGGAAGGCAGTGGCGTACCCATAGGGACACACATCTCCAAGAACCATTGTTATCACACACGGTGAGTAACTTCTCCTTCGAGTGGTGTTACTGTGTGTGCTCCACTCAGATGAGTAAAAAGCAGTGCGCCAACCTTTGTGGAGGTGGGACTTTGGAGTCATCTACTGGCAGAGACAAGGACGGTGTTGATCATGGAGGTGGTAAGTACTGGTCCTTGCAGTACTGCATAATATTGTGCAAAAGTGTGTGTGGAAGACCATGTAGCCGCCCTGCAGATGTTGGCTAGCAGGAAATTTATGTAGAAAGGCGGTGGATGCAGCCATCACTTGGGTGGAGTGTGCAGTGACCACTTGCGGTGATGCCTTGTTTCTGAGTCCATAGCAGGTATTTATGCAAGCTGCTATCCATCTGGATATGCGCTGTGTGGAGATGGCTGTTATCTTGCCAGGACCGGACATGGATATAAAAAGTCTATTAGATTTTCTAAAGGGGTTAGTTTTGTCTTTATAGAAAACAATACCCTTGATACAAGAAGGGCTATGTAGTACTGCATCCCTTGGGGAGGCAGGTGGCTTTGGATAGTAAGTGGGTAGATAAATCATAGAATACTAGGACTGGAAGTGACCTCGAGAGGTCATCGAGTCCAGTGCCCTGCCCTCATGGCAGGACCCAGTACTGTCTAGGCCATCCCTGATAGCCATTTATCTAACCTACTCTTAAATATCTCCAGAGATGGAGATTCCACAATCACCCTAGGCAATGGGCTCATTAACATGGAAGTCAGAGATAACCTTTGGTAGAAACTTAAGATGGGGCCTGAGAACAATCTTATTTTTAGTGAAGAGCGTATATGGTGGGTCTGCCATGAGGGCTGCAATTTCACTTACTTGTCGTGCTGATGTTGCATTGAGACAGTCGCTAAAGGTTCAAAAGGCGATCTTATTAAGGAGTCTAACACAAGGTCCCGAGGTGGGATAAATAGCCATACTTGGGGTCATGCTTTTGATAGACCTGCTAGGAACCACTCGGTGATGGGATGGGTGAACACCAAGACTTTGTTCACCAGCTCGTGGAGAACGGTGATGGCCAACAGATGGACTCTTATGGAGCAGATGGAGAGACCCACATCATTGAGGTCCATCAAATATTCCAATACAGTAGGTATTGGGGAGATATGTGCTTTTAGAACGTGTTGATTGCACCAGTTGTATAATCTCTTTCATTTGTTTTGATGGCATTTTTGTGGTGAAGAGGTCTATGATTGGAAAACCCCATTTCTGAAAAATGGGTAAGATGATTGTTAGATTGATTTCCCACTCTAGGTGTTGGGAAAATTGCTCAGTTCACCTGCTCTGGTATTCTGTTGGCCTGGTATGTACATTGCGGTCGGAGTAACATTCTACACACACGAGTTCCAGAACTTGATTGCCTCGGCACATAGTGAGTATGATTGGGCACCACCGTCTGCTGATGTAATACATACAAGGCGTGTAGTTCATGAGGACACTTATAGTATGGCCCTGGATCAGTGGTAAGAAATGGAGGCAAGTGTTGAAGATTGCTCGGATTTCCAAAATACTAATGTGCAGCCTCGTCTCTTGTTGTGACCATCTGCCTTGCACTGTCTCATGCCCACAGTGACCTCCCCAATCTAGAAGGAAAGCATCTGTAGTGATTATCCGTGAAGGATCTGGGTGATGGAAGGGAACTCCAGTTAAGATTGTGTGGAGATGTCCACCACTGCAGCAATGCGAGCACCAGTGGTGAGTGCAATTTGCTTGGCAAGGCATCGCATGTGGAGTCTTGCCAGAGACACCACAAAGGTTGTGGGCTGCCATATGTCCTAAGGCCTGTAAACATGTTCAGATGGTTGTCACTGGGGCTTGTAAAATGGTTTGCATGATGTTGCACAGTGTTTGGAAATGGCTCAGAGGGAGAAACGCCCTGGCCGCCATAGAGTTTAGAAGTGCTCCGATGAATTCTGTTCTCTGAGTAAGGTCCAGAGTAGATTTCTGTACATTTATTAGAAGACCCAGTCAGGTAAAAGTGTCTCACAAAGTCTGTCATGATCATTGTGAGTTGTCGAAAGGACCCTTTGATTAAGCAATCATCAAGGTATGGGAATATGACTCCCTCCTGCTTTCTGAGAAAGTCTGTGACTACCTCCAGGATCTTGGAGAAGACATGTGGTGCTGTTGATAATCTATGGGGGGGGGGGGGGGAAGACATGTGATATTGATAATGATCTTTGCCTACCATAAAGCGGAGGAACCTCCTGTGGGTTGGATGTATTGTTGTATAAAAATATGCATCTTGAAGGTCGAGGGATGAGAACCAGTCCCCCTTGTCCAGTGCCAGAATGATGGTTCCCAGTGTTACCATCCTGAAATTCTTGTTGTGTACAAACCTGTTGAGCCTCCTGAGATTGGCCTCCATTGACCTGTCTTTTTCAACATGAGGAAATAGTTGGACTAGAACTCTCTTCCGTGATACTATGGTGGAACTCGCTCTATAGCCCCTAAGATGAGTAGTTTTGAGCTTCTGCTTGTAGAAGGGGCTCATGAGAAGGATCCCTGAAGAGGGAAGGGGAAGGAAGGTGGGTAGGGGGTATCAACAGCAAGGGGATGGTGTAGCCAGTTTTTATAATCTCGAGGACCTGTTGGTCCATAGCGCTGAGGGCCAGTTGATGGTAGAAGAGCCTCAAATGATAATGGAAGGTGTGCATTGGATGAAGGGGGTGGTAGGTCATACCTTCGACCAAAGCTTCAAATTTGTTGCTTGAAAGCAGCGGACTGGGACACGCTTGGCTGGGCATGGTGTGCCTTTCTTCTATTTGACTTTTGTTTCATCCTACCAAAGGCAGCAACAGAGACCATTTGACAGCAGGTCATGTCTCCTGTCCTTTTGTATGGTGTGTATCTCTTCCTCTTATTGGGCGGTGTGTACATTCCAGGTGTTCAGAGGGTTGTATATGAGTCTTTCATTGAATGGAGCATTTAATCCATTTTGGCTGCAAATAATTGGGCCATGTCAAAAGGCAGATCCTCTACTTTATTTTGCAGCTCCCTGGGAATACCAGATGGTTGCAGCCAGAAGGCTAGGCACATAATTATTGCTACTGCCGTTGATTAGGCTGCCTTGTCTGCTACGTCCATCGATGCTCGAAGCTCCATATGGGCAATGGACTGACACCTCATGATGGATTGCAGCTGTGGCCTGTTTTGTTCTGGGAGGTCAGCTCCCGGGAGGAGCTCCCGGAGTTTGGTGTAACTGGAATAGTTGTAATTAGCCAGGAGGGCTGTGTAGTTGGAAATTCTAAACTGGAGCCTAGCTGAGGAATAGATTTTACTCCTGAAGATGTCTAGTCTTTTGTGCTCCTTGTCCTGGGGAGCTGACATATTGTGGTTGTCTGGATGAGTGGTGGACAGAATCCACAACCAAAGAATTTGGCAGGGGATAAGAAAACAGAAAGTCCATGTCCATAGCCAGGACAAAATATTTTCTTTCGGCTCTGCAGTTGGTGGGTGGAATAGAGGCTGGCATTTGTCATATGGCTTCCAAAGGTTCCATGATGGTCTCATTTATCAGTAGTGCAATCTTAGAGGATGTGGAAGGTTGTAAAATTTTCAATAGCTTGTGCTGGTTTTCTTGCACCTCTTGTAAAGGTATATTTGTGACTGCACTATCCATTTGAATAACTCCTGAAATTGTTTCAGGTCATCAATCGGAGGAGAACAGGAGGACGGGAACACCACTTTGTCTGGGGAAGACAAGGATTGCTGGAAAGAAGACTGGCTGTCTGAGTCTGACTGAGGTACGTCATTGTCCTCCTCTACTGGACTGGTTTGAGTTGTGGCTGACAGTGAAGGTGGGGGGAGGGTGTGTGAGATGGGGAGGATTGAACCATCTTTGGTGGAGATTTTGCTGGAATGTGCATCAGGGTAGGTGCAGTTGAGTGACAAGATCAGTGTTGATGAGGTGGTGGAGAATGGTATTGGCCCAATGGTTCTCAGGGTGGCCGCTGGGGTTGGTATTGTTGGGCTGGATACAGCCATGGGGGATTGAACTGGAGCGCATGGCAAGAGGATCTGTGCCTGCTTGAGTACCACAAGCCCACTGAAGCTGTTGGTGAGGAAAGACAAATGTCCTGTCCCGGTGCAGTACCCGGAGATGATGGCATAGGAGAGAATGAAATACTTTTGGAAGAACACCAGTGCAGACTAGGTTCCACAATCCTAGGGAAATGGGGAGGAATCTTATCAATCAGCACCAGTAAGGAGGACACCAGATGCCGAGACTGTGATTCACTCTATTTAGGCTTTGGCACCTATGAGAAACCAATCAAGGGGAGAAAAACCGGGAAGTTACGCCCCGCCCCGCCCCCCCTTGAAAACAGTAACTACTAACACTAAACTGAATAAACCACAACTAACTATATATTTCTATTTTTTTTTTTCAGCTGAGGAGAGCAATGCTGGAAGCTCTGTCTTCTGCTGAGGACGGTAGAAAAGGAACTGAGGGAGACTCACGCTGCGTGTGCAGCTAACGGATGAAAACAGCACAAGATGGCTGTGGTGCGGGAAGGCACTGCTAGGCTAAAAAAATCTCTGATCGCTGGCACAAGAACCACTGACACTTGAGTGGAGCATCCACAGAGACACTTGAAAGAGAACTCTTTATTTAAGGATAAAAGTGTGCTATTTCCATATACAACAAAATATGTTAATTAAAACTGATTTAGTTATTTCAGTAAAACTTGTATATGAACCAGCCCAAATCTTGACCTTACCAAATTTGTGTTCCTCACAATTTATGGTAGCTTCTAGATGAATTCAGAATGTTAGCAGATTTCTTTTACTTTTAGATTTTAATATCATTATTTTATGACTAAAAAAATTATTTGAGACAATCAAAGTGAAAAAAATGAATAGCTAAAAAAAGGGCATGTGTATGAAGAGAAAAGGCAAAAATTCAATTCTTAGGAATCACTAAACTGATCACAAAAACTGAGTAGCTAAGTACAGCAATAGATTTCTTAACCCTGCATTAAAATAAAACTAAAGCCCCACAAAAATGTAATTCAATAGAAAGCCTACATTTTAGATGTGGAACTTACTCATTAGATGGAGCAGAATGCTTTGATTTTGTTAACTCTTCACCTAATTAAAAAAAACACACCTATTATGACAAATGAAAGCTGTGAAATTTGATTAAGAAAATCATTTAGCTTCATGGTAAAAACAATCTGGGATGATTATAGCTTCAATCAAAATAATTCAGAATTGTTGAAATGGAAAGGATGATATGTTATGTGATGTTATAGTCAGCATCTTCTGAAATACCTTCTAAAAAGGGGTTAACATAAAAATGAATGCTATTTTTGTTAGGAGAAATCTTGGTCCTTTGAGAGTATCTCTTTATAGGATGTAATGTAAGTCAATTTCACTCTTTTGCATTTTCATGTCTCTACTACTGCAGGAAAAACATTATTTTTAGCAGATGTTACTGGTCATTTATGTTTTCCAGGAAAAGCACATTGTGTGAGCACTAGATACTTCACAAAACCTACTACTCATGAACTAGGATTGAAGTGCATTATCATGCAGCATTTCAAATTTATTTTCTGACTACTTCATATCATGGCCTTCTTTGAAGTAATTTACAGTGTGTACATGTCAGTGGAGGAATTAAAACTTCTCAAAATGCATGGGAGTCTGCTTTCACATCTTTAACAAACAGCACTCTAAAGAACAACTCCTTTCCGAGGGGCTGGAATTGCCACTAGGATTGGTCCATCCACCCTTTCCTCCATGGACTGGAATTCTCCATTTTAAGAGGGAACTCCTACTGCTCCAGCAAGAATACAGCAAGGGACTGCAGTTGCCACGCTCCCCTGCTGCTCACTCACTTGACCTCATCACGACTCCATCTTCTAAGTCCCTGTTCCTGGTGAGACTCAGAACAGTGTGGCTGGGAGCGTGCTTTTTGATCACAGGGCTTGGGCAAACTGCTCTTTTTTTTATGGAGTAGGAGGACAAAACAAGAGATGAAAGAGAAAGTTTCACATCAGAGTAATAGGAGTTTTCAATTTGGAACACTAAAATGATTCTGGGGTTGGTGAAAGAGGAAAAATGTGATTTTAGGAGTTGTTTCTGCTTATGTACACAGGACTAACAATAGAATGTTTTCCAGGAGGGCTCCTTAGTTCTGAAACTTATTCCCCGTCACTGATCACAAACAGCATGAATCTATTAAAGTTAGCAGAATGCTCTAAAGAGTATCTATTTGCTAGGATTTTTAGGGAGGACTGAGAAGATAGGTGTAATAAAGTCTTTGGGTGGACTGCATTCACTGCTTTGTAACATTCGTTGTTAAATTCATTTAACATTCTTTTCTTCAAGTTTTACTACATCTTTTAGGTGATTACTTTTAGTAAATTCATTTTTTATTATTAAATTGTTATTGCTACAAGAGCTCATAGGCATCTTTTTGTATTTAAAATACCAAAAAAATCAATAAATTCCTTCATAACCTGGAAATTAAATGCTCATGCCAAATAATGATTTTGATAAGAAAAGTAGAAAGTATATCCTAGTAGTTAAAGTTTGTACTTACTTGGTGAATTCCTGTTCATTTGTGCCTAAAACAAAAATGAAAAATACAAATAAATATAAATTTTTATTAACTATTAATGAACCAAAGGGTGCAGACATTATTTAACATGTATCTTTGCCAATCGTAGCTTTGTTTTTAATGCTGCAGAGACAGCTTAAAGCTCAAGGAGGGCACAGAACATGCACAGGATCCAGGTGAGGGTAAGGCAGGAAGGAAAGAGCAGAGGAACAGGGAGCACTGGCAGAAGGCAGGGAGGCAGGAAACAGGAAAGGCTATTTGGAGTTTGAAGGATGGGAGTGCTACAAACCCTAGCTAGCTGAAACTATAGCCAGTAGAGAGGGGGACATTTTAAACAGTGGGGGTGCTGAAATTCAGCTCTTTACCTCTGTCCACCTTTTGCCCCACCTGAGGCCAGCAGCAGAGCCCATGGATGCATGGGGCCAGTAGCCCGGGTGTGCTGCACCACCTCCACATCCCTAATTCCCGTGCCTGTGACTACAGAAGTCCTGAAGTACCATCAAAAAATAAAGTCTATATGTAATTACATGGAGATCACATGCACTGCACACCCAAATAGCATGGATATAAACAGCAGTGACAGAGGGTGAGGTCTGGCTCGGGTGAGTAGAGTTGAGAAAATACCCTGCACTCCTGAACCCCTTTGGTATATATCCTACATGGCTCTGCATTCACTAAAGAAGTGCCTTCCTCTATTTTTAGCAGTGTAGTATCCTGCTACCAGAATCTTGCACTGCCACATATATCTACATAAATGTGGATACAGACATACTGTGTAATGGAACAGAGGGGATATGGAACACATATAAACATGTTCTTAGGTATAGAAAGCTAAAAAGAAACAGTATTGAAATACTTCTTACAAAATATCAAGGGATGGCGCACCCTGCTCGCTACACTTACCAACCCCGTTTGTTGGGGTAGGCAAGTATGGCTCTCCCCCTGGCTGCCAGGGAGGGGAGGGCTGGGGGCTGCACCAGTCCTGATTTCTCGGCACCCCTAGGTGCTAGGGCTGTGCTAGCCCAGGCCTTTTGCCCCCACCTCCCCTCTGGCCACAGCCAGTCCCTGCTGGCCTCTCTTCCCCTCCCCTTCCTGGCCATAGCCAGCCCTGGCCTCTTGGCTCAATCCCCCTTCCCGGCTCACAGCCCTGGCCTCTCAGCCCTTGCATCCCCCTCACTGGCTTCCCCCAGGGCTCTTGCCCCCCTCACCAGCTGCAGCCAGGCCTGGCCTCCTCCCTCGGCCCCCCATCCCTCTCAGCAACCCCCATTCCCCCCGGCCACAGCCAGCTCCGGCCTCCTCCTCAGCCTCTCAGCCCCCCCATTCCTGCTGGAGGAGGGCCAGGGCTGAGCCAGGGGGTGGTGGCAGCAGAGGATCCTCGCCACATTTGGGGCCCAGACGTGCCAGGATCCAGCAGGGAACAGCTGTCTCGGGCTGCTTGGGCTGCTGCTTGCCTGGAGCTCCAGCCTCAAACCCTCTCCCCCCCTTCCCCGCAAGATTAGCGCACCAGCACTGGCTTCCTGCAGGGGAGGAGAAAGAGGAGAAAACCCCAAGACTCTGTGCTGGATTCGGCTTGTGGAGAAGCGCGTGTGCGCTGCTTTGGGGAGAGGGTCCCCAGCCCTCCCCATAGCAGTACGCGTGTTTCTCTGCTAGCCAAATCCGGCACGTAGCCTCAGCATTTTTTCCTCTCCTCCTTCCCCCGCAAGAAGCCAGAGTGGGCACACTAATCTTGCTGGGCGGGGGGAGGGTTAGAGGCTGGAGCTCCAGGCAGGCAGCAGTTCCCTGCTTAGTCCTGGAGTGTTGGGGCCCCCAACGCAGCAAGGAGCTGCTACTGCTGCTCCCTGGGCCTACTGCGGAGGAGCAGGGAGCCAGTGAGGAGCCCAAGGCACCCCCTGGGAGTGCGGGGGAAGAGAACTCTGTTGAGGCTGGGGAATGGGACAATGTAGAGTGACGTGATGACATTCCTCCTGTCGCCCCACAGGAAAAGTTTTTTTTTTTAATATATAGAGATATAGAATGATAGAAACAGAGCTTGAGAAGTCATCAAATTCAACTCCTTGCACTTGGGCAGGACCAAGTAAACCTAGATCATCCCTGACAGATGTTTGTCCAACCTGTTCCAAAAGGGGATTCTATAACTTTTCTTGGACACTTATTCTAGAGCTTAGTTTCCTTAACAGTTAGAATGTTTTTTCTAATATCTAACCTAAATCTCTCTTCCCGCAGATTGAGCCCATTAGTTCTTGTCCTATCTTCAGTGAATGTGGACAACAGTTGATCACCATCCTCTTTATCTATCTGAATATATGTGAAGACTTATCAGGTCTTTTCAGTCATCTTTTTCTAAGACTAAACATGCTCAGCTTTTTTTAACCTTTCCTCATAGGACAGGTTTTCTAAACCTTTTTATCATTGTTCTTGCTTTCCTCTTGACACTGTCCAATTTGTCCACAGCCTTCCTAAAGTAGGATATCCAGAAATGGACACAATATTCTAAATGAGGCCATACCAATTCCAAGTAAAGCAGGACAATTACCTCCTTTGTCTTGCATACAATATGCCTGCTACTGCACCCCAGAATGAAATAAACCTACATTACATTGACTCACATTCAATTTGTGATCCACTATACCCCTCAGATCTTTCCAGAAATATTAACTCATAGCCAGTTAGCCCCAATTTTGTGCATTTGATTGTTCATTTGATTTGTAGTCATGCATTTGATTGTTCATTTCTAAGTGAAGTGTTGTGCACTTATCTTTATTGAATTTCATCTTTCTGCATTCAGATCAATTCTCCAATTTGGTCAGTTTGAATTATAATCCTGTCTTCCAAAGTGCATCCCTCCTCCAGCTTGGTGTTATTCACAAGTGCACATTATTCCATTATACAAGTCATTAATGACAATGTCAAATAGTATAGGACTAACCCCTGCAAGACTGACCCCTGCAAGACTCCACTATATATGCCCTCCTAGTCTGACAGTGTTTCAACTGGTTATGACCTAACCTTATTGTAATTTCATCCTGACTACATTTTGTTAGGTTTTCTTATGAGAATATGTCAAAAGTCTTATAAAACTCAAGATATATTCCATCTATTGTTTCCACCCCTCCCCCACCTACTAGGCCATTAAACCTGTTAAAAAAGAAAAATTAGGTGAGATTGGCATGCTTTGTTCTTGATAAATCTATTCTGGCTATTCTTTATAATCTTACCATCCTTTATGCTTGTGTAAACTGATTGTTTAATAATTTTGTCCAGTATCTTTCTAAGTATCAAAGTTACATTGTCTGGCCTATGATTCCCTGGGTCCTCTTTATTCCTGTTTTTAAAGCCAGGTAAGAGGAGGTCACTCATCTGTGTAGTAACAGACATTCTTCGAGATGAGTGTCCCCATGGGTGCTCCAGATCAGGTTGGTGTGCCACCGCGGCGCTTTCAATCCGGAGCAGTGTCCCTGGGGCTGTGCACTCCAAGGATGCAGGCACTGCGCATGTGTGAGCCCCCCCCCCAGTTCCTTCTCTACCCCATAATCATATGACCTAAAGAAGATCAGAATTCCGAAGTAGAGGGGAGGAAGGGAGGGTAGTGGAGCATCGACGGGGACACATCTTGAAGAAAGTCAGTTACTGCACAGGTGAGTAACCTCCTCTTCTTCGAGAGGGATGTCCCCTGTGGGTGCTCCACATCAAATTACTTCAACCTGTATTTTTTTAAGGAGATAGGGACTTAAGATCTGGCATGAAAGCAGTAGACAGAACAGCCTTAGAGAATCTGAGGCTAGAAAAATGTCCTTGAGCAAGTGCATAGTGCTTTGCAAATATGTGTTCTGATGACCAGGTAGCATCTGTGCAAATGTCTGCTATAGGGACTTTTCGTAGAAATACTACTGAGATAGACATGGCTCTAGTTGAGTGTGCTCTTATGCAGTCAGGAGGGTTAACACCTGATAAGGAGTAACAAAGTTTTATACAGTCTGAAATCGAGTGCAAGAGTTGCTGAGCTGAGATGGCTTGACCTTTATTGTGACTTACTATGGAGACAAACAATCTTGATGAGGGCCTGAATGGTCTTGTGCGTTGCAAATAGAAAGTGCCCTGTGCAAGTCAAGCATGTGCATGTTTGATTCAAATGAGTTAGTGTGGGGTTTGGAGAAGAAGGTAGGGAGGTATATGGTCTGATTAAGGTGAAAGGATGATCGTACCTTGGGTAAAAACTTGGGGTGGGTGCATTAGGTCATCTCATCTTTGAAAAAGGTAGTGTAAAGAGGATCTGCCATGAGTGCTGCAATTTCTCCTACCCATCTTGATGATGTAATGGCTACAAGAAAGGCCATTTTCATAGCAAGATGCAAAAGGGAGCAGGTAGCCAAATGGGGCTCAAATGGGGTTTTGGTGAGAGCATTTAAAACCAGGTTGAGGTTCCAAGGTTGCACTAGTGGAACCACATCTGGGTAAAGTGTTGCAGGTCTCTGATGAACCTCTCAGTAAGAGGATGTGCAAATATTGAGGTATTGTCTATTTTAAGATCATAGAATCATAGAATCCTAGGGCTGAAAGAGACCTCAGGAGGTCATCAAGTCTGGCCCCCTACCTAAAGCAGAACCAGTCCCAACAAGATGAAAAGTTGTTAAAGTAGCAAAGTGTACCTTGATGGAACTCAGTGCAAGACCCAGCTTGTTTAAGGTGTAAAAGTAGTCCAAAATTAAAGGTAATGAAGATGTGGATGAGTTACCCTGTCGACGTGAGCACCATACCGAGAACCTTTTCCACTTCTGACAGTATGTTTTATGAGTGCTCTGCGCTCTACTGTGCAGCAGGATGCATTAAATATGTTGAGAGCACTCTAGCTCTTCTGTGGAAAATCACTGAGGAGCCATGCATTCAGGTTTAGCATGTGGAGATTGGGATGACTGATCTGACTTCTGGGCCGATAGAAAAGGTCCAGGTTGCAGGGTAGGGGAATTGGTGGTATATGCAACATTTTGAAGAGAAAGAAAAACTGAGGTTGTTGTGACCTAAAAGGTGCTATTAGAATTCAGTGTGCTTTGTCTGTGCCTTGATAATGACCCTACTGATGAGAGGTACGGGAGGTGGGGGGAAGGTGCATAGGAGGTGATATGATCAGTTGATCAGGAAGGCATCTCCCAGGGAAACCCTTCCCTATGCTGGCTCTGGAACAAAAATGAAGACACTTTTTGTTGTTCTGAGTGACGAAAAGGTCTATGGTGGGATGACCCCACTGTTGGAAGACCCACAAGCGGATATCTGGGTTCAGCTGCCACTCTAGTTCAGTGGGCAGTGCCCTGCTTAGAGCTTTGGATGTGGTGTTGAGGTTGCCAGGAAGGTGTATGGCAGGCACCAATTCCAAAGTACAGTTGCCTCTGCACATAGGCCATGTGATCAAGCTCCACTCTAACCGTTTATATAAAACATTATCTATGTATAGCCTCACATAATTGTTGTTGATTAAAGGGAGGAATCTCTCGCATGCATATCTTACTGCCCACAGTTCTAGCGCATTGATGTGGAGACCTCTGTCTTTACTGGACCACAGCCCCTGAGGGATGCATCAGTCATCATGGAAATCGATGGTTCTGTGGTAAGGAATGGAATGCCAGAACACAGATTTTTTTGTATCAACCACCAGAGAATAGACTTCTTTACTGAGGGTGGGATGAAGAGGGTCTTTGATAATGAGTGGATGTTGGACTTACAGACTGTCCTGCACCACCCAAGCAAGCACCTTGTGCAAGTGAGCATTTTTGACCATTAAGTTGCAAGCTTCCATATGGCCCAAGAGTTGAAGAGGTCGTGGGCCATGATTTTTGGGAGAGGACTGCAATATCTTGACCAGTTCATGATTTTGTGAAAACGCTCCATAGGAAGGGAAGTAAGTGTGCATGTGGAGTCAAGATAAGCACCTATAAATTGCATCTTCTAAGACAGGATCAAATTTGATTTGTTTTTATCTGCAGCCCAAAATGTTGGAAGCTGTGTCTTGTGATTGAGAGGGAGCGTTGAGTATCAATTTCAGAGTGTGCTTTGAGGAGACAGTCATCGAGGTAAGGAAATACAATAAAAGGAAGTTACCTTGTACTGTAATGATGGTTCTTCAAGATGTGTGTCCCCATGGGTGCTCCACTGTTGGTGTCGGGTTCGTCCAAGCGCCACAGATTAGAAACTTTTCTAGCAGCGTCTAATTGGGCTGTGCATGCACGAGTGTCGCGTGCCATTCGCACCTTTGGAGTTCACGTGCATGACCCGACTCCACTCAGTTTCTTCATGAATGCCCTGTCGTGAGGACTGTTGAGCTGAAGAAGATGGGAGAGTGGGTAGTAAGCACCCACAGGGAACTCTCATCTCAAATAACTGTCGTTACTGCCCAAGGTGAGTAACTTCCTTTTCTTCTTCGAGTGATGTCCCTGAAGGTGCTCCACTGTTGGTGACTACCTATCGGTACCCCAAAGATGGCAGATGGGCTTCAGCTAGGTTTCACATGCAGATAAGACTGAGTAGGCTACTGCAGAGGTCATGTTTGCTTGAGTGTAAATTGCATAATGTTTCATGAAAGTGTGACTGGAGGACCAGGTAGTGGCCCAGAATATGTCTGTGAGCAGGACCCCTTTCAGGAAGGCTGTTGATGCTGCCATGGCTTGTGTGGCGTGTGCCTTAGGAGGCATGGATAGTGACATATCCTGAAGGGAATAACATTGGAAAATACAGGTTGTAATCAATTTTGAAATCCTCTGTGACAAGAGTGGCATTTCCTTGGATTGTTCTGCCAGTGAAACAAGTTGTGCGACTTTTGGAAGGGTCATGTACGGTCTATGCTTTGCAAAGATCTAGTGTGTGCAGGATAGCCTCCTCTCTAGAAATGTGAGGTTTTAGGTAGAATGCTGGAAGCACTATAGGCTCATGGATGTGGGAGTTGGAGCATACTTTGAGAAGAAAGGACGGATGGAGGGCGTAAGATCACTCTATCTTTGTGGAATATGGTGTGGGGGGGAATGCTGTTAGAGCAGCAATCTCGCTAACATGTCTTGCCGATGTGATAGCCAGTAGACAGACAGTCTTTAAGGTTAATAACTGGAGTGAACACTTAGCCATAGACTCGAACGATGGTCTGGAATTGGTCTATGGGGTGGATTAAGATTATGCAGTCCTCTGAGGAATCTTATTGAGATAGGGTGAGCAAATATAGAGAAGCCCTCTATGGGTGGGTGAGACATCACAATGGAAGCTACATGCACTCTACAAGACGAAAATGACAGATCATATGAAGAGGCGCGGATAAGGGTTGAACGCCTTTTGTTTCACACCAAGCTGTAAATCGTTTCCACTTACGGAGGTAAGTATTGCAAGCGGACTGACCGCCTACTGTGGAGTAAAATGTCCCTTGCTTGTTGCAAACATTTCCATTCCGCCTCTGAGAACCAACAAGGAGCCATGCCGTCAAATGCGGTGTCTGAGGTTGCAGGTGGCAGAGGATTCCTATGTTCTATGAGGAGAAGATCTGGGTAGCTCAGAAATGGGGCAGAATTGCTTCTCTGAGGCATTGAATACAAGACCCATGGCCGTCTGATGTGGGCTTAGGGTCGTGACACTTCTCGCATTTTTTAAAACCAGGGGAGGTTAGCATTTTGCTATTCTCCCGCTCTTATTACTGATGGTGCATTTCTTTTCTCTCTTATTTTTTCTGCCGTCAGCAGTTTATCACTGCTCTTTTCTTGTTTGCAGTTCTTTTCTTTTCTTTTTTTTGGAAGCCTGAGGGCTGCGGCCCTCCAGTTAGAGATATGCTGCCCCTCAGGGGCTGTTCATTTACTATTTACAACACGTCTGAGGAAAAACGTCTTTTTTCTTTAGTAAGTAATATGAACTATAAAACATGAAATATGAACATTTTTAGCTAATTTACTTGAATTTCTGGCTACAGAGAACTGCAGGAGGAGAAGAGGGATTGAGCTCCGTTTGTGACTGAGGTGATCAAAAAGGAACTGAGGAAAGTCAGGCTACACATGCGCAAACAGCACATGCAGTTCTCGCGCATGAGTGGCCCAACTAGACATTGCTAGAAAAGTCTCAGATCTGCAGCACCAGGATGAGCCCAATACCAACAATAGAGCACTCATGGGGACATCACTCAAAGAACAGTTTGTTTCGCAGGCATGCTGTAACAACTGAAAGCACCTTTGAAAAAAAAACTCTTGGCACCGTAGAACGGCCAAATGTCAGGACCTTGTATTGATAATGTTGAGTACCTAAAACAAAGAGAAGAAATTGTCTATCAGCAGGATGGATGGAAATATGCCTCTTGCAACTTGAGGAACGAAAAACAGTCACCTTTTTCCAACACTGGTATGATGGTGGCAAGTGTTACCATCTTAAAACTTTTGCTTTGTAATTAATTTGTTCAGTGCTCAGCTCATAAATCAAGAACGTGTTGCCATCCTCCCAACTTCGTCTCCATGAGGAAGTAATGGACATAAAAACCTTTCCCCCTGTATTGAGTAGGGACTACCTGAATTGCCCCAATTGTAAAAGATGGTCAACCTCTTGCTGGAGAAGATCCTTGTGAGAATGTTCTTGAAGAGGGACTGGGTAGGAAGATGGAAAGGGAGTGTTGACATGAAAGGAATTGTAAATCAGAGCTCGATTATCTGAAGAACCCACTTACCAGATGTTATCCTTCTCCAGTTGTTAGAAAATTGTAGAAGACAGTGTCGGAAGAGTTTAAATGGCAAAGATGGCATTAGAATGGGCAAAAGGTTTTCATGACCCTCAACGTATGTCTCAAATTTGCTTAGTGGATTGTTGTGACTGTTGGGAATTATTAAAAGATTGACATCATCATTGACCCCTGCCTCTAGAGCAGCTCTGTTGACGTTGTTCCTGTCTGTTGTATTGTTAAGTAAAGTGAGGGTATCTCGGTCTAGGGTATGGCTGATACCTGTATTGTTTTCTTGTATTTGCAGGATTATGGATGCTGCAAGACTGGAGGGTGGCTTTAGAACCTTTTCTGGAATGCAGCACTTCATTGGTATTGGCTGTGAATAGCTTTTGCCTGTCGAATGGAAGGTCTTCTACAGTAGAATCATAGAACACTAGGACTGGAAGGGATCTTGAGAGGTCATCGAGTCCAGTCCCCTGCCCTCATGGCAGGACCAAATACTGTCTAGACCATCCCTGATATACATTTATCTAACCTACTCTTAAATATCTCCAGAGATGGAGATTCCACAACCTCCCTGGGTAATTTATTCCAGTGTTTGACTACCCTGACAGTTAGGAACTTTTTCCTAATGTCCAACCTAAACTTCCCTTGCTGCAGTTAAAGCCCATTGCTTCTTGTTCTATCCTCAGAGGCCAAGATGAACAAGTTTTCTCCCTCCTCCTTATGACACCCTTTTAGATACCTGAAAAAGTAGACTGGATTTCTCTGGGGAAAGCTTCAGAGTTGAACCACGAGGCTCTTCTCATGATTACAGCTGTTGCAGTAGAGTGAGCTGCTGTGTCGGCTGCATCTAAGGCCGTTTGAAGGACCATCCTTGAGATTGTATGCCCTTCTGCGATCATGGCTTTAAAGTGCTGCTTCTTGGCCTCAGGAATATGTAAAATAAAATTTCATTCCGTGTAATTCCTGTGGTTGTATTTGCTAAGTAGCACTGCACAATTTGTGACTTGGAATTGTAGAGTGGACAAAATGTAAACTTTTCGACCAAAGAGATCAAGTCTTTTGCTGTCATGATCAAATAGAGTCAATCTAAAGTGCTGCTGCTTACTCTTTTGGTGCACTGCTTCCACTACCAGGGAGCTAGGTGCTGGGTGGGTAAAAAAACCTCTGACCTTTTTGGAGGGACATAATACTTTTTGTCAGCCCACTTGGATGTTGGGTTGGCCGTTGCTGGGGTTTGCCAAATCGTCTTTGCTGGTCCCATGATGGCTAGGTTAATCAGTAGAGCTATTTTGGAAGTCATGGGAGATAATATAATGTTGGTCAATTCATGTTGGTTTTCAAAAACTTCCTGGATGGGAATATTCAGTTCAGCGGATACAGGTTTGAAAAGGTTCTGAAAAAATGAGAAATCATCTGCTGTAGTTGGAGGAGGAGGTGGCATCACTGCTTCTTCCAGGGAGGACGATTCATTAGTATCAGGCGATGTGTCTGGTGATGGGTCAGATTGCTCCCCTTGTAGAGTGTGTTGCCATTGAGAGGATGGAGATTGTGGTGGTACAGTGTGACATTTATGGGACTGATGGCATTTATGGCAAGACTGTCATGGGCTCCAAAACTGCCACTGCAGGTAAAGCATGGGTGGTGGCATCCATGGGATGCTGTACCAAGGTGGCATGTTTCAGTGTCTGGTGTGTGGAGGATGAGTCCCGGCCGAGTAGACAGAGTAATCAGTGGGAGGGAAATTGTTAGTAGAAAACATCACATCCACTTCCTCATCAGAGTCACTAGAAAACCTCTCTGGCAATATATCCGGTCTTGGTGCTAGGGTACCAGGAGAAATGTCAGTGCCATGATTGGCTGCACCAATGCTATTTCTGATGCCATATGATGTCTTGGCACCGAGTGTGTGCAGGATAGCCTCCTCTCTAGAAATGTGAGTCGGTGCCATGGTGGTGCTGTAAGTTGTGCTCAGCACTGGAGTCATTTGCAGTGCTAGCGAAGTAGTGTCGGTGCTGGTAGGTGCTGTGACGTTGGCAACTTGAAGCCTGAGGCCTCAGAGTGGGATTTAGAATGATTTGCTTACTCCTAGTGTGTTGTAAATAATCAGATGTGGCACCGGAGTCACTCTTAGCACCATAGTCATCAGATGCAAGCACTTAGATGCTAGGACTTCCTGAGGTGGCACATTTTTTTGAGGATTTATTGTCCTTTTGTGCGTGGGACTTACTGAGCTGCTGACTGGGATTTGAGGCCAGTCTTAGTGATTTTTTGAGAAAAATCAGCTTGAAGCGTAGATCTCTATCACTCCATGCTCTTACTTTCAGCTTAGTACAGAGATGGCATTTCTGTGAAGCATATGCCTCGCTGAGGCAGCAGAAACATGTCTCACAGAGGAATAGAATCCTTACATGAAGAACAGCACTTAAAACCCGGGAACCTGGGCACAGTGCTAACTGCAAGTATCTAACTCCAGGGAATAAAACTTGGATTAAAAAAAACAGGTAACAAGGGAAAACTAACTATTTGTAAGAACTAGATAAACAGGGTTTACTTATCTAAAACGTGGAATTGAGGTGGGGAACTCTGCCGAGCTTCATCTCTGGCTGGAGGCAGTAGAGAAGGAACTGAGGGGGGACTCACGCATCTGCGATGCTTGCATACAAAGAGCACATGGCTGCAGACACATGCATGCATGGCCCCAGGGACACTGCTCTGAAGACTTCGGCAGGGCACCGACCTGATATGGAGCACCCACGGGGACAACTCTCAAAGAAGAACTATGCTTGCCCTTCTTGGGATCCCAACCAACTTGCTTGAGTTCTCAAAGATAAATAACAGTTTTGAGGTTGCTTTAGGTAGTTCCTTAAGTGCAATTTCATTGTATTTGCAGCAAGTCTACTGATATACGAGTCAAAATACTTTGCATTTCTATAGTGCCACTGTCATTGTGAACCCTGCACTCAGGGAGGCTAGTTCCTGGTCTGTCCCTCCCCCTTCCGCCTGAGGGGTCCTCTACCCAGCCCCAGTGCACTGGAAAAGCAGTATGTGCCCCCTTTCCCCCAGCCCTGGAGCACTGGGCAGTTTGCACTGCCTGCAATCCCACTTCCTCAGACCTGGAGTGCTGGGTGGGAAGGTAGCACTTCACCCCAGCCCCAGAAAGCAGACTGGGGTCCCAGCCACAGGGGGAAGAGTCCCCTGCTGCACATTGATAGGAAGAAGGAAAGGACCTGGGGACAGAGCCATGAGTGAGGCCATGCAAGGCTGTCTGGGGAGACTCATCCTTCCCCTATCTTTGATGCCAGCTGCCCATGCTTCTTTTACAGAATGGATAAAATTACTGTATATACTCGTTCATAAGCCGACTTTTTTTGGAAAAAAATCCCACTGTGAAGAGCAGGAGAAGTTACTCACTTCGTGCAGTAATGATTGTTTTTCGAGATGTGTGTCCCCATGGGCGCTCCACTGTTGGTGTTGGGCTCATCCTGGCCCAAGGATCGGAGACTATCAAGCAGTCACCAGGTGGGCTGTGCATGAATGAGTGGAAAGCAGCATTCCCGCCTTCAAAGTAGTGCGTGCAGCTCGCTTTTCCCTCTGTTTCTTCGATGCCCTCGTGGGCTGCTATTATTGCCTGAAAAAGTGGGGAGGAGGGTGAGTCGTAGAGCACCCAGAGGGACACACACCTCGAAGAACAATTGTTACTGCACGAAGTGAGTAACTTCTTCTTCAAGTAATGTCCCTGGGAGTGCCCCACTTTTGGTGACTGTGTAGCAGTGCCCATTGAGATGGATGGTGGGCTTCAATTAATTGCTACAAATTGTGGAGAGGACCGCAGTGGCTACTGTGGTTTCTGTTGTGCAGCATGGTGGAATAGTATAGTGCTTCATAAATGTGTGATTTGATGACCGTGTCGCTGCTCTACAGATTTCCTGGAATGAGACCCCTTTTAGGAAAGCAGCTGATGTCGCCATCACCCTGGTAGAATGGGCCCTTGGAGTCATTGGTAATGACTTGTTCCGGAGAGAGTAACAGGTAGTAATGCATGATGTTATCAGCTTTGAAATGTGCTGAGAAGACAGTGATTGTACCTTGGACCTTTCAGCCAGGAATACCAGCAATCTCTGGGATAACCAAAAGCATTGAGTCCTACAAGATAGAAGGCAACTGCCCTTCTAACGTCCAGAGTGTATAATGTGGCCTCTTCTCTAGAGCGGTGCGGTTTTGGATAGAAAGTGGGAAGGACTATCATTGATATGGAATTCCGACCCAACTTTGGGTAAAAAGGACAGATGAGGCCGCAGAATCATCTTGTGTTTGTGAAAAGTCATGTATGGAGGCGAAGCTGTGAACGCTGCAAGTTCACTAACCTGCCTTGCGGACATGACTGCGAGAAGGAACAGCATCTTCATGATGAGGAAGGTAAGTGATGAAGTTGCCACTGGTTCGAAAGGTGGTTTTGTGAGTAAGTGGAGGACCAATCCTAACTCCCACGAGAGGTGTATGCTATGGATGAAGGTTTTGTAGACGCTTCCAGAATCTCTTAGAGATGGGATGGGAAAAAAATGAGAACCCATCAATGGGGGGATGGAAGGCTGCAATGGCCGCTATGTGCACTCAGAGTGATGAGAGTGATAAATGTTGTTGTTTCAGGTGCATAATGTATTCCAGTATCAGGTGCACCACTATGTAAAGCGATGCCATTTCTACAGGTAAGTCTTGTGTGTTGTTTGCCTCCTGCTGTGCAGAAGTACGTATCTTACTTGCTGGGAACACTGCTGCTCCGCTTCCAAGAACCAGATAGGTACCATGCTGTCAAGTGTAGCGTTCACAGTTGGAGATGAAATATTGAGCCCTTGTTCTGACACAAGGTCTGGGTGGTTTGGAAGTTGCGGTGGAGGGTGTCTGCCATAATATTCTTGTCCCCAGGTAAGTATGTTGCCGTGATAGTTATGTTGTGGCGGATACACCAATTCCATAGCTTGATTTCCTTTGCACATAATGACTGGGATCTTGCACCCCCTTGGTGATTGATGTAGAAGATAGTAGTCATGTTGTCAGTGAGGATATGTACCAAAGAGCCCTGGATGTGTGGAAGGAAGTGCTTGCACGTGTTGTGAACTGCTTGAAGCTCAAGCAGATTTATGTGGAGTTTGGACTTGTCTTGGGACCACTTCCCCTTGCATTGCACAACCTGTTGTTGCAAGTGTGCACCCCAGCCCATCAGTGAGGTGTCCATAGTAATCTGTTTGGATGGCTGCTCGTGGTAGAAAGGCTCCCCTTTGCATAGGTTCTGCACCTGGGTCCACCATCGGAGGGAGGTAAGGACCCCTGGAGGAGGCGTGATGTGGCTGTGGACAGGGCGAATGGCTGGCATGTACACTAAAAAAAAATCCAGTACTGGTATCATCGAAAGGGCAGCCTGGCGTGTGAAACTACATATGTGGTGGCCACCATGTGTCCCATGAGCTTGAGGCAAGTTAGGATGGGTACAGCTGGGCTGGTGGTAACAACAGTGACGAGGCTTTTTATGCTGTGGTGATTGGGGAGATAGGCTTGTGCTGTTATGAAATCTATGTGAGCCTCTATGAACTCCAGGGATTGCGTAGGGCATAGTGTGGATTTCTGCTCATTGATAATGAAGCCTAGCGACTGAAGAAAGGCCTTTGTAAACCTGATCATGCCTCTTGTGGCGTGTTAATAAGGCAGTCGTCCAGATAGGGGAATATTGTAATGCCACTGCAACTGAGATGTGCTGCAGCCACCGCAATAGTCTTGGAAAAGACTCGGGGGTCAGATGAGAGTCCAAATGGGAGGACTCTGCACTGGAAGTGATGCGAAGCTACCATGAATCGCAGGAAACACCTGTGTGGGGGATGTATTGTGATGTGAAAATATGCATCTTGAAGGTCGAGGGCTGCGAACCAATCCCCTCTGTCCAGTGCTGGAATTATAAGTGGCGAGAGTGATCATTTTGAATCGCTGCTTGCGGAGTTACTTGTTTAATTACCGCAGGTCCAAGATGGGCTTCCAACCCCCTGACCTCTTCTCAGTCAGAAAGTAGTTCGAATAAAAACCTTTCCCTTCAAATCTTTTTGGGACTCGTTCTATGGCTCCTATATTGAGGAGATGTTGCACCTCTTTGCGGAGCAGTGTGTCGTAAGAGGGATCCCTGAAGAGGGAGGGAGAGGGTCGGGAGGCTGGGGGGATTGCTGTGAAGGGGATAGAATATCCATGGCTGATCATTTCTAGTACCCACCAATCTGCGGTGGAAAGGCTACGCACTGATTGTAATAGAAGTGCAAGCGGTGGTGAAATATGTTGAACTCGCCAGGTACTGGAGTGGAAGGGAGTTTGGGCAGACCCTCGACCAAATTCTCAAACTTGCTGCCTAGAGACGGGAGTCATGGAAGAGCGGTTGTTAGGGGCTCTTCTATGGTGGTTTCGAGGTCGGAAGCAATTCTGTTCAAGAGGCCGGTACTGCTGTTGTCTAGTAAAGGCCATGTTCCTATATCTCTGATAAGCTGTGCAGTGCTTCCTCTGGTAGAGTGCAGTGTACATCCCCAATGTGCTCAAAGTAGTGTGCGCATCTTTGCCAGAGTGCAAGGCCTCATCATTACCTGTAGTAAATAATTTGGTCTTATCAAATGGCAGGTCCTCTACTTTGGCCTGGAGGTCCTTAGGGACTCCTGCTGCTTGCAGCCAAGATGCATCTCTCATTACCACAGATGTCTCAGTAGACCTAGCCACAGTATCTGCGGCATCTAGGGCCATTGGTAGAACTGCCCGGGATATAGTGTATCCCTCTTTAATGATTGCCTTAAGGATATGTTGCAGTGATAGTTATGTTGTGGCGGATACACCAATTCCATAGCTTGATTGCCTTTGCACATAATGACTGGGATCTTGCACCCCCTTGGTGATTGATGTAGAAGATAGTAGTCATGTTGTCGGTGAGGATACGTACCAAAGAGCCCTGGATGTGTGGAAGGAAGTGCTTGCAATATTGTGCATAAACTCTGTTAGTTTCGTGTAATTGTCGAAATCATGATTTGCAAGCAACGCTGTATAGTTTGGCTATGTGAAGCTACAGGGTTGAGAAGGAGTACATCTTCCTCCCAAAGACATCGAGGCGTTTGCAGTCTTTGTCCTGTGTCTGAGCCTTGTGCTGCAGGTTTTTGGCCCTTTGGTTCGCAGCATCAACCACCAAGGAGTTAGGTTGAGGGTGTAAGTACAGGAATTCCATGCACTTTGATGGGACAAAATACTTTCTATTGGCCCTTTTGTTGGTTGGGGAAGGTGGGGAAGGGGGCTGGGGTTTGCCATACTTCATTGGCTGCCTCAGGAATAGCTTTGTCTAGAGGCAGGGCAATTTTGGATCTTGCAGAGGGCTGCAGGTTCTTTAGGAGCTTGTGGTATTTTTCCTGCACCTCTGATAAGACTACTTCCTGACTGACAGCTACTCCCAAATAGCTCCTGGAACTGTTTAAGGTCATCACTAGGTTCTGGATCATTTAGGATAACTACTTCATCAGGAGTGGAGGAGGAGTTACCATTGGGTGGTATGTCTGATTGCTGGACCATTGGTTCATCCTCAATTTGCCCTTCCTCTAGGTCCGTGCCCTCTGATGGGGAATGCAATAGGTCTGAATGTATAGAAGTCACAGACCTCTGTGCAGGTGTAGGAGGGGCAGTGGAGGTATGACGTGGTGCCCCATAGCGATAAGGGGACTATCGGCTACGGTGTCTGTCATAATAGTGCCATTCCGGATACCAAGGAGGATATTGATAATGAGGTAAGCTGTATGCCCCATAAGGTGCATATGCTGTCTCTGGAGAGGAGTGTTGAACGGAGAACCTACTCCTTGAATCCCCTTGGTAAGCACTGATTTGAGACCAGGTGGGTGAACATGGTGAGCCCCTTATCGTTAATGGAAAGCGAGATCAGTGCCGTGTCAAAGACCAAGTGGCTTTCTGTCCTGTCTCGGTAGTGCCTATGTTTTGCGCACTGAGGGAATGCCTGTGGGATGATGTCCTGTGAGCCGTTGCTGAATCCCCCGGTACATGAGGTGGTGGCATGGAAGCGGATGCGACCCTGGGAGATGTGGGGTTAGCATGAGGTACTGGAGGGCAGCTGGGACTAGCCCTGTCACCTCCCGGTGCCTGTGGTGAAGATTGCATAGAGGGTTCATGTTGTGCCGGGGATACTGAGTGTGCTTGAGGCACCCCGGGTGTCTTTGATGCCATTGGTGCCTTTGTTACATCAGGACGCTTAGTAGGTGCCCTTTTTGATGCCTGGTTTGACCGCCTGTTTACAGTGCGCTCTTGAGCCGGTCAGAGAGGAGGCTTCAGATTTCCCCATACCCAAGGTACCCGGGTCATCCCCTTTACTGATTCTTGGTGGGGAGAGAGTGGGCTGGTGAGGGTCTGATTTCTGACCATGCCTTCTGAGGTAAAGGACTGGAGGGATTGCCCTGAGGGGATTTTACACTCGAGCCCTTATTGCCCCCCTTATAGCTATGAGGGGCAAGGGCTTTGTCAATAGACAGCATGCAGGCTATGAGCTCTCTTTCCTTGCGAGCCCTCGCTGTCAGGCTGCAGTAGTGGACACATTTTTGTTGTCCACGTGTGTCCCCCAAACAGCGTATTCATTCGCTGTGGGCATCACAGGCTAGCATAGGCTCCTAGCAACTTCCACATTTCTTGTCCTTAGGCAGGACTTGTGTAAACCAAGTTGCCTGCTTGCGGTATTAGTTGGTTTATTCATTAGGGGTTTTTTTTTTTTGGTTTCAGTTTGACTGGGCTGCAGTGGCTTGTCCTTGTACCGCAGTAAAGAGCTGCTAGCAGCTTTTTTGTTTGTTTTTGTTTGAATAAAGAGAGGAATCTATCTAAAGTACTCAATTATTTCTCTCTGACTCTCTAAAGTACTCAATTGGTTGTCAATTGCTGCTCTTTGATATGCAAAGCACGCTGAGGACAGGACAGGGTTGAGCTCCCTCTGTAGCAGCAAAGAAAGAACTGAGGGAAAAGCAGGCTGCCAGTGCTACTTCAAAGGCGGGAATGCCGCTCTCTGCTCACACATGCGCAGCTTACCTGATGACTGTTTGAAAGTCTCCGATCTGTGGCACCCGGACGAACTGACACCAACAGTGGAGCACCCATGGGGACATCACTGGAAGAAGAAATAGTTTCTTCCCGTGGTTCTGGAAGCAGTGCCAGCAGCCAACAAATCCCTCAGCCCATACTGCTTCCCATGGCTCGGGTTGCAAACTTAGCACTAGCTAAGTTTGCAACTCAGTTTCTATATTTTGCCTTCAACTTTAAAAATCAAAAGAGGGGAATGATGCTCCCTTCATTGGTAACTTACATTTGAAACAAAGAAGGAATTTTTCTAGCAAATTTGAATTGAAGTAGACAAGGGGGTTGTGAATTATGACACTGTAAACAGAGATGTTCCGCAGCCGACCCTCCCAAACTTACAGAGAAAAAATGGTAAAAGGAGCCTCTCAGCTCCCATTGGCTGCTGTTCGCTGTTCCAAGCGAACATGCCTGCAGCCAGCATGTCTTTCAGCCTGCGCTGCTTCCCAGCTTATAAACAAACAGGCTTATGTTCGAATATATACGGTAAATGAGTTTAATATTCACAAGATCACACAGCAAGTGAACCCAAAGCATTGGAGTCAATTTTACTTTATCCATTAGAACTTTCTTCCTCCCTTAGACAACATTTAGTTTTTAGTTTTAAAATGATAAAAAAATAAACTTATACTTACAGGACTGTGTCTCTGGTATCAGCATGCAGGAGAAAAAGGGAAATCATGATTAATATAGCTATATAATAAGACCTCAGGACTGACATTCAGCCTGTGTGTTGCTCTGAAGCCTAGAATGTCTGTTGAGTCAGCATGATGTGATGAACACAGCTAGAAACATGGTTGACTTCTCTTTTTGGTTAGAACATCACCAGGTTCAATTATCAGTGGGATTTATGGTCTTAATTTCTTAGCCATTTTTAGCTTTTCTTTTCACATTATGAATTACATCAGTATGCCAGCCCAGACTTTCACCTAGTTTTTCAAAATAAGATTGTATTTCAAATATTTTTTTTAATGTACATGTTATTTTATTCTAACCTTCATTTTGCACTGACATGAGTTATAATGTTTGATTGTAGTTTTAACCCCAAATACAAAAGGATCATTTTATCAACTTAAAGAAAAACACCCAGCAAGCTGCAATATAAAGTCGTGTATTCCCATGATCTATCTTAGGGTTTTCTATAGTACTCATCTCTATCTTTGAAGCACTTACAATTTAATATAAATCCAATCCTTTCGTTAAAAAGGATCCCTAGCGCATAACAATTTAAGACCTACATATGGTTCTCAGAATAGAGATACAATATTTGTGGGGGAGCTTGGAGAAAAGATAATAGTCATTATTTTCCTTTCATTTATTTAGGTGGCTTCCTGGAGTATACCCCACAGCTGGAACAAACATAATCAAGTCCAGAAACAAAGTGGTGATGAAGATATATGGGAGAGATACATGCTGCACTCTACAGCTGGAATTAAAATGTATGCTTGCTGCCTCAGAGTTAGACCAGGGTGGGGAACTTCAGGCCCCGGGGCTGGATGTGGCCCTCAACTTGCCTGGATCTCGCCCCTATGGCTCTGGGCCCACTCCAGCATTGGGGAGCCTGCGCTGGCCTACCACTCCAGGCCCTCCCCTCCCCCACCATGGGGCTGGCAGAAATCTACTAGGCTGGGAGGGAATGCTGGGAGTTTTTTTCTGCTTCTCAATATGCTTCTCACTTGTTTACAGCCCCCAACTGATTTTGCTGTGGGTCAGTGGCCCCTGACCCAAAAAAGGTTCCCCACCCCTGAGTTAGACCTATCTTTCTTAGTGAAATCTGACCTTCCACAAAAAAAATTAAGTTAATACTTTATGTGAAACAAAATGTAAGGAACCATCTGTTAAATGTAATATACGGAACAAATTACTCACAGATATTGGTGGAGAAAGAGTGATGCTCCCTATAGTGTAGTGAGAGCTATTATTTGGCTGCACAGGTTTGATTTCTACATGGAATCTCCTTGGTTCATCATCTTCAGAGTCAGAATCACTGGAGGAGTAGAAATGGTTCTCTTTGGTATGTTTTTCTCTGTTAAGGTAACTGATGCGCCAGTGTCAACTATATAGAGAATAAATCAGTTTCTCACACACTCCTCAACATATATATCTGCAGCAAGTATACATTATTCATTCATGAAACTAACAGTCAAAATGTCTGACAATAGATACTTAAAATCATCATCCACAGATTACCAAGACACAGACTTTAAAGTTAAACTTTGATGCTTTCATCTTAAGCATCTAATATAACAAATGCAGAAGGTACACAAACACAACTATATATTTACAAACTTAAAAGATACAAATGACCAGAATGGAAAAACTAAGGCTTTACAGCAGCATTAATTAGTCTGAAGTGCAGGCTAGAGCACAAAACAGAGTTAAGACTTCTGAGTTCTATTTCCAGCCCTGCTATCAACTCACTCTGTGACGACAGGCCAAACTTGACTAATTTCTGCTCCTCTGTAAAGAAGTTATTTACTTGTACAGTAACTGAAATTCTTCAAGACATATCTATTCCATTTGGTGTGAATGTACATTGTGCTTGAGATTGGAGTCTTTTACCTAGCAGCATCCACAAAGTCAGTATATGTGCTCTGAGAATGCTCATGCTCTTATACGGAATGCATAAAGGGTGATAAAGAACCAACTGCCCCTCAGTTCTTCCTTCACTGCAGAATTCAACTGTAGAAGAGTGGACTGAAGGATATATGGACAATACAAAGGACTCCACTTATTGTATAGGTGTCATGACGTCTGTCTCTTCTCCCAGTTTGAAAACATACAATGCCATGCCTATTCTTAGTCAGAGTTTTATTGTTAATAAAAGCAGCTGAGACTGATTGCAACCTAATGAAATGGGCTATAATACTGTGAGGGAGATCTAATTTATCTAGGTCATATCTGAGCCTAATGCACCCTGAAACTCATTTAGAGACTCTTTGGGTGAAGACAGGATGGCCTCTCAGCCAAGAATAAGAACAGTCAAGCACCGGGCATAAAAGGTTTCACACATTGAAGTTCAAATGCTAGGATCCTGTGCTCATGAATGCTTTGTGACCTTAGTTTCACCATAACTAGGATGCCTCTTTTCCCCCAGAAAAGACGACAGATGTATGACTTGCTTTGTGGCAGCCTCCCCCGCCTCCCTCTGATAAGGGGAATGAGTGCAGTGAATAGGATTAACTGATAAGCTGAGCCTAGGCAGTCTACACATTGACATCCCTACTCTGGGGCAGAACTGAGTGTATTTGGAATTGTGTGGTTACAAAGAGGTCTACTGTAGGAAAAAACCCATTCCAAAAATGTGAGTACTAAAATCCCATTTGTGGTCGATAGAACTTCCTGCTCAGGGTATCTGCCATGATGTTCTGGCACGGAGATAGGCATGATTATACAACATGGACATTGTGTTTGATGCACTATTTCCAGAGACGCAAGACTTCTACGCGTAGGGAATGTGATCATATTCACCCTTTTCTATTTATGTAAAACATATAAGCTACATTGTCCATGAGAATCTGTACCATTTTGCTTTTGATTAGTGGTAGGAAATAAGAACAGGCGCTTCAAATTGCTCTTAGTTCAGCAGGCTGCTACGAAGATGGGACTTTGCTTTAAAGCAAGGGGTGGGCAAAGGGCCTTCCGCAGGCTGGATCTAGCCCACCAAGCTGGTGGATCCAGCCCACTGCTCCCCCACCCTCCAATCAGGGCTTGGGGGCAGGGGAGCATGCAAAGTCTCCTTACCCCCAGAAGAGCATGTGGCGGCTAGAGAGGCACACCAGTTGTTTTAAGATACCTGGCATTTATCTCTAGCTGTTGCGTGCCTTTGGGAGGGGGGAGCTTTGTGTGCTGCCTGCCCCCAGGCCAATCAAGACCTTGGGGCGGGGAGCGCACAAAGTTTCTCGCATCCTGTCCCAGCCCTGCCAGGAGCACACAGCGGCTAGACACACATGCAGGCTGTTTTAAAACAGCTGGCCTGTCCCTCTAGCCTCTGCACAGTCTTACAGAGGTAAGGGGACTTTGCATGTTCCCCTGCCCCCAGACCCTAATTGGCCTGGGGGCAGGAGAAGCATGCAAGGTCTCCTCCTACAGGGTGCCTAGTGGGAACAGCCATCTGTTTAAAAACAGCTGGTGTTTCTCTCTAGGGGGCAAGAGAGGGAGATGGAAGACTTCTCACACTCTCTCACCCCAAGCCAATCAGGGTGGGGGGGAAAGCAAAAGAAGTCTCCTGGCCCTGCCCCTTCTGCCCGAGGCCCTGCCCCTTCTGGGTGGCCCCCTTTAAAAAATTATTGTCCACCCCTGCTGTAGAGCATTGGCTCTGTATAGAACGTGTTTGCAGATGTGCTCTCCAGACAAGGAGGGATGTGTCCATGATGATGGTGAATGATGGTAGACTCTATAGGAACGCGCCCCCCCACTGATGTTGTCTAGACTGTTCGACACAAAAGGGAATCCTTGACTGTACTGGGCATGGTGATAAGTTTGTTAATGCTCTGCCTGCGTTGGACATAATTTGTCTGGAGCCAAGCTTGTAGACACTGAATGCGTAGTGTTGCGTGGTAGATGACAAAGTTTGTGATGGCCATGTGGTCAAAGATTTGTAGGCAGGTTCTGGCAGACATCTGCTGGGTGTTCCACTCTGTTGAGATCAAGGAGGGTAAAGTCAGAAAGCATTTTACTGATAGTAAGGCAAATGATTTGAGGGAGGTGAGGTCCACTACAATAGATTCCAGGCATTGTACAGGTATTAAAGCAGACTTTCACATGTTAATTGGAAGTCCTAAACTGGTGAACATGGATAGAGTCTATAGCTGTCTGTAGTGTTGGTGCTTTTCAGGAGACAATCTAAGTAGGAGAATATCATGATTCTCTCTCTGCATAGGTGGGCAGCTACTTGAAAATATCTCAAGGCACAGTAGAAAGATGGAAGGGTAAAACTTTGTACTGGAAATGGTATTGTAAACCGCAGGAATTTTGTATGTATGTATACTGGAGATCGAAAGCTTAGAATCAGTCCCCCGGCCTAGTGCTGGGATTATGGTGCTTCGTGTAACTATTTTGAATTTTTGCATTTTCACAAACTTGTTCAGTTGGCATAGATCGAGACTAGATCTCCAGTCTCCTGATTTTCTGTGTGAGAAAGTAGTGGAAATAGAGCCCCTTCCTTGTATACTCAGTTGGTATACTGATTCTACTGCTCTCAGAAATAGGAGATGGTTTTACCTCTTCTTTCAGTAGATATTCAAGAGAGACAGGGAAGAAGGGTGGGTAGAGGGTTTGGAAGTAAGAGGCATAGAGTAACCAATTTTGATGATTTCTAACACCAATCTATGGTAATAGACTGTCAAATTTGGAGATTGCCAACTTCCATTCTACTGAAAGTTCTCTCAGTTGTAGATGGTGCTAGCATTGGGAGAGATGGGATTCTCAACAAAGGTTTCAAATCTGTTGTTTAGAAGCTGATGGCTGAGATGTAGTAGTCAAAGGATTGGATTGCTGTCTTCTCAAAGTTTTCTGTTTCTGTTCAGTTGGTCATAATGGAATCTTTGAGGAATTTGATAATTGCACTGCCATCTCTTGTTCTTGGGTGTGTGGATACCCAGAGATCACAACATGGCCCTTGAGTTTTTCAGAATGTGCAGTCCATTTAGTCTGTGAAGAGTCCGGGTCCTTTGAACAATAAGTCTTCTCCAGAGGAGCGTACTGGCTTCAGAAAACTGGAGGGATGAAATCAGGAGGCTCTCCTCATAACAAATGCTCATTGTGGAATCAGCAGACTTCAGGGCAGCTTGTAGCACTGTTCTGGTAATAAAATGTCCCTCTGCAATGTGTGCTTTGTATTACTCTTTTTTGCCTTCAGGAATAAAGTTTATAAATTTAAAAAGACTGTAATTATTGTGATAATTCTTTCTCAATAAGGTGTCTCAGTTGGCAATTCCTATTTGTAAGGTTGCAGCCAAATATGCTCTGGGAACAGGTTAAGCCCATTTCCAGTCCTTGATATAAGGGGTATTTTTATTGTTGATTGTGTCAATAACAAGTGAATTTGGCATTTGATGTGAAAAGAATAATTCAGTTCCCATTTCTGGCACATAATATTTCTTATGAGGCCTCTTACAGGTAGGTAGATTTGTTGCTGACTTTTACACGAGTAATTTCACAGAGTTCATGATAACATCATTCAGTGTGCACAGTATGTCCATTAAATTGGGTTGAGATTCCTGAGCCGCTTCCAAGGAGATGTCTAACGAAGTGGCCAGTCTCTTGTGGAGCTCTTGAAATTGTCTAAACTCATCAGCTGTGGTGGGCAGTGGAAGCGTAAATATGTCATCCAGTGAAGATGAGAAATTAATGTCAGTTGGATGCTCTGGGTCCAAGAATTCCTCTTGTTCTTCAACCCCATGTTCAGAGGTGCCAGACCGTGCCTGTGATGTCAACATGGATGGCTGCTATAAACTAATTATGAACAGACTGGAAGGTGCACCCTGTTGCTGCTGTTGTGGGCATGTATCTCTTGGATGCCAGAATGACTACTGTGGTTGGAAGAGCACTGTGGGCATTCAGGGTTGCCCGTACCAGGGCTGGTCTGATGATTGTCATGAAAGTCCATGCTTGGAGGAATATATATGGTGGGAGTAGCACGAGAAGAATGTTGTGGAGAGTATCACACATCTTTCTCTCTACTTGAGAATTGTGGTGCTAAGAGATATGGGAAGCTGGGGTGGCTGATGACTGCAGATACTGTCAGTGCTAAGGAGAGGAGATTGGTACCAATGCAACCAACAGACTTTTTTGGCAGAGGAACTGTTACAATGTGCCCAGTATCATTACCGTGTATTGGAGTCTCATTGGTGTTGGTGTGTGGCTCGAGTGCATGACACCAGCATTATGTGGCAACATTAGCATTGGAAGCACTGGTATACTTGGTACTGATGGCTTGCTCACAGTTGATGTTTCAGCGGCATGGGGTTTCATTTTCTCTTTGATATCTGGGGGAAGGGCTTCATTGCTTAGAAGCTCTTGGTTTCTAGGTGCGAATGGTGTTGAAGGGACACACTTGGTTGGCTGTTGACATGGCAGATGCAGTCAGTTCCAGGAGTGATTGACTAGCCTTTTCTTGGTTGACTGAAGTCAGGGACCTGATGTCCCTTTATTTATTTTGGTCAAGAGTCCTTTACATAGAAGGGGCCCTTCTAGGCATGTTGGTCAAGAGTCCTTCCCTAGAAAAGGGGCCCTTATTCAAGATTGCAGTCAGCGATTTCTGGCCGAGAGGGGTGCTTTCCTCAGGCTCAGACACTGGGAGAAGAGATTTTATCACAAGGAAACACTATAGCTGGAGATCTCTTGTCTTTTTGGTGCAGGCTTTCAAGTTATGTCAATGCAAGCATTTTTGCTCTATATGTGCCTCACCAACACACAGGATGCATTGAGAGTGTCCATCTGAAATGGGTATCAACAGAGTGCAGGTAGTGCAGCTATGAACCCTGAGGAGTGAGGCATACAAGTGAGGGAGTGTTAGATCTCATGCTGCTGCGATAGAGTAGAATGGAAGGTCACAGTCCTATGAACAAAATTACTTTTTAAAAAAGGGGATGGGGGTAAATAGAAAGATTAAGATTTCTATTCTAATTAAAACTATGAACTAAGTAACAGAAGAAAGGCTACTTCTAAGCTGTGAGGCACTGCTGGCTGCTCTGACTTGAACCAATGGCAGTAGGGAAGGAAATGGAGGGATTGGACACACAATACCAGTTAACTGCCTGAAGAAGGGCTGCGCATGTGTGGTCCACTGCTATCTGGCTACGAGTACTGGTGCGCTTCAAAAGTTAAAGAAGAGCACCCACAGGGACTATACTCAAAGAAGGAAGAATTACTTCTCATGTCTTGCTTCCTATATTCCTACTAATATATAATGTTTTTTTGGTTTTTTTTTTTGCAACACTGCTACACTGTTGACTCATATTTAGCTTGTGATCCACTATAACCCTCCAGATCCCTTTCCATAGTATTCAGACTATCTGTGCCCCCTAACAAAGAATGTGCAGTGTTTCCAGTCTCTTAATTATGTCCCTTTAGGGGAAGGCTAAAATGCTAAATACTTACACAGATACGACTACAGTTAGTTAAGTTCCCTATCACAAACCCTTACTCATGGAGAACTAGCCATGTGACAGGTCTAGGTCATGTTTTGTTCAGGCATTTTTGAATTGCTGGCGATCATAATCATTTCTTAAAACTGACAAGATGTTTTCTAAGCTTCCATGAGTCAAAAGGTGCTGAATAGATTTCCTTCAAAGTTTCTGGCAAAATTTACTTCTGGGCTGACACAAAAAGTGGCAAGTTTCAAGACCAAACAGTTAATTTTTCAGGAAGTTACGAACATGTAAAATATAAGTAGTGTGACAGAGCAGGGGTGATACAGCCGGTTCAAGAGCTTGGTGGAAGGGGAAAGAGGCAGCTCTTGCAGAGAGAGTCAGCAATCCTGGCTAATTAGGGGAAGCTGAGACAGGGCAGCTGCAAAATCAATTAAGGCCCAGGTGAAACTAATTGGGGCTGCCTGGAGGCCTATTTAAGAACTCTCCCTGTGGGTGAGGGGAGAGAGAGCTGAGAAGGAGTTTGGAGAGCTGTGAAAGAGCGTGGAGAAAATTGAGAAGGAGTTTGGAGAACCGAGAGAGTTTGGGGAGCTGTGAAGGAATTTTGGAGAGTGGAGGAGGAGTTTGGAGAGAGAGACAGACACCGGAGGAGCCAAGAGAGCAGCATCAACCTTGTTAAAGACGACAGGGAGACAAAAAATCTCAAACCAAGGCGAGTGAGCCATATACTGTGACTCCTAGACTGTGGGACAGTGGGCTGAACAGGGGTCGGGGTCCAGGAATGGGACCGACCCTGCCACATGTGATGTCAGGAGTGGGATATTTCGCTGCAGTGAGACCTTGCAGCGGACCCACCCAAGACTGACTAGGCCACCCTAGTAAGACGGGAGAAAAAACATAGTGGAGGATGTAGTAAAGGCCCTCATACAAGCCACTGCAGCACAGCAAGAAGCTATCCGGGCTCAGACGGCTGCCCAGCAGGAGTCAGTACGACTACCGCAGGAAACTAACCAGCTGCTGATGAGCCAGGCTGCCCAGGATCGAGCCACCTTGCAGGAGGTAATAATGCAGATGAAGGCTCTGACCGCTCAGGTGCATGGCTCAGAAGGGGCACGATCCCTGTGGGCCAGCAGTTTCCTCCAGAAAATGACAAAGGAGGACGACGTGGAGGCGTACTTCCTGGCATTTGAGAGGACAGCCCTGCGGGAAGGTTGGCCCCGAGCCCAGTGGGCCAGCATCCTGGCCCCATTTCTTGTGGTGAGGCCCAGAAGGCCTATTTCGACATGCCGGAGGAGGCTGCCACTGAGTATTCCCAGCTGAAGGCCGAGATCCTTGCCAGGTTGGGAGTAACCACTGCTATCAGACCTCAAAGGTTCCATGAGTGGCGATATGGGGAGGGCAGAGCACCAAGGGCACAACTGTTTGACCTGATCCACTTGGCCCGAAAATGGTTGTAGCCGGAGACCTACAGCCCGGAGAAGATTGTGGAAATTATTGTCCTGGACCGGTTTATGAGGGGCCTACCACCTGATCTGTGAGCCTGGGTCAGCCAGAATGAACCCTCCTCATATGACGACATGGTAGCCCTCGTGGAAAGACAATTAACGACTAAAGGACTCTTGCAACCCCTCAGCAAAGAAGTCCGGAGAGACAAGAGAATTGGACTAGCCCCAAAGGCCCGTGGCTCTGAACCCTTGAGTAAGACTTGGCTGGGGAAGAGGGAGACAGAAGAGCGGCCAGAGGCTGTAAAGGGACTTGGGGACCGGGGGCAGGAAGGTTAGGGGGTAAAACCCAGTAGCCCAAGAAATAGGGGGATGCCCTGGGCAGGGTATCGATGCTACGCATGCGGGGAGATTGGGCATATAGCGGCACACTGTCCAAACATAACAGAACCCATGCAGTGTGACCTAGGAGGCCCCTGCAATCTCATAAATTTGGCAGGCATAGCAATGGCCCCCCATCTGTACACCCGACCCATTAAGATGAATGGAATAGAGACCACCGCCTTGGTGGACTCGGAGCGCCGTCACATTGGTCTCTGGGCAGCTGATGGAACCAGACCAGTTGACCCATGCCAAGCGCACAGAGATCTCCTGTGTCCATGAAGATGTCAATTATTACCCTGTTGTCCCTGTACAAATAGAGATCCAGGGGAATGTCACAACTGTTGCAGTGGGGGTAGTTCCAAGGCTCCCATGCCCAGTTGTGATTGGGCGGGACTTCCCTGGATTTAGTGACCTGCTCCCTACAACTGAGGGAAAGGAAGAGAGCCCCTTCCCAAGTTTTCACAAATTTTCCCAGGACCTATTTTCTGAGCCTGGGAAACCCCAGAAATCAAAGTGGGAAAGGAGGGCAGCCAAGAAACTGGGTACTCGAATTCTGACCCAGAACCTAAGGCAGGCCCTGGCCAGGGGGGAAACTGAGCCAACTGATAATGAAGCACTGAGAGAGGTAAACGAGCCTGACGCTGGGCCTAGCTCAGCAGGGCCCCCTGGGATGGAAGAGGCCGAAGGTTCCCGAGCGCCCAGGCAGGTAGGGCCCTTGCTTGAAAATTTTGGACAGGACCAGGCCAACGACCCGCTGTATCAAAACATTCGTAAAGAGGTAGTTGAAGTAAACGGGATCGTCGTAGAAGGAAGGCTCAAGGGCCCTAGACCCTATTACATTATCAAGAGGGATCTACTGTACCGAGTGTTGCCAGGCCCAGCACAGGGGGTGAAATAGCTCTTGGTGCCTCAGAATCACCGACGAGCCATGCTGGACCGAGCACAGAGTCATTTATTCGGGGGTCACCTAGGAGTTGAGAAGACCCTAGATCGGATTTTACGAAGGTTCTACTGGCCCGGGGTATATATGGAGGTTCGGCGGTATTGTGCCTCTTGCCCCAAATGCCAGCTTCATGGGCCCCAGCCGCACTTGAGAGCCCCACTGATACCCCTACCTATTATTGAGGTCCCTTTTGAACGCATCGCTATGGACCTAGTGGGCCCATTAGAAAAGTCAGCCCGAGGACACCGGAACATGGTAGTGGTCCTGGACTATGCCACCCGATACCCATTCTAAGACAATAGCAAGGGAAATAGTTCAAATCTTCTCGAGGGTGGGGATACCCAAGGAGATCCTAACCGATCAGGGTACTCCCTTTGTGTCTAAGTTAATGAAGGACCTGTGTCCACTACTCCACATACAGGCTCTGAGGACGTCCTGCAGATGAAGGACAGAATCGTGCGGATAACCCCCATTGTAAGAGAGCACCTAGAAAAAGCCCAGCAGGCCCAGCAAACCTACTACAACCGTTGGGCGACGGTCCGGAAATTCCAGGTGGGCGATTGGGTAGTGGTGCTGGTCCCGACAGCAGAGAGCCAGCTCCTTGCCAGGTGGCAGGGACCCTATGAAGTGGTTGAGGTCATAGGGGAGGTAGATTATAAGGTGCGGCAGTCAGGTCGCCGGAAACTGGAACAAATCTACCATATTAACCTGCTCAAACCATGGCGAGACAGGGAGGTGGAGCTGGCCACCCTGCGGGCAGCAATACTGAATGAAAGCCAACAGGAACAGGTGGGGATCTCCCCAGAATTAACCCCGGGCCAGAGGGCAGAGGTTCTTGCAATGCTGAAGCGACACTCAGATGTGGTCTCAACAGAGCCTGGCCAGACCACTGAAGTCGAGCACCAGATAGTCACGGACCCAGGCGTAAGAGTGAATGTCAGGCCCTACCAAATCCCAGAAGCAAAGCGAAAGGAGGTACAAAAAGTAGTAAGGAAAATGCTAGAACTAGGCATCATTGAGGAATCCCACAGCCAATGGTCCAGCCCCATTGTCTTAGTGCCTAAACCTGACGGCAGCCTCCGTTTTTGCAATGATTTCCGGAAGTTGAATGAGGTGTCAAAGTTTGATGCATACCCCATGCTGTGAATAGATGAGCTCATTCATCAGCTGGGAAAGGCTCAGTTTTTGTCCACCCTCGACCTGACCAAGGGGTACTGGCAAATTCCGTTGGCCAGGGAAGCCAGAGAGAAGACAGCCTTTGCCACCCCTGAGGGCCTATATCAGTACACCATCCTCCCGTTTGGATTACATGGGGCCCCTGCAACTTTCCAGCGACTTATGGACAAGCTACTGTGCCCTCACCGTACATATGCGGCTGCTTATCTTGATGATGTCATCATCCACACCCTGGACTGGGACACACATTTAGAGAAGGTGGCGGCTGTACTGGACACCTTAAGGGAAGCTGACCTAACTGCAAACCCGGCAAAATGTACAATCGGACTAGCAGAGGCCAAATACCTGGGGTACATATTAGGGAGAGGCTTAGTGAAACCCCAATTGAATAAAGTGACTGCAATACAGAACTGGCCCGAGCCTGTACATAAGAAACAGGTCTGGGCATTCTTGGGACTAGTGGGGTATTACCGGAGGTTTAGCCCCCACTTTGCTTCAAGGGCATGTCCCCTGACAGACTTAACGAGAGCCCGGAGCCCGGATGTGGTGAAATGGACCCCAGCAGCAGACGACGCATTCAACGACTTAAAATCAGCCCTGTGCAGTGACCCAGTGCTCATAGCCCCAGATTTTGAGAGAGAGTTCGTACTACAGACCGACGCCTTGGAAGTCAGATTAGGTGTGGTATTGTCCCAAACGGTCGGAGAAGAAGAGCATCCTGTACTATACCTAAGTCGGAAGCTCCTCCGAAGGGAACGAAACTATGCTATCATGGAGAAGGAGTGCCTTGCAGTAAAGTGGGCCGTGGAGAGCCTACGATACTACCTGCTCAGAAGACAATTCACCCTCGTCACAGACCACGCGCCCCTACAATGAATGCACCAGAATAAAGACAGGAATGCGAGAGTAACACGGTGGTTCCTGTCCCTGCAACCATTCCACTTCCAAGTGGAACATAGGGCTGGAGCCAAGCACGGCAACGCCGACGGCTTATCGACGGTGCACTGCCTGCCGTCCCAAGTAGCCCAACCCCATAGTGTTGAGCAGGGGAGGGGGATATGAGACAGCAGGGGTGATACAGCAAGTTAAAGAGCTTGGTGGAAGGGGAAAGAGGTAGCTCTTGCAGAGAGAGTCAGCAATCCTGACTAATTAGGGGCAGCTGAGACAGGGCAGCTGCAAAATCAATTAAGGCCCAGGTGAAACTAACTGGGGCTGCCTGGAGGCCTATTTAAGAACTCTCCCTGTGGGTAAGGGGAGAGAGAGCTGAGAAGGAGTTTGGAGAGCTGTGAAAGAGTATGGAGAACTAAGAAGGAGTTTGGAGAGTTGTGAAAGAGCGTGGAGAGAACTGAGAAGGAGTTCGGAGAACTGAGAGAGTCTGTGGAGCTGCGAAGGAATTTTGGAGAGTGGAGGAGGAGTTTGGAGAGAGACAGACACCGGAGTAGCATCGACCTTGTTAAAGACGACAGGGAGACAACAAATCTCAAACAAAGGCGAGTGAGTCATATACTGTGACTCCTAGACTGTGGGACAATGGGCTGAACAGGGATCAGGGGCTCAGGACTGGGACCGACCCTGCCACAGTAGTTATAACAATAGTTTGAACTTCATCTTAGAGTACTTAACATTTCAATTACTGCTTTGTATAAACATTAAAAAAGGATATTCTGGCTTGCTTCTGGCTTAATACTGTATCCTTCATCATCTACGTCAGGAATGTTCTAAAAAGAAAAAAGACAATTTATGACATTGACAAACCCTTCTATTCCTCTATTCCTGAAGTGTAAAATTATAATGTATTTTTACTTGAAACTGTTGTACTTAGAATTTAGACTTATTTGACACTGTTGCTAGATTAAAATTACAATATGACAGTTCGTGAAAGCTATAGTTACCTGTTATTATTCGGCACTTATTTCAAGTTCTTTTCAGTGGCTCAAATTCTCTGGCAGTTCAGATTTCACATATTAACCATGTGGTAATGGGTTTGGAATGTGGGTAACTTTAACAAAATGCACTATATACAGATTGATTTAATTTGCCTTCAGTAGCAAGTATAAAACACTTAACATTCTCCAGGCCTCAGTTTTCAAATCTCTTTCAAGTTTCTACTTCTATTCTTTCAGTTACATTATTGCAGGCTTTGATTGTGCAAGATCTCATACTCTAATCAGCATAGAGACTGGTCAGCCAATAATTAAATAGAAGACCAAGAAAAATCCAGATGATGCAGGTTGTAATTTGTTTTTCCATCGGTGGCACTCATGTATCATTACTTTAACAAGAATTTCCCCTCAGTTTTTTAAAATATATATAAGATTTTTTTAAAAATGGGAAGCTCACATCAGGCCCCTGCATCCTATTTTAGGCATCTACATAAACTGGTGATTTTCAAAAATACCGAGCACCTAGCACTTCTCAATGATTTAAGACTAAATTACTGAGCTTTCAACACACTTTTGAAAATAAGGGTACTTGTGTAGGTGCTTAAATACTGACTGAAAAGATCACTTTAAACATCTATTTTTAAAAATTTTAGCCATAGTTTTAACATTCTAAGAGAATGTTCACAGAGAGCCTCCTAATCCAAGGAGGGGAAAAGATTTAATTTGTGTGTGAAGTGCTCAGACCAGTGGTGGACAACCTGCAGCTTAAGGGCCACATGTGGCCCACTGAGGTTCTATATGTGGCTTGAGACATTTTGTTTACTATTGTGCATGCACTGGGTTGCCAGATTCTGCTAGATTTTATCTGTGTAGTTCCCCCCACCCCCTGCTGTTATTACAAAAGTTACATGCACTTAAAGCACAGGTGTGTGAAGTGAGGTGGCATGCTGATTCCACACAACATTGTGAGAAATGTGTTCCCTCTGCATCCAACGTGCTGCTACAGTTCAATTGGCATAACCCACAAATTCTAGGTATGCAAGCACAATTACCAAAACTATCCTATTCCAGGAGACCATCTTGATTGAGACAATCTTGTGGCCCACTGAAATGAAGGAGGGACAACAAGCCTAGATTGCTCTCACTGGCTTAGTCACTATATTGATGGGCATTATAGAAAACTATAGGACAGGGAGATTTCCAAAATGTACAAGTCTGAGTTTATAAAAATCTGATTAAAAAAACCCCCAACAGCCTAGGATTAGGATGCTAAATTGTTTCTTTTAACAAGTTGACTGGTTCCAAACTTGGCTCAAATACTGACATTCACGTGGAAAAGAGCATAAAACAAGACAGCAGTTTATATATGACTGATTAAATGGACATTGGAAGCTTGCTCCAAAAGTTTTGAATCAGACATTTTTTCCTCATCCTGAATATGTTTTAAACTATTGATCCACAAGATATACAGGAAACATCGTGATGGCACAAAAAGAACTGAACTTAATATTCTGTTACAGACAACCATTAGGAAAAAAAGTTACTTTCTAAAGTAATTTTTCTATTTTCTCACCTCCTGCCCTTTCTATTTAAAAGGGCAGAGGTGGACAGAAGGATGGAAAATTAGTAGACCAGAATCTTCCCATAAAATTTATTTTAAGAAAATCTAGGAACAAGAAAAACAGACTACAGAATTCTTTCATAACCCATTTAAAGGCTGACAATAAAATATCTTGTCAGTGAATAGAGCAAAGCAACAAAAAGTCAGGCCAGAAAAATCTCACATAAGGCCTCTAAGAATACTTGCTACTTTCTTGGTAAAAAGCATGTGAAAGGATAATGCAGAGCAGTTACAAACTTGCTGCTGTAAAAATAATCTTTATAAAAATTTCTATCTGGTGAAGTGTCAAAGGGAGGGTTGGGAAAGCAAGATAGTATTTCTTTGTATGGTTTAATATTGGTACAGTGTTTATATTTACTACTGTTTCAGTGGTTTTCAATATTATTCATAGGATTTCTTCAATTTAAACAGTCTGGTGGCTGTTAGTATTTACTTTTTTTACTTACCAATGTTTTCACTGTATTACTAATAGATCCACCCCCCCACCCCGGGTCATTCATGGGATTTCCTTGGTTTTCTTTTGGGCTCTCATTATCCAGTAGCTATCTCTACCATGTTTACATCAGAGAATTGAATCAATCCTAACTGAACTAGTGAGATGATCTGTTTAACCATAGCAGCAATAGCTTGCTTGTTCTCTGAACATCTGCAAATTTGCCCCATTGTCCACATGATAGCTGTTGGAAACAATTGCAGTTGCAGCATTACTTTTATACCTTTCCCACAGTTCACAGCAATACTTCCTAGAAGCAATGAGTTTTGAGAAATTTCAAAAGGCAGCTGTTGCCTTTGGGGTCAGCAGTAGTACAACTATCTAAACCATTTTCATACTGGTCCCAGATCCTCGCTGGGACTCTCATGCACAGGGGCTGCTGCTGCCTGGGCAGGCAGCCCAGTTCAGTTCCAGCTCACGTTGTGTGCAGGACAAAACCCCTGCTTGTGCCTCTGCAATTTAAAATGCAGGAGGAGCCAGGGGTCAGGCTGCCTGGCTCCTACTGACTTTTAAACTGCAGAGCCACAGTGGGGTTTGGCACCACACCCTGTGCGAGACAGAACTGAGCTGGCTGCCTACTGATGAATCAAGTAGTCGATAAAAATTCTACTGACTACTGGATTAGTAAAATACCCACATTTTGACATCCCTAGTTCAGAAAGGGCTTTGGGGACCCTATGGTACAAATGTGTCTAGTGTAGATGATGTCTTGGTCATCTTTCTGGGGTCTTTAAGAGCATTTTCTTTCATCTGTTCAACTTTTTATACAGAACCACGTACATTTAATTTGAAAGTGCTGCAGCATCTCTGGTTAGAGATCATAAAACAGTTTATTTTAAGGTGTCTGTCACCTGGATTTCTAACAAAAAAGAATAAAAACATCACTATGAAATATTCATGCAGGATGCATCATTTTATTTGTGATGTGACTATTTGGATTATAATGAGCTAGAGACTTACCAAGGAATACCCACACAGTCAGAATTGCCCAGTTTACCAAATTTAAATAAGTAGTATCAAAACTTGACACACAGACTGTGCATGTATAAAACACCCTCCATACTGCACTTGAAAATACGCATCTTTCTAATGTTATGGACAGTTCTGTTTTCAGTAGTTAATTTAAGAAGGAAGTTCTTGTATTGTATTATTTATCTGAAAATGGAACACAAGACACAATATTTTCCAGGTGAACACAAATGAAATTAATGGAAAAAGCCCTGTCAAAGTTTCCAGGAGGTTACTAATGTGGAATAAAATGCAAAAGTAAACAAACATTCAACAGCATCTCTCTAATGTTTAATTTCAGTTCATGGATCCTGGGTTACCATGAAGTCAGGGGCTTTTTTGAACAAGTGTTTTTTTGTTTTTTTTTAAGGTTTTCTAATTTTACTTCTTAATAAATATTTGTTCCAAAAGACCAGTATAAGTTTACTTGGGCTGTGCCTCATGGCTGGACCTTAAACCAAAAAGCTCCCCCGCCTAACTACTAAGCTGCCGGCCCCACCGCTGGGTGGCCAGAGTGCCTCCAGTGCTAGCAGCTCAGGCAGTGCAGCGTGGCCCCCAACCTGCCTATCCCAGTCTCTGGCACTGCAACAGCATGCTGCCAGAGGGCCCTAGAGGACTGCAGTGGTGCATGGATGGGGCTAGGTCTGGCGGTCCAGAAAGGCAATGCCTTCCTCTGCCTGTGATATCCACTGCCCATGAGTGTCACAGCAAAATGAAAATTGGAACAAACTGTTCAGCACCAATACTGAACCAGTAGCCACTATAGTGGCTACTGCTATAGCAAACTAACCACACTCAACCGCCCATAGCCACATCTGGCTAGTGGCTCGCATGTTGGACACCACAGGTTTAGCATAAGTAGTTAACATATATTGTAAGGGGCCATTCAAAGTAGAGTGACCCGTTAGCATCTCTATAATCATAGGACAAAAATAGGGGGTTAGTGGATTAGATTGTTGTAATAAATCCAATGTCTGTTCAGTCTGTGACTTTTGATGTTTACTACAGTAATGAATTTAAGCTCCAAGCCTCATCTTTTTCAAAACTGTTATGCAAGTTTCCTTTCAGGATGAAGATTTATAGTTCAGACCTAGACTGATCATTTTGTGAAGTGTTCACCCACAAGAGATAGGAAAATGATAAGACAAAAACAAGGTGTAATGTTGAGCAAATGTATGCTGGGAGGACCAAACTGTTGTTCAACCAATGTCCATGAGGGGAACACTTAAGAAAGGCTGTTGAGTTGGCCATCACGAGTGGAGTGGGCTGACACCCCTTGTGGGGTGCACTTGTTAAGCAAGTATGAATGCATGAAGAAATCCATTTAGAGATGCACTGAGAGGAGACCACTGATCCCTTTGAGCGACTGGCAATAGAAATAACTATTGGTGGTGCGGAAAAGCTTTATCTTGTCCAGACAAAAGGCAATCACCCACCATACATCAAACATGTGAAATGATGCTTCCCTAAGTGAGTTGTGCAGCTTAGGGGAAAAGGTAGGCAAATGATTTTAGAGTAACTTTTTGTTTGGAGAAGATCATGTAGGGGGAATCTGACATAAGCACTGTGATTTCTCTAACGTGTCTAACAGATGTTATGGCCATGAGGAAACAGCTTCATTGAGAGAAGCATGAGCAAGCAGGTGGCCAAAGGCTCGAATGGAGGTCTCATGAGGGTGTTGAGTAAATAGGACAAGTCCCAGGATAGTGTAACTTCATGTGTGTTGGGGTATAGTTTTTGAAGACTGGTAAGGAAGCACTTGGTGGTAGGATGAGCAAAAACTGAGATACTATCAATAAGGTCAAGAAAGACAATGATAGTGGAAAGATGCACCTTCAGGGAGCTGAGAGCAAGTCCAGAGTCTTTCAAGTCTAGTAGGTAGTTGAGGATAGTAGATAAGGGTAGTGGTTCTAGGTTGGAGGTGTCATTGTTGACACCAAGCCTGGAATCATCACCACTTAATCTGGTACGCATATCTTATGGAAGGGCGGTGGCTGTTAAGCAAGACGTGCTTTACCCTGTCAGAGTAGCAAGTTCAGTGTGCTGGAACCTCAAAGGAGCTATACTTTGAGTTGGTGAGCATGGGGATGGGTGGAGTTAGTGGCCCCGATGCTGCGTGAGAAGATCAGGAAATGTTGGTTAACGGGAGGGGTTGGCAGACTGCTAGATACTGGAGATAGAGGTACTAGAGTGGTCTAGGCCATGTCGGGACAATCAAGATTACCGTTGCTCAGTCTGCTTGTATTTTGTGGATTACCTTGGCGATCAGGGGAATAAAGAGGGAATGCATAAAAAAGAGTGGTGTGTTCTATGTAAGGAAAAAGGCATCCCCAAACGATCCCTTCTCTAATCCAGTTCTGGAGCAGTATTGTGGGCATTTGCAGACAGCTCTGGTTGTAAATAGGCTTATGTGAAGGTGTCCCCATATGGTGAATATCTGGTGGAGGATGGTGGGTTTGAGCTCCAACTCGTGTTGCTCAGAAAAGTGGCAGCGCAAGGTGTCTGCTCTAATGTTCTGACTGCCGGGTATGTATGCCGCCGTGGGAATGATGTGATTGGCAATGCACCAGTTCCACAGTCTGATCTCTTCCATGCAGGAATGTGATTGGGCACCCCCACTTGGCAGTTGATATAAAACATGCATGTAATGTTGTCCGTAAGGATGTGGACAGTTCTGTTCTTGATTATGGGTATGCACTGCATACTGCTCATAGTTCGAGGATGGTGGTATGCAATCAAGTTTCTCGCAGAGACCATGTGCCCTGGACCATGTGTTATTGTAGGTGGGTGCTCCATCCTATGAGGGAGGCGCCAGTTGTGATGATGTATGACAAGCTGTCCTGTTGAAAGGGAATGCCCTGTAATAGGTTGTGGGGTTAAGTCCACCAGCAAAGGCAGGTGAGGCTGAGCAGAGAGAGAGAGACCAGTTTGGCAAGGCTATGTTAGTTGGGTACATAGATTGTGGCCAGCCAGCTCTGTAGGCAGAGCATATGGAGTCTTGCAAACTACCTCATAGGTGATAGCTGCCATGCGGCCTAGAATTTGAAGGCATATCCGTATGGTTATGAAGAGGGTATGTAAAACCACCATAATAAGATTGGTAAGGGTGGTGAAACGGTGTTGTGGTAGTATGGCTCTGGCCTGGGTGGAGTCCAGGAAGGCCACTATGAACTCTATAACCTGACTGGGCCCCAGCATACATTTTTGCATGTTTATCAGTAAGCTGAGATGTGAAAAGAGGTCTCAGGTAATGCTGAGCATACTGAGTACCTGTTGTCATGAAGCGCCCTTGATTCAGCAATTGTCCAGGTATGGAAAGATTATGATGCCATGACGTCTGATGTAGGCGCTGATGACTCTGAGTGTCTTGGAAAAGACCCCAGGTGGGGTGGAGAGGCTGAAGGGCAGTACCCAACGTTAGAAAGTACCCAACATTAGAAATGATGGGGTTCCACTACAAATCTGAGAGAGCATCTGTGGGAGGGATGAATTGTGCTATGAACATAGGCGTCTTCAAGGTTGAGGGCTGAGAACCAGTCTCCCTCATTCAGTGTTGGTATGATAGTTGTGAGTGTGACCATCTTAAATCTATAGTACTGGATAAATGTGTTGAGTTTTCTGAGTCTAAGATAGGCCTCCACCATCCTGGTTTCCTTTTTTGGGAGGAAATAGTTTGAATAGAACCCTTTTCTTTGGTAACACAGGGAACTGGCTCTATTGAAACCAAGGTGAAGGAGGTATTTGACCTTATTGTAATAGGTGATTGTAGGAAGGGTCCCTAAAGAGAGAACTGGGAGAGGAGGAGGGTAGGGGATTTAGAAAGAAGAGGGATGATGTATGCGGAATGTATTATTTGAAGGACCCACTGGTCTGAAATTATCTGGGCACAATGGTGGTAAAAAGGGCATAAACAATGGCCAAAAGGGCAGCTAGACAAAGCTGTCTGGGAGAAAAAGTTGCTCAGACCCTCAACCACGCCTTTAAAACTGCAGCTTGGTGGAAAATGGCAGGGTGGCAGAGGATTTGAGTGGAGGAGAATTGTTCCTATGGAGTTTGTTTCCTGTTGTGGCAGTGTTTGGCCCTTTGATCCAAGGGGCACTGGTCATGCCGTTGGAAAAGTACAATCCGAGTTCTCTTTTAAGGGGTGTAGCGTTTCCTCCCCTCCTTATGGGGTGTGTACATACCCGGCTATATAGCATTGCATAAGAGTCTATCACGGAATGAAGTACCTCATCAGTTTTAGCAGCAAAAAGGTATGCATGGTCAAAGGGAAGATCCACTATTCTAATTTAGAGTTTTCGGGATCCCCAATGCCTGCAGCCAACAGGCACAATGTACCACGACAGTGGTGGCTGTAGTTCATGCTGCTATGTCCGCTACATCCATGGCGGCTGGTAACGCTGTGCAACCAATTGTTTGCCCTTCTTTTATAATGGCCTGTAGCTGTGGCCACTTTTGCTCAGGAAGATCATTCAGTAGCTCTTGTAATTTAGAGTAGTTGGAGTGATCATAATTAGCCAGCAATGCGGTGTAACTGGCAACCCAGAATTGGAGTGTAGAGGATGAACAGACTTTTCGTCCAAAGAGGTCTAGATGCTTGTGGTCTTTATCTTGGGTGTACATTTGAATTGAAGCAGCTTCAAGGGTGATGGACTGCCTTGACCATTGAAGAATTGGACTGGGAGTGGGAAAACAGGGAATCCACCACCTTTGCCAGAACATAATATTTTCTGCCACTCGTTTGTGACAGGCACAGAAGCTGGAGTTTGCCATATGGTCTCAGATGGCTCCATAACGGCCTCATTGATAGGGAGAGCAATTTTCATGGTCGCAGATGGATGTAAATATCTGCAGCAATTTATGCTGCTTCTCCTACAACTCTTGTAAGGCAATGTTTTGTGCAGTAGCAACCCTTTTAAAAGTTCTTGGAACTGTTTCAGGTCATCTACCAGAGGTGAGGCAAATGCAATGACTACCTCGTCAAGTGAAGAAAACAAGTGGAGAGCTCCATGTCCTATTGAGGTAAGTCATTCTCCTCTTCCATCAGCTCCTCTTCAGCTGTGACTAATATTGTGTTAGGAGCATCAACTGGTGGTGATCGAAAAGCAGGATGAGCTGGAGTGGAGGACGCAGTATATTTCTGACGATACTGGGCCCAAGGGTCCCATGGGGACCATTGTGTCAGACAGGGAGGAGGCAGGTAAGGCCAGGGATAATTGAACCACGGATACTGAGGGGCCTGAAAAATAGATTTAGGCTTTGTTGTTTTCCATGGAGAAGGTGCATTTCTTAGGAAGGAATGCTATGTTGAGAATCAACTCTCTCACCCTTTGCCTATCTGGTGTGAATGAAAGGGAGCAACAATCCAAAGTGTGTTGGTGTGGACTGTCCGTGCCGAGGGTGGGTGAGCGTGGTGCAGAGTCAGCTTGAACGTCTGAAGCAGTAGAAAGGTATCTCAGTACTGGACAATGTTGCAGGTCACCCTGTCTCTGTGCCATCTTATTTGAAAGATCCAGTGTGGAGGGTTGCTCCAGTGCAGCACTATTAGTCAAGGCTGCAGGGACCAAGGGGAAGAGTGACATGGCCTGACATTTGGCCTTCGGTGCCTGCTGAGTGGTCGGTGCCATGGGGGCAGACTTGTGTTTCAATACCAAGTCAGAGTGTTTCATCGGTGCTTGCTTTCTTTTGCTGGAGGTGCTGGAAATACTTGGTATTTGCAGAGAGCCAGTTTTGGAAAATATCAGTGCTGTGGGCAGCGATCATCCTAGAAAAGCCCTGGATTTACACAAATCCTGGGGCAGAGAGCAAAGGGCTCTCTTTCTCAGAGTCAAACGTTTCACCAGCACGGGTTTTTGGGGTTCTGAGGTGGATTTCAGCCCTGGAATAACTTTTCTAGTGAAATTATTTTGAGCCTCAGCTCTCTGTTCTGCCTGGCCCTGGTGGTCATGCTGAGACAATGCTGGCATTTCTGGGAGACATGGCCCTCTGAGGCATTGTATAAAGGAATAGAAGCTGACACAGGCATAGGTTCCCAATATGAATCACAATTCTTAAAGATGGGGGAGCCTGGCATGGTGGATGGAGCAAAGGCCCTGTCAAGGGAAAATAAAACAAAAAAGCAGGGGTTTTTTTGTTTGTGTTTTTTTTTCACCCTGCAGAAAAAGGATCAGGTAGGTAATAGGTGAGTAAACTGAAGTGAGGAAAAGCAGGTAAATATCTATGGTTTGAAGAGAGAAAGAAAGAAAGATCACACTGCTGCAAAGCGCCTTCTGCCAGGGATGATGATGAAGAAACTGAGGGCACCATGCACGCAGTCAATGGACACAATGGCATAAGGCGGCCACTGCACATGTGGCACAGCCAAGCACTGCTGGAGGAAAAACCCTGATGGAATTCCCAAATTATAGACCTGAGCAATGCCGGGTAAAACTGCTAGTACACTATTATAAAGGGACTTGAGAGCAGTTGAAGCAGTTACATAAAAATGAGTATAGCATGCCAATGTGTGAACAAATTTCATATAAATTTTAGACATTTACAAATTGGTTCCTGAACCTATATTGTTATCCTTATGAACTGTTGAAGCTAAATGGATTCCTCTGAAGTCAACAGGGCTCTGAAATGGTACACCAGTTGGTACAGGCAGATGACAAAAGTATTGTGTTTACTTTATTAAGTAAACTCTATTTCCTCTACCCTATTAGACTTTACTTTATTCTTCTCTATTAGATTTCCAAAATACATTATAAATGGTTGAAGTGTCTTGTTTAAAAATTAAAGCTTTTAAGAAATGTATTACAGATTTTAAAAATGTTGTCTGCAAACTCTTACAGCTTGAGTAAAAATAACTACTGCAGAGATACGCCAGTTAAAACAGACTAGTACTTTGCTTTGTCATACCAGAAGTCAGCTTTAACTTTGTCAGGGGATAAAATCTAGTCAGATTACACACTTGTGCAGGAAATAAATCTACTTACAACTGAATCTGCATCTGGACATTCCCTGCATAAAAATAAAGAAAAATGTAACTATCAAAAAAGCATAAGATAGATAAATATTTCACGTATATAATTTCGGAATCTCCTTTAGTAATTTTTAATTTGCTTACAACACAGCCTTTTATATACAACGCCTAAAAAGCAACATTAACATTTTCTTATTTAACTGACATTAATATTAATGAAGTGAATTCTTATTCATTTGCAAGAAAATAAAATTAAAGTAACTGGAGGTTTAAGCTGAGTCCACCAAAGCAAGGAAAGTCACGTAAACGCTGAAAATTAAAGCTGACACTTCAGCCTTAACTCGTGTCATGGTGCAAAAGAAAAAAAAACATGATGGAATGAGTTAAGGCAGGAGTGCCAGCCTAGATTTTAAATTATATCTGTGAATTCCATATTGTTCTGGGTTTAAGCCAGATGTTTAATAATTTTGTGAATACTTCTATAGTTGGAGAAAGTTGGGTGTGTACACATAACATGCAAATGAAAAAACAAACGGCCTGTCAATACTAATGAAATTGTCCACATAAAAAAATTCTCATTTCGACAATAACCTGTTCTAGAAACAATTTTGACTAAGCTAAAGGAATTCAGAGTTTCTCTGTTCCATAGTGTATCATCCTCATAGATCATGTCCAAGAATGGTGTGTGCCTCTGAGCCATAATTTTACAGATTACAAGAACTGGTGTATATACCAACAAATAAGACAGATCACTATGACAAAGGTTTGGTAAAAATAAAATAAATCACCTCCTCTAGAATAAAAAGTTTCCAAAAAAGCAATTGATGGGTTTGTAGTATCTGTAAATACTTTACATGGGACCATAAACAGATCCTGTTGTAGTTTCTGGGTTCAAACAGTAATAGTTTAAAAAATGAAAGTTAGTCCAAGTGACCAGACATGAAATTCTCTGAGACAACTGATAAATGCAGGTGTAGAAGCAGCTACTCTTTAACACCTGAATATGAAATTAGCATATAGGTATTCTGTAACCTGCATTATCATAAATATAAATATTTATAAATAACAATATTTGTTAATTATTTCTTAAAGGCAGCTGTACTTACAACAAATAGAAAGAGTAATAAAATAGGCAATTGACATCTTTGATAGGTCAAACTATTGATTCAGACATTCAACCTATATATAATCTTTTCATGAATGATGAAAAACACTTGCAAAGAAACTGAACCATTAATATGGAATTCCAACATCACCTTAAGAAGGGATTTAGAAAGGTTTTTTCTTTTTTAAAGAAAAACCACAGGAATACAAGGCCTAGGTGTGAGATTGTGCTTTTAATTCACTTACATTTTACCTCTCTGCTGCCCTAGCTAGAATAGAAGCAACAGCGCAAGGCTATTTAAAACAAAAAACCCACAAAACTAAAAACAAACTGCAAGTGATGACTCAAAGAGTAGGCTCACCTGATTTCTCCCCTACGTCACAAGACATGAAAACTTGGTTTTACAACTTTTGGTACTAAAAAAAAAAAATCACTTAAAAGTATACAAACAGAAGACTAATAAGAGTGATGCATAAACAAGAAAGATTAGAAAGAGATTACTAGAATCAAATTAGAATGAAGATCCACAAAAAGCTTAAAAATGCTACACATATTAAATGGATTAAAATTTGAATAACTGATAGACCTCAAAAAGAAAGAGTAAATGGGGAATCATCATACAGTGAGAGCAGCTCTGTGAGGCCTCAAAGGGTTATATTCTTGGCCCAATACTATTCAAAACCTTCATCAATGAGCTACAAGAAAACAAAATCATTCCTGTTAAAGTTTGTATGGATAGAGTGGTAATTGATGCTAAGTACAAGTCAGCTCAAGAGAAATATCTAGGATTGCAAGGTACAATGGGTTCACAAGAACATGTGTTTTAATAAAGTTAATATAAAAGGTCATACAGCTAGGAATCAAAAATAGAGGTTGCATTTGTCGGATGGAAGACTGTATTTTGGAAATCAGTAACTCAGAAAAAGACTAAAGTGTCATGCTGGATAATCAACTAAAGAGCAACAGTGAAGAAGCTTCTTTGCCCTACATTTATCTTAAAGAAGTTACAGGTGATCTGAAGAGAAGATTTCTGATACTACAGATCTCTTTAATGTAGCAGAAAAAGGCACGATCCAATGGCTAGAAGCTAAAGCTATGCAAATGCAAACTGGGCTCATTGGTTAACCTTCACGATTACAATGCAGTCCTCCCCCCCCGCCCCCTCCCCCCAACGCATTGTCGCCTCTGTATCAGAGGCAGAAGTGTGGGGGAGGGAAAGGCAGAAGCCTGCACATGTGGAGAGCCGCATGTCCCCCACAGTGCTGCTACCTCTGATACAGAGGCAGTAGGCGTGGGTGGGCAGGTAGCTCCATGGAAGTCACCTTCCACCCAGCATGTGACTGCTGAAATTTTCAAGTTTCACATTTACTAGGAATGTCAACATGTAGTCGAGTACACAATTAACCTTTAAGCCTAAGTTTATTGATTAATCTTATCGACTACACATATTCCCCTGCCTTACTGCCTCTATCAGAGGCAGCAGGGTGGGGGAGAGCAGGAGTTTGTGGGGACAGGCGGGAGCCAATATGTGTGGGGAGACAGCTTTTAAGCCACATCTCCAACATGCTGGCTTTGTGGAGCTGCCTCTATTAGAGGCAGAAGCAGGACGACGACAAGGGAGGCTGCTGCAGAGCAGCCTCTGTCTACAGCGGGCCCAGGCTCACTGCCGACAGAGGCTGCTCCATGGGATAGCAGCACAGCCTCTGTCATCCACAGGGAGCTCAGCACCCTCTGCACCCCCCTCCGGAAAGAGGCCCCTACCACTGCTAACCCATGCTACTATCAGTCTGCACAGGGATCTGGTTTTTAAACTAATACAGAGGCAGCAGCACAGAGTAGCAGGGGGCACCCCGGTAGTGGGGGCAGAAGCAGAGTGGCTGCAGGCCCTGCCCCCAGGGGCTATCAAATAGTCATGTAACTGTTAATATTTTGTGCAGTTACACGACTATTCAATTAATCTCTATCTAACATTCCTAATGTTTACCTGAATACATGTATTTTAACATCCCTACTAGAAATAAGTCACCGTAAAAAAATTATGGCAATTAACCACTGGATAAATCACCAGTTCAGAAATACAACTTATCTCCAGGATATGCAGTAGATTTTCCATCACTTGAACCCACATAAAAACTAAACTGTCCAACTAAAAGAAGCATTCTTGCTCAAGTAAAAGTAATGGCTTTGATGCAAGAATCAGCAGTGAAAAATGTATGGCCTGTGTTATGCTGGAGGTCAAACTAGATGACAACAACAGCCCCTAATGACCTTAAATCTATTCCATGTCATATTCATTCGTAAAAAAAAGGATGTAATTTTGGTCCTCTAGGAAACCATAGATTTCAAAGCAGGAAATGAGAGGTTTAAAAGGATCCAATACATTAAATATCAGCTTCCACGTTCTGCCTACTGTCTTTTGACAGGCTTTTTAAATGGAGAGACACAGACTGAAGTTTCCAACAGTGGACTCTGTGAAGGCTGGAAATAGATGTCACATTCAGGAACCTTCTTTTGAAAGACTCAGATAGGAAAATTGCTGACCTTCATTTTCATTTAATTAATCCCTTTCCCATCCTACAATAATAATCTAGCTCTTAGCACAATCTGTAGATATCAAGATGCAAAGAATTTTGAAAGAGTCGCTAGCAATAAACAAGGCTACAGATAAACCCCCCTATTCTTAAGAAAACCTTCATGTTCAAAAATCCCTGGAAACTTACCAATCCAAGGAATACTCCCAGATCTTTTAATGTACGAGAGGAAAGGAGGAAGGAAATCAGGAATCACCCAAGAAAGCTCAATGGAATCAAAATGGCTAGTTTACAAGACAGTTGAGAAAAGGGAAGCGCAAATACCCGAACAACGTATGTTGGCAACAATTTTACATATCACCTCTGGTTATACATAAAGTTTTCATCTACTTTCCCTGACAAAATTTTTTAAACTGTACAGAATTTTTGTTAAAATTTTTTCTCTTTTTTTCTCTTTGTTCCTTGTTTTCAAGCACATAGCAAATATTTAAGAATTCAAATATTTCAAAAGCAAAATCCGTAGGCTTCATTTCAAAATAAAATTTCATTTTCTTGTGCTTCTAGAAACTTCATATACAAAACACTATGAAATGGATAAGTCATAATTATCTAATACCTAACATTGACTTATGCAGAACTACTCAAGTGAGTAAAGTTATACTCTCAGACTTAATGATTTGTAGGACAAAGGTTTAAATATCTATGCAGATTAAACAATGAAACACAAAGTACTGTGACATGCATAGAATAAATAAAACAAAATCTCCCCCCACTTCCACTAACTACTTTCAGATATAGTAATCGCAGATGTATTACTTGCACCTAAGAGAGGAACAAATCTTTCAGGGAAAAAAATTCTTTAAGTTAATGGTTTGCCTTTAAACATCACCCATAAAATTATTTATGGTCCCAAAACTTAGCTAACTATCGCCACAATTATACTGTTCCAGACTGCATGCTTCGGATTTGAAATATACTTACACAGATTCTGCATCTTTTTCTTTCTTAATAATTCCTGATAGAACAAATGGCTTTCTTTTCCTTGGTTTGACCCCTACAGAACAAATGTTTCTCATCAGAAGATCACCAGATTGATTTTATATTTAATAATGTAGATAATATGCTTATGAACACAATTCTCTGTATAACATTCATGTCCATCTTCAATGCTTCATTTTCATTGTATAGTTTTTTTAAATGGCTTATTTGTTTTTGATACCTTTCCCCCAAATTAGTGAGAAGAATATATGTATGATTTACAGTTTATCTGATGGATGATGCTCAATGAATCCATCTTATAGCCTTCTATACTGCATTAATAAATGATCACAAGCATGTAATGGGAAATACCACAGATTGTCTAGTCTATTCAACGGCCAAAACCCTAAATCTTTGAAATACTGAAATATCTAATCAAGGAGGAAAACCAGTCTAACTTCCATTGTAAACCAGGAAATAAATTAGTAGAGTCAAAAGATCTGCAGCATTCTTACAACAAAAAGAGGGAACTGAATAAAAACTATTCAAAAGTTTGAAGTCCAAATATATTCTGCACAGTAAAACAGATTCTGAATTTTGTATACAACTGTACAGGATACAAGTATAATTACTACAAGTATTATTTTATAATAACTTTATGTGTGTCAAAATTAGTTTCACTCAAACACCATATCAGACTCATTGCCATGTCTACCCCTCTTCTGGATTTATGCTGAAGCAAATCTGATTTCTTTCAGAGATCTGAAAATATGGGCTTGACCAAATGGCTCCACAAACAGCTGGGTAAAATGCAAAACTATGCCTTTCATTTCAGGCATCCCAAAAATCCCCTTAATTGAAGCAAGCTGTGTTTTTAATAAGGCGGTTATATAATCTGAATATATGGAACAATAAGACAACGACTGTCCTGTCACTTTGAAAACATTAAAAATGACAATGTTCCCCTTACTAGCAGCACAGTAGGTGTATGCATACAGCAGAGGGCTCCCCATAGTCTTGGACATTTTCTGTCAGAAAAAAATGGAGTCTTTTTTATCAGAAAGCTACATTCAGCCATTTATAAAATAAAAAGGAGCAGACTGATGGAATACCTTCCCCTCTGCAGCAACAATAATTCCTTAGTGTATAATCTGATACTCATTTTAAATCTAGTCTATTTCAGAAAGCACTCTCTCCCTTGTTCCTTACCAAACTAAAAACCATTACTACTGTAGTGTGAAACTACAGTTCTCAATATCGTGCATCCCTGATCAACTGTCAGAACATTAAGAAAGTGCTTCCACTGTAACACTGACAAATTACTTTAATACTCGTAAGTCATCCAGTCATTTGTGAATAAAGTCCAATATTCTAGAAACAGAGGGCCAGATCAGGAACCCACAACCAAATGATTATGGATAAAAGTACAGCTGTTTATGAGAAACATTTTCATCCTTTGACAATTGTACATTAAGGCTATAAAACAGTGGCACAGGAAGTTTTCTTGAATGTCAATTTAAAATGAATAATGAATTACCAATTCCTTATTAGCCTTTTAAATTATTTAAAAGTAGAGTAACAGTTATGTTTTGAGTACCTTTCATACCCTGGTTTCCATTTTTCATATACACACACGAAATATCTATATTAACATCTCCATGCAGGCATTTACAAAATTATGTAACAATTTTAGCATATCAACTACAACTCACCTTCAACTGCACTAGCTGTGTTGCATTCTTCAAATTCGATAAGGCCTTAAAAAAGAACACTGAAAATTAATATCCATTTAACTTAGCTATTTGTTTTCATTTTAAACTGCATTTTTTAATGTGTTCTGATAAGTTGCATCTTTTTCTTCCAAACAGACTGGCTAGATTAGTTTGCAGAGAGACAAAGTAGATAAAGTAATGATACTACCTAATTCTGGATAATCTGGTAAAGATGCAGTTTACATTTCAGAGACCCCAAACAGCACAGTGATCAGGCAAGTTACACAACCACACAAATATATGATGAATACATATTTAAATAATTAACATGATATTAAGGTTTCAAATTTGAATATTCAGGTATCAAGGTAACAATATTATATGGTCAGAATCTATACAGAATATATTTGTCTCCTAATATGAACATTGCAAGCAAAATTTAATGTATGCTACATCCAAAGTAGCTAAGTTAACACTGCATTAGGACACCAAGCCTTTTCCCTTTCATTGATGGTATATTCTTGAATTTAAAAAAAATATAATATTGTATTAATTATAATGTTTAATTAAAAATACAAATATTAGTTTCTACCAATCAGTGTGCTAATTTTCTACAATCGCTCAAAGTAAAAAAATATATACTGGTATAATTCTGAAATGGAAAAGTAATTAATCATGTACAAAAATGATGTACCACACATGGGCTAAAGCACATTGGAAATTGATTATATCTTTCCATCTAAACACAAAACAGGAATCTATTACTGAATGAGTAATACTAATATAGATCATTTCAACTTAAAAACAGTCTACTGAAGATGTTACCACATAGGTCTATTGTAACTGAGAACCACTTAGAGTCTTAGACAGTACTATGATTGACATTACAGAATACAGAGATAACGAGGAAAACAGAGTAACAGAGAATTTCAGCCAGACCTTTTAAAAAAACACCCTACATTAAAAAACAAGAATAAATGGCTTTTTTAGTTAAAAAATTACAAATGCTTTTCCTTAAACCTTTGAAGCAGAAGGATGAGAAATATAAAGTTTCAGTGGCCAACCCAGTCACAGAATATGCATCCTAATTACTTTGACATCAGTGGGTGTTTGGATGCATATCCTGTAACTATGTCAGGCCCTCAAAATATGTTTGCGCTTGGAATTGAGTATAAATTATTCCACCCACCCTTTATAGGAAAGCAGCTTCAAGATCGGCTAAGGGGAAAACTATGCATATATTTCCAGACACATTCTGGATAGGGGATGTCATGGGAGGCCTAGACACGTGTGGGATGAAACAAGCTAATGGGCAGATAAGGCTAAACTAGAATAGGGATGTTAGATATCTGGTAATTGAACAGTCATGTAATCACATGAAATCTTTGCAGTTACACAACGATTCAATAGTCCCTAGAGGCAGGGCTGGCAGCCAGTGCACACCCAACCCCACTCCTAGAGACGGTCCACAAGGGGAGCCAGTTTAAAAACCAGCTCCCCATGCAGACTGGCTGCCTGCCGCCCCGTGCTGCTGCCTCTGATATAGAAGCAGGAGTATGGGCTGGTAGCAGCCCCTGTCCGGGGTGGGTCTGAGCTCCCCAAGGCCAGAGGCTGCTCTACAGGATGTTGCTGCTGCAAAGCAGCCTCTGCCTGCAGCAGGCCCAGGCTTGCCATAGACAGAGCCTGTTCCTTGGGATGTAGACCAGCCTCTGTCAGCAGGGTGTTCAGGCCTGTCACGTATAGAGGCTGCTTCGTGGCAGCCTCCTCTGGCCCATCCTCATTGCCTCTGATAGAGACAGCGGGGGGGTTGGGAGGGGAGGGAAGCACTGTGGCTCTGGTGCTGGGGGGAACCATCTTTTAAGCTGGCTCCCCCCAGCACTGGCTTCTGCTCCTCCCTCTTACTGCCTCTGATATAGAGGCAGCAAGGGGGGGAAATGCTGTAATCGACAAAATTAACTGATAAGTCTAGGCTTATCACTTAATCGTATAGTCGACTACACTTTGACATCCCTAGACAAGAGGCACTAATAGCATGCAAAAGACAAGAACAATACCACAGTTAGGCTAGAGCAAATAAGCAGGGAGAGGCTGAGGGGTCAAGGGACTTGAAGGTGAGGACAAGAAGCTTGAACTTAATACAATGGAAAAGGAAAAGTCAGTAGGGTAACTCAAAGGGGTAAGATATAATGTGATCAGAACAATGGACAAGTTCTATCAAAATTAACCAAATTTAAATCAATGCTAACTGCAATAAATACATTAATAAGCCACAGTAAGTTTTTTCAACTCACGACATTGCTCCCAATGTATTAGAGCATCTACTGCTTGTCCTCTAGTTAGAAAAGATGTGCGAATAAATCCTTCTACTGACATGTCACAAAACTCCATGCAGATAATATTGAAATATCTCACTCCAAAACTGCCAAGGCAGCTCTGTTCTGTGCTACAATAAGACTCAGTGCGGTATACAAATCTGCAACTGCTGCAATGTATATTACAATTTACTTTTTGATTTTTGAATAGAAAAGAAAATAAACCATGTCAGTAAAATGGCATTGCTAAATACTGTAATACAGACAATCTTGTTTGGGGAGTATTTTCAAAATTTTTTGTCTCTTATCTAACAGGTACTAGGAATATCTTCAAGAGGATGCACTTAATCTAAGATGACCAGATATAAAGGTTTATAAATGACAAAAATTTTACACTTGCTACTTACTTAATCTATGAAGTGACACTAATGGCCTTGAAGACATTTATGTCTCTTATCAATCAGGCTGAACAGGGTGCTACAAGTCACTAGCATATGCTATAGGAGAGAGGCTAGAACAGGAGTTGGCCTTTTCAAACCAAAGAGCCAAACTACATCAAAATTCAGAACAAGTGGTCAACAAAGAGCCAGTATAAGAATGCCCATTTGCATGACTGAAAATATACAACTTAATATTACTAATAATTGACAATGATTAACAATAGCATAAATGAAATATTGTATTCAAGGACTTCATTTAATGGGACTTCTACTGCTGCATCTTTTCGCACATTTCTTTGAAGTTTACATCATAACTGGTCAAATTCAGCTTCAAGCATTGCCTTAAGGCTGTCTTCTGTAAGCCCTGAGTGCAAATTACTTTTGATATGACTAAAATGAGAGAAAGCCTGCTCACAAATATAGGTGGAGCCAAACATTGAAAGTAAGGCCAAGCTAACATTCTGCATGGTGTTCTGCATGGTGAAGTTCTTTCCAAGTTTGCAGAATCAGATCATCATCGAGCTCCAATTTCTTCATGTCAGCAGCCCATTTGTGCAGTTTTGCCAATTTTGCACATTGGCGAGCAAGGCATTCTAAATAAGAATACAGCTTGACAAATTTTTCCACACAGATATCCAACTCCTTGAAATCTGCTATTTCCATTTCCAAATCACTGAGATGCCTGGAGTGACTGTCAAATCCAGTTCAACGGATGCTTTATGTGGACGAATCAAACTTAAACAAAGCATTATGTTTGCAAAAATCAACAAAACGAGACTTGAATACCATCAGGAGCTCAGAAATAAACCCTGCAAGCTGCTGCAAATCAAGGCTGTTTGGATTCTCTCCGATAACGAATCACAAAACATTCATAATATTTCAAAATGTGCCAGACTGCCCATTTCAACATCTTTAATGAAGACAGTCTATTTTGACTCACATCCAAACACTACCTGCTGCAGAAACAGGACTATATTTCCTTGCCCTTGTAGCTTAAGGTTCAATCCATTCAAATGACCGGTAATGTTGATAAGATAGTAAAATTTGAGCAATCAGTAACAGTCTGAAAGCTCAGTGTGTTTGACACCCTACATATCCAAAAATTACAATCTCATTAATTCAAGTGGCAAAACAAGACAAAACTTTGCCAGGAGATAACCAGCAAACATGGTGCATTAGTAGATCGGGGTAATCGGAATCTACTTCCTCAAGCAGTGACTGAAATTGACTGTGATTAAGGGCTTGGGCAAGAATCCAACTGACAATGTGAATGGCCAGTCCCATTACATTTCTGAGTTCAGTTCCATAAGATTGCATACAACGTGCCTTCTGATGAACAATGCAATGAAATTTCAAAAGCGGGCAGTTCAGCTCTTCTGACAAGAGTAAGGAATCCCCTGTATTTGCCGACCATGCACCACCCATACACAGACATAAAATTATCCAGCTTTCTCACTTACAACGTTCATCACAGTTTTAAGGATGTCTTTGCCTCATTTGATTTTTCATTGGTAATAGCTCAATCATTTCTTTGTGCACATCATTTCCACAAATACATCCTCCCAGAATATACAAGTGATTCATGTCACATGTCAGTTGTCTTGTTCAAAGCAAATGAAAAATAAGTAGCTGTACTCAGATTTTACATTTGTTCCTTGTTGATTTGATGGGCCATTTTCACAGCTCTGTCATGAACTGTTTTTGCTGATAATGGCATGTCTTGAATTTTCTGTAAGATTCTTGTCCTTGTGAAACTCATCAAATAGTTCTGGCCAATTTTTAGCACGGGTCTCTTCACATAATCCCCACCAGTGATAGGATTCCCCTCTAAAATAATGCTGTATGAGTCCACAGAACTTGCGGCATATAAGCTTCCACCTTTTCTTTTTACCATGACAGCAGGCTATTTTGTCAAATGTTCATTTTTTGCTGCAGCTCCTCGCAGGCTTTTTTTCATATGTCACCCGTGGGGTATTTTGTAGCAAATGTTGCGTGTTTTGTCATTAAATTAATTTTGTTCTTGTTTGAGAAGAGTCTCTCACTACAAATGCATAGAAGTCTTGTCCACTCCTTTTGAAAATTTCAGTACTCATCATCTCTTTCTCTCTGCCATTTTTACTGTTGGGGGTTACAGAGTTCACCATCATGTATGATCATAGAAGGATTTCTTGACCAATCAAATAAAAAGAGAATATGAATGATCCCCAATGAATGGAGAGGATAGATAATTGTTAAAATGAATAGTTAAAGGTCAAATAGACAAAAAAATCAACATGAGTTTTAAAAATTGGAATTAACTTTTCATTTTAATTTAAAAAGTTGTGTGTATTTTGGGAATGACAAAAGAGCCGTATTTGGTTGCGTACTGAGCCATAGGTTGCAGACCCCTAGGCTATGTCAACAGTTTTGGCTTAGACAACAACTATAAGTTAGCAGGATAGAATCACTTACACTTAAACCCCTCGCTCCCCGCAAAAAAATCAAACACACACACAAAGTTATTTTTGTAACAAATAAAGGAAGCAAATAATACAAAAATTAATCCAATATTGCTGGCAAAGAAAACAATTACACTGCACATTCAAATAGCCTCTGTGATCTTTCAAGTATAAAATAAACTAAGAAATTCTGACAAGCTATAAAATTAATTAAAATCCAATAGTCTAATTACTTTTCCTTGTTAAAACTATCTATTCTTTTATGAAATGAACTTCACTTCATTTCACAATAATTTAACTTTCCTTCACAGCTGCATATACGCATTAATATGCACAAGCATTTTAAAATTTTCATCAACCTAAAACTTCTAAATTTGAAAAAAAAAAAACCTAAAAAGCTAACTTGTAGTTATCAATGCAATAAGACAATATCCCTGTTTTTGAATAAAACAAAAGGTTTTTTTAAATTTGACAAGAAACCATGCATGAAAGGAGGACAATTTTTTTAAAAGTGCATATGCCTCTCATGCTGCTTCAAATGGCAAAGCTTTGCGTGCCTGGCTTAGCGCCAGTTGACAGCTCAGCTGGATATCAATGCACATTCTGACCCCCCCTTGCAGTGTGTCACTTCTGAATTGTTTTCACAATAGAAAGTTTATTCAACCTTTCTCTTGAATGCAGTGGACCGACCATCATCCTGCAATTTAATCATAGCAGGGCAAGTTATTTTTCTGACAGCACTAAAGCCAGAGAGCAATTCTTAATGAACAGCTTGATACAAGTGGAATTTCGACTGTTTTAGCCTCAATTAATTCTGCTGTCAAAACAAATGACCACTCTTAGTGCTTAGATGTTAAGCTAGATCACAAAAGTCAATTTTGTGTATACACAAACACATAAGCAATATTTTACTTGCTATCATCTGATGCTTTCATGTTTATCATCAACAAAAAATTCAGTTTTCAAACAGACACTAGAAATGTAAACTAAATTCGTCAATCTACAGTACCATTTTTATCAGAAACATTCCATTTTAACTGCTTTTCCACATTTTAAAATAAAGAGAATATGAAGGAAATTATTTTCTGCTCTAGAACATCTGGTTTTAGTACTAAAAGTTTTAAAAATAAACTGATCAACTGAGGTGCAAAGGAGAATGAGAGTTCCTTATCTACAAGAAAATGCATTTAAAATACAGTATTTACCATGCCTGGGTCAAATGGCCTTAAGCAACTATTTTTTTGCTAATATATTAAATAAAATTTAAATATATATTTTATACTATAGCTGATGCAATTAATCTTTGAAAATGAATAGACATGCAGTAAAAGATATATAATTAAGAAACATTATATTGAAAACAGGGTAGTGTGGTCAAACTAAGGAAAATCTTTGAAAATTAAATGCTCATTCTAGGGATGCTAAAAAGCAGGTAACAGTGTAACCACTGAAAATTTCACACTGCGGGGTCACCGGGAGAAGAGCTCGCTGGCCCCACACCTGGAGAGCCAGCTGCGCTGGGGGCTTTGCAGTATAAGCTTTATACTGCAGAGCCTGCGGTGCAGGGCAGCCACTGGCTTCCGAGGAGCTAATGCATGCCTGAAGTCAGCTTAAAAGCCAGCTCCTGGTGCACATCGGCTCCTGACCTGCTGCTCCACCGGGGAGCCTGCTGCCACCCTGAGCTGCTGCCTCTATCAGCCGACTCCCCAGGAGCTAGTGCAAGCCGGGAGCTGACTTAATCTAGCTCCAATTGTGTGCTCACCGGCTCCCGACCTGGCTCCCAGCCCCAATCCCAGGGAGCTGGGCAGAAGGTTACATGCAACCATTAATGGTATCTGATAACCAAAGGCTTATCAGTTAACTTAAATGGTTATACTATTACATCCCTACCTTATTCTAAAAGAAATCTTTTCAAAAAGTATAAGTAAAGGATTTTTGTGGCTGTTTTATCAAACAAAGAAAAGAAAGACATAAGCAGGGCCTGACGTCATGGACAGAAACAGAAAGCGCTATAGAACATATAAATGCCTCATCTACATTTTGATGTGGTTCCCAACATAATACTAGAGTGCCTAATCAAACATTTTCATACCCCCATGCTTATAAACCTCCCCAGTGGATCACTATCTTGTTGGGGTTGGGGGGCTTGTGTGTCTCAGTGACCCCTAGAGCTATGTCGGCAGGAGCCTAGTGCTCCTGGTAGGATCATCCATGCCGGACACGTTGAAAGGTAGAGACCAGACTAAGTGTGATTCACTGGTCCTCCAGGTTGGGGGGTTCAGCTCAGGGCTAACAACCCTGACCTAGAAAAAAAATTATGTTACGGAAACAGCAACAAAAAATTCTCCTACAACTTTGTGCGATGGTCTTCCTAAGTCCTCTCTGGGGACCTGTATGACTGACAGTAGTGAAAGCCGTGAGGAAGCTACTGCCACGATGATGGACACCAAGACAAAGACTAGAATTGGATTCTGGAAGGTACGAGCCATGTACGATATTGGCAACCTAGCACAAATAGTCGCCGAAATGAGATGATACAATCTACACATCCTTGGTGTTAGTGAGAGTAGATGGACAGGACTGGGGAGACTGAAGACTTCTGCAGGAGAAACAGTGCTTTACTCCGGAAGAGACGATGACCAGCATCACGAGGGAGTGGCCATCATCCTTAAGAAGGGGACTGAGAAATGCTTCCTAGAGTGGAAACCTGTCGTCAGCAGATTGATGAAGGTCAGACTGAAAGGAAGACAAGTGAACATCACCTTGATCCAGGTTTATGCTCCAACCACTGATAGTGGTGAAGAAATTAAAGACATCTTCTATGAGCAGCTTCAGGCAGAAGTGGAGTCTACAACACACCATGATCTTACCATCATCATGGGTGATCTGAAGGCCAAAGTGGGAAATGACAACACACACTATGACAGGGCCATCGGCAGACATGGGTGTGGCACCAAGAATGGTAACGGGGAGAGACTTGTAGGGTTTTGTTCCATCAACAATCCGGTCATTGGAGAGATTCTCTTCCCACACCGTGACATTCACAAGCTGACTTGGTTTTCACCAAATGGCAGAGACAAGAACCAGATCAACCACCTGATGATTAATGGTACATGGAGACGCTGCATGCAAGATGTGAATGCGAGGAGAGGAGCGGACATTGGTAGTGATCACCATTTAGTGATGGCACTTGTGAAACTTAAGCTGCAAAGAACAGGTATTAAAACATCAATACAAAGACGCTTCAATGTTGAAAAGCTACGAGATGTCACCACAAAGACTGCCTTCACCATTCAACTGAGGAATAGATTCCAAGCTTTGCAAGATTTAAGGGAGGACGTATCTACCAGTATCACAGATAAAATCAACATGGCATGGGAACAGATTGCATCAGTCTACACAAAGAGCAGCAAGGCCTGTCTGGGTTTCAAGGATAGGAAGGAGTGGATTAAGCGTGATATATGGAAAGCCATCAAAGAGAGACGGGAATAAAGAAGAGACTGAAAAGACGCCAAATCAGCCAGAATTCAAGAAAGATACAAGCAGAATTATAATGAGGCAAATCGAAAAGTAAAGAAGCTAGTGAGGGCAGACAAACAAGCTTTCATAGAGGACCTTGCAACAAAAGCTGAAGATGCAGCTAATGGAGAGGAGCAAGGAAACATGTACAGAATCACCAAGCTTGTTTGTGGCAAGTATCGTGGCAGGACAAGTGCCCCCATTAAGGACAAACAAGGGCAGTTACTGTCAACAGAGAAAGAGCAAGAAGAACACTGGACAGAACATTTCAGAAAGGTTCTGAATAGACCATCACCTGAACAAGAAGCAGACATTCAGGAAGCTGAGGAGGACCTTGATATTAATATTGATCCACCAGAGAAAGAAGAAATCAGTGCAGCCATCAGAGCCCTGAAAAATGGCAAAGCTCTAGGACCTGACAACCTGTACATGGAGTTGTTTAAAGCAGACCCAGAACTTGCAGCCACCATTCTCCAACCACTGTTTGTAGCAATTTGGGAAGGACAACTGATACCCAAAGACTGGACCAAAGGAGTCACAGTCAAGATTCCTAAGAAAGGAGCACTCATGACTGCAATAATTGGCACGGGATCACTCTTATATCAGTACTCAGCCAAGCCAAGGTCATCATCCAGCGGATCTCAGACACTATCGACAATTCTCTGAGGAAAGAACAAGCTGGATTTTGCAAGGGAAGAGGATGTACAGACCAGATTTTCACCCTGAGAAACATCATAGAGCAGTGAACAGAGTGGCAGAGACAGTTGTACATAAGCTTTGTTGACTTTGAGAAGGCTATTGACAGCATACACAGAGAAAGCCTTTGGTGCATTCTGGGAGCCTACGGAATCCCTCTGCAAGTGGTCCAGCTCATTAAGAGTTTCTACACCAACTTCACATGCAGCGTAGGACACTGCGATCTGTCTTTCAAAGTTAAGACTGGGGTCAGACAGGGATGTGTCATAGCTGCACTACTCTTCAACATGGTGATTACTGGGTGATGCGGAGAACAGCAGATGTGTCAAGGGGTATCAGATGGACACCTTTTTCCACATTGGAAGACCATGACTTTGCGGACGACCTTGCATTGCTTTCCCATACCCATCAACACATGCAGGAAAAGATACAACGCCTATGCACCTTTGGACATCAGGTTGGACTAAGAGTTAGCTAAAAGAAAACAGAGATTATGACTCTCAATATAGATTCACCAGCACCAATCAAGATAGATGATGCAGACTTACCCAGCACAGAAAGCTTTACGAACTTAGGCAGCATCATCCGCCATGATGGAGGCACCAAGAACGACATCCAGAGCAGATTAAGTAAGGCCAGAAATATCCTCAGGAGTATGAACAATGTATGGAAAGCTACACAGTACAGTGTCCACATCAAGCTTAAGTTGTACCAGAGCTGTGTCATATCAACACTACTATACGGCTCAGAGTGCTGGCGGATTACAAAGTGCGACCTTGCCAAGCTCTCATCCTTTCATATCACCAGCCTTCGTAAGATGCTTCGCATCTTTTGGCTGAAAACAACCTCCAACCACGACCTGCTCCTGCGATGCTACCAGGAGGACATGACCACTATCATTATGAGAAGATGCTAGAGATGGATAGGGCATGTGATGAGAAGGGAGGCAGATGCCATTGTAAAGATAGCACTTCACTGGACGCCTGAAGGATGACGAAAACGTAGGAGGCCCAAGACAACCTGGCGGCGTACTGTTGAGGCAGACATGAAGAGAATAATTACAACTGGGACGTACTGGAGAAAATGGCCAAAGACAATAAAAAATGGAGAACCTTCGTTGCTGCCCTACACGCCAGCGGGCGTAATAGGCATTAACTTAACTATGCTTATAAACTAAACCCAACTTTCTCAGTGAGGCTGAAATACTATGTGGAATTTCTCTTTATGTCCAGACAGAACAAAGAAAAATGTCACATTCTTAGGACAAGTGCCCCCTCCTTCCAAAAAGAGTCAAGGGGCAGTAATGCTGCGTAACATTATAATTATAATTAATAATAATAATTTATACAGCACTATTTTCAGAAGATTCCTGGCATTTCTGTTCCCTTTTACAGATGAAAATCAATGTGTAAGGAGGTGGTACCGTGTACACTTTCACTATACAAGTCAGTGTCAGCATCAGTATTATTATAAAGGAGTTAGATCCCTTAAGCTAGTTTAGAAATTATTTATCATCAGCAAGTGAAGATCAAGAAACCACAAATGTCTTGTAATATTACTACACTAAACCTCAAGGAGGCTATAGGCTAACCTCATTCAGTTGAAATTAAAATATCTGTGATATCTACCCTAACAAAGAGACACAGAAAGACAAAGAATTCACTATCTTTCAACATCTGACTTCATTATGTCAAACCAGACATGGTATTACAGCTTTCTTAATACAGTCTTTACCTAAAACCACAAAGTCTAAGGAGGCTGTTAAGAATTCATATGGGCCTGTTCCTAAAAAGAATGAATAGGTGAACTGTTTCAAAGCCTTCTGTGAAGTGTACGATGGTATTTTCTTGCTCTGTTGCTGAATGTCTGATTTAACTGAAAAGATTATTTCACTTTGGGGGAAAAAAAACAAGACACTGATTTAACCACTACTGTTTTGTCCTGATGGGGAAAGTACAGCTCTATGTATGACAACGTCCTCAAGTGATTGGACAAAAATCCCAATAAATTTATTCTCTCCAGTACAGAGAGAGTATGTGGGCCATTTTAGCAAAAAACCAAAACCAACCAACCAAAAAAAATCAGTACCTAAGATTTAAAGGAATGGAAGAGCTCCTAGTTTATTTTTCTTTCATTCAAAACAAAAACAAAAACAAAACAAAACAAAGCAAAACAAAAAAACTCCCTCTCCCTTCCCAAACCCCCTCCCACCAAACCCAAATCTCACCACTTTGAGAAGGAAGACCATACTCTACTGTGCCTATTTAGGACCAAACAGCTGCTACTTATAGCCTGAGGCAATGAAAACTTGGGCTATTATGATGCCTTTCACTTGAACCAAAGGATGTTATGAAAAATATAAAAAAAAAGAGATACAATTTTCTGTCCTTGTATGAGGCCCTGAAGGTGTCTTAATATGCCAACAATAGGCAAGTACACCAGTATGTTAATCACCAGCTGCAGTAAGAACATAAGAATGATCATACTAGGTCAGACAAAAAGTCCATCTAGACCAGTATCCTGTCTTCTAATAGTGGCCAATGCCAGGTGCCCCAGAGGGAATGAACAGAACCTGTAATCATCAAGTGATCCCTTTCCTCTCATCCATTTCCTGCCTCTGACCAACAGAGGCTAGGGACACCATTCCTACCCATCCTGGCTAATAGCCACTGATGGACATAGCCTCCATGAATTTATCTAGTTCTTTCTTGAACCCTGTTGAAGTCCTGGTCTTCACAACATCCTCTGGCAAGGAGTTCCACAGGTTGACTACGTGCTGCGTGAAGAAAAATGTCCTTTTGTTTGTTTTAAACCTGATACCTATTAATTTGATCCCTAGTTCTTATGTTATGGGAACATGTAGATAACTTATCCTTCTTCACTTTTTCCACACCAGTCATGATTTTATAGACTTCTATCATACCCCCCTGTCTCCTCTTTTCTAAGTTGAAAATTCCCAGTCTTTTTAATCTAACTTCATATGGCACCCATTCCAAACCCCTAATCATTTTGTTGCCCCTTTCTGAATCTTTTCCAATGCCAATATATCTTTTTCTAAATGAGGCGACCACATCTGTACATAGTATTCAAGATGTGGGTGCACCATGGTTTTAGACAGAGGCAATAAAATATTCTCTGTCTTATTAACTATCCCTTTTTTAATGATTCCTAATGTTCTGTTTACTTTTTTGACCACCACTGCACAGTGAGTGGATGTTTTCAGAGAATATCCACGACTCCAAGATCTCTCTCCAGTAGTTATAGCTAAATTAGTCCCCATCATTTTGTATTTATAGTTGGGATTATTTTTTCCAGATGTGCATTACTTTGGATTTATCAACATTAAAATTAATTTGCCATTTTGTTGCCCAAACTCCTAGTTTTGTGAGATCTTTTTGAAGCTCTTCACAGCCTGTTTTGGTCTTAACCATGTTGAACAGTTTAGTATCATCTACAAATTTTGCCACCTCACTGTTTACCCCTTTCTCAAGATCATTTCTGAATAGGTTGAATAGGATTGGTCCCAGGACAGACCCTTGGGGGACCCCACTAGTTACCTCTCTCCACTCAGAAAACTTACCATTTATTCCTAACCTTTTTTCTCTGTCTTTTAACCAGTTATCAGTCCAAGAGAGGACATTCCCTTTTATCCCATGACAACTTACTTAAGAGCCTTTGATGAGGGACCTTGTCAAAGGCTTTCTGGAAATCTAAGAATACTATCCATTGGATTCCCCTTGTCCACATGTTTGTTGACCTCCTCAAAGAACGTCAGTAGATTAGTAAGCCCTGATTTCCCTTTACAGAAACCATGTTGATTTTTTCCCCAACAATTTATGTTCATCTATGTGTCTGACAATTTTATTCTTTATTTTAGTTTCAACTAATTTGCCCGTACTGACATTAGACTTACCAGTCTGTAATTGCCAGGATCAACTCTAGAGCTCTTTTTAAATATTGGCATCTTCCAGTCATTAGGTACAGAAGCTAATTTAAAGGTTAGGTAACAAACCACAGTTAATAGTTCTGCAATTTCATATTTGAGTTCCTTCAGAACTTTTGGGTGAATGTCCTCTGGTCCCGGTGCCTTGTTACTGTTAAGTTTATCAATTTGTTCCAAAACTTCCTTTAATGACATCTCAATCTGGGACAGTTCCTCAGATTTGTCACCTAAAAATAATGGTTCAGGTTTGGAAATCTCCGAAACATCCTCACACATGAAGACCAAAGCAAAGCATTCATTTAGTTTCTCCGCAACGACCTTATCGTCTCTGAGTGCTCCTTTAGCATCTCGATCATGCAGTAGCCCCACTGGTTATTTAGCAGGCTTCCTGCTTCTGATGTACTGAAACATTTTGCTATTACTTTTTGAGTTTTTGGCTAGCTAGTCTTCAAACTCCTTTTTGGCTTTTCTTATTATATTTTTACACTTAATTTGACAGAGGTCCTTTCTATTTTCCTCACTAGGATTTAACTTCCACTTTTTAAATGATGCCTTTTTATTCTCACTGCTTCTTTTACTTGGTTAAGCTAAGCCATAGCTTAACTTTGTTGTTACTGTGTTTTTTTAAATTTGGGTTATGCATTTAAGTTAGGCCTCTATTATGGTGTTTTTTAAAACGTTTCCATGCAGCTTGCCCCTCATAGCCCCATACCCCCTGCCATAACACTCCTGCACCCCCACACATACCCCAACTCTGTGCCCAATATACACCCAAACCCTCTACACCTTGAGCCCCTCATAGACCCCAACCAAGACTCCTGCACCCCATATCTCCAGCCCCGTTACAACACTTCTGCAAGCCCCCACACCCCAACCTTGTGCCGAGCCCCTCATACTCCCCAACCCAGACTCCTGCACCCCCACATCCCCAGCCCCCTGCCATAAGATTGACAGAAGACAGCCCAAAAGCATGCATGAAGCTGGATTGACCAGTTATGATGTAAACTTCAAAGAAATATGCAAAAAGTTGCAGCAGCAGAAGTCCCTTTAAATAAAGTCTGTGAGTATGTTTCATTTTTGCTATTAGTAATCATTATGTCAATTATCAATAATATTAAGTTGTCTATTTTCAGTCATGCAAAAGGGCATTCTTATACAGTTCTTTGTTGACCACTTGTTCTGAATTTTGATGTAGTTTGGCTCTTTGGTCTGAAAAGGTTGCTGATCCCTCCATTAGATACTTTCTGTGTAGTGTTGCCTTTTATTAATCAATTCTCTTTAAACACACAAAAAAGATTACATCAACACTGCCTCTCACAATGTGAGAATGTACCAAAAATGATGAATCCCCAAAGGCAGTATTTCACATTGCATAAGTCAACAGGCAACAGCTTGATGCATGCAAAAGTGTCAAATGACAAGGTCAAATTGTACCTCCAGGAGGAACAGGATGCCTAACAGTAAATACACATTTAGAGCTGGAAAGAGCAGAGGCCCTAACATATGAGAGACAAATGTCTGACTCTCAACTTGCACCCTTTGGGGGTCTTTTATGCTATTTTCTCAAATGGAGAGTGGAATGACAGGGAAGTAATGCGCAGGTGGCAAATGCATCAAAACCTCCATGGATCCCATCAATTTCCACAGAGAGGAACAACTGAAAACTTAAAGAACTTAAAGAATGCCAAAATGATATTTTAGACCAGGGTTGGCAAACTATGGTTCACAAGCCAAATATGGGCTCTCGAGTGTGCCAGATATGGCTCTTTTGGAGCTCCAGCTCAGCCCGCAGCCCAGCACCTCTCGCAGCAGACAGCCAGCACTGGCACTACAGCCTTACATCCCCCCTGCAAGACTGGAACACCAGCGCCAGATTCCTGAGGGAGGAGAAGGGGGTGGAGGGAGAAAGCCCCTAGTCTCCCTGCCGGATCTGGGGTTCAGGTAATAAGCGCTGTCATTTTTGGCTCTGTGCACCGCTCTTTTCCTTCTCCCAGAACAAAAAATGGCTCTCTGTGCACTGCCGTTTTCATTTCCCTGAGGCACACTTCCTGCAGGCTTCCCCTGTGAATCCTACCTGGGAGCAGCTGGAAGAAGAAGTTACTCACCCTCGTGCAGTAATGATGGTTCTTCGAGATGTGTCCCCGTGGGTGCTCCACTCTAGGTGTCGGGCTCATCCCGGCGCTGCTAGTCGGAGGTTTTTACAGCTGTAGTCAGCTGGACTGCGCATGTGTGGTTAGCATCTTGTGCCGTTCGTGCTTTTCTTCTGTCGCACAGTCCGGCTCCCGCCAGTTCCTCTCACCACTCAGTATCTGAAATGAGACAAAACAAGTCCCAGAGCGGGGAGGAGAGCGGGACATGGAGCACCCACAGGGACACTTCTCGAAGAACCATCGTTACTGCACGAAGGTGAGTAACTACTACTACTACTTCTTCGAGTGGTCTCTGTGGGTGCTCCACTCCAGGTGACTGTAAAGCAGTAGTTAGTGTGCGCCCCGGGTCACTGCTTCTCCACAAAGGACAAAACTGCAGATGCAACCGTGGAGTCTGAAGCTAGATGTTGTACTATAGCATAATGACGCATAAAGGAGGTGCTGGACGCCCAGGTAGCTGATCGGCAAATATAACTCAATGGAACTCCTCAGGCAAAAGCCATAGAAGTCACCACCGCTCTTGTAGAGTGTGCTTTCGGCCACGAAGGAAGTAGTTTATCCCTCAGAGTGACAGGTAGTGATACAGAGACCGATAAGTCTAGCTATCCATTGGCTGGAGAGTGTGTTGCCCTTGGAGAGCTGCTCAATTGACACTATCAGTCTGTCTGTGTGACACCATTGCCGAGTCCTGCCTATATAAAAGGAAAGGGCTCAACGGACATCGAGGGTGTGCAGCAAAGCATCTCTCTGAGATGAGTGAGAGTTAGGATAGAAGGATGGGAGGACAATAGGTTCATTAATGTGGAAGGATGAAGCGACCTTGGGGATAAAAGCTGGGTGAAAACGTAATGTGACTGCATCTTTCGAGAAAAAAGTGAAGGGTGGAGTTGCCATTAATGCCACTAGCTTGCTGACTCTGTATGCTGATGTGATTGCAAGAAGAAAGACTACTTTCATGGGCAGCATTTGTAATGGTATGGTAGCTAGTGGTTCAAAGGGAGGATACACAATCGTGTCGACCACCAGGTCCAGATTCCAGGAGGGGGGTGGTGGCCTACGAGGAGGATGCAAATTCGCCAAGCCTTTTAGAAACCTTTTGATATTATGGTGTGCAAACACTGACACCCCCTGAATGGAAGGGTGAAAAGCACTAATAGCTGCCAAATGCACTTTTAGAGATGAAAACGAAAGCCCCAAGGTTTGCAGGTAGACGACGTAGTCCAAAATACAGTGCGGAGGAGTGAAATGAGGGTTGATGCCACTGTGAGAGCACCATTGCGAGTATCTACGCCATTTCGCAAGGTAAGTACTCTGAGTGGATGACTTACGACTGTGAACTAGTATTGCTTTGACTTGGTCTGAACAGAGGTCCTCTCCTGGCCTGAGCCAGCTAGGAGCCATGCCGGTAAGGCGGTGCCACTGACATGATGTGGAGAAGCGGGTACCAGGGTTATCTTGGCCAGGCGAATTACTGATGCCATTTCTGCTTTGATTTTCTCCAATGTTCTAGGAATGAGGACCACTGGGGGAAATGCATAGAGAAGATTTTTCCTCCAACTGATTAGAAGAGCATCCCCGAGCGAGCCCTTGCTAATACCCACTCTGGAGCAGAAGAGGCGACATTTCGCATTGCTAGGAGTGGCGAATAGGTCTAGTACCGGGGTTCCCCATCTGTGAAAGATACACTGAAGCATGTCCATCCTTATTTCCCATTCGTGGTCCACGGGAAATCTCCTGCTGAGAGAGTCTGCAATGACATTGCTGGTGCTAGGTAAGTAAGATGCCGTGATGGTGATGTCGTTCCGTATACACCAATTCCAAAATTGGACCGCCTCTGCGCATAGAGAGCATGACCTTGCTCCCCCTTGCCTGTTTATATAATACATTGCAGCGACATTGTCGGTAAGCATTCTGACGGCAGTGCCCTTTATTTGTGAGTGGAAATGCCTGCATGCATGGAAGATGGCCCTCAACTCCAAGAGGTTTATGTGTAGACGCCTTTCGGTGAGGGATCATTTGCCCTGTACATGTTTTTCGTCCATGTGTGTGCCCCACCCTATGAGGAAGGCATCTGTAGTTATCTGAGCGGACGGTTGTGGGTGGTGGAATGGAACTCCCGTCATAAGGTTGCATGTTTTTGTCCACCAGCGGAGGGACCACGCATACATGATTTGGAGGAGCCACTATTTTGTGGATACTGTGTTTTGTGGGTGTATATACTGTTGTCACCCAACGTTGTAGACACCGCAAGTGAAGACGTGCGTCAGGGGCAACAAAGGAGGTCGCAGCCATGTGACCGAGTAACCTCAGGCAAGTGTGTATTGAGATCGTTGGAGCCTGGACAACTACGTGTATGAGATCTTGAATTGCCTGAAACCTTTCCAGCGGTAAGCATGCCCTTGCCGCGAGGGAGTCAAGCATGGCTCCTATAAATTTTATGTTCTGAGTCAGTTGAGGGTGGACTTTTGCTCGTTTACTATGAGACCCAGCAACTCAAACGTCTGCTTGACAAGTGTCACCATGTGAGAAGTCTCCTGCTGTGTTGTGCCCTTGATTAAGCAATCGTCAAGATGGGGAAGATGATGACATTTAGACGGCAGAGGTACGCTGCAACTACAGCGAGGTTTTTGAAAAAACTTGGGGGGCTGATGCGAGACCGAAGGGTAGTACCTGGTACTGGAAGTGATCGTTGTTTACTAGGAAACGAAGGAAGCGCCTGTGCGCAGGATGTATGGTGACGTGAAAATAAGCGTCTTGCAGGTCGAGGGCTGCAAACCAATCGTTGTCGAGAGATGGGATTATGGTGGTAAGTGTCACCATCTTGAACCACTGGTGTCGCAGGTATCAGTTCAACTGCCGAAGGTCGAGAATGGGTCTCCAACCCCCCATTTTCTTCTGCATCAGGAAGTAGCGTGACTAGAATCCCCTTCCTTTGAATTGGTTTGGGACCTTCTCTGCAAGCTTGGTGAGTTTTGAATAGTTATCGAAGCTGTGGTTTGAGAGTAAAGCAGCATAATTCGCCATACGGAGGAGTGTAGCAGAAGAGTACACCTTTCTCCCAAAAATGTCCAATTTTTTTGCGTCCTTATCGGCTCCTGTTCCCTTGAACTGTGGGGTTTTGGCTCTCTGCAGGGCTGCATCGACCACCAGGGAATTTGGTTGTGGGTGGTTAAAAAGAAATTCTAGGCCCTTAGAGGGCACAAAGTGCTTCCTGTTGGCTCATCTCAATGTTGGCGTCACCAACGCTGGAGTCTGCCAAATGTCTTCCGCCGAGTCCATAATTGCCTCATCCATAGGAAGTGCAATCTTGGACCGCTGCTGAGGATGCAGGTTTTTTAAAAGACAGTACTGTTTAGCTTGTACTTCCGCGAGTTAGACCTCCTGAGACTCCGCCACCCTTCTGAAAAGATCTTGAAATTGTTTTCTATCATCAGTAGGGGAAGTGTCCCCTGCAAAAACCGCTTCATCCAGAGAGGACGACGAGAGATCAGTGGGGGAAGCCTCCTGAGGCCGATCATCGTCCTCTGATATCTGCCCCTCTTCCGGCTCTGACTGATGTGCTAAGGCCGATGAGGCTTCAGGAGGTGGCACAGACGGTAGAACCCTCTGCTGTGTGCGCACCAGGGGTGAGTAATGGCGGCAGCGCAAGGAGTGGCAGCAGGAAGATGACTGGGCATATGATTGGGACCTATAACGCGTATGAGAGCCGTGGCGTGCTCGTAAGAGCGACCTGAATACATTGGTGAAGATCTTCTGGACAAGCACACGCTGTCATGTCCACTGTAGTACGATACAGAAGGCGAGCGACTGAGAGAATGCAACCTGTGAGGTGAGAGCATTCGCCGTGGTGATTGATGTGCATGCCCGTGTGAAGTATAGCGGGCAGCAGTGTGTCATCGCAGCGAACTAGAGATACGGCATGAGTGAGATTCCGCCGTGACACAGGCGCTCATGTGCGGAGATCGACCCGATGGTGGTGAAGGGGAAGGCGCCGGAGAGAAGACTGGAGATGGAGAGAGAGATGGGAGCTGTGTTATGGACTTCCTGACCGCTTTCGTGACCACCGGGATGTTTCCCTTGTCTGCTCAGCCTGTGGTGCCGGAGAGCCCAGAGCTGAAGAGGATGGAGAAGTCATCTCCAGTGCCGGGTCTCTGGGCGCCGGGTGCTCCAGTGCCGGGTCTCTGGGCGCCGGGTGTCTCAGTGCTGCGTGTCCAGGTGCTGGCGTCTCTGGAGCCGACGATCCTCGTGTCTGCGGTGCTGACGCGCGAGGTGCCATTTTGGTCGGTACCGATGGGCGATGAGGAGACTTCAATGCCGCTGATGAGGCAGGTGCCAATGTGGCGCGTGCTGTTGGTGCCGCCCCATGGGGTCTCTTGGGGCTAGTCGCTGGCATGGGCTTTGAAGCTCACGGTGGGGCACCCGACATACCCGGCTTATCTCCCTGACTGACTCGCATTGTGGAGGCAGCGGATAAAGAGCGAGTGGGGGAAGCTCTTTTCTTCTTTGGAGCTACCGTCCCAGGGGAAGACGCTCTCCATTTTTGCCCCGCGGCCAGGTCTGAAGATATAGCCTCGGATGGCTGGAGGGCTTTATCAAAGAGGAACATCTTCAATCGCATTTCCCTGTCCCTACGTGCTCTTGCGGTGAGTTTTGAGCAGTAGGTACATTTCTGGGGAATATGCGATTCTCCGAGGCAGTGGATGCATGCTGCGTGGCCATCGGAGGCAGGCATAGAGTCTCCACATACGGAGCACTTTTAAAAAGCTGGAGAACCAGGCATAATGGGTTCGGGGTCTGACAGGACGCTGAGGTAAACAGCTAATCCTAGCTATATCTATACTAATAACAAAAAACTTCTTTTTTTTTTAAGACTATAACAATAACCAGAACAGTATAACAGGAAACTATCAACTAATTAACTAACTCTAAGAAATTCTTTAACTCTACAGAAATGTTGAGGAGAGAAGGAAGCTCCGCCAGCAACTGAGGACGGTTGAGAGGAACTGGTGGGAGCCGGACCGCATGACAGAAGAAAGGCGCGAATGGCGCGAGACGCTAACCGCACATGCGTGGTCCAGCTGACTACAGCTGTAAAAACGTCTGACTAGCTGCGCCAGGATGAGCCCAACACCTAGAGTGGAGCACCCACGGGGACCACTCGAAGAAGAAGCCATGTTACATGCAGCACAAAAGCAAGTAAGTGCCCCCCCAAACCCTCATGCCCAGACCTTACCTCCCCACACTCACCCCTTCCTGGTCAGACACCCTTCCCACAGTCTCCTGGCCAGACACCCTGCTCCCAGCCTGCTCCTGTTGCCTGGCCAGACACCCTGCCTCCTGGCCCACGGTCAGACTCTCTGCCCCCAGCCCGCTCCTGCCACCAGCCCACTCCTGCACCCTGTTCCAGGTCAGAGAGCTTGCCCCCAGCCTGCTCCTGTCCCCTGGCCAAACAGCATGCCCCCAGACCACTTCTGCTTTCTGGCCAGAAACCCTGCCCCCGCCCCTCCCCCCAGCCAGACATCGTACTTCCAGCCTGCTGCTCCTGCTTCCTACCTCCCACCCAGACCTTGCACCTTCACCCCCTCCTAAACTCCACCTCCTGCCCAGATCCTGCACCCCCATCTGTATCCCATTCACTAGTAGCCTTGGCCCGCACACTTAACCCATCATTTTGGCCCCACCCCAGAGCTTAGGGTGGCCCACAAAATCCACTAACCCTGGAACCCCAGAAAAGTAAATCTGGCCTGAGGCCTTGAACCTCAATCCTCTCTGTCCCTCCCCCCACCATGGCGGTGGAGCACCTGGGGAGTGAGGTGTTTCAGTTGGGGGCCACATCAGTGAGGGTTGGAGGTTTTTGGATGATATTTTTCCTCATTTGTGTGGTCTCCAACTGACTTTTCTGTGGGACAGTGGCCCCTGACCCAAAAAAAGTTCCCCACCCCTGCTATAAAGAAAATGTTAAAACTTTTTGTGTTGGACATAATAGCTTATGTTATCTGAAAATGAAGCCTGGCCAACAAGCCCCCGATTGGGGCACAGCCCTCATCTGGCCACAGCACCATAACGCTCCTGCACTCCCCCTAACTCTGAGCCCATCAGACACCTGACCCCCCTGCTCTGAGCCCCTCATACGCCCCAACCCAGACTCCTGCACCGCCACACCTCCAGCCCCCTTCCATAAGACTTACAGAAAACAGCCTGAATGCACGCATGAAGCTGGATTTGACCAGCTATAATGTAAACTTCAAAGAAACATGCAAAAAGATGCAGCAGCAGAAGTCCCATTACATAAAGTCTGTGAGTACAATATTTCATGTATGCTATTATTAATCATTATGTCAATTATCAATAATATTAAGTTGTATATTTTCAGTCATGCAAATGGACATTCTCATATTGGCTCTTTGTCGACCACTTATTCTGAATTTTGATGTACTGTATTTTAGCAAATATAACCCGCACCTGAATATACCCTACGGTTTTTGCTATTTTAGTAAAAAAAGCTTGTATGCCCCACACACGAGTATAACCCCGGGGTATACAAGACTGTGCCAGGGGTATATTTACGGTGCGGGGGGTTAGGCTCCCAGCCCGCAACTGAACAACATGGGGAAACTTACAAGCGGCACAGCAGCTGGGAATGCTTCGGAGCCGGGGCAGAGGCATCCCCAGCAGAGGCACAAGGCTCCCAGCCTGTGCTGACAAAGGGAAGTAGCCTGGAGCAAGTTGCGGGCGCGGGGCTTGACGGCCAGCAGCAGCAGCGGGAGTCTGCAGGCAGCCACGGCTCAGAGGAGCGGGGCCGGGGCATGATGCTTGTTGCTCATTGCTCCTGCGCGATCCAGCCGGGCGCTCTTCCCTGCCTGCACCTGCTGCCACCGCACGCCAGACCCGCTGCGTGCTCGCTTGTTGCTCCCGGGCTGGCGCCTGCCCCGCCACCCCGAACCAAGCCCCGGCCCAGGAGCAACAAGCCTCTGCCCTGGCTCCGGAACGTTCCTGGCTGCTGCACCCCTTGTAAGTTTCCCTGCGTTGTTCGGACGCGGGCTGGGAGCCTAACCCCAGCCCGGCAAAGGTAGTGAAAGGGTGGAGGGGGAGGGGATCCTCTTCCATCGAGTAAAAAAAAACCCTATATACCCCGCGCACAAGTATAGCCTGCGGGGGGGGGAGGGTTCGGGGTTTGTAAAAACGAATATAACCTGCAGGTTATATTCACTAAAAGACGGTAGTTTGGCGCAGTGGTTTGAAAAGGTTGCTGACCCATTTTATACTCTATCCTGTTGGACCTGCAACAAAATGGGTGTATCTAATTGCATATTTCAGTAGCTGCATATTTCAGTAACCTAGTGCTTAGCACTGATATCTATTACCACAATTTGGCTTCTAGCTTACTGATTTTTCACAAAAGAAAAGGAAAATAGAAACTGAAAACTGGCTGCTCCCTGTGGCTCTCTGCTCCAGGTACCAGGGGGAGGGAGAGGTTTCGTATGCTGCCCACACCCCCAGCACAATTTCTCAGCTTCTAGTTGCTGAAAACCAGTCAATAGGAGCTGAGAAATTGTATCAAGGATGGGGGCAGCACACAAAACTCTCCTCCACCCCCAGCACCTGGAGCAAAGAGCAGCAGGAGCAACAGGAAGCAGCCAACTACTTTTAGAGGTTTGGGGTTAATGGCAGGCAAGAAGCCAGTCATGAGGTCTTGCAGGACTGCTAACCAGGAGCCGCCTACGTAACTCTTCTGTCACACCATTCACTCCCTACACCCCAACTCCCTCGCACACTCTGAGCTACCAGAAAGGGAGCCCTTTTTAATCACTCAACTGGTTCTTCATCGGCCCCAGGGGTTCTGATTAGTCCAGCTCACTTGACTCTGGAAACTACCTAACTGGCTCCAGGTGATTTAATTGCCCTGTGATTCTGGCAAGTTCCTGCTGGTTCTGGATTAGCCCTTGTTAGTTTACCCTGGGAACAGAGATTATCCATACCCCCAATTGGGAGACTCACCTGGAAAAAGTGGAGGTGGTACTGGATATCCTAAGGTAGGCTGATCTTATAGCTAACCCAGCCAAGTGCATTATGGGCCTACCTAAGGCTATATACTAGGCTGTACTGTAGGAAGGGGGTAGGGATGCTAAATATTGGTTAATTGAATAGTCGAAGAACCCCCCGAATTCTTATCGGTTAGTCAACTATTCTATAGTCCCCGGGGGTGGGGTTGGCAGCCAGTGCACTTCAGCCCCACTCCTGAGGAGTCCCCTGCCACTCCGCACGGGGTACCAGGTAGGAGTTGGTCTGTGAGGAGAGCCAGTTTAAAAACCAGCTCTTTGTGTGGTGGTAAGAGCTAATACCACCAAATTCAGTATACAGCTTCCTCTTATCATAACTTAAAGCAAGGTAAGGGTTTGGTGGCGCCAGCGACATGGGATGTGCCTAGAATTGGACTGCTTCTCAAAATCATACAGAAAAGACACAGAATCACTAGGTAGGTGAAGGGGGCTGGATAGCTGCTCCACCCTCCCCCCCTCCCATCCAAGACAGCCCCATGTGCTCTTTAGGGAGGACGGGGGCTGCAGCTCCCTTTCCCCCTCCCCCCCAATTCATATGGGAACATTGCTGGCTGCTCCCCTTTGTCACAGAGCAAGGGGAAAGCACGCAGTTTGCTACATTCCTCACTTTGGCTGGGTGTGAAGGGGACAGACAAACCTGTACCTGCCGCAGCTGGGGAACATGCACCCCTCTCCCAACTGTGCCCACTGGAGCTGCCGCTACCATGGAAAGGCTCTTCTCATCCAGCCAAGCTGCTGCATGAGAGAGGACAGGGGTAGTGAAGAGGTACAGGGAGGGGGTTGTATAAGTGGGGTAGATAGGAAGGGAAAGCAATAACCCTGTAATAATGTGGGCAGTCCCGCTGAATAGGTGGTGTCAAACCCTCAAACAAATACTCAAAATGAATGATGAGATGTAGAAGGTTGAGATGTTATAGGCTGATCCTGATTTTGTCTTCTGTGAGGCTGTTTCTGCCTATGTCTCTGGTCATAGGCTCGTCATTGTTGAGCATATGGCGGAGGGTGGAGTCACTAGGTATACAAATAGGTTTGTTTCTTTCTGGGCTGGAGGACATACATGCCTAACGTTTTGAGCTTCACCCTGGAATCTTTCAATATATATAGGGAGGCTTCGGCATTTTCTGCAAAAAGCTTCTGCCCTTGAAAAGGCAGATCCTCCACCATTGTACTTCCTTAGGAAACCCGAGAGATGGAGCCAGGATGTTAGATGCATTAACAACTGCAATTGCTAATGATCTCGCAGTGGTGTCAGTGGAGTCAAGACATGGTGTCCCTGGCCTCTGTTTGTCAGAGGCTGGAGATGGATGGCACGAGACAAATCGCTTGATCATTGTCTTCGGTCCACCCCCTCTGGGGCACCTGGTGCTGGCCACTGTCGGCAGACAGGCTACTGGGCTAGATGGACCTTTGGTCTGACCCAGTACGGCCATTCTTACGTTCTTATGTTCTAAGAGAAGCCTGTAAAGCTGTTTTTGCCATCAGTGATCCCTCTGCTTTATATGCTCTAGATAGCTCCCTGCTATCTTCTGGCAACTGAGCAACAGAGAGTCATTTTCTCAAATAGGTTGTAAGTTTATTTTGCCTGTAGGGTGGAATTGTTCAGCATATGGAACTGCGGGTAAGCAGATGAGTATGACTTCCTGCCAAAATGTCTAATCTTTTCCAGTCCTTGTTGTAGGGGGTTGAACATTTAAATTTTTAAAAAACATCAGCACATGCATCTTACTATAATTAGACTCTGCTCCTTCATTACTGGCTGGAAAAGTTGTCCAAAAACCTCAAAGATAGTTTAACAGTTGCATTTGTGGAGTGCTGAACAGTTTTAAAACTGTGGCTTTGCAATGCAAAGTTATGTTATGTGAGAGGATTTCTCAGGTTCTTCCAAATGGAAAAAAAAATGCTACCATCAGCTCCTGAGTGGGAACTCATTCTACTTGGGGGACAGGAGCATGACCACAGAGTAAGCAGAAGCAAACTGAGAAGGACCCTGGAGGATGTGCCCATTGGCACAGACAAGAGGAACCAGGAGCAGTCTGATTTCCCTCAGGACATGGTAAAAATCAGTCTCTTCAATAGTAAGAGACGCTGATGAACCAGTTCATGCAACAGGAGGCAGGACTTAGCTAACAGAAGCATTCCATAATGCACAAACTGATAGAATCGGTCGTGAAATGACTTTGAAGTTTGCCTGTTGCCATGGCCACTGAACCGCTTTGTATACAGCCATCATTGCCTCTGGCTGCCACCCAGAAAACTCCTGAGGTGGAGGACCCAATCTCCACCCTGAGGGACAAGGAAGCGCTTAACTTCCACACCCAAAATTTACTAGTACCCCAAACCTCTCACCTGGAGACACCCGTGATCAACCAAGAGGGAAACAAGGAGTCCCTTAAGCTTACCAAAAGCACCTATCCCTTAAACATCACACTGAAGACAGCCTCATCCCTAAAAAATAATTTCCCACAGTTATTTTACCTCTTTATTAGGGTAAAGGATGGCTACAAGACATGTGCAGAAACATTCATATTTGACCACTATTGTCAAATTCAGTACGATTAGGTTTTGTTAAGTTTACATTTCCTTTTAAAATATTGCTATTATACGTTCAGTAGTACCTTTTAATATATGTAATAGTTTCTTGGACCAGTGTGTGGTCCCTCATTCCTAGATATGATGAATGTAAGTTATTTTCTGATTTGGGATTCAACCCGATGATGCACAGCACATAAAATGGAATAGCATAAGAGACTGCTGCTGTCATGCTGCAAACAATTCTGTCTGCCCCACATCCAAATCTCCCCTGCCCAGGTTAAGAAATAGCCAAAGTCCTAAGAATTCATGGGAGAAATAAGGAAAGTGCATTATTAAATGTTCACAGAAAACACCGCTAGCTCTAAAAGAAGCAGAATTCACTACACAGTTGTAAACAAACATCTTTATGGCCTGGTTCACATGCAGAAAAATGAAATAATTAAACTAATAATGCATGCATTTGCTACTAGTGATTAAAAGCCCCCCAATGCCCTGAAACACTGACCTATTTAAACCTTGAGATTGTATTCCACAACAGCTACCAAGTACAGTTAGCACCACTAACAATGAACAGTTAAAGAGAAAGTGCACCTCCACCCCTCCTAAAATCTAATGTAGATGAAGTCAACAAAGACCAAGTGCTTTCAATGACTGAGACATGTCAATAAATGTCTCAGAGGAATAGCCCTGTTAATCTGAAACTGAAAAAACAAACCATGAATGGTCCTGCAGCAGCTTAGAGCAGGGCTACTAAACTTTGGACCATAATGATACTCATAGCACATGCCAAGGGCCACAACTTAAGTGTGGTTACATATACAGTAATTCCTCATTTAACACGTGCCCGCTTAACATGTTTTCACGATAGCATGATTTTTTTTTTTAGGGAACGTTTTTTGAATTACACGACCGTCCCCAGAATAACACCATTTCCCCAGCCGGCCTGTTGCCGGTGGCTGCTCGGGGCGTCCCCCGCCTCCCTGCAAAGCGGCAGAGGGTTCGCCGCTTGCCGCGCCATTCCCCACTGACTCCCCCTCACCAGACGCCTTGTCCCCTCTCCTCCGCCCCCGCTTGCAGGCCAGCGGCTGGGTTTCCCCCGCCGGCTCATTGCCGGCAGCTGCGCGGGGCTTCCCTCACTTCCCTGCAAAGCAACGGAGGGTTTGCCACTCGCCACGCCGTTCACTGGCGACCCCCCCCTCGCCAGACGCAGTGCGGGTCCCGGCAGACCCGTCACAGGGGCATACTCCCAACCCAATCCCCCTCCCCTCTCCTCCCCTTCCCTTCCCCAGAGCCAAACACCTCCCCTCCCTGCTGTAACCCAGTCCTCTTTCTCCCCCAACCTTATGTCCCGGTCCCAACAGACACCACCGCTTGAAACGCAACTTCCACCTTTTCCATTATTTTCAATGGGAAAATTGACCCTGCATAACACATTTTCACTTCACACGATCATTTTCTGAAACATATCTATAGTGTTAAATGAGGAATTACTGTATTTGCAAATATATATGTAAATATATGGAAATAGCTTCTTTCACAAAGATAGGTATGAATACAAAGCACTTCCCACAATGCCCTGGTGCTCCCAGCACCTCCTCCTTGGGGGCTAGAAATGCTGACATGCTGACCCCTGTACCCGTCTGTTCCAGCCAGCCAGTCCGCTTGCATCTTTCAATGCTCACCCCTCCTGAGAGACGCCTCACCACTGTGGAGCGTGTTCCCAGTGGAGGCCTTGTTCAAAGGATCCCACCCATGGGCCACATATTGAGCCCCACATAAACCCAAACCGCTCTGTGGGCCACATTGAGTAGCCCTGCCTTAGAGGCTAACAAAAAATATAGATGGTATCTTATGGGTTGTGTCCACAAAAACTCATGATTCCATCTACTTTTTTTTTTTTTTTTTTTTTAAGTTTCTAAGGTGCTGCAGGACCATTTGTATGTGAATAACTATGACCATTTATGACTAAAGAATTGCACAATGATCTTTACCACACAAACCCTACCCTAATGAGATAATCTGAGGGAGGTGCCCTGCTATAATTGTCTATAATGGGAGAATAGTCTCATGAACAAAAAGCTAATGACTATCTGCTGTAGTAAGTTGAGGGTTAGTAACATGGAGTCAGCAGGCCTAAATAGAAGCCTTTAACATGAAAACAGCAACAGGCCTGCAATCTAGTGAGCAAGACTTTGGTTTAGTAACACAGAAGCCAAGAAAGAGGCCCTACTGATAGTTGTGTAATTGTGTAAGTTGGGTAGAGCATGGAAGGACATAGGGAGGCACCAAGTACAGACTGTAAGCCAGAGAGGAGTAGCATAACATCTTAATAAGAAATGTCTTGGTACAAAGACTCTTCAAAAACTAATGTACATACCGACCTAGGTTCAGAACCAGGCCGAAACTGACAGCATGAAGGATAGTAAGGGAGCCCCCCTTCTGTAAGGTCAGGGGTGGTAACTAGGCAACAAAGGGTGGCAACTGGTACGTAAATAAGTGATGTAAGTTGTTTGTACCTGTCTATAAAAGGACACCGCAAAGGGTACTCTCTGACCGACCTTGGAGGGGGGTACACTAGGCACCTGAAATGGCAGGTGTCATTGCCGGACACTTACAGAATGCACAGTGGCTTACTAACCACTGTTAATATCTGTTATTTGACAATAGGCCTGCTATGTGTTGGTACATTGTCAACGCGTGCCAAATGCACAGTGGTTTAGCATTGAGAATTTCTGCTAACAACTGTTACTGCATCGCATTTGACAATAAACCTGCTCGATGATTTTACCCTTGCCTGCATCTGTCATTTCCAGGGGCGCTCAGAGATCTCCTGTGTTGACCCAAGTGCACGGGGTCTAACACTCTAGATAAAGGGAGCACTGATATTGACGCATGCAGCCAAAAGTTTATCACCACCGACAGAGTAAAGGTCCTGTCAGGAGTGCACCGGGACAGCCCCAAGAACTTTAACCAGGCGACACTGAACACTAACGGTACGAAACTGAAAGTACGACATCTGCTACAGAGAAACATCATCATCACAATAGTATGCAGCCCCACAAGAATGTTGCCTCATATGCTTTTCCAGAAGCTGCACTGGATGCAAAAGTATCCCTCAGCACAGGCAGATATCATCCTGTTTTCCTGCTGTGTGAAGAGATGTGTAAACAGCATTCCCTCTCTTGCCTGCTGGGAGCAAGATGAGCAAGCACATGGGTAGGATTTAGCTGCCTATACAAAGTTTGAAAGCAGAGTTGTCCTGTGTCTACAAGGGATGGAAGCACTCCCCTTTATCTTTACAAACGTTATGAAGCAAGTGATGATTACGGGAATGACAAGGACCACACTGGGATCCAGACTGGTGCATAGGCAGCAACAATGATCTCTCAGCCTACCAAATGGGCGTACACAGTCATTTTGCAGTTATTGAAATTGTAACTGAATTCCCTTTTTCCAAAGTCATTAATGTTGGGTATGGTTTCATGAGCAAGTTAAAGGCAGGCATGCAGGGTATCCTAAAATAACAGTTGGTGCAGACATACCATAGAGACTCACATACTCTTTAGAGAATGAAGTCCCATCCTTCCCCCTTCAAGTACAATCACAATCTTCTTAGCACCTTGGTATCATGAATTTTTCCAGTGTTTCCGATGTCAGTATTCATGAATTTGCTTTGTAGTCCACTAAGCTTTGCAGACCTTACATTTCTGGTTCACAAACTCATTTGCCCCTTATGGTGGGCAAAGTGCTGGGATGTGGTGCTGTCAATGGCCCCATCTCAGTTCAGGAATCCCATCCTCTGATAGCCAATTATAACTTCCAGAATTTTGCTTATGGTCACAGCATTAACTACCTCACTAACATGTACATACACAACCCTGTCAGCAGACTTTCCAACTCCAAAAGCATTTGCAACTGACCCACAGCAATCTGATGTTGCGAGTTTTCACACCGCAACAGCAACCCGCTTCTTGCTGAGATGACTTCCATGAATGGGCATCTACCTGATGAACAAAAAACATGCCCTATACACAGGTTTAGCAGGATCTGATTTAAATCAATGTTGGTAAATATAGATTTCAGGTCACACAAACTAATAAAAAAAAATCCATCAGTAACAGTTATTCAAGTGCAGCCTTCACTCCACAACACTGTGCCTGTAGGGATTGGGTGTCACCAGCCTTGTGGCAGTGCAGAAAGCCTTCTGCAGACTTTCTGTCACGGGACTGAGGGAGCAGGGACTATACAGCAGGGCTGAAGAGGGCTCCTTGCACAGCCACAGGACTGGATAACAGAGGATCCTGGCAGGTCCAAGGTGCAGAGAAGGCTACAGTCCTGCTGGGGCAGAAGAGAAATCTGACCAGGGCTGCAAGGAGAAGGAAGGTCCTGGCCGGAGACTGCTCTCCCTCACCAGGACCACAACCTTCTCTGCACATTCTGCTTGTCAGGATCCATTATAATCGGTCATGCAGGGAGCCCTACTATTAGGGCCCTGCTCGCTCACTCCCCAGCTAGGAGTGCAGGAACTATCCCAGACCAGGAACTGTTCAGTAGTGAGGTGTCTTCCCCCTCAATCCGAGGTTCATCCTAGGAATGTGAATGACTAGTCCACTAGCCGGTAAGCATATGCTTATTGGACAGTCAACAAGTCGCTGGGGCTGTTACTACACTTTAAAGGCAGAGATGCCCTTATCGACTAATCAAATAGTTGATTCAAACTGCATCGACTATTCGATTAGCCAGTTAATCTAAACGTAACATCCCTAGTTCATCTGTCTCCTTACAGTTGTGGTTGAATATGTACAGCTATGTCAGGACTGCAGCCTCTCTCACACTTTGTACCCCAATTTCTTGAGACTCTATATCATGCAGGGAACTCCTCTGTAGCCCTGCTGTCAGCTCCTCTGTAGCCCTGCTGTCAGGCTAACCCCAATCCTATCCCCCCCCCCTTTATTTACCATGACAGTAATTAAAAAGAGTTGAAAATTTTTAAAAATAAAAATAAATTGAAACTGAACCAAAACAAGTTCTGCCAAGCCTATCCATAAATGTTCCAGCAGAATCTATATGAATTTGCTTCCACTGAATAGCTGGACATTTCCAAGGATGCAACAGAGCACCTTTAGGCATGTCATAGAGCAACTGGCCCTTAAAAAGGAGTCGGGGCCATAACGGCCCTGTGAAGAACCACTTTGGAACAACTGGTTGCTCCAAGTGGCTCTTTAATGGTCAGTTGTAAAGGAGCATCTGCACTCTATGAAAAAGCTTCTTGAGTTCAGTCAGGGAGAACACTCCCAGAAGGAATGTTTCTCTAAGCTGAGTGGGCTTTTAGGAAGGAAGGCAATCCCAGGGCATGAGAGTTCCCAGGTAGGAAAGAGAAATCTCTCGGGGAAGGAAATTACAGGGCTCCAGAGAGAGACAGACTGTCTACAGGTGAAGGGAACAGGAGTACCCTTAAAGGAAGGAACCCGAGATTGTTCTCCAGGTGAAGGGAACAAAAGAAGGCTGAAAGAAGAAACTGGAAACTGATCTCCAAGGGGGAAGAACAAGAGCAATCTCCAAGTCCTGGCTCCAGGTGAGGTGCTTGGCCTGGAGTGCCCCTTGTCTAAAGGATCAAGAAGTTATTTTAACTGATCCCAAGATGGCAAATTTCCTTTGAGTACATGAACAAGGTCTTGCTTATACCTCTGTTGTCAATAAATGAGATTTTCTGAAAAGGGGTGCTACTGTTAACGGAGAAGATCTGTTTAGATTTGCCTAAACCCAGTTGAGGGGACACTAAAGCAAAGTTCACCCACAATGCTACACCTAAATGGTAGCAGGCACCAAGGCAGAGCCAGAGCTTCCTCATGTGGGTAATGACACATGTACTAAAATGAATCATTCTAAAAATAAAAGTTTAGGAAATAAAGTTATACTGAAAAATTATTACAGATAAATGAGTATAAGTGTAAATCATATCTAAAATTTTAGGGCAAGATTTCAGTCATACTGAATTTGATAAATATATGATTGTATAATTAAACTGTAATGCAAAAGCACAAGGGGCAGAAGTAAGAAAATACAGAGAACCCTGAACAGATTAACTGACAAAATTTTCAGTGATTAACCATTCATTCCTAAAATTTAATTAATATATAGTTCTCTCTTTTTCTGGGTAAACACAGCTATAGTCAAACTTCCTCTGACAACACTTACATCAATAAAATATCCTACATATATAGTTAAGTCAACTGTCATAATTAATATGTCCAGAAACTCACTGTTGTAATGGGAATGATACCTTAATAAAAATGACACATTACTATATGATAATTGAGGACTATAAACACATTAATATATGCTGTATATTATATAAAAGCATTGACCTGTATTACACATGCAAACTTCCACAACAATTCTAAAATTTGTATTTCCTATTCTTCTTGCATTTTAAATCTCTTACCAGGTCTCTCCTTGCCAGTGCCTTTTGACTCTGCAAATTTCTGTATCAAACTTTCAACTGTAGTATTTGCCATGTTATTAATAAATTCTTCATGAACCTTTAAGAAAATAAATGAAATAAAGGTAAAAAGCAATATTAGGAGAAGCTGATTAGCTTAAACAATTGATTTTCCTATAGTTAGTGTTTAAAACATTATCTTTTAAAGTTCTTAAAAGGCCAAACAACATGACCAGACAGCTTTGTAATGAAACAACTTTGTTCCCTTAATGCTTGGTACATGTCAAGGAGGATTCAAAGGAGGGACAAAGCAGACAATGACTGTTAGTGAAAATAGATCTTGGATTTTGCTCCATTTCTTCTTTTAAAATGAATTTTATTTTAAATAAATGACAAAAGATTATGCATAGCAACAATTATTATATATGGGTTCGTCCACATGTAACATTGTACAATCGTAACTTCTACCTATCTGACAAAGTGATACTCAGAAAAAATACCTCCAACCCAGCAACACTGATATGTATAAAGTGTTAAATAAATAAACAATGGTGTTAAATAAAAGTGTTAACGTGAAAAACAGCATCTGCACATTCCACTGGACTCGAACTTTTTTTAAAAATTACTTGAGATTTAGACATTACCATTCTGATCTACAAATACAGTTCAATTTCTGCGGATTAATAAATTATAGGAAAGAATAAAATTTGTTTACACATAATTATGCTGACCTCAGACTGGTATCTGTAGGAAAAACCATTGACTCCAAAGCTTGCTTCAATAGTTTTAACACATCTCCGCAACTCATAAAGCATAATATAGTATAATGTTCTGAAGCTCTTTAATGTCCAGGCACGCATTTTACAGTTTTGCCTAAAATGAGTGAGTGTATATATTCCAACTGCATGTGAAAAATGTAGCTCTGAAGTCTGGGAAAGAAAGCTTTGCAATAAACACTGACAGTTCCTTTAATTTTTTAAAAGACATATTATTTTGTTTCCTGAGAATACACACTTCAGCATTATGGAGTTCAACCTCGATTATCCAAATGTAATGGGGGACAATGGATAACTGCAATTTACTGAGAGTTTAGAGAAAATTTCAGTTTACCGAGGGAAATTTTCTTCTATATAATGAATAGGAATCAGAGACCCTGTTTCAAGATAATGAGCTTTAGATAATAATGACTGAACTATATATTAAGAAAATATAGATTAAATATCACTACCAAAGTACTATTTAACAAGACAAAAATTAATATTTTAACAGAAACTTAGCGATGTCTGATAAGTCCCTCAAATCTCTGATACACTCAAGCTCAGCATACTGCAAAGGCAATGGGCGGCATCTGGTGGAAAAAAGCAAAAGTTGCTTCTTTCTTGTATGAATCCCCCACATGCAGCATATTGACAATATCACAATTACTTGCCCTCCAAGCTGAATAAAGGATGTGTAAAACAAAAACAGAATGCAAACTATTTATATTGGCACAAAAATAAAATATTTTTCTTAGACAGAAATATCAAATCATTCTAATGTACTCAAACATATGCCTGGTCCACTGGTAACATATGGTAGCAAGGAGAAAGAGCCATCATGATAAAGATCAATTAAGTGATGAGACAGTGGGGTCCCATTGTAGGCACAGATGTGCCTCATGCACATGGGAACAGATTTAATTATTTAAATAGGGCCACACATGAGCAATCTCCCTCCATAGGCTCCCATGAGAGGGCAAAAAAGCACTCAACCATCATTGCCTATGGTTTCCTTGAAATTCAAAGCCATGGTGTAGCTGAGGACTATGGAAAGTGAGGTTGGAGGGCACATCATGGGATTCATACTGATGCCATGAAGAGCCATAGGTTCTGTAGGGTAAATGAGCATTCTCTCTCTTCTTTGAGAAGGTGAATGTAGGTGAATGGCAAGCAATATCTCCTCAGAACTGCAGGGATGGGGAGTTTTAGCTTCATCAATTGAGCAGTGTTTCAAGTACTGCTCTCCCAAACATGGCATTTAATCTAGCCATTATGTCCAAGCCACAGTATTTGACAAACACGATGGATTATTTCACATGATCTTCCAAATTACAGCTATCAGCACATTTCTGAAGCAGCCATGAAATGTTACTTTTGCTCTTTTGCAGTGAACCTTGATGTTCGGTGGCAGAGGTACTCTGTGTTATGTTATCCACTTTGATATTCTATGTGAAGAGATGGCTTGACCTTTAAAACATCTACAACTGAAATGACAGCCTGAATGGTTTGATCCTGTCAGTATAACAAAGGAATATCCTTGGAACATCTAGTGTGAGCAATGTTGTTTTTCCTGTTGCCAAGTGTGACTCCTCACTCAAAGTTATCTTGTCTTTATGGAATGTTATATGAAAGGTTCAGCCATGAGCACTTGAAGCTCACTCATCCTCCAGCCTGAAGTGATGGCCACCAACTTTAGAGTGAGGTGGTATAATGAATATTCAATGAGAGTTTCAAACAGCCACCATGAGCTGCACAAGCATCAAACTGAGATTCCAGACTGGAGCAGGTTCTTCGACTGACGAGAAAGTATGCAAAAACATTTGAGAAACTTTGAGATGATCAGATGAGACAAGCATAAACACAAGGCAGTCCTTAATAAAGGGGAACAAAAGGCCAGCCTGTTTCAAATGTAGCAAATAGTCAGGGTTCTGGACTGGGATCCAGACTGTTAGGCCATGGATACTGAGAACCCAATTCCATTGAGAGGATTATGTCTTTCTTGTAGATGTTTTCCTACTCTGAATTAGGCTTTCCTGGACCTATAGGAAGCAATCTATCCATAATATTTAATCTGCCAAAATTCATGCTGTCTAGTGTGGCGATTACATGTCTGGATGGAGTATGGAGCCTCAATGCTGTGAGATCAGGTCCAGGTGAACTGGAAGCTGGATCAGAGGTTAAATTGACATCGGCATTGGGTTTGTCAGCCAAAACTGACATGGCCAGTATGAAACTATGAGAATGACGACAGCTTTGTCTGTTTTGGAGACTGCCCTGGAATCAGGGGAAATCAAAGTAAAAGCATAGAGTAGGCTTCTGTTTCACTGTAAGACTGAGGTATCTGTTAATGATCCTGAATTCAAGTTTCCTCTGGAGGAGCAGTTCTGGTACTTGGAGTTGTCCTTGGTGGCAAGCAAGTCTATCATGAAGGATTCCCAATGACAAAACAACAATCTTATTGGACTGGTGCAAGGACTGCTGGTGACTAGTTAGATTTCCTACTCAGGAAATCCAGCAGCCTGGTCCTAATTACTGGGAGGTGAAAGGCCACCAGAGTCATGTCATTCTGATTACACAATTGGAGAAGTTGATCACCTCTAAGCACATAGAGGACGCCAGACACTCCCTTGTTTGTTTACATAATGCACATCTTTAAAAGACACCACAAAGCTTTCACTATAAAGTTTAAGACTACACACACAACAAACATTATAAAGATCAATCTGATGGCATGTAACTTCACTTCATCCAGAACATGTCCATAATGATTCTCTTTATTGGAATGGAGAATTAAAAAGGTATTTACATTTGCGGGATCCAAATACTTGCCTATCCCCTGAAACTAAATAGTGCAAATCTTTGCAGACCACACAAATCTGAAATGACACAACGTGACATTGACATTTTTCTGTGTAATTATTGACTCACAGGGGAACAGGCTAGCTTTGGCTCAAGTTGGAGGGGTCAAAAAGTCTGGCAAACAGCATCATATACATGCATGCCAGCTTGTGGTTGAATACAGTGAGGCAAATCCATAACATTACAGCTGGTTTTGATGTTAGATGAAGTATAAGTGCCTGAAACTGGAACATGTTCTCAGTCACGTATGTTTTTTGTTTTGTTTTTTTAAATCGGGAGTCAATCACAGCTCTTATGAGACCACTTTGGCTTAATCAGGAGATCTTACATGATATAAAAATAAAAAAGGAGTTGTATAAAAAATGGAAACAAGGTCAAACTACAAAGGATTAATATAAGCAAATAATGCAAGTATATGGGGGCAAGATTACAGCACAAAACAAACTCAGTCTAGCTAGAGACATAAAGGGTATCAAGAAAACATTCCACAAATACATTAGATGCAAGAGGAAGACCAAGGACAGGGTAGACCTATTGCTCAATGAACAAAGAGAAACAACAACAGAAAATGTGGGAATGGCAGAGGTGCTTAATGAAGTCTCTTTGTTTCAGTTTTCACCAAGAAGACTGATGATGATGGGTGCCTAACATAGTGAATACTAAACTACGGGGTAGGTTTAGAAGTTAAAATAGGAAAACAACAATTCACCAAGGCCTGATAAAATATATCCTAGAATACTAAAGGAGCTGATAGAGAAAGTATCTGAGCCTTTAGCTATCATCTTTGAAAAGTCATGGATGTCAGGAGAGATTCCAGAAGACTGGAAAAGGGTAAATATAGTGCCCATCTACAAAAAGGGAAATAAGAACAACCCCGAAAGCTACAAACCAGTCAGTTTAACTTCTGTGCTAGGAAAGATAACGGTGCATATAATTAAGGGATTCGTCTGCAAACATCTGGAAGATAATAAGGTGATAGGTAACAGTCAGCATTGATTTATAAAGAACAAATCATGTGAAATCAATCTGATAGTTTCTTTGATAGGATAACAAGTCTTACGGATAAGGGGGAAGCGGTGGACATGGTATACCTAGACTTAGTGAAGCATTTGACCCAGTCTCTCGCATGACCTTCTTATCAATAAACTAGGGAAATACAACATGGATGGGGCTACTATAAGGTGGGTGCATAAATGGCTGGATAACCATTCTCAGAGCGGAGTTATTAATGGTTCAGTCATGCTGGAAGGGCATTACAAGTGGTATTCCGCAGGGGTCAGTTTTGGGACCTGTTCTGTTCAATAACTTTATCAACGATTTAGATATTAGCATAGAGAACATGTTTATTATGTTTGCAGATGATACCAAGCTGGGAGAGGTTGTGAGTGCTTTGGAGATAGTGTCAGAATTCACAATGATCTGGACAAACTAGAGAAATGGTCTGAGGTAAATAGGATGAAGTTTAATAAGGACAAATGCAAAGTACTCCACTTAGGAAGGAACAATCAGTTTCACACATACAAAATGGGAAGCGACTGTCTAAAAAGGAGTTCTAAAGAAAGGGATTTAAGGGTCATAGTGGATCACAGGCTAAACATGAGTCAACAGTGTGACACTGTTGCAAGAAAAGCAAACATGGTTCCGGGATGCATTAACAGGAGTGTTGTGAGCAAGACATGAGAAGCCTCCACAAGGCTGTAACAGAAAAGGCATATACAGAAGGATAAGTCACCTATGCATCTTATCTTACATTTTTATACACCTTCTTATTTATTGTTTTCCTGGTTAAACCCTACACATCTCAGAGTATAATTTACATCTACTTTGTGGCATGTATCTTATACTACTATTATATTACCTGTTAATTGGGTGCAGTGTGTTTATTGTAATGTACAATCACACAAAAATAAAGTTACAAATATATGCAAACCACAATACAACATAAAGACTGGGATTTTTATGTGCTTAAAAGTCATAAAAAGTTCCCTTGTTATGTTGCTTCCATATATTAACACATATCGACAGAATTGGCATCAATAAAAAAGCACCACAAAGGCAAGAGAGTGATGTATTATAATAGCTGTTGTATCTATACATTTGAATTTCATAACACGTATTGGTATAAAATGAACCCTAAGGATACATTAACAATTTTTGCTGGCACAGCTCTCCTTTTTCTACTGGAAGACAAGTAAAAGTTTAGGTCACATACCAAAAACTGGCTATCACTTCAGAAACAGTAACTAATATAACTTAATAATCTAAGAAACAAATCTAACAAATTTGATAGTCAGATTAATACAAAAACCTATTTAAATTAACTCACCAGGCCTATTTGTAAATGAACTTCTTTTACAGTATTTGACAAAGATTCTACAATTTCCTTCATGTGAAGAAGATGCATTTCTTCGATGTCTTGAAATTTCTATGTAGTAAACAGAAGCAATTAGAATTATGACGAAAACAGTTAATACACTTAAAATAATTAGTGAATTAAGATGTTATGATTACAGTATTAGATACACTGGGCAAGAAAAATCACCACCACCAAACGATTTGCTTTCCAAATCTGAACCACATTTATTGATAATGTGTGCAAGCAGAAGGCAGGCATTTTTGGACAACCTAAAGCTAAGTAGGTTAGAATACCTAGAAAGATATTTTATATCACAATACATGATTCAACCATTTGAGCATTTAAAAAAAATTCACATTCTATAATATTTGAAGATAAAAAATACAAAAGTAATGTAGTATTCGCACAACTAACTTGTAGTAGCTTTGAATACAATTTTGAAACACTTTCATACAACAATGCGCAATTTTGCAAACACAGTTACTGCAACTGTACTTGTGAATATCAGCGTAGACAATCAGAAAGCTGGGAGTGTTGAACTAGTTCGACAGTCCCACTCAACAAAAAGGGCTGCCCTCTTTCCTTTCTTCCACTGATATGGCTGTTGACTCACTCCATGCTTCATTATCCTCTACCATGGATTCTTTTGCCCCTCCTTCCCACTGCAAAATCTGTTCTGCAAACCCTCAACCCTGGTTCTCCCCACCTCACCCCCCTTTTCTGCTTCTTTTGCTCCTGCTTTCATGCTGCAAGGTATTTCTTGTAAGTCTTGTGACCACTCTGACTTCCTCCACCACAAATCTGTTCTCTCTACTATTGGGTCTGCCATCTTCCCAGCAAAAAATGAAGTTACTTCCCTTATACAGTAACTGGAGTTTTTCAAAATATGGGTGTCTGGATGTTCCACCCATGTAGCTTCGATATAAAATTTTTGGTGGCACTGTCTATTTGGCCTGCATATGTGCTCTAGGCCTGCCTGTAGACTGTACAAAGGATATATAAAGAACTGCATGGGGGAACCACCATCAGTTCCTTCCCTCTCTTGAAGTCTTGACAGACAAGACTCCAAAAGCAGAGGGGAAGGAGGGCAGGTAGCAGAAACCCACAGGGACGCACATTTCCAATTACTGCCCAAGGAGAGTAATCTCCTCCCACTTCAGAAGTGTCCCTAATGATGTTCCACTGTAGGTGACTCTTTAGCAATAACATTTGATGGAAGTGGGAGCTTCTAAACTGGATCTAACATTGAAAAAAGACTCTATTGACAACAGGAGCATCTGATCTAGAAGCATGGATCTGAACATTCACCAGTATATAATATTTCTGTCAACCCACTTGCCAGCGGGCATTGCAGTGGTCAGAGTGTGCCATATGATGTTAGGATCTACTAACATTCATTCACCCTTATGAGCGAGAGAAGGTATAGGTAGTATTATGACCTCATCTAGTGAGAATATAGTGATGGAATATTAGTTTGCAGGGTGAATTCCCTGTCCACTCCAGCTTCCTGGCCTTCAAAAGACTCCTCCAGAGGCGACAGAGGAGTGTCTTCCTCCACGGTCCCTCTGCGAGGACCTGGGAAGAACTAAGAGGCTTTGAGAACTGCTGGAAGCAAACAGCTCACAGATCCAAATATGGGCACTGAGGTGGACCATAAAGCAAAGGCGATGGCATCCAACCATGGTCATTCCAGTAAGGTGGAATATGAAACTGTCCTTGAGATTACCACCTCATGGTAGAAAGATGAGAGAATGCCCTTGTAGAATAGTCAGGGGCTTCCCACAGCCATCTACGAATCTGAGGAAATATTCTGGGCAATCCAATGGTGAAACATATGCCGAAGGTGACTAGAACTGCCTTTCTGATGCAGTTGGTACCAAACAGCTAGGGTGTACTAATGAAAGATACAGTCCCGGTGACCCAATAGATCACAGTATCAACAACTATGTGGTACCTCTTAAGTGGGATTCCAGCTCATGTGATATAACTAAATCTCTAGAACAGGTGGAGAACTGTTTTTCAAATGGACCCACGGGAAAGAAAAATCAGTTGGGGGCCACACAAGTGAAAAGCAAAAAACAAAGCCTCACTGACCAGGACCCAACTGAGAAGCAAAAAGACACTCACACTCAACTTGCAGTGCCGAGACTATGTTCACACTCCAGTCCCACAGGAACTGAGCAGGCAAGCTTCAGGGACTCCCCGCAACAATGCACAGGCCAGCACTTTCACTCCAGCCCTGCAGTGAGAAAGCACTGAGGCTCAGAGACTTGCCCTGGGCCTGGAACATGAGCACTTTGGGGGAAGTCCCAAGCCTCACCACAGGCCAAATCAAAGTAAGCCAGGAGCTGGATCCCGCCTGTGGGCCACAGGTTTCCATGCCTGCTCTACAATGTCTAAATCAGTTGAAAACAGTCTACAGCAATCATTGTCACTACTAGGAGAACTGCTTATTTTGATGGTCCCATCCAGGAAGATGGGGAAAGTAGTGAAGGCACTGATTATTGAGATGCAGGCTGCTTAGATAATGGCAGTACTGATGACACAGGCAGTCTCTGTTGTACAGACATCTGGGATACTCTTTCAGATACAGACCACAAGGAGTGTGAAGATGTAGCATGCTTCTGTGAGAAAGAATATTTGGAGTCTGCTGGCTTATTATGCTTCAACAATATCTGGGGTGTTTCAGTACCGAGGTCTGACTGGCACCATAGTGTTGTGGGGATCTGGAAATCTTCAAAGAGCTTCTAGTACTGAAACAGCTTGAAGCCTGCACGGAACATCCCTGGGTTTCTGGGGTGCACGGCCTCTGAAGGGGACCTGGCTCTTTTTAAGTTTGCTACTAGAAAATCTACAACTTATTTTCTCTTTATCCACCAATTGGTGCAGAGAAGTCAGAGGCAATGTGCCCTCTAAGCTTTACTATCCATGTATAGAATACATTCTGTCATGTGCACCAAGGCATATGCAGATGTGCACCACCAGTGGAAACACATGTTTCTGGCTCTAGCAGAGTGCCCACAGTCCCCAATCAACTGGATGGCATTTGAATTTCTCCTGGGCTCCCACACAAGCATTCAGCTTACAGGGAACAGTGGTCAGAGGTGATGTCTTCAATATCAAGAATGTATCTGAGGATCCCAGTAGTGGTATTCATTTAGCTTCTTTCTATTTCTTGCTGGAACTGGAAGTATGTCCGTCTACTAGGGCACTCATAATGAAAATCTCTGAGGTTCCATATGGGACCATGTTGCTTCCAAATGGGTCTGAAGCCACTTTCATTAATTGCTTCAAGAGGTGCAGTTTAAGCCTCATATCCCTTGACTTCTAAGTACAGGAGAAACAGTTGGAACATCTATGAGGGACATGAGCTTCCCCAATGCAGAAAAGACACCTGCTATATTCATCACACAAAGAACAGAGGTAAAACCTCAGAACTTAGTATCTGGTATTTTTCATGGCTGTATAACTTTGTTCTCTCTGTAGGGGGTGAGAGAAGGGTGTACAAGGGCTCTCTCCTGTCAATTCTGCTATTTTCCCCTCAGAACATTCAAATACAATGAAAATTTTACAGATTAAACCAACAAGAGTACTTCTTCACAGATAAAATTTGAAGCTTAGACAAAAGCCTAGCTGATAGGATGCAGTCCAGGAACTGTTTCACAGCCATTGGTTCTAAGAGGAAACAGAAGGTCCTGGTTTCTCCATCTTTTATGTCGGGGTGGGCAATAATTCTCAATGAGGGGCCACTTCAAGAATTTGGTAAGTGGTCAAGGGACGTACTTTTCTACTATATTAATGGCGGAGTGTGGGGTCTAGGACAGAGTTTGGATGATGAGGGGGTTGTGATTTGGGATAGGGAGTTGGGGTGCTAGGTGCAGAGTCTGGCCAGGAGATGCTTGCTATTGGTGGTTTCTGGCTGGTAGCCAGCAGAAACTTCAGGCTGAAGTCTCCCTGCCTGCTACTGCCACACATGCCATTCAATATAGCAGCTGCTAGGGCCAGTGTGTGTGTGTGTCTGTGAAGCGTGGCCCTTGGAGAGGAGGTAGCAGGTCTCCTCATGCTGCATATGCCTGAAAGCAATGCCCACGCAGCTCCAAATTGCTGGTTTCCTGCCAATGGGAAGCTGTAAGAATGGTGCTGGGAGCATGGGCAGGACATGGGGACTCTCACAATTAGCATGCATCACACAAAGACACACACACTGGCCCCAGAAGCCAGCTGTATTTTGCCTACCTCTGCTTTATGTTCTCATGAGAGATCACAAAGAGGAAAAGGGCGTAAAAGTGGCCCTGACAGACCTGGCTATGCAAAAGATACCAAGCTTGTGCACAAGAGGCACAGGTACACTGACCACCCAAAAAAGTAATTATTTTAATGCAACATATCCCTCATGAAACCAATGACTGAAGAACAGAAACCAGTTTACTCTGCCACCTTCTTGGAAAGCCAGAACTGTAGCCAAAAGAATAAGATGTTTAACTTAAACGGATGTAAGTTAATAGAATATTTGAGTGAAGTATTAGACTTAACACTATTCTTCAAAACATCTTCATCTAAATTTATATTATCTTCTGCTAGAAATATATTATCTGACATTTCAGACAGATGTCTTTAACTTCTCTGAAGCCATGCCAACAAACATTTCAAGAAAGAAATCAAAGATACACTCTGGTTTTGAGTTACCAAATGTGACACAAAACACCAAGCCTGATGAGATCAACTAAGATACAGTCTCCAATACATTTGGGAACTGGCTACCACCAAATTATCAAGACTTTGGAACTCAGTTTTCTTGTACTTGATCAGAGCTTGTGGTTCCATATAGAGTGAAGGAAAAGCATATGTCAAGTGCTTCTCTAACTATGGCTGTTTCTTATGCAGAACTGATAAGGGGGGGATTTCTTTCCTGTAACTGGAGGTTCTTCAAGATGTGTGGTTCCTATCTGTATTTCATGGAGAGCTATATGCACATAGCATGTGCCCAGAGCTTTTCAAAACAGTAGTGTCAGAGTGTGCATCCTTGTGCGCCTCAATTTTACTCGATGCAATAAAGCATGGAGTGGATCGACTGCATCTTCAGTTTCTTCACCACCACATATCTACTAAATCCACAACAGGAGGGAAGGAGGATTAGACTGGAATACAGATAGGGACCACACACCACAAATGACCTCCAGATACAGGTAAATATTTTCCCCCTTTTCTACTGATGCTCCCTATTGTATTCCACTGAGGATGAATCAGGTAGGAGGGGCAAGGAAGCTGATGGAACCCTGGAACAAAGAATTGCCACATTGAGCAAGGCATCTGTTTCAGAATCATGCATTAAAGCAGGGGTTGGCAACCTTTTCAAACCAAAGAGCCAATCTACATCAAAGTTCAGAACAAGTGGTCAACAAAGAGCCAGTGTAAGAATGCCCATTTGCATAACTGAAAATATACAACCTAATATTATTGATAATTGACATGATGATTAATAATAGCATAAATGAAACTTTGTACTCACAGACTTTGTTTAATGGGACTTCTGCTGCTGCATCTTATAGCACCTCTCTTTGAAGTTTACATCATAACTGGTCAAATTTAGGTTCATGCATGCATTCAAGCTACATGAGTAATTATGCTTTTTTTAAATCTGAATTTTTTGTTTTAATTTAAAAAGTTGTATGTATTTTGGGAATGACAAAAGAGCTATATTTGGTTCTATACTGAGCCATACTTGGCTTGAGAGCCATAGGTTGCAAACCCCTGAATTAATGTATAAATGAGAGGAAAAGGTGTGTACCATACTCCATGTAGCCATATCACTATGTTCATAAGGGGCATATCATGGAGCATGGCAGTAGGGATGTTGAATTGTGTGTAATCAGCTAATTGAATAGTCAGTGGAAATTCCAGTAAGGCGGGGAACTGCAGAGCTGCAGTGGGGTTAGTTCCCGGCCCAGGAGCTAACCAAGCTGCATCTCTGACTTTTAAATATATTAAGAGCCTGTATTAAAGAGACTGACATTGAGATTCTCTGGACAGAGATGACTTGCCCTTTAATTCTCTGTGGTATGGCAACAAATAGTCTGGAAAACTTCCTGAAAGGCTTTGTCCTTTCTAGGTAAAAGTCCAAGCAAGACCCTACAGACATTGAGGAAGTGAAATACTGTATCTCATTTGAAGAATGTAGTCTGGGAAAGCAAGTTGGCAAATATATGCATTAGTTGAGGTGGAAGCAGGAAACCACTTTTGGTAGAAATTTGGGATGCAAGCACAGCAAAACTCTGTTCTTATGAAACAAGTTGTGGGGGGGAAGGAGGCGGTGGTTGCCATCATGGACTCCAATCCTTCATTCAGAGATGATCACAAGCAGGAAAGTGACCTTCATGAAAGGAAGAGAAAGGAAGCAAGAGGCTTGGATTCAAAGAGAGAGTTCATTAATCATGTAAGGACTAAGCTGAACTCCCACAGAGGAGCAACAGACTGAATGGGCAGGTATTTACATACAAAGCCCTTTCACATCCAGGCAGAGTCAAGGGTGGGTAAAAACCAAACGTCTGTCCACCAAAGGGTGGAGGGCGCTAATAGCCATTGCATGCACCCTTATGGAGTTGAGAGTAAGTCCTCAGGTCTTGAGATAGAGGATACAGTTGAAGAGCATTGGGATGCCCAGAGCCTCTGGGACAAGACCTTTTTGCACTGGAAATGAAACAAATCCATTTAACTTGATAAGATCATTTTGTGGCATCCTTTCTACTACTGGTGAAGGCATCTCATATGGCTGACAATTTGATGAACAGTCTTATGCTAGTGGTCATCCATCCAAAAATTAAGCTGTCAGGTGAAGTGTCCATGGATTAGTGTGTCTGAGTCTGCTGTTTTGTTGTGTGAGCAGTTTCAAAAATGTCAGTGATTGAATGGAGAATGTTTCAATATGCAGAAAAACAGAGGAAACCAGAACTGATGAGGCTAGAAGGGAGCAATCAAGATGATCATCTCTCTCTTCCATCAGAATTTACAAAGGACACATGACAAGTCTGGTAGGGGAGGGAACACAGTTGATCTGGTCCAACCAGTTGACAACCAGGGTGTTGACCTGTCAGTGGGCACTAAGTCCTCCCTTTGAGCAGTACCAAAGGCACTTGATGGTGTGAGATGAAAAGAAATCCCTGATTGGCTAAAAACATCCACAATTACTTTGTCATGCAATTCCCATTCATGGTAAGATGCAAACTTCTTTCAGAGAGCATGGGCAATCACATGCTGGGTCCCTTGTAGGCAGGCCACTGAAAAGATGATACAATGTGCAATGCACCATTTCCAGAGGCATACCACTTCTATATGTAGTCTTGGAGGCCTTGTGCCTCCTTGCTTGTTGATGTAGTAAATCATTGTGGTATTGTCAGACATGACAAGAACAGATGGATGGTAAAAACATGTAGCATTTCTTGCATACTGTCAGAAGTTCCAGGATATTGATGTTCAGCTGGCTTCTCAAGCAGTCCATGTTCCTTCTGTCATGTGATCTACAATGTAAGCTCCTCAGCTGTCATGAAACATATCTGTATGACTGTCATGCTCAGTGAGGATGGGAGGAAGGGCATTTGAGAAGACTTGGATTGGATCTGTCCACTATCAGAAGGAGATGACCTCTGGTAGAACAGTGAAAATAACGTCCATGGGTTGGTGCATGGGGCAATTAGGTTCCTTCCAGTCAAAACTGTAGACAGTGGAAGGACAAGTGACCAAAGGCTGTAATGTATGTGCACAGTGCCATGTGGATGAGGAAGGAAAGGCAAGGCTGAAACCAAAGAGCTGGATATCGCTGAAACAATCAGGTCTAGTAGGCTCTAGAACCTGTATTTCACAAGCAGGTGTATCAGTCATGTCAATGCGTACACCTATGAACTCAAGGGTGTAAAGTCAATTTTTCAATATTGACACTCACCCCTAGAAAGAAGAGAAGTAGAAGGACGTGGGAAGTTGATCTGGAAGCTTCTTTCTGGATTGCGCCGCCAGCAGCCAGTCATCTAGGTAAGGGAAGACAAGGACTCCTTGCTGTCAGACATGAGCCACTGTCATGGAGAAATGTTTTGTGAAGACTCATAAAACAGTGATAAGTACTAACAGGAGGCCCCGTTGGAAATGCTGACCCCACAGTGCACCTCAGGAACCATCTGTGGGTTGAATGGATGTTAACAGGGAAGTAGGCATCCTTGCCTATTAAGTGCTGTGAACCACATGCCTTTTCTAATGAGGGAATGATGGCCACAAGCTTGACTGTACGCAACTCTGGCTTGTGAACGGAAAGGTTGAGGTGTCAAAGATCCAAGATTGTTCTCCATTCCCCTTTCTTTTTGAGCAAATATTCTTGGGAAATATTTGGAATAGAACCTTGTAACTTGAAAGGCTGTAGGAACTGGTTCCACTTTTCCTCTCTGCAGGAGGGAACCCATCTCTAGTGTAAGAATACTGTTTGTGAGAGTGATCTCAGAAATAGGACAAGGTGGGAAATGTGGAGGAAATGGCACCATAAACTCTTATAGATGTGTTGAATGATGTCCAGGATCCAGTTTTCCACTGTTATCATGCTCCATGCTGGTAAAAAATTTGAGACAGCCCCAGAAGTGGTGCTTGGCAAGAATACTGGGGTTCAAAGTGGTTGGCAAGTCCTCTAGATGCTCTTAGAAATATTAATTATGCAAAGACAGGGGATGTTGCACAGATGACTGCACCAGTGGACCAGGAAGACCCTGAGGCATTTCTCTGGAGGTTCGCAGACTCACCAGTGGTAGAACTAGAAAGTTCTATAGTGTTGTGTAACTGATAGGTGATAACATTTTCATTTTGGTGCTAGTGTATATTTAACTAGGGACTGCAAGGTGGCTCTAGAGCAGGGGTGGGGAACCTTTTTTGGGCCAAGGGCTGCTGACCCACAGAAAAATCAGTTGGGGGCTACATACAAGTGAGAACCAAAACAAAAAACAAAATAAAAAACCCCAAACCCCTCTCTGATGTGGCCCCTGACTGAGAAGGAGAAAGACATTCCTCTCATTCTCCTTGCACACCAGAGCCTTTGGGGCCCAGGCTAGTAGACTGTGTGCTTCAGCTCTGTGGGGAGACGGATGGGGGACTGGAGCACCAGCATGGGTTTTCCAACGCTGGAAGGGAACCCCAAGACTCAGGGGCCAAATCCAGGCAAGCCAGGGGCCACATCCAGCCTCCAGGCCTGAAGTTCCTCACCCCTGCTCTAGAGTCTTTCAATAAGTGCAAGGAATCATCTCTCTCCTAGTTGAAGGGGTGTGATTCATCATAATCAGTCCACCCTGCCCTTTTATTGCCTCTGGCAAAACCACAAAGCTATACAAGGGCACATGCACGGACTATTTTGAAAAGATCTGACTATAGGCCAGTGATGGGCAACCTAGTCTAGTAAGTAGGCCCCAGGAGTGGCCCACAAGAGTGTCGTAACCAAGATAGTCTCCCAGGACAGAATTGTTTTACCAATTGCGCTTGTGTACCTAGAATTTGCAGAGTGTGCTGAAAGAACCACAGCAGTGCTTTGACTGGATGAAGAGGGAGTGCACTGCTCTCACCACTGATGTTACATGCAATCTGTATGCATCTCACTTCACATGCCTTTGCTTTACATGCACATCACTTTAGTAATAAGGGTAGGAAAAAACATGGATGGAAACCTGCAGAATCTGGCAACCTTGTGCATGGGCAATGGTAAACAAAGGTTCTTGTGGACCACACACAGAACCCTCATGAGCTACAGGTTGCATGGCGCATGGCACATAACCTCAGTGGACTATAATATAGACCACTATTTGAAGGACTTCTGATTCAATTATATTAGCAAATAAATCTTCATACTCAAGAGGAAAAAATGTAACAACTTTATCTGAGTCCTTCAACACTAGGCTAGATACATGATTATAGTAATTTTCTGTTAGAGGAAAACAAAGTATGTGCAATTATTTCACAGTATCCTCTACCTTCCATTTCAGAATCCCTAATTACAACCACAATGACCCAACCAGGACATCCTTTTGTAAGTGAATTTTCTCCAACTCAAATTTAACACTTTATAAAACTTGACAGAAGGGGACTAGACTGTTGTAGGAGAACTTAGGAAATAAAGTTCTCAGAGAAGTAGCCATGTTAGTCTGTAACTTAAAAAAACCAACCTTAAACAACAATGGTCCTGTAGCATCTTAGAGACTAACAAAATATATATAAATAGTATCATGCGTTTCTGTGCCCCTTCCTCCATAATATTTGTCATCTGAAGAAGTGGGTTGTGCCCACATAGTTCATGATACTATTTATATATTTTTGTTAGTAGAATAGTAATAGATATGTAGCTGTGTCAGTCTGGTCTAGCTGAAACAAAAGACAGGACTATGCAGCACTTTAAAGACTAACAAGATGGTTTATTAGGTGATGAGCTTTCGTGGGCCAGACCCACTTCCTCAGATCAAACTGTGGAAGAAAATTGGCATGACCATATATACCAAAGGGATAAAAAAAAAAAAAAAGTGAATGCATATAAAATAGACAAATCAGATTTTAGAACAGAGGGGGGATGGCGGGGGAGGTTAATGTCTATGAGGTAATGATATTAGAGGTGATAATTGAGGAAGCTATCTTTATCTCACCCATTACAAAGATAGCTTCCCCAGTTATCACCTCTAATATCATTACCTCATAGACATTAACCTCCCTTTTTGCAGCAGTAGCCGGCCGGATTGCGCATGCACGGAAGCATCCCGCGGCATTCGCGCCCTTTTGTACACGTGCGCGATCCGGCTCCCACCAGTTCCTCGGAAAAACAAGCAGAGACTCCGAAGTGGGGAGGAGAGCGGGTAGTGGAGCACCCACGGGGGGGACACATCTCGAAGAAAGACAGTTACTGCACCAAGGTGAGTAACTTTGCTTTTTTCTTCAAGTGATGTACCTGTGGGTGCTCCACTGTAGGTGACTAAGTAGCAGTACCCTCGAGTGCAAAGGAAGGTGGGATTCGGAGCCCCTATTTGTCTACAGTTGAAAGTACTGTAGTCGCCACTGAAGTGCCGGGCAGCCATCTGTGCTGGATTGCGTAGTGCTTTACAAATGTGTGATGCGACGCCCAGGTGGCCGCTCTACAGATGTCACTGAAGGGGAAGCCTCAGAGATGCTGTTGAGGCTGCCATTGCTCTGGTAGAGTGAGCTGTAGGTCGTTCTAAGAGTGGAACTTTGCGTATGGTGTAACACTGGGTTACGCAGGCGATGATAATGTTTGCTATTCTCTGAGATAACAGGTGACCTTTAGACCTCTCAGTGAGGGCAATTATAAGCCGGTAGGTCTTCCTGAATGGCTTTGTTTGTTCTATGTAGAACACAAGGGCTCTGAGTACGTCCAGGGTATGGAGGAGTGCTTCACGTGGTGAGGTGTGCTGTTTAGGGTAGAAGGACAGTAAAATTATCGGTTCATTAATATGAAAATCCGAACACACCTTCAGAATAAAGGCTGGGTGGTGTCTGAGGACAACACTATCTTTGTTGAAAATGGTGTAAGGCGGTACGACCATTAGTGCTGACATCTCGCTAGTTCTGCGTGCTGATGTACAAGCAATGAGAAAAAGCAATTTCATAGATAGCATCTTTAAAGGGATTGTAGCTAACGGTTCGAAAGGAGATGCAGTCAAAGTCGTGAGTACTAGGTCCAAACTCCATGGTGGGGGAGGGGGTCGGATAGGGGGATTGAGGTTCATGAGGCCCTTCAGGAATCTTTTTGTAAGAGGGTGAGCAAAGACTGAGGTACTGTCAATGGGCCTTCGAAAGGTGGCAATTGCCACGAGGTGTATTTTGATGGAGGCTAACGCTAGTGTTGCTTGTTTCAGGTGCATCGCATAATCAAGAATGCTGTGAGGGGGAGTTGTGTGCGGGTCCATACAGTGGTCTGAACACCATGAGACGAATCTACACCATTTTGCTAGGTAAGTAGTACGCGTAGTATGTTTTCTGCTATGAATCAATACGTCCCTGACCTGTGCGGAGCAGAGATTTTTGGATGCATTGAGCCAACTAGGTACTATGCTGTCAGCTGCAACATATGGATTTGCGGGGTGAAGGAGGCAGCCCTGGTTCTGTGAGAGTAGGTCCGGAAGTAACGGAAGTGGGTACGGTTGGTAAGGCAACAGGCGGGGAAGAAGGGAAAACCAGTGCTGACATGCCCATGCTGGTGCCACCAGGATTACCGTTGCCCTGTCTGCCATGATTTTCTGAAGAACCTTGGGATTGAGGGGTGTGGGTGGGAAAGCATATAGGAGGGGGACCTTCCCAACTGTGGAGAAATGCATCTCCCAGAGAGCGTCGACCTAGTCCTGCTCTGGAACAGTAATAGTGGCACTTGCTGTTGTCGTAGGTGGCAAAGAGGTCTAGGAGTGGTGTCCTCCACTGGTGAAAAAGTGATTGGACGACTACGTGATGAAGTTTCCACTCATGGTCTAGTGCGAAATTCCTGCTGAGGGAATCCTCCATGGTGTTGGTGGCGCCAGGTAAGTAGGATGCCACAAGCGTGATGGCGTTGGTTATGCACCAATTCCACAGTCGGACTGCTTCTGCACACAGAGATAGGGAGTGTGCACCCCCCTGGCGGTTTATGTAGTACAGTGTCGCTACATGGTCTGTAAGGATCTTGACTGTGGTGTTGTGAATGGGATTGCAAAAATGTTTGCAAGCATTGGCAACTGCCCTCAGTTCTAGAAGATTTATATGGAGTAATGTTTCCTGGGGTGACCATCGTCCTTGGATGGATCTGGTACCCATATGTGCCCCCCAGCCGACAAGGGAGGCGTCAGCAGTAATATGGTGAGCTGGTTGCGGCTGGTAAAAAGGGACTCCTGAAAGGATGTTCTTTTCCTTGGTCCACCACCACTCAAGAGAGGTTTCTGTGCACATCGTGTTTCTGGAAATTGTAAACTGTTTGTAACCAATGTTGGAGAGTACGGAAATGCAGTCTGGCGTGAGGAACCACATACGTTGTGGCTGCTATGTGGCCCATTGACTTCAGGCATATAATAACCTGAGCTGTGGGTCCATAAAGAAGAATGTCTATTAACTCCTGAATTGCTCAAAACCTGTGGAGAGGCAAATAAGCCCTTGCAGTAACAGCATCGAGACGGGCTCCGATAAATTCCAATTCTTGAGTGGGTTGGAATGTTGACTTTTGTTCATCGATGAGGAGCCCAAGCATTTGCAGTGTTTCTATGGTGACTGTCAACATCTGGGAAACCTCTGCTGATGATCTGCCCTTTATGAGACAGTCGTCGAGATAAGGGAATATTATTACCCCTTTCCTTCGCAAATGAGCGGCAACTACTGCCAGTGTTTTGGTAAACACGCTGGGGGTGGTAGATAGTCCGAACAGCAGGACTCGGTATCGGAAATGATCTGTGTCGATCGTAAAATGGAGAATCCTCCTGTGTGCAGGATGAATGGTGACATGAAAGTATGCATCCTGGAGGTCGAGGGCAGCAAACCAGTCGCCTAGATCCAAGGAAGGTATTATGGACGCTAGAGTTACCATCTTGAATCTCTGTTTTCGGACATATTTGTTTAGTCTCCTGAGATCCAATATGGGTCTCCATCCTTCCATCTTCTTTTGTACTAGGAAATGAGAGTAAAATCCTCTCCTTCTGAACTCCTGTGGTACTCTTTCTACTGCACCTATGGATAGGAGATGGTTGACCTGAGTGCATAGCAGGTTCTCGTGAAAGGGGTCCCTGAAGAGGGACGGGGTTGGAGGAGTTGTGGGGGGGATGGAGAGAAAAGGGATTGTGTATCCGTGCTGTATTATTTCCAACACCCACTTGTCGGTGGTGATGGCGGCCCAGTGGTGATAGAATGGGCGCAGACGATGACGGAATAAGTGGGTAGGAGACTGGGATGGACAAATGTGTGCAACTGTTTGCATGCCCTCGACAGAGAAGTCAAACCTGCTGCTTGTTATTAGGCAGGCCCTGGGTACGGTTAGTTTGATTTTGACACCTCTGAGGTCTCTGATGTGAGCGGGATTGGTCAAATGTGTGTTGAGGTTGATGCCACTGTTGTCTAGTGTGGGCATAATCATATGTCCTTTGGAAGGGGGTATATTGTCTCCTTTTATATGGTGGGGTATACATCCCCAAGGTACGCAGTGTTATTCTGGAGTCCTTGCTGGAGTGGAGGACGGTGTCTGTCTTCTCTGCGTATAGTTTATCTTTATCGAAGGGTAAATCCTCTACTGTATTTTGTAAACCTTTAGGAACTCCTGTGGATTGGAGGTAAGATGCCCGTCTCAAGACCACAGCTGTAGCTGTTGTTCTCGCTGCCGTATCTGACGTCCATCGCTATCGCCAGACCAGCCGTAATGGAGGCGTACCCTTCTTATACGACCACCCTCAAAATAGATCTCTTGGACTCCAGGAGTGATTCCATCAGTGGTGTCAACTTGGTATAATTGTCAAAATTGTGATTTGACAGATGCGCTACATAATTTGCTATGCGAAGGAGGAGTATGGATGACATGTAAACCTTCCTGCCAAATAAATCGAGTCTTTTGGAATCTTTGTCTAATGTGTAGTTCCTATATTGCAGTGTTTTCGCCCTTTGTTGTGCTGCATCTACTACCAAGGAGTTGGGTTGAGGGTGACCGAATAAAAACTCAGACCCCTTGGGTGGCACAAAATACATTTTATTTGCCCTCTTGTTGGTAGGTAAGGCGGCTGCCGGAGTTTGCCAGATCTCGTCTGCAACTTCCAATATGGGTTCATCAAGCAGGATAGCCAGCTTAGAAGATTGGGAAGTTTGGAGATTCTTAAGGAGGCTATGTTTTTCTTTAATCTCTGACAACTGTATCTCTTGACTAACCACCACCCTCATGAACAACTCCTGAAATTGTTTTAAATCGTCAGGGGGTGAGGCATCTCCTGGGATAACTGCTTCGTCAGGTGATGAAGAGGACTGATCAGTAGGAGATATAGCACGTGGTTGTGCTTCCATTGTAGTGGGCTGCTCTTGGTCAGTGTCGGAGGAAGGAGGTTGAGGAGACACTGGGTTCTGTTCTAGAACCAATGAAGGTGGAGTAGGGGAATATTCAAGGGATGCACTCCCATATGCTGACCATGGGCGAGATCTGGATCTATAATGAGAAGAGTGTCTCCATGGTGAACGATGTCTGTGTCGGTCGTAATAATGGTGGTGGTAATAATGACTATATGAGGGAGAATGCCTGTATGTGGGAAGTCTTCTGTACTCCCTCCAGTAACTGGATCGTGGAGAAGGGGAGAGAGTATAAGATCTCCTTGGAGGAGGCGACGGAGAGGCTGAGAATTGTCACTGGGAGTAACGAAGGGGCTCTTTAGGTGGAGTGAGAAACAGCAATGGTAGCCTGTGTGAAGAGTGGTGCAGATCATCTCAAATGGCTGGAGGCGAGGGGGATGTCGGTGCTGCTGGCGGTGGTGAGGATGATGGTGCCGGCGAGAAAGTCAGTGACGGAGAGCGTGGAGAAGGGCTTCGGCACCGATGAGTCTTTGCCACTGCCCTCTTCGGCACTGCAGAGTCCGGTGCCAAGGTCGGTGCCAGTAGTTGTGGCTCGCACATATCGGTGCTGACTGCGTATGCGTCACTGGTGAGGATGTCAGTGCCAGCAGCTTCAGTGCCAGGACTGCTGGCACTGGTGCCAATACCTTCGGTGCCGAGACTACCGGTGTGAGGTCGGCGCCAATGTTGTCGACTTCTTTGAAATGGAAGCCGACGCTTAGACTGAATGGGAAGCGGGTATCCTAGATGTGTCCAGCTTACTGCCCACGTTCACTCTACCCTGGGATACAGCGGGGAGAGACCTCGCCGGGGAGGGCTTCTTTTTGTGTGCCAGAGCCGGGGTTGGAGAAAAGGCTCGTCGTTTTTGAGCCTGTTGGGGCGCAGGAGAAGCTGATCCATCAGGCCGAAGGGCCTTGTCAAATAAAATCATACGAAGCCTCATCTCTCTGTCGCAGCAGGCTCGGGCCATTAACTTGCTGCAGTGGGGGCACTTTTGCGGCACATGAGCTTCCCCCAAGCAGCGTATACAGGCAGAATGTCCGTCTGAGTCCGGCATGGCCTCCCGACATGTCTCACACTTTTTAAAACCTGGAGATCCAAGCTTTTTTTTTTTTTTTTTAAATATGGAATATGAACTATATACAAAGGGATAAACTTGAGAGTACGTACAATGGTAGGAGGGGAAAAACTAGTAACTGTAGGATAGTAATGTATAACTACAATATATATATATATATTTTTAAGAACAAGTTGAAAAACGAATTAAGAGGAAATATAAGGGAAGAATAAGAGGAAAGGGTAAGTAACTGGGACTCTCTCACAACGTAACTCGAGGAGAAGCAGTTCACTCTGTCTGCAGCCTGAGGTGGTTGAGAGGAACTGGCGGGAGCCGGATAGCGCGCGAATGCCGCACGACGCCTCCGCGCATGCGCGATCCGGACGGCTATTGCTGCAAAATATCTCCGATCAGCGGTGCCGGGGCAAGCCCAGCACCTACAGTGGAGCACCCACGGGGACATCACTTGAAGAAGAACCAGTCATCCTTTTCCAAAGCTGGTAATATTGTAGTAAGCGTTACAATCTTGAATTTTTGTTTCTTTATGACTTTATTGAGTGCTCAAAGGTCCAGGATGGGCCTCCAACCACCTGATCTTTTTTCTGTCAAGAAGTAATGGGAGTAGAATCCCTTGCCTCTAAACTGTGTGGGGACTGGTTCAATCGCTCCAGTGTGTAAGAGGTGCTCTACTTCTTGCTGAAGAAGGATCTCGTGAGAGTGGTTCCTGAAGAGGAACAGGGAAGGAAGGTGGAGGGGGAGTATGGACGCAAAGGGAATAAGGTAGCCTTTTTCACTTATCTGCAGGACCCATCTATCAGAGGTTATACGTTGCCAGTTGTTAAAGAAAGGCAACAAACGGTGATGGAAGAGATTTGCTTGCATCAACGGCATTGGAATAGGTGAGAGGCTCTCCACACCCTTGACCTGATGATCAAATTTGCTTGTTGGACTGCTGTGACTGTTGAGAATTGTCAGAGGAAGGGCAACGTCATTAGTTTCTGCCTCTGTTCTGTTGCTGGTGGTGGTCTCATCTTCTGTAGCGTTGTGTATATGGAGGGTAGCGAGGTCTCAGATAGGGCTGATACCTATGTTGCCTTTTTCTAGGTGCTTGGCTGTGGATCTCCAGAGATCACAGCATTACTCTGGAGTCCTTCATGGAGTGGAGAATTTCACTGGTGTTAGCAGCAAACAGCTTCTGGCCATCAAAGGGCATATCATCTACTGTAGATTGAATCTCCCTGGGAATGGAGTGGAGCTAAATGACTATGCCCTTCTCATTACCACCAATGTTGCGGTAGAATGTGCAGCCATGTCTGCAGCGTCTAAGGAGGCCTGTAATGCTGTTCTTGAAATCATGTGACCTTCGGATATCAATGCTATGTATTATTGTCTCTTGGTCTCAGGAATGTCTCCAAGAAAGTCATTCAGTTTGGTGTAATTTCTGTAATCATATTTGCTCAATAAAGCTGCATAATTCAAAATGCAAAATTGTAAAGTAGAAGATGTATATATTTTGCAACCGAATGCGTTGAGCCTTTTGCTATTGCGGTCTGATGGAGTAGACTGATATTATTGCTGCTTGAATTTTTGTTGTGCAGCCTCCACCGCAAGAGAATTAGGTGCTGGGTGAGAAAAAAGGAATTCTGAACCCTTGAGTGGGACATAATATTTCTCTTAGCCACAGAAGAGACTGATGCCAGAGTTTGGCACAGTGTCCTTGCCAGTTCCATTATTGCTGGATTAATTGGTAATGCTATCTTTGATGGCATTACTGAATGTAGTATGTCTGTTAGGTCGTGTTGATTTTCCAGAACCTCCTGGAGAGGAATGTTTAATTCCGCAGCTACACATTTAAAAAGGTCTTGGAAATGTTCAGCGTCGTCTGAAGTCGTTGAAGCTGGGGCCAGAGACCCTCCCTCCACTGGAGGGGAGTCCTTTGGGTCAGGAAGAGCCACAGCCTCCTGTGAGAATGGTTCCCCATCCTGTATTTGTTTGGGGGGGAAAGGGGGGGGAGGATTTCACTGTGTGTCGCTTCCAGCCCTGCTGGTGTTTCTGGTAATATTGCCATTTGTCCCAGTATTACCAATATGGGTGAGGCACCCAAGGATTGGCATAATATGAAGGCATATTTCCAAATCTGGAAAAGTAAATACTCTGTGTAAGGAGAATCCTCTGGCGAAAAACCCCTAGAGAAATGATCGTTAGATTCGGATGAAAATTTTTGCTGAGTGTGTGATCTCTGTGATGTTAACATAGGGGAGAGCACTCAGCTTGTAAAAATGGTGAGTTAAAAGTGGATTAGACTAATAAGTTTCTGTGTTGAGTGTAGTGCCCAACCGGTGTTGCCGGTGCCGTAGTGGGGGGCATGGAGGCTGAGGCGCTGAATCATGCCTTGCTGCCAAGGCCAGCTGTGGTGCGCTGGGTGCCTCTGTGGTGGAAGCTGAGGCTGTGAACGTAGTAGGCACCGCACTCTCATGCTGCGTCAACAAGATCGTATCATTGCCAGATGGTGCTGCCATCGATGAGGCAGGCAATTTGAAGACTGTCGCCTCAGAGCGTGATTTAGTGCATGTGTGCTGTTTGTCTCTGCTGGAGGCTCCAGAGACACTAGCGGTATCACAGGTACTGAGGTGCGGTACCACCACTGCTCTCAGCACCGGACGAGAGGGGGATGGCCGTTGCGGTGCCGTAGCCCCTTGAGGTGGTGAGGAGGCTTGCTTTTTGGATCCCCGCTGCTTGAGATCCTCGGGCTGTTGGCCTGGATCGGAGGCTGGACCAAGTGAGTTTCTAATAAAAATAATTTGAGTCAGAGGTCTCTGTCTTTCCACGCCCGCGATTTTAGCTTTGCGCAGTGAGGGCATTTCTGAGAGATATACTGCTCTCCAAGACAGTGGACGCATTGTGAGTGACCATCTGAAAGCGGAATATGCTGTTTACATGAGGTGCAGCGTTTAAAGCCAGGTGATCGAGGCATGCCCGTGTAAGCTGACAGAGACTGCAGGGAGGGATTAACTGGGAGAAAAGAAAAAAGCCCCTTATGCTAATTAAGATCTCTTTCTTTCCTTTCTTCTCTTTTTTTTTTTAAACTAACGAAGTAATTAACTAACTAGCTATTTAAAACGCACTAATTAACTATTATAATGAATTTAACTGGTTTTAAAAAGTATAATCATGTAGACGCAAAGAGGCTAGGGAGCACTGCTGAGTCTGTCTGTAGCCGGAGGTGGTAGAGAAGGAATTGAGTGGTGAGGGGAGAGGGAGGAGCATATACATGTGTGATGCCTGCAGCCTAACACCATGCGGTTGCTGGTGCGCACCTGCGCAGCCACAGGGACACTGCTATGAAATCTTCACTCTGAGGCAGCACAGTGACCTAATGTAGAGCACGAGCAGGGACATCTCTCAAAGAAGAACTGTTCACATAAATTTAAAACAGAAAAAAGAGGAAGTCTGTTTTGGGGAGTCAAACTTAAGATTGCTGTTCAGTCTCTTCTCCGTTTTACCTAACTTCTACATCGCTGCAGAATCCCAATTTATGGCTTATGTTCGACCTAACCCCAACAAATCTTTAACTCACTACAATGCTCTGATTACATCTAGCAAAAAGAGAGTCTAGACTATTCTCCACAAGGCATCCCCTTGTGGCCTTTAACTCCTGCCTACTATATTTTGCCACTTGAACTCCAATACCAGAACTCCCTTCTGGATCAAATTCCCAGCTACAGCAATCACCTGATTTGCCACAAGTAACTGCAAACACATCTTACCTTGTCCCTCAAATGATCACTTTCTTTTCCCAATATTCATTCTCAAAAATCCTAGACCAACTTATACCCCGCACTTACTAATTCAAGAAACTCACAGTTGGAAATAGAAGTCATCCTACATTTATCTTGTGCACCCAAATTACTTTTTAAATATGCAACCCTCATTAAACTTCAAATACACCTACTTCACCAAAAGTTCTGTAATTCACATTCTTTGTTCTTTTGGGGCCATCTAAAATCAAACTGAACTGTATGCAAATAATCCAACACTTACCTGTGCAGTTTCTGTCATTTTCTTTTCAAAGTCAGATTTAGCTACAGCATACTTTTCTACATAGAGTTTATAGGTATCTGTAGCTTTCTTTGCTTTAACTGCTGCCTGTAAAGAACAGATTACACAAAAATGATTAGAATAATTTACAACTAATTTTTTTCCAATAAATATATTCAAATTTAAAGCAATTTATAGTTATTATTGAAAAAAATGGAATTATTCATACCAAAATGTCCAACAGGGCACGAGGCAGAAGACAGTAAAATCGGTTTTATTAAAATTCTACTGAATGGTAATTTAAGCACTTACCATAAACAATAGTATTTTTATTCAAATCTCATACTATACATGAAACACATAATTAGAAATGACACATTTCCAGGTTCAACTTAACTTGGAGGAATGTACTAAAAAGTTAAAAGTTAAAAATTTACTACAAGCCAGATGACGACAAGTAGGTAACTGGAAAATTATGAGTAGCAGAGCTAGGAGGGAGAAGCAGCAGCAGAATGCATACTTCTGGATACCTACTATTGTAGAGATTGAACAAGAAAGAGGAAAGATTATAGTATATGCCTTCTTAGACTCCCCACTGGCACTAACTAATCCATACATTGTTCGCTGAAGTATTTTAAGCATTTTTTACATTGCTAAGGAATAACTGATTAGCTCATTTTAAAAATCTATATATTTGAGTTTGTCTGTCCATTTGTTCAAGAACTTCTCCTAAACAGTAAGAATTAGGGCCACCAAATTAGGGCCACAGCTTCATCTTATCATAACCTAAAGTAAGGTAAGGGTTTGTACCAGCAAAATAGGATGTGCCCAGAATAGGATTGCTTCTCACAAAGCCATACAAAAAAGACAGAATCACCAGGAAGATAAAAGCAGCTGGATGGGAGCATGCCTTCCCCCCAAGTCCAGGATTGCCCTAGCCCTGAGTCTCCCACAGCCGGAGGCCCTTAAGGGAATGTGTGGAGGGCCTGAAGCTCTCCCCCCCGCCCCGGTTTGTATGGGGATACAAGTGGCTGCTCCTCTTCATCAGGGAGCAAGGGGAAAGTACCCAGTTTGCTGCACACTGTCTGGGAAGCACAGTGGGTACACAAACCTGGACCTGCCCAGCCAGGGGATACGCACCCCTCCCTCGGCTATGCCCAAAGGAGCTGCAGTGGCCATGGAGAGGCACTTATCACCTGGCTCCAAGCTGCTGTGGTGAAAGAGAGCTGGAGTAGCCGTCTCTCCCTGGGGCAGCCTGCATACTTAATCTATCTATCTTTAATTTCTGAAACTCCAGGACAAACCTGGATGGACTGGCAACCATAGCCTTAGCCTCTTCCCACTCCTGACACACAGTTAGTACCTTGACTCATGCGTCATTATTTCTGTGCCTTTGCATCTTCACAAACAATATGGAAACACAAAGGAAGGGGAAATTCCTGATCTCCACTTCCCCCAAATCCTTTTCTACTTGCAGTATTAAAAACCTCAACAGTCCATAAACACTTTATTTAAAAGAAAAAAAGGTACTTAAGGGTGAAATCTCACCAATGCAAATTCTTAAAAAGCAAGGAAATCTCAAGTTATGAGACTTTTAAACTAAGACTTATTTTATTAAATTTAAAAAAACTGATTAAACTCGAAAATGAAGATAACATGTTAACAGTCTAAATGATGCATCTATGGTCTATAATAAAAAAATCAAAGTTCTTTACTTCATAACTATGTATTAACTTAAACAAAGGAAGAACAATTTGTACTTTGAAGAGGGAAAACTTAACTACTCTGTGAAACTCTGAGGAAAATTATTGAACAAGTGAATGTCAAATAGTCAAACATCTTTAGAGTTCTACTAGAAGAATGTTTGCATGTGTACCGTGACAGACCCAGACCAGCTGGCTGCTGCACTTTCATGAAGGCCGTATATGTAGGGCTCTAGATAAATAGCTTTCTCTTCCCTGAATAGAATCCCAGAGATTACTAGCATGTAATCAAGGCAGGCACACACCTGACACCAGTTAAGAGCTTGCCTGAAGTAACAGACTAATCAGACACCAGGTACCAATTAAGGCTGAGGGACTGCTTTAAAAGGTTTCTCCTAAGTAAGGAAGGGGGTAGGAAAAGGGGGAAGAACTGGGAGGAGGAAGTGCATTGCTGAAGAACTGTCTATGTGTGGGAGGAGTCATTTGGGAAAGCAGCCCAGGGAAAAAGCTGCCAGACTGGGAGTAAAAGTAACCCTGTCTGTTGCCACTACCTTAAAGTCTCTGGGCTGGAACCTGGAGTAGCGGGCTGGCCCAGGTTCCCCCCAAAACTCCCCACAGCATCACAAAGCCTGCCTCCAAAAGGGGAAACCAAGATTATGGAGGGATTTTCACCCCAAACTGTGGACTAGCTTATGAGGAGTATGGCTCAATAGGCTGTGACCCTTGCCTCTAGAAAAAAGAAGAGGCTGTATGGAGGGTCATCATGAGTCTCTGAGGCAAACACTGTCAGAAGCACAGGACCACAGGTGGAGTTTTGCCACAGTACATATACACTCAGCAATTGTTGGGACTCCATTTGATAGTTACCATAACTGAAAACTTGGCTGTTAGTCAAAAAATGTTGTAAAGTCATTACAAATGGAGAAGTTCAAGATTCTGTGCTAACATGACAGGGAGCAAGATTAAACCATAACATAAGCTAGTACTAAGTTTTTAGTGTCAATTAGCTAGTTGCTTAAGGTTACCCAATTTGGTAATAAGATTTTTCAAATATTTTCTTTTCAGATGCCTCAGTACAATATCTGTTCAATGTTTGATTGTATGATAAACTTTCAGTGGACACCCACAAATGCGCCACTGAGCACCTACAGGGATACTCCTCAAAGGAAATGAGAGGTTTACTAAACCTTACATGTTTGGGTACCTCTCTGTGCTTAGTCGCAGATTTTTGGTAGTAGTGCCCTCCAATAGGTCGCACATGGGAAGCAAACAGCACGTGTGGTGCTGTTACTATGCATGCACAGCCAACCATCCCTTCTCTGCCCCCCTAAAAAAACAACTATGTCTGAAGGAGAGGAGAGGAAGTGGTGGTGGAGCACCCACAGGGACAACCATCTCAAAGAACCTCTGTTACTGCACAAGGTGAGTAAACTCCTCTTCTTCGAAGAACGTCCCTATGGGTGCTCCACCTTAGGTAACTATACAGCAGTACCTGTGATCAGAGGCAGGTGCTTCAGCCAGTCAATATCCTGGACAGTGGCCAGAATGGTGTGCCCAAATCTAGTACCCTGGGAAAGGTAAGTATCAAGGGCATGTCTGGCGAATGTATGGGCAGAAGACTATGTAGCAGATCTACAAATGTCTATAAGAAGTATGTTATTGAGAGAGGCTGTAGAATCTGCCATGGCCTTCATAGAGCAGGAGCATAGTTCCAATGGAGGGTCTCAAGTGGAAGATGGAGTAGGCTAACTGAATACAGTCTACTATCCATCTGGACAGCCTCCAGGTGGAAACTGGCATGCGCAGGGATCTCTCTGTGGTGGATACGAACAGTCTAGGTGTTTTGCGGATTCCCCTCATCCTGTCCAAGCAAAAAGCAACTGTTCTACGTACAAATGTGTGACACGCAGCCTCTTTAGCATTGACATGAGGTTTTGGGGAGAAGACGGGTAGTAGTATGGGTTCATCACAGAGGCAGCAGCACGGAGCAGCAGCTGGATCCCTGTGAGTGGGGTGGCAAGCAGGAGTCGGTGCTTGTCAGGAGATGGCTGCTGCCCTGTGCGTAATGCTGACATTTTTAGTGGTTACATGGTTAATCAATTACATGTATTTTAACATCCCTAACATTTACACTGTTACTTTTAGCTTCACAGCCTGAACCAACTGATCTGGGCCCTGAGTGTTTTTCTTTGCAAAAAGATGCACACTAGGTCTCCAGTTGCCACTTTGGCACTACTGCTGTCTCTTGAGACTTTAGTATGCATCTTCCCTTCATTAAGTTCTGAAACATTAACAGGCCTACCCAACTACCACAATTCAAGAATAGTTATCATGAAGCTTTATTTTCCTTTGAACCAACTCAGAGCACAAACAAGCTCTTTGCCATCTCAGACTTTATATTTGTGGTAAACTGGATTCTACTTTGGATCCTAGAAGAGGAAAATTTGTCCCCGGTATGCACTTTCCTCCAGAGATGAAGTTATCCAATCTCATCTGCTATTCAGTTTCTCGCTGGCTGGAAAGGTTAACCAGTACCTTTCTTTGTTCCAAATATATAGGAGTCATGATAGACTAATATCTACTTAACAGCACAAACATTTTACTACCACTTCAAGCCATTTTAGTATAAATGGTAACTTTGGCAAGGCCATTGTTTCCCAACCTGGAATAGAATTAAAAATCTATCTCCGTTCATCCTCATTTCATTCTCACAGAAATGGGAAAATCTCTTAGAAGATCATTGGTATCTTAGGCAATGAAACTAAAAGAAAAATGAGTCAGTGTTAACTTAAGCAGTATTTTTTAATTGTATTATCAAAGAGCTAGGATAACAGTAAATAACTATTTACATCAGACTCTGAAGCAAAAAGCTTATTCACTTAAGCAAAGCAAAAATATAACCTCAAAACATGTATTTTAAGATAAGGGAATGTGGTATTTACATATTTGACTGCACTTGATTTAACAAACAGATTAGCAGATGCTAAAAAGATTATACCCAATTTCAGGAAATGCAAGCAAAAAAACCTGCATGATGTGTTTAAACTACAAATGCAGTTTTCACAATATTTAACAGTAAGACAGTCAATTAAGAGACAAGGCATTGAAAAAATAGTGGATACAAACAGGCACTCAATATTTCAAATGAAACAAGAAAGATTAAACTTATATACTGCATGTTTTGATGTTGAATATTTCTCTTAGGCAATGGTCACCAGCCAGTAGATCGGGATCTACCAGTAGATCTTGAAGCCTCTGACAGGTGATCCTGACTGGTTTGGCCAGGAAGCTATCAAGCGCTAGCACTTCAGTTGCCCCTCCACACACTGTCATGCTGCTCCTGCCCTCTGCCTAGGAGCTGCCCCTGCCCTCTGCCTAGGAGCTGCCCCCTGTGAGCCTCCTGCTTGCTGTTCAGAGTGCGGGAGGGAGAAGAGGGGGGGCGCCAATGTCAGGGTGTGCCACACAGAGAGAAAGGGAGGGAGGGAGCATGGCAATGCAAATCTCTGTGTGTCACACACACTATGTGTATCTGTCATTTTTACAAACACATACTGTCCTTCACTCATCTCTTGATACAATACATACGTGGGTGGTTGTTGTTACTACTTTTACTGCTTGGAAAGTGTGGTATTTTGGGTTTTTGACTGGTCTGTGCATTTCATCATTTTCGTTTCCCTCTCATGCTTAAATTTAATTCTTTGAGTAGCAAGTTCTAAAATGCCTAAGCTGCCGTGGCTGGAGCAATTATCCCTGTAGTAATTGCTACTCCTGGAAGTGACTGGCATGTCCCTGCAACCCCTCAGAAAGGCAGAGCAGGAGTTCTCCACATGCTGTCCTTGCCTGCAGACACCACTCCTGCGGTTCCCATTGATCAGTAGAAGCTGTGGGCTCAGTGCCTGTAGATGAGGGGCATGGTGCCATGGAGCCATTCCTGTACATGCCAGCTGATTTCAGGAGTGGTGCAAGGCCAGGGCAGGAATAAGCCTGTCTTAAGCCCACTGCTACACCACCCAGAAGCCATCTCAGTCAAATGGTGCTCAGCCAGAGCCTGCATCTTGAACCTCTCTCAGCCCTGAACCTCCTCCAGCATCCAAGCTGCTGCCCCAGACATGAGTCCCCCTGCACCCAAACTCCTTCCCAGAGCTTGCACCCTGAAACTCCTCCTGGACCCCAAGTCCTCACCTGGGTTAAGCCCAGAGCCCCTCTCACATGCCAAACCCCTTGGCCCAAGACCAGAGACTACAGCCCAACCCCCTACCCAATCCTGGTGAAAGTGAGTGAAGATGGGGGAAGGAAGGAGGATGGAGTGAGCAGGCTGAGGACTCAGAGAAAGGGTGGAGCAGGGGTGGGGCCTCAAAAAAGGGGCATGAAGGAAGTGGGGCAAGAGTATTTGGGTTTGAGGTAGATCTTACATTGCACTTAAATTGAAAAAGTGATCTTGTGCTTAAAAAAGTTGGAGACCACTGTCTTAAGGCAATAATCAAGAGCCAATTCACAAAACGCATAATCATAAATTACTAAAGCACTGCACTTATATAAGACTTTGCAAAACTACCTTGTCAACTTCTCTTTGCGTTGCACCTTCCTTTTTCAAACGTTCTTGTTCCACACACTTAGCATTATAGTTCTCTTTTGATTTCTGTAGGGCCTGAATGATACTCTGAATGTTTTGCACTGCTTCCAAAGTTCCTGAAACTTCTTCTTTAGTCTGTCAAATATTACATACTTGTCAAAAATAACCAGTTTAATATTTTAATTGTAAAAGTAATTAACGATACATACAATGGAGAGTGAGTAACCTTTTTATGAGCTTTGATTTGTTCATCTCCATACTTCTGCACTTCTTTTATTAGCTCTTGTAATTTCCGGACAAGCTCCAAGTGACAGCTTGCTACTTTTTCTGTTGATATTTTGAAAACATCCCAAACTGGTGCGAAAGTCCTTAAAATAAAGGTTACAAGGAAGAGAAACATTACTTAATATTGAATCGAATTACTTTTTAAACCAGCTATAATTTTATAATAGAACCCTGAGGTTCTATTGATGAAATTCTTATCAAGTATACTCTCCTCTAAAAGACTAATGATAGAAAATGGCACATTCTTATTTGATGGCAGCAGTGTGGGGGATCAGAGGGGCAGCGGGCAGCTCCTCAGAAGCCAGTATACATGAGAGGCCACCTTTTAAGCCAGCTCCCCATGTGTACCAGAAGCCTGCATGTAATTGTGAAGGTTAACCGTTGAGCTCAGGCTCACTGGTTAACCGTGTACACAGTTATGCTTTCACATCCCTAATATCTACCAATATAAATCTGTGCACCTGCAATAAAATTGCTATAATGAAATCACCTTTTGGTATTTATGAAATTACATAACATCACATTGGTAGACAATCTCATGAATTGCAAACTGATTTATATGAATGAGGTTTTATAAATGGAACAGCATTAACCATTTTTGGATAAATTTGTTAGTAGCTTGTTAATTGCTTTTGAAGAATCTGTTTTTGTAACTCCTTTTTAATACATTGCAAATAAATTGACTCTAAATTGTAATGGAAACCCCATTTTCAACTTTGTATTGCCTTAACTCTGCTTAAGGTTAGGTATGTACATGCAATGGGATCAGTCCCTGATGCCAGCCCATGTTGGTGACCAGCTGCCAGCACCACCTTAATGGTGGAAACACAATGTAGGCGCGTGGGTTCTGCAAAAGAACCCACCCAAGAAAGAGAGGATGTCTTCACTACAGAGGTTTTTTTTGGAAAAATGGCCGTCTTTCCAAAAGAACTTCCATTATGTCCACACTGCAACTGCGTTCTTGCGAAAAAAAATGAAAGAACAGAGGGGGATTTTCCAACAGCGGTAAACCTCTTTCTACAAGGAAGAACACCTTTTCTGAAAGCGCTCTTTCAGAAAAAGACATGCGTGGATGGGGAAGAGGGTTTTTTTCGAAAGATGAGGCATCCAGGAAATAACACAGGTGCCCTGGTGGCCACTCAGTCCAAAGTAATCACAACTCTATAGTTACTGTGTCCTGGCCCCTCTTAAAGGTGCACGCACCCTGGACGAGCCTTGTGGCAGGAAACCAGCCCTGGAGCAGCACCCTGACCGCACGGCTCTCCCTGCCACAGGCCTGCTCACCCATGGCACAGCCACAAGCCCCCCGAAACCACCCTGGCCCTCACAGGAAGCAACACTAGGGCTCCAAGGACCCACCGAGGGGTACCAATCAGCAGGCAACCTCGTGGTCTGGAGCGGAGATCCTGTCCTTCCTTGAGCTGGGGGGGGGGAAGGAGACACTACAGGATCTCCGCTCCAAACACCGCAATGCGGAGATTTATGGCCGAGTCCCTGGCAGAGAGGGGACATTCCCCCCGCCTGGACCTTAGAACAGGTCCAGAGTAAGGTGAAGGAGCGCTGCCAGGGACATGTGAGGGCCAGAGAGCGCGGCTCGCGCTCCGGGGCAGGACCCCACACATGCCTCTACTAGTGGGAGCTCCACCAGATTCTGGAGGGTGGGGAAGCCGTTTCCCCACCCATCGTGGTGGACTCCGGACTGGAGACGCCCATCATCACCCGGCTGGAGGTCACAGAGGAGGAGGAAGAACAGCAGGAGGAGGACGACGACATGGCCACAGTGACACTGTCCCTGGAGCCAGTTGCCATGAGCCAGGACTTGTCCCAGGCATTGTCTGACACCGGGGAGAGATCTTCAGGTGAGTGCTCTCAGTTTGTCACACACACAGGGCACGGGAGGCAGGCGCAGGGGGAAGGGATGCGATTGTCAATCGGCCTGCTCATCATGCTGCAGTCTGTGTACGTGGAACCACATGCAGCGTTATTGTGTGCCACGCAGACTCTGCAGGCAGCCCGAGTCCACCCAGACTCCTGCTCCCGGGCTCAGGGGAGGCCACACACACGTCTGGCCCTGGGTGGGGGATACCCTCCCACCACCTGCCACGGCTAGAAGCAGGCTAGCCAAAAGGGTGCAGGCATAATCCACACACCGAAGAGTGCCACACACAGCACACGGGCATGCCTGCACGTGAAAGGCACCACCTGCTCCCATGGACAGCGCTGCAAGGCGCAGGTGTGTATGTGGGGCCCAGGGTCGGTCAGGCTGCTCCCGGCTCCTCTGCCGCCCATGGGATCCCACTGTGGCCAGACACTTCCCCCCCCAGGACAAGAAGGCAAGGGAACAGTGGCTAGCATGGTTCCCTGGGCACCTCAGGGACCCCGTGAGGCAGAGCCTGCTGTGCAGGCCAGATGTGGCCTTGCTCCCGGGATACCCCCCGTCCTCTGGCCCGAGGACTGTTGGTCACTGCTCACAAAGGAGGGCATGGCCTCAGAGACAGTGTCTCCATGGATGACTGACTACCTCTCCCTCTTTGTATTTTCCCCAGCCAGGACCAAGGGGCAAGCCACACCACCCATGCCAGCCACCCAAACCTGGGGAACCCGAAAGCACTCCATGGTCCAGGAGGAGCAGAGGCGGCAGCACATGGCCATCCTGAACAACATGCAGCAGGCCCTGGCACAGGTTTGGGAGTACACAGACTGGTGGACCCGCATGTGGGACTAGCTCGTGTGGACGGCGGTGAGATGGCGGCACATCCGGCTGCTGTCGCTGCTCCCACCTACCACCCTCCTGTCCTCCCTGCTATGCCCATTCCCCCTCCCCATCCCCCAAGCAATGCCCATGCCCCCTCCCCCACTCCAGCCCCCCCTCCTGCGGTCCCCGGAACCACCCAACCCCAAGTTCAATGAGGTCCCTGCACCCGAGGTGGAACATCCAGCCGCCCCCCACTCCCAGCTCTGAGCCCCCCTCCAGGTTATGAGCCCCCTCTCCCTTCCCAGCTTTTTTTAATGAAAGTTTAATACAAACTTCATTCTGTTCAAATTAAAACAGGTGTCTTTATTCTGAGTTCAGGGAAGGGGTTATGGTGGGGAAGGGATATTGGAGCAATCCAGAGGCCTCTAGTGGGGAGGCTCTGGGGAGAGTTACTGGGGTCCATAAGAGAAATTCTCCCTCAGGCCCTCCAGGATGTGCACCTCGGCCGGATGAGCGTGGTGGATGGCATCTGCCTGCAGCTGCTCAAAGGGTCTCCCCTCACGGCCAGCCTCTGCCTCCTACCCCAGACACAACAAGCGGAGATGACCACGGGGATGTTGTGCTCCCCCACTTCGAGGTGGGTCAGGAGGCACCTGAAATGAGCCTTGAGGCGGCCGAAGGCGCACTCCACCTGCATCCTCGCTCGGCTGAGGTGGGAGTTAAACCGCTCCCTGCTGGGGTCCATGTGGCCGGTGTACGGCTTCATCAGCCACGACACGAGGGGGTAGGCTGCATCCCCCATGATGCACAGTGGCATCTGCAAAGTCACAGCAGGGGAAGAATGTGCCCGCCTCCCGCTTGCCATAGAGGCTGGAGTTACGAAAGATGCAGGCCACCCGACAAAAATGTCTGTAAACTGTCCATGGTGATCGATCAGGGCCTGCAGCACCATTAAAAAGTAGTCCTTGAGTTTGATATACCAGGCCGCTCGATGTTCAGGTGCGCAGATTGGGATGTGGGTCCCATCTATGGCTTCACTGCAGTTCAGGAACCCCAAGGCGGCAACTCCTGCGATGATCAGGTCCAGATCTCCCAGGCAGATGACCCTGCGCAGCAGGATGGAGTTGATGGCCCTCACCACCTGCAAGAGGAGACCAAAAACCACACAAAACAGAAAATGAGGGAGTGCCTGAGCCCTGAGGGAGTGCCCGCCCCCTCCCTTCCATTCTTCCCCCAAAATCCCTGGAGCCACCCCCATGAGGCTGCCCCCCAGCAACAGGCTGTGCGAGGGCATGACGACACAACCCCCAGGGACGGGGCTTTCCGTCCACCCTGCTTTCCCTAGGGACCCCCCTTTTCCAGGATTCTCCCCCGCCTTCCTCCCGTGCAGGGACTGCAGCTCAAGAATGCCTTACCTCCATGAGGAAGACCCCGACGGTGGACTTCCCTACGCCGAACTGGTTGCCCACCAACAGGTAGCTGTCTGAGATGGCGAGCTTCCAGACAGAGATTGCAACCCACTTCTCGAGGAGGATGGTGGATCGCAGGTGGGTGTCATGTCTCCGGAGGACAGGTGCGAACCAGACACACAGCTCCAAAAAAGGTGGCCTTCCACATGTGGAAGTTTTTGGAACCATTCCTGGTCGTCCCACTGCTCCATGACCAGGAAGTCCCACCAGTCGGAACTGGTGTCCAGCCTCCAAAAATGCCTCTAAACTGTGGTGTGTTGGTGCATGGGTGTTGCTCCCGCACACAGGGAGAGGGTCTCCAGAATGAGCTCTGAGTTGAGCTTGTGCAGAGCCAGGAAGGCAGCCTGCAGAAACTGCAGCAAGGCCATGTGGGGCCATAGCATGCCTGGGGCAGCTCCGGCTCCATGGCACTAACAAAAAAGCTGTGGCATCCAAAAAGGCTGGGCAACCAAAGCAAGCACTGCAAGAGCTTTGCTGTCCCTAGAAGAAGTACCCAAGCACACAGAAGAAACAGAGAAACAGCTATCCAGGGGCGTCACTTTAAGCACATGTCTCAGCTAGGCTTCAGCACCAGCACTCGGAAGCAACTGGTGACCTAAAGCCCTGCCTGAAGTGCTTCCGGGTGATCTTATATACGAGATCACTTTTTCGATGTGCTTTGGCAGTGTGGACACTCTTTCGGAAGAAGTTTTTTCAGAAGATCTCTTCTGGAAAAGCTTCTTCCAAAAGAAGCCTGCAGTCTAGACATAGCCAGAGAGACAAAAGCCTGATCAAGAAAAAGATCAAACAAGTTTAATTCTTATGCAAATAGAATTAATAGAGACATTCCCCTAACTCATACACTACCTTCCATTGTTTGGTTAGTTGGCTAAGTCATTATGATGTGGAAATGCTAATTGTTCTTATCAGCCTCTTGTATCTACTTGAACAATCTATACTCACTGTCTTTATTTTTTCCTTTTCTCTTGCCCCCTCTCCCCCCACTTCCCTTATTTATTCTTGGATCTGGACTTCTAATATTCCAATCATGTGAAGAAGTGGATTGTGCCCATGAAAGCTCATGACACCATCTACATGTTTTGTTAGTCTTTAAGATGCTACTAGACCATTTCATTGTTTAAGTTTTTCCTGTTACAGACCAACTTGGCTACCCCTCTGAAACTTTGTAGCTCCATAATTGTTCCTCCAGTAAGACTGTATAAGTAAACGAGCTTGTGTACCATTTTATATTTAAAATCCATCTTTTTCTTTATTTTTTCCATGTATTTGTTTTTTTATAACAGCATAATCATATAATTAAAAGCCTTATTGTAATACAATGTATTTTAAAGATGCCAGAGTTAAGGCTGTTTCCAGAACTTTAATTCTATTAGTGCAATATTTAGGTTGAAATCTTAGTTGCATAAACATTCAGGGATTCATAGTTTGACTTTTACACACATTAACTTACCCAAGCTGTGTGTAATTGCTTGCTGATTTGGCTAGCTTTGTCATTGACCTTGAATATACCTCCTCTATTGTAGCCCTGTTAAAAACAAACATAAAAGCCCTTAATGTTAAGCAATCCAGATCACAATCAATAAACTTATTAGGATCTGTGAATATGTATGCTTTAAAGGTACAGCAAAGGAGTATCAGTTTACCATGTAGGGATGTCCAGAAGACTGGAAAAGGGCAAATATAGTGCCTATCTATAAAAAGGGAAATAAGAACAACCCAGGAAACTACAGACCAGTCAGTTTAACTTCTGTGTCAGGAAAGATAATGGAGCAAGTAATTAAGGAATTCAACTGCAAACACCTGAAAGATAAGGTGGTGATAGGTAACAGCCAGCATGGATTTGTAAAGAATATATCATGTCAAACCAATCTGATAGCTTTCGCCAATAGGATAACGAGTCTTGTGGATAAGGGAGAAGCCCTTATACCTAGACCAGTGTTTCTCAAACTGTGCTCCACGGAGCCCCAGGGCTCCGCGAGACATCTCCAGGAACTCTGCGAGGTTGACAAACTGGAAACATCGATAGATAGAATACATACAATCAGTGGACAGCTGGGGCGCCGCATACATTTTTACGCATGTAAAGGGCTCCGGAGCCCAAAAAGTTTGAGAACCGTGGACCTAGACTTTAGTAAGGCATTTGATATGGTCTTGCATGACCTTCTCATCAATAAACTAGGAAAATACAACCTAGATGGGAATACTATAAGGTGGGTGCATAACTGGCTGGATAACCATTCTCAGGAAGTAGTTATTAACAGCTCGCAATCCTGCTGGAAGGGCATAACAAGTGGGGTTCCGCAGGGGTCTGTTTTGGGACTGGTTCTGTTCAATATCTTCATCAACGATTTAGATATTGGCATAGAGACTACTCTTATTAAGTCTGCAGATGATACGAAGCTGGGAGGGGTTGTAACTGCTTTGGAGGATAGGGTCATAATTCAAAATGATCTGGACAAAGTGGAGAAATGGTCTGAGGTAAATAGGATGAAGTTTAATAAGGAGAAATGCAAAGTACTCCACTCAGGAAGGAACAATCAGTCTCATGCAAACAGAATGGGAAGCGACTGTCTAGGAAGGGGTACTGCAGAAAAGAAACTAGGGGTCATAGTGGACCACAAGCTAAATATGAATCAACAGTGTGACACTATTGCAAAAAAAGCAAACATGATTCTGGGATGCATTAACAGGAGTGTTGTGAGCAAGACACAAGAAGTCATTCTTCTGCTCTATTCTGCGCAGATTAGGCCTCAATTGGAGGACTGTGGATACCACATTTCTGGGCACCACATTTCAAGAAAGATGTGGAGAAATTGGAAAAGGTCCAGAGAAGAGCAAAAAGAATGACTAAAGGTCTAGAGAACATGACCTATAAAGGAAGACTGAAAGAACTGGGCTTGTTTAGTTTGGAAAGGAGAAGACCAAGAGGGGACACGATAGCAGTTTTCAGGTATCTAAAAGGGTGTCACAAGGAGAAGGGAGAAAAATTGTTCTTCTTGGCCTCTGAGGACAGGACAAGTAGCAATGGGCTTAAATTGCAGCAAGGGAGGTTTAGGTTGGACATTAGGAAAAACTTCCTGTCAGGGTGGTTAAACACTGGAATAAGTTGCCTAGGGAAGCTGCAGAATCTCCATCTCTGGAGATACTTAAAAGCAGTTTGGAGAGACATCTATTAGGGATGGTCTAGATGGTAATGGGTCCTGCCATGAGAGCAGGGTACTGGACTCAATGACCTCTCAAGGTCCCTTCCACTTCTAGTGTTCTATGATTCTGTGTGTAGATGACTACAAGATTAACCGATAAACCTGGGCTTATCGGCTAATCCTGTCAACTACACGGACTTCCTTCCCCCTGTATCAGAGGCACTGGGGGACTTCCTTCCCCCTGTATCCCTGCACATATCGTCTCCCACGTGTCCCCACCTTCCCCAACTGCTGATAGAGGAGCAGCAGTGCGGAGCATGAGGGGGGTAGGCAAGAGCCAATACACATGTGCCAGCTCCACAGACCCGCCTCCCTGCCCCCCTTCCTCCCACTGCCTCCTACAGAGGTAGCAGGAAGAGGAGGCAGGAGCCAGTGCCACCTGCGCCTCCCATGCATCAGAGGCAGAAGCAGGGAGGAGAGAAGATAGGGGAGGCTGCTGCAAAGCAGGGGACAGAGGCATCCCACGGAATAGCCTCTGTGGAAGGTCCGAGATCCCACAGACAGGGGCTGCTGCTGCCTCTGATAGAAAGGCAGCAGCGTGGAATGGCAGGGGGCAGGCTCATAAAATCCACCACCAGCTTACATTCTGTGTACTAAAGGCAGAGATGGTGGCATAATAGTGTGCTTACAAACATCAGAGATACACAGCTCTTCTCATTTTTCTATCAAACTGTCTGAAGAGCTGCACGATACGGTGAGAAGGGGGAGCCATTCTGCCTCCATGCACTGCTATATGATTTGCTAAAGGCAGTTTTAGTACTATAAATTTCTGATTTCTGGTGTAGTGACATTGTAACACATGCTTTTAAAGGTATTAACACTAAATTTAGGGTGACCACATTTCCCTGTGCTGAATACAGGATACCTGTTAAAATTACTCTCATTCAAGCAACTTCAACAGGAATCCTGAGCCCCTGTTACAAAGGAATACAGTGTAGTTGGCTTCTTTTTTATTTATCCCTCTCAAATCCTAACTCAAATAGACAAATACTAAAAATAAACAAAGCAATCACACACATTATTTGGTGAAGTAACTTGCACTAAAAAATATTTAAAAGATAAATTTAAGAGCTAGCTCATCTTTTAAGATCCTTCTGAACTGTTATAATGGCTCACTGAAATTTTACATGTTATTTGGAATAAGAATAATCATGGTCGGAATAATATCATCCATGGTATTTAGCGTGTTTTTGTTTGAATGACATGCAAAATATTTTTAGAGAAGCTCAACTGTGTACATACTGAATTCTCATCCACCCTCATTTTTCTCATTTTAGTGAGTTAATCTCTTTTGAAATCAAGTAAGCTTTATAAGCAGCGATGTATTTTATTTTCCTATTTAATGTATCAATTGTTCAATTGTTGAAGTTTTGTGAGGGAGATTATTGAATTCTACAACCCACTTGTCTTGATTGTAGATGTTCACTGCTGAAGTGGTGGTTTCTGATTTTCCCTTGTAGTGGAACTTCCTAGGCAAATGCATTTCCTTTGGAAATACGAGACCAAGGAAAAAGTAGTCACCTGAGAAATTTTACCAGAGAGCACAAAGGTCTAATTACTCAACTCCAAGTAAAATGACTGGGGAGCAGAAGATTTTATATACAAGTTTTCTTCTGTCTCATCCCTTCCCTCTCAGGTTGTTGCTGTTTATGCAAGCCTTAGCACTGATGCAAGCTCAGCTGCCAGTCAACCCTGTGGACACAGTGGAACTCTGGCGTGGGGAGACAAGCTCAGACTGGTGGGAGTGCATTGTGATGCAGATATGGGATGATCAGCAGTGGCTTCAAAACTTCAGAATGTGCAAGGCCACTTTCTTGGAACTTTGTGAATGGCTTTTCCCTTCCCTGAAGTGCCAGAATACATGAACGAGACCTGCCATGACAGTGGATAAGCACATGACAATAGCCCTCTGGAAGCTTGCAAAGCCAGACAGCTACTGTTCAGCTGGGAATGAATTCAGAGAGGGGAAATCTACAGTGGGGGCTGCTGTTATACAAGTAGCCAAGGCAATCAATACCATTCTACTACAGAGGATTGTGACTCTGGGAAATGTGGATACCGTAGTGGATAGCTTTGCCACAACGGGATTACCTGAATGCCGTGGAGCAATAGGCGGAACATACATCCCCATCTTGGCTCCCGACCTCCTTGCCATTAGTACAAAAAAAGGGGGGGTGTACTTCTTGGTGGTGCTGCAGGCACTGGTGGATCAGACATATATGTGGGATGGTCGGGAAAGGTGCATGACGTGCACATCTTAAGCAACTCCTGCCTCTTCAGGAAGATGCACACTGCAAATTTTTTCGCAGACACGAAAATCAGAATCAAAGAGGTGGAAATGCCTATTATGATCCTTGGCGACCTGTCCTACCCTTGTTCCATGGCTCATGAAGTCACACACCAGCAGCCTGGACCCCAGTAAAACACAGTTCAACTACAGGCTAAGCAAATGCAGAATGGTGGTTAAATGTGCTTTTGGATGTTTAAAGGATAGGTGTAGGAGTCTCCTGAATAGATTGGATCTCAGTGAAGGCAACATTCCCTTTATGGTGTGAGCCTGTTGTGTGTTCCATAATCTTTGCGAGAGCAAGGGGGAACTTATCTGTCAGGGCAAGGTGCTGAGGCAGAGTGCATAGCCAGAGACTTTCAGCAGCCGGATACCAGGGTGATAAGGAGTGCAGCGCGGGGCAGCACAAATCAGAGAGGCTTTGAAGGACAGTTTTATGAATGGCCAGTTTTGAGACTCATGTACATTGCTCTCAACAAGTTTCCCCTACATTCACTATGTTTCCCTTTAATCCCCCACCCCCACAATACAAGCAATAAATAGACCGTTGTTTAGAGAACATGAGTTTTTATTTATGGAAAGCAGCAGGAAAATAAAAGAAATGGGAAAGGAGAAACAGGGGATCAGAAACATGGAAGGGATAGCCTTTTGCCTCCTGAGTTCCCCCCACCCTCCACCCCATGTCCTGGGACCCCAGTGGACCCTGGGGATGGAAGCAATGGAGCTGTGGGAGGAGGATCATGTATTTTGACTGGGACAGATGGTATTTTGGGAGGAGGCCTTCTCCAGGCATGCAGCCAGGTGCTCCATCACAAGGGTCAGGGAAGCAAAGATGGCCTCCTGCTGCCTCGCCTGCAGTCTCTCCTCTGCTTGCACTTTATCCACATCTCCTCATGAGGTGTTCATGCACTTCATCTTCTCCTTTAACATATCCTGCCTTGTCCATTTTCGCCTGCGGATCTGCGCCAGGCAGGCAGATGCTGGAGCCAGGTAAGTACACAGCAAGCTGGCTGCTGTTCTCACTGTAACGAAAAGTAAACAAGTGCACACATTTACAGGAGATACATGTGTTAAGTCTAAACCTAATTTGTTAATGTACAGCAAAGGTCTTTGCAAAGACAATGGAGATGTGTTCTGTGACCGGCCAAATTTTTGCTTTAAAGCAGCCACTGTATAGCAGGTACACAGTTCTCAGGGGAGCATCTGGACTCTCACAATTTGGAGGCAGGCAGGCAGGCATAAGGGGCCTGCCAGGGCAGAAGCCTACAGGCAGGAGTGGGGAGAGTGGGCAGGGTGGCTTTCCTCTGTATCTGGAACACGCTGGGTCCGGCACAAGTGGCTTCCTGGGACAATGATACTTTCCCAGCCGGCAGGAGCTTGTAGGTGGGAAGGGGGAAGGAGCAGAGCAGGGGTTCAGCACATATGGATTCCTAGGACACTGCTACTTTCCCAACCCACAGGAGCCTACAGGCAGGCAGGCAGGAGGGATTTGTGTCCTGGGAAGAGTGCTAATAAGCTTCCCCTCCTCCTTCATCCAGGTTGCCATGAAAGATATCAGTCTCCTCCAAATCACAGTGTGATCAATGATACCAGACCGCTTATTGGTGGCTTGGCCTAGGAAGGTGTCCTACCGTGGAGGATGGAATAAAGCTGGCCTCTCCAAAAACCTTGTGAGAAGGATCAAAGAGTTCCTCTGAGAACTTCATGGAGATGTGCAGGGAAGACTCCCTCTCCATCTGCAGACATTAACAAGCTATTCCAAGGCCCCCCGCTCTACGTAGACCTAGAGAAAACCGCACAACACAGCCAACTGCCTTAACCTGCTTGTAGTAAGAAAAAAAAAATTGTGAACTCACCAGAAGTGCCCTCCCCGGCGGCAGTGCTCAACTGGGAGACAGCCTGGGAAAAGGGAACTGGCTCCAGCATCACGAACAAATCTTGGCTTTCAGGGACTGCCGGCTGGCCCTTCTCCACCACCAGCACGCTGTCCTCCACGCTGACACCAGGAGTGTCTTGGCTGGACTCCATGGTCAGGCTTGGGAAGCTGGTCAGGTCCCCCGCCCCCAGAATTGCATCCAGCTGATCATAGAACCAGCATCTGTGTGGGGCTGCACCAAACCACCCATTAGCCTCCTTAGCCATGTGGTAGGAATGCCTCAGCTCCTTGATTTTCACTCTGCACTGCTGGGCATCCCTGGAATATCCTTTGGCCACCAGACAACTTGCGATCTTTGCGTAAATGTCCGCATTTCGTTTGCTTGTTCAGAGGTCAGGGAGAACAGATTCCTCTCCCCATGCCTCGATGAGGTCCAAGATCTCTCAGATACACCACAGTGGAGCTCTTCTGTGCTACTAGGAACTGGTGCTGATGGGACTAGAAATATTTGAAATCATGGAAGTTTGAGAGCCTTTAGAATTCATGGCCACGTGTGCCAAGATGTGCTGCTCACTCAGATGTAATTGCAATGCTGGCCACACAGGAAATAATATTTTCCCAAGGGTCTTCCTGTTCACCTGGAGAGCAGTAGAGATGCAAGTTCTGGCCAGAGCAAGGCACTATGGACCAGTAGCAGCTCCCATGGTCCCAAACTGCGGCTCCCTGTCATCACAATCTTTGGCAGTCCTGCCTGCACCGCAGACCTTGCCCCTCACCACTGTGAGAAGCAGCCAGCACACCTCTGCAGCTCTGGGGAAGGATGGGAAGCAGAGCTCTCTGTGTGCTAATACCTGCCTGCAGCCTTCCTCCCCTGAAGCTTCCATCGGCCTAGAATAGGAAACTGACCAATAGGAATTGTGGGGGGCAATGGCTGCAGAAGAGCCATGTGCCCTCCCAAAGATCGCAGGGACGAGCTGGCTCCTCCCAGGAGCAGTGTGGGGCCAGGGCCATCTGAAGTAACCCATACCCTCTCCTGGAGCCAGCCTCTCATGTCCCTATCTGCAGGCCCAAGCGTCCACCCCAGCTCTGAGCAGGCACTCCTTACCGAGTCCTGCACCCAAACCTCTCCTGCATCCACTCCAGCCTTCCCTCCCAGAGCCAGCACCCCATACTCCTTCCTTTCCGCCCAAGCTCAGAGCCCCGCCTGCCCCCAAACTCCCTCCCAAAGCTTACATCCCTCACCTTCCCTCCTGCACCACAATCCCCTGTCCCAGACTCAGCCTGGAGCCCCCTCCTACACTGTGAACCTATCAACCCCATCTAAGAGTTGGTTTTCCCCCTCCTGGACTGCATCCCCAACCTCCTGCTCCATCCCAGTGACAGTGAGTATGGGGGATGGAGTGAGCAATAAAGGGCTTGGGGAAAGGGGCCAAACCTCAAGGGTGTGGTTCTCACATTTAAAGTTTTTTGCCCAAGTGCTCCCGACTTCAAAAATGCACTTCTGGCTATTTCTAACTGACTTGATTCTAACTTTGCCCTTTTGCCTAAAAGACACTCATCTCTATTTCAGTTTTCATTCTTATTTTTGTAAATCTCTATATTAATTGTATATGTTTTAATTAAAATATAAAGACAATCAGTTCCCTGGTTAATTCCTTTTAGCCCAACAAGAATAAGAACATTCAGTTAATATTGTCACTGGGGTGTGTCTCTACACAGCAGGGCTTAACTCAATATAAGCTACACAAATTGGGCTACATCAATTGCTTATCTTATTTCAAAATAGCTTATTTTGAAATAGGGAGTATCTACATAGCACTTATTTCGAAACAGAGCACTCTTCCTCTGACTTCCCTTATTCCTCATCCAATGAGGGTTACAGAAGTCAGAGTAAGTAGTCCTCCAGCTTGACACTATTTTGACACTATTTTGAAATAACTGCCTGCTGTGTAGATGCAGACTAAGTTATTTTGGTATACAGCTAATTATTTCGAAATAGTGTTGCAGTGTAGATGTACCCTAAGTCTCCTGAAGTATTGAAGGGAAGCCAAAAGAACTGCCCTCAGACCCAAAATATTGTTGTGCTACCTAAATTCTTCAGAATTTCAGAAACTGCAGTGCTGATCCAGTTACAATTAACTGGTCCAGATGAGCTTATCATGCTTTGCCTGTAACATGTGTCACTGCCACAGCAAGAGACCGAATAAAATGTCTTTGAAGGCATTCTTTTCAGTAAAGAGGGATTTCTTATCACAAAACCTACTTTATAGTTAATAAACTTATTTCTTGTCTATTACAAATCCCAGTTTATGCATTTCATATCTGAGGGAGGCAAAAAATGTGGACATCTCCCTCCCCATGGAGGGTGGGGGCAATTTTTATGAGCTTGATGTTATACAGATCTCTCAAAAAAATCAAATGCTAATATTATTTTGGCTCTACTCCCCAAAAGGGTTGTGCACTTGAATGCTGGGTGAATCATTGAGCTGAAATCTCAGAGACAGAGATGACCTCAGACTGTGCCTGCAGATGACCGTGGCTTACCTACGTGTGTGCCAGAGAAGACACGAGGGCCCAGCACAGCAAGGACAGGGTGAGGAGACCTATGTTGGTTGAAGGGGTGGGCTCAGTAGGACCCCAGCATATCAGGGGGTACTCCGGACATGGAGTCCAACCCACCACAGAGATTACTGTATTACATTAGCAGAAACTATCCTGAAACGAAATTTAGAGATAACTGGTCTTCCCCAAGAATACTGATGACTTCATAAACCATGCTCATCTTCCTGAATATTAACTTTTTTCAGAAATGAAAGGCATCATATCAGAGGACAGACTCGGCAATCTCAAGATCTGAGTAAATATGAACTCAATAGGTGGGTCAATAACTGCAAATATACACTAAATGAAAATGTACACAGTCTAAATGAGACCATACATTAGTTTTTGTAGCATTTTAACATATAAAATCTTAGAATGTCCATTCCACATTTTAATGTTAAAATATCTAAGCACAATAATGTGATGTTAAGGATGATACGATGTTCTGGCATGTGTATCCTGACTTGATTGTTGTAACCTCCTCCTCTCTATCCGGACACCTACATTTCTTCCTCTCCTATAATTCACTCAAAACTCAAATACTATGATCATCCTTCCCCATCACTTGAGACATTACGCCCTCATCGCAAGGGCCCAAGCATGTCTGACTCCTTCATCTAGCTATTCATCTTTTATTATATTCCCACCTTGCTGTCAGTGACACCAGTTTTAACCTAATGCAATTTGCCCAATTTGTCATCTTTGCAAAATCAATTTTGGGAGCTTTCTTCTAAAATAACTTTATACATGTACTATCCCCAGCTGACCCCGGGCTCCACTGCCCCTTTGAAACATGCAGAGGCAGCATTTCAAAGGGGCAGCCACCTCACAGCAGAACCAGGGATCACCTGTGAGGCGGCTACCCCTTAGAAACGCTGCCTCTGCATGTTTCAAAGGAGCAGTGGATCCTGGGGTCAGCTGGGAACTCCCCAGCTGACCCCAGGCTCCAGGGCTGTCCCTTTAAAAATGCTGCCTCCACACGCATTTCAAAGGGGCAGCCCTGGAGCCCAGAGTCAGCTGGCAACTCCCCAGCTGACCCCGGGCTCCACGGCAGCTGCCCTTTCGAAACACTGCAGGCGGCGTTTTAAAGGGGCAACCGTGGAGCCCGGGGTCAGTTAGGGACTCCCCAGCTGAACCCGAGTTCTGGGGAAATGCCATGCAGAGTCCGGGATCAGGTGGGGAGACCCCAGCTGACCCTGGGCTGCACAGCTGCCCCTTTGAAACACCACCTTGGGGTATGTGTACACCTTGGGGTTTCAAAGCAGCAGCGGCACAAAGCTGTGCGGTGCTGCCACTTTGAAGTACCCCCCCCTTCTCCCCCACCTTCCCACCACCTTTGCTGCCTCTATCTGATAGAGACAGCAAAGGGAGGGATGGGGGGAGGGAGAGAATCAACTAGTCCACTAGTCTTTAACTTCCCTACCAGGGATCAGCTGGGCACTCCAGCTGATCCGGGGCTCCTAATGTGCTGCCCCTTTGAGGCACTGGTGCAGTGTTTCCAAGGGGCAGCGCAATGCGGAGCCCGGGATCAGCTGGGCACTCCAGCTGATTCTGGGTTTCGTGTTGCACTGCCACACTGATGCGCCACCGCAGTGCTTGAAAGGGGGCAGTGCTCCACGTAGCCCGGGGTCAGCTGGGGACTCCAGCTGACCCTGGGCTCTGCCTTGCGCTGGCCCTTGGAAACACTGCTCCGGCACTTCAATGAGTCAGCACTGCATGGAGCCTGGGATCAGCTGGGGACTTTAGCTGATCCCAGCCTTCATGCAGTGCTGCCCTATTGAAACGCCGCGGCAGCATTTCAAAGGGGAGGCATGTGCGATTAACTGTGATTAAGTTTTTTAATCGCTTGACAGCCCTAGTTAATTCAAATAAATATATAAAAAGCAGCATGGGGGTGGGGAAGCTGCAGCTCCACGGAAGCTGGTAAACGTGGGGAACCAGTTTAAAAGCTGGCTCCTGACTGCCTACCCTCTCCCCCACACACAGAGGCAGCAGTGCAGAGGTAAGAGTTGCATCTAACCATGCACGTTAACCAATGAGCCCAATTAACTAAGTGAACAGTTACACTTTCACATCCCTATCCACTACGTCAGGGCTACTCAACTTTGGAAGGTCTGGGGGCCACAATGATACTCACAGCACATGCCAAGGGCCACAACTTAAATGTGGTTGCATATACATCCATATATATGCAAATAGCTTCTTTCACACTAAGGCATGAATACAAAGATTAAGGCAAGACTACACAACACGCAGGCCCCATTTAAGTCAGTTCTGCTGATATTAATAAAATGCAATATTCACCAGTTTCCCACCCATATGACAGCACTTTTAATGAGCAACAACAGTTCAGGAATTTAACTACTAAAACGCACGTTAACAGAAGACCATTATATTGACAATTTTTTTGCTTTGGTTCCCACCCATGGGCTGCGTGTTGAGCCCCACGTAAACCCAAACTGTACTGCAAGCCACAAACAAACGGGTTGGCCACGTGTTGAGTAGTCCTGCACTACATCATCCTATATAAAGCTCCCCTCATTTATATCATGATACCTACAAGAAATTATGTGTTAAGTAGTGAGGCATTCATTTTAAATGAGTGGTTCTCAATCAGGGGTATGTGTACTCCTCAAGATATGCAGAGGTCTTTCGGGAGACACCTCAACTCATTCAGACAGATGCCTAATTTTACAATAAGCTACATAAAAAATACTAGTGAAGTTAGTACAAAAACTAAAATTTCATACAATGGATTTATTTATACTGCTGTACGTATACACTGAAATGTAAGCATAGCATTTATATTCCAGATGATTTATTTAATAATTATATGGTAAAAATGAGAAAGTAAATAATTTTTCAGTAATACTGTGCTATGACATCTTTTGTATTTTTATGTCTGATTTTATAAGCAAGTAATTTTTAAGTGAGGTGTAACTAAGAGTATACAAGACAAATCAGACTCCTAAAAGAGGAACAGTAGTCTGGAAAGGTTGAGAGCCACTGGTTTTAAACAATAAATGCTAGTTACCCTCAAAAGGTGTGTAATTTTATACCTCTTCCACTTTTCTTGGTATGTTATTGTTTTCTTATATTATAATATCTTTGAGGACTTTATTTTCATATATATTTGGATAGGAGCTATTGAAATTTGGGCACTTATTTTTATTGCACTAACTCAGTTTGATTTTAAAAAATCCAACTCTTGCTGCTGAGAGTGTTGTATGGATCTTAACATAGCAAAAGCACTGCATAATCCATAGCAACATAGACCTAAATTCTGCAACAGGGACCTCCAGTTTCTACAATATTGCAGTGAGGCAGACTAAAATGTCTGTGTCACCTACAAGTAAGTTCAAAATTGGACTTTTTTCCAATTTTAAATGGAAATGAATATCAACACAACATCACTCACGTAACCAATTAATAAATTTGATTATTTTAACTTGCAGTTTTCTATGCACCTCATATCTCTGCAGTGACAACAAAAGAAGTTATATTGTACAAGATGTCATGGGAATTTGGAAGTTTGACAGCTTAGTAAGGAACTTTCAGAGCGTTTGCCACTTAGGAAGATGTGGGACCTAGTTTGAGTTTGTGGATAAGAACATTAACTGAAAGGGGCTATGAAAACATTCAACAATATATTGACATTTAATAAGCAACAGGTTTCAGTACCAATACTCCACTGAATAGGGACAATTTGAATGTCAGAGCTATTGACTACAAATTCAAAAAGATAACAATGCATCAATTTATACTCTAATCACATTTAAAAGGGTTTCTTGCTTTGTTTCTGTTTTTTTGGTTTTGTTTTTTTGTAAACCATAATGGCTTAATTTATTTATTTAAACAGAGGCCAAGATCTTACAGCACAGTTCTGCAGTAAGGAAGCACATCAACAGCTCTGGATTACTCAGTGCATTGATTTAACTTTTCTTCAAATGTATTTCCCTATTTTGATCTCAAATTAAAAGATACAGTTTAGTTCATTATTAACTGCTATGCGATAGGTTTTTTTAAAAAACCCTTTAAACAATCCCCCTTGAACATTTACAATTCAGGGATAGGTTGCTTTTGTGACAATTATAGAGCTCTCCTGCTCTTCCAGAAGCTGGAAGTTAGAAACCTCTGTAATTCTATTTTCTGTTAGTATATGAAGAAAAATGGGAAAAAATTCCAATGCCCATTTCATAACATTTTTATTTATAATTATTTTACTACAATTATGAGTTATATTTCTTGTTATACTAGATAAGCTTTAGAAATTAAATTAATTCAATTAGATGTATATTTCTGTTATGTCTCCTGCTATACTAACTTTCATCAGTTAAACTAGTAAACTTCCTTTAGCCATATTTTGAAATTATATTGTCAGTATTTATTGAACGTCCTAAACCTGCAATATTTACTTACACAACACCTACAATGAAATCTAATATTCCTTGAAGAGACCTGCTGTAAACATTTAAAATAAAAACAAAAACAAAAACAAAAAAGGGTTCTTAAAATGTTAAGTCCCTTAAAGTTTAAAGTGCAATAAAAAAAGAAAGATTTAAGTTCTACAAATCTATACTTGTGGAAATAAATATGTATCCTTTTGTAAGTTACACATTATTATATCTATATTAAGAGATCTTCTCAAGTTTTAATTATAAAATAGTTTTAATTATAAAATTCTAGTTTGTCTCTACATTATGTCTATAAACAAAAACAAAAAAAAAATCTTTGCCAAGATTTCCATTAATCATGGAAGATGTGATTAAAAAGCTAGTCTGCATTTTGTTTGTGATGAGTATTTACCTTTATGTAAAAAATTAGCAGATGTACCCGACATTGCTCGTGTCTTTAATGAAAGGGTTGGTTTTTTTTTTTTTAAATAAATGAAAAATGTACACACTTTAGTTCAATTATTGTATTTTTAAAAAATGAAGGAAAATGAAGGCTGGAGTGAGGGTTTGTGGATAAGGAGAGGCAGGGGGTAGGTGGCTCAGGGCAGGGAAAGGAGGTGGGGGGGTTCAGAAATCAAGGCAGATTAGAGGTGCAGGACTCAGGTTAGTGGGCTCAGGACAGGAGGCTGGGAAGTATGGGGGGATTTACCGGGGCTGAGAGTGGTGACAAGGGTTGCACTGCTCCGGCAGCAGCTCCTCCCAAGGGGCCATTGCATAGTGCTCCCCAGCCAGCAGCTCCTCCTGAGGGGCCAAGTCTGCACTCCCCAGATGACGTTCCCCACCCCCACACAGAGATCTCGGTCTGTGCTCTGGTTGAGTGGGAATTGGAGTTCTGCAGGTTGGCCCCAGACTCCAGGTGCCCGCTCCAACCTGGAGCCTGTTGCGGGTGGAGCTGCCCCCAGTCTGCTGCCGCTGCCCTCCGTCCACTCTGCAGCTGCTCCAGGAGGGCCTTGCACACAGCTGTGGGAACAGCAGCACAGCAAAGAGATGGTCTGGAGGCTTTTCCCTCACTGCTCCCATAATGGCAGTCGGCATTGGCTGGGAGTGGCAAGGGGTGCAGAACCACATGCGCCCCGAGGAGCAGGGTGCCAGGCAAGAGCGCCATCTTCATTCCCCTCATGCACCCTCCCAGACTCAGTACGTTCAATATGTTCTTGTACCCTTTGTCCCTACCAGACCCCACACACCTAACTCCCAGCACACTCCTGAACCCACCCACCCAACCCCACAGCATCCTTCATTATGGCCAACACTCATGGTCCAGAAAATTCCATAATCTGGTATACCATATTTCTCAAGGTTTCTGGATTAAAAGAAGTTCAAGTGTAATGACTCAAGTGCAAGAGAATGTACATTGGTAAGCAGAGCACACCTAGAGGACTTTAAAAAAGGGTGAAAAAACATAGAACCTATGAAAGTCACAAAAATATGCATACCATCACATTACACAATCAACCTTTGAAAAGAAAACATACACATGGTCAGATTCAGATGTAAGATTCAGGACTAGCAAAGGTAAACACTTACCTTTCTCTTATAAAATCCGCTAAATCTTTTGTTGATAAATGTCCGTGTTTCATGTTATGATAGAGGACATCAAAGCCATTGTTTCTTTCCCCCTAAAGATCAATAAAAAATACTTAATAGGTTAATTAAAACTATAAAATTCAAGTTATTAAACAATTATAGAACAAAGTACTGTATCTATACATTGTAATGTGGATCAACTTCCATCCTCCTCGAAGAGAGTAGCTATTCCTTATGCCTCAATGTCTGTCCACCATTTTAAGAACATAAGAAAGGTTGTACTGGATCAGACCAAAGACCCAGCTATCCCAGTACCATGTCTTCTGACAGTGGCCAATGCCAGATGTCCCAGAGGGAGTGAACAGAACAGATAATCATCAAGTGATCCCTTTCCTGTCAAACATTTCCAGCTCCTGACAAACAGAGTCTAGGGACACCATTACTACCCATTCTGGCTAATAAGTATTGATAGACATAACCTCCATTAATTTATCTACTTCTTTTTTGAACCCTGTTAAAGTCCTGGTCTTCACAACCTCCTCTTGCAAGAAGTTCCACAGGTTGACAGTGCTGCATGAAGAAGAAGAGGTTACTTACCTCATAACTGTAATTCTTCGAGATGTATTGCTCATGTCCATTCCAATTAGGTGTGTGCGTGCCGCGTGCACGGATCTTGGAGCTTTTTGCCTCAGCAGTACCCGTAGGGTCAGCCAGGGAGCCCCCTGAAGTGGCGCCGGTATAACGGTGCATATATACCCTGCTGGCCCTCTACCCCCTCAGTTCCTTCTTGCCAAAGTTCTCCGATGAAGGGGAGGCGGGTGGGATTTGGAATGGACATGAGCAACACATCTCGAAGAACTACAGTTACGAGGTAAGTAACCTCCTCTTCTTCTTAGACTGCTTGCTCATGTCCATTCCAATTAGGTGATTTCCAAGCCGTTTCCTCTGGTGGTGGGGTCGGAAAGTAACCTTACCTATTTCTCCACAGATTGCAGCACTGCTCTACCCACAGACGCATCTGCCCTGGCCTGCTGCGTGATGGCATAGTGCTCAGAGAAGGTATGTACAGAAGACCATGTGGCCGCCCTACAGATGTCCAATATAGGCACTTGAGCCAAGAATGCTACAGACGTGGCCTGTGCCCGTGTGGAATGCGCTCTCAGCCGTGGAGGGGTTTTCCCTAGGCCATGGTAACACTCGTTAATACATGCAGTGATCCATGAAGATAAACACTGCGCTGACACAGGTGCTCCCCTCAAGCGCTCTGCGAAAGAAATAACGAGCTGTGGCGACTTTCAAAAGTCTCTTGCTCTGTCAATGTAAAAGGAGACAGCCCTCTGTACATCCAGGCAATGCAAAGCCTGCTCCCGAGGTGTGTTTAGGAAAAAACACCAGTAAATAAATGTCCTGAGTCATACGGAAATGGGAGACTACCTTAGAGAGGAAGGCTGGGTGAGGACGGAGTCTGACCTTGTCCTTGAAAAAAACGGTGTATGGAGGTTCTGAAGTAAGGGCGTGTAACTCTGACACCCTCCTGGCGGATGTGATTGCCACTAAAAATGCCACCTTCCATGATAAGAGCTTCAACGAGCAGGTGGCCAGTGGCTCGAAGGGTGGTTTCATCAGCCCCTTAAGTACCACATTCAGGTCCCAAGGAGGGACGGGACGACGCACCTGTGGCATCAGTCTATAGATTCCCCTCATGAACCTCTTTATCATTTTATGGGCAAACACCAACCTTCCCCCCTCCCCAGGGTGGAAGGCTGAAATTGCCACTAAATGGACCCTTAGAGAGGACGTAGCAAGGCCCCGTTGTCTAAGGTGTAACAGGTAGTCCAATATCAGAGGAACACTAATTTTAACCAGGTGTGAGCCCCTTTGTTGGGCCCAAAGTGCGAACCTCTTCTATTTTGCTTCACAGAGGGCCCTGGTAGACTGTTTTCTGCTCTCCAATAGGACCCACTATACCTCTCAAGAGCAGTCCCGTGCTATGCTGGAGAGCCATTCAGGTTCCATGCCATGAGGTGGAGACTCCCTAGGTTCAGGTGGCATAACGTCCCCTGACCCAGATCTTGAGTGAGCAGGTCCGGGACTAAAGGCAGTGGCACCGGGTCTACCATCAACAATTCCCTGAGGGTGGAGAAACAGTGTTGCCGTGGCCACATCGGCGCTATCATTATGACCGTAGCCCTGAACCTCCGGACCCTGATCAGCATGTCGTGTACTAGGGGAAGGGGAGGGAACGCATACAACAAGAGATTGGGCCATTGCATATGGAGAGCGTCCCCTAGGGAGTCGGTCCCCTGCCCCCTGAGGGAGCAGTAGCTCCTGCACTGGGCATTGTCCCTGGAGGCAAACAGGTCCAGAAGGGGATAGCCCCACATTTGGAAAACTCCCTCCAGGATATCTCTCATCATCCATTCATGGACTTGGAAAGAGCAGCTGAGCATGTCCGCTAGGTTGTTCCTGGACCCTGGAAGGTAGGTAGCTTGTAGGAAGATGTTTTTCAGTATGCAAAATTCCCAGAGTTCGGTGGCTTCCCTGCACAGTGGGGAAGAATGAGCCCCACCCCCCGCCCCACCTGTTGACACAGTACATGGCCGAAGTATTGTCAGTTAGCACCTCCACCACTTTGTTCTCTATCAGGGGTAGGAAGGCATGGTATGCCAATTTGATTGCCTGGAGCTCCTTGACATTGATACGCAAGGAGCTTTCCCTCACAGACCACAGACCTTGAGTCCTCACGGTCCCCAAATGCGCTCCTCACCCCAGATCCGATGCATCTGTCACTAGTTGCACCGAGGGGGCCTGTTTCTCGAAGGGGACTCCTGCGCACACTACATCCTCCCGAGACCACCAGTCCAGGGAGTGAAGTACGGGACCTGGGAGGGTAACCACCATGTCCAGGGGGTGTCGTATGGGTTTGTGAGCAGTTCTCAGCCATGCCTGTAGCGGATGTAGCCTCAGCCTGGCGTGCGCCACGACATACGTACAAGCCACCATGTGGCCCAACAGGCGCATACACCTGCGGGCGGTGGTCATGGGGGAACTGTGGAGGTCCCTGATTATTGCATGCACAGTACAGAACCTGTGCGCGGGCAGGGATGCTGTCCCTACAGTGGAATCCAGGAACGCCCCTACGAACTCTATCGTCTGGGACGGGACTACAGTGGACTTCTCCTCGTTTAATATGAGGCTGAGCTGCAGAAATAGGCGCCTGGCAATTGAGACATGACACCACCTGATCGTGGGACGAGCCCCGAATCAACCAATCGTCCAGATACGGAAAGACATGTACCCCCTGACGTTTCAACGAAGCTGCCACTGGAGCCATACATTTGGTAAAAACCCTTGGCATTGTGGTAAGACTGAACGGCAGGACTGTGAACTGAAAGTGGTCATCAGCTACCACAAACCACAGGAACCTCCTGTGGGCGGGCATTATCGTGACGTGGAAATACGCATCTTTTAAATCGAGGGCAGAGAACCAGTCTCCTTTCTGAAGGGAGAGAATGATGGAGGCTAGGGTGATCATTTTGAACTTTGTCTTCTTTATGAACAAGTTCAATCCCTGGAGATCTAGAATGGGACCAAGTCCCCCTTTCGCCTTAGGAATGAGGAAATAATGGGAATAAAACCCCCTTCCCTTGAACTCTTTCAGGACGGGTTCCACCACTCTGAGGTGCATAAGCTTCGCAACCGCCTCCCTCAGCAGCACTTCGTGAGAGGGGTCCCTGAAAAGGGAGGAAGGTAAGTGAGGAGGGGACGGGAGGAAGTAAAGGGGATCGAGTAGCCCCATGCCACCAGGCTAAGGACCCACTGGTCCGACGTTATGGATGCCCAGGCTTGGTAGAAACGGAATAAACGGAAACCAAAGAGGGGGGGGGGGCTGAACAAAGTGTGAGTGGTGCGCTGTCCTCGATCGTACCCTCAAAATAGCAGTTTAGAGTGCTGGCCTGCCGACATGGTGGGCCCCTTATCTTGAGCCAGTCTCAGAGTTCTGCGCCTGTTTCTAGGTGGGTCATTTCTAGAGAAACTAGGGCCCTGTCTTCTGCTGCGGTCAGAGGTAAAACCTCGCTGGAAAGTCCTTGTCGCAGGCCTAGGGTTGAGGGGCTGCCTCAGTGGACCAGGTGTGTGGATCCCCAAAGACTTACGGGTCGCCCGGGAATCCTTCAGGCTATGTAGTCTGGAGTCCGTTTGGTCCGAAAAGAGACCCACTCCCTCAAACAGCAGGTCCTGGAGGGAGGTCTGTACGTCGGGGGGATGCCCGACATGTTCAGCCATGCACTCCGTCTCATGACAACAGCTATTGCCATTGTCCGGGCTGCTGAATCAGCTGCGTCAAGGGCCGCCTGCAAGACCATACGGGCCACTGTCCTACCCTCGTCTGTCAAGGCCCTAAACTCTTGACGGTCCTCCTGCGGCAAGCGATCCCTAAACTTGTCAATAGCAGACCACGTGCTGTACGCATGTCTTCCCAACATAGCCTGCTGGTTGGCTATGCGCAATTGTAGGCCCCCCCATGGAATAAGCCTTCCGTCCCAGAAGGTCCAATTGTTTCGGGTCCTTGGCCTTAGGAGTAGGCCCAGGGAGGCCCTGCCTTTCCCTCTGCCCCACTGCCTAGACGATCAAGGAGCTCGGGGGCGGGGGGGAGAACAAAAAGTCATGCTTCTCCTGGGGGACAAAGTATCACTTCTCCACACCTTTTGGGTGGGAGGGATGGAGGCCGGTGTCAACCAGAGGGTTTTGGCTAACTTCACCGTCTTTATCAGGGGTAATGCCACCCTGCCCGGGGTTGCAGTCAAGAAGATGTCCACCATCGGATCGGTATCCTCCTGAACCTCCTCCACATTCACCGCCAAATTTATCGCCAGCCTCCTCAGGAGGTCCTGATGGGCCCTTGAGTCCATCAATGGCAACGATGGGGCTGGGTCAGCTAAGGCCTCATCGGGAGAGGAAGATGAAGAGTCCCTTGGTACGGTCAGGTCCTCCATCTGCTCGTCCGCTGGTGGCCCTGGCTCTGCTGATGGGGCTGCCTGGAGAGGTTCAACAGGGAGGGGTCTGAACACCACCTCACTGGGGCCCCCTGGGGTCTAGAGGTCGCTGTTAAGACCAACCTATCCATTTTGGATGCAGGGGCTCTATGGAGAGGCATTGCCGATGGGAGACTACCCTATCTTGACGACCCCGAGATGGGTGCTGTAGGGGATGGCCCTTGGGCCTGATGATAGGCCCACGGGGTCCAAAAGGGCCACTGCTGAGGAGGCCAGGAGTACTGCTGCGAGTCGACGCTAGCCATTCTGTGCCTGGAACGAGACCGGTGCCTCGATCTGGATCAGAACGAGGACCTTCCCGACCTCAAGGACTCCGCCTGTGAGTCCAAGGAATAGTCCAACGCTGACCACGGGGGGACAGTGGACTCCTGCTCCCTTCGATGTAGGGCCATAGTTCGTGGCTTCCTCCTGAGTGTCGAGACTGGCGCATGGGGCAGAAAAGGCTGCGTCGGTATTGCCTGCCCATGAGCCGCTGATGTTGTTAGGCCATGCAGTGCCGAGTGGGGAGGAGCGCTCTGAGTTCCCGCAGCAGCCCACAGCTGAAGGGCCGATGCCCAAGATGGCATGGGTCGGTGCGGGAACGCCAGTGGTGCCACTAGTGGGGGCGTTGGGATTGGTGTCGGTACCAGCATTAGCACTGGGGCTGGGATCAGTGTCTGCATCGGTACCAAGCGTGGTGCCGTCGAAATCGCGTACACTGGAAAAAACGTCGGTGCTGGCGTTGGTGCCACTGCCCATAGGGGAGCCGGTGACGGTACCGGGCCCGGTGCCAAGGCCAGGAGTGAGGGCTGAGCCTGTGCCGCTGTCGGTGCCAGGGACGGTGCCGGAGACGTTGCTGGGGCCAGCGTGAAGGACGATGCCGGCGCAGCAGCAGGTATCGCGGACGTGGTTGGTGCCAGTGATCCCGGTACCATGGGTGGGTGTCCCCATGCCAACTGGGGTCCCGGCGCCCGTAGATGTACCGAAGATGACAGCACCTGTGGTTGAGCGGACCAGTGCACTGTCGCCCTGCTCAGTGCTGGTACGGGGAAAGCTGACATCTCCAGGGAGGTTAGTGCTATAAGGTCTCTCACCATGTGGAACGTCTCTGGGGTCACGGCCTTAAATCCTGCAGGGTTCCCTCTGCCTCAGACGAAGCAGGAGCGTGGCTGTGACCCGTCTCAGTACATATCTGGCTCTGGGCCTCCGGGGCCCAGTGCCCCTCCTTAGGGCGCACTTTGCGGCCTGACTTGTGAGGGGATCGGCCCCTCCCCTCCTTCGGTCTCCTCTGAGAGGGAGATTGTGACCAGTGTCGAGAAGGCTTGGCTTTAGCCTTAGATGGTGCTGAGGAGGTCTCCTGCACCAATGGTGGGGCACTGCGCACCAACTGAACGTCATCCTGTGCCGCGGTCTGGAGAGAAGACTCCATTAGAAGTCTCTTCAAGCGAGAATCCCTCTCTCTTCTCATCCGCGGTTTAAAACTCCTGCAGATCTTACAGGCCTGTGGACAGTGTGCCTCGCCCAAGCACTTTAAACAGGAGTCGTGCAGGTCCCCGCAAGAAATAGGCTTCAGGCAGGACACGCACGGTTTGAAGCCATGCGGTGCTGGCATCCTCTCCCCAGCCAGGGAGAGGCATGAAAGGAGGGCAAAGCCCTCTTCTCACTACCTATTTACACACTAAAGTGCTAAATCTGAAACTATTTACAAACTAACTAGGTGCTAATTTGCTAATTCAACAAAGACGCTGAAGGAAGAATAAGAGTCTAATGCTTCAGCTGCCGCACGGGCGGTAAGAAGGAACTAGGGGGTAGAGGGCCAGCAGGGGTATATATGCGCCGTTATACCAGCACCACTCCAGGGGGCTCCCTGGCTGGCCCTATGGGTACTGCTGAGGGAAAGAGCTCCGAGATCCGTGCACGCAGCGCGAATAAATCTAACTAGAATGGACATGAGCAAGCACTCGAAGAAGCAAAACTTACTTTTGTTTAAAACCTGCTACCTATTAATTTCATTTGGTGACCCCTAGTTCTTATGTTATAGGAACAAGTAAATAACTTTTCCTTATTCACTTTCTCCATACCTGTCATGATTTTATAGACCTCTATCATATGCCTCCTTAGTCTCTTCTTTTCTAAGTGAAAAGTCTGTGTCTTTTTAATTTCTCTTCATATGGCACCCACTCCAAACCCCTAATCATTTGTGTCACCCTTTTTGGAACCTTTTCCAATGCCAATATATCTTTTTTGAAATGAGGCAACCACATCTGTACACAATTGTCATGACCCTGAGGGATGGCCAGCAGCCTGGGGACTAAGGGGTTAACTGTACCTCGCTAGGTAGCAGTTAGCCAATAGAAATGCTGATAGGAATTTTCAAACTGAGACAAAGGAATTTTGGGTTTTCCCTCCTTTGTCCCTGGCCAGTTTTTCTCCAGATACTGAGGGGGACAGACAACATGTCTCTCTCCAAGAAAAGACTCTTCACTATCTGTAAGTAGGGTAAAGTTTAGATGGTTTGGGAATGGGAATCTGATGTCTGTGCATTTAAAAATAGGTTTTCCTCTCCTTTGTAACTAAGTTTTTGGCCCATGGGAGTCCCCCGTGAGTATATTAATTGGTGACTTTTCCATCTAGTCATTATGCTTGTAACAGGAGTATTGTGGTGATAAAAAAGTTCTTTCTTTTTTATTAACATGGTATTGGTTAATTTTTGTGTCCTGGTTTTACTTTAGGGATGAGATTTCCCAAGTGATCTCTTCCCTGGTTTTTCTTACCATTAGTTGGGTGGTGGCAGTGGATTTTTATCCCCAAAAATCTAGGTTTTTCAGATTTTGGGGGGAAGCTTTATACCAAAACCTAGGAAGATAAGGTTTTGGGGTACTTTTGCGGGCCCCCACTTCTGCATTCATCATGCCAGAGTGGGGAATCAACCTTGACAACAGTATTCAGGACGTGGGAGTACCATGGAGTTATACAACGGAAATAAGATATTCTCTGTTTTATTCCCTATCCCTTCTGTAATGATTCCTAATATGGTTTGCTTTTTTTGACTGCTGCTTCACATTGAGTCGAGGTTTTCAGAAAACTATCCACAATGACTCTAGGATCTCTCTCGAGTGTAATAGTTAACTTAGTCTCCAACAATTTCTATGTGTAATTGGGATTATTTTTCCAATATACATTACTTTGCATTTATCAGCATTAAAATTCAATTGCCCATTTTGTTGCCCAAACACCTAGTTTGAGATCCTTTTGAAGCTCTTCAGTCTGTTTTGGTCTTACTAAACTGCTTAAGATAGTTATCTGCAAGTTTTGCCACCTCACTGTTTACCCCCTTTTCCAGATCATTTATAAATAGGTTGAATAGGATTGGTCCCAGGACAGAACCTTGGGGGACACCACTAGTTACCTCTCTCCATTCTGAGAGCTGACCATTTATTCCTGCCCTTTGTTTCCTGTCTTTTAACCAGTTATCAATCCATGAGAAGACCTTCCCTCTTATCCCTTACTTTACTTAAGAGCCTTTGATGAAGTACCTTGTCAAAACTTTCTGGAAATCTATATCCACTGGATCCCCCTTTTCCACATGCTTGATGACCCCCTCAAAGAACTCTAGATTAGTAAGGCATGATTTTCCTTTACAGAAATCACGTTCACTTTTCCCCAACAAATTATGTTCATCTATGTGTCTCACTATTCCATTATTTACTATAGTTTCAACTAATTTGCCCGGTATTGATGTTAGACTTACCGGTCTGTAATTGCCAGGATCACCTCTAGAGCCCTTTTAAAATACCGGTTTCACATAGGAATGTTAGCATATAGCTGTTTAAACGATTAACCAATAAGCCTGGGCTAATTGGTTAATCTTAATGACTACACATACTCCCCTGCCCTGCTTGCTGCCTTTGTATTACTTTCAAGCCAGCTCCCCACGCATGCCAGCTTCACAGAGCCCCTCCCCCATGCTGCTGAGACAAGTTAGGTATCCTTCAGCTATCCCTCAGAAGAGCTTTGTGTAGCTCAAAAGCTTGTCTCTTAAGTATGTCTAATAAAAAAAAAAATCTACCTCACCTGCCTTGTGTCTCTAGTATAATGGGGCACAGCTACCAATACATTAACCCCGTAGTCACAAATGAACTTCTTGCCAAGTCATGGTCCCTTTTTTCGGATATCTTCTGTGCTACCCTGAAGAATTGCTCTTCTTTGGGCTTCATTATTACTATGTCCCCACCATTCCCATTCTCCTCCACCTTGCAGGATGCTCCTTCAGTGCTCCATTCTCTTCTTCCTTGTCCTTCCATCAGTGGTGTTGCTCCCGAAGAGTCTGTCCTTCGTTCCTTTTTCTGTGTCTTCTACATACACTCCCAGAATGTAGATGTAATATATTCCCATGGTGTTTTACTATTGCTGTTTGGAGGACTCTTTCTCTAATCCAAAATCTGTCTCTACTCTAAATCTCTCTCTAATCCAATCTGTCCCATTCTTTCCAAACTCATCTATTTTCTTGTCTTTCTAATATTTCCTCCTGGATATGTCTCCACCACTTTCTCAAACCAAATTAAATGAGTTCACACTACTATGATTTTTGAGTAGTGCTGACCACTAATTTGACACCTAAATCACTGAGAGAGATGAATGATGGTGTTCCAGGTCAAATTGGTATTGTATTTAAGCATTTACTATAGGACTATATATTTGTATATCAAAACATTATAATACAGGAAATATTTATTGAATATTATTCTCATAAAATAATGCTTGGTCAGTCATTTTGCTATCAACTACAACTGGTCAATAACATTGTAAAGGCATTCTGACTGGTTAACAACTTAGATCAGTTAATTAAAATCAAAGTGTTTTACTATCACGTGCTGCAAAGAACCGCAGAAGACACATTCATGAGCCACTTATGCTTCTTGGATCTCAGTCTGAGTATCATTGATCTACCTCATAGTAATTAATTCATTTTGCTTTACTGATTCCAAGCATTAATAGTATTAATCTTATAATTTTAATTTTCAGGTTACCATTCCTCACAATGTTCAAAATAAGGTAAACAAAGTTCAGCAAGTTGCAGATTGATTTAGGTATAGTTATACATACGAGTTTGTAACATTTTAGTCTTTTTATGGGTGTATAAATGGATGCATGCACAGTTAATCCATTTATAGCTTACTGTATTTAACTACAGAGCATTACTTTTTTTAAATTTAATGTTGGAGAAGTTGTGCTATAGCAGTATTTCCTGGAAATCATAGCTCAGAAAAGAGAGACAGAAATATCTACTTAAAAATAAACAACTTGAAAAGTGTAACTTGTTTGGCTAACAGATTGAAGACTTTCCCCTGAGAGACACTTCATTTGTGTAGTCTTTTTGTTTCAATTAGTCTAACTCCACAGTGAAATAAGTAGTCTTGGCTTAATCAGCAATTAAAGCCAACGATACCAAACTCAATGCAAAAAAATTGTTAGTACAATACCGCACAATAGGGATGTTAAATAGCAGGTAATTGAATAGTCAATTAACCTCATGAATTTTTATTGATTACTTGAATATTCTATAGTCCCTGCGCAGCCAGTGCACTCCAGCCCCACTCCTGAGGCTCCCCCTGCTACTTCGTGCTGCTGCCTCTGTATTAGAGGCAGCAGTGTCGGGTGACAGAGGAGCTGGTCCACAAGGAAAACCAGTTTAAAAACCAGCTCCCCTTGCGAACCGGCTGCTTGTTGCTCCACTCTGCTGCCTCTGATACAAAGACAACAGTGCGGGGTGGGAGCAGCCCATGTCCAGGAGGGTCTGAGCCCTGGGGGGGGGGGGTGTGTGTGTGTGAGAAAATGACACTCAGTGACAACAAGGGATGTTCAAATATGTTTATTACAGTAAACACATTTACACACCTGGGGGGGGGAGAGGGGGTCAGCTCCCTGGGAGCCAGTGTGCACACTGGAAGCCGACTTTAAGCTGGCTCCTCATGCGCACTGGCTTCTGCTTGCATTCGCCCCCCACCCCCATGCTGCTGCCTCTGCATGGGTCTGGCAGCAGCGTGGGGGAGAGGGGGCCTGTATGTAACCATGTAAATTATTACACTTTCACATCTTTAGCAACAACTGCCAAGTCTAGATTTCTCTTACTGCAGCTCTCTGTACTGTATATTTGGGTGATAGATTCTGAACCTAGTTAACTAATTAAAGAACCCATACAGATTAGCTAAGCTAAACTTTCCCACATAACAAACAGCTTGGAAATTTACTTGTTAAATTACATTTATACCAAAAGGCATATAGTGTCTTGAAGAATAATGCATTGCAAAGTGAATTATTTAAATTACAAATGAGTTGATCCACACTGTTCTTCAGAAAGTCACATCTTCACCCAAATCATTTTCTCTCAAACAGTTTTCCTTATGATGTTTCATTCTTGTAGGTTGTGTGTGTGTGCATGTGTGAGAGACAAAGTGAAAGTAGCTAACTTTTAGATGTTTCATTTCAATTTCCCTTCATCAGCAACTAAACAAATGTGCAATGTTCTCATGGAAATGAAGTAGCCCTGTCAGCAATTCAGTATTTCCACAACCTGTACATAACAGGAAACAGATTACAGGAACTCCCTGTTTTGCTGCACTACCATAATACATCTTGAAATGGCCAAGAATTCCTTGTTTTATACGTAGCAAATTTGAATTTAAATGATTATGCTTGGTATAGTCGCTGGAATCAATAAGGCACATCTGCAGCAGTACTGATTTCCTATATTTTTAATGAAGAGGGAAAAGTACAAGGGACTGTCTACTTCGGATGAAAATCTTAACACTGTCTGTTTTTTTATTTTATGCTAACCACCTCCAAATTAATTTGTGTAAATATGTCACCTCTTAAGTTTATTGTGAATTTTCCTACACTAGACAAGACAGATACTACTGTCTTACAATCAATGGAAAAAACAGAAAAAGAACAGCTATCAACACTATTTTATCAGCAAAACTAAGCAGATGAGCTACTAACAGTGTATACATACAATGCCAAAGCAGTCCTTTCTGACCACGATCAAGCTTTATTTGTATGATTATAGAAATTTTGAACATAGATTATTTTCTTCCTCAAGGATGAATAAAGTAGTAAACATTTGACAAAAGTCATTTACATAATTTTACCTAAAATTTATTAGCTAACTGGTATCTTCTCTGTTTAGGCATGAGCATACTTTGCCTAGAATCATTTATCCAAAACTCAAACAGCAAATTGCTCCACGCCCTCTCAGTAGTGCGCTACGGAATTAGAAAAACACTTTGTTATATTCAATTTAAATATGATTTTTTATACCTATAATCAATGTATTCTCTATTAATCAGGCAAGTATATATTTATTCAAAAACTACATACGGAAATAGTCTTCCAATTTAAAAAATACATCTTATAATTCATAAAAAGATTAGTTCTCTAACTTTGAATTCTTATGAAATTAAAACTGGATAATTTTCTGTTTTCAAATCATCACTAATTTAATTTCATGTGCCTTTGTACCCTTTGTGAATAAGTAACCATTGCAGAAACACTTTAAGATACAGTTATAAATGAAATAGAAGCAATCATTTGGAGGTCACATACCACATTGCTTATCGGTTAATGGTCCTGGTTAACTGCAACAACCCCCTCCCCTGCATTTCAAACTTTGACTAGCAAGATCATTCAGTCCCAGCCCACCGGCTCAAAATTTAAACAAAAAGCATGCAGAAGAGCCATCCGTCACCCTGCGCTGCTGCCTCTGATATAGAAGCAGCAGCACAGGGTGGTAAGTGGGAGCCAGTGTAAGCATGGAGCTGATTTAAAAACTGTATCAGAGACAGCAGCAGGGATGGCAGCAGCCCCTGTCTGTGGGGGCCCCACATTCCCCTGACAAAGGCTGCTCCAGCATCCCATGGAGCGGGGCTAGCAGGCGAGACTGAACAAGCTTGCTAGTCTGTATCAGAGGCAGCAGCTCACTGGCTGGGGCGACAGCCAGTGAGCATCAGGACTCTGCTTAAAAGCTGACTCCCAGTACACCAGCTCTCCGGGATCCAGCTACTGCCCCATACTGCAGGTGCTGAAATTTTCAGCAGTTACCTGGTTCCCCAATTACTGCTTTTTAACATCCCTAGTATGCACATCATCTTCATGGAATCTTTTCTCGGTGCTGTAAGAAGATGAGTAACTTTCTATTCTGGAACATTCACTGGAAGCACTGACTGAAAAAAGTCCAAATCCTGCAACTACTCAAAGTTCCATAAGTTTTTTGACCCAACCTGCGACAGCACTCAAAGTGAGTAGGAATGTCTTATAGAACAGAGCCCAATCCAGGATATGCCAAAGCTGTGATCCTGAATGTCCTTATTGTTTATATAAGCAGTGGTATAATATGAGTTTTTAATCACACCAGCAATACAGTAATCCAGTGGTCCCCAACCTTTCGGGTCTGCCGCGCACCCGGGGGTGGGGCCGCCCATGCGCCACATGCCCGGGGGCGGGGCCAGCCCTGATCACTCCACAGGTGCACATAAATGCCATGGCGCCCGCGGGCACCGCATTGGGGACCACTGCAGTAATCTGAAAGTTCTGAGTGCATCTAGTATAAACCTCTAGTCCAAAACATTGTGTAAGCAATGTGGAGACTCTGAGCACAGACTCCCTTTCTCCAATACATTTGTGATTGCTACTATCTGCATAAGAGAAATATGGAAGTCTATTCCCAAATGCAGACTGAGTTGACTGTCATGTTATCTGCATGTGACCTAAGAACTTCTACAATAGGAAGACTTTTTGTAAGCATTTTTTTTCCACTGATATCTGTTTTAAATCAGCATACATTATTTACGACAGTAGGTACCCATCGTTCTGTTACAACATCCTAAATAGGAGTGTTGAGAATGTTCAGTAAAGTGATTTGAATGCTTGGAATGCTACCTCAGAACAATGAATTCAAAAATCATTTATAATTTGGAGTACTTGTATTTTCACTCTACCACAACAAAATGGAATGAAACTTGTTTTAAAACAATAGATCCTTTTTTCTTTCACTCTACTGCATTTTAAAAATAGTTCCACAGAATACACACTAAAGAAAAAAATATCTACTTTTTCCTCCCCCTCAAAAACAACAACAAAAAACCTGGTCACTGTATACATTCCTTCAAAAGTAGAAACATTTAAAAACCTATTATTTAAAAAGCATCTTAATCTTCACAACTGAAAAGAAAACAATATATTCTAAATACATTTGTTTTGCTTACATCAGACCATTACTGAGTACTTCTCAAAAAAGGCCTTAAAAGTAACAGCTGAATGTTCTGGAGACAATTAAATAACCAGGGTGTTTGCGTGTGTTAATGCCCTCTTCCGAATGGAACCAGACCAGACCATCAGGTTTCTGATGTCTTCCCTAATGACTACCAAGAGGAAAAGCATTCAAGTAAGTGGAGGCCCATTTAAGGCACAAGATCCCAGGGTTAGTTTCGCATGTGGCATATGTGCAATTTCAGCTGGAGAATGGTGTACACCAAAGACATATAGATTCTTTACAAAACCTTGTTTTCATTTTCTACCCCAAGCATTCCTCTGAAAGTTTCATCTTTTCCTTCTAAAAGACTCCTGAGCCATACACTTAGAGTTTTTTTCCAGATTTCAACTCCACTTCAGGTTCATATCAAACCACATCATCATTTGTAATCGCAGATTATGAACATTTAATTCACAACTTTGTGGGTTGAATTTGGATACCTCTGGTACATAAACATTTATTCTAAAATCTAAGAACTACTTATGTCCAGGAAAGGCACACAACAAGTGAGCTTCAAAAATTGCAATCACTGAAATAATTATTGAAGCATGTAGTCTAAATACACTTCTTCTTCATAGTCAGCCTTCTTACTCCAGAATAAGTGGAAGACTTGTTTTAAAAAGATGGTATACCCAACTCTTATACAAAGTTTTTCATCATTCAATCCCAAAGTGCTTTCCAAAATTATCCTTGTTTTACATTGCCAGGGGGAGGGAGGGGGTGGAGAGAGACAAGGTGTAGTCAATTCCCAATGTCACCCAGCAGGCCAGTGGCTAACCAAAGAACAGAACTCAGTTCTCCCAAGTTCTACTTCAATGTTCTCTCCATTAGATAGAACCAGTGCTTTTTTTGTGACAGTACTGCCATGGTACTCAGTACCAGCATCTCCAGTCAGAGCTCAACAACTTTTCCCCTGGAGTACCGGCACTTTTTTTTTTTAAAAACACAAAAAAAGCACTGGATAGAACCATGAATAGTCTGCATGGGTGAAGAGAACTAATGTGTTATATGTTTAAATTATGCCTTTCTTGAATGTATGTTGTATTAAGGATGTTAAGTGGCAAGTAATTAACAAATCATGTAGGGTAACTGACTAATCATATAGTTAATAGTTTGTATTGACTATATGATTAGTCAATAAGGCTCTGCAATTTAAATGTAGTATAGGTTGGACCTCCCTTATCCGGCACCCTCGGGAACTGACCCGTCTGAAATAAAGGAATTTGCCAGATATGGGGTGATCTCCTGCCACCAGCCTCCCAGAACGCTCCCCGTCCCTGTGACTGGCTCCACAACAGCCTCGGTGCCACTAAACTCCAGCCTGGAGGGCTTGGACTTGGGCTCAGGCCCGCTGAGAGTCTGCAGGGATGGCCTCACTTCTCACTTCTCCCCCACCCTACCAGGAATCATCAGGTACAGGGATGCCAGCTGTACTTTGCCTCTGAGTGCAGCAAGGGGGGGGGAGAATGTGAGTAGTTGAGTTGACTGACCGATAAGCCTAGACTTATTGGTTATTCGACTACTCGCTTACATCTCTGTGTTGTACACAGAATCACAGAACTGGAAGGAACCTTGAGAGATCATCAATTCCAGTCCGCTGCACTCATGGCAGAGCCAAGCATTCTTCTTCTAGATCAGGGGTGGGCAAACAGGCCTACACGGGCTGCATCCAGCCCACCAAGCAAGTTGATCTGGCCCACAGAGGCCCTGCTGCTCCAGGCAGGGTGGTAGGAGACTTCGCACACTCCCCCCGTCCCCAAGCCCTGACTGGCCTGGGGGTGGCGGGGAAGTGCGCAAAAGTCTCCTCCCGCCCTGCGAGGGGTGCAGCACTTAAGGGCAGCCACCAGCTGCTGCTCAGCTGGCAGTTGATTCTAACTGAGGCACTCCCTTGCAGGGTAGAGCAGGGAGCAAGAGACTTCACATGCTCCCCCTCCACAGGCCCTGATTGACCTGGGGGCAGCAGGGGGGTGCTTGCTAGGTGGTACAGGTATCTAGAGGAAACCACCAGCTGTTCAGAACAGCTGATGGTTCTCTCTGGGGGTGGGGAGCAAACACTTTGCACATCGCATACCCCCAGACCAATCAGGTTATATGGGTGGTGAAGCACAGAAGTATCCTGGCCCCTCCCCTTCCAACTGAGGCCCCGCCCTTTCCGGGGCAACCTGGAGCTACTTCAAAAATTTCTGAAGTGGCTCCCGGTCAAAAATTATTGTCCACCCCTGTTCTAGACCAGTGTTTCTCAAGCACTGGTATGAGTACCCTTTGGGGTACTTGAGAGAAGTTTGGAGTGGTACGTCAACACAATTGAAATTTGGAGAAAACTGAATTTTTGTTTTAAGTTTTACAGCGTTTTATTATTTTTGTACTTTTTACACCCAAAAATTCCATCACCCACCTGGCTCCGATTGAATTGATTAAACAAATGTGTTGCAATGGTAGAAAACATTTGTGTGTGTCTGAAAACTGTGGGTACTTATGGTTTTTTGTATTTTGTTTTTTTGAAAAAGGGGTACTTTATAAAAAAAAAAAGGTTGAGAACCACTGTTCTAAACCATAACTGACAGGTATTTATCTAACTTGTTCTTAAATATCTCTAACAATGAAGATTCCATGGCTTCCCTAGGCAATTTATGCCAGAACTTAATCCTGACAGGAAGTTTTTTTACTAATGTCCAGCCTTAATCTCCCTTACTGCAATTTAAATCCATAGCTTCTTGTCCTAGCATCAGAGGTTAAGGAGAATATTTTTTCTCCCTCCTCCCTGTAATAACTTTTTAGATACTTGAAAGTTATGTCTCCTCTAATCTGGAAAAGGGAAGACTGAAACAAACCTAGTTATTTCAACCTTCCCTCATAGATCACGTTTTCTAGGCCGTCAGTCATTTTCATTGCTCTTCTCTGAACTTTTTCCAGTTTGCCCACATCTTTCCTGAAATGTGGTGCCCAGAACTGGACATAATACTTCAACTGAGGCCGAATCAGTGCAGAATAGAGTGCAAATTACTTCTCATGTCTTGCTTACATCATTCCTGTTAATATACATCCCAGAAGGAGGCTTGGGGTTTTTTTTGTTTGTTTTGGATTAGTGTCATGCTGTTGACTCATTTAGCTTCTGGTCCACTATGATCCCCACAACTTTCTGCTGTACTTCTTAGGCTGTCTTTTCCATTTTTAAAAGTCTCAGAGGGGTAGTAACCATGTTAATCTGTAACCGAAAAACATTAAAAACAACTACTAGTTATGCAGCATCTTAGAGACTAACAAAAAACGTAGCTGGTATCATGAACTTTCGTGAGTTGTGCCCACGAAAGCTCATAACGCCATTTACATTTTTGTTTGTCTCTAAGGTGCTGCAGAACTATATGTTGTTTTTTAAGATTTCCCATTTTGTAGGTGTACAACTGAGCATTCCTTCCTAGGTGGAGTGCTCTGCATTTGTCCTTATGGAATTTCATCCCATTAACCTCAGACAATTTCTCCAGATCTTTTTGAAATATAATTCTATTCTCCAAAGCACTTGCAATGCCTCCCAGGTTGGTATTATCCACAAACATCTAAGTGCACTGGTTTATTTTTTCCTCATTGTCCAAACTGTAAGTGATCGATGTTTTTACATATTTTAATACTTTTGGAATTGTATGGTCCATGGTCCATCTGAAACTTGGAAAGAATATTGAACAATGAATGGATCTGAAATATTGATGGGGATAGACTGAGCTTTGTAAATTAAAAATGCACTAAGCTGCATTTATTTTGACTATACTAATCAATAAGATATCTGCAGTTTGAGATTTCATATACAGTAATTCCTTGCTTAACACGTGTCCGCTTAACACGTTTTCGCAATAGCACTATTTTTTGGGGGGGAATATTTTTTGAACAACATGACCCGTCCCCGCAATAACACGATTTCCCCTAGGCCCGGCCGGTGGCTGGCAGCTGCGCAAGGCTTTCCCTGCAAAGTGGCAGAGCCTCTGTCTTGCGTCCAGCCAGAGGGAGTCACCAGGGAACTGCGCGGCGAGCAGCAAACCTCCGCCGCTTTGTAAGGAGGCAGACGAAGCCCCGCGCAGCTGCCGATGACCGGCGAACTGGGGAAACCCAGCCGCCAGCTGCAAGCGAGGGGCAGAGGAGAGGGAGCGAGGCATCCGGCCAGAGGGTGTCGCCGGGGAATGGCGCGGCGAGCAGTGAATCTCCGGAGGCATGGTAAGCCCCGCACAGCTGCCGGTGACCAGCCAGCTGGGGAAACCCAGCCACCAGCTGCAAACCCCCTCCCCTGTCCTTCCCTTCCCTTCCCCAGAGCCAAACACCTCCCCTCCCTGCTATAACCCAGTCTCCTTTCTCCCCCAGCCTTGTGTCCCGGTCCCAGCTGCTAACAAATGCAGGCTGGAGCGGCAAGCGCACATGCACTTGAGACGCAACCCCCACCTTTTCCATTATTTTCAATGGGAAAATTGGCCACGCATAACCTGTTTTCACTTAGCACGATCATTTTCTGAAACGTATCTACCGTGTTAAATGAGGAATTACTGTATATGCAGTATTTTCTGACGTGAAATAAATTTCTCATTCAAAATTAAATAGATATTATTGACTTGTCTTTTAACTAAGTAAGACTTTTTAAAAGTTTTGATAAAGATTACTTTAAATTAGGGATGTTAGATTCAGTGTAATTGAACAGTCGTGTAACAGCATGAAATATCAGTTACATGACTATTCGATAGTCCCCAGGGGCGGGCCCAGCAGCCAGCGCACTCCCAACCCCCTGCCACCCGCATTGCTGCCTCTGATACAGAGGCAGTGGCACAGGATGGCAGCAGCCCTTGTCTGTGGGGGTCTGAGCTCCCCACAGGGAGGCTGCCATGAAGCAGGCTCTGCCCACAGCGGCTTGGGCTGGGCCCACCATGGACAGATTGCTCCCAGGAACCAGCCTCTGTCCACAGCAGGTGCAGGCTCGCAGCAGACAGAGTCTGGTCAGGCAGCAGCCTCTGTCCACCAGGAGCACCCCCGCCGCCGCAGACAGAGGCTGCTGCTGGACCAGCCTCCCCTGCGCCTTCCCACCACAAAGCCATGCTGGAGGGAACTGGCTTTTTAGTTGGCTCCCTCCAGGACCAGCTCCTGCCTGCCCCCCCTCACTGCCTCTATAGGAAGCAGCAAGTGGGGAGTAGGCAGGTCTGGGGAGCTGGCATGTGCAGAGAGCCAAAAGCCATGTATCTGCTGCAGCCTGCCCTTCTCACATTCCACGCTGATGCCTCTATCAGAGACAGCAGTGCAGGGGTGGGGCAAGCAGGCAGATCCAGTGCTCGTAGGGAGCCTGCTTAAAGCCACCTCCTCATGGGCACCAGCTCTTGCTTCCCCCACGCCTGACACAGAGGTAGCCAGTGGGGGCGGGGGGAGTGCATGTAGTCGATAAGATTAACCAGTAAGCCAACGCTTATTGGTTAATTGTGTAGTAGACTACACATTGACATACCTATTTTAAATACAAGGAACAGTTTGTTTAAATTTTTAGATCTCTTGAACAACAATATAATGAGGGAGCAGCAGCAATACCTTTCTAATGTATTTAAGAGTCTTTCAAGGAGAAATGAAAAATGGTGTTGCTCTCAGGTCAACCCCCATTTGCTTAGTAACATGTTCAATTATTCAGTTAATTCTCTCCTGTCTCAGTGTGCATAACTACCTGCTGTGTATCTTACTTGCTACTATTGCTACTAATTAACACTTGTACAACCTAGGGAAGAATGTGCACATCAACTCCCCCAGAACAATACATTAGTGATACTGACTTGCGAAAGAACAACTGGACATTGGAACAGTTAAGGCAGGGGTGGGGAACCTTTATTGGGTAGGGTGCCACTGACCCACAGAAAAATCAGGGGCCACACACACCAGTGAGAAGAAAAAAATATATACTTACAAACCCTCACTGACATCACCCCCAACTGAGAAGGAGAAAGACACTCCTCATATTCCCCTCACACACCATAGCTTGAGGGGACCCTGGCTAGTAAATTGTGTGTGCTCCAGTACCATTGGGGGGGGCCAGTAAGGAGCTGGAGCATCAGCCTGGGATCCTAAATGCTGGGGGAGAACCCCGAGCCTTGGGGGCCAGATCCAGGCAAGCTAGGGGGCCGGGCCTTAAGTTCCCCACCCCTGAGTGAAAGGGACTATACATAAATAGAGAGAAGTGTACAGAATAAATAAAAAGAAAAAAAATCTATTCTCAGTTACAGTTATTTTGTGCTTCTTGGTTAACTGTAGGAACAATTTTCGGACGGAGATGTGATTTTATTTTCATACCTGTTAACAAGCACCAGTTTGTTCCTACTTTTAACCAAACTAACACCAAACACAACAAAGCATCCTTTTACATGCTATTTACAAAGATGAAGAACATTTCATCTGGTAGTTAAACATGGCAATGTGGCAAACAGTATGGCTGTCTTGTCACAAACCAATTCTACAAGTCAAATACACAAAGAAGTGTTGGAATTACAATTCATCCACAAGTTCAATTCTCACACTGGTGACCTCAGTCGAGATGAGGGATGGCTGGGACATTATCAACCTAACATTCAATGAAGGTGCAAACAGCTCTTGTCTGTGTAGATCAGTGGTCCCCAACCTTTTGGGGCTGCCGGGTGCCCGGGGGCGGGGCTACTCACACACCAGGCACCCAAGGGCGGGGCCGCCCAAGCACCGCGCGCCCGGGGCCGATGCCACCCATGCGCCGCGCGCCCGGGGCAGGGCCACCCAAACGCTGCGCACCTGGGGGTGGGGCCGTCCATGCGCCGCGCGCCCGGGGCTGACGCTGCCCATACGCTGTGCGCCCAGGGGGCCGGCGCCGCCCATGTGCCATGCGCCCGGGGGCGGGGCTGGCCCCACTCACTCGGCAGGTGCACAGAAATGGCCCGGCGGGCGCCATGTTGGGGACCACTGGTGTAGATTCTTACATTAGTACCTTTCCTATCTCTTGCTGTCCTTTGATCCTTATCTGCTTCTTTTTAACTATCCAATCTTCAGGTGCTTATAGATTGCCAGTTCTGCCTACTTGTTTTTCCCTTTGATATTTTCATACATACAGTCTGCTCCTTGTTCTCCGCCCCCCCTTTTTCCTTTCCTCCTCTCCCTTCTCCCCTATTTATTTTGGGTCTGCACATCATAAACTCAAACTCCAGTAATCTGAAGAAGTGGGCTATGCCCACGAAAGCTCATGAGATCATCTATATGTTTTGTTAGTCTATAAAGTGCTACCAGACCATTTGTTCTTTAAGTTTATCCTGTACAGACTAACTCGGCTACCCCTGACGTATGCTGTATAGTTCAGAATTCTTACATTGGATGTTTTTAATTAACATCCAGTTTTACTAAATTTATGGACTTGAAGACTGAAAACAAAAATGTATGCAGCTATTTCTTAAAATTATCACTATATTTATAAAATTAGTTTACTATAAATAAGAACTATTATTCATATTTACAAATCAGAAATCTGAAAGTTACACTTTCCCTTCTGATGTTACACTGTTCTATGTTTAGCAAACACGTACTTTGAAACTATTGTGGCTCGTTTGTACAGCTTTGCATTATGAAAACAGTAAAACAGACACCAGACTAAGAGCCCTGAAGATTATGGACACACCTATGCATTTTACATTTAAAAAGACTAGCTTAAAAATTCTACATATAGACTAGTTTAGTTGTCAATGTTTTGTATTTTTTTCCTGAGGAAAAGATTAATCCATTTAAGACCAATAAAAATTCTCTACAATGCACACGCATCCATTATTCACAGTTCTGTAAGTAACTCAAGAAATTAAGACTACCTATTACTCAAAACATTTAGTTCATTACTCTCCATCTCTAGATATTTATAAAAAAAATTTAAAAAGAGGTCATGGTAACAGTACCGAGATAATACAGTAAATTAGTTTACATTACATACTAATTTAAACTAATAATTCTGGGAGGTCTAAAAAGAAGATTCATGCAGGCCATAGGTTTCTGCTGTTACTTTGCATCAATCCCACTATGCTGACAGAAAAACAATTTTCACGAGGAGGGAGTGAATTCGGAAGCACAGTTTGCGTTCGCAAATAGAAGTGTAGTATGCTGCACTCCGTGCTCTTCAGCGGGGCAGCTGTATGGTATAAAGAGTTATAACCTGAATAACTTCTTTCAAGGAGCGACTTTTAATAAACATCAGACACCCCAGAAACGGACGACACTCGGTTCGGGTTCCCTTCCAGCGGATCCCAGGAGAGAAGTGGTCGGTCTGCCACAGAGGTCACCATTTCCGGAATCTGCCCGGCTTGTGCTTTCCAGGATCATACCCAAGGGCAGCGCACAGCGCGCTGTGCCCGCTTCTACCCCAGTAGCCAGCCCCTCGAGCCCGGGCACCACCAAAGGGAGCCGGCGCCCCAGAGCTGCAACAGACACGCCCGAGTCCCCTCAAAGGGGCGCCCCCGCCACTCCTGTCCGTCCCGCCCTCCACAGGGAGGCGAGCCGGGGAGGTCCCACGCTGGGTGCGAGCGAGAGGACGCCGGCCCCCACCTCCCTCCCGCAGCAAGGCCCAGGCCCAGGCCCAGTCCCCGTCCCCGGGGCGGCGTAGGAGCCAGAGCCGCTTGCCATGGAGAGGACCGGTTACGCCGCCTCCCGTCCCGTCCCGTCCCTCCCCTACAGCGGGCAGCGCGGGCGCTGCGGCCTCAGCGGACGCAATCAACAGCTCCTACCCAGAAACTCTCCACGAAGGCCGCCATAACCGCGGCGCCGCCGCCTCAACGCTGGGTGAACCTGGCCCCGACGGAAGAACCCGTCGCCGCCCTTCCCTATGCTGTGCCTCAGGCACCCAGCGGCCTGGCCTCGCTCACCAACGGCCTTGGCGCGCACGCGCCAGCCAGCCAGCCGCCCGCCCCTTCAGTACGCAGGCGTGTCCTCACGGCTCGCCCCCAACTGTGCGCAGGCGCAGTGCTGCTCGGATCCGTTTGCAAAAAAGAAAGGAGTTCAGTGACAAGTTCGGCCCGTCAAGCAGCAAGGTCTCCCCACACTAAAAAAAATGGAAGAATGAAATAAAATGCAAAGTAATGCACATTGGAAAAAAATGCCAACTATACATACAATAGGATGAGGACTAATTTAGCTACAGCTACTCGAGAGAGAGATTTTGGAGGCGTGGACAGTTCTCCGAAAACATCCACTCAGTGTGCAGCAGCAGTTAAAAAAGCAAACAGGATGTCAGGAATCATTAAAAAAAAGGGATAGCGAATAAGACAGAAAATATCTTTTTACTTCTATATAAAACCATGGTACGCCTACATCTTGAATACTGTGTACAGACCGGGTGGCCCATGAGCATAGGCCGAGTCGGCCATCGCCTAGAGTACCGCCTTCAATGGGGTGCCCAGGGCGCCCAATGATGACATCACGCCGACGTCACTCCATTGAGGACCATGCAGGTGGGGGCACCCATAGTGCGTTCTGCCTGGGGCACCAGCTGCCGCAGGCCGCCTCAGGCCATCCCTGTGTACAGATGCAGTCGCCTCATCTCAAAAAAGATATTGACATTGGAAAAGGTTCAGAAAAGGGCAACAAAAATGATAAGGGGTTTGGAAAGGGTCCTATATGAAGAGAGATTAAAAAGACAGACTTCATCTTAGACAAGAGGAGACTAACGGGGGGGGGGGGGGGGAGAGAATATGACAGAGGTCTATAAAATCATAACTGATGTCAAAAACGTAAAGAAGGAAAAATTAGTTACTTGTTCCCATAATATAAGAAATAAGGGTCACCAAATGAAATTAATAGGTTGCAGGTTTACAACAAACAAAAGAAAGTTTTTCTTCATGCAGCGCACAGTCTAACTCCTTGGTACAGCGGAACTCAGGCCATAATCAGGGTTCAAAAAAGAACTAGATAAATTCATGGAGGTTATGTCTATCAATGGCTGTTAGCCAGGATAGGTAGTAATGGTGTCCCTAGCTTCTGTTTGTCAGAGGCTGGAAATGGAGGACAAGAGAGGGATCACATGATGATTACCTATTTTGTTCACTCCAAGGCATCTGGCATTGGCCACTGTTGGAAGACAGGATACTAGGCTACATGGACCTTTGGTCTGACTCAGAATGGCCATTCTTATGTTCTTATGAAGGGAAGGCTGTAGTTTCAGGGGTGATGGGTCCTGTCTTCTCCATAGCGCCTGCTAATTGACAATCCACAGCTGAGGTTGTCTGATCAATGACATCCACTGCCAACCCACATTTCTGGAATGCTTAAAGGTAAGGCTAAGTGAACAGTGCTGCTCCATCCAGCCATAGCAGTGACACCACCTTAAAAAAAAAAAAAAACACATAAATCCTGATCAATTTTAAAAAGTATGCACGTGCCAGTAGCATCCACTCTTAACATACGTCATAGAAACAGGAGCTTCAGGGGGTAGCCCAGTTAGTCTGTTACAGGAAAAAAACAACAAATGGTCTGGTAGCACTTTATAGACTAACAAAACATGTAGATGGTATCATGAGCTTTCGTGGGCACAGCCCACTTCTTCAGAAGTCATCTAAAGAAGTGGGCTGTGCCCACAAAAGCTCATGATACCATCTACATGTTTCGTTAGTCTATAGAGTGCTACCAGACCATTTGCTATCATAGAAACAGGCGGGCTGGATGTAAGAGCTAGCCAGAAATTAGCTCCAGAAGACCATCAGTCCAGGGACAAACTCCACAGTGCTTATGGTGCAGGTCCAAGATGTGAAAACAGACTTATCACCTAGTCATGATAACTATAGGTCAAAAGTAGTAGCTTCATCATAAACTGAAGAAATTATTCAAACTCAGTTCTCTTTTTCCAACTAGTCATCGCTTTCCATAGAAGCCAGGTGTCAAGAGGTGAGCATAGTCTCAAATTACATGAATTAAACAACTATGCCAAAAGGTAGAAAAGCAACAGCTATGATGCCAGGCAGTGTGCCTGAAGCACTTTCCAATAATGGGTTGACCTCTGTAGATATTCCAGGGATGGAATCCAGTCAAGTTCCACTAAGAACATGACAATCCCTGTCATGGGGACAACCCAAGAGGGAGCTACAGGATGATTAAGTTAAAATACAATTAGTATGGAAGTTTCTACTGCCAGTGCTCTGCTGTATTTTCTGTGTACAAATAGAGGACATTCTATTTAGGTTCTTATACTACCCTCATCACCATTGTATTTGAATATGGGAAGGTGACTCACCTTGTGCAGGAACTGGAGATAAGTATCCTTGTGAGTGCTCCATTCTTGATCTTGGTGCTGTCCTAGTGCCTTTGGTCAGAAAGTTTCCTAGAAGCTGGCACCAGTGCTGCATATTCTGGAATCAGTTGAAATAGTGCATGCACAGTCCGGACTCTCCTGTTCCTTCTCTGCATCAGAGGCTGATATCTCCAAAGCAGAAGGGCAGAAGGTGGGTAGTGGAGCACCCACAGGGATACTCATCTAAAAACTCATTATTGTACAAGGTAAATAACCTTCCCCTCTTTGAGAAATGCCCCTGTGGGTGCTCCATTCTTGGCGATTAGAAAACAGTATCCTTTAGAATGGTATGGGCTTTGGAGTCTGTCAAAAGGCTCCAGTGGATAATACTACTCAGCCCACTTGTGTGTCAGTTCTTGGGCCATGCTTGAGAGCATAATGTTTGGTGAAAGTGTGTTGCAAAGCTCTTACGGTGAGCTTTGAAATTTCTGATAGGGGAACATTGTGCAGATATACCACTGAGGTGGAAATAGAGATTATTGAATGTGCTTTCACTGTGGTAGGGTGCTTAGAGACTTTGAATTCATAACATAGTTGATGCAGTCTGTAATCCTTTTGGAAAGCCTTTGTGATCTGCTATAGATATGAAGAGTGGTGGCGTCTTTGGTTCTATCTATGTAACAGGCCAATGCCCATCCCATGTTGAGTGCATGCAGGGAATTTCAAATAAATTAGCATGTGGTTTAGGGAAAAATTACTGAGACACGTAGGGTCCATTGATATGGAACGAGGAGTACCTTGGTTAAGAATTTGAGTGGATGTGGAGGATAACTTTGTCCTTTAAAAAAAAAAGTGGTGCGTGGGGGGCAGGGGGCAGCCATAAGTGCTCCTATCTTCCCATGCAACAGGCAGAGGTGAGGGCAATGAGAAATGCTGAATTCATGGAAAGGTGTAGTAAAGAGCAAGAGTCAAGCGGTTCAAAAAGTTTTGTCATGAATGCATGAAGAATGAGGTTTAGGTCCCATGGTATCACAGGAGGTCTCACATCATGATGGAGGATTTGGAGATCCTTGAGAAAGCACGTTGTGGTGGGATGAGCAAAGTGGGGGGATGTTTTCTACCTCTGACGGAATGCTGTGATACTTGCTAAATGGGAGCAAAGGGAAAGATCCGACTGCTTGAGTGTGAGGAGAGAGCCCAGTAACAGAGGGAGTGGTGCTTTCAGTGGATCTACTAGCTTTGATGTGCACCAGACTCTAAATCATGCCCATTTATGGATGCAGGTGAAGCGGGTGGAAGGTTTTCTGCTATGGAGAACATGTTGTACCTGTTCTGAACAGTTTAGTTTTGCATTTGAGGGCAATGGAGGAGCCAGGATGGGACTGGAACTTTGGGAGATGAGGTAATGTTGTCGGCCTGGTCCCTGAATTAGGAGGTTCTGTTGAAGGGGGATAGGGATTGGGGTGCAAACCAACATCTGCATTAGGAAGGGACTATTTAGATGACTCTGGCCCTGTCCATCTGGATCTCCTGTACTATCTTGGAGCCGAGAAGTATCGTCAGGAAAGTGTAGTGGAGCTGGTCCATCCAGTTGATGAGGAACATGTTCCCCTGTGATCATTTTCCAGTGCTTGCTCTGGAGCAGAAGAGGGTGCACTCACACTTGCATAGTCATTAACCTATGGTTGATTGTCCCCACATGTGGAATATGCAGAGTAGGACTTTGGTGCTGAACTCCCACTCATGATGTTGGGGAAAACATCTGCTCATTGCATCCTTCAGGGTGTTGTTGGAACCTGGCATGTGAGCAGCTGAATTATGAATATAATGGCAGATACAGAAGTTCCAGAGTTATGCCTTCAGTACATAATGAATGGGACCAAGGTTCCCTGTAAGCTGCACGACCGCACAACTATTTTCTGAGCTCTGCTCAAAAATTCAAAGCTCCTGCTCAGGCAGGGAGGTCAGATGGGGGGGCAGGGTGTCATCTTGCTAAACAAGCAGCTAAATGAAGCACCTCCCAAAGCAGGTAAAAAGCAAGATAAGGAGGGAATAAGTAGCTGGGGAGGGGGGAGGAGAAGGAGAAGGTTGGAGTAATTAATTGGCTGAAGGGGAATCAGAGGGAAGGGGGGTTTGGAGAGTCCCATCTGAGTGAGGAGAGAGAGGTAGAAACTCAGCACTCTCAAGCCTCCTGGGAAGGGGGAGAGTACAAGCTGACTACATAGAGTAGGTGGGGGAAGTGGAGGTAGGTGGGTGCTGGCACTAGGGTGAGAGAGTCAGGGGGGTGAGTTTATTTTCTGAGGTGGGGGAGGTGTGGATAATTTGTTTGTGCTTTAGCTTGGAGTTAGGACAGGACAGGTGGCTGGCTGGTTTTTATCCCAGTCCACACCTGGGCTGGGGTGGGGGGGGAGGGAGAGCAGATTGCATAGAGGTAGATGGGCGCTGGCATCCGTGCAGTGAGGTGGAGGCGGGGGTAGTTTGTTTGGGGAGTCTGACTTGCTGCAGTCCTCTTTGCCTGGCTGGGTTGGGGGTGGGGGGGTGTCTAGGACGACATTTGCATGATTACATTTCAAACAAAGTTTATATAGGTGTTAATAGATTAAGACAAGAAAAAGATTAACAGATTTTTTTTGGAGTGTTGCAGATATCTAAAGCATAACAATGTTTTTTATAACCCTGTGTTACTAATTAATACGTAGTAAATTGTATTGTATTAAGGCCTGATCTTTGCTATGTGGCAGAGTTCTGGCTCTTATGAGTCAGAAGTAGCAAGTACTAGGTGTGATGCTAGTAATTTTGTAGGAAGAAACCTTATTTGCAAGCTCTTTGAAACATACATCTGTCTACAAAGCCTGAAGCTATGTGTTAAAGAATAGAAGCCCTAGAACAAATTGACAGAGAGAGAGAGAGAGTGTGTGTGTGTGTGTGTGTGTTGCACATCCACACACTACCTCAATATTGGTGTTGTACATAAGAAATTTCAACCCACCCAAGGGTAGAAAATGTTAAGTGGGGACACTGAATGGGACCTCACTCCTCCCTGCCTTTTATGTAAAACAAGCACACAATGCTGTCTGTCATCTGTACATGTTGATTTTGGAGGAAAAAGGAAGAAGTGGAGGCAGACATTGTGTATGGTATGAAGCTCCAGGTGGCTGATGTGGAGAGTTGCCTCCTGTGTGGATCATAGGTCTTAAACTCTGTGATTCTGAAGATGCACACTCCAACCTATACAAGAGACATCTGTGGTTAGTAGTAGTGATAGGTTCTCTGTTGTGAAGGGAACCCCTGAATAGAGATTGACTGATTGGGTCCACTACTTCAGTGATTGTTTGGTAGGGTCAAGTGGATGCTCAGAGGGTGTCTGGCTTAAAAACCATGCTTGAAGGCAGATGTGGAGGTGCACATGTTACACCATGAAAGTGGACACTGTCATATGCCCAAGGAAGAGTTAGCACTCAAGCACTGTGATTTGGGGGCTGCTGTAAATTGTGCCTACCAGGGATTTCATGGTGTGGAATCTGTCAGTTGGGAACGTTGCTCGAGCTGTCAGAGTCCAGATATACTCTGATGACTTATAACCTGTGTGTCAATTGTAAGATTGACTTTGTCATGTTTATTTGCAGGCCCAGATTGTGAAAGCAACAGCTTGTCACAGCTTGTCACTAGAACTGATGGCCTCTTGGTGAGTGAGTGTCTGGAGAAGGCTTATCTAGGTAAGGGAATGTGATTGTCCCTTGTTAGTGCAGATATCTTGAAGACATGAGGAGCTGCAGATAGGCAGAAAAGCAAGACCTGGTACTGTTAGTGGTCTGTTCCTAGTGCAAATCTTAGAAGACGTCTGTGTGATGATGGATATATTGCCACATGAAAATGTGTGCTCTGGAGGTAGAAGGATGAAAAGCAGTCCCTCTGTTGCAATGCTGGAATGACAGTGATGAGTGTAACCGTGCAAAATCATTATATCTTCATGAACTTGTTGAGTTTGTGGAGTTCGAGAATGGGGTGCCATCCCCTACTTTTCTTTTCAGTTAAAAATAGCAGGAATGGAACCTTTTCCTTCTGTGTTGTAGAGGAACAGGTTACACCGCCCCTAATTGGCAAAGATGTTCTACCTCTTGACATAGGTGTAGTTCATGAAAGGGGTCCCTGAAAAGGGATAGGGTAGGTGAGTGGCTAGGGAGGATGGAAAGGAATGGGATAGTATAGCGAGAGAGGATAACCTCTAAGGCCCGTCCATCAGAGGTTATGGATGCCCACTGTTTGCAGAAAGGGCGTAACTAATCCATGAATAACTGGGGTAGAGACAGCCAGCATTGTAACGGGTGAGAGGTCTTCAAAGCTCTCATCCAGAACTTCAAATTTGTTTATTGGCTGATGGACAGTGGGGAACTGACCCAGATGGCTGACATCAGTGTTTTGCTCTCTGCCTTTGTCATTGTTGGTTTGCCTGGTCGTATGACCTTTGCTGGGTATAGAATTAATACCATGGAAGTTGCTAAAATTGGTACCAGTATGGTCTCCTCCGGGTTGCCAGGGTTCAGATTCCAACAGTAGGGAGAAATACCCATGAATCCTTCATGGTGTGTAGGACCTCATTGGTTTTCCCCGTGAATAATTTTTCCCCATCAAAGGGAAGGTCCATCACTGTGGATTGGATTTCTTGTGGAAAAGTGGTGGACATGAACCAAGAAGCTCTGTGCATGACTACTAATGTTGCTGTAGATCAGGGCTATTCAACTTTGGAAGCCCCGGGGGCCACAATGATACTCACAGCACATGCCGAGGGCTACAACTTAAGTGTGGTTGCATATATATGCAAATAACTTCTTTCACACTGACAGGCATGAATACAAAGATTAAGACAAGACTACACAACATGCAGGCCCCATTTAAGTCAGTTCTTCTGATATTAATAAAATGCAATAATTACCAGATTTCCACCCCTATGACAGCACTTTTAATGAGCAATGACAGTCCAAGAATTTAACTACTAAAACACATCAATAAATGACCATTGTATTGATAACTTGTTTTAGCTCCGACTCATAGGCTGCAAACAAATGGGCTCCGGGACGCATACGGCCCGCATGTTGAGTAGCCCTGCTGTAGATTATGCTGTGGTGTCTGCAGCATCAAGTGGTGCCTGTAGGGCTACGTAAGCAATAGTTTGGCCCTCAGAGACTATTACGCAAAACTGATCTTTTGGCCTCCAGGATCTCTCCAACAAAATTTGAAAACTTTGTGTAGTTCCTGCAGTCATACTTCACGAGTAATCTAATAAAGGAGAATGTTTGTATGTTTGTGCTCTAATAACTTGGACACTGTAAGAGCTACCGCAACGAAACTTTGCATGGGATAAAACTTTCTCCTGGAGGAAAGGTTAAGGTACTGTGGGAGGGTGTGACGGGGGCCCCACTCCCCTGCACTAGCTCCGCTGGCGGCAATGAGCTCCCAGGCCACCGCTGTTCTGGGCCTGTGGCACTTGCGCAGAGGCGGCACGCGGAGGACCACCCTCACGGCGCAGGCGTGCCTCAGCCGGCATGCAAACCAGTGGGCAGGTGGACCAGGGGAGAGCAGGGACGCCAGTGTGGAAAAGGGCGCTGACGGTTAAAACTGGCACCAGACCAGACACTGGGGTGGCGGGGGTGGGGAGAGAGAAGGAAGAAGGGGGAGCGGGGTCGGCTCTTTTGCACGCTGCCACCCCCCCACTTCCCCGCCACCTCCCTAACTGCTGGCCTGTGCCCCACATAGACAGCACCCCACTCCTTCCCACCTCTCCCCAACTGCCATCCTGTGCCCCACACAGACAGCGCCCCGCTCCTCCTCACCCTTCCCCCCCACCTCCTTAAATGTCACCCTGTGCCCCACAGACAGCGCATGGGATAACCTTTCATCCAGGAGAAGGTTTTAAGGTACTTTTGGACCCAATTGGGGTCCTGCCCTGCCCCCCATGGCACCTGCGTGTAACCTCCCAGGACTCGCCCCCTCCCACCCATGAGGTTACATAACCGACCCCCCTGCGCCCCCCGCTGACATGCAGTGCCCCCACCTCCATGTGCACAATGGCTCAGCCACTCGCCCCGTCCCCCGCGCGAGCTGGGACACCCCTCCTGCGTGTAACCTCCCCTCCACCTGGGGTCGCTCCCCCCCTGCCACCCTCCACTGGAAACCAAAACCAAAGCCGGCCAGCCTTTCTGCTCAGCTCACTGGGCTTATCCAAGCAGAAGGAATCCGTGTGCCTGCTGCAGCGCAGGGCAGAGGGGCCGGGTTAAACCCTTGATGCGTTACACTGCTGTGAAGCCAACCAGCTGCTGTTTGTACTGTGGGGCTCTTCTGGGTCTGGTTCCAGCCATCGGGGTTAGATGTAAGCTCTGAGCTTTTGCTTGCCACGGCAGGGCAGGTTGATCCCTGAGCCAACCTTGCAAAGAGAAGTCCCCTTGGTACTGGCCGCATGACTGTGTACTATTCTCCTGGGGGCTGGCTGCTCGGTCCTGGGGGGAGGAGGGTCCTGCTGCTCTCAGAGGGTCAGGTGTGGGCTAGGAGTCATCAGCCCCCAGGGTCTGTGGCTCTGGGGGGGCCCCTGGCTCAGGGTCCCCTCCTTTCCTAAATTTTGTTCCTCTGGTTTCCCAAGCAATGCTAGGTAAGTCCAGCTAGTATGGAATAATTACAGACCCTGAACTGAAGGGTAGAGGGGGCAAAGACCTTTCGTCCAAACAGGTCTAACCTTTGGCTGGCTTTGTTCAAAGAGGTGAAACAGAAGTGCTGGTGTCTTCTTTGAGTGCTTGCTTACGTCCATTGAACATAGGTGACTGCCTCCCTCTTCTGCAATGGGGCTCTTCACAACTAGAGAGAACGCAAAATGCAGCTGTCCCTGCTCCCAGTATCTGTAGAGGTGGGCAGGAGTTATAGGAATGCAGACTGCAGTACAGCCCTGCCAAATGAAGCATCTTGCTGCATGAAGGCATGAGATGTGAATGTACATACCGATGACCACACTGCTACTCGACAAATGTCCTGGATCGAGACATGTGTAAGGTAAGCACATGAGGAAGCCTGAGCCCTGGTGGAGAGGGCTCTAATCAACTCCAGTGGCTGGGCCCTTGCCAACTCATAGCACATGCAAATGCAGGAAGTGATCCACTTGGACAATTGCTGGGAGGAAATCGGGGAACCCCCTCCCCCCCCATGCTCCACATGGGCCTATCTGCGAAAGGCACATATTCTCTTCAGGTAAAAGGCCAGCGCCCAGTGCACATCCAGGGCATGAAGGTGCCTTTCCTCACTGTTTGCATAAGGCTTGGGGTAGAAGACCAGCAGAAAAGTGTCCCGGTCCACATGGAAGGTAGAGATCACCTTGGGGAGAAAGGTTGGATGAGGCCACAGCTGGAACTTATCCTCGAAGAACCAGGGATATGGTGGTTCTGACGTCAGTGCTCGGAGCTTCAACACCCGTCTAGCCGAAATGATGGCGATCAGGAAGGCTACCTTGAAGGAGAGTAGCAAGGCCAGAGGCTCAAACTGAGGTCCCGCGAGGCATGCCACACCAGGTTCAGGTCCCACTCTGGGAGAGGGCCTCTGGCCTGAGGGTAGAGGCATTCCAGGCCTCTCAGGAACCAGGAAGTGACATCATGAGAGAATATCAAACAGCCTTGCATGGATGGATGAAAACACAGAAATGGCTTCCAAGTAGACTAATAGTATCCAGAGTAAGGCCTTGCCGCTTCAGGTGGAGCAAGTAGTCCTGGATTTCCTGAAGGCAAGCTTCGGTTGGCACAACACGCTGTTGCTGCACCCATATGGAGAAACGAGTCCATTTGGTAGCACAGGTTGACCGCGTTGAGGGCTTTGAACTCCCAAGAACCCTCTGAATGTCTCCCGAACACATTAACTCCTGGGGGTTCGACCATGGATGAACCACGCCATCACTGGAGCAAGCTGAGGTTTGGGTGGAGTAAGCACCCGTGGTTCTGGGAGAGCAAATCCAGTCTCAGTGGCAGCCGCCTGGGCATATGGAACACCAAGCTCATCAGTGCCCCCAAACTAATGCTGATGAGGCCAGGCCGGTGCGATGAAGATCACCGTCACCTTGTCCCTTTCGACCTTTTGCAGGACTTTGTTGAGGAGGGGAAAACTGAGGAAAGATGTAGGGGAGACCCTCCAACCACTGGTACAGGAACGCATCCAGAAGAGAGCTCTGCTCGAGGCCAAACTGGGAGCAGGGACAGCTGCATTTTGCATTCTCTCTTTCTCGTTGTGAAGAGCGCCGTTGCCGAAGAGGAAGGCAGTCATATTGGGGTGAAGAACACACTCATGGTGAGAGCACTCTCTGCTGAGATGATCTGCAATTGCGTTCTGGACCCCTGGGAGGTGACGGGTTTCTAGCACAATGCTGTGCAGGATGCAAAACTCCCACAGAGTCTCATAGCTTCCCTGCAGAGCTCTAGGAAGCAGGCCCCTCCTTGCCTGTTTATATAGTACATGATGGTGGTGGTGTCTGTGAGGATGTGCACCACCCTGCCCATGAGGTGAAGGAGAAACACCTCACACACCTTCCTGATCACTCCGAGTTCTTTTATGTTTATGTGGAGCGATCTCTCTTGAACAGACCACATGCCCGGAATGCGAAGGTCTCCCAACTGCAGTCTGAAGCATTGTCTATTAGTTCTCTCGAGTGCAGTTGAGGATGGTACAGGATGCCCAACATCACCTAGTCTGAGCTTATCCACCAGGCCATGGCTGACAGAACTTGGGATAGAACCATTACCACCCTTTCCAGAGAATGTTTTACTGGTACATACACTGTGGCCAGTCACTGTTGGAGGGGCCTCATTCTGAGGCTGGCCAGGGACACTACGTACATGTAAAGCAGCCATATGCCCTAGGATCTGCAGACACATCGTGCTTTAGTCATGAGGGGCGTTCACAAATGAGAGCCAACAAAGCCTTGAATCTCTCGAGGGAGTGATGCTCTGGCCGTGGTTGAGTCCAGAACTTCTCTTCCGAACTCCATTCTTTTGAGTTGGTACCAAGAGGGACATTTTCTCATTTATCTGAGGCCAAGCTGGTGGCACATGTCCAGGAGGAGACTCGCGTCGTGCTGGACCTTCCGTCTCGATGGGCGCCTGCTGAGCCTGTCATCCAGGTAAGAGTACACCTGTACACCCTGACACCTCAGGTATGCTGCAACCACCAACATGCACTTGGTGAAAACCTTGGGGATCGCAGATAGGCCGAAGGGTAGGACAGCAAATTGGAAGTTTCTTTCCCAGTATGAATCTTAGGAAGCACATGTGACCTTCCAAGATAGTTATATAGAAGTACGCATCCTTGAGGTTGAGGGCAGCATACCAGTCCAGGTCAGAAATGGTAGCCGCCAGGGAGACCATATGGAACTTGAGGCAGACCAAATATTTGTTGAGGCTCCACAAGTTCAATATAGGCTGTAGGTCCCCCTTTTGCCTTGGGGATCAAAAAGTAGCAGGAGTAGAAACCTTTGTTATCAAACGCTGGTGGTACCCTCTCCACTCTCCAACATGGAGCAACTGCTCCTGCTCGTGAGAAGGGTCCCTGAAGAGGGACGAGGGCGGAGGGTGAGCTGGAAGTTATAGAAATACTGAACAGTGGCTAGGATTCAACAGTCCAATGTAATGTCCTTCCCTGCCAGGAGGAAGGGACGGAGCCTGAAGGACAACAGGCAGGAAGGATCTTGGGAGTCTAGTATATCGTTCCCAGGTACACCCTCAAAAGCAACACTTGCCCTGAGGTTCTGCCTGACTGGTTGATTGCTGGTCAGATGGAGGATGGTGGCCCTGTGTCTGCTTGGGGTGCTTTGGGTGTGAATGGGCTCTCTCCTGGCAGGGATAGTGGCCCTTTGGTTGGGAAGACTGGGGCTTAAACCTCTTCCTCTCAGACCCTGCAACACAGAGGCCTAGGATTTTCAAGGCCAACCTTAACTGAAAGCTGACCGAAGACTAAATCTTTCTGCCAAACAAGTCCAAGTGTTTGTGGAGTCTTTATTCTTGGGGGTGGAGGCTGGCTGGCCCTTGTGCTCCCAGCTGGTGGATATTCCAATACTTAAATTTATCCAGCCAGTAGAAAACAATCCCTATGGTACCATACTGGTCACAATATTTTGTCAACAATATTTTTCCCTTTACTGCAACCCAGCTTTTGGCATCCAGCTAGACCCACCAAATCAAAGCTTTACCAATTCCAAAGGATTGGACACATTAACATCCAGGTTGGCTTCTAGGTGACCAGTAAGGTATCAGAGGCTATTTTCTGCTGGCTGGGTAAATTTAAGTATTGGAATCTCCATCAGCTTCAGGGAGTGGCTCCCCCATTCTTTACAGTTCACCCTAATTGAATAAATCCAGTGTGGCTCCTGAAACCCCTATACTCCATAGTTTCTGCAAGAGTTCATTCCACAGTTTTAGAACAACTGCAGAAAATGATCCATCTCCTACAGACAGATGTTACCCTTATATAGCAAGGTCCACTGTTCCAAAAGGAGTGGAGTTGACTCCGTTTTTCTTCCAATGGGCTTCGGCAATCATTTAGAAACCCTAGATCCAGACAAATACTATAAAAACTAAAGGACTTGATAACATTCTCTGAGAAGCCAGTGTAAAGAGCAGAAGACTTTGATGTATATGTAGTGTCCCACACTGCTGAAAAGACATGCTTCAGCAGTCTGTATTAGCCAAAGCTTACCAAGATCTGATTGCTGAAATCCCTATGTAGGCAGAGGCGCTAAAGACAGGTATAAACAAAGCCAGGTCACCATCTGTCAGAATGGGAGTTTTCAATCTAACCCCAAAGCAGATCTCACAGCATTACTTATGGGCTTTGCTAAGTTGGAGTTGATGGTAGGATAGTCTTATGGGGGTAAAGACTAGGTGGAGGTATGTGCTCTCTGCATGGTGCTGACTCTTACATACATGTCTTACTGGTTCATCTAATGACAGCATAGAGATGTTGAAGATTTAGTAATGGAGATTGCAGTTTCCCATCACTAATTGTTGGGTGTGCACATTACCTGGTACTCTGCCACCTCACTCAAATGGAACAGGTGTCCTTTTGTGGTCAACAACTTCAAATACTACAGAGAGGTCAAGGAGAATGAGAATGGACATCTGGCCACTATCCATTGACAGAAGAACATAGTGCATCAAGACTTAGTGGGTCCCAGTCCACATCCCAGCTTGAATCCAGATTGTTGTTTTGAACAGAAAGGATGATTTATTCATATCATACCTTGGAAATGAAATATTTTTCAATCAGCAACTAGGGAGGGGTGTTAAAAACAGCAACTATTAACTTTAAACATTTTATAAAATCAGCAGGCCCAGATAATTTGCACAAAGAAAGGAGAGCAGCAGAATACAGATCCTATAGTTCAGAAAAGCAGCCTGGAACTCAGAACTGCTGGGCAGGACCTCCGGGAGGCTAATATGAGGGGGAAAGGAGTCCCAAGAGCTGGCTGTATTTTTAAAAAGCCTTATTGAGGGCACAGGAACAAACTATCCCAGTGTGCAGAAAGAATTGCAAAATACAGCAGGAACCTACTTGGCTTAGCAGAGAATTCTTCCATGAGCTTAAACTCAAGAAGAAAGCTTATAAGAAGTGGAAACTTGGGACAGATAGCTATGGAGGAGTATAGAAAAATATTGCTCAAGCATGCAAGGGTGTAATCAGGAAGGACAAAGCACAATTGGAGTTGCAGCTAGTAGGGGAGATAAGAGGTAACAAGAAGGATGTCTACAAGTATGTTAGCAATAAGATGGTGGTCAGGGAAAGCATGGGGCTCTTATTGAATAGGGAAGACAACAGTGACAGACGATGTGGAAGAAGCTGAAGTATTCAATACTTTTTTTGCCTTCCTCTTCACAGACAAGATCAGCTCAGACTGCTGCACTGGACAACACAGTATGGGGGAAGTGGTGAGCAGCCCTTAGTAGTGAAAACAGATTAAGGACTATTTAGAAAAGCTGAACATGCAGAAGTCCATGGGGCTGGATCTAATGCACCCAAGGGTGCTGACAGTTGGCTAATGTGGTGATTAGGGGAGGTCCCAGATGATTGGAAAAAGCAAATGTAGTACCCATCTTTTAAAAAGGGAAGAAGGGACTCTGGAGAACTAGACTGGTCAGCCTCCATCTCAGTCCCTGGAAAAATCATGGAGCAAGTCTTCAGGCAATCCATTTTGAACCACTTGAAGGAGTGGAAGAAACAGTCAACATGGATTCACCAAAGGCAAGTAATGCCTGACTAACCTAGTTGCCTCCTATGATGAGATAATTGGCTCTGTGTATATAGGTAAAGCAATGGATGTGATGTACTTTGACTTTAGCAAAGTCAAAGACTATGGTATCCCATAGTCTTCTTGCCAGCAAGTTAAAGTAGCATGAATTGAATAAATGGATTATAAGAGGTGGATAGAAAACTGGTGAGATTATCAGGTTTAAATGGTAGTGATCAACAGTTCAGGGTCTAGTTGGCAGCCAATATCAAGCTGAATGACCCCAGGCCAGTCCTGGGGCCAGTTTTGTTCAACATCTTATTAATGATCTGGACAATGGGATGGATTACACCTTCAGCAGGTTTGCATATGATGCTAAACTGGGGGAAGGTAGATATGATGGAGGGTAGGTATAGGGTCCAGAGTTACCTAGACTGTGAGCAATTAACCTTTGGAATGAACTTGCATGGGGATATGGTGGATTCTCCCCCTCAGTCCTTTTAAAATATATGGTCAAAAACTTTGTGCTTTAATAGACATCACTGAATGAAGTTCTCTGGTCTGTTTTGCAGATGGTGAAAATGGATCACAATGGTCCCTTCTGATTATTAAAATCTAAGAACTAATAGTATTTTGTTAAATCCCAAAGATTTGGGCATATTTACACAAGTGTTCTAAAAGCCACGCTTAATGCAATAATATATCCAATTAAAAACTCAAAATATCGGTTGTTGTATGTAACATTTTATCTTTTTTACAAGTCTATTAATATTTTCTAGAATCAGCACATTAAGAATTTTTAAAATTATACTGTTTTCAACAACTGTATGTTGATTTGGAAGTCAATACAATGGATACAACTAATTGATTCTGAACTTTATAAAAGTTTCTATTGAGCTAGCCATCAAATTTGATCAAGTTGCTCTGTATACACTATGTTCAGAAAGAAATTATGATCCAAATATATTGTTTGGGAGAGAGTCACTTTGCTGATTCTCCATTTGTATTCCTGTTCTGTACATGCATTGTTGCCATAACCATGTTTCACCAAAGAATCTTTACACTAAAAATCAAATGCAAGTAGTATTGGAGGTTAACATTTAGTAAATTACCAACTGAGAACTTCCAAAAATTCTTTGCACATTTTTACTCACTCATGAAGAACCACTGGACAGTTTCTTCAAAATGCAGATACATTTATTAAACCTGCCAATTTGCAACACTTGCATTGTCCTCATAGTATACAAGGTGGAGCAGGAATGTAGTGACTGGATATACTTTGATCAGTGTAGAAAGTATACCTAAACTTACCAAGAAGTTATACGTAACAGGTATAATTAAGATGTATATTGAGAACATTTCAAGTGGAGAGTTAAAGATAGAATTAATGAAAATTACACAGTAATTAGAGATTTTAAGCCTGCTTCCTGTTTAGAGTATCAAAAATATCCTAAATTAAATTGTAGAGACCAAAATGTTTACAAGATATAAACCCTAAAGAAGGGAGGGCATATGAATGAGTTCAGAAGCTTGTAGTAAAATCAGAATGCTGGGGTTAATTCAGGTAGATGGTTGCCTAGAATTGTAAACATTCCTAATATAGGTACCAACCCACATCTATATTATTGTTCGTCAGTTCTGCAAATGTATGTATTTTGGTTCATGGCATACCACTACCATGACTTATAGTGGCCTAGGGACCTCCTAGTACAAATAAGAGGACTTGCTCCCTATCCCAGACACCACTTTAATTTTGATGATGCAATAAGAAGGTAACAAATGAGGATGGGATGAAACATCAATAAGATTACATAGTTATTCAGCAAAGATTTGTTCAGTGCTTTTTAAAAATTAAAAGCACAGTTTAAGAAGTATTTTATTGTTGTAGAAGATTGGAAAGAAGCCTAACAAAGCAGACCAATATACTGCATGAAGTTAGAGTAACCAAGATGGAAGTTGTAGGCTTGGAAACAATTCTAGTTGTATGTATAGTAAAAAAAGACTGGAATTTACAAGTGGCTTGAAGAAGGATGTGGTAGGATGGAATGCAGCATGAGTGTGTAGGGCACGAAGAAAGCTACTGTCAGATTACACTCAAGAGGCTTACATGACAGGAAACAATGACAGATGAGGTAATGCACTGGGTTTTCATAAAAATTAATAAGTTCTTATCTTTATCTCCACTACATTCAAACTACACACAGTCTGGACATGCTCTTCTGCCCCCAACTACAGTTGATGTAAAGAGGATTTTGCAGAGCCCTCACCTCAAACAACCCTGGATAAGGCTAGATGTTGAATGACTATAAAAGAGAGACTAGTATTGATAGTAATTTGGAGACGTATAAACCACAGTTAATTCATGTCCATTTGGCCTAAACATCTGATTGCCACAAACTGAGCCATGGATCTACTTACCATATTTTTGGAAGAGAGAGAAAACAGGTATTTAAGAAATCCACATTTTAGATTAATACCTAAAAATAGTACTTAGCTCTTATGTAAAACTTTTCTTCAGCACTCAAAGCACTTCACAATCTTTAATGTATTTATCCTCACAACACCCTGTGAGGTAGGAAAGTATTTTCTACTTGTTTACAGATGGGAAACTAGCACAGAGAAATTAAGTAACTTGCCAGTGGTCACTCAAATATGTTAGAGAAGGTAATTGAATCCAAATCTCCTGTCCCAAATTATAAACTAGGGTACTAATCACTGGACCCTCTCTTCTCTCATTAAGTCTACTGTCCAACTAAAATTTTTACTGTTTTCTGATCCCATATGACCTCTGAGTATCCTACATTTTAGTACAAAGGAACAAGTCACTATTCAGCCCATTAAGAGGCAGGTAAGTAGTAGCTAGCACCTAGAAACCAAAGTGATGGGTATCTTATAGATGCACATGGGGAGATAAAACCTAGAACTAGATCATCTATTTATATTTTGAGCAAACTGCATGAAATCTTTGAAGTAAATTGTTTTATGTTGGGACTCTCAGCAACTAAGAGAGGAAGGGTTGATTTGAAGGGAATAACTATGCTTCATATACTAATTAGCCAAGTATTCTTTGTCAGTTTGCTCTGAAGGTATCTAAAAATCCCATCTATTTACTGCAAATGCTACCCGTTTTGAAAACTTCACCTCAGAAATAACTGTCTCCAAAACTTTAATTTAATAATAAATGAACCGTGCTAGTGTGCTATGTAATATTAATTGCTAAGTGATTAATCATTAGCAATTAATATTAAAAGTAAGTTACAACTGAGTAATAGTGCAGGAACAGAAACAGAGTACAAATCCATCAGATAGTATAGAATCCTAAATGTATAACTCTGCAATTCTGGTTGGCATCTATCCAACAGAACTGAAGTAGGGTAAAAGGTGCAAGATATAACTAATTTTGTATGCATTGTTTTCAATGTTGCTTCCAGTAAAAACAGTTCTCACATTTTATACATTGTATTTGTTTCAAATGTAGAACAAGTTAGACTCATCTAACAGGGTTCTTGTGAAATCTTAAACAAAACGTTAGTAATTGGATTTGACAGTCATTCTAAAGTATAAATGGTGTATACACAATAAAAATGATTCCAGTCCTATGCATGCAAAATATACTGAAAAGTGTTTTAACAAAAAAAGTCTGACTAATTGTAGAGGGAAACTATGCACATATGTTGATGTTTTGACCAAGTTAGGTCAATTTTGAATACTGGATAGTCAAATTAACAGTATTGTACATAGATTGTGTCCACAATTCTACCACTGTCCATTTTACACTTTCATATCACAGGTTTTGCAGCAGCAGGTTGTGTAGAAAACTAAGACCTCTGCTGGTATAAATTGGCATAGCTTCACCAAAGTCAGTGAAGCCAAGCAGATTTACAATACTTGAGGATCTGATATTAAACTATGAGACCATAGCAGTTCTTTTTAATTCAACAATTTAAAAAAACCAGAAGTTTTGTGGCTTTCATAGCCTTATTTCTATTCCAATTTATCAGTGTTGTGTGGTAAATAAGAATTCTAGAACATTAAATATTTTGAAGTTATGGCTGTTTAAAGGATACTGAATGCAGTCAGTGTTCCATTCCCCAGTGGCAAGAGTTAGAGATGCATCACCAAATATAGGTACATTCTTTTGCTTGAACAAATATATTTACAAAATAACAATAAAATGTGAAGCATCTAGAGCTAAGTTAATTGGATTATAAGTGTTGAGCCACAGATAATTTTCTTTCAAATAAAGAGAAAGCTTGTTCATTTCAAAACTAGCAGGTGTAACAGCCTACAGAACAGAGCTGAATCACAAGAGCACACTACTGAATAAGTACAAAGAGCATGTCTCAACATGAAATTATCTTCCATTAAAAATCAGACTGCAACATCTATATTTAAACAACTTTATTAACATAGTCAAGCAGTGATTAACATTCACATCTATTATGTCACATCATACAAATGTAAATACAAAATTACTACAGTACAATATATATTCTCTGCATGATCCAAAATATTTGGTGGCCCCAAAAACTCTTTAAAATTCAGCAGCTTATCAAAAATTAAAACCATATTCTATTTAAAATGAAGTTCTGTTAGTACAGAGGCAGACTTCAAGAAATATCACTCAATTTAGTACAGCTTGAGAGATTGCAGGAGGATATGTTTGAAGGAAACATTCTAACATGGCAGGTACAAGAAACATCAGATTTAAAGCTTCCAAGCAAAACTCATACAACCTAAGTTGTCAGCAGAAAGATCCAGTCATTTTGCTAATTCTAATCTATTCTATTTACTGCATCCAATCTTAACAGTTTTAGAAATGTTTAGGTATAAAGTAAGGTCAGTTACAACATATCCACCTCTTTTTCCTTATGAAATAAGGTCCTCTTAACAACAGGAAATTTCTACAACTAATACACAGTGTTGTCCAATCATTGCCCCCACAAAAGTCACCCAGGTTTTCCCAGTTTTGTTGCTCATCCATAGAAAGGTATTTAAGGATAAAGTAGCTCAATGATATCAGCTTCCAGAAAAGAGACTACACTTTAAGCCTTTAAATTGTCTTTTTATACACACATTTTAACCTCCTTTTTCATGAATACATTCAAATTTGTAAGTATCTTCTTATTTTAGCATAACACATGTTGGAAAGGCAAGCCACAATGTACTTACTACAGTTTTCATTTAAAGTAACTGATTTATCTCCAATAATTAAGCACAAAAAGAACCATCTGCAGACAATGTTTTTGTATTGGAGGAGGCTGTCTAGTAAGCTGACAGATAGCAGTCATACTGGAGAATATACATATATATCTACAACTAGTGTCTCAAATGTGTACCCAAGATTAGCTATTGATTACATATTATTGGCAATATGTAAGCTAACTGTTGTATGCCAACAATATCAGTGTCTAACTTAACTTTACTGCTGCTGCTAAGTAGTTTACAGCAGCCATTTCATTATAGATCTGAATCTTTACCTAACACTACAGTAAAAAAAGTTAGTCTGTAGATTCTATACAATATTTTAAAGGTCCATCAACTTGCATAAAAAGAATATTGAGAAGCCGTTAATGCCAAGTTATAATTTTTTAAAACATTTGAAAAAAAACTTCCTATGCAATGCTGTATTTAAAGCACTATTTAAGTATTTTAGTTGCTGTTATGCATGGATGAAATCTTCAAGGAAGATTGTTTTGCACCTTTATCTGTTAATACATTCAATATGAATAAAATAGGTGGCTTATGTGAAAAAAGTCATTGTTATTCTATAGCAGGTTAATTTAGATTGTAAGAGTTTAGACATTTATGAAATACATAAACTGGTATAATTAAGATGTGTTTTATACATATGTTGCGAACAAAAAGGGTACAAGTGCATTCACCTGAGATAAAACTAGCATCTGAATATTTCATCTCTGAGTAGCAATGAGTTTCAATTGAAGAAAGCCATTTAAAATTTAAAAAAATATACATATGATTATACATATATGCAGCTTAAGTAATTCAGAACAATGCTAAAGAAAGTTAAAAATCACAGTGTGTGTCAAGATTGTTTACTACGTCAAAAAATCATAATGGCTATACATTTTAAACCCATTCTTTTAAAAGTGATCTCGTGGGTATAACCTCTAATAAGTAGCAATAAACTGAAAACATAATAATTAGTTTATTATGATTTTAATTATCTACATACTGATTTAGAAAATAATCAAGGTTCAAAAAATTTACAAAAGTGATCATTTTTACTTCCATTGCCTAAAGTCATGAAATAGCCTACAAATTTTTTTAATGAAAATACTTGTTTTCTGAATTCATAAAAATGAAGAACCGTGGTTCTGAACTTGAAGACTAACTTAACTGTAATTTAGAACCGCCAAGATGATGCATTTAAAATTTTAAAAACACTTTCTGTTACCAACTTAGGTTGATCAGCAGCTTTTGTTCACTGTTAGAATCCTTCAAAAAGGGAAACTCAAACAGGAAAAACAAGGCATATAAAAAACAGTAAACACTGACCCTCCTGAGGTTCCTACAACAAAAATATTCAAGTAGAAAATCTACATATCACTTAGCAGCGGCTATTTCTGTAGTTTCGCACACTAACAGCACTTTATTCAGTGTGTAAGGAGCAGATGAAGTAAGCCGTGCTTTTAGCATGCCAAGATGCAGAAACACTGGAATGTAACAAACACAAACGCACAATTCTATTGGTATAAACATTCAGTCGACATTCAAAAACTGTCAAAACTACACCACAAGAATTAAGATGCTTTTTATATATCCCATGATGCAACAATTTGAATTACAATGATTAATGCTGAATCAGAACTTTTCTTACCTCAAGTTATAACTTACATGTCTTCTGCAAATGCCTATACTATTATGCATCAAGAATATCGTTTAATTTGCCTTAAAATATATCAGAGGATTTATAAAGTAATATAAGGATGGCAGTATTGTTTAATTTTGTACTGGTTTTGATTATATTCCTTACTGCTATACCAGTTCACATCTGTAAACAGTCACATTTACAGATGCCCATTTAATATATACACATAAGTGGATATGAAGGGCTAATCTGACTGATTTTTTTCCTCCAGTTAGTGGGGTTGCTGCAACTGTTACAGCTGAATTTAAATAAAATCCAAACACTACACTATAAAGTAGGTTTTTCTATTATATACAATTTTTTAATCTGAAAAGGCTGTAATTTTTTTTTCCAGAAACTGTTGCCAAATATTTAACTGATACAAGAAATTAAAACAAACTTGGGTTGAAGCAAGATTCTACCTCATATTTTAATAGTATTGTCGGACATATTTTTAGTCAAAGAAACCTATTACCCACTGACTTTAGAATTAATAGCTAAGGAAGAGTTGTAGTTTCTAAAAAAAGCAATTAAATTTGAAAGCAAATTATAACATGCAGTTCTGATTAAACAAAAAGGAGTAAGTACTAGGCATTACTGACTTTAGTCAGTACACGCCAAAACTATCTTCAAGCAACTATAATCTACTATAATTTTGAAAAGCCAAAAAAAAGGAATGTGTAAAACTTGTGCATGCTACCATGCATTAAAAAACCTCTTTAAACAGCATTTATTACATATCTCACACAGCTCAAACTTCTGTGCAATGGCTAAATTATTCAAACATTCTTAAAGAATAGAACCATGCAAAGAAGATTAAGTTCTTACAAAAACTGTTATCCAGTATTCATTCTGCAATGCAACAATAAGAAACTAAAACTATAAAAAGGCTGTTATGGCTTAATTTTGTTTTATAGATTAATTATGCAGCACTTGAAAAATGGAAAGGTGCGGCTTCACCTCTGACCAGCAGAGTTAAAATCTCTCCATTTTCCTTTATCATCATGGGATACTCTTTAGGCATTCTAAATTAATAAAGACTTGCACTTTCAGATGGACACAAGATCAAGTGTACCAGTTAGGTTTTCACATTCACAGTACATAAGAAAATACACATGGAAGGAAAAGTAAAGGGTTAACTTAACAAGGATTTATTCACAGGAATACACGTAAGTAGAGAAAAACAACAGAAAAGCCAAACAAATGAAATGAAGAGGATCCAAACAAACTTTCACTCTGTAGCTTTTAACCTGCACCCTTGTGCACTTAACTACGACACAAAGGGCCACCAACATGCGCCGATACAGTGTAGATACCCTGCATTACATCCATTAACTTAAACATCTCTTAAAGATCATGCTTTGAACAAAAAAGGTAATATGTTGAGTGGAAATAAACAATGAAATATAGCAATCATGTCATCAACTTCTACAATTGTCTTTACTTGCCAACTAACATTTATGCACCCTTTAACAGGTCTTCTTACCACATAACTCATTTTTAGAAGAAGTTCTGATAAAATCACTAGTAGTATATAACCATGCAGAAAGCACATCACACTGACAGCACAGAGGCAAATATTTTGCACAGCTATATCAGCTTTCCACATTGTGCTGGTTACACACAATACAATATCAATCTTATTCTTAACAGATCCTAAAAGGTATTTCAAGGCCTAATTGTAAACTACAGTACTTTATTATCTATATTCTTAATAAAAATAAAATCCACAATTTAAAAAAAGGAATTTTAAATGCAGGGCCATATTAAATTGGTAAACTGCAACACAAAACTGGCGCAACATAAGTAAAAGTATACCAATCTCACTCTATGTGATTGATGCAAGCATGCTACTTTCCCACTAATTTAAATTACTTCTGATTACTATGAGCCAGAATGCATGCCTGAACCTTAAACTGCACGTTAAGAATAATGCCTTACTCTAGAAATTAAATCTAATGAAGTACAACCATCAAATCATATCCACTACTTTAAAGTTTTTAATGTAGAATTAAGATGTCAATCTTTCCTTGGAAATGCCCCTCCCCCACCCCCAAAAACGAAAGGAGTGACTCATTTGGCATCTTGCAAGTTGCTTCATTTTGTTAAAGTTAACCTTTATTACGGGGTTTCTATATTGTACACTGCAGGTGCCAGTTCCTAATACAGGTAGCAAGCTGCATTTTAACTGTACTAACTTCATTTGTGTAGTTCTTCATTAACATGCAAATACCTAGGAATCCCATCAAGCAGGATGAAATAATGAGAAAACCCTTACTTAACAAAAAGCCTTTGCTGTTTATAACCCCCCGCCCCCATTCTTAGGTTTACTTTATTGTGCGCAAAATAGTTTTCTGTTTTACGTATCACTATGGTTCAATTATATGGTTCTTGTTTTGGTACAATTCCCCATAATATTCCAGAATGTGCTGTTTTGTGAATAGGTTCTCTTTTTTGCTTCTTCACATCCAGTGCAGAGTTGTAACAGGAGACAGATTTCCACCCACAAAGGCTCCAGATGTTAAAACGTTCCCAGATCGACTTAATACAGTGACGGCAACACCTCCCTCCCGCCCCTCCCAGTAGGCTTGGGATTGTACTGTATTCCCTACTGGTTTACCCTTCCCCCCAGTAAAGGGTAACATTTTCCCTGGGTGCAGAGGCTCCCTCATAGTCGCCTAGACTGAAGGACCTGTAAAAGAAAAGTAGCACAATTAAGTGTTTAGAAACAGAATTAAATTTACTAAGCTATGCAAGGTCAAAAACAAACACATTTTATGGTAAACGTCCACTATTTTTTAAATAGATACAGCATTCAGATTTCAACAACCTTAATATATAAACACATATACATATTATACATTTTCATAGTTAGAAAATAACACAGCTATCCTCTCAAAGTTTTTTCAGTTACAGACTAACAGTCTTGCAGCACCTTAAGGTGCGTCTAAACTACACCCCTCGTCGGCAGAGGATATAAATTAGACAAATCGAAAGTGCAAATGAAGCGGGGATTTAAATATCCTGCGCTTCATTTGCATAATGGCAGCCGCCGCTTCTTTTCGAAACGGGGCTTTTCAGAAAAAAATGGCAGTTTAGACAGGGCATTTTCGACAGAAATGTCCCGTTTCGAAAGATCCTGTACTCACTTTGAGGAGTACGGGACCTTTCAAAACAGGGCATTTCTGTCGAAAATGCCCCATCTAAACTGCCTTTTTTTTTAAAGCCCCGTTTCGAAAAGAAGCAGCAGCCGCCATTATGCAAATGAAGTGCAGGATATTTAAATCCCTGCTTCATTTGCGCTTTCAATGTGTCTAATTTACATCCCTCTGCTGACAGAGGGGTGTAGTTTAGATGTACCCGTGGAGACTAACAAAAAATGTAGATGGTATCAGCTTTCCTGGGCATAGCCACTTCACACAAAAGCCCATGATACCATCTACATTTTTTGTTGGTCTGTAAAGTGCTGCAAGACTATGTTATTAATTTTGTTCTAAGTCAGGAAAGCAACAAAATCTGCCTGCTTTTAAAAAAGTATACCAACAAGTCCACTCCCTATAGTGCCTCCACATTTACTTTATTCTCCTTATGTGGGTCAGACTTAAATTGAGGTTGTTTGTTGCAATGGTGGACAGTATCAACTACTAGGTAATTAGGCTGGGGGTAAGAAAACAAGAAGTCCATGTCTTACTAGTAAGCAGGCCCATGGAAAATACTTGAGCCGGAACAAAGAGTGACAGAAGCTGGTATTGTCACACGTCCTCTGATGACTCCATAATAGCCTCATCCATGGGCAATGCTAATTTGGGTGGCTCAAGTAGACTGGAGAATCTGGAAAAGCTATCTCCTGGCTTGTGGTTACCCTTTTTGTTAGGGGCTTCATCTTCCTGGGCTTGGGAAGAAGGGATGTTAGGTGCTGATGGCAAAGCTGTTAGGGGGCAGGTGGCTGGAGCAAGGGGCCTGAATATTGACCTCTGCAGTGAGCACAAGGATCCCATAGTGGCCACTGCATGGGATAGGGGAAGAAGATATGGTCATGGCTGACCATACTACTGAGGGTACATTTTTTGGTTTAATGGGCTGTGACTGCCATGGAAGCCATGCATGAGTTGGAGAGGAGAGGAGAGGAATGTTGTGATGAGAATCTGCTTGTCCATTTAGTGGTCACTATAGTTAGAAAGGGCTGGTAACGTAGGAGGCTCAGCCAGAGACAGCATGGGAAATCGGTCGGTGTTGAAGAGCAGCAAGAGCGGTGTCAAAGACTGGGCAGTATTTCTATAGTAGGATGGTTGTAGTGGTGCCATCTTCATCTGTTGTGGGGCGGTGCTGCAGTCCTGTGGTTGAATAGGTATCATGTTTAGGACTGTGTGTTGGGTGGTGATGCAGCACTGGTGGAAGAAGCATCTAGGCAGGAGATATTATCAGCGCCGAATCCAGCGCCGAAGAGGGTGGTGCCAGGCTGGAGGCAGCACGCATGTGGTCCTGGTTGGTAATGGACACAGCCCGTGCTAGCACTGTGCCAGAAGCTTCTCCTTTAATAATGGCAGGATGTCAGCATTGCTGGGAGACTTGACCAGGGAAACTCTCCCCTTTTGAGAATCCCGTGCAGGAGGAGTGCTGGACCATTTCCTTGGGGCCTTAGAAGGCTTAGGCTTGTCTTTAGGGGGAGCCTGAGGGTCTTGACATATCTCTTCAGCCTCCTCAGAGCCAATCATCATCATCTTCAGGCACAACGCAATCATGCCTGGCCCTAGCAATAAGGCTGGAACAGTGTGAGCATTTGATGAGAATGTGGGTGTCTCCCAGACACCTCACACAAGAAGAGTGGCCATCGGACACTGGGCCAGGGTCACAACGTGTCATACTTCTTAAACCTGGCATAATGGTGGGAAGTCAACCACAGCCTCATGCCAACCATTGTTCTTGTGTCTCTTAGCTCTGTTCTCACTCTCTCTCACTGTGTGTGTGTGTAGCTCTGTTCTCACTCGTGGGGGGGGGTGTGTGTGTGTGCATATATATGATACACACTTTATTTTTGAAGAATGAGAAACTAACCAACTACTGAAGAAAAACTAACTAACTAGAGGAATTAACTATTTTTTCTCTTCTCTAACATGGCAAGGATGCAGCGCTATGAAGATCCGTCTGCAGCTAGAGATGGCAGAAAAGGAACCGAGGAGGGCACAGCCACACACGCAATCCATTAAGGTGCAAATGTCTGAGGTGCCTACAGAGCATACATTACCCGGCCAACTACTGCTCAAAAATCTCTGACCTGTGGCACTGGGATAACCTGACATCTACAGTGGAGCACTCAAAGAAGAATCATAAAATACAAGAACTTGGAAGGCACTTTGAGAGGTCATCAATTCCAGTCTTCTGCCCTCATGGCAGGACCAAGCACCATCTACATCATCCCTGACAGATGTCTATATAGCCTGCTCTTAAATATCTTCAGTGATGGAGATTCCCACCATATGCATTTGTTAGTGCAATGACATGTATTATTTCAAGACATAAAATTGAGAAATTTTGTATAGGTATCATGGAAATGTAGCAGCACTGGTAATATTTCTAGTCAACAACATGATCTTGTTCATCATGATTTCTGTCAAGAGCATGTGGGTTATCGCAGTCCTTATTCCCTTGGCATGCACACAGTTCTGTTCAGGGAAGCTTGTTTGGACTACAGACGTGATTTTGTAGTGACTCGTACTGGTACAGGTGCAAATAAGGTCTTGTAGAACAGTGGTTCCCAAACTTTTTTATGCTGCAGTTCGGTAAACCCATTCATAAACTTTTGGTGGACCAGTAACATTTTTTGCACATTTATTATAAGAATTAATTTCAAGAGGTCACATTATTTTACACTGCATCTGCATGCACACAATACATGTTGTAACAGATCAGAGTTTGCAGAGATCTACAACACTAAAAGAAATTCACAGAAAGAATTCCCTTCTGGCTGCTGGGTGGGGCAGCTGCTCCCCCAGGGACAACTGGTGCCTCCAGAGGGAGGGGAGGAGCGAGAGGCATCCCCCCAGGGGCAGGGGGCATGTGGGGCACCTATTTAGCAACTGAAATTTTGTCAGGAGCGTAGGAGCTGGTGCCTCCAAGTGCTACCACCAGTCACCTCTGCCTTCCCTTGCTGCCCTATGAAGTGGGGGAGCTGCCATTGTATCTTCCCCCATCTCCTTCTGTACACAACCCCTACCCTGTGCCTCCCTCTTCCCAAGGCAGTATGCTCTTGCTCCCACAGTTTCCCATTCAGACTACCTCCCTGCATCCCCCTCTCTCTCCCGGTGACCCCTCCCCTCAGAGTTTCCCCTCCATTGCACCCCTGCTCCCATCTGCCCCATAAGTCTCCCCTGAATCTCTACAACATCTCTTCAGCACCTCCTGCATCCCTCTCCTTCCCCCCACCTCACAAATCCCTGTTACCCCTGGCGACCCCCCAGGCCTGGCTCTCCCTGCCCCACACATGCTGGAAGCTGGCAGCAGCTTCCCTGGGCAGGGATCACACTCAGCACTGCTAGGAGCAGCCCAGGACCAAACTCTCCCCCTGCAGACCTGGGGCACTGCTCCAAGGGGGAACAGAGGGAGGGTCTCTCTTACTTGCCCCCCCCCCCAAGCGCTGGGCTGGGCAGGGGCTGGCCAGGCTGGGGGTAGTGCCCTCAGAGAGGCTCCTGGGGAATGGCAGAACTAGTCCTGCTAGAGATTCTCCCTTCCTGCTACAGCCTGGGCTCTGGGGGCCCAGCAGCAGCCTCTGCCAGGACTTGGGGACCCGGCATGGATCCTGGCCCCAGAGTTACTACGAGCAGCTGCTGCGAGTCGCTTTCTGCTTCGGAGGTCAAGCCCAGCCCTGGATTCCAGGGCCCCTGCCTGCTATTTCTGGATCCCAGCAAGCAACCTGCCACGCAGCAGCCCCTACCCCTGGGGGCCCTACAGCTCCTTGGCTTGGGCAGTGTGTCTCCTGTTTCAAGGCAGCGTCATGCAGAGAAGCCAAACCAATACTGGGCACAGGGAGAGGAGACAATCCCAGGAAGAGGAAAAGGGGGAGCAGACTGGGCCTTGCTTCAGAGCCCCAGCGAGCCAATTATAAAAGCACGGGCATGGCCCAGCATTAGTCAGGAACCACTGTTGTAGAAGCTCAGCTACCACTGACCCCTAGATGAATACAGGAAGTGGTAGAAAACTATCAAAGCAACTGAGTCTGACCTTACACTACAAAAGCAGTCAAGCAACAACTATTTCAACACATACCACAAATAATATTCAGGCAGAGTCATAACATGCATTAAAAAATAATGGTGCAGAAAGAAAATGAATAGGAACACATATAGCCTACTAGAATATTTACTTGGCATCGCTCAGGTCCTTAATTAACATTTGTTGTTTGGAAAAAACTGAAAATTTACATGCTTCATTTACATTATTATGCTTGGGTGGGGCTGGGGATGACGGGTTCAGTATGCAGACTGCCCCTGGGGCGAGGGGACTACCCAAGCCCTCTCTCACCGCAGCAGCTTGCAGCCAGGTGAGAAGCGCCTCTCCATGGCCGCTGCAGCTCCAGCAAACAAAGCCAAGGGAAGTGTGCATGTCCCTTGGCAGGGCCAGGTTCATTTGCCCCGTGTTCCCCAGCCAGAGTGAAGAATGCAGCAAACTACTGCACTTTCCCCTTGCTCCCTGATGAAGAGGAATAGCCAGCAATGTTCCCATACAAACTGAGGGAGGGGAGGAGCTTGATTCCCTCTGCCCATAAAGGAGATCTGGGGGGTGGAAGGCGGGTGATTCTGTCTCATCTGTATATTATGAGAAGCAATCCCATTCTGGACACATGCCACTGCCCTGGTACAACCAAATTCTTATCTTGCTTTAAATTACGATAAGAGGAAGCTGCATACCAAATTTGGTGATCCTAATTCTTACCATTGAAGGAGTTCTTGCACAGATGGACAGATAGACCCATAGAAAAACTCTCAAATATAAACAGTCACTGTATATACTATAAAGACCATTTATAATCCAAAACGGACTTGGAGAACACTTGTTTTATAAAGTTAACTTAAACTTCAATGTATTTTTGTACTTACCCCTAATTATGGGACTGCAGCTCAAATGCATGAGGTTAAACTCCATAGTAAGCTGCAAGACGCTCTTTTAAGGGAAGAGGAAACTGGTCAGAGAAACGCCTCCAATTTTCATCCCCAACTTGATTTTTAAATCCATGAAGGATCTGTAGGTAGAAAAAAATATTTTTTAATCTCAGATTATTCTGAGTCTTCAGTATAACAGTCAAACACTTACAGTCAGATGCTCATCAACTACATATCATGCAGAAAACAGCACCAAATTTTGTTAAGAGTTTTGAACCAGGAAGTGTTGATCTCAGCCTTAATCACTAAAATCTCCAGATGAAATTTCCATAGCACTGAGAAAAAGGAATTTTAGTGATCACTCTTACTTCTAAATGAAAATAAACTTCTAGGTGAAAATAAAATAACTGAACTTTTATGAAGTGTAGTTAGTGAAATATTTATTATACCTAAAAGGGATTAATCTAAAAATATATTGGTGAGGGTCATTCTAAACCATTGATTTATAAATACAAATTTTAAATTCTGTCAAGTAATACTTCATATTAATGTACCTATATTTCCTTTAAATTGATTAAGGAAGCAACCTGGAATTACAACCTAAAGTAGAATTTGAGAAGACTTAAATGCCTATCTGGCAATTCCAGGAGTAGATCTGCATCTTATTGAGACTTCTCATTTCTATCTCCTGGAGATGGTTATAGTATGAACAGAAAGGTCCCTAACATTCAAAGGATACATGGTTCCTTCCTCCAAATATAACACCTGAATAGAGGTTTTATAACAAAAGAGTTAGGGTCTACTGGTATTCCTCTAACACCATATATAAAGAGGGAACAGAAGATAAAGAGTTTTCTATTCTGTAACTGGTGTTCTTTGAGAGGTGTTGCTCATGTCCATTCAATGTAGGTGCGTGTGCTCGCCACATGCACTGGTGTTGGAATATTTTCCCTTAGCAGTACCCATAGGAAAGCGCCCCCCCCCCCCTTGAGTGGTGGACACATCCCATACTATATAGGGTGTTTCCAGCCCCCTCCACGCTCAGTTCCTTCTTGCTGAAGAACTCCAATAGTGGGGAATGAGGGTGGATGTTGAATGGACACAAGAAACATATCTTGAACACCACCATTTACTGAAGAAGTAACTTTTTTTCAATTGCTTGCTCATGTCCATTTAAGGTAGGTGACTGCAAGCAGTGTCTCTGGATGTGGGAGGAGTTCACTGACATGCTGACTACAACACAGCTCTTCTGAAGGCCGCATCCTCTGGGGCTTGATGCATCAAGGTGTGCACCAAGGACTAAGTCACAGCCTTGCAAATTTCCTGGATAGGAACATTGGTGAGGAAGGATGCAGAGGAGGCTTGTCATCTGCTTGAGTGGGTCCTGATGAGAGGGGGGCAGCTGCGCACCCTCTGACAACATGTCTGAATGCATGAGGTAATCCAATTGGAGATCTTGTGTATACCAGGAGCCCCTCCATTCTCTCAGCATATGCGACAGAGCTGGAATGATTTTTGGAATGTCTTTGTTCTGTCTATGTATAAAGCGGGGGCCCTGTGAATGTCCAGGATGTGCCGGCATCTCTCTTAGTTGGTAGCATGAGTTTTCGGTGAGTAGAAATCCTGACCCATGTGGAAGGCTGAGACCACGGTAGGTAAGAAGGCGGGGTTTGGTCACTGGTGGAATTTTTCTTTAAAGAAAAGAGTCTGCAGGGGGCTCCAAAGTCAAGGCATGCAAATTGGAGACCTTCCTACCAGACAAGCACTACCAGGAAGGTCACCTTCCAGGACAGAAAAGAAACAGAGTCCAACAACTGGGTAACGTGCAACAGCTAATGCTGAGGTGAGAAGGTTCCAAGCACCGTCACTGGCAGCAAGGAACTGAGGGTGGAGTGGGCCAAATGTGCCTTCTACTGCACGGTATATGGTGTGCCACTCCAGCGGTGCCTGAGCTGGATACCCCATAGATACTGCTAAGTGAAAATCTTCTGGTGAGCACACACACCTAAGTTGAATGGACATGAGCAAACACTTGAAGAAGAAATAAGTTCTTTCCAAGTCAAATTTTAGCACTTTATTGCCATGGGAATGGGTGGGGAATCGACAACTTGTGACAAGTCTCAGTGACCCTCTGCATGGCTGGAATCGTGACTGCTTTGCCCTGAGCTTTAACACCGCCTCGCCATAGTGCTGGAGCTGCACTGCAAGGGAAAGACCCAAATCTCCATGCACCTGTCCAGTGGGCAGGCTCGTTCTTCCCTTCCCCCCTCTCTCAAACCCTGCAAAAAAAACCCCTAAATTAAATCACATTTTACTTGTTTGTGGCCTCCAATTGATGTTTTCCTTGGGTCAATCACCCATGTTAGAAAAAAGGATTCCTACCGATGGCCTAGAGTAGCGGTTCCCAACCTTTTCCAGATGGGGACCCATTCTGACAATTCAGGAAGACTTGGTGACCCAAGGCAATTCAAAAACGGGGGGAGAAGGGGAGGCAGAGCCACCTGGGGAGACACTTGGTGACCCTTTTGAAATATAATGGTGACCCATATTTGGGTTGCGACCCATAGGTTGGGAAACCCTGGCCTAGAGCATTCCAGAGGTACAAACTCAGCTATTGGAAAGGAAAAGAAATTTTAAGGATTCTCCTCCTATTATCATGAAAGATTTAGTAGCTGTCAAGTGTCTAAAAAACAGAGACTCACTGTACCTTCCTTGCTGAAATGAAAACAAAAGATTTTAAAGATTTAGAAAATTCAGGTTTGGTTTGCAACACCAATTTATGTTGGCATAGCCACCTGCCTGTGAATGATTCAATAGACAGTACTATATCAACAGGTGTTTCTCACATGATAGGAGTCATCTTCATTAAGGACCACTGGTGCAGCTCCACTGCCTTACGTGCAGACAAACCCGCAGGGACAAACTGGAGAACATAAAGGAAGCCTAGCTTGAAACCGCTTCCTCAGGGAGAGCAGCTAGTTCAGAAGCTGGAACTCAGAGTGTGCCTCCAACTAGGTAAAGGCTGAGACGCAAGGGACAGACAGTGGCTTTAACTAAAACCAGAAACTGACACTAAAAAGAAAGCAGGAGACATAGCAATAACTGAAGTGCACAGAAAATCCAATTAATCCCAAGTACTCTCTCGTGGAACTCCTGGATCCATTTTTCCAGATATGACACTCAGGAACTTAAAGTTTTGGTGCAGCACATCCACAAATACAATGGCTGAAATATGAGCTTTATCTACTGTTAGAGAGAGTCCAATTTTACAGGATTTTTTCTTATTTGGTGGGAGATACTTTCATCTCTAGTCAACAATCGATGCAACAGAACACGTCAAGGCCTTAGCTGAGGCTCTACCATGCAGGACTCTTTAGGGAATGCAAAGGCTTTTAATAGCTTTGGGAAACATCAGTTTGCTCAGGGTAAACCAAGCCTTACTTATTTAAGACTTCTATATCTGGAAAACAACTTTTCTTTCCCACTCCTGGGAGAAAAGAAATGCCCTCTCAGAAGAATTCTAAAAACCCTGGCCATCTTTTGTAACAGGAATTAGGGTCATCTTATCAAAAGCATGCTTCAAAGGGACAATGGAGAAAACATTCAGATGATGGAACCATCAGAAAAATCCTATTCTTTGTAATTCCTACCAGCAGCCCAATGTGACTGGGCAACAAGAACTTTGACCTCATGTGGAAATAGTTGGGTCTTCATCTGGTACCAAGACCTATTCTAGTGGAATGAAGTACCTAATAAGAAGTCCTTCCAAGTTAAAGAAAATTAAGACAGAATGGAACAAACACCAAGAGTAACTCCTGGATGTGTTGGAAGATAGTAAGGGGGCAGCGTCTGTTGTATCTGGCTTGAATTAATCAGGCTCTCTACCAAGAGCTTGGGGGGGGGGGAGGAAGAGACAGACAGACACGATCCCAGTTCTGCTGTGAATGAAGTTCCTGTTAGTTGATGGAAGAACCTCTTCCATCATGCTGAGGGGAAGCTATCCCAGGCACAGACTTTGAAGCTGCCCTGTGCAACTCACTCACGCAGTGACTCAGACTTTTCCCTAGGGTGGTGAGGGTATGTATTTGGAGTTTTTGGGTTCCTTAATGGGGCTCAGATAAAATCAGGTTGTGAATAGAGGCATTTTTTTCCTTGTTCATCAAGATGAAATTCCAGTATCTGTTCAATTTACATCCATGTTCTCTGAAGGGATATCATCCAAGTAAAATTTACAGCCATGCCCTCCTTTAGGACTAGAACTACTGTCATCCACTTTTGTGGAGGAAAAACAAGGTTACTTTTGTAACTGTTGTTCTTTGATATGTATTGCTCATGTCCTTTCCCAGTAAGTGTGCATAGTCACTGGAAGGTTTTTCCCAGTGGTACCTCTTTGGTTAGCTCAGGCACCCCTGGAAATTGTGCCTTCATGGCACTAGATCAGTGGTCACCAACCAGTAGATCGGGATCTACTGGTAGATATTGGAGCCTCTGACAGGTGATCCTGACTGGTTTGGCCAAGAGGCTTTTCAAGCAAAACACTTCTGCTGCCCCTCTCCCCAGGGCTGTGCATCTCCTGTCCTTTGCCTTTGAACTGCCCCCCCACAGAGCTTCCTGCTTACTGTGCAGAGCAGGGAAGTGAGAGGAAGGGCACTGATATCAGGGTGCACCCCTCCCACTCTGTATTCTATCTCCACAGAATGGATGGGCAGTGCACAAGACTTGGGATGGAGGGAGTTTGCTGGATGCTTTTGGGAGCGATGCAGGGCCAAGGCAGGGGCGAGCTTGCCTCAGCCCCACTGCACCATCACCCAGGAGCCACCTGAGGTAAGCAGTGTCCAGCTAGAGCCCACTCCAAATCCCTGCCCCAGTCATGAATCCCCTCCTGCAACCCAAGCTCCTGCCCTGAGCCCCTTGGGCCCAAACTCTCTTACATAGCCTTACCCTGAACCCCCTCCTGCACTCCAACTCCCTGCCCCAGGCTCAACTCAGAGCCCCTCTCACACTCCAAATCCCTTAGTCCAAGACCAGAGCCTCTGTCCCAACCTTCTGCCCCTGCCTGGTAAAAGGGAGGAAGAATGGGGGAGGGAGGGAAGACAGAGTGACCAGGGGTAGGGCCTCAGAGAAGGGGCATGAAGGAGGCAGGACAAGGATATTTGGGTCTGAGATAGACCATGGATTGTACTTAAATTCAAAAAGTGATCTCATGCTTAAAAAGGCTGAAGACCACTGCACTAGATATAGGGTCCAGTTGGCCTACCGCCTGTCCTGTTCCTTCTCGTCGGATTACCAAGGTGGATTGGTCTTGGAATGGACATGAGCAACACATCTGGAAGAACAGCAGTGCCAAGAGGTAGGTAAGAAGTTTTTTTTCTTCAATTGCTTACTGATCTTCATTCCAAGTAGGTGACTTCCAATTCCTACCTAGGAGACAGGGTTGGAGTTCATGGAATAGCTGATTAAAGCACCACTCTGCCAAAAATTCTGCATCGTCCCTGGCATGCTGAGTAATAGCATAATGAGAAGCTCAGCACAGACCAAGGACCACGTCATGCTCTACAGATCTCCTGGACTAGAACCTGGGCCAAGAAGGCCTGTGCTCTTGTACAACATGCCGTCAGAGTGGGAGCAGGTATCTTTGCCAAATCCTAGCATGCATACAGTAGCTGATCCATGATGATATCCTTTGAAAGGACACCAGGAGGCCTTTCATCCTGTCTGCGACCAAGACAAACAGTTGGTTCGATTTATGAAACACCTTTGTTCACACAATACAAAAGGCCAATTCATGCCAAATGTCCAGGGAGTGGAGCCTCTGCTCCCAGCTTTTGAAATAAATCTTCTTGGGATGTTTCTAGACTGCAGGGGGGTTTTCGGAAAAACAGTAGGTTTTCCGAAAAAACTTCTTACACCCACACTGCTATTGCGTTCATTTGAAAGAATGGAGGAGTTTTTCTGACACTGGTAAACCTCATTCTATGAGGAAGAATGCCTTTCCGAAAGAGCTCTTTCGGAAAAAGGTGCATGTGGACATGGAGGAGGGAGGGTTTTTTTTGAAAGAGGCCTCCAGGAAAAAGCACAAATGCCCTGGTGGCCACTCCATCCACAGTAATCACAGCTTAAATGTGAGATAGCGTCCACACTGAATGGATGCTATCTTTCGAAAAAGCATATCGCTTTTTCAATGCGCTTTAGCAGTGCAGACGCGCTCTTTCGGAAGAAGTTTTCCCAGAAGATCTCTTCCGAAAAAGCTTATTTCAAAAGAAGCCTGTAGTCTAGACATACCCTAGGGAAAAAGACTAAGAAAAATGTCTTAATTGGTATGAAATTGAGAGGCGACTTTAGTGAGAAAAGTTGGGTGCAACTGAAGGTGGACTTTGTCTCTATAAAAGATAGTATAAAGAGGCCCCAATGTGAAGTTTTGAGCTCGGACAACTTCTAGCTGAAGTTATTGTGACGAGGAAAGCCACCTTCCATAACTGACAGAGTAATGAGCATGTCACTAAGGGCTCAAATGGAGATCCCATCAGCCTCAAAAGCACCAGATTAAAGTTCGAAGCCAAGACTGTCTGCCGAATTTCTGAGTGTAACACAGAGGTGGGCAATAATTTGTGATGGGGGGAGCCACCCCAAGATTATGGTAAGTGGTCAAGAGCTGTACTTTTCTATGGAGGGAGCAGGGGATGTGGGATGGAGGCTGGGTGCAGAAGGGAGCTTGGGGTAGGGGACTGGGGTGTAGGAGACAGTGTCAGGTCTGAGAGGGAGTTTGGGTGAAGGAGGGGGTTATGACCTGGGGCAGGGTATTGCGGTGCAGAGTCTGGGAGGGGGTATGGCTGTAGGAAAGGATACTAGCCTGGGAGAGGGTGTAGGAGGGAGTACAGGATCTGGGAGGGAATTGTGACCTGGGGCGGGGATGCAGAAGGTTTGGGTGATGACATGGGGCAGGGAGTTGGGATGCAAGAGGGGCTAGGGTGCCAGATGCAGGCTCTGACCAGGAGTCGCTTATCTTGGCAGCTCCCTGCTAACAGTCCAGCAGGCACCTCAAGTAGTCTCCCTGCCTGTTGCAGCCCCAGGCTCAAAGTGGCTGGCTGTTCCATGTGGATCTCTGCACCATGTGTGGGAGAGGAAGTAGAGGCTTTGAATGCTGCCCCTGACCCCAGCACAATCTCTCAGCTCCCACTGGCTGGTTTCTGGTCAATAGAAGCTCATAGATTGTGCTGGGGCAGGAGCAGTACACAAGCCTTTCCCCCTGCACATAGTGCAGAGAGCCATATGAAGCAGACATTTGTTTTGAGCAAGTGTGGAGCTGCTTGTACCTAAGGGTCATGGCAAGAGAAGATGGTTGGATCCAGGCTGAAGACTGTATCTTGCCCACCCCTGGTATAACCTGACCAGTCCTTTAAGAAGAAAACCTATCACCAGGTTACTGAAGACTGAGCCAACTGCCACGCCTGAGTAGAATGCCAAAATGGCAGCTAGATGAACCTGTCGATGAGACTGACAAGCCTTCTGCTTTACATGTAGCAGATAGCCCAATATAAAAGGTATTGATTGCTTTGGAGAAGTATCACACTGCAAAACCCAGATTGAGAATCTCTTCCACTTGGCCAAGAGAGTCGCCTCGGTGAATGGTTTCTTATGTCAAGGAGAACCTTCCTAACAGTACCTGAACATGTGGGCTAAACAAGGTTTAACCATGCAGCTTGCAAGCCATAAAGTGGAGAGACTCAAGATTGGGATGCTGGAGCTGGCTGATCAGATCCAGAACTAAAGATAGAGTAATTGGGGTGCTCACTGACAGCTCTAAAAGCATGTTATACCAGTACTGGAGGGGCCAAGCTAAAACCACCACTATCCGTGAGGCTCCTTCCCTCCATCACTTCATGGCACCAAAGACTTTCTTGTTTGTGGAGACCAGGCATAGCTCTCAGTTGCTGGTTCCACCCATCCTAAACATGAATAACTTCAACAGGTTCATGAAGAAACTAGAGTTTCATATGGTCTCTTTGGCTGCCATCCTCTATCCCTGGATCCAGGGAATTGTCATGACGTCTTCGACTTGAAGGATGCATAGTTCCACATTTCCATAGTTGAATCCCACAAGAGGTATCTAGGATTTGTAGTGGGCCTTACTCACTACCCATTTAAACATCTCCCTTTCGGCAAATTTGGAATATTTTCAAGTCAGCAATATTTGCTCTGGTGAAATTTTATCTAAAATCCAAACTCATATCAGGACACTGTATTCTTTTTTCTCAAATACAATAAACCAAAGTAAAAAGGGTATGGGTCACAGGTAAAGTAGTTATGTCACAAGTAGTAGTAGTCAAAGGTAAACTTTATATTTTCTATTAAATTAGAAATATTACCTTACAGAACATGTCTCGGAGATCATCTTTTGGGCTAATCCACGACGCAACAGCATCACAAAAAAATATAAAGTCCTATAATATTAAACATTACATAGGGTTAGAAATTCTATTTGCATTATTCCAATCCATAAGTTAAGGAAATCAGTATGACACACTGCTTCCTTAATTTGTAAATGTTGCAGGAACCTGACCTTCAATCCACAAATACTTCTATTTTATTGCAGATTTACTCTCAAATGAATTTATTATTTGCATAAGGTGCAATCTGAGAGCCCTTAAGATTGAACACCTCCATTAAGAGACTAAATAGTTCTTTTAGGAGAGCCAGGGTAAAGTCAATACAGCCCATACTAAGTTCTTCTAACCCACAAGTGTCATAAACCAAACTATTCCCCAAAAGTCCTGCATCCTGAGTTCATCTGTTCAGGTGGCTTATTCCTCTGCCCAGCCATAAACAATATTCCTTTTCATATTAAATTAATATATACGACATTTCAGGAACAAAGGAAGACAAGGAAGACAACTACGTATAGGTTAAATAAAGAAAAACTTTCCTTTCCTTCCTATTTTTTCCCTTTCACCTCTTTTGAAGCTATATGATAACAAATCTTCAAAAATCACAATCAATGAAAGCATAATGGGGGGAAAAGATGGAAGCATATAGACTAAGGAAGAAGTGAAATGAAGTGAAGGAGCCAACATGAAAGTGGGGCAGCTTAGTAAATTTCCAAGTCAGATTTCAAATGCTGTATTAGTTACTATAGCTATATGGTGAGATAACCACTGGCTCCATTTTATAATCCATTGATGTACGCTATGTCAGTATGGACTGACAACTAAAAGTGAAAAATCAGCATTTTAGAAGTTTACCAACAAAAATGCTTTTTCTTAGCTGGATGTTCGTTACCTTCTAGCTTCTTGTAACAATTTTCTCCCAAGTGCCCTTCACCTTCAATCCCAAAAATTTTATTTAATTGGATTTTAGATAATCAAGTGAGCTAGATGGAAATGTTAACAGGCTACAATTACATCATCCCAAGTTTCCAAATCTTTATATTTAATTCACTGTATAGCCAACCTTCTATCAGATTACAGTAACTAAGACAGATCCCTTTATAAATCTTCTGCAGCAAAAATGTAAAAGTTAAGTAGATTGTCTTTTAGAAATGGTTTATGACATATGTAAAAACCATTACAAACTTTCTCCAGAGTATCAACTGATGTGCAGTCTTTACCTCTCTATTCATCAAAAAGATTAAGAAAACAAAATTTCATTATCCTTGAATCTTACGAAAAGATTTTACTGACCCTTATTGGCTATGATTAAAACTAATTCCTTTAAAAATGTATTTGATACAGTTACGTGCAACCAAAAAGTAGACACTTTGTATCCCACAAAAGTTTTCGATATTCTGGAGAAAAAAGCCTCAAATGGGATAAAAAGTCAAAACTTCAGAGTTTTTAGCAAAATGAAATTCTGAATTTTTCTTTCTATAAATTTGGAAATTTTGTTTCTTTTACTTATTCTCTATAGTTGATTACTTTGGTAACAAAAAATAATTTCCAAACAAATTCTAAAAAGTTGTATTTAAAGGGTGTTTTTATTTTCGAGCCTTTCCAATTTTTTTTATAATAAACATAATGTACCCAACAATTTAAATTTAGTCAAAATTACATTTTCCAACAGAAAATTGCTTTGACTACAATTTTCCCATCTAGTCTACCAAAAAAGTAACTATGATATTCAGGTAGCAAATACAATTTATCATGCATCTTGGCTGCCTCACTTCCATCTGTCCAATAACTGTGCGCAGCTTTCAAATATTTACCTTAAGAGAAAGCTATAACCCCGCATTCTCCATGCAAATGGTTACAACAGAATGAGGAACAGCACAACAGTCAGACTGCTGACAGGTTGGTTTTAAAGCTGTAAATGTACTACTTTTTTGTAAGGAGTGCAATAAAAAACCTAAAATTCTCTCTCTCTCTCTCTCTGTGTGAGTGTGTGTGTGAGAGAGAGAGATTTCCATTTTAATTTCAGAAACCACAGGAGGGGAAAAAAAAGTCAATCCTCCACTGATGTAATGTTTTAATTGTCTTCCTATCAATGGACATACACTACTTTACACCAGCAAATTGTTCGTTTAATGTTACTACCAATTGTAGAGAGAAACCAACACGCTTCACTTCTTTTACAGTAGACAAAGGAAGCTCTTTCTTTTGTACCGTTATTCCTACTCAATTTTAGGATGAGTCTGTCAGAACAAAAATCAAATGCCTATGCAAATATCTTACTTGGACTACTCCACTAGGGTTGACTGTGATCATGGTACAAATCCCACGGAAAGCTGAATCCTTTTCCTCATTGTCCCTTATGTTCCGCAGAGAGGTACACCTAGTAAATGGGAGAACCAGGCAGTCAGGCAACAGAATCCATTTTTATTTAATTTAATTAACCAGGTGACAGTATTTGATGGAGTAAGAGTCACACTGAGGAGATCTTCCTAGAATAGTTTTCAGAACACTTGAAATAAAGATTTCAGAGTCTCTTTTCATGGTTAGTTTCATTTGAATTTAACTTCAAAAGTTTGATCATATCTAACTTTTACATTTTTTAGAATTCTGAATTGTAAATGCTGCACCATGTACAATTATAACTTCTAAAATGTGTGATCTGTATTCCATTAAATACCACTAAAATGTTTATCCACAGTACTGATAAGAGCTATCATTATTAGAAGCAGAACACATACTTCAAACTGTGGCAGGATAGTCTATCAGATACCACTTACAGAACAGTTATTTAACTTTTACAGAAGCAAGCAAACTATTTTATTCATAACAAATCTATAAACATGTATGTCTTACAGCAATTCAAATCTGACTTTTTTTAAAGTAGTGTAATGCACAATTTAACTTTTACAGTACTTGCATGCATCATATTATCATTCTGATGGATTTTAAAATGCTCTTTCATAATCAAGCTTATTAACACAGCAAGCATGTGACAATCTTATCCCATGCATCAATTAGTCGTTAGCCACAACATAAAATGTACATGACGGTGCTACTAAAAAACTCACAAACCTGATAGGACAAGATTAGTCACATGGTTGGCAATGATTAAGGATTGTGATTTTGTAACCAACTGAAAATATATCTAAAAGTGAGATAGAAAGAAGGAAGAAAGAAAGTGAAGAAAAATGAATTAAAAAAAAAGATTGAATAATACACACCAGGGTCTTATAAACTGCTGTAGCATGGGGGCCACCTCTTGAGGACAAACGTAACCAAGACGACCAATTGTTATTGCTAAGGTAACGCAATCACGGTTATACACCACCAAACGCCAACCAAGACATGAGCAAATGAGGGGGAAGGAGAAAAAATAAAGAAAAAACAACAAATAACTCAGAAACAGAAACCAACAGAATCTGTGTATGATAATAAACATAAGATTTCACTAGTGCTGTTTATTACCACCCCTAAAAATAAGGGGCAGCAACATATATGGCATATTCTTGGGGATTAAAAAAATAATTAAGTAAATGAGAGAACACCAAAAACACAATTTAAAATCCAAAGGCTATTTGAACAGAGATATTGACTTTGCCCTCTTTAGATCTAACTTCTACGTAAGAAGATTATAGAGCTAGTAATAAACTAGCTACTCACATGTATTTTTAACGCTCTTGATAAAAAGGTACTAAGTATTTTCAATTTATAATATAAGCTGAATATACTGTAATTTGAGTTGCTTTGATTTAAGCTTGCACTGCTTGAGTTCTCATTTCTCTGGGTTTAATTTCAGTGTATGTGGTTCAATCAATATGTTTTTTCATCTACTACTAAAATATTAATATATAAGCCCTTTTCTTGCTAAAGACTTCATATATCCAATTTCTTCATGATTTTAAGCAACAATTTTCTCTAAATTAACTCACACCAGGTAAATAGCTCATTAATATTGAGAGTTTATCAGTGAAATGGGCTCTAAATCACATCTACTGAATGCAATAGAATTTCTCCTGGGAAAATCTGACTTCTGGCACACAGGTATTAGCACAAAAAGATGTTTATTCCATTAGTATTTCTGACTGAACAAACTGCTTAGTGCCTTTATCGAAGGGGCAGAACGAAAGGTAAAGTGATCACACAAGAATACTTTATTGGTGTTCACTCAACTCACAGAAGATTAATCTTTCAGAAAAAGGAGAGGGTGGGAAATAATGTTTAAAGATTATTTGAAGCAAACTACATGAATAATACTGAAATCCAGCAGATTCATATGAAGCAGAGAAAGGAAACCTATGTTCAAGACACATACTATGCAACACTCTAGTTAAACAGGCATTTGTGAGCACTCCCATGAAACATGCAATAAAGCAGATGACGCTCTCTCCAGTCAAGTTTGGTGTAGGATATGCTAGTTTTTTGAAATTCACTTTGGTAATGTGACCAATTATTATTAAAGCATAGTGGTCACAATACTTTTTATACAATCTGCAATATCCATTGCATGCACAATTTTCTGCTGAATAAACTGTAAGTGCAGTCTCACAACAGTGCCAATTATAATATACATAACATTTTTATATCACAAAGACAGGCAGTTAAATCTTTATATTGCAAGTTTTTTTAAAAAGATATATTTGATAAAAGTCCACTCATCTTCCACATTGCAGAAACCTATACAAGGAGAAATATTTTTGTGGAGACTGAAAACTATACCAGTTATTCTATGCAATAATTTCTTACTTAATGTGCCTGTTATATTTTTCAAGAAGCAGCAAAGTTAAACAGAATCACAGTGATACAATGTACACCAGTGAAATGTAAATATTTTGGTTGCAGCTTACTATGCTAAATATTAGGCTAAATAGAAAAAATATTCTAGAGCCTATAGTATGTAGGGCTATATCCTACAACAAACTTATTGTAAGTACACTACATTCAACATTTATTTGCAGTTATGTATCTACATTTAAGTTAACTATTCAAGAGTAAACAACAAAAATTCAGTATGGGATACTCCTATAGTATCTGCAACAGTAATAGAAGCAAACATTTGAGCACTGGACACATGTCAATTACTGAAAGAAAAACAGATTCACTTGTTAATATTCCCATTTGGCAATCTACATAGCTGCTCAAAAATGGTGTTGAATACAAGTAGTATCTATAACATGCCAAACCACCAGCTAGTCCTTCTTAAAGTTCACCTTCCATACTAATTTTGAAAACATTTTTAACATTTAGTTTCACAAAATACTGAAGATGGCACACACAATAAAACATCTTCCATTTCTTTTCTCATTGTACAGTGCAGTCCTGTACTTGTGATATCAAGGACATCAGCTTGTGATGTTTGTCCAAGAAAGAGGTTACTCACCCTGTGCGGTATCTAGTTCAAAGTACATGCCTCTATGGGAACTCCAATTCAAGTGTGCATGCACCTCATGTGCTTTTGATAAATTTTCATTAACTATGTCCATTTGACCTGCCATCCACATGCCCCACACCAAGACTCCATCAAGCTGAGTAGTCAAACTACCAAAAATTCCTTCTCCACAAATGAGTCTCAGAAGGAAACTCAAGCAAATGGTAAGGAGAGCAAATAGCGGAGCACCTACAGGATGACAAATCTCAAAGAACTGCACTTACCACACAGACTAATTGTTCTCTTCTTGAACAGTGCCCCTATGGGTGCACCACTTTGGGGAATTCCTGAGCAGTATCCCTATAAGGAGGAATGAGCTTTGGAATAGAGTCCAACGCAAAGGAACTTCACTGCCAACTACTGCATCAGATCTACAGGGACTAAGGCAATTTTTGCAGGGGGCCACTTCACGAGTTTTAAGTCAAGTCATCATGGGCCACATATTTCTACTATATTAATGGAATTACCTCATCTATTGTAAAAAGATTCAATTATGTTCTTTAGACAAGGTAATTTCACTTAAGGTTTGGATAATCATGTATCCAGTTATCTTAAAAGGCAATTTATACTGCAAACAGTTTTGTGAACACTTACAAAATTTGTAACACTAACACTAATTTTTTACTTACAACTTACTTTAATTATTTAAGTGTAAAAGAATGAAACTCAGTGTGAAGAAGAAAGTGTCTGATGGGCATTAACAAAGGTGGTGAAGTCAGGTGTCAAGGAAAGTGGTGGGGGCTCCACTCCAGGACCCTAGAAAAGGCTGGGGGCTAGCCTCCCTCCAGCTAGCCCTTCTGAGCTGCCTGGCCTGCACTACCTGGAGATTTGGTGGCATATGGCTTTGCCTTTTAAATGTATTAAGAGCCAACAGGAATACATTTAAAAGGCTAAAGCACAGGAGTGGGGGACCCAGCGCGAGCTGGGAATCAGCTGATGCCCAGTCCCCGCTACCCCCCATGGAGACGGTACTGGGGGGAACTGGCTTTTAAGAGGCAGCAAGGTGGGGGAAGTGATTAGTTGAGGGATTAGTCAACTCTCTGATAAGCTTTTGCTTATCAGATAGTTGACTAGTCGCTTACATGCGTAATATGAAGTAGAGCCATAACAGATGTACATTTTGACCTTGTCAAATGAGCAGAAACAAAAAGAAACAGCCTAGGAGATAGGATTAAATAATTTCGTATATCAAGCTAGAAAGCTAATGCCGCCCTCTTTATATTTAGAATATGGAAGGTGGTCTCCACGTTGGAATAATGTGGTTTTGGAAAGAAAACTGGTAGATAAATGATTCAGAAGATGCTTTAGGAAAAAACTTAGAGTGCGGTTCTAAGGAAGTTTGCAGGATATTGTGAACAGAGGGTCGGCCATTACGGCCTCAATTTCTGCAAGCTGATGGAATGGCCACTAAGACGATTTCATGAATCTCAAATACCACATTAAGGTCCCAAACTGGGGTGGGAGGTTCACCGATCAGAAGAGATTACCCAGAACTTTCATGAGCCTAATGATTGTAAGGTAAGCAAAGAGCAAGAACTCCTAAACAATGGTATGAAAAAGCAGTATAAAAAACAGAGAACTAAGTGATGATCCTGTTTTCTTTAGTTGCAGCAAGTCATCCAGAACAAGCAGAAGCAAGACAGATTCAACGACAACATTCAGGAATTCACACAAGCAACTAAATCTTCTCCACTGTTGAAGGTGAATATTTCAGTTGTAAGCTTTCCTACTATTTAATATAGCTATTATACCTCTGCTCACTAGACCTACACCTGGCAAACTATTGAGGAGCCATGCTTTTGAGTCAGGGAATATTTAGCTGAAGATGCAGCAGTCAACTGGAGCCCTGGAATAGCATCTGAGGACTGATTAGAAGATTTATCACTGGAGAGCTAGGCAAAACAGGTAAGGAAATCATACCTGCTTCAACCACAACAGAGCTATTAGCATAATTCTGGTATTGTCCTGTCTGATTTTGTTCACCACTTTGACAATCATAGGTGGTGAGGGAAACATAAAACAGCTTCTTCATCCAAGTAAAAAGAAAAGCTATCCTCAAGGAATTGTAACCTAAACTTTCCCCTCTTCCAACACACCTTTGAACACAACAGATGACATTTTTGTTTGTTGCTGTGGCAATGAGGTTTATTTATGGAAATCCCCAAATCTGAAATATGCTGACAAGCACTATGAATCCAGCTCCTATTCATACTACTGGGAAAAACACCTGCCGAAAGAATATGCTCAGACACTTTCTGCCTTGGAAATACATTGCTGAAATTTGTATGCAATGATTTATGCACTGTTTTCATAACATTAAGAACATAAGAACAGCCATGCTGGGTGAGACCAAAGGTTCACCTAGCTCTGTATCCTGTCTTCTCTGGCAGAGGCCAGTGTTAGGAGTTCCACAAAGAAAGAAACAAACAGTAATCATCAAGTGATCCATCTTCTGTCATTCATTCCCAGCTTCTGGCAAAGAAAGGTTAGGGACACCATCCCCCTGCCCATCCTGGCTAGTAGCCACTGATGCACGTATCCGCCCTAAACATATCTAGTTCTTTTCTTAACCATGTTATATTCTTGGCCTTAACATCATCCTCTGGCAAGGAATTCCACAGGTCGATTGTGCATTGTGTGAAAAAATGCTTCCTTTTATTTGTTTTAAAACTACTGCCTATTAATTTTATTTGATGACTCCTAGTTCATGTTATGGAAAGGAGTAAATAGTTTTTCCATTTTTATATTCTCCATACCAGTTATGATTTTATATGCCTCTATCATTTCAAAGCTGAAAAGTGCCAGTCTTATTAATCTCTCCTTACAGAACAGTTCCATACCCTTGTTGCCCTTTTCTGAACCTTTTCTAATTCCAAAATATCTTTTTGTGATAGGTGACCACAGGAAGGTACCAATGGTTTTGAGCACTTCACAGGTAACACAGATGTATATGGAGGTTTAGTCTTAAATGGTAGTAAAGAGTTCGATAAGGATACCAGGAAAACGGCTAAGTCCAATAATATCGATCTTCTATGTTTGCTCTATCTTCACTAGACAGTATTAGCATAATCAGAGCATCATGTTTATTCTTAGAGCTGCAAGATTTTCCCACCGTGCTGGAACTAGAAGAGCTTTTTGCTACTACAGTATCAAGTAAGGCTGCTGAACTCCAGAGTTCCTTCTGAAGTGGAAACCGTAACAGGAGAATTAGAGCTCCTCTTGGGATCTTTAAAGCAAGTCTCCAAGGCTTTCCTCTTTGTAAGACTATTACACTGAGGTTAAAGGGCTTCTAGAGACTCCAGGGATTGATGTACAAAGGGGTTCTTCTGGCCTGTCTATGAAGCCAGGTGAAGGGAACACTATCATTAATAGTCTCAGCTTGATTTCCCAGTTCTCCCACATCCTGTGCTACACAGAAAGTACACATCTGTGGGATGTGACTCTCTCACAGGCACTGAATGCACTTAGACTAGGGGTGGGCAATAATTTTTAATGGGGGGCCACTCCCAAGATTTTGGCAAGTGGTCAAGGGCTGCATTTCTATCGAAGGGGTGAGGGCTCTGGGACAGAGGTTGGGTGCAGAAGAGAGCCTGGGGTAAGTGGCTGGAGTGCAGGAGGGGCTGTGGAGTCTAAGAGGGAGTTTGGGTAAAGAAGGGGGTTGTGATCTGGGACAGAGGCTTGGGGTACAGAATCCAGAAAGGGGTATGGGTGCAGGATGGGTCTGGGGGAAGGGCCTCTTGGAGGGGGTGCAGAGTCTGGGAGGGAATTGTGACCTCGGAGAAGGAGGTGCAGAGGGTTTGAATGGTGACCTGGGGCAGAGGAGTGGGGTGCAGGGTCAGGAAGCGAGTATGAGTTCAGGAGGAGCTTCTGGACTAGGGAAGGAGTGCACGAAGGGGGTGAAGGAGGGAGTTGTGATCTGGGAGAAAGGGGTATAGAGGGTTTGGGTGGTGGCCTGGGGCAAGCAGTTGGGGGTGGTGGTGGTGAGAGAGGGTGGGAGCTAGAGACAGGCTCTGGCTAGGAGGTGCTTATCTAGGCAGCTCCCAGCCAGCAGCTCTGTAGAAACCTGAGCTGCAGTCGCAAGCTGCTCTACATGGCTCTGCTCTAGGTGGGGGGAGAGATGGAAGTCTGAGTGTGGAGGGGGAGAAGGGAGGAGGCTTCTTTGGCTGCCCCTGCCTCAGCAAAATTTCTCAGCTCCTACTAGCTGGAACCTGGCCAATGGAAGCTGAGAGATTTTTCTGGGGGGTGGGACAGAGCATAAAGCAGCCACATTTGAAGCGGCTGCAGGTGCATGGTGCTTAAAGGTCCCAGCAGGGCTAGCCACCTCTTGCCCTCCCCTGATTTAGACTGTCCATTGCTGACTCAAAGAGCCTCTCTACACAAGACAACACTGAAATAACTTAGAACATGCATGCTCTTCACCAGGCCATTTCCCCAGAGAAAACAAACAATCTTTCAATAACCACTACTACTAACAAGCTAAGATATAACTATGTACAAACTCAACAATCAGCTGAAGCACACAAAATGCAGACAAACTCCATCTCAGGTTGAAACAAACAGTTGATAAGAAGCTGAAGGCAGTTTTTCTGAACAACCTGATGTAGCTTTGGTGGGCATGAGAATATAACCAGAATATGTGCAGACCAAACAGACACTACTAATGAAAAATCTCAGCTCAAAGGCATGTGGGGCACCAGAAATGAAGCACATATAGGGACAATACTTGAGGAACTATGGTTTTGCTCATTAAAAAGAAAATGAGTAACAGCAAAAATTAGAGAGGACTCTATTAAGAAAATGTCAAGAAAAAGTTGACATACCATAATTAAACTAATTAAATCACACTTAAAATTTTCTAGAGTATGGAAGGTGCTCTTCATACCAGAACATGCTCTTTAAAAATACAAAAGGAACAAGCCTCAGAAGTGCATATTTAATAAGACACTTGCTAGCACCTCCCAATATGAAGGCCACAGTCATTGGCCAGACTATAAATAGTACGTGTCATGACTGGAGTAGTTTTCATAATTTCTAATAAAAAAAAGTTAGGCACTACAAACAACATTATACACGTTAATTTGATTGTAGTAATGTTACTACTACGGATCAAAAATTCTTAATGCAATTACTACACTAAAACTGATTTCTAATATTTGGTGCATCCATTGTTGCTTTTTGTTTTTCTTATTCCAGATCTTAATTTTTCTGGGTGGTTTTCACATATCCCAATTATGTTTTCAAACTTTTGAAAGTCAGACATATATGCGTGTGAATCTACATAATATGTATCTAAAGTAGTATAAAAGAAAGCCTCCAATTATTTCAGAGTCTAACAAAGCTATTTATAAAATGGATTTAAAAAGCAACAATCTTAAGCTAAATATGACAGTTGGTTCATGCAGAACTGAGACTTGTACACACTTCTGCAGAATAGAGCTGCTTTCATGCTGTAAATATATCAGCTCTGATTTCATTTACCTAAGCAATTTTTAAAGGCTGTGGGGTTTTTTTTGTTCTCTAAGCAAGACAATGGCATAATTCCCTTCACCACAAACATTTCAGTTATAGGGTACCTGTGTTCTCTAACAACGTCTTTGGTGTGTTGGGTCTGTTAATGATTTCTACAAGCTGGTGCAACACCATAGGAATATATGGCTGCATCTCTAGACCTAAAATAGCCAAAAACAAAAATTCAGATGAAAACAACTTAAAATTATTTATCTAAATAGATCTTTATGTATAGCACTAACTCAGAATCAAAACTTTCATTTGTCATTATTTAACAGAGAATACATTTTACACTGTAAACATGCATTCTCTAAAAAGTCAGTTCTTACCCATTTGAATGGAGATTTCTCCAATTGCCCATGTAGCATTGTTGCACACAGAAATGAACTCAGGGTTTAGGTTGGTTCCCAAAATTGGCATGAAATCAGCTAGAAAGAAAACATTGTAAACTGACAGTGTGCAGTAAAGCTTCCCCACCCCCACTATAAGAAGTTCTCAGTAAATTAGTTCTCAATCTAAAAATATGTAAATGCCTCACGCAGAACAGACAAGAGTTAGGAACAATCATTTCGCAACTAGTGCCTTAAATAAGTAGGTCATGAAGCCACACAATATCAATGAGATACAACATTTGACAAAAATGAATGCAAATTTGAAAGAATTCCCAAGTCAGTCCAGTAATCATTAGGAGGAAAGCTATAGGCCTCTCTATAATGGATGCTATAGCCTTTTTGCTGAGAAAGAAAGTAAGCTCTTGGCTAAGCTTTTCACCTTTTCAATTATTATGTGCAGATAGGTGGTAAATAAGGGGAGAAAAATTTATTAGCTTTTCCATTTGCAACAGAAAGTAGCTTGTTATAAAACAGTCTGAATATGCCAGATCAAAGATAGGGATGTAAGCGAGTAGTCAACTACTCGCACTTCCTGCCCACCCCCTTGGTGCTTCTGTATCAGACAGCAAGGGGTGGGGTGGGGGGGCACCGGCACTGTCTCTGTAGTGTTGCCTCCTCCCTACCCCTTGCGCAGCAGCCCGTCCATGGGGGGGGGGGGGGTCTCAGCAGGGAGCAGGGACCTCCCCACAGACAGGGGCTGCTGCCAGATCAGCCTGTGTTTGTAGGTCAGCCTGAGCTGTCATCAACAGGAGTTGCTTCATGGTGGCAGCCCCTGTCCACGGTGGGGAGAGGGGTGTGTGTCCCTGGACAGGGCCTGCTGGACCCGGTGCAAACCAGGACTGAGCAAGTCTGGCTCAGTCCCAGCTCATACCTGGTTCAGGAGCTACCCACTGCTGAGGCTCTGCATTTTAAATGTAGTAAGAGCCAGACAGGATCTTACTACATTTAAAATGCAGAGCCACAGTGGTCCTGCGCGCCCATATCTTACTACATTTAAACAGCAGAGCTGCAGCAGGGGCAGCTCCTGGATCTGGCGCAAGCTTGGGACTGAATGCCTTCACTTATCAACTAATTGTGTAGTCAATAGAAATTGTATCGACTACACGATTAGCCAATTACCTGCCTCTTAACATCCTTAATCAAAGCTACAAAGGTACCTGAACATGATATAAAATCTGTCTGGAGAAACTCACTACCACAGTTTAAACTTAAGAAAAAAGCAAAATGCAGTGTCTTTATAAAGAGTAATCTAAACAAATATAGCCACGCTATTGTTGGTACAAGGTAGTGAAAACAAATTTGCACCAGCCTGTCCAGGTGTGCTTAATTCACTCACAGCAGGGCTGGGCAATAATTTTTGCAGAGGGGCCACTTCACAAATTTTGGCATTGGTTGTGGGCTACCCTTGAAGGGATGGGGCCTCAGGCAGAAAGGGGCCATTTCCTATAGGGCAGCCAGTGCTGGGGCCGGGGGAGAGGAGGCAGAAAAGGAGGAAGAGGAGGAGACTTTGCACCCTCCCCTGTCCCTAGGCCAATCAGGGCCTTGGGGCGGGGAGCACGCAAAGTCTCTTGCCCTCCACACCCTTCCAGGGGTGTGTGGCGCCTAGAGGGAACCACCAGCCATTTTTAACAGCTGGCAGTTCCCTCTGGTGCCGTGTGCCCATGGCAGAGGGAGGAGACTTTGTGGGCTCTCCCGTTCCCAGGTCTCGATTGGCCTAGGGGTGGGGGAGCGGCCGGGCAGCCGTGGATTGGATTAGAACATAAGAATGGCCGTACTGGGTCAGACCAAAGGTCCATCTAGCCCAGTAGCCTGTCTGCTGACAGTGGCCAGGTGCCCCGGAGGGGGTGGACCGAAGACAATGATCAAGCGATTTGGATCGTGCCATCCATCTCCAGCCCCTGACAACAGAGGCCAGGGACAACATTCCTACCCCCTGGCTAATAGCCTTTTATGGACCTAACCTCTATGAATTTATCTAGCTTCTCTTTAAACTCTGTTATAGTTCTAGCCTTCACAGCCTCCTCTGGCAAGGAGTTCCACAGGCTGACTATGCGCTGTGTGAAGAAGAACTTGCGCTTATTAGTTTTAAACCTGCTACCCATTGATGTAATTTGGTGTCCTCTAGTCCTTATATTATGGGAACTAATGAATAACTTTTCTTTATTCACCCTCTCCACACCACTCATGATTTTATATACCTCTATCATATGCCCCCTCAGTCTCCTCTTTTCCAAACTGAAAAGTTCCAGTCGCTTTAGCCTCTCCTCATATGGGACCTGTTCCAAACCCCTAATCATTTTAGTTGCCTTTTCTGAATCCTTTCCAAGGCCAAAATATCTTTTTTGAGGTGAGGAGACCACATCTGTACACAGTACTCAAGATGTGGGCGTACCATAGTTTTATACAGGGGCAGTAAGATATTCTGGGTCTTATTTTCTATCCCTTTCTTAATAATTCCTAACATCCTATTTGCCTTTTTGACCGCCACAGCACACTGTGTGGATGTTTTCAGAGAACTATCCATGATAACTCCAAGATCTCTTTCCTGATTTGTTGTAGCCAAATTAGCCCCCATCATATTATATGTATAGCTGGGGTTATTTTTTCCCAACGTGCATTACTTTACACTAATCCACATTAAATTTCATTTACCATTTTGTTGCCCAATCACTCAGTTTTGTGAGATCTTTTTGATTGGGCCCACAGACCCTATCTTGCCCACCCCTGACTCGCAGGATGGCTTCTGTGAACCCAGACATCTCCTCCTACCCTAACAGCTCTCGCTCTCTATTAAGGGGCACTGACTAATAGAGCAACTGTCTAGTACAGGGGTGGGGAACCTAAGATCTGGGGGCCAGATGCGGCCCTTGGCTTGCCTGAATACAGCCCAAGGCTTGTTGGCTCCCCCCTAGCATTGGGGAGCCCATGCTGGGACTCCAGCTCCTCCTGCCTCCCACCATAACCCCGTGGGGCTGGAGCACATAATATCTACCAGCCTGTGCCCACCTAGGCTCTGGTGTGTGAGGGGAATGTCTTTCTGCTTCTCAGTCAGGGACCATGTTAGTGAGGGTTTCGTTGCTTCTCACTTGCATGCGGCCTCCGATTTATTTTGTGTGGGCCAGCGGCCCCCTACCCAAAAAAGGTTCCCTACTCCTGGTCTAGTAACTGATAACTGCCCATTTCTCACAACAGGCAGACTTTTCACCACCAGGAGAATCAATCTGTTTCATGCTGAAGATACCACCATCTTTTTCTTTATTTCATGAGAAATAATATATAAAAAAGAAACATACCTATGCAAGGCTTAACATGCTGAAAACATGCCTTTGTCAGGTCACCTAACAAGGCAAAAGAGCTCTGTCGTACTTCTGGCATTTTATCCTATAAACCAAAAGAAAATAAAAAAGCCAAAAATAGAAGAAAAGTCAATTACCACTACACTTATTTTAAATATATCCCAGGATTAAAAAAAAAAAAAAAAAAAAAAATCTTCTCACCTGCATACATTGGTACATTAGTGTCAAGATATTACTACGAGCCACTAGCTGCTCAATGTTTCCTCCAAGTCCTTCAGCTAAGCCGCTGAGTAAATCAAGAGCCACAATCATGAAGTCTTTATCTGGTGCCTCATATTGGTCTGGCTGAGCATTATGCAACTGTAATAAAACACTGGTTAAAACCCCCCTTCAATGTAACACATTTAATTATCTCTATGCTATGCATGCAAATCAAGAATTGGTTTATGTTTTGTAACGTCAGCCAGATGTTGTTGATGGGTATGCTATAAATCCCACTGTAATACAAACGCAGTCGCATACTAAACACATCTACAAATCCTGGAAATAATAATAGAAAAATACCATGGCTTGTGCAAGAGTCTTCTGTACCAGGTTTACACAACGCTGATACACAGGTTCACAGTATGGAAGGAAGCCAGATTGCAAGGCAGTGGCAACCGAAGACAGGCACTGGAATAAAAAAGCAATATATGCATGATGAAGAAAACATATACTTTTCTTTCATTGGGTCCTACTTCAATATAAAGAGAAAAGAACCCCCCCCACCCTAACATTTTGGGTAGGTGCTATTTCAGACAATATTATAACATGCTGCCACTATGGAAAACCTGGGAATAGGAGTGTGCTAATAATTTTCATGCCAGATTTTGAAGGGAAATATTCAGTACACAGGGAATGGCTGACAGCGTCCCACTGGGAACACCTCCAAGGTTGTGCTATGAGAGCAAAATTATGGGAATAAAAGATGGGCAATAAAATACGTGATGAGAAGCACATAAGGACCCCAACAAAACTTACCTAAAATCTTTGCCCTGGGAAGAGAGATTCCCAAATGGTTCTCTTTTTAATCACAGAAAGGGGCAGATTAGCTCTTTCCAGCCAAAATTAAAAAGTTATGCAGAAATGGCTTTTTACATAATTAACATTTTTATACTATGCTTAATCTTTACAGTCACCCCCAATATGAAGTATTTTCAATAGAGGGAATCATTCTTGTAGGCATTTATGCAAAATCATAATTCAGATCCTTAAAAGATTTTCACAGTAAAATCAAGACTGCTTTATATTAAAGACACATGTATAATACAATAGGGATGTGAACGACTAGTCGACTATCCACTTCCTCCCCTTGCTGCCTTTATCAGAAAGAGGCAGAGGGGGCAGAGAAGAGGGGGTGCTCCCAAGCAGCAGCACTGCATGGAGCCCGGGACCAGACCCTGGGCTCCATGGGGCGCTGCTGCTTTGAAACGCCACATGCAGCCTGGAGCCAGCTGGCCCCATGCTCCCCACAGCACTTTCACCTTTGAAGTGTAGCAACAGTCTTGTTGCTATACTTCAAAGGCAGAGGCGCCCTTACCAACTAATCGAATAGTGGATGCAAATTGCATTGACTATTCCATTAGCTGATTAATCTAAATTTAACATCCCTATAATACAAAATCAAGTTAGAAAAAGAAGAAAAAATACTTTGTAACATTTACCTCTAACAAAGGGAAGAGATCTTTATCCTCATCCTTCAACATGTTCCATTTTTGGATTAGTGGAGGCATTAGCATCTGAATATATTCCTATTTATAGTGAGGAAAAAATATTGTTTGTAAATTCCAAAATACCCAAAGTTTTCTACCTCAGCCCTGATCATTAACATTTCACATTTTCTCTTTTACAAAAAAGGTCCTTATAACATCAATGGTGGTAGCAACTGTAAACAACTGTCTCTCCTGCATGACTATTAATATTTCATAATGAGTTCACAGTTTGGAGGTTTCTTAGATCAGATTTTTGAATCAATGTATTAACAAAGCTGTTTTTTAACCACTATATATTGGGTCCCAGAGAAACCATGACTAACAACTTTACTCATTACAGGCAACTTCAGTAAGATCCAGTTATTCTGAGATTAAGTTTTCCCATATTATAGTTTAATCCCTACAAAGAGACTTCCACAAAGGTTATTTAGTTCCACACCACACGCACACATACTGATGTGTGTGACTAAAACCAATTAAATGCTCATAATTAAAAGTGTACTGTTTACACACAGGAAATATTTTTGTACTGTAAAGTTCCATTGTACGCAGTATACAAAGTTTTACTTCATCTCACTTTCTAGACTTAATACAGCGTCAGATCCTAACCCTACTGAAATCAATAGAGTTTTACCCTGGACTTCAGTGGGACCAGAATTTCACTCATACTTCAAAAATGCTTTCCCCAGCAATATCATCGTCAATGACTTTCAGGCAGTAGCTATATCCACTTCTTTAGTCTATGTTATGGGTTAAAAGAACTAATCTACACTTAACTTCCAGGAAGGATAAAAGTCAATGGTTAAAAAAAAAAAAAAAAAAATCAGATTTTTTTGCTAAAATGCTTTTGAGGAAAACCCTATCTAAAGAGAGCTTTAATTAAGATACATTATAACTCAAAAATATCTCATCATGGAATAGGGATTATAAATTCTAATTCTATAGTATGAGACAATTTATTCATTTAATGTTTAAGAAAAATTTTGTAAACAAGTTCTAATAGAACATCGATTAGAGACCCAATTTTATGGGGTTCCAGAGACTTCTATATAGATTATTTAAATTAATATTTCTATATATTCAATGGGACTCAGTACTCAGTCTAGTGGATATGCTTAGTTTTTCAGTTATCAAACTGTGGCTGTGTGTCTCCAGAGATAACATGCTTGTTAACAGCAAAAATGTTTTAATAAATAAATAAATATATAGAGGTGAGAAATAACAGACCTCAACCCTATTTTCCCTCTGCAAATTTGTGTAGACAGAGACTAACCCTTATCTCTCTAAAAAGTACAAAAAGTTTCAAATAGTTCAATGAATTGTTGGGATAAAGTAGATCTGGAGAAGGAGAAGAAGTCTGGATATCAATGTGAGACGAGAGGGACAGGCAGTAGAGACAAAAGTGAACCTGAGCAGCATATTTCAGAAGTCTTGAGGTCTTTCTGAGTGTAGCCTTCATCGATTTGAGATCTACCATACCATTCTCTCACTAGAAGAAAAAAACCTAGAATGGTAGCAGGCTGTAAGAGACCCAGTTTGGGAATATTTTAATGAAGTTCCTCTATCTGTGAGTAAGACAGGCATGCATGCACTATTTGCATTTTGCAACAAAGAAATGCAAGAGGCCCAGTTGCCCAAATGAAACATCATGAGAAGTGTTCTCTCTCAGGAAAAAGCTGCGTTGAAGATGAAAGGAATGTGTCTGAACATGCAGGATCTTCAGGTTGGTAAACTTTTTTTATTTAATACTTCTTTCTTAAGGACTGCCTGTCTTCCTTCTGGACTATTCTTGAATTCTCATGTTTGAGCAAAAAATATAGTTGTTACTCTATGCTATTATCATTTGATGCAGTTGTGATGAAAAAATAAATAGCTGAAACAGGCAGATCTTTCTTTTACAATTTCACCTTTAAAGTAGTACAGAGTGTCAGTGAATGCAATGAGTAATACTAAATGGCAATAACAACAACTGCACTGACTTATTTTGTTTAGGAGAATCCATCCTGAACATACATGATTATGAAGACTATACACCTTCAAGATCACAATCATTTTCTATAGTTTGAGTTCTGACAATGAAAGTGTTTCTGTATGTCAGATAGCCAACAACATATCATCTATAGCAGGGGTTCCCAAACTTTTTGACACAGGGACCAATAAATCCATTCACGAGCTTTTGGAGGACCAGCAACATATATTTGCATATTCATTAAGCAAATGATGAATATTCAAATTGGGAGGACCAGAAACAACTTATTTGAATATTCATCATTTGCTTAATGAATATGCAAATATATGTTGCTGGTCCTCCCAAAGCCCCCAGTGCCAGCTTTAGCAAAGCTTTTGATACGGTCACCCACAATATTCTTGCCAGCAAGTTAAGGGAATATGGATTGGATAAATGGACTGTAAGATGGATAGAAAGCTGGCTAGACCAGGGTTTCCCAAACTTTTTACTTTAGTTGGAACCCGTTTTTTTCCAGTACTGTTTTTTGCAGCCCAAAAATATAAAGACATAAAAAAAGAATTAAAAATGAATAAATTTTCAGTGTTTCACCCGGCTGCATCCTCCGCCCAGCCTGGGCCAGGGTTTGGGGGACCCGGCACCGCACGGGCACTCCAGGAGGCGGGAGCAGGAGCAGATTGGGGGTAGGGTATCTGGCTAAGAGGGAGGGTACAAGGAGGGGTAGGGTTGCCAGGTGTCCGGTTTTGTACCGGACAGTCCGGTATTTGAGGTTTCTGTCCGGGAAACAAATTGAGAAAATACTGGACATATAAAATGTCTGGTATTTTCTAATTAGGTAAGTTTTATTATTATTAGCTGTATCAGTCCATAGCTGCGAACTGCCTGGCTGGTAGATGTGCTCATGCTGCGTGAGTGTGTCTACCAGCCAGGCAGTTCGCAACAACTCGAGGGAGGGTATGGGGGGAGGGGGGAGCAAAATGGAATCCCCGGGGCCAGACTCACCCATGTGCCCGGGTCAGTCCTGCTTCCCGCCAGCCAATTTCCTCCCCCCGCCCCTCCTTCCCATCTCCCCTGGCTAGCCTCGCTGCCCCCATCCAGCTCTGCTTCCGGCAGCTGGTTCTCCCGTCGTCCTCCTCCTCATGATCTCCCCCATCCAGCCCCCACGCCCTGTCCCCGGCCAGCCTGCTGCCCCCATCCAGCCCTGCTTCCGGAGGCTGGTTCTCCAGTCCTCCTCCTCCCGAGTTCCCCGGCCAACCGCCCCTTCCCCCCGCCCCGTCCAGCCCTGCTTCCGCCGCCCACCTGCTCCGATATCCATCGGACAGCCCCGCTACCCCCAACCCTGCTTCCCGGCGGCCGGTTCTCCCCCCCCCCCCTCCCAGCCCGCCCCGCCCCACCCCCTTCCCAGCAGCTATGCTGAGGCCCGGTATTTTTTTCCCCCACGGCCCGGTACTGGGCTGCAGCCCACAGTTTGGGAAATGCTGATCTATAGCAAAAAGGGGGAAAAAATCCCCATCATCAAGAAACAACCATGGATAAGTTTGTGATAAGAATCAGCAGATTACAAAGAGGTAATTGATGAAAAAAACTGTCCAGTTTGTTTACGCAACAAACCTTTTTCTGTATGATTGTAAACCCACATTAACATAGTTCAGTCAAAGACCAGGAGACAGTGCACGTAGAGCAGACGTCACAGGCAAATTGCTGCATAAAGGATATTAAAGAGCAATTGAGCAGTGTACAAAAAATCTAAACGGTAAAATTGTTAACCTGAGTCTTGATGGGTAGAGCCATGTACACAACAATCTTGTATGTGCTGGTGTGACAACAGAAGGGGGGGAATGTCTTCCATACAGAAACAATTGATACATCAGGAAATGCACACATAGCAGAACACTTACAAGAAGTAGCAGTAAAAGCTGTAACAAACTGTGAAAAAAAATTCAAATATCTAGTACGCAGCTTGGTCACAGACAATGCTGCAAATGTATCCAACATGAGAAATTCAGAAGGGAGTGAAGAGAGACCTAAGCTAACATACAGTTGCAGTGCTCAATTGATGCACCATCTAGCCAAAGGTCAAAATTCACTCCTACACCCTCCCAAACTCTGCACTCCAATTTGCTGCCCCAGGTCACAACCCCTTACTTCACTCAAACTCCTTCTCAGACCCCAACACCCTCACCTGGACCCCAATACCCTACCCCGAATGCCCTTCTGCATCCAACCTCTGTCCCAAACTTCACACCCCCTCCATAGAAAAGTGCAGCCCTTGACCACTTTCCAAAATCTTGGAGCACCCCCACCCATCAAAAATTATTGCCTACCCCTGTCTATGCTATGTACCCTAGTGCTGAAGTATCTTACTTTAAGGAAGTGGAAGTTGAAATCTCCCAATTTAAAAGCCAAGTGAACAGAAGCACAACAAAAAACAAAAATCTAGATGGAGAAATCCACTGCTGTTGGAAAGAAAAGTTGGGCACCTTTTTTGCCTCCCTTAGCAATGCTCTCCAGTTATTCAATCAATTCATCCAACCCCCCCTTTTAACAAAAAATTCAATTTGTAATTTAAAATTAAAATTGAACACAAAAACTTGGTATAAAAATATTATTTAAAATTAAAAATAAGCACAAATAGTTGTTCTTGGCACAAAAATTTAGTAAAAGTGTAATTTAACATAAGAAATAGCAGAAACAAAATAAATTTAACATGAAGGATGATGCTGCATTTTCTTCACGAGTTGGGAAATCCTAGGTTTGAAAGATGAAAGTGCGCAACGCAAATTGTTTTCGACATCCAGTCAATTTCTTTGTTTCGTTTTTAATGTGGCTAAACTTGAAAGCTTAGGTGCAAGCTCTGGGAGGGAATTTGGGTGCAGGAGGAGGTGGAGAAGAGGCTGCTGGCTCAGGAAGGGGGCTCCAAGCTGGAGAGTGTTAGGGTCAGGTGGAGGGTTGGGGTGGTGAGCAAACTACAGGCTTGTGGATGTGAGGGTGCAGGAGTTCAGGTTGGAGTGTATGAGGGGCTCAGGGCAGGGGGGCTGGAAGTATGACGGGCTCAGGACACAGATTTGCAGCGTGTGGATGGTGCATTAGTGTTGTGGAAGAAGACTGGGGATGAGAGAGGCTCAGGACAGGGTGTTCCGGTGTATGATAGGCTCAGGGTTGGGGTGTGTGCGGGGATGCAGGGGTGTTATGATGCTACGGCCAGATGGAGGCTTGGCCCCAATTGGGGGCTTGTTGGCCAGGCTTTGTTTTTAAATAAAACATGTCCAACACAAATGTTTCAGCATTGTCTTTATTTATGGGAAGGGCAGGGAACCTGTTTTGGGTCCAGGGTTACTGACCCACATAAAAATCAGTCAGGGACCACACAAGTGAGATGCAAAAACACAACCCCTCCAAGCCCCACTGATGTGGCCCCAACTGAGACACCTCCCTCTCCTGGCACCCCAGCCCCATGGGGGGAGGGTAGGTAGGACTGAGGTTCAAGGCCTCAGGCCCAATTAACTCTTCTAGGGTTCAAGGGTTAGTGGAATTTGTGGGCCCCTCTACATTCTGAGGTGGGGCCAAAAGCGAGTGATCCAGTGTGCCAGTGAGTGGGATATGGATGGGGTGCAAAATCTGGGTGGAAAATAGGGTACAGGAACAGGGCACTGGTGATGTCTGGCCCGGCGGCAGGGCACTCGTGGGGCCCTGGTGATGTCTGGCTTGGCGGCAGGGCACTCGTGGGGCCCTGGACAGGGGGAAGAGGACAGAGACAGCTCGGCTGGTACCTGTGGGGTCCCACGGCTATGCGCCAGGTCGGGTCTCAGGAAGCACATGCTCTGCCTTCCCCCTCCCCAAACAGCCGGCGCGTTTCCTGAAAAGCTGGGTCTGTTGTACCGCCAGAGACTTCCCTCCTCCTGCTGCCTTCCTGCGTGCGGGGGAGGAGGGTAGGAGTCCCGGGACCGCGCCAGCTCCAACTGCTCAGGCAGCACATGCCCTGCTCCTCCACTCCCCATGGCAGCCACGTGCTGCTTGAGCAGTTGGAGCTGGCACGGTCCCGGGACTCCTACTCCCCTCCCCTCCCCCACGCGCAAGCAGGAAGCAGGGGAAGGGAAGTCCCCGGCAGCACGACAGACCCAGTGTTCCAGGAAACGCATCAGCTGTTTGGGGGAGGGGAAGTAGCACATGTGCTTCCTGAGACACCTGCTCTGGACTCCTCCCCCCCCCAGGAAGCCGGCGCTACCTCCATTTTTGCAGGAGGCAGTGACAACGTGGGCTCTTCCTTGGGGTGGGGGGGGGATGACAGGGGAGGGGAGCTGGGTTGCCTTGCGGCCCCCTTGGAATTTCTTCGCACCCTCCAGTTTGGGAACCGATGATCTAGATGATGCTTCATCCTGCTGTGAGGGCAGGGGACTGGACTTGATGACCTCTCAAGGTCTCTTCCAGTTCTAGTGTTCTATGATTCTATGTTACTGATTGATGTTTTAAAAGAATGAAGGCTAAGCACAATGCTGAATATGGTTTAATACGTTAAGATTCTCATTAAGGTCCCCACCTACTCAAAAGTAGTACAATAAGAGTTGCAGTTGTATACGGATATGATCTGATTTTTTTTTTAAAACAAAAACAAAGGATTCAAATAGGGGAGGGGGGAAGAATGACACAAAAGTCGTTCCAAAGGTCTTGTTCCAAAGGTTACAAAAATTCAGTATAGCCAACTCAGTAATCCAAATGACTCCTTCAAGCAGTGTCAAAGAAAGGTCTGGATTTTTTTTGATTATACAGATTTCAATACAAATTTGCTTTAAGATCTTATACACTGTAGTGTAGTAGGCTATTCACAATGTACTATTCCACTATGACAGTAGTCTATACAAAATATAAATGATACTTACTGGTTTGTTTAGATGATGCCCTACAGAATCTGCTAAAGTTCCTATGGCATCATAAAGGATGAGAAGATTTTTATGCTGGTATTTACTAAATGCAAAGACCAGAGTGTCAAGTATATATGCTAGGTAAGGAACAAGCTCTGTACAAGCCTCCTCTTCTAGAGTAGCAAAGGCACTAAAAAGCAAAAAAAAAGACCGATTGTTAAGTCAATATAATTAACAAGGTGATATTTCCATTTAGGGTGTGGATATGATTTCCCGCTGAAGATTACATACTCCCCCACTAATTAAATAAGGGCTAGTGTGCAAAAAAAATGATTAATGTAGCCACAACAGTGAAAGCATCTGGAGAGGCTAATCAACGCATATACCTAGCATCTCTGATGGGTGCACATTGGGACAGCTAGGTCCTTCCTTTATCCCAGCTACACTGTTTTTAGCAGACTAGCTCAACGATAACTAGTGTATACCTCAAGCTGGGAAACACACCACCATTCCTAAGTGCAGACTTATCCTTAGATAAACAGTCTGCCCCTTAAAAATTAATTTGAAATGTGTTTCTAAAATTGATATCCACGAAAACAAATCTTTCAACCAAAAGTTTCAGCTGACCCAATTTTAACAACTCTGGTGAACATAAACATCAGACACATTCTCTTAAAGCCTACCATACATATGAGGAAAACCAGAAGTACTATTACAAATTTAGCTACACTAGGTTAACTGAAGCAGCAGAAATTATGTGAAAACTGTTCATTAGTTCAGATACATAATGGTGTATTTATTTGTCATGTACCAGTATCTAGAAGCCCCAAGTCCATTGTGCCCAACCATTTCTAAATCTAATAAGGAGGCAGTCCCTGCCCCCAAGAGCTCATGATAAAAAACAAAATGGATATAAAAAAAACCACAAAACAGATATGGAGAGCAGAAGTGGCAAAACCAAATGAGAGAGCAGAGGGAACAGATTTTTCCCACCATAGGCTCAATCTATGTAAGACCATGCTGGTTTATATTTTTACTTGCAAACCATCATTAGGACAACTTTCCACTGTCTGATTCCATAAAATCATTCAGCTTTCCCAGTTAAGCCTTTATCACTGCCCATGGTTCTCATTGATTAGAGGCATCTGAGCTCTAATTAACTGTACATTTCGTTATTGTCAGTTTGGGGTTACTTGTACTTTATGGTGTGTTTGTGTGTTAAGGGCTTGTGAAGTGGACATTCTGAGGTCAGGAAGTTCCTTCTCCTATAAAGAATGGAAAGCTATCCCTGAAGGAGGGCAGGGAGAGAGTATTTTAAATAAGCAGCAGATCAAGTTGGCTGAATAAATGGATAGGTTTTGGGAGATAAACAAAAAGGAAAAATATTTAACAAGTTTTGTACTTGTAAATATTTTGCTATAGTATGTTGTGTCCGTTTACCCTTGTCTATGTTGCAATAGTAAGCACTTTTGCACAAGAATAGAGCCTAGCACAATGGGGCTCTGGATCCTCGCTAGGGAAACCTATAGTTTCAGTATAGGCCTGAGTGCAAAAACTTATACAAAGTTGCCCATTTTGAGGCATAATTTTTCATTTTTAAAAATCAAGTTACATTATTGCACAGCCTCTCAAGACCTCCCATCCTGGCTCCTTCCTGCAAGAGTTGTGACCCACAATTTCCTAAGTTAGACCTATTTACATAATTCTATTATAGCATCAGTAGTCTTCCATTTTCGCTGTCACAGATCTTGCACATGCAAGAATTCAAATCTGTAACAAAGTTAGTCTTCACTTTTAAGGCAACATCAAAATTACTATTTAACATTGAAAATCAGGTACTGCAGACAGAATTTCCCTTGTAATAAAGTTCTTTAGTGAAGTAATCAAACACATTTAGAAATCAAACTGGACATAACATAATGAACTAAAATCACCAAGAAAGACTTTCAAACCCTAACACATCTAAGGTAAAGTTCATTATACAGAGAAAATAGGTTTAAAATAATTTAGATCTTATTACAAAACTATAGTATTTATTCTATAGAAACCAAATACAGCAGACAATTTTCTGTTTTGGCTTGGACTTACCTGCAGGCAGCTTCTTGTACTCTCTTGTTGCTATCGAGGATACGTTTTAGCAACTCTGTCATTAATGGCTTCAAGTACGTGTCTGGGGGTTGACTAACTACCCAGTGTGCATAGCGACTAAGAGTCCAGCAGGTAATGGAGCGCACAAGAGCCTTTTTATCAGAGAGGCACTGAATAAGGTGAGGGATTAGTTCAGGAAGATATGGAATCATACCCTGCATGCAACCTACAAACACAAAAATATGTAACATAAAATACTGCTGTTAGAAAGGCTTAAAGTAACTGGCTTAATACTTCCCCTTACCGAGACATTGTGAAAGATGCCAAAGAGACTAAGTTTTATCAATATGCAGTCAAGCTTATCAAGCAAATAAGTTTACCTACTTCATTTTGATCCCTGAAAGGTCTTGCTATCTATACCACAACAATTTATTACTTTTTGCAACTAATTAATCCATTTTTATCCAAAATTAGCAGTATCTTCCACAGCTCCCATGATATTCAAAAGCCTTTGTAAAACTACTCTCAGCACACCAACACATCTGCTTAATAAAATTAGCTTGCATTAACTCACTTCTGTTTGATAAAACACAGAAGCTAACCAGTTCTTAGAATACGGGCTGTGGTTCCCTGAGGCTCCTTATCATTAATACTGCCAGTTTCCAGTGTTAGGGGGAGCTGGGGTGTACTACTCCCTCCACAGGGAGTAAACAAGATCAATGCCACAACATGCTGGACAAAAAAGGAATGATGAATGAATGATTTGGAGTAGGCATTTATCCAAGACACTCTTGACAAAAAGAGATACACCCATTAAAAAAAAGTTATTGTTAGACAATACAACTCAGAGTTGGGTGAAAAATTCTGGAGAAATAGTTTATTTACCAAAACTGCATTTCAGCATTCACTAAAACCTGTTTGTGAAATTGACATGAATTCCTCAAATAGTTTCATCTAAAATAAATAAATAGGAGACTCACTCTTCACCTTCTAACCACCAGATGATGGTCACTCTCTCTGACTCCGGCCCAATTTACATTTAAGTATTTAAATGGAAGAGAATAGCTTCAATAGGACATAGACCCAGGGAAATATGAGGGCTAAAGGAGGTGGAGATAGCCCTATTGAGGAGTAAGATCTGAACATGGGGGAAGGGCTGAACCCAGGCTAGAGGTATTTCTAGCCTGCAAAAGGAATACTGAGTTTTTAAGCTGCAATCAAGTGCCGCTGGCCCCTCAAGAATCTCTGAAAACTGCCTAAACCATTAGGATGAGAATTTGCTACCTCACATCCAATCTCTTTAGAATATTTAGACTGTGATTGATAGTTAATCTGTTTTGATTTCTTTACTATCCCTCTAAAGTGCTTAAAACCTATCCCTTGTAGTTAATACATTTTTTATTTGTCTAAAACCAGTGTATGGAAGTCATAACGTAGGGTCAGAAACCTGCGTATATTCCTCTCCACATTGAGGGAGGGGACAAAATTTAATAAGCTTGAACTGTATATCTTTGTGCTACACAAGATGGTATAAATTTGATTTTACCCTCCTAAGGGTAAACTATCCTAGCTATAGAGCCTTCCCATGCAGGGACCAGTCAGAAAGCCTGCTTACATGTCACTACAGAGGGGTATGTCCCCAGCTGTATATCAGTAAAAGAAAGAGAGCATGTCTGCAGCTTGCCACAGTATTACAAAGTGAGTGGGAGCCAGGATAGCAAATCAAAGAGCTCAGTCAGGGACAACCTGCTTGGAACCAGTCATATCTCCTCCAGTGATTTTTGTCAGGAGTTTTCAAATTTTCTTTGTTTTCTAGAGCTTCAAACAGTTTTGTTGCTTCTCTCTGGACTTTTCCCAAACTGCCCCCAACTTTCCTGTAATGTAGCGCCCAGAACTGGGCATAATACTCCAGTTGAGGCCTAATCAGCAGCAGTAGAGCAGAATTACTACTTCTTGCGTCTTGCTTACAAACACACTTCCTTAATACATCCCAGAATGTTTGCTGCCCTTTTTTTTGTATTGAATTTCATTCTATTCACCTAAGACCATTGCTTCAGCTTCTCCAGACCATTTTGAATTACAATCCTATCTTTTGCCATTTTGTTCCCAATCACTTAGTTTGGCGAGATATTTTTGAAACTCTTCACAGTCTGCTTTGGTCTTAACTATCTCGAGCAGTTCGGTATCATCTGCAAATTTTGCCACCTCACTGTTTACCCCCCTCTCTAGATCTTTTATAAATAAGTTGAATAGGATGGTTCTCAGGACAAACCGTTGGGGGACCTCACTAGTTACCTCTCTCCATTTTGAAAACTTACCATTTATTCCTACCCTGTATTTCCTGTCTTTTAACCAGTTATCAATCCATTAAAGGACCTTCCCTCTTATCCCAGGACAGGTTACTTTACTCAAGAGCCTTTGGTGAGGGACCTTGTCGAAGGCCTTCTAGAAATCTAAGTATACTAAATCCACTGGATCCCCCTTGTCCACATGTTTGCTGACCCCCTCAAAGAACTCTAGCAGATTAGTAAGGCATGATTTCCCTTTACAGAAACCATGTTGACTTCCTCCAACAAATTATGTTAATCTATGTGTCTGAGTTGAAACTATAGTAAAGAATAAAATTGATTTGCCTGGTACTGACATTAGATGTACCAGTCTAATTGCCAGGATCGCCTCTAGAGCCATTTTAAAATATTGGAGTTGCATTAGCTATCTTCCAGTCATTAGGTACGGAAGCTGATTTTAAGGATAGGTTACAAACCACAGTTAATAGTTCTGCGTTTTCATATTTGACTTTTCAGAACTCTTAGGTGAATGCCATATAGTCCCAGTGACTTGTTACTGTTAAGTTTATCAATTTGTTCCAATTTGTCCTTTGTTGTCATCTTTCTTCTACTGTATTTGTAGAACATTTTCTTGTTGCCCTTTAGTCTGTAGCTAGTCTGAGCTTTTGTGCCTTGGCCTTTCTAATTTTGCCCCTACATACTCTCGTTATTTGTTTCTATTCATCCTTTGTAATTTGGCTTAGTTTCTTCTTTGTGGGACTTTTTTTATTTTTATATCATTGAAGATCTCCTGGTTAAGCCAATGTGGTCTCTTGTCATCCTTCTGATCTTTCCTATGCAGTGTACTAGTTTGCTTTAGCACCCTTAATAGTGTCTGTTTGGAAGACTGCCATCTGTCTTCAGGAGTTTTTTTCTTCTTCTATTAGTCTTGCATCACGTGGGACCTTGCCTACCAACTGCCTGAGTTTATCAATGGGCCTTCTTGAAATCCACTGTCTTTATTTTGTTGCTTTCCCTCCTACCATTCCTTAGAATCATGAACTCTCATTTTATGATCACTTTCACCAAAGCTGCCTTCCACTTTCAAATTCTCAACCAATTCTTCCCTATTTGTTAAAATCAAATCTAGAACAGCTTTTCTCATAATAGCTTTCTCCACCTTCTGAAATATAAAGTTATCTCCAATACATTCCAAGAACTTGTTGGATAATCTGTGTCTGGCTGTATTATTTTCCCAGCAGATGTCTAGATATTTGCAGACCCCCATCACCGCCAAGTCCTGTTATTTTGGATAATTTTTTTTAGTTTTAAAAAAAGCCTCATACACATCTTTCTGGTTCAACCATCTGGAGTAGATCCCTACCATGACATCACCGTTGGCTTTTTAGCCCCTTTATCCTTACCCAGAAACTTTTACCAAGTTTGTTTCCTAGGTCCATGTCAACCTCAGGCCAAGTATACATATTTTTAAAATATAAGGCAACATCTCTTCCTTTTTTCTTACTTGTCTCTCCTGAGAAAGCTGTACCCTTCTATACCAACATTCCAGTCACACGTATTATCCCACTATGTCTCTGTGACAAATACTACTATGATATAATTTATTATTTACTAACATTGAGTTCTTGCTTATTCCTCATGTGTCTCACATTAGTATACAGACATCTAAAATACTGATTTCATTTCACCCCCTCAGTTCTGTCTTATCGCTCCTTTATCCCTTCTATTAGAGCCCATGCTCCCTCCAATTTCTGACCCTTCTCCCAGGTCTTCATGTTTGACTTACCTGTGGGCTTTGGTCCCCTACCTCCTTCAAACCTAGTTTAAAGCACTCCTAAGTTAGCCTATATGCATCCAAATATGCTCTTCCCCTTTCTCAACAGGTATACCCCATCTCTGCTTAGCAGTCCTCCTTCCTGGAACAGCATCCTGTGGTCAAGGAAGCCAAAGACACCATCTTTGCAGGTAGCATACACCACCAGGTCTCTCTTGCATGTCTCTACCTGAGCCCCTACCCTTCACCAGAAGGACTATGGAGAACACTACCTCCCTGAATTTTCTGTCAGGACCTGCACCAACTTGCTCTTCATGTGGGGCAGGAAAACCTGGCAGGTCAGGCAAACCACTTTGAGCTCCCTGGTGTTTATGTGGAGAAACAGTTCATTCTGCAATCAGTGGCCTTGCATACTGAGTTCATCCAGGCGAGGTCTGAAGCATTGGAAACCAGGCTCAGTAACAATCATAAGGCCACAAAAGGAACTCCCTACAACAGCGATTTAGGGCTCAACCACCAACTCAGGGATGAACAGGAATGAACTCAGATGTGAACTGACACCTTGACGATCCAATCTATATACAAATAGGTTGGGGATGTAGACACAGGCGAAAAATGCTCGGCGTGACCGTAGATAGAGCTGTGCATGCTGGACAACATAAGTACATGTAGTCTAACAATCACAGGCAGTTGTGAGCAAGTAGTTTTTCACACAGGAGATCAAGTCCAACATGTCCTGAAAACCATCCACCAGAGGGAAGCCTCTAGTTCATGTGGTGTTGAGAACCACCCCAATGAACTCTATTCATTTCATTAGCCTTAAGGTGGATTTCTTTTATCAACAGGTTAAGGTCATAGCAGATGGAAGGAACCAGATCAAGGCTCCTCTGCATCTATTCCTGAGATCTGCCTTCCATGAGCTAAACGTCAAGTTATGGGTAGACCCGAACCCATCGACACCTCAGGTAAGCATCTCAGAATGGTGCCATTCATTTTACCAAAGGGCAACACCTTGAATCAAGAGTGGTGCCCACACACCTTAGAATAATCAAGGAATCATCTGTGACCTTGGAAGACAGATATATGGAAATAAGTGCCCTTCAGGTTGAAAGCAGAGTACATCTCTGGGACCCAGGAAGGGGCGGATAAAAGCTAGGGACACCATGAGGAACTTTAACTTTCTGAAGGAACTGAAGTGCTGCAGGTCCCGAATAAATCTTATGCCCCCTTTCACTTTCAGGGACCTCTTCCACCATCCCAGCTGTATGAGGTTCTCAATCTCCTGAACAAGGAGTTACTCAAAAGAAAGGTCCCTGAAAAGAGAGACAAGGAATGGGGCTGAGCAGGAAGGGCTGCCGAGAATTGCAGAGTATAGCCCCTATATTCACTCTCTAGCAACCAACTGTCTGAGGTGACCCACGACCAAGCTGAACAGTAGTGGCAAAGACTCTTGAGGAAAGAACGAGGAGGATCTGGGAAACCGATTAAGGGTGTGATCAAGAGCAGTGCCCCCAAAGAGAGAACTTGTGGCCCCTGTTGGGCTTTGATGGATCAGGCTGCACAGGGGAACAGGAAGATAAGGGTGGCAACAACTAAAACTTGTGTCTATCCCACCTCCTTGAAAGCCTCTGTTGAGGCTCTCCAAGTCTTGGCAGCATCGGTGGATGGAACTGCTTCCCCATTCGCTGCAGCGTATGAAGACCCAGCAAGCAAAGGGTGGCTCAAGAGCCCTTGAGTACATGCAACCTTGTGTCAGTCTGCTCTGCAAAGAGACCATTCCCATCAAAGAGAAGGTCCTGGATTGAGGCCCGGATTTAACAGGACAGGACAGCCAGGAGCTGTCCTGAGGACTGCTGCTAAATTAGCCACCTGCCACACCATTTGGAAGGGGCACCTTGCAGCTGTCATCCCCTCATTCACCAGGGCCTCAAATTTCTGGGCCAAGTCCTGGGACAGTCTTTGAACCTACAGAGGGTAGGTATCCTGTAAGTTGAAGCTGCACCTCCACAAGAGAGCCTGGTGGGGTTTGCCATCCAGAACGGAAGACTGGCTGTTTAATAAATCTTTCTTCCAAATAAGTCCAGCTTCTGGTTTGCGCCATCTGTCCTTCTGTTGGCTGCTGAGATGACCAGCAAGCTCAGAAAAGGATGAGTATATAAATATTCAAAACCGTTAGCCAGGACAAAATATTCTCTTGTGCCCTTGGAGGTGGGAGAGTTAGAAGGAGTTGTCCAAAGGGTTTTTGCTATTTTTAAGACCCCAGCATATGCTGGTAGTAGCACAACACATGTTGGAGTATAGGCCAAGAGCACATTAAACATGGCATCCAGCTGTTTGGCAACCTGCTCCACTTCAAAGCAGGGCCTGATGTTCTTTAATTTGGTGGGCTAGCATGAGAGCCCCACAACCACCTCATCCAGTGACACTGTCCCCCAAGGGGGGGAGGGGGGATTTCAGGATGGGGTACACCGACTTGGCCATCGACTGAGCCTCATGCACTGGGCTCGGTGCAGCAGATTACTGCAATGAGGAGGAGGAGGCGACAGAATGAGTTGGTGGAGGCATCGGCATCATGGTATGGCCCACACGCTCCAACAGAGCTATTGCACCAGCCACTAGTCTTGCTGCCCCAAAAGCACAGCAGAAAGTCAACTCAGCCCTTCCTCACAACAGCACCGGTGTAATTCCTTTTCTATACCAGAAGAATCAGCTTCCAGTGTCCAAGGAGGGGCCAACAAAGCTTGTGTTTGACAGCTAACCATCACTGCACGAGATCTGTGCCTCAAGTAGATGGCTCAGTACCATGGAGAACACTCCTTCTGGGACACAGCTGTCTCCTCAGCACAGATCCCAGACAGGATGATGATCAGTGCTGGAGATAAAATTACCAACATCATCTTCTAGGCAACTAACATCAAGAGGGTGCTGGTGACCTAAGATGTCCCACAGAAGATGGAGACTGGTAGAGACTGAGAATATTCTCATCTCTGGAAACAAGCACTGTTTGTCTGCTCTCTTGCGGCGGGGGGTGTCTTTCCAGCTGGCTTGCCTTTGCTGTATCCTGCAACACAGGCAGTGCTGGTGGCACTGCTAGAGGCCTGTGCTCTCTAGGAGCTGGCAGCGTCTTGGAAGGTGTCAGCACTGCTACCAGTGGAGTCTCCTTCTGCTTTCTGGAGTCAGTGGCAGATCCTTCAGGGTGAAGTCCCTATTCGATTGTGGGCCCCACCTGTTGTGGGCTAGTCATCTAATCTGGGTCCTTTGTCTTTCTTGCTTGATGCTAAGGAGTTGCTGTTCTTGGGCACCAGAGATGGGGAGTGATGCAAGGGGGAGCCTTGTTCCAGGGTGCACTGCACACTAAGGCAGAAGTGCTAGTGGAAGAGTCCAGCCAGTAAGGCTCAGACACCAAGTGAAGAGCAGCTTTCATGAGAGACATGCTCAGACAGATGTGTCTCACTCTGAGTTCTGGAATAAAAGTTCTTACAGATGTGACACTTGTCCTTCATATGCAATTGCCCCCCGAATGGGAAGCACCTGCTATCAGGTTCACTAATAGGTATAGGCATGCTGCAATCAGAGCAGGGCTTAAAGCACAGAGACTGGAATGCCCTTCCTAGGGCAAAGTCCCCACTAGGACTCTTATTATTTACTAACTACTGTTAAAAAAAAAAAAAAAATCCATCCCCCCACACTATTTATAAAGCCTTAATGCTCAAAGACTGAAATAGAATAACTTGCTGGGTAAGGGAAAGGTACTCCAACTAACCACCATTGTTAAGAAGGAACTGAGAGGGCCGAGGACTGGCAGCACCTAATATACCAAGGCCTGAGCATGGCACTCAACACTACAGATACCGCTAAGGCAAAAATCTCTGATGGTGCATGCAACTAGAACGGAATCAACATGAGGAAGCACTCGAAGAACAAAGTTTTGACAACACAGATACACTAGTACTTTATAGCCCAAAGATACTGGACTGCTAAACACTTGGGCATACTAATAAGCTTTCCTAAGACTTAACCCTGAAAAAGTAATCAAATCAGATAGGCACCTTAGAGACTAACAAAATATTTACAATCATGCGCTTTTGTGGGTAAAACCTATTTCATCAGATTAAATTAATTTCTAAGGTGCCACAGGACCTCTCGTTTTCAAAGTTATAGACTAACACAGCTCAAATCAGAGGGGGAAAGATTCCAATCTTCGCAAAGAGCTAGCCAAACTGAAATGTCAACTGAAATATACAAAGCAAGGCATAATCAACCCAAACTTTTCAGACAATGAGAAGCTAACTCTCATAGTAGCTTATTTTGTTTAACAATTTAGAGTTTTTTGGTTCAATTTTTTCCAACCCCCCCCCCCCAATATTAAGGGCAAACATATGCTTCTACAATTGTCCTACAGTTCTACAGAAATTAAGTTAAGAATTTGTCAGTATTCCTAACTTTCAGACCTAGTAATCAAAAAGAAAAAGATTCTTTACAAATACAGTTTTCAAAACTAAAATTAAGAACAAAAAATGGTTATACTGAGTCAGACCTATGGTCCATCTAACCCAGTACCTCATCTTCTGACAGTTGCCAATGCCAGGTGCTTCAGTTGGTATAAATGGAACAGCCTCTCTCCCCGCCCCCCAAAAAAACAAACCTCAAGTGTTCCACCCTGTCACCTGTCTTGTACCAGCTTCTGGGCTAGGGACACCCACAACATGGAGTTGAAGCCAAAATGGTCCAGGGATAATAGTTATTGATGGACTTATCCCCCATGACCTTTATCTTTTTGGAACCCAGTTCTACTTTTGGTCTTCACTACATCTCCTGGCAATGAGTTCCATAGGTTGACTATGTGTTGTGTGAAGGACTCCTTTTTCTTTTAAACCTGCTGCCTTTTAATTTTATTGAGTAACACGTGGCTCATATGTTATGTGAAGGAGTAAACACTCCCTTATTCACTTCTTCCATATCATCCATCATTATATAAGCCTCAATCAAACCTCCAAGCTTTTCTAATTTTTATATGAACCATCAAGTCTACAGTATTGTAGTAGATAACTTATAACCTGATAGCATTTTCTAAATACTGTAATTAGGCCTCTTTATAAATAAATGTTACCTAAAAGATAAAAATTAATGCAATAACAGAATTCACTTAGCAGGGTACACTGATTTAAATTCAAGTTATTTTATTTATGATCAAGTCAGCAACCAGGAAACAATATCTAATGTACTTCCTAACTTTCATTGTTCGGTAATAATTAACCATGTGTTGATTAGCAATTTATATATCATTTCACATTAACTATAGTTTTTCTTTTTGCTAACGGAAGCACATATTGAAGAAACATAACCTGAATTATTATAGACTTAGTATTTTCATTGTTAGAAAATGATAAATTATGCATGTATTAAATGACTGTTAATTACTTGTGATTTGCATCAAGCTTTATTTGGATGGAAAAATAAAGTGTAGAACAGCATTTTCAAATTCTTAATTAAAACTTTCTTTTCAGATAGATAGATTTATTTACCAAAACACATTTTGTCTAAAACTGATTAAACAAGGCAAGTATCTATACTAAACTGATGTCAGAATTTCAAGATTTTAGAACTAGCACGTATCACCCTCTCACACTTAAGTTTTAGTCATAGATTTAAAAAAAAAACAGACAGAAAACCAGAAAATTTCTTTCCTACTTTTTCTATTCCTGGTGGTTCCTTAACTTATTTTAATGAACTAGCTGATAACTGAAGCAATGGCAATATTCTCTGCAGAAAAGGGTACTGCCATCAAAAGTTGGTTTAGCACTTCTAATAGCTTTGCTTTCAGGTACTTAGCCTATGATATTCACCTGTTTAGTGGTCTGGACTTTCTTTAAAACTTGGCAGCAAACATAGGTTTTTTTTTTTTTAATTTAAACAAGTTGAATAAATAATACTTTTAGGTGTTAATATAAGATACTATAATTTGAATTTAAAACAGATTTATCTTTAAATGTCTAATTTAAACAAAAATATCCAAGGTGGCTTTTTCTTTATTTAAAATGACCATATGAGTGAGATATATCATATATTTAAAGAGATTTAATGGAGAAGTATTAAGTTTAGGTTAATTACACTTGCATGAGTGCTAATTTATCTTACCTTCTGCAATTGCTCCTAGAACCAGGATACCGGATTCTTTGACCACCCATTCTGGATGAAACAACAGCTCTTTCAAAAGGGGCAAAATGTGTGGCAGAAGTTCATCACGAAATACATTTGCAAGGACATCCAGTGCAGCAGCAGAACACTTTCCTGAGAATTAAAATAAATCTGAATATATTACAATACTAGTTACTACATTGTGTCTCCATTTCAAACTACCTTAAGCTTCACAAACATTTTAGGGCAACGTGTGTGTGGGGGCGGGGTGGGGGGGCGCAGCATAAAAATATTTGTTTCATTGTACAGTTTGGACCTCCCTGATACCACACCTCGGGACCTGAGCAGCCTGAAATCAGGGAGCTTGCTGGACCAGCGGAGGTCAAGGCTCCTCCCCTGGCTGAGAGCCCCATTTCAGCCCTGCTCCTGGCTGAAAGCCCCGCTTCAACCTGGCCACCTGCTGGGGGGAAGCGGGGAGGAGAGAGGAGAACGTGCAGAACTCCTTGCTGCTGCCTGCTCAGCCAGGGCTGCACTCCTGACCCTGCCTGGCCCCTGATACCACCTGCTCGGCAAGGGCTGCACTCCTGAACCTGCCTGGACCCCACTCCCAGCTGCCGGGGCTCTTTGGACCAGCAATATCTGTGGTCTGGCACCAGACCAGAGAGTCCCGTATTTAGAGGTTTAACCTGTAGTGCATAAATGGAACCACAAATCACAATCCAGGGGAAAACAGACACACTGCATTTATAGGCTACATAGCCATGAATGGAGAGCTCTTTCTACTCAAGATCAAATAAAACAAAACACAGAACAAGAGATTAAACACTTTTGGATAAGTTGCAGGGAGAAAACAAAATCCCATTTCACAAAATAGCTTGCATTAAGCAATCCCAAAACAGAGCAACACTAAGTTTAGAATAAGTTTGTTACCTGATAACTCATCTTGAATTTTAAAATGTCTAGCTCTCAGGGATGGTGGGGGAGGGGGAGAGACACAAAAACCTTACAACATGAGTCTTAAAATTCCAACACCAGACTGAAAATAAACCAAAAGAGTTATTTTCTATAATCATCTTTTTGGAGTCTGCTTCATGGTTTTTTAAATACTTGTGCCTGGCAATACTCCCTGCAGCTCTGCATTGTAAAGCCCAGTGAAACCGGTGCGCGAAGTTGCTAGCACAGTCCCTGCTCCACGTGTGACATTGTGAGAGATCCAATGAATGAAAAGAGACCTGTGGAGTAGGGACCCATGCTAGCGACTTCGCGCACCAGCTTCCCTGGGCCTTACAATGCAGAGCCGCAGCTGGAGAAGTTTTGCTGTGAATTGGCAAGAGCCAAACTGAGCACCGCAACTGCCTAACATTGTTGACTAATCCAATAGTCAAAAAAAATCTATGACTATTTGATTAGGGAAGCAATCACATTTTAACAGCCCTAATATACACACCAAATCATAGTACTTTTGGTGTATCACAATGAGTAATCCTTCAGTCAGTCCTTTCAGTAGAGGTTCAAAAACAAAAATGAAGGCTATGGAGAGACTTCCATATAAAAGAGAGATTGAAATGACTGGGATGAATTAGTTTTGATAAAAGGCAATGGTAGAGAGATCCACAATATTGAGTAGTACAGAGCAAGTAAATTGGGAGTTCCTGTTTATCCTCAACTGGCAGGGGAAGGCAAAACACAGCTCAGTGTCCTGCAGCCCAGCAGCCAAGGTCCGATGGCCCTGATATGAGCCCAACCATGGGAAGGACAACAACACTGGAACAGGACACCAAGGAGTACATTCCTGGGAATCATTTACTACTGATCTGGATGGGATCTGGATCAGTGAGGACCTTGTCCAGACAGTTCTTGGCCTATAAGATGACATGCCAGACATCTGCAGGGGATGCATGTGGAGTCTGGTGTCATAAGTACGTAATAAGTACATGCCTCCACATGCCCCAAGAGGTGTAGGCACATTCTGATAGTCGGAAGAGTCCCCAATGAGGTCCGCCAGAGCTTGGAATCCATTCCATAGGGAGGGAGGCCCTGGTGCTCTCAGAATCCTGTACTGCTCCTCTGAACTCTATTTTCTGTACTGGTACTGTCGTGGACTTTTTTTTGGTTCATCAGAAGTCCCAAGACTCTTCACGTGGACAGGAAGAGGGTGACATGACTCTGTACCTGAGACCTGGAGGTGCCCTTGACCAGCCGGTCGTTGAGGTTTGGAAAAATCTGGACACCTCCGCCCTGATGCAAGCCACAACCTGACATGTACTTGGTGAAAAACCTTGGTGCGGCTGAGAGGCCAAATTGGTAGTGGTCCTGACCAACCACGAAGCGGAGAAAAGGTCTGTGGCCCATGAAAATGGATGTGTGAAAGTATATGTCCTGAAAGATGAGGGTGGCATAGAAGTCTCTGAAATCCAAGGAAGGAATGATGGAGGAAAGGGAAACCATGTGGAACCTTCAGCTGTAATAGGTACCTATTGAGGTCCCATAGGTCAAGTATGGTTCTGAGCCCCTCTTTTGCCTTGTGGATCAGGAAGTACTGGGAGTAGAAACTCGTCTCTGAATTCTGACGGGACCACCTCCGGGACGGAAGTCTCGAATTCAGTTATGTTTTGACACTAGTTATACCTCTCCAAGAGAGCCGACTGTTTGCGACTCTCAGCTGAAAACTGTAAGACGAATAAATTTTCCTACCTAATAAGTCCAGTCTCTGGGAGTCTACTTTTAGGGATCGCTGAAGCCTCCCTGTGGCCCTTCCTGCAATTCACAGCCTCCAATACCAAGGATCTGGGTGCTGGGTAGGAGTAGAGGTATTCACAATCCTTAGACAGGACAAAATATTTATATTCTGCTTGCTTAGAGATAGGGGTTGGGAGGATGAAGTTTGGCACAGGGCTTGTGATAGGCAGGTCACCCTATCGTGGAGGAGCAGTGGTCTTCTGGCTAGTGGTGCAGCCTAGCGCATGTTAAACAGGGTATCAGAGGGCTCCTAGAGCTCCTCTGTCCTCAAGTTGAGGTTGCAGGCCATCCTTTTAAGTCTGAGGCACAGAAGAGGGAGGTCCCACGACTGCCTCACGAGATGAGGAGGAAGATGGTCCTGCTTCCAATGCCATGCTTGGCTCTGTGGGTACCAGTGCTGAGTCTGAGGGGCTGGTGGAGAGTCTGCCCCAGACTGGTCCATGCAAGGTTACAGTGTGGACATTGCATGTTTGTCCAAGACTCCAGCTACTGACTGGTCATGCGGGACAGGCTCCAAGGAGGCCAGTGGTACCATGGGGCTTTCCATGGGCCTTGTTGCTAATGCACCAATTGAGGTGCCAGCGATGCTGGAGGTCCCACCGGGAGCGGTTGTTCTGCTACCAGCAAGGAGTGCAGCACCAAAAAAGGGCTGGAAACCATGTGCCTGCTGCTCTGCCAACATAAGGCTACAGATGTGCATTGGGAGAGGTGCCAACCCAACGGCGAAGACCTGAACACCCTTGAAGCCGGCTGCCCCCACTTCGACTTTGGGTGGCAGATCTGCATTGGCCTGTGGCCAGTGATCTATGCCTACCACTTCTGGAACAGTGCCCTGAGCACAACTTGGAATCTGGACACAGAGCGTGAGCAGTGCCCATATCTGGGCAACAGCTGAGGAAAGGGGCGCCCTTGGATAAGGCTGCTCCACTCATATGGAGAGGCTGCTTGATGCTGCCAAGGTTACGGACCCTTAGTACTGATGTTTTTATTTGGAGCAGCGAACATGTACCTCAGAGTCTGCACTCCTCTGCTGGTGAACCTGTGTGCCGTAGGATTCAACCCAATAGCCTGATTGGGATCAGCAGGGCTGGCCCGTCTCCGGCAGCGTTCTGGCAATCTCGGGCCAGCGAGTGGTGCCTGAACCCTTGCCTATCCAGCATCCAGTGCCAACACGGAGGAGTCCTGCCATACTGAGCTCAGGTTTCCCTGGTATGCAGAGGCACAGATGGGATGCTGGTACTGGCAATGACAGTATCTCCTGTGTGGCCTGCAGGGCCTCAGCCTGGAAGGCACCCAAATGTGACAAAGTTCCACTGTTCAGAGAATGGAACCGAATGAGCTGCTCTGTCAGTCAGGAGCCACAAGCTCAACAGACACTGTGAGCTGCCTGATCCAGGTCTGCGCTCCTCTGTCAGCGTCCCCTTTTTTACTGGGCAAGCATAACCCTGTCTTCCTTTTCGGCTCTTTTGCCAGTGCTGGGGAGCGGAAGAGGTGCCGACTAGCAGGCAGTGCCATTTGTGCACCCCACACTGATCCCTCAGTACCTGGCTAAGGGCTGACTCCATAAGGAGCGCTTGAAGTCAAATGTCCTGCTCCTTCTTAGTACTAGGTTTAAAGGACTTGCAGATTTTAGCACCTGTTGCTGGTCTGAGCCTCAATGAGACAGTGCAGGCAGCTTCTATGCAGGTCACAGACACAGATGATTTTGCATAAATACAAGGTTTAAACCTCGAAGAATGAGGCATGCCCCGATCAGGGTCAAAGATCCTAAGGGTACCAACTACTCAAAGCAATACTAAGGGTGAACTAACAATGAAGACTAACAACGGGGAGAAGCAACAGTCAACTCTGCAGCAGAGCTGTTGTGATGAACTGTTAAGGCAGCAAAAGAGCACAGTGGGTGGAGAGGGCAGCGCCCCTTATGCCATGCTAGAGAGTCCCCACTACAGGAGTCACTACAAGCGCTCCTCTACGTGTACTTCTAGGGGAAAAAAAACTTCTGGCACCAGTGCACGTGGCAAGCTCACACACCTGTAAAGAAATAGACATGAGCAAGCACTTGAAGTGGGCACACTCGCTTGTGGCTCCCCATGGTGGGTTTGCAGGCCAGGCCTATCCCAGAGGCAGTGGATCATTCCTATCCCAGTGAATGGTGGGACAGGGGAAGGCATATCACTTATGGTGTGGGTGACAAATGCCACCTGGATGAGCAACCACAGCCAGCTCAGCAAGAAGCAGCAGATGACACCAGCCAACCCTGCCCAACCTGGTTCAATCTGAGTTCAGCTATGGCCTAGCCCAATGGTACTCAACCCCTGGGCTGTACCTTGAAGTTGGGCCACAACACTTCAACTGGTCCACCATCTGTCTACATTAAAACGGAAAGGAAACATGTAAACGGTGTACAGTGTTCTAGTTTATATTTATGTAATAGTGAAAAATCAATTTTCCTCAAGAAGCATTAATAGTTGGCCATGGTGCCTACTGCACCCTCAGGACCCGAATGGTCCCAAACAAGGGATTTTCCCAGACCAGGAAAGATCAGGTGTTGGACTCACCCAGGGTTCCCCTCCTGCCTGCAGTTCCGCACAGTGAGCTGCCCCCGGGTCACCAGCAGGGCTTATCTACGAACTACCAGCTTCACTCCATCCAGCAGGGCTCCCTGCGGCCACCTTGCAGGGCTCCTTGCCCCAGCTGCTGGCCTTGCTCCAGCCACTGGCAACCTCTGCATCTGGGGCTCTCTGATCGAGCAACATCCATAGTCCTACTGGACCACAGATGTTACTGGATCAGAGAGTCCCGGACCACAGAGATTCAACCTGCAGTTTGACTTACTTAAATTCCAGTCAGAAATAGTGTCGTCATCATCAAGCTCATCATCATCGTCATCATCTTGCTCTATACCATCTTCTTCATGCTGCTGAGCCACTGTCCGTGAACGATGAAAACGAGGCCTTATATCCTGTTCACTATCTGGAATAGCTTCATCTTCTTCAACATCCCCCTGTTAAAAAATGAAACAATAAATGTGCTTGCAAGTTATGTTATCAGGTTATGAGACAGTGCAGCCAAGATATTTTAAAGGCAACCAAGATAGAGGGTAATATGTTTGAGCAAACTATGATAACTTCTTCAGAGTCACAGCCACCTCAGAGCTAGCCCCCTGACCAAAAAAGCCACTCATTCCTGCAGGCTTGTCTATCATTCTTACAGAAACATGACAGGAGAGGAAAGGAGGAAAAGAGAGATAGAGAATTCCTTTTTATTATACAGTAATTCTAGTTTTGTGGCAGAATGGATTAATGAGAACAGTTTCTTAGCTAAATTCCATATTGTATAAGCCATTTCTTCTAGGTAATAACTGCCCCTGCACAATAATTTAGAAGTGAATAGTCAAATGAACACATTCCTTAAGAAGTGAAGTGAAATTGTTGCTTACCTTCAGCAGAATAATATCTATTTCTGAATACTTCATACCATTTACTAACACAGGTATCAACCTACAAAGGAAAGTTTCAAATTTTAATTTAAGTGAAGTTAATATAATGTATGGATGAGAAAAGTTTAACAATTTAGTTTTAATCGTGTTATGCATTTGTCAAAATCATGTTAATTGAAAGTTGAGTATTTTCAATATTATAAAAATAATGGTCTTAAGTGCTTGTGGAAAGCTTTGGAATGAGGACTCAAGCTCCCATCAAGTGTTGCACACACAGTTTTACCTAATCTTTAGAACAGGTGGAAAAGTATTAAGGTGGTGCCCACTTGTCCAGCTCCCCCTACTCAGACAACCACTCAACAGGTTAGTCACTCCACTCCTCCTTAGTCAAGGAGTCTCCTACTTGTATCCTTCCAAAGAGAAACCAAAACGACCGCCTTGATAACCCAACCCACAATATGACCGTCACAATGAGAACATGGTCTGCATGGAAGGATCACTAACACCGTATCCCATCTCAAGCTTTGGGCCCTGCCTCATTACAGTTAAGAATATGAAGATCTGTAATTGACCTAAGGTGTGCATAATGTCACCTGCATTAGCCCTACTTATAAAACCACTTATCTATACTGGTTTCTTCCATTCCTCTTTGTTAGTGTAGCTTTACTGCAATTCCAAACAAATATGTAACCTTTTCAGAACTATTGTCACCATGAATAGACAGCTTACATAGCTCAAGAAAGGTGTCCCTGTAATGTTGGCATCCCCATGTGCACTCTTGCTCTGACATTTTCATCAGCACTGTCCACAAATCTGTACCTGCACGACTCCAGTTTCTTAACCACAGAAATCCAGAGAAGACTGAAGCAGAACGACAAGTAGCAGAGCATATGAGGGACACACATTTCAGATAACGCCAATTACTGTACAAGATAAATAGCCTCCATCTTATTCAAGTAGTGTTCCTTTCCACTTCCAGAGATTCCAGAGTACTGTCACAATTACGGAGGATGGTGCAGAAGAGACAGATTCAAAACGGACAGTAGATCAGCACCAACAGAAGCCTGATCTGTTTCAGAAGCAGCACAGTGATGGAAAAATGCGCCTCCTGAAGACTAGCTAGCTCTTTTGCAGTTACCCAAGGCCTTGTCTACACTTACTGGGAGATCAATCTCTCCAGGTTCAGACCTGCTAAACTGACCGCTGATCACGCTTCCATTAACACTGTTACTCCAATGGATCGAAACACGCCCCCCTACAGTGGAGACACCACAGTAATTCAAACTAAGGTACACTGACTCCAGATACGCTATTCATGTAGCTGAAGTTGTGTACCTTAGTTCAACCTTCCCCTCTAGTGTAGACTTGGCCTGAGATAGTTAGGCATTACAAATAAAGCAATAGAGGCAGACTGAGTCCTGGTGAAACAGGCAATCATCCTATTTCAGGGGCGAATACCTGAAGCTTTAAAACAGGTTAAAGTCTTGTGAGAAATCATATACCCTTTCATTCAATTTGTGATCACGATGAAAAGCCTAGGAGTCACATAGAACTTTGTCATGTCAGGGTAAAGAGTGGAGAGCTGTTCATATGTCCAGCATATGGCACTACTCCTTTTAAAGAGTGAAGTTTGGATAAGATGCCAGCAGATGAGTTTTCCAATTTCCTTATGAAGTAAGCGAGCAGACATAGTGTCACATTACTGAGATAGAATACTGTGCATGGTGGGACAAACCAACAGGTTCCTAGCTCACCTACACTCTTGGTTGAGATGCTGGCTACCAAGAACAAGATTCTGATGGACAAAGGAAGGAAAAGTTTCCCATAGATTCCAATGTGGTTTTCCTAAGAGCATTGTGGAAAATGTTGGAAATCCATATAAACATGCCTCAATTTGACAAGAGGAAAAAGACTGAAAATACATTCAATAAACCTCATTGTGATTGGGTCTAGGGGGTGGGTGGAGAAGACTGATAAACTAGGAGAATCTTAATTGAGCTCAGCAATAATCCTGGAGGTTTTTAAAATTTAGAAGGTGTATTAATTAGGACTTGAAAGGAAGTATAGATTGGTGGCTGCACCAAGCCTGTAATCATTTCCACTTCTGCAGGCAGTTTTCCTTGCCATGGGTTTTCTAACATTATGCAGTACTCTTTGTACCTCCAGGAAGCAGTCTTATTCTATACCAGAGCGCCATTTAACAGCCAAATCTTGAGAAGCTCAGAGAGAGGTTAAGTTGGATGATGGATCCTGACTCCTGCATGAAGAGACCCACTGCAGGAGGCTGTCAAGACATGCACATCAGCTCAGGGAACCACGCCTGTTTCATCCACGAGGATGTTTATTCATTTCTCCTGTTTCTATTTGTTTGGAACCTTGAGCAATAAAGGCTTCAAGAGATAAAGGATACTGTAATACATGAGACCAAGAGATGACCAAGGCATCTCCCCATCAAGTTGCAGCAATAACCTCCCCTTGAACAATCATTGGTCTCCATCCTCTCTCTCTTTCAGGGATGAGAGAAATATCGGAAATAGAACCCTTTCTCAACAAAGTCTAATGGAACAAGTTTGATCATCCCTGATATTATGAGGGGTTATACCTCCTGCCTCCATTAGTCCACTGAGGTTGGACCAGAAGGATCTCCTGGCAAGGTTTGCAAAGTGTATGTCTTCCAATAATGATGTTAAATTTAGATTAATCAACTAATCGAATAGTCGGTGCAATTTGCATCAACTATTTAATTAGTCGATAAGGGCACCTCTGCCTTTGAAATGGCTCAGCCCTGCTCTTGCTATATTTCAAAGGTGGAAGTGCCACTAGTTCCCTAAGCCAAGCCCCTGTTCCCCACCAGAGACGATGATGGGGAGAAACTGGCTTTTAAGACGGCTCCCTCCAGCACCAGCTCTTGGAGGGAGAGACTAGTTGATAAGCATATGCTTACCTGTGACAGTCGCTTACATCTCTATCTTCCAACAGACTTCTTCCTTGGGGAGCTCCAAGAGGAACAGAGACATTAACAGGAGGCAAACTGATACCAAATAAATTTCCTGCTGGTATTCCTGAGCAAGAGAGATGCAGATCCTTCCAGGATCCAAACATCCTTGGGGAAAAAGAGCTTGGATGGTACCAGGGACTCAATATAATCTTCAGAAGTTAAAACACTGGGTGGTCCTGGAAGTGGTACTAAAGCACAATCTGTGCGCCTTTCCTGCTGCTTGCAGAAGATGTGGCTGATGACTATATTTGCTTAACCTTAAAAGTTATGGTGCTTTGGAAGCATTGTGTTCAGTATTGACTTGGATGCTGCTGTAGTTTAACAGATAGCTTTTAGGTATGTAGGGTGATTTTTTTTAGCTGGTGCCAGGGTGTTGATACCAGACGAGAGAGGAGCTCACCAATACTACTGGTACACAGGGCCTCTCACAATTCAAACCAAAAGAGTGACTTTACCTTCTTTTATACCATCATAGGAAATGGAATCTCTTCTTTTTTGATGCCCTGGACAGTTCTGAGGAGTCCCCTAGGTCCCTGCTAACCACAGCAGCAATGACAGTTGCTAGGGCTCTCTGTGCAGTCAAATCTGATGTCCAGGATGTGACGGAGTCTGCAGGTCTCAGGAAGATGTTTCATCAAAAGGGAGACTACTCTAAGAACCTCATGAATGCCTACTGATCACAGCCTTGCCACAAATTTCCCTTTATGTGTAAAGCTATAATGTCTTTAATTTCTTCAAGTGGATTGTAAAGTCAAGTCAATTACAAACAGCAACCCAATCCATAAAAATATAAGCTAGATCTGACTATTATTGAAGTCAATGAAGACTGAATGTGCATCAGTAGGAGAATCAGTCCATATACATGCTTTGTGACTGAAAATGAATGCCAGCTTTAATATATGGGCTTCAAAGTAGCACTCCACCATCACAAATTAAATCATGCAGGTAATAGCTTTCCCTACCCAAATAAATCCAAATCAGTTTAACTGAGAAAAGTACATAAACTGGTGTTTAGGGTATACATTAGTATTTCTTGAGAATCATTACCATGGTATAAAGCTGATGAATACCTAAAGCTACAGTAAGTAACCTGACAGAAAAACAAAAACCTTTGAGGAGCCAAGGTAGGAAAAGGTGCTAGGCTCCATAGCAACTGGTTCAGTACACCTACACAGAATCAGCGGTGTTTCACAAAATTTTTTGGATTGTCTAATGGAGTAATATGCCAATCTTGTATGATAAAAACCTTTAAGTTTTTATTATAGCCCTAGGATTTTCAAGCACCAAGAGAATGATGTTCTCAAAGTTTCCCCTTTAAAGAGGACTAACTGCTGAACAAAAATGCTCAAGTGTACAACACTGCAAGGAACACCCCAATGCTAAAAGTAAACGTGTAGTTAAAAGCTTGATATTCACCTTTACAGCTACTGAATTAAATTATCTGCTTCAAATCTACATTTGGACTGCAACTTTTAAGTCGGTATTAACCATCAACACTTCAAGGTATACTCAAAAACACAGATGCAATGTGAAGATAAGAAAAGCAGAAGTACTTCAAAATGTAATAGTTAAACCTACATTCTTTAGCAGATTGGATAAAACTTAGTTAGCAGGGTTCTTTTTTATTTTAATAAAGTTACAATTTTTGCCCCTAATCATACAACATTTGTGCATCTGCTTAACTCTAAGCACAAGCAGTCCCAATAAAATCAGTGGAACTTTTCATGTGAATATTATACACTGCAGAAGCATTTGCCAGATCAGAACCATACATTTCAAATATTTTGATTTTTTGCCTGTGTTTTAGATTCTAATAACATACCTTACTAGCTGTAGCATTTTAGAATTTATAAAGTATGTTATAAATAGGGATGTTAGTGTCTAATCAAACAGTCGACTAATCAATAAGCAGAAGCTTATTGATTAGCACCATCGACTAATCATTTTCCCCCTGCTGCAGCTCTGCCACGTAAAGCCCAGGGAAGCCAGCGTGCAAAGACTTCACACGCCAGCTTCCCTCGGCTTTACGAGTGTGAGAGAGAGCGATGTCATGAATGACACATGCGAAGGAGGGGCCAAGCTAGCAACTTTGCACACCGGCCTCCCTGGGCTTTACAATGCAGACACATGGATGGGGAGGTTTTGCTGTGAATCAGCGTGAGCCAAACTGAGCAACACAACTGCTTACCACTATCGACTAATCAAACAGTTGACAAAAATCTAGCGACTATTCAGTTAGGGAAGTAATCTCATTTTAACATCCCTAGTTATAAATGCTTTTCCAAAAAAGCTATATTTGAAATAAATTGTAAGTAGTTTTTACAGAGCCTCAATCTAATTTTATTTTTAAATTCCAGTGATTTAAAATCATCCCACCCTGTTCTTTATATAAAAAGAAAGGTCCAAGTGTGTGGACATGTATTAGCTCAACAATTCCCATCTCCATGCACAAAAAACCTGTCAATACCATAATTCCCCATTTGTAGACTACACAAAAAACACAAGCAACTGGAACCATCAGATATCTGGAATTTCTCCTAAGTACTTTCTTAAATCTGTCCTGTAAAAAAGTTTAGAAAGAATTCAAGACCAAGGGGACTAATTTACAATCCATACTCTCTCAATAGAATATGCTTCCCTCTGCTTGTTTGAAACTTACTTAGTAAGATGCCGACATAACACATCTTTACAAATTGGCTGCTCAGCCAAAGTCAGCCAAAACTCGCACGCCTCCAAAGCCACATTTTCATCTTGGTCCTGGGTCCTCTGAAGCATGTACTACACAATATGGAAAGAAATTATTATTTTAGTTGCTTAGGTTCTTTTGGACACTTAGAATTCTATCAAAGTTAAGTTATAACGTGTCAGTAATTTACAATTAAAGTTTGCCATTATGAATAATCATTTTTTTACAAGTGCCTTTTTTGGATGTGATGCGAGGGAAGGACAGTGTGTGTTTGTGAGAATGACAGACATGCACACGTACACTGTGAGTGTGACACATTTTCATTGTCAAGCTCCCTTCATGCCCTTCTCTCTGTGTGGAGACAGGGTACAGGAGTGGCAGGGAGGAGGGACACCCTGACATCAGCACACACACCCCTTCTCCCTCTCACACCCTGCACAGCAAGCAAGAGGCTCCCAGGGGGGCAGCTCCAAGGCAGAGGACAGGAGCAGCAGGACAGTGGGTTGAGAGGCAACTGAAGTACCAGCACTTGATAGCTTTCTGGCCAAACCGGTCAAGATCACCTGTCAGAGGTTCCAAGATCTACTGGTTGGTGACCACTGCCCTAAGGTAAAGATAACTTCATTCCACTTAACACTGGGAATATTAAAAATTGTGTATTTGTGTGTGTAATCCTTGAAATTTTTAGCGGTTGCACTTTTAGATGCAAGAGGGCAAGCAGGAACAGGTGCTTGCAAGGAGCATTAGCTCCTGCTTCCACACACTCACAACCCCATTGCCTCTGATAAAGAAGCAGCAGTGTAGGGGGCAGGCAGCTCCGCCGACTCGGTATCCGCAGGGAGCTGGTTTAAAAGCTGGCTTCCCACAAGCACCATCTCCTCACAGCCTATGATACAGAGGTAGCGCGCGAGACAGACAGACAGACACACACCCCCATTAGGATTAACTGATAAGTTTGGACTTATCGTTTAATCATCTAAACAGTACACATTAACATCCGTTCTGAACACTATACAGGGCCTCAGAATTTTAAGTCCTTCACTTGTCAAACACTTGGGATTTTTAACAGCTACCTCACCCTCCTCTTTGATGAAAGGGGGTGGGGGAGTCAGACAAGAGAAATCTCTTCGCCAGCAGCAACTTGAAGGTGCAGCTACACGTTACTTTTCAAATATATGGAAACAGCAGGGCTGATAGTCATCATGGGCACTGGGGCAAGGTGTGGGGAGTGGGGGTGCCTCTATGCCCCTGGAAGGGGCAGGGTCTTGAGCAGACGGGCGGGGATGAGTGCAGTCAGTCCTAAGCACCGCTTGGACCACAACACCTCTCCCCTTTCCCCCCACCCTCAGAGCCCTGTGGAGAAGTGCTCCAGCTCTCTGGCAGCAACTCAAAGAGGCACAGAGCTACAGCTGCTGCAGTAGCAGTGGCCAGGTGCTCTGGGCCCCTCTGAATCATTGGGCCCTTCCAATGGGCCTGTACAGAAGCAGGTGCTTTCATATCATTTTAATACTTTAAAAACCTTACTTTCCATAATCTTTACTAAGAAGCACAAAATATTTTTAAAATAATATGATCATTCATAACCCATTATCACCAAAAATACATGACAGTGAATACAATAAAAATAAACAGTGGAAATTATAATTTTATTGCCACCAAGAGCAATACTTTGAAAGACCATCTCAAATCCATGAGAGTCCTGTAAAAAGCAATGATTATGGAGTATTGAGCTAAGCCAAAACACACCACCTCTTCTTGCATACTGTTCATGCCATTGTTATGCTACTTGTAATGCAGAAGTACAATAGTCATTCAAGCCTCTACCTCAAGTCTCCTTCAAGCTCTGCAATCATTGCATCCTTTCATGCTGGCTCTTATAGCTGAAGCCATAATCCAACTTAGAGAACTCAAAAAATCCCCTGGTTTACTATACCATACAGCTGGAAAAAAGCAAGATCTTATGCCACTGCCCAGCTCTAAAACACGAGCAGAAGGGAGTACTTCAGCATTTTGGGCATTCCACAACTACAGAGCTGGTCATGGATTTTATGCTATTGCTATAGAACTGTGGTCGAGAATCTGAGCTTACGTTGAAGCAAATTTGCTTGAAGCCAAAAGGCTGGAAACAGACCTTCGAAGTGTGAATACTGATTAAACCAATCTGCAATTTCTGCACCAGTCTACACACAACTTAAAACTATACCTCTAAAAAGACATAAACCAGCAGGGAATCTGAATACAATTTCAGTTATGTAATTTGGAATATTTTCCTAAGGAAAATGGCATCTGCTGTTTTGCCATAGCCAGGTGCCTAACATTTTATTTTGTTTTTCCCCACCAATGGCTCTTGCTCTGTAGTTTTCTTAACAAGTGCGAGTTGCTTGGATCACAGCACATACTCTACTACACTGAACTAGACAGCAATAGATTAGGGAGCCAGAGCTTGAGTGCAATTTGCAGCCAAGGAAATGAGAAAAGTCAGCTGGTGAGCTCTCTCTCTCTCTCTATATAGATATATTAAAAAAAATTTCCTGCAGGACAGAGTGACATCACCACATTACTCAGTCTCCACCCTGCCCCCCTCCCAGCTTGACCACGATGTCACTGCTTCCCCTCACAACTGGGAATTGCTATTTTAAACCAAGCCCTTACTCCCCTTCCTCCACCCCCATGCCACAGGGCTTCAATGCCAAGAAACATGGCACAATAACCGGCAGACCCCACATCACAGCCATGACAGCCCGGGGGGGAAGGGTGTGGTGCTTGGGACAGCAGCCTGGGAACAGGAGCTGGTAGCAGGGCTCCAAGCCAGGTATATGTGCCAGCAACAGGCTCCCCTGCTGCCAGTCTCTTGGGGAGCTGGAGCATGGTGCCCAACTGCCTGGAGTCTGGCTACCCGCAAAGAAACTCACCCACTCCCCAGTGGCTGCACTTGCCAGAGCACCCCCGAGCCACCCGGGGGAACAGCTATACCAGCCTGTCTGCTCCTTCCCTTCTGATTGCGGCAGGTGGATGGGCGGCCCTTGGCTCTGCGGGCAGGGCTAGGGCAGTGAGCGGCGCAGGCAGGACTGCATGCGGGAGAGGTTGGGACAGCGGCCCCCACACTACTGCTTTAATCAGGAGGCTGCAGTGCCCCAGAGCACCACGTACACTAGCACTACCTACACCTCCCTGGCCACTGGGGTTAGAGCCAGGCCTGGCGTGCGCTGCGGCTGGTGTGTGTGTGTGTGTGTGGGGGGAGGGTTAGAGTTGCGGGGGGAGGGAGAAAGGGCCCAGGCTGGTGAGGGGAAGGGGCAGAAGGGACCCGGGCTAGCGCAGTTGCAGCCCAGCCCTCCCTGTGTACAGCAGAGGAAAGGGATGAAGACTTTCATAATAGAATAAATTGATGATACAGCAGTGGTATTGGCCCCACTGAGCTATGAGATACACAAAGGCACCACATACGACCACTTGCAACTGAGGCCCTCAAGAAAACTGTTTCACAGAAGTAATAGTGTTCTCAGAACAAGACTTAGGACTCACGTCAAGAATTCCCTTGAAATCTGGCTGCCAATTATAGAACACTCTACCTGAAAGGGTCATGATGTTCACGTTCCTATAGCTTTCGAGATGCAAATAAAATTTTGATTTTTATATTATCGATAAGCCACCCTACATAAAGTTATCTCGTGGTTCACCATTCTGCAAAGTCACATTTTCTCCTTTGAGCACTGCTATGTGGATTTGTACACTTGGATAAGTATTCAATAAGTGCACAAGATGGGTATTTACTACTAATTAATGTCTAAAGAGGTACTTTGAAACTGATTTACTTTGACGTTATCTTCAAGGAGTTAGTATGACTTTTCATTACAGTGATATGGAAGACTTAGAAGCCCTGACACAGTAAAAGAACTATAATTTGACTGGAATAACAGACTTGGTGGGATGACTCATGACTGGAGCACTGTCATGGGAGGGTATAAACTGTTCAGGAACAACAGGCAAGGGAGAAAAGGAGGAGTTGCATTGTACGTAAGAAAGCAATATGATTGCTCAGAGCTCCAGTATATAGAGGGAGAAAAGCCTGTTGAGAGTCTTTGAGTTAAGTTTAGAGGCAGGAGCAACAGGGGTGATGTTGTGGTTGGCGTCTGCTATAGACCACCAGATCAAGGGGATGAGGTAGACGAGGCTTTCTTCAGACAACTAAGAGAAGCTTTCAGATCACAGACCCTGGTTCTCATGGGGTAGTTTAAACACCCTAACATCTCTTGGGAGACCAACACAGCAGTACACAGACGATCCAGGAAATTTTTGGAGAATATTGGGGATAACTTCTTGGTACAAGTGCTGAAGGAACCAACCAGGGGTCATGCACTGCTTGACCTGCTGTTCACAAACAGGGAGGAACTAGTAGGGTAAGTAGATGTGGATGGCAACCTGTGAAGCAGTGATCATGAGATGGTCGAATTCAGGATCCTGACAAAAGGAAGAAAGGAGGGTAGCAAAATACACACCCTGGACTTCAGAAAAGCAGACTGACTTCCTCAGAGAACTGATGGGCAGAATCCCCTGGGATGCTAACATGAAGGGGAAGGAGTCCAGGAGAGCTGGCAGTATTTTAAAGAAGCCTTATTAAAGGCACAGGATGAAACCATCCCGATGCACAGTAAGAGGAGCAAATATGGTAGGCGACCAGATTGGCTTACCAGGGAAATCCTTGGTGAGCTTAAACACAAAAAGGAAGCTTATAAGAAGTGTAAACTTGGACAGATGACTAGGGAGGAGTATAAATATATGGCTCGAGAACACAGGGGAGCAATCAGGAAGGCGAAAGCACACTGGAATTGCAGCTGGCAAGGGATGTGAAGGGTAACAACAAAGGTTTCTACAGGCATGTTAGGAATAAGTGGGTGATCAGGGAGGGAGTGGGGCCTTTACTGGATGAGGGGGGTAACCTAGTGATAGATGATGAGAAAAACTCAATGCTTTTTTTGCCTCTGTCTTCACAGACAAGGTCAGCTCCCAGACTAGTGCACTAGGCACCGCAGTATGGGAAGGAGGTGGGCAGCCCTCGGTGAAGGAAGAACAGGTTAAGAACTATTTAGAAGAGCTAGACATACACAAATCCATGGGCCCAGATTTAATGCATCCGAGGGTACTGAGGGAGTTGGCAAATGTCATTGCAGAGCCTTTGGCCATTATCTTTGAAAACTCACGGAGACAGAGAGATCCCGGATGACTGGAAAAAGGCAAGTGTAATGCCCATCTTTTAAAAAGGGAAGACGGAAAATTCAGGGAAATACAGACCCGTCAGCCTTACCGCAGTCCCTGGAAAAATCATGGAGGCGATCCTCAAGGAATCCATTTTGAAGCACATGGAAGAGGTGAAGTGATCAGGAATAGTCAACATGCATTCACCAAGGGCAAGTCATGCCTGACCAACCTGATTAGCTTCTATGAGAAGGTAACTGGCTCTACTGACATGGGGAAATCAGTGGATGTGATATATCTTGACTTTAGCAAAGCTTTTGATACGGTCTCACACAATATTCTTGGCAGCAAGTTAAGGAAATATGGATTGGATAAATGGACTGTAAGGGGGATAGAAAGCTGGCTAGATTGTCAGGCACAACGGGTAGTGATCAACGGCTCAATGTCAAGCTGGTGGTCGGTTTCAAGTGGAGTGCCCCAAGGATCAGTGCTAGGGCCAGTTTTATTCAAAATCTTTATTAAATGACCTGGATGAGGGGATGGATTGCATCCTCAGCAAATTTGCAGATGACACTAAGCTAGGGGGAGAGGTAGATACGTTGGAGGGCAGGCACAGGGTCCAGTGTGACCTAGGCAGATTAGACGATTGGGCGAAAAGAAATCTGATGAGGTTCAACAAGGACAAGTGCAGAGTCCTGCACTTGGGACAGAAGCATCCCAAGCATTGTTAGAGTCTGGGGACTGACTGACTAAGTAGCAGTTTGGCTGAAAAGGACCTGGGGATTACAGTGGATGAGAAGCTGGATATGAGTCAACTGTGTGCCCTTGTAGCCAAGGAGCCTCATGGAATATTAGGGTGCATTAGAAGGAGCATTTCCAGCAGATCTAGAGAAGTGATTATTCCCCTTTATTCTGCACTGGTGAGGACACATCTGGAGTACTGTGTCCCGTTCTGGGCCCCCCACTACAGAATGGATGCATTGGAGAGGGTCCAGCAGAGAGCAACCAAAATGATTAGGGGGCTGGAGCACAACCTACGAGGAGAGGCTGAGGGATTTGGGCTTATTTAGTCTACAGAAGAGAAGAGTGAGGGGGGGATTTGATAGCAGCCTTCAACTTCCTGAAGGAAGATTCCAAAGAGGATGGAGAGACTGTTCTCAGTAGTGACAGATGCCAGAACAAGGATCAATGGTCTCAAATTACAGTGGGGGAGGTCTAGGTTGGATATTAGGAAAAACTATTTCACCAAGAGAATGGTGAAGTACTGGAATGGGTTACATAGGGGGATGGTGGAATCTCCATCCCTAGAGGTTTTTAATGTCTTGGCTTGACAAAGCCCTGGCTGGGTTGATTTAGTTGGGATTGGTCCTGCGTTGGTAGGGGGCTGGACTCGACCTCCTGAGGTCTCTTTCAGCCCTATGAATCTATGATATGGTCAGAGAGAGGAGAGTGCCAAAAAGATATTGTCCAGTGAAGCATAGAGCAAGGTTTTGAAAACAGCCAAAAAAAACCTCAGTTTCTTCATGTAGCAGCACTTGAAGAAAGAAGCGGAGACTTGTACTATCATATATTGGGTCAAGTTGGTTTCAGAATTCCTCCTAGGATGGGGTGCAGTTTCCTCAAAAACATCGGGGGGGGGGGGGAGATAGCTCAGTGGTTTGAGTATTGGCCTGCTAAATGCAGGGTTGTGAGTTCAATCCTTGAGGGGACCATTTAGGGATCTGGGGCAAATTTGTCAGGGATGGTACTTGGTCCTGCCATGAGGGCAGGGGACTGGACTCAATGACCTCTTGATATCCCTTACAGCTCTATGAGATAGGTGTATCTCCATATATTTTTCCACAGTAACAATGTGACGGCAACCAGCTCGCAAGAGCTTAGAGTTCATTGACTGAGATAATGGCTAAAAGGAAAGTAATGCACCCTGCACCACCCTACAACAACTATCGAAAGGAAAGATCAAAAAGCTCTAGGAGGAGGACACTGACGCCCCAGATGGAAGACAGGTCCCTGGCTGAAGGCCTTTTGGGTCACGTCTAGACAACGTTTTACTTTCAAAAGATGATATGCAAATTCAGCAGGAATTTGCATATCTTCTTTGGATCGCTTTTTTCAAAAGAGGTTTTTCTGGAAAAGCAAGCAATCTAGACGTGGTTTTCTTTTTTAAAGACCCCTTTTTTCGAAAGAACCTATAAACCTAATTTTTTGAGGAAGAATGAGTCTTTCGAAAAAAGGTTTTTTCCCCCCAAAAGAACAGCATCTAGACTGCTTGCTTTTTTGAAAAAACCTCTTTCGAAAAAGTGATCAGAAGAAGATATGCAAATTCCTGCCAAATTTGCATATCTTCTTTCGAAAGTAAAACGTAGTCTAGATGTGCTTTGGATGTCACTGGGTGTAAGACATCTCTAGTATAGCTGTACTGGAGTATTATACAGAAATAGTATGGCATGATGAACCTTAAGGGAGTTAAATGCTAATATACCATCTGATTCATGAGCATGATAGTATCAATATCAGAACCTCCATTGCATCAGTGCTATTCTCAGTTACACACATGAAAGTTTTTCTACTCTGAGGTGTACATCTTCCTGGTGGAAGGGTCCTGCTTTGTATAAAAAAATTCTTGAACTTGAAGGCATCAGTCTAGATCATTGTTGCTCAGCTCTTGGTACAGTAGCTGACAGATTTGATATTTTATCTCTATGCTAGGCAGAAGATATATGAAATGCCTCTTGAACATTTGTAATAGGTCCAATAGCCAAAATTGTCTTAAGCAGTAGAGAGCTATGATCAAATTCTTTTTCCGTCTGATCTCTGATAATATTCTGAGGATCAAGGAAACTGAAGGAAAAGCATATAAAAGTCATCAAAACAACTGAAGGAGGAAGGTGTTTGGTAGAGATCCGTGTTTAGTGTTGTCCTCTGTGATGACCAAGTCTATGGTGAGTGTCTCACATCCATGGAGCATGGGTTTAGGGTTTATGTCAACGGTTACATTTCTGCTCAGGAAGCCTGATACGTTACAGCTGACTCCAGGGAGATGGAGAACACCAATGCAGTCACCCCACGCTGATAGCGCCATTGGAACTTGAAGGTTCTCTGGCAAAAAAGATCAAGCATTTTGCCCACACAATGTCCATCAGGAATTGCACTGCAGAATCTCAAGAACAGACAGGAACGATATACAGGCTAAACCCATGTCCCTCAGTTCCAGGACATTCAAGTGTACTCAAGTCATCCTGAGACCACATTCCCTCCATCTTGAGGGAGACACAGTCCGATCCTATTTGTATCTGTATCCAGCGTCATCTCAGGGAAAGGACTTGGAACACTACCCTTCTCAAATTTACTAGCTTTAACCATCAAGCAAGCTATTGAAGAATTTGAAATGGGACTGATTTTCTCACTCCTATGTCTGGATGAGGAATACATGGACCTCCGACACAGCTGTAAGATTCAATACTGAAATGTTACAAGCTGCATTTTATACCTGTTCACCGAACACAGAGCCGAGGAGTTCCAAACATTTACCATCTGTAGGTAGCTTACTGCTAACTGAAGAGATCAGAACCTGTCCTCTGGGAGGCAGGCTCTTGCCTAAATTGGAATCAAAGCTCCTATGAATTCTACTACCTGTGATTGACACACATCCCAATTCTAGAAATGTCATTCTGAAGCATCTGTTGAGTTGGTGTGAAGCAATGGAAAAGGCTACGAACACCATTGAGATCTCTGTTCAGAATGATCACCAGAGGTTCAATCATCACAGGGATGTGTGGTCAGGTACTACAGTTTTTACATTCTCAGTTACTTTGACTTTACAAATTACACCCAATGTTACTATTTAATGTTTGAGGATAGCATGTATTTAAGTTTCATCAAATCTAGGATAGGACAAAGAATGCACCACTCCCCTTCTTCAGAATGAAGAAATACTAGGAAAAACTGCTGCTTCCTCAGTACTCCTGAGGAAAACAAAGCAAAACAAAATGTGGAGGTGTCACTGAAGTGTGGGGACTCAGAGGGTCCTGAAATCCCATCCAGTCAGACATGACTCAGCCAGCAGGTAGAACAAAATGTTTATTATAGGACAGGGACACAGCATAGAACACTTGTCAAAGTAATCAGAAGCAGTTAAAAATCCATCTTTGGAGAGGGGCTCCAGAGCTAGGGCCCTGGTTCCCTACCTGTACCTCAAGCCAGCCCAACCCCACTCCCAGCTACCCGGTTCCAGCCACTCAGCCAGGCCCTCTCTCTGGACTTATTCCTGCTTCTTGGGCACAAGGTGTCACCTGGTCACATCCTCCCTGGGTTAAGGTTACAAAGGACGTTGGCCATTGTGTACATGCAGGAGACTATCACTTGAATTTCCCATCACCCTATACGTACTGGTACAGAGCCCTAGGAAACAGAGTATTACTACAGGATAGTATAAACTTAAAAAACAACGAATAGTCTGGTAGCACTTTAAAGACTAACAAAACATGTAGATGGTATCATGAGCTTTCGTGGGCACAGCCCACTTCTTCAGATGACCAGAGTGTTGGATATCCAGAACTAAAATAAATAGGAGAGAAGGGGGGAAAGGGAGGGGAGGAGAAAAGAAGAGGTAGTGGGTATAAAAATATCAAGGGGAAAGCCAAGCTGGAATGTAACAGGAAAAACAGTCTATAAACACCAAAAGACTGGATAGTCAAAAGAAGCAGATAAGAACCATTAGTAGGCAAAAGAGAAGAAGAGTACCAACACCAGATACTATACAGACAAAGAATCACTGGCACCTTCATTAAAACAAAAGGAAAAACTATGTAGCACCTTCATTGTTAGTCTTTAAAGTGCTACCAGACTATTCGTTGTTTTTTAAGTTTATCCTGTACAGACTAACTCGGCTACCCCCTGAAGCTTTTGAACAGGATAACAGAAATCACATGCAACGTAATAAGGTGAATAAAACCCCCACTTCATCACAGGAGGCCTTGTTGCAATAGGTTCTCTTGAGAAATGTCCCTGAACCAGGGATAGGGAAGGGCAAAGTAGAACCTTGGAATAGTCTTGAGTGATCACTGAAGGGAAGGTTACTCACTCACATTCATCAGTAATTGGAGTTCTTTGAGATGGCTGTCCCTGTGGGTGCTCCACCTTAGGTGCACCAGCGCCGCTGTGCCCATGGTTGGCAAATTGTTAGCAGCAGCGCCCCTCCGGTTGGCTGTGCATGTGGAGTGCTGGTGTGAGACAGTTGGAACGGTCATCCCGCCGCATAGCCAACTGCCTCCTCAATTCCTTTTCTGACTCGGACATAATTGGATCCGAAGACATGGGGAGGAGGGTTTGTGGTGGAGCACCCACAGGGACCACCATCTCAAAGAACTCCAGTTACTGCTGAAGGTGAGTAAATCTTCCCTTCTTTGATGAGTGTTCCCATGGGTGCTCCACCTTAGCTGACGACAAAGTAGAGTCCGTGCTTGGTGGTGGGCGCTTCACTTGTGCTAGCTCGGTAGCTGCGAGGACAGTTCACCCAAAGCGCATGTCTGTAGCAGCAAATGCTTGAATCACAAAGTTGCAAGAATGTGTGGGCTGAGCCCCATGTTGCGGCTTTGCAGATGTCCTCAGCTGGTACCCCTTTGAAGAAGGCCGTTGTAGCTGTCACTACTGTCATAAGAGTGAACCTTTATGCTGGCAGGTGGTTCCCTGTGGAATGTGTCAGAAGCTAATCACATGCATCCAGATACCCACTTTGATAGCCTCTGCTTGGATATGGGCAACTCTCTTGATCTTTCTGCAGATGACAGAATTGTGGGGATCTGTGAAAAACCTCAGTGCGTTGTAGGTAGAAGGCTATCACCCTGTGGATGTCTAGAGTATGTAGTGCCCTTCCCCTATTGTCCTTGTGGGGTTTTTTTTTTGGGGGGGGGGGGGGGGAGTATGTATATCAGTTCATTGCAATGAAACGAGGTAAGTACTTTGGATAGGAATTTAGGGTGCATACGTAGTACCACCCTGTCTTTGTGGAATACCATATAGGGGGATTGTGTCATGAGTGCCCTTATCTCCCCCACCCTTCTTGCAGTGGTAATTGCCACAAGAAATGCAACCTTCATGGATAAGTGTAGAAGGGAGCAAGTGGCTAGCCGCTCAAAGGGTTTGCCCATAAAAGAGTCCTTAGGACCAAATTAAGGTCCCATGCAGGGATTGGGTCCTGTTGCGGTGGAACCATATTCTGCAGGCCTCAAAGGAATCTTTTGGTAGACCGGTGAGTGAAGGCCAAGTAGATCTGTATCGGCAGGTGTAATGCCTCTATGGCGGCGAGATGTACTCTGATTGAGCTCAATGATAGTCCTGTTTTGTGCAGGTGTCGTAGGTAGGCCAGAACGTCTTGGACCCCCGTTTCTGTTGGGGTGAGGTTGTATTCTAAGCACTACAGTGCAAAGCGATGCCATTTCTGACTAGGTTTTTCTTGTTGCAGGCCTGCGGCAGTTGTTGAAGATTTGTTGAACCTCCTCTGAGAAGCTGGCCTCTGCCTGCATCAGCCAATCACCAACCATGAGTGGAGGGGTGGTGTGTCTGTTCTGTTGCATCAACAGGGACAGGAGTGGCGGGAGAGTATAGGGTGGTTGAGTGCTCATCTGCAGTGGGCAGGGGTACCAAGCTTGTATGGGCCACCTTGGGGCTATCAATATGACCGTTGCTTTGTCCTGTCTGATTTTTAAAATCGTGTGTTGGATCATTGGGAGCGGCGGAAAAGTATACAGTAGCGGTGCTTCCCACCTTATGCTAAATGCGTACCCAATGACCGTGGGCCTATGCCTGCTCATGAGCAATAATATGGGCACTTCTTGTTTTTGTCGGTGGCAAATAAACCTATCACAGGAGATTCCCATTTCCAAAATATATGGCAGAGAATTGTGGGATTGATCTCCCAATCATTGTTGTGTGAGAAGTCTCTGCTGAGACTGTCTGCCAGGACGTTGTCCTTGCCTGGGAAGTAGGTGGCCATCAATGTTATGTTTCTCAGTATGCACTACTCCCAGAGTTTCATTGCTTCCAGACATAACTGGTAAGATCATGCTCCCTCTTGTCGACTGATGTAGTACATTGTTGTGGTGCTGTCCATTACTATTTGGACCATTCTGTTCTGAATTACAGGTTGGAAGTGGATGAAAGTCTTGCGGACTGCCCTGAGCTTGAGAAGGTTTATGTTTTCATCCATCTCGTATGTGTGCCATTGGGCTTGTACCACTTGTTCACCCAAGTGAGCTCCCCATCCTATCAAGCAGGTGTCTGTGGTGAATATTAGTGTTGTGGGTGGTCACTGAAAGGTTATCCCGCTGCACACATTGTGGTGTAGTGTCCACTATGTGTGTGGGGGCATTCCTTGGCATGGAGAGCTGCTTGCTCAGGTGGTGCATTCATGGTCTGTATACCATCCTGAGCCATGCTTGTAGTGGTCTCTCATGTAGTCGGGCATGTGGTACCACGAACGTGGCCACTGCCATGTGACCCAGTAGCTGTAGGCACTGCTTTGCCATTATAGAGGGGCTGGCCTGTACTAGGGTCACAAGGTCCCTGATAGCTGAGAACCTGTGTTTCGGTAATGATGCTAGGGCCTTGTTGCAATCCAGGTGTGCCCCTATGAATTCTATGTTCCGTGTTGGGCTGAGGATGCACTTTTCCCGGTTTATCTGTAGACCCAGGGATTCAAACAGTTCTCTAGTGGTCTCTACTGCTTTGTGTGTGTGTCATGTGCCGTAGGGCCTCTTAGTAGGCAATCATCTAGGTATGGGAATACGGTTATGCCCCTCTTCCTGAAGTGGGCTGCTACCACAGCAAGAACCTTTGAAAAGACTCTTGGGGCTGTTGAGAGTCCGAAGGGCAGCACTTTGTATTGGAAGCGTCAATCTTTTATGTTGAATCTCAGAAAACATCTGTGGGACGGATGTATGGTTATACGAAAGCACGCATCCTGGAGGTTGAAGGTGGAATGATTGTGGCTAGAGTAACCATCTTGAAACGCTGGTAAGGTACAAAGCGGTTGAGTTTCTGAAGATCCAGAATCTGCCTCCAACCCCCTGACTTCTTGATAGTAAGAAAGTAGTGGAAGTAGAAGCCCCTCCCTCTGTGCTCTGCTGGGACCTCTTCTATTGCTCCCAGTTGTAAGAGGCATTGAGCCTCTTGTACGAGCACATGCTCGTACGAGGGTTTGCTGAAGAGGGATGGGGAGGAGGGTTGGTGGGGTGGTGGTGAAGGGAATACAGTAGCCAATCTGAATGATCTCCAGTACCCACTTGTCTGTGGTGATGTTCTTCCATGCTGGATAAAATGCAACTAGCCTGCTGCCAAATACTGTGCAAGGCATAGATTGCTGCCTCGGAAATGCTGGTGCTGTCCGACCCTCAACCTGACCTTCAAAATGCTTGGTGAGATGTTGACAGTTGTAGCACGGTTGCTTGGTCAGATGTTGGTCTGTGCCTGTTCTATCTTGCCTGCTGTCGTATTGCCTCAGTTGTTGGTTGAATAGTGTAGCTTTGTATCTATGTGCAAACGATCTTGTCTCTTTCTATTCATTGGTACGTATATATCTAGCGTCTTCAGTGTGGCCCTTGAGTCCTTTAGTGAGTGCAGCGAGGAGTTGGACTCAGCGAAAAGTTTTGACCTTTCGAAAGGGAGATCCTCCACAATGGACTGGACCTCTTTTGGGAAGCCGGATTGTTGGCCATTGTAATGAAGCGTGCATCGTGGCTCCGGTGCTATGGACCTCAAGGCCATGTTTGCTGTGTCAAGCATTGCCTATAAGGCTGTTCTAGAGATCAGTGCCCCTTCTTTCATGTCGGCCTTATACTGCTCCTTTTTGTTATCTGGAAAATCTCCAATAAAATTTCACATTTTTGACCAATTGTCATGTGTGTACTTTGCTAGTAGGGCAGCGTAATTGGCGATCCTAAGGTATAGACGAGCAGATGAATAGGCTCTTCTGCCCATCGGGTCCAGACACTTCCAGTCCTTCTCAGAGTAACGTGCGTGTTTGCCTGCTGTTTGCCCTTTTGGTTGACCGCCTCGACAACCAGAGAATTCGGGGTGGGGTGGTAGAATAGAAATTCTGCCCCGAGGAGCTACATAATACTTGTGGTCAGCTGTCTTCCTAGTAGGTGGGACTGTTGCAGATGTCTGCCACAGATTTTTCGCTGGGTCCATGAGTGCCTCATTCATTGGTATTCCCAATCTGGCCTGTAGTGAGGTGTGAAGGATGTTTGTTAATTTGTGTTTCGTCTCAGGTGTATCTGAGATTGATGTATCCAATGTGTCACTTCTAAAAAGCTCTTGGAAGGCTTTGAAGTCATCCCCTGCATTGGGTGATGGGGGCATAATTGTGTCCTCAGGTGATATTGGCATGTGTTGTTCAGGAGGAATTGATTGTTCTGTCTCCCACAGTGACATTCACCTCTTCCTCCGAGAAGACAGAGCAGTCAGGTGGCCATGAGGAAGGAGGGTGAATGCTCGGAGCCCGTGATGTGCTGGGCTGCTGAAGTCAATATGCTGCCCAGAGATCCCAATAGGGCCAGTTGGGCAGTATTGGTGGTGGGAGCCATTGTGGCTGTTGCCAGTGCTGTAGATGAGGAGGTTTGGGTGATGAGGCTATAGGCGTGTATTCCTGTCTGGGGTCAGCTTCGTCGTCAGTTAATTGAGAAATCGAGGCTGGAGAAGATAACAGGCTGTCTAGAGTTGTTTGGGGTAACATCTGTCCCAAACAGCGGCATGCCTGGTGTTGATCTCACCCTCAGCTCTTCTGCAGAGGTTAATTGAAGCAGCTGAGGTGGGGGAGGCAGATGGAGTCCCTGTGTGTGTGCTGCGCCACCTCGTGTATGTAATGGGGAGCAGCTCGATGCTGGTACTGATGCTCTTGTCGGGGCCGAGTATCTTTTGTGCGCATTAGCACTTTTGGCTGATACCAGCTCTTTGCCCTGCACTCCACAGTATGGGTACAGAGCGTGATTTTGTTGGTGTTGCTGTCTGCGGCTTTGCCGGTGCAGAGCTGGTTTGCTCCTCTCCTACATCTGGCTTAAGGGAGGGAAGGTCACCCTTCTCTTTGGGGTTCCGGCTCTTATGTGTGCTGGTCCCATTTCCCTTCAGTTTATCCTACGGTTTGGCTGTGGCTGGCGCAGGGACAAGATTGCTGCCCCCAGAGTGCTTCCTCAGTGGGGATCCAGAGTCCACTGAGGAATGGGACTGTTTCTTCGGCTTCTGCCTGTCCTGTTCCCTGGGGCTTATCAGGGTATTAGCCCCATTTAGGTGAGCGTCCCCAGGGGACTTCCTTGTGGGGGTGATTCTCTGCCTCTTTGTTCAGCAGCTGTGGTGGTCTTATCCAGCTGCATCCTTTTTATTTTAGAACTCGCTGGCTTTCCTTGTCTTGCTAGAGAGCTTCAGACAGTGAGCACACTGCCACGTGTTATGCTCTTGCCCCAGGCAGTGGACGCAGCATGAACAGCCATCCGACATTGAAACAGACACCTTACAGGAGTTGCATTTCTTAAAACCTGGGGATCCAGGCATGTTCCAATAAGGAGTGCCTCCATTTTTTTAAAGCTTCTGCTGATCATTCAGAGCTTGCTGTGAGGTGGCAGTGTGGGGCTACTGTGGAGGGGTGGGGGTGGGGGGGGGGAGAGACACTCCCTACCCCCTTAGTCTTTGTTCTCTAAGGTCCTTTTTTTTTTTTTTTTTTTAAATAATGAAACTGTCAGTGACGATGATAGTAACACTAAAACTACAGCATAACCTAAAGAATAGCCATGTATCTAAACCTAACAGAAATGAGGGAAGAGAGAGCACAACTGCTCTATGTGACCTAAGCCGGCAGCAGAGAAGAACTGAGGCGGCAGTTGGCTGTGTGCACGGGATGACCGTTCCAACCGTCACGCACCAGTGCTCCACATGCACAGCCAACCAGAGGGGCACTGCTACTAAAAATCTGCAGACCATGAGCACAGTGGCGCTGGTGCACCCAAAGTGGAGCACCACAGGGACACTCCTCAAAGAGCAACACTCAAATACCTCACATCAAGGAAAACTACAACCAGAGGAATGGAAGACGTGGCTTTCAAAGATGATGTTCTCAAAACTAGGTCTGACACGGTTCTTCAAAGTCTTGTCAAATTTCCTATTGTGTCTAAGGAGTAGCGGGTGTTGCTGTGAAGAGGAAGACTAGCAACAGAGTTATATCTCAGGCTTTTTTTTGGTATGTTACTCCATCTGACTGTAAATTGTCTCAGCTGGGGCAGAAAAATTAACTATCCCAGACAGCACAAGGTAGCTTGGGAGTCCACCAGGAAGTGCAGAGCAGACTGCCCACTCAACAGGTAAGCCCTCAGGCCAAGTCATCAGTTGTAGTCAGCAACTCTCAGGATACCCAATACGTATCACAATGTTACAACAGTTGTTCTTATGCCACTGCTATGTTGCTGTAAGCACATGGAGAATTCAGTGTTCAGGAAAAAAAATGTTACTCCTAAGCAGCAGTTCTCACAAAATGTTGCTGCAAACAAGCATCTACTTACCCAGTACTGTACTGGTGGCAGTAAACGTCACAATGCAAATGATGGACATGGCTCTGCCAGAGTCTCATCCCCAGAGACTTTCTTTTTGCAAATGTTCAGATAATGTGAACCCCATGGTGTCCAACCAGTTCTGTAGTAGCGAACTAGCCACACTCAACCAGTCAAATAGCCACACGTGCTTAATGGCTAGTGTTGGACACCACGGTGTAAACCTATGGAGGACTTCATCCTTCCCCCCCACCCACCCCCAGTTATCTGTGTGAAATATTCCACTGACACGTCATTCATTTAGATGCCCCCCCTTTGCCCATCTCCCCCCCCCCCCACATGCATAAATGCTTTTGGCTTACTTAATTCAGATTGGAATACATTTCCCCCTCAAATTAAGGTCAGTAAAGTGTATCATTTGGACCAAGTGTCACACACACAAATCAGCTAATCAACCAGAAGATGCTTTTACAGTTGCTAAAAATAGCCTATCCTTCAAGAAAAAAAGATACACAAGTGCAAAAGTTGCATTTCACACAACTGCAAGACACAGATCTGTTATAACTATTATTTTAAAGCAGTGATCAGCAACATTTTTACATCCAAGATCATTTTTTTAAATATCAGGGAAAGCCAAGATGTACCCCATCCCTTCACTGAGACCCCACCCCTTTCTTGAGGCCTTGCCCTCTCCAAAACTTTCCATGGACTACCTGTTGCTAATGGAAACTCACCGTTAACTACATAATTACTCTTCTGCAAAGTAATTGTAGCCCCCCCCTCAAATCTTCCCTCTGCTCCAACCTCGCTTCCCTTAGCCCCATGATTCTTCCCCCAGCCTGATCCCCTGCATTGCTCCACAGCCCTCAGTGCAACCCCTGCCCCCCCATATCCTGCCCCCACATCCCTATGTCCCCAGTGCACTCACCAACAGGCACTTGCTGCCTTCCAGAGTAGCACTGTGGTGGGAGAGGGGCACAGTCTCTTCTCTGCCCAGCTCAGGGCTAGTTCCAGCTGGGCCAGGTGCAGTGGGGTGCTGGGGAAGGGGCTCCCTGACCACACACACAGCCCGGGGAGAATAGTGCAGCATAGCCCAGCCCCGGCTCTGCAGAGCAGGCCCAGCTCCGCCCCCTCCCCGAGCAGGAGACAAGAGCCAGGGACGCACTCGGGGGTGCACATGCCTGCCTCTCCCACAGACACCCCACCCAGCAAGTTAACGGAGAGTGGCTTCCGCTCTTTGTTCCAACCCAGCTGGAGCACGGCGCAGTCTCGGTGGGTTGAATCCATGGCCAGCTGGCTGGGCAGCTGCCCCTCCTTGCTCCAGCTCAGCTGGCCGTGGCATTCAGCCTGCCAAGGTTGTGCCACGCTCCAGTTGGGCTGGATCAAAGAGGCAGCTGCCCGGCCAGCTGGCAACGGCGATCTACACTTAGGGGTACCGCAATCGACCAATTGGTGACCACTATTTTAAAGCATTTGTTGTGCATGCAATTTAGGAAACAATTACCTCTACTATACTAATCATATGAGGAAGCAGACGATCCATCCGAACTTCCAGCAACATCACCAAAGCCCGACACACATTTTTGCGTACTTCAGGCTCCTCATCTCCAGCCAACGCAAAGAGATTCTGTGAGAAAAAATTAATATTCTTCAAGTCCCAATATTTTACATTTAACTTACAATCATCGAGCAAGCATCATGCAAGTGCACATTTCTGTGTGTTCAACAATAACATTCAGTGAATGGAATAAATGTCCCTGTATAGTTACCTGAAATTTATACAGTACTGTACAGCTTCTACGTAACACTTTATAGGGATATGGCTAGGACTGGATTAAAACATAGGCACTATATGCTATTTCTTCCTGGAATTATGTACTTTTTCCTTTAATTGAAACCTTAAATTGAAGATAAGTTTCTAGTTTTAACAGTTAAAAAGAAAGGCTAAATTAATTTTAAATTTGTACTTTTCTCTAGCTGAGTGGTTAAAATAAGATAACCCCACCTGTTGGTATACGTTTGCTTTGCTAAATATGTTGTCAGGCTTTGCTAAACATTTAAACCTAGCATGGTAACACACTACACTAGAAAAGCCAGTGGTGCATAAGGGAGGTGCCTATTGAATAGTACCAATGTCTCAGAACTGGCAGTTGCCTAGAACCCTGCAGAAGCTGGGAAAGAGCAGCTTGTTCCTTCCGTAGTCTGCTATGGTGTCTTCCTATGTACCTATGTCATCAGCATCCTTTGTCCATGCAGTGTTCAAATCTCGAGTGAGGAAGGTGGCTTTGAGAGGTTGTAAAACCAGTTTTGCATTCTTCGACAGTGCTCCCCCAGTGTGTGATGGATAGGTAGAAAGACAGAAAGGGGCATTGCTTGCTTCATGCTTTCCACCTTAACCTTAGGCCATACAAATCTATCATGCACATAGATTAGACAGTTGTTCCCGATTTTGTTCATAATTTGAAAATCTTGTCCATAATGCAATCTAACTGACCATAAAGCAGAAAAGCGTATCGCTCCTCCCACAAATATTCAGTCTCTATTACAGTGGTTTTAGTGGTTTATTTGGTTTATGATTCATAAAATGATTGGGAAAAATCATTCAGCAACCCACCATACGCCAGAATTCTTTGCAATCACAAATGGTTAAGGGTTTTGAATCACAGGACAATTTTGGCACCAAATACAGTGGATTTTTAAAAAAGGTGAAGGGTGGAAAGCATGAAGCAAGCCATGCCCCTAGACTGAAGGAGCTGCCGGTAAGAAGCTAAAGTTTCTGCCTTTTTCCACCTACACACCAGACACTGGGAAGCACTGTTGAAAACTGCAAAACTAGTTTTACAGCGTCCCAAAGTCACCTTCATCATGCCAGATTTGAACATTGCATGGACAAAGGATGCAGATGACAGGTTCAGAGGCAGACACCACAGCAGAATAACGAAGAGGAAGTTGCTCACCCTGTGCAGTAACGACAATTCCTTGAGAGGTGTCTGCCTGTGTGTGCTCCACTGTAGGTGTTGGATTGTTCTGGCACTGCAGATTGGAATTTGCAGTACCAGTAGTTGGTTGGGCCATGCATGTGCAGTAGGAGCCTTGTCACATTTGCACCTTTGAGCCTTGCACACGAGGCCCAACCCTCCTTAGTTCCTTCTCTATGCCTGAGTAAACAGGCATGGAGGGGAGGAGAGTGGGTCATGGAGCACTCACAGGGACACATCTTGAAGAGCCACCATTACTGCACAGGGTGAGTAATTTCCTCTTCTTGAGTGCTGTCCCTGTGCGTGCTCCACTGCAGGCAACTACAAAGCAGAGTCCATTGAGGAAGGTGGGCTTCGGAGTTACAGTTTGGAGGCAAAACACAGGATTGCTCTCACCAGTGAAGTATCAGACAGCGGTCCGGATAAAATGGCAATGTTTTGCAAAGATATGTTCGGATGACCACGTGGCAGCACAACAGATGTCCTTGAGTGAAGTGTTGCAGAGGAAGGCCATAGACATTGCCATGGCGCAGGTGGAGTGTGCTCTCAGACAAACTGGAAGAAGCTTATCCCGTAGGGAGTAGCACTGAACTAAGCAGGAGGATATCCAGTTGGAGATAAGTGGATGGAGATGGGCATGTCCTTAGAACATTCCGTGATTGATATGAAGAGACGCTGTGATCTGCGGAAGCCTTTGGTTCTATTGATATAGAAGGCAAGGGCTTGGCACACATTCAGGGTGTGAAGACTGGCCTTCTGTGGGGAGGTGTGTGGTTTTGGGTAAAAGGTCGGCAAAATGAGTTTACTGATGTGGAAGACCATGGATACCTTTAGCAGAAAGGAGGAGAGCTGGAGCCAGTGCAGGGGGGAGCTGGGGAGCGCAGAGGCGCAGTGGGGGACCTGGCACCCAGGCCCAGACAGCTGCTGCTCTGCCTTTTAAATGTAGTAAGAGCCTGGTGGCTCCTGTGGCACAAAAGATGCTTCTGGGAGGGGACCCTGAAGAGGGACTGGATAGGTGGTGAGTTTGAAGGGAGGGAAGTAAGAGATGACGTATCCCATACAGATGATCTCTAGTACCCATCAATCTCTTATACGCCCCTTCTACCACCAATGGGTGTATAACTAGAGGATGAAAAGATGGTACTGCTGCAGGGCACAGACAGGAGGGAGGTTGGACAGACCCTCAACCAAATCCTCAAACGTTGTTTAGAGGCCTGAGGAATGCTCCCATTCCCCACCCATTTGCTGCAGCCCTCAGTCAGCCTGTTTCCTGGCTGCCTTGATTGGGACCTCTCAGGCTGGGGTTTTAAAAGCTCTGAGGCTATGAGAGCTGGAGCAACTGTCAAAAAGCAGCATCTGGAGCCTGAGCTATCTGTCTCTTCAGGCTCTGGCAGTGGGACTGCAACAATGGGTGTATTTCAAGGGAATAGGAGTGTCTCCCAGACAGCAACTGCAGAACAAGTGCCCGTCTGAAACAGGCATGGGATCACGACACACACTGCACTTTTTAAACCCCAGCATGGGTTTTTTTTCCTCTCACCCTCTCTCTTCCCCTCTCCCCCCCCTCCCCAAAAGGGGATAAAAAGGGAAATTAAGTAACCAAGAGAAAAAACACTAAGCTAAACAACTGTGTTTTCTGACTAAGTAGGTCCTAATGCTAAGGAGAGAAGCAGCGCTCCATCTGCAATCGAGGGTGGTAACAAAGGAACTGAGGAGGGTTAGGTCGTGTGCATGAGGCACTAATGGGCAAACGCCATAAGGCGCCTACTGTGCACGTGCGGCCCAACTGACTACTGCTATTGAAAAGTCCAATCTGTGGTGCCAGGATGACCTGACACCTACAGTGGAGCACCCACAGGGACAGCACTTGAAGAATCTGCTCTTTCCCAGGCTCTGCAAGGTTCTAGGCAATTGCCAGCTCTGAGACATCAGTACTATTCAATAGACATCCCCCTCATACACCACTGGCTTTTCCAGTGCAGTGTGTTACTCCACTAGACTTTAAATCAGAGGTCAGGAAACTCACTGACATGGCCCAAGTGAGAAGCCAAAAGACACATGCCCAACATTCCACTGGCATAGCAGAGCCAAGGGGGGCCCGGGTTAGAAGATTTGATGGAGGAAAAGCCTCTAGGCAGCGCTTTACTGCACTAACTGGGGGGCAGGGGGAGCAGCAACGTGCAGATCTGTGGATCAGACCCAGCTCTGGCTTGCCTGACTCTGGCCTGCGAGGCTTGGGGCTTCTCCTCTGTAAAAGCTTATCAGATAAGTCAGTCGACTAGTCGATTCCCCACTGCCTGTCCTGCCTCTATCAGATGCAGCAAAGGGCGAAGGGGGTGGGGGGTACTTCAAAGGGGCAATGCCTCACAGCTGAGCCCGGGCTCAGCTGTGTGGGGCTGCCCCTTTGAAATGATAAGGCGGTGTTTCAAAGTGGTGCTGTGAAGCCTGGGCTCTGCAGCATTTCTGCGAAACCTGGAATCAGCTGAGTCATCCCCAGCTGACCCTGGGTTCTGGGGAAATGCCATGTGGAACCCAGGCTCAGTTGGGGACTCCCCAGCTGACCCTGGCTCTGCACAGCATTTCAAATCTGCAGTGCAGCATGGAGCCCAGGGTCAGCGGGGGTCTGAGTCCCCAGATGACCCCGGGCTCCATGATGCGCTGCCGATTTGAAATGCACAAGAGCCCCCACTGGGGACTCTTGTACATTTCAAAGCTGGCACACTGCATACAGCCTGGAGTCAGCATGCAGAGTTCCACATTCCTCCCCTGAAATGTACAAGAGCCCCAGAGGGGGGCTCTTAGGCACTTCTGTATTCCCCCTATGAAATGTACATCGACTAGTCAATTAACCAATATTTAACATCCTTACTCCCCCAACATCGAGGAGCTGGTGCACCAGCCCACAGGGGGAAATGTGGGGGAGGTGCAAGGGCTAGAACGCTGGTGTGGGCTCCTCAATGCTGTGGTGGTGGGGGGAGCTTGAGCCTTGGGTGGGGGCTGGATCCAGGCAAACCAAGGGCCTGATCCAGCCCCCGGGGCCTTAGGTTCCCCACCTGTTTTAAATATTTAGCAAAGCAAAACATATGCAAAGGGGTGGGGAGATCTTATTTTTAACCACTCCTCAGCCAGAGAAAAGTTCAAATTTAAAATTTATTAACGTAATTAAGTACAGGACCAAGTCCTGGATACATGAACTGAACTCATTCTGTATCATTACTGCATGCAGCTCCTTTTACAGAAAAAGCAGGTTTTTTGTTTCCGTATTTTAAGCTCTTGCTAATTCAAAAAATATAAAGTTTAGAAAAACTCACCCACCTCAATAAAAGAATCAATGTGTAACATGAGAGCTTGGGTCCTACTGATGATAAACTGATTGACGCATGCAATAGCATGGGACCTAAAAGTAGGAAAAGCATATATTTAAAACCGATGGGAAAATTCATCATCAGAAACTTTGATTAAACTGCATACAATCATAAAAAAATTGGGGAGAGGAAAACAAAGTGAAGACACACACTATAATGTCTAACAGCATATATCAGAATTAAAGAAGAGCAACCCAAATGTGCTGATCAAGAAAGTATTTCCGAACTACATGGATGTATTTAATTTTTTTTTCTTTTCCAAAAGAAAACCTCAGGAAAACATAATACAATTTAACAACTATAAATTAAACCCTGCTTTAAAAAAATCAATTATTCAGTTAAAAGGCACAAGGCTCAGTTAAAAGCACAATTAAATCCTTGTTCCTCTTCTGTAAAAGCCAGCAGGCAAATCGGCAGTACTAGAACACAGAAGGATAGGCAAATGTGGCAGAACAGATTTGGCACACTGCTCACTGGCACAAAGGTTTTGGTCTAGCAGAGGCACAGAGCAAATTCACTGACCACCCTTCCAGACTGATAACTTTATGCACTATAACAGAGTGAAAGCCACTTTCAAATTTGGCTCCTCCATTCTAAGGAGACAGAATGACCTCATCATCTATCTGCTATCACTGAGCCCTTTCTAGTCCACACACGTGCCTGAATTAGTCAAGATTTTGAAGAAACTGAATGCATTTTGTAGAATTCCTTACACTATACTGAGACCAAGACAATTAAGAAAATGCATGATTAAAGATATGAAAAAGAACATGAGAATCAAATTATTTGCTAGAATTATGGAATATGGCAGATCTGAAAATACTAATTTCTGACAAAAGGATCTTATTCATGTTGACTTATCTGAAACTAGTAGTCCCATGCACTCTATGCACTAATGTTTATAATGTATCTGCCTCCTCTTTATCAAAATTATTTTTTCAATATTGTTTATTTTCAGTGGAACTAGATTGTATAGATTGCAGGCCCAACTTCTCCAAATCTCAGACTCAAAAAAAAAAATGGACAAATTGAAAATTAAAAATTTAAAGCTAAAATATTAACAAGATAGAGTGCTTTTTTTTAAATGAAACACAGACCCAGATTTAATTGCATTCTAAAACCATACCAATTAATCTAAACAGAGTAAAAAATATGGGCAAGGAGACAAAGACCAACAGAAATACACTGCACAAAACACTAATAAAATATGTTAATGTAGGGTTGTCTTCTACAAAGCAACAGAAGACTGCATTCAATAAATTTCTTCCAGCCCTAACTTCCTAACTGTATAGAAAATTGTGGAAGTATTTTTTTCTACCACATATTTGCATAAAAACAGTATTTCTTGTAAAAACAACTGGATTCCATGTTTGTCCAGAACATCAGTCTGAAATTGTTTTCAAGTATTGTTTTTTCTTTAAATATTAAACTTGCATCCTATTTAGGCCGTTTTGGGAGACATGTAAGAAACTTTATAGCTCATTTAAGAGAAATACATTTCCCATAAGTGTTTAAAATAAATGATGACATCACTGAACAAGAATGACCACGTGTTATTGTGGCTGTTCAGTAGGTTCTCCTTCCATGGGGTGTGTTCCCTCCCCCCCTCCCCTTCTTCTGCCTACTAACCTTTATTTTAACAGGGAAAAAAAGCATTGTGACATAGTAAGGAGAGTTTGTTACTTTCCTCTGAATAGATTTCCCCCATTTTGTATAGTATTAGATTAGATCAAGCTCAGGATTATTCCTTACATTAGATTTTCTAATGCTGTGTTAACTAGTTTCAGAAGTCTCAGTGGCAAAAACCCTTACCACTTTTTCTTGGGAATCTATTCCACAGCCTAAGATTTCACTATCATGAATCTTAATTTCTACTGCGATGCCGCTTCCTTCACTATCTTTAACCCTGTTCCACAGGTGATTTCAAACTATATTCATATCACTATCTCTCCTCAGCAACCTGCTCTTTTGTTCTTCTTTGGAATTTTTGCCATGTGAGCAATAGCTTCTAACTTATACGGTGCCCATAAACAAACTCCATAAATATCATAGTAACTTCTTCTCACATACAATGACTGTACACGTAACAAACTATTTGTTGTATTACACTGTAAAATGTTTAATTTTATGACCATCACCACCTCACAGTTATCTTTTGTAGTTATCCACTACATAGATTTTTTTTCCAGCCCACCGGATTTTGAAAAAATATTAGTACTAGCAGACTTACAGAGACCTGATCTCAACCTGCCCCCAGGCTGCCAGGGTCCTGGTTCTCTCTGTCCTCCTCCCCCACAACCTCCTGCCGGCATTGCGGCCAAGGGCTGGGAGAAGGGGCAAAGGGTTTTGGGCAGGGAGGCTACTTACTGGTGTTCTGGCAGGCAAAATGGCAGAGCCCCAGCCCAGTTGGCCACTTCCTTGGTGGTACAGCTGCTCCCAGTGTATAATCGGCAGGATAGCACTCCCCTGCAGGCTTGCTGCCTCCAGCGGCCACTCTCATAACGTGTCCCTCTGAACAGGATTCCCTCCCTTTGCATCTTATGGAAAAGAGCCCCTTTTTTTGGTCTTCCAATTGTCCTGGCACAACTAAACCCTGACCTTGCTTTAAGTTAGACGAGAAAGCTGCATAGCAAATTTGGTGTCCCTAGCTCTTATCATTTAGGAGACGTTCTTCAACAAATGGACTTGCAGGAAGACACACAGATTCACACTACAATTTATAATCACCTCACCTAAGAAATGAGCATGTTCTTAATATTATATCCTTAAAAGATTAGAAACACTTTGAAATACTGGAACAGTCAGAAAAGCCATTTGATGAGAAACATGTTATACACATTTTGCTTTAGTGACAAAATGTATGTTACTTTTTTACTTTATTCATGTTCACATTGCAGGCAATACGGCGATGAGAGCCTGATCTGGATTCGACTATTCTGCCTGATGCTTTCATGAACAGATTTATTAACTTAAGCTTCAGCTGCTGAATCTTGTTGCTGGAGAAGCTTGGAGAACACAGTTGACTTAAGAACATTGGTTGCTAGTAAGGCTGAAGACACCCCCTTCTTAACTGGTCAAAAAGTGACATGCAAGTAATTGACACTAACATGGAATCCCAATGCTTTTTTTTTTTTGCTTGCATCCACAAACATACAGGATCACTTTTCAGGCATTTTAAATACCATCACAAGATCTCTTATTAATTACCAAATCAATTTTAATCTTAGACTACATTGTTGCACCCATACCTACCTTATTTTTGGACTGCTGTGTTTGAAGAACTGTAAAAACTTAGGGATCATAATATTGAGTGGTCGGTCTAATACATCGCTATCTAAGATTTCAGCAGAATCTTCACATATTTTCTGAAGAGCTCCAAATGCACCCTGTTAAAACAATTTTGCTTTCCTCAGAAAAAAGTTAGTTTCTTCACAAAGTTAATCCCCCACTCCCAAAGAAGGAGGACAAGGAAAGAAAAAAGAAAACTAATGAGTAGCTAAATATCTCTATTTAGTACTAAGCATGGCTGGCTAGCTATTTTTACCAGTTAGCAACCAAGTAAAGTTATGACCTCGCAAACATTAATAAGTTGCAACTTAATTTCATAATGAAAAGATACAGACAAGTAATTTTACATTTTTATCTGATCTTTAAAATACCAATTTGAGTGGCAGGTGACATTTTATTTTATCATTCAATGCTAGTCTATCCATACTGCATGTTTTTCCTGCCATATTTACTAAATGTATTTTATTATAGCACAAATCAGATTTTAAGTTATGAACAAAACTTTCCTCCATGTACAAAACTTTCCTACATGTATACCAAAGCAAAGTACTTTCCTCTATATTTAAAAATTTTAAATCCAGTATAGCAATTTTCCTAAATTACCTGTACTTGATTTTAAAATGTGTATGATAAACCCTAGCACTCCAGTCAGAAAATGATTTATTTGAACTCTTTGAAAATGGTTTCTCAACTCTATCCAAAACAAAATATTAAGAAAATAAGAAAAAAAAGTTTAACCATGAGAGTTAGCCTACTTAGACCATCCCTGTTGGATTTATTCTGGGTATCATTTATTGTTCTCAAATCATTACAGAATCTTTTTGCATACACCACCTCAAACACCTTTTGTGGATCCAATATAAAATAACTAAAATCATGTAATAGAGAATCAGGCAGTAGGATACTTTGATGACAGAGGTAGAACTTATACTGATAATTAAGGTTTAATAAAGCAAGCTTAACATGTGCCTTCTTCTGTAGCTCTTTGTGGTCACTTTGAGATTACTTTTAGAAACCTATTCTCACACTAGGGATGTTAAATTTAATCAACTAATCAATGGAATTTCCATTGACTAGTCGATAAGCGGGGGAGCCATAGCGGAGTTAGCTCCTGCCCTCAGGAGCTAACCCCACTGTGGCTTGGCTTTTTAAATGTATTAAGAGCCAGCAGAAGGGAGGCTGCGGAGGGAGGCTTCATGCGCTGCCCTGCCCCTAGCAAAATCTCAGCACTTTTTGGCCAGAAACAGGCCAAATGGAGCTGAGAGGTTTTGCTGGGAAGAAGGGACAGTGCAGCACAATTTCTCAGCACCCACTGACTGGTTTCCGGCCAATAGGAGTGGACAGATATTGCTGGGGGCACAGGGCAGCGCGTGAAGCCTCCCTCCGCAGCACAGAGACCCACATGGAACAGAGCTGTTTGGAGAGGCTGGTAGCCAGGGAACCCTGACTAACTGCACTGCTGACCAGGAGCTGCTTAGATAAGTGCCTCTTAGCCAGAGCCTGCCTCTGGCACTCCAACTCCTCCCACGCCTCAACTCCCTCCCAGACTCTGCACTCCCTTCCTACACCCTTCCCCCAGGCCAGAATCCTCTCCTGCACCCATACCCCAGACTCTGTACCTCAGTCTTCTGCCCCAAGTGACAACCTGCTCCTTCACCCAAACTCCCTCTCAGACCCTACACCCACTCCTGCACCCCAGTCCCCAACCCTGAGCTCTCTTCTGTACCCAACCTCCATCCCTGACTCCACCCGCCCCCCCACCCCAGAAGAGTGCAGCTCTTGACCACTTACCAAAATCTTGGAGTGCCCCCGCCCCCATCAAAAATTATTGCCCACCCCTCAGTTAAAGCATAAGTATGTGGCAATAAGTAGTTACAACTGATTATTCATTCAAGAGCAATAGTTCCCAAACTTTTTACTAAGGTTACTCACTAACTATATTTTTTGGAGAACCTGATCCCTAACACACCTTCCCTTTTTTAGCTCCCCCAGCTCCCTGTTTCTCTCATCTCTCCCCTTTTTTACTCAGCTCTTCCCCCTCAACTCCCCAAGCTCACGCCCTTTACTCTTGCTCTCCAAGATCTGCCCCTCCTGCAGCCCAACTACAATAGTCATCAAGTTGCTGACAGCTCAGTCACTGCTCTGATAGTTTCTACTGCACTAAAGCCACTGTGAACACCCAGTTGTCTGCTGCCTGGGGGAAACAAGAACCCAAAAGACAGACTGATAGCCAACTACTGGCCCAGCCACTTCCTCTGTGAAACTAATGTCTGGATGCTAATCCCCCACAGGATGTGCTTCCAGGGCACATTTAATCCACTTAGATCCTTGCTGCAAACAACCGGTGGACTAAAACCAATGAGTTGGAAAACACTAACTCAAAATAAGACTACTAGTATACAAAATGACATTCTCTAAATTTGTATTTGAAACAAAACACCTCACCTCACAGGTATTGTAGTCTTCGGAGTCCAAGAGGCTGCAAAGTTTTGGTAAGAGTTCAGGCCAATTCTGCAATTCTCCCTTAGAGGCAATGGTTGTAATCAGAATACCTTGGATGTGTGAGAGAAAAAAGGAAGGAAAAGTGAGATTCTCTTAAGAAATAAGGTTTAGCAGAATATAGTTTTTGTAAACACCTTCAACCCTCCAATACAACTGCTCAAAGAACTACTTAGTTAAGTAATTTACTTTTTGTTGAAAGCAGACAAACTGTGGAGGAAGGAAATTTTATAACAAAGAAAGTTACTATATAAAAGGGGGTGGGGGACAATTTTTGGTGGTGGGGGGGCCAATCCAAGACTTTGGAAAGTGGTCAAGGGCCATACTTTTCTGTGGAGGAGGTGTGGGGTCTAGGATGGAGGTTGGGTGCAGAAGGACGCACGGGGTAAAGGACTAAGGTCTGAGAACGAACTTGGGTGAAGGAGGGAGTTGTGCCCTGGATCAGGGGATTGGCGTGTAGAGTCAGGGAGAGAGTGGGGGTTCAGGAGAGGATTCTAGCTTGGGGGAGGGATGTCTGAGGGGGTGCAAGGTCTAGGAGGGAACTGTGACCTAGAGCAGGGGGATGCAGAGGGTTTTGACGGTGACTTGTGGGAGGGAGTTGGGATGCGGGAGGCAAGCTTTGGCTGGGGGAGACATACCTAAGCATCTCCCAGCCAGCAGCACCCCCAAAGCAGGTGGGGCTCCCTGCCTCCTGCAGCCCCAGAGCATTGAAAATGCAGCCTGCTCCCTTGACATGGCTCAACTCTGGGAGGAGGGGGGGGAAAAAAAAGAGACTTGCGCTGCTCTCATCCCCCAGGCCAATCTCAGCTCCTATTGGCTGGCTGTTGGCCAATAGGAGAGGAGATATTGGCTGGGCTCAGTTCCTACTGTCCAGTTGTTTTCAACCAATAGGAGTTGAGGATTGGGCTGGGGACAGGGAGGTCACCCGAAGCCTCCCCCTCCTTCCAGAGTAGAGTCACACGGAGCAGCCCTGCGCTTAACAGCAGCTGCTGCGTACCTCAGGGTTCCGGGAGGGGCATCCATGGGCCAGATCCAGTGGCTTGGCAGGCCAGATCTGGCCCGTGAGAAGTATCTTGCCCACCCTTGCTATATAACCTCTCTCCTAACAGAAATGACTGGGAATTCAACTGATTATTGCTATCTGTTGTCAAGGAGGTAGTTCAATCCTCTCAACAAAAAGTTAGGTCACTCCTCACCCTGCTAGCCCACAAAGTCTCCTTCAAACCAAATGTTAAAGTAGAAACCTACTCAAGCTGTGACTTGGGTTAAGAAACTTGGTTTACCAACATAGGAATGAAAACAATTAAAAAATTCCAACAGGAAGCAGAAACCAAGTATAGGAATGCTAATACTAGGCTTTTTGTCATATGTTCCCCACCACTGTCTGAGCAACACTAGTGATAGCAAGAGTGTAAGCAGTAAAAATAAGAAGGGTGAAAGCAGATCAATATTAAATAGACCATGCCATCCAACACTGCTCAATGCAGAGATACATGACAATACTTAACACTACCTTTTCTACACTAGCATTCTGACTACTGCTATTACCAATCAGTATAAGTAGCCTTGAACACAGATGAGACGACAAACAAAACCAAAAACTAGCATGCCTTTCAGCTCTCAACTTCCAGGAATCTTCAAGATGAATTTGAATATCCTCAAACACTTTTAAGAGCTTTAAAAACCTTTTAAAAAGCTTTTACTTCTCTCTCTCCCCCGTGACCATTTTGGTACTGCATACACAAATCAAGTGAGTGTTCATCTCTGCTATCCCAGTTTGAAGATGATGCTCCACAAAGTCCCGAATGACCAACTATTTCGCTGAACTGTGTTTAAGGCAGAGCATTAGATTTCCCCAGGGATGGGGGGAGAGGAGCACAGATTTACATTTCAGAGTGGTCTTTCCAAATGAACTTTAAAATTCACCCACCTGATGCATTGTGCATGCATACGTGAACAAAATGTTGAAGTCTCTTCCTTGTGTTTTTCTGGATAGATTGGGGAAAGAAGTCACGTAGTACAGGTTGAACTTCCTGGTCCAGCACCCTTGGGAACTGACTGGTCCCAAACCACGGAATTTGCCAGATCAGGGGAGATTAATGTTGGCTCTTCCATGGCTGCCATCCTACCCCTCCATCATCCTCCAGGCACATGGGCTCTGTTCCTGGGCTCCGTTCTTTAGTCCAGCAACACTCTAGCCCCAGAGCATCTATGGGGATCACCCATGATGTTGGAGCAGGGATGTTGCTGGACTAGGGAAAACCTGATTAAAGGATAAAACTGTAGTCTGAGGTAGTGAAAGTTTTGGAAAAAACTGGCTATGGACCTGTCTCATCTCCTTCTGCATTTCCCATAGATTTTTGAAGAATGAATATCAATAAAAGATCTGTTCAGAGCTAAGTTCTCTCATATTTACTTTATTTGGAGGAAAGATTTTTTTACTCTGCAAGTTCAGCAACTGTCATATGTAGGTGCTCCTCAGAATAAAAAAGTTGACGTCTCCTCCCTCCAGATCTCAAAAGTAGCCATGAACTGATTAGATAAAATATCTGCAAGGTGAGCATGCAAGGCCTCTGACCTACTGACAGAAAGGTTATTCACAGAGACAGTGGATTGAATTGCAGTGTAATCTTCTACAAAGTAACAATGCTTCCTCTAGTGAGTAGTCTATAGGAAAGTAAATTTAGTTATTCCCCCTCATTTGAGACAATAAATAGCTAAGATGGGTTTCAAACTATTCGTGTGTGGTCTCAAAAAGAGCATGACTACACAAATTACTTTGTAGATACCTTCACATAGTCCAAACATTTCAGCTTCTCATGGAATTTTACCTTCTCTAAAGGTTTAAGAATAGTTTCCATCTCATTTATTCTGGTCATGAAGAAACTGAGGAAGCCAAAGATCTTTTAGCATTCTAAATCTCTCTATGAAATTGAGAATAAACAGTAGCAGGGAGAAGAAAGAATTTCTTTCCCACCCGTTTAAGTTGCAGCACTGGCAGAATCTTTCTTTCTGTATAGAATTGGAGACTGAAAGACAAAAGGATGTCTGTCTGTCAGGATGCAGTTATGCCTTACTTAACTTCAGCTATCAACAGGCTCCCTCAATTCAACATGGACAGTAGTAGTCTTATAGCCAAACTACATACTCCTTTATCAAAAGATTAAAAGTTCAGAACCCAACAAAAAGCCTTTGATTAGTTCTGCTTTGAGTCACAGCTTTTCCTCAGCAGTGCAGGAAAGAATTCTCCTCCTCTTGCAAAGCCTTTACACCTGATGCAAGGATATTAAACAACCCTGCTAAGCTGCACTACTGGTGCATGGGGGAAGCCCCCAAGACCCTCAACAAATGAAGCAACTTTCTCACTTCATTCTTCACTCTAGTCTCTTCTATGCCTTCCAGCTGCCTCCCTCTCCCCCAAACCATCTCCCCAGTCCTGCTGCAGTCTCCTTCAGCACAGTCCCTCTTTAATTCTTTCCACAGTTCCCTTCTGATAAAAACTGCATTACAGGCCTTGCTCAAACAATCAGCAGGCTTCAAATACTTCCAAGTTGCTCCTCCTTGTAAAAAATGGGAATTTATCTGTAGCCCAGATCACTGTCCCAGCATTCTATGCTATAGTGTATAGAGCCCAATCTTTCAGAGAACTACAAACCCCAGAATACTTTTTTGTCCTGAACTGAGGTAACAGAATCCTAGTTTGAGCCCGTCTGAAGTGCCAGCATACCCGGTTACACAAGAGTTTTTACTTTGAGAAGGGGGACTAGGTCAAACTCACCTCATGATCATCATTTTACCTTTAAGGATGTCTTAGACCAGAATGTCATGCCTGTTGTACCTTTTTAGCCTTTTCAATGAAAAAATAAGGTTAAGAGGAGAGAACTCATAGTTACTCATAGCTCATATAAACACTCCATTTGCATAGCTAAGGATGTCATGCAAAGGAATCCTTGCCATGGAACCTATTGTCAGCAGTAGAAGACGGCTCTGACAGTTACTGACTGCATCCTGGTCATAGATGAAGTCACTCATTTCAAACTTTCCACAGTCATAGAGGTACCTACGAAAGATGTCTCATCCACAGAGGAGGAATTTTTTTCACAACAGAGAAAATATTCAAAACCTAGCACTTCTGAATATTTGAAGCAAGCTGCTCTGCTAATTAAGATCATCAAACCATAAACATTCATTTGAAAGAATAGGAGAACACAGTTCTTGGATATTATTATGGGCTACATTCCAGGTGCTAGACTTTCTAGAACTTTCAACAAGAAAACTAGTACAAAATTATTCAAAAAAATCCATAAAGGTATTTAATAAACATTTGAAAAACTGGCATCCCCCTCATATTTTGTTAGCCTTTACAGGTGACCTTCAAGAAAAACTGAGGTATGAGGGGTACTTTGAGAAGTTCATTAAAATTTATCAAAAAAGTGATGGGGGGGGGGGGGAGGGGGAGACCAGATTCGACACTTAAGACTTAAGTGGTTAAGGCCACATTTAAGCGTTTCAGGCCACATTTAAACAGGATGCATCTTGTCGCCCTTTTCTCCTCAAAAGATAAATGTATTGTAGGTGCTTTTACAATTAAGGAATTTCTGCCTACAGCAGTGATGTAAAGCATTCAAGATATTCATTTTAAGTTTCCAGCATAACCCAACTTACTATATTGGTAACAACGGGGAGAAAGTAAATAAAGACTGCTAAACTACCAAACATACAAAGATGACATACAATGTTTCCCACAAACTTATTTGGTGCACGATAGATGTTGTACATGTCATAAAGCTTACAATGTAAAAATGACAAAACATAAAAAAATACAGTTGAACAGGACTGCCTGGCACAAAACAAAATTGGAAGATGGCAAGTAGTCTAGGAAACCCAAGTTACAAAAATAACTTTGGGAGTATTAACACTCAGCACACAAATTCCTGTGTACGCAGAATTTTATGTATATGAAATGTCTTTATTATTATTATTATTATTATTGTATTTTAATAAGAGCAACTATGGAAAATGTAAAGCCTGAGTTCATACGTTATCTGGACATCTTATGTAAAGAAAACAGAAAGGGGAGCATTAGAATGAATTAAGATCAAATGTCAATCAATGAGGTTGTCAATCACTGTAAAGTTACCATAATGACAAAATGTTTTGGCACGTAGCTCACGTATGTCACATCCACCAACTTACTTGTTGGAATTTGAAAAATAATGTATGCGCTTGTTATGACTCTCCTTAGCCAATCATTGTAAAGCTATGTAAATTAGTATTTTTGAATGAGCCAATTGATTTAAAGTGAAATATTATGAATATTCATGAGCCCATATTATAAAAGCCCGTACCATGCAACAGTTGGTGTGGCGTCGGGTATATGTGCGTCGGGTTAGGTATAGTGTAAGAGTGAGAGAGGTCCTAATCTTAGTCCTAGGTCAAGAGAATGAGTGAGGTCTAATACAGTCTTTAAGAATTAAACAGGGCGGAAGGCTTTGTTTGTTTCTTTTTAGGTAGTGTTAGGTTTAGTTAGCTAGTCTAGTATTTTAGAGTAGTTTAGCTTTCGTCGTCGTGCTTGTTCGGCAGGCTGCGTCGCGGTTCCGCTTATCGGCCGTCATCGTGTCTGTTCGACGGGTGCGTCGGTGATTAGAGTAGAGTTTTCTTTTAGGTTAGATAGGATAGGATTATTAGAGTCTAGCATCCATTGTCTGCTCCGGCCGCAGCTGAAGAGCGGGAAGAGGACCGAAGACCAAACGCATCTGCGGAAGGTAGATCGGCCGTCTTCGCAATCTTCCTCAGCGCTTCGAGAGATCGCACAGGCTGTTCCTCTCCAAGGGCTTCAAATTAGCTTAAGGATTGAGGTCGCCTGACCAACGACCCTGTCACCGAGGGACTCCTGGTTGTTCCTCGCCCGAGGCTCTCAATCAGCCAGAGGCTTGAGGTCACCAGCATCACCACCATTGTCCTGCTTGCGCCGAGGACTCTGGTAATTATTATTAGGGGTAACCATAGGAGGACTGCCCTCCATGGTTATTTGATGTATGTTATTTAAATTTGCATTACAATATAGTCCTGTTTAACTTTAACCACTTGCCAGTTTTTATTGACTGCGCCTAAAATCTACTGATATTACGACCGGTGATAGATCCGAGTAGTGAGGACCGTAGTCCATCCCACGAGGATGTGAATCAACTGTAGCATCCCCGCTAACACCTGCACATTAATCTCATCCCCTCATTCCCCAAAAAGTGTGTATATTTTGCTATAATTAAGACTGGAGGAAAGCTGTAGTAGTTCAGGGTAGGCCAACTGCATGGGCAATTGTAAACATTCTACTACACTTCCATAGTCTGTCCTGCATTGAGCTGTGCACAGGATATGTTAGCACAAAGAAGAGAGTGCACTAACTTACAAGGAGTTATGTTTTTCTGTAGGTGAAGGCATCAGGTGCCTTTTATACACCTAGACTAGTGTTTCCAAATCTGCAGGCTATTTGCAGACCTATCAAGACATAACTGCAGCCCATGTGTCAGCCTCAGGGCCATACAGGTAAGTTCTAGAGAGAGTGGATGCTGTCCACACAACACTGAGCTGATATGCGGCCCACAATGGTAAACAGCTTGAGAATCACTAATCTAGATGGTGAAGATTACTTCCTGTTATTAAATAGGGTGAGTGAAAGTCTTATACTACTTCAGGCAAGACGCTAAGGCTTTGTCTATGTTAATGTTTAAAGCACTGCTACAGCAGTGTGGTCATGGCAAGAGTGCTGGGGGAGAGCGAGTGGTGTAGTTTTTCATACCCCTGAACAAGAAAGTTACAGCATAGTGCCAGTGTAGACAAGCATTAAGATGAGATCTAAGCATCAGTTTGTCCATTTACCTGAAATGTCATCAGACTCTGGAATTTTAACACTTTTTGCTGATGCATCAGGGAGGCACCCTTGAAAGGTTCAAAAGGAAGCCCCATTAGCTTGGCAAGCTCCGAACATAAATCCCAGAAGTGAAATAGTTTTCTTCTGACAAAAAGTATTTACTGAATCCTTTAAAAAATCTGACTATAGAAGGATGAGAAAAAAAATCCATTTTGCACTACACATGCTCAGCTGAGAGTCATGAGTTGTAATTTTACAGAGATACTAGTTATACCTCAAGGACTGGTCATGAGTTGTCCAATACAGGAGGGATTCCCCCTTATGACAGAAAGTTATTATTGTTGACCCACATAGAGAATTCTTCCATTTTTGGAGATAAATTTGTGAACTGGAGGAAGATTTCCTAAATTCTCTCAGGACTGTCCGGGACAAGTGGGAGTTTCTCTGGGTAGAAGCGAAAGCAAAGAGATCCACTTTCAGGTTTCCAGTCTCCAGAAGGTTGCATGACCCAATCATTTGGATCCTGCTTTCTCCTGACTGGATTCTATATTGGTCTCTACAAGATGTAACTATGGGGCAAATGTGGTGTTTGGTGCACTGATACCAGAGTTTCTCTGCTTTTGTACAGATGGGTACACAAAGCAGATTCCCTTCTTGTTTATGTACTATATGGACATTAGGGTCTGTATCACTTGGTTTTGATGTAGAGGCAGCTTGGACCTGAGCCTAACTTCCCTGAGTTTCAGAAAGCAGATGTGGAGCTTTGCATCCCTGGTATTACAATTGCCATGAACTTTTAGTTCTTGGCAATGACCTCCCCAGAGCACACTGGAGGCATCTATAGGAGCAGGAGGAGTTGAAGGTACTCAAAATGAATTGACTCCTTTTAATATAAAATGTTCTTGATTTCCCACTACTAGTTGCAGAAGCTGTTAGCCTGCTCAACTTGCCTGCATTTCAGATATGCTGCTGAGACACCCAGTAATGTAGTGGCCTCATACATAAGCAGTCACACAACGAGAAAAGAGTTGGATATCCTGAGACCCATCAGCCTCAAAAATTGATAGGTTAATTCAGATTTGTGATGAACTGGCAACGCTTATACATTTTATGAGATGTTAGAATATGAACCCTGTGTAAACTCCATTTTGAATTAGGGATACAAGTGTAGAGCCATTTAAATGAGTAACCGATAAGAAGAAGTTACTCACCTTGTGCAGTAATGATGGTTCTTCGAAATGTGTCTCCCGTGGGTGCTCCACTGTAGGTGCCGGGCTTGTCCCGGCACCACAGATCGGAGATCTTTTCAGCCGTAGTCCGCCAGACCGTGCATGCGCGAAGCGCGTCTCATGCCTTTTTGCGCCATTTGTGTGCACGCGGTCTGGCTCCCGCCAGTTCCTCCTGATCCTCTTGTTCTGAAAGATATAATAAGAGATACTCCGAAGAGGAGAGAAGAGGGCGGGTCGTGGAGCACCCACGGGACACGCATCTTGAAGAACTATCGTTACTGCACAAGGTGAGTAACTTCTTCTTCAAGCAGTGTCCCATGGATGCTCTACTGTAGGTGAATTTACAGCAGTAGCCCCTGTAATGGAGGAGCGATTCGGAGCTATTGTGCTGTAACCATGGAGAGCACCACTGATGCCACTGCCGCATCTGGTATGAGAAGGTTTGAGATGGCATAGTTTCTTGCAAAGGTAAAGTCCGAAGACCACGTAGCGGCCCTGCAAACGTCTCTCAATGACACGCCTTTAAGAACGACGGTTGACACGGCTATTGCTCGCGTTGAGTGACATCTGGGCATTCGTGGTAGCGATCTATTTTGCAGGGAATAACATCTCTTTATGCAGTCGATGAGTGAAGAAATGTGTTGTGCGGACAATGGTGTCCCATAGAACGCTCAGCAGTAAATACTAAGAGCGTGTTCGATTTCCGAAAGGATCCAGTTCTTTCTATGTAAAACGCCTGCCTGACGTTTAGGGTGTGGAGGCATGCTTGTTCGCCAAGGAATGAGGTTTCGAGTAGAATGTGGGGAAGACTATGAGTTCATTCATGCGAAATTTCGAGTTTACTTTAGGGAGAAAGCTTGGTGTAATATGGTTCCTTGAGGGGTGAGCACTGTACAGGGAGGCAAAGCTGATAGGGCGGCCAATTTACCAACTCTTCTCACAGAGGTTATTGCGAGTAGGAAGATAACCTTCATAGAGAGAATGTGCAGGTCACAGGTTGCTAGAGGCTCAAAAAGCTTGCGAGTCAGAGCGTCAAGGACTAATTCTAAGTCCCAAGGGTCTGCTGGTTGTGTATGATGTGGAAAGAGATTAGCCATTCCTTTCATGAATCTCTTCATCATGGTATGTGAGAAGACTGAGTATCCATCTACTGAATGGCGGAAAGCAGTGATTGCAGCAATGTGTACCTTGATGGAAGCACAGGTAAGGCCAGAGTCTTTAAGGTGTACAAGGCAGTCCAAGATCCTGTGGATAGGTACAGAATAAAGATCTAAGCGCATCTGAGAGCACCATGAAGAAAACCGTGTCCATTTATGAAGGTAAGTAGTACGTGTGGTTAATTTCCTACTATGCAAAAGAACGTGTTTAACAGATAGTGAACAGATCGTCTCTGTTTGTTGGAACCAACCAGGTACCAGGCTGTCAACGCAAGGTGATCAATCTGTGGATGAAGCAAGCAGCGTTGTTTCTGTGTGAGCAGGTCGTGACGCCTGGGAAGAGGATATGAAGGGCGAGCCAACGTGATGAAGGTAAGGGAAAGCGAAGTTACTCACCTCAGGTGCAGGAACTTCGAGATGGTCCCCATGGGTGCTCCACTGAAGGTGCTGGGCTTGCGCCGGCGCCGCAGAAACGGAGATCTTTTGCTGTAGCAGTACCCTGCCGGACCGCGCACACACAGTGGCATCTTATAGCATTCGCACCACTCTGAGCGCATGTGGAGTCCGGCTCCCACCAGTTCGAGTCCGCCTCAGAATCTAGAAGATATAATAAACAAGAACGGACTCCGAAACAGGGAGGAGGGCGGGTAGTAGAGCACCCACGGGGACCATCTCGAAGAATGACAGTTACTGCACCTGAGGGGAGTAACTTCGCTTTCTTCGTCGAGGAGGCCCCATGGGTGCTCCACTGAAGGTGACTGTGCAGCACTGCCCCAACAGCAGGAAGGAGGGAAAAATTTATCCGAGTCCTTATTTATCTGCTGAAGAGAGCATTGCTGACACCACCACGGCATCTGAGAGCCTGACTTGATGTATGGTATAATGTTTAACGAAAGTGAGATGGGAGGACCAAGTCACTGCTCTACATATGTCCTTCAAAGAGACACCCTTAAGGAATGCCATAGAGGCTGCCATTGCCCTTGTAGAATGGGCTCGGGGCTGTATCGGGAGAGGAATGTGTCCTGAGGCATATGCTTCGGTGATACAACTGATAATGAGCTTGGAGATACGCTGGGAGGATAACTGTAGCCCTTTTGATTTATGAGCTAGGGAAACTATCAAATTGTCTGTTCTCCTAAACTCTTTGGTACGGTCTATGTAAAAGGCTAGGGCTCTCCTAACGTCCAGAGTATGGAGGGCTGCCTCCCTTGGAGAGCTATGTGGTTTCAGATGAAAGGAAGGGAGAACGATAGGTTAATTTATGTGGAAACTCGATGACACTTTGGGTATGAACTTAGGATGGAGACGAAGTATTACACTGTCCTTGCTAAATATCGTGTACAGTAGGACCGCCATGAGAGCCAACAGTTCGCTCACTCTGCGTGCCGAAGTAATCACAAGGAGAAAAAGTACTTTCATGGTTAATAAGCGGAAAGGCACGGTAGCCAGTGGTTCAAATGGCGGAGTGGTCAGTGCTTCGAGCAAGACATCTAAGTTCTGGGGGGGGAGAGGGGTTTCCGAGGAGGGCTTAGGTTAATTAGGCCCTTGAAGAATCTTTTCATGATTGGGTGTGCAAACAGAGAGGTGTCCCTGAGAGGTTGCCTGCAGGCTGAAATGGCTGCCAGGTGGACTCTAAGAGATGAGAGCCAATCCTGTTTGCTTTAGGTGGAGTAAGTACTCGAGAATGACAGGAAGCGGGGTCGATTCCGGACGTTTATCATGAGTTGTGCACCAAGATACGAAACAACGCCATTTTGACAGGTAAGTGTTTCTAGTCATTTGTCGTCTATTGTGAACGAGGATATCTTTAACTTGTGAAGAGCAGAGGTCTTCCATGGGGTTTAGCCAATGAGGAGCCATGCAGTCAGGTTCAGCATATGGAACTGTGGATGTTGTAGCAACCCTTTGTTCTGGGTGAGAAGGTTCGGGAAGGCTGGAAGAGGAAATGGTGGCAGAGGCGACATGCGAAGGAACGGGAACCAATGCTGGCGCACCCACGCTGGAACTGTGAAGATGCTTTGGGCCTTGCCCGATTTCACCTTCTGGATGACTCTGGGAATCAGAGGGGTTGGTCGAGAAGCGTACAGGAGAGGGCTGGTCCAGCTGATCAAGAAGGCATCGCCGAGGGAGGCCGGACCCATGCCTGCTCTGGAACAATACTTTCTGCATTTCTTGTTGCGGTGAGTTGCGAACCCATCTATTGCGGGAGTACCCCAGTGGTGAAAGAGAAGGCGGAGGACTCCGTTGTGCAGTTCCCACTCGTGTTCCTGGGCAAAATGTCTGCTGAGGAAATCTGCTGTCGCGTTTGTAGCTCCAGGTAAGTAAGATGCCACAGGTGTTATTGCGTGGCGAATGCACCAGTTCCAGAACTGGAGTGCCTCGCTGCATAGGGAACGGGATCGAGCCCCTCCCTGATGGTTCACGTAGTACATAGCAGTTATGTTGTCTGTAAGAATCCTCACCATAGATCCGCAGATCTGATCTTGAAAGTGTTTGCAGGCATTGTATATTGCCCGCAACTCGAGGAGATTTATATGAAGATGTGCCTCTGAAGGCGACCATTGGCCTTGTACTGACATTGTGCCCATGTGTGCACCTCATCCTAGAAGGGACGCGTCAGTAGTTATGCGGTACGACGGTTGCTGTTGTTGAAAAGGTATGCCAGTGAGGAGATTTCTGAGGTTCATCCACCATGTGAGTGACGTGAGAACGGAATGTGGAGGAACCACATTTCTGTGTAATTCGTGCTTGGTATGGTTGTACTTGGGTGAGCCAGAGTTGAAGGCTGTGAAAGTGGAGCCTGGCGTGACGTACCATGTAAGTAGTGGTGGCCATACGACCCATAAGGCGGAGTCATGTGATAACCTGGACGGTGGGACTGTGTTGAACAATTCCTATCAGCTCCTGAATAGCGTTGAACCTTTGGAGGGGTAGATAAGCCCTTGCTGAGATAGCGTCGAGACGGGCGCCAATGAATTCTAAGTCCTGGGTCGGAAAAAAAGTGGACTTTTGGTTGTTGATAAGTGCCAGTTTGTGGAAGGTGCATCTGACCACAGAGACCATTGTAGTTGTCTCGGTATGAGATCAACCTTTGATTAAGCAGTCATCTAAATAGGGGAATGAGATTACTCCTTGGTGACGCAAATGAGCTGCGACGATCGCCAGGATTTTTGAGATTCTTTCCTGGGGGCGGAGGAAAGGCCGAACGGCAGGGCTTTGTATTGGTAATGATGTTCGCCTACTGTAAATCTTAGAAATTTCCTGTGGGCTGGGTGGATTGCCACGTGGAAATAGGCATCCTGGAGGTCGAGGGCAGCAAACCAATCGTTGTGTTCTAGGGCCGGAATTATAGCAGCAAAAGTTAACATTTTGAACCGCTGTTTTTGTAGAAATTTGTTCAGCCGTCGCAGGTCTAATATTGGTCGCCATCCCCCCCGACTTTTTCTGTGAGAAAAAGTAGTGGGAATAGAAGCCTCTGCCCTTGAAGTTGTCGGGGACTGGTTCGATTACTCCCAGTGACCGTAGATGTGCAACTTCATCCTGTAGCAGTGCTTCGGGAGATAAGTCCCTGAAAAGGGATGGGGGGGGAGGGGCGGGTAGTGGGAGGGGTAGTCAGGAACGGAATGAAATAACCTGAGTAAACAATTTTTAACACCCATCTGTCTGTCATCATGGAGGCCCATTGTTGACAAAATTGGGTGAGACGGTGATGGAAAGTGAGGGTGCGGGGATTGCTCCTGTCGAACACAGTTGTTTGTGTACCCTCAACCAGAGCATCAAACCTGCTGTTTGTTGTTCAAGGGATTGTGCGTCTTATTACTCAGGTTTTGGCGTCTTTTTGGTCTTTGACGAGGGCGTTGTTGTTCAAAGTTTCGTTGCTGGTGTTGCTGCCAGTGTTGTCGCATGTATGGATAATCGTAACTATGTTGGAAAGGTATGTACCGGCGTCTCCTAAACGGAGATGTGTACATGCCCAACGTTTGGAGGGTCATGCACAAATCCTTCGAGGAATGGAGCACTGTGTCAGTCTTTTTGGAAAAAAGTCTGTCTTTATCAAAAGGAAGGTCCTCGACCTTGCTCTGGAGGTCCTTTGGGACCTCTGCTGCTTGCAGATAGGAAGCCCTGCGCATAACTACTGCAGTAGCCATGGACCGTGCTGCTGTGTCTGCGACATCGATTGCCATTTGCAGGGCCGTTCTTGCGGAGGTAAACCCCTCCTGCACCACAGATTTTAATATCGGCTGTTTAGAATTGGCAAATGGTCCATCAGTGGAATAAGTCTGGCAAAGGTGTCAAAGACGTGGTTCGAAAGATGCGCTGAGTAATTCGCAATTCTCAGCATAAGTGTGGCGGATGTATATATCTTTTTCCCTAATATGTCTAACCTTTTCGAGTCTCGATCGTTGGAGATGTGTCTGTATTGAGTCTTTAGTCTCTGGTGGGCTGGGTTGACTACTAGAGAATTAGGTGGGGGTTGAGTAAAAAGAAATTCCATGCCCTTCGGGGGCACAAAATATTTCTTTTCTGTCTTCTTGCTAACTGGTGGTGCAAGAGGCTGGGGTTTGCCAAATTTCTTCGGCGACCTCCAGGATAGCATCATCCAAGGGTATAGCCAGCCGTCCTCTATGCTGGGGATGTAAATTCTTGAGCAGTTTATGCTGTTTGTCCTTGAGTTCGTCCATTTTGATCTCGTGTCACCACCACCCTCTTAAACAGCTCCTGGAATTGACGGAAATCATCGGGCGATGAGATATCCTCAGAAATTACCGTGTCTTCTGGTGATGAGGAGCGATCGGTTGGAGATACCTCCGGAGGTTCATTATCAATAACGAGGTGGGTATCGTCTGGTTCAAATGTTAAGTCCGGCAGTGACGGTGGGTGCCCCGTTGGAGTGGGTGGGGCTGGTATAGGTGAGTGTCTGGAGGAGCAATATTCGTAGGATGATTGTCCATGTGACCGTGGTCTATGGTAGTGGGAATACCTCCTACAGGAATCGCGAGGTCTGTAGTTGTATCGGTAGAGATTATCTAGAGGTGATTGCCTATGCCAGTGATGAATACGAGGGGAGCGAGAGGATCGGGTGTACAAATGCCTGTAAGAGCATGGAGACCGGAGGAGCGTCTATAATGATGGTGATGGTCGTCCCTGTAGGAAGTCAAGAAGGGCGACAGCAGCCTATCGTGAGGTGAATAAGACCGGTGCCAGTATTCCCGGAGTGGCCTGGGGGATCTCAGTGGTGGCTGAGAGGGGGACGGTGCCAGCGAGAAGGCTAAGGACAGTGAGCCGCTTTGGCATAGCCGGAGGCGGTGCCAATGAAACTCTCAGTGCCGGTGCCACTTGAGTCGGCTTCTTTGTTTTTGGCCGCGATTTCTCAATGCCTGAAGTCCCTGGCTTATCCCCCGTGCTGATCCTGGGGCACGGGATATTAGGTAAGGAACTTTTCGGGGATGTTTTCGATTTCTTAGGAGGAGCGGAGGTAGGCGAAGAAACCCTACGTGTATGTGGCTGGTGTTCTGCGGCTGCCTCCGAGTGCGGCGGCTGGAGGGCTTTATCAAATAGCAGCATGCTCAGCCTCATCTCCCTGTCACATCTGGCCCTTGCTGTCAATTTTGAACAATGCGGGCATTTTTGAGGGACGTGTGCCTCCGAGGCAATGTATACAGGATGAGTGCATGTCAGATGCTAGCATCACCTCTTGGCATGAGTCGCACTTTTTAAACCCCGGTGACGACAGCATGTTTGCGGTCTGGGGTAAAAGGTTAACTAGATGAAAACAAGGTCTTTTTTTTTTTTCGTTTTTTTAAGGATAACGGACTAATGAGTAACTTTAGGGCAACTATTTACAGAGAAGAAGGGCCGAGATAAGAGGACGGGTACGTGAGGAGGAGGAATGAACTGTGAGGTAAGGAAAAAAAAATTTATTTTTTTTTAAACTAGGAAAGAAGGATTAACGAACAAGGAGGAGATAAACAGGGAACCTCAAAAACTGTGGGTAAATAAGCATTGAGGATCTCATGTGAAAGAGAAGAATTGGAGAGAGGCAGTTGCTCCGTCTGCAGCCTGAGGCGGTCGAGAGGAACTGGCGGGAGCCGGACCATGCACACGCTCAGAGTGGCACGAACGCCACGAGACATCACCGTACATGTGCGGTCCAGCAGGGTACTGCTACAGCAAAAGATCTCCGTTTCTGTGGCGCCGGGGCAAGCCCAGCACCTTCAGTGGAGCACCCACGAGGAATCCTCGAAGAACCACCATGTCTGTCGTGGCCAGAAGGGAACTATCAGAATCACAGTAGCTCTGTCTGCGAGTATTTTCACCAGGACTCTGGGGATTAGGGGCGTGGGAGGGAACGCGTTTAGAAGATGCTGGCTCCAACTGTACAAGAAAGCCTTCCCTTTGGAGTTCCGCCCAATCCCGGCTCTCGAACAGTATTGGGGACATTTCGCATTGAGGCGTGTGGCAAACAGGTCTACTGCCAGAAAACCCCAGCGGTGGAATATGGTGGAGAGGACCCCTGGATGCAGTTCCCACTCATGAATCAGGGAGAAGTGTCTGCTCAGTGCATCAGCTGTGGATTTTTGCTGGGTGGGTAGATAGTCCGCAAAGAGGGAGACTTTGTGGCCATTGCACCAGTTCCACAAACGTATCGCTTCGGCGCAAAACGATCAGGATCGAGCTCCCCCCTGCCTGTTTACGTAATATACCATAGTCATATTGTCGGTAAGGACTCATATGACTTGGCTGTGGATAACAGGGAGAAAGTGCTGGCAGGCGTTGCGTACTGCCCTTTGTTCTAGGAAGTTGATGTGCATCAACGATTCTTCAGGGGACCATAGGCCCTGTACCCTCTTTGCGTTTCAAGTGGGCGCCCCATCCAAGGAGTGATGCATCGGTAATAAGTTGCATTGTCGGCTGGGGACAGTGGAAGGGTATGCCGGACATCAGACTTTCAGGGATAGTCCACCAAGTGAGTGATTTTTTGACGTAAAGGGGGATTGTGACCCTCCTGTGAACGTCAGGAGTATTTGGAGTGTATATTGTGGCTATCCAGTGTTGAAGGCACCGAAAGTGTAATCTCACGTGTTCGACGACATATGTCGTGGAAGCCATATGCCCCATGAGCTGCAGGCAGTGCAGTATAGATGTTTTGGGGCTGACAAAGTATTTGTATCAGGTCTTAAATTGTCTGAAACCTGGTCATTGGTAAGAAGGCTTGTGTCTTGAGCTGGGCACCGATGAATTGTACTGATTGATGAGGTGTCATAGTTGATTTTGCAATATTGAGAAACAGACCTAACGCCTTGAAAACTGCGCTCGTGGTGTTTGTGGCATGAAGCACTTCTGTTGAAGAAGGTGCACTGATTAGGCAGTCATCCAGGTAAGGGAATATCATTATACCGAGACGACGTAGGTACGCTGTGACCACCATTAGAGTCTTGGAGAAAACCCTGGGAGCTGATGAGAGACCAAAAGGCAGGACCTTGTATTGGAAATGGTCTGTACCTATTTGGAAACGTAAGCATCTTCTGTGAGCTGGATGAATGGCCACATGAAAATATGCATCTTGGAGATCGAGGGACGTGAACCAGTCTCCACTATGTTGTGCCGGGATAATCGTAGCTAGGGTGACCATTCAGAAACGTTGCTTTCAAAGGTATCGATTCACACCTCGAAGGTCTAGTATCTGCCTCCAACCTCCCGACTTTTTCTCTGTTACAAAGTATCAGGAATAAAAATCCCTGCCCCTGAATTTGTCTGGGACTCTTTCTATTGCCCCAATGATGAGCAGACAAATTGCCTCTTGCCTCAGCAGAGGTTCATGAGATGGGTCCCTGAAGAGGGACGGGGTGGGAAGGAAGAGGTAGCGATGTGAAGGGGATGGTGTAACCTAGCTCGATGGTTTGAAGAACCCATCTGTCGGTGGTAATATGGGCCCAATGTTGGAGAAAGGGCCTTAAACGATGGTGGAATAAAGTGTCCGCGGCATGGGTGAGGTTGTTGAGTGGTATGGGTCTCAATCCCTAGACTGAAGCTGGCCAGATGCTTTCGGTAGAGGTCGTCTCCTCTGTTGGCATTGTTTGTTCTGTTGCTGGTCCTGGTGTCTATATGAAGGCATTTGTTGGGGGAACGGTCTTTGCCTTTGATATGGGGTATACCTTTTCCGCCGGTACAGCGGTGTGTACATCCCCAGGGTCTTAAGTGGGGTTCTGGAGTCCTTTCCAAAGTGGAGGATTTGATCTGTTTTCTCAGAAAAAAGACACTGCCTGTCAAATGGGAGATCCTCAACTTTTGACAGGAGGTCTTTGGGGACAGATGCCTGTTGCAGCCACGACCCTCTGTGCATAACAACAGAGGCAGCTGTGGTGCGCGCTGCAGTGTCCGCTGTATCCAGGGCTATGTGCAGAGCCGTTCTAGAGGCTGCATAGCCCTCCTGGACGACTGCCTTTAGAATGTCCCGCTTGGTATCAGGTAAGTGTTCCAGAAATGGGATGAGCTTCGCATAATTGTCAAAGTTACGGTTGGCAAGTAATGCTGCGTAATTAGCCATGCGCAAGATCAACGTCTCCAAAGAATATATCTTTCGGCCGAACAGGTCTAAGCGCTTGCTGTCCCTATCTGCAGCGTTGGATTTGTGTTGAGGAGCCTTTGCCTTCTGTTGAACTGCATCAACAACCAGTGAATTTGGTTGTGCATGAGTAAAAAGAAACTCCATCCCTTTCAATGGGACAAAGTACTTCTTGTCCATTTTTTTGTTGGTAGCCAGAGTCAAGGCTGGTACTTGCCATATATTGTCTGCCATTTCTAGGATGGTGTCATCTAGCGATAATGAAATTTTGGCTTGAGGTTTCATAGCAAATGATATTGCTTTTGCTGTACTTCTCCGAGCTGTACACGCTGATTGCCGGCCACCCTCTTAAAGAGTTCTTGAAATTGATGTAGGTCATTTGAGGGGGAAGCGTCGCCCTGGAAGACTGCATCATCTGAGGATGACGACGACGATGAGTGGTCAGTGGGTGACTGACCCGACAGACTTTCCTGTTCAGGAGGCGGTTCCTGCTGTTGTTGGATGTGTGACGTGGCTGGGATGGGCGGCAGAATACCAGATGGAGTTGGTGGCATTGTTGAAGGTGGTACAGACAAACAATCTTCGGCAGGCAAGGAATGAGAGCGGTGTGGTGATGACGGTGATAATGTGTCCTGGTGAGGTGAGTATGAGCGTCGGTGACAGCTCGGTGAGCGATCGTAATAGCCGGACCTATGTGGTGATCTGGTGTAGTATGCCCGTCTCTGCGTCGCATAGTATCCCAAATGGGTAGAGAGGGTTGGTGATCTAGGAAATCTCGAACTTCCTCTGGAACATATAGAAGGAGCCAGTGAGCGTCGGTATCGGTAGTGGTAGCAAGATGGAGGTTGTGGAGAACGATAAGTTCAATGTGAGTGCCTAGGTGAATGCCTTGAATGGAGCGGAGAAGGCGAGGGTGGCTCTGGTGAGAAGCGCCTGTGGTCCGGGCTGGGAGAAAGAGTTGGCAGTTTACGTGCTTTTTGATGGCTGGCTGTATGCGTCGGGAATTGCTCCAGTGAGGATGAGGCCGGAGTGAAGATTCTCATAGTGGCAGGGTGTCGTACTTCATACATGGTTGGTTCCCCTGCTGACATCTTGCCCAACGGCGCCGGGTGCATGCTCGGTGCTGACGGTGTTGGTGCAGAAATGATAGATGGTGCCGTCCGTGCGGTGGTTATGGAAGAGGCAGCCGGCGCCAGAGAGCCCCTTGGCACCATAGGTGGAGTCGGTGCTGAACGGGGCACCGGCGGTGCAGTCAGGACGGTAGAACCCAATATTGAGGGGTTCGGTGCTGACGTGCTTCAGCCCTGTTTAGGCTTCTCGGGGCCGCATATAGCGGACGTGCCCAAAGTGCCTGGTTTGTCTCCGATGCTGACACGCGAAGGGGGTAAAGACCGGGAAGGGGACGGTCTTTTCTCCATCTTCTTAAGAGACGTTGGGTGCTCAGATGGGGGCCCGAGGACTCCAAGGCGGAGAGCGTCAGTACCTTGTGTTTGCAATGCTCTGTCAAAGAGGAGCATTTTTAGACGCTCCTGTCCTGTCCCTCCTGGCTCATGCTGTCCCTCCTGGTTCGCGCTGTAAGTTTGAAGCAGTGGGGACATTTTTATGGTATATGGCCTTCTCTGAGGCACCTTATGCAGAGAGAGCGCCCGTCAGAAGCAGGCATTGCCTCCCGGCATACACCTCACTTTTTAAAGCCGGGTGATCCAGGCATGGTTGTTCTGATCGTTTGAGACGACTATACTAGCTATACTATTTACAATAAAAAGATTTTTTTTTAAATAAGATCTAACTATAACTATGAAACAAAGACTACGACTAATTACTAACAACTAACTACTGAGTAAACTATTTCTCTCTCAATCCGGACAGGAACCTGAAAAGAGAGTGTTCACTCCGTCCGTGGCCAAGGACGGTCAGGAGGAACTGGCGGGAGCCGGACTGTGCGCGCACAAACGGTGCGAAAAGGCACGAGATACCCAACACCTACAGTGGAGCACCCATGGGACACTGCTCGAAGAAGCAGCTCAGTTACCCAAACGATTGCATGTGGCTCTGGGTCTGGCTCCTGGGAAGCCAGCTGCCGCCCCATAGTGCTGCTTATGTATCAGGGCAGCAGCTGACGCCCCAGCAGCAGGTAGGAGCTGGCTTAAAAGCGAGCTCCGAGCATGCACCAACTCCCAGGGAACTGGCTACTACCCCACACCTAAATGCTGAAATTTTCAATGATTACATGGTTAGCCAATTACACACATTTTAAACGTCCCTATTTTGAATGTGTAGCCTTTTCTATTCTCTATGGTCCATTTTCCTCCATGTCAGGTTGAAAATTCCACAGGTTGGTGGCAAAAGAACAGATGATAGAGGACTTAATTTCTCAGTTGCTGGAAATTTGTCCAGAGAGTACTGGTCCTTGCTCAGAAGAACTACTATAGATGTGGAAAAGCCACCTTGATAATAAGGTGTACCTGATAGGGACTTGTGTTCATGTGGACACACTGACAACAGCATCACATGATAAAAGGGACTGAAGATTTTAAAAGGGCAGAAGCAGGTCTGCTTGGAGACATTCCCTAGTACGAGGGACAGACTACACACCAAACAGCTTGCATGAAGCAGGGAACACCCCGCCTACCTGAATTTCTGGACATTACTGGTGTGTCCATTACCCACAAGAAAAAAAAAATATCTAAAAATAGTGAGGCACATTGCCTTTTCAAATGATTATGGTTTTGCACAATCTATACTATCTTACGTGTCACATGATTAGGTATACAAAAAGCCAAGGCTGTTAGATTGTAAAAAGTTTGTGTGTTGGCTGCTTCAACTATGCTCCGAGAGAGTGACTGTACAGTAGAAACTTCACATCTTTTGGGTGTAATTCTAAGAGGAATGTGTTTAAGTATCAGTAGTATCTCATGGGTCAGTGATGGTACTGGACACCTCCGGCAGGAGGGCTGAAGAACCTCGTTTCAAAAGAGGCAGTGAATAACTTGTGAAGTATTTAAACAAAAACACAACCTACCTGGACTTTTAATATGTCCAAGAGGGAATCAAGAGGTTCCACCACTGTAGTATCTCTTGGTAAATTGGGGAGCATGTGGAACGTGAAGCTTCTTAAAAATTTCTATAGTCACAGGTGGCAACAGTGATGGCCCCAGTAAGGGAATCCCCATCATCCACATGAGAAATGTCAATCCCCACATCAGTCACTATTGTAGGGACATGTAACAGTTGGGGGAATGTACTGCTGAGAAATCAGCTCACCTTGTACTCAAGTCAATCCTGAAAGCTCTGTTAACAGTGTTGGTGCTGATGAAGCATCACATCAGCACCAGGGTTGGATGTATGGGGCTAGACATTCAATGAACGCAGTAAAACAATTCTTATGTGACACCACATTAACAACTGCAAATGACCCTGTATAAGATCACACTAGGGTCCCTGACACATGGTGGGCTACTGTGAATCAAAATCCAATGTCAGCATTAGCCTGGGGCCCTCAGTTACCATCCCAGACTGCTCAAAGGGAATTTCTGAGCCAGTCTCAGAACAATATAACCTCAGAGAAGGGGCAACTGCATGTAAATTAAGAAGCGATGTAAATATTGATCAAAACAGTTAACCGGTTAAATAATTAAAATTATATCATTTAACCACTTAACCGTTGGTGGCCCAGCACTGAGCAGCCAGGGCAGGGGTCTCACTAGGACTGGAGGTAGGCATGGCAGGTGCCACTGCAGCACGGATAGGGGTCACCTGCCCCTGCCAGGGCTGCAGTGGTGCAGACGGAAAGGTTCCTAGGGATTCTCAAGTACAATCACCTCTTAAGAAACTAGCATCAACTGATTGCGCTCTAAGAGCTACGGTGCCAAGAGATGGCATTGTTCCAGCCTGGTTAGCACTGAAGAGCTCAGCACCAAAGAACCCAATCAACAGCAGGAACATCTCTTTTTCTTTGGTACCACCTTCATGGTACACTGTTCTTTACTCTTCTCTTTTGGAAAGAAGGTGCTCCAGAGATTGTTGCTGATGCTAGAGGAGCAGAGGCTAACTCTGAAAGTAAGCTCAAAAGAAGCCTCAACAATTATAAGTGCCTGGTCGTTCAGTGACAACGTAGCAGCCCAACAGACTATGATGGCTTAGCAATGGACTCCTTAGGTTTGGCTACTGTCAAATGTCCCCATCAGGTGCCAGATCAGTTTCATGAGTGGCAAGAGTCTGCAGGACTCAGCAGTTGAGGTCATGAAGGACAGCAGTGCTGAAGAGGGCACTAAAGATTGCCTGTCAAACTATTTGCACCTCAGCATTCAGGAGCGTCATTCTAACCTAAACAAAGAACTTGACAGCTGGCACATCTTCAGAGTTCTCATGTGCCCAGTAATCTTTGCAAGAATCCTTCAATGCACAGAAGTACGTACATCAAATCCAGAAGCATTTCTAAACTCCTTGCCACAGAGTTCCTCACTTGCCACCTACTATACTTTACTGCCTGGCCAGCTCGTGCTGTCTCATGGTCACACACAAATCAGGTTATTATACTTCCATCAAGGTGAATGTTTACAAAATTACTGCAGTGGGATGCAGGCTTTCAGGCTCATCCTCTTAGCTTTCCTTCTAAGCTTCCCCACTTGCTTCCAGTTCCTTCTATTTTTATTCTCCCAATTACACGGTTAAATTAGTGATTACCACCCAAGTGTTAAATTCTGCAGCAGTATCAGTGACAGAGTGCTACATATAGTGCACTGTCCTGCCCCATTACTATAGTTCTTTTGGGAGTCAAGCAAATCCACTTCAAAGAAACAACTGGATTCTCTTGTGCAATGTGAGTTACAGTAAGCCACACAAGAACTGAAACGCATGCCTTAATCAGCTCCACTGATTATTCCTTTGAGGTTCATGAAAACCAGAAGAGAAGATCCTAGGCATTCATAAGCCGAGATTAGAAGAGCTGCAGAAACTTGCCTCTACCTTATCTGAACAGAAATGTAAAAATAAAAGCAAAGCAATTCTACATAAAATGAAGGAAAGTAGAAGAAAAGAGTCAGCAACAGTTATTCCTCTCCCCAAAAGCCAGAGTGGGGAAAAAAATCCATACAGAAATGGACTTGAGAGATTAGAGATGTGTTGCGTATCTAATAAACCTTAGTTAATCAGTCCATAGATTAGAGATATGAATTTTCCCCTCACCCTCCAAATAAAGCCCACCAACTAGGACAGAAATAGTACTATTCCTAGAGCCCTGCAAATCCACATATATCTGCTTTATATATTTTGATATAAAGCTCATTTTTGCAGATCTGGATGCAGATACAAGTTTTATATCTAGAGCCCTGCAAATCTGCAGATATCACATCCACATCAGTGAAGGCAGATATCTGCAGCTCATTTTTGCAGATACAGATGTGGATATAAATTTTGTATCCATGCAGGATTCTAACTATTCCATTTTCAGAAACCCGCTCTGACAAGAGATTGTGATTAAATTTGATCAAGCTGACTTTTTTATTGATTGCAGTATAACAGAAATAATAGTATTTAAAACATAAGTTAGGCAAGCATTCTACAAAAAAAGCTAGACTAAAAAAAATTCCCTCCACTTCATTTGTTGTCCTTTTCATTGTAAGCATTTCAGTACACAAACAGTCACTTTTGTGAGTTTGTACAACACAGTACAGTGGTGCCCTTTTCTTGATTTGTCCCTATTCTCTCAACAATACAATTTACTATAACAAAAAATGTGCAGACCATGCTACAAGATATCAGCTAATATAAGTTGTTTTACTACTGTAGTCAAGAGAAAGTTAAATAGAATATGGAAATTCATCTAGCTCATTCAAGTTTTAGAGGCAAAGATATGGGGGAGTTATTAAAGTAGTAACCAGTACAACCAACATCATGTTTCAGGTAATTCCACCACTCTCCCAATATGCAGCTGATAAGATGTATTTTAGAGTAGTATTTTTCATCTTCTCTGCAGCATGGGGTGTGGCGTGCCTCCTGGAATCTGGACATCCCTCACTTAATCAAAATCAAACCAAGCCCACTGCAAGGGACTTGAGCATTGGTGGTGCCCTGCTCACTCCAGTTTTACACCTGTGGGACTCTGACATGCACAAAGTCATATTAGTGGGGACCTCCCTAGTGGCCTTCTGGCCTTGAACTATGAAACTTATGTCAAATGGCATAAGCTTGAATCTCAATTCAATTCAGCTTTAAATAAGAAGGGAACAAGTCACGAGTGTGCGCTCAGGAGTCTGATAATGAAAATATTGCATCAATATGTAAAGTTAAGCTGCATTTCAGTCTTATCCGTGTGTGTTCAAAACACACTGGTTTTGACAATATCAGTTTTCATACCACTTAAATTTAGCTCTGACTGATCATGCAGCTAACGTCAGTAAGTTACAGATTTAGAAGTAACTCAGATTCTCCTTGTTTATACATGAGAGGTAAGAAATGCAACAAGCAAGCTCGAACAGCCACCACCACCAACAAAATTTGTCTGGAAACTCACCTACAGTTGCCCTAATTAAAGGGGAAGAGTCACCAATGTTGTTTAGACATTCACTCTTGATGAAGTCAGTTACTCCATTTGGAAAGTTGTGAAAATGAGCTTTCACATTATTCTTCAAGATAAGACCACTCAGGGACCGCGTGGGTTCATCTGCATCAATAAATAAAGTTACATTCAGATTTCACTAGTTGTATAGGTCACTACTGCATTTATAGACTTATGTATTCTTTCAAAGGAAAGAAAGAATCACACACAAAATGTTTTGTTCCACTAAATTTCAGTCTCTCCGGTTCTGCTTTTAAAGGTAATAGTTGCTACACAGGGTCATAAATATGCATGGGTGAAGTTAAGGTAACTACATTTAAAGCTATGTTATTTGGCACTCATGGGGAATGCCAGTTGCTAGTTATAAGAATCTGCTGGATACGCAAAGGAAGGGTTAAGGCAGCTAGAGACAAGCTAAGGGGGAAGAAGATGCCTGTTGATGACATCAGCCAGCAGTGCCAGAGGCAGGCTGAGGGGGAAGGAGGAGCCTGCTAATGATGTCAGCCAGCAGTGCTGCAATGACTATTAACAGTTTTCCAGTTAACCAAGTGTCAAATAAAGCTTTCACTGTACTAGCAATGGTTACAGAGTTAGAAATAAATACAATCTCAGGTCTACTGAAAATTATTAGTTAAGCAGTCTTGTGGTAGGGGTGTCTACTGCACGACATCTGGATTCAGTTTCTCTTCCTTGTCTTGCAAGCCAAGAAAGAGACTAGAAGTGATGTAAGGACAAGTGCAATCAAGTCCCAAGAGAAAGTGATACTCATCATATTACTGAACAAAGTAGTAATATACAAACCTTTCCAAACTTAACTATTCCAAATGGAGGAAATCATCCTATGTATTCCAATATTCACACTCGGATTCATATTAGATAACATTTTAAATTATAGCTCTTGAAAGAAAGAAAGCTATGAAGTAGTCTCTATTGCCCCATGAATCCACTTGGAGAAATACAGAATCAAAGCATATATCAGTTTTGTATTTTCTGGGTTTATCCATCTTTGGATTTAGTTTTCCCTTAAATTATACAAAACAGCTTAGATTTCAAATGTGTCAGGGCAAGAACCTGTCTATTTATTCTTATCTACAAGTTTCTATAGAAATATTCAACCAACCACTCAATGCACAATAAGAATCGGATTTCATCAAGCAATAAATGTTTAACTTCACAGGTTAAAGCAAACAGCAGTATAAACACAAAGAGCAATTAACATATGAATCCTTCCAAATCACCTTTAAAAAAATAGTACTTAAAGCCTGATCCAAAAGCAAAAGCCCCCCCATCAAGAGTTAAGAATGTTCCTAAATATATCATTTTAAAATGAAAACTCAATACTATTTTATCACTTCGAATATGCATGAAAGGCTAAAGTACAAAGCACAATAAAACCAGCTACCAAAGTGTACCTGTTCACATCATTTCTAGATACTTGAAATTTTAAATACCAGAAGCTGAAAGTTATCACTTCCTAAACAAAGATCCACAAAAAGAAGAGCCCCAATTTTTCAAGGGTGGAACAAGACACGGCACTTTTCATCAGATTTGGATTAACCAGACAGAGCAGCAGAAGTAAGCACACACACTGGTTTGTACAGCACTTGTACAGCAAGAGTGCTCTTTTCTGCTGGCATGGAATGGCTACAGAGGAGACCTTACAGAGGCACAGCTGCAGTGGTACAGCTGTGTCCCTATGAAGTCTCTAGTATAGATATAGCCTAAGGATTCCGATAATATCTTTCATGACTTCATAAACAAACTAAGGAATAAAGGAAACCCTCGCCATTTGTGGTTCCTAGCGCCACTGGGAATAGTGAAATCCATAAATACTGAGTTCTCCATGGAGTGCCAGGAACCACACACAATACCCCCTTCCCCAACTAGGATAGGAGAAACCCGCAAATACGTGGAACCACAAATAGCCATTCTGCAAATCATGAGGGTCTCCTGTGCACTCTATATAAAGCTACTACTGCATCCAATTCTGGACCCCCAGTATAGAAAGGATGTGGATGCATAGGAGAGGGTCCAGCAGAGGGCAACCAAAATGATTAGGGGGCTGGAGCACATGACCTACAACAGGGGCGGCCAACCCGTTCCAGATGAAGAACCACAATAGCAGTGGAGACAGCGTGAAGAGCCGGGGCAAAGTTGTTGAGGGAAGGAGGAAAGGAAAAAAACCCCACGCCGCGTTGGGGGAAAATAGGTGCTGGTACATCCATCCCAGGGCACAGCTTTTTTTTTGGGGGGGGGGGGGTTTAACAATTTTTCCCCAGGTCTTCGCAGCCCTGCCTTTTTGGGGGGGGGGGGGGAGAAGGGGCCTCAGCAACTTTGCCCCAGCTCTTCACACGGTCTCCACTGCTATTGTGGCTCACAAAAAAAGCACTGGGAAGAGGTGAAGTGCAAGCTCTGGGAGGGAATTTGGGTGCAGGAGAAAGTAGAGAAAAGGATGCTGGCTCAGGGAGATGGCTCCAGGCTGGAGAGTGTTGGGGTGCTGAGCAAGCTGCAGGCTTGTGGCTGTGAAGGTGCAGGTGTTTGGGCTGGGGTGCATGAGGGGCTCAGGACACAGATTTGCAGTGTACGGATGGTGTAGGAGTGTTGTGGCAGAAAACTGGGGATGAGAGGTACAGGAGTTTGGGAATGTGAGAGGCTGAGGACAAGGGGTTCCAGTGTATGATAGGCTCAGGTTTGGGGTCGGGGGGGGGGGGTGCAGGAGTGTTATGATGCTGTGGCCAGACAGGGGCTTGGCCTCAATTGGGGGCTTGTTGGCCAGGATTCATTTTTAAATAAAATATTATGTCAAATACAAAATGTTTCAGCATTGTCATTATTTACGATAGGGGCGGGGAACCTGTTTTGAGTCAGGGGTCACTGACTCACAGAAAAGTCAGTCGGGGCCACACAAGTGAGACGCAAAAAAAACAACCGCTCCGAAACCCCCCAAGCCTCACTAATGTGGCCCCAACTGTGCAGGTGGGGGAAGAGGACAGGGTTCTGGGACAGGGTGCTTGGGGGGGGGGGGGGGGGGGGTTCTGTCCAGGAGGAGGGGACAGACAGCTGGGGCCAGTACCTGGGGATCCTGGGTCTCAAGAAGCGTGCTGGCTGCTCTTCCCCCCTCCCCCAGGCACCCCCTCTGCTCTAACCCAATCCCCCTCCCCTTCCCCAGAGCTAGGCACCCCCCCTCCCCTTCCCCAGAGCCAAGTGCACACACACACACACACACACACACACACCCTAACCCAGTGCCCCTTCCCCATAGCCAGGCACACCCCCTCCCCTTCCTTAGAGCCAAACCTAACCCCCCCCCCACCCAGAGGCAGGCACCGGCCCCCCTCTATACCAACCCCCTCTAACCTAATTCTCAGGTCCTGGAGGCGGAGCCGCTACTACAGCCATACACACCTCCCTCCAGGAGCTGTGCCACGTGCACTGAGCAGCCAGCCTTGTGACGTGCTGGCTGGGACGCTGTGTGCACTCTTCCCCATCCCCAAACCCAATCCCCCTCCCTTAACTTCCCCTCCCCTCCTTCAGATTAGAGCCAGGCAATCGCCCCCAACCTAATTCTTGGATCCTGGAGCCATCGCCACTACAGCCGTACATCTTTCTCCAGATGCCGGCACGCCGTGCGCTGAGCAGCCGGCACACTGTGTACACCCCCCCCAACCCTTCTCCTCTCCCCTCAGAGTCAGACACCTCCCCTCCACCCCACTCTAACTCAATCCCCCTCCCCCACTAACCTCATGCTCTGGTTCCGGAGCTGCCGCTGGTGCACCCAGAGCCACTGCCTGCGCTCAGCAGCTGGCTGCTAGGACGTGCAGGCTGGGATGCTGTGCACGACCCGGCCAGCACGTGCAGGACATGATATAGCGCGCTGGAGGCTGTGAGCGGAATGGCGCGGGCTGTGAGCACACATGCGGCTCACAGCAGCCCAGCCACGAGAGCAGCTAAGCTGAGCAGTTCCAAGTTCTGTCAGGAGCCGCAATTTTTTACTTTGCGAGCCGCATGCAGAGCGTGAGCCGCAGGTTGGCCACCCCTGACCTACAAGGAGAGACTGAGCGATTTGGGCTTATTTAGTCTGAAGAAAAGAAAGGGGGGGGGGAAGGATTTGATAGCAGCCTTCAACTTCCTGAAGGGAGGTTCCAGAGTAGATGGAGCGAGGCTGTTCTCAGTGGTCACAGATGGCAGAACAAGGAGCAATAGTCTCAAGTTACAGTGGGGGGAGGTCTAGTTAAGATATGAGGAAAAACTAATTTCACAAGGAGGCTGGTGAAGTACTGGAATAGGTTACCTAGGGAGGTAGTGGAAATCCCATCCCTAGAGGTTTTTAAATCCTGGCTGGGATGATTTAGTTGAGGTTGGTCTTGCTTTGGGCAGGGGGGCTTGACTTGACCTCCTAAGGTCTCTTCCAGCCTTAGGATTCTATGATTCTACTATGAATTGGGTACAGAACCGATTGGAAAACTGTTCCCAAATTGTAGTTATAAATGGTTCACAATCAAGCAGGAAGAGCATATCACAGAGTTCTGCACGAATCAGTTCTGAGTCCAGTTCTGCTCAGTATCTTCATCAGTGATTTAGATAATGGCATAGAGAATCACTTATAAAGTGTTTGTGGGCCATACCAAGTTGGGAGAGGATGCAAATTGCTTTGGAGAATAGGATTAAAAATCAAAATGATCTGGACAAACTGGAGAAGTGGTCTGAATAGCATGGAATTCAATAAGAACAAATGCAAGGTACTCCATTTAGGAATGAGCTATCAACTGCACACATACAAAATGGGAAATGACTGTCTAGGAAGGAGTTCTGCAGCACTGGGGAGGTCATAATGGCTCACAAGCTAAATGAGTGAACATTGCAACACTGTTACAAAACAAGCACACATACAGGGATGCATTAGCAGGAGTGTGGTAAGCAAGACAGGAAGTAATTCTTCTGTTCTACTCCATGGTGATTAGGCCTCAACTGGAGTATTATGTCCAGTTGTGGGTGCCACATTTCAGAAAAGATGCGGACAAACTGGAGAAAATTCAGAGAATAGCAGCAAAAAAGATTAAATGTCTAGGAAACCTAATCTAGAAGGAAACTAAAAAGATAGGTTTAGTGCGGACATGAAAAGACAGAGGGGACATAATGGGTTTTCAATTACCTAAAAAGTTGTTCCAAGGAGGAGGCAGAAAAATTGTTCCCCTTCGCATATGAGGATAGGACAAAAAGCAGTGGGCTTAAATTTGCAGCAAGGGCAGTTTAGGTTGGATATTTCAAAAATCTTCCTGCTAGGATGGTTAAGCAGTTGAATAAACTGCCAAGGGAGGTTGTGGGATCTCTACCATTGGAGAGTTTAAAAAGCAGATTAAACAAACTGTCAGGGAGGGAAGGTCTAGCAAATACTTAGTCCTGCTATAAATAGACTAGGTGACCACTCGAGGTCCCTTCCAGTCCTACAATTCTATATTTCGAAGTCTGGCAAGTGGCATCACATTTGGGCCAACATGTAGCCTACCACTGAGTCACATCTATTCCGGTCATCGGTTCTGATATTAGCTGAAGCACAAATGCCTACAGCAACTGGACTCTGTTCTCAGGCAGCTATGCCTGATCTCTAGATCAGAAGAGTACCCCTATAAAAATCTATCACCTGCAGTGGGGTAAGTGTTGATTTCTTGTAGTTTATTAGGAAGCATAGTTGACTGAAAAGGCATAAAAATACATTCCAGGATCATTATCGTCTCCTGATGAGCCAGAGGCAGAAGACAAGGTAGTCACATCTCTGGTGGGCTGCTACCACCATAAGCCATTTTAAGAAGATCTTTTTCATGGTGGTGAGTCTGCATGGTAGTATGTTGTACTGGTGATTATCTGACCTAACTAGGATGTTAAATTTAGATTAATCAGCTAATCAAATGGTCAATGCAATATGCATTAACTATTCGATTAGTCGATAAAAGCGCCTCCACCTTTGAAGTGTAGCAACAGCGCCACTGTTGCTTAACTTCAAAGACAAAACCATTGCAGGGAGCACAGGACCAGTGGGGAACTCAAGCAGTCCCCAGCTGACCACAGGCTCCACATAGCACTGCCACTTTGAAACACCACGTGCAGCCTGGGGTCAGCTGTAGACTCCCTAGTGTTTCAAAGCTGAAGCACCAAGGGTCTGGCCCCGGGCTCCATGCAGCACTGCCATTTTGAAGTATCCCCTCCTTCCCCCCACCTTTGCTGCCTCTGATAGCATTTGCTGGACAGTCAAATAGTCGTTCACATCCCTAGACCTAACCCCAAAACTTGTGGAAGTACGCACCCTATTAATTAAGAGCTATACACCAGTCTTGTGCCAGAATAGACGAAGACAGAGCTAGGACATCCTGAATCTGAGGCTGCTTATATTTGTTCAATCTCATCAAATTAGGACACGACAGAGATCCTATTTTCTTCTTAGTATTTTCTCATTCCAAAAAGAGAAGAAGCCACTTCCTCCATGTATCAGAGGCAGCAGCAGAGGGGAGGGAGAGGCAAGCAAGGGCAAGTGCTTGTAGGCTCCCTGTATTGGTTCCCGCCTGCTCCCCCCCACTGCTGCCTCTGATAAGGAGGCAGCACCGCGTTGGGGGGGGGGGGGGGGGAGAGAAGAGGGAGAAAGGAAGGGAAGGGAAGCCGGTGCTTGAGGGAAACCCTTTTAAAAGCTAGCTCCCTGTGAACTCACTCCTCCCCCGCTGTGATGCTGCCTCTGATACAGAGGCAGCAAAAGGGGAGGGGAGCCTTACGTGTAACCATGAAGATTAACCCATGAGCCCAGGCTCCTTGGTTAACAGTTTACTCATTTACACTATCACAGCCCTACTCTCGCCTACTGTTTTGTAATATCTTTTGAACTCCTGTTGAGCCGGTGGATTCTAATCCCATGAACCATTTAGGAACCATGCTTGGAGATAGAGGGCCCCAATTTCTGGTGAAGCTCACATCCCAAATTCTGGGAGAGAAGAACAAACATCAGCCGAAGGATGTAAAAATATGGTTAAAAATGTAACCGTGTAATGGCTAAAAATCATAGCAGTTACAGTTACACACGCTGCAGGCTCTGCAGTATAAAGCCTAATTAAGCTTTATACTGCAGAGCCCACAGTGAAGCCTCCTCCCTGGGAGCGGGGCCAGCAAGGACTGCTGCTGGCTCCGCTCCCAGAGAAGAAGCTTCCCTGCAGCAGCATGTAACCAGCAGACCCCACGGGACTGAAACAGCCCCCTTCCCGGGCTGGCAGGGATCTGCTCCAGCCCCTACCGGTTAATCGAAACCAAGAAAACATAAACATCCCCAAGTCAGACACAGGTAAAACAGGTAAGAATAGCAAGTCTGCCTCAACCAAAGTGGTACGATGAAGATAACATGGCCTTGCCCTCCCTGATCTTGTCCAAGGAAAGAGAAAGGCATCTCCCCAAGAGAGGCAACCAAGGCCTCCTCTTAGCATAAAGGGCACTTCCTGGTGCTGGATATGGTGAATAGGTCCACTTTCATAAGTTCCCCACCTCTGGAATTCCTATGAAGGATCTCAGTGTCCAATTCCCTTTCATAGTTCTGGGAGCCACAGATGAGCACATCTGCTCTGACTGTCTGGACTCCTAGAAGATAAATAGCTGAGATCTGAATCCAGTTTCATACAACTTTATAATGTCCTTGATCAGGCACAGGGTGAGGAAATCCTGCATGTTTTGTAGCAAGAAACAGAAGGCAGTAAGCCACATTGTCCATCATGATGCTGAATGATTTGCTCTTGATCTGAATTGAAAGTGTGTATTCCCTATCACTCAGATCCAAGTTGATAAAGAAAATGGTTTTCTGAGGTGACCATCTGCCCCAAGTTATAAGTTAGTTGAAATGTGCTCCCCAGTTATGGTTGAAACTGGGCAGGTGAAAGGAGTGCTCAAACAGACATTGCATCTTTCCACCAATCTAGGTTGTTTATTTGAGAGAAACTGTAATCTGTTTTGTTCAAGCTGTCTTTTGTTGGGAAACAAGTCCTTTTGAAGCAGCCTTGAAAGTAGCAGAAGTGTAATCTTGCATGATAGAAGTGCTAGCAGCAGTATGACCCAGGAGCTGCAAAACAGTTCCTTTCTGTAGTACAGGGGCTTCCTCGAATTCTTCCAAACAGATTCAAAACGATGCATCTGTGTGTAAGAAGGAAGGCCCTGGCTGCCAACTAGGGTTGTGAAAGTGTGAATGTGTACACAGTTACTCACAGCCCCCCCACACAGCTGCCTCTGCATCAGACACAGCAGTGAGGGATGCGGGGGAGCAGGTGGGGACAGGTGCATGTGGGGAGTAAGCTTTTAAGACAGCTCCCCATGCTTACTGGCTCCCGCAGAGCCGCCACTCCTCTCCCTCACATGTAAACCTAAATAAACACATTTTAACATCCCTCCTGCCTACGAATCCAAATACACCCATTAATGATATTCTCCATAGAAGGGTTAACATTTCTTTACATTTAGCTGGAGACCTAATTCCTGGAAGACAGAGGGAGGACTGTCTAGGTGGAAGTTAGTACTGCTTTGTAAGACTGGCATTTGGAGTAGCCAGTTGTCCATATATGGTAAAACTAAAATCACTTTTCAGTGGCCCACAAATCATTTTTGGGAACACCCTTCAGGCCGAAAGGAAGTACTTAGTATTGAAAATTATTCTGGCCCCATGATGAAATGAAGGTATTGCTATGTGGAAATACACATGTAGGTCAAGGGCTGAAAATAAATTATAGCTGCCAGAGTCACCATCTTGAACTTTTGAGATTTCACAAATTTCTTTGGTTGTCTGAGATGTAAGTTCAGTTTCCACCCTCTTCTTTGGCATAAGGAAATACTTTGAGTAAAGCCCTTTCCCCGTTAGGGGATGGGACCATCTCTACTGCACCTAAATAAAGGAAGGACTGTATTTGTCTCAGAATAGTCTTATGAAAGTGCCCCCTAAAACAGGATGGAAAAGAGGCATAATACTGCTTATTCCACTTGTTTATAGCATCCACCAGCACGGAATTAGATTGGGAGGAGGGTACAAATTCTGAATTCCAGGGTGGCACTACTATTTCCTATCTGCCTATTTACAAAATTGGCAGGATGGTGACAGGAGTTTGCCACAGTCTTTGCTGGATCCAGGAGCACTTCATTAATGGATAGCACAACCCAACTGCAAAGGTGTCACCAACTGCAAAGCATCCAAAAGCTTGGATGGAAGTCTTTAACATCCTCAAGGGGCATATGGAAGATGTCAGTCACCCAATTCATAAGGTTTTGGAACAGAGGAAAAATCATCGATAGTGGTAGAGGCATGACTGCCTCATCTGGAGACTAAGAGAAAAAATACAGGCTCAAGGAATAGCCTCTTTGCCCATTCTAGCTTCTTGTCTTTCAGAGGTCTCTTCATTTTAGGGGTTTGGTGGAAGAACTTGTGACCACGGTCTCCTGGTGCAATGGAAAGGAGAGAGCGGTCAAAAAGCTGCCAATATGGCCATAGGGGAGGCCCATATGGGAGAGCATAGTACCACAGACTGATCGCACAACCCCCAATGTGGGCAAAGGTCCTTGTTAAAGTATGATTCCCATAACTATGCAGGGGGAAGAGTAACTGAATGTCTCTAACTTCTTGGATATCCTTTGATTGGGGATAGCGGGGGGGGGGGGGGGAAGGGGGAAGAAGCCTCTAGTGGGAGACCGTGAAAAATCCCGAGGTATCAGGACGCAGTGATAATCTGGAGACTGGGATGATAATTAGCAGGGCTCAACAAACGGCGGTGAGATCTACTCGCCAGCCCCGCACCGCGCATGCGCACAGCGCACGGGGCGACCAGCTGAAATCTACTCGCCACAGGTGAGTAGAACCAGCGATTTGTCAAGCCCTGATAATTAGCACAAGCAGGGGGAACTCTGGCTTGTCTAACACCAACAAGTCTCTGGAGTAATTCCTGCAGTATTGAGTGGATCAGTTTTGATGCAGCAGTTGATTCGAGCAGTATTGTTGGTTTGGAGTGTGTTGGCTCTAAAGCTGCATGCTTTAATTTTGTTGGTACAGACAGAGTCTAGCATGAAGACACTGTTGCTGAGTAAGACACATTGTTCCGGGGCCCTGCTGGCACCATGTTTCTCCAAAGTGTGGTGGGATAGCACTGCTCTGCCAGTAGTGCAGGTAGAGTTTCTCCTCCATAGCACTGAGTCAAGAAGTCTAGGCCTCAACAACATATACTAGCAGGAGACTGGGATTACTTGGGAGCTGACTCCTGTTGGTAGATCAAGCACCTCCTGTTCAAAGCCTTCCCTGAGTCCCCCCCAAGATCATGATCTTATGCAAGTTATTAGCCAAAGTTGAAGAGGACAATGAATCTGTCCAGAAACAAAATGTATAGGAAGGGTATCCTGACCTGACTCAAAGCAGATCCATCATCAGCCACTTCAATTTGGTCTCCTGATTCTTCCAAACTCCAGATTTTAGAGCTAGACAAAAGTTACTTGGGAGAGTACCGTAGCTTCCAAAAATGTAATAGTCACAGTGTGCATGTTGCTAGTCAGGACGGCCTCTTGACAAGAAGCAGTGTTTAAAACGTGGGAACCAGGCATGCCCAGCCTACCCAAATAAGCTCCCCCGAAAAGTGGGAAGGGGGGGAAGCTTTAGAAACCTAACTCTATTCTCCCAGCAACTAATACTCTAACTACAAAACATGCTGTGGCATGCACAAGGTGAAACAAGATACAAGGATGAAAACAAACACATGGAGTGTAAATTTAGAAGAGTCACAAGTGTATTCACCATCTACATTCACCATTTAATAAAGGAATAATACAGGTTATTTCCAGATAGAACAAGTCAAATTAGGGTCATGCACATCATTGCTAATGTACACATCAAGCTTGGTGTGTTACACAACTATTTATATAAAGAGGAAGGCCCATCTAAGGGAGCTGGAAGTCACCCCAAGTCCCTGTCCAGACACAAGTCCACCTGGATATACAGCTCAGCCTAGATCAGTTGTTCACAAATTGTGGTCTGTGGCTGCCTTGCAGGTGGGCTGCGGCTTGAAGCTCAGTGCCCCCACAAACATACGATAGGAAGTCCATGTTAGTGCTCCAGCACTGTGCCCTGCGAGGTTGGAGTGCCAGCTTCCCACTTGGAAGTAGAGGGCAGAAAGCTGGCAGGGGGAGAAAGTGGCTCAGTGCGTTGCTGCTCCGTACACTGCCAATCCCAGCCATCCAGCTGGGAGAATGGCAGTGCACAGAAGCACTGCCTGGAAGCTTTCCCTGCTGCTCCCATTGGCAAGAACTGTGGCCAATGGCAGTAGTGGGAGATTGTGCCTGGAATGGTGGGGGAGACGAAGCCAGGTTAGTGCCCCCCAACTGCCCTCCTGACAGTCCCCCAGCCCCACCAGCACCCCCAGCCCTATCCCAGTCCTTGGCAGCCCCCTCCACACACAATGAACCCCTCATTTTGGGCCCACCTCAGAGCCTGGGGGAGGCTCACAAAATCTATTAATCTTGGGACCCCAGAAAAGTTAATCTGGTCTGTGGAAAGCCCTGAACCTCATTCCTCCCTGTTCCCTACAGCCCCCCACCCCCCATGGGGTTGGAGCACCAGGGGAGTGAAGTGTCTCATTTGGAGGCCACATCAGTAAGGGTGAGGGGTGGGTGTGTGTCCTCTCACTCATGTGGCCCCCCAACTCATTTTTCTGTGGATCAGTAGCCACCAACCCAAAAAGGTTCCCTGATCCTGTCAGAAATAAAGACAATGCTGAAACCTTTTGTTTTGGACACAAATTAATATTTTACTTTATTTTAAAATGAAGTTTTGTAAACTAACATGAAACAGTTAAAGCATTTAATCTATTTAATTATTTTGATTAATAATATTTCCTTTACCTGTATTTTAAAGCCCCATTATGTTATAGCTGCATATTTAAGTTTATACTCCAGTAGCCTATTATGAATAATTTAGTACTTAAGGTATTTAGAGAAACCAAGGCATTTTGTTGTCATTAGTGGTTAGCTGGTGATCCACGGAAAGGTTTGCATTGAGTAGGGTGGGCTGCAGGTCAAAAAGTTTGAGAACCACTGGCCTAGATAAGCAACTCTGTGCAACTCTCTTTAAACTGCTAATTGTAACGCACAGATAGCAGCAGGGGGTGCCAAAGAACTTCCTGAGGGAGTCCCAAATGGGCACTTAATGGACCTGATTTTAGTGGAAATTAGATTTTTCAGTGTTTTGATTTTCAACAAAGTAAATAGGCTTCTGCCCATCAATACCTGGTATACTCCATGGAATTGAGCAGATACTCTTTTGAGAAGTTATAGCTTGACAAGCAAGCAAACTCCCTGAATGCAGGATCCTGCTTTGCTCACCCAATGAATATGTTCATTTGCATTGTGGTAATTGACTTGTAAGTTTCCTTTTTTAAATACCTTAAGTACCAGTGGTATATAGACAAGAGGCAGATTACTAGTGATCTACAAAAGGTAGCTGAAGTAGAGACTCAAATATTAAATCAACTTTCAGATAAATTCAGTCAAAGCCTTAATTGTTAGTTTTAAAAACGCACAGATCTGAAATAACGCATTCTTGTTTACAAAGATTATCTAAACAGCTCCTATTGAAGGGCCTGTTTTTCCACCCTCCAATCTCCTCTTTCTTAAAAAGTAACTTTTGGATGATTCCCATTTACTCCTTAATAGGGCTGTTGATTAATCACAGTTAACTCACACAATTAACACAAATAACTGAATTTAAAAAGTAATTAATTGTACTGTTAAACAATATATTTACAATTGTAAATATAATAGATGCTTTTCTATATTTTCTAATATATTGATTTCGCTTACACAGAATACAAAGTTTAAATGCTGTTAAAATTACAAATATTTGCACTGTTAAAAAAAGGCATTTCAATTCATCTCAGAAGTACCATAGTGCCATCTCTTTATTGAGGAAGTTTAGCTTGCAAATGTAGTTCAATACTTAACTGCACTCAAAAGTCCACTCAGTCCTATTTTTTGTTCAGCCAATTGCTAAAACAAACAAGTTTTTCACATTTACAGGAGACAGTACTGATTGCTTATGAGGGATGTAAAATCCCATTTAGTTAGTTAGCTGGTTAACCATATTGTTTGGCTGGTTGGCTAATGAAAGGGAAGGGTGCATGGGGGCACAGTGTCACTCCAGACTGGCTGGAACAGCCCCCCTGCTCACCCTTGTGCTGGAACAGCCCCTGCCTGTGGGATGCCTGGACCTGCCGCAAACAGAGGCTGCTCTGGCCAGGACACTGGAGGATCTCCTTGCCTGTGGTGGTTCCCTGAGGGGCTGGAGCGGCCAGTCTTCACGGGTTAACCAGGTAATTAACTGGTTAAACATTCATATCCCTGCTAATTTACAGTGTCACCTGAAAGCGAGAACAGATGTTTAACATGGCATTTTTGTGATGAGCATTGCAAAGTATTTAGGTGCCAGATATGTTAAACATACATATGCCCCTTTGTGCTTTGGCCACCATTCCAGAGGACATGTTTCCATGCTGATGATGTGCATTAAAAAAATAATGCATTAGTTAAATTTGTGACTGAACTCCTTGTGGAAGAATTGTATGTCTCCTGCTTAACCCACACTCTGCCATAAATTTCATGTTATAGCAATCTTGGATGACCCAGCATATGTTTAAGAACACTTTCAGAAGAGGTTTGACAAAATGCAGAAAAGGTCCCAATGTGAGATTTATAAAGCTTTCTACAACACTTAACCCAAGAATCTGAAGTGCCATCCAAAATCTGCAAGGGATAAGGTGTGGAGCATGCTTGCAGAAGTCTTAAGAGAGCAACATTCTGATTCAGAAACTTAACCACCAAAAAAAGAAAAATCACCCTTCTGGTGGTGGCATGTGATTCAGATGTTGAAAATGAACATGTGTTCTACTCTGCTTTATATTGTTATCGAACAGGACCCATCACCAGTATGAATATATGTCCTCTGGAATGACTGCTGAAGCATGAAGGGACAACACAAATACTTCACACCACCAACTACAACAATGCCATGCAAACACTTGCTCTCACATTCAGGTGACACTGTAAACAAGAAGCAGGCAGCACTATTGCAAACTGTAACCAAACTTGTTTGCCTGAGAGATTAGATGAACAAGCAGCAAGATTGAATAGACGTGTAGGCTCTGAAGTTTTCCATTGTTTTATTTTTGAGTATACATGTTTTTGTACATAATTCTACATGTTAGTGCAACTTTCATTATAAAGGGATTGTACTGCCATGTTTGTATTAAGTGAACCAAAGATTTTTACAGTGCAAGTATTTGTAATCAAATATAAAGAACACTGATCACTTTGTATGTGTGTTGTAATGGAAGTATATTTGAAAATGTAGAAAACATCCAAAATATTTAAATAAACGGTATACTATTATTGTTTAGCAGCATGATTAATCACAATTAATTTTTAATTGCTTGACAGCTCTTCTCAATTACAATATCCTACGCTAAATAAAGAATAAGGCCAGAAAGTTTATTAGTCTGGGGTATGGTAAAACGTAAACAAGTATCAAAAGTTACACGGTACTGCATTTTTCTACAGCAAACTCTTGTGCTCCAGCATAAATGTCACTGTAGGATCAGGACTGTAAGGGTTGAATTCCTATGTAAACTGAAAAATACTTTATATCTAGAATTCAGTGGGAACAGTGTCAACAGCTGAACATCTATGTTTATAGATGAATCACAGAGAAATTAAAAATAGGCGGCAGTCAAGCTGTAAGAATATCCCATGGTTAAAAACAAATTGTATAGATATATAAATCTAAACATTCTGATTAGCAAAAGACCAATATTAAGAGCAGCACAGCAATTTGCATAATTGAGCAATAAACAGTTATGAATCAGAAGCTGTACAGCCACACATCTGCCACAAACCTAACAATTCTGTTTATAGTATTTTGAAACTAATTGTTGCTACTCATTAGCAGACAGATTAAATATGCCAACATCAAATGAACCCTACCAGCTTTGTTTTATGTTCTCTGAAGTTATATTCCTATATTTAGGCAGTTGGGACAAATCTGTTTTCATCCTTACATGAATCTTGATCAGGCTAATTTCAGAAAAACCCTGGCCTTCCATGTTAATTTATGTACACTGAAATAGTTTCAAACATTTTCCATTCAGACAGATTCCAGCACTATAGCCCAGTGACCTTTATAATGCCTCAGAGAACATGAACAAAAAAAGGGGAGGTTTTTTTATGGGGGGGGGGGGAGAAAAAAAAAGGCATATGGTCTTACAATTGCGCTAGCACTGCAGAAACAGACACTATATCATCAACTCCCACGGGGAAATGTCAAGTAATAATGTTTTTGCTCGACAGTATTATTCCAACAAGATACTCATTCTTCTGTTTAACCTCTTGAAGAGCACCGCTAGTCTTGAACTATCTTTTAAAATTTTGACACTTCTGAACAGCAGCAGTTTTGCCAGCTCATTATTTTTAATCACATCTTGTGATGATTGCTGTTTTGATTAAATCTTCACCTCCCGATTCACAATACACACACCAGAATCTAATTCTTAAAAGAGTAAGCTTTCAGCCTCATAGGAGTGGAGAAAGTCCTAAATAGCGCTAAAAACAGGCAACAAAAGGAACCCAGCAGTTATTGTTTTGTGGTAAAATACTAGCAGAAATCCTTGTTTTCTGAATATTTAGCGTCACCTGTACCACAGCATTAATATAGTAAAGCATGAGTCAGATTCCTATTGCCTGTCACACCCTTGCATTTGAAGGGTGTAAATATTGCCCTCCAAAGCAATCCATTCCTACAGTTATCCAGGAAGCAAGAATTTCCACATAGGACAATTTATCAAATGACGACAGTCAACTAAAAAAAAATACTCAAGAAATAGAAACAAGTATTAAGGTACTTTAAGAAGATACACTCGCAGCCCCAAGAGATTCAGAGTGGGAGGAAAACATGCTGTGAATTATGTGGAGAACTACAGATCCTCAAAATACACTAGTGAAAAAAGTCTTCACATAAAAAGTTGGCTAAAAATAAGGACATGGTGAAATAAAAAACTTCTTGTAAATATGGGAGAATCCAGCCTCCTCAGCACTTCGGAAGCAGTGTGAACAGAGACACTTCTAAAGACTGAATCCAAGCAGTAACATTTGTAAGTATGTAGCTGCTTCATGGGGATCTGAGAAACATTCCCAAGACAGTGTGGCACCCTACCCTCAATCTAATTTTTGACAGAGAAAACATAGCAATATAAAATGCAGTTCGACATCCATTTAGATGGTACACTTGCTAACACCACTGCCAAGCAAACTGGAGTCAAAAATGGATGGAAAAAAAATTTTTTTTTTGAAAATGGATTTTTAAGCTTAGATATTTACTTTGTTACATAATTATTTTTAAAAATAAAGCTGATTAATGACTGAACGTAACAATTATTAAAGCCTATATTTATTATTTCTTAAAATATGTAAATAAAAGTAAATACACCAAATACATGAGCCTCTATTAAATGCTTTAAATTAATGGCTGCTTTTCTATTTTAAGAATGGAGGGGTGATTAACTTTGAGTTCAAGTTTTATAAATTTGGTACAAGAGGGCATATACTGCATTAAGGGCTAGTTTTGTTTAATAAAAATAAAATGCTTATGCTGTTATATTTAAATAAATTCCAGTTACTAACCAATGAGTGAAGTTAACATAAATAAGCATAATTCACCATTTTCTAGCATACTAAAAGTGTACAATAAGACCCTGAAAATATTAAGCTATAAAATTGCTTAAATAAGTGTATATGGTATATCCTTCTACACTACTTTTTGCTACGTAAAGGCTCTACAGTAACGCTTTGCTTAATGTTGCATTTATATTCCTGAAAAATGCTACTTTATAAATACTATATACATATCTATAAAAGACTAAGATGAAAAACAACTGAAGAGAGCTGGCAGTTTTTCAAAGGGCCCAAAAGCAAACTATTCCACTGCATAGGAAAGATAGAAAGTATGGTAAGAGACCACTCTGGTTTAACCAGGAGATCTTACATGATCTAAAAATCAAAGAAGTTGCATAAAAAGTGAAAACTAGGTCAAATTACAAAGGATGTATATAAGCAAACAACGTGAGTATGCAGGAGCAATATTAGAAAAGCGAAGGCACAAAACGAGCTCAATCTAGCTAGAGACATAAAGGGTAACAAGTCGATTATCCAATAATCAAATGCTTATCAGATAGTCGACTAGTCACTCCCCCCCTTGCTGCATCTGGGGGGGAAAGAAAGGGGGTACTTAAAAGCATCAGCACCGCATGGAGCCTGGGGTCAGCTGCTTCATGCAGTGCTGCCACATGGAGCTCGGGATCAACTGGGGACTCCCCCACTGATCCTGGGCAGCATTTCAAAGCAGAAGCGTCCGCATGGAGCCTGGGGTCAGCGGGGAATTCCCCGCTGGCCCCAGGCTCCATGCAGCATGCCAGCTATGAAATGTTCCCAGCAGGGGCTCTTGCGCATTTCAAAGAGGAAACGCAGCATGGAGCCTGGGCCCAGCAGACCCCAGACTCCATGAGCTGGGGACTCTTGCACATTTCAAAGCAGAAGTGCCTGCGTAGAACCCGGAGTCAACGGGACTTCCCAACTCCAGGCAGTGTTCCAACTTTGAAATGGAAAAAAGCCCCCACTGGTGCTCTTGTACATTTCAAAAACAGAACGTGGAAGTTCTTAACTACTCGACCAGCAAATTAATCATTAATTAACATCCCTAATATTAGAAGCAAGAGGAAGAACAAGAATGGGGTAGGTCCACTGCTCAGTGAAGAGGGAGAAACAGGAAACAGCAGAGGTGATAAACAACTTCTTTATTTTGGTTTTTGTCAAGAAGATAGATGGTGACGGGATGCCTAACATAGCAAATGTTAGTGGAAATGGGGTAGGTTTAGAAGTTAAAATTAAAAAAAAAAAATTAAAAAATTCTAAGAAAACTTAGATATCTTCCAGTCACCAGCGCCCAATGAAATGCATCCTAGAATACTCAAGGAGCCGATAGAGGATGTATCTGAACTTTTAGCTATCATCTATGAAAAATCATGGAAGTCGGGAGAGATTCCAGAAGACTGGAAAAGGTTAAATATAGTGCCCATCTATAAAATGGAAATAAGAACAACCAAGGAAACTACAGACCAGTCGGTTTAACTTCTGTGCCAGGGAAGACAATGGAGCAAGTAATTACGGAATTAATCCGCAAACAGACAGAAGATAATAAGGTGATAACAACATGCATGGATTTGTAAAGAACAAATGTCAAACCAATCTGATAGCTTTCTTTGACAGGATAACAAGTCTTTCAGATAAGGGAGAAGAGGTGGATGTGGTATACCTAGACTTCAGTAAAGCATTTGACAAGGTCCCGCATGACGTTCTTATCAATAAACTACGGAAATACAACCAAGATGGGACTACTTTAAGGTGGGTACGTAACTGGCTGGATAACCACTCAGAGAGTAGTTATTAATGGTTCACAATCATGCTGGAAGGGCATAACAAGTGGGGTTCCACAGGGGTCTGTTTTGGGTCTGGGCCTGTTCAGTATCTTCATCAATGTTTTAGATGATAGCATAGAGAGTATTATTAAGTTTGCAGATGATACCACGCAGGGAGGGGGTTGCAAGCACTTAGGAGGATAGGGCCATAATTCAAAATAATCTGGACAAACAAGAGAGGTCTGAGGTAACTAGAATGAAGTTTAATAAGGACAAATGTAAAGTACTCCACTTAGCAAACAATCAGTTTCACACAAAGAATAGGAAGTGATTATCTAGGAATGAGTATGCAGAAAGGGATCTAGGGGTCACAGTGGACCACAAGCTAAGTATGGATCAACAGCGTGACACTGTTGCAAAAAAAGCAAACATGATTCTGGGATGCACTAACACGAGTGTTGAGAGCAAGACATAAGTCATTCTTCCGCTTTACTCTGCACTAATTAGGTCTCCATTGGAGTATTGTGTCCAGTTCCAGGCACCACATTTCAAAAAAGATGTGGAAAAGTGGGAGAAGGTCCAGAGAAGAGCAACAAAAATTATTGAAGAATAGGGATGCTAAATATCAGTTAATTGAGTAGTCGATTAACTTCATGAATTCTTATCCGTTAGCCAACTATTCTATAGTCCCCAGCAGCGGGGCCAGCAACAGCGCGATTGGCAGCAGACCCTGTTGCGGGAAAGAGGGGGCGGAACTGAGCTCCTAGACCCGATGTAAGTGGGAACTGAGCCGGGCTGCCTGCCCACCTGGCTTCTTAATACACTTTAAATGCAGAGCCGCAGCCGGAGGTAGGGTCCAGACCTGGCAAGGAGGTCTGGGGGGAAAAGCGTGTAGTCTATAGCCTTAACCTAGAAGCTTTTGCTTATCAGTTAATCAACTACACCAGTGGTCCCCAACATTTTTGTGGCCAATAGCACATTCATGGTTTTCAGAAGAGTGTGACGGGCGCCAACAATTTTTCAAGGCTATTTTGTATTTGTATATTAAATAATACGAAAAACATCATATTTAATATTACATAATATATGAATCCATAAGATAAAAAAGGTAATTTTACATGTAAAAGGTATTAATTAAATTATTCGTCAATTACTCTTTCACCTTACCATGTGAATTTGCTCTTTTTTATCTACCTGTAAGAAAAATTAAGGCGTTTTTACAAAATAAATATCAAACAGTTTTCATCTTATTTTAAAAAAGTAAAACATTGTTGAACTGCTAGTCCAAATATATTTATTATTCTTACTTTAACATAGATAGCCAGCTATGGTTAATTAAAAAATATTCTTTGTATTGTTACTGGTATCTGGATTTCAATTTAAAAAAAATAGAAAAAAGTGTCAAGTACACAAATTGAAGGCTATTTTCGTATTAAATGTGAATTGGGTAAGTTTAATAGAAACAATTTAGTTGGATAATTTTTATTTTAATTATATTGTAATTCATTTTTAAACAAAATTCTGCATTAATAAAAAGGGGGGGTGTCCAAATATTGAGCAAAAAAAGCACCCTCCCCCCAAAAAAAATCATGACACCTTTAAATCTCACACTCCCCATCCCCACCATCTACTGCCATGTCTCCTCCCCTTGCTCCATCAGCTCCCCTGGTGCCTGCTGCCCCCAACCTCTCACCCTCCTCTGCTGTCCTGACTCCTGCCCTTCTCACTGCCCTCAGCCCTCCTGCAACCTTGCCCCCCTCCACCAGCCCTTCTCTCCCCCTGTGCCCATTCCTCCAGTAGCTCCACTCTGATCATGTGAGCTACCCATCCTCACCCCCGCTTCTAACACCTCCCTCTACACACCTGCCCTGCCTCTCCCCTCTGGTGCTGGTCCCTCCCCTGCAGGTGTCTGCCCTTCTGCTTCACCCCCAGAATCCCCTGGCACCTGTACCTTCCCTTACCCCTGCACCCTCCTGGTACCTCCCCCTTCCCTCACTGTCCCTACTCCCTTTGCCCTCTTTTTCCCTGATGCCCACCCCCTCACCACCCTCTGCCCCCGTTCCCCTCATGCCCGTGCCCTCACACATGATTTGCTCCATCCCCGCCTTCCTCATGCCCACCCCTTCTTTCAAGCCTTCTCCCAGCACCTCCTCCCTCTAGCCCTCAATGCCCTTACCCTCTCCTCTCCCAGCATCACCCTGTCCCCTCTCCTACTGACACCTCCCCTCCTGCCCTTTTCCTCATTGTCTCCACCTGGCCCCCCAGCATGTGTCTTTCCTCCACCCTGTCCCTTGGTGCCTTCCCCTTTCTTCTCCTGACCTGCCTCCCTCCCCTCAGCACAAGCCCCTTCCTCTCCCACCCCTTCCCCCTATTTTTCCTGCACCCCCACCTTCTGCCTTTCAGTTTGAGTCTGTGATCAGGCCCGGCCCCAGCTGCTTCCGTGACCCCAGACCACATGCGGGGCCTGGAGCTGGGCCGTGCAGTTTTAAAATTTAAAGTCCCGGGCTGTGACGTCACAGCACGCCAGGCATCTCCACTCTCAGCTGTTGCGCAGGCATTTGAACACGCCGCACATGCGCTCCCTCAGATGTCTTGTGAACCTGGTGTCTCCTCTCTCAGCTGTTGCGCGGAGGGGGTACGCGAGACGATCGGAGGGAGTTCATGCCGTCACGCAACAGCTGAAAGGGGAGACACTGGTTCACAAGACATCCGAGGGAGCGCATGCGCAGCATGTTTGCCACACATGCGCTCCCTCGGATGTCTTGCGAACCAGCGTCTCCCCTCTCAGCTGTTGCGTGGCGGCATGCGCTCCCTCTGATAAGACTTGCGCACCCCACTTTGGAGACCACTGTTTTAAAACACCGGCGCGGGCACACAAATGCCCCAGTGGGCGCCATGGCGCCCGCGGGCACCACGTTCGGAACCCCTGAACTACACTATTACATCCCTAGTCTAGAAAACATTAGCTATGAAGGAAGACTGAAAGAATTTGGTTTGGTTTGCTAAGACAGAGGGGACATGACAGCAGTTTTCAAATACCGAAACTGGTGTCACAAGGAGGAGGGAGAAAAATGGTTCTCCTTGACCTCTGAGGCTAGGACAAGCAGCAATGGGAGGTTTAGGCTGGATATTAGGAAAAATTTCACGTCAGGGGGGTTAAACGCTGGAATAAGTTGCTTAGGGAGGTTGTGGACTCTTCATCACTGGAGATAAAATTTAAGAGCAGTTTGGACAGACATCTATCATGGATGATCTAGACCAGCAGTTCTTAATCTTGGGGTAATTACTCCTCGAGGAGTAATTTGGCATATTTAAGGGGTTAATAAGTTTAAAATACAACAGGTGTTCAATTTTGTTCAACATATGTATGAGAAAATAAGATTCAATAAAAATGATTATTCATAATTTTCTTTTTGTCTATTGCCATTTTAAAAAGGGAGGAGTTATTTTGGTTTATTGGTTAAGCTTAAGGGGTAAACAATGCCAAAGAGGTTAAGAACCACCAATCTAGATGGTGCTTGGTCGTGCCGTGAAGGCAGGGGATTGGACTTGATGATCTCTCAAGGTCCCTTCCAGTTCTAGTATTCTATGATCTCGTATAAAATTATTTTAAACTTAATACTGTACTCACCAATGATAGTTGTGAAGCTTGGTTAAGGCAGGAGTGTAGAGGAATTACTCACCTGCCTGGTGATTGATAGGGAGAAGGGTCAAGGGCTTCTCCCACTCCCCAGTTTGAATGCCAGGCAGGCAGAGCGGGGTGAGCCAATCAACCTTATAATGGAACACTGTGCAACTTTAAACAAATATGTTCTCTAATAGATCAGCAAACAAAACAATTTTAATTAGGATGACATTCAGTGAAGAGTTACAACCGTTAAAACATGTTGATTTGCAACTAAATTCAGTATCAGTCAACCAGCATGCACCCTTCTTTAGAAAATAAAAGTTGAAATGGAAAAGCTGATTAAAATTGAAGCTTTCTACCCAGTGATTTATATCCTTATCAAAAAAAAGTTTAATGAGTTAGTCTTTACTATGCTGTGAAAGAATGTACAAGAAATCATTTCTTAAGTTTTAAAACTGAAGGCCTGTTTGTCATCTGTCAAGATAAACGCTGAACACAAGTATGACCTGTAACCCAGTATGAAAAAAGGAAACTACTGTAATGTCTAAGAAACAAATTGAAGTGATGAAAGATCACTAGTCTGAACTTACAGCTTTGCTGGAGGGATGAACGCTGAGTGACTGACTGTTGAAAAACTCCTAGTAGTCATTTTTAATAGGATTTTTACACAGTATTTCACTTTCTAAAAATAAGGGTGTCATCTTCAGACCATTTCACCCAAATAAGACAATGAAAGCTTCTTCAACCTAGAGCATGAAACCACTTGTACTGATATTGCAGAGAACAGACTTTCCACAGAAATACTGTGTGGAACTCCAAATATTTTTTAAACTAGAAGATGTATCCGGCGTTGATCAGGTCCTTAACTGTATTTTGGGGGGAAGGCAGATAGGGGGATGCATAAGTCAGGGCAAGAAGTGTGTGTGTGTGGGGGGAGGGGGAGGTGTTCAGGGCAAAGGTTGGAAGGTCTGGGGGGCCCCCCCCCCCATTGGGGCTGGTCTGAAGTGGAGAGGGCAGAGCTGGGGTCTGGAAGTGGCCACTTGGTGGCAGTTCCCAGAGTGTCCACATAGAAGGGGGCTGAGATTCCCACCCCCTTGTCCAGGGCTGGGGCTGAGAGGAGCGCCATGGCTTGGGCTCCGCCTGTGGCAGAAGGGGGTAGGGGAAAGAGTAGTGCTGTAGTCTCCCCCCTCTGGTCATTCTGCAATATAAATATTCTTCCTAGCAGCCCCCTCCCTTTCCATCTTTTAGACAACAATCCTATTCCAGGCAGATCCCATTTTCCTGGCACAACCAAACACTGACTAGGAATGTAAAATCCCAATTAATCAGTTAAACCAGTTAAACATGAGGTTAACCTAACATTTAACCAACTAAGCAAGATACCAGGCAGAGGACTGCTCTAGCCCAGCTGGACCAAGCCACAGTAACCAGGCGTGTGGGGCTGGCTGCCGGTTCCCATACCCACATGAGGGCTCATGGGACTCGAGCAGCCCTCCACCCCCCGCTTGCTTCTGTGGAATCAATTACTCACATTCCTAACTCCAACCTTGGTTTAAGATAGGATAAGAGGAAGCTGCATACCTAATTTAGCAGTCCTAGCTCTTGCTGTTTAGGAGTTCTTGAAACAGGCTCACAAATGGATGGACAGACATAGCAACCTGTCTATATATTTTAGAAATGTGTGTATCTTAAGCAGCATTTTTCCAAACTGACATTAGCTAAATGACCTAATCCAATCCTTAGGAATTAAGCTGAATGGCACCACAATAAGCCTCACACCTGACTTATCCACAAATCTAGGAAGGAGGTGATGCCAGAGTAAATAAGCAAAATTCACAAGCCATAAGAATGAAGGTAAGGGCAAGAAGCCTTACAAGCCATCTGACAGAATACAGTCTCATAATTCCGTAATGTCTATCATACTGATATGAGGAAGTCAAGTCAATCACACGCTATATGAACCCTCTTGTGGACACACTGAATGAAAGCTTCTCGAGAAATCCTTTGTTGCTAGATCACACCACTGTGAGGCTCCTGGACTGCAATTTCAGCTCTTACACTATGCAAGTCAAGACAACTGCAAGAGCTGAAGAGTTTTCAAAGCTTTGTTATCTTAAAAAAAACAAAAACAAAAAAACCACACACCACACAACACACACACACACCACACCAGAAAAAGTTATTAAACAGAAGTCTCCAGCCTACTTAACCTTTTAATTTTAGGGTGTTGGAGATAAAATATAGGTGTGTGTATGTTAGGAAAGTGAATGGTTAACTAGTAAGCATTACCCTTTTTGGATGATGCTTACCAGTTAACTGGCAGGAGCTATAACAGCCCCCCACCCACCAGAGGCAGGAAGCTGTTCCAGCTTCACAGGGCCTGCTGCAGACAGAGGCACTCTGGCCCAGCTGGAGCATCTTCTCTCCCGCACCCCATTTAATTGGTTAACCGATTAAACATACGGTTAACCAGTTAACTAAACAAACAGGATTTTACATTCCACGTCTACATAAGCACAGATGAAGTCCAAAAGCGGAAGGCATGTGAAAAAAAAAAGTTCAGATATATTACCCTAAACCTCATTTCAAACATTGTTTTATATTCAAAAGGCCTCAGAAATTAGAAACTATACCTTGTAATTTGTGGTGTAAGGTGTCAAACTTCTGCTTCTCACGTATTTTGTTAAAAAAAAAATCTGTATTGTAATATGCCCATTGAGGACAGGGGAAGGAAGATACCGACCATCATTAACAATCTGAGAAAAACTTTATAATTGGCTCCAAGGTTGACGTTCAGGCATTAAGATAATTAACCATTCAAATGACCATTGACTGACTTCATTAAGTTCTTTAGCTAGGATTTATAACCAAATGGATAGCCATAATCTAAGACTCTGAATTAAATCACCAAACTGTTATGAAATCTAAACACATTAGAGACTAATTTGTTGACATGATCTTTACAAGATAGTTGAATTGCTTTATTCTTGGTTCAATTTAATAGCAGTTTTACTCTCATGATTATTTCTTCAATTAAAATTTATGAAGATACTGGGGTACCAATGACATAGGAAAGGGCAGAAGAGAGGTCCTCCTGGAGGCCAAATTTAGGCTGCTAGGAAGGAGACTGAAATCCAGGACTTCTATGGTGGCATTCTCAGAAATGCTTCCTGTTCTACACACAGGGCCAGGTAGGCAGGCAGAACTTCAGAGTCTCAATGTGTGGATGAGACCATGGTATAGGGAGGAGAGGTTTAGATTTATTAGGAACTGGGGAGACTTTTGGGAGAGGGGGAACCTATACAGGAAGGATGGGCTCCATCTAAACCAAGGTGGATCCAGACTGCTGGCACGAAACATTAAAAAGGTCCTAGAGCAGTTTTTAAACTAAGAGATGGGGAAAGCCGATTGGTGTGGAGGAACACGTGGATCTAATGGATACTTCTCTTAGAGAAGAGTCCATTGATGCAGATTCTCTAGGTTTTAGTCAGAAAGAGAGGAGGCGAGATGATAAAGCATGGGCCAGATCAGACAAGAAACAATCACATATACAAGAATCTAATACATCAGGGAAGGGCAGACAAACAAACAGTGGAAATTTTTTAAAGTGCTTCTACACGAATGCTAGAAGTCTAAATAATAAGATGGGTGAACTAGAGTACCTCCTATTAAAGGAGGAGAGTGACATAATAGGCACCACAGAAACCTGATGGAATGAGGACAATCAGTGGGACACAATCATACCGGGATATAAAATATATCGGAAGGACAGAATAGGTTGTGCGGGTGGTGGAGTGGCACTATATGTGAAAGATAATGTAGAATCAAATGAAGTAAGTCTTAAATGAATCAACATGTTCCACAGAATCACGATGGATAGTAATTCCATGCTCTAATAAGAATATAGCAGTAGGGATATATTATCGACCACCTGACCAGGACAGCGATAGTGACGTTGAAATGCTAAGGGAGATTAGAGAGGCGATCAAAATAAAAAATTCAATAATAATGGGGGATTTCAATTATCCCCATATTGACTGGGTACATGTCACCTCAGGACAAGACGCAGAGCTAAAATTTCTTGATGCCTTAAATGACTGCTTCTTGGAGCAGCTGGTACAGGAACCCACAAGGGGAGAGGCAATTCTCGATTTAATCCTGAGCGTAGCACAGGATCTGGTCCAGGAGGTAACTATTTCAGGACCGCTTGGGAATAGTGACCATAATATAACAACATTTAACATTCCTGTGGTGGGAAGAACACCTCAGCAGTCCAACACTCCGGCATTTAATTTCAAAAAGGGGAATTACGCAAAAATTAGGAGGTTAAACAGAAATTAAAAGGTACAGTGACTATAATAAAATCCCGACAAGCTGCATGGAAACTTTTTAAAGACACCATAATAGAGGCCCAACTTAAACGTATACCCCAAATTAAAAAACAGAGTAAGAGACCTAAAAAAGAGCACCGTGGCTTAACCATGTAAAAGAAGCGGAGAGAGATAAAAAGGCATCTTTTTAAAAGTGGAAGTCCCATCCTAATGAGGTAAATAGAAAGGAACATAAACACTGCCAAATTAAGTGTAAAAATGCAGTAAGAAAAGCCAAAAAAGATTGAGGGACAGCTAGGCAAAAACTCAAAAAATAATAGCAAAATGCTTAAGTACATTAGAAGCAGGAAGCCTGCTAAAAAAAACCAGTGGGGCCCCTGGACAATTGAGATACAAAAGGAGCAATTAAGAATGATAAAGCCATTGCAGCAAAACTAAATGATTTCTTTGCTTCAGTCTTCACAGCTGAGGAGGTTAGAGAGATTCCCAAACCTGCACCACCCTTTATGGGTGATGAATCTGAGGAACTGTCCCGGATTGAAGTGTCATTAGAGGAGGTTTTGGGACAAATTGAAAAGCTTAACAGTAACAAATCACTGGGACCGGATGGCATTCACCCAAAGGTTCTGAAAGAACTCAAATGTGAAATTACGGAATTATTAACTGTGGTTTGTAACCTATCCTTTAAATCGGCTTCTGTACCCAAGGACTGAAAGACAGCTAACACCACCAATATTTAAAAAGGGCTCTAGAGGCAACCCTGGCAATTACAGACCGGTAAGTCTAACGTCAGTACTGGGCAAATTAGTCGAAACAATAGTAAAAAATAAAATTGTCAGATGCGTAGAAGAACGATTTGTTGGGCAAAAGTCAACATGGTTTCTGTAAAGGGAAACCATGTCTTACTAATCTATTAGAGTTCTTTGAAGGGGTTAAACATGTGGACAAGGGGGATCCAGTAGATACAGCACACTTAGATTTCCAGAAAGCCTTTGACAAGGTCCCTCACCAAAGGCTCTTGTGTAAATTACATTGTCATGGGATAAGAGGGAAGATCCTTTCATGGATTGAGAACTGGTTTAAAGGCAGGAAACAAAGGGTAGGAATAAATTTTCATAATGGAGAGGAGTAACTAGCGGTGTTCCCCACGGGTCAGTCCTAGAACCAATCCTATTCAACTTATTCATAAACAATCTAGAGAAAGGGGTAAGCAGTGAGGTAGTAAAGTTTGCGGATACTAAACTGTTCAAGATAGTCAAAACCAAAGCAGACTGTGAAGAACTTCGAAAAGATTGCACCAAACTGAGTGACTGGGTAACAAAATGGCAAATGAAATTTAATGTGGATAAGTGTAAAGTAATGCACGTTAAAAAAAATAACCCCAACTATACATATAATATGACGGGGGCTAATTTAGCTACAGCTAACCAGGGAAGAGATCTTGGAGTTATCGCAGATAGTTCTCTGAAAACGTCCACGTAGTGTGCAGCGGCAGTCAAAAAAGCAAATAGGATGCTAGGAATTATTAAAAAAGGGATAGAAAATAAGACAAAGAATATCTTACTGCCCCTATATAAAACTATAGTACGCCCACATCTTGAATACTGAGTACAGATGTGGTCTCCTCTCCTCAAAAAAGATATTTTGGCATTAGAAAATGTTCAGAAAAGAACAACTAAAATGATTAGGGGTTTGGAACAGGTCCCATATGAGGAGAGGCTAAAGAGACTGGGACTTTTCACTTTAGAAAAGAGGATACTGAGGGGGGAATATGATAGAAGTTTATAAAATCATGAGTGGTGTGGAGAGGGTGAATAAAGAAAAGTTATTTACTTGTTCCCATAATATAAGAACTAGAGGACACCAAATGAAATTAATGGGTAGGAGGTTTAAAACTAATAAAAAGAAAGTTCTTCTTCATACAGCGCAGTCAGTCAACCTGTGGAACTCCTTGCCAGAGGAGGCTGTGAAGGCTAGGACTATAACAGAGTTTAAAAAAAGAGCTAGATAAATTCATGGAGGTTAGCTCCATAAAAGGCTATTAGCCAGGGAGTAAGGAATGGTGCCCCTGGCCTCCAAAGGCGGGCAGTGGACAAATTGCTTGATCATTGTCTTCGGTCCACCCCCTCTGGGGCACCTGGCACTGGCCACTGTCGGCAGACAGGATACTGGGCTAGATGGACCTTTGGTCTGACCCAATATGGCCATTCTTATGTTCTTATGACAAATTTTTGAGTGTCCAGAACCTTTGAGGATTAACCTAAAAGCCTAACCAACTCCCTCTAATTAGTCTTTGGTTCCCACATGGATCCAAACAGAAGCCTAAGAGCCTTTTAACATTAAGCAAATAAAAAACAAACTTCAATGTGATAAGCATATTAAGAATGCTGTCAGGATGACAAACGTGTCAAGGTGGACCACCACCATCCAGAGAGGTGAATCTCACCTGAGTCTGCAGTACTTCATCTTTGTAAAATCTGATCAAGTTTAAAGCTAGCTTACTGCTACCTGGAACCTGACCTTCCACATAAGGTTAAATTCACAGGACTGAATATTCCAAGACGACCATTAATCCACATTAGTATTCTATATCAAGTTGTGGCTTTTGAAAGCATCAAGCTGTGTACAAGCATGACAAAAAGACAGCAGACACCATTCTACCCTCAACTAATTCATAATCATTAGAAAGCTTACAAAATGAACCTGGAGTGAGTCTTCAAAGCAGGCACAGAGAGGTAAAGGTAGTAAAGCAGTTTGAGGTGGGTGAGGAGAGTGATTGAAGACAACTAACCTGACCCTGATTGCTAAACTTTCTTCTTGAATTTACAGGTCATTCTCATAGATGTCTTTTGAAATGTTATGACATGAGCTACCTACTGTAACACACCACACTTATAGATCTTTACCCGTTCATCATGAATCAAAATAAAAAGGTCTAGAGTTCTGAAAGATTATGAAGGTAGATTCTCTCCCAATCGGATAGAATTAACTCTGCCCCACCCCAACAATATAGAGCAGTGGCTCTGGAGGCCAGGGTACATGCCCGTTTCCTGAGCCCCCCTGGTGCCAAGCCTAACCCCTAGAGCTGCCCACCCCTCTACTAGCCCCAGCATCCCCTCCCCTGCCAGCCTCACACCCTCAGAACCCCCCAGTGCCAGCCCCCTCCCAAACACCTCAGTGCCTAGCCCCTGCCCCTTAGAGCTCCCCACCAGACCCCTCAATGCCAGCCTCCTGTTTCCAGAGCCACACTACACCCAGCTCCCCCAGTGCCAGCCCCCAATATTATCCCTGCCTCCCGAGCCCCCCCACTATTAGCCCCAGCCTGAGCTCCCCAGTGCCAACACCCCATCCCGATGACCCCCAGTGTCAGCCCCCTGCCTCTTAGACCCCTCACCAATACCAGCTTTACCCCCAGAGCACTCAATGCCTGCCCCGCCCCCTCATGTAGCTGCTGCCCAGATCTTGGCTGCTCTAAGGCTGTCGTGCCGGGCTCTGCGTGGCTCTCCCACCGCTCAGCAAACTGCTCTTCTGTGTCCAGGAGACCCCACCACTGCCTGGCAATGGTTAGCTGAGAGACAGGGCAGGACACGCCTCTCCCAACAGCTGCGGCAGAAGGGGAGGGAAGTGCTGGGCAGCATACCCTAGCCCCAGTGCCCAGTAGCCAGCAGTTCACAGCTTGGCACCAGTCAGGAACTGCTGGTACAGAAAACCATACTTACCTGAGCTATATATGAGGCTATTAAGATCACACTTCTCTCTCAGCTTTGCCAGGACCTTAGTTAGGAAAGTGAGCAGCAGAAAAGTACAGAGACATGCCTTTCCCTACAGAAGCAATCTCCAACCTTTTTACACCCAAGATCACTTTTTAAATGTCAGGGCAAACCAAGATCTACTCTCCACCCCTTCCTTGAGGCCCCGCCTTCCCCATTGCCCTCCTCTCCATCACTTGTTATCCCCAACCCTTACTCACTCTCACTGGATTGAGACAGGAGGTGCGAGCTCTGGGGTGGGAATGAGGGATTTGGGTGTGGGAAGGGGTGAGAGGTGCAAGTTCTGAGAGGGAATTTGGGTGCAGGAGGAGGTAGAGAAGGGGATGGTGGCTCAGGGAGGGGGCTCCAGGCTGGGGAGTGTTGGGGTGCTGAGCAGGCCACAGGCTTGTGGATGTGAGGGTAAAGGAGTTTGGGTTGGGGGTATGTTGGGCTCAGGACACAGATTTGCAGTGTGTGGATGGTGCAGGAGTGTTATGGCAGAAGACTGGGGATGTGGGGGCTCAGGACTTTGGGGATGTGAGGAGCTCAGGACAGGGTGTTCCGGTGTATGATAGGCTCAGGGTTGGAGTCTGAAGGGGGTGTGCAGGAGTGTTACAATGCTACGGCCAGATGGAGGCTTGGCCCCAACTGGGGGTTTGTTGGCCAGGCTTCATTTTTAAATAAAATATTATGTCAAATACAAAATGTTTCAGCATATTTATGGGAGGGGCGGGGAACCTGCTTTGGGTCAGGGGTCACTGACCCACAGAAAAAAAAAAAATCAGTCACGGACCACACAAGTGAAATGCAAAAAAAACAACCCCTCCAAAAAAAAACAACCGCCCCCCCTCCCCAAGCCTCACAGATATGACCCCAACTGAGACACCTCACTCCCCTAGCACTCTAGCCCCATGAGAGGGGGGTTGGTAGGACTGAGGTTCAAGGCCTCGGGCCAGATTAACTCTTCCGAGTTCCAGGATTTTGTGGGCTCCTCTACATTCTGAGGCCAAAAATGAGAGATCCAGTGTGCGGGACGGGGCTGCCAGTGAGTGGGATAGGGATGGGGGTGCAGAAACTGGGTGGAAAACAGGGTACAGGAGGGGTAGGTGTCTGGCCAGGAGGGAGGGGGCAGGAACAGGGTGCTGGATGGTGTATGGCCAGGGGTAGGAGCAGGGTGCCTCCCCCCAGCGCAGGAAGGAAGGCAGGCAGCACAGGGAAGGAAGTCCCCGGCTGCACGCCAGATCCGACTTCTCAGGAAGCACGCTGGCTGTTTGGGGAGGAGAGGAAAAGCACGCACGCTTCCTGAGACACCAGATCTGACATGCAGCTGTGGGACCTCCCCTCACCCCCGCTCGCCCTTGTAGGAAGCCAGCATTACCTCCATTTTCCCAGGAGGTTGTAGCATCAGCGTAGGGTCTTTCTTGGGGGTGAGGGGTGGGGACAAGGGGGGAGTCTGGAATACCTTGCGATCGACTGGTCGTGTCCCCGCAGTCAACCAGTTGATCATGTCAGCAGGTTGATGACCACAGCCCTACAGTATGGAAAAGGTTTTTCTTGCTAATGTGACTATGGAAGCCATGAGTAAGCCATCAGTACTTTCCTCCTTCAATAAATATTGAGATCCACCTCGGATATCCCTCTGAAGAGGACGAGGCTGGTACTTCCAAATCCTGGAGCCACTGGTGACTATCTGTTCAAGACAGATCTCACCTGCAGTTGTGTTCTTTTTTCTTGCCATGTACACGTGCACTACAAGGCATCCTGCTATAAGTCGCCCCGGTATACATCCATTCCACACTAAAGTTGTTGATGCTTGTAGGAACTGATATGTTATGAAGTCCTCCCATTCCCTGCTCTTAAGTCGCACAAAACCAATCCCAATTTGCACAAATGGAAGTCAGTCCCAGGAAAAAAATTCCCTGCTTTAAGTTGTTTCGCTACAAGTCCATGTTTTTTAGAAGGTATTTTGGTCTTATAGCAAGGACAGCCTGTACAAAGTCTCATGGAGTAGAGAACATGCCAACACCTGAAGACTTATTTAAAAGTGGGAAGACCCAGTGCCTCTGTGCTTATTTTTGTATTCTTTATGCAAACCAGAGATGCCCGATACTCACTGAATCAGAAATACTTCTCATCATACTAAGAACTTGGGACAGTAAAGGTGAGCAAAGTCACACTGATCTCTTGAACGTTCATACGCAACATGCCTTGAAAGACTTAACTCCAGATACTGAAACCCTATGTATGGGATTCCCTACCCTAACTTTAATGCAGCCATGATCTTGACAGTTTGGACAGCAGGCATTTCAAGTCGATTACAAGTCTCATTACTGGGATGTGAAGAGAGTCATTGGTGTTGCTTATAACTATTGAGACTTCAGAGTCCAGAGGCTGCTTCATATGGATACATGCCGTGGTTAGTATAAATATCACTGGAGCTAGCAAGTATGACTGTCCTTTGCCAAAAGAGCTTAGATTTCTGGCATGCAAAAGATGCTTTGGGAGCGCATTGTTGGTAGATTGCAAAGGAAGGGGCACTAGTCCCCAGAAGTTCTTCTACAAAACTGATCATATTATCCCATTTAACAATTCCGGAGCATCATGCAGACTCCCAAGACTTCTGATAAAGTGACAATGGCATATTACTGCTAGTGGCAAACTGGCCACTCAGGAAACCCTTCACAAGCTCTCATGCCTTTTATGGCCAAAGGGGAGATAAGTTATGGAAAAATATAATTTTTTACCAACATTTTTTCTTAAGGACCTTATCAGAAACCTTCTTTTAGCAGTCTCAAAAAAGGAGCTACGAAAACTGCTCTATGAAGGCTTAGACCATACTAGCATTAGTTGTGGGCAACCTTTGGAGTTTGAGACAATCATTAAAGCTGCTGCCCTTTTTTGAGATTACTAAAAAGAGGCTTCTGGTGTTATGGCTTAGTGATAAGGGTGTGGGGTTACTCTGGTCCCTGAAAGCCAATTACTAATTCAAAAGACAACTTTTTTGCAAGTGGAGCTTAGGGATGTTACTTGACTAGTCAATAGGCACTTCCATATTCCTACTTTGAAAGCCTCTGGGGCTCTTATACATTTCAAAGGAGGAATGTGGAACTCCGCATGCAGCCTGGGGCGAGCAGGAAGTCCCACTGACTCAATGCTGCACAGACATGCCGGCTTTGAAATGTACAAGAATCTCCAGCAGGAGCTCTTGTGGATTTCAAAGCGGCAGTGCAGCATGGAGCCCAGGGTCAGTGGGAGACTCAGAGTCCCCCGCTGACCCCAGACTCCATGCCGCACTGCTGATTTGAAATGCCACACAGAGCTGGGGTCAGCTGGAGACTCCCCAGCTGATCCCGGGTTGGGCAGAAATGCCGCGCTAGAGCCCAGGCTCAGCTGGGGAGTCCCCAGCTGACCCCAGGCTCCACAGCGCAGCTGATCCCGGGCTCAGCTGTGCACTGCTGCCCCTTCGAAGCACCCCCTCTTCGCTGCCTCTGATAGAAGCAACAAAGGGAGTGTGGGGGGGAAAATCAACTAGTCCTTAACATCCCTAGTGGAGCTTTTCCCATCCTTCCTTCAATAAAAGGCCCAGAGGAACTTACATACAGAGAGAATGAAGTGTTTCTGCAATTATCTTTGCCCTCAGCAAAGAGCACCCCACCTGTTCAAATAAATTTCACACTCAACTTAAGCAGTTCCTCCAACTGTCTGGATTTTCTAGTGACGCGCAGATGCCAAAAGCTGAGTAGACTTACAGGCATATACCCTAAAATTGCCACCTCTGCCACTGTCTCACGTTCATCAAATAGTACATATGCTCAATACTGGGCTAAATCCAGGTTCTCATGGGCTAACTTTTAAGCTCCTAGCATTTTTCTTGAGGAGTATTATTACTGAAGGTCAGAAGCTATGCAACAAAATTCTTCTGCCCTTTGATTATGATGGCATAGCCACCCCTGTCGAGAAGGGTTGTAAAATGGACTGGTAAATCTCTCTAAAAAAAAATGTCCTGTGGGATGACAGAGTATCATCATCACATCACTCTGCGTCCCACTACCTACCTCTACCCTCAGCTGCACAGCCTCTCCCCACACCCCACTGCTCAGGGGAGTGGGAGAGCTGGGGGTGCCATGGCCTTGGCCCAGTGACTGGGGGGGAAGAGGAAGAGCCAGAGCTGGCAGCCACACTGTGGCCTCAGCCCAGCAGCTGGGGGTGGAAGCGGGCTGGGGCTGCCACACTGAAGCCTCAGCCCGACCCTCCCCAGTGGCTGGTGAAGAGAGCTGAGGATGTCTACACCCGGGGGGGGGGGGGGGGTTGGCAAGCAGGGGACACAGTTCTCTAGTTGATCATTAAAATAAGTCTCAGTGCTACAGATGAGGATTCTGAGGTGCAGAGTATGGCCTCTTTCCTCTAAGTAAGGGATGGGGACCTTATTTGGATCAGGGGCCACCAACCCACAGAAATCAGTTGGGGGCCACACACAAGTGAAAAGCAAGAAAAACAAAAGTAGTCCTTACTGACATGGGCCCTGAATGAGAAGGAAAAAGACACTCCCACATTCCCCTAGCACACCAGAGACTAGTGGGGACCAGGCTAGTAGCTATAGTGTGCTCTAGGGATGTTAAGTATCAGTTAATTGACTATTCAATTAACTTCATGAATTCTTATTGGTTAGTCAACTATTCTATAGTCCCAGGGGTGGGGCCAGAAGCCAGTGCGCTCCGGCCCCACTCCCGAGGAGCCCCCTGCCACTCCACACTGCTGCCTGTGTATCAGTGGGAGCCGGTCCTCAAGGGGAGCCAGTTTAAAAACCTGGCTGCCTGTTGCTCTGCACTGCTGCCTCTGTTACAGAGGCAGCAGCACAGGGAGGCAGCAGCCCCTGTCCAGTGGAGGGACTGAGCTCCCAGACTCGGTATGAGCCGGAAGTGAACTGGGCTGCCTGCCCACCTGGCTCCTAATACACTTTAAATGCAGAGCCAAAGCAGGCGTATGTCCCAGACCTGGCATGAGCCAGGACTGAGCCGGGCTGCTGGCCAGCCTGCTAAAAAATTTGCTGCAGGTGGGTGGCGGGAATGAGTATAGTTTACAGCATTAACCTATAAGCTTTTGCTTATCGGTTAACTGACTACACTATTACATTCCTAGTGTGCTCCAGTCCCATGTGGAGGATGGCAAGGGGTCTGGATCACCACCACAAGCTCCCCAACATTGGGTGAGGAACCCTGAGCCTCAGGGGCTGGATCCAGGCAAACCAGGGCCCACATCTGGCCTCCAGGCTTTAGGTTCCCCACCCTGCTCTAAAACAAGCTCTAAAAGATTGCTGCCCGCATCCTGAGGAAAGATTATTTTATAACCATCTTTAGGACATGCAGCAGCTTGGTGAATCTGCCAACACCTTCACCAGCTGCATAAAAACAGGCTGGAAGGATATAATAGCTACTGAATGTGGGGAGGCGGTGTTCCTCTGTAATGAATACACACTTCCAGTCTGAAGAATACGCCAACTCAATCTTGGATAACACACTAATATCAGAATCATCCAAACATATTACTTAAAACATATTAAATGCTCTAGGAACTGCAAGCGCAGGATGCAGTGAAGATGCCAGAGCTTCCTAGGGCACAAGTTTCAGCCTCAGTACAAAGAGTCCATTGACTCTGTAAAGAAATTATACCCCTGCTCAAGCTGGACAAGGGGATTTTGTTAAAAACTATGGGCTTTTGGGCAGCGTCAGGGCCTATGTGATGTAAAATACCAATTCAGCCCTTCCCAAGAACAGCTTTTTTGATAGTATGAAACTGGAGTAATGCAAAAAAGTGAATGATGAGCTTCTTCATCATCACAAGAAAGGATTGACTGAAATATCGAGATAAGTATTTATACCCAGCTGATGACCTATTCACAATAGCATAAATAATCTTTAACAAATAATGGAATTGTAATAGTTTTTCACTGAAGAGCCAAGATTCAAGAGCAAGCATTCTGGTAGATGGCATCTTCAGAGAAACCTTTAACACATCTCTAACACTGAAAACTGGCTTTCCATCAGAAACTACTAAATATGCCAAATTGTGTAAGGGTTTTAATGACACAATCTACAAGTCTAATTCTGTTAGAAATTAATTGAATTTTAGTCTCTGAACACCTGCCTTTCAATAAGAAAGGTTATCACATGATCTAATATTACTCTGACAACTCAGTAATGCTAACATCCAGAAAAAAAAAAAACCCACAACAAAAACAAAAAGAATATTAGGACACAATCTAGTCTAAAGCCTTGATTGTACAACAGGCAATATGTAAACAGGCCACTGAGCCCACCCAGATCCTGAACAGTCAGTTAAGCTCCACACACGTGTACAGGTCAGCCTGTGGAACTGATGGCAGGCTCAGCACCTACATGTATCCTCCATTCTGAAAAATCTAGACAATGTCATTATATAATGCCTAGAATAAAACAGTTAAAAAAAATTTTTAATTGAGCAGCTTACCTTCAGACTTCAATTTCGTAAGAACAAATATCAGGTAGTTGTTAAAATCTGGATACTGATTGAGTTGTTCCAGTTTCTAAAAAGCTTGTTAAGGAAAGTGTGTGTATTTTTTCAAAGAGTACACTAAAGATGATAATGATTACTTAAACATGTAATTGCTGTTACTTCCAAATAGCACTCTATTCACAGTGACAAACCTTTCAAAACTAAGACTCTTTCCATTCCACTAATATCTCAGAAGGATGTTAAAGAGCAACTATTAAAGTTAATCGTGTTTAAGACAATAGGTCTGCAAATCTTGCACACAAGGAGTTTTACAAGAGCTGCCAGAGGAAATATTGCTAATGTTGATATCAAAGTTTTAGAAGACGAGGCTAATGTGTCAATATTTTAAAAAGGTAAACAGGATGACCTGGGTAATTATAGGCTTGTCAGTCTGATAATGGTCTATGAAATTGATTAATAATTAAAAGGAGGATAATATTATTCATGAAAAACAGATGCTGTCATCCTTTTTAAATTGGCTGGTTAAAATAACAGTGCTGATGTAATAGCCTTCTATAAGGCATGTGACTTAGTCCTGCATGACATTTTGAATAAAATTAAGTAAAATATAAAATGAATATGGCACACTTAAAATGGATTGAAAGCTGGCTTACTGGGGGGGGGGGGTGTCTCAAAATGTAACTGTAAACAGGGAATCCTGGAGTGGGTGTGTTTCTAGTGGTATCCCACTCACATCTGTTCTTGCTCGTATTAATTATCTGGAAGAAAAACCCCAAAAAATGGGGGGAAGGGGGAAAGAAGTGAACAGTGAAGACAACACCTTCACCACTCACCAATTCAGAACAATCTAGATCACTTGGTAAGCCGGGCACAAGAAAATAGTATGTTTTAATGTGTCTACATATAAATTATACCTAAAGGAACAAGGAATATGGGCCATACTTACAGGATGGAAGACTCTATCCTGGGAAGCAATGACTCTGATAAGGATTTGGGGAACATGATAGATAATCAATTCAATGTGAGATCCCAATGCGACTGGGTGGTCAGAGGGACTAATGAGATCCCAGAATGCAGGAACAGGAGAATTTCAATTTGGAGTAGAGAGGTTATTTTGCCTTTCTATTTGGCACTAGTGCACCCACTACTGGAATACTGTGTCCAATTCTAGTCTCCACAATGCAATAAGGATGTTGATAAACTAGAGAGGATTCAGAGAAGAGCAACTACAGCGATTAAAGGATTAGAAAAAAAGCCTTACAGTAGAGACACAAAGATCTCTATCTACTTAGAAAGTTAATGGGTGACCTGATCACAGTCTTATAAGTACATATACATGGAGCAAATTTTAACGATGGGCTCTTCAATCTAGCAGAAAAAGGTATACCATGATCCAATGGTTAGAAACTGAAGCTAGACACATTCAAACTGAAAAGGCAGCAGATTTTTAAGTGAACTTACCACAGGTTGTGATAGCTGACAATTTCTAAATCAAGATTAGATACAGGGCACCCCCGCTGTAGGTCGCCCCGGTATACGTTCGTTCTGCACTAACGTCATTAACGCTTGTAGGAACTTATGCATTATAAGTCTCCCCATTCCCTGCTCTTAATTCGTGCTGCGCCACCCCCACCCCCTCATTTGTGCAAATGGAAGTCAGCTGGGGAAAAACGTTCCCCACTTTAACTTGTTTCACTATAAGTCCAAGTTTTTTGGAACATATCTTGGACTTATAGCGAGGACGGCCTGTATTTTTCTAAGATATGATTTAGGAATTATTTTGGGGGAGTTCTACACAGGAGGTCATACAGGATGGCCACAATGATTCCTTCTGGCCTTGGAATCTATGAAATAGCTAGTATAGCTTGTAATGCAGAGAATTAAAAAAACTGAAATCAGTTTCCAGCAGTTTTGATACAGAAGCACAACATTTTTATGCAGAATCAAACAGAGCAAATAAGGTGTGGAAATATGAAAATGCAACTCTTACATGATCAGTAAGATTTCAGATACAGACTTTTGTACTATTTGTGGTTACGAATTTAAAGTATTAATTGCACCAACTTTAAGCAAGCCATTGAACTGCCACTCAGTAAGACACAAAAGCATGTCTAATATTGTTTTTCAGTAAAAATGAAAAATATTTCACCATTAAAATTAGGGATGGTAAATTTCGATTATTTGATAAGGACTAGCACATTTCACCTTTGAGAAGAGGCTCTTGTACATTTCCAAGTGGAAGCACCTCATGGAGCCTGAGTGTCAGGGCCCTGAGTGCAACAAGGAACTGCAATCCTTGCTCCCGCTGTCACCAGCCCTCCTCCAGCAGCCAGAGGGGAGCCAAGAAGCCGGGGCTGGCTGTGACCAGGCAGAGGATGGGCAGGGGAGGGGGGCGCGAGGGGCCAGAGCTGCAATTGGGGTGGGGTTCCCTGAGGCTGGGGCTGGCTGCCGCTAGAGTGGGTGAGGGGAGGGGACAAGCTGCAATCAGGGAGGGAAGGCTGGAAGGAGACATGGGGAAGGAGATGAGAGGCCAGGGCTGCAATCAGGGAGAGTGGTGGGGGTCCGGGGCTACCTGTGACAAGGGAGAGGGATGGAGAGGGGGAGCCAAGTGGCCAGGGCTGGCGCAGCCCACAGCCCTCCCTAGCAGCTGGGTCTGGCACAGCTTCCCAGCCCTCCCCTCCCCAGTGGTGGGTAGGGGGCAAGAGGCCAGGTCTGGCACAGCCCTGGCCCTCCCTAGAGACTGGGGGTAGAGCCAGCCTTGCCCTGGCAGCCAGCGAGGAGCGGGGCTGATGCGACCACTGGCCCTCCCCTCCCCGGCAGCCAGAGGACTGGTCGAGAGGCCAGGGCTGGTGTAGCCCTGGCCCTCCCTGATGGCCAGGGAAGAGGGGGACACGAGAGGCCAGGGCCGCCTACCCCGACAGACAGGGGAGTTGGTGAGCATAGCAAGCAGAGGGCACCACCCTCTAGTAGTACTTTAAAAATATCTCAAGTGGCAAGTGCGCAACATTACCGTGCAGCTAACTCCAGTATTTAAATAATATATTAAAAATATTAATTATGAATCAAAATTTCTAAATGACCAAGATTATGTGCCTAACAGACAATTGTTACCGAGCTAGGGATGTTAAATTGTGGGTAACTAACTAATCGAATAGTCGATGCATTTTGCATCAACTATTCGATAAGGCATCTCCGCCTTTGAAGTACAGAAGTAGCCCAAGGCCTGCTGCTACACTTTAAAGGTGAAAGTGCCACATGGAGCCCAGGGTCATCTGGGGACTCCCCACTGACCCTGGGCTCCATGTGGCGCTGATGCTTTGAAGCACTGTGGGAACCCGATCCTGGAGTTTCAAAGCAGTAGCACCACATGGAGCCCGGGATCAGCTGGGGACTCCCTTCCACCAGGCTCTTAATACATTTAAAAAGCACAAGCATGGTGTGGGGGAGGGGTCCGGGTCCAAACCAGGAATCAGCTGATTAGTGGCTCACACCTCCAGTTACACTTCTGCTGCCACTGTTCTCCCCTCCCCCCCCCCCGGAGAGATGGGGGGAGGGGGCACACACGCTCTTAAGGTAATTTCAAGCCTACTACCTTTATACGTTTTTAAAATTTGAGTTTTATGTATTTGCAACATAAGGGAGCAAAATCAGCCCATATTAATAAAACAAAAATCAACTATAAGTGCCTTAAGTTTGTAGCAGCTGGCTCAGGTCCCATTGGGACATCTTACTAAGTACCATTCTATGATAGCACAACAATCACAGCTACTTGCTGAAGCAGGCCCATGAATGTATCAAGTGGCATTTTTATTATATAGCACTTTTCTGCAAGTTATATTAAGTAGTTTTTCAAAACCTGCATTATTTAATAAAAACAGTAAAAACCCACCACTTAAGCCACCACCAGCGGAGTATATATTTAAGGTATGGCATATGCTGGAGTAGCAAAACAGACAGCTACTAATGCCATTTGAAGTAACCTGAATAAAAAATGAAATCTAAATGAAAAAATATTAAACAAGTACTACACTAGCTAGCTTTCTTATCTTCATAGTCACAGCATTCAGCAGATGAACGTTCCCTTTAATCAAACATCCTTAATCAAACATCTGGAATGACAAAGTTAAAAATATGCTTTAATATCTTGGGTAGTTAAATTATAAAATTCAGTTATCACTATTAATATTAATTACCTAGCATTTCTCATTTTGAACTATGATATTACACAAGTTCCACTTTTGTTTATTTAGCTTCTATTTATTTCATTTTTTTTAAGATGCCACTCACCAACACAACAGTTTAAGAACACTACAAAAAAATTTAAGCATATTTCTATAAACTATCAGACTTCTTTGGGGAGAGGATTTTTAGTAAAAAACCTTAAATTTAGAAATTGAGACAAGTTGAAGACAGTATCCTTTTAATCATCTAAAACATCCTATTTAATCAAAGAGAATTTTAAAACATCAGTTTAAATCTATTGTTACGACTAAGAATTACTGTAACTGAAAGATTAAATATTCCCTATTTTAAATTAAAAGTTTACAATTCATTATGCTCTGAGTGCTGTCAAATGCAGTTTCCCATTTGTGTACAGCTTTTTCCCCATAGCAAAAGGGCAGCAGCAAAATAGGGAAAATGCCGTCATAAATAAAGCTACAATGTTTTTCACAGATGTCACATAATCCATGACTTCCACTAACCTTTGTGACTTCAGCCCTGGTGGTTCGGAGCTGCAGGTCTTCCTTCCACTGCCTGTGGCAGCTGGAGATAGAGGTATCCCAAAGATCCCAGCCAGGTGGCAGGGAAACCCCAGACCTTGGAGCAGGCCCCCACAGCTGCCCTGCCACTGTGGGTGGTGTGGTGAATCTGCAGCAGCGCTCCCCATTTTATTGTGCATATTCTTAGTAAAAGTCAGACAGGTCATGGGCTTCCATCAATTTCTCTTTACTGCCTGTAACCTGCCCTTTTTCTAAAAAAAAAATCTTTGACAAAATCTTAACCTTAATTTAAAAGTCGTAAGAGTTCACAAAGGGACTCAGCGCCTGAAAAAACTACATTTATTTAAATTATAAATAAAATAAGAAGTACTCTTAATTTGACCAAAAAGCCTTGAGGTAGCCAGTTTTTGGGGACGTGGGGAGAAAGTGAGGAGGATGCGAGTTAAATCTGGTTTCCTGAAAGTATCAAGAATGTCACATCTGTCTAGCACAGAGGGGGGCAAATTACACCACATCTGGTACACCACCTGTTTTAATCTGGCCTGCAGAGTCTGGGGCTTGCCCTGCACTATGCGGGTCCCAGAAGAAGCAGCACGTTCCAGCATAGCAAACGGCTGGAAGGGGGACACGCCACTGCTTCTGGCAACTGCTTGAGGTGGTAAGTGCAGCTCGAAGCCTGTCTCAAGGCTCCCACTCCCGTCTCAACCCTGGTCCCCATACCACCACCCTTTGAACCCTTCAGTCCCAAACCAGAGCCCTTACACACACACTCCAACCACCTGCCCTAACCCAGAGCCCCTTCTCATCCTCAAAACCTCTCAATCTCAGCCCAGCATCCCCCTTCTTGCACCACAAACCTCTCATCCCTGAATCCACCAAATCCAACACCCCCAGTCAGACCCTTCACCCACCCCCTGCACTCCACCTCCCTTCCCCAGCCTGGAGCCACCATCCCCCTCTCCCCCAGCAACTCTATGAACTCATTTCTGACCCCACCCCAGAGCCCATATCCCCTCACACACAGCCCAACCCCAATTTCATGAGCATTCATTGCTCTCCATAACCTGATGTAACCATCAGGCCAAAAAGTTTGCCCACTCCTGGTCTATCCTGTTTTTCTCTGAAGGACCTCCAAGATGTGTTAGTATTTGTATCTTCATGAAAACAGGATGCTGAATCTTTAACAAAAGTATTTTCCTGCCCAAAATGTAACTGGTCTGACTAATCATGCCTTCTCTGTCAATTTTACATCTTCTTTTGTGACAGTCATTTCTCTACCTCTGCAATCACTACAGACTTTCAGAGTACACAAAATCAGAATTGCCAATATAAATATATAAGCAGAAAGACTAGGGGGTGGGGTGCTAAAAAGCCAAAAAAAAAGCATTTCCCCTTGGAAGATGACCTTAATGGTTTACCCTATAACAGTTCACTTTTTTCAGAGCCCTCCTTGCAAGCATGACCCAAATTTCATCTATAGACCTAGAAACCCAATGGAAAGCCATTTGCTTTCCATTTAAAGAGAGTTTAAAGAGAAGCTAGATAATTTCATGGAGGTTAGGTCCATAAAAGGCTATTAGCCAGGGGACAGAAATGGTGTCCCTGGCCTCTGTCAGAGACTGGAGATGGATGACATGAGACAAATCGCTTGATCATTGTCTTCGGTCCACCCCCTCTGGGACACCTGGCGCTGGCCACTGTCAGCAAACAGGCTACTGGGCTAGATGGACCTTTGGTCTGACCCAGTATTGCCATTCTTATTTCTTATGCCAGTTAGTACTGCCACCAGACTATGCTTGTTTCATTCTCTATAAAGGCACACGACTAGAGCAGGGCCCTTCTCCCCCCACATCCACCACACACACACAGAAGACGGGCACTCTGGTGGAGATGCTGGTACCACAGGCTCTCATAAACGAGGGACTTGGGCCTCCCAGGAATGACTCCAGAGAAAAGGGCAGGCTACAGCCATGACGCAGTTTAGTCCCCCTAGTCGTGTCTGGGGGAGAAGCAGCATTTCTCAGCTAGACCCTCGTGTCTAGCCTGCCCCCAGCCCTCTCTGGAAAGAAGCCTATGAGTGATCGTGGGACGGGGGGAACATACGAGAAGGCGAGTTACTTCTCCCAGGCCCGGGGCCGCGCTGCTGCATCAGAGCGCTGGCAGAGGCCCAGCGTGGGTAACCCGGGAAAGTGGCAAACACCAGAGCAGCGTGGCCCGGCCAAAGCTTTAAAAAGAAAAGCTGCTCCACTTAGCTCCCAGCTTGCAACAGGTGTTCGGGCCGGGGGCCAGGAGGGGGAGGCGGGTAACATTAGCGCCCACGGCCTCCCTCGGCGGTTCAAACCCCGCGCCACAGCCACACAGTTCCGTGCCTGGGCGGGGGCTGGGCCAACAGCGCCACCGGCTCGCTGGCCTCTCCAGCCGCTCGCACCGCTGCGGCGGTTCCCTCGGGCACAGCCCAGCCGTAGCCCCCTCCCCACTAAGCGAGGCCTGAAACCCGGAGACGTCGTCGCTCGCTCTTCTCCTCCCCAGGAGTTTCGCCGCCCCCTCGCGCCTCAGCTCCCCAAGCCCGAGAAGCCTCCTGCCCATTTCCCCCACCCCCGCACTGAGAGGAAGCGGAGCCGGAACTCATGGAGTCTGCAAGCAGCGTTCTACTGCGCCTGCCTGGCTCGGGCCCCGCGCGGTAGGCGGCGACCCCAGTCCCGCGGTAGGCCCCGGCGACCCGGCCCCGGCCAAGGATACTTGTTGCACGGCCCTCTGCGTGGTAGTGTCCGGAGACTGCGACTCCTTGAGTAGCTGCAGGATCTGCTGGAGCCCCTGCTCGTCGGGTTTCCACTCATACTCCATCTTGGGTCGCTGCAAAACCAGACAACAGGCGGCCGCGGTTACTAGCGCTACAGGCCTGCGCGCACGGTAGGCTGCGCCCAGATCGCGGCCCGCTCTCACCCCAGCACGTACGCACGCAGCACGCACGCACCGAGCGGCGTCGCGGCCTCCCCCCCGGTAGAGCCGCAGTTGGCCGAGGCGAATGGCACCGACCTGCTCCTAGCTCCGGCCGCCGCGCGCTGAGCGTAGCTGATTGAGTCACTCACGCCGAATTTGCAGGCTGGCCCTAACAGCGACACGTCCCCCCGGGTCTTAGCGCCCGCCTGGTCGACACCGCCCACACGACCGGCTCGGCTCCTCTGCCCCCGCCGGCCTCACCCTAAAGGTTCCGTTTGCATCCCCCGCACTCCGCGTGAGGGGAATCAATAAAACAATCGACTTAAACCCCATGATCTATCAAGCAGCGTCAGTGGATCCACCGGACAATGTCCAGCAGCGGGAGTATGGCCTACTTATGCCCCACTCTCAGCGACTTGGGAGTGCAGCACCCTCTCTTCTCCTGAGATCGAGAGTCACTGTGCATTTTCCATAGCCTCCTCAGCAGCACCCCATACATATTCCACCCCAAACAGCCAAGAGAGCGATAGCAACCCCTCCCATTCCAGAACCCGAGAGAGCAATAACTGTAGCAATTGCCCCACATACCTGAAAACACTGCATTTATACAGGAGAGTATATTCTGAACAATAGCAGGGACTAAGGCGTCATTCACCAAAGGATGAGGCTGTGATCCTTGGTGGGGGAGTCACATAAGCAAGCCAATGGGAGATGCAAAGGGGGTTGGTTCTAAACAGTGTTCCCTCTAAAGCAGAGCACTTGGGCAGACATCCAGGAGAGATTCAAATGCTGTCCAGCTGATTAGGAGAACACACACAATGCCAGCATGTGTTTCCACACCTGCCTGGTATACATATCAAAATTTATTTTGTGCATGGATGGAAAAACTTAAGAGCAAACATTGGTTCTAAGGAGTGCCTCTCTCAGAGCTAGATGTTTATTGCTGCTTAGTGATCCACAAAAGGAGTTGGTGTCTCAAGTACCTGAAGCATTTCATGTAAGAGTATGTTAGGCATCTGACACCACCCAAATAGCCAGAAGAGGAGCAGGTGACAATATCCACTTTCTAGCTTTTAGCCCAGTGATTAGAGTACTCATCTGGTATATGAAAGACCCCAGTTCAATTCCTTCTTCAGGCAAGGGGGAAGAGGATTTGAACAGGGCAAAGTCTAATGCTAAACCAGGGATGGGGAATCTGGGGACCCGATGCTGTCCCCAGCTTGCCTGAATCCAGCCCCCCGAGACTCAAGGCTTCCCTCTCCCCAGTACTGGGGAGCCCATGTGGTGCTCCAGCCCACCCGCACACCCTACAGAGCTGGAGCATACAGAATCTACCAGCCTGCGATCCCCTAGGCTCTGATGTGCAAGGGGAATGTATGGAGTGTCTTTCTTCTCCTTATTCAGGGACCATGTCAGTGAGAGAGGATTTTTGCACTTCTCAATTGTGTGCAGCCCCCAAGTAATTTTTCTGTGGGTCCGCGGTCCCTGACCCAGAAAAGGTTTCCCACCCCTGCTCTAAACATTTAGCTATGGAATACTCTGATGTGGGAAGACATTCCCTCCATCTCTCCTGTTGAAGTCGTTCTACTGGTGCTAGATAATGGAGTAGAGGAATTGGATCCTAGGTTTCCCTCCTCCAAACCAGATTCTTTTAACAACTTCCCTGTAGAATTATTCTTGCTTGTTGGCCCAATGGCTTCCATCAATGCAATCTTAAATTTCAGCAGCCCTTTCACAAACAAATTATTCCTCTCTCTCCCTCCCCCCAGAAACTCCTGTTCTAATTTTATTTCTGTAGAACCAAGCCTGAAGATATTTTGCTATATCAGTGAAACAGGAATCCTAAACTAGTCATCTAAACATATTCCCCCAGAACACAGGGACACATATTTTAGTAGTGAAATGTCAAATACCTAGTGGACAGGCAAGATCTAACCCACTTGATGTATTTATGTAGCCCAAATCCTGAAGACTCAGAGGTTGTATCTACACTAGCACTTTTGTCAATTTAACATGTTATTAACTAATCAACCAGGGGGAGCTGCACCCATGGAGTCAGCTCCTGTACCCCCCAATGAGCCCCTTGCATCCAGATCCCCCCCATAACTGAGCCACCACCACCCAGATTACCTTGCAGAACCCACTCACACTACACTTTGATTCCCCCCATGCTAAGTCCCTCCTTTCTTGGATTCTGCTAAGCTGAGCCTGCCTGGCTGCCCATCCCTGGTGCATCTGATGCAAAAGGTCAGGAACCTGAGGTGTTTCTGGGGTAGGCCCACTCTTGTGCTGTGTCAGGATTGGGTACAGCCCAATCATTAACTCCTTGTCTGTGTGGGAGCTTCAGGGTGATCTCCCACTTCCATACAGCAGAACCCATTATCCGCATGAAAGCATGTCTTCTGGAATGGTGGCATGAAGAGACAAATGAATGTTTGTCAAGTCTGGCACACAGATAACTTGCAATGCCGGTTACAAAAATGTCTTGCAAATGCCAGTTCTCACTTTCAGGAGAGGCTTGTAAATAAGAAGCAAACAGCATTACCTCTCTTAAATGTAAACAGACTTGTTTGTCTTAGCAATTGGCAGAATGAGAAGTAGGAATGAGTGGACTTTTAAGCTATAAAGTTTTACATTGTTTTGTTTTTGAGTTCAGTAATGTAACAAAATTTTCATAATAAAGAGATTTCCCTACAATACTTATATGAGGTGAACTGAAAAATACTATTTGTTTTATCATTTTTATACTGCAAATATTTGTAATAAAAATAATACAAAGTGAGTAATCTACACTTTGTATTCTATGTTGTAATTGAAATCAATATGGAAAAATGTAGAAAAGCTTCAAAAATATTTAATAAATTTTAATTGCTATTCTGCTGTTTAACAGTGCAATTAAAAGAGCAATTAATTTGTAATCACAATTCTTTGAATTAATCACGACAATGGTAATTAATTAACAGCCCTAACTTTACCATATTGTTTGCAGAATACTTTTTTTTGTCACAGAATTCTCTCAGGAGTACTAATGTCAGCCATCCAAAAGACAATTGAGTATAACTGAGTTAAACTCAAAGGTCAGAAGTGGTGTGAATGACCCCCATCCCTTTTTAATGGTATTGAAGTGTTAATTTTAAATCTTAACTAGGAGATTTTACATTTTAATAGTTACATTAACAATTTCACAGCTGATCACTGTATAATATGTGGTGAGAGTGAAACCCACTAGGATTTCGTGCATGAGAAGAAATGCAAATGAAGAGAGGAGAGAAACAGAGAAGAGGATGGAGATGGAAGAGAAACATAAGACAGAAATAGCAGTACAGGTTGGACCTGCCTGGTCCAGTACCTTTGGAACTTGACAGGTCCTGGCTGAGGGATTTTGCAGGACCAGGGGAGGTCATTTCTGGCCCCCTGCCACCAGCCTCCCCAGACCTGCCCCAGCTGCCAGCTGGAGCCTCCTGCCAACCCTGCTGCTCTGCTGGCCCCACCAGGCTTCACAGCCCATCCAGGCAGCCCTGCTGGGATGCAGCAAGCTCCCACCCTTCTGGCAACTCACTGCCAGCAGCCCACTGTCCTGCCACCCATAGGGCTCCCAGCCACCAGCTCTCCACCTCCACCTGCCGAACCACAGATCTTGCCAGACCAGGGGGTCCCAGTTTAGAGAGGTTCAACCTGTAGTCCAAAAAGTGAGAATATTTTCTCACTGAGTGACATAGACTGGAACTTAAATAGTAGTAACATTGATGTCACCTGAAAGTTTAAAAGTCTCAGAGGGGTAATCGTAATAGTCTGTAACTTTAAAAAGCAATGAGTAGTCCTATGGCATCTTAGAGATTAACAAAAATATATAATATCATGAGCTTTCGTGGGTAAGACCCACTTCATCAGATGAGTTGGAGTGGAAATAACAGAATCTTTTATATATATATATATATATATATATGACAGCAAAAGAAGTATCTGTCAATTGTAGGACCCGTGTTAAACTTATTAAATGGGCTGGATATGTCCCATTCATAGCTTTTCATGTGAAAATGTGGATTTCAAAGGCAGGGGAAATTGGCTTTGTAGTGCATTAACTAATGAATGTATTTATTCAAGCCCAAGATAACAATGTCAATTTTGTAGATGAATTCCAGTTCTTCAGTCTCTCTCTGTAATTGGGTAGGGAAATTCCTTCATAAAAAAATGGCTACTTTTAAATCCATGATTGAATAGGGGAACATTTTAAGCTACCTAGTCGTTCAATCATGGATTTAAAAGTAGCTTCTTTTAGAATTTCACATATTTCTTAAACAATGGTGCAAATTTGATCACTGAAACATTTTAATTTACAACTCAGTACAGCATTTTACAGCTTCTAGGATGGTATACTTTGTGTGATTTTTTAGATAACTTGATTTGTATTAATTTAGGAAATAGTACATAATACTCAATAGTTGTGTCAAACTGTAGGTGCAGCAGCAATACATTAAGAATGGTAAGAACTAAATCACACATACAAACACAATAGCACTTATATTTTATTAAACTAAATCTTAAATGTTACCAAAATGTTTCACATTTGCAATTGCAGCAATTTCCTGAGGTGCCAGCTATTAGCTGTCCTTAAACTTTCTTTTTTAAATTTTCAAATTTTATTAAATCTCACAGACAAGTCATCACAACACTAAATGTACCGTGTCCTTAAAACTTCTACAACTCACTCTCATTTTCTCCACTCCCACTGTTATTTTGATTCATAGACTGAAACAGAAATTTGTGTTTTCCTGCTTTTTTCAACTTCCAATCAATTTCGTAGCTTTGAGTGAATAATAATACTAAACAATGAAAATATGTTTTCTGTGCCTGCAGAAGAAGCTACTGCTGTGAAAAGTTGGCTTAGTTGTTTCAAAGTGCCTGGCTAATGAATTCCACCAATTTAGGCGAGTAACTTTGTTCAAAACATCATCAGTAAACATGTACTGATTAAATGGTTTTGCTCCAGCGCTAACATTTATTATGACTGGCAGAACTGAGGAGTGATTTTGAGATGTCATAGCAGCAGCATTATATTCAGAAGTTAGGCCTCTACCTAACTGGGGTTGAGAATTTTCACAAGAAAACGAGATGGAGTTAATGTTTGATACATTCGCTTTTTTATTGCCCACAGTTTAACTTTCTGATGAGGTATTTCTTTTGTCAGTGTCTCTTGAGGTGCCTTCCAAATGTTGACAGCAACAGCAACACAGCAGCAATTTTTCTGAAGTTTGTTTATGGCTATAGGCTTCAGTATACTGAGCGTGTCCTCTACAGTCCTCTTTAATCCAATGTTACTTTGGGTGAAAAACTTCCATCTATTTAATCACTGTTTCCTTCACAAAGTTTTATGAGAATGGGACAGTTCTTAATTGTTCAAAACAATCAATCACAAAATGCCATTGAACATCTTGAGGGAAAATTAGTTTGGATCCTCCTGCTCTTTTCAGTGAAGCTGAAGCAAAACGGTTGTTATGGAAGTATTTTGTGACTTCAACAACATTTTCTTTTATTCCTGGAGAAAACATACTTGAGTCTTTGGCTAAAAGATGCATTAAATGGGCACTGCGGCCATAGTACTCCACTTACGAAGGAACAATCAGTCTTACACATACAGAATGGGAAGTGATTGTCTAGGAAGGAGTACTGCAGAAAGGCATCTAGGGGTCATAGTGGATCACAAGCTAAATATGAGTCAACAGTGTGACGCTGTTGCAAAAAAAGCAAACATGATTCTGGGATGCATTAACAGGTGTGTTCTGAGCAAGACTCAGTAAGTCATTCTTCCACTCTACTTTGCCCTGATTAGGCCTCAATTGGAGTATTGTGTCCAGTTCTGGGCACCACATTTCAAGAAAGATGTGGAGAAATTGGAGAAGGTCCAGAGAAGAGCAACAAATATTATTAAAGGTCTAGAAAACATGATCTGTGAGAGAAGGCTGAAAGAATTAGGTTTGTTTAACTTAGAAAAGAGAAGACTGAGGGGGGACATGATAGCAGTTTTCAAATATCTAAAAGGGTGTCACAAGGAGAAGAGAGAATAATTCTTCTCCTTGGCCTCTGCTGATAAAACAAGAAGCAATGGGCTTAAACTCCAGCAAGACGGGTTTAGGTTGGACATTAGAAAAAACTTCCTGTCAGGATAGTTAAACACTGGAATAAGTTGTCTAGAGAGGTTGTGGAATCTCCATCTCTGGAGATATTTAAGAGCAGGTTAGATAGACACCTATCAGGGATGCTCTAGATCAGTGGTCCCCAATGCGGTACCCGTGGGCACCATGGCGCCCATCGGGGCATTTATGTGTGCCCACCTAGTGACCAGGACCGGCCCGAGCCATTCTTGCGCTCCGGGCCCCGGGCGCACGGCACATGCGCGGCCCCACCCCCAGCAGCCCCAAAAGGTTGGGGACCACTGCTCTAGATCATAGGTTCCCAAACTGGGAGGCATGAAGAAATTCCAGGGGGGGTGCGAGGTGACCCAGCCCCCCGTTCCCCCCAAGAAACAGCCCGCACTGGCGTTACCTCACCCAAAATTCATCTTTAACTGTTAAGTTTTGCACGGTGGCTTCCCCAGGTCTGTCTCCCTCCCTCCTCCCGGGGCTATAGACAAGCCCCAGAGCCACTCTGAAAAGGTGCTAATTTAGAGTGGACTTTGAAAAGGTGCTCATTTCTCCTGGACAATAGGGGCTGTGGAACTCGGCTCCTTGAATAATCATTGATTAAAGGCTCGAATGGGGACAGAACCGCAAACAGCTGCTAGCTCAAAGGAAGCAGCCCCAGGAACAAGCGCCGGACCTGGTTGTGGGACCCCCAGGTACCAACTTAGCTATCCTCTCCCCTCGCCCAGACCCCCACAAGTATCCTGCCCTCCTATCCAGACCGCCACAAGTACCCTGCCCACACCCCCACGAGTACCATGCTCCCCTGTACAGACAGGGCCGGCTTTAGGAAGTACGGGGCCCAATTCGAACAGTTTTGGCGGGGCCCCACCACCCAGGATTTTTTGTTGAGCAAAAAAAAAAAAAAAAGACACCCACACAACAAACCGCAACCACACACAAGTATCACATCAGAAGTAGATCTGATCAAAATGTATATCAATATAGTTGAACATTTTCAAAAAAAATACCATCCTTTATTATGCAAAATTTTACACAAAATTAAATCAGTTGCCTTAAGTGTAGGTCAAATATTTTCAATTGCAAACTATCCAATCTTTTCAATAAAGTTTAAAGTTTGATTTTTAAAAAGTTACCCGAGAGTTGCAGTTTTCTGTTACATTGATTTACTTTTTAAATAGCAAAAATGGAGTCTTTGTTAAGAAAGTGTCAGTTCTGTGGTCAAATTCCAGTCCTAAGTGATTTCAGCGCCAATGATTTCACTAGGTAATATAGTACCTCACCACCATTGCCTCCTTTGCGCTGCCCTTCAACACATTGCCTGCATATTGAGTCCAAGGTCAGTCTACACAAGATTTTATCAATGATTTTTGCTCAAGCGATCACTGAGACAAGACAAGGACTTTCAATTGATTCTAGTCAGCTCTGCCTTTAAACACTGGATGTAAAATGTCAGATATAATTGAGGACTCCCAAATAGACTCTACACCACCAGAAATAAAACCTGTTTCCATCTTCTGTGACTTTCAGTTAGATGTGACTCACTATCCTCTGCTTAGTGTTCAAGTTATGGTAGACCCTAAGCCAGGTCATATTAAGTTCAGGTCTTTTACCTTTTAATCATACAATATGGATAACAACATTTCATTCTCCTAGCTCCAAGTCTTAAGTGAATTTCAACACAAAAGAGCCAAAATTGATCACCTTGACACAGCAAGTGTGTCTACTGATCTCTGTGGCAAAGTAGGTATGTCTATATAAATAAAGTCTGCTCGTGAAGCCTTTTCCTACAGTTGATTAACGGATGGCAGTAGATAGTTCATTCAGACCACTGGCTGATAATAGTTAGTCACCCTGACCAGTCATTAACCATAGTCATGGACTCACCCGACTCTCCATATTCTCTATGATTCTCTGATGACCTGTGACAAAAAAGGAGGGTGGAAAGGGAAACTGAAGGGAGAGACCTCTCTAAATTCACCAATCAAAGAGCAGTATTGCCAACCCAAAAATCACAAGGAATGCCTACACAAAGTTATGAGAATGGTCTACAAATCATAAGATTTTTTTAAAATAAAACATGTTGGATTTTTATTGGCCTTTTGTTTCTGGAGTATTTAGGGTTCATGTTTTAAAGCTTTCCTCCTTAGCTGTAAGGCCCAGAGGTATAGAGAACTTTTTTTAAAAGGAAAGCTGAGATTCCTACATAATCAATTGACTCCAGGCCTTTAGAAAAACACCAAATGTTTTGAGACTCATGGTAAAACAATGGAGGAATTCTTGTGAGCCCATGCTTTGCCCACAATATAAATTAAAAAAAACACAATATCTTCTCCACTAAACATCCGAATGAGATACTGCAAATGGTGAACTGAATTCAACAGCAGATGGTGAACTGAATTCAACAGCTCCTGATATGAACAGGTATCAACCTAGTTTTTCATATTTGAGATGGGTTACCAAGAATCATACATGACAATATGAAATCTTTCCACTCTCAAGTCAGCATATTCACAAAGCACTTATAATTTTGATCCATGCATTTATTGGATAGTGAAAGAGAAAGAAGGGGAATTAATGTAGATAAATGTTCAAATTTAATAAAAAAAAAAAAAAAAGCCTGAAGGAATTAGGATTGGGCTCCTACATCTCACGTTCAGAACTGACTAGGACACTTATGACCAGATTTTCAAAGGTGTGTAAAGATCAGATAGATATCTTTGAAGATCCGAGTTGGCAACTGTCTCTTTAGGAGCTTAATTACCTTTGAAAATCTGAGCTTAGATTTCCAAGTCCAATTTTCAAAAATGACTTTAGTCACTCAAGTGCTTTTGAAAATTTTAACTGGGGGCCTAAAGAGACAAAAATAGACAAAAGGCAGGAGATATGGTATTCCTTTTAAAAACGTGTGACATCTATTTTTAACTAAATTTTATATTATTTTTCTCCCAGGGACAACTGACCCCTCCGGCCCCCTCACTACGCCACTGCCCCCCCTTCTGCAGATCTATCATCTTATGCATGTGCAAGATCTGTGAGAGCCATCCCATGAATCTGCAGTTAGTGTCTGTGGCGCCTGCTTCTGGGTGGTGTCTCAATGCTGCCACATTCACCTCCAAAGAGGGGGCTTCCCAAAGCAGGCCCTTGCTGCTGACCCCCAAGGCATCCACAGGTCCAGTCTCCTTTCAATGGGCCCACTTCCCAGGGCTCATTGATCTTGGATCTGGCTTCCATCCCCTCTCCAACCTTTGCAACTGCCCAGAGGTGCTCACCTTCCGCCTTATACATTTCCACCTCATTCACCCCACAGGGACAGTCTCTGCCTCACTTGTCCTAGGGACTATTCTACCAAGACGTAATACAAAGTTTCCATGTAAAACCGTGGTCACCAACTGGTAGATCGCAATCTACCGGTTGATCTCAGGGGCTCTAAGAATCGATCTTGAGCCCTCTCTGAACTGCGCGCCTGTGCAGTACATTTACATTTGATTTCCTCATTTGAGGAGCAGCTACTCACCGAGCAACAACACAGGTGAGTAGCTGTGTGGAATGGTGGGAGCTGGGAGGTCAGGAGAGCTGAAACACCCCGGCCAGCTGGCTGTGGCTTTCAGCTGAAAGAGGCTGCCCCGCGCTCCAGCTGATCGGCGGCTTCTCCTCTGCGCCTGCCCGCGTGGAGCATGGGGCACACTGCTGAGCGCCATGGCCAGCTGGCCGGGCAGCCGCTTATCTTCACTCCAGCCCTGCTGCCCTGCGCTCAGCCCAGGGAGGCTGCGCCTAGCTCCAGCTGTGCTGGAGCAAGCTTCCCGGGCTGAGCGCAGGGCAGCCGGGCTGGAGTGAAGAGAAGCCAATGAACCCCCAACTGGGGCCAAGCCCCCATCTGGCCACAATCACTCCTGCATTCCCCCTTCCCCAGACCCTAGATCTGAGCCTATCATACACTGGAACCCCCTGCCCTGAACCCCTCACATACCCCAACCCAAATTCCTGTACCCTCACATCCACAAGCCTGTGGCTTGCTTAGTACCCCAACACTGCCCTGCCTGGAGCCCCCTCCCCGAGCCAGTGTCCCTTTCTCCACCTCCTCCTGCATCCAGATTTCCTCCCAGAGCTTGCACCTCTCACCCCTTCCAACACCCAGATACCTCATTCCCACCCCAGAGACTACACATCCTGTCTCAACCCAGGGAGGGTCCGGCTGGACTGGATATTCTGGAGATATCCCAGAAAAACTCTTCTGCATCCAGGGTTGCGTTTGTTCTTCCGCTTTTTTTTAGTGGAAAAGCAAACATGCTCTTTCGGTCACCCCTATATTCCTCTTTCCACAAGGAATAAGGGGGCTTCCAAAAGAAGGGGTTTTTTTCCTGACATTTAGTCCAGTCTAGAAAGGCGAAATGTTGGAAAAACCCCTTCCTACAGAAGAATTTTTTTTTTTAAAAAGCAGCAGTATAAGGATTGGGGATAGCAAGTGATGGAGAGGAGGAGAATAGAGAGGGTGGGGCTTCAAGGAAGGGGTGGGGCTTCAAGGAAGAGGCGGAGTGGTAGATCTTGGCTTGGTTTGTCATTTAAAAAGTGATCTTGGGTGTAAAAAGGCTGGAGACCACTGATGTAAAAGGACTCACTACAAAGCTAAAAACTTCAATGAGAGAATGATTAATACAGAGACAGGTCTATATCTGCTGCAGGGAGACACCTTTGCCTGCCTCCACCCCTCTCCCCCAGAGTCTACAGCCCCATTGCAAAGCAGGGGAGTGGAAGAGGCTGAGGCCCATCAATGGGACTAAAGCAGTCATGAGCAAGCCATGCCCGGGAGCCATTCTCCTGTCCATTGCTGGTGCAGTGTTGCTTCAGGCACACACGCTGAAATGCAGTCACCTCTAGGGTGGGCTGGACAGCTGTTTAACACCTGCACAAGGTTTTAGGCAGGGGGCAGTGCGGGCTGCCTTCCTGCAGAGCCCCCATCAGAACTACCGTGCCCAGAAAAGAATAAACAGGAGGATTGGAAATTAACCCGCCCAGTCTCACGTCCCCTAGGCAGGGAATGAGCCATCTACATTAGGCCCCAGCTGGAGTATCATGTGCAGTTCTGGGCGCCACATTTCAGGAAATGTGGAGAAACTGGAGAAAGTCCAGAGAAGATCAACACAAATGATGAAAGGTCGAGAGAACATGAGATATGAGGCAAGGCTGAAGAAATTGGCCTTGTTTACCCTTGGAAAAGAGAAGACCGAAAAGGGACATGAGAGCAGCTTTCAAGTATCTAAAAGAGTATCATAAGGAGGAGGAAGAAAAATTGTTCTCCTTGGCCTCTGAGGTTAGGATGAGAAGCAATGGGCTTAAATTGCAGCAAGGGAGGTTTAGGTTGGACATTAGGAAAAACTTCCTGCCTGTCAGGGTGGTTAAACACTGGAATAAATTGCCTAGTGAGATTGCGGAATCTCCATCACTGGAGATATTTAAGACCAGGTTAGACAGACACCTGTCAGGGATGAGCTTGGACAACTCAACTTTGGAAGCCCCAGGGGCCACAATGATACTTACAGAACATGCTGAGGGCCTCAACTTAAGTGTGGTTGCATATGCAAGCAAATATATACAAATAGCTTCTCTCACACTGACAGGCATGAATACAAAGATTAAGGCAAGACTACACAACACACAGGCCCCATTTAAGTCAGTTCTGCTGATATTAATAAAATGCAATATTTACCCGATTTCTACCCATGTGACAGCACTTTTCATGAGCAATGACAGTCCAAGAATTTAACTACTAAAACACATATCAATAGAAGATCATTACACTGACTACTTTTTTGTTTTGGCTCCCACTCGCCGGCCACGTGTTGATCCCCACATAAACCCAAACTGCACCGCGGGGCGCAAACAAACTGGCCGTGGGCAGCATACCAAGTTATTAATAAATATTTTATAAACCTTTACCTTTTCTCTCTGCTGCCATGTCTTCTCTCCTGGCTCCATCATCTCCCCTGGTGCCTGCTGCCCCCCAACTCCTCACCCTCCTCTGCTGTCCTGACTCCTGCCCTTCTCACTGCCCTCAGCCCTCCTCTGACCTGCCCCCCCTCCACCAGTCCTTCTCTCCCCCCCCCATGCCCACTCCTCCAGTAGCCCCACTCTGATCATGTGAGCTACCCGTCTTCTAACACCTCCCTCTACATACCTGCCCTGCCTCTCTCCTCTGGTGCTGGTCCCTCCCCTGCAGGTGTCTGCTCTTCTGCTTCACCCCAGAATCCCCTAGCACCTGCACCTTTCCTTACCCCCGCACCTTCCTGGTGCCTCCCCCTTCCCTCACTGCCCCTGCCCCCTTTGCCCTTTTTCCCTGATGCCCACCCCCTCACCACTCTCTGCCACGTTCCCCTCCTGCCCCCACACATGACTTGCTCCATCCCCACCTTTCTCATGCCCACCCCTTCTTTCAAGCCTTCTCCCAGCATCTCCCCCTCTAGCCCCCAATGCCCTTCCCCTCTCCTCTCCCAGCATCACCCTGTCCCTCATTGTCTGCACTTGGCCCCCTGCCATTTGTCTCTCCTCCACCCTGTCTCTTGGTACCTTCCCCTTTCTTCCTCCTCTCCCTCCACCCAAGCACCTCCCCCCTCCGCCTCCGCCGCCCAAGCCCCTTCCCTACCTTCTGCCTTCCACTTCGCAGGGCCGGAGTCTGCACTCAGGCCCCAGAGTCCGAACCCGGAGCCAGGCCACACCCCATAACGCAGCCCCGAAGAGTTTTAAAATCCCGGACTGTGATGTCACATCATGCCCGGGCGTCCTCCCCGCCCACCTGCAATGCTGCGCATGGCAGCAGCAGCCGGCGAGGGAAGCCGCACAGAGCCGCGCATGGCAGGGACAGGGCCGAGGGGGACGCTCTGGGGGCAGGGTGGGAGGATGCGTGGGGGCGCCGGGGCCCGCTGCAGGCAGAGCTGGGGGAGAGACCCAGCTCCACATATTGCTGGAGCAGGGCCCCGGCTAACTCGCCGGCACTTCCGGGTTCAGGAGCACGGGGCCCGATTCAACCGAATCGGTCGAATTGGCCTAAGGCCGGCCCTGTGCGCAGACCCCCAGGAGTACCACGCCCCCCCTACCCAGATCCCCACGAGTACCCTGCCCCCCTGTCCAGACTCCCACGAGTACCCTGCCCAGGGCCCCACCTGCCCTGTCCCCTGCTCAAGGCCCCCCCAGGACCCTGCCCCTGCCACCTACCTCCTGGCCAGACACCCACCCCCAGCTTGCTCCTGTAGCCTATTTTCCATCCAGATTCTGCACCCCATCTCTATCTCACTGACTGGCAGCCCTGTCCAGCACACTGGATCCCTCATTTTTGGCCCCACCTCAGAGTGTAGGGGGCCCACAAATTCCACTAACCCTCGAACCCCAGAAGAATTAATCTGGCCGATGCCTTCAACCTCAGTCCTACCTACCCTCCCCCCCATGGGGCTGGGGTGCCAAGGGAGGGAGGTGTCTCAGTTGGGGCCACATCCGTGAGGTTTGGGAGGGGCTAGGAGGGCTTGGGGTTTTTTTTGCATTTCACTTGTGTGTTCCCTGACTTATTTTTCTGTGGGTCAGTGACCCCTGACCCAAAATAGATTCCCCACTCCTATAAATAAAGACAATGCTGAAACATTTGTGCTGGACATATTTTATTTAAAAATGAAGCCTGGCCCACAAGGCCCCAGTCGGGGCCAAGCCCCCATCTGGCCACAGCATCATAATACCCATGCATCCCCCCCACACACCTCAATCCTGAGACTATCATACACTGGAACCCCCTGTCCTGAGCGTCTCACATCCCCAGTGTTCTGCCACAACACTACTGCACAATCCACACACTGCAAATTTGTGTCCTGAGCCCATCATACTCCCAACCCCTTGCCCTGAGCCCCTCATATACCCCAACCTGAACTCCTCCACCCTCACATACACAAGCCTCTGGTTAGCTCAGCACCACACCCCTCCACCTGACCCCAACACTCTCCAGCCTGGAGCCCCCTCTCTGAGCCAGAAGCCTCTTCTCCACCTCTTCCTGCACCCTAATTCCCTCCCAGAGCTTGCACCTTTCACCCCTTCCCACACCCAAATCCCTCATTCCCACCCCAGAGCCCGCACATCCTGTCTCAACCCAGGGAGAATGAGTAAGGGCTGGGGACAGCAAATGATGGAGAGGAGGGAAATGGAGATGGCAGGACCTCTAGAAAGGGGTGGGATCTTGGGGCTTGTCCTGACATTTAAAAAGTGATCTTGGGTGTAAAAAGATTAGAGACACTACCATAAAAAATTTTTAATTTTCAAATTTCATACCACGAAATGTGAATATATATATATATAGTCTTTCGACATGTAGGGGTACTGGTTCGGTTGGTGCGGAGACCAAAGAATGATGGAGAAGGCAATGGAACTTTTTCGAACTTTCTAGCATGCTTGTGGGAGTGTTTGGGACTGTTCTATCATGGGAGTAGGTAGCCAGTCTTGTGTGGTTACTGATGGTGGAGTATATATAAGGCAGCACCTATCCGTACGTAATAGTAGTAGTAAATAAACATTTGCAATAACTTATCAAAGTAACTTGCGTCCATTAAATTTATTCTAATCGGGAAAATTATTTTTATAGATTTTTTTAAATTAATATATTATGGCTGCGATTAAGAAAAGGAAGTATGATGAAGACTACATTAAGTATGCCTTCACTGTCATGGAAAAAAACGGGATTGATCATCCTCAATGTGTAGTATGCCACACAGTTCTTAGCAATGACGCCTTGAGACCTAGTCATCTTGAGTGACACTTGACAAAGAACCACAGCGCTTTGACAGAGAAATCAAAAGAGTTTTTTGCTGCTAAACTTCAAAATTTGAAATGCATGAAGCTAGACACTACTGGAGCTTTTCATGAAGTGTCAGCCAAAGTGGTAGAAGCATCTTATGAACTGTCATTGCTCATCGCTAAAGCCAAGAAAGCGTACATAATCGGAGAAACGCTTGTGAAGACTTGCTTGTTGAAAGCAGCTGATATTGTGCTTGGTGTCGAAAGCAAGAAAAAACTATTGGAAATTTTGCTTTCTGACAGTTCCATGAAACGTCGCATCGATGAGCTGACGAAAGATCTTAAACTTCAAGTTGTGGAGGCAGTGTTGGCTTCTCCTTTTTTCGCTATTCAGTGCAACGATACCACTGATGTAGCACAATGCTGTCAGTTGCTTGTCTACATTCGATTCATTAACAATGGAACTGTGAAAGAACTACTTTTTTCGAAGGAATTGACGACCATATCAAAGGCTTTTGCTATTATGAAAACGATTTCCGACTTTTTTGAAGAAAACAGACTTTCATGGGAAAAACTTGTTGGTGTATGCACAGATGGTGCTCCAGCAATGCTTGGCTCTCACCCTGGATTTGTGACATTGGTGAAAGAAAAAAATCCAGCCGTAACCACAACACACTGCGTCATACACAGACAAGTGTTGGCTGCTAAAACCCTTCTAGATAACCTACGTGACTCATTAAATTTGGCCATCAAAGTTGTCAATTTTGTGAAGAACAGTGCTTTAAATATGAGACTTTTTGATGCTCTTTGCACGGATTTGTGAGCGGATCATAAAACTCTTTTGTTTCACACGGAGGTACGATGGCTTTCCAAAGGTAACATGCTTTTGAGATTATTCGAAATGAAAGACCAAGTAGAAATCTTCCTCAAGCAACAGAAGAAAGAAGAGTTATATCATGCATTTATGGACCAGAAGTTTCAACTGTCACTGGTATACCTCATGGACATTTTTGAATCTTTGAACAACTTCAATTTGAAGCTGCAAGGAAACAATGCAGGGAAACATTATAGCACACCACAATACCATCAAAGCATTTACAGAAAAAATCCAGCTTTGGAAACGTCAAACACAAACTCAGATGCCTAACTTTTCTTCTTTTCTGACATTTTCATCTTCGCTGAAAATGAAGGTTTCCAAGAAGTTTATAAAGAGGATGTGAAGAACAAAACTGTGTTTCATCTAGACTACCTTGCTGACGAATTCATCCGCTATTTTCCAGACAACTTTTCTGGCAATCCCATTCATAAATTAGTACACAATCCATTCAACGTTGATGTCAATTGATTTCCAGAAGTATTGCAAGAACAAGCACTCGAAATAAAATATAATTCAAATGCAAAAGATAATTTCCAAAACACAAGCTTGGAGGAATTTTGGATAAAATATTTCCCAATGTACTTGAAAGTTGGAGAAGCAGCGCTATGTATTATTCTTCCATTTTTGTCAACGTACCTCTGTGAAAAATGCTTTTCAAAGTTTAGTCACATTAAAAACAAAACAAAGAAATCAACTGGATGTCAAAAACGATTTGTATTGTGCACTTTCGTCTTTCAAAACTAGGATTTCCCAACTCATGAAGAAAATGAAGCATCATCCTTCACATTAAATTTGATTTGTTTCTGCTATTTCTTATGTTAAATTACATTTTTATTAAATTTTTGTGCCAAGAAAAACTATTTGTGCATATTTTTAATTTTAAATAATTTTATACCAAGTTTTTGTGTTTATTTTTTATTTTAAATTACAAATTGAATTTTTTGTTAAAAGGATGGATGATGGTAGAGAAGAGGTAGGGGGGCATGAGGGTTTCTCAAAAATCACAAGGGAGGCGTGATGCCGAAAAGTTTGGGAACCACTGCTCTAGATGGTACTGGGTCCTGCCATGAGGGCAGAGGACTGAACTCAATGACTCTCTTGAGGTCCTTTCCAGTTCTAGTGTTCTATGATTCTCTTAATGAGCATCCTTCCCTTTCTTCTTCTAAGTATCTTCTCATCTTGGCCATACTTGCAGCATTCGCTGACAAAACTGTGCATGTGACAGTTGAATTTTTTTTCATGATTGTTACAGCTTTCACTCTTGCTTCTTTGAAATATTCCATGGTGTGGGCATTTCCCGATACATCTATAGTTTCGGAAAGATATGCAACTCCATCTTCTGTTGTCACAAAGGCACATATTACTGTATCATTGTGTATATTGCTCCACCATTGAGGCTTAAATTGGGAATTCTTCCCTCCATATTTCTTGCACACAGTTGAAGTTCCTTTTAAGCCACTGTATCGAGCAACTTTCCACCAATGTCTGCTCTATTAGGTGGAGTGTAGCCTGGTCATAAGGACCCAACCATGTCAATGAAGGTGTTTATTGTTAAAAATGCAAAAAGGAGAATTAATGACATAAATGAACCAAGCTACCTTTCATCTATGGTGTCGTCTTGGTATTTGTTGGTCGTCACTACAAACCTATTCATGGTGGTGGTTTTACTGGATGATTTCATTCTTTTGCTTACTACTAATACTTTGTAGTCTGAAATACATTTAGTTGCAACACTGCTGCTAAAAGTGCCCACAGATGACTCTGAAGTTGTTGCATATAAAGTCAAAGTCTGTTATGCTTAAAAGGGATCCTAAAACAAAATTCAAAAATTATTTTGAATAGTTGTCCTTCTCACTTTGACTTTAACAGGGTTCAAAAAAGAGCTAGATAAATTCATGGAGGTTAGGTCCATCAATGACTATTAGCCAGGATGGATAGAAATGGTGTCCCTAACCTCTGTTTGTCAGAGACGGGAAATGGATGACAGGAGAGGGATCACATGATGATTACATGTTCTGTTCACTCCCTCTGGGGCATCTGGCATTGGCCACTGTTGGAAGACAGGATACTGGGCTAGATGAACCTGTGATCTGACCCAGTATGGCTGTTCTTATGTTCTTATGTTCACTCCATTATTCAGTTAATCATTTACATTTTCTTCAGCAAGGATGGAGATCCAATTTCAAATTACCAAAGAAGACTGAATGCACTTACAGTGCATGGAATTCTGGTGTAAGCCACATTGAACTCACTGGCTTTTCTTTAAAAAAGTACAAAATGAGGTTCCCTTGGGAAAGCTGAGTTATGCTGAAATAAAACAAGGAACAGACTTATGGAATCACCATTATGATCTGTGGCCTGATGTTCCAAAATAACGGGTTGTATTATGTAATATAAAATAAGAAAATGATGCCCACTGGCAACAGGCAACTCTAGCTAAGCGAAACTTTTTTTTTCTAGCAACGCCCAACATAGCAAACAGCATGGAAATTTATTTATTTATTAAATCATACTGTAGTGGGACGGTTGCTACACTCTGGCTGGATGGGATTAAAGCAGGCTAGTGAGTGCCTGCATAACATAACAAGTAATCAGTAAAGGGCTTATAGGGAGCCAATCAGAGGGTGGCTTGCTGGGACAGCCCCATTTATAAGGAGCTGGTCAGGAAAGCAGGGGGTAATTGGGTCCTGACCAGGGAGGGTACAGGAATGGTTCGATGGGTGAAGTACCTTAGGGGTAGTAATGCTGGGTAGGTTTAAAGGAACAGAGAGAGGGGCTCTGGACTGGTACCTGCCAGGTGCAAAGGTCATAGGAAACTGACCCAGTGAGAATGAGCAGTAAAGGGGGAATAAATGAAGGCAAGACAAGGCTGCCACCAGAGGGTCCCTGGGTAGGGTAGTGGGCCTGGATCCCCTGCTTCTTTCTTGTACCACATCTAGCCACCACAAAGCATGGCCTTTATAAACTGTGGTTTGCCCAAGGCGAGGGGCTAGACTTTGGCTGCAGTTGGCTATGGTGTCAGGAGTGGGATTGAGGACTACCGATACACCCCTGGGAGGGGGAGAGAACACAGTGGTGGGCACTGTTGGAGGACAGTGTCCTGAAGAGGACACTGCAGTCCAGGGAATGATGCAGGTTGGGATGTAAAATTTTGATTAACTGGCTAATTAAATAGTCTATTTGATTAGTCAATAAGGGTGTCTCTCCCTTTGCCGTGTAGCAACAGCTCCAGGGCGAAAGTGCTGCGGGGAGCACAGGGCCAGTGGGGAACTATTAGTCCCCAGCTGACCCTGGGCTCCACGCAGTGTTGCCACTTTGAAATACTGCGTGCCGGCTGCACGTGGCATTTCAAAGCGGCAGACCCCAGGCTCCACACAGCACTACCGCTTTGAAACGCCGTGTGCAGTCCAGGCCAGCTGGGGACCCCGGACTGCATGCGGCATTTCAAAGCAGCAAACCCCAGGCTCCATGTGGTGCTGCCACTTTGAAGCACCCCCTTCTCTCTGCCCCCCCTTGCTGCCTCTTTCTCATAGAGGCAGCAAGGGTGGGGGGGAAGCGACTAGTCGACTAGAGTGTTGACTCTTCAATAAGCTTTTGCTTATCAAATAGTCAACTAGTCATTCACATCCCTAGATGCAAGTCCACTGAGACATGAGGGAAAGTGGAGTGATGATGGGTTAAACACCAGCCAGAAGGTGGCACACCCAACAGTCAAAGTTAAACCCCAAATGTGACCAGCAAGAGGTGTCGTGGCAGTGTGTCGACTCTGCTTAAATCTAAAAGGTAAATCTAAAAGGCATAGAGAGAATCTTGAAGAATGGTTGCACTGCAAAGAGAATTATTTAATTTATTAACCAACTGATCTACATTGTTCTTTAGACATAGCCACATCTTCATCCACATTATTTTCTCCCAATAAGCAGTTTTCCCTATGATGTTTTATTCTAGCAATTAGACTATGCATCATCTTCTTGCACTGCTTACACTTGACACATTTTCCATTTTTACCCAGGAAAGGAATTTTTTCAAATTATTCCCAGATAGGGTCTCTCTTACACCAAGAAGCCATGACAGTTTTTCTGTGGCAAAAGTGTGTGGGAACATAGGAAGCTGTGTGTGTGCTGAATAATGTCTTCTCTTTTTGTTTTCAGTCCACTCCATTGTTCCTTTTTATGTTGCCTCCATCCTTTCCTTTATATTGTCTCTTTGTCTTTGAAACAATGTCTTAACTAACTCCTCTGTTGTGGCTGGCCCAGCTCCTCCACAACCTAAGCAGAGAACAAAAACAATCTTGTCCAGACCGTGTCTTTCTTTGCACATGTAACTGTAGTCTGCTTGAGAAACAGATAATGAAAGCCCAGAATTTTCAAGAGGCAAGAGCTGGTAGATAGGCTGAACAGACTAGAGCCGTTAATTCATTTTTATGAGACGACAAGTGTAGGTTTAGCATGTTGTGATGAGATTTAATTGTAACTTATTGCTTAAATGAAAGAAATTTAATATTTTATTGATTTTTTTAAAAAAATAAAAAATAAATAAAAAGGCTTTTTTTAAAAAAAGTCATTGATTTTTAGCCACCCTGATAGTCACTGGATCAGAAACTGGAACTCAAGTGTTTCTCCTATTCACGTCACTACCCTAACCACTGAGCTACCTTCTCATTTTCACTCTTTTACTCTTTGGTCCATTGACTATATAATATTTTATACCAGTATGTGTCTGATTAGCCAATCATCCACATATGAATAGACATGGATGTCTTTTCTTCTCAGATGTGCTGCTACTACTGCTATGCTTTTTGTCAAGGCTCCCAGTACTGTGGAGAGAATGCAAGTCTTTGTATTGCTACTGATTGGGCCCTACTCAAAATCACAGATACTGCCTGTGGGATATGAAAGTATGTGTCCTGCAGATCAAAAGCTTATCTTGAACCTGAAAGGAGAGGTTATTGGAAGAAAGTGTTGCTATTTGAGACAAAGAAAGTAGAAGCCTCTTTTCTTTACTCCCAGAGGTACTCTTCTATGGCTCCTAGTCAAAATGGAGAAGTCACTTCTTTTAATGACCTTTTGTGAGAAGGACTCTTGAAGGAGGTCAGGAAAAGTGTGACTAGGGTCTAAGTGAAACTGACTGGCATAGACCAGCATATCTACTTACATATCCACCCATCTGTCCATTTGATGGAAAAGGACAAGGCAGCATTCAAAACAGATTGGCTCTTGAGAGGTTACAGTATTGGTCTTAACCGTCATGTCAAAAATGCTGCCTAGAAACAGGTATGAATACATCTTTGGTCAAGAAAGGAGATAGTCTTTTTCTGGAATATCTAGGCTTCTTCCTAGTTTGGTATTCATCAGATGTGAGTAGGTAGACATCTTCTGACTAGATTGTCCTTGATACCTAAAAGGCTTGCAGTTTAGGGCTGATGTTCATATGGTTAAGAAGCATAGGGTATCCCTGAAATTTCTGGAGGTAATTCAAGGTGTTGGTACATTTGCTCAGTAGTGTTCTGCAGCTCATCATAGATGCATTAAACTTGTGGCCAGTGGCCACGGATCTGGCTGCTGTGTCTAAGGTGTCCATGGTTGCTTGTAATGACATCTTGGCTACTAGGTGGCCTTCCTTAATGCTATATTGCAGCTCCTTTATAGCATCGTGTAGAAGTCTGTATATGAAGAGACACCTTTCTAATGGGAGGTAATTATGTTTGTTATGATGGGGGAGGAAGGCTAAATTCCCTCTAGGGTGCATGCCTGTGCAGGCACACACAAAGAATTTTAATCCTGCCCACCTCCTCATCAGACCTGCACAGCAGCATTCATCTTCCTCAGACCTGGAAGGTAAGCTGCTGATGGGAGGCTTGTGGGAGAGTGGGTGAGCCAGGGCTGAGTGGTGGCTGCTCAGCTGCTCCAGGGGTAGAGCTACATGGTGGACAGCTGCCCCATGTATCAGGGCTGAAGTCGGGGTGCTGGCTCCAGCCCTGGCACACAGGGCAGCCACCTGCCACGCAGCCCTGCCCGGGGAGCATCTGGGCAGCCCCCATATGTGGCCCTGGCCCCAGCTCCAGCCATTCCCCAGGGCTGGAGCTATAGCTAGGGCAGACCATGTGGCGGCTGCCAGAGCTGGAGCTGGGGGCGCAGTGCAGCTGCCTCTCTGGACAGGACCATGGTTTGGCAGCTCTGGCCCCAGAAGCAGCCACTCCATGGCCCCAGTTCCAGCCCCGACACATGGGGCAGCTACCTGCCACACTTCCCTATGGCTGGAGCTGCTGCCTGGTTGTTCCTTGGGTGGGCTGCGTGGTGGGCAGCTGCAGGAGATGGAGCCTGGTCTGTAGCGTGACTGCTCCAGGGGCCGGGGCCAGAGTGTACCCCAGCTCCAGGGACAGCTGCACCAAAGCCTGGCCCGGGAGCAGCCAAGCAGCCACCATGCAGCCCTGGTCACAGCTCAGCCTTGGGGAATGGCTGAAGCTGGATCCAGGGCTGCGTGGCAGCTGCTTCGCTGCTCCTGAGGCAGGGACATGTGGCGGGCAGCTGCCCCATATGCCGGGGATGGAACTGAACCCGTGGTGCAGCTGTCCTCCCGAATTTGGCACCAGCAGGGAGCGATTCAACGCAGCACCTACCAGGGAGGGGTGCACCTGTGTGAGCCTCCTATTCCTCAGGACCAGGCAGGTGCTAGGCTGGGCTGGGTGCCAGTAATGGCAAGGTGGGTGGCAGACTGTGTGGGTCCCAGGCGTGATGGCAGGATGGATAATTGCCAAGCATGGTGCCAGATTGGGAGGGTGCAAGGCTGGGTGGGTGCTCAGTTGGGAACTAGCCAGGGGCTGCCAGCTGGGGGGTACCAGATTTGGAGGGTGCCAGGCTGGATGCCAGGTTAGGTGCCAGCTGTGCTAGATTGGGGGTGCCATACAGGGGGTGGCAGGCTGGTTTGGTGACAGGACGTATGCCAAGTTGGATGAGTGCCAGATTGGGTGCCAGGCAAGGTGGTTTGCAGGGTGGATTGATGTCAGGGAAGGTGCCAGGCAGTGTGCCAGGCAGGGTGGAAGCTAGGCTGGATGCCAGTCTGGGTGGTTTTCAGCATGGGTGAATCAGGGTTTGTGTTGAGTTTCAATAAAAGCCTTTAGTGACACAGTGGTTTTTAAAATCTCTTCCAGGTCCCCACCTTCCGCACTTAGAGTGCCAGAGTGGGTAACAGTCTTGACAATATTTTGCAAGGAGAACCTAGTAACTAGTGGTTCACGGCTGCAGTGATACCGAAAAGCAGGCCTTTCTCCCAAATAACTCCAGTTTCTCGGGGGCAGGTCTTTATCTTTGTGAGTGCTCTTTGCCTGCTTAGATTATTTATGCATAGCAGAGACAGGTATGTATAGGAACTAAGGAACCCCAGGTTGGTGGGTGAATATAAAGCTTGTCAACTCCCTTAGGGATTCCTGGTAATATTTCTCTGCACTTTTGGCCATGAGCAGTACAGTACCTAGTGTCTGCACAGGACTGTAGCTGGATCTAGAATGCCAACACTAATAGCTAGCACTTTCCTGAGAGGAGCAAGTAAGTGCAGAATATCAAAAAGCTAGTGAGCTTTCCCTCTGACAAGTGTCTCAATATCAAGAATCTCACAAATTATGAAGAACACTCTTGAAATGTTTATAAATCAGTCAACAGTACTGGGGTTGAAGAAATGGCTTTGTCCAAGATCCAGTAGTGCAGACTTTGGTAGCATGCCTATGGCTTTTACCACCCTGAGAAAGAGGAAGGGTGCTCTGATTACTACTAGGGTGTGCTAGGGACTCAGCTAAAGATCTGTTCTACTATGGGATCAGTGAGCACCAGCAGGGAACCTGCAGTTGTTGGAGCATGGTGTAACCTGTGGCGGGTGGTACCAAGATGCAAAGAGTGAAACAGGGGCAGAGCACAGACCTGCTGCTATGGGGCATATGGGGCTCCTCAGACCCAGGGGCCACTACCCTAGTTTGCATTCCTATCAGTTATGAGTGGTAGTACCAGAAGTACAATGACAGAAGAGAATCACAGCATTTTCTTTCAAGACTCAAGCACAGACCAGGTGCCATGTCTATCCCTATGTTTGGGCCTCTCTTGCCTTGAAGAAGAGGCTCTATGGATATTGGTCTTCTGTGCTGGGGTAGGATAAGTATAGCTGGTGCTAGGGTGAACTCTACTGCTGGATCCCTTCCTGACATTAATGATCTTTTGTCGATACTGATCTTGGAGATTGAATACCAGCTGGCAGGGGCACTTGCAGAAGAGGACTTAGGCATTGGATCTACTGTAGAAGACAATCCTCTCTCTTTGGGGTCTGAAGTGATCCACACGGACTGTTCAAGGAAATACAGGTTCAGATAGGACTTCCATGGACTTCTGTTCCTGGCTTTCTGTGTTCAGGCAGAGAAAGATTTGCATGTTGAGCACCAGTCTGGAATGTGGCTTTTACCAAGGCAGACTAAACAGCAGCTGTGTTTGTTGCTCAGAGAAATTAAATCATTACAGGATGAGCAAGGTTTAAAGCCTGAATCAGAGTTTGAGTCCATCATTTAGTGCAGGAAAAGGCATTGAGTGCCAAAGGAAAAAGAAAAGTTGGAGAGTTTTTTGTTTGTCTTTAAAAACGGTTTGCCTGGAAAAAATAAGAAATCAAGAATAACAGAAAGGAATTTAGTCCTAATTAGCTAAGTTAGAGGAGAAAAAATTCTAAGGGATAGCAAATGAATGCTGCTAGTTCCATCTTGCTGCTGTGAGCATAAGAAGGAACTAAGGAAAAGAGTTGCAGCACTTTGCAAATGCAAACATTTAATATAAAAATCAGAATCAAGACAGTACTATCCAAGTACAGAGGGAAGCAGTATGAACAATACATACAAGTGTACAGTGTAAAATAAAATATGTTATCATTGGAAATTAAAAATTCAATAAGATTATTTCCTGTTTTCAGTGTCTCTGCTGAAAGAAAAAACAAAATCTTAGTGCTTAATCTGACTAATGAGAAAAACAGCACACTTTCAATAGTAATGATTATTTCAGTGAACAGATGCATGCAGAATATCTCATAGAACATTGACACTTTAAGTGTATTTCCACCAAAATACATTTTCACCAAAATATATTTCTATTTCAAGCATTCTTCCTCAATTTTTTTCCATTCAATGATACTCTCTCACTCTAATTACTCTCAGAAATGACATTTGAACATCAGAGTTAGGAGAAATATAGCACTTTCTATTGAATAACTTATTCAAGTTGTTACAATAAAAGCAACCATCAGAAGCTGCAAAAGCTAAGAGTATTCACAGAGTTATGAAGATTTGTTAGTAAAATTGCATAGAATTTCCTCTGAAGGTAAGAGACCCCAGAGACCATTGGATAATTCTAGTGGAATACATTTACATGCAGTATTTGGTAAAAAAGACAATTGTGTGTGGGAAGTAATTAAAAAAAGTAACCTGTGATGTTAAATTTTTTTAACGTATGCCACCGTGTGTGTGTGTGTGTTTTACAACAGAAGAGCCACACCAATGTAAGTGTATCAGTGAAAACTCTTATAGATGTGTTGCACAGATGTGTTGCACAGGTATTGGTCTAAATCTTTTTTTTATGCCTGTGTATTTATACTCTAATTATTACGATTTTTATATTACTGTAATGTCTAAGAGCCTTAGTCATGGACCAGAACTTCATTATATATTAGGAGATTGCATCAACACAACTAAATCATTGTTTCTACACTGATGCAAACATTCAGTATGCAAACTGGGAGCTGATGCAGCTTCAACTAAAATGAACAAACCTTCCTAATGCTAGCCATCCATCCAGTTAGCAGTTATTTTAGTTTAAAGATAATGTTTAATCACATATGAATATGTGTCTTACAAAATGAATCAGGGATTGTCAAATAGTGACAATCATTTGTAAGAAATTGTCATCCCTACTTTGAACTGTGAGTTCCCAATATTTTCTGTTAGACTCTTAAATATTTTAATATAGGTTTTTTGTTTATATTGTTCACTATAAGAATTCTATTGTGCATGTATTTGGTTCAGTTATGAATTATTTTAGTCCAAATTCCAGAAGGAAGAAGAATGCCACAAAAAAGTAATAAATAATGAAACACAGAAACTGAATATGCAAAGGATTTTAAAATAATAATTGTTTCCCTGCCCCCAAAATAAACAGAGCTCACTGAATGGATAAATGTCTGTAAACAGAAATGACAATTTAATATAATTGTTTTCACTATTTACATAGTGAATGTTTAATAGGTAACAGCAAAGCCTATTTCAATGTCTGTATGAAGCAGACACAACTTGTAACAGTTTATAGTGGAGGCCACCTGACCAACCCATCCTTTGCCTTAGCTGCCCACACATTGGCCCCTTGCATGCTCCCCTCCTTGCTACCTCCTCCCCCCAGTTCTCCCTCTCATAGTCCCCTCTGCACTTTGCCTCTTCGCTTCACAACCCAACGGGTCACATCCTGCTCTCAGCCGTGTGGAGAACTAGTCCCTCGTAGGAACACTCAGCACATCTGCAGCTTTCCTTCCCTGCTGCGTTTAGCACCTAGGAAAACTTGAGATCCTTCTACATGGGGTGTTGCTCAGGAGGAAGCAAGCTCTATGTATGCCAAAAGCACGTGGAGCTACATGCAGTGCCAGATGGGCAGCCTCTCCACCTCTCAGATAAGTGTTGAGAAGCACATTCCAGCTTGTTCCTGACCCAAACAAACTGACTCCCAGGCACAGTCCCGGGCAGAAGTTAAAGCCCTTTTTGCCCCTCTGCTACCCCAATAGGCCCAGGCCCTGACTCCAGTGAGTGTGGGGCTGTTCCACCCTAGGTTTTGTGCCTGAGGTAGAAGCCACATGCAACACCGTTCCTCCTACAGAAGGTGCCCTCCTCAGCTGAGCCACCTCTGGCTGGGCTCTGGGGATGGTGGTTGTTTCAGAGAAATTGGGAATGGATCTGCTGGTTCCCCCAGCCCAGCTCCCTGCTGCAATACATCAGGAACAGCCCTGCTATGCCTGCTACCACTGCCTGCTCTAACGGCCCTGCCTCGCCCCAATGTGCTGCCCAGCTGGTTGGTCCCTCCATAGAGAGCCCCATGACTCAGCCCCGCCTGCTCAGACTCCTGGACTGCACTGATTCCACCTTGCAAACCCCCTAGTGGCTAGAGAGGGCAGAACTGGGAGGACACGACCCCACATGCCCTACCCACGTCACCTCTGCTTTGAACTGTGTGACAGAACTGTGATTATTATATAAGAAAATCCATCTTTTGTACCCACCAATGTGAGCAAAGGGAAGAGCTGCATGTGTACCTTAAGGATCCAGTATGCATTATTTCAATGCAGAATTGTGAACATTACATAAACTGCAAACATTACATAAATTACAAATATTTTATTAGAGGGTATTATCGGTAACAAGCTGAAATATGTTCTCTTCCAGATATTGATAACAATGTTAAATAAGCCCTCTGGGGCTCTGTTAGCAATGATTCCCCATTTATAATTACAAATGTGGGAGCAGTTAAAGCATTTGTCTGCCTATGCTCCAGGTAGACTAATTGTTGTCAGAATAAGGCAGAGCTGAACTGAACAGTGGAGGCAGTAGTTAGCTCTGCATAGCAGAGATGTGTTTCCAAGATCTGTGGATTACTTAATATGTGAGATAAAGCGGTGATTATGATATGAGGATCTATGTTTTGCATCCTCTCATGGGTGAGGAAAGGGAAGCGGTGCATGTGTCCCTTCAGGATGCAGTATACAACATTTCTATGAAAAACTGTTTAAGTTTTGTTAAGACATAGGTCTTTTATTATGAAGCATACTGTCAGCAGTGAGGAAGAGTAAAAGAAGATTCTAATCCTTTAATAATAGTTAAGTGAAAATATAGGTTGAGATGGTATCCTGTGAGTAATGGTATATCTACATTTGAGCTTGGAGGTGTGATTCCCAGCTCATATAGACATAACTTGGACAGAGCTAGTGCCAGTAACACACTAAAAATAGCAGCTCAGCCAGGATAGCATGGGCAGCGGCTCAGGCATGCTACCTGAGTACAAACTTGCCTGGAATCCCTGTATACGTAATTGGATAGCTAGCCTGAGATAGGGATGTAAGCAATTAGTCGACTAGTCAACTATCCGATAAGCATAAGCTGATCGGACAGTCGACAAATCCCTTGACTAGTCGGAAGCAGCAGTTGGTGCTGGAGGGAGCTGGACTAAAAGCCAAGCTCCCCCCAAGCACCGTCTCTGCGGGGGACAAGGGAGGCAGTGGGATAGCGGGGACCAGGCGCAAGCCAGGAATTAGCTGATTCCCGGCTCACGCCCAGGCCCAGGATGTTGTGCCTCTGCTTTTTAAATATATGAAGAGCCTGCTGGTTCTTAATATATTTTAAAAGCAGAAGTGCAGCAGGGGGGGCCCAGCACGAGCAAGACAGCTGATTCCTGGCTCATGCCGGGTCCCCCACGCTGCGCACCAGCCTTTTAAATGTATTAAGAGCCTATTGGCAGGGCCGCAGCGGGGGCTGAGATCTTACCCCGCTGCGGCTCCTCCACTTATCAACTAATCGACTAGTCAATGGAAATTCCATCAACTAGTCAATTAGTTGATTAAACTAAATTTAACATCCCTAGCTTGAGCTGCTGCCCATGCTACTCTGTGTAGGTATTTTTATCATACTAGTTCAAGTCAAGCTAAACAGATCCATCTGCACAAGCTGGGAATCCACACCTCCCAACTCAAATGTAGACATACCTTCAGGACAAGGGATCTATAAAAGACTGTAAAATGGTTCTTAAACTGTACATTTGGTATTTTTTCTGGGCAGCTGGCAAAGCATAAGAGTGTATGCCAGGATATGAACACTTCCAAATCTTATAGTGCTAATAGCCAGCATGAATATGTGCTCTACAGATATTCAGGCACTGCTGGCAGACGGAAGATGGTGTGCAACATGTTTTCTCCCCCCTCCATTTTTGTCCTTTGATAATATTAAACAGAATCAGATAAATGAGAGTGAATGGATCATAAAAGGATGTGAAGAGCTTGTACATTTCAGCAACTGTGGGATAAAGGTATGTGTATTAATGGTTAACTGGGACATTGCTGAAACAGGGAAGAGTTAAGGATGCCAGGGCTACCTTAGCTGTATAGTTCTTAATTTTCCTCAACTCAGCATTCTGCAAGGGAATAACATATTACCCAGCAACCCTGACTTTCCGATAACGTAGTTTTGTTTCCATTGAATTTCCTAGGGGTTTTTTTTTTAAACAAAAAAAGATGTGTTGTTAGTAGGAGTTAGCAGTCATTTAGACAGTTGTACATATCACATTCTACAATTTGCATATTGAACCAACTGCTCTCTCTCTCTCTCACACACACACACACACACACAAAGCTGGGTCCACCAGCCATGCCCCGACCCAATGAATGCATGCTCCTCTCCAACTTGACCCCTCCCACCACAAGCAGGAAATGCATCTTCCTGAAGTCTTCACTCCCTTGTACACAAATGGTTCTGCTGCTGTTACTTACCCCTCCTGTAACCAGTCTCTCATGCAGTGCCTGGAAGGAAGGATAACCATGTTACAATGGAATAGCCCTTCCACCTGAGGCCCCCCCCCTTCCAGGCAGCTTGTAAGCACTTCAGAAATTTGTGAAGTGGCCCGCCTTCAAAAATTACTGCCCACCCTTGGTCCAGAGCCTAGCCAGGAGCCACAGTAGCAAGGAAGAATGTGAGGAGGGCACGAACACAGACATGTATGAAATCCTTGAGTGGAGCAATTGGCAGATGCTGGTAGCAGTCAATTCTGTTGACAAAATGGAACACCAGCTCTGGTGCTGTGAAACAAGCACAGACTGGTGAGACTGCATAGTTACGGAACTGTGGGATGATGACCAGTGGTCTATATGTGTAAAGCCACTTTCATGGAACTTTGCAAAATGCTTTCTCCTGCCCTGAAGTGGAGCAATACCAGAATGAGACCCACTCTGACAGTGGAGAAGCAAGTGGCAATAGCCATATGGAAGCTTGCAACATCAGACAATTACCGGTCATCTGGGAATCAATTTGGAGTGAGTAAATCTACAGTGGTGACTGCTGTGAGCCAAGTAGCCAAGGCAATCAAACCCGTCTGCTATGAAGGCTAGTGACTATGGGAAATATGCAGGACATAATGAAGGGCTTTACTACCATGGGGTATGCTAACTGCAGTGGGGTGATAGATGGAATGCATATCCCTATCTTGGCACCTGACCACCTTGCCAAAGAGTACATAAACCACAAGGGCATCACAGGTGTGGGAATTAGTCTCCGAGGGGTAGCCGTGTTAGTCTGTATCTGCAAAACAACGTGGACTTCTGAGCACCTTAAAGACTAACAGATTTATTTGAGCATAAGCTTTTGTGGGTAAAACCCACTCCATCAGATTTTGGAGTCAGGTGTGAGAATAACAGCCTTCTGTTCCAGGAGACACCACTGACAGTTGAATGGAAGCCCCCCCCCCCCACCTCATTCTAGGTTGCCTGTGAGGGGAGACTATGGAAATTAGTGAGGTGGGCAGGTTGGTCAGCACAGTGTGGAGGAGGGCTCTGTGCTCCATATGCTTTTCCTGTGCCTCTCCAGGCATGTTAGCAACTCTGTTTGCTGCCCCAAAAGCTCAAGATCTCCTCCTGAGTCTTGGCTTCACGTTACTGCACATTCTCCTCTCCTCATGCTCCATTTGCATCTCCTGCAGCATCATTCTCTTCTACACACTTAATTGTGCCCTGTCCATGCAGGCGGATTCCATTTTCTCATTGAACATGTCATCCCAATTACATTTTTTTCACCTTCTGATCTGTGATAGCTGAACAGCTGGAGGAGTGAACAACAGAATCACTGTTGCACTCACTGTAACAAAAGAAGTGAAGGGCAGGCTTTAGAGTAGATACATGGAAGAACACAGAAAAAGTGAAGAGCAGACTTTAGATAATGTACATTGTAGAGCACAGAAGCTAATCTCTTATGATGAAAGATTATCTGTCCAACACAATAGGCATGTGTTATGTATAATGCCTAAGTTATGTTTTTAAGCACCCACTAGGCAGCAGGTACATCATGCTCATCTTAAGGGAGCAGCAGCTGGATTTAATATAGTGGCAGGTATGATAAGGAACAGATTGGGGTTTGTTCTTTTGCTTCCACTTTGAAAGTATGTGCAACAGGGTGGCTGCAAATAGCAGCTACCACGGCCAGGCAATCATCTGTGTTTACAAAGGGAGGCCATGATTCTGAGGTACTGTACCAGGGGAGAAGTGCCAGGTATAGCAGCACAGCAGGGGCTCATGTGGTTACCGTGTGTTCGGCCCCCTCTTCCCCCCCCGTTTGCCAGGAGAGTGCAACTTTCCCTTCCCATAGGACCCTGCTGTGGAAAGAGGGGCCGGGTGTGGCAGCAGGGCAGGGAATCACATGATCGCTATGTGTTCAGTACCCCCCATTTACCGGGAGAATGCAATTTTCCTTCCCGCAGGAGTCTGCCAGTGGGTGTGGGGGGGTTCAAGTGCAGTGGCTGGGCACGGGCTCACGCAATCAGCAAATCATGCTTTATTGGGGATGAGCAAATGGAGGTGTACTACCTCAGTGGTACCAGTTAATAGCTTCGCCTGCTTCATCCAGGTTGTCATGTGCAATATCAGTCTTCTCCAAATCACACAGAATGATAATGGATATTGACTGAATGTGGCCAGAAACCTGGACTGTAAGCTGCAATGCTTTGTGCTGCAATGATGCCAGATCACTTACTGCTGGCTTGGTGTGGAAAGGTGTCCTACCATGGGGGACAGAATAAGACAGACCTCTCCAGAAACCTTGAGAAAAGAGTGAAAGAATTCTTCTACGAACTTTATGGACATGTGCAGGGATGATTCCCGCTCTCTCTCCAGACACATTAACAAACTGTTCGGGGAGTCCCCTCTGTATAGGAAGAGTGGCCACCACAGATCACACCCACTTGCCTTAACCCACTTGTAGCATGATTAAAAATGTGAACTCACCAGTAGTGCCCTCCCCACGATCAGAGCCCAGCAGCGACACGTCCTGGGAGGAGGGAATTGTCTCCAAAGTTATAAAAAGGTCCTGGCTGGTGGTGACATTGGATGCTCCGCTCACCTGATGACCGTTCTCCTCCTCCTCCTCCTCCTCCATTTCTTCATCCACAAAGTCCTCCCCACTGTTGTCTGAGGCTGCCTGAAGACTCTCTTGGAAGCAATCCACAGACAGGGTTGGGACACTGGCCGGGTCTTCCCCTAGAATCCTATATACCTGTTCACAGAAGTGGCATGTTTGTGGTGCTGACCCACATTGTCCGTTTGCATCCATTGTCTCCTGGTATGCTTGCCTGAGTTCCTTTATTTTCCCATAGCATTGCTGAACATCCCTGGCATATCCTTTTTCCACCATGCCCAGTGCAATCTTGTCATAGATATCAGTGTTTCTTCTGCTGCTTTGTAATTCTGACTGAACAAATCCCCACACAGCAATCAGGCCCAGGATTTTCTGCACACTTCATTCTGTAGCTAGTTTGTGAACCTGGGCATTTGTGGTCAGGTGCGTTGCTGAGGTGCGTTGTCTGCTCTGCTCACCATGCTGGCTAAACGGAAAATGGAATTCAGATTTTCCTGAGGCTTTTCCTGAGCACCTGGAGAGCAGCAGAGTTGAAAGTGCTGGCCAGAGCAGTCACTTTAGGGCACTGTGGAACATCTCGTGGAGTCCAAAAATGTCAACTTTCACAGCACTTCAACTGTACTACCCTAAAGTTGACTATGCAATAGAGGTGTTAGAGTTTAACTGGTTAACCTGGTAACCGATAAGTTGATGCTTAGGTAACTGATAAGTTGATGTCCAGGTAACAGTTAAACTCTGGTGGGGCCAGCAAGGCTGGCAGCCCACAAAGCTGGGAGCCCGCAGAGCTGGGAGCTCACAGTGCCAGCAGCCCACAAGGCTAGTGTGGCCAGCAGCCCATGAGGCCAGCAGCAACTAGCAGTCCGTGGGGCCAGCAGTGCCAGGAGCTCACGAAGCCAGGATCCAGTGAGGCTGATGGGTATGACAGCCTGCAAGGCCGGGAGTCCCTGAGGCTGGCAGCACCAAGAGCTCATGGGGCTGGCAGTCTATGAAGCTTGTTTAGCCATGTAACCAATTTAATTTTAATTGCTTACATGTTTACTATTTTTAAGGAGTTTTTACATCCCTACTCTGCAAGGTCCAATTTACCATTGCTCCTCTTGATGAGCAGGAGTACCAAAATCAACTTTAACAGTCTGTAAAGTCAGTGAGCAGGCATGCTGGCTCCCAAAAGACTATAAATGCAGGGGTAGCTGAAGCAGGGGTAGCTGCCAGGACCTGGCAAGAGCTGGGACTGAGCCAGTGTGCCTGCCCGCTGGCTCCCAAAAGACTTTAAATGCAGAGCTACAACAGGGGTAACTGCCAGGACCTAGCATGAGCTGGGACTGGGTCAGCATGCCTGCCCACCAGCTTCCAAAGACTTAAAATGCAGAGCCACAGTGGGGCTAGCTGCCAGACCCAGCATGAGCCGGGACTAAGCCAGTGTGTCTACCCACCAGTTCCCAAGCTCTTTTCAACAAAGAGCTACAGCGGTTCATCGTGTAAACAGCTACACGTTCACATACCTATTCTGTAACCCAGTGAATTTCATTGGAGTCACTCCTGGTTTTCTCTAATGCACCTTACAGCTTGTCTACACCAGCAAGTTGCATTGGTTTAACTTAAATCTATTTAAAAATCAGCTTGGTTAAATGGGTGCAAAGACCTGTGTAGACAGTCATTTTAGTTTAAGAGTTTATACTCATTTAGCTTTAGTGCAGGGGTGGGCAATAATTTTTAATGGGGGGTCACTCCAAGATTTTGGCAAATGGTCAAGGGCCACATTTCTACTGAGGAGGTGTGGGATCTGGGACAGAGGTTGGGTGCAGAAGGGAGCGTGGGGTAGGAGAATGGGGTGTAAGAGAGGGTGTGGCATCTGAGAAGGAGTTTTGGTGAAGGAGGGGGGTTGTGATCTGGTGCAGAGGCTTAGGGTGCAGAATCCAGGAGGGAGTATGGGTGCAGGAGAGGATTCTGGCCTGGGAGAGGAGCTCTGGCAAAGGTTGTAGGATCTGGGAGGGAGTTGTGACCTGGGTGAAGGAGGTGCAGAGAGTTTGGGTGATGTCTTGGGGCAGGGGAATGGGGTGCAGGGTCAAGGAGGGAGTATGGGTGCCAGAGAGGATTCTGGCCTGGGGAAAAGATGTAGGAGAGGGTTCAGGTTCTGGGAGGGGGGTTGTGACCTGGGGGAAAGGCGTACAGAGGATTTGGGTGGTGGCCTGGGGGAGGTAGTTGGGAAGAGAGAGAGAGAGGGTGGGGGTGCCAGAGGCAGGCTCTGGCTGGGAGGCGCTTACCTAGGTAGCTACCACTATGCAATCCTGCAGAAACTTGAAGGCTACAGTCACAAGCTGCTCCATGTGGCTCTGTTCCGGGCAGGGTAAAGGGGGGGAGGGAGGAGGCTTCATTGGCTGCCCCTGCCATCAGCAAAATCTCTAAGCTGCTCTTGGTTGAAAACTGGCTAATGGGAGCTGAGAGATTTTGCTGAGGGGCTGGACAGAGCATATAGCCTCCCTCCTCGCTCCCAGAATAGAGCAACCACATTTAAAGTGGTTGCCGCTGCGCTGTGCTTAAGGGTCCCAGCGAGGCAGCCATGGGCCGGATCCAGTAGCTTGGTGGGCCAGATTCAGCCCACTGGCAGCCTCTTGCCCACCCATGCTTTAATGAGTAAGGATTTGACTTACGCTAAATGGATATAAGCCACTCTTACACCTAAATAAGACCTGTTCAATACATCTTTGGTGCTCAGAGGCATGAAAAAATCCAACCTAACTCTGCAGTGTAGAAACTAGATGGAGAGACTAATGTTTCTGTTGACCTAACTACCATCACTAGATGAGGTAGTCATCCTACAGAGAAAGAAAACCTTCTTCCATCACAACATTCACACAACAGGTTTATGCCAGTACAGTTACAGCACCATAGTTATGCCACTGTAGACACTGCTTCAATACAGCTACTCAGGGATTTACTCTTGTTTAATTGGTTTGGTTTTTAAAACATACCTTTAGTTGAACTACTGCAAGTTTGTTTGTAAACAGTCTTTGATGAGAGTCAGATTCCTTGTCTACTACCATTGGCTCCTTAGCCTCTTCCTACCATTTCACCACTATTTGTACAAGGGCCTTCTTTACAGATCTGATATTGGAATAGTCTTTCTGCCTCTCTTCTCCTCATCAGCTCCCAGATATTTTCTAATTTCAGCCAAATTATCGGTTTCTCTCCCCCCTCTACTTTTGTATTTAGTTTTTATTTTATTATTTAGCTTGTAATATCTGCAGAGCAAACACCTCATCTTCCTTTGCGTATAGTGCTGTACACATTTCAACTTTATAAGGTATTTTAGAATAGTTTGCATGAAAGATGCTATACCAAATTAGACTGTGTAATAGGGAAACAGTTTAACAGTAAGAGTACATCTACACTGCAACACTATTTCGAAATAACTAGCGCTATTCTGAAATAACAGTCTGCATCTACAGAGCAGGCAGTTATTACAAAATAGTGTCAAAATACTGTCAAGCTGGAGGATTACTTACTCCGACTCCTGTAACCATCATTGTACTAGGAATAAGGGAAGTCAGAGGAAGAGTGCTCTATTTCGAAATAACTGCTGCGTAGACACTCCCTATTTTGAAATAAGTTATTTCAAAATAAGATATTCAATTGACGTAGCTCAATTTGGTAGCTTATTTCGAGTTAAACCCTGCAGTGTAGACGCACCCTATGCTTCCATAATATACTCCAACATAATGCACTTTTATATAAAGGTTTTAAATCATATGCCATGTGTCAGATTTTACAAGTACAAAATCTAGACTCAGGCTGTGTCTAGACTACACATCTCTGTCGACAGAGAGATGTAGATTAGGCACATCAAAATTGCTAATGAAGTGGGGATTTAAATATCCCGCGCTTCATTAGCATAAACATGGCCACCACTTTTTTCCCCCAAAATGGAGCTTTTCCAAAAAAAAAAAAAAGGGGGGGGGGGCAGTCTAGACGTGGTTCTGTTGAAAAATAAACCCTTTTTCAAAAGATCCTGTAAACCTCATTTTACAAAGGATAAGGGATCTTTCGAAAAAGGGTTTATTTTTCGACAGATCTGCATCTAGACTGCCGGGTTTGGTTTTTTTTTCGAAAAAGCTCCATTTTGAAAAAAAGCAGCAGCCATGTTTATGCTAATGAAGTGCGGGATATTTACATCCCTGCTTCATTAGCAATTTCAACGTGCTTGATGTGCATCCCTCTGTCGACAGAGGGATGCAGTCTAGACATAGCCTCAGAGTCTCAGCTTCAGAAACATCCAATCTATAGTAGGTTATAAATTTATTTCAACAATGCATTAAATTATAGGCAACACTGACACTGAGTCTGGTTTAGGAAAAAAAATGCTGATAGCGTTCTGTACTAATTTACTTCTCTACCTTATTAAAAGATGCCATTTTCTACTTGTCTGTGAGGATAAATGACTCAATAAAATATTTCATGCACAATACTCAAAATTTTCCACACCACTACCATAAGATAGTGAGACGAGTAATCAGTGGGCGAAGTATTATACTGTTTTTAGATGTATTTTAATTTTCACCTGCCTAGACAATCTGCAAGAGTGGATTAATTTAATACATAATCACCATCTGGGGGCAGAGTGACAAGACAAAGTTATAGCAAAATTTTCCCTTCAGATGCATGAATTGGGCTCCTGGGCCTTGTCTACACCAAGCTTTAATTAAATAGCTATATTCACAATCTCTCACTGTTGCGCTACCATTGGTAAAGCTCTACTGATGATAAAGTTAGTGCACATCAGCTGCTAACATTTTTACCTTTCTGTTGTGTAGCTCCTCAGCATCAAGACTACATTAGTGCAGTTGCACCCATGGGGGATTTTAGAGTAAAAGCTCAATGCAGACAGAGTGCCCTGGATTTTGGCCTCCACTGCAGTTCCTGTACACTAGCTCTGGAAGGATTCCCCAGTGGTGCAGAAAAGGTATAATGTAGTTTATGTTACCTCTCCTTGTAGCCCTGGCATTAGGGCGCACCAGGGACATGATTGGGAAGGCAGAGATATAGGAAAGGTGGAAGCATCCCCAAATTACACAGTACTCAAGTTATTCAGGGCTGCTGGACAGCTCCCTCCACAAGGAGACACAGCAACTGACTACATTAAAGGGGTGGAGAACCTTTTTGGGTAGGGGGACACCGAAATATCAGTCAGGTGCCACACATAAATGAGAAGAAGAAAAAAAGCCATCTCACTCACCTGGCCACCAATTGAGTTGTAGGGGGAAAAAAAACCCTCATAGATGGGGCCTCCCAACTGAGAAGCAGGAAAATAAACATTCAGCTCACTCCCCTCAAGCCAAGATACCATAAAGTCACTTTCCCTCAGGCTATGTCAAATGCAATCCAGCTGCAGCCCAGGTTCAAGACTGGAGTTGGAAGTTAAGAACTCTGCATATATGTGATGGTTGAATTTGATTCTTAAATCAATATTCATGCCAGCCACAACTTCTGTACTTAAAGATCAAAATAATTGATTTCTAATCAATTTCACATGCTCATAATGCCAATAATTACTCTTTGTGTTTAAATATTTTTGAGTTTGGTCTACTGATTAATTTTGGGGAAAAGATGCCCACTTTCTAGCCATTTTATAAACAACAAATAATTACAAAAAGGAGTTTGCTCTTATTGTAAAAACATATGACTCCACATCACCACCATGCTCCCAAGCATAACTCAAAAATAGCTGTCAATTTCTAATATGGTATGCAGAAAGAGTTTTCATCAGCAGAACATGTTTTGCCAATTTTTTAAACTGTGGTTAAAAGAGTGGACAAGGGCTTTGGGTTTAATTCTGTTCTGCCACAGGCTGCTTGTGTATCCTTGAGCACAAGTAACATTGCTCAAACACAATGAAGATAAGTACTAGATAAAAAATTAAATAGGCAAAGTTATAAAGAAGAATGTGCAATGAAAATTCCTTAAACTGCAACCTGCACAGTTAGATAATACAGTCAATGCATGTACACAAGTATACAGCATTGTGTGTGCAATTTCCCAATTCCACTCCTGAAACTAAAGATTGTGAATTCGAGATATTAATACCTTCAGAGCAAGAAGCAGTAGTGATTACAAATGGAGCAAGCCACTTAGTACCAAACCAAAAAGCCTTCCAGTCCTCTGTATGTCCTCTACTGCATTAGTGCAAAGGATTTACAAGTTCTATGAGCAAAGAATACATACCTAAATCAGTGATGGACTTTTCTGCCCCTGTTAAAAAACAACTAAGAGTCCTATGGCACCTTTGAAACAAGTGTCAGAGGGGTAGCCCTGTTAGTCTGACTCTGTATAAACAACAAGAAGTCCTGTGGCACCTTACAGACTAACAGATATATTGGAGCATAAGCTTTCGTGGGCAAAGACCCACTTTGTCAGATGTTTGTGCCCACAAAAACTTATACCCAAATAAGTGTCAGTTTTTAAAGTACCACAGGACTCCTAATTGTTTTTGCAGATACGGACTAATATAGCTACATCACCTTGCCCCTTTAGCTTTTCTCCAAAGGAAAAAAATATCCACACAACCAAATGTAGATAGCGGGGGAGACACTGACACGCACCATGAAGGGAGCAAGGCAAAAGAAAATACGGCAAAGTCTACGTTACAACGGAAACTTTCGTTTCTTGACTGTGCAGGTTACTTTTGTAGCCTGGGCATGACATCAACCTGGGCTGCAGCATCGCGATGGCAGGCTCTTAGCACACAGGGCCCCCAGCCTCCTGGAGCAAAAACACCGCGTCAGTGCCGTTAATCAGCGCGGTGCCTGAGCCCAGAGTAGGGGCTCCCCGCCCCAGCCTTGGGGACACTAGAGCTACTCACCCCTGATGCCTCGAGGAGGCAGGATCGCGGGCGTGTCTGCACTACCGCCGCCCCTCGCCTCGCCCCGCGCCCCCCCGCGGCGCTCAGACACCTACCCACACCATCCCAGAGCTCGGCGGCAGGCGAGTGGCGAGGGACGGGGGTGGCCCGTCCTCTGCCGCTGCGTCTCGGCGCCCGGCAAGAAATCGCGGCTCCAACCCCTGAAATGGCTGAACAAAGGGAACCGGGCTTCGCCGCCACCGCCCGTCCCATTGGTCCGGGGGCGGGATTGGGGGGCGGGGCCCGGCGCGCTGGGGCTCTACAGGCCTGTAACCCTGGCAACGGCGGCTCCCGCGGGGCCATGTGGCCTGGGTGTGTGATGGAGATGAAAGTGGAATGGCTGCCCCGCCCCAACCCCATTCCCTTACTCCAGCCTCTGCCTCCTTCCCTCAGAGACACCAGTAGGCACTCCATAGGCTCCCACGCCCCTCGCAGTCACAAGCGCGCCGAGTCCTGGCTCCCAGGCCCTGCAGTCATAAACACACACAGTCTACTACTCCTTTGTCTCCCACCCACAGCACAGTCACAAGCACACATTCCCCTGCCTTCCAGGCCCTACACAGTCACAAACACAGCCCACTCCCAGTCTCCTCCCTCCCTGCTAAGTACCCCCCTCACTGAGCATCTCCATACACCAAGTCCACTAGCTCCCAGCCAATAACAGCCCAGGCCCCTTGAGTCCCACATGCAAACAGTCCTCTTTTACAAAGCTTCCCTTTCTTCCAAACACCATTCTAAGAGGTTCCCACATTCCTGGATTGGTTCCAACTCTTGAGATTTTATTATGAGTCTTGCAATATACCATGGTCCGTTTCTTAAGGACCCAGCTTCATGTGGTTATTATTACATGAGATTCTCATCTTTTTTAAAAATTGTAACATTCTTCACTCATGGTTGCAGAGAAAAACCTGAAAATATGACCCAAGCAAAGCTTAAAGGCCCAAAACCCAGATGGTAAATAGAAATGCACACAAAAATATTAGTTTAAAAATTGTGTGATTTTTAAGCCAGTTGCATGATTGCTGAACACATGGATGGTAATATTGCCACACCTCCATCCACAAGCTTCTGTTTCTTAAGAAAGTGATTTGCACTCCTTTCAACAGTGCCCCCACACCTTAGTCACTGTGCTCTGACAGTGCGCTGCACATATAGTCCTATTTCCCCTGGCCCAATAAAGGCAGCCACATACATTCCTATCACAGCTCCCTCATTGTCTCAGCCATTGCTCAATTCTAATACATGGTTTCACACAGTTATATCTATAGTAAATCCTCCATTCCTCAACACACATAACATCTCCATGCAGCGCTTTTATATGTTTTAAATTGTTTATTAATATTTTGCATTAAGAAATAAACATCACAAACAAAGAAATTAAATCGTGATAAAATAAAAATGCATGTTCCATATATGCTGAAAATTACATACTCCAATTGTACATTTTAAACACTCAGTTCTGTTCCTTGTTAGTTTTCTGACTCATAATGTTTAATGTAAAAAAATCACAAATGGGAAGTCTGAACAGTCACCAAAATTGTAATAGTTGCTAAACAAAATAAGGGGACAATTGCACATTTCCACACTTCTGAATTCACTTTCCCACCACAGAAAAAATCCCTCTGAAATTTCACTTTCCATATACCATTCAAAAATATATTTTCTGGGAAGTCTGAAAAAATAAGAAAAGAGTTGTATGGTTATAGGGGTAAATCTTGGTCCTTTCAGCAGTTGTTTTGCGCCAATCTAAGTGCACTACTATTTTAGTTAAACCTACTACTCAAGGATTCCCTCTAGCATAGGGGTACTGTTCAGGGGCATGTAAATAGTGACTGGGGGGAAAGCTTATCCAGACTGCTCATTTACTCAGCAAGCACCTGAACTACATCTACACTGCAAGGTTTTTGCGCAAAAATGGCTATTTTTGCGCAAAAACCAGCACAGCGCCCACACCTCAAGTGTGCTTTTGTGCAATAAAATTGACAGAACAGAGCGCTTTTGCCGGTAGAGTTATTCCTCTCTGTAGGGGAGCCTGGACTACCCTGCCTTGGCAATAAATGGTGATGTCTGCCTTGTCCAAAGTGTGGATTTCTGGCCTGTCTCAAGTCTGGTGTAATAAAGCATGCAGGCAAGGCTGGGTTAATAAAGAAAGCTGTGAAAGTCAGGAATTGTTTTGCATAACAATGCAGAGTAAGCATAGAATCATAGAATACTAGGACTGGAAGGGCCCTCAAGAGGTCATCGAGTCCAGTCCTCTGCCCTCATGGCAGGACCAAATACTGTCTAGATCATCCCTGATAGACATTTATCTAACCTACTCTTAAATATCTCCAGAGATGGGGATTCCACAACCTCCGTGGGCAATTTATTCCAGTGTTTGACTACCCTGACAGTTAGGAACTTTTTCCTAATGTCCAACCTAAACCTCCCTTGCTGCAGTGTAAGCCCATTGCTTCTAGTTCTATCCTCAGAGGCCAAGATGAACAAGTTTTCTCCCTCCTCCTTATGACACCCTTTTAGATACCTGAAAACCGCTATCATGTCCCCCCTCAGTCTTCTCTTTTCTAAACTAAACAAACCCAATTCTTTCAGCCTTCCTTCATAGGTCATGTTCTCTAGTCCTTTAATCATTCTTGTTGCTCTTCTCAGAACCCTCTCCAATTTCTCCACGTCTTTCTTGAAATGCGGTGCCCAGAACTGGACACAATACTCCAGCTGAGGCCTAACTAGCACAGAGTAGAGCGGAAGAATGACTTCTCGTGTCTTGCTCACAACATACCTGTTAATGCATCCCAGAATCATGTTTGCTTTTTTTGCAACAGCATCACACTGCTGACTCATATTCAGCTTGTGGTCCACCATAACCCCTAGATCCCTTTCTGCCATACTCCTTCTTAACAGTCGCTTCCCATTCTGTATGTGTGAAACTGATTGTTCCTTCCTAAGTGGAGCACTTTGTATTTGTCTTTATTAAACTTCATCCTGTTTACCTCAGACCATTTCTCCAATTTGTCCAGATCATTTTGAATTATGACCCTATCCTCCAGAGGAGTCGCAACCCCTCCCAGCTTGGTATCATCTGCAAACTTAATAAGCGTACTTTCTATGCCAATAGCTAAATCGTTGATGAAGATATTGAACAGAGCCGGTCCCAGAACAGACCCCTGCGGAACCCCACTTGTTATACCTTTCCAGCAGGATTGTGAACCATTAATAACTACTCCCTGAGTACAGTTATCCAGCCAATTATGCACCCACCTTATAGTAGCCCCATCTAAGTTGTATTTGCCTAGTTTATTGATAAGAATATCATGCGAGACCGTATCAAACGCCTTACTAAAGTCTAGGTATACCACATCCACCGCTTCTCCCTTATCCACAAGACTCGTTATCCTATCAAAGAAAGCTATCAGATTGGTTTGACATGATTTGTTCTTTACAAATCCATGCTGGCTGTTCCCTATCACCTTGCCACCTTCCAACTGTTTACAGATGATTTCCTTAATTACTTGCTCCATTATCTTCCCTGGCACAGAAGTTAAACTATCTGGTCTGTAGTTTCCTGGGTTGTTCTTATTTCCCTTTTTATAAATGGGCACTATATTCCAGTCTTCTGGAATCTCTCCTGTCTCCCATGATTTTCCAAAGATGATAGCTAGAGGCTCAGATACCTCCTCTATCAGCTCCTTGATGGTACGCGAGACTACATCAAGAACACAAGACATGCAGCCTTGTACTGGTACTTTTGTTCTGATAAGCAAAAAGTAGAGATGCAGCCATGAAACTGTTAACTGCACACATAGCAGCAACATCCTGAGTAGCAGGATGTACCCCAAGTAGGAGCATTGGACATTTTATGAGGAGTAACGTTAGTTTGAACCAAGGGGTTTGGTTCAAACTAACGCATCCCGGCGCGCACTTTCTCTTTCGAAACAGCTGTTGATCAGAGTAACACGCCAGCGAGATCATGCTAATGAAGTGCGGGATATTTAAATCACCCTTCATTGACTATTTTGAATGCCTACATTTGCATCCCTAGTTCGAACTAGGGTGCAAGTGTAGACATCCCCTAAGTGAATTAGGCTTTATTATTGTATATAGTAGATCTTTTAGTAACTGCTTTTGCATTGCTTTGCACTGTATTATTTGCTTTAGAAGTTATAGTATTTAAGGTTTAAATTGTATAGTAATTGTTCTTAAGGCTTGTAACTGTATTAACTGCTTAAAGCTTGCAATAAATAAGAAAGTGGTTAAGTAGCTCTGAAGTGTACTGGTTTCCCTTGGATCTAAAATAAATTGAACCACACGACACTCTCCCCACGAGGAATTCCTTTTTGCGCGACAGCTCTTGCACAAAAAGGCCAGTGTGAACGCTCCGCAGGGGTTTCTTGCGCAAGAAACCCCTATCGGAAAAAGCACAGGTGCTCTGATGGCCATTCTGCGAATGGCCATCAGAGCTTTCTTGTGCAAGAGCATCCATGCAGTGTGGACGCGCTCTTGGGCAAAAGCACATCTCTTTTGCGATGCACTTTGAGGTTTGGATGCGCTTTTGCGCAAGAAGTTTTTGTGCAAAATTTCTTGCACGAAAAGCTTCTTCTGGAAAAACCCTGCAGTGTAGACAAAGCCCTGCTGACAGAATAGCCCTTTGCAGCTTGTTGCTGCATATTTTAAATTATAAATCATATCAAATTAAGCAACATTGGGGTCAGATTGAGGCACATAAAAGCTACCATTCCCTTGTTCTTATCATAATTCAACTGGACCCAGAGATTTAGGGTTTTTTTTAATGTTTTCCCTGTTGCTTTGTGAATATTTCTCTAATTTTTAACAGAGAATTTTTATAAAGTAAAAGATTTTGAGAGGCTATTACCTAGGCTCAACTGAAATATGCTTTCAGTCTTAACTCTTTTTTGTTTGGGAATCAGAGAGGTAGCCTTGTTAGTCTGTTTCAGCAAAAACAACCAGGAATCCAGTAGCACCTTAATGACTAAACAATTTTTTTGCAGCTTATGAATGCTTATGTTTTTGTTTGGGAATAATGTTTTAGTTAGCTGTACCTACAGAAGTCAAATATTAATAACACTATATTTCCTTTTATAGTTACTATGAGCAACTGCAAAATGTGTTATACCTTCTGTTTTCAAAGCTATATCATGAACATAAGAGATTATAACCTTGCTGGACTTTTCTGATAAAAAAATCTAGTAGCACCTGAAAAACTAACAAAACATGTAGATGGTATCATGAGCTTTCGTGGGCAAAACGCACTTCTTCAGATGACCGGAGTACAATAAGTCCAGATACTCCGGTCATCTGAAGAAGTGGGTTTTGCCCACGAAAGCTCATGATACCATCTACATGTTTTGTTAGTCTTTAAGGTTCTCCTTGACTAGTTGTTGTTTTTTAAGTTTTTCCTGTTACAGACTAACTCGGCTACACCTCTGAAGCTTTCTGATAAAGTGGACTTCTTCTAATTAGTATAGAGAATGCATGTAGAAAGTTTGTTATTGAACCAGAAATCTTATCTCAACAAAATTCTGATTCCATTTATATGTCAGATCCATGTTGCATGTACATTTGACATAATTTCAAATAGCTTCTGTGTGGGGTAGATTTAGGCCTTGTCTATACTGGCGAGTTACAGCACAGTAAATCAGTTCCCAGCGCTGTCTCACAAGCATAGGCATGTGCGGCACGTTTCATTAGGGCAGTGGTCCCCAGCGCAGTGCTCGTGGGTGCCATGGCGCCCGCCAGGGCATTTGTGTGTGCCTGCCGAATGATCTGGGCCGGCCCCGCCCCTGGTGTGTGGCACATGCGCAGTGCCAGCCCCGGGCGTGTGGCGCATGGGCAGCCCCGCCCCCCGGGCCCGCAGCACATGCACGGCCCCGCCCCTGGATGCGCGGCACGTGAGCGGCCCCAGCCCCAGGCACCCGGTAGCCCCAAAAGGTTGGGGACCACTGCATTAGGGTGTGCACCCAGAGAATTTTATTTTTTATTAAGGCGAACATTTATTGAATACTCAATCATCGAAGACATTATTTTTATTCATCAAACAAACTAAAGAAACTACAACTTAACTAAACTTAATTTTTTTTAAATTAACAACTAAACTTTACTTAAAAAATACAAACTTAAGTATGGGACATTGTACTTCTTAGTTTGTTTTTTACATGTGCAATTCAGCACTTACTGCATAATACAGCAATCCATACTTTAAAACTAAAAGAGCGTATCATGCAGTTAAATTAAAACACAAAGCCACTTTTTTTTTGAGACATTATAGGGTTACCAGGTAGTCTTAAAAAAAATACCAGACACACTTCATGGGGGTGGGGGACGGACCGGCCGGGAGGGGAGCGGGGCTGGCCGGGAGGAAGTGGGGGGGCCGGGAAGCAGAGCTGGTGGGGGGGTAGTTGGGGGCTGGCCAGGGGAGATCGGGGTGGGGGTGGCCGACGAGAAGCAGAGCTGGTCGGTGGGGCGAGGGGGTCGGGCAGAGTGGGGCTTCCCAAGGGAGATCGGAGGGAAGGGGGGCAGCCAGCGGGAGTGGGGCTAGCGGGGGGAGCTCAGGAGGAGGAGGAGGGGAGAACTGACTGCCGGAAGCAGTGCTGGAGAGGGGTGCAGCAGGGCTGGCTGGGGAAGATCGGGAGGAGGAACCGGCCGGCGGGAGGTAGAGCTGGTGGCAGGGTTGGGAGTTGGGTGCAGCGGGGCTGGCCAGGGGAGATCGGGAGAGGAGGGGAGAACTGGCCACCAGAAGCAGGGCTGGCGGCGGGTTCAGCAGGGCTGGCCAGGGAAGATCGGGAGGAGAAGTGGGGGAGAACCAACTGGCCGGCCAGGAGGGGGCTGGGGAAGGAGTGTATCAGCTGGTGGGGAGCGGGACTGACCCAGATCCCAGGGCACTCCTGCCCTCCGCACGGTCCAGGCCGAGTGCGAGTCAGTCCGGCTGCGGCTCCACCACGTGCTTGACCAGCACAGACCTCATCGTCTCACGCAACCAGAGCTCCCAGCGCCAATCACACCCCGCCTCCCAGCCACTCCCCCCGCCAGGCTTCCGGGCGCCCAGTCGGAAAACCAGAAAATACCGGACATGGCACAAGTCCGGTATTTTCTGGATTTTTTTTACCGGACAGAGCCCCAAAAAACTGGACTGTCCAGTAGAAAACCGGACACCTGGCAACCCTAAGACATTAAGGTGTACCTGGGCACACCCGGCACACCCCGTACGCACACCAGTGCTCACAAGGTATCCACACTGGCAAAGGCACTTAGTGTGCAATAAATCCACAGTTGTTCCAAAGATTAAGTTGTGCTCTCCTTTGTTAAATAAGTTAATATTTAGTGAAATAGATTATGAACTTCTGGACCTAGATTAGTGGCAGTTGCAGACAGCAAGGCTGACAGCCACCACGGGTCCCGGGGCAAGGCCTGGCCTCACACCCTGGAAGAGGTGGGGCCAAGGGCCATGGGCAGTCAGCAGGGCTGGTACTAAACCAACTGGCAGCCTCAGGCAAAAAAAAGAAAACAACGAGGAAAATTTGTTGAGCAAAAGCAAAAAAAAAAGGTCGTGCTGAAATGTGGTCACAGCTCTCCACTAAGACCGTCTCTCTCAGCAATCCCTTGAAAATGGCGGCCCACCCCAAGACCAGCTCTGGCAGTCAGCCTTTAGCACCATCTGGATTGCGGCAAATTCCCTGCAACCCTCAGAGCCATGTGGAGTAGTGCTCCACCAGCAATGCGTAGGGGCCCACTGCTCCAGCCGCTGCCAGTACCACAGGAGCTCTGGGCCCCTTTGAATCACCGGACCCCAGGGCAACTGCCCCCTTTGCTATCCTTGTTGGCGGGCCTGGTTGCAGGTATAAATGAACTGGGCAACTTTTTAGATGTCATTGTCTAGGAGGCACCATATATCCTGGAAATTGTAGTTGAATACATGTAATTGTTTCCTGTTGGTTCTAGTTACTGGGCTCTTCCAACAAATATAGTAGAAAGCAGAGACAAGCAGAATGTGAAGTAATCTAATCAATTCTACTAATGATCTCTAATAGTGGCCACTACCACCACTCAATTCTAGAAAACGTGTAAAACTCTCCTTTGTGAGCAGAACAGGGTTAATAATGTGTCAGAGATGGAGACAAAGAGAAACGTAGGGAAGGCCAGCTCAACTCATAGTAATGAGTTCTCTAACGAGCACAAAGCCCATTTACTGAATGCAAATTCCCAACCTCTGCCATCACCCAAGTACAACAATCTCAGGCAGTAGGAGAGAGGTAAGAGTAGCATGGGGCAGCCTAGCAATGCTGAAGATTCCCTTCTATTCCTCCCAAAGCAAGTGGGTGATGTCAACAGCAAAGAGGAGGGCAGACCTAACCTGACCTGTGACTCTGAAAATCCCTTGTTCTCTGCTCCTCAGTGGGAAAAGCAGTAATAGCAAAGTAGGAGCCAAATCCATTAGCAATCCTGATGGTCCCTTCTATTATTTCCAGGGGGAGCTACAGCTGTGAGAATGCACTCACTTGAGTAGTGCCCCTGATGATCCCTTTATCTTATCTAGATCTTCTCTCCTAGGGCAGCAGGGCTGAAAGAGGGGTGATCAGTACAGAAATCAATAAAATAGTGGAGAAGTCAAGACGGTAGATTCAGAGGATTAAGATCCAAGAAGGGATAAAGAGGCCGCAGTGGAGAAAAAGAATCAGAGGAAAGGTGGGTGTTTTGAAGATTGAGAGGAGAATAGATACAAGTTCAGGGAGAGCATAGATGCTTGAACTAAGGATTCTAGGGGTACTCTTGCACCTTCTGGTTTGAAGTAGTTTCCATTAGATACAAGGTTTACAGTTTGGTTCAATGGCTCTCAGCAGCACCTACAGTATAAAAATTATTCCAGCACTCCTCTATGGACAAGGAGTAGGCTGGGAATAGAAGATCACTCAGGCTATGTCTAGACTACAGGCTTCTTTCGGAAGCTTTTCCAGAAGAGATCTCCCGAAAAAACTTCTTCCGAAAGAGTGTCTACGCTGCCAAAGCACACTGAAAAAGCGATCTGCTTTTTTGACAGATAGCACCCACATTGAATGGACGTTATCTTGCATTTAAGCTGTGATTACTATGGGCGGAGTGGCCACCAGGGCACCTGTGCTTTTTCCTCTTTCCTCTTCTTGCGAAAGAACTCCCTCATCCCCGGCCACACACGCCTTTTTGTGAAAGAACTCTTTCAGAAAAAAGGCTTCTTCCTCATAGAAAAAGGTTTACCAATGTCAGAAAAATCCCTGCATTCTTTTGATTTCCTTTTGAAAGAACACAATTGCAGTGTGGACGTAAGTGAAGTTTTTTTTTTAAAAACGGCACATGGCACAGGTTCATGCCCACACTCTCAGGGCAGCATCCACTCCCGGTCAAGTGCGGTGAAGTAGAGGACACGGATCTGCTGCACGGGTACCTGCTAGGGGAAGGAAGTGGAGGGGAACCCAGTAGCACCATCCCCAGCAAGGAGTGTTTGCCGCTCACAACATGGGCGGCAGGTTTGTATAATTTTTGGTGGTGCCCCATTAGCCATGCCCCCTGACCCCCATTAGCCATGCCCCCCCCCCGTTAGCCATGCCTCTGGAGGTAACATGCTCAGGGCAAGATGGACACATGACCAGAAGTAAAAGGTGTCATGTCACCCCTCTAGAAGGGCTTTTCCTACCATCCTTCTACTAACAGGGATTAGTTTGGCCCCCACCAAACCCCCCTCATGCAACGATCCTGCAGTTGCATTAACCCAATGTGTGTGACATTAACTCGGGGGCAGAGAGGCAGGGGGAAGTGTTCCCTCTAAGGCTATTTCTACACTCACGGCTTCTTGTGCAAGTACAGCCGTTCTTGCTCAAGAACCCACAGAGCATCCACACTGCCCGCCTGCTCTTGCGCAAGAAATTTACAGTGCGGCGTGGTAAGAGAGGGCATCTTGCACAAGAGCAATGCTCTTTTCTAACAGGTATAAGCTCTCTTGCACAAGAGGGCAGTGTGGATGCTTGGCAGGGATTTCTTGTGCAAGAAACCCCTATGGCTAAAATGGCCTTTGGAGCTTTGGGCAAGAGAGCGTCCACACTGCCATAGATGCTCTTGTGCAAAAGCACAGCTCGCACATGGCAGTGTGGACGTGTTCTTGCGCAAGACTTCTTGCACAAGAACTCTTGCACAAGATGTTCTTGCGCAAGAAACCGCCAGCGTAGACATAGCCTAACAGTTTCCTCCCATGAGCAAAATGAATTTTGTGTTGTGCACCAGTACTGAGTTCATGTGGCTTGTTTGGATGTGCCACTGTGGCACCCAAGTTATTAATAAACCTTTACCTTTTCTCTCTGCTGCCATGTCTCCTTCCCTTGTTCCATCAGCTCCCCTGGTGCCTGCTGCCCCCCCAACTCCTCACCCTCCTCTACTGTCCTGACTCCTGCCCTTCTCACTGCCCGCAGCCCTCCTGCAACCTGCCCCCCTCCACCAACCCTTCTGTCCCCCTTGTGCCCACTCCTCCAGTAGCACCACTCTGATCATGTGAGCTACCACTCCTCCATCTCATGTAATAATAACCACTCCTCCATCTTCTAACACCTCCCTCTACACACCTGACCTGCCTCTCTCCTCTGGTGCTGGTCCCTCCCCTGCAGGTGTCTGCCCTTCTGCTTCACCCCCAGAATCCCCTGGCACCTGTACCTTCTCTTACTCCTGCACCCTCCTGGTGCCTCCCCCTTCCCTCACTGCCCCTGCCCCCTTTGCCCTCTTTTTCCCTGATGCCCACCCCTTCACCACCCTCTGCCCCCGTTCTCCTCATGCCCCTGTGCCCTCACACACGACTTGCTCCATCCCGGCCTTCCTCATGCCCACCCCTTCTTTCAAGCCTTCTCCCAGCACCTCCTCCTCCAGTCCCCAATGCCCTTACTCTCTCCCCTCCCAGCATCACCCTGTCCCCCTCCCATTGACACCTCCCCTCCTGCCCTTTTCCTCATTGTCTGCACTTGGCCCCCTGGCATTTGTCTCTCCTCCACCCTGTCCCTTTGGTGCCTTCCCCTTTCTTCCCCCTCTTCCCTCCCCCTCCGCACAAGCCCCTTCCTCTCCCAGCCCTTCCCCTAGTTTTCTCCCTTCACCTCCCCCTCTGCACAAGCCCTTTCCCTCCCCCTCCCCTACCTTCTGCCTTCCACTTTGCGGGGCCGGACTCTGCGCTCCGTCCCCGGATTCCGAACCTGCAACTCAGCCGCGCGGTGCAACACAGTGCCCAGCAGTTTTAAAGTCCCGGGCCGTGATGTTACGTCATGCCCAGGCATCTGCCTGCACCGATTTGAGCACGCCACGCATGGCAGCAGCAGCCGGCAAGGGGGAGCTCAGTGAAGGTTGCGCACGGCAGGGACAGTCCGGGGCTGGGGCTGGGGCCGAGGCCAGGGGAGAGACTCTCTGGGGCCAGGGTGGGAGGATGTGCAGGGGGGCCGGGGCCCGCTCCAGCTCCAAATATTGGTGGAGCATGGGCACCACGAGCCCATACAACTTGCCACCCATGGCTCACAAATACCACTTCCAATATCCTCCCCTCCTGTTCTCCAGTGGGCAGGGATAGCAGTTCTCTCCCTGTGGGACACCACCACTGCTGGACCCAGCATTGGCATGGCACAGAGGGAAGCTGAGCCAGCCAGTTCCCCCCTCCTGCTCACAAGCTCCTGGCCAGGCTGGCATCTTCTCATGCCTGCTTGTCCCTGGGATGTGGAGTAGCAAGGCTCTGCTGGGACGTCCATGCCTCTGTAGGAAAGTGCCCACTGTCTAGGCCACAGATGGCCTTACTTGAAGCTCATTGCTGTCATCTGAACTGAGACCTTTCAGTGTCAGCCCAGAGATTAGGGCTAGGCTTCATACACTGTCTCCTGGGATGACTGCTCTTCTCACTTTTCTTCAGAGCTGGACCAGCTTTGAGTGGGGCATGTGCAATACTTCCTGTGCCATTCTCCCGACCCCCTGAGACCTGCTGGTGAAGGTGACCCCAGGATGACATGACAAGGGAATACCTCGAGTGCCTTTTACAATAGTACAAACAGTTAAGTTTCTTAAGGAAATAATATAAGTCCCCAAATCAAAGCCTAGGCAAATATTACCACTAAAAACAAAGGCACATCTAAGGCCATTCAGCACTTTGAGCTATGTGGGTGGAGGTCTTCATATTATTGGAATAGGGGTTTACATAAGTGTTCCCTCTAATTTTTTCCATTCAAGTGCAGAATAAATTTTGTTATGTGCTCCAAGGCATGTGCTGATATGCGCCACCAGTAGAAACAAATGTTGCTGGTCCTAAGTGTTCTGCTAATCAGCTGCATGACATTTGAATCTTTCGCAGGTGGCCACCCAATCATTCAGCTTACAAGGGACACTGGTGTATGGGGCAGAGAGGTGGGAGGAAAGAAGCACACAGAGAAGGAAGCTGCAGAAAAAGCATATGGACAAGATGGTTTCATGCTGATTAATAGTTTCTTTGCTACACTTCAAAGATTCCATCCTAAGTTGTTTGATGACTCTTGTGTTCACGGAAGAGCAACTTTACAACTAATGTGCAAACAAATAAGAGTGCTTCAAATGTATCTGACTTCATCGTCAATTTCTCCTTCTACCTGGCACAACTTGTAAGACCACACATTTTTGGCTAGCTAGCCAGGCTGGAAGGGACAATAATATTCTAATGGAGTAGTTTAGGGTTCCTTTTAAGATAGGAATGTATTGATTTTTTTTCCTAATGCAGGTATCTTGCCAGTCTGGGGGCTTCAGAGAAGCAGCTGACATCGGGGCAAATACTGGTACTGCAACAGAGACTATTTGCCTCACCTATATTTGAGGGATAGACACAGACTATGGAGGCTGGACCATGAGCCTAACTGACAAATGGAACAACCAGTTGCAGGCCCTGCTCATGGCTGGGCTCACCTAGACATGTGAGATGCACTTTGAAGGGGAAGGAGAGTAGGGACCAGTGCATGACTGGCATGCCTAGGTGATCAACTGTACATTATAAAAAGCATGCACATGACAGGCACAGCCCTAATGTGTGAGTGGGTTAATGATGACATGGGGGGAAGTTGGCTTCAGGGAATTGGATCTGAACAGCTGAAAAGAATCAGGAGCAGCCACAGCCATTTTGCCCCAGGGGCACAACAAAGCAGCATGCAGGACATGCTGCGCATATAGGCCCACAGCTACAGGGGTGTCCAATCCAGAGAAGTTGGCAGGGTGCTCTGCTGCAGCTGCTCCCAGCCTGACTCCTGGGGACTCTCCTTCAGGCTGCCTTGCTAAGCAATAGGCAATCAGGCAGGTTAAAATGGGATAGCTGGGGTGTGAGCCGCTCCCCCCCCAATCCAGAGCTACCCAAGTCCCTAGACATCCCCTCCTACCCCTGCACCCTTTAAGCAGAGGGAGGAGGGGGTGGGCTGTAGCAGCATGAACTCTGCTGCTTTTCTTCCCCTGACTATTAGGGAGGGGAAAGTGTGCAGCATTTGTGCCTTCCTCTTGCTCCTAGCTGCCTAGAGGAGGGGCAGAGGATACTTCACCCAACCTTGCTCCCTGATCATCATCATCATCAGAAGAGCAGCAGCAACCCAGTATCTGTGGCTTCAGTCCTCCTCCCCCCTCAAAAATGGTGCTGTTGCCCTTCCCCCCCACTCACTCCCTGATCCCCCACCCCCATTCCCCTGCCTGATTCCTTAACCCCCCTCACCCCACCTGCCCCAACCCCCATGCCCAGCCCCCTGTCCTGATTCCTCATTCCCTCAGCCCTCCAGCCCTGAACCCCCGAGCTCCCTGCCCGGATTCCTGCACCCCTAACATCCCCCCTACCCTGAGCCCCCTACTTTTATTCCTGAACCCCCCAAAACCCCTTGTCCTGAGCCCCCCCACTCTAATCCTCTGCCCTAAGCCCCTCACCCCAACCCCCCACACTTAAATTTCTTACAGGTACTGTCATTTTGCACCCCCAACCCTCTCCCTGAGCACCCCCCAGGAGGGTGCACTCTGACCAGTACCTGTAAGAAACTTAAGTTACTTTCAGCCCTGCAAAATGGTAGGTGTGATTAAAATTAGTTTAGTTAGTTAATTAGTAATGCTCAAGAGGTGAGCAGAGAGACAAGAGGGGGCCCAAGGTCATATCTTGCATCCCCTCCCGAACAAGCTAGTTGTGCCCCTATTTTGCCCCACAGCAGCTGCAAGAGAAAGAAAACACAAACACATGGTGCAGAGAAAACCCAAACCAACCTACTGGAAACTGGTGTTCAAGCAACTGCCCTGCTTACCAGCCTTTAATATCAGCCCTGGAAAGGAAACAGTTCCTGAGTTGCTCTCAGGCACAGGGGATTAGAGATTCCATTTTGTTTTTTTAGTCAGAGAGGCTAGTGGCAATATGGTAGGGCATTCCTGCTGCACCAGGAGCCAGCCAGGACTTGAGGCCCATTGGGACTCAGTCCAGCCAAAAGGGAGAACCATCCTCTTCTCAGGAAGATATACCAGCACTTCACATCAAACTCAACTCTATACATAGGCCTTCCATAGGTAATGCTTTGGGGATTTTTCCCATTATTTATACTGACAATTTTTTTGACTTTTAATGTTAATTGCAGTGGGTTTTGTTAATCCATTGTTTTATTTGATTCACTTGATTCCTCTGTCAGTTTTCAATCCCTTCTTTTAATTTACCCCATCCTTTCTTAGAAGGAAGTGTTTATCCTTCATGTTTAGTCCTTTATTCCCTTTATAAATGACAACATCCTAGAACAGTGTTTTTTAACCTTTCATTCGTGGGCCCCTAAACATTTTTGAATGGAGGTTCAGATCATTTTGGAAATGTTAATCTGCGGACCCCTAGTGAGCCACAGACCACATGTTGAAAACCACTGTCCTTCGAGTAACAGGGGTAATTAATTTAAGCACACAGACAATAAGTGGAAGCACTGCCCACAAAGAAACCAGGGTCCATTTGTCCTAATATGTGTCACCAAACCCTTGAACATAAGAACATAAGAATGGCTGTACTGGGTCAAACCAAAGGTCCATCTAGCCCAGTAGCCTGTCTGCCAACAGTGGCCAGTGCCAGGTGCCCTGGAGGGGGTGGACCGAAGACAATGATCAAGCGATTTGTCTCGTGCCATCCATCTCCAGCCTCTGACAAACAGAGGCCAGGGACAACATTCCTACCCCCTAGCTAATAGCCTTTTATGGACCTAACCTCCATGAATTTATCTAGCTTCTCTTTAAACTCTGTTATAGTTCTAGCCTTCACAGCCTCCTCTGGCAAGGAGTTCCACAGGTTGACTATGCGCTGTGTGAAGAAGAACTTTCGCTTATTTGTTTTAAACCTGCTACCCATTGATTTCATTTGGTGTCCTCTAGTCCTTATATTATGGGAACTAATGAATAACTTTTCTTTATTCACCCTCTCCACACCACTCATGATTTTATATACCTCTATCATATCCCCCCTCAGTCTCCTCTTTTCCAAACTGAAAAGTTCCAGTAGCTTTAGCCTCTCCTCGTATGGGACCTGTTCCAAACCCCTAATCATTTTAGTTGCCCTTTTCTGAACCCTTTCCAAGGCCAAAATACCTTTTTGTGGTGAGGAGACCACATCTGTACACAGTACTCAAGATGTGGGCGTACAATAGTTTTATACAGGGGCAGTAAGATATTCTGTGTCTTATTTTCTATCCCTTTCTTAATAATTTCTAACATTCTATTTGCCTTTTTGACTGCCGCAACACACTGTGTGGACGTTTTCAGAGAACTATCCACAATAACTCCAAGATCTCTTTTCTGATTTGTCATAGCCAAATTAGCCCCCATCATACTATATGTATAGTTTGGGTTATTTTTTCCAACGTGCATTACTTTACACTTATCCACATTAAACTTCATTTGCCATTTTGTTGCCCAATCACTTAGTTTTGTGAGATTTTTTTGAAGTTCTTCACAGTCTGCTTCTGTCTTGACTATCTTGAACAGTTTAGTATCATCCGCAAACTTTACTACCTCACTGCTTGCCCCTTTCTCTAGATCATTTATGAATAAATTGAATAGGATTGATCATAGGACTGACCCTTGGGGGACACCACTAGTTACCCCTCTCCATTCTGAAAATTTACCATTTATTCCTACCCTTTGTTTCCTGTCTTTTAACCAGTTCTCAGTCCATGAAAGGACCTTCCCTCTTATCCCATGACAATGTAATTTACACAAGAGCCTTTGGTGAGGGACCTTGTCAAAGGCTTTCTGAAAATCTAAGTATACTATATCTACTGGATCCCCCTTGTCCATATGTTAGTTAACCCCTTCAGAGAACTCTAATAGATTAGTAAGACATGATTTCCCTTTACAGAAACCATGTTGACTTTTGCTTAACAAATTATGTTCTTCTACGTGCCTAACAATTTTATTCTTAACTATTGTTTCGACTAATTTGCCCGGTACCGACGTTAGACTTACCACTCTGTAATTGCCGGGATCACCTCTAGAGCCCTTTTTAAATATTAGTGTCACATTAGCTATCTTCCAGTCAGTAGGTACGGAAGCCGATTTAAAGGATAGATTAAAAACCACAGTTAACAGTTCTGCAATTTCCCATTTGAGTTCTTTTAGAACCCTTGGGTGCATGCCATCCGGTCCTGGTGATTTGTTCATGTTAAGTTTTTCTATTTGTTCCAAAACCTCCTCTAATGACACTTCAATCTAGGACAGTTCCTCAGATTCATCGCCCATAAAGGACAGCGCAGGTTTGGGAATCTCCTCAACATCCTCAGCCGTGAAGACTGATGCAAAGAAATCATTTAGCTTCTCCGCAATGGCTTTATCATCCTTAATTGCTCCTTTAGTATCTCGATCGTCTAGGGGACCCACTGGTTTTTTAGCAGGCTTCCTGCTTCTAATGTACTTAAACATTTTGCTATTGTTTTTTGAGTTTTTGGCTAGCTGTTCCTCAAAATATTTTTTTGCTTTTGTTATTACCATTTTACACTTAATTTGACAGTGTTTATGTTCTTTTCTATTTATCTCACTGGGATTGGACTTCCATTTCTTGAAAGATGCCTTTTTGTCCCTCACTGCTTCTTTTACATGGTGGTTAAGCCACAGTGACTCTTTTTTAGGTCTCTTACTATGTTTAATTTGGGGTATACATTTAAGTTGTATACCCCAACTAATTTGGGGTATACATTCTTGAAAAGGCAAGAATAAGGGACTAACTCACTTAAGGATCTGGATGCCCCAGAAAGGGGCTACACTAATGAAAACACAATATTTTTTCTACATATTGGACCCAATTTTTCTTCTCAGGTCAGATACATGTTAAAACATTCTTTACCTCTGGAATGACAACCGAACTCTTTCAATATATAATCAGCTCAGTTGGAGTTGTAATTTTTTATCAAGATTGGATTTGATTTGAGTGTGATTGTTCAGACTGTGTGTATGAGGAGAAATATGATTATTGATCCAGTTAGTTCCAAAGTGCATAGTCATTGCCATACAAAAATAGACAAATTGATTCCTTGTTTTTCAATAAGTCATATCTGATAAATAATTTCTTAATACTATTATAGGCCAAAAAATAGCATGACAAAAGTAGATTCCACAAACTATCAAAACTGTCGTACAAAATACTTCAGTGTTGCAGATAAAAGATTTTTCCTTACAAGTACAAAGTAAAACATACACAATTTACCATTAGAACTGACAATAAACCATGACAATCTGCAATATATAAAGCCATTTCTATGGAAGATTTATGGTGAATCATAGCATATTACATTTTGAAGAGACTTCTGGAGGTTATCTAGTCAGGACTAACCCCAACTAAATCTAAATTTAATGTAATATTAAATTATAACGTAGTTACTGCTGAACTCTACAAGTGAAATCCGGAATCCAATAACAAAACTCCCGAAGACTTATATGGGACAAAATTTCACCCTAAGCATTTGCTTTTCCACATGTAATCCAAAGAGAATAAAGAAGGTTGAGCTGAGGAATGAAGTTTCCCTAATAAAGAGATGAAATACTTCTTGGTGCGACAGACTTTCCATTCAGTCATAATGCCAAGGTAAACTATTTAATAGAAAGCACTCTGTTTCAGTTTTAAAAGGGTCCTCCAAAGGGGACACTAGGTTTTTTTACCCTAAAGGTGTCTATGATAGATCAAGCTTCCTCCTAAAAGCTCCCTAAATAGAATTTTTAAAAACAACCTATCATCTACTCTTCCTCCCAATGAAAATGGGCAGTATTCATAGCCAATTCAAAATTGATTTCAAAGCAGAGCATGAAATGGTGAGCATTTTAGGCATACAGAACACTGATTAGCTTGAAAAAAAAGAGTAATTAGGCTGATCTTTATTTAGGTATTGTTGATTTATCAAATGACACCTATCCCTGAACAGTATGACAATACAAGCTGTACACATTCTTTATAAGAATGCATCTTTAAAATGGCATTTGTCAACCTTTCTTAATTAAAACAATTATAAATAGAGATGGTCCTGAAACAAAACCATGGATCCAAATGCTCCCAAATTTGGAGTAAGATCGTATATGAGTTTGGGGATTCCACACTGAACCCTGCTAAATAGTGATGCAGTCCTATTCTCACATTTAGTCTGGACTCTCCCAGATGGTCCCAAAGGCATTGTGCCTGTGTTAGCTAAAAGCCCTTGGAGATTATTTTTGTTGAACAGACCCTCTCAGCTTCCTTACCGTAGCATGAAAGCTACGATATAATAGTAGTTTAGGATCAGACATAACTTGGTCCCACTGCGTGAATGAAGGGGATGTGGACAGCACAGTCTCTCCCAACCCGTTTGTATGTCACTGTGCTTGGAGCACTAGGTAGCCTACTACTTCCCAGCACCGACCCATGGTACAAGTGACCTGAAAGCTGGAAGAGGGGAAGACATGGGACCATGGTACTATCCCATCATTGTGCACTAGCCTGTGCACCTAGTTTAGTTTTTCAAGGACAGCACATTCCTTCATCAGTGGTGTACCCTGCACTCTACAGCCCAAGGAACTGTGGCAAGAATTGTGTCTCATGAGGAATGAAACTAGTGTTATGGTTCTTGTGGTACCCAGAACATTGTTAGCCCACCCCTCCGCCCTGCAAGAGAGACTTGCTTGTACTCAACTAAGGCCAGATCTACACTAAGGGAGAAAGTCAGCCCTAAGATACTAAACTTCAGCTATGTGAATGACCGTAGGTCAAGTTTCTGCAGTGTCCCCACTGTGGGAGGTCGATGGGAAAAACTCTCCTGTCAACTTCCCTTACACCTCAGGACCCAGTGGAGTACCAGAGTTGATGGGGATGCTTACTACCCATCCAGGACCCAGTGGAGTACCAGAGTCGATTTAGTCCTCCTTACTAGACCCCAGGAGATCAATCTCCGTGGTGCTGATCTCCCTGTACATAGAGATAAGCCCTAAGTGTCAGCTTGCTAATACCAGCAGCCATTCTAGTAATCCGGCACTCTTTTTTGGGCTATGCAAATCTTATTTTGCTGATAGTCCCTGAGTTCCTTTAAAGCATTCATTCCCCTGTTGTGTCCATTTCTTTCTCCACTGAACATTTACAGAAATACCAAGTCTTCTGTCCCCAAGGGTACAGTATATAAACCAGCCTATATGATTTAATTGAGGATCATACTCTTGCTTAATACCACACACACACACACACACACACACACACACACACACACACTGTAAGATATATCTATAGTGAAAACAAAAAGTTCATAAAAGATTCTATTATGCTTACTATTTCTTTAATATTGAAATGAAGGGGTTACATATAAAACAAAATCATAAGAAGTTAACCTCCTGTCTAAAAGCAGTCCTTTCTTACCTAAGGTCTTTTGCAGTGTCTTACTCTAAAGCAGACAGAGATCCTGTTTTCATGAATGTAAATGCACTGTCCATTTACTTCTAAAGTGCAGGATACAGGGTGTCTTTTTGCCTTGTATTTATATCCCCAAAACTGATTGTCTGAGCTCAGAGTCAGAAAAACCCCCTGTGGTTTATTTTCCTGTGTGCTGTTGCCTTGTTGACTTTGACCCATTTCATTAGCTTACAATTCTTAATTTACATCCTGAACAGATACATACATTTACAGGTGAACAAACATCTTTTGTGTGACAGAAAACCTGTTTGTCAACTCTGCCTTGATACAGAGACTTAAAACATTTAAACTGTACATACTCAACTCCTTAACAAGTATTTGTACACATACATTACACAACAATATTAGAAATAGCATGACCTTGCTTTCATTTAAGATCCCACAGAACATTCTTTGGTGATTCTGAATGTACATACCTTCTGGCCAACTGGCATTTAGGGGTCTTTGGACCACATTCAGCTACTTCTTTCTTTCAGTCTTAGCAATAAGTGTGTATCTTTACAAGCAAAAGGTCTATAAACAATCTATTTTTAAATGCAATCTTGGATGATCCTTTACAGAGCCCTGTTAAAAGAATGACTCGTTACTAAGGAGCTCAGGTGAACCTCCGCCAGTGATATATTGTAGTATAAACTGACAGAATTAAACACACCCAGAAAAACAGACACAGCAAAGGTTTTAAATTAGGGTCTAGCTTTTGTGAAGTCAAAATAAGATAACAAGCAAGAAAAGATGCAATACAAAGTATATGGGGAAAAAAGCCTTTCCTCTCTACCCTTCCAACCAGGCCCTCTCTGAACATTTGTACAAGGAGAAGAGAAACTGAGCTGAAATTAAGTCCTTGTTTAGCAGTGCCCTGCATTGTGTCACATGTGGTTTTTACATCTATTCTTTCTCCATTATAAAGGCATTTCAAATTACTCTTGATTCTATGCACTGCTTACACGGATTTTATGGTCCCCTAATGGTGTTGGTCCATTACTAGATGGAAATGGTAGAATTATAAATAATAATGCAGAAAAGGCAGACAATTCAAATAAATATATCTGCTGTATAAAAATTCTGTATAGTTTCATCATTCCATTAGTATCTCTAGATGATGTTAGGCACAAGTTGCTAAGGAGTTAGACATCTTTAAAATCAGCAGGTCCAGTTAACTTGCAGCCAAGAGTTTGAGAGAGAGCTGGCTTGGGAGCTCACTGGACCATTAATGTTGATTTTCAGTAAGTCTTGGAGTGCCAGGGAGGTCCAGACAACTGGGCAGTAGCTAATGTTGTAACAAATTTAAATGACCCATGTCATTATTGGCCTGTGTAACGGGTAGGAGGAGTGCATTATCTGCAATCTTTATCAGTGATTTTGTTTTCTTCCATATCATTAACAAAAATTTTAAGAAACAAAGAATGTAGGCTATACTTTCAGGACTAGGGACTTTATCCTAAGAAAGCAATGTTCTGAAAAATGTGGGTGTCATTTGGAGCACATGTTCAACTCATTGTTCACAATATGATGCTGTGGCCAAGAAACTATAGAGAGTTTGTGATGTTACCCAGGGTATAATCTGGCATGATGAACGGTTGTGTCCCCTCAATTTTCCAACAAGGGGTGCTTTTTACATTGCTTTGCTGTGTGAGCAACCACTCCTGCTCCACTCAAACGCAGCCTACAGTATTTAATGACTCCCAGTTGTACTGTATGAGTGCTATAGCCAGGCACTCGTAAATTGTTTATACTACAGGGCAACACCAGGAAACACACAATCCCAGATTTTTCCCTGAAATTTTCACCTTATACTACCCAGCACTCTCCTGGACAATGTAAGCTCATATAAAGTCAATAATTAATAGAAAATATGAACCAATCTTATCTCAAATCAAGTTTCCCAAACAATTCAGTTTAGCTAAAACAGTAAAAATAGTTTACTAAGTACAGAAAAATAGATTAAATTATTATAGGTGTGAGCCATAAAAGTCAGAATTGGTTACAAGAACATAGAAGAAAGTCACAACTAATGACTAACTTAACAAGTTAAAGAGAATTCAAATCAAAGGTGTCTGTCACGACATATCACATCGGTCTTACTGACTGAACTCCTTTCAGTCCAGTACTGCTTCCTTCATTCTTCAGGTTGTTAGAGAGAAAGGGAGAGGTAATTGGGAAAGTGTCTATGTGTTTAGCAGTTTGAAAAGTGTGAATTGGGAGTGCTTTGTTCCAGGTAGGCCTTCAGGGGCTGATTGGATTAGAGGCAAGGCTTTGAGACTATGGTGGAGAATCCTTTGGCAGAGACCTCTCAGGGAAGGGATCCAAAGAAGACTCCATCGACTGGAAGGCATGGGATGCACAGTCCTAGAATGGGGGTTCCATGACCACCACCTCCAAGAGAAGATGGGTGGTGGCGGTCAGGGACTCCCTCTAAGAGGGACAGAGTCATCTATGTGCCATCCAGACTGGAAATCTCAAGAAGTGCGCTGCTCACCAGGAGTTAGAATGCAGGATGTGACTGAGAGTCTTCCGAGACAGACCAAACCTTCGGATCACTACCCCTTCCTACTTTTCCATGTAGGAACTAATGATACAGCCAAGAATGACCTTGAGGAGGTCACTGAAGATTATGTAGCACTGGGAAGAAGGATCAAGGATTATGAAGCACAACTGGTGTTCTCATCTATCCTCCCTGTTGAAAGAAAAGGTCCAGGTAGGGATAGTTGAATCATGGAAATGAATGTGTGATTGCACAGGTGGTGTCAGAGAGAGGGCTTTGGTTTCTTCGACCATGGGATGCTGTTCTGGGCACAAGGATTGCTAGGAAGAGATGGGATCCACTTAACCAAGAAAGGAAAGAGCATTTTTGCAGGTAGGCTTGCAAGATCCTGTATTCCTCAAAAGATGAGGTTTACAGGTTCTTTCGAAAAAGGGTTTATTTTTCGAAAGATCTGCGTCTAGACTACCTTTTTTTTGAAAAAGCTCCGTTTCAAAAAAAGCGACGGCCATGTTTATGCTAATGAAGTGCAGGATATTTAAATCCCTGCCTCATTAGCAATTTCAACATGCCTAATCTACATCTCTCTGTTGACAGAGAGGTATAGTCTAGACACAGCCTCTGTGTGGGCCAAGGCACCTGCCTACCTCGTTCCCACAAAAGAAATGCCCGACTTGTTTAAGCTGTCTGATCTAGGTTGCAGCTGCCCATTTGTAGATCATTAATCAGAGCTAGGCACCACTCTCTGAGAGGCAAAGGGCTTAGCACACCTCCCCTCTGCCCTGTTCTCCTTACCATATCCTGTTGGCTAGTTTAGGAGGCTCCCTGCATGATGGCTTTTGTGGATCAGTGTCTTCGGACTGGTCTACACTACTGCAATAAATCAATCTATCTATCTTACATAACTTCAATTACATTTGAATAATGTCACTGAAGTTCACATTGTTAGAGCCACTTTCCATGGTGACAACAATGCACTGTATCAACGGGAGAGGGTCTCTTATCAGCTTCCCTTATGCTTCTCAGAGAGGTAAAAAGTGCTCTCCCCATTGATTTAGCATGTCTTCACCAAACATGCTAAATCAACACTCGCTGCATTGATTGCAGCAGTGCTGATCTACCTGCAAGTGTAGACATACCTTTAGATTCGTCTCTTCCCTCCCCCACGTGTATTGTATAGGGAACCTAGGTGCCTTACTTGGCTTTGTGGATCACAACATTGTTCCTGTGATTTTTCCAGGCATCTATGTTAATAGAAGTGTCACTCAGCAGTAAATCCACTGACGGAGCCCACCCTAAATGACTTATTTAAGGTCACACAGAAACTTGGTTGCAGAGCCAGGAACAGCAGTCACATCTTCTGACTCCAAGATGTGCTTTAATCATAAAATTGATAATTCTCCCTTTCTTCTTAAATGTCACAAATGTTGTTTCACCTAAACATTGTCAGCCAGTTGAGTGGAAACCCCACCCACATACACACACACCTGTGAGCTATTATTATTCTTTTTTGCTTGAACCAACTTCTGGCGATTAATTCTTTCTTTTCAGCACTGAAGGCATTAACACCAGTAATACCTGTAGGCTATGTCTACACTGCAGGCTTCTTGCGCAAGAGCCATTTTGCGCAAAAGGTCTTGAGCAAGAGCGCATCCACACTGGTCAAAGCGCATTGCAAAAGCCATGCACTTTTGCGCAAGAGAGTGTCCACATAGGTGGGATGCTCTTGCTCAAAGACTTCCCCCCGGAACTACTTTGGAGAGGGCAAAAGGGCACCAGGACTTTCCAGGGGTGGGAGCTGGAGCTCCTTTGAGACGCGTGCTTAAAGGGATCTCTCTGGACAGCCGTTTCTCTCCTGCTGCGTACTTTGGGACCTCTTGTAGGGACTGAAAGCTGTAGCAGTGCTAGTTGTGGTTGCCCTCTGCTTTATTGGACACCACAGCTTTGTGCTCTAGTGCCTTTTGTGCATTTTGCCTTCTCCTTGCTGTGCCACACAGCCATTTTGGAGTGCCTGCAGGTGCTGCTCCATGCTGCTGCACTTCTCCTGCAGGAGCTTGACACTGAGCTTGCTCTGGACTCCCTCTCCCCAGATGTGGTGGCGTCCCTGTGGCATCCCCACCCAACCGTGAAGAGGCAATATTGGAGACTGGACGCCAGCACCGACTGGTGGGACCGGCCGGTCCTGGAGCAATGGGACGACCAGCAGTGGCTCTGGAACTTCAGGATGCGAAAGCAGATGTTCCTGGAGCTGTGTGCCTGGCTCACCCCTGCACTTCTGAGATGTACCACACAGCTGCGGCCTGCCATCCCTGTGAACAAGAGGGTCACCATTGCCCTATGGAAGCTGGCCACCGCGGACAGCTACCACTCAGTGGCACACCAGTTTGGGGTTGGCAGGTCCACAGTTGGTGCTCTGTTGATGCAGGTAAGTCCTGGGGGGGTGCTGCACTCCCTGCCTGGGGGAAGGGAAGACTCCAGGCTTGGGCAGGGTGGGGAAAGCCCTGTCACCCAGGGGCTTCTGCCATCCCTCCCTCACACAGGCCGGCTGGTATGGGTGGGGGGGGGGAAGCTCTGGGGTGAGGGGACCCTCGTGTGTTTGGGGGCAGAGGGCATCACAGGGGGGCAGGCACCCCCCAAGGTCTCATGCACCTACCCAGGCTCATTCGGTGCATTCCCTGTGTTTCTGTGTGCCCTTTTGCAGGTTGTCCATGCCATCAATGACATCCTGCTCCAGAGGGTCATCTGCCCGCAGGACATGGACACAATGGTGGCTGGCTTCGCTGCCCTGGGTTCCCCAACTGCGGGGGAGCAGTGGATGTGACCCACATCCCCATCCATGCCCCGGAACATTGAGCATCCCATTTCATAAACTGAAAGGGGTACTTCTCTGTGGTGCTCCAGGCCCTCGTGGACCACTGTGGCCGCTTCACAGACATTTATGTAGGCTGGTCCGGCAGGGTACATGACACCCGCATCCTCCGTAACTCAAGCCTGTATCACAGGATGGAGGCAGGCACTTTCTTCCCCCAGCGGGAAATTACAGTTGGGGAGGTCCACATGCCCCTCTGCATTGTGGGGTACGTGGCCTACCCCCTCATGCGTTGGCTGATGCGGCCATTCACTGGACAGATGGACCCCAGCTGGGAACTTTTCAATCAGCACCTGAACCAGGCCTACAACCAGATTGAGTGTGCCTTTGGACGGCTGAAGACGCACTTCCATTGTCTCCTCACCCCTCGAGATGGATGAGCAGAACATTTCTGAGGTTGTGGCAGCGTGTTGTGTGCTCCACATCATAGTGGAGCAGAAGGGGGAGGCCTTCCTCCCGGCGTGGATGGCAGCTGAGAGCCGGGCATTTGAACAGCCCCGCCCAGCCGCCAGGCGCACTACTATGGGGTGCGCATCCAGGAGGCCCTGAAGGACATGTTGTCCCAGGCCCCACAGTAGGGTCACTTGTCTCCCATCTACATCTCCCTCCCATTCCTAACCCTTCCCTCCCACCCCTCCCCTCACCTCCCAATAAACAAGACAGGTTTTTTGTTTAAACAGGAGGAAACTTTTATTTTTATTTGCAATAGGGAAGAAGGGGGGGCAGTGGGAGGGGGCTCTGAACTGGGAGGGGGAGCTATTGCTGGGAGGGGCAGCTCCTGCAAGTGCTTCAGCATCCTTTAGGACAGGTTGGGGCAGGCAGCACGGGGATGTGGGCAGGACGGGGTGCAGCAGGTGGGGGCATGGCAACGGCAGCAGGAGGGGGCATAGGGAGGGCAGGACGACATGGCAAGGCCATGCCGTAGAGCACAGCCTGACCGATGTGCAACCAGGGCCGGCTCTAGGCACCAGCAAAACAAGCAGGTGCTTGGGGTGGTACATTGCCAGGGGCGGCATTCCTGCCCACAGGAAGAGCAGGCTGGGAGCCCCGCGGAGGCCGCCCCGAGCTAGGAACCCTGCTCCCGGCTGCTCAGAGCCTGCGCCTGGCTCTGGGGCGCTGGGAGCTCTGTGCGCTGCTGGGGCGCTTCCTGGAGGGCGGCGCGGGGTGGCTGGCTCCTGCGCCTGCTGGTGACGCTGAGCCCAATGGGGCAGCCCGCGGCCATGGTGGCTGCTCCCGGCTCACTGGAGTGGAGTTCAGGGGCTCGGCGGGCACTAGGGCCCCATCCCCCGAGTGCCAGGGACAAGCGAGACCCTCCTTCGGCTCCTCTGGCTGCAAATGCACCCAAGAGGCACCCGCAGCCCGGTGCTGGTGGCACCTGCCCGGACTCCGGCAGCTCCAGCTCAAGGCAGGCAGCAGGCACCTTCCGCCGGCCGCCCCCTCAGCAGCCGGCTCCCATTGCTGCTGCCACCGCCCTACAGCGGCCTCCTGCCCTGTACCTGCCAAGTGCTTTTCCTCCAGCCAGGAAAGCAGCAACAGAGAAAATAAAGGAGGAGGGGAGATAAGAGAGGGCCAGTTCTATTTTTGGGGGAGGAGGAATTGCTAGTTTCTAATGGGTCCCCATGCAGCGGCAGCCGCCTCTGCTCCCTGCTGAGGTTCCCTGATTGCAATGCGCGGCGCGCCCTCCACAAACTCTCTGCTCTGGCTGGAGGGAGGGCGAGGCAGCCGGCTAATCCCAGGCGCTACCAAAGCCCCAGGGGTGGCTGGGTCTGGCTTGCTCTCTCCCACGCATGCGTGAGCCCCTTTACCCCTCACACACCCGCACACTCACCCACCGGGCCATCCTTAGCCATAGGCAGAATAGGCAGTTGCCTAGGGCACCAGTATTTCTGGGGCACCAATACTGCAAGCTTATGTTTGTGTTGCTAAGAGCAAGTCAGGCATAGGGGCACCAGTTTAATAATCCTGCTTAGGGCACTCTAAATCCTAAGGCCGGCCCTATGTGTGACGTCAGGGTAGTAATTGCATCGCACATCCGGTCGCACCTCCGGAGGAACTGCCCCCACGCCTGCTGCCACCACTCCAGGTCAGCCTCGATTTTTCTGCTGACCGCCGCCTCGATCCTTTCCATGGCCTGGATGTGCCGCCAGAGGAGCTGGTCCTGCTGCTTGGCCCATCGGACTGGTGCCTGGGTGGTTGGTGGTGCCGCCACTGCAGGGTCCCTCGCTCCTGGGTGGTCCTGCTGCAGAGAACAGAGAAAATGATGAGGCAGTCAGGCAGCCCTGCCTACATTGTCCCTGAACCCCATGCCCCCCGCCCTGAACCTCAGGCAACACCACACAACTGTAGCTTGGGCCCATTCGGTCCCATATGTATGTTCTCATAAAGGACTCCCTGGAGTAAAGTGATCCTCCATAGATTGTAACCCTTGGGAGATATCACTGTGAATTAAGACCCCTTGTCTGTGTCTTGGCCACTTGGCATGTGGTGTGTCAACTTGTGGACCTCCTTGCCAGGGGAGGCTGTGAAGGCTAGGACTATAACAGAGTTAAAAAAAGAGCTTGATACATTCATGGAGGTTAGGTCCATAAAAGGCTATTAGCTAGGGGGTAAGGAATGGTGTCCCCGGCCTCTTTTTGTCAAAGGCCGGAGATGGATGGCAGGAGACAAATCACTTGATCATTGTCTTTGGTCCACCCCCTCTGGGGCACCTGGCACTGGCCCCTGTTGGCAGACAGGATACTGGGCTAGACGGACCTTTGGTCTGACCCAGTAAGGCTATTCTTATGTTCTTATGCGTGTCTGCATTGCACTATGCACACTCCCTCCCCATGGTAGAGCACATGGCTTCGACTCTTGTCACTGTCTGTGAGCGACACACCATTGATGCTATAGTCATGTTTGCATACACATCCCCACATTGCATGGGAGCAAGCGTGGCAGACGAGGTCTGGGGTCTTGGACCCCTGTCAATTGATGTCCTCAGAGACAGAGCCAGGGTGACTGGGGAGTGTACCGTCCTTGCAGCAAAACTCAAGTGGCCGCAGGCCCAGGCTGGCCGCTTCCCTGCTCCCCCTCCCGCTAGCCCTCACACAAGTAGCCGAGGGAAGCGTGTGGCTGCAGTGAGGGGCTTCCCTCGGGGGCAGCCTAGGGGCCGGGAGCAGCTGAGGGACTCCATGGGGGCCGTGCTCATAGGGCTGGCTCACTGCAGTTTTCCCAGGAGCAGCTGCTGTGTCGCATGGCCAGGCATGGCTGCGTGCTGTCTGCGTGCGGCACCCTTCAGGAGGTGTGGGATTTGGCCTGAGCTCTTGGGGCCTTGGCTGCTTCCAGCCTGCATCCCCTCTTTCCCCCCGGGCAGGATGTGTGTGAGCAGCAGGGTCCCAGATGTGCCCTGGAGCTGCCTGCCACGTCCACATGCCACACAGTCAGGCTGCATGAGGTTGCACATGCTGCGTACTGCTGCACAGCGTGCAGCTCAAACTGCCTGAGTGATGCTCCCTCCTTCTCCCCCTGGGCACCCAGCTCCTCCAGCCCTTGTGAGTGAGAAGTGCAACACTCACCAGAGGATCCATTGCCGGCCTCAGATGAAGCCCGGGAAATGTCCTGGCTGCTAAACACTGGCTCCAGGTGCAGGGTGACAGTGCTGCTGTGGTCGTCACCCTTATCCTTGGACCCGGACCCAGTGGGCAAGTCACCATCCTCCTCCACGTCAGGTGGCCTGGTCACTGGAGGGGCGCAGGCCAGTGTCCACTGGCACCAAGGGTCCTGGGACTGCTGTCTCACCAAGATGGCGTGGAGGCAGTTGTAGTGGGAGCAGGTGTCGGCTCCTGCCCCCCCACCCTTGGTGGCCCAGACATAGCCCAGGCGCAGCTCCTTGACCTTGGCCCAGACCTGTTCAAGAGTCGGGCCAGATGTCCCTGGTCTAAGAGCACCTGGGCCATGTGGCTGAAAATGTCCACGTTGCGGCGATGGGCACGGGGTCATGGAGGGCTTCCTCTTCTGCCCACAAGTCCAACAGGGCCTCCACCTCAGCCCAGGACCAGCAAGAAGCATGTCGCCTGGTGCCCCTCCGGGCCTGCTGGGAGCCCTGGGATGGCTGCTGGGAGGAGGGTGCAGGCTCACAGGGTGCCTGTGGAGCAGACATCTGGGCTCCTGGGTGCAGCAGGGCAGAGCCACATGGTGGAGCTGCTGGCTGTGGTGCTGCTGCCACTGCATGGCGTTTGCAGGCTGTGTGTGACTTTAAGGGGGGTGGTCCAGCTACCAGGAAGTAAGGAGCTGTGAGTACGGAGCGTCCAAGCGGCCAGTTGGGTTTTTTCCTAGGAGGCCAGTTCTTGCGCAAAAACTCTTGGCTGCCTGTCCACACTGCCCTCTTGAGCAAGAATGCTTGGGCAAAAAGGCTTCTTCCTGATAAGGAGCATCAGAGCTCTCACGCAAGAAGCCCTGTTTTCCGAGCTATACTGTAAGTTTACTTGTGCAAGAACATGCATGCAGTGTAGACGCTCAGCAAGTTTTTGCTCAAGAACAGCCGTTCTTGCGCAAGAAGTCTGCAATATAGACACAGCCATAAAGTATTACCTGTTTGTCCTTCTATTAAGGCAGTCGATATACATTCCCTCCCTCCCAAATAAAGATCAGTTTAATGAGATTTGACTGCTGTGTTTGATTAAAGGGTTAGGGCTGATTAGCAAACTAGCAATGTACTCACACACAACCCCCACATCTGATTTTTATATATTGACTATATATTGATCTTCCAAAAACAAGAGCTTCAGGCAACACTTTTATTTTAATGAACTTTTTCATAGTTACACAATTACACTGGTCACACACAATTACCTTTTTGCATGCAAATAAAGGGTTGGGTGCCTGGCTGGCTATCTGCCTACACATTTACCTGGCTTGCAAGTTATAAGTATAATTGTGGCAATTATATGTGTAATAAGTGTGAGTGCACAGAACTCAGACTGCCTTTTCTGTAAATCTGATCAAAAAATCTTTTCAGCTTCAATAACTATGATGTTTCATGCTTAGCAGTCACAGGAAAAACAGAAATTTTTTAAAATGGAGCTTCTAGGGGTTGTTCTCTATACAAAAGAGATTATATCACCACTTAGATGTGTAATATTTGCAATATAAAATTCCAGCAATCTTTAAACCTCTGCAGAATTGCTTTTTAAATCTGAATAATGTAATACAATGGAAATAGAAGGGTTACAGCAGAATACATGTATAAAATTCTGCACTAAATCAAACTATGCTGGAATGTAACAGTTGCTGCCTTGCTGAGCGTCAGCTATTTGCTGATGCAGCTCACTGCATCTGAACTCCCACAAGGGAGACATTCCAAGACACTGTGTTGAAGAATCTCTTGGATGAAATCCCTAAAAGAGCAGACATGAGCCTAGTAATAAATCCTAGAGACATATATGCTGGTGTCATGACATACCAGTACTTCAGTACATAGTTACAACTAAAGGATGACTGAGGAAATCTGAGGTTTACAATTATATATTTTTTATTTTCAGTTAAAACTGATCAAAGCGGCAAACAAGCCAGCTAAAAGTCATCTCTAAAACCTTCATTTCCAGTAATTAGTATTTAATATTGGTAAAAGAATGACTGCTTTTCTCCCAGTATAAAATGAAACACACAATGACCAACACGCTAATTAAGGACAGACACTGTAGTCTTTATATACACATAGGGTCCAGACACCTGCAATCTGCTGAGTGCCACAACTTTCTTCAAAGTAAATGGGAATCGAAGGTAAGTACTTAGTATCTCTCACAATAGGCTACAATGTTGCAGATATAGGCTCAATAATGGCCATTTAAGTCAGTGGGCATTTTGTGTGCTTAATAACTGAAAAGTTGCAGCTCCATCTTGCAAGGCATTGAGCTGATCAGAGTTGCGGGCTCTCAGCCCTTTGTAATATTAGGCTCTTATCTTAGGTAATAAACAATGGATTTTTCCTAGGATTGGAAAAGTAAGATGCATAATCTGTACTAATGCCATCATCATTCATCATTACTGATAGTTGCACAGATTATTCTTGGTGCTTGAATCATCCAACATTCTTTTCCCCATCCATGCTGAACTGTCTGTTAACTGAATAATGGAACTGCTGCCTGCAGGAGAAGTGTATTTTGCAATAACCCACCAGGCAGCATGTAATTTTAAAAGACACAGAAACATCAATAGTCAAATGTTTAAAAATGAATCAACTTGCTTTAAAAGTCAGCTGATTGAAATCTCAAATCACTAACAGCTTATGTAGGCTTCACAAATAAAAGTATTTTAAAGGTGAATTGAAAATTTTCTTCAACTTTCCACATCATAAATTCCACAGAATGTGTTTTCCTTGAAAATGTTAACATTGCTAACAGTAGTTCATGGAGAGTATGCCATTATCTGTAGCAGAAGAAACACAAACCCTTTAATTCAAAAGCAGTTAACAGTTAAGCACATGAAGGCCTGATTTTCAAATATGCTTTACATTTCATTATTTGGATCAAATTCTCTCTCATTTTTATTTTAAGTGGTCTCTGACATCACTGTTTCTCATATGAGTTTTCATGAGAAAAGTTTGATCTTTCATTTGTAATTTTTATGTCAACATATGTAATTGGTCATTCTCAAGGGGCAATGGCTCCAGGGTAGACAGCACAACACTGACCATTTGCACGCACAGGCTATTTTTCTGCACATTTCTGGTCTCTTTTCAGGACATGATGATACTAGTAGTGATATTATACCCATAGATGGGGGGAGGAATACCTCAGTGGTTTGAGCAGTGGCCTGCTAAACCTGGGGTTGTGAGTTCACTCCTTGAGGGGGCCGTTTAGGGATCTGGGGCAAATCTGTCAGGGATGGTACTTGGTCTTGCTGTGAGGGCAGGGGACTGGACTCGATGATCTCTCAAGGTCCCTTCCAGCTCTATGAGATAGTATATCTCCATATATATATATATAAAATTGTGGTGTCTGTACTGGGAATAGTGGTTCTCTTATGGAAATGATAGATGATTCAGTGTCCTAATCCTGAAGACTGGCATGCCTACAGGAGGCAAAAAGTATGCACTTGGGGTCTCTGTCTCCACACAGCTCCCACTTGTCCTCCTTCTCAGCTGCATCAGTCACATCCCCTGCATACGTCTCCCCAGTGGGGGATTTTACAGCTAAACTGGGAAACTGTTGCTTGTGCCAAGTATTAATTTAACCTTGCAGAGCTGCTGGGAAGTATACCATGAAGTGGGACTGCTTCCCCCTCTTCAAAGCAGTAAAGCCCCAATCTCATGAGAAAACTATGGCCTCACTGCTCTCGGTTTTGATCCATCGTATTGCATTTGGCTATCATCCAATTCATATAGTGGAAGGCAGCATATGGACCTATATTTGCAACCTATCACTGGAAAAGCAAGACTAGCTTGCCAAATATATGTGCAGTCAGCTTTATCAAAACTGGTGGAATGTCAGAGGAGGAGAAAGTAGTTAGACAGACAGACATATTTGAAATTCATTTGAAAATGAAAACAACAACAAAACTTCTCAAGCAGTATTTAGTGCACTCAGTGTGTTTTTTAAAATCTAAGCATTTGTGTTTAGTCTTTTCACACTTCATTCTGTTAACTATACAATCATCATTAAAATGCTTTCCAAGTTTAAAAAAAGTAGGATAACAGTTATTTAATAGATTTTGTAATATCTGACTAATTTTTAATTTGTAACACACCTACATTTCACAGTGGTAATCATATAATCCAGATAATCTACAGTTAATCTGTTGATGGGCCTTAACCTAGACTGCACTGTGTTATATTCAGTGCTTCTGTCTGCGCAGAAAGTTATTTTTAATGATGTGCTTCAAAAACAAACTCCATGGTAAATAAAGTCAAGGGCATACATTTTTCATGTTGTAAAATAAGGTTTAACTGATTTAATCAAGTAAATAATCAAATGACAAACAGAAGTATGCTAATGTTTTTGTATTCCCAAAAAAAGCCCCTTTGTCACATTCTATTGTCTAAAGAAAATCATAGGTTATGTTATATTATAATTTATCTTTTCTACGTAGTGGAACTTAGATTTTAGGCAGATGAAAAGAATAATTGGCTATGTGTGGAGAATTGTCTCATTGTTTAAAATTAATCCCCCTTATATTTTTCAGACCAGACATACAGCTTAGGTGGCCTAACTTCAAAAAATGCTCTATAACAGCAAAACTAAGAGTGATTATTTTTTAAACAAGTGTTTAGCAATATAACACTGAATAGTGTATTAAAAATAGGAAGAAAAGTCATGGTTTTGTTAGTATCAAGAGCCGAACAATTTTTCTTTTTAAAATCAAGAGGGAAAAACATAAAATAATTATCTTTTTAGTAGTTAGATTTTTGTCATTAATTCCCATAACTACAGTGTGCTCAGTTAGGGTACATCTAGACAGCAGCACTATTTCAGGATATGTCCGGTATCCCAAAATAGCATTTTCCATGTCTTAACAGCATGGCTATTATTTCGAAATGCAATTGAAATAAAGGGATTGTTATTCTGATGTCCTGGTAAACCTCGTTCCACAAGGATTAAGGGACATGTTGGAATAGTGGTCTATTTAGAAATTTGGCGCTGTATAGATAGCACCAAATTTCAAAATAAACTCTCTCAAAATAAGCTTGAAATAAGCTACGCAATTTGCGTAGCTCAAATCGCGTAGCTTATTTCGAGCGAGAGCTGCTGTGTAGATGCACCTTTAATGCTACTGAATTTTTCTGTGGTTTAATCTGTTTCTTGGATAAGAATTTCAGCAACTTTGTTGCAAATGTTTTATCAATAGTTTTATCATTCTGCACTTTTAAAAAGCCAATCACTTTTTGACTCCGATTTCTAGATGTTTGGGAATTTATTTCCCTGGCATGAGTAACTGAATGGGAATGAAACAAAAGAAAGGACTATGCAGCACTTTAAAGACTAACAAGATGGTTTTTAAAGTGCTGCATAGTCCTTTCTTTTGTTTCAGCAAGATCAGACTAACACGGCTACATCTCTATTACTATTCTGAATGGGAATGGTAAGATTCTGTAAATTCTATAGAGAACCCCTATCACATACGAAGATAAAAAATTTAATTACCTATTTCAGTAATAGAATACTAGCAGCTGATGATAGCATCATTCTTCTAGTTTATGACAGTGATCTGATAATTTGTATGACTAATGCAACCAGAGCAAGTATATATACTGGAAAGACCAGCTGCTTGTTATAAGGATGACTTTGGATCATCTGTGAGTTACTCTTGATCATGAACATGCAAGAGCTGTTTTAAACAAATTAAAGTAATTTGCTGCTTTAGTTTAGTATGTAAAAAGCTTTGATTAGGATCACTGGGAAGTGAATGACAAGAGGTGAATGAACAAGAAACAAAAATTTAAGACGACACAGAACAACAGAGTTAAAATTTGGAAGGTATAAGTCATTAATCTGTGGAAAGCCATTCCGGAAAAGGGAGGATTGGAAGTAAATGAGATAGAAGAAGAGACCTTAATGTAAGGCTTCAGAATTACATAGGGGCTTAATGGACCATTAGGAAAAAAACCTAATAGCCTTTCCAAGAGAAAGAACTATCAGAGGTCTGCTAACATATAGCTAATTGACTTACTGATTACTGTAGTTTCCCCTCTTTTGCAAACCATTCTTTCACTCACTCCTCTCCCTCACTCCGCACGTACCCACATCTTCATTTGCCTTTGGAACCCTTGTGGACTGTGCCCTGGGCTATGCTGTCTTGAGTAAAAACTCTCAAAAACTTCCTGCCCTAAAGATTCTCAAGGCTTTAGGTTTCCTCCTTTGATGTCCAAAGGTAACGCAATATCCTCAAGCAACAATGCCACAGATCTGCAGAGAATTCAACTGCTGGAAGAAAAAGGTGATCAGATTAATCCTTTTATTTAATCCAAATATGCCTACTTCAACACTGGCACTGCAAAGCATATAAAGACCAGTCAAATTTTTTATCTATAGATATCAACAAAAAATAAGATCTATACTCTGGGGTGTGAATGTTCTTTCTGCTCATATCTATCCTTGCATCACAGGATGAATAGAAAAAGGGAAACTTTCAATTTGAGATTACAAAATAAAATTCTTCCCTTCATCTTTATTACCCAATTGTTTCTAACAGACCATGTCAGTGCGTCTAGGATGCAGGTGGGCAATAAGCGGCCCGAAGCCGGATGCGGTTTGCCAGGACTGGCCTCTAGCAGGCTGCAGGATGTTATATTTACCTATCTGTCTGCAAGGATGCCCATTTGCAGCGCCCATTGGCGCTGTTTGCTGTTCTCTGCCAATGGGAGCTGCGGGAAGTGGTAGCTTCCTTGATACCTCCATAACTCCCATGCTTCTTTAGCGTATAGTACATCAGACCAATGTGTCTGTTCAAACACCTTCCCGGCCCGTTGGCACTCATGGTTCACTCCACCACCACCACATTAAGTGCTCCAACTATTGGCCACATTATTTACTGTAAATTGGATCTTACAGAAGGATGAAGGGAGAATAAGTCCACCATATGAAGAACTTCTAGAAGAGTGGACAGAATACATGCCAGTAATGCTCTCCTGTTAACATTAAGGTGTCACTTGCCTTTAGTCAGAAACTAAAGAAACTGGGAACACGCCCCACTGTCCATTAGATTATGTACTACACTTTCAGGACACTGCAGCACCTGCCTGGCACAGATATTTCACGGAATTCTACACTGGATAAATCAGCATCTAGTTTACTCTACATTTATTTTCATATTTTTCTGAATGGGACAATAACCTAGGGGCCTCAAAAAAGCAGAGGTGTCGCTGCTTAACAGCCACCATTGTGTTCTGGGACATCATGCATTATATTTTGATGGTATACTTCTGTTCAGTGCCTTCTTGAGACTAGGCATAAGCAGATCCATTTTCATCCAAGACATAGAAAAAGAACAACACATTAAAGGCTAATTTGTATTTTCCTTTAAACAATTATTAAATATCAAATGACACTTAGCACACGCTATTTTTAGCTCTTACTACATCCCTGAATGAGTGCATATCTGCTGTATTTAGGATCTAGCAATGTGCTTGAGCTGGTTTTTATAGCCATTGTTGAAATAATCTTACCTCTATACAGAGTAACTGAATACAGTACATGTTTTGCCACTTTATATTTTCCAGAGACTTGTTGAAAGGAACCTGGCTATCAATAATCCATGAATTCTGTCCCTTTTGTAGCACAAATATCTATTGGCATATGAATATTCACAGCCACAGTCAAAGGCACCGTAGAACAGAATGTCATTAACAGAAGGGACTTCCCACAGTAAAGATGGTACATACAGACTTAGGAAGGCTGCTCATCTACACTAAACATTTTTGCAATGTGTGTCAAATGAAACTTAACAGGCATAATGTCATCAGAATATAGTGCATCATCATGACTAGAGCTGCATAAATCACATATGTACATCAAATTATAGACAACTAGCAGGTGAGGCAAAGTCATTTTATGTAGATTACACATAGGAAAATTCAAAAAATTAAATATATGTAATAGAATGTTTTATTAATGTGCTTGCAAAAAGGAAGTAAAAGAACAGTTTTAAATTTGTAGGATTTCAACATCAAACATTATTTAATAAAATAAATAAATCAACATGCATAGCACATTTGAATTAGAAACTCTTATAGCTTCCATTGCTCTTTCTGTAACTAATTTGAATTATTTTGTGATTTGTAATAGTAAAAATTTTCTTTGCACTAAAATGACAGTTAAATAGGCAACTCTATTTTAATCTTATTAGCAAATATTTTTATGAACTGTAATCATAATAGTCATGACTTTTTTCTGCTAAAAAACAAAAATAAATATTTAAACCTTTCACACAACATGTTCCAGTGTAAAAAGTAGCACATTCAATTAATTTAAGTGGCAGGATTGTTTATGCAAAATTTAGTATCTATAGGTAATCGCAAAGTATACCTTTATTTCGCACAAACAAATCCCCAAACAAAAACAAACAAACTCACTCTTCAAAATATATAATAGATATATAATACACGACTAAAGTAAGATTCTTGGCCAGCAGTTTATCTTGAGCTTCCATGTCTAACCATCCAATAATAATGATAAATGCTTTGCTTTTGTATACCTATATTTCATCCATAAATAAACACAATCACTTTACAAAAGGTGAATAGCTATTATTATCACCATTTTAGAGATAGGAGAATGAACACAAGAGAGATAAAATGACCCATCTCATGTCAAATAGCAAGTTGATGACAGTCATAAATAAAACCAAGATCTCCAAACTGCAAATCTTGTACTCTATTCACTAAACTGATCCTTAAACTTTTACTTGTGTAAAGGAAGAAAACTGAGTCCATGGATGCATAAGATGTGCTGGTTTGAACAATAAATCAAACCAGTGTTCTCATCAGAGAGGGGTAAATAGTTTACAGATGAGAAAACGTGCTGCTATTTGAACAACATATACAGTAGAGCCCCGCTTATCCGACCTTCGCTTATCCAACATTCCGCTTTATCCAACATAGCCGGATAAACCCTGGGGTTCGGCGAGAAATCCCCAGCCAGCCTAGAGCAGCGCGAGTTTGCGGCCCCCAAGGCCAGCCGCCCCACGCTGCCATGCTGCATGCAACCTCCCTGGCTGAAGAGGCTCCAGCAGCAGCCCCTGAAAGCAAAAACTAAAACCCCACACTGTCGCTGGCCGCCCGCCACGTGACCAGGCCCGTTTCCCCTGCCCCAGCCGCTGACGTCCCTTGAATTGCAGCGTGCAGCGGGCAATTGAGAGTCCAGCCCGCGGGTTGGAGCCTCCTGCTGGCGCCGCTTGCTCACAGTGCAGCTGGGATCGTCTCCATCTCCCCCTGTGCCCGCCTCCCAGGGTCCCCATTCCTGCCTGGCCCCTTCCCTCCCTGCAGCCTCCGGGCACGGGCCGGGAGAATGGCCCCGCTCGGTGCCCTGTTGCTCCGGGCACTGCTGCTGCTGCTCCTGCTGCTACTGCCCTTCTTGGCGGCCTCCAAGCGGGACATCCCCAAAGTGCTGCTGCCCTTCTCCCGGAGCACCTGAATCAACTACAGGTAATGTTCTGTACTCCATATTATCCGACATTTTTGTTAATCCGACCACCTATCGGTCCCATTTAGGTCGGATAATCGGGACTCTACTGTATCGTGATGACTCCTCATTCCCTTTCTTCTCTCAAGTCCTAAAATAAATAGCTGATTGACCACATGCACACACAGACACATTAACAAGAAACATTTTTCCTGAATATAATTTCTTATAAAAGCATTATAGAAGGGATTCTGCAGCAGAGTTTCAAGACTTAATTGTATGAATTAGTTTTTTACTACTCTGCTCTAACTATGTCAAAATATAAAAATAGCAAGGATACATTTAAACAAGTATGTCAATTGATTTCCAGGTTTATAAATATAAAATTAATGATAAATGTAACCCTTTCTGCCAGGTAGTACCAACAGCAGCCAGATCTGGGTTCAGTATTTGGGGGTTCCTCTCCATCCATCCAACACTGAACTGGCTTGAGCCCCCACCCAGTAAGCTGGGAAATTCATACACCACTGGGTGCCTCTGGGAGGCAATGCTTCCCCACTTGCAAGCACAGAGTCTGAGTGTAGAAAAGAAACCTTTAATAAAAGGGGCAGGAGGTAACATGGTATTAATTTGAAAAAACACCACAGACAGTGTCCATAGGAAAACACCACAGAGTTCATAACCAAAACCACGAGTAAACATCCCAGCTCAGGTAGGTTGGACAATGTCCTTTTCCTCTCTGGCTCTCAAGTCCAGCAATGTAGATGTCCCCTTCACATGCCCAACCCTTCTCTGCACCTCACTAAGTCAGTGCCCTTGGTCAGGGCAGACCAGAGTTCAAAGGCGCATCAGCAGGGTTCACCTCCCCTCTGAGTTGGGCAGGGGGTGGGGGTAGAAGGCATCTCTCATTCCACTGGTCAGTCACCATCCACCTGCTTGCTGCCCTCTGGTGCTGCTCTGCTGGCCATTCGTCACCCCTTGCTGCTGCCATTCTGCTAGCCACTCCTCACACCTCTTCATCACCCCCCTGCTGGCTGCTCATTGCATCTTCTGCTGGTTTGTAGTGGATTTGGCTCTGGGACAAACCTAGTGATTTCAGCTCTTGGCCCAAAGCACAGTCCAACCACAAGAGATTCCAGCATCCACTGGAGCACATTTACATACAACAGACACCCCCCCGATTGAGCCTTTCTTTAACTCTGTTACTGAAACAGTGGGGAGAAACAGGTTGAACCAGTCTCACAGCTCATACCTGGAGGTCATGCAGCTTGCTGACTCCCTCCCCAGCTTATAGGCTCTGAAAGAGTAGCCTCTGTCCATCCAAGTGTATTTACACTGACAGGGTCTCTCCTCCTACTTGAGTTAAAAACTGTCTGACTTTTCTGCATTGTGCATTCCCCCAGTAACTGCAAGCATTGGTGGTCATATCTTACAATTCCTGCTTTTACTGTTAACACAGTTTGATACCCCCACAACAGCCGAATTGGTTACAATGGGCAAAACATCATTCTAACAATTGAGTATCTAGAAGGCCTAAGCAACCTAAGTGAAGTGTATTTACATAACCACACCCAGATCTCTTTCCCAGTCCAGCATAAACTGTATTTACATAACTGCTGAATACCTAGCAGGTCTAAGCAAACTGAGTGAACATAACCACATCCAGGCTTCCTTTACAGACAGCTGAAATGGGAATGGAAGCATTGATTCAGACCCTCCTTACATAAGCTTGCTAGGACCATTAAACTAGCTCTTAGTGCCAGTCTCATGATCCTGCCAGAGGGGTTATTGTCCCTACTGTGCTCTGTTGAAGACCTAGTTACTAGCAGACTCCAGCTTTAAGGAATACAATCTTGAGAAATGGAGAATTCATGAAACAATGGATCCTCTGACTCTGTTCCTATCCCAGCTTGCCACTGTTATTCATGCACCTGCCTCCCATGCACTGTCATTGAGAAAGCTTCCACAGAACTATGTTTTGGTACTCCAAACAAGGTGCAGTCCTTCTATAGGCATCCTCCCTTTTGTGCAGGGGAAATGCACCAGCTCCGTAGCCATTGGGGCAAATCTAGTCTCCAACTCTAAGTAAAATTTAGTGTCTCTTTATAAAAAAGTTAACTCAAAGTTTTAATTATTCTCTTGGCTCTGTTTTTTAAACTATTATCATTAATCATCATGTTTATTATGGTAGTGGCTAAAGGTTATCAAGCATCAGACCTTGTTGTGCAAGGTACTGTACAAACTCATAGCCCTTGGTTTCTGCTCTGAAGAGCTTACTCTCAAATAAACAAGAGTGCTCATATAACACATGGAAGGAACAATGCAATGACACTAAGTGTCATGTTTGTTCTACTTGGTTTTGTTTTGGTTTAAGCCAGAGGGACAGAAATCTGAAAGGAAGGGGAATGAGTGAGGAATAGGGTATGATGGACTGTGTGGAGTGAAGCATAGCAAAAGAGATTAAGGAAGAGGGTTGCAGCAAACAGCTATTAACAACCCTCATGTTCTATGCTTAGCTTTTTAAAGTGTTATTTATGAATAATAGGCTGAGCAAGCCAGTTCAATGAGCTTCCTCTTGACAAGCAAAGCTTTCTTGTACTGGATGAATAATGCAAATTAGAGAAATAATACTGTTACTGCATTTCCCGTGTAGGCAGATAATATCCCACCTTTCAGCAAGTGCATTAGACAAACAGGAACACTTGGAGGAAAAGCCATCTCTCAGAATAGAACATTATATTTTATTCAGAGTAAAAACCCCACTTTTTCAGCCATTTCAGTATTTTCAAGTTTGTGTTTTTAGAGAGTTAGACATGGAGCCTATTTTGGCCTGGTTCCCCCGTCTAGTAGGCATCTCCTTGTGGGGTGCCAGAGAGAGGGGTGTAAACAGGGGGTTGGACTCTCTGTACATGGCTTTCTACAATCTGTCACCCAAATTCAGCAAAACCAATGTGATTCCAAAGGGCTAGTGCCATCTCTGCATGTAGAAGGATGGGGGAGGAAGCTGCAACATGTCACCCTGTGGCAACAGTGATGCTCAGCATACAGGGAGGGGACTCTCACATGGATGTGCATTTAGTATAACTTTGTGTTGCTCTCTAGTAATAGTTCCTGGTGGTCTCAAGGAACGGTAGGTCATAATTTGGCTCGCACCAGAATCTATGCCCTACTTCATTGAAGGGAGTGTTGCTGTAATATGTAGCTCTGAGGACATATTAGAGGAAAAATTCCCATCCACCTCAGCCAGCTCATTCACATTACATCCCACCATGGTTGGTTTCGGTAGTGTTAAAATTGTAACTACATATAAGAGTCAATTTAAAGAAAACCTTAACATAACTCCAGACTAAGCTCCTTGAAGCAGGGATTTCTTTTCTGATGTTTTCTTACACAATGTATGTGAATGCAGTAGATAGTACATTTTTGACGTACTGCAACATAAGTAATAGCAATACAATATTATTATTTGATAAGAATTGAAACTGTACTTTCTGGTACATACAGAAGATATCTTGAAGCTACTAAATGATAGGGTTATTTTTTTTTAATTCTTCCCATCATCTTCTAAAATATTCAGTGATGAAGACATTTGAGTAACACAATTCTGTTTAGAAGCTTCAGAGGGTAGTCAAGTTAGTCTGTTACAGGAAAAAAAACAACAAATGGTCTGGTAGCACTTTATAGACTAACAAAACATGTAGATGGTATCATGAGCTTTCATGGGCACAGCCCACTTCTTCAGCTGACTGGAGTTATGAATTTAGGATGTGTACACCCAAAATAAATAGGAGAGGGGAAGGGGAGGGAAGAACAAGGGAGGGGATTGGAGACAGACAGCATCAGTAAGTATCTGAAGATTGGGTAGTTAAACTGAAGCAGATAAGAATCAGAGTCAATAGATAGAGAGCTGTTTGTACCTTCAGTGGCTGTTGAAAGTTGGTTGGGACATTACCAGTTTATCATAATTGAGTCCATTAGCATGTGAATTGAATTTGTGGATGAACTGTAATTCCAATGCTTCCCTGTGGATCTGGCTTGTAGAACTGGTTTGTGACAAGACAGCTACTTGGAGATCTTTCAAAAAGTGTGATGTGGAAGATTGAAATGCTCACCAATAGGTTTCTGTATGTTTCCTTTCCGTATATCTGATTTGTGTCCATTGATTCTTTCCCATAGAGACTGTCCAGTTTGTTCAATATATATAGCATCACAATATGCCAACATCTTTACGGCTGACCTTGAACAACGTTTCCTCAACTCTCGCCCCCTAACACTTCTGCTTTACTTACACTACATCGATGACATCTTCATCATATGGACCCACGGAAAAGAGACTCTTGAAGAATTTCACAAGGATTTCAACAACTTCCACCTCACCATCAACCTCAGCCTGGTCCAGTCCACATGAGAAATCCACTTCCTGGACACTACAGTACAGTTAAATAATGGCATAATAGGAATGTCTCATTCTTGGGTCAGGATGGGCAACAAATAGCCAGGCGGCTATACAGTTTGGCAGCCATGGCCCTGGGTCAGGGTGGGGCAGCAAACAAACAAGTTTATAGTTCGAGGCTCAGGCCTGTCTGCAGGCTGAGTCGAGGTCAGCTCTCCTAGATTTGGCAGAGCGCTAACAAGCGCAGGGGTTTTGCCCCCTACAGGGGGAACCTGCCACTCCAAGCAGAGTGACAGGGGGATGCAGGCCCACCCACTCCACTGTGTCCCAGCCCAGGGCCCTAGCAGTGGCAGCATGGGCGGCCATTCGGTCGGTGGGGATCCAGGCTGCAACAGGCTGACTGGGTCTGTGGGCTAGTGGGGATCCAGGCTGCAACATGCTGTCCACCCGACCTCCATCTCAGCCAGCGTGGGGTCGGCTTTCCCTGGGCTGCTTCCTATTATGCCAGGTAGGGCCATGGGGGGGGGGGGGGGGAGACTGCTGCTTCTCGGGGTCCTCTGGGAGCTCCAGTGCTGACAGTGTGTCCATGGACTTAGGGTCTGGATCCCTCCCTGGTTCCAGCAATGCAGCCCAGTTTCCAGGGCCTGGTGTGGGCTCTGGTCCCCTCGGCCAGTCCACGGTGCCTGCCGGGATTCGGAATGGCATTGGCCCAAGTCCAGGGTCAGACAGTGGTCCCGGGGGCCCTATCCAGTCATCCCTCATATGTTGGGATCGTCATGCCTTCCTCCTGGGGTGGCCAGGGAGAACGTCTGGCCTGCTTGCCCATTGGGCTCGAACTGAGCTCTCAGGCTCTGCTCTTACAGTCCCAGCCCCACCTTTCTGCTTCCTGGGGGAGAGGCTGGGTGGCACTGGCCACACCCACCAAGGGGTCTTATGGAGGCCTTCCTCTTCTGGGTCAGCGGGCAGCCATGCTGATTCATTACATGGTTCAATAGCAAAAACAAAAAAAATGACAGAAAGGTGTCTTCCGCCATAGAAGACCAGATTGTACCAGGACTACTCATGCTGATTAGAATCACCTAATGTTTTTAACTGGACTACACATGGAGTAAGTGACTAAAGTACAGTAGGAGAGAGAACAACAAAATAAAGACAATGTATTTCAAGATGACAGACTTTAGCAAACTCAGGGAGTTAGTAGGTAAGAACCCATGGGAAACAAGTCTAAGAGGAACAACAATTGAAGAGTTGGCAATTGTTCAAAGAGACATTTTTAAGGGGCACAAGAGCAAAGTATTCCACTGAGTAGGAGAGATAAAAGGTAAGGCAAGAGACCACCCTGGCTTACCTAGGAGATCTTGAATAATATAAAAATAAAAAAAAAGAATCACAAAAAGTGTAAAGTAGGTCAAATTACAAAAGATGAGTATAAACAAACAACATGAGCATATGAGGCAAAATTAAAAAGGCTAAGACACATAAAGGGTAACAAGCAAACATTCTACAAATACATGACAAGTAAGAGGAAGACCAAGGACAGGGGAAGGCCATTCCTCAATGAAGAGGGAAAAACAACAGAAAAATGTGGAAATGGCAGAGATGCCATTTTCATCAAGAAGGTTGGTGATGATTGGATACCTACTATAATGAATGCTAGTGAAAATGGGGTCGATTCAGCATCTCAGATAGGGAAAGAACAAGTTAAAAATCTTCAAGTCACCAAGGCCTGGTGAAATACATCCTGGACTACTCAAGGGGCTGACTGAGAAGATCTCTGAGCCATTAGCTATCATCTTTGAAAAGTCATAGAAGATGAGAGATTCCAGAAGACTGAAAAAGGACAAATATAGTACCCATCTATAAAAAGGAAAATAAGGACAACCCTTGGAATTACTGACCAGTGGAGCAAATAATTAAAGAATCCATTTGCAAATATCTAGAAGATAAGGTAAAATGTAATATCATGGATTTATCAAGAACAAATTTTGTCAAAATAACCTGATGGCTTTCTTTGACAGGATAGCAAGCCTTTGGATAGGGAGGAAGTGGTAGATACGCTCTATCTGGACTTTAGAAAGGCTTTTAATACAGTCGTGCATGTACTTCTCATTAACAAACTAGGGAAATACCGCCTAGGTGGAACTACTACAAGGAAGAGTGCATAACTGGTGGGAAAAAGACAGACAGACACACAAATCAACCAGTACCGGTTAATTAGAAAAAGAAAACAAAAAAAGAAAACAAACTTTTATTATCAGAACAAAACTACAGTTGCAAGCTGTCAAGGCTGATTCCCCACTCTGGCATGACAAATGCTGAAGCAGGGGACCGCAAAAGCACCCCAAAACCTGATGTTTACAGGCTTTGGTACAAAAACTTCTCTCCCAAAATCCTAATACTCAGATTTTGGAAACTAAAAACTGCTGCCACCATCCAAGTATTCCAAGAAAATCAGGGAAGAGATCACTTGGGAAACCTCCTCCCTAAAAACCTCAGGGTACCTCAAGCTCTTTTCCCCAAAGAGCTTGAAAAAGAAGAGAGAAAATACAAGCTGCAGTCTGTCGTAGCTGTCTCCTAATCAGAGGCATGCACATATCCACAGAGATTCTCCAGGACACAGAAATGAACCAATGCCAGGTTAATAAAACAAACAAACAAACAAACTTTTATCATCAAAACAATATCATAGTTGCAAGCATATAACATGGCTAGATGAAAAGAGCCACCAATTAATCCAGATACTTAGGGAAATCCCCTGGGCTCAGGACTTAGTTACAAAAGAGAGGAAAAACCCACTTTTAACAGCACAGACATCATTTCCACATTCCCAAACCAGGAAAACAATAAAGCCGGATGGGTTAACTAACTTTACTTACATATTGTGAAAAGACTTTTCAGAAAGAAAGAGACAGAGACAGAGACTCCCATCTCCCCTGTTACCTGGAAGAAAACCGCTCTGACTCAGACAAAGGAGGGAAAAGTTAAAAATTCCTTTGTCCCCATTTGAAATCCCTACCTGCAATATCATTGGCTGACCAGATACCTAGCTAAGTTAACCCCTTAGTCCCCAGGCTTCTGGCCATCCCTCATGGTTATGACACAAGCATAGTAAAGGGGCCACCAATTGATGTAGATTCTCAGGGGGGACCCTTTTGGGCCAAAACTTTAGTTACAAAAGAGAGAAAACACCATTACCGGCTCAGACATTAGGTCTAAATTCCCAAACCAGGAAAACAACAAAATCCTGATGGACTATCTAAACTTTTCCCTACTTACACATTGTAAGAAGTCTGTTCTTGGAGAGAGATGGGTCTCTCATCTCTTTCAGTCTTGGAAGAAGCCACTCTAAATCTCAAAGAAACAGAGAGAAAAACCCCTTTTTTCCTGTTTGAAATTCCTACTGCATTGTTATTGGCTGACCACCCGATACCTGGCTAAGTACAGGAGGCATTAGTTAACCCTTTAGTCACCAAGTGCTGGTCAGCACTCCTGGTTATGACAACTGGCATAAATTGTCTAGAAGTTTGTGGAATCTCCAGCACTGGAGATTTTAAAGAGCAGTTTAGACAAACACCTGTCAGGGATCATCTAGATGATGCTTGTTTCTACCATGAGTGAAGACTTGACCTCTCGAGATTCCTTCCAGTTCTATGATTGTAGCTGCAATCTGACTAAAATTTGTTGCCAATTAAAAGTTAACAGTACCTCTACTCAATTGGCCTGCCTTTCAATAGTGTCAACTATTGTAACTGTTTGAATCACTGGCAGCTGATATAGGTTAAAGCAGCCATAAGACTATTTGGGGGATTAGTACAGCAAAGAAAGGCCCAGAATCAGGAGAGAGCAAAGGGTGCTCCCTTCTCTCAAAACCATCATCAGTGCACCACATGCATTTAACTCTGCTCCTAACTCACTCAGTAGACACAGAGTTGAAGGGTAACAACCACTTGCAACGGTCCCATAGCTGAGCCAATTCAAAAGAATCTGTACGGAAATTGAATTCACCCAAAATTATCAGCCCCAGTATCTTTCACATCAGCTCAGATCAAACTTTTGCATAAATGGTACTCTGCTCCAGTGCAGACTCCAACACTAACCTCATTTTGGCACTTACAAATCAAAAGGACACATTTATGTCCATCTACCCTGGAGTGGGTAAATCCCCTGCATTAGAGGCTAGATGTGAAAAGTACAGCTACATTCTCTCCCCCTGATCCCTCTTGGCCTCATGAGGTAACTCATACTTGTCCAAAAATACCTTCAACAATGGTGCAGCAATTATGCAACCTTTCCCTAGTTTTGCATGCAAAACGAGACATGAAAGAGTAATCTCTAATCCCGTCTAATTTAAAGGAAATTATATAGTTGGCATTTGATTACAATTAGTGGCAAGAACAGAATTTAGACTAAACATGGTGCTGAAATAAACCACATGAAATCAATACTTGGTACATAATGGATATTCAATATAGTATAGTTATTAGAGGAGTGATAAAACGTCACAGATGTCTTCGAAAGTGTTTGCTAAAATAGTCAATTCAGATATATTATGAGCTATCAATTGTCAGAGAAACAGAAATTGCACACTTTGAAAAGTATGGTATAAGAGGCTAAGAAGATAGCTATATTTAGTACTCATAAATGACTACCACAAGCCAACTCTAATGAAAGGATCAAGAAGCCATTTGCTCACTATCACAGTGCTGCTGAAATACTAGGTACAATAGAGGAAGTGGCCTTAATATGAATACAACTAAAAGCAAATTGTGCAAAGCAAAGAATGTACTCTTAGGTACATTGGTACTAATTCTGATCAAGCTAATGAACTATACATGTGGCAGCACGAACTTTGGGAGGGACTAGCCACCTCAAATATGTACCCAGAGTCTCAGGTGTAGCTGGATCAGAGCTAGTCCAGGTATGTTTTGTTATACTTGAAAGAATTTTACAGGATCTTTTTAGGGGGAATAAGGAAAAACGCCACATTTATTGACAATGTAACTGTAACCCTTCTGTCAGGTAGTGCCGGCAGCAGCCAGGGCCGGGTTCAATATCTAGGAGTCTCTTTTCATCCATCTCACACAGAACCAGCTCGAGCCCCCACCCAGTAGCCTGGGAAATTCACGCACCCCTGAGCGCCTCTGGCAGAGGCAATGCTTGCCCACTCGCAAGCACAGAATCTGAGTGTAGAAAAGAAACTTTTAATGAAAGAGGGAGAGAGGTTACATGGCATTAGCTTGGGAAAATACCACAAACAGAGTTCATAACCCCCCACGAGTAACAGTCCCAGCTCAAATGGATTCAGCAATGTCCTTTGCCTCTCAGGCTTACTAGTCCAAGAACGTAAGGGTTTCATTCACTTACCCAAACTTCCTCCGTGTCCCACTTACAGCTCTATCCAGTCAGTGCGGACCCTGACATCACCCTGATGGCTCCACTCATTGAGCCTGAGGCCAGGCCATCTTTGTGCTGCTCCTGTGGTCCGCTTGCTCTACCAGACAGACGCTTCTTCTGGTGGCCGCCCACCAGTTGTTCCCACCAGCCACTCTGCTGGCTGCCTGCCGTCACTTCTACCGGTCGCCCAGCAGTCGCTCCCACAATGGCCGCGGCTCCAGGCCAAACTAATGACTTCAGCTCTTAGGGTACGTCTACACTAGCCCCCTAGTTCAAACTAGGGATGCTAATGAGGGCTACCGAAATTGCAAATGAAGCATGAGATTTAAATATCTCACGCTTCATTATTATGTTCCCAGGCGGTCGCCATTTTTGGAAACTGACTAGCCCGGAATAACTGTCCATGTCTACACGCGGCAGTGAAATGGGAGTTCGAAGTAAACCCCTAACTCGAATTAGCTGTTACTCCTCATGGAATGAGGTTTACAGTGGCTTACACACTGTACCACCCCTTTTCTTGGTGGATTTTCTCTTACTGAAGCCACAGCCTCGGTTCTGCAGAGGTAATATGGCCCAAATAATGTACTTATTGAAAAGTAAGTGTCAGCTTCAAGTTTTGTGCAGTGAGAATTATCTGGTTATCAAAATTTAGCTGATAGAAACCCTATGTCAGATTGTGGACATAATGAGTGTACTCTGCTGGGTCTGTGCATCACATAGATTGTACTAGGTCATGCAATAGAGCAGATCTTTCTCTTATGGATGTGTGCATTCAGGCACCATGCCTGCAAAGCAGATGGAAAACAGCCATGAGGATGAAAAATGCAATATGCACCAAGTCCTGAGGTAAAATGATGATCTGTTTCCTCTTTTTTATAATTAACATTGAGGGCACCCCATTTCGCCAACTGCATGAGGAGCAACCTTTCCTAGCATTCCTTTGTTCCTCCCTCCCACGCACACTCTCCTGGAATGGGCTCCCTCTAATGAATATAGTCACTAACATCATCCTGTGAGAATGCCTTCCTTTCTGAGCAAGCCTGCCAGCTCTTAGCTTTCAAAGCACTCACTTGAATTATTAAGAGATTCTTAAAGCCACAGATGCAAGCTATCTCTTGATCAATCAGAGAAGTACAGGTCAAATCCTCTGTCAGAGGAAAACCACCACAAATGCAAATGTAAACTGCTTATGTCCTATCTAATTTACCACTTCATACTTTTGCTCCTAATGGACATCTCCCCAAATCCCCTTCTACCTATGATAATCGCAAAACATTTTAATTTAAAAGATTCTTATTGTTGCTAAAGAATAACCATTGCTGCCCCCAAACATTCCAGGATTCTGTGGGCACTGTATCCAACCTTATATTTGTTAAAAATTGTGTTCTAGCTCTTGCAAAGAAAACCACAGAAACAAACTGAGGGCAAACCAATTCAGTGTTATTTTGAGTCTTCCAAAAGCCTAAATCGAAAGGTCTGAGAGGTCTGAACTAGGCAGTTAGTTCAATGGGTTGTTAAGATGACAATTTAAATGTTAATATTGTTAACTACATCACTGGAAAACAGCTTAGCATTAACATCAAGCTAGTGTCCATGCCATACAATCCCAAACTGCCTTGTGTGCCTCACCAAATGCCCAGAGTCCCAACCATACCTTCCTCAAGTTCCAAAATTTTCAGCTTGCTCCCTGACAATCTCTACAGTGCAGCTATTGCATTGTCAAGAGAAAAAGTCTACGGCACTTCAGAAACAAATGTGGGGATACTGTACATTCTCTCTGGCATAGAAATGATACACTTTGTCCATTAAGAGTATTTCTTCATTGCAGTTAAACACCTGTGACTGACCCATGTCAGCTGACTTGAGCTAAGTGGTATGTTTAATTACAGTGTAGCCAACCTGAGGCCTGGCTCCAGCCCAAGCCCAAGCCCAAACATCACAATAATTAAACAGCCCCATAGCCTGAGCCAGCTGACACAGGCCAGCCACGGGTCTTTAATTGCAGCACAGACATCCCCACAGCATCCAGCACAAAAGGGCCCTGATCCTTTATATAGGTTCCCACATGCTACTGTATTATACAGTACAATAATTACAGTAAAACAATGTAATGAAATAGGAACACGAATAACACATGGGCAACTATACAGATTCTCTTAATTACATATTTAATTCAATACAACCCTACAATTTCCTAATTTTAGATAAAACTTGCCAATGCGCCATACCACGCTACTTCAGGATCCATGGACTTTGCTGCTGAGTTTAGGTCTTGCATGCCACAAAGTATGCAGGGCTTTTCCATAGATTAATTTTTCCCCTTTTTTCTTTTGCTTCCTGTCAGTTTAATTTGTTTCACTTTTATTGAGGGTGTATTTTAAATAATTATATTGTCTTGTACAGTCCTTTAAACACCTCAATAAAAGGCAGAGAACTCTTTATAAATAATATAATTACTAATTATTAATCCAGAGTGAAAAGTCTGATTCAAATGAATTCTTCTTCAGGCTCCCAGTTGTTACCCATTTCCTTTGACTGTTCCACAGGGGCATGAATCCTGTATTTGTTAAGTATTTTATACTTTCTCTCAGTTCAGCTTCTGGAGCTTGATAACAAACCTGATAATTACAACCAAAAGCAACAGAAGATGCCAAAAAAGCTTTTAAAAAAGCCCAAGATATTTGAAAAACATGTTATAAATATTTTAATAGAAAATTGAACCAAAGACTGCCCTTGGATACATATATAGTGCTTACATTAACCTCAGCTGAAAAAATACCAGTAAACCCAAAAAGAATATGTCCCAGTGTGGTAATTATTAGTATTTTTAATAAAGGTAAAATTACTCTTCACATAGTATTAAGATCCCAATTCTGCTTCCCCTTTTCATGATCAGACATACTTTACTTCACGAATAGTCTTATGGATTTCAGTTGCACTATCCAGACTAAGGTACTACTTAAAACAAGGCAGGGTCTTATACTGAGGCCCTAAAAGATACCAAGCATATTAATTTCTTCTTCAATTCCACTGAAATCAGTAAAGTTATATTATGGATGAGTCTAGCCATCTGGGTCAATTCTACATTCATCTAAGCCCATGAAAACCCACTTGTGTGTATATCAGTGTAGCTCCATACGGCTGCATGGGTTTAACAAAGTAGATTTTGGAAAATAGAAGGTACAGCATGGAAGCTTGTCAAAATGTGTGTCAGTAAAGCATGGAGAGAAAAAAAGTGATATTTAATCCTTTAAAAACAATTGGGCTTTTATGTGCACGCTGCTGAGCATACAGTGGAAACTTTTAAAATCATTATTACAATCACTTTTATAATCATTATTATTATTATTATTAATATGACAGAAGTGTCTAGAAGTCACAACCAATCCTACGTGCTACAGGCTATATGAATAGGTAGTGAGAGACAGTCTCGGCTCTGAAGATCTTACAGTCTAAATAAATGCAAGATAAAAAGGGGGGAGGGGGGGTAGGATAGGCACAAGGAATTATCCCAGGTCATACAGCAAGTTCTTGGTAGAGAACAAATAATGCCCAAAACTCCTGAGTTCTTGTTTTGTATCCCACCCACACCACCACATTCTCTCTCCAACAAAAACAGATTAATTCGCACTATCATGTGAAACTATAGCTATACAAATACGTATTTAAAAGCTTTCTTGACAGGATTAGATTACTTGCTAATTCACTTTGTCCTTCATTTTCTTTCTTCATGATAGCATCAAGAGAAAACACAAACACACATACACCACACTCCGCCCCCATATTTTTTCCTTTTACTATTTTTTTAATTCTTTGTTTATTCTGGTTCTAACAATATCCCTCTTTTTTGCTTTACCATGAAAGGCATGTGCTGCACATGGAAGCTACTGAAAATCAAATAATTCATAGGAATACAGGTCTAGGTTGCATTACTGCAGAAAGGAATTTTGGGGTTACAGTGGACTACAAGCTAAATATGAGTCAACAGTGTGACACTGTTGCAAAAAAAGCAAACATCATTCTGGGATGCATTAACAGGAGTGTTGTGAGCAAGACACGAGAAGTCATTCTTCTACTCTACTCTGCTGATTAGGCCTCAGATGGAGTATTGTGTCCAGGTCTGGGCACCATATTGCAGGAAAGATTTGGAGAAATTGGAGAAGGACCAGAGAAGAGCAAAAAAAAAAAAAAAATTTTTTTTTTTCAAGGTTTAGAAATCATGACCTAGGAGGAAATACTGAAAGAATTGTGTTTGTTGAGTTTGGAAAAGAAAAGACTGAGAGGGGGCTTGGAAGGCGTGACATGAAGGAGGGAGAAAAATTATTCTCCTTAACATCTGATAATAGGACAAGATGTAATGGGCTTAAGCTGTAGCAAAGGAGATTTAGGTTGAACATTAGAAAAAACTTCCTAACTGTCAGAGTGGTTAAGTATGGAATAACTTACCTAGGAAGGCTGTGGAATCTCCATCTCTGGAGATATTTATGAGCAGGACAGACAGACAGGGATGATCTGGCCCTACTGTGAGGGCAGGGGACTGGACTTGACGACCTTTTGAGATCCCTTCCAGTTATAGTAGTCTATGAAAGTTAAATTAATTAAAAATCAACAACAGAAAATGGAGCCACTTTTTTCTGGTGCAACTAAACCAGAAGATTAAGATAAATCTTAATTATATCTTTCTAGGGTATTTTTTGTTATTTGTTTATTTTGTATCACAATTTGAAGGCTCAAATTACAGCACTTTAAATTATTTTGCACCTGTAGTTTAGACAACTTAGGACCCAATTTTCGAAGATACTTAGGTCTATTTACAAGTTGCACCTAGCTGCATCTGCAGGCAGCTAAATGCAGATGGTCCTTACATGCAAGCATATATTTACAGGGGATTAAATAAGTCATGGCTGACAGGTCACCTGACTCAAGTTTGTAGGGCTTGGATATTGGGGCTGAAAAATGCTGTGTAAATATTTGGGCTCAGGCTGGATCCTGAGCTCTAAGACCCTGTGAGTGTAGAGGGTCCCAGAGCTCAGGTTACTCTCTGAACATGGACAGCTACACAGCAGTTTGTTAGCCCTGTAGCCTGAGCCCTAAAAACCTGAGTCAGCTGACCCAGGTCAATTGCAGCCAGGTTTTCCTTCCTGGGTATATGTATCCTAACATTTAATTTAAGGAATCAGTCAGGAATCTAATGGTAAATTATACCAACAATTATTTACTACAGGAAAACAGAAACCAGTGATTAAGATCTGGTAATATATTTAAAATGTAATTTAAATCTTAATTCTTTCAAAAGGAAAATGTTTAAAAAAACCAGTCACTGCAAGGCCAGAGTCTAGATCTGTATCCCATATAGCAGAATAGTTCTGTTCATACTTGCCCTGTTGTAATAGTTTGTGAAATCCTCAATTCTTGCTATCCAAGTCAATATATTTGGAGCTAAGTGATGAAGGAGAAAATAAATCCAAAATACTTGAAAATCAAGATACATCTGTATTTGTAATTTTGGAGACAAATTTGCAAAAGTTGGCATATATACACACTGTATATATAAAAGATAGCTGCAAATTGTGTGTCTGAAGTGAATATCTGCATGCTTCATTCCCCATTTAACACACACAAATACTCAGTGCTTGAACAAATGTGGATTTGCATGTACCAGTATAGCAGATGCAGTTTAGGTACCAACCCTTTAAAATGCAGTCCTTTAAATCTACAACTATATTTTGCTATTGATTTGTAATCAAAGATTTTTTTCCTAGCTATTTATACAAGCTTTTCCATTTACTTTTATGCTTTTCTGTATGCATTAAGTACATATATGATCCCCATCACTGTAATCTCTGAACACCAAACACTCTTTAGTGTACTTATCCTCAATTCGCCTGTGAAGTATGGAAATACTATTTAACCCCCTTTTGCAGATGGGAAACTGAGTCCCAGAGGCTCAAATTTTAAAGGTCTTTAGACATTGCTCCACTCAATGTGGCAATGCCTATGTGACTTAAGATGGCTAAGTTCTGTTTTCAAAGGTGACTTAGTATTCTAAATCTCTTTGAAAGTTAGAGGGTTTTATGCTTCTACTGCCCAGATCCATAAAGGTAGTTAGAGCTAGATCCGCAGAGGGACTTAGGCTGAATGTTGCACCTTGTAACTCCTACACGGTCTGCTGCTCAGTGGAATTTTTCAGCCCTCAGCTTTGTGCCAGGCTTCCCTTACAATGGCTGGCAAGAGTTAGGCACCTAGGGGAGAGAACTTTCAGAAGCCATTAAGCCGAGCAGGGAGCCACCTAAGCAAGACTGAAATGAAATGCCAAGGCAAGAGCTGGGAAGAGTGGCTTGAGTACTTAAGTGGCTAACCTGATGCATCTGGCCGATGGGCCAGAGATAGGTGCCTCCCTGCACTCAGGGATTTCCGATAACAAGTTATGAGGCTTTGGAGGCTGGAACACACACAGAAAAAAAATTAGTGGGTGCTAACACCAGCCCCCTCTGTTCCCCAATGCCTCTCATCCACCAAGGGACATGCTGCTCAACTCCTCCCCCGCCTTCTTGGTGCCTCCCTCCAATCATGATCAAAACCATAATGATAATTTCATGGTGTGCAGGTGGAGCTGAGAAGAAAGGGGAGGAATGGGGATGAGCCAGTCTTGGGGAGGGGACAGAACTGGGAGAGAAAGGGCAGGGTATGGGTGGGGTTTTGGGGATAAAAGTTGGGTGGAGGTGCGGTCTGGGGCACAGCAGAGATTTGAGTACTCTAGGGGTCAGGAGGAAGCTTGTGCCTGTGGCATTCTTTGAAATGCTTCCAGTTCCACATATACACCTGAAACACAGGTAGAACTGCAGGTTCTCAGTGCACAGGTGGGACAACAGTGTTCAGAGGAGGGATTATTTGGAACTGGGGAACCTTTTGGAAAGGAGAAGCCAACAGAAGATACCTAGACTCCATCTAATTTGAAATGGAACCAGACTGCTGGCATGAAAGATTAAAAATGCCTACAACCCTTTTTAATTTAAGGGCTGTGAGAAAGCTGACAGGAGTGCACTGTTCAGACAGAGATGTCCCTTAGGGAAGGATTTATTAAAAGACAGAAGTTGATAAAGTACAAGCAGGAATCAAAAGTAAAGAGTCAAACAAAAAAGTCACATTCAATTATATCACATGAAGGAAGACAACTAAATACTGACAACTTTTGTAAGTGCTTGTATACAAATGCAAGAAGTCTAAATACTAAGTCCATGGGTCAACTTGAGTGCTTGGTCTTACATGAGGATACTAATATAGTAGGCATCCCAGAAACTTGGTGGAACAATGATAATCAATGGGATACAATACCACCAGGTACAAAATAAATTAGAGTAAGAGTGATGTGGGTGTAGCACAATGTGAAAGAAAGCACAGATTCAAATATAGTAACAATCTTTAATTAATGAAATGCTACCATAGAATCTCTATGACTAGAAATTCCATGCCTGAACAATAAGAGTACGTCAGCAGGAATATATTGCCAACTACCTGGCCAGGATGACATTTGTGAAATGTGCAGGGAGATTAGAAAGGCTACAAAAAATAGAAAATCCAATAATAATGGGGAATTTCAACTATCCCCATATTGACTGGGTACATGTCACCTCAGGACAGGATGCAGTGATAAAATTTATAGACCACATTAATGATTGTTTCTTAGAACAGCGAGTCCTGGAACCAACATGGGGAAAGGCAGTTCTTGATTTAGTTTTAAGTGGAGCAGAGGATCTGGTCCAAGAGGTGAGGATAGCTGAAGAGCTCAGTAATAGTGATCATAATAGAATTCACTATGCATGTACAGAAAATACCAAAGAAACTCACCACCTTAGTGTTTAACTTTGGAGAAGGGAATGACACAAAAATGAGGAAGCCAATTAATCAGAAATTAAAAGAAACTGCCACAAGAATGAAATGGTTTTTGTGCAGTTTGCTGCCATTTAAAAATACCATTGCAGAGTCTGAAGTTAAATGTATACACCCAATCAAAAACCAGAATAGGACCACTAAAAGTCCCACATGGAGTAAAGAAAAAAAAAAAAAAAAAATGCAGTTAGAGGCAAAAAGGCATCCTTTAAAGACGAAGTCAAATCCTAGAGAGGAAAATAGAAAGGAGTAATATATTCTGGCAAGTCAAGTGTAAAAGTATACTAAAGGCAAAAAACAAATTGGAAGTGTAACTAACAAGAAACACAAACTGAAAGCAAACATTGTTTAAGTAAGGAAGCCTGCCCAAACATTCAGTGGTGCCACTGGGTGACTAAGGTGCTAAAGGAGCACAAGGTAAAGACAAGGCCAATGTGGAGAAACAAAATGAATTCTTTGCATCTATTTTCACTGTAGAGGCTGAGTGTGAGATTCCCACACCTGAGCTATTCTTTTTAGATAACAAATCTGAAGAACTGCCCTAGATGGAAGTATCAATATAGGTGATTTTGGGAAAAAATTGACAAAACAAACAGTAATAAGTCACCAGGATCAGACGGTACTTACCCAGAAGTTGTGAAGGAACTCAAATATGAAATTGTAAAACCATTAACTGTGATATGTAACATCACTTGAGTCTGCCTCTGTACCAGATGACTAAAGGATAGCTAATGTAACACCAAGATTTTAAAAAGGCTCCAGAGGCAATACTGACAATTACAAAACTATAAGATTAACTTCAGTACCAGGCAAATTAGTTGAAACTATAGTAACAAACAGAATTATCAGACACATAGATGAACATGAATTGTTGAGGAAGTGTCAACATGACTTTGGTAAAGGGAGATTATGCCTCACCAGTCTGTTAGAATTCTTTGAGGGTATCAAACATGTTGACAAGGAGGATCCAGTCAATATTGTATACTTGGACTTTCAGAAAGAATTTGGCTCTTATGTAAAGTAAGCAGTCATGGGAGAATAGTCCTCTCCCTTAAATCAGAACTAGTTAACCAGGGGCATGCATGGGAATTTAAATTTTACCCCTTTTGGAGGGACACATTCTGCCCCCTCGCTATCCCTGCAAACTTGCTGCCTGCCCTTCCTACGTGGCCCCAGGAGAAACTCGCTGTCCTCACCACCCCAGCCCAGGCAGAGCTCACTCTTCCCCCACCCCAGCAAAAGCTTATTTTTCCACCATCTCCCTCTCCTCTCTACCCCAGCCATGGAAGGAGCTTGCTCTTCCCCCCCAGCTGGGCCCCAGAAGCAGCTCAATTTTCCCTGCCTTAGCCTCAGCCCAGACCCAACTTCTGGCAGTCCCCAGAAAATGGGGCTGAATCCTGGACCATCTTTGCAAACAGCTATTTGTTAGCCTATCCTCCGTGAACTCATTCTCTTTTTAACCCAATTATACTTTTGGTCTTCACAACATCTCCTGGCAATGAGTTCCACAGGCTGATATGTGTTGTGTGAAGGATTTTCTTTATTTAAATACTGTGGAGTGTGTCCATCCTGACCTTTCTACTGGTATGGGTACTGTACTGGTGCTTCCAAAACAAACTGAAAACACTAAAATTATATTTAACCTGGCGGGTTTGTGAACCCTGAGGTTAAGAGGAGGGACTGTAGGGTAAAAGTTTCTGAGGCAGGCTATGATATTCTGTTAAGAACCCCTATTCTAAATTTGGAGTCTGGAACTGGCACACTGACATGATGATTACCCACCCTCCCCCAGCCTAGCCCATCGAAGAAAGGTTATCACAGAGCTAATGACCCAGGATGGGAGACAGGACATGACATATTCAATGGTGGTAGGAACAAATGCTCAATTGTCAAGTACTCCTAATGTCTCTGCTTTAATACCCAGATGGACCACTGTCAGCCGGTGGTCAGGGCAGTGAGTGGTGTGTGTGTATTATACACCTGAGACTTCAACTGCTAGGACTGGGGTCCCTTAGCAGCGGGCAACCTGGAGGAGATTGACGGGCACCCCAAAGAGTTTACAGGGAGAGCTTATTACACTTCAGATTTTGACTGCTAGGATACACGATCCCTTCGCAGAGGGCAGCCTGGGGAGGCTGAGAGATGCCCCAACGGATCTGTCCCCTGGCAGCGACACGATCCAACGCTCAAGCTCTCCCTATATCTGTCCCTTATGACCGGCTGGAGTTCTTTTTAAAATTGTGCTTGGTTCTGTTACAGCAACTGAAGGAGTCAAGTCACAGCTTAAACAGTTACTATTTTATTGTTACAGGGTAAACTTAGCTGTTAAATGCTACTACTGTGTTACAGATAACACAGCCACTACAAAGGACAGGACAGAAATTACACTAATAAGTCACTTAGAGGTACCATGAAACCCTTTTGGTTCTCTGAGCTCTTATTAAATGCATGCAAAATAGACACCTAGCAGGTATATATTCTCACCCCTGCGTTCCAGACTTGGCGTGGCCAGCGTCTTTCTCTCAATCCCTCGGGAAGAAGTAGGGCGAGGCTGGGCGTCCCACAGACCTCGGGAGGCAACCAATACCTGCCAGCAGGTATAGATGATTGGAGCTCAAATGGGGTGGGCTACTAAACCCCTCTTTATACCCCTTGGGTCACGTAAGCTTCTTCCTGGTCTCAAGTGGCCAATTAGGGAAAATGGCTTTGAACGCCAAATTTCCCAAGAAGGGTGCAAAGCATAATTCACACCTGGGAAAATGCAAACAATGGGCACCTCTGGTATGTGATGGGCGAAGATTCCTCTCTTGGGACAGTGCAGGCGTGTCAATTACTGGTGCTAGCCATCAGGGCAGCAGGAGGCCCTGGGTCGTCAGCTAGCCCATTTACTGTCTGGTTTCTGTTTATTAGAGTCAGGGACAAGCAGCACCCCTGCGTTCCCAGGGCAACAAAGGCTGACTGCCTTTCTCTTGCTCTCTGGGGGGGGAGGAAAACAAGATGGGGTTCATGTCTGGCTACAACCACATCCATGCAGAGACACCTTCTTGAAGTTGACAGACATATCGCCACTTAACACATTATTGATAATGGATGTCTGTTTTGCTTAAATACTTGTTTATTAGATGTAAGATATTATGTAAGCAATGGGCAGAAAACACTATGTAACTTTATATTATTGCTCTTATTTTGCCTCACGATTAGCATCTATCCAGGGGGTCTGCTCCCCCCCCCCCCCAATCACTTGATCTGCCCATTGAGCATCCTATATAATTAGTTGTAACCTATTGTTTGGTAGTGTTCACTGAGCCTAACAAGTGATGTGACACTCCGCCAGTGCTGTGTGTGTAATAAACTCTCCTGCTTGCTTCATACACTGGTGTCCCGATTCTGTTCCTACAAATATCTTAAAAATGTGGTCCTTATGATTTGTCCAAGGTCACACAGGAAACCTCTGGCACAGCAGGGAATCAAACACGAGCCTCCTAAGTACCAGGTTAGTACCCCAGCCAATGAACCATCACTTCTTTTCTAGCACCCTATTCTTCTCCCAGACACTTTCACAACTTTGTCTACTTTTTGTAAGCTATTTACCTTTAGTTTTAATATAAACCACAACAATTGTTTGGTATTGTCAGTCTAATCCAATAATTGTGTCTCACTTTATTCTCTCCTCCTTATCAATTACCACTTCTCTACATATGCACACAAGTGGGTTGTGCCTACGAAAGCTCATGATATAGATAGATCGTTAATCTCTAAGGTTAACAGAACCACTCTTTTTTTTTTTTTTTTTTTAACTAAATGTATACTCGATACCATCATGTATGCAGGGCATGACAGTTTCGACTACCTGATACATTATTGCTTATTTTCTAAGTCCAAAATACTTCTTAGCAGTCTGTTTGGCAACGCTTGCTGACTGTCAGAGGAAATTGCCCACATATGCTCACACTTGGTCAGGAGTTTTAACACTGCTATGACCTTTTACTAGTTAGAGCTTAAATACCAGATTCCTTGGAGACTTTTACATAGTGAATTAGGTATCTGTTGAAATTCTTTACAAATGTTCACAAGACTGACAATGATTCAACCAGGAGTTTTCCACAGTGACGTTAAGTTCTCTATAAATCTCTAGATTTTTTGTAAGCAAATGTCATAAAATAGAAGCAGCACTATAAAGCTTTGCAATGACCAGGAAACTCACAACATTATTTCATGTTGTTTAAGTACTTAATGTTGCCCTCCTTTGAAACAATTTCTATCTGTCTGGAGAGGAGCCCTGAAATTTTTTTCATTTTGATGATAGTGTAATGTTTGAGTCCAATGACTGATATAAGAGCATAGCACTGGCAAGCAGAAAGTAAGAGAAAAAAAAAATCAGGTTTTACACCTTGACCGTATCACATTTTGAATCTAACAAAAATTATCTACAATGCTCTGTAAAGCAACAGCAAAAGCCCATAAATGATCAGATTTTGACATACGGGCTAAAATTCTCTGGATTTGAACTTTGTGGCTCTAAAAGAGCCTGCTTCAAAGCCTCTCATGCACTCAGCTGCAGGGCTGGAAATCTCAATTGGACTTCTTACTTCTCCTAACCTCAGTAAGAGACAAAAAGGTACATGTACCACACCGATTCAATCCAAAGGACAATGCAGGAGAATTCTCCCTATTTAGAGCCCAGTGAAGAGTTGCTGTAAGCTTTAATAAAAACTCTCTGTGCTTGTGTTGTTTTCTGTAATCAAAAGCAGAAGTATTTTGGACTGTCAGTACATTGTTTGCTCGTCAGAGATAAATATATGCTAGAACTGTGACCCAGGTTTGGGATACTAGTTCAATTATATGTCCCATTGAAATTAGGGAAAATTAGATACCAGTCTTTTACGAGAAAATGGAAGTCACTGTCTTACATAAAGCAGTTTCCCTTTTGAACTTAGAGAGCATGAGCTAGGATGTTATAACACTTTATTTTGCTTTATTTTCCTTTAATTCTGTAGAAATTGCTGTGCACCACTCCCCAGTTCTATTCTATAATATCTATAGTTTGAAAATACTTTATTTGGGGCTGACTGTAGCTAATTGGGATTTCTGAAAAAGCCAAAACAAAAGAATGTATGTTTTGGTCTGAAAAACATATTTTAAACGTATTACTGTAAAAAATAGCTGCTATCAGGGAATGTAGTAATGGGCTTTGATAGCTTTTTTAAAAATAAGACTGACTCAAGCTACACAATTTTTCAGCTCTACAGAAAAAAGTATCAGAATCCAAGACTATTCTATGGCAACTTGTTCTGGAAGTCTTTTAAGTGCTCAAGACAATTAAAGCGTTTAATAATACCTCCACTTGTGCTACCCAGAGAATTGCTTTTGTAACCTTGGAAGCTGAAGCTGCTGAGAATTTAACAGACTAAATGTATAGACACTTAATCATTTTGCTTAGAAATGTATAAACAACTTCTCTTTATGAAGTTCTACACCATGTGTAGCTTGGAAATGCTTTCTGAAATGCTATAGGAAGCATGAAGAATGTTAGAAGAAGAAAAAGGTTGACCTATGTGACTGAATCAGACTGTCAGCATAATACAACTAACTACTTAGGACTTGTATACTAAAACTTTCTCCCCTTGCAGGCTGTGAAAGAACTGTAAAACTTATTAAGTATTTAATGGCTCAATAGAGCTTGTCATTTGTTATTAACATATAGCCAAATAGAATATTCTACTTTTCTGACTGGCAATTCAATATATCAGATCATTTTCTGCTTGTACCTTGTTCTGTCTCAGCTCACTGAGAACTTGAAACAAAAACTCTAGCAGCTTCAGTGAACATCTCTGTTGTGGTTAGTTCTCTCACAGCAAAACAACTGGCACCAGACTTAATTCATACCCAGTCTTGGCCTGGGACAGGGGTATTAATTGTTGCAGTCTCATGTAGGTCATTTTACTGGATCAAGGAAACAAAATTCACTGCTTTAATATGGTTCTATGTAGGAATCTGCATAAAACTGGGAGGGAGGAGCAGCAAGAAGGGTGAGCCAGCCACTGTCTGAGCACATGGCAGAAATGCAAGCTACCATTGCAGCACATCTGTAAATAGTTATCATAAAAAGCCAATTTAGTTTTAGAAACAGGGATTACTCATGTTATTACTCGGGATGTTAACCTGTAGATGACTACACTATTAACCAATAAGCCTGGGCTCACTGGTTAATCCTATTGACTACATGCATTCTCCCCCCACCCCTTGCTGCCTCTGTCTCTGATAGGAGGCAGCAGTGCGGGGAGGGGGGGCAGTTGGGAGCCGATACACGTAAGGAGCTAGCTTTTAAGCCATTTCTGTAGACTCACGGGGGAGGGGGGGGAAGGGAGGCAGGAGCTAATGCTGCTTATCCCCCCCACACTGCTGCCTCTCTCAGAGGCAGCAGCATGGGGATAGGGGGCAGATGAGGCTGCCATGAAGCAGCCTCTGTCCACGGTGGGCCCAGGCTTGCTGTGGACAGAAGTTGCTACACGGCAGCAGCCCCTGTCTGTGGGGGGTCCAAGCTCCCCATGGACAGGAGCTGCCATGGAGCAGCCTTTGTCCACAGGGAGCAAGGAACCCCTGCGGGCAGAGATTGCTGCCACCCTGTGCTGCTGCAGCAACGTGAGGGAGATGGTTTTCAAACCAGCTCCCCTTGTGGACCAGCTCCTGCCTGTCACCTGGCACTGCTGCCTCTTATAGAGAGGCGGCAGCAACGCAGGATGGCTGGGGGCTCCCCAAGAGTGGGGTTGGGAGCACACTGGCTTCTGGCCCTGCCCCTGGAGACTATCAAATAGTTGTGTAACTGCTAAAATTTCATGTGACTATTCAATTACATGATATCTAACATCCCTAGTTATTACCCAGAAAGTGTTTCATGAAACCTGGTAACAGTGGTCTTTGCTGTGGGTCTTGCTAGATAGAAGTACGATATTAACAGGCAAACAAAGAAGCACCTAGAAACAGAGCAAACAGGCAGCTTTGAGTGACTCCCAGGAATCAAGACCAGCGGTGACTGCTGGAGAGGCACAAATGTGGGCACCAGCCACATGACCTTCCAGTATGCAACTCTTCCCTGTGCCACCTGTACTCTGGGGGAAGGGCCCTACCTCTTCGCACTCCAGCCCTTCCCTCAAGACTGCTCCCCCAAATAACTATTGGGAGGCCTGACACCAGAGTCGGGCCCTCCCTCTGCAATACTGGTGGCAGGGGTGGGAAGCAGAGTGACCCAGCCCACCCTGCTCTGCTCCCCCAGCTCTCAGCCACATTGCTCCATTTCCTGCTGCAAGGGAGTATTGGTGGCAGTTCCACTGCTTCCCTTGAGCCCCAGCCCCTCAGCGACATGGCTGGGATGTGGGGAAGTGGAGAAGGCTTGTGGGGCCCAGTTTACAGGCTTGTGATGGCACAGGGAAGAGTCCACTTCCTGCTGCAGCCAGTGAGTGCAGAGGCGGGCCCAATCCCTACTGTTGGTGGCAGGCATCCCACTAGTCCCCTGGGCCATCGTGGGCCTTGTGAGGCTCCTCAAAGCGCAGGGCCCAGAGCTCTGCTGACCCCTTGTCCCTTCCCTGACCCTTTCGGGGGAACTGTGACCCTTTGTACTCCCCCATATGTCACCTCTGATCAAAACTATGGCTGATGATATTTTTATTGTAGAAGGAGCTGTCAAGGAAGAGGCAATCCAGGGCCATCACCCCAACCTGTAGCAACCCCTAAACAAATGCTGGGAGGTGAAGATGAGGCTGAATGCAGACAAGCTGAAACTGAGGAGAACTAAGGTCTCCTACATGGGACATCTGGCGGCTTTGAGGGATTCCGACCAGACCCCGAGAACTGAAACCATTAAGAAAATGTCTGGACCCAAGGATGTAAATAGTGCAGCAGTTCACGGGGATGGCCTTATCTTTCTAGATTCTGCACATACCTAATAGACAGTTAACAGACAATGCTGCAGTGTAGGGTTAGTGCTAAGCACTGCTGTAATATTAATACAAGTTGGATCTCCCTGGTCTGGCATCGTTGGGACCAGATTGGTTCCAAACAAGAGAATTTGCTGGACCAGAGAAGGTTTCCTGCCACCAAGACCATCACCCACTGCTGGCAGGCTGCCCCAGCAGGCAACTCTGCCTTGTCCTCCCCCACAGCATGATTAGACTGCTTGCTCAGCCACTGCTGGCTCCATGGATGGCCCAGGCTTCAGCTCTTGCCATAGGGCTCTGGCTGCATATAGCTGGGAGCAGCCACAGGGCTCCGTCCCCATCCCCATACAGTTTCAGCCCTAGCCCCATGCAGCCGGGGAAGCCACTGGGATCTGACTCGGCCCCACGCATCCCCAATCCCATCCCTGCACAGCCAGGGAAGCCATGGGGCTCAGACCCCAGCCCTGCACAACCCCATCCCCAACCCTGTGCAGCAGGGTGAAGCCACAGGGTTCTGGCCCCATGCTCCTGGGGGTTGCTGCAGGACTCCGACCCCACACTGCTACAGGGCTCTGGCCTCAGTCCTGCACTTCCGGTGGATGCTGGAGGCTGCTGCGGGTCTCCATCCCCGGTCCCGTGCTGCCCCCATCCGGGCTGCTGACTCTGATGTCCAGCCTGGCTCTTAGGTTCCCAGGCACTCTGTCCAGGAATATCCATGGTCCTGCTGGACCAGGGATATTGCTGGACCAAAGAGTGCTGGATTTTGGAGGTATGACCTGTAATAACGATTATATGGTTTTTTACAAGTTTCTACCTTATGCTCAGCAGAAAGCACATAAGCCCATCTGTGTTTTTAAAGAATTAAACACAAGAACAGGGATTTCAAAGAGTAAAAAAATACTGTAAACAAGGCATCAGTTCTAAAGTGAAAAACAACTAGTGCTACAGTAATGCCTGCCTAGAAACCTAGCAGCAACAATGATGGAAACTAGCTGCCCGCAATCTTTGGTGTTAAAGCCCTGATTGACACAGAAGGAGGAATATTCACTAATAAAAGAGGAGCTACTGGCGGTGTTCTTTCCAACAGAATGGTTCCATAAGTTCACCTTTGGACAAGGTGGATGTACCATCTGACCACAAGTCATTGGAAGGCATCGTGGCAAAGGCAGTGCTGAGTCCTCCCAAGTAACTATAACACATCCTATTAAGACTCCAGTTCAATGAGGAAAAGGATAAGGCACTTCCCAGGAAAGACACTACTGATGGCAGGTACACTGAGAAGAAATACTTCCCAGAATACAATACAGCGTGATGGCTCTGCCAAAGAGAGCATGGAGTCCATTAAAATGCTACACTATCTTTGCATCTCTCGTGGGAGGCCCCAGGCATTCCAACAAAACTCAGAACAGAAAGAATGTTCAGACTTAAGACTGGCCATGTTAAAAAGAACAAATGGCAGACTCTCCCCTACTACGAGGTGGGAGATGAGGTGCATGTGTAAGCTGGGATTTTGTTTAAAGGGGGACTGATCAGTAATTCTAACAGATTTAAGAGCCAGCATCACGAGATGGGCACATGCTTCAGAAACTGGCAATAGAAGCATGCCTGAGATGAACCAGGGGGTGGGTATCTACTGGCCAGGCATGAATGCCTACTTAAGAGCATACATGGAACAGTGCAAGATGTGAAAAGGATATAGAATATCTTTCTGCCATCAATTGCTATGTTAATTAAATCCCAACCTCTCTCCCTGGGAAAAGGCTGTTCAGTTTTTATTACAGAAACCCCATGGTCATAGTAACCTGTTACTACTCAAGGTCACAGGTTACTACTCAAGCTTCTCAGAGGTGGGTTTTCTGGAGTACACTCTGCAAGAACTGATCAGGCAATTGAAAGCACAGTTGCAAAATATGGCACTGCTGATATTCTATGAACAGACAATTGGCCACAGTACACCATGGCAATATTCAAATAATTCTGCACCAAATGGGAATGTGAGCACATGTTCCCGTGAGATACCCATAAAGCAATGGGAAGATAGCCAACACAAAGGCAAACCAGACAGGAAGAGATCCTGACCTGGCAATGTTAGGCCATAATTCAGCGGCCGAGGGAGTAGACAGTAACCCACTACAGGGATTGATTGGCTGATAAATTGAGACTACCTCCAAGGAGTGATGTTTTCTACAGTGGAGGAGTGATGGACAGAAAACAGAAGTATTTAAGAGAATGCCAGGCAAAGCAGGCTGGCTACTACAGAGGAACCAAGGATCTTAAGCCGCTCAGCACAGGTCAATAGATCAGAATCTGGCCATTGATAGCCATAAAAACAAAAGGCAAAAAGCAAGACGAAGCCTCTCTCCGCAGCGTCTAGAGCATAGAGCAGAAAGCCTTTAAAACAGCTCTATCTGCTCTCTGCCTAAAGGTCCTGGAGAGGTGGCCAAGGGCTGGATCTGGCAGCTTGGCAGGCCAGATCAGGTCCGCTGGCTGCCTCTTGCCCATCCCTGAGCTAGATCATCTTATCACACACAGACATCTTTGCTGAATACATACTTTGCTGTTTCGAATACTTCAGGTATGTTGCATTTGTGATGGCCCACTGTAACATGACAGTCTCTACTGATGAGGTGCTGACGGGTGGCATGGTGTTATAAATGTCATGGATGAAATACCTACTTGTTCTGGAAAATGCAGTTTCAAATCACGGCATGGTCTACTGAGTTTATTAATAAACTGAGTCTAACAATTTATTGTTTAGTGTTCTTAGTGGAGACTCTAAAAAACTGCTTTTATGTGGACATTTGTGTGAGTGGTGTAAGTGTACGGGTAGATATCTACCATTCACCCTGGAGGTGGATGTATTCTGTTGGTGCTGTATATACACATGGTAATTGTGGATCCAGAAGAACACTGCTTTGCACCCACAGGGACTTAGTCTGGGGGGAGTGGTTGAGCAGCAGCTTGGGCTCTGAGGGCTCTGCAGGGCTGGACACCCTGGGATCACTGGGCTGGACGTCCCCACCTTGCTGTGCTGTACCCAGTCTCTCTGCACCTCCATTTCCCTGAACCACCCTCCCCGAGCCATCTTGACCCCAGCCCTATGCCCAGGGGCACCCCGCCACCCATCTACCTGAACCCCTCAGCCACTCTAACCCCCATCTTTAGCTCCAGGCACTCCCTGTCCCTGGCCAGACTCTCTACACCCCCAGCCTGCTTCTGCTCCCTGTCTCCCACCCAGACCTTGCACCTCATCCTTATCCCACTCACTGGCAGCCCTGTCCCACACACTGAACCCCTCATTTTTGTCCCCACCCCAGAGCCTAAGGGGGTCCATAAAATCCACTAACTCCAAAATCCCAGAGCCTAAGGGGGTCCATAAAATCCACTAACTCCAAAATCCCAGAAAAGTAAATCTGGCCTATGGGAAGTCCTGAACCTCAGTCCTCCCTGTCCCTTCCCTTCCCTTGTCCCGTGGGACTGGAGCACCAGAGGAGTGAGGTGTCTCAGTTGGGTACCACATCAGTGAGAGTTGGGGGGTTTTTGGAGGAATTTTTTTGCTTCCCACTTGTGTGGTCCCCAAGTAATTTTTCTGTGGGTCAGTGGCCCCTGACACAAAAAAGGTTCCCCACCCTTGTCATAAATAAAGAAAACATTTAAACCTTGTGTTGGACATAAATTAATATTTTATTTAAAAATGAAGTTTGATTAACTCTCTCATGGTAGCTTAAGTGCTTAACCTGTTTAATAATTTAAATTAAACCAGTCTCCATAGCTGCAACACTAGCAAAATGGCTTAGGGATAATTATGTAATTAATGGTGAGTTTCTATTAGCAACTGGTGGTCCATGGGCCAAAAAGTTTGAGAACCACCATGATAAAAGGAACTATTGAAAAATAACTGGTTTACTGTTTAAAGTTATATCAGTTCTCAAATATACTAAGCTATATCAGTCACCTTCTTTTACCTCCACTCCCTGTTCTGAACTCAGCTTTCACATATAAAGATGTAATGAAAGCATTGGATAGGCTGTAAAAAAAGAGCTGTTACGTAATAATTTGGTTAATGTGATTTTTTTTCTTTAAAAGGGACTAATGCAGAGAGTCATTCTGAAATTGACTACAGCATTACACATTCAGTCAGTGATAGTATTGATAAGGGCAATACGATAAGAAAATAAAAAAACCTTACTAGTAGTGAAAGGTGGAAACTCATTGAAAAGCTACTGTGCTGTACCTTTGCAGAATAATCAGTGGATAGGACAGCTTCTCAGTACTCTGTAAATGCTTTGCACTTCGTAAGACCAAAGTGCTGTCACTATTCAGTTCTTCCTCAGGCGAACTCCAGTTTAAAATCATGGAATTAAAAAACCTCAGGTTCTCTCAATCAAAAGTAAAATTCAACCCAGGTATCCCTGTATCAGTATCAAGTGTACATAGTATGTTTTTTACGAAACATGACAAAAAATAAAATAAAATCTGAGACTGTCTTATTCCAAACACAGTAGATAGCTCAGGAAAAAACAACATTGGCAGGCCATCTGTAGACTACAGTCACATTTGATCTTAGCAACTCAAGGAAAAACATAAATGGCGTTGAAAGATATCCTGAGCATGAAATCTGGCCTCCCACCCACTTAGGTGAATACATCTCAAGGTCTTCCAAGGCTTTGCAGCATATTTAAACAGAATAATTGTGTATATTTTTCAATATAACACCACCACTCATGTTAAGCACTGGGATGATCACTATATTGTGTGAATTTTATAACAGGTCTATGGAATTTGGCTGTCACTATCCAGCATGCTTTCTGGACTTAGTTCAGTGTCAGTAAGTGCTGCTGTTGCTGTATATCACTTGTCTTACAAAATAATTTTTGCTAGACTGGCTGTACTAGCAAGGTGGCTTGAAATTATGTGGTTTAATCAGTGGCACCTCATTCCCCACTGAAGAGCAGGAACAGAGACAAATTGCTGAAGCAATCCCAAGAAACCTAGCACTGTGTCAGCTTCATGTTTCCAGTAACCTAGGAACTCTCAAATACTCCTGTCCCTTCCCTTTTTTCTAAATCTTCCTAAAGACAATTTAAATACATAGGATGAAATCCTGGCCTTAAGTCAATGGGGTCAGGATTTCACCTCTAATATAGGATAGACTGCACCTTTACAGTTGCAGAAACAGCCCACTACACACTGGGGGTGAATCTAGACAACTCTTACAACAGCACAGCACCCAACAGATTGAGTAAGTACAAAATGTCATGTCTATTTGAGACATAGTGGCATTTCAATAGGCAAATCTCTCCCAGCTAGAATTCAGTTAGGACAGCTGGACTAACACTGTCTTCTACAGAAAGCGTCATGGGATAGTCAGTGCTCACAAGTAGTCAGGATCTAGGTTTTCCTTCTCATGTGAAAGACCACACCTCCCTAAGCACAAGATCCCTTAGCAGTGGGTTGAATCATTGGTTCTGTATTGGCTCATGGGGGAAGAGTGATATTTATGAACTCATTGCTAGTAGCATGCTGAATACTTCCTATATGCTATTCACACAAGCACTGATGCAGCACAGAACCATGGAGAGTCCATGTACTGCTGGGCATAGAGGGCTGTAGGGTCTTTTCTCTCCACTACAGTCCCAAGGCAGCCTGCACCCATAGCCCCTCATCTCCTGCCCCACCAGAGCCCACAGTCCCTGCCAGAACCCTCACTCCATGCACTCTAATCCCTGTCCCCCCCCCCCCCAAACCCCCTACCACAGTCTACATCTCTTGGCCCCAGCCCCACCCCATATCACTTCCACATGGGTGCACATATTAAAATGCTTTCCATATATGTATGAGAAAAATTAGAGGGAACATTGATTAACATGTGTATGCTGTTTTGGTAACTTATTAGACAGAGGTGAAGGATATTACTGCTTGGGTCTCTTTCACTGGTAAAAGGCACTACAAATATGCAGAAGATTATGAACTGAGCCCTAGGAACTGGGTACGGGTGGTGGTGCCTAAATTAACTGGGTTACACCTTGACCCCATGGAAGGTCAAAGGCAACATGACCTAATGTGCATGCAGGTCACAAGGAAGGCGTGGAAGACATACCTCCACTGATCCTTCCTCGGATGTGGTGTAGTAGGACCACATGGTCTTAGTGAGGGCCTCTGAAGGTCCAGGTAAGCCCCCATCACAGCCAGAGAGCAATGTTATCTCAGTTCATCCATCTCTACTGGCGCTAGCTGAATCCCAAACAACATCTGTGATGAAATGGGATTGGACTAACAGCAGCAGCTCCAGCTCATCTCAACTAACGTCTCTTTTTCCCCAAAAGGACTATGACGTTATCAAAGACTATAAAGAGGGGGTTTTGTTCCTTCTAAAAACTCTATCCAGCTGAAGAGAAAGGGATCAAGGGACATTATTGAAATGAAGGCCTTCCTATTTTAGGTTTCAAATAGTGTATTTATCATGGTCCTAAGCAAGCTCAAGTTTCTCTATGCGAGACTGGGGACCTTATTTAACACTTTTGTTTAATATTGACCAGTAACAAGGTTACTTTCACACCTTTAGTCAATATGTCTGTCTAAATACATAGACCAGATCTCAGGTCCCAATCTGGCCAACACTTGCTGTCAAGAATAGTGATTTCTGTCGTGAGTGGTTCCGCTCATGTCAGTGAATATAGATGTAATGACGGTAATGTTAACGTGATTCATCATGGTAGTAAACTATTTTCCAGGTGTTTACTATATCGGGCTCTAAATTTTATTAAGAGGCAACAGTAGGAGGATTGCTAAGATTGTTCTGGAGTGTTCAGGAATAAAAGACCAACCTTTAATTAAAGATTATGTCCTATGATGAAACCTCCTTGAATATGTCGAACCAAAATTAGCTAACCTAAACAGAATTCAGATCTAAAACATTTTAAAGGAGTTAAGGGTGGAGATATGTTTCAATGGAGTTTATTTAACACCCAGAATCAACACTGCACGTTCATTACTTTGGTACACCTTCTGAAAACCCAAATGTTAGAATGTCTAGCAATGAATGGTTAGAGCAGGGGTGGGCAATAATTTTTGATGGGGGGAGGGGGGAGGGCACGCCAAGATTTTGGAAAGTGGTTGAGGGCCACGCTCTTCCATTATATTAATGGAGGAGATGCGGTGTCTGGGATGGAGGTTGGGTGCGGGGTCTGGAGGTTGGGTGCAGGAGGGAGACTGGAGTCTGGAAGGGAGATGGGATGAAGCAGGTGGTTGTGACCTGGGGCAGGGGACTGGAGTGCAGGGGTTTGGGATATGACCTAGGGTAGGAGGGGATTGTGATCTGGGGCAGGAGATTGGGGTGCCAGATCTGGGAGGGGGTATGGGTGTAAGAGGGGGAAAGAGGGTTTTGGTATGTTGAGGGGGGCAGTAAAGGGCTGGGGAGCCAGAAGCAGGCTGTGGCCAAGAGAATTACTTGACAGCTGCCAAACTAGCCTGCCTGCAGAGGTTAAAATGTTTCCCAGACGGCCCAGCAAGCAGGCTGGCTATGTGCTTCATAAATATCTGAGCCCAGAAGAGGGGGCGTGATTCTTCTCAGCTGCCTGTTAGTTCAACAAGCAGCTCCCATTGGCCAATATCTGCTAGAAGCTGGCCAGTGGGAATGTGCTGGGGCGGGGTGGCTCCGAAAACTTCTCCCCTCCCCTCCAGTTTTAAAACAGAAACAGAGCCCTGCAGCCTAGAGCTCCCTGCTCCCTCCGTGGGCCAGACCTAATGGCTTGGCAGGCCAGATCCAGCCCGCAGGCTGTATTTTGCCCAAGCCTGGGTTAGAGGATAGTGACAATTCTTTGCTGCCATATAATCTTTCACCACTCATCATCATCCTAGCAGGCCCACATTTTAAAGTTATCCCCTAAAAGCTAGGAAAATATGCAAAAACCTCGAAATGGCACCACCACAATGGCTCCCTAAAGGCTATGCAAGTAGTTGGGCTTGCTGGTGCACTGAATCATTCTGGCCAGGTCCACTTTCACCATCTATGCTACCTTAAATTTAACTATGGTGTACCCAGCACTATTCCATAATAATACTTTTCCAAAACCAGTGTCAATTTTTTAACAGAAGATTGGGTTTTTGACTGAAAGAAAACTTTCATGTGTTTGGCTTCCTAAAAAAAAAAAATGGACTAAAAATGTAGAAAATGAAAACTTTTGGCCAAAGCCTAAAATTTTTCAGTTTTTGGCTGAAATTGTTTTGACTTTCAGGTTTTTGGATTTTCAATGAATAATTAAAAATTCCCCTGGTAAAAACTCCCTTCCTTCCCTACTTTCACTACATGCATATTCTGACCAGTGCTACTCCGTAATACACGTAATAACTTAAAAACTGATCAACAGTACAATGTATCTTGCATAACTTTAGAGATGATATTTTAGTCTATGTAGCTAGTAAACTAAAACAATAAAAAACCTCTCAGAAAACATCTATATCTGGCTACAATATTTCTTAAAGGATCTATACTGTTAAGCTCTCTGATTTTGAACACTTTTGATAGGTGCATCCATGCCTACCTAGTATATACAGCAGCATAACCCTGCTAGGAGCCGAGGCAGGCACACACACAGCTTTAGGAAGTATCTGTTGCTAACTGAAATGATATTCAAAAATGAACTGGGACAAAGTTCTCTAAGAAATCCAATCCCAGTCCATGAAAGCTAAATGTAACTTTGAAATCTGATGCAGATCCATTAGCACATAGGTCCTGGTACTGGAAGCAACCCAAGTTACCGCTTTTCCTGTTTCTATGAGATTCACCAATTAAGAAACCAGCAGTGTGAATAACTGGAAGTTATTGTAAAGGATGTTGAATTTGGTTTCCAAAATATTTTAGTATTTGTATGCACACTTAAAGTCTGAGTAAAAATAATCTGACACAAACTCATTCACAGTTAACATCTATAGCATTACGTACACCCTAAGGGTCTACACTGCATCCATAGCTTGAAATATGCTATGCAAGTTGCATAGTTTATTTCAAGTTAATTTCAAAATAAATCACTATTCCAAAACATCCCTTACTCCTTGTGGAATGAGGTTTACAAGGGCATCAGAATAGTGAGCCTGTTATATTTCGAAACAACAGGAGTGTTCAAAAGACGCGGAATAGCTATTTTGGGATACCACCGGTATCCTGAAATAGCACTGCAGTGTAGATGTAGCATAAGAAGCTCTTGGTGATTATAAAATGTATTCATTACATGAAGTTAGAAAAATACTTGTGATTTTCTTGTATTTCAAACAATTGTCACAGGGACAGTCATCATATTAAGTATCCATGCCAGTCTTATGTTTGCTGAGCTTAATTTCTTATCCATGATCAAATATAGCTGACACAAACATGATACTAAGATGAAGTTATTGCCAGCTAGCTAAACATAAGATTTTTAAAATGGTAGAGCTATCATTGGGAGAATTATTTAATACAATGAAACAGGGAGTTCAACCTAGATTTTCAATTTTAGAATAAAAATGTCTGCACTGAATTAACTAACTGTGGCAGTATGAAAAAAGTAAAGACCCTGTCCCTACAAATCTTACTCACAGGGATGATGAGCTTGGCGTGCTTCATCTTGCAAGGGGCTGCAATTGGAGCTGCCCTCCATATATAGCTCTATCCCTGTTTACTTGTTCCTTTAACACAAGAACGGGGGGTCACCAAATGAAAATAATAGGTAGTAGGTTTAACACAAACAAAAGGAAGTTTTTCTTCACACAAGACACAGCAAACCTGTCAAACTCCTTGCCAGAGGACATTATGAAGACTAAGACTTCAAAAAAAAGAACTAGATAAATTTATGGCGGCTAGGTTCATCAAGGCTATTAGCCAGGATGGGCAGGAAGGGTGTCCCTAGCCTCTGTTTGTCACAAACTGGGAATGGGTGACAGGGTGTGGATCACTTGAGGATTCCCTGTTTTGTTCACTCCCTCTGGGGCAAATGGCATTGGCCACTGTCAGAAGACAGGCTATTGGGCTAAATGGACTTTTGGTCTGACCCAGTATAGCAGTTATGCTTTTAAAGAAGGGGTGCTGTGCTCCATGGCCGTGCCCTGGCCAGAGCCAAGGGAATTCCATAAAGGAGTTAATATGCCTAGGAGCTTTATGCCTCCAAGTTCTGCAAAGGGCAGATCCATGGAAAGCAGCATTACCCCTGCTTTGGCTCTTGAGCTGTGAAGAAATCCATCGCTTTGCAAACAGGGGCAGCTAACAGGGAGTTTCGAGAGGGCGTTCTGAAGGGGAGTGAGGTACACTTGCCATTCTTTAAAACTTTTACACTAAACTAAAAACAAAACTTTCTGATTTAAATAAAAACCCAATCAATAACCTAAGTAGCTGTAGGAGAGAATGCAGGCAGGAGCCCAGCAGTGGGGGGGGTGGGGGGGGGCGCATGAGGGCAAGGGCAAGGGTATCCTTTTTATTGCACTCAGTGTACCTGTGGGCAGGTGGCATGTGTGAGCATTTGGTGCAAGGCGCTCCGGGCCCTCAAAGACCGCATACAGGCTTTGGAGGCCAGGGTGGCTGAACTGGAGGAGCCAATGGAGTCTGAGAGGTACGTAGATGAGGCTTTCTGGGACACTGTAGAACTGTCCCTGTGCTGTTAAGGAGGATGAAAGGCTCAGGGAAGGAGAACATTCAACTGGAGCAGAGGGAAATGATCCCATAGTTGAGACCTTCCTTCCAGAGGATGTTATGGTATCCTCTCGCACTGAGGATAAGTTTCCAGGGAAGGGAACTCCAGTCGTTAGGAAAAGGCACGTGTTACTAATGGGGGATTAGATTGTTAGAAACAGATAGCTGGGTTGGTGATGACCGGAAGAACCATATGGTGACTTGCCTGCCTGGTGTGAAGGTTGCGGATCTCTCGAGACATCTAGATATTCTTATGTGTAGTTGTCATGATCATGAGGGTTAGTTAACCCCTTAGTCCCCAGGCTGCTGGCTATGTCCCTTACTTAACAGGTAGATTCAGCCAATAGGAATGTAGGTAGGAATTTCAAACTGGGACAAAGGAATTTTTGGGTTTTTCCCTCCTTTATTTGGGCAATTTCTCTCCAGATATTGAAGGGGACAGGAGGTCTCCCCTTAAGAAAATACTCTTCACAGTCTGTAAGTAGGATAAAGTTTAGATAAATCTGTTAGGTTTTATTGTTTTATGGTCTGGGAAATGGGATCTGATGTCTGTGCATTTAAAAATGGGTTTTGCTCTCCTTTGTAACTAAGTTCCTGGCCCATGGTAAATTTCTCCTCCATGAGTATATTATTTTGTTACTTTTCCATCTAGTCATTAGGCTTGCAACAGGAATATTGTGGTGATAAAAAGGAAGGAGAAATAACTTTTATTATTAACCTGGTATTGGTTAACAGTTGTGTCCTGGTTTGTACTTTAGGGGGGTGATTTCCCAAGTGATCTTTCCCCTGATTTTTGCATCAATATCTGGGTGGTGTCAGTGGAGATTTTATTCCCAAAATCTAGGATGTTAAGATTTTGGGGGGCGGGGGGGGGAAGAGGAAGTGTTTTATACCAAAGCCTGGTAGATAAGGTTTTGGGGTACTTTTGCTGGCTCCCAGTTCTGCATTTATCGTGCCAGAGGGGGAAGGAGCCATGACAGTAATGCTGGGGAGGAACCGGTGGTCATGGTACATGTAAGTACTAATGACATAGGGAAAGGTAGGAGAGAGGTTCTGGAGGCCAAATTTAGGCTGCTAGGAAACATTGAAACCCAGGACCTCTATGGTAGCGTTCTCTGAAATGCTTCCAGTTCCACATGCAGGGTCAAGTAGGCGGCAGAGCTTCAGCGTCTCAATGCGTGGACGAGACAATGGTGCAGAGAGGAGGGGTTTAGATTTATTAGCAACCAGGGAAACTTCTGTGATGGGGGAGCCTATACAGGAAGGATGGGCTCCACAAACCAAAATGGAACCAAACTGCTGGCACTAAACTAAGGGCTGGGGGAAAGCAGACAGGTGTGGAGGAGCACATGGCTCAGACAGAGACATCTATTAGGGGAGGCTCTACTAATAGAGATGCTCTATGTTCTAATCTGGAGGAGAGGATGGAAGTATGGGTCTGATCAGATGAGAATCAAAAGAAAAAGTCTAACATCAAGAAATGGCAGAGAAATAAATAGTGACAATTATTAAAGCGCTTATACACAAATGCTAGAAGTCTAAACAATAAAATGGGTGAACAAGAGTGCCTAGTTTTAAAGAAGGATATTGATGTAATAGGCATCATGGAAACTTGGTGGAATGAGATCAATGGGACACAGTCATACCAGGGTACAAAAATATATCGGAAGGAGAGAACAGGACGTGCTGGTGGGGGAATGGCACTATATGTGAAAGAAAATGTAGACTCAAAGGAAATAAAAATTCTTAAATGAGCCAAAATGTTCAATAGAACCTCTATGGATAGTAATTCCATGCTCCAATAATAAGAATATAGCAATAGGGCAGGCCTGCACAACTTGGAAAGTGGCAAGGGCCATATTACTCCAAAGAAAACAGCTGCAGGCCGCAAGGGTAGGTTGGGGGGGGGGGGGGAAGATGATTGACAAATTCTTAATAAAGTAAGTCAGGCCTGCACAACATACAGCTCCCAATGCCCTTACCCTCTCCTCTCCCAGCATCACCCTGTCTCTCCCTCCCACTGACACCTCCCCTCCTGCCCTTTTCCTCATTGTCTCCACTTGGCCCCCTGGCATTGGTCTCTCCTGCACCCTGCCCCTTGGTGCTTTTCCCTTTCTTCTGACCTGCCCCGCTCCCCTCAGCACAAGCCTCCTCCCCTCCCCTACTTGGCTTCTGCCTTCCAGTTTGCAGGGCTGCCAAAGCCTTTTTGAATCCAGCGGTCGCTGGCTGTGACGTCACGACGCCACATCACGCCAGCGTCCTGGCGTCTGCCGGCATCCCGCCCTCTGGCTCGTGCCCCGCCTCTTCACACTGAAGCTGCACGCAGGCAGCCCAGCAGCGAGAATTGCCGCACTTCCCCCTCCCAGGCGGCACTCCGCTCCTCCGCCTGGCCAGCGGATAGGATGGGGCTGCGCCACCCATAGTGAGCCCCTGTGGGCTGCATGCAGCCTGCGGGCTGTATGTTGTACAGGCCTGTGACAGATAAAGAAGATATCTTTCAAGAAGTGGAAGTCATAGCCTAGTGAGGAAAACAGAAAGGACCATAAACTTTGTCAAATTAAGTGTTTTAAAAAAAAAAAAAAAAAAAAAAAAGCCAAAAAGGAGTTTGAAGAACAAAAACCTCAAAAGCTATGTCTATGCTACGAGTTTCCTTGGCAAAAAATATGCAGATGAGAGACTCATTTGCATGAGTTGTGATCTCATTTGCATATTTTCTACTGATCCCGTTTTTGCGCTGGGTTTTTGCACAAAAACAAGCAGTGTGGATGTATTCTTTTTGCGCAAAACCCCTTTTTCTGCAAAATCAGTAAACCTTTTTTGGGGCACGAGGATCTTGTGGAAAAAGGGGTTTTTGGACATTTTCTTTTTGCGCAAAAACCCCTTTTTCCACAATATCCTTATGAGCAGTTGGGGAAAAAAAGGAGGCAGTTTAGCATTTCACTGTGACTGGATTAGACTAGAAGCAGGTGGCAACCTGGGCAGCAATTGAGAGATGGTTGGGTTTAGGATCTGGCAAAAGGAAGAAAGGAGAGCAGCAGAATATGGACCCTGGACTTCATTTTGACTCCCTTAGGGATCTGAGAGGCAGGATCTACTGGAAAGCTAATATGAGGGGGAAAGGAGTCCAGGAGAGCTGGCTGTATTTTAAAAGAAGCCTTATCGAGAGTGCAGGAACAAACCATCCCAATGTGCAGAAGGAATAGGCAATATGGCAAGTGATCATCTTAGTTTAACAGAGAAATCTTCAGTGAGCGAAAACACAAGAAGGAAGCTTACAGGAAGCATAAACTTGGACAGATGACTTGGGAGGAGTACAAAAACATTGCTCAAGCACTCAGGGATATAATCAGGAAAGCTGCAGCTAGCAGAGGAGATAAAGGATAACAAAAAGGCTTTTTACAGGTATGTTAGCAACAAGGTGGTGGTCAGGGAAAGTGGGGGACCCTTCCTGAATGGGGAAGGCAACATAATTACAGACGATGTGGAAAAAGATGAAGTACTCAATGCTTTTTTTGCTGTGGTCTTCACAGACAATGTAAGCTCCCAGACTGCTGCACAGAATGAGGAAGAGGTGAGCAGCCCTCAGTAGTGAAAAAGCAGGTTACGGACTATTTAGAAAAGCTGGACATGCACGAGTCCAGGGGACTAGATGTAATGCACTCAAGGGTATTGAAAGAGAGTTGGCAGAGCCATTGGCCATCATCTTTGAAAACTCTTGGTAATTGGGGAAAATCTCAGAAGATTAGAAAAAGGCAAATGTAGTGCCTGTCTTTAAAAAAAAAAAAAAAAAAGAGGGGAAGGAGGAGGAACCAGGAAACGAGACCTGTCAGCCTCACCTTAATCCATGGAAAAATCATGGAGCAGTTCCTCCAGGAATCAATTTTGAAACACCTGGGAGGAGAGGAAAGTGATCAGGAACAGTCAACATGTATTCACCAAGGGCAAGTCATGCCTGCCCAACCTGCTTGCCTCCTATGAGGAGATAACTGGCTCTGCGGATAGGGGGAAATGATTGATGTGACATATCTTGACTTTAGCAAAGCATCTGATATGGTTTCTCAGTATTCTTGCCAGCAAGTTAAAAAAAGAATAGCCAGGATGAACAGAGTGTATGGTGGGTAGAAAGTTTGCTAGAGCATTTGGCTCAACAAGTAGTGATCAACAGTTTAATGTTTAGCTGGCATCAAGCAAAGTACCCCGGGATCGGTCTTGGGGCGAGTTTTGTTTAACTTCATAAATGATCTGGATGATGGGTTGGTTTGCACCCTCAACAATTTGAGGAGGACACTAAGCTGTGGGAAGAGGTAGATATGCTATGGGGCAGGCATAGGATCCAGAGTAACGTAGACAAATTGGAGGATTGGGCCAAAAGAAGTCTGATGAGGTTCAACAAGGACAAGTGCTGAGTCCTACACTTAGGATGGAAGAATCCCATGTACTGCTACAGGCTGGGGACTGACTGGCTATGCGGCAGCTCTGCAGAAAAAGACCTGGGGATTACAATGGATGTGAAGCTGAATATGAGTCAATAGCGTGTCTGTTGTCAGGAAGGCTAGTGGCATATTGGGCTGCATTAGTAGGAGCATTGGCAGCAGATCTGGGGAAGTGATTATTCTTCTCTGTTCAGCACTGGTGAGGCCACATCTGGAGAACTGCATCCAGTTCTGAGTCCTCCACTACAGAAAGGATGTGGACAAATTGGAGAAAATCTAGGGGAGGGGATTGGAGCACATGACTTATGAGGAGAGGCTGAGTCTGGGCTTATTTAGTCTGCCGAAGAGAAGAGTGAGGAGGGATTTGTTAGACTTCAAATACCTGAAGGAGAGTTCCAAAGAGGATGGAGCCAGGCTATTCTCTGTGGTAGCAGAAGACAGAACAAGAAGCATTGTAGTTCCAAGTTGCAGTGGGGGATGGCTAAGTTGGGTATTAGGAAAAACGATTTCACCAGGAGGGTGGTGAAACACTGGAATGGGTTACCTAAAGAAGTGGTGGAATCTCCACCCTTAAAGGTTTTTAAAGTGATGCTTGATAAAGCCCTGGCTGGAATGATTTAGTTTGGGTTAGTCCTGCATTGAGCAGGGGTTGGACTAGAGGACTTCCTGAACACATTATGTTAGCAAGTATCCTGAAGGCCATGTACATGAAGACTCCTGGACTGGACCTTCTCTTATGATTACATTGCTGTAAGCTGCATCACAAACACACATAAGGTATTGCACCTTTTATTGCTGACAGCCCTAGTAAAGGAATCCTGTTATTTCCTGGGAATTTGAGCTTTTTTATAGGAACCTAGTGATGGCTAGAGTCTGCATGGAGTACCTACAGCACTTGATTCTAAGCACATGGTACACTTAGCACATGACAAATATCTAAAAGACTGGTGTATAGTCAGTTGCTGTGTGTATCTCTCTCTCTCTCTCTCTCTCAGACAAATGTTTCCTAATGAGACTAATTCAGTTGTTCCAAAGAAAATAATCAAGCAATCCCACCAAAAATCTAATAACCCTATTTCTACAAAGTATCAGATATGCTTTCTTCTTGTACTCATTAATTTGTGCTTGCACAAGGGCATCGTTTCAAATTTTGGTGGCGGAGAGGGGGCAGCTTTAACCATGATTCCATTCCAGAGGCTACTAAGGCACCTGAAAACTACTGTGTTTTTGCATGTGATAACTTAGAAATTAACTGACAGGTTTTTTCTTTGTATAAGAATTAGGAGCACTTGTTCCTAAAAATACCAATTAAAAGACATATTTAAAGCTTACTTGTACATTTAGAACAAACAGCAAGGTATTTTCAATTCCAAATTTTGGTGTCATTTTTGTAGCCTTAACACAAGTTTGATAGTTTGTACGCTATCATTAGTAGAGATAATAAAATCTGCTTAGCCTTCCATTTATTGCGAGGAGGAGAATAGGAAAGTTAATTTCTTCCAGGAATATTTAAAAAGTAAATAAGTTACTGAAAAACAAGCCACACTCGAGACTGGAAGGAGGTTCCTAGTGCGTTGCTCTAAGGATTTGAGAGTATAAACATCATCTCCATGATATTCACTGAAGGAACTCAAATTTGCGAGACTTGGCTACCCTCAGAAATATTGAAGAGTAAGCAAATAGGAGCTAAGATGACTTAGCAGTTGGATGAGAAGGACATACTGCACAGCAGACACAGAGCTATACAATGCCTGGCTGCTTACAGCATTTGTTTGTATCTGCACATGTAAAAACACCAGCGGCTCCTTAAATTGGAGGATTGTGTCCAGTTCTGGGCACCATATTTCAAGAATGATGTGAAGAAATTAGAGATGGTCCAGAGAAGGGCAACAAGAACAATTAAAGGTCTAGAGAACATGACCTATGAAGGAAGACTGAAAGAACTGGGCTTGTTTAGTTTGGAAAGGTGATTGAGGGGGGACATAATAGCAGTTTTCAAGTATATCAAAGGGTGTCACAAGGAGGAGGGAGAAAGATTGTTCTCCTTGCTTCCTGTCCTATCCTCAGAGGCCAGTGGGCTTAAACTGTAGCAAGGGAGCTATAGTTTGGACATTAGGAAAAAATTCCTGTCAGGATGGTTAAACACTGGAATAAATTGCTTAGGGAGGTTGTGGAATCTCCATCTCTGGTGATATTTAAGAGTAGGTTAGATAGACATCTATCAAGGATGGTCTAGATGGTACTGGGTCCTGCCACGAGGGCAGGGGACTAGACTTGTGACCTCTCAAGGTCCTTTCCAGTTCTAGTGTTCTATGAAAAGGTGTTCTGGGAAAAAGTCTTAGAAGTAAAAAGTGCAACCGCAGCCCTGCCGAGGAATCCACATGTGTGCATAACAGTTTGTATCAGCCCTACCTGGTAACCTGACCCAAAGCCCATTGTAGGGAAAGGAAAGACTCACAGACAAGTGGGATGAAATGGAAGAAAAGAAGGCCAGTTGGCCACCCTGGGATATTGCCATTCCCCCCAAAGTTGGAGAGTTGGAAAAAAAAATGTGAAGTTTTAAGTGTAATTTAAGCAATGTTTGTGGTGTGATAGCTCATGTTTCTTGACAGCGGGGAAAGATCCCAGGTGTTCATTCTTTAGCTCTGCTACTCTTGCAGTGGATAACTGAAACATCCAAAGCTGGACTCACTTGAATATGCCTGGGACAGCAGCCCTCTTCTCTCCCCTGCCTGAGTAGCTCAGTGTCTATTGGTGTCACAAAGGGCTTATTCGTCCCAACCTTTGTAACCTAACAACCTGTGAGGTGGAGGGCAGATCATGATGAAATCTGCAGCAATTGCCTTCCGAGATTCCTTCCCCACCCACTGCTCCTTGAGCCCGCTTGTCTCAATGAATTTGAAATAAAGTGCTGCAGAAATTCCCAGCCCTGCCATTGGATCTGCCAGATCTACCAGCAGGATTGCAGCAGTGTAACAAAGAATAGCCAGCAGGGAAGGGAGAGAGTGAACTAGCTTAGTGGTTCTCAACCTTTTCGAGCATATGGACATCTTTTTAATCTATTAAAATTTCAGAACCCACCATTCCCCCTTCCTGGGGGAGAGAAAAAGAAAGGAAAAGATAAAGGAAAGAAAAAGAAAAGTAAGGCTTGGGCCCGCCGTGGTGGCCCCAGTCCTTATTTTTAAACTTTCCACAGACCCCTGCAATACTGTAATGGACCACGGACCATAGTTTGGGAACCACTGAATTAGCTTTTCAAGCAGTATGGCTGAGCCTGGGAGGTGAGGTGAGACCCTACAGAGGAAAAGCTACCTGTGTTGCTGTTGGCTGGCTGGCGAGGGGAGAAGAGCAAACCAAGGGAGGCCAGTAAGCAGCATGACTGCTCACCTGTGTGTTTTGCATTTGTTGCTGCAGTTCTGTTCTTGCCAAGAATGGCACCAGGAGGTCTGATTCTAACCCAGCTGCTTCAAATTTCAGCCAGGAGCAAGCAGCAGTTTGTATGGGCTGGGCAAGGCTCATCAAGCACAACAAAAGACTCAGGCTTGGCCTTTTGTTGTGCTTCATGAGCCTGCATTCCTTTCACTCCAGTGAGCAAAAAGGAGGGGGAGAGGAGTAAACAAAGAGCTGCCTGCATTGCTCTCACTCCTGGCTAGAGGGGAGGCAGGAGAAAGTTTCCTGTTATGGTAAGAAATTTAGCTCCCCCAGCTTACCTTAAATGGTGTCCTTGTGCCTGCATGGCACAATACATGAAGAAATTGAGAAGACAATGCTTAGGTCTAAATATTATATCCCATCATAATTGAATTAATTCCCTGGTCAGAGCCATTCCAGGGGTCACCCTGAGGCCCTCACAGCACGGGGGCTGGGGCGGATGCCCTGAACAGTTCTATGAATGGGATGGCTCTGTCCCTGGCTGCAATTCAGAGAAAGGTTTAAAACAAAAACAAAAACCCACAAACAAACAACCCCTTCATGGAATTTGCTTACCTTTCTATTTAACCTACCCATTGTTTTTCCGCTCCTTCAAGTATTAAAAGAAAGCTATTTGTTTTCACCGTGGAGTTAACAGAAAATATATATATATTACCCATAAAATATGAGAATCTTATTTGCTGCTAACTTTCTGAAATCTATAAGCCAGTTTCTGCTCCTGGTTACATCAGTGGAATCTAGCCCAGCCCTCTGTGTATGTATAGCACATCTGTATTCTTTAAACCTATCAACTTAAATAATTTAATGGAAAGTCGTCTACTTTTTTCAGATTTTATCTGACCCAGTAGACTTTGATCTAATTCACAGGAAAGTGAATGTATAGATCAAAGAAAAACCCTAAATGAAATTCTAATAAAACATTGCCTCTACCAGCAGCGTTAGAAATGCAAACAATAGAAATGAATTTTAATAGGATTTAAATACTTGTTGAGCAGGGTGTATATACTTCTGCTCAATTTCAAACCCCTTTGAGCTCAGTGGGATTACTGTGGTTTAAGAAAGCAGAATGTGGTCTAAGTGAATTCCTGTTGTATTAACAATAACTATGATTAATTTCTAAATTCAGCACTCGGACATACATAAGCGAGATACCAAATATATAACACGCTTTAAGAAAACGATCTAAAAACTTGTCTGGAATGTGATGATTTCACTAACCCATGGGATAGTGCCTGTACACAGTTGCACCTGTAGAAAGTTGTGCATAGTTCTATTACAAAATACTTCACAGACCAAAGGCCAAGTTTAGTCTTGGGGTAGGTGGGCACAGCTCCAATGAAGTTAATGGAACTACAACCCTTACACCACATCTCAGTATGTCCACACAGATGGAAAGGCAGAAAGAGTCTAGAACCCCTGGTCTACACTAGGGGGATAAGTTCAAAATAAGATATGCAACTTCAGCTATGTTAATCGCGTAGCTTAAGTCGAAGTATCTTTACTCAAATTTTGGCACCATTCACACTGTGGAAAGTTGAATGGAGCGCACTCACCCTTGTAGATGCAGGACTACCAGCACTGATGGGAGCACCCCTCTGTTTGAATTAGCATGTCTTCACTAGACTGCTAATTCAAACCTTCTCAGATTGACTGTGTAAACATGGCCTAAGTAAATAATTTAGGTCCACATTTTACAGATCTTACCCACACTGGTCCTGTTTTGGAATTCATCTCTCCCTGCTGATCAACATTAGTGATTAGAAATGATCATTTCTAGCCAGCAGACATAAATGAGTGTCCCATGCCCAAGGGGCACATGAAACAGGAGGAGACTGGGAGTGCGCTTGCAGGTAGCAGAATGCTGCAGGAGGTCAGGAAAGTCCTATGGCTCGGGGGGGGGGGGGGGGGGGGGTGGGGCAGCAAGCACAGTAAGCTATCAGAGACCAAAGGATCATTCAATTTGAGCAGCACAACAAGACTATTGCTTTTGTTATTGTTTGCTTTCTTGTTTCATTTATGTTAAAGAACAAAGAGCATAGAGGAAAAGGGCTACAGACTGAACTGAGAAAGATCAATTGTGTCCCCCAAGCTGGCAATTAGTCCACCAGCATGTGACATGTTATCTCACTGAAGTCAATAGACTTGAGAGAATTTCTCAGGGAGCCAGGCTGTGGGTCAATGTGCTATCTTCCTGTCTCCAGCCAAACAGAACTGTTTCTTATGGTAGCTGGAAGACATTTAGGAGTTCTAAGGGTCACAGCTGGCCTAGTACTTCTTACTGCAACACCTATATTAATATTCATATATAGAGTCAGATTCTAAATTTGCTTTCTAGCAATAAACTGCCAGTCCCTTCAGTCACTCAAGCACTCTCTTCTGGACTTCTCCAGCCTCCACTTTGCCTTCCAGGTAAACACTTAGTATAGTCTAGTCCACCTCATATCTCATACACATCCTCTTGTGCCCAGTCCTTGTCACCAGACACACTTAGTTCTTACCAGATTTGCTATTCCCAACAGAAAAGCAAAAACACCCCAGTATTCTTCATTCCACTGAGTATTAGATCCAAATATATAGAGAACACAGATCTATTTATAGTGAAAGCAAATTTGTTAAAGGTTAAGATTTTAATAGCTAGTGAGGAAGAGTAATAAGAACAGGTTACACAAAACAAGAACTATACCAGGCTTCTGCTAAATTAAGCATTTTCTCACCTAAGGCCTTTCTTGCAGCAAAGTTGTTTGAGATCCTCCTTTAATAGGCATAACCACACTGCCCAGTTACCCCTCCTATACAAGGTGAGAGAGGTCCTTCTGCTTATACCCCCAACAACCATTATTTTTGTCCTGATCAGTTTGACATAAGCTTCCATTGAACAGGTCACATGTTGGGTGCAAATTGTATTATAGCAATATGTTAGATGTAGCAAATTGGTTAGTCCTGCTAGAAGTAACTCTTAAAGAATAGTGAACCCCTTGCCACTTGACTTTTAGGAGTTCTCAAGGGCACAGCTTGTCCAAGTGAGTGTTACTTAATGTAACAACAATCTATCTGGCCCTATATGAATATTGATAGTTTGCTTTCTAACTACAAATTATTAAAAATGCAATGGATGACACACCCTAACAGTACTTGTAATGGTTGGAGAACCAAGACAATTATTGTATGAGAGCACCTAAAAGCCACAATTAGGGATGGAACCCCTTTGTGCAACATACAGGGTCATTGTATGATTAATATCTTAATTTAATGCTCAGTGAAATACATGAATGCTCAACATGGTGGTGGGTGTGAAATAAGAACCTAGAATGCATTGGGAATTATATTTAAATTGGTCGCTCTTGATTTAATGCATAACTGTTCGATAAGGAAATTAATATCCATATTCCATCACTACAGGCAAATAGAAAGATTACTAAGAATGGTAGGTAGCATATGCAAGTGTTAAGTTTGTCAATGCAGTTTATGATTCAGAAGTAATTCATCAGAAATTTGCATACTAATTACTATAGCAGAAGCCAAATTATTTTAATTCAGCACTTAGTCTTCCATACAAGTTGTAAATGAGCAAGTGTCTCAGTATGTCATGGCGAGATTTAATTAAGCAACTTAGACACAGATTTAAATGTGCATCCTTCCCATTTGGTCACAGTTACAGTTGCTCTCTCCTGGAAGCGATTCTAGCTGCTTAGTTTTCATGCAAAGTCATGTCATAGGAGACAAACATTTTCAAGAGTGAAATCAGTGTTAGCACTATATCAGCTCCTACAAGAGGGAAAATCAAACATGTATGGGCAGGAAATTGACTTTCTGCTTTGGGGTTACCTCTCTCTCTTCTGTACAGAATCCTAGCCTATTTGGCTTAGGACATCAAAGGCTAGAGGTCCGGTAGAAAGATCTTCCATGTTGCTTGTTGACCTCCCCTATACCCATGCAAATATGATTTTACTAGGAAAACCTCCAGGGTTATTTAATGATGCTGAAGACCCTTGCACCTCTGTTTCCTCCATGTCCATGGAGACTTACCTTTGCAGTGTACCGGAGAGGCTTCTTAAAAAACAAAAACAAAAACAAAAAAAACCACCCAGAACATGGAGAAGATGGGGAAATGTATCCAGTACTCTCCAGTTTTTTCCTCCCTCCATCTTCAGGCCAGACAGATATGCTTGATCTGCAACTCCTCTGTTTGCAGAGGTGAAGAGAACTTTTGGGCCTGTAATTCAGAAGTACAGAGGAAAAAAAATTCTAATATCTTAAGTAATTTTGTCTTCTGTAAATTAAAATAATGGCTTCTGGAATGGAAACTGAGAAGGAGCAGGAAACCGGGAGAACACATCCTGTACATTAGCATTGCAAGGAGATGGAGTGGGGATGGGGCAGGGTGGATCAAGGGTGAGACAAGATAATTGAGGGCAGTGCCGCAGGCTCTCCCAAAGCACAAGGCCTGGGGCAGCTTCCCTGAACCATCCTATGGAGGGGACAGCTCTCCTCATAGGTCAGGCTTTCTTAAACTTATGATTTTTGTTGCTCTCCTCTGGACTCTCGCCAATTTTTCTTCGTCTTTCTTCAGGTGGACACTGTACCTCAGGTGAGGTCTTTCTTTCCTTTGCATTGGACTAGCTACTGTAGTGCCTCTAACATTGTCTCCAAGAAACTCATCTCTTCTGAACTCCTTTTTTGCCCCCTTAGATTCTCTTCCCATGGGGCCTTGCCTATCACTTCTGAGTTGTTAAAGTCTGCTTTACTGAAGTCCATTTTCCTTACTCTGCTCTTCTCACTTCTCTTAGAACAGGTGTTTCCAAATTTTATTTGGCCACAGAACCCTTTTGAACTCAAAAGAATTTTGTGGGACCCCCTAATAACAGTCTAATATATGGAGCTGAAAAAGTAGACCACGAATAAGTAAGGATAAACAATAAACAAATACTAAATAAGGTCATGAGATCAATATTTAGTTTAATTGCCAGAGATCATGGAATGATGATTTCATTATTCTGTTTACAATAACATTTTATGATTTAAAAAAAAATATTTATAATGGAATTCTCACGCAGAACCCTTATTTTCACTTCACGGAACCCTGGGGTTCCACGGAACACCATTTGGGAAACACTATTTTGGAATAATGAAATCTATCATTCCATGATCTCTTGCACCCAAATTGCCTTCTACCTTCAAATTTCAACTCTTCCCTGTCTAACCAAGGATGCAAGGATGAAGAATTGGTCTGAAAAATTTAAACCAGGTATCACAAAAGTGAAATGAAACATTGAAAGCATTTTTCCTACTGGAAAATCCTTAAATCAATGTGCATGTACAGTGCTACTGTCATGGAGAGAATTATCCATGGAGTTAATATGATTATGTATTTTTGTACGTGTAACTACAATCATTAACTGTAATACATCACTAGAGTCTGGATCCTGCAAAGGGATCCAAATACATGGATTACACCTTGTGTCGGTTTAATGCTTCTGGTTACAATAAACCAAATCACACACCCTACCAGTGAGTATAACAATAATAAAAGGATAAGAGAAACTGAAAGAGACTTTTTGCCTATAGTAGGTTAAGAGCAGACTGCTATGAAGGAAGATAAACCACGTGGACTGAAGGGATTCAAAACAAGTCACTGTTCTAACTTTCATCATGATATTGAATTTACTGTATTAAAACCATCACCATAGTAACATTTTACATTACAAAGAAAAGATTGCACATATGCTGCTGGAATATGCATGTCTAACTCCAATGAACTCAGAGGACTTGTGCCTGCTAATGTCAGCAATTAGTTTGACCCTAACCATAGGAGGCACATGAATAACACTTGTGTGTGGGGGGGAGGGGGGGGGGGGAGACTGGACTTACATTAGAACCAGACATGGCTTGTTGCCCTACCTCTGCTCCACTTCTTCCTGCTCCCCCTCTGGCTCTGTCCCCAAGAGCCTCCCACCTGCTGATGGCTCCTCTCTGCCCCGCTCCTCTGAGGCCCCCACCCACTGCTTGCTTCTCTCCTTCCCCTCCTATCCCGGTCACTTGCCTTTAAGGGAGGGAAAAAAAGTGATGGGGTCTTCTGGGCCCCCCATTCCAGTGCCCTTTAACTGAACTTCTCTGGCATCAGTGTGCCCAGCTTCTCACTAGCTGGCCCAGCTGTAGGACTCCTCCTGCTGAGTGTGCTGATGCTGGAGCAACTCAGGGGAGGGAGTGGAGAACAGCAAGTAGTGGGTGAGGGTGGACTGGGAGAAGAGGCAGAGTGGGGCGGGCAGAGGGAGAATGAGGACAAGGCTTGGGAAGAGGAGGGGTGGGGGGGGGGTGTAGCCAGACATGAACCCCATCTTGTTTTTCCCCCCCCCCAGAGAGCAAGAGAAAGGCAGTCAGCCTTTGATGCCCTGGGAATGCAGGTGTGCTGCTTGTCCCTGACTCTAATAAACAGAAACCAGACAGTAAATGGGCTAGCTGATAACCGGAGGGGCCCCCCCCTCCTGCTGCCCTGATGGCTAGCACCAGTAATTGACACGCCTGCACTGTCCCAGGAGAGGAATCTTCGCCCATCCCATATTAGAAGTGCCCATTGTCTGCACTGTCCCAGGTGTGAATTATGCGTTGCACCTTTCGTGGGAAACTTGGCATTCAAAGCCATTTTCCTAATTGGCCACTTGAGACCAGGAAGAAGCCTACGTGACTCAAGGGGTATAAAGAGGGGTTCAGTAGCCCACCCCATTTGAGCTCCAATCTATACCTGCTGGCAGGTATATGTTGTCTCCCGAGGTCTGTGGGACGCCCAGCCTCGCCCTACTTCTTCCCTAGGGATTGAGAGAAAGACGCTGGCCACGCCAAGTCTGGAACGCAGGGGTGAGAATTATACCTGCAATGTGTTTCTTATGTGTACACTTTAATTTAGTTACTCTATTATAAGTTTCTCTAATCAACCTGTTTCACTTCTATTGTAAACAAGAAAATAAGATTGTGCCCTTATTCACTTTATAAGTTTAAATATATATATTGAACCAAGTTTTCTTTCTCCTACAAATAAGCAAGTGTGGTTTGAGTTTCTGACTTGAACCCGTGCTGCTGTACCCGAACCGAACACAAACAAAAGAACTCCAGCTGGTCATAAGGGACAGATATAGGGAGAGCTTGAGCGTTGGATCGTGTCGCTTCCAGGGGACAGATCCGTTGGGGCACCTCTCACCCTCCCCAGGCTGCCCACTGCGACGGGACTTTGTGTCCTAGCAGTCAAAGTCTGAGGTGTAAAGCTCTCCCTGTTAAACTCTGGGGCGTCTGTCAGCCTGTTGGCTGCCCACTGCAAAGGATCCCGATCCTAGCAGTAAAGACACGGACGTTAAACTCTTTGGGGCACCTGTCAACCTCCTCCAGGTTGCCCACTGCTAAGTGACCCCACTCCTAGCAGTTAAAGTCTCGGGTGTATAGCTCACACACACCACTCACTGCCCTGACCACCGGCTGACAGGGGGAAGGGAAAGAGGAAGCAAGGTCTCAGGGCATAAGGCAGGTGGGGCTAATGTGGGAGCTTCCAGCAGCAGCGCTCCAAAGGTGACGGGCCAGCACTCGAAAAAGGAAGTGACCCACGCTGCATCTGGCTTTTTTTGTCCTGTGCATAGCCAGCCTTTTTTTGAAGAGGCTAAGCCTCCCTAAGCCTCTTACACCACCCATGACCCAAAGGCTTAATTATTTAGCCTGAAAATGCCGGATGCAAGGAACCTTGTCTCTATAGTTTGTGACATGCCTACCACAGGTTGGCTACTCTATAAATAAAGGTATAAAATAAATAAAATTGCAAGGTTTAGACTCGGAGAGAAACTGATTGCGAGGGTGATTTTTTCCCCACAAACCCATTTCTCTGTCTCAAGTGACCACACAAGGGATTAGCTAAAAATCAGTTACTCAGTGGAGATTGATCTTAAATAGAAAGGTCAAAGAGTTATATCCGGAACCCTGAGGATACTTTAAATCAGGCAAAAGAGTGGACTGCATATCAGAAGTCAGTCTCAATGCAGCTTTCAATGTTTTCATTACAATTACAAGGAGCATAACAGGCAAACTAAACAGCATTTTTGTTGTGTCTTAAGATTTTGGGTGTTGCACTGATTCCTTCAGAGCAAGTCTTATTTTGACTTGGTCTAACACAGCAATACAGTACAATCAAGCTTAAATGAATATCCTCAAGCAGTGTAACTGAATATGGATAATCAAGTTTACAGATAACTAGAGAATTTTTTGTATTTGCATTTCAGAAAAATGTTGAGCCATAATCCTGTATCAGAACGTGAAGGCTCATATGTGAGATCCTGGTATACTGCCCTTAAGATTTACATCACACAAATATCCAGACAAGCTGCTTTGTCTGTAGTCCCTGCCTACCTCAGTTGTAATGCCATTTCCAAAAGGTTCAAGCTTAATGAAAGCAGCATTGCTCATGTCTGTGTACATAACCAGTATCTTCATATGTGAGCTACAGTGAGGTGGCAATCAGAAAGTTTTCAGGGAAGCAACTTTAGATCATTCCACTCATTTGACAGCTCAGATTTTTTAGGTAAAATTCAGAGGTGAAACAGTGGAAATCTTTGAGATACAGTGAACATAATTTCCAAATCAGACTTACATTAACACACGTTAAATATTGAAGATGAAAAAATCCTTAATACCAAATATTTGAAACTAATTTCCCCAGAAGTGTTTCATATGTTAATATTGTTACCTAAATGGGCCATTGGAATTATGAATACAATAATAGCTTTAAAATAGGATGTGAATAGGGTTAGAGAGCAGATAATGGACACATTTGGAATTTCATGACCTGTTGTTACTTTGTTGTTACTGAGAAGAGCTCTGCATAAGCTTAAAAGCTAATTTCTTTCATCCGTAGAAGTTGGTGCTAGGGATGTTAGCATCTAGTCAACTAACCAATAAGCAGGAGCTTATTGGTTAGCACTATCGACTAGTCACTTCCCCCCAGCTGCGGCTCTGCATTGTAAAGCCCAGGGAAGCCGGCACGTGAAGTCGCTAACACGGCCCCTGCTTCGTGGGTGTCTTTTCATTCACCTGACCTCACACTCTCTCACAATCCCCCTCCCAACCCCCCAATGCAGAGCTGCAGCTGTGAAACCCAGGGAAGCCAGCGCACAAAGTCGCTATCACGGCCCCTGCTCCGTAGGTCTCTGAATGAAAAGAGACCCACGGAGCAGGGGCCGTGCTAGCAACTTCGTGCACCAGCTTCCCAATGCAGAGCTGCAGCTAGGGAGGTTTGCTGTGAATCAGCGTGAGCCAAACTGAGCGCTGCAACTTCTTACCATTGTTGACCAATTGACTAGTCGACAGAAAAATCTACCGACGATTCGGTTAGGGAAGTAATTGCATTCTAACATCCCTAGTTGGTGCAATAAGAGAATTACTCACCTAAATTATCTTGCTAAATCTTTGAAATGACAAGTACGTTTAGGAAATATATTCATTCCTTACTTAGTTCATCTAATCTCTGGAAACTCTGCAAGCCACTGAGACTTCACCTCTACTCTCTTTCCTCACCAAAAATGATATAAAAGAGAGAGCTCATGCAGATCTCCCCCAATGCATGGTTCAACATGTGGTAGGATTTCCACAAACTATAGAGAGACATGTGCATCTCATTTAATCTCTTCTATGCTGATGCTAATTTTATGCATGTATTCTATAGGGTCAGTGGCACTGTCTTTGGGAACCAAACGTTCTGCAAGACCAGATGAGTCATCTTAAAAGTAATGACCAGTGCCACCTAGATACAAAATGATAAATGAAATGCATGACTCAAGAGGGAATCTGAGTTACTACCTAGGACGTTTATTATTACCAAGCTGATAGATGTACCTAGTATAATATGTGGTGGAATCAGTGATTTGATTAGTTTTCTTTTCTAATGCAAAAATACATGTAGGAGATAATGGTGAGCTAAGCAACTGTTACATTTAAAAAAAAATCTTTAATGCACTAACATTATTCTGTTATTTAAATTATTTACTATCCAGAATTTGAAGTTTTTGAAACGTAAAGTCTTTCCCAGCAACCTAAAGCAGGGATATGTTCAGCTAGATAATTGTGATTCTTATGCCACTCATTCCCCACAAATTGAAAGTCTATCTGGGGTACATGAAAAAGTGTCAGCTAGTTTACAAAACCTCAGCACATATGTATGTGATTAAAAAGAAATCCTACCTTCTCTTTGCCTAGGACTTCATTGCAGGTAGGATTCAGATTGGGACCTTTCAGATTAAGATTTTCAAGAACTAGAACCTGTAAAATCTATACATCCGTATGCAAAAAGTAATGATGCTCAACAATCACGTTTGGAAGCAAACATACTTCCATGCACAAGCACCAGTTGTGCGCACAATTTGACACATACATATTTTGCCAATCCACCAATAATTTTTGATATGCAGATTGAGGGCTAAGATCAGTCTTGCTAGATGGCTTACATGGAAGGCTAAGGGCGTAAAATTCCAAACCAACATAGTTATCAAGCCTAGTGGGATGAGTGAGGCTACCAGTTCTAGATCCCCATCACAAACCAGGAGAAGCACTGCCTCAGCAAAGAAAAGAAAACCCTCCTTCTCAGGAGGCCTCATTTATTATCTTTTAGATCTCACAAAAACAAAATGAAAAGTACAAATTCATTGGCCCATGCCAACTCCTTGCTACTGAAATAGAAGTGGAGAGCAAACAAAAACAAAACTATATATACACAGCAGAGACTAGCCAATGAGGTATTGAAATTAGTGTACCCAGCTGAAATACATGCCCTCCAGGGGCTTGTATTAGAAGTGATTTTTAAGGGCCTGCAATCATAGGTGGCAGGTATAAGAGGCAGGAAATTGCTAGGTGTGGTCCTGCCCACACTCCACACGCAGCATGCTCTGTGCTTCAGCACACCTCTCAGGCTGCCCTCAGTTTTAACTGCGCTGAGCCTGGGGACACTGAGGCAGTGTGCCCTGCCTGCTCCAGGGAAGGAGACTAAGGATGCCCGCCCTCCCAGGCCATGCGCTACCTGCCCTCCCTGTGCACCGGGACTGGGAAGGCTCATGCAAGAGTCTGGATGCCTGCTCCCGCAGTTGTGTGGAATCATGAAATTTGGTATACAACTTCCTCTTATCCTAACTTAAAGCAAAGTGTGGGTTTGGCTGTGCCAGGAAAACAGGATGTGACTAGAATTCAATTGTTTTCAATAACATGGAAAGGGAGGGGGTTTATTGGAGGGACATGATATTGTACAGTCACCATTGAGGACAGCGAGCATGGGATAGCTATGCTACAGAGTGACCATTGGGGACAGCTGCATCAGGAAGGGAATGGCCTGTTGGGAACAGGGCTTACCATTTTCTCGGCCACTGGCCCAAGGAAGTGGTCCCCTGACCCCAAACCCTTCCCTCTCAGCCCCAAAGCTTGACTGGGGGGAGCCCCACCATGGTCCCCCAACCCATAGGCAGCACCCAACAACCTCCCCCCAACACTGCCGGGCTGCTCCCCCTCTCAGGAGTGGCCTGAGCTGCTCTCTTCCTCCTCCCCCTTGTCCAGGCCTGCTCAAGGAGCACTGCTGGGGCTGGCCTGCATGTCTCCCCTCTGCCCCTGGGGCATGGAGACCACTGCCAGGCCTCTGCGGTGCCCCCTCTTGCCCCTGGGCCAGGCTCGGGAAGTGCTGGTGGCAGGCTTCCATGCCTCCTCATCTCAGCCCCATTTCAGGCCCTGGGAGCGCTGGTGGGAGGCCTCCAGCCCCTCCCCAGAGCTGGGCAATGCTGGGTAAGTCTTCTAGTGTACTCTCTCTGAGTTTGTCTGTTTGATCAAGAACTTCTTCTGATTTGTTGGTCTTCGCTCTTACTATTTAGGAGAGCAGGTTCCTCTCATCATAACAAAGCAGCATAAGGGTTTGACTATGCCAGGAAAACAGGATGTGTCTGAAATGGGATTGCCCCTCAAAACCGGAACAGAAGAGAGACAATCACCAAATCAAGTAAAGTCCTCAAAATTGCCATAACTAAGTGAGTGGTGAAAGACTGAATCAAGGAGCTGGAAAATTACGTGGGCTTTTAGAAATTTAAGTTCACACAACTTAATAGTCTTACGTGGCAGAATAGCAGGACAAAAGGAGAATACTCTCTCCCAGCATCCAAAACCATATGGTCAAGGCCCATTCAACATCTGGAAAAAAAAGGAGGTAGAGGAGGGAAGAAGAGAGAAAGGGCTGTGACGTTTTTCCACAACAGCTGGGGACTGTCTGCAAAAATGCTTCTGGCAGGCCAGCAGACAGTGTGAATGCAGCTGTTCTGCCAAATTCCTCCATGTGACAGCGCTGCTACTTTTAACATCTATCATCTTTGTCCAAAGCAATAGAGGAGATAGGGCTATTCTAGTTCCCAGTGGAATCAATGGAAATTTTACCATTAAAGTAAGAGTTCAAGTTCTGCAAACTATTGAATCATTTAATAAGTAGACGGTTTCCCTAAAAAGGACTTTAAACTATGCCAGTGTCTGATCCTGGAATAGTGGCTCTCAACCTTTCCAGACTACTGTACCCTTTTCAGGAGCCTGATTTGTCTTGCATACCACCAGGTTTCACCTCACTTAAAACTACTTGCTTACAAAATCAGACATAAAAATACAAAAGCTCCGCTGTGTACTATGATTGAGGAAGTAATCATTTTAAAACTATATTATGATAAATCAATTGAAATATAAACGCTGTACTTATATTTCAGTGTATAAAAACCAAGAGGTCCTGTTGCACCTTGGAGACTAACCAAAATATATAGAATCATGAGCCTTCACGGGCACAACCCACTTCATCAGATGAATTGGAGTGGAAGTAACAGAAACCAAGAGAGATATCTAACAGCAGAAGCACTTGTCAATTGTAGGACCTGTGTTAATGTGGCTAATTAAGTGGGCTGGATGTGTCCCATACATAGTTTTTTTATGTGGAGATGCAGATGTTAATGGCATGAGAAATTGGCTTTGTAATGCACCAACCTGTTAATCTGTAGATCTACATATTTGACACCATTACCGTTAACTTAAAAGATATTAACAGTGTTTTGTGCAATCAGCATGCATCTCATTTCACGTACCCTTGCTTTACATGCATGTCACATTAGTAATACTAGTACAAAACACTGACATGGACAGAGAACAGTGCAGTCTGGTAACCCTGCATATAGGCAGTGGTAAACAAAATGACTTGTGGGCCACACATAGAACCCTGATGGGCTGCATATGGCCCTCAAACTGCAGGTGGTCCCCTGCTGTCCTAGGGTGTTTCCTTGGACCCCACAGTAGATCTCAGACCTATAAACAAACCAACCAAGCACTACCTAAGCATCCTCTGTCCCTCTCTGGGCTTCAGACTTTAATCCCTTTTAAGGTCCTTGCAAAACATTGGCCCCAAGACTTGTCTTAGAGCCTACTGCAGGAATTGCTCCACTCCTTTGGTCAGGCCTGTAGCCACAACACAGTTCAGCTGCTCTCCTCGACTGATAGGGAAGAAGCCTACTGTTAGAGAAAAGAAACTGCTCCCCCAGTAAAAAAGTTTGGCCAGGCCGCTCTTGCTATAGTGGGCTGCAGTACTCCTTGAGAGAAACCAGCCGCACCCTTCCTGCATACCATTGCCTTTAGAAAAAGGGAAGATGTGAAAAGGGGAAAATAGCCTCAGACTCTCCCACCCGTCACCTTGGTGTGAGAACTGCGGGGCTTACCTGGTCGCATGAAACCTGCACAGTTTCTGCCCAACCCCTGGGACACAGACCCCCCCCCCCCACTTGGTGACCATTGGGCCATATATGGTAATATGCAAGCGCAGGAAAGCGATGTGCAGATTTGGGGATAAATACCCATGGCACAGTTTGCTCTAGGAGGTCTTTGCAACACACGTACCACCATGCGTGTGCCTTCTCGTATACTTCAAAGCACTGCCAGCCTGATCAACCGACCAGCCACCTCCCCCGACTCTCGGGCGTAACCAAGGCCTTCGCAACCGAACCGATATCTTTGTAATGTTCCGTGTGCTGTGTAAGTTGGTATGTATGATTTGATTTCTTTTCCTGTTGTATAAGCTTAGTGTTGTAGTTGTTTTTGGGTAGTACATAAGAGTTTGTAGTTATCACTGTTATTTTATTACTGTAGCTGGATATTTTAAGATTAGAGACTATTCCCCTTGCCATTCCCATCCTTATATCTCTGACACGTTTTACTAGAAACCATAGAATAAATATAATAAATACTGTAAGTTCATTATTAACACGGTCTATTAAAAATCTTAGAATAAATACTATAAATTCACCACTGTCATAAATAAATAATTTTTATTTGATAAAACTGTCCACCTGGTTCTGTCCTTCCCCCTTTGGGTATTCATCATCGGACCTGTGATTCTCGCGACACCTACCAGTTTTGGGCTATTTAAAGTCCTATATCCAGCACTAGTGGCCAGTCAGGTCTAACAAAACAGGGCTGGCCAGCCCCTGGACTTTTGGGCTTTAAGGGGGCAGGCCACCCTGTTACAACATGTCACACACTTTATGGAAATCATGGGTTCATCCAACATACTTTACTCTGAATGGCATAAAACTAGTTTTCAAACCACCTTGTTACTATCAGGTATTTGAAAGAAACGAACTTTAATATTGAGTTGCCACCCACTAATATTCGCAAGAGATCAGAGACCACCGTTTTAGTCCATATTGTAATATGATAATTCTAATGTATTTATCCATTCAAAAACAATGACAACATTACAGGTGTCAAACACATTGAGCTGCAATTCTGAAGTGCACGTTCCTTAGTTACACTGTGCCTGTCCTTTTATTAGCCTATTTAAAATTCCCTAAATTCTCTTTTCTGTAGTTTAATACTGAGAAGGTGTAAGTAATAGTGCTTTTCATTTTTATTAGAACCTTTCATCCAAGCTTTCATATATTTTAGTAACATTAAGCCTCATAATACTTGCGTGGAAGAGATGCCATTTGCATTCTACAAGTGGGGAAACTAAGAAAGAGTAGTTAGGCAGCGAACCCAAAGGCTCACAGCAAACTAATGGAATAAAACACAGGAGTCCTGGCTCCCAGTTCTTTGCTTTAACCACTGAATCATGCTGTCATAATCAACTGATTTTCATCCTAAAGTTCTATAGAATGTTATTCTTTTTTTCAGATACTCTGAACAATTTCATTGTCTCTAGACTATATTTCTGTAAGATTAAACAGTCCTGTTAGTTGAAGCAAAAATTCACAATGTAGACTATATACTGACCATACAGATGATCTGTAAAATCCTGAAATGATAGTGATTCTATACACGGTATACTGTGGGTTTGTCAGTGTGATATTTATAATCTGTATTCTGTAGGCAGTCATGTTTTCCTCACTAAAAACAAGAGCAATTTAATATTACTGTTTCAGTGCAAATAGGAATTAACAGACTATTCTATAGGTTATTGGACTAACAAGAAAAGATGTCCCTTTTCTGAAGGGAAATCTACCAAGGCATGTTTCCCTAAGTTATTGCCGCTTCAATTGAACACTAGGGGTCACATTTAGATAACCACTGGTATATTGAAGAACCCATCCATGAAAAGCACAGGAACATAACCTTAGCATTTTTGCTGCATCTGAAAGCTGATTTACTAAGCAGCAATACAGAGTTAGAGCCTACCTGGGTTGAAGGATGAAACTCACAACATAACACTCATGGGACCAACACCTTAGCCTTTCTAGATCCCTCCTCTAGTCTGAGCGCCACATCAGACCACCTCTAACCCCAACTCAGGAACGCTGGCCACCACCCTCCATATTGTTGATCTACAATCCCCATGAGATAGCTGGAGAGTTTGACGACAGGAATGTTAAAAAGTAGTGATATTTATTACCAAGATTGTTCTGTTTTTGCTATTTGTACATTTTAATCTCTAAATTATTTTATGTTGAGAAGTGGTTTCTGCACCTTCCATCTCTTATCTACTCTGAACAAAGCTGACAATATATTTCAGTCAAAACTACAGTTCTGTGATGTTGCAGTGATTTAAATGGAGTGGAGATAATGCCATTGGGGGACTCTTTTTACAATCTTAAAATAATGTCAGTGGAAAGATTTGAAAAAAGTTTTATTCTTTGTAAAGTAGTTAAATTCAATGCCTGTAAATGAAATCCAACACCACTTACATCAATAAAGTGTGCCCACTTACATTTGGTCTTATGGTCTCTTGTAATATTTTATTCCTGAGTCACTCCCTCATCATTATTCTCTTACCACATTGTCAGGCCTCCATCCAAGTTCAGTTTGTTTCCAAACCCAGTGACACAGACATTAGGAAGGTTTATGGAACACTGCATTTTCAGTGACCACATGCATTTCTTGCTCCCACCTCTCAACCACAGGGGAAAATTAATTCCAGAACAAAACATGGAATGTTTAAATTCTCAGAATAATTTTAGATTAAAGCCTGGGTTATGGCAGACAGCTCTGTACTGTGAAAGCAACATATTACAGAAATCAGAGATGGAAAATAAATTAGGTCATCCTAAAATTTCTCTCTCTCAACTTCGTGTTATTTCTATACACCTGGATAAATAATTGCTTCGGACACTTGGGTCTTGATTGTGGCAGTTCTGGTACAACTTTACAAGAGAGGAGGAAGGCACAATGGTTCTTCATCAGACTCTGCCATCCTGCACCCTGGTGAGACTTAGCCTGCCAGGGAGCACAAGCACTGCTTTTACCTCCTACCATTGATAGTTACCTGCAGGTATCAGGGTAAATTTGAAGGATATATAAAATACTCTCAGGAAGTTTATTTCAAATACAAAATCTACTCAGATTTCAGTTTCAGGCTTAGTTTCTGGAGAGCAGATGGGTATCCCAACTGTACAAAATAAAGGGCCAAACGATGCTTAACAGACATAGGAGAGGACACAATGAAGGTGTATTACCCCAGCAGTATTAGAATTTTTTAGACCTTCCCAACTGTTTTAGTCTGCATTTTCCTGTGTGATTGTTTCATCAAAACTTTACAGATGGGAGCTCAGCCAGTGGCAGTCTGCCCTACGAACCAACGAGTAAACATCTACATGATGGCAGGGGGGCACTGAGCTTCTGGATGTGCTGTCTTTTAAATGACATATTAAGATGCTGATTAAAGATCCTAGAGTACATTTAACAATAATAGAGGGGTTTGCCCTGTTAACTTGGTCATATTACAATCTGGATATTTACACTCTGCTGAGCTAGCATACACAGGTTGAACCTCTAGTCCAGCATCCTGGGGACTTGACCAATGCTGAACCAGAGAATTTGCCAAACCACAGGAGGTCAATATTGTCTAGCAGCATTACCAACACTTGCACTGCTTACTGGGCTCTTAGAAGACATTTACGGGTAAATTAGAGCCAAACACACAGCACAGAACACAGAGCCAGGACTGGTGGCTGTAAACTTTATGTGACCAATGGGAACTTGGCCATACCCATGATAAGTAGACATCCCACTAACTAAAATCATGCCAGACCATAGTTGTTGCAGGACAAGAGAGTGCCAGACTAGAGATGTTCAACCTGTATTTCCTAAATTTCAAAGTGAATATGTAATTCTTCACTTCCCCTCCCAAACACTGTTATGCAGCGTTACTAATACACAGTGTTTGTTGTTACATCTCAGAGATTGCTGTGTTTCAGCACAAGGTGAAGTGATTGGTTTCTTGTCAACAGAACACTTTAGGACCTGAATCTTCTGCATGAAAGCATCATCATAATATAAGACTTTAGGAGTAGTAGGGTGTCTTCATGAGAAAGCCATACACTTAATAGAAAAGTCTCCCATTGAAACTGGTACAGGTCCCCAAACACCATTACAGATTATAGGCCAGATTCACCCCGGTTTAACAATACTGACATCAAAGCTATCAGCTGAAGCCTGAGGGGACTTTGAACTAAGACACTCACAATAGAGACAAGAACCTGCAGAAAGAAGAGGGGAGGAGGAGAGAAAATAAATCTATTTTTTAAGCTAAAAAGGAAAATATTTTAAAATTCTTAGTTTCTTCAAAATCTTTTAGCAAAAACTAGATTTGTAAAAAACAGTCCTCTTGAACATACATCTGTACACAGATTCCTTGTGGATAGAGGGATGAAGTAAATGCAATATATCTTGACATTAGTAAGGTTTTTGATACTCTCTTGTACATAAACCAGAGAAATACAAACTAGACAAAGTTATTATAAGGCAGGTGCACAACTAGTTGGAAAAATATAGTCAGACAGTAGTTATCAATAGTTCCCAATCAAGCTGGAAGAATATCTTGAGTGGGATTCTGCAGGGATTTCTCCTGAGTCTGATTCTATTCAGGATCTTCATAAATGATTGCCTAATGGCATAGAGAGTACATTTATAAAGTTATGGACTATACTAAACTGGAAGGGGTTGCAAGCCTTACAAATCCAAGGACAGAACTAGAATTCAGAATGAGCTTGACAAACTGCAGAAGTGGTCTGAGATAAATAGGATGAAATTCAATAGGGACAAATAAAGTTCTCTATTTAGGAGGGAATAATCAGTTGCACAAATATAAAATGGGAAAGGAATGCCTAGAAGTACTGCAAAAAAGGATCGGGGGTTACATTGAATCATGAACTAAATAGGAGTCAACAATATAATACTGTTGCAAAAAAGAAAAAAAGCAAACATTGTTTTGCGATGTATTCGCCAGAATGTTGTAAGCAAACACAAGTAGTAATTCTTTCACTCTACTCTGTACTGATAAGACCTCAAGTGGAGTATTGCGTTCAGTTCTGTGCACCACACTTTGGGAAAGGGATGGACAAACTGGAGACAGTCCAGAAGAGAGCAAAAAAAAAAAAAAAAAACAAAAAAACAAAAACACAAACCATCCCCCCCACACACCAACAAAAGGTCCAGAAAACGCAACTTACAAGGACCGATTGAAAAACCTAGGTTTGTTTAGTCTAAGAAGAGGAGACAGAGGTGACAGAATAAATGAAGTACATATAAGGTTTTTATAATGAAGAGGGCAATGAATTTTTCTCCTTATCAGTGAAGGACAGGGCAAGTAGTAATGGGCTTAAGCTGTAGCAACAAAGATTTAGGTTAGACCATTAGAGAAAGTTTCCTGACTGTAAAAATACTGGAACATTATCTAGGGAGGATGTGGAATCTCTGTCACTGAAGATGTTTAAGACAAAATTAGACAAACACCTGTGAAGAATAGCCTAGATAATACGTAGTCCTCTAGACGGAGGACTGGACTAGATGGCAGAGTCAGTTCCCTTCCATTCCTATATTTCTTCGTCTATGAAGAGGCTCAGCCAATCACGTGCACTGTTAGATAACATGTGTCTTGTTTCACATGAGCAATCACAGCAAGTAAATCTTGAATCTAAAGTATACTGGACCAGCAGCCCAATAAAACATGTAGACACTGGAATAATGCAAGGGTGTTTAGTTTGTGACCCATGAGTGTCATAAGAAGAAAATTTGATTATGAATTGGAAGTGTGGTAGTTTAGCTGCAGAAGTGTTCCGATTAGTCCTGTTGCTATGGCAGAGGAGCAAGGGGGAACTACTTTCCCTGCCAGCCTTGGAACAGCTTGGGCTAAAAATCAGAAGCAGTCAGTACAGCTGCTGTCTCTTCCTTGTTGGCTGCCCTGCTATATCAGAGTGGAGGGAGGAGAATAGTACTGGATCCTCTGCCAGACTGTGGGAGCAGGGGGGTTGGAAGAATGTGTATAGTGGAGATGCTGACAGCCACTGAACCAAACTGCAAACCCTGCATATAATGGAAATCATGTCAAGCCAGAAGGTGCAGCAGCACCCCCTAGTCCAGGCAGTTATGTGCGAGAGTCCCAATTTGACACTCTCTGCCCCAGCCTGGGAAAACAGCCAGCATGGAGAGGCTCATTTTCCTGAATCATCTGTATGTATAAGGGAAAAAAAATTGCTAGAAGCTTCTATAAGTAGTTTATGGAAATAAAAAAAATTGACCAAACACCACATTTTAAATCCAAATCCAGATAAACATTTCACACAGCTTAATCCTAGATTGGTCAAACTGTGAATGACATTATACTATTCATCCTAGTGCAGAAAAATACTTGTCAAGGAGGTGTTTTGTTTTTTTGGTCAGGCCTGAGAGTATTTTTGGGGCCACTACTCTTGCCATTTGAAAGCTGACCTAAAGAAGTTGCCAGGCTGACTTGAGAGATTTGTCTGCCACTGCTGCCATTATGTTACGCATGACCCTTCCCTCCTTAGTTCATTAGCAAAAAAAAGAAAACTGTCACTCCTTCCTCCTCCATTCCTCTGCTTCAGCATATTTGAGGCATATTGTGCAAGACAAATAAAATATTCTGTTCTTCCCATAGCACTCTTTTGCTGTCGCAGCCAGCTCCTCTTGTGTGTCTTGCACATATTGGCACATTTCACAAATCTTTATAGTTAGTATTTTCATACTAATTAGATTACAATTTATTGCACAGCAGTATGACTCATTGTGAGACTCTAAAGTGGTGCCTTTTTAATTCTATAAAATGTGATACTGAAGGAGGAACAGTTCAATGTTTATTTAGAGCCCATATATATTGGCAATAAAAACATTTTGTTTTGCTAGTCTTCAAACTATGGGCTAAGCTCCCAAATGTGAGGAAGATTCACCATCCGCACTTAACTTTATTATAGACAGTGATTTTGAATTAGATGTTTCATTTATTTCAAGGCAGTTTGCTTCTGGGAGCGAGGGTTATGAAAGAATAAATAGTAAGTCTTAACATTCCCATTCAAAAGCAAGTGGGAACTATTCAATATATACACACTGTATGTAATTTTAAGAGAAAAGAGGAATCCCTGGCAGAAGCCATTCATTCTCAATAGCAATCAGAGACAGAGTTTTACAAAGGTTCCCTGGGAACAATTAACACAGGAGCTTTTCCAAGTAATCTAAATTCTATATGTGCTAAAAGCCAACTTTGTCACATAAAGAGCCTTTTTGTTCCTAAAGGCCAATATCAATATCCCGAACTAGAGTCTGGGCATCTTTCTATGCCTCCCATATTTGAAACATGTGAAACCTTATCTTGTGGCAAGAGGGACTGACCCTGCAAGGCAAGAAAGGAATGGATATTTTTGCAGGAGAAAAGACTGCAGGATTGAACCCAGAAAGAAATAATTAATTTGAACAAGATCTATTTACTCTGTCAGCCAGCATGCTCACTCTAAGCTGCAATATAGACTTACCCTTTCAGCATCCAGTAAGTCCCAGCCTCTACAGCACCTTCTTTCAGGCAAGCTCTTGCTACCCACTGGGCCCCAGCCAGGCCTTTCCACACCCACCTGCATGGTAGATAGCCTGGAGGGAGGAGTGGATTTTTCTCACAGGTGTAGGGAGGACTGAATCCACAGGCTCTCATTAACCCCTTCCTGGCTAGTATGTTTTGTATACCCCATCACACCTTCTACTCACTTCTTTTTAGAATACCTTTCCAAGATATCTATTCATTTTCTCCCACTGTACCAGGATAATCACCAGACAGGGCATTCCCCCTTTGTGGAATTCCCCCAGACTCTCACCTCCAGGCCAGTGTTCCCTCTAATCTGTGGCAGCACAGCTTCACAGGTGATTAATCAGCCCCACCCAGTCAGCTCTGCCCTGAGCCTCTGACCTGGCAGGGCTGATTAATCATCTGTGAAGCTGTGCTTCCTTGCAGATTAGAGGGAACACTGCTCCAGGCACCCTTTAGTGATGGGGGAGGGCTGAATTCCTGTCTTCCCCCAGTTCATGTGGGAACATTGCTGGCTGTTCCCCTTCATCAGGGAGCCAGGGGAAAGTGCATAGTTTTCTGCATTCCTCACTCTGGCTGGGGAGCTCAAGGGGAGATGAAGCTGACCCTGCCCCAGCTGTGCCCACTGGAGCTGCAGCAACCATAGAGAGGCAATTCTCATTTGGTCCAAAGCTGCTGCAGTGAGAGAGGGCTGGGTTTGTCCTCTCTTCCCCAGGGCAGCCTGCATACTGAACCCCTCATCCTCAGCCCCACTGGAGAGCAATGGTTTAAATGAAGCAAGTGCATTTTTATACTATTTTCAAAAAAAAACCCCACCAGAAATTGAGTTAAGAAACTGAACAATGGTAGGTAAATCTTCTAGTATGTTATAAAAATCTAAATCCATCATGATACTTTAGAGCAAAAATGAATTCACTACCAGTTCCAGTTATTTATAGAATTTTTTAAAGAAAATTGACTAGCTTATTACTTTACAAATTATTGCTTTACAGCTGTCTATAAAAACATAATCTATAGTTGCTGAGTTTTTAAAACCATTTAATTTAGAACCATCTGAGTCTATTCTGATCTCAGGGTACGTCTACACTTGCTCCCTAGTTCAAGCTAGGGATGCAAATACAGTGCACCGAAATTGCTAATGAAGCGGGGATTTAAATATCCTGTGCTTCATTAGCATAATCTCGCCCTCGCGTTATTCCACTCAACAGCTGATTCGAACCAGGAAGTGCACTCCTGGACGTGTTAGTTCGAATCAAACCCCTTGGTTCGAACTAACATTACTCCTCATTTGTTGAGTGGAATAACACATGGGCAAGATTATGCTAATGAAGCGCGGGATATTTAAATCCCTGCTTCATTAGCAGTTTTGGTCTGCTACATTTGCATCCCTAGCTCGAACTAGGGAGCAAGTGTAGATGTAGTGTGCAGATGTAACTCTTGTTGATGGGGATGCTTGTCAAGAATCAAAGCTTTTTTCTCTTTTCAAGTTCATCCTGTGATCAGTGTAAGTTGCCTTATATAAAAGAACAGTCTTTCCAAGGTGGGTGGTTTCAATGGAGCAGAATAGTAACAAAATAGTATAGTAACATGACCAACATGCCTGTCTGATGGCATGTGCTGCCAGTGCCATCTTTAACAGTTTAGCTGCCTTACACAGCCCAAGCACCTGCACCCCTCTGCAGCAGGGTGGTGCCCTGAGGAGGGGGGGCTAAACTCAGGGCTGTGGGGCCACAGGGGCAGGAGCTGTGGGGGGCAGGCCCAGCACTTCCAGGGCCAGGACAGGAAGACAGCAGGGGTTGGACTCAGCAGCTGTGGCAGGATGGGGAACAGCCCCAGTCCACTCTGCTCCACCAGCTCCCAACCACGTTGCTCAGGGGAGGGGGCTTGGAGGAAGAGGTAGGACTGCCTCTGCACTCACTGACAGCAATGGGAGGTAGAGTGATGTGGGTGGGAGCAGGCAGAGTGGAGCAGGCTGTGACCACGTCACTCCAGTTCGTGCTGCTGGTGGGTGTGGGGATGGCCCAACCCCTGCTCCCAATGCCAGGCCCCCCCCAGTAATCCCCCTGGTTGCATTGCTCAGGGGAGGGGGTTTGGAAGAAAGGGTAGAATGAGGGTGGGGCAGAGCAGGAGTGACAGAGGCAGGGGTGGAGTCAGGGGGTTGTCTCAGACCCCCATCTCCATAGGGATGGTCCTGATAGGCGCAGCTCATGGGGAAGCAGCCAGGGGACGGGGCTGGCCACCAGATCTGGTGCCTCTGCATATGTAGGTGCCAAGGACACCATGAAATTTGGGGCAATTTAGTGCCCCAAATTTCACGGTGCCCTATGTGGCTGTGTATTTTGCATATTAGTATGGAGGGCTGTGTGCTACCCTAAAGGAAAGATGAAATTAATGAATTAATTAATGAAATTAATGTTATGGGTACATCTAGACAGCAGGGCTATTTTGGGATACCAGAGGTATCCAGAAATAGCTACCCCACGTCTTTGAAACGCCCCTGTTATTTTGAAATATTTTTCAAAGTAATGGGTGCACTATTCTGGCACTCCCGTAACCCTCGTTCCACGGGGATGTCTCGAAATAGCACGTTATTTCAAAATTTGGCGCTGTGTAAATGTGCCAAATTTCGAAATAAGCTATTTTGAAATACAATCATAAGAAGATACACAATTTGCATAGCACAAATTGTGTCTTATTTTGAGTTTAGGGTGCATTGTAGATGCAGCCTATGATAGCAGAAAGCAGTTGCATTATGGAAGTGATGAACATAAAAGACTAATGGTCCAATTCTTTATTGCCCTGCACCTTTTGCAGTCCTTTACATTTGTGGAAAACAAATATAAAGCATATGTTAAAGGCTGCCATTGTGATTTGGACTGGTGTAAATGACTGCTCAAGATGCCGAGTAATGGGTGCACAGGTTCTACAGCAACACAAGCAGTGAAGTTACAATAGCAGTCAATTTACCTCTTGAAAATAAAAGGCCAGTGAGAACCTTCCTGACTAGCAGTTGTTCATTCCTATAAAATACTGCTCTACAAGTAGGCTTGTAGGGCCATATCCTGCAAATACTTACTTGTGTTTGGTATCAGTCACAACTATGCTTTCTTCTTAAAACTTAGACAAGAGCCTTTACAAACCAATAAGCAAACCCCGTGAACCTCCCTCCACCCCCACCACAATTTCTTCAGAAATGTCCAAATCTATTTATATGAATTCCTGTTTCTGAGTGTTAATACCCTGGGATATTTTGGAGTTGGGTAGAAGGAGAGTGGTCATCAATAAAGTTGCCTAATCTCAGATTAATACTATTTAGGGCATCCTTTTTTTCCTGACAATAAAGGGGAAACATACAGATGAAGAAATTCCAACGGCAAGACTTCTAGGTCAGTCTGAGGTTTTTCCTGTAAATGGGTTTTTTTCCTGTGCTTTAAGTTGTAATCAGTTGCTCTTCTACTAAACAAACAATACTAGTTTTAAGCAAAAAAATTTTAAAAATTATAAAAAAAACCCATGCCACAATCTCTCTCTCTCTCTCTCTTTTTGGTAGAAGAGAGGAAATCTAACAGATTAAAAGTTCTGCTTTTCTTTTCACCTAGCTAATTATTTGTGGCATTAGCTTTCTTGATGCTTATTTTTATTAGTGATAGCTGCTTTGAACTCCAAACCATATACTCTGCCACAAGCAAATGTTAAATTTAAATTATTTTACAACAAAATTACTGTTTCTAACCTTTAATATGTGTTGAGCTTAATGCTGCTGTCTTTATCCAGAAAAAGCTTTTATTGGGTCTTGTCTGCTCTACCAAGTTTTGTTGCCAAAAAATAATTTTTGGCAACAAAATAGCGAGAGCATGCACAGCACAATTCTATCTTAGTCACAAAAAAAAAAGCGCCCAATTTCAGCGACAAAAAACTTCCAGCCCATGAGATTTTTTTTTCTTTTCCCCTCCCTTTATTGTTGACAAATATGCAATGTAGGCCACCCAGGAGCTGTTGGATCTGATTAGTATATGGGGAGATGAGTTTGTTCAGTTCTAGTAGCGAGTGACCCAAAGGAACTGGTACACATATGGGCAAATTTCTCGAGGCTTGTGCAAAAGGGGCCATGATCAGGACATGCTGCAGTGCAGTGTGAAGCTAAAGGAGTTTAAAGCAATGGAGGCAATCAATCACTCTGGATCTGCACCGAACTTCCCTGCATTTCTGTAAGAAGCCGGACACTATCCTCTGTGGTGACTCTACCTCCACAAGCCCCATGGAGACTTTGGAGGACATGGAGGCAGCAGAAAGAGAACCTGATCTGGAGGATTAAATAACAGATGAAGAGACTGAGCTAGATGAAGATGTGGCTCACGACAGGGTTGCCTCATGGGGCAGGCAGCCAGGAATTATTCTCCACTCCTGAGGTGCATGTCCAGTCACTTCTAGCATGTGAACTGCAGGGATAGGTATAGAAAAAGTGGGAGGCAGGCCGTGTTTCTGTGAGCTGGACAGTGCCCTGTATAGCTAATGGTCATGGTCATGCAGGGTGTTGGTGCACAATGAGATCTCAATGGAATTCTCTAGGGAGATGTTCTGGAAAGTTTTCCAGAGGTATTTCTTAATTCTCTACTGCAGATTTCATGGCAGTGTGCTGTGTTCCTTCCCCTACTGTAAGACACTGTCCTGTGTCATTGTGTAATCATTTGTGCAGGGACCAAAGCAGCACATAGTACCCTTCATTGTCAAAGTGCTTCCTCAAAGGTTTCCTGATGTTAATAGCAGCCCTCTGGGCTCTCTGACAGCTCTAGTATCTGGCTGTTCAAACTCTGCAGCCAAGTGCTATTCCTCAGTGTTCCACCCTTTAGCTAAGAGCGGCATGAAGATATGACCATGGGAAGATTATCTTCAGTAAGGTCTAGCCTGCCATAGAGACACTTCCATCTTACTTTTAATTTGCCAAAGGCACATTTCACTATCATGCCACACCAGCTCAGCCTGTTGTTAAAATGTTCCTTATTGTTGTCCAGTGTAAGATTTCATGAGCCAGGATTATTATGGGCATTTCTACAACCCTCAATGTAATTTTGTGACCTGGAAAGAAAGTCCCTGCTTGCAGCTTTCTGTACAGGTCAAATGTTCCTGATGCATGCAACATGCACCTTTCCAGACCACCTCACGCTGATGTCTGTGAAATGCCCACAAGTGATCCACAAGTGCCTGAAACACCATGGAGAACTATTCCTTCCTGTTGATCTACTCAGCTGCCAGGTGGGCTGGTGCTAAAATTGGAACATGTGTGCCATCTATTGCCCCCCACGCATATACAGTTAGGGAAGCCCATTTCTGCGAAGCCATCCACTATTACATGCACATTTCCCAGAGTCATGGCTCACTGTAACAGAATGCGATTATTGCCAAGGGCAGAGTTTCAGAAGTGGGGGAGGGAACAGCAGCTGTGCACTCCGGTATGTAGCTTGCTTTTCTTCTGGAGCAAGGAAAATGTACGTGCATTCTGTGATTTACTCTTCTGCCCCCTCCCTTCAGCAGCCAGGAGTGAGAGGCATGCACGGAGTGCAAGTATTTTCCCCTCACTCACTGTTAGTCCAGGGAATGGGAAGAAAAGCAAGGTGCATCTCGGAGCACACGGCTGCTGTCCCCCCTGCCCTTCCGAAACTCTGCCCGTGTTTATTGCTCTACACACTTGCAGTAATACAACCCCAGTTGTAGACTTTCCCATTCCAAATTGATTTGTAACTGACTGGCAGCAATCTGCAGTCACCAGCTTCCAGACAGCAATTGCCACATGTTTTTCCTTGGGGAATGGTGGGGGGTGGGGGGGGAGAGGCAGCTCTCATTTTGGTGTCCTCGCGCCACAAGTCAGGGGCCAACTCAGCACAAATATCCAGAAAGGTTGCTTTACATGTCCTAAAGTTCTGTAGCCACTGGTCTTCATTTCATACCTGCATGACAATGTGATGCCACCAATCAGTGCTGGTTTCCCTAGCCCAAAGCGATGGTCTACCCCCTCTAGCTGCTCTGTGAATGCCAAAAGCAATGCTAAGTTGCCGCTTTCCATACCACGCAGAATATCGGGTGCCTGCGAATCTTCCTCTGTAGTAACTTTGAGATTAACTATATGATGTCCTCATGACACTGAACAGAGTGTAGGAGAGAAGTGCAGGATCTATCTTTTCTCACTGCAGGTGCTGGAATGCACAGCAAAGAATGGCAGTTGGAAAAATAGCACAAAAGGAAGCTGCAAACCACAGGAGGGCTGGGACAAAAAGCAATGCCTTACAGGACATTTTGCACAGTCCGAAGATGCACCGCACTCCATCCTGCATTCCCACAACACCTAGCGACAGATGGTATCACCAGGCACCAGGTGTGATGGTGTCATCACACTGCCGATGATGGAGTTCCCAATGTTGACAGAGGGAGCAAGTGTGAACACGTCTGAGTGACTTTGCCTTTGTTGATTTGTGCATGTCGACATTAGTTTTGTTGACTAAACTTTATAGTGTGTACAAGCCTTTGGAGTCAATGAGTGTATATAGGCTGAGAATGGACTTGCCTTTGTTTTCAGTGCCTGCTGTGTCCAACTTTCTCCCATGGTTTGGTCACCTATAGCACGTATTATCCCTCTCTCTCTCTATATATATACAAAATTTCCTGCAGGATGACAGAGTGACGTCATGATGCCACTCTGCGTCCTGCCTGCCTCCTTCCTCCCCCCAGCTTTCCCTAATGCTGGGGAGCCAGGGCTGCTGCGCCATGGCTTCACATCCCCCTCCTTGCAGCTGGAGGGAGAGAGCTGGGGCTGGTGATGCCTTGGCCTGGTCCCCTTCCCCTCTGGTGGCTGGCGGGAGAGCACAGGGCTCCTTGGCAGCCAGGGGGTGAGGTGGGGGAGAGCCGATGCTGGCCCAGCGTCAGCCCTGCCTGGTGGCCAGGGTGAGCAGGGAAGAGCCAGGGCTGGCCCAGCCTCATCCCTGCCCGATGGCCAGGGGAGGGGGGAAATCTGGGGCTGGGGCTGGCCTCAGGGGAGAGGGAGGATGGGGCTGGTGTGGCTGGGAGGGGGGGAGGGAATAAAGTTGGGGCTTGCACAGCCTTGGTCCGCCCCGGCTGCCGGGGGGGGGGGCACGAGAGCTGGAGCTGGCCGAGGGGACTGGGGGACAGGGCAGGTCAGGGCTGCCACATCTCAGCCTGGCCCTCCCTGGCAGCCAGGGGGAGAGCTGGGGCTGCCTACCCCTAGGGAGAGGGGGGTTGGCAAGCATAGCAAGCAGGAGGTGAAATACCTAACACTTTGAGTAATACCTGACAGTGAAATAATAAGTGCTCTCTACAGCCAAAGAAGAGAAAATGAGGGGAATTCTCTCTCTAATGGTGCTTATGTAAGAGCTTGAAAAGTCAAAAGATCCTGGTCTGTTTTCACATGTAGGGTAACTCCACTGGCTTTTCAAGAATAGAACTAGTCCCAACTATATGACCTATGATAAGTATAGACCAGAGATTACATTGGTAATTCAATATTATATATCTGCAAACACTTCAGTGAATTCAGAAATATTGAACAAAACCGTGTCTTCTTTCGTCACTGACCTCAGTGATTCTCCTTACCCTATGCATATGCAGTGTGTGATTAATTCATTCATGTCACACTTGAAAACACACCTCCATCATAATATTTTTGTAAAGTAAACTTTTGGTGCTTTTGTAATAAAAATAATTGGAGTGACCATATGAAAGATCTAGGAAGTCTATCTTTGAAATGACCGCAGTTAATGGAGTTCACGAGAAATGAATTTGATCTGGAATGAGGGCACTTTTAAATTATAGCAAGGCATTTATTTCCAGGAAATTCATCTCTTTAATAGGTTTGAGTACTTATTTCTACTCACCTTACCCCCCAAACAGTAAATTAATAAACTGTGACCCATTGAAGGTTAAACTTGAATGCCCTATTAAATGCTGATTAGATGTTACCTTTCCCAGTAAATATAAAAAGGATTCATATTCCAAGGTATTATATCCATCAGTACATGTATATAGTAGTAAGAATATTTTGATCATATTATGATTATAAGAGATTGGTAGTTGGAATGAAACTTTCCAAACATTTTAGCTAAATAAACTAAAATATTTACAGAATGACCCTGATACTAGATCATATTATCCAGAATATATTATTTATGGCTTTGGCACGCAGACAGTACAAGAGTCTTAATTAGACTTAAATTACTTGATATTCATGTTAACATAAGCCTCAACATGACATTCTGCATGCACCAGAATTTTTGAAGGGAAGTCCATTGGATTCAAGTCTGAGTCTCTGTGTACATATTCACATTCTGACAGTTCACCCCTGAAAACCTAAAGCAAACATTTAAACCAAAACCAAAAAGTGAAAGAGGCATATCTGAGACTGACTTCCAAGAAGCAATTAGATTATTTTATAGTAATTATGTCTGGTTTTAGGTCAAGGAAACATTACTATGCATTACTTAAACAAGCCATCAGCACACATGAGGCTGGGAGGAAAACATTCTGATGCACTGATGAAGTGGATTCCAGACCATGTAAGCTTATGCCCAAATGAGTTTGTTAGTCTAAGGTGCCACAGGACCCCTCATTGTTTATTCTGAGGCATTTGCTCACAAGTAACTAAGATTTAATTTTGTTGGCCATCAAGATAATGTGGTTGTCCAAATTTCATTCTTTCAGATTAAAATGAAGTATTGTTACTGGTGCAATTGTCTGAAGGTATTGCTCTACATTCATCTTGTTCTGTTGTGGATGGTTGTGACAAGGTTTCATATTTTATTTTATTTTATTTATGTATTGTTTTCAGCATGTCTGATTCATTCGTGGTCTGATTTGTTAAAATGTGTCCTCATTAAATTGTAAAGTGAAAAAATGCCAGCTACCACAGACTGAGACTGGGTCAGAATTAATAATCTATCAAATTATTTCAAATTCAGGGAAAACAAAGCCAGTACCCAGTTAACCATTTTTAGTGTCCATTTGTTTCAAATCTAGATTTGATCATGAAGAACACATTAGTTAAGTCCTCCAATCATGCTGTCTGCTGAGTGCTCATTTTGACTGTGTCCATGAATATATTTTGTTTTTTATTTCCATTCAGGGTTATAGAGAGTAGACTGATGGGATTGGAGCTTCTACTTTGATGCATATATGTGAATGGGTTTGTTTTGATAAATGAATTGAGGAAACATGTATTTTACTACTGCAGTACAACAGAAAAATGACAAGGGTATTTCCACCACTAGTAATATATCCTAAAAGACAACTGCACATGGCAGTCAAAAGTTTTGTTAAATATCAATGCACACTGCCATTTGTTGTCGATTTGACTGGATTATAATGCAGCCACTGCAATATGAAGCTCTCCTTTTCTTCTTCACTCAGAAACTGAAGTGTAAAAATAGTCTAGTAGACTGTATACATATTAACATAATGATGCCATAATTAGTCTTTTTTTTTTAAAACCAATCACTGTCTGGAGTCAAAGTACAGAAGCCATGCTCTAGCCTGGTGAATCTGGCATCCTTATATTCAATGATAGCACATAGATCTGATTTTTCTTCAGCTTCACTTCTGAAAGCATCAAAAACATATGTTTTGTCTATCCCTGAGGAAAGTTTTTTTGATTTAAGAGCCAGGAATATCTTTCACTGTTGTGGGGTACAGCACAGCACTTTTTAGCTTTTGCAAAGCTTCACAAAAATAAATGCTCTTTTTGAAAAGTAAGAGATGTCAGTCATCATGAAGTTTGTAATTCATGATGGACTCAATATGACTCAAATATCTCTGTCTTGATCTCTAGGATAATGCTCCTCCTCTGACTATATCAGCTCTTGACTAAATTCTGCAGTATATTCCAAATGGGGGACAACCAAATTATTATATTTGATCATTGTTTTCACTGGCAGCAATCCTGCATACAAGGTGGATCTCCATAAAATAATCCACTAATAGCTTGAAATACTGGAAGTTGTTGTCATATTTTGGGACTTAGGACTATTGGGAAATGTTTTTCAAAATAAATACAGATTTTACTCTGACTGTTAAAATGATGCATGATATGCCTCCATCATCCCTTTTCATATCCTCCTTACATTACTCATACTCAGTTCTTGGCAGAAATGCCATTTGACTACATACTCTTTCTCTGAGGAATGACTAAATACTTCTGCAATGGCACATATATTTAAAGTTAACCCTTTGCTATGCTGACTCTCTCCTCAGGCACTATGCTACCAGCACTCCTAACTATCTTCAAGTCACCACTGACTTCCTGAGGAAACTACAGAGCATCACTAACCTTTCTGAAAACACCATCTGGCTACCATAGATGTAGAAGCTCTTTACACAAACATTTCACATGAAGATGCACTACAAGCTGTCAGGAACACTATCCCTGATGATGCCACAGCACACCTGGTGGCTAAGCTACGTGACTGTGTTCTCACCCATAACTATTTCCAATTTGGGGACAATCTATATCTTCAAGTCAGTTGCACTGCTATGGGCACACACATGGCCCCACAAAATGCTAACATTTTTATGGCTGACCTAGAACAATGTTTCCTCAGCTCCCTGCCCCTGCCACGCCTTCTCTACTTACGCTACATTGATGGCATCATCACCATATAGACCCACAGGAAGGAGACCCTTAAAAAATTCCACAGAGATTTCAACAATTTCCACCCCACTATCAACCTCAGCCTGGACCAGTCCACACAAGAGATTCACTTCCTTGACAATACAGTACAGATAAATGATGGTCACATAAAGACCACACTAAACTAGAAACCTACTGACCGCTATTCTTATTTACATGCCTCTAGCTTCCATCCAGGACACATCACACAATCTGTTGTCTACAACCAAGCCGTAAGATACAGCCAGACCTGCTCCAATCCCACAGACAGAGACAAATTCCTACACGATCTTTATCAAGCATTCTTAAAACTTAAATACCCACCTGGGGAAGTGAGGAAACAGATTGACAGAGCCAGATAAGTACCCAGAAGTCACATAGTTCAAGACAAAACAAGGAAAATAACAGAACACCACTGGTCATTACCTACAGCCCCCAGCTTAAACCTCTCCAGTGCATCATTGACAATATACAATCTGTCCTGGAAAACAACCCCTCACTCTCACAGACCTTGGGAGACAGGCCAATCTTTGCCTTCAGAGGCTCCCCTCCCCCAACCTTAAATAAACACATCAAATCACAGATACACTCACCCAGGAACCTACCGCTGCCACAAACCTAGTTGCCAACTCTGTCCACACATCAATACAGGCAACCCCATCACAGGACCTAACCACATATGCCACAACATCTGCGGCTCATACAACTGCACATCCTCTGATATGATGTATGACATCAAGTGCTAGCAATGCCCCTCTGCTAAGTCTCTGTGACAAAGGATTAATGGACACAAATTTGTCAGGAATGGTAACACATAAACCTATGGGGGGGCATTTTAACCTCTGTGAATATTCTATAATCGATTTAAAAGTAACTATTCTTCTACAAAGGAATTTTATCACCCAATTACAGAGGGAGACTGCTGAACTTGGAATTCATTTACAAGTTCGACACCATCAATTTGGGCTTGAATAAAGATATTAATTGGTTAACACTCTACAAAGGTAATTTTCCACGCCTTTGATATACACATTTGCACATCAAAAACTATGAATGGGACACATCCAGCTTTATTAACACTGGTCCTACAATAGACAGGTAACTGCTTTTGCTGTTATATATACTCTGTATTCTGTAATTTCCAATCCAACTCATCTAATGAAGTGGGTTTTACCCACGAAAGCTCAGGATATAATATATTTGTTAGTTTCTAAGGTGCCACAGGTCTGCCCTTTGCATCTTTGTTTTTTTATTTGCCCCTCGTTAATGTTTTATCTTTTCCACATACAACAGGAAATACTAGTCACATCATTCTTTCACCTGCCTAGTTATGTCAAATCCTGACTTTCATAATTAAAGTTTTGAGTGGCTCAAATATGAATTGAAGGTTTTTACAATTAAGTCAGTGGTAAGACTTCTCCTGGGAATAGTACTATTCTATGCATAAAGGTACTTTCTCAGTCTGTCAGCTTTTCACTTCTCATTATTGTACAGTAAATAACAATTTATTAATAATATAGGACAACTGACCAAATTCTACTCTCATTGACAATGGATTTATACCTCTATAATGCCAATAATTTCAACAAGGTTCATTTAAAATTATACCTTTAGTGTTCATCAAAAAGCCTTCCACCCTTGGCTACCACATGGAAAAAGTATCAGGGCACAAAGATGACTTTTTCCTCAATGCTTGTTGAAGACAGTCCAGGTAAAAACCTGAAACCCTTAATGGCACCAATGTTTGTGTTAGAGTAAAAATGTCAATAAATTCACAAATTGGTGAAAGAAAGATAATTTTCTATGGGTTGTTACTGTGACTGGATGAAAAATAAGCAGCCATGAAAATGAAGAGTGGAATATAACAAATTGATTCATAAGCAGGGGTGGGCAACAGACTTGCTAGACTCTAGGCAAGGGGGCAGGGGGAAGAGGTAGGATCTCAGGAGGAAGGGGAAGGACTGGGGGCAGCCCTCGGCACCACCTGAAGCATGCTGTGCTAGCCTCCTCACCACACCCAGACCTCAGAACTGCCCAGAGTGTGCGGCACCATGCTCCAGTGGCAATTTAAAGGGCCTGGGGCTCTGGCCGTTGTTCCTGTAGGTACGGCGGTGGAGGCATGGAGCCCAAGATCCTAGGAAAATTGCTGGACCCCAGGGTTGCTGCCCTCTTTGCCCCTGCTTTCAGCAGGCCTATTCATAAGTATGGTCATTCACTCACTGTGCCTTTCTTTATCTCTTCAGCATCTGAGGAAGTGAGTTGTAGCTCATGAAAGCTTATGCTTTAATATCCTAATAAATTTGTTAGTCTTTAAAGTACCACCAGACTCCTTGTTGTTTAAATTCAGTTCTGCCTCTTTTTCCCCTTAAGCAGCATTAAAATATATCTACAGCATAATAAATCTAATTTTGATATCCTAGGGGCATTTTGCATGTATGCTATGCTTTTCCATTCTTAGAAAGACTGAATTAATCTCTGGTGTAATTCTGACTTCAGATAAATATGACCCCTATACTTTATCTATGAGACTCAAAAAGGTGTTTCAGTTTTATAACATTCTGTAAAAGTTAAATTTGTTAATTTGTTTTTGACACACCAAGAGATGTTTCATTCCTGTGTGTGTGTGTGTGTGTGTGTGTGTGTGTGTGTTTTGTTTTTACTGTGACATAAGATTTCTCCTTGTTTGGCATGTAGGATTATGTTATCTGTACCCTTTTGGTTAATGGAGTTCTCTGCATGAGATATGGGCATTTTAATCCTAGATACTACTTTTAGAACTTCATTTGTTTTGTTGTAGTTGCACACAGACAGCTATAAATTAGTCCTTATGAAGCCAATAATGCAGATATAATACTTGAAGAATTCCTTTTGGTTCAGTTGTATTTATTTTTCCAAACATTTTGTTTGAGCGAAAATGAGATGGCTATCTACTGTTTCCTTATTTTTTTGCAGGAAAGCAAAGAGTTGTTGACTTCCTCTCCCCTCCCTTCCTTCCTTCTTTCTGAAGGTACTGTACTCATCTGAAAAAAGAGAACGAAGTGATTGTTCCTGTTCTCTTTCTTAAGTCATTTGAAACATTGTCCTTGCTCATTTTCTAAGTTTACTGCAATCTCTATACAGGGAGCAGGAGAGATTGCCAACAGGAAAGCAGGTGGAGAGCTTAGCTCATTCCAACTTCAACAATTGGTAAGTTTACCATGAAAGAGTTTTTACTGAAATCTTTGTTAGTTTAATAAATATACCTTTAAATATAGGAAAGTTATTTATCAACTACCAGTTTAAAAATAATGACTGTATGCCTTGGCATGTGGCATATATTGTCATTATAAAATATCTACTGGCAGTTTTTTAGATACTGCTATTAGTTGTATGAGGTATAATCAATATATTGAGGAATGATTTCTCAGTGAGTTTGATAATGTTTGCAGTTTTCAATAGTGCAAATTCTTTCATATGAAGCTGAGTAGTTGACCTTTCCTTTCCAGCAGCCACTGTAGCTTGTTACACACTTCACTGACTTTATAGTGAAAGTTTCAGCAAGGTTTACTGGCACCTCGCAGAGGCAGAGATAGGGTTAGTAGGTATGCAATTGATAGGCTAGTATAGTTTGTTCATCTCTGACCATTACCTAGGACACATTCATTCAAGTATTATATGAGCAACTGAGCTGTCATCGAGCTGTGCCATAAAAAAGAAAGAATTACTACTCTTTTTTTTAAACAGAGCTTTATTGTGTGTGTGAATACACATTTGTATCTTTCAGTACCTTTGATATATGTAGTCTGAAAGCAGTGACATTTGAACAGTTAAGTGAGATCCAGTTTCATTTTTAAAAGACTAAGTTACAACCAATGTCATAAATAGCAAGATTATCCACCAAGGATGATAAAATGATAAAATGATATCCACTCAGTTATATTTCTGATCAACCAATGGCCCATCAATTACAGTTTCTAATTATCAAACATATTAAGTTAGCAAAGTCTGACTGCACAGTCAGCAAAGAGTGTGATGTAAGCATGTAAGTTATTCTTGTAAGACAGGCAACAACACAAATAGCAACTTTTATACAAGAAGGCATAGTAGGAATGAGGAGTAGAATGTGTCACATTTCTACAAAAGAGAAGCTAGATCATCTCTTGGGCCCATATTAACTTGTCTGTGAGACATTAGAATGTTTTGTGGGACATCAAGCCCCTGGCTGCTAATGCAGGGCAGGGCACTCAAGACCTGGTACAGACAACTCTGGCTGATCTGGCTGATGGGGGTTCCGCCTCCTCTGAAGTAAGAATATACTTTCCCCCCCAATGACTGAATGAACACATTTTTCTTCCTTGTGTTTTTTCTATACTCCCCTCTCCCCCTTTCCCAATGGTAGGGAGTGATCTATCCCAAATTAGCAAGCTTTCTGATAAAATTACATGTTTCTCCGTACTTTATAACTAATGTTAAAAAGAAGAAGGAATTAATCAATGTATTGTTTAATGTGGTTTGAAATTAAATGTACCAATTTATCTAATTTGGTGCTATTCATGAGCTTTGGATGATACGTCACCTACAAAACGTTTTCTAAGGTTACCAGTATAAACAAGTTTTCAAGTGTACGCAAGAAAATGAGATGTGTACTTTTTTTATTTGGATGCCCAGTTTGGCACTTAGTTGGACATAAAGGCCACTTTATGTGACCAAGTTCTGATTCAGACAACCAAACATAGACTTTGGACATCTATTTAGGTGGCTACGTCCCCATTAATATGTCAGATACGATAATCAGAGAAGGTTTTCATTTGCTTGGAATGGCAGATTTTTTCTGTTCTTCTGCTGTTCCCACTATAGATGGGCCCCAGCTGCAAAATTTTGATCTGGGATTGCAGATACCCCAAAATTCTGGGAAGGTTGAATCTAGCATTTAGGCTCAATCTGTGATTAACTTGGGAGCCAACTACAAAATTTAGATCCAGATTTCAGTTTTAACAATCTCATCAAATTCACATATGCTTGAAATCTGGGCCTATGTTTACTAGATATCCCGTCTGAGAATTTGGAAAAAAGGGAGTTCTATGATCCTGAAGCAAAAAACCATGTACACTTGCTGTTATAGTAGCTAATCCAAACATAAAATGCTGATTTTAGACTTAGTTCTCTATTAATATTTATGTAAAATAGCAATGTAGAATGACACTTTATAATTTAGTTGTAAATACAGTCCCTGAGTTTTGTGCTTCATTCTTGGATTACATTTTTCAGTTACATTTCTCTTTGATACAATACATTTTTGTTGGTCATTTGCAATATCTTTAACATTGTGCACTTTTGTTATAAAATCACTACAACATGATTTTATAAAATAATACCATTATAACTAACTAACTAACTAACTAACTAACTAACTTACTAACTTACTTCTCTTTGAGAGTTTAGGAAATGGAGTTTTGTCCTTATCTCACTTTGCTGCGAAAAAGTTATAGGCAAAGAATCTGGGGCTATGTCTACACTACAGAGTTTTTTTCGGAAAAACGGCCATTTTTCCAAAATACCTTCACTTACATCTACACCCCAATTGCGTTCTTTTGAAAAAAAAAATCGAAAGAACAGAGTTTTTTTTCCAACATTGGTAAACCTCTTTCCACGAGGAAGAAGCCTTTTTTCTGAAAGAGCTCTTTCGGAAAAAGGCGTGTGTGGATAGGGAAGAGGGAGTTCTTTCAAAAGAAGAGGCCTCCAGGAAAAAACACAAGTGTCCTGGTGGCCATTCCGTCCATAGGAATCACAGCTTAAATGTGAGATAGCATCCATTCAGTGTGGACACTATCTTTCGAAAAAGTAGATTGCTTTTTCGATGCACTTTGGCAGTGTGGATAGTCTCTTTCGGAAGAAGTTTTTTTGGAAGATCTCTTCTGGAAAATCTTCCTCCGAAAGAAGCCTACAGTCTAGCCGTAGCCATAGGTTATGAATGCTAGCCTCCATAAATTTAAGTTTGTAAGTTTAGAGAGTATGCTTAATGTTTATGAAATGGATTTTTAGTGATTAGTAATTAATTCCTATATTATTAAAGAAGGCACTAAAACAGGTATTTATCAGACACACACTTTTTTATCTTATTTAAAAGTTTATTAGTGTCTTTCTTTAAAAAACCCCAAAACATAGTGACAATATAGTTTTGAAAACAGCTGTTTGGAACTCCAATTCCCATTCAACAGGATAGTCTGAAAATATTTTAAAAAATTGTTCCAAAATAAGAATGAAATGAAAATTCATGAAATGAAAATTCCAAAATTTCATTTGGAAACATTGAAGTGTTTCATTTCAATAAGGTCAAACCTTTTTTTTTAATAACATGCCTTTCATTTCAAATTTATCTGACTTGACTCACATTATAAAATTATATAATATAAAAAGTCAAAAGATTTCAACTTTTATATTTAATGGTTATCTTATAAGTTATAACAGAACATAACAAAAGTTGAAACAAAGTTGAAATGAAATATTTCAATCTTATCCAAATGAATCATTGGGAAATTTTTATTGAAAATTAACAAAAAAGTTTTATCAGGATTTTTTTTGGATCAGCAGTAGTTTTGAACTATTATGTATTAACTAGCAAATATATAAAAATAATGAGTAGCCCCATAGAAAATAACATATATATATATTAGTATCATGAGCTTTCCTGATGAGATGCTTCCAGATGAGATGCATCTGAAGAAGTGAGTTTTGCCCAAGAAAGCTCATGACACTAAATCTATTTGTCACTCTCTAAGGTGCCAAGGGTCTACTCATTTTTAAAGTTACAGACTAAACACAGCTACCTCTCAGAGACTTTTTAGCTAATATATAATTTAGTGTAAGGATAGGGGCTATGTCCTGCAGCCTTACTTCTGCGTGTAGCTCCATGCAGCCTTATTTCTGTGTGTAGCTCCATGGAAGTCATAGGAGAAAGGGCCTGATCCAAACCTCATTAAAGTCAATGAGATTTTTTCTGTAGAAAGAAGCTTTTCTGCTGGTATACATTTGTGGGAGTGGAGACATGCTAATGCACATCAGCTGAAATTTGGCTCATGGGTTCTAAATGTTTAAAATGTATTATTTCCTTTCACATTTTGACATCTCTTTTACAGTTGTTGTGCTGTTCATATTTTTTGGCAATGGGAGAATTTTTACCTTTAAAGATCATGTATTTTACCCACAAACCTTGAAAGGTCTTGGCCTAATTGTTCTTAAAGCAGCTTGGGCATAATGTGGATACAGATAAGTTTTAAAGCTGTAATTACAATATTGTATATTTTTGAGGCACCACCAGAAGATAAATGTGTTGGCATGGATTAGAGTAGAAGAAAACTTCTTGGCAGCTTCAAACCAGTAACCCAAGATAAACCTGAAGTAGAAATCACAACATTCCTAGACGTAATCCTGGATTGACTGTAAGTAGGATTGAGAATTGATTATCCTAGGCAAATTGTATTGAAATTTTCAATCGTTGCATATCACAGGGACTCCAATACAGCAAAGGAATCTTCATGAATGGACCATTTCACCCATACAGATCCCTTTGTAGGTTTGGTCCCTTAGAAACAATAGCAATAATGCTTTGTAAAAGAAGATAAATATAGACAGAGAAACGTGTATTCATTATCTGACATACTTTTTAAAATGTTATGTCTTGAATGTCTGTATTAATCACCTTTTTGAAAAGTGTTGTTAAACCAAATGAATCATGTATTTAAAAAATGCAGTAGCTTCTCCACTCCCACTGCTCACCCGAAGAGGACTAATTAAGCATGGCAAAAAGTGATATCAGAGAAGAAAAATGTCTTAGAGAAAGAATTTTAGAAGGAAAAAAATGGAAGCCTTTAAAAAGAAAGAAAAGGTCAAAAAAAAAAATAGCTGGAGGAGAAGCAGATGCTGGGAAAGCCTGATGTCACCTTCATTTTCATGTTGAGAAGCTGATAGTTATGAAAGAAAAATGACAATACCATTTTTAATGGATGATATTCAGCATGAGGGTTAAGAATGCTCATCCAGATAAGAATTCTGACTAGGCGAACACCTATTGTACTACATCTAGGATATCTTATTTGCCTTCATATCCATTTGCCAGGAATCAATCCTTCTTGCCTTGTGTATAAAATACCAAAGATTCTAGGAAATAATCCCATCTTTTTTAAAAGAAGTACTTAATGCTTTCCTTTCATGCCCAGGGAATTCACAGCTATGCAGTAACATAAATGGAACTACACAGGTGCTACTGTGGTTTGTACACTCACAATAAAGTAATTTTTCCTTTAAATTGAGAACAGTAGGGTATTGCAAGAGGGTTTCCCTCTTGGACATTGCAAACAATTGCATTTAACAAGTCTTATACTAAAAAAAAAATTGGGATACTTCGAAAGGGTTTTAAATTGCAATATATTCCCTATCTGGTGACTTAATTTCTCCCTTTTCCCCCATTTGCTCCTGGTTTCTTGCTGCATAATTTAGAAACATATCATCAGTGGCACTCAGTGACTTGAATCAGGGAGTAATACAGCTATTATTCTGTTTCCTCAACTATTCTGAAAAACAAAAAATGTAGCTACCTTTCACTTTCATCTTTTAGACACTAGATGAAAGCCAGCATTAGTTTCATACCAACTGTGAAAAATCCACTTTATAAAAGATTTAGGAAAGCTGTGTTTTTCATTAGTTGGAGAGCAAATTTGTTTCTTTCCCCCTGACAATTTTTATAAACAACTAAAATAAAAACTGTCCTAGTTTCTGATGGCCCATACTTATTGGGAATGTAGGGTACCACTTCATATAAAAACAGGATTTTGGAAGCTGTAAAAAGAATAAAAAAATGTTTAAATGTTCACTTGGCATGAAGGCTCACAATGTTGAATTAACAAAAGCAGCAAAATTAATTTAATTAATATGTAGGTTGATACTTTTCATTGAAAAAACATTCTCCCCTCCACTTTTCTCTATTGGATTAGAAAGAAGTGCCATTTATTTGAAATCAGAAGCAAAGTGGCAATGGGATCATACCATGGGTTTATATTATTCTGTGAGAATTTATTAAAGAAGTGCGCTAACATTAGCAATGAGGCATCCATTGTCTGATCTTTCACTTCGAAGCAATAATTTCTCCTTATTCATTGACTGATCAAGGATGGAAACTGTATAATTTATCTGGGTTAGACTGTAATTTTACAGTCTGCCCTGAGTAATAGGATAGTACATTTGCTGCACTATGCCAGGAACAGAAGCGAGAATGAATTATAAGCCAGAAACTGTTCTATTTCCTTTCCTGCTTACTCCTTAATCTGAGAGTGTGTCTACACAGCACCCTAAAATCAAAATAAGATACACAATTCGTGCTACGCAAATAGTGCAAATTGCGTATCATATTTTGAATCCATTTCAAAATAGCTTATTTTGAAATTTGGCATGTCTACACAGCACCAAATTTCTAAATAACGTGCTATTTAGAGCCATCCCTTATCCCTCGTGCAATGTGGTTTACCAGGATGCCAAAATAGCATGCCTGTTCTTTTGAAAAATACTTTGAATACTGGGCAGCTTGTGTAGTTGTGGGATAGCTATTTTGGGATACCAGAGGTAGCCGTGCAGTGTAGACGTACCCTGGGAGGGGAGTAAATTACTTCAGCCCTTTTCAGAGAATAGCTTACACATCTCTGTCCAGATATCTGAATGACTACTCTGGCTAGCCACTAAAGAGAGGGGAGCCACAACTGCTTCTATACCTCCTCTCATTACCCACTTGCTTCACGGTAGGAGGAATATTGGCTAAGCAGTCTCTGCTTTCTCCTCCTTCCCAGAACCAGAGTTGTAATTTGATGGAGTTTGTGGGCTTTATTCTGTCATAAAATGAAAATGACGTCTTCCTCATGGCAGGTCTCACAGAAGGTATACATACTTCTTTCTACATGTGCAAATATTTTATAAATGGATTTGTTGATGTACTCTGTAGCTTTAATGAAAATAATATGCACGACTGAAAAATTTAGATTGATTGATCTCCTTTTGGAAGGCAGCATTTCCCTTGCTCAAACAATCTATGTGTAGGCCTCCACCCCATTTTGGGATTCATAGAATCATAGGGCTGGAAGAGACCTCAGGAGATCATCAAGTCCAGCCCCCTGCCCAAAGCAGGACGAATCCCAACTAAATCAACCTAGCTAGGGCTTTGTCAAGCTGAGACTTAAAAACCTCTAGGGATGGAGATTCTACCACCTCGCTAGGTAACCCATTCCAGTACTTCACCACCCTCCTAGTGAAATAGTTTTTCCTAATATCCAACCTAGACCTCCCCCACTGTAACTTGAGCCCATTGCTCCTTGTTCTGCCATCTGTCACAACTGAGAACAGCCTCTCTCCATCCTCTCTGGAACCTCCCTTCAGGAAGTTGAAGGCTGCTATCAAATCCCCCCTCACTCTTCTCTTCTGCAGACTAAATAAGTCCAAATCCCTCAGCCCCTCCTTATACAAATTACCATCCAGTATCTCTGCTTAATGCTGAACATTAAATCATTCCATAACAATCATTACAAAAAGCAGTACAGATCTGAAAGCAGAGTTTTACCTGCAGTCATGTAAATACCAATATCAACCACATGTGTGTCACTGGGGAACAGATCCCAAAAATTTTGATTCCAAATATATATTCTCCTATCTGAGGAGATAAGAAACACCTCTCAATTTAAATATAAGTCTCAAACCAAGAAATTGAATGCAATGGGAGTTACTTGTGTCCAGTGGGGAAAGAATCAGGACCCAGGATTCCATGTGATAATCTTAATGAGCAGGTCCACTAGTCATCCACTACAGGCAACAACGATACATGGAGTAAACATAACCTATTTTGTGCAGTCTTGCAACATGCCCATACCTATGAGTCAATATAATGTACGAGAATTCTACATTCCACATAAAATCACTAGCAACTATGAAGTCCCCAGTGGACTTCATGGAATCTCTGGCACTTTTCCATTCTCAGGAAAAAACAAACAAACAAACAAACAAACAAAAACTCTGCATGGGAAAAGATTTTTGTTTTTTAACTTTATCAAGTTATTGTTATTTTTGTTGTTGTTTGCTTTGGGTCTTTTTTCAAGATTTGTTTTAGGAGTCAGTTGTTTGGTTTTTTTTGTTGGATGGAGGTTTTTGAATGTAAGGGAGGGTTAATATTTTGAGTATTTTTCTTGTGAAGGAAAGCACTTTTTAAATGAGGCCTTTGGGATGGCTAATAAGTAATAATGATTAATAGACCTTCTAAGTAATTATTGGAGCTGCTTGAAAATTTTAATGAAATTTCAGACTTTCATTAAGAACTATATGCCATTTTTGCAAATGTTTTTTCAAAAACCACATCCCCTTTTTTGCTCACTTCTAATCATTATTGTAGTATAATGTTAGTGATGCTAACTTAATTTTTTCAGAGTTTTCTAACTGCCATTTAAAACTGTATTTGAAACTTGTCAGCTATTGCGTATTTCTACTCTAATGACTGGAGTAAATTGATGAAGTTGAATTTTAGTTCTAAAATAATAAAATAATAATAATAATAATAATCATAAAACCCCAAACCAAACAAACAACTGTGGTGCCAATTTCAGGTGCTTTTTTAGATCTGTTGCCACTAACTACTGCTTATTTTTAAAACCTTAATTTCTGCAATTGCTAAAGTTAGAAAAATAATAATTGAACACTATTTACAGAATATTCACTGGTGGATCAGAGAGTAGAAATATCACTGGATTCTCTTGTTACTCAACCAATTACAGGATTCAACTTTTGGATCACAGGGGAAGGGAAAAGCCAGAAAGGAAGTTGTATTAAAATATTCCTTGTGAGCTTTTAACAAGTCAGTCAGAAACAATATTCAGAGCTGGAGCTAAAGCACCAAGGATATTGCCCTTTTTCACACAAAAAAATCAACATTCACTTACACATAGAGGAGACAGGAATTTGGTAGTGTAAGTTCTTTTTCTGATAAAACTGCTTCAAATAAGAATTGTTTCTGTAGCCTGCATTTCTTACACCAATTAAAGAAATACAAACAATAGCAAATAATCAAGGCCACTTTGTGATGAATGCAATATGGCTAAATAGCTCTCCTCACATCTGTTGTAGCCCCATTTTTGTTTATTTACATTGCGTTATCTGCTGAGAATAAGGTTAGGTCTATACTAGCAGAGAAAATTGATGCAAGATACACAACTCCGGCTACATGAATTTTGTAGCTGGAGTTGACATATTTTGCATCGATTTTTTGGTGCAGCCCCACAACAGGAGATTGATCGGAGAAATGCACCCCTTGACTTCCCTTACTCCTCACTATTGCAAGGAGTACCCACGCCAACAGGGGTGCCCTCAAGCATTTGATTAGTGGGTCTTTACTAGACCCGCTAAATCAAACACCGGAGGATCAATAGCCAGCGCATCAATCCTCTCGGAAATGGAGATGTGTCCTTAGGCAGCTCACTTTGCTGGCGAAGAGAAAACTCCAAGTTCAAATTTGGAACATAGACCAGCAATTAGCAGAATACAGCCATTAACTTTATTTTAATTTCCCTATATTTTATGAAGATTTGACAATTCTTAACATGGTCTCAGTGTAGTTTTATCATGATACATGCTTGGCTTAGGGAAGTAATTTTCCCTTAAAAAACAGGAGAAAAGTTAAGCTCTGGGTAAGGATTTCATACAATGCACCCAACTCTGGAGCGCTTTCCTCTGTATTGACAAAACAGCTAAAGTACTGCACTTTTGTCAATGTCCCCAATATGGTCTGGGAAAAGTTAGCAACACACACACAAAGACCCATGTTAACTTTTTATTTAACCTCCTCAGCTTTATCCTGAACTTGTGCCCAAAAAGGAACATAGGAATTCCATATTGAATGAGGATCCAGTTGGTCCATTATCCTGTTTTGAATGGTGGCCAGTACCAGATGATTCTTTTGAAGTTTAGACAATCTTCCATAATCCCTGCAATGGTGTACAGACAAATTCTCTTTTATACCTTCCAATAGATAATATGGGAATTTATAATTAATCATTGAAGATATACACTTTTTTGGCTGCTTTGGATCAATACACTTCCACTCATCTTCACATAAGCACATTAAAATTATATTGATTGAGAACATTTTGAATGTGTTTAGTGCTTATGAAAGGTAGTAGATGGATGGCCCTCGAAACAAGAGTTCACTGTTGCAGGCATGTATAGCACATGATATTTCCTCATATTGTCCCACCAATTCACCTTAAGTTGGGGGAGCCATCTGTACAGATAGAGTTCAGCAGTTCAGATTTTTCTGCCCACTATAGTCCTTGGTCTCTCTGCTGATATTGCCAAAAAGCTGTCAGTTGGCAAACATCCAATGGCTCACTAGGAACTGGGCTGAGATCACCACCACACATTTGTTTAAAGGTTAATTGACTAAGTCACTGTTGGCCCAGGCTGGTTTCAAGCTGAACATAGAAGTTAAAAGTAATTAGTCTTCTCAGCTAAGCAGTTTCCGCCAGTTAAAAGCATTTTCAAAAGTAAGCAGATTTTTCTTTTTAGAACCCTGTCCAGATTCTCTGCTGTTTAATACCATTTTCCTCTGCTGATGATTTGAAGGTGACAACACTTTGAACACTATTCTGCTAATATCTGTGTGGCTATACTGTCGCTTCAAGGGCTATCCATCTACTATCTTTCATAAGCACTGAACACAGTAGTGTTAATGTCTGTGTGGGCGAGGTGATCCATAAAAATAATACTAATCAGTGTTTCAATATTTACACTCAATTGTACACTTTGTCATTTTAACAGTCCCTTGGAGTACTGTAGCTCTTTCCAAAACGTAGGCAACTAACAAGTGCTCACCTGTCTAAGGTATTCAGAGAAGAATCCACAAAATACTGACAGCCTCATCCCATTACCATTTTTATCTCTACATGAAAGTGACATTTTCAAAAGTAATCATGCTTTTCAAATGGGTTATTTTCAATAAAACCTTTTAAACACCCACTTAAAGCATTCTTTAGTGCAGTGTTTCTCAACCCTTTTTTAAAAAAAATTATAAGTACCCTCTTTAAAAAAATAAGTATCCCCCAGTACCTACAGTTTTCAGACACACAAAATGTTTTCTACCATTTCAACACATTTGTTTAAACAATTTAATCATAGCTGGGCGGGCGATGAAATTTGTGGGTGTAAAAAGTACAACAATAATAAAACGCTGTAAAACTTAAAACAAAAATTCAGTTTTCTCCAAATTTCAGCTGTGTTGAAGTACCCCTCAGACTTCTCTCAAGTACTCCTAAGGGTACTCGTACTACTGGTTGAGAAACACTGCTTTAGTGTACCTGTTCAAGTATATTTATTGCATCTCTACCTTTCAAAATAGTTGACCATAATTGTTTGGGGGAATTTTATTGTTGGGAGGCAGTGTAATCTTGCAGTTAAAGTACCTGACTCAGGATATCTGGGTTCTGTCCTTGTTCTGCCATTGTGCAAGGTTTTATTTTTAAAGGTAAAGGGCCTTTAAACAAAATACAAAATAAAAGCTAAAGTGGGAATTGAAGGCAATTGACCATTCACAATCAGATTTAAAGTGAACGATAATGTATGCAACTGAAATTACCAGGGAAATTTGTCCAATACACTATGTTTAAGAACCCATCTCTTTTTAAATGTTAAGGTGTTATTTAGCAATTGCAATATATATTAAAATAGGTGTCCAGATCTTCCAGGAGAAATTAGATCAAACTTTAGCTATATATTCATAACTGAAACTGTATTCAGCTAAATCCACCTAAGCTTCATAATGATGAAGGATGCATAATTTGTAAACTCTTTTTAAGGAACTGGAGACTGAGACAGATGTGAGCAGTGGATAGGTTATATCTTTTGCTGTCAGTATCGAGAGCTGAATGAATCCTCCTGTTTCAGTTCATCCAAAGAAAGACCCACAGAATCTTAGTAGTATGTGGGTTCCCAGCATTTCAGCACCTCTGAATTTCACTTTCAGCTGTGTGAACTGAAAAATTCAAAGCAAAACTTTTAAAAAAGGGCAAAATCCTGGTCATGTTGAAGTAAATGACAAAACCAGTGATTTCAATAACACCAGGTTTCAATCTAAAATCTTGTTTTTGAGGTGTCATATGGAAACTGATCAAATTCAGCTGAGTATCCTACAGTAGCACCTTCTTATCTCCAGATGTGTCCAAATACACACATTTTACCTGCTCTCTTCTTTTGGGCACCTGTTGATGTGCAAATGAAGCATTCAGGAGTTGACAGTTTGGACCCAAAGACTCATGATGTAGGAGCAAGCCAACTAGCTGGCCGGCTTGCAGACTGATGACTGTAGTCCCCATCTATCAGCTCCTAAGACTTGAGGAGTTGGGAGGTGACCAGGCCACATGATGGCCTTCTATGAGATAGTAACAGGAGTGGAACTATGGTGGGAAGGAAGGCTAAGCCAAACTGAATCCCTTTGAAAGCAATGAAAAGTTCACTGTCCTAAAGCAGAAGAGTTTGCCAAGGTTAGTTTCTCATTCTGGACTCTCTGCAGGGCTCCTTTACTTATTGAAAATTGGTAATATTCCAAAAGAAAACGGTTTGGTATGTACAGTGGCTCTGGTGCCAAAAAAGTGATGTTTTCAATTGCAACGATAGATGTGGAAGTAGGCAAGAAATAAGGATGGAATGAGATGAGTGGTGAGTTGAAATCATAAGCTGTGATTTTCAAAACTATTTCATACATTCTATAAAGGTGGTGACAAACTTCTTGTTCCAGATTTTGACATGAATACTGTTATGATTTTTATGTAAACGTCTGAAGAAATGTATCCTTTTGACATCAGATCATAACTTGATCTCAAAGCCCAGAAATGTCCTTAAATACAGCTATATTAGGGTGGGTCTACACTGCACTGTTATTTCAGAATAACTAGTGTTATTCCGAAATAATGCAAGCATCTACACAGCAATTCCCTAAGGCAGTGGTCCCCAACGCGGTGCCCACGGGCGCCATGGCGCCCGCTGGGCCATTTATGTGCACCTGCCGAACAATCTGGGCCAGTCCCGCCCCCGGGCGCATGGCACATGCGCGGTGCCGGCCCCAGGCGCGTGGGGCATGGGCGGCTCCTGCCCCGGGCGCGCAGCACAAGCGCAGTGCCGGCCCCTGGCGCATGGGTGGCCCCTGCCCTGGGGTCATGGCACATGCCGGTGCCAGCCCTTGGCGCATGGGTGGCCCCTGCCCTGGGCGCGCGGCACAAGCGCGGTGCCGGCCCCTGGCGCATGGGCGGCCCCTGCCCTGGGGTTGTGGCACATGCCGGTGCCAGCCGTGGGCGCATGGGTGGCCCCTGCCCTGGGCGCGCGGCACAAGCACGGTGCCGGCCCCTGGCGCATGGGTGGCCCCTGCCCTGGGGTCGCGGCACATGCCGGTGCCAGCCCTTGGCGCATGGGCGGCCCCTGCCCCGGGCGTGTGGCACAAGCGCAGTGCTGGCCCCTGGTCGGCCCCTGCCCCGGGGTCACGGCACATGCCAGTGCCGGCCCCAGGCGCCTGGCGCATGGGTGGCCCCTGCCCCGGGGTCGCGGCACATGCCAGTACCGGCCCCGGGCACCTGGCGCATGGGCGGCCCCTGCTCCGGGGTCGCAGCACATTCTGGTGCCGGCCCCGGGCGCCTGGCACATGGGCAGCCCCTGCCCCGGGGTCGCAGCACATGCCAGTGCTGGCCCCAGGTGCGTGGCACATGTGCCGGCCCTGTCCCCCCGGGCGCGCGGCGCATGCGCGGCCCCGCCCCCCCGAGCGTGCAGCCCCCGCACCCCGTGAGCGGCCCTGCCCCCCGGGTGCCCGGCAGCCCCAAAAGGTTGGGGACCACTGCCCTAAGGGCACGTCTACACTGCATGCTTATTTCAGATTAAGCTATTCTGGAAGATATATTCCAAAATAGCTTATTTTGAAATAGAGCCTCCACTCTACAGGGAAGTCTCAAAATTAGTCCAAGGCAGGCTCCCCTAATGTGGACGTGCTATCTCAATTTAGAGCACCAGGAAACACTGGGTAGAAATTACTTAAAATGGCCTTGGTAAGGAACTATTTCGAAATAGCAGCTATGGAGTGTCCACACTGCAGCTATTTCAAAATAGCTATTTCGGAAGAGGAGTTATTCCACGTGGAATGAGGTTTACAGAAGTCGGAATAAGCCACCCGTTATTTCGATATTATTTTGAAATAACGGAATTGCTGTGTAGATGCTTGCATTGTTATTTCGGAATAACACTAGTTATTCCGAAATAATGGTGCAGTGTAGATGCACCCTTAGTCTACTAAGTCTAAGAGCACGTCTACATAGCAGGGCTAAAGCCAAAATAAGATACGCAACCTGAGCTATGTCAATTGCATGGCTTCAGTTGAAATAGCTTATTTCAGCTTTTGATACTGTCTACACAGCAGGAAGTCGAAGAAAGAGCAGTCTTCCTCCAACTTCACTTACTCCTTGCAAAATAAGGGCTATAGGAATCCAAGTAAGAAATCCTCCAGCTCAACATTATTTTGACATTAAGTTGAAATAACTGCTTGTAGTGTAGACACAGACTATGTTATTTCGGAATAACGTTAGTTACACCTAATGGATATAATATAACTGACAGCAAAATCTGATATTTATAATGGACTAAATTTTGCTGTCAGTTATATTACATTCCCAGCAGAGGCCCTAAACTGAATTCAAAGGCCACTTCACATCACTGACACATTAAAGTGGCTGGAGATGGTCAGTTAATGATCTCCCCTATAAGGGATAGCGGCATGTTAGGAGAAGCATTTGGGCTAGGAAAATTTCAAAGGCCAAGTGTAAGCTTTACATAGTAGCCCACAGCATTGTTAAGCTATCCCACACAGTGTCCTATAACTAGTTGCCTTGGGAAACAATGTTAAAAATATAATAGAAATGATAATGAATCATTCTGCTGTATTAAGGGCAAGCTAGCTGTTCATCTCTGGAGGAAAGGAACTGCAGTATAGACCAGGAAAAAAACAGCAGGGGAATAAAAGAGGAAAAAAGCAGTGTTGAAAAATAAGCCATAAGCACACCCAGCAATAATTTTCTGTGCATATACTTGCTAGCAGCATCCAAAACCAAATTATACCATAATAATATTTTCACCCATAGATTGCCTGAATTCTTGACAGTGAAGAGAACAGAGTTACTCTAGATTTGCATCTGTGAGAATAATCTTTAATAATTCTTTAAAATATGTGTGAAAATAATGGTACGTTGATTTATTTTAGGAGAAGATTTTAAAAAAAAATTCCTGCTATAGAAAGTGACAAAAATAAATGTACCCTTCAAAATGTTGTTAGTAAATATCTGTCTGCACAGTAAGAAAGACAAATAATGGACATGCATGCCCAAAATGACTAAGAAGCTTAACTATCTGTATAGCCAGAATGTGCAAATAGACTATTTCCCAACCCTTCGGGGTGGGGGGCATTGACATAAAACAGCTATTAAAGGTGCAGTGAAACAACAGAGATGTGGCTCAGTGATGAAAACTGGTCTGCTTTTCAGTTTGACTAAAAGGGGCCTGTCTCTCATTTTCACAGGCAAGACAAATGCAGCTGTGCTGCTGTGGGAAGCTCAGACTGGAGATAACTCAGAGAGCCTGAAAAATAACTTAAAAACTTACACACCAAGACTGAATTGAGTCAGGCATGTGCTGAAAACAGATCCAGTGAAACTAACATGGAATAAAGTACTGTGTTATGTAACCCAAGAAACCATTACTTAATTGCATAGAACGATAAATGAAAACTACATGTTTCTACAGTAGCTGGTTTAGTGTATCATGCTAACCTGTTCAAATCCTTCAGAAAAGACAGTTTTTCAGTTAATTGCTTATGCATATAACTGAAGAGTCTCCAATTTTTTTTAATCTTCTGCGTATAAAAGTGGTTAGCACGGTTAAGTGACATGTCAAGAATGCTATCTGTTAAAGCTAAATCACAGCAAATCAAGTGAATTTCAAAAGAAAAATTACCTATGAAGAACCAGCCTTCTGACAAATTACATGGGAAATCATTAAGGATCTGACCCAGAGCCCACTGAAGTCATGGAGAGTCTTTCCATTGACTTTAATGAACTTTGGATCAGGCTCTAAAAGAGCTACCAAATCATCAGTTCCACTTTACAGCATAAATTCTGATGAGAAATGGTTCTTGCTGGAAAGAAGAAGTTTTATCCTGCAACCCTAAATCAGCACATGAAGGTAATTTCCCAGGGAGAAGTGAAAAGACAGCAAACCTCTCAACAGTATCATGTTCATGCAGGGAGAAAAACCTGATCCTGTCCACTTCCTGATTTCAAATCATTCCAGATCATGTTCATGAGCAACTGTTTATATGTTTCCAATTCCAATGCCATTAACAACAGCAAATAAAAAAGGGAAGAGAAATAAAGTTGCTAAGGTGAGCCCCTGTCTTGCATCTTAAAGATATCCATAATTTGGGAAAAACACCTAGGTTGAAATCATGAAAGCACTCCTCTTCAACAAAGTACTTAAGCACATGTTTAAATTTAAGCTGTTGCTCAAGTCCCATAGACTTCACTTTAGACAAAGGAGTGTGTGTGTATGTATGTGTGTGTGTGTATGAAAGAGAGAGAGAGAGAGAAAGGGCAGTTGGTACTAAAAGAAGATATTTATTAAAACTCCAGAAAGTTTACATTTCTCAACTCTGTCCTTACATTCCCCAAGATCTCCCATTTTGTGACTCCCTAAAGTATCTTTATGTCCAATGGCTTTTCAGAAGGTGTTTCCTACCCCCACCCACACTTCTGCACAAGTGCTCCATGCCTCCAACCCCAAGAGTAGGGAAAAATGCTTTTGTTCAACATTAAACATCTCTCTTCTAGATTCAGTCCACATGGTGCAGACTCCTAATACATGTGTTTTAGGGATGAATTGGGCCTCACTCGGTCAATTTTCCATATTCATGTGTTTGTAAGCACGTGTGGTTATTTCAGAGAGCATAGATGGAAAATGCACCCTGCTGTATCATTCCCACATATGAAATAACGTGACATCAGGGTGAAAGAGAAAGAGAGCAGCTGGCATAAAAGGAAAGGGGAGTGTTCTGGCAATAGCAAGAAGATCTGAGATATGAGAAAGAAGACTGGGGAACTGGCGCTACAATTGCTCCTTATCCTCTGCAGCTCCATGTGAGTGGCATATCTGAAACCCACACTATCATTTTTTCACAGCTTTGTGCTCTAACTGGATGACAAAGAACAATGATTTGACAATCTGGCATTTGGGTACCAAACACTAAGATGAGTCACCTCCACATAGTTAGGTACAAACAGTACCTTTATTTTCTCATACATTGAAGGACGGACACGAATAGGGGAAAAAATAAAGAATGAGGAGAAATACTAAATACATGAAATTTACAAAGTTACAGCACACCAGATGAGAACATCCCTCAGATTTTAGAGAAGTTCAGATATGGATCTGAATTGAATTCTCTGCCTCACATCTAGTTCTGCTTACTACAGCTCACTCAAGCATACAGTAGAAATAAAATAAATAGTAGGCCTAAATGAGTGTGAGGAATTATGAAAACAGACAAGTATTGAGCAACAAATGCAGTGAGAAATGCTAAAAATCAAAGCCTGAAATTATTCTCATTAGTTAAGCACTGAAAATATGTTGGACCTGGTCTAAAATATATCAGGATAGTCCCTGCCCCAAAGAGTTTACAGTATAGATGATTCATATTTTAAGGTCAGAAGGAACTGTTGTGATCATCCAGTCATTCTAATATGGCTTCCTGTCTGACACACAACAAATAAGAGAGACGAGGCACACTGGGAGAATCAGAAGAAAGAGTTACCTTATTTAATCACTGTCCCTTTATTATTGCCATTTTTTTCCAATTGTGGACTTGACAGAAGAACAGAGTCCTTGGGAAAGAGGTGAATGAAGAGAGGTACACAGGGAACGAGAGGTTACTCCATGAATAGGAAGCAGCATGAAGGTAGGAGTGAAAGAAGGAAATTAAAAGGTCATTATTGCTAAAGCAAAAGAGAAGTGGGAAATGTGAGAGATCAGAGATGTATAGGTTGAACCTCTCTAATTTGGTACCCTCAGGACCTGACCAGTGCCGAATTAGAGAATTTGCCGAACCCCGGGAGGTCTATTTTGTCTAGCAGCATTACCAACACTTCCACTGCTTACTGGGATCTTGGAAGACATTTAGGGGTAAATTAGAGCTAATTAACAGCACAGAACACTGAGATCCAGGACTGGTGGCTGTAAAGAAACCTTATGGGACTTCAGGAAACTTGGCCACCCCCATGCCAGACCATGGATGTTGCTGGACCAGAGAATGCCGGATTAGAGAGGTTCAACCTGTAGCTCAGGCAAAGCTTTGCAAATTAATTCACATCACTTAAATGAAAGTTCATCGCTAATGGCAATATACAAATTCACATTTGTATGAATAATTTTAATACTTTCACTGATTCAAATTGTACTCTGCAAAATATTGACAATATTCTGTAGGGAACAATTCTACATTGACCTGAATGGCCAAATGGGTCTTTTACAAGTCGAATGTCTAATCAGTTGAATCCTGAGGTCAATGGAAGATTTGCCCAAACAATACATGAATAAAAACTAAATTAGAAATTCAGGGTTTGGCCCAAACAAAACTTAGGGGCAAGTTATGTAAAGGAGAGGCCCATGAAACCTACTGGGTCAGTGATAACTGGGTCATTAAAATGACTGCTTGCAAATGTTCACTATTGACAAGCAAATGTTTTGAGATGTGCAAAGCTTTCATAGCTCAGCTGGAGTGAAGAAGTATAGTAGTTATTTTATTTGTCAATTGGTCCTCACCATAATGTACACAGAATGAAGTAATCCAACAGTAAAGAAAGGCAGTTACAATTCATTCTTTCCCTCCAAATTCCAGCATCAGTATTTCAGTTGCATGGGGAAGACAGGACTGAATTGACATGATCCATTCATCTTTGTATTTGAATCACATGTGGTTGTTTAAGCACATAGTTCTTATTAACACACAGGAGCTATGCCCAAATCTACCACCTTTATATTTTCCACACTTGCCTAAATTTCATGTTTGTTTCCCGATCCTCAAGCCAAGCTCCATTCTCACATCCAACTAGTCTGGGTTTCCTATCTTAAAGGGTACAAATAGTAACATTTTTCAGTCCTCACTCATTCAAGTCTCATTTCTATTATTATCTCTGTTCAGTAGTAGTGGTAGCAGGGGAATAATTTTAGTCTAAGCCAGCCGTGTCCAACCCGCAGGGTGCGGCTCATGAAACCTCCCCCCAATGGCTCGTAAAGCCGCCCCTACGCCCCCAAAAACGGCCCTCTCCTCCTAGCTCCCTGTGCTGACCTGGGCAGGGGAGCCATCTAGCGCAGCCATTGAAGATGGAGAATTAAAGATGGCGTCGCCCGGTGGGAGCCTGATGTGGCCAAAAAGCCTCTAAAAGTGTTTTCTTAAAGGGACAGAGCTTTATTTTTTTTTGCTTAACCAAATGCAACTGGGGGCTCCTTTTAAAGGGGGAAAAGAGGGCAGTCTTTTTCTTTTTTTTTGCTTGACAACTTTGTTCTGCACTGGATCCACTGATATCTTGGCTCTTTGCCCAGAATGCGTTGGCCACCCCTAGTCTAACCTGTTTGGAGCGCTCACATTTATACTGATGCTTTTCTGCCTCTTCAAATAATTGGTGATGGCTTCCATTTATAGCGTTTTGCCATATACTTCAATAGGATCAGGATCTCACCAGTGGGACTCTAAAGATATGTATGCTGGTACCATGAGTAGTATGATAGATGTACAAGTTTAGGTTTTTTTCTTCTAGGGAAATATGCCTGGAAAATGAGAAAATAAGAGGTGATTCATTTTGTGTGTTAAAAACTCTTTTCCTCTTTCAAGGAAGTTAATTCAATAACAACATTACTTATAAATAGCAGTACAGAAGTTTTGTTCTGGAAATGCCGCAACAGCTTTTCCAACACAGTTGGGATGCTTTATGTAGTTCTTTTTTTGTAGTTAATATATCATATTCCAATATACTCATGTATAGAAATTAAAAATGGAAATTAGTGAGACATAAGCTTGTCCTCCATTAGTAAAAACAACAAGGAGTCCTTGTTGTTTTTGCTGAAAAAGACTAACATGACTATCTCTCTGAAACCTACTCCATTAGTGATGGGCAGACCATTTGGGAAAAAAAGAATCCCTTGAAACTCTCCACCTATTTCTAGACCCCAACTGAAACAGAATCTTTATTAAAGCTCTGGTGTGTCTTCATATGTGTTTAGGCACCTGAAAGTTTAAAGATAGCATGAGAAGTTCTGTCTTGGTGAGATTTCCAGATTGAGTTTTCAGACTCAAGAAGCTTAGATAGCTCAGATAAATGCTCATTATCTAGACTTAAGTCTAAAATAATTTCTAAAGTTTATTGAATATCATTATGCATACAGCACAAATATTTAGGTGAAAAGTGATGAAAGGAAATCAGTTGTGATTACATATTAAATGATAGACACCTATAAAATACTTAAAATGAGGGTGATATAAAATGTCTTTAAGTTTCTGAGAATAAAAGAGGGACCTAACTCCAGAGTCATGGATCTTCTAAAGAGAAATAAAATAAAGTAATGAGGAAATATTCTATTTGATGGTAACATTGTGTCTTCTAGCAAAGTTATTTAAAGCAGAAGGGACTACACCTTTCATCTTTAAAGGAATTAATCCTTACATTTGTTATCAGGCCTGCAATCCCTTCTATTGGAAGGGTTAGCAATCTTTCATGGAATGAGATTATGACCAAGGAGCAGGTCATGCTCCCATTAAATTAATGGGATACTTGCTATTGACTTCAGGAGCAGTAGGTGCAAACCCCACATTTGTCCCTTGTCTTGAACAACAAAAATGTTCGCTTTCTATAGTATAAGATTTGACAAAACTATAATAACAAGCCAGAAATGGCAAGATAATCCATAGCAAAATGTAGATTTATCGTCAGGGGTGTCTCCTTATTATGTTAGAACAGAGCCTAAGAGTCACAGAACCTGATTTGGAGCCCTTAGATGCTATTGTATTCATTCACCTCAGTCTACCTGCACCCAACTTCTGTGTTAATGCTGATTCTTGAATAATTGAACTTCCTCTTTCCCAGGTATACCTGAGCCAATGATTTATATGATAATCCATTATAGGATAATATGACATAAGCTTTTTGTGAAAGTGACTAATGCTTTTGTTGAGCAATAAAACGATTCCTCTCCAGTAATGCCCCTTTTACCTCAAGGAAGAGACTCTCAAATATAGTGATTGCCTCTGTCACTACTTCAGTCTCAAGATGGTTTGAAATCCCCAACACAAATGAAGGTAATGAAAGCTGAGAGAAGCAGACAGCATCAAACAGCATCAAACAGCAAAAAGCTGCTAATTACAGTAGCTTCTATAGATTCTTGATAGCATTACAATACTGTCAGCAAGGTCTGATTTGCCACTGCCTTTCACTTCTTTAATGTTTAACCTACTTTGCACCCATTTAAATGGCTATACAAGGAACAGGACAATGGAAAGTTGAGCCCACAATGTTTAGGGAAAATTTACATTTTGAGGCAGATGTATTTCCAATTGAAATGACATATTTTTAGAATAACTTAGAATAGTTTAAATATGCCAGACTTCCTCTCCCCTCTCCCACCCACCAATGGAGGGAGAGGGAGTCATCTAAGTCGCTCTTGGATCCGAAAGGATTTCCCATTTTTTATAAACCAACCCATTGTGTGTTCATGAAAGAGGGACTGGATTAGGGTGCGAATTCAGGTCTAGCTGATAACAGTCCTCTACCCCCTGTCTTAAAGAGTTTTTCAGGCTAGCGCATTATATTCTGCTATTACTATTCTGTTTTACTAACTATAATTCTTGATGCCCCAGAACTTATTCCTCTAGTTCAGTGGTCACTAACCAGTAGATCAGGATCTACTGGTAGATCTCAGAGCCCCTGACAGGTGATCCTGATTGGTTTGGCCGGGAAACTATCAAGCGTTGGCACTTCAGTTGCCCCTGCTCACACTGTCTTGGAGCTGTCCCCCTGGCAACCTCCTGCTTGCTGTGCAGGGTGTGGGAGGGAGAAAAGGCAGGGCACTGATGTCAGGGTGTCCCGCCTTCCCCTCACTTCTGTACCCTGTCTCCACACAGAGAGAAGGGGATGGAGGGAGCTTGGCAAAATAAATCTCTGTCACACTCACACACTGTGTGTATATCTGTCATTCTCACAAACACACACTGCCCTTCACTCTCATCGCCTGACCCAACACATACTGTGGGGGGTTGTTGTTTCTTCTTTTACTGCTTGCAAAGTGGGTTATTTTTGGTTTTTGACTGGTCTGTGCATTTCATAATTTTCATTTTTCTCTTACACTTAAATTTAATTCTTTGAGTAGTGAGTTCTAAAATGCCTAACCTGTCATGGCTGGAGTAATTATCACTGTGGTAATTGCTGCTCCTGGAAGTGGCTGGCATGTCCCTGCAGCCTCTGAGAAAGGCAGAGCAGGGAGTCTCCACATGCTGTCCTTGCCTGCAGACACCACTCCTGCAGTTCCCATTGATCAGTAATGGGGAACCGTGGCCAGTAGAAGCTGTGGGCTCAATGCCTGTAGACGAGGGGCAGCACATGGTGCTATGGAGCCATTGCTGTACATGCCAGCTGCTTTCAGGAGTGGTGCAAGGCCAGGCAGGGGGAAGCCTGCCTTAACCCCACTACTCCACCACCCAGAAGCTGTCTCACTTAAGTGGTGCCCCACCAGAGCCTGCTTCCTGAATCCCTGTTCCAGTCGTGAACCTCCTCCTACACCCAACCTCCTGCCCCAGACATGAGTCCCCCTGCACCCAAACTCCTTTCCAGAGCTTGCACCCTGAAACCCCTTCTAGACCCCAATCCTGCACCCTGGGTTAAGCACAGAGCCCCCCCTCACACACCAAACCCCTTGGCCCAAGACCAGAGCCTGAACCCCAACCCCAGCCTGGTGAAAGTGAGTGAGGATGGGGGAGGAAGGCGAATGGAATGAGCAGGGTGAGGCCTCAGAGAAAGGGTGGAACAGGTGTGGGGCCTCAAAGAAGGCACAGGAAGGAAGCGGGGAAAGGGTATTTTGATTTGAGGTAGATCTTACATTGCACTTAAATTGAAAAAGTGATCTTGTGGTTAAAAAGATTGGAGACCACTGTTCTAGTTAAACCCTTCACACACAGAGGCTTTCCCATTAGTTCTACTCCCATCAGTGAAGATTCTTGTTTTATCAGTTTTATCTCCTGGGTGCCCTTTGTGTCCAGTAGTGTCTCAGAGATCGCTCCAGAACACTTCAGATTTTACTTTTGTACATCCTAAAAACATTAAGGTAACATGCTTGTGACCAAGTCTTTAAGATGTTGTCAGCTCCCACACACTATCTAGGGCCATGTAGATGTTTTTTCATCTATTTTTAGAATCAAATTTCTCCAAATTTGAGCTTCCAGATAAAGTAAGTGGAGCTTCTTTAGCATCTCCACATCTCCCAAAAATGGGGTTATTAATAGCGATCAACAAATTCATTTGCTCAGCCTCAGCAACTCATAGATGGCAAAGCAAAAATTTATCTTTTTTTTTCCCACCTCATCCTAGACAGACAACAGTACACCAAAAAATATATGTACTATTATAGGGTCAATATGAAATCCCAGTGGTCTAATTTAAATATTCAAATTAGATCACTGGGATTACATATGCCAAATTCTGAAGTCCTCGATATGTCCTCGATATTTTACTCTATGTTACACAGGCTAAACTCCTACTTGAGTCAATAGCATAAAATTTGCATGTAGATTTTGGAATTTTGCCTAATGACTTTATTGCATGAAAAGGCAGTGAAATGTTATCAAAGAAGAGCTGGCAATCTCAGGTTCTCAGCTGCTTTGGAAAGCTGAAGGCGTGTTTGATATTATTTAACTAAGTTAAATATGTTTTCTTTGTTTAAACACTATATACTTACCTAACTGTTTTAGGTAAAGAAAAAAATATTGCCCACATTAATTCCTTTCAAGATTTTAGCTTAAAAAACACCCGAATGCCTCTCACTCCCTAGCCACACGTACAATGTTTATCATCACCTTTCAAGAACCAGGAAATCTAGCGTGGAAGCTGATGGTACAGAGTGTTCTAAACTCACTTTGCCATTGTTTTCTCAACAGCAGCACAAGTTAATGATATAAAGAAGTTTGAACTTCAGATGTTTTGGCTTTGAATTTTTTTGTCACAACCATACTACAATATATGCATCATCATTTGTATTGTTGTATCTTTTAGTTACAGAGCCAAACTCTGATGCTTGTGCGTGCACATTCAAAGACAAGATTTGGCCCATAATTGATTTAGCTGAATTACACAGTGGTATTAGAATATATGCTGAACAGTGTATTCAAGTACATTACCATTAGATCATAAACTAATGTTTGATCTGAGCTTGATTTAAAGCACTAATTTCTAGCACAGAAAGGTCAAAGCTTCTTTGTTTCCACTGACAGATTTTGTATAAGAGAAGTTAATTGGTAACTTATTTGGTCATGAGACTATTTTATAAATGAACCACAAAATAAAACAAAGGCCTTAGAAGAACACGAGAAGAAATAAAAGGGGTTTTTTTTGTTTTTTTTTGAAGGAAGGCAGACAATGCAGAAGGAATTAAATACGATGAAAAATGAGGATATATGTTTCAACATGGACAAAACACACACATCACACTGCCTGCAGTCAATGGACCCCATTGTAAAGTCTCACAGAACTGCACCACTAAGTGAAGAATTCAGGGCACAGCTTGCACAGTTCCAGTATGGTCCTTCACTTGGGGATATAGAACCCTTTCACGGATCCTTAGAAGGAGGGTCCCGAAAACGCAAAAGCATGCCCACAAAAATGCCTTATGCTATCTACACAGGAGATCCCACATCACCATCACACAGCTCTGAAGACAACAACATATGCTCTCCAAGTTTTCCTTTGATGTATCAACAACCCACACAGCCCAAGTACAGCTCCCAAATGATTGATCTGTGTAACATTGGTTTTCAGTTCTACAGAAGTCTGGAGCACTTTGGAGCCAAGCCCATTAAACAAGAACAAGCAAAGCCCAACATGATGTGGCCCAACACTCCTGCATTTGTGCAGACTCCTTACTCTTATTACCCGAAAGTTCACCCTGGCCTGATGTTTCCTTTTATTATGCCCCCAAATTTTCATTTCAGGAATTCCTTCCAACTGAAAAGACCCTTGGAGCCAGCATTTAGGAGGACTGAGCTGAGTGAAAGTGGTGACAATAAACAGAAGGTGGAAAGAGTAGATGTCAACCTCCAGATTGATGACAGCTATTATGTCAATGTAGGGGGAAAACAAAAACGATGGCAATGCCCAATGTGTGAAAAGTCCTACACTTCCAAGTACAATCTGGTCACCCACATCTTGGGACACAGTGGCATCAAACCTCATGCTTGCACTCGGTGTGGGAAGCTTTTCAAGCAGCTGAGTCACTTGCACACTCATATGTTGACACACCAGGGCACTCGACCACATAAGTGCCAGGTGTGTCACAAGGCTTTCACCCAAACCAGTCATCTGAAGAGACATATGATGCAACACAGTGACATCAAACCCTACAACTGTAGGATCTGTGGCAGAGGTTTTGCCTATCCAAGTGAGCTGAAAGCCCACGAGACTAAGCATGAGAGTGGCAGAGAGAATATTTGTGTGGAGTGTGGTCTTGACTTTCCAACCCTGGCCCAGCTGAAGAGACACTTAACAACCCATCGAGGTCCTATACAATACAATTGCACAGAATGTGATAAAACTTTCCAGTACCCAAGCCAGCTGCAAAACCACATGATGAAGCACAAAGATATCCGTCCATACATATGTACTGAATGTGGCATGGAGTTTGTTCAGCCCCACCATCTCAAGCAACACTCCTTAACCCACAAGGTAAGTCACTAATGTGTAAATTTGCCCTGGTCTTGAAGGCCAGCACAAAGCCTATGCACCATTAATATCCCACTTACATGCTCCAAAAGAACTGATATATACAGGCCCTTGTATGGACTTGAATTTTATGCAAAAACAACAAGAACAGTACTGCCATTAACAGAAATTATCTCTAGTCTTAAGAAATTCAATGCAAGAAAAAGGAAATCTCATCATAGCCAGGAGTTCAATCAAGTTGCTTGTATTACTCCCCAAATTTAAATTCACATTCTCCACTTCAGTTTAGTTTTTATCTTCATGAAAACCATAGTTTTGTATAATGATCTTTAGCAGTGAAACTTAAACAACATTTTTTGAACTATGCATAGACAAGAAAATTTACTACTGCTTGGTAGATTTTGTGTAAACGGCTTCTGCACAACAGTTAGAAAAAACATCCTAACCTCCACCACCTTATGTAGAAGTAATCTAGAAAAACAAGCGACTGGAGCTGGACAAAAAGGGATCTGATCTAAAGCCCTTTGACATCAGTGGGAATCTTTGCACTGGTATCAATAGGTTTTGGATCAGGTGTATAATTTGGAATGAGTAAGAAACAGAAAAGAGTTTTCAGTGTGATGCGTAACATCTGCAATCAGAATTCTCAGTATCACAAACCTATGGTAAGGAACAATTTTAATCTAACAATCAAATTATATTTTAACTAATGTTGATAAACTAACAAACACATCCACATGTTTTATGAACAATTGCTTTCAGATTTGGGTCTCCCCCCAGTGGTCTAATTTGGGTTAATGTTTAAAATTAAAACACTAAGAACACAGAACATTGCAAAATTTAAGTATTATAAGCTAATTTTTTAGACAACTACATAGTATTTTCTTTTCTCATTTTCTTCCCATTTCCTCTCCTGTAGGACCAATTCTTCTTTGGATTTACTCTGTAATGTTAAACTTAGCTAAAAGTCTAATAAAAGCTTGCAATAAAAAAATGCAACACCCTCTTGCCCATAATTAATCAAGTGTGATCAGTTGTGAGCACAATGTAAGAGTCCTTAGCTTCTAACTGTCTGTTGGATCTCAAAGCTATTATTTGTATCCACAGTTAATGATTTATGCCCAGAGATGGTCAGTAATGCCCAGTGCCACTGGTATTATTGCTTTAATTGCACGACTTTTTGCTTCTTACAAAAAATTGAGCAGGTAATTTTAATATATTTTTCTTCAAAATAGAGACAGACTCTTTCTTTGTTCCTTCAGGCTAAATCCAACACCCACTGAAGTCAAACTCCTACCACTGACTTCAACAGGGATTGTCCCAGGCTCCTAGTTACCAGATGTTGGAAAGTTATTTTAGGTCTCACTTAAGTTTATAAATGGTTGACTTGGTATTGGCATACATGCAATTGGTAGGTAAGCTACTAGTAGAGCAGTAGAATTTTACCACTGGGTTTGTCTTTTGGATGTCCCTAGTGATATTAATACAGGGTAAAATTTTCAAAAGCACCTGTGCCACAGGCTGCTAAGACCCATTTTCTGAAAGGAGCTAGACAATTTTTTCCACAGTGTTGTATAATAATTTCTCACCACTAATAAAATCACATGACGCTCTTGTAGCCAATAAGAAAATCAGCAAACCTGAATTCAGTTTAATGGCTCTCCCACAGACTTTCTGTGGGAACTTGGGAAAGTGATTTCACTTCCCCATGTCTTGGTTTTTCCCCATTTGTAAAATGAAGAATATGCTCCCCTACATTAATGTTCATAAAGTGCTATGTGATCTTTGGATGAAAGCACTATAGAAGTGCAAAATTATTATCTAAACAGAGTTTGAAATGGGAGGCAGAATAGCCTGATATGACTGCTCTGTAAAACTTGCTGAGGGAAGTGCCACTTGCTATTCCTCACTCCTATTTACATTGTTCTGTTATACAGACATTTTATGGTTTCTCTTTCTACTTACAGAATCTTACATAAATTGACCAGAAGAAAACAAAAGTATCAAAATAGCTATCCTTTCAGCAGGGTGATGTTAACAAGAACTGAACTTATTCATTGGTTTATTAGCACTGCTTGAATATATATTCATATAACAGCTTTGAAAATAAATGACTGAAACAGTCACACCTATTCAGTTTTCTGACTCTGTTTCCATAAGGGTGTGAAAGAGCATAAATGTGGGATCTGTGGCCGGGAGTTCACGCTGCTAGCCAACATGAAGAGACATGTGTTGATCCACACCAATATCAGAGCCTACCAGTGTCACCTGTGCTTCAAGAGCTTTGTGCAGAAACAGACTCTGAAGGCACATATGATTGTCCACTCTGATGTCAAGCCCTTTAAATGCAAGGTAAGACTTTCTCTTGAGTTGCAGAGATACAGTATCAGTGAATGCTCCCGAGATTTCATTAAGAGTGGCAGGATGCAATTAGAAAAGCAATACCTAAAAGAATATTACATGCTTATTTAAATTCACTTTTCAGAATAATTCTTTAGTTTCTTTTCTTAATCCAAGTAGTTTCAGTGCAAATACAACATCCAAAACAGGGGCAGGAAAAATTACAGATTGTTTTTCATTTCCCACCTTAAATATTTTCAGTATCCTTAATCTTGAAGCTGTATTTTTTCCTTAGTGAGTACTAAAGGTAGTTGCTGATCTGATAATGATAATAAAAACAGCTGAGATTTCTTTCTTTAGAATGAAATATGCTAGATAAAAGTGCTCAATAAATTGATGAACCTATTAAAATACATTGACCTGGGGAGTCACAGAAATGCCATTAACAATGCTCCATAATCCTACACTATAGCTGGTGCAACACATGAGGTACACCATAGCAAAACAGACCTACAAAAACATTTTGAATAGGTCAAATATAATTGCCTCCAAACTGAAATTTGGGCAGGACATTAGTATCCCAGCCTTCTGAAAAATACTTGTTTGCCTTTTGCGGTGACAACCAAATAACATAGGTTCATCTTAGGCAGGATTGCTACCTCCTTCAAGATGGCACACAGAAAATTAAATGGATGTAAAGCACATCTTGATCTGAACTTCCCCTAAGTTTGGAGGCATTTGGATTTGGGGTTCTGATTTACAACCATCTGAAGAAGTGGGTTGTACCGACAAAAGCTCATGATACCATCTATATGTTTTGTTAGTCTTTAAGGTGTTAGACTATTTGTTGTTTTTCAAGTTTTTCATAGGGAAGAAGTTATTCAAGTTTGTTTTCCTGCTTAAGGCTGACCTGTACAATCACCATTTTCATTTCTTATATGTATTACTTTTTTTAACTGATAACATGGCTCAATAATATAGCTTTTGCTTATAATGCCCAAACTTGTATGTTTCAGTCTCGCTTGGGTAACCTTTAAGTACAAAGGAACTGAATGCAGTATAAATACCTACATAGCATTATGTTTTCCAGTTTCTGCATAAACACCTGGGCTTCGTCTTCACTGCCAGTTCTTCAGGAAGAAAATATGCTAATGAGGGACTCATTAGCATAAGTCGTGATCTCATTAGCATATTTTCTGCTGTTTCTTTTTGCACAAGGGGTTTTTGTGCAAAAAGAAGTAGTGTAGACTCTTTTTTAATGCAAAAACCCTGTTTTGCGCAAGATCCTTATGCCCGCCAGGCTACGTCTACACAGCTTCCCTCTTCTGCAAAAGCGTATGCAAATGAAGTGTGGATTAGCATATTGCCACACTTCATTTGCATAAGTAATTAGGAGGTGTTTTTGTGCAAGTAATTAGGAGCTGTTTCTGCGTCTACACAGTGCCTTTTTGCGCAAAACCCTTCTCTTGCGCAAGAGCTGTTCTTCCTCAATTTTTCAGGAAGAACGGCTCTTGTGCAAGAGGGGGTTTTAATGCAAAAAAGGTGCTGTGTAGATGGTGCCTTTTTGCGCAAAAACCTCTTGAGCAAAACCAGTTCCTAATTACTTATGCAAATGAAGCAACGGAATATGCTAATCCGCACTTCATTTGCATTGGCTTTTGCAGAAAAGGGAAGCTGTATAGACGTAGCCTCACAGGCATGAGGATCTTGTGCAAAACGGGGGTTTTGCACAAAAAAACCCCCATCCACTCTGCTTCTTTTTGCGCAAAAACCCCTTGCGCAAAAAGACATGGCAGAAAATATGCTAATGAGATCACAACTTATGCTAATGAGTTACTCATTAGCATATTTTCTGCTAGAAAAACTGGCAGTGAAGACATAGCCCTGGAGATTGATCTGGATGCAATCTTTAAATTCTTCATTCAAGAGTCTGAAATGAGACCTGTTCTTAAAGGAAATGAAAGGTAGAGCTAATCACAAAATTTTCAATGAAATAGTTTTCTGTTGGAAAATGCACTTTAGTCAAAATCAAAATGTTTAATGGGAAAATAATTATATCAATTAAATTTTAGATGGAAAAAAGTCAAAACAAATTGTTTCAGCTTTCTTGTTTTGTTTAAATAATGCTGAAATGTTTTGTTTTGACTTTATTGTTTCAAATCTACCTGTTCATACTTTTATATAATATTACAATGATTTCATTTTATTACAATGTTATTTAACATTAAAGCATATTGTATTTAATGTTATATTATATTGTTGCGATATTATCAAAACAAAACATTTTACCTTATCAAAACAATGTTTTGATGGTACCAAATGACAAATGTTTAAAAATTTGTCAATGGGAAATTTAAAAAATTTCAGTCTTTTGTTCTGATTCAGAACAAACCAGAGTAGCAAGTGACATGTTTTTCAGCTAGCAGCAAAAGCTTCAGAGGAACACCTTTTTTTCCCCCCATCTCCACCCAACATTGCCTTTCAGAACAAAAACAAGTAAGCATTGTGGGCCAGATTCTTCCCACTACTACACTCGTAGAAGTAATGTCTCTGAAGTCAAAAAGGAATTGAACTGCTGTAAGAAAGGGGAATATCAGGGCCCTTAGCTCAGGGTTATCCCTTGCCTCTCTGGTAGAATCCCAAAAGGAAACTTGGATTAGTCAAGCCTTTTGGATGGTATTCAGAGGGTTAAGGCAATGACCAGATAGCAGCCTTTTGGCACCCCGTTCCTCCTCAGCAGAAGGAAGGATATAGCTGTATGAACTGCCTGCTTAACAATGGCTCACATGTCCCTAGGGAACCGCCTGCAAATAGATTTCATCTTGCTTTCTCTTGTACTTTTCAAAGCTTCCTGTTTTCTCACGGTCCTTTTGGACAATTTACAGTCTTTCTCCCTCTCCCTCTCTCTCTTTGTGAGGAAAGGAACACCCTTCTTATGAGGAAAAAAAAATAGAAGAAGAATGTAAGGGAAGGACAGCACAGCAGTGGCCTTTCTGCCTCACTGCAGGCTGCAATTTTTGAGGCTTTTTTCTCATGGCAAAAGAAAACACATGGCTTTCCTATATGTCTAATCACAGCCACACACAGACTATCTGATGTTAGGGAGTAGAAAATTCTTGTGCCGTGTGTTTCCTCACCCAGCTGCAGCTTGTAATCTCATTTGGCTCACTCTCTGAAGAGTGAAGATCCTTTCAGCTTTTAAAAAACAAAGTCTATGCTTCCTTATTAACAAAAAATACTACAGTATTCAGTAGCAGTTGCTTCCAATGATGTTCTTTTGCTATAGTAAGATGGGAAGATTGCTTCTCCTGAAATTAATAAGAGGTTTGCCATTGGCAGTGAAATCAATAACGATTGAATCTTTACTAAAGAATACTTTGGTATTTTCCTCAGTAATACCAAGTACACTTGGTAGCCTCTGTCTTGGAGTAAGAGCTTTATTCATGCTCATTCAGTCCTTTGCTTCTCTTCCAAGACTGCCCACAAGGACACTAGTGTGTCCCAAGGTTTCCTATTATATCCAAGAGCATGGTTTCAAATCAGTAGGTAATGGAAATGAAATCATACTGTAGAAACTTTTTAAAGACTCATAAAATGCTTGACAGAGTCTAATACCAAGACTCTGGAGCATGGTGCTTTGTGCTATGGGTTACTTCATGGCATGAGCAAATGGCTCAGCTTACTCATAATTTTGTAGCAAAATGCCTGTAAGCCAGTGGGCCAATTCACTGGCCAGCATGTCAAAGGACTCTCAATAGCTATAGGAGTTCAATTTGTTTTTGTCAGGGACTGAGTTTTATTTCTCACAACTAAACCAGTTTAACAATAAGCTCCACATATAAACCACATGGTTGCACCTGACCTGGAATCTCTCACAGGAGACTGTCTGCTCCCTGTCGATCGCACAGCTCTAGGCCACTGCTGGGAAGCACTACATTCCAACAGACTGGCTTCCAGCTTTCCTAGCTGGCTCTCAGCAGGGTTCTGCTCCCAGGCTGTTTGACTGGGACCTAAGGAGAACTTCTCTGCTGCCTTCTTTTCTTTGGCCTGTTCCCTGAACTCAGGCTGCCTTTTATATCCCCATAGACCTGACTCTGAGGGCAGGTCTACACTACAGAGTTATTTTGAAATAACAAGGTGAGCATCCACACAGCTAGCCCATTATTTTGAAATTCTTTCAAAATAAAGGGTTTGTTATTTTGAAATAATAACCCCTCATTCTAAGAGAAATAACGCTTATTTCAAAATTGCTGTTTCAAAATAGGGTTAATGTGGATGCTCAGCTGCTGCTATTTCAAAATAACTACTCCCCAGAGTAATTCAAATAATTACTTCCCAGTGCTTCCATGGGTTCTAAATCAATAGTGTGTCCACATTAAGGGAGCCTGCCTCTGACTAATTTCGAGGCTTCCCTGTAGTGTGGACATGCTATTTCGAAATAGTTATTTTGGGAGTTATTATTTCAAAATAACTTATTTCAAAATAACCTGGTAGTGTAGACATAGCCTGAGTCACAATCTTCTGCCATGTGACCCTGGAACTTATTCCCCTTCAATTGGAAGATAGGCGGAATCTGGCAGAGGGTGGAACTGAGCCCAAAACCCCACAGAGGACCAGTTCACCCTGTAACCGTGCCCTTCCCTGCCAGCCACTCACCCAGTAGATATAATTTTATTTCCTTTGTTTTATTGTCCTGTAACATGTTCCTCATGGATTTTCCCTTGGCATCACTTCCCCCCTGCCATCAAGGGATTCAGTTTCCAATTACATTTTTCAGCTCTAGCGAAAAGTGGTTTTAGGGTCAGGAGCAAATTTAGCTTTATTCCATCCCTTGGACTGTGAATGATTCAGGGAAACAGAAACTCTGTCCTCTTTGTCCGGAGAATCAGACCCATTTTGTTTCCTCCAGAGAAAAAGAATCAACAATATGTACTGCTGACTAAAAAGACTCTTGCAGAACTTGTTTTTATAAACCTTATAGACTTCTAGATGAATTAACTACTTTAATTATTCAGACTGATGTGTTACTTGCATTTCTTTGGTTAGTGTTTTAGAAGATAGGTACAAAAATCCTCCAGTCTGAGCAACAGATTAGCCAGAATGTGAACAACAAATGTTCTCAGGCTAAAAAATATCTGTTAAATTCAGAGAACCATTGCTATATCATGGGCTGTTCCAGCTGCTATTAAGAGCAGCTATTGTCCTTCATGGATTTTACTATGTTAACAGGGCCGAGGACAGACTTGCCTGGGCCCTGGGTAAGGTGGGAAGGGGATTGGTTCCGGAAGAAGCATGGCCTCAAGTGGTAGGGGTGGGGCTGAGGTTAGCCTCCCTCACCCAAACATTCTGTGCCATCAGAACCACACCACCTGTGACTCTGGTGCCAATTTAAAGGGCCCAGGGCTCTGGATGCTGTCCACTTCCTTCCTGTCCCCCCTTCCCCCAATTCCCCATCAGCAGTTCTCTACGCTAATCAACACTTCTTTGCCTTTCCATCCCCCTGGATGCTTTCTGAGGCATTGATTTCAATAGGGATTTATTACTAAATGTGAATGAGAACAGAGTTTGATCCTGTAGTTGTATATAATTACACAGATTATGATAAATCAATTGCTGCAGTTGCTACCACCACAAAAGATTAGCAAAAAATGACATTAAAAAAGTATCAGACAGCAACCTGAGGATGGAAAGGATCCAGGTCATGGTGAAATCTGCTGTGTTATTATTTTAGTATATTGTCTGCTGTAAATAGAGGTGATCAAAAAGTGGGCAACTATTCAACTGATGAAACAAGATTTCACAAGCAGGAACTAAGTTGCCTATGAACAGTTTATAATTCTTGAATGGATATGTCTGAAATGATTTTGTCACAATTTCTACAAATAATTCTTGACCTATAAATGGAGTACAGGCTATTCATTGCAGATATTTAATCATGAAAATTTGAAATATAAGCTGTCAGGTTTGTTATCTTTCCTTGAAGCATAGGACATAGAGTCCTATTTCCTAATTGGATGAGTAATACTTAGAATTTAGTGTCCTGTGTGAAATTACAAATTAATAATTCATTTTCTGAGACTATTCTAAAATGTTTTGTTAAAACTGTTTTTTTTTTCCTGTGAGCACTTTTGCCAATAAACTCGCTGGCATATTTGCAGAGGACAAAACAAGGACTAATGCAGAGGAAGCAAATCATTTAAAAATGCAAGTGACTATTTTCAGATATGTTTCAGTATTCATTCAATTCTATTGAATACTCAGATATCATGCAGTTTTTAATAGTTCAGTTAACTTTTCTCGGAGGAAAATGGGAAGCAGTTCTAGTGCAGAAAAAAGAGGGGGATAGTCCACCCAAGATCAGCCCACAATTTTAAACTTCCCCCACAACAGCAGATAGTCTGGTAGACAGTGTAACAAATTTGAATCATCCCTCAAACAATAGTATAGTAAATTCCCCAAAATAATGTGAAATATCTAAATCAGAATTCAAATGAAACCAAGGTTTCTAGTTTAAATCCCTATAGAAAGTACTGTATTTAGCTAGGGAGCCCCTGGGCTCATATAATATGAAGATGCGGATTAATCAGTTCAACTGGGAAGAGACTTTGATTAAAATTTTTCCAAAAAGGAGTTCAAGTGTACAGTATGCAGTGGGTTCTACATCTGCTGGAAACTTTCCTGACTGAAGGACACATCAATCTGAAAGGAAGAAATGAAGTTACTTGTTACATCCTTATCAGGAATTGGAAGTTCAGAAGTCCATAACAAGGTTAACAAATATCTGTGGGTACATCTACACAGCAGCATTATTTCAGAATAACTGGCATTATTCCAAAATAACATAATGTGCATCTATATTACAAGCCTTTATTTCAAAATAATGTCAAGCTGGAGAACTTCTTACTCCGACACATGTTAATCCTCCTTTCACGAGGAGTAAGGGAAGTCGAAGGAAGAGTGTTCTTCCTTCGACTTCCTGCTGTGTCGACAGCGCCGAAAGCCAAATTAAGCTATTTTGACTTAAGCTACACAATGGACGTAGCTGAAGTTGCATAGCTTAATTCGACTTTTATCCTGTGTGTTTAAGAACACATTTTGTTTATAGGGCAATGAAAGGAGACATGTAGGAACAAAAACCAAAACCCAACATATTGTTTCATCAAAGGGAAACCTGCTGGATCAATGGCTAGTGTTGGAATTAATGTGCTCCAGGAAAACCTGAGTCATTGTCGCAGCCACAAGACTGTCTGAACTTCAGCTTACTCATCACAGGCATAAAAAACAGAAGCTAGTACACAGAAAAGGAGAGGATCAGAGAAGAATCAAGAGGATGTGGGGGAGGGAGAATTTGCTTTTACTATCTTTCTGCTAAATACTTCCGTCGTTTGAAGTGCATGGATAGGGAAGCTATACACTACTTCATTAATACCTTTTACCTGTCTGATCTTTCATCAAAAGTTTTCCATGTTCCTTCTTGGCATGGTATTAAGGTCTAGATTTAAACAGCAGAAAGTATATGGCCTGACTGAACAGGCAGGGTTTCCAGGTGTCCAGTTTTCGCCCAGACAGTTCAGTATTCGGGTCCCCCATCCGGTAAAAATAAAACCCACGAAATACCGGACATGTGAAATGTCCGGCATTTCCTGTTTCCCTCGGATGGAAGCCCAGTGGAGACAATTTTCCCCTGCCGCATCGGGCGGGGGCGGGGGCGGGGGCGGGGGCGGGGGCGGGGGAGTGAGAAGTGTGGGGCCATTTACAGGCGCAGCGCCCTTTTTATTTCCTTAACTTTGGTCTCCCCTCCTTTTTTTTTTGCTTAACAACTTTGGTCTCTTCCTTTTTTTTCCCCCTCAACAGAATTTTTTCAGTGTTTTTTTGGAGGGGAAGAAGAGGAGGGGGTGTTCCGTATTTTTTGTTAAACCATCTGGCAACCCTATGAACAGGATTTTGCAGTTGTGATTTATTTAAAGCTAAAAGATATAGAACTAGTCCCGGGCCCCTTTAACTGTCCACCAGAGCTTTGGGCAGTGCACACCCGGTGGCACTGAAGGGCTGGCTGGGGCCTCCAGCCCCACGCCTTCTGCCTGAGGCCTGTTGCCTTCTGGGGGCCTGGAGCCAGCCTCTCCTGGCCTGGCGAAGTCTGTCCTGAGCCTTGACTAGGCTTATAGAGCTGAGCCTCTTATGCCCATTTTATGGGCTTCCTCTGATTCTGAAGGGCTCTTTATTTAGATTCTTACATCATTAAACAACCCAAAGTCTTTGCTTAGCTATGTATGTATGTATGTATGTATGTATGTATCTGGACAGAATAAGCCCCAGCACTACACTGACAGTTTGTTTTTGTTCTTTGGACACAGTTTGGAATGATAAAATGAAGTTCCTGGCAGAAGCTGTCTGGGCTGCAATACATTCTTATCTCAAGGGGAAATTGTATTTACCTTTAAAGTGCTCGCCTTATAGGTGCATCTACAAAATAAATCATTTTAATTTCTATTGTTCTTGACAGCTGTGCGGAAAGGAATTTAACAGAATGCACAATTTAATGGGACACATGCATTTGCATTCCGACAGCAAACCATTCAAGTGTCTCTATTGTCCCAGTAAATTCACCTTGAAGGGAAACCTCACCAGACACATGAAAGTCAAACACGGGGTCATGGAAAGAGGATTTCATTCTCAAGGTAATAACTAGCAAGAAGGTTGTTCTTGCAGTGGTTTGAATGCACACAATGACACTGTAAAGGGCACAATGACAGATCTCAAAAGATAGTTGTTTCCTCTGCTTTTGATACTGGAAATTACTGAATTTCACATTGCTAGGAGATTATGTTGCAATGTGAGAGAGGTTTATTGAACCATATCAATGTTTTCTAAACATTATCTGTCACTGTTCCCCAATTTCTGTCACTGCACAGTAGATGAACTTCCTTGGATCTCCATCTTATCAAGTCCAGGTAGTGCAGTAGAGTTTCCGTTTCACTGATTAGTTTGGACCATGGAAGGGAGTTTGAGAGTTTTAGTCCTCATAAGACCAAGATGATCATGGTGGGTTGAAGAAGCATTTGGAGGACATAGCATAGAGATTATATTGACCCTCCTGATTGCAGGTGTAATTTATTATTTTTGAGTAAGAATTCCAACTTCATTTGGCAGAATTCCCAGCTGTTTTAACACCTTGCATCCTTTTGGAAACTTGTAGTTCGTACAAGTCACTGCAACAAAAGATCTGCCATATCACACGGGGGAGCACTGGGCACCACTGCCCCATGAACCTACTGACTGACTTCCAAAATGTCAGGTGTGACCTGTAAAGCCCAAAATAGTCTGGAATTTTCCCACTTGAGAGATAGGTGGGTCAATAAGACATGATGAGAGACAGAGATCAGGGTAGGAGCTCAAACTAGAGCTCCCTCCAGTTACAAGGAGCGATTTCTCCAGTAGGACATACACCATTGATATTTACTCCCCGTTTTGGTTTGATGAATCAACTGTTGTTGACTTGTGAAGAATATGCTGCCTGTTTGATTAAATGGGCTTTGCATTTGAGAAGAGTTGAGATAGTTGGGGCATGAGGTTTCATTTGGGAATCTGGGTGGCAAAGAGATTTTACAAAGTTAGATTTTCTTGATAATTGACTGTTTTGCGCTAGATGGGACTTGTTGGTGTGTTTTTAATAATTGCTGGGATTCCTATAGCCTGCAGTGCATAATTTTAAAAACATTTTAAAAACATTAAAATGAAACAGAGGTGGATCCTAACATGTAGAAGTTTAAATGACCTGATATTTACTGTGCAGGGTTCCCACACACACACTTCCCTATGTTTGTCTCTTTCAGCTGCAACAATTAGACTGCATACATTCTATAGACGTCAATGCCAATTATGGAGGAAATAGAACCAGTGGTTGAAATATTTGCCCCACTGAAGTTAATGGGAGTTTTGCTATTGACTTCAATGGGGACAGGATTTCACTTAATAATTTTCAAAACCAGAGATGGGGCCAAACTGTGAAGTCAGACTCCTGATTTGAGTTTCCTCACAGTTGGAGGGTTTTGGGATCTGAGGTTATTGTCTGGGCTCACTTCTGTTTTCAAACAAGCAGAAGGGAAACACACAGAGCAGACGCTCAAGACAAGACCTGTATAGGTATTGTTATGAAGAGAAAGATTCTGTAAGACCATTCAAAAATGTCATCTGATAATTTCCCTAGTACCTTAGCAGAAACGCTGAATAATACAGAGCAGGCTTTTCATACCATTAACTGAAGAAGGTCAAACTAAATTAACTGAGGAACAGCAAACTATTTAGAAATGATCAGGGCTACCATTTTAATAGTATTGTTTTGGAAGCAGAGCACCCATAAAATGTATTATCAGGTTTTTATGCCTTTTTACCTCACCTTGAATGGGCAGAAATTAAAGCTTTGGTGGTGATGTAGATGATCAGATATAGGTAAAAATATAAACAGGGAAGAAGTGTGTAAATCTAGTAGCAAAAGTAGTCAACTAGAGTTCATGACTATGGGTTTTTGTCCCTATCTGTGTGACTCATTGACTGTGATACGTTCAATAATCTATTTTATGCTTCAGTTTAATTATCTGTAAAAGGATACAATAATGTTTTTTCTATGTTAACTCTTGCGGTGCCAAGAGACTAATGTTTATTAAATGCTTGGAGCTAAATGGATGAAGGATATACTTTGTAAGGGCAGAATATTTAAACAGTCAGACCCATCTTACACAAATTGCATTTTTTAAAAAATCCAAACCCAAACCATGCTTTGACTAAAAAGACAGCATTAAATAAACTTATGTATAAATTGTAACCTTTTTTTAAACCACCATAAGGTTTTGGAAGAGGAAGAATTACACTGTCCCAAACAGGTGTCTTGAGAAACTTGGAACAGGAAGAGCCTTTTGACCTTTCCCAGAAAAGCCAAGGAAAAGGAATTTCATTTCATTCTGATGGTGAGAGTGCCAAGGGAAGCTCAGGTCAGGAGGAAGAGGAAGACAACTGCTATGAGGCAGAGCAGTACAGTCCTGTCATGTACCATCATGAAAACAACAAGCTGTATATGCCCCGAAATCTGTCTAGCAAATCAGACTACGTGGTGAAAGATTTGAGAGAGTCCTACTGTGATGAGAAGGAGGAAATGTTGAGAGAAGGAGGACTGGAGAAGGGGAAAGGAAATCAAGACAAAGAAGAGAGCCAAGAGGAGAGAGACTTTGCAAATAACAAGGAATGCCTGAACTTTAGACCCTTTGAACAGGCCAGACTCAGCCATTCTCTCTCTGATTACCTATACTTCAAACACAGGAAGAACAGTTTAAAAGAATTACTGGAAAGGAAAATGGAAAAACAAGCAATGCTTATAGGCATCTAAATTGACAACTTTTAAGTTACACTTGGAAATTGAGAACCAGGCAGCTCATTCATGGTTGTTAAAATGAATAGTTATTGCCAAAAATTGGCAGCTTGTAAATGTTTTTCAGGATGAACAAGCCAAATCAATACAGATAATTTTAAGATAAAAATATAGAATGTTGCATTTCCTGGTGTAATTTGACTGCTTTATTCTTCTCTGATTGATAGACATCATTTTCATATATATTCATTTCATATATAGGCAGATAATAGAATGGGTAAAGAGGTTTTATTTCCTTTATTTAGGACAATACCTACATATTCACAATTTCTAGTTATCAAAAAGCAGTGTACTGTAGTGTTTGAGGTATTAGTTGACTAAAGAATATATAAGAACACTTATTTCTGCAGGTTTCAAGAAGATGCTAAATGTTTTACAGCATATGCAGAAATATTGTTAGATATGCATGCATGAGAATACTGTCATTAATAGCAGAATTAACACAACTAAGAGGTGTTGAGTTTTGCAAATGACTGCTTTACTGCATCTGTTTACAGTAGGAAATAGGAAACCAAATAAGATGAAACTCTAATGTTTTGTCAGATGGGCAACAACTTTATAATTTACACTCTTGTGAAAGGAGTAGAATTGGGCCTTTTTTTCTATGACAATAGGGTATAGTAATGTTCGCCTCTATCTCTATCAGCATGGTAGCATTTAACAATTATTGAAAGTAAATAGCATGAACTGAGCAGACATTTTATTTTGTTGTTTGTTCAGGCCAATACATTTGAGGAACAGCAGCACATTGTATTTGCAAGTTTTGCTATAATTGCACATAATTATCTCATTCTTATTGCTTAATTTAGATAAGCACAAGGGTAAAATTTCCCATTCAGCTCTCCATTTTATCTTGGAGAGCACTGCTAATTTGAAAGCCAATATCTTACCAGCTTTTGTTTTAAAAGAGACATCAAAACAAAATACCCCATCACTCGACCGAAAACACCCCCACAAAGGCACTAGGGTCATCTTGTATTTCATTTTCTATTACTTATTTGACAAGGCTGCATCCTATTGGTCAGTTATGTGAATGGGAGAAAGTTTGTTTGTCAAATCAAGGAAAATTTAGAGTTCTGCTCCTGCTATTCTTAATGATTCAGTCCCAAATTTTCATTCTCTGACTCATGTCCTATCCTATTGTATCCGGTCCTGGACAGGGAGCATATTATTTTTAAGCAGGATTAGTAAGTACTGTATTTGTGTAATATATGTGGAATAGTTTGCCAGAACACCCTATGTCTTTTATTCTGGTAACTAGTAAAAGTCTTACTCAGAACACATTCCTTTAAAAGTGGACTTTTTTTTTTATCATTGCCCTCATTTCTAAAACTTTGAGAGATATGGCAAAGAGTCCAAAGCCATACTTCACTTGACAAGGAAATAACAAAACTTTAATTCCTTCTTAATTATATGCCCTTTTGAGATTCAAAATAAATGCAATAATTGAATATGTTTAGATTTACATATTGAGACATATTTTGAAAAATATATAAAAATGATTTTCCTCTGTATTTATCCGTCAAGCATTCAATTTAAGATTCTGTTTTACCACTGAAATATTTGATGTCTACAGCACATGAATTTGTTATAAGAGACACAAATATTATATCACATATATGTTCATGGTCCATTAGGAACCCAGGCTGATTGCTTCTGCTTCAAAATCTGAATCCTCTATCACTAAAGGAAACACTCTTGGCTCACGGAAGTAGTTTTCACATTCTTTCTGTTGGCCAGTCACTACAGGGAAATACCACTCAAATATGGTTGTGCAGCATACTACATTTGTGCAGTTTAAATCTATAGTGAAAGATATGCTGTCATTTCTGCCTACCTTCCAAGGCCTATAAATGGGACACAATATAACACAAAGATCCTGAATGAGAAGCACATAAATATTACTTTTCCAGGAAACTGAAAAATGAAGGATCCATTTCCACAGTATAATTAACTTTCTTTCTGACTTGAATAATTTTAATAATAAAAGCCAGGGCACACCAAATTTGTGTTGAATGCAGGCAACTTTGGGACTAAAATGAATGATGCCCTCCCCCGCAAAATGAGGTACATTTGAAAAAATATAAGAACGTCTATAGTGGGTCAGATCAAAGGTCCAGATAGCCCAGGGGTGGGCAAAAGGGCTTCCATGGGCCAAATTTGGCCCACTAACTGAGTTGATCTGGCCCGTGGAGACCCTGCTACTCCCCTGCCTCCAGGCCAGTTAGGGCCTGGGGGCGGGGGGAAGCATGCAAAGTTTCCTCCCGCCCTGCCAGGAGTGTGCGGTGCTTCATGCGCTCCTGGCAGAATAAGAGGAGACTTCGAATGCTCCTCCTGCCCCCAAGCCCCGATTGGCCTGGGGGGGAGGAGGGGAGTGCGACATCACCCCCCACCCTGTAAGGGGTATAGTGCGTCTAAGCACCACATGCTCCTTGCAGGATGGGGGGCAGGGAGAGAGGAGACTTTGCATGCTCCCCCAGCCCCCAGGCCAATCAGGGGGCAGGGAGTGAGAGACATCATGCGCTCCCCTTCCCCAGGCCCTGGGGATAGCAGGTGGGAGCCTGTGAAGTCTCCTCCCACCGCTAAGGGCACGGGTACCAAGAAGCAACTGTCAGCTGTGGGGGAAGACTTTGTGTGCTCCCTCACCCCCAGACCAATCAGGGTCTGTGGGTGGGGAAGCACAGAAGTATCCTGGCCCCACCACTTCCGCCTGAGGCCCTGCCCCTTCTGGGGTGGCCCAGAGCCACTTCAAAAATTTCTGAAGTGGCCCCCCCCAGTCAAAAATTATTGCCAACCCCTGAGATAGCCCATTATCCTGTCTTCTGACAGTGGCCAATGCCAGGTGCCTCAGAAGGAATGAGCTAAACAGGTAATCATCAAGTGATCCATCCTCTGTCACCCATTCCCAACTTCCAAGACTCTTTTTGCCAGGACACCATCCCTGACCACTCTGGCTAATAGCCATTGATGAACCTATCCTCCATGAATTTATCTAGTTCTTTTCTGAACTGTGTTATAGTCTTGACCTTCACAACATCCTCTGGCAAAAAGTTCCACAGGTTGACTGTGCAGGTCAACGGCCGTTCAGAGATAGGTCCATGCCATTTTATCATATGCATATAAGTTACACACTTTTTCATTGTGAGATGGTCCATCCTAGTCATTACATTCAAAAAGGGGCCATAGGGTTAGGTGTCTATCTTGAAAGCTGTATGGTTGCAGAGGTAGCATTGCTTCGTGGATAAAATAATGGACATCATGAGACTGTGGTTCTGTTCTTGGCTGGGTCACATTGAGCAAGAACTACAGATGAAGAATGCTACTTAAAAACTAGGTGGTATTATGTGATAAGAGACAAAAAACCACACAAAGTGCCTTAGCCAAAAGATATAAGAGATCAGCTAGTCACTCACCATAATCTTATGCAATAGCGGCCAGATTTTTACCCCCAGTCATCCAAATTTTCAAGAGAACTCAGCTTCCATGTAGGCACTAAATAAGTGACCAGGTTTTCAAGCATGTTAAGAGTGCAGATGTTTTTAAACATCTAGACTTGAGTAGAGAATACCGAAGTCTGGGCTTGAGCTCTTCTGAAAATTTGGCTACAAACATGTGGGTGCTCAATTAGGGACATAAACACTAAAATATTGGCTGTGGAAGAGGTTGCAACAAAATTGCATACTCTTAGAATCTTCACTGATCCCACCAAATGCAAGTGCCAAGTGGGCCCTTCATAACGTATGTCACTGCAACTACAGCAGCTTGCCTGGTTGAGTGATGCAAAGCTTCCAACACCACCTTCATTGTCACCAGCATTTTCCCCCTGATATAATCCCATGTCGCCTCAGAATAACAGCAAGATGTAGTCCTGTAGCTAGCTGAAAGGAAAGGATAGTCTTCCTCAAAATGGCATTACCATTTGGGAACCAGCATTGTGATTTGAAATCTGATGTAAAGCACTCTTCTTACAGCTGTCCCACAAAGAAAAGATCACCCCTGTTTTCTTTCCAGGAGGCTCTCAGGAAAGCCCAGACTGTTCATTCCCTTAGCCATCAATCATCCCATGCTCATTCATCTTAGATCTATAAAGAATTCAACCAAAGCATCCATGAATCACAGAGTGGCAATGGAATTGCAACAAAGCCATTACTGAGATAATTATAAGGACTTGGCACAAAGAGACAAGCAAAACAATGTGGGTCCCAAGGAACAAAATTAAGGACAATCTCCACTGTGAAATGCCTTGCTTTTCTTTTAATCAATCTTCATGTTATTTACATTGCCATTTTTGAAGGGTGGATATTAAGAGCCTTTGGTTTTCAAATTCCTTGTCGAAATAAAAATTGCACTAAAAGTAAGGCCTTTTCTAGATCTAATTTTTATGTGCTCAACTATGATCTGCTCAGCCTACAGGCATGGAATTGCTCCAGGTTTATATTATAAAGGAGGCCTGCACTGTAAGGTGGCACAGGAAGCTTTACTTTCATTTTCAATAATCTGGACCTTTATAATTGTATTATATTTTAAAACCATTTTAGAGGATGCCTCGATATGGCCTCTTGCTGATGCTCCCACACTACCTGCATGGCCACTGTGGCACAGCAGGTCAAATTAAAGCACAGCCACCATGAAAGCTATACATTCAACTTGCTTATATGGATTTCCTTGCTTATTATTGGAATCTGATTAATAATGATTCAAAAGTGCTTATAAATTTATTTGAGCAAGTGTTCCACAATGAATTTCAGTCAAGGAGCTCTGCCAAAGCCTACTGAAGAATGGTGGATCAGCAACTTCATCAGGGTATGGGCAGCAGAGGGTTCAGGACACACTTAGTTATAAGTAGGTAAATGTTACTATCAGGGCAGCACTGGGATGTTGAGTTCTGTAAGGTACTATACAGCGCAGAGTAAGCAAGCAACAAATCCAGGCAACAAATAGAACTCTGGATGAAAACTATGGCACATTTGTTGAGAAATATGAGTTATTGATAATGTGCTGCTGCCTGAACAAACAGTGAGCTTTGCCATAAAGAATTTGGTAACATTTTTCACAGCCTCAAGTCTGCAGGCTCCAGAGCATCCCCTACAAGATTCTGAGCACCCTTCACTCCTATTGATGTAGACATCAGTGGCTAATGCTCAGTTTGGCAGAAGAGGCTCAGCCCCTCTAAGGAGTACACCCTTTATGTTGTTGTGTAAGAGGAGCTTCCCCACACACTTCCCGGCTTTTATAATGTGTCAGCTACAGCTTGATTATCAGACAGGCCAAGTGATCTTCTGATGCTGCCACCATATTCCTCTGTTTAGAGCTCTGTGCGGTCATGTAGCCAGTTTTGTAATCTCATTATTCATCTGGTGCTGCTGGATTCAGGTGCAGCTGGTGTACATTTAAGAAATGCAATGTAAGTACTGTATTTATTATGCCAAAAAGTATTTAATTAAGTATTAACATGGTTTTTTTTAATAGTAAGTTGTGTCTGCTTTGCTGAACAAGATGTAACAGAGCTAACATTTTGTACTCTTAACATATTTGGAAAATATTGCAGTGGGTGTTTATTTCATACAGAATGCTGGCTTGCTGTCTAAAAACAAACTCAAAAGAATGAACCAGTTTAAGTTGTGAATGTTCAGCTTGCGGCACTAGATCTTGATAGCAAAAGCAGTTCACCTGAAAATAACATGTAAAATGTATTTTGTTAATTTAAGCAAATAAAGATATATGGAAGATGCTGCTGTAATTCTTGTTAAACCATTAAACACACCAGGACGTAAAACACTAGAAATCTGTGCTGTCCAATAATGCACACAGTGTACTCAGACCATAATCTGACAGGGAAGGCCCTCACTTTACTCCACAGTGACTCCTCCTGGCCACTGACTCTTCTGTCAAAAGGACCATGATTGTGATGAGACACTGGTAGGAATGGAGGAGAGGTAAATGGGATGAGGAGAGGGAAAGACCTTCAAAATACCTTCAGATATGTGAAGCACCTCACCATCACAGACTGCAGGGACAAAACACAACATCATTCTTATTTATGATTTAATTACTGACAACATGCTCAGCCCCATCCAAGACTCAAAGGGCAGGCCTCACCTCCAGGAATATATAATCAAAGGTTCAATCCTGCAAAGACTTCCACATTTCCTTAAGGTTAAACCATGCATGAAAGCCTCTACAGGATCAAAGCCTAAATGAGCTAACCGAGCGTAGATGGTGAAGACAGCTCAGTAACCCAGAAGATGATTCTACTATAAACCACCACTTTAATTAGGCTGTTAGTTTTTCTTTTCTTTTTTTCCGGTGAGATGCCAAGAGGAGAGCATTATTAAGAGACTTGGGTTAGTGCTTGCAGACTTTGTAGAGCCTGAGTGATTTGAATGGAGAATTGGAACCTGTCATGCTAGGCAGAGAGGGAGTTCAAACAATGAAGGAAAACAGGAACATTTCTGTTTGAGTTCTGACTGTCACAGAAGTAGGTTTATTCAATGGTGACTTAGAAGTCCAATATCCCTTAAAACGTGGGGCCTTGTCATACGACTCCCAACAATATAAACCTAGAGATCTCATGGATCAGAAGCAAAGCATTTTTTTCTAATTATAGATAACCATTACAGGCACTATAAACTAATTCTGCATGTGAAGGAAGATATGTCTCTTTGATAGCTGGGGAGTGACCCAGTTCAGTCCCTTGTGGCTCAGTATCAGTGGCTCTCAACACTTCCTCTTTGCTACATGCAACAATATATTTTAGAAAAACTGATGGTTGGCCCTTTTCACAACTTTCCTTTTAATTTCTGGTGAAAATGACCTGTGTTTGCTTGTGTCTTCAAACAAATAAAGAGGAAATGAAAGAGTTTCTCCTAAAGTCCCCCAGGGAGTTGCTATGTTTTCAGAGAAATGTGGGAAAAGTCCTAGTCTAGCTACATGTAGCAATGTAGCATGCGGGGAGAGAAGCGGGAGAGGGGTGTCAGAGGAAACAGTCTTTATACCAAAAATAAGAGAAAGGCGATAACATTTCATTTAAAACAGAACTCGTGGCATTTATCAACTCTGTTAGCTAGAAGCTATTGCCATAAAATACCGAAGGATAGTCATTGCTGAGCACAGCAAAAATTGCAGCCAGCATCATTACAAGTTATAAAGGATCAAATCTTCAGTAGGTTAAAGTCTTGGCCCATGTGCAAAACCTGCATCTAGAGTTGCAAACCTTCATGTTCATTCACCATTGCCCCATTCTCTCACACAGCTGCATGTTAAAGTATGGCCGCACAGTTTTACAAAGTGACAATGGCTGCTGTCATTTTTCAGAGTTTGGGCCAAGGGGTCAGTGTTGGCAAGGCTGGCATTTGCACATAGTGCAAGAGGAACACCTGGTCGAGGAATATTTTAGCAATTTTCTAGTAAGTAGTAACTTATCACAAGCCACAACCTCTCGATGAATCCTCCAGAGTATAAATGAAAAAGAATAAACTTGGAGAATAAGCCTTTTGGTCCTATTCATTCTACCAATGGGGGATCTGAAAAGTATTGTCTGTTCAGGGTTTGCCACGATACTGCAAAAACTATATAGGGGAATGCCTGCATGGAGCCCTAAGGACTTCTGGGGGAGTCTGCACCTAGTGTCATTTGTTGAATCAAGATTTTAGGGGGCAAACACTTCTAGGCTATGTCTACACTATAGCCTCTTCTGCAAAAACATATGCAAATGAGGCGAAGCCTGGAATATCGCTGCACCTCGTTTGCATAATTAATGAGGCTCTGTTTTTGCACAAAAACTCCCTCTTGCGCAAGAGCCATTCTTCCTGAAAAAATGCAGAAGAACGGCTCTTGCGCAAGAGGGGGGTTTTGCGCAAAAAGCCTCTTACGCAAAAATGGAGCCTTGTTAATTATGCAAATGAGGTGCAGTGATATTCCACGCTTTGCCTCATTTGCATATGTTTTTGTGCAAGAGGCTATAGTGTAGACATAGCCCTAGTGTTCAGTTAGCACAGCTTCTCTGAGTACACTGGAACTGTGCCAATTCATACTGGCAACAGTTTTGGCCCAAGTTTCTTTGGAACAAGGATCAGGTGTTAGGGTAAAATGGTGAGTATACTGCTGGCACTCAGTTGCAAATTAACAATTAATAAAATACTAATTAACATATCAAGACAGAGGATTTGGTAAACCAGACTGATTAATCTGAATGGTAATAAGCAAACTGTTTATATCTTTATGGGAAAGTACTATATAATTTAATAATGGTAAAACCAGTATTAGTCTAATAAAGTTAGATAGGGTTCTACATACATTAATATAAAAGGCATGAAGATACTTTGGTGATTGGAGGAAGGGGACATACGAGTATCCCTAAAGATAGACAGAAAAACCTACAGATTTTAATACAAATGATATCATTGTATGGAATTCTACAGGTTGATTTAAAAACTCAACCAAAAACTTATTCTCTATTAGGTTCCACAGGACTTTTTCCTATAAGCATATAACTATTGGTTTATTTTCTTGAGCAAGATCATTTTTAAACACAGTCTAAAACACATCTGAGAGAGAGATAATTAGCTCCCCAGCCATCCAAATAAATATAAAGGAAATCAGCAATGAAAGAATCTTTCTGTAAAGGAAGTCACAGTAAAATTTAAGAAATAAAAAAGATTATGTATGCTATTTGAAATTCTATTAAAAATGATTTTTTTCATGTTGTCTAAAATGATATTATTTTTGAAGATGGACATATGCATATTAGCTGTGGGGACTGGAAAAGAAATTAAATCCTACTGTAATTAAATAAATTTAAAAAGTTACCCTCATGAAAATTTGTATTAGATCGTAGTAAGTCAGGATTCTGATTAAGCAAAGTAGTTAAGCACATGCCTAATCTCATGCATAAGAGTAGTCCCATTTAAAACACTGGGACTATTCCCATGCTGAAAGTTAAGATATGTTTACATTTCTTATAGAAATCAGTACCAATATGTCCAGCATGTCTGTCTAACTTTGGGACTGTGTTTCTACATTATTCATCTTCACACAGCATTATTGTATCCTACTAACTCTACTCTGCTAGGTTAATAAGAATGTCTCAGTTTTGTTGCTACGGAAGACTTGCCATAATAGAGACTGATACTACACCAATGCAAAATAACACATGTAGTTTAGGGACAGAAATATACCTACACAACAGGCATTAGGATTCAGTGAACTCTTTTCTCAGTTGCTCACAATCTCATATTTCGAAAAATAGAATTGTCCAAGATTTTAAATATGCATTTTTGACAATCCTGAAAGACCTAATGTATTAACTAATTTTCACACTGGACTATCTCCTGCAGTCTGATGAAAACTAGTAAGCCATTAATCCCATGCTTTTTTTTGACGGTTGGTGGTAAAATATAATTTCTCCTGCTTCTGGTTCCTTTTTAAAAGAAATATTTCCCTTTTCCATTTCACTTTCTCAGATTAACTGTTTAACTGTCTGCTGCATGTAACAGTTACTCAGCATTCTGCAGAACATAACAATTCCAAGGTGACCTACTCCGGATGCACTGCTGCACTGTCATTTGCATTCTTTCTATTTTAATTCCATTAAGTACCGCTCAAGGGAAGAGAACATACCCCAACAGTAATGAGCAATGAGACAGAACTACAGAGACAGTTGCTCTCTGAAATGTACTCCAGCACCAGCGCCAAGATTATAGCAAAGTAGTTCTGACTTAAGTGAGCCATAAATTTAAATTTAAGAAACTTAGAACAGGTGGATTTTTCTAAGTAGGCTAAAAGAATGAGAAGATGTGAACAAAAATTCACAGTGCAAGATTTTGATTTTTAGTATTTGCTCAAATTATAAAAATACTTCTTTTGTTTTTAACGAATAGGCCTGAGTTGATGAGATAGTTTGCTAAGGGTCTATACACTTCAATGCACCTATTTACATACATAAAGGATTTTAATAAAAGTAGTGTGAAAAAAAATGCAGACTAGACTGATATCCACCATTAAACACACACAGCTGATCAGGGCTGCTAACTGTCTCCTCATCCCTCTCATACCATGGCAAAAGCCTAGCAAAATAGTCAGCCAACCCAGCTTCTTGAGACAGGGGAGTCAATTAAATTCCAGTGTCAAGGACCCTTCTTTGAAAATAACATGCTTCCTCCTTAAGCAAAAGAATTTTCAAGCGCTTCAACTACTGTGGTGTCACAGATGGATAGTGACAGATGTGGGGGGGTCATGTTTAATGGTCAGAGCTGGAGTCCATGGCCAACTGCTAGAACCAAGGGTCAGAGACAGGTTACTAGGAGTAAGGCGCAGCTGGATCTGAACATGGAGCTATCATAGCCACAGGCAAATGCTTTGACCAGCCACTGAACTGCTGCTGCTTCTAGGTTTAAGAAGCAGAGTAATAACTCTTTCAGTCAACCAAGCAGTGTAGCCAAATCAAGTGGCTGTGCATGATAGGTTGCCTGGAACCTGGCTCTGCAGCACACTCTGATTTTTGACATAGAGAAGCATTATCATGGAGGGGGAGTTTCACCTATACCAGTGTTTCTCAGAGTGGACCGAGGGCCTGCTTTGGGAAAGCCGTTAGTGGGCCTATTCTACTTTGTTAACCTAAAGAGTCCATAGCCATGGAGCCTCACAGCTCCCATTAGCTCTGGTTTGCCATTTACAGCTAAGGGGAACTGTGGGAAGCGGCTTGGCCAATGGGAGCTGCAAGGCTCTGTGACTATGGACCCTTTAGGTAAACAAAATGGCATGGGCACCCAGCCCACTTTGAGAAACATTGACCTTCACTAAAGTTTCTAACTCTTCCAATTATGATCCTCAGTTTCCAATTGCTTATAACTTTGGTAAACCCAAACAATTCAAGCTGATTTTTTACTCTTGTTCTTTGCTTCAAACTACTACTACTTCTTTATTTTGGGGGTTGAAAGTTGAGCAAAAATTGTGCAGTCATTTTAGGGAACAAGGCTAAGAAGAGATAAGGTCATTTTTAAATTCATTTTGGAACAGTTATGACACCTCCATGATTTGGAGCAGGTCCTTGATGTTTGACAGAGCCTCACCTTGGGGTCAGAGAGCATCCTTTGGCTGACTATATATCCTGTGAAAATTACCATTTGCACATGATGAACAAAATGTGTTCGAAAGTGGTCCCTTCCTTTTTCAGCAGCAATGTGTATTCTCCTGGCCCCTCATGAGCCTCCTGCATCAATATGAAACAGCCACCACTGGATTTGGACTACAGCCTTCCCCACTAATCTTTTCCCTCTAATCTTTTCTCCTGCATGTGCGGAATAATGTTACAAGCACCAATGCATGTGTGAATGTGCACTATCTCTAGAAACAAAACCTAGCTGTGGGTGCTCTGCTAATCAGCTAGGCAGCATTTGAATCTCTTCTGAGTGGCTGCATAGCACGTAGCATACAGGGAACGCAGGTCCTCCCCCAATGAATTCTAAGTTTACCTCTTCCAGTTGGTGTAAAAAAATCTCCAAATTTCACACCTCTTATTATTGAGCAAAAGCCCTATAACCCTGCCTCAAGAGGAAGGCAAATATCAGCCATTAATTTTACATAAGGAATAACAGATTGTTGCACCAGGTTACAGATATGACTAGGACCCAGGGCTCTAATATGGTTGAATCAACTGAGTCTTATTCACTTAAGGTAAGATTCTGGACCAAGTCTTGTTCCAACTTTTTTGATAAAGTGGACTGACATCACTGTTTGACTAAGAGTCAAATGATCAAGACCACTTGTTAATTTTATTTTATAATTTCAAAACAAGCTAGACAATGTCACCTATTCCTAAACAAATTCCTGTGGATAGCAAAATTTTTGTATCATTGGTAATATTACTCCACAAAACAAATTTCATCTTTCACACCCTGGTTTATATATATATATATGATGGATTTTTCTGTGTTGATAGCAGGCCTCATGATAAGTAGACCCTGCTTCCCCACATGCATGCTCTTATAATGTTCCCAAGATTAGTGAGGACTCAGAAGAGAAGCAAGACTATGTAAGGCCACCATTTTCTTTTTCTCAGCTTGCTTCACAGCCTCTGGGAGTCATGGCTCTGCGCTCATGTTGCCCATCAGTACCCAGCGCAAGCTAGGGAAGCGAGTGATCCAATCAGTTGATCAAATTTGGTCATATGCCACCTGAGGTACATTGCACATAAAAAAATTAGTACACAGACTCTGAGTTCCACAACTACAAATCTACTTGCTTTATGGTCATGCAAGTTAAGCCATAATATCCTGTTCATTGTGATTTTGGGTGAAATAATGTAAATCATAAACACATAAGATTTGGATCGGCCTATCTTTCCAGTCACTCTTTGGCTACATCTACACTGCAGGCTTCTTGTGCAAGAACAGACGTTCTTGCGCAAAAACTTGCGAAGTGTCTACACTGCACGCCCATTCTTGCACAAGTAAATTTACAGTAAAGCATTGGAACAGAGGGCTTCTTCCACAAGTTATTCCTCTCCCCACGAGGAATAAGCCCTCTTGCGCAAGAAGGCAGTGTGGACGGGCAACAGGGGTTTCTTGCGCAAGAAATCCCTATAGCTAAAATGGCCATCAGAGCTTTCTTGCGCAAGAGAGCATCCACACTGCCATGGACGCTCTTGCACAAAAGCACATGGCAGTGTGGACATGCTCTTGTGCAAGACCTTTTGCATAAGAACTCCTGCGCAAAACAGTTCTTGCACAAGAAGCCTGCAGTGTAGACATAGCCTTTGGCTTTACTCTAGTCTACATAATTTCTAGTATATAAAAAGATAAGGTCTTGGAGATTGAAAAGAGGAAACTCTTCAATAGCCCCCTAATTAGAGCAGACATATCATAGAGATTTATATCCCAAAAGCACACCGGTGCCATTTCATGTCAGAAAATCTTGATTCCCTCTTCAGGCACAAAGGGAAACACTCCAAATAAACTCCTGTTTATATGTTTTGAAGTTTCAGAGATGCTCTTCTGCTTTTAAAGTCCTATTCCTGGTTCCCAGAGTCTCAACACACCATTAACGCTGCTCTCCAGGGGGCATTACTCAGATCAATTTTTCAATTTGTAAAGGTCATTTTGAATTCTAATCCTATCCTCCAAAGTGCTTGCAACCCCTCCCAGATTTGTGTCATCTGCAAATTTTGTAAGCAAGTTTCCACTCCATAGACCAAGCCATTAATTAAAATGAAAACACCCAGAGCTGACTCCTGCAGGATGCCATTAGCTATGTTGTCTCAGTTAGGCAGCAAACCACTAATAACTACTTGTTGTGTATGGTATTTTGACCAGTTGTGCACACACTTTACAGGAATTTCATCTAGAACACATTTCCCCAGTTTGTTTATGAGAATGTCATGAGGGACTATGTCAAAAGCCTTACTAGCCTCCTCTAACCTCCTTCCCCAAGATCTCACATCTACTGCTTTTCCCCTATCCATGGCCAGTACTCATGAAACAGAAGGAAATTAGGTTGCTTTAGCATGATTTATTCTTGACAAATCCATGCTGGCTATTCCTTCTAATCTCCTTATCTTCCAAGTGCTTACAAACTGTTCAGTAATTCATTCCAGTATCTTTCCAGGTATCAGAGTTACACTGACTGATCTATAATTTCTCATATAGGCGCAGAGTTCGCTAACCAGGGGGCTACATGCCCCCCCCCAACCTTTCTGCGAAGGCCTAGAAGCATCTCTATACTATACTCTGGGCGGGACCCTTCCCTTTTGCTGTCCTAGGCCTTTCTACCTCCCCCACCTTCTCTGTATTCCCTCCTTTATATTAAACCTTGTTTCCTACATTGGACACAGCTGTGAATGTCTCCCTCCATGACTGGGAGTTCTGGCATCTGCCAGTGAGTGTGTGACTGAGCTATTTGCCGTCAGGCTCCCCTCCCCCTTCTGCCTAAACTCAGGCGGGGATCTCTAGACAATATTACAGGGATCTTTCCCTGTTTTGGCATTCCTTTATGTGTTTGTTTCTATTATCCAAGCTATCGGATGATAGGGAATTTTATTTTTTAAAAAGCATCTCATACATTTCATAACTTCCCAGGGTAGAAATCTTTGCCAGTGTATCGGAAGCACTTTCAGGACCAGTAAACTTTTCTAAGTACAGGTCCTAGAACTGTGCTCAGACAGAAAAAACTCAAATTAGTTAAACCGTGTCCCCTCCAAGCTAGCCAGTCTGGGGGAATTAGAGAGGGGACTGGAACAGGCAGCAAGGGTCACCCCCCCACACTCACACATTCACCCCAGTGGTGGGAAGCAAAGCAACCTGGTCCTAGCTCACTATGCTATGCTGCCCCCCAGCAGTGTTGCTCAGGGGAGCTATGCTGGCTGAGGCCAAGTCACTCTGCTTCTTACCACTGCTGGTGAATGTGGGGGTGGGCCCAACTCCTGCTGCCCCACTGGTCCCCTAGGCTGCACTGGGTCCCATGGGGCAGATTCTCTAAACGGTCCAATGGACAGGATGTCTTTGTCTCCAAGTAATAAAGAAGCTATGACTACAGCCTGTTCACCTGCAGCTCGAATGGTATAGGAGCTGCTACAGCAGTTCTGTGCCACTTGAGGATCATGCTGTGCAGAGAAAATTCTGGAGCAGTATCTGCAAACATTAGGGATGTCTTATGCCAGTGGGGTGGTGCAAAACAACTGCAGTGCCACCCCGGATCAGGTTGAACTATTCTTTTTCCCATTTGGAATCTTTGCCTATGTGAATTGTTGCTCAGAGAGGAGGAAGTTTGCATGTCAGGAAAATTGCTTCCTATTGCAGTGTGAACAACCCAACTGGTAGCAAACTGGCTGTTTGCCATTTAAAATTGAACAGCCAGTATTAAACTGTGTCAGTTATTTTGTATTCTTTAATGCTTCTAGTCACATACTGGAGCAACAGTGTTCTCAGATCATAATGAGTTCAGTTCAGATCGACGAGGAATAGAAAGACAAGGAAGTTTGCCTGTCATAAAATTTGTTTTATGTTCCATTGTGAATTGCTAACTGGCAGCTGGTCAGTCATTTGGAGTTTAAAGGTCTAGGGACACCTGTGTCAGGTGCATCCCTTTTTTAATCTAACAGGGCTAAATTTATGTGAAATAGATGACAGCTTGAACTGTTAACTGCGATCAAGCTGCCATTTCCCAGTTAGATTGTCCATTGGACAATCAAAAAACTGATACCCATGGCTAGTCAGCTTTATTGATTGGTACATCCTGATCATAATTCTTGTTACTGGACAAATAGCTCATGGGGACATTTTAATTTTCAGTGTATAAGAAAAACTGGTGCCTGCTTTAAGGCCCAGTCCAATGCCCACTGAAGACAATGGCAAGAATAATTAATGAGTGACGAATCAGTCCTCTTGTGTTCTTCCTCCCTCCTCCTTGTGTATTATAATTGCATTTAATAGCACTTGAGGAAAGAAAAGAGGTTTTTTTTGTCCTGGTTTTCCACATGTTGACATTCAAATATGGTGACAAATCATCTCGAGTCATGGTGGATTTTTATGCAGTAGTGGATTCAGCATTTTAAAAGATTACCTGGCATAGTGAAAGGTGAAGGAGTCAAAATTGTCATTTGAAAATGGAAGGTGCTATCAACTGTGGAATCTATATCAGATTTGAAGCTATTGTTTCTCTCTCCTAAATAGTGACCCAGATCATGTTCTGGAATTCCAGGTACAGGACAGAATGGAGGTTGTTGGCTATTTTTTAAAAACGGTGTTCCCTCTCTGCCTGGGGTGCTGGAACGGTTTGTATAGTGGGGATGCTGAGAGCTATTCAACCAAACTATAAACCCTGTAAATAATAGAAGCCACTTCAAGCCAGGGGGTGCAGTAGCACCCCTTGTTCCAGCACTTATGCTCTCTGCACTAGTTTTTCAATGGCACTTGGAAGATGCATTTCTTGGATGTAATCCTATTTATAATGAAGGTACAGAACTCTTGTTTCCCCACACACAGTAGGAACAAATAGGAGGCAGTTTCCTTGTTCAAGGCTTTTGCTCCAGTCTAGCACTCTGTCCAAAAGAAGATCTCTTTTGGCTTTCTCCCTGGGCCACATTATCAATGCTTCTCTTGCTGTGGTGTGGCCTTCCTGTAAGGTGTCCATATTTTCTGAACCAAAATTAGGGACACGTTAGGCCCCAACCTCCATTAGCCACATCCCTGACCCCCATTAGCCACGCCCCTTGCCACAAGAAGTCCCACCCCTGGAGGCAGAAGTCCCGGGGTCAAGATGGACACATGACCAGAAAGGGTGTCTTGTGACCCCTCTAAGAACTCCTCCCACTGGGAACCCCCCCATGCATCTATCCTGCAATTGCATTAATTAACCCAATTTGCATTGCATTAACTCGTGGGGGAGAGGCTAGGGGAAGTGTTCCCTCTAAGATTTTCCTCCCATGAGTGGAGTGAATTTTATCTTGTGCACCAGTATTGAGTTCATGTGTGCTTGTTTGGATGTGTGCCACTGTGGCACCCAAGTTATTAAATATCAAAGGGTATGTCTACACTTGCACTCATTTTTGAGGAGTAACTCCAAACCAAGGGGTTTGGTTCAAACTAACGCTTCCCGGTGCGCACTTTCACTTTCTAAACAGCTGTTGATCGGAGTAACGTGCCGGCGAAATCATGCTAATGAATCGTGGGATATTTAAATCCCTGCTTCACTGACTATTTCGAATGTCTACATTTGCATCCCTCATTCGAACTAGGGTGCAAGTGTAGACATACCCTTATAAACCTCTCCCTTTTCCCTCTACCACCATGTCTCCTACCTTCCCCTGGCCCCATCTGCTCCCCTGGTGCCTGCTACCTCCCACACCTCAACTTCCTCTGCTGTCCTGACTCCTGCCCTTCTCACTCCCCTCAGCCCTTTGGGGACTTGCTCCCCTCCCCTGCACCAGCCCTTTTCTTCCCCTGTATCCACTCCTACTCTAGCCCCACTCTGATCATCTGTAGCTACTCCATCCCATCCCTTCTCCCAACACCTCCCTCTACCCACCTGCCCTGCCTCTGTCCTCTGGTGCCCGTCCCTCTTCTCCACATGTCTGCCCTTCTGCTTCACCCCCCACTATCTCCTGGCACCTGCACCTTCCCTTTCCCCTGCACCTTCCTGGTGCCTCCCCTTTCCTCACTGCCCCTGCTCTCCTTGCCCACTTTCTCCCTGGTGCCCACCCCCTCACCATCCTTTGCCACAGTTCTCCTCATGACCCTCTGTGCCCTCACACATGACTTGCTCTATCCCCTGATGTTGTACCAATAAAAGCAAGCAGGATCTTATGAGGGGGATAAGGCAAAAAGCCACATTTATTGTAAAAGGAAAAACAAACAAACAACAAAAACAACAAAAAATAAAAAATAGAACCGCTCTCTGTAGAGCCGGCTGCGTGCACATCGATGTCCACAATACCTGAGGCTCTTTACCAATACTCCCCCTTTCGCATTCTCCACCAAAATGTTGTACCAATAAAAGCAAGCAGGATCTTATGAGGGGGATAAGGCAAAAAGCCACATTTATTGTAAAGATAATAATAAAGAATAAAGAAAAGATAGAAGCAAACATTCATTCAATCATTCATTCAGGTTCTGTGTAGTTGTTATAGTTACCAGCCTGGAAGTTGCTTGTGACAGAGTACTGGCCAGGTATTCTGTACACAAGTGATGGTAGTGGGGAGCAAAGTCCTGATCAGATGCACATCTGAAGCTCCTGGTAGGCTGGCAGCAGAACCTTGGACTCTGACTCCATAGTCTTTTGGTCCAGTCTTTATAGGAATTTCTTCCTATGCCAGACTATGGGAATTGCTGCGTCATGCTGATGTCTACAGGGTGGCTGCCAGGTGCTCGTCAGTGATCTCATAGGGTGGACCTCCAGTCTCCAGTTTTTCTCCACTTGACACCTTTTAGTTGCACTGGCACCTGACGCCTTCTTCAGCCCTTTGATACTGTATTCTCAGGCTGGCACCTCTCAAACCATTCATTCATTGTCCAAGCACTGTCTTTCTTACATACATTCCCTAATTAATGTTTCACATACAGTATTTTGTATAATAATAATTTTACATATACAAGAGTTGTAGTTACAAAAAGTTACAAAAGTTTCTGGGTGGCATTTCTTAAAACATTCTCTCTGAGTGCTGAGTTAGTTACTGTTATAGTTACAATGTTTCACTTTGCGATTAGGGTTAATTGGTTCACAATGCTTTGAAGAGAACGGGCGTCAATTGTGTAACAATGCCCTTAATCAATTATAGGGCTTGGCTCCCAGAGCAGAGTTAGTGGCTTGACAAGCAGCCACTTGCAAAAGTTTGAGCGTGCCCTGGGACACAGAGAGGGGAGCTGTTTCTGGCTACATAGTATTATATTCTTAACAAATTATATTCTAGAGGGGCAATAATTATAAATCTAAACATTTAACAATCTTAACAAATAATAATAATAAACCTAAACACTTATCAAGCTTGATAACACTAAATCTAAACACTTTAACAAGAATAAATCTAAACACTTATATGCTTCTTCTACTTGGGGAATCATTTTTAATACTTTAGTATGTTATCCCTACACTGAGTTCCTCATGCCCACCCCTCCTTTCAATGCCTCTTCCCCCGGCCCCCACTCCTCCCCTCTCCTTTTCCCCCTATTGTTCCTCCCCTCTCCCAGCATCACCCTGTCCCCTCCCTTCTCCCACCTCCACTGACACTGGCCGTCCTATCCCTCCTCCTGCCCTTTTCCTCATTGTTTCCTCTTGGCCCCCTGGCATTTGTCTCTCCTCCACCCTGCCCCTTGGTGCCTACCCCTTTCTTCTCTGCCTTGTACCACACTCCTCACCCCCACCTTCCCCTTAATTCTTCCCCTGCTCTTTCCCTCACCTTCTACCTTCCACATGCAAAGCAGTTTGCGAGACTGAAGCCAGACTATGACGCTATTTTTATTACCATGGTCCGGCCTCAGAAGTCCCCGCAGACCTGGCTCCAGCTGCTCCCGGGGCAGGACCATATGCCGAGACTGGAGCAGAGGCCACCCACAGTTCTATTTTTAGTACCATGGTCCCAGTTCCTGTGGGCTGCCCACATCCAGCTGGAGTCAAGAGGCCGCTGCACAAGGCCTATTCCGGTGCGGCTGCCCCAGCTGGAATGCACCTGGTGTCGCTTCCACTTGACTCCAGCCGTCCATTATTTCAAAATTATTTCAAAATAATGGAATGGCTGTGTGGACGCTCACACTGTTATTTCAAAATAATGCTAGTTATCTTGAAATAACGGTGCAGTCTAGAGGCCCCCTCACAGGTTTTATGACTGCCTGAAGCATCAGGAAGATAAGTAGCCCTCATAATTATCTTAACTTCTTTGCTACTTAAACACAAATAAAGTAAGTGCATCCGTCTTACTATTAATCTTAGACAGAATGCTGAACTTGCACAGAGTTCTTGGTAGAGACCCATTTATCATTCACTGTATAAACACATGCATCTACAGGGCTATAAAATGGATTAATAATGTAACAACTATAAAGCCACTGACAATTAAAGTACAATTGCTTTTTATCCTCCATTTCAGAATTTGAAGCATTAGCCATGTAACACAAGACTTAGATTCTATTTCACTGTCATTTCCTTCTATTTGATCTAAATGTTTCCCACTTTTGTAGTAATCTGAAAATCATTGGGATAAATAGCAGTTATGAGAACCTGCATTTCACAAGCACTGCAGATGCTATACTGAAGACAGGTATACATCTAATTCAGCTCATAAATCACACAGCATCTGAGCAACGGGGTATATGATTACATATTTGAAGTATTTCAGGCCTAATTGTGGAATCTCCATCTCTGAAGATATTTAAGAGTAGGTTAGATAAATGTCTATCAGGGATGGTCTAGACAGTATTTGGTCCTGCCATGAGGGCAGGGGACTGGACTCGATGACCTCTCAAGGTCCCTTCCAGTCCTAGTATTCTATGATTCTATGATAATTACTCTTCTTCAGAGCAAGATGTTGCAAAGGTTGACAAGGATTCCATATAAACAATATCAAACACAGGAATGGGATTTAGTCATCCGCCTCTCTCTTATACCAATATAAATCTGGAGTAACTCATTCGGAATCAGTGCATTTAGTCTGGTTTGAGAGAAGAATCAGGCCCATAGGTTTTAATCTGACTGTGGTATTAGCAAGAAGTGGGACTTCTTTCTTTGGATACCTACAAATGCATTTTTCGAACAACATGCAGGGATTTTGCTGCATATTTCTCACTGACACTGGTAGAAGTTGTGCAGAAAACTTCCTGGGTATCGCTTTTTAAAATCTCTATTTGCATTTCTATTGGTAATTAGAGATCACTCTAAGTAGTTTAGCCTGTCCATGTTTATACCCAGGGCTCTAAGGGCACAGCTACACTAAAAGGGAAGGTTGACTTAAGATATGCTACGTTAATTACATAGCTGGAGTTGGCATATCTTAAATCACCATCCACACAGCAGGAGGTCGACGTGAGCAAACGCCCTGTTCGCTTCCCTTGTTCCTCATGAGGAGCATGAATACCGGCACCGATGGGGGTGCCCTCTCAGTTCGAGATAGTGGGTCTTCTCTAGAACCACTAAATTGAACCCCCAGAAGATCGACCGTGGCAGCGTCAATCTTCCACATAGAGTAGGCATGGACTAACTGAGCAGAAATGAGGGAAAATGTAACTTTTTGTTAAAATACAGAAATGAATCTATTAAATAGAGTAGGCTGAGGAAGAAGAGATCCCTTTGTCACCATACATGTTCTGCATTCAAACACACAAAAGGGACTGATTTTCAGTTGTTACTTAGGCAAATCACCCATTTGATATGAGGAAAATATACCTGCTTTGTTAATGACTTCAGAGCCCAAAAGAATTTTATAGTTTGCAAAATTGTCTTATGACCTTCTAAAGAACTGTAATGTTATTTCCAAACAGTGGTTTTGATTCTTCTGCATCTACTTGGTCAAAACTACCAGGGAGTTCAATGCCCAGCTCTTCTGATGCATTCAGGGAGCTTTGTGAGGCTATGCTTGTGTAATCCAGTCAGAAAAGGGGCCTACATTATTCAGGAATTGAGGGATTGTATATGGAATCCTACACTGACAAATATCTTGCAATTGTTGGCATAGGGCCTGCAGGGTTGTTGACAGATGCAAAACAGGAGTATGGTTAATGCTTCTCCCTGTTGTGCTAATACTCAGCTGCATCGTTAAGGCAAAACAGATCTAAGTAGCCATGTAATAAAGCAGATACCTGCCTGTTCTAGGTCTCTGTATAATAGTTTATACTTACCCATTAGTTTGAAGAGAAAAAAGTTTCCTAAATGTTGCTGGAGGCTCACTAGCATCTCCTCACATTAAAGTATTTCTTGACCATGGCCATGTACAGACTGTCTGGGGCAAATGCTGGCAATCTCAGTAAGGACCAGTTACACAAAATGGAAATTTTTACATCAGAGACAAGGGTGTGTGTGTGAGGTAATTTCTTTTATTGGACCAATTTATGTTGGTGAGACAGAAGCTTTTGAATCCTCCTTCCTTGGTCTAAATGAATCATGCTTGGCATAATCCAGTTATCTGGAGGTAAATGGTCCCATAATCTCACAGACACCAATGACATTTGTTTCATTAGTAAAATGCAAATTCCTGTGAGGCATCATGTAAAAAGCTGCAGTCTGCACCCAATCAGGTATAAATGTATTTCAAGCAAGCACCATCAACTATAACTAAAGTGCTACCAGACCATTTGCTTGCTGTTTTTTTTCTGTAACAGACTAACTCGGCTACCCCCTGAAGCTCCTACACAATCTAGGTATCTTCACAGATATTCCATTATGCAAGTCCAGCACGTACAACCCTACATCAACAGTAATAAAGTAAGCTGTCCAGCCTTCCAGCTGTATAACTTTCAGTAACAATGTTTCTTCACTACCAATCATGTTCCAAATATACTTCAGATGAATGTGGTCATTAATATATTTGAGCACTTTCTCGTTCTTCAGTATTACTCATCACAAAATCAGACAGTTATATTTTAAACAATATCAGTGTGTAATTCTAGATATGCACACGATTCAGAGAGAGTTCCATCTCTTACTGCATTCTAATCTACTATAGTGTGGTGCTGCACTGCGATTTCCATCAACCACATGTTTAGGCATTCAAGGATATTCTTTTAGAAGAGTTTTCACAAAGAGACGCATTGCTCTGCATATGGGAAAAACAGAAGCAGTTTTTCCCAAATGCAGAAAAACCGGTACAAAAAATGTGTAACTAGAAGAAATAGCACATTCCTCTCTTATCTGGACCTGAAAAAACAAAATGACCTGGCATAATAGTTTAAGGCCAGAAGACCTTAAGATCATGTAGTCTATTTACTTGTATAATTCAGGCCATAAAATTTCATTCAGTAATTCCTGTATCAGGCTCATAACCTCTGGCTGAGCTAGGCATAACTTTTAGAAAGACATCTAATCTTGATTTAGATATTGCATGCTCAGAATTGATGCAAGGACATATTTGTTTTAGAAAAAAAGTATTTTAGACTATACATAAGGGCTACGTCTAGACTACATTCCTTTTTCGGAAAAGGGATGTAAATTAGACGTATCGCAATTGCTGATGAAGCGGGGATTTAAATCTCCCCCGCTTCATTAGCATAAAAATGGCTACCACTTTTTTTCCGCACGGAGCTTTGCCGGAAAAAAGCGCCAGTCTAGACGCTGATCTTGCGGAAAATAAAGCCTTTTCCGAAAGATCCCTTGATAAGGCATTCAAGGGATCTTGATAAGGGATCTTTTGGAAAAGGCTTTATTTTCCACAAGATCAGCGTCTAGACTAGCGCTTTTTTCCGGCAAAGCTACATGTGGAAAAAAGTGGCAGCCATTTTTATGCTAATGAAGCGGGGGAGATTTAAATCCCCGCTTCATTAGCAATTGCGATACGTCTAATTTACATCCCTTTTCCGAAAAAGGGATGTAGTCTAGACGTAGCCAAGGAGTATGCAGATCCCATCACCACAAGATGTGATGGGTCAAAAGCTTAGCAGGACTCAAAATAGACTAGCTGTCTGTATGGAAAGTGACTACACAGCACTACCATAGTCAGACGCCCTCCCTGCTTGCCCCACCCCCCACACGCTACTCAAAAAAGCCAGCTGGCCATGTCCAAAGTACTACTCACCCCTTCCATCTGGATCACAGCTGTTCACGGACACACATGGCATCTCAGAATCAAGATATTCAATTTTGGGACAAAATATTTTGTTTTTCAACAAAAACCAAATACAGGTTGAACCTCTTTAGTTTGGCACTCTCTGGTTCCGCATGATTTTAGTTAGCTGGATGTCCACTTATCATGGGAGTGGCCAAGTTTCCTGTGGTCCCATAGAGTTTGTTTACAGCCACCAGTCCTGGCACACTGTGCTGTTATTTAGCTCTAATTTACCCCTAAATGCCTTCTAAGAGCCCAGTAACTAATGGAAGCGCAGGTAATGCTGCTAGGCAATATTGACCTCCCGTGGTTTGGCAAATTCTCTGGTTTGGCACCAGTCAGATCTTGAGGGTGCTGGACTAGAGAGGCTAGAACTATACTTGTCAATTTTTAAGATTTCAATTTTTCAACAAAGAAATCATTTTTTTCCTGTGGAAAGCAGATACTTTTCACACAAAAAAGTATAGTTGGAGGTGGTTACTTGGTTTGGCTTTGAATATCTTCATTTCTGATCTCATCTTGTCATTTCATATGTAACAGCTAACAAAATTAATGAAAATAAAAAATATTATTCTGCTGCTCTTCAACCTTCCTAAGCACCTACATTTTATTGCTGTATAATAGGTTGTTAATCTATAAATCCCCACCTTCATAAGAAGCTTGATGTCAAATCCTTCTCATGGAGGCTGCTAATGGGATTGAAATATAGCAGCAGCGGCTGCTATACAAGTGTCCACATCTTTTGAGCATCCTTTAGCAATTGTCTATGATGCTTCCCAAATGTTTGACAGTCTCTGTAAAATTGATGAAAATAATAATTTCATCCCATGAATACCCATGGAAGCTTCACTGGCTAATGTTCAGCTTGCAAGTTCTTAAAGCATTGTGTAAGTGCTAAGGATTACTGAGAGCAGAGGTATATAGACAATACTGGAGACAAGCTAGCTACATATCTGTGGTCCTCAAAATGTTCTTATTCCACTCAACTAATTCATCCACCCCTTGTGAAAACATTTCACTTTTCATGGCAGCCACTGCTTATGAACGTGGCAGAACAGATATAATATGTGCTAATTTGTGCTTGGGGACTAGAGAGAAAGTGAGAGATGCTGTTCCATCCAGTATTTCATTTACAAGAGATTTTCCTCAATTACTGTATTACATGGTGAAATTGATTTTATTAATTATAATTACAGTAATCGTCTGTATTTTTGTAAAAGAATATATTAATCGGGAGCTTGTTGAGATGTTTAATAGGCTATCATGGCTATTAAATCATCAATTTCCACTGTCCCTGTGAACCTGCTGATTTGCTTTTATTCCCAACAATGTGCTCTACCGTAATTCATGAAGGCAGAAATCCAAATGCATCTTGGCAAGGAAACAAAAGCTCTGATGAAGTGAACATTAACAGTGTGATTTGCTCTAAGATGGTGATACATTCCTCTTTTCATGCCACCCTTCATTGGGCCCCTTTCTGGTTATTCATAATTAAAGGAATTATTGAAAAATGTAGGACAGTATTTCTATAACATGGATCATTCCTGCCTTCCTATGAACTGCCCAGATTAATTTGATGATAAATCTTCAAAACTGGTGTGACCCATTCACTATAAGATTGTCCTTGAAAATTTATAAGGAAAAATGCCACAGCTGAAAAGAAGACTAGATGTTTGTATAAGCAAAATGTTATAACATGCATTATAATCCCAGGAGCAAATTGAGCATGCAGTGTTGCTTTTCTTAGATATTGCACTGACATTTAAATTTTAGGGAAAGAACAGTACTAGAAGCATGTTGCAATGGGCAAATCATTGTTTGTCCTGGATAGGTGCACTAAATAGGAAAGAAGATACATGGAATCAGGCCATAGGGGGGCCATAAATCAGCTGATTAGCATCAGGAGCTTCAAGTAAGAACATAAGAACAGCCATACTGGGTCAGACCACAGGTCCATCTAGCCCAGTATTGCGTATGCCAACAGTGGCCAATGCCAGATGCCCCAGAGGGAGTGAACAGAAACAGGTAATCATCAAGTGATCCCCCTCCTGTCATCCATTTCCAGCCCCTGACAAACAGAGGCTAGGGACACCATTCCTACCCATTCTGGCTAAAGGTGGAGCAAAAAAGCTAGTATAGGAGCATATCTGAGAGATGGAAGATAACGGAAGGTTTAGCAATTTTCAAGTCCCTCCTGGGGCAAGATGCCTTACATTGGACTAACAACACTCTGCTCAAAATAACACTCATGTAAATGCAAAGTAACCCTGCTGACTTCAGTCAGGAGACTGGACAATGTGGGTCAGATTCTGTGAGGCAGTGAGCAATTCCCACTGATGTCAATAGTAGTAGAAGGGGCTTAGCAGGATCAAACCCAGCATTTGTGGAAACACTTATCGGCATTCTCAGAGCCAGTGTGATGGAGAATAATTGTGTAGCCTTGTGTTGTGGTTTATTCTGCAAATCTGTTTTCACTTCTGTGACTGCTATTAAATGTTTAGAGCCAAATAGACACAACAGATTCTTTTAAATATAGACAGTAATTGTATTTTACCAGATATTTGTGGCATGAAAGCTTGCATGTGTCAACACTTACAAAATTAAACCTCTACAAAGGGTAGTAAAAGTAGAGCAGAACAGATTCTGTGGTCTGAATTTCCCCTGAAAGTACTTTACCACTAATGCTATTTTGTACATGTATCATCCTTTCTCCAGTATAGTTCTCTTTTTCTGTCATTCTGATGTGAGAACTGATAAAACTTAAAACATAAAGAAGAAGTTCTTCCCTATGTCTACGCCTTTTATTTCTCCTTTTTTTGCCATTGAGGTGATGTTTTTAAGGAATAGCAAGGAGACATTTCTGAGAAGTTATACTCCTAACTACATGTATTAGGGACTTTTTTTAAAATTAGGTAAAGTGAAATTATGCGAACTAGTTTCTTGTTTCTAGTTTAACACATTACACTGAGCAGGCTTTCTTACCCCAGTCCTGGCTATACTATTGTACATGGGCAGACCTCTGCACCTGAGTAAAGCCCTATTAACTCCATTTACTTGAATAGAGCTCTGCTTATATGCAACACATCCCAGGATTGGGTCCTTTACTTACAGTGATTAAATAGTTACCAAACCAAAACTGAAAAATCCTAACATTTTGATTCTTATTCAGACTAAGGTCTCTTTACACCATGAGCCACTGAAATGTATGTAAGTTATATGTAAATGTTACTTACAAGGGAATGTTAACATACACTACAATTTAGGCTTCAGTGTTGCTGGAGTACAATATATTCACTGTATTCATCCACTCTTCCATTATCAACTTTTAAAATTTGTTCAAGTTTGCATCACCAACTCTCCCACTACAGAATGTTTACTTGAACCAAGTTCTCCCTTGGAGAGAAGAGACATTGGCAATGCCTACTGACCAGGGGAATGAATCAAACAGCTTAGACCCAGAAAGATTAGAACCATACAAAGTGCTTAGCCCCACTGTAATAGGTGGCATGTGTGGGCGGGAAGCATCTTTTTATGTTTTGGGTTGTCAAAGAAAATTAACAAAGAGAAGGAGGGTGAAGAATGATTTAGTCAACTAGTGTAAAAGGTGAGTTTGAAGCTCAAAGAAAAGAAGCAGGCTGGGCTTTGGCCAGGTTACATTTTGCTACCCTGAGCAGCAAAAGGAAACCGAGGGAGGGTCACGGCTACTCCATCCTTTATGCTCTAGCATGGGAGGAGCATGGCCCCCAAAAATACAGTTATTCACAAATAACAGGCACATCTACAATGAGAGCAATGCTGACAACAGAGCTCAAAACCCAGGTGTTTTCTTAATGGCTCAGCTCTTGGAGTCAGGCGATTACCAGATCCTGAACCTCTCAGCTTTAATTAAAAAAAAAATTAAATAGGATAGCACTGGTCATCTGTATCATGGTCCATACCTACCTTAAGCAATACTACAAAAATCTGAGGTTTTTAAAAGTTATTTAAACTAGACTCAGATCTTACACAAAACAGAATGTAGACATTTTTTGAGGCCTGGGACCATTCCTTCTCTCCTATCAGTAACATAACAAATAAGGGCTTTGTTGGGAAGGAAAATAATGGGAAATTATTTTTTGGGAGGGAGAAAAAAAAAAAGCACTAAAAAGATATTAAACCAAAGTGGAAATGACAGAACAAACAGAATGAAAAGAAATTTTTTAGAAGACATCACAGGTGCACACCTTGTATTATTGTGAAAAATATATGAATATTAATATCCCTGTACAACTTTGAGGGGTATCAAATTTGGTCATCAATATGGTGTTGGTGTGTCTGAGCCTAAAAGAAACTTTTTAAAATTTGGTGATGTGCAATAAAAAAATTTGGAAATTTTCTTTTTCTTTTATTCTCCTAATGAAAACATTATATATTATTCCCTTCTCTTTGATTATGGGCAGTTATCTTCTTATGCATGCCATTCAGCATGCCTCCATCACTTTCTGTCATGAAGTAATATCAAAGATTATTTTGCTTTAGTAAATTTATTGAGGCCATTTTCCAATTAAATGCCATGAATGTCTGGACTTAGTAATCTTTTTGTTTGTTTATTGGCATCAACTCTATCAATTAAACCCTCAATTTCACGTAGCTAAATAAGCCTGGGCTGTTTCAACACTTCCTTTTGTTACTGCCTTGCACATAATCTCATTAATTAAAAATAAAAATTTTTAATCAGACATTTATATTGCTAGAAAGTATGAACTAGAGCGCCCTCTGTTGTATCCTGTGTCACAGTTCTAAGCAACTACTGGAAGACAGGAACAAATAGATTTTCTTCTTTCATTCTATACTGTGCAAAAAAAGAATTGTAATTATTTTAACAATACATAATGCCTGATAGAGCCAGAGTATCAACAGTTACAGTTATAGCTATCAACAGGTTGCAGTTACAGCTGCAAATTCCATCATTTATCTAGTGCCTGGAAAAAAACACAAAGATAAACATATGGAAATATTATCAGATTATTTATTACTTTGAAATAGAATTCGCTTTCTTTCAGTCATACGGCAAACAAGTTGAATTTTGTGACACTGGTTTCAGTTTGTTTTCATGGCTTTCCTTCAAATATTTTTTATTCTAATTATTTTTAGTTTGTATGGTATTTTGTTGTGTCTGGATACAATACTGTACAATATATTATAACACATATGGATATATTGGTATCTGTGGAAAAACTTGGATTCCCCAGGATTCCAAACATTCTGATTCTACTCCAGCAAAATGCTTAAGTGTGCGCTTAGTTTTAAGCATAAATACTTTTATCTGTGGCTCACAGTCACATTATTCCTATACATATTAGACATGGGGTTAAATGTGCAGCTGAATCAGAGCCAGAGGTGTCAGCACTTTGCTGGACTAAGCCCTAAGCTAACAGACAATATTACAATACACTGACATGTTTTTAATCACATAACTGCAGGACATGAAACATTTGTGAGACTGGGAACCTGCTTAGAACTTGACTACATTTGATTTGAACACAACTGTGCATGAAAGTATCAAAGCAGAAGACAACAACCACAAAGTTTGCTTGTACTCTTATCTTCCTTGATACATGAATAGGTTCCCAGTTTAAGACTGGGTTGGAAAAATTATGGTAAACATATTTTGAAGTTTAGTTACCTTTGGTCCTTCTGAGCTTACTTTTTATTATTTGGCTACCTCCTTTATTTTCCACGGTGGTATTATTTCTTCTTTATACCATACAGTTTTGTGCCACCATCATTAAGCAGTATAATTTTATTACAGTGCTGAATTGCACCAGTTCATATTTAGTAGGTCTACATTACCCTCAGGTAGTTCTCTTGGTTTTTGGAAGATGGTGGTGCTGCACGTGTGGTTTGTAGCAGTTCTAAGAGAACTTTGCTCCAAGACTCACTCTCTCTTGTTTGCATCATACATTTATTTTCATGGTTTTCAAACCTCTCAAAAACACTATCAATACTATTATAGACTAATAGTGTACGGAAGGGGAAAAAAGCCTTTACTGCTAGTAGATCACTAATCTAATAGACTGATGTATACTTGGTTTTATTACCTAATAGATAAATGGCAAATACTCCATGAAGAAACGTTTTAAAGTACCACAAGAGTTAGTCTAGGCATTTGTTAATTCTTGCTTTGTTCTAGGCTTGGTAAACTGCAAAAGATGATACCCTCCCACCCTATTAACATGTGCATCCCATTTTATACATTCTCATGTACCATATTCCACCCCTGATGAGATCATCCTATCTTTGCTTCATTTACAAATGACAATCAAAAAAAAGTAACAGATTCATTTACCATAATCAGGGCTTCTCCCTCCCTCCCTCCCTTAAAGATAAAGGAGTGTACTTCGGTTTCAGCAACCCTTTCTCTGGTCCCCACTTCTCTTACCTCTATGTTCAGACTGAGGTTATGTCTACATTACAGAGTTTTTTCTGCACTTATGTCCACACTGCAATCGCGTTTTTTCAAAAGAAAAATCAAAACAACAGAGGGTTTTTTCCAACATTGGTAAATCTCTTTCTGTGAGGAAGAAACCTTTTTCTGAAAGAGCTCTTTTGGGAAAAGGTGTGTGCAGACAGGGAAGAGGGAGTTCTTTTGAAAGAAGAGGAAAGAGGAAAAAGCACAGGTGCCCTGGTGGCCACTCCATCCATAGTAATCACAGCTTAACTGTGAGATATCGTCCATTCAGTGTGGATGCTATCTTTCAAAAAAGCAGATAGCTTTTTTGATGCGCTTTGGCAGCATGAACGCTCTCTTTCAGAAGAAGTTTTTTTGGAAGATCTCTTCCGGAAAAGCTTCTTCCGAAAGAAGCCTGCAGTCCAGATGTAACCAGAGTGATCAACAAGAGTGGTGAGAACAACCAAAGTAGAGAAATATACCTCATGCTATTGCCAAGGTATTCACCTTCATCCTAATCAATGCATCCGGGATGGGACAGGATTGACAATGATATTTGCCTATGCAAATGGAAGTTGGTGACTAACTATGTCCTGCTGGCTTTGTCCTCCATTCTGGAAAGAGCAAAGACAGAGGATTAGTAAACCACAGCCCATGCTGACATGGACTTTAGTGTTACAAGATAACATTTTTTAAAAGTGTTAAGTTGCAGACAGGACAGTGGCTTGCTTTGGTTTGTAAAATCAGAGAGGGGCCTAGCCAGCCAGGAAATCTGATTTGCATAATACGACATATATACCCGGAACAGAAATTGTACAAGGAGCACACATTTTTATACTGAACATAGAGCACTAGAACTGGAAGGGGCTTTGAGAGGTCATCAAGTCCAGTCCCCTGCCCTCATGGCAGGATGAAGCACCATCTAAATCATCCCTGACAGATGTCTGACCTGTTCTTAAATATCGCCAGTGATGGAGACTTCACAACCTCCCTAGGCAATTTATTCCAATGTTTAAACCACCCTGACAGTTAAGAAAAACTTCCTAATGTCCAACCAAAACCTCCCTTGCTGCAATTTAAGCCCATTGCTTCTTATCCTATCATCAGATGTTAAGGAGAATAATTTCTCTCACTCCACTTTGTCACACTGTTTTATGCATTTGGGAATTTAGTAAATTTGAAGATACACTGGCAATTTAACAAAGATAAGTCATACTATTTTTATTATTCATAAAAGTGCATTTTACATCAAACTATTTTTCTCCTAAATATCAAATGCATCCTTCTGAGTGCACACAACACTCTGCTCTTTTCATTCTACCTTAAATTAATGTTTAGCAATTACTGAATTGAAACAGTCTTTATAAACACTGTATCAAATATATTTACAAATACTGTATGAATATTCATTTCAATAGAAAATATTTGAAGCTTCTTTAGTGTCTGGATTGAGTTAGAATTAGTGACAACATTCCAAACTGAGGATAAGTAGAAAGTTGTCTTTAATCAATAAGTCAATGAATTTACTGATTAAAGACAACTTTCTTCTTATCCTCAATTTGGAATTTTCACACCAGTTCTAACTCAATCCAGACAACACATCTAAATAAAAAGTTAAATATATTGGGCATCAGGACAAATCCTCCAAAACCAATGGTAATACTACTAGGAATGTGTGTGTATGATATTTTATCTTGATCATACGCATGTGCTTATGAAAGCAGCACACAGATGCCTACATTTCTCAAATCATCATTTGAAGTTTGTCCCATAAGGTAAATCCTTTATGCTGCACTTGTGGAGAGCACAAAACCAGGCCCATACGAATGACACTATTCCCATAGTATCTAATGTTTACAATACTAAGCGGGACAAAGCAGAATACAACTTAGCGAACAAAAGTCAAGTTGACAGAGCAAACATGTTTGTCAGCTATAAAATGTATTGTAGTGACAGAGTCAGGAGAGAAATTCTGCACAAGAAGTGACTAGTTGAATAAGAAAATGTCAGTTTTATACAACCTGCTCCTCACGTATTTTCAAGGTCATATTGGCTCATTTGAATGACTAAGCCTCTGATCCTGCATGGCAAAGTCCTGTTTCTGCATGGAACCCTGCTGACTTCATAAGCGCATAGGTCTGCTTGTGATCCTTTATTCCAGGGTCAGGGCCTACGCTTTTACTTCTACTACTTCTGCAAAGTCAACACAGAGGAGACTGAGTTGAATTCTATTCTTTCTTGTATATATCAATTGGATTATTTACTAACTTCTATTTATAGGGCCAATTATTTTGACATGTGCAGAACCAATAAAAAATAATACATACACACAGGTCACAACTTGGACTCTAATTTTTATTACTGGTGTGAATGCACACGAATTAAAAAAACCCTGCTTGACCCTCTGCTCCCTCGTTGAGTGTGGAAGGCTAGCAGACAGAAAACACATTTTCCTAATAACCAAAGCACATTTCATCTGGAAATCAGTAAAACACAAACATTAAATCCCCCTCTTCCTTTTTTACAGTCTCACTTTTCAGGCTAGGATCACACTTGAAACTTCATCATTTATTTTGGTAGCCCTGTTACATGCATCACACTTACTCTAGAAGACCTTAAGCAAGAGCTGGGCTTGATTTGTAGTGTTTGTGTGAAAATCTGAACTCTCCCAAACCATAGGGGTGTGAGGTTGGAACCAGTATCTGAAGTTGGTGCCATTTCTATTTTGAAGTTTAATGACTTGAACTATTTCAAAGAAGCAATATCCAGGCTCATTAATTAGCTTCCCTTGTGTTTTTCAGAGCATCTCCGCACTCACGTTTATGAAAAGCAATACATTAGCAATACTCTGACTATTTCAAAGAGGACAGAAAAGGGACGAACTTTGTAACAAATTGGAGAAATCTTGTGCAACCTTTTAAATCCCAATGTGCATAAAAGCTCTAAACAGATACCTACAACACTTAAAGGCTCTAGTGTCTTCAGAGCTTCACCCACCATACTGTAGGAATCAGAACTTAAATCCATGAACATTATTATCTACCCTCTTGTAACCCACAGGAATCAGGTCAGGACTACATGGTGCTTTGTTGTTTCATATAAAAGCTTTTAGCGTAAGCAAAACCTGACTTCAGTGCCAAAGAGGGAAACTTCAAATACTGTCAGATTATTCCATTTTTCATTGTGCAAAATTCCCAAATTCATATTTTATTTTGAGCATCAGAATTCAACAAAGGAAACCCATGATTTTTTTTTAAGTTTCAGACAAATGACTTAAAACATCTGTCTGCAGGAGAGAGGAAGAGGAGATGCTTTATTCACATATTTTTAAAAGTGGTGCTGTTGTGAGTACAATTTGCAGTCAGATATAGAACTACTCAGCAAGCAGAGCAGATTGAAGTGATCTGAAAGTCCGATGGCTCACTTGCTTTTGCTTTAATAACTGCATATGGTGCTTCTTCTGATAAGGAGTCTGGCACAGCATGTCATCCAGAGTCAGCTTGGTTACCTGTCCTGATTCTTGCAGCTTGGCACAGATATCTTCTAATCTGGCATGAAAAACAGAGTTTTCCTCCAACTCTTTCCTGACTGTAGCCAGCTTTAAAGAAGAGATAATGGCGCACTATAACAGTCCAGCAAATATAAATCTCATTCAATCATTGCCTTCCAGACAACACAAACAACCATTCAATTTAAAAAAAAACTGTGGTAAGGGTGAGATGCAAGTTTAGCATAACCATCTGCAAGAAGAGACTGTTAAACAGCATGTTACAACGCAACATGCCACTGAACATGGGTTGCATACCAATTGAAGAGAGTTTATTAGATTAAAAGCTTCTGTAAAGTATCTGTAAAGCTTCTGTTTTAGTACAGACTGAAGGAACACAATTATTTCTTCTTTAAACCCAAATGATATAATTGTTTCCTGGAATCGGTTTCCTAGCTCATAACTATAAATTCAATGAAAGTAATCTAGCATGTTACACGTAAAGTGCAATCAGGCCTCTATAATGTTGAAAAATTCTGTGCACCAGGAAATCTGTACAAAGAGATGAACTTACAAGCAAATCTGTTTTATATGGATTTGATGAATAATGCACTCTGCAGAAGCAAGGGGATAAAATATGTGTTTGGTCTTTAACGAATTTATAAATATTTATTTAAATATAAAACATTTGTAACCCTGTAAAGCAGGGGTGGGCAAAAGGGCCTCTGTGGGCCGAATCCAGCCCGCCAAGTGGGTGGATCCACACCACAGAGGCCCTGCTGCTCTCCCACCCGCAGGCCAATTAGGGCCTGGAGCTGGGGGGAGTGCACAAAGTTTCCTCCCCCCTGTCAGTGCTTGGAAGCCCCTGTGGTGCTTGGAAGCCCCAGGCTCTCCTGACAGGGCTGGAGGAGGCTTTGTGCGCTCCCTCACCCCCAGGCTAATCAGGAAGTCCTGTGTGCTCCTGGCAGGATGGGAGAAGACTTCGTGTGGTCCCCTGCCCCCAGGCCCTGACTGGCCTGGGGGTGGGGGAGTGTGGGATGTCTCCTCCCAGCCAGGGGCATGGACACGTAGGAGGAAAGGAGGGGGGGGGGAGCGGGAGGGCAAAGGCACTCCCCCACCCCCAGACCAGTTATGGCCTGGGGGTGGGGAACCCAGAAGTATCCTGGCCCCGCCCCTTCTGCTCGAGGCCCTGCCCCTACCGGAACGGCCCGGAGCCACTTCAGAAATTTTTGAAATGGCCCCTGGCAAAAAATTATTGCCTACTCCTGCTATAAAGAATATGGAGGGGGGAAATATGGGGTTCAGTTTTGATCATGAAAACAAGTAAATTACAGGAGGCTGCTTTTTAAAAATCCTATTTTTTGTATCTTATTGTTTGTAGTACTGTAGTTTAAAATATACCCCTAATGTAGACATACTGTACAATTATCTTTCTAACAACTCTATTTGACACTTACTGTTTCCCCACCACCACATTAATAATCCTACAGATAAGTGTTTAAGTGGGTATTTACATCTTCTTACACTGTCTCAGTCAGTAGACCAGTTCAAAATGAAGAAGTTCAACATGCTGCTAAACATTCAGAAAAAGGAAAAGCCGTGCTGCCAAACCCAACTAAATCAGTGTTTTCCTTGAATGTATTTTACCTACTGATTAATTAACACTTTTTCTGTAGGAAATCTCAAAATACCTGACAAACATCAATAAACCTCACAACATCCCAATGATGGGAAAGTTAAGGTAGGGTGTACAATTTTCAGAAGCACTTACACAACTTAGAACCTTAATTTTACTGACATTAAACAAGACTTTGGCAAAAGTATGTAATCATCTAAGTCCTGGTTTTAGGTGCTACTGCAAAAGTAATTATCAATTTTGTTCATTTATCTGGTACCTCATGCTATCTAGAAAATTAAATACAATAAATGATAATAGAGAAGGGATAATAAAATAGATAAATGAACAGCACTGATGATAACGATGACTTTTTTTGTAATCTTTGTTCTTTCACTTAAGTTGTTCAATGTCCGCATTCCATTCAAAATAACAACTTAAATAAGCCAAAGCTCTAGAAAACATGCTAGAGGAAGAGAAAACCTGCTATGGCAGGGGAAAGGAATGGACCGGTTGAATCATCTAATAGGTCTCATTCTCAGTGTTAATGATTACATAATTTTTAACTAATTTAACCAATTATGAAGGACCCGTAACTCACCACCTGCTCAGAAAACTCAGTTCTTTTCACCAAGTGGGAAGTACCCATATCCAATGCTGCCTCCAATGTCTGCAGAAGATCTTCTAGTGCCCCAGACTTGGTTTGTATTAGAATCTTTTTAAAGAGGAAAAAAAGATATACGACAACCAAAAAGCTTGCTTTTAATGTGTTACAAGGAGAATAACGTCAAGACTGATAGAACAAAATACAAGCCAGCTGTAAAAATTTTAATTTTTTAAGTGTTCTGTTGATCTTGAATAAAATCTATCTTTCATAGGGGAGGACTTAAACAGAAACCAAACCAACCTTTACACTGTAATAATTGGGCCCTTCAAGGTGAATCAGACACAGAGGTCTTCAGAGACAGCTGTGTGTGTTTGTTGTTCTGAGGGAAACTGGTTTTGATTTTACTGAGTTATTACTGATGCAGCCCCTGCTAGTTAACCATAACCGGTAAGCATCACTCAGTTAACCATTCACAGCCCTAGCCTACTCTTATACTGAAGTAAAATGTATGTATGTCACTCAGGGGTGTGAATAATCCACATCTCCGAGCAACGTATGTTCTATTGACCTAACCACCAGTGTAGACAGCCCTAGGTCAGGAGAATTTCTCCCGACAACATAGCTATCCCCTCTCTCAAATGCAGAAGTTATTAAACTCACTCCCATCTGCTTAGAGCATATCCACTCTAAGTACTAAAAGCATGCACCTGCACCAAAGCTGTAAGTTCTGTAGTGTAGACTTATACTTACCCATGTACTACAATATTACAAATAGTAAAGAAATAATAAGAACCAAATCAGAGGGGTGGCATTTTACATCAAGACTGGGCACACTTTGCATAAGTACATGTGATCTATCCGGAACCTCAAAATCACCCATCTCCCCCCCCCACCCCATTTCAAAATCCATATGCAAGATTTCTCTGGGCTCTTTCAGCTAAAGTAGTAAGAGTGCGATCATACTTAATAGCTATAGATGTTTACTAGTCCTGCCTTGAGTGCAGAGGACTAAGTCTTGTCCTAGATGACCTCTGAGGCCCCTTTCAATCTTAAGCTTCTATGATTACACAGGGTGCAAGACAGTAGAAAAAAATCAAGGTCAAAACACATATGTAACTCTTTGAATTTCTCTGTACAAGCCTATGTGAACATGCAAAATAAGCACACTTACATTAAGATTACAGCACAGTCTGTTCTCTCTGTTCATGATCTGAGAATATAAGGACTGGGCTTTTACCACATCATTCTAGAAGGAAGGAGGGAAAACACTAAATATCAGGTTATGTTTGTACAAAACCTAATTTTGTTAAACAACTTTTTTTTTTAAGTTGCCAGAGGATGTCCTGAAGGTCAAAACTATAACAGCGTAGAAAAAGAGCTAGATATATTTATAGAGGATAGGTCCATCAATGGCTATTAGCTGGGATGGGCAGAGATGGTGTCCCTATCTTCTGTTTGCCAGAAGATGGGAAGGAGTCTCTTGGTGATTACCTATTCTGTTCATTCCCTCTGGAGCACCAGATACTGGTCACTGTCAGAAGACAGGATACTGGACTACATAGACCTTTTTACTGATCACAGTGATCCAGTATGGCCGTTCTTATGTGCTGCTTTGGGGGTCTTCAGCTAGGAAGCTGGGGTTATCCTGGCTGTACTATTGACTATTACTGGTCAAACCTCCAACCAGTATGAATTTATTACTCAGTTTACCTTTCCCTGAATATGGAGAGGAATAGGCACAAAAAGCTTGGGTTAACCAAGCTGAGATTCCCCCCCTCCACACTTCACCAAGGTACACTTGTTTAGATAAAGACATAAAACAAGTTTGTTAACTATAAAAGATATTGATTAATCGCAGTTAACTCATGCGATTAAAAAAAAAGATTGTGATTAACAGTGTGATTAAAACTGCAATTAAACAGTAGAATAGCAATTAAAACTTATTAAATGTATGGATGTTTTTCTACATTTTGAAATATATTTCAATTACAACACAGAATACAAAAGTGTACAGTGTTCATTTTATAATATTTTAAATTCCAACATTTGCACTGTAAAAACAATAAAGAGAAATCATGTTTTTCAATTCAGCTCATACAAATACTATAGTGTAATCTCTTTATTGTGAAAGTGCAATGTAGGGTTTTTTTTGTTACATAACTGCACTCCAAAGGAAAACAATATAAAACTTTAAAGCCTATAAGTGTCACTTCTTGTTTAGCCAATTGCTAACTAACAAAAGTTTGTTTATATTTATAAGAGATAATGCTGCACGCTTCCTATTTACAAGGTCTCCTGAAAGCACAGTGTTTATGTGCCAGCTACACTAAACATTTATGTGCTGCTTCATTCTTTGGCCACTAATCCAGGGGATAGGCTTCCATGCTGATGACACTTAAAAAAAATGAGTTATTAAATTTTTGAGTGAATTCCTTGGGAGAGAACTGTATGTTGCCTGCTCTATTTTACCCACATTTTGCCAATTATTTCATGTTATAGAACTCTTGAATTGTTTGTTTTGAGAACACTTTCACTGAAGACTTGACAAAACACAAATGTACCAATATGAGATTGCTAAAGACAGCTACAACATTCAACATAAGGTTTAATAATCTGAAGAGCCTCCAAAATCTGATGCAGAAATTTCAGAAACCAACCATTCCCACCCCTACCCACACACAATATCAACTTTCTGCTGGTATCTGACTCAGATGATGAAAATAAACATGTATCTATCCACATTGCTTTGGGTCATTATCGAGCAGAACCCACCACCAGCATGCATATATGTCCTCTGGAATGGTGCCCGAAGCTTGGACTGGGCATATTTCAAGTGACCTTGTATACAAGAAGTAGGCAGCATTATCTCCTGCAAATGTAAACAAAGACACTTGTTTGTTCGAGAGACTGGCTGAACAAGGAGTGAACTTGTAGGCTCCAAAGTTTTACATGATTGCATTTTTAATGCAGTTACTATTTATATATAACTCTGCATTTGTAGATTCAACTTTCAAACTAAAGAAATTGCACTACAGTACTTGTATCAGGTGAATTGAAAAATACTATTTCTTTTGTTTCTAACAATGCAAATATTGGAAATAAAAATATAAAGTGAGCATTATACACTGTATTCTGTGTTGTAACTGAAATAAATATGTTTGAAAAATATAGAAAACATCCAAAATATTTAAATAAATGGTGTTCTATCATGGTTTAACAGCACAATATTCATATTACTAGCACAAATATAGGGTGTAGTGTCACACCAATGCCTTGAGGGCAGGGTCCACATTTATGTCTTTGGTCTCCGGGCAATACTGTTGCTAACAACCATCTCAATTCATACTGTATTGGGATTTTGCTGTATGCTTTAACAGGGCTAAATAATTGTGCAGTGGACTGACTATATATTCTTAGAATATCAAAATCTTCACATATTTTAAAACAACAATTATCTTAATCTCTTTTTAAAAGGTCTAATCATGGTAGTAGGCAGACACACCTCCTCCATTTTAATTTTCCCTCTGCGTGCTCCCATATGTCACAGAAAATCAACAGAAGCAAAGGCTAAATAAAAATAAAACCCTAATACCTGTTTCAGAGCAAACGCAACAGCAAAGCAGTATGCTCGTTTTGGCATGCTCTCCCCTTTTAACTGAGCCTCTTCAAGTAAGTCTGTGCAGATTTTGCAAGACTCTGGGCTGTTCTGTATAGACATTTAAATTCACATTGTGATAGTCAGTTTAGAGAAACAGCAAAAGCTGCACATGATTTCAGAATGTTATTGACTATATTTACTGCACATAAAATACATACATCTCATAGGTCATAATAACAAGACATGCATCTTTTCAAATAGTCATCTCATCTGAACCACCAATGTAGACAACACTAGGTCAGGAGAGCTTCACCTGAACCAAACTACACTACACTATATGGTAGATTCTGTGCAGCACTTCCTGAGAAGGATAGCACCGAAGGTACAAACAAGGGGAGGAAGGATTGTGGGAACAAAGGTGATTTTAGTTTAAACCACCTTTGTGTTACATTGTGGGCTGCTCAGAGGGCTAAATGGTCCTACGACCATTGTGCTTAGCACTGTGGACACTTCCCACTCCCACCGCCTGCATACCTCCTAAGCAAACTGACTTTTCATCATTACATCTCAAAATGCATCTTTCAGTCTGCACTGGATCCCAAAGGAAATTGAAGTACCGTTAATCTAAGTGAAGTCTGTACTCTGGTACTTGAGAATTCACCTGTTTCCGTAAGTATTATCTCTTGTATATTTTAGAGATTTGTGTGGCTGTCTGTGAGTCCATTTGTTCAAGAACTCCTGCTAAACAATAAGAGCTAGGACCACCAAATTTGGTATGCAGCCTCCTTTTATCCTAACTTAAAGCAAGGTCAGGGTTCAGTTGTGCCAGGAAATTGGGATGTGCTTGGAATTATATTGTTTTCCATGGGAGCTGATCAGAGGGACAGCTATACTGCAAAGTGACTACAGGGAGCATCCACACCAGGAAGGGAGTGGTCAGCAGGGGACAGAGCTCTCCATCTTGCTGGCCACTGGCCCAGGTAAGTGGCCCCCTTGTGCCAAACCTCTCCCTCCCTGGTTCTTGGCTGCAGAGCTGGACTGAAGGAATGGGAGGGAAAGCCCTACTGCTGCGCCCCCCTGGGAGTACCATTAGGGCTGTGAAGTGCAGGTTCTCTCCCCACCGGATCCACAGCCTACCACCTTCCCCAGCAGCACCATTGGGCTGCCCAGCGTAGCTGCGCCTAGCGGCCTGTGTGTCCCATGCCCCCTTCAGTCCCTGGCTGGGCCCAGGCAACGCCAGGTAAGTATTCTAGTTACAGAATGCATTTTGAAAGATGGTTCTATAGGAGGAATTCTAATATAGCTTTGACTTCAGCTACTTCTTTATTATAGATCATATGCATTATTTCTTGGAAATAAATAACCACAAAGATGTTCCACTAATGTCTTGAACTGTTAGGGCCAGCTTCTATAAAGATTTGCACACACACACTCAACTTTATGCACACAAGTAGTCCCACTGAAGTCAGCAGGATCAGGGCCTTATGGTGCTAAATGCATTCATTGATATTACATCATGATTTTTAATGGGATGATATAATAAAGTGTGATACATTTGTCCACATATTTTCTACTTAATTAATCACCTTTAATTTTTTTCTAATATTTGTTCCTGATTTTTGTTGCTACAGCTTCAAGAGTTACTCTGGAGATGTATCAGCTGAATGGTTTAGGATTAGTGTCTTTCAGTGTTTAAGGCTGTTATATTATTAAAGTGATGGATAGTCTTCACCACTATTAATGGTCCTTGATATGTTATTTTATTTAAAGTATGTTATTGGAGACTTATTTCAATGATTAGCAGACAGACTTATTATCTAAAGGTTTTGTTCTCCAAAAGATAGGTATTGCCCTTCCTGGAGAAAGGGCAGCAGGAGAAAAAAGACTACCTGGTGAAGTCAGAGGAGAGCCATCCCTTTCATTAATGATTTGAAATACTCAGTTGTCTGACCTTAAAAACACTTCTGTGCAAAGATCAAACAATAATTCCTTTGTTTATCCACAAGCAATAATCCCAGCTTTAAATCCTATATATATTTCTGAGCAGATTCCTCCTATTGCTATTCAAAATAAATCTATCCAGTTTAAATTACACATTACTATTACTTATAGTAGCATCACAATTTTTGCATCCTTTTAAGAGTGTGCTCATATAGCCTGTATCATAATATATGCACACAATGGGGATGAATTCTAGTTGCACAAGCAATCTTAATTATGGCATTTTCTAACTTATGAGTGCTCAACTTTGTAAACTTCACTTTTTTTGGTGCGTGCAATATATTTCATACACTTGAGAAAGAAGCCATTTATGACTGACCTAGGTTTCCATATGAAGTATTTGCAGCAGATGAGAAACCATATCATGGTATCAAATAGAAAATTTTAAATATAAAACTAATTAAAATAGAATACCACAACACTTCTTCATAGAAATAATGAAACATTTTACCAGTTTGTAGCATACTGCAAATGCAAGTAGATATGTGTCTTTGATGAATTTTACATGTTGTTTTTTCATTTCTACCAGCACTTCCAAGGCACCTGCCAAAAACCATACTTATTACTGGATGAATGTGTTTCACTAATTGGGGCTCTTATACTTAATACATGACCCATCCACTACTGAAAAACAAGATTACAGTATTATATGAGCTCAAAAAATAATCTGCAACATTTTAAATGTACACTTAAGAATTATTAGTTTAAAAAGAGACTTTACATATAAATCATACATTGTCAGAAACCTTCCATCAGTGTCAGGTGGATATATCTATTGCTTTACAAAAGGGATGAGATGAATACTTGAATTTGGGTTAAATTTGTATGTAAATCCTATCTTATTGTTAAAGCTATATTTGTACAAATCTGATTCTCAAATCATATGCCTGCCTACCATCATCCCAGATCCCCAGAGACACCAGGCAGTGGCCATTTAAAAATAACGCTGTGCAGAATTTCCCCAAGCTCCCAGCTGCTGCTTCTCTACACCCTGGCCCTCTATCTAATCCCTAAATCTGATCATTTCCAGGACAGCTTGCCTCCTTGACCTACTGACCCTGGCAATATTTGAATATGCCAAAACTATGTGCTAGATATTTATTCTATAATTTTTTTAAAAAAGTGGATTTGTCTTAACCTTACTTTACACTGTGCTTTAGGTTTTTCAGGTTAGAAAAACCTTTCTAGACCACGAGACAGCTTCCCAGGTCCTCATAAAGGGCAAGACTGTGATTTTAAGACAATAGGAGCGACGTGGAGAGATGCTTTGGTGATGTGGAGAGACGCTTTGCATGGGTTTTCAGAACAGAGCCTCTGAACAATTTTCTTACAAGCATTTATTTTCCAGATGCTCTAACGCCCACAAAAATGCCTGAATAAATTTTCTTCAAACTTCCTCATCTCACTAATAAAACAAAGCAACCCTCGGGGAGGAAAATATTTTAAAAAAAGCACGAGATGTGTCAGTCTACAGGACATTTTTAGAGACATTACGCCTTTAGAAAATAGGAGTCTAAAACAAAAGGCTCTCCATTCAGCCATAATTGTAATGTATTGCTAATGGAAGATTAGACTGCTGCTATAAGTACTTAATAAGTACACATTATGGAGCCCTTCAAATGCTGTTGCACAGGCTGTGCAGCTTTCAAATCCAAGAGTGATCACATACGGCTAAACTAGCCAAAAGAAGCATAGTGTTCAGTATTATTTATATCTTTAAAATAGATTCATGATTACATTTAAGATGTGTACCTTGCTCAAAATGCATTTGCCTTAACATATTTATTTTAGTACTTACTTTCATAATGACCTTTTTTAAACAACATATCCATCAAAATATTGAATGATGTGCTATCAGAGAAGAAGCCATGCAGAGTCTGGTGAAGAAACATATAAACAGAGTCGGTTTTAAAACTAAATGGCTTTACCACATACCACGTCTCCTCCAGCTGTGAACTGGCCACGTGTGAGACATTTGGTTCTCAAAGTTCTCCATGTGTCCTCAGTGGAGTAATCTTTAATTTTCCATTGAACTAGATCATATTGGGTCATTGATTTTTGAAGAAGAACTTCTTACTGGAGTTCTGCTTCATAAAAGATCAATGGCAGGATATGCCCTTTACGCTAATACAAACAGAACTCTCTGGGAGCAGGCAACGTCGGAAGTTTAACAGTTTATAAACCAGGTTTGGGTTTTCCTGTAGCTGAACGCTGATTAATGGTGTCTTTGAAGGACAAAGTGCCAGTACCAAATTGAAGGAGTTCTTTGCTGAACACAGAACAAAAATGTTGTGCTGATCAGCACTGGAGCTGGAATTATGAGGAGCAGAGTTTAATGAGCTCAAACATTACAATGAAAAACTGAGCACATCTTCCCCTCACTAAAATTATACTGAACATGGAACATTCACATGGAATGAATGAGACACAATATAATGCTAGAGATAAATTAAGTTTGAATTTCTACCCACAGATGCTAAACGAATGACCGTGACTGTTGAATGTTATTGTGGAGAATGAAGGAGCTACAAGGAAGGCTGCGACTTTCGTAGAGAGATCACAGCATTCCTTGTAATTGTGAATCTGAATAAAGTCCATGATCTTTGTAGCAACAGCTCATTTTCCTCCAGGAGTTGCAACCTGGTTCATATGATCACAGGGCCACTCACATTTGGTGTGCCTACCACTCTATAAATGGGGACTGAGGGGAAGAAATGCCAAAAGTTAGTGGCTTGCAATCCTGTGGACTAGGTTACAATACCCATTTAATTTAGCCCTCCGTCCACCCCTCCATATATGGAGGGATAGATGAGCCACACATTAGTGGTGCTGTGACCAAGTATCAACGCCTAGAGCAGGAAGCCAAGCTCAGCCCTACATGACAGAAGCTACTGCTGTGGGATGAGTGCAAGGCAGGCTTCCTCTCTACCCCCCTTTCCTCAGGGCCTTCTCGCCTCACTGGGAACAACTCACTCTCCATCCTTTCCCATAGTTCCCCTTTCCACAACATAGGCTTGTTTTCATTCACCTCTGCCATTAAATTCATTGCATTTTTTAGTGAAAAAAGTTGTAGCTTACATGTATGTGGTACTTTTAAAAATATACCATGCCCCCCTGATGGTTATCCGTTCAACACTGATTTTAACTTCTGGCAGTCAAGCAGATTAAAGAAGGTTAAGGGAGAAACCAGCAGGAAAGGCACGACAGGTGCAAAGATAAGGCTTCTTGGAGAAACAGTGAGGGACCTATGTATTGGGAATAGCCCCTGCCTGGCTCCAGCTAGTCTGGCAAGGTGTATTCATCCCAAACCAAACCCATGATCAAGGTGTTCCTAAAACATAGTATGTGTCTTCATGATACAGTCAGTTTGAGTTACAACTTGAGTGTTACACTCTAGTTTGACTCCCATGCACACACACAAATCTTCAGCTTGAGCTGACTGGTGCTTTAACGATGAGTTAGATCAGGGGTGGGAAATAATTTTTGATGGGCGGCCAAGACAAGATTTTGGAAAGTGATCAAAAGCCACGCTCTTCCATGATATTAATGGAGAAGGCATGGGGTCTGGGATGGAAGTTGGGTGCAGAAGGGAGCCTAGGGTAAGGGATTGGAATGTAGGAGGGCCTATGAGAGAGTTTGGGTGAAGGAGGCAGTTGTGACCTGGGTGCAGGGGTTTGGTTATGATCTAGGGCGGGGGGGGGGTTGTGACTACAGGCAGGTGACTGGAGTGCCAGATCTGGGAGGAGGTATGGATTTAGGAAAGGGGCAGAGGGGTTGGCTTATGTCGGGTGGGGGGAGAGAGGGGCTGGGGTGCCAGAAGCAGGCTCTGTCTGGGAGACTTTCCTGTGTGACTCCCGGCCAGCAGCCCAGCATGTCCCTCAGGCAGCTTCCTTGCCTGCCCTGCCCCTTCACAGGCTGCACAGGCCATGTGCGTCTGTGAATAAGAACCTGAGGGGAGGCGAGAGTAGTACTTCGCACACTGCCTGTTCTTCAAACAGGCAACTCCAATTGGCATTGTGCTTGGGGCGGGGGCAGCATTTCCCTGCTCCCCGTGGCTCGCAGCTAAGAAACACAAACGGCCCAGCAGCTGATTTTCTGGGCAGCGTGTGGCGGCCAGGACAAACAGGGAATCTATGTGAGGCTCCCTGCTGCATCCGTGGGCCAGATATAGTGGCTTGGTGGGCCAGATCCAGCCCATGTGCCTTATTTTGCCCAGTCCTGAGTTAGATGGTCTGTCAGCTGGGATTGTGCCTAACAGCACAAGCAGAAAGATTTTCCTCAGTTTCACTTAAGCTAGCATGTTAAAAATAGCAGCATGAATGTTCAGTAAGGATGATGGCGAGGACTAACCATCTCAGCTCAGGTGGTTGTGCTGGGTCTGAGCTCAGGTGTCTAGCACATGCTGCAACATCCACATTGTAATCTTTAGCACCCTAGCTTGAGCTGGATTCAAGGTTGCTTGGGTAGCTAGCCTGTGCACAGTTTTGTTGTGTAGACATGCGCTGAGGCCAACATCAAGAAAAATGGAGAAACACACAGGGACTGCAGCAAGTAGGACGGCTCTCCCAAACCACAGATGGGAATAAATTGAACCTACATGAGCTAGGGATAAGGAGGTTAAGCTTAATTAAGGGAATATATTCAACGCTGTTGTGTTGGCCCATCTGCCAAAACACTGTGTTCCCTTTGGCAATTAAATACTACTTTGTTTTAAAGATGCTGTTTCTGAGTCACTTTAATCAACAACTGTCACTGGTTCCTGAAGAAAAAGGGCTTACAGGTGCCAAACGTGGTTGGGGCAGTTGGATTAACATAGGCTGGCTAACACAGGTGTGCTACAATCTGAAGACTCAGTCTAGGGCCATGGTGTCCAACCAGTTCTGAAGTAGTAGCCACTATAGTGGCTACTGCTATAGCAAACTAGCCAAACTCAATCAGCCAAACAGCCGCATGTGGCTAGTGTGTTGGATACCATCGATCTAGGGAGTGGTTGGACCACATGATTCCACCCAGATGGAGGTGAGGCCTGAAGCCTGAGGGTTGCACTCAAGAAGGCACACAAAAGTGTCTGAAGTAGGGATGTAAAATCCTGTTTAATTGGCTAACTGGTTAAACATATTATTTAAAGGGAAGCAAGGGGAGTGCTCTAGCCCAACTGGAGCGCCCTTCCCTGCCCACCGCTGGGCTGGAACGACTCCCCCTCTCCTCCCGCTGCAGGCAGGGACTGGCTCAAGCCTGGCCAGAGCAGATCCTGCCTTCTGCAGATCTGGGCACCCTGCAGGCAGGGGCTGCTCTGGCATCCCAGTCCGAGCAGTCTCTGCCTGTGGGGTGCCCGAGACCACTGCAGGCAGAGGCTGTGCTGGAGCAAACACTTCCTCACAGCAGTTCCCGCACAGGGCTGGAGCAGTCCCCTGCCCACGGCAGGCAGGGACTCCAGCTCCACTGGTTAACCTTAACCAGTAAGCCTCCTCTCTTTACATTACAGGGCTCCAAAGTGCATTCACCCCTGCAGTAATGACCTATGTTGCACATATATAGTACTTTGTTTCTTCAAAATGCTGTCCAAAAACTAGACTTTAGAATTGTAAAACAATAAGAGACTGGTTTTTAAGAGATGCTGAGCACACACAGTTCTCATAAGCTTCAAGAGCTCTGCAAGTGCTCAAGCTCTCTAAATGTGGTCCCAGTCTTCTATACAAAAACTTACAACCTGCTGACTCCCAAAGATGATGTTATGGAATCAACAATGCACCAATAAAATGTATTTACCACATCAATGTTAGGTGTGTTTGGTAAGCTAGAGAACTATTTGAACCAATACATTTTATAAAAATGTAATTAGTTTGAAAGCCAGCCAATTACAACAGAAGTGACAGCATGACTGACGGTTTTCAACTGTTGTCCCTAATGGAGAAAAGAAGATGGGCTAACCAGCACACACACGTTTGCATCTTAGTAAATGAATTCCCATTATTTCTACATCTTCCACTTTATTTTAACTTTGAGCTCACAGGAGGTCAGGACATGCAACATATTACTGACCAAAATGAGAACTGAAATGGAAAATAATTATTTATAAAGGGAAGCTACCTGATCTTTGAGGAGCTCTAATGCAGGTACGTCAAGGTCCAGCTCATAACATAGCCTCATAAAAAGAGGTCCAAATTTAAAATCACCAAAGGCCACATTTCTGTTCTCTGCATGGTACCTGATTAAGAAAGATTTTTAAAATTTAAAACACATCAGGAGTGGAAAATTGCAACTAATTATGACTTCCAAGAGTAATGAAATCTGTACATGAAATAGTTTAGGCAGCCTGTCCTGTTTGTATGCAGTTGATGGTATTTAGAAAAATTGGAAGATCATTGCAAATTAATCTGTAACAGTTTAGCAACAGAGTGGGCCTACATTGCTATAGCATTTATCTGTATTGTTTTTGTCGCTGGGGATGATGTGTGGGGACAGTATGAGGGGCTCACGTGCCTCCCTAAATGCTATGGGCAGGAGGGGTCAGTCAGCTCCTCCTAGAGGAGCAGATTACTAGGGGGAGGGAGAGAAGGGGAGACTGGAACCCACAGCAGGGATCCAGCCTCCCCTTGCGCTCACCAGCAGCAGCAGGGGAAGCAGAGAAAGGTGGCTTCAGCTCGCTTTGCTTTTTCAGTGCACTGCTCCAGAGGAGAGCAAGGTTGCCCCTGCACTCACCAGTGGGAAGGGGAGCAACATACCCAGGGAAGCAAAGTGAGCTGGGGATGCCTTTCCTCACCCCGCCCCTCACCGCCATTGCCAGAAAGTGCAGGTGGTGGACTCATGCTGCCAGCGTGGGTCCCCCCAGCCCTGTTAGTCCCTCAGGCTGCCTTAGGGAATAAGTGGGGAGAAGGTGGAGTGGGGTGGGAAAGGCGGGGCACGGGGAAGAGGGGTTTGTCCCGGCTCTTCCCCAGGCTGGAGGGGAGGGAAGGGGTCAGGTGGCTGATGGCACCCTTGGTTCCCCCCTCACCAACCTCTTCTGTTTGTGGCAGTAGCTTTTTAGTACACCAGCTACTGCAAAACGTGTTGGATTGACATCCCTAAATACTCTAGGCCTCTGTTTGCAAAGCAAAAGCAGTAGAGGCAGCAGCAAGCCTATTTCCAACATGCTTCCACCCTTTTTTGCAGGGCAACATCTAGGCACGAGCAGCTCTTTCACTCTCCATAGTCTTTTTTTCTGTTTCCTGAGCTCACCATTTCATCGCTGCTGGAGAGATACATTACAGCAGTGGTAACCAACTAGTAGACTGGGATCTAGTGGTAGATCTTGGAGCCTCTGACAGGCGATCTTGACTGGTTTGGCCAAGAGGCTATCAAATGCCAGCATGTCAGCTGCTCCTCTCCCCACTGCTGTGCACCTCCTGCCCTTTTCCTTAGAACCGTCCTCTCACCCCTGCTTGAAGGGCAGGGCAGGAGGGGGTGTTGATGTCAGCATGCCCCTTCTCCCACCCTGTAGTCTAGCTCCACAGAACAGAGGGGGGCACAACAGGGCTTGGCATGGAGGGAATTTGCTGGCTGCTTTTGAGACTGGTACAGGGCCAGGGCAGGGGTGAGCCTGTCTTAGCCCCACTGCACCATCACCCAGGAGCCGCCTGTGATAAGCAATGTCCAGCTGGAGCCTGCATCCTGAACCCCTGCTCCAGTCATAAACCTCCTCCTGTACCCCAAGTCCCTGCCCTAGCCCTGGGCCCCCCCAGACCCAAACTCCCTTAGAGAGCCTGTACCCTGAATGCCCTCCTGCACCCCAACTCCTACCCCAGGCTCAGCTCAGAGCCCCTATCACACTCCAAACCTTCAGCCCAAGACCAGAGCTTGCATCCCAAACCTCTGCCCCTGCCTGATGAAAGGGAGGAAGGATGGGGGAGGGAGGGAGGATGGAGTGAGCAGGGATGGAGCCTTGGAAAAGGGGCACGAAGGAGGTGGGGCAAGGGTATTTGGGTTTGAGGTAGATCCAGGATTGCAGTTAAATTCAAAAAAGTGATCTCGTGTTTAAAAAGGTTGCATTACAGTTAAAATTACCATAAGTGCATAACTGAAATACACAAGGAGGCAGAGAAAACAATTTGCTTTAGAGTTTTTAAGTTACCTGTAAATAACATTTTTAGCTATTTCCAGATCATCTGGTGTCTGGCATAAATGCAGTAATGTTTTTAATTCCTCTTTGAGGATCATTCCATTTTTCTTCAATTTTTCTTCAATATCTCTAAAATACGAATCTGAAAGTAAAAAATTTTTGCAGCAATCTATTGGACACAGCTCCTTTAGTCAGTATACGCTGTACCGGAAATATGACAACTTCATAGGCTACATCTATGCTACAGCATTGATGCAGCTGCGCTGCTGTAGCACCCGTGGAGAAGATGCACTAAGCAGACAGGAGAGAGCTTTCCCACCGGCTTAATAACTCTGACTTCTGCAAGAAGCTCTCCTGCTGATATACCGCTGTCTACGCTGGCACTTTAGTCAGTATAATTTACTCCACGCAGGGGTGTGGATTTAAGCTCCCCCTGAGCTGCGTGGCCATGCAGCAGCCTATTAAGTGCTAGGCAAGCACTCAGGGCTGCAGCAGGAAGAGATGCCTTTCTTGCAGCCTTGGACCTGCAGCAGCTGGGAGAGGTGCCTGTCCCCACCGGCCCGAGCCCAGGACCAGACCTGCTGCTACCAGGGAAGAAGCACCCTACCCCTGCCCCCAACCCCAACCCAGCCCATCCCTGGACCTTTTGTTGCTGGGGGAAGTGCATCCCTCTCCTGCCCCAACCCAGCACCACCTCAGAGCTGCCTCAGCCAGGTAAAAGGCAACTATCCCTCTCCCTGGAGCTGCTGTGGCATGAAGAGGCACCTCTCCCAGTAGCAAAGTTGCTGCTGCAGGGAGAGAACTGGTGGGCGAGTCCTCTCTCCTTGCCCTAGCCTCAGGACAACCTGCAACCCAAATCCCTCATCCCTAGCCCCACGCCAGAGTTCCCTGTAAACTGAGTGCTGGGGCGGCCACCTAGGAGAGACTCAGGTACCACCCAGCTGATTAGTAGAGCATCCACAGTTCGCACAGCCAGCAGCATGTATTTCTATTGGTGGAGCATATCTGCACATACCTCAGTGCAAATAACAAAATTTATTCTGCACAGGGATGGAAAAAAATTGGAGGGAACATTGGCCCTCCACCCCAGTGCACCCAACCTTCTACCCCAGCCCTGAGCCCCTGTCACATCCCAAACTCCTTGGCTCCATGCGTGGGCAGAATGAATCATGTTATGCACACCAATCATTGGTGCACATAATATAATTCATTCTGCGTATGCCTGGAAAATTAGAGGGAACACTGGATTTTATTCAGACCCCTAAGCGATGTAAGTTATAGGGAAGTAATCTGTAATGTAGACAAAATCACAGCATTAAAAGGATTCCTTCAGTAAAAGGCATAAAACTGCCCACAGAGAAGTACGTATCTGGGGATTTTCTTGAAAACTTGAACATCTGAAAGAGATAGGGATTATTTTTAGGGTTAGTCAAATTGTCAACAGCCGATTATGTACCACCTGCATTGTTTTTTTACTCTCCGAAGGTGCTAATGTGACACAATTTCATGCCATATACCTCATGTTTAAATTAGGAGCATCTCACTCTTATTCTATTTTGCATATGACATACTGACAATTTTTAACACTGTTTTTATCTTTTATCTCAGGAAATAATTCTCAGCTCCCATCCTGCCCTCCTTCCCACACACAAAGAACAGGTTATTTAAGATTGTGTTCTGCATCTTCATCTTTGCAGATTATCTCCTAGTCCAACACACCTAATTTTCTTCTTTGAGATAATCCCAGTATTTGTGGAATTAAAAAGGTTATTATTGACAGAAACTAAATCTGTGGGTAATCATGCAGTTTCTTGCATAACCTTTATGAACATCTCAGGGCAGATTTATTTTTCATTAAAGAAAGGGAGAAGGAACCTCTACAGATTTTCCTAATGAGATTCTGTCCATTAATTACAGCAGAACAAGACCTTCCTCCTCAATTCCTTTGGAGAACCCAAACTTATCTTCCATATTTCTAGTTTACAGGTGTCACTGGAATCAGAGGAAATGCAAGATGAGAGGCTGGGAAAACACAAATAGCCAAATAGCACACAGCTGCTAATTTACAAAGTGAATTAAGACAGAATTATTGGCATAAACATCTTCTGGATACCTAAGCATTTACTAAATATTGTACTGTTTCTCTGTAGAAGAAAACAGTTACCTGTTCTAAAGAGTTCCAAAGTTGCACTGTGGTTTGGTAGTCTTGACTGGAACAAACAGAAATCTTAAGTACAAATTATAGTATTGATGATATTGCTCAATAAAATAATTACTGATACCTTTATCGCCATAAATTTTATGTTCAGTTGCCACCTTCTTCTGCTGAAATTCTTGCAATCGTATAACATCATCTGTTAACAGATATCGCTTTGCTAAAAATGGGGCAGAAGGAAGGGGAAGAGTCAACATATTAGATTTACTGTTTGACAACACTGAAATTTGCAGTTAGGGAACTACTGCTATCATTTACCATGTAATGCAGGACTACAAGAAGTTTTAGGGCCTGGTTTTCTGAAGTGCTAGGCACCTGCAGCTTAGTCAATGGAAGCTGTGGGAGTTCAGTGCCTTTGAAAGCCAGGCTCTTAATGTGCATCATAGACAAAATGTGATACTACACCTGGCACCTTCTCTCTCAACTGTGACTTATGACACTTTATGACAAAAACAAGTATTTACTCCTGTAGCTTTACAGGGTAAATACCGATAAGGAGGAGTGAGCAGTATAATAGTCTGGTCTCATACATAAATAAAATAAACTGCAAAAGAAAAATTTAAATTAAGATGTGTGTTTCCCCATTAACTAGGCTGTGAGAGCATTCAGAGCAGAATGTAAAATCCTTGTGGCAGTGGTCCTGTCTGGCTTTCTCAAGAGATCCCACAATACAGCATTCCATGACAGCACAAATAGTGATTGTGAGGAGACTGATATTTTGGCTATCATAGAACGATGCATTCTGGGATCTCGAGTAAGCCAGGAAATACCCAAAGAATTTCACAAAACGGAAAAATATAAAAGATAGGCATGTATTATATGCATCACAACAGCACCAAGCAAGTTTGGAGCTCATATGTGCTAGGCTGTATAGAAGTACATAAGACGACTCGGGATGTAAATGGTTAACAGGTAGGGGCTGCAGAACACCTCCCTCCCCTGTCTATTGAGGGGGGCCTAGCTCTGCCCTCTCTCTCCCTCCGCCCCCGGGATTATATGCTGGCTCTTGGGGAGGCGGCTTTGCTGCTGCAGCAAAAGTTCCTCCCCAGGAGTGGAGCCAGCACAGAGTGCTGGCACCACTCCAGGGGGGCTTCATTGCTGGCTCTCCAGTATAAAGCTTACTTAAGTTTTATACTGCAGAGCCTGCAGCACTGTAACTACTAGGTCTTTTAACTATTACATTTTTAAACAAAGTTTTACATCCTTAAAGACCACATAGTTCTTGCCTCAAAGAGTTTACAATGTCGGAACACCTGATGCTGAATTCTTTGTTTTTTTTTGTTTTGCATCTCATCTTTTTCAGCTAATTGTCAGCTGAGCTCTGTTTGCAAAATCTTTACTATCATAGACATCTCATCAGCAACAGAACCTATCTGCAACAAAACAATTTTGACAGGGTTATTGTAATAGTTTACATTGCCACAATCATCAGAGGGGTAGCCGTGTTAGTCTGAATCTGCATAAACAACGAGAAGTCCTGTGGCACCTTATAGACTAACAGATTTATTGGAGCATAAGCTTTCGTGGGCAAAGACCCACTTCGTCAGGTGGCTGCCTGAATGCAGGGAGCTCGCCTGTGGCTGCTGCCTCCCCACACTGCTGCCTCTGTATCAGAGACAGCAGTGCGGGGTGGCAGAGCGGGAGCCGGTCTGCATGGGGAGCCGTTTTTTAAATCAGCTTCTCTCATGGACCGACTCCTGAGTGCCGCCACCGATACAGAGGCAACAGTGCAGGAGGTGGCAGGGGGCCCCCCAGGACTGGGGCCAGGAGCGTGCTGGGTGCCAGCCCCAACTCTGGGGACTATCAAATAGTTGTGTAATGGATAATATTTTGTGCAGTTACATAATTATTCAATTACACGTTACCTAACGTCCCTATAAATGACACAATTCTCCTATTACTTACTGAGCTAGAATCCTGAAAATCATTCCTCTCTCCACTACCAAAATGTGCCATTTCTAACATATTTCATCAAGAGATCATCATTTTAATAATTTATTTTTTAGGCAGTCCTCTGATTTGGAGATTAAAGATAACCTAAGATTTTATTTATTGGATTTTCACTTACAACATTTCTGAAGGTGCAAAACTGCGCCATAATAAGAGTTGTTAATATCCACAGCCAGTGCTTTTTTTTTGGGGGGGGGGGAGGGGTAGGTGCTGGTACTCCAGGGGAAAAATTGTTGAGCTCTGACTGGAGGTGCTGGTACTGCATCTGGAGGTGCCGATACTGAGTACTGGGCAGTACCGTCACAAAAAAAAGCACTGTTACAGCTGTCCAAAGCATGGAGTGCCGTCAGTTAGGAGATAATGGTGTCCCAGGGCTGCATATTAAACTTTATTTATTTGTTCAAAGGCAGAAGAAAAACACATGGAGATTGTCAGATCCATGGCTGAGTGCAGCCCTTGCATTTAGAAAAGCCATCTTTTGACTAATAAATTGTACAAGTTTAATATGAACATAACAGGGAGAGATAAAAGGCATGCAACTCCAAAATACCATTTTTACTCCCCCATCTCTCTGTTTTCCTCTTTCACCTGTTCTCTCTTGCTTTACACTCAGCCTTAAGCTCTTTTGGGGATGGCAAAACTGTCTTTTTTGTTCCATGTTTGGACAGTGCCTTGCATGATGGGGTTGGGATTAGGGATGTAAGTGACTTGTCGCTTCCCCCTCTCCTTGTTGCCTCAAATAGTCCCCACTGACCCCACACTCCCTGCAGCTCCTGGGGCCCTTGTACATTTCAAAAGCAAGGAGTGCAGGGTTAGCAGGGGACTGTTTTGAGTCCCCCGCTGGCCCTGTGCTCCCAGTGGCACTTCCGCATATGAAATGTAGGAAGAGCTGGCAGGGCTATATTTCAAAGGTGGAGGTGCCCTTATCAACTAATTGAATAGTTGATGCAAATTCTATTGACTATTCGATTAGTTGATTAATCTAAATTTAACATCCTTAGTTGGGATCCTGGTCCCTGATGGGTTTCTTAGTACAACTATAATACAAATAATATTTTTTTTGACTAGCCTAGTTTTCAAATTTCATCAGGATGTACAAGTCACCTAGCACAAACTCTACACAGTACAAAATCTAATTCAAGAGGTGTTCTTTGCTATGTCATTTTCTTGGGGAAAAACAAGCTGTGGAGGGCAAGGTGATATGCACATTGATTGCACAGGAAAGATACAAGGTTCTAGATAATTTGAAAATAGAGGATGCACCCAGAGCCAGAAACTCTGAAACCCTTACAAAATAACCCTTGTGGTACTCCAGGATTCCAGAACTCTGGAAGGTCACTTCTTGATGTCAAGTTTTACATGGTAAGCATCCAACACAAGAAGAGTCAAGAAGTCTACTTCATATATGGCACCCAGATAGCATGGTGGCAGACACAGCAGAAACAGACAAATGTAGAAACCTAACCATAATACCCAGTAAAAAGTTAAGTAAAAAGCATTAAATACACAGATTTTCAAAACTACATACATTTGCAAGGGGTTCAAAGAGTGAAATATAATTTTTCATTAGGTAATTAGAAACATTTGGAGGACAATGTGGACAGAGGCCATGGAAGTCATGACTGTGTAATGTGTAGTGGGAAACAATAGAACTGGAACAATCACCATGAATCATACGCAGTAAAGCTCTGAAAAAACTAATTGTGGAGTTGGGAGAACACTTCCTGGTTTAGATTCTTCACATGAAACAATGTCTTATATTCCTTCATTGTGTTAATTATACATATACCGTTTCCATCCCAAATCAGTGAATATTACTAAGAAGCTACTAGTATATCCCACCACTGTGGCTATAAAGTCCAATGTCAGAACTGTGATTACAACTCAGACACTTCTATTTTGGGGCTTGATTCTGCTAAATCCCAAATGCCCTCAAATCTTTGCCCCCAAAAGACTATGTTCTGAAAGATAAAAGAAAACAAAATTCCAGGGAAAAGAATAAAAATCATAAGCAGAGAAATTGTTGGGGGGACTAGTACATGCATTATTAATGCTGCACTAAAATATATAGCTACTATTTGTCTCATTGGAAGATCTACTCCAAACTGCCTCTTTTCCCAGGTAAAAATTATTTTACCTGCTGCAACTGAATGAGGTTTTTAAACATTTCCACAATATTTTCGAAACGTGAATAGAAATGTTTATTCTGTGTAAACAAACTCATTTACTAGAAGCTGCTAAAGGATAGGAGTGGATGGCATAGAGAGGAACAGCAACACCAGACATGGACAGCTGTTAGCTGCAAACACAAGCGGCTCTCTAGCCCAGTGGTTTTCAAATTACAGGTTGTGACCCAGTACTGGGTCACAGGATGTCAGGCACTGGGTCTTGTTGCTGTTGGTTGATCAGTGGGGCTGCTAAGGCAGGTTTTCTTCCTGTCCAGGCACCACAGACTGCAATGCACCCCACAAGTGGCTAGCAACAGGCCTGGGTCCTAGGTGAGGGCAAGGGGCAGAAGAGCACATAGGGCTTTGTGTACTACTCCTGCCCTGAGTACTGCCTCTGCACCCCCACTGGCTAGAACCTGTTGCTCGCTGCTTCTGGGGCACAGCATGATCTGCGGTGCCAGGAGAGGCAGGAAGTCTGCCTAAGCACCCCTGCTGCGTGGCTGACCAGCTATTCGAGGTACACCCCTCCTGCCTCAGCCCTCCAACAACCCAATGCTCTCATCCTCAGCCCTACCCTAGCACCCACGTTTTAGCCAAATTATAATAGGTCGCCGCCATCAACAATTTTCTTCAACGGGGTCATGAACGCGCCTAACCCAAACACAAGGGCGCACACGCCTGCAATGCTCCCCACTGGCATGCCGAGGGGCTGATCCATGCCAGCCTAGTAGGGAGGGGAGGGAGCTTGCAGGGACTACACATCCCAGAAGCCACAGCGCCAATTATCCGAGTCCACTATCTCCAAGGCGCTGTAGTGCATGCTGGGAAATGTAGTCCTCATGGACCGCAGCACCGACATTAGAGTGCGCAGCTGGCTCTGGGGCCCAGACCAGCCTATACACAGAACTCCCCAACCCCCTCTCTCTTTGCCCGGGCCGCCCCGGGCCAGCCACCCGCAAGTACCTCCGTGCGGGCAGCTCCAACAGCCGGGCGCCGCGGCGGCTGCGCGCAGCACAGAACGTTTGATCGCCTCCCGCAGGATTCGATTGGAAAGGCCGGCTACCGCGGCAGCCATTCTGTCCTCGGGACGTACCATCGGCGCCCAGAGGCGGGGGGAGAGGCCACCCGTAAATAGCCTTCACCGCATTCCCCCTCCCCGTCCCCAACCGGTACTCTTCTGGGGATAGGGAGGGGTGCAAGGTTCCAACAGCTAAATAACTAGTTCAGGGGATCCCTGTCCCTGCGGCTGTTTTCTTTCCCCCCCCCCTCCACCTCAAGTGTTGGTACATACCGAGATGGCGGCCCCCGTGCTCCGGCGAACCGTGCTCTGGAGCCGGGCTGGGGTTGTGAGAGTGTCTCGCGCCGCGGCAGGTGGGTGATGGAGCGCGTGGCCCGCGCAGCACGCGGGCTCTAGCTGCCTGGGCAGCGCTTGGCGCGATCGATTCCCGCGGGCCCCGGCCTAGGAGCAGCCCCACGGACGGGGGTGCGGCAATGGTGTGCCCAGGCCCATAGGCTAGTGCAGGAGAACCAGGGTCTGCTCCTGGCTGAGGTGATGTACAAAATGGGGCTAATACAGTGCGTCTCAAATTTTCGGGCCACAATCCACCCCGCTCAGTGCAGACCTTTCTGCAGACCACCAGCCAACCACCCATTGTGGTAAAATAGGTGCAGGAGTGGGGTGGAAGGTCTGGGAGGGAAGGGAAGGGGTGCGGGATCTTGGCATGAGAGGGGTGGGAGGCACTTACCTGGCTCTGTGCCTCCTACCGCTCCGAGGTACTGCTCCCATTGTCCTTGAGTCCAGCCAGTAGGGGCAGCGGAGGAAGCCTGCATACAAGTGGTTTTCTGCAGTACTGTTCCCCCAGCCCAAAGTAGGGAGAATGGAAGCACTTGGTGCTGTTTCTTTTCTCTGTAAGTCAGATCTGGCCCATTAGCCCCTTATCCTCCCCCCCCCCAGTGGAAAGCTGGTGCTCCAACTTCTCAGGTGGGAGGGCAGGACTGGAGCACCAGTCAGGCTCCCTGCTACAAGGGGGGAGAGTGAGCCCTGAGCCTGCGGAACATGCTTTGAGAACCACTGGATTAATGTTACCCACAAACACACACACCCATGTGAGTGAGTACCTTTGGAACCCTTGCTCCATTAATCTGAAGAAGTGAGTTGTGCCCACAAAAAGTCATGATATCATCTACATTTTTGTTAGTCTCTAAGGTGCTGCAGGATCACTTGTTGTTTTTAAGTTCCCTCTGTTTTTCATCCACCTGCAGAATAAATTTTGTTATGTGCATCAAGGCATGTGCATATGTGTAATGCCAACAGAAACATGCTGCTGACTGTGGCTGCTCTGCTAATCAGCTGGGTGGCATTTGAATCTCTCCTGGATGGCTGCCCAAGTACTCATCTTACAGGGAACACTGCCTACAATACATAATAATAATAGAGAGCCCTCTTGAGCTGCTCAGGGCCTCAAGCAATAATTTAGTCTGCTTATGCCTATTGCTAACTCTGACTACAGCCTGGAGATGTAGGCTACATTTATTCCCTTTATCAACCCTATACCATCATCTACCCAGTCAGCTGCTTTTCAGGCTAACATCAATTAGCACTCTGCCTCTTGTTATCCTGGAGCCGTAAAATCTGTAGGCATAAATGCTTAATTTCCTCCAAGACTTTCAAGGCATTTTACATCTATAGCTGTATCTCTTTCCCTTTCAGCAGCATATGACATGCTGTCCCTTGCATCTCTCATGTATTCCTTTGCTCAGTTGAAAGGATTCAGGGATTCAGCATTTGCCTTTGTCTATCAGAAGATATGAAGAGTGTTGCTCATGTTTCACAGGGCTGCTGTCTCTCTCAAATAGAGCTTGGAGAATAACCATTTTTATTTGAAAACACCCCCCCCCCCCCCACCTTTTGAGTTGAACCTAAAATGAATTTTTGAAACTTTGGGGGCAAATAGAAAAATATAAAAAATCATTTGGGTTTGAATGCAATGCTTTGCTTGATGCTAAACTTTTCCTTTCAATTTTGAGCATAGATGTTTTTGAATTAACTACTGGGGTAACTGTGGGACTGCACCCCTGTAGAAAACATGCCCTTCCGCTCCTGAAAACGTCAGAATAATGAAGGGAAGCCATATGTAGGGTTGCCAGATGGTTTAACAAAAAATACCAAACAGGCCCCCTCCCCCCCACACCGGGAAAAAATTCTGTCGAGGGGGAAAAAAAGGGGAAGACTGAAGTGGTTAAGCAAAAGTTACACCACTCCATCCAGTTTGGGACCACACACTAACCACCAATGCACCCACTCCTCCCCCTGAGCCAGGTCCCCCAGTCTCCCCATCCCAATGCACTCACCCCTGCCTCAGACCCAGGCCCCACTAGTGCCCCCCCATCCCAATGCACTCACCCCTGCCTCAGAGTCAGGTCCCCCTAGCGTCCCCCCATCCCAGTGCACTCCCCCTCCACTTGAGGCAGGCATCCCCAGCATTGGGAGCCCCTGCTCCAATCAAATCTCCCCCCTCCCTGCCGCAGAGCCAGGCGTGAAGGAACAATCTGACTTTTAAAGTGGCTGCTCCTGCCACCTTGCCCGGCTGCCTCTGCTCGCATTGTAGAGAGAGGGAGGCATCACGTGGCCAGCTCCCGATCTCTGATGGTCACGTGGACCAGAGAGCGTGCGCTCTGTTCCCACCCCAGTATGGTACCCCCCAAATGTGGCACCCGGCAAGTGCCCCCTCCTGCTCCCCCTTCGCTAGACTCTGCCATGCTCCTCACTCCCCCACCCCCGCCAGACACGGCAGGGGAAAATTGTCCCCACTGGGCTTCCGTCCCAGGGAAATAGGAAGTACTGGACATTGCACATGTCCGGTATTTCCTGTTTTTTTTACCAGACGGAGCCCTCAAATACTGGACTGTCCGGGTGAAAACCGGACACCTGGCAACCCTAGCCATATGGCAGGAAAGGGGCTGTGGGGGGTGGTGACCATGTGTGCAATGTTGGGAAATTGGCCCCCAAACAGAGATGAGAGATGGGGAGGGGGGAGGCACATGGATTTATGTGCCACTCCCCTCTTTCCCTTTCTGCAAGCATTGAGCTGCCTAGTTAAAAGAGGTTGGCATATCCATCTTGGCTCTGCTGACTGTACAGATGAATGCTTCCTCCTGTGTCCTAAAGCAGGTTGTGCTCCCTTTCTGTATGCTGGGAGCCTTCCTGTTTTCTGTGCAACAGTGAGTGCCTGCCATGGGGGTGGGTAAGCAGGGGGTGGGGTGGAGCAAAGATGCAGTGAGGAATGGTCTAGATAATATATTTAGTTGTGCCATGATAGAATAGAATAGAATCATAGAATAGAATAGTAGGACTGGAAGGCACCTTGAGAGTCCAGTCCCCTGCCCTTACGGCAGGACCCAGTACTGTCTAGACCATCCCTGATAGACATTTATCTAACCTGCTCTTAAATATCTCCAGAGATGAAGATTCCACAATCTCTCTAGGCAACTTATTCCAGTGTTTAACCACCCTGACAGTTAGGAAGTTTTTCCTAATGTCCAACCTAAACCTCCCTTGATGACCTTTTGAAGTCCCTCCCATCCTCTGATTCTGTGAAGGAGAGAGGGGAATAAAGTAAGGGGATGGGATAGGATTGCCAGCTTTCTAAGTGCACAAAACCAAATGCTTTGTGCAGTGTGTGCTGCCTGTGCCTTCAGGCACCACCCCTCAGTACTCATAATTGCCACAGTTCCTGGCCAATCCGAGTTGCAGAGCAGGCTCTCGAGGAAGGGGCAATGTGTGGAGTCTCTCTGGCCTCCCCTGCACATAGGAGCTGGACAAGGCAGCTGCTCGGAGCCAAGCAGGCAGGGAGCCTCCCTTATCTTTGCTGCACTACCAACCAGACTTATACTAAGGTCCCTTTTCAATTGGGCATTCTGGACAAAAACCAGATGCCGGGCAACTCTGGGAGGGGAATGTAAGAGTGAGGCATAGGTGTTGGAACTAGAGTGTGTGTGTGGAGGGGCAGGGGTGCTACCACCCACTTCCCCTGCTTGAAGTGGTTTCCATTAGATAGTGTTTATGGTTTGGTTTAGTGACTCAGCACCCACTGTACAAACTGTTCCAGCACCCCTGGAATGAAGGTTAGGGGTGGAGCATAAGAAAGAAAAGGGGATAGAGGAATCATGTGGTGAAGCAGAAGCCAAGCTTGTGGTGTCCCTTCATCATCAGCTTGGGGCTTCCCCAATAAGCAGGCCCATTGAACCCTCACCATGATAAGCCCTACCCTCCTGCTCCTGGACCTCCCACACCCAGACCCTCACCTTACTGGGCCCCAACCAGCTGCATCTAGGTACCCACCCCATCAATCCCCATTCCCGCAGCACCTAATTCCCCCTGCTGAACCCCAACCATCTTCACCTCAGTTCCCTGCAGAGTTCCATTGCCCTTGCATCTAGAACCTCCCAATGAGCCCCTGTGCATTAAGATCTCCCACCGAGCCTCCTGCAACCCAAACTTCCCCACGGAGAAACCTCTCACTCCACTCCTGGATGTCCCCACTGAGCCCCTTCACACTTGGATTCTGCTGGGCTCACTCTGTTCACCCACATCTGGTGTGCCTGGTGCAGAAGCAAAAGAAAGCGCTATGCAGCACTTTAAAGACTAACAAGATGGTTTATTAGGTAATGAGCTTTTGTGGGCCAGACCCACTTCCTCAGATCAAATTCTGGAAGAGAATTGGCATGACCATATATACCAAAGGAATACAATGAAAAAAAAAAGTGAACACATTATAAAACTGACAAATCAGTTTTAGAACAGAAGGGGGGGTGAGGAGAAGGGCTAGTATCTATGAGATAATGATACTAGGGGTGATAATTGGGGAAGCTATCTTTGTAATGGGTAAGGTAATTAGCAGAGGAGCAGGGCCCTGGGGTGTTTCTAGGGCAGACCTAGCCCTTGCACCGTGTCAGGTCACGTGTAGCTTCACTGCTGAGTCGCTGTGCTGGGGGAGGTGTGAGTCCTGTGCTCTCCTCTGCCATGATGGAGCCATGTTCATTGACAAAATTTGCAGAATTTTAAATTATTGTATACATACATTTTAATTTTTTGATGCAGACTTTTTAGGTGCAGAATTTGCTCAAGAGTGGAATTTGCTGAATAAAATTAAATGACGTTTCAAAACCCAAACTTATTCCAAACTGAAAATGTGTAGCATTTTGTTTGGAAAATATCAAAATGTTTTGAATTTCATTTTTTTTCTGAAACAGTTTGAGGAAACTGATATCAGTTTGGAAACTGACATGAAGTTGTTATTGTATTTGCATTTTTTGCCCCAAAAAAGTTTCTGTTGAAACATTTAATTTAGCCCTAATCACAATTGTGCATGAACTGACAAGTATGTGGAGAAAACTACATGTTTAATGCTATATGGGGTTGATTCGTGAATGTTTCCTGATCTTAAGTTTTTATTAGAGGCAAAGCAGTGAAAAGAAGAAGTGTGCGAACAATAAATAATATTTTAATGCATCAAAGCTTTCCGCCAAAGGGATAATTAAGTTAAGTGTTGTGGAAGTTAATTTCATGTTGCGGAGCTAAGGGAGATGGATATTGTAGGCCAGGCAGGAGGGCTCTGCCTTCTCTTGCACTGTTGAGCCTCCCCTCCCCCCCCGCCCCGTGAGGTTTTGGGGGTCAAATTCTTACTTACTTATGCCTTTTTATGGCCATCTTTCAGCTTCTTTTGGGCAAAGGGTTTTTCCTAATCATGAATCTCAGACTGTAATCTGACATAGATTATGCTTGGATAAATCCAGGTGAATTGCCAGTTAGTGCCAGTTGTCATTTTTTTGAGGATTTTGCAATTGTGGAAGCTTATGCCCTTATAAAAATATTGTAATAAAATGTACATTTAGTTAAGCTGACATGTTTAAATTATCTGGTTTACACAATTTTTTTTTCAATTAGGCAGACGATCTATTCTTTCTGCAGCTTATGTAGACAGTTCAAAATGGGACAAAAGAGAAAAAGAGGTGCACAGCTTGGGTAAGAAAAGAGTTATTTTACATTTACTCATCTTGATTAACTGAAAATCCTAAAATCACTATGAAACAGGTAATATGATTACATTTTGTAGTTCTTTACACTAAGTATCATTTTACTCCTAAAATACTAAGATTGACTAAGAGGATCAGAATCCAGTCCTGCAATTTAAAAATATCTTCTTTGTTTGTACTGTTTATCCTGAACAAAAACATGCAGGTATTTTCTCCCAAGGGTAGACTTTATACCTTTCTTTAAAATGAGAAAATATCTTTTCTGTAAATCAGTTGCTTTCTTCATAAGATATACAGATTCTATTAATGTAATTTTTGTTTTAATCTAAGAAGTGCCCATTCTGGGTTCTGATATCAGAATTTAAAAGGCGGTCTTTCTGTGTTACTCACAATAAAAAAGATGATGTTAAATGTGCAAGACGTCATTTTGTAAACTATTGGAGGATAATTCTCGCTTTCAAAAAGCTCCTTGTTTGGACTATACCTCCCATCAAGCACAGACCCACCGAAGGGGGGACTAAGGAGGCAACTGCCCAGGGCTCCTGGCAGCCATCACCACTACTGCTGCAGCAGCAATGGCCAGAGCCCTGGGCTCTTTAAATCACCGCCAGAGCACCATGCTCTGGGCAGCTCTCAGGGCTGCCTGGAGGCTTTTGGAAACTGCATGGCCTATCATAGTAGTTTTATAGTCAGCTTTCAGCTTCTTTTGGGCAAAGGGTTTTTCCTAATCATGAATCTCAAACTGTAATCTGACATAGATTATGCGTGAATTGCCGGTTAGTGCCAGTTGTCATTTTTTTGAGGATTTTGCAATTGTGGAAGCTTGAGTTGGGGGGAGGAAAGGTACTAAAGTATCCAGTTGTTTTCTTGACCATGCAAGAGGATATCGTGATGGCCTGGATCACAGTAATCCCCTTGGGATAGTCACCCGGTGTATTGGTCATGCCATTGAGCCCTCCAGCCTGCCCTCTGAAGCACCCCATCACCCTGTTTTGCAGGGCCAGAAGCTCTGGTCTATCCCAGCCAAGATAAAGAATTGGAACACATCCTGAAAGAGGACCAAATCCCAAGTAAATCCATTTTACTCTGTATAAAAGTTTTTCACACAGAAAGTGTATACATTTGCCCTTTTGATCGATGAAAGAGAGGTGCACAGTGGTTGCTTCCTCCTTCGCCCCATGTAACAGTTATTTACACTGGGCTGGATAATAAACAAAAGTGGTTTTATTAAGTATAAAAAGTAGGATTTAAGTCAGCAATGGACAACCTAGGCTAGTGAGTGGGCTGCATAAGTTGCCGCCTTTCGTCTAAGTGGACCACAAGACTGTTGTAACCAAGATGGTCTCCTGGGATAGGGTAGTTCTGCTAACTGTACTTGCGTAATTAGAATTGGCAGCGTGTGCCGATTGAACTGTAGCAGTGCATTGACTAGATGCAGAGGGAGCGCATGGCTCTTACAGTCAATGTTGTATGCAATCAGCCCCACTTCACATGCCCTTGCTTTATGTGTGTGTCACTTTAGTAATACTGGCAGGAAAAAAACTACATGGACAGAAACCAGTGGAATCTGGCAACCTGGCATGTGGGCAATGCCAAAAAAATTGCTTGCAGGCCACACATAGATCTTCAGTGGGTCATGTGTGGCCCTTGGGCCACAGTTGCCCATCCTGGTTTAAGTGATTGCAAGTGAAAACAGAGACAGAACAAAGTAAGTTACTAAGCCAAGATAAAACACGCCAGCTAATCCTAATATACTAGGAAACTTGTTACATCAAATTCTTGCCTCACAGCCTTCTACCTTAGACTCAGTCCTTTGCACTGTTCAGTCTTAGATGTTTCCAGCAGACATCTTGTATGGTTAGTGGGGGTCTCCTGGCTTTTGAATACCCATTGACCTAAGTGAGACTTGGGAGCAGGGGAGAGCCCCTCCTGCGGTCAGACAATATCTTATCCCTCAGGCTGCTGTACAGGACCTTTCCACTGCCATAGAAATCCTGGAGCAGTGTGGTCTCATTGAACCTGCAGCTTCCTGTGCCAATGCCCCAGTATGGCCCACATGTAAACCTGGTGGGTCCTGGAGGTTAACCATTGACTACTGGGAGCTAAACTGTGTCACTTCCCTCCTTGCTGATTTGGTAGCCAGGGGTGGGTATAATTGTAGCCTTGAGGCAAAACCCACCACTGAAACTGTTATCCCTGTCAAGTAAAGACAGTTTTCCATCAGCTTCCTGAGGCCAAAGGAATAGACCAAAAGCCATTAGAAACATCCAGCACTGAGAACCATCTGTCTCCTGGCTAGATTCAGGCAATCATTTCAGGGAGGCAGGCGACCAAATCAGCAAGGAGGAAAGTGACACAATTTAGTTCCTTTATCCTGTGTTGGCTGTCTGGCTGCTCCAAGGGTGAGTGGGGGGAGGGGAGGGCAGGGCAGGACAGGACTTGAGTCCCCAACCCTGCACTCCCCAGACAAATGCCATAGTCCCCAGTCCACTCAAGAACCCACAGCACCTCCCAGTAGTCCCAGGACACACCAGGTTGCCTGTAAGCTGTGCAGCTGCACAACTGTTTTCTGAGCCCCTCTCAGAGGTTCAAAGCTCCTGCACAGGCAGGGAGCTCAGCTGACTGGTAGGGGGAGGGGCATTTAGCTAAGCAGCAGCGAAACAGAGCTAGTTGCATGCTTGAATTGAGCTCCCAGAATAGGTAATGGCTATAGTCCTGACAGCCCACACACTTTTGGGGAGAGAGACTGCAGTATTTTTTCTACCTGAGACTTTGTACCAAAGCAGTTACTGTCTCCTTGCTGCCTCTGAAAGTCAAGACTGCTTTCCCCTTTCTGAATGTTATTAGAACAAATTCATTCATTTGGTTTGGGTTTCTTGTCTCTGAAAGGGACAAAAAATAGTAAAACCATTTCTAACAGGATCTGGGGGGAGATGACATCATAGACATCCAGATTGTAGTCTGTCTCTGCTGCGGGTATCGTTGCATGTTTAATCTTGTGTGTAAGAGCAAAATTATTACTAGGATAAATTATTCATGTTAAGAAGACTTCTTTGTTTTAGTAATGTTGAGCAATTTTTCATGGACTCTTCATTTCCTGCAGAACACTATAATAAGAAATAAGATTAAATTTGGCACTCTACCCCCTCTACTGATGGTAGAGTTCTATAAACCCCTGGCTTGTCAATCTGGCACATCTCAATATTTTTGATATCAAGAAATGAGAGAAATATTGTTACACAAAAGTTCTATTCCACTGCTCTGGCTTTGAAGTGTTTCAGTCTTGTTCATTTACGGGTTGTATGCATATAATGTATTGTTATAACCTTGTCTCTGTAAAAATAATGATGGTTGCGTTCTATGCAATCTGATTGCCTTTTGTGACAAGGTAACTGTCTCTGTGGACGTGGGGGAGGTAGTGGATGTGATATACCTTGATTTTATCAAAGCTTTTGATATGTTCTCCCACAGTATTCTTGTCAACAAGTTAAGGAAGTATGGATTGGATAAATGGTGGACAAATGGATTGTGTTTGTGAGTAAGGGTTGGTGTGTGGTGGTTTGTTTGGTGTTGTGTTGGTGTTTTGTGTGTGTGTGTGTGTGTGTGTGTGTGTTTGTGAGTGAGGCTTTAGAGAGGGAGTTCTCCAGGTAGAGGAGAAGGAGATACAGGACTCTTGAGGGAAGTGAGTGTTGTGTTTGGGGCTTTCTTGCTGTGTGATGAGCTTGTGTTGTGAGTGAGGGTTGGTGTGTATTTTTGTTTGTTTGTTTTTTCCTCTGTTTGGGAGTGAGGCTTTTTTTTTCTTTTCACTTCCCCTTTCCCCTCCCCCTCTCCTTCATGGAGTGTGTGCTGTGAGTGGCAGGTGGAAACTGTTGGCTTCTAATTAAAGTTTGAATTCTAGAAGCCTCTGCTGATTGGCTGAGCCTTGGTAGGTGGAGGGACTTTCAGGCAGTCCAGGGCTTTATAAGGCAGTGGGCAAGCGACCAAGGAGTGCTAACAGGGAGTTTAGAGAGGGAGTTGGGAAGGGGAGAGGGAAGGGCGCGAGGTTCTCTTGCCCCCCCCCCCCCCCTTTTTTTTTTTTTTTTTTTTTTTAATAATCCTTTTTCCAGGACAGCAGGGATGGATGGTGATAGGTCTGCTGTTGTTACCTGCACAGTGTGTGCCATGTTTGTCTTCCTCCCGGAAGAAAGAACGGATTTCATCTGCACAAGGTGCAAGCTGGTCGCCATTTTGGAAGAAAAAATTAGAGGACTGGAGGCCCAAGTGTCCATCAGAGAGGATGAAGATTTCGTCGATAGAAGGCAGTGTTTAATCCTACAAGCATGGCAGGTGGAAGAGCCAGAGAGGGCAGTACGGGACCAGGAAGAGAACTGGCAGCATGTAACTTCTAGAAGGGGAAAAAGGCCAGCATGGGAATCCCCCAATGCTATAGAGGTAAGTAATCGCTTTCAGGCTCTCTCCACAGGCTCTGCAGTGGTGAATGCTTTGGAAGGGATCTCACAAGGAAGAAACCGCAAGGGAACGCCATCTACTGGAAGGCATGGGATGCGTAGTCCTAGGGATGGGGGTTCCACGACCACCACCCCCAAAAAGAAGACAACGGGTGGTGGTGGTCGGGGACTCCCTCCTAAGAGGGACTGAGCCATCCATTTGCTGTCCGGATCTGGAATCTCGAGAGGTGTGCTGCTTACCGGGAGCTCGAATTCAGGATGTGACTGAGAGGCTTACCAAGCTGATCAAACCTTCGGATCGCTACCCCTTCCTGCTTCTCCACATGGGAACTAACGATACAGCCAAGAATGACCTTGAGCGGGTTACTGTGGATTATGTAGTGCTGGGAAGAAGGACCCAAGAATTCGGAGCGCAAGTGGTGTTCTCGTCCATCCTCCCTGTTGAAGGGAAAGGACTGGGCAGGGATCGTCGAATTGAGGAAGTAAATGCGTGGTTGAGCAGGTGGTGTCAGAGAGAGGGCTTTGGTTTCTTCGACCATGGGACTCTGTTCCGGGCACAAGGATTGTTGGGAAGAGATGGGATCCACCGAACGAAGAGAGGAAAGAGCATCTTCGCGGGCAGGCTTGCAAACCTAGTGAGGAGGGCTTTAAACTAGTTTCGTTGGGGGACGGTGACCAACACCTTGAGGGGAGTGGAAAAGTCGGATACCGGGAAGGAATGCAAAGAGGAACGAGCAAGAAAGGAGGACCCCTGATTCGAATGGAGAAGATGGGGCGATCAACTGGTTATCTGAGGTGTTTGTACACTAATGCGAGAAGCCTGGGCAACAAACAGGAAGAACTGGAGGCCCTGGCCCAGTCCAAGAAATATGATTTAATTGGGATAACAGAGACTTGGTGGGATGACTCGCATGACTGGAGCGCTGTCATGGAAGGGTATAGACTGTTCAGGAAGAACAGGCAGGGGAGAAAAGGAGGAGGAGTTGCACTCTACGTAAGAGAGCACTATGATTGCTCTGAACTCCAGTATATAGAGGGAGAAAAACCTGTTGAGAGTCTATGGGTTAAGTTTAGAGGTGCAAACAACAGCAGTGATGTTGTAGTTGGTGTCTACTACAGGCCACCGAATCAGGTGGATGAGGTAGATGAGGCTTTCTTCGGACAACTGAGAGAAGCTTCCAGATCGCAGGCCCTGGTTCTCGTAGGGGACTTTAATCACCCTGACATCTGTTGGGAAACCAATATGGCAGTACACAGGCAATCCAGGAAGTTTTTGGAGAATGTTGGGGATAACTTCTTGGTACAAGTGCTGAAGGATCCGACCAGGGGCCGTATGCAGCTTGACCTTCTGCTCACAAACAGGGAGGAACTAATAGGGGAAGTAGAGGTGGGTGACAACCTGGGAAGCAGTGATCATGAGATGGTAGATTTCAGGATCCTGACCAAAGGAAGAAAAGAGAGTAGTAAAATACACACCTTGGACTTCAAAAAAGCAGATTTTGACTCCCTCAGAGACCTGATGAGCAGAATCCCCTGGGATGCTAACATGAAGGGGAAAGGAGTTCAGGACAGCTGGCAGTATTTTAAAGAAGCCTTATTGAAGGCACAGAAAGAAACCATCCCGATGCGTAGCAAGAGAGGCAAACGTGGTAGGAGACCGGATTGGCTTACAGGGGAAATCCTTGGTGAACTTAAGCACAAAAAGGAAGCTTACAAAAAGTGGAAACTTGGACAAATGACCAGGGAGGGGTTTAAATGTATAGCTCGAGAATGCCGGGGGGTTATCAGGAAGGCGAAAGCGCAAATGGAATTGAGACTGGCTAAGGATGTGAAGGTTAACAAGAAAGGTTTCTACAGGCATGTTAACAAGAAGGTGGTGATCAGAGAGGGTGTGCGGCCCCTACTGGATGAAGGAGGTAACCTAGTGACAGATGATGTGGGGAAAGCTGAAGTACTCAATGCTTTCTTTGCCTCTGTATTCACGGACAAGGTAGGCTCCCGGACTAATGCGCTAAGTGACGCAAGATGGGATAAAGATCGACAGCCCTTAGTGGGTAAAGAACAGGTTAGGAACTATTTAGAAAAGCTAAACGTACACAAATCCATGGGGGTATGTCTACACTACAGCACTAATTCGAACTAACTTAGTTCGAATTAGTTAATTCGAACTAAGCTAATTCGAATTAGCGCATCTAGACTTAAAAACTAGTTCGAATTAGCGTTTTGCTAATTCGAACTAGCATGTCCACATTGAGTGGATCCTGAACTGAAGTTAAGGCTGGCCGGAACCAGTGCCGGCAGGGCATCAGCTTAGGACTTAGAGCGTGGAGCTGCTGCCTCAGGCTCGCCGAGGGCTGTGCTTAAAGGGACCCGACCCCCACCCCGGACAGACAGTTCTCAGGGTTCCCCGCTTGCTTGTCTACCTCAATGAGGGACAGCAAAGTAGTCCTGTCTTGGAGTGCCCTGAGTGCCCACCCTCGGCACATCACAGCACTCGGCCATCAGCCCGGCTGCACTTGCCGCAGGCTGCCATCCGGGGGGGTCTTTCAGGGGGCTGTCAGGATCCAGGAGGCCCTGCAGGAGAGCTTCCACCCCGAGGAGCCCACAGAGCCACCCCAGTCCTCCCCATCGGGGGCTCGTGCCCCATTCCTCCCTCACCTCCTTCCACTTACCCTTCCCTAGCCCCCCTTCCTGATGTAAAAAATAAAGGACACGTGTGTTCAAAAATGGAAACTCTCTTTATTTAACAAAACTGAGGGTCGAGGGGATTAACCTCTGGGGAGACTGGGAAAAGGAGGTGGGAGAGGGGAAGAGAGAGGGTGGGAGAGGGGAGGTGGAAACCTGGGAGGAGGGAGCTGGAAGGGGGAAGCCAGGGGAAGAAGGAGGAGGGGAAGTCTAAAACTATGGTACTCCATATTTTCAGTATTGTGTAGAGATGGGGTCTCTTCACCTCAAAAAACATATTTTGGCCTTGGAAAGGGTTCAGAAAAGGGCAACTAAAATGATTAGGGGTTTGGAACTGGTCCCATATGAAGAGAGGCTAAAGAGACTGGGACTTTTCAGCTTAGAAAAAAGGAGACTGAGGGGGGATATGATAGAGGTCTATAAAATCATGAGTGGTGTAGAGAGGGTGCATAAAGAAAAGTTCTTCATTAGTTCCCATAATAGAAGGACTAGAGGACACCAAATGAAATGAATGGGTAGCAGGCTTCAAGCTAATAAAAGAAAGTTCTTCTTCACAAAGCAAATAGTCAACCTGTGGAACTCCTTGCCACAGGAGGCTGTGAAGGTGAGAACTAGAACGGAGTTTAAAGAGAAGTTAGATAAAGTCATGGAGGTTGGGTCCATGGAGTGCTATTAGCCAGGGGGTAGGAATGGTGTCCCTGGCCTCTGTTTGTGGAAGGCTGGAGATGGATGGCATGAGACAAATGGCTTGGCCATTGTCTTTGGTCCATCCCCTCCGGGGCACCTGGTGTTGGCCACTGTTGGCAGACAGGCTACTGGGCGAGATGGACCTTTGGTCTGACCCAGTACGGCCGTTCTTATGTTCTAAGCTCAGGGTCGGGGGTCTCACTGGACCAACTTGATTTTCATGCAGCCCTGCTCCTGGGTTCGCATGTGGCCTTTGGTGGCCAGGCTGGCAGCTATCCTGTCCTAGATGGCTACTTTCCTGTGCCTAGTGCGGAGATTGTGGACGTTGGAGGCCTCCTCCCAAACCTGGATGAGGTCCACGATCTCCGCACTAGACCAGGCGGGCGTCCGCCTCTTGCGGCCCCAGGCAGGCTCCTGGGAGCCGCCAGCCTGGTCCTGGGAAGAGGGGGAGGGCTGGGTGGCAGCGGGTGGCTGGCTCGTGCTGTGCCAGGTGCAGGGTCTGCTGGCTGGGTGCTGGCAGACTTGCACCTGGCACGGGCACTGTAGCCAGACCGTGGCCCTTTAAGGGCTCCGGGGCCGGGAGGGGGGCAGACGAGTTTCCCTGGCTTGACCCAGAGTGGCCACCAGGGCAACCTGGGAAGGGCTAGCCTCCCACTAGTTCGAATTAAGTGGCTACACAGCCCTTAATTCGAACTACTTAATTCGAACTAGGCGTTAGTCCTCGTAGAATGAGGTTTACCTAGTTCGAATTAAGCGCTCCGCTAGTTCGAATTAAGTTCGAACTAGCGGTTTGCGTGTGTAGTGCCTGTGAAAGTTAACTCAAACTAACAGCTGTTAGTTCGAATTAACTTTGTAGTGTAGACATACCCTGGGTCCGGACTTAATGCATTCGAGGGTACTGAGGGAGTTGGCAAATGTCATTGAGGAGCCTTTGGCCATTATCTTTGAAAAGTTGTGGAGATCGGGCGAGATCCCAGATGATTGGAAAAAGGCAAATGTAGTGCCCATCTTCAAAAAAGGCAAGAAGGACGATCCAGGGAACTATAGCCAGTCAGTCTTACCTCAGTTCCTGGAAAAATCATGGAAGGAATCCTTAAGGAATCCATTTTGAGGCACTTGGAGGAGAGGAAAGTGATTAGGAATAGTCAGCATAGATTCACAAAGGGCAAGTCGTGCCTGACCAATCTGATTAGCTTCTATGATGAAGTAACTGGCTCTGTGGACATGGGAAAGTCAGTGGATGTGATATACCTTGACGTTAGCAAGGCTTTTGATACAGTCTCCCACAATATTCTTGCCAGCAAGTTAAGGGAATATGGATTGGATAAATGGACGGTAAGATGGATAGAAAGCTGGCTAGAATGCCGGGCCCAGCGGGTAGTGATCAACGGCTTGATGTCAGGATGGCGGTCAGTTTCTAGCGGAGTGCCCCAAGGTTTGGTTCTGGGACTGGTTTTGTTCAATATCTTTATTAATGACCTGGATGAGGGGATGGATTGCACCCTCAGCAAGTTTGCAGATGACACTAAGCTAGGGGGAGAGGTAGATATGCTAGAGGGCAGGGATAGAGTCCAGAGTGACTTAGACAAATTGGAGGATTGGGCCACAAGAAATCTGATGAGGTTCAACAAGGACAAGTGCATTGTTACAGGCTGGGGACCAACCTGCTAAAGTAGTAGTTCTGCAGAAAAGGACCTGGGGGTTACAGTGGATGAGAAGCTAGATATGAGTCAACAGTGTGCCCTTGTAGCCAAGAAGGCTAATGGCATATTAGGTTGCATTAAGAGGAGCATTGCCAGCAGATCCAGAGATGTCATTATTCCCCTTTATTCGGCTCTGGTGAGGCCACGTCTGGAGTATTGTTTCCAGTTCTGGGCCCCCCACTACAAAAAGGATGTGGACGCATTGGAGAGGGTCCAGTGGAGGGCATACGACCTATGAGGAGAGGCTGAGGGAGTTGGGTCTGTTTAGTCTGCAGAAGCGAAGAGTGAGGGGGGATTTGATAGCAGCCTTCAACTTCCTGAAGGGAGGTTCTAAAGAGGATGGAGAAAGACTGTTCTCAGTAGTGACGGATGGCAGAACAAGGAGGAATGGTCTTAAGTTGTGGTGGGAGAGGTCCAGGTTGGATATTAGGAAAAATTATTTCACTAGGAGAGTGGTGAAACACTGGAATGGGTTACCTAGGGAAGTAGTGGAGTCTCCATCCCTTGGCTTGACAAAGCCCTGACTGGGTTGATCTAATTGGGATTGGTCCTGCCTCGAGCAGGGGGCTGGACTTGATGACCTCCTGAGGTCTCTTTCAGCTCTATGGTTCTATGATTCTATGATTCTTTGAAAACTGGCTAGATTGTTGAGCTCAATGGGTAGCAATCAATGGCTCGATGTCTGGTTGGCGGTCGGTATGAAGCGGAGTGCCATAGGGGTTGGTTCTGGGACCGGTTTTGTTCAACATCTTTATTAATGACCTGGATGAGGGGATGTACTGCACCCCTTAGCAAGTTTGCAGATGACGCTAAGCTTGGGAAGAGATAGATGCATTGGAAGGCAGGGATAGGGTCCAGAGTAACCTAGACAAATTGGAGAATTGGGCCAAAAGAAATCTGATGAGGTTGAACAAGCACAAGTGAAGAGTCCTGCACTTGGGACAGAAGAATCCCAAGCACTGCTACAGGCTGGGGACCAACTGGCTAAATAGCAGTTCAGCAGAAAAGGACCTGAGGATTGCAGTGGATGAGAAGCTGGATATGAGTCAACAGTGTGCCCTGGTAGCCAAGAAGGCGAATGGAATATTAGGGTGCATTAGAAAGTGCATTGCCAGCAGATCTAAAGAAGTGATTATTCCCCTTTATTCGGTACTGGTGAGGCCACACCTGAAGTATTGCATCCAGTTCTGGACTCCCCACTACAGAAAGGATGTGGACGCATTGGAGAAGGTCCAGCGAAGGGCAACGATGATTAGGAGGCTAGTGCACATGACTTATGAGAAGAGGCTGAGGGATTTGGGCTTATTTAGTCTACAGAAGAGACGATTGAGGAGGGATTTGATCGCAGTCTTTAACTACCTGAAGGGGGGTTCCAAAGAGGATGGAGAGAGACTGTTCTCAGTCGTGACAGATGACAGAATGAGGAGCAATGGTCTCAAGTTGCAGTGGGGGCAGTCTAGGTTGGATATTAGGAAAAACTACTTTAATAGGAGGGTGGTGAAGCACTGGAATAGGTTGCCTAGGGAGGTGGTGGAATCTCCATCCCTAGTGGTTTTTAACTCCCAACTTGACAAAGCCCTGGATGGGATGATTTAGTTAGGGTAGGCTCTGCTTTGGGCAGGGGGTTGGACTCAATGACCTCCTGAGGTCTCTTCCAATCCTATGATTCTATGATTATAGCCTAAACTTTATGTTCTTGGAGTGGTAGGATTGAGACTGCCAGGTATTGGAAAGGATGCAGAGGAGAATATTGGTTAGTTTTGGATGTGGATTAGAAGGTAAAAAACAGTGGTTTTTAAAAGGTAAGATTGTGAGATGCATTGCTTATGGTTTTCAAATAGCATACTGATGGGGGAAAACCAGTTTAATATAATTGGCTCTCTTCTGAAAATTAGATGTTCAGAAAATAGGAGGACTGGATGGATCTGTTCTCTAGAATGTTATGTGCTCTGACAACAAAGATGAAGTTAACTGATTGATGGGAAGTCAAGACAGGACCAGTGTTCTTTGTAAGCTGAGTGTTTGGGCAGCCACCCAGGAGAGATTAAAATGCTGCCCAGTTGATTAGCAGAGTGCAGACAGCTAGCAGTGTGTGTTTCTACTGGTGATGCACATCTATACATGCCTCAGTGCATATAACAAAATTTGTTCTGCGCATGAATGGCAAATATTAGAGGGAACATTGACAGCACTAATGGACAGCAAAATAAATTTTCTTTTTCCTTGCAAAAGAATTGGCATTTTAGTAATCTAAACTGTCCTATCAGAACAATAGATGGCAGTGCTCTCATTGCAGACATCAATGATTCTCGTTCAAGACCTTTGTTGTTATAAAAATTAGTTCTTTGCTGATGGCTCCTAGTAATATGGAGGCCAGGCCAGGTATGTGTGCTGCGTCTCATTTGCAATTTAGTAGTTGTGAGTAGTGAGACATTTGAAGCACTGGAGCATAAACTTTTGTGGGCAAAGACCCACTTCGTCAGATGCATGTAGTGGAAATTCCAGAGGCAGGTATAAATACACAGGCATAAGAAAAGAAAAGACAATCTCTAACCTTACTCTTGATTGGAACTCTTTTCTTATGCCTGTGTATTTATACCTGCCTCTGGAATTTCCACTACATGCATCTGATGAAGTGGGTCTTTGCCCACGAAAGCTTAAGCTCCGATAAATCTGTTAGTCTATAAGGTGCCACAGGACTTCTCGTTGTTTTTGCAGATTCAGACTAACATGGCTACCCTTCTGATATGTGAAGTACTGTAGCACTAAAGTCATAGGATAAGCTCTTGATTCCAGCCATTATTAAATCTCCCAACATGGGGCAGGATTTTTCCCTCCCAAGCATTTTGTTTTTATAAAAACTGAATTAGCACTTGATAGTTCTGTACTGAAGTATGTCCCCACTCACAGGACAAGTATGCTGTAGGTCCCAGAATTGCCTCATCACTGGGCTTCAACCTTGTTCTTGATGAACCACCTTTATGAGACTGGACTGTGCAGTCTCCATGCCAAGTCCATGTTTGTCATAAGGGTGTCAGTTGTCAGATTGGTTTGTGTGATAGAATGACGTCTACTAAGGAATTGAACTGAAATGCATTCCTGTCCCAGGCCACCAAACAGCAATCTGAAGTTAGCCACTTCTGACCTGAGTTAAATTTCAAATCAGTAACTTGGGAGGTGACAGACTTTCTTTCATTAGTACATCCCCTGAGACACCTAATTGTAGGGAGCAGAAATTTTAGTTTCCAGGAACAGATTTAAAAATAAATGATCAGGAAATCCTAAAGCCTATTATTCCCATGACTAAGGAAGGAAGATGATGTCTTGAATTTAAGTTACCCCTCTCTTTTTTAAAAATACATGCCAAATCTTTTATAGTCTGAAGAAAATTACCTTTTTTATGAAAGATAATAATTCAGTAAAAATTAACTTTGTATGCATACAAATGTGAGAGTTGATCATATTAGTCTACTATTTCATAATTACCACATTTTCTGTGGATATGTTTTAGAATTTAAATACAAATTCACTTTGGCCATGTAAACACTAGGGATGTGAAAGATTAAACAGGTGATGCTTACTGATTCTGGTTAACCAGTAACTGGTGGGGGCTGGAGCAGCAGGCAGGGCAGCCTCTGTCCGCAGGGAGCCCAGGTGCTCTGCAGGTAGAGGCTGTTCCAATGGAGGCTAGGAACCAGGAGCCAATGGCAGCCCCAATCCCCACATGGGAGCTGGGAGCTGGCAGAGCCAGCCCCAGCGCAGGGGACTGCTCTGGCCGGGTTGGAGTGGTCCCCAGCCTGGATCCTGCAAACAGTGTAGAAAAAGTAAAATGCTTTAAGCACTAACTTATTACATCATTAATGAAAGATTAAGACATGGCCTCTTTCAGAATTCATTGAGTTTTTGAAGATTAGCCTTAGATACTTATGCCTAATTACAAAAAACAAGTTACTTTAACTTAGAAAAATAAAAGTCACAATGAAATGATGTTCTAAAGAATGGCACAATGATGCAATCTGTAAAGCAGGCCACCCCCTACTTCTGGGGCATTCTTGCTGGAGTATTTGACTGTGATCAAATAGGTGAACTGACATTATTTGAGCCAATTTACCAGTTTTCCACACTTACCCGCAATACATTCATAATTTGCAGCACAGCTAATGTTTTGTTAAATAGCAACCCACTCAACTATTGAACAATTTAAAATAATGAAATTCAGAAAATAAACAATCGTCTCTCTGTGCAAACCAAAGCGAACTTGGAATATGTTTAGTGCAAATTATTCATTCTTCTCTCGTAGCTACAGTAGAAGCCGCAGTTTGGCTGAACAATTTAGTTAAATGATTTCTCTCTCCTATACTTTAAGCTTTGATTTTAGTGTGATTTTTATACTGGGACTGAGGAAGCAGTGTCAGTGGTGCATGTTTCTTTCTGTGGTGAAGTGCTGCCAGATTTCCAACTTCACTCACTGATGAAATGACTAATCCTACAGGTCATGTGTGTCTCTCTAAAATACTTCAGTGGGAGTTGTGTGAGTGCCTTTCAGGACTGAACATCAACACTCAAAGTTGTCCTAGGCATCACCTTTAAATGTTTTAGATCCTCAAAAGTCAATGAATTCTGAAAGAGGCTGCTGCAAATGTGTTTCTCAAGCTGTACATTCATTCACCACAGAACTATATTGTGGTGTTGTTTAAATACTGAAGAGATTCTTTTTGAATATTTCCTGTTTTTTTCACTGTGTAAATTAAAAACTCTAGATAGTCCTCTTAACATGCTCAGGTGAGCACCTTTCTGCAATTAGTCTTCTGGTAATTGCTGTCAGTCTGATGTTGCTGCTACATCTGTTGGCCCCGAAGAGTAGTTCATTCCACCGTTTGAATTTTATCACTGTTGCGAAGAATCAACAGTCCTTTCCAACTGTTATCTGTTGTACAGAGTGGCGGTTGCCAGCCGCAATGGGCTGCGGACATCTGGCTGTCTGGCTGCCGGGCTGCGGCATCTCTGGAGGCCAGAGCTGGGGTACACCATGATTGGTCTGGGGGCAGGGGAGCACCTTTGCCTCCCCCAAAGATTCCCCCTAGGCACCCATGTCCCTGGCAATGGGAGGAGGCTTCGCGCACTCCCCCTTCTGCCTGTAGGCCAGTCAGGGCTTGGGGGGCTGGATCCGGCCCACGGAGGCCCTTTTGCCCACCCCTGTTCTACAGGCTTCTCTCCTCTGATTTCACTAAAGAATACCATAAAACCCTAAACCATCTGCTCATGAACTACTCCCCCAAATCCCTGACCAGGAGTTTTCTATCTGCTACCAAGATACACAAACCTGAAAATTCCAGACAACCCATCATTTGAAGCATAGGCACACTTACAGCAGGATTATCTAGTTATATTGACTCTCTCCTCAGGGTACCAACACTCCTAACGATCTTCGAGACACCACTGACTTCCTGAGGGAACTACAGAACATCAGTAATGTTCCTGAAAACACTATCCTGGCCACCATGGATGTTGAAGCTCTTTACACCAACACTCCATACGAAGACGGATTACAGGCTGTCAGGAACACTATCCCTGATGATGCCACTGCACACCTGGTTACAGAGCTCTGTGATTTTGTCCTCACCTACAACTATTTCCAATTTGGAGACAATTTATATCTTTAAGTCAGCGACACAGCTAGGGACACCCACATGGCTACACAATATGCCAACGTTTTTATGGCTGACCTTGAACAGCGTTTCCTCAGCTCTCGTCCCCTAACCTTACTCTACTTACACTACATTGATGACATTTTCATCATATGGACCCACGGGAAGGAGACTCTTGAAGAATTCCACAGGGATTTCCTATCTCTCAGTGTTCTGTAATGTTATTTAGCTCTAATATATCCTGAAATGTCATCTTAGAGCCTAATAAGAGTGGAAGTGTTGGTAATGCTGCTAGACAATACTGACCTCTGGTGGTTCCGCAAATTCTCTGATTCGGCATCAGTCAAGTCCCGAGGGTGCCAGACTAGAAAGGTTCAACCTGTACCATGTTGGGCATTATTGGAACAGGTTTGTGAGATGTTAACATCCATTTGTGACTTGATGTTTTTCTCCTTGGGCTGCAAGCACTATGTTCGTTGGTTCTGTGGTTTTTATTTTATTCTAAAACTAGCAGAAATACCCGATGTCGCCCGGGTAAAATATAGTAAAAAGTGTGATGAATGAACTACGTAAATGACATTAACATAGCATATTTTATTGGAAATACTTCTCTCTTATATATTACTTTAAGAAATTAACATAGCTAGTGATGTGCTTACAAAACGCATTTACATTTAACTCCTTTCTTGATAACAAAAGGTGTGGTAAATAAACTACATAAATTACATTAACATAACATATTTTATTGGAAATACTTGTTCTGTTATCATAGGGAAAGGATTTCATAGTTGCAGTTTGTGACATGCTTAACAGAAGAGTCCAGCAAATGCCTATGATCAGGCGCTACTAAAAGCAAATTAGTGGCCCAGTTGGGGCTCTGGGGGCCTAACTGGGGCTCCGGGGGAACCGATTTCGAGATATAACCAATCCAGTTATTTAAGTTAGGAAATCAGTAGTATCTGTGCAAAATTTGGTGTTTCTAGTCCTTACCCTTTCAGGGATCTTTTGGGACAAACAAACAAACTAACTTTCGGAAATATTTATAAGATAAGAAAAAACAAAAACAGAAGCATTGTCCAGTAAACACCAAACTTGAAACCAACAATGAACTTTCAAGGCATCTGTCCAGCTTGTTTAGGCACTTATTAATTTCACCTGTTGCTTTTGATTAATGAGCCTTTTCCCAATATCAAACATTTTGAAAAAATCCTCCATGTATTTCCATCTAACTCCAAATGAAAATAAAATACATTGCTAAGAACCGATATTCAGTGTCATGACAGTAGGCCTTGTTCCAGTTTTCAAAAGAGTTAATCTTTTACTGTCAGTTTCTCTCAGTAACTTTGGTTGGTGGAAAATAATTTTACTTGTGTTTCTACAGCTGAATTGGCCACATTAATGGACAGAACCTATGAAAGAAATCTTCCCGTCAGCTCTTTGACAATATCACGGGTAAGAAAGAAAACTCACCTTTGTTAATAGTGGAGTGTGACATGAGAATACTTAAGAAATCAAGTGAACTCATAAGGCATAAGTTATCTGTGCTCAGAGTCCAACTATACAAATGTTGTTATATTGCTAAATTGAATCCTAAGCTGTATAAAACTCTGCTAGAGCCACCTGCTTTCACTGCTTCTTGTACTTGGAGTGTAAGCTTTTCAGCACAAAGACTATATTTTTGTTATATGTTTATACAGTGCCTACCACAGTAGGTCCTGACCCATTACTGGGTCCTTAGATACTCTATACAGTACAGATCACAGAGAGTACAGATCATATATATATATATATATATATATATATATATATATATATATATACACACACACACACACACACACACACACACACATACATATTAGATCAGATTCACTGAAACTGGCACAGAAGAGTATAACTTAAAATCCCCTGCACCAACCTGGGCTGTGCACCAAAGATAAAAAGACCCATCCATCCCTACTGAGTGCTGGCAAAGCTGCTGTTGCCCACCCTTTTGTGGGTTTCTGTCTGTGACAGCAATGACTTTAAAATCCATTAGGTATGGGGTGGCCAACCTAAACCTGAGAAGGAGCCAGAATTGACCAATGCACATTGCCAAAGAGCGACAGTTCTATGTCATCGGCCTGATCATCTCCCCATCACCACTCTCAGCACATCCCGCCTACTGGCAGCCCCACCAGTCAGTGCCTCCTTCTCCTTTTCCTCCTGCCCACTGTGATCATCTCTCTCTCAGTGGGAGACACTGGAGGGGGGAAGCATGGGTGTGACAGGCTCAGTGGCGAGGGTAAGAAGTGGTAGAATCCTAGGGGGAAAGGGTGGAAGGGACAGCACCTAGGGCAGAGCTGGAGGTTGAACAGTGAGCACCCTCCGGTTCAGTGGAAAGTTGGCACATGTAGCTCCAGCCCTGGATCTGGTACCTAAGTAAGGAGCCGCATATTAATTTCTGAAGAGCCACATGTGGCTCTGGAGGCACAGGTTGGCCACCCCTGCACTAGGTGCTCCATAGCAGTGGCTCTCAACCTTTCCAGACTACTGTATCCCTTTCAGGATTCTGATTCGTCTTGTATACCCCCAAGTTACTTCACTTAAAAATTACTTGCTTACAGAATCAGACATAAAGGACAGCACACTGAAAAATTGCTTACATTCTTATTTCCCCCCTATAATTATGAAATAAATTAGTTTGAATATAAATATTGTTCTACTTCCGTGCATAGCATATACAGTAGTATAAAGTCGTTGTATGAAATTTTAATTTGTACTGACTTTGCTAGGGATTATTATGTAGCCTGTTGTAAAACTAGGCAAATAATCTTGATGAGTTAATGTACCCCCTGCATACTCTTGCGATACGTGTGTCCCTGGATGAGACTTGCTGCTCCATAGGAATCCCATCTGTCTAGGCAGCTTCAGGGAAATACACTGCCTGGCCATCCATGCTCCTTCCTCCTCTTTAGGCCTCCCGCCAGAGTGGGGATTGTGGCCACTTTCTACCACTGTACTTTTCTCCCTCACTTCAGCAGAACTTGCCAGCATGCTGATTTGGGTTAAATTAAGCCAATAAGTGGTTCTTATAAGAACAGCCATGCTATGTCAGACCAAAGGTCCATCTAGCCCAGTATCCTGTCTGCCGACAGTGGCCAATACCAGATGCCCCAGAGGGAGGGATCACAATAGGTAATTCTCACTTGATCTCTCGCTGTCTCCCACTTCCAGAGAAACAGAGGCTAGGGACACCATTCCTACCCATCTTGGCTAATAGCCATTGATGGACCTAATCTCCATGAATTTATCTAGCTCTTTTTTGAACCCTGTTAAAGTTCTAGGCTTCAGCGCATTATAAATATATTATAAATCTTAGCTTATTATACTCTCCTTCCTTTTTTGGGGGGGCGTGGATTGTGATTTATTTTCTAGACTGTGCTAGAAAATGTAGCACATATGATACTTGCTTTTAAAAGAATTTCAAACCACAGAACTACACCAAGAAAGAGGAATAGCTGATTTGATGCATTGGAAACTCAGCAGTACTATTCACACCCATCAACAATCACTGGAGTCACCAGTGGAGTTGTCATACCCTTTCATTCAGGAAAAAAAAACACTTTGTGCAGTTCCTGAACACTTTTTGTGGCCTCAGTTCTGGTAAGTCATCTTGTTTGTAGCTGCTTCCACTGAAGAAACTGTAAACAGTTTTGCAGCACAGTATGGTCTTGGTGCAAAGCCTCTTGAAGACATCAGTGAAAAGACTTGCATTGACCTTAGTGGCTTTTGGATCAGAAAGCTTTGCTTAAAAAAGAGAGAGGGAGAGAGAGAGAGAACACATTTTGGGTTGAATTGTAGCTTTCTGACTGAATATAAAACTTGTGAGAGTTCTGAGATAATTACTGAAGGTTGAGGAATAAAAACAATGTAGCAGATTCCCATAACTCCTCCTGTTCTCCTCTCCTGATGTCTGTTTTAATTTAAGATTTTTTTGTAATATTGTCTAAATTAGAGAGAACTTTCCATTGGAAAAGATCAGCGGTAGCTCCATGGAGTTACACTGGTGTAAATAAGAGCAGAATTGACCCTATTACCCCTGCTTTCTTTTTAGTATTATATGCCTAGAGACTAGCTGGGACCTTGTTGTTTTGGCACTGTATATACACACAGCAAGAGATAACACCTGTGCTGAAGATCTTACAATATAAATAGACAAAGACAAAATGGGAAGAAAAGGATGATTTTTGAAGCTAGGTAATGGAAGCACAGAGAGGTTAAAGGATTTGACCAAAGTCAGAGGATGGAGCTAGGAATGGAATTCAAATCTCCTAATTCCTGGTCCAAGCCCTAACCACCACACCATCCTTAGTTTTTCTGTCTCTGTATCTCATACAGCCCAATTGGTGATTCTTCAGATTATACAGCATGTCCTGGATGTTTTTTTGCTTGTTTTCATTTGAGAAAACATTGTAAAAATGAAGTCAGTTACTTAACAAAGTTAAGATTTTTGGTGTGGCTAGACAAATAAATGTGAACCAAAATGAATGTTTTAATGTTCTAATATGCATTATGAGTTCTGTGAACTAAAATGTTTCTTTTTATTTTTAAATCAGTTTATTGACAACGTTTCTTCACGAGAAGAGTTAGATCAAGCTGAGTATTACCTTTACAAGTAAGCATCTTTTTGCCCAACCTGATCTTTGAATCAAAGTGGATACTTTGAAGCCCTTTTCTTTACAGGAATGGTACTTTCCCACTCATTGTCTTGGAGTTCTGTGATTTAAAGTACATATCTGTTCTTAACTTGTGAGACATTTTGTTATTGTTGGTGCTAGTATGGTTACTTTGCTTCCTCTCCTGTGACTCTCACGCTGATCAAGCATGCTGATTTTGTGCAACTGAGCAATTAATATATACCCCGGTTATGACTTAAGTTAGAGATAAAATAAGGAATTACATCTCTTTAAAATTTTATCCTTCTGTTGACTTTCTCTGGGTTGTAATTTATTTAAATCTGCTGTTTTTTGTGTTCACATTTATAAATATAAGATTTAGGGCAGCTTCTTAGACTACTTCCTCAATCAAAAGAGCCAAGACATAGGGTGCTGTGGTAATGATTGAGTCAGGATGGCTAGAGGAAGTACAAGTTGTTTATCCCCTTTCAACTTTCATTGTTCTGAATAAGCCGTGTGATTGATTTATACTTTTTTCACTTGCATGTTCACTATAACATACTACTTCGCTAGTTCTAGAGAAATCTGTCTAATGAGCAGATTTTAGCCTTATGTTATGTTTGGCCGTCCATCTTGATCAGAGGGAAGTAAATCTGAATGATCATTGAAATAGTCAGTACTCTGTATGCATTGCAATATAAATAGTCTGATGAGACTTACATTTTCAGAATTAGAGAGGAGAGATTCTTGTGAATACATAGGTTCATACTGCATGTCCCTTTACCCTGACTGGTAATTATATATCTGGGAGTACTAATGATCATTTTAGCTAGTAAGTTGTACAAGTTGAACTTCTTTAGTCCAGCATCCTCAGGACCTGGTCAGTGTTGAACCATAGAATTTGCAAAACCGTGAGAAGCCAATATTGTTTAGCAGCATTACCAACTCTTTCCACTTTACAAATAAGCATATTTTTGCCCAAACTGATCTTTGAATTGAAGTGGATACTTAGAAGCTCTTTTCTTTATAGAAGTGGCACTTTTCCCACTCAGTACTGGGATCTTAGAAGACAGTTAGGGGTAAATTAGAGCTAAATAACAGCACAGAACACTGGGGAAACTTGGCCACACCCATGATAAGTGGACATCTGGCTAACTAAAATTATCACTCCCAATATCATTATCTCACAGATACTAACCTTCCCCCCTCACCCCCCCACTGTTCTAAAATCTGATTTGTCAGTTTTATATGTGTTCACTTTTTTTTGATTGTATCACTTTGGTACATATGGTCGTGCCAATTTTCTTCCACAAATTGATCTGAGGAAGTGGGTCTGGCCCACGAAAGCTCATCACCTAATAAACCATCTTGTTAGTCTTTAAAGTGCTGCATAGTCCTGTCTTTTGTTTCAGCTAGACCAGACTAACACGGCTGCATCTCTATCACTAAGAAAACTCTAGTTTTCACTCCCATACTGTGGTTATTCCTGCATACTGGGAGTATTGGACCTTTAAAGTAAGCTGCGTGGACAGGGAGTTTTTGAACATTGCTAAAACATTGTGCACATTCAGTGAACACAGGGGCATTCCTGAGTATTGCTTAACATTTAGAAAAACTTAAAAAACAACGAATAGTCTAGTAGCACCTTAAAGATTAACAAAACTACATGTTGTGTTAGCGTTTAAGGTGCTACTAGACTAGTCATTGTTTTTTTAAGTTTTTATAGTTACAGACTAATTTGGCTACCCCTCTGAATCTTTTTAACATATTTAGTATGCTAAAATACAATGTGCTTCATGTATTTAGTCTTACTTAACTGTCTCTGCTTTAAAACTGTGGGTTGCTAACCACAACTCAGCATCCTGTACTGTCAAGAATAGCTGCGTGGAGAACTGTGAGGAATGTTAATGACTAGAAATCCCATTTTGAAGCATGATGTCAGCTCCTCTTTGTGTTATCTTTTGAATATCTTTTTTCTTGGTACTGTCTGACTTAAAATCCTTTCATCTCCAAGCATCCCAACATAAGTTCTAATCAGAATTCAAAACTCTTTTCTGTCTGCATCAAAGGCTGACAGTTTGCCCCATTTTGTCCCCCCACTGTGCCCAGGGCAATTCTGTCAGCTCTCCTGCTGCAATTGGTGGGAGAGGAAAGGTGTACTCTGCCTTGAGAGAGAGAAAGCGGGGAGCCCCACAGGGCCAGCATGGAACTGCTGTGGTGAGAGAGAAGGGGAGGGGGGAGACCACAGCAGCTCTGTGCACAAGCAGCCCTAATCCCCTGCATGAGTTTTATTAGACAGCCATGTAGCTTATAGGAAACCCTACTTGAGAGGCTTTTTGTTTTGTATTAAGCATACAGTCATAATATTGAGAAGGAAAAGGTGATATATAAAAAGATACCAATCCAGCATGCTACATCTACTGTAGATGAGTCAGCTTTGTTTTAAAATTAAGAAGAGTGTTGATGTGAGATATGTCTGAGCCTCTAAGCAGCAGCAGCATAGATATACTGTCTAAGCACAGTCTCAGAGGGGTAGCTGTATTAGTCTGTAAAAGCAAAAACAACAAGGAGTTCTGTGGCACCTTAGAGACTAACAGATTTATAAGGACATAAGCTTTCGTGGGTAAAACCCACTTCATCAGATGAATAGTGTTTTATTGACCCTGCTGGTCTGATATTGAGATGGAGTATGAAACTTCGTCCTTTGAAAAAAGTGCAGGTACTTCCATCAATTTGGATGTATATTATAAGATTATTTTTAAAATAGCAGTATGTGATTATAATTGCAAAACAATGCAATGTCAAGCTGTGAAGCTTTTTATGTATGTTATTTTTATATCTCTATTGGTAGCAAATTACATTTTTTAAAGCTTGATTTCAGGTTGCAAGCCATTTCAGGACCACAAAAGCTATAGATGCATGAAATTAGCTTGGTTCCTCACAATGCCAAAGTATCAATGTGATCTAATATCTCATCTTACAAAATAAATTTCTTCGGAAGGGAGCATACATGCTTGCTCTATATTTGCTGTCATAGATTAGAGTAGATACTTTTCTGCAAGTCAAGCAGCTGAAGGCTAGATGGATCAACAAATCATCCCAAAATGTTACTTAATAAAATGATCTCAATGCATTAAATAGAAATTTTGCACCTGCACTATGTGTAGGTGTATTAATTTTGCACTACTGTGATAGTTTTGTTTCCTTTCTTTGCAGTTATTTCATAACATATTGTAACATGTTACTATACAAACTAGGGGCCTAGTCTTGTCAAAAGCTTGTTTCTTCCTTGAGATGCCATGAAATCACAACTCACGTAGACCACAGTTGGGGTGATAGCAACATTGTAGGAGCCTTTGTCCTAATCATCTGTTGTCTTTCAGGCTTTGTACCTTGCATACCCAGAGTTCATAATCTCTGCAGGAATCATTGTGAACTGGTAACCAGCCTTTAACCTTCCATACCCTTAGCAATTCAGGCACAGTGTCTACAAATCTGACAGTCTCCACTGTTCATGAAGAACCAAATGCTGCAGCCCCTCTGCTCCTTAGGGATGTAAAAGAGTACTTGATTAGTCGACTACTTGATAAGCTGAGCCACCTGGCTCTTACTGCATTTAAAAGGCAGAGGTGCAGCGTGGGACCTGGCGCAAGCCAGGACTGAAGCAGTCCCAGCTTGCGCCTGGCCCAGGCTGCTTGCATGCCCTGCTCCTACTACATTTAAACTACAGAGCTGCAGTGGCGTCTTATCAACTGATTGTGTACTCAATACAAATTGAATCACGTACACAATTAGTCTTTTACTCACTACTTAACATCCTTACCTCACCTGAATAACTGCTTTTACATCACTGGAGTTGTTTGCACAAGCAAGAGATGCAAGACCCCTTCACAGAATAGTCTATCATGGCACTAAATGGTTTTCTTTTCCTATAACACAGTTTTTCAATTATCTGGTCAACTCAGTCTAGTCTTGCATGTTAGTTCTCCCTCAGACATGATGAATGTAATTTAAATTTGGAGTTTCTACAGTACACATACAATGGCCAAAAAAGGTAGACTAATTGCTTTTTAGGAAATTATGTTTTGAAGTTAGCAGGTGAAGACATGCAAATGGTTAAAACAGTGCGTGTATAAAATAATCTAACTTCAGGTGGAAAACTCTTGTTCTGTGGAGGCGTCACTTAGCTTAAAAAGGGGAAGTAATCTTAATCAGAGGAAAGTTAATTGTAATGAACATAGATTAGAAATAAGGAGTTAAAGAAAATTGATAAAGGAATAGGGATGTGAACAGATACCCAGTTAGCCTTTATCAGGTGATGCTTACCAGGTACTGGTTAACTGGTATCCAGGAGCAGCCCCCCGCCCATAACCAGTCACGAGCAGAGGGCTGCTCCAGTGGGCCTGGGAGCCAGCAGCAGCTCCAGGGCCTGGGCAGGAGCCTGCTGACAATGGTATCGATCAGTTACCAGATGCAAATAATAGAATTATCACTAATACAGAAAAGACAGAAGTGTTCAATAAATGTTTGCTCTGTATTTGTGGGGGGAAAGCAGCTGAAAAACCATCATATGGTCATGATAATCTTTCCATTTCCTTAGTATCACTATAGGATAGTAAAGAGTACTTATTAAAATTAAATATTTTTAAAATCTGTATGTCCAGATAACTTGAATCCAAGAAATTTTAAGGAGTTGGCAGAGGAGATTGCTGGATTGCTAATGTTGATTGTCAATAAATCTTGGATCTCTGGGGAATTTTCAGAAGATTAAAAGAAAGCTAATGTCAATCCAATTGTTTTTTAAGGGCAAATAGGATGGCCCAGGGAATTATAGGCTTGTCAGCCTGATATCAATTCTTGGCAAGATAACAGAGCAGTTGATACAAGACTGTATTAATAAAGAATTAATGGAGGGTAATGTAATTAATGGAAATCAACGTGGGTTTATGAAAAATAGATCCTGTCAAACTAACGTGCCTTTATAATGAGATTACAAATTTGGTTGATAAAGGAAATAGTGCTGATGTAATAGACTTGGACTTATGTAAGGTGTTTGATTTTATACCGCATCACATTTTGATTAAGAATAAAAAAATCCTAGAATGATAAGATTAACATACTACATATTAAAAGGATTATACATTAGCTAACTGATAGGTCCCATTAAGTAATTAAACGGGAAATCATCACTGAGTGGGTGTGTTTCCCAAGGGGTCCCAAAGGGATTGATTCTTGGTCTGACTTTGTTTAACATTATTATCAGTGAACTGGAAAAAAATGAAATCATGATAATGTTTGTAGATGACACAAAAATTGGGAAAGTGGTAAATACTGAAGAGGACAGGTCACTGATTCAAAGAAATCTGGATCGCTTGATAAACGTGGTACAAGCAAACTGTTTGTTTTAACATAGCTAAATGTAAATGTAGAAGACTAGGAACAAAGAGTGTAGGCTGTACTTGAATCCAAGAGACCTTCAAGAGTTAAATTGGGCTCTATTCCAGCAAGCAGTGACTGAAAAAGATTTGGGGCTCACGTTGGCTAATCAGTTGAACATGAACCCCCAGTGTGATGCTGTATCTCAGGGGTGGAGAACCTTTTTTGGGTTGGGGGCCATTGACCCACAGAAAAATCAGTCTGGGGCCGCGCACAAGCGAGAAGCAAAAACCAAACAAATCCTCACTGACATGGCCCCTGACTGATGAGAAAGGCACTCCTTCGCACACCAGAGCCTAGGGAGCCCAAATGACTAGATTTCGTAACTCCAACCCTGTGGTTGGGGGGGCGGAGCACCAGCGCAGGCTCTCCAATGCTGGGGGGAAGCTCTGAGCCTTGGAAGCCAGATGTGGATCCTGGGCTTGAGGTTCCCCACCCCTGCTATAGCTAAAAGAAGTAATGTGATCCAGGGATACATGACAGGAGACCCTAGACTAGGAAGAGGGAAATTATTTTACCTCCGTATTTGGCACTTCTAGAATACTGTGTCTACTTCTGCTGTTACTAATTCAGGAAGGGTGTTGATTAAATTGGAAAGGCTTAAGAGAACAGCCACAATAGTGATTAAAGGATTAAAAAACACACCATACAAATAGATTGAGCTCTTTGAGTCTAATAGAGATACAGTTAAAGTGGTAACTTGATTGCAATCTGTAAGTACCTATGTGTTCAACAGATATTTAATAATGGGTTCTTTAATCTAGCAGATAAAGTTATAACATCATTCATTGGTTAAAAGTTGAAACTAGACGAATTCACATTTGAAATAGGCATACATTTTTGATAATGAGGGTAATTAGCCAAATGTAACAGGCTTGCTGCAAGTCTGACATCCCCCGACTTCACTTGCTTGCCCCATAGTCTCTCTCACTTTGAACTCCGTTGCTCTCTCTCAGAGACTTAGTCCTCTGACCAGGTTCTTCCATTCCAGGTACCAAGTATCACTGGTCAGGTTGTCTTAGGGTTAGGCAGTCTTCCTGTCCACTTAGGCCTGGTCTACACTGGGAATTTAGGTCGAACTTAGGTGCATTAAGTCAATTTTCTAAACAACGAGTCCACAGTAAAGTTGATTTCTGTAGTCCTGCTTTCATGAGGAGTAACGCTAAATTTGATCTTGCATGGTCAATTTAATGGTAGTGCAGATGCAGCGATATGAAAGTCAATGTTCTTGGCCTCCAGGAGGTGTAATGTCCCATTTTGACTGCTCTGGCCATGAATTTCAACTCTACTATCCAGGTGAACAGGAAAGCCCTGGAAAAATTTGAATTTCATTTTCTCTGTGGCCAGCATGACAAGCAGACCTCAGAGCAGACAGCACATCTGAACAGTACACCTGACCACAAGTTCAAGTTCCATGAGCTCCCATTCCCAGGGTCACAGACAAGCAATAGCATGGAGCATACAGGAGGTCCTGGACCTCATTGTTGTGTGGGGAGAGGAATCTGGAACTATGAACCAGCAAAAGAAGCACTATGCCAAGATCTCAAAGGGCATGGAGGTGAAAGGATACACCAGGGATGTTCAGCAGTGCTGAGTGAGAATAAAGTAGCTGAGGCAGTCATACCCAAAGACAAAGGAGGCAAATGGACGGTCTGGAGCATCGCTGCAAATATACCGCATCTTCGAGCAGCTGCATGTGATCCTTAGGCAGAGACTGGACCAGCTTCCCTAGCCAGTCCCTGGATACCTCCCAAGACACTCAGGTGGCCCCAGGTAGCTTGCAGCTTGCAGAAGAGGCAGGAATTCCTAAAGATGTGTGTGTCATGCACCTTTTCTGACCATCCCACATTGATCTCAGTGCAATGGCCTTTGTGATCCAGCCCCTGCAGCAGCATTGAGTAGTACTCCGTACGATTTATGCAGTCTTTGGCAAGGTGATCGGGTGGGGATGTTCGTTCCATCTCTCGCCCTCAGCACAGTTAGGGAACCCCAGCACAGCACAGTCCTCCACTATGTCCTCCATGTTTCCCAGAGTCACTACCCTCTGTAGCAGAAGGGCATTGATTATTTTGACTACTTGGATCACAACAGCCCTCACTGTAAATTTCCCTACTCTGCATTGATCATGCATCTGACGAAGTGGGTCTTTGCCCACAAAAGCATATGCTCCAATAAATCTGTTAGTCTATAAGGTGCCCCAGGACTCCTCGTTGCTTTTGCAGATCCAGACTAACACAGCTACCCCTCTGATACTTGACTACTCTGAATTGATTCCCTGCTGGCACTGCAGGCTTCCACAGGGCAATTGCCACTTGCTTCTCCACTATCAAATCTGGTCTCATTCTGGCATTCTTGCACTTTAAGGCAGAAAGCAATTTGCAAAATTCCATGAAGTTTTGCAGCCACTGCTGATCGTCCCATACCTGCATAACAATGCAGTCTCACCATCCTGTGTTGTCTGACAACACAAGAACCGGCATTACACTGTGTCCAGAGGATCGAATGCTGACAACATTTGCAAGTTGCTCAACTCAAGTGCTTTACAGAAGAGCATGTTCGTGGCCTTCCGAGATTCTTCCTTGTTCTGGCGCACTCTGGATATGCTCTTGACATACTGCAGCATTAGGCACACCAAGGTTATCAAAGCATTAAGATGATGTTGTTCAACAGGATCCACGATGGGTTCCATGCCTACACTGCTATGGTGTCTGCATGGATAACCAACAAGAGAAAAAAGGGCATGAAAGGACTATTTGCCACTGGTTTTAAGCAGTGGGGAGGGAGAAAACAAGTGCATTATGGGCCACTGAAGACATGTACTCACTGCACCTCCTGCTGCACAGTTTTGGCCCCAGCATGCACTGGGAGCATAACCCAGAATGCAAAGGGGCGCAAGCACTGTGAGATAGGTACCCACAGTGCATCTCAAAGTTGATGGTTGCCACCCTACTGGGGATGAGCTACTTTGAACTATGTCGAATTTTTGCGCTCAGTGGGGACATTCACCTTCAACTTTACAAAATCGGGTGCTAAAAAATCAACCTTAATAAACTCATCCTTACCTCTCAGTGTAGGCATGGCTTCAGTCTGTGCCACTTGCTCAGTAGGGGAATCTGAGCCCTTCCACTACACTGTGTTCCAACCCAGGGATCCTATGCTTGCAATCAAATTCTGGCCTTGTTGCTATTTTCCTGGGCGTTTTCCTACCTTTCTCCCCTATCTTTTGGTCCTCTGGGTTACAACGGAGGCTTCTTCTTCTCGGTGTGGCTATTTCATCCTCTCTTGGGCTCTTGCCAGTCATCCAAGGAAGGATTCCCCTAGACCTCCTCATTGTACCTAATTGCCTTCCTTTTTCCTTTAGGGAGTGACTATAGAGCTCCTCCCTACAGTCCTTTCTTATTACCAGTTTCCTCTCTTTGTAAGCTTATCCCAGCTGGACTTTCTAAACCATTAGGTTTTATCAGGCCCCTGCTTTTCTCCAGGTGCAGCCTGTAAAGTTAATTGGTCTCTTTTAACTAACTTTGTCTTGTATGGGGTGGACACCTTGTTACAGAACAATTTGACAAGGGATGTGGTGGATTCTCCATTACTGACAGTTTTAAAATCAAGATGGGATGCTTTTCTGAAAGGTCTGGTCTAAGACTTATTTTGGGGAAGTTTTGTATCCTGCGTTACACAGTACAGCAAACTAGATGATCACTATGGGCCCTTTGGGCCTGGGAATCTGAGTTATTACAGCACCACTCAAGATTTGGCTCTTATTCATCCCAAAGTTAATCTGGAGTGCATTCAATATCATTCTGAAGGTTATTTCAGAGATTGAACCCAAAATGGTATTGTTGGCCAGGTGGGGTCCTCCTGATGAATTCCTGACAAGTCTCTGGCTCCGTCGATGATGATAACCAGAAGGCTGCTTGTGTGTGTGTTCAATGATGTGTGCCATTTTGACTTATTCAGCAGACCCTGAGAGAGTTCCCAAAGACCACAATCAGATAAGGATCGAAGGTGCCCCGCCAGGTTTATTGTTAAGCAAAGTACAGTAACAGTTGTCAGTAAACTACCGAATCACTAAACATATGAACTCGTAACAATGGACTCAGCTCAGCCAGTGGGAAACTCCTTTCCCCCCCCCCCCACCAGCTGGACATAGACTGTCTCCCCAAGACACTGCTTTATATACAGATACAAACAAGTTACATATCACTCCTGACGTGTCAGGTTACCACCCTTTGACATGTCTTAGATACCACCCATCACCCTGTACCTCGTGGTTTGATTAGATCATCTCTATCCATCATGCTGTCATTTTAGACCCTTTCCTGAACCTGGGTCTATATCTGTGGGGAGTGTGTACCAAGGGTTGTTTTTTTTTATGAGCTGGTGTTACCATCCTTTTGGAATGTGCTTTCAACTTATGACCAGTACCAATTACTGTTCTACACATGGGCCTATTAACAATTAGTGTTTCAGCCCTGTTCGTGGGAAAATCTTTGAGCAGTGGCCTGCCTCTTGCTCATACCTTAGCTTTGCTTTATATTAGCCAAGTGTTGTCCACTGTTAGTTAGACCTCAGGCCTCAAGCCAGGCCTGTGCTACATGGGCTTTTGTTTTAGGCCTTCATCTTATTACAAATGGCAAAAAGCCATACTGGAAACAAATTGTGAATTATATTTTAGAAACTTTAGAAGCTCAGCCATAGACAAAATTGCAGCCAAAAAACATAGAGCGTACGTAGTTCAGATGAATATAAATAAGCAAGACATGAGATTCAGAAAAATCTTTTTAGAGCCAGTGATGTTTCCAAAAGCCAGTTCAGATATCTAATAGCTGGCAAGGTATACTTGAGACTTATACCCTATCCAGCTACCACTGAAATGATCGTTTGTTGCCATAACATCCTTGGAGGACTATGGCATCCAGGATAAGGTAGAATAGCCCCCAAGTGAGCACAAAACACATACAAACTCCCACTCCAAAATTGCACTGAGTTGCCCCTAGGCAACTAGAATTAGCCTAGGGAGTTCAATCATCTTATTTGCAAGATCTGTGTAAATTATATAATCACTTACTTAAGAAACATTCATGAGCTAATGCTTAGTACCTGCCAGTTTTCATCATTCCTTTACTATATCAGGTGTGATTTTTTTTTTCATTTCCTTTTGTGGCAAATAAAACAGACATAAGACAAAGAAGATGCAGTAACTCGAGCAATATGTTAACTGTATTTGAATTATTATTGTACTGTTATCTAGTCAGATTACCAAAAACTGGCAGTACAACTGAAAGTTAGGGGAAGTCATTGAAAAGAAAAAATTAGGCCATCCTAATTTACTTATGAAGATAGATGTTCTAGTTTGTACCTAACTCTTACTTCTTAACATGAAGGATTTTGTACCTATAACGAAAGTTTTGATTTGTTCTGAATCAGGGTGAATTGATTTAAATCAAGGCAATTTAAATCACCAACAAAAAAATGATTTAAATCAAGTTTCCCTATGATACTTCTTCACATATTTCTTAAACAATGGTGCACATCTGATCACTAAAACATGTTATTTTACAGCCCAGTACAGCATTTTACAGCATCTAAGGGTATGTCTAGACTACATTGTTTTTTCAAAAAAATGCCCTTTTTTTTAAAAAAAACTTCACCTGGGTCCACACTGCAATCACGTTCTTTCGAAAGAACACGGGGGGGGGGGAGGGTTCGACATTGGTAAACCTCAAATTACGAGGAAGAACGCCTTTTTCAAAAGAGCTCTTTCGAAAAAAGGCATGTGTGGATGCAGAACAGGGACATTTTTCAAAAGAAGAGGCAATCGAAAAAAGCACAGGTTCCCTGGTGGCCATTCTGTGAATAGCAATCACAGAATGACCACCAGGGCACCCGTCCATGCAGTTTGGACTCTCTCTTTCGAAAAAGCAGATCACTTTTTCGATCTGGTTTTGAGATGTGGACACTCTCTTTTGAAAGAAGCTTTTCAAAAGAGCTCTTTCAAAAAAGCTTCTTTCAAATTAAGCTTGCAGTCTAGACGTAGCCTAAGAGAACATATTTTGTGTAATTTTTTAAGATAACTTTGTTTTTATTAATTTAGGAAATAATACATAATACTTATAACTTGTGTCAAGCTGCAGATGCAGCATTAGGAATGGAAAGAACCAAATCAGACACACAAACCCAATAGCACTTATATTTTATATATACATAGTCAATGAAGCGGGGATTTAAATATCCCCTGCTTCATTAAAATAAAAATGGCTGCCGCACTGTGCTGGCTCAGCTGATCGTTGGCACAGCGCGACAGTCAAGACGCAGATAGGTCGACAGGGAATGCCTTTGTCGACCGCTCCCTTATGCCTCGTGAAACGAGGTTTACAGGAGCGGTCGACAAAGGTGTTCCCTGTCGACCGATCTGCGTCTTGACTGCTGCGCTGTGCTGACGATTAGCTGAGCTGGCACTGCGCAGCGGCCATTTTTATTTTAATGAAGCAGGGGATATTTAAATCCCCGCTTCATTGACTATGTCGAGTAGTCTAATTTACATGCCTCTGTCGGGAGAGGCATGTAGTCTAGACATACCCTTACAGTCCGTTTATCCAATCCATACTCCCTTAACTTGCTGGCAAGAATATTGTGGGAGACTGTATCAAAAGCTTTGCTAAAGTCAAGGTATATCACATCCACTGACTTTCCCATATCCACAGAGCCAGTTACCTCATCATAGAAGCTAATCAGATTGGTCAGGCATGACTTGCCCTTCCTGAATCCATGTTGACTATTCCTGATCACTTTCCCCTTTTCCAAGTGCCTCAAAATGGATTCCTTGAGGATCTTCTCCATGATTTTTCTGGGGACTTAGGTAAGTCTGACTGGTCTGTAGTTTCCTGGATCGTCCTTCTTCCCTTTTTTAAAGATGGGCACTACATTTGTCTTTTTCCAATCATCCGGGATCTCTCCTGATCTCCATGAGTTTTCAAAGATAATGGCCAAAGGCTCCGCACTGACATTTGCCAACTCCCTCAGTACCCTCGGATGCATTAAATCCGGACCCATGGATTTGTATATGTCTAGCTTTTCTAAATAGTTCCTAACTTGTTCTTTCCACACCAAGGGCTATCCACCTCCTTCCCCTACTGCGTTGTCTAGTGCATTAGTGTGGGAGCTGACCTTGTCCGTTAAGACAGAGGCAAAGAAAGCGTTGAGTACTTCAGCATTTCCCACATCATCTGTCACTAGGTTACCTCTCTCATCCAGTAGGGGCCCCACACCCTCTTTGATCACCCTCTTATTGCTAACATGCCTGTAGAAACCTTTCTTGTTACCCTTCACATCCCTTGCTAGCTGCAACTCCAATTGCGCTTTCGCCTTCCTGATAACTCCCCTGCATTCTCGAGGAATATATTTATACTCCTCCCTAGTCATCTGTCCAAGTTTCCACTTCTTGTAAGCTTCCTTTTTGTGTTTAAGCTCACCAAGTATTTCCCTGGTAAGCCAATCTGGTTGCCTACCATATTTGCTTTTCTTGCTGTGCCTTCAATAAGGCTTCTTTAAAATACTGTCAGCTCTCCTGGACTCCTTTCCCCTTCATGTAAGCATCCCAGGGAATCCTGCCCATCAGTTCTCTGAGGGAGTCAAAGTCTGCTTTTCTGAAGTCCAGGGCGTGTATTTTGCTACTTTACTTTACTTTCTTCCTTTGGTCAGGAGCAGATACGGGACCTTTGAGGTAAGTAGCTGTCTGTAGTGTGTGTTTGGGGGACTTGCTGTGTATTCAGCTTCTGTTTGTCTGTTTGGTTTGTTTGTTTGTTTGAAGGAGCATGTGCTGTGGCTGGCAGTTGGAAGCTGTGAACTTCTAAAGGTTTGAAATCTAGAAGCCTCTGTTAATTGGCAGAGCCTTAGTCAGGGGGTAGGGCTATCAGGCAGGCCAGAGCTTTATAAAGCAGTGAGTCAGTGACCAGGGAGCTTTGTGAACAGGAGCAGCAAACAGGGAGTTTTGAGAGGGAGTTTGGAAGGGGAGTGGGAAGGGGCCAAGGTACACTTGCTATTCTTTATAGTTTAGTTTAAAGGTTTTAGATCAGGAAGTTTTGATTAACTAGAAACCCTATCGATAACCTAGGCAGCTGTAGGAGAGAATGCAGGCAGAAGCCCAGCTGCAGAGTCGGGGCTATCCTGTTTATTGCACTCAGTGTAGCATGTATGATTACCTGCCCTGTGGGCGGGTGGCGTATGTGTGCATTCGGTGCAAGGAGCTCCTGGCCCTCAGAGACTGCGTACGGGCTTTGGAGACCAGGGTGGCTGAACTGGAGGAGCTGAGGGAGGCAGAGAGGTACATAGATGAGGCTTTCCGGGACACTGTAGAATTGTCCCACCTCCAGTCAGACAGCCCCTGCGCTGTTAGGGAGGATGAAAGGCTCAGGGAAGGAGAGCAGTCAACGGGAGCAGAGGGAAAATTTCCCATAGTCGGGATCCTTCTTCCAGATGTTGGGGTATCCTCTCGCACTGAGGTTACCTCTCCGGGGGAGGGAACTCCAGTCAGTAGGAAAAGGCAGTTGTTAGTAATGGGAGATTCAGTCATTAGAAATGTAGATAGCTGGTGTAGAAGCAAATACTTCACTCAGTTTACGCAGCTAAACAGACAGTTTTATTGGCCAATAAAAGCAAAGTGAGCCAAACGTGGTCCCAGCAGAGCCGGGCCCAGTGAGGCTGCCTAATACAATCAATTCTAGTATTTTATACCCTTAACCAAACAAGTCTGACGTCAGGGCAAGAAATCAAAACGAACTTCAAAGAGGAATTATTATCAGCAAAGAAAGAAACAGGTTTAGAGGGAGTTCGAGCTTCAGCTCAAAATAGTTCATTAACACATTCCAACAGCGCATCCCTCTGGCCTCTCCCCACCTCGATGAAGGCCAGTTCACTCCCTCTAGTATACGTGCAGACACAAGAAATTGAAATGGCTTTTGTTATACAGAATGGCTTCTAGCTAAATATGAAATGGTTTCTACACTGGGTTTGCGATGACTGGGAGAACCGTATGGTGACTTGCCTGCCTGGTGCGAAGGTTGCAGATCTCTCGAGGCATCTAGATAGACTTATGTGTAGTGCTGGGGAGGAGTCGGTGGTCGTGGTACATGTACCTACCAATGACATAGGGAAGGGTAGCAGAGATGTCCTGGAGGCCAAATTTAGGCTGCTAGGAAAGAGACTGAAATCCAGGACCTTGATGGTGGCATTCTCAGAAATGCTTCCAGTTCCACGCGCAGGGCCAGGTAGGCAGGCAGAGCTTCAGAGTCTCAATGGGTGGATGAGACGATGGGGTAGGGAGGAGGGGTTTAGCTTTATAAGGAACTGGGGAAACTTTTGGGATACGGGGAGCCTATACAGGAAGGATGGGCTCCACCTAAAACATAGTGGATCCAGACTGCTGGCACTTAACATGAAAAAGGTCGCAGAGCAGTTTTTAAAATAAGATGGGGGAAAGCCAGTTGGTGCGGAGGAGCACGTGGATCGGACAGAGACGTCTCTTAGAGGAGAGTCTATTGATAGAGATTCTCTAGGTTTTAGTCAGGAGGAGAGTATGGAAGAGGATAAAGTATGGGCCATATCAGACGAAAAACATTCACATAAAAAAGAATCTGACACATCAGAAAAGGGCAGACAAATAAACATACACAAGTTTTTAAAGTGCTTGTACACAAATGATAGAAGTCTAAAAAATAAGATGGGTGAACTAGAGTGCCTCGTGTTAAAGGAAGATACTGATATAATAGGCATCACAGAAACCTGGTGGAGTGAGGACAATCAATGTGACACAATCATTCCAGGGTACAAAATATATCGGAAGGACAGAACAGGTCATGCGGGTGGGGGAGTAGCACTATATGTGAAAGAATTTAAAATCAAATGAAGTAAAAATCTTAAATGAATCAACATGTTCATAGAATCACTATGGATAGTAATTCCCTGCTCTAATAAGAATATAGCAGTAGGGATCTATTATTGACCACCTGACCAGGGCAGTAGTAGTGACTATGAAATGCTAAGGGACATTAGAGAGGCTATCAAAATAAAGAACTCAATAATAGTGGGGGATTTCAACTATCCCCATATTGACTGGGTATATGTCACCTCAGGATGAGATGCAGAGACAAAATTTCTTGATACCTTAAACGACTGCTTCTTGGAGCAGCTGGTACAGAAACCCACAAGCGGAGAGGCAATTCTCGATTTAGTCCTGAGTGGCGTGCAGGATCTGGTCCAAGACGTAACTATAACAGGACCCCTTGGAAATAGTGACCATAATATAATAACATTTAACATTCCTGTGGTGGGAAGAACACCTCAGCAGCCCAACACTGTGGCATTTAATTTCAAAAAGGGGAACTATGCAAAAATGAGGAAGTTAGTTAAACAGAAATTAAAAGGTACAGTGACTAAAGTAAAATCGCTGCAAGCTGCATGGACACTTTTCAAAGACACCATAATAGAGGCCCAACTTAAATGTATACCCCAAATTAAAAAACATAGTAGAAGAACTAAAAAAGAGCCACCGTGGCTTAACAACCATGTAAAAGAAGCAGTGAGAGATAAAAAGACATCTTTTAAAAAGTGGAAGTCAGATCCTAGTGAGGTAAATAGAAAGGAGCATAAACACTGCCAAATTAACTGTAAAAATGTAATAAGAAAAGCCAAAAAGGAATTTGAAGAACAGCCAGCCAAAAACTCAAAAGGTAATAACAAAATGTTCTTTAAGTACATCAGAAGCAGGAAGCCTGCTAAACAGCCAATGGGGCCCCTGGAGATCGAGATACAAAAGGAGCACTTAAAGACGATAAAGTCATTGCGGAGAAATTAAATGAATTCTTTGCTTCAGTCTTCACGGCTGAGGATGTTAGGGAGATTCCCAAACCTGACCCATCCTTTGTAGGTGACAGATCTGAGGACTTGTCACAGATTGAAGTGTCATTAGAGGAGGTTTTGGAATTAATTGATAAACTTAACAGTTACAAATCACCGGGACCAGATAGCATTCACCCAAGAGTTCTGAAAGAATTCAAATGTGAAATTGTGGAACTATTAACTATGGTTTGTAACCTATCCTTTAAATCAGCTTCTGTACCCAATGACTAGAAGATAGCTAATGTAATACCAATATTTAAAAAGGGCTCTAGAGGCGATCCCGGCAATTACAGACTGTAAGTCTAACGACAGTACTCTGCAAATTAGTTGAAACTATAGTAAAGAATAAAATTGTCAGAAATGTAGAAGAACATAATTTGTTGGGCAACAGTCAACATCGTTTCTGTAGAGGGAAATCATGTCTTACTAATCTATTAGAGTTCTTTGAAGGGGTCAACAAACATGTGGACAAGGGGGATACAGTAGATATAGTATACTTAGATTTCCAGAAAGCTTTTGACAAGGTCCCTCACCAAAGGCTCTTTTGTAAATTAGGTTGTCATGGGATAAGAGGGAAGATCCTTTCATGGATTGAGAACTGGTTAAAAGACAGGAAACAAAGGGTAGGAATAAATGGTAAATTTTCAGAATGGAGAGGGGTAACTAGTGGTGTTCGCCAAGGGTTAGTCCTAGGACCAATCGTATTCAACATATTCATAAATGATCTGGAGAAAGGAGTAAACAGTGAGATGGCAAAGTTTGCAGATGATACTAAACTGCTCAAGGTAGTTAAGACCAAAGCAGACTGTGAAGAACTTCAAAAAGATCTCACCAAATTAAGTGACTGGGCAACCAAATGGCAAATGAAATTTAATATGGATAAATGTAAAGTAATACACATTGGGAAAAATAACCCCAACTGTACATATAATATGATGGGGGCTAATTTAGCTACAACTAATCAGGAAAGAGATCTTGGAGTCATCGTGGATAGTTCTCTGAAGACATCCATGCAGTGGCAGTCAAAAAAGCAAACAGAATGTTAGGAATCATTAAAAAAGGGATAGAGAATAAGACGGAGAATACCTTATTGCCCTTATATAAATCCATGGTACACCCACATCTCGAATACTGCGTACAGATGTGGTCTCCTCATCTCAAAAAAGATATACTGGCATTAGAAAAGGTTCAGAGAAGGGCAACTAAAATGATTAGGGGTTTGGAACAGGTCCCATATGAGGAAAGATTAAAGAGACTAGGACTTTTCTCTGGATAACTGTAATCTTTTGCTTCAGAGAAGTAGCCGAGTTAGTCTGTACAGGATAAACTTAAAAAACAACAAATAGTATGGTAGCACTTTAAAGACTAACAAAAAATGTAGATGGTATCATGAGCTTTCGTGGGCACAGCCCACTTCTTCAAATGACCAGTATGTTGCTAATACTTTGTTGTCTGAAATATGTTTAGTTAAAACACTGGTCTCAAAGTGCCAACGGATGACTCTGAAGTTGTTGCATATAGACAGTCTAAGTCTCTTACACTAAATGGATCCTGAAACAAAATTCAAAAATCATTTTGAATACTCATTCTTCTCTATTCTTTTCACTGTATTATTCTGTACCCCAAGCTCCCTTCTGCACCCAACATCTGTCCCAAACCCCACATCTCCCTCCATGGAGAAGTGCGACCCTTAACCACTTTCCAAAATCTTGGAGTGGTCCCCGATCAAATATTATTGCCCAATCTAAATTGTTCTTCAGACACATCCATATCATTTTCTCCCAATAAGCAATTTTCCTTATGACGTTTCATTCTTGCAACTAAACCCTGTATCATCTTCTTGCACTACTTATACTTGACATGTTTTCCTTTTTTACCCAGGGAAGGAATTTCTTCAAAATATTCCCAGATGAGGTGTCTCTTTCACCCAGAAGCCATGATAGTTTTTCTGTAGCAAAAGTGTGGGGGAATATAGGAAGCTGTGTGTGTGTGTTGAATAATGTCTTCCCCTTTTCTTTCCAGTCCACTCCACTGTTCCTTTCTATGTTGCCTCTGTCCTTTCCTATGTATTGTCTCTCTGGCTTTAAGACAATGTCTTAACTAACTCCTCTGCTATGCCAGGTCCACTACCACATAAGCACAGAACAAAAACTATCCTATTTAACCTGTGTCTTTCTTTGAACATATTATGTTAGTCTTCTGAGAAACAGAAAGTTGAAACCCAGAACTTTCAAGAAGCAAGAGCTGATAGTTAGGCTAGACAGATTGGAGCTATTAATTAATTTCTATGAGACTTTAAGCATATGTGTAGCACGTTTGTAATGAGATTTAATTGTAAATATTATTTTAAAATCAGAAATGTAGTATTTTATTGATTAAAATAATCCGATTTAAATAATGTCCAATTTTTAATTTTTAAAAAAACATTGATTTTTTTTATCCACCCTGTTCTGCATATTTTATTGTATTTCTGGTTCACAGGTATAGCAGCATAACTAAAAGGAACAAACAGGCACAATACAGTGTACCTATAGTTCACATATCATGTGTCTCCCAAAACGCTATAGAGTCTTATATATATATATATATATATATATATATATATATATATATATATATACACATATATATATATATATATATATAAATAACAACACAGCTTGTGGCATAAAGCAGAGAAAGAAGTAGGATAAAATTTTCAAAGGCTCCTAAGTCAATTACGCACTCTTGAAAAAATGTACTGGTAGTCTAAAGAAAGGTACAGTGAATACATGAATACATTCAGTTGTAAAGCCAACAACACGGAGAGAGATCTTAAGAGACAAACTAAGGATCTAATGCCCCTCTGCATGCCAGCGTAACTCCTTTGCTGTAGTAGTATAGTGGTACATCAGACCCTATTTTGTTAAGGTGAGTTTTGCAAAAAGGGTGTGGATGAGGGGGATGGATATTCCAGAAAGAAGCATTGGCAGTGGAGAAGGAACGCTTAAAAAGGATTATTTTATTAAGTGAACTCTTGCAAACTTTGGTGCTAGGAGATATCTATATTGTAATGATTTTTTTTCTTTTTTATTAAAAAAAAATCAGTGATCAAAGTTACCTGGAAAGTGCTGTGTTGTTGACACTCAGATACCATGCTGCCAGGTGTAGGAGTGGTTCATGCTGAGGGAATTGTTTGATGAAAAACCACACCTGGACATAAGCCTGAGCAGTTTACCTTGCTATATTCTCAGTATTCATATTTTTCTCTTTGTGTTTCCATCTGAATTGTTTATGCAAAGACAAGGATAGAGCTCCATTTACACTAAAAAACATGTTTTGAAACTGTTTGAAAGAAAGAAATTATCATAAAAATAGTTTCAGGCTTTATGGCCGAGTTGGCTAATATGAAAAGGAATTTTTTTAAAATGTGTAATGAAAATGTCGTATAAATAATGTTTTTAAAAATCCCACCCCCCAGCATGATTGCATTACTTGAAGCCTTTTTAAAAAATCAGATTTTATAAAAAGATTAAGAACGTGGTTGGTACCAAATAGTACTGACTGTTGCTAGGCACAGAAGTAGAGCCAAATCACTCCTGTTCCATTCATATGTCAAAGGCATGCTATTCTAAGCCTGGGCTTCTAAGAAGGTTGCCAGTACTGCTGTACTATGTCAAATTATATGATGGTTTTGTGATGTGGATTGCTGTACATGAGGAAAGCCAAGGACACCAAACTCCATTTCACATGTGATTTCAATTGGAGTATGAATTCCAGAGCTGTAAGGCTCATACTGAGTTTTCATTTCAGATATTAAAGTTTCCTTTCATAATTTGGACTGTATTATAAAAAAAAACCCTATAAGGCAGGGATGGGGAACCTTTTTGGGTTGGGGTCCTCTGACCCACAGAAAAATCAGCCGGGGAGGGGCCCGGTGGCGCACACAAATGAGAAACAAAAAAATAACCTTCACAGAGGCGGCCCCCGACTGAGACGGAGAAAGACATTCTTCACATTTCCCTTACGCACCAGAGCCTTGGGAGGCCCTAGCTAGTAGATTTTATATGCTCCAGCCCCATGGAGGCACAACAGGGGGAGCTGGAGCACCAGCACAGGCTCCCCAATTCTGGTGGAGAGCCCCGAGCGTTGTGGGCTGGATCCAGGCAAGTTGCGGGCTGCATCCAGTCCCCGGGCCTGAGGTTCCGCACCCCAGCTGTAAGTACTATTTCTGTCTGCTTGTTTTTAAATAATTCATAGATGGTGCCGTCATGCAGTGTTCCAGTAGAAATAAAACATAAACACCCTTCTGAGAAGCCACAAAAACAAGTCCGCCTGGATTTTATTAATTTTTTTTCTTAACTTTTTTTTAATACTTCATGTTTTGTGGACAACTTTTTAGATATTTGGCTGATCCACTCAGATTGGATCTGTGGAATATGTTATAGCACTCTGAGAAATTCTACAGTTTTGATCTGTGACATAACATGAGACAGGGATGGGCAAACTGTGGTCCATAGGCTGCATCCGGCCCATCAGCTGTTTTACTTGGGTCCTCCAGCGCCTGCTGGGGAGTAGGGTTGGGAGCTCCCAGAAGCAACAGTATGTCCCTCCACCATCTCCTATGTGTAGGAGCAGCCAGAGGGCTCTGTGTGCTGCCCTTGTCCTAAGTACCGCCCTCGCAGTTCCCACTGGCTGTGGTTCCCAGCCAGCGGGAGCTCTAGGGACAGCACGTGGGGACAGGACAGTTGTGGCAGTGCCTCCATGTAGGAGCCGGGGGAGAGGGTGTGGGATGTGCCACTGCTTCCAGGGATTGCTTGAGGTAAGTGCCACCCAGAGTCTACATCTCTGGCCTGATCAGCAGGTTGACTTTAGAGATTGAAGCAGGCTTTAGAAACTACATTTTTGGGAACGTGGCAGGGAGGTAATTTGGACCATGTATTTTCAGATGACTAGGGAAGAGGAGACACAGAAGAAGTGGTTTTAATTTTTAATGGATGGAAAGTGATTCGTCGAGACCAATAGGTAATATGTTTTTAAAATCAGCTAAGCGTATCTTGCAGGCAACTAGATTTCTTTCCATATTTATAAATAAATAAATAAATAACTCACTTTCAGAAGTTATTCTCTTTAGTTTCCCATTCTTGAGAGAGAGGATACTAACCCAGGATGCCACCTCAGCAAATTTTTAAGATATAAGTTGGGCTTCTCAGCACTTTTATACTGTATATTAAAACATTATTTTGTTCTGTTTGCACCATAACCTTTTTCTGTCAGTGAGAAGCTATGACACTGGGGTGAAGGTTTGTGCACAGTGTTTGGCCTCTAACTAAGTATAACGGATCCGTGAAGGGGCCACTATTCACTGCATCAAAGCCTCACTAAAAACTCACTGTGGCAGAGATGTACATGCAATTCCACACCAGGCAATTCCACACCACTCTCCTATTTATTTAGGGTGTACACATCCCAAACTCAGAACTCCGGTCATCTGAAGAAGTGGGCTGTGCCCACGAAAACCTCATGATACCATCTACGTGTTTTGTTAGTCTATAAAGTGCTACCAGGCCATTTGGTTTTTTTTTTTCTGTAACAGACTAACTCGGCTACCCCCTGAAGCTTCTGAAAGTGAGACATTTAAAATATACCTACATGTGGGAACAAATATTTAACAGTATCGTCTTCAGTGTAGCAGAGAGAGTCTAACCTGGTACAGCATCTGAAAGTTGAAACTAGACATGTTCACAGTGGAAATAAGGTAGTAAATATTGAATGGTGAGAGTAATTAATCATTGGAACACCTTACCAAGCAAGAACCATGGTGGATTCTCCTTCACTGGCAATTTAAAAGTCACTATTGGGTGTTTATTGAGGGAATTGCTGTGGCTTGAGTTATACTGGAGATCAGACAGATCAGAATGGTCCCTTCTAGCCTTGGAATCTATGAAACCTTGAAATCTATTAATCTTAAAAGTCAGTTCCCCCAGCACCGTCTCCACGGAGGGCAAAGGAGGCAGAGCGATAGCAGGGACTGGGCGCGAGCCAGGAATCAGCTGATTCCCTGCTGTGCCCAGTCTCAAATGCTGTGCCTCTGCTTTTTAAACATATTAAGAGCCTGCCGGCCCTTTAATATGTTTTAAAAGTAGAAGCGTAGCTGGGGAACTGGTGCGAGCTGGGAATAAGCAGCCACTGGGTCCCCTGCGTTGCACACCAGCCTTTTAGGTGTATTAAGAGACTACTGGCTCTTAATACATTTGAAAGGCTGGTACGCAGCAGGGGAGACCCTCCGTGAGCCGGGACAGCAGATTCCTGGCTGAAGCCAGGTTCCCCCCACTGCACTTCTGCTTTTTAAATGTATTAAGAGCCGGCAGGCGTTTAATACATTTAAAAGGCTGGTGCGCAGCAGGACCAGCTCCCGGCCCCGGGAGCTAACCCCGCTGCTCCCCCACTTACTGACTAATTGACTAGTTAATGGAAATTCCATTGACTAGTCAATTAGTTTATTAAACTAAATTTAACATCCCTACTTCAAAAAGCATTTAGTGGAATCTGTTTTCTCTGCTGTAAACTTGCGCTACATCTACACTGCAGCGCTATTTTGGGATACCGGAAGTATCCTGAAATAGCTATTTCACGTCCTTTGAGCGCACCCGTTATTTCAAAATATAACGGGCTCGCTGTTCCGACATCCCTGTAAATCTCATTTCATGAGGAGTAAGGGATGTTTTGGAATAGCAGTTTATATTGAAATAAGTGCTGTGTCGACAGCGCCAAATTTGGAAATAAGCTATTTCGAAATAAGATTGAAATAAGATATGCAATTTGATGCAGTGTAGACGCACCCTCGGACGCAAAAGGTATGTAAGTCTCGATCTCCTGAAACCGAAAGTGTTCAGATTTTAGCAATTGGTTTTACAAACAGGTACATGCCCTTGAATAATACACATTTCTAAGAATTGTACTTTCTAAAACCTGCTTTAATCTCTGAAGTCAATCTGCTGATCATCTTCCTTCAGCTGTCACTTATTTCATTCTGATCTTCCTTTTGTTTTCACTGCAGTTCTAATTAATTTTTTACCAAGGGAAAAAGATTTCTTCTTATTCTATTTTAATTGTCATTGTGCTGTTCAGCTGTGCTGGATCTACAGTTTAGGAAATTATTTTAGCACTTGTTTCTTGGACAGGTAAAGTGCAAGCACTTCAAGACTGTCCCAAGTTTGGGTCTTCTGGGCCACTTTGAATGAGGATGGTAAAGATGCATGCTGTAAAAGCAACCAGCTTGGGGAAAAGTAGAAGGAAGGGAGAGCTGCATACAAATGATGGGGATTTATGGCCTATTATGTGTTGACTTGGGTGTATTGTAGTGGAGACACAGGCAGGCAAGGGGAATCCTGAGGGATGGCTGGTTGGCAAGTATTCATTGGCTCCAGGTATGTCAATCAATTTGGGAAACAGCTACATTACTGACCATGTGTAGGAGCAATCTGCCAATTGGCGGGGCAAGTGAAGAGGCAGTCAAGGTGGGGGGGGGGAAGAAGGTAGAGCCATATGAAAAGAAAGGGAGCATCATGGTGGAAGTGCTGCACTTGCTATATTTCCAAACTGTTCCTGATAGTTCACTAATCTATGAGTTGGGCAAGGGGCTACTATACAAAATATTATGGCCTATCGGCCCTCGTTGTGTTGATTGGCTTTTATGTAAGATGGACAAAAATGTGTGTCGGAAAAAGAGAGATGGTTCAGGTGCTGCAACTGGGGCTCTTGTGTCCTACAGCTAGCTAAAATTAAAAGGTTTTAATGAATTTTAAAAATATTTGGGGTCTTTCTTTCTATCTTACCTGATACTGAAGATTTTATCTTTTAATGCTTAGAAAAACATGGTGCCTTCCATGATCATTTTAAAATGTTCATCTGAGTATCCATTGAGTTACAGCTTTATTGCTTTAAAAATAGAAGACCCCACCTCTTCATGCTCCACCAAAATTATTTTGTAATTGTCACACATACCCAGATGGCTTCCTTTTTCTTGGTCAAAGATTGTAGCTCCTAACTTCATTTTAGGACTTTTGAATCTGTTTTGAAAGCCATGATTCTTTGTGGGGTTTTAAAAAAGCCAACCTGGAAAATAAATCAGTGCCAATACCTATTTTGACTCAGCAGTGTATAATTTTTTAGCTGTGGGCACAGGTACGTGAATGTAATACGCACACATGTAGTACGTTCGCCCATTCTGCCTGTCTGCTCTGTTTTTGTGTGCAGTGGGTAGCATGACATTTATAAGCTTTATGCACTATGAATGCTTCAGAGAGCTGGATGCTTGTAAATGTCAGTTCACTGTCTGAATACAAGAGCTGAGTAAGCCAGCACAGTGGGGAGGGATATCATTGCGTACACACACTTGCATTGTGTTCTGATGTTCATCGGCAATCACAAACCCAACAGGTGGCTCGTATTTTCTGACTGCCAAGATTGACAAGGTTCCTTTTCAGATGCGAAAGGAAAGGACAATAAAATATCCCCCTGCATTTTCCAGTCATTTGTCTGAGCTTTGAGCCACCCACAGAATGTTCATGGGAATTATGCACCTTGCTAAAGCCGACAACTTTGAACATTTATCCAGTGATATATTCAGCACTTCAAGTTAGGTTCTTATGATCTCTTTTTAAATAAAAGCCTTGACTTTTTTTAAAAATAACTCTGTAAAATGCAAATTAGCCATACTCTTTGTGAAGTAAGCTTGTTAAATTCAACATTTGATAAGGAAGTACTGGTACATTAAGCAGTTGCTGTAAACCCAAAAATGTAGTGATTCCGCAACCCACCATTAGTAAATTAATTACAATACATATCTGCAAGTTGTATTATCTGTGACTTACTATTGACTTCAGAGCATTTACCTTTATTTCTCCCACATATTGGCAAAATGCTTGGACCACCTCTATCATTATTAACTGTAAAGTGTTTACAACAGGTTTGGCATGACGTAGTACAGTAATAAAGACAACATCTGTCCCAGAAAAATTAAGGAAAGGCTAGAACACAGGGTATATTGGGAAATCTTCAGGTTGGATGCATTAGTTTAGATAAGAGGCTGGGTTGCTTGTCTGTTTTTGGTTTTGATGAACTCAAGATTTGGGTTTTGTTCGGTAACTGAATAAAAGACTCTTAAATAGATGAAACGTTTGAAAAGCAAAGAGATATAAACAGATTGCTGTCCAGTTCTAGGATCAAATCCTTCACTAGACTGCATTACTTACATAGTCATAGCACCCAACAGCAGAGTGGTTGCTATATAAGAAACAGAAGGTCTGTGTCCCTCAGAGCTGACATTTGGACATCAGACATGTCACAAAAAATGGTACAACAGACAGTAGGGATGTGAACGACTAATCAATTAGCTGACTATCTGATATGCAAATGTTTATTGGATAGTTGACACAATAGTTGACTAGTCACTTCCCCACCCCCCCCTTGCTGCCTCCATCAGAAAGCAGCAGTGGGGCGGGGGGAGGAAGGGGTGCTTCAAAGCAGCAGCGCTGCATGGAGCCCAGGGCGAGACCCTAGGCTCCACGCGGCACTGCCATTTTGAAACGCGGCGTGCAGCCCGGGATCTGCCGCTTTGAAACACCATGTGCAGCTCAGGGTCAGTTGGGGACTCCCCCCACTAAGCCCAGGCTCCATGTGGCGCTGTCACTTTGAAACGCCACATGGAGCCTGACATCAGGCTCCCTGCAGTGTTTCAAACCAGCAGCGCCGCATGGAGCCCGGGGATCATGGGGCCAGCAAGGGACTGCTTGATTCCCCCCGCTGGTCTCATGGTCTCCTCAATGCTTTCGCCTTTGAAGTGCAGCAACAGCCCTGGAGCTGTTGCTGCACTTCAAAGGCAGAGGTGCCTTTATTGACTAATCAAATAGTCAATGCAAATTGCATTGACTGTTCGATGAGCCCATTAATCTAACAGACAGTAGTGAGGAGACCAGGTGGGAAGATGTTACTGCAATAAAATCATGCAGTAAAGACTGTGAATATTATTGACTCACTTATTGGCAGAATCGCACAAAAAAGGGAGTTTTCAGAAGGATTTAAATGGGGCAGTGTTTAATTGCCTATTAGACCAGCTCACAAAATCCAGTGCTCTGTGCATAGAGGTTGCCATGGAAAACAGCATGGAGTTGTGAGTTGGATTGCAGGCTCCGTGGCAAGAGATAAGGCTGGATAAGTAGAGAATGGTAAAATTATATAGGGCCTTGAAGGCAAGGACAAGAAGTTATAATTGATGCCAAGGAACAGGGGAGGGCCAGTGAAGAAATTCATGGGGGTTAGTGATGTCACAGGAATGTCTTAGGAAGATAGTGTTAGCAGCTGCATTCTGGACGGACTGAAGGGAGGGAGGCAGTATGGAGGTTGGGGAGGCCAGAAAAGACAGGGTTGCACAGTAATTATATGGGGGACTGATAGGGGCCTGGATGAGATTATTTTGTAGATAGGACAGAAAGAAAAGGCTGGATCTTCAAAATACTGTGGAGAACAAGCAAGATTGAGTACAGCGTGGATGTGGGAGGCAAATGAGAGAGACAAGTCAAAGCTGATTGCCAGTTTGTGGACCTGAATAGCATCAGGAGAGCTGGTGATGTTAACAGTAACAAAGAAAGAAGAGGAGACAGGTGAATCCATTACCTGGAGCTACAATACAATATGGCTGTGACAATATTGTGCAATGTAATATTGTTCAGTTAATAGTATAATAAGGCTTTCTACATCACTTACTATACATGATAAAGCTTATACTTGATAGTAATGTTGAGATGTAGCACTGATTCAAGGTAGACTGCCCAATAGCAGCTTTCAGAGAGAGTGGTCAGATAAGGATTTTCTTTTCTCTGAGTGAATTTTTTTCCCATATTCCCCTAGGTGAGAATCCTCAGGCATCTATCAGCAATGCACTAACATATTACATTTTGGAAATAGCTGCCAATTTGTGGCCAAAACATTAAATAAGCCTGAATCAATTGCTCAGTCGTGTGTGTGTTTAATAGAAAAATCCCATTTGTATTCCTTTACAGTTCATGTCATTCATTCTAGCTCTGGCACCACTGTTGATGTTGAGTTGGGCTAGCAGTATATAGTGGAATCAAATTATTATAGTGAAGACTTGTGAGTACAGAATAGCAAGGTAAAAACCATGTTCATCTGCTACATGGACTTTTGTTATGAAATGGGGAGCAAAGACAGGCAGTGGTATCACCCACTTTCGGTTAAAACATTTTGAAGTGAATGAACATAGAAGTAAATTTGGAAATTTGGAAATTGGTTTGTATTAGTACCACTTAAAAAATTTTGGCAGCAACTGAGAAGTTCACTTCTATAATCTTCAATCTTCTTATAAAATCTGTTCAGTGGTTATGTTGTTGCAGTACTGCCATGTGAGTGAGCAAGCATGTGTGCTTTTGGGGCATGTGGTATGAAAGTGAATGACATTGCAGAATAAATTGCTTGGTCTCAGAACTCTCTAATTAAAATTTCTGGTACAGAAGCTGGAAGAAGAGATTGCTTCATAATCTGCATAGATTCAACTTTGGCACTTGTCATATTCAAGTGTGTAAGCAGTTGTGGGAGGTGGCACAGTTTTAAACCAGCATCCACTCTCTACCAAACAGAAATTATGTGAAGTATTTGCAATTTGAATAGCATAAGCAAATTTTACAACACGTTGTTACAAAATGAAGGCTTTCTAGGTGAGCTGTGTCTTTGACAAATTGGAAACTTCTCCCTCTCAGACTAAATTTATTCTATACATTAGCCACCATTAAAAAATTGGTACTTACAGGAATTTACCACAGTAATTTATTGCACTTTTCTTCTGTTCTTGGAATAGAATATCATTGTGGTAATGTTTTAAACTGCAGAGGTCCTGGAGGTTTTTCGCCTTCCTCTGTAGCATGGGGTACAGATCACAGCTGGAGGATTCTCTGCATCTTGGGGTCTTTGAACCATTGTTTCAAGGACTTCAATATCTGAGATATAGATGAGAGGATTATTCTAGGAGTGGGTGGGTGAGATTCTGTGGCCTGCATTGTGCAGGGGGTCAGACTAGATGATCATAATGGTCCCTTCTGACCTTAAAGTCTATGAGTCTATGAGTAAGGCAGTATTTGTTGGAAAAATCTACTTTTAATGGTACTCACAGAGTGGCACTCTTGTTCTAAATGTGAAATGGAAAGGCATGTGGTAGCAGTCTAAGCAGACGACTTGAATCCAGAAAACCCTGAGTTTTTTAATCCTAATCCTGATACAGATTTATCTATGGCTTTAACAAATTATTTAATCATCTTGTTAGTTTGAATTTTTTAGGCGTAGACCAGTCCTACCTTAAAACAAATGAGATACTTTGTAGTTCACCCCAGCAGTGTCCACAAAGGAGAATTAAAGCAAAGTATGCTGAAGTGCATGGCAGTTCACACTCCTATAGTCTAAACCGTGGGACCATATTGACATAGATTTAAGGTCCCCTTTCCTCCTGCTAGATAGCACCGTTTTTGTTATCACAAAGTAAAAGGTAGGCTCTGCCTGTAAAACTCATTTTTTAAGATGAAAGTAAGCAAAACTTTTCAAAGCAGCTCAGAGCTGAAAAATAAAGCTGTCATTCTCTCAAAATGAGATCATTTGATAGTGCTTGAGTAATAGTGAGTTTGAAATGTACTTTTTTGACACTCCGTAAATTAACAATAATTTGCGATATGCAATTAGCGGGGAATAGATTTAACTGGCTTGTTGCCAGTTTAATTGAATAATGAGCCCGGATGGAAAGGTGATGACTGCAATTGAAATTTAAGTACATTTTCAACAACATGTTTACTTGTTTTTGAAAAATGTATCTGACTGATTACTTGTGTGCCAATTTTCAAACAGATGGAGAATCAATCAGTTTAGTGACAAGCATTCAGAAAGGCTAGATGACTAAAAGGGCAGAAGGAAAAAATATTTATTCACAATTGCTATAGTTGTATAGCCTTTGGGTCTAATTAATTTTCAGAGAGATGAAGATAAGTAATGGCTCCAGACAACTGCCTTTAATATCAAACCTTAATATAAATAAATTTTAGCCTAATAGTTTGAAAGTGCTAAGCTTTAAAAATCTTCCCAAAGCAAGAAATCTAAAGTGTTGCTCAGTTCATAATTTTATAATCCATATTTCCTTGCCAGTTTACCAGGGGATGATATAATTAATGCAAGTGTTGGTTGTAAATTAGACTTTATTATGGTTACATTGGGATTAAGGAAGGCACTAGAGACTATCTTCTCATAGAGTCACTATAGCAACAGCTCACCCCATCATCTTCCATGTTTTCCTGAGACTATCATACACTGAATCCTAACACTAGATTATTAGTGACATTTGTATTCAAATCCAGTCATTTTCAACTGTAAAAGCCAAGAAGCAGAAATCCTAGGAGCCATGTCCTTTAGTGTCAGTAAGATTTTGGGGAGGTTAAGAAAAGTTTTCTTTCCATTTAGTTTTTAACTGCAGCACCTCACAATAATTTCAGTTTTATGATGAAAATACTATAGGTTCTTCATACACATGACAAGAAATTCTGATTCCTTCTCTCTTCCCACTCCCCTTTCTTTTCTGTTAGGATTGAGAAGGAGATGGGTAATCAGACATTCCGTTCATCCAAAGGGCAGGAGAGAATAGGGACAGCATTTTAAAGTGTTTGTTGGATCTCTTGTCTCTCATCAGGGTTATATCCGTAAGCAGCAAGGAGTGAAAATAATCTCTCCCGGCCACATCTTTCTATCCCGAAGAAAATCTGAAAAAATAATATCCAAAAGATTTTTTTATTAGTTTGTTTAAATTAAAGAATATTAAAACATTGATAAAACAATTGTCTTACATCCTACAGGAATCTAAGTTTCTACAGGAAACCCAATGCCATCTTCTGAGTTTATTAGTGGTATTTACATTTCTATAGCACTTTTTTTTCCTGTAGGCTCCCAAAGTGCAATATAAACTGCACAGGAAACTGAAGACATGGGAGACATGACTTTAATTAGGTCACTTCAGCTGCGTTAAAGGCAATATGTCTTGTCTTTTCTAGACTTTTTAAAGCATGTTAGATAGCACCTTTAAATCTTAGTCTAGACACAGCCTGAGACTGAGGAACTGTTATTCTGGGATATGAAAGACACTCACAGCCCCTTCATCAAAATCATGTTGTGGAGGGTTTGAAGCATGCTGAGAACCCTGTTTTGACAACCAAGCTTTTGTTGATGCATCCTAAGACTGATCACTAATGTATTGTTCCATACTGTTCTGAAGAGATGTGGCCATTAGAAGTAGGGATGTAAAATCCAGTTTAATCAGTTAACTGGTTAAATGTTAGGGTTGACCAGTTAAGCGGGATGCTGGGCGGGGACTGCTCTCAGGTGATGCTTACTGGGTAACTGGTTTCCTGTTCACGTCCCTAATTAGAAGACTCTGGACATGGACAGCAGGTAATGAAGGCAGGGGAAGGCAGTGCCTTCCCAAATAGCCTTGTCCACCCACACTTGGCCTCCTCCTACCTACCTGCATGCATACTGCTCTCTAAGGAGCATGCTGAGGCTGGAGCTGTCCAGCACTGGGGGGCTCTGGCATTGTGGGGAGGGCAGAGTGAGGCAGCTTCTGTCAGTGCAGTGCTGCGGCTGGTGCGTCGATTTGGGGGGGAAGCTGTGAGTCAGATTGGGCCAAGAAGGCTGGGGTCACACAGTTGCTCCCGGGGGAAACTGGGGATGGCCAGCACTCCTGAGCCCAGGAAGGGAGGCACTAGCTTTGGGCAGGAGCCAGCAGCCGTAAAGGGGAGACTGAAGGTGCAGGGCACGGGACAGCGGCCATAAGTGGGGATGGGCTCTACTGTCTTGGGGAGACAAGTCCCAGCCCTGCCCCTTCCATGGAAGGGGCAGGGCTGGGACTTGTCTCCCCAAGACAGCCGTTCACCCACAGCCCATGACTCTGGAGGTACAGTTGAGAAAGTTACAGATCCTAAAGGGGACAGCTTGTGTGCTCCCTCTGTTGCTGTTAAAGTTTGGAGGAGGTGTCTTGTTCAGCTTCTACAAAGTTCACTGCCAGTGGATGGATGGCTAAATGTGCAATCCATTTATCAGAGCCAAGAATTTCAGATCCACTATGGTAGCTTTGGTGCAGATTCTAGAATTGCTGCTATTACTATTTGTTTTCTAATGTTCCTTTTGTGTATTTTAATGAAAACACAGCATTTCCTTTGTATTTGCGTAGTGAGTCTCCATTCATAAACTGTTATGAAATGAGTAGCAACTCTTATTTAGTTTTTTGCAATTGTTTGCCAATCCTGTTTTTCTCTCTAAACATAAGATTGGTTTTTTCCATTTTGTTCAGAGGATCAAACAAAAGAGGAACATTTGTAATGACATAAGTCTAGAGATTGACAACATTGAGCATAAGAGTTTATATAAAAAATTCAGCTTGTCAGTAATTTCTAAGCCAATTCAGAGAAGTGACTGTCAAATATACTAAATGGATCACTAATGGATAGCCCAGATCTTGCCAGCATATGGCTTGAGTCCCCCTCAGTCACTGGTGGAAAGAGAGCTTTTGAAGCTATTCTTTCTATGCAGCAGAATAGTTTTGAGCAAAATGTTAGCCTTTTCAAGACTGTTGAATGGTAAATAGTAGGGATGTAATGGTATAGTCGATTAACTGATAAGCAAAAGCTTATAGGTTAATGTTATAGACTACACGCATTCACCCCACCCCACCAGTAAATTTTTTAGCAGGCTGGCCAGCAGCTCAGCTTAGTCTTGTCTTGTGCTGGGTCCTGGACCTACTCCTGCTGTGGCTCTGCATTTAAAGTGTATTAGGAGCCAGGTGGGCAGGCAGCCCAGCTCAGTTCTGACTCATGCTAGGTCCGGGAGCTCAGTTCTCTCCCTCCCCTCCCCCAAGAGGGGCTGCTGCCACACCACGCTGCTGCTGCTGATACAAAGGCAGCATTGCAGAGTGTCAGGGGGCTCCTTGGGAGTGGGGTTGGAGCATGCACTGGCTGCCAGCCCCACCCCGGGGGACTATAGAATACAGGAAACCCCCATGTTACAGCAGCCCGAGTTGCGATACATTTCCCTCCTCCCCCCGCACTTACGACCATTTTTGTAAGTGTGGAAGGGGCCGATAACCTCCGACTTATGTCCTCGGCCCGCATTTACGACGGTGCATGTCACCTATTGTAAATGCGGGTTTGAGTTACGACACCCCCAACTTGCAACGCTTCCCAGGGAACCAATTGTGTCGCAAGTCAGGGGCCGCCTGTAGTAGAGTAACTAATAAGAATTCATGAGTTTAATCGACTATTCAATTAATGGATATTTAACATCCCTAAGAAATTGCATTGCTTTTACTGTTAAAAGATTGTTTTGCATGATCAAATGAATTTCTCATGCAAATCCATTCACATCTAATCTCTTCTTAAATAATGAGGAGTCCTGTGGCACCTTAGAGTTCATCTACACTGCACTGTTATTTCGGAATAACTAGCTTTATTCTGAAATAACAATGCAAGTGTCTACACAGAAATTCCATTATTTCAAAATAATATTGAATTATTCACGAAGAATAACTCCATGAGGAATAATTCCTCTTCTGAAATAGCTACTTTGAAATAGCTGCAGTGTGAACGCTCCAGTGTTGCTTTTTTGAAAATAGCTCCTCACCAGTGCCATTCCAAGTAATTTCTCCCCCGTACTTCCTGGGGCTCTAAATAGAAATAGAGCATCCACGTTAGGGGAGCCTGTCTCAGACTAATTTTGAGGCTTCCCTGTAGTGTAGAGGCTCTATGTCAAAATAAGCTATTCTGGAATATATTTTCCAGAATAGCTTATTCCAAAATAAGTGAGCAGTGTAGACGTACTCTTGGAGACTAACAGATTTATTAGGGCATAAACTTTGGTGACTAAAATCCACTTCATCAGATGAATTGGAGTGGAAGTTACAGAGGCAGGGGTATATATAAGAACAACAAAAGAAGGAAATTACTTGTGTAAATGAGGCTAATCAAGTCATAGTGGAAGTGTCTCATTCATAGTATTTGATGTGGAGATGTCAAATGCTGTGAATGAGCCACTTCCACCCTGACTTGTTTAGCCTCATTAACACAAGTAACGTCTTTCTTTTCTTGTTCTTATATATACTAAGGATGTAAAAATTAGTTTAAAAATGGGTAACCACTAAAAATCATAGTGATTACACAGTTACATGCACTGTGGGCACTGCAGTATAAAGCTTAAATAAGCTGTAAACTGCAGAGCCCACAGGGAAGCCACGTCTCTGGGAGCGGAACCAGCTGGGACTGCTGCCGGCCCTGCTCCTGGGGAGAAGGCTTTGCTGTGGGCTGTGCAGGTGGCTCCCTGGGAGTAACCTGCTGCAGGGGGAGCCAGACTTACAACAGATAGGGGCTGCTCCGGTGGGCCAAGCAGAGGAGAGGCTAACTGATTAACCATTTACATCCCTAATGTTTACCCCTCCCTCTATACCAGTTCATCTGATGAAGTGGATTTTACCCATGAAAGCTTATGCCCTAATAAATCTGTTAGTCTCTAAAGTGCCACAGGACTCCTTGTTGGTTTTGCATATACAGACTAACACAGCTACCCCTCTGAGACACTTGTCCTAAATGACAGCACATGCAAGTATGTGCTTCTCCCAACAGAAATCCCTGCCAAATGGGTCTGTTGCTTTTACCCAGCTTGATTACTACTACACAGTGGGCTAACAACAAAAATCAACTAACCCAACTGCACCTTGGACAAGATTAAAAAAAAACAGGCAGTGGAATGGGAGGGGAGAGAAGGGATTGGCAAGTATTAAGTGGTAAAGGCTGTCCGCAAGATTTTGAGTTCTGGGTTCTATTCCCAGTTCTGCCACAGACTTGCTGGGTGACTTAACTGTGCTTCTGTGCCTCACTTTCCCATTTTAAAGTACATTATTAATTTCCACCAGTTGCAAGGCTTATTCTGAGGCTAAATTCATCAGTGCTTGGAAAGCTCTTTGTGATACTAAGAAGGAAGGTGCTACAGAAATTACGAAGCATTAGTTTGGAAAGAAAAAAAAAGCCTACTGTATAGGTCAGAGGTGGGCAATAATTTTTTGACGGGGGCCGCTTCAAAAATGTTTGAAGTGGCCCTGGACCACACTGGAAGGGGTGGGACCTCAAGCGGAAGGGGTGAGGCCAGGATACTTCCCTGCTTTCCTATCCACAGGGCTTTGGGGAGAGGGAGCATGCCACGTCTCCTCCCACCCTGCCAGGAGTGCGTGGCACCTCTAAGTGCTGCACGCTCCTTGCCGGGCGGGAGCAAGGTGAAGGAAACTTTGCGCGCTTCCCCTGCCCCTAAGCCCTGATTGGCCTGGGAGTGGAGGAGTGCGTGAAGCCTCCTCTCACCCTGCCAGGAGTGCGTGGCTCTTCTAAGCGCTGCGCGATCCTCACTGGGTGAGGCGGGGCGGAGGAAACTTTGTACTCTCCCCCCGCCTCCAGGCCAATCAGGGCTTGTGGGCAGGGGAGCGTGCGAAGTCTCCTCTTGCCCTGCCAGGAGCTGTGCACTCCTGGCAGGGAGGAGGAAACTTCATGCGCTTCCCCAGACCCTAATTGGCGTGGGAGTGGGGGAGCGGCAGGGCCTCCATGGATCAACCTGCTTGGTGGGCCGTAATCGGCCCATGGTGGCCCTTTTGCCCACCCCTGGTATAGCTACTGTGGCAGTGGGTGGAATACAAATGCTTAGAATAGCTCACAGCACAAAGAACAATAAGTTTAAGCTATGTTACAGAAAGCTAAAATATAATGGTTAACTTAAATACATGACTATTTTTAGATAATGCAGTGAGGCTTTTCTATAATGGCCTATTTGTAGGAGAGAGCAATTGTGTCTTATATAGCTGATAATCTGTTTTTAAAAGCTTGTTTCTATTACTGCTCTTGATGATAATTGATTTATTATACAGGTTGAATCTCTCTAGTCCGGCACCTTTGGGACATGACCAGTGCCGAACCAGAGAATTTGCCAAACCACAGGAGGTCATTATTGTCTAGCAGCATTACCAACTCTTCCACTGAGTACTGGGCTCTTAGAAGATAGTTGGGGGTAAATTAGAGCTAAATAACAGCCCAGAACACTGAGAGCCAGGACTGGTGGCTGTAAACAAACTTTACGGGACCACTGGAAACTTTGCCACCCCTATGGTAAGTGGACAGCCAGCTAACTAAAATCATGTTAGACCACAGATGTTGCCAGAGGAGAGTTCTGGACTAGAGAGTTTCAATCTCCACTGTGTTGCAAAGGTATTCTACCTTAATCCTATGTAATGTTTTTATTTTACTTTAAAAAGAAAATTGTTCCCTCTGCTTCTACCTGAGGTTAATGAGTCATTAAGAAATAACTTGTGTATTTCTTGCATGAATGGTATGCCTATTTACTGTATTGGATTTTAAACAGAGTAGACTCATGCTTGCACATACAGACAAATGCAGATAACAGATATAGCTGAGAGAAAGCTGATGCTTCCTTCACTCACCCATGTTTAAAAGGAGATTTCCAAACCGCAAAGTTTTGCAGGGCAGTTGTCTTGACACTGACACATGATCACTGCCTCTGGGCCCATTTCAAATGCAGAGGATTTCTCCCAGGGTATACAGCGTGAAATGTCAAACAAAGGAGACATTTAGATGTTGTTTTTCTTAACATGTTAGTTTCCAAGCTAAGTCTGCCTGAAATCTATTCAGTTATTATGCATTGTAGCTTGAAGAAATGTGCCTCGGAATTAAAAACATGGCATTGCAAGGGGCTTTGAATCTCCATATGACTTGCACTTAGACAGTGGAGTGGCTTGGATTAATTCCAGAGAGGCAGCTTCTTCCTGGCAGTTAGAAACATTTCTTAGGAATTGAGGCATTTTTCATCTTGTTAATTCCATTTCTGTTCTGCTCCAAGACCTTTTAAAATCTAAAGTAGATGAGAAGAAGCCTGACTGTTCCTTTTCTTGATTAAAACAGATATGCATCCAGATCCATCTCTTGCTCCAGTTCTAGAGAACTAAAAGACATCTTAAAAGTTAAATGGAAGAATTTCCCTGTAGTATTCAACATAAGACAAGATCCATGTTATTGAAAGGGAGATAACTAACAAGCTTATTGGTATATGTTTAACTATTATGAGGAACATTGAGTGCAAGATATGAGCATCAGTTATGTGTAGAGGTGGGAGGCACAATAGAAATATTCCAAATATGTGAATATTGTCTTTGCCAGAGAGAGAAAACAATATTTAGGGTACTTCAAAGTTGTTTAGAAGTAATAAGATGATATTTTAAAAAGTTAAATTCAGCAAAAATCCTCGACAAAATGTAATTACTACAAAAGCACCTAGTGGCCTTAGAGATCCCATTGTCTTGTACACCGCACATACACTTGAGTCCAAGTCTAGTGCTTTAAGTACAAAGGCATCCTGAAATGTGAAATAATCTCCCAAGGGAAGCAGTGAGGGAAGCTCCATCAACCGCTGGACATTTTAAGACAGAATTTAAAAATTACAATTTCTAGCTAATCAATATAATCTTGAATGGTTTGGGGGCAGAGAGGCCTAAACAGTTCAATTGATCTGTTCCATCTGCTGCTGCTCTTATTCTGTGAACTGGTTTTGGTGCATGCAAGTACTTTCAGGCTTGTAACTTTATTGAAACTGGAAAGAATATGCTGCCTTCTTTACCATTCTATTGTCAGCTACAAGCCTACTCTAATTTCCTTGAGGAAAGACTATATATGAATGTGGTAGTACATAATTTTGCTACTTGGTGGCATCAAACAATTTTTTTAAGGGCAATTTTTATTTCTTTTTAAAGGAACCAATTCAGCTGGTTTTGCAGTGCTGGAAAGAATCAATGTGCACCATGCTTCCTACAACTTAGAGCAGAAAAGCTAATCCTAAAGCATTTTCAGCATCTGATAAACTGCTTCAATATTCACTGTCTTCTAAAACACTGAAATATTTCAATATTATTATAAATAACAAAGTCCTGATGTGGGAAATCCGTAGTTTAGGCCTATATTCTCCCTGTAATATATAGACTTTATCTTCTTGTCAGTCATAGTGGGGAGTTGGTCAGTTGAAATCATGTCAGTTGTGCTGAATATGCTCTGGACATCATAGCTGCCAACTCTAAGATATATTAATAACCAGTTTCTAAAAGAATTAAGCAATAGTTTGAATCAGTCTACCTTAGAATAGATCATTTGAGCATTTTTTTACACAGGGGAGGAGGGGGCATACTACTTTTGGTAATAGAATCGTAGTATCATATTGCATTCTACATGTTTAGTTTCACAATGATCTCTCTAGTTCACTGACTCTTTGTCTTAAAGTTATTCCTTTCTGGCTTCCCTTTAGGAGAGATGTTCAGTTCAGTGGCCATGAGAATCGACATATTGATTTATCCACCATTAACACTAAACTATTCCAACACTGAGTTGCACTAACACTGGTATAGATTCTTCCCCTTGTCTTTTCCGAGGGTCATAAAAATCTGATATTTTTAAAGTTTTATTAGACCTCAAAGGAATGAATCTCTTTATCTGACATCTGGATGATAACCTCCTGGTCTTTCCACTGAGCACATAGGAATTGCTAGAGACTTCATTATATGTTCTCTGGTTTGCCATAGTCTGCTTTCCATAGTTATTTGCCTCCTGTTTTTTGTTTGGATTGGTGGTTTTTTTTTTTTTTGTCTGTCCCTGCACATATTGCATTCCCTAATTATATCCTGTTGTGTGTTTCACAGAGAAGGAGGGAGATGTTGATACTTGTCCAAATGGCCAGCATTTTCCCCCATCCATTTCAAATGAAAGCATCTGCTACAATGTTTGGCTATTTCATCTGGGTTAGATATAAACTTCAGTGGTCCAATGGCTTTGGATGTTAGCAGCCTGGGTTAACAGTAACCTATCCAAGCAAATTAGGAGTCAGAAATGATGAAAGAACAGATTGTGTATACCTTCCTTTCATAACTAACTCCCTCCTTTCTCCCCCACCATCCTTTCAGAAAATGTGCCACTGCAAAGGGGTCTGCATGCATGCACGTGCGTGGCACTCTCACACACATATATAGTCTTGCTGATGTTGAGACCAAGTGAGTAAATCTGGCATCCTTCCCTCTACTTCCCATGCACAACTGTTTAGGAATTGTTTATTTCTGAGAGAATAAGTTCTTTGGGGCAGGAACAATCTTTGTTCTGTGTTTGTCCAGGGCCAAACACAACATGGTCCTGGGGGTCTATGACTGACGCGCTTATGTGCTACAGTAATACAAATAAATAATAATTGCACCCTGGTGGGTTCCACTGTGGGTTGGTTGCTGGTTACCCACAAAGAAAAACCCATCCCACTCACAATCACCAGCATCATAGTCATCTTTATTTTGTGCCCCCCAGAGATTTTGATGGCCATGCCATTTTCAGAATCTTTCATTAATGAGATTAATTTCAAGCTGACTCCAGTTTTTAGACAACACAGCATTTTTGTTATAGTCCTTTACTGTTCACTTGCAGTTTTATTTTGAATGAAGAAAAAATTCAGCACCACAATATACTGTAGTGCTTCTATAATGCAGGGAGAAATAATAGAGGCATCTCTGTGACTGGTATGTTTTAGACAGGAAACATAGCTCTGCTTAAAGATGAATGTTCAGATCCATTAAAGACTTCAGTTTTTAATTCTCCTTTCAATTCTTTACTGCCACCTCACTGGAAAAGAGACTAAAGACCAGATAGATGTCAGTGAGAAGTTTTTAGTGTATCTGAAAGTATTACTGTCATGTCTTTGTAAAGCAGTACTGTAGTTGTGCGCTTAAGAAGGGGTGTTAGCTGTTAAATGAAGTAACTTTGAATGATGCTGGCAGTGGATACCCAAGATTTCATTCTGAGATAGTTTTAATGACTAGTTAAATAGTCTTCTGCAATTGGATAATTGTTTCATCAAGATATAATTAAATCTGAATGTATGTAATTGATGCTTCCTGTAATCATTGTTGAAGTAAGACTTTCATTAAAGCAAATATAGGATCTACTGTTTCCCTATTTCAGAGTTGTGAAGAGGGAGGAAAAGGGGAGGGGAAAAGCAAGTAGATCAACAGAGCAAATGTTATAATTTGATATGTTTTAAATTGTGGGGGGGTTACTTTTAAATTGTGATTTAATAGGAGTGTTCCCATTTGCCACATAACTCTATAATTAGACCTTATTTAATTGTTTATGTCTCAAAGTCACTGTTTTTGGCAGTCCAGTCTCTAGCAACTCTGCAGATTCTGTAGGCTTGAACATTTTCTCCCTGTTTTCTAAACTCGGTGATCTGTGTAGCTTTTAGCCATAGAATACAATACATGTGAATTCACAGGGGAGGGTGGGGGAAGAGGGTTGGTGGCTATAATAATCTGATAAATGTTGTGAAAAGCATGCTCATTCAGATGGAAGAGCCAATCCTGCAACTAAATAGTATAGCATGGCTCCAGGCTGCTAACATCTGCACATTAGTACAACTCTGCCATCACAGTTTTCTGTGCAGGAAGTGGCAAGAACTATAACTTTTGTAATTTAGGCATAAAACCTTTTCTTGATGCACAGTGCAAAATGTGAAAGGCTTCAGGTATCTCTTGACACTTAGATATGAAATTCAGCCCAAGAGCAGGACTATAACTATAACACAGGGGCTTTTAATTTACCTTACAGACTATAACTACCGTAAGACTCGGCAGGTATTGGTCATTAATTTTTCAAGCAAATTGTGAGACCTATTTGAGTGAATAAGGACAACCTTCCAGCAATTGATCTTTGAAGTTTGGTCTGCATCATCCCCAAACCTCAGCTGTTCATTATAGGCTGATGCCCTTTGTGAAATTGATCAGCAGCAGCAAAGTTAATGAAGACCAATTAGAGTGCTATATAAGCTGTAGCATGAGTTCTAGGTTTTTTGTTCCATGGTGCAAAATACTATTTTCAGATATTACATTTTTTTAATGGGGAGGGAGATGGGGCAGAGTAAGCTTTCACTGGAAAATAAGTTTAGTCCTAAAATGTGGTACCCTGATCAAAATTTAAGATTGCCTCAATACTTTCATTGTAATTCCTGCCCCCCCCCCCCCCGTATGATTGAGGAATAGAGATTTGCCCTGGGTTCAGGGCTGGCAACAGATGTCACTGGGCACTAGGCAATGTGTGGAGGAGGGCTTGGCTCCAGAGACCCCGGAAGGGGCAGGGTCTCAGGTAAAAGGGGCGGGTCGAACAGCAGCCAGCCCTCAGTGCTGCTGGGATCATGCTGTGCCTCTTCAAGCCAGCCATCAGCATCGCTTGGACCATAGCACATGGAGCTCCATCAACAATTTAAAGGGCCCAGAGCTCCAAGCCATTTTAAATCTCCAGGCCCTGGGGCAACTGTCCCCTTTCCCTCCTCCTTTGGTGACTCTGCTTGAGTTGCAACATGGTTTGTGAGATTTTCTCCCCAGAGGAAATTCATTTGAAATTATGATTATTGCAAAAAGTAAATACAGAAAGAATTAATTAACTTGGTTAAATTTAATGTTTATTTTTATTCAGAGACTTCTTTGGGTCCGAGTCTAATCAGACTGCTGGTGTAAAACTGGGTAATGATACTGATAGCAATTGAGGTACTCAGGGGTATGTGAAATGGAATATGTAAATCAGGCCCATGCTCCTCAAAAATATTTTCTGATTGGAAATAAGACAAAAATGTAATGGTTAGAGTACATTGGAACAACTTATGCAGGGTTGTGGTGGATTCTCCATCACTGACAATTTTTAAGTCAAGATTGGATGTTTTTATAAAAGATATGCTCTAGGAATTATTTGTGGGAGGTTCTGTGTGTTATACAAGAGGTCAAACTATATGAACCCAATTTAAATATTAAGTAATCTTTTTCAGTTCCTTTTTGTCCCCTTCATAACATGATAAAGTTATAGTCCTCTAGAACAATGGAAGGACTGGCTATATCCTTTCTTTGATGAGCAGACAGCCAACCATTGCTTGCTAATACTAAAATCATGGGGGTTCATAGTACCTGTCTCATCAAAACTCTGGTAGGTAGGAGAAATTTATAAAATAATTGCATATATATTTACTATTCTACTATTAGTAAATTGGGCTTAAGGCATCTAAGCATAGGCAGAGTTTTCATGCTGCTGCAACTATAAAAAGATACACCTTTTTTGTGGAGCGAGAGGATAGTGGGGTGTTTTTAAATTATGCCCTTTGCATCTGTGAGACTTCTGGGAAGAAATTGTCATTTAAGACTGTTTTGTTTCATCCCTTAGATTTCGGCATAGTCCAAACTGCTGGTACCTGAGAGACTGGACCATCCACAGCTGGATCAGACAGTGCTTCAAGTATGGTGCACAGGACAAAGCCTTGTACACGTTAAAAAACAAGGTGAGGTTTTTAAAGAGAAAAAGCAAGATTTAATTTCGTGAGCATTACTCAGGTGTAGCTTATTCTGAATTACTGTCATAAGGAACATCTCTCCATAGACTGCAGTCTTCATAGATATTTCTGTTGAATTTAAAAATATAGATGGAACAGAGCTTTAAATAAAGTTCTCCCCAGCTTTTTTTTACGTTTCCCCATTTGATGTCTTTTCCTCCAGCCCCAACATGGACTGTGGTTGTGTTCTAAATGTGCTGGTCACTATATTGGCATATGGGAAGACAGTTTCTCTCTATCCAATCCTGAAGAAAGTCCCTAATAAGTGGAGGAAAAGGTCATGTCCTAGAAGCCTAGTTATCAGAGAGATAAGCGCATGAGCTTTGATTCTAAACACTCACATGCCTTCATGTTATGCAGGTGCATACATTCTTGCAGACTTAGACCATGGACTATAGATTTTGGTTTTGTTGTTGTTTAAATGTAAACAAATACATATTATGCCAGATGCCTCTCTCATGTTCTAATCACTCTAGCAAAGTCACAATTCAGAACATGAAATACTCCAGATATTTTTCAATGTGTTTTTCTCTCCTTTTTAGGTACAATATGGCGTTTTCCCAGATAACTTCACCTTCAATATACTGTTGGATTATTTTATAAAGAGTGAAAATTATGAAGGTAAGAAACCAGATATCACTTATGTCATCAATTTTTTGCTTTTCATAACTATGATACATTGGATTTTAAATAGTCTCATAGTGAATTATATCCAAAATTTGCTTTTCTTAAAGCCCTTTATTTTCCTCTGGAGTTTAACACATCTCCACCCATCCCAAGGTTGCCATGTGATTACATTTGGTTCCTGTGTTTCCCTTAGGCTACATCTACATTGCGCATTCTTGCGCAAGAAGATATGCAAATGAGCCGTGGCAATGAATATCGCCGCACCTCATTTGCATTCCTAATGAGCCGCCATTTTGCGCAAGGGGCTTTTGCGCAAGAAGGAGCAGTCTACACTGTTCCTTCTTGCACAAAAACCCACTCTTGCGCAAGAGCCGTTCTGCCACTTATTTTCAGGCAGAATGGCTCTTGCGCAAGAGGGGTATTTTGCGCAAAATGGAGGCTCATTAGGTATGCAAATGAGGTGCGGCGATATTCATTGCTGTGGCTCATTTGCATATCTTCTTGTGCAAGAATGCGCAATGTAGACGTAGCCTTAATGTCTTTACATAATTTTGAAAAACTTAGGATTCATCAGCTTTCTACCATCTTTAACTCTTCTTCAATCTAGCTTGGCTCTCCCCATGTTTTTGAACACACGCATATTGTTTTTATTATAGTGGTGTCCTGTGTGGTGTGGTGAGGATATGCAGTATTAATTAGATACCTGAGATAGAATACTCATTTAATAGCAGATTTATTGCAAACAGTGTTATCATGAAGTCACAGTTTCTGATAAATAAGATTTTAATTTCACAGCTATTTTATTTGGTGCTTTTGTTGGCTTAAACCTTTGGATTTGCTTTTGTTGGCTTAAACCTTTCTCAGAGCAAGAACTTAACCACTGAAAGTGAGAACAGAATTGCTGGAGGTCTTGACTCCAGTTGTTAGATTTGAATTGTGCCAAGTGGCTACTGAAGTTTCTAATAGTAGTACCCAAAGCGGGGGTGTCTGTCTGATTCCTCCCCATTCTATACATTTATTTTTCCTATGAAGAAACCACCTGCTCTCAAAGGCCTTTTGTTTTAGTGGCCATCCTTTTGGTGGAGAGAGCAAACAAAACCCCCTTTGGAGTTCTTCAGTGACAGGGGGGTGAGCAAAGCTGTCTTAAAGCCACAGTAGGGCTTTGTGAAGACACTTCCTCAGCCAACAGGAGAGCTTCTGTCAGCACAGGTTCTCCGCCTCCCCAAGAGGCAGTAGCTGTCTACACCAGGGGTTAAGTTATATAACTACATTGCTCAAGGGGATGCACTTATATCACATAAGACTGAAGTGTAGACAAGGATTTAAAGTACACTGAATGGAATATATTAGTTCTATAGGCTGTTTTTATCTCCTATTTCATTATGACTGATTCTGCATCCATTGCATTTACTGTGAGTTTTACTTTTTTTTCCAATGGAAGGAGAACCAGGGAATATATAAACAGTTCTGTTGAACCATCTGCAAACTGTAATTTTATTTTCTTCCCTAGATGCTATGTCAGTAGTTACTGAGATCATGCTTCAGGAAAGCTTTGATGATTTCTCAACACAGCTTCTCTCCCTCTGTGTCTTATACCAATACCTGGCAACCAAATCAGAATTTACGGTAAAAAGTTTGTTGCATATAAAAACTATCTACAGTAACTCTTATTAAAGGGTTACTGCATTCTTGGGAGGTGGGGAGGGGATGTGATGCTTAAGCCCCTTCAAGTTCACTTATAAAATGAAGTGATGTGGTGCCAGTGCTTCAACTGATTGGAGCAGCATAGGAAAAGCAAAATCTGTGTATTTCTAGAAATTTAGGAGATTAAATGAAGATGAAAATGAAGAGTTTATGTTGCAGATTAGGCATCCTATCTTTCTATCGCAGGATTGACTAGTTCTGGGCTCCAAAACCATTCATTTGAAAAGTTTTATAAGTGCAAATAAAGAAAAGCTATAAAAAGATACACTTACTATCTATTAGATAAACAGTATGGGAAGTACCACAGAAAGAGAATGTAAGTGATACTCACAGTCAGGGTTGTTATTTTGTGTCAGTGATGGTAGTAAGGGTCTTGTGCTGTGAAGGATTTCTCACAGGGATTGCTCACTAGGATTTCTGCCATCTGTTGGGTTCTGGAAATACTGGATTTGATATATAATTTTTTTAAACTACTTTTGTGTCTTATCCCTAATCAATCTTTCTTTGTTTGCTTTTGTATTCCCAACACTATCAAGGCCACCCTAATGGTGGCGAATCTGGAACATGATACTACCCAGTCTTTGTAGAGAGCCCAGACAGTAATCAGCAATGGTTCCTCTGTGCATATCAGCCAGGAACTTACACCTAACCTTGATGGGCATAAATCTTCTATAGCACTTTGTAATCTATAAGAAAAGTGCTCAAAGACCCCATTTTCGTTACATGAAACACATTCAGTAACATATTAAACAAACTTCAAGTATCATAAGGTTTTAATCAATTGGCTAAGAATTAGGGCTGTCAATTGACCTGCATTAACGCCTGCGATTAACACAGGACTGGATTAACGCGTTAAAAAAATTAATGCATTAATCGCAGGTGTTTAATTTTTTAGCATTTAAACCATTTTGGCGTTTTAAAGGGGCAGTGCATTAGGAACTGGGGATCAGCTGGGGACTCCAGCTGATCCCCGACTCCGCTTGCGCTGCCCTTTTGAAGTGCCGCTCCAGCACTTCCAAGGGGCAGCGCTGCATGGAGAACTCCAGCTGATCCCAGGCTCCATGCAGCGCTGCCCCGTTGGAACCCTGCCATGGCATTTCAAAGGGGAGGTGCATGCGATTAATCGCAATTAGATTTTTTAATTGCTTGACAGCCCTACTAATCATTTCATATTGTTTTCATTTCTGGTAACTGTTCAATTCTCTTAGTCTCCTTTTTTCCCTCTCATTCATAAAAGTCAGTCATTTGTGTTGTCTTTCCTAATTGCATGATAGATGTTCTCAGTGCTTTTTTTGTGTTTTAAAAAAAAAAAAGGTGCCGATACACCAGGGGAAAAGTTGTTGAGCTCTGACTGGAGGTGCCAGTACTGCGTCTGGAGATGCTGGTACTGAGTCTGGAGGTGCTGGTACTGCATACCGGGCAGTACCATCACAAAAAAAGCACTGGATGTTCATAAAATCTAAGGGAACAAAAATCCCATTTGGATATATGCTCATCACCTACATGCCTCATTTGCACTGTTACCATGACCACAAGTGCTAGTCAATATGATATGTGTTTGATATGCATATTCAGACACCATCTGGTGATAGAATATACACACACAAATGCCAGGGCTTGAAAATGTGCCCCTAAATGGCTTGTTAATTCGGAATGCTGAATCCCTTTGCTGTTGAAAGTGCATATACTTCAGGAGTCTCTTGGCTCATTCCCCCCCACCTGAGGATATTAATTTCTATAATATTGTTTCAAAGTGGGGACAAAGACACTGGAGTGCAATGCAATATAACAGAGTTAGTGAAGAGTTTAGAGCCCCTTCAACTCACTGACTTTTACTTTCAGTCTCTTTTTACACTATGTCTAGACCACGTAGAATTTTCGAAAGAGAATATGCAAATTCCACAGGAATTTGCATATCTTCCGATCTCACTTTCGAAAGATCCTAATTGAAAAGTGAGATCGGAAGAAGATATGTAAATTCCACAGGAATTTGCATATCCTCATTCGGAAAAAAAAACATAGTTTAGACGTGCCATTTGTGATGTTAGATAGCATGTAACTGAATTGTTGTGTAACTGCATCAAATTTTAGCGCTTACACGACTATTCGATAGTCCCAGGGGTGGGAGGCAGCAGCCAGTGCACTCCCAGCCCCACTGCCACCCCACGCTGCTGCTTCTGTATCAGGGATAGCAGTGCAGGATGGCAGGCGGTATTTGGTCTCGAGGGGAGCTGCACAGACTGGCTCCTGTTTGCCACCCTGTGCTGCTTCCTCTGATACAGAGGCAGCAGCAGTGTGGGGGTGGGAGAGCAGGGGAGGCTGCTATGGAGCAGCCCTTGTCCACGAGGGGGTCCGACCTCCCCGTGGACAGAGGCAGCTCTGCATCCCACAGAGCAGTCTCTGTCTGCAGGGAGCTTGGACGCCACCCGTGGACAGGGGCTGCTCCGTGGCAGCCTCCCCTCCGACACCCCTGAGCTGCTGCCTCTGATAGAAGCAGTGGGGCTGGGGGTGCAGGCAGAGATGGTGCTCATGGCTTTTAAGCTGGCTCCCCACCGAGCACCGGCTCCCTCCTGCACCTCCTTACCCTCTGTGCTACTGCCTCTCTATCCAGAGCACATGGGGAGCCGGCTTAAAAGTCACTGGTTCCTGCTGATGCAGAGGCAACAAGGAGGAGGGGAATGTGTGTTGTCGACAGGATTAACCGATAAGCCTAGGCTTATCGGTTAATCGTGTAGCCATCTATGGCTTCCCTATTCTCTTTTGTGTTCATAGAAATCATAAAAATGTAGGATTAAAACAGACCATGAGAGGTCAGCTAGTCCAACCCCTCACATGTTGAGGCAGGACCAAGTATACCTAGACTGTCCCTGATAGTTTTTTGAACCTTTGCTTAAAATCCTTCAGTGATGGGGATTTTACAGCCTCCCCTGAAAGCCCATTCCAGTAATGAACTTTCCTTATTGTTAGAAAGTTTTTTCTAATATCTAACCTAAAATTCACTTGCAGTAGACTAAGCTCATTACTTCCTGACCTACCACCAGGGAACATGGAGAACAGTCAATCACTGCCCTTTTAATAACAGCTTTTAACATCTTTGAAGACTAGTATCCGGTCGTGCTCCTGCCCCACTCAGTCTTCTTTTCTCAATACTAAAAACGTGCCTCATTTTTATCAACATTTCCTCAGAGGTAAAGTTTTCTAAACCTTCTATAACATTTTGCAGCTTTCCTCTGGACTCTCTCTAGTTTGTCCGTATCTTTCCTAAAGTGAGGTAGGTGCCCAAAGCTTGACATGGTAGTCCAGCTGAGGCTTCGTCCATGCTGAATAGAGTAAGACAATTATAAAATTGTCACGCTACTATATTCAAGAATTATATTAGCCTTTTTTGCAGCCGCATCAGATTGTCTCACCTTTAATTTGTGATCCATTGTCACATCCTACTCCCAGATCCTATTCTGTAGTACTACAGTCCAGCCAATTTATTCACCATTTTGTAGATGTGCATTTGATTTTTCCATCCTAAGTAAAGCACTTTGCACTTGTCTTTATTGAGTTTCATTTTGCTGATTTAAGACCAAACTAATTTATGAAGATCATTTTGAATTCTAATTTTATACTCCAGAGCACTTGCAACGCCCCTCAGATTGGTGTCAAAATATATTGGCATGCTCTCCTTCATTCAAGTATTAATGAACTATTCAATATACCAGACTCAGGACAGACCCCTGTGGGACCTTTGCCCTTAGTTTAACAGCAAACCATTGATAACTAATTTTTCAACCAAGTTGTGTACCCACTTTGTAATAATTTCATCTAGATCACATTTACTTAATTTGTTTGTAAGTATATCATGAGGGACTGTCAAAACTTTCACTAGCATCAAGATATTTCACATCTACTTTTTCACTCCCATCCCACTAAGCCAGTAACCCTGTCAAAAAAGGATAGAAGGTTGGCTTCGCTTGATTTGTTCTTGACAAACACATGTTGGTTATGGCTTATTACCCTATTATACTCTAAGTGCTTACAAATTGATTGTTTAATAATTTGTTTCAGGATCAAAATTAGGCTGAGTGGTCTATAATTTCTTAGGTCCTTTTTGTTCCTCTTTTTTAAAATATAGCTACTGTGTTTGCCTTTTTCCAGTCTTCTGTGACCTCAGCCATCCTCCGTGAGTTCTCAGAGATAATTGCTAATGGTGCCAAGATTGCATCAGCTAGTTCTTTACATATGCTAGGATGAATTTAATCAGGCCCTGCTGACTTGAATACGTCTAAATTATCTAAATATTCTCTAGCCTGTTCTTTTCCTATTGTGGCTATTATGTTCCTTCCTCTTGTAAATATTGATTGCGTTAAGCAATTAAGTATTTTTAGAGACAACTGAAGCAAATTGAACACAGTTTGTGTCTGACAACTGTTCATCCACTTTCCCTAAATTCTTTAAGTCTGTTTCTTTGTTTTTGTTCTGCTAAAGAAGAATAATGTATGTTTTCCAAAACCAAAGCACTTATGTATGGTTTTAGTATACTTACCAATTTGGCCCCACTCTCCTAACCTCACGGGTGGCCTGATTCTTTAGGGAAGCTCATGCAGTGCTTCTTCCTAAGAGCATAGCCTTGTCTCAAGTGAGTCCCAGAGCACTGCTAACTTGACCAGTAGTGTTAGTTAACATTACCCTGAATATTACGAATTTCAGAACACAGGGTCAGATCTTTGAACTGCTAAATGAAGATAGTTCCACTGATTTCAGTGGAGTTATGCTGAATTATACAAGTTGAACCTCTCTAGTCTGGCACTCTCTGGTCCAGGAACATCCTTGATCTGACATGATTTTAGTTAGCTGGATGTCCATTTATCATGGGTATGGCCATGTTTCCTGTGGTCCAGTAAAGTTTGTTTATAGCCACCGGTCCTGGCTCTCAGTGTTCTGTGCTGTTATTTAGCTCTAATTTATCCCTGAGTGTCTTCTAAGAGCCCAGTAAGCAGTGGAAGTTCGGCAAATTCTCTGGTTCACCAGTCAGGTCCTGAGGGTGCCAGACTATAGAGGTTCAACCTGTACCAATTAAGGATCTGGGCTACTGAATTTGTTTACTCTGTTCCAAAATACAAATCAACTGAAATGCAAGCTAAGACTGTAACTTTCAACTTTTGATGGGAGTCATTTCCATTATTATGGACCTATTTATGGATTTTTTTAAGTCCCATGTTGTACAATATAAGGCAAGCACATGCTGGCTGTTGTGATTGTAAGTTCGTGTTTTATGCAAGCAAGACTTACCTGGTTTGAATTATTTACAGTGGGAAGAGGAGAGAAATCTTGGAGCCTCTCTTCTGCTTACAGGCCTAAAACAGACAAACACAGTAGGTTTTAGCTCCCAGCTGTATGGCTATACATTTCTTGGTAAGTTTTTAAGTTCTTTGCATACCCATATTTTTTTCCTCAGGGATTTCATTAAAATAGTCCCATTAAATTATTTCTTTGGTATATTAAAATGTCATCATCATTTACAGGCAATAGAATAAAGCTTAAATAAAGCAAAAGTTTTTATAAAAAAAACTAAATATGGGTGATTTACAATCCATGTTAAGTTTGTGTTAGTCAGTGTAGAGAGGTCTTGATGATGTGAACTAAGAATAGAGTATCACATTTAACTTTGAAAATTGTGCCTGTCATTTATTTTTCACACCTTCCCTTCCCTGTGGGCTTCTCCTTCAAGTTGCCCTGCTATCATGGAATAAGAGGAGGTATTCCTTTAAATGTTTACCTTTCATTGGCACATCAGTGTTTCCAAATTGAGGGAGCAGATATTGGAGGTGTGTTTTCCCCAGCATACCAAATATGCTGCATGTATGCAAGTAGCACTAGGTGTGGTGTGTTAGACAGTATTATTTAAATAGTGTTAGATCTGAAGTTTCTTAAAATTTCACATAATCACTTCTTTTAATTTTCGTAATTCCCGTGTTTCACAGGAGACTATAAAATGCTCAGTAATTTTCTTTCTTCACCACTGCAAAACTCCATTTATCTCTGTGTAAATGCCTATTTTAGCAGCTCCATCACTGTAGTAGGTTATTTTAGAAATCTATCAAAAGTAAAAACAACTAGACATGTTTTGAAAATGTAACTTCAAAATAAGATGTGTAGTGGCAGAGTAAGGATGTTGATTCTGATTTAACCTGACTGTAAGACAAAAGTGCACACTTAAAAGGGAGATATAAGTTGTAAGTACATTTGAAAGCAAGTTTTTCGTGGGATTATTGGTTTATCATCCTTTTGAGATATTGGGACAGGTAGATTTTTATTGCTTGGTTGGCATTCAGATTTGTTATGCCATACAGATTGGCTGGAAAGCAGTTCTGTTTTGAAAATGTACTTTACTTTTGCCTGTGAGCAATAGTTCTCATCCCATGACATTGACATTCAGTGGATCAAAAGCTATTTACTGCAATGTCACATATTCTACAATCTTGCCAACGCTAACGGAACAGACCTATGCAAGAGTGAAAGATGTCTCTGGGCATAGCCTGGCCTGAAGCACTTTAGCAATTTAAATTTAGCCATAGTCTAGTAAGCTTTGTCTGTGCATTTGTTACTGTGCTTTTCCTAAAACATCCTTCTCCATTTAAGAAAAATAAGGTGTGTTTTAATAGCTTGCATTGTCAGAGCCATCATTCTAATTGAGTTGGAAACTTAAAGGTTATATGAATTCCAGTAAGGTAGGTAAGGCTGGATCAAAAGGGTATAACAAAAGTATATTGTTAGTTACTATGGTCACTGTCAAGAGCTTAGACTGGTTACCAGAAAACCAGCATTTACCAACATGTTACCATGCTGTGGAATGTAATCTTCATTTTTCTGTCTGTAGAACAGGTGTTCCATGTTTTAGGATGTGTTAACTCTTGGCAAATGGGCCAGATCTCCAGTGCTACTGAGATCCTTTCCTAGCTCATTTGCGGTCTGGAAAAGACAAATTAGTAAATGTTTGTAAGGCTCTGGAGCTTGGCTGGCATGTATTGTAGGCTGGAGAAGGCTGTGCCCCCCCCACAGACCCACACAGATTTCACCCATGTTTTGCCCCTGTAGAGCCCAGCCCAGGCAGGTTGCTCCTCTTCCAGTAAGTCTGCTAGGACTGCAACTAGAGGGTGGCTAGGACTTGGGTAGTTGGGGCTGCCCAGTGATGGAGGCAGGGACAGGTGCTGGGGTGCCACTGCCCAGCACTCCAGGACTGGGTGTGCTGGGGCCATGCTGCCTGGTGCTCTGGGCTAGGGGGAGGTTGCCCACTTGGTGCTTTGGGGCGGGTGAGGCATGTGCTGTCTGGGGCTCTGTGGCTGGAGGGGGAGAGGGGACTTCTGGGATTTGGCAGGGATAGGGGGATGGAAGGCAGGCAGAAGGATGGGCTAGGCCAGGGGCTACCTTCCCAAGCCCGTGATTCACCCACTGCCCATGCCCTAGAGAAGAGCAAGTTGTTGTTTCCTTAGACACCACCGGTAGGCCCGCCAATGGGAGGATGGGGCAAAGAGGGCAATTGCTACCAGGGCATGGCAATTCTAAAGGGCCCAGGGCTCCCAGTTGGTGCTACTACAGCAGCAGTGGCACCTGGAGACCCAGGCCCTTTAAATCACACCAGAGCGCCGTGCGGCGCACTCTGGAGAGCTTTAAGGAGCAGGGAGGGGACCAGCATAGTGCTCGAGGCGCTGCCCATTCCAGGACCACAGAGTGCCCCTCCCACCTTGCCCGGGAGCCCAACATGGCTGTCGGCTCTCCTGACTATGAGAATTGCTTTCATTTTTTTAGTGCAGCTTTTTGTTGTTCCTTGTCTCAGGGCTCAAACAATAAAGATTTAACCCTTAGATATTATTATGCAACAGGAAAAGTGGAGTTGCACAAAGGACTGCGAGCTGTGTACCACCAAATGCCACTCATGTGGACACCAGGATACCTGAACAGAGCTTTGCAAGTGATGGACAGTGTGGCCTCGCTCCCAGGGGATGTAAAGATCTGCAGAGAAGCTGTAAGTGTTCAAAACCATTTAGCATGGAAGAGTTGGGCACAGTGTATGGCCTTGAGGGTCACGTACAGCCCATGGAATCCCAAAGTGTGACCCATGGACTCCCTGTCTTGGTAATTGCAAAGTGGGTGATAAAGCTGACTAACCACAGGTCTCTGATGAATCCTTGACAACAAGCAATGTGTGTTCAGTGGTGCGCAACCTTTCCAGCGTGAGAGCCAGACAGTACAACGTCATGGGACCATAATCATCAGTTACAGAGCGTTCTCTGCTCTAGTCCCAAGCCATCTGCTGAGGATTCCCCTGCTGCAAGAGAATCTACAATGGGCACAGAGCCAGCAGAGCCTAATACTTTGCCTCCCTTCCCACAGCCCACAACTCAGGGGACTGGAAGGGGAATGGGTTGGTGGTGCATCATTCAGTCTATTTCCAGTGGACTCAAGGGGACATTGGCAGCTGGTGAAAATCAGAGCAGCCTGGGCTGGGGCAGGGAACCAACAACAATTGGTTGTTGGTTCTCAGCTTATTCTTTTTATACCCTTCCCTGGATGGCTGTCTGCAGGGAGGGAAATTTCCCTTCACTAAGAGTTACACTAGGCTCAGGCAGAGCCAGCTAAGCTCCTGTCCTGCTCTCGGGGCTCTCACAGCCTTACAGGGGAACAGGCAGGTGACAAGCAGAGCACCTCTTTTCCTGTCTCTGCCATGTAGCTGGAGGCTCGCAGGGGAGTTGCTGAGCAGCTTCTCAAAGCACTCCACAGGCTCACCGCAGAGCAGCAGCTGTGGCTGCAGAGGGAGGCAGCTGGGGAGGTGGGCCTCAATTTGAGGCTATTTTTAGAAATTGGAGGGTATAGCTCATGGGATGTATTTCCAGTTCCTAATCAAATGCTCGTTTAGGGACATAACTCACAGCCCCCAGGACCACAGATGGCCCTTTGGCCACAGTTTAGACACCACCGATCTGAGTCATAAGAAATATAAAAAACCAACAAACCCCATAGAGCACATGGTCTTGCAGTGCCGAAGCCTGGTAGGTGTAGATTTATAAGCACACAGTAAATAAGCAGCCATTCAGTCTGCTTTGGACAACAACACCATGGCCCCTGGTGCCACAACCCTGAAACCAGCTTTTGTTTCTGTTTATAGAACTTTAGATCTGATCTTTTGTGTTCTAAAATTTTATTTCATTTATCTGAATATGAAATAATGATCATGGGCCTGAACTGGCCCTCTTGTAGAGATTTTAGTGAGTGAACCATCAGGGTGTTTGCTAAAAATTTCAAGAGAGCTTAAGTGACTTAGGATATGTCTACATTACACTGTAGGCCCAGGGTTCAAACTCAGGCTCAAGCCTAACCCTCCTGCCCTGTACAGACAAATCACACTAACCTAGGGGCCAGGAGTCCATGAGCCTGAGTCAAGCTGGTATGCAGAGTTCAAGCCCTATCGCTTTGCATTGTAGATGCACCTCCAGTGGATTCATGTGAAGGGAGTCCTCCAAAAATATTTCAGAATCTCACAGGCTAAATGGGTGTCCTCTGGACAGTCAGCCTTGGAGGACAGTCACATTTTCTCACGCTGTACTATGAACAAAGGACTAGAGCGGCTTCATTTTTGGAGGGTGGTAGGAAGTTTGAGAGGCTGAACTCAGGCGTGACTAATGTAGATTTTGGACCCAGAGTTCAGCAGTTCCTAATCTGGGATTGTGTGTGTGTAGGGCTTGAGCAGCTGCAGGCCAAAACCCAAAAGTATGTTAACTAGAGTTCTGCTAACTCTGGGCTTACATCGCTGGGTAGAAGTATCTTTAACTATTTCTGAAACTGCTGCTTCAGAAAGTTTTATCAAGTTTAAATTGTAACTTGTTTTGGTCAGACAGTAGCAGAAATTAAAATAGATGCTGATTGGTCCCCACAGCCACAATCAGAGACACTCGTCTGTAGAATGACAGCTAGTATCCTCAGGGCTGAACTAGTACAGCCCATGAGGTATGTATATTTGGCACCAAGAAACTTCATTTCTGCTGAGGAGTAATACTGCTCTCAGTTACCAGGGTAAGATCAGAATTGATCTCATTAAAGTTATGGGAATTGCACCAAATCTGAGCTCATAAACTGGTCCAGTGGGTTTAATGTCACAAAGTGACTTATTCTCTAATCGTTATTGTAAACCTGTCATTATACATCAAAACGTTGGTTCATATCTAGACCCAGCTGATCTATGCTGACTTACACTGGCAGAGGATATAACCATCTCCATTTAAAGGTTCGTTTAAGAGATAGCTCCTTTGAGATGTTTTTAATCATGATATCAGAGTGAATATAGTGTTTTTAAGAGAGAGAAAAAATAGCATTGACCCACTGTAGCATATCTTTACGTGAGTCCACTGGAAGCTGAATAAAGTGCTGTAAGACCTTCTTTCTCACAGCTCTGGGGCTCTCTTGAGACTGTCAGACATGCACAAGAACAGCCATACTGGGTCAGACCAAAGGTCTATCCAGCCCAGTATCCTGTCTTCCAACAGTGGCCAATGCTAGATGCCCAGAGGGAGTGAATAGAAATAGATAATCAAGTGATCCCTCTCCTGTCATCCATTTCCAGACTCTGACAAACAGAGGCTAGAGACACCATTTCTACCCATTCTGGCTAATAAGTATTGATCAACCTAACCTCCATGAATGTATCTAGTTCTTTTTTGAACTCTGTTGAAGTCCTGGCCTTCACAACATCCACGAGCAAGGTGTTCCACAGGTTGACTCTGCTCTGTGTGAAGAAAAACTTCATTTTGTTTGTTTTAAACCTGCTACTATTAATTTCATTTGGTGACCTCTGTAGCTGAATTACATGAACTGTAGAATGGTTTTGGGAGGTGAATAAATAGGGGCCATATCAAAGCCACTTAAATTCACCCACACTTCTGTGACCCCACTTAGTACAGGTTGAACCTCTCTAGTCTGACACTCTCAGTACCTCACTGGTGCTGAACCAGAGAATTTGCTGAACTATGGGAGGTCAATATTGTCTAGCAGCATTACCAACGCTTTCACTGCTTACTAAGCTTTTAGATGACACTCAGGTAAATTAGAGCTAAATAACAACACAGAACACTGACAGCCAGGACTGGAGGCTGTAAACAAACTCCATGGGACCACAGGGAACTTGGTCACACCCATGATAAGTGGACATTGCGCTAATTAAAATCATGTTGGACCATGGATGTTGCTGGACCAGTGTGCGCCAGTCTACAGAGATTCAAGCTGTACAGTTGTTTGAGAGATCCATTCCATGACCAAGTCCCATGCATTTTTATTGTGTGTAATGTACTTCTGGCTGAAGGTATTTTGCTAGCTAAAGAGAAACTTCAAAATAACTATCTCTGTGGTTCTGTAGTGTTGTTTGCTTTTGCATACTGTAGAGTTGTCTAGAAAGATATTTAATTTCCTATTGAGGTTTAAAGCTTCCACTAATCTTTGACTAGCTATTCCTTTGTTTCCTTTCTCTTTCTTTCTCTAAGAACTCAGTGTCCTTTTTGTTATCATTATAAATACTATAATTATTATTTAACAGCTGCTGCGCACAAAAAAAGATACATGCTCTTAACCAATCTCTGGATACTCTGAGGAATTCCACAAATGAGAGTATACATGTTTCTAAGCATGCTTTTTTGTTCTTGCCACTTATCTCATCTGGTATTTCATTATAGGGAATTTCAAGCTGGTTTGTGGTCCCATTAGATTACAGTCTCAAAAAACAACATTGGTTCATTACAAATGCAGACAGTAGGAAAGTGATCTTTAAAAATAAACAGATTGCAGGCATCAAGATAACTTTTGTTTTGTGGAAAGTATCAGAGGCTTAGAATGTTCAGTGGCTATTTATAGAGCCATTTCATCCTACTGCTATACATGCAAAATTAGGATTCACAGGATAACGGCTCTTTGCATATGTAGCAGTTGAATCTGAAAAAATTCAGACTAGATAGAATTTTAACTTTAGTCATTTAAAAACTGAAATTTTCCCCAAGTACCTCAACAGCATCAAGATATCAGTACCATCCTTTGCACTGATCATACATAAAAATTGTTTATGCATATTGTTAATGCATTCCTTTTGGTTCTGCTGCAGTTAGATTAAGAAATGGATCAGTTTTCTCAAAGAGTCAAAGTACATCTAGCTGAAAGAAATACAAAGAGAAGAAGATCTCGTGTAAGAACATAAGAATGGCCATACTGGGTCAGACCAAAGGTCATCCAGCCCAGTACCCTGTCTGCTGACAGTGGCCAATGCCAGTTGTCCCAGAGAGAGTGAACTGAACAGGTACTGATCAAGTGATCTCTCTCCTGCCATCCATCTCCACCCTCTGACAAACAGAAGCTAGGGACGTCATTCCTTACCCAGACTGGTTAATAGCCATTAATGGACTTAACCTCCATGAAATTATCTAGTTCTCTTTTTAAACCTTGTTATAGTCCTAGCCTTCCTAACCTCCTCAGGCAAGGAGTTCCACAGATTGACTATGTGCTGTGTGAAGAAGAACTTCCTTTTATTTGTTTTAAACCTGTTGCCCATTAGTTTCATTTGGTGGCCCCTAGTTCTTGTATTATGGGAACAAGTAAATAACTTTTCCTTATTCACTTGATTCACACCACTTACGATTTTATATACCTCTATCACCCCCCCCCCTTAGTCTCCTCTTTTCCAAGCTGAAAAGTCCTAGTCTCTTTAATCTCTCCTCATATAGGACCCGTTCCAAACCCCTAATCATTTTAGTTGCCCTTCTCTGAACCTTTTCTAATGCCAGTATATCTTTTTTGAGATGAGGAGACCACATCTGTACGCAGTATTCAAGATGTGGGTGTACCATGGATTATAGAAAGGCAATAAGATATTCTCCGTCTTATTCTCTATCCCTTTTTAAAACAAAGTCTGTACTCTGGATGCTATGTGATCATGTGTTTTCTTTCAGGTCCTAATATGAAATTATCAAATTGCTGAATTAAAGATATTTTTCTACCAGTTAAACAGATCAGGAGTTCGCAATGCACTTTAGCCAAAGATGAAGCAAGATGTCCTCTTGAAAATTATATTACAGAAGCATTCTGAAATAGCTCCCAGTATATAAATGCTGTTGTAGATTATGTCTGTACAGTTTTCACCACAACATTTTTATAACCAGAAATTAGAGTAGTAAAAGGGTGGGATTTTTTAGAAGGACTCAGCATTGGCTTAACTCTGCCCCTAATGAAGTCAGTGGCAGGTTTACCATTGTATTGAATGGGAACAGAGTTTCAACACTTCTGAATATCCCAACATTAACACTCACAAACACATTAAATAGCATTAATTCCTGAAACAATGAGTCATGTTCCTTGTGGAATTGTTTCTTACAGTACAGCCATCTCAGAATCAATGTCATTCTTATATTTAGAACACCTTCATGAAATCAGATTGTGTTTGCAAACTACATAACAGTTCTGATTTCTTGTTCAGATTGATGTTCTCGAGACCATTTTGCAGTCTGTCCCTGAGGTAAAAACTGATCCAGAGCCATCAGAAGAAGTTGAGGGAAAGCCAAAGCAAACAGAATCTGAAGAAACAGAGCAGTCTAAACTGCCTGTGTACCTTACCCAATTTAAGGTAAGATTTTCTTTCTTATAATTTTTACCAAGCTATAGTTGATTTCCGCTATAGATAGCAGTAAGTAAATATGTTTTCCTTTTATGCTGATGGACTGGTACCCCCACTTGGATCAGTAATGCTACCTGGCATTTTTAAAACTGACACTGAATTACATTTTTATTGCTCAAACAGGAAATTGCCTTCAAAGAAACAGATGCTCAAGGCCACTTGTCTATTTTGTCTGTCTGCTGGGATTTTATCTCCTCTTTTCATACGTCAGACTGATAAATCCAAATCCTGTTAGCAAAAATGGTGTGTCATTACAGATCCATTATTTGACCATATGTGGGTGCTTGCTTGTTAAAACAAATGCTGTTGGTCTGACATTGTCCAGTATTTGTTGCCCATTCAGTTTGTGGTCATTAAATATGACTGTTATAGTCTCTCACTTCAATCAGGAAAGTTATCCTCCCCCACACACTCCCTTTAGTAGTAGTTTAAAGACAACAAATGTGCACAATACAAATTATTAGACTAGTGTCTGCAGTGAAAATCCATGTACACATATTATGGCCGTGTGTATTTTTTTAGTATATGAAAACCTATGTAAATGTATAATAGTGATAGAGATGCAGCCGTGTTAGTCTGGTCTAGCTGAAACAAAAGACAGGACTATGCAGCACTTTAAAGACTAACAAGATGGTTTATTAGGTGATGAGCTTTCGTGGGCCAGACCCACTTCCTCAGATCAATTTGTGGAAGAAAATTGGCACGACCATATATACCAAAGTGATACAATCAAAAAAAAGTAAACACATATAAAATTGACAAATCAGATTTTAGAACGGGGGGGTGAGGGGAGAAGGTTAGTGTCTATGAGGTAATGATATTAGGGGTGATAATTGGGAAGCTATCTTTGTAATGGGTGAGATAATTAGCATCTTTGTTAAGGCCCATACGTAAAGTGTCAAATTTAAGCATGAATGACAGTTCTGAGGCTTCCCTTTGAAGTCTGGAGTTAAAATCTCTTTGAAGCAATATGCATGTTTTAAGGTCATTGAGAGAATGGTCAGTCTGGTTAAAATGGCAAGCAAGTTTTCTCTCTGTGAAAGGGCCTGATGTCTGTTTTATGTGCATTGATTCTTTGGCAAAGTGTCTGAGAAGTTTGTCCAATATACATAGCAGACGGACACTTTAGGCACATGATGGCAATGCCATCAGGTTGCCCTCAGTCTGGCAATGTCTGGGCAAAGCCTGCCTTAATAATACTTAGACGTTGTAGAGCAGTGGTCACCAACCAGTAGATCAGTATCTACTGGTAGTTCTTGGAGCCTCTGACAGGTGATCCTGACTGGTTTGGCCAGGAAGCTATCAAGCGCTGGCACTTCAGTTGCCCCTCCACCCACTGTCATGCTGCTCCTCGCCTCTGCCTTGGAGCTGCCCCCTGAGAGCCTCCTACTTGCTCTGCAGGATGTGGGAGGGAGAAGGGGGGGGGACACACTGATGTCAGGGTGTCCCTCCTCCCCCCACTTCTGTACCCTATCTCCACACAGAGATAAGGGGATGGAGGGAGCTTGGCAATGCAAATCTCTGTCACTCACACACAGTGTGTCTCTGTCATTCTCACAAACACCAGCTGTCGTTCCCCTCCTCTCCTGACCCAACACATACGTGGGGGGGGGGGAGGTTGTTGTTACTACTTTTACTATTTGCAAAGTGTGTTATTTTGGGTTTTGACTGGTCTGTGCATTTCATAATCTTCATTTCTCTCTTACGCTTAAATTTAATTCTTTGAGTAGTGAGTTCTAAAATGCCTAAGCTGCCATGGCTGGAGCAATTATCTCTGTGATAATTGCTGCTCCTGGAAGTGGCTGGCATGTCCCTGCAGCCCCTGAGAAAGGCAGAGCAGGGGGTCTCCACATGCTGTTCTTGCCTGCAGACGCCGCTCCTGCAGTTCCCATTGATCGATAACTGGGAACCGTGGCCAGTAGAAGCTGTGGGCTCACTGCCTCTGGTTGAAGGGCAGCACATGGCACCATGGAGCCATTGCTGTACATGCCAGCTGCTTTCCGGAGTGGTGCAGGGCCAGGGCAAGGAGTAAGCCTGCCTTAACCCCACTACTCCACCACCCAGAAGCCATCTCAGTTAAACAGTGCCCAGCCAGAGCCTGCTTCCTGCCCCAGACATGAGTCCCACTGCACCCGAACTCCTTCCCAGAGCTTGCATCCTGAAACCCCTCCTGGACCAAGCCTGGAGCCCCTTCCACACTCCAAACTTACTGGCCCAAGACCAGAGCCTGGACCCCAACCCCAGCCTGGTGAAAGTGAGTAAAGATGGGGGAAGGAAGGAGGATGGAGTAAGCAGGGTGAGGCCTCAGAAAAGGGGTGGAGCAGGGGCAGAGCCTCAAAGAAGGGGCAGGAAGGAAGTGGGGGAAGGGTATTTGGGTTTGAGGTAGATCTTACATTGCACTTAAATTGAAAAATTGATCTTGTGGTAAAAAAGGCTGGAGACCACTGGTGTAGAGTTTCTCCTTTTGCTCTGATGATACTGGCTTGTGTTTTTCCAGCTGAAATTCATCAGTTTTATTGTTCATACTCTTTATAGAAGGGTAGCTGATGACAGTGGTGTCTGTGTGCTGCATTTTTCTTCCATGTTTATTTCAAGTAATTACTAGGACTATTTCATACTTGGACTTGCACTACCTGGTGTTTTCACACATGCTTTTGGATTCCTTTCTGTGGTTGGTATTCAAAGGGGCTGTTTTTGGAAACCGCATAAATAATCCTTTGCAGACTGGCTAACAAGGAAGATGTTTGGCAGAGTGGATCCATAGAGGTGCTGAGTGCCTCATCTCTACTAAAGGGACTGAGAGTAAAAGACACTCACCACTTCCAGGATCAATCCCTTAGTGCTATGATTTAGACTGTATCTCACATTGTTGTCTTTGTAGTAATTACCCCTTTTCAGATACCATACTGAGGCCTACAGTTCAGTACAACTTTTCTCCAGTAACTCTTCCCAGCTGTTCAAATGATCAGTGGGCAGGGCTTTCATTACATAAAGGCAGTACAGACAGCTTATGCGAGCCACCCAGCCATACACAAACCATTCTGTCTAAAAGCAGTGTTCCTTTTTGGACTGTCTGTTTGCAGAGCCCAGGGGAACTGCTTTAAAAATCAATGATTTAGCTATTTACAAATGCCTTCTGGCATCTACAGCCTGCTATTTTCCTAAATGAGTTTCATTTATGTACTAAAGTATTTCCAGAGAGTCCAAGAGTTCCGTTGTTCTAGGTGATGGAAGATCATCTAGTGCCTCATTCTTTTGCCTTTCTTTTTGTTTAACGTTTTGGATGCAGCTGTCCATCTCCTCATTTCTCTGCACTCCACTCTCCCTGGATATGCAGTAGGAAGAGTTTTGGAGTGATTTTTAGCAGTTATATTTAAAAACAAAAAGACAACTAGTTTGGCAGCATGAAAGTAGCTGTCGGGAATGCCATCCCCCACAACCAGATATGTACAAACTCATCACATTTCTCACTGACATTCCAGTTATGTTTACTAACAATATTGCAAACAAGAGTGCCGTATGTTCAGGCATGATCATGTATTCGCATAGTCTGGTGACTTACAAGCAATTGTTGATCTTTTGTCATATCAGAGTTTTACTGAATCCACTAGCTCAACTGATTAGTAAAACCTTCCATCAGTCCAGTATGTAGTGTTCAACCCCTCCCCCACCCCCAGCATCCCCCTGCGGTCAGGCAGTCTAGGAAGAGCAGAGGCTGCTAAAGGAACACTGCAATCTTCTGTGTACTTCAGAGCTGAGCTCCATGGCAACTCTCCCTGCAGGAAGCGAGGGGGAAAGATATTTGAGCAGAGAAGGAGGAATGTGGTCAGTGGGTCTGCAAACGGTGTAGCACACAGTACAGCTTGGGAAATTGCCTTCAGCATGCAACAGGCGCCTTAGCTCAGCTGTCTAGGTGCTCTTATCTGCCTTCTTGTTTGGGGGTGAAACACACCCACCCATACTCACACCCCTGCCTCCACCTCCTCCAGCCTTTGTGCAAGGGGGCATTGCAGAAACAGTGTCTCCTTTTCGGGGTATGCAACTATTTCATGCATTTCCTAATAGAGGTTCAACTCCATGAAATAGATATTAAAATTTTACTTATTTTCCTACAGCATGAGAAAATGGGATCCTTTCTGAAGGATGAGCAAAGGGCAAACATTTACTTCTTTATTTTTAAGCTGCTTGATGCCATGTCATCTCTCTTCTCCAGAAAGCCTCCCTCCCTCTATTCTCTGGAAGGCTGCACTGACAATGACATTTTCTGCTTTAATGATGCAGTATCACACTGTACCTTTAGCTTCCAGAAAGCCACAAATGACCCTGCTGAATTATCTAAATCTTGAAGCACTTAAGCAAATTGATATTTTTGTGCTTCTCCTGGGTACTCCACAAGAAATACTGTACAACCAATATATGAGAGAGCTCAAGAAAAAAATACTGCCTGGCTTCCTCACCAAGTTCTGCTGTTAACTCCACTGATGTAAGCAAGCGTAGAGTCCATCTCTGAATAAACAGCGCTAAGGCAAGAACTATTGCAAGAATAGCTGAGCTTCAGATCACATTAGTTGGCAAACATCTGTAGTGAAATGTAATGTTTCACAATGGCTGCAAGGACTCATGGGAGCAATTTTGTATGCCATTATTGAGAGAGTATTTAAATTATTTGCATCTGTTGAAAGAGATGCTAATAGAGGCAATCCAAGGCAAATTCTTACATCAGCCTTGGCTTAAAAACACCAGTCAGGTGTTTCAGTTTACATTTGTCTTAGTTGACTGGTCATCTATCATTTGATATTTAAGATTTGTATTTATGGTATTTCTCTTTAGTTTTGCGAGTTAGGTCAACTCCAGCACTTACCGGAATTAAAAATTGATTGTCTGAGCTTGTTTAATGCCAAATGAAAGCTAATTTAGAAGTTGTGTGTTTGGGAAGAATGGCAAAAACGGACAGTTAATATAGTGAAATCACTTTGCGAAGTTAAACGTATAAGTTAAATTGCACCCTAAGCATGACACAATCAACACTTAAATAAAAACAGTCATTTTTTTTCAGGAAATCATGTGGACATTTTGTGTCTGACTGGATTTTTTAAACCCTTTTTTTATGACAGGATCTGTATTCTAAACTGCATTCGCTTGGCAAAGTTGAATCTGAAAGCCTGTTGACCCTGACCACCCAGCTTCTCAAGGAAAAACTGCCTGCATGTGAAGTAGAAGACATTGCAAAACACGAGCAGAAGCTAAAAGAATGGGAGCAGGAGCAAGCTCTTCTGATGGAGAGAGAAAAAGAGATGCGCGAGAAGGCTAAGCAGGAGCAAGAAGCTAGGAAATTAGCTAAAGCATCTACTTAGTATTGCAACTCAGAGACTGTTGTTATGCTACAAATTCTTCTGGTAATAAACTTAAGCACACACCATTATTAATACTGAATTACAAACCTGCTGTAAATGTGACATTTACTGTATGCAAATTAAACTAACTCATTGTTTGCATGTGTTTTGCATTTTTTTGGAGTACATGTGCAGTGTAGCAGGAGAATGAGCGAGAGAGAGAAAGATGGCTTAAGACAAAGAAGAAAACAAAATGAAGCAAAAAGTTTGTAATTGGTATAGGACATTGACATTGGAACAAGTTGAAAAGAAAGAGAAAAAACAAATCTGAAACACCTATAGCATGTCTGGTCTTTTTATTTAAGGTGCATCTGGATCATTTCCATGAAAGAAAGGAATCTCTATGTCTATTTTAAACCTGAGAACCATCAGGATTAATATATTAATCACTCAGAATTCCTGTTTGTTTGGAAAAAATGGAGAACTCTTAACTTGGGAGCTTAAATTGAGACACCTTTTTTTAAAAATCTTAACCTGTTTGCTTACTATTTGTACGGGTACCAAGCCTTATGCTTTATAAATAAATTAATAAACTAACTTCCACTAGCCCCCTTTCACCATTGCTAGGATCAGTGAAGTGGTGCTCCCAGCCACACCAGAAAAGGTAGCAGAGCGCCTCATGCTGCACATGCCTGCTTCCCCTCAGTTTCTGGGCACCACTGCCCCCTTTTAGTCCCAGTTCTTCCCTGGCCTCCACTGCTTATATCATCTGCTCCTCACATAGGTGCCAGTCTTTGAGAGGGTCAAAAAGCAGGTAGTGTGCCATGTTGTGGGCATAGAGAAGATGATGATTAGGGCTGGAGGAATCATGGCAGATAGGGACTCCCTTAAGTAGATAAGAGTACTGCCTCCACCCATATTATGTTCCCCATCACTGTAATAGCTGAGCACCTACTGCCAGAGAACCTCCCTCTTTTGTGGCAGGGCTGGAATTGCCTTCTTAGAAATAGGAAGTTCCAGGTTGAGGGCCCTGGTGCATTAGGGCCTAGAGTTGCCAGGTGTCCAGTTTTGAACCGGACAGTCCAGTGTTAGCTTTCTGTCCGGGAAACAAATTGAGAAAATACCGGACATATAAATGTCCAGTATTTTCTAATTAAGTTTTTATTATTATCATGAGTATCAGTATGTAGTTGCATACTGCCTGGCTGGTAGACACCAGTGGGATGGAATCCCCTGGGCCAGACTCGCCCATGTGCCCTGCCGGGACTGCGTGCACCTGGGCCAGTCCCCGTGCCCCCCCCCCCCACGGCCAGCCCCCCTCCCTGGTGGTCCGTTCCCCCCCGGCCAGCCCCGCTCCCCCCAACCCCCTTCCGGCCAGCCCTGCTTCCCGCTGGCTGGTTTCCCCCCATCTGAGATCAAGTGTGTCCGGTATTTTTTTTTTAAACCATCTGGTAACTCTATTAGGGCCTGGGGAACACAACAATCTGCAAAAGCATTTTTAACAGTGTTTGATAAGTATCTTTTGCTTTAGTACACAGTTTTCCAGTGTTGTGCCCATAAAACTCCTGTCATGAAGTCAGCATGATTGAGAACCTAAAAAATATGCTTCAGATGTTTGTGCAGTGAATTTTAGATGTGCAATGGGTTCACAATGAGGAGTATATTGAAAATTAAACCCTTCTGATTCCCAGTGCATCTATTCAAAATCAGCCCTGGCTTCTCTCTGTTTCAGTAAGATTGTAATAAGGTCACTTACCTAGTCTCGGCATCAAGTTGCAGAGCCGTGACTCCATTTCCCCTCATTGAAAACAGTCTCTCCAAGCTGGTTGATAATTTGGAGTTGAGCCTCGTGGCCAAACCAATGAGTCTTTGCCATCCCAGACAAGAGAAAAACCAAACAGTCTTTCACTCTCCTGTGCAGATGAGTCCTTGTCCTTCATTAGCAGGTTGACACTAGTTCTTGCCTCTCCTTGGGCTAAGTCTTTCCCCCGTGATTGCCAGGAAGCAAAAGAGTCAGGGATCCTTTTTCCAATCCTTTCTGGATGCTCCTGACAGTCCTTAAGAGTCGTGGTACAGACCAGGCCTCAGGCCTGCACCACCACACCCATTTCAGGCCAAGCAGCCCTGCTCCCCACAGATTTTAATTGTCACCAAACCCTCCCCCCCACCAACCCTTTACTCCTCAGCACAGGGACCACTTCTTCAAGTCAAGGGCTTGCAAATAGCCCTTATCCTTGGATTTCTTCCACAGCCAGGTCTACCACCCACTCTGCTCAACCAGCTCCTGGACTGCCCCAGACATCCCCCTAGACCTAGGCTCTTCCCTATGCCACTGTGAAAAAACACAATATCAGAGTAGTTTAAGACCCAGGCAGCTCTTACTGTCCTGCCATCACATGATCTCTCTAGGCACTACACCAGCAGAACACAAGCCATGCTAATGAACATGTTATGTTGAGCTGGACCACAAGTCACGCTATCATACTTCTCCATGGTTTTTCAACTGCTATTGCCTGCCTGCTGACAATACATATATAGCGCCTGCCTTGCGTCAGTGCTGGCTCTTCCAGGCTCAGCTCCCCCACCTTCCCCCGTAGATTAGTAGAAACACTTCCTTTCAGTTCTGATAGCCTGCCAGACCCGGCCTTTCCCATATGCCCGTCACTCAAGCCCACTCCTCATTTCCCTCAGAACTAAGCATGAGAGCTCTAGGCTGTGTCAGCTTTAAAATAATTTTTGTATCCATTGGCATACCATGCCAGTCAGCCAAAGATATCCAGGGTATGTCTACACTGCAGAGTGTTTCCGGAAAAACAGCCATTTTTCTGGAAAAACTACACTTACGTCCACACTGCTATTGCATTCTTTTGACAGAAAGTCGAACGAACGCAGGTGTTTGTCCGACAGCGGTAAACCTCTTTCTACGAGGAAGAAGCCTTTTTCCAAAAAAGCTTTTTTGGAAAAAGGCATGTGTGGATGTGGAAGAGTGTGTTTTTTTTGAAAGAAGAGACTTCCAGGAAAAAGCACAGGTGCCCTGGTGGCCACTCCGTCCATAGTAATCACAACTGAAATGCAAGATGGCATCCAATCACTGTGGACGCTATCTTTCAAAAAAGCAGATCGCTTTTTCATTGCGCTTTTGTTGTATAGACGTTCTTTTTCGAAAGAAGGTTTTCCAGAAGATCTCTTCTGGAAAAGCTTCCGAAAGAAGCCTGCAGTCTAGACATAGCCCCAGTATATAGCAAACATCATAATACTAGAGTTGTATTTGCATGCACAGCCTCTGAATCACACATGCAAAAAGGGGGCCAGATAGCATCACCATGCGCAGTCACCCACTTCACAAGCAGAACTGTGTTAAGTTTGTGTACATGTATAGAGGTATCGCCACATTAAGCTGGCTAGTGTTTGGAAAACACCAGTATTCTTAGGGTTAAAGTTAGTTCTTTTTAATTTGAAACACAGATCACTGATTCAAATTCATGGCAGACACCAAATACTTGAGCTATTAGGTAAGCAAATCTGTAGCTCGCCCTACCCTGTTTGCTGACAGACCATTTTCACCCTAACACTAAAGGGCAATATCGATTATTCACAAGAGAAAAATTATACATCTATTTCCTTGCAGCTGAGTTAAATATTGTTCAACATCATGGAACTTATTAATCATATTTTAACAGGCTTATGTGTTACTTTAAATAAGTAAACATACATCTGGTGACCAGAAATGTATGAGCTCAATGCTCCACACAGAGAGCTGAGAATGAGCCTCCTCTTAGACTGTAACTTAATGTGACAAAATACCCCATCCTTCACTCATACTCAGACCTAGACCTTCACTAGCCAAAATGAGGATCTGCTGGGTGTCACACAATCCCCAGTGTAGCAGGGGAGAGGAAATAAGGGCAAGAAGAAACATTAGTAAAAGCTCTTGTGGTGTTTATCATCCAATACAAGTTAGAACTGGCCTCAGGCTGCTCTGACCTGTGGATGGGTCCTGCCCTGAACGTAGCTTGGCCAGTCCCAAGGATCAAGGCACTGTGTCCTTAAAAATAATCAGAACTGGTTGTGGAGGACCAAGGGGGGCAAGTGATTGCCTGCACTGAGGACCCTTCACTGCGTATGCCTGGTATGGGGCCCTCTAGCGCCCTGTCATGAAACCTCCCATGGGAGCAGCAATCTAAAAGGTAAGCAGGGCCCAAACCTTCCAGAGCTTTCTATAGTAAAACCAGCATATTATACATCACCTGGAAATCAACTGGTGCCCAGTGCAGATTATTTAGCACAGGTGTAATATGATCAGTCCAGGATACTTAATAAGCAGCAGTCACCTTCTGCGCCAACTGTGATTTCTGAATAGGCTTAAATTATGGTCCTATATTGCTATATAACACACACTGCAGTAATCCAAGCTCATGGTGACAAAGGCAGGGTTCTGTACCTGAAAGAAAATGCTGCTGCCTAGCACAAGAAAAGAAAGGTGCTTTTGGCAACTGCCCCTACCTAGATATCTGCCTGCAAGGGGATTCAAGAAGCCCCCTCTCTGTGAGGCTGAGAGCCTAGATAAAATCTGTGAGAACATTCCCACACTGGAGAGTGAAGGGTGGGTTGATATAAACCCTGTTTCTGAACTGCAAACAGTTTGGTCTTATCAACACAGATCCTCAGCCAGGTAACTGTCCTCATCACCTCACCTGCTCTGAAATGGCAGCCAGTCTACCTGGGTCAGAAGAGGTGCAGATTTAAAGCTGAGTGTCACAGCTGCTGCTAACCAAAAATCTCCACAGAAGGAAGAGCCCAGGACTGACAAGCCATTGCCCAAAAAGAATGGTTACTTACCTCGTAACTGATTCTTCAAGATGTGTTGCTCATGTCCATTCCAATTAGGTGTGTGCGCGCAGCGTGCACGCATTGTTGGAAGTTTTTCCCTCAGCAGTACCCTTAGGGCCAGCGGGGAGCCCCCTGGAGTGGCGCCGGTATATCGGTCCATATATACCCCTTCTGGCCCCCTCACCCACTCAGTTCCTTCTTACCGGAATACTCCAGAGAAAGGGCGGCGAGCAGGGATTTGGAATGGACATGAGCAACACATCTCAAAGAATCACAGTTACGAGGTAAGTAACCGTTCTTTCTTCTTCGAGTGATTGCTCATGTGCATTCCAATTAGGTGACTCTAAAGCAGAACCTATGCAGGAGGGCCAGATGTTGAAGCTACAGAGGAGTGGAGGACCTCCCTGCCCAGGGCAGCGTCTTCCCTGGCTTGATGCGTTAGCGCATAGTGATTGGCAAAGGTATGGACAGAGGACCATGTCGCGGCTTTGCAAATGTCCAGGATGGGAACCTGTGCCACGAAAGCGTTGGAGGTGGCCACAGCTCTCGTGGAGTGCGCTCTAAGGGATGGGGCTGGTACCCCCGCTAGGACATAGCACTCCTTGATACAAGTGGTTATCCAGGAGGAGATCCGCTGGGAGGACACGGGCTGACCCCTCACCCATTCAGCTATGACCAGGAAGAGTTGCAGTGACTTTCTGAATGGTTTTGTCCTGTCTAAGTAAAAAGCTAACACCCTGCACGCATCTAGAGTGTGTAAAGCCTGTTCTTTCCCAGATGCGTGTGGCTTGGGGTAAAATACCAGCAGGAAAATATTCTGGGAGGTGTGGAAAGAAGACACCACCTTGGGCGGAAAAGTTGGGTGGGGGTGGAGCCTAACCTTGTCTTTGAAAAACACCGTGTGCGCGGGATCCGAAGTGAGCGCCCTGAGTTCGGATACCCATCTGGCCACCAGGAGAGACACCTTATCAGACAGGTATAGAAGGGAACACGTCACTAAAGGTTCGAACGGGGGTCCCATAAGTTTGGAAAGGACCAGGTTTAGGTCTCACTGGGGGATGGGCCGGCGGACGTGTGGGTAGAGCCTGTCCAACCCTTTCAGAAACCTGCTGACCATTGGGTTACCAAACAGAGTTTTCCCCCCTTCTCCCAGGTGGAAGGCCAAAATGGCTGCCAAGTGAACCTTGATGGAGGAGGAAGAGAGGTCCTGGAGCCTGAGGTCTAACAGGTAATCCAGGATCAAGGGGATCGCAGCCCGCCTTGGGTGTACCCCCTTCTGGGCAGCCCAGATACAGAACCATTTCAACTTAGCCAGGTATGTGGTCCTAATGGAGGGCTTCCTGCTACCCAGTAGGACTTCCTGGACCCGTTATGAGCACTGAAGTTCCTCGGCTGTTAGCCATGGAGCTTCTACGCTGTCAAAGGCAGCAAGTACAGGTCCGAGTGGTGGAGCCTGCCCGAGTCCTGAGTAATCAGGTCTGGGAGCAGCGGGAGGGTCATGGGTCTCTCTCATGACAGGTTGAGGATGGTTGAGAACTATGTTGCCTGGGCCAGGCCGGGGTGATTAAAATCAGGGACACCCTGGACGCCCTGAACTCCTGCACCCTGAGTAGGACCTTGTGGATTAGCGGGAATGGTAGGAATGCGTATAGTAGGCCCTGCGGCCAGGGGAGAAGGAGGGCATCTCCCAGTGAGCCCTGTCCCATGAGGGAGCAGAATCGGTGGCACTTCCTGTTCTGCCCTGTGGCGAAGAGGTCTAGATGGGGAGCCCCCCACGCATGGAAGATAGATTGGGCTACATCCCACCTCAGAGACCATTTGTGTCCTGCAAAGGACCTGCTCAATTTGTCCACCAGGACATTTTGGGAGCCCGGGAGGTACAAGGCCGTCAGGTGGATATCCACCCCAATGCAAAGTTCCCACAGGTGAATTGCCTCCAAGCACAGGTCAGGGGGACGGGCCCCACCTTGCTTGTTTATGTATGCTGCCGCTGTCGTGTTGTCCGATAGGATGAGGACAGACTTGCCCCTGAGGTGGGGAAGGAAAACCGCACAAGCCAGTCAGACTGCCTGGAGCTCCCTGATGTTGATATGCAGGGAGATCTCGTCCACAAACCACATACCTTGCATGTGAAGGTCTCCCAGGTGGGCTCCCCAGCCAGTGTCCGACGTGTCCATGACGAGTCAGGTGGATGGAACCAGCCTGGAAAATGGTACCCCCACAGAGACCTCTGCCTGGTTGGTGCACCAGTTCTGCGCAAGGAGGACAGAAGCGGGGACCGTCACCACCCTGTCCCATGAATAGATGACTGGGTTGTGGGCTCACGATAGCCACATCTGTAGCGGGCACATGTGCAGCCTGGCGTATTACACTACATAAGTGCAGGCGGCCATGAGACCCAGGAGGTACAGGGAAGTCCAGGCGGTGGAAAGTTCTGGAGCTCCCTGACCGCCGCTTGTATCGCGAGAAACCGGGACTTGGGTAGGGAGGCTCTCGCTGAGGTAGAGTCCAGGGTGGCTCCCACGAACTCTGTTATCGGAGTGGGTATTAGGGATGACTTTACCAGGTTTAACAAAAGACGTAGATCATCGAAGAGTGCGCGCACTACGGTGATGTGCGTTCGCACCTGCGACTCCGAGCTCCCCCTGAGGAGCCAGTTGTCTCGATAGAGGAACACTGGGATACCCCTTTTTCTGAGTGCAGCGGCTACCACTGCCATACATTTGGTGAAGACCCAAGGGACCATGAAAATACCAAATGGGAGGGCTGTGAATTGGTGGTGGTCCGGGCCCACAGTAAATCTGAGGAATTTGCGGTGATGGGGGGCAATGGAAATGTGAAAGTAAGCGTCTTTTACGTCGAGGGCAGAGTACCAGTCTCCAGAGGCTAGTGAGGGAATTATGGACGCCAATGTTACCATTTTGAACTTTGCTTTGGCGATGAAGGAGTTGAGGGCATTTAGCTCCAGGATAGGACGCAGGCCCCCTTTGGCTTTCGGGACCAGAAAGTAGTGGAAATAGAACCCTCTCCCCCGAAACTCGGGGGGAACGTGTTCTACCGCCCCTATCGTAAAGAGGTGTTGGACCTCCTCTTGAAGCAGAGGCTTGTAAGATGGGTCCCTGAAAAGGGACGGAGTGGGGTGTTAGGTAGGGGGAGGGGAGTGGAAAGGGATTACATAACCCCTTTCCACTATCTCAAGCACCCAGCAGTCTGAAGTGACCAACCACCAGGCTGGGGTAAAGTGGGATAAACAGTCTCGGAAGAGAAATGGGGAGACTGGAAGGTTGCCCTCGTAGGTCCTGTCAAAACCCCTGACGGGGACCGGAGGGTTTGTTGGGGGGCCCCTGGTTGTGATCAGGAGTCGGGCAAGGGCAACACCTGTTGTTCCTGCTGTTACCGCTTCTGCTCCTATGGTGGGAGAAGTCGGTACAGGGACCCTGGGGAGGTGCTCTAGGAACATTCCTAATGGGGAAGGGGTGCCTCAGGGTAACCGGGGTGTGCATGCCCAATGATTTTAGGGTAGCACGGGTGTCTTTCAAGCCATGGAGCCTCTGATCAGTTTGCTCAGAAAAGAGAGAGGGGCCTTCAAAAGGGAGGTCTTGTATGGTGTTCTGGAGCTCTAGAGGAACCCCAGAACCCTGTAGCCAGGAACTGCAGCGTAGGACCACCCCAGAGGCCATTACTCGGGCAGCAGCGTCCGCCACGTCTAGAGCTGCCTGGAGAGTCGCCCTAGAAATTGTTCTCCCCTCCTCGTGGAGAGCTTTGAATTCTGCACGGGACTCTCGGGGGAGTAGGTCCGTGAATTTGTCCATCGAGGTCCAGGTGTTAAACGCATACTGGGACAAGAGGGGGCGTCCGTGTGAAGGATATCCACCGTGGGATCCGAGTCATCAGACACCCTATCTGTCTGGACTCCCAGACTTTGGGCCAGATGTCAGAGGAGGTCCTGGTGGGCCCTGGTGTCCATAGAGGCCATGGATGGTCCAGGGTCTCCCAGAGTCTCGTCAGGGGAGGAGGACGATGATCCCTTTTGGACTTCCCCGACAGATACCCCTGAAAGTGCCGGATCCTGCTGCGTGCCAGTGGACGAGGGTGGGGAGGTTGGCTCACTGGAGCCGCACTCCCCAAAGGACCAGGAGACTGCTGGCCAGGGGGCAGTGACTGGCCAGAGGTTGGTGATATGACCGGTGGGGTCGCTGAAGGAGGGGCCCGAGGACCTGATGCGACCGAAGCCGACCTGGAAGGGGGGTTTCCCTGGGCTTGGTGATATGCCCAAGGAGTCCAAAATGGCCACTGGACCAGAGGTTGAGGAGGCCACGATTGCTGGAGCACCGGTACTGGGACTGGTTGTGTCCATTGCTGCTGGTATGGATGAGGTGGACTATGGTGCCAGGAGTGGTGCCGCGAACAGGAGCGGTGCCGCGACTGGGACCGGGAGCCCCGAGAAGGTGAATTCCGCCTCGGAGTCAGACATGTAGTCCAAGGCGGACCAAGGAGGAGCCGACACAAGACACCTGCAGCGCAGCAACATGCCTGGCCATAGATTCCGGCTTCCCATGGTGCCGAGGCGGCAGTGGTGGCATGGTGGTGCGGGCATCCGGTGCAGAGGTAGATGCTGGAAAGGTGTGAGCCGGTGCCAGGGTATGGTACTGCGGTGTATCCGGTGTTGCACCCTAATGGGGCACCATGGGTAGGGATGTGCCACTGGTTGGTGCTGCGAGCAGTGCCGGTTGAACTAGGAGGGGAGGGTGGTGGGCCCGGGTCTCCGGTGCCGTGGTCTTGGGTTGTTTCGATACCCGGTGCCAGGATGTCCCGTGTTGCCTGGAAGGCATTCGAGTAGGGGGCAGTGAGGGGGAAGAGTCTATGAGCACCCTTGCCGCTTCTAAGGCCTCCGATGTGGAGGGTTTGGGAAGGTCCTCCAAGGGGCTCGGCTCCCTGCTGGGAGGAAGGTCCATCCGAAGGTCTGGGCTCTGGACTTGCCGGCGCCGCATGCCCCACTGAAGGGCGCACGGAGGGCGTGTGCCTGGCAGGGGACCATCCCCTGTTAGGCCTCCTCCTCTTCTGTGGTGCCGCAGACTGAGACCTGTGTCAAGGTCTCTGCGGTGCCAGTGAGTCACAGTGCGCTTTGAGGACCCGGTGCCGACTCCGGCACCAGTACCAGCTGGAGAGCCGCCTCCATAAGGATGATCTTAAGACATGACTCTCTCGTGCGTTTTGTTCGCGGCTTGAACGCCTTGCAGATTTTGCAGGCTTCAGGGAGGTGCGTTTCTCCCAAGCACTTTAAACACGAGGAATGAGGATTGCCTCGGGACATAGGCTTGTAGCACTTTTTGCAGGACGTAAAGCTTGCGCGCCGCAGTGGGGAACGGCAATGAAAACAACAAAGAACAACAAAAGAGTCTTTAACTTAACTGCAGGTACTTAAGCTAACTGAAAAACAGAGAACAATACTGAAAAGAACTATCACTAGAAGCGATGAGGGTAGTTCCAACGATTGTCACGGCGGTAAGAAGGAACTGAGTGGGTGAGGGGGCCAGCAGGGGTATATATGGGCCTATATACCGGCGCCACTCCAGGGGGCTCCCCGCTGGCCATAAGGGTACTGCTGAGGGAAAAACTTCTGACGACGCGTGCACGCTGCGCGCACACACCTAATTGGAATGCACGTGAGCAATTACTCGAAAAAGAGTAACTATTTTCTGGGATCACTTAGAAAGGAAAAACTGACTCTGTATATCCCTGCCAGGGTTTAAGGTCAGTCAAAACATTTCGCGGCCAATGGTATTGAAGGCAACCTAAGAGATCTAAACGACTCCCTGTAGCTACTGATCTTTATCCATTTCCGGGATCATAAATTTGTACACCTGGCACCCAGGCCTCAAATCTAGCAGGCTCTGGCTAAGACACCCCAAGAATTGCAGGCGTTAGCTGCACAACTTCCCTGCATCCTTCTCAATAATGTTTCAGACCCAGGGTGAAAGGGTAACAAGCCATGACGGTCAGTGCCAACAACAGGGTGATAGCTAGAGAGACTGGCAGTGTTGAGAGCAGGGCTCTTGAGCAAAAATCTAACAAATGTGTCTTTAAAAGCTACGAGCAGTTTTTGTGCCAGAAGGGAGATACTAATAATCAGCTCCAGCAACAGTCTTTGTCCCTGCCCTTGCATTTATTAGCCACAACCATCAGGGAGCGAACTCACAGTTCACAGCCGGCGTGCAGAGACAGCAGTTCAGCTCGCAGGCCTGGCCAAAGCTCCAGCAAAGCTTCCATTTGCTCCCAAGCACAGTTCTGCTCTTCCAGCTCCTGATGCCTTAACCCACAACACAAAATGGAGCTAACATTCCTCTCTGAGAGACACACTGAGCTAACCTTGTCACCTGAGCCAGATTAAGGTTTTGGTTGGGCCCTGGACACAAATAACATTTGGACCTGCCCATGGATGGGGGGAGGAGAGGGAGAGACACAGAGGGCCATTGCCCCATATTTTCATTAGAACTTTAACTTTGCTGACCTATTTGGTAAATATGCTAATGCATGTGCGAGCAGCTGTTCCCTGCCTGGCGGCATAGCCTGTGGCTCTGCATACTTAGTTGCCACACATCCATTGCACGCTGTGGAGTCCCACAGAACTCAGTGAGCAATAGTGCCTTTAGGAAAGCAGTCTGGGCAGAGCAGACTTTATGTAGGTGGGGGAAGAAGTTAAAAGGAATCACCGTACAGAAATATTGGTATACCTCTGACTGAGCCCTCCATTAAAGAAGATCCCTCCTCTCTTTTCAGGTGCTTCTAAAGTCACTAGTTTAAAGGGGACTCACAAAATCCTGGACCCAGGTCATGGCAAGTTAAAAAAATGTCACAGTTTACAGTGAAGAGAGCCCTTAATCTTAAATTCAGTACAATAATGACAATTAGACATGAAAAGTAGGTATGCAAGCAATGCAAAACCTTCGTACATTTCCATCAGCAGTCATTAGAATAATTTAATGAATTTGCTTTGGCTGTGTTTGCCCCACTCCAGCAAAGGAGTTTACTGAGAAGAATGGGCATGGGAAGGCACATACTGAGCGCCATCAATCCCCTTGTACTTACATTGGGTCTGATCCTCCACCACCAAAGTCAATGAGAGTTTTGTCATGGTCCTCAGTGGGTGAAAAATCACCCCTACCCTCGCCCCAATGAGTACCTTACTCTGAGTGGGCCCATTAGTTTTAGTGCAACTGTTTGAATTAGAGTGACATATGGGGATATTTGAATATGTGTGAATATTTGAGTAGCGTTTCAGAAAGTGAATTTAAATGTATTTGCCATGAACCATTATACAGGAAATCTGAGTGTGAGAATTAGCCTCCTCCACCAAAGGGAAAAAAATGACCTGTGACTTGGCTGACACACATCCTGAATTTTGAATAGTTGCAATAAGCTGCTTGTGAGTGAGCTGCAGAGCAAAAATTATTTACAGAAACTAATCCGGTGAATAATTTCAGATAGGAAATAGCAAAGAGAATTGAACCATCTGCACAGAGAAAAATATACAACCTTCCAGTACTTAAAAAACATTCATACAGCTCTATTCAGAATAGCCAATTTTAAAATTGCAATAAAATATGAACTACTTCAATATTTCATTAAAAAATCCTTACAGATTCCCTCTTCCTTGCCAGCAACAATAGCTCAGAGACAGCCAGCTACACATGTCTGATGTCAAAACAAAATTTAGCTTTCAGGATGGCTTGTTTATTCAGATTCCTGTCAAGTTTCCACCTCAAGTTGAGTTTGGAGTGGCACCATTGAGACTAGAGCATCTCTAGTACAACTAAAAGGGGCTTGGAAACTAACTTTTGTTGGAAATCCCGACTTGTGGATGCACGCGGTTGCTATTAAGCATTTTGGAGGGCTCCTTCAGTTAACCTTCAACTTTACGTCATAAGTAGCACAGCTGGGTTGAGGTAATACCAAATTGATTAAAAAGCTGAGTTGCAATACAGGTAATATGAGACATCAAAACAGCACATACATCCATTGTTAGATATTTGCAGTGAGCTGTTGGAATTATTAGTTCCATCTGTTCCATTAACCCTGTCTGCATATTTTATGACTACAGGTGATGGATTGGACTGCAATATGCTCAAGCATTGCTCCTCATTGTGAGCCATGTGTACACCAATGATTTGTGTGACCCTTCTGCCAGGGAAGTTACTAGCAGATTCTGCAGTAGCACAGGCAGATTCCATGTGAGCCCTTCATATCAGTCTGCAATCAGGCAGTTGTTAAGATTTTACAGCAGCAGCTGTATTGGGGTTATCCACCTACGAAAACTATTTGCACACCAGTGAGAAATTGAGCCCAAGCAAACCAATGAATCACTTTTCTGGATTGTTGCGTTAGAAATGTGTTATTTAACAGTTCAAGGGCACATATGTACAATAGTTAAAAAATAGAAATACAAAATCATGTCACAGTTTATCAACACTTAAGCTGCTGAAGCCAAAGTCTGTTCAGATCTTATAAGATGCTGAGTGCTCTGCATTCCCACTGCGGTCAAAAGTTTCCGCTGAAGCTAAGGCAAGTTCCATTTTTTTCTTAGCAGATATTCAGCAGCTTATAGGTTTGAGAAAAATGTGCATGTCAAATTGGAGGCAGATCTTAAGATAGAGGTTAGGGGCTACGTTTCACTGAGGAAACCATACTCCTGGGGCATTGGGAGTTAGGATTTGAGGGCAGAATATCGCTAAAGTTCATCTCCATGAAGGAACACTATTTTCAGGTAGTAAAAATACAGTATAACTGGCTACACCTGCTGAGAAGCACAATAGCTTTGCTGAGATGCAGAAGCAGGACTAGGTGGGACAATGGTTCTCAGCAAAAACAAAATATCTCCCTTTCTGTGGCAGTATTTCTCAAAGGGACAGACTGGAGCTCTTCAAGGAAGCCTCACTTCATTAAGGAAGGTTCAAGCAGTCCTGGGACATATGAAAACTATTCTCAAGATTAGAAAATGCTAGAATGTGATTGTGTGTATTCACTACTGCGTTTTAGCCCCTCTTTCTTTAGTTGATTGCTGAGCTAGAGCAGAAAGCCAACAAAAAGACCAAGCTTACTGCTGACTCTTTAACATGTTTCCCATGTCATCACGGTATGGCTTTGCCTTGTTTCTTGCCATGTTTGTGCATCAGCAGCCAAGCTATTATCAGCAGGCTTATGCTTGGCATACCACTGAATTACCTCTTGTCTCAGGAGTATGTATGGTGTCGTAACAGAACAAAATTGGCTCCTTATCCCTACAGCTAACCTATTATACTGATTTGAAATTTTAAAACCTCAGGAAACACTTAACCTGAGTAGTCTCTAGCTGGCCTAGAATGCACAGGGACTGCCATGTTGCCTCCCTCACCTCCTGCCCCATAATCTTCAATATAGGACATTCCCTAGGTGAGCACTTATGGTACGCTTATCCTCCCCGCCCTATAAGGCATAGACAAATAGCTGTAGATTGGAGCAGGACAACTCTGTACTAGGGTAGTCAATGGCCCAGGCTGGCTGAAGTATTGGGATGCCACACATGGCTTTCCCATTTCAGCTGCACCCAACAGATCCTGGATGCATCTGAAGATGAAACCCCCAGGCTATTACAGTCCAATGCCATTCGAAAATACTTTACAACCAGGTGAAATTTGTTAGTTAACATCAGTAAAAATGTAAAAGCTGCTTTATAGTCTATAAAAGCACAACATGAGGTCTGCAGCAGGGTGGGAAAATGAATTCACTTAGCCATAGTGCTTTGCTTGGTGATTGATGCGCAGGGCTACGTCTAAACTGGCAGCTTCTTGTCCAAGAACTGTTTTGCGGAAGAGTTCTTGTGCAAAAAGTCTTCCACAAGAGCGCATCTACATTGGCATGTGCTTTTGGGCAAGAAATGTGCTTTTGTGCAAGAGCATCCATGGCAGCGTGGACGCTCTCTTGCGCAAGAAAGTGCTACTGGCCATTTTAACCATAGAGGCTTCTTGCGCAAGAAATTCATGTTGCCTGTCTACACTGCCCTCTTGTGGAAGAGCTCTTGTGCAAGAGGGCTTATTCCTGGTGGGGAGAGGAATAACTTCTGTAAGAAGCCCTGTTTTACAACGCTATACTATAAATTTACTTGCGCAAGAACGCGCATGCAGTGTAGACAGCAGGCAAGTTTTTGCGCAAGAACAGCTGTTCTTGCGTAAGAAGCTGCCAGTGTAGACATAGCCTAGAGGTCAAATGTTAGTCTCAGTAACACCATATAAATCCAGAGTAATACCACTTAAATCAGTGCTGTTATTTTGGATTTACTTCAGTGAAACTTGGAACGGAGGCTGAGCCTGCATCCTCCTCAGTGCCCATGTGTTAATGGCAGCCTCACTCACGTGAAACTTGCATAGGTCTGAAAACATATAAGCATGTCATACAAGTGGTTCAAGTTCAAGATTTATATTTGACTTTCCTTGTATTGTCTTCATTTTGCTCTTACGCTGCCGTGCTCAAGCCAGGTCATTCCACAGATGCTGTAGTTGTGTATTTTATAGCTTATTAGTGAAATCATAGACACCTAAGAGTAAGGCTTATCGCAGATAGTTTAATTTCACAGTCTGATAGATCTCTCCACCAGGCACATTTTTTAATGTATGGTCTTAGTTTTCATTCGTTTCATCTCGCTATATCTACTTCCCTACCACTCCATCTGTGGTGGAATACCCTTCCAATAACCAGTTACCATGCCCCACTCCACTTAACTCAATGAGCGCAGTGGAAGTGGCATAGGCTGCAGGGACATGCTGGCCATCACTTCCCGCAGTTTCAGTTGTCCAGGAATGCTGAAAAATGGACACTGGAACCTATGGGGCACCATGTCAGCAGATGGTCATCGCAAACAAAATGTCTCACGGCTCACCAGTGGATAACCCCAAAGCAGGGCCGGCCCGAGCCATTTTGGCGCCCTGGGCCCGCGGCGCCGCCACCCCCGGACACACAGTGCATGCATGGGCCTGCCCTCCCAGGGTGCGTGGGCCCACCCCCAGGGCACACAGCGCATGCGTGGCCCGGCCACAGCTGCTGGCACGCAGCCCAGGGCCGGCACACGTGCTGCCCAGCCTGTCCTGGTCACCGCTGCTGGCGAGCGTGCAGTGCCCCACGGCTGTGGGGGGAAGGGTGCTGCTGGCCGGTGCCGCAAGGATGGGGGTGTCCAGCGCTGCGGGAGCTGGGTGCGCGGCGCCTGATGACAACTATAAGGGATGCTGCGCGCCCCTTACAGCTGCCAGCAGGCACCCCCCATCAGTTGGTGCCCCAGGCAGCTGCCCAGCTCACCCACCCCTTAGTCGGGCCCTGCCCCAAAGGACTTCATGCTGAAGGCTGCTGACAACTGGCCTATACTCTCTCATGAGGCCTCAAATAACCATATATTTTAGATTCTGACTCCTTTGTATATCGGAGCCAATTTCTCTAAGGGTACATCTAGACTACTTCTTTTGGAAGAAGCTTTTCCCGAAGAGGTCTTCCAGAAAAACTTCTTTGAAAGAGAGCATCCACACAGCAAAAGCACAGCGAAAAAGTGTAGATATAGCTTCAGAGAGCTTGAAAACAGTAACTTGAAGAAATTGCTTAGAATATTACAAACTTGTCCCTTTTGAACCAGTTTGGTCAAAGAGCAGTAACCACTCTTCAATGTGCCTTAAAGACAAGTGCACCCGTGGACATGTGATAAAAGTGTCAGTACTAAAGAACTGATGATCATTAGTAAAGGTAATTTAAAAATCTAGGTAGTATACATTGTTCCTTCATAGAACTGCTGAGTCTCAACTGTAGTCTGTGTAAGCTGTTTGCAAGCCTATATTGTGTATGTAGTACACACAACCAGTTGTGTCTGCATTTGAGTAATGAACTATACATTAATATGCTTCTGGGTGAAATAACAAATTGTTGGTTTGGTTAAGAATAAGCAAGCGACCTGCTTTGAGAAACATCGTTCAAATTGAAAGCTGACCTGAAAAGAACCTAGAATTAAACTACTGTAGTAAGTGAACACTTCCTGGCCCCAGAAAAAGGGTTAGCCTATTGGAGTCTAATTTATAGTTCTAGTGTGGGCTAGCAGATTGCGAATTAGACTGGGATGTAAAAGACCTTGGGTCAATTCTCATCTCTGCCAAGGGCCTAGGAGTGATCGTGGGCAATTGATTTTACTTCCCTTTGCCTCAATTTCCCTATCTGTAAAATGGAACCAATTATAGATTAAGTTGGTTAGATTTTGGCTTTAAAATCTAACAGGCAGCCTGGCAAATGCATAAATTCACACTTAAAACACAAAGACAAGAAACATACCAACACCAGTTCATCACTTTTGTATTTTATTGTGGAACTGAGTTTGTTTCCTTTACATCAAATATCCTCAATGGAAGAGGGGATATTGCACACAAATATCATAAAAGCACTACATCTTACTTTCACTGGAAACTATTTTTCTACATTAGATATGACTGGATAGAATAGAAGTGATGCAGGATTATAAGACATTACCATACACAGCTGCAGACTGACACAAACACCATTCAGAACAAGAGAGAGGAGTGTGTGAGGTGCTTCTCAGCTGGCAACAAGACTGTTTCTTTCCATAGTTTGGAAGATATATGGCTGCATGCAAACATGTGAAAGCATATTGTACTTCATAATTGCTCTTCTACTGTTGTGATTACAGCCCAGTCTTGAATGAATTATATGGATAGCTCCTGACATCTGGAGCACCTAGCTAGTTAAGTGCAGAGAAGCTTTTTTTTTTTCCTTTTTTTTCCCTTTCTTTTCAATATTTTTTATGCTGCCTTTTTATTTAGGTTATTTGATTTTTTTGTAAAGTCACAACAAACAGATTTTTTTTTAAAATAGCAAACATTTTTAATCAGGTGAATAACATAATTGCATTCAAAGAAATGCTTGTCGTTAGGTTGTTTTTAGCGTTTTTGTTCAATTATTAAGTGAAAAGATGAAAGCTTACAGTTTCTTTCAAGTGTAAACATGATAGTTTTCCCTTTTCTAATAAATCCAGACCAAAAAAATTACCATTTCTCTCAAAATGTCATCACTGAGCAAGAACCTCCAGTGACAGATGAATAAAGAGGCATGTGACAGAAACTTCAAAAATGCACAGTAATAGTTCCTTGCAGCTGAATTTCTTGTGGTGGGAAGGGTGGAAAATTCCATTGACAAAACTATTAAATCTTAGTAAATGGGTTCTGGAAGTCTCCTAAACCATATAAGCTAGACAATTTTAAAAAAATCCATATACATAGTTGGATGTTTTTACCACAGCATGTAAGGTAATTAAAAAAAAATCAAGAGTGAACTCAATGGGAGACAGAATTAAAGGGATGAGTACAATGTAGTCAGCCCCACCACGAGACTTTGAGAAGGCATGCAACGGGATCTGTTTAAGATTGGAAATGGATGTGATCTCCAATGCTAATTCTTCATTGGATTTTATTCAGCAGTTAAGTACTACTATAAAGGTCATAATTGGGGATGCTGTCATGGGTAACACCATCATTTAAGTAGAGTGTTCTTTACACTCAGATATCGAATCTTTATAATTAGAGTAATCAATATCAAACCATGCTCCTAGAAATCTGTGCTGATCAACAGCGCTTACCATTAATGTACATGGTACATTCTGATAACTGTTACTAAACTAATTGTGTATGACTATGACTAGCACAATTAGATTAGTTACACAGGCAGGAAAGGCATTAAGGGCAAGAGGAGCTAATTGGGAAGTTAATAACACTCAGGCTTAGTTGTCATTTAGAAGAGTAGCTGGAACAATTATTACAAATATTTCATAAGAAATATGTCAGCTGATTCAAACCAGCTGACTTAAAAAAAAATTCTGTAGCAGCAAAAAATCAAAGTACAGTTTAAGACTGGCTGTAACTGGACTTTAAGTAAAACAATTATTTGAGCTGTTACATATTTACTTGGGGAGTTGGAGATCTAAAGCTTGTTTCTGATTTTGCTCATTGTTAATTAGAATTTCTATCAAAGTGGAGAAACAAATTACTTCCAGTTTTTGGAGAGTCAGAAATTTGCTCCTCCAACCCAAAATGTCTGAAATCTTACCTACATGAGAGAGTAGATAAATCAGAAAGAACTGTGGTAGAATAAATATTTTGCCATTCACTTTCTAGACAAAATAAATGTTAAGTAAATGATTATGAGCTCAGCAAATTCCACTTGTTTTCACAATACATTTCCCTTTGTCTTTTGTACCATAATCATTCTGAGTTATTTTCAAGGATCTAAAAGGTAAACCAATAAATAAAATAGCATTGCTAATGATTTCTAATAAAAATATTAAAACAAACCCCACCCACAACATTTGACAAACAGTAATTCACAGCATTAAATGGGCTACAAGGGCCCCAATTTAAAAGGGCTCTGAAGTAGTATTAAAACCCCCTTAAAATTAGCAGTGCAAACATACACCTACCAAACACAAATAAAACTCACAATGTTAACATTTAAAATACATTATACATAAAGAAAATAAAATGGAGGTCTTTATTCACTACCTAGTGGAACTCAAAGCCTAATAAAAAGGTGAACTGTACAGTCCAAAACAAATCTCAGTTTTAAGAGGCCTTTACTTTATTTAAATTCTGATGCATAAGCCTGAAAACTGAAATTTAACAATATTTTCTATAGTGGTAAAGCTTCTGAGACTTAAGAGTCCAAACTCTCTTAAACAGGGGAACTGATCTGTATGCTATCCCTTTGAAATGATCTGTAGACACTGGGAACAATTTAAAGAAAAATTAAACACACACACACATACAAAAACCCCCAAACCTCTGGTTGACTTACTTAAGATAATCATTGCGTTTTTCAATCTTTTTAAAGCTCTTGGGAGAACTGTGAGTCTAACTACCAATTTGTAAATTATAGTCAACTGGCATTTCAACTCCTATTTTTTGTGGGCTCTAGCAGATTAATTTAATCATTAGGGGGTCCCCCCCCAAATTCTTGGCAGTTAAATGTTTTCAATAAATATGTTACTGCAATATCATACTTCATTCTCACCAGAACCTCAAACAATATTATGTATTTTTCTTACAAAACTACTAAAAAAATTGCCTTCACCTGAAATTTTTTCTTTGCATTTTCCTGTAAACAAAACCTTTTGTTAAAAAGTCATCTATTAAAAGTTCACAGAGCTAAAAAAAATTCTTCTGTACATTTGTTCCCATATTCATTCTTAAATTAACAAATAAAACAACGTAAGACAAAGGAAGATAAAATACTGTACAGACTCGCTGAAAACCATTTTCAGTATACTGTGTTTCACTTCTGATTTGCATTTCTGATACTGGACACAACTTCAATCTTGCTCCTGCAGTAAAAAAAGAAGCTTTCAAAAATGCTTGTCCCATTTTGTTGAGCTGTCCAGGTGTACCAATGAAGTGTTCAGCTAACATACATAATTCATAGTACCAAGTTGTTTGACCAATCAGATAGGCTTCTAGTACCACACATGCACACTCACACTTCTTTACTGGTGTAACTATAATCCTACACAGATGTTTATAAACTTGCTGTCTCACATTAAAAAATAAGTGCATTAAGTATCTTTGTACATTCAAGTCACTTTCTAAGGCAATTTGTCTACTGTATATACTCCCCAACTGCTTTGGTATTTTGCTTCAGTAAATTGGCTGTTGACTTGGGTGTTTAAGCATGCAGGTGTATCAATTCTCAGTGGACTACATGGGTATTCATTGGGAGCATGCCTTAGATCAACATGTTTCCATGTTAAAAGAAAAGTTTTAGAGTTCTGAATGGGGTTCAAACTACTTGCATATTTAAACTATAATTATGTTATGTCAGTATGTAGAGTTCAAATTAGTGAATGGCTAATGAGTGTTTAGATCTTATGTCCCTTCAAAGCCACATTCAGTTTCCTTTTATATTTCAGCTCACATAATTTTGTAAACTAAGGCCCCTTTTCATATAACTCAGACTGATACAAATTTAAAACTTTCCATGTGAGAGCATAAACAGACTGCAGTAAGCAATACATCTAATGCAGGCCCAATTAATTTATACATTCTCCTCTTACCCCTCTCTCTATTTCTCTCTCTCTCTCTGTGTTTCTTTCGAGGGCAAATACCTCTACCTGGCAGAAGTCAGTTGGGTTTGCTAGTGCATGGTTTCCAAATGTTCAGCAGAGATGAACCAGGATCTGTAATTTTGCAGTAATCTGAACCCTACTTTGGGAATACCGTTATTTCCCTTAGCAATCAGCAAAGACTGGAAAATATTAGTGACTTGCATCACCGAGACACAGTATAGCATTTGGCAGGTATATAGTTCAGCAGTTGAATTAGATGGGTTGAATTTTTAGAAAAGGTATTTTCAAACGGAAGAATTTCTGGAAATAAAGTTTAATGTTGTGGTGTGGCCTTGTTTCTACAGTTCAATCTTGCATGCAGGGAAAGATTCATCTTGCATAACAACAGTGCTGCTGCTTGCCAAAACCATGATGTTGAGGTCCTGCTGTTTCTCATGGGTCTCTTGATACCATTCCCTCATCACTTCTGAATCATGGGTTGGGATTAAGGTTACCTATAATATGCAATAGAAAAACTCTTTAGGAATGGACAGAAAAACAACTGATATGAAAACAATCTTGATGCTAAGTTGTAATCAACAAGTAGATTTTCCTTACATCTCCTCTACTTACATTGTAAATTCTTTGGGGCATGGGTCATCTGCTATTCAGTATTTGTACAAAAAATAGCACAATGGAGCCCTATTTTGGCTGGCTTTTAGACACTTCTGCAATTTTCATTAATAAATAAAATAATAATTAATAATAATAATTCCTATGAGTACTGATCCTTAAAAATTTATCCTTCTATACAGGGAATTTCCATTAAATAATGTTGAGTTCCTGCTTTTTTCTTTGAGAAAGAAGTTTAACAGGATGGCATTGGAGGCAACATTTTAATAAAACTGTTTAATTTTATTCATTTGAGTTGCCAAATGTATGATCTTTGTTCCTCATGAAGAACACAAGAAAGTTGTTCCCTGTCTTCTCTGTTATTTATTTTAATGAGAGAGATTTGGCACTCAGAAAAAAGAACCAATACTGAAAGAAAGAAAGAAAAAGAAAGAAAGAACTGGATATGACCATATCAGCAAGACTGGAAATTACAATAAATAAAGATGGCAAAGTATCTGGATATCAAATTAACTGGACACAGAAAAATAAAACTATTATTTGCTATACGGTGCTGCTCAATTACAAGGAATTTGCATAATCTATGGAAGCTTGTTGTAAATAAGAATAACAACATAATAATTTTAACTGAATGCTTATTACACCAGCTATTGTGGAAAATTGGACAAGAAAGGACAGTTTATTAATCTTTAGGTGTTGCATAATTGACATGAATCTTCAAACACGTTTTAATACAATAGAATCTCAGAGTTTCAAACACATTGAGAATGGAGGTTGTTTGTAACACTGATCAAAACATTGTTCTTTCAAAAGTTTGCAACTGAACATTGACTTAATCCAGTTTTGAAACAATACTGTATAGAAGAAAAATGTAGTCTATGTCGAACATGGTACTGTACTTTTTTTCTCTGCTGTTGCCTGATTGAGTACTTCTGATTCCAAATGAGGTGTGTGATTGGTTGATCATTTTGTAAAGCTGTGTCTGTAACTTTGAGGTTCTACTTTATTATGTCACTAGAAGGTATTGATGCTAACTGGAAAATGTCAAGGCTGAAGATGAATAAATTATTTTCTACTCTGAAGAAAGGACACCTGAAGATACCACAGAATATAACATCAGGTATCAAATGGATTTTAATTAATCGATTTAAACTGTTTTTATGGACCAGATACTAATCTTGAAAAATCCCAGGCTGTGCTTGCACATACACAGCATTCCCGCATTTGACATCTGAACTGAATATTATCATTTATTTCTTAATTTTTAAAAACTTGGGTGTCTATAATAAAGTACCTAGTCCACACTGAGAAGCTCAAATTGGCTAAATCCTTAGAGCTTGCTCTTGTTGCTAAGAACCCTTGGGCTTGGCTGAGCAAGTCTTTTCATCATATCTCTAGGCTGGGAAGATTCCAAATCCTAATCCTCATATATGTCACTCCTATTAAAAAAGAAATGAAGGTGTGTTCATCTACAGTTCACGAAAAGACCTCTTCTAAACAAAGAGCCATAGCTTACTAGCTTCCTTGTTCCTGTCATTGTTTTTTAAAATGGTTTGAATTCATAAATAGCAATATTGTTAGAGAGCCTACCTGCATGTTACTTCCCCACTGTGCTTTGCCCTCCAGCAAGGAGTCCAGAACAGCCCTGCTTGGTTCTTCCGCTGCAGGGTCATTTCCACTCACCACATAGTAGGATGACCTCACCCTTTTGAAAAATTCAACATCAACATTCTTGCTATTGCTGTGATTAGGAATATATACTAGGTCCAAGTACACTGGAGGTCCTGGAGGCACAGCTGTGGCTTTTGCTGGTTTACTATTTCCGGGTCCTTTTAAAATAAGCACAAAAGCCTGTCAATTATTGATGAAAACACATATTGTTAGCTACTATTATAGGTGACATGCTTTTTTTTTTTTAAATGAGAGTACCTGTGTCAAACATCTATTGCTATATTTCAGAGCACATGGATGCGCTTATGTTGTTACCCTATTATATCTAATATCATACTCTAACTTGATTATATCCCATATATTTTATTGTGTGAAAAAAATCAGAATAATCTTTACAGGTATGAGCAATCATTTGAACTGTGGTCAAGAATGATCATTAAGTATCCAAGAATTATCCAATCACTGTGATTACTGAATAACCATTTGATAAATGTCATTTTTTCCAGTTCAGTCATGGCTACGGGATCTTAGAATTCTCTTGAATGCCTGATAACACAACTCTGACACGTTTTCTTTTCAAGACATCAATGTCATAACTCAAAGTCAATCCTGCTTGTAAACTGCTCCATTTACTTCAACGCGACTATCTAAATGTGAAAGGAAACAGTGTTTGCCTCTCAATTATGGTATGAAATTTAGAAGCATTTGGGACTCCTGGAGTATCATTATGGGGTGGATGGGAGATAGCTGCTGGTACCTAGGAGTATCTTGCAGGAGCAGACTATGTGTGTGTAGAGCTAAAAGAGAGGGAGGAACTCGGAGCACACTGAAACCTTCTGAAGAGAACACCCAAGTGAACCAGAAAAAAAAAAATCAGTTGTAAAGATAGTCTTTGATGCATCTGATGAATTGGATCTTTGCCCATGAAACGTATGCCCAAATAAATTTGCTAGTTAGTCTTTAAGGCGCCATCAGACTCCTCGTTTCTGCAGATTTTCCCTCTAGTTTTCATTTCTTTATTCTAACTCAACCCAACCCTATAAGTCCTCCTGACATCTGAAAGGAAAGAATGCAGTTGGCAACTATGCATTTCAAAATTAAACTTTTCTAAACTGCTGCAACAGTATGCAAAATAAAACAAAATAGGATTAATTTTAAGACCGCATGTACAGTTGTTCCCATATCTTGAGCACCTATGTGCACAAATATTTGATGGAGGTGTGGATACTCGGAAATCAGCTCATGAGGATGGAGACAGTTACATGTTTAAATAACTATATGCAAGAACAAACATCTAATCTGTGCTAGCCAACTGGGCATTTATACACATAGGATACCTAATTGCACCAACCTAACCTAAATTTGAGTATCTGGCTTTGTACTGCCAAATTTGGGGGAAGTTCTATTTTGCTTCCAAGTCTGAGGATGCACATGTTCCCAAAAGAAGTTTTTAATTGGGAAAAAAAAAGGGTATAAATTCTTGACATTCCAACAAAAATTTATGAGAGACTGCTATTATCATGCACAGGATAATAGCAAGAGCTGAGAATGATCACTTGATCAATAAAAAAATCTATTCTATTATTCTCATCAGTGTGTTACAAAGAGTGTAGCAATACATTTTTCAAAAAATTCATAGATTTTAAGGCCAGAGAGTCCCACTGTGAACATCTAGCCTGATCTCTTATTTAACACAGATCATAGGATTTTCCTGAATTAATTTCTGCTTTAAGTCCAATAGCAGTCATTGAACTAAAACATCTTTTTAGAAAAGCATTCAAACATTATTTTAAAATTTCCAGTAAGGGAGAATCCACCACAAACCTTGGTAAATAGTTCCAGTGGCTACTTATCCTCAGTTATAAAATTGTACTTTATTTCTAGTCTAAATCGGTCTAGCTTCAATTTACAATCATGGAATCTTGTCATACCCTTGTCTGCTAAACTATTATCAAATTTTTTTCCCCATGTAGGTGTTAGTAGACTGCTTTGTTAAAATGAACAAGACTGAGCTCCTTGAGGTTTTCAATATAATGCACATTTTCCAATTCTTTAATCACTCAGGACTCTTCTCTAAACTCTCTCCCCAATTTTTCAGCATCCTTCTTGAAGCAGGGACACCAGAACTGGATACAATATTCCAGTAGCTGTTGCATATCTATGTCATAAAAAATAATAGTTTCTGTTCTAGTACCACAAAATACATAGTAAATTTTTTTGTTCTCAGAACATAGTTGACACCAGGAAGAATTTTAGGTGGGAATGAAATTTGCTATGGACTTCATCTGACTGCAGCTCCAAAAATGATACACCAACTGTACATCTGCAATTATATAGTGAAGTAGCACTGGCAGAGGGAGGCTACTGATATTGGAGCAATGGCTTGCTAGGAACATATCCTAAACCTACAGCTTCTACACAGGTGAAGCAGGGAAGGAGAAGGTTCTCTATATTCTCCTCTCTCCATCCCTGATTTAGCACAAAAGGGTAAAAGGGGTGGGGTGAAATAGTCTAGAAGAAATCAGGGGGGAAAAAGTACGTAACCCATAAAACAATGTAAAATCCCACATACAAGTTAAAAATTCAGATATTGACCAATTTGTTGTACGTATATCTATAGAGATATTTCTGTTTTAACTATAATTTTTGTACAGACAACTGAAAACCAGAGTATTTTATACCAGGTTCTGCAGGTTCCTAGCTGCAAGATAGAGGGCATTGTATTGCAGATTATCTTTGAGTTCAATAAGCCCTCAGTATAAGCCATGCAGAAGAATTGTGCTTTCTTAATGATTTACTCTGTAAATGTGATTTACAGCTCCTCTGAATTCACAGGAACATCTGGAGGAAAATGGTCTAAGTTTAGTAAACCGCCATCATAAGCCAGACATTATGGAGGTGCATTCTTAGATAAGTGCCAGTGTTCTGAATTCTTAATAAGGAATAATGCACTGGAACAGTAAAACTCATCTAATTTCCTATTACACTCACACAACTCAAACTAATTAACGGGCTTGTTCACTTTACTATTTTGTGTCTAAATTACGTGTATATCAAAGAAAATAGTTGCTTACTATTCATTTAACTTTTCATATAGCAATTTTCAGCTTAGCCAGCTGCCTAACAAATTGGACAAATAATAATCATGTACTTCCTCTCTAATTGTCTGATATCTGAGCAAATTTCTGAATTATTAGCTTTTTCTGGACTGAAGAGTTGATTCAGTGAATTTAATTTAAATGTGAAACCTTATACCATAGATTTTCCACAAACATCCATTTTCTTCAGGCGCACCTCAGACCTATTCTCAGATGAACAACATAGTTCAACTCTCATGGCTGGGAATCTGATCCATCTTTTCCTGATACACACAGGTTCTGATTTTTCCTTACCTGAAGTTGCAGTCTTTGCAGACTTTGATGTTGTGGAATTTGTTGCATTCTTGGCCTCCTTATCTTTTTCCTCAACACGGGAAGATTTTACTTCTGGAATAGACATATTTTTTGCTGCTTTCTCCACAGACTCTTTCTTCTTTGGAGAAGCTGTTCTGGAAACTTTGTCTAAAGATTCTTTTAAGCCGCCTGGCTTTGGTGAAGCCACCTGCTTTGATTTACCATCACTTTTTTTGGCAGGTGAGGAAGACTTGGTCTTTGTACCCTGCTTTTTAGTTTTTGTCTTTTCTTTCAAATCCTTCTTCAAAGGTTTGCCTAAGTTCTGATCAACAGGCAAAGCTTCTGGGTCTACCATAGAGACATCTGGGTGCCGGGGTGAAGGACTGCGGTCTTGCATTGGGACTGGTGGAGGGTCCATATGTTTGTATGTAATTGTTTTATCAGTTGGAATGGTTTCAGATTCATCTTCTGAGTCAATGTTAGCATCTGCAGTAATTGAGGGGCATTCTTCAGTCTCTGGGGGAACATCTGAATCGGTCTGAGATGGAGCAGACTCGCTTACAGAAGTGGGAGGAGTTTCATCACACTGACGTGCTTGCTGTTTTCCTCCTGAAGGTGGCTGGGCTCCTCCAGACTGGGTTAATGGCTTTTCTTGTTCTTGAGACTGCTCTTCACTTGCAAACCACTCCAAGGGATTCGGGTTGATAAATGAGGGTGAAAGTTCAGTTTTGGGATGCTTGTATTCACAGGAAGACACAAGGCATAAATCAACATCTTGACGAGTTTCTGCTAGAGATGATTTTTCTGCAGAAAAATGTATGTCTGTCTTATAGGAGTAACTAACAGCCTCAGGTGACCTCGTTTTCCCAGGTGTCTCATAGGCATAACCAACAGCCTCAGGTGAACTTGTTGATTTCTCAGCTGTCTCAAAGGAGTAATCCATGGCTTCAAATGGCCCGGTGGTTTTCCCAGATGTTTCATAGACATAAGCAATAGCCTCAGGTAAGCTCAGTAATTTTCCAGTTGTCTCTAAGGAGTAATCCATGGATTCAGGTGATCTCGTGGTTTTCCCACAGGTGTATTCCACAGGAGTACTCTCACAGGAATATTCCACAGTTTCAGGTGACATAGTGGTGGTCTTCTCTGTTAGCTCATAGGAGTAACTTACAGCCTCAGGTGACCTGATGGTTCTCTCATATGCGTATTCTACAGCTTCAGGTGACATGGTGGTCTTCTCTGTTGGCTCATAGGCATAACTAACAGTCTCAGGTGACCTAGTGGTTTTCCCAGTTCTCTCATACGCGTATTCTACAGCTTCAGGTGACATGGTAGTCTTTTCCATTGGCTCATAGGCATAACTAACAGTCTCAGGTGACCTGGTGGTTTTCCCAGTTCTCTCACAGGAATAATCCACGGCTTCAAGTGACTTGGTGGTTTTCTCCGTTGTCTCATAGGAGTCACTAATGGCCTCTGGTGATCTAGTGGTTTTCTCTGCTGCCTCATAGGAATAACTAAGAGCTTCAGGTGACTTGGTGGTTCTTCCAGTTGTCTCATAAGAGTAACTAATGCCCTCGGGTGATCTAGTGATTTTTTCAATTTCATCTTTTTCTGTGAAGGCTAAAGTTTCTGGACTATGTTTTGTTACAGATTCTTGCATTGTTGTGTCATGTGTTTCCGGGGCATGGTAACCAAATATTTTATCTGAGGACACACGAAGTGAAAGTGATGGTGAGTGGCAAGCAGCAGCTGTTTCTTTGATTGCAGGAGGTGAATCTGAAAAACTAGGTGAGAATAAAGGAGAAGATTCTCTTGTAGTTAATGGAGATAAGTCAGACTTTGGTGAAAGCTTTTCTCCAAGGCTCTGCATCTTTTCTGAGGTAAATGAAGAATGAAGTGGCATATCTCTGGGTGGCATGACACCTGAAAGAGTTTCCTCTTGCAGAGGAGAAGCTACCTGTGATGGTGTATGCTGTGATGAAGTTGAGGGTGAAGCTTCTATCTGAGATACTGAAATAATCTCTGAAAGATCCTTTTCTTGAGAATAACAGGTCTGCTCCACAGGTGAGATCTTATGTGAAAAAGTAGGTTCCTGTGTATCTGAAGGGCTAAAATCTACTTCAGTTGGTCCATTTTCAGATATATGATGTACACTAGTGCCTACTGTGGGATGTTCTGGAGATTGTCTGCTAAAGTCCATTGCTAAAGACTGCTCAGGGGACTCCTGACTGAATTCCACTGACATAGTTGACTGCTCAGGAGATCTATGCTCTTGCATGGGTGTTCTTGATTTTGCTGTTTTAGGTGAAAAATCTGGTGGAGAAATTGACATGGGTCTTGGACATTCTTCTTTCGATGGAGACATTTCTGTTTCCTGAAAAATTGTGGGTGTTTGTACAACAGATACAGAAAGAGAATCATCAACTTCTGTAGAATGTGGTGATCCAACCTCGGCATGTAAAGAAGGAGATACATCATCCGTAGTTGGCTCTGGAAATGAACTAGTAGCAACAGAGGCTGTTGAGACTGAAGCAACTCCTTCTATATGTGAATATGTGTCTTCTGCTACAACATCATCAACAGGAGTTGCAGATTTGTCAGAGACAGTACCTTCAGAAATTGACATTTTAGTGTCTTCTTTAAATGATCCAAACTGGCTAACATCTATTTGGGTAGGAGACACATCTCCTGCTAACTTCCTTTCATCCAAAACCAGTGCACCCTGTGTACTAGCAGTTTCAATATCCTCCATATTCTTTTCTAGACCAAAACCTGTAGCAGGCATAAATGCCATACTTTTTTCATCTTGCTGTCCTTGGAAAAGTTTCACAGAGGTGATTTCAGAAACTGGGCTTAACTGAACAGGAGACTCTTCTTTTTCACTTTTCCTCTCAAAATGACTCTCAGATTGTCTGGCAGTTGACTTTACATCAGCAGTCAAAAATGTATCATAGGAAGACTCTGAACCTATCAAAGGTGGGCTTCGTAAAGGAGAGAGAACTTTTTCAATGGGTGATTCTGAGTCTGGCACAGGCTCATCCATAGGGCTTATTGTGGGTTTTGCAGTCTCATCTTTGGCATCACTAAATTCAAAACTAACTGGAGTTTCTGCTGCCTTTTCAATGAGTTCAGAAGGAAGATGGCTGGATTTTTCATCAGTGGGAGACTGATAATAAGGTGTATGACCTGCACTACCAGCAGCAGATTGTGAAGGAGAAACCACTTCTAATGTTTTATCATCTGGACTGACACAGTGCTCTTCAATGACTTCTGGATGTTTATCAGGTAATGCAGTGAGCACTACAGGTTCAACTGATGCCTTAATCTCATTGGGAGTCAGGGAGAAGTTCACACTACGTTCACTTAGTGGTGTTTTAGCAACTGGTGATGGAAGTGATGGACTCTGAACTGGACTCTTAGCTGGGCTATGCTTTTCATCAAATGCCTCTGAAAAGGTATCTTTGATTTCTAATTTACTAGTACTTTTCATTTCATTTTCTCTTTGATGGTAAATTTCTTGAAAGGAAGATTTGCAGAATCTGTCTTCCTCTAATGAAGAAGGGGGTGAGAGAGTAGAAGCTGAAGCATTATAATCTTTACCTTCTGTGGCATCTGTTTTTGATCCTTCAGATAAACCATTGAAAGTATCATGAAGTGGAGAGAGTTTAGGTTTGGTATATTCTTGAGAATACAGTGATGTCTCATACTTAGTAATGTTTACAAATTCTTGAGAAGGCGATTCACTTTCTTCGTTGTTTGTTTCATCACTCATAATGTCCCGAGGAGTTGACATTTCATCCATTGGGGTTGGCTCACTGGATATTTCAATGGTAGACTGAGTATAACCTGAAGTAGCAGTGAATTCCTCATGTTGGTCTTCTCTATTTTCTTCATCAGAAACAGTTGCTTCACTTTCAGAACCTCCAGGTAAAGTCTCATCATGGATAGAAGATGCTGGTTCAACAGCTGGGGACTGAGGTTCAGAGTGTTTCGTTGGTGTGACTATGGGTAAGCCATATTTATCTTCAACTCCACCAGCCTCTGCAGCTTTGTCTACTACAGCCATAACATAATCTTCTTCAGCTTCTACTCTTTCAGTTTCCTCTTCCTCATCTCTGACATCCTCTGTTTTATCTTCCTCCTCAGCTTCTTCTTCAGTTTCTGCCTTTTCAACTGTCTCTTCCATATCTTCTTCAGCTCGCTCATCTCCTGCCTCAGATTCTGCCTTTTCAACATATTTATCTTCAGTTCTAGCACGTCCATCAGCATCAGTTTCTCCCATTACTATTGCCACATCCATATCCTGTTTTGTGATGCCCAGTGTTGCTTTCTCTTTCTCTTCCTCATCTTCATCTTGTTCCTCAGCCTCCTCAGTCTCTGCCTTTTCTTCATAATCGCCCGCTTCTGATGATTCCTCAAAACCAGTTCCTTCATCTTCAAATCTTTCATTATCATCAACCCTGTGCTTTTCAACAGGCTCCAGTTCTTCAGGTGTCTGTTCACATTCACCCTCTGCTTCAGTGGTCGTTATGCCTTCATCAGGAGAATCTGCAGGTCCTTCAGTATCTATGGTCTCTTTCTGGATTTCATATGCTTCCTTTTGTTCTGTGTCAGCTAGTTTCCCTTCACCTTCTATTAATTCTACTTGAGGCTTTGTTTCCTTTACTATTTCTACTTCTTCGGCCTTTAATTCTTCAAAGTCTTTTGTTAAATCCTCTGGTGAAGACATAAGAGATCTCTCAGCTTCAAGTTCTTTTCCGTTAGCTACTACCCCGGCAGCTGCTACTGCTGCTGCTGCAGCAACCGCTCCCACTGCAGCCACAGCAACTTGCGTCTCACTGACCTTACTCTCTTTCTTTACAGTCTTAATTTTGCCTTTTTCCTTTGGTTTTCCAGCAGGCCCAGCTTCCTTTTTAACAGATTCTTCTTTCTTTTGTGCTTTAGGTTTTGTTACTGGCTTTCGGGCTTCAGTTGAAGGAGCAAGTATTTTCTTTGTTTCTTTAGGAAGTTTTTTGGCATCTTTTTTGGCATCTTTTTCTTCCTTCTTAATTTCCTTTTTCTCCTCTTTTTTGGCTTCTTTTTTAGCTTCCTTTTGGGGAGCTTCTTTCTTTACTTCTTTTTTAGACTCTTTTCTCTCTTCCTTTTTCACTTCCTTTTTCACTTCTTTCTTAATTTCTTCCTTTTTAGGTTTTTCCTCTTTCTTGGTAGGTGTTTTCTCCTCTTTTTTAGAAACCTCTTTCTTTGGTTTTTCTTTTTCCTCCTTCTTTTCTTCAGGTTTTACTTTCACTTCCTTTTTCACATGCTTTTCCTTTGTAACTTTTGGTTTGACATCTGCTGCTTGTTTTTCAGCAATTTCAGATTTCACTAGCTGTTCCTCCTTAGCTGTCATATCTTTTTCTGTTATTGAAGGTTTTGTCTCTGCTTTTGCTAGTTTCTCCTTTTTTACTGTTGTCTTTTCCTTATTTTCTACTTTCTGGGGCTTTTCTGGAGGACTAGTCTTTGCTGGTTCAGATGCCTCTTCTTTCGATTCTTTTCTGACTGTCTTGGTTGCTACTGTCTTCGTGGCAGGTTTGAGACTTTCCTTGCTGTCTGTTCGCTGTTTCAGCTTTGCTTGTTTCACTGCTGGGCTAGGCATGTTATCAGTTAGGTCTTTTTGTGTAACCACTGGTTGTTTAAGGAAGTCTAAATGTTTGAGTTTTTCCAGTCCTTCAAGTATGTTATATTGGGTACTGTTTCCTGGAAACAAAACTCTGATTATTTTTTCTGCAGGATTTGCTGGATGCCATACGATCAGTGATGAGACTGAGGTCAAATAGGATACTGGAATATCTACTTCCTGACCATTTGGCAGCAGTAATTCAGATTTATCTTTACCTGTACTAGTCCACTGCTGCATAAAATACTGCATTTCTTTGCTGTTTTTGACTGGATTGAGCACATACATCTCAAGTTTGCCGACCCCCATTTTTTGAAATAGAATGATAGGGTCAATGGTATTTCCTATGCTTCTAAAGAGTGGTTCTGGTTTCATAGACAACTTATTTAAATACTGGAGAGTGAAACAAGCTTCTTCTATGCTTCTTTTTATTCTAAAATTAGGATCGGGGTTTTTCAGATTTTCAGGAACATTAAGGAATACAACTCCTAAATCAGGTGAGATCAGATTTTTCATCCAGTCACTGTTGGTAGTAGAACCTTGTGATTGTTCCTCTTCCAACTCAGCTATCTTTCGCTGAAGCATGCTATTGATTCCTGGCAGATTATCATCCCCAATATGGGTGAGCAGAATGGAATCCACTCTGTCTAAATGTCTGATAAGTTTCCAGAAGCAAGATTTTCTTTCGGATCCCCCATTAATAAGCATATTGAATCCATTCACTGCAAACAATGCAGAGTCCCCTCTTCCACCTGGGAAAATATAACAGCAGGGTTTTGACAGCTTCAAGAAACCTCCAGATGTTGGTGGTTCCAAAATGTCAAAGGGTGATGGCACTTCTACTGACTCTGACAGATACTCTGTGAATTCAGAAAGTCCTTCCATTTCAGGCAATATGGATGCTGAGTTGAGTTTAATGTTGATGAAGTCTTGAAGATTATGCCTGTCAAGGTTTGAATTTTTCCAATCCCCTTCTTCAGGGCAAAACAGAGTTAAACTGGCTTTGTTGGCAGGGTGTGTGGTGCTCAATAATTCACCAATCTAGCATTGTAAAACAAAAAGAAAAAAGGTAGATGTAAATGTACATTTTATCAGAGAAGTGTCTCATAAAAAGTAACAGCAATGCTGGCCTTGGTTAGTACAAACTAGAGTATGAGCTTCACACTATTGATTCAACATTCCTTTTTATTCTTTTTTCACATGATAGCAGCCAGTTCTAGGTGCCAAAGGAATCTGGTACTATTAGCTTATTGCTGTACAGTTTTTAAATTCAAAGGACCAGACAGTGCCTGGCCTCTTCTTAGGTGCTCAAGGCACCTCTTGCATCCTTCACAGAGAGGCTGGGTACAATGAGAGTCCTTATGTTCAGAGACTAATGTGAGAATTCCATGGTGCTGGTGCTGCTAGTAGGGCTACTCTCTGCAAATGAACTGCAAGCCTCTCCCACTTCTCCTAACCAACCAGGGGAGCACACATTATACCAGGAGTAGGGAACATAAGGCCCGGGGGCCGGACGCAGCCACTGACTTGCATGGATTTGGCCCCCTTGGCTAAGGGCTCCTCCAAGCATTGAGGTGTCCAGCCTCCCCGCCATTCTACTGTGGGGCTGGAGCACATAAAATCTACTAGCATGTGCCACCCTAGTCTCTGGTGTATGTGGGGAATGTCTGACTCCTTCTCAGTTGGAGGCCACAACCAAAACTGATTTTTGGTTTTTTTGCTTCTCACTTGTTTGCGGCCCCTGACTGATTTTTCTGTGGGTCCGTGGCCCTTGACCCTAAAAGGTTCCCCACTACTGCATTATACCCTCTTTACAGGGTATAATATATTCGTACGCTACAGGAGCTCCATAAGGAATCTGAACCACAATACCTCCTGAAGTTCTTGTTGGAGTAGGATGCCTCCTCATTATTCCCAGTTCCAAAATTCTGTCATTATTTTAAATGCCTTTTGAATGGTCTGGCTCCAAAAAAAGCAGGCATCATGCCAGAAGTTGTTTAACCGCTGGCCAGTTTTTGACAAAAAGAGGAGCTGACAGGGGTGCTGGAAAAGTTGCATAGTAGGGTGCAGAGAGCCACTAAACCAAACTGTAAAACCTTGTATATGATGGAAACCATTTCAAGCCAGGGAGTGGGGTAGCCCTAGCAGTTCCAGGACATATTGGAGCAGATTTACTGTTTCACAGGGACAAGCAAAAGTTTTGTTCTCAGCTCTTCAAGATCATTAGGTTTCTGAAATATGGGAATTAAAGAGGCAGAGCTGCATGTTCTTAGTAACTGCAATTTTGCAAATATATACATTTTGATTGGAACTGTGGACTGCATTGTATATTAGATAATACAAGTGCCATTTATAGCCTTTTAAGAACACTGTATGTGTAGTAATTAATCTCTGAATAACAGAGCACACATTATATATCAATGTAAACTCAGAGTAAAAGAGAGAACCACAGCTGAGTGTGATGGCTAAAAATCCTTTGGGCTATTTTGATTTAATAAATCATGGACCAGATTCTGAATTATTTTACCAGTTTAAACCTGGAATAACTCCCCTCATTTCTCCAGTGTTGTATAACTTTCTGAGACCCAAAACAGATACTGAACTGAAGGGTTCTATGAACAAAAGGTTCTGTGTTCTAGTACAAAAAGCTATTGTGCTATTCCAGTCTGAATTAAAGACATGCGTTTGGTGGTCTCAGCTAAGAAAACTGAAAATAAAAGCACATAATATTTCAACCCTTCATTGACAAATTTCTTCCTTTCAGTTAGCTCTCAAAGTTCAGAAATCAACACAGCTAGGAAATGGCTGTAAACAGAAAGAGTCCTGGGGATTGGCATGCAAATAAGCACACCAACCAAATTCCAGCATTGGATACACATGAAAACGCCCACTGAAGTCAACAGTTGTTGCATATGTGCATTCAAGGACAGAATCTGACATTAATGTTTCTCTTGGCTTTCCAAATTTTCATATCTAGCACAGACATTAAAGTATATATATGTCTTGAAAGTAGATAATGGTCTTCCCAGACTAGGATCTAATCGTGACTAATAATGGATTAAGAGACATTACAGGATATTCGGTTTCCAAACAAAAACATATTGCGACTAAAAAGGGCAGCTAAACAGTGACATGGTAACAGAGGATCTCTCCTTAGCCACCACTGGGAGCCTGCTGGAAGAACAGCAATAAAATGGTACTGCACTCATTACTGTCTCTGTCACCAGAAGAGAAGGATTCAGAACTCCTGAATAACTTAGCACTTAGTATTTTGAATGGGCAATTTACAAAATTTCACTTACTAGGAACAAGGAATTACATGAGTCTGACAATTTCAGTTGCCCCCTATCAGCAAGAAGGATTTTTACACACCTGGTGTGGCCTCAAGATTTAAATCCCAATCATGGGATAATACACGCACTCTACAGAGTTACCATTTGTTTTATTGTAAATAAAATATATGAAGGAGACTTCAACTCACTCATGACAAAAATATTACATACTGTTCAAGCATCTTTTTTTTAAAAAAATTAATTCAGTAAAATAACTGAATATGAGACCAAATGTCAATGCAATTTGTGAGACAGTCACAGCAGCTGAGATGTCTTTCATTGGACCAGTTTCTGTTGACAAGAGAGACAAGCTCTCAAGTTTCAGAGAGCTCTTATTCTCTGTTGAGTTTGAGTCTCTCATATAACCTGGGACCAACATATCTTCAATAACACTGCAAATGTAATCAAAACATATGACCATCTTGCAAAATATTACAAAGTACTTTTCAGGGACAGTCAATTATAATATACATCTAAAGAAAGACTTTAGAATAGATGATTTAGAATAGACCTGAATAAGCTGAAAATGTTACACTATAAACTGGATTACCAAGAGGAATGTGGAGTACTACAATAATTAATGTTATATCTAGGAGATGTTTCATTTCAGTGGAGCTCTGAAGATCTGTGTGTGTTGCTCTCTTATTTTTGTTATGTTATGGAATGTATTTTCAGAATTTAATTAAAGTAAAATTTAACAAGCACAGAATGAGGTGATGGAGGTTATCCAGACAAAAATACTCTACCCAATGTATATGGGTAAGTAAAAAAAGCAGAAAAGGAATAAAACTCCAGAACATCTATTTTATGTCCACATTATCCTTATTAAGTATATAAGCCAATTTATAGGAGTATAAACACATCTTATTCAAATGTCAGACATAACTTTATTTGGAAGAGAGCAAAGACAGGACAAAAAAGGAGGGAGAAAAAAGAGGAAAGAGTAAGAGGAAAATGGGAGAGCCATATTAAGGGCAATCACAGAGAAAAAAAGAAAAGGAAGGGTGGAGACAGAGGAGGCAAGGACAGGCAAACCACAAAAGTAAAATTAAAACTCATGTGTAGCTCTGAGCGGGGTAAAGATAGCCACTAACTCTTTGTGCTGGGCCTCTGCTCAGGGGTAAGTTTCAGTCTATAAAAACATAGTATTATGGAAAGATAAAGTGGCATAAAGTTTGCTTCATTCAGATCAATGAGACAAAGTTTGATGGAAGGATAATGAAATCATTCAGTGCTTCTCTGATTTGGGTGCAGATGGTTTCCCACATAGGGACAATTTTCTGACAAGAACAAAGGTTATATGGGAAAGAGGTGGGTACGAGTGGTCACTGAATCAGTGATGTTGATGGTCTGCAGTCTGGAAGGAAACAGTCATTCAAGATTTGTTTTATGTTAATGAGAGGGATAAGTATGTGATCACATTAAACCACTTGTAGCACTGACCAGTGAAAAAGTGAGTAAGCTGCAGTTTTAGACACAAATCCCTTCGGTGTGGAGCAACAAGTTCAGGAATACACTCCATAGCCCCACTCCAACCCCTGTTCCCTTTTTGCCACCAGGCCAGCTCCCCCTCAAGTCCCACCCTTTCCCAGTTCTGTTGAGCTTCGGCTGAAGTTAGACCCATCTGCTGAGCCAACTATGCAGTTATGGCAGGAGGAGGGACAGGTTCCATTACTGGTAAGGGGGGGGTGCAACAGGAAATTTTGTGCAACAGGAAAAGTTTGTGCAACACTGGTATAATGGTATGACATCCTCAGAAAGATCCAATAATATTTTAATATTCTATTGCTCCCAAAGGTTGCTTCTGAAGTTTCTTTTCCTATTCATCAGGATAAATTGTGTCAAAGAAACTTCAGGGGGTAGCAGAGTTAGTCTGTACAGGATAAATTTAAAAAACAACAAATGGTCTGGTAGCACTTTATGGACTAACAAAACATGTAGATGGTATCATGAGCTTTCGTGGGCACAGCCCACTTCTTCACAAAAGCTCATGATACCATCTACATGTTTTGTTAGTCTATAAAGTGCTACCAGACCATTTGTTGTGTCAAAGAAGAAAGGTTGTGCAGGCAGATACTAGCTTTTTGAAAAGGCAATTACATATTTAAGAACAGCCCATGTAGAGTCAACAACGGGGTTCCTTTTGAGAGAGACAAGTGAACTTGGAAAGAAAGTAGTCTGGGTATAAACTAACCTGCTAGGGCTCTTGTACATTTCAAAAGCAAAATCACAGCAGAAGCAGCGCAAACAGAGACTGCTTTAGTCCCTGCTCACACCATTTCCACTGTGCCTCTACCTCCCCTGGCCCCTGCGGAGATGGTGCTGGGGGGATCTGGCTTTTAAGTATCTCCCATAGTATAGGTCTAATCTTACCCCATGCTGTGTTAAGGGAGCAAGAAGACATAGTATCCCCCCTAACCCTCTAAAGTAACTTTGCCAACTGGTATATCACAACCCATAAGGAGCTATTGCCCATTTAAGAAGCATGCTAGGCCCCTACCAGCTAGTATGTATATTGCCATTGGCAAATACTAGCCAGGAGTGCACACCACTGCTATTTAAAGGGCAGCAGAAAGTGCCCAACCATTCAGAGTGACTGTCACCCTGAACCATCCCCACAACACCTGTAACTAACAGCCAAGCTGATGACTCCTTTCGATTTTCAGCAGTTTGGTTTTTTTACCAATAAGGATAAGATTTGGCCCTAATTTTTTATGCATTGTTAAAATCTTATTCATTTATTAATCAGTGGGAAATGTAATATATTGTGGTTTACACCTTGTCACACAGGCTAATTCTTAACCTGATGGCAATTTTCAGATGTCACATTGGTTTCAGATATCAGGAATCCAGTCCTTCCCTTGATAGTACCGCATGGCTCCCATCTTCTTCAATGGGAACAGCATCCCTGAAACTGAGAGCTAAACTAGACAAACTCTTACTGAGACCAGGTCTATACTAGACCCAGCAGCTTGGCTTAAGTCTGTGTGTGTGTTCCTCCTCTCAAGACGTTTTTAGCAGATTTTATGTCCCTCTGGGGTCTCGTATTTTAATTTTTTTATATATATATTCGTATTGTGTTTTAAAAAATTTTGTAAGCGGCCTCAAATATTTTAAATAGAGAGGTGGGGTAAAAATACTTTACATAAATATTTTAATTAAATAATAAATAAATGCTGAAAAATAAAGTTTGGGTTTACCATGGGTCCTTGTGACCTATGGGAGCTTGCAGATAGTGTATTAAAAAAGAAAACAGAGTAATGCGTATAGAAACAAACTGACTTAAATACCGGAGTACTTATTGGTCATAATGTTTGTTACATAACAAACACTTTACACATTTCATATACAGACTTTTAAATACTATGCAGCAAAAACAAACAGATACGTGGTGAACATACCTATCTTAAGCCTATAGATTGTGATCTCTGTCTTTTTTAATGTGATCTACCACATAGCTGCTATCAGGCAAGAACTGATATAAACTTAATTGGGTTGCATTGTAAAAGTATATTGAATAAATAAGCTGTACATTTTACTCATGAGAATTTTTATCTTCTATTTGTTAAAAGACTCTCTGCTTTTTTATTTTTTAAAAGTTACTATTGCAATTTGCCAAATTAAAATTTAATTTTGTTGTTACATCAAACTATAGTTAGTTAATTTGACACTTTGAAGAAAATTGTGTAAAGAGGACTAAAGGAAACCTTCACTGAGGTGTCAATAGTAGTTTCAAGTACAACGAGGCTAAAATGCAATGAAAGATTTTTTTTTTGTTAAAGACAAACCTCTTGATCAGTGAAGATCTCAATGAAGTTCTGGAATGAGAAAGATCCTGATTGGAGGATGAGCTCTCCTGTGTTTTCAAAGCACTGGCCAGTTAGTACAAGAAGCTTGTGTCTTGCGGCATCTGTGATCATTAAGCGCACCTAAGATGAGAAACAAAAGTACAAAAATAAATGTAGCTACCACATTTCCAATCTTCCTCTCTCTGTCCAAATCAAGCATTGCCTAATTTATAACCCCTGCCCCAACATCAAAGTTTCAAATAAAACATTACTTGGTGTCTACTCTATTGATAAAGGATATTTTTAAAAGATTATGTTGTAGCCATGCTGGCTCTAGAATATTAGAGAAACAAGGTGGGTAAAGTAACATATTTTATTGGAACAACTTCTTCTGGTGAGAGACACAAGCTTTCACATTTACACAGAGCTCTTCTTCAGATTTGGGAAGGCTTGAATCCTTCACCAACATAAGTTGGTGGTCCAGTAAAAGATTCTTCCCCCCCAAAAAGGGAGGCAGCACAAATAGTTGAACCTCTGGCTCAAGGGACACGTATAGTTTGTCATAGAGTTAGTTGCTGGTAGGCCACAAGATGCTTTGTTTACCTGAATGTCCACAGGCACGGCTGCTCGCAGCTCCCAGGGGCTGCGATTTTCCATTCCCAGCTAATGGGAGTTGTGGGAAGCCGGGGCCTGGCCTGTGCAATCAGGGTGGATGTGGCCCATTCCCAATAGTTAATGAGAAGATGTGAATACCAAAATTTTGTCAGGACAAAATTAGCCCTTGCAATTCTACTGGCATTCAGGAAGAGTTACATCAGAATACCTCGCTTGTCTCACTTAAAAAAGAAACCAAAAGAAAACAAGAGTAAAGGAAAAATTAAAGGGAAGAGGATAAAAAAAATTAGTGGAGAGCAGAAATAATTGTAAGCAGTGTCTGAATTACTGCATCCAATGCAGCCAGCTGGAAGGGGACAGAAATCCTAGGTGTGGTTATGCTCATTCAATTGTTTAGCCCTGTAAAGTATTCAACTGTTGTTATGTAAATACAGTTCATGCTGGGATGGGAAATAAATCCTGGGTGTGCTTATGTAAATCCAGTTCAGCCAGAGCTATAGGCCTGACGGATGCTCAGTTGTTAGAATGGTATTTTGCCTGTTTTAACTAATTTGTCTGTTGTGGGGTCACAAACCACGTTAACCCTAAATGTAAGAATTGTAAAATATGACACCAGTGCTTGTCGGCGAGACACTGTCATTGTAAAGAGACAGACTCCATAAGGGGGTCTCTATTTTATGCAGCAACGAGTGGCCAATGGATTGGGTGAGATGCCTCCTATCTCTTCCCCCTCCCCCTCCAAAGGTGGGAGGTGAGCTCTGAAAATCACCCCTGAGCTCTGGTCTGCCCTGACCAAGGGCAGCAACTGTGAGTGGGGTACGGAGAAAGACTGGACATGTGAATGGGACACTTACATTGCTGGACTTCTGAGCCTGAGGGGCAATCCACTTCATTTTGTTATGAACTCTGTTTGTGGTGTTTTCCCAAGTTAATGCCATGCTATTTCTCTCCCTCTTTCATTAAAAGTTTCTTTTCTACACTCAGACTCTGTGCTTGCGAGTGTGGAAGCACTGCCTCTCAGAGGCGTCCAGGGGTGTGTGTGAATTTCTCAGGCTACTGGGTGGGGGCTCGAGCCAGTTCTGTGTGGGATGGATGAAAAGGAACCCAGCCCTGGCTGCTGCCAGCGCTATCTGGCAGAAGGGTTACATAATGAAAAAAATAAAACCGAAGAGACTGTGAAAAGTGTGCAAAGGAGAGTGAAAAAAGTTAAAATAAAAAATTGCAATGGGCTGAATGAATGAATACCAAATTTGGACTAGTTTTGTGAACTTAAAATAATTTGCCAAGTTAATGAACCCTCATATGCCTTAATATTCACCCATTTCTAACTTTAACCAATAGAGTCAGGGACACAATCTGTGTGATGCCTTCAGTCAAATAAAAGTGGATACTGCAACTTGCACTATGCTGGCACGGTACATTTTTCTGAATATACATCGGCAAATTATATGGATGCCTGCTGGATCAAAGAGACTACCACTGATAGAACAACTTTTTGGAGTTTTAAAGTAGATATTGACTAGTCTCTCTCTCTTTTTCCATATTCTCTTTACCATTACAGACCATTTTCAGTTTCAAAACAGTATTCACTACCGCTGGATAATTCCCAGGTTTTACCACTGCTCTGCAATACTTGACAGCCTTTTGGAAAAGTGAAACTTGTAGATCTAGAGAATGTCTGCTGGCTAAATTACTTAAATCCAACTGAGTTCTGTGTAAAAAACTTTTTTCTTGAGTATGTTTTTTTGCAAAATGTTTCTAAGCCAGAAAACAGCATATCTATGGAGGCAATGCAATTACTTCAGCACTCCCAGCAAGCCAGTTTTATAACTTCATATATTGATTGCTACCTAATCAATTGCCCTAAATTATTCCATCTTGCACCAGGAAGGATACAGTATTGACCTAAATCTCTGTTCAACACCTCTGTTTTTAGAATGAGTTGAAAGGGGCCACCAAAAAGTATAGATTGTGTGCATGACTATTTCCTATTGGTTAAAGTTAGAAATAGATGAATATTAAGGCACATGGGAGTTCATGAACTTGGCAAATTATTTTAAGTTCACAAAACTTGTCCAAAGTTGGTCCGTTGTAAATTTTTTATTTTAACTTTTCACTCTCCTTTGGAAAAGTATGGATCAGGATATTTTTGATTTTACTAAACAAATGGCCCTGAACTTTGAACAGCAGAAGGACCTTGTAATTAAAATCCTTGCTTGTCACTAATTGTGCGTAATGGTAAAATCCCAAAATATACTTGGTTGGTCAAGGATTTCTTGCTCATCACCTAAAAAACCATCTTGTTAGTGTTTAAAGTGCTACATAGTTCTGTCTTTTGTTTCAGAAGAGAACACTGATAAGTGCACCCCGCTGTCTCATATATGTCACTCAAATCTCATCTGTTTTAGTTGCATTAAAACTCCATTAAAGAACTGGCTTTCTTTCTATTTTTTTCTCTCTCTTTGCAGGAGCAGTCCTGGACAGTCAGCCAGTTTATGTATACAGCCACCAGCTTTTCCAGCCACAAAATTACTTCCTGTCTTACGAACCAATCATACACAATGATATGAACCAATGATAATTCCCCTTCATTTTGTTTAACTGATGATTAAAGAGTTTATACAAAGATAAAGAACTATGGCAGAAACAAAAAAAATACTTGCAATTTTGAGACCATAATACATAACATGCATTAAAAAAAAAAAAAAAAGAAAAGAAGATAAATGAGCATACTGATGGCCTAGTAGAGGACTAACAGAATTCTGTATGTTGATACTAAACCATTACTTTTAAATACATTGTAATAAGATAGTATAAAATGGATAAAGATCTATTGTGTTCAACCCTGTCCTTGGTTGAAGTCCTATATTGTTCAAAGTAGGTGAAAATATCAGGATGTCAATTAAGTTTATATACATGCTGCTGAAAGAAAACCCAGAATTAAGTCAAATATATGATGTTTTATGAGTCTGGCCCATATGAATAACCAATTAGAGGTTTTTCAGATGTAGTAAAATTATAAAATTGTTACAGCAATAGAGCAGAATCTTTTTAAGATAAGAGAAACTGTCCATATACTGATACACAGGAAATGTATTTTGTTTTGGGCAGTTTAATGGCACAATACTAATCACCTGTTCTTTTCTAGGAAGTAGCTGCAGCTTACTGAACCCGGTCACATCATACTCAGTACATTAACCTGTACCACTAATACCAAGAGTGGGGAACTTTTTTTGGGTCAGAGGCTGCTGACCCACAGAAACATCAGTCGGGGGCACACAAGTGAGAAGCAGCAAACAAACAAATAAATAAAGATCCTCAGTGATGTGACTCCCAACTGAGAAGCAGAAAGATACTCTCCACGTTCCACTCATACACCAGAACCGGGGGGGGGGGGGGGAGAGCGCCAGCCTAGTAGATTATCTGTGCATTCAGCCCTATGGTGGGGCAGCAAGGGGGCTGGAGTGCCAGCACAGGTTCCCCAATACTAGGGGAGCCCTGAGCCTTAGAGGACTGGATCCAGGCAAGCTGGGGACCACATCTGGCCCCTGAACCTGAGGTTCCCCACTCTCGACTAACACAGTCATTATTACTACAGGGCAAGTCCCAAGGATTTACAATTATATCAGGAGCATTCTTCTTTCCCATTCTGACAGATATTCTGTCCTGCCTGATAAGGAGATGGAACCAGATGACATCATCTCCTCCCTAGCTGTGTCCTGAGCTACTTCTGAGACACAAACCTAATGTTCCTGCCTGCCATACAGTGGAGTGAGACAGCTATTTCTACTCCCATATTTTTCCTTCTACCTTTCTTAATTCCCATTTTGATTTTTGGCCTAACGAGAGCCTGTCTTAGCTAGCCAAGATAAATCTAATCCTGTAACATTAGCAGTGACCAGTTTGGCAGGATGAAAGCAGAGATGATCAATCCAATCTTGGGGAGGGAGCCTTTACCTTCTATACACTGCTCAGAAGGAGTTAAGAGTAACCTACCCAAACATTTTCCAGAGCCAAGGGAGTAAAGCAGGAGTCACTAACTGGCTTGCATGGCAACTGCTTTTCCTATGGTCTTTCATTAATTGAACTGCAAGCCTCAGAGACGGAAGCTACATTTTCCAGACTTTTACCTTTCTCTCCCCTCTCCCTCTTTGTTATGTTTCCTCTTCCTTTATAATAGAGGTGGGGAACCGTTGTTGGTTTTTTTGGGGGCGGGATTGGGGACCACTGACCTACAGAAAAATCAGTTGGGGGCCCACATGCCCCTCACACATTAGAGTCCAGCCTAGTAGATTTTGTGTGCTCCAGACCCACAGCGAGACAGCAAGGGACTGGAATGCGAGCTCTTCAACGCTGGGGAGGGCCCTGAGCCTCGAGGGCTAGATCCAGTTCCCCTCCCCTGATTTGTAAGAAGAAATGGGATCAGACTTTAACAGCAGAACCTAAGAGTTGCCACCTTAACTGACTCTCTTTTCTCATTAAATTAATTTGATGTAATTTTAGTGATTCTATTACAGGAAAAAGAGATGAAATAACAAAGATTGTAACAAAGACGACTCACTTGATTTTTAAAGGTTTAAACATGTTGATTGTTCCTTCTAATTATGTATGTTTAATGTTACACAATGTTAGTAAGAATCCATTCTTTGATGTACAGCAATTAAAACCACCCCTCTGGCCAAAAAAAATACCCATTTGAGGGTTTTATATTTCTAATATGTTCAAAGTGGATAATCTATACACACACTGAAAATTATTTGTTAATAGAGTAGTTATTGCTATTTTTATCTGCCATACCATCCTGGATCTTTCTTCCCTGATGGAATGTTACTTTCTCTCTAAGGGTATGTCTACACAGCAGCGTTATTTTGGAATAACTGACGTTTATTTTGAAATAATGTCGAGCTGGAGGACTGCTTACTCCGACTCCTGTAACCCTCATTTTATGAGGAGTAAGGGAAGTCAAAGGAAGAGTGTTCTTCCTTCAACTTCCTTCTGTGTAGACAGCGCCAAAAGCCGAATTAAGCTATGACATAGCTCAAGTTGCGTAGCTTAATTCAATTTTAGCCCTGCTCTGTAGACGTACCCTAAGAAGTGTCCTTAAGATACATGGCTGTTTCCTTGACCCTCTTCTAAAGAGTATGCAGGGCTTAGAGATCTCTTGTTCTGTGATCCAACTCTGTTGATCACGACATGCAATTTCTTGTAGGAAAGATGGTATATACATGATAATCCTTCTCAAAGAGTTAAAACTATCTCAGATGACCTGGTTTATACCAAGATTAAAACAGACATACGGAACCAAGCAGGGCAGGGGTACAGGAGCAGCAGCACAAGAGCTCTCACTGCAGCTGCTTTCACTTGCTCAAAAAGATTTTAGTGGGTTACTGGAAATGTAATGCTGAGAATGGAGATACAAATATTTTTGTTCTATGCACTTTAAGCTCCTATTATAAGAAAGGGAAGCAAGAGGAAGAGATAAGAGAGGGCTGACACTTTTAATGACATGCACTCCCACATATTAATTTATCCAGTCAGAATACCCTCTTATCTTATTCACTGGGGTTTGCATCTACACAGCAGGGCTTAGCTTAAAATAAGTTATGCAAATTGAGGCACGTCAAGTGCATAGCTTGTTTCAGAATAGCTTATTTTGAAATTGGGAGCATCTACACAGAGCTCACTTCGAAATAGAGCACTCTTCCTCCGACTTCCCTTACTCCTCATACAATGAGGGTTAGAGGAGTCGGAGTAAGAAGTCCTCCAGCTTGACAATATTTCAGAATAACTGCCTGCTGTGTACACAAAATAACTGCTAGTTATTTTGAAATAATGTTGCTATGTAGACATACCCTTATGATGCTTATGACATATCCAATATTACATGTCCAGTTGACTTACCTCAGTACTAACTGCCTCGTCTGAAGGGTTAATCAGGACTACAGTTTCTAAGACATCACTTCTGTGGTGAAGGATTTTCTGACCTGTAAGTGCAGGAGAGAGAAAAAAACAACAACTTTGAAACATCACAAGTTAAAACCAATACTTCTTTCACCAAAAAACACATCCTCCAGTGGAACAGCCTTCATGACATCCAGAGCCAGGGCACTGGCACCTGCTTCTAGCCCTTGCATGTCTCCAGAGTTCCCCGGATGCACCAGATCCGCTGCTGAAGGTCTTCACCAACAGGCAATAACACCTATCTCTGTGCAGGGGCGGCCCGTGACTATAGGCGGACTCGGCCGCCGCCTAGGGTGCCGCCTTCAACGGGGCGCCCGATGATGACGTCAGTCCATTGACGGCCCTGCAGGCGGGGGCGCCGATCGCGCGTTCTGCCTGGGGTGCCAGCTGCCGCAGCCCACCTCAGACCGCCCCTGCCTCTGTGTCTTTCCCTTTGTGTCTGAATTGTTTCTTGATGTATCTGTTGGTGTATCTAAATTAAACTATAAGTTCTTCTGAGTGGGGACTGTAGGCCAGCTTCTATGGGTCAGCTGAGGATCTGTTTCCATGTCTTTAAAGAGTTTTTTAATCTACTTTGCCTATACACTTTATGAATAACAGTACTCTGAAATTTTTTATCCAACTTGCAGGATCCTTGGCACATTCCTGTACCATATTATTTGATATTTCTGTTGTACACAGACTCTCTAACAGTCAATGTTATTAAACAAGAGTGAACAGACATTCGATATGCAGGTTCCTAAATGAATAAAATCTGTGTGGTTTTGGTGCTGTGTCATAGCACACTGGCTTTCCTACTTAGTAGTTAATCTGTCTCCACATTTAATAGTGATATTCATCTGACTGGGATTGGGTGCCAGTAAAACACAACAGGGCTCTTGACATTTTCTTTCTTATGGTAATTAATGATATTCTTATCAGCATTTCTTTCTGTGAGAACTGCAGCAAGATTAATTAGCAGCCTTATTGTGAAGGGAATGCCATCCAGAAACCCTGACTGGCAATTAGTTTAACAACCAGAATAACTGTCTCTTGCAAGCAGCAGCCTGGTGTTGATTTAATTAATAAGTTAATTTAATTAATGATGGCTTAAAGAAATATGCAAGGAACACAAAGTAAACTAACTAAATTGGAAAATTTTTCCTTAATATTACCTTAATATTTCCTTAATATTCCTGTAATAACCTTAATATTAAAAAATAAATAAATCAAAAGCAAGCAGCATGTCTGGAAACACTTCCTAAAGAGTACGGTAGATTCTCCTTGGGTTGCTGGCATCTATACCTTCCCACGCAGTCTCACGGCCCCATTTAAAAGATTCATCTGCAAGAGAATCCAAGGCTAAGTCTACATTGTCACTTTACTGCGGTGTAACTTTCTGGCTCAGGGTGTGAAAAAACATTCTTTGCCCACTCACCAAGCATAGCACTTTACAAGCTGTAAAGCACCAGTGTAAATGGGCTCTCAGAACTGGGAGCCATGCTCTAAGCACTGTTAGCTACTCCCCTCATGAAGATGGTTTACCTAGAATGCTGGGAGAGCTTTCTCCCAGCGCTTCTGCAGTGACCACACTTCCGCATTAAAGCACTGCTGCGGCTGCGCTTTAATTTTAGAAGTGTAGACAAAGCCCAGCATGGGAATTCCACTGATATATTGGTGCTGTGCATAGCACTTCTCCAGCATTACCAGCAAGAGCTCCTCTTTCTGCAGTATTAGAGGATCACTCTATTTTTGGTGATCATTCACACATCCTTGTGACCCAGCAGGAAGAAAAGAATTAAAATAACTGGGCTTAAGTGAGTTTCACTTTTCAAGGTCCCTCTAGGGCAGGGTTTCCCAACCTATGGGTTGCCATTACATTTCAAAAGGGTTGCCAAGTGCCTCCCCAAGTGGCTCTGCCCCCCTCCTCGCCTCCCCGTTTTTCAATTGCCTTGGGTCACCAAGTCTTCCTGAATTGTCAAAATGGGTCCCCATCTGGAAAAGGTTGGGAACCACTGCTCTAGGAAAAGAGCAGCAGTACTGAGGGATCACACGAGAAAGAAAGGGAGGGAAGACATGGAAACGAGGATGAGACAGACAAACAGGCAGGAGAGAAAGGCAAAAGGAAATATGCAACCCACAGTTGAAACAGGGATGAAGCATACAAATGGGAAAAAACCAGCTAATGGTCTGGTAGCATTTTACAGACTAACAAAACATGTAGATGGAGGAAGACAGAGACTCAAGCAGCAGACTAGGGGCGGAACATGAGAATTAAGGGCCAAGCTTGGTCTTCCATTTTCTGTGCCAGCTGGTGCAGAGTGCTATAGAGGCAGCATATTCAGCCTCTGAGTGAAGAAAGATGTGCCTGTGTTGATCTCTAGTAGCCCTTTTAAGTTGACTCGTGCAACAGTATCAATCTCTGGAGAAAGTTCTGCCAGAAAGTGGCAGATTGTGAAACATCGTTGTTAGAACAATGATAGTAAAAGGAAAAACCTGTCAGATTACTAAAATAGAAGACTGGAGCAAAGATGAGGGGAGAGAAAAGCAAAAACAAGAAGGGAGAAAAGAAAGAGACTCTATGTGTCAGAAATAAAAAGTATGGAGGGGAAAAATAAACACAAAAATCCTAAAAAGCAAACACAAGATGTGTTAGTTTAACTTAAGAGTAGAGATTTTATTTAAAGGGTTTAGGCTAATAATACTGTGGCATTCTGTACCTTGAAGGAGCATCCTGGAACCCCCATATCCACCCATGTCATAGAATTATCTATTTCATAAGAAGCCAGCCATGTAAAATATTGCATGAAACCCTTTGTTCTGTCCAAATATGTATATTGTTAGTGTATATGCAGTTATGAGATTTTGCTGTATGTTTTTTAGTGAAATAAATAATCAAATTCTGACTTCAGTGAAGCTGTCCCAATTTACATTTGTGCAACTATGATCTGGATTTGTACCTAAGAATGGAAATCTAAAGTGATGACTTATCACACTACAAATATTTATATTCCATGCTATATAAAAATAACTCCTGTACATACATACTAGGGCCCATGAGGCAATAACTTCTCCTAGTGGTTAAATTTCATGCACAATTCAGATATAGTATGAGATACACAAAGCTGAAGGCCAAGTGATTTTATGCTTTCAGCCACACAAGTTTTTAAAACATTAAAAAAAATAGTTCAATTAGATTTTTAGAGCAAATGGACACTAATTTTATAAAACATTGCAACTGTTCCTCTTTAGATGCTTTGGAAACTACTTTACCAATGGTTTTGCAACAACTCAGGCAGAGTCGGAACTTGTGTGCTTATACCCGTGCAAACAAAACCAACCATTTTTTCTTTTTATAATGCCCTCAAACTGTTGAAAAGCTGTGGGGATTCCTACAGCCCAGGATGTTGATTGCAAAAAACTGCATAGAGAAATGAACCAGTTTTTGCAACCATTGAAGTAATCTTGACAAGGTTTTCCCAACTTTCAAAATAAGGAGTATTCATGAGCTTTCCTCAGATAAGCAGAGTGGACAGAAAAAGACAATTCCACACTCTCTCTCTGAAGTTGGTTTTTGAAATTCCTTTGTAGAAGAATGGATACTTTTAAATCCACTAATGAATGCTCAGATAAGTTAAAATGTTCTCCTACAGGTTTTGTGTATTACCATTTTTGATATCTGACTCATGTCCATTTATCCTTTGTTGTACAGACTGTCCAGTTTGACCAATATACATGGCAGAGGGGCATTGCTGGCATTTGATGGCATATATCACATTAGAGCAACGGTTGTTCCCTCCCATGTGGTCCATGGCTCGAGCTCAATCCCCCTCTCCCCCACGTGGCGGGGAGCAGGTGCTGCTGCTGCAGTCTTACAGTTGCCATGCAGCCACCAGGCTGTAGCACTAGCTCCGGCTTCCCCTCTGAGGAGGTGGGGATGGTGAAGAAAGCCCCGACCTTCCCCACCAGACTGGCTCACGGAGAGAGGCAGGGCATCGCTCATGTGTCTGCTGAAAGGTTTTCACCCGATCAGCAAGCAGCGGCTGCCCTACCACCTCCTGCTGCCTCGCTCCAGGGCACCCTGAGCCAGGGGAAGCTCAAGCCCAGTTGCTGCTGGTGACCTCCCACTGTTGCACTGAGGACACAGGTGGTGGAAGAAGAGGAGCCCGCATGGCCATTCCCAGCATGAGCACGGCTTCTCATGCCGCCACTGCTGCCCAGGGGGTGCTGTGAGCCGGGGTGGGGGCTGCCTCGGTAATCCTGTGGAGTACTGCAGGGCTCAGCAAGCAGCAATGTGGGGTTATGGAAAAAGCTGACACTGGCTCAGGCTCCTGCCTCCCTCCCAGTAAAGAAAAGAGGCAGTTTCGCGGCTACAGCAGTGTCAGCTGCCCATGGAGCCCACAGGCATGTGAACTTCATTCCTGCCCTAGGGAGCTAGGTGCTCCTCCTGGAGTTAGTGCTGCTGCTCCAGCTGAGCTCAGGCGCCTTCAGCCCAGTGTCAGCCACAATCATGAGTTGTCAGAGCTTCCTAGCCCAGAGGAGAAATAGCCTCAGATGGCTCTTTAACCCGCACCCCCACCCCTGCGCTCCAGCCCACTAGCCTCATCAGCTTGCCCTCCGCTGCCTTCCCCAGTGATTGTAAGAAAAGGAACAACTCTGGTAGCTGGCTCCAGCTGAAGGATCATTCTGGGATTTGTTCTCATCAAGGGTGAAAACTGAACAAGAGGCAGCTACGAGAATGAAATGTCCAAGAGCAGTCTTGCACCTAAGTTGCTAGTTCATGTATTTCACTGCCTTAAGTTACCTTGTTCTGCCACTCTCCACAAGCCAGTGTGGCAGGGAAGTTTGGGGCTAGAGCACCAGAGGAGTGAAGTGTTTCAGTTGGGGGCCACATCAGTGAGGGTTGGTGGTCCGCAGAAAGATATGCCTTGAGCCAGGTGATCCACGGGCCAAAAAGTTTGAGACCCACTGCATTAGAAGATGTGCAGTTGTATGACCCTCTGATGATGTGGCTGTGGTTAGGTTTTCCCAACTTTCAGTTCACTTACAAAAATTTTCTCCCTACCGTAACTGTTTTTACAGATGCTAACATGCTCCTCTAAATAAACTTTCAAACAACAGTGCAGGCTTAAACAGGACTGCTGCTGGTGTGCCAAGAATTTTCATAATGTTTGTTCAAAAGAAAGGAGGAAAAAATCCATTAAGATATTGCAGGAGTAGCTTTATTGACATTACTGATTCAGCAGAGGAGCAGAAGTAGTATGGGCATTTGTCAAACTGGAAACAGACTTAATGGTACAGACTCCACCATGCCAACAATATATGTAAGGTTAATTTTTTAAAAATTAGTTCAACTAGATTTTTAGAACAAATGATCACTCATTTTATAGAACAGTCACTCCTGTTTGTAAAGTGTCAGAAAAGAGGAAGAAAACATCATTTACCAGTGGTCTCCAAACTTTTTAAGCACAAGATCACTTTTTCAATTTAAGTGCAATCCAAGATGTACCTCAGACTCAAATATGAAATATGCTTGCCCCTGCCTCCTTCCCGCCCCTTCTCTCAGGCCCTACCACTGCTCACTCCGTCCTCCCTCCTTCCCTCCTTTTCACCAGGCAGGGGCACAGGATCTGGTCTTGGGCTAAGGGATTTTGGCTCTGGCCAGCCCCAAATGGTGTCCTGATTTTACTTTTATAAATATGGTCACCCTAATGCAGTGATCTCCAACCTTTTTAAGTATGAGATCACTTTTTGAATTTAACTGCAATCCAAGATCTACCTCAAACCCAAATACCCTTGTCCCATCTCCTTTGTGCCCCTTCTACAAGGCCCCGCCCCTGCTTACTCCATCCTCCTTCCCTCCCTTCTTCTCCCATCCTTCGTCACTTTCATCAGGCTGGGACAGAGGGTTGGGGTGCAGGCTCTGGTATTGGATTAAGGAATTTGGAGTGCGAAAGGGGCTGAGCTGAACCTGGGGCAGGGAGTTGGGGTGCAGGAGGGGGTTCACGGTACAGGCTCTGTAAGGGAGTTTGGGTCCAAGGGGCTCAGGGCTAGGGCCGGGGCTTGGGGTATAGCAGGGGGTTCATGACTAGGTTAGGGGTTCAGACCTGGCTCTAGCTGGGCACTGCTTATCTCAGGTGGCTTCTGGGTGGTGGTGCAGGGGATTTAAGGCAGGCTCACGCCTGCCCTGTCCCTGCACCACTCCCAAAAGCAGCCAGCAAACCCCCTCCATCCCAAGCCCTGTTGCGCCCCCCCCCATCTGTTCTCTGGAAATAGAATACAGGGTGGAAGGGGGGCACCCTGATATCAGCGTTATCTCCTCTCCCTTCCCTGCTCTGCACAGCAAGCGGGAGGCTCCGGGGGATGGAGGGGGCAGCTCCAAGGCAAAGGGCAGGAGATGCGCAGTAGTCAGGGGAGGGGCAGCTGAAGACCCAGCACTTGATAGGCTCTTGGCCGAAACCTGTCAGGATCACCTCTCAGAGGCTCCAAGATCTACCAATAGATCCTGATCTACTGGTTGGTGACCACTCATTTACACCTTCGCGAGTGAGTGCAAGGAAACACCATTTTACCTACTTCTAGTCTCTGGATACCATGAATGAAGGTGGATTCATGTTCTATTTAAAGAAATTAGAAAATTGAGACTGATCCAGTTAGAAAAAATGTTTTATGTTTTGGGTTACTTTGAATTTATTTCAGAAAGCCTTGATTTAATAATATAGAACATAATATAGACTCTAAACCCACTCGATCAAATCTTGATTTCAGTTATACTCGTATACCTGAGATTGGGATTTGGTCCACTGCAACTACTGGCACATTGTTAGTACATGCTTGTTGAAGGCAGTTATGCTTGTTAAAGACCTAATGGAACTGTCCTCTCAGAGTTGACCTCTCCAGGTTAGGGCTGACCATATCATTCAGGCAGCACGGAAACTCTTTTATTGCGGCATTCATAATGTTCCTATTCTATGCATGGCTGTATCATAATTCATTTTATAAATTAAAGGCAAGCATTAAAACAAAAATTATAAATTAAAGACAAGCATAGTAAGGAGGCATGGCTATGAGCCTAATTATCAATGTATTTATCATTACCCAGCTTTTGCTGTATAATTTTAACCCATCAGGGATTCATGCTTTTGCCAATAAGCAAGTCAGCAGAGATGTTACCATCAGCTCTTAACCCCATCAATCATTAATACCAATGCTTGGTTGCACAGTGTAAATCAATTCTCTTTCTTACGCAAATTAAATTTTAAAAAAGCAACATCTGTGGAATTCTCTGGAGAAACAATTGTAATAAAAAAATGGCCTGTGATGAATAAGGCTAAAGGGGATGAGAGAGATTGCCATCCATTTGCAAACAAAGAGCGCTCAACACAAGTTAACATTCAATAGCAAGTCTTTGCCTTATAGTTAACAACTATTTCTCATTCTGATTTTTTTTAAAGTTTCTTTTCTTTTTCAAAGGCATGAATAAAATTGTTACCACTATCACTACTCAACAGAGGGTTGACATTTGACAGTCAGCAAAGCTCTAGTGAATTTTCACCACACTGCTAGTAATAGAAAGTGAAATGTCAGCAGCTAAAGACTCTCAAAGTCCTCCATGTACTTGTAAATTAGCTTTGATGCACACACATAGCCTTCTACATGCCTTTGTCTTGTGGAAATTATTCCTCTATTGCTGCAGAAACTAAGGAAAAAGTAAAACACAAATCATACTCTACAGTTCAAGGGTCCCACTCAAACTCCCAAAACAATTTGTTTTATGGATAAAAATAATACTTCAGTAAAAATCAATGCACCCCAACATAATGATGCTATGTTTGAGAAATAGCAATCAGTAAATCCCTTTTCAGATTATTTGGAGAAGGCCCTGCATATTTTCAGCATTACTGTGATGGATATTACACATATATTCACACACTAGGGCTTGATTCTCTAATGCATGGCATCTTGGCTTATACAGTGTTCCCTGTAAGCTGAGTGCATGGGCAACCACCCAGGAGAAATTCAAATGCTGCCCAGTTGATCAGCAGAGCACCCACAATGACCACAGTAAGCAACAGGTGTTTCCACTGCTGGTGCACATCTGCACTTGCCTTCGTGCACATAACTAATTTTTTCCTGTTACGTACAGAATACATTTTGAGGAAATATTGGACCTTGTATAATAATTTCACCTGTTCAGAGTGAGGCATGATGGTTTAAAAATATTATTAAAATCAAGATTCCATGTGAGCTTACACAGGTGAGAGCATTTCACAGTCCTTTGCACACATGTACATAAATATATAAAGGGGTGAGGCAGTGGACAGTCAGATTCTCCTTTATAACTAAATTCAAAAGGAAAAAAATATTCCCCTAACAAAAACTGAAATCTATTTTATATTTTGAAGAGTTTGTTTGTGGATTTGTTTGTGCAAAATGAAGTCATACTTTCCGATTAGCTACAGATACCAAATTTTGCATAAACAATCCTGCCACTTAAATTAGCTGAATGTACTACTTTTTGCACCAGAATATGCGGAGTGAAACGTTTAAATAATTATTTTTGTTTTTCATTGGAAAAAAGTCATGACTATTATGATTAAAGTTCATAAATATTTGCTAACAAAATTAAAATCAAGTCGCCTATTCAACTGTCATTTTAGTGCAAAGAAAATTTTTACTATTACAAAACACAAAAAAATTCAAATTAATTACGGAAAGAGTAATAGAACCTTTACAAGTTTCTGACTCAAATTTACTATATATGGAAATTATTCAATATAATGAATAATGCTTGAAGTCGAAATCCTACAAATTTAAAATTGTTCATTTACTTCCCTTTCACAAGCATATTAATAAAAAATTCTATTACATATATTTAATTTCTTGAACTTTCCTATGAGCGTAATCTATGCAAAATGACTTTGCCCAGTCAATGACAGACCTCACCTGCTAGTAATAAATATTCTGAAGTTTACTAAAAAAAATCTCAGCTGTTAAAGACAACATCAAATAGAGCTACCAGTCTGGCATCTGAACTACTACAAAGTTGGCAGAAGACAGAAGAGACTATCAATCATTATATTACAAACCAGTTCGTGATGCTCATGAATCCTTTCAACAAAATTTGTTTGTTTACCCTACTGTTAGGTGAGGCTGGATGGATACCAAAGATCCAAGCGAGAGATCCCCTTTGAAATAAATGAGGCTTTTGGCATAAAAATCAACAGTGCAATGTAACCCCAAAGGTTTTTTCTCCCAAATTTGTATCTTTATTTAGTCATTAATATATATCCAAAACTTCAGGGGCCTTGGACAGTTCTACACTATTGTCCCTTATACAGAAAATAGGACCTTTTTACTCTTTCACCATCTTTGGATATTGGGGGGGGGGGTCTCAAACTGAGACCCTCAAAAGGAAATTTAAACCTCACTGCTAGGTTAAAATGGTTGAAGTCTATTATCCACAAGGCAGTCAGTGTAAGTTGTGGAAGGCTCATCTATCTGGCATTAAAAGAAAAGGATTTGAAGACTTGAAGAAAAGTCTGCATCAAGTGGTGATTGTGATAATATTATTTGCATTGAGGGGCAGTATAGAATTCCTTTCACAAAACAGACAAATAGGGTTGCCAGATAGTTTAACCAAAAATACTGAACACCGCCCCCTCTCCCCCAAAAAAATACCGGGGAAAAAATTCTGTTGAGGAGAAAAAAAAAAGGGGGGGGGGGAGAAAAGTTGTTGAGCAAAAAAAGGACCCCAAGAGTTATTAAAAAAAATAAATAAAATATAAACTTTTTTATACTGGGGAAGAGTGAAAAGGTAAGGAGTCTTCACAAATTTCAAAAGAAAGCAGGCAGAATTACAGCAGCAAGAGAAAATGAAGCTAAGTTCAGTCCTGGAATGAGTAACTCCATTTAAATATGGAAAGATGCATCCACTTCCTCCAGGGCTGAATTTGGCCCACTGATTTCCCCAAATTGTAAGTGATACATGCAAAATTTGGAAGAAAAATAATTTTCTCCAATGGGAATCTGAATACCTTGCATGGGGGTACTTTACTTTATATGGCTTCTGTCTGTATGAAAGCAAAAAATATATTTACTGAGATGGCAAGACAGCTTTGAACAAAAGTGAGCTCTGCAAGTGCTACTGAGATCTCTGACAGCAACAAAGATGTGAAAGATTAAAATGTACTCCCCAAAGCATTATTTTCCTGTCATCATTTAAACCACTTTGATAAGTACACAGTTGTTACAATATAACTCAAAGAAAAAAATGTTAGGTCTTTGTCTTTTAAATAGCTTGGGTTAATCTCTGAAATTTGATGGGTTTCTCTGTTGTGTACTGTGTTATTCTGAACTTAATCACTGTGATGCTCTTATATTCTGCCCCCTCCCACTCCTCAAAATAGTCTTTAAAAAAACGCTCCCTCCTCCCACAAAATGGAGGATGCAGTCAAATTTCATATGGTTCAACCTCAGTTTTGTGAATGGCTAAAGTCTCATGTCTTTCCCCTTATGATTAATGATTTGTCAACTAAAAATCTCTCAGTAGTAATACCTGCAGGATACTGTAGTTTTTAAAAATAATTTAACAACCAAACTCAAAACCAGTCAAACTGGTTTTCTTTTAACCACTGAGCTGACACTCCATCAGGCAGATTTCTTTTGGACTCACACTTGCATTTAATAAAATATGAAAATAGAGAGTTAAAGCAACTATTTTAATATAGATTCAACAGTAACTGCATGGTTCACCCTACCATATAAAGCTACTGCACATGATACAAGTTTACCAGGTCTCTGCCTGAATCCCATGAATAGTGATTCCTGCAGCTCCCCTTGGCTACAAACAGCGAACCAGAGCCAATGGGAGCCGCGAGGCTCTGCGGCCACGGTGCCAGTAAATAAACACACTAGAGCAGCCAGTTAGCAGGTTTCTCAAAGTGGTTTCGCGGACCACTTTGAGAAACATTGCCCTAGAAAATGGCAAGAGTAGAGAAACACCTTTTTCAGGATTCTCACTGAATACTACAGTTCTAACATTAATATTTTTCTGCAGAAGTGAATATGAATTTGGAGTATTGGCTTTTAGTTACACAGCATATTGCTTTATTACCCACATAACTGGTGGCTACCATGTGGTGTGATGAAAGACTGCAGTGATGTGGAGCTGACTCGTCAATCATGAAGGTTACTGAAGTGTCCCAGGCCTGGAACTTTACTGGGAATAATACCAACTGGAAAAAGGAAAGGTAACACAGCAATGTCAAACGCTCTCTTATCTAGAGCAAAAAAAAGTACACTTTTTCAGTACCTGAACATATTCGTGATCCAGAAAGGAAAATAGTCACAAGTGTTGCAATGTAATTCCAGGTTTAATTTCTTCTAGAATTGTTCAGATTATCTGATATTTTAACCTCATATAGTTATTCAGGAAATGGAAGATCTTTCACAACTCAATCTGGTGTCACCGAAAAGCTAAAAGACATATTCTTCTATGAAAACAGTTAACTCTTTGCTCAGTATCTCTATGGGCCTCATTCCAGGATCATTACTTACAAATGCTACACCTGAAGCTCCAGTAGTTATCAAACAGAATCTGGTGCCATAGTTAGCAGTAGTGGTTTGTAGCTTAAGCATTCCCCTATTATACTAGGCAACCATGTTCAGTGCTGCAAGGAAACTATTAATGAGTAGTATGAAGATGCTCAGCAAATTCAATTCCAGGGGAAAAATGCTTGGGGCTTATTTCAAGGATGATTTTACGTGGAAAAGAAACATTAGGGCTACTCCTTTATCACAGTATGTGAAAGCAAGGATCATAATTATATAATTCTGAGCCTGATCCAAAGACCATTGAAGGCAACAAATGTATTTCCACTGACTTCAGTCGGCTTTTAGATCAGTCTGTCTGGACGTAAAATATCTTAACTGTTGAAATTAAAGCTAAATAGGAAATGTCAGTACAGGTTGGACTCCCTGGTCAGGCACTGTTGGGACCTGACTGGACCAAAGGAGAGAATTTGCCGGACCAGGGGAGGACCCCTGCCACAGTCCCTCAGCCCCTTCCTGCCACCAGCTCATTCCTTCCCAAATGGGCTGCCTGCCTACAGTCCCCAGCCCTGGCCCCGCTCCAGCCCCCGCCCCAGCTGGGCTGTCCAGGCCCACAGCCGGCTGGGCTACTACAGCCATAGCCCTGCTTCTTGGTGGCAGGCAGCTCCAGCCCCACTGCCCCGGTTCTCATGCCAGGCTGCCATGGGCCCAGCCAGATTATCCCTGCTGGGTTGCCACAGCCTCATACTGCTCAAGCAATCCACGGCCTGGCCCACAACTCCCACCCCTCTTCTGGGAGGCATGCAGCACCTGATGGGCTGTAGTGGCCTTGGCCAGGCTGCCTCTGCCAGGCTACACCAGTCCCACTGATTGGAATACCATGGCCTTGGTCAGACCGCCACAGCTCTAGCCCCACTACCATGATCCCTCGGGGCTCCCAGCTGCTGGCCCTCCTGCCCCGGTGCTCTCTTGTCCGAGAACATCCGTGGTCCTTCCGGACCAGAGAGTCCCAGTTAAGGTTGATGCAACTGGTATTACCTTTTTCCTTAATGGAATTTAATCTACAGCCACTATGCTGGCTATTGCTTCAGAACTGGTTGAACACCACGGCTCTAGACCCTTAATACATGTGTTAATTGTACCTTATCATTTTTCTTCTCTTTTATAACTTTGTTGTTGTAACTCTCAGTGATTATTCACAGCACAGAATGAAGATTCACTCAAAGATTCTATTAACTTAGGGTCTAGGGTCTCCTAATGCTAGAGACCTGTCCAGAGTGAGTCAGCTTCAGAGGTTTTGATCTTGTAGGATGCTTTACTTTCCAATTTATCTCCTTGTATTGCTTTCCCCAGCTGCGCTGCTCTGCTCCCACTGCATGGGTTGTCAAAGTGACATTTGTTAGAGTATTTTCCTCTGCAGCACCATGTGCTGATCCTTCAGAATGTAGGATTTCACTGAACTTCACTATAACTACCAGCACAATTCATTGAATACAGAACACAGCACAGTAGCATCAAGATAAAGAAAGCAACACAAGAACGTCTGGAGTGGGAATACAACATTGAATCGAAAAAAAGGAAGAGAACAACCCCAGAGTAAGAGGCAAGGGATAAACCATACACAATTGAGTAAAACCAAGCAAGATGATTAAACACAAAAATTGTGCTGGGCCAAAGATTGCTCAGTTACACCAGACAGTAGATCTGGAGTAACTACACTGACTTGAATGGCGCAAGTCCAAATTTAAACTAATGGAACAGAAAAAATTTTGGCCTAATCATCTTACCATACTTTTAAAAGGTTTTTCCTGCAAGTTTTTCCTGCATCCCGCAGCCCCTCCCTCCACCCTCAACTGCTTGGTTTCCCCCTTGGTTGCCTCCGTGGGAGCCATGAGCCATGCAGCCTCCCCCAAACTCCAACCTGCCCCAGCGAGGCCTGGGGTGGCAGGAGCCACAAGATATGAGACTCCTGTGACATGCGGCTTCCCTCCCCTAGTGCTCTGGGGAGAGGCTGCATGGCTGCCCTACTTTGTCCCCTCCCTCATGATCACCATCAGATACGCACTGCGTGGGTCAGGGGTTAACTCCTCCTTCCCGCATCTGGGCCTTGCCCCCCTGCTGGCTTCACACCGCATGGGCCGGCAGTTAACCCCTCCCCCACACGCCGCCAGCCCTTGAGCATCCCTCTAGCAGCCCTTACATGGGCATGCAGCTGCCAGAATTTAAATTAAACCATGTGGCTGTTCCACTATCCAGGGCAGGGGAGGAGAGGCAAGCGGGAGCCGGGGGCGGGTGAGGAGCTCACGTGAGGGGAGGGGGCGCGAAGGAGCCACGTGACCTCTCGGGGGCTTGGGTCAGGGAGCAGGAGGGAGGAGTTTTGCATCATCTGCTTTTGCATCACGGTCATGTGTCTGATGATGAACCAAGAATTTCTGACAAGGACAAGACCAAACCTCTCGCCTGATAACATCTTGCTTCTCTTGCTTCAAGCTTTGTATCTATGTGGAATTTTCCCTGAGGTCTTTGCTGGCAGCATTGTTCAGACTGGAGATAGCAGAGGATGGTCTAGGTAGGAAACCTGTTGAGATTTTTGCTCTTTACAGACATCTCTGGCTGATTTTATCTTAAGCCTTTTACTTCCCTTTCCATGAGGGGAAGTCTCTGGATTTTAATTATTTCACGAACTCTAGTCTATAGTAACCTTTTTAAAGACATGGGCTCTCATCACTATGGCAACTGGAGACAACTCAGAACTTCAATTAGTAACCCTTGGAAGTAGTTCCTATTCTGGAATCAATGCTGTAAATATGACTGTAGTCATAGGACTGTCTTCCATTTCCAGGGAAAGTCTCTAAGAAGTTACGTACACATTCAGTTTGATGTAAACAAAAAATATACTTTTCCTTTTAACTGCTACTCTTGTATATATGGACTGTCTCTCCTTTCTGTCAGAGAAAATCCTCTGAATAATGAATGACAGCAGATTTGCTGGCATCTCCTGCAACTATATTGCAAATGGATGTGTGTTCCAGCTTAGCAGTTAACTTTATAGTATATAAAATCGTTGATGGCTGAGTTTTTAGTCAGTCTGCCAGTCAGCAAATCTTCTTGCTCAGGATGTTTGTGACCTAACAACTTAATCTCCATTGTAATAACAACCAAATCCTTTAAAATCACATCATTATTTGTTTGCCACTGTATTTCCTTATCCTTATTGCATGCACCTATATTTTCTTTTTTTCTTATGCAAGTACCATCAGAGCTTAGCTTTGTTTCATGAACAAAATGTAATTATAGGACTTGTAAACATTTCTGAGCATTCGCTTTTATTTTTATAAGCCTTTAGGAACTCCTCACTATGCCGACTGCATGCGATCATTACCTTCCAATTTACCAGTTGTGGAACCCCCTTGAGTTTTTGTGAGTACTGTAAAACCTAACAAGATTCTCTGTAAGCCTTTATTAAGAATTGAACATAAGCTTTTCCCTGGCAACCAGCCAGCTTCCCAATTCTACAAAAGTTTTTGCCCTGGGCTTACGTTTTCCTTTATATATACTAAGTGAAAAATATGAAGATAAACCGTTACTAATCAATTTCTTAACTTACAGAAGGCACTGTCATACGCTAGTAGCAAAACCTTTGCTGACTTGAGACATCAAAGTGACTGCTCTACTCAGAAGAGACCTGAAGAACAACTTTATGTATGCTTGAAAGCTTGTGTCTCTCACCAACAGAAGTTAGTTGAATAACGACTATTACTTCACCCCTTGTCTGCTGTACCCAAAGGCAGAAAACTTGCTGTAAAAAGGGAGGAAACTCAGTTAGTTGAAAGCCCAGAAGCATCTTTGCTCTATGATTCTTTACTGAATACTGGATTTTCTGCTGAGAAGATGTCTTTATCCAAAAAGGTAAATATAATATGAAATAAACTATCCATACAAACAATAAAAGCATGTACTATAAATTAATTACCTAGAGAGCTGCACACATTTTGAAAGGAAGGATTCAGAATAAGCAACTACTAGTTAGATGCTTCAGAATAAGAGGGATTATTAAATTTTCATTTCTTAAAAAAACAAACTCTGTTCTACTATATTTTCTTTTGTGTTTGTCCCTTAATTTTCCTATAGTAAACCCCGGTACAAATAAGGATGCAGCACAAGACACTGGTATCCTGAAATCTAAGTAGTAAATACAAGCAGAAAAAACACAAAATATATTGGAAATAGTATCTAAATATATTGAAAATTTGATTTTTGCTAACACCTACACTCTAAAATTATACAATGCAAGAACTCTTATTAATGAGGGGATGCTGATATCAATAAGCAATGCATTAATGACAGATGGTAGGAGCTCATCCCAGAGATACACAATATAAAAGAAAAGCAGGGACTGAATTTATTTTCTTCCTGCTGCTTATTAAAACAGAGTCAAAGTATAGTTATGTTCAAAATGTCAGAACTCATTTTTTTTAATAAAACTAAAATCAATTTTATAATACTTCAGTGTCTTAATTGATTGGTTTGTCGAGGATCCTTAAACTTTTGCTTGTCTGGAACACTGAACTAATGCAGTGAAATTATTAAATTATACCTGTCCCTAGAAGGAATTTTTGACCAACCTAACTTAAAACTTTTTTCCACAAATACATGGATATAGAGTGTTAATTAATACAAATTCTCTTGTGCTGTATCATACTGTGAAGTGAATACCATTACTATTCATAGCTTCCCTATATGTCAGGCTAAAAGTATCTAACATATCTGTTTCTAGGTGCCTATCTTTTTAGGACTCTGCTGCTATGCAGAGAACCAAATGGAAACCCAAACATGTCCCCAGAAACTGTGCATTCCTATGTAACTCATTCTTATGACACTTGGAAAAGCATTTGACCTCTGCAAAGCAGCTGGAATAAAATTTTGGCTCCACTGACTCCACAATGGTAATTTTGCCATTGATTTCCATGAAGCAGAATTTAACCCTCAAACTCTTCCACCTGAAAACATCCACAAGTTAATAATTATTCTGTTCAAACTAAAGGCTTATCTATTTTTTCCACCTGTTGTCCATGCAAACACTTGATGCAATCTGGATCATATGATATAAACTAAGAGAGACAAAGAATTAAAAAAAATGACCAGTAAGTTAAGGTGAGTTTTCACTCCGATTCACAGTTCTGTCTCAAACACATCCATATAAAGTTTCCTCGGCACTAACCCTTGTAACTAAGCCTGATGCTCACAGTACGGTTGCCAGATACTTTCACAAAAAATACCGAACATGGTGGGGAAAAAATTGGTTGAGCAGAACTTCCCCCCCCAAAAAAAATAGTCACTGTGCCTTTAAATTCCCACACTCCCTGCACCCCTGCCAGATGCATGAGGGAAGAATGGCCAAAAAACCAGAAAATAATGGACATTTTACATGTTTTTTTTTAACCGGACAGAGGCTGCAAATACTGGACTGTCCGGGCCAATACTGGACACCTGGCAACTCTAGCGCACAGAAACACTCACTGTACCCATTGGCTACAGTCTCCCAAGCTGGTCTTGGAATGACACAAAGGTTTTTCTATGCATGATGTTCAAACATTTTACCCTGTACCAGTGGCTGGAATTGGGGGACAGAAGGGGTCATGGTCCTCATACTCTCTCAAAGTGGATGGGCCTGTTCTGTCCATTTTTTGCAATGGGAGACACCCCCGCCCTTCTCTCCTGAGGCTCCAACCACCAGCCAATCAGCATAGAACCCAGCACGGGAGCCCTGTGGGCCTTCCACCTGCGCAAGGTGCTGGGGGTCTGACAGCAGCCCCAGCCCATGTCCCTGCCCTCAAACTCCTTCACTTTTGGGAAGGCTCTGGTGCCCTGGCTCAATACCCAACTAATGAATCAGAAAGTATTGCCTATAAAATATCTGCTATAACAGTAATGTGCCTCCAAGAAATTCTGTGAGAGCATCCTCTTAAATATACCACCAAAAACTCCAAATTGCAATTTTTATACAACTTTATGCAAAGTGATGTAAAAGGAAAGAGAGTTGTACAGAGCGAGACCATGGGATTACAGACAATTCTGAGGATGTACCTGCACAGGCATGCAAGGTACCTTTCCACACCCCAGGACAGTGTGTCGTCACACACTGAATGTAGCACTTTAGCTTTGAAGACACTGGCATGTGAAAGTACTAAACCACCTGGAAGGAGTAACAGATGGAAAACAGAGGGGGAAGCAAACCAGGAGGTAAAAGCAACAAAACCTGCCCTTGTTTTGACAAAACTGGTCAGTGCGAGTGGACTATGGGTCTGAATAGCTGGCATTCTCCACTCCTCTCCCTCCCCCCAATTATTAAAAGTGTATTTTACCCCCCAAAAAGATCTATTTTCATGTTAACATATTTTGGGAGTCATCATCTTTCCCCTTTTCTCATCCTCAAACATAGGAAGAAGTTGTGCCCCTTACTGATGACGCCACAGGCAACCTCAGTGAAAGATGGAAGGCAGCAAGAAGCAGCACGTATTGCAACCAAAAAAATTAGGCTGCCATTGTTTCCAAAAGCTTTGTTTACCTTAATGTTCTGATTTCTTTTTCCACCAGAGGAAGACAATTGATCAAATGTAACTGCTTTTGTGCCCAGAAAAATAAGCCCATCTTGCATATAGGTCTAAAAAGAACCCCAACTGTTGAGAGTTGCTGAATTTTCAACCAGATGAATATTCATAAAACTCAGAGAAAACCAAAAGTGACCAAAAGAAATTTTCACTATTTATTAAAACTACTTTTTTTTAAACTGTAAAGGATCTTGTTCTAATAGCGTATCATAAGCAGGAACAAACATTCAGTTTATGATTTCTACTTCAGATTTTGTTTGTTGCAACTGATCCTAGGGTTGCCTTTTCCCTAGCCTTACCTGTAATATACAAACTGCAAAACATTCCTTATGCCTCAAAAATACAAGTCTCTTGGGGTACGTCTACACTGCACGGCTATTTCGGAGGTATCCTGAAATAACTACCCCACGTCTTAACAACCTGCCTGTTATTTTGAAGAATGTTTCAAAATAATAGGCACACTACTTTGGCATCCCTGTAACCCTCGTGGAATGAGGGTTAAGGAATGTCTCAAAATAGTGCGTTATTTTGAAATTTGGTGCGGTTTAGATAGCTTATTTTGAAATTTGGTGTATTTTGAAATAGATTTGAAATAAGATATGCAATTTGCATAGCACAAATTGTGTATCTTATTTTGCACCCTTTGAATATTAGAATCAGAGAATCATAGAATCCCAGGGCTGAAGAGTCCTCAGGAGGTCATTGAGTCCAGCCCCCAGCCCAAAGCAGGACGTACCCTAAGTAAATCACCCAGCCAGGGCTTTGTCAAGCCAGGACTTAAAAACCTCTAGGGATGGAGATTCCACCACCTCTCTAGGTAACATAAGAACATAAGAATGGCCTTACTGGGTCAGACCAAAGGTCCATCTAGCCCAGGAGCCTGTCTGCCAACAGTGGCCAGCACCAGGTGCCCCAGAGAGGGTGGACCGAAGACAATGATCAAGTGATATGTCTCCTGCCATCCTTCTCCAGCCATCCTTCTCCAGAGGCCAGGGACACCATTTCTATCCCCTGGCTAATAGCCTTTTATGGACCTAACCTCCATGAAATTATCTAGCTTCTCTTTAAACTCTGTTATAGTCCTAGCCTTCACAGCCTCCTCTGGCAAGGAGTTCCACAGGTTGACTACACGCTGTGTGAAGAAGAACTTTCCTTTATTAGTTTTAAACCTGCTACCCATTAATTTCATTTGGTGTCCTCTAGTTCTTCTATTATGGGAACTAATAAATAACTTTTCTTTATTCACCCTCTCCACACCACTCATGATTTTATATACCTCTATCATATCCCCCCTTAGTCTCCTCTTTTCTAAACTGAAAAGTCCCAGTCGCTTTAACCTCTCTTCATATGGGACCCGTTCCAAACCCCTAATAATTTTAGTTGCCCTTTTCTGAACCCTTTCTAAGGCCAAAATATCTTTTTTGAGGTGAGGAGACCACATCTGTACACAGTATTCTAGATGTGGGCGTACCATAGTTTTATAAAGGGGCAATAAGATATTCTGTGTCTTATTTTCTATCCCTTTCTTAATAATTCCTAACATCCTATTTGCCTTTTTGACCGCCGCTGCACACTGTGTGGAAGTTTTCAGAGAACTATCCACGATAACTCCAAGATCTCTTTCCTGATTTGTCATAGCCAAATTAGCCCCCATCATACTACGTATAGTTGGGGTTATTTTTTCCAACATGCATTACTTTACACTTATCCACATTAAATTTCATTTGCCATTTTTTTGCCCAATCACTCAGTTTGGTGAGATCTTTTTGAAGTTCTTCACAGTCTGCTTCTGTCTTGACTATCTTAAACAGTTTAGTATCATCTGCAAACTTTACTACCTCACTGCTTACCCCTTTCTCCAGATCATTTATGAATAAGTTGAACAGGATTGGTCCCAGGACTGACCTTTGGGGGATACCACTAGTTACCCCTCTCCATTCTGAAAATTTACCATTTATTCCTACCCTTTGTTTCCTGTCTTTTAACCAGTTCTCAGTCTATGAAAGGACCTTCCCTCTTATCCCATGACAATGTAATTTACACAAGAGCCTTTGGTGAGGGACCTTGTCAAAGGCTTTCTGAAAATCTAAGTATACTATATCCACTGGATCCCCCTTGTCCACATGTTAGTTAACCCCTTCAAAGAACTCTAATAGATTAGTAAGACATGATATCCCTTTACAGAAACCATGTTGAGTCCAACAAATTATGTTCTTCTACGTGCCTGACAATTTTATTCTTTACTATTGTTTCAACTAATTTGCCCGGTACTGAAGTTAGACTTACCGGTCTGTAATTGCCAGGATCGCCTCTAGAGCCCTTTTTAAATATTGGTGTCACGTTCGCTACCTTCCAGTCATAGTAACCCATTCCAGTACTTCATCACCCTCCTAGTAAAATAGTTTTCCCTAATAGCCAACCTAGACCTCCCCCACTGTAACTTGAGACCATTGCTCCTTGTTCTGCCACCACTGAGAACAGCCTCTCTCAATCTTCTCTGGAACCGCCCTTCAGAAAATTGAAAGCTGCTATCAAATCCCCCCTCTCGCTCTTCTTCTGTAGACAAAATAAGCCCAAATCCCTCAGTCTCTCCTCACGGGTCATGTGCTCCAGCCCCCTAATCATTTTGGCTGCCCTCTGCTGGACCCTCTGCAATACGTCCACATCCTTTCTATAGTGGGGAGCCCAGAACTTGACGCAATACTCCAGATGTGGCCTCACAAATGCCAAATAAAGAGGAATAATATCTTCTCTAGATTTGCTGGAAATGTTCCTCCTAATGCACCCCAATATGCCATTAGCCTTCTTGGCTACAAGGAAGGGCACACTGTTGACTCATATCCAGTTACTCACCCACTGTAATCTCCAGATCCTTTTTAAGGATGTTAAGTAGCGTATAATTCACTAATCGAATAGTCGATGCATTTTTGCATTGACTATTTGATTAGTCGATACGGCAACGTGGCACAGCTGATGGCAAGGTTCCGTGCAGCACTGCCCCTTTGAAACACTGCAGCAGCATTTCAAAGGGGCAGTGCCGCACTGAGCCTGGGATCAGTTGCGTGGCGCTGCCGTTTTTGAAGTACCTCCCTCTTCCCCCTCTTGCTGCCTCTATCTGATATAGGCAACAAGGCGGGAAAGGGAGGGAGAGCGACTAGTTGACTATCCTGGAGACTAGTCCTTAACATTCCTAGTCCTTTTCTGCTGAACTGCTACTTAGCCAGTCAGTCCACAGCCTGTAACAGTGCTTGAGATTCTTCTGTCCCAAGTGCAGGACTCTGCACTTGTCCTTGTTGAACCTCATCAGATTTCTTGTGGCCCAATCCTCCAATTTGTCTCGGTCACTCTGGACCCTATCCCTACCCTCCAACGTATCTACCTCTCTTTCTAGCTTAGTGTCATCTGCAAACTTGCTGAGAGTGCAATCTATCCCCTCATCAAGCTCATTAAGAAAGATGTTGAACAAAACTGGCCCTTGATCCGATCCTTGGGGCATTCTGCTTGAAACCGACCACCAGCCAGACAGCAAGCCATTAATCACTACTCGTTGAGCCCGACAATCTAGCCAGCTTTCCAGCCACCTTACAGTCCATTTATCAAATCCATATGTCCTTAACTTGCTTGCAAGAATATTGCTCATTATGTTAAATATTACTCAATGGAAACAGTACTAAAATTCAAATCTAGTCCCCTGTGAAATTGTAATCATGCTATACAAAAGGTTTTTAATTTTAGGGACTATTCTTTCTCTAAATGCGTGCTTATGGCTTATTAATGCCAACAAAAGTTATGTGCATGCAGAAATGAAAGATTAGACTCCTTTATTGTTTAAGATGTGGTGGTCTGTCCTGTGTTGCTTTTGGAAAAACCTCAAGGATATTGCAAGAACTATAAAGAAGTTAATCTCATTACATACTATTATCAGCATTTATGGCAGTCAAGAAAATGTGTATTTGCTCTTTAATTCAACTGTACATCACCACCTGGTCCCCTACAACTGGAAAACCCCTTCCACAAATACATGAATACATATGCAAACCAGTAGAGTCTGGGAGATTAATCTGTGGGCAACTATGTTTTGATCCTTGTAGTACTTTCTCCCCTACTGAGTACAACATGTTTTTACTTTATCTGAATATTAAAATTAAACAATGGATTATATTTTAATGAACTGAAACTATAAAGGTAAGGCAATATTATGGAAATAATGAATTTAGAAACAAACTAATTTAGAACGTGTTATGTTGTGATGTTTTTTCAGTGGAACCATTGTCTTTAGAAGCTGCCCCATAATATTCTCAAAGGGTACATCTACACTAGCTCGTTAGTTCAAGCTAGGTAGGGTAATGAGGGCAAGCGGAGTTGCAAATGAAGCCCGGGATATTTAAAAATGGCGGCGCCCGGGAACATGCAAATGAAGCCTGGGATATTTAAATCCCGGGCTTCATTTGCATGTTCCCGGGCGCCGCCATTTTTAAATCCCCCTTAGTCCGAACTCCGTGCCCGCGGCTGCACGCGGCACGGACTAGGTAGTTAGAATTAAAGATCCTAATTCGAACTACCGTTACTCCTCATTCCACGAGGAGTAACAGTAGTTCGAATTAGGATCTTTAATTCGAACTACCTAGTCCGTGCCGCGTGCAGCCACGGGCACGGAGTTCGGACTAAGGGGGATTTAAAAATGGCGGCGCCCGGGAACATGCAAATGAAGCCCGGGATATTTAAATCCCGGGCTTCATTTGCAACTCCGCTTGCCCTCATTACCCTACCTAGCTTGAACTAACGAGCTAGTGTAGACGTACCCAAAGATACTGGGTCAGATCCTCAGAACAGCTCCACTGAATTCAGTGGAAACCACACATTTACACCAGCTGATGATACATCCCCTTGATTACAATTCTGCTCCATCTTCAACAGAAGACCACCTCGTTAAAAAAACCAGTTTAAGTCAGCCAAGCGAATAGCTTCTTTAAATAGGCATCATTATACAAGAAAAACACTGTAAACAAAGAGAACACCTTTTGACTATGATATAGATGACCTCTACCTCCCTGCTCTAAAGCTTTGTCTATACTTACTGAGAGATCAATGCTCCAGAGATCAACTTTCTGGGGTTTGATTTAGCAGGTGCAGTAAAGGATCCACTAAATCGAACATTGATGGAACTCCCCCATTGACCCCAGTACTCCAAGGACTCGTCAGGCGTTAGGGAAGTCGATGGGAGAGTTTCTCCCATCAACCTCCTGCACTGCAGCTGCTGCAGAAATTCAATTTAAAGTAAACTGACTCCAGCTATGCTATTCTTGTAGCTGGAGTTCTGTATCTTAAGTAGAATTTCTCCTCCACATAGACCTGACCTAAGCCAGCAGAGAGGTCATCACTCATCATCACTTACACAGAGCTCTTATTTTGTTCCTTATACCGGTGTAAATCCAACATAACTCAATTTAAGCCAGTAGTGATACTCTGAATTCAGAAGGGTGTAAAGGGGAGAACAGAATTTGGCCAATTACAGCATGGCTTTATATCTGGTATATTAATACAGATGTTTCAGCTAATATTTTAAAGTAGGTAAAGACTATATAGGAAATCATAATGGGAAGATACCTTTCATTACATAAAGTATCTGTGGTCTGCTGCATTGCTATTGCAATATTATCTTGCTATAGATTACAAAAAACAGTGTCTAATATGATGAGCACAGATAACATTAATGCTCAGAGCACCCATACATATACTTTCCAATTTAAAAACAAAATATGTTTTGGAATTCCCCTATTTTAATGGTGGAGAAAAAAGGGGGTGGGAGATCACGTTTCCAAAGGTATGGTAGGAAATGACACCAACATAATCCAACATTGAAGCCTTATAGTTAGCACCCATTTTCATATCAGAATTCTGTGGCTAAACAGCTTTAGGGTTTTGTCTATACCCTAATATGAAGTAAAATGCCCATCTTTTTGCATTGTTTTTGTTACTACTCAGAAATAAAGACAATACAGTGGGGTTAAAGGGAGGCTTGTGCAATAACACAAAGAAAATACAGCAATAAAACCATCAAAGAACCTCACTATGTTAAACAGCATGTCTAATGTTGTTATAAAAAGGAAGAGATTGGAAGGGAAAATAAAGTAATAAATATAGAGACAAGAATGATTACTATAAAAACCTTGATGGAAAGGTTTCCAGGTAATACTCAATGTACCTTCTAATCTTTTCCATCCATGTGTGGAATAAATTATTTTATGTCCACCAAAGCATATGTGAATGTGCACCACAAGCAGAAACAAAAAAATCTAGTTGTGGGCACTCTGCTAAACAGCTGGGTGGCATTTGAATCTGCTTACAGGGAACACTGGTGGCATGTGACGTAGGCGAGGAACAAACAAACAAAAAGACTTTAAGGTATTATTGGACCATAAGGCCTTGCAAGGACAAATCAACTTCCCTCAGTATAGTGATTGGGTTGTTGTCAGAGCTCAGGTACCCATAAAAACAGGAGAACATTTCAAATGTTACCAGCACTTAGACAATTAAGGGCTTTAAAAACCTGCAGTGCCAATTTAAAATGAATCTGCATGTCTATGAGCTGCCAAAGTAAAGAATGCAAGGTGAGCACCAATGGAAAAAATTATTGGGTTCTTAGTATCCACTGGCAGCCAGCTTTTCTACCCACTCTCCTACCCTCTGCAAGCACCTCATGCTCACCTGCAGCCCCATGGATCAATTCCTTCTCCTCCCTCCCAGTGCCTCCCACCCATTGTGATCAGCTGTTCCGTGATGTGAAGGAGGTGCTGGGGGTGAAGGGGAGGAGCTGGGATAGGGGCAGGGCTCAGGGTAGGACCTGGGCAGGAAGAGGTGGGACATGTCAGAGTGGGTGTGAACTGGTGGTGGAGCATCCTAGAGACAAGGAAGAAGCCAGCAACTGCAGCGCCACTGCACTGTAAACAAGCTGTAGGCAGTGGAGCAGCTGTACTTCAAAATAAACAACAAGAGTTCATTCTTCAAAGGATATGCACACTTCTCATTAAGTATGTAGTTTTCCTTTTAAGATAATTTCTGGAGGCAACTTCATGATAGCAGTAGCATTTCTAGCTTCTGAATCCCAACCTGTATTTGAAATAACCCTTTCATTCAATTTATAGTCCACACCATGACAAAGAATCCTCTTTATTACCAAACTTATTATCACTCAAAATTCAATTTAGAGAAAAAAAAGAAATAATTTTAATCATGAGAAGTGCTTACCTTCCCTATGTGAAACAGAACTGTCAAGGTCTGCTACAGAAATAACTTTTTGACAGTTTTCTGAGAACTTGTACAAATAAATTCAGGTTATTGCAAAGATTTTATTGGTTAAAAAAGCCCTACAGTGTTGTCTAAATTCTAAGGACTCTTACTCATTTTTTTCTTTTAAATCAGTTTTCAGTAGGCAAATTTCCGTTGGTTTTAATGAGTGTTTGTAGAGCACAAACTAAATGTGTGTCAGAATAAAAACTGAAAAATGCCCCAAACTGGGCTGATTGCTGTTGTATAGTAGATTATATGATATACTTTATAAATATAAAAGGTACTTTGTTTTTGACAGGTAGCTAAGAGAAAAATAAAAGGTACATTTTTTTAACGTTACACAAATATGTGCAAAAACAACAATGAATTCTGTGGCACCATAAACAGGTACCTGTTAGTCTTAGGTGCCACAGGATTCCTCCTTATTTTTGCACATACAGGCTATCACAGCTCATATTTGTGCCCCTCTGATACAAATATTCTCAGTTTCTTCTCCCTACATCCTGTATTTGAGGGCTCCCAAGACCTTCATGGAGCCTACACCAGTTTTTCCCTTTGTTATTTTCCCCACTCGCTAAGTCACATGCCATGACAGCTGTACTTTGGCAGAAAAGGGCTTGATATAGATCCATCAGACCCTGAAAAAGCCAGTAGTCATTGCTGACTGACGTGAAGCATTCCTATCCCCAGAGCCTAAGCAATGCCACGAGCAATTTACCCAGACCCCACAAGTATTTTTCAGTCAGCAGAAATAGAAGCAGATTCTAGTACTTGGACTCAACTGAATTCTAAACGCAAACATCCTCCAATATGGATATTAGACTCTACTATAGCTTATATACTTGACTGTCTTAACAAGAATGCTACTTTACCCGTAGCAAGCATTTCCCATTATTTGTAACTCTCTGCCATTCTAAAGAACAAGAGATTTAATCACAAAGACCTCTATGTGGTAAGACTAGAACCTTATTATTCAGATTCTTACCACTGAACTCTCAGGTTTTGATCAAATGATATCTGGATCTGAATCACCCCTGGTCTTGCTTTTACAAAACTAAAATCCAGCTTCACTGACCCATCTCTAGCAGCAAATAATTCATTTAAAATCTCATGCAGTTTGCTTTTAGGTAATATTTATTTTGATATGCAATCACAAACGGCCCTTTGCTGTTCCCTGATGTTAAAGAATTTGACTTTATAGTCTATTACTAGCATATTATAAAGTGCAGTTGGTTGGTTTTTGCTCTAATGTATTGATAAAATGTCTTCTTTGACTATCATAAATTGCTTCTGGGACCTGTTTGGGGATACCAAACCCACATATCTGCAGTTTACAATACTTTGTATTATGTATGCAGCCCATAGCAGGACTCTATAATACTCAAGAGATAGACAAGGGAGTTCTTACAAACATTATTTCACCTATACTTTCCCTTCTAACTCAAATCACCTGAGCACAGCTAATCCCATTGCTGTCAGATACAATGCATACACCACCTGTCTAAATACATATGCATACCCAAAGTCTAAATAGCTCTCTCTTGTCCATCATTTTAATCTTCCAGGAACAACATTCTTTGTCTAGCTCAGCATCATCTATTATGTGAAATCAAATGCACTCTTCAATTAGGTAAACCTAATGAAAGTGCATTTCATGATTTTATTCCTTCAATTTATAAGATCCAGAATGCATAACCACCAAGTCCTAATTGTGGCACTCTTTATTTGTGTTCTTATCAGCAACCATCACTGTGAACTGAGTACTTAAAATAATTTTATACACATTACAACAGACCAGTACCAGTTTATCTTCTCAGTGTCTACGTACATATATGAGGCCAAATTTATGCAGGTGGTGGCCACCTGTAATTCTCATTAATGGGGCTGTTCCAAGGGGGCAGCAGTTTGCCCTGGGCCACCCATTTGAGTGGATGCCAAAATCAAGTGGCACTGTGACTTGGCATGCCGGGTTGTAACACCACTTACAGAAATTTGGCCCTGCACCTGTGGCTGGGCCAAACCTGAACAATGTGACCCTGAGTGCCAGGTCGCAGAGTTGGAAGAGGGAGCTGGGACCAGCCCCATGGGACAAGGCCAAGCCACTGACATAATATGGATGCATTGGGAATTTGCTGCCCAACTCCTCCTGCTCTGCCCACAACCACACCCACATACTCGTCTCTCTTCCTTTGGGAGTATTATTTTTTTTTTAAATGGGAGATGGGGAATTTGCCCTGGGCTATCAAAACCTGGCCCAACCCATTTACTTAAATTCAAGTGGCAAGCACTCAGCCCTTTTAAGGATTTGGCCCATGGTCTTTCCTCTATAGTCCTCTATTGGAGACCTCAGGTATATCCTTTTTTTATTACACAATGGAATCCTGTTTTCTTTGTAATGATTTTCATGCTAATAGGAACAGGTTCCTGAGCTTGCATCCTTTTCCCCAAACCCTCACTTGCTTGTATTTTGTCTAATTATACTGTAATTTCTTTGGGACGGAATATCTCACATGTACTCCATGCAAAATGTGCACCGACAGCCCCTTATAAAAAAAGAACTGAAATGTCTTGCAGGAGCACCCTGTAGCTCTGTACCAGAACACAAGAGATATTAGCAAGCTGCTTGAGTGATAGCTAGGTAGCCTGAGGATTCATTGGTCACAAATCCCATATTGGGCTGCTTATTCATAATGGGCCACAGCTGTTATACTACTTATAAGCTATAACAGTGTCTGTGCCCAAACTGTGCACATTCCCACACCCTATATGTCCAAGTTTGGAGGAGGGAAGAAATTTGTTCTGCACACAAAATCCATTTAACCAGTTTTTTTGCAGCTTACGTGAATTTCACTTGCAATTATTTATCTTGCTGCTGATTGGGAAATGGTATTTTGCATTTAAAAATGTCAATGAAAATGAATTTTTTGTTTTTGTTAAAAAATGCAGAATTTTTCCAGATTTTTACAACAAACCTTCAAGTGTGATTTATTCTATGAAAATCTGATTTTTTTGACAAAGTGGTGTTTTAAAATTTCCATTTTTCTCTAAAAAGACATTTTTCAATCAAAAAAGCATGAAGATGGAAAAATTTCAACCAGTTCTAGTATCTCTGTTTTTCGTGACTAAATACAAGTTTTCCTTTTATTTTCCTTTCAATAACTACAAACTCCCTTTCATAGTCTTTGGAGTTCTTGTTTGCCTTACTCCTGACAAAGCCTGACAGCGAGATGGCTGGCTGTTTTCTCATAGTGCACTACATTTACATTGGAGCTCTCAGACTGTGCTCTCCACTTTCCACAGCTGCAGCTGTTAACCTAGGGTTTTACCGAGATTTGCATTTCAAATAAAATCAGTGGAAGCAATGAACTATAAAGTAGATTGAAGATTTGCATAGAAAACAAAAGCTTTTCATTTATCAGAGCTCAACAGCTACTGTATTGTGGGAAAGTATCAAAATGTGGACAACTTGTCAAGAGCCATAATAATGACTACTCTGGTCAGGACTAGACAATGTTTAATTCTGAATACACTACTCAGCACACCCAAGAGCATGTATAAGAGTCCAAGAAGGTTTTCTGTAATTAATAATGGGCCTGATTCTCTAATCTGTTGCCCCAACTTTATGCGGATATAGCTCTGTTGAGTAAATGGAGTTACACAAGTATAAAACCAGTGCTATGAAGAGGAGTCTAAGTGCCAATAACTCTGTCTTTATCACTCCTATTATCTATGAAAACATTGGAATTTGGAGCACTGTACAATGTAGCCTTCATCAGATAGGAGCATGATTTGTGTTTCTCAAAAGCCACCTACTTATTTCTACATCATTCTCATAGGGTATGTCTACACTTTCACCCTCTTTCAAGAGGGATGCAAATGAAGACATTCAAAATTGCAAATGAAGCTGGGATTTAAATATCCCGTGCTTCATTTGCATATTCGTGTTATGGCGCTATTTCAAAATAACAGATGCTGTTAAGACACGGTTATTTTGAGAGAAAATCCTTCTCTCGAAATAACTAGTAAACCTCATTGTATGAGAAATAAGGGTTATTTCGAGAGAAGGGTTTTCTCTCAAAATAACCAAGTCTTAACAGTGTCTGTTATTTCGAAATAGCGCTATTTCGAAATCGTGCCATAATGCGAATATGCAAATGAAGCACGGGATATTTAAATCCCGGCTTCATGTGCAATTTCAAATGTCTTCATTTGCATCCCTCTCTCGAAAGAGGGTGCAAGTGTAGACATACCCCTAGACAATTTCTCTCCTATATTGACCCAGAATTTTGATTTATAAGGAAATGTACACTGGAAACTAGTTTAATGTACGATTTACACAATTCTAGTCAATATTAGTTCACAGTCTAGCAAAAAATATGCTGATGGAGCAAAGTTGTATAGTAAACTGCAACATCCCTGTAAAATTACATCAACAACATTCTACAGAAAATTATTGGAACAACTATCCTGTATCATTACTTCATTATGACAATGCTTTAATGTATACTTTGACAGATATGGCAATTTCTTTTTACTGTATTAAGTTTATTTTTCATTGTGAGTCAAGGGTTATATGTAATTCCATGAGGGAGACCACTGCCCTGAAAAAACTAAGGGAAGTGTTAGGCATATTTACTCAGATTGTAAAATCTCCTGGCAGGTGTTACCAGCTGGGGTGGCTTGCATATACTGGTACTGCCACAGGACTCCTTGTCACTTTTGCGGATCCAGACTAACACAGCTACCCCTCTGATACTTGGTTCAAACGAGATTATCTCAAGCCCAGCAGACAAAAAGACTTTTGGATAAAGAGCTGAGTTTAAACTGACTGACGGCCTGATTTCTGAATCAGAAAAATCACCTTTTTGTCCCTTTCTTCTTGGAAAGAGTTGGACAGACTCGACCTATTTGTGGGGGTTCTCGTTATAGAGAAAAAAGAGTTATAAATTTGTAATCACAGAAGAATTAGCATATGTTAGGGATGTTATTTTAATATTATCTCTGTGCTGTTTAATAGCCTTCAAGGAGAAAGTAAACGAGCCTCCGGAGGCAGTCTGACTTGCTGGGGACCTCAATGTAGGCAGGGAATTGTGGGCTGAGTTGGGAGGGAGAGAGATGCACATCTCCACCCAAGTAACGGCTAGGGAGCTGGAAGCCTAAAAGTAAAAAGTCTGTAGCTAAAACAGACAGATTAAAGATAGATTAAAGCACAGAGAATTGCTTCCGTGGGATTCAGCTTTAGTTTCAGTATAAGGGGACTCAGCACAGAGGAGTTTAACCAAACCACAAAACAAAGAAAATAACTTGATTGCATCTATTGAACATTCCCTATCTACTCATATATCCATACTTTCAAGGTCCAGTCCATTTTTAAGCACAGGTATTCCTGCCTGGTTCAATTCATTTTTCTGCCCCCCCGCCCCCAGCTCCTGGTTTTGAACTCCCAAGAAGGGAGACTGAAGCAAGCAACCCGTTTTTCAATTCATATCTTCCCACTGGCTCTCCTGGCTTCCTGCCAACACCACCTCCTGGATTTTTCAGGAATTCTCTGAGTTTAACTCTTTATGGGCAGTACTCCTCCCATCCATTACACATATTCATTCAGAACTCATGGTGAGGTAGGAAACTTTAAATAAAGGAAAAGTGAAAAAAAAATCACTGTACTGGCACTGGACAAACACACATGAATCTGAAGCAGTCAAGTGTATCAGAGTCTAAACAGTTTTGTTTTCATTCGTACAAAAGTTTTCAGTTACTGCAAACCATGTGTTTGATTCAGACGGCTTTTTATGGACAGTCACATCAGCTCATGTCCTGGGTTTTCAGAAAATCAGATCTGCACTGATTTCTTTAACTGATGAAGAAAGAATAAGCCTGCAATATTCTGTACTAGATGGTTATTTTCAGTCACTCAAGATACTATGATTACCAAAAGTAATGAACCATATTATTACATTTCTAAATATTTAATACCTCATTTTAATCTGACAGTCAATCAGGTTAACTGTTTTGCTTCAGCATTTCTTTTCAGGTGCAGCAATAGTATGTGTCTCTCTGATATCCATGTGATAGTGCCTACAGATCAGATATCTAAACATCTAAATATATCAATTGTGCCTACAATTAAGGCTAGCAGGGGAAGACAAGAGACTAAACATCTAGAAATTATAAAATGATGCAGGAAGCCACTTAAAATCTTAAGTCTTACAGTAAAGACTCAAACTTACGAGCTTTCTCCTGAATAAGAATGGTTTAAGTATGTAAGTGCCTTCCTACCTCAAATGTCTTAATTTATTGTATGATTATCCTATGCTTTTCATACTAGGTCTTTAAACGAGAAGAATGCTGATAACATTTAACATTAAACTGCTGCATAGAATTTTTTTAAATCTATAATTATGTCTAATGCAAGCACCTGTTCAGGCTTTCAGATTCAGGACAGAAGAAGGAATGTAAGAATGTGTCTGGATCTTGCATTAAATTATATTTTTTTCTTAATAAGGCAAGCTTTATTCCTAGCTCAGCACAAGCTTATCTAATCTAGTCAGAGTTCATAGAACCAGACACAACCATAACATAATTTCCTGACAAAACTTTGTTTTTCTATATTTCCCTTTGGGATCCTGGTATGCTTCTCTTCACAAGCTACATTATATTCTCTGTATGGTCTTTTTATTTTAGCAGCAACCACTAGCACAGCTACCATTAATGCAATGTCAGCACTTCCTTTATAAACTTCTATTTTCAGTGGTTTATACCTCAGATATTATAATTTGCTCCATTCTGGGGGGGGGGGAACGTTTAAAGTCCAGGGGCAGTCTTTCATTAAACTAATATTTTTAGACGCTTGTTCCCTGTTTTAAGGACAATAAAAAAAAATACAGGTTCAACCTCTCTAGTCCAGCACTCTCTGGTCCAACAACATCTGTGGTCCAGTGTGAATTTAGTTAGCTGGATGTCCACTTATCATGGGGCTGGCCAAGTTTTCCATGGTCCAATAAAGTTTGTTTACAGCCACCAGTCTTGGCTCTCAGTGTTCTGTGCTGCTATTTAGTGCTAATTTACCCCTAAATGTCTTCTAACAGTTCAGTAAGCAGTGGAAATGTTGGTAATGCTGCTAGACAATATTAACCTCTGGTGGTTCAGCAAATTTTCTGGTTCAGCACCAGTCAGGTTCTCTGCCGGACTAGAGAGGTTCAACCTGTACAAAGTGTAGTTTTTTAGGCAGATTCAAACAAAGAAAGCTACTAGCTTCTACCTAAAATAATCTTTGTTAGGATAAACCATTATAGGGGACACATTACTCACAGCCACCTTCATTTGGATTTCATGGACCTTCTGCTGAGGTATCTGGTTCTAACTACTGTTAGACACAGGATACTGTACTTGCTGGACCAGGGATCTCATCCAGATTGGAAATTACTATGTTTCATAGTTTGATGGTCTTAGAATGTAAAGACATGACAATTAAAAAAAGAAACAGGGACTGGAGGAGGCAAAAATACATGAGCACAATGTTGCCCAATAAGAGTATTATGGTCCAATTATCTGTTCATAAATTCATTTTGTGGGGTGGAGAAGAGAAAGGGGCTAATAGAATCATAAAAATACAGGGCTGGAAGGTTATCAAGTCCCCTGCATTCCAGCAGGACCAAGTAAACCTAGACTATCCCTGATGGGTTTTTGTCCAGCCTGTTCTTGAAAAATCTCCAATGATTTTCACAACCTCCATCAGACTGGCTAACCTGCGCTCTACAAAAGAGAGATGAAATCCACAAGTGGAGTCTGTTCCCATTCACCGCTTATTCATGCAGGAATGTCAAAAAGCCTTTGAGTGAGGTGCCACACTTATGAAAGATATGGACAAAGTGGAGAGAGTCCAGTGGAGATCAACTAAAATTATAAGAGGTTTAGAAAACCTAATCAATGAGGAATATTTAGTACGGTGAATAGAAGACCGAGTGGGAACCTGATTAGGCTTCGGAAGTAATTGGCTTAATCTGCTGCAAGGGAGATTTAGATTACATATATGGAAAAACTTTCTAACTTGTCAAACAGGTCAGTCAGCTCCATAGCACAATATTCCCGTGCCATGTGAACTATGTGGTGAATGGAAGGAAAGCCAGGATTGAGACTAGAGGGTCATGGTTTGTCCAGCAGCCCCACAGAAATTAACATAGCCAGATACATGGGCATGCAGAGAACACTCTCCACTGGAGAAATCCCTTTAAAAGGAGAGTTTTGGGGGAAATTGCCAGCTGGAAAAATTCATTGGAACTTAACTGCCAGAATACTATGACAGAGCGGGCAAGAGCCACTACGGAAGCACAGGACTTCTGAATAGTTAGCCCCATATTTCTAAGAGCTCCCCAGTGACCTCAATAGATCTCAGGGATTTTAAACCCTGGCTGTCCCAAAGAGGAGCAAACCTATAGATCTAATGAGAGGATAAAACTCACTTGAATTAAAATTCTGTTTTAATTATATTATCTGCACTATGCTGGGATCTAAATTATAGTATGTCTGATATGAAGTTAATACAGATTAACAGGAGATCTTAGGGTTTGGAATATCGGTAATACTGAGTCCTTTTTAAACAATGTATATTTGATCATGCATGAATTATATATATAAAAACTGCCCACTAGGTGCCTGTGAAATAATGGTATCTTTGTAAACTTCAGAAGAAAAAATTAACAGTTAAAGAATGTATAGTATCACTGATTACCCTATGTTTCCAGTGAAGTCATAAAAAGGAAATAAGTATTAAGAAACACTTTTCATAACAATATGGGCCAAATTTTCTAACTCAGGCATTTAAATCAAAATACATATACAACAGGCAAATCGGTAATTGTGGATAGAAAATACATAGGCAGCGGAACATCAAATTGACAACTTCATGTACAGTCTCCCATCTGGATGCACATTTTTAATTTTACTTGTACAATTTAGGTTCTTATCTTGTCCTTGTTGTATTAACAAAAGGAGATTCTTCATTGTAAAAAATAAGCAATTAAATTTCTGAAGTATTTGCCCATGTTAATATTTACTCTTTGTTTTTTGTGCTTTCTGCTAAAGTTAGAACAATACTGTGATTGCATTATCAATAAAGGCAAGAGATGACTTTTTTTAAAGTATGTTTTTAATTAAATTACCTTGAATTGGTATTATCAATACACTGGGCATAGCAATGAGCAAGGTATTTCCTCACTGAAAAGTTAGCTACTTTACAAAGTAAACTTTCAAAAAAATTGTCTGGGCTGTAAGAATTTCTCCTTTAAACAATGGTTATCTGAGATGATGTGTGAAGAGCAAATGCAAAATACAACATACTACACTGATTATTACATGAAAAATGTGTTAAGTCTTAGTGTAAGCTATTAATAATATTCCCTCCCAGGGGAAAAAAAAATCTATATTACATTGAAAATAGCTAATTTCCCTTGAGTAGCTTCTAAAATATGACCTTTTTTCTGTGGGTCCAGATTCAACAGAATATATCTATGGTTTGCCAAGCAGGAGTAAGGTACAGACAGTGGTTACATGGCAGCTTGCCATAGCCAAGAAATCATCCCCCCAGGGGATGGGAAAGAGAAGAGAGAAGAGCTTCATACTGGGTATTGGACTGGACAACTGCTCAAGGAAGAAGATTCTGCTCCATAGCATATTATTGCCTGCTCTTCTCTCCTTCCAGCTAGGGTTGGTCTAATTCTCCTATATGGCTGCCAGCAGGAACATCTCAGAAATAAATAGAGGTAACCATTATGTTAATTTAATAGTTACCCGGAAATAGAGAAAGGACACCTGGATAAATGGTTTCTATATCTTGTAACAAATAAAGTTTCAAACAAGTTACTTCTCTCAGTTAGCCATTGTGGCGGGAGACTCTCCACCAAAAACATTGGGGGTGTGGAGAGAGAAAGTGTGTCTGCCATTTTTTAGGATAGGGACATTCTTTGGATTATGTGATCTCTATGTCTCATAGGTCACAACTTCTCATTGAAAGAATTCAGATATCTTTGGGCCACAATCCCTTAGAATTCACGTCAGCTGCATCAGGATGTCAAAGGAGTCGCTGATCATACTTGCATCCCCCTAAGAACTCAGATACCAGATACTGTAAGAAATCTAGGTCATATTACAGACTCTGTTTCTGAAAAATGGACTGATTATTGGCATTCTACTGGAGACAATATAACAAACATGAGGAAATGGAGCCATCTCTGATGTTTCAAAACTTCTATTACCAGTAGCGACAGAAATAAATATTTTTCCACACAGTGTTCCAAGAGCATGAAATTGATAAAGTAGACAAATAATTCTATGTAAATCAAAATATAGAGACAGATGTACATTCTGGTATAGTTCTAATACACTGTATTATTTCAGTCAGGTAAATCATCTTTTAGCACATGGATTAGTAAATGGTGCAATAACAGTAAATCTTTGCCATTTTTTTTTTTTTGCCATTAGGGACAAGCAGAGATTTTGTACCAAGAGCATACCCATCCTGTCTATTTACCAGTTATGTTCCCCTGGATATATTTCTCAGACTTTCTCCACACACATACATGCTCCCCCAGACAGCTGCTGTCATTGATACTTCATTACCTCCTCTGCCTTACAGAACAGAATTTGCCACCTTTAGGGAAGCTGTATTAACACTGACCTATTAATCATCCAGCAGGGAATGCTCATACAAGCCTTTCTACTAGCACCCACCCTCTTTAGACAAAGCAAGTCTTATATACTCGGCTTCTAACAACATAAAAATGAATGTTGTGGTGGGACTCTTATTTTGCAGAAATTGACTTATTAAAATTGAGTTTATTATGTATTTTCTTTTTACTAGCAGGGTTGGCAAAGGTTTTGCTTAAAAGATGATCTAATCGTTTATTTGACAAGTACGTCTCATGACATGAGCTATGAGAACTTAAGAGAAAGACACATGCAGTTAATTATCTAAGCAGAAAATTGTGTTTTGTAGAAAATATGTAAAATATTTAGCTGACTGTAAAACCTGAAGCTGTACCTGGAAAGACAAACTTCTTTCAGGATTATCTACACTGCATTTTAAGTACTACCTATAAAGGCCCTGGAGCAATGTACTTGAATTTTTTAAAAATTAAAATGAAAAAGTAATTCATTTAAAATTAGATGAACTGCATTACTCTGAATTTTAGCCTTTGGGCATTATTAATGTTCACAGTAATAGGTGTCATGCTGGGTTCTAATAAACTGATTAAAATTATTTAATGAAAATCTACCACCTGTATAATGTAAAAAAAGTATACTAGTGCTTCTAAAACAAGTTGCTTGAATTGATTTTATTCTAGGATTCACAGTCTTAAGTTTATTATATTAGTATTTCCCCATCAGCTGCATCTGTGCCCTGTACTCCTGCAACAAGGAGTGTAACAATGTTTAATTTAATCAGCTTCTTCCATTATCACATGTATTCACTGTCCTCCTCTTAACATTTTGATAGATAAAGATCCCTATGTGAAGTAAAAACTGTATCCTTTGGTGAATTATCAAAGAGATCTCCGTGGGATATCAAAGTCATTCTCCATGCAGAACAGAGAAAATTACTAAAACAATACAATGTATCTAGATCTATTGTAGTTTGATGTACATGATGTAATATTTCATTAGCATAATCAGAAGCAGATTCATAACATCTTATTTTTCCAGCCACCATCCCTTTTGCTTGAAGGGAGATTTCAATACTCTACTGCTTCTTGGAGAAAGTTTGTAATCTGACTGCAAAAATGTCAGGTGAAATTAGATCACAGAAGGCAGAAAATGTTATTTTAGATGTGAAAGTTAGAAATCTTGCTGGTTACACATACACTGTGTAATTACAGATTCATGAATTATACTTCATTAGAATGACAAAGTGTCAGTGCTGGAGAGACATTTAACCTAGCTAATAAAAGAACAGCAAGCTTTGAAGATCACCATCAGTTAAAAAAAAAAAATAGAGGAATGATAGGTGCATGATAATTTCACTAGGGTATTTTTATGCTCTTTCCAAAGATTAAAATCTTTTCATTTAATGGAATTTCCCTTCTTTGTTATCCTGTGGGGTTTAGTATTTTCTTTCAGCAAAAAAATGAGAAGATTGATGTGAGACTTCCATGATTTGTACTGGGAATTTCCTATATCTCTTGTTGTTATCAGGGTTATTTTTGTCCTGGTCTTTAAAAGCATGAATATTTAAAAGGCTGGTGTAGTAAATACTCTAATGGACTAAAATTAACTGGGAAGTTCTTGCAAAATGTTAAACCGATGATTACAGTTTATGATGGCTTTAAAGAACATTTAGAGACATGGTTAAAGAAAAAGGTATTTGCATGCAAAATAGGGGCAACACAAACATGGGGTCTGATTCGCCTTCCACTGAAATCAATGGTAAAATTCCCATAAACTTCAAGAGAAGCACTACTGGTTTCTACGATTACATGACTAGATGGATTTATAAAGCTACAAAACTCACTTTGAACCCTGGATGTCCAACAGAAAGGAAATTTTATGGCAGGTAAGTCAAATTAGCCATGTTTGCAAAGCAATAAAATAAATTCCTTGGGAAAGTACTGAATTTAGTTATTATTGTCCCCCAAGCCTTTTCTTTGTCTCACTCCAAAATTTTCAAAGATGGCTACATTTTAGTAGAAACACTGTCAGACATTTTTGATGGGGTGCAGTCTCAGAAGACCCCATGGAGCTGCTTCCTGGAGTGCTGACAAAGCCACTGACACTCGCCCCCCTTGCTCTCTGGGGCGTCTCATCACCAGGTCCTGTTGGGCCAGATCTCCTGGTCTCCCCCAGCCAAAGCACAGAGCTGAGATCACTGCCCCTCCCTCCAAGGAGCAATACAGACACTGAAACTCTTCAGGTGTGAGGAGAATGTAGTTTTGGGCACAGTTTTCAGGAAACCCGCTCCCCAAGTGGGATCAGAATCCCAAATAAATCATTCAGGTAATCCCCCTTTAACAATGAAAGGAGGATGTACACACTGATTGCTCCCCCAGGTAACAATTATTTATACTAGGCCTGATAGTAAAGGTAAAAGTGATTTTATTATTATAAGCAGTAGGATTTAAGTGGTTGCAAATGGAAACAGGTAGAGCAAAGTAGATTACAAATTTAAAATAACAGAAAACACATAGCCAGTTCTAACACTAAAAGCTCAGTGTAAACTTACCCTAAAACTTCTTATTTTAGCTAAACCTCTAAGCCTGGGAATATCTTTTTATCCTGGGGTCGCCGGTTCACTCTCTTTGGAGTGACATCCCAGCCAAAGACAAAGAGACTGCTAGCTTTCCATTGTTTTATTGATTCCAGTTAGGGCCTGAATTCTTGGTCTCTACAGTCCATCCTTCCATGGAAAATTACCAGTTGACGGAGGGGGCACATGACTTCCTAAGACTGTTTACAGGTGATCACCCGGGGTACGTCTAGACTACACCTCTCTGTTGACAGAGAGCTGTAGATTAGGCACGTCGAAATTGCTAATGAAGCAGGGATTTAAATATCCTGCGCTTCATTAGCATAAACATGGCCGCTGCTTTTTTCGAAACGGAGCTTTTTCGAAAAACAGCAGTCTAGACCCGGATCTGTCGAAAATAAACCCTTTTTCAACAGATCCTGTATTCCTCAAAAAATGGTTTACAGGATTGGTCGAAAAAGGGTTTATTTTCGACAGATCCGCGTCTAGACTGCCGGGGGTTTTTTCGAAAAAGATCCATTTCGAAAAAAAGCAGCAGCCATGTTTATGCTAATGAAGCACGGGATATTTAAATCCCTGCTTCATTAGCAATTTTGACATGCCTAATCTACATCTCTCTGTCGACAGAGAGGTAGTCTAGACACAGCCCCAGACATTGAGGGAAACACCCTAGATGGCTTTCATTTGCACATCTGAACCCATAACCATTCCATATTTCTAACTTTACATACAAGAATGATACAGACACCAAAATAAAATATATAGATCTAACAGATTGTGACATTAAGATTGCTAATTTTCCTGAAGTATTTTGTCCAAAGCATCTTCGATTTCTGCATATTTGTGTCCATAAGTCAATTTCCTAAAGCATGGGGAGGGGGTGAAACTGTCACAACATCATTTTATTAAAGGATCAAAATAAATATAATAAAAACAAACATTGTAAAGTCACTCTAATATATTAATACTAATCAATCCTGCAAAACTAGGAAAAGCAATTGCTTGTTTTACATACACATTGTATGATTTCTCATTATCTGTTCATATGAATGTGTCTTTCATTTGCTGGGAGATTATCGATTTATGGTTTCCTACTTCATGTCTTATACACGTCTTAATTGTGAACTGTATCTTACATATTGCCTTAGTTTTTTCCTCAGTGGTTGCAGATATCCTCCACACACACCACTACAGGAATTGATATTAAACAATGGAGCTGGCTTACAAATAGAACACACAATATTACCAATGGCAAGTCCTCATTCACATGAGTTGGCTCCTATGTGATTATTCTCATAAAGCCATTCAAGTGTTTGCAAGAGACTGACCCCAAATATAATTCTTTCAAATTTTTGCATCTAGGAGGCACCACAATTTGATTTGCATCTTAGACTATGGTGCTTCTGGTAACATTTTTGTTTGAGGTTAGTCACTTGTAGCTACTGTCCAGGCATGTTTTGAATCCTATATTAGTTATTCTGAGACAAGCACAGGTAAGTAATCTCTGAGAAGACCAACAACTGCTTCTAATGAAACCTAAAATCACAATAAAATAGTATGACAAGAATATAGTGGGAACTAAAGAGACTACTTTGGTCTGTTAAAGTTAATTCTTTTAAATATTTTTTCATTAACATTTGTTTCTTCAATGGCTCTGGAATCTTTGAATGGGCAAACGTCTAACAGAAGAGACATTTTAACACACACACACACACACACACACACACACACACACCCACCCACCCCCACCCCTAATTTTACAATATCTTCTATTAATACAGGGATCTCTCCTTGCCTAAATAAACTGCTACTATGAACGCATGTGCAAGGCCTGTAAGGTACGACAGATGTGATAGTGTGATAATGCTTTGAAGTCATATTGCATTTGAAAGATATGCATTAGAACTCTGCATACTAAAATTCGACCAGGTCATAATTCATACTGGTGGAATTTAAATTACCCTGCACCGCATCATGTTAAGGTGTTCTAATTAACCCCGGGGCCAGGAGATAAGCAGCCATGCTGACTGGGGGATGGTATTCTAGAGATGACAAAAGGCATACGAACTAGTCCAGGGATGGGTAATACATTTTGATGGGGGGTGGACTCCAAAAGTAGTAAGTGGTCAAAGGCCACACTTTTCTATGGAAGATGTGTGGGGTATGGGATGGAGGCTGGGTGCAGAAAGGAGCTTGGGGTGCAGTACTGGGGTGCAGGAGAAGGTGCAGAGTCTGAGAAGGAGTTTGGGGGAAGAAGGGGGTTGTGACTTGGAGCAAGGATTGGGGTACAGGGTTCAGGAAGGGGTAGGAGTACAGGAGTGGATTTTGACCTGGGGGAGGAGTGTAGGAGGAGCAAGGTCTGGAAGGCAGTTGTGACCTGACAGAGGAGGAGTGCAGAGGGTTTGGATGGTGACCTGGAGCAGGAGATTGGGGTGCAGGGGAGGATTCTGGCCTGGGGGAAGAGTGTAGGAGGGGGTGTAGAGTTTGGGAGGGAGTTGTGACTTGGAGTGGGGGGTCAGGAGTGCAGAGGATTTGAGTGGTGACCTAGGAAGGAAGGGATGGTGATATCGGGCAGGGAGTTGGGGAATGAACGGATGAGTGCCAGAGGAAGGCTCTGACCAGGAGGCACTTACCTTAGGCAGCTCCTGGCCAGCAGCCCAACAGAAACCCTGAGCAGATTCCTGCAGTCCCAGGTGGCTCAAAATGGCTGGAGGCTCCCTCCAAGGGCTGCTCTGTGCTGCACGTCCCTGTCCCCAGCCCAATCCTCACAGTTCCACTTGGCCTGTTTCCCCTCCCCTGCAAAGTTTTTAATCCCCCGTCCCATGCCAGAAGCATGTGACACCTAGAGAGCGCCAACAGCTGTTTTGCACAGCATTGGGCCGCAGCAAGGAGACACCGTGCCCCAGGGTATCGGCAGGGTGGGCCGCATCAAAAGGCTTGGTGAGCCAGATCTGGCCAGCAGACCATATCTTGTCTGCTCAAGAACTAGTCAATCCCACCATTGCGCCTGCAGGATAAGAACATAAGAGTAGCCATTCTGGGGTCAAGCCAAAGGTCCATCTAGCCCAGTATCCGGTCTTTTGAATGGAAAGGTCACAATTAAACCAAAATATGAGGGTAATCAAAATGTCATTTAGTTTATTTCCATGTAGCTTTTTAACTTATATCCTGTAAGCACTTCTGGATTTAGTATGACCAATATATACCAGAAAAGGCATATATTTCCAGAGACACGTGGCAGCAGTTAAAAGTATTTAACTCTCATGTGAAGTAAACCTTTGTTAGATGATAGGCAGTATTTCACCAGCTTGCATTTTATGCTTGCATTATGCTTTGCATAAACATTTCACTTTCACAGGTTTATATGTAACGTTAAACCTGCTGATTCATAGCCAACTATATCAGAGTCCAAAATAAGGGGAAATATTTGTCTTCCTGTTCAACAGAGCACCGTAACTCAGTATCACTATTACACGTTTTATGTAATAATGTTACAAAAAATATAGAATCATCTCCAAAACCAATCCCCAAACTATAGATTTATAAATGGAATTCTTCAATAGTGGGAAAAGTTCTGCTCTCATTTACATTGGTGCATATCTGAAGTGACACCACTATAGTCAGTAAAATTACTCAAAATTTACATTTGTGAAAATGGGAGCAAAATGTGGTTCAAGTGAATATAACAGTATTTTAATATAAACATCTGGCTACATGATTTTAAAGCAGAAGCAGACATCTGTGTGAAACTCTACATGCGCCTGTACCTGTGCATGCAAATCAGCTGAATAAATGTAGAGATGTAGGCATCTGCATGTGCAACTTCCAATTTTTGCATCTCATTAAGAGATCTGTGCATGCAAATCTGGGGAGGTACAGGACTTCAGATCATACTTCTTAGCCTTAATTCTTGAGAGACATGTGGTGGTAAGTCAGTCATGTGGTGGTAAGATGCAGAGCCTTTTATCTCTGTTTCATTTCAAGCCAAGTGGATAGAGACCTATAAATTGACAGGTGGTTGATGACAGACAGTTGGGGGATCTCAGTTTGAGTTCTCATGAAGAACATACAAAACAAACCATTTTCATTGGCTTCCTTCTTGGCCCTCCAAGTAGAAAAATCTATTATAGGAGGTTGAAGCAGGACATGAAAGAATATCACCTTTACAAATAGGCCTTCCAAGTAAGGTTGATGTCATAGCAGTTTCTGATTATTTGGTGGGTAGTTAGGACATTATGGTATCTTATCTAAATTCCAATTTAATATCAATATAGCATGTTTTTAGTGCATTGTGGTCACCTAAAATATATTATAACCTTTGACAGAATTTGTTTTATACTTATATGTATGTTAGCTATAATGCACTATGCTCAGTCAAAAACTAGTAGTATTCTCTTGAGCAGGTGATGTTACAGTATCCCTGGTGCCTCAGACATTTTCCTTTCTCTTTCAGAAAGGCACATCAAACATTTGGGGGGAGGAGGAGATTGAGTTATATTAAACTCAACAAGTAATTCCAATCCTACTTGCTTAGGACTCAGGTCTTTAATTTCATGCTGCGTTCTAAATTCAGCAGGGGGGCAGAAAGAAGTACATGCCTTTTTAGAGTTGTTAAGAGTATAGCTTCAGCAGGGAAAAGTTTGGATCTTTAAAGATGCATTCTTACAACACAGAGACTATAATGTTTGTAAGATTTTGAATACATATGCTCTCTGACATTTCTATTTACTTACATACTCACATACACACTTTCAGAAGCACTCACCTTTGGCTTTCCTCTCTTCCCACTGGCTCTTTAATGGGAGACGGTTAGGACAATACTGAACATTTTAAAAAAATCTCTCTTCCCCCAATGTATTAATTACACTTCAAATCCTGGTCCCTACTCATAACCCAACACAACTGGCAGTGAGTGGGAGAACTACATGAAGAGTAGGAATCCAGGGCAGCTGAATCCAGACCATCAGCATCCACTAATGAAGCTGTTGCTATAAAGTTTTTGACCAATGTATCCAAATAACTACTGATCCAACAGCCACCCTTCCAGCATGCTCTCAGATCACCAATGGGCCTATATTCAAGGCACATGTGGATCCAGGTGCATAGTCTACCTATGATTATATGCTGCCTCTCCCTCAATGATTACAATGCATTTGGAGTCTGCTGCACTCCTACACCACAGGATTTGTCCCTTAGCTTTTACAGAACATTTCCAAGTAAAATATATGAAATTAAAGCCCAGGCAAATGTCAATACAAAATATGCTATAGAAATGTACATTAAATCTACATATTTAATAATTCATTCTTATAATAGCTACTATTTGTTACTATCTGTTTATTGTATTGTTACAAATACAGAAATTGCCAATGCCATCTACTGGTAAAAAAGCAGAAATGAACATAATTTTTTAATCAATCATTCTATTTCTGAACAAAGGCTGGATAACAATTAATAGTCTTTTTGTTCTGTTTTTGTTAATAATTTAAGATAAAAACAGTTGCAAATTGTAATTAAATGTTGAACTTTTTATGTAGATACCATTTGGAGTAAATGTGCGAACCTTAAAATCTGTGCTACTGCTATCATATAACAATGCTCAAATGTGAAAGGACTTTGAAAGTAATAAGAATTATATTTGAAGGCGGGTGAGAAAATTTGTAAAGATTTGTTTATTAGCCTCTTGTTCTTGTTTCTGTTTCCTCTTCATGAACAATTTTTGACAAACTACACTCAAAAGTTCTTAGCAAATTTTTTGATAATATTCCAAGTGCATATAAAATCTATAGCACTTTAAAGCAGCAGTGTCTGATTGTGAATGGTGTTGTTATCTATTGCAATCATGACCAAAAATCTCATGGAATTTATTCACATTATGACCACAAATAGCCATCTGGTAGCAGAATATACGAACACTAAACAGCTTAAAATAGTTCCTTTTGACACAATTACAACAGTAAGGCAAATTCATTTAAACCCACCCTGAAGGTAGCTTGATCCTGAATATCATATTATTTGAGCAGTTAAATTTATCTTCATCTTATTCTTAGCCATGCTTACACATGGGGCATTTAACACCTCTAGTCTGCACAGCAACTGAAACAAGTTACTACAGCCGAACAAAGCTACTCATGAAAAACTTCCTAACTGTCAGGGTGGTTAAACACTGGAATAAATTGCCTTAAGGAGGTTGTGGAATCTCCATCACTGGAGATATTGGATATACATCTATCAGGGATGATCTAAATGGTACTTTGTCCTAAGCAAGGGCAGGGGACTGGACTCGACCTCTCGGGTCCTTTCCTGTTCTAGTATTCTATGATTCTGTGGTTGACTCTGGTCATGCAGAATGTGCTGAGATATGATAGAGGATGGTAAGGTTCAAAGAGACTCAAAATTAGAGCCCTGGGTATCAAGAGATGGCACATAAGGGAATGTTCACTGACAGAGACACCAAGAGTGCCCAGGAGGGGAAAAAAAATCAGAAGAAAATTGCTTGGAAGGGTCAAGTGGACATTTTAACTTCTCGTGGTTAAGTTAGCAGAGGTGAAGCCAAAATCAGTGGCAGTGTCTGAGCAGATTACTTCTAGGTTCATGTTGGACAAAGGTAAAAGCCAAAGAGGAGCTTGACAGCATGTCTAATTATATCAAGAGAGGCAAGAACTGTAGAAGTTTAAGATTTAATAAGCCTGGATTCTGCTGTTCCACATCTTAAAAATTTAAGTCTTCTGAAAAGAAGGGAGCATAGAGGAGTAGTGCCATGGAGAGAAAACAGGTTAGAGTTAGAATGTAGATAAAGAACGTACATAAATATTTCCTTTTGGTCAAATGCAGAAGTCTGGTTAAGATCCACTAAATCAAATGCTGAGGGTGGCTCCGGTCAGCACTGGTACTCCTGGAAGTTGTTCCCATTGGCCTGCCTCTGTGAAGACAGCGCCAAGCTCAGCTTAAGGTAAGCCGACTCCAGCTTACTTTATTTTATGTAGCTGGAGTTGCGTATCTTAACCTGACCTTCCGGGTTAAGTATAGACCTGGTCTAACTAATGGACCAGACATTAAGGAGATTGAGTCTGAAGAGCAGTGGAATTGTAAAGGGACTTGATGTACCAGTGCTTTGCTGTGTACACAAGACATTCAATGCCATATAATCCTCTTGTAGCAAAAAAATGTTATTTCCCCTAACATGGATTTCATTATAGAGAGAGCAGCTTTATTACTAATAGTAGTTTCCAATCACATACACAGTGTGTATGGAGACGTGCGAACACACAAGAAGTCACTATCTCTTCTCTGAAGAGCTTACCCTTTACAAACTATAAAAGGACTCTCCTTCTCACCACCAGTAAGGACCCAGCAATTTCAGAAGCCATCTGTAAATGCCTTCAGGAAGGACATATAATCACTCACACTGCAGGACAGCTGTAGAAAACAAACACCTTCAATCCTACAATAATATTGGACTTCCTTCTTCCCGGTTTCCACTAGCAGAGATGCAACAAGACTGGAAACCAAGGGTTCTCTCTTACTCTTTCCTCCTGAAGTCTATGTATAGCAGTTCAGGAGCACCAATGTTAATAGCTTGGGAAGCCCTCGTGTAAACATGCCACCATTATTTCAAGCACTGTACCATCCTACCTAATCAAGCAAGATCTAATTACACTATTGCTAAAATGATGGCAGCAGTCAATGACCCAGCTACACAAAGGCTCCCAAATTGCATACACTGGTGGAGCTGAACCAGTGATAGCAATGGTGAGAATTTTTTTTTTCCAAACATTTCCCAATTGCAGACAAAACTCACTTTTTTCTCTCTCTCTGCTCATCAAGAGCAGAAAATGATGGGGAAGGATAAGTGGCACCTTTTAAGGGGATTAACAATTAACTTGCATGCAATTATTGCTGCGTTAGAATGGTATTAACACACCAAAAGATCAATGATGTAAGACCAAAGAATTTTCACTATGGCTTTTTGTACACTGAGATTTTTTTGAAAAAAATTCTCATTACTGCTAACAATGGTGCAGCTCTATGAGTAGTAGCAATGGTGGAAGCGCTTAACAAGGTGCCACTGTCATATCATTTAGCCCTTCTCTGAAATAAAAAAAGAATAAAGGAGAAGTAAAGTAAGGAGAAATAAGAATGGGGGGGAATTTAGAACAACTGCAAGTCACATTCCACACTTGAAAACACAGAAGCAGTATCAAAACCAATAACATGAGCACATCATATTTTCCAATGTTCCTCCTTCAAGCACAACTTTCTACTCTGAAACAGGAAAGAAAAAAAGATAACAAGACTGAAGAGAAAGAAAGGGGGTAATGTTGGACTACATGGTCACATAATGAAGCATTCCATTTCTTTCAATTTACACTATGGAAGAAAGAATTCAGAGTAATCCCTGCTTTTCGCTATTAAAAACCATCAAGGCACAGAGTCTCATTAATTTTAAAAATGAAAATGTCTCCACCATACCATTAAATTTCTAGCACCAGAGGATTCAGTAGGGCCTGAAAAGAGTTGGAGGATTTAGGTTATTTCATAAGTACCATACAAGTTCCCTCTGACATCAGTAGGATTAAAGATGAAAGCTGAAGAATAAACTAATATACAAAGACCAAAGCTGAAAGTTGATAACATGTCATACAAGATAGCAAATAGGAAAACTATAAGGATCTATTAAGAAATGGCCAACACCTGAGGAACATTTTCCTTCAGATTTGCTGAACGAAACTGCAATGTGTGTAATAGAGTCTTCTCTTGTTTAAAGCAATGTAAGCCATGAATATTTACACAAGTGTAAACTTAGTGTGAGATCAAAATAAGATCCCATTAAGCAACTATTGCTCCAGTGAACGATTGCCCATATTGTTCGGCGTTCTGAAGAGAAAGGTTATATTACTGTTTATGAAAATACAGATTTTAAAGAAATGCTTTGTGTCACATTTCCTCTGGAACTGATAGTAAAGAGTTATGGAGCGCATGCCCCTATTTATAAAGCCAGTAAATGCATTTTTCCCCACTATTGCAAGGCAACAATTGCTTCTCACAGATGAATAGAACCACATTCTCCTATTTAACATAAAATGAAAATGTCGGCAGGGTCTCCTTCCACATGATAATCCCCTACTTGACATGCAATGACATTATCCCACTTAAGCTGGAGACAAATTGTAATTCCTGTTGTAATTACAGGGTTTAATGGGGAGAGGAGATGGTTAGGTGCAGAGCAACTATTCCCACCAGACACTCTTTGGGGAACAAATGATGCAGTCACAAATTGTTTATGCAATTGAGAGATCATGCTTTGCTTCAACTCAAAAGAGACAGGAATCACGATTAAGAATTTTAAAGGGTAACATGAATACTGCACATCCTCAATTTTAATTGCTTTTGAATTACTATATTTCTTCCAGGTGTCTCATTTAAATGAGAGATGTTTTTTTCAGTAGATGAAGCAGGTAGGCTAGTAGCCCAAGGCAAAAAAAAGTGTTTTAAAAATAGTGAGTGGACTTTTAGATTGTCAGTTTCAGTAATATCATTAGCAAAAATACAAATAAGAAAGATTAAATCAAAATGTTTAGAATGTGTAAAATGTTCAAAATGCACAGTTGCTATTGAAGAATACTTAAATCTTTTAACTAATATGAACTTTCAAAAATCTGAGCTGGTAAGTGATAATGATGTGTTAAAGAAAATTCAGTAGACCCAGACAAATGAGTATAAATCATACCATTGGATTAGTACACTGCTACAAGTATTAAATCCTGTCTACAGACATGTTTAAGGACAAAGCCATTTCTTTTTTACAGTAGCTTCCAAACAACTGAAAAAGTGAACACAATTATTTTGTATATAAAACTATCTCCACCAGAAAGACTAAAAAAAAATCTTAGACCATTAGTACTTTTGTTAAACTTAGTAGGTCAGATATATCACTAAAATTATACAGCATAAGAACAGACGGCTGGCTACTAATGTGTGAATCCTGAAAGCTGCTGAATGCCAAAAACCTCAGTGGAACTGACATTGTTCTTAGTGGGTGGGGTGTGAGGCAGCTGCCAGAATCAGAGATCATGTGGTCTCTGCTGAAATATAGAGTGGGGGAAGCTGTAATTGCACCAAGGGAAGCTCAGGGAATGCAGCTATTGGGTCCACTATGTAGATCCACTGACTATGCATAAAGGAGGGCTTGCAGAATAACTACTACAGTCAGGAGCTATTGGAGGTGTGATAGTAACAGGCAGTTTGGGGCGTGAGAGATTTCTGTCGCCAGCACAAATATCATATGGTCTGACTTTACTCAGGGATTACAAATTTTCACATCAGTATGGCCAACCTCAAAAGTTCAAATACTTCAATCAGACGCTCAAAAAAATTTTAATTCAAACAAGACTAAATCAGAGGTTTGGAGCCTGTCTTCCGATTTTTGAACCCCACCCTCATTTATGAATGTGAAAAGTAGAGTGTTGCAACTCTCAGATTAAAGTGGGTAAGACAATTCTGCCTTTGCTGCAGGATCCCTTGCTAGAAGACCCAACTAAGACTGGGGCACCACTGCGCTCCATCCAGTTCAAGCCCAGTAAAAAAAGGGTCTGTTTCAGTGTCTGCAGCTCTCAAACTGTGATCCACAAGGAGCCACTAAGTTCCAACCTGCAACCCAGTGACATGCTAAGGCCACATCTATACTTATGCCCCAGAGCTCGATCTTCTGGCATTCGATTTAATGGCACTCGATTTACAGACCGGCTAAATCAATGCTGAGGGTGCCCCTGGTCAGTGCTCGTACTCTTGGCAGTTGCAAGGAGTAAGAGAAGCTGACGGGAGCATTTGTTCCCATCAACCTCCCACTGAAGATGGCACCAAGCTCCACTTCCGGTATATCGACTCCAGCTATATTATTTACGTAGCTGGAGTTGCATATCTTAAACTGACCTTCCGGGTCTAGAACTAGGAGCTGAACTCTGACAGAGAAGGCCTGTCCTGGGATTTGATTGGCAGAATTCTGGTTGGTTTCCCTGCTTTTATTTAAATCAAGTATAAGAAGTTGTCCATGCTACTGGGTTTCTCCTGCTTACAGCCGCTTCCTTTGAACTATCTGCTCTCACTGCCTGATTTTGATGTCCCGATAACCCAATCCTGCCTGCCTACTGACACCTCTCAGTTTGTCCTCTGGCACCTTAGATCTACTGGTATTTAACTCGGCCTATCCAATATAAGCATAGAACCATAGAGCTGAAAGAGACCTCAGGAGGTCATCAAGTCCAGCCCCCTGCTCTAGGCAGGACCAATCCCAATTAGATCAACCCAGTCAGGTCTTTGTCAAGCCGAGACTTAAATACCTCTAGGGATGGAGACTCCACTACTTCCCTAGGTAACCCATTCCAGTGTTTCACCACTCTCCTAGTGAAATAGTTTTTCCTAATATCCAACCTGGACCTCTCCCACCACAACTTAAGACCATTGCTCCTTGTTCTGCCATCCATCACTACTGAGAACAGCCTTTCTCCATCCTCTTCGGAACCTCCCTTCAGGAAGTTGAAGGCTGCTATCAAATCCCCCCTCACTCTTCACTTCTGCAGACTAAACAGACCCAACTCCCTCATCCTCTCCTCATAGGTCGTATGCCCTCCACTGGACCCTCTCCAATGAGTCCACATCCTTTTTGTAGTGGGGGGCCCAGAACTGGACACAATACTCCAGATGTGGCCTCACCAGAGCCGAATAAAGGGGAATAATGACATCTCTGGATCTGCTGGCAATGCTCCTCTTAATGCAACCTAATACGCCATTAGCCTTCTTGGCTACAAGGGCACACTGTTGACTCATATCCAGCTTCTCATCCACTGTAACCCCCAGGTCCTTTTCTGCAGAACTACTACTTAGGTGGTTGGTCCCCAGCCTGTAACAATGCTTGGGATTTTTCCGTCCCAAGTGCAGGACTCTGCACTTGTCCTTGTTGAACCTCATCAGATTTCTTGTGGCCCAATCCTCCAATTTGTCTAAGTCACTCTGGACTCTATCCCTGCCTTCTAGCATATCTACCTCTCCCTCTAGCTTAGTGTCATCTGCAAACTTGCAGGTCATGATACTGCCCTGAAAAGCTTTCAGCATAATGCAAAGTATAGTGATAAGTTTGTAACAAAATATCCCTGGATTTCAGAGCCCAGACTCCAGCCAGAATAGTAATGTCCGTTATTTTGACTCTGCAGTAGGAGCCCAAGTCAGATGACTCAGGCTCTGAAACTTGCAGCAGCAGGGTTTTGTGTTTTTTTTCCTGTGGATGTACCTATACCTAACTGGGTTCTAGTCCCAACTTCACCTGAACTTATTTTATTGAAATCCTGGCAAGTGAAATGGGTGAATGGCACCTAAGGTAGCAATATGAGACCTTGGCTCATAAGATCTGTGAAGTGCACAGAAATATTAACAGTCTCTTGATGGGCCTGCAGTTTAATGCACCCTCCTCTAGCCTACAGGGCCCTGGCAAAACTCCTACTGCCTGCCGTGGTAGCAGATTTAGCCTCTTCATGCTATTGTACATACCATATGAAGTTTCTTCACTAGAAACAAAGTGCCATTTCATTTGAATAATTGAGAAATATAATTTTTTTCCCTCCTTATTTTCTACCATTTTTAAGTGCAAAATATTTGGTCTATAATAATTCTGAACCAGTAGGGCCTGATCCAAAGCACCCTGAAGCAATGAGAATCTTCCCATTTATTTCAGTGAACTTTCGATCAAACCCTTTATCATTATGGATAAAGAACAGAAAAGGTTAATATATTTAGCTCAGTCTTTCCCAGAAACTTATTAATCAAAAGACTGATAACTTGTAGATGTCAAATGGCAGTGACAGCCTTGTTACAGACTCATAACAAATCTAGGAAGGAAGACATGAAAATTTTTTTTGACAAAGATCATGTGCTAATGATACTGAACAAAGGGCAACAATAAAAGGACATTGGAAATGAATACTGAAACAAAAATCAATGTGAGCCATAATATAGGTGGCAACCAAAAATAACTGAGAAGAGTCTAGAAATATGCAACTGAATAAAGAGAATTAAGTAGTACTGCATTCCCTAGTATAAATCTTGGGAATGCACAGCTAAGGATGAGTACCTCTTCTACAAAAGCAACAACAATAAAACCTCCAACATTAATATTAACAATGGGAATTTATATTCTCTAAAAATGGAAATTCTCAGTTAAGGCTCACTTAACACTACACTGCAGCCCACCCTTCGCTTACAAGCCAGGACCCTTTGCTATAGAAATTGGAGAGTTCTGTAACACCATGCTAATTTTATCTACTTGTTTGTTTTTAAATGTCTTGCATCACTTCTCAGTACTATTGCTGATTCACTTTAGCAGCTTAATATCAGCATGTACTGGTGTTTTAGCAGTAATGTAAATTCATGTTAATTGTCTTTGAGATCATTCCTAAAAAACCCAGAACTGTCAAGTTATTCAAGAATAACTGTCACATCAGTGCAACAACTGACTCACTGAACAAGTAAAATCACTCAGTAACACACTTCTGGAATTCTAAAAGGAAGAGTATAAGTAATTTATATCAATTCCTGTAGCCAGACATATTAGGTATTTTACATGTAATCCTTAAGGCTACATCTAGACTGCAGCACTATTTTGGGATACTGGAGGATCCCAAAATAACTATTCCATGTCTTTTGAGCACACCCTTTATTTGGAAATATAATGAGCTCGCTATTCCGATGTCCCTGTAAACCTCATTCCACAAGGAGTAAGGGACATTTCGGAATAACGATTTATTTCAAAATAAGTGCTGTGTAGACAGCGCCAAATTTTGTAATAAGCCATTTCAAAATAACATCTAAATAAGATATGCAATTTGTGTAGCTCAAATTGAGTATCTTATTTTGACCTGCAGTGCAGTATAGATGCACCCTTATTGATATATGGAAAGCTTTGTACACTACAAAATAAACTTAATTATACTTTCTGAAATCATGGCATTTCTTCTCTGAGTGAGCCCCATCTCAGGGATCCCTTTTCCACTTTTGTTTAAGATGTTTGTGTTCCCTCACCCTCAGAGCTACTTTGTAGTGAGACAGTGACTCTGCTGTGAAGTTGCTAGCAGCAACACCCCCATAGGGAACACCAACCACTGATCCAGCAGCATGAGTCAGCTCAATTCTTCACTCAAGCTCTCTCTGCCTCCATTTTCTCTCTTCCAACTAGCAACAACTTTGTAGCATAAAAACCAAATATTTTAGCTAACAAACTAAACTCCAAATAACAAGCTAATCTAATTCCCCTGGACAGTTATTCAAGATACAGAAGTCTCACTAGGTTGAGAATCATACTCAGAGTAACCCTGAGATTGTTGACATGCCAGCTTACTTGAGTTTTGGAGATGAATGTACTTCTCAATATTTAGAGACATTACTCGGTGCTTAGACATTGACAGTGCTCTTTGATTCTCTGCATAGTACAACACAATATACGATTCAGATATTAAAGTATAGACATACTTAATGCCAGATTATGATCCCAGTCACTCTGGTGTATTCTGGTGCAAATGAGATCCAAATCTAGGTGAAGCTATTTTAAATTCTTTTTAAAATATTGTAAACTTTGCTGAGAGTAGGGATGTAAAATCCTGGATAATCAGTTAACCAGTTAAAATCTTAGGTTTAACTGGTTAACTGATTTAGCGGGATCCCAGGGGAGACCTCTCCAGCCTGGCTGGAGCAGTCCCCAGCCCCATAGGGCTGCCGGCTCCTGCTCCAGGGCCCCCAACCTTACACGCGTGAGGTGCCAGTCCCGGTCAGCTCCTGATCCCCCACAGGGCTGGAGCAGTCCTCTGCCTGCAAGGCTGGTACCAGTTAACCCAATAAGTCTGATCCAGTAAAGTTGACTGTTCACATTTCTAGCTGAAGTAGTGTTTAAAAAAGCTGTAACCACATTTTATCAATATTTTGGGGGATCTGATTGTACAATGCATTAGAACAGACTAAGCTGGTACAGGTTGGACCTCCCTGGTCTGGCTCCCTTGGGACCTGAGTGGTCTCGGACGAGGAAGTTTTCCAGACCAGGGAAGATGTGGGGGGAGGGAAGGGCATAAGCCTCTCTGATGGGCTCCTCTCCCCACCTACCTGGGCCTCAGCTGTGTGGCTTCCACAGCCCTGCAGGTTCTGTGGCCCACGAGCTCTGGTGGCCCCAGCAGCAGCCCTTCACACACTCGCAGCCCTGCCAGCACTTGTGGCCCCTGCCAGCTGTGGCTCTGCAGCCCCCCCTCCCCTTCCTGACCCCACTGGCTTCCCTGCCCCACCAGCTATGAGCTCTGCCCCCCACCTTCCCTGTGGGCTCTATGAGCTCTTCTGCCCCCTACCCTTCGGCACCCCTGCTGGCTTTCCAGCTCAGCTGGCTGCAGATTCTGGTGCCCCGTGGGGTCCACTGCCCCACTGGCGCCACCGGCTGGCTCTGCTCCCAGCCGCTGGCAACCTCTGTGCTGGGGCTCTCTAGTCCAGCAACATCCGTGGTCCAAAAATGCTTCTAAAGTGACATCTGCTTCGAGAAAGTTTATTCAAACATCTTATAAAAATAATAAATTTTAAAATGAAGATGAATCCAAATTGGAATGCATGTGGTTGCATGTTTATTTTGTGTATTTTATATGTGAACACACTTCTCTGTAGAGACAGAGGACACAGAAGGAATGAAAGCTAGTGGAACAGACTGGACCAGCAGTTAGTTCTCAACATTAGATGTCTATCTGGGATCCACCTCTCATCCAGCCAGGCAGAAAGGGAAGATGATTGTAACCCACCCTGATGGACATGTTTGTCAGTCCACTAGGACTCAACCATCGCACTGAGAACCTTCAGATTCAGTGGATACTTCACCTTTTATTTTATCTGTAAATTTGCTAAGCTAGTCAAATAATTTCTCCATCAAAGGAACAATGTATTTGGGGTAGAATTCCCCCTCCTACTGAAGGCCCAAGGCAAGGCCCACCTCACTGTATAAGTCTCAAAATGCTGGCAGAGATGTGGATGGAATGACTACCAACAGTGCCTCCACTTCCTCGCCATATCATTTAGCTCCTGCCTGGTACTGAACAGGCAAAGACATGCTCATTAGGGGCAATCTAGGAAAGGAGACAATAGAAACTGGTCTACACACAAATCTTGCACTGGTTTAGCCAAAATGGATTTTATTTGGACAAGGCCTAGAATCCACACTGATCCACTGGCTGGAAGCCTCTGTGTAGGCAGCAGAGGGGCAGAAGACGATCTGCGGAGGTCCCTTAAAGGTTTTCCAACCATGAGCAGAGTAAATTTTGGTTTGTACACCCATATGCGCTGGTTTGGATGTGTGCCACTGTGGCACCCAATTTATGAACACATGCACATTCCCGGCCGCCAGAGCAGACACCCTCTCCATTGGCCATGCGTCAGGTCCAATTCCCAGCATCAGCCTCCAGAACAGGCCACATAGCAGTCCTGGCCACCAGGCTTCCTTCCCCTGCCACACGGCCATGGCAGGTCCCAATCCCCTACCCCAGCAGCTCCCTCACTGTGCTGTCTCAGCCAGCCCTGCCCATTCAAGCAACTGCCAGTCGTCTGAGTGGTGCTGCGCGACACTCCAGAGGAGGTGAGCGGGGGAAGAATTTTTTTGTGCACGGCCACACACCTTCGTGGGAACTATGGTCCTGACTGAATGAAGATGAATATATTCCATCTCCCTTATCCTACACTGATTTCCCTGCACAAAGCCTATTCTGGCTTTGTGTAAAAAGAATTTCACCTATTAAGCACCTGCAAAACAAATTTTAATTTAAAAAGGACTAATTACAAATTGGTGTTTTAAATAAAACACCAGTTCGTACTTTCCCATCCTCATCCCACACTGGACACAAATTGTTGTTTTTCTGTATGTGTAAGGCTATGTCTAGACTACAGGGTTTTTTCCAAAAAAAAAAAAAAAAAAAAAAAAAAGTGGCCTTTTTTTGAAAAAACATCACCTGTGTGATGCCATTGCATTCTTTCGAAATTAAACTGACTTTAAAAAAATTTTCGACAGTTGTAAACCTGCTTTTACGAGGAAGTACGCCTTTTTCTGAAAGAGCTCTTTCCAAAAAAGGCATTCTTGAATGCAAACAGGGCTTTTTCAAAAGACTTGGGGCTGTCTAGATGATCTCTTTCGAAAGAGACTTTCAAAAGAGCTCTTTCGAAAAAGGCTTGTAGTCTAGACGTACCCTAAGTGTATGTGACTAATTTTTACTTATGAAGTTTACCTCAAAATATGATGGAAATAATCCATTCATGATGGAAAAAACAAAGAAGTAGGCACTTAAGTATTAATTTTAAGTGCTGCTCCTTGTTGTCTTGGCAACCATTTAATTAGCTTTGCTATTCATTTTTCACCAGGACTTGACAACATCAGTGCAAGATTTTTTATTAAGCAGCCTGTTAACTCAGCTACTGTAGAAGGCATAGGTAAGGGACTGGTTAGCATTTCCATTCTAAACCCTATTTTGAGGACATGATATACTATCTATGAGTACTATTCTGGCTATAACAGAGCATACAGAAAACAACATCAGCAAGAGAATTTATTCTTTTATAATACTTTCAAAATATGTTGAGACTTAATTCTATTCCCATTTATATCAATGCAAGTTTTGCCATTCACTGCAGGGCAAAATTAGGCCTCAAATTAATTCATTCCTCAGATATACAAATATAAAAAGGATGCTCTGGCAGGTATGTTCTCTTCAGTGCCTCTCCTTACATCTTGTAAGTGTGACCCCACCTACGTCACACCCTCCATTGGAGTAACATATCCTGTTTGCAATGTTGCTTTGCATAGCCCTTGAGGTGCTGTGAAACGTGTGGGAAAACTTATTACTCTTGCCTCACACTATGCAGCCATGCAGGGACTGCACAAAATTCTTGTTACACATTTATATTGTGATAGCACCTACAAGGCCCCAACCAAGTGAAAGAACCATTGTGCTAAGCTCTACACAAACATTAATAAAGACAGTCCCTACCCCAAGAGGGGATCTGGTTTTATGTGGGTCACACTAAGGGCTTGATTAACAGGCAATAGCAGATTTTTCAAAATTAAGGGTGATATTTGCTATTGAACTATATTCCCATCTTACATGTAATGGGCCCTACTGGAATATCATCAGGCTGATTTTTCTTCCGCTAGGGCGACTATTATATATTTGTTTTACTCAACATGGGCCTTAGCTACCTGGGTTTTCCAATTTGAATACAAAAAAATTACTGAACACTATCAGAAGCCTCCTGTGAGGAGAAATTCAGTCTGTTTTGCACTTAACACCAAACATTATTTCTGTTGTGAAATCATTATTAGTTTAATTTCAATCCAGGCTCAGAAATTTCAACAGAAATCAGTTACTTTGACATTTTATTCAAAACAGGCTACAAAAGCCTCCTTTTCATGGCACAAAAGGGAAAGCACAAAGGAGTCTCATATGGGTTCAGGGTCAAGGCACCAAAATAGAGACCAAAATTTTGCCCTCAATTCTGTGAAGAAGGATCTCATTGAGGTCAGTGGGAGGGGACTGAATTGGACCTGGAGTGCCAGCTTCACTTCTGAACTCTCTCCCTTTTTCCGGTTTAAGACAGACACTTAAATGCCTTTGAACACAGATTTTTGCAGTTTATTGTTTAAAGACTGGGCAGTGCTAGAAAACACATTCATTACTGTTTGTCATAGAAATGGGGATGAATTCCAGTCATATACAATTAAGCTGTAATTCTACACAATGACAGACCAAACAAGCAAGTCTAGACAAAAAAAAGCAGCTAAAAATACAATTCCTAGAGAATATTTCCTAAATTATTTTATGATCTTTCTATTGAAAATAAAGTGCATAATCTTACTTATTTAATTTAATGAAATCAGAGGATTTGCTCGGTTTTAATTCATGTAACCCTATTAAAAAATAATGTCCCAAGTTAAGCCATTTAAAAGCACTTTCTGAAAATCTGAAATGCATGGTCATATTTCTGCTAAAGGCACAAATGTTTTTAGCTAAAATCTTAAATTAGACATTACTAATTAAACTTAAATATAATGTACAGTTCCACCCTTACGGCCAAATCTTGCTAGTCTTACTAATCTAAGTATTCCCAAAGCAACCAAAGGGAAACCTGTGTGACTTAGCAGCTGAACTTGGTTCATGATCAATGAAATTTAAACCAAACTGCAAGATATGTACTTTGGATCTGATCCTGCTTCCATGAAAGCAAATGATTGTAGGATCAGGACCTAGATGTTCATATTTGTTTTTAATTTATTCTGCTGTTTCACAGACCAAGGGGAAAAGTCCAACAAATTTTGGATTTCTAAATTGGCGAAGTCTACACACATTTGGTCACCAGTCTGTTTATTAGAGATAAATGCTGCTATAACTAATACTGCATCAAGTTACAGAAAAACAGAGTGAATACTGCAAGACAAGAGTCATCAGAATCTCTGTGTTATAATTTGTGATACTGGCTCTAGGAATGTGCTTTAACAGCATTTCATAACCATCCCTAACATACTCACGACCAATAATTGTAATGTTCAGTCAATTATATGCTGCATTAGTTGTTACATTTACATCCACAAATATTTCATCAGAGAAAGCAAGCTGCATTCCTTAAAGACTATATAGTATTAATTAAAACCTCAGATTGCTTGTACACATGCCTACACTCAATGTTTATTTTTAAAAAAAGAGTTAGAAAACTTACCAATCATTAGAATCCCATGAAATGACAGGATTCTGTATGTCACAACAAACTATAAAATTAATTTTATTGATACAAATCCTCATGAGAAAAGCAGCCTTTTAGAGAAGTCAGAAAATTTACATTTTACATCCCCCATAAAAGTGAAAGAAAGGTGTTCCTTCAACCATTCAAAACAGGAGAGTGAAAAATTCGATCTGAGCCACTCAGAGATAGCACTATTCAAGCAATGTTCACAGAACAGGAATATCAGTTCTTAAGGACTTTATCATACTGCAAAATTAGCAATTTAGGTGTAGTCATAGTTCAAAATAAAAGGAGAAGAAAAAGCAGACTTCTAGGAGAAGATATTTACTTGGCTAAACAATGAATCCCAGAATAAGCCAGATCATATGCACTCTCCACATAGACCCCAGCATGTCAAGTGTAGCCCTTCCTTTCTGTATCATAAGCAGGTGGCCAGAGGCCATTTCTGTAGCAGTACCCCTCCATCGTCTCCAAATGCCCTCACTCTCTCCCCAATCATCTATGGGAAATCAGCTGAAAGTTAAATTAATGTTTAATTTACAACATTCCATGCAGTGGAGCTGGTACAGAGGCACATGTCTACTCCTAGCTTCCCCCGAGATTAATGTAGATCTCATGGGATCTGTGGTTTCTAGTAGCTGAAAACGCTATTAACTGAGAAATGGGATGTACCTTTCTTTAAAGTAAGTCCCCTAAGATAGCGGGCTCAGTTTAGCAAATTACTGTGATGCAAAGAAATACCTGAATTTCACAAGAAAGCAAGAGCTTCTTACTTTTTCCTTCTTAAAATATATTTTAACCAAGCAAATGGATGGGGCATGTCTACACTAGGAAATTATTTCAAAATAACTAAGTTTTAGAGAATGACCATCCCTTCTTCCTCTAGAGCTATGGTGTCCAACATGCTAGCCACTAGCCACATGTGGCTATTTGGTGGGTTGAGTGTATCTAGTTGGCTTGAACATTGTGGGTATTTGGCTGTTCGAGTGTGGCTAGTTTGCTATAGCAGTTGCCACTATACTGGCTACTGCTTCAGAACTGGCTAGACAGCACAGATCTAGATGTAGTTCATCCAAATCAGAATCAAAGTACATTGTCGGGATTGTGCTGTACCTATTCTGATAAAAGACCTCCAGTCTCCATGGCTGTTAATCTGTCATTTCACCTTAAGGAAAACAACCACTCATTCAAATGAGTATTGCCTAAACCACAATGACACCCAAATATCAATGTGTAATGAAGTTAAAGGTAGTGTTGAACATGCAACATAACTAAAGCATATGTTTACATTGGCTTACCTTAATAAGTACTATCAAATATCCTGCATCAAATATTTGAATATAACATTTGATTCTTTAATAGAGAAAACTAAGCTGAGTCATGCAGTAGGTTTTTTTAATGATACATTTGTAAAAAGCTATGCCAAACATTGGTCAAAACTAAAAAGAAGTCTTACCTCGAACTTCAGGAGAGAACCGAGCTGAATGGCGAGAGACAAAAAGTTTCAACTCCTGGTCTAAGTTGCATTCAATCAGATTTGTGTCCCATGATCGGATTCCTACAAGCCAATACACAATATATATTCATATCTGAGATGTGTGCTTTGAAAGCTTTCAGATGAGTATTTTTGGATTCTCATTCATCAGAGCTAAATATTTCTCCATTCCAAAGCCTTCTCCCATCCTTCCTCTTTCTCATATGCACACATTTGACAGCTATTTTGTTCATTTACCCTCACTACATCCCAAACTTGCATGATACTGAACATTCTCAGATACCACAGAAGACAGTGGTCAGTGAGAAATCAGGAAAAGACAGTTTACTGGTGCTACAGGGTGGCTCCCACAATCTGAGAACTGGTTGCTTTATTCTGCAGCATTGAGAGTATATACCCCCAAACTGGCTTGCAACATATTAATGCATTGTTTTTACTGATCATTAGCTACTGAAATGCATAAAAATAATTTTTTCAGGGGACTACTTTAGCCACATTACAAGATGATTGTATTTACTCCCATGAAAAGAAAAGTTAGAGCTTACGTAAGTTGTGGTCCTAATACTTTAAATTTAAAGTATTAAATGTGCAGATTTCTTAACACAGAGCTGTTAACGCTAGCAATGAGCCTCCTCATATTTTAAGTGAAAATATAAGTGGTTAATTTATTCCCTGTGTTCAAGTGTCAAAATTCTGTTTCTCTCTAAATCATGAAAAATACACTTGATCTCCTCTCATAAATTAAACTTAGAAAGAGTCCGACTACTTTGATGTCCAGTTTTTTTCTTAGTTATTTAAAGAATGAGATTCTTAACACATGTAAGGCACTGAAACTTTTTTTTCAAAAATAAATATTTAGAAGTTTATAGTTAGTAGCTTTGATAACACTGGAATAAGTAGACCAAATATGAAATTAAGTGATATAGAATGTTTTGTATTTTTCTAAAAACAACAGTGGTCCTGTAGCACATTAGAGACTAACAAAAATATATAAATGGTATCATGAGCTTTCGTGGGCACAACCCACTTCTTCAGATGACAAATATGGAGATAGGGCACAGACTTTCAACCTTAAGGTAAAACATTTCCCCACTATGAATCTCATTGTTGTGGTTCAGAAACACCAATGTGTTAAAGATCCATACTCAAGCGTCCAGGAGATATGCTACTTAATTTATTCTTCCTGTTCTTCCCCATTCTAGTTTCAAACTCTGGGCCTCTTGCTCCATATTTATCATCTGAAGAAGTGGTTGTGCCCACAAAAGCTCATGACATTATTAATATATTTTTGTTAGACTCTAAGGTGCTACGGGATCGTTGTTTTTTACATTTTTTTTAGTTACAGACTAATACAGCTATCTCTCTGAGATTTATATTTCTCTATAACCCAAAAATTTTTTAAAAAGTGAAAAGTGTGCAGGAAGTTCTCCAATAAGGTATAAGTCACACCACTTTGCAACAAATTTTAAAGTTAATTTTCCTCTGCCAGGGCCCGTGGCTAGACACGCAGAAAAGAGCCAAGCTGGATGGTAAGTAGATTTGGGGGTAGGGGGAGAGAAGGGGAAGAGCAGAGCCTATAATGGCATCAACCTTTTCCCATTCCCATAAACTGGATTATATCTCTGGCTTCTCCTTTACTGTCCATGTGATGGCATGCAACTGCGGAACTGGTATTCTGCATTATTTGGGGAGTGAAGACCTAGTTGGAGGAGATAGAGTAAGGGTGGGGGCAGCCGCTCAATATGGTAACTTAGGAGTGGATTCCCCATATAAGTCTGAGGATTTACATTTCAAGGACCTTGCCCCCTGCCCACTTCAAAGATTCTTACAACAACAACAAAAAATCTAATGCTTTCTGCAGCTTCAAATCTGTTGAAATACAAGTTTATTTCTCTCATTTCCATGTGATTGTGCAGGGGAAGGGAGAGAGATGATTTAACTCTTAGCTTGCTGTTTTGAATCAATAAGCTACTTTGTGCCACCAATGACATAAGAATGCTCATTCTACAGCAGGTCCAAGAGGCACTTCCAGAGTAGTTAGTTGTGATGACTTTTCAAAAGGTCTTTATGACAGCTTTCTAGCCAGACTATCAATATGCCTGATATTGGGGTATGTCACTTAATTTAGTAACTGCCATTTTTAAACACTATACATGTTTTAAAAATACATAATTTTCCATACATTTCATAAGTTTATGAAATTAACGCCCTAACTAAATTACTTAGTTGAACTATACAGTGACAGACTCCCTCGTTACGTAGACTGTAACATCTGGTATATGTACCACCAAAGATCAGTCTCTACTATGAGTCTTCATATCTTCATTTGCAAAAAAACCTCTTGGTCATACAATGCATTGTTGGTGAGTGAATTTGGGAATTAAATACACCACAGAAACAGGGTTCAGATTTAATTATATCCAGGTGTAAAATACTGCAGATCAAGAATAATCTTAAAGATATCATAACCAGCATCTAGCAATATCAAGTAGCACATCAGAAAAATGTTTCTTGTAAATGTACACTGATCATAAATCACAAAGCTAAGCAATGGTGACTAAACAAGTCCACAACTCACGCAACATACAGACGAGTGGGGGGAGGTCAGATTGGATATTAAGAAAAACTATTTTACCAGGAGGGTGGTGAAAGCACTGGAATTGGTTACCTAGGGAAGTGGTAGAATCTCCATCCCTACAGGTTTTTAAGTCTGAGATTGACAAAGCCCTCTGGCTGGGATGATCTAGGGTTGGTCCTGCTTTGGGCAGGGGATTAGACTCGATGACTTCCTGAGGTCTCTTCCAACCCTATGATTCTATGAACAAATAATATCAAACCCTGGATGATGACAAATTATGCTGTTTAGGGATAGATTATAAGCATCTGATAGAGCAGGGGTGGGCAACAATTTTTGATGGGGGACCACTCCAAGATTTCGGTAAGTGGCCAAGAGCTGCACTTTTCTATGGAGAGGGTGCGGGATCTGGTACGGAGGTTGAGTGCAGAAGGGATCTAGGGATAGGGTATTGTGGTGCAGGAGAAGGTGTGGGGTCTGAGAGGGAGTTTGGGTGAAGAAGGTTGGAACCTGGGCAGGGGATTTGTGCTGCAGGGTCCAGGAAGGGCTATGGGTGCAGGAAAGAATTCTAGCCTGGGAGAAGGGTGTAGGAGAAGTGCAGGGTCTGGGAGGGCGTTGTGACCTGGGGCAGGGATACAGAAGGTTTAGGTGGTGACATGGGACAGGGAGTTGGGGTATTGGGGGGGGGGAGGGGCTGGGGTGCCCGAGGTAGGCTGTGGCCAGGAGGTGTTTATCTAGGTGGCTCTTATCCAGCAGTCCAGAGGGACCTTCAGGCAGACTCCCTGCCTGCTGCAGCCCCAGGTTCAAAGCAATTGGCTGTTCCATGTGGCTTTCTGTGCTGGGGCAGAAGACTTCATATGCTCCCTACCCCCCCAAAACAATCTCTCATCTTCTACTGGCCAGTTTCTGCCTCCAGAGAGCCTCATGAAGCAGCCAGACACGGAGTGGCATGGAGATGCTTCGTGCCCAAGAGTCCCAGCAGGGCAGGCCACACCAGATTAAAAGGCTTGGAGGACCAGATCTTGCCTGCTGTTGTGATAGATCTATTAAGGAACACAGATGTTGACACAGCAATGTTGCAAGTACATAGGGTCTGTCCTGCCATCAAATCGATGCATGGATATCCTTTTGATGCAAATAGGTAGAATATGGATTTATGCCCAGTTTGAGATTCTGCAATACAGTACTGGAACATAGCCAGATTGCTCGGTCTGTCAATGCGAAAAATACAAGATTCAAGAAAATGCTGGAAGCTTAACATGATATGTAACGGTTTATCTTAAAGAGCATTTTCTGTACTTGAAGGTCCATGATTCAGCATTTCTGATAAACACCAAATTTCCAATAGTAGAAGAGATAACGTTAGGTATAAGTGAGATAGTTCCAGATTTATCTCTATAAACCATGGGCAATTCAAAGACAAATAACTGTATTGTTATACATGCAGTCAGTGGAAGTGCAATGAACTGGGATCATTCCTTTTTTCTGGGATATTAGGAATACAGATGTTCCTAACCCTGGACCAATTATACAGAAGAATAGGCACACCCACTAGCCTCAGTCTGTCTGCTAGACTAGAGGCTAGATCTTGAAGCCATTTTTCACACATAAAAAGGCAATCCTAGACCACTAGTAGACTGCCATTTCAAAACAAGGATACTTCAGAATTCTAAAATACAGTTGGTAAATTCAAAATGAGAATGTCTCTCTTCATAAAATTTAAAGCAAATGAATTTGTAATCATCCAGTCTGTACAAGACCAATCATTTGATGTAAATCACCAACATAATATCTTCTCTGATATCTGTTTCTCTTCAGTACTGTACAAGAATCCACATTCTTCAGTGAGGATGTTCAAAAGACATACCAAAGAAAACTTAACAGGGATGTTGAACTCCTGAAGGCCTTGTTGAGAATGGATGGTTTTGGAATGGACTATTTTTTCCAGATAGTAGTATGCTTTCCTCAGACAAGAGATTCATCAAGCCCATATTTGCTCCACAAATATATAGCTAAGGATTCCCCCAGTGTGTTAATCCAGAACAAAGCATCTGAACATTAGTGACAGCTCCAGTAGTTGACTTCCTAACCAGATCATCTGCCACCTGCAGGAAAAAGATGACTTCTAATCCAACATTTTGAGTAGACGGCCCACAGGGTTGCTTATAAATATCTAAAATGTTAAAAGATGCCACCTAAACTCACAAAACTTAGCAACAATGGAAACAGGACAGCAGGAATTGCATAGTAGTAGCTTCAAGAGCCTGAAGAGGATTTCTCCAGAGGAAGGATGACATCAGATGTCTTGAGGGCAGAAGACACATCCGTTTGCTCTATTAATTATTAATAATTTGATTTAAAATACAGCCAACTCAGCTTTATGTCAATCAAAACTTGGGTAAAATTAGGACAATACTATGATCAAGTGGCTCTAAATTTCAGAGCACCAGCAGTTTTCACTACAAAACAATGGCAGCTATAAAGATAAAAAGGTAATTTTACAAGGTGGTTAATGCCTTACTCAGAAAGGAGTAAAAATAAATCTGGAAAAAATGAAGTAAAACAGATAGGGGGTGGTGAAGCAACAATAGGAAAAGACAATTCAAGTCCTATTGGGACTGCTGAACCACACCTACAAACCAGAAACAGTAACCAATTCACTGTTTCAAGGTCTCTCTGACAATGGAAATTTTCTGTAATCTCTACCCTCATCAGCCCAAAACAAAAAACATGTTACCAAAACATCAGTAATGTAGCTTAATAAATTATGGCATCTAGTAATGATTTTATTTGTATTGCATATTAATTGTGCAGTCATAACATTTTCTAATACTGAAATCTATTTTAGAAACAATAGTCAAGGATTTATTGAGAAAAATCTCTGGTTTTCACTTTTATTTTGCTGGAATTGTGACTAAAAAAAAATATAGCAAATAAATCCTGAGTCACAGCAGCAGCCTGTAGCTGGATAATGTAAGGATTATGAAAGTGAATGTTCAGCTATTTAAATTTTAATCACTTAAATCTTTTTGTGGGTCTTCTGTAAAATCTATATCTGTAAATATTTCAAACAAAAAAACCTCTTATTGCTGAAAGTTAAAAACAATAGAAACAGCTGATTTACTGCTCAGGGGTTCCTTGCTATTCAGAATTAGAATTCTCGAAATCCCTTTGGTTTTATTTTGCTGTGAGGAAATGCAGTTTTTAAGATATATATCTATTTTAAAATGTATTTTTCTTGTCTACGTGAACGCCCTTTGTCCGCTATGGGCTGCCATAGGGACCGCAGTGCGGACTGCACCACGCCCACGAGCCGGTATCTCTGGGCAGACAGACTCCAGCAGCACCAAGAGGGGAAGAGAGAAAGCGAAGGAGGCATTGCTGCTGCTGCAGAAGACCGGAACGACCTCTGCAGAAAAAATCACTAGCACAGCGCAGTAACAATGGCGGGGGGAGGAATCTGAGTGGGAAAAACTCGAGATCAGTTGGGGTGGGGCAAAGAGGTCTGTTGTCTCACCCGTTCACCCCCTTCCTTGTGTCTCGGGCTGTGTGGGTGCAGCAAAAGCCAACTGCAGATCTTTGTGTGGGGGGAGCCGATGCGATATAGAAGGAGCCTCCTCCTTCATCTCTGCTGCTGTTGCTGCTTTGCACATTAGCCATGAACGTCTCACGACAGTGCACCTCAACTACTAGATTAACAGCAGCTTGTGCACAAAGATCCCATTCCTGCCGTCTGTCCCCCGTCCTTTATGTCTAGACATTCTCGGTGGAGAAGTGACCCCTAGGAGTCTAGATCCGAGGAAGGCAAAGGAAGGGGGTAGAAGACCCAGCCCCGCCCCAGCAAGCAGGGATCTCAGGACGGCTTTCCCGGCTTTCCTTCTGCAGTGGCAAAAAGGGCCCGGGGCAGTGATGACACCAAAGGTGGGGCGCCCCTCCCGCGACGAGCAAAGGGCGGTTTTTCCCCCTCTGCGCCAAACCGAGAGCCCCCACGCCCCAGTCACTGCGTACAGCTGCAGCCCAGCCCGCCCACCCTGCGCGCCCCGGCAAGGCGCGGGGCTGCAGCCAAGGAGGCTGGAGCCCGCCCGGGCTGAGCTCCTGCCAACTGTTCGCGCGGCAGCCCGCAGCAGACGCTTCTCCCCTCCAAGCTCAGGGAGCGGTCGCGTCAGAGCGGTCCCCCCTTGTGGCTCGGGGAAGGCAACCCCGGGACTACCGGCGCGGAGCCGGGCATTTATAGCCGATAAAAGCGCCGGGGGAGGGAGGTGTCTCCCGAAGAGACTTGAGCGCAACCTGTGGTTGTCCCCGCGCCGGGCGCTTACCTCGCTCTGTGGTGCCGATGGCCCGCCTCAGCTGCTCCTCGGTCACCAGCTCGCCCAGGACCACCAGCAGGTAGAACTTGCTGTCGAGGAAGCGGTGCGAGAGGCTGGGCGAGGGGGGCGCCGGGCTGGGGACACTACAAGACGGGTCCGGCTCCGCTTCCACCACCACGGTCGCCATCCTGCCGGCCCCTCTCCGCCTCCTCTGGCCGCTGCTCGGGGTGGGGGAAGGGTTGTCTCCAGCGGTGAGTCGCGCCTCGGCGCGGAGCTGCTGCCGGGCTGCGGGCAGCAGGCGAGTGAAGGCGGGCGGGGAGGCGGCGGCGCTTTTATACCGAGACGGTGCAGGGCTGGGACCCGGGGAGGAGGAGGAGGGGACCCGGCACATCCCGGCGCGTTGCTGCTGCCGCTGCTCCAGCATCCACAGCTGATGTCATCTGCAGCAAATCATCCCCGGCGCTGCCTCCGGAAGCAGAAGGAATGAGGTTTGCAAACAATGCCCGAGGCTGAGCAAGGTGTCGGGGGCCTGGGGCCCAGCAAACTGGCCCCTGCCTCTGCAGAGAAGACCTGCACCCCCGACCTCAACACAGCCCCAACGACAGGGAAAAGTTCAGACCGAAGTGGACCTCTCCTCCCCCCCCCCCCCATCCTCAGCTGACATGCAGCACAGAGCTTTTCCTTTCCTCTCCTCTCCTCTCCAAAACTGCATGGGAGCAGCACCTTCGGATGGCACCCTAATTGCTATTGCCTGTCAACTCCACCGAGACCCTAACGACAATTTGCACCCCAATCCATGTGAGAACTTTCAGTTTTGCCCATTTTGAATTGGGCTAGTCCTGAAGTGCAGAGCCACAGGTCACCTTGTGGGGCTGGTGGGGATGCTAGCACTGTAGCTTTTGGTCCAGGCCCCATCTCCATTCACAAAAATAACATCCCTTTTTAAAAAGTACTGTGTCACAACAATCACAGTAGTGGTTACCAAACTCCTGCATTGCACCATAACACTGCTGCAGAAAGAACTTGGGGAAGATTCTGTAGAATACTAAAGTGTGTTTTTAGCAGCAGGAATTCACATATTCCCTTGTCTTTTTATTTTAAAATCAATTACAGTACTAAGACACCCCGAAACAAAGGTTTTTGTTAACAAACTCAGTGCTCTGTAGCTATAGAATTCAGTCCTGCAAAATGGCCCTACCATGCTGCCTTGGATAGACTACAGAAATAAACAAACACCACAATCCCTGCATAAACAATTTGAGCCTGAGCTCCACCAGTAACATCTGAAAGAACACATCCAGAATAGTGAATTTAGAAAGGATGTAAATTTTTGTGCACCAATGCATAAAGATAACCTCTACCCTACCCAGTTGAGAAGACACTTATCCTGTGGACAGGTTCTCTCATTATTTTATGCAGGGCTTAATGCACTTTCCTCTGAAAACAGCACTGGCTCCTGTCAAATACAAAAATGTCAGCTGACTAGACCTTATTTTCATGAAGTATGTCAACTCCCATGTTCCCAAAATGTGTTTGATTTACTGCACATTGGCATCACTGTAATAAACATGTACTTCAGATGTTATAAATATAATAGCACTAACTTATTTGTATTACAGTAGGGCCTAGGGGCCCCATCCAAGATCAGGACTCCATGTTGCTAACCACTGTATAAGCAAATAAAGACAGTCTTTGCCTAGGTGAGTTTACCGTCCAAGTAAGCAAGAAGAAGAAAGGGTGAGAGAAAAGAGGCACAGGGAAGTGAGTGTTTTGTCTAAAGTTACAAAAAGCAGATCAGTGACAGAACCAAAAATAAATCCCATTTCTCCTGCCTGCCTATTCACTTAAGGACCATATTGCATGTCTTGTTATAACCATTTCATATAACAAGATGTTTCTAAACATGAATAAACCTTCTCCAAATAAAAACAGAGAGCCTGAGAAATGCTGGCTAAAATGTGATTTGAGTGTTCTCTAACCATGCATTTACATGACACCATGTTTCCTGCATTCATATAGTTTCTCTAGTGCTATTAGCCATGTAAATTGTGTTGTAAACTAGGCACAGGCATTTTGACAGCCATGTTATGTAAACCCAGAAGACTCAGTGGAAAAGAAAAACTGTACTGAACAATTCCTAGCAAGTTTCCTAAAATAGAAAAGTCTTAATGGACACAAATACGCTGCAAAAAAGTGTCGCTAATATGAACCATGTTCTACTAGTTGTGACTATAGTTTTCTTTTTTCCTGCTGTGTGTAGTGTTTTTCATAGTATCGTTGCACTGATCTATGTTGATACATATGAGTACACACAAGTATATATGGATGATGCCATTTTTCCCATAGCAAAACCCCATTGCACACATACTGATTCACCAGTTCAGTTACAGACGTGCTGAGAGGGCTCTGTAATTTTGTGGAGGAATGCACAGATGCAAGCAACTTCCAAAATTATTTCCCATTTCTACACACAGGCTTTCTGGTATGCATACATGTGTATTATCAGCAGGATTTGACCCATAAGTTGAGGAGAGGGTGCATTTGAACAGTATTTTACTACATGTTTACAAAATAGAATGATAATGATTCACAGGATTTCACACAACACAATCGCAGTGAGTCAAGTTCATTAATGGTATTAAATGCATTTCATCACACAAGGTGCATTACATGGGTGACTGACCAGTGTCTTCTATTTAAAAAATAAATAAACAATCACTACCACAGAAACAAACAACTCTGGAAAAATTATCTGTTGAGGTTTAGGCAATAGGGTTTACTTAAAACGAAAACAAAGAAACAAAATAAAAACCCATAACTATAATAAGTGTTTTGAAACACTTGAGGAAGGTGATCAGGAACAGTCAATGTGGATTCACAAAGGGCAAGTCATGCCTGACCAAACTGATTGCCTTCTATGATAAGATAACTGGCTCTGTGGGTATGGGGAAAGTGGTGGCTGTGATATACCTTTACTTTAGCAAAGCTTTAGATATAGTCTCCCATAGTATTCTTGCTGGCAAGTTAAAGTAATATGGTCTGGATGAATAGACTGTAAGGTATAGAAAGCTGGCTAGATTGTCAGGCTCAGCAAGTAGAGATCAATATGCTTGATGTCTAGTTGGCAGCCCATATCAAGCGGAGTGTCCTCGGGGCATACATACATGGGGCCAGTTTTGTTCAATATCTTTATTAATTATCTGGAAAATAGGTTAGTTTGCACTCTCAGCAAGTTTGTGGATGACACTAAGCTGAGTGGGAAGGTAGATATGCTGGAGCATAGGGACAATGTCCAGAGTGACCTAGACAAATTGGAGGATTGGGCCAAAAGAAATCTGATGTGGTTCAACAAGGGCAAATGCAGAGTCCTACACTTAGGACGGAAGAATCTCATGCACTGCTACGGACTGGGGACCCACTGGCTAAGTGGCAGTTGTGCAGAAAAGGGCTTGGAGATTATAGCAGATGTGAAGCTGGATATGAGTCAACAGTGTGCCCTTGTTGCCAAGAAGGCTATCAGCATATTAAGCTGCATTAGGAGGAACATTGTGAGCAGATATAGGGTATGTCTACACTTCATGGCTATTTCGGGATATCTCCGGTATCCCGAAATAGCTACCCCACATCTACACAAGCTGCCTGTTATTTTGAAATATTTTTCAAAATAATGGGCACACTATTTCACCATCCCGGTAAAGCTCCTTGCAAGAGGGATAAGGGATGGCTCAAAATAGTGTGTTATTTTGAAATTTGGTGCTGTTAGACATGCCAAATTTCAAAATAGATTTGAGATAAGATACACAATTTGCATTGTGCAAATTGTGTATCTTATTTTGAGTTTAGGGTGCTATGTAGACACAGCCCTAGGGAAGCAATTGTTCTCCTTTATTCGGCACTGGTGAGGCCACATCTGGAGTATTGCATCTAGTTCCCCTTCCTCCCTACTCCCCACCCAGAAAGGATGGAACAAATTAGAGAGAGACCAGGCGAGGGCAACAAAAATTAGGGGGCCAGGGCACATGACGAAAGAGCAGAGGCTGAGAGAATTGTGCTTATTAGTCTTCAGAAGAGAACAACAAGGGGCAATTTGATAGCAGCCTTCAGCTATGTGAAGCAGGGTTCCAAAGAGGATGGAGCTAGGTATTGTCAGTAGTGGCAGATAACAGAACAAGAAGCAATAGTCTCAAGTTGCTGGGGGAAGATAATAGGTTGGATATTAGGAAAAACTATTTCACTAAGAGGGTGGTGAAGCACTGGAATAGGTTACCTAGGCAGATGGTGGACTCTCCATCCCTAGAGGTTTTTAAAGCAAGGTTGAACGAAGCCCTGGTTGGAATGATTTAGTTAAGCTTTGACCAGGGGCTTGGACTAGATGATCTCCTAAGGTATGTATTTGATACAAATATCCTGCTGAGGCCTATGATTCCATAGTCTTGTGTTTTATATTGTGTTGCCACAGACTATATAGATTAACATTATTATAGAAAATGAACTATGACAATTTATAACATGGTAGGAATACTAAAAACCTTAAGGGGGCTACAGTTTGTAAGACAAATATTTTTGTCTTTCTAAACTCTTTGAGGGCTGAGTCTGGCTCAGATGTTTTGTATTTCTTAGATAATCACAAGCACATGAAATTGGCTGATCTAAGGTAAAATTGAGGCCAGTAGCATGCTTGTTACAAATGCAGGTCTAGCTTCATGGATATGGATCTTGGAGAAGATTGCAGATCCAATTACATGGTTGTACATACAATAACTTGCTCTGAAACTTGGGTAAGTAGTTTTTGTTTGTTAGTTTTATTTGTTTTGTAATTCAAGTTGCCTTGTCTTTGTCTCATAATACTAAGCTTTTCTTACCTGAAAATAAGTTGTCTTACAAGAAACAATAACATTTGAAAGCACATTTATGTTCTGCAGGATGGAAGCATATCATCAGCTCTTCAGTCAGATGAAATGAGAAGACATACTGTGCAAAGCTGAATCAATGTCACATGGCCTTCAAAAAAAATTTCAGCTTCCCACCTGCAGGAAAATTACATATATATACTAAATTTGGATAAAAAAATAGCAAAATGAATTTAGATTGTACACATACAGATTTAGAAAGAGAGAAACTGGTATCAACTGTTGAAAAAATATTTAAGGTTCATGTTATTGATCCATTTTGTACTTGCTAACCAAATAGCTATCACAGTTTAACAAACTCGGTGATACACTTAAGGCTGTATTTTCATCTTGCGGATCTGGTTATATTATTAATCATTTTTATAATTAATTTACAATGTTTAGATGAATGTCAAAAGGTGCTCTATTCACCGCTTGTCTGGTGCCTCGTCTTGGTTATTCTTGGGATTAGTTCTTGAGGTTAACACCCCCTCCTGTGGTTGCACACCATCACACTGTCTGTTTCTCGTATTTACAATTCCTTTCTCATCCCAGAAACCACAACATTCTCTTCATGACTCAGCCCTCCAGATAAGTCATTCAGTGTTCCCTCCCTTCCAGGTACAGTCCTATTCTCTGTCACTCTCACAGAGACCCAGATAGTCTTCCCATTCACTACCCCACTCGTCTATCCCTCACCCTCTGTGGCTGGTAGGGGGAGCTGGGCCTACTTACTACTCTGGGATCTAGTTCAGGGACCATACACTCAGCAGTACTGAGCTTTCCTCTCCCAGCCCTCATTACACCTTCCCTGGATTGCTTCCTACAACTCCTGCAGCCTCAAAATCGCTCCCTCTTCTCAGGGAGTGACTGCCCTTTCCCAGCTACAGCCCTTGTTTGTTGTCATCTTCCTGCCTTTATAGATCCCACCTGTCCCTGCACAGCTGGACCTACTTACAATCTCTGCTCCTTGGCTCTTCCTCCAGGTGCAGCCTGTGAAATTAATAGGCCTACCTGGCCACCTTAACTCCTTCTAGTCCTCTTTGCAGAGCACACAACCTAATATCCACCACTGAAGTCCTACTACATAGATATACTAATGAGATTTACCTTACATCAGATTTACATGGTGTACATGCCTCCTGATTGCCTTCTACCCATGGCTGAATGTCACCCCAGTTGTGGAGGAAACACACCATTCTGCACCACTGAGGAATCCTTTTATGAGCTTCAGTGCAACTGCAGTGGTTCATATGACCTTGTGTGGTCCCCCTCTACTGAGGGGATGATATGAGCACAGTATAATACAATATACACAATATGATACAGAAATGTGTTGTGGGGTGTTTACAACTTGAGTACTTAATGAAAAAAAATGGGTTTGTATCAGTTTTCAATAAGAGAGTAAATGAGTCTTTGCTTACCATAGTTATAAAGCCTTGCCAAGAAGAGCCTGTAGGCATGCAGTGAAGACAGTGATGTGCCACCAGTATTTTAACAAGGAGCACTCTCAACACATTCCACCTCAGTTGGAGATCATGTAACAAGCTGGGTAAATACACATCTTTCACTTCCAAATATTCATCAGTCCAGCCCCATATGCCCTTCGCTACTCCATCCCCACCCCCACTGCATATCATTTCTTCCACCCCCACACAATTCCTAACCCAGACTTTGTGGCATCTTCTCTATATTGCTCCCCTGCTTGGAAACTCTTCCAAGCAGCAGCAGCAATGATGGCAGGTATATGCAGTCTGTATCCCATAGCTGGCAGTGCTAGGGAAGCTTTTCTTGTGGCAAGCTGATTCCATCCCAGGCTTGGAGTGGGCTGAATGGTGTATGTGGGTGTGGGTGTGAGAAAAAAAAGATTAATATAAAATTCAAGAAAGGGTTTGACCATCTCTATTTTTAATAGACAATAAATGAAATTAGTAGAGCTGGTTGACATTTTTTTCTATTTTGAAATAATGGGAAAATGCCACCTTCTCTCAGTTTTTATACCATCCCGCCTTCTCACTAGAAAAATGGAGGAAATGTAAAAACACTGAAGAGAGAGAATGTAACACTCTTGCTTTTTTTAAAGTAACACTTTCTCTCACTTTTTAACTCTATGTCTCAAAGTGAGAAAAAGTAACTGGATTTTTTCCCAGTGGGGGCAGAGGGATATAAGAGACAGAGACAGATGACTTTCTCTAACATTAATTCCTCCCCTTTTGCAGTCCCCCAGTAGAAAAAAGGGGGATACATAAGGAAAGTGAGACCAAAACTGAGGAAAATACACCATGTTTTTCATTAAATGAAGGTAAGAGACAGAAGGATTTTTCCCACAAAAAAGAAAAAAGTTTCATTAAAAAATGTCGACAAATTTCATTCTGAACTTTTTACTCAAAACCAAAAACATTCAAAATATTTGATTGAAAAATTAAAACAATTCGGCTTTTTTCAATTTTCATAACAAAGTAGACCAACTTTGACCAGTTTTAGAAATTAGATCCTCTTTACCAAGCAAGACGGAACTAAAAATATGGTGATAATTAATAAGAACATACCGCATTATGATAGCTATGTTCTCAAAAAATTGAGGAAAAATATTAAAAATTTAAACAATGAATAAAAAGAGACCCTGAATCAACAAAATTTTCCTTCAGCTTTGAGTTCCATGAATGATGCTCGAGAGGAAATGTATTTAACAGTTGTTATGGAATTTCTGCTTTCTTTTAATAGCGCTCAATAAACCATAAGCTGAAGCATTACCTTGCAGTGTCAGGAAAGAATATGTAATTTATATCCTGATTTATCAGTCTGAGGGGGATTTATAAACCAGAAAGAACTGATCTTGCTCCATTCAAACCAATCATGAAGCTCCGACTGACTTCCATAGAATAAGGATTGAGCCTCAGCTTTATAAGTGACTTCTTGTTATGTGAATGTGTTATGCTAAATAAAATATATCTATAGTTAGACAAGACCTTATTCCTGTGTTCTCCTGGGCAGGCTGAAAGGGCCCAAAATGTCAATGCCACTTTTCTGCTGCATAGAGAAGGATCACATGAGAAGAGGCCATGTGGGCATTGTCTGGCAGAATACACAACTGTGTTTGTGATCTTGGATAGGATAGTGTAGACATTGCCAACGTGTCTGTAATATGAATCCACAGGATCACCACTATCCTGCACAGAGGAGGGTACGTGCAGTCATGGCCACTACTTCTGGCCACAAACTATAGCAGCAGCCAGACTACAACAGACTTCAGTTCCCTGCTACTGGGATTAGGTATGCGTGGCTATCACTCCTGCCACGAGATTGGTAGAGAGACAAAGTGGATGGTGAATTGGGCCAACGTCTGGTGGTGAGGAAGAAAAGCTTTGGAGCCACACAGAGCTCTTTTTGATGTGTGCCCAATAAAATATATTACCTCACCTACCTTGTCTCTCTAATATTCTGCAACCCACATAGCTACAACTACACATCATATTAGGTGGTTAAAACCTTTTACTCAGACTTTGTGTGAAGGACCAAAGTTCACCTTCAAAACCAAAAAGTTGTAAGATATGAGAATAAATACTCCAAGTATCATATCATCCTTGCCCAAGACACTGCCCTAAAGTACATTGTAGTGTTTTATTGCAGAGCTCTATAATCAAGTTCTTTCATTGCTTAAACAAAAATATTTGTATAAAATCTGTTTTATTTTTCCAGAGACAAAATGACTCCTTGCTTATAAGATAAATATGAAGAGTGTTGAACTCCATTTCATGTGTTTCTAGGATGAAAATGTCAGTTCTAATTGCCCCAGTGATTATCCATCTGTTTCTCTTGCAGCCTCCTGGATATTGTAGATATCTTTGTACTGGTATTAGTGGAAATAAGGACATTATAAAATTTGTAATATCATCCTGGATTGGGTTTGTCTTCCTTGGGTTTCTGCCTGATATTTTAAGCGATCTGTGCAGTCTGATGTGATGGCTTTTCATTTTTTCTGTTTTATTATGGGTCTTTTGTAAGAACTGGTCTCTTGTAATTAATACTTTGTATTAAGTTGGGTTAATTTGAGTACATGCTTACCGAGAGTCACAGTTTAGTATTTAACCAATGGCCTCAATAGAGACAATGCAGTGCCACTTCACTTTGTGAAAAGTTTTGGAAAAATTATGCAACAGGGTGGGTGGTGCAGTCAGCTCACTCTGTCGATCGCGGCAAAGAGAGCAGTGAGGGAGTGCAGGGACTGTAGTTAAGACTGACTCATTCAATGGCAGCACAAAATGGGGAGAAGGGCTTTGTTTCCTGTGGAGCTGTGTCCCCTCATGAGGGTCAGGCATAATCTGTCCCTAAATGTTTCATTGACTTAGGTAAGACATTTGAAATGTTAAATGATAATTGCTGGAAGAAATACTATGCGACTCTAACCATATTTCTGAAATATGGAACATGGCCTTTTGTTTTCTTCTTATAATAAATAAAATATAGCAGCAATGTTTTACAAGAAATTTGAAAAAGTATTATTTTGATTATAAAAAATTATAGCTGACTGAGGGAAATTTTAAGAAGTAGAAAATAAGTATTAAATTTTATGTTCTTTTGCAAATATTTAATTCATTTTCCTCAAGCTGGCTTGAATTCCTTCAATTTCAGCTTAGGTATCTGCTTTCAGAGTTAGCCCAAAGGCTATATAGCAACTGTTCCATGGCTATCAAAATAATTTCACCTTTTCATTTCAATTTCAAAAGCTCAAAGTTCAGTTTTTAAAAATCTGAGGAACTGAAGCTTTGGGTTAACTGAATCTGAAGTATTTTATTACCATTATGAAATACGCATTTTTAAAAATAGTAAAAGGAGACCATGTTTAAAATTGTATGGCATAAGAGTATTTCAATAATATCTCACAATTGCATGGCATTTTTCCTCCTGAAGAATCCCAAATCACTTTACTCTAATAACTCTATAGGAATAACTATCTATTGAAATGCCATTGGCACAGTGCAATTTTGCACAACAGTTTCAGAAAGGATTATGGATATTAAGAAGTAATAATTTGAAAGTGGAAGGCAGCTTGGGAGAAAGTGACCATGAAATCATAGAGTTCATGATTCTAAAGAATGGTAGAAGGGAGAACAGCAAAATAGAGACAGTGGATTTCAGGAAGGCAGATTTTAGTAAACTCAGAGAGCTGGTAGGAAAGGTCCCATGGGAAGCAACACTAGGAGGAAAAACAACTGAAGAGAGTTGGAAGTTTTTTAAAGGGACATTATTAAGGGCCCAAAAGCAAACTATTCCACTGTGTAGGAAAGATAAAAAATATGGCAGGAGACTACCTTGGGATAACTTACATGATCTAAAAATCAAAAAGGAGTTGTATAAAAAGTGGAAACTAGGTCAAATTACACAAAGGATGAATATAAGTAAACACCACAGGTATGCAGGGGCAAGATTAGAAAGGCAAAGGCACAAAAAAGAGCTAAATCTAGCTAGCGGCGTAAAGGGTAACACAAAGATATTCTACAAGTATATTAGGAGCAAGAGGAAGACCAAGGACAGGATAGGCCCATTGCTCAGTGAAGAGGGAGAAATAATAACAGGAAACTTAGAAATGGCAGATGTGCTTAATGACTTCTTTGTTTCGGTTTTCTTCAAGAAGATGGATGATGACAACAGAATGCTTAACATGGTGAATGCTAGTGGAAATGCGGTAGGTTTAGAAGTTAAATTAAAAGAGCAAGTTAAAAATTACTTAGAAAAGTTAGATGTCTGCAAGCCACCAGGACCTGATGAAATGCATCCTAGAATACTCAAGGAGCTGATAGAGGAGGTATCTCAGCCTTTAGCTATCATCTCTGAAAAATCATGGAAATTGGGAGAGATTCCAGAAGACCGGAAAAGGGCAAATATAGTGCCCATCTATAAAAAGGGGAATAAGAACAACCCAGGAAACTACAGACTAGTCAGTTTAACTTCTGTGCCAGGAAGATTATGGAGCAAGGAATTCGTCTGCAAACATCCAGAAGAAAATAAGGTGATAGGTAACAGCCAGCATGGATTTGTAAAGAACAAATCATGTCAAACCAATCTGATAGCTTTCTTTAATAGGATAACGAGTCTTGTGGAGAAGGGAGAAGCAGAGCAGTGGATGTGGTATGCCTTGCATGACCTTCTTATCAATAAACTAGGAAATACAACTTAGATGGGGCTACTATAAGGCAAGTGCATAACTGGCTGGATAACCGTTCTCAGAGAATACTTATTAACGGTTCACAATCATATTTATTAACAGTTCATAACAAGTGGGTTTCCGCAAGGGTCTGTTTTGGGACCGGTTCAATATCTTTATCAATGATTTAGATGATAGCATGGAGAGTACGATTATTAAGTTTTCAAATGATACCAAGCTGGGAAGGGTTACAAGTGCTTTGGAGGATAAGGTCAAAGTTCAAAATGATCTGGACAAACTAGAGAAATGGTCTGAGGTAAACAGGATGAAGTTTAATAAGGACAAATGCAGAGTACTCCATTTCAGAAGGAACAATCAGTTTAACACATACAGAATGGGAAGTGATTGTCTAGAAAGGAGTACTGCTGAAAGGGATTTAGGGGTCATAGTGGACCACAAGTTAAACATGAGTCAACAGCGTGACACTGTTGTAAAACAAGCAAACATGATTCTGGGATGCATTAACAGGAGTGTTGTGAACAAGACATGAGAAGTCATTCTTCTGCTCTACTCTGCGCTGATTATGCCTCAATTGGAGTATTGTGTCCAATTCTGGACACCACATTTCAAGAAAGATGTGGAGAAGTTAGAAAAAGTCCAGAGAAGAGTGACAAAAATGATTAAAGGTCTAGAAAACATGACCGATGAGGGAAGACTGAAAGAATTGTGCTTGTTTAGTTTAGAAAAGAGAAGACTGAGGGGACATGATAGCAGTTTTCAAATATGTAAAAGGGTGTTATAAGGAGGAGGGAGAAAAATTGTTCTCCTTGGCCTCTGAGGACAGGACAAGAAGCAACGGGCTTAAATTGCAGCAAGGGAGGTTTAGGTTGTACATCAGGAAAAACTTCCTGACTGTCAGGGTGGTTAAACACTGGAATAATTTGCCTGGGGAGTTGGGTTGTGGAATCTCCATCATTGGAGACATTTAAGAGCAGGTTAGACAGACACCTGTCAGGGATGATCTAGACAGTGCTTAATCCTGCTGTGAGGGCAGGGACTGGACTCGATGATCTCTCAAGGTCTCTTCCAGTTCTAGTGTTCTATGATTCTATTAATATAATATAGCCAATTAAAATTTACAGAATGAATTTAAATAAGCAGAATGAAATTATCAAATCAGAATTTGGCCAAGACACTTCTACTCTTATACAAAGTCCTATGGAATTTTTAATGACAAATGATAGAGGATCTTGTGTTCACATCTCATCCAAAAAAAGTCACCCCCAGAGGGCATAATGCCTTTTAACTATTACGGTGCATTTGTTTACTACTAAATAAGAGAGAAAAGCACTTGCTACTTGGATTGTCAGGCTATGTCTACACTACAGCGTTTTTTCAGGAAAATGGCCATTTTTCCAAAAACTTGATTTACGTCCACACTGCAATTGCGTTCTTTCAGAAAAAAATGGAAAGAACAGAGAGGTTTTTCTGACATTGGTAAACCTCTTTCTACGAGGAAGAAGTCTTTTTTTGAAAGAGCTCTTTCGGAAGAAGGTGTGTTTGGACGGGGAAGAGGGAGTTCTTTTGAAAGAAGAGGAAAGAGGAAAAAGCACAGATGCCCTGGTGGCCACTCCGTCCATAGTAATCACAGCTTAAATGCGACATAGCATCCATTCAGTGTGGATGCTATCTTTCGAAAAAGCAGATGGCTTTTTCAATGCACTTTTGCTGTGTAGATGCTCTCTTTCAGAAGTTTTTTCGGAAGATCTCTTTTGGAAAAGCTTCTTCTGAAAGAAGCCTGCAGTCTAGACATAGCCTCAGTGTCATAAGTGCTCTGGGTTTTCCTTGGAGATTTCCTCTTAAAGTATGTCGAAGCCCAATCTTGTTTAACTTTTATCAGCAGTATGAACCAAGGCCCAGAAATGTCTTCTTATGACCCACAGGCCATAAAATATTATTATTTTTATAATCATATATTAAATTTTAATAATATAGAAATCAATGTAAATATTTAATTCACTGCAGAACACTACTTTTTCCTTTTGGTGGATTTCTATTTACTTTTTCATTTTCCATATCTCCCATTTCCATTATTCAAGGCACTTTCTACTAGCTTAAGTACAGCCTTCTCCTTCAACTCAAATAGTATCAATCACATTTTTGTGGTAAGAAACCTGGGGAATATTAAATAGCCATGACTATTTTTATGCAATATGCAAAACTAATTTACGATGATAGTATTGGAAAAAGTGGTTAGGTCGCTAGAGATAGATAGAAGAATGAGATTGTTAGTAAAACCAGAACCACTCTGCAAGCTATTGAGAGGCATATTGAATAGAAAGTTAGATAAAATACTAAGGAAGCAGATGGCATTATAAAAAAAATTGAAACTGTACCACTTTTCTGCCTTGGAGATCCATGCTTTTCTGCCTTGGAGAACCTTGTGTGATGCTGAAGCATGGTCACAGCTACTACATTTTTATCAGGTTTCTCTTCTATTCATCAAAACATATATTTCCAATGTGCAGATCTTTCTGGGAGTGGTTTGTGATTTGCATACACTATGTCCTTCGTCCATCTTTAGCCAGAATTGGAAAAGGGTAAGGCTTGAGGATAGTGAAGTATATGGGATTATAACTAGGAGCAATAAAATGAAATTAAGAAAGGGATACATTTAGGGTGAATATGAGGAAAAATTTCTGATAGTGAGGTATATATTGGGTTCCAGAATGCTATCCCTAAAGGTATGTCTATGCAGCTGTCCGCTGGTGTGATTGTGTGTAGACATACTCATACTAGCTTTTGATCTAGCATGGGATATGTGACTGAGTACAACCTTACTCAGGTCCTTAAGTATGTATTTGAGTGACAGCTGTGCATGCTGCTAAGGCTTCACTGCTGTCGCTACTGGAGCTAGCTGTGATGTAGATTACTTGTCTGCATAAGCTGCAATCACATCTCCTGATTGCAGTATAGACATACACTGACTCAGGCCTGCTGATAGGGGTGGGGAGGACAAATTGGGCAACTGCCTCAGAGCTTTGCGAGTCTAAAGAGCATGGGGCTCCCAGCTGCTGCTGCAGTTACTATGGCAGCAGCAGCACCTGGAGCTGTGGGCCCTTTAAATTGCCACTGGAGTGCCGTGCAGCGCCCTCTGTGTGGCTCTAAGAGCTGGGAAAGTGCTGTGCTCCAGGCAGCACTGAGGGGTGGCTGGTGTGGTGCGCTTGCTGCCCCGGCCCTCCCCCTTCTACCTGAGGCCCTGCCTCTTCCAGGAGCGCGTAGCTGCCCTCCCCACTTTGCCCTGGGGCCCAGTGTGGCTGTCAGCTCCCCTGCACTGACTGTCCCACTCGGACTGTACTTTCACACTATGTATTCCCAGATTATCATGTTTGCTTGGCAGTTTGCTACGACATTCTGTGTCCTGGGACTTCTTCTAGTTGTCCTAAATTGGTTTCTGTCTCTCTTACTACTGGAGCCTCCATTACCACACCACATCTGGATGAAGAATGGGCACTTGAAACCTTGCATGTTATCTCCAATGTCATGAACATGATAGTCAAAGTCTGAGCAGAATGTCTTGACTAGGTTTCCCTTTAAGGAAAATCTTCCCTCCTTTGCAAAGGCTGATCTCCCTCAAAATATGAAAGGAGTCAGCAAGTAAGGTCCTGACGTTTCTGCCTGTCATTTTTTGAAACTTTGTGCTGGTGTCATAGGGCGAACACTCATCCTCTTGGCTGCTCCCACTGGTCACTCTGGCTCTCCTGCTTCAGAATGCCCTCCACTAGGGTTACCATATTTGAAATTTCAAAAAAGAGGACACTCCTGAGAGTGTCACATTGTATTAATGTGTTGTATAGTATAGTATAGTATATAACACATTAATACAATGTGAGTAGGTAGATACTGATACAGATACACTCCCTCTCAGGAGTATCCTCTTTTTTGAAAGTTCAAATATGGTAACACTACCCTCCATGGGTCCCAGCCTCAGTTGCAGATCTTCTGCAGGTTCAGCTCAGTGTCTCTTCCTGCCCACACTGCCTTTTCCCCCTTGTACTATCCTGTGTCAGTGCCTCTGCACTCTGTGGTCCTCCCCTCCCAGGGGACCCCCAATTCCCTTAGACCCACCTTGCCTCAGTGACCCACTGCCCGTCATCATCCCTTCTTTCAGGGGCCAACTGCAGTCTGAAATGGCTACTCATCATTGGCAAGGGGGTGTGGACCCGCTGCCTTTTCCTAACCTGTCTGTTTCCCTACAACCCTAGTACACTTAGGCCTTGCCTCAAGCCCTGCAGCCTGGGAGCGAGGTCAGGCCAGAGCTCCGCAGCTTTGCCTACCTTTCCCCAACTCTGCTCTATCTCAGGAAGCCTCTCGTTTCCTGGGCAGCCAGGTCCCTTCTGCTCCCGAGCTCTAGAGCAGTATTTCCCAAAGAGGTCTGCAAAACCACTTTGAGAAACCTGTTAACTGGCTGTGCCAATTTATTTACCAGCACCACAGCCATGGAACCTCACGGCTGCTATTGGCTCCAATTCGCCATTTGCAGACAAAGGGAGCCGCAGCCTCTTGGCTGCAAACAGTGAAATGAAGCCAATAAGAGCTGTGAGGCTCTATGGCCATGGTGCCGGTAAATAAACAAACTGGCACGAGCAGTTAACAAGTTTCTCAAAGTGGTTTCGCAGACCACTTTGGCAAACATTGCTGTAGAGCAATGGTCTCCAACCTTTTTACACCCAAGATCACTTTTTAAATGATAGAACAAGCCAAGATCTACTGCCCCATCCTTCCCCCCAGACCCCACCCCTTCCTTGAAGCCCCACTCCTTCCTTGAAGCCCTGCCCCGCCCTTTATTCTCCTCCTCTCCGTCACTTGCTATCCCCTACCCTTATACTGCTGCTTTTTTTTTTTCAATTCTTCTGTAGGAAGAGGTTTTTCCAACATTTGGCCTGTCTAGACTGGACCAAATGTCAGAAAAACCCCTTCTTTTGGAAGCCCCCTTATTCCTCGTGGAAAGAGGAATACAGGGGTTACCGAAAGAGCATGTTTGATCTTCCACTAAAAAAAGCAAAAGAACAAACACATCCCTGGATGCAGAAGAGTTTTTCTGGGATATCTCTGGAATCCTGAAAAATTCCTGCAGTCTAGCCGTACCCTCACTGGGTTGAGACAGGATGTGTAGGCTCTGGGGTAGGAATGAGGGATTTGGGTGTGGGAAGGGGTGAGAGGTGCAAGCTCTGGGAGGAAATCTGGATGCAGGAAGAGGTGGAGAAGGGGACGCTGGCTCAGGGAGGGGGCTCCAGGCCAGGCAGTGTTGGGGTCAGAGGGAGGGTTGGGATACTAAGCAAGCCACAGGCTTGTGGATGTGAGGGTGCAGGAATTTGGTTTGGGGTATATGAGGGGCTCAGGGCAGGGGGTTCCAGTGTATGATAGGCTCAGATGTAGGGTCTGGGGGAAAGGGAGTGCAGGAGTGTTATGATGCTGTGGGCAGATGGGGGCTTGGCCCCAATCGGGGGTTTGTTGGCCAGGCTTCATTTTTAAATAAAATACTATGTCAGACACAAAAAGTTTCTGCATTGTCTTCGTTTATGAGAAGGGCAGGGAACTTGTTTTGAGTCAGGGGTCACTGACCCACGGAAAAGTCAGTTGGGGCCACACAAGTGAGATGCAAACAAAAAAAACCTCCTCCAACCCCCCCCCACCCCCACCCCACCCAAGCCTCACTAATGTGGCCCCAACTGTGCTGGTGGGAACAGGGGACATGGTACTGGGGAAGGGTGATAGTGGGTGCTGGGACAGGGGACAGGGTGCCAGTGGGGGCAGGGTTCTATAGATGGGGGCAGGGGAGAGAGAACAGGGTTCTGGGAGGGCAGGGGACAGGGTTCTGCAGCAGGGGACAGGGAGCCAGCCCTGCACCCGCCTCCACCCAGGACTCCGCCCCCCCCTCTCGCAGAGGAGGGAAGCCATGTCGCACGCCTCCTGCAGGGCCAACGTGCGCCTCCCACGGAGCAGGGAAGCCCACATCGCACGCCCCCTCCTGGCCCAACTCCCCCCCTCCTGCAGAGTAGGGAAGTCCCAGCGCGCGCCTCTGGGGACTCCCCCAGTAAGCTCCCGGCATGCTACAGACCTGGGGCAAGGAAGCAGCCAGCGCATTTCTGGAACCCCCGGAAGTGACACGCAGCTCAGGACTTCCGTCCACCCAGCGGGAAGCCACCACTGCCTCCATTGTTGCTGGAGGTAGGTAGTGGGGCTTCTTGGGAGTGGGGGGAAATGCAGGGCCCAGAACACCTCGCAATTGACTGGTCGAGGCCTCGCGATCGACCAGTTGATCGCGATCAATGGGTTGGTGACCACGGCTGTACAGCAAGAGTGCTTGTTCTCCTCCATCAAGGAGACCCTATTTATACAGCCCCAGCTAGACCCCAATTGGCTGTTTCTGCCTCAGCTGCAGGCTCCACTCTCTTTGCCTTCAACTAGGGCTGGGTTTTAACTCTTAAAGGGCCAGTGCGGGACAAACGCCCCATCACAGCTGGCTATCGTGGAAACCTGGAATTTGGAAGTGCCTCCATATACTCAGTTTAGAAGAGGTATTTGTGTAGGTAGTCTTATATGCAGAAAGATAATGCCTAACAGGCAGATTTTTCCCCCAAATTTGGGGACATGATTATGTATTGTATATGATCTAGTGACATTGTGGGTTCTCTTCTGATGGTGATGGATTGCTTAGAACCTTAGCATTAAATGGCTTTTATGGAATACTCTTTCTGACTATCACCTTCAGGGGAGAATGCTATACTTGCACAAAACTACCAGACTGGTGGTAGTCAAACACATTGCTGGATTATTGTTGCAGTGGTGGAGTGAATACTTCAGAGTATTCACAGCCCTCACCAGACTCCTATGTTTTTCCAACTTGACTGGTTCTGTTCTCTATATAAGGCTATGCTAAAATGGCATGTCTGAGTCCTTTTTTTAGTTGGTTGCGATGGTTGTTATGGACTCACAACTGGTGGGTATGATGGAAAAAGTAAAAGATTGGGAAGGATATGAATAAAGAAAGGGGGAAGCTTTGTGAACCAGATGTGGAATATAATTCCATGCATATTGTGAAAAAAGGGGTCTGCTTAAGAGAGTGGGAGAAAGAAGGGGTATCAAAAGTTCCCTCACTTATTGAGAAGAGAGGGTAGCTTGGGAAGCAATAGGAGGTGGGGTTCCAGATATAGTCTGAGCAAAGGCATATATTCATCAGTTGAAAAATAACAAGCTACATTCTGCCACACAATATATAGCCAATTGACATAAATGTAAATCAAGACAGGATTTGGCCCAATATTCCATCTTCTCAGATTAACATAATGTTCTTAAAATGAAAGTTATCTGTCTTTACTGGTAGACTTCCGCTCTAGACATCAAGACATAGTTATAATCCACCCCAACATTTCATCATTGGCCCTGCTGTCATTATCATAAGAGCTTGCACCATCTCCTTCAGACAGTTAGAAAAGTTGGTCTGTCACCATTAGCCAGCTGCCATTACTAAGGATTTATCAATCAGCCCTTAATCACTGTAATCAATGGAACTATTTTTGTGAGCAAAGACTGCATCATCATCTCCTAAGATTGCTATAAAGCCTGCTGCTCTTGAACTTCCTCTCTTCAATGTCCTAACATGTCACCCAGGCTCCAAACTTGAAAACCAGTTGGATTATTATCATGAGTAAGGACTTTACTACTTGGTGCACAGTTATCTAACTGAGCTCCCCTCCTTTGGGAAGCAGTTTCTCCAGGCCACTCACAAATGCAAGTCTCTCAAGAGACAGTCCAGTATATTACAAGTGATTCATTGTCGTGTGCATCTGGCATAGTGTAAAGGACACGAGTCTGAAAATAACAAGAGTTCAGATCTATTCCTGACTCTGATTGACTCACCAAGTAACACTGAGTAAGTTACTTAAAGTGGTGTTTTACTCTGTAAAACTTGACTCTCAATGGCTTCCACACTACATTGCCTCAGCTTAAAACTATATATTCTTTTCTAAGCCCCAGTTCCACAAAAGCTCGCCCTAGAATCTAATAAAGCTGTTTCATGCATCAAGAACTATAAATATTTTGAGCTCAGAATTTAATTAACACCTCTGTTGATGATGCATAGGCCAGACCAGCTTATTTGCCAAGGGCTGTATTTGTTCTGCACTGCTAATAGGAATAAGGAGTAGTAAAAACTTATTTCAGTCAGTAAACAGGAGTCATTCTGAATACATACAGAGCAGATTTGTTACATAAAAAGGTTCAATTTTACATAGGTTATCAGGTGCTGCTGATCAGAGAACTTTGGTAGCAGTGTCCGTTCAGCCTGTGCTCTCTGTGCTCTTCATGGCTATGTCTACACAGCAGCGTTATTTCAGAATAACGTCAGTTATTCCAAAATAACATAGTGCACGTCCACACAGCAAGCCCGTTTGAAAATTCGAAATAAATGGGCTGCTTACTCTGACTTCTGTAAACCTCATTTCCTGAGGTGTAAGGGAAGTCGGGGAAGAGTGCTCTATTTCAAAATAACTGCTGTGTAGACAGTACCAAAAGTCAAAATAAGCTATTTCAACTTAAGCTACGCAATTAGCGTAGCTCAAATTGCATAGCTTATTTCAAGTTTAGCCCTGCGGTATAGATGTGCCCCATGAGGCTAAACAGCATTGCAGGGGCAAAGCCTCCTCAGTTCCTCCTCAAGCATCCTGGCTACAGATGGAGCCTTCACAGCCCCTTAGCAGATTACTGACTTCTATAGAATTGCTAATTGTTTCTCTACTTTAGCTACCTTTTTAGAGTGCCTTTTTTCTTCTTCACTCCTTTATCTGTTATTTATTTAAACAAAAAAAAGCTTTACTTTAAACATCATTTTTCTTCTACCTTCCACTCCATCTGGGGACCTTACTTAGACAGTTCACTGGGTTTCAAGAAGAGTCTCAGTTGCAAATAATCTATCCCAGTGACTGACAGGCACAGTGCATTCGCTGCCTCAGAGAGAACCACATCCTCTAGAAGTGTGGTTTATGCCAGGGGTTGGGAACTTTTTTAGGGTCAGGGGCCACTGACTCACAGAAAAATCAGTTGGGTGCCACACACAAGTGAGAAGCCTATGAGGGCCCAGCCTAGTAGATTTTGTGTACTGCAGCCCCATGAGGGAATGGCAGGGGGGCGACTGGAGTGCCAGCATAGGCTCCCCAATGCTGGGGGGAGCCCTGAGACTTGGGGGCCAGATCCAGGTAAACCAGGGGCCACAACCAGCCCCACCCCTGGTTTATGCCAGCAATTGAAACCCAGATCCAAAAAGAATACAGAACTAAGACTTAACCTTCTAATGAAAGTGGCACTTCAACCACCCTCAGAGCTGTACCAAGACTCCAGACCATGGGTGTCCTTACTGCAACACTCTATATCGGGAGTGGCCATCCTAAACCTAAGAAGGAGCCAGAATTTACCAGTGCACATTGCCAAAGAGCAACAGTTCTATGTCACCAGCCCTGCTCATCAATCAGCACATCCCACCCACTGGCAGCCCCACAGGTCAGTGCCTCCTTCTCCTTTTCCTCCTGCCCACTGGGATCAGCTCTTTCTCAGTGGAAGACACTGGAGGGGGAAGAATAGGTGTGACAGGCTCAGTGAAAAGACTGGGAAGTGGCAGGATTGTAGGGGGAAAGGGCCTAGGGCAGAGCTGGGCAGAGGCGTAGTAAGGGTGTTCTGCGTCCGGGGCAAAGGCAAAATTTGCGCCCCCTCGCTCCCTCCGCCGCCGCCACACAGTGGGGCCTCGAACCTGCCGCATGACCGAGCCCAACCCTGGGAGGAGGGGATAGCTGAACCGCATCTTCCCCTGCCCCCTTCAGTTTGGGGCCGGCCCCTGCATGCACTAACCAGCCAGTGGAGATGGAGGAGGGTTGGGCTGGGGACGGAGAGGTGGGGAGGAGGCTCCAGCCAGCAGCAGCAGGCGGAGGAGAAGCAGGTGAGCTGAGGGATGACAGGGAGAGCGGAGGGGGACTAATCGGTGCCCCCCCAGCATGGTGCCTGGGGGCAACTGCCCTTTCCTGCCCTCCCCCCTTGCTATGCCACTGGAGCTGGAGGTTGAACAGTGAGCACCCTCCGGCCCAGTGGAAAGTTGGCACCTGCAGCTCCAGCCCTGGATTTGGTACCTATGCAAGGATCCTCATATTAACTTCTGAAGAGCCACATGTGGCTCTGGAGCCACAGGTTCACCACCCCTGCTCTATATCTACAAGAGGTAAGCCTATAAGGACAACCATGAGCCACTCACACATCTAGGGAAACACAACTTAAATGGGGCTACTATACATTAGATGTATAACTGGTTGGATAAATGTTCCCAGAGAGTAGTTATCAATGGTTCACAGTCACGCTGGAAGGGCATAACGAAAGGGGTTTCACAGTAATCAGTTTTGGCACCAGTTCTGTTCAATGACTTCATCAACGATTTAGATAATGGTACAAAGTGTGTTTATAAAGTTTGCAGATGATCCCAAGCTGGGAGGGGTTGCAAATGTTTTGGAGGATAGGGTTATAATTCAAAATGATCTGGACAAATTGGAGAAATGGTCTGAGGTAAATAGAATTAAATTAATAAGGACAAATGCAAAGTACTCCACTTAGGAAGGAACAATCAGTTCCACACATACAAAATGAGAAATGACATTCCAGAAAGGGATCTAGGGGTCATAGCGGATCACAAGCTATATACAAGTCAACAATGTGACACTGTTGCAAAAAAGGCAAACATAATTCTGGGATATATTAATAGGCGTGTTGTAAGCAAGACATAAGAAGTAATTCTTCCACTCTACTCTGCATTGATTAGGCCTCAACAGGAATACTGTGTCAAGGTCTTCAAACAGAAACTTTGGATCCTCATCCTATTTCCTTTCAGCCATCCACCTCAAAACAACAGTTTTGACTAATAGGTCAAGGTGCTCTCAGAACACTCTCTTCAATACCATCCAATAGTGGAAAACCTATCTCATCCCTGTGGATGCCATCTTACCCCATTCCATAGCACCTGGGAATGGATAACCTTTAGCAAATGGGTAATGGAGATTTTTCGAGATGAGTACTCCATCCATTTAACTTCCATCCCTCCCTTGTGCCTTTTCAGGGACCCTTTGCACAAGAGCCTGTTATGATAAGAGATAGACCCATCTCCTCCTTCAGCATAGGAACCATAGAACCACTGCCCCTATAGCTAAGAGACAAAGGCTTTTACTCTCACTACTAATTTGTCAAGGCTCAGAAGTTCAAGATGGTCACTTGGGCAATGATTATTCCATTGTTAGAAAAGGGAAATTAGTTCATGGCCCTGAACCTGCAAGATGCTTACTTCCGCATTTCAATCATACTGCGTCACGGACAATACATAAGATTCATCCTAGGCCAGGACTACTACCAGTACAGAGTATACCCTTTTGGCCTCTCCCCAGCCTCCAAGATACTGTCTGTGGTGACAGCCTGCCTACATGATCAGGGCATTAGGATTTACCCTCATCTGGATGAATGTATCATAAGAACATAAGAACATAAGAATGGCCGTACTGGGTCAGACCAAAGGTCCATCTAGCCCAGGAGCCTGTCTGCCGACAGTGGCCAGCACCAGGTGCCCCAGAGGGAGTGGACCGAAGACAATGATCAAGCGATTTGTCTCCTGCCATCCTTCTCCAGCCTCTGACAAACAGAGGCCAGGGACACCATTTCTATCCCCTGGCTAATAGCCTTTTATGGACCTAACCTCCATGAAATTATCTAGCTTCTCTTTAAACTCTGTTATAGTCCTAGGCTTCACAGCCTCCTTTGGCAAGGAGTTCCACAGGTTGACTACACGCTGTGTGAAGAAGAACTTTCTTTTATTAGTTTTAAACCTGCTACCCATTAACTTCATTTGGTGTCCTCTAGTTCTTCTATTATGGGAACTAATAAATAACTTTTCTTTATTCACCCTCTCCACGCCACTCATGATTTTATATACCTCTATCATATCCCCCCTTAGTCTCCTCTTTTCTAAACTGAAAAGTCCCAGTCGCTTTAACCTCTCTTCATATGGGACCCATTCCAAACCCCTAATCATTTTAGTTGCCCTTTTCTGAACACTTTCCAAGGCCAAAATATCTTTTTTGAGGTAAGGAGACCACATCTGTACACAGTATTCTAGATGTGGGCGTACCATAGTTTTATACAGGGGCAGTAAGATATTCTGTGTCTTATTTTCTATCCCTTTCTTAATAATTCCTAACATCCTATTTGCCTTTTTGACCTCCGCTGTACACTGTGTGGAAGTTTTCAGAGAACTATCCACGATAACTCCAAGATCTCTTTCCTGATTTGTCGTAGCCAAATTAGCCCCCATCATACTACGTATAGTTGGGGTTATTTTTTCCAACATGCATTACTTTACACTTATCCACATTAAATTTTATTTGCCATTTTGTTGCCCAGTCACTCAGTTTGGTGAGATCTTTTTAAAGTTCTTCACAGTCTGCTTCTGTCTTGACTATCTTAAGCAGTTTAGTATCATCCGCAAACTTTACTACCTCACTGCTTACCCCTTTCTCCAGATCATTTATGAATAAGTTGAACAGGATTGATCCTAGGACTGACCCTTGGGGGACACCACTAGTTACCCCTCTCCATTCTGAAAATTTACCATTTATTCCTACCCTTTGTTTCCTGTCTTTTAACCAGTTCTCAGTCCATGAAAGGACCTTCCCTCTTATCCCATGACAATGTAATTTACACAAGAGCCTTTGGTGAGGGACCTTGTCAAAGGCTTTCTGAAAATCTAAGTATACTATATCTACTGGATCCCCCTTGTCCGCATGTTTGTTAACCCCTTCAAAGAACTCTAATAGATTAGTAAGACATGATTTCCCTTTACAGAAACCATGCTGACTTTTGTCCAAAAAATCCTCATGGTACATTCCCAATGAGCTACCTGTACCTCTCTGGATCTATTCAAGAATCTTTATCTACAAATCAATGCACAAAAATCTACATTAATCCTGGCACAGAGACTAAAATTCACACAAGCCAACCTCAACTCCATCCAAACAAGAACACTCCTCCCTCAACACAGATACACCTTCTCTCTGAGGTTATAGAGGCAGTTCAACATAGCCCTCAAATATTGGCCAGACAATGCATTGAGCTTCTGGGGCACATGGCTGTGAGCATATCAGTGATAACTCATGCCAGACTTAGCATGTGTTGCCTCCAACCATGGTTCAGTTTGGTTTACAGACCAAACAAGAACAACCTACACAAACAGTCAATGAACACCAATATCAAATAATCATTGAATTGATAGAAGGAGCTAACAAATGCCTGCACAGAAATCCCATTTGCTCAGCCTTCTCACTGCTGATACATTTTCATAGGATGGGTACATATCTCAATGATCTAACAGTACAGGGCAAGTTGTCTCCATCTGAGTCATGGTTTCAAATCAGTCTACTCAAACTCAGAGTAGTCAGGAACATGAGTTTTCACTTGCTTTCATTGATCAGGAGTGGTCATGAAAGTCACGATGCAGCATGCAAGTATTACACAAACCATCAAGGAGGTGCCAAATTGCCCTTCCTTTTTATGGAAGCACTAAAGCTATGAAATTAGTGCATTTTCCACACTGTTACAATATCAGTGGTCTCCTTGCTGGGAGTGCACAATATGACAGTGAACAGTCTCAAACTCAAATTCCCACACAATCACAAATGGCTCAGATATACGTATTCCAATGATGGGTGACACCAGTAATAAACTTACTTGCTGCTTACAAGAACAAGAAATTACCACAGTACTGTTCCAGAGTGGGCATCAGCACTCCATAGTGGGACACCCTCCTGCTCTTATAGGACAAGGGCATTCTTTATTTTTCCCCATTGCCTTTTCCCCATTGCCTCTACTGATGAAAGTCCTGTTGAAGATAGGAAGAAAGCAACCATTATACTGATCACTCTCACTTGGCCCAGACAGACATGGTACCATTCCCTGTCACAGCTGCACTGTCCATCAACGACTCTTTCTATCCTTCCTTACCTCCTCTTGCACAGTGAGAGACATACTCTCCATCCCAACCTGCAGATACTATGGCTCAAAGCTGAGTTTCTTCAAGGTTCCAGCAAACAGAAACATCATGCTTGGAAGAGGAACACAAAATGTTATTATACAGCAAGAAAGTGGCTACCCATCATATTTATCTATAAAAGTGAAGCATATTCCAGATCTGGTGTCAGTCCAAAAGAGTCACCTCAGGTACAGCTGCTCTACCTGTATTCCTAGACTTCTTGCGGAATATCAAAATATGAGGTCTATCTATTAGCTTGCTAAAAATAGACTTAGCACAATAGCAACCTTCCACAAGCAGATAAAAGGATACTAAGTTTTTTCCTATCTGACTACAAAGATATTTCTCAAAGGCATAGCAAATCTCTTTCTGCAATCCAGGCTTTCTATCCCTCAATGGGAGGATTAAAAGGACTGACTGGACTGCCCTTTGAACCCATGACCACTTGTTCTCTAACTCATCTTGCCATGAAGACAGGATTCAGACTGCTGTTACCTCAGTGAGAATGACAGAGGAGATAGTAGTCCTGATGGTGCATCTCCGCCACCCCTTATAGCGTTCTTTCTTGACAAAGTTATGCTTGGATCATGTCCAAAGTTCACCCCTAAAGTGAGTTCTGCATTTCATGTAAACCAGCTCATTGACCTTCCAACTTTTTATCCCAAGCTTCACCAGGATAACAGGGGAGCCATCTTTCATATGCTCTATGTAAGGAGAGCCTTGGCCTTTTATTTGGACAGGATAAGAGCATTTAGAAAATCTCTGAAATACTTCCTCTCCATCATGGACAAGTTTAGAGGCACAGCAATTTCAGCTCACAGACTCTCTACATGTGTCTTGAACCGCATCAGACTTTATTTTCAGATTGGCAATTTAGTACTCCTATCTACAAACTGTACACGTGTTAGAGAAAAGAAACTGCTCCCCCAGTAAAAAAGTTTGGCCAGGCCGCTCTTGCTATAGTGGGCTGCAGTACTCCTTGAGAGAAACCGGCTGCACCCTTCCTGCATACCATTGCCTTTAGAAAAAGGGAAGGTGTGAAAAGGGGAAAATAGCCTCAGACTCTCCCACCCGTCACCTTGGCGTGAGAACTGCGAGGCTTACCTGGTCGCATGAAACCTGCACAGTTTTGGCCCAACCCCTGGCACACAGACCCCCCCACTTGGTGACCATTGGGCCATATATGGTAATATGTAAGCGCAGGAAAGCGATGTGCAGATTTGGGGATAAATACCCATGGCACAGTTCGCTCTAGGAGGTCTTCGCAACACACGTACCACTGTGTGTGTGCCTTCTCGTATACTTCAAAGCGCTGCCGGCCTGATCAACCGACCAGCCACCTCCCCCGACTCTCGGGCGTAACCAAGGCCTTCGCAACCGAACCGATATCTTTGTAATGTTCCGTGTGCTGTGTAAGTTGGTATGTATGATTTGATTTCTTTTCCTGTTGTATAAGCTTAGTGTTGTAGTTGTTTTTGGGTAGTACATAAGAGTTTGTAGTTATCACTGTTATTTTATTACTGTAGCTGGATATTTTAAGATTAGAGACTATTCCCCTTGCCATTCCCATCCTTATATCTCTGACACGTTTTACTAGAAACCATAGAATAAATATAATAAATACTGTAAGTTCATTATTAATACGGTCTATTAAAAATCTTAGAATAAATACTATAAATTCACCACTGTCATAAATAAATAATTTTTATTTGATAAAACTGTCCACCTGGTTCTGTCCTTCCCCCCTTGGGTATTCATCATCGGACCTGTGATTCTCGCGACAACATGCTACAAGATCATTTCCCTTATCCAGCAACTTCTTCAAGGGTATCCCTAGATGAGTAATTTATAGAGCCGCTACTGGGGCATGTGTAAATACCTTTGCCAAACAGTATGCTATCCTGGGGTACTGTGCTGCAGATGCTAGATTTGGTGCTACTGTGCTATCATCAATAACAGACAACTTCAAAGCCCCAGTATCCAGAGGGCATAATTGCTCAGGAGTCATCTGTAGTGGAATGCCCAATGAGACACTACTTGAAGAAGGAGTTATTCACCTTGTGCAGTAATGATGGTTTTTTGAGATGTGTGTCCCTATCAATGCTCCACAATCTATCCTCCTCCCCTCAGCTTCAGGGTTCTCATCATACACTATGCAGAAATGTGGTAGGTTCACCCATGCAGCCTTGATTAGTAACATGGAAGAGCACAGGAGAAGGTGGAGTGCATGTATACGCTACCAAAGTTCTCTGATGTGCAGCACCAGGACACAGACACACCTATAGCGGAGCACCATAGGGACATGCCTCTCAAAGAATCAATTCAGAGGTACATGTATTCAGCGTTTATTTTCTTCTTCATCTCTATTTCCTACATATATGTTTTCCTCTTAAGCAGTTGTCTCCTAATCTCACTCAGTTCAGTTTCTTACCTCAGCATCCGCATAATTCTCCTAAGGTGGCTTAATTTTAGAAAGGGGGGGAAATAATGTCAGAAAGTAAATATCTGAAAGATGTGTTCTCCTAACATAAATGAGAAAAAAAGGATGATCAATTTCCTTTTAGGCTCCTATTTACACATCGATTTTGAATTGCCTTGTTCCTAGACCCCTACAGAATCTCTTAGTCTATTTGCTAGAACGGTGTTTCTCAAACTGCCATCAGGGTTCTGCGGACAAGGTGCTCTGGGAGAGGGGAGGCTGTTGACCTCACTGAGCAACTCCTCTCCTTCCTTCCTAGTGCCTCCTGCATGCTGTGGAACAACTGTTTAGTGGTGCACAGGAGGCACTAGGAAGGAGGAAAAGCAGGGACAGGACACATTTGGTTGAGGGGGTGGAAACAGACAGGGAAAAGGAGAAACACAGGAGAGCAGGGGCAGGGTGAGGACTTTTGGGGAAGAGATGGAGTGGAGGCAGAGTCTGATGCTTAGTAGAGTCCCTTACGGGTCTGCCAGGCCTGCTGACAGAGAGAAGACAAATTGGGCAGCTATCCTGGGGCCCATCAATTTAAAAGGGTAGCAGCAGCCTTGGGGCCTTTAAATTGCAACGGGAGCCTGGACAGTGCAGATGGGCTGACTAAGGGGGAAGCTAGCCCCCCAGCCCTGCCCCTTCTGCCCAAGGCCACACCCCTTTTGGGGGTGCAGAGCCAGACCCCCCCTCCTTGCCCAGGGACCCATACATTCTGTCAGCCACTCTGGGCCTCAGGGCTCCCAGCCACTGCTGTGCAGCTGCAGCATCAACCAGAGCTCCAGGCCCTTTAAATCACTGCCAGAGTCCCTGGCTGCATGATCCAGGCAGTCATGCAGAAGGGCTGGCAGGTGGTAGGCTAGCCCCCAGCCCACCTCTTCTGCCTGAGGCCACACTCCATCCCCACCTTTCCAAGGGGTCCAGCATTTCTGCCCCAACTCTGGAATCCGCAAAAAAAATTAAATCAAAATGGGGGTCCTCTAGTTGCTAAAGTTGAGAACCCCTGTTCTAGTTAGCTCTTGGACAGGCTGAACTGAACATTAATAGTACCATGTAGCTCCTAGGCACCAGTAACTTGCAGAGTGCTTTACAGAGTCAGCAAATATAATTGTCCCCTTTTTATGGATGGGGAAACAGAGGTACAAGGAGGTGAAGTGCCTTATCCAAACTTACCTAGCAGGCCAGTGTGTGGAGCAAAATAAACCCCTCAGGTCTCTTGAGTCCCAGTCCAGTGCTTTCCCCACTAGATTACACTGCCCCTGCATAAGAGAAGTTTATCATATCTTAAAATTGAAATCCAAAATTAATAAAACCTGATTATAAAAAGACTTTTCTAGGAAAAATGTAAAATCCGGGTGAAATAATATATTTTAAAGCAATACTGTACTATATACATATGCTATAATGTCTCTAGTAAAACTAATCTCATTATGCAGTATGTCAAATTCCCTGCAATTCTGAAAGCCAATAACAATAATTAAGCAACAAGACATGACAACCAGTGTTTTATTATGCAATGCCAGAGCACCGAGGTGAGTTGTTAGGCACAAATTCAATTGGTTTTAGCCACCTGGAAGGATCCTTTTTAAACAAAATGGATTGGGAAATGGAATGATCTGATTTGTCCATAGTTATGCCATTATCACATTCTAACCACCTTGCCTAGAACTCATAAGCTCTGTGACCAGATTGGTATTGATTTCAGTAGTAATGACTTAGGTCTGGGGCATTTATTTTGGATTAATAACTGACTGGGAGTAGTTGATGGCCCAAGGCAGAGCCAAAAGCCATTACCCCTGTCTGGTCATCAATCCCCAGGTAATGTTCTGTACTGAAGTTATTATTGTTAACACGAAAGATGAGAAACAAACCAAAGGCACACAGGCTTTTGAAGAGTGAACCTGGGTGATGCAGCATCAAATGGTACATACAAGCCATTTCTAGGGAATTAATGTCCAATGCAAGCACCAGTTTGAATCCAGTCTTGTCAATCCATTCTAGTAGTAATCACACTGGAGCAGACTGGAGTATTTTCAAAAGGTGGCTATCAGAAATGTTTAAGATAGTTGCATTCACTTTTATTCAATTGAATTACATATTAAAGGTTCCATTTCCAAAAAGTTGAATGTTCAAAATATGCAGATACAGGTATAAAATAAGTCATTTCATTTGCTGTTGGTTAACTTTCAACTGTACACACATTTACATGGCTAAATGAAACATTTCAAACCTTAGTTCTTTGACTGAGCCCAGTCCTGATCCTATTGAAATCAACAGAAAAATCCCATTTGCTTCAGTGTGAGGTAGAATTGAGCTTCAATTGCTCTACAGGTTTAGCACTCTGTAGAAGACTAATTTATGAAATTTCCTGCATAAAACACATCTCTTTAGTCCAAGCCACAAAAATTACAATTCTTGGCATGCAGAAAGGTGCAATGCAGCCTTAATGGACTCACCAATCTAGCCCTGTGTGTAATTGCTTATGATGCACACACCCTGCATTCTATAGCAATGATTATCTGATTCATTTAAAAGTAGGACTGTTGATTCATCGCAGCTAGCTCAGATGCTTAACTCAGAAAAATTAACTGTGTATCAATTCAGTTTTAATCACTCTGTTGAACAATAGAATACCATTTGAAATTTATTAAATATTTGTGGAGTTTTTCTAGGTTTTCAAATATAGTGAGCTCAGTTAGAACACAGAAAACAAAGTGCACACAGTTCATTTTATATTATTGTTTTTATTACAAATATTTGCACTGTAACAAAATAATGCAAAACTTTAAAGCCTACAAGTCCACTCAGTCCTATTTCTTATTCAGCCAATTGCTAACACAAAAAAGTTTGTTTACATTTATGGGAGATAATGCGTCCCACTTCTTATTTACAATGTCACCAGAAAGTAAGAACAGCCATTTGTATGTGACTTTTGAAGTGAGCATTGCAAGGTGCTTATGTGCCAGATCTGCTACCATGAGGTGGAAAATGCATTGTGGGAGCCTCTCTTATGGAAGTGTGCTAAGCCATCAGTCATCTCCTGCTCTGCAGGATGTGGACTCTCAGCAATGTGCAGGACATAATCGATGGATTTACAGCAATGTGGTTCCTGAGTAGGAGTGGAGCAAAAGACAGCATGCTCATCTCACAGATTATATCAACAGAATAGGCTCTTTTTGATGGTTATGCAAGTGCTGATGGATAACTGGGCATTCTTCACCAGCATCAACATTGGCTGGTCATCTTTAAGAACACGGGGTTGTTTAGAAAGCTAGAAATAGGGACCCTCTTTCCTGACCGGCAGACTACTATTTGGAATGTGGAAATCCCATTAGTGATCCCTGAGAACCCAGACTGCCCCTAAATCTCCTAGCTCATGAAGCTATATATCAGTGCAACAGCACCAAGGACAGATTCAGTTACAGGCTCAGCAGGCCCAGAGTAACTGTTGAATGAGCTCTGGGACACTGGTGTAGTTTCCTCACCAGACCGTATCCCAGTGAGAAAAATATCCTGAGGGTTGTAGCTGTCTACTGTGTCCTGCATATCAGTGAAGCAAAGGGGGAAAATTACTGCTGAGGTGGAGGAGGAGCAGTGAAGAATTCAATGCACAGCTGTATGTCTCAGGGAAGCTTTGAAAGAGCACTTTAATAGTGAGCCACAATAATGCATTGTGTTCCATATGCAGCAGTTTGGAGGTCTGTTAGGCATTGTTTGGGGATTGGTGCATGTTTATGATTATAACACTGAGTTTGTCCCTAATCCTCTGAGGTGTGTCACAGTACACAATAACAACTACTGCCATGCATTCTGCAACATATGTTAGTTGGGAACTAATAAAGATGAATTGTTTTCCAAACAACAGAGTTTTATTGAATACCAAGAACATGTGAAAATGTGCAAGTTAAAAGCTAATAGATTAAACCTTACTCAATGTATGGAACAGAGCTCAAAAAAGAGGAAGAAACATTCATGTCCATTTTAGCTACACATGCATCAACCATGGCTCTCGTGTGTGTGTGTGTGTGTGTGTGCGTGTATGTGTGTGTGTGTTTGTGTGTAACGGTGTTAGTTCTTAATGTTCCTCTGGTGGGATGTGTTAGAGGCAGGGATGAAGCCCCTGATACCACATGGAGTGTGAGGGAGGGTCTAGGAAGGTGCTATCCTAAGTTTCTTCATAGACTGAGAAGGGAGGTGAGCCTAAGACTATTGAATTTGGAGGTCCATAATAGTCTGCAGCATTTGTCTTTGCTGCCAAAGAAGCCCCATTATGTCCTGGTGTACCTCCCACTGCTGCTCCTGGGCCTTTCTGCAGAGTCTGCTCTATTCTCCTCTAGGCTCTCTGCTCATGGTCTGATACAGTACTTGGTTGCAGGATCTTGCTAAACATGTCACCCTAAGTCTGTTCCTTTCTCCTCATTTGGTTCAAGCATTCTTCAGGTATGGAGGAGGAACCCCTCAAGGTCACAATGGCAGCAGCTACAGAGATAAAAACACAAAGCTATCACTGTCCATATGATTACACTAGAAAGCTAAAGTTAAGATTCACAACCCTCTTCCCTTGCAGACTACCGCCATAAAAGTTTCATTGAGATCTCTCAGGAGAATTCAAGGGACAGCTACAGTTACTAAGGATGTAAAGAGGTGGGTAATTGACTAATTGTATAGTTGATACAATTTGTACTGACTACACGATAAGTTGATGAAGGAAGGCACTTCTGCCCTGGCTCGCGCCAATTGAAAAGCTACCCCCATTGTGGCTCTGCAGTTTAAACGTAGTAGGAGCCAGGCTACACGCTTAGCTCCTACTACATTTAAACTGCAGAGGTGAAGCAGGGGCAGTCCTGGACCAGTGCAAGCCTGGACAGAGATGGGAACACTGCGGCACTGCATTTTAAATTTTAAAATGCAGAGCCAAAGCGGTCCCGGACTCACACGAGCTGGGACTGAGCCAGCCCCGGCCACCTTGAACAGGAGCTGCTGCCGGAGCAGCCTCTGCCCGCAGCCAACCTGGGCACCACAAACAGGGGCTGCTACCAAAGCAGCCTCTGCCTGCAGTGAGCTTGGGCCCAATGCAGGCAGAGGCTGCTTCATGGCAGAATGTCCACCACCCCTGATAGAGGCAGCAGTGGGGGGATGGGGGGCAGGCAGCACTGCAGATACAGTGCTGGGGAGAACCAGCTTTTAAGCTGGCTCCCCCCTCCCCCACCAGCTCCTGTCCTCCCCCCTTGCTGCCTCTGATATAGAGGCAGCGGGGGGGGGGGCAGGGAAACGACTTGACTTCCCCAATAAACTTAGGCTTATTGGGTAGTCAACTACTCGACTACTTGCTTACATCCCTACCAGATACATAAAAAAACTGCTTGGTGTCCTACCTAACTCTACAGGGGCATGAAAAGCAGATAATTCTACCTCTTTGTTGTACCATGGCAATTCCTTTGCTTTCATGCAGCACAACTGTTGGTCCCTGCTGTATTCGCACTCCATCATCACTCATGCAATCTGCTCACAGATGTCCATATTTGTAGAGTTGGGCCATAGCTGCGCTTATACAGCCTCCTCCCCACATAGGCCCAGGAGATCCAATGTCTCTTATCTATTCCAGGACTGAATGTGTTGTCAACATTGCCAGCTGGGTAGCTGCACACAAAAATGGAGAGTTGCAAGTGTGCCCACCAAGGTGGACAATCAGAAATGCATGTCAACAATTTGCAAGGTTTTAACATGTGGGGTGACTTGTGGCTCCACAAGCAGTGAAGTTCACAATTGTGACCAGGGCTATTACTGCCAGACATTATAGAACAGCTGCTGGGGGACTGTTAGAATTGACATGGGTGAGGCATGTCTGAATTCATGCTGAGTCAACTGTAGTACATTGACCAGAGCTTGGGGCTGTGGTGTTACTATGCTGGCAAATGAGATGCATACATTGATGGAAAACAAATTTAAATGTTGATGCACACACAGCTAGGTTGACACAAGGCAGCTTATGTCATCCTAATTTTATAGTGCAGACCAGGCCTTAGACAGGTCTCTCCACCCACCAGAGTATCGCCCAACAAAATACTGCCAAAGTTTTTTAAGAAAATTGATTTGCTGTTCCAAAATAAGGTGAGGCCTTTAAGCAGTTCTTTTGAGAACATTGTCTCTGGAACCTAAGTTCTGTGCTATGTATTTCAACATTTTAAAATTGAAAGTCAGCTAACACAAAAAGCAGAACACAGTATTTTACATAGCACCTACATATCCATCTAATAAACTCATTAAAATGTTTAATTTTTGTGCATGTAAGTATTTTCATAGGAAGCATTTCAGACTAAAAATTGGAGCGGATATTGTTTAGGTATATAGCGCAGTTACAAGCTAGCTGAGCCCTGACTCCTCTCTAGTGTTGCTGAGTGCTGCCCCAGCAGATACTCCTATTCTTAGGCTGGCTCCTAGCCTACAATAACCTGTGCACCTCAGTTCCCTCTAAGCTGTGTGGCTTCCCATTAAGCCCTGTACAGGGGCTCAGGACTGCAGCGTGGAGAGATACCTCTCCCCAAGCCCTGAAGTTGCCATGGTCAGGAGGAATTAATCAAGCCAGCAGTTTATTCCATCATTGCTATAAGCTTGATCTAAGAATTTTGCAACTGTTGTATGTGTTTGATGCCTTTAACCAAATATAGCTCTCACCTTTCTTTTTATAAACAAACCTTTAGATTTTAGATACTAAAGGCTTGGCAACAGTGTGATTATTGAGCAATATCTGAGTTATATATTAACCTGGGTATGTGGCTGGTCCCTTGGCATCTGAGGAACTCTGTTGTTTGATGACATTGGTTTTAAATAAACACTCATCATTAAGTCCTGTGTTTGCAGTGTGATACCAGGACTGAAATACCTAAGGAGACTGCTTTTATTCTTGTCAGCCTGTCTGGTGAAGCAGAAATTTATTTTTGTTGATGATTTGTTATATCTTATGGGAGAACAGTCACCAGTTTTGGAGTGAGTCTGTCCTATTTCTCAACATTTTCTCCTGGATTTAGTATTCTCAGTTGTGACACATGGAGGCACTGGCATAGTGCCCAAAACCAATTCGATAAACTCCATGGTCCGTTGAACCAGCCCCTTCCAAGCCAATTGTTCTTCCTTTGTATTGTAAAGATCATGCAAGTGTTAGTTTAGGCATGTCTTATCCCAAGTCATTGGTCTGTCTTCCTGTATGTTTCTCCAGTACAGTCTTAGAGTGAACATCCCAACGATCAGCTCTACGTCTTCATAATATATATATGCCACATATATTAGCCTGATTTTGATCTCATAAGTATAAAGCAGGAGAAAACGTGCTGAAGTCAAAAGAGTTACTTCACTGTAGACTGGCATAAATGAGATCTTGTGCATTTTTTATGTACACAGGCCTCCAGCTGCACAGTTTTGAAAATTTGGCTCTCTCTTCAACATGTTATTAATTTAAAACTTTATAAAATTGAAATTTCATAATTTTAAACTTATACACCGCAAATAGCATCCTAGATACTGACTGCCAATAATGCCCTTGTGATCATATAACTTAATTTAATGTTTAAAATCTAATTTACACACAATCATTTAATTCTTAAAGTTAAAAAAGATGCCAAAATCCAGCTGAAGCAGTACTGAAAAAAATCCTTTTTATACATGAATGTGTAAAAGGCAGTTCCTTTCTCTAATGCTAAACATGTGCCTGGTCTGCTTTTATCTGATTTTTTTTAATTCAGATGGTCAAAAATATATAAATAAGACATGCCTTATTTAGTCCTTTTTTGTGTTTAGATAATACTGTGGTGAGTGAGGTCTAACATCCTGGTAGATTTTTAAAACATGACAGTTACAAGCACCCTGAAAGCAAGTAAAATGCAGTTTCTATCTTAAGAAACAAACTGTTTATCCTTTAGATTTCTAATCACATCCATTTATAGTACTTGGTAACCATAAATACTCTAGCAACACTGTTATTTATACATTTTATTGATCTGCTTTTGTTCCAACTCATTCAGTACAGAGTTGCTGGAGAAAATGCATTTAACTAACTACACTGTGTGTGGAGCAACCAGATTGACTGAAACTAATGGGGTAACTAGTTACTTTAAATACACCATGGACCAAAGTCAATTCACCTTCTGGGATTAGTCTCTGTAAGGTCAATGGCTCTACTCACCTAGGTAAGACAAGAGAACCTGGCGCCAAATGGTTAAAAGAGCAGTTCTATAGCTGTTGCCAGCCACAAAAACACTGACAATATTTAGTGCAGCAAGCGATAAAAGCTTCTCACCTAATATAGATGATAAGCCCTGGCCAGAGTGGTCACTGTGGGTCACTGTGTGACATCTCTGGGAGACCAAGAACATTGACTTTCACAGTGCTGCATCTGCACTACTGTAAAGTCAACCGTGCAAAGTAAAATTTAGCATTTTTCCCCCTGAAAAGCAGGCGTTCCAAAATCTATTTTAACGGCCCTTAAAGTCAATGGAACAGTCTTGGTGGTGTGAACTCATTGTTTAGAAATTAAGCCTGATGTAGCTAAATTTGACCTCAACTCCCAGTGTAGACCAGGCCTTAGTTGATTGAACCACTTGCATGCTGTTTGAGAGAATGCCTAATGCATCCATGTACTTGTGGCCTCTCTGCCACTCCACTTCTGCTCAAATGGCTCTCCTACCATACTGGAATACAGAGCGTGTGTGTGGAACATCTGTGGCATGCAAGGAGCATGGAACTTTTGCATGGGACCCTCAGGAGTCATCAACCCCTTTCCACCTCCCTCTTGTACAGTTGAAATGCACACTTCTGCTGGATATGGGCCTCTTCTTGATGGCAGCAGAGAACAATATAGATTTTGCCCCCTGAACACCAGAAGCTAGACTTTTATGTTGATATACTATAAAGTACTCTATAAAATCTTGACTAATAAGCATATAAAGGTTGACTGAACCCAAGATGCACATTTTGTTTTAAGCACTCAGCTAATTATATACACAAAATAACAGCATATTAAAGGTTAAATGCATTTTAATGATTTTTTGCATGAGCAAACTATCCCAAGAATTGATTATGGATACATTATTTTTGTGTTTTATTGATGAAAACCTCACAAGTGGCAAAAGAACAAAGGCATTAGTGACTCAGAAATAACGTTGCCATGTCAATCCATTGGGTATCCTTTTTACATAATTAGAGGGATAGTATCTGTAAAAATAATTATTGAAGCAGAAAACAAAAAAGCAAAAAGATTTCTGAGAATTAGTAAGACACTGTAAAACAAAAGAAAATGCCCAACATGGAACAGTATTTTTGATAGGTTGGCTTGGTGAGGAAACTCACTGTGTTCAGGAGTTTGCTGAATGCTAATATAAGAGATTTTCTCACATGATTTTGTGAGAGGGAGTATAGCTTCACAGGCAAATTTAGGGTGGAAGAAGTCTTCGGATTTCTAACCTGTGAACATCTGAACGGAAAGTTTGCTTTTATTGTATTTTTGGATCAAGCACATACTGCCATAACCATTATTAAAATACCTATAGCATGTAAGCAAAAAAGGACTATATCGGTGATCAGTATTTGGGCTACAGTAAAAACAGTATTGTACAGAGAGAACTGCAAACATATACATAATACAGTAAACTGTCATTTAAATCAAACTTTAGCTATTCAAACATTCAGGCAGAGCTAATTCTGATTTTATCGTAACAGCTATCTGAGCATTTACTATATAAATATTAAAATGAAGAGTGTGTCTGAATAGACATTTGCTTCTCCTTTATAATTCCATCTTAGATAACCCCTTAATAATAATAATAATAATAATAATAATAATAATAACTGCTGTTCATTGAAGCTTCCAATAAAAATTAGCTGGGGTGGTGAAGAAAAGGAAACAAAAAGATTTTTCCATTGTGCTGCTCTCTCTTTAGTGGCATGATATGCACAATAGCTAAAGTAAAATGTGAGCCCTGCAGGTGTTTGGAAGAGATAAACACAGTCTGTAACCCTAGACTCTGAAGAAGGTTCCAGTTAGATTACCCAGAAGCAAGCTGTCCTGTAAGGATCTATACCATTAGCAACTGCTGCCAAAAACTCTCTCTCTCTCTCTGGAAGTTTCAGGCTTTTAATTCCAGGATTCCATCCAGCTGGAGGCTCAGCAATAATGATAAAGCAAAGCTTACAATCAACTAGGCTACATGAAAAATAATCTCAGAAATGCAAGCAAGAAAGGTTTCTTGTCTCAGAGAACAGCACTTCTTGAGATTTTCCGTGCATCTCTATAATCAGCCATACATTTTATCTGTACCAGCAAAATATGGAACTCAAAAATGTAATCTTTCACCATCATGAAAGATCATATTTGTGAGTTCAAATTTTGTTATTACAGATAAAATGTATGGCTGGGAATAGAGATGTATAGAAAATGCATGACAAAGTAAAATTATCTGCTATTTTTGTATTTAGCTTATAGAAAAAAAATATATATATATATATTCTCATTACAGTTGTAGTTTCAGGAGTCAAAAGTGGTTTATACTATAATAATTTCACCCAGGTCCTTGAATTTTCCATCTTATCCTCCTTTAGCTCTCAGTATTCAGCCATAACACTTGTGCTATAGCAACATTAGGCTACTGCTGAAGGCTCTCACACAACAGATATTTGTGCCAGTGCATACTGCAGGCACAATGATGCAGCACAACTTAATTTCCTCCTTTCCTAAGGACAGAAACCCTGCCATGGAAAACAACAACCCTCACCAGGCATGCCCAGAAGCCATACATTGTCCAGTAATTAATGTCACTTTTCCTTTTTAGTCTGATATCTGAGGGTAGGAGTCAAGTTGCAGTCTCTCTCCTGAGTGCAATATACTGGAACATATTCAGTTCTGCTGTGCTTTAAAAATATTAGCAGTTAATAGCATTTAGGCAGCCCCTTTCCTGCCTCCCATGTATACTCTCTCATCCCACATTGGTACAACTGTATACTGCTCAAAGGTAAAATTCACCCCAGCAAGGTCACCCAGTAGCTCCCACCCCCACAGAACAGGCTCTTGGGCTCCTTTGGGTGGCACTGCATGTGGGCTTATGTGTATCCTCGGCGATAATAAATTTCTAATAAATTAGGCATTGGAATAAAATGTAACAAATCACATCATGACTTGTAGGTCTTTTCTTCAGAAAACTAAGAAGTTTCTTGAACATTATATCTGGGTTTCCCTAAGGTGAATATTTTTAGTATTGATATGTTAATTGTTAATATTCATAATGCATTTTAAGACAAAAGGTGCCATATAAGTGGCAAATATGATTGTGTTATTGAAGTGAGCAGATATTGCTTCTGTAGCTCTCGTTTACTGCTAGACATACTTTGAGTGTCTGGTTGCCAGTAGAAAGGCTGAGCAATATTATTGCTAGCGCAGCACGTGTTGGCTGAGTGTACCACATTCACGGTACTGTGCAGGAAAAACAGGCATTATGAACTTTTAAAAACCTAATTAAGTATGCAGCTTTCTGAAGAGAACAAAAAAAGGGCAGAATGTTAAAAGATTAAAATTCATCTGAATTTTCTGTTTTTCTTTCTTCTTTGAAAACACTGAGAATTTGGCCCAGGGGCTTTTCCAGAAAGCTCAAAAAGAAGCAGCCAGCTTCCTGGCACTACGTAGCAGATAGGTGTATTGCTCAACTATTTCAGCACCTTGCAAAATCAAAGCAAGCCTGACATCAAAATCACAGATCCTTAAGAGCGATGCTTGTCTGATACTTCCAAGTCCAAATGTAGATTTTGTCGAAACAGCATTTTCCAAAACCTAATGTTTGTTCCTGCTTTGTTCTTCATGTAGAATGTTTTCCAGGGTTTATTTTAAAATGTTATTACAAGCAATTTATTGGCGTAAACTTTGCCAGGCAGTACTGGAAATAAATCCCAATACCTTACCATTATGTTAGGGCATGAGAACTAGAAATTGAATGTGATATTTTTCCTTAACAAATAACGTTTAGTCTAAATGTCTTGCTTTAGAATAAAGCATCTAGGAAAGAAAGAATAAATGTAAAGCCTCCATGAGTGAGCCAGTGTGTACAAGTCACTCTATTATGTTCCATCTTAAATTATTCTCATGAAGTCCCTGAAGATGGGCATGGGCCCTACTGTTTAAACAGAGTACCTAGACAACAGCCTTGAAACTACATAGCTTTATATTCCACAAGAAGTGACTATTAAAAATATAATATTCAAAAGGCATGAATTACATTCAAAGGGTCCAATATTTTAAAGTGCAGCATGTTCTCAACTTCCATTCAAATCAGATCACCCTTTCTCTTTCTCAAAATATATACCTACTCAACCCAAGAGTCCTGCATTTTAGGACACATTCTGACTTCAATTACACCCCTGTGTCCTTTTAATTTTAATGGGTAACCAAGGCCAAAATGTTGCCCAATTATTCTTGTTCTCCGGTTCATAATGGGAAGAGTTATATAGCTTCTCTTTTCTTTTGTTATAGTCACTTTTATTACCAATTTATAGTCACTTTTATTACCAACATCTTTAACTTGGACCTTTAGATCCTAGATTGATTTAGCTACCAACTCTTCTTTTCTGATCAATGCATATCATCCAGTTTGGCAAACTGAATCTTGGCTGTAGGCAAAAACCAGTTTTGAGTATTTGAAATACAGTACTAGCAAAGTTGAGATCGGCGCAAAAGCACAGAAAAGACACAGTTTGGTTCTTGGTTCTACCATTGTGAATCAGGATAGTTCAACATAATCAAAAGGATTACTCTGTTTTCACTGGGGAAAATGAAACCAGAACTGGACCACTAGCACATGTGTACTCTTATCTTTAGATCCATAAGGCCATAAATTAAACCTGTCTTCATGAGAGTAAAAATCAAACCATTTAAAATGTATTTATTAACTTCCTTTTTTACTAATGCGACACATATTAAACACTCTTTTGTATACATCCAAGTCAAAGATAACTGGTCAAACTAATACACCGGCTCCAATAGGATAATTCAATAATTTATCTTCTTATGCTCTTACTAGAGATCAGACAATATAACATCACCATGAATACCAAAACAAAAAAAATCCCTTTTATCTTCTGCTGATATTACACTTTCAAATATGCCAAACAAGACCTATGATGTGGGCATAATTTTCCTCTTGCTTACACCAATTTTACAGCAAATTAATTCCAATGAGTTCAATTCTTCCCTCTCATCTACCTATCCAACCTTATTGTAGTAAATGCAATTGCATGAGGTCCAACATGCTTTCACTCCTTAATTTGTGTTCACCACAGTAATAATTTAACAGAAAAATAACATAACTCAAAATTCAGGTTTCATGAAGGTAAGAACTTTAATACGGATTAACTGTCAAGCTGCAATAGCGTTTGTTTTTTTAGCAGTTGCCCCTAATTAGGGGGTGTGACTTTTGGGGGGAGATATAAGCATGATCCTTGAAATGACTGTACAGACCATTTTGATCTTTTCCCTTCTCAATTTAATGATATCCCAGAGGGCTGATGTCAAGATTTCTTATGATTGTGGCACGTCATTCCATGGAATTTTGATTTTTTTATACCCTCCAGGCATATACATACGATTTAGGGTTTCATCATGTAAGGGAACATGTCCAAACTCCTGCCTTATTCTCTTCCCTCCTATAACCCTCCCTCCATCATATGTTGTAAGAAAGAAGAAAGGAATACATCTTTTGCATTGCTCTTTTAGTTGTGTTTCTGTATGACTTTTAGCAAAGTCTAACACGCATCTCTACCTTACAATGTTCACCCGTACCAGTTACGCTAAGCACCTAACTCACAGACATGATGAGGGCTTATCTTCTGGTCATTTTCAATTATTAATTTGAAACCTGATGGCATAAGAATAGGTTTTGTGATTTGTAGTTTTTTCCTCAGAAAACCTTTCTTATGAACCACAGTCATGTTTTTTCTCTCGGGGTATGTCTACATAGCAAAGTTATTTCGAAATAAAAGCCGCTGTTTTGAAATAATTTTACTAGCGTCTACACAGCCAAACCGCTATTTTGAAATTAATTCAAAATAGTGGAGCGCTTATTTCGAATTTGCTAAACCTCATTCCATGCGGAATAACGCCAAATTCGAAATAGCTAATTCAAAATAAGAGCTGTGTAGATACTTATTTCGAAATAGGGGGGCCTCCAGCCCTTCCCAGGGTGCCCTGCTGGCCACTTTGGGCCAAACCAGGAAAACTCCTCTCCTGCCCCCCCCCCAGTCCTGGAGCCCTTAAAGGGGTAGACTCTGGCCACAGTGCCTGTGCCAGCTGCAAGCCTGCCAGCACAGAGCCAGCAGTCGTTGACCTGGCCCAGCATGAGCCAGCAACCCACTGGCACCCAGACCTCCACTGCTCCCCAGGAGCAGTCTGGCAGCTCCCAGGAGCCTGCCAGGGGCCGCAAAAGGCGGGCACCTTCCTGGTCCAGTGAGGAGATTATGGACCTCATTCAGGTTTGGGGGGAGGCCTCCAATGTCCATGATCTCCTCACTAGATGGAGGAACGCAGCCATCTACAGGCGGATGTCGGACAGCCAGGCCACATGCGCACCCAGGAGCAGGTGCACATGAAAGTAAAGGAGCTGCGGCAGGCCTATGCCAAGGCCACAGGGGGCAGCTCCCAAACAGGGGCTGACCCAGACTCCTGCCCCTATTATGATACCCTGGACTGCATCCTAGAAGGTCAGATGGTCCGTGCCTCCCAGGTGGTCATCAACCCTGGGGCAGAGGGCCCTGACCAGGGTATGGAGAGGGAGGAGAAGGGGGACGATGGCCAGGAGTCGCAGGAGCCTGGAAGGCGCATGGCACTCACCCAGGACCCCCGAGGCGTCACAGCAGCCATATCACCGGTGTTGTCCGAGGCCAGCAAGGCGGGGGACATCACTGTCCCCTTATGCGGGGTGGGGGAGGGTGGCAGAGGGAGACCAGGGACCACGTGTGTGGGCCTTGCTGACCACGGAGCATGCAGCAACCTGTGCATGTGCTGTGCCATCCTGGGCATGTGTCCCCGGCTGGCTGCCACACAGGGGCCCTGGCCTGTTACCCACACACGTATACGTATGAAGGCACATGACATGCTCCTGACATGTCATGCTCCAATCAGTGTGGACGCGCTATTTTGAAATAGAAAAACGCTATTTCGAAATGCATTTTGTGTGTAGACGCGTTATTTCAAAATATCTTATTTCGAATTAACTATTTCAAAATAAGATATTTCGAAAGAACTCTGTAGTGTAGATGTACCCTCAAGATAATAATCTAGTAACACAGACAGATTAATACTAACTTTTCTTGTTCAAGCCGAATGACCCCACTCGAGAGAAGGTATCCTCATGCACCATTGATCTCTAAATCCCAGACATTTTCATGTCAGCATGGCTCATGTTTTGGTTTCATTTGGAAATGCTGGGAATGTATGCACAAGAGCCTATACATAAGTAAGTCCCTTGCATTGGATAGTTTAGAGATGGATAGTTTATTCTGCTGATCTGTAAAGGAGACTGGTATTAATTTCTCTAATTTAATGCGTGAAGATAGAAAAGAGTTCAAAAATTTTCTGGTGGCACCCACTCAAAAAAAAAAAAAGATACAAAAGAGTAAAGTTTAGCTCCAAAACACATTTCCTGTTTGCTCTATCACTAGATTTAGGCACATATGTTTTCTATCATGTCAGTAAATTAATCCAAAAGGACTGCAGTTAGTGTGATCATGATACTCGGATGAAGTGGTACAAAGTTTCTATCAAAGATTATGGAAAAAAAATGTTGGCTAATACTTTTATTTAAACTGTCCCTTTAGGGTAAGTTAGTTTTGCAGAAAAAAGAAGATGGTTTGCTTTTAACTTTCAGATCAGAATAAAGAACAAAATTATAGAGCATTCTTTCTAGAAGAACATTACTGCTGTCCTTTATCAGTAGCCAGTAACATCAGTGAGAGCCCAGTACTGGCCAGAAATGAAATAGTTATGGGTCTCTTGCTCCTACTAGTGCCATTAAGGGCATGAGAACACAACAGGGGTACAGAGAAGAGACACAAAATTAAGGTAAAAGGTATTTTCACAATAATATCCTCTTTTTTAAGCTGTAGGACTCAGAATATGTCTACACTTAAAGAGCTATACCAGCACTGCCACATTGCTACAGCACTTCAGAGTAGACACTACCTATGTTAACAGGAGGAGTTCTGTAGGTTCCTCACTGTAAAAAATCCACATCCCTGAGAGGCAGTAGTGTTGTCTGCACCAGGGATTAGTTTTGTATAGCTACATCTCTTTGGGATGTGGACTTTTCACAGTGAGGAACACATTATATCTCCATGCTTAGAAAATACAGGAGACCAGACACCATAATATTGCTTTAATGTGGAAGAATAAGCACGTTGGTTGTTCAGATTTTTGGGAGGCTTATTTTGCTAAAGTGAGATATAAGTAACTACCCACAAAACATTCCATTTCCTCCTCACCCATGCATGGCGTCCAGACAAAACACAAAAATCTTCCTGTGTGTCCAGGAGTTGCCAGATTCTGATACTGGTCATGTACTCTAGTAAAGCTGGTGGAATTATTCTGGGGCCATGCTGGTATAAACAAGATCAGCATTTGGCCCTGTGATGAATGGGAGGGGTAGTACCCTTTTCTAGACATTCCAGCCATTCAGTTATCTAAGTTGCCTATAAGGGTCAAAACCATAGACAGTGGGTCCTAGAGAATCTCCAGGAATGCTACGGAAACAGGAAGTGAGTTGGCAGGAAGCCAGGAGAGCCAATGAAAACCAAGTGTGGGTTTTTTAATTGGAAGCAGTGATCTTCTTGTTTCAGTCTTTGTGTGGCCAGAGAAGAACTGGGATTCATGAATTGAGCCAAGGAGCAGGGCATGCAGAATCCAGTGACAGCTAGGCCTTGGGAAAGACTACATCTTGGAACAACAGATATGTGAGTAGAACAAGGAATGTTTAGTCAGAAACAATCTGGTTATTTTATTTATTTTGGGGTTTGTTGGACTTCTCTGTGCTGAGCACATGTAATCCCCCACTTACACCACATCTTTTCAAACTGAATCCCAGTGAAGCAATTCTTTGTATTTTAATATTTTTTTTTCAAGATGCTCTCTAACACCTAGCAACCCAGTAATGTTTCCAAGAGTGTTTTCTTAATAAAAATCACCTTTTTAAGACCATGATCAGATTCCTGAGTCCTAAAAGGCAGGAGGTTCTGTGCGCATGTGCCTAAGATTCCAAAGTCAGCTATTAACAAAAACCTACAGTTTTTCAAACTCTCTCCAGATGGAGGGTTAAAGAGATTGAGGGTATCCCACAGGAAGAAATTCCCAAATGTGTCTTCCTGGGTTCTCAAAAAGGGTTTTGCATTTGGGTTTTGTCAGCAATACAAAGCCAAGGTCAGGGAATTTGTGACCTTTGTGGAGTTTTTAAACAAACCTTTAGTGGCAGGGTACTTTAAAAGTTTCTTGCAGGCCCCCACCTTCTGCATTCGGAGTGCCAGAGTGGGGAACAGCCTTGATAGGCTCATTGTATATGCAGAGATGCAGTCAATACAGCTTAAGATGAAAATGAACCTGTGCCCTCTATACCATTTAAGTACTGTTAGAGCTGCTATAAAGTTCACAGGGACCCAACAGCCCACATATCACCTCAAAATCTATAGTACATTTTAAAAAAATGTTGGGACAATTCACTTTTCCAGGACCTTGCATGTAGTGTACTAATAATCCCATTGTGGTTTCTAAAGATAATGACAAACAGGATGTGTATCTGCACATGCTTTTCTTCTTGTACTGATATCTAATTTATTGCACTTATTTTATTCCGAAGGTTTCAAAAAGAGCATCAGTGAGCATCATTCATCTCTATCCTGCTGAAAGCATACACTATGGTCTTTATTCTGCAGGACACAGGAAAGTCATATACAGTGTACTGGCTGCTGTCGCACTTCCTTAGGCCTGCTGTGGAACAAACCCGGACAAAGGATGGGCTGGAGCAGTATTGCTTTTGGGGTTGTTTATTGGGACAGATTTTTAAGAGTAAAGTGATACACACACACACACACACACATACACATCACAGTCATGCAGTTAGGAGGCAGGCTGCAAGTGCAGTGTAGATTACTTTGATTTTGCTGGTGGCTGGAGTGCTGGCCAACCGTCAGCTTCCCGGAGTCTCAACCATGATGTTCTTTGGGAGATCCCTTCGGATCTGCAGAAGGGTTTACTTTCAATGGGCCAGTCCCAGGTTTCTGCTGTGATGTTACATTTTGTCCAAGAGAGAGAGCTGTTTTCTAGCCGCTTTTCAGTGAATTTATCTGCTTGCAGAGTCTTTGTCTGCCTTAAAAGGTCGCAGATCCTAAACTGCCTTTTTGGTTGGGTATTTCTCATTCACACCTCACACACATTCCACAGGTTACATACATATTCATAAGCAACATGGTTTCTAGGTAAGTAACCAGAAACCCAACATAAATTGAATTACTTGACAAATTAAACGGACCTAATGTAAATCCTATGGGTTAACATACCAAAGGCAGGATACAGAGCTTAACATAAATTGTAACTAAGAGAGGTAGGTTCAAGGAGAAAGGGGAAAGCAGAGAAGTATGTCCATTCAGCTAGCTGCTAGTGGAAGGGAGGGGGTCATGTTTGACTGGTTACAGTTGCAAAGCAAGATACTCAGTGGGCAGCATCCATATAACTGGATTAATCCAGAGGAAAGGCCTGCCCTGTGGGCAAGGCTAAAAAAGAAAAGTCAAGTCTCCATGCTTGGGAACTGTAGAACCAATCAAGGGTGGAAGCGCTTACATGAGTGAACTCTCACACTTGCCATGTATCACATCTATTTCTTCTTGATCTTGTTCATTCTCCATAATTGAACTGTGTAGCCTATAGGAGTTAGCAGAACCCTCGGGCTGAAGCCTCCTTTCACAGCACAGACAGTTCAGTCAGCAAAATATAAAAGACTAAAAAAATTGTTTCCGGGTAATGGGGCATCATTTAGGAGAGGATGGCACAGAAGAGCAGTTTTCCTACCCTTAATCTTAGTAAGAGTGTTGGCCTCCTACTTCTGCGCTAGACAGAGAAATAGGAGACCCTTGTAAACATAATCCTCATTGTAGATGCTGATCCCCAAGTTGGAATAGGGAGCTCATTTACCATTCTATTATGTGTTGTTTGGATGTTGGTAGTGCTGATACGTGATTTGTGACCCAATAAACCCCCGTATTCTCCCAGACTCCGCTCAGTAATAGAGCTCAGCCCCCAATAACTTTTTTTTTTTTTTTGCCATGACATTTCCCAGAGATGGAAGTATCAGTTCCCTGAACAGGGAAGATGTCATTCCCATGAGCCAACTGCTGGCTGTAACTCTGATACTGAGAAGGAAGCAGGCTTGGAATAACTCAAAGCTGAAATCTTCATCATGCAGACACTTCCAAGGAGTTGCCTCATGGGCTATATCTACAACAGCTGTTTTCTCCTACAATGTCTCACCATCACTACCACAATTACCACTCCAATGAAGGTAACACTAGAGAGGCAAGGCACCAGTGACTGCTGACATCTTTACCATGCTATCAAGATAGATCAAGATAGAGCAATAGTAGCCACTGGCTCTTTGTCCACTCCAGAGTGGAGCTGCACCAGGTCCTCAACCGTGGGAATTTTCACAGAAGAAGGGCTAGTTGGTCAAGACCTGTGTGGGGCAGAATGTAATGACCAGGGCTGTGTAGATCAGGCTATTGGCAGCCCTGAAGCTGCAGATTAGAATTTAACTGAGCATTCTGAGATTTGACTCACAAGGGTGCTGATCCAACTCCCTGTGAAATCAGTGGAAAGACTCTACTACGGTGTCTTCTCCAGGCCCAGCTCAGAACCAAGAGACTGCCTGTCCCAAAGAGTTTGAAACAGTCTGAGTAAAAATTACTTCCCTTTCCAATGAAGCAGACTTTATAACCTCACTTACTAGTTCTTCAGTCATCCATAAATTCTGCCAGGATATACAAGACACAAATTTTTAATGTAAAAAATAAGAAAAAGCCTCACAGGTAACAGGCCCATTTGCCCCTCCCCCTCCGCCATTGCTAGTTACTGTTAGAGAAGTAAAAACCTTTTAATTGTAAGTTACTTTTTATTTTGAGTTTAATCATTTAGATCCCATTCAGTCTGCAGATGGGATCTTAAATAAATAGGATACCGTATTATTATTTGCATTACATTAACATCCACCAGCATCAATCAGTCCCTTTGTGATGACAGTGCCTGTCCCACCAAACTTAAAATCCTGGAAATGACAAAATACAGCAGGTGGATGAAACAAACAGACGAGAAAGAGGGAGAACAAGATAGCAATAATAGGAGTATGTGTTTACATAGATCAGCTGTGTATACAGAGCAGCTAACCACCTGCCTCTTCATTAAATGCACATTAAATATAGCATTGCACTTTTCAAAGGTGGAAGGATTTTCCTGATTTGCTTGGCCAAAATTCCTCACTCCCGCATGATGGCTGTTTTTTGCCCCCTCTCTCCACCACCATGAAGATGGCTGAATTTCAGTGGTGTCAAATGACACTGTATCCATTTTTTTTTTAAGTATTTTATAATCCTTTAGGATAAAAATTGCTATAGAAATAAAGTATTGTCAGATCCTAAGGATCTTTTAGTAAATCCTGCCTCCATTCAGAGTTTGTCATACTATCAACTAATTTACTTAAGAATTCTGTATTCAGTTCAGTACTTCTTAACTATTAGTATTATTTACAGCAGCATTTTCTCTATGGGGAAATATCTTTTTTTCCAGAACTGATTGAAAATTAGCAAGCCTTAATATATTTCATGCATGAGTTGCTTATGCAGCTGTATATCAAAATGAAAAACTAATATATTGACTGGCTCCTCTTAAAATTGCCTTTGAGAGTTATTGCTTAACAGAAGAATTTGGCTAATTTTTAAAAGCCACCCAATTATGGGGATGGCTCCTGTTTCAAATCTTGTGACAGGGATTCAGAACGATCTGTCTGCGAGGACTGTATCTAAACCTTGTTACACAGGGAGAGGCCCAGGAACGAATTGCTTTTCCTATTATAAATGCATCCCATCCCTACCCCCCACTCTTTCAATCAAATACTGCCTTCAGATCTTTTGAAAGGAGGCTTCTTATTCAAATACATAAAAACATCTTTGCGGCTTTGAAATATGAATGACTAAGAAGATTTCTATGTTAAGTCAGATACATCCTTGGGTCCCAGTCCTGTAGACACTTGTTTAACTTTAAGTACATGCGTAAGTGTTCGTAGGATTATGGCCTCATGGTTGTGTAAATAATCGCATCATCAAACCTATATATAATCCAGGGTTTCCCAAACATACCACATTCTTACTTTGAAGCTATTGTGTAAACCCATTCACATGTCCTCCTATTCCTCCCCTCTATCCAAGCTCCTGCAGACGACTCACTGCCTTCTCTCACATGCACCAGTTTTAATCTGGTGGGATTCAGTTGACTTCAAGGTTTGTGAAACAAAACATTTCCAGTGTCAACTCAAAATTTTTCATAAGAAATAAGACGTCACTTTGGCATCAACTCGTGGTTTAGAGGAAAATTATCCAAGCCAAGGATGTCTGAACACTATTTGCAAGATCAGATCCTCTCCCTGCCCCCTTTTTTTGTTTTGTTTTTTATTTAGATATTATATTTGACACCAAATAGTGCCCTGATCTTACATTTCACGCCACCCCTTTGATGTCACCAAGATTCAGTCTGGTGTAAGTCAGAGCCCATGCTGCCTGTTTGTTTGTTTATTTAGTACAGTGTAAGCATAATCAGCTGGGGGAGAGTCTCAGGTGTAAAAATAATCTAGGGAGTCTCTGTGCAAGACCGTATGGAGTCATCTCCTCCATAGGTGCCTACTCCATGGGTGCTTGGAGCTGGAGCACCCATTGGGAGCTCTGCTGATCAGCAACCCCTCCGTCCCTCCCGCTTGCCAATGACCAGCTGTTGAGCAGTGTGCAGGAGGCACTGGGGAGGAGTGGGCATAGGGCGCGCTTGTGGGGGGGGAATATAAGAGGTGGAAGAGGCAGCACAGAGAAGGGGCAGAAAGAGGCAGGGATTAGGACTTGGGCAAAGGGGTAGAGTAGGGGTGAGGCCTGGGATGGCATGGGGGTTGAGCACAACACTGGTGCCTCTGATCCCCTCCATTCCTGTAGCCTCTTGGGCTTTTTTTGCATGAAGGAATAAACTGCCCCACTCTCTTTATTTTTGCATTTGTAAGTCTTCCCCCACCCCCTCCACTGCCCCTTCACAGCCTTTCTGCATTTGTTTTCCCTTTCTGCTCTAATTTTGACCCTCTCTCTTCACTGGATTGTTTTCCTCTCTACACCTTTTACAGTCTCCCATACTGTAGGCAGGACGTCATCCCAACAACATTTGTGTCTGACAGATTTTTGAACCCACAATCTTTTACTGTTCAAAGTCAGCCAAAACAAATTTGCCCTTCTGTACTACTGTTCCCTTTATCTATGAGTTTTTTCTCCTGAATGACAGATTTTTTTAAAATAAAAAAGTGTTACATTTACTTTACACTGTATATACTATTTGATTACTTTTTGATTCTCAGGTTTAATAGATGAAGCTTGTTTAATACAGTCAACTTTTGTTTAATAAAATAGTCTAATTTAATAAAATAGTCTAATTAAAAAAACACAATATAGCCAATAAGTTCTGTGGTACAGGGGAAAATGCAAGTCTCTCTAATCTACAGCACCACTACCTGTAGTTCAAAAAACTGTTTAGAGAACAGCTCCCCCACCAACACCAAACTAGCCTTTAATCCAGGCTATTAGCTAGATAGCTTTTTCAGGCACACTGGAAAAACATACCAATGAGAAGCAAAGAGCCTCAGTCTGACTTGGCATTTGCAGCAACACCAGCTCTCTGTAAACAAGAGTTCTCTTTCTCAAGGGAATGTACAGTGCACACCAATCAGCCCTTAAAAAACTTGTCTGGAAACAGTAAAGACAGGCTGAGCCCCTTTTCCTGCAATGTCTTTTTAAAGTCATCCTCAGACTCCTCTCCCTGCATTAAAAGTTACTTATATCTGTATGCACTGAAGTACAACCACAGCCAATGGGAGATGCAGGGTGGTGCCTGAAGGCAAGGGCAGTGCTTGCAGGCAGGGACGACACATAGAGCCCCCTGACTACTCCTGTGCATAGGAGCCAGAGGGAAATATTGCCATTCCTTGGGAATCACCTGAAATAAGTGCCACTTAGAGCCCAACTTCTCTCCTACATCCTGCCGGTGCTCAGGGTGGCACCTACAGCAGGAGCAGGAGCAGTACACAGAGTCCCCTTGGCTGCCCTTGCACCTAGGAGCTGGAGGGACATGCCAGCTTCTATGGCCAAACAGACTCTTAATGGCTTGGTCAGCTGTCTGGAGCTGCAAGGGTCCCTGGATTGGGCATTCCAGTCAAAACCTGGATGCCTAGCAACCCTAGTGCAAAATGATGGCACGATGGACATGGCCTGAAACTGGTCATGGTCTTCCAAAATGTTGGTACTGAAGAATCAGAAGACTTTAATATCAAGCGTCATTGGATACATTAGGACCCTGTGTACTTGCTGCTACCATTAAATGAGTCTTTGCCAGAAACACTGCAGAAAGTTCTGTTTTGTCACCTACGTGTAGATTTGCCAACATTGTATTTCCAACATATTGGTGGTCGGTATAATCATGATAAAAATATCTTAAAAGCCAACATCATATCTCCTGGTGACCTGGAAATCATAGCTCAGGACAGATTGAGAGCCTGTACAATAGTTCACTGCCAGGATAAGCACTTTGAGAATCAATGTATCCAGACATTAAAAGAACAGCCTAGGATCCAAAAAGAGTGTACAACACTCACTGATGGTGGATTTTTATGTGACATCTGTAAGTGGATTTGCCAATCAATGATTGGCAAAGTCTGAGATCTGTCGATCGACCGCTCAGTCCATAAATACATCTGCATATTTCAAAAATAAGGGAATGTTTCCTTGGCACACACCCCCATCCAACCCCTGTTGTTATTGATGTTTAATTTATTTATTAATAATCAGTTCTCACCTATATTCATCAGGGGTATTTCTTGCTGCTTTTTGTAGCACTCAGCAACTCCCGATCTTGTTCTACACCACAGGAGGAGACGCAACCCGCTGCTCAGGGAAAAAAAGTGAGTGAGAGTGAAAAAGAACAAAGATGTATGAGGGATGGGGTTAGCAGGAGCAGGGCCTCTCAGGGCTGGGGTAGGGCCCAAGAGGGCCCCAGGGTAGGGGAACTGCAAGGGTGTTCAGTTTTCTGCACTCAGAAAGTTGGTAACCTTATCCTGCACAGGGAACTTCTACTGAAGATAATAGGATGGGAGATTAGCAGAAAAGTGACAGATATGTCACTCAGATTTCTGCTCCAGACTTTCAAAACATTCTCTTCATTTACTGTTGATACTTCCCACTTGGCCCAGGAAGTACCATTTTCTAACCCTGAAACTAAAATCTTTTATTGCTACACAGTGGCATTAAAAACACAACATTTGCTATCCCTAAGTCTACATTGATGCATAGAGTAGTATACAAAATACAGTAGTCATTGTGCTGCAGAAGGTGTTGAGGCTTTAATGCCTCTCACTGAAAACTCTCAATTTAATTTTATCAAGCATAAGTCATTAATCCTGTGTAGTGTCAGCTGCTTCTACAAATCTACATGCTTAGGCAATGTTTTCAGCGGTAGCCCCTAAATCTAGACCACCAAAACCATACATGAAACTGTGTGAAACCTGTGTTTCTATATGCAAAGGGTATTTGTGTGTGCAATATAGGTTACAGCCCTACTATTTTTCTTTTATGCGCATACAGGTAAAGGCTATGTTTTGCATGTACAAATGGATGCAGGCAACAACATATCACATAAGAAATCAAAGAGCAGTTTGAAGCTCACTTATGCTTTGACCTTTGATGATAGCAGATTTCAGTTCCTAGGCAGAAGTGTACAAGCGCAGAGAGAGGGAAAGACTGCTATCATATTTATTTCAGAATGTGCACTTTAAATGAATCTCCCTCACTGAAGCCAGGCTATAATTTAAGCATTGAGATTGTGAATTTAACATTTCCATGTTAAAGTATTTTGAAGGAAATTCAAACTACTGCTAACCCAACTGAAAGACACTGGAGAAACTACTATTTTTGGAGAGCAGAATGAAAAGATAGTATTTTTTTAAATAAAAACAGCTCTATTTGGGACACCTAACTCATCAAATATTCGCAGCACCATGCAAGATTCCCTTCTTGATAAAAAGCAGATGAGCTCTAGACTAAAATTAAGAAAATACCAGTCATAGTAAATTCAGATAATCAGGACTGGAGCCAGTTTTCCAAGTAACTAGCTTGAAAACTCTCCCACTCATCACCTGTTATGCCAAAGATATTTTTGCTTCCCATCTGAGCTGTCTCACTGTTCAAAGTCTCTCTGAGGGTAGGGGCAAGCATGGGGAAGCGTGGTGCTTTTTGTTGTCCCCAGAAGGCGCACAGATGAAAGATGTCCCTAAGAATCTCTGCCATTGTGATTTCAAACCACTATGATACAACAGACACTGACAGGCTTAAAGTCTTTCTCATGGTTCTGCAGAGGTGCTAATTGAAAAACTGCTTTTTTAAGCTTTATTATCTGGGCTTGCTTCCAGTATTTACATTACTTTACCAATATCTGTTCTGTATCATCTGTCGCAGAGGTTCAGATACTGTACATGGTATTTTATAGCCTTCCTGGTTCCTTTTAACTTATGACCTTTACTGAGAATGAATGCCTTTGTCTGCAGACTGTCAGTAGGAAGGGTTGAATCATGCGGGGCTAGCATCAGTAGAAAGTTGCTTTGTAATCCCCTGTATAAGGTCATTTAAAAGAAAAAAATGATAGAAAATAAAACTGTAGGAGATTAGAAAGCTTACTCTGAGCCAGAACAAATTTGCTCCTAGACCACCAAGGACATTTTAAAATTTAACTAAAATTTAAATTAAAATAAACGTGACTGGAGGTAATCTGAAGAAGGACTTTATTATATTCTCAGATTTTTGTAGTTCTTCCATAATTGTAGCACTACATGGGAGCACCTTGAAATGACAGGTTAAAAATCACATTTTTACATATTTAAAAGTGAGCTTGTATAGTAACGGCTTGCCTGCATTTGTTCACATAGTTGTACATGCAAATTAGGTCTATCTAAAGTGCTGAAAGAGGTCAAGAGAGCTCCCAGTTTCTCAAGGAGGAATATGGAAGGCACAACTGCAAACTATCCTGATGTGAAGGAAAGAGAAGATGACTAGTAAAACACCAATATTTTTGCATAAGGAACTCTTTGGTGATCTGAAATATCAAGAAGCGGCGCCTCTGGGGCTGGTCCTTTTGAGGCACCTCAGCCCCAGCACTGCCTCCTCTCCAGTGGATGCGCGGGGGGAGGAGGAACAGAGCTGAGCTGAGCTCCTTCCCTCACAGCACACACCAATTGGGGGCGGGCCTGGAATAGCCTCATGGGCCGGATCAAAGCCCAAGGCAAGCCAATCTGGCCCGCTGAGAGGCTTTTGCCCACCTCTGCCTTACACTGAATTAGGGTCAGGTACAGCCTCAATGTGGAGTTCCTGTCCTGGGGGAAGCTGGGGTTTCAGGTGATCTCCCCACCTCAATGCAACCAGTGGCTTGTGCTCCCCTCTGCTAGAAATGTGAAGATAAGGGGTATTCTCAATGGCCTTCTTGTCACAGACATCCAGTGTGATATTAGACCCAAGGGGGGTTTTAAGGCTTGATCTCAAGAACAGTTTTTCCCTGATTTTAAAAAAACAGTCATTAAGGAACCTAATTATCCTGTGCCTCAGTTTCTCCATACAAAAAAAAGGGATAATAATAATACTTGCCTGCCTCACAGGAGTTTGTGTAAATTCATTGGTTTTAGTTAAGTGTTTTAGTTAGATGTCATCAGATGGAAAGTGGTGAGAAGTGCAATTTTGCAAAGTATTTTTTACAATTTCAAAATCTTTCTGTATTATTCATGCAGTAGCCACTGCTTCTGGATTACAGGAGAATTTCAATTTGGGACTTTATGGGATGACTCCTCCTCCCATTGTATGATGCGGGAGCAATTTGCCAGAAGAGGCCGGGGTAGAGAGAGCAGGTTGTGAAAACAGGTAGTGAAAGCGCTATTCTGAAATGTCCCTTACTCCTCATAGAATGAGGTTTACAGGGACATCAGAATAGCGAGCCTGAAATAACAGGCTTGCTGTGAAGATGCGGAATAGCTGTTTCGGGATACTTTGGTATCTCAAAACGATGTTGCCGTGTAGACGTACCCTCAGTGTGCTGCAGAGAGGGCTGGATCATTTGTGGCTGCAAATACCCTGTGCTGGCCTGCTAAGAGGAACTGGGCAGAACAACAAATGGCCAGGAGGAATGGATCCCCCTCCACCTGGGCCAGAGGAGCCCTTCAGAGATTTCCCACAGGTAAGCAGTGGCCTGAGCCAGGGCAATTTTTTTGTTTTGTTTTTTCTGTTTGGTTTTTTTTATACTTGTTCAAATTCTGTGATGGTAAGGGCAACAGTTCTTGGTTGGGGAGGGCAGTGATTTTGAGCAATGGAAGTGTGGGGAGAGGGGGCTGTGCAGGCAAGAAAAGGGGGACAGGGAGGAGAAATGAGGTGGCATGGAAGAGAGAAGTTATTGATAGGATAGGTATTAACTTTTTTCAGTCTCAGCTCTTTTCAGTGGTTGTGAGATTACATTTGCCTGCTCAGAGCAGGGTTGGGGATTTGGTTCCTTCACCCCTGGGGATATTGGGTCTACTAGTCTGATACATAAAGCTGGCACCATCATGCTGCCTCAGTGGGACATTTTATCTTTTTGATTCTGTGAGCTGAATAGGTTAAAAGCAGCAGCTAGCCTGTATTTTACTTGGAATGTCCTTTAGAAATTCTTATTCATGGTCTGAGATGCTTATTGCTATTGAAATAATCAACATAAGAAGCCCTCACTTGCTTGTGTGAAGAAGTGAAAATGAGGTGGCAACATTTGCAATCTGATTCTAGTCATCTTCCTCCTGTCAGGGGGCAAATGCCAGCTCAAAGCATAGCCTAACACCTTGTTTGATTGTGTGAAAAAAGGACAGAAATTTCTCAATTAGCTTTAACTGGTGCTTGCCATTCTATGTCCCCCACAATCAATGAGAGTAGTTTGGGGCATTTGCATGCCAGCTATGAGGATATCTAATAAACCTGTGAGTGACATTTCTTATTCCCAAATTTAGTGCTACTAATTAGGTACCTTCTGCATATCTTGCACATGGTACAAAACATGTTCCATTTTGTTGTGAAATAAATTGCAGAAAAGTGGAGGGTTTTTTCAGAAATACTTTGCTTGGGTTCAGGGATTTGACTGAAAAGGAACAAACACACAGTGAGCAAGGGCACAGAATGCACAGGGAAGAAAGGAGGGAGACAGTAGGAAGGGGACAGAGCCTGGGCTGGGAAGGTGGCAGGGCTTGGGCTGGGAAGCTCCTGCCTCCCCAAGTGGAAGCTTCACCAACTGCCCATGATCAAGGAAAAGGAACACAAGTCAAAATAAGGAAAGCAGGTTGAAGACTATTCAGATAAATTAGATGCATGCAAGACAGCAGGCTCAATGAGATTCATCCTAGGGTACTTAAGTAACTAGCTGAAGCAATCTCAGAACTATTATCATTAGCATTTATCTTCAATAACTCATGGAGGTAGGTGAGGTCCTAGAGAACTAGAGAAGGGCAAATGTAGCACCTATCTTTAAAAAGGGGGGACAAAAAGAACCAGAAAATTATAAACAGACTTAGTCTGCAGGAAGGCAAATTTACATTAGATATTAGGAGGAAAAACTTTTTCCATCTCTAAAGGAATAGGCTTTGTAAGTAGTGTGATGGGTTGAATCACAGAGCTCCCCTTGAGACTGTCACCGATCATACCACTTAACTTACTTATCTACCATATGGGGTATTCCCATCACCCTGTCCTGCTGGGCCAGATGCTCTGGTCTCCCCAAGCAAAGGCACAGGGTCGGGGTACCAGCCCTCCAGCAGAGCAACACAGATGCTGATAACAGCTCCAGGAGGGCTCAGCAACAGGGACTTGTTATCACTCAGGATCATAGCCCCAAATAGCACCAAAACCCCAGATAAATCCATCTGATTGTAAAAGCTCATAAGTTCTCCATCTTTATCAATGAAAGAGATAAGCACAGTGGTTGCTCTCCTACCAGGTAACAGTTATTGATACCGGGCTTGATAATAAGCAAAAGTGATTTTATTAAGTATAAAAACTAGGATTTAAGTGATTGCAAGTGGTGACAGACTGATCAAATTAAGTTACTAAGCTAAAATAAACAAAAATTGCCAGCTAAGCCTAATACACTAAGAGAAATTGCTACAAATCATATTTTCAAAACCTAATCCTTTTTTCTATTACATTTTTTCAAGCCATAGCTGATCTTTTCTCTGACCCAGGCCTAACAGCTTCTCCCTTCATTAGTGTTCTTTGTTTCCAGGTCTTTTTCTTGTGCAGAGAAGTGGTTTGTAAAGTCAGCTGTAGACCCTCATAGTTTGCTACTCATCCTTTAAATAGAATTTCCCCAGGGCAGGAATTCTTTGTTCCATCCTCTCCACCCCAATGGAAAAAAATTCAAGATGGATTCCAGCACCAGGTGGCATAGAAACCTGTCTTTGAAGGACCAACCACAGTTTGGGCTTACAGGAAAAACAAAACCATTTAAATATCAGTGCCTTGAGCACCAGGCCATTAAGTTCCTTAAGTACCACTAATAGCTTTCACTAGAAGACTCAGATTAATAAGCAGGTTTACACTTCAAATTTCTAACTTCACATAAAAGAAAGATACATGCACACAAACAGAATATGCATATTCAGGGGCTTGCAAGCTCTTGAATGATAAGTTACTTGCCCTATTTTGTGTAAGGAATATTCAAATTACGCATATTCAAAAACATATTTCCATGACAAATATGGATGCATAGTGTCACAGTGTAGAATCCCCATCATCGGAGAACAGGTTGGACAAACATCTGTCAGAGATAGTCTATGTTTCCTTGGTCCTATCACTGGACTTCTCAAGGTCCCTTTCAGCACTACATTTCCATGATTCTGTGTCCTGAAGTGTTTTTAATCCATGGGTGATGTTTGGGGAGGGACACAAGGGGTCAGATGACCCCCCTAAATGCCACGGATGAGAGGGCAAAGGGCTGTCCAGCAGCTGGTGGAGGGACTAGCAGGGAGGCCTGGTGCCCACTGCAGAGGTCCAGCCCTCCCCACACTCACAGGCAGTGGTGTGGAAAGTGGAGCAACACATGGCCCCAGCTCACTCTGTTTTCCAAGTGCATCACTCAGGGAAAGGGCTGGGACCACCCCTGCACTCACCAGGAAGCAGAGTGACACAGCTGGAGGAGTAGAGCAAGCTGGGGCCACATTGCTCCATTTCCCCTGCCATTGCTGGTGAGTGTGGAGGGGAGGAACCCCTGGTCCCACTATTCCCCAGGGCTGCCTTGGTTGGGGGAAGAAATGGGGCATGGGCAGAGCAAGGGCAGGGAATAGGCTGGCGAGGGTGAAACAAGGATAGGGAGGGGTAAAGCATGGATGGTGAGAGGCAGGGCCTGGAGTGTAGGGGGTTTATCCCAGCTCTTCCCTGGGCTGGGCTGTGGGGGTGGTCCCATGGCTGCTAGCCCCCCAGGTTCTCACCAGTTGCCCCTGTTTCTATCACTTATACATTTTTATCCAAATATAATGTATGTATTACATATCTAAGTGCTTGATCATATTGATTTCAAACAAGTTATTGAGCGCAATGATATCTTTTGGCAGCAATTTTCATAGGTTAATTGTACATTGTATAAAACTTTCCATTCTCTTATCAATTTTAAGAGACAAGATTCCTTGTAGATAAAGTTAAAATTAAACAAAAAGCCATTTACTTCTCTAAGAAGATTGTATATCTCTGATCAGTGCATTTAATAACCAAACTTACTATATAATGAAACCATTCTCCAGCTCTAAAATGTATTTCTTGGCCTTTCCATTACAGCTGAATTTTTTTTCCTCTTTTTTGGTCATTGCATTGACCATACATTTCTGGGCAGACATCTGTATCTAAAAAGCTATCATAAATATCCCAGGTTCAGATTTATGTTGCATTAACTGGAAATGGCAGCTCTCTCAAATGTGATATTCCAACAATCAATACAATTTCCTTTCAGAATTGGAGAGAGACACCCCCAAGAGAAGGCAGAAAAATCTTGCAATATGAAAGGCAACCATACAGTCTGCATGCTCAGGACATCTATCAGCAATGCTTCCTCCCTTGGCAACAATATCCATGCCCCGCTATTGTTGCAGGTACTGTGTTGAGAAGTTAATTCAAATAGCATTGACTGAACATGGTATGCTCACCAGCCGTCTTGCTGGATGAATACAATTGAAATGTGCCAAACCTACATCAATCACTTGTCCAATTTCCTTTAGCTCTTTCCTTTTTATGGGAGTATAGTATTAAAATTTAATGATGTGTTTCACTGTTTTCTAATTTAGAAACAAAGGATTTCCCCCAAGCTCCCAGAAAATTAAGAACAGACTTCCATTTTGGTCCTTGGCCTCTTGCTGTGTAGCTGCTATTACAGAATTGCCACTGCCGACATCTAGTCATGGCAAGTTCTCATTTTGAACTGCATTAAACTTGTTGCAGGATATTTTGTCAGTGACAGCTGGTCACAGACATTTCCTCTTGAGCAGCATTAGTAATGAAGCATGGATTTATTATTTTGAACTCCAGGCCCCGCAGATACCAGCACAGATAGCATTTCATTGCCACTATGATTCTGCAGCTTATCATAGAACAAGATTCTGCACTGAAATTTTACACAGTAAAATTTCACGGTGGGCAGATAGCACAGAAGACTACAGTAAGATGAAAGGTCCATGAAAGGAATTGTACTACCCAGGTGATTTAAGAGCAATAGCAGGGGGCTGATCTCTGGTTTCAAGTGTAGAGCTATACCTTCTGCTCTCAGGGAAGAGCTTTAATCAAAATTGTCAATGCCAGTTATTTATTTATAACACAGCAGAATGGCATAGTTTTGCTTTTCAGTGATGCTCCAGGCAAAAATGTGTAGATATTTCATTCTCCCCTTCCCCATTTCTTTAGGACTTTGGTCCTGATTACTTCATACCTGGTTTGGCAAATGTGCCTTGCTCTTTAATGAGGGATATAATTGCTTGGAAGCCTCACTCTCCTTTACTTCACAATTCACATGATCAATGCATATCTCTGAAGAAATTAAAAAAAAAAAGTTAGCCAAGTAAAAATGCTGAATTAAGATCAGTGTCACTTTTAGTCTTAGCAGGACTTATCACTATCCTAAGCTATGATCTGGCATATTGGAGAGTCAATGAAATCTAATTGAACATTAGTATAGGCACAGCATCCAGTACAAGTACTCATGCCAGTTGACAGAATAATTCCCCCACACCGTATCCAGGCATTCTGCAGTTCGTAATGAGTCAAACACTGTTGAACCCCAAAGGGAGTTTTGTCAGATTAAAGATCCCAGGACTGGGTCCATTGTCATTCAGTCAGAAGAAACAATAGCAGACATTTGATTTTTTTTTTTAAGAACACAGGATGGAGGACATGCCAGTACACATTTAACTAAATCCTGTAGGTTTGTTTTAGTTGTGTTCTTACCAGAGCTGTGGATAACACTTAGTGTCACAAATCACAGTGACTGTTGTAAAGCAGTTGGGGGGTGGGGGAGGAGATTGATTGTTGATCAATAAAAGAAATTATCTGCCATATTCAGGCCTGCTTCTGCAAATCATTACTCCCATAAGGAGTTCTCTAGATTCAAAAGAACTCATGTAGGAATTGGGCCTTTTATTAGAATTGTTTAAAACAATTTTCTTTCCCCCCAAAGGCAAATAGACAAACAAACAAAAATTCTTTATATTATACATCATAATTTACTAAGGGGCAAAGTCTATCCCCTTCCCTCATAGCTGGGTCCACTAATTTTACTATGCAAGGCAGGGATAGAATTTGGGAGACTGCCAAGGTGTTAACCCCTGTGCAGTGCAGAACCCACAGCTGCTCAGGAGGAGAGCAAAGGCAGGGCCAAAGAATCTGTTACTCTGAGGGCCTTTTCTCCCCTCTCCTCCATCAGATTTTAATCTTTATTAAGGAGTGTCCCAAAAGCCTAGATCTGAAGAGTAGATCCAACTTTTGCAACGTGAGTCCCTCTCTGCTTATAATTCACATTTGTTTATCATTAGAAATTTCTGTCAGTGTCTTTAGAGAGAAAGTATGATCTTACTTCATTTTATTGCTTCCAATAGAGAAACTGTTCCATGTGGTTCTCTCTAACCACTAATATTTCAAATCTGAATTTTTTCCTTTAAGTCAGCTAATTTTTGTATTGCTATAATTTATCAGAACTATTCATGGTTTTTAGTTAGCAGAGGACAGATATGCCTATCAACACAATACCACTGATATCCATCAAAATCATTAGCAGAAAAATGAACCTCAAGATTCCTCTCTCATTAAGAAAATAAATGGCAAACTCATAAAGAAGTTATTCAGCATTAGCCATGAAACATTGCTGCTAATTTTCAGGAACTGTTTGCACAATGTAAATATTAAATGCAGACTTTTCTCATCAAAGTTTCTCGTTCTAACATAGGCCAAATAGACCTGCTGGCACATACTCAGAGACAATTGCTGCTGGTTTGCAAAAACACACACACCACCACCACCACACACACAGCCTCCCATGATACATTCATTAGATGGGTGTCAAACTATGACTGCACAAGTGTATAAAGTGGAAATATGTTTGCCTACACCAACCACAACCGAGTTCACCAAACTATTTCCAGGACATGCAACTATGTTTCCTACCACACACTTGTTATCATAGGAACATTGCATCCTTATATCTAAATGACCAACTGGGAATTCCTTGGGTGTAAAGGAATTCCGGAAGACAGAACCACTACTCACCCCATCCTCCATAATCTTCAGTATAAGGGTCTGACTGGAATGTGCTGTGCTCCGGTGGTTGGGCTACCACAGAAGACTTTTGGGGGCCAGTGCAAGTGCAAGGTTTTTGGGGCCTGGAAACCTGAGAAGAAAAACATTTTTGTTCTGTCCAGTTGGCCCTATACCAAGCATAATTTGATCAGCCCCAAAAACAGACTCAGCGCAAACTGCTTCCCTGCAAACCTAAAATAGAGTATAGCCCCAGAATTCACAGATGTTTAGAACTCAGCTTTAGGCTCAGGCTCATTTCAACCATAAAATAAGTAACACCACCAATTAGTCCTTGTGATTGCTTCTTCCTCTGTTCTAGGTCTTTTATCACTTTATGGTTTGACAAAGTTAATACAGAGTCACTTGGGTAAGTGGAACAACACAATGTAGCTGTTAGCTCAGGATGGCACTCACACAATGCTGCTCACTGTACCGAAAAGTATTTTTCTAATGAATGCTCAACAAGCAGACACAGAATCACAGGACTGGAAGGGGCCTTGAGAGGTCATCTAGTCTCATCCCCTTAACTCATGGCAGGGCTAAGTATTCTCTAGACCACCTTGACAGGTGTTTGTCTAACCCAAGGGTGGGCAATAAAACAATGGTGGTTCACTAGGGTTAGTGCCTCATGGGACACTGCTGCTATATTTATCTGTGCCTCCACAGGCACAGGGGATTGCAGCTCCCATTGGCCAGAAGAGCAATCCATGGCCAACAGGAGTGGTTATTACCCATACCTGTGGAGGTGCAAGTAAATATGGTGGTGTGGGTGCCCTCCAGGGGCTAACTTTGGCAGACAGGATCCGGCCTGTGGGCCATATTTCCCAGCTCTGGTCCAACCTATTTCAATGATAGAGATTGTGGAATCTCCCCGGGTAATTTATTGCAGTGCTTAACCACCCTGATAGTTAGGAAGTTTTCCCTAATGTCCAACCTAAACTTCCCTTGCTGCAGTTTTAGCCTATTGCTTCTTGTCCTATCATCAGAGGTTAAGGAGAACAATTTTTCTCCCTCCTCCGTTACCTTGTAACGACCTTTTAGGTATTTGAAAACTGTTCTTTCCCTTCTGTTTTCTTTTTCTCCAAACTAAACAAATCCAGTTTTTTCAGTCTTCTCTCAAGTCATATTTCCTAGACCTTTAAATAATTTTTGTTGCTCTTCTCTGGACCTTCTCCACTTTGTCCACATCTTTTCTGAAATGTGGGTGCCCACAACTGGACACAATACTCCAGCTGAGGCCTAATCGGTGTGGAGTAGAGCAGAATTATTTCGTGTGTCTTGCTTATGACACTCCTGATAATGCATCCCACAATGTTTGCTTTTATTTGCAGCTGGGTCACCCCACTGACTAATATTTAGTTTGTGGTCCATTATGACCTCCAGATCTCTTTCCACACTGCTATTTTCTAGACAGTCATTTTGTATGTCTGAAACTGACTGTGCCTTCCTAAGTGGAGTACTTTGCATTTGTTCTTACTGAATTTCATCTTATTTACTTCAGACCATTTCTCCAGTTTGTGCAGATCACTTTGAATTATAATCCTATCCTCCAAAGCACTTGCAACCACACCCCATTTGATATCCACAAATTTTATAAGTGTACTCTCTATACCATTATTTAAATCATTGATGAAAATATTGAACAGAATTGGACCCAAAACGGATCCCTGTGAGACTCTTTCCAGCTTAACTGTGAATCACTGATAACTACTCTCTGGAAATGGTTTTTCAACCACATTATAGTAGCTCCATCTAGATTGTATTTCCCTGGTTTATGAGAATGTCATGTGAGACAGTATTAAAAGCCTTACTAAAGTCAAGATATACCACATCTACTGCTTCCCCCTATCCACAAGGGTTGTTACCCAATCAAAGACAGATATTAGGTTAGTTTGACATGACAAATCCATGCTGTCTGCTACTTTTCACCTTATTATCTTCTTAGGTATTTGCAAATTCCTTAATTATTTGCTCCATTTTCTTTCCAGATACTGAAGTTAAGGTGATTAGTCTGTAATTCCATGGGTTGTCCTTATTTCCCTTTTTATAGATTAGCAATATATTTGCCTCTTTTCCATTCCTCTGGAATCTTTCCTGTCTTCCATATTATACAACTGTAACATGCACCTCTAACTCAAAGACTCTAACTGTGGGACCCATTGTAGTAGACATGGATACATCCCTCTTTTGCCCGGGCCTAACACAATCTTTCCTGTGTCCTTCGATATTTAGTCTAGTTTATAATCTCCTTTTGGCAGGGATCGTGAGGTTTATTCTCTTTGTAAAGCACTATATATATCTGTAACAGTATATATACACAAATGTTAAATAATAAATATAAATATAACAAAGTAATTTTGCTTTTCCACTTTGTTTGGCTGAGCTTTGTTAATGACTAAGGATTTCACCATACAAAATGTGGAGACAAAGAAAGCAGAGTTCTTCAGTTGGGGGCGAAAATAAGACTTCATTGAGAGAATAACATATGCACAAATAGAAAAAAAGGATGCAAGACATTACAATAAAGCCGTTGTCGAGGTAGTTTCCCCACAATGGAATATAGATCCAGACAGATTTTTAAATAGTAACCGTAAAAGATTTACTTCTTCTTTTGTGTTCAGGATGCCTGCATTTGTCATTAGTGTAGCTGCAATCAAATAGCAAAATGAAAATTAAATCAAATCCATAATTTGCCTGAACAATACAGTCAGTGATAGGGTGCTGTGCAGGGAGGGACCCTTGTTGAGCTCATAGAGGGAACAAGCCAGACACTGACTCACTACAGCTTCAGAAAATGCTGAGATAGCAGCTCTCTCCTGAGGAGCAGTGAAAGCAGTCAAATGAGTAGTAACAGCAAGGCCTGTAACAGTATGTGTTCTGTAAGGCCCTTTGGATTTACAACAAATCATTTTCAAAAGACATAAAACACTATTTCCCACACAGCATTTTTCATGTACAATTTTTTATTAAACTTGAATTCTTCCCCCTCCCTGCTAGTAAATACATCAGTGCTTATGTAAACTCATTAGGTAAACATTTCAATAAATCACATTACTTTTATTTAAAAAAAACCTTATATTTCTGTTACAAACTTGATTTCTATATATATCATGCATGGCAAATATACAGCCATGCAATTTTTAATTAAATTAGCTACTTATAGACTTTCTGTCTCAGAGGGGTACCCATGTTAGTCTGTATCTGCAAAACCAACAGGGAGTCTTGTGGCACCTTAAAGACTAACAGAATTATTTGAGCATAAGCTTTGGTGGGTAAAAACCACTTCGTGAGATGAATCTGACGCAGTAGTTTTTACCCACAAAAGCTTAATGTCCAAATAAATCTGTTAGTCTTTAAGGTACCACAGTCTGTGTCACTGTAATAGTATAAAAGTCATAGCAACGGTGCCATTCTACACATCTGCTTGCTATTAAAAACTCAGTCTGTTAATACTAATGCTTTGTGTTAAGATAGCATCTTCAGGTGGGAATTCCAGAAGCACTCAGAATTGCCCTGACTCTTTTGTCACCAAACTCAGTGGGAGCAGAGTTAGGCCAACAGAAAATGCCTTTGAAAACTCTGCCCATAAATGCTAAACACATTCATGTTATGCATTTTGAGTTTAAGCTTGCTACAGGACTACCTGTGGTTTCTTTAAAGTTATAGACTAACACAGCTACCCCTCTGAGACTTTTAAACAGTCCTCTGAGATAGAGAAGCTTTATTGCATCCATTTTGAAGGGGGAAGGGAGGTGTTGAAGCCAAGGGAAGTTTAATGGCTTTCCTAAAGTCACACAGGAATTTCATGTGGCCTGAGACTCAGTTCTCTTGCTATTGCCACTGATTTTATATGGCTTGCACTATGAGAGTATCTCACAGTCTTTAATGTAGGTATCGACCATGAAAACCCTGTCAAGTAGAGAAGTGTTTTACAGAGGAAGAGCTGAGGCATAGAGAGACTAAGTGTTCGTCTACACCACACAGTTGTAACATTTGAACTATATCTATATATACTTAGAGTGGTGCAACACCCGCTGACCTTCGCCCTCAGTGTCATACAGGTGCTTATAGCAGCATAATCTATTTCTGTATGGAAAAGGGATACACCATACCAATTTATGACAGCTTTATACTAGTATAACTGCATCAATGTGAGGTGTTGTGAGATACCAGTGTAATCAGATCAGTATACATACACTAAGCCTGGGGCAGAAAAAGAACTAGACCCCATATCTCCCAAGTCAGTGTCCAGATCACTGGACCGTCCTTCTTCTCCTTTACATACTCTTAAATGTGATCATTTTCCCTGTACTTTGGGTATGCTAACATATGGATGTTTCAAGCCCTTCTCTCTGTTCCAGTGACAAGAGCCACATTCTGATCTCATTTACACAGATATAAAACTATTAGTAATGACATCAACTTCAAGGGAGTAACTATATTTACACTGGATAAAATAGCTAAGGTCAGAATCTAGTGCACAACTATGCTGCTCTAGAATGGACATTATAAAGTATGATTTCTGAACTGTGTGCATTAATTGCAATAATTAAAAAAAAATTCAGTGCTTCTATCTCCTTCCATAAATGACTATTCATAAATACAACAGGTAGAGGGGCTGCCCATCCTGAAATATATCATCAAAATTGGGTGCAATTTTAATTTCAGAACATCTCAAAGTAATCATAAAAGTAATTACCACCAAGAACATTTCATAGTCAACATGTACATGTGTTTTTTAAGAGAGTTTCATTAAAAGAGGTGTACAAAAACATTTCGCCAAATATTTGTTGAAATATGCTCTCATCTCTTTTGTGTTCATTTTCCGATTATCTCTAAGCAATCTGGTTTTATGTACACACTGCTTGTGCAAAGTAATGTTTAATCTCATATATTTGAGAACTCAAATGCCTATTCCTCACTGCTATGCCTCTCCCAGCTCTCTAATTATGGGTTACATTCATCTGAACAGTGAATGAAACATGATCTGAGTTCACTTGGCATTGAACAGTGGAAACTGCATTCTGATAGGAAAAGGCTCACAACCAATCCACAGACTTTTTTTAAAAGTGCACAACATTTGAACTGAGCAAATCCAAATAAATGTCAGGAAATTAAGATCTTCTCATGAATATTCTGTGAGGAGACAAAATGCTAAATTAATCAAGTAAATTATACAGCCTTGAATTATTTGCTCAACATTAGTCAATAAATATTTTAAAGTATAGTAATTTAGAAGTCACATGAAATTCATTATAATGCTGTCTACACCCATGTTTCACATTTATTTTTCTTAGTTTCTTGTTCCATGTTGAAGAGTTGAACCCAAACTGTTTATCAGTTAGCCATGGGGGAATCTCTCTTTGCAGTTCAGATCTATGGTGCCAACATGCTGTTAGGAGCAGCCATAATGCAGGGGAGGGGGAGACCCATTGTCAAGAGTTCTCTAATTAGCATTCAACAAAATGTTTTGATCAAATCTACTGAAAACCTGATGTATGATTCAATCCATACAATGTTGCTCATTGCACTGTAAGAGTTCTTACAGCAAGAGGCTAAAACATTGCCACTAGATTGCTATGAAAAGAAGGAAAAGGATGTTAGAGAAGCACAAAGGGCTTTAAAGGAAGGATTCAGTGTCTCAGACTACGGGTGTGCATCTCCTGGGGTTTGTGTAATTATGTGTTGAGCGACCTCACAGAGCGCTAACCCCACACATTTTTCAGGAAGAAGCAAAGATAATGGTGCACCTCTGCTGCTTTTCTGAACATTATCTTGCTTAGTGATTTACTTCTGAGTAAAGAAAGATATCAGAGATAGTTTCAGTGTCTTGAGAAGCACAGATGAGCGTGTCTGTTCAGCAGCAGTACCACTGACAACCAGATGAAGTGAATGCAGTAAATGAAAGATCATGAGCCAGAAGCCAGTTAAGGTAGTTTTCTCATTTTCTGCTCTCCATGCCACTGTTGAGTTGCTGCTTCTTCTTTTCTTGTCTGTAACAAAGAGCCTTTCACTGGGAGGGGCTCTTCCAATTCAAGTGCAGGAAATCTTTATATTCAATTAAAAAAATTCCCAACATCCCAGCCAGTTGCTTTGGTTTGGCATAACTGCTTACTGTGTTTTCAAATGAAAGAGATGTCACTATAGAAACTGCCACATCACATGGCATTTTTTTCTTTCCCAGAGATACAGAATCCCTGTTTAATGAGACATTTGTATTTCTTGCAACCGGTAGGAGACAAACTCTTCATAGCTAGCAATTTTACTTCTTAGCTGTTGATTGGAGCTAGAGAAAATATAACTCGTACGGTTGCTTTGATTTTGGTTTTGGTTTTTATTTTATTTTTATTTTGCATGCAAGGGATATGCACATACAAACATATCTTCCTGTTTGAGATACATTTTCTCAGCAAGATCAATTCTCCAAGCATTGTGGAAGCTTTCAGATTGGTATGATATGTATAAAGAAGGAAAAGAAAACACAGTAAATTTACTCTTAAAATATTCAATCTGCCATTTATTTGGGAGGAATGAAGGGATCATAATGCTTTTTATTAACTACATAATCTAGCAGGTCCAACTCAGATGGCAAATAGTCTTATGAGAAAACTGCCTGTTAAGTAATTATATATTTTCATAGATCTTAAGAATAGTAACCTTGCCACATGAAAGACTAAAAACTCACAAACAGCAACATACTATGCTTTATGTAATTTAATCTCAGTAAGTCACATAAACAGCAAATGTATCCCAGCACTAACTATTCACCTGTAAACCATAATAATCTATTTTTAATTAATTATTTCTACCACAGCAAAACACCATTCCTAGATGGGCACAAATCAGCTAAGTGATTGTACCCTTTGCTTTTCTCACACTTCTAAGACAGTAAATGTCCTCATTGTTCAAATGTCCATAGCAAAGCATTCAGTTTTACCCATGGGCAGTTGGTATAAGAGGCAAGGGAAGGCAATGCCTTCCCAAACTGCCAGGTGTGGCCATGCCCACACTCTGCCCCAAATTGCCCCCTGCTTCAGTGCAGTTCCTGGGCTGCCCATGGGCTTCAGTTATGCTTAGGGTTAGGCTGGGGACACAGGGGCAGTGCTCCAGGTCAGGAGACTGGGGATGCCTGCCTTCCCTATGCTCCAGGGCTGGGGAGGCAGCATGTGGTCCCAACCACCCTCCCCGTATTCTGGGACTGGGGAGGCTCATGCAGGAGGCTGGAGGTTTGCCCCTAGAGTGGCAGGGGGCTTACATGGGAGGTGGCGGGAAGAGATGGAACTAGAGACGCGCCCTTGCGATGTGGGGGCTTATCTTGCCTGGGGGGGCAGGGCCTTGGGTGGGAGAGGAAGGGCTGGGGGCTTGCCTCCCCTAGTCCTAGCTTCACCCACCACTCATGGTTTTATCTCTTTTTAAAAACATTGTTCCCAAACATATAAGCAGCTCTCACTTCAAAGGGTGGAGAATTAATTGCTGAGATGAATGGTGCCATAACTACATATGAATGGCCATCCTGGGTCAGTCCAAAGGTCCAGCTAGCCCAGTATCCTGTCTTCCAACAGTGGCCAATGCCAGATGGCCCACAGGGAGTGAACGGAACAGGTAATCATCACATGAGCCCTCTCCTGTCATCCATTTCCAGCCTCTGACAGAGGCTAGGGAACCATTCCTACCCATCCTGGCTAATAGCCATTGATGGACCTAACCTCCATGAATTTATTGTAGTTCTTTTTTGAACCCTTTTAAAGTCCTGGAAAAATCCTCTGGCAAGGAGTTCAACAGGTTGACTGTGCACTGTGTGAAAAAAAACTTCCTTTTGTTTACTTTAAACCTGCTACTTATTAATTTCATTTGGTGACCCCTAATTCTTATGTTATGGGAACAAGTAAATCACTTTTCCTTATTCACTTTCTCCATACCTGTCATGATTTCAGGGAATATCGATGCTAGGAAATTATTTCAAAATAACTAAATTCGAAATAACAAAATCAAAATAGTATTATTTCCTGCAGAAAGGAGGAGTACAAATTTCAAAATAACCAGCTTGTTATTTCAAAATAACAGGGTTGGTAGTGTGGACATTCCACTTATTATTTCTAAATAAGGGGGGTTATTTCAAAATAGACCTCTATCATACTCCCCTTCCCCTCCCCCCTTAATCTCTCTTTTCTAAGATGAAAAGCCCCAGTCTTTTTAATCTCTCTTCATATTGGACCCATTCCAAACCCCTAATAATTTTTGTTGCCCTTTTCTAAACCTTTTCCAACACCAATATATCTTTTTTGAGATGAGGCGACCACATCTGTACATAGATGTGGGCGTACCATGGATTAATATAGAGTAATGAGATATTCTCTGCCTTATTCTCTTTCCCTTTTTTAATGGTTCCTAACATTCTGTTCACTTTTTTGACTACCACTGCACATTAAGTGGGTTTTTTCAGAGAACTATCCACAATGATTCCAAGATCTTGAGTAGTTGTAGCTAAATTAGTCTCCATTATTTTGTATGTATAGTTGGGTTTATTTTTTTCTAATGTGCATTACTTTGCATTTATCAACATTAAAATTCATTTACCATTTTGTGGCCCAATCCCCTAGTTTTGTGAGATCCTTTTGTTCTTAACTACCTTGAGCAATTTAGTATCATCTGCAAATTTTGCCATCTCACTGTTTACCCCTTTCTCCAGATTATTTATAAATAGGATTAGTCCCAGTACAGACCATTGGAAGACACCACTAGTTACCTCTCTCCATTCTGAAAACTGACAATTCATTCCTACCCTTTGTTTCCTGTCTTTTAACCAGTTGTCAGTCCACGAGAGGGCCTTCCTTCTTATCCCATGGCAACTTACTTTATTTAAGAGCCTTTGATGAGGGACCTTTTCAAAGGCTTTCTGGAAATCTAGGTACACTAAAGTGTTTCTTTGCCCAGGATCATTTGTCAGTGACTTGGTTCCTCAGAACATATTCTAATTGAGAGAATCACATTAATATCTTACTGTAGGAGTAATGTTCTGCCCTCTCGCCACCAAATACTGTCTGGACACTTTGTACCCCAGCGTGCATACACACTAACTATACCCCTAATTAAGTCCCATTCCACTGAAACAATTTCATGTTAATCAGCCATAGAAGAATTGGCTTTGGTAAGAGGAGCATGAAGATTGGAATGAATTACAAACTGCACAGATCTCTGGACTGGTACCAAACATTACTTCAGCAAAGCTGTAAGCCTGTTTTGAATCAGAAACAGTATTAATCTTTACCCACTGCTATAAATGGTCTCAGAAGTTATATGTGTGTCAGATTTCCCTTGTGTTCAGTTGTCTACTGATAGAGCTCAAAAAGTAACTGTAAACAGGGGAAACCTCTTCCACTGAGACATTTACAGCAGGGTCTTTCTGTGATCTGTTCTTGGCCCAGTGCTATTCAATACCTACCTGAAAGAAAATATAAAATCATTGCTCATAAGGTTTGCATATGACACAAGTTACTATGGATCATATTGTAAGCCGAGCTCACTTGAACAACATGCATTTTAATACATCTAAATGCAAGCTCATACATCTAAAAACGAAAAACAAAGGGCACATTTACAAAATGGGGAATAAGTGAAGCATTTTGGAAAGCAATGACTCAGAAAAGGACTTTGGCATCCTGCTGTATAGCCAACTAAACATGAATTCCCAATGTGATGTAGTGGCTAAGAAAGTAAATATATAAGCAGAGGAATATCAGGTAGAAGTAGGGAGAGGTACACGGCATTAGTGAGACCTTAACTGGGATAATTTCACCATTTCTGGACTTCAGTCTTTAAAAATGATGTGCACAAATGGAAAAGGATTCAGAAGAGAGCTACAAGAATATTTTAAAGTCTGAAAAACTTGGGAGACAAAAGAAACTCAGTCTATTCTGTTTATCCAAGACAAGGTAAAGAAGTGACTTGACCATGGTTTACAAATACCTGCAGGGGAAGAACATTATTGATAGTTGATGTTTTTTTTCATCTAGCAGTCAAGGGCATAACAAGATCCAGTGGTTGGAAGCTGAAGCTAAATAAATTCAAACTTGAAAGAAGATGCATTTTTAACAGGTAATGATGAGGTGGATTCTGTCATTTGAAGTGTTTAAATCAAGATTGGATATCTTCTTAAAACTACATGCAATAGCTCAAAACAGAAATTAAAAAGAACCACTCAGTGAATGCTGTAGCCTGTGTTATGCAAATGCTCAGATTAAACAATTATGTCAAGTCCTTTCTGGCCTTAAAATCTTTGAATTTGTATCACCAACCAGTGCTGCAATGTGAGAAGAAATTCTGTGATCCACTTGTTTCTCCAAGCTGAGCAGAGGAAATACAGGCTCACCAATAAACATGCCATTAGGAAACATACAGAAAGCAGCAAGTTAGGGAAAAGCAATAGCAGCAATAACAAGAAAGGAATCTAGGGATGAGGAGTGCCAGGACTGCCACTTTCTCTGCCATTTCCCCCTCCCGCCCCAGATCCTAGGTCTGTTACCCAGGATGTCCCATGAAACCTTCAGCAATGTCCTCTTTCTCCTCTTCCTCTCCAGACTTTTTAGGACTGAGCCTTCAAACCACCTGTCCCCTTAATGAGGATGATGATCAGCACCATCATGGATCACATTACAACTTGTGGCTGTTCTCATCACTGCACAGGCTGTATTTGCTTCACTTCCAGACCATCAGCAAATGCTTCCAACCACTATTGATTTATTGCCTCATCTTGCACCTGTCTTTTGCATCTATCTATTGTTTTCACAAATTTTCACTGCCTTTCCTCATCAAGCCTTTCCTTTTCCTGATCCTAACCTCCCCTTTCCCTTCTTTCCACATCGTATCTCCTCACACTATTTCTTTTCACCCTTATAGTCTCCTCTGCCCTCATTGAGGGCTCCATCCTGGAAGTACTTAAGCACAGCTTATTCACATTAGTAGGCCCAGTGACGTCACATGAATAGATCTCATGGATCTGGCTTGAATTTACAAATTAAGGCCCTGATTGAGCAACGAGCTCATAAGAGCACGTTCTTCTGCCTTCAAAAGAATTCCATTGACTTCAATGAGGCACCATACAAGGATGTGACTATACAAAGCTCCTTATGGCTATGTCTACACAACAACATTATTTTCAAATAACTAGCATTATTTCAAAATAACATAGTCTGCATCTACACAGCCAGCCGTTATTTCGACATAATGTCGAAATACTGTCGAGCTGAGGACTTCTTACTCTGACTCCTGTAACCCTGATTTTATGAGGAGTAAGGGAAGTCAGAGGAAGAGTGCTGTATTTTGAAAGAAGTGCTGTGTAGACAGCACCGCAACTCAAAATAAGCTATTTCGAAATAAGCTATACAACTGATGTAGCTTAATTTGCATAGCTTATTTTGAGTTAAGCCCTGCTGTGTAGACATGCCCCACATGACTGGGACCTACACAAGCTTAAAAACACCACCACAAATAAAATTAAAATTCATTAAAAAGAAAGAATATAGGACAGAGTAAAAATAACTGGCCCTGGTTATATAGCAAAGTGAAAATTAGGCCAAAGTCAAAACAACAGGCCCAGGCTCTATAACAAAATGAGAAATAGGCAAAGGCTACACAAATTGGAAAACAGGGCTGGGTTTCAAAATAAGAACTAAGCAAGAAAGAAAATAAGGTTTCATAAACTGGCAAGAATTAAAAATAACCCAAAATAGAAAGCAGAGCTTGAAAAAATTAAGTAAAAATAATGATAAAGAACCAAGTATCAGAGACAGCATCACAAACAGTATTATGATATTTAACAAACCTACGGGCTCAATCCTGCAAAGACTTAAACACATGAATAATTTGTTGCAGTTGAGTAGTCCCACTGAGGTAAATAGGGCTACTCTGGAGTAAAGGTAAGCACAATCATAAGTGTGCGCAGGATGCAGGACCTTAGACTGTAAACTCTTCCAGGCATTGTACAGCAATATTTTACTGGCAACATAATTAATAGTGAAACAAAAATGAGTAGTAATTACATTTCACAAGGTTTATGTATAAGAAAGTAATTGTCAGATATGATAGGAGGTGGCTAGAAAACTTTGTATGTACATCATACATTCCAATGAAGTGTTATCAAAAGAAAATCCTCCCTGCATTAGAAATGTTGCTCTCTCTCTCTCTATTTTTTTTTACAATTGACATGTATTTGTATTTGGTTTCTGACTTTATATAGGAATCATAGAATGTTAGAACTAGGAGGGACCTCAAGAGAGCATCAAGTCCAGACCCCTGCCCTCACAGCAGGAACAAGCACCGTATATCATCCCTGATAGATGTCTATCCAACCTGCTCTTAAATATCTCCAATGATGGAGATTCCACAACCCCCCAAGGAAATGTATTCCAGTGTTTAACCACCCTGCCAGGCAGGAATTTTTTCCTAATTTCCAACCTAAACCTCCCTTGCTGCAATTTAAGCCCCTTGTTTTTAGTCCTATCCTCAGAGGCCAAGGAGAACAGTTTTTCTCCTTGCTCCTTGTAACACTCTTTTAGATCATTGAAAACCGCTATCATGTCCCCTCAGTCTTTTCCTTTCCAAACTAAACAAGCCCAATTCTTTCAGTCTTCTTTCCCTCATAGGTCATGTTTTCTAGACCTTTAATTATTTTTGTTGCTCTTCTCTAGACTTTCTCCAATTATTCCACATCTTTCTTGAAATGTGGTGCCCAGAACTGGACACAATATTCCAACTGAGGCCTAATCACTGCAAAGTAGAGTGGAAGAATGACTTCTCGTGTCTTGCTTACAACACTCCTGTTAATGCATCCCAGAATCATGTTTGCCTTTTTTGCAACAGCGTCCCACTGTTGACTCATATATACTTGTGGACTACTGTGACCCATAGATCCCTTTCAGCAGTACTCCTTCATAGATAGTCACTTCCCATTCCCATGTGTGAAACTGATTGTTCCTTCCTAAGTGGAGTACTTTGCATTTGTCCTTATTAAATGTCATCCTATTTTCCTCAGACCATTTCTCTAATTTGTCCAGATCATTTTGAATTATGACCCTATCCTATAAAGCACTTGCAACACCTCCCAGCTTGGTATCATCTGCACAGGAGAGATTCATGATGAATCTCTCTAACTAGACCACAGCCTAACTCCTGTTGGAACAGCTTTGCATGAACTGTTGATGAATGTTGAGATCTTCCATAGAGATTTTCTCAATATTGGTCAAATTCAAAACAGGATATTGTGCTCAGAATGGACAATATAATCACTGAATACCCCAGCCCATTTGTAAATGACACTAACAAATTAGCTTCTATAGTATGAGTGTCTAGTGATTCACACTAAAGAAGAGAGATTAAACATCTGGGTTCTGCTGAGCTCCAGTTGGAATGTCTCTGTGGGTACATCTGAACTACATGTCTCCGTCAACGGAGCCATGTAGATTAGTTTACTCGAAAAAGGGAAATGAAGCGGTGATTTAAATAATCACCGCTTCATTTAAATCAAAATGGCCGCCGTGCTGTGCCGATCGGCTGTTTGTTGGCACAGCATGGTAGTCTAGACAGGGATCTGCCGACCCCAGAACCCTTCATTGGCAGATCCTGTAAGCCTCGTTTCAGGAGGCATAAAGGATCTGCCGACGAAGGGTTCTGGGGTCAGCAGATCCCCGTCTAGACTGCTGCGCTGTGCCGACAAACAGCTGATCGGCACAGCACGGTGGACACTTTGATTTAAATGAAGCGGCAATTATTTAAATCGCTGCTTCATTTCCCTTTGTCATCCTGCCTCATCTACATGGCTCCATCAATGGAGCCATGTAGTTTAGACACACCCTGTGTGTTAGTGAAAGATAACAGTATCAGCCATTTGTATCCATGTAGTTGAAATCCATAGAGCATCTTTCAGCAATTAGAAGTCTAGTGACCTATTCCTAGTAATCTGGGAAAAAAGGATACATGATACAAATGATGACAAGAGACAGCTTCTAGTGTGGCTTCTGTTAATGTACAGCAGGGCTGGGGAACTTTTTTGAGTTAGAGGCCACTCACCCACAGAAAAATCAGTCAGGGGCTTCACATAAGTGAGAAACCAAAAAAAAAACAAAAAAAAAAAAAAGGGAAACTTAACCCTCACTGACATGCCCTGACTGAGAAGGAAAAAGACACTCCCCACATTCCTCTCACACACCAGAGCACAGGGGGGGCCCAGGCTAGTAGATTTCCTGTGCTCCAGCCCCAAAGGGTATTGAGGGGGCCTGGAGTGCCAGCACAGACTCTCCAATGTTGGGGGGAGCCCCAAGCCTCAGGGGCCAGATAGAATCATAGGGCTGGAAGAGACCTCAGGAGGTCATTGAGTCCAGCCCCATGCCCAAAGCAGGACCAATCCTATATAGATCATCCCATCCAGGGCTTTGTCAAGCTAGGACTTAAAAACTTCTAGGGATGGAGATTCCACCACCTCCCTAGGTAACCCATTCAAGTACTTCACCATCCTCCTAGTGAAATAGTTTTTCCTAATATCCAACCTAGACCTCCCCTACTGTAACTTGAGACCATTGCTCCTTGTTCTGCCACCCGTCACTACTGAAAACAGCCTCTCTCCATCCTCTTTGCAACCTCCCTCCAGGAAGTTGAAGGCTGCTATCAAATCCCCCTTCAGTCTTCTCTTCTGCAGACTAAATAAGCCCAAATCCCTCAAACTCTTGTCATAGGTCATGTGCTCCAGCCCCCTAACCATTTTGTTTGCCCTCTGCTGGACCCTCTCCAAAGGGCAACTAAAATGATTAGGGGTTTAGAACGGGTCCCATATGAAGAGAGGTTAAAGTGACTGGGACTTTTCAGTTTAGAAAAGAGGAAACTAAGGGGGGATATGATAGAGGTATATAAAATCATGAGTGGTGTGTAGAGGGTGAATAAAGAAAAGTTATTTATTAGTTCCCATAATAGAAGAACTAGAGGACACCAAATGAAATTAATGGGTAGCAGGTTTAATACTAATAAAAGAAAGTTCTTCTTCACACAGCGTGTAGTCAACCTGTGGAACTCCTTGCCAGAGGAGGCTGTGAAGGCTAGGACTATAACAGAGTTTAAAGAGAAGCTAGATAATTTCATGGAGGTTAGGTCCATAAAAGGCTATTAGCCAGGGGATAGAAATGGTGTCCCTGGTCTCTGTTTGTCAGAGGCTGGAGAAGGATGGCAGGAGACAAATCGCTTGATCATTGTCTTTGGTCCACTCCCTCTGGGGCACCTGGTGCTGGCCACTGTCGGCAGACAGGCTCCTGGGCTAGATGGATCTTTGGTCTGACCCAGTACGGCCATTCTTATGTTCTTATGTTAATGCATCCACATCCTTTCTGTAGTGGAGGCCCAGACACAATACTCCAGATGTGGCCTCACTAGTGCTGAATAAAGGGGAATAATCTTCTGGAAATGCTCCTCCTAATGCAACCTAATATTCCATTCGCCTTCTTGGCTACAAGGGCACACTGTTGACTCATATCCAGCTTCTCATCCACTGCAATTCCCAGATCCTTTTCTGCTGAACTGCTACTTAGCCAGTCGGTCCCCAGCCTGTAACAGTGCTTGGGATTCTTCCGTCCCAAGTGCAGAACTTGGCACTTGTCCTTGTTGAACCTCATCAGATTTCTTTTGGCCCAATCCTCCAATTTGTCTAGGCCACTCTGGACCCTACACCTACCCTTCAATATATCTACCTCTTCCCCTAGTTTAGTGTCATCTGCAAACTTGCTGAGGATGCAATCCATCTCGTTATCCAGGTCATTAATAAAGATGTTGAACAAAACCAGCCCTAGAACCAATCCTTGGGGTACTATGCTTGAAACGGACCACCAGCTAGACATCAAGCTGTTGATCACTACCCATTGAGCCCGACAATCTAGCCAGCTGTCTCGTCACCTTACAGTCCATTTATCCAATCCATACTTCCTTAACTTGCTGACAAGTATATTGTGGGAGGAGACCAGATCAAAAACTTTGCTGAAGTCAAGGTATATCACATCTACTGCATTCCCCATGTCCACAGAGCCAGTTACCTCATCATAGAAGCTAATCAGATTGGTCAGGCATGACTTGCCCTTGGTGAATGCATGTTGACTATTCCTGATCACTTCCCCTCTTCCAAGTGCATCAGAATGGATTCCTTGAGGATCCCCTCCATGATTTTTCTGGGGACTGAGGTAAGGCTGACTGGTCTGTAGTTCCCTGGATTGTCCTCCTTCTCTTTTTTAAAGATGGGCACTATATTTGCCTTTTTCCAGTCATTCAGGATCTCTCCCGATCTCCACGAGTTTTCAAAGAAAATGGCCAAAGGCTCTGCAATGACATTTGCCAGCTCCCTCAGTACCCTCGGATGCATTAAATCTGGACCCATGGATTTGTGTATGTCTAGCTTTTCTAAATAGTTCCGTACCTGTTCTTCCTCCACTGAGGGCTGCCCACCTCCTTCCCATACTGCGTTGCCTAGTGCAGTAGTTTGGGAGCTGACCTTGTCTGTGAAGACAGAGGCAAAGACAGCATCAAGTACTTCAGCTTTTCCCACATCATCTGTCACTAAGTTACCTTCCTCATCCAGTAAGGGCCCCACACCCTCTCTGATCACCCTCTTATTGCTAACATGCCTGTAGAAACCTGTCTTGTTACCCTTTACATCCCTTGCTAGCTGCAATTCCAATTGTGCTTTCACCTTCCTGATTACTCCCCTGCATTCTTGAGCAATTTATTTATACTCCTCCCTGGTCATCTGTCCAAGTTTCCATTTCTTTTAAGCTTCCCTTTTGTGTTTAAACTCGCTAAGGATTTCCCTGCTAAGCCAAGCTGGTCACCTATCACATTTGCTTTTCTTACTGTGTATAGGGATGGTTTGTTTCTGTGCCTTCAATAAGGCTTCTTTAAAATACTGCCAGTTCTTCTGGACTGATACAAGCAAGCCAGGGGTTACATCCAGCCCTCAAGCCTTAGGTTTCCCATCCCTGATGTACAGTGATAATGGAAGTAGTTAATTGTGCCCCTCCACTCCAAACAGAAAGTCATCCCCTCCCCCTGGGCAAAGGCATATGGTGTTTACACTCCTCATCCTCCCTCAGGGTTTTTGCTTCACCATAGCAGCAGTCGCAGGAGAAAGCTCCTGGGGAACATGCTGAATAAGTACATTCTTCAGCTGTTCTGTCCATATTTTCCCTCTCTCACCAGTGATACTCAGTATAGAGGCTGCATTTGCTAGAGACCTGCCTCTAGCAGCTTAGAGGTCATTGGTGATATGTGCCACTGCAAGCACTACTCAGATGGACTTTCCACGACCACAGGCATGCCCTACACCTGAATTATAAGCCCCGTGTCTCTGAGTTTTCTCTCTGTGTCCTTTGTTTTCCACAGTATAACCACCATTAGAATACTGCTTGTGCATTCTTTGTGCATGCTGAATTCCCATGGGTTTCAATGGGACTTTTGGTTATTCAGGGAAGGCCAGATCTGGTCTAGAGTTAGTGACTTGGTTACAAAATTCCAAGTCATATTTGGGCATCTAACGTATTTTCCCCTTTATGCTCAATGCCCAATACTCACTGGGAATTCCCTCTGTATATTATGAGGTGACACAGTACCCTACATGGTCATTCCACCTTTTACCTACGGCTACCCTGTAGCCTTCTTGTGGAAAAGCTTATGCAAATGAAGCATGGTGTGGAATATTGCTGCACTTCATTTGCATCATTAATTAGCAGCCGTATTTGCGCAAAACCCCCCTCTTGCACAAGAGCCGTTCTTCCTGAAAAATGAAGAAGAACGGCTCTTGCACAAGAAGGGTTTTTTGCGCAAAAAGGAGCCGTCTACACAGCTCCTTTTTGCACAAAAGCCTCTTGCACAAAAGCGGCTGCTAATTATGCAAATGAAGTTCAGCAATATTCCACGCCACGCTTCATTTGCATAAGCTTTTCTGCAAGAAGGCTACAGTGTAGCCGTAGTCTAAGTGTCATGGTTCTATTACACAATGTTTTAGGGGTTGCACAGCCACATATCCCAATCCATTCCACAGGTGTGTAAATGCAAAAATGCACTTCAGCGAGGCTGGGTTATCCTTAAGACACTGTTCTCTTCGCTTTCCTATCAAGACAAAAATTCAAGTCAGGTGCAAAGCAACTTTTCCTTATATTGCTTATGAAAATAGCTCAGGTTCCATCTGTTTCTCAAAAGCATGTGGAGAAAGCACAGACTACAACCTCACTCTGTTCTACTCATGCCAGCCTATTGGCCAGCTCTAATCATGCAGGGCTAGACTGTGTCCAGCCGAGCCCAGACATGCATGGGTGCACAAAGTCACCCAGAGGTGTAAGGAGCTTCACCCTTTTGCATCCTGCAACAGCAACAAGGAACTATGCAGATTTGGTAGTAAGGGAAAGGCCCATAGCAGCATTAGCATTCTACAGTTAGTGAGAAGAAGGGGAAAGCCCAACTCCATAACAGCGTTGGTATTTTGCTAAGGAACACTGCCTGCTGTCAAATGGTGGCATAACAACCTCATGCCCCTTGTGCTCCAGGAGGCATACAGCAGCCTGCCTAAGGCACAATGCTTCCTGGACTTCCTACTATGGCCCTGCACCTTTTTTACTCACACCCAGCCTGGCCCATATGCAAGAGGGGTGCAACCCGCCTCCCTCACCCCTCCCCCCCCCCCCCCGGTTTCCCATGGGGCCGATTCTGGCCAGGCTGGAGAAGGCTGGGGCTGCACATTGCTCAAGCCTCCCTACCTCATGCTCCGGCCAGGGGGAAGCCTAGGGCTGATTCTTCCCTCCCCCGCACCAGGACCAAAGCCCGGGGTGGGGCTGGGACATCATGGCAGGAGAGCAGGAACACTGCCTGCTGCCACAGCTATGGCCCAGCCAGACAGGGATTGATTCTGCCCCAGCCCTCCTGGGCAGCCAAGGTCTTTTTGGAATATTGTTTTTCACTTACGGTATTACAGCAAGATCCCAGAAGGTAACTGCTATAAAACCTTTTTTTAGTGTATACATTTTTAGTATGTTATAACAAAATCATTTTACCTATCACTGTTTCCACTCAAATTTTTCATTAACCTCTCTTATGCACACTCATGGCATGACTATTTTGAACTCCTTTATATTTAAAAATATAGCAGTCCATGTTTACAAAAAAAAAGCACGCACATCCGCCTCCTCCCCCCAACCACAGAAATTCCTGCGTATGGGCCAGCAGCCCCCTACTGCAGGCTCTGTCTTCAAGGCACCAATTAGCCCACAGCATGATTGATCAAGCATATTGGTCAGTATATTGTAAAAGCCATATAAGAGAACACCAAAAACTTGATCTTTGATTTACCTTTAATTAAAAATATTTGTAGGCATCCATCTTCTATCACTGAATTGTATTAGTCAAGAAACAGCAAACATGCTTAGTTAAAGGGAAACATTAAAAAAAATTAAAAAATACACACACAAAAAACATATGGGTGCTATTTAGGCAACCTGTCCTTGGCCTGGAACCACAGGCCATAAAGAATAATTATGTATCATTTTTAAAAGACAATAACTTATCAGCAGAGGTGACCGTAACTACAACTCAGTAGGTCAACAGAAATCAATATACATAATGAAGAGTAACAAGAAACACAGAGGATTTTAAAAATTATTCTTATAAATAAATAGAGAAATGTGATTGAGAGGTTTGAAAATAGGAAAGGGAGACAGGAATTCCTGAGTTCTAAGACCAACTTTGAAATTGACTCCTTGTATGGATTTGAGAAAGCCACAAATACTCCATTGATATTAATGTTCTATACAGTCAACAACCACCCAAGATGCCAAAGATTCAACCACCTTCCACATAGCAATAGCAAAGTCCCCTGTGTTTCTGGACATTTCTGGCATTTCTCTTTTTGAGGGTAAAAACTGCTTGAGATAGGAAGATGCTGATGCTGCTTTCAGGCTGGTAAGAGTTTATTATGTAGTGAGATTCTACTTTTCTTTGGGGATAACACAACTCATGAGCCTCACAGCAGGGATCTTTGAAGGATTCATTCACATTTGCAAATCACTGTGCCAATAGAAAACACAATAGCATTTTTCAAACCTAAGCTGCGAAGGCAGAAGATTTGGAAAGTTCTAAAAAGAAACAAGCAAAACAAGAGAAGAACAATCATTCAAATATAATAAACAAGGAACTGGAAATTGGAGAAGAGATCAGTTAGCATGATGTGTTTTATAAATATGTACAGAACAGCCAAAGGATAAAAGAATCCACTGGTTTCTTTCAAAATTATTCCAGAGAACATAAATCAGGAGTAAAGTAATGACAGAGCTATTGTTTGTTTCTTAGGATAGGGACTGTATTTCCAGTGTTTGGAAAGTGCATATCACAACCTAAGTGAATAAGAGTAATATATCAGAAATATGGTGATCTACGAAAGCTGGGGAAATCAATATTTTTTGAAGCGATGACCCTCAGATAACAGGATTGATTCTGAAAAGATTAGATTTTTCTTAAAATAGACATGCATTCATATCTGGTAACATGTATATATGAATGTTAAAAATGTGAAGGCCAATCAACCTCCAATGAATATTTTTTTAAAGTTGTCAGGCTGAGAGATACACGTATGGTTGCTGTTTTCCAGACATAAGAAAGGTCAAATATAGAACTGACTGACAGTGGGAAAGTTATTCATTAAAAAGTCACTGTTTTTGTCAAAAGCTTTTTGAAATCTGAAAACTAGATATCAGAGTTTAACACCCATTCTTCAGAGAATCTTGGAGACTGCCCTGAAAAACAAACACACACAAATATGTTAGCAGTAGAATAATGTGGTGAATACCACTTGTAACAGAGTACAGTCACAGAAATCCCCTTGGGATTGTTCCTCAAGGGTGCGTCTAGACTACAGGGTTTTGTCAACAAAAGTGGACTTTTGTCGATAACACTATACCTGCATCTACACTGCCGCTGAGTTCTGTCGACATAACGTCGACAGAACTCAGCAGTTTTGTCGACAGCTGTAAACCTCATTCTACGAGGAATAATGCCTTTTGTCGACAGAGTTCTGTTGACAGAAGGCGTTATTGCATCTACACTGTCCTTTGCGTCTACACTGTCATGTCGACAAAGCAGCTTGCTTTGTCGACAGAACTGGATGTAGTCTAGACGCTCTGTCGACAGAAGCTTTGTCGACAGTATCTGTCAACAAAACTTCTGTCGACAAAAGCCTGTAGTCTAGACGTACCCTCAGTGTGCTGATCATGCCGCTGACACCCACCTTCTTTCTCCCTGGGATTCCCCACCACCCTGTTCTGCTGGGCCAGATTTTTGGTCTCCCTCAGACAAGGCACAGATTTGGAGTAATTACCCCCCTGCAAAGCAATGTAGACACTGAACCACTTCATCTCTGGGAAGATGCAGTTCTGGGGCTCAGCACCCAGGACACCAATCCCCAAAAGGAATCAAAAACCCAAATAAATCTGTCTCTCTCTGTATAAAAGTTTTACACGGGGAAAGCTCATGAGGATGTTCGCCCTCTTTCTCAATGAAAGAGAGATATGCACAGTTGTTGTCATCCTCCCCTCCTCCCCTCCCCGATAATATTTATTTACACTGGGCCAGATAATAAACAAAAATGTTTTTATTAAGTACAAAAACTAGGATTTAAGTGGTTGCAAGTAAAACTAGACAAATCAAAGTTACTAAATTAAGATAACTAGAAAAAGCGTAGATAGATCTAATCTGCTAAAAAACTTGTTACATGCAAATTCTTTCCCTAAACAGCTGTTCTTATTTCAGGTATAAACTTCAAATCAGAGGGGTTTTTTTGGGGGGGGGTATTTTTGGGGGTTTTTTTTACTCTGACTTGGGTTACCAGACATTCAGAGTAAAAAGCCCTTTTCTAGTATCCTTTTAAGGCAGGTCAGGCAGTTTCAAAGGCCAGCTTAAGACAAAGGGCTGATAGTTTCCCATTGCTTAAATGGACTTTTCCTCCAGGGCAGGAATCTTTTGTTAGGCATATGCCCTAACCATTGAAAAATATCATATTCGTTTTCCTAAGCCAAATTTCAGAAGGTATTGGGGGAATGTCATACCGCCAATAACCAAAGTAAAGCAGGGAAGTTTTTAGCACCTAGTATCACACCTCTAATATCTTTGGGTATGTCTAAACTACATGGCTCCGTTGATGGAGCCATGTAGATTAGTTTACTCGACAAAGGGAAATGAAGTGGTGATTTAAATAATCGCCGCTTCATTTAAATCAAAATGGCCGCCGCGCTGTGCCGATCAGCTGTTTGTCGGCACAGCACAGCAGTCTAGACAGGGATCTGCTGACCCCAGAACCCTTTGTCGGCAGATCCTGCAAGCCTCATTTCACGAGGCATAAAGGATTGCCGCGCTGTGCCAACAAACAGCTGATCGGCACAGCACGGTGGCCATTTTGATTTAAATGAAGTGGCAATTATTTAAATCACCGCTTCATTTCCCTTTGTCGTCCTGCCTCATCTACATGGCTCCATCAATGGAGCCATGTAGTCTAGACACACCCTTTGCTCCTAGTTTCTGAATCCAGTCTCTAGCCTGTGTAACTTTCACCTGTAATGCTTCAGTCTAGTCCTGTATTGATGAACTTTATGGGGCACCACCAAAGTTGATGGGCTCCAGACAGGTGCAAGTGCACACTCAACGTATCTCTTTGCAGGATCATGGCCTAATTTCCCTGAAACTTTCATTCAGCAAATTAACTTGCCAACTCCAAAGAGAGGAGATCATGATTAACATTGCTTTAGTCCACACCAGAAGGGTGTAAATTTTAGCCTGTGCTAGTGTGTTGCACACTTCACAGGCCCATGGGGACCTTGCTGGTGCACACTAAAAGTTCCCTACTCTCCAAATATAGTCCTATTTCAAAAACTATTCTGCCAGTCAACACTAAGGACCTTTTAGTGAAAAACAGCAGGGTTTACATGGGCCAGTTAGCATGCAACATGCTAATACAGACTATAATTTGCTCTGGTGTGGACCCTCACTTGGAGTACTTTGAAAAGTTTATTGCCATAGTGTCCAAGAGAATATCAGTTGATGTTATGGACAGAATTCTGCTTTCAAATACTGGTGTTATTGAAGCTTCCAGTGTTGTTACGGGGTTTTATGTTGATGGAAAAAAATCGCTTGGTTTTATATATTTACATTTTTCAAGAGTATATGATAAAATTCCCCAACAAAACTAGTGAGTAAAATAGGGAGTCATGGACTAGAAAATATAAGAAGGTTAAATGCTTAAGACTGAGGTACCCCATAGGGATCCCAAAACTGAGCTGTTAATTTATAAATAAGAGAAACTACTTGAGTAATCTTATTTAAGTCAATAGGACAATTCACTAAAGTGAGGATTACTTATATAAGTAAGAACCCATGCAAAATAATGCAACCATCCTCTGAGGAATTTGTTCCATTTAGGTGCATGCACTGGCAAATACCAAAAGGAATCAAAAGCATACAAATATAATTATCTTAGGAGAAAGGTAGTGAGTTAAAGATTTTTATTCTGTACTGTTTCCTCAATACAACAGCCATCCAGCACATTGCTCATGAAAGGCATTTGGGATTATTATAGAAAAAAAGATTGAAATCATCATATTAGTGAATAGTTTCAGTAAGAAAGGCATGACAAATATCTGCTTGTATTAGTAGATGTATAGTATGGAGGGAAAAGGGTGATATTTCCACAGGTAGAAGTAATTTGTATTATACTCCGCTTGGAGAACTGGTTAGAGATCTTGGGCCAGATTCACAGGAGTATTTAGGTGTTTAAAGATGCACATAGACACTTAAGTGCTTTTTATAAATCCCACTAAGTGAGGTAGGTGCCAAAATACCTGTGTAAATCTGGCTCTTGGTCACAATAGAATATTGCTGCCTTGCAGAATAAGCTACATAAGAACATACTGGGTCAGACAAATGGCCCAACTAACTCAGTATCCTGTTGCTGACAGTGACCACTACCTGAGATTCAGGAGGCGTGTACAGAACAGGGCAATTTTGGAGTCATCCATCCCTATTGTCCCCTTCCAGTCTCTTAGAATCGGAGGTTTTGGGTTACCTGACACACAGATTACATCCCTGGCCACCTAGGCTGATAGCAATTGATGAATCCATACTCCATGAATTTATCTAGTTTGCTTTGAGCCCCTTTTTACCATCACAACGTCCCATGGCAATGAGTCCCATAGATTAATTGTGAGTGGTGCGAAAATGTTTTCCCTCTTGTTTGTATGAAACCTACTGCCTATTAATTTCATCCACTAACTCCTGATTTTGGTAGTTTGTGGGAAAGCATAAGTAACCCTTCTCTATTCACTTTTTCCACACCATTCATGATTTTATATACCTGTCATATCCACCATTAATCATCTCTTTTCTAATCTGACCAGCCCTAATTGTTTTAATGTTTCTTCATATAGCAGCTGTTCTATACCCATACATCATTGTTGCCCATCTCTGAAACTTTTGCAATTCCATTTTATTGTCTTTGAGTGGGTCAATCAGATCTGGACACAGTATTCAAAGTGTGGGTGCATCATGGATTTATGTAGTTCCATTGTGTTGCTCGCAAACCAGGTACCAGCCCATGGCACTATGGATCAGGGGTTGGCAGTCTTTCAGAAGTGGTATTCCAAGATTTAACTTTCCCGATCCTCACACACTGATGAGGGAGCAGTGCTGGGACTCACAGCCCCTCAGGAGTAACATTAGGGTGAAGAGAGACCGGGGGGCAGAGTCATTTCCCTGCCCAGTCCAGCCCTTTGCCTGAGGCTCACCCCTCACCTGCAGGCTGCGGCTCAGGGCTGTCTCCAGCCCCCAGCCAGGTGCAGCACACTGCTGGGGAAGGGTCTCCCACCTGTGGGGAGCAGCCTCGGCTTAGCCTGGGCCCTGGCATGTGACCAGCTGCGCCACTGCGATCTGTGGAGTATCCCCAGCCCTGCCCCCTCGCGAAGTAGGAGGCAGAGGCCTCAGAGATGCGGAGCCCAGTGCAAAGCCATGCTGCCCTCTCTGCTTGCTGGGCTGCCCAGCCCCTACGCCATGCTGCGTGTGTCACAAAAAATCATCTTGTGTACCACTTATGGCATACTGACCCCTGCTGTAGATCAAAGTGGCTGGTAAATGTATAAGAGTGTATTTGTTGTTTAAACTTCATGAAAACGAACAGGATGTTATTTGCATTGTTTTCATGTATCTGTATCCTGTTATAATGCAGTGGGAAATATTTACACTGTATGTAGCCCTGTAACAAAATAACCCATCAAAATGAGAAAGCGGTCTCACAGACTGGAAATGAAGAGCTTTAACAGAAAAGTGCTGATTTCAAAACAGGTGATCATTGGGTATGACGATCAGAAGTCAAAGACTCAGAAAGTGTGACTCACTCTGTGTCAAAGGAAAAGCCCATGTGGGTATGGACCCTCTCTGCTTGTTTTCTGTGAGTATGGATTCAAGGAAAGATTCTGCACATCTAGACTGTTGGAGTCTAGCCGAGTGGAATAACTGCATGAGAAGTTAGAGATCCCCAGAGTTACAGGTAGCCCTGAAAGACTTTGGGGAACCAGGCAGATTACTACATCTCTGCTACCATTTGGAATTATAGATAGTGACTTATGTACATATAATTTACTTGCTTTAACCCCTCAATAACTCATTTTTTCCTAGCTAATAAATCTTTATTTTTGCTACAGAACTGGCTATCAACCTTGTCTCTGGTGTAAGATCGAGGGTACCAATTGATCAGAGGTAATTGATTCATCTCTTGGGACTGGATCAACCTAAAGGTAATATGATTTTTAATGTATATTATCTTTTATTACAAAGGCCAGTCTGTCTGGGTGGCAAGGCAGACTGGAGAGGCTAAGGAGACCATCTGTGACTCCCTGGTAAGACTGATATTATGATCTAGGAGGAGTTCACATTTGTTACTGGCTTGGTGAAATCTAATACATACCACCAGTTTGGGGTTCTTGCCCTGTGTTCTGACAGTCTATTAACCTGAGGTAGGCACTCACAAGCATGTGAGCCAATCCAGACAGCACAACAGCCATTATGATATTTTCTCTTTCCCTCTCAATAGTTCCTAACATTGTCAGCCTTTTTTACTGCTGCTGGGCATCTAGCTCACATTTTCAGAGAACTATCCACGACTCCAAGATATTTCTTGTTTCACAATGCTAATTTAGATTCCAGCATTATATATGTGTAGTTAGAATTATTTTTCCAATGTTCATTACTTCATATTTATCAATATTGTTGCCCATTTACCCAGTTTTGTGAGATCTCCCTGTAATTCTTGCAGTCAGCTTTGGACTTAACTATCTTGAATAATTTTGTCTCATCTGCAAACTATGCCACATCATTGTTTACTCTCTTTTCCAGAACATTCCATTACAGTGGTGGGGGACACTACTATTTATTTGTCTCCATCGTGAAAAACAACCATTTATTCTTATCCTTTGTTTCCTATCTTTTAACCAGTTACTGATCCATAAGAGAACCTAATCTATTATCCTGTGACTACCTCGTTTCCTTAAGAGCCTTTGGTGATGGACTTTGACAAAAGCTTTCTGAAAATGCAAAAATCACCCTTATCCGCACCTTCAAAGAATTCTGATGGATTGATGAGGTATGACTACCCTTTACAAAAGCAGTGCTGACACTTCCAACATATTCATGTATCATTTATGTGTCTGATAATTCTCTTCTTTACTATAGTTTGTATCCATTTGTGTACTCACCTTTTTAAAAATATTGGCATCACATTAGCTACCTTCCAGTCATCTGATACAAAGTCTTGTTTCAGCAATAGGTTAATACTCGAGTCAAGTATCAGAGAGGTAGCCGTGTTAGTCTGAAGTGGGTCTTTACCCACAAAAGCTTATGCTCCAACACTTCGATTAGTCTGTAAGGTGCCACAGGAGTCCTCGCCGCTTATACTAGGGTCAGTAGTTCTGCGATTCCATATTTCAGTTCCTTCAGAACTGCTGGGTGAATACCTGGTGACTTATTACTGTTTAATTTATCAATTTTTCTAAAACCTCTTCTATTGACACACCCAGTGTAGGTCTGTACAATAGATGAGTCATCAAATAAAGAATAGCTCTGATGGCAGTATCTCCCCCACATCCTCTGCAAAGATGACTGATGCAAAGGAATTAATTTAGCTTCTCTGTAACAGTCTTGTCTTCCTTTAGTGCTTCTTTAGCACCTTTGCCTTCTAGTAGCCCCACTGACTTTAGCAGGCTTCCTGCTTCTGATGTACATAGAATTCTTATTAGATTTTTGCATCTGTAGAAAGTAGCTATTCAAATTCTTTCTTGGACTTCCTTGTCATACTTTTACACTTAACCTGCCAGGGTTTGTCTCTTCCTATTATACTTATTAGATTTTGATATCTTTTTGCCTCCAACAGCCTCCATTACTTTGATGTTTAGCCATGATGGCAGTCTTTTGGTCCTCTTATTATACTTCTCTTTGTAGTACAGAGTAACCAAGATGCCACCATATTTTAAGTTTGAGTCCTAAGGAAAAGTTACAGTCATTTGGATTTATTCTTATTAGAGAGCAGGAAGATCACTAAATTACTTCGGGTGACTTAATTTAAAATTTTCAAAGTTATTAAAACTATTGATAAAAATGATTATGATAAATTATTCTGGTGGCTGAAAAATGAAAAAAAAACAAAAAACAAACAAACAAACAATCCAGCTATAAGAAAGTGAGCTCCAGCTAAGACACATGCATGGAAACATGTCATGCAAAGGATAACATACACATGCATCTATTCAGTAAGTTACTGGAAGGAGCATGCAAAGAAAAGTCTGCCAAAGTAGGAGAAAGAAGTGGTTAAAGACTATTGTGAAAAACAAAAAGGTAGATCAGCCAGAAAGTATGCAGCCATGACAACACAAATGGCCTTTTTCTCTGCCTGAGCCAGATACCCAAAAGCCTACATAGTAATTACCCAGCATCTTTTAAACTGGATCACTAGTGCTATGATAATGGAAGTCCAACCACTTTGTTCTCCTCACTTGCCCTGACCCCAGCTCTTGGATTCCATATAATTAATTTAATTGATCCTCTTTACAGCAGGAACTGAAATATTGCTCATTGGGGATTACTTTGGCTTTTCCTCTCTCATTGAAAAATTAGCTAGCATGTCTTCACAGGGGACGCATGACAAAAAGAGCCATAAAAATTATGAAAGCAAGTGAGTGAATTCCTGGATTGGCAGGTTGGTGTGCAGACATTTGTACCATGACTTATTGTTATTAACTGCAATGTCATCACAGGTAGTTGTAAAATCTCCTCAGTTGCAGAGGCAGAATGCTTTGGCAATCAGAATACAGGTACCATTGCCAAAGTATTAAATAAAATTATTTCTTTAGCACTACAAACTTCTGCTCAATTAAAAACATTAGTATCTTTTTAAATGGGTTGGAGCACATACTTTGGGGATTGTAGATTCAACATAATCTTTGCTCAGTTTCTTCCCATGCATTGTTGATTAGAATATGCATTTTGTATCTCTGAAATCTTGAATAAAAACATTTCCTAAAAAAAAAAAAAATAAAATGCCATGTTATTTCTTCAGTACTTCACAGTCTGCTCATTCTCTTTGGGAAATCCTCTTCATTATTATGCATCACAAATCCTATCCAGCATGCAAACCAAAGCCTGTAACCCTTGTATCAAAAGGAACCTGAATGCTTAGACTTGAATTCCAGTTTGTTTTGTTTTTTGACTGTGGAATAGCCTGTATGAAGGCAATGCTATTATACCATTGTGCCCACACCAAAACAGTGGTACAGTTTTGGTTGAGGTTGCAGGCACATATCAGTGGTTTGTCTTCAGAACCATTATAGTTTAAAAAACAAACAATAACTAAAAACTAAACACATGATGAGCGCAGAAAATTCAGAGATAGTTAGTTTGGTTTTCTTGTAAGGCTTTTGCCTAAAAAGCCTCACTCCACCACGTGACAGAGACACTCTTCCGCGGGAGGTGTTCTGTCAATTAACCACAGCACCTAGACATAGAGCATAAAAAGACCCTAATAAGAAAAATAATCTAGTTTAATTTGCAAATATCATTTTGTGCAGTTGAGATGGTCAAAAACAGGGACTATCATTTTGGGAATCATTTTGTACAGCTGAGATAGTCTAAAACAGCTTTTAAAAGAAGCTGGGCTTGATTCATACTTTTAAAATTGCTCCAAAATTGAGAGATGTGATCATTCATTTTTAAATATCATCTACCTTGTTTTTTAAGAATTGATTTATGTTAGAGTGTGTCTGTGTGTGAGAGAGAGAGGGAGGGAGGGGGAGAGGGGGATAGTCACAGTGACGGTTTCAACCAGAATGTATTGATTTATTTACATTTTCTGACTGAGATGAACAGAGGTCAGATCCTCAGCTTGTGCAGATTGTCCTAGCTCCATTAACTTCAATGGAACAATGGCAACTTACACCAGCTGAGGTTCTGGTCTCCATGTCTACAGCATCAGAGCTAGACATTTGACAGCTATTTAATATCTGTAAGGCAACAGAAGAAGCTTTGAAGAAGCACAATAAATAATGGCATAGGTTACCAGTTAAAGCCTTTCCAGGATTTCTTCTTGTCTTTTTAAATCCCTGTAGAATATGGATTGCTGTGACTTTTAAGAAGTGTGTCAGACTTGCAGTTCCCCCGGGGTGGGGGGGCCAGTTTGCAAGAGCAGTGAAATCCCACTGCCTGGTAGAAAAGCAGGTGCCTGCAGCTGCTGTCAAACCTTTGAGTGTAGTAAAAGAATATATTCAAGTATTTATCATATCTGGTGTCAGAACTAATGATTCCTAATTGGTAGCTCTGAACACCTCCAAAGGGGAAGGTTTTAGAAGAGAATATGAGGCTTGGAAAATGCTGTTTGAAATGCCTAAGGGCTTGTCTATATTGCTACTTTACTAATTCTAGAGTGTTCTGTAACTGCAAAAATGTTTTTGCTGAAACTATAAATTTAGTCAGGAAAGAAAGATCAAGTGTGAAACAGTGGTTTCTATACAAGGATGGGTTATTGCTGGGCCATCAGGAAGGCCTGCTGAATCAAAATGGGCCATTATAAGCCATCAAAGAACAAGGACTGTGCTGATTGCTCCTGGCACGCCCCTGAAGAAGGGGGGCATGCAGAAGAACTTATCCCATCAGCTTGGCATTGAGGGAGATGAGGATAAAAATCCCTGACCACATGGAATTACTAGGGTCTTTTTATGCTGTTTGGACTCGAAGGGGCAAAGATGCCCTAACATAAGCAAGAGATCCCTAGCATTAATCTTGGCTAGTCCTATACAGTTGCCATATTTCAACAGCTCTATTCTGATCTATCAACTGTATCAGATTTGTATGTCTCTATCTATCTGTTTTAATCTTGTAAATAAACTTCTCTTCTTTTTATTTGTTAATGGATCCTGAGTTATCTTATTCTAGGATTGGCTAGAAGCATTGCCATTTGTTTGAGATATAAGGTGCAACTTTACTTGGGATAAGTGATTAGTCTTTTGGGATTAGGAGTAACCTGAATAGTGTTGTGATCTTTGGTGTAAAGCAGGGGTGAAGAACTTAAGGCCTGAGGGCTGGATGTGGCCCCTGGGTTGCCTGGGTCTGGCCCCCCGTAAGCTTAGGGCCTCCCCTAGCATTGGGGAGCTGCACTGGCATGCCAGCCCCCCCCCCCCCCCCCCCCCCGCTGCCTCTCCGCAGCCCATGACTGATTTTTCTGTGGGTCAGAAGCCCCTGACCCAAAAAATGTTCCCCACCCCTGATGTAAAATGGCCATCTATCACAGAGTTAAACTTGCCTAGGTGGCAATGTAGATTGAATGCCCAAAAGGACTCTCAGATTCCATGTTAAGGCTATGTATTGGCTGAGAAGTATATACATGTTACTTAGTTGATTAAATTTAAGTACAGAACTAGCACCCTGAGTGGTTTCTGTGCTTTGGTTCTTAACAGTCTGCCTTGAGTGTGGTATTCTGGCTTGTGAGCCGCTCAGAGAGCATGACCGCAAGTATTTCTCTTTTCAGTGTATATCACACAATGATCTTGCCTGATTCACCACAGAATCTCAACATCTCTGTAGCTAACAATGTATTTAATGGGGTAAAACCGTGTTCCCTCATTATCACCAACCAGAGCTCATGAAAATTTCTATTGTAATTGTGCAGTTACTGTGCATTTTTAATAGACCATTGTATTTGCCTATTAGCAACAATTACACTGTAGGGATGTTGTACAGACACAATCACAATATTTGTTTACTTGTAGAAAGTCAGCACCAATAATAAGTTGATATGGCATTTTATGTCATCGCTCATTTTGCCCCATCCGAGGTGCTATTGATTACAGGTCAGCTAATTATCATAAAGCAATTTGTAGATTCACTTTATTCATTCCACATTCTTGTGGTGTGAGTGATATAAACTATCAAACAATTGATCTAGCTGCTAAGTATGAGCAGGTCATGCTTTTTATATTCTCAAGCTGCTATTACCTGTCTGATGAGGAATACCTTTGGGTAATTATTTCTTTTTGCTTCTGTTGCTTTTTCCAACATAGCATTTCTGGTGCAATTAGGTATTTCCATTATAAGCCTCTATTTTCTGTCTGTAACTTTCCAGATACACACAGCATATAAAATGAAAACATACTTTTATTCTCAGCCCAATGGTTTATTCCCTCTACACATGAAGTAGTGTTGGTAAGATTTCACAGAAACCTAAATAAAGCATTTGCACCAGTTTAAAGGGCTTTCCTAACTTTGTTTTTCAAATGCACTTAGCTAAATTAAGATTGTTACTTTATATTAAAAAAAGTAACCTTGTTTAGTCAAAGCTAATGATTCCTCTGTAAGTGAGTAGTACTTCAGTGTCTCTCAACAAAAAGTTGTAATAAATTTCTGAAATTCACTGGATGCCTTGGGAAAACAAGATACTGGAACTGACATGTGTATTGCTGGAATCCTGGCCCCCATTGACGTCAATGGCAAAACTTCCATTGACTTCAACTAGGACCAGAATTTCAGACAGTGTATTTTGCAGGGGGACAGCCAGGAATGGGCATGGATAGACTTAGCATCCAGGCCCAAATAAATCAGAGCAGAGGTGTAGTGTTGCAACATCTGTCTTGTCATGCACTTGAAATCTAGGACAGAGCTATGCACCCACTCTTGAGAAAGCTGCAATCCAGCAGCTCTGCCTTGCCATCTTCTGGACCACCACATGCACATGCCCAGCTTGGCAGGTGAAGCCTTGTGGCTGGCAGCACCAGGGTTAGGAACAGGGCTTGGCATCAGGGGAGAAGCTGAGCTAGCACAGTCTGTCACTGCCCATCCTCCTGAAAGTCAGGGCCCACCCAAATTTCCACTCCTTGCTACACCACTAGTATTTTATATCACACTGTGGCTATGTCTAAAGTAAGCAGAAGATTCGAAAGAGGATATGCAATTTCTGTGGGAATTTGCATATCTTCTGATTTCACTTTCAAAAGTGGAGCTTTCCAAAGCAAAAGTAGTCAGGACATGGCTTTTTTGGCACCCCCCGCCCCTTTTGAAAAGCCCTGTAAACCTCATTTTTTGAGGAAAAGCGGCTTTTTGAAAGGGGGGGGGGGATCGCCGAAAAAGCTGCGTCCCGACTACTTTCACTTCCTAAAGCTCTGCTTTGGAAGGTGAGATCAGAAGATATGCAAATTTCTGCTGAATTTGCATATCCTCTTTTGAATCTTCCGCGTAGTCTAGACAAGCCCTAAAGAAGCAGCCAATTGGCAACCTTTGGCCAAATTACAGTCCACAGAGTTCTGAAACGTGGCTTAAATCTGTGCTTCTCTTATCTCACTGCAGAAGTGGAAAAGGGCCCAGCATACAATACTTTGAGCAGAGAGCAAGGCAAAATAGCTGAAACCCGGGAAGAAAGAGGGAGTGGTAGAGGAATAAAAAAAAGACCAAAGGGAGTTAGCTGGGAGAGTTAACAAGACAAACAAGCGAGGGGGGGCGGGGGAAGATGCATGGAAGAGAAAGGAACATTAGGGAAGATTTGTAGGAGGTTTGACAATAGAAATGATCAGACTCCCCCTCCAGCCCAGGGGGTATTTGACCCCTCCTCCTTCCCCCAAGCTTAACAGATCCCCTCTCCTCCCCTATCCCCAAGGCCAGGAAAAGAGCCATTTCACAGCAGGTGGCAGATGCTGGGAGGGAGGAGGAGGAGCTGGTCAGTCTGCAGGCAAGAGACACTGAGGGAAGGGGGATAAGGAGCTGTGGGTGCTGAGCACTTGCTAATTTCTCCCTGTGGGGGTTCTATGGTGTGGAAATAGAAGGTTCAAAGTATCAAAAAAGGTGGGAAAATTTAAGTGAAAATGAGAGGAAAAGAATGAAAACCGTGTATCAAAGATTATAGTGGGATGAAACAAGAATGGTGGTATTAAAATCATCAGCTGAATATTTTATCATGAGTTCATGTGACAGAACAATTAGCCTATGCAGAAACAGGAAAGTATGAAGGGATACAATTGGTGAAGTGGAGAAAGCAGACTGAATGCAGCAAGGGAGAAATTAGAATACTGACATATTAGAGAAATGAATACACATAAACTTACAATTGTTTATAGGATTGTATAAAGGAGGTTGGGAAGCTTTGGAAACCTGAGGAGGTGTTTCCCCAGTGGGGGCAGATTTGCTACAGAATAAAATGTTTTAAATATGGAATATGTAGTGATGGAGGAGAGCTGCTTAGTTTTATGTCAGTTTGTTATCAGAGTACCTGTGTCCACTTTAAGTTTGGTGGTTTTGGTGTGATTTTAAAAGAGAGAAAGAAAAACGTAACTAACCACTAGCAGTTTTTTCTAAACCAGATTCTAGATAAATACCAGCTAAATATTTAATGTTTTGCATAAACTTTGTCCTAAAACTTCAGCGGGGTCGCCTAGTTAGTCTCTAACCGGAAAAACTTAAAAAACAACAAATAGTCTTGCAGCACCTTAGAGACTAACAAAACATGTAGATGATATCATGAGTTTTCAAGGGCACAACCCACTTCTTCAGATGAATGGCATTATTAAAGGTCCAGTTTCTAAATAAATAGGGGATGGGGGAGAGAAGGAAAAAGAAAGGAAAAAATAGAAAAAAAGGGGAAAAAATAGTCAATTAGAGTGTCTGTGCTACATGAAGCAGATAGAAAAGGTAGTAATTGTTCTTAAGTACCCATTGTTTGTTTTTTTATGTCATTAGGATGTGGAATGTAGCGGGCCAACCAGCTAATGTCTTTATTCATACCTCTGTTGTAGGAATCAAACTTGTAAATGAAGTTCTAAGGCTTTCCTGTGTATTTGGCTTGTGGCATTGGCCTGAAACAATATGGTGACTTTGAGATCCATTAATGAGTGCCGGGGCAAGTTAAAATGTTCCTCAACCGGTTTGTGTGTGTTGCCTTTTTGGATATATGATGTGTCCATTAATTCTCTCTCATATATAAACTGTCCATTTTGGGCAATATACATGGCAGAGGAGTATTGCTGGCATTTGACAGCATAGATGACATTAGTGGATGTGCAGTTAAATGAGCCTCTGGTGTGGTGGTTTATGTGGTTAGGTCCTGTGATGATATCGCTGGTATAGATGTGCGGACAGAGTTGGCACTGGGGCTGATTGCAGGGGTGGGTGTCTGGTTGATTATGATAGAGGTGTGCCGTGTGGTTACTGGAAAGCATTTGTTTAAGGTTCAGGGGTTGTCTGTATGCAAGGATTGGCCTGTCCCCCAAAGGCCTCAGAGTAAGGGGTCATTTTCCAGGATAGGTTGTAGATTGTTGATAATGCATTTGAGGGGTTTAAATTGAGGGCTGTAGGTGATGACAAGTGGTGTTCTGCTTTCTTTTCTGGGCCCATCTTGAAGTAATGGATGTCTGGGTACTCTTCTGGCTCTGTCGATAGTTTTTTCACTTCTCTGGGTGTGTATTTCAGTTTTAAGAAATACTTTGAATGTCCTAAAAGATCATTAAATCTTCTCAACTGCAGGAAATTCCATCTTGTATTTCAGTTTTCTTACTTATATGACCACTTGCCCCACCTCCTATTTACAGGGTTTTTTTACATTGAACTATATAGTTTCTTTTATTTTGGTCTAAATACTGCCACATAAGCTTAGGGGGACACTGCCAGTGTCGGACTGAGCCATACTTGCGCCCCAGGCAGCGGGTGTGTGGCGCATGCGTGGCCCCGCCCCTGGCGCACGGCGCATGCATGGCCCCGCCCCCAGGCACGCAGCAGCTGATTGACATGGTAAGGGAAGCCACACCCCCGGGCGAGCAGCACATGTGTGGCCACGCCCCCGGGGGGCCAACCTATGGGGGGCGCCTGATTGAAGTGGTAAGGGGCGCCGCGCACCCGAGCGCACAGCATATGCGCGGCCCCGCCCCCGGATGTACGGCGCCCCTTACCACTTCAGTCAGGCACCCGCCATAGGTTGGCACCCTGGGCAGCTGCCTGGCTAGTCCCTCCCTTAATCTGGCCCTGGACACTGCTGTACTAAAGTAAGGCAGCCTGAAGCCACTCAATATAAATTAGGTGTGACCCACCCATTGACAGAATGCTTCTTTATGCAAAGTTGGGCATCCCAGCTATAGTGCTGTTCTATACGATTTACCTTCAAGAGAGGGGAGACCATTACTGTTTAAAATGAAATTTGATATTTTTGTCAGATGTCAAGAAATTTTAGCTCCACGGTCACAGAATAAGCACATATGGTATGGTTACACAGCAATATAAAAAAGGAAAATGTTTAAGACAATGAAACTATCTTTGCAGAGCCAAAGTGGCTTCTGAAAACAGCTCATCAGCAGCCTAGTACAGCTAGGCCAAGACAATACACAAGATCCATGGCTAAAGAGAGGAAGAAGCTATTTGCACAGCAAGCAATTTTTTTTCCATAAGGAGCCTTAGGATAGCCCCACCTGTGAATGAGGAAGTAGATCTTGGATCTATACATGCATGGCTCTGATGAGACTCAAATTATTGGTGGTGGTGATGTGCTGATTAATCTCTGTGCAGAGTCCTGTTGTGAGATAGGACATGACACACCACTTACAGATTCAGTACTACAGAGTGTAAATAATTGAAAGCTTTTGATTTTATTGGGCCTTCCTATACACATCTTCAATAAATCATTCATAGGGACCTTTAGAATATCTTGCTCCATACCTTAAACCACTCAAGTTTTGCTTATTAGCCATTTCAGATCATTGGCTATTATGTATATGCCCTTCCCATAGGATGCTTTTATCTGTGCTAAGGGGTGTGTGTGTTTTACTCAGCTGTCATTCTCTTTTGGAATCTGTCCATGTCTACTGCCTGCAACTGCCATTATTTGCATTAGCAGCCAATAGATTTTCAGCAATTAGTGCTTCGTCATTGTTATTTAGTTCAGGGTTCAGATTCTGCAGTTCCTTCCCCCTTGTTTATCGGATTGTGTATTCATTGCCTCTGGATAAGTCATCTGGTTCTCCTACATGTTGTAGAATATACCCTTTATGCATGGCATCCCAAAGGATACTTATTCACTGATGAGTCAAAAACCAACCCACCTGCATTTGGGACAATGCTGGCTGTGCATGCAAAGAATCTTGTTAACAGTATAAAAACCAATACTTCTGTTTCCCCATAATCCATGCTTGACTCCAGATATACAATGCCTTCCTTTTTTTTTAACTTGTATCATGTAAACTTTGTGAAACGTTCGCTTTAATAAAATCTTTTCTATCTAAGCCCTCATGGTCAGGTGACATCTGACACAGTTAGCATCCTCAGATGGACAGATTAGACCTTGTCGCATTAATTTCTTGTATTCCATGGTCTATTGAAAATCATTTTGCTTTCAACATCTTTTGAATATTAACATCTTATTCATTATTCATCATAATCATCCTACATGTTATGCAAAAGAATTTTCTCTGGTTAGAAATTCCTTTCTAGTTTAAAAATGTGTTGTGCAGCTCCTACGTGCTGTTGCATTTCCTTCACTCACCATCCTCTCTAGTCTAATTACTTCTGATTTATTTGGTTTACTAAAACCAAATCATGCTCCTATTTAAATCAGTAAGCATTTTGCCATCTACTTGAGTGGGAGCAAAAGCTGTCCCATTTTATTTTATTTGTTTTAGACTTAACTCCACCATGGTATTTGTTTCTTTTACTTTTCCTTTCTTCTCTGATCCACATTTTGCATCCTGCATGGATGGCTTCACTTGTCAGCCACTCCAAACAGAAATGTTTCATTCTGTTACTACTTGGGTAATAACACGGTTTCTGAATGATTTTCTTTTGGCAACTCTTTTACTAATTCTGGGTGTCTTTGTTGCCAATTATAAAAAAATGTAAAGGAGCAACTCATCCACAAAACCCTCATTCTGTCAGCATTTAATCCCTCTTAAAAAGTTCACCTGCCATGCTGCTTACAGTGAGTCTAGTTCACATCTAATAAAAGCCCCTAATTACATTGTTATTCATCCCCTAACTTCTGTCTACTTGTCTGTCCTCAGGGTATGAAGTTCTCTGGGCAGAGACCACCCCTTCTTGAAAATTCCTAGCGTCTTCAGGGTACTACTATTACGACACCCCTAAGGTAAAAACGATCTCTGGGTTAAATGAAAGCAGAAATACAGGAACAACAATTATACATAGGTCCACATGAAGAACATTAATTGCCAACAACATTAACAATTAACCAAGAAGACATTTCTGTCTAGCAGGCAGCTCCAACCAGGACAACATTTCTGTCTACCAGACAGCTCCATCTGGCACCCCAAAGAGTCATTTCATACAATTTATCATTCTTAACTAAACCAATCTACCACAGATTTCTGGTGTGACCTTGGGCAAGTCACAATCTCTCTGCCTCAGTCTCTCATCTGAGAAATTAGAATTGACTTTAGATCCTTTATTTATCTTCTTTGTTTAGCCTGTGAATTCTACAGGGCACAGACTCTCTCTTACTAGGGGTCAACACCTAGCACAATGGGAACCTGATATTGGTTGTAACACAAAGAAAACAAGTAGCAGAATGTGAATTTTTTACAGAATAAAATATTTTAGTTATATCATACTGAGTCATGCTACATATAGTAAAACCAAATCATTATTTTGAATCTCTCATTACTCGTGAAGCCTTATATCATTTAATTATATGAACAGATGAATGTAGAAACTCGTAGAGCAGGGAGAAGCAGCTTATTTCTTAAACAGGAGGAAGACAGTGATTTGACTTTTCCAATGCCCAATAATAGTTTATATACATTAGGTCTGTCCATTTCAGTGGAAGCCTGGCAAGAATCTTGTAGCACCAGACTTGCCTTAATTCAAAGAGCAATTAATACACTTGTTCTTGTACTCAACTTAGAATGGCTTTTCTGTGCCTTAGTGACTTGTCAAGACAAAGACAACAAAAGAGCTCTATGTAAAACAAAATGTGACTTTCCCAACACCTTTACTGCTCTAACTCCATATTAACTACAGTTAGTGTGTCTGGTATACCAGAGACATAATGGGATGATGAATACTGGCCTTGGAGCAGTCTTAGGAAATTAGCTTGAGCTATACTGGTGTTCATTTACTCTAATTTTTTGAGCAGTACTTTCCTCTAAAACCAACATCGCCGTGGAAAATTATATGAGAAATAAGCCAAAGGATTGGAAATATTTTAAATCCAAACACTGAGAGAAATAGCCCCATTGTGGCAAGGGAGAAGTTGAAGCCAGGCCTGAGAGACCCTGCTCAAACCCCTCCAATCAGAAAGAGGCCTATAGGGAGCCAATTAAAGTGTGGCTTCCTGGGGCAGCCCAGACATAAGAGCTGCTCAGTAGAGGAGAGGGCAGTTGGCTCCTGACCAGTGAAAGATCCAGAATTAATTTCTCAGGTGAAGCAATAGGGTGGAACAGTTCTGGGCAGGCTTAAGGGGGCTTGAGAGAAGCTCCTGCCTGATATTCCCCAGACTAAGCGACTTGATGCAAGGGCACTCAATGGTCAGAGCTAATTCCTACTGTGACCAGTAGGAGGTGCTGCTCCAGTGAATGCTCAAACCATTACACTGCCAGATTTTCAGACCTGCAGAGGCCTGGGAGTTTCCATTGAAATTAATGACTGCAGTTAATATTCTTTTGCCTTTCATTGCACAAAGACAGCTGTGGTATCTCAGGCTATATCTAGCTGAGGGCAATGATTCCCAGCCCCAGACAACACCTTGCACTAATTCTGATTGAGCTAGTATACTAAAAATAAAGTGTAGCCACAGCGGTGCAAGCAGCAGGACGGACTGTGTCACAAGTACATACCCATACAAGATGCAAGATACATTCTTTGGACACTAACTTTTCACCAAGGTGACCTCACTATTCTTAGCACATTAGCTGGATCAGAGCCAAGGCAGCGATGTCTCCTGGAGCTGGGAATTACTCCCCCATTTTGAAGTTTAGAGATACCCTTAGTTTACCTCACTGGTAGTTTAGGTCTGCTGCTAGACTGGCAGCTCTTCCCCTTCTGAGATACTGAAACTAAAAAATCCAAACCTAGTGCAGAAACTCACTGTACATCTTGTTCCCTCAATTCTCCCATGTCCTGAGGGAAGGGAGCTGTATATATCTACACACACACACAGAGCCACATTTCCCAGAAGTCATTGCTGAGAGGCTTACAACAAAAAAAGCCAGTGAATAGCAGGAAGAATTGGAAGCCCTGGCACAGTCAAGGAACTGTGATGTGACTGGAATTACAGAGATTTGGTGGGGGTAATTCACATCACTGGAGCACTGTCATGGATGGGAGAAAAGGTGGAGGAATTACACTGTATGTAAGAGAGAAATATGATTTCTCAGAACTCCAGTATGGAATTGGGTTAAAATTAGAGATGAGAGAAACAGTTTAGTTGTCATGGTGGGTGTTACTATAGACCACCAGACCAGGAGGAGGAGGTAGGCAAGGCTTTCTTTGAACTACTAACAGAAGTTTCCAGATCACAGGTCCTGGTTCTCATGTGGGACTTCAGTCATCCTGACATCTTCTGGGAGAGCCATATAGCAGTGCAGATAATCCAGAAAGTTTTTAGAGAGTGTTGGGGACAACTTCCTGGTGTAAGGGCTAGAGGAACCAAGGAAGGGTTACGCTCCTCTTGATCTTCTGCTCACAAACAGGAAAGAATTGGTAGGGGAAGTAGAAGTAGATGGCAACCTGAGCAGCCATAACCATGAGATGGTTGAGTTCAGGATCCTGACAAAAGAAAGAAAGGAAAGCAGCAGAATACAGACCCTGGACTTCAGAAAAGCAGACTTCCTTGAGAAACTGATGGGTACATTCCCCTGGGAGGTTAATATGAGTGGGAAAGAAGTCCAGGAGAGCTGGTTGTATTTAAAAAAACCATATTGAGGACACAGGAACAAACCATCTCAGTGTGCAAAAGGACAACAAATATGGTAGGTGACCAGCTTGGCTTAAGAGAGAAATCTCTGATGAGCTTAAACACAAAAAGGAAGCTTAAAAGAAGTGGAAACTTGAACAGATGACTAGGGAGGAGTATAACAATATTGCTCGAGCATGCAGTGGTATAATCATGAAGGCCAAAGCACAACTGGAGTTGCAGCTAGGCAAGGGATGTGAAGGATAACAAGAAGGGCTTTGACAGGCATGTTTGCAATGAGATGATGATCAAGGAAAGTGTGGAAGCCTTAAATGACAGATGGTGTGGAAAAAGCTGGGGTACTCAATGCTTTTTTTGCCTCCATCATCACAGACAAGGTGAAAAAACAGGTTAAGGACAATTTAGAAAAGCTGGACATGCACAAGTCCATAGGGCTGGATCTAATTCAACTGAAGGTGCTGAGAGAGTTGGCTAATGTGATTGCAGAGCCATTGGTCATTATCTCTGAAAATTCATAGCAATTGGGGGAGGTCCTGGACAATTGGAAAGAGGTAAATGTAGTGCCCATCTTTTTAAAAAGGGAAGGAAGAGAATTCGGGGAACTACAGATTAGTCAGCCTCATCTCAGTCCCTAGAAAAATCATGGAGCAGGTCCTCAGGAAAACCATTTTGAAACACTTGGAGGAGAGGAAGGTGATCAGGAACAGTCCTTGGTGAATCCACATTGACAAGTCATGCCTGACCAACCTGATTTCCTTCTATGATAATTGACTCTGTGGACTGGAGACAGTGATGGACATGATGTACCTTGATTTTATTTAGCATGATGTACCTTGATTTTGATGCAGTCTCCCACTGTATTCTGCAAGTTGAAGAAGTATGGATTAGAACCTTTGGTAAATCAGAAGGGAAGAAGAAACCGCTATGAACTGCTATGGCGTTAATTGATAATGAACAATTAAATGAGTTTTCTGTTTGTTAGAAATTGCATTTTGAACATTATTTTATGGGATTCATCCTCAGGTGAAACAGAGTATGAGATTTTTGCCTTGTCTCATTTTCTATACTTTAGGCCAGTGGTTTCCAAACTTTTTTATACCATGGACCAGCAAACACATTCACAAACTTTTGGCGGACCGGTGGCATTTTATTTGCATTTTATACTTGTAAATATGCAAATAAAATGTTACTGCTCTGCCAAGGGGCCACTGCAAACAGCCAGTTTCAGTTGTGGCAGCCGTCCACCATGTGGCAGCTGCCAGAGATGAAGACAGCTGCTGTGCAGTGGCTCAGGGACCTGGGGTGTACCTCAGCCCTGCCCCCAGAACTGCTGCAAACAGCCAGCTTCAGTTCCGACAGCCACCACAGCCTGGCAGCCAGCGGTTCGCTGCCCAGCACTGGTCCGCAAACCGGCTGTTGGGAACCGCTGCTTTAGGCACATGGTCTTTCTAAAGGAATGTAATCTGGAACATTCATGTCTCCACATGTATTATTCAATTAGCTACGCAACAACGCATTAAAGCCTGGTCTATGCTTAAAAGTCAAGTCATCTTCAAAAATCCACACCCTGAATGTCATAGCTTTAATGATCTCACCCCCTGCGTAGACACAGGTAGGTCAATGGAAGAATGTTTCATCAATTTACCTACTATCACTCAAGTGTGTGGTGTGTCTACACCCATGGAAAAAGCCATTCTGTTGCTGTAGGCCACCAGTGGGCAAATACTGTCCTAGATCCAATTTGCCAGGTTTAGCCCTGGCGAGCTAGCACCGCTGTATTTACCTGTGTCTCCACAGGTACAGGCGAGCTGGCACCGCTTGGTTGTGGATTACCATTCCTGACTAATGGGAGCTGCAGAAAGCAGTGTCTCAGTTTTCACCAATTCCCACAGCTCCCATTGGCCAGGAACAGTGATCCACAGCCAACGGGAGCTGCAAGCATGAGTATCTGAGGCAGCACAGGTACATATAGTGGTGGCCCACCACAGCCTATCCCTGGCGAACTGCCACTGTTTTATTGCTCACCCCTGCTGTAGACTGTGTCTACACTATGGGGTTATGGTGGCATAGCTTGGTGGTCAAGCTAGGCCTCCATAATTCCCATAACAGGTGTGGCCTGAGATGAACTAGAGACTGGTTTAACAGACGTAAAGTCAGGGAAGTGTCTGTATACTGGCCTGTCTCTATCATGTACTTGTTGTGTTTGCTTATTCTCAAGTTCAGGTAGCTCCTATAGGTTACAAATAAAATAGAAATTGGAAAAAGTTCCTGAAAAGAACACATCTCTACATCCATCCAGAAGAGTGACACTGTCTTATAGACTATTATCCTAGCCCTCTGGCAGAAACACAATCATTGTCCTTCCCATAAAAGAAAGCACTGAAACCACTATCTATATTGTTTGACTTTATCTTCTCCTCTGGTACAGCAAGTACAAAAATCCAAGCTAAAATATTTATAAACCAGAGAAGTGCCTTATTCAATATGATTCTGCTGCAAAAAGCCTCAGTTCTATTGCTTACTTGGCAAGTGATTCTCAGCATGTCTTGTGTTGTTCTGTTCCCTACAAGGTTCAGTCTACTGCAATTGCTTAATTAAAATGGAAGCAGATCAGATACCAACATATTAAATCACTGCACAATGTGAAAGCCTTATAATCCCATTACAATACACATCAAGGCAGTATCCTTCAAGGATGCTTTTCTTAAAACCTAGATGAAATTAAGGAAAGCACTGTTGCACAGGCACCAACTCCATGGGCAATCCAGCGCTGGATCGCCTACCGCAAACAATAAATAAATAAAAAGTGTATTATCATTCCTGTTGTCTGATTTGTGTCCATTTATCCTTTGATGTTGAGACTGTGCAGTTTTGCCAATATACATGGCAGAGGGGCATTGCTGGCACTTGATGTGGATGTGCAGGTGAATGAGCCCCTGATGGCGTGGCTTACGTGGTTCCTATGATGGTGTCCCTTGTACTACTGGGATATATGTCATCAAGTGCCAGCAATGCCCCTTTGCTATGTATATTGGCCAAACCAGACAGTCTCTGTGACAAAGTATAAATAGACACAAATCAAACATCAGGAATGACAACACACACAAACCTGTAGGGGAACACTCTAACCTCCCTGGACATTCAGTAATGAATTTGAAAGTAGCCATCCTTCTACAAAAGAATTTCAAAAGCCAGTTGCAAAGGGAGACATCTGAACTGGAATTAATTTGCAAATTCAACACTATTGATTTAGGACTGAATAAGGATCTCAACTGGATAACAAAGGCAGTTTCCCCTTTCTGAATCTTCACATCTTCAGACCAAATACTATGAATGACCCACGTCCATCCTGACTTGATTAGCTTCATTAACACAAGCAACTTCTTCCTTATATATAGTCTTCTTCTGTAATTTCATCAGATGATTTGGAGAGGAAGTGAGTTTTACTCACAAAAGTTTATGCTCTCCTTGTTGTTTTTATTGAATGGAGAGGAAGTAGTAATAACTCAGGGTATGTCTAGACTACATGCCCCTGCCGACAGAGGCATGTAAAATAGGCTACCCAACATAGTCAATGAAGTGGGGATTTAAATATCCCCAGCTTCATTAAAATAAAAATGGCTGCCGCGCTGTGCCAGCTCAGCTGATTGTCGGCACAGCGGGCGAGTCAAGACGCGGATTGGTCGACAAGGAAAGCCTTTGTCGACCGCTCCTATAAACCTCGTTTCATGAGACATAACGGAGTGGTCGACAAAGACTTCCCTTGTCGACCGATCCCCGTCTTGACTCACACGCTGTGGCGACGATCAGCTGAGCCAGTGCAGTGTGGCGGCCATTTTTATTTTAATTAAGCCAGAGATATTTAAATCCCCGCTTCATTGACTATGTCGGGTAGCCTATTTTATATGCCTCTGTCGGCAGAGGCATGTAGTCTAGACATACCCTTAAGGTGCATTTTGCCTGAAGTTAGCTCCTCCGACTAAATGAAATGTGGAGTGGATCCATGACTACCTCCCTGCCATCTTTGTAGTATAATACACCCTCCAGGGTACAGGAATGTGCATCTGTATAAGGGCCAGGGAGAATCTGTGATTATGTATTGTAGTTTTAGCTCAGAAGCTGATGCCTTATTATTAGTCAATTATTTCTAACATCAGAATCCCTAGGTCTTAAAAAATAAGCACTGCTGTGCACAGCATTATAGTCGAAGGGTTAATTTTCAAGGAAGCTTCTTTTTTTAAATGCAGTTTTGCATGTGCACAGTCTCTTGCACATGCACAATCCCTTGTATGTGCACTGCTTGCTCATTATCAGTTGCATACCCAAATGAGAGAATGTACTGGTGTAAAACCTGTGTACACAAATTGAGTGCAAATAAGCACGTACTTGTGTACATCCTATCCCTCTTTGTGAAAGTGAGACTGGGCATTGTACATAAAATTCGTATATAAAATTCAGTTTGAAAATTTGGCCCCAGAGGGCTGAGCTATTTTGAGTAGTTTAAATCTGATTGGGTGTGTATGTACACACATAATTGCAGTTCCATTTAGTTGCTTTCAAATGTACTGACAACAATTTCATGAAAGACCTGACAAAACAGCTGAGGAATGAGGCATTTCCAGGAGTTGCCCTTATTGAGCTGCGTAATGAATAAAAAAAATCATAAGGCATTTTTCCAGGCATTACACAAATTTTTCATTGGACTCTATAAGATAGCAACATGTCCTCATGATCATCAGAACACACTCTAACAAACAGAAATATTCAGTGAGCCTTCCCTACAACCACCTTGTATTACAAAGTAGACTTTCTTTGGGACTTAAGTTGATAGGGCTCCCACCCAAACCTGGAATTACTTCCACATTTAGTTGCTGTAAATGTGTGGGAAATTAAATATTTTACAGCGGTATCTCCGCATCACTCTCCTCACCACTATAGAGTGAACAGTCAAATACTATTGCGGGACAGGCCAGAATACTTCTGCAGTTGATGCAACCGGCACAGATTACAATAGCTGCTCTAAATTACACTAGGGCTGTGGTCACCAACCCATCGATCGCAATCTACTGGTCGATCTTGGGGGCCCGACCAGTCGATCGCAAGGCTTTTGGGGGAGCCCCCCCCTCACTGCCCCCATGCCCCAAGATGAATGCCGCGCTGATGCTACCTCCAGGAACAACGGAGGTAGTGCAGGCTTCCAGCGGGGTGGGGAGAGTTCTGCAGCCGCGCGCCTGGTACCGGAAGTGCACGGGCTGCTCTTCCTCCCCCCTGAACAGCCTGCGTGGTACCTAAAATGCCGCTCCATTGCACGCTGGGGACTTTGTTTCCCTGCTGCCTTTCTGTGCGTGGGGAAGGACTTGGGTGTCCCGGACTGCGCCGGCTCTGGCTGCTCGGGCAGCACTGCCCAAGTGGTTGGGGCTGGCGTGGTCTGGGACTCCCTGTTCCCACTGCCCGAGCAGCTGGAGCCGGCGTGCTGGGGATTTTATTCCCCTGCTGCCTGCCTGCGGGGGAGGGAGGAGTCCCAGACCACGCCAACCGCAACAGCTCAGGAAGCTTGCGCCTTACTCCTCCCCGCGGCAGCACGCGCTGCCTGAGCAGCCAGAGCCGGCGCAGTCCCAGACACCCAACCCCTTCCCCGTGAGCAGGAAGGCAGCAGGGGAACAAAGTCCCCAGCGCACAACAGACCGGCATTTTACGTTGGGGCTGGCGCAGTCTGGGACTCTCTCCGCCCCAAGGCAGAGGGGAATAAAGTCTCCAGCACGCCAGCTGGAGCCAATGTGGTCCGGGACTCCCCCTCCCCCGGTTCCCAGCCCGCGCAGGAAGGCATCAGGCACATGACGAACCAGGGTTTCGGGTACCGTGCTACTGTTTAGGGCTCGGAGGAGCAGCCCACGTACTTCCTGGGCCTTGGCCTGCAGCTGCAGGATCCCCAGATACTGGTCCCTGTCCTCTCCCCCTGCCCAGACCCCCACAAGTACCCTGTCCCACCACCCACCAGCACCTTGTCCTCTGCCCCAGGCCCTTGCCCCGGCACCCACTGGCCCCCTGTCTCTTGCCCCAGCACCCATTGGCACCCTACCCAGCACCCTGTCCCCTGTCCCGGTGCCCCCTGGCATCCTTCCCCAGTACCATGTCCCCTGCTCCCACCAGCACAGTTGGGGAGCCACATTAGTGAGGCTTGGGGGGGGGGTGGAGGAGTTTTTATTTTGCACTCTTGTATGGTCCCCAACTGACTTTTCTGTGGGTCAGTGACCCCTGACTCAAAACAGGCTCCCTGCACTTCTCATAAATAAAGACAATGCAGAAACTTTTTGTGTTTGACATAGTAGTTTATTTAAAAATGAAGCCTGGCCAACAAACCCCCAAATGGGACCAAGTCCCCATCTGCCCACAGCATCATAACACTCCTGCACTCCTCCTTCCCCCAGACCCTAGATCTGAACCTATCCTACAATGAAACCCCCTGCCTTGAGCCCCTCACATACCCCAACCCAAATTCCTGCACCCTCATATCCACAAGCCTGTGGCTTGCTTAGTACCCCAGCCCTACATCTGACCCCAACACTGCCCGGCCTGAAGCTCCCTCCCCGACCCAGCGTCCCCTTCTCCACCTCCTCCTGCATCCAGATTTCCTCCCAGAGCTTGCACCTCTCACCCCTTCCCACACCCAAATCCCTCATTCCCACCCCAGAGCCTACACATCCTGCCTCAACCCAGCAAGGGTACGGCTGGACTGCAGGAGTTTTTCAGGATTCCGGAGATATCCCAGAAAAACTCTTCTGCATCCATGGATGTGTTTGTTCTTCCGCTTTTTTTTAGTGGAAGAGCAACGTGCTCTTTCGGTTACCCCTGTCCACAAGGAATAAGGGGGCTTCCAAAAGAAGGGGTTTTTCTGACATTTGGTCCAATCTAGACAGGCCAAATGTTGGAAAAACCTCTTCCTACAGAAGAATTGGGGAAAAAAGCAGCAGTATAAGGGTTGGGGATAGCAAGTGATGGAGAGGAGGAGAATAGAGAGGAAGGGGCGGGGTGGTAGATCTTGGCCTGTTCTGTCATTTAAAAAGTGATCTTGGGTGTAAAAAGGTTGGAGACCACTGCACTAGGGACTGTCCCAATGCAGGGCTAATCCCAAAACTAGGGCACGCAGAGCTGGATGCAAAGGTAGCTTTGAACTCACTACTGCTCTGTGGCAGCTGACATGGACCCATACCTATTGTAACTTGTCTCTCTCACAGTCCAGAAAGTTTCCATCTGAGTTCATGTGTGAATGAATTACTCACTTCTGTAGCATTTAGACGGACACAAACTCATTTTTAAGAGCTGTCAGTTGCCAATTGTTTCCCCCTTCATGAGTTCAGGCTGTTCAGTATAGTTCAGGACTTGAGTTAACAGAAGATAGTTACAAAGAGGAAAACTTTGTTTAATGTTTCATTAGTTTAACAGCATCAGTGCAGAGCTGTAACTAGGAAAAAGTGACTCACAGATTCACAGCTGAGTGGTAGACTGGGTTCACTGTTATGTGTAGTGTTAGAATATTCATGGTTTGAGAAGGATGCGGGGCATTCATAAGAGTGTTTATGGATCATAGACATTTCACTGGTTAAAGCACAAATGATTATTCATCTGCAGATTCATGCAAAAAGACACTGTATTCATAACTGCACAGTCATTATTTGTTCATCACCTGTTTCAAAAGGTTGTCATTAGGGCAGAGAGGAGAAACAATACTATGAGAGACTTGGGTAACCACTCTCCACAAAGAGCAAATGGTCAAATGTTAATGGTTCATGGGCTTTAACAAATCTGGCTGCCCGCCAAGGCATTTGATTGGAGACCTTATCTGCAAAGCCCAAAATTCAATCTGTAGCTTTCTTCTTCTACTTGTCCCACATACTTCTGCCTCAAATTGCAAGGGATCAACGTTTCAGGGGCAAGAGAACACTCCCAGAACTGAAACAACTTGTATTTTTGGAAGACAGAGAATTCCTGTTAAACAAGAGGAGGAGGATCCTGCAACGTATCCTAACCAAAGGCAAAAATGAAGGGTAAGACATCCTATTTCTCCAAAGACTCAAGCTATTATTTCCCATAGAGTTCTCAGCAAGCATGAAGCAGTTTGTACTGCACACCATGTGGAACTGAAGCATAAAGTAACAAACAGTGTGCTGGCATTGATGAGGGCCACTGCTGCAGCAGCGGCTGATCCAGACCTGTAAACAGCTCCTAGGTTAAACTTGGTTAACAAGCTGCCCTGCAAATATTTCAATAGCAGAAGTCCATATAGATTCATAAGTGACTTCTGAGCAGAAAAAAAAAGTCAAATCACAGTGAATATTATGCACAACAAATAATGTAACCAACTCTCACTATTTCATTACTTATCTCATTTAAAGGACCACTGTTCTGCGACAGCAAGATTTATATTATGCCCATTCCCTTACAATGTATAAAGCAACATAAGCAGCAGAAAGAGGCTTTATCCCCATCAGGATAACTGTATGCCAGCTATGGAGAGGCCAGTTGCTTCTGGATGACATTCCAGCAAACTTATTAAAATCACATGTACTTCACACATGACCTACTTTGAGCATGAAAACTTCTTTCAAGATCACATTTATATTCTCTATATACAGAAAAATGTTTTACCCAGCTAGTAGCTCATATGGCAGAGGCACAAGGACTAGGACCAAATCTCCAAGAAATCTAAAGACAACCAGCAAGTCTATCTATAAGCAGGGAGTATCCACTTCAGAGATCAGATGAATCAGTGAAGAGTATTTCAATACTCGCCATACCTCAGAATACTGCCATAACAAAGACCGTGTTTTCTGTTTAATTTAATTGATTTTCAAGAGAGAGGGTATACTTCTTTTCAGAATCCTAACTGGCTCAATGTTGTGGTAACGTGCACCATAGCTTACATCTGGAAGGTAAATATGGCAAAGATGATACCATTACTATGAATTATGTCAAACCCATTCAATTTCCAAGTTAGGCATTAAAAACATTCTGAAAATGTTTGGTGATGTTACTGAAGACAAACACACACTTACAACGGCACTGCTAAGTCAGAAAGCCATTGGTACTACTATAGGGTTTTTCTGAAATATAGAATACACACAGATGTTTCTAATAGAAATGTGCTAGCCATAGGTTTGTCACTTTTAAACCTGAATCAGTGTAAAACAAGGAAATCCATCTTGGATTGTGGTGAAAACCTCACAAATTCTGAAGTCAACAAGATCCCTTGCATGGGTTTTGCTCATTGGTTATTATACAGTGAAACCTTTGTTATCCAGCACTCTGTTAACCAGAAAACTTTGTTAACCGGCATTGCCACAGCCACAATACTGTCACATCTTCAGGCGCACAGTCCAGGCGTGGTTTACAACAATTGGCTTAACAATTTTTTTATTTAAGTAGTACTAATCATCCATAACTCAAAATAGAAATGTGAGACCAACTGCCTCACACTACAAAACTACCAATATTAAAAACTTGAGTTTTACTATTATTGTCCATTGGTTTTTCCTAGGTTGATTGGACCCTCAGATAACCAGAATTTTGAGATAACCAGAATGCCCTAATCCCCGAGTGTGCCAGATAACACAGGTTTTACTGTACTGCATATTACTTTATTGTACTATAATGCCACCACACTGAGTTTCACTTTTGCATTACTAATTTTTCTCCCAGGTAAAATATATTTGAGAGAAGGATAAGTACCTATGAAACATGTAGAATTGCCAACAAGCTAAATTTCCCATCTTTCCTTTCCCTCCTCTCATTTTAAAAAAAATTACATAGTGATTCTTGGCAGCAGTGGTGAGCCCAAACTCCTAGTTGAGTGTGAGGTAAGTAATTGTTTGTATTTCAAATTTGCTATTCCATTAATTATCACAGTGTGGAGGGCTCAGTGGAATTCCAGTTTGTGATGGGGTAGGCTAGGGAGGAGATATGCTACTATACTACTTAAAATCATATATGTAATTCCTTTCATCCCAACAGCTCCCCAGTTGCACTCAGAACTAAGCACAGTACTCCAACTGAGGCCTTATCAGTGCTGAGCAGAGTGGGCCAATGACTTCTTGTTCTTGCTTACAACACTCCTGCTAAAACATCCAAGAATGATGTTGGCTTTTTTTTTGGGGGGGGGGGGAGGGAGGAGATGACAATATTATATTGTAGATTCATTTTTCGTTTGCAAGCTACTGTAACACATATTTCCTTTTCTGTTCTACTATTTCCTAGGTAGTCCTTTCCTATTTTGTATTTGTTCAATTGATTATTCCTTCAAAAAGTTGGTTTGACATGATTTATTCTTCACAAATCCCTATTGACTGTTTAATCACCTTATTTTCTTCTAGGTGCTTACAAATTGATTGATTATTTGCTCCAGTATCTGTCTGGGTACCAAAGTTAAGCTGACTGGTCTAATTCTCAGGGTCCTCCTGATTTATTCCCCTTTTCATAGATAGGTACTGTATTTGCTCTTTTCCAGTCCTCTGGGATCTCTCACATCCACCACAAATTATCAAAGTTAATCACTAATGGTTCAGAGATCTCTTCCACCAGTTCCTTAAGTATTCTAAGATGTACTTCATCAAGCCCTGCCATCTTGAAGCCACCCAGTTAGTCAAAATTCTTAAGCTTGTTATTTTCCTATTTTAGGAAAAGATAATATTTTCTTTACGCTGATGTTCACTGTATTAGTTTCTGATCACTGATAACTTTTTGAGAAAACAAACCAAAAAGGTATTTAACATGTCGGTTGTTGCTGTGTTGTGTGTTTAGACTACACAGTTTTTTTTAAAAAACTTCACCCGGGTCTACACTACCGCCACGTTCTTTCAAAATTAAATCGAAAGAACACGGCAGTTTTGTCAACAGCAGTAAACCTCATTTTACAAAGACTAACGCCTTTTTTGACAGTCAACTGTCAAAAAAAGGCACAGGGCCAACTTTAGGCCGATTCAGCCGATTCCCTGGAATGGGGACCCGCTCCCAGGTGCGCGACGCATGCGCAGTGTCCCGGGCATGCGATGCATGCACAGGGCCCCAGGCTCACGACGCATATGGAGTGCTGCCCTGGTAGCGTGGCACACGCGCAGTGCTGTCCCGAGCACCTGGCACATGCACAGTGCCCCGGGCACGCAACGCATACATAGGGCCCCGGGCGCGGCATATGCGCAGTGCCACCCGGGGCGTGTGGCGCGTGCACGGGGCCCCAAGTGCGCGGCCCATGGACAGGGCCCCAGGCACGCGGCGCATGTGCAGTGCTGCCCCGGGCGTGTGGCGCATGCGCAGCCCCGCCCCCGGAATCAGACCTTGCGCTAGTTAAAGCCAGCCCTGAAAGGCATGTGTGGATGGGGGGGGGGTTGGGTTCCCCCCCCCGAAAAAACAGACTGCCAGGAAAAAGCCCTTGTGGATAGTCCATCTGCAGGAAAAACCTCTATTTTTCCTGTCTATAGCCATGTTTTAAAGGCACAGGCACCCTGGGCAGCCACTGTGGCAGGAAGGCAACCAGAGGAAGCCTCTGACCCCACGGCTCTCCCTGCCGCTCTCAGAATTCATCATGGCACAAGCCCAAGACCCCCAAGGGCCTTCCAGGGAGCCATCCCAACAGCTTTCCAGGGGCAAGAGGCGAGCTCCAGCCTGGTCAGGGCCAGAGGTCCTGACCCTTTTAGAACTATGGGGAGAGGAGGAATGTCTGAGGCTCTGCATTCCCGTCACCGGAATGCAGACATTTATGGCCGCATGGCCAAGAGGCTGGCCAAAAAAGGACACCACCACAGAACCTTGGACCAGGTGTGGGCCAAGGTTAAAGAACTAAGGCAGGGCTATGCCAGGGCCCACAAGCGCAGCTCCATCTCGGGGGAAACACCACACTACTGCGCATACTTCCAGGAGCTGGACAGAATCCTGGGTGATGGGGAACCCCTCTCTGCCCTGGTTCTGATCCAGACCAAGTTGCCGACACCGGTGCAGTGTTGCCAGCAGGGGGCTGAGGACAACCCCGAGGAGCAGCTGCAGGATGAAGAGGAGGAGGAGGACCCCAACCACAATGTGGTTACCCTGACCCTGGATCTGGTCCCCGAGACCCAGGAAGCCTCGCAGGCATCCTCTGATGCTGGTGAAGGAACATCAGGTGAGTGCAGTCAGGGTCACGCACACAGAAGGGGGGAGGTGGGAGCACAGGGGATGCAGGGCAATCTGCATATGTCATGCTCTTCCTGGACAGCTTGCACCTCTCTGTGCATGTGCAAGCATGTTCATTCCCAGGGCACACATGGGCAGCTGCTCCCAGCTCGGGGAGGGCACCACACATGTCTGACCCCAGGGAGGGCTGTCCTCCCCCCGCCAGGAACTGCAGGAAGCAGGCTGGTCACAAGGATGCACGCACAAGACTACACAGACTACTGCAAGTGTCATACTTAGCACTTGGGCATGTATACACAAGCAACATAACAATCAGTCCCGCAGACAGTGCTGCCACGGGCAGGTGGTGGGTGTGTGGGTGGGGGACCTGGGAGACCCAAGCTGCTCCAGGCCCCTGTCCTATGTCTTGTGACCCACTGTGGCTGCACACTTCCCTGGGCTGTATGGCCATGGTGGAGAGAAGGGGAATGCGGGGGGGGGGGAGGGGGGCAAGACATTGCCACCTTGGGGCCCCCGTGCTGGCCGGGCCAGACATGGGCTTGCAGTGAGAACATTTCCATCCCTTGTTCTAAGGACTTACTCACTGATCACAAGCAGGGACAGTGTGTGCATTCATAAAGCTGATCACTTCTCCCTCTTCTCCTCAACAGCCGGACCTGCTGGATCAGAGCGCCACGCGACACCCGTGCCACCACCCAGCCGGTCCCACGGAAGCCACAGCCACTGGCCGGTCTACAATGACCTCATGCGGAGGCATGTAGAGGCCCGCGAAAGGATGGAGGATACCATGGCTGAAAGGGCACGGGAAGAGGCTCGGTGGCACAACCAGTTGCTGGAGGATTTCCTCCCGCAGCGGACGGCAATGTGTGGGAGTATCCAAGAGGTCTTGGCTGTCCCAGGTCCTGTCCCCATTGCCGTTCCTCCCTCTCAACCTGCTCCAGCCCCCTCTGCCCTCCTCTTTCTCCCCCTCAGCCTGCGACCACTCACCCCTACCACCCTCCTCACCCCTTCTAGTGCAGAGCCAGCTGCAACCCCCCCACCACACACACACACACACACACACACACACACACTGTCCCAAGCCCCACTTGACCTTGAGGACGTTTAGGGCCACGGACCCGAGGCAGCAGAGTTTTGCGGGCCAGGCGACACCCTGAGACCTAAACTGCTTGCCCTCCCTCCCTCCACCAGGTTTACATCCACCCTCCTCCCCAGTTTTAAAAAGACTTTGCTAGTTGCACAAGAAAGTTTATTTTTGAAAACATTTTGCACACAGTTTTATTTTGTTACAAAAAGTTATTTATTTGCACATAGTTTGTTAATAAACATAATGTTTTTTATATTAAACCTGGTGTGTGTGTGTTCACTGTCCAGAGACTGGTGCAGGGATGGGTTGTGGGAGGAAAGGTTTTGGGGCAGGGGGCCCAGGCCAACAGGCCCCATTGGGGAGACCCAGAGGAGAGTCATTAGGCTCCTGCTGAGAATCTCTCACGCAGAGCCTCCCGGATGTGGACCCCATCTCATGGAGGATGGCAGCTGTCCGGGGCTGCTCAAACCACCTCCCCTCCACATCAGCCAGTGTCCCCCACCCTGGGAGGAAGGCCTCCCCTTTGCTCTCCAGCAGGTTGTGGAGCACGCAACACTCAGCCACCACCTGAGGGATATTGCGTTCCCCCATGTCGAGGCTAGTGAGCAGGCACCTAAACCTTCCCTTCAGCCGCCTAAGGGCGCATTCTGCCTGCAAGCGCGCCCATGTCAGGTGCACGTTAAATTGTTCCCTGCTCGAATTCAGATGCCCAGTGCACGGCTTCATGAGCCAGGGCATGAGGGGATGCCAATCTGCATTGTGGCTGATGCAGCGTATCTCCACGTCCCCAACAGCAAAGTTTCACTGCGGAAAGAATTTTCCAGCCTGCAGCCTGAGGTAAAGGTAGGAATTTCGGAAGATCCGAGCATCATGGGCCCGGCCCGACTACCCCACACAAATGTCAGTGAATAGTCCACGGTGGTCAACCAGGGCCTGCAGTACCATGGAGAAGTACCCTTTTCTGTTGATATATCGGGCTGCTCGATGGGGCGGTGCACAGATCGCAATGTGAGTTCCATCGAGCGCTCCTCCACAGTTGGGGAATCCCAGCCCAGCAAAGCCAGCCATGATGGTGTCTAGGTCTCCGAGGCAGAAAATCCTGTTCAGCAGCTCTGAGTTGATGACCCTCACCACCTGCAGAAATAGACACATACAAACACACAGAATAGGACATTAGAGGGGTTGCCCAAGTCCTTTGGAGGTGCCCCCTCTCCCTCCCCTCCAAAGACCCCAGGAGCCCCCCGCCCCCGGTGGCCACTCCCAGCAGTAGGGCAGGGTGAGGCCAGGAGCCCTCCCCAACTCCCACTCCATTGCCCCCCCCCACCCTTTCCTGTTACAGTCCCCCTACCCTGCATGGACTGTCCCCCCCACCCCAGAAGGGCTTACCTCCATCAACACGGCGCCAACAGTAGATCTCCCCACGCCAAACTGGTGTCCTACCAAATGGTAGCTGTCAGAGGTGGCCAGCTTCCAGATGGCAATAGCCATCCTCTTCTCCAGGGGGATGGCAGGGCTCAGGTGGGTGTCCTGTCATTTCAGGGTGGGGGCGAGCCAGGTACAGCTCCTGGAAGGTGGACTTCCACATACAGAAGTTTCGGAGCCAAGCCTGGTCGCCCCACCGCTCCATGACGAGTCGGTCCCACCAGTCTGAACTCGTCTCCAGCCGCCATAATCACCTCTCGTGGAAGAAGTTCAGTGGCAAGAACAGTGTTGCTGCAGCCCAAGCGAGGGGCTGAAGGCTGGGTTCAGAATCCAGACCTGGCATGAACATCATAAAGGTTTCATGGAGTTGCAGCAGAACTTGAAGTATTACAGTGTGGGGCCATCACCTGCCCAGGGGCAGCTCCGGCTCCATGGCAAAAACAAAAACAAAAAAACAATTCAAAGCACAAAAACCAACCAGGAAAAAAAATGCTGTGGTGTCCCAGAAAGCAGGGCACTCCAAGCGAGCACTGCAGAAGCTTTGCTGTCCCTCTAGGAGGTAGGCAAGCCAGCTGCAGGAGCAGAGGAACGGCTGTTCAGTGGGGGTCCCTTAAATCACGCGTCTCTGCAAAGAGCATGCTGCAGGACCGGAAGTAAAGGCAGCCCCCACGCCCTGGCACAAGTGCTTCCAGGTGCCCTTTTTTTGACAGAGCGTTCAGGCAGTCTGGAGACACTTTTTCAAAAAAGTGGATCTTTTTTCGACCCACTTAGTGCAATCTAGACGCTCTTTTTCAAAAGAGGCTTTTTCAAATTTATCTTTCAAAAAAAGGCGTGTAGTCTAGACATACCCTTATTGTCTTTCTATCCTCATTAAATAATGGGCTAGTCTTGTTGCTGGTCTTCCTCTTGCTTCTCATATATTTGTAAAATGTTTTCCTGTTACACTTTGTCACTAACTAGTTTAATCTCATTTTTTTTTTTGCCTTTGCCTTTCTAATTCTGTGCCTATGTGCTTTTTGCATTTTTTTATATTCATCCTTGATAATTTAACCTTGTTTCCACCTTTTGTATGACACTTGAGTTTCAGATCATTGAAGATCTCCTGGTTAAGCCCTGGTGGCCTGCCTCTCCCCTACACTACACATGCCTTTGTACCTTAATGGATTTTTGTGGTCATTGGGCAGTTTGCTCAAGGTCTGCTGTGCTGTCTGCCTGCCTAGAGCTGGGGCAGCACACAGGAAGACCACATTTAACAGCGCCTGCTGATAATGGGGGGGGGCACAATATAAAGTTGGGGGGAACATGACCACCTCAGATGCTGTAGGGAGGAACCTTTCAGCCCTGTGTCCCAGGACCAGGACAGTCAATCTCACCAGCCCCTTGGAGTACCTGTCTCTGGGCCAGGCTGGGGCTGGGGCCAGCTGCAGTCTGGGGAGACCCAAAGCACCAGTCTCTTCCTGGAGCTCCTACACCCTAGTGGATACCTCAGCTGGGAGAAGAGGCATGGGCATTGCCCCTAATGTGGGCTGTGCACAGTGAACCAACACTTTTCCTAGTGACCCGCACAAACCTTGCACCCAGCCTGGAGCTGCTGTCACACTCTCCCCAGCAGAATAACCTGCATGGAGGTCAGGTGGGGAGGGTAGAGGAGGGCTTATCTTCCTCCTTCTGTGCCTCCCCCCTCTAGCATGCTAGGCTCCACTTCTGTCAGCCGGTGGTCAGGGCAGTGAGTGGTGTGTGTGTGTATTATACACCCGAGACTTCAACTGCTAGGACTGGGGTCCTTTAGCAGCGGGCAACCTGGAGGAGGTTGATGGGCGCCCCAAAGAGTTACAGGAAGAGCTTATTACACCTCAGATTTTGACTGCTAGGATACACGATCCCTTCGCAGCGGGCAGCTGGGGAGGCTGAGAGATGCCCCAACAGATCTGTCCCCTGGAAGCAACACGATCCAACGCTCAAGCTCTCCCTATATCTGTCCCTTATGACCGGCTGGAGTTCTTTTAAAATTGTGCTTGGTTCTGTTACAGCAACTGAAGGAGTCAGGTCACAGCTTAAACAGTTACTATTTTATTGTTACAGGGTAAACTTAGCTGTTAAATGCTACTACTGTGTTACAGATAACACAGCCACTACAAAGGACAGGACAGAAATTACACTAATAAGTCACTTACAGGTACCATGAAACCCTTTTGGTTCTCTGAGCTCTTATTAAATGCATGCAAAATAGACACCTAGCAGGTATATATTCTCACCCCTGCGTTCCAGACTTGGCGTGGCCAGCGTCTTTCTCTCAATCCCTCGGGAAGAAGTAGGGCGAGGCTGGGCGTCCCACAGACCTCGGGAGACCACCAATACCTGCCAGCAGGTATAGATGATTGGAGCTCAAATGGGGTGGGCTACTAAACCCCTCTTTATACCCCTTGGGTCACGTAGGCTTCTTCCTGGTCTCAAGTGGCCAATTAGGAAAAATGGCTTTGAATGCCAAGTTTCCCACGAAGGGTGCAAAGCATAATTCACACCTGGGAAAATGCAGACAATGGGCACTTCTAGTATGTGATGGGCGAAGATTCCTCTCCTGGGACAGTGCAGGCATGTCAATTACTGGTGCTAGCCATCAGGGCGGCAGGAGGTCCCCTGGTCGTCAGCTAGCCCATTTACTGTCTGGTTTCTGTTTATTAGAGTCAGGGACAAGCAGCACCCCTGCGTTCCCAGGGCATCAAAGGCTGACTGCCTTTCTCTTGCTCTCTGGGGGGGGGACGGGGACGACAAGATGGGGTTCATGTCTGGCTACAACTTCCCAGCAGCTGAGCCCCAGGAGAGAGGGCGGCTTGCCATTGCATCCTCAGCAAAGATGCTGAAACAATTTGTATAGTGGAGTGCTGGTAGCCCTTGAACCAAACTGTAAACTCCACATATAATGGAAAACACTTCAAGCTAGGGGGTGTGGCAGCACTCCCAGAACCACCCAGAAGCGCTCCACAGCTCAGGCAGCTGCCACACTGCAACAACGCCGGGATCCTGAGGCCCTGTCTATGCTACTGCAGGCCAGCAATCTAAGTTATGCAACCTCAGCTCCATGAATAATGTAAGTGAAGTTGATGTTCTTAGGTCTCTTTACTGCCGTATCTTCAGCACAGTAAGTCGACAGCTGACACTCTCCCAGCTGACTGTCTCCACTTACTCTTCTTGTTCTGGCAGATCAGAGGACTTGACAGAAGCGTATTCAGCAGTCAATTTATCAGGTCTATACTAGACACAATAAATCGACCCCCACTGGATTGACCATTGTCTGTAGATCCAGTGGGTAGTGAAGACATGCCCCTTAGGTGGCCACCCTCAGCCAGCATGAGAAATGGTTCCATCCTGCCTCTACTCCTCACCCAGGACTCTACTGCTAAGTGGAGGGACCAAGTGAGCTGGGAACATGCCAGGAGGGAGGAGGATAGAGACACCACCACCTCCTCCTCACTGGAAGGCCAAGCAGAGTTAGCTCGGCAAGGCATGGTGGTTGCAGCAATAGGGGGAGGATGTGAGGCCCCATGTATCACCCATGCATCACTTCCAGCTACACATTCAGATAGCCTGCTCTTGTGTCCTTAATAATGTCCTTAAAAAATGCCAAGTCTCCAGAACTCACCTCCCACACACATACTTAGACTTGCTTCCTACGTGATCTCACCTTCCGGTTCTCCTGCCAATGCTGCAGGTTAGGATGGTAAGGGAGGAATAATATTAAATTTCATTGTAAATTTCCCCTGTAGCTTCAATCACCCAAAATGAAATTGTGCTAGCATACCAGAGTTAATGCCACTATTCCTGTGAAAGACAGTGGGAATCACAAGAAGTTTTACACTAACTCAGTGTTTCAGTTGTACTTCTCATCTAAAATGACAGCACCTGCCACAAACCAAAGCATCACTGTAGGTGGTGGGCCACTGGCATAGCCAGAAGGACCCACTTGGGTGGGCCCTGACTTCAAGTGGATGGGCAAAAATAGGGGGCAGGGACAGGAAGGATGGGGGAACAAATCCTGGCCCCACTCCCCAGCCAGAGCAAGCCCTACCTTGCCCAAGCACTGAGGCAGAGTAGGGCAAGCTCCAGCCCTGCTCTCTGGCTGGCTCACTGGGCAAAAAGAAAACCTAGCATATGAAAAGCATCAAATCACCATTTACAGTAAGTGCTTCAGTTTGGTGCTTTAAAGGAGACCATTATATTGTACAGCTTAAACATCTCTAGTCCAGCACTCTCTTCTCAGGCAATATCTGTGGTCCAGCATGATTTTAGTTAGCTGGATGTCCACATATCAGGGGTGTGGCCAAATTTTCCATGGTCCCACAAAATTTGTTTACAGCTCTCAGTGTTTTGGGCTGTTTATTTAGCTCTGATTTATCCCTAACTGTCTTAAGAGCCCAGTAAGCAGTGGAAGTATTGGTAATACTGCCAGATAATATTGACTTCCTGTGTTTCGACAAATTATCTGGTTTGGCACCAGTCAGGTCTTGAGGGTGTCAGACTAGAGAGTCATTTCAACCTGTAGTCATTTGAATAGATAAAATGTGACCAAAAAAAAAAAATCTATTGTCTAGAACAATAAAGATTAAATGGTATCAGGGTTGCAATAATACTATTGCCAAAAATGGCCTGCCCATTTTGCAGTAATGGATATGCAGCCTCTGTATGACCAATGAGCTCAGGAAAACATTTTACCACCTGAGGCAGACTGCTTCCTTCTCATTACTCTGAGATAACTATATCCTTTCTCTCTCTCCTCCCCCACTTATTCGAGGATACAAATATAACCTTAACCTACGTCACTTTGAGTTAATTTCAGGATAAAACATTTCTGCGACATTGTGTATTGATATTTTATCATTAGAATGATACAAAAAAACCCAATGGAGTGCATATTAAAAATGGACTTGTAGATGACAAAAAAAAATATCTGAAGCATGAAATGGGGGAAACGAAAATTAGGTGACTCAAGTTCTTGGTGGGATTTTGAAAGATCTAAATTTCTATCATCATGAAGAGGAAATGATTGGTAGATTTTCAGATGTAGAATCTGTGAAGAAACTGACATGTTTCTTTGGTTCCGAAAACTGCTGTGCATGACACTAGAACTTGGCACCTCTGACACTGAAGAAACTAGACTGAGATTTACGTCATTCTTTGACTACTTTTTGAAGGTCTGTAAATTTGCCTCTGTTGCATCCTCCTAGCACCTGATCTTTAGCACTGTCAGTGTGTCTGCAAAGGCACTGTTGATTACTCAGCTGAAGTGTCAGGTAGAAAGCACTACAGTTACAGCATTTCATCAGGGACCAACAGAACTTTACATATTTTGAAAAACAGAGGGCTGGTGATGGTGAAGACAAAGGAAGCATGCAGCTGCAGATACTGACTTGGAGCTACTGTAATCAAAATGCCTGAATACAATGGATTTCAGTAATAAGAATTAACAATTTCCATGTTATTATCTTATTTACAGGCAGAAACATGTAATGCAGTTTTCTGCAGAGCTTAATGCAAATCTTTAAAAGGTATGGTGAATAGCTAGTAGTTTTTTCCCCTCTGCATGCTCAGAGATCATACACAGACTGTAAAAGGACAAGCAGTTCAAAAAATAGCACAACAGTTCAAGAAAGGGGAGGGAGAGCATTCAGAATTGAAAGAATTACATACTTACACCACAATAAATGAAAAAGGAAGTACATTACCGGTTGTCAATATTTATGCCAATGAAAACATTTTTTTCCTCTTTACCAAAAAAGGCTTTTGAAATTATATTCATTGAAAGGCAGAAAGGAGCTTCAGCTAGAGAATTCACATCCAAATCTCAAACACCCCAAAGCTTTGTGGGAAAAGGTTGATCTAGGCTTAAGTTCAGCCCACTATAAAAGAGGGGCCTTTTGCCATTTCTCATGCAAATAAAAGTGCCAGCTATGTAAATAGACAGCAGACTTTCCCTACAGCACTGCTCAAAAAGGAAGCGTAGAGTTGCATATCATAATTCTGCAGCCCTATCTGAGTATGATCCCCTTGCACATATCAAGCAAGCAGAAGGGAAAGAACGGCACTCCGTGTCAATACGCAGGAGAGACCTAAGAACATAAGAACGGCTGTACTGGGTCAGACCAAAGATCCATCTAGCCCAGGAGCCTGTCTGCCGACAGTGGCCAGCACCAGGTGCCCTAGAGAGGGTGGACCGAAGACAATGATCAAGCGATTTGTCTCCTGCCATCCTTCTCCAGCCTCTGACAAACAGAGGCCAGGGACACCATTTCTATCCCCTGGCTAATAGCCTTTTATGGACCTAACCTCCATGAAATTATCTAGCTTCTCTTTAAACTCAGTTATAGTCCTAGCCTTCACAGCCTCCTCTGGCAAGGAGTTCCACAGGTTGACTACGCGCTGTGTGAAGAAGAACTTTCTTTTATTAGTTTTAAACCTGCTACCCATTAATTTCATTTGGTGTCCTCTAGTTCTTCTTTATGGGAACTAATAAATAACTTTTCTTTATTCGCCTTCTCCACAGCACTCATGATTTTATATACCTCTATCATATCCCCCCTTAGTCTCCTCTTTTCTAAACTGAAAAGTCCCAGTTGTTTTAACCTCTCTTCATATGGGACCCATTCCAAACCCCTAATCATTTTAGTTGCCCTTTTCTGAACCCTTTCCAAAGCCAAAATATCTTTTTTGAGGTGAGGAGACCACATCTGTACACAGTATTCAAGATGTGGGCATACCATAGTTTTATACAGGGGCAGTAAGATACTCTGTGTCTTATTTTCTATCCCTTTCTTAATAATTCCTAACATCCTATTTGCCTTTTTGACCGCCACTGCACATTGTGTGGAAGTTTTCAGAGAACTATCCACGATAACTCCAACATCTCTTTCCTGATTTGTCATAGCCAAATTAGCCCCCATCATACTACGTATAGTTGGGGTTATTTTTCCCAATGTGCATTACTTTACACTTATCCACATTAAATTTTATTTGCCATTTTGTTGCCCAGTCACTCAGTTTGGTGAGATCTTTTTGGAATCCCTCACAGTCTGCTTCTGTCTTGACTATCCTAAACAGTTTAGTATCATCCGCAAACTTTACCACCTCACTGCTCACCCCTTTCTCCAGATCATTTATGAATAAGTTGAACAGGATTGGTCCCAGGACTGACCCTTGGGGGACACCACTAGTTACCCCTCTCCATTCTGAAAATTTACCATTTATTCCTACCCTTTGTTTCCTGTCTTTTAACCAGTTCTCAATCCAGACCTCTTGCATTCCCACCCCATTCCCTCAAACAAGGACTTTTGCCCTGTCTTAACCTGAGCCTCTCATGCCTCTAAATATGCTATTATAGGTGGGTTATGGCAAATCAAATCCAGTGTCATTAAACATCTACAAGAAACCTAAGAGGGTCTAAGGCCATGAAAATCTGAGTCCAAGCCCATCACCAGAAGTCACATACATTATGGAACAATAGTGATTCATGCTTCTATCATTTAAAAACATTTATAGACTAAAGTGGGTGGTGATACATTGCAGGAAATGACTGAAGTAAAACTGTATCAAGATTTCCATGTCTTATTATACTTGAGGCTATTAAAATTATATTCCAGAAACACAAAACCTGGATTTGAACGTTTATTGGTTGGCGCTAGTGAGGCAGTGAGATAAATCAATGTACCATATAATTTTCTGCAAACAGGAGCTGAAAGGGATAAAACAAAACACAACTATTTGACTTCGAGGAAACAGACAAAGGAAAAAACTGACTCTGCAAAAAAAAAAAAATGCAGGGGATATCTTCAGAAGCTTTATTTTTAAAGCAATATTTAAACTGATGGGGAAAGTCTCAAACAGTGGAGAAATTCTTAACACATTTGATTTCAATCTAGGGCCAAACTTAACTTTTACCATAAACTGCGGGGGGTGGAGGAAGGAGGGGGAGGGACAGGATCTCCCTTTACATTGTGTCACCCAATGTGGCTAATGCTGGGTGACAAAGAACACGAATTGTGATAGAGTTTAGTGAAGGAAAACAGCCAAAAGAACTTGATTATGGGGGAAGATTTGAAGGAGAGGGAGCTGTTAGTGAATAGGAAGAGGATGGATGTTACAATAAAAAAAATACACTTGATTATCCATAATTTGTATTACTACAATACAAAACATTTTATGGTTAATAAAAGGCAATCTCTCTCAATCATCTTGAAATTCCAAAATTTATACCTTCTCATTGAAATCCAAGCTGTGCATACACTGTATCTCACTTTCAGACATTGAGAATAGTGAAGGCAACTCCTGGATAACTGAAAGGAACATATGCTGAAGCATAAAAACCTGAGATTGTCATTAGCCATTTTAATGCATACATATAACTGAGAGATCTTAATCATATGGTCATTAAACTTAACTTATTTTATTAAAAAAAAAAATAGGACTTTAGTGCCACATTTTCCAGAGGCCTACTACTTCCCTGTGCCTCCAAAATTTGATAGCACAGCTATTTTACATGCACAAATGATGCATTTATCCACACAAAATAGGTAACTGTATAATCTATGGATGCACTTATGAAAAAGTTTTACACATGCAATTCAGGACTCCTGCAAAAAGAGACATGCTTGCTATCAGACAGACAAATTAAATGCTATATCTTGAGACAAATTTCTAAAATTCTAGTGGTATAACCAAAAAAACCTGACATTTGATTTTATGTAGTACAATTAGGGTTGCCAGGTGTCTGGTATTCTACCGGGCAGTCCGGTTTTTGCGCCCTCTGTCCAGTAAAAAAATTCAGCAACTACCGGACATGTGCAATGTCCGATATTTTCTGTTTTTCCAGCTGGGCACCGGACGGAAGCCTGGTGGGGGCAAGGGGAGTGGCTGGGACTCCCAGCCACTCCCCCTGCCTGGCTTCTGCACGCAACCAGAGGCTCCCAGGGCCGATCACGGCCCCGCCTCCCAGGTGGGAGCCTGTGGTTGCATCCAGAAGCCGGGCTGAGAGAGTGGCTGGGAGTCCCAGCCACTCCCCCCTCCCCTGCCAGGCTTCTGCACACAACCAGAGAGAGTCCCAGGCTGCGAGGTGGGGCTGCAATTGGCGCTGGGAGCCTCTGGTTGCGTGCAGAAGTCGGGCGGGGCGGGGCGGGGGGCTGGCTCGGAGACGGGGCGCAATCGGCACTGGGAGCCCTCAGCTTATTGCGTCTGAGGAGGAGTGACGCCTTGGGGAGGAGGAGAAGCCCTGTCCCTGCTCCTGAGCACTGTTCAAGCGCGTTGTGGTGCCATAGTCCAGGAGAGAAGCCTGCAGGTGCTTTGTAGTTGCATTTAGGTGCCTTCCATGGGCTCTCAGCCAAAACTGACTGGGGTGGAATTTCTGCTTCTTCCCACTGGGACACCCAAAGACCTGGCTATGGGGGAGTCATCTTCCTCCCCGCCCTGCCATTGTATTGCCCCAGGGTCTGCCTCTCTCTGCTTTGGGTAGCAGGCAGCTGCTCTGCTCCCTCCCCCTTTGTTCCCAGCTTGGTGGCTCTTGGTAGTAGCCACACAGAATGTGTGTTTGGTGTAGGTAGTTTGTTTGTTTTTTTTTTTTTGCTTGACAAATTTTTAGCTTGTGTATTTTTTGGGAGACCATCTGGCAATCCTATTTAATACACAAGTGTGATTTACATATGTTCAAATAATTGCAAGTTTCAAGAACTCTGGGATGTCAGTTAGATGTTTATCGAAATCTCTTTTGGTCTGAAAATCTTAAAAGGAAGAGTATTTGGTCTCAGAAATCTTCCAGCATGCTCTATTTTTAAAGATCTTAGAAATATACTTATTCCTCAATGCATTTCAGAATCTCTGCTCTCTAAAAGTAGGCAATGCAGAATTTTGAGGAAATCGATATTTAGCAATACCACCGTATTTTGTGACCCTCTAGCTATAAATTCAATTCACAAGGTATAGAAAAAGTTCTTATTTTATATGAAACAGTTTATTACTAAAATATGCTATTTATGAAAAATACTAAGGCACAAGTAATTCAATAAAGTATTTAAGCACATATCTAATATGAATATATGAGTAGTCCCATTTATTTCAATTAGATTACTCAGATCAGATGCTTAAAGTTAGGCATGTCTTTAAGTACCTAGATCACTATTTAAAAACAAACTCATATTTTCAGCACTTCTAACTGGTCATTTGCCCATGCAATTCCTACACAAAGTAGGCACATAATAGCATGACTACAAAAAGCGGCAATGCAGACTACCATGGGAATGTGATTTCTACAGTTCATGAATATGTTGTGTACTAAGTGGTCCATGTAGACTCTGCTGGCATGAACTAAAAGTTCCCAAGTTTCAAACAGTACTACCTTAAAGCAAACTTTAGTTCATGCCTGCAAGGTCTATGTAGTTAAAGCTACTGGTTGTATTACACACTAAGAAAAACATCAAACCCCTAGAGCACACATGGCCCTTTTATGTAGCCATGCCATAAATGGGTATTTCTGCATGAACATTTATATGTATGCAAGTCTAAAAACTTGGACCTAGATTCTGTGCTATTAAATTAGTCAACAGCTGTTGAAGGTAATAGCACGACACAACCTATCTAGTTCAATTTTCTTTCCTTTCAGTTACCTATGCAGAATTGCAGGACTAACTTTTTTTTTTTTTTTTTCAAAACTGAAAACTAATGTGAGAATTTTACACCAGTGCTACAGCAGAAGTAGCAAATGCAGACAAAGTTTAAGAATACTGAAGTCCCCTACCATCTCTCAGGTCATTCTGCACCAATGGCTGTGATCCCCAATACATTTTGCATAGATTTTTTATATATGGTGAAGAAAGATTCCAGTTTCACCTCAAACTTTTCATTAAGAAGTCTGAGTATTTTATCATAATTATAGTATCTATATAAATCTGACCAGCTCTGTGTGTCAGCAGAATTTACTCCAAGTTTTGAAAAGATGTGTGTGTATGTATATATATATATATATATATATATATATATATTTTCATGTGATGTCTTGTATTGTGTGTATCATGCAAGGCTATGTATTAGAGTCCAAAGAGACCTTAGTATTCTGCATTTGATCAAAAGAACAAATACTAAAAGATTAGCCAGTCACATGAGAACTTTATGGAGCCCTGTCTGACTGAGGAACAAATATCAACAGAGTATCAATAGGCTAGCTATTGGAGTATCAGGATGCTATGGAAGTTGATAGACTGGCATAATTTTATTAAGTGCTGCTATTTCAAGGAAAGGCTGCAAGTGGCTATGTGCAGGTTGGTATTTTGACTCCTTATCTCAAGGGTGGGCAAAATATGACCCACAGGTCTGATTCGGCTCACCAAGCCACCAGATCAGGACCACGGCCCGGTGGGAGCCTTAGCCAGGCTCCCTGCCCGTCACTCAGAAAAGCCAGCTACAGGGCCATGTGCATCTCTGAATGTTGCAACCCGAGGGAGAGAGGGGGCTTCATGCGCTGCCCCCAACCCCAGCACAACGTCACAGCTCCCACTGGATGGAAACCGGCCAAAGGAAGCTGCCTATTTGAAGAATAGGCAGCGTGTAAAGTAGCACTCCCCTGCCTTAGGCTCACAGCCTTCAGAGAAGCACACAGGGCCCCTGGAGCCAGCTGAGTGGTCTGCAGGGGCATTGAAAGCAGGGAGTAAGGTCAAGGAACTTGGTGGGGTGCTGGCCAGAAGTCACCCTGATAAGCATCTCCTGGCCAGAGTCTGTCTCTGGCATCCCAGTCCCTTCCTTCCCCACTCCTCTGCCCTCCTTCCCGCACCCCAACTCTACAAAACCCAAATTCTCCACCCCTGCTCCTGCACCCAGACCCTCTCCCAGACCCTGCATCCCAATTCCCTGCCCTGGGTCACAATTCCCTACCTCACCCAAACCCCACACCACACCCCAATCCTTTACCCCAAGCTCCCCTCTTAACCCAATCTCCATCACAGACCCTGCACCTCCTCCATTAATATCATGGAAGAGTGCATCCCTTGACCACTTACCAAATTCTTGGAGTGCCCCCCTTCAAAAATAACTGCCCAACCCATCTTATATGGTTTAATGTTTAGATAACGATAGCAGCTAGAGACTTGCTCAGGACCCAGTTGTGCTAGTTGGTTCAAGCAGTTGGATATCAGGGAACTTGGATATCCAATGATGATCAGACAAGAAGCTGGACCATATACTCATCCAGAATAGTAGTATAGTAAGGTCATACCAGGTATACAGAGGTGCAGAAATCCCCATAAATACCAACCTTCATCTCCTTATTGCTAAAATGGCAACTACTGCCCAATTTCAAATAACTTTAGCAATAAATGACCCCCCCCCCAAAAAAATCAAGATTTTGGCCTCTCAAATGATAAAATCTATACTACACAATCTAAATTCTGCTCAGCACTACCACAGCTCTATAAATGGAAGACAATTCTGCTTTCACTGGAATAAGAAAAATAGTAACGTTAAATTCAGTACTTTGAGCAAATTCATTAGATGTGCTTTCAAAACAAAGAAATGTCTCCCTGTGCTTCTGTATGAAGTATTGATTATGTGTTTTGTTCTATTAAACCCATCATCCAAAAATCTAACTCCAGCTTTTTCAACATAATGCACATTTTTCAAGGAGTCCAAACAGTTACTTGCAAAAAGAGTACCTGCAATTGCATGTCTTCTGTGCACATTTACTCTGGTGGTACATGCAAATAGCTAATTAGAAGTCATTATAAAGTGAGAAACTGTGGCTCACTGTGCACATGTGCACTGCCCTGGGTTTCTAGCACTGGTCTGACCACTGCAAACAAAAAGTATAATTTTTCAATCATCTTAATAGACATATTAAATATTTTTAAACAAAGAAAATTAAGAAAAAAAACTTAATCAGCAGCTAAGAATCAATTTTTTATTCCTTCTGAATTTTGAATATAGAAGGCTTTTGTAGTGAAGATGTAATCTAACATAAAGACTATCACATGACATTTACTTGCAATCATCCTCAAATCTGATAAATTTAGTCCTCCAAAATTCTATCTAAATTACCACCAATTTCTGGAATTTACGTATATACACGCGCTTCAGGAAAATCAAAGCTCTCTATTGAAGGCATATGGGATATTGATGCCCTTTGTTAAGAGCCCCATTCAAAGAGCTGTCCTCAGGAAGCCATTTGCAGAGCACAGCAACAACAACTTTAATTGGCCCTACAGAATCTATAAATAATGCTGCAAAATCTTCAGTGCCATCTGCTGGCATATCATCACCATCTACATGTACACAGGTATCTATTGAAGAACACTTCCTCATACAGCCCTTGCTAGGTTGACTCCTGACTACACCAGGAATCCCGTTGGCCCTTCTGTGGTACTGTTCTTGAGGAAGACAGCTAATTTGTCTTCTTGCCCTCTACTCAGGCTTCTTATTTCTACCTTTCATTGCTCCCCTCACTCTGACGAATGTATTTCTTTGGAGAGCACCAGCCTATCAACATTTCCCCAAAAATAACAAAATCCAGTTCAGATTAGCTAAAACAGCAGCAGCATGTGGTGGATTTTGTTCTGAAGAGTAGGATAGGGACAAACTGAAACATTCCTGTTCCTTTCTCCTTCACCTATAATTCTCCTACCTTGAAATATACAACTGCCTTATTACTACATAGCTCATTGGCAAGCAAATAGAGCCACATTCTCTCCTTCAAAGAGATCTGTATTTGGACCATGGGGGCTGAGGCTCTCTGGGCCAGTGTTTCCCAAATGGTGTTCCGCGGAACCCCGGGGTTCTCCAAAGTGAAAATAAGAGTTCTGCGAGAAAATTCCATTACAATAACATTGTATGATTTTTTAAAAATTAATAATTGTGATTTTTGTTTTTAAATATGTGCAATTAAACTAAATGTTGATTTTGTGACCTTGTTTAGCATTTGTTTATTATTATCCTTACTTATTTGTGGTCTACTTTTTCAGCTCCATATACTAGACTGGTATTGGGGGTTCTGCAAAATTATTTTGAGTTTAAAAGGGTTCTGTGGCCAAATAAACTTGGGAAACACTGCTCTGGGCCACTGCATGCCAGCTCTAATCCTTATGCAAGTTAAAGGTCAATTGTACCTTTCCAAGTGACTTGGCTTTTGAGTATGAATGCACCAATAAGAAAGGAGTCCTGTTTTCAGAAACACTTTATTTTTTCTGATTTAGACAAATGGAACTGGGTCCTATTCTCAACACGTAATGTAGATGTCATTGTGAAAGCGACCACATGGACTTTGTCAGGTCCATCAGGCAAAAGTTAACAGGCCAGCCTTCTCTTCCCCACCCCAAGCTAGCTTACTTGTCGTACTTACTTGACACAAAGCACCTGGAATCTTATGATAACGGGTGAGAAAGGTAGACCTGGCTCCTGAGTCTGTACCAGCTATTCTGCTCATCACACACCATTATTAGGGAAGTCAAGTGCAATGCATAGCTGCATTCCACCATTTCTCAGCTGGGTTTGGTCAAAGGCGGTTCTCCCCCATCCCTTTCCAGGCCCATACACGGGGGTGGGGTGCAAAGAGTGCAAACACCCCCCCACCCCCAAGATCCTTCATGGTCCGCCATGGGGCTGATTCCAGCTGGTCTGGGAAAGGCAGAGGCAGTGCACTACCCCAGCCTCCTTCCCCCATGCTTTGGCCGGCCAAAGGAAGCCTGCGGCTCATTCTTCTCATCCTCCCCAAGGAGAGAGGCCATGGGAGTGGGGGTGGAGGTGGGGCAGCAGGTGGGGCCACCCCCAGCCTCCCCTCACACACAGAGAAATTCATGCGGATGGGCCTGCTTTTGTACTGAGCAGATGGCTGAAGGATGGACTCTTCATTGTATATTTGCGCAGTTATAAGGCATATTTTGAAGGGGGAAGGAACTGAAACATGAACTTGGCAGTATTACTACTAGTCACCTTCATGTAAGCTGGTTAACAGTTTATTGCGCAATCATTATTTGAGCAACAAGTATGCTAATGCCAGTTAAATGTAACTATTGCATAATGATTAATACAAACAGAGGCTACATCTACATTGGCAAGATTTTGCGCAAATACTTTTAACGCAAGAGTTTTTGCATTAAAGTATTTGTGCAAGAGAGCGTCTACACTGGCATGTGCTTTTGCACAAGAGATGTGCTTTTGCGCAAAAGCATCCGTGCCAGTGTAGACGCTCTCTTGCGCAAGAAAACTCTAATGGCCATTTTAGCCATCAGGCTTTCTTGCGCAAGAAATTCATGTTGCCTGTCTACACCGGCCTCTTGCGCAAGAACACTTGCGCAAGAGGGCTTATTCCTGAGCGGGAGAGTCATAGTTCTTGTGCAAGAAGCACTGATTTCTTACATTAGAACGTCAGTGTTCTTGCGTAAGAACTCGCGGCCAGCGTAGACAATGTAGACACAGGCAGAGTGTTTGCAGGTAGTACAAGCTACACAGTTCTCCTTTGCTTTTTAGAACTTCAAGGATACAAAAGTTTCCACGGCCTTGTTCTGTGTTCTTTTCTACAGACACGCAGTAGTGTTTTTATAAAAAGTATTGGTTTTTAAGAAAGTGGAAGTGCTTTTACCTTGTATTCTTCCAAATAATGTGCCTAATAATAGTGAAAAATTCAGAATTTTTAAACTCTACTCCACTATATGACCCCTTTATTCTCTTTTCAAAGCCTCCAAATAGCTATGAGTCATCAGTTCCTTCACCGCTGAAGCACACAGTCAAGGAAAGTAGAGGGACTGCTGTATTTTTGGCCTATGTAGCACTTTTTTTTTTTTTTCCTTGAATAGGAACAAAGTCTTTTGAAAAATTTCCAGAATTTAGAGGCATAAATAATAGAGAGAGTATTATCAAAACAGCTGGTGGACACAAACTAGAGCCCTAATAAAGTCATTCATACATTAGAATCAGAGACACGCCATTGAAAAAGCATTTATTTTTGCATTCTTTTAAATGGTCATTTGGTTTGTGTCTGCTCCTCTCCCCAGGTCGTGGTAGAGGAAGATAGTGGGGGTATGAAAATACATTAAAGAATGTTTTTTAAAACTCATTCTAGTTGCATTAAAAGGCAAGCACTGGACCTACTGCAGAGTCTGTAAAGTTCCATGGCTAGGACATCAGCCATTTGGAGATCTGATAGGTTCCAGCAATATATGGGGAGCAAGAAGCACTTAGGAAACGTACACAGTGGTTTTAGGAGTTTAGAAATAGACATAGGGAGGGTAAAGCAGGGAGGATTGTGATAGGAGACTGAATGATAGTTTATTCTGACCATACTGGAAATGGAATCTATCCATGTTTCTCAGTAGCTGAGCCCCACTGTGAGAACATCACATCATAATACATGTTCGCTATTCTCCCTCTTATTACTTTAAATTTGAGTTTTACTTGGGCATTTGGAAGCTCACCTATACAGTGTCCAAGAAAGTAGCAACCTTGGAGTGGTTTCAATAGAATTTTACCAATTGCAATTAGGTACAAAAGATAAATTATTTGGAAGAGCATTATTCTAAAGAGATGGAGTAAGGTACGAACAGCCTGTTTCTGTGTGCTCGCTGCCTTTGATATTTTTCTGTACTATCAGATTTTTTTTTATAGCTCAACTGTCTTACAGCTAATGTGTGATACAAAAGCAGGAAATTCTTCTAGAGCATTTGTAGATGGAGGGCTTTTAAATTTTATTCTTGAGACTGAACAGTTTATGAAGTCTGCATATTTAATACATCTCAGGTTGCTCCCATATTAATTCCTGCCCTGCAATACATGACTGATGATCCCAGCTGCATTCAAAAGGTTTCCATTCCCTGACAACTGTGACATTGTGAATTATTTACAGTGAGACAATGCAGAGCTCACTACTTCCTTACTAAAAGCTTAGTTCACGAAGACTGTCAAATCTGTAACTTGAGTTTGACTAATATTAGAAAACTGATGTAAAAACCATGATCAAGAGCCCAAACACGGCTTTCTGCCAAAGCAGCTGATCACTGACATTTCCTTTGTACACGAGAACCTAGACAGTCTATATAGTTCCATTGCCAGTAAGGAACATTAAGCTTTTTTAAAAGGCTAACCTTCACAAAATGTAAATTTTATTTTAGCTGTTCTATGGGAAAGTTGCCAAATGCACAGTTGGAAACTCAGAAATCAAACAGCTATAGGATCTGCTGTGAACATTCTCTTATTAATCCTTTGGTTGTGAAAATGGAGAAGTCCTGCATTTTGCAACACTCCCCCCATGAGATGGATTCAGCTGACATTTGCTTCTTTATATTAATTTAATACCACAGAGAAAAATGGAGGAAGCCTTCTTAGATTATCAGTCCTTCACGTGCATGCAGACAGCAGTTAGGAAAAAATGTGAGATTAACTGTCCCTTGGTATCTAACTTTATGCATCGGGGGGGGGGGGGGGGAAGGGAGGAGAGAATAGGCAAGTCGCTTAGGCTGCTGAGATCCCACATACAAATCTGGGAGAAAGCTGGGAAGGGAACACAGCAGACCTGCTTACTCTTATTGAGAGGATTTATTTAAGGAAGGATGATCTCACAGGAGTTGGTAGCTAGCTAAGCGATTGGGCTAATTGGTCAGAGCCCGGGGCACATCCCGCAAAGACTTAAGCACTTTAAAAATAAAAAACAAAAACAAAAAACACACCTTTACATTACATGTTAATGATTGAGATGGTTTCTTCACAGCACATATTTGCAGTGATAAAGGCAGTAACGGGGAATTAGAATAGGTTTGTGCTGATGGTGACTCTGTGTATGAAATGGCACAACCTGGAAATTAATAATTTGCTCTCCCTGCTGCTGTCACTGTGACAGATGGGATAGAGCAGTAATTGATTCAGAGAACATGAGGAAACTCTCAGCAGAAAAGAACAGAAATGATCATTTTAATATCTTGAGGAAGAGGCAAAACGACTCCTGTAACAGTATTTAAATTCTAGTTGTATTTTGTGTAGCAGAAGTGACGATACCCTTTAAGAGAAATGTCTGATGTATGTCTATGCTACTGGACAAAGTTGAATTAAGATACGCAATTTCAGCTACGTTAATTGCATAACTGAAGTCAAAGAAGCTTAACTCGACTTTTGGTGTTGTCCACACTGCCAGAAGTCAAAGAACAAACACTCTTCCTTTGATTTCCATTACTCCTCATGGAAGGAGGGTTACCAGAATGCCCCTCTCACTTGAAATTAGCTGTCTTAACTAAACCGCTAATTCAAACCCTGGAAGATTGACAGCAGCAGCTTTGATCTTCCTCTGCAGTGTAGAGGTACCTTAAGATATCTACTGCTGGGTGTTTTGATTTTTTTAGCAGTGTTAAGAATTAAATTAGCACTGTAAGAATGCTCATTTGAAAGGATGGTGCTAGTGTAACTGGCACTAGGTAGATTTGAACCTAGAACTTCTGAAGTGGAGTATAGGAGCCTCTACCCTCTGAGCTAAAAGCCAGCTGGCCCCTAGCCTCTGCTGTAAAGGTCTCTTGGTCTTAACTGTTGCTGTGGTCTAGGTAGCACTTGCATTGCTCAGTAACCACACTAGCTGTGTGGGTTACATTAATACAGGGGCAAACTATTAATGGCAGCCTTAAATAAATCACTACTCTATCAGTCAAATAATTGTTACGGAAATCTCCCCTAAATGAAGAGCAAGGGAATATTAAACAAAGAACTGAATCAGTTGTTTGTCTAACAACTGGAGCATATTCTATGCTCTCATGTACTTCTAGGATTACAATACTGTGTAGGGCAATAGTGGGCAACCTGATCAGGGTTCTGTATGTGGAACGTACAGGGTAGCCAGATTCTGCTGGTTTCTGTCTGTGTAGTTTTTTCTTACTGGTATTAAAGCAACATGCACCTAAAGCAAAGGCTCATGAAGTGGGGTGTATCTGACTGTGAGAGCTGTATACTTCCTCTGAATCATAGCAGCACTTTGATTGCACACCCTGCAAATTCTAGGTACACAAGCACAGTTAGCAAAATTATCTTGTAGCCTACTGAGATCCACTCATGTGGCCCAGTCACTAGGCCTAGGTTGCCCATCGCTGGTGTAGGGTATGAATTCTGTCATACCCTGATCAGATATGATCACTTCATAATTTAGTAGTCTATTTATCCTAACATACCGGAGAGGAAGGAAGTACTATCATCCCCTTTCACAAACTGAGGCCTATGGAGATTACAGGTAAACGTCTCTCAAATGCCTAAAGCCTACTTCTAAGCATTGCTCCACTCAGCACTGAAACACTGACTTAGGCATTTGAGTTGATTTTGAAAGGGAAACAGACATAAAAAACAATTTACCCCAATGGGCTTGTCCAAGGTACCACAAAGTCAGTAGTAAAATAAGGACTTAATCTGGTCCTCCTAAATCCCAGCTTGGTGCCCGCCCCATTGGGCCAACCTTCCTTTTCAAGATTCCTATTTTTAAAAGTTTCAAGAGAGAAGTAACTAGGAGACCGCATACAATGCTCTAGTGGAGGGGTTCTCAAGAAATTTTTTGGCCTCAGAATGCATCACCAACTCCTGCTAGTGGCCACACTGATAATTTTTCCCTAAAATACTTAATCAACTTTGTTTTTTCCTAATGACATATCCACATGTGTGTCCAAATCATTGTAATTTGTCGCATTTTTGGCAGAGTTACTAAAAATAAATGTACATTTATCTATTCTTTACTGGACAAAGAGAATAGAAACACAAATATAATACTTGTCATTTCTTTTCCCTTAAAAAGAAAAAAAAAACCAGCACTTGCTAGCTACTAAGCCTGCTGTGAAGAGTGATATCTGTTAATACCACTTTTCAGAGCAGACTAACTCAATCCTGCTGACAAAAAGCTCTAGATGGCAAGGTGGATGTGGAGGATAATGGGAGGGGTGAGCTCAGAGCCACAGAGTCCTGCCACTGTGTGGCCAGGGAATGGAGCCTAAAGTCTGTGGCTGGAACCTGCCATCCATCACGGGGGGGGGGGGGAGAGAAAGCCTGACCCTACTGCCTCCTGGGAACTCACTGGCTGCCTACTCCTCCAGCTTGTCTCCCCTGGCTGGAAGCCTCTAAGGAGGGGACCTTGCTGTTTGCAGGATGGGTCACAAAGCAACTGCTCAAGAGGCTGTGACTAGGACCGCAGATGGGAGTGGCGGGGGAGGGAGGTAAAGGGGGCAACTGCCATGGTACCCAGCAATTCTAAAGGGCCCAGGGCTCCCGGCACTGCCACCTAGTGCAGCACAGGCCAGGTGGCTCTAAGAACTAGGAGGACCAATGCAGCACGCTCCAGGCAGCACTGAGGGCTGGTTGCCCCTGGTCCTGCTCATTCCAGGAATGCAGAGCAGCCCCTCCACCTCCCCCCACACACACCTTGCCCAGGGGCCTGGCGTGGCTGTTGGCTCCACTGGCTGTGGCCACAAGAAAAGCCCTGGGACCACCATTTCTCAAATGCTGCTCCCAGTGGTTTTCTAGGAGTCTATGAATAGTACCTCTGATTCCAGTCTGGCCAATAAACTGATGCATGACTTTGGATGTCACCAAACTAACTCATTTGTCAGTCACTAAGGTGCCACAGGACTGCTCATTGTTTTTGATATGCCCAGCGTGGTACAATAGGGTGCTGTGAATTGTAATTGCTTGTAAAGTGATTTGACTCTATTGAAAGCCATTAGATGAGAACAAAGCAGTTACCTTTCTACAAACAAACTTAATCCAAGCTTTAAAAAAAAAAAAAAAAAAAAAAAAAAACCACTTTAAAATTCCAGGGTGTTTTTTTTTTAAAAAAGGTATTGACTTGTATGCACGCCTATTTGAAATATAACAAGTTTATCCCTGTACTTATGCCCCTATAGTATTTATAGCAACAGTATATTCTGAATTACAAAGGCAAAGCTCAAATAACTTTCAAAGAAAGAAATCCCATATCCTTAATTTCTACAGGTGAGAGGTAGAAACACAAACAAATTGCTTAGCTGCAACTTGGATCTTCAGTGTATACAAGACCTGATTCAAAGCCCAATGACATCAACAGGCATCTCTTCGCTGACATGAATGAAGGTTGAATCAGATGTTTCTTCTTTTGGGATAATACTAATAGTCTGCATGAAACGGGTTTTGTCAGCCAGTGGCCGGGGCAGTGAATGGTCTGTGAGCCCTATTACACACCTGAGTCTTCAACTGCTAGGACAGGGTCCCTTTGCAGCAGGCAGCCAAGGGAGGCTGACGGGTGCCCCAAGGGTTTGCCCTGTGGAGGCAGCACAACCCAACGCTCAGCTCTTACTGCGTTTACCCCTGACCGGCTATGATCCTTTTAATTGTGTCTGGTTCTGTTACAGCAACAGGAGGAGTCCAGTTGAAACAATTATTTTATTGTTACAAGGCAAGTTTAGCTGTTAAATGTTACTGCTGTGTTACAGATAACACAGCCACTACAAAAGGACAAGACAGAAATTACAATAAAAGTCACTTACAGGTACCATGAAACCCTTTTGGTTCTGAGCTCTTACTGAATGCGCGCAAAAATAGACACCTAGCAGGTATATTCTCACCCCTGCGATCCTTACTCGGGCAAAGCCAGCGTTTCTCTCAATCCCAATGGGAAGCAGTCAGTACGATACTAAGGTGTCCCTAAAGTCTTGGGGGTCCAAGACCGCCTGACCAGCAGGTATATGAGTGGAGCTCCACTTAGAGTGGGGCACAGGGCCCTACTTTATACCCCTGTGGTCACGTAGATGCTTCTCGTCATTAAAACGCCAATTAAGTTGGAACATCTTTGTGACACCCATTCCCACAGCACGTCCAAAGCTTAATTTTCACCTGTGAGGTGGAGGTAACTAAATCATTAGGGCCAGACATCCTTTTCTGATGGGTCAGCAGATTCTTCTTCTGGGATGGTGTGTAGGCGCATCGATTACTGGTACCAACCAAGGGTAGCCCAAGGCCCACCTGCCTGCTGGCCCAATTGTTGCTGTTATCTGGTTCCTGTCTAGCATCCAGGGCCATTGTCACCTCTGGAGGCCCTGGAGCCTTTGAAGACAGAGTTTTGCTCTCAAGGATGTCTCTCTCCCAAGGATGTCAGAGGGAGGGCGTTTGTCTGGCTACAGGTTTTCAATTAAGATCACATACATGATGTATACCTACATTTGTGCATAAGCACTAGAGCACACAAGGCAGAGTGCATGCATATGGGTGCTCAGAGCAAGTCACACACAACTTATGAGCACGTGCAAATCTGATTTACCTCCTTCCAGATTTGACAATAGTGCACTCATTCCTTCAAAACATAGTAATAGAGAGGTAGCCATGTTAGGCTGGTCTTGCTGAAACAAAAAGACAGGACGATACAGCACTTTAAAGACTAACAAGATGGTTTATTAGGTGATGAGCTTTTGTGGGCCAGACCCACTTCCTCAGATCAAATTGTGGAAGAAAGTTGGCATGACCATATATACCAAAGGGATATAATCAAAAAAAGTGAACACATAAAATTGACAAATCAGATTTTAGAACAGAGGAGAGGGTAAGGGGGGGGGGAGGGGGGAAGATTAGTGTCTATGAGATAATGATATTAGGGGTGATAATTGGGGAAGCTATCTTTGTAACAGATAAGGTAGTTAGCATCTCTGTTAAGGCCCATTCGTAAAGTGTCAAATTTAAGCATGAATGACAGTTCTGAGGTTTCCCTTTGTAGTCTGGTGTTAAAGTCTCTTTGAAGCAGGATACATGTAGTTAGGTCATTGAAACAATGCCCATTCTGGTTGAAATGACAAGAAACTGTTTTTTCTTTGTGAAACTGTCTGTCTGATGTCTGATTTGTGTGCAGACTATGGGTCTGTCTCCTATAGACAATCACCTAACCTCAGGATGATTCTCACCAACAACCAGAGGACATACCACACTAATACCACCCTGGAACTTTCCCTTGCAACAAACCCCATTGCCAGCTTTGTCCACATATTTACTCTGCTTATACCATCATTGGATCTAACCATTTCAGTTATCAGATCAAGAACATATTCCTGCTCATCCAGAAATATAATTTATGCCATCGTGTGCCAACAGTGTTCATCTGCTATGTATATGGGACAAACTTCTCAGACACTTCGCCAAAGAATCAATGCACACAAAACAGACAGTTTCACAAAGAAAAAACAGTTTCTTGCCATTTCAACCAGAATGGGCATGGTTTCAACGACCTGATTACCTGCATCCTGCTTCAAAGAGATTTTAACACCAGACTTCAAAGAGAAGCCTCTGAACTGTCATTCATGCTTAAATTTGACACTTTACGAATGGGCCTTAATAAAGATGCTAATTATCTTACCCGTTACAAAGATAGCTTCCCCAGTTATCACCTCTAATAACATTAGCTCATAGACATTAAACTCCCCCCTCATCCTCCATCTGTTCTAAAATCTGATTTGTCCATTTTATGTGTGTTCACTTTTTTTGATTGTATCCCTTTTGTATATATGGTCATGCCAACTTTCTTCCACAATTTGATCTGAGGAAGTGGGTCTGGCCCACGAAAGCTCATCACCTAATAAACCATCATGTTAGTCTTTAAAGTGCTGCATAGTCCTGTCTTTTGTTTCAGCTAGACCAGACGAACATGGCTACATCTCTATTACTATTCTTTGTAATCAGATGCATGTTGTCAGGTCTTAAGGGAATGGCCAGTTTGATCATCATACTGTGGTTTCTACAGTGTCATCTGTGGAACAGTTCTTTTCCAATGGAACACAAGTGGTAACAATCCCATAGTTTACTGTCTGTAGCTCTACCCATCTGATAAGATTCTCTGTGAAGGGAACTTTAGGCCTTTGTTTTTGATTCACTAAGATATAAATATATTATTTATGTTATGAAACTGGATGGAGGCAGAATACAACAATACAGAAAGAAAGGCTGCAGTCAAGAATGTTAAAGGGGAAAAGAAAGGCTTCCTACAGCACCACACAGCAGCACAAATGCATTTCATAGACAAAACACTGGGTGAAATCACTGAAGACAAATGTTGGCATGCAGTATAGCTTCCCAGGTGAGCTGCAAAATAAACCCTGCTCATCCTAGCCCATCAAAAGTCTTTGCACAGGAGAAATATCATGCCATTTAGTCTCATAATGAAACATTTATCTGGTGATGCAACAGGAGCTCGGCCATGCACAATGGAATGTGATACTGACTGGATGGAATCCTGGGACCCAAGCATGCAAGCAGAGAAAGCCTCTTTTGACTGAGATTCTCATCTAGCAAAGCCAGTAAGCAGCTTGAATCCATTTTACACAGAGATTCCCTAAACTCACAGTTTAAAGGCTGAATAATGGGTCTGTAGGTGGAAGAATCATGGACTTAAGTCCTAGGCCATTTCTTGGTGGCTGGGATAGGATAGATCCTGCAGAACAAGGCTATTGTAAAAGAATTCCATATTTTGGAAATCTAGTTAAGAAAAATACTTAGTGAAAAATTATATTGTGACTGTTTAGCTCACAATTTGGCAAGGCTTACAAAGCAGATAAATACACATGGGTCTTCCCATGAGGATTATGAGCTCAAACTAACATCCATGAATGCCATCAAAATAAATCTTGCCCTTGACTTTAGTTGGCAATGGATCAGAGTCTCACATGAGCGTGTGCGATGCACTCAAACGCTACACGGATGAGCACTAAAGAAAAGGGTTTTAAATAAAGAGATTATCTGCTGGATGCTGTATCTAATCTCTAAAAACATAAAGACAGCCAAAAACCCCGCCTGGGATGAAATACTAGACATCTCAAGGAAGTCAGGGAGAGAATGCTCAGCCCTTAGTCTATTATTTATATTGAAAAGAGGTCAAATTAGTGGTAGTCTTTAGTTTCAGCACCCAGTTTGGGGGAGGAGGGCAAGCTTCATAGTCTCAGACCTCTCTCAAGCAAAAGGGAGAGGGGAGGCCCCCCCCCCACCCCGAGGCAGGCACCTGACCAAGGCAACACCCTCTTTCCAATATCAGATCCATGGGTGAGGGACAAGAGTTCAAACGCCATCCCCAGCAGGCAGAGCTCGAGCAGCCAAGGGAAGAGACCTTAGCATTGAAAAGGGTAATAAAAGAAGCCCAAGGCCTCTCTAGAGCTGGCACATTATGACGGAGGTCTGACAGTGTTGTCATGAAAGGTTATGTGAAATATTAGGTATGTACCTCTCTAACTACTTTTTCCTGAGAGCCCTCACACACCCACATTTGGAGAGACTTTTTATTAAAAAACTCAGAAGTATTGCAATGTTTTACTCCAAGAATTACCACCCTCCCCTCTTCAGGTTTTTGCAATTTCACTTTTTCACAAAAGTTTGCAGAAAAATAGAAAGCTCTCTCTAATTTGCAGTTGCACTTTGTAAGCCACTTGTATTCACAGTCTAAACGCCCATTGCTGCAATATAAATGTACAAACTGCACCTTGGCATAGCATATAAAAGCTAGCACCATGGTGGCTATTAATACATTGTGAAATGAATGTGTTCATAGTTTGATGTATGAAGTTTGAATCCCCTCCATATATTGTTACTAAAACATGTTTAAGACAAGAGGCCTGGCCTAGCCAAAGGTGATAAACAGGTCTGTCCTAGAAAATAGAACTAAGGTCAGAACTGTCCCATCTATACACAGTTGAAGGCAGACCCTGCCCCAGGCACCATGCTTGAGGGAGGGGGCTCTGCAGGGCCCTGGGATTATCAGGGGACCTGGCACCAGCAGCAGGGGTCAGGCCCACCCCCCCTGCACTTACCAGCAATAGCAGAAGCTGTGCAACCCAGCCCCTTCAGCTCCCCTGAGCAACATAGCTGGGTACCAGGCTTGGGGGACCGGAGCAGGCTGGGTTGCTTGCTTCCTGCTACCATGGCGAGTTCAGGGAGACAGAGAGAGACCCTGACTCTAGGCATCAGGCTCCCAGGTAATGCCCCAGGTCTCACCGCTCAGAGGAAAGAGCGGAGCAGTCCCAGGCTCCATGCCCTAATGGGGACAGTGCTGACCAGGTTTCTCTCAATGCATATAGCAGCAGTAAACAAACAAACAAACCAACCTGTTGAGCTAAACCATCAGGGTTTATCCTAACTCCGGGGGGGGGGGGGGGGGGGGGGGAGAGAAGAAGAACCACACACACACACACACACACACACACACACACACACACACTCAACATAGTTCTTGACACTTACATCCCAGCAACTGAATCCCCAGGAGGTCCCCCTGACCTTCAAGACAAAGCCCCCTTTGGGGTACAAGGAACTGAGACCCACTCCATTTTCCTCCTTCAGCTTAGGAGAGAGAGAAACCAAGCGATTTGATCTCTGTAATGGTTCCTGGCCAGGCCAACTAGGAAGAACCTGGCAAGACCACCATGGGTAAAAGTTTCTGTTCAAGATGGCTTCTATCATATTAAGTGAAAGCATCTATTTGATTGTAACCATCTCATCTCTCTTTTGTTAGCAAGTGTGTTTTAACTTTCACTATTAACCAATCAGGGCAGTGTTTGAAGAGGGTATATGTACCTCAGTTAAATTAATAAGTGGTGATGTACTGACTAAACCAGTGAACTCAGTATCTTATTTGTATTCAGTGGCAGGGGCTGTTTTTCTGTGCAATGTACATCTGAGTGCTTCAGGGCTGGTGTTTAGATTGTTACCTGTCACACAGAGTTCAGGCTGGCAGAGGCTTGGAGTTTGCTCATGAACATAGACTGGACTGTCAGCTCTGCACGCTGCTCTTCAGGCACACTCATTTGCTGAGCTGTAACAGTGGCTCACAGGTGTGGTGTCCCCAGCAGAGTGTCAAACACCCATAAAATCAAATCAGGATTAGGACCCCATTATGCCAAACACAGTATAGACATACGCTCAGAGAAGACCCAGACCCAGAGAGATCATAGCCTGTTTACAAACTCTGTGCATGTAGAGTTTTGGAAATACTGTGAGCAAGGACAGACATCGCTTTTCCTTTTATATATTTTAGTAAAAAAAAGAATGGGTCAGGGAGACATGAAGTAGGAGAAAGGGAGGATACCCCCCTCCCCCAAATACTGTTGTAACCACTGCTATCGTTCTCCTTCCCAAGCTTCGCCCACATATGTAGAGGAAAACCCACACGCACTTCATACCATGAGGCAAGTTACAATGTGAAGGAATGTGTTTTGTTTTTATTTTTACATTTCTTTTATGTCAGAGTCTGCCAACAATTCTACAGACAGCAGCAGCAGCTCTGCAATGCCACCCTTTGTGGGTAGTTTTTGTATATATGCATTTAACTGCTGCAGTGCTGTATAAATCAATAAGCAATGGACATTCATATTTAATATTGACTAGTCTTTGAAGGGAAGTGCACCAATGGAAATGAATTTACATTTTACATCTCCTAATGTAAATTCATTTGATTCAATAGATTTTCTCCAGACATGAATTTAGCCCAATGCATTGATTTCAGGAGGGGGCAAAGGGGGGGGAGGGGGCTCAGAAACAACCAGGCTATTTTAAAATAGTAAAAAAAGTAAAAGGTTCATGATGAAGAAAAGAGATCTCTTAAAATAAAAATTGTGCAGATTGATTAATCTATTCACTAAAACAAATATTATTGTAGGTATTTGAAATTAGAGCCTGGTAGCACAAACTTAATTCTCTACATTGCCATGTTTGATAATTTATCAGAAAGTTCCATATTATTTTCTAAAAGAAAGAGCTCTTTGCTGTAGGAAGGATGACTATCAGAAATAATCAGATGCACTGTGCATCCACACCTCCAGCAGCTGCTTATATAAGCTACAATGACCTTGAGATTTTTACAAGTGCAGATAAAATTAGTTTCACCGCCTTCTTTGTTGTAAGGGACAGACTGTATGTGCATATATTATCCATATAATGAGCTCCAGACCATTACAAATCAATGGGGAATGTATTCAGGGATAACAGAGCACCTCTACTAAACAGCACTGAAGCTAGCTTTACCACTGTTGGCTTTGTTTTCTAATTACAGCCACACATTCCCCTAAAAATAGGTTCCCCCTGATATTTCACAGGCCATATCCTCAGTGAAGGCTTTGTCAGAAAAGTTAGTAGCAGGCATATTAAAACGGTTAACCAGCAGTGTTTAATCAGTTAACCATTGTAAAGTTAGGGCCTGCCACAGCATTAGGGTCTCACCACAGCCATGAGGCCCTGCTCCTCCCCTCCCCTCCCTGCAGCTGGGACTGCTCCAGCTCAGCCTGGCTGGCCACCCGAGTTATCCCGCAAGGACCAGTGAACATATCAGCAAACCTCATGCTTACCCATTAAACATTTAATCTCTCTAGTTAGCCGGCTTCAAATGAGGAAGGATGATCTTGTGATTAAGGCCTGGGACTTACCTCAGCACCAAGCTTCTTGTGTTAACTTGGATAGAATCATAGAATACTAGGACTGGAAGGGACCTCGAGAAGTCATCGAGTCCAGTCCCCTGCCCTCATGGCAGGACCCAGTACTGTCTAGACCATCCCTGATAGACATTTATCTAACCTACTCTTAAATATCTCCAGAGATGGAGATTCTACAACCTCCCTGGGCAATTTAGTCCAGTGTTTGACTACCCTGACAGTTAGGAAGTCTGTGGAGAAGGTCTGTGACTCTGTGTGCCTGCACGTTACCTCGAGAAGTGACACCAGGTACAAGGAGAGGCTGATCTGTCCCAAGGGCCCACCCAGGCATAGAAGGTGGAGAGCACAGGGCAGGGAAAGCTGGGTTGGGTTGGTCAGTCACCCCCATCCCCATTTGAGAGAGAGAGAGAGAGAGAGAGAGACACACACACACACACACAGTCACTTCTCCACTTGCAAACCTTAAAGACAAGGCAAATTAAAAAAAAAAATAAAAAAAATAAAAAAAAAAGAAGACTACAGCTATGCATGTTTCTTTTTAACAGGGGCTCAGTCAACTTGATGTTAATTTGAACGTATGAATGAGCAATTTTACTGGCTGCTCTATATTCAACATTGGGAAATGTGGTTACCCTAATCAGATCCCATTACCACTCCCAAAAAGCAATGCCTCAAAGCCAAATCTCTAGAAAACTGCATACGAACATTTAAAGAATCCATCTATTTCCCCATAGCTATGTAATCCTTCACTAGTAGCTCACCCAATCTTAATTTCACCTTGAGTTTGTTCCCCTATATTTCAAGTATAACAAGTTAAATCACAACTTATGAAGACATATCTCCTATTTAATTGAGCCATTTCCAACATGGCTTGACACTATCCACTACAATTTATATAGAACTTGTAAACTTGAACTTTCACTTTTGTAGGTGGGTATATACACCTAGATTAGTCCAAGTTATGCAAACAGTTCACACCTTCCATCTGTATTCATAAACACATTTTTCTGTTCTACCAATACAAATAGACTTTGTTCCCCTCAGTGTCTTATAGAAATGACCTTTGTGCACCATGGGCTTACATTACTTCAAAAAAGTGTTTTATGCATGCTACACATTTAACAATATGCAAAATTAAGAGTACAAACATAAAAATACCTTTTCAGCTGAAATGGAAAGTTGCAGTACATTCTTATGTACTGCTCTTCCTTTATATTGTTACATTAAATTTGCTGAAGACTGGCTTTTGTTGGTTGTCTCTCATACTGTAGCTTCTCCCCATAGGAGCAATTTTGGTTAGTTTTGATTAAAAACCACCACACACAAAAAAGAAACAAGCAAAAGTCTTAAATTAAGCCACCAAGGCAAATTTGGATGGTGCTGTCAGGAATAAGATCCTGTAACATATTTCATCCTACAGTCTTTAGTTTTTAAACAATCTTTTTTCTTTCTAGACCTTGCTACAGCCTCTCTACATCAGCTGCTCCTGAGACATGGACAAAAGCATGAAACAAGCCAGCCAGGGTGTCTACAATTTCAGATGAAGTGTTTGGGCACTGACTCAGCATTTCTCATGCATTATGATTCAGCACCTCCCATTAGATTGTCTTGTGATCCCTCACCCCATGGCAAGAGAGCCTGTCTTGTGTTCACTGACAGCTGTGAAAGTTGTCTTGGCATCCCATTTGTTAACACCAGCCAAAGGAACTATGTGCAAATAGAGAGAAAGATGTCCTCACCTGGTTGAGAGATTAATATATTGCTATTTGTATAGACAGTCTGTTATCTGAAAGTCAGCCTGACATTTTATTCAGTCCCAGAAAATCTACTCCCTGGAAGGCCAATGTGCCTGTTTGCAAAGCTAGCATTTGTTCCTTACTGGAGTACCAGTATGAAATTGAAAATAGAAGCAGAGCAAAACCCTCAAATACTGATGGGCTCTCAGCTAGCATGGGATAGTGGGTAAATGTTTCCCACAACAGATGCAATGAATGCATTTTGGTACATCTCCTGTGCAATACTGAAGAGAGCCACTAAGAACAATTCTCTTTCGGTACCAGTATACAAGGCTAGTGAAAGAGGGCGCAGGACTAAACACAAGTGTAGTCTTACCCCAGTCTATAGTTGAAAAGGAACATGCCATTCATGAGGAATATTTGATGAAGACATTAAGCAATCGTCCCCTAGGAGGCTGCAAGAAGTAATGACAGGGAAGCTGTATTTAAGCTATCTAAGGAGAGTTAAAATTAAAACTGGTCAGAAGTTCATGCAGTGGAACATTATCCTGCTGCAAAGTGTTGCTATATGCAAATCACAGATCCTATATGCTACTGTTTACCCAAGACTGATTGGTCCTTTATGGAGCCATCCCATCAATGATTCAGGGCCCTGGGCTTTAGGGGGCTGGGGGCTGCAGGGTCCAAGGAGGCTTGCAGGATTATGGGGGGGGGAGGAGAAGAGAGGAGATCAGGCTCACCCTCCCCCCCCACTCACCAGCAATGGCAGGAGGTGGAGCAAACTGGCCCCAGCATGCTATGCTCTGCCATCTCCCAGCCAGATCACTCCACTTCACTGTGGCAGCGGGAAGCAGAATGACTTGGCCCCAGCCCACTTTGCTCCCCCAAGCACTGCAGCTGGCAGCCAGGCTTGGGGGAAATGGAGTGGGATCACAGAATACAAGAACTGGAAGGGTCCTCGAGAGATCATCAAGTCCTGTCCCCTGCCCTCACGGCAGGACCAAGCACCTTCTAGATCATCCCTAATAGATGTCTAACCTGCTCTTAAATAAGCAGCGATGGGGTTGTGTCATTCCGCTTCCTGCTACCATGGTTAATGCATGCATGGGCCTCCCCCAAGCCCTGCTGCCATGCCCCCCGCCCCCGGTAATGTCACTCGGGGGAGAGGATTTGAGAGGAAGGGAGCAGTGGGGGCAGAAAAGGGGCAGGACTTGGGATGGAGAGAGAGGAGGTTGCACCCCACTAGGGACAGCCCTGGATAACTGCAGAGAAAGTTTTTTTTATAAAAACCAGAGAGGACAGGAGCATAACGGGGTGAATGTGAGGCCCCTCCTATGCACCTACTAAACAATTCTGAGAGCACTATACCTGAATTAGGGAGTGGAGCATAAGGATAGGACCACACAGCACTTCCCAGGAAGCAAGAGACAGCCCTGCCTGCCTCCCTCTCCGGGTACCTCTACACTGCAGGGAAAGATTGAAGCTGCTGCTGCCACTGCCAGTCTTCCAAGGTTTGAATTAGTGGCCTATTTAAGACAGCTAATTCAAACCAAGAGGGGTGCTCTGGTCGTTCTGCTTTCACAAGAATTAAGGCAGTTGAAGGAAAAACATTCTTCCTTCAACTTCCTGCAGTGTGGACAGCACCAGTACATGAGTTAAGGTACTTCAACTACACAATTAACTTACCTGAAGTCGCATATTTTAAGTCAACTTCATCCTGTAGTGTAGACACACCCTCTAACTAGCACAGTGCTAGAGTCCGAACACCAAACCAGGAGTGCAGGGCAGGGGTCGGTAACCTACAGCACACGTGCCACTTAATGGCTCGTGAGCAGACTTTCAGGGGCGCGCAGGTGGGAGCTCAGTCCTGCCCCTCTTCTCCGGCCCAGCTGTTGCAGAATGCTCCCTCCTCCCTGCATCAGGTTAAGCTGCAGTGGGAGGAAGCAGCATTGGGGCTGAGGCTCCTCAGTGGCGTCTCAGCCGGGACCAGAGGTGCTTCTGCCATGATCTGGGGACAGCCCAGAATTGCATGGCAGCAGGGGCCTCTGGGGTTGGTGCCAGACCACGTGGGCCTGGGCAGTGGCAGCAGGGCCTCCTTTTGGGGCAGCCCAGGATAGTGTGGCCATGGCTGTTGCTGCAAGGGGGCTCAAAGCCAGGTAAGGTCCCCCCACACTCCAATCTACTCATTCCCCTACCCCCACCAAGACCCACACCCCCAGCTTGCTCTGACACCCTCCCTCCTGGTCAGATACTTCACCCTGCTCCTGCACCTTCCCTTCTGGCCTAGCCAGACACCCCACCCTGCTCCTGCATCCACCGTTGCTGCTGCACCCTCTTTCCTGGCTACACACTGCACCCTCCCTTGCTCCTGTTCCCCCCACCTGGCCAGACACTCTATGCCCAGCCTGCTTCTGGCACCTCACCTCCCTCCCAGATCCTGCAGCCCTGTCTTACACGCTGTACACCTCATTTTTGTCCCTATCCCAGAGTTTAATGAGGGCCATAAAATCCACTAACTCCAGAAAAGTAAATCAGGTCTGTGGGAAGCCCTGAACCTCAGTCCCCCCCCACTTCCCCTCACCAGAAGGGGAAGCTAGGGCACCAGAAGAGTGAAGTGTCTCAGTCGGGGGCCACATCAGTGAGGGCTGGAGGTTGTTTTTTTGTTTGTTTTTTTTTTTTGCTTCTCACTTATGTGGTCCCCAACTGATTTTTCTGTGGGTCAGTGACTCCTGACACAAAAAAGGTTCCCCACTGCTGCCATAAAGAAAGAGAACATGGAAATCTTGTGTGGTGGACAAAGTTTAATCAAACATAACATGAGAAATTTAAAACGCTTAATCAGTTTCATAATTTAAATTAAACCGTTCTTCCTAGCTGCAACTGGTTAAGAAAATATGGTCAGCATACCCAGCCTGCCCTTGCTTCCCCTCCCCATTCCTCCCCCCTTCTCTAGGCGCACAGATCCATGAAGTTAAATCTTGGTATGGCGCTTCTGAAAGGTTGCCAACCCCTGCACTAAAACGTAAGATCTGTATTTTTCTTTATTAATGAAATGGCTGTAGTAGGACTGTCATTGACTTCAGAAAGCATTACCGGCACTCAGACTTGTACATAGAGGTGAAGTCAAATCGCTCCACCTCTGAAAGGTTGCTGATCCCTGGTGTAGGGTAGGGAAAAGTGAAAGTTATGAGAGATGCACATTATTAGCAGGGATGACAATTTAAAGTGAGTATGGGAAATCTTTCCTTCAACGTAACTACATGAAGAAGAAAAAAAAAAAAAAAAAAAAAAAAAGTCACCATGCATAACATTTGAACACTGGATTTTAAGTGACAAGCCTGCTCTATTCAGTTTTGTTTTCATTTATGCTTTCCTTCAGTGAGAGTTCCTGTAATTTAACTGTCAAATGTAGTGACCCACATTAACCTTCTGTAAGCAAATCACTCATCTTGTTATTTCATGCCAAACACTTTGCCTTCAAAAAGATTTATAGTGAGAGATGCTAGCTGGTCAGTAGCCATATGATTAGAACTTTCTTATATTGTTGCATCTCCCCTCTCCCGCCCTCAAATCTGATTAAGATTTCTTTTCTTAGGTGTAGAGAACAAATGAAGGGAAGAGGACTGTTTCCTGGAATCTGTCCTATTCAGAAGTTCTCTTAGTCTCATCAGGAGAAGTAGTTTGTTACCAATACCAAAGAATATAATTGCAAATAATTGCTTGCTTCAGGCTTTACTAGCACCTCTTAATAAGCTTCCAAATTATGCAATGCCACGGAGCTGCAGTGATTTGCCTTGGCTTTGTGGCCATGCTTCAGTGCACACACTTGAAGTGTCATTTAAAATATGGCTGGGTCTCAGAAAGAAGAATCTCCATAATTGACAGCAATGCATCAGAATAGAGGCTCACACAGACAGATGTGGGGGAGGGGAGCAGGCAGAGAGTAATCACATGTGAGGAAACAGGCATAGTTTACTAGACCATTTGCCCCAGGTAATTGAAAGGTATTTACACTGAAGGAGGCAATAAATGAATAAGGCAGAATTAATTATACATTGTTGAGCACATTTGGCTGGGAAATGAAAAACAAGTTAACAGGTAGTTTTAGTGCTCTGGATATAGCTTCCCAAGCAGCATAATTTGCTCAGATTTAGGTATTTGTAGAAGCAAATAATTTTGCCTTTTTTAAAGTCACCATTTCCTAAATGACATTTTCAAAATAAAGTAGCTGGAGCAATTTGATCAGAAATAGGAAGACTCCCGATATCCTCCTCTTCCAAAGGCCGTTCTTAGATGGGATATCACCTGAAGAAGTGGGCTGTGCCCATGAAAGCTCATGATATCTACATGTTTTGTTAGTCTTAAAAGTGCTGCCAGACTATTTGTTGTTTAAGTTTCTCCTGTTACAGACTAACTCAGCTACCCCCTGAAACTTAGATGGGACATCATGCACCCTGGGTCACTAGACAGATTTGAGAAACTTTTCGATGGTCTAGGTCAGTGGTTCTCAAACTTTTTGGGCTCCAGAGCCCTTTACATGCATAAAAATTTATGCAGAGCCCCAGTGGTCCACTGATTGTATGTGTTGTGCCTATCGATGTTTCCAGTTTGTCAACCTCACGGAGCCCCTGGAGAGGTCTCGCGGAGCCCTGGGGCTCCATGGAGCACAGTTTGAGAAACACTGGTCTAGGTCACAGTGGTTCCCAACCTGGGGTCCATGGAGCCACAGGGGTCCACGATGGTACTGTCGGGCGTCCACGGAAAGTTGAGAAGAGGAGAGGAAAAGTCAGGATCCAGCCCACTGTGGGACTGGGACTGCCATCAGGTGACTCTCGCCCAGGGCTCAATGTTTGCCACCAGCTGCACACACGCTACCTCCCGTTCTAGGGATGGGATCTTGATACCCCAGGAGGCACCATCCATCCTCCCACTGCCAGCTGTGCTGCTGTTTACACTCCAGTCCTCTCCCTCCTCCCAGTCCTGCAGTGGGCCTGATCCTTATTTTAGCCTCCTCCCCCCCCCCAGGGCTCTGGGCCCAGCCAAAGTCAGAGTGCAGGGACAGGAGCTGCCTTTGACCACAAGAGCCCCCTCACCGTATCTTCCACAGATGGGCAGGGAGATGGCAGGAGTGGGAACTGAGGAAGCAGCACAGGTCAGGGGACATGCTGGCCACTGCTTCCTGGGGGGGGGGGGGGGGGGGGGGGGGGGGGAAGAGAGAAGGAGGGAAGGGTCCATAACATTTTAACAGATTGAAAAGGGGTCCATATGCTTGAAAAGATCGGGAATCACTGGTTTAGGAGATGAGAGGATGCAGACTAAAAGCCTTCATCCTCTCAATAGGCCTTTTATGGCGATACTTGTTTAATTGTAGGTTTGGTTCAATATAGTAGGAACAGATGTTCTCTTCCTAATTCTAGACTAAAAACCACCACCATGAAGCTGGTACTGAGGGGCTTTAGAACCCACTCTAGTTTTTCCTTTGTCAAGATGAGACATTTGACTGTTTCTTGAAGACTTTAGACTAGATTAGTGGATGTATTTATAGTAGGGGGAGTCATATGAAATCGTTTTTTCTTCTGCATCTAGCATAGCAATTCTTCCCTCAAGCAGCTCAGCTTTTCTGACCTTTCTACACTACCCCATGATCCAACTGCTGCATAAATTTAACACTGATACCATCAGCAGAACAATGTTAAACACATTGTTAACCAAAACTCTCCATATTATTTTATTTAATCAACCTAAAGGCAAATCCTACACTGATCCAACAAGAGGAAGCAGCACTGATGGCAGATATATCCATTTCTTCACTGGAAGGGCCTCAGGGTGAATCTGGGAATACATAGTCAGGTATCCCTTTCAGGTGTTCATAACAGGAACAGCATGCTTTCCCAGACAGCATATGTATGCTAGCCAGTTAGTGCATGTATCCATAGTAGGATAGAATATGTGTAGGATACAATGTGTGCACCAGCCAGTTGCGGGAGACTAGGCATGACTGAGGCAAACATTCTGGGAACGCAAGGACAAGTTGATCAAAAATACCCATTGTGACGGGGTGCAGTCACAGATAACCCCTCGGGATGCTTCCCAGGGTGCTGACATGGCCACTGCCACTCTCCTTCCCACTCTCTGGGGCTCTTCACCACCCGGTCCTGCTAGGCCAGCTCCACTGGTCTCCCCCAGACAAGGCCCCGAGCTGAGGTCCCTGCCTCCACCGAGAAGCAGTACAGACACTGAACCTCTTCAGGTCCAAGGAGAGTGCAGTTTAGGGCCCAGCTTCCTGAGAATTAGGATAAGGAAGAAGTGGCTTACCCCAAAGAATTAGATAAAGGTAAGCCACCTTTAAGAATGAAAGGGGGAAGGTGCACACTGGTTGCCCCCCCCCCAGGTAACAATGATTTACACCAGGTCTGATAGAAAATAAAAGTGATTTTATTAAGTAGAAGCAGTAGGATTTAAGTGATAAGCAAGAACAGGCAGAGCAAAGTAGGTTACAAATCAAAAGAAACAAAAAACGCTTCCCTAATTCTACACTGAAACCTTAGTACAGACTTACTCAAACTCACCTTAAAACCTCTTTTCAGCTGCCCCTCCAAACCAGGGCTGTCTTCCCACCCTGGGGGTCTTCAGCTCCTTTCCTTCAGGTGCTGCCCAGCCAAAAGACCAAGGCCTCTCCTCTCCTATTCTTTGTGTTAAGGAATTGAGGCCACTCCCTACCAACCACTGCTCAGACTTAAGGACAAAAGAGATTCATAGTTGCTCATCAAGACTTTGAAGGTAACACCCTCTGTGTCTCTTGTTCACGCATTTGAAAGCCATAAAGTACTCCCCCATCCATGTGTATGTATAATTTGTGTGTGTAAAATTAGACATCAAAGAAAGAAACAGAACCAGTGGATCATGACATGAAGATTGATGGTTACATTAAATATTTGTTCAAGGCACCTCTGAGTTACATAAATTCATGTCCATAAGTCCATTTCATAAAGCATGGAGGGAGGGTCTGCCACACCCATATGAAGTATCAATGCCCATTTAAGTCAATGGGAGTTCATCCTGGAGGGAGAAGGGAGGGGTGGGGAAGAGAATCAGGCCAACTGAGATGTTTAAATATGGATTCAGAAGCCTAACTGTATTACCCATTTTGGGGCATCTTACCTGTCATAGCAGCCTGCTCTCTCCAATAGCACTCTCATAAGGAGGTCCAGGGAAAGATCCTACCCTGCTACTTTAATAGAAGGATGGAACCTGTAGATAATTCCAATAACATCAGAGCATGGGGATAGTGAACTGTGAGCCATCATATAGTGAATTGGATTCAGATGAGAACAGCCATACTGGGTCACACCAAAGGTCCCTCTAGCCTAGTACCATGTCTGACAGTGACTGATGCCAGGTGCTTCAAACTGCAGTACAGTTCCTCCTCAGATTGGCTGTAGAGTTCTGATTCTCTTAATGACTACTGCATGGTTTCTCAATAAAGCATATTATGAATATACTTATACATACTCAGCAGTGCTATGGCTCTCAGCTATCCAGCTGTGGTCAGCAATGTACATGTGTTTGAAGTTAAGCATAAGTTGCTTTGTTGAATCAGGGTCCATAAGCCCAAACAAGTGTTATGTTAACTTCTGCACCTCCATCCAACACCACCACCTAGTCCCACATATTACACAGTAGTTTTTTGGTTTTTTTTTAAATGATTAATTGCAATAGAGGGATGAGACAGACTTAGCCTTCCCCACAGGGTAGAGAAGATTTTTGAAAAGCTAGGGTGAAACATTGAGGGCTGGCAGCAGCAGGAACCATGTTGGTTGTGGATGTATAAAATAGATTAGCTTCTGTCCTCACAACTCTTATAGAGGAGGAAAGCATATGTACATCTAAACAACAAAACCAGCAAGCTTAATAGTGCTAATAGGTTGACAATTTTAGTTTATTTTTTTATTTGCTTTTCAAAAGTTTAGGATTTATTCTAGTTTGATATTCAGACATTCAAATAATTCTTAGTCTGCATTCACAAGCAGTTTGCAGCTGATATTTGATATTCAAAATTGAATATTAAATCTAAACTAACCAATGGCAATCACAAGCTGTTTCAGTTCTCTGACAATGTAACTGAGTCCTCAAATCAGGCTTCTGGAGTGAACACTCAGACCAATTCAAAATTCTTCCTTCAGGTATTGATTTAAATTGGTATAAGTAGTGTGTATAAAACTGACCATCAACTGACACAGTAGCTATTTTAGAGGTGACCTATGTTGAGTTTGTAATTTTAATTACCTACAGAGGTCAAGAACAGGACAATGGAAGCTCATTGTAATGCCCAACACCTCCTGCAAGAGCTGACACAAATTCAACAAGACTTTTAGTCTTGGTCTACACGAGAAAATAAAGTTGACTTAACTACATTGCTCAAGGTTAAAAAAGAAAAAAAAACGGAGTTATAACAACTTTAATTAAAAACCATGAGTTTTGGAAGGGATATAAACCTTCGTTCTTCAGACATAAGCGGATTTCTAATTAACAGGTATTAGGAAGTCTCAGAGGGTTAGCAGTGGTAGTCTTTTTAAAGTTACAGACGAGTAGTCCTTTAGCACCTTAGAGACTAACAGAAAGAGAGAACGAGAACGAACACCAAGAGCTTTCGTGGGCAAAACCTACTTAGGTATCAGGAAGATACCTAAGTGGGAAGATAATGGCAGGCTGCTACTTTTCATGCATCTTCCTCCTGTGCAGTTGATAATGACCACTATCTGAGATGAAATACTGGAGCAATCGAATACACCAATTCCTATGCTTCTATTCACAGGAAGTTGAGTATTTAAACAAATGTTTATGGAATCTTTAAGGTATTAAAATCCAGTTCTGTCTGGTAGCTATATCCTGAGCCAATACATTCTTCCTTTGTCCTTGGATTTTGCGTAGTCCAGAATATGGTTACTATCTAACAGTAACATTAAATACTGTATGCAGTCAGTCAACACTGATGAACATGTCAGCTTGAATTGGAGCATAGCTCCTCTTGCTTCATAAGCTAGCCATATATGATCATTAGTTGTATTGTCAATTTAGTTATACTAATATCGATATAGTAGAATAGTGTTTGCTTTTACTGATGTAATGAAGAGAAATACTGGAAAGTGCTGTTAGCACTACCAGGTCTCTAGTTCCATGAATATTTTTCAGATTTAACGAAAGTGTTACTTGTGGTGACACTGGAGAATTTAACCACATCCATGAAATGCTATCCTTTTTTACTAACAATATAGTGCTTTTAGTAATGAGCATTGATTAATGTATGCATTGAACATATTAATATTGCAACAGTATAATGCACCCATTAGGCAAGGCTTTCCAAAATGTAACTATTAAGGCATTTTTACCCTTGGAGAAGGATAGAAGAGTTCTCTTCACAGGGATAGCTGGAAAAAAATATTATGCACTGATTTTACTGTGCATTCAGTACAGCTCATTTTAAAGAAGCCAAGGTAAAACATTTTTTTAGACACAAGTGCTATGTTCTAAATCTCTCAGTTCATAGTGTTCTTGGCATGAAGTATTTACAGTGAGGGCAGAAAAAATGATCTTCTATTTATCATCTCTCTCTTGATTGGATTCTTTTGGCACATGTTCCAAACTGGCCTTACATAACCTTCAGGAATAACAGTGCTAGGATTGCCAGCTTTCACATTGTAAATAAGCAACCCTGACTTTTAATACATGCTGAAATGCAAGCTACTCCTGCTTCAAAGTAAGGCTGAAAACAAGCAAATCCCTAAAAAGGCCCCCAGTCTATGTGACTGGATCCCTCAGGGTGCATTTTGTGGGCCCATTGCATCCCCTGAAGTCTATCCTGCCCCCCTTTGCCCTTTACCTCATGTGCCTTTCCATGCCCTTGTGCCCCTTCCACCCTATTTGGGCCTCCCCTTGCTCCCCATACCTGCCTCCTGGCCCTTAGTACCTCCCCCTCCCTTTAATCCTTGTGCCACCCCTTGCCCTTACTCCTACAATGCATCATCATGCCCTGGCTGTCCAGCAGGGCACCCTGCAGCCACTCTGTTGTGACACATGCAGAGGCTCAGGCAGGAACTAGTCTGGACTGGAGCTTGAGTCCACATGCACAGGTCTGCTGGATAACATGCAGGAGTGGCTTAGAGGGGTTTCTCCCCCTCCCCCATGTACCAGCCAGGCTCAGGGCTTTTCTTCTCACCCTCCAGAGTTTTAAACAAGTACAGGACTCCCTCCTCCCCAGGTCCCTGATCACCTTCCCACTGTACTTTCCTGGCTGGGGAGGGAGAGCAGAGTCCCAGGCTCAGGAGCTGAGTGAAATAACTGCAACTTTTAAGTACGGATATAATAGTATAGTCGATTAACCAATAAGCTTTTGCTTATCAGTTAATGCCACCACGGACAGGTGCTGCTGCCACCCCACGCTGCTCCCTTTGTATCAGAGGAAGCAGTGCAGGTCAACAGGCAGCTGGTCCACAAGGGGAGCCTCACAGACCAGCTCCTGCCTGGCACCCCATGCTGCTGCCTCTGATTCAGAGGGAGCAGCATGGAGTGGCAGGGGGCTCCTTGGGAGTGGGACCAGAGTGCACTGGCTGCCAGCCCCAGTGACTATAAAATAGTGGAGTCATGAGATTGACTATTCAGTAAACCAATATTTAACATCCCTACTTTTAGTCCCTTAAGAGTCACATGCATGCTGCTAGTGTGTACAGGCATGCAACAGGAGAGGTAAGGGGAGAAGGATGCACCATCAATGACTTCATCCAAGTTCATCTGAGTCAAGCCTTCATTCAGATTGCCTGGAACCAGGAGTGGACAGGCTGCAGAAGCTAATTAAAAACAAAAAGCCACAGGCCACTGTAGAAGTCCTGAATGCAAAAAGGACCCCGGTCAACATGCAAACAGGAGCCAACACATCCTGAAAGAAGCTGAATTTCCACCTATTTTTGGCAGACCTGTACCAATTCATTATAGGAAAAAACTGCTAGTGAGGGTTTGCACTGGTAATGGCAGAAGGGAAATTGAACTTCTCAGTTGGAGAGCAGGGCATCTGCAGTTGGAAGCACCACAACCAGAACCAGGGCTCTGGCCATGGAACTGACAAGAAGAATCAGGACCACAGATTTGCCACTGACTTCAGTAGGAAGCAAATTAGGACCCTGGGTTCTTCAGCTGTCATGAAACAAGACTAAAATAGGATGGACTAAAATTAGTATTTATAACCCACACCACCACCCTCCTCGTACTATTCATCACCCTAAAAATAGAATGCATAAAAAAAATAAGTCTTACCCTACATGTCAAACAAGTGCAATAGGGAAAGAGTCTCACAGGGGAGAAAGGGAGAGTGTTAATTTATGGCCAGCAGTGGTCATTCTAGATCAGGGTGGGGAACCTTATTTGGGTTGGGGGCTGTTGACCCACAGAAAAAAAAAAAAAAAAAAAAAAAAAAAAATCAGTCAGGGGCTGCACACAAAAAACCCTACCCAAACCCTCACTGATGTGTCCCCCAACTGAGAAGGAGAAAGTCTCTCCCCATATTCTCCTTGCACGCCAGAGCCTTGGGGTGCCCAGGCTAATAGATTGTGTGCACTTCATCCCCATAGTAGGGCAGCATAGGGGCTGGAGCACAAGCACAGGTTCTGCACTCAGGGGCCACATCCAGGCAAGCCAGGGGCCACATCCAGCCCCTGGGCCTTAGGTTCCCAACCCCTGTTCTAGATGGTACTTGGTCCTGCCAAGAGTACAGAGGACTTGACTAAATGATCCTTCAAGGTCACTTCTAGGCCTATGTAAACTCAGTATTCTTCTCCAGAAAATGGTGATATAGCTCTTGTGCAAGAGCTAATCAGTAAGAAAATGTCATAAATACTAAAGAAAAATTGTTCTCTACCACTGTACTGCCATGGGCAATACGCCTGTAACCTCTACATCAATGTCATTACTAGAGCTAATGGGGAGATTTTTTTTAAAAACACACACACACAAACTCACACACCTCCAAATGCCAATTTATCCAAAGACATGGGAATTTGAAGGTTTCACCAAAAGGAGCCAAGAAAGGCTTCTCAGGTTCTTCAAACCAGGAAGAAAAACACCAACCTCTTGCTATTCTGAGGTGAAGTATTAGTTGGTAGCTCTTCCTCCCACTGCCTCCCCCCACCAACGAAAACATGAGATTTCAGTTTGTTGCAGGACAAAAAAAAAAAAACCACACAAACACACCACCACCAAACAAACAGTTTGAAAAATTCTCATATAATTGAGTGAAGTTTTCCAGCCAACCCTAGATGTCTGCCTGCACAGATCCTGGCTCAGAAGAGAAAAAGAGCAAAGGCTTTGAGATCCTTGGACAAATAAGGTTCTATCTTTTTGGTTGCTGTTGCATCTGCTGTACTGGTTTCAGAATTTAGAGAAGAAACCTCAGTTTGCAGGGTGGAGATTGAAACAATACAATGAGGCACTAACAATCAAAGTTAACATTTCTTCTGTTGCTACTGCCCTCCTGTGTTGCTTTTTCAGATGTGCTCTTACCCTCTTAACTCAGCACTGCAGTAAAACATCTCCAGCCAAACAGCAGCAAGCATGTGAAAGCCAATCAAATAGCTGGGGAAAGGAAGAAGGGGAGAACAGACTGTGACTCAGCAATGTGCTTACTAAAAGGCAAAAAAAAATTAATCTTGGAAACAAGCCTCTAATATAAACAGCCTCAGACAATAAAATACCTAACCAGAAGGCACCACTTTCCTGACACTGTAATCACCATTATTTATAACTGGATGCTATTGTAATTGTAGTGTTCTGTTTTTTTTTTTTTTTAAATGAAACCTTCACAGTTCTGATCTTGTTCTCTCTTACATGCACTTACTTACAATAGTTAATAACTATCGTAGCTGTTCACTTCTTAAACATATCACTTCCAAAACTCCAGTTCAAGATCCCGCTCTCATTTAGTCTGTAAGCCTCATGTTGGTCAGCACATTTTACGTATAAGATACCCCATTAAAATTCCTTATCTTGGACCCTGGCTTTTTCCACATAGGGCTTGTCTAGACTGCATGCCTCTCTCGAAAGAGGAAGGCAAATGAAGCAGATGGAAATTCAAATGAAGTGCAGATTTGCAAATCTCATGCTTTACTTGCATAATTGCGTGTGAGTGCTTTTTCAAGAGGGTTTAAAAAAAAAAACAAAAAACAAAAAACAAAAAACAAAAAACAAAAAACAAAAAACAAAAAACAAAAAACAAAAAACAAAAAACAAAAAAAAACCCCACAGTCTAGACAGGGTTCTTTTGAAAAAGACCACAACAACCCTTTTTCGAAAGAACCTGTACTCATTTTTTCAGGAGTACAGGTTTTCAAAAAAAGGGGTTCCCCCCAAAAGAACCCCATCTAGACTGTGGGTTTTTTTGAAAAACCCTCTTAAAGCGCTCACATGCAATTATGCAAATTAAGCACAAGATTTGCAAATCTGCACTGCATCTGAATTTTCGATCTGCTTCATTTGCATTCCTCTTTTGAGAGGGGAATGCAATCTAGACATAGCCATAGTGATGGAAGCAGGGTCTAAATCAATGCTTCCATTGCAGGCAGGTGGAATGGGAGATAAACCCTGGGACTATGTCTACGCTGCCCCCATTTTGTGCAAAAAATATGCAAGTGAGGCAAAGCATGGGATATCACCGTGCCTCACTTGCATAATTAATGAGGCTCCATTTTTGCACAAGAGGCTTTTGCCCAAGAGCTTCCCCCCCCCCCAGGAATAAAAGGCAGAAGAACAGCTCTTGCACAAGAGGGGGGTTTTGCACAAAAATGGAGCCTCATTAATTATGCGAACGAGGCACAGCAATATTCCATGCACCACCTCATTTGCATATTTTTTGCACAAAACCGGGGCAGTGTAGACATAGCCTGGGTGTGTCTATGTAAATAGAGTTTGCTCCTGCTTTGCTTAGATGTGTTAGATATTCGGATGTTACAATGGTGTTTTGCTCATTGTAATCAACTTGGCTGGTGTTGGGTCACAAATTGTGTTAACACTAATTGCAATGTCTGTAATTACTGTGGGAGTACAAAAGAGCCTGTGCTTAACCTGGTACAAAGGAGACATCTGGCATAACTAGACTGTCAGTGTAAATAAACTTGGTGGACAGTGACTCCACTTCCAGAATCCAGTGAGATTAAGCTGGGGAGGGAGGACTGAGTCAGCAAGCTCCATGCCCTTCAGGTGTGAGCTGTAAGACTAGCTCAACCTGTTTCTCCCCACTGTTTCAGTGATCGAGCTAAAGATAGGCTCCATAAGGAGCCTCTTATTTAAATTTATTCTAGTGGATGCTAGAATTTCTTGTGGCTGGACTGTGCTTGGGCCAAGAGCTGAAATCACCAAGTTTGGCCCAGAGCCAAATCCATTACGAGTCAGCAGAAGCAGCAAGCGGATGGTGACAGAGCTCAGCAGCAGAGAGATGTGGTGAGCGGCCAGCAGAGCGGTGGCATGACGAGCGGCCAGCAGAGCAGCAACAGAGAGGCGTAATGAGCAGCCAACAGCAGCGGCAGTGACCTGAGACAAGTAGCCAGCAGGACAATGGCAGCGAGCAGATGGCTGCTCACTTGCCATCTGAGTGAGTAAGATGCCTCTTTACTGGCCCCACCTCCCAATCAAGATGGGAGGTGAACTCTACATCTGCCCTGGCCAAGGGCAGCAACTGTGGGTGGAGTGCAGGAGAAGGGTTGGGCATGTGATGGGGACATTTACATTGCTGGATTTAAGAACCTAAGAGGAAAAGGACATTGCCCAATCTATTTGGGCAGGACTGTTACTCATGACTTTGGTTATGAACTCTGGGTGTTGTCCCAATTTATGCCATGTTACTTCCCTCCCCTTTTATTAAAAAGTTTCTTTATATACACTCAGACTTCGTGCTTTTGAGTGGGGAAGCATTGCCTCTCAGAGGCACCCAGGGAAGTTGTGTGAATTTCCTAGGTTACTGGGTGGGGGCTTGAGCCAGTTCTGCGTTGGATGGATGGAGAGGAACCCAGCCCTGGCTGCTGCTGGCGCTACCTGGCAGAAGGGTTACAGTAAGATCTCCTATGCCTAGGAACAGATTTTCCCCCAGACAGGCACCTTACAAAAGGAAAGGCAGAAACAAGAAAAGATGGCCTGCCAGTAGAGAAAGACAGCCACTAACGTAACAGGAAGGCTAACAACTCTACACCCTCAAAGTAGTATTCCCCTTCTTTTGCCAAGCCTAGCCAACTTGCAGAGAAGGAAGCAAAGGGGAGGGACTTCCTGCCTATATAACCCCAGAAGGTTCATCTTCAAAGACTCAAGACGATCAGTCTCTATACTGGCCATGAGTGTATTGGTCCAAACCAGAGCAATATCCTTGAAAGTGAACTCTTTAGCTGTAAAGGGGTGCGTCCCACCCAACGTGAGAAAAATGGAAACTCATTTTATCCATCTCTGCCCTGAAGAAGCTACCTTAAAGGTTGCAATACAATTGGTGGGTTCCTTCCCCCCCACCACCTAGTTTGGTTTGTAGTGCTCAGAGCTGTTTAACCCTCATGAACTCAAAGTATTAACTCATTGTTTACAGCTTTGCATAATGAACAGAAGACCTACACTCATGACAGGAGCCAGCGACAGCATATTTTCAGGCAGTAAAGCAAAACAGAAGCACAAGAAATATAAATTTTGCTTTTATATCTTTCGCATCCAAGTCTCTTCTCAGATCTACTCAGCTGTATTCATCTTTGAGATCCATCCCCTTCTCTCTGTACACAGCTTCCAGGCCCAGCCATTTTGAATTACAGCTGTATGAAGCTAGGTAAATGACTCAGCAGTTATCCATCTGAAGCCCAGTGCTGGGTTCTAGCACCTCAGTCTAGAGTGACTCAACAGAACAGTCTCAGTTTCTTCCTGTACCATGTCTTAGAGTCTGCCTTCCTGACACTGTGTTCTACGTAGACACTAAGGCTATGTCTAGACTACATTCCTCTTTCAAAAGAGGAATGTAAATTAAGCAAATCGAAAGTGCAAATGAAGCACAAATGTAAATATCCCATGCTTCATTTGCATATTCACATCTGAGCACTTTCAAAAAAGGGGTTTTCAAAAGTGAAAGCGCAGTCTAGAAGTGGTTCTCTTGAAAAACCCTTTTTCGAAAAAGCGTTCGGATGTGAATATGCAAATGAAGCGTGGAATATTTCAATTTGCCTAATTTACATTAGACATGCCCTAATAGTCTATATTTTGGCTATAAGACAAAAATCATCATCATCTATATTACATAGGGATGTAAGTAACTAGTTGACTATCCGATAAGCATAAGCTTATTGGACAGTCAAGTAGTGACTCTACTAGTCACTTCCCCCCTGCCCTTGCAGGGAGTAGGTGAAGGCACACCAAGGGGGGGGGGGGGGGAAAAAGGAGAGAGAGAGAGAGAGAGGAGCTGGAGTTGGTGCTAAGGGGAGCCGGTTTAAAAGCTGGTTCCCCCCCAGCATTGTCTCCATGGGGGGCAAGGGAAGCAGAGGCACAGTGTGAATGGAGACTGAAGCACTCTCCACTCACACTGGTTCTGACTGCTGCGCTTCTGTTTTTGAAAGCTACGAGAGCCCTGAAAGGCTCTTGCTATATTTCAAAGGCTGAAACTGCAGTTCCCCTCTGCTCTTCTGCCTTTTAAATGTAGTGAGAGCCACAGCTCCCCCTTATCGACTAGTCAATGGAAATTCCATCGACTACTTGATTAGCTGATCAAATTTAACATCCCTCATATTATAGTATCATCCAAGGACCCCCAAAAGGACTATGGCCCTAGTCTGCTTAAAAAAAAAAAAAAAAAAAAAAAAAAAAAACACACCACACACACACACACACCAGTCCTCCCTTAGGGACAATGGAGGTTGCAGTGCCCTTGGATTATTCTCCTTACCTTCTCCATACCCCTTGGCTTACTCCAAATGAGTTCTCTGCTCCCCTCACTGCCCCAGCCTCCTTTGCATGCTCCCTCTGGTCCTCCACATATGGTGATGTTGCTCTCTGACTCTCCTTGTGACTGCAGAGGAGCCCAAATCAGTGGGGCCATCCTTACCCACACACATAATATGCAGTTGTATAGGACACCCACAAATTTGGGGCATCATAAGGTCTTAATGGCCACCCACCTGCCTCTTCCTATCCCTTCCGTTGCTCTGTTTCATCTGGAGAGGATGTAGTTAAGTAAAAAAGCCTGCCAGACCTCTTAGCTGAACAGTCAACCTGTGAAAGAGCCATTCAAGTGGTAATGAAGCCATTCAGCAGGCATTTGCCAACCCAGATATACAGGAGCGGTTTCTGAATTTTCTGTGTTAGTTAACAGGCCCTTAGTTTTAAAATATTTTGTTAGTGTTAGAGATAATTAAAAAAAAACCCACCAAAATTCATCCTCCCCTCTTTGCTGCCATAGTGCATAGGGGCACCAGTTTAAAAGTACTACATAGGGCCCCATAAATCCTGAGGATGGTCCTACAAATCAGTGTCCGAGTTGGGATGAGAACTTCCCAAATGCTTAGAAGAGTTTTGATCTGGAGTTCTCTGTTCTAATGGACACTACTTTTGCCAGTCAAGCTTGTGATCGGCAGAAAATTAGTTCTTCAAGTGGCCATCAAGCAGCATGTTGCAAAGTTTGAGAGCTTCAGACACAGATTGACTAGCAGCCTTCTTGATTAGAAACAGGAATTAAAAAAGCACTATAGGACTAGAGAACTCCAGTGCCCTAGGCCACAGAACTGAAACAGATGGTGAGATCTAGGGAATGATAACCACAGGATTAGACTTGCCAGCCGTGCACCCTGACTAGTATCAAGAAGAAGGGTAAGTCTAAAACTAAGTCACAGGGACTAAAGTGAAGTTTACAAAAGCAATGTTTTGTCAACACTTATCAGGCACAGAGACAAGCCAATCATAATGAAAAGAAGAGCATGTGTGCTTTAGATAGGCAGTTTAAAAGGGTTTTTGGGGTCAGACTGCAGCAACTGGTTTAAAAACCAAGGGGCCTCTTGTCCTACCAATTTGTAGGAGATTAGCACATATAACCCCCATTAATGCTAATATGTGCATAAATCCCCAGCACAGGGATGGGAATAGAGAGTGCCAAAGTGCCTGGGAACATACGGGATGGGCGGGAGGAAAACAGCAGATGCTTTTTTATTTAAAAATCTGAGAGAATTATGCATGGCAAGGCTCTGACATCATAGCTCCATTTAAATCAATGGAGATAGGTTAATTTATACAGTGTAGGAATCTGGCCTTTTGAGAAATGGCCTGTGTAAACAAAGAAGCACTAGTCAAGACATCTTTTCATCTATAAAGTTTTCAAAGGATATCTTAGTAATAAACATCTGTCAAGGTTACCATAAAAGCACCTACTGGGCAATTTCTTGGAAACCAACAAACTCTGAAAGAGTTTCTCGGATGCTCCCAATATCTGGAGCTTTCAATTGCTTCAATTTTACATATGAAAGCAGCACAGAACTGATATCCAAAAGGTGTGTAGCAACCCATGGAAGTCAGTGAGGGAACAAATACAGGGACTGTACTGCCTTTAGAACACTGAAAGTCATAAACACTGACTTGGTAGATAAATCTTGTGCTACCTGTGAAAGTTTATGAAGAACTTTATTTATAATCAAACACGTTAAGTGCCCTATCACTAAGGCCCCTGACTAAGGGTGTCATATTTAAAGAATTAGATTCAAGTTTTAGAAGCTTCTGGGGGTAGCCAAGTTAGTCTGTACGGGGGGGGGGGGGGGGGGGGGGGGGAAAAAAAAAAAAAAAAAAAAAAAAAAAAAACACACAACAAACCACACAAACACACACCACACACAAATGGTCTGGTAGCACTTGTTTTGTTAGTCTATAGAGTACTACCAGACCATTTGTTGTTTTATTCAAGTTTTAGTTAGTTCACCCTTACAAACAGGGTAGGTGATTCCTCGTGTTTATTCACATGCATATTTCCTTATGTACTCTCCCCCATAGGTGATCTCACTCAAACTCCAGGGCTGCATCTAGACTGGCATGATTTTGCGGAAATGCTTTTAACGAAAAAGTTTTTCCATTAAAAGCATTTCCGCAAAAGAGCATCTAGATTGGCATGGGTGCCTTTGCGCAAAAAACACTTTTTGCGCAAAAGCATCCGTGGCCAATCTAGATGCGATTTTGCGCAAGAAAGCCCCGATCGCCATTTTCGCCATTGGGGCTTTTTTGTGCAAAACAGTTCTTACCTGTCTACACTAGCCCTCTTGCGCAAGAATACTTGCGCAAGAGGGCTTATCCCTGAGCGGGAGCATCATAGTATTTGCACAAGAACACTGACAATCTTACATACCGCTATCAGTGGTACATACGCCAATGGTGGGAAGATAGGAGTTGCTATAGAGAACTTTTTTCTGGGTGTCTAGCTCGTGAGTCTTGCCTACATGCTCAGGGTTCAGCTGATCGCCATATTTGGGGTCGGGAAGGAATTTTCCTCCAGGGTAGATTGGCAGAGGCCCTGGAGGTTTTTCGTCTTCCTCTGTAGCATGGGGCACGGATCACTAGCAGGAGGATTCTCTGCATCTTGGGGTCTTTGAACCATCATTTCAAGGACTTCAATATCTGAGATATAGGTGAGAGGATTATTCTAGCAGTAGGTGGGTGAGATTCTGTGGCCTGCATTGTGCAGGGGGTCAGACTAGATGATCAAAATGGTCCCTTCTGACCTTAAAGTCTATGAGTCAGTGTTCTTGCGCAAATTCAAGCAGCCAGTGTAGACAGCTGACAAGTTTTTGCACAAAAGCGGTTGCTTTTGTGCAAAATCTTGCCAGTCTAGACACACCCCAGGGGTTCTGTTATTTCTATTCTGAAAAGTCTAATTCATATTCACTATGGCCCCTCTCCTTCCACCAAGCCTCATTTGGTTTCAATATCACTGGTATCACCTTGACACAGTCAAGGCAGAAATCAACAGCTGTCCTTTGAAACCCCTCCTCCCACAGCCCTCTCTACCACTGTTGATATAATCACCTTCCTATTAGTCAGAACCAGTTTCAGGCTATGCCTACACTTAAATGGTACGCAGAAAAATGGAAGCCTGGATAAGGCCAGATTGCAAATATCAACTTTGTGGATGTAAGTTTAAATATTCACTTACCATTAGCGATTGAGATTCTATGTCCTGTAAGCACCAGGGAATAGGTGTTAATTCCATTTGACTTTGAAACACCAATAACCCACATGAAACAATGCTGACATTCAGAAAGGAGGCCTGACAAAAGTATTGCATGTATGTTAGTGTGTCATTAGGTACTTCCTGTGTGCAGACACAGCTCACTGAATAAGGCAACAAAACAAATAAAGAGCTGGCACAAAAGCCACAGAGAATCCCAGGACTAACTTATAATGGAGCCACTTAAATTTGACAAAGAAAACTCATAAATGAACATTTGCAGTAGGATGTTATGAATCTATTGCTCTGCTTTTGACAACAGGTAGTTTAATAATCCACATATTAGCACAGGTTTACTTCATTATCCATATTAGAGATTATGATATGATACTCAAGTCACCTGAAGGAATTAGGGAGTCTTCATAGCCGGCCTTACTGGAAAACCTCCTCCAAATAAAAGACCAACTGGGAACTAACTGATCAATAGAATTTTAGGATACTGTTCTGCTCAGAAAATAGGAGTTCATTACACTACGCATTCGAGCATTATTTAGTTGTCTCCAAGGAAGCATAAGAACATACTAATAACCATACTGGGTCAGACCAAAAGTCCATCAAGCCCAGTATCCTGTCTGCCAACAATTGCCAATGCCAGATGCCCCAGAGGGAGTAAACAGAACAGGGAATCACCAAACAATCCCTCTTCCATCATTCATTCCCAGCCTCTGACAGAGGCTAGAGACATCATTCCTACATCCTGGCTAATAGCCATTGATGAACCTAGCCTCCAGGAATCTGTCTAGTTCTTTTGAACCCTGTTAAAGTCCTAGTCATCACCACATCCTCTGACAAGGAGTTCCATAGGTCAACCATGTGCTGTGTTAAGAAAGACTTCCTTTGGTTTGTTTTAAACCTGCTACCTATTTATTTCATTCGGTGACCCCTACTTCTTATGTTATGTGAACAAGAAAATCACTTTTCCTTTTTCCACACCAGTCATGATTTTATAAATCTCTATCATATTCCCCCCTTAGTCTCCTCTTTTGTAAGATGAAGAGTCCCAGTCTTTTTAATCTCTCTTCATATGGAACAGGTTCAAAAACCTCTAATCATTTTTGTTGCCCTTCTCTGAACCTTTTTCAATGCTAATAAATCTGTTTTGAGATGAGGCAACCAGATCTGTACACAGTATTTAAGATCTGGGTGTGCCATGGTTTTTATACAGAGGCAATAAGATGTTCTCAGTCTTATTCTCTAACCCTTTTTAATGATTCCTAACATTCTGTTCGCTTTTTTGACTGCCACTGCACATTGAGTGGATGTTTTCAGAGAACTAGCCACAAGGACTCCAAGATCTCTCTTGATTAGTTGTAGCTAAATTAGTCTCTACCTTATCTCCAGATCCAAGTTAGCTGTTCAGCTGTTGAAAGAATAAAAGACTCAAGAAACACACGTTCAGCATAGTCAGAAATCAAGTCTCAAAGTCACCTTCTTAGGGCACAGAGACACCTCACTTACCTTGTGCATCTTTTCCCAGGAAAAGCAGCTCTTGGGTATGGTATATTCATCTGTAACTCTTAACAAGAATCCCTTCTTCTAGGCAAGGTGTGTGTATAAGAGTTGTAATAAAACAATTCAAATCTAAAGGAAAGTAATTCCAAGGAGCTAGGCCCCCTTCCTCACACACACAGGAGGAGAAGCAGCCTTTCATAGTCTGCAGAAAGTCTTTAGCTCCCCTGTGGCTAAAAACTAAGAGCTTACCCTAGGGACAACAGCCAGCAAGCAAACCAGCCCATCTTCTTTTCCTAGAGGAGCAGCACAAGCAGGGCTCTTAAGCTAGTCCTCAGCAAATAACTCACTACATTAGCCTAAATCTGCTTGTTTCAGATATCACCTCAAATAAGCTGAATTACTCCTTTTAATGGTCCACAGCCAGGCGTGACAAGCCACACAGGTGTGGTAGAATCATAGAATTATAGAGCTGGAAGAGACCTCAGGAGGTCATCAATCCAGCCCCCTGCCCAAGGCAGGACCAATTCCAACTAGGCTGAAGCTGATTGTGAGGACAGAATTTTTTTCACCCTCCACACACACCAGTCAAGAAAGGATTAATCTGTTCTACCACAAACATTTTCAACACCAGATGACAAGTGCAGCAGTGACTATCCTGCAGAATCCCTAAGTAAATGTGTAATGGGGCCTCAAGGCATCAAAAACTGTTTATAGTAAAACTTCACAAGATGTCTTGGTTTGCACCCTCTGACATTTCCAGATCGCATTTCTAAATCATATTTTCCCCTAAAGTTACGCAAAGAAGCAATTAAGCCATATTTTTCTTATTAAATGAGAATTGCTATACAGCAACCCCCCCAACCCCCCCAAAAAAACCTGTTACTTTTCACTGACAGTGAGTGTTTCATGCAAGGCTCTCAAAAGGAGTACATTACTTGCCCAGCACTTCTACCTCTTATCAGGAGATAAGACTGATTTTCCATGTCAGAGAAGTATCATTAGCCTATCTGGTCAGGAACATTCTTTTGCCATAGATTTCTTCCATCTAGTCTATGCTCTTCAGGTTCTTACACTGTGCCTATCAAAGAGGTATATGTCAGTACACCATTTTCCCCTCCCCTGAAGTCCTTATTACTGCTTTCAGGGCCTGACCTCTTTCTTTCTAAATATCTCAGATCCCTTCAATCTATCTGCTCATGGGCATCATTTCTCTTTGTTTCTGCTTCCAAGTTTATTGTTCATGTTCTCTCTCTCTCTCTCTCACTGTAGCTGCCAGCCCCTTTTGCTCTCTAGCTTACACGTGCACTTTTATCGTCTCCTCGGCACCGGGTTTCAATTGCAAGCAGTGATTTGAAATCTTGGTCTCTTGCTTGGATCTGATTTTTTCTTTGAGAGGTTTGACTGAAAGTAGTCTGTGCTGAGGACACATATCTTGAATGAGAATTTGAATCTAAGAACCTCTGTAGAAAACTTATTACAGGTACTATCTTCATCTGATAAGCTAATGTAATAACAGCTGCCTACATAAATACCAATACAACTTCAGGATGACTGAATATGATTCAAACTTAGGAAGTTTGGCCTGCATCCACAGAGAGACTTAAGTGTTGCAATGCTGAGTATTGCAAGGACCAGCATTAGGCACCTAGAAAATCACTGGAGCAGCAATCAGATCCACAAAGCCTAGTTTTTTTGCTGTAAAATTTTCCTACATTCCTGTATTCCTCTCTTTGAGCACAAACATGGCTGCCTTCTTCAAGGCATCCAGACATCTAAGCCCCAGTGTGTTCCTTGAGCTAGGGGGAAGATAAAAAGAGGAGCTCCTGTCTTCACTTTGGGACCTGATTCAATAGGTATGATCAGAGCATGCCTACCGAATCAGCTCTCAGTAAAAATCTGGCTGGAGATGGTTTTGGCAATTCTCACTCTGTTATTTTTAGCCCAGGGGTTAGTGCACTCACCTGGGATGTAGGCAACCCCATGTTCAATTCCCCCCTGTGCCTGGGGTGGGCATGAGGATTTGAAGAAGGCTCCATTATCTCTGGGTGCTCAAACAACTGAGCTATGGCATACTCCCTTATGGGTCTCCTTCAGTCTCTCCTATGATTCCATCCTGGAGTCAGGTAGCTTAAGCACCTAACCCACCTCTTGTGAGAATGAGTTACCACCTCATTCCACACACAATGGCCAGAGAAGGAGCCAGGGGGCTGTAGCCTCAGTCTCCCACGCCCAGGTAGGTGTCCTAACAAGTAGGCTACAGGGTCATTCACACACACACTCTCTCTCTCTCTCTCTCTCTCTCTCTCTTTAATTAGCTACCCAAATTAGAATGTATTTCATGCTACTTACAACCTGGCTGGACCCGGAAACACTGAACGCCTTCTGGAGAGGACCCATTTTGTGAGCCTGCTAGACCAAAAAGGTGTGGAATTTTTAAAAAAAAATTACTCTAAAGTTTAAACTCTGAGATTTTTCAGCACAGCTTATCTTCTCTGCATCTCTGTTGTAAAGCCCAATCCTGCAAAACATGGTGCATTTCAATGAAGGACACTTTGCAAGATCAGAGATGTAACTTACCAGACTTCAGGACAGGGACTGTCTTTCCTGTATGTCTTATATAGCAATGAACTTACTGTCAGCTCTTAAATAAAATTAATGGAGACACAATTAGATTAAATACTGTTCATATTTTTCAAATAATGTCTTTAGGAACCCAATCCTGCTATCGGTTGAAATCAACAGCAAAACTCCCATTAACTACAGTGGCGACAGAACTGGGATATTAACTATTAGAACTGTTAAAAAATCTGATTTCCATTCCACTATTACCTTGCTTGTTTGCCTTCTGAATTCTTCTCAGCCTGGGTAAGAGAACCAGTCTAGTCATTTCCAATTTTTAGTCAGGGTTACACATGTTCCTCTGCATTGACCTTCTGCTGTAGTGTTTGGTTTGGATATGCTGCAGAAGGCAGCTTGTTTGGGGTTTTTCAAAATGTTTCTTTTGTGTGTTTTGCTTTGGAGTAGATCCATGGAAACATTTCTGGTTGCTTTAGGTTTTGAAACAGTTCATGCTGCCCAAACAACTTCTGGAATAAACTTGACCTTGCAGTGCCTTTTTAATTATATGTATTTCTCACTGACCACACAAGGAGCCAAGTGTGTCCCTTCACTGTAGAAATAACAAGGCTCAGTGTCATTGTTCTGAAGCTTTTCCTTGTGGTGGAGAGCAATAAAAGACTGAAGATTCACAAAATGTTGTCCAAGATGGTGACTCATAACAATATGACTGTGGGAAACTATTCCTGGTCATTAAATGCTGCAGCATGGGACCAACACAGACTTCCTTTTGTCTACACAGCTCCTTTTTGCGCAAAAGACTCTTGCACAAAAACGGCTGCTAATTAATTATGCAAATGAAGCACAGCGATATTCCACGCTGTACTTCATTTGCATAAGCTTTTCCAGAAAAAGCCTACAATATAGCCTTAGCCAGAGAGAGAGGCAGCACTGCTGAAGGACTGGATAATAAAACACCACCTAGCCATAGGGAAAGGAGCCTCGTCACAGCAGTTATATCTATATATAAAATCTCCAAAATAACTATACCTATGGAAAGTACTGCAACAATCACAAGAACATTTTTCCCATTCCACTTTCCATCTCCCCTGCAACATGCCTCAGACTCAGCATAAGCCCTAAATGTAGCCAGCAAAAAGCAATGTGGCACCGATGTTATGATAGGCCGAATTTAAACAGCTATATCATTAATTGCAGTTGATATCCACTAAAAATTTGGATTGTAAATATCGGTCCAAAAACACAGTCATTCAAACATATGTGTTGAATCAATTAGGGGCTGGTATTTCTCTTCTTCAAAGAAACATATTGATGTAGTGGCATATCTAAACTAGAAATAGGACCAAACTTAAATCCCTTTTCAGAAAACTCACAATCTTTTCAAAATTTTAGATCCAAAGTGCAATTTTGCACCTTAGGCCTTTCTCTAACCCAAACCCCTCCTGAAGCTGAGACTTGTGGTTCTCCTCCGACTCCCATTACAACTAATTTTTCAGAACTAGTTTCCCTGGAGGGTTATTACACTGTCTTGGCAATGTTAGAACTTTTTCTGACATAATTTTCCAAGCCTCTCTTCATGTGTTCTCCCCTAGGGAATAGACGGTGCCCAACATTCTGCCCACAGAATCATACTACACTCATATTTCCATGACCTCTCTGTCTGCCACGGTGGCAATGGCTGTTGTGTCTGAATGGTACTCATCATCATAATGCAATATACAAAGACACTTAATGTCTGGGAAGAACTTGGCTCAACCCCTAAGCAAATTCTTTTAAAAAGTCTGCAACACAATAGAGAGCAGCAATACTAGGCAATAGCCCCAGATAAGTCAGTGAGAATATTACTAAGGAAGTCAGAACATGTTTCTAAAATTTCTGAAACTCTTTCAGAGCCAGGGTTGTTTTTAAAATCTTGATGAAGAGAAACCCCTTCTTTAGATGATAACAACTCAGTGCTTTAATTACAGAGTGTCAGCATGAACTAGCCTGTTAGCAAATAGTAGCCAGGATAAATTTAGCATCAGAATTGTGCCTGATGCTTCCCCCACAGATTTCATTTCCATTGCCCATGGAGAAGCTGTTACTTATGCCTCAGCCCTGCTGCTGTCAGTGCCACAAAAGCTCTACAATTGTGTCTGAAAACTCTGGGATTGAAAAACTGAAAAAGACTTGGACTTTTCTGCTTAGAAAAGAAGAGACCAAGGGAGGAGGGGAGGTTATGATAGAGGTCTATAAAATCATGACAGGCATGGAGGAACTGAATAAGGAAAAGTTATTTACTTGTTCCCATAACATAAGAACTAGGGGACACCAAATGAAATCAATAGGTAGCAGGTTTAAAACAACAAAAAGAAATTTTTCTTCACAAAATGCACAGTCAACCTGTGGAACTCCTTGCCAGAGGAGGTTGTGAAGACCAGGACTTTAACAGGGTTAAAAAAAAAACTACAGTTTGTACCTCCCTTAACTGGGACTCCATAGTCTGGCAACATCTATGGTCTAGCATGGATCACGGATGTTCCTGGACCACAGAGCCCAGGAAGAGGGAGGTCTGGCAGCAGGGCAGAAGTGCCATAAGGGGTACTGGCAACTCAGCCAGGAGCCCAGAGTGTGTGGGGTGGAGTGGGGGAGGACAGATGGCATGGTGGGGAGTTCTGACCCCAGCAGAGCTCCCTGGCCCCAGCAGCCGGAGAGCTCTAGCCTGGCTACGGCCATGGACCTCAGGCCCCGGCCAGGGAGCTCCAACCCCAGCAGCTGCCAGGGAGCTCTGGCCCCATCCCTAGCCATGGAACTCCGGCCGCATTCTGGCTCCAGCAGCTAGGGAACTCCAGCCCCAGCGGCATCTAGGGAGCCTGGGCCAGGACCACAGCACTCTGGCCCTATCCCTCTGCCCTGGCCACAGAGCTCTGGCCCCAGCTGTGGAGCCACACGGTTGCAGAGCTCTGGCCATGGCGCTCCAGCCCAGGCAGTAGTATGGCTGGGGAGAGCCCCAGGGGGCTGAGACAGCAGCAGGCGCAGGCTGGAGCCCTAGCCCAGTGGCAGCATGACCACAAGGGGAGGGATCTTCCCTCATCTGGCAAATCCCCTCATTTGGGACCAGTCAGGTCCTGAGGGTGCTGGACCAGCAAGGTCCAACCTGTAGACAAATTCATGGAGGTCCATCAATACTTATTAACCAGGATGGGTAGGAATGGTGTCCCTAGCCTCTGTTTGTCAGTGACTGGAAATGGATGACAGGAGAGGGATCACGTGAGGATTACCTGTTCTGTTCACTCCCTCTGGGGCATCTGGAATTGGCCACTGTAGGCAGACACGATAATGAGCTAGAGGGACCTTTGGTCTGACCCAGGATGGCCGTTCTGATGTTCTTATGGGTCAGTGAGTACTGGAAAAGGAAGAGAATAGTTCTTTTAAGTTATTTGAGTCCTACCTAACAGCCTGGCTTGGGTGATTGTTCTGTGAGATCGTTGGTATTCTACTGTTGCCTTATATATAAGGAATGGTTCTGTTTCCAGTGCTCTGCATTACAGCCATGTTGTATTTTTGTAACAAATCAAATTGAAATTCCCCTAGGTTGGGTTTTAGGAAACAAAATCCTAGCCTAGATTTAGGCCTCTCCTCAGTCCTCATTTAGCCTGGCTGTATTCCACAGGTGCTTTAAAGTCACTCAGGGCAACTGCCCAGAAGCCATTTAAAAAGTCGGTATATGCCACTTTTATGTAGACAGGATATCAAATTAGGGAGGCCCATGCTAGAGCAATGAGTTAAAGGATTAAAACACGTTTACCCCACCTGGCAACCTCTTGTACTCATAGCTATAGGGTATTTTAAGGCTGCTTAAGCTTGCATTAGAATCCAACTTTGCCAATGCGTTCAATTGCTGTCTCCTAACATACAAAGGCAGTTATCTTGAGAAGGACATACTGCCATCCCCTTTCCAGAGTGCCCCCTGGCCTTGATATGCAAAGGGATGATGATGAGCATCAGAACTCCTAGCTTTTAGACACAGGAAATCACTGGAACAAGAATGGGCTGCACGGAGCTTGAGTTAGGCACCAGGGCTCCCTATATACTGAATGGGGAGAGACGAGTGCCAGCAAATGCAATTCACAACAGCCAGCTGGAAACTACTCTCCTAGAGTCAGGCAGCTTTGGCACAGTAGTCACTTCTTGCAAGACATGCCAGGAAGTAGCAGCACTACCTCATAGCTCATTGCCCAGAGATTAGAGCACTTACCCGGTATCCAGGAGACCTGTATTCAGTACCTCCCTCCCTCTCTTATTGACATGGAGAAACGATTTCACAGGGCTCTCCTACCTCTCTAGCCCCTGAGTGTGGACCAGTCTGATCGGGGAAGGGCTCCCCTCAGTCTCACATGGTGAAGCAGTTCCACTGCTCATCAGGCCAGAGAGAGAAACAGTGAGACTGACCTCTCCACTGGGGAAGTCTGCAATCCAGGGTCCAGTCCCCAGCTCCTGTGACTTTTCAAGTATTTATCTAAAATGGATCAGCTTAACCAGCAGAGACTGAGGGAGCCCCACATAAGGCTCACCCCTAGCTCTGTGGTTAAAACATTTCCAGAGAGGTAGGAGTCCCCCGTTCAAATCCTTGCCACCATTCAGGAAGCAAAGGAAACTCTCCCAGCTCTCCCACATCCCTACTTTGAAAAGTCACTGGAACTGGGGACTGGACTTGGATCACAGACCTCCCAAGTGGGCACCCTTATCAGCCAGCTATCCACTCAGTCCCACTGCTTTCCCTCACCTGCCACACCAACCTAATAAAGCCTCCCGGAAAAGAGGCATAGAGCTTTTTGCAACCGTGTCAGGATAGACACTGTGCTGTTTATGTAAACGGCCTCCCAGAGGTGTCCCAAAATCCCCACCATGACTCCTCTGGTCACCATTTTGGCCAGTCTGGTACACAGGTGAAATGCCCCTCCCCCTTTAAAGCCCCAGAGAGCTTTGAAATTGCCTTTCCTGTTTGCTTAGGGTGGAGAGCTAACATAACTGCCCAAATGAATATGCTGGCTCCACACAGCAGACGTACGCCTGCCTGGAGGACATGAGAGGTGTTCGAACTCCTGGGTGGGTGGGAAGAGGAGGCTGTCCAACTGTCCACAGCTCTAGTTCAACTGCAGGAACTTTGATATCTATGGCCAGATTGCTCTGGGCATGGTGGAGAAAGGCTATAACAGGGGCACACAGCAGTGCCATACAAAAATCAAGGAGCTGAGGCAAGCATACCAGAAGACAAGGGAGGCAAATAGTTGCTCTGGCGCATTGCTGCAGATATGCCATTTCTACAAGCAGTTGTATATCATCCTTGGCAGCAGTGACCCTACCTCCACCACCAAGATATTGGGACGAAGTCTGGAGTCACTGGTCAGTCAAATGAAACCAGAGGATGAAGAACTAGTGACAGGAAGATCTAGCAAGTCAGGAACTGTGTGACTGCTGAGCAGTCCAGCTCTGGCAAGCCTGATGCAGGAGAGGAAACCTCATGGAAGTGCTCTTTCTGCTCCAGTTCTGCAGGGACACATCTGGTCATGTTCTGCTTTTTTAACTGGGCTGCAAGAGGTAGTAAAGTAACCAACACAGGAACAGTTTCTATCTGCTTCTTATTCCCTGTGTGGCTAGACAGAGAGAGACTTGTGGAACAGTTCATGCACACCAGGCTGTCTCATGAATCCTCCACAGAGATCTCTGGGAAACATTCCAGGAGGTAAGCAGCAATCCTGTGCCAAAGGCCTCTTGGAACGGCTGCTTTGTCTTGCCCTCCCTCCCCCAGTAGGAAACTTTGCCCTGCCACTTAGCCATTACTTAGTAGCAGCATACAGCCCCTGTCTGCAGCTACACATGTACAGGAGCTTGGACCCTTGCCGCCTCAGTTAACTTCAGATTAACCACAGTCCTTCGTAGTAGGAGGTGATTAATGGCACTGCGTGTTTGCATCGCTGCAACCCCCATGGTGGAGTCTGCCATTCCAAACTGATTCACGACCGACTGGTGGAAATCTGGTGTTGCCAGCTTCCGCACAGCAATTGCCACTTGCTTCTCCACCATCACTGCAGCTCTCATTTAGTGTCCCTGCCTCCCAAGGGCTGGGGTGAGCTCTGCACATTGTTCCCAGAAGGTGGCTCTGCACATCTGAAAATTCTACAGCCACTCTTCATCACCCAGACCTGTGTAGTGACTCAATCCCATCACTCAGTGCTTGTTTCTCAAGCCCAGAACTAATGGTCTACTTGGTGCAGCTGTTCTGTGAATGCCAAGAGCCATCTTGAATTGTTTCTGTCCATGGCACAGAGCAGGGCAGACACCATGACATCATCATCAGTCACTGCTCATACTTCAGGATCCACAGCCTTGTCACACCCTCCATCACTTGAACTGACATCATATGCTTTGGGTTGTCTGAGTTACAATATAACACCTGAAGAGCTTTTCTATGTCTTCCTCTGACAGTAGTGTCTCTGCGGCTTTAATTACTAGGCTACTTGTCTGGACATTTTCCACTTCTTCTCTGTTCAGCATGGAGTGTCTAGAATTGAACACAGTAGTCAGGGTGAAGGTGTCCCATCTAGCTGCATGATTTCATTAACATTGGATAGGCCTCTTTTAAAAAAAAAAAAAAAAATGGACTCTACCATCCCCTCTGCCTTTTTTTACCACTCCTATGCTGGAGCAGCTGTTTCTATTGAGTTGTCCACAATGATGCTCAAGTCAGAACACTAATTATACACCAGCTGCATGAAACATGCATAGTATTTCACTAACACCCAAAATACTGTCAAAGTAATTGAGGCTTATTATAGTTGGTTTGTTTGGTTTTTCTTCAAGCATTAGGCGAGTCCTGGCAAGGAGGAAAAATTAGCTTGCTTTATTTACAATAGCAAATTTCCCTTGCATGCAAAAGGAATTGGTTTTAGCAGGGCTAGGACCAGTATTGCAATGATTGTAAATGTTACAAAAACCTTTTTAGTTCAATGTTTAAAGGCTCAAACTCTTCTAAAAATAAAGGTGAGCACTCCAAATATTGCAAACAAATTACAAAAATTGGTATTTTCCAGTTACCTATGTGTGAACAAGAAGTATAAGTATTACCAGCATCTCATTTTTTTCTCAGAGGAATACATAGTACTGCTCAATTGTACAGGTATGACATTTTCATCGATATATGCAAGTAATTGTGTGGGTGATTACTATTTCACAGGACATATTGGTCACACTTTACCTTAAAGCTGCATTTGAAATAGTTCAAAGCATCTATTAACTCTTTATAACGTATGATTAAGTTGTTAGAGTCACTAGATTGCACTGTGCAGACAACCAGCTCCTGGGCAGATCAGTCTGCTCACCAATACCCTGGCTGGCAGGTGCCTTTCTTCCCCCACTGCCTCAGGTGGGCTGGCACCCAGGGAAAGCTCAAGACCCCTATGGGCCAGGGCACTGCCTAGGAGGAGCCAAGACCTGCAGGTGCTAAAGCCCCACTCAACACTGGCATGGGAAGCTTCTCCACCCCTCAAGCTAAGCTCTGCAGTGGCAGGGAGGATGCCTTTTCCAGCCTGTTTGTGCCTGGACCCCGCAGGCTCCACGGCAGCTCCTCAGGCAAGGGCATAGCAAACTCTTCACACACTGACCCCACCCTACATCCTCCCGCCAGGACATGTGGAGCTGCTCTGTCCCCTTGCTGAGCCACCTCTCTGGCTTGGTTTGCTGAAGCTCCTGCAGACAGATTCTCTGGGCCCTGGTGCTCCATGCATCCTTAGGACTTAATCCCTTCCTGCCCATGCTTTAGCCAGGGAATAGGAGGTGACTGGGTTATGTCTGTGGCCAGCAGCGGTTTGGAGACATTTGCTGCCTTTCTACATTGTGCAGGCAGGAAGGGACAAGCTGTTTCTAGCCACAGAGGAGCAGGATGGAGAGGTGGGAGGGAAGAAATGACCTCTCAAATACACAGGCCAGGTCATCCCTACACCCTGGGGCTGAAAACTCCCTTCCCTTCCTTCTGCACACTTCTGAAAGGCTGCTGCTGGCCATGCTGTGGTGTGAAACCTGACAAATCTGTGAGAAGGCCTGTAATCCTGTGTGGCCCCCCATGTTGCCTCAAAAAAACACAGCACCTGGTATTAGGAGAGGTGGGTCTGTCCGGGGGCCCAGCCAGGCATGGAGGTTGGAGAGCACTGGACAGGCATATGCCCGTGATGGTAGACTCTATCGGAATGTTCTGGAGATGCTACAAACACCAAGGGGAAATCTTCAATTCATTGTATTTGCTGTTTCTTTTCTTTCCACCATCACAGATTAAAGGTGCTGGCAACTTGAGCTCAGGTTCTAGTGAAAAAGGCATGATGAGGAGACCCTCTTGGTCTTTTCAAGTCATCAGTGGTTTCATGTGGTATAGCCTGTGTCTCATTTCTCTTCCCTGGACAGTGGATTTCATCATCAGCTGCCCTTACCCTGTTTATAACCGTGAATGATCCTTGCTACTTGGCCAGCAGTTTTGACTTCAAGGTTTGCAACAACAACAAACCTTCTCTCTAGCTTTAAATTTTCACATTCTGTACCATTGTTGTCAGCCTGTTCCTGGTTCTGAGATTTCAACACTTTCTCCCACAACAAAGCCTGCAAGGATTCCAAATATTCTGTCTGACAGAACACACATTGTACCACGTTGGTTGTTCCTGGGCCTGGCTCCTCCCATGCCTCGGGGAGGAGATCTAGGATCCTGTGGGGCTGCCTCCCATACAGCAGCTCCACTGGGGCTCCCCAGTGGAGGGAAAAGGGGTCTAGGTCCCCTACATTAAATGGGTGTGTAGTGTGGGAGTAAGGACCTTTCCTCTGCTCTGGGCATATGGCCACATGCCTCACCTAGGATCCTCCAGATATTAGAGCAAAGGGGTCTGTAGTCTTAGGCAAAGGCTGGCCCCTGCTATCAGGCTTGGGGCAGCTGCTTCTAGCAGAATCTCTCCTGCAGCCAGGACTCCTGCTGCACCTTTCTTCAACATCTCCCCAGGTCAGTGTCTCGTTCTCTGTTCTCCCCTTTTGGAGCTGTCTGGCTCAGTGAGGTGGTGCATCCGTGCATATGTACATCCTCCTGACCCCACAGAGGAAGGTGTGGCTCTGGCTTAGACAGCTCAGTGGGGCTGTCAGTTCTCTCCTTATGCACAAGAATCTGGAAATCTACTCTGTACTCAGAGCTGTCAGGGGTTTGGTCTATTGGCCTCTTCCTCCACTGTTGGGGGGGATCTCCCTGGATAGCTCTCTAGCAGTCTGCTGAGAGGAGTTCCTTTCTCCTGCCTGCTCACTTCTCTTTAGCCGCCCCCCAGTCTGCTTCCCAGCCCTTTGATCCTCCCACCTGCTGTTAGCCTGCCTTTGGTTTTTGAGCTATCCTGCAGGCACATACACCCCATGACAGGCTCCCTTTGAAACTCTTCCTCCAGCTGAAGCAGATTCTGCAGGGGTGATGGGGCAGGATCCCAGTGGCCCAGGCCTGCTTTTAACCCTTTTGTCCCAGTGTGGGGTTCTGCATTCCATCAGCGGCCCCCTAAAAGGTGCAGTCCCTGCAGAGCCTCAGGCATCTGGTGACCGGATCAGGTGGAGAAGCTGGTGCATCACTGTGACTGTGATGTTCTCCTGTCTCAAGAGAACAAGGAAGTGTCAGAGACTTGGATGCCCCCAGGAATCAGAGAGGATTAATGGCAACTGGTACTCTGGGCTCAGGCCTGCTAATGGGAGACAAAGAGGTTGCTCTGGGGCCCAGCAAAACAAAAAACCCACTACTGCAGCAACCAGAACCATGGGCCTTTAAATCACTGCCAGGCATGCTCCAGGCAGTGCTTGGGGGGTGCTGCAGTCCAGGTGGTGCTGAGAGCTGAGTGCTGCCAGCCCCATCCTTTCTACCCAAGACCCTGTCCCTTCTGGGAGCCCAGAGCAGGCCCCCTTCCACCTCGCCCAAAGACCTGGTGAGGCTGTCAGTCCCACTGCCTGGGATGAACTCATCTTCCTCTCTAGTGATCTCCAGTGCCAGAGCCCACTGTAGGCGCTCCTGCCTCCATTCCCTACATCTCCCCATGACAGCTGTTTCCTCAGTAGCTTCTCCCTGTCAGATTTTTCTGTCTGGTTTTGGTGGCTGTATTCTTCCCTTCCCATCAGGTTGCATATCTGGCCCCACAGAATAGCAGGGCTCCCTATGGTGGGTAGAGTATCCTTGTGCCTGGGGAGGGAGGTTGATTCTAAATGGAGCAGAGGGAGAAGGAGAGAGAGATAGACTCATCCTCTGGCTGGGGTCAATCTCTGAGGATCTGGCAATTTTCAACAGGACTCCCATTACACCTTGAGGGACAGTCTCACATGGGAGGTGGATCATTTCTTCATGGGTCCCTTTGCCTAGCTTCCATCAGCCTCACTTTTGTATTGGGTCCCAATTCCTAGCTGAGTTTCATGGAATCATAGGGCTGGAAGAGACCTCAGGAGGTCATCGAGTCCAGCCCCCTGCTCAAAGCAGGGCCAATCCCAACTCAATCATCCCAGCCAGGGCTTTGTCAAGCCAAGACTTAAAAACCTCTAGGGATGAAGATTCCACCACTTCCCTAGGTAACCCCTTCCAGTACTTCACCACCCTCCTAGTGAAATAATTTTTCCTAATATCCCACCTAGACCTCCCCTACTGTAACTTGAGACCATTGCTCTTCGTTCTGCCATCCCTCATGACTGAGAACAGCCTCTCTCCATCCTCTTTGGAACCTCCCTTCAGGAAGTTGAAGGCTGCTATCAAATCCCCCCTCACTCTCCCAGTTTCCTTATCCCTGGCGTAGCAGCAGTTTGTAGAGCTGGTATATTCCCTCCCTGGCCAACCGACCAATGTTGTTAGCTGAGTCACTGATGGACAGTTGCAGCTAAGCCACCTAGTTCCCTAGCCTGGGGAATTGTGATGAGTACTGATGGAAGAGAAGGAGCAGGACCATCATCGTTCTACTGTCAGCTCCCATTCTCCCCCCAGTCCATCTGCTGGAGACCCTAGGGGAGAAGAGCTAGAGCTAGAACGTCAGCACCTTCTTCCCCAAGGGATCCTTGAGCAAAGGGATATGGGCAGGGCCCTCCAAAAGGACTTGCACCCCAGACGCTCTAGGAGGACAAGAAGGGACCCGTGGCCAGGCATGAACCTGGCTGAAGCAGGAGTCCCAGGATCTCCACTGGAACAGACTAGAGTCGAGTTCATCTTCTCCTATCTCAGTCTCTGCTCTGACTCTGCCTTCCTAAGGGGAACACTCCCAACCCACAGCCCTGCAGCTGCAGGTCCCACAGCTTATCAAAGCCAGCCTGCGTACGTCTGGTGTCAGGCATCTGGGGTCAGAGGTCACTTACGCCAAATTCAGTGAGGTAAATCAGAACAGGAATCTGCTGCTCCTTACAACCTTAGCTGTCTCCTGGTACACTCTGGACCAAATGCAAAAGTTGACACACTGTAGGAGAAGGTGGCAGATCAGGATCAACAGACCAGCCCACCCCCATCCCCAGGGCTGAGACATTGTGCTCACGGTGGAATAGCTGATTCATTGATCATGGTGCTTGAGAAGGGGATTGTCACCATTTGTGTTTCTCTCTTTAGACTGAGACAATGTTCAGTGTCTCCGCTGAACTCCTGATTCGTTAACAGCTCATCAGGATGGAGACAGGTCCCTTGCCCATCGCGGGCTCAAAACCCCTTGGTCAGAGGAAGAGAGTGACTGTGAGGACAATCCTCACCCGCAATCTCAGAGCTGATATGAAAGGAGCTGATTTCCTTTGGGTCCCCCTGGTTCTCTAGGAAGGAGCCTGTGATACTTCTAGTAGCACTTCAAAGACTAATAAAACATGTAGATGGTATCACAAGTTACAAACTAACTTGGCTACCCCTCGGAAACTTGTGATACTTCTGTGAGCGCCATCTCCTGGATCTCATGGCAGGAACAGGGGAAGTTAGGCAGGGGGCAGGAAGTTTGAGATTCTCTCCCCCAAAGCCAGGCAGGGCCCTGATTTGAAATTGCATCTCTTTCCCCTGTCCCTGAAGGAGAAAGAAAGAGCCCAGTATAGCACTGCCTGACCAAGGATGGCCCACTAGGGTGCAGAGTAGGACAGACTGAAAAATGAATTTCCAGTCTCCCCTTTCCAGTTCTCCTCAGCGCTAAGGTAAAACTGCCTCTGTCCCTCCTGACCATGCTCACCTCCAAGATGTATTGGAGTCTGTCTGTGTCTGGAGACTCTGCCAGCAGGTACCCCTGCATGGCATGCCTGAAGTCAGACAAGCCCCATGCAGAGCCTGAAAAGGAAGGGACAGCCATGGGTCACAGCTGGGAAATCAGGAAAATTCCTCCCTGTCAATAGGCCCCTGCTCAGCCAATCAGCATTAAAACTCTGAGAAGGCTGAGAGGTCTCAGCAGATGTCCCAGAGGATGGCCCAGATCATCACCAGAGGGGATCAGTCTCAAAGCTATTCCAGCCTCATCTTATTGGGATGGCCTCCCACAAAGCCATTGGGGAGTGTCTCTGAGGTTGCCCCTTCCTGGTGCCTCTGTCCTGTCTGGCTGATGTCAGGGTTTCTCTGGGCATGTCTACACAGTAGTATTATTTCGGAATAATGTCAGTTATTCCGAAATAACTTATAGCACATCTACACAGCAAGCCCATTATTTCAAAATAAATTCTAAATAACGGGCTTCTTACTCTGACTTCTGTAACCTCATTGTATGAGGAATAAGGGAAGTCAGAGGAAGAGTGCTCTATTTCAAAATAAGTGCTATGTAGACATGCCCAAATTCGAAATAAGCTATTTCAACTTAAGCTATGCAATTAGCATAACTCAAGTTGCATAGCTTATTTTGAGTTTTGTCCTGTTGTATAGTGCCCTCTGTTACATCACCACTGCCCCACCATCTTTCTCCAATAGGCTGAGGTCCTGCAACAGGCAATTGTGATATCACTACCATGCCAATCCCTCCCCTTCAAGTCTGACTAGCCCCTTAAAACTCATTGACTGGTCAGAATAAAGTGCTCTTAAACGAGCTACAAACCAATAATTACTCATAGTCTTTATTCAGCAAGTATCTGAGAAGAACTGGCACATTAGAGAGAATCAGATACTGAGCAGATACAATAATTGCAGAGAAGCAGCATGATCAAATACATGATTGTTTATGACTTGTTTGGTCTGAAAGAGGAAAAAAAAGGACGTGAGTCTTCCCTGTTGATAGATACCTGCTCAGCCAATAAGCATTGAGACTCTCAGAGCGGGGAGGCATAGGGGTCTCAGCAGAAGTCCAAAAGGATGACCCAGGACACTACTGGAGGGGATCAGTCTCTGAGCACTCTTCCAGCCACACTTCTTTCTCAGAGGCTATGTCTACACAGCAGCATTATTTCAGAATAACTGCTGTTATTACGAAATAACATAGTCCTCATCCACATAACAAGAAGTTATTTCGACATAATGTCAAGCTGGAGGACTTCTTACTTCAACTCCTCTTACCCTCATTGTACGAGGAGTAAAGGAAGTCAGAGGAAAAGTGCTCTCTCGGACTTCCTGCTGTGTAGACAGCACCAAAAGCCGAAATAAGCTATTTCGACTTAAGCTACGCAACTGATGTAGCTCATGTTGCATATCTTATTTCGTCTTTAGCCCTGCTGTGTAGACATGTCACAGTGACAGCAAATCACCCGACACACACACACACCCCCATCCTTGGTGGAGGCAGGAAGGAATGGAAAAGGGGGGAAATCAGAGAAAAAGAAAAAGAGGGTGGGAAGGAGGGAAGGGGAAACTTAAAAGGACAATCCGCCAAGGGCCCCAGAGATGCTATCAGACAAAGTCCTTAGAAGGAGATCAAATCACCTTAACCTAGTGATTTCTATGCCTAGAATTCAGCTGGTGCCAGATGGATCAGACTGAATAGATTCCAAACCTCTCTGAGGCTCTTACCTTCTAAGACTACATAACGGACTACAAAATCAGTAGGAGGGAAGAAGGAAACTTGGGCAAGGTTCCTCCATGCTCATGTACATTAATCCTATTCTCTCTCAGTCCCCAAGGAGAGACCTTGAGAAGGAGCCTTGCTGCTGCAAAGCCATGGGCTTCTCTGAGGTTGCTCCTGGCTTGCACCTGTCCGGCTGTTGTGAGTGTCTCTCTGTGTGGTCCCCACCACAGTACTCTAATAGGCTGAGGTCCTGCAACAGGTCTTTGTGATGTCACTGCCACAGCCATCCCTCCCTTGTAAGCCTGGTGTCCTGACCCTGGCCAACCTCTTTGGATGTTTGAGTGGCTTCCCCTGGATCATCCCACTTAACGACGGCTGATTCTGGGGCTCAAACAGGCTGTACACTGAAGCCTCAGAGGCTGCTCCCTATGTATGCCACACTCAGTGTTTCATTAATTAGAATTTTTTAAGGCCAGATGGGAATTGAATCTGACCCCTGCATATCCCAGCACTCCTGGTATGTGCTTGGATCAAAACTTAAGCTATTATGATATACAGAAAGGCCTCTAGTCTTCATTAGAGGACATCAAGAAATGGAGACTCCATCACTTTGGTAGTTTGTTCCGATGGTGAATCATCCTCACTGTGAAATAGGCTCTATGTCCTGCCCCCAGGGAGTGCAGGGCTGCTCTGTCCTCTATGCACCCTCCCAAGCTGAGCCACCTCTCTGGCTGGGTTGGCTGACGCCCCTGCAGTCAGGTTCCCTGATCTGCTCAATGCAGCCTTAGGGCTTAACCCCTTCCTGCCCAAGCTTTAGCCAGGTAACAAGAGGCAGCTGAGTTATGTCGGTGGCCAGCAGCAGCTTGGAGATGTGAGCTGCCTTTCTACATAGTATGGGCAGAAAGGGACAAGCTGCTTCTAAACATAGAGGAGCATGGGATGGGAGGGAAGGGATGACCTCTGGAAAAACATGGGCTAGGTCATCCCTACCTCCATCCCTACCTTCATTCCACTGGAAGCAGATCCCATCTCTTCCCTCCTACACAGTGCTGAAAGGGTGCTGCTTGGCATGTTCTAGTGTGAACCCCGACAGAAATCTAACCCTGTGTACCTCCCACATGTTGCCTTGGGAAGATGTGGCACCAGGTAACAGCAGAGGCAGGTCCATCCCAGGGGCCCAGACTGGCATGGAGGGTGGAGAGCGCTGGGCAAGGAAGGTTGGGTCAGGTCGATCAATCACCCCCATCCCTGTGTGAGAGAGGTGTAACAGAGCATGTTGCTTCTCCCCATGCAAACCTTAAAGATGAGAAAGTAAATAAAAAAAATACAGTGTAACTGGAGTCTTTTCAACAGGGGCTCAGTCACCTTGATGTTATTTTGAACATTGGTGCTGCATAGTTCTGAAGTAATTTTACTAGGTATCCCATATTCAGCATAAGGAAATATGGTTACCTTACTGGTGGATATACCCAAGACAGCTATCACTGATTGCCACATTTCTGTGAATTAAGAGCTGTGGTTTGGCACATGCAGAAACTAAATTCAAGAGACAACATAGCCCCAGCACAGAGCCTGTGATGTACTTACTCTGCCTGCCTGACAGTCACTCAGGACAAAGGGGCCCACTTCAAGCCTCCAGCATTGGCAGTTCGGCTATGTGGAGGACAGGCAGCTGCAGAGCAGGTTTCCAGCAGGACTCCACGTGCCCATTCACTGGGAGGTCTGGGCTCCCTGCCAAATCTACATAAGCTACCACAGCGTTTAGAGGTCTGAGCCCCCAGAAAAGTCCTACTGATTTTAATGGGCCTACTCATGCAGTAAGATACTGCTCAGTGTGAACCTGCTCAGCGTGAACAAGGGTAGCAAAATCTGGCCTTTGAGTAGTTCCACTGAAATCAATGGATCTACACCCATAAGTAATCATTTTGAAGGATATAGCCGAAGCTTTTCTCCAATTCTAGTATCAATTATTCTGAGTCTACAATGGCACAGAACAACAAATTAAGCTTTCATTAAGTTTTGTATGCAGACAGAAATTAGTATGCACGAGAGAATGTCTTTTGTTTTAATTTTATAATCATTGTAATCAATTTGCTATTATTCATATGCTGTTTAGGCTGTTCCTCATCAACATTTATAGTCAAGATTTCCCATCATTATGATTTTAGATAATCCTATTTTTCTAAACAGACCTATCTGATCAAAAACTCTTTAACACGTAAAGAGACATGTTAGAACAACGTACATGAAGAGCTGGGATGCATGAAACCAGCAATATGACAGAAAGGCCATCTTTAGGCCATCAAGTTAAACTGACATCTTGCCCCCAAAGATTATGAGCCCCCAGATAAAACCCCTGAATTAAGGAGAAAAGGGATATTATTTGCTCTTATTGTCTCTTATGGCTTCTTTGTTTTTAAGAGATGTTCAGCACCGAGGGTAATTATGCTACTAGATTTAGTAAAAATTACAGATATAGTATATTACAGACTAATTTGGAAAAAAGTTTAAGAAAAATAGCCAATCAATATTTCTTTTTGTATTATTTCAACCTAGTCTAAACAAGCCACTTACGTTCAGCTATTCATTTATTTTATTTACTCACTTCAGCATTGCTTGATATACAGTATACTACAGGTTTTAATTATTTGAGTAGCCTACTGCTGCCATTCAGTGGGAGAGACTTTTGTAGTACTTGTACCAGCTGTTTTTGTTTGCAGTAAGAAAGTGTTTTGCTAATGAAATAAAGTCTTCATCATGCCAAATTCCGTGTAAACATTTAAAAGGTAAAACATGGGTTTAGTTCAGATTTTAGAAACCATCTGTCTTCATTACAAAATCCACTAGAAAACTGTAGTATGGAGAACATTTTCCAAAAAATAATCTTTTAGAGAGCCATAGTAAGTGACCAATTGTCTTGCAATGAAATTAAAGTAATGTGTATTTTTAAAAAAATATTTAAATAGGCTATTAGATAATCCATACCCCCAGAAAATTTCATTCTGAGTGGGCATAGGACATATTGTATGAAACAGCTTATGCCAAGGGATTTCAAACTTTGGGTCACAGCTCCTAAGGGTAAGCTGCTAGCTGGCCATGAGAAGCTTTGTTTACCTGAGCGTCCTCAGGCATGGCCACTCGCAGCCCGCATCTCTGCACTTCCTGGCCAATGGAGCTGTGGGAAGTGCTGCAGGCTGGGCCACTGGGAGCTGCGAGCGGCCATGCCTGTGGATGCTTAGGTAAATAAAGCATCTCACGGTCATCTTGTGGCTCACCCTTACAAGCTGCAACCCAAAGTTTGAAAACCCCTGGCTTAGGCTCTCATCATTTAGTGCAAGAGTACAATAGGCTCCTGCACTGGCCTGGATCACCACTGATGTCAGTGCCCCTCTTTCCCTACCCTATACACAAGCAGTTGCTGGAAAAGTCCTGAATGAACTGAGTAGTGCCACTGCTTATGGGCTTACAAAACTGGAGAACTTACAGAACTCTGTATAAGATTGCTATTTTGCTACACTCCAAATCTGGGGACATTATGTGCTTGAATATCTGCTATATACTTGAATATCTGCATCTGTTGGCACCACAGCAGAATTCTACGTTAATGAATACAAGGACGCCTATCACTCTGCAGCCACAGAGGATATAAAAAAGAAAACAAGATCTCTATTGGTACAGGCTGCGGAAGAGGAGAGCACATTGGTTTTCCTCTTCCCCTGAGCCTGTAAGAAGGCCTTCCACTGTGCAGCTTATGCTCCTTGGGAGCAGGCAAGCCAAGAATGAAACCATGAAGGTGCCTTGGACAGTAACCATGACATTCCCCCCACGCCTTCTGGACTTTGCCCTGTCACTTAATGCTAACCTGTCAACAGCACCTTGCCCACTTTTCCTCTGTGCTGCAGAGGCTCCTTGGGGGAAAAGATGGCTAGCGGATACCTTGGGGGGGGCCCACTGTAGGACCAAAGGGCCACCACATGGCTAATCCTGTGGATTCCATTAGTTTGGGGGATCTGAGAAAAACTCACTTGCTGCTTTATTGTGGGAGTGGATACGAGCCTGGTGCTTAATACAGGAATGAAAGAGATTCTACAATTACAAATTCAGAGTTTGGGCCCTGTGAAGGAGCAGGGAAACAACTGCCAGGTACAGCAGGCATTAAAGAAAATCCATGGGATCAGCTAGCCTTGCCCTGTTATACCTGCAGCCAATGCCAAGCCTGGAAAAGGGGGAGAAAGAAGGGAGCCTGGCTCTGAGCCAGAACCTGAGGGAAAAGGAGGGAAGTCGTCTGTGCCAGCCTATAACCCAGCAGTGGGCAATAATTTTTTAACCGGGGGGGGGGGACACTCCAAGAATTTGGAAAGTGTTCAAGGGCCACACTCTTCCATGATACTAATGGGGGGAGGTGCAGAGTCTGGGATGGAGGTTGGATGAAGTAGGTGATTGTGACCTGGGACAGGGGGCTGGAGTGCAGGAGAGGGTGCCAGGGTTTGAGCTGTGACCTGGGGCATGGGATTGGGGTGCAGAGATTTGGGTTGTGACCTAGGGCAGGAAGGGGTTGTGACTTGGGGAAGAGAACTGGGGTGCAGGGTCTGGGGGGGGGGATGGGTGCAGGATGGGGGGCAGAGGGTTTGGGTTACGTGGGGTGGGAGGGCAGGAGTGGGGAGGGCAGAGGGTTGCGGGGAGGGAGGAGCGCAGGTGCCAGATGCAGGGTCTTGGCAGGAGATGCTTACCAGGGCAACTCCGAGCCAGCAACCCAGCAGGTTTCTCAGGCAGGCTTCCTGCCATGCCTCTGCATAGGCAATAGGGGCCATGTGGATGTGCGAATAGCTACAAGCATGGGGCGGGAGGAAGGGGAGAAAGCCACGTTCTGGCTCCCTTTGGCCAGAAACCAGGCAATGGGATTGTGCTGGGGGTCAGGGCAGCATGTGAAGTCTCTCTCAGCCTCCTCCCAGGCTCGCAGCTGAGGTGTGTGCGGGGGGGCAGGGCAGGCAAGGAGCCTGCCTGAGGTGCTGGAAATTCTGCAGGCTGTATTTTAGCCAGCCCTGCCCTAACCAACAGTCTAGCCACTAAGCTGCCTGACCACTGATGACCTTACGATAGGCCGCTGCACAGATATAGCCTCATCATTGGCAAAATAGCCATTATATTCATTACAGCTGCTAAGGATGTTTTCAGATTTCAGTGTTTCAGTTGAAAGAGTGACTTTTTTTTCCTGATTTTGACCAGATCAGGTGTTGACGAATAAAGAAAAGGAAGCATGAACAATTTCCCCAAAAATATATCTAGAAAGACCAGTCTTAACAAACAACATATGCATGAAACAAAATTCAAAGCCTTGGCCCTCTCTAGATATTTCATAACAGGATTTTAGTGCTGTACTGAATGTGCTGCCAGGAATGCATATTGCTGCTGCTCTGTCACTGAACTACCCATGGCACTTGAACAGCATTGCTTGTTGTGGCCAGATACAGATGACCCAGAATGCATTGCTTTTAAAAAAAGAGTAGGACACAAATCAACTGATTCAGCAGTGCCCGACAGCTGCTTTAAGTGCAGCATTCAGGCCAAATGCTCCACATGATTCTGGAAGTAGCAACCTAGGGGGCCTTCATAAGAGAAGAAAAAATAGTCTTCAAGGCCAGTCCCACAATTTGTTTTTCTCTCAAGAATCATATGAATCCTGAAACTCTCCCACATTTGGGGGCAGTGTAGTCCTAAGTCTGTGGTGCCTGCAAAGCACTACAGATCTGCTACTACAAACTATTTCAGCAGTCTCTGTTCTGCATACCACCACCTGACAGAAGCCATGGTGTAGAAATAAGGTCCTACTTCTCTGGAAGCATAGGCTCCTACCCCCTCAACTAAAAAGGAGACTAGTTGGTCTAGCTGGGCACAGTTGAGAAGTTCTGATTCCAGCCAATGGAAAAACCAAAGGGACAGGAATGCCATACACTATAATATAGAGGGATGCTGAGTGTTACTTCTCAAGCGAGAAGCATTCTAAACAGTTGTCTGCCTACTGATGCTTTAGCCAGATGCTTCTCTCCATTCCCTGCCATGGCCCCAGAAGACACTTTTGTTGGACCAGTCCTGCTTCCAACTCCCATTTCCCCACCCTAATGATAACGAGCCTGCGAATATGTTACTTGTTGTGGACACGTTAGGGTTAGGAATAAATTGGATACATTTCAGTGATATGAGATATGGTGAGCAGCAGAGAAGGTCCTCGTGATATACAGGCCCACTGACGGGGGGAGGGAACCCAGGGAATAGTTGCCCTGGGGCCGAGCGATTAAAAGGGGCCTGGGGCTCCTGGTTGCTGTTGCTGCTACTGTGACAGTGACTGGAGTACCAAGCCTTTTAAATCACTACTGGAGCACCATGCTGTGCACTCCATGCAGTTCTGAGGGCTCGGGGCACACACCATGATCCAGGCGGCACTGAGGGCTGGCTGCCCGAGCCCTGCCCCTTCCTCCAAAGCACTGCCCCTTCTGGGAACATGGAGCCAGGCCCCTCCCCCCCCCCACACACACACCTTGCCCAGGGACTGCTGAGCCACAGTGAGCTTTTAGTTCATGCGGCAGAGGCTCATGCACTAAGCTCCAGAGGACCCAAGTTTCATACTGCCTGTCGGTGTTCCAGTATGACAATTCCACTAGGATCTGGGCCAATCAAAGGCAACACAAAGCTGCCCTTAGCATATCCATCCATTTATTATCATTCTCCTTGATGGCAGCACCCCTGGCATTTTTCCACTTGATCACAATTGCTGCAATTAAGGCATCAAAATCGTATTCCAGAACAGTGAAGTTTGAAATGACAGAGGAGCTGAAGACATTTGATGGTGCCAGATAGACAGACTGTATCAAAACAAGTCTCTGGGAAACCTAGGAGGAACAGAGTGGGGAGGCAAGCGTCTGGGACACAAAAGTAGCGCCCACAGGCATGCTCTGAAACAAGAAAAAGCCCCTGGCAAATGGAGGCAGCAGTGTACCAGCTTCAACACAAAGGAGTCCATGGGACAAAGCAGAAAATGCAAGCTGTGCATTTGTGCAGAGAAACAGGCTTAGAGCTGCAATGGGCTCCCTGGTTTTGTTGCTGCTGTTAAATGAGCATAGCAGGATATCTGCAATGAATGGGATCTGAACAGAGCTGGGTAAATAGGAGAAGAACTTATTCATGAACATTTTAAACTTCTAAATAAAATTATTTCAGCAGGGCTCACACTACTCTATACACTTTTCTTGAGCATCATGCAAGCAAATTTCTGCCAGTACAAGCAAATCACAGGCTCACAGCAGATGTTTGTTTAATTATTTAATGAAATTGGATTAGTGCCAAAATAAAATCATGGGGAGGGGGAGGAACCAAAGTAGCTTCACCCCACACTGCACAGTGCACAAGACCCAAACCCTCATGTTAATAAGAAAGATTTTGCCCTACAGCTTAGGGGAGGAGGCTGTATTTCAGGCTCTTAAAATAATGGAAAAAAAATCCAAGTGCAAGACCCACCACAAAAGTCCTGCTCCTTTGGTTACAGTCTTTAAAAGATTAATTGCAAGAAAATACAGACCCAGAACACAGAGGCCTCCCCAACCAGCTCTCTGGACAAAAAAGGCCTTAATGAGAATTCTGAGCCCTGGTCTACACTAGGAAGTTATTTCGAAATAACCCCCCTTATTTTGAAATAATAAGCGGCGCTTCCACACTACAAAGCCCGTTATTTTGAAATAATGGGCTGGTTGTTTTGAAATCTGTACGCCTGCTTTCCTCTGGGAATAACACTAATTTTTAAATAGTTATTTCAAAATAGCATTAGTATGGACATTCCACAGCTGCTATTTCAAAATAACTAATGCCCAGAGTAATTAGAATAATTTCTCCCCAGTGCTTCCTGGGGCTCTAAGTCGAGGTAGTGCAGCCACAATAATGGAGCCTGTGTCAAAATAATTTCAAGGCTCCCCCGTAGTGGGGACGTATTATTTTGATTTTGTTAATTCGGGAGTTATTTCAAATTCAGTTATTTTGAAATAATTTCCTAGAGTAGACATGCCCCCAACTGGCCTCTGAGCTCCCCAATCTCCATGCTACAATAGTAAGCAGGTTATATGGTTCCTTATCAAGAAAAAAGGCTCATGTGTCACACAAACTCAGTCAATTTGCCATTCCTGGTCCTGAGTAAACACTGTAGTAGAGGCAAAGGTGCATAGAATCATAGGGCTAGAAGAGACCTCAGGAGGTCATCGAGTCCAGCCCCCAGCCCAAAGCAGGACCAATCCCAATTAAATCATCCCAGTCAGGTCTTTGTCAAGCCGAAACATAAAAACCTCTAGGGATGAAGATTCCACCACCTCCCTAGGTAACCCATTCCAGTGTTTTGCCACCCTCCTAGTGAAATAGTTTTTCCTAATATCCAACCTAGACTTCCCCTACTGTAACTTGAGACCATTGCTCCTTATTCTGCCCTCCGTCACTATTGAGAACAGCCTCTCTCCATCCTCTTTGCAACCTCCCTCCAGGAGATTGAAGGCTGCTATCAAATCCCCCTTCAGTCTTCTCTTCTGCAGACTAAATAAGCCCAAATCCCACAGCCTCTCCTCATAGGTCATGTGCTCCAGCCCCATAATCATTTTGGTTGCCCTCTGCTGGACCCTCTCCAATGCATCGACATCCTTTCTGTAGTGGGGGGCCCAGACATAATACTCCAGATGTGACCTCACCAGTGCCGAATAAAGGGGAATAATCACTTCTCTAGATCTGCTGGCAATGTTCCTCCTAATGCAACCTAATATTCCATTCACCTTCTTGGCTACAAGGGCACACTGTTAACTCATATCCAGCTTCTCATCCACTGCAATTCCCAGGTCCTTTTCTGCCAAACTGCTACTTAGCCAGTCTGTCCCTAGCCTGTAACAATGCTTAGGGTTCTTCCATTCCAAGTGCAGGACTCTCACACTTGTCCTTGTTCAACCTCATCAGATTTCTTTTGGCCCAATCTTCTAATCTATCTAGGTCACTCTAGACCCTATCCCTGCCCTCCAGAGTATCTACCTCTCCCCCTAACTTAGTGTCATCCGCAAACTTGCTGAGGGTGCATGCAATCCATCCCTTCATCCAGGTCATTAATAAAGATGTTGAACAAAACCAGCCCTAGAACCGATCCTTGGGGCACTCCACTTGAAACCGACCACCAGCCAGACATCAAGCCATTGATCACTACCCGTTGGGCCCGACAATCTAGCCAGCTTTCTATCCACCTTACAGTCCATTTATCCAATCCATACTTCCTTAATTTGCTGGCAAGAATATTGTGGGAGACAGTATCAAAAGCTTTGCTAAAGTCAAGATACATCACATCCACTGCCTTCCCCATGTCGACAAAGCCATTTACCTCATCATAGAAGCTAATCAGATTGGTCAGGCATGACTTGCCTTTGGTGAATGCATGTTGACTATTCCTGATCACTTTCCCTTCTTCCAAGGGCTTCAAAATAGATTCCTTGAGGATCCCCTCCATGATTTTTCTGGGGACTGAGGTAAGGCTGACTGGTCTGTAGTTCCCAAGGATGGGCTTTCCTTCCAGGGATTAGCTTTGAACAAGGCTTCAAAACATCCACCTCCAAGGCTACATCTAGACTGCAGGCTTCTTTCGGAAGAAGCTTTTTCCGAAAGAGATCTTCTGAAAAAACTTCTTCCAAAAGAGAGTATCCATACTGCAAAAGTGCATCGAAAAAGTGATCTGCTTTTTCCAAAGAGAGTGTCCAGACTGAATGACGCTCTCTCACACGTAAGCTGTGATTGCTATGGATGGAATGGCCACCAGAGCACCTGTGCTTTTTCCTCTTCTTCCGAAAGAACTCCCTCTTCCCCATCCAACACGCCTTTTTGCGAAAGAGCTCTTTCGCAAAAAGGCTTCTTCCTCATGGAATGAGGATTACCAATGCTGAAAAAAATCCTCTGTTCTTTCGATTTTCTTGTGGAAGAACACAATTCCAGTGTGGATGTTCCTCTAGTTGTTGGAAAAATGGCATACCCCAAGAGTGTAGACATACCCCAAGACTATGCAACCCAGAGGCACTGAGAGCAGTGAAAAAGGGAGAGTGAAATCTGCTCTACAGCCTTAATGAAGGGCCAATTGACTTCTAGCTCATGCCGTAACACATGGCTTTAGCCCCTAAGCTCCCAGATTCAATCCCATGTGCTGAAGACCTGGGTCCGTGGACTTTACCTGTATAAAGAGCAAAGGGGTCTTGATACCTACTTCAGCCGTTGAAGTGGTTTAGAAAGTTTGGGTTATCCAGCCAAGGAACAGACACAGTACCACGTGACTTAGACACCAATTACATTGCTTAAACATTGAATACACTAAGAAATATTCAGGGAAGAGCCCAGAAAACAAAACAATCTACAGCCTGAAATCTCTTCCTGTTCATGGAGCAATTTTGAAGACAAAAATCATGAAGATCCTGCTTTATCAGGGCCGCATAAAAGCTGTTTTTGTCCCAGGGCAAAATCTGAAATTAAGCCCTCACCCAACCTGTCCCCAAAAACTGCTACTGAAGGGAAGCTGGGGGGCGGGTATTGGAGAGTGACCCCACATCTCATTCACTCTGTAACATCTGCTCAACTCCTGTCCTGCAGAACTAGAGCCAGCTCCCTGCTCCAGGCAGTGCAACTTGGCATGTAGGATCACCATGTCACTAAAAACTCCGATCATCTGAAGAAGTGGGCTGTGCTCACAAAAGCTCATGATACCATCTACATGTTTTGTTAGTCTATAAAGTGCTACCAGACCATTTGTTGTTTTTTTCTGTACAGACTAACTCGGCTACCCCCTGAAGCTTCATGCCACTAAGGGTAGAGGTCTCCTGGCCAAACCCAGGGGGTGCTGCAATACCACATGCCAGGTTGCAATGCCAGTTTGGGGGCCATCCCATCTGAACAGGGGGAGTGGGTCCCTCAGTGTCCCCGTGGTTCACAGTCTGACATCTACAAAACAAAGTGTGGCAAATTGTTTCTTTCTTCCCATTGACATCACCTCCATTTTACCTTGGGTTAGCTTTAGCCAGGTGCTCTCTCCTTGAAGATTTGAGGACTTAAGTAACTCTGCCAGAAATTATAGGACTATTACAAGGATGGGTGGGTAAAGGTTCTGTTATTTGCAGTGTTGCAGGAGATCAGATTAAATGATCATGATGGGCTTAAAGTCTGAGTTTATTTATGCCCCCTGCCAGCACTTGGGACTTTATCTCCCAGCATCTCCCCAAGTCCCTGGTCTGGTGTTGCCTTCTCACTCCCAAGTCCCTGTAGGAGACTGGCCGCCTCCAATTCCCCCAAGTCTCTGCCTATCTAAACCTCTCCCAGTGTGCTACCTTAAGCTTCTAGTTAGTATGAGAGACAAATGCTGCCATCTGCTGTTCCTCTTAAACTCTGGCTGCCTTCCTGGAACAGGGGAGAGAAAAGAAGCAAGCAGACAGGCAAAAAGCTTCGCTTCAGAATGGAACTAGTCAAAACATGGATTGTCTTCCATCCTGTTCCCCCATCTAGCCTGCAGAGAGAGGTGGCTGTCTCCAAAAACAGAGTCAACCTGTTGGGGCTTGATTTTTTTTTCTCCAAGTCCCCCCTCTCTGGTTCTGATTGGCAGAGGCAGCTGGTGTATCAGGGCTTCTCTGAACAAGTATTTATTGTGGTGGTCATGCTGAAATAAGATTGTGTTAATTGCCCTTCCCTCTCTAGTTCAATTAAAGGCCTCACACAGACATGGGGTTGAACAAAGAAAGAGCTTATTGACATTAGCAATCCTGCTGCTTTCACCATTTAACATTGCAACAGGGAACAATGCCATGAGCAGAGCCCGTTTAACAAGGCAGCAGTGAATGCCCCCCATCAGCACAGCAGAGTCCAGCACTTCACAGCCAACAGAGAAAACCCGCAATCCTGCTGTAACAGTTAACATTGAAACAGTGACCCATAGTAGCAGCCCCTTATTTTATGCTCATGTGGTGCACTACAGGGGTACAGTGTAGGAATACTGCACAGGCTCTGGGTACCTCATCATTCTGTCATCTCTGCCTGTGGGTGCAGTGAGGTGGATGAACATGATCATATGTACTTTCTTCCAGGCACTGGCTAACCCCTGCCCACAATCCAGAGAAGAGTTTATGGTTGTAGGATAAGGCCACTGCTAAATCAAGGTTGGTGCATGGGCTCTGTTTCTCTGGCTCCTGATACCACAGTTCCCTCACACTATTCATACATGGCCATTCCCCAGTGGTCCCTCTTACACAACTGCTGGCAGTCTTGTTCTGGCATGAACCACCCAGCATGCAAGTGCTACTTCTATAATGGAATGCTAGCTATGATATTCATTCAGTCACTAAATGGAGCCATGTATAATATACCTTACCTGCACTGAGAACAGCCAGAGCTGCCAATCCTTTAAATGGTCTTACAGAACGCACATTTTTGTATCTCTTTCTGGAGTGGAAGCTCTGTAACCACATGCCCTCTGAATGCAAAGCTCTCATCTTTGTAGGGTGTTTGTGGTGAACTGGCCCATGCAATCCACAATAGCTCCAGGGCTAGTCAGGGCTGTATTCTGCAATCCTCCAAAGCCACATATGGACTACTGAGAAGATCAATGCTCTGGCATTCAATTTAGCAGGTCTAGTAAAGATCCACTAAATTGAACATTGACACTGGAATGCCTACTCCTCACAAGGAGTAAGGGAAGTCATTGGGAGCATTTCTCCTGTTGACCTCCTGCTGTGAGGATGGCATCAAAGCTCAGCTTGAGGTAAGTTGACTCCAGCTACATTATTTACATAGCTGGAATTGTATATCTTAAGCTGACCTTTGGCTGTAGTGTAGACCTGGCCTTAGTTGTTCCAATTCTGGTGTCATCCTCTGAAGCTTAAAGTTCTGTACAACATTTTGCCAAAGTTTCTATGCATCTCCATCAAAAGACCTTCCTGTGACTTCCTCCTGCTTCTTTGATTCTGGACCTTGGCAAAGTTTGGATCTTCTAAGAGAGATTGCTAGGCCATACTTATCCAAATGTGCCTTGAAAAAAATAGTACATCATTTTTCTGTCAAGGGTTAGAACAGAGAGAGACATTGTCCCTTTAACTTTAAAAGCAAGTTTTAAATGGCAATTTTTATCTTTAGGTCTTTATTTCCCTTCACAAGCAAAGCTATTTTGCAGCTAATGAATTCCAGGGATCTTGAGCATATTAACAATGGTAGGACCTTTATAAGTAAAAATAAGCTTTAAACCATTTGAGAGCGCTTGCGTATATAATGAGGAGCAGAGCTGAGACACCAGGATGTTACTGGGGATGCTCTTAATATTATTGCAGGATGTGGGAGCACTGGAAAAGGCTAACCTGCTTCAGATCCCTCAGTGGATCCACTGCTTTCTTAGCAGAACAGCAGATGGCAGACTTCTGCAAGAAAACCCTCAGTTTATACACTGGCCTTCTTTTGGCATCTCCATTCAGGACCATAAATGCCTGGTGAGGAATGGTCAGCTTCAGAGGGAAATTGGAGTGGCCTAAAAATTTGAAGACCATAAGAACAACCATCTGAAAAATCTGCTTGACAGAGTTTGTGACCCAATACCACAAGCACGGGATAAAATTCAGGCCAGCAGCCAGATTGCTGAACGGGATGCAGGAGCATCCATAAAACACAGCTGTTCCTTTCCACCCCACCCCATACACCTGCAGCACTCAGAAACCAGTCCTGTGCTTTGAAGTGCTGTTAACTGTATACCAAAGTGTGGCCTAACTACTGACTTCCTGCAGCAGCGGTAACAGAGTTTGGACTGCATCTCTAGGTGCCAAAATTCGACTGCTAGTGAGAGAGAAAGCATACTGCTCTATATGCACCCCACAGTTATTGTACCCACTTCTGCATTCACAGGCAATTACAGTGCCAGATTGGCTCACATGCAACGATGTGCTGCAGAATAAATGAATCAGAATTACAAGGTGGGTGAGGTACACCTTATAAGATCAACTTCCGTTGGTGAAAGACAAGCATGCAGGCTTGTCTCTTTCACCAAGAGAAGTTGGTCCAATAAAAAGACATTACCTCATCCACCTTAACTGTGTAATATCCAGGGACCAACACTGCAAACAATCAGAATGTCTAAAAAAAATTCCAGTTGCTTAGAATCCATCTTGGAGCTGGGAGTGTTGGCCAGCGGTGGGGAAATGGAGGTTGTGGTGCCCAGCAAAGAACGCAAAGGCACCATTAGCATATGCTTTGAGAGAGGAGTGATGATGGCTTGGCAGGGAATGTTTTTTGCAGCTATCCTAAAACCAGGCTTCTGGATGCTGGGCTATGTGGGGGTAATGGCAGTTCCATTATATATGGCAGTATCTGGATCCTGCCCTCTGGACAGGAGGGGCTGGCAGGTTCCCATGCCCAGAAGGGAGGGAAGCTACAAGCAATACCTGCCTTCCCTCTATCACACAACATCCTACAGTTCAGATTGGTTCTACAACTGCAATGATAGGGCACCGTGTCACTTTGCCCCTCCCAACCATACAGGAAAGGGAAACTGAGCCTTTCCTAGGTGAGATGATGAAGGTTCCTCCGTTACTTCCTCTGTCTCTTCACTTGAGTCCTGGATGTGGCCAGAGTAGCTGTAGTCCCCAGTGAAGAATGTCAACACTACCTCACTAGAGGCAGGTATCAGTGATTGCTTTGGGTCCTCCTCAGGGTCAATCACACGTGAATTTCTCCATGAGCACTTGAACCTTCAAGGAGGAGGATGGGCTCTGTACTTGGGACACTGCAGAGCCCCTGGTTGAACTGCTCATAGTACAGTGTGCTCGTCAGGGCTTAACCACACATGGAAGTATAATCTTCTGCCTGATGGTATTTGATCTTCTCCCAGAACTAGTGACCAGTTCAACTGATCCCTTCATGAGACAGTTTGAGCTTTTCTTGGTTACTTGCTGATTTCTGGTCTTGGACCCAAAAATTCTAAATCTTGCTGGCATCACACCACAACTGAACAGACAGTTTGGTGTCAGCCTCAGGCCAGGGAGCCATATCTGACTAACGAAGTATAATAGCAGAGCAAGAATAAGTATTACAGGTGTGGAGTGCCATGTGTAAGTGGGATCTGACCATCACGATATCCTTGATACTGAGAGGACTTAATTTCCTGGATAAACACAAAGCCCAGGTCTACACTAGGGAGTTATTTCGAAATAACCTCCCCTTATTTCAAAATAAGCAGAGTGTCCACACTACCAAACCCTTTATTTCAAAATACCATACGGGCTGGTTATTTCAAAACAACAACTCCTCCTACTTTCCTCAGAGAATAATGCTTATTTCAAAATAGGGTCAGTGTGGATGCTCCATTGCTGCTATTTTGAAATAACTACTCCCCAGTGCTTCCTGGGGCTCTAAGTCAAGGCAGTGCATCCACAATAATGGAGCCTGCCTCGAACTAATTTCAAGGCTCCATCTACACTGCAACGTATTTCAGGAGGTGTAGACAGCGCCAAATTACAAAATAAGCTATTTCAAAATTGACTTGAAATAAGCTATGCAATTTGAGTAGCTCAAGTTGCGTGGCTTATTTTCAGCTATGAGTGCAGTGTAAACACCCCCCATAGTGTGGACATGCTATTTTGATTTTGTTATGTCGGGAGTTCTCTCGAATTTAGTTATTTTGAAATAATTTCCTAGGGTAGACATGCCCAAACAGGCCTAAGCAGAGATCTGAGGAATGCCCTTGGGAGACTTCTAGCTCTTAAGCGGCCTTTTGCATAGTTTCTTTTGCATTATTAGCTCAACAGCATTCAAACTCTCAGCAGGCTAGTTACCTCACGCTTAAAACTCTACTTTTAAAAAAAAAATCTCTAGCTTGAGTTATGTGTACAAAAGTTTACTTGGAGCACTCAAGTTAACACGAGACAAGGCTTCAGACTACTGCTGTAGTTGGCATAACAGATGCAGTCTCCTATGCTCCAGACCAAAGAGCAGAAACTATATTCATAGTGATAAATCAGCAACTGGGGTGAATCTGATCCACTCTCATTGTCCAGTTCCACCCAATCCAAAGAGTTAATTTCAGTTGTCACTTCTATTTGAGAAGGTAAGAAATGAAAGAAAATCATCAGCCTCAACTAAGCTTTCTGGGATGAATGCAGATGGAAAGGAAAAACTGTCTTGTCTTCAAGAATCTGAAGCAGATGGACGTAAGCCATCACAAGTACTAACAGACTGGAACAAATGATCTGCCAAGAAAAGCAAAGGAACAATGGGAAGATTAAAAGCTCTAGTTGGCCGCCACACAATGGTGTGACTAGTTTTATAAACATACACTGTTAAAAATCCTGCTTCAAGTTCCCAGAAATCTTGTCACTGTATGGGGAAAACACTCCCAGCAAGCTGACATTCATATGGTTAATGAAGACAAGATCATTTATTATAAACAGATGGCTAATAAAGTACATTATGGAAACAGCAGCACACAGTATTTTACATTTTATATTGTGGTTTTATCCATAAGGGTTTAAAGAACATTGCTAACTAACCATGCACAGGTATGGGACCCACATCACGCAGCGGCTGAACCAGCATAGGGAGTCAGGAATGCCAGGCCAGATTCTGAATAGGGTGGAGGTATGGAGGCTGGAAAAAGTTGACCCCGGGGACAGTTCTGTGCCAACTTGGTTCCTAGGATAGATCAGAACAGTTGTAAGGCTGTTCTAAGCTACAATGTACATGTACAGTCCCCAGGTGCCATTCCACTGGCAGGGGCTAATAAAACAGAGAGATATCACAGCACCTTCTTGTGCCCACTTGTCATAATCTCAGTGCCAGGAGCTGATGTAGCTAGAAGTCACTACAGCTGTTCTGTAACACCATCCAATTTCCTAATGCACAGAGGAATCCTCTGCCAGGCGGTGCTACTGGCTTTAGGGCAGCTTTGCCCCACCACACCTGCACAAAGATGCCTGTAACGTGCTGGGACTCACCACCACCACAGCACCTCCTACTGGTCACCCTGGGAATTAGCTCTTCAGCGCCAGAGTGCCCCCTTTCAGCCAGTATCACACCTGCTGTTACTTTTTTTTCCCCACCTGTGTGTATTAGGACGTGCATCCCTCCTAGACTGTGGCACCCTTCCCTCTGAGTACTGCCTTGCCACATGGCCCACACACTCTGGGGTCCTTCTCAGAGAATCATCAACCCCCTTTGCCTACCTTGCCTCAGTGACCCACTGCCAGTCATCATCTAGCCCCTGCCACAGGGGCAAACTGCAGTCAGAAATGGCCACTCATCGTTGGCAAGGAGGTGTGGACCTGCTGCCTTTGCCTACCCTGGTTGCCCCCCTGCAGCCCCTAGTACTTACTTCAAGCCCTGCAGCCTGGGAGCTTGCCTGGCCAGAGCTTCCCCCACTCTGCCTGCTTCGCCCTAGCCCTGCTCCAAGTCAGAAAGCCTCTGGCTTCCCTGACAGCTAGGTCCCTCCTAGCTGGAGCAAGAGTGATTCAGTGTCTTTCCTCCCTGCCAGGAGCCTTTATTTATACTGCTCTCAGCTGGGTCCTAATTGGCTAATATCTGCAACAGCTGCTGGCTCCTCAGCTCCAACCGTCTCCCAGGGCTGCGTTTTAACCCTTAAAGGGCCAGTGCAGGGCAGCCATCCTGTCTTACTGGCCCAATGGAGCTAAATATCACACCTCCAAAATGAAAGAGAAAATTTAGGAGGAACGAATGAGATGCCTGGTATGTGCTGATCACATTGCAATGTGAGTTAATATCCCTCCATACCAAGTGGACCAGAAGTTCTTCAAATGGCCACAATGGGCACACAACCTCTAATTTACACAAACTGAGTGCTTGCCTCCATTAGCACAATCACTTTGGATACCATGCTGGGGTGCTGATCCAGTGACAATTCAAAAGGGAAAATCTCAACTCCAGAATTACCACAGCCACTTTCTGTAGCTTTCAAGCCTTCTTTGAGTGTTTCCCACTCAGATCCAACCAAGCTCTACACTACTTAGTGCTTGTTGTCACTGGAAAGGTTGCAGTGGTCCAGCTGCACTGCTGTAGCACTTCAGTGTAGACACTACCTATGCTGTCACGGACAGGAGACGTTCTCCCACAGCGTAAGTAATCCAGCTTTCAGTTGTCAAGTGAGCAAAAAGACTCCTTGATTTTTTCTTCTGAGCTTCCCATCACCTCATCTCTGCCTTGTAACCAAACTGTCCCTTCTTCCGATGAATGCAAGTTTCCTTAAATGCAGGCTCAGCAACTAAGTTTTCCACCATTTCTTTGGCAGCAGCGATGGCATCTTCAAATCTATTGTCCCATAGGCCACAACGATGTCCAGGCAGTTTCTCAGAGCAGTAGTGCTCACAAAATCCATCGAGTGAGTTTGTAATGCCCTGCCTACAATGTGTCCCTGGAACAGGATATAATACCAAACCACACTTGAGATCAGACATTTGAAATTAGTGAGCTGCTTTGGCAGGCATTGTGCCTCATGTCCGATGTAGATCGCAGCTTTACACAACTGCGCCAGTTCCACTAGGGCAAACCTCAGTCACTTGGTACTTCACTGACTTAACGCTGTCAACATGGCTCTTCCAGCAGGTGCCATTTAGTGGCTTCATGGTCAGGTCCATGAATATTGTCTGTGCGGATCTTCCATCTGATAGCTGATGCTGAAACCAGGGCGTATCCCCTTTGCATCACTCTGAACAGAGACATGGAATCTAAAGAAGATGATGATGCATCTGACACATCCCAGGTTGAGGGAATGGTAGTTGCAAATCACAAAGCAAGCTTCTGGACTCAGCACAAGGATCCTTGCCTAGATGCCACTGTTTCTTCTCTTCATATGAACGTCATTGTCATAGCCTTGGTTGTGGCAGTCCTGAAGTTTGATTTTATTCCAACACTTCTGTTAGGCTTTTTCCAGAAGAGCTATCTACAGACTGGAAATGGATAAAGTGTTCCTTTACTTGGATACAGCCACCCTTGCCATCAATAAATCTTACTGTCAATGACATCTTTCCACTCTGACTAATATCAGGAGTGTGGTTCATTATTACAGTGTAGTACTTCACTTTGCTGAGCTGCATCAATATGTTATCAAGCACCTTCCTTGTCATAAGATCAGTCAATTTGTTTTGAATTATTTTGCTGCAATAATGGTCCGTAGCTTCCTGAAAAATGACAGATTTCAAACCTTTCCAGTCCGATACCCTCAGGACCTGACCAGTGCTGAACCAGAGAATTTGCCAAACCATGGGAGGTCAATATACTAGCAGTATTATCAACTCTTCCACTGCTTACTGGGCTCTTAGAAGACATTTAGGGGTAAATTAGAGCTAAATAACAGAACACTGAGAGACAGGACTGGTGGCTGTAAACAAACTTTATGGGACCATGGGAAACTTAGTCACACCAGTGATAAGTGGACATTTAACTAACTAAAATCATGCTGGATCATGGATGCTGCCAGACCAGAGAGTACCAGACTAGAGAGGTTCAACCTCATATTTCCCAAGGAAATTACCATTATGTTTAGTGAACAACTTATGTGATGAGCCCTGGAAAGCCAAAGTATTCTTTGCAAGGAAGTGAGTAATTAAGCTCAGATGCTCAAGTACATTCCTCCAATGCTGGATTTCTAAAATAACAACACTTTGGTTTTCTGCATCTATGAATTTATTCAGCTTAAGCCTAATCTTTACCTCTATCCATTTGGAGCAGGCAATAAAATGGTAAGATGACTTTTCATATTATTTCAGAGCATCAGCTAGGTCATGCCAGTAATTGTACCCAGAAAGCACAAGCAACAATTTGGCATTCTTATTAAATATTTTGTAACAAAAACAGATAACTTTGTCCATTGATTTCAAGTAAATTAGCCAACACCAATTCAGTTTCTCACCAGTTTTGAGCACTCTTTTACAGTGTGTTTTTGAGACATGTTTTTGAGACTTCTGCTCATTTACTGAAAACCTCAATTTTGCCCAGCCTGTTCAAAATTGCACAATCAATATAGGCAGAGTTTAGGATGTCTGACCATAAAGCAGGATCTTAGATATTCTCCTTATATACACAAGGGCATGGCTGACAACATTCTAGGAAATTCAAGGAGAATGTAGTTCTCAGAAAGTCTGGAAGGTTCCATATGATTCTACAGAAGTCCAGAACATTCTAGGAAGTTAGTGAAAAATGAATCCGCATATGGAATACCTGAATCGTTTTCCTTCTAACAGTCTATTTTTTCTTTTGTTGCTAACAACAAAAACAGCACCTCAAGCCCAGCCTCCCTCCAGCCTAGCAACCCAGGTGGTTGCCTGTGTCATCTGTGTCTAAATCTGGCTCTGAGGCTATATAGGTCCATGATCTCCACCAGTTCTCTGGTCATGACCATGCCCCTTCTCTTTTATACATCTGCAGTACACAATGGACTGCATCCCCATGCAAGGTCATCACGAATATCTGTATTCTCTCCAACAGCTCAGTTAACAAATCACTGTTGGTGAGCAAAGCAAAGCATTCTGTGCATACTCAATCCAGGTAATAATAAATGATGACTGACTGTACTCAGAATGAACTGTGGCCTATCTGAGATAAATAACAGCATAAATCAAATGCTCCAGTTTTCACATCAGGCTCTAGCTACTTGAGTTATTATTTTTTCTGGATGAAGAACACATTTTGTTAGACAGGTTATTGGCTTTTAAAGGAAACTAAGTTCTTCACACAGTAATTTCTCAGTTACACATGTCTATACTGGCTGAACAGATTTTTTTACATCCACCTTTTCTTTTTCTTTTCCCCCTATGAGATCCTTGTTGCCAGGAGGGGGTTTCATGAGTTTCAGGCCCAGTTTTGACAGATTAAGGACCAGATCAGGCCATGCCTGACTTGGCAACAAGGTACACACAAGGGCACAAAGAGGAGCTGCCTTCTTTCCTTGAGCTCTCTGCCCCTTGACACACGGACTGCTTCCTTTAATGTCCCGGATAACCCTCCCTTCCACACCAGCACAGCTGTCCTGGCAGAGAAGCAAGCCATGCTATTCTAAGAGAGGTGCAATAATGCCTGGAATTTCCCCACAGTGTTTGGGAAGATACAAGACATATTCCTTAAAAGTCCCTTTATGTTGTGTCTTTATTAAGCTTAGTCACTTCTGTTTCCCTTGACTGAATGCTCCCCACCACTTTCTCACCTAATCCTTACATTTATTTTGTTGCATGCTGCTCATTTGGTGCTATAAGATCCATTTTCCTGGCTCTCCTATAACTGTTCTGAATATTGATTGTCAAGCTTCAAGCCTTTCCTATTTCTTAATCTCAGCTGAACAAAATGGATTAATCAGTGAGGATTATTTATATAGTTGCTGTTGCTGATTAATTTTGCTCTAGAGCATTTTAAAGAAAAACATGGGCTATTTTAATGATGTTGAAGTATCAGTAAATAAAATTTTGAAATGAATTGTAGTGTGTCAGTTCTGGCAGTATGACAGTCTGGTGCTCTCTAGGGCAGAACTGAGAGCTCAGTAAAACCAACTCCGTAGTAATTTTTACAGAACTCTTCCTTTAGGCTTAGATAGCTATTATACTGAAGAAAAATAATTATTAAAAAAAAAACAGGAAAGGCAATATGTCTAGTGGTCAAAGCATGAGACTGGGAGACAGGTGACATCAATTTCTGACTGACTTTGATTTCCTGTGTAATCTTGAGCAAATCACAACTAACCTGTGTCTCAGTTTCCTATTCTGTATGATGGGGATAATGATCCTTGCTCCATTCACAAAACTGAATGAAATCATACCCCCACTGAAATCAACAGGAATTTTGCCACTGATTTCAGTGGAGACAGGCTTTCACTCAGGATCTGAATGAGATCCATTCTATAAAAGCACCATCTTAATTATTGCAACACATAAGCTGTACATTGAAAATCTGTATGGAGATTTTCATTATAAGCAAGATTCTATAACCAGCATGACAAATATCCAACCAAAGCAAAATAATTCTTAACAAGACAGAATATAATCTGTGGTACAGATATATCTCAGTTCTGTAGATTTTAGTTGTGGTACACAGTGTATAAATATAAATATAGCAGCTTAAATACCAGATTTTTCCTATGATTTCATATAACTTCTTCAAGTATCACAACCAGAGCAGTAGAAACCCATCTGGCCTGTAACTCCATCACAGTAATTGTAGTAGAAGCTCTACATGACCAGTATCTCTGAAAATCAGGCCTCAGCTGCCTCAAGTTGAGATGAACTGAGATTCTCAAAATGTTTGAAAATTTGGAGAGGCCAGGGCCTGATCCTGCTCCCTTTTAACGGAAAGGAAATTCTGCCTTTGACTTCAATTAGAACAGACTTAGTCCCTATGTGCAAAACTGCGAACAAAACTCAAAAGTTTTAACTCAGTCTCTTATCAGCTCCAAGAAAACACTTCCTTAGAATGTACAGGAGCACAGTGGTATAAAGCATAGAACTAAATTTCCAATTTGAATCACTAAAGCCAGAAAATAGGAAATCCCTTCATAGTCTGAGGCAGTCCTCATTAACACAGCAAATGACTATTTTTGGGAGAGTAAGTGAGTCTGTGTCTCATACCAAAAATAAAGGTAAAATACAGTTCTTTCTCTTTCCCTTCAAGCTTTTCTTAAATACTATATTAAACTGATCTTTCCAGTGAGTGGTGAATCACACAGTGGAGTGGGAACACTTTCTGGTTCTCCATTTCAGTCTGGGTAATTGTATGGCACTCAGCATTGGAGTATCTGTATGTCTATGACGTGCAGCTCTTCATAGCAATCGATCATTTGGCATGCTGTGATGGGCAACTTGACTGAGAAATGTCCTTTCACCTAGGGTGTGTCTAGACTACATGGCTCCATCGACAGAGCCATGTAGATTAGGCAGGACGGCAAAGGGAAATGAAGCTGCAATTTAAATAATCACTGTTTCATTTAAATCAAAATGGCCACCGTGCTGTGCCGATCAGCTGATTGTCAGCACAGCGCAGCAGTCTAGATGGGGATCTGCCGACCCCAGAACCCTGTCTAGACTGCCGCGCTGTGCCAACAATCAGCTGATCGGCACAGCACGGTGGCCATTTTGATTTAAATGAAACAGCGATGATTTAAATCGCAGCTTCATTTCCCTTTTTCGAGTAAACTAATCTACATGTCTCTGTTGATGGAGCCATGCAGTTTAGACGTACTCCTAATGTTTCCACTTGCTTGATAGTCTTTTCAGTGGTTGGAAATCAAAAGGGATGTCATCTCCAGATGAATATCATTTGTTTATAGCCTAGGTTATAGAACAGACATGGCAAGTAGCTTCCTCAGTACTTTAATGGAAAACAAATGTTCATGGAATTAGCAATGAATCAGAGTTCAGCTACACAAAATGTACAGGTATGCCAACCTACTTAAGTATCTGTAAGAAAGGTGCCTTTAAAAAGCCAGGCTTGTTAGGAGGGAATTCAGGAGCCATAGAAGCCCAGGATTCAGCTGTCTGTATCTATTTAGCAACACTTCATCATGGGTTGAGCTTTAGATTTAAGCATATTTAAGCAAGTTCAACCATTCAGCATTTTCTTTAGTGATTTTAATAATAGAGTGGAGAGCATGCTTATCAAAATGAGCCAATGACACCAAGGGATTGCAAGCACTATGGAGGATAGAAATAGAATTCACAGTGATCATAATAAACTGGAGGGCTGGCCTCAAATCAACCAGATGAAATTTAACAGAGACAAGTGCAGTGGATTACATTTAGGACGCAAACAAACAAACCCCAAATGAACAGCTACAAAATAGGGTCTAATTGAAGAGGCAACAGTATTCTTTAAGAAAGATATGCACAAATTGGAAAGTACCCAGAGGAAAGCAGTACACATGCTAAGAAGCTTGGAAAACCTTAGGGTTAGGGTTAGGGTACGGTTAGGGTTATGAAGAAAGGTTTAAAAAAACTGGGTATGTTTAAACTTGAGAAAAGAAGACTGTTGGGGGAGCAGATAACAGTCTTCATATATGTTAAGGGCTGTTATAAAGAGAACAGTGACCTATTGTCCTCCTTGTACACTAAAGATAGGACAAGAAATAATGGGCTTAATTTACTTAGGGGAATTTAGATTAAATGGGAAGAAACACTTTGCAATATTATTAAGCATTGGAATAGGCTTCCAAGGGAGATTGTAGGATCCCAGCTATTGGGTATATTTAAAAACAGGATAGGCAACCTTGTCAAGGATGGTCTAAGTATATTTGATCTTGTGTCAGTGCAGGGGCAGTATGAGAATCTCTCTCAAGGTCCCTTTCAATCCTACTTTTCTGTTTCTATGTACTTTTGCATTTATTGAATAGCAATTGTCTTAATCGGTGCTTATTGTGGCCAAGAGATCTGAATGCATTTTACCACAAATCTCAAACTTCTATAGAAGATGACTTCCAGGTGGAATATAGCTAAAATGTATACCAGACCTATCAATACCCCTCCGTGATGAAGGGAATTCTCATGGAAAATAATTGAACATTTCCATATCCCAGGAAATACCAGCTGGGAAAACCCAGCAGGCTACTGCTGAAAAGGACATTGCCAAGTAGGTCACCACATCCATCTTCTGACATTACTGTATCGACAGTATATAGTGATCCAGGTTTACCCGCCCATTAAGGCATAAACCAGGGCTAGGAAACCACAGGCCTGGGGGCCGGATGCAGGCCCCCAACTTGTCTGGATCCGACTCCCAATGCTCAGGGCCCCTCCCCAGCATTGGGGAGCCCATGCTGTTGCTCCAGTCCCCCGATGTTCCCCATGGGGCTGGAGCACACAAAAGCTACTAGGCTGGACCCCCCTAGGCTCTGGTATGCAAGGGGAATGTGGGAGTTGGGGGCCACATCAGTGGGGGCTTGTTTGGTTGGTTGGTTTTGTTTCTCACTTGTGCACAGCCCCCAACTGATTTTTATGTGAGTCAGTGGCCCCCAACACAAAAAAGGTTCCCCACCCCTGGCATAAACCCTAGTTGAGTAGGGGCTTAGTCTTCAAATATAGTGTCCTCCATTTTAAATTTCCTTGCCAAACCCCACAGCGCTAGCTCCTGGTGCGGTCACTTAGCTAGAAGCTAGAAGCAGATAAAATTAATGAAAAAGGAAACAGTACAAGAAAGGACATATGGGAAAGAGCAACTGCTGGAGCAGAACATACACCTTCTGTCTAAAAGTAAAAAGATTCAGTCTTCCTTTGTATTGTTTCTAGAGTTCTCTTGAACAAATATTATTTCAGACTCTCCAGCGCAATCATTATCTATACATTTTCTGGGTGATCTGAATTCAAATGCATTCAGAAAGGGTGATTTATGTATAAAACAGAGTATTCTTAGATCTTTAGAAGTAAGCAGGACTCCCTCCCAGTTGGCGGGTCCACACACATACACACTGTGAATTCCACAGGTGAAATCCTGGCCTTATTGAAGTAAATGGAATTTTTCCATTGATTTCAGTGGAGGATTTCACCATGTGTGTTTAACATGTTGCTAGAGCAATGATAGTTTTGATATTAACTTCTTGAATTCCCCCCCTTTCTTTTCAAAAATAATAGAAAACACTAAGTCCCACAGGAAGAAGGTTTCTCTGAATTCTACTTGGCAGTGAGAGGTAATATCACCCCCTACCATGTGAGAGAGGGTTTGGGATGCAGATACAGTTTGGAACATGAAACTGGTTCTCAGAAAGCTATAAGCAACAATACTAAGAACCTCAGTGTATTTTTCTCCTTCTGCAGATTTGGAAATGAGAACTGTGACCATGATTGGCAGGGAGATTTTATGGTATGAAAAAAATTTGTTTCTCCAAAATTAAACAAGACAGTGAACAAAGCTGATGATTAGCTTGGAGAAATTATATATAGCATTTCTTTCCTCTGACACAGCTTCCATATGCGCTCTTTCTGGGGCACTCATACTATGACCATTGCAATGACAAATGCTGTTGAGGAGCCAACAAAAGAGGGCTATATTAAATGCATGCCCTCCTTTTGTAGGACTATCTGTATCTGTCTTTATTTATGGTAAAAAATTTTGGACTTGAGCTGGGTGTTCCTCTTGTTCCTCGAACTCTCTCCACATTTAAAATGCACATTGAAAAGATGCGTACTTTAAAAAAATTACAAAGAGTAAGTACAGCATAAAACTCAGAAAACAGGCAATTTATTCAAAAGAGGCCATCCACTTTTATCTAAAGCGGGGTTTGGGGAAAGCCTTCAAGAAAGATGAAGGGTACTCTTCATGGTGAAGTATGGAAAATCCTTCAGGATGACTAAAGTAGTAAGGAAACTGTTAAAGTGATGTGGGAACAGTAAAGAACAATAGTAACACAGACTAGAGAGATACCAATAAAACATTTCACTATGTACAAACTCTTTTCTGAAGAACACTGATACGTCAAACATCAGGTGAAACTTCCAGAGACCGTAGGAGGAAAATGCTATTCCAATTCCCAGTGAGCGTGGCATTTAAAGGAAATGAGTGTTTTGCCGAGGTAGATTAGAAGAAAGAAATTGTTTAGACACTGTTCAGATGTGAACAAAGTCATTGAGGATGTCTGGAAGCAGTACACTAATTAGAGTATTACTGAATAATCATAGCGATCCATTCTAAAGTGTGATTAAGAGAACCAAAATTAGGGCAAACTGATTTCTATTTCACTTCAAGCCAACTTCTAGCCTATCTGTTGTCATAAAAACAATTCACACAATATCTGATTTAAACAATTCAAAACAGCCTCCACTGCTGTACACACATCTTCCCATTACTTACTCTAACTTTTTTGTAACAAAACTATGGATTCACCTGAAATGTATGGAAACATTTTTTTCTTGAAATGTACAAGTAGAGGGGAACCTGTTGCATATGAAATCACTTTCTGAATTCCTGAGAATAAAAATGTTTCATTCCAACATGGTTTCTATAACTCTTAGAATGGCTCCTATGGCACTACCGTTCCTCTAGCTAGAGAAGGAAGTCTCTCTTCAAGATCATTATGATGAATGCTGCAATGAACTGGCCCTATTCAAACAAATGCTGTTTCCATGGTTATTAGGTAACATGCATATGAGCATGGCATGTAGACATTGATTGATATACAATGGCCACAGATCCCTAAAAAGACTTGACTGATTTTCCAGCTGCAAGCTTTAGGTCTTGCTTTATCTTTATTCCAGGAAGCTTTCTAATATTCAAACTGAATTGCTCAGTTTTCATCAGTTGTATTACCCAGACTCACCCTTTCATAGGCTATGAAACCGAGTCACACTAAGTAGCTAGAGTTCAGTGTTCATGGATTTGCCTGTAAATAGAGACCTAGACATACACTATATTGTCTTCTGTGTATTGTTACCCTCAACCTATTTAAACAATTTGTATATTTTTTCCATCAGGCTACATTATCCTACTGATGATTCTAAGGATGTTATGATATTGATTAATACAAGGCAACTGCGCATACTAGATTTCATTATTAATGATTAAAGTTGTTTGGTGATATGACACCGTGATCGCTGTAATTTTGTTCAGTAGCAGCATATTCGTCTTACTGAAAATGAAAGCTCAATCTGTAGAGGTGCAAACTCGACATGCACAACCCACTGTCTAGGATTTGCACAAACAGACCCTTCATTTATTATTTGCTTTTTGTCTGGAGACTCTTTGTGGATTACAACTGACTAATTTTAAATATGCCTGATGTGTTTCATGCTTTTCAGATTGGCCTTTATTTATCTGCTCATTACTCATGATTGTCATGGGTTTTCAAATGGTTTGCCACTTGGATAGAGCAATTGAAGAGACATTGGTTGTGACGTCAAAAAATTAGCAGAAACCTGAAGGCAAAGATAAGGACAGAGTGGAACCACAGTAGCACTGTTATTTTACATTGTAATGTATCATTTTAGCTGTTGTCCCTATCACTGTGTGATTAGACCATGAACTATAGAAGTGGATCTGTGAAGACACTATTGAGCAATACACACACCATCTTTGAAACCAGTCAAGGAAAAGTGAAATATTTTCATCCATGCTTAAAAACACTTGTGGCTACTAACCAGGTAGGTTGCTGAATTGATGTAAATGTTATGTTCATAACTAATAGGAAAGAATACTGCTTTTCTGCATTTTTATTGGGTCAAAATCAAAATACACAATACCTGATCTCATAGTAAAAGAAAAATTTTTCTACTGCCACTCATAGTTTACACACAAATTAACTATATCTGTGGTTCTCAACCAAAGGTATATGTACCTTTGGGTTATGCAGAGGTCTTTCAGGGGATACATCAACTCACCTAGATATTTGCCTAGTTTTACAACAGGCCACATAAGAAGCACTAGCAAGGCGAGTACAAATTAAAATTTCATACAGCTTATGTATACTATACATTGAAAAGTAAGTACAATATTTATATTCCAAGTGATTTATTCTATAATTATATGGTAGAAATGAGACGTAAGCAATTTTTCAGTGTATTGTGGCTTTTTTATATATTTATATCTGATTTTGTAAGCAAGTAGTTTAAGGAAGGTGAAATTTGAGATATACAAGTCAGACTCTTGAATAGGTAATAGTCTGGAAAGTTTGAAAGCCATTGAGCTATATCACATACTAGCACCCAGTTCCATTTTCTTTCTTCACTGCTATCAGTCCCACTGCAATCAAACTGACTGATTATGCAATGTATGGATTGTGGCAGAAAGGAAACATTTAGGCCTATTCTCTAGTTCATTTTAAAAAGAACTTTGAAGCTGCATGCAGGGCCGGATTAAGGGGGGGGGGCTAGCCGGGCAGCTGCCCGGGGCGCCAACCTATGGGGGGCGCCTGATGGCAGCTGTAAGGGGCACCACACGCCCGGCCGCGCGGCGCCCCTTAGAGCTGCAATCAGGCGCCGCGCGCCTGGGGCCGGGGGACCGTGCGGCGCCCCTTAGAGCTGCCATTAGGTGCCGCACGCCCGATTGCAGCTGTAAGGGGCGCAGCGCACCGGGGGGCAGGGCCGCGCATGCGCCGTGCACCCAGGGGCAGAGCCGCACGTGCATCGCGCGCCCGCTGCCCGGGGTGCAGGAATGGCTCGAGCCGGCCCTGGCTGCATGAACCCCTTCCTAAGACGTGATCTACACCGACATAGGTCAATGTCACTCAGAGCTATGAAAAAAGTCATGCCCTGAGCTGAGCACTGTAGTTAGATCAGTCTAAACCCAGCCTAACCTTAGCTACTGCCCCCAAAGAGGTGGCTAACCTACATCATGGAAAAGACCCTTCTGTCGCTGTAGGAAGCATCTACATTCTGACACTACAGTGCAATGCTGTAGCTGCTGCAGTGTAGCCTCAGCCTAAAATGACACATCCTCAAGCTCTGGGGAAAAAAAGATCAGTAAGTGGCTGGATGGCAGTGCTTAATTTGTGCTAGGGCTTGTCACCACTGAGCCCTAGCACCTGTAAGCTTGGCAGCTCACAGTTTCAGTCACTCTGGACTTACCATGTCAGTTATGAAGGTAAAAAAATTATAGACCCCTGACATCTAGTTGCCTGAGCCATGATGTCGCTTTCCTTACAAAGAAAGCACTGATGGGTGGCCAATTTCAACTGAAATTAGACCAATATTAGGTCAATACATGAAGGTCAAGTGTCAGTAGAAAGATGACTTCTTCCTCTGTAGTATGAAGTTTTCCTTATGGACAGGGCAGGTATTGGCTATTATAATATGAGATATGTTTGTTACTTTATTATTTAAAATCTTAGCCCTGGTCTACACTAAGGAGTTATTTATTACGATATAGTTCCCCTTATTTCAAAATAACAAGCAGTGCGTCCACACTACCAAGCCTGTTATTTTGAAATAAGGGTCTGGTTATTTCAAAATAATAACTCTTGCTTTCCATGAGGAATAACACTTATTTCGAAATAGTTGGAATGTGGACACTACACTGCTGCTATTTCAAAATAACTACACTCCAGAGTCATTCAAAGTAATTACTTCCCAGTGCTTCCTGGAGCTCTAAATTGAGGTAGTGCATCCACGTTAAGGGAGCCTGCCTCAGACTAATTTCGAGGCTTCCCTGCAGTGTGGACACGCTATTTTGAAATAGCTATTTCAGGAGTTATTATCTCGAAATAACTTATTTTGAAATAATTTCCTAGTATAGACATGCCCTTTAGAGTTCTGTTATATGCTATTTTGAGTTTTTATTGCACTCTCTTTAGAGTTGGGATCTTAAGACAAGAAAAATGAGAACAAGCTGACTATCTTGGCAATATGTATTACTCTTTTTTATGTTAATGATTTCAGTAAAAAGCTATATTATAAAAGAGTATATATCCATGGAATGCTATTTGTTAAAAAGAATGTGGCACAAAGAACTGGCTAAAAACAGTCACTGTCTTAGAAAAATTAAATCAGATAATCTCTCTGCCCCAGCCTTCAGCACTCTATAGTCCCCCTGCACGCACTCCTCACTCCACAATCTGCTGCCCATTCAGTTCCTCAGATCCCCGCCCAGCCATGTTCTCCTCATTTCCCAGTTCCTTCTTCCTACTGGTTCCTTCCCCAGACCCTTGTCTTTCTCCATTGGTCTTGCATGGGTTGCCTGCCCAGCCCCAGTCTGCTCCCTCAGAACTCAGCGGCTACCTCTTGCTCATTCCTTCTATTCTTTCCTTTGTACCACATTTCATAGCAGCCTCCACCAGTCTTCAGCAACATCATCCTCTTACTTTTGAAAGTGATGGGGCCTCCCCCTGTTCTGGTGCCCCTGCCCATGTTGGGAACCTCTGTGCTAGTAAGCTGTTATAAAAATATTATGAGAAGCTATGTCTAGACTATAAAAAGTCAGAAAAAGATACGCAAATTGTGAACCTCAATTTGCGTATCTTTTTCTGCTTTTCTTTCAAAAGAGGTTTTTCCAAAATTTGGTGCATCTACACGGTGCCAATTTTTGGAAAAACCTGCTATTTCGAGCTTTCCCTTCTTCCTCGTAAAATGAGGTTTACAGGGCTGGCAAAATAACACATCCGCTTTTTCAGAAATTTTTCCAAACAAGTGGATGTGTGCTTTGGACACGACATTACTTTCCCAGGATACCTTCGGTATCCCAGAAAAGCGCTGCAGTCAAGACGTAGATGAAGATGTGGTGTAAGACATACCCAAACCATTAACTCATTAATTCATTGGATTGTGTGTTATTTAAGCTAAAGTACAGAACTAAGCCTTATTGTTGTGGGCTATCACACCACTACAAAGCAGAGACCAGCATAGAGCATAACAGCCAATAGTCTACATACCCTAAAATCCATATGCTGACTTGAGTTGTCTTGAAAACTGCCATGTCTCATAAAAACCTCTGAAACCTGGAAATACAGAGCTATAGTACACATCATATTGTGATGGAGCATTCCACAATTTTTATGGAAATGCAAGACATAACTAGAATATGTGCTATGCAAAATACTTCATATGAGATATCATTGGAAAGATTGTAATCTACTGAATATAGTTATCCTATTTGTATGCATGTAACTTTCCTGTATTTGATGATAGAAATATGGAAGTATAAGCCTGTGTCATCAATGTAATCATGATAAGTGAGGGCCATTAGTAATGCTCAAGGAACTTAATGGCCCAATACTTATGATAATGATAAGTGAATGGACTTGATTTTCCTTTAAGCTTTGGAGGAGGGGCTATGAAGACATGTGGCTGTCACCTGATGCTGGGACCTATACCATAGGTTACTATATTTTTCCACAAGTGCAAAGGGGAAGTTTATACTGAACACCAATGATTCCTGCCTTATGCAAAACCTATTTTGGGAGGGAGGAGTGGGGAGAGAAGTAACCTTGGTTGTCAGGTCTCCCTAGCTACCCCACCCAAAATCTCAGACTGAAATGGGGGAAGAAATGGGTCCAGGCTGGAAAGCTTTCCAGTGTGTGAGAGAAGCTTATTAGAACAACTTTGAGGGTGAGATATTACATATAACCAGTTTCTTAGTGTATTAAGCTTAGTTTGCATGTTCTGTTTGATTTTGTTTAGTAACCTACATTGTTTTGTGTGTTTTCTGATGATCACATAAATCCTACCCTTTTTCACTGTATAAATCACTTTCATTTATTAATAAACCCAGTGTAAATAATTGTTACCGGGGGAGGAATAGATTCTGTGCATAGCTCTCTTTACATTGAGAAAGAGGGTGAATTTCATAAACGTATAATGTACAAATCTCTGTACAGCATAAGACACATTTTTCAGGGGTTCAACTCCCAGAGGAGATGTGTATCTGAGTTCTGGAGACAGGTATCTCGCTGTGTTGTTTTCAGTTAAGGTCTGCAGTTTTGCGGGGCGTGGCCCAGACCTTGTGTCTGTGTTGCAGCAGGAAAGTATGTCTGACTCAACAAGACAGGGTACTGGGGCCCAAGCTGTCAGGGAAAACAGGCTCAGGGTGGGGTCTTAGCACATTGTGTGACAGCACCAAAGTGGGTCATGAAAACACATGGCACGTATAACAACTTAAACTCTGCCTTCCTTTGAGCCAGACCACCAACAGGGATAAACTGACGTAGCTCCATTGAAGATGTTGTGCTAATATGTCCAACTGACTGTCTGGCTCTTAAACAGTTAATAAGTTCCTGTCAATTATAATCAACATTGCCTTCCCTGACACTAACTCAGCTTCTGTCCTGTCTTGCATAGATACACAAATATCACACATGAATCCCACATATACACTTACTGATCAAAGTTACTGCTAATTTCTTTTGAAATTCATAAGTATGGATAATGACAGGTAAAGTGTAACTCTCATTCAATATAAGCTTTTATATTATGTTAATGCTGAAATAATGGTAAACTACCTTATATATTATAATCTGTTAATTGATGTTTCCTACTTTTGGCTTATAAACTATTAGTTTCATGTGACATCATAGGTCATTAGTTATCTGAAAAATCTCTATGCTGTTTATTTTCAGCTCTCCTTTTAGTGACTATAAAGGACTGCTCTGCTGAACTAGAGTAACACATTTTCTAGTCTGCCCATCCTTAACCACTCAAACTATCTCTGTCCTCTTGTTGATTCAAATTATTTAAAATGAACACACATTTTAGGATACTTAGTGGGTGTCTCTTCGCAACAGAATTTCCTTTTATGGCAACTTGTCTCCCCAGGAGTGTGTTCTGAATATTTTGGGTCAAACTCTCAACTCTGTATATTTTCTGAAACCTAGTCAGGACCTTCCTTTATATCAGTTTGATTTCCTATCAAAAAGGACTCAGATTACAGAATCAGTGAGTTCCGTTATCAAATAAAACATGAATATTTTAGCTCTTTAGATAATCAAAAATTCAATTATATTGTGTACCCCATAGCACAAAAAAGGGACATTTCTCTTTCATAAATGCACCAGGAGTTCATGGCTTAGCAAGCTATTTTATAAACATCCATAAAAGACAGTGATCCTGAAGAAGTTATATTTACCACTGATATATGCAACTTTAATAGTAATAAAACCCACACTATGTGGATGTCATCAGCACAGTGTTGTTTGACTTACATTTAAATCACTAAGCTAAGCCAATCATGAATTTGCCACCTTACTACAAGAATTTGTTAAACATGGTGTGAGGCCACACTAAGGGGATGGTTGGTCAAGTAGTGTCATCTAGTGGTCAGGCCAAAGGCCTGTGTCCTGCAGGGTGGTTGTTGGGAGGGGAACCCAGGTCACCAGGGGTACGTCTACTGCAACACTATTGCAAAATAACTAGCAATATTCCAAAATAAATTAGTCCTCATCTACACAGCCGGCAGTTATTTCGACATAGTGTCAAAATACTGTCAAGATGGAGGATGTCTTACTCTGACTCTGGTAACCTTCCTTGTATGAGAAATAAGGGAAGTCTGAGGAAGAGTACTCCATTTCAAAATAAGTGCTCTGTAGACACTCCCTATTTTGAAATAAGCTACACAGTTGACATAGCTCAATTTGTATAGCTTATTTCGAGTTAAGCCCTGCAGTGTAAACGCACCCCAGGAGAGCTTCTCCCTTTGACATCACTACCACCTCTGACAAAGATGGATTACTGACAGGAGAAGCTCTCCGATCAGCATAGTAGCATCTTCATGGAAGCTCCAAAGCAGCACAGCTGCACTGCATATTAAAAGTATAGTTTAGCCCTAAGTGACTAGAGGTTGCTCGAGTTTGAGAGTCATGGGTGGCAATTTCATGTGGGGGGGAATGTAATGAAAGTCTCTGGGGAGAAAAACTAGCCATGGGAATATTTCCCAAGTGGGCAGGGACATTGTGGGGCAGTGGGGGACTAGGAACAAAGGGCTTGAGGGCTGCTGTGAGGGGAATTGGTGGATAGTAGGGTAGGCAAGAGAGGTTAGGAGCTCAGGTGAGGGAGCCATGGTACCACCCAGTTCTGCCACTGCATCCCAGCCCACTATGACCCAAACTCTGTCAGTATAGCCCAACCTTCCAGTACCCCAACCACCCTACAGCTCCCAGGTACACCCATGCACCCCAACCTTCCTGTGGCCATGGCTTTGCCAGTGGACCTCAACCTCCCTTACACCCTCAGCTCTGCCAGCACATCCCAAACTTCTGCCCCCCCATCTTCCATTTGTAGACCAGCAAAGGAGTGAAGGTATGTTCCCTGTTTGTGGCAGGAGGAGGGACCCGGTCAGGGGCATGACTGGAAATGGGTGCCAAAGCAGGTTGGTGGGGCACCAGCTGATGCATGTTGGGGAGGGGGGAAGGGCAGAATGACTGGCTTATTGTGGTAATTGCAGGACATAATATATAGAAAGAGTATATTGGGGTGTGCAACAATTTTATTATGAGGGCCTACTCCAAGAATTGAGTAAGTGGTCAAGGGCTGCACACTTCCATGATATTAATGGAGGAGATGCAGGGTCTGGGATGGCGCTTGGATGCAGTAAGGTGCTTGGGATAGGGGATTGGGATGCAGAAGCAGATATGAGGGCTGGGAGGGAGTTTGAGTGAAGGAGGGGTTTGTGACATGGGGTTGGGGTGCAAGAGCGAGTGGGGTGTGAGGTGCAGGCTCTCGCTGGAAGGTGCTTACCCTAGGCAGCTCCCAGACACAGCTCAGCAGGACCTATGAGCGGGCTTCCTGCCTGACGTACCCCCACACGCTGTTCAAAGTGGCCAGATGCTGGGGCCAGCATGTGCATCTTTGTGCCATGCACCCCTTGCAGGAAGGGGACAAGGAAAGATGTCTGTGCCCACAAACACAGGCCAGACAGCTTCTGTTGGCTGGTTTGCAACCAATGGATGCTGCAAGAATTGTGCTGGTGGTGTGGGCGGTGCATGGAACCCCCACCCCCCCAGGGACTTTCTGCGCAGAGATGCTCATGCTGGTCCCAGCAGCTGGCCACTTTGAGTGGTGTGTGGGAGCGTGGCAGGCAGGGAGCCTGCCCAAGGGTCCTGCTGGATAGCAGAATATTGGTGGCCCAGAAGATCATGGCAGGCTGGATCTAAAATTTGGCAGGCTGAATCCAGCCTGCAGAGTATATTTTGCCTGCCCCTAGCCTATATCATGGCTACTAATTCCCAAAAGAAATATATATTTTCCTGTTTGGAAGAACAAGGACATTCAATGGCAAAAAGCTATGGCAGGGCAGAGTCAAGGTTGCGTGGTGATATGTCAGCCACTCCTCCCCTGCCTAACAAAATGCTGAGTTGAGCAAAACTCCAGGCAATGTGGCATTAAGGGTGCAATGCAACCTTAACTCTGCCCTCTTTCAGCAATGCTCTAATATGACTCATACATAAGAATACAAAAATGGCCATACTGGGTCAGACCATCTAGCCCAGTATCCTGTCTGCCGACACCAGATGCCCCAGAGGGAGGGATCACAACAGGCAATCCTCACGTGATCCCTCCCCTGTCACCCACCTCCAGAGAAACAGAGGCTAGGGACACCATTCCTACCCATCTTGGCTAATAGCCATTGATGGACCTAACCTCCATGAATCTATCTAGCTCTTTTTTTGAACCCTGTTAAAGTTCTAGCCTTCACCGCATCTTCTGGCAAGGAGTTCCACAGGTTGACTGTGTGCTGAGTGAAGAAAAACTTCCTTTTGTTTGTTTTAAACCTGCTGCCTATTAATTTCATTTGGTGACCCCTAGTTCTTTTATTGTGGGAATAAGTAAATAACTTTTCCTTATTCACTTTTTCCATATCAGGCATGATTTTATAGACCTCTGTCGGGGAAGATACAGGGTTCGGGAATGTGGCCAGTCCTGGGGAGGTGTAGAAACAGACACCCTTGTACTGAGTATCTTTTAAACTTTTATTAAAATGTTTCTAATTATAATTTTTTATTTAATAGTTTTACAGGCGCGGGCGCCAAATAACTATTAACAGGAACAATAAACAGAATGTAATGCAATAAAGGAGAATTCCCTGAGGTCTTTCTAAATCTAAGTAATTATCAACAACCACCCAGGGATTTTTAACAGTTATATTTACATTAATCTCACTTATAAGACTTAACATCTATCTAACTCTTAACACTACTTAACAATCCTTTTACAAACTTACTCCTATTACTATTACACTGGTCTACAATTTTTTAGACGTCGTCTGCTTCAGAGATAAAATGTGCTATTTATTATGTATTTTGATGTGCTGAATTCAAATATGACAATTAAAACAACTGATTGGCTACTGTTTCCAAGATATTTAAGTTTTTACATTTTACGTCTATGTATATTGTGTAGATAGTAGAGTTTTAATCATAAATTGTAAACCTAGGTCTTTTCATGTGTTTATGGTTGCTTTACATGATAATATTTCACCTGTCCTGTTTATGTAACACTTTAAAAATCAGCAAAAGGGTTATATAAATAAAATTTATTATGAAACAAAAGGCAAAAACTATTATGTACATAGTTTAGTCCTATTCAGTGTCTACTTGGCGCTTCTTGGCTTGTCTCTTGTATTCATTAAATGGAGCACCTTACATGACGAAGAATGGGACAAGGTCCTTTTGACGGTCACGGAACACGGAAATCCTAACATCACCTGCCAGGAGATTCCACTGCTGTAGTCTGGAGCCCAACAGCTCTGCCTTACTCTTAGGTAGTTCCAAATCCCTGACAAGGTCATTCAGTTCACCTGGTGTTATGAGGTGTGGTTCAGAGGAGGAGAATGGGAGAAAATGTGGGTCCTGTGACATTGATGGTTCAGGACCAGAAGTTTCATCCTCTTCCTCTTCCTCGTCTGACTCAAGTGAGAATGATTCTGGTGCATCAGGAACCGGCAGTCCTTCTCCGTGGGGTACTGGGTGTATAGCTGATGGAATGTTTGGATAATGCACAGTCCACTTTTTCTTCTTTGACACACCTTTCCCAACTGGAGGCACCATGCAGAAGTAACAATTGCTGGTATGATCTGTTGGCTCTCTCCAAATCATTGGCACTGCAAAAGGCATAGATTTCCTTTTCCTGTTCAACCACTGGCGAAGATTTGTTGCACAAGTGTTGCAGCATATGTGTGGAGCCCACCTCTTGTCCTGATCTCCAATTTTGCAGCCAAAAGAAAGGTGATAGGCTTTCTTAACCATAGTGGTTATACTGTGCTTTTGTGATGCAAAAGTCACTTCACCACAAACATAGCAGAAGTTATCTGCACTGTTCACACAAGTACGAGGCATCTCTGCTCACTTTGGCTCAACAGAAACGTGTCCCTTTGCAAAATCAAACACTGACAAATAAGAGAGCACGACACTGTATGATATCTAGAGCTGATATAGGGCAATTTGTTCAGCAAAGTGATGTAAGCTTCGTTATGATTGCATCATCCATGACTTCTAGGAATAACATGATGCAATTCATATCATGTATGACGCAATACCAGCTTCAGATTGCATCTTTCATTGTTCTGCCTAAAAAGCAAGTACTGTCCAAACCCAGTCATAGATTTATTCATAGATCCAGTCAAAGATGTATTTTAGTCATTTCTGGTTTAAACTGAGATCCATTCCCTTTATAACTCACTTATCCTCCGCCATTCCCAAGTCAAGGGTTGTATATACTGACCCAATAGCATATCTTGAAAACTAGAGCCAATCAACAATTTTAAGCATCGTTTTCGTTCTCAGTGACCCAGAATTAGTAAAGTTTGACTACATTTATTTCAGAAGCATTTTGGCTGTAGAGCAGTGTTATTTAACAACTTCTAACTAATACTAAAACAACAAGAGTACTCACCCTTATCAGACACACAAGGGACAACAGAGAAAACAGCATATTCGTTATTCGTTACGCTCTGCAGAAGATTCAGCTGATTCGGTGAGCAGGAGGGGGTCCTTGGGTGATCACCCTTGGCACCTGGCTCGTATTCTGCCTTCCAAATTTTCGGGAACCCTCAACTGAATGCAGGAGGGGAAGCTATTTTATAGAGAGAGCTTTCTGCCCGCTTTTGTGATAGGCGAGCAGACCCTGTTCGATACGTGACAGGAGTGAGGGGGAAGGGGAGGGGGTGAGATGGTTTCCTGTTTTCCTCTTTCTGCCTTATCAGGCATGGCACAGCCAAAGTGAACTTTACATGTCTGTTTTTTTGTTCCTGTTTTCTCTTTTTTCTGATTTTTAAGTCTCATAGTGTAGGGTTTTTTCATTGAGGAAGAGGTGAGGGGGTTAGATGGCTCTTGGCCGACACGAACTTTGCATGACCCTTACTTGTCTGGGTTTTTGGTTTTTGGGGAAGGCAATCTTGGGCTAGGAAGGCTATGCGCATGAGGCCTGGCCAAAAAGAGCCTGCTTTCACAACCTCTATCATACCATTTGTCTGAAAAAGCTACGCATTTTGCGTAGTTTTTTCCAATACTTTTCGGAAGAGGCTTTTCTGACATTTGGCCCATCTAGACTGGACCAAATGTTGGGAAAAAACCCCTCTTTCGAAAGCCCCCTTCTTCCTCGTAGAACAAGGAATACAGGGGCTTCTGAAAGACCGCATTTGCTCTTTCGGAAAAAAAAAGCAGAAAAGCAAATGCATTCCCTGGATGCAGCAAAGGTTTTTTGGGATACCGGAGGTATCCTGAAAACCCCCTGCAGTCTAGCCATACCCTAGGACTCCTCTTTTCTAAGCTGACAAGTCCAAGTCTTTTTAATTTCTCTTCATATGGGACCCTTCCAAACTCCTAATCATTTTTGTTGCCCTTTTCTGAACCTTTTCCAATGCCAATGTATCTTTTTTGAGATGAGGTGACCACATCTGTATGCAGTATTCAAGATGTGGGCATACCATGATTTTATATAGAGGCAATAAGATATTTTCTGTCTTATTCTCTATCCCTTTTTTAATGATTCCTAACATTCTATTTGCTTTTTTGACCTCCGCTGCACACTGAGTGGATGTTTTCAGAGAACTATCCACAATGACTCCAAGATCTCTCTCGAGTACTTGTAGCCAAATTAGTCCCCATCATATTGTATATATAACCTTAAAAAACAGCAAAAGGTCTGGTAGCACTTTATAGACTAACAAAACATGTAGATGGTATCATGAGCTATCATGGGCATAGCCCATTTCTTCAGATGACCAGAGTTATACCTCTCATGATACGATCTACATGTTTTATAGTAATAGAGATGTAGCCGTTAGTCTGGTCTTGCTGAAACAAAAGACAGGACTATGAAGCACTTTAAAGACTAACAAGATGGTTTATTAAGTGATGAGCTTTCATGGGCCAGATTTGATATGAGGAAGTGGGTCTGGCCCACGAAAGCTCATCACCTAATAAACCATCTTGTTAGTCTTTAAAGTGCTGCATAGTCCTTTCTTTTGTATCTACAAGTTTTGTTAGTCTATAAAATGCTACCAGACCTTTTGTTGTATTTTAAGTTTATCCTGTATAGAATAACTCGGCTACCCTCTGAAGTGATTGTATATATAGTTGGGATTATTTTTTCCAATGTGCATTACTTTACATTTATCAACATTAAATTTTATTTGCCATTTTGTTGCCCAGTCACTTAGTTTGGTGAGATCTTTTTGAAGCTCTTCACAGTCTGCTTTGGCATTAGCTATCTTAAGCAGTTTCGTATCATCTGCAAATTTTGCTGTCTCACGGTTTCCCCTTTCTCTAGATCATTTATAAATAAGTTGAATAGGATGGGTCCCAGGACAGACCCGTGGAGGACCTCATTAGTTACCTCTCTCCACTCGGAAAACTTACCATTTATTCCTACCCTTTGTTTCCTGTCTTTTAACCAGTTATCAATCCACGAAAGGACCTTCTCTCTTATCCCATGAGAACTTGCTTTACTTAAGAGCTTTTGGTGAGGGACCTTGTCAAAGGCTTTCTGGAAATCTAAGTATACTATATCCAGTGGATCCTCCTTGTCCACATGTTTGTTGACCCCCTCAAAGAACTCGAGCAGATTAGTAAGGCATGATTTCCCTTTACAGGAACCATATTGACTTTCCCCCAACAAATTATTTTCATCCATGTGTCTGACAATTTTATTCTTTACTTTAGTTTCAACTAATTTGCCTGGTACTGATGTTAAACTTACCTGTCTGTAATTGCCAGGATCACCTCTAGAGCCCTTTTTAAATATTGGCGTCACATTAGGTATCTTCCAGTCATTAGGTACAGAAGCCAATTTAAAGGATAGGTTACAAACCACGGTTAATAGTTCCACAATTTCTCATTTGAGTTCTTTCAGAACTCGGGTGAATGCCATCTGGTCCCGGTGACTTGTTACTGTTAAGTTTATCAATTTGTTCCAGAAGCGCCTCTGATGACACCTCAATCTGGGACAATTCCGCAGATTTGTCACCTAAAAAGAATGGCTCAGGTTTGAGAATCTCCCCAATATCCTCAGCTGTGAAGACTGAAGCAAAGAATTCATTTAGCTTCTCCTCTATGACTTTATCATCTCTGAGTGTTCCTTTAGCATCTCCATCATCCATGGGCCCCACTGGTTGTTTAGCTGGCTTCCTGCTTCTGATGTACTTAAAAAACATATTACTATTATTTTTTGAGTTTTTGGCTAGCTGCTCTTCAAACTCCTTTTTGGCTTTTCTTATTATATTTTTTACACTTAATTTGACAAAGTTTATGGTCCTTTCTATTTTCCTCACGAGGATTTGACTTCCACTTTTTAAAAGATACCATTACTCAACCAGTTCAAGGGTAAAAGTCTGTAAAGTCTTTCTGAGGAGCTGGCTAAATATATGAGTGTATGCCAGCCTCTGGAACGTGCTGATTTTATAGTGTCAAGGACCAGTGTGAATAAGTATTATGTTGCATATTGAGGTAGTAGAACTCTGCGCCATTTGTGCGCACAATCTTGGTACCTAACCAGCATTTTTGCAATTAGGAGCTCTTGCAATGTGGTCCAAAATGTATTAATAATGTAGCTATTACCAAAATGCAGCTAAAATATTTTACAGTTCACAAAAGAAATCCCTTGCAGTGCTTGTTAACACAAATTAAAGCTTTTTCCAAACACTGTCCTTGTCACGATGATTTTATTAACAGAGACTAAATAAAGATTGAAAACACATTATGACTTTTTGAAACATATTGGACACCTATGAACCATGTAATAGAAGCTTTACAATAGTTTGTTACAGAAATACGTGAGTAATTTGTTTTGTTCCCTTCAATAATTAAAACAAGTATCATTTGGTAATGACACTAGACAGTTTCTCTCTGCAATAGCCCTGGGAAAGCAATTGATTACTCAGACAGGAAGATGTTACTATATCAGTGAGTCCCATCTATTTCATGCAATACTTTCTGAAGTGTTTGATTATATTGTAAGTTTATCATCCTTACATTTACAGGGTGGGTTAACTTCTATCCTGAGAGCCATGACCACTCTCTGGCCATGCTGGTGCTTAAAGTGTAGTGTGTACTTAAGTTAACTGAATGAATATATGGGGCCAGAGTGTTTTTCACCTAGAAGTTCCTCTGCATTGCTAATGATGACTCAGGTTTGTCCCTCACAGTCATATACACCTTTGTGTTCCTAGTTCCCAGTCTCCAAGCAGGACTGGAGAACCCTCTGGAATGTACTGCTTATTGCTCCAGGTGAGCTGTTATTTAGCAAGGAGGCACTTCCCACTCCCTAGCAATGAGCATACTCCATCCAAAGGACTTCCAGTCTTTCAACTGAGACCCCAGAGCTGGGCTGGGATGGCTCCCAGTGATAGCAATAGCAGCCAAATGGGCTGCTCAACAGAAAGGTGTCTCAATCCTGTTCTGTTAGGGTATAATGGTGACGTAGCCATACAATTTTCCTAACATGAAGCAGACCTAATAGGTTGTAATGCAAAAAGACAACAGACTAAAATCATCACTATGTATAATTTGTACATGCTATATTATTTTGTCTTGGTTCCCCCCTCAGTTCATTTCTGGAAAGACCTGTCATGTACAAGCTTTGGCTTGCTCTGGTTTTCATGAGGACATTCCACATACAAAAATACAATTTCCAAATATAAGATCAACCCCTTTACACAGCGAGACGCATGTTTTGACGGACACAATTAAACAGAGGAAGAGATTACAAATGCTGAACGTTAGAATTTCTAACTGCCTTTCTCTGAATATCAAACCACAAGACGTTTTGTTCCGCTGTCTTCGGGTGAGCACAAGTAGGACTTTCCGGCAAGGTCACTGGGTCTGTTTGTTGCCCCGGGGTGGGGGGGGGGGGAGCGGGGGTACATTACAAGCACTTCAAAAGAAAAGAGTTACAAGAAGTGCCTCTGGGACAGTCGCAGAGTTTCCCGATTCGAGCTCCTTTCCTCACTGCACACTGCTCGCCAGCATCGCACTGTGAAGAGCAACACACTCTCAGGCACAGGGCAGAGCAAAGCATCCTACATGGAAAAGGTTCAATTCCTGGCTATCTGCACAGCACCCGGAGCGTCTGAGGCGCTACATACGTTAGTTACTTTTCGCTACTAGCACGTTTCTCTCCAGGTCCTCACTTCTGGCCACGTTGGCTTAGAATTTGCTTTAGTTCCCGTCTCAGCTGTTCCGAGACTGGAGGGGGAGGGCGGGTGGCATTTACACAGCCAGAATGTGACAGACCGAATTGGCAGTGGAAGCCAAAGCCAGGTACTGCAGAGCGGAAACGGAAGAGTTACCAAAAGCTGACAGCTCAACCCACCACAGAGGGGTGTGTCTTCCCCCTCCCCCCGCAGAGAAGCACAGCTTGAGAAGCGGATCCTGATCTCCGGAACACAGGTGTAAACCCGGAGTGACTCCACGGAAGGGACTGGACTTACTCCAGATTTACACCCTTCGCCGGTGTATTTGAGATCCTCGTCTCCCCCACTCTTATCGTCAAGTATCTGTATCAGTGTCCTGGCCCAATCCGGTCTCTAACGGGAGCCCGGGGTTTCAGACAAAAGCCCCAGCGAGCTTATGCTGCTGTCCCAGTCGCTGTAGCGGGGCGGGCCCATGCTGGGTCCCGGAAACATGTCCTGGCGCCCGAGGCGTGGCTCGGATCCGCACTCACTCACCATGGGGACTTGGCCAAACTTCTTCTCGTAAATGGGGATCCGCTTGCTCTTCAGCTTCTCCAGCACCTCCTGCAGCGCCTCGATCTGCGAACACACAAAGGGTGAGAGCGCCGGGGGCTCGCTCCGCTGCCGGGCAGGCCAGTGGGTCCCGGCTGTGGACACTGTCTCAGAGCGGGGGCTGCCTGCTGCCCCTGGGGACCGAGCCACGGGGCTCCCGGAAGGACCTAGCCCTGCCTCCCCAGTAGCCGGGCACTCGGCTCGGCTGCGCTCCCCTGGGCGCGGGCACCTACCAGCTCTTTCTCGTGGGACGTGTCCTCCATGGTGGAGTAGAGGTCCAAGGCGCGAGGCTGCAGCTCCGGCTCCTCCTGGCCGCGGGCCCCGAGCAGCAGCAGGAGGCTGGCGCCCAGCAGAGCGAGAAGCCTGGCGCTCTCCATGGTGCTGAAGCGCTGTGAAGCCGCCAGGCCCCTTTATAGAGCGCGCGGGGCGGGGCGTGGGGGGGAGGTCACCTGTTACCAGAGCCCTTGCACCGCGCTACGTCAATGGCCCCCTCCCGGGCTCCGGCGCTGGCGCTGGCAGCGAGCCCTGCTGGAGAAGGCTCCTGGCTGCAGGCAGTGACCTCAGCCTCCAGCCGGGCAGGGAGCTCAGGGGCAAGCCACAAGCCTGTCCTGAGTGGTTTGTCTGGGTCCGCTCTGGCCACTCAGAGCTACACGAGTTCCCGCCTGACCCCTGGAGCACAGAGGGAAAGCGAGTTGAGGGCCAAGGGAATTGGAGGAAAATCTGAAGGAAAAATCAGATTTTTCAAAATATTCGTCGAAGTCCGTGGGTGGCTAAAGCAGCAGGTTTCTGCTCGGGGCTCCTGCCGTGAGGTACCCATGAAGTGACTAGAAAGCTCTCACTAATAACGGATACAGACACGCTGCACGGTGATTTTGTGTCGGTGCAGCTTTTATTCAAACACACTAGTCAAATACTATTGCCCAGCTTTGCTGGCTGCTGACTTTCCCAAAGTTTTACATTGGACAGACATAAAATGAAGAACATGCAATTAATACCCAAGTGTGAAAAATTTAGTTTAAGTGACTGAACTATCCAACACCACATAGGAACTATCTGGCAGAGGCAGAGAGAGAATGCAATTCTCCAGGCCAGCATTCAACTGACTTACCCATAAGACCCTTTTTTCTCTTCTTGCAGCCTCTGCATCATTCACTACACACCTTCCAGCTTGTGCAACAATAAGGCAGGGATCCTGTAGCCAAATGCTTCCATCCCTACTCAACCCTGTTTGAGAGCCTGATCTATCAGTGCACTGAATGAGACAGGGGTCCTGTGGAGAGCCTATATATATGCTCTGCCATAAAGATTCACATTGAGAGTCTTAACTCATCTGTGACAGGGAGAAGGCTACAATTTTAGTGGATATTTGCCTTTTTCTGTTTGTTTTGAATATATAATTTTCTCTATCCCTGACTGCCTCTCAATACAGTCTGTATTCATTTACTGACTTCTTGCAGGCCTTGCAGCAGACATGGGGGCTCAAAAATATGGCTAGCATCTTGCTATCTCACTTCTGGGAGGGCATTCCCTGCACTAGCACATAAGCAGTTTTTGCCTCTAAAAAGGTTTGGGGGGTTAGGATATTCGGTTTTAGTTAGAATGGGTAAGTTAAGGTCTGGTCTACACTGCATGGTTAAGTCCACACAAGACAGCTTATGTCAACCTAACTGGATGTGTCTAGACTTAAAATTTCACTCCTGCCAACGTAACTGTCCTGCTACACCAACTTAGTAACAATACCTCCCCAAATGGTGTAAAGTTAAGGTTGAAGTAGTTAGTCAATGCAGTGTCAGTGTTGTCACAGAGATACTTAAATGGACTGTTACAGTACATCTACACAGCGGATATATTTCAGGATACCAAGGTATCCCAAAATAGCTACCCCGCGTCTTAGAAATGCACCCGTTATTTTGAAATATTTTTTGAAATAACGGGTGCACTATTTCACCATCCCTGTAAATCTCATTGAACGAGGCTTAAGGAATGGCTCAAAATAGTGTCTCATTTCAAAATAGACTCGAAATAAGCTACACAATTTGCATTACACAAATTGCGTATCTTATTTCGAGTTTAGGGTGCTGTGTAGTTGCACCCTTACTGGCCTTGAAGTTCCTTTTCCTGATTTCCCCGCATGGGGAGCACACCTAGCAACTGCCCAGCTGACCATGCTGCAGGCATGCTCCTGCCTGTAGTACATAGGTGCTGGATGTTCTTGGTTTGTAGAGAGAGGAGGCTGTGCAGGCACAGGTCTGATCGAGTCATAAAAATGTCAGCATTTCAGAGAAAGGCTATAAGAGGGACCAGCAGCAGTGCTGCTTAAAAACCAAGGAGCTGCAGCAGGTGTGCCAGCAGAAAAAAGGAGACCAACAACTAATCTTTTGCAAAGCTGTAGAGATCTCACCATGGATACTGTAGAGGGGTTTGCCCCAGACCCTGCATAATGAACAGCAAGGAAGAGGAGTATGGGGGACAAGCAACTTAGTGGATCTAGCTGTGCAGTGAACCAGGACATGTTTCTGACCTTACTGCAGTCCTGCCAGTCCCAACAGTTAAGCATGGGTGAGCCTAATGCTGGGGAAGGATGTAGTTTGTTTTTAAATTACAGGGCTAGGACCCTCAGAGTAGCAGTCAGATCTGTTGATTACAGTTTTTACTTGTGCTAGAAGAGGTAGTGGAACAACCAAACAGTACCATTGCTATCTGCTTTTCAGCAATTTATGTGCACCAGGATGTCCCATGGATTATTCACAGAGAGCTCACTGAAATTATCATGGAGGTAGTCTGCAATCCTCTGCCAAAGGTTTCTAGGGAGATCTGCCTTATTTCTTCTACTATGGCAGAACATTGCAATGCCACCAAGAGATTACTCCAGCCAGCACTACAGAAGTATACATGCTAACAGCATATGGTCCCGGGACACACTCTGACAACAGCAACAACTGTGCTCTTTCCATCTCTGTCACCCTCAGGAGTAAGAATATCAGCTAAAATCATCACTGCTGGTGGAAAAGGATGATTTTATTTAGTTCCTTTGGCCTAAACACAGATATTTATAACCTCCTTGTTAGAGGGCTTATCTCCTTACCCTCCCACTTCCCTGATCATTCTCACATGAAGAGAGAACAGCAATACCCAAAGTTCAGAGATGCAAACAATTTGATGTATATTGGGTTAACTTCCCACAAGCAGAAATCCAGTTTTCCTTTCCTTTTTTCCTTGTTTTTTCCCACCCACTTCCTGTTATCTCTAATATACATATATAGTAATGTATATCTTAACTAATCATTCTACTGAAAATTAACTAACCAATCCTAACATACTGTAACATTCTTAAATTTAAATACCCACCTGGGGAAGTGAGGAAACAGACTGACCGAGCCAAACAAGTACCCAAAAGTCAACTACTTCAAGACATGCCCAACAAGGAAAATAACAGAACACCAATGGTCATCACCTATGGTGTGTCTAGACTACATGGCTCCGTCAACGGAGCCATGTAGATGAGGCAGGACGACAAAGGGAAATGAAGCGGCGATTTAAATAATCGCCGCTTCATTTAAATCAAAATGGCCACCGCGCTATGCCGATCAGCTGATTGTCAGCACAGCACAGTAGTCTAGACGGGGATCTGCTGACCCCAGAACCCTTCATCAGCAGATCCTGTAAGCCTTGTTTCACGTGAATCGCCACTTCATTTCCCTTTTTCGAGTAAACTAATCTACATGGCTCCGTTAACGGAGCCATATAGTTTAGACGTACCCCTACAGCCCCTAGCTTAAACCCCTGCGGTGCATCATTGACAATCTACAATCTATCCTGGAAAACGACCCCTCACATTTACAGGCCTTGGGAGACAAGCCAATCCTCACTCACAACCTCGTCAATCTGAAGCAAATCCTTTCCAGCAGCCACACATCACAGCCCAGATACACTCACCCAGGAACTTACTCCTGCAACAAATCCTATTGCTAACTCTGACCACATATCTATACAAGGAACACCATTATAGGACCTAATCACATAAGCCACGAATCAGGGGCTCATACAATTGCACATTCTCCAATGTGATATATGCCATCAAGTGCCAGCAATGCTTCTCTGCCATGTATATTGGCCAAACCAGACAGTCTCTGCAAAAAAGAATTAATGGACATAAATCAGACATCAGAAATAGTAACACACATACACCTATTGGGGAACATTTTAACCTACTGGGTCACTTGATCATAGATTTAAAAATAGTCATTCTTCTACAAAGAAATTTTACCACCCAATTACAGAGAGAGACTGCAGAAATGGAATTAATCTATAAATTTGATTAATTATTACCTTGGGCGTGAATAAATACATTAACTGGTTAACGCATTACAAAGCCAATTTCTCCTGCCTTTAAAATCCACATTTTCATGTCAAAAGCTATGAATGGGACACATCCAGCCCTCTTAATTAGTTCATGATACTATGTATTTTTGCTAATCTCTAAAGTACTACAGGATTACTGGTTGTTTTAAAGTTACAGACTAACATGGCTATCCCTCTGATACCGGAATGTAATTATCTAACCAATTATATCCCACCACCTTAATGGTTTACACCCAACAAAATTAATTATACAGGAGACAGAAATAATCAAAGAACCAGACAGATAAATAGAGATGGGGAGCATAATGACAAAACAATGAGGATTTCACAACCCCGGCTATTGATAAGTAAGTCCTTGCCAGACAGAAAGCTATCATCCTAAGTTTCCTTTAAATATTTTAGGCTTTTCCCTTTATCTGGAGGTGACAGATTAGATGGCCTTTCTAACAGATCCAAAATTGCCTTATTTCAATATCTTCAGAGGGTTAGCTGAGTTAGTCTGTAACTGAAAATACTTAAAAAACAACTAATAGTCTTGCAGAACCTTAAAAGATTAACAAAACATGTAGATGGTATCATGAGCTTTCATGGGCACAACCCACTTCTTCAGATGACTGGAGTATTAAAGTTTTTAAAGTTATTTCAATATGACTGTCTTGGAATGGGCCAAGACTAGTTTCCCAGCTTAGGGCTTCCCCTGTTGCTTAGCTAAAAGCCTTAGCTCAAAAACAAAGCCTCAGACCATCATGTACAGATAGACTGTGATTTTGATTCTTTGTTTTCTTACCCCTGTACAAATATTAAAACGTAAGCTGTCCTTTAGCTACCAATCTAGGGGTATGTCTACACTACAGGACAAAGCTGAATTAAGATACACAACTTCAGGTATGTTAATTGCGTAGCTGAAGTCAAAGTAGCTTAACTCAACTTTTGTCGCTGTCTACACTGCAGGAAGTCGAAGGAATAACACTCTTCCTTCAACTTCCCTTACTCCTTGTGAAAGCAGGGTTACCGGCATTGACCAGAGTGCTCTCCTCACTTTGAATTAGCTGTCTTAACTAGATCCTTAATCTGAACCCTGGAAGATCGACAGTGACAGCTTCGATCTTCCTCTGTTGTGCAGACATACCCTAAGAGTAAAGTTTGACCTGTACTGAAAACAAACATTTGATGTGATTAATACAAAAGAAGGAGGTGGCCAAAATCCCAAAACCTTAGCTTTTTTTTCCTACAAGAATTTTAAAAGCTCTGAAATATATTCAGGTTAGGGACTTGCACTTTATTTTAAAAATTGAAATTGTTATTCGTATTTCTCTACATTCAAGATTATGACTTGCTCCAAATCTACAATTACAATATTACCTACTGCTGTGTCTAGACTCATACTCAGCTATTTTTGTACATCGTGCACATCTACCACAATAAAAATTCAAGAGTGCAAAGTTCAAGGGGATGCATATATAGAAAATACCAAATAAAATAATCAACAAGCATAAAAACTGCATAAGCCACAGAAACCCCAGTGCAAAAATAATGTAAACATCATTCTTCTACAAATATGGTAAGCAGTTTCTGGCACTGTATCAAGACCTAATGAGTCCTATCACTAAAAACGCAGTTCAGTGTTATAGCATCACAGACCTCCTTATCTCCAGGTACTAAGCATTAAATAAGGAGAGGCAGGACTACATGCCTTTCATTATCAAATACTAATCTTCAGAAATATCAAAGTCACTCAAACATCCTCATGTTTATTCTACACTCATTGCAGATAAAATCTGAATAGGAAATACATTTAATGACTATCAGCTTTTACATACCAAATCCATTTCCTAGTTACCCATAGTGCAAGCTTCTCATAAACCTCTTCAGTTAGAAAATAATGCAGATTTCTGCTCTACAATCCTAATATCTTAAAGCAGAAATCAAAGTAACTCAATATTTATTCAGTAGTTTGGTTGCAAGCATAGTATTCTATTCTTTTGCTTCAAGTACATACACAGCTGGACTTGTTTTTAAGAATGAGTCTTAAAGATAAAAGTTAAGCATATGATCAAGTGTTTTGCTAAATCAGAGCCTTGAAAGCAGACACTTAGCTTTAAGCACATGCTTCAAAGTTTTGCTGAACAGAAATGGACTTGCTTAAGTGTTTTCCAAATTAATCAAGAAACCTACATTTAAAAAAAAACCTTTAAAATAAAATGTTATTATATTGGCTTCCTGAATCAGCACAGTGACATGGATTACATCACTGAAATCTGCAAAAGCAAAGGAAATTTATTTTAAATTGAGGGTTGTTGTGTTTGAAGAAATAATTGGGAACAGAGGCAAGCAAGAAAGATCTAATATCCTCTTAGGAGAAGAGATCACTTCTCATGGGACTCTAGCCACATAAAAACTATCAAGAACATTCAAGTTACAAACATCATATCAGAAAAATCCAGAGAGAAAACCAGGGAACCAGCAACTTTACCGAGCTGACTTGCACAAATTTGCTATTAACGCCTGTGCACAAAGCCACCTGAGAGTCTACGCACCAATTAAGGCAATTAAGGAGGTAGCAGGATAGCTCAGTGGTTTGAGCATTGGCCTACTAAACCCAGGGTTGTGAACTCAATCATTGAGGAGGCCATTTAGGGATCTGGAGCAAAATCTGTCAGGAATGGTACTTGGTCCTGCTGTGAAGGCAGGGGACTGGACTTGATGACCTTTCAAGGTCCCTTCCAGTTATAGGAGATAGGCATCTCCATTTTCTTAAGTCCTGCTTTAATCTTCCAAACAGCCACTCAGGCTCTTAGGCCAGGATTAAATCCCTCCCCACACATTTGTAATAGACCAAGTCTTTTGGGTAAGTGAACACTTTTCAGTTTCCTATAAGAACCTGATACAAGAGGATGTGGACATTTCTGGGAAATTCCACAATTTCAGAGGAAGGGGGATCCAAAATGGAACTAAACCCCAAAAATTCAAAATTTCTCATGAAATAGCATTCCAACTTTTGTTTTGGGTCAATCAAAACATTTTGTTTTGATAAAATGGAAACAATATATTCCAGCTGTGACTTTCTTCTAAACGTTGCTCTTAATATTTAAAAAAGCATTTCATTTTGAAGGAAAAAAAAATGAAAAGTCACTTTTCTCCCCCTAACTGAAATTTCATCAAAATCAACATGGTATTTTCTAAATTTTGATTTTGACAACAGTATTTTTGTGTACAAAAAATATGTTTGATTGAAAAGTTTCCAATCAACTCTACTTAGTACCCTCTGCTAATGGGACTCCTGTGTTTATATACTTACATTTTAAAGCTGTCATCCACTAACAGAATTCTCCCAAGGGATGGCTGAAAGGCAAACAATGGCTGTCATAATTTTCAGCCATCTCTTCTACAAAACTACTTATTTCTTTACTTCTTAATTTCATGAGCTCATGTTCTTTGCACCCCAGCTACATTAATTTCCATGCACACTTAAATATTTAAAGTATTTAAGTATTTAAATAACAGAGGATCAGGCTCAGTGTAAACATGCTCCACACCAATATCAGATGTTACAGCACCCCAAGTTTCATAGCCAGTGGTCTCTGACTGCACTCTGTGGTGGCTCAGCTGTCAGTTATTTCATTTTCTATCCAGTGTGAAATAAATGTCCATGTACAAACCCAGGATGCTAATATGAAAAGATTATCTAAGAAGTAGTTTCACACATTGTGGGGAAATGATAATTATTTAATTAGTGTTCAGGGAAGGTTCATGTCTTCCTCTCAACAGACAGACGTTGGTGTGGCTTGCCAAAGCTTGTGCTGATGAATTCTATAGCGGGCTTATTTCAAGAGATATGTTTTATTAGAATCAAACAGTCTCATTTATCCAGAGACATGTTTTGACTTGAGGTTACACATATATTAGCCTGAAGATACCGCAGTGAAAGTAAATAACTATTCCTTCACATTATAACAAGCAACAGGAAGGGAACAGTCTCTGAGGCATGAATCCATATAAACATATCCACTTTCATTAGCTACATCTCAAGTTTATTGATTACTCAGAATTATTTCATTACTATTCTCTCTGTGGGAATACTTCTGTGCATAGTATATTATGCCAAAGTGATTCCTTGCTGTTTAAATCACTGGTCTACCAGATCAGGTGGCTAAAAGACAGATCATCTGACAAGTAGTAAAAAGGAGGCAAGAACTTGAAAGCCTCAAGTAATGTAGCTATTTGAGCAATCATTGGTGATATATATTTTCCTTCACTTTTGTTTTCAGGAACAGTTGGTTGGTTTTATTTTATATACAATCTTGCTGCTACTTTCATAGGGGTTTCAGGAGAGCCCCTCCATATATTCAGAAGCAAGCTGCCTGGGGCAGAGTACTTCCAACCCCAGTTATAAAACTTTGCTATGCAATATCAAGTACAAGAATAAATAACAAAATACAGCTCTTTGCCCTAGTGAAGTTTTAACTACTAAAATATACCTTTTATAACTCTACACGTGAGAGTCAAAACACAGTATGAGGAGTGTCCACATTGGTATGACATTGAGAGGACATATCCACTGCTGTGGAAAAAACCTTTTAATGAAGCAGAATAAAAAACTTCTTACAGAGCAGAAGGAATTGATATCTGATCACTTAGGGCACGTCTACACAGCAGGACAAAAGTCAAACTAAACTACGCAACTTGAGCTACATCAATTGCGTAGCTGAAGTCGAAATAGCTTAATTCAGCTTTTGGCACTGTCTACACAGCAGGAAGTCAAAGGAAGAACACTATTCCTTCGACTTCTCTTACTCCTCGTGAAATGAGGGTTACAGGAGTCAGAGTAAGAAGTCTTCCAGCTCACCATTATTTCAAAATAATGGCTTCCAGCATAGACACGCTCTTTGTTATTTCGGAATAACACCAGTTATTCCAAAATAACGCTGCTGTGTAGACATAGCCTCACAGACACAGGTAAAAATTGGAGACTTTTGTGCAAAGCGGGGCTATGTGTGGGACCTAATATTTGGCCTGTTGCTGGCTTACATATATTCAATATTCAGGTCCATTTCAATGACCACCCACTTCTCCAGATAACCTTCCTGTTTCATTCCCCACAGAGTCTAGATGAGAGATAGCCAGGTGAATTTCTTTCCTTCACTCTACTGGAAACAAGGGAATTTGTCTCCTCTATAATCAAGAGAAAGATAGCACTGACACACTCTCCTCGTATTTTTTTCTAGCTGGCAATCTTCCTTCCTGACACAGGCCAAAGGAAGGACTAGAGAGAATCAGCACTGAGTAGCTGAGTTATGCAGGTATTTGGTCTCCAGTCATAAGTAGTAGCAGCACTAGTTACCTTATTTGGCATTCAGATACCTGAGTTTGGACATTCTCAGTACCAAGCTAAGGAAAAATTACTTTTTCAGTGACACATGGCAAAATCTTCAATCCCTAACTCTGGAAAGAGCAATTGCCATGCTTGACATTCAAGCTCTGCAGGCTACATTTGATAAAGATACATAAAAATATGTTAGCCTTAGAACTCTAACAAAGCATTACATTACATTGAAATGTTAAGCCCTGATTCAACAAAGCATTTAAGCATATGCTTAAACCCATTAAAGTCAATGAGATTTAAGCATTTGCTTAAAGTTTGGCATAGTGAGCCAGGTGGGCAGACTGCTAAACACATATGGAACCACAAATTCCCCAGGAGGATCACACTGCCAGGAAGGGGTCTAAGGCACCTGAGATGCTGGTTCAATTTTCAAAAGTGCTGAGAACTCAACAACTCTGTCACCAATGTGCTATTGGTACCTCTCCCAACAAGGTTAGTACATTTTGGCTAGCATCCATCAGATTAACTGATAAATGTTTTGATTTCAGGTGATAATAAAGAAAAGTAATGTATGTTGAAGAAAAAAAACCCAAAGCCAGAATGCTGATGATTAATAAGCACACAGTATACAATTTCACGCAGTCTTGTGCTCAATGAGTGTCTTCACTAATTCTCTTTGGAGAAAAGTAGCATTAGAAGGGTGTGGTTTCTCTCACTGTAAGAATAACTTCTACATTTTGGAGGTAAAATGTGGACTTTAAAGGAGAAAACACAGACAGGAACAGAGCTCATTTCATGGAAATAATTTTAATGGTTAAGAGATTATGGCAGTGCTTCTCCAACATACAGATCTAATTTAATGGTGATGGTTACAATTTATTCATCCAAATGCAAGATTCAGTATTACAGACATAATGTATGCACGATCCCAGATTATACTAAAAATACTCAAGCATGGTGTGAAAATTGTTATAAACGTTTCAGAATAAATTGTGTATATTTGATCTTTAACTGATTAAAAATGTACCAGGATGTTCTGAAAAGCCATTTAGATCACATCCTGAAAACTCCAAATTCTGTCCTCTTGGTGGGTGCATTTAGCGCTGCACTAAGACTCAGGCCTAAAACAAGTCTTGTATTAGCTGGGTCAATAATTCCATCGTCCCATAACCTGAAATTAGATCCAACAATAACAGAAAAATTATATATATAGTTTTACAAGAGGTAAGTTTTCAGCCACACAGAAGTAAATAAATATTTCTACTGGAGGGAGTGAATTAAAAAAGGGCCAAATTCTGATTTAAGATAGTTTAGCTATTTCATATTTATGTTGATGGAACAAAGCAGAATTTCATGCTTACTTGTTTACATAATCTGTCTTCTGGATTTAAGTAAACAATTCCAAATAACTAGAACAATCTCTACCTACTTTAATTGGGATTATTCATACTATTTTTTTCAGCATGAAAATGGCATCCTAAATTCAAGAGAAAAAAATTTCAAGATAAATACATGGAAAAGACTCAGTGTCATGAAAATGGCTCCCCTTCCTGGTGGTAACTATGTTAAAAAAAAGTAAACTAAGACCATTAAAATTTTATTTTTCTTAGTTTAGCTGTCTATTCAAGATGTTTAGTTATGAAAGCACAAGGATTTAAAAAGTGCTGGAGCATTTTTTGATATGGACTGTCAACAATAATTTCACTAATCTTCTTTATTGAAGTCTATTTCTAAACAGTTGTAAATTAATCCATGCCAGAGTGAGATGAACTCATAAAGCTATACCACAGTAACACCGCCCCCCGCCCCGAATTCCAAACAACTAATTCCCTCCTCCTCAAATTGACAGGCACTTCTGCAACGGATTACTATTCAGCATGCCAGCTGCCCACCTGAAGTTAAGCACACCTACGACTGTCTGCAGGATCAGTGTCTAAAGAATTCCATCCTGCTCCCAACAAACTCTATAGCAAAAATCTCCAAAGTCCTATAAACTGTGTGTTGAACAGCTTAGGCACTTTGTTTAGAACTAGAACCTGAAGTCCCATTGCAGCTCAAGTCTCATTTAAATCAATGTGAATTTTAACCAGCCAGGGGACTGCATCATGAAATATCTTTTTTAAAAAAGGTATCATGAGCTTTTGTGGGCATAACCCACTTCTTCAGATGACTGGAGTATTAAAAGTCCAGATCCAAGGCTTTTAATACTCCAGTCATCTCAAGAAGTGGGTTATGCCCACAAAAGCTCATGATACTATCTACATGTTTTGTTAGTCTTTAAGGTTCTACTAGACTGTTTGTTTTTTAAGTTTTTCTAGTTACAGACTAACTCGGCTACCCCTCTGAAGCTTTTAAAAAAGGGATTCCCTTCCTCACGTCCTAAGAGAGCAATTTATTTTGTATTCTTTTCTGAGATTATTACAGTATTGTCATGTCTGATAATTGTATTCTGGGTCTTTAAATTGCTGCTCTGCTTTTGGTAAATTTGTTTTTTAAAGTGTTTAAAATAACATGAAAAGAGTATCAATTGGTAGCAAATGCTGAATTCTTATCAAGAGCAATAATCTTCCCTTCTGGCTAAAGTTTCAAGTTGTCATTTTTATACTGTTTGAGGATTAGTTTTTTATAATCAAATTACACAGGAAAGAAAACATTTAGTACACTTATCTCAGTATTAAAGAATAGAATAAAGAGGACTGCATACTCTATGTAAAATACTCATGAGCATTAGTCACCAAATAGACGTTTGCAACAATGTTGTAAATTTGTTTTATTCTAGCATTTGCTAGGAAGTCACAGCAAGTAATTTTTACAATATCTAACTACATTTTCTCTTTTACAACTCTACACAAAACAGGATATCAGAAATTCACTTCTTCCAGGATGTTCCCAAGAAACCAACTATAAAACCACCAACAAATATAAAAACTCAACAAACCTATTACCTATAACAGTTTCCCTTCTGTGGATTTTCCAGTGTGCATTCCATCTTCTCTCTGTTTGTCTCTATGGTACATCTACCTGGTATGCTTACCAGGCTCCTGCTAAAGGACTAAAAATAGCAGTGTAGAGTCCAGGGTCTGAAACCTGAGAGAGGGAGGCAGGGCCTCTAAGCCAGGCGCCCTGATGGAGCAGTAATATTTACATTGCCCCTTTTAGCCCTGCTCCACAAGCCTAAGTCAATTGACCTGGGCTCTGAGACTAGTTTCACCTGCTTTTTTATTTTGTTATTTTTTGCCATGTAGATGAACCCTCTGGCTCCTAGCCAAGGTTCCCTCTAAGCTGCACAGCAGCACAGACCCGCAGCTGCTAAATCAGCCCCGGCCATCCAGGGACTCAGGGCTCTGTGCATTGAGCTGCTTGACTGGGCAGGGCTGATTAAGCAGCTGTAGGGCCATGCTACCGTGCAAATTAGAGGGAATCTTGCTCCTATCCCCCAATGAGAGCTGCTAGAAGGCACCCTTATGCCAACATGGAGTCACACTAGCAGATCCCACTGCAGGACAGAAACACACTGTCTGCGCTTACGTCCTGGATAGAACAGCCTATGCTGTCAGCACATAGGACAGGGTTGGGCAAATACCAGCCCACAAGCCAGATCTGGTCCATCAGGGTTAGCTCCTGGCGGGCCCCCACTACTGTATTCACCTGCATGGCTGCAGGTGTAACCCACACAGCTAGTGTGGTTCAATGTCCCATGTAGTGGCATTTAGACCACTTACAGCAAGAGATAAGAACAAGTGAGCTCTGCAACCTAAGCTGAGAGCCAGCTGGCTTTATAGCTCAAGCTGTAGAGGCTTCCCAGCAGCTCCACCACTTGTAACCATCACCAGGTGGATCTGAACCTGGGACCTCTGGAGCTTAGTGTAGAAGCCTCTACAAATTGAGCTGTAAAGCCAGCTGGCTCTCAGTTTAGGCTGCAGAGCTCACTACATGGGACAGTAAACCACACTAGGTTACACCTGCAGCTATGCAGGTGAATACAGTGGTGGGGGCCCGCCAGGAGCTAACCCTGACAGGTACCAGTGAACGCAGCTCGCTCCCGATGGCTGCAGATCACTGTTCCTCGCCAAAGAGAGTTGTAGGAGGCAGTGTCCCAGTCCACACCGCTTCCTGCTGCTCCCATTGGCCAGGAATGGTGATCCACGGGAAATGGGAGATGCAATTGCCAGTACCTACGGTCATCCAGATAAATATAGTGGCAGTGCGCCAGGGGAGTATGTGGTTCAGGAAAGCATCCCTATTCAGGAAAGCACTTAAGCACACTTAACTTTAAACATGCATTTATGTTCTACTAAATTTGATAACAGGGTAAGTACATGGTTTAAGTGAGTCATGTGATAAAGGGCTTTTCTAAATTGGAGCTTTTAATCATAATAATTTGTTAATCTTAACCTTTTGGTGTATTTTTACAATATTACTATATTGAAAAATTCAGTGCTCAGATCAGGTGCCTTATGTCACATCAATGGAACAGAAAACAAAAGAGTATTATTAGAAATCTCTTGAGCCCAGAAGAGCTAGAGGACCAATCTAACTCACACTGAAGTCAACAGGAGAGCTTCCATTGACTTTAATGGAAGTTAGGTCAAGCTTTAAACTCTTCAAGAATAATGAGTATCTCTCAAATCTATGCATAAAAGATTAGTATGAGAAAATGTCAGTGGGATGATAATTAAGATATACATAGCCAACATACTGTAACATCACAGAATACAGGTTACCAAGAGCACTGTAGCAGTTTTCACTACAAATTGAACATAAAAATGCATTATTTTTATTGCATTTTCCATTAGAACCTGATTAAATTTTGATCAGCTTAATTTCTTGGCACAGTGGGATAATCATTCGGATCTCTCAGTGAACTAGTTTCATGAAATCAAATCCTCAGTCACCCTGCTCCTCATAATCTTAAAAGGATAATAAAATGTAACTATATATAGTGATTTCTCTTTGTTCTGTGTGTGCTTCCACTTCAATTTTCTGACAGTTGCATGTTTTTCTTATAGTTGCATGGTTTTTTTCATCTCTCCGAGTATTAAGATGTACCTCACTATTTGGTATTATGATTTTTCAATCTCTTTTAGTAAAAACATTAATGAATTTGAAATATTTCATTCAACTTCGAAGAGGTTTAATATAACTATTTTTGGGAGATAAGTTATATTAAGAAAGTGTTGTTGGACCAAAGCAATTAACCTCAAAAGTCCAGCCTTATTAAAGGCTACTGCTATAATAAAGACCTTTCAAAACTTTCCCCTTTTTTTAATAGAATACTTGTTTTTTGTAATGACAAACCAGCTTTTATTGACAGCCCCAAAGATTTTACACTGTATAAGGTAAAGATTGCTTTCAAGGTCATGACTACCTTCTGCTTTTCTTTGTTTAAAGAAAACTCTTGTCTGTATTGGGATATAACCTTAAACATGCTATTAAAACACAGTGCTAGAACATGAATCACATCTATGTTCATAAAATATTCAGAACAGGAGCTCTGAGTAAAAGAAACAAACAGACCAGAAAAGAAAATTGCCCACGTAATTTGTTACAACGTAAACTGATTAAATTCCATTTGGAAACCTGTAAGCAGATTAATATAGCTCATTAAAAAGGGAGCTGGCTAACGACTCTCGTTAATTAAGACTGTTCAGAGTGAAAGGTTCTATTCAGACAATTGATTAAAAATTTGATTAGAAAACACAACTAAGGGGAAGTATATTGACATCCTGAAGATAACACATTATAATTTATAAGCAAAATTGCGTACACAAAGCAAATAGGGAAACATACTTCCATTTTAAGACCATAAAAGCAATTTTTTTCTTTAGTTTCAAATTTATTGCTTAAGGGCCTTAAAGCTCACTGAATTCAACTGAAAGCGGCCCACTGACTTCAACAGGCTTTGAATCAGGCCACAAGAGCATGGTCAGAGACTGTATAACTTCACACACATTTACCAGCAGGACAGCGTCAGGGGGATTCAAACACTGCCTGTCTTATGGAGTGATCAAAATAAATTCAGATATTATCACCATCTACAACCCCCTGTTCCCCTTATTACAGGCATCTTGCTGGTCTGATTAGCACAAGACAAAGCCTGGTTTGGCAGAATCCAGTTTTGATTTCATGACCTGATGCCCAGATCTTGGTTGGGTTGAGTCTCACGTGACTACACACAGGTGGCACCGTGTTCTCTCAAATTGTTCTCACTCATGTATGGAATGAATCTCATTAAGTGCACCAGTATGGAGGTAATGTGGACAAATCACCTCCATATTGGTACAAATAACAAAATTAATGGAGTGGGGTAGAGGGATTCAGAGTGTGGGAGGAGGTTCAGGGTAGGCAGACGGTTGAGGTGTGAGGGGAATGAGGACTCTGGGGTGGGGCTGGGGAGTTTGCGCTATGGAGGGGGCTGAGGGTTGAGGAATGGGAGGGTGAGAGATCTGGATGGGGGTGCAGGCTCTGGTGTTGTGCCAGGGATGAGGAGTTTGGGGTGCAGGCAGGCTGCCCTACTTCATGAAGGAGAGATGTCAATTTTTGTAATACTTTTAACAATACTTAATGTCATTAATGACTGGACTAGGCCACCAAACTGCAAAAGTAATAGAGTGAAGCCTAGTGTCTTTGTCCAGTATTCCAAACTCTGAAATCTGGGGGAAATGAAGAGTAAAAAGGGAGTAAACATTTAATGACATGATTGGTGAGAACATGTATGAATACTGGGCACAGGTAGAAGATAACTCTATTGAGATGCCCAATTCTTCCCACAGGAAAAAAAAGAACAGGTGCGAATTAAGGGCTCCCAGACCATTTATACTGAGCATCATAGACCAAATCTACACCAGTGTTTCTCAACCTTTTTTTATAAAGTACCCTTAAAAAAAAAATATATATATATACACACACACACACACACACACACACACCCTTTTTAAAAAAAATTATAAATACCCCCAGTACTTAAAGTTTTCAGACACACAACATTTTTTTCTACCATTGCAACACATTTGTTTAAACAACTTAATCGTAGCCGGGCGGACGATGAAATTTTTGGGTGTAAAAAGTACAAAATAATAACTCACTGTAAAACTTAAAACAAAAATTCAGTTCTCTCCAAATTTCAGTTGTGTTGATGTACCCCCAGATGTCTCTCAAGAACCCCTAAGGGTACTTGTACCACTGGTTGAGAAACACTGACCTAAACTACAGACTTCCAATGGTGGAACTATATAATTCTCAGGGGTGTGAAAAATCCACATTCCTGACTGCTATGTCAGAGGAAGGGCTTCACCCCTCAATATAGCTACCATCTCTCAGAGAACAGATTAATGCCATTGAAAAAAGAAGCTCTCCCACCTGTGTAGCATCTTCATTAAGGGCTGCAGCAGCATGCTGCACTGATCAGTACAGCATGCTGCTGCAGCCCTTAAGTGAAGATGCTACACTGATGGGAGAGCTTCTCTTTGTCTTACTTTATGACTGTGAAGCTCCTAACTCATTTTGGGACAGTATTTAATTAGCAAACAAACAATCAATCTGCCCTTCTTTGACTGAAGAATGTCAAGTTATTTTGGGTACCCAAGTTGCAGGAGCCTGATTTTCAGGGAGTAATGAGCACCCTTTAAGATGTCGTAAGCTAGGCACTTAAAAATACTTGATACTTTTGAGACCATAAACCCCATTTTTTAAAAATGTGGGCTCTAGGCCTATATTTAAATCTCTCTCCTTACCCATAACTATTGCTCTAAATATTAAAAATGGGTTGTTGGCTGTTTTGAGGAAATGGGCTTGTATTTTACATCACAGCTGTATACATATTGCACACCTAATAAATCCAATAATTTTTCAGTCCTCAATACAAAGCAATTATGAATGAGATTCTAGCAGATGTGTCAAAGAAAGAACAAATTAACAAAATCAAAGAGTTTATTTCTCCCTCCAGATTAAGAATTTGCTCTAAATACAGACACCTTGACTGTAATGTTTATTGTAATTAGTTGAGTGAAAAATTATTTTGCTTACAATCCAATTATAAAACATGAAAACCTTTACTGTAATTTTTCTTTCTGCCTGAGGGATAAATATATGGCTTTGTAGGAGTGATATAGGGCCAGATCCTCAATTGGTACAAACCAAATTAGCTATATTGACTTTAATGGAGCCACATTGATTTATACCAGCTGAGGATCTGATCCATAGTTTCCATCTATGCTCAGGGCAAATCTTATAAAGGCTTCAATTGGCTAAAAAAGAACATAAAGTGTGCAAGCATCATGCCACTAATCAATACAAGTTCGAAACTACTTTATAACTTCATAAATAATAAACTAAACAGAGTAAAAAAAATCCACCAAACAGATTGCTTTGTGTCTTCATTATTACTAGGAGTTGACATATCGACAGAGACTATAAGGAATCAACTCAAATATTTAAGCAAATACCTGTTAACATACTTTTATTAATGTGGTTAAACAGATCACATTTACAATTGCGTCAATGCAAATTTAACCTTGCTGACAGAGTGTATCTGGAATTAAAGAATTCTGAGCATAATCTAGGGATTTACCAAAAGAAAAACTTGCCGACTTTTAGTGTAGTCTATATCTTTACTCAAATGAATTCATTTATTTACTACAGGTTGAACCTCCCTAGTCCGGCACCTTTGGGACCCCCTGACAGGTGCCAAACCAGAGAATTTGCCAAATGATGGGAGGTTAATATTGTCTAGAAGCATTACCAACACTTCCACTGCTTACTGGGCTCTGAGAAGACATTTATGGGTAAAATAGAGCTAAATAACAGTACAGAATAATGAGAGACATGACTGGTAGCTGTAAACAACCTTTATGGGACCACAGGAAACTTAGCCACACCCATGATAGGCAGACCTGGCTAACTAAAATCATGCCAGATTACAGAGATTGCTGGACCCGAGAGTGTTGGACTAGAGAGGTTCAACCTGAACCATAAAAAGATGAAAATAAAAACAATGCTTAGATCTGTTGTAATTAAAAATAATTCACATAGTGGACAACCATTCATTTCAGATAGGGTATAGGAGTTGCTGTTCAGAAAAGCGTATGAGCAAATTACTTGAGTTTTAATAACAACAAGGAGTCCTGTGGCACCTTATAGACTAACAGATGTATTGGAGCAGTGGTCTCCAAACTTTTTACACCCAAGATCACTTTTTAAATGACAGAACAAGCCAAGATCTACCACCCCACACCTTCTTTGAAGCCCCGCCCTCTCTATTCTCCTCCTCTCCATCACTTGCTATCCCCAACCCTTATACTGCTGCTTTTTTTCCCAATTCTTCTGTAGGAAGAGGTTTTTCCAACATGTGGCCTGTCTAGACTGGACCAAATGTCAGAAAAAAACCTTCTTTTGCAAGCCCCCTTATTCCTCGTGGAAAGAGGAATATAGGGGTGACCAAAAGGTCATCTTTGCTCTTCCACTCAAAAAAGCAGAAGAACAAACACATCCCTGGATGCAGAAGAGTTTTTCGGGGTTCTCTCCAGAATCCTGAAAAACTCCTGCAGTCTAGCCGTACCCTCACTGGGTTGAGATAGGATGTGTAGGCTCTGGGGTGGGAATGAGGGATTTGGGTGTGGGAAGAGGTGAGAGGTGCAAGCTCTGGGAGGAAATCTGGATGCAGGAGGAGGTGGACAAGGGGAAGCTGGCTCAGGGAGGGGGCTCCAGGCCAGGCATTGTTGGGGTCAGATGTAGGGCTGGGGTACTAAGCAAGCCACAGGCTTGTGGATGTGAAGTTCAGGAATTTGGTTTGGGGTATGTGAGGGGCTCAGGGCAGGGGGTTCCAGTGTATGATAGGCTCAGGTCTGGGGAAAAGGGGGGGTGCAGGAGTGTTATGATGCTGTGGCCAGATGGGGGCTTGGCCCCAATTGGGGGTTTGTTGGCTAGGCTTCATTTTTAAATAAAATACTATGTCAAACACAAAAAGTTTCCGCATTGACTTTATTTATGAGAAGAGCAGGGAACCTGTTTTGAGTCAGGGGTCACTGACCCACAGAAAAGTCAGTTGGGGTCACACAAGTGAGATGCAAAAAAAAAAAAAACCCACTCCTTCAACCCCCCCGCCCAAGCCTCACTAATGTGGCCCCAACTGTGCTGGTGGGAGCAAGGGACATGGTACTGTGGAAGGGTGCTAGTGGGTGCTGGGGCAGGGGACAGAGTTCTGTGGCTGGGGGCAGGGGAGAGGGAACAGGGTGCCGGGAGGGGAGAGGGAACAGGGTGCCAGCGGGGGCAGAGAGTCCCCTGCACCCACCTCCTTTCAGGATTCCCCCCCCCCCAGAGGAGGGAAGCCCTGTTGCACGCCTCCTCCGGGCCCGACTTCCCCCTCCCACAGAGCAGGGAAGCCCCCATTGCACACCTCCTTCAGGCCCGACTCCCCACCTCCCGCGGAGCAGGGAAGCCCCCATCACGTGCCTCCATGGGGCTGACCTCCCCCCCCCCATGGAGGAAGAAAGACCCGTCGTGCACCTCCTCTGGGGCCAGCGTGAGCCTCCTGTGGAGCAGGAAAGCCCCCATCGCGCGCCCCCTCTGGGCCCGACTCCCCACTCCCACAGAGATGGGAAGTCCCAGCACGTGCCTCTCAGGACTCACCCAGTAAGTTCCCGGCACGCCACAGACCTGGGGCAAGGAAGCAGCCAACGCATTTCTGGAACCCCCGGAAGTGACGCGCAGCTGCAGAACTTCCGTCCACCCCGCAGGAAGCTGCCACTACCTCCATTGTTGCTGGAGGTAGGTAGTGGGGCTTCTTGGGGGTGGGGGAAAATGAGGGGCCCAGAACGCCACGCGATCAACTGGTCGAGGCCTCGTGATTGACCAGTCGATCACAATCGACTGGTTGGTGACCACAGTATTGGTCACCAATACTTTCGTGGACAAAGACCCATTTCGTCAGATGCATGTAGTGGAAATTTCCAGAGGCAGGCATAAATATGCAGGCCAGAATAAGGTGAGAGATAATGAGGTTAATTCAGTCAGGGAGGGTGAGGCCCACTTCTAGCAGCTGATCTGGAGATGTGAACACCAAGAGAGGAGAAACTGCTTTTGTAGTTGGCTAGCCATTCACAGTCTTTGTTTAAAGACTTTGTTTAAATTAGATTGACCTAGCTAAGTCACTCTCAAAATGAAAAATTTTGTGCCCTGTCTGACATTAAGTTTGTCAACTCTCACTCTTGCATTGATTTAGCTACTACCTCTAGGAAAGTGTTTCTCAACCAGTGGTACGTGTAGAGAAGTCTGGGGGGGGGAGGGGAAGTACATCAACACAAGTGAAATTTCGCAAAAAATATCTGGGATTTTGTCCTGCAAACAGGATCAGGGAGGGGGCGACAGCACGTGCCTGTCAAATTAAATGTTCAGAGCCATGCGCCCGGATGTTAACAGTTGCTCTGTGCACATGCCCCAGAACTGGTGGAAAAAACGCGTGGCGGTGGTTCTGGTGAGAGGCAGGGCAGTTCCAAGTTGGGAGGCGGGTTTGGGCGGAGAGGAAAAAAAAAAAAACACTTCCATCGCTGCCTCCCCCAGTTTGTTTCCTTCCCAGCATCCTCCCCGCGGTGCTCCAGCAGGGAGGCAGCTGAACCTGGAGACATGCATTACCCCCACTCCCACCAACAGCTCAGTACAATGCATCCCCATCACCCCTTCCCTGTGGAGCCATGAAGAGGAGCTAAAAGGAGGTGAAGTGGCACAATAAACTTTGCTCCAAAGTAGGGCTGTCAATTAATGCATGTTAATGCCTGCGATTAACACAGAGCACAATTAATGTGCGCAGGCGTTTCCATGGCACTGCCCCTTTGAAACGCTGCCAGGGCATTTCAAAGGGGCACCGCAGTAGGAGCCTTAGATCAGCTGGAGTCCCCAGCTGACCCCAGGCAGTGCTGCCCCTTTGAAGTGCCGCCCTGGAGTTTCAAAGGGGCAGCGCAACGCAGCCCGGGATCAGCTGGGGACGCCACCTGACCCCGGGCTCCTGCAGAGCTGCCACTACCCTTTTGAAAAGCTGCGACAGCGGCGTTTCCGAGGGGCAGCACTGCATGGAGCCGGGGTCAGCAGGGGACTTCAGCTAATCCCAGGCTCCCACAGTGCTGCCCCTTTGAAACGCTGGTGCAGCCTTTCAAAGGGGCAGTGCTGCATGGAGCCAGGGTCAGCTGGGCACTCCAGCTGATCCCGGGCTCCGTGCAGTGCTGCCCCTTTGAAACACAGAGGCGGTGTTTCCAAGGGGCAGCACCGCAGGAGCCCTGGGAACAGCTGGAGTCCCTAGCTGACCCCGGCTTCATGCAGTGCTGCCCCTTGGAAATGTTGCTGCTGTGTTTCAAAGGGGCAGCTGCACTGAGACTGGGGTCAGCTGAGGACTCCAGCTGATCCTGGGCTTCTGAGGCACTGCCCCTTTAAACGCCGCCGCAGCGTTTCAAAGGGGCAGCATGCGCAATTAATCGCAATTCATTTTTTTAATCGCTTCACGGCCCTACTCCAAAGAACCCCCCCCGCATCAGTGGTGTAGTGGGGAGAGGGACAGTTGCCCCCGGGCTGTGGTGGGAGCGCAGAGCCCTGCGTGGTGAGCCCGCCCCTGGCGGGCCACTTGCTCCCTGCAGACAAGCCACCGAGGCAGGGCCAGGCTGTGGGAGCAGGCACTTCAAAGGTAGGGTTACCGTACATCAAGTGTCTAGCTCAAGGGGAGGGGCACTGGATTAGAGCGGGGGGTTGAGGGTGCTTGGCTCTGCGGGAAGGGGAGGGCATTGGGTTAGACCAGGGAAGCTGGGGGTGCCTGGTTCTGTGAGAGGAGGGCGGCATTGGGTTAGAGCGGGATGGGGCTGGGGGTGCCTGGCTCTGGGGGAGGGGTGGGTGCATTCAGTTAGAGTGGGAGGGCTGGGGGTACTTATAATTTTTTTTAAAAATAGGGGTACTTTATAAAAAAAGGTTGAGAAACACTACTCTAGGAGGGGTGGATTGCCTATAGTGAAGGAAGAATAACTCTACATCGCTTTAGCAAATGCCTGTGCTCTGCTGTTATAACAACACAGCATGTGACTGCAGCATCTATAGTGTTGAGATAGCCAGAGATATGAGGAAAAATAATGTAGTAATTTGTAGTTACAGACATAGAACTTATATTTGATAGAGCAAGGATATGGAACCTGCTAGAAGGAATTATGGGAGGACTGATGTGACCAGCAGATAACTTTCCTCTAAGCATTTTGAACGAACCTGAGTGATGGGAGGCAGAGGGATGACAAAAATGATTTACAATAATAAATGCAAAAGAAAATCAATACATGCACAAAATTTTAGCAGTGGCATACATGAACAATTTGATAACATCAAAAAAAGAAGTATCAGTCATTATCAAGAAGTAAAATATGGGATTAGAAGTCAAGAAAAGGGTCAAAAATTTCACAAGGGTGCAAGATATATGCTCACTCTAAAAGGAAAAGAGAACATATTCGTATTTTGTGGTATGTGTCCTCCTCCAAAATAGCATGTCCATATACTTGATCACCTCACATCAAGAAAGTTATAAAAAGGAATTAAAAAGAACCCAAGGAGGACAAGTAACTTGCTGAGGTTTAGATGAAAAGGAATGTTGCAAAGATTATGGCTAGGTCTAGACTTTAGACTGCTAGGTTTTGTCGGAAAAAGCTACGCAAAATGCGCTCCGCATTTTGTGTAGCTTTTTCTGATTCTTTTGTCAGAAGAAGCTTTTCCGACATTTGGCCCATCTAAACTGGGCCAAATGTCAGAAAAACCCCCTCTTTCAGAAGCCCCCTTCTTCCTCGTGGAAGGAGGAATACAGGGGCTTCTGAAAGAGTGTGTTTGCACTTCTGGAAAAAAAAAAAAAAAAAGGCAGAAGTGTAAACGCATTCCATGGACGTGAAAACCCTGCAGTCTAGACATAGCCTATGATTATTTATCTTGTAAGAACATTTGACTAAAAAGGGATTTAACAGAGGCATTCAAAATATATAAGCCCAACCTTTATAATCTAGAACAAAAGACAGTTCAAACTGAAAAAAGAAGGCATACTTACAGTTAATAAAGCAACATTGCTTTACCCGGTGCATGAGCAACCCATGGAACGTCAGATAAGCACAAATATCAAATTAACACTTGATGTTTATAGCTCTGCAAGCTATAATAGTAATATGGGAAATCAAATGTCATACTTCATGGTGTACTATGACCACCTGCAGGAATCTGTAAAGCATCCACCTCATCCCCATGTACATAGTGATACACAACTAACTTGCTTCATTCTAGAGATGTGCGCATTCATTTAAAGCATCAGGTACTAGCCGCTGTCAGAGACAAGATAGATGGAAGCATGGTTTGATTTGCATTTAACAGACTGCACAGTACCTGTGGACACCGGACAAAATCCTTGCTCTAGACTGTTTTGCACTGTGTGTAACTGGCCTGTTGTTCAGTATTAAGATCTAAAAGTTATGAACACATTTTGGTTACATCATCAAGTTCTGAGAATAGTCATTTATACGTTACCTTGCACTAGAATAATAAGGGTTTCCCTCCTCTTCAAACCTCCTAATGATTGGCTCCTTCAAAGCTGCTTCATCTGCCTCAGATAACTGTAAGGAATAAAGCAAGTGTTTGGACACAGTCTATATAAAAATTCTTCAAAATACCTACTTCATGGTGACATCAAATCCCCACCTCACATAACAGTCAATAAGTAACTTACTAAAATACTATCTCCAGAGACAAGGTATGTGAGGTAATATCTTTTGTGGACCAACTTCTGTTGGTGAGAGAGATAAGCTTTTGAGCTGCACATAGATCTTCTTGAGGTTTGGCAAAAGTACTCTGAGCATCACAGCTAAATGCAAGATGAAACAGAATGTTTAGCATAATTAACTGGCACATATAAAGATAGGGGACTAGTGGGTTACAGATTGTTGTAATAAGCCATAAATCCAGTGTCTCTATTCAGCTCATGATTTTTAGTGTCAAGCAGAATTATGAATTTAAGCTCCCAGGTTTGTCTTTTGATGATGTTGTGCAGGACAGATATAGAGTGAGCACTTTGTGAAAAATGTTCACCCACGGATGATAGGATGTTTTTGTCTTTTATCATTTTCCTATACAAAGTCATTAGAGAGCATTATGATTGACTCATTTATTGGGGCATATATACCACAGGTTATAATAGACATTTAGGATCCATGGCTCTTAAGGATATGTTTGGAAGGCCTCTGATCACTAGAGCCCTGGGCAGATATACATTTTTGTATCCACATCTGTATCCTCAAAAATGACCTGCAGATAGCCACATCCACATCCACGGATGCAGTTATCTGTGGATATGAAGCAGATAGCTCCAGCTCTGCAAGGTTCTAGTTACAAAATTTTATCTACATACACATCTATATCTGCAAAAATGAGTTGCGGATATTCGCATCCCCATCCATGGATGCAGATATCCAGCAGTGCAAACACCGGCAGATTTGCAGGGCTCTACTGATCACTGCAGCAGTGGAGATATGTCTATAGCAGCAGTTCTCAAACCGTGGATCAGGACCCCAAAGTGGGTCACACTCACAACCCTGTTTTAATGGAGTCAAAAGGGCTGGCTTAGATTTGTGGAGGCTGGGACCAAAGCCCAAGCCCCCACCCAGCGACAAAACCCGAGGGCCTCAGCCCCGGGTGGCATGGGTCAGGATAAGGTCCCCTACCCAGGGCGGTGAAGTCAGGCTTTAGCTTCGACCCCTCCACCCAGGGTGGCAGGACTTGTGTGGGCTCAGATTTCAGTCGCCCCTCCTGGGGTTGTGTATTAACTTTTGTTGTCAGTAGGGGATCACGGTGCAATGAAGTCTGAGAACCCCCATCTACAGGTTTTGTGTCTGTTTTTCTGACAGAGTCTGGTGCTACTTTGAGTTAGTGTGTCCCAGTCTATGAGGAGCTTGCATCTAATGACGAGCATGGAGAAGTTCAGGGGTTGTTTGAAGGCCAAAAGTGGGGGTTCATTAAAGATTTCTTTCGGGATATGCTTCCCATCAAATATGAGTTCCAGGTTGCGGTAGGAGTTGACAACTATGGGTATGAGGTTGGAAGGAGTTTTATTTCAGCATTAAAACAGGTTTTCTCTGGGTATTTGGGTGGTCCATTCCATGATGTGATCTACTTCTCTGGTAGAGTGCCCTTGTTTGGTGAGGACAGTTTTATATGCACTGGAGTGTATTCAGATTTCTTGTTGTGTTTGGGCTGGTTACTGGATCTATGAAAGCAGATGGGGTGACTAGTTGGTTTCTTGTTTATGGTTTTCTGTAGGGTTCCACTACTGTAGCTGTTGTGGTGTTCAGAAAGTTGATATTAGTGTGGCAGCATCCCAGAAACAGGATGGGTAGAGGTTGATGAAGTTGTGGAGGAACTCTATGAGACACTAAGTGGCTAGAGGATGAAAATATCACTGTTGTGTCTCTGGTATATCATTGATCTCATGGTGCATCTATCTATCTCATGGTGCATCTTTCACCTCTGTTTTCACAGACAAGGTCAGCTCCCAGACTACTGCACTTGGCAACACAGTGGGCAGCCCTTGGAAGAGAAAGAACAGGTTAAGAACTATTTAGAAAAGTAGGACATACACACATCCATGGGGCCGGATCTAATGAATCTAAGGGTGATCAGGGAGTTGACTGATGTGATTGCAGAGCGATTGGCCATTATCTTTGAAAACTCGTGGCTATCAGGGGAGGTCCCGAACAACCGGAAAAAGGCAAATGTAGTGCCCATCTTTAAAAAAGGGAAGAAGGGCAATCCGGGGAACTACAGACTAGTCAGCCATACCTCAGTCCCCAGAAAAATCATGGAGGGGATCCTCAAGGAATCCATTTTGAAGCACTTGGAAGAGAGGAAAGTGATCAGGAATAGTCAACATGGATTCCCCAAGGGCAAGTCATGCCTGATGAACCTGATTGCCTTCTATGAGGAGGTAACTGGCTCTGTGGACATGGGGAAGGCAGTGGATGTCATATACCTTGACTTTAGCAAGGCTTTTGATACAGTCTCTCACAGTATTCTTGCCAGCAAGTTAAGGAAGGATGGATTGACTAAATGGACTGTAAGGTGGATAGAAAGCTGGCTAGATTGTCAGACTCAATGGGTAGTGATCAACGGCTCAATGTCTGGCTGGCAGTTGGTATGGAGCAGAGTACCCCAAGGGTTGGTACGGAGGTCGGTTTTGTTCAACATCTTTATTAAAGACTTAAATCAGGGGATGGATTGCACCCTTAGCAAGTTCACAGATGACACTAAGCTATGGGGAGAAGTAGATTCATTGGAGGACAGGGATAGGGTCAAGAGTGACGTAGACAAATTGGAGAATTGGGCCAAAAGAAATCTGATGAGGTTCAACACAGAGTCCTGCACTTGGGACAGAAGAATCTCAAGCATTGTTATAGGCTGGGGACCAATTGGCTAAGCAGCAGTTTGGCAGAAAAAGACCTGGGGATTACAGTGGATGAGAAGCTGGATATGAGTCAACAACGTGCCTTTGTTGCCAAGATGGCTAACGGAATATTAGGGTGCATTGGGAGGAGCACTACCAGCAGATCTAGATAAATGATTATTCCCCTTTATTCCACACTGGTGAGGCCACATCCGGAGTACTGCATCCAGTTCTGGGTTCCCCCATTACAGAAAGGATGTGGAGGCATTGGAGAAAGTCCAGCAGAGTAGGGATGTTAAATATCGGTTAACTGAATAGTCCAGATTAACCTCATGAATTCTTATTGGTTAGTCGACTAATCTACAGTCCCTGGGGGTGGGGCTGGCAGCCAGTGTGCTTTAGCCCCACTTCTGGGGAGCCCTCTGCTAATCCACACTGCTGCTAGGCGGGAGCTGGTCAGCAAGAGGAGCCAGTTTTAAAACCAGCTCCCCTCGCAGACTGGCTGCCTGACATCTACGCTGCTGCCTCTGATACAGAGGCAGCAGAGCTGGGTGGCAGCAGCCCCCGTCCGGGGTGGTGGGGTGGAGTCTGAGCTTCCGGACCCGACATGTGCTGGAACTGAGCTGGGCTGCCTGCCTGCCTGGCTCCTAATACACTTTAAATGAAGAGCCATAGCAGGGTAGGCCCCAAACCCAGCACAAGCTGGGACTGAACCGGGCTGCTGGCCAGCCTGCTAAAAAATTTACTGGTGGGGAAGCAAGGGGAGGGGGGGGAGAGGGAGGGGAATGAATGTAGTCCATAGCATTAACCTATAAGCTTTTGCTTATTGATTAATTGGTTCATCAACTATACTATTACATCCCTACAGCGGAGGGCAACCAAAATGATTAGGGGGCTGGAGCACTTGACTTGAGAGGCTGAAGTATTTGGGCTTATTTAGTCTGCAGAAGAGAAGAATGAGGGGGGATTTGATAGCAGCCTTCAGCTACCTGAAGGGAGCTTCCAAAGAGGATAGAGAGAGGCTGTTCTCCATAATGACAAATGAGAGAATGAGGCACAATGGTCTCAAATTGCTGCATGGGAGATTTAGATTGGATATTAGGCAAAACTATTTTTCTAGGAGGGTGCTGAAGCACTGGAATGTTACCAAGGGAGTTGGTGGAATCTCCATCCCTAGAGGTTTTTAAGTCCTGGCTTGACAAAGCCCTGGCTGGGTTGATTTAGTTGGGGTTGGTCCTGCTTTGGGCAGGCGGTTGGACTCGATGACCTCCTGAGGTCTCTTCCAATTCTATGATTCTATCCAGAAACTCTTCTTCAAGATGGCTCGTGAAGAGGTTGGAAAGCCATCCTAGTACCCATGGCTGTTCCCATGGTCTGGAGAAAGTGTTTCTTGTTGAACATAAAATTGTTACTGATGAGGATGAAATGAATGAGTTTGGATGTGTTTGGGGTGGATATCTGAGGACTAGCCATTGTCTTGCAAATATCTGAAGCAGGCAACTATGTCATCATTGTGAGGAATGTTGGTGTATAGGGAAGTGACATCTGTGGTTGAAAGGATGATGTTCTAAGGGAGGTTGTTAATGTTGTGGAGTTGGTGGAAGACATCAGTTGTGTCCTGGAAGAAACTGTCCCTTTGCATGGTGACTGGTTTGAGGATGGTTTATGTGAGTTCCAATATTCCTTTAGAAAGAGTGTGGTGGCCAGATATGATGAGTCTGCCTGCGTTTCCTGGTCTGTGTGTATCTTGGAAAGCATGTAGAAGGTCCCTGGGCAGGTTCGTGGATGATGAATTAATAAAGTTTCTCCTGAAGTTTCTTCGGAGAAGGATTTGATGATATCCTCAACTTCTTGAGTAAACTGGTGTTGGTTCTTCTCTAAGTTCTTTATAGCAGGTGATGTCAGCAAACTGTTGGTTGGCCTCTTTAACACAGCATCAAAGTTGAAGAGGAGTACAATGGCATTACCTTTGTCTGCTGGTCTGATTGCTATTTGATAATTAGATTTTAGGGACTGTATGGTTATCCTCTCAACAGTGGAAAGATTATGATGTTTGTTAAGGATTTCAGTCAATTTTTTCCTCTGATGCAATTTATGCAATGATCAAAAGTTTGGTTTCATCTGCTCTGTAGTGTCCAATCAGATGATTCTTTTTGCTTCTGACTGTTGGAGGGGATGAGGTAATTGTGAGTGGTGTTATCATTGTTCTAAAAGAATTCTTTGAGGCAGAGACAATGAAAAAAATTCTTACAATTCTCCATGTTTGTATAATATCAGGTTCTGTGCTGAGGCAGAAGCTCAATAGCTTAAACAGTAAAGATAATTCAGCTCCAGTGAATGGTAGTCTTGACAAAGTGAAGAAATTTGGGTGTTATGTAGTGACCATGTTTTGGGTACTGGCACCACGGTTTCTTCTGGAAGTAGCATTCTGTGTTTTGTGGAGTAGTTGCAGTTGGTTTCACTATTTATTTCTGTTTTGAATGGCTGTCACTGCGGTGAGAAAGTGTGTGATTATAATTATTCTGGGTTTTTTGCATAATTTCCAAATAATAGTCCTGGATTTTTTCTTCAAAACCCTTCTTTTGAAATAATCCTTACTCCTAAAAAAATGAGGTTTAACGGTTATTTCGAAAGAATGGTTTTCTTTAGAAATAACCACGTCTAGACAGCGTTTCTTTTTTCGAAATAGGGTATTTCGAAAAAGCGGCCCAACGCGATTATGCAAATGAAGCACAGGAAATTCAAATCCATGCTTCATTTGCAATTTCGTTCGTCTGCATTTGCATTCCTCTCTCGAAAGAGGAATGCAATGCAGACATACCCTAAAGCCCAACACTGCTGGAGTTCATTGACTGTAAAATTAAGGGTAAGGATGAACCTAGCCACTTCCAGCAAGATGCACTTCTTTGGCAGGGTGTTCTGAGATGACTCGGATCCTGAGCTAATAAAGCTCTTATGTGCTGGTTAACTTTAAGTATGTGATCATTTAACCCAGTGGAACTCAAGCACATGTTCGAGTGCTTTGCTGACCTGGGGTGCCTGCCTGTGTTCCCTCAAAGATGCTCAGCAGCACAGCTTCACAGGTGATTAATCTGCCCCAGCCAATCAGTCAGCTACATGCAAGGAGCCCTGAGACTTGATTGGGTGGGGCTGATTAATCACCTGTGAAGCCGTGCTGCAGCACAGATTAGAGGGAACACTGGTGCCTGGCCTGTTTTTTTAGCCAACTGGAAATACAAGGGAGAATGGCTTTTCTCTTTTACCCTCATCCTGACATTCTTAATTTAAGCCCTGTGAGGCAACTACAGTATTAACCACCAAATAAATGCTAATAAATACAAAGTTCTGGCTTTTCTTGACAATAACCATAAAAACATAAAATGATACCTATATCATGTCTCACCACATTTTACAAACTAACTTTAATTCAGTATTACAACATCTCTTCATTGTATTATTTCTGTTCCATAGATTGGGGAAATTGAGGCAAAGAGAGAGGAGGGGTGAATTTCACTCTAGCCATCGAGCGGCCAAGTATTCAGGCTATATGCAATCAGAATGCTAAGCAGGTGGGGAGAAGAAAGCCACAAGTCTCATTATCTTGATCATTGTTCACAATAAAAAAAACTCCTGAGTATGATATATTACAAGAAAATTACATTTATGCAAAATATCAGTTTAATAGATAAGGAAAATGTTCATAGCCAATGACAATGTTCATTATCAGCTTCATTATTAATATCCCGTTTCTACATTTGACTACAAGCTGTTTTGTAATACACTGAAACAGATCATTTCACATGTAATATATTCAGTTTCCATGGCAACTATAGATAATCTCCTATTTTATTAGTGATCAAGATGTCCTGATATATCCATAAGAAATAAAAACAGTCAGGAGTGGTGTTTTCCAATTCCTTTTCCCATGTATTAAATCAAAACAATTGCAGACTTATTTAAATACCACAAATTTCAAATGAAAATGGTGAAATCAGTCAGGTCCCCCTCAAACCTCTGAACACTTCACTTTTCCTATTAGAGGTTTCAGAATGATGAAGTTTAGCTCCCCATGACACTTCACACTGCAAATGTAATTGGAAAGAGACATTTTGTGCTCTCAGATATTCCTCTTCAATCTCCCACACTGGGTGAATCTCCACATAATAAGCTGAGAATCCAGCCCTATGGCCCAAGAAAATAGAAAACCTGAAAAATATTTTTTTCTTAAAGTTACTGTCTCCTAAGCCAGAGGAAACATGGCAAGTCACTACTGCACTTGCTTTATGGAAGATGCAAGCACTAGCATTTCATGAACACCACCTGCTAATGAAGCCACTGAGCAGCATTAAGAAAAGCCTTGAATGGTTACTCCTGGAGGAGTGCTGCTACTACGTGTGTGCACATTTAATGAGCCTTACAGATTTCTACTTTTTCACACAGAACAAAGCTTGTCAAAATGCTGTTGCAGTCCTTCCTTTTGCACACCAGGGGGCACTGTGTCAATTGAACAAAGGTGCAGCTCACAGCCAGCTAAGGAAGAGAAAGTATATCTTCTACACAGTGCCTATGACCAGGTCAGGAGACAGGGGTGTGCGGGTGTTGGAGGCAGGGTCAGAATGATACAGGGACTCATAAGGGCCAGTGGGGGGAGGACCAGGGTTGCCAACCGTCAGTAAATTTATGGACAGTCCGTAAAAAATTAGCTGAAACTGGACATGTCCGTAAAGTCCATACAAAAATGTAGGTGTCCATACATTTCATAAAAGTGCAATACAATTTTTAAAAAAGCAATTATTCTATAGCAATTAAATTTCTTCTGTGCTGCTTCAGCCATTTTACTGCAGAGCAGCGGATACTGGACGTATTAGTTGTTTATTTAGTTCAATGGTTGAGGTGACGTAACGTGAATCACATGTTCAGATGTACGATCACAAAATGGAAAACTTCCAGGACCATGACTAACTAAATGAAAGTGAGTTAAATAGCATTTTGTTCTTGTGATGTATGAATGACAACGATTACTTTTCACTTTTGGCCATTTATGTCGTCTTAATATAGTATAAAAATTATGTCCATAAAAATTTTTTTACCATTTTGTCCGTAAATGAAATTTCTGCGGGTTGGCAACCCTGGGGAGAACAGATGGGAGCTGGGTCTGAATGGGAATGGAGGCACAGGGCTATGGAGGGAGAAAAGGAGGTGCAGACACACATGGGATTAGGATTTGAGTATAGAGCTATATAGGGACAAGACATTTGGCTGGGTAGGGAACAGGCACACTTATGTTCAGGAGCACATGTGCCTGACTGAATGGAACAGGCTACGGGTCTGACAAGGTCTACATGGGGAAAGCTCCTTAGCAATGCCTCCCTGTTGTTCTTCCCACAAAAATCCCTGTTCCATACTTTTCCCACTCATACCCAACAGCCCTCCAAGTTGACAGCCAGGCTTCTCAGCAATTTACTTTGGCCTCCCTCAGATCCTCCACTGCTCGTGACTCCCCCAAGCCTTTGCACTGCCTCTCAGAGATCTGAGAAATACCGTTCTATAGTGTAGTTTAAATGAATTATTACTCAGAACTATGCACTAATATGTCTAGTAAAGAACCTGTTTGTAAAAAAAAAAAAAAAAAAAAAAATCAGAATCTTTTTTGTTATCTTGCTGACAGGTAATTTGAAATAAATTACCAAAATAGTTGAAACTGGTGTGATTATATTGCTTTATTTTGACAAATAAAATAGACAGAATTTTGTAGAATTTTAAAATACTGTGCACAGAATTTTTAATTTTTCTGACAGAATTTTTAATTGTTTAGCATGGAATTCCACCAGGAATAAATTGTTAAGTGTCAGATTCATAGATTACAAAGCCAGACAGAACCATTGTGATAATCTTGTCTGACTCCCTGTATAACTCAGTCCATAAAACTTTTCCAAAATAATCCCTCAAGTATATGTTATAGAAAAACATCCAATCTTGATTTTAAAATGATCATTGATGAAGAACCCACCACACCCTTGGTAAATTGTTTCAATGGTTAATTATCTTCACTATTAAAAATGTTCACCTTATTTTCAGTCTGAATTCATCTTGCTTCAATTTCCAGCCATTAGATCACATTATAACTTTCTCAAGACTGAAAAGCCCACTTTTAAATAGCTGTTCCCTTTGGAGGTACTTATAAACTGATCAAGTTAGCCTTTAATGTTCTCTTTATAAAGCTACATGGACTCAAAGAGGTCAGTCTACCACCATAAGCATGTTTTATAATCCTTTAAACATTCTTATGACTCATCTCTGATCTCTCTAACTTCTTGAATTGTGGACACAAGAACTGGACACACAGTATTCAAGCAGTGGTTACACCAGCGCTATCTACAAAGATAAAATAACTTCTCCATCCCTACTCAAGAATCCCCTGTTTATGCACTCCAGGTTCGCTTTAGCCCTTCATTGCATTGCACTGAGAGTTCGTGTTTAGCTCACTAGTCACCCTCCAATTTTTTTTAGTCTTAATCTTCCAGTGTAGGATCCTCCATCCTGTAAATATGGTTATAGACAGTACTGTACTAGCTCAGTATGTGAACCAGCTACAATGCAAGATTAGATGAGAATGATGGTACCCATAATACAAGGGGTAGACGAAGAGTCTGTACTTTCATTTGGTAATTGCCTAGATCCATTCAAGGGTGAGCAGAAGAGAGTGAATAGTACCTGTTTCCCCTCCCTTGCTTTCTGATCCTTAGCTACTGTGGCCAGGACAGTTGCAGCTTGTTCTCCTCCCATCACTGAGATACGAGCATTTGGCCACATATAAAGAAATCTTGGACTGAAAAATACAACATTACACTTAAAACAAAATCAGCTTTTTACCAAAGAATTAAAAAATATACTGTTGAAGTGAACAGTCCTGTTACGCTTATTAATAAGGTTTATTTTAAAAGTACTATTTGAATAATGTAAATACAGACTAAAGAATTAACAAAACATTTGGATGGATCCTAAAAACATAACTCATACTAACAGACCCCTGCATCTCATGGGACTTTAACACAAATAAGCACTACTTCTATAAATAAGAGTTACAAATTCTAAACCACTATGTTTGCTATGGGAATCATTTCAAGCAATGGAGCAATACTTTTGTTTTTTAAAAGCTAGATATTTATCTTTGTGAGAATTTCCTCCACTACGAAACTTTAAGAATAGTTAAGTTATGAGCCTAACAATCTCCACAAGATCCTACCACTATGATTTACATCTGGTCACACCTACTGTGTGCAAGATGCTGTCTAAACAGAAAAGGCATAATTTCTGTCAGAGTTAAAACTAATTTTGGGATAATGGGATTTGACAGTCATATGAAATCTTTATTTCCTATTACAAATAGGAGTGATACTTACCTATATGCCCTTCCACACATGCCATAGTTTCCAGCACCATACGATCCTCCAATAATTACTGTTATTTTAGGTACACTGGCACAGGCTACCGCAGTTACCATCTTGGCTCCATCCTTTGCTATTCCTCCAGCTTCATAATCTCTACCAACCATGAAACCTAATACATGTTAAGACAAACAAGATTTTTCCGTTACTAAATACTGCCTATACAGACCTCACTTAACCAAAACCAATTTATTATTAATGTTTGAAGGGAAAATGCTTAAACGTTCAAACAGGCAAGTTTCTGAGCAACTGAGAGATACGAAGAACATACAAAAAGATGCTACCTCAATGTCTGAACCTGAATGACCAGAAACAAGAATCTATTAGTCAGGTTTACTCACCAGTTATGTTTTGCAAAAATACAATGGGAATATTTCTTTGGCAACATAATTGAATAAAATGAGTTCCCTGTGAACAGAGTAAAAAGCAAACTATTAAAACATGAATGAGTGAAGCAATATTTAGTCACTCTGATGTTACTGTCACTCTACTTCCAAAGAAAAAATGAGTGGTCCTGTAGCACCTTAGAGACCTGCAAAAATACCTATATACCCGTAATATCATGAGCTTCTGAAGAAGTAGGTTGTGCCCACAAAAACCTCATGATACTATATTGCCATAGTCTTTAAGTGGGAACAAGGATAAGCCCTGCTTTATCCCCTTTACTACAGTGGATTCACAGGGGACAGGATCTACTCCTCTTCCCACTGCAGTCAACAGCAAAACTTCCACTGACTTCAATCAGGAAGCAGTGAATGATGTGTAGGTTCAGAGATAAAGTGACACAACTAATATATAAATAGCAACATTAACAGCCTTAGGGAATCTCAACCATCGTGATTGGGTCAATATGCTGATGATAATCTGACAGTGGAATTCAATAAGACTTTATAGTAAAAAATGAACAGATAAAAGCCAGAGTTATAAATGAAACCTCATTTTTACACTCCTTCCAGTGAAATCTACCCCAATCCTCAGTGCCTTATACCTTTCTTATTCTTCCAAACTACTGTAATATTCAATTTCTCCATCATTTCCATGGAGGAGAGAAAAAATTCTGTCTTTTAATTCTCTCTTTCTCACTCTCTCCAACTCACTTCCTAAGGAATGGCTATTTTACCTAATGAAGAAATGGTAGCAGATTCCTCTTCAATCAATTACACTCTTCTAATTATTGCCTTAGTGAATGGGTTATATGTCTGCACTAGCATTTTTGTCAGTATAACTTTTGTTATACAGAGACGTGGGGAAAAAAACCCATCCTGACCAACATACGTGCCGATACAGACCATGCTATATCGCTGGCAGATGCTTTCCGCTGGCATAGAGCAGCTACACGGGAGACTTTGCAGTAATGCAACTGCTGTATAGAAAGCCATTAACACACTGAGGTTACTTCTGCTTGCAGTTCCAGAGAGGCAGGACTGCCTGAGGAAAGACCCCAGGATAACCTTAGCAGCAAAGGCAGTTTGGGGCAGTACTCAAGAATTTGGGAAACTACAAATCTTTTTTCTTAATTTTATTGGCTTTGTCCATTCATGTTTTCTTTTGCACATTAAATCAACTGTGCCTAAACATACCCACAGTCATGCAGCCTTTGGGAAGCTGTCCATCCCCACCTGCCCCACTCTAGCACTTCCGAAGACTGGATTATTGCTAGATGGGTGATTCAGGGTTCAGGTACAAAAATATGTATGCCTGTGAGTCACTGCCAAAGAATTTCAGCCTATTATGTATGGTTAGTTTCATCACATGTGAAGATAAAAATGGCATTTTTTACATTCTTAGGTAAACCATAAAAAAAATGACCAACAAGCTGAAATGATTTTGCCATATTTGAGGGAGGGGGAAAGCCCTTTATTCTGTAACAAAAAACATGTTCTGTGATAACAGTAAAAATTAACCAGAAAGGGCATAAAGCAGATGTTCATAGTGATACTGAAAAACGCAAACATGACTTGAAATGAAATTAAATACTTGGCTTTTCGGTCAATATTATAAATTACTGGCTTTTCAGTCAACATTACTTATTATTCCTTCATTTTCAAACCTTATTTAACATCTGCTGATAGAGTTGAAATTAATGACCATTTTTTCAGACTATAAACCCCTAAGAGGTGCACCATGGCAACCGAAAAAAATTCTGATCTTTTTATAATACTCAACTAACCCCTAGTTGCTAAGAAAGAGGACAAAATAGTGATAATACACACAGAAGCACTCTAAAGAGAAAAGCCACAGTAGGCCTGGGTCTGCCATTTTAAATAGGTCTGTATAGTTTTTGAACTGTTAAAAATGACATAATGAAGAAAGCGCACACTCTCAGGTTATGGCCTTTCAAAAGATAAAACATATGCTGTATACCCTAAGATGAAAATAAGGTAAGGGTCTCATTTATATGAAAAAAAGAGCAGAGCAAAAGCTCTGCTAATAGTTATGTCTAAAACCAGCTTTCTATTTGCAGCTGGACTGTCATAAATGCTGTAATACCTATAGTTAATCAGATCATCTTGAAATACAGTGTGCCTCATGGGGAAGCAGACAGTAATCCAAATTTGGAGCCATCTGAACAAATTTGGAGCCATTTCTTCCCTATGGTGTGGGGAAAAAAAAACACCTTTTCTTAAAGCTGACATGCTCTGGCAACACACACAGCCCTGGTCTACACTAGGTCTTTATTTTGAAATAGCCCCCAAAGGTTGAATTTATAAGTGGAGTGTCCACACTACCAAGCCTGTTATTAAGAAATAATGGGCTGTGGTATTAGAAATCTGTACTCCAGCTTTTCATCAGGAGTTGGGCTAATTCCAAAATAGTTGCATGGGGACAGAGTAGAGGCTGCATGGGCATTTCCCTTAACTATTTATTTCCCTGGTTTCAAAAGTCTGAGTTGTGCTGAACTTGATGTTCTGGAAAGTCATCAGTAATGGGCAGCCATAATTCTGTGTTAAATAAGTATTCTGCCATTTAACAGGAGAATATGAGTTGGACAGGTCTGATGACTGAAGTGGCTATGAGTTACCATCAAGTTTTATGGGATAATTCTGAACACTGTCTTCTATTGTTTTGAACAAGTATCCTATTTAGTGCCAAAAGACTGATAAACTGTTCATAGTGCCTGATGTATAGGGAAAAGGAGAAAAAGTACTCCCTTGCTCTCTTGCTGATAGGAAAGCTTTTGCAATACTAATCACCAGAGAATACTAAAGGTATAAAAGGGTAATGAGATCTTTACAAGCTGTAGAATACAAATGTCACCAGAAAATGGTCTTATTTATTGCAATCCTTGATGTTCAAAGTATTCTCCATTAAATGCAGCTCAACTTTGTGCCTTGCTTCATGCCACCAATGAGCCAAGCAAAATCTTTTCCTTTTTTGCAACTCTCTCCCAAAGACTCTTACTCCCCAAGTTTTTCTGAACTAACTTTCTCACCAGTTCTATGAAGGTTTCACAAAGTTTAGGGATGTAAGCAACTAATCGACTAGTCGACTATCTGATAAGCAAAAGCTTATCAGATACTAGTCAAATAGTTGCTCCTCCCCACATTTTTGCTGCGTCTATTAGGAAGAGGCAGCAAGCGGGAGGGGGAGGGGGAATGAGGAGTGCTGGGGGTAGCCAGTTTAAAAGCCCAGCTCCATGGGGGTGGGGCCCACAGGCGCAGTGGCAGCGTTCCACCTTTGAAATGTACAAGAGTACCTGCTGGGGCTCTTGTACATTTCAAGTGGAAGCGTCACATGGAGCCTGGGGCCAGCGGGGGACTCACAGAGGCCCCAGGCTCCACGCGGTGTTTCAATCTTTGAAATGCCACACGGCACTTCTGCCTCTGAAATGTAGCAACAGCCACACAGGATCTTGCTACATTTCAAAGCAGAAGCGCCCTTATCAACTAATCGAATAGTCAATGGAAATTCCATCGAATATTCGATTAGTTGATTAATCTAACTTTAACATCCCTAAGCATGTTGTATGATTACTATTGCTCACCTTCCCCCAAAAACAGAAATTTAGTTTGGCCTTGCTACTGGTTTCTTTAATGAATCCAGAATCCCATATTTAAGTTAGATAGAACTTGGCCAATAACTAATCTTCTCATCTAAAGAGTTTCTCTGTTCCCTGAGCCTTGTGTAAAAGCAATGTAATATCCAGAACATTGTGCTGGAGTAACACTTTTGGTTTGTTTTAAAAAGGAGTAAAAATACATTACACTGAAGTTGTAAAGAAGATATAAGGATTTATATTATATATTTATTTTATTAGTTAGATTATTTCAGGAGTTACCAAAGAGAAGTATGAAAAGCAAACCTACTGTAAACCAACAAATTGGATATCCCAATGAGAAATAAGGTACAATAGAAATTTTGACTGGGAATGCGTTCTAACCAGTCACTAGAAAAATTATGATTTACTGTACCACTTCATTGTAAAGATTTAGAATTTCATCTAAAAAAATGTTTTAAAGCATTTGTATTGACTTTCCTGTAACAGCTGAAGGTTTTAGAATGTATTACTTCAGCTGTGTCTAGGGTTGCCAGACAGTTAAACCAAAAATACCAAACACGCCTCCCCCCCCCCCAAAAAAAACAACACCGCAGAAAAAATTTTGTTGAGGAAAAAAAAAGGGGGAGGGAGGGACACCAAAGTTGTTGAGAAAAAAAAATTAAATAAAAAAAAGCATGGCCCCTTTCAGAGTGAGTGCAGAGTTAGGATAGGGATAGGATCAGGGAAGTGGTTGAGCACTAAGACCCAGTGAAGGCACTGCTTCCCCTTGGTCTTTAGGCTTTTTGCCGGCGGCCATTTTGTGTTCTTGTTCAAGCCAGAACTTAGCTTCCCTGCAGAATCAGGTAAGCATGGGGTCCGGGGACGGGGAGGGAAATATGAGAAAATGGAAAAATGAGAAAATACCGGACATTTTAGGTGTCCAGTATTTTCTGAATTTTTTTTACCGGACAGGAGGCGAAAATACTGGACTGTCCGAGTCAATACTGGACACCTTGCAACCCTAGCTGTGTCATATCCATATAGCTTTGATTTTTCTTCTTGTAACTATACTTTCCTCTTGAAATGTCCTGAAACAGTTATGGAAACACCATCTTTTATAAAATAAAGTCAATTACTTTCAAATTCTATCACAGAATTTTGGTCATTCATGTTCACATCAGATATCCAGATAGAGAAGTCCTTCACTTATCACTATAAAAGACCATTTTTTCCTCATGGAAATTCTGGTTCAATAGTTGTGTTCTCAGCAACATTATTCAATTCAAATTTGAAAAGATGCTCAACAGCAATTAAACTTGCCTTCTTTGCTGACTCCGAGAATAGGACTCCATTGTTTCCAATAATTCCTACCGGGTAACCAAATATTCTAGCAAATCCTAAACAGGGAAATAAAGAAAAATAACAAAAAGTTCAGAATTTTCATCTATATTTATTTCACTATAAAAATGCACAGCTAATAGTGTTTTCTTGATATAATGATTTTCTTTTGGAAAGTAAAACCTTTATTATTGAATAACTTTAAAGCTCAGCACAATGGGTGACCCAAACAAAATGTAAAACTGGGAGAAATATTTACAGAATAATTAAAAAAAAACGTTTTAAATACCTGTGATTAATGTATCTCCATATAAGGCTTTGAATTCATCAAATTTACTTCCATCTACAATTCTAGCAATGACCTTAAAGGGGAAAAAAAAATTAGGCTTCCCTCATTATAGTTTGCACTAAAATTTGTTTAAAAAGACAGAGTGCATTTTGACATTTAACTTGTCGCCAGATTTTTTTTAAACTCATTTCATTTAGCAGGTGAGGCGCATCCTCATTTATGTATTTATTTTGATGGCAAGCAAAAGTTAGTCTGGTGGGAAAATAACCCATTTCCCTTTAAGTTACACTTTATCTCTATTTTCATGAAAAGAGGGTATATTTTAAAGGATATTTAAATATTGAGATTATTAAGTCCCAAATTTTATCTATCTTCAAAACTTAATCTTTTTAAGAAAGTTCTTCTCTTTTCTCCCATATCAGATAGAAAATTTGTTTTTTCCAAGCGTATTAACCACATATGGACACACACACTATACATTTCAAAGACTGAAAAAGCTACACGTGCATTTGCCATTATTTTTATAGGTACATGCATATAAAGCTTTGCTTGTGTTTCAGACATGTCTTACAACAATGGATGATAGGCTTTTAAATTACTAAAATTCAGCTTTGTGATATGCTTTTGAGTGTCATCAGCAAGATACAGAGCAAAAGAAATTTTAACTTTAAATAATAGGAAACTGGAGTATTAAATTATTTCAGTGTCCCTGTAATGAAAAAACAGCCTGATGGCACCTTAGAGACTAACATTTATTAGGGCATAAGTTTTTGTGGGTAATACCCACTTAATCAGATGAATTGGAGTAGAGTTTACAGAGGTGCGCATGTGCGTGTGTGTATGTACAACAAAAGAAAGAGGGTACTTGTGTAAATGCAGCGTGAGAGCCCTTTGTGTGGCTGACAGAACTGAACTATTTCTGTTATGTTTGAAGCCTCCATAATCCTTAAATCAGTAAAGAATCTCTTATATTTAGTGCCACAAAATTATCAGAAAAAGAAAGCTAAAATACTGTATCCAAGCAGCGGCCAGGTGGTGTAGATGATCTGCAAACATATCAGTTAACTGTAGTCTTTGCAACCTTTAAGATACTAGTAAACCCTAACCTTTGTTAATGCTTTTTTTAATCAAATAAAAAACGTTACATTTCCAACAAAGCATTGACATTTTACTAAACTTACCAAACAAGAACATCTAACACATTAGAAGATCCTATCATACTAAAAGTTTCATCAAGCCTTATAGTTGTATTTTGAAAACAAATGGTGAGAAGTAAATGAAGCCTACTCCCTACAAGAAAACGGAGTGCCAAAAGTACTTTGTGTATTTTGCAACTTCATTTTTATTCCTACCTCTTTGACATCAAAGTTTCTTTTAAGCTGATCCCCAACAATTCCATATAATTCATCAGCAGGATAAATAGGCTCTTCTGGAGGTTCTACAGTCACCTGTAGCAATTGAATAAAGTTATTAAAATGACAAATTCTCTCACATCAGGAATAACCAAAACAGCTTAATGAATTTCCCAACCACACACACTAATCACATACATAACTTTTCACCACTCATGCTCAAATCATTCTATTTGCTTCCTGCCTCAATTTGTATCAGCTCCTTATACTGAAGCATCTGAACAGAATTACTCCTCATCTTCTCTCTGTCCTTAAATCCTACATCTGCACACCTCACCTCTGCCCATTGACAATTCCCTCCACTTTTCCAAAAACTTTTATAGCTTTCTCTTGTTTGCATACCTGCACCCTGTCAATCTAGATACCAGAGCAGTTGACACATCATAAACAGATATTTTTTCCAAATCATTATTTATGTTTACATATCCTCTCCACCTTCAGCCAGTGTACTCTGTCTCTTCAATCTGATTCTCCAAAAATCAATTTAAGCCAATTCCTTACTACAGGTTGACCCTCTCTAGTCCAGCACCCTCGGGACCTGACTGGGTCCAAACTAGGGATGTTAAATTAAGTTTAATCAACTAATTGACTAGTTGATGGAATTTTCATCAATTAATCGATTAGTCGATAAGCGGGGGAGCTGCAGCGGGGTTAGCGCCCAGCCCTGGGAACTAACCGCGCTGCAGCTCTGCCTTTTAAATATATTAAGAATCTGTAAAGCTCAGCGGGAGGGACCCAGTGCAAGCTGGGAATTAGCTGTTCCGGATTACTCCAGGTCCCCCCTGCTGTGTTTCTACTTTTTAAATGTATTAAGAGCCAGTAACCTCTTAATATATTTAAAAAATAGAGGCACAGTGTCTGAGACTCGCCCCTGGTCCCTGCTACCCCTTTCCCTCCTCTGCCCCCCACAGAGACGGTACTGGGGAGAACTGGCTTTTAAGCTGGCTCCCCCCAGCACTGGTTCCTGCTCCGCACCCCCCCCCCCGCTGCCTCTGATAAAGGCAGAAAAGGGGTGGAGAAGTGACTAGTAAAGGGATTAGTTGACTATCTGATAAGCTTATGCTTATCGGATACACGACTAGTTGCTTACATCCACAGTCCAAACCAGAGAATTTTCTGGACCACAGGAAGTCAATATTGTCTAGCAGTATTACCAACACTTCCGCTGCTTACTGGGCTGTTGGAAGACATTTATGGGGTAAATTAGAGCTAAACAACAACACAGAACACTGAGCGCCAGGACTGGTGGCGGTAAACAAACTTTATGGGATCATGGGAAACTTGGCGACACCCATGAAAATTGGACATCAGGGTAACTAAAATCATTCCAGACCATGAATGTTTATGGACCTGAAAATTCTGGACGCGAGAGGTTCAACTTGTACAAGTCATTCACCCTGTATATCAAACCCACCCTATTATTTTAAATTCAAAGGTACACAGCAAACCTGAATTACTATTGATTTGGCTGCTCCCTTTTCCTTTCCACTTCCTTCATTCATTATTGTCTAAAACCCAGATTCAAGGAGGTACTTCAGCATGTGCCTAACAGTAAGCATAAGGAGTCCCACTGAAATCAGTGGGACTGACTCCTCATATGCTTAAAATTAAGTATGTTGAAGAACTGGGCCTATCTTAGACTATAGATCTGAAACATGGACCCCCCCCAAATACCGGCTTACTCCTGCATATAGTCCCATCAGTTTCACTGGGACTACATGCAGGAGCACATATATTTGCAAGATTACACCTTTTGATGAAATCATGTCCAAAATGTATTTAATGTCAGACACATCAACGCACAACATAAATAAGAAGAAAAAACCAAATAAACAAGATGGGTGAGTGTGACGGCGCGTTGGGGTTTCCCCTCTCCTGCACCCCTGTAGTGGCACGAACAGACTCCGCCAGCCAGTAGGATTGAGGGAGTTTATTGCTTCTCCAAGATACAGCACAGCACAGATGCAATCTGGTTACAGGAACTGGGGCTAGGAGGCCTCAGGGCCCCCCCTTTGAGATGGGGGGTGGCTGGGCCCTGCAATCCCAGCCCCCTCCCTAGCCCCTTCTCCCCTGCTTCCCAGACTGAAACTAACTCTCTTCCAGCCCTGCCCCCAGCCAGGGTTGGACCCCTCTTTCCTCCCTTTGTCTCTTTCCCTGGGAGACAACTGGTCTGACAGGTTGGGAGACCCTTGCTTAGTGACTCATCCACTGTCCTGCTGGGCCGTGCTACAAATAGCCACCAGTGGAGGTCACCCACAGCCCACTGCCCAAGCCCAGCAAGGCACCACCACCGCACCACACTGGGTTACAGAGCAGACAGCACGCCCCAACTACGTCACAGTGAGATCTTTTATTTAGAGTTAACAGAGCTCTTCTGCAGCTCCATGTTCCTCAAAACTTCTCTCACCAACAGAAGTTGGTCTAATAAAAGATATTAACTCACCCACCATGTCTCTCTAATAACATGGGACCAACATGGCTATAACAGAGCAAAAAACACAAACAAAAAACCTTATACATTTTAACTTAGAAAATACATTATGTTAAGAAAAATCATATACTTACATCTAATTTCTTTTGGTAATTTAAACTCCGCACAACTTTCCTAGCTAGATGAAGTGCATGATTGTCATCCAAAGCATAGTGATCAGTTACACCAGATTTTCTGCATAGATGTAAAAAAATTATATAGGTATATACACCACACATACACACAAAAACTGATAAAATGAGAGCTTTTCATAGAAGCACAGAACACGAGAACTGGAAGGGACCTCAAGAGATCATCGAGTCCAGTCCTCTGCCCTCACAGCAGGATCCAGTACCATCTAGACCAGTGGTCACCGACCAGTAGATCGGGATCTACTGGAAGATCTTGGAGCCTCTGACAGGTGATCCTGACTGGTTTGGCCAGGAAGCTATCAAGCGCTGGCACTTCAGTTGCCCCTCCACCCACTGTCATGCTGCTCCTGACCTCTGCTTTAGAGCTGCCCCCCCGGGAGCCTCCTGCTTGCTGAGCAGGGTATGGGAGGGAGAAGATGGGAGGTGCTGATGTCAGGGTGTCCCTCCCCCCCATTTCTGTACCCTATCACCACACAGGGAAAAGGGGATGGAGGGAGCTTGGCAATGCAAATCTCTGTCACTCTCACACACTGTGTGTGTCTCTGTCATTCTCACAAACACACACTGCCCTTCACTCATCTCCTGACCCAACACATATGTGGAGGATTGTTGTTACTTCTTTTATTGCTTGCAAAGTGTGGATTTTTGGTTTTTGACATAATTTTCATTTCTCTCTTATGCTTAAATTTAATTCTTTGAGTAGTGAGTTCTAAAATGCCTAACCTGTCATGGCTGGAGTAATTATCACTGTGGTAATTGCTGCTCCTGGACGTGGATGGCACGTCTCTGCAGATCCTGAGAAAGGCAGAGCAGGGGGTCTCCACATGCTGTCCTGGCCTGCAGACACCACTCCTGCAGCTCCCATTAATCAGTAATGGGGTACTATGGCCAGTAGAAGCTGTGGGCTCAGTGCCCTGTAAACGAGGGGCAGCACATAGCACCATGGAGCCATTGCTGTACATGCCAGCTGCTTTCAGGAGTGGTGCAGGGCATGGGCAGGAGTAAGCCTGACTTAACCCCACTGCTTCACCACCCAGAAGCCATTAAAAAGGTTGGAGACCACTGATCTAGACCATCCCTGACAGATGTCTATCTAACCTGCTCTTAAATATCTCCAGAGATGGAGATTCCACAACCTCCCTAGGCAACTTATTCCAGTGTTTAACCACCCTGACAGGAAGTTTTTCCTAATGTCCAACTCCCTTGCTGCAGTTTAAGCCCATGGCTTCTTGTCCTATCCTCAGGGGCCAAGGAGAACAATTTTTCTCCCTCCTCGTGACACCTTTTTAGATACCTGAAAACCACTATTATGTCCCAGTTCTTTCAGTCTTCCTTCACAGGTCATGTTCTCTAGACCTTTAATCATTCTTGTTGCTCTTCTCTGGACCTTCTCCAATTTCTTCACATTTTTCATGAAATGTGGTGCCCAGAACTGGACACAATACTCCATCTGAGGCCTAATCAGTGCAGAGTAGAGCAGAAGAATGACTCCTCATGTCTTGCTCACAACACTCCCATTAATGCATCTCAGAATCATGTTTGCTTTTTTTGCAGCAGTGTCACACTGTTGGGTTCATATTTAGCTTGTGGTCCACTATGACCCCTAGATCCTTTTCTGCAGTACTCCTTCCTAGACAGTCACTTCCCATTCTGTATGTGTGAAATGGATTGGTTCCTTCCTAAGTAGAGTACTTTGCATTTGTCCTTATTAAACTTCATCCTATTTACCTCAGACCATTTCTCCAATTTGTCCAGATCATTTTGAATTCTGACCCTATCCTCCAAAGCACTTGCAACCCCTCCCAGCTTGGTATCATCTGCAAACTTAATAAGCGTACTTTCTATGCCAATATCTAAATCATTGATGAAGATAGTGAACAGAACCAGTCGCAAAACAAACCCCTGCAGAACCCCACTTCTTATGCCCTTCCAACAGGATTGTGAACCATTAATAACTACTCCCTGAGAACAGTTATCCAGCCAATTATGCACCCACCTTATAGTAGCCCCATCTAAGCAGTATTTGCGTAGTTTATTGATAAGAAGATCATGCAAGACTGTATCAAATACCTTGCTAAAGTCTAGATATACCACATCCACTACTTCTCCCTTATCCACAAGACTTGTTATCCCATCAAAGAAAGCTATCAGATTGGTTTGACATGATTTGTTCCTTACAAATCCATGTTGGTTGTTACTTATCTTCCAGGTGTTTGCAGATGAATTCCTTAATTACTTGCTCCATTATCATTAACCAGAAGTTAAACTGACTGGTCTGTAGTTTCCTGGGTTGTTATTATTTCTCTTTTTATAGACAGGCACTATATTTGCTCTTTTCCAGTCTTCTGAAATCTCTCTTGTTTTCCATGATTTTTCAAAGATGATAGCTAACGTCTCAGATACCTGCTCTATCAGCTCCTTGAGTATTCTAGGATGCATTTCATCAGGCCTTGGTGACTTGCAGACATCTCACTTTCCTAAGTGATTTTTAACTTGTTCTTTTTTTAATTTTATCTTAAACCTACTCCAATCCCACTAGTATTCACTATGTTAGGCATTCCTTCATCATCAGACTTCTTGGTGAAGACCGAAACAAAGAAGTCATTAAGCATCTCTGCCATTTCACTGAGCAATGGGCCTACCCTGTCCTTGGTCTTCCTCTTGCTTCCAATATATTTATAGAAAGTTTACTTGTTTACCTTTATGTCTGTAGCTGGTTTGAGCTTGTTTTGTGCCTTTGCCTTTCTAATCTTGCCCCTGCATACCTGTATTGTTTGCTTATATTCATCCTTTGTAATTTGACCTAGTTTCCACTTTTTATATGACTCCTTTTTGATTTTTAGATCATGCAAGATCTCCTGGTTAAGCCAAGGCAGTCTTTTGCCATACTTCCTATCTGTCCTACGCAGCGGAATAGCTTGCTTTTGGGCCCTTAATAATGTGCCTTTGAAAAACTGGCAACTCTCTTCAGTTGTTTTTCCCCTTAGTCTTGCTTCCCGTGGGACCTTACCTACCAGCTCTCTGAGCTTACCAAAATCTGCCTTCTGAAATCATTGTCTCTATTTTGCTGTTCTCCCTTTTACCATTCCTTAGAATCATGAACTCTATTTCATGATCACTTTCACCAAAGCTGCTTTCCACTTTCAAATTCTCAACCAGTTTCTCAAGATTTGGCCAAGATTTTGGCCAAGATTTTAAAAATCAGATGTCTTAAATAAGCTCACAATGCTATATTTAGGAACTTAATTTCATGCTCAGAGTTTCAATTTTTTTAACTTCTGTAAAGAGACCACAAAGTTTGTAAATGTCCTATTTGCATCACTCTTTTTTTGTATATTTTTACATTGTCCAGTAGTTTCTCACATGGGTTTAAAGTAAAAAGTGTTTCAGTATTTAAAATAAAATCTATTTTGAGCAGTCTAACTTATGAGTAACGGTATGTCTACACTACAATGCTAAATTCGAAATGCTAATTCGAAATAAGCTAAATCGAAATAACGCATCTAGACACAAAATCTAATTCAAAATAGCATTTTGCTATTTCGAAATCGCTCATCCACACCGATTGGACGCTGGATCGCATTTATGGGCAGCTGAAACCGGTTCCAGCAGGGCATCAGGTCAGTAGTTGCTTTGTGTGGGTGCTATCTGAGGCTCGTGCTTAAAGGGACCCCCCTGGACAGCCGGTTCTCAGCTTTCCCGCTTGCTTGCCTACCTCGCCGAGGGACAGCAAAGCATTTTCCTCTCCGCCTGCTTTGGTCGCTCTCATTTGGGACACCGCAGCACTCGGCACCATGAAGCCAGAGCCTCCCCTGGGCACTCTGGTGCTCATGTTGAATGTCTTGCTGCAAGCCTGGCAGCAATTGCTGGAGGCTGCCTGGCACATTCTGCTGCAGGCCAGCCTCCTGGCCCTCCCCCTGTACCCCATTGGGGCCCTGGAGGAGCGGTGCCCGGACGCCAGCGTGCCCTGGCGCATCTGGCGTCTGGACACCAGCAGCGATTGGTGGGACCACATCGTTCTGGAGCGCTAGGGAGACCAACAGTGGACCCAGAACTTCAGGATGAAGGAGGACACTTTCCTGGAGCTCTGCGAGTGGCTCGCCCCTGCTCTGCGGCAACAGGACACACACATGAGGCCCGCCATTCCCCTCCACAAGCGGGTGGCCATCACCCTCTGGAAGCTCTCCATGCCGGATAGCTACCAATCTGTCGGCAACCAGTTCGGCGTGGGGAGATCCACTGTCGGAGCGGTGCTCATGCAGGTACGGCACTCACTGGCCACTGGCCCAGGAGGGGGGGGCTGCAAGGAGGACGTGGGCTGCCCCAGGGAAAACAAGGGGGAGGTGGTGTAAGTGCCCTCCCCGGGAGGGTTCGGTCTGTCCCAGCCATGCTACAGACTGCCCGCGGTGGCCGGGATTGCAGCAGGGGTTGCTCCTGGGAGTGGAGCACGGGGCAGTGGCAGGGCACGAACACTCCCAGCGACCTGGGCACCCTAGTGACCCTCAGTTTTGTGTGTCTCTCTGCAGGTGGTCAAGGCCATCAACAGGGTGCTGCTCCGCAGAATCGTCTGCCTCACCGACCTGGACGCGGTCACCCAGGGGTTCGGCGCCCTGGGCTTCCCCAACTGCGGGGGGGCAATCGACGGGACGCACATCCCCATCCGTGCCCCGGAACACCAGGCCTCCCTCTACATCAGCAGGAAAGGGTACTTCTCCATGATCCTGCAGGCCGTGTCTGACCACCGGGGCCAGTTCACAGACATCAGTGTGGGCTGGTCCGGCAAGGCACACGACGCGCGGGTGTACCGCAACTCCTCCGTGTGCCAGAGGCTGCACACCAGGACTTTCTTCCCCGACCGCCACATCAGGGTCGGGAACGTGGACATGCCAGTGTGCCTGCTGGGGGATGCGGCCTACCCCCTACAGCCCTGGCTGATGAAGCCCTACATGGGACACCTCAGCCCCTCCTAGCAGGCCTTCAATGCCAGGCTCAGCAGGGCCCGCATTGTGGTCGAGGGGGCCTTCAGCCGACTGAAAGCACGATTTAGATGCCTCCTCGCCTGCCTTGACCTCTCTGAGCACAATATTCCGCACGTGGTGGCAGCGTGCTGTGTGCTCCACAATTTATGTGAGAGGAAGGGGGAGGCTTTCCTGCCAGCCTGGATGGCAGAGGCTGACCGCCTGGCTGGCCAATACGCACAGCCCCTGCATGGCTGCCAGCCAGGAGGCCCTTCGGGGGGCTGTCTGCATCCGGGAAGCCCTGTGGGAGAGCTTCCAGGAGGACAAGGACTGAAGTCCCCCTGGCGTGTCCCACTGGGAATTGTGCCTTACATTCCACCCCCACCTCCTTCCCCTTTCCTGATATACAATAAAAACACCTGTGTTGCCACAAAAATACTCTTTATTTAACATAACTGGGGTGGGGGGAGGGGAGGAATGAGGGTGGGAGGGGGAGGGGGGAAACCTGGGAGGAGGGAGCTAGAAGGGGGAGGCAAGGGTAGGAAGAGGGAGGGGAAGCTCAGGGTTGGGGGTCTTGCCGGCCCTCCCGTCTCGCAGCATTGCGGGTGTGGGGGCCTCAGCGTTCCCGGGGGGGAGTGGGTATGGAGGGTGGGGCAGGAGGGACGGGGGGGTAGAAGCAGCGGGACGGGGAGTACGGGTGGGAGGAGGAGCGATAGCTGGGGCGGCCGCAGGGGCTGGAGCAGCAGGAGGCAGCAATCGGTCCGCCAGGGCCTGCAGGTGCTCGCGGAGGGCACGAACCTGCTCCCGCAGCTCCCGCAAGCTCTCCCACCGCAGCTGCAGGTCCTCTTGCACCCACTGCTCCTAGCTGTGGACCTGCCGTCCCTGCAACCGCAGCTGCTGCCTCTGGAACTCCTCCTGGTTGCGGGTGCGCCTACAGGCCCGGGTGCGGGTGGATGGTCCAGGCGGGGTAGTGCAGCTGCGGTGAAACAAGAGAAGTGGTCAGTTCTCCCTGGGGACACAGTGGGTGAAACCCAGCCCCACTCTGCAAGGCGAGGACGGCAGGTCTCCGCACCATCATGTCCTGCTATCCCCGGGAGTGTGAGCTGGCCCAGGACTGCACCCCAGCCACTGGGCTGCCTTATAGTGTGTGTGGGGGGGAGGGGCGAGGGGAGGAGGAGATGTGCCCTGCCTCTGCGTAGAGGGGGCGTCTGGAGGGAGAGCAGTGTGCAGTGTCTCTCCCCGGGGTCAGGAGCCTGTCATGTGCCTTCACGCGTAGACGCAGGTGGGGAACAGGCCAGGGCCCCTGCATGGCACCCAGCTGGGGCCACAAGTCCCGGCTGGCACGGCAGATGCACAGGTTGCCGCCTGCTCTGTGGTCGGCAAGGCCCACGCGCACAGTCCCTGGGCTCCCACTCCCCTCCCTCCCCCCACCCCATATAAGGGGACCGTGATGGCACTCACACATGGAGGCCTCCTCGGCCTCGGATGAGGCTGCTGACGGGCTCTCTGGTTTGGCTCGGGGGTCCTGGGTGCAGGGCACGCTCCCTGCAGGCTCCTGGCTGCCGTTGTCTTCCTCTTCCTCCTCTTCCCCTGTGTCAGGGGCAGGGCCCTCTGCCCCAGGGTCAATGACGACCAGGGGGGCACGGACCATCTGACCCCCAGGAGGCGGTCCAGGGCCTCATAGTGTGGGCAGGCCTCTGGGTCAGCCCCTGGTTGGGAGGCCCTGGCATAGGCCTGCCGCAGCTCCTTTATTTTACTTCGCACCTGCTCTTGGCTGCGCATGTGGCCTCTGGTGGCCAGGCTGGCAGCCATGCAGCTGTAGACAGCTGCATTCCTGTGCCTAGTGCGGAGATCGTGGGCATTGGAGGCCTCCCCCCAAACCTCAATGAGGCCCACGATCTCTGCACTAGACCAGGAAAACACCCACCTTTTGCAGCCCCGACAGGCTCCTGAGAGCCACCAGCCTGGTCCTGAGGAGCGGTGGAAGGCTGGGTGGCAGCGGGTTGCTGGCTCATCCTGTGCCAGGTGCACGGTCTGCTGGCTGTGTGCTGGCAGGCTTGCAACTGGCACAGGCACTGTGGCCAGAGTCTGCCCCTTTAAGGGCTCTGGGGCTAGGGGGAGCAGACGAGTTTTCCTGGTTGTGCCCAGAGTGGCCACCAGGGCTCCCTGGGAAGGGCTGGAGGCCCCCTAATTTGAAATAAGTGTCTACACAGCACTTACTTCGAATTAGCTATTTTGAATTTGGTGTTATTCCTCGTAGAATGAGGTTTACCAAATTCAAAATAAGGGCTCCACTATTTCGAATTTATTTCGAAATAGCGGTTTGCCTGTGTAGACGCTATTAAAGTTAATTCGAAATAACTGCTGTTATTTCGAATTAACTTTGTAGTGTAGACATACCCTAAGTGAACAATAAAAGCCAATATGTGTTGAAGAATGAAATATATAAGAAAGAAAACAATTTTCAGTACTAAACTTTTAAAGTATGAGTTGAAAGAGTGAATTAAAATAATGTAAGTCATGGGGGGGAATTTGAAAGGAATTTTAAAATATCATTAACAGCTTTAACAATAGTACTTCAATCACCAGTAAACAGAAGTTCAAAAGGAGCTTATTTATTCACTGTATAATAGAGCAGTGTTTCTGAAAGTGGTCCATGGACCCACCCAGAGAAAGCTGCTGCCAGGCCACTACAATTTGTTTACTTACCTACACGGCTCCCATTGGCTGCAGAGCCAGTCAGTAAACAAACCTGAGTGGCCCAGTAGCAGCTTTCTCAGAGTGGGTCTGCAGACTACTTTGAGAAACACTGTAATAGAGGAATGCTTAAATTTTGCATTTTTTTCCATTCTGAGAAGATGAAATTATATAGTTATTTCAATTTTGATAGGAGAGCCTCTGAAAATGTTCCTTTTATTACTGGTCATTTTGATTTAGTATACATAAGCTACAGTTAACCATAAAAGGAACAATCCTAGAAGATACAAAGATGTATGACCTTTTTCGTGATTCAATAATCTAACATGACACACAGCATGCATGATAGAAATGTACCTATAATATGCAATATGCATGTTATTACATTTGATGTTTATTTTTATCAAGTTTTTTTTTAATTTTTATAAAATGAAAAACAAAACTTGATTCCCACATGATATCTATACAGTAATTCCTCATTTAACACGGTAGATACGTTTCAGAAAATGATCATGCGAAGTGAAAACGTGTTATGCGGGGTCAATTTTCCCATTGAAAATAATGGAAAAGGTGGGGGTTGCGTTTCAAGCGTACGTGCGCTTGCAGCTCCAGGCTGCACTTGCTAGCAGCTGGGACTGGGACATAAGGTTGGGGGAGAAAGGGCACTGGGTTATAGCAGGGAAGGGAGGTGTTTGGCTCTGGAGAAGGGAAGGGAAGGGAAGGGAAGGACAGGGGAGGGGGCTTGCAGCTGGCTTCTGGGTTTCCCCAGCTGGCCGGTGGCTGGCAGCTGTGCAGGGCTTCCCCTGCCTCCTTGCAAAGTGGCAGAGGTTCGCCGCTCGCCATGCCATTCCCTGGCGACCCCCTCTGGCCAGATGCCTTGCTCCCTCTCCTCCGCCCCCTGCTTGCAGCCGGCGGCTGGGTTTCCCTAGCTGGCCAGTCGCCGGCAGCTGCATGGGGCTTCCCTTGCCTCCCTGCAAAGCAGCAGAGGTTCACCGCTCACCACGCCGTTCCCCGGTGACCCCCTCTGGCCAGATGCCTCGCGTCCAGTGAGGAGGGGTCGCCGGGGAACGGCGCACCAAGCGGCGAACCTCCGCTGCTTTGTAAGGAGGCAGGGGAAGCCCCGCGCAGCTGCCGGTGACCGGCCAGCTGGAGAAACCCAGCCGTCGGCTGTAAACGGGGGGCGGAGGAGAGGAAGCGAAGCATCCCCAGAGGGGGCTGCCAGGGAATGGTGCGGCGAGCGGCAAACCTCCGGAGGCAGAGGGAAGCCCCGTGCAGCTGCCGGCGACCGGCCAGCTGGGGAAACCCAGCCGCCGGCTGCAAGCGGGGGGCGGAGGAGAGGGAGCGAGGCATCCGGACAGAGGGGGTCACCGGGGAACGGCGCGGCGAGCAGCGAACCTCTGCCGCTTTGCAGGGAGGCAGGGGAAGCCCCGCGCAGCTGCCGGCGACCGGCTGGCCGGTAGGGGAAATCGTGTTATTGCGGGGACGGGTCGTGTTGTTAAAAAAAAATGTTCCCCCCCCCCAAAAAAAATTGTGCTATCACGAAAACGTGTTAAGCGGGCACGTGTTAAGCGAAGAATTACTGTACAGTCATACTTACAATAACAGAATGAGTCTGTCATACAAGTTCTTATAATACTAGCAATTCAATATCTCAAAAATGCCAAAACAAAAAATAACAAGTCTTAAACAACAGCAAAATGTTGAATAGACAATGGTAAAGTATTACCAGTAAAACAGAAAACTACATAGTCTGGGAATCTGAGGCCAAACATGGTATCTAGAGTTTTCTTAGTTATTGCAAAGGGACACCACTTTCAATACTATTTCTACTACTGTCAGTGAACGGGGGCTATGGGCATTATACTCCCCAGCAAATTATGCAATTGCATATTCTTCACTCCACTTTTATGCAAAAGAGGCAGAAAACAAGAAAGCTGAAATCAGGAATTTATTCAAAAGAGCAGCTTTGAGGGTGTCTCATACAGTCATTAGAGATTCAGGCCCATCTCCTTACACCTTCTACATCTACTCTACAGAGATAATTGATGCTGATAATGATGACCCTATAGTATGTCAAAATTCTGAAGTGACTTCTGAATTAAGAAAGAAAGATTAAATGATGTTCAGTATAGTTTTAGTGTTAAGTGCATTTTTAGTGATCTGGGTCTACGTCATACACTGGTCCAAAGTGAAATGTCATTTCATAAGACAACCTACTACATAGAAAACTTTACCTGTGTGCACCAAAAAAGCAAACACTTTGCAGTGCAGTACTACTACTGGATTGGTGGGTACCAGTATTTTTTTTTAATATTTGATTAACTGTATTGTATTCTAGTTCTTTGAAAACTGGTATTCCATTGGTGAAGTATAACTCTCAGTTAATCAGAGTATTCGATTAACCTGCACCCCGTTCCCCCATTTTCCTAACATGCCAGATAACAGAGCTTTTACTTATGTAGATAGATCAATGTGCTACAGAAAATCTTTTGACAGGCTCATTTTTAGCCCTATTAAAAACAAAAGGATAAACGACTAGAAAATGTGGCTGGACTTTACAAAAACTAGACAAGCCACTTACAATGTTCACATCACTTCCTTACAGAAGAAAAAGAACAATAAACTATCTAAGCTCCTACATGCCACAAGGTACTACAACTCCAGTACCCTCAATGCATCTAACAACATTGTTAATCTGTTCAACCACATACTTAGCATGGCAGAAGAGCCTGTCCTATATTGGGAACTGTCTTTCTGCCTCATCATCCTCACACACGATACAGAAACCTACTCCCACACAAAATCCTGTTGCCAACTCTGTCCACATTTCTAAGCAAACACCATCACAGGACCTAACCACATAAGCCACAACATCAGGAGCTCATATAACTACACATCCTCAAATGTGATATTTGCCATTAGGTGCCAGGAATGTCTCTCTGCCATGTATACTGGCCAAAATTGACAATTTCCATGACAAAGGATAAATGGACACAAATCAGACATCACAAGTGGTGAACCTATAGGCAGGGAAACATTTTAACCTGCCGGGTCACTCAATCATGCATTTAAAAGTAGCCATTCTTCTACAAAGGAATTTTACTACCCAATTAGAGAGAGCCTGCAGAACTAGAATTCATCTACAGATGTGATATCGTTACCCTTGGCTTGAACAAAGGCATTAACTGGTTGGCGCATTACAAAGCCAATTTCTCTTGCTGTTAACATCTGCATTTCCACATCAAAAGCTATGTATGGGACACATCCAGCCCACTTAATTAGCCTCATTAACATGGGCCCTACAATAGACAGGTACTTCTTATGATGTTATATATCTTGGTTTCTGTTATTTCCACTCCAATTCATCTGACGTAATGGGTTTTGCCCACGAAAACTCATGATTCTATATATTTTGGATAGTCACTACAGTGTCACAGGACTATTCATTGTTTTAAATCGTAGTAGGTTTATTTTGTTTACCGGCAGTGAAGATCAGCCCCCCCAAGATCCTCTGCTGATACCTCCTCACCAGTTGCTGCTTTAACCTACAGTATAGAAATAACAGAATCAGGATAAGAGTTTGCACATTTATCTCATATAAATGGTTAGGGAAGTCTAAAATAAAACAAATTTCTCTCAAAATGTTTCTTCACTAATTAGACTTAATCATGTTTCTGTAATATTTCCCCCTTGTAGTAGTATTTAAGATGATCTTTTTAAAATGATTCAGATTTCATGGAATTCATACCTTCATTATTCAGCATTTACACTTAAGTTCTCTATCCACAAAGCTATTTCCTATAGTAATGTATATGTGTTATCTGACCATTATATTTTAAAGTAAAACCTTGCATAAGAACATAAGAACGGCCATACTGGGTCAGACCAAAGGTCCATCTAGCCCAGTATCCTGTCTGCTGACAGTGGCCAATACCAGATGCCCCAGAGGGAGGGATCACAACAGGCAATCCTCATGTGATCCCTCCCCTATCACCCACTTCCAGAGAAACAGAGACTAGGGATACCATTCTACCCATCCTGGCTAATAGCCATTGATGGACCTAACCTCCAGGAATCTATCTAGCTCTTTTTTGAACCCTGTTAAAAGTTCTAGCCTTCACCGCATCCTCTGGCAAGGAGTTCCACAGGTTGACTGTGCGCTGAGTGAAGAAAAACTTCCTTTTGTTTGTTTTAAACCTGCTGCCTATTAATTTCATTTGGTGACCCCTAGTTCTTATATTGTGGGAATAAGTAAATAACTTTTCCTTATTCACTCTTTCCATACCAGTCATGATTTCATAGACCTGGTATGGAAAAAGTGAATAAGGAAAAGTTATACACCTCCCACATGCCTCAGCAATAGATTATTAGTATAAACTATTTTGAATCTAGATAGAATATTTTGCTCTCTTTCACAAAGCTAATAAATGAATGTCACAAAAAACAGCCATACTTGGTCAGTACAAAGGTCCATCTAGCCCAGTATTCTGTCTTCTAACAGTAGCCAATGCCTGGTGCCCCAGAGGGAATGAAGACTAGGTAATCATCACATGATACATCATCTGTCACCCATTCTCACCCCTGACAAACAGAGGCTAGGACACCAACCCTGCTCATCCTGGCTAATAGCCATTGATAGACTTATCCTCCATGAATTTATTTAGCTCTTTTTTGAACCATATTAAAGCCCTGGCATTCACAACATCCTCAGCCAGTGAGTTCCACAGGTAGACTGTGCATTGTGTGAAGAAATACTTTTTTCTTTGTTTTAAACTTACCTTTTAATTTTATTTGGTGATTCCTTGTTCTTGTGTCATGGGAATGAGTAAATAACATTTCCTTATATATTTCCTCCATACCAGTCTTAATTTTTCGGATCTTTATCATGTCTCCACCTAGCAGTCTCTTTCCACGTTGAAAAGCCCCAGTCTCATTAATCTCTCTTCATATGGCAGCCAATCCAAACCCCCTAATTTGTATTGCCCTTTTCTGAATCTTTTTCAATTCCAATGTATCTTTTTGAGATGAGGTTACCACATGTGCATACAGTATTCAAAATGTGGGATACCATGGATTTATATAGACACAATATGATATTTCCTGTCTTGTTATATATCCTTTTTCTAATGATTCCCAACATCGTTTGCTTTTTTATTGCTGCAGCACATTGAATGGATGTTTTCAGAGAACTAACCACAATGACTCCAAGATTTCTCTCAAGTGGTAACAGCTAATTTTGACTCCATCATTTTATGTGTGCTGCTGGAATTATGTTTTCCAGTATGCATTATTTTGCATTTATCAACATTAAATTTCTTCTGCCATTTTATTGCCCACCACATTTTGTGAGATCCTTTTGAAGCTCTTTGCAGTCTGTTGGGGACGTAACTATCTTCAGCAATTTTATATCATCTGCAAATTTTGCTACCTCATAACTACCCCTTTTTCCAGACAATTTGAATATGTTGAACAGGACTGGTCCTACTACAGACGCACAGGACACCAGTAGTTACCCCTCCATTCTGAAAACTGACCATTTATTCCTACCCTTTGTTTCCTATCTTTAACCAGTCATGAATCCATGAGAGGACCCTCCCTCTTATCCCATGACAGCTTACCAAAGGCTCTTACGTAAAGTAACGCTTTCTGGAAATCTAGGTATACTATAGCCACTGTATTCCCCTTGTTTACATGCTTGCCGACCACTCAGAGAATTCCAGTAGATTGGTGAAGCATGATTTCTCTTTACAAAAACCATGACGACGCTTCCACAAAAAATTTTGTTCATCTGTGTGTCTGACAATTCTGTTCTTTACTATAGTTTCAACTAATTTGTCTGGTACTAAAGTTAGACTTATGGCTTATAATTGCCAGGATTACCTCTGGAGTATGGATGTTAAATTTCAATTAATCAACTAATCGAGCAGTCGATGGAATTTCCATCAAATACCCGATTAGTCGATAAGGGGGGGGGCGCTCGCTATCCCACTGCACTTCTCCCTTTGAAATATACAAGAGCCGACTGCGAGCAGCTCTTGTCCATTTCAAAGAGAAAGGCGCAGCAGGTAGGATGCACCTCTGCCACCCCTGCCTCCCACGGAGATGGTGCTGGGAGGAACCAGCTTTTAAGCCAACTCCCCCAACATCGGCTCCTGCTCCCCCCACCTTGCTGCCTCTTTCTAATACAGGCAGCAAGGGGGAGGGGGGGGAAGCAACTAGCCGAGTGACTACTCAACTATCCAATAAGCTTATGTTTATCGAGTAGTTGACTAGTCAACTCGTTGCTTATATCCCTACTCTGGAGTCCTTTTTAAAAATTGGTGTCATATTAGCTATCCTCCAGTCATTTGGTACAGAAGCTGATTTAAAGGACAGGTTAACAAACCACAGTTAGTAATTCTGCAATTTCACATTTGAGTTCCTTCAGAACTTTTGAGTGAGTGTCATCTGGTCCTGATGACTTACTACTGTTTAGTCTATCATTTTGTTCTAAAGCCTCCTCTAAAGACACCTCAATCTGGGACAGTTCCTCTGATTTATCACCCAAAAAGAATGGCTCACATTTGAGAATCTCCTTCATGTCCTCTGCCAGAAAAATCGATGCAAAGAATTAATTTAGTTTCTCAGCTATGGCCTTATAGTCCTTGAGTGCTCCTTTAGCATCTTGATCATCCCGTGGCCCCACTGGTTGTTTAGCAGGCTTTCTGCTTCTGATGTACTTTAATTTTTTTTTGCTATTACTTTTTGAATTTTTGGCCAGCTGTTCTTCATATTCTTTCTTGGCCTTCCTAATTATATTTTCACACTTCATTTGCCAGAGTTTATGCATCTTTCTATTTTCCTCACTAGCATTTAACTTTCACTTTTTTAAACAATGGCTCTTTGTTTCTCACTGCTTTTTTTTTTTACTTTCTTGTTCAGCCACTGTGGCATGTTTTTAGTTCTCTTACTATTGTTTAAAAATTTTGGATATATACTTAAGTCGAGCCTCTATTATACTGTCTTTAAAAAGTTTCCATGCAGCTTGCAGGAATTTCATTTTTGGCATGTGTACCAGGAGCCTGCGTGCATTTTCACTATTGCTTCTGAAGACTGACAGTTTACTGTCGTGATTACAAACATGTATTTCACCGACTTTTAAATGTCATCTACAAAACAACAAAATAAGTTTGTGATTTTGCGCTTCTTTATGTTGCCTGTAGACTGAAAAATTTGGAGAAGGGATATTAGTTCATTTCTACCATGCTTTTCTTAAAAGATGGTATGGATGATTGGAGAAGCAGGAGATTTATATCAGTGAAAATATGCAAGTGAAACCTGATTGTGTGGAATGGGAAGTTATGTTATGTTTATAAAGAACTGAGAAAATAGTCGCTAGGGGAAAAGCTTCCTTGTTCAATATTCAACAGTTCCATCCCAACTTTTATGGGCCAACAAAGCTCCCCAATCACATCTCTCAATCATCCAAGAAATCCTTCAGCAAACAGAGAGAAGATGAGACTTGACTTCCTGGTATATCCATGATAAAACAAGACACAAGCCTTTAAAAAAATTCAAAAACTTTGAAAAAAATTCGAAATCCTCAAGTCCTTAATACACCAGAAAACAAAAATGGTTGCAATCCATTTTACACACTTAGGCTATTTCTACACTGCTGGTTTTGCCGGCTTGCATAAATTATGCAAATGAGGCCCGGTTTGCCAGCCGATGGTATGCAAATGAGGTATTGATTAGCATATTGACGTGCCTCATTTGCATAATTTATGCAAGCTGTTTTTGTGGGAAAAAAAAGTAGTGTGGACTTTTTTTGTGTGCAAAAACCCCATTTTGTGCAAGATCCGGGAGAGGCATAAGGATCTCGTGGAAAATGGGGGTTTTGAGCCCCCAAAAATGTCCACACTACTTTTTTTTTCCCTCCACAAAAACCCTTTGCGCAAAAACAGCTTGCATAAATCATGCAAATGAGTCATGGTGATATGCTAATCTGTGCCTCATTTGCATATTTACTGCCAGCAAAACCAGCAGTGTAGATGTAGCCTAAAAGTTCACTGTCTACAGACACACACACACTCATTTTTATGCTGTTTTTATTGCAATTTTAGCTCCTACTCTAGCATATTTAGTTTGATTTCTAAGCAGACAGAAGAACTCATCAAAATCTCTGTGCACTTTCACAATAATTATAATAAAATTAAGGCCAATAAAAATCTTTTAAAAATACCCAAAACACATGCTGCCAAACAATGTGGGACCACCAATGTAAAAAAACAAGACAAACCTCTAATTTCACTGTGCACCTATAATTAACGCCCCCCAAATGCCAGAAAAAGAAACACATAAAGCATTTACTGGGTACCTAATTATGTCTAAATGTGTATTCCAGACCCAAAGACTAACAGATTCAGCTAAATTCAATGGGAGCTGCTGGATGCTCATATGTTTTAAAAGGCCACATTTTTAGATGCGTACATAAAGATTTAACAGACTATCTTGGAGCCCCATTTTTCAAATTCTTGATATTAGGATCTTGGAACATCACATAAAACAAAAAAAATATGGGAAAGTTAGTTTAATATTACAACAGTATTTTTCATAAAACATATCTGTTACATATCTACTGAGGGCTCATAAGATCTTTACTCTGAGCATTGGCTGAGGACCATTTCTCAGAAAGAGCCCTCTAAAACAATACCTTCCAGATCTAAAAAGCACTTTTAAAAAGTGCCATTCAACTCCAACCATTTGCAGCAAAGCGTTAAGATAAAATGTAGGGATTTCCTAGATAAATACACTATTTCTTTTCAAACTACTAAGTAAGTGAGTAATAACCAGAACAAAATCCTCAACCTAATACAATTCTTCAAAAAAGAGTCTACTGTCTGACATGGAGTCTCCGCAAATGAAAATTCATTGGGATAAGACAGAATTTTCTCTTCAGTCTCCTGTTTGTCAAACAGTCTTCATGAGAGGATACTGAAACCAATAGATCATTCCTAGAGGAAGAGGACGGATTCAATTTACCTATGCAAGACTGAAGTATCCTTAAGGATTACTGTGGTACCCTTAACATCCTCCTCCTTTAGTGCATCAATGAGGATGCTGAATTTACAATATTTGAACAAATGTAGATAGAAGGCTCTTTACCAGCCTGACAGCTCTCTTCATGAGATGTGAGACCTCTCTCCCACAAAATCACTATCTTTTCACAAGTGCATAATAATGTGAATAGTGAGACCAGAGGTTTTGGCTCTTGTATGTACCTTCATTCTCCTGAAGGCTCTTTTCACATCTAAATGAAGAATACTTCAGGCTCTTCCTGAATGTTTGGATTCATCGAGAAGGACAATACTGCCACTTCCTATTACATGAGGAAGATTGTGATGACTGTGATGATATGCCCCTATATTTTATGGAAATATGTTTTTGAATATGGATATGCATAACTCAAATCTGCTTTATGCAAAATGGGGCAAGTAACCTACCACTCAAGAGCCTGTGATCTCCTGAATGTGTATATTCTATTCGTGTGAATGTATCATTCTTGCACATGAAGTTAGAAATATTAAGTAGAAACCTGGTTTATTAATCTAGGTCTTCTAGCGAAAGCTATTAATGGTACTTATGGAACTTATGGTCCAGTACTCAAGACAATGATCTATAAATACTCTTGTTTTTCCTGTAAGACTAAACTATGTTTGGTCCTACAAAGACATGTGACCATGCCACCTGGTGGTGGAAAACATCTTGAATTTGGTATTTTTCCAGAGAAGGCAGAGAATTGAACAAAATTTTACCACTCTGGGAAAATTCTATTTAAGGGATGGCAAGCAAAGAATGGGTGTCTTCAGCTGGCTTTTTAAACTGGATCCCCACCCTAAGAGGATGCACAAGAACACCTGGGGAAAAAAAGATAACTGTAACAAGAGGGGTGGAGAAGCACTGCTGGGCCAAGATCAGAGAAAAAGAGCAGCTCTGGCTTGTGAAGAAGCTTATTTCTACACATGAAAGAAGAACTAGGTTGAGAAATAGGATTTGTAACAGCTTCTCTTAATGTAATAAGCTTAGCTGATGTGTTTTGTTTTATTTTTGCTTAGTAATTTGCTTTGTTTTCACTTGCAATCAGTTAAATCCTACTATTTTATACTTAATAAAATAACATTTATTTATTTTCAATACCAGTTTTAAAAGTTGCTACCATGGGGGAGGGAAATCAACAGCTGTGCATCTCTCTCTTCCATTGATAAAGAGTGTGAAATCTATGAGTTTCTCTATGTAAAACTTTTATAGCGAGTCCAATGGATTTATCTGGGGTGTTGGTGCTGTTTGGGGTTGTGCTCCTGAGTGATGACAAGTCCCTGTAGCTCAGCCCTCCCAGAGCTATCATCAGTGTCTGTAGTACTCTGTTGGGGGGCTGTTATCCCACTGCTGTGCCTTTGTTAGGAGAGAGCAGAGCTTCTGGCCCTGCAGAGCCTAGACAGGCTCAGTGGTATGAGCAGCATATCAGGTGAAAGTCTCAAGCGGGTTTCTGTGATCCAACCTGTCACAGTGACCTTGAGGATAGACACCTCTCACGTTCATAAAATGTTTTATGGAATATGTAATGGAAGTTTCATTGACAACACACGAAGCTCTGGCACATCACTGAACCAGGAGGCAGAGAGCAGGGAAGGTACTTTCAGTGAAAACAGGAAAATACCTACCAGCTATGAAGCTGAAAAGTGGTTTTATTGGTACACAGATTGAGATCATGACAAGAATCTGCATACTGTCAGAGGACTGACTGGTGGTCCTCAGAAATCTGCTAGGTAATGGGTACAATATGCCTGCAATTGCTGACTTGTCTTTCCAAAAAGTGTTGGCCTTAAACTATCTTGTAAAAAACACTAGAATGTCCTTTGCTTCAGTTGACTTTGACTTGATGTGCGTTCCTTGTAAGACCCAGCTAAACCTCAAGTGATATGTAACATCTCAGAAGAAATTCACAATAATGTCTAAGATGGTGTTATTTTCTTAAGATGCGTGTCTGTAGTTCCTTCCTCTCAGCTTCCCAACTGACAAGTTAGATAGCACTGGATTTTGATTCAGGAAAAGTCCCTGTATCACATTCAGGGTATAATCCAGACCACTGAGGGGTTGTGTTAGCACCTGCCTTGCACCCTGAAGTTTCTCTCAATGCTTCACTGCTGTGGCTCCCAATTTGGGCTCCTCACAAACAGCCAAGCACTATGAGGGTCACACCTTGAGTGTCTGCATACAGCTGCAGCCTGTCAACAACACTGACCTGGACAGCCTTGGTTACTACCTGTAAGGTGACCCAACACAATCCCAATCCCAAATTGTCTCCCAAAATGTTTGTTTTGCACTGTCCAGCTTTCCTGGACAGTACCAGTATTTTAGGTCCATTGCCCCATAAGGGAACAAAGTCCAACAGTTTGCTACTTTAAAGAGAGTGACCCAAACAATTCAGTTTGAACGCAATACTGAATGAGTCTGATTAAAGAATAAAAAAGTTAAATTAACTACAAAGAAATGATTTTAAGAAACTACAATACAATGTAGTAAACTCTGAAATGGTTACAAGATAAAATGTTTTCTAGTACTAAATCTCAAACTAGACTTGGTTCAAGATCAAATCCTTACCCCACGCTCACAACAAGGCTGACCAAATTTCAGGTCAGGATCTCTTCCAAAGTCAAATTGGCTGTTTCCTTTGTCATCTTAGGTGAAAAAGGAAGATAGATCAGGAGAGAGAACTTTAGGCAGTTTTGCCCTTGACTTTATGGCCCAGTCACCCTTGAAATGCAAATCCTGATATTTACCTCTAGATAATGTTCATTCCCACTGTGAGATTGGAGTCATAGAGTCTCATGTGAAAGGTTCCATACTTGTGTTTCCTAAAACGTAGATCAATCTGTTACTGTCCTTCTGTCAAAGAATAGTCAACTGATAGGTGACAGCCCATCAACTTTGATGACACATGGCTAAAGCCATGAGCTTGTTCTCTCTCTTTGAGGCTTATCTAATCTCATAACCACATTTTAGTGATAATTTCACTTATGCTCATAACTCTACATGTGCTGCTACATACATTTCACCATATTACTACTGAGGAATGAGTTATTAGTTTTCAAATGATACCTCACAAGGCATATTTGGTACAAAGATTATTACAACATTGTACAGGATGTGAATACAGGATACCAATATAGGGCGCATTTGGTCAGACTCCATTTCACCATACCTCGTGTGTGCCCAAGAGCTTCCAACCTTGCCTGTGATGCACGAAGGCTAAATGGTCTCAACTGCATTCTCTCAGTTCTAAGTGTGTCTTGCTGAGCCAGCCTGACTTTCCTTCTTTACACAGACTCCTGAGTGATAGACCAAAAGCTTCTGCTTAGAACATCAACAAGGCTAGCACTGTAAGCAATAACAAATGTTTTCTGACTTCCTGCACTTACACACATCACAATTCTAGAAAGTTATTTACTAGAAACTGAATAATTAATTTGAGGGTCACATCTTGAGACATATTACACTCTGTGTTTCCTTTTATTACACACAACCCTAAACATACAGGAGTCATGATATGTTCCCCTACATTAGATCTAGCATCTGTGCTAATGAACAGGCTTCTCTGGACCTAATATCAGGTAACGTTAAATACTAAGGATGATTTCACCAAGAGCTTCTAGTACTGGATCGAGACCAGGTGAGTGCTAACAGGGAGTTTAGAGAGGGAGTTCTCCAGGTAGGGGAGAAGGAGATACAGGACTCGAGGGAAGTGAGTGTTGTGTTTGGGGCTTTCTTCCTGTGTGATTAGCTTGTGTTGTGAGTGAGGGTTGGTGTGTTTTTTGTTTGATTGTTTGTTTGTTTTTTCCCCTGTTTGGAAGTGAGGCTTTTTTTTTTCCCCTTCACTTACCCTTTCCCCTCCCCCTCTCCTTCATGGAGTGTGTACTGTGAGTGGCAGGTGGAAACTGTTGGCTTCTAATTAAAGTTTGAATTCTAGAAGCCTCTGCTGATTGGCTGAGCCTTGGTAGGGGGAGGGACTTTCAGGCAGTCCAGGGCTTTATAAAGCAGTGTGCAAGTGACCAAGGAGCTTGCAAACAGGTGAGTGGTAACAGGGAGTTTAGAAGGGGAGAGGGAAGGGCGCGAGGTTCTCTTGCCTTTCTTTTTAAATCCTTTCTCCAGGACAGCAGGGATGGATGATGATAGGTCTGCTGTTGTTACATGCACAGCGTGTGCCATGTTTGTCTTCCTCCCGGAAGAAAGAACAGATTTCATCTGCACAAGGTGCAAACTGGTCACCATTTTGGAAGAAAAAATTAGAGGACTGGAGGCCCAAGTGTCGACCCTACGCTCCATCAGAGAGGATGAAGACTTCCTCAATAGAAGGCAGCGTTTAATCCTACAAGCACGGCAGGCGGAAGAGCCAGAGAGGGCAGTATGGGACTAGGAAGAGAACTGGCAGCATGTAACTTCTAGAAGGGGAAAAAGGCCAGCACGGGAATCTCCCAATGCTATAGAGGTAAGTAATCGCTTTCAGGCTCTCTCCACAGGCTCTGCGGTGGTGAATGCTTTGGAAGGAACCTCACAAGGAAGAAACCGCAAGGGAACACCATCTACTGGAAGGCATGGGATGCGTAGTCCTAGGGATGGGGGTTCCACGACCACCACCACCAAAAGAAGATGACGGGTGGTGGTGGTCAGGGACTCCCTCCTAAGAGGGACTGAGCCATCCATCTGCCGTCCGGACCTGGAATCTCGAGAGGTGTGCTGCTTACCGGGAGCTTGAATTCAGGATGTGACCGAGAGGCTTACCAAGCTGATCAAACCTTCGGATCGCTACCCCTTCCTGCTTCTCCACGTGGGAACGAACAATACGGCCAAGAATGACATTGAGCGGGTTACTGTGGATTATGTAGCGCTGGGAAGAAGGACCCAAGAATTCGGAGCACAAGTGGTGTTCTCGTTCATCCTCCCTGTTGAAGGGAAAGAACTGGGCAGGGATCGTCGAATTGAGGAAGTAAATGCGTGGTTGTGCAGGTGGTGTCGCAGAGAGGGCTTTGGTTTCTTCGACCATGGGACTCTGTTCCGGGCACAAGGATTGTTAGGAAGAGATGGGATCCACCTAACGAAGAGAGGAAGGAGCATCTTCGCGGGCAGGCTTGCAAACCTAGTTAGAATTCTTTGAAGGGGTTAATAAACATGCGGACAAGGGGCACCCAGTGGATATAATATACCTAGATTTCCAGAAAGCCTTTGACACGGTCCCACACCAAAGGCTTTTACGTAAATTAGGTGGTCATGGGATAGGAGGAAAGGTCCTTTCATGGATCAAGAATTGGTTAAAAGACAGAAAACAAAGGGTGGGAATAAATGGTAAATTTTCACAATGGAGGAGGGTAACTAGTGGTGTTCCCCAGGGGTCAGTACTGGGACCAATCCTGTTCAACTTGTTCATCAATGATCTAGAAAATGAGGTAAGCAGTGAGGTGGCCAAGTTTGCAGATGACACAAAGTTGTTCAGGACAGTCAAAAGCAAAAGGGATTGTGAAGAACTACAAAAAGATCTCAGCAAACTGAGTGATTGGGCAGCAAAATGGCAAATGAAATTTAATGTGGGTAAGTGTAAGGTAATGCATGTTGGAAAAAATAACCCAAATTACACGTACTACATGATGGGGTCAAATTTAGCTACGACAGATCAGGAAAGGGATCTTGGAGTTATAGTGGATAGTTCTATGAAGACATCCACGCAGTGTGCAGCGGCAGTTAGTAAGGCAAATAGGATGTTAGGAATTATTAAAAAAGGGATAGATAATAAGACAAAAGATATCATACTTCCCCTATATAAAACTATGGTACGCCCACATCTCGAGTACTGCGTGCAGATGTGGTCTCCTCACCTCCAAAAAGATATATTGGCATTAGAAAAGGTTCAGAAAAGGGCGACTAAGATGATTAGGGGCTTGGAAAGGGTCCCATATGGGGAGAGGCTAGAGAGACTGGGACTTTTCAGTTTGAAAAAAAGGCGATTGAGGGGCGATATGATAGAGGTATATAAAATCATGAATGGTGTGGAGAAAGTGATTATAGAAAAATTATTTACCTTTTCCCATAATACAAGAACTAGGGGACACCAAATGAAATTGATGGGTAGTAGGTTCAAAACTAATAAAAGGAAATTTTTCTTCACACAGCGCACAGTCAACCTGTGGAACTCCTTGCCCGAGGAGGCTGTGAAGGCCAGGACTCTATTAGGGTTTAAAAAAGAGCTTGATAAATTTTTGCAGGTTAGGTCCATAAATGGCTATTAGCCAGGGATAAAGTATGGTGCCCTAGCCTTCATAACAAGGGCAGGAGATGGATGGCAGGAGATAAATCACTTGATCATTGTCTTCTGTTCTCCTTCTCTGGGGCACCTGGCATTGGCCACCGTCGGCAGATGGGATGCTGGGCTCGATGGACCTTTGGTCTGACCCAGTATGGCCATTCTTATGTTCTTATGTTCTTATGAGGGCTTTAAACTAGGTTCGTTGGGGGACGGTGACCAACACCCTGAGGGGAGTGGGAAAGTCGGATACCGGGAAGGAATGCAAAGAGGAGGACCCTTGATTCGAATGGAGAAGATGGGGTGATCAACTGGTTATCTGAGGTGTTTGTACACTAATGCGAGAAGCCTGGGCAACAAACAGGAAGAACTGGAGGCCCTGGCCCAGTCCAAGAAATATGATTTAACTGGGATAACAGAGACTTGGTGGGATGACTCGCATGACTGGAGCGCTGTCATGGAAGGGTATAGACTGTTCAGGAAGAACAGGCAGGGGAGAAAAGGAGGAGGAGTTGCACTATATGTAAGAGAGCATTATGATTGCTCTGAACTCCAGTATATAGAGGGAGAAAAACCTGTTGAGAGTCTATGGGTTAAGTTTAGAGGTGCAAACAACAGCAGTGATGTTGTGGTTGGTGTCTACTACAGGCCATCGAATCAGGTGGATGAGGTAGATGAGGCTTTCTTCGGACAACTGAGAGAAGCTTCCAGATCGCAGGCTCTGGTTCTCGTAGGGGACTTTAATCACCCTGACATCCGTTGGGAAACCAATACGGCAGTACACAGGCAATCCAGGAAGTTTTTGGAGAACATTGGGGATAACTTCTTGGTACAAGTGCTGAAGGATCCGACCAGGGGCCGTGTGCAGCTTGACCTTCTGCTCACAAACAGGGAGGAACTAATAGGGGAAGTAGAGGTGGGTGACAACCTGGGAAGCAGTGATCATGAGATGGTAGATTTCAGGATCCTGACCAAAGGAAGAAAAGAGAGTAGTAAAATACACACCTTGGACTTCAGAAAAGCAGATTTTGACTCCCTCAGAGACCTGATGGACAGAATCCCCTGGGATGCTAACATGAAGGGGAAAGGAGTCCAGGACAGCTGGCAGTATTTTAAAGAAGCCTTATTGAAGGCACAGAAAGAAACCATCCCGACGCGTAGCAACAGAGGCAAACATGGTAGGAGACCGGATTGGCTTACAGGGGAAATCCTTGGTGAACTTAAGCACAAAAAGGAAGCTTACAAAAAGTGGAAACTTGGACAAATGACCAGGGAGGGGTTTAAATGTATAGCTCGAGAATGCCGGGGGGTTATCAGGAAGGCGAAAGCGCAAATGGAATTGCGACTGGCTAAGGATGTGAAGGATAACAAGACAGGTTTCTACAGGCATGTTAACAAGAAGAAGGTGATCAGAGAGGGTGTGCGGCCCCTACTGGATGAAGGAGGTAACCTAGTGACAGATGATGTGGGGAAAGCTGAAGTACTCAATGCTTTCTTTGCCTCTGTATTCACGGACAAGGTGGGCTCCCGGACTAATGCGCTAAGTGACGCAAGATGGGATGAAGATCGACAGCCCTTAGTGGGTAAAGAACAGGTTAGGAAATATTTAGAAAAGCTAAACGTACACAAATCCATGGGTCCGGACTTAATGCGTCCGAGGGTACTGAGGGAGTTGGCAAATGTCATTGAGGAGCCTTTGGCCATTATCTTTGAAAAGTCGTGGAGATCGGGAGAGATCCCGGATGATTGGAAAAAGGCAAATGTAGTGCCCATCTTCAAAAAAGGCAAGAAGGACGATCCAGGGAACTATAGGCCGGTCAGTCTTACCTCGGTTCCTGGAAAAATCATGGAAGGGATCCTTAAGGAATCCATTTGGAGGCACTTGGAGGAGAGGAAAGTGATTAGGAATAGTCAGCATGGATTCACAAAGGGCAAGTCGTGCCTGACCAATCTGATTAGCTTCTATGATGAGGTAACTGGTTCTGTGGACATGGGAAAGTCAGTGGATGTGATTATACCTTGACTTTAGCAAGGCTTTTGATACGGTCTCCCACAATATTCTTGCCAGCAAGTTAAGGGAATGTGGATTGGATAAACGGACGGTAAGATGGATAGAAACCTGGCTAGAAGGCCGGTCCCAGCGGGTAGTGATCAACGGCTCGATGTCAGGATGGCGGTCGGTTTCTAGCGGAGTGTCCCAAGGTTCGGTTCTAACCGGTTTTGTTCAATATCTTTATTAATGACCTGGATGAGGGGATGGATGGCACCCTCAGCAAGTTTGCAGATGACACTAAGCTGGGGGAGAGGTAGATACGCTGGAGGGCAGGGATAGAGTCCAGAGTGACTTAGACAAATTGGAGGATTGGGCCACAAGAAATCTGATGAGGTTCAACAAGGACAAGTGCAGAGTCCTGCACTTGGGACAGAAGAATCCCAAGCATTGTTACAGGCTGGGGACCAACCAGCTAAGTAGTAGTTCTGCAGAAAAGGACCTGGGGGTACAGTGGATGAGAAGCTGGATATGAGTGAACAGTGTGCCCTTGTAGCCAAGAAGGCTAATGGCATATTAGGTTGCATTAAGAGGAGCATTGCCAGCAGATCCAGAGATGTGATTATTCCCCTTTATTCGGCTCTGGTGAGGCCACATCTGGAGTATTGTGTCCAATTCTGGGCCCCCCACTACAAAGAGGATGTGGACGCATTGGAGAGGGTCCAGCGGAGGGCAACCAAAATGATTAGGGGGCTGGAACATGTGACCTATGAGGAGAGGCTGAGGGAGTTGGGTCTGTTTAGTCTGCAGAAGCGAAGAGTGAGGGGGGATTTGATAGCAGCCTTCAACTTCCTGAAGGGAGGTTCCAAAGAGGATGGAGAAAGGCTGTTCCCAGTAGTGACGGATGGCAGAACAAGGAGCAATGGTCTCAAGTTGTGGTGGGAGAGGTCCAGGTTGGATATTAGGAAAAACTATTTCACTAGGAGAGTGGTGAAACACTGGAATGGGTTACCTAGGGAAGTAGTGGAGTCTCCATCCCTAGAGGTATTTAAGTCTCGGCTTGACAAAGCCCTGACTGGGTTGATCTAGTTGGGATTGGTCCTGCCTAGAGCAGGGGGCTGGACTTGATGACCTCCTGAGGTCTCTTTCAGCTCTATGGTTCTATGATTCTATGACCATGATCTTTATATATTAATTTGCTATAATTGCTGTCTGGATGCAAAGCATTTGAAAAGAGGGCTCATATGGCATTTGTGAATAAACCACATAGACGTAAGGAGTCCAAACTGAAAGTATTTCTAACTGTAGCAAAAACTAAAGTATTTCTGGGTGACTCATCTATCTTTTTTTCAGTAGATTTTCCAGGGGCTTATTTTCATTTTCTGAAGTTTTGGGAAGATAATGCTGCATTTCAATATTTTCACCTAAAATATTGATCACCTTATGAACTACTTGAGGGATCGAGGTCTAAAATGGGCTGCAAGACATTGTTTCTCTGTACCAGAAAAAATATTGTACTGTTCCCAAAATACAGGTTGAACCTCTCTAGTTCAGCACACTCTGGTCTGGCAGCATCTGTGGTCCGACATGATTTTATTTAGGTATATGTTCACTTATCATGGGTGTGGCAAAGTTTCCTGCGGTCCCATACAGTTTATTTACAGCTACCAGTCCTGGCTCTCACTGTTCTGTGTTGTAATTTAGTTCTAATGTACCCCTAAATGTCTTCTAAGAGCCCAGTAAGCAGTGTAAGTGTTGGTAATGTTGCTAGACAACACTGACGTCCCATGGTCTAGCAAATTCTCTGGTTTGGCACTGGTCAGGTCCCAAGGGTGCCAAACTAGAGAAGTTCAACTTATACCAGTCTCTCCACCGAATGTGTTCTATTGTTCCAATGTGGAAGAAACTGATCATTGCACCCTTCATCTTCTGATGTTACAAAGGTCTTGATAGGGTTTGTTTATTTCAATTCACTTTGAGGAAAAGATAAACATGTCCCTGGGAACATGAGTAAGTTCTATCAAATATAGGGCTGTTAAGTGCTTAAACATTTTCATAATTAATTATCCTGTTAAATAATAATGGAATGCCATTTATTTTAAACATTTTGGATATTTTCTATATTTTCAAATATATTGATTTCAATTATAACACAGAATATGAAGTGTACCGTGCTCACTTTATTTTTACTACAAGTACGTATTTTAAATCACCTCATACAAGTACTTTATAGTGCAAGCTCTTTATCATGAATGTTAAAGTTGGAGAAGGACCCTGGCTGGGGGGGCTAGGTCCAGAAGCTGGGGGTAAGTCAGTCTTGGCTGGTTGGGGAAACAGGTGGAGGGGTAGGGTCCTGCCCCTGGGCCCACCTCTCCCAAAGATGGATAATACTGATTGCTTCTGGTTATTGTGCTGACAAGTCTGTTCTATGCTGTGTCCCTGTCAACTAATAAATCTTCTGTTCTACCTACCTGTTGGCTGAGAATCACATCTGACTGCAGATGGGACTGCACGGTCCAGTAACTCCCCCTCACTCTGGTGACAGATGGAGATTACACAACTTCTCTAAGCAACTTATTCTAGTGCTTAACTCCTCTGACAGGAAGTTTTTCATAATGTCCAACCTAAACCGCCCTTGCAGCAATTTAAGCCCATTGCTTCTTCTCTTATCAGAAGTTAAGGAGAATTATTTTTCTCTCTCCTCCTTGCAACAAACTTTTAGGTACTTGAAAACTGTTATGTCCCTTCTCAGTCTTCTTTTTTCCCCAGACTAAACAAACCCAATTCTTTCAATCTTCCCTCATAGGTCATGTTTTCTAGAACTTTAAGCACCTTGTTGCTCTTCTCTGGACTTTTTCCAATATGTCCACATCTTTCCTGAAATGTGCTGTCCACAACTGGACACAATTTCCCAGCTGAGGGCTAATCAGCATGCAGTAGAGCAGAAGAATTACTTCTTTTCTCTGGCTTACAACATTCCTGCTTATACATCCCAGAATGATGTTTGGGGGGTTTTTTTGGAACAGTTTCACACTGTTGACTCATATTTAGCTTGTGATCTATTATGGCCCCCAGATTCCTTTCCACATTACTCATTCCTGGCCAGACATTTTCCATTTTGTATGTGTGCAACTGATTGTTTCTTTTCATGTGAAGTACTTTCTTTGCATTTGTCCTCATTGAATTTCATCCTATTTATCTCAGACCATTTTGCCAATTTGTTCAGATCATTTTCATTATAATCTTATCCTCTAAAACACTTGCAACCCCTTCCATCTTAGAATCATCTGCAAACTTTATAAGCATGCTCTCTATGCCATTATCTAAATCATTAATGAAAATATTGAACAGAAGCGGACCCAGAACTAATCCCTGCGGAACCACACTCTTATGCTGTTCTAGCATGACTGTGAACCATTACTACTCTTTAGGAATGGTTATACAACCAATTATGTACCAACTTGCTAGTAGTACCATCTAGGTTGTATTTCCTTACTTTGTTCATGAGAAGGTCATGTGAGACGGTATCAAAAGCCTTAGCAAAGTGTAGCTATAACACATCTTCCACTTTCCCCCCCACCTACAAGGCTTGTTACCCTGTCAAAGAAAGCTATCAGGTTAGTTTGACATGATTTATTTGACTATTTATTTGACCATGCTGACTATTACTTATCACCTTATCTTCTAGATGTTTGCAAATGGATGTTTCATTATTTGCTCCATTATCTTTCCTGGTACAGCAGTTAAGCTGATGGATCTGCAATTTCCTGGCTTGTCCTTATTTCTTTTTTTTTTTTTTTTTTTTTTTTAATAAATGGACACTAAATTTGGCCTATTCCAGTCTTCTGGAATCTCTCACTGATGGTTGTTGTGGGGGAGCCTTACCTACCCCCAAAACACACCTGTTTCCATACCACTGATTCTGGCCTGGTGTCAGTGAAAGGAATTTCCTTGTAGCCTGCTTGATTCTTGCCATGGATCTTGCTCATTCTCTGGCTGGGAACCTGGTTCCCGGTAGCCTGCCTGTCTGTCATGTCTTGCCCACCCAGTGTCTGGGGGCTGGTACTTCTGTGGTCCTTAGATTGACCTTGCACGTGCCAGCTAGGAGCAAGTTTTCCCGCAACCTGTTTGTTCTTTCTGAGAGGAGAATCAAAAAGGTGCTGTCCTACAAATCCTCCCCAGAAAGCCAAAAGATATACATTTTTAGTTTAGCAGTTTTGAGGAGAAGACACTCACAGCCAAGGAAGAAACAGAGATAATTAGTTACATATATTTTACAAATCTTGTGAAGGATTCACTCCAAAGGAAGACCTACAAAGTCTGCCATGTATGCTGTTTAGAGGCAGAGAATTCTGGGAAATTTTTTCTGAAGGGATAGTCCCAAGTCCAGGCTCAGGACAAAGATTTGATTTGCCCCAGTTGCCATGCAGATGGAGAACAGCATATTGTGAAGACCATCTGATGTGGAAGGGGCTGAATAATCCAATACTTAATGTTTTAAGAAAGTGTTTAATTTATTATGGAAAGCTAGTGTGTGGAAAAAGAAAAGAATTTGGAAGTGAATCTTATATAATTGTTAATCTAATACAAACATAGCTCATGCTATCTCAGAAAGAGATCCATGTAGTCCAAAATGTTATCTCTGGCAATGGCTAGCACCAAATCCATCAAATGAAGATGCAAGAAACCTCACAGTAGATAGTTATGGAATAACTATCAAAAAGACAAGCTTTTTGATCACCTTAATTGGACAATGGTAGCTTATGTCCTAAAATAATTTGGGTTTACCTATTTTTCTTTCCCGGTGTAAATTATAGATGTTATCTCTACTACACGTCTAATTCTTTTTTTTTTTTTCAACTAAGTGCTTTGCCTCAATAAAAGATTATATGTAGTATCTGGGATCATCTGGTCTTACTGACATTTGTGTTTTCAAGTTATGTGTCTATTTACATTTATGCTATTGTCCACAAGAAAATCCCAATCATCACTCTAATTAAAAGAGAGAAAATAGGTGTACATAAAAATCCTTAGTTTTGAGGAAAGTTCTGAGTTTATATATAATAAATTAGCTTCCAATCTGGTGAACAGGATTAATACAAGATATATAAAAGAAAGAAGACTGAGTTAATGCATTTAAAATGACATAATTGGTGACTGAAAAATTCTAAAAGGAAATGAACAACAAATTAATTAGCACTAAATGGCAGTTTCGTCATTCAGTACTTGCTATTGATTATTACATTTGTTTATGCTGATCACTTTGTTCTTTTCTTCAAACTAGAAAATCTCCATTGAAAGACAAACATTGAAAATACTTTCCCAGACTAAACAATAACATGATTTTGTGCTTCGTTTCCCTCCCACCCACACACTTCAATTACGTTTTTGCTCTGACAGCTTTGGAAAGCACAGTTAGCATTGAGCAATTACCAGGTTCGCGTAAAAAATGTGTTTCAATAACTATATATGCTTATTTTTGAACTCCACCAGAGTTATACAACTTCCCCATATATAGAATCAAGTAAATTTACCAAATGCTGATTAATAGGATTAAATAAAACTAAAGAGAAGGGAGTGGATTCAGATGCCAGTCTGGACCATAGGAATAAAAACGATGCCATTCAGGTAAAACCAGAATGCCATAAAATGTGAAAAAATAGCCAGTAGCAGTAATTTTGAGCTGGGAGAAACAAAGTTATGGAATCATGCACAATGGACTGGTGACTTTTTTTTTTTAATAATCTTGTGTGTCCATCTAGCTATACTTAGAAATGACATTGCTGTATCTTCCCTGTGACCTAACCTAACTGCACTTGAATATGTATAAATTCTCTCAGCAGAGTCCCCCATCTCTGTCACCCTAGGAATTGGAAAATGTGATGTAATCAGCAAAAGACTTAACAGCTGATTTTCCTATTTATACATACTCAAGTGCAAGCACTTTTGAGAGATATGTGGTTTCTACTAATTTTAGGGAACTGTAGCCCCTTCAGTAGTTCTCCAAATCACCTAGTAGTAAAGTGCTGCATCACATCACTTTGTTTAACAATATAGTTTACTAGAATATTTATCTAGCATTGCTTGGATCCTTAACTGAAATAATTTTTGTTTTTTTTTAAATAATTGCGCTCAGGTGGGGCTGGGGATGAGGGTTTCAGTATACACCAGCATTTCCCAAACTATGGGCTGCGGCCCAGTACAGGGCCATGGGAAAAAAATACAGGGCCTCAGCGTGGCTGCCGGAAGGGGAGCAGGGCAGGCTGGGAGGAGGTGTTTGTGTGGGGGAAACCAGCCCCCAGGAAGCAGGGTTGGGGGCAGCAGGGCTGTCCGGCGGAGATCGGGGGTGGGAGGGGGGTGGCGAGGCCGGAGGGGAGGGGTGGCCAGCAGAAGCAGTGCTGAATGGGGGGTGGGCGGGGGGAGATCAGGAGGAGGAGGACAGGAGAACCAGCCTCCGGAAGCAGGGCTGGACGGGGGCAGCAGGGCTGGCCACGGGAGATCGGGAGGAGAAACGGGGGAGAATCGGCCAGCTGGGAGGGGGTGGGGGGAAGCGGGGCTGGTCAGAGGGTTGTCGGAGGGAGCAGGGCTGGCTTGGTGAGATCGGTGGGAAGAGGGGGGGAACCAACCGCCGGAAGCAGGGCTAGACGGGGGCAGCAGGGCTGGATGGGGGAGATTGGGAGGAAAAGCGGGGGGGGGGCAGGGGGAGTGAATCGGCCGGCGGGAAGCAGGATTGACCCGGGCACATGCAGACCCAGGCACATAAGTGAGTCCAGCCCCAGGGATTCCATTTTGCCCCCCCCCCCCATACCCTCCCTCGAGTAGCTGCGAACTGCCTGGCTGGTAGACACACTCACGCAGCGTTAGCACATCTACCAGCCAGGCAGTTCGCAGCTACGGACTGATACACCTAATAATGATAAAACGTACCTAATTAGAAAATACCGGACATTTTATATGTCCGGTATTCTCTCAATTTGTTTCCCAGACAGAACCCTCAAATACCGAACTGTCCAGTACAAAATCAGACACCTGGCAATGCTACCCCTCCTTGCACCCTCCCTCCTAGCTGGATACCCTACCCCCAATCTGCTCCTGTTCCCGCCTCCTAGAGTGCCCGTGCGGCACCGGGTCCCCCAGGCTGGGCAGAGGATGCAGCCGGGTGAAACACTGAAAATGTATTCATTTTTAATTCTTTTTTTTTATATGTGTTTATATTTTTGGGGTGCAAAAAACAGTACTGAAAAAAAACTGGTTCCAACTAAAGTAAAAAGTTTGGGAAACCCTGGTCTAGCCAGCTTTCTATCCATCTTACAGTCCATTTATCCAATCCATATTTCCTTAACTTGCTGGCAAGAATATTGTGGGTGACCGTATCAAAAGCTTTGGTAAAGCTGGTACTGGTGGCTTTGGGAGGACCAGAAACAACTTATCTGAATATTCATCATTTGCTTAATGAATATGCAAATTCATTACCGGTCCTCCAAAAGCTCGTGAATGGATATACTGGTCCCCATGTCAAAAAGTTTGGGAACTCCTGGTATACACAACTCTCTCAAATATATAGTAGATTGTGGTATAAACTATGGCAGAATCATTAGTGGGCTTTGTGAGTGTGCAAATTATTACAAAATGAAGTGACCTTTGTTTTGTAATACAACATCCAAATGAGGAGCTATTCCAGAATAGCTATTCTGCTCAACTTCCCCATTTTCCTCAATTTACCCCACAGGTAAGCCCTTAGTTCTACAAGTCCTACACATTGGGTGAATTCCCGGCTCCACTGAAATTAATGGCAAAATGCCTACTAACTTCAATGGGCCAAGATTTCATCTATTGTTTTTAACATGTCATCTATTTCCAGTGCCTCTTGTAATGTAAAGAATCTACATTATTCATGATTTGAGTAAAATTTAATCCTATTTAAACATTAACATTGAGCAAATACCACATCTTAACCTCTTTTCTAAATTGCATCCTATAGTTAATTTAAAGTAAAAAACGGTCTATGTGAGGTCTGGCCTATAATTAAAATTTATATTAGCAAAAGTGTGTCAGTGTGATATTTTTTATTATTTTACTTAATCAACATAAGTGATGGGGAGTCCTGTGGCACCTTATAGACTAACAGATTTATTGGAGCATAAGCTTTCGTGGGCAAAGACCCACTTCGTCAGATGCATCTGCCCATGAAAACTTATGCTCCAATAAATCTGTCAGTCTATAAGGTGCCACAGGATTCCTTGTCGCTTTTGCAGGTTCAGACTAACACGGCTACCCCTCTGATACTTAATCAACATAGTTACACCAATATAAGCCCTAGAGCAGTGGTGGGCAGTTTGTTGTTTGCCCATTGCATGCAGCCCATCAGGGCTCTATGAGAGGCCCACGAGACATTTTGTTTACCATTGTCCATGAGCAGGGTTGCCAGATTCCACTGGTTTCCATTCACATCATTTTTTTCCTACTGACATTACTAAAATAATATGCACATAAAGCAAGGGCATAGGAAATGAGGTGTGTGCTGATTGCACACAACACTGTCAGCAAGAGCCGTGTGCGCCCTCTGCATCCAATCAGAGCATTGCTGAAGTTTAATTGGCACACCCCACAAATTCTAGCTACATAAACAGTTAGCAAAACTACCCTCTCTCAGAAGACCATCTTGGTTACGACAATCTTGAGGCCCAGTGAGATGAAGGAGGGCTGCCCATCACTGCCTTAGAGTATATTGGCAAAGAAGTGCTTTTGCCAGGATAGTTTATTTCTCTTTTATGAAAAACTTAACATGATCTCATTTATACACTACAAGTTGAACGTCTCTAGTCCAGGACTCTCTGGTCCAGCAACATCCATGATCCGGCATCATTGCGGATCCCAACACTGGAGTGCCACAGGGAATAACTGGTGCAGGAGGACCAGGGATACAACTGGACCACAGAGCCAAGCTGGCAGCTGGGAGCAGAGCCCTGGGACAGTGGGCCAGGGTCTGGGAGCAGAGCTCAATGGCAGGAGCCAGCCAAGGCCAGCAGGCAGGGCCCAGCCAGGAACAAGGGGAGTGGGGTGGGGGGAAGAGGGGGAGAGCTGGGCCAACAATGACCTCCCCTGGTGCAGCAAATTCCCTGGTTCAGAACCAGTGAGGTCCCAAGGGTGCCGGATGAGGGAAGTCCAACCCGTAGTAGTGTTATACAGCTACTGAAGACCATTATGAGATTTAAGATTTTAAAAATTCAAAACTAACCTTAATTAAGTCACTAATTTCTTTGGAGCAAAAGAGGTCATAGAGAAAGGCCGAATTATTTATACAGTTGTACTGTTTTCAGACATGCAAATACAAAAATTGTTTTAAATTATGTTGCTAAAAAGATGTGTCTACTTACCAACGGAGGACCACCCAAGAAAATTGTTCCCTGTTTGCCAACTATTATACTTTCATCAGCCATTGCAGGTACATATGCTCCTCCCGCTGTACAAGATCCCATTACCACTGCTATCTGAAGGAAAAACAGCAATATATTTATTGACAAATCAGTCAAAGCTCTTTGAAATTCAAAGGCACATGGTTACTAATCTCTTGTACAGGTTTTGGCAAAGGTTCACAAAAAGTGACATGTTTTTACACTGCTCTACAGCCAAAATGATTCTGAAATAAATGTAGTCAAACTTTACTAATTCTGGGTCACTGAGAACGAAAATGATGCTTAAAATTGTTGATTGGCTCTAGTTTTCAAGATATGCTATTGGGTCAGTATATACGACCCTTGACTTGGGAATGGCTGAGGATAAGTGAGTTATAAAGGGAAGGGATCTCAATTTAAACCAGAAATGACTAAAATACATCTTTGACTGGATCTATGAATAAATCTATGACTGGGTTTGGACAGTACTTGCTTTTTAGGCAAAACAATGAAGGATGCAATCTGAAGCTGGTATTGCGTCATACATGAGATGAATTGCATCATGTTATTCCTAGAAGTCATGGATGATGCAATCATAACGAAGCTTACATCACTCTGCTGAACAAACTGCCCTATATCAGCTCTAGAAATCATACAGTGTCGTGCTCCCTTATTTGTCAGTGTTTGATTTTGCAAAGGAACACATTTCTGTTTAGCCAAAGTGAGCAGAGATGCCTTGTACTTGTGTGAATAGTGCAGATAACTTCTGCTATGTTTGTGGTGAAGTGACTTTTGCATCACAAAAGCGCAGTATAACCACTATGGTTAAGAAAGCCTATCACCTTTCTTTTGGCTGCAAAATTGGAGATCAGGACAAGAGGTGGGCCCCACACATATGCTGCAACACTTGTGCAACAAATCTTTGCCAGTGGTTGAACAGGAAAAGGAAATCTATGCCTTTTGCAATGCCAATGATTTGGAGAGAGCCAACAGATCATACCAGCAATTGTTACTTCTGCATGGTGCCTCCAGTTGGGAAAGGTGTGTCAAAGAAGAAAAAGTGGACTGTGCATTATCCAAACTTTTCATCAGCTATACGCCCAGTACCCCACGGAGAAGGCCTGCCGGTTCCTGATGCACCAGAATCATTCTCACTTGAGTCAGACGAGGAAGAGGAAGAGGATGAAACTTCTGGTCCTGAACCATCAATGTCACAGGACTCACATTTTCTCCCATCCTCCTCCTCTGAACCACACCTCATAACACAAGGTGAACTGAATGACTTTGTCAGGGATTTGGAACTACCTAAGAGTAAGGCAGAGCTGTTGGGCTCCAGACTACAGCAGTGGAATCTCCTGGCAGGTGATGTTAGGGTTTCCATGTTCCGTGACCGTCAGAAGGATCTTGTCCCATTCTTCTTCATGGAAGGTGCTCCATTTAATGAATACAAGAGACAAGCCAAGAAGCGCCAAGTAGACACTGAATAGGACTAAACTATGTACATAATAGTTTTTTGCCTTTTGTTTCATAATAAATTTTATTTATATAACCCTTTTGCTGATTTTTAAAGTGTTACATAAACAGGACAGGTGAAATATTATCATGTAAAGCAACCATAAACACATGAAAAGACCTAGGTTTACAATTTATGATTAAAACTCTACTATCTACACAATATACATAGACGTAAAATGTAAAAACTTAAATATCTTGGAAACAGTAGCCTATCAGTTGTTTTAATTGTCATATTTGAATTCAGCACATCAAAATACATAATAAATAGCACATTTTATCTCTGAAGCAGACGACTTCTAAAAAATTGTAGACCAGTGTTATTAATGTCCATCCATGCAGAGCAGCTATGAATTTTGGTTAGGTTTTTTTTTTTAAGTATTTCTTTGATAACTACATGGAATCTAGGTAAGTTTATGACCCACATAATCTTAGCATCTCAATGCTTCCCATTGTTTAAACATAGAGTGCCAGCTTCTCAGTTGGTGAAAATCAGCATAGCTCCACTGAAGTCAATTGCTGATATACACAAGTACAAAGTCCGTAGGTATAAGTGTATGAGGACTGATGGCAGGACATTTTAAGAGGAGGTGCCTTAATTTCGCTGGGAAATAATAGGTCTAGCAACAGAGCCCACGCTGGTTGACCTTTAGAGCAAACCATAAAGCACACTTCTTTTCTCTGGCTTTTGCCTGATATGGTATTGATGTAATGTTTAATTTATGTAATGTTCTAATAGTGAGGTGTAATTATTATTATACCACACAAAGATAATTTAGTGGTGTTTTAAAAGAACTGACTTCTGCCCAGATACTACAGTGATGGGTGGGATTCTTAAAAATCCAAAAACAAATGTATAAAAAAAATAATGTAGCAGCCGGTGATACTAGAGTGAAGTCTCAGATCCAGTTTTAAGAAGGATTCACAAGCAAGGCCTTTCAAGGCAGCTTCCAGAATAAAGTGGTAACATTGGTATAGAGAAAGCGGGCAGTCTCATGTCATTTGGACCCAACTGATCTAGCCTAACACAGCAATAGGAGCAAAATACTGGTGACATTTTTCAAAACAGGTCACTACCTAAGTTCCCTCTAAGCTGCACAGCTGTATGACTGTATAGCTATTTTCTAAGCCCTGCTCAGAGGTTGAAAGCTCCTGCATAGGCAGAGAGCTCAGCTGACCATCAGGAGGCAGGGCATCTAGCTAAGCAGAAGCTAAACAGAGCTGCCACTTCTTTAACTGAAGAGCTCCCAGAGCAGATAAGCAGGCAAGATAAGGAGGGGGAAGAAGTAGCTGGGGGGAGTGAGTGAGTAATTAATTAATTCTCTTGAGAGAAAGTCAGAGGGGAGGGCAGTTTGGAGAGTCCTGTCTGCCCGAGGAGACGGACAGAGAGAGAGAGAGAAGTAGAAATCCTGCAGTCTCTTCAATCTTCCTGTGCTGGGAAGGGTGAGGCATTTGTGCAGTGAGGTGGAAGCAGGGGGCAGTTTGTTTAGGGTATCCTTACTCACTTGCTGCAATCTTCTCTGTCTGTCTGGGTTAGAGGGGAGGGGTAAAATTTGCAGGCTGCATGGGGGAGGGAGGGTGCCAGGAGGAGAGGTACATGATTACATTTCAAACAAAGTTTACATAGGTGTTAATGGTTTAAGAGAAGAAAGCAAAATATTCTTTTAACAGATATTTTTGGAATGTTGTAGATATCTAAAACTCTGAACTTAATGATTTTTTCAAAATCCTGTGTTACAAGTAATACATGGTAAACTGCATTGCATTAAAGCCAGATTTTTGCTATGTGGTAGAGTTTTGGCTCTTATGAGTCAGAAGTAGCAAGTAGTAGGTGCGATGCTAGTTTTACAGGATGAAACCTTATTTACAAACTCTTTGAAACATGCATCTGTCTACAGATCCAGAAGCCACGTGTTAATTTGTTCTGGGGCTTTCACTCTTTGAGGTGGTGACACACACAAGGTGAAAGTTTCAAACCAGGAGAACTTTTATCTGTTTTCACAGCATGGATCCTAAACATTCCCCAGAGAAACTGCATAAGCCTTAGTGAATTCCTTTTACTCTCTTTTCCAGTGTCAGTAAATATTGTATTAGTCATGCTCTCCTTGCAAATGCTATTTTTAGTTGACTCATAGATTTGTTTAGCATCTTAAAAACTGAGATATGTGTGGATAATATGAATTTTGCTTTGTTTACTAGCTTTAGTTGCTAAAAAGGATGATGATACATATATTCCAAGGCTGGTGGTAATTTTTTTATTTGATTTCATATTAAATATCGTAAGCATGGCTCCTTGTTAACTATCCCTTGTTTTAATTTTCTTCTACACATATGGACTGTTTTTTTTAAATATGTGTGTGTGTGTTATTTATTTATATATATATAATATATTTATGTATTGGCGGTGCATATATCCACACACTGCCTCAATATTGGTGTTGCGCATAAGAAATTTCAACCCACCCAAAAGAAAATTCAACCCGCCTACAGACAGAAAATGTTAGAGGGAACACTGGCCATTACCTGCTTGGCACAATGGTCACCCTCAAGCAACAGGAGAGAAAGTAAACAAAAGATAAAGGACCAAGAAGACTGGGTGTTAGATGAAGAGTTCATCCTCCTTGCTAAAGGTTAACGGAATGAGGTCCATGCCTATGGGGACAAGGTTATTTCCAGTGGAGGAATGCCCTGGAGTCTGCTTGTGGGGAGGTTGAAACATTCTGTAAGCGCATGAAACCAAAACCAAAGAAAAAGGCTCTCGAAGAAGCAGCAGCATGGGCAATAGGGAAAGCTGTCACTAATCTGTCCAGCCTGGAGCACTCCAGGAAAGACAACTAGAGGGTTACAAATTCAGTTTGAACTTAGCTAAGAATAATTTGGCTGAATTTAAGGCATCTGAGTGTGCCAGTGCAGCTTCCGCATTACAGAATACAATAACTTTACAGGTGAAAACAGGAGAGTGTGAGCATCTGAAAATGAAAAGTATAATTTGAATGGGGAGGCGCCTACATTTCAAATGAAGCTGAAGATATTCAGGAAGCTGTCAGGATGGTGTTACAAGAAAATAAAGATTGGGTCCCAGATAAACACTGACCCCACAGTGTGTATGCAGCAAATAAAGAAACTGAAAACCCAGTTGGAAACCCAGTGGGGCACAGCGGTAGAAGTAAGGGGAGGTGTGAGTGTGGGCATGGAATCTGTAGAGACAGTTGTCTGGGTCCTGAAAAGAAAGATCCTGGATGGTCATAACCTCCACTTACTGAGAGCTCCTAAAGCCACTGCAAAAAGGGAGCATCAGGATTTGAAATTAAAAGCACAAGTCAATTCTGTAGCTCCCATTACCACAACGGTGGTAACAAGAACACAACATGACCCAAATGATGCACAAAAATAAAGAGAAATAAAGCAAAATATTAGAGATTTCTGATTTTACCCCAGCTCAGCTATGGGTAGCTGCTCAGCTATTGGGAATGCTAGAAAGCAATACATGTCTGGATTGGATGATGAAGGTGTTGGCAGGGACATGGTGGAGGCCAGCAGATTATGAGGTTCAAGCCCAGGTCTGTACTAGTGCTTCTGACCAACTTGTTTAATTAGTTAACCTGTTAAACATTAAGTTTAACCGGGGGTGAGGGGTGGATTAGTGGGGGGGGGGGGTACCATCACAGCCGGGCTCAAGAAACTATGTAATTGATACCACTGAGGTAGTACACCTCCGTTTGCTCATCCCCAAGAACATGTGGTTTGCTGACCATGTGAGCCCCTGCTACCATGCCCGACCCACCATTGTGGAAAGGGAAAGTTGCACACTCCCAGCAAACTGGGGGAGAGGGGTAGGGGGGAGGAGATTGTGGCAAACACAAGGTAATTGTGTGAGCTCCTACCACCATGGCTGACCCCCCCTTCCATGAGCAGGCCCTTCTGCATGTGGGCATCGAAGTAATGAAATGGGGTACAAATACAATAAGAAATAAAAGTAGTCAAAAGTTTCAAGTGAGGGGAGGTGCCAAAGACACTCCTGAGTTGGGACATCATTTGGTCTATGGATGGCCCTGATTATAGTAGAACATTCTTACTGTTAAAAATCTATGAATCTAGAAAGAAAAGTTTCTGTTCTACTGTGGCATCAGTATCAAGGAGAGCACCTTTGCTATAAGGAAGTAAAGGTAATATGCGAGTTAAAAAGTTATTTTTGAAGATGCTCTTTGTTGCCCGTAAGAAACAGTTTTGTCTGTCTAACCACAGTAAGTTGAGAGAGAGACAGAGAGAGAGAGAGAGAGAGAAATTTAGTTGGTCACAGTGCTTTGTTAACAAATTTTAAAGTATGTCATTTCATAGCTGCTTTTTTGTCTAAATGAAAAGAAAAAAACATGGCTACTGAAAAAGAACTAAGAAAAATCACTTGGCACCCACTCTGGATTCATTCCAGTCAAAGATAAATAAGAATAGTCAAGTAGAATAAGATTCTGTACTAGTATCACCAAAATTAGATTCAACTCCAGTGGCAGCAACAGTCTGATTTTCTGCAGATCACAATTTTTTTATTATTGACATTACCAAAAATGGACATTAAGCCAAGAACAATGATCTCCCACGTCAAAGTAATTAACACAGTTAGAAAATATAATCTAGCAAAATATGTTTTTCAGTACAAGTCTAAGAAAATATCTTTTCAGATAAGGAAGATTATCCAAATCACTGCTGCGCATTAACAGATTTTCAAAACACAGACAGATGCCCATTGAAATAAGAAAGGATAAAAACCAAACTTCCAGGAAAAGTAAAGAGATCTTGATATAAAATCTAAAATAACCCTTAAGTAAAAAGAGCTGCAGTAAAAATACATTCTCACTGTAAATACTTTCAGAGACCTAGCATCGTTGTCATATTAAACATAAGGATAGGTATGTTTTGTCTAGGGATGTTAAAATGCGCAAGAGGGGGAGAGTAGTGAACATGTAACCACTGAAAATTTCAGTGGTTATACTTTTACACGTGGAGGGGGTGGCTCTGCGGGAGCTGGTGTGCACTTGAGCTGGCCTTTAACTGGCTTCCTATGCGTACCGGCTCCCATGATGCCTCCCCGCCACCTCCACCACACTGCTGCCATCAATCACAAGCACCAGGGGAGGGAGTAGAGGGAGAACGCATGCAGCTCTGCAAACACCAGCTCACACTTGCTCCCTTCACACACACCCCCGCTCCCATACAGAGGCAGCAGCACAGTGGGATTGAGGGGGGGGGGGCTTGTGTGTAACCGTGAAGGTTAACCAGTGAGCCCAGACTCAATTTTTTTCCTGCAGTCAGTTTTTTGCTTATCTAAAACCCAATATGTTTCCTCTACTGACTCCATATAATGGTCAAACTATTTAAAAAACCTAACACTGCAAATGTATTCTATTTTGAATGTGTTAAAGTGTTGGCATACATTTGAATATTACTTCAGAGTGTTCAGGAAAATACTGAACATAAATTTAAAAAAAAGTTTTAAAAGTATCCAGGGGACGCTGCTAAAGAATCAAGATTTCTCCAGTCGTTTTTCTTGCTTCAAACTTTCCCATTTTGAGGCACTACCTTCAGACTACAATCCCTCTCCTATATAATGACTGTGGTCACTTTGGTGCTAATCATCTAGTCTTCTACTGATTGAAGTGTGTTTTATACTTACAACTTAAATTGGCATAGCTATAGCCCTCAGGCATATGAAAAACCTATATCCCTCAGCACCACAGCTATGCCGACCTAATACCTAACGCCGAAGCAGGTAGGGCAATGGAAGACTGCTTCATGAGGAGGTAGAGTTCCTACAGAGGGGGGAAAACTCCTTCCATCACCACAGTTTGTGTCTAACTATAGCATTACTGTATTATAATTAAGTGCTACAGCTACATCACTATAGCACCAATAGCGTACATGCCATTTAATACAAAGTAGTCCATCTGCACAGGATGATCATAACACTTTCCGCAGCATTCTGTCTTCCAGATGTCTGCTGACTTTTTCTATGCTCCTAAAGCCTTCTAGTCTCTTTCAAGGACTACAAGGAACTCAATAATGAGACTGAAGTTAGTTAAAACTCCTCCAAACAAATCACTTGCTGATTCAGCACAATAGCAATGTAACTATCTACTGACTCATGTTATACCACTGAAATGGTGGAATAGAGGACATAGCCTCAGTCAAAGAAAGGAGAAAAAGTCCATGTGACTTCCACTGCAAAATTCATACTAATGAACCAGGTTCAAAAATCAAAATACACCAAAGAGAGGATACTGATAAAATGCCCATTTAACAATAGCCAGATAAATCAAAAAACTAGCAAAACCCAAACTCCTCTAATATGTGCAAGATTCCAGTTGCCATTTCAATGTGTATACAGTTTTTCTAATCAGATTAGTTATTCTGCCAACTCTGCTAATTCTCCTTCCCTCCTACATATCAATTATTTTGAATGCAAATGAATACAAAGAATTAACTGTTCAAATTACCAGTTATAACAGTATCTAAAACAGGTGTGGCAATAAGTGGCCCACGGATGTGGATCACCAGGGTTAGAGCCTTTATTTACTTGAGTGACCACAGGTACAGTGGCTCACAGCTTCCGTTGGCCACAGTTCGCCATTCCTGGCCAGTGGGAGTTGTAGGAAGCAGTGGGCCAGCATGCGGCAGTTCCCATTGTCCAGGAACAGCAAACTGCAGCCAATGGGAGCTGTTAACAGCCATACCTGTGGCTGTGCAGGTAAATGAAGCATCCGGTGACCTACCATGGGCTAACCCTGCCAAACTGCATCCAGCCCACAAACCACTTATTGCCCACTCCTATCTAAAACATGAAGACCAACAAAAACATTTCTAAATCAAGACATCATGACTAACAGTAAATCTATGAATCATTAATGTATTAGAAAATGACCTCTGTCAACAGAAGTGCAAAAATTGTATATATAAATACACACACCGCCCTCCTCCACTCAGCTAAGTACATGTCTCTACTCACGACCACGCACAGCATTCCTTTCAAGCAATGATTCAGAATAATCAACTGATGAAAATGATATCCTAAAGCTCTCTTTCAGCCCTTCATCCCATGCTGACAATTCCTCTTTTCTCCTATTCCAGGAGCAGCTAAATCATATCACTACCTTGAGGCTAAGAAGGACAGCCTGTTCGTAAACTGCAGTACCATTCTGTCAACAGTCATCTGTTTATGTCTCCAACTCCCCAGCCAGGTTAGCAAAACTTGTAAGTTGCCAAAAACTTGAAGTTCTAAGTCTTAAATCCAGAAAGAAGAAGCAGATGTGCAGAGCAGCTAGCAATATTTGCTTTAAGCACGTTACCTGTGGAATTCTTTGTGAGGACATGCGTGCTTGATTATAAAAAATGCGACCAAAGTGATCTCGATCCGGAAATACTTCAGCTTGGCGGGGTAAGTTTGCTCCTCCTGAGTCAACTAAATCAAGTGGAATGAAAAATAAGTTGTATGTAAATCTACCTCTTTGCACAATTTTAAACAAAGATATTATTTCATATTATTTAAAAATTAGTCTGTCCATCTGTTTTTTCAAGAATACCTTCTACACTATAAGAACCAGGACCACCAAATTAGGTATACAGTTTTGTCTTATCATAACTTAAAGCAAGGTGAGGGTTTGGTTGTGCCAAGACAATGGGATGTGCATGGAATGGATCAGCTTCTCATAAAATGGTAAGGGAGGGCTCTGCTATATAATGACCACAAGGGAGTAGCAGGGGATATGGGATTGGAAGCAGGGACAGTTATACAGTATAATGATCTTAGGGGGGGCACCCAGGGAAAGCAAGATAAGAGTTTAGTTGCGCCAGGAACATTGGATGTGCCTGGAATGGGATTGCTCCACATACAATCACATAGAAAAAAAAAAAAGGGGACAGAATCACCATGCAGGTGAAAGGGGCTGGCTGTGGCATTCCCTGCTCCCTCCAGGATTTTCCCAGCTCTGAGCCTCCCACACCCCATGCACACTTTACGGAAGGGGGTAGGCAGACGGTCCCCCAATGGATACAGTGATGTTGCTGGCTGTACCCCATCATTGGGGAGCAAGGGGAAAGTGCACAGTTTGCTGCTGCATTTCTCACTCTGGCTGGAGAGCGCAGAGGGCAGATGAACCTGGACCTGCCCCAGAAGGTCCCCCGGCTATGCCCGCTGGAGCTGCAGCAGCCATGGAGAGGCATTTCTCACCTAGCCCCAAGCTGAGTACTGAGAAAGGGATGGGGTTGTCCTCTCTCCCCAAGCAGTCTGCATAATAAATCCCACATCCCCATCCCCACCCCAAAGCAATGCTTTAAATGGGTATATCTTCTAGTTATTAAAAATTGGCCAGGCTATTCCACTTGGAAAATGAAAATTGATGACCACACATGAACAGTTGTTATGTATCCCAAACATTTTTAAATAAACTAATGGTAGCTTCATTTAAAGATGTAATTACACTTGGCTGTACACACCTTTTGAAACTCATCTGACAAACACCTTTTCGTTTTAAAGACATTCTCTTACAAACCTTAACACAGAAAATTAAAAATTAAATGTTCTGTGTTCCAGGACAAACGTATTTCCTTTCTAAATATATACGATCTAATACCTTTCACTGTAGCTGCAGAAATTAAAACTACACTTAATTAAATCAATACCTAAGGAAAGACATTTTAAGGAAGACACTGCTTAACCCCTTTCTTCATGAGTGGTTGCAAAAGCCTAATGCTCTGCTAGTAACTTGATAGCTCACAGAAGAGCATCTCTTTGGTTTCAAAGAACAGGATTACACAGAATTGCTCATTGGCTACCCATTCATTCTGACAGTAAAAGTTCACAAGCCAAATATTGTTTATTAAGAAGTTAAACTGAAGAATTTATATTAAAATATACTATCTCTATAATACAGCAAGTATATTAGCATATACATTTTCTCATTTAATAAAATGTCTAAACATTCTAAAATTAATTTACTCAACCACTGACTATGACTAAACAAATGAAGTAAAATACACTGACATGGAATATACTAAAAGAAAACTGTCAAACTATAGAAAGATATTAACAGAGACTATATATGGAGTTTTTGTTCTTTTTTACATAAATCAATAGATATAAGCAACTTTATAAGAGAACACATCAACTAAAATAATAAAACAACACAATTACTTCAGTGAATTACTGTTGATGTGAGCACACAACTTTTCCCCTGGGCTATTTTGCTTTTTTCCATTACACAGGTAGTAAAATGAAAGAACCTGTTCCTCTGGGTCATCAGTTCACTTTACTACCTTTATAAAAGGAATGAACAGATAAGCATATAATCAGAAAGCATCATATGTATGCATGTGTCTGAAATCCCAAACAGTTGGTTGGTATTTCAGTCTTAGAAATGTAGAAATGGAAAGAATCTCAATAAATCATTTAGTCCAGCCCCTACACAGTGGCAGATCTAAGTCCATCCAAGTCTAAGTTATCTAGACCATCTTTGATAGGTGGTTGTCTAACCTGTTCTTAAAAACCTCCTGGCTACGTCTACGCTATGAGTTTTGTCAGCAAAAAATATGCTAACGAGGGACTCATTTGCATGAGTCGTGATCTCATTTACATCTTTTCTGCAGATCCGTTTTTGCGCCGGGTTTTTTTCACAAAAACAAGCAGTATGGACGATTTCTTTTTGCTCAAAAAAACCTTTTTCTGTAAGATCAGTATACCTCCTTTTTTGGGGCATAAGGATCTTGCGGGAAAAGGGATTTTTTGTGCAAAAAGAAAACATCCACACTGCTTGTTTTTGCGCAAAAACCCCAGTGTAAAAACGGATCAGCAGAAAATATGCAAATGAGATCACGACTCATGCAAATGAGTCCCTCATTATCATATTTTTTGCTGACAAAACTCGTAGTGTAGACGTAGCCCCTGTGATCCAATGTGCTGAAGAAGTCCTCATTGGAAATGCCAAAGTCAGGGCAGGCTGCAAAAAGGAGTGTAGATACTCCCAAGACTGGTAGGTGACACAGAAGTTAAACTCCCCAATCAGTACATATTGTGTTTCTGTCCTCAAGAAGCTAAATAATGAAGTCATACAGCCCCCTTTATTGCATTCCAGTTTTCTGGCTCCCTATAAGCACCTAGGTGCAATATAATGAGAAGTTATTTTAAAACTCTACTCAGATATGCAAAATGTTCTTCTGAGCCCAAAGAGTCAGCCACATTACCAGGTCAAAAGGAGTAAAGATCTTACCCAAAATAACATGCTAACACAGAATCCTTTAGTAACTAAAACTATAATGGTGTTTTCCCTCATTTCTTGCAATGGATGCACTGTGCAGTTGAAGTCCCTTAATGGACCACCAAACAGTTGGTGATCTCATCCAGAAACATAGCACATTTGGAACTACAGATATAGCCTATATATCTATAGCTCATAATACCAAGATGATACAAACATATAAACAAGATTATCATACTTGGCAAATGACAACATTTTCACAGAGACCCCCCACATTACATATCTGATATTTCTTGCAATTTTTAATAATGGTATCAACAATATTATAAAGCGTCCCAAATATTCCAAATAGCATCACACCTACAATCACAGAGGTTCCACGACATTGCTAGGTAATCTGTTCAAGTGCTTACCAACCCTGACAGTTAGAAGTTTTTCCTAATGTCTTACCTAAATACCCCTTGCAGCAATTTAAGTCCATTACTTCTTGTTCTGGCCTCAACGGATTAAGAACAATTTATTGCCATCTCTTTTATAACAACCTTTTATGTATGTGAAGACTTGTGTAATGTTCCCCATCAGTCGTCTCTTCATTGCTTTCTACAATTTCAAATGGAATATACCATACAAAAAATATCAATGTGTTTTACTCCATGTTTTCTTAATCAGTCAAAAAAAGTCAATGGTTGAGTAAACTATCTTTTAATCTTTTCTCATCTTAAAGTTAGCATGCTTATACACTATTTTATTCAGTAAGCAAATATGTGTGCTAAATGTGCTTGCTGTGAAGTAGTATAATTTTAATATAAAAAAATTCAGCACTGAAATACTCCCATCAAAAAGACTACACAAGTCCACTTGTTTCAATCTTTCCTTGTGTTTCGTGTTTTCTAGATTTTTAATCATTGCTGTTCCTCTTCTCTGGATTTCTTCAATTTGTCTACATCTTTCCCAATATGTGATGCCCAGAACTGGACACAGTAATGCAGCTGAGGCCTTATCAGTGCAGAAGAATTACTTCTCTTCGCTTGCTCACAACACTCCTGCTAATACTGTAGGACCTCACAGTTTTGAGCATGATAGTTACAAACTGACCAGTCAATCACAGGCAACAGCAGCCCCCTCCCCTCCAAAAAAAGCAGATACACTACAGTATTGTGTTAAATGAAAATTACTAAAAAATAAAGGAAAATCAGCACATTTCTGCTGCACAGAATATTTGAATGTTCAGTTGCAAATTTTTGAAAGATCGACCATAAAGTTTTGTTCAGAGTTACAAACAACCTCCATACCCAATTTGTTCATAACTCTGATGTTCTATTTTACAGCCCTGAATTATGTGCACTTTTTTGCAATGGGATTATATTGTTGACATATTTAAGTTTATGACCCCAGATCCTTTCCTTCAGTACTCCCATTCTGTATTTATGCAACTTCCTAAGGGTAGTACTTTGCATTTGTCCTTACTGAATTTCAGTCCATTTATTTATTTCAGTCCATTTCTCCACTTTGTCAAAATCATTTGTATTCTAAACCTGTCCCTCAAAGGGCTTGTGACCTCTCCCAGATTGGTACTGTGCATATTTGTAAGCATACTCTCTATACCATTATCCAAATCATTTATGAAGATAATGAACAGAACTGGACCCAGGACCAATCCCTGCAAAACCCCACTTGATATGCCCTTCCAGCTTGATTGTGAATCACTGTTACTATCCTCCAATTACAGTTTTCTAACCAGTTGTGTACCCACCATATGATACGTTCATCTAGGCTATATGTCTCTAGTTTGTTTATGAGAAGGTAATTTGAGATAGTATCAAAAGCCTTACTAAAGACGCGATATAGTGTTGATGGCATCCATATAAAAAAAATGTAGTCTTCTAGCTAGAACCCTGATCTTTATTTAACAATAGTCATTTACTATTTTTGTAATGGGACTTACCTAAATATAAACAAGGGAGATGATTTTGCATTGCAATTTCTTGAGCTCGTAAATGTTTCTTCACTGTGATTGGATAGTAGGTACCACCTTTGACAGTTGCATCATTAGCAACAATTAAACACTCCACTCTGAAAAGCAGAAACTTTATGATAACCAAACATACTTCCCAATGGACCTACATTACCACTGTAACCATCATATCTGCAACAACTTCCCTCAGCACAATTCAATACATACCCATTAAATATTTATCACCGTAACACTGTTCCATTGTTAGATATATCCCTATCAAGGCTGCAAGTGACTTCATAAACAATTAGAAGTCCTGTGGCACCTTATAAACTAACAGATTTATTGGAGCATAAGCTTTCGTAGGTAAAGACCCACTTCATCAGATGCATGAAGGTGGTCCGCCCACGAAAGCTTATGCTCCAATAAATCTGTTAGTCTTTAAGGTGCCACAGGACTTCTCGTTATTTATGCAGATTCAGACTAACACGGCTACCCCTCTGATAGAAGTGATTTCAAGTCATATTTGCTTCAAGTTTTTAGAAAACATGCTCTTCATAAAGAAGCATATTAAATCTGTCATTTTAAAGAAAGCATCACCTATTTTACTGAGCACAGCTATGCAGAAATTTAACAGAAAAGGAAAAAATTGGTGAAACTTTTTCTTACTCTCTCCAAATGTGCATGCCCTTTTTTGAAAAACCCTAGGTCTGTGCTCTACATTGACAGCATTCATATTCTTAAGCAAGTGACTTGTAGTGATAATCCAGTGTCAAAATATAAAGCAGTACCTCAACCTTCTCTACAGTTGTGACAACCAAAGGAACAACTTTATAGTTTCAGTTGCTGTTCATGTGGCAAAGCAATTGTTCTCTTAGTTAAACACGTAAGCCAAACAAAAAATTAGTTTACTGTCTACAGTGCAGGACTCCTTTACTATCAATATCAACAGTGTTACTACTTTTTAGCAGAAGGCCACCCACGAGAAATTTAATAAATGGACTGTGTTTGTTATAACAAAACACACAATTGTAGCTAAGAAAAAAAGTACTTTGTTATCTTAACTGTATTTAGGCATCTGGGTGAAGATGAAATACTTGCTGTCACTATTCCTGATAAAAATGGAAATAGTAATCAACCATCATGACTAGCTAGATATACTTGTATTGGCTTTGATGGCAGAAATTAGGCTCTCCGTATGTTAGTATCAACATGGGCGTTTAGAACAGGGGTCAGCAACCTTTCCAAAGTGGCGTGCTAAGATTTAACCCCTGTGCCCAGGTCCATGCTGCTTTCCTGGGAGGCGGGAGAGGCACTCTCCACCATGCACCCCGTAGGCCAGTGTTTCTCAACCTTTTTTTTTTTTTTTTTTTTTAAATAAAGTAGCCCCCCCCCTTTTTTTTTTTTAATTATAAGTACCCCCAGTACCTACAGTTTTCAGACACACAAAATTTTTTTCTACCATTGCAACACATTTGTTTAAACAACTTAATCGTAGCCGGGAGGGCTATACATTCAAAAATTTCATAAAGTACAAAAATAATAAAGCGCTGTAAAACTAAAAACAAAAATTCAATTTTCTCCAAATGTCAGTTGTGTTGACATACCCCCCAGACTTCTCTCGAGTACCCCTAGAGTACTCGTACCACTAGTTGAGAAACACTGCTGTAGACCACCTGGCTCAATACAAACCTTTCTGCCAACCACCAGTTGCTAATGGAAACTCACCATTAATTACCCCTGAGCCGTTTTGCTAGTGACCGGCTAGGGCAAATGTTTTAATTTAAATTATTAAACAGACTAAGTGTTTTAACTTTTTCATGTTAGTTTATCAAACTTCATTTTAAATAAAGTAAAATACTAATTTATGTCCAATGCAAAAGGTTTCAATGTTTTCTTTATTTATGGCAGGGGTGCGGAACTTTTTTGGGTCAGGGGCCACCGAGCCACAGAAACATTAGCTGGGAACCACACAAGTGAGAAGCAAAAAAACTCAAACCCCCCCCCAACTCTCACTGATGTGGCTCCCAACTGAGACACCTCATTCTTGTGGTGCTCCAGCCCCATGGAGCAAGGGGAAGGTGCAGGGAGGACTGAGGTTCAGGGCTTCCCATAGACCAGATTTACTTTTCTGGGGTTCCAGAGTTAGTGGATTTTGTGGACCCCTTTAGGCTCTGGGGTGGGGACAAAAATGATGGGGTCAGTGTACAGGACAGGGCTGCCAGTGAGTGGGATAGGAATGGAGTGCAGGATCTGGACGGGAGGTGGAGTACAGGAGGGGGTGAGGGTGCAAAGTCTGGGTGGGAGGTGGGATGCAGAAATAGGCTGGGAATAGGGTGTCAGTCCAGGAGGAACGGTGCAGGAGCAAGGAAGGATGCAGAATCTGTCCAGGAGGGAAGGTGCAAGAGCAAGGGAGGGTGTAGGAGTAAGCTGGGGATGCAGGGTCTTGGTAGGGGAACAAGAAGTAAGTGAGGGGATATTTGGGTGCAGGGGTCTGGGCATGAGGAGGGGCGCTTACCTGGCTTCATGCCCTCCCAAGTACTGCCCCCACCACTTCCATCGGTGGACCAATAGGAGCAGCAGGGAAAGCCTCCGGACGGCATGTTACTGTGCTGCCATTCCCCCAGTGGGTTGGGGAGGAAGGAAACTCAGCAGCCTCCCTTCCTCTCCCACACAGTGGGGAGCTCATGCTGCCGCTCAAGCCTCGTGATCACTGCGCAGCCTAGCTCTCCTCTTTCAGCCTCTTCTCCAGCAGGTTGCCCAGCGCTATGTTGATCCAGTGGCTGGTGGGGCTGGGCACGTCGGTAGCAGCAAGTGTGGCCACAGTGCAGGGTCACCGGCTCACACAGAAGCCACCGGCAGAGGATGCAGCCAAGCTGGGGTCACCCGGCACCTCATCTGCTCTCTTGGGGTCACCAGCAAGCCAGGGCGGCAGGCTCAGCGCTTTCTCGTGCAGGCTGAGTGCCAAGCTCTTGGCCTGCTCCCGCAGCAACTCAGGCCACAGGCGGGCTAGCCAGTTGCAGCGCTGCAGGCCTCCAGAGCATTGGCCACGTGGCTGGTGCAGCCCAGCTCGTCCCCCCCAGCACAGGCAAAGGCCTTGCTCAGGCTGCGGCAGCTCGGCCAGCTGCAAGACACAGATCTCGGCCACCAGCTTGAAGCTGCTGCTGTGAAAGGCCTTCTCAGCCACCTGCAGCATCTTGGCGCAGGGCCCCACATTCGGCTCCATGCTGCCCACTCCGCTCACCGGTAGCTCCAAGGCATGGAGGTCCTCCCAGCAGCGGCAGTGGCCTGGAGAAGGAGGAGATGGTGCGGCCGGACTGGGGGCCCCACACAACAGAGGCAGTCCCACAGGGGGAGGGAGAGGAGTGCGCAGTGGTGGAGCAGTGGGTGGCAGAGTGGCCAGAAACCACACGCTACTGGAAGCCAGCCCGGCTGCCCACCGGCAAAGCTCCAACAGAGCAGCCTATGCGCTCTGCAGAGTGGGAGGAGAGGCTGCTACACTGCACGAGGAGCGATGGCAGTGCACAGAGATATTTCTCAGTCACTTCTTCCCATCAAGTAGTGAAACGTCCAGTGGAGCTTTCCGAGAAGCATGGTCGGTGTAGATCCAGCAAGGAGGCTCGCATGCCATTTAAGGCACACGTGCCGTAGGCTGCCGACCCCTGGTTGAGAACCAAGAAACTATCAATTTGTAATGTGTTTTGTTAACTATTTATTTGCTGTTCCAGGTAAACGAACTTGGTTTCTTAGTTATTTAGAGAACAAGAGACTGGCTATTGACTCAGAGAACTTGAGGAAGGCGAGTAGAAATGGAGCAAAAAAGGTGCTTTTAAGACACATTTCATTTACCCAGTAGGGCTATTCAGGGATGCTCTAAACTATGCTGGCTGCAATCATCCCACTAGAATAGTGGAGCACCAAATGATCTGCTCTTCCACTCAGAACTGTAGCTGAGGCTGAGAATCTGGCCCTAAGACTCAGAGATATTTCAGCTGACTTCTTAAAATGTTGTTATTGACTTAACTCTGACCCATTCTGTTTTTGTTGCTCCTTAGTCTCATGCTAGACAAGCCTGAGCGGTTCTATCTAGAGTAAGTCCATGAACTACACAGCCAGACTGTGAAAGCAAAGCAGCAACAGTTGCTCACTGATCAGCCAACCTATGTTAAACTGAGTAGGTGAAATCCAAAACACCAGAAATCTCCCATATTGAGCCACACATTTAAAGCAAAACAAAAAACAAAAACAAAAAACCCACCACACACACACCACAAACAAAAACACAGCCCTTTCCATTATTAGAAACAATCCTAAAGAATAGTTCTGCCTCAGTGGCATCCCTTTATTTATACAACCATTTGAATGTCCTTACTAAAAGGGCTAGCTTTATTACTTATTTTATTTTGAAGGAAAATGGTTGTGCAGATTTTTTTAAAGGAAGAAATTTGGAGGAGGAGCTTGGCCACTAAACTGTATGTTTTGAATGGCACATGGTAACATTGGATAAAATCAGTAACCTCCAATCTGTAAATTTCTTTCAGCTTTCTGGCTCATCTCCAAAGTAATACCCTATAATGCTAGTTTTAACAAGTGCATCATCCTCCCTTAAAGAAACTTTAAATGAGCAAATTGCATTCTTAATTCAGGACACATTTCCACATTTTTAAAATTGCCTTTATACCTCACCATCTTCTTGTTTAATTAGCCACTTAATTCTAATCAGAAAGATAATAATGCAGCCTCCAAATGAGTTAATAGGGATGTTACAATTACTACATGTATTGTCTAAACCTCAAATGTCTGATCTAGACAAGAAATTTGATCATCTTAACTGTATTAGTCAGGGTGTGAAAAATCCACAACTGTGAGCAGTGCTATTCAGCCCATCTACGTCCCTGTCTAGACAGCACTAAACTGACAGAAGAATTGTTCTGTCAAACTAGCTACTCCCTCTCAGAGATATGGATTACCTATACTGATGGGAGAACCTCTCTCATTGGCACAGGCAGTGCAGCTGTGCCACTGTAGCATTTTAAGGGTAAACATAACCTAAATATGGGATGTTATAAGAAGTACCCAGATGATTCCTTTCCCTGAAGACAAAACTAAATAGGAAGAATTTTCATTTTAGTAAATCTTCTGGATCATGAAAATTGAACACCAGAAAGTCTGGACTTAATATTGGAAACAAAGTGCCAGCTGGCTCCGAGAGCTGGAACTAGGAGCCAGCAAAAACATCTTTTCTCTCTCTGTGTCTCTCTGTGTGTGTGTGTGTCTGTCTCTCTCTCTCTATATCTAGATCAGTGGGAATTTCTTACCCTGACACCCGTCCAATGCCTGTGATAATGCCTCCTGCCGGTACCTCTTCATTACCATACAACTGGTAACCTGCAAACTGGGAGAACTCCAAGAATGGAGACCTAAAAAAGGACAAACGTTTTGATAGGATTATTAACAGGAAGCAACTTGACATTACAGTCTAGATCACATGTCATGTTGCTCCCCAAATACGTGAACTTCTCTACATTCTCTAGTTCGATCCCATCTACACTGATCTTCCTTTCTATTTCCTGATCTCTAAATACCCTTGTCTTCGTAGAATAGTGAAAGCAAGAGTGAGTTTGAAGGCGATGGATAAGATCTGGAAAAGTAAAGTGATTAGCTTAGGAACGAAGCTGGGTGATAATGAAAGATTCGAAAAGAAGAACATTGGCGTTCAAGAGGAGTTGTTATAGAAAGATCCTGAGAATAGGATGGATGCAGAAGGTCACCAACGAGGAATTATATAGGAAGATACAACTGAAAGAGAAGCTACTGCAGAAGGTTATACAATGGAAGTTACAGCTATTTGGGCATATCTGCAGAATGAATGATGAGTGAAAAATTAAGACCCTGGTATTTGGCATAATGGATGGTCCGCATAGGAGAGGCAGACCCCACAGAAAATGGTAGATGATATAGTAGATTGATGCAGAGCTAGTCTACAGAAACTAAGCCACTCCACACTGGACAGGGAAAGATGGAAGAAAATAGTGAGGGAGGCATCAGACACCAATGGGCATTGAGCATACGGTTGTTGGTGATGATGATGATGAACTTGACATTAAACATTCTTTCCTTTTGATTCCCACTTATAAAGCTCATCGTTTTAAAATGTGTTCTTGAAATGTATCTTCCAAACAACAAATATGTTGAGATTTCAAATCAACACTACTTGCACATATTTTAGGAAACTTCAAAAAATAGACAATTCTGTCAGCTTACACAACACATAAGAGTACTTGATGTTTTATAGCCAAAAAGAAATTACACACCCTGGATCTATGAGTCTGTCAATTCTCTCTCTGGGTAGCAGCTTTCCTCTTGATGTATGAAGCGTCCGTGCCTTTTCTCCACCCCCTATGACACAAGGTCATTCGTTAAATCCACTGTACACACAACTGACTACATCACCGTTAACATTTAATTTATAATGAAAGCAGATCTGAATGCTCAGTTACAAAAATACAGATTTAAAGAGACAATATATTTGACAGAGTTTACATAACCTGATTTAAGATGATGATGCATATAATCCTGTTTGTAAGAATTATTTTTCTTCATTCTTTACTAATGAAGTTTGAAAGCAAATCAACTCTCAACTAAAAGAGTCTATTTGCTGCTGTCTATTTTGACTATGAACTAACAGAACAGCCTGCACTCAAAAACTTAGGGTATGTCTAGACTACATGGCTCCGTCGACGGAGCCATGTAGATTAGGTTTCTAGACATAGGGAAATGAAGCGGCGATTTAAATAATCGCCGCTTCATTTACATTAAAATGGCTGCCGCCCTGTGCCGATCGGCTGTTTGGCGGCACAGCGCGGTAGTCTGGACGCTCCGCGGTCGACAAGGGAAGCCCTTGTCGACCACCCTGGTAAACCTCATTCCACAAGGCATAACAGGGCGGTCGACAAGGGCTTCCCTTGTCGACCACGGAGCGTCCAGACTACCGCACTGTGCTGCGAAACAGCTGATCGGCACAGTGCGGCAGCCATTTTGATGTAAATGAAGTGGCAATTATTTAAATCGCCACTTCATTTCCATATGTCTAGAAACTTAATCTACATGGCTCCGTTGACGGAGCCATGTAGTCTAGACATACCCTTACTTTTCAGGGATGACCGAATTGCTAGGCACACGGACAAAGTGAGAGGCTGAGCTCCATGCTCCCAGGAGGGCTGGGGCCTTGGACGGAAAAGGCAGGGTTGGAGGCAGTCAGCACTCAGCGCCATCTGGACTGTGCTGCGTGGGGCTCCACTGTCAATTTAAAGGACCTGGGGTTCCAGCTGCCACTGCTGCTGTAGTAGCAGTGGTGGCAGATAGGAGTCCCGGGCCCTTTTGAATCACTGGGCCCTGGGGCAACTGCCCATTTTGCCGCTGTTGGCAGGCCTGCTGCAATCAGAAATAGACAGGAACCTATTGGGTCATATTAATTTCCCTATAGTACATCCTACTCTGCTTTTGCTGAGTTCAGCGTTAAATTGCTCAAGCAATGGGGCTCTTCCCATTTCTTCACAAGATTATTCTATAGTGTAGAAGAGCTCATAGTGAACAGCATTTAACAGTCAACTTACATTTTCTTTTGCTCCTTGTCATTTAATACTTTCAGTTATTTCACTTTGGGCTACCCTAAATTATACCTCTCATTCCGTGGTGTTTGACACCATCCCAACACTTATTGCCAGCTGATCATCTTTCACCTTCTTAGTAGCAGTGTCATGTACCATTTTATATTTCCTCAGAAACTAACACTACTGATGTCAGTCAAGGCTAATTCACCCTATCAGGAGGAATAGCTCTAAATGAAAGAGACACATTTATTCTTTAGAACTTTGCCAGACAGCCACCTAATCATTCTTATATGCCTTTTCATTACACTACAGACATTACAGCTTTAGTGACTTCCACAGTCTGAAGGAAAACTATTGCTCAGGAAGAATTTAAGTGAGCAGGTTAAAGCAGAGTGATTGTGCAATACTTGGACACTCTCCTGTCCCCATCTGATGGAAAAGCACAGGAAGATTCACAGAAACAAATAGTCCTATCTCCAATTAGCCCTGAGCACTATTGGGCAGTACTGAGCACCCTTCACATCCATTGAAGTGAATAGGAAACAAGGATATTCAGCACCTCCCAGAAGAAACTTTTGAGCCCAATTCTGCAAGTAAATAATAATGACAAAAATAAACATGCAACCTTAACTCTGCTCCCTTCCATAGTTGTGGAAGAAACTGTATTGAAAGATTTGAGAAACAGCAATTTAACAAATAAACTCTCATTATGCAAACAAAGGGACAGAGTGAAAGTTGGAGGTGCAGTCTTGTCAGTTTGTTGTGCAGCTTTTATGTAGTCGTTTAAAATGTATATGCTTCACTTAGTTGGAATTAGTTAATTTAGATTTTACAATCATGAAGATTAAGCCCTGTGTTTCTAGTTTTTCTATAGTACAAGGCATGGCTAAGTTTCTCAAAGGTCATCTCTGCAAACTGAGGGTATATTAACACTACAATGGCGCAGCCATGGCTGTAGAGCTGTACTGCAGAGGCTTCTTACATTGACAGAAGTGTTTTTTCCAACGAAGTAATAAGCCCAATCCTCCATGAGGCAGTAGTTAAATCAACAGAAAAGTTTTTCCATGTACCTACCTGCATCTACACTGGGTGTTAGGTCAACATAACTACGTCTCACTGGACAAACATTTTTTCAAAGCCCTGAGCAATGTAGCTAGGACAATCTATTTTTTAGGTAAAAACAATGAGAAGTTCAGTAGCACCGTGGGGCGCGTCTACACAGCAGGGCTAACGTCAAATTGAGCTATGCAACTTCAGCTACATCAATTGTGCAGATGAAGTCAAAATAGCTTAATTTGGCTTTCGGCACTTTCTACAAAGCAGGAAGTCGAAGGAAGAACACTCTTCCTTCGACACCCCTTACTCCTCGTGAAATTAGAGTTACCATGAGTTGGAGTAAGAAGTCCTCCAGCTCAACATTATTTTGAAATAAAGGCTTGTAGTGTAGACACTCACTACGTTATTTTGGAATAACATCAGTTATTCTCAAATAATGCTGCTGTGTAGATGTACCCTTAGAGGCTAACAGATTTACTATGGCATAAGTTAAATGGGTTAGTCTCTAAGCTGCACAGGACTCCTTGGGGTCTTTTTTGCAGATACAGACTAAAACAGCTATCCCTCTGGTAATTTTTAGGTGCTGACAGGCCTGATAGTCTAATAGACAAATTGGAAAGACATGTATTTGTCCAGCTGACTGATTATAAAGGCAAAAACCATAGCAACAGACTGGAATGAAGAAGGGAAAACATGTCAGTAAAAGTTTCTTTTTTGTTGTTTGTTTAAAGGAATACTGTTATTAAGTTTGTTAAAAACAACATACTTAGCTGTTCCTAATAACTTAGAAATAAGTGACCGCTGCTCCCTGCTAACACAAAATAACCCATCATACAATAAACTTAAACTTCTCCAGCACTGTATTCAAAATTAAAATCAGTTAAGAAAAACTCTATATAAAACAAATCCAGGGCTACTTTAAATAATGTTCTAAAAATCACACACAGAGAACTTACCTAATCTGATCTTTTCTGCAAGCTCCTGGAGTTCAGTTACTAGGGCTTTCATTCGTTCATAGTTTTCCTAAGTGGGAGGGGAAAATATGAGCATTTCAGCTTTAACCAACACTACTAGCACTATATTTTAATAGAGAATTGGTTCACATAAAAATGGGTTAGTTACTGGTGATATCAAATAGTTTGTTCCTCTTTAAAAAAAAAATCAGATTTTCTTTATACTAATAACAGTATTTTCACTTATTTTTTATCCAAGCATCTCAAAGTGCTTCGCAAACAAGTTTAACAAGAGCTGTAGCGGAGTTAGATTTGCAGACTTGATTTATGTTTCAGTCAATCAGAAATCTGTTTCTGATTGACTGAAACATAAAAGGAGGCTATTGCGAAGGAGGGAGAAAATAGTTGGGGTGGGGAGTGTTACCCCCTAAATTTTAAGTTTTGTTGTTATCCATTATAACACACATAAGAGGATTCATTTCAAACACTAGTATTCCTACTTTGTGCGAAACAATCATCGGTTCAAGTTCCAGCCTAAGGAGAAGTTAAAACTCAGACGGTCTATATTTAGTCCAGCTGGCTGTTTAGGTTTAAGCTAAGACACCAAAATGCTTATCAAAGAAAGAATAAAAATATCCTGGTGTCCTGGACAACATCCTTTCTTTTAATAAAACAGACTTTAATGTTTTTGGATGTGAGTAATCCATTAATGAGCTCATAATTGTTGCCTTGTTTGTTTGCCTACAGAGTCACCACACAAAATTATTAGTGTAGCGGTTTGTACCCTGGTATACCTCAGTAATTAAAGATACTATCCAACCATATTCTAATTAGAGCCTTTAAAAAAGCCAGATAAGAGTCATTCTTTTTTAAATATATAAAATTACAGGGTATAGTAGACAAAGAAGAAAAGACAACAACAGAAACCATTAAGCACTCATTCATATTGAGTTATCTTATTGTTACCCAGTTAGAAAATACAGAACTCTGATTTAGTATCAGCAAAACCACTCCAATTAATTCTGAAAATGTAGAATTGCCAATCAAGGTTAAGATTTCCCAGATATCTAATGAGTCTCACAACAATAGGGCTGTCACAAGTCAACACAATAACCTGACTCACTCCTTTAGTCACAGAAAGGGCACAAGGATAGTGGAGAGAAAGAGGGGAAAACAGAGATGAAGTACACACATACAAATAAAAATACTAAGACAATGTTCATTTTAGTTATTTTAACTGCATACTACATCATAGCAAAAGATCGCTATCTTATCATAGAACCCTAGAACTCAAAGAATCCTAGAACTGGAAGGAACCTCGAGAGGTCATCGAATCCAGTCCCCTGCCCTCATGGCAGGACCAAGCACTGTCTAGATCATCCCTGATAGATGTCTATTCAACATGTTCTTAAATATCTCCAGTAATGGAGATTCCACAACCTCTGTAGGCAATTTATTCCAGTGTTTAATTACCCTGACCATTAGGAAGTTTTTCCTAACATCCAACCTAAACCTCTCTTGCTGCAATTTCAGACCATTGCTTCTTTTCCTATCACAAGAGGCCAATGAAAACAATTTTTCTTGCTCCTCCTTGTAACACCCTTCTAGATACTGGAAAACCACTATCATGTCCCCTCATTCTTCTCTTTTCTAAACTAAACAAGCCCAATTCTTTCAGTCTTCTCTCACAGGTCATGTTTTCTAGACCTTTAATCATTTTTGCTGCTCTTCTCTGGACCTTCTCCAATTCTCCACATCTTTTTTGAAATGTAGTGTCCAGAACTAGACACAATACTCCAAATGAGGCCTAATCAGCACAAAGTAGAGCAGAAGAATGACTTAATACGTCCCAGTATCATATATGCTTTTTTGTAACAGTGTCATACTGTTGATTCATATTTAGCTTGTGGTCCATTATGACCCCTAATTCCCTTTCAGCAGTACTCCTTCCTAGACAATCATTTCCCATTCTGTATATGTGAAACTGATTATTCCTTTCTAAGTGGAATACTTTGCATTTGTCCTTATTAAATTTCATCCTATTTACCTCAGAACATTTCTCTAGTTTATCCAGATCATTTTGAATTTTGACCTTATCCTCCAAAGCACTTGCAATCTCTCCCAGCTTGGTATCATCTGCAAACTTACTAACTGTACTCTCTATGACATCATCTAAATTAGAGATGTTAAATACTGAGTAATTGACTAATCAAATAGTCAATGCATTTTGCATCGACTATTTGATTAGTCAATAGGGCGCCTCCGCCTTTGAAATGCAGCAACAGCCTTAAGGCTGTTGCTACACTTCAAAGGCAAAAGTGTCACGTGGAGCCCAGCATCAGCTGGGGACTCCCGCCCCGACTCTGGGCTCCATGCAGTGCTGCCACTTTGAAATGCCATGGGGAGCGTAGGCTGACCTTCTGTCATGATAAACAGTTATTATGTAAAATAGGTTAATAGGTTGATGATGTTTAATGGTATTTTGGGCTGTTTGGGTAAATATCAAAATGGAGTTGATACGGACAAAATGGAGTTTGCAAGACATGTGACTTTGGGAAAGGGAGGGGTCCTTCCTATGGAGTGGTAAACAAGAACCAGTACAAACTGGATTTTCCCACCTTTCTGTGGATTGAGGGCAAACCACCTCAGAGGGTTTCTTGCCCAAAAGTTTATAGAAGCTCGGACGCAGCCCAGGAGGGGTGCTGTCCACCCGAGTGACAGTGTTCGCACAGGTATTGAGAGACTTGATCCAGCTGCAGACCAGTCCAGAGAGCAGAAGAGGAATCCCATATATCGCCCTCCATCCTGCAAATACCACCTGCCTGCCATCCTCTTCGGGCTTCCTTTAGCATCAGCGAGGGACTCCTCGGTGTACCTCCCTGAGGGCTCTCAACCAGCCTAAGGGTTGTAGGTCCCGAGCAACACTCTCCGGATCCGGTCACTCCAGTTCGAGAAGAGCAAGTAGCCATCTGTAATTGCGGTACAACTTACCTTTATGTTCGCGCTGTCTGTGGTTATATAGAGGGTTTTTACTGTTCACTTTCACTGTTTTGTTGATGGTTATTAGTTTGCGCCAGGCTTCTTCCCCCACTCTTCCTATTTTTGTATACAATCCCTAATACAGTTTCTTCTTGTTTTCACCTTTAATCGGAGTCTGTTTTCCTTTTCCCTTTGTCTTCCTTATGGGCCTAATTCACAGGTGATAGACAGTGAGGGAGGGAGCAGATCTGTTTTCTTTTGACTGGGGCTTTCACCAGCAGGCCACAATTGAGTGTTATCTAGGCCCCAGGGGTAACAGGAGCCCAGTGTCAGGCTGCATGTGGTGTTTCAAAGAGGCAGCACCACGCGGAGCCTGGAGTCAGCTGGGGACTCCCCTGCTGACCCTGGGCTGCATGCACTGTTTCAAAGCAGCAGCACTGCATGGAGCCCAGGGTCTGGCCCCAGACTCCACACGGCACTTCCCCTTTGAAGTACCCTGCCTCTTCCCCCCAACTCCCCCCGCTGCCTCTTTCTCATAGAGGCAGCGGGGACGACGACTAGTCAACTAGACTGTTGATTATCCAACAAGCATTTGCTTATCAGATAGTCAACTAGTCATTCACATCCTTAATCTAAATCATTGATGAAGATATTGAAAAGAACCGATCCCAAAACAGTTCCCTGCAGGACCCCACTTGTTATGCCCTTCCAGCATAATTGTGAACCGTTAATAAATATTCTCTAATAACGGTTATCCAGCCAGTTATGCACCCATCTTACAGTATCTTATGCTTATATTACCATATACTTTGAGAAAAATAAACATTTAAAAAAGAAAAGGTTGCTCTTAGCAGTATGCCTAACTTGTACATTTCTGAACTTACGTTATATAATGCTAAAACAACAAGTAATTTGTCATGCATTCTTCTCTAAAAGAAAACTATCTTTACTTTGTATGAGTACTAGAGATATCTTTTGTAAATATGATAATTTCTAGATACAGCAATGCAAATCTCAGGTGGCAGAAATTACAAATGAATTTTTTTTAACCTCTTTGGAAGCCACACTTGCAAAATGGCTATAGTACCTGATCCTTTGCATCTTGACACAGATTTTCCTTTATTTTCCAGAATTTAAACTTTTATTTTTTGATTACCCCTCTGGTTTTAAGATAGCTTACATTTAAAAGGCCAACTTGTCTTGCTGGATTTACAGCCATAAAGGCAAATACGAGCTAAGGGAAGCGTGGCCTTCATCAGGCACCTTATGCCTACTTTGTGTTTGCACTATTATTCCATGTAATACATTTGTTTCAGACTATAAGTGCCCCATGGCAGGGACCTTGGCTTTTCTATGTTTGTAAAACATCATATACACTTATAGCGCTCTATAAGTAATAATTACTTCTACAAAAAGTTAACAGTTTGCCACCTTACTGCTTGAATGACGTACCAGATGTATCCAAGTAAATGGGCTTGTCCAGGATAACTGGACCTACCTGGCCTATCTTGACGTCCCACTGGAAACGGCTGCCATAATACACAAACTTTGGAAAAGGAGTGAAAAGTTTGTTTAAAAAAAACCCACTCTTAGTCCGGTTTTATTTTTAATTTGAACTCCTAGAGCGCGTGCACACACAGAGATACCTAATGCCAGTTAAGATTACTAAAGTAAAAAATAACTTTTGAACACTTAACTGTATTTCTGACTCCTTTTGTTTATCATATATACTTACTAACGTGTCACAATCACTGTTTTGTCCCCAAATTTACCTTTTGCAAAACAAAACCTAAAATTAATGGAAATGTTTCCATAAATTGTTTTTGTTTGGCTGGCTGGTTCAGTTTTTTATTTTGTTTTTTTATTCCAATGGAAACATTTTAAAATAAATGTACATTCCCCTGCAGGGTTTGCAACCCACATACTGCAGCACTATGAATCAAAAAGTGAAACCGATTTACACACTGTTCAAGCTGGGGAAAAACGAACATACACAAATCATTTAATTAGTGAAAATTAAACTGGATCCTAATTTGTAGAGTTTTAATTAATCCAAGTTTACTAGCACACAGCTTTGTCTGCAGTGTTATGAAGTCAACAATGCCCTTTTTAAAATGATGCACAGATTAGCCAATTTTCATCAACCCATACTTTCCATCCCTTCCAAAATATATTTTTAGATTTTCTCCTTTTTTCAACAGATACTGACTGGCTTAGTAAAAACGTTGGCCCCTCTCTCAATTTACATTTAATTTCCAAGCACAGCGTTGCTTCCAGGTTTCAATATATCACTCAATACCTTCCATGGTATATGACCAACTCTGCTTCTCTCTTTCATTAGTAAAGCTATTGATCAAAAGCATTATAGTGGGATCCGCTCCTGCACAAAACCCAGATGTCAGAACCTGGCTATCTGTCCAAACAGACCTCTTTGCAGAAAAGCTGGAGCTATAGGAGAAAGGATGTTTAATGTGTGCCCTTAGACTCGAAGCTGCTTGGAGCAGTGGCCACCTGCTCCTGGAAGTCTTAGGAGCCACTGGCATGCAATCGGTGCTCTCCCCAAACATAGATGGCAAGCTATATGGGCCTCTGGTGTCTTGGCACCAAGAATAATCCTGGCCCAAGGCCAGGTTAAACCAAAGCTCACTGCCTGCTGCTCACTGCCCCCTCCTCTCCCCCAGGTGACTTAAAACATCTCTAGGGGTTCCCACTGCCACCACTAGTAGTGCAGCAGGGCTAGAGTGGCTTCCTGCTTTTCAGTCCCTGTGGCTGGGGAGAGAAGGCCTCTATGAGTTGCTCTGCCTCCTGGAGCAGTGCACAGCATAGACACACCCCTCCTCCCCTGGGACGCAGGGACACACATGCCAGCTGCCGTGGGGGAAGAGTAGAAGGAAACCACTCTAGCCCCACTGTGCTGCTGGTCACCTGGGAGCAGCAGGGGGCACCCGTGGAATGTATGGGGGAGATGGAGAGCATGTGGGCTGTAGCAGTGGCTAGAAACCCCTCCAGGAGCAACTGGCAGAGGGGGGGAACACAGATAAGTATAGCACCCCCATACACTTTTGTGCACCCCACTCCTTCCAGAGTCCGCGCTCTTTCCCCCCCACACTTTCCTCCTGCCCCTTAAACTTCCCTCTCCCCCCCCGAGCCTGCAGCTAGGACCCCCACTCCCTGCCCCAGGTCAGAGGCAGAGCCAGCACTCAGACTCCATCCCACAATCTGTACCCCTCACCCTCGCCTGCACTCACGTCCCCTCCTGCACCCAAACTCCCTCCCATCGCCCTCTTAGAGCCTTAGGCGGGTGGGGGAAGAGCGTTTGAGGGGGAAAGGAGTAGATTCTGGGTCAGGCCATTCTGGGCACCACCAACATTTCTGCAAACCTGCCGCAGCTGGCCCCGAGCTAGAACCTGAAGTGTACGGCTGTGGGGAGGGGAGACGCCCCTTCACGTGTCCCCTCCTCTGGGTGCCCCTGTGTTCTGGGTTCCCCTCTGGCTGCGTGGGGCGATGATTGACACCGTGTGTGGCCCTGCGGCACTCACAGGCCGGGAAAGGCGTCAGACGGAAGGCCCCGGGACTCAGGTGCCGAGCGAGCAGGAGCCAGACGCTTTCAGCGGGCCGGAGCGGGGCCCAGACAAGCCGCAGAGCCCGGCCTACCTGGTAGAGCGGGGAACCGGCGTCAGGCTGCGAGCCCACCGCGGCCACCCTGTCCCCGTGGTACGCGCGGGCTAGCGCCACGGCCCGGCGGCACAGGCGCTGCCCCAGCCGCCACTTCAGGCCCGCCAGCATCGCGGCGCGGAAGCTGCGGGATCGGCAGCGCCAGCGGCAGCTTCCCCAGCCTGTAGCCGGCTGCCCCGCCACTCCCCCGCGCTGCAGCCAATGGAAAGCGCGGGGCCGAGCTGCGGCCTCGGCAGGCGGCAGAGGCTTTCTCCCGCTGCTGAGGTCAGAGCTCGGCCTCCCCACAGGAGCGGGAGCCAGTAGCCTGGGTGCAGCGCTGCCTCTCACAGCGCTGCCGGGCCCTGCGCTGGGGAAGGAAGGGGCCGAAGGCTAGACAGCTTGTCCAGTCCAAATGCGGCCATGGAGCTGCAACCAGAGCCGCTTGCTGGGACGGGCAGAGGTGCGCTGTCTACTGACCTACTCTAAATCCACTGTCTGCTAGTTATTAATGATGTCTTTCTATCTGCTCAATTTGTCTGATTAGACGGAGAGCCTGGCTTAAGCCTACCACTACAGGTACAGCTCAACTTCTGCCCTACACCCATGTAGGAATTTTTTCTCCTTTGCTTCAGTTATGCAGGACACAGCAGTCAACTATAACCATTGGCATATTTTTCAGTGACCCAATGTGGTGAGGAAATGACACACTAACCTTTCAGTCTACCACAAACTCGTTCAGCAATCATTCTGGACCTGTTAGGCCTGTAAACGAATCTTTCCTTGAGATGGCTGGTGAATGGCTTCATGAGCCAGGGGACTAAGGAGTAGACTGAGGCCCCTACCATTGCTACTGATATTTCAGCATGACCCTGCTTGAAGTTTTCTGAACAGTTCTGTGTTCTTGAGGAGACCATTATGAATCTTCTCTGATTTGCCAGAGTTGACCGGTTAAAATCCATGATGATCCACCATTGGCTGCTTAATCACTTAAAAGCAGTACTTTTTTTGTGACAGTACTGCCTGGTACACAGTACCAGCAGCTTCAGTCAGAGCTCAACAACTTTTCCCCTGGAGTACCAGCACTTAAAAAAAAAAAGCACTGCATAAAAGTATACCTTTGTCTTGATATACTCTGGGGCAAAACGTGCTAGGGCCAAAATAGGGATGTGTATGGTCTGCTGCTCCACTAACATTTGGGAACCTACTGCTCATCATTCCAATCTTGCCTTATGAGGCAATCTCACTATAAATAGTGCACATTTCTTGAGGCCAAAAGAAGTGCTGAAAATTAGGGGTGAAGTTATTTTGGAATGGAGACTGTTGCATTATGGGAAGTTGGCCCCTTGCTTCCAGCCTTAATGAAAAATTTCGACCTAATATAAACCCCTCGACAAATATGAACGAGTGCTTGTCTCTTTTTGTAACCAAAGCGGTAAGCTATGGAATACTGCACACTGATCTGGATTTAAAGCGTTCACTGCTTAAAGCAATGTTTTTTTCCTTAAAGAAGAACTTGGATTAAAAAGATTTGGTCTTTTCAGCTTAGAAAAGAAGAGACTAAGTGGGGATGTGATAGAGATCTATAAAATCATGACTGGTATGGAAAAAGTGAATAAGGAAAAGTTATTTACTTATTCCCACAATATAAGAACTAGGGGTCACCAAATGAAATTAATAGGCAGCAGGTTTAAAAACCAAACAAAAAACAGGAAGTTTTTCTTCACTCAGCGCACAGTCAACCTGTGGAACTCCTTGCCAGAGGATGTGGTAAAGGCTAGAACTTTAATAGGGTTCAAAAAAGAGCTAGCTAGATTCATGGAGATTAGGTCCATCAGTGGCTATTAGCCAGGATGGGTAGGAATGGTGTCCCTAGCCTCTGCTTCTCTGGAAGTGGGAGACAGGGGAAGGATCACATGAGGATTGCCTGTTGTGATCCCTCCCTCTGGGGCATCTGGTATTGGCCACTGTTGGCAGATAGGATACTGGGCTAGATGGACCTTTGGTCTGACCCAGTATGGCCATTCTTATGTTCCTTATTGGTGCAATAATGTTCAGTTGCTAGTACTCAGTGTTGTAGACTTTCCCTTTTACTTATGGAGATTGTTTTAAGGCTCCATTCATAGAGCTACGTAGACATTCTGTCACATTGTCTTTTTTTCAACACCTGAAAGTTAGGCACATACTGTAATTTACAAAACTTGTTTAGTGTCAAGGTTCCCTATAAAGGAATAGGGACAGAGAAGTCTCTTATACCACAATTCTCAAAAGCCACCAAGTAGTGGGAAGATGCTTAAATAGCCAAGTGGAGAAGTTTGAGAGGGGGGAGTTCGATCTCTAGTGTCTTATCTGCATGTTTTAAGACAGCCTTCCGCTCTGGTGCTGTAGTGCCTGTTGTGGTAGTTTCACATTGCAGTAAAGTACATATATATGGCCAGTAGGGATGTTAGCAGCTAGTTGGCTGTTTAACTGAAAATCAATTATCGATTAACAGTCCCAGTTAACTGCAACACTCCTCCTCCCCACTTGCCCCATGTGCTCAGACCACCAGTCTGAGTTTTAAACCAATAGCATGCAGGGGAGCTGTGCTGCTAACTCTTGATTTTTAAACCAGTTCCCCTTGCGGACAGCATCCCGCCTGCCACCCCACACTGCTGCCTCTGATACAGAGGCAGCAGCACAGGATGGCACGAGGCTCCCCGGGAGTGCACTGGATGCTCCTGGGAGGTGGGGGGGAGGATATATTTTAATAACCATACAACCTCTAAGAATTGTTGCAGCTACACAATTACTAAAATTAACGATTTCTAAAATCCCTAATGGCAATCAGTATTTTCTGGTGTTTCTTTTAACTAATGAAGATGTGTTCAAATAAGGTTTTTTCCAGTTTCATCCTGAAGAGAGAAAATACCTTGATATTGTTTATTCCTACAGAAATAACTTATAAAAATGCAGCATTATAAACGTGGTTGCAGGGGTTAAGAAGTTTGAGAGGACAATCCATTAAATATAAATGCTGTAGCTCTGGTAATTGAATATGGTAAGAAGTAGTGAAACCTTTCAGTGGCTTTGTATGTTTTAGTATTTTTTAAACTATTTTATATACATACCTTTACACACACATGCAGGACTTCTTTTAAAAGAATTGTATCTGTAGAAGATCGAAATTATCTACCTTTCCCTATACTGAATATCATATGCTCCAGGCAACATTGTTACAGAACTACTGGAATATAGTCCAGTGCTAAAAGAGATTTTTGCATGATTAATTTTTTCAGGTAGAATTACACAGAATCAGTTTATAAATGTATAGCATGGACTTCCCCCTCACTGTTCCCCAAACAAACAAACAAACAAAAAAAACCACACTTTAGAAGGGCCTGGAGACATGATCAGCCCCTAATGTTTTTGGAATTAATGAAAAGTTAGTACAGAGCATGCAGATAAGTATGCAGGCCAGGGTTTTCAAAAACTTTCAATCCTTCTCCACCAAAAAGAATACCTTTTTGGAACCAGAGGTTCACAAATCAAGTTTTAATTTTTTTGATGTCCTGGCAGTCTAGAGTATTTACATGAAGAAAAACACTGGAACATTTTTCATACTAATCACAGGCTCTAAATTAAGCTGTGAATGGAAAAACTAAAGTTTTCAAAATAAAAACAAAGGCAATTAAAAGAAGGTTGCAAAAGCTTGGCAACTAAGGGACAAAATCTATTCACCAACCATAATAATAATGTAAGTAAAATGTTTCGATAAAGAACAGAGAGCAAAACATAGCATTTATACTATTTTGAGAACGTGAGCCATTCAACTCATTACCTTTAAAAGTGTATTTTTTTGGTTCATTATAAACTTGTTTATTTTTAAAAGCTGAGTTAGATCAAGTGAGATCAGATACATAAGTGATATAAAAGTATTTATTCACATAATTTACATATAGAACAGACTGCTTTCTTTGAATCCAAAAGCTTACACATGAACAATATTCCGACAGTGTCTGTGAAAGAACACATCAAGGAAAGCAGTCCTTTGCCACATCTTAACAGAAATGATAAGCCATTGATCAGTGCAACTTAACACAGGGTGCTGTTCTGTATCCTTCCATCGCTACGACTTATACAACTTTCATTCCAGCACGGAAAACACACATTACAGAAATGGGATTCACTTCAAAAGATACTGGTAACAAAACACACATGGTTTGCTGTTAAAAAAACCAAAGTCCGTTGTCCCTTCTATTTCACAGGGATAAATAAGGCACCATAAATTTTGTTGTCTCTGATTATCATTTATGACATACAAATTATTTTTAACCTGTCATTTGAATTGCATCTGAAATACTATGAATGAGTCTGTACTGTTTTAGCAGGTACTTAGAATACATTATTTTATAGCCTCCTCCTCCACAAATCATTTTGAGAACATATCAGTGGGGGTGATCTAACTGCTTTATCTAATTCTAAAATGCAACAAGCCCAATGTAACAACAAAATATTTGCATACAAGAACCGGACTCTACAATATGCACAGTAGCCTTAGCTACATGTATACAGTGTTAATATATTACTGTAATGTTTACCATAGAAGGAGAAAAAACACAAATATGGGTATTTCAAATTAAAATGAAGTAGTCAAACCATGAGACATTCATCTCAAACTGGACATGAGACTGGATCAATGTGTACAGTCATTTTTTGAATTCAAGTTGTCATTTACTTGAAAAAGAGGGAAAAAATATTCTGTTTGACAGTTTTCCCTTTCCACTGTTGCATTAAAATTTTAACTGCTTCTCACATTTGGCTGCTACAAAACAAGCAATCTGAGCTTCTAGTTTAATGATTCCTAACAGCTGGGCTATTTTTGCTTATTATTCAAGTCTTGAGGGCTCTTTTTAGAAACTAAGTCAAAAAAATAACTTCTGAAAGGATAAAAATTCAAGTCTCAGCTCATGACTCAAGAGGAATCTGATAATTATAGTTAGGAAATAATTATGGATTTGCTAGTAAATCACCACCACCTTGGCGCTAGGGGACCAACGTGGCAGCACCCCAGCTGCTCTGCCCCAGACTTCCCCAAGTCAGCCACTGCTGAAACTGACCAGCGGCTGACTCCGGGAAGCCCGGGGCAGAGCAGCTGGGGTGCTGCCGGGGTGGTCCCGCAGCGCGGAGGGGCGGCGCTAGGGGACCAACCTGGCAGCACCCCAGGTGCTCTGCCCCAGACTTCCCCAAGTCAGCCACTGCTGAAACTGACCAGCGGCTGACTCCGGGAAGCCCGGGGCAGAGCAGCTGGGGTGCTGCCGGGGTGGTCCCGCAGCGCGGAGGGGCGGCGCTACAGGACCAACCTAGCAGCACCCCAGCTGCTCTGCCCCCAGCTTCCCCAAGTCAGCCACTGGTCAGTTTCAGCAGCGGCTGAATCGGGGAAGCCGGGGGCAGAGCAGCTCCAACTGTCCGGCTGCCCGGAGCACTTCCGGGTTCCAGATGGTGCTAGACCATCAGGGGTGCCGGACCATTGGATGCCGGACCACTGGAGTTTTACCGTACTCATCTTGACATATGGGACATTGTGTAAATCCCATTTTCTGAAAGTCTATTCTGCATCCTTGATTTCCAGTGGCGAATGTTTAATCAAAGAGAAAAATGCAGATTTTACCTAAGTCTAATTTTCAATACCTACTTACTATTTCAAAAAGTCAAGAATTTAAGAATGAAAATGTATATTTATCTTTTAGAAGAATGCCTGATTTTTTAAGAATTGAGACCATGTGACTCTATTAACCCCTCATGGCAATTTTTTCTCATTACATAAGTGAAAGTTAGTCTTCATGTGACAAACCAAATACCATCCTAAAACTAAGTTCCAGCACTGGGGGACAAAAAACTTAGACAGGAAATAGGAGGAAAACCTTTATGAGTTAAATGTTTCAAAAGTGGCAAATCCTCAAAACTACTTCATTCAATAGTTCTAGGTTCGAATCTGCTCACCTTTACTCTTAATTGGAATTTCCTCAGTATAAATTAGATCAATGGAGTTATATGAATATATAAAGACAGCGCATGAGCAGAATCCAGTCTATTGTATTAAATATTTAATTTAGAAAGAAATCTGCATTTACAATTGGAGATCTGTCCATCTTTTCCTCACCCCCAAATCAGATAGATGAAGGATAGCATCTTTTAATACATTAAAATTAAATAGTTTTTCATGTTTATCTCTGTACATTTAAAAGGGATTAAATATTCTGCTTTCCAATGATGACCTTAAGCTTATGCATCTGTGAATTTGTCATTACAAATATACATACTTTGGAGAAGTCTATAAAATAATCAACAATAGAAAACTTCTCTATGTATTTACAACACTAATCTTTTAGAATTGCTTCTCTATCTACAGAGATAAATATGAAGATTAATTCTCCTTCCTGGAGTGGAACTTCACAAAAAGAAGTATAGCAAATAACTTGTAGTAATGAGCCCCAAAAGCTTCAGCATTATGATTTGAAGGGATATTGGCATGTGGATAGTCATTTATTCATTGCACTTCTTGAAGGTAGTCATGTCCCTAAGCTGGTTCTAGAAAAGTTACCATGTAAACCAACAGCTGCTGTTCAGTCTCATCATGCCAGTCCAGTTCTGACATGTTTGAAAATGCTCAGATTACCCAGAATGAGGGGCAAAATGATTTTGTTCTCCAACAGTGCTTGTTATTCTCCATTAGTAAGTCTGGAAATAAATTAAGACTAAGGAAGAAAAAGGAGAATTCACAGCAACCCATCTATACACAGTTCCATTGTTGCACTGAATTCTTAGATTCTAAAGCTTTATTCTGAATCATCTACCTCCATAAAGATATCACTGAAAAAATATTCTGAGATTCTGGTTGGCTCCTCTTCTTTCTCCTGTCCTTTAGCACAAGAAGCTTGTTTCTCAGAAGACTCAGAAGAAACCTAAGGGAAAAAAAAAAAAAAAAGCTGCACTTACAAGTTTTAACATCTACGGAGATTTGCTGTCTCTCATGAATCTGTGCCTCATCTTATGTCTGATGGTAAGTTTCAGAACTCACTTAAAATGCAATAGGCATTTCCACTGTTAATATAATTGTTTCCCCAATCAAAATTCTTTTGGCAAATAATCTGAGCTACACCAAGAAAAACTGTAGTACAATCATCCTCAAAATCTCCAATTCGTTTATGCAGTTGGGTGGATTGATTTTATCTGATTAAGCTATTACCTGTAATATTTATTCTTTAAAAATCTAAAACGTAATGGAATTCTACTCTTGAATCCATGCTCCTGAGTAGGGATGTAATAGTGTAGTTAATTAACTGATTAACCAATAAGCAAACGCTTATCGGTTAATGCTACAGACTACACGCATTTCCTCCTCCCCTCCACCACTATTAAATTTTAGCAGGCTCGCCAGCAGCCTGGCTCAGTCCCAGCTTGTGCCAAATCCAGGACCTACCCCCACTGCGGCTCTTTGTTTAAAAGTCTATTAGAAGCCAGGTGGGCAGACAGCCCAGTTCCAGCTCATGCTGGGTCTGGGAGCTCAGATCCCCCCCCGGACACAGGCTGCTGTCACCCTGTGCGGCTGACTCTGTATGTGAGGCAGCAGTGCAGGATGACAGGCAGCTGGTCCATGAGGGGAGCTGGTTTTTAAAACTGGTTCCCCTTGCAGATCAGCTCCCACCTGGAACTGTGTGCTGCTGCCTCTCAGATAGAGGCAACAGCATGGAGTGGCAGGGGGCTCCTTGGGAATTGGGCCAGAGCACACTGGCTGCCAGCCCCACCCCCAGGGACTATAGAATAGTTGAGTAACTGATAAAAAAATCCATGAGGTTTATCGACTATTCAATTAACCAATATTTAACATCCGTACTTCTGAGACAGATGTACAAATTTTCACAGCTCCTAGACACACATGCTATTTCTGGTAAGGTAATAACAGAAATGAGATCTGCAATATTATAATACATAAGCAACAGGGGTTAAGTACATTTGTACAGGAGAAGACCATGTGGCTGCTTTGCAAATTTCATTGGCATACACAAGCCAGAGGCAGACACGTAGTAGTATGTGTTCTGAAATACAAAATGTGAGCTGGTATAATCTTCAAAACAGAGTTGTCAGGCTGCTGCAGCAAGATGTAATCAGATATGGTTCATTTGGTAACAAGCTCAACATATTGTCAAGTAATAAAAACTGTGTGGATTTGAGGGCTTTAGCATTTTCAAATAAAAGCCTAGAGACCTTTTTACTCTCAGTTTTGTCAGAAAGGACATTCAAGTTAGTGGGAAATGTTGGCAAGACTATTGACTAAGGTGAACCTCCAAAACCTCTTTCGGGGACAATTTATTAGGGATTAAATAGGGGTTTCAAACAATTATCCTTAAGTTCTCTCTAAATTGTGTGGCTGGGCAGCTGCCCAGTAAGATATCAAGTGCTGCACAAGTTAACTGTCCCTCCACCTATTGCTGTGCTGCTCCTGCTTTCTGACTTGGAGCTGTTCCCAGAGCCTCCTGATTGCTTTGCAAAGGAGGGGAGGAAGGGAGCATGCTGATGTCAGGTCCCTCTCTCCGCCCATGTACCCCATCTTTGCCAAGTGATGGCAGGGATGTGACAGGGAACAGAGGGAAATTGCTGGTGGAAACTATGTACTGATCTACTTAAAAGGGCAACATAGCAGCAAATCATAGGGCTGCAAAGAAAAAGTAGCACTCAGGATTTTAGTGAGGCTCCACCAATTGGGCTTCATTTTGCCATCATCTGAAATTCTGTGCTTTAATTGACGTGTAAACAATAGGAAGACAGTAACCTCCATAGAGCTGTAGAGCCCCTCACAGATACAAAATTTTGCTTCCATGGTTGCAGATACCTGTGGATATAAAGTGGCTATCTGCGGCTTTGTAGAACTCTACAAAGCCTCTTTTGGTGGAGTGTGAGGGCTGGGTATTTTGTAAAATAAGAAAAAAAGGGGGCCCCTTTCAGTAAGGAATGCAGTCCAGGAGACGTATTCTCCCACCCTGGGTCCACGTCTGGGACTGGGGCAATAGCCTGACTTCTCCATCAGTACGCAGCTTCACATCAGATCTGTCAACCAGGACTCTACACTTCAGATACTTTGAGTTTTAGTCCTCTGACTATAACTCAGAACGGGAGGAAGCTGCTCCACTTCTCCAAGAACTCAAGATGATACACTTCTTCCCCATGCGCTGCAACTGCACTGGGAAGGTCCTGCCAGGCAGGCTATCAATTTACTTGAAGGGGCAATGCACGTCTCAGTCAGTCTCACACACAGTCACATTTACTTCCTCCCAACATATACTTGTATTATTGTTACTTTCAAAGTGCTATTATTTGAGTTTTTGACTAGTCTGTTCATTTAATAATTTTCATTTCTCTCTTAAGCTTAACTTAATTCTAGTTATTTCCAAAATGTCCTGACTGAAGTAATTATCCATATGGTAACTTACAAAAAATACATATACATATCTTTTTGTTTCTGTTGGTGGTACAGATCAGCATATTACCTCAATAATTTGGTGCCTATAACAAAACCCATTTCACACAGGTATGGAAAAAAATAGAGGGAATATTATGTTGGGATAAGTGTCCTGTTTCACGTTTGCTTAATGAGGAAAATGTAAAATGACCTTCAGAGATCAGAACAGAGAACTGGGTAGATTTAATATTAACAAACACAATTTTCTTCTTAAGGAGAGGAAAAACAGTACAAATGAGATGGGATGAAATCAAGCAGCTGCATTTTTAACTGTTCAGTTATGGTTCCCACTACACTTTCCAGGAAGCATGAAACCAAACATCTGGCTCCTTTAGGTAAATAGCAAACAGGGAATTTTCAGAGACAGATGTGATCAGCTCCCTGGGTCTGCTCTCCACCTTATGTGCTCAAAGCAGTGACCTCGAATTCCTGATTTAAGATAGAAGTGAAGGCTAAAACTGGGAGAAAAAACATTTCAAAATTTAAAATGCCTTTTGTTATTGGAGCTTTGCTCTAAGACAGCAGTTCACAAACTTTAGCAACCCAAGGACCCCCATTTTGGTTTAAATTTTTTCATGGACCCCCTAGCCAGCTCCTAATTTTCCTTTGGGGTGCTCAACCCCTGTTCAGTCCCAGGACCTGTTCCCACTCCACTCCATCTCTTCTCACTCCTGCTCCTCCCTTCTCCCTCCCAGTGCCTCCTGCATGCCACTGAACAGCTGTTCTGCAGCACCCAGGAAGCAGTGGGAGGGAAGGAGAATTGATCAGTCCCAGACATAACTTGCAGACCATCTGGACGTCCCCAGCTTGAGAACCGCTGCTCTAGTAGATTCCAACATATTAAAAAAAGGCATATAATTGTGGTTTGTTTGATCCTATCATTCACCATAGTCATTTTGTTCAACTTCTTGACATACAGATAAGCAAAAGAAGTCCACAATTCTACAAGAAAAGTCACAGTGAACACTTCACACACACAAATGGTTATCCCTTATTAGTGCTTTATATTTCATACAGACACAATGTTCATAGGTAACCATATGTACCTGAACTGCAGCACTGCCTATATTCTCACATTCAGCAGAGGATGGCAGGCTCGTAGAGGGAAGGGAACAGGACTCCTGAGTGTCTGTAGTGTTCTCAGCAGATGGAGTTGTTTTTTTCAGACTTTGACTTGAGGCAGCTATGAGAGGTTTTCGTAGTCTCTGTTTATTCCCTTTAGCATCCTCTCCAGGTTCAGCATTACTTGATTTACAAATTAAAGATAAAAACCCCAGAGGTCTTCGGCCAGCCCTATTCAAAACAAAAATTAACAGAGCTTCAAGATTTATATAATACTATCAGCTTGCTTAATGAAAAAGGAGTAGAACTCCTGCTTCTATTTAATGAGAGTATGACTTATAATCTAATAGCAAACATTTCTGAATTATATGAGTATGAATAAACATTCTAAAATAAATCATTTGGAATAAGTTAATCAATCAGGAACTGTTTTGTTCATTTGCAACTTTTTTTTGTTTTGTTTTTTTATTTTCTGAATTGGAAAATACCACAAATTTACCAGATGACTTAAATAGCACAGAGCGGAGAAAGCTCCCGGTAGAGCTGTAAAAGTCTTCAACAGCCTCCATGCCAGCACAACATGAAAGCTGGAGCCCATCTCTCATATTCAAGAATGGCAATGTAAGCTCTCAGATCTCCTGGCAAAAGAAACAGCTGCAAAGGAGATCTGACAGCTTCTTGCCACAAGAACAGGAAACTCCTTTCCACAGGCCTCCTCTAATGCATCATATGAGGGAGGAATCCTACCCTCCCAAGGGCAACCTAGAAAGAGTCCCAGAATTCAGAAGGAAGGCACTCCTTGCAACAGGATCAGCACCAGATCGTCACTCTAGCAACATCAGGATAGCCAGTCGCAGTGAACTGTTAATGTTAATTCAGGAACAAAAAAATCTGGGGCAAAGGCCCAGAAACATTTTTTAGACTAATCTCTGAAGTGGGGACTGTCTTTTTCTATGCATGAATATCACTTACATCTGTGATTGACACTAGAATACAAATAAGCAACAACTAAACTCTGCTCACAACAATGATGACAGGAGAGGAGAAATCATGGGTCAACAGGTAATGGTAAAAGCTACCAGGACAAGAAAAAACAAACAGAGGGTTACAGATGACTGTAGGTAGAGTAAAATGATGAGTAAATAAGTGATAGTTAAAGGAACAGAACTAAACATAAGGGGAAAGGTAAATCAAAAGATATAAAAAGGAACATATGAAGCAATAAAAAAAAAGTCATGCTGCATCTTCTGTTTGTTGTCTAGACTGTAAACTCTGTAGGGCAGTGTTATGTCTTAACATAGCTCTAAAGACTGAGTACACGAACACTTAACTGAAAAAAATGAACAAAACAGGTACATTTATACAGTAGAGTCTGATTATCCGACCTTCGGTAATCCGACATTGCCGCGGACCATTGTCAGCCGAGCACAGCACGAGTATGCGGCCCCCAAGGCCAGCTGCCCTGCGCTGCTATGCCGCGTGCAGCCTCCCCAGCTGAAGAGACTCCAGCAGCCTCCCGCGGGTCAGAGCCTCCTGCCAGCGCCGCTTGGTCCCCATTCCTGCCTGGCCCCTTCCCTCCCTGCAGCTCCCGGGTGCAGGCCGGAAGAATGGCGCCCCGCTCGCTGCTCCGTCGCTCTCCTGGCGCTGCTGATGCTGCCGGCGCCGCTTGGAACCCATCCCTGCCTGGCCCCTTCCCTCCCTGCAGCTCCCGGGCACAAACACTTAACTGAAAGCATTTACAGGGTCATATGCTCCCTCTCTAGATTTTTGCTAGGGTTCACACCAGAATGTGGCCAGCAGCAGCCTTTCATCATTGTGCAAGAGGAAAAGTACTGGAGCTTCTTCCAGCCATGGGAGGAAGGGAAGAGAAGGAAGGGATGACCTGGCTCACGTCTTTGCAGAGTTCATCTCCTCTCTCCCTGCCCCCTGTTCTCATGGTTGGAGGCAGCTTGTCCCTTCCTGCCTGCACAGTGCCAAAAGGCAGCTAATACCTCCAGGCTGCTGCTGGGCAGTGACATAACCCACCTACTTCTTGGCTGCCAGCTACAGCGCAGGCAGGCAGGGATTAAGCTCTAAGGATTCATTATGTTGTGTACCAGAACCAGAGGAACCTGACTGCAAGGGCTTAATTGAACCTGGGCAGCTAGGGAAGGGTGCCTAAAGTACGGAGCAACTCTGCATTGCCTTGGGGCAGGAGAAGATGGTGCTAAGGGGGCTGCTGTGGCGCTGACAGGATGCAAAGAGACTGGAAATCGATTCTCCCACTATTCCGAGCTTAGTTGAGGGGTGAAGGAGTTTCCCTGTGCCAGTGTTATGCAGGGCTTTGGCACATGCAGGGCTTGGCTCCTTCTGGCCAGTGCCCTGGGTCTTGAGCTTTCCTGGGTGGGGTACTAGCCAGCCAGAGGCAATGGGGGAAGAAAGGAAGGAGCCTGCTATCCAGGCTGTTGGTAAGCGGAGCACTCCAACCAGGGGCTGGTTTTCTGCACAGCATGGAGTGGGACACACTCTGCCCGGGGTAACATGGAGAATTGGCAGGGCTGGGCTGTGTCTGTGCGTGTGTGTGTGTGTGAAGGGGCAAAGCAAAGGGGACAGTGAAAGGGGGAGCATATAAAGGGCAACAGAGGCAACATGTAACTGGCTGCTGCCTGGCACCTGCCCACTCTCAGCAGCCATCACAGCTTGGAGTGCATGGCCAGTGCTGGCCAGAAATGGGATGGGAAGTAGGGGGTGGGGCCCTGCTGTCAAAGTCAGCACACAGAGGGAGTGATGCTGCCAGACCAGTAAGAGGAGCAGCCAGCTCTGCACATTGCAACTTTACCCTACCACCAGCCTTGTACACCCACCTTCATTACTGGCCACTGAACCTCCCCCACTCACTGCTGGTGAGCAGGCAGCTGGCAAGCCAGGATCCGGCTAGCAGCTGGACCTGTCTCTACTGATGGGGGGCATGGAGAGAGGGATAGAAAATGTAGGAAAATTTGCTTATTTTTAATAAGCAGGACACTTCCAAGAGGGCTTAAAAATGGGACCTCTAATCACCCTAAGAATACTTCCAAGTGATCCATCTATCCTTTCTAGTTTTTTGCTGAGGAAAAGTATGGACAATGTTCTAGTATAAGGGTTTTTAAACCTGGAATCACAACTACCCTGCCCTTCTCACGATGTTAAGTAGAAGGACTACCATATGCAAGTCCTGATAAGAAGGGAGTCTTCAGTATGAAAAGATGAGAACAAGTGCTTCAGAAATACCTTGGCATCTGGGTTCTTGAAGAGGCAGCTGTGCTTTCAACATGTCCCGAATGTCCAGATGCACAAATATCCATAGAACTTTCTTGCTCAGTTGCTTTTTCTTTTCCCTCCTGTTCCATTCCTGACACCAACTCATCAGAACACCTGCATGCCGACTCTTCAAGTGGTTCAGTTCCTAAATTCTGAAAGGATTCAGATTGCCCTCTTTCTGCAGTTTTAGACACAACTGTAGAGGTAGGTCGTTTTTTCTTCTTTGAAGTTTTCAGTTTTCCAGAAGTTTTCCCTTTAAGTGAAAAAATTAATATTACGCATAAATGGGAAATGTATGAGACACACAACCCAGGCTGGAGAGATTTAAGGGGACACAGATCCCCCTGAATGCATCCCAGGGGGATCTTGTCACATTCAAATTTTCTTTTAAAAATAGATCATATTTTGGGCCTGAAAACCTTACCTTCACACAGATATTAGAATTGAAAAAAATAAATTAGGTCATGCAATCTGTATCAGCCAGGGCAGAATGCTCCCTATTATACTTTCTAAGGCTTGGCTCAGTCATCTTGAATTTTTCCAAGACATAGGCTTTCAAAATTTCTTTTGGCAGATTACTGCAAAACTTTAAAGTAGTACTCTGAAATCCCCTATACAAGTTTAAAGTGCTAAACAACTCTCACAATCTACTATTCAATCTACAATTTTCCCCTTAATTTCATCCGACTGTTTTTACAATTACATCCCTTCTCTTCACATTAGCTCAAATGTTATGTCTTTATTGTTTCCATCCTTCAAATATTTGTAGGCTAATCCTTCTTTCAGTTAAGCCTTTTAAACTAAGAAAAGGCTTTAAATCTTCCTCAGACATCAGTCCCTCTAGTCTCCTGTTCTTTTTTCCGGTTGTTCTTCTTGGAACCCCTTCTAACATTTTCCTGATATTTCCAGTAATGAGGTTACTGTAACCAAACCAGTAATGAAAAATAAAATCACGATTGTTAAGTTGTGTAGAGAAGGACTATAATTTCTGACAGAATGCCTTCTGTGCATGCAAACTATAGACCCAATTCAGAACCACTGAAGCCATTGAAAGTCTTCTCATTGATTTTTAAATATTTTTAGATCCAAATGTTAGATCAAGCCTGGTATGATTCCGATTCTTTATTTGGTTACAGAGATACTAAAAATAGGGCATCTCCACTGTATTTATGAGGTCCCACATAAAAACATTGTGTTCTATCTGCTGGGACGTCATAACAGCTAAGACAGGGCCTAACCTGATCTGGTTAGAATTGCAAATGCACAAAGACAGTTTGGCATACTGCAGTTCATTGTTCCATTCCAAACATGAGGAAACATTTGCCAAACAGAAAACAGCAAATTTAGTACAGGTTGACCATCCCTGGTCCTAGACTCTCTGGTCCAACTGGGCCATAGATATTTCTGGACTGCTGAGCCACGGGAGCCTAGTGGCCCAGAGGCAGGGGAGCCTGACGATCTGCAGACAGATCCCAGGAGAGCCCGGAGTCCATCAGCAGAGGGGCCAACCACCCCTGGTCTGGCTAACTGCCTCCTTCAGGACCGGTCAGGTACCGAGGTGCGGGACCAGAGAGGTCCGAAATGTAGCAAAAAAATATTTGCCAATTTAAGAGTTTAGTTTTCTGATCTCTCTTGTTTAAGTTAAATACCGGAACAAAACTGTTCAGTTAAGTAACGATGTAACAACTCATCCTTCAATTGACAGTAATTTAGTATGTATATGTCTGTTGGTGCTGTCTTGTTCAGAGGTATGTTCTTTTGACAAGTACTAAATGAAATTCCTAACCAGGTCAGCTAATTAAATAATTCTTTTTTTGCTCTGTATTTGAGAGCTTTCTGTTGCCCTTTATATCAGGGGTGGGGAACCTTTTATGGATCGGGGACTGCTGACCCACAGAAAAATCAGGCAGGCAGAGGGCAGCGGGGACTGGAGTGCCAGCATGGGCTTCCCATTGCTGAGGGGCGGAGGGCTAGATCCAGGCAGCTGGGGACTGCATCTGGCTCCAGGGCCTTCTGTTCCCCACCCCTACTTTATATACAAGTTCCTAAAAAGTATACTGAATATAGAATTTTCTTCTATATATATGTCTGAGGCATCTTTTGCTGGTTCATTTTTAGGGTTTTTAAAAATCCAATACCATAAAAATCTTACTTTTATAAATGAGCAAATTAAAGGTAGCTCTTAAAGTTCATCTTATTTAAAGCTCCAAGTATAGTACTGTTTTTGTAACCAGTGGAATAACAACATGAATATATAAAATTCTGCCAGACGCCTAATCCGATGCAGGTATTTGAAACTTGAGTGAATAGAAGATATTTTCCCCTTATGAGTAAATGGCCACAGGTAAAATTAGCTTGCAAAAATGTCAGTTTTAACTACCATTTACAAGAGACTTCATATGCATTAGATCTCAATGATTCACCTACCAGCAATTTTCCTTGGAGCATTTGTTGATTTAAGTGAAGAGTCCTGTATTAAAAATATTTAAAAGTCAATTTCTCTTTTCAAAGAAGCTGCACTATGAAAGCTAGCAAGAAATAAAAATACTGTACATTTACAGCTGGGGACAAACAATAGGAAGGAAAACATCTTTAACTCTCAAGAACATGATGGGACCTCATGTCACTTGTGAACTCTAGTGTTATTGAAAAAGCAGGCTTTTGGGGTATTATCAGAGTAGTCATGACAGGGGCCTCCAGTTCAGAAAATATAAGAGCAATGAAGGTGCAGGGGAATTTTCAAAGTTCCCACTAGAGCCATTGAAATCACAGTGTAGAGTTTCCCACACCTCCAAAAATATTGTACTTAACAGCAAAAATACATGTAAGTTACTCCCAATAATTTGGTTACCGCACAGGATAGGAAATTTGTCCAGCTCCCCTAGTAAAGAGGGCTGGGGACATTCCTAGCAACATAGCTTTTTTCTGTAATGATTTTTTTCCAAGAATCATGAAGCTCCTTTCCCTGAAACAAAGCAGCTACATGACCAGTAGATACCTGAAGCTTCTCCTGCTGCAAGCACACCACCAAAATAAGAAAAACAAAACCTGAAAGTGGGTAAACCCACGGAAACAATTAGTAGGAACACAAAGTATGTCACATAGAAAACAGAGCCCATGTTTTCTATGGAAAACAGAGCCCATGAGTCTATTCAAAGGCTTAGTCTACACTAGACCAGGCAGGTCGGCTTAAGATATGCCATCTAGCTATGCAAAATGCATAGCTGGATTCATCTGACCTTAAGTTGAGCCGCTGAAGCATCTACACTGAGAGAGGCCTATGGGAGCATCACTCCCGTTAGCTTCCCTTACACCTCACACAACGAGGAGTATAGAACGCCAATGGGGGCTGCCACTAGACCTGCTAAATAGAATGCTAGAAGATCAACCTCCAGAGGGTGGATCTTCTCCATAGTGAAGACATGCCCAAAGTGAATACAAAAACTAGAGCCTAGAGTATTTATCATTCCTACTGTTTGAAACAAAAAGCAACTTACAGATTTCATTTTGCTTCTTGGCAAAATTTCAAGTAGGTAATTTACCTAGTTAATATAGTCATTATTTTGAAGACAAGCAGTACAAATGCATACCTCTCAGGAAATACCTTTTTATGCATACTATGAATTAGTATCTGACCTTGTAAGTATTGGCCAGATTATCCTCTGTTGAGGTAGATGGAGTCTGCTTAGCAGGAGTGTCACTTTCTTCAAGATCAACAGCATGCCTTTTCAAGGATGTCTGACCCAAATTAGCAAATGACTCTATTGATGATGCTCTCTGCAATCCTTCTGTTCCTGTATAGTTGTCTAAAGATGTAGCAGCTTTATCATCTGTAGCTGTCAATGATCCAATGCTGTATTTATAACACATGTCAAAGTTACCATTGTGAAAAGTTACTAATATCTTAACAAAATAAAAAAAATGTGTAGCGTATACAGCAAAGTTACAAGCTGATTAAGACACAAATCTTTGCTTATATTCTTATCTACAAGTAGTATCATTTCAAACCCCTTTTATCATGTAGATGATTAGCCATGGAAGTTTTGGGTTTCTTTTAAACCACCAGAAATTAGGCACTCTCATGACACCTTCTATCAGTCTTTTTAAAGGTCGTTTTTATTTTTAACATTTTGTTTCTGCTTGAACTGTGCATTTTACCTCAGTCCAATGGCATACTTTCCTTAATATATGAACACATGTATGAATTAGTATGTGACTTCTGTGTGTGATATCACATACTAGATGTTTTTGCTACAGTGAGTTGCAGAACAGGACAATTATGTTTTTAACAAAAAAATTATTTTGAGATCTGCATTTTGCTGTAATATCTGTGACCACCAAGGAGAATAGCATTCTTCCTGTCAATTATAGCTATATTTATCTACGATAATCATGTTTGCAATTGTCAAATATAATTTAACTACTTCCATGAGCATATAAATCAATCGATGCATTAATATTAACTGCATCTTACTGCAATTATTATAGTTTTCTAGATGCTCAGGGTATTTATACTCGCCGCCTAATCTCTACTAGATTTCCACTGCACACCATTAGGGAAGGACAATAGTCCTGTGGAACAACCAGGACAAAACTGGCCTGCCACAGAAGGAGAGTAATGGAGCAAGGTGAAACTGCCAGATGTGGGGGGTGAGGAGGAGAGAGACATATTCCATTACTGCCCTCAGTAATTTTGCCTGTCATCATCAAGGGGCCAACAGGCAAAAACTCCCTGATGTAGGAGCTCCACAGCTGAGGCTCCTTCTTGAAAGGGAAGATCTTCAACAGAATGAGGAACAGTCTTAACAGCTGAGCTTAAAATACCAACTGAGTGCCTAAGAGCTCTGTTTCATACATGCTGTGACACGGGAAGAGAACTATACATGAAGGAAGCATGTCAAAAGCTGCCAAAGTGTATTACTATGTTATTCTTAGGAAGGTTTCCCTCTTAACTTACAAGTATATTGCTGTAACTTACTATGTATGTGTAGATATTGTTGCAATATTTAATGGAAATGAGACCTATTTCAACAACTGTGATGTGAAAATATTCACAGTCTTATTAGAACATTTTTACAGGCATACTCCTAAACCCTTTGTTGTTTTCATGTACTGCTGTAAGCTTAGTTTGACACCAGTTAAATACCTCTGTCTGTCTTTATTCAAGGAAAGTATTATCAATCAACAGAATGAAAAAAAATTAAACAAAAGATTTCTTATGTTATTTTTACAAGTGTTCCCACAAAGGTGAATCCTTAACAAATCTGGAAAAAGTGATTTAACTATGGAATTCACAGTACTTTAGAAAATATAAATGAGCTCAGATTTATAATTTGCATTATTTTTCACCATAAATGTTCAAGTCAATATAGAATTTGACTTTACTAGAAAAATTCTAGTGAAACTAAGTATGGTGCTGCTGGCACATGACCAAAATACTTAATTAAAATAGATTTACATAATTGATTTATTGCTGACAGAACTGAGAACGATCACCTATCACTTATTTTAGTAAGTCTCGTGAGCCAGGTAATAGTTTCTCCTGCATTTTTCCTTTTTAGTGAGTTCCAATGTACAGCTGGTCCCTAACTTACGGCCACCTCAACTTACGACCATCCGCACTTACCACCAAAGCGGTTGTAAATGCGGGCTCTGAGTTACGAACGCGACCCGCGCTTACGAACAGCGCGGTCGCAATGTAACTCAATGGGTTCCAAGTTACGACCATTCCGAGTTACGGCCAAGCGTTTGGTCCGTAACGCGTTCGTAACTCAGGGACCAGCTGTAGTTAACTTTAGAGGCTCCAATTAGTTAGCTTGAGAGACTCTGAAATAAATGCAAATTTATCTTGTAGTAAAGTAATCATTTACCTCTGTTCCCCCATCATATTAGCTAAGCCTGTATTCACTGGAGTGAGAAGTATCGGGGCTGGCAGCAATGGTTCCAAAGCTTGTTCTAGTGACATAGATGCATCCTGGTACTCTCTTGAGTCTGTTGGAATTTCCACCAGTGTTAAAATAAACGTCTGTTCCTCTGGACATTCATTGTCATCTCCTCTCATTACTAAAATAGTGTTGGAGACAAAAGGTAGATAATTAAACTCTACTATTTTCTTTGTGAAAATTACTCTAAAGGTGGTTGTTGTATCATGCCTTCCTCGACAACTAAACTTAGATTTTCACAGTTTGTTTCTTAAGACAGAAAAGGATGGGAGTACAGTAATTACGCATTTAACACAAACCCGCTGAACACATTTTCGCGATAGCACTTTTTTGGGGGAGGGGAACATTTTTTGAATAACACAACCGTCCCCAAAATGACACAGAAGTGCTCTGGTCAGCCGCTCTCTCAGCTAGGCTGCTGTGAGCCGCATGCGCGCTCGTGGCTCCAGCCTGCACTTGTTAGCAGCTGGCCGCTGAGCACAGGCAGCTGCCTTGGGACCGGGACATAAGGTTGGGGGAGAAAGGGGACTGGGTTACAGCAGGGAGGGGAGATGTTTGGCTCTGGGGAAGGGAAGGGGAGGAGAGGGGAGGGGGATTGGGTTGGGAGTATGCCCCTTTGACGGGTCTGCCAGGACCCGCACTGCGTCCGGCTGGGGGGTTTGGCAGGGAACGGCGCGGCAAGCGACAAACCCTCCTCCGCTTTGCACGGAGGCAGGGGAAACCCCGTGCAGCCGCCGGCAACAGGCCAGCTGGAGAAACCCAGCCGCCGGCCTGCAAGCAGGGGTGGAGGAGAGGGGGCGAGGCATCCAGGGACGTGGGGCCTCCCCCGCCTCCCTGCAAAACGGCAGAGGGTTCGCCGCTCACCACGCCGTTCCCCCGCCGGATGAGGTGCAGGTCCCAGCAGACCCGTCACAGGGGCATACTCCCAACCCAATTCCCCTCTCCTCCCCTTCCCTTCCCCAGAGCCAAACACCTCCTCTCCCTGCTGTAACCCAGTCCCCTTTCTCCCCCAACCTTATGTCCCGGTCCCAAGGCAGCTGCCTGTGCTCAGTGGCCGGCTGCTAGCAAGTGCAGGCTAGAGACGACTCAGCACCAACAGAAAATTGACTTCGACACCACTTCTTGAAACACAACCCCCACCTTTTCCATTATTTTCAACGGGAAAATTGACCCTGCATAACACGTTTTCATTTAGCACAATCATTTTCTGAAACGTATCTACCTTGTTAAATGAGGAATTACTGTATTGTGGAAACCTGCTTGGCTAGAGAGGAACTAGCATTACTTCACAATAAACCTTTCTGCTGATTAAGAGCTGTGTTATGTCTCTGAGGAAAACCCCAACCATTATGCTTCATTCAGAAAGATAAGAACAAAAGTAAGTAGATGTACCCTATGCTAATTAAATCCATCAAGTCATCCATTATCCACAAAGATTAGAACCTAATACCACTACCACCACTAGCTAATAGTTACTCTTTTAGTAAAAGCAGCAGGTGCCTGTTATTTTGGCAGAAGTCCCAGGTTCTAGTCCCCACAGATAACCTTGATGACATACTGCTACAGTAGGATTGGTCATTACTGCTAACATTCTGGAAGTCCATATGACCATCGGTTTCAGACATACAGAATGGGAAGTGACTGTCTAGGAAGGAGTACCACAGAAAGGGATCTAGGGGTCATAGTGGACCACAAGCTAAATTTGACTCAACAGTACGACACTTGCAAAAAACCCACATATACACACACACTTCTGGGATGCATTTACAGGAGTGCTGTGAGCAAAACACGAGAAGTCATTCTCTGCTCTACTCTGTGGTGATTAGGCCTCAGTTGGAGTACTGTGCCCACTTCTGGGCACCACATTTCAAGAAAGATGTGGAGAAATTGGAAAGTGTCCAGAGAAGAGCAACAAAAATGATTAAAGGTCTAGAAAACATGACCTATGAGGGAAGACTGAAAGAATTGGGCTTGTTTCGTTTAGAAAAGAGAAGACCGAGAGGGGACATGATAGCAGTTTCCAAGTATCTAAAAGGGTGTTACAAGGAAGAGGGAGAAAAATTGTTCTCATTGGGCTCTGATGATAGGACAAGAAACAATGGCCTTCAATTGCAGCAAAGGAGGTTTAGGTTGGACATTAGGAAAATCTTCCTAATGGTCAGGGTGGTTAAACACTGGAATAAATTGCCTAGGAAGGTTGTGGAATCTCTATCACTGGAGATATTTTAGAGCAGAGTGGACAGACACCTATCAGGGATGATCTAGACGGTGCTTGGTCCTGCCATGAGGGCAGGGGACTCGACTTGATGACTTCTTGAGGTCCCTTCCAGTTCTGTGATTCTATGATTTTTTTCCCCAAGAGTCAAACATTAACAGACAGATAGCAGACAACTGCCACCAGTAAAGGTAAATTTAACAAGACAGTTAAAGACAAGGAATCAGTTTCCAAATCTAGCAAACATCAGCGTTATTTAATTACCTCTTCAGGTTGAGCTACAATGTAACAAGCTACCACATTAAATAGACTACATGCAGCATTCTATCATTAAATTTAGAGTATCCTAAAAAAAGTTTGTGAAGAAGAATGGCTTGGAAGGAAAAAAATTGAGCTTTAATTTTCAATCTAAAATATACACAAAGGTACAGCTGCAACATAAAGCAGAAATCCCTCCATTTTGTTGATTTTAATAAGTACTATTCCATTCTTAATCTAATCTACTTTGCTTCTTTATCTCAGTTCATATTTTGAAAGAGGATTCCCTATTGCAAGACTTCTGCAATAACAAGGCACAAAAGGATAAAGAGGAAAGAGCAGCCTGGCGTCACATATACCCTCATTTTGAAATTGTAAATTACAATCTTGCAACAAGACTAATAATTCCTTTTCAGTATGTGTATCTGATTTTTAATTCTGAGATTTTTTTTCTTATTCAGACTGTAGTGGTTTTGAATGTTGTTACTCATCTTAGTTTGTTCTAAAAAAGGTCTATATCCACGTAATATCTTCTGCTGCATTCAAATGTGTAAGCTTAATGACAACATAAAAATGGTTCAAAACTTAAGTCTCTCCTGTGACTTATAGCATGAATTTAAAACACACAATAGCAAAAAGTCAATTATCTGCAGATTATTAACACAAACTACTTCAATATCAAATAATAAAAAGTCAGTAACATCAATACTATAGAAAGTTCTTAATTTGTTAGTCCATCTTTGCATGAGTATTTCTACCATACTAATTTTGTTTTCATTTTATTTTTCCATACATATTAAAATGAAAAAATATTATGAAAAATAATTCCCAGACACACTGACTTAATATTATACCTAATTGGGCTAGCAAGTATTGCTTTGCTGTTTTAGGCCATAAATGTATTGTACCTGAATTGCATGCACAAGTTTCTTCTGTGCTGGTTATATGTTGATGTTGAAACTGTGTAACTGCTTCAGTCTAGAAAGAAGTATTCCATAAGAAATATTAACAAGCCTGGCAAACAACTCTAGAAAACAAAGTTTTATGAAGTCTTATTTGTAACACTTGATAAACATTAACAAAGCAGAATAATTTAACCACACCCTATCTAGTTTTCTGGATTTTTTTCAAACTGTGCTGAGGATTTAGGATGGAAGAATGTGAAAATAATAGGGACAAGAAACACTTGGGAAATTTAACTATAAGAATTATTGTGTGTTCTGCTTTTATGTACTTTATCTTCGTTCTCTCTAGCAATGGTTTGTTAAAAAATCAAGTTTACTTTTTCTACAGAACAACGCTGCAAAGCTGACTCATTTAATGGATTGCTCAGCAGTGCAAAGAGCATCAATTCCCCTACCTATTACGGAAACACTGTGATGCTTGGAGAAAAACACAGAGCTTAGTCACTCTTTCTTCCCCTTCCATTTTGAGGCAGATTAAGTTGCTAAAAAATAGTATTTTATAAGTACTCTTGCTAAGGGTGGAGTATTGTGAGGCCATATGCATTCAGTTCCACTTGGGTAGAGTCAGTTGAGCTCTAAACCAATGCTAAAGGGCAAAGCAAAAGAGCTATGATAATTTAGTCCGTGTTAACATCAAGAAGGAAGTCAAGTGCTTGGCAATTTATTGGAGCTGTAAAATGCTCTTTGTTAGACTGAAGTATATTCACTAACCAAAGCCTAAAGGTTTAAGAAACTCAGAATAACTAGGAGGGTTTGTTTTTTTCAGGTTTGTTTTTTGGGAAGGTTGTTGCTTAATTAAACTTTAACCAATTAACAACATCAACAATCTTCAAACTAAAATCTTAAGTGCAGTGTTGTAGCCATGTTAGTCCTGGGGCATTAAAGACATAATATGGGGGAGATAATTTCTGTTATTGGACCAACTTCTGTTCGTGAGAGAGACAAGCTGATCTGAAAAGCTCTGTATAAGCTTGAAAGTTTGTCTCCTTCACCAACAGAATATCTAATAAAAGATATTACCTCACCCACCTTGTCACTCTAAAGTTTGCCACAAAAAGGCCAATAATAATTTTAAATAAAGTGAGACAGGGTTGGTATAGAAATGCAAATCTGATCATATCATTCTGGCAAAACGAAAGCTACAATCTAAGGAGAAAAAAGTCAAATGTGCACAACTGAAGCATGCACACCTGAAAGAGGGAGCATCATTTGGAATACTTTTGTGGACATATCTGTGGGTCCATGCAGATCCCAAGACTGCATCTTTCTGCTGTGTATGTACATATTATGGTGGTTCAGAGCTAAATTATCTCATCAGGAACAAGTGATTTAGGATTGAGATTTTTGAGGCCAGAGGAGACCATTAGTTCATCTAAAACTAAAGTCGTGTATACCACAAGCCATTAAAATTTCATCTAGTTACCCAGAATGGATGAAAACTTTTAAAAAATGTCATTGGTATAGGTGCCAGCTTCCTCCAGAACTGCAGGAGGTGTTCAACCCCGCACTCTGCCCCAGGCCCCACCCCCTACCCCCATCCGTACCCCGCCTCTTCTCCGCCTCTTTCCACTCTCTCCCATAAATGCACATTCCCACTCCTCCTCCTCTCTCCTACAGCCTCCTACACCAGAGAAACAGCTGATTTGCATTAGGCAGGAAGTGCTGGAAGGGAGGAAAGCAGTTAATTGGCAGGGGCCATCTGCAGTTGGGAGGTTCTTGCGGGAGAGGGGTGGAAAAAAAAATAGGCTAGCTGCCAGCGGGTGCTTAGACCTACTAATTTCTTCTGTGGGTGCTCCAGCATCAGAGGACCCATGGAGTCAGCGCCTATTGTCATTGCCTTCTTTATAGTTTCTCCAAATAACTTCTCTTCTTACCACCTCTTACAAAAAACAGGCATTTCTAATACATCAAATGTTTAAAAAAAAAAAAAAATACAAGTACTTTTTACCTGCATCAAGTGAACTTCATGAAAGTTCTGTACAACAGTACAAGGCTTATTTTCAGGAAGGACACCAGTAGAACTTTGATTAGACTCATTCTCTAGCCCAGGTATGGAAATCTCTGCTTCTGAAGATACTGTAGGAAGTTTTAACTCCACTGAGGCTTCCCAGGTCTCGTGTGTCTTGTTTTCTGTTCTGAAAGATGTATATAGTTTATTTGATACAAATTTAACAATACGTAACATACTGTGACATGGGGTAAATAGGGTATTCTGCAAGGCTGTTATGGTTACTATGTGCTGATGTATTTTCTTTATGCAATAAGTAAAACAAATCATACCGAAGACAAACACCTTATACCATAACTAGATTCCTCTAATAAGGAAAAATATTAAAAATCCCCCACAAATCTCCTAAGGGTAAAATATTTTGGAGGAATACCTTATTTGACAAACCTCTGCTAGCTCAGTCTCACAAGTTATCCAAAGTGAGACATTTATAGCTGCAAGCACAGTCAAACAACCCACAGGTGAACCATGACCTCTATAAATGTCATCCAAAGTATGTATCAAAAATGGAGCTAGTTGCTTTTTCAGTTCCTGGGACTCAATAGTGGCTACTTTGCCAAACATACAAATAAAAGTTTTGATTCCATTAGTCTTACATGAAGGCTATTCACCCCACCAATCACACTGTGGAACTAAGTCATGCACCAAAACAACTAACGACTCACCATTGCACATATCTGTACATATCCCTGTTTTATGCATGCATTCAAAATGTACATTTTTGAAAATTTAGTCCAAAACATTTCACACACTAATTAACATATGAATAATTTTTTTTCTTATCTATTAATATTATCTACTTACTCAGCAAGGTCTCTGCTTCCAGATCCAAAATTCTTCAGACCTACAGAACTGTTCTCAGCTGGTCTGATTTTCCATTCTAGTTCCACTTCTGGCTCTTCTATGGTCTCTCTTAGAGCTTTCCCCTCTATGATTTTAAAAATTAAGTTAAATCATGTTCATTATTGTGTGTAATATTTTTCTACCACAGCAAGATGACTTATTGTTTGATTGCCTTACATTACCGCATATGCACTAGCTTATGGGACTATTTTAAAATATATTACAAAGACAAATATGGTTATACTTGAAAAGAGGTACAAGAACAGGAGGCAAGTATGTAATTTAATAGCTGGAAACTCCGCTGTTGAAATGTTAATGCATGGCTGTAGACATGAACAGGAAGCTGAGTTTTCAATTTGTTTTAGTTTTATGGCCAAGATTTTCAGAAAAAAAGATGGCTAAAAAGGCAAGTTCTTAAGTAGAGTTGGACAAAATGTTTAAAACTAAATTTGTCAAAATGCAGTTTCAGTTGCTCTGAAGCAATTTACAAATTTGCCATGAATGTGCCAAATATTTTTAATCCAGAAATAAAAATTTGTCCCAGCATCACAAAATGACTGATAGAGTAGAAAGCCACCTAACTTTTAGCCCAATGGCTATGGCACTTACCTGGGTGTAGGGAGACCTGAGTTCAAGTCCCTGATCCAGATCATGGATTCAAACGTGTATCTCCAACAGAATTATTTTCACCTATTCTCACTGACTATTTAGCTATTTACAACATGGAACAGTATCAGAAGAAGAAATGGGGACAAAGCAACTGCAGAATACCCTATAGCTTTGTGTTTAAGGAACATCTCTTGGGATGGGAGAGACTCAGGTTCAAATCTCAGCTCTGAAATTGGCTTTAAATCTAGGTCTCTTCTCTCTCTCTCTCTCTCAGGTGAATGCCCTAACCACTGGGCTAAAAATTAAGGCTACTGCTTGGTGCCTCACCTTTTAAAAATGCCTGTAAATACATTGTTTCATTAGGACCCAAATTATTTTTTGATTCACTGCAATTTTTTATTTGATTTTCCCACAATTTTTATACAAATTTCATAGCTGCCAGTCTATTCTAACCCTACCTTCAGGCTCCTATTTTCTAAAGCTTGGAAATGAGAGAGAAGCTTACCACTTTGAATTTGGTTGAATTGCTCCACATCTGCACTTTGATGAAGAGATTTCTGAGTAACATTCCTGTTTGTTCCTAAAACCCTGCTAAGATTTGGTTTAGGCTTCGGAAGTCTGCATCTTGCAAGCCTTGATGTACTATTCAATTTGGGCACAGGGTGATCACTACAAAGAAACAGAAACGTGCCATAAAAATAATTTAATCCTCCCGTTATTTAATGTGTTTGAATTCAGTGTCAAAAGAAGATAAATACCAGCAATGAGGGACACAGTGGAAAGGGGGTCAGGGCACAGCAGGGGAGTCGAAGATGGGCCAAAGAACAAGAATAGCGGAGTCTGCAGGAAAAAGTGGGCAGGCTGGCAGGAAGAAGCAGCAAAGCAGAAAGACCAATTGAACTGGGAGAATTTTGAGTAACTGGAGCTGGAGTGCACAATAGTGACCAACAAGGACCAGAATAGAGACTCACAGCAGCTTGGTAAGCCAGAATTTTAACCTGGCAACTGAAATCTTTTTTTTAAAGTAATATTTTGATTAAATTTAACATTAAGATAAAGTGGGTCATCTAATTTAAGGGTTGGGGATTAATAGGGGAGATCAATTTGAGTTAAAAACAATCAGATGGAGTCATACTTTAGCACTGTCAGGTTTTTCTGCAATGTAAAGATCTTAAACACTTTCAGAGAAGGTACATTTGATAATTTTTGGAAACAGATAAAAGAAACCAACTTTCTAAACAAGGTAACAAGATCAAATCATATCTTGAAAAGAAGTTCCATTAAGTTACTTCATTAACTTGAAGTGCATCTTTAAACAAGAGAAAGCAGGGGAGAACAACATGCTCTAGCTGTGGTAAAAGCTCTTGACAGTTAGAGATGTACAGAGGCTGAGCCTGTCAATTGCACGACAAGTGACAGGAAGCAATGAAAAGTCAAACCCTGGCATTTGCCTGACCAGTGAACCAGAGAACCAGTGGCCTTCAGAAAAAAAGGCCAGATAAAACAGCAGCCAGCATACATGAGAAAAGTTTAAAAGGATATGCTTGAAAAAATGAATTATTTTAAAATGTGGATTCAGGAAGTGGAAGTAGTACATTTCCATCACTTCCCTTTTTATATAGGGTCTTTGTGTTTAGGTTAAAATACAAGAGAAAAGGACAGGCATCCAGGTGGAGTGGAACTTCATAATGTATGAGCCATGAAAGCTAAAACAAGACAACTTCAGAGTATGGTGGCAGAAGCCTTAAAGAGAGCCCTGTCAGAGAACAGATCACTGGGGGGAAAAGATTAAAGAAAAATAGTGAAATTAACCTGCTGGGTGCAGCATCTTCCTTAAAGCATTTTTCTACATTTTCTTCTTTTCCAGATCTTTGGTTCCATAGAATGACTTTGTTTCCATCTTTTGAGGGAACCAGTTCATTATTGGCAGGTGAAGAAAGTGACGGATTACTTGGGACCACATTTTGCTCTGCATTAGGTTGGTTTATGAAACTATTAGCCATGTGCGTCTCATCTTGATCAGGGAACATCTGTCTCTGTCCTTGTTTAAAAATAAAGGCATAATTAAAAAGATGCAAGTTTTGTTGTTTCCACATACAACTATAGGCCTCACTCAGCACAATGGCATTCTACAAAGATACAAATTCAAATCCTGGGTAAAGGTACATCTTGATGTCTAGATATTTTGTTGGTTAGAGTGCAGGAATTACCTCAATATATATTAAAAGTCAACCTAATGCCAGTTAATAAACAATTATTTAGCAGTATGGCTAAACAGAAAAGGAAAACAATTTTCTGGTTAGAGAAGAAAGGCCAAGACAGATGAACAACTATGAACCACCTAAGCCTGGCTTCTCTCCACTGGTCTGACTCATGAGACACTAGTACCAGCACAAAACACAAAAAAGATTCATAATAGAAAAATCTAACACTTTTTCTAGATCTCCTCTACCATGTTTTGTCTTTCCAATGTTTATTTTCTATAGTATTAGCTCTGGAGGGCGATGAATGACTTGATTGTATCTCAACAGCACCAATCACACTACTGAGCATAACCACTTTTGGGGATTCAGGAATAATGAAAATAATCTTTGTACTAGTTTCATACTTAAACTGTCATTAAAATGCTTTTAATAGATCAAGTTTCATCTCCCAAGAGACATCAGATGAGGATACCAAACCTTCAACCTCTGAATCACCATTTGCTTTTTGTACAATTTTGTTTTAAAAATTAACAAAAGAATCAAGTGAACAACATGAGTGTCCTATCAAAGAAAGAAAGAATGCATTTTATCCACTGAAAAATCAGTTAAGAAGTCAGCAACACTTTTCCTAAAGCTTCATTAGTCAATTGGTCCCCTATGAAAAGCTGAAGTAAAAATTAATTTACTTCGTCTCCCCCTGTGCTACATGTGTCAGTTACACAGCACTGCAACAGTTCTTTGAATATGGGCAGCAGAAGTCTTACCATCTGTACTGGCTTCTTCTTTTACAAACTTTTTTTGATTCTGCTCTGCAATAGTGCCAACCACTGCTAACTCAAAGCAAGAGACCAAACCTGAGGACAAGTTCTGACTATACTTAAGACAGACAATAAAATGACCTAGACTTAAATTTTTAATAACATGATTCATCTCTGTGTGTGGTAGCATGAGTGCTTTATTAGCCTGAGTCTGAAGGAACTGCAGTAAATACCAGTCAACATAGCCACATATACACCTGCAAAACCCTTCTTAGCAGTCCAAAGAGAGGACAGCAGAGAACAAAGATGCTGAATGTCAATTATGTACAGAAGTCATACTGCCAGTAAGAGATGCCTTGACCAGGACATGTTTTTCCATGGGGTGGAGTACATATCAGTGTCCTCTGAAAAAGAGCTCTATGCACCTCTGGCAAGCATGTTATGCAAATGGCCATATTTTGGCTAAGTGCTGAGCTACTTTATTGCACTGCAGGGTACATCATGGCTCAATCCATCCTCCTCTCTTTCATATTGAGCATAAAGGAAGAACCCAGACCTACACTGCTATAGTGAAAGGATATGAAGGAAGGGTCAGTATGACCCCTATCCAAACCCCAATCCACAAGTGAATCCAAGATACACACAGAAAGATTTGGCAAATAGGGATCATACCTTGAGCGCTTATTTTTATCTGAAACATTGGATCTCCCATTGCAAGTAATGTCATGGCAGCTTCAGTGCTTCCATCGTTAATCCCTGCAAAGTTGTTTATATGCATATTAAATCACAAGCACAGAGGTTTCCTTAGAAATTTAACTCAAACATGATCAAAACGCAGATGTTAAATTGAAACAAAACATGACTTTTTTTTCCAATTTGTTTCCTCTTGGGAATTCCAGATAATAGTAGCAATACTTAACATACGTGGCAATGGTCATCCATTAAACTAACAGTGTTGTAGAAACACTGAGTAAGCAGCAGTATTCTCATTTTATAGAGAGGGAAACAGACACAGACCAAGGAAACAGTTTGTTCCAAGTCACTGACATTTGCAAAAGTGGGCAAACTTTTTGGCCCAAGAGCCACATAGAAGGTAGGGAAATTGTATGGCGACCCATGAACGCTCACAAAATTGGGATTGGGGTGCAAAATCTGGGGGGAGGGGCAGACATGAGAAGTTCAGGGTGCTCTGGGCTGGGGCAGGGGGTTGGAGTGCAAGAAAGGCGGGTGAAGGCTCTGGCTAGGGGTGCAGGACACGGCACTGGATTGGGACCAAAGGTTTTGGAGACAAGTCGAGGCTCTGGACTAGGACAGGGGATGGAGTGTAGGGAAGGGGGATAAGGGCTCTGACTGGGTGGAGGGCTCTGCTGTGGGGCTGGGGGTTTGAGAGAAGGACAGTGGTCCGGTCTGAGAAAAAAACAGGTTGGAGGATAGGACTGGCATCAGGACTAGGGCAGAGGGTGGGGCACAGGAGGAACTCAAAGGTGCAGGCTCCAGGCTGTGCTTACCTCCTCAAGCAGCTCATGAAAGCAGAGGCATGTCTAGTGCCCTACATATCCATGGATAGTGGACTGGATACCCATGCAGGGCTCTCCCCCCATCCTTTGCCTGGCCTCCAGAGGGAGGGGAAACAACAGGGCAGGTTCCTGCACTGCCGGCAGGGAAAAGGACACAACAAGCTCTGTCATAAATCTGCCTTCAGGAAGGGCTGAGTGCCGGTCCTGCCCTGCTCCCCCGCCCCTCGCATGGTGAGCAATGACCTGCAGAGCCCTGGCCCCCTATGGACCTTTTCCCCCAGTCTCTGCTTTTATGCTGCCTGACTCTTCCCTATGCCACCCTGCCCCATCTTCACTCATCTGTGCTCTCTCCCCTCTCCCTTCCAGATGGTTTGCTTGCGGATGCAAGTAAAATCCAGATCATGGATTGTATGATGAGTTCAGCTTGGCAGATGTGGATCCACATTTTTGTATCCATGCAGGGCTCTAGGCAAGCTCCCCTTCTGCCCAGACCATACAAGGAGGCACGGCCAGGTGGTTCGGTGCACTGCACTGTCCTCCCTTCCCCAGCCACAGGTGCTGTTCCTGCAGAGCCTACCGGTGATGGTTCCCAGCCAATAGGATCTGCAGGGGAAGTGCTTGGGGTGGGGACAGCACATGGAGTCCTCTGGCTGCTCCTACACATAGACGGCAGGAAGGGGGACATGTCACTGCTTCCAGGAGCTGTACAGAGAAGGGCAAGCCCCAGACCCTGCTCCCCAGCAAGAGCTTGAGGGCTACAGGGGTTGTAGTCTGCCCCCTTCTGGTCTAGATCCATGTCTTATGACGTAGTCCTATGCCCTATCCACTGGTCGTTCCTCGTCCTTTCATCTTTGAGTACTTGGTAGCACTGGATACAACATTTCTGTGGTCCAAAGCCATCACACTGAAATAAGCCTATCAACTCCCAATAAGTTTTTGCCTCTGCAGTGACAATGTTATTTACCTTTAAACAAAGCCACCTTTTAGCAAAGTTTCCAAATGCAATTATAAAAAAAACAAAGGCTCAATTGGAGCTTTTTGCAATCAGCCCTACGTACTGGAAAAATATTATTTTACTGCCCCAGGAGCAGACCAGGAAGCAGTTTCTGACTTAGTCATTATATGTCCCTGTTTCCCCCATAACATGAGATGGGGATGGTAGTTGACAGCAAAGACATGGATTTGCCCATTCCTGCACCTTTCAGCCTTTACTTCCATCCCCTGAAAAGGCTGCTCTTTCCCTAGCACAACTATCCACAGTATGGATAACCAGTACATGGGAGTGAGGGGGCACAGGACAGTCATAGTCTGGACTTGAGCCAACAGCCTTGTAACCCTTGGTCTGTCTGATGGATCTCACTGAAGCAGTAGATTTTGGAGAAGCTATGCTCACTGACAAGTGTAACACTCATCAATTCAGGCTTGGCTAGCTTCAATCTATGGGAGACATGAAATTTCTTACAGACTCAGAATTCTTGCTGAGAAAACTACAGTAGAGATGTCAAAACAGAAGGACACCCATAAATAAGTGCATCATGCATTTACCCGTGTCAGTCTCTGGATTTTCATGAATAGCCACTTCCTTGAAGAAAAGATACAAAGGATCAAGATAAATACAGTCAAAATCCCAAGTAAAATGAATCTTCGATTTCAATTTAGTCCCCAATGGCCAATTCTTCTACTTCAAAGTTCAGCATGAGCAATCCACCGTGATCGAATGGGACTGAACAGCATCAACACTGGACTGACAGCCATCTGAACGTATTTCCTGTGCATGCCATGCCCGTCTACTACTACTATACCATGCCATACTATTACTATCTTACATGTACTCTGATGTTTAACACAATAACAATTACATGCTATAACCATAAGCATGTTACTAAAAAAGGATGCTTACAATTTGTGAGGCATTCAGATTTTCATCTCCCTGCAACACAGGCTGGACAACCACATTTAAATCATGAGACAGATATTCAGCAGTAGTAATACAGGGCACATCTGGAACATTCACAGATATTTCAAGCTGTAAAAATGAAAAAGATTCCTATTTATTCAAAAAAGAAAGCTGTCTAAAACTTTCAGGAACACAACAGAAAATGGTTTATATGCACATACTACAGAACTATTTTTTCTAAACCAAATATTTCCCTAAAATTAGTATCTAAAAGAATCTATGATTTTTGGAAAGAGTGTAAATTTAATTTGAAGTAAACTATGCCAAATCTATATAGAATCATGCGCTTTCACGGGTAAAACCCACTTCATCAGATGAGCTTTTTACCCATGAAAGCTTTGATACTATATATATTTTTGTTAGTCTCTAAGGTGCCACACGACTACTCGTTTTTAAAATTACAGACTAACACTGCTACCTCTGACACTTTTTATGCCAAATCTGAAATGCTAGCTGCAAATTTGCCAGACTGTGAAAAGTCATTTCTCCAGGAAACATGTGATTACAAATGGGCAACAAATTATAAGATACCTTAGAACTCTTTTACATTATCTGAGATTTGAATTCAGTGATTTTAATGTCAAATCCTACTTCAGCAAAATGAAAAAAAATATCTGAGATGCTGGGGAAGTATGCAATTTCTTAATTGGAACAAACAGCCACAGTCAAACCAAACAAAATAAACTTCTTTCTTGTTTCAAATGTTTTCTGTGATTGTCAGATAAAACCCTTGCAGGAATACAAGGGATGCCTGAATTTATATGGAATAAGAAAAGAACAAGAGTGAGAGCCAATGTTCCATCTAATCTTCTCCATCCATGTGCAGAATACATTTTTATGTGCACCAAGGCATGTGTGAATGTGTATCACAAGTAGAAACAAAAAAAACCTAGCTGTGGGCACTCTGATAATCAGCAGGGCAGCATTTGAATCTCTACTGAGGAGTTGCACAAGCATATAGCTTATGGGGAACACTGGTGAGGGCACATACTTTATACCAGAGATGGGCAAAATATAGCAGATCTGGCCTGTGGCTCAGCAGGAGCCTCAGGTAGGCTCCCTTGCCTTCTGCACCTTGCGTGCCAGCCAACTTGGCCCAGCTGCAGGGGCCATGTGCTCTCTATATGCCACACTGCCAGGGGAAGAGGGAATGTTTTACACACTGCCCTACCCCCAGCACAAATCTTGCAACTGCCATTGGCTAGAAACCAGCCAACAGGAGCTGCCTGTGTTGTGTTTGTGGTGTAGGCAACATGCAAAGAATCATCTTTCCCCTCCCAGCATGCAGACAACACATGGCTCCCACAGCTGGCTGATCTGAGCGGCGTGTGGGAAGCATGAAAGGCAGGAATCCTGCCTGGGGATCCCTCTGGGCTGCTGACCAGAAGCTGCCTAGACAAGCGCCCCCTGGCCAAAGCCTCCCACTGCCCCTCCCTCCCCCCCCAACCCTCTGCATACCTGCTCCTGCACCCAGACCACTACCCAGACCCTGCACCAGGTCACAATCCAAACCCCTTGAACTCCCACACCCTACCCTCTCCCAGACCCCACACCCACTGCTGCATCAAACTGTCTCCATACCAGACTCCACACCTCCTCATTGAAGAGTTCAGCCCTTGACTTACCAAATTCTTGGAGAGGCCCCTCCCCCCCATCAGAAATTACTGCCCATGCCTGCTTTATACAGACTCAATGACCAGGATAAACTAGATGTTCCAAATATTCTATGGTAGTAACAAAATCAGCCAGCTCAAAGCAGAAATGGATCGAGGGAACTCTCAGATAGCGAAACACTGGGTCTTTGTTGAACAAGAAAACTGTGGCAGTGTAAACATCTATAGGCTACAATGAGTTTAAAAATAAAAACAAAACCCATCCCTTTTGAAAATTATACATATCCTTTATCAAAGGCTTCTGTACGGATTTGGAATAGAGCTACCCTTCACAAGTTATCCAGCTCTTAACCCAGATCATAAACTAGAGAGCTTTAAAGATAGAAAACAACATGAAATATGCATGGTTGGCCAACTATTCATCAAAGAAGTTATGCCCTATTTTTATTTACCAAAAGGGCTTTCTGGAATACAAGAACACTGTTTTGTGAGAAGTGTTGAGGTTTTTCACTCCACACCGCAATTAAAATGATTTTTTGTTTTTACACATCATCAAAAACGTGACCCACCCCAGAATAACTAACCAACCTACTGGTTAGAGGGCAGCCAGATCCCAGGTGAATACCAGGTTCAAGTCCTTGATCTGAATCAATTCAGAACATGGCCTTCAACTCAACAACATAATATGGATGTGGAAGATGCAGTTTCTAGTCCCTTCTCTCAGACTAGACTATTTGGGAGGTCTTGCTCTCAATCCTGCTTCTGAAAAACCTTCTTATCAAAACAATGAATCGTCCTGTGGTATCTTGAAGATTAGCATATTTAGGGTACGTCTAGACTACACCGCTTTTCCAGGACACCCAAGTTATCCCGGAAAAGCTCTGCCGTGTCCAAGGAACGTATCTGCTTTAAAAAAAAAAAAAAAAAAAAAAAAAAAAAGCAGGCGCATTTTTTCGGCATCCCTGTAAACGTCGTTTTACGAGGAAAAAGGGATGTTGCGAAAGAGGGGTTTTTCCCCGACATTTGGCCCCGTGTAGCCAGGCCAAATGTCAGAAAAGCCCCTTTCGGAAGAAAAGCAGAAAAAGATACGCAAATTGTGGTTCGCAATTTGCATATCTTTTTCCAATTTTTCTTTGTAGTGTAGACATAGCCTTATTTGGGTATAAACTTTCATGGCTGGAACCCACTTCTGTCAGATTCATGAAATGGAAACATCTATTTGGCAGATAAATATAAACACATGCAAAGATGGGTGTATTATATTACTATTCAGAGCACTAGTGCTAACAAAGTTAATTCAGTCAGGGTGGATGTGGCCCATTCCCAGCCAGTTAAGGAGAAGGTGAGAATACCAAGAGTGAAAAAACTTAAAAGACAACTAAAAGTCCTGCAGCATCTTAGAGACTAACAAAAAAATGTAGATGGTATCATGAGCTTTCGTGGGCACAACCCACTTCTTTCATCTGAACAAGTGGGTTGTGCCCACGAAAGCTCATGATACCATCTACATTTTTTGTTACTCTCTAAGGGTATGTCTACACTACCACCCTAGTTCGAACTAGGGTGGTTAATGTAGGCATTCGAAGTTGCAAATGAAGCCCGGGATCTAAATATCCCAGGCTTCATTTGCATCTTGCCGGGCGGGCGCCATTTTTAAATCCCCTTAGGCCGAACTCCGTGCCCGCGGCTACACGCGGCACGGAGTAGGTAGTTCAAATTAGGATCCCTAATTAGGATCCCTCGAGGTGTACCGGTAGTTCGAATTAGGGATCCTAATTTGAACTACCTACTCCGTGCCGCGTGTAGCCGCGGGCACGGAGTTCGGCCTAAGGGGATTTAAAAATGGCGCCCGCCCGGCAAGATGCAAATGAAGCCTGGGATATTTAGATCCCGGGCTTCATTTGCAACTTCGAATGCCTACATTAACCACCCTAGTTCGAACTAGGGTGGTAGTGTAGACATACCCTAAGGTGCTGCAGGACTATTCGTTGTTTTAAGTTTTTTCAGTTACAGAGTAACACAGCTACCCCTCAAACTTTTGAACATAAAAAAGAGTGAAAATTATTTTTTGTAGCGAGCCAGTCACTCCAGTGTCAAGTTTGCATGCGTAAGAAACAAGCTCTGCCATGTTTACATCTTACAACTGTAGAATTACAGTTAAAAGAAGACCCAATAGAAAATTCTAGATGTTACACGTTTACACACTGAGTGGTGTGTGTGCGAAGGTGCTCACAGGGAGCCGGCTTTTAAACTGGCTTCTCATGAGCACTGGCTCCCGCCTGCCCTCATCTGTGCTGCTACTCTGTATGAGAAGCAACAGCATGGGCAGGGAGCAGAAGCCCACAGACAGCTCTGTGGGAGCTGACTCCCCACACATACTGACTCCCGTCTGCCCCCCTGCACTGCTGCATCTGATACAGAAGCAGCAGAGTTGGGCGAGAGGGGGTTGCGTGTAACTGTGAAGGTTAACAGATGAGCCCAGTCTAACCATGTACACAGGTACACATCACATCCCTGGTGAGTATCAGGGATGAGAGAGTGGTGGAAAACAGAACACACAGAAAACTGAGAACAGGCAAGAAAAGAGGTAAAGGCAGGCAAGCAGCAGCCAGTAAACACAGAGAGACTACAAAACACTAGACAGCACACTGGTGTAGGGATGTAAAATCCCATTTAATTGGTTAACCGTTTAACATAGTTTCAACCAGTTAACTGATTATAGGGAGGGCGGGAGAGGGGGCTGCCCCCCACTGCAGGCGGGGCATGCAGGCTGGGAGCAAGCTCCCGGCCTCACACAAGGATCTGGTGGGGCTGGAGCAGCCTTGCATCCATGGCTGGCCGTGGGTGGGAGGTTGCTCCCAGGTACCAGTTAACTGTTACCTGTTAAGCTTCACTGGTTAAGGGTGATGCTTACCAGGTAACTAATTACCCTTTTACATCCCTAGTATGATGTTGATTGAAGATGCTCGGGGCTGTTAGCTAAGGTTATGTCTATGCTACGGACCTTACAGCAGATAGCTGTACCACCTCTTCTGCTGGCATAACTAAGCCACCCCAACAAAAGGCAGTAGTCAGCAGGACAGCATCTCCTACTAACATAGTACTTTCCACACTGGTGCTTTTGTTGGTATAACCTGCATCAGCCAGTGGTGTGTTTTTTAAAATCCCTCACTGACAAAAGTTTTGCCAACAAAAGCAGTAGTGTAGACAAAGACTAACAAACAATTCAATTTGTTCTTGGTTCTTTCCATGTTTGGAGAAGTAGGAATTTGTGCATTCTGTGTAAATAAAAGCACAAAGAAATACCTTATTACTATTCCAACTTCAAACATTCTCAAGGTCCCAAACTTTGACTAGTTACTGGAGTGGATAAGGGGCAACAGTACTATAAATTATTGATGGAACTAGTAGGACCACTTCTTATTAAGATTGTCCAGAATTTCCCACTAAAGACCCCATATCCAGTAGCTTATAATGCTGCTTAACTGTTCCAGCTGAAAATTTCCATGCTAGATGCATGTCCCAGCCTGAAATATATTTATATTTTTCAAGTTTCAACAAAAATAATTCATGCATTTTTACAGAATGAGATTTGGTGAAAATACACTGTTTTACCATGTAAAAAAAATAAAAAGGCATTTTGTTGAGAGGCTCAAAGTGTGGAGATACTAGGAGCAGGGATTTGAAATTTGGCAAGGATTGCTTTTGAGTCAGGGAAAGGTTTTTTGTTGTTCCACTGAAAACCTGTTCAATTTGATCAAGTTATAAACTTTTGAAAAATTTCCTTTTGCACAGGCTCAGATGACACTTGCTAGAATCTGGCACCTAATTTCTCTGAATGTTCTGAGCATCCTCTATCCCCTCATAGCTCCTGTGCACCAACTGGGACCATGCATTCACCACCTCCACAAGACAACTGGGAATGCTCCATATCTCAGGATTGCAGGGACTGAGCAGAGCTTTCCTCTGCAATTCCTTCTCCAGGCCACAAAACAGAGAACAGTCTCTCCTATGCTTCTACTACTGCTGCTCCCAGGCAACTTGGTGGAGGAAATAGCCTGACTTGAACACAGAGGGAACAAGAGTCAGAGTGGTGGCTTATTTTTGTGGGTCTGCTCGCATTTTTGGAAGGGGTACAGGGGTGCAAGAAGCCATGGAAGTGAGAGGAGGGAGAGAAGAGGGAAGAAGATTGGCCTTGCAAGGAAAGACTATTGGGAGCTGCAGTGGAAAGATGACTGACTGGGAAAAGAAGCTAGGGAAAAACCAGGAGTGACTGAGCAAGGGAGTAAGACTGGACACTGAGCACAGATTGGGATGATGAGCCAGGGGAGTGGGAGATACAGGACTGAAATAAGGACACAACAGAAAGGACAAATGAGAAGGGATCAGTGGAGGAACTGGCGCAGAAAGGTCCATGACCACTGGAGCACACTTCCCTTCAGAATCCAAAATGGAATTAGAGATTCATGAGTCTCAACACTCCTTTGCTGTCAGTTAAGATCTTAACTGGTTAACACACTACAAAGGCAATTTCCCCACTTTTAATATTCACATCTCCACACCAAATACTGTGAATGAGACACACCCAGCCTGACTTAATTAGCTTCATTAAAACTGGTCCTACAATTGACAGGTAACTTTCTGTTATATATAACCCGAATTCTGTAATTTCCATTCCAACTCATCTGATGAAGTGGGTTTTACTCCCGAAAGCTCATAACCTAATTAATTTGTTAGTGCCACAGGATTGCTCATTAATTTTGAGTAGGAATGTTAAAATGTGTTACCACTGAAAATGTCGGAAGTTAAAACACAGCAGAGGGGGGCAGTCAGCTCCCTGTGCACACCAACTTCTGCTTTCTCCCTCCCCGCTGCTGCCTCTGATACAGAGGCAGCAGCATGGGGAAGGGGGCAGAGGTGGCTCCCTAGGAGCCAGGATGTGCGGGGAGCTAGGTTTTAAGCCAGCTATCCATGCATACTGAGAGACTGTCTATAGCCATAAATTGTTCTTGTTTCTATAACCCAAAGGAAAGCAAGTGCAAGAAAAGCAAGTGGCAAAAGGAAAGACTATGTCCAAAACACAAAAGCATACCATACCTCTTCCATTGTTTCCTCAATCTGGACAGGAACAGGTTTTGGAGATCGAAGACCTACAGGAACAAACACTGGAGCTTTGTTTACTTCTTCTGGTGAAAAACATTCATCTTCATCATCCAGTTCCAAGTCATCTGCATCATCTTCATCCTCCTCTTGAGAAGCTCTGAGGGTCACTAAAGTTATCTTTGAACTCCCATGTTCCTTCCCAGATCTCTTGCCATGGGCAGTTTTCAAGCCTTTACCTTTGGCGATATTTGGTTTAATCTTTCGACGTGGTTTTCCCTTTTCACAGCGATCAACCTCACATTCAGAGGCAGAAGAAGTAGCTGCTCTTAGCTCAGACACACGTTTTGGCAAGCCTGCCTGTTCAGATGACCTTCTAGACTGCCTTCTAAATTTGTATAGAAAAAGAAATGCACTTTTTAGTCAAGCAGCAATATTAAACATAAAAAGGAATTAATGTTAGTCACAGTGAACTCACATGGTAATTGGGATTATGTTCAGTGTTGACATGATAATTATAAACATATGCCGGGAAAAACAAAATCAGTACCTCGTTTGATAGGTATTCCCCATTCCTTTGTGAATGTTCCAAGCACCGATACTGTATTTGTGGATATAATTAACTTGCTTATCTTTTAACTTCTGGCAGAAATTCTAGAAAGCTGTGCTGTACTCTGATATGTAAAGGATCTGGTCATTTATGATAATGAGGAGGGAATGGCTGCCCAAGGAATTATGGGGCCTGGCATGGCAACAACAGAGACCCTCCCCCTGCCACTCACCAGATGGGCAGCAGGAGCCAGAGCCATCCGGCTGCCTGCTCCACTCTGACATGCTGCCCTCTCCCAACCTGCCACATTTGGCTTCTCCAAGGCGGCAGGAAGCAGAGCACCCCAACCCCAGGACACTCTGCTTCCCACTACCACAGAAGAGTGGGGCACAGCCGGCTGGGAGAAGGTGGCGCGGTAGAAGAGCAGGCTGCCAGGCCACTCTGGTTCACACCACCTGTGTGGTGAGTGAGTGTGTGGATTGACCCATGCTGTCACCCCATGCCTGCCCACCATAATTCCCCAGGTCCCTCCCATTCATAGAACGGTTGGGGAGGCCACTACGGGGCCCCCAAAAGCTTGGGGCCTGAGGCAGCCACTCCAATTCAGCCTATGGATGAGACAGCTTTGTACTCCACATTGGAAGAGGGGACAGACAGAAAAAAATGAGAAACTTAACTAAGGGACCTTAGTTGGACTAATCTTATTATTAAATCCTTAGTTAGTTCACCTTATCAGTTTGACTGACGTCTTCTCTTGAGCATGAAGAGGCTGAAACTCTTCCTCTTGTTCTATTTGACTTTCACTCTCCGACAACCTCTCTGAAGACTGGAATCTACAGGACTGCCTGCTCCTTTTAGGAGGCACTGCCTCAATACTGTCTGCAGACTCTTTTTTCCGTGACTCCTCTGAGGAGGATACAGCTTCCACTAAGTTACCAGATGTGTGCTGAATAGACATGAAGACAATGACTACCAAAGTTAGTTTATATTTGAGAATGGATAATGCTATACTGATAGTACTAAGAGCTTTCTGTTATCTCTAAATAGAGCCTTTACAAAAAATTAGTCAAATTCTTGAACACAATCCTAAACTGTAACCTCTGCTTCTTTCTTATGCAACCTTTTTCTAAGCTTATGTGACTGCTTAGTCTATGAACCAGAACAGCACTTGAAATAAGTAGTGACTATTGTGCCCAGTTGTGGTTTTTTTTGTTTTGTTTTTTCTGTACAGCTGTATAACCCTTAGTACCAGAGTTCATATTGCTGCTAATTGCCACACCTGTGGTGGCCCATGCCTAACTACAGCAATCATCAGGAAGACTGACACTCAGGACTTACATTTTCCTTCTTCCTAGGCTGATCTAGAAACTGCTTGTATTTTTTCCACAAAACAAAGGCTGGGAGATTAGGAGAAAAAAAAAGGATGGTTTCTTCTCTGCTACTGTATGAATTGAAGAGAACGCTACAGCAATTTAGAGGAAGTGGATTAAACAGAATGACAGAATTACAGAAATGAAGGGATGGAAGGAATCTCATGAAGTCATCAAGATCAGTCCTCTATAAGAGGGGCAGGACTAAGTAAACCTGGACCATCCTTGACAGGTATTAGTCCAAACTGTCCTTAAAATCCTCCAATGACAGGATTTGCTTGGAAGCCTAGTTAAGCTTTGGAACACCCTTATAGTTAGAAAGTTTCTCCTAATATCTAACCTAAATCTCCCTTGCTGCAGATAAAGTCCATTATTTTGGTCCTATGTTCAGTGACATGGAGAACAAATTATCCCAATCCTCTTTTTTACAGCATTTAATGTATTTGAAGACTTATTAGGTTCCCTCCTCAGTCTTCTTTTCTCATGACTAAACATGCTCTGGGTTTTTTTAACCTTTCCTTGTTCAGTCATACTGTAAAGCTTGCCCAGAGCAGCAAGTTTCCTACACAAAGTGGGTGGAGCACTCGTGTATTTTGTTGTTGATGCGGTTTCCTTCAGGAGCTCTGCTGACATAGAACCCTTGAACTTGTTCTTCCGTGGGTTTTGCCACCACCTCCTAGTCATCTAAATTTGCTGAAAAGCTTTCAGCATAAAACCCAGAAAACTATTTGAGGGTGAAAGAATAATCTTGACTTGATCCAATAAGCCACAATCTCAAAGGTCATCAATTGGTTCAGTTCAATAAGAACATCTCACCCTTTTACACATGAAGTACAATTACCAATACGTCAGCTATGGGCCTTTGCATGGAATAATTTACGGGCCCAAAATACTTAGTGAACCTATCTGAAATCAGGGCTTCTCCTCAGCTTGCTAAAAACTCGCTGTCTTACCCACAATCTTTTTCATAGAGTTTTATTGTCCATATATAAACAAATAGAAGTTCCTCACTCAGCTCACCCTTTATAGCTCAGGCTCTCACTGTCTTCCATCACAGGGAACTCTAGCAATACTACTCCTGCTTCCTAGCTCTCTCGGCCAGTTTGATACACCGTCACTGCCTCCCCCAGAACTCTCATTGACCCTTTATAGCCCCAGATGCAGCCCTGCCCCCCTTAACTTGCCTAACTGGGAGCATCTGTTCTGGCACACAGGCACAGGACCCATTTCATTTACAAGGACAAGCCATGCTGTGAGAGAATCATATACTTAGGAGGGAATAAAAAGTCTGAGTTGTATATTACAGACAAAAGAAATAGAGTAACATCTTATGTCAGAGCAGTGCTGTCGTACAAATTAAAACAAAAGTCTGAAAAGATTGTCAGAATTGTGTAGTTACATGTCCAATATGTAATATAAGCCACAAAAGATCTTGTGTGCATACATACAGATTTTAAGCAGTTGTGCTATGAACAGCTGCCTTTATTTGTATTCTTCAGTGTGGCTATGTCTACACTGCAGAGCTATTTCGGGATACTGCTATTCCGTGTCTTTAAAACAGCCCATTATTTCTAAATAGATTTTAAAAATAACTGGCACAGTACTCCACGAGGATTAAGGGACATTTCAAAATAGCTCTTTATTTTGAAATTTGAAATAAGCTATTTCAAAATTACTTTGAAATAAGCTACGCAATTTGCATATCGCAAATTGTGCAGCTTATTCTGTGGTAAGGACACAGTGTAGACGAGCCCTGTATAAAGGACATTTATTTAACATTTTCAGGTTAATAAAATTAAGTGAATGAAATCATAGATGGCAAGTCAAAACGTAATGCAATAAAATATAAAGAAACATTTTTTTCTAAAATACTTCTAAACTACATTGGTTTTGTGCTCATTTTTACATTAATTCATCACTGGCAATGATATTCAAAAAATCAATTTAACGCCTCACATTCTGCAAAATCCATAGGTCATAAGAAGAAAGCAAAAGAAAATAATTCACTGACTTAATAGGCTGGCCTATTAAGTCAGTACTTACCAGTAATGAGGTTAGATTTTCTGATTTTATATCACATGATATCAGACCTTCTTCTGTAGGTCTAGCTTCAGTCGTTTCCTCACTTGTGTTCTCTCTCTCTTCAAGAATTTCTCTCTCTTGTGTTGCTCTCACTAGGTTTGGCTTTGGTCTCCGTAGATGGCCCCTTGCGAGCTGTGCAGGTTTTATAGCACTTGATTTACTTTCTTCTTCAGAACTAGACCTAGGAAAATATGATTGTACACATTAGCAGCCAGAGACCATTAAAAGAGCTTTTCCAAATCTACTGTATTGATCTAATTGTATGTCACATCCACTCCATGCGAACCAGGAGGAAAAAAGTCCATCCTACACAGTATTTTAAGAAGTTCATTCAGAGGAAAAAAGGTGGTATAAGAAGGGAAATTGCCTTCATATCATTATGGACATTTCAGTTTGCTTTGTGGCTGTGCTGGCTCTTTTGAGTATATGTAGAATATTTTGGAGAGTGATGCAAGACAGGACAAGCCACTGTGGGCTCATGGTGCACAAAGCTAAATGGAGCACAAGTCACAATTATTTTTTTGTTTCTCTTGGGACAGAAGAAAGGTAGTCTTCTCGGATACCAGGGTATTGGTAACCAAAAGTCTGAATATCTTCCATAAAATAGATTTGATGTTTCTGAAGGGTGTGAGGTTTCTGCAGTGGGAAAAAGAAATAGTCTGAAGTCTGCTGAGAACATGGAGCTATGTGTTACTGACCTAAAGCAAAAAAAAAGTTCTAATCTTGGCATGATGTACTGTCTAATGACAAACAATTCTGGCCAGTGGAGTAATATTTTATTGCAAAACAGAACCAGGAAAACACTGCAGAAATTCAGAATGTAATCACATCAGGTCCCTTAAGAAATCTGATTAACTGGATAAAATCAAGAGCTGACATCCATCCCTACCTCTGATTTTGTTGTCTTTACTATGGCCAAGAAGATGTCCTTCAGTCTGGCTATATTAAGAATTATAAAGACTACAAATGGACTCTTCATACAGAAGGAATAAATTAAACTAATTAAGGAGATTGGCAAAATTAAAACAGCAGCAATGGCAGCAGATGTCAGGGTTTGCAGATCAACTTCCCACAGAAGGAAAAATAAAGTAAATCTGGATATATCGTGAATGCAATTTGTTCATTTCAGATATGAACAGTCCTTGATCAGAGGTGAGCACAAATGGCTGGCAGGCAGTCTCAACTTTTAAAGGTCTAAGCCTAATATCCATGCCTGGTTTCCACAGAGCAATTCTGCCTTAAAAAGTAGGTAAGTTAGTGATACTGAGGCAGAGAATAAATTCCTTTGCTGCTTGCCACAGCTTCCTCAAAGGGACATATAAAAAAAAAGCAAACAAAACCAAAATAAAGCAATATTATCATGGCATTTTCTTCCAAGATTAAAAATATGCTCCCACAACAAGAAAACAAACTTTAAGACTATGTAATGATGCCACCTAGTGACCCCTACCATAACCAAAATTATATATTCCTGAGACAGCTCTATAATACATGCAATTTTTAAAAGCAAAGAATATGAAAGTGAATGAATTAGTACAGTAAGTGTTTTAAAGACCATTCATTTATGAAATGCAAACATTACCTTTCAGAGTAATTCGGATGCCTGGTCTCAACAACTGTAGACATACAACTCTTTATTTGATCTTTCTGATTGTTACAGCTCAAATCTTTGGATTTCTCAGGGGAGCAAAGTTTTTCTGATTGAATGCTTCTTTTTGGTGAGGTGACCCCACTGGAAACTGAACTATCTTTTTGTAGCAAATCCCCAAAGGATGTGAGTGCTTTTGCTTCAGCCTTTAATTGATTTTAGAACAGCACAAATATTAACATGATACTTTTCAAGAACAAAAAAGCATTCTAACATTGATAAATTAATCTCAATCAGAACGTTTTTCTAATGGCTTTAAGTATCTTGTGCTAACTAGTCACTGCAGCTATTCCTTCAATAAAAACAAAGTAATGTTAAGGAAGATAAAAAAAATTCAGAACTCTCCTTTATGATCAGTTATTACAGGTCTCTGATTTTTTTTTAAAAGGCAAAAACAAATAGTCTAAAATGCATTGAGTTCATAAAAATATCTGACAATTCAAAACAGCTTCAGTTTATAGATAAAGAAACAGGATAAATCTTACCCATTTCCATAAACATCTATGCATTTGTACTGTGTCCCTGGGGGAGGGGACATATTACATTTTAAGTATCACATGTAAGGATGCAAAAATGATTTGTTCCTAGCATGTGGGTTTATTAGCCTACTTAAGCACTTTCTTTATAAAAGCTGCAAATACAAAGATATGCATCAAACAACAAACAAGAACAAACAAAAAGATATCAATAAAATTCTCACATTTGGAGAGAGAGGTATATCAGAATCTCTACGTGGCAGAGAACTCTTCTCTGTGTTGCCTGTCTCTCTCTCAACTGGAGTAACTTTTTCTGTTACTGGCTTATCTTTCTTGCCATATGCCCTTCCCAGGTTTGGTCTAGCTCTCTGGAACCGGCTCCTCACTAGCTGTGCTGGTTTGATAACGCATGGCTTAGCTTCTTGGGAACTGGATTTTTCAGTGCCGATTCTTTAAAAAAAACAGAAAATGTCACACAGCCACAGTTAATAAAACATGTTACAGCACATGTTATTGCACTCTTAACAGTGGGGAGGGATAGCTTGGTGGGGTGAGCATTGGCCTGCTAAACCCAGGATTGTGAGTTCAATCCTTGAGGGGGCCATTTAGGGATCTGGGGCAAATCTGTCAGGGATGGTACTTGGTCTTGCCATGAGGGCAGGTGACTGAACTCCATGACCTCTCGAAGTCCCTTCCAGCTCTATGAGATATACCTATCTCCATCTTATATTAACACATGCTTAAAAATTAATACATACAAAAAGGGTTACAATTTTCTCATGCTGTACCTTTTGGTACAGGAAAATGTGCTCTTAATATTTATAGTTCCTAGTTTTCAGCATTTGGGGAGTAATGCTAAACAAGTAATATATAGGCAAAGCCCTGTGTCAAGATTTTTCTTACTATTATTTTTCTGCCATGTGTTATATACATCACTGCTAGCTTTATTCATATAATTAGGAAACAGCCCAACGCAGAAAGCAGCAGTGTGAAGGGGCTCAACAAATTCTGGCTTTCTAGATCCCTTATTTCCAGAATTTTAATATTTAAATCCTGACAAAACTTGTGACACAGCACTTCTGAGTATCTCAGTTATATGCAAACCCTTTTTTGATTCTAAGGGTTATGGGTAGGAAGGCATTGTAACTTGATGTTGAAGCATGGAGTTCACAATACTTCATGTTAATCCATAATGTCTACTAACAGCATTAAGTTGAAATTGTTAATATAAGCTAACATTAAAAGTATGCCTTAGGTTTCTTAATTTAAAAATAAGATGTCACAAAATCATTTTATTGCCCCTATGATGGAAAAGGCTGCAATACTGCCAATAAAAATTTAGAGTATTTGAAACTTTGCAATGATTTAATTAGCACCACAACAAACTAAGCACTCCAAAATGTTGTTAGTCCAGCCCCTTTGCTTGTAATTGGGCAGGATCTAAGAATCCCTAACACCTCAGATTAATTGGCACCATGTTACTTCATTTTTAACATACAGGTGCATCAACAATAAGGGAAAGTGAGCTATACTGACTTCAGAGGTACTCAGATTAGGTTTTCAATTTAAAATTTCTTATTTAAAAAAGCCCACAAGAGATAAAAATGTAATACAAATTAAGGGAAGGAGAAAGATTTTTGGAAGATGGTAGGTCTCTGGAATTCCACCATCACTACTTTTTCTCCCTTTCCCTCAATTCTTCCTCAAAATCAAGATGCATGTGTCAAGCCAACAATTTCCCCTTGCCTGTAGGTGCTGGAAAAATGTGACTTCCTCTGGAATCCCCAAAAGGAACAGCAACATGCATTGATTCCTGGTTCCAAGAATAGAATGTGCTGGCCCCATGAATGAGGCAGAGGCTAAGAAGTTGTTTTAAACAACTGGTGTTGGCAATGTTAAATTTTGCAGAATTTCCTAGGTTTTGAAAAAAAAAAAGTATTTTTGGAGGTATTGTTTTTCTGAAAGAGGCATAAAATTCTTAGAGATCTAACTATTTGAGTTATTTATGTCATTAGGAATTTAAGATTTTCTGCTGCTAGCAACACTAATATCAAAAGGGAAACCTGTAACCAAATACATACTTAGCACTCACATTTACCTAGACTAGTAACATAAGAACACATTTGATCAAAGAAAACAAATAAAGACGTTGCCATTAACAATACTGAAATCTTAACTGAAAAAAATTGCAGGTATTAATGAATTAGACATTTATATGCATCTGGAAAAAACTATCCCTAGGAAGACAAAATTTGGTACGAAAAGAAGTTTAAACTCAAACATATTCAAAGACAACCATACAAAGAAACAATATCAATCACCTGGGCTCAGCTGAAGAAAGCCACAGAGTGAAAATGTTAGCAGCTAGCACTGAAATAAAGAAACAGAGATGGAAAACAAGGGGAAGAAAGGTACTATTACATGCACAAGTATCACATTTATACAGTAAGTACATGTTTGCATGAAAAATTTTCAAACTTGTTTCCTAAAACTCAGCTTACCTGCTTTGTTCAACTGACACATTTTGGTAAATATTGGGCACTGAAGATTCTGCATCTGGTATCTGTTTCTCACAACCCAACAACTTGTCTCCTGAAGCTTCTGAGGGTACAGCTTCATTTTCAACCTTTAACTGAAAATATAACTACCATCAATAGTGGTCACTGTACTGCTATCAAGTATTAAAATACCCCATGTTTTAAAATAGGATTGCATTTTATTAAAAAAATATTGCAGAAACTAAGGCTCTCTGTAAATATAAAAATGAAAAGTATTAGAACACATAATTCCATTAATGGGCAGGCAGAAAAATAACAATCATAGGAAAATTTCTGAAATCTGAATGCCCATAGATAGGCATCTAAATACACATTTAGGCTCCTTCGGGGAATTGGGAGCTTAACTATAGACACCCATGGGTGAAAGTTTTGGCCATACTTTTTGCACTTAGTGCCATTCAGAGGATTTTGTTGCAAGTTACAAAACGTAAGGATTAGTAAACAAAAGGCAGCTAGATGTACTCTACTTTACAGATGTTTAAATGGAGGTATTAAGGTGCTAAGTGACTTGCCGAAGGTCACCCACACTCCTGGCAAAGTTGGCATGCATAGCCTCACTTCTATGGAAGTAATGTTGTACCACAAAGAGCTTTAAAAATGGGATGTAGATTTGTACATAAAAACTGATAAGTTTCCTGTTGTTCCTTCCTTGCCTCTGTGACCCCCCTCACTTAGTTTCCCCAACATGGACTTCCTTTAATCAGGAGGGATGATGCAAACCCCTTATTTTTAAGTATTTGTTATGAGCTCAACCTGGAGTTGCTTGATTATGCATAATTTTTCCTTCTATTGCAATCCAACCAAAACCATAGTCTTCGTTTTTCACAATAAGGCTTTTATTTACTCAGCATAGATTTTAAAGACTTCATTATTGTAATGTCTGCAATAGCTCCACCTAGTAAGGTTTTACCATATTATACCCTCTAAGAGTCAATCTGTTTGCTAAACTTCTTTTTGAGAAGTTATAAAACTTCAAGACATTTTCTTTCATATTTATTTCTACAACTCACTCCAGTGGTGGGGATGCCAGCAGATTCAGGTTTTTGCAGAACTGAGCAATCAACGTCAGTCTTTTTTTCAGTTTCATCCTCTTTTGTTGGCTGTGTTTCCTTCCTTCCAACGGCCCTTCCTATATTTGGCTTGGGCCTCTGGAATCGGCTCCTCACTAGTTGGGCTGGCTGAAGAGAGGCTGGTTTACTTTCTCCTTGCAAAATGTGTTTGCTATGGAGGCTGAAAAAAGGCAACATGGCATCTGAAATCTTCTGTAATGCAGAGACATAAAAATACTAATATCCTTAGACCAGTTACACTTATGAAAATAAAAAGTCTTTGTTCTGTTTTTTCCCAATACAGCTGTTAACTTTTACACAAATGCCATAGCAGATGGTAATTTGAACAAAAAAACCTGCAATTTTTCCTCACCTCTATAGACATTTTGTAGAAGAGCATTAGAGAGGCCTCATTACCTCACCGCATCCATTACAGAAGTAAGTTAACTGAGGCACTATTATGTTTGCAGTGATTTCCAAGAGGTGTCCCAGATACAAAAGCAAATTAGTGAGTTTGTAGTTGAAATAGAGTAGAATCTCAGAGTACACCTCAGGAACACAGGGTATTTGTAAGTCTGAAATGTTCCTAACTCTGAACAAAACATTATAGATGTTCTTTCAAAAGTTTTCAACTGAATATTAAATTAATGCAGCTTTGAAATTTTACTATGCAGAATAAAAATGCTGCTTTTAACAGATTTAAATTAAACAAGCAAAGAAACTATGTTCTTACTTTGCCAAAGTTTTCTCTTTTTAAAAAACTTCCCCTTTATTTTTAGTAGTTTACATTTAAACACAGTACTGTACACTATTTCCTTTTTTTTTTGTCTGCTGCATGAGCTTATATTTCCAGATCCAAATGAAGTATGTGGTTGACAGGTAAGTTCATAACTCTGATCTAGTTTTTATAACATCTAATTTTTATGAAAATTGAGGCAAGTCTTTCCACTGAAAATATCACATTTACCACCCTGAAGTTATTATATGCTCAATATAAATTTAGGGTGACATAATTCAATTAGTAGACAGATCTGCATTTACTACATTAAAAAAAATAAAGCAGATGCAAAGAGGTACTTCTAGCTATTGTTCTTAGCCAGTTGAAAACCTAGAGAATGATTTCATTTTCTAACTCCCTCATAATTTTCCGGTAATAAACAAGAAACAGAGCCTTTACCTGGCAGCAACAGCTGAAGTCTTCTCCTGGTTATCTGCAAGTGAAAGACACTCATTCTGTTCACCACTCTCAGATTCTGAAAACTTCTTAGGGGACTGAAGGCTTGTTGGTGTTGCAAGTATTTCCTGAGAGCCTGCAAGGTCTTCATTTTCTAGTGGCTGCAAGGATGGCAGGACTTCACATTTTGCTGGTTTCTAGGAGACGTGTTAAGAGAATAAACATCTGAACTAATGTATCAAACATATTATGCTGCACAATTGAAAAATATAATTTAAGAAATGATGCAGTTTATTTGATTACTATTAAACTTTCTCTAAATTTTTCCATGGCTGTCTAGTATTTTCAAATGAAGAGCCCCAATTTTTGCCCAGTGTTGAGACGTACAAAAATGTAAATGTCCGTCAGCAAGAAATGGCCTGGGCCCAACTCAACAGTTTATTATTAGTGTCCTGCACTTCAGGGGAAAAACAATGTCTCTCTTAAAACCAAACTGGAGATTACTGTGGATTATATTTTTGGTATTTTATGACAGTACTTTTGTTTCTGAGCTGAGTGGACAATCTGAGCAGGCTGAGAATGAAGACAGATACCTGGACTAGTAATGACAGGAAATAAGAGACTATGAGAATTATTCTACCAGTGTAGGCTTGTACTTTACAGTACATTTTCATACAACACTAAATTAGATTTTTAAGCTTTTACAGATTTCCTGGTTCAACAAGGATAAACTTATAAGTAAAATTTCTGCCAATATTTTCCCTCAGTTGCACCTACAATAACGTATATAACTGTAGCTTTTCAAAAACAGCCCCAAAAGCTCAGCTCTAATTAAAAAAACAAAACAAAACACACAAAAAAAATTTACATCTAGGTCAGCAAGCATGCTGCATTTATCGTCCCACTGTATCAAGCTATTATCTTTTTCAGTGTTGTACTCGGATACATCTTTATCCACTTCAGGCACTTCCCCTCCTCCAAGTTCCTTTCCTAAATTTGTCTTTGGCTTCTGGAACTGATTCCTCAATCGAGGTGCTGTCTGAAGAACAACGTTTTCATTTTGTTGAGAGCTGGAATCTCTGTTAGAACAAAGAACATATGTAAAGCAGCAATACAGCTGACCACCATGCAAGCTAGCCCCTACACATGGTACAGCACCTCAATAGTGCAACTGAAACTAACACATGACCCTCTATAAAACAGCTATTCTTCAATATGGTAGCCAAGCATGCAATCCATAGCTTCCAGTTACTTAGGCTGTTGAAAAAAGGTTAATAGGAACATAAGAAAGCAAGATGCCACAAATCTATAAAATAATGGGTTGGCAAGCAAAGAGATGTCTTTGTAAAAGCAGCAGCTTCTGGATAACTACAGCCCAGAGTCTTATTTTATGAGGAATGTGTCATTCACTAACATTTTTAACACATGGCACTTTCTTTTTTCAATAAGTCCAAATTCCATATTTATAAATTCAAGTGAGTACTTAAATATTCATATGTAAGAACTATTTTGAAGTGCACAACTGCAAATATCCTATAAAAATCTTTTCAGTTTGAAAATTGGACTCACAATTAAAAAGATCATTTTATAGCATTTACACTTTAAATAGACCTATTCAATGAATTCTTTTGGGCTTTAAAAAGAAACAACATATAAAAAAGGAGACCTAATTATTACCATCTTGTCTGAAATCTTACTGCTAAAGGTTTACTTTTTAAAAAACTAACATTAAAATGGTCTGTTAGATGTGCTCAGTTACAAGTTAGTTTAATTTTTAGTTTGATAAGAACATAAGAACAGCCATACCGGGTCAGACCAAAGGTCCATCTAGTCCAGTATCCTGTATGCGACAATGGCCAATACCAGATGCCCCAGAGGGAGGATTACCTGTTGTGATCCCTCATGTGATCCCTCCCTTGTCTCCCACTTCTAGAGAAACAGAGGCTAGGGACACCATTCCTACCCATCCTGGCTAATAGCCACTGATGGACCTAACCTCCATGAATCTATCTAGCTCTTTTTTGAACCCTGTTAAAAGTTCTAGCCTTCACCGCATCTTCTGGCAAGGAGTTCCACAGGTTGACTGTGCGCTGAGTGAAGAAAAACTTCCTTTTGTTTGTTTTAAACCTGCTGCCTATTAATTTCATTTGGTGACCCCTAGTTCTTAAATTGTGGGAATAAGTAACTTCTCCTTATTCACGTTTTCCATACCAGGCATGATTTTATAGACCTCTATCATGTCCCCTATTAGTCTCCTCTTTTCTAAGCTGAAAAGTCTTTTTACTCTCTCTTATATGAGACCCGTTCCAAACCCCTAATCATCTTTGATGATGCTAAATGTAAGTGTTGAATTTGAAAATTAACGTGTTAACTATGTGGAGACATTCAATGCTTCTGCATTTTCCCTTTCCTCCATTTATACTTACCCTGTATCAAAATTTGAAACATCTTCCAAATCATCCACAGAGAACAATTCCTTTTCTTGTTCACAACTCTCAGATCCCAAGGGTTTATTTTGGGAACGCTGGTTTACATACATCGAGACCACCTGCTCAGGCCTTGTAGTAGCTTCTTTTTCTGATATCTCAGAATGCAGCAGGATGTCTTCATTGCCTGTTGCATCCTAAAAGAAATTTTTATTTGATAAAAAGATTTGAAAAAGCTCTTCTTTGTATTTGGAAAATGCACCCATTTAAGATCCCAACTGTTTAATATTTACTTAGATTTAAACTTACAGTGTCATGTCTCTGAAAGACAGGTGTTTGGATTCTGTATTTCCCATTTTATAGCTGTTATTACAGAAAATGTAAGGAATGCAACTTGCAGCATTTTAGATTCTTGGGATGTAACTTACTGCTCCAATAGGAATACAGAACCTCCAAGAGCTTGAATTCAGATCCTAACAAGTTTCAGGTCACCTTTAAAATGCAAGATGGCTACAAGCTACAGAGGAATTCTATGCCTTGTACTTTGGCCATCACTTCAATAAGATAGCTACCTGGGCCCACGATAAGAATATAATGTACCCATAAAACTAACATCCGTAGTTAGGAGTGCACCACTTACACTTTCACAACATGTCAAACTCTCTACTATTTCTCCAACTTCAGTTTTTTCATCTTCCACATCTTTTTTTGTTGGTGGTACTTCTTGCCTTTCAGCTGCCCTTTCTACATTTGGTTTTGGCCTCTGCATTCGACCCCTTGTAAGTGGGGCTGGTTTGAGAACACTCTGTTTGCCACCTTCTTGTGAACAAGATGTTTTCTTAGACCTGGAAAGGCATGAATTCAGAATAATTGTGTCCCAAATTTCTGAAAGCTAAAGTAGTCTTCAAATTTAATAGCAAATTGCTCTTCAACTTCTTAATTATGGGCACAAAACCATATTATTTATTGCAAATTTTAAGAACTATATAGTCTAAAACAACATTTGAACCGACTAAAATTTAAGTTTGAAATGTACAATTGCAAACATTTGTCTAGTATGCATTGGTAAAAATCCATCATCTGCCCGGACATTTTGAGACCGTTACATATTTTTAGCCACCAAGAAGCCTTCTTAGATCCTTACTCCAAAACACAGGATTACATTAGTGTAACAAAGTTGATGCATAATTTTACAAAGAGCATCAAGTTTTAAAAAGCAACTGAAGCGTACAATTATAATCAATATATACTCTACACAGATATTTACTTCTCTAACCAAAAGTTTGAATATTTCTTGCTGGTAAAAGTTATTTATTCTCCTTCCCTCCTCTTCAAGTCTCCATCTCTCTTATTGAGTCTTAAGGATTCCTCTCATTTTTCCCCACTGCTTTACACCTTTCCTACAACATATATTACCACACCGAAGACACATTATACCTATCATGATTCTGGCTAAGGAAGAAAAGTGCAAAAAATGTCCCCACATTGGGAAATGTATTCCTAGCCCTAGACAGTTTGCAGTTACCTCATGTTTCAAGGCAGAGGCTATTATCTCAGATAATAAGTTCCTTTAGTGTGAATTTTCTTACCCCTATTAATATTAAATCTTGTTTTCTCTCATATAAAACAAGAAATCCATGATGGTAGCTTGCTTTATACCTAGCAATTCAATTTCTTTTGTTTGAAAAGACTAGCTTTTCCTTTAACAGTTTGGTATATCTCACTTATACATTGTAAACAGTCCAAGATATTTTGTCTGAATATTACTGACACTATCTGCTCTACTTCTTAAAATGCAAGTTGGAAAAGATTGCCAAAATGTAACTTAAGAGCAAAAGCTTTTAAATTCACCATTCTATGCAACAGTATCAAAAAGGAGAAGGCAGGGAAAGAGCTGAAAACAGCAGGATACTTCTCCCTGTTCTGTATATACTTACTGAGATTCCATTTCTGAGACTCTCCAATCTTTTTCTGTGTTTTCCCCACTGATAATATCAGGTGTGTTACTTTGGTCAGCACTCTGCTAAAGAGCAGAAAATTAAAAATTAAGAAATTTAAACTTTTTCATAGCTGTATAAAAGATATAATAAAAAGCCAACAGTCTTGTTAGAACCAATAGCTCACCATAAAAGATACCAGGTTTGTCAGTTAGGATGTGGATATGTCCTACAGAGCATAGAGATGTCTTCCTATCAGTCACAGAAAACATCTTGAGGCCACTGCACTGTGAAATCCAACAGGAACTATGTCCAACAGGCCAACAGCATTTTACATGGTATGCTTTTTGCGGCAGAAACTGTCACATACTGTAAGCTTGCATAATGCCTGGCACAACCAAGCTCCTAACCGGACTATGGCTTCTGGGTTCTACCATAACATAAGTAATAAATGTAGAACAAAAATGCATTACACTGATAGGCTATGTCTAGAATACAGGGTTTTTTCGAAAAAAGTTGCCTTTTAAAAAAAAAAACCCCAAAAACACACCACACACACTTTACTTGCATTTAGACTGCCGCCACGTTCTTTTGAAATTAAATCGAAAGAACGCAGTGTTTTTTTTCTACTGTGGTAAACCTCATTTTACAAGGAAAAACGCCTTTTTTCAAAAGCGCTCTTTCAAAAAAAGGCATTCTTGAACGCAAATAGTGCTTTTTCAAAAGAGAGCATCCAGATTGCCTGGGTGCTTTCTTTCAAAAAAGCAGCTCTTTTTCAAAAAAAAGTGGTTGCTGTCTAGATGATCTCTTTCTAAAGAAGCTTTTTCAAAAGATTCTTTTGCGAAAGCCTCTTTTGAAAGAGGCTTGTAGTCTAGACATACCCATAGATGACTCAAACTTCCAGTTATATTCAGCAACAAAAGGAGAAACAACAACATAATTAGAGCCCTATTTTCCTTGTCTCTTCACAAAATACAAATTTTTATCATTTCCAGTTAGCTTTGTTCTTCTAAATACCTGTTCAACTGTTCCCTCAGACTCCAGGGGAGTTTTGTCCTTTCTTTCACCTTGGACAGGTGCTTCTCTCTTCCCAGATGCTCCTAATACATTAGGTTTAAATCGCTGCCGACGCCCCGTCATTGCTGCTTTTTCGGTAACAGCTTTTTCAGTGTCTCTACATAAAAAAAGTACTAATGCATTTAAAATTGGCATTTGTGCCATTCAAGCCTATTAATGTCATCTGGGACATAAGAAAGATGATCTTCAATGACCTGTACAACTGTCTTTATTAAAAAGGACCTTAAATGCAATGTTACCTTTGGGATTTTTTTTTTGCATACGTTTGTACATTTCTTTGATGTGCAGAAGCTGCTTTGATCTGAAACATTACAGAAAATCCTACGAGCCACTCGTTTAAATATTTATAGTCAGTGGTACAAGCCCCTTCCAATAGCTTCGGTCTTCCAAGCTCAAGAGAATCATGTGACTTACACTCTATAGGTCCTGCTCCAATCTGCAGAAACTAGACATCAGGTTGTGGAATGTGGGGAAGAATCAAAGTCCTTAGCATATACCTTTATGAAAGCCTATTTTATTCCTTGTAGTTTCAACTTCTCCTGCCTGGACATGATTTGTTCCCTCTCTAGTACTGTTCAAGTCATCATTAATAAAACTTATGAACTAAAAAGAATGGACTGATATTTGACTCTTCAACATTCTAGGGGAAGAAGGGAACACTTTCTTGATATTGCCATTCCATATTATCTTGGGAAATCTAGAAGCCAATTTAAAGACTCAGTATGCACTTGTTTCTTCCGTATGCACTTCACCACAGTTGAGGCAGATGGAAGGACTGTAACAGATCACTGTATGCAATAAACTATAAGATATTGCAGTAAAAAAGTTGAGTTAAGCAAAGAAAATATAATAAACTGATTTCTGCATACTCACTGGGATTCAGTCTCCAAATCTTTGATCTCTCTCCCTTTGGTTTCATCTCTGGTGGTTTCAGGTGTGTTAATTTCACAAGCTTCCATGGTATCCTGAAATAAAATAAAATAAAATAAAATATTGAATTTTTTATATAAACAACAGAAAGCTGAGATACAGAGCGCTGGAGTCAAATTTGATTTGCAAAGTCAGCAGTCAGATGGGGTGCAATGCAGCTACATTCCCATTATATATCCCCTAAGTATCCAGCTTCAGTAATAAAAACCAAAGCAACAACTGAATAGGTCAGATACTGGCCAGCACGGACTTTCAAGTGATCTTAACAATGATCAAGAAGCTTTGGTCATTCTCTCATCCCTGAAAATCCTTCAGCTAAATCAGGGGTGGCCAACCCGCAGCTCTCTGCTCATTGAAATGCGACTCTTTAGGGTTACCATACGTGCATTTTTTTCCCCCAGACATGTCCTTGTTTTCCCATGTTAAGGTGCTGTCCAGACACCTTTTTTAAAAACACAAAGAATGTCCAGGATTCGGGGAGGGGACAGTGGCACCTGCCTTCAAGGGAAGGTCTTTCAGAGCCGCGTGCCTGGACAGTTCATGGCTGCTCTGCGCACATACCTCAGCACCTGGAGAAAAAAAGTGCATGGCGGCGGCAGCTCCGGTGAGACCCAGGGTATTGTTAAAAGAATCTGGGGCTGCCTGGCTCTGGGGGAGGGGTGGACATTGGGTTAGAGCAGAGAGGCTCGGGTGCCGTAGGGTTTTAGATATATAAAAATAAATATGTAATATGTGCCTTAGATATATAAAAATAAATATATAATACATGGCTCTTTGCACTACTATCCACAGCTATTTTGGCTCTTAGTCTCTAAGGGTGTGTCTAGACTACAGGGTTTTTTGAAAAAACTTCCCCTGCACTTACACTGCCACCGCATTCTTTCGAAATTAAATCGAAAGAACGCGGCGTTTTTTTCGACTGCGGTAAATCTCATTTTATGAGGAATAACGCCTTTTTTTGAAAGTGCTTTTTCAAAAAAAGGCATTATTGAATGCAAACAGTGCTTTTTTGAAAGAGAGCATCCAGACTGCCTGGGTGCTCTCTTTCGAAAAAGCGGTTCGCTTTTTCGAAAGAAGTGGTTGCAGTCTAGATGCTCTCTTTCGAATGAGGCTTTTTCGAAAGATTCTTTCATAAAAGCCTCTTTCGAAAGAGGCTTGTAGTCTAGACTTAGCCTAACTGGTTGGCCACCCCTGAGCTAAATGTTGAAGATATCTCATCTGATTCATGTTCTATTCTCCAGGCTTTAGCCTCTAAATGTAAATGGATGTGATCTGCCTTCAGGAAACACTGTCTCCCAACTCCCTTGACACCGCAAGTTATGACCATGTGAATTACCCTTTGCATAGTATATGTGGCCATGCTACCTATGTTACAAAGATATTGCTGGCATGGAACCCCTTCCATCTCATTCAAACCTCTGATCTTATGAGTATTATTTCAGAACAGCACAAGGGTGTCTGTGCCCTAACCAACCCTTCTCTCCCCTAAATATTATTCCCAAGCTCCCACTCTTTGCCAGGTTTTAAAAGCCACACTCTCTGGAAATACAGAGAGTCAGATCAAAATGGAGTAGTCCTTTTGGACTGGGTTTCACTCCATGATCTCCACCTCAACCATGATCCAAATAGGGCACTTTTCATTCTCAAAGGTGGAATCAAAACTACTCTCCTGACTTCACCTGGATCCCGAGCACAAGCCATCATCCACTTCAAGCTATAAGTAGCGTAAGGAAAACTTCCCACTTAGTCAACATAAGTCTTTTACCAAAGCTGGAGTAACCAGACCTATCACAAGCATCAATAATAAACCTTGCTGCTGAAACTACAAGAAAACAAAATGGTCCAGCTTCATGCAATCCACAAAGCCTGTATCCCATACTACACCTGTAGCGAAGAAGCTTACATGCAGTTCACAAATAACCATTTACAAAGCTGCTACCAAGTCAGTACCAGGAAGTTGTTACAAGTAAGGCCCTACTTGAATTGAAGGATGATCTTCAAATAATTACAGTTGAGCTGCATGAAAAAAATTACAGAAGAAAAAATAATAATGGACCTTAGTTAAGAGCCGTAATTTGGAAAAAAAAAAAAAAAAAAAAAAGCAAGAGTAAACCTACTTGTTTATAGTGTTCCAGCAATTTTTTAAACACTCAAGTATTATGTTATACCTGATGATTTCTACAGCAGTTTTGTTAAGACTTCTAGTCTTCAGACTATTATATTGTACTAATTACTTTTTTAACGGGTATAGTATAGTTTCAGGAGAATGTTTGGTTATCAAAAAAAAAATTAAGTCCAGTCACTTCAGCTTTTTACAGACACTGAATGCTAATGCAGTTCTAACTACTTATTCAAAATGTATGCAAAATTATGGACTGTAAAGGAAGCTAATTAAAAATCAAAACTGTGGTGGAAGCCTTATACTGCAGGATCCACAATTTCAGCAGTAGTGTAAATGAAGTAGGGCCTGAGTTGTAAGACCTATATTCCCTGCCTAGATGGAAAGTGCGCAGAATGGGCAATCAAAACACTGAAAATATGTGAAGCCTGTGGGATTGACATCTCCTCCCTCAAATTCTTGAACAAGGGAGAACTAGCAGACAATGGCTAGCCATGTTTCTAACTAGAGTCATCCACAAGAAAAAAATGTCTAAGATCTAGCAGATAGCAAAAGTAATAGCCCAGCCAAAACCAGAGAAAGACCACTGACTTGCAACAATTATCATACTACTGCTCCATTACTTTACTAAGTTATATGCACTAATTACTTGAAAGGCTTATCCTTCAAAGAATTGTACCTACTCTTAAGGATATCCCAGGTGTAGATCAAACACGTTTCAGAGTAAATCACAATACCCATGATTAAGTACTGGTACTTATTGCCTACAACCAGGCCCGCTGATGGGGGGAGGCAGGAGGAAGAAAGGGGCTGATTCAAGGGGGCTTGTAGCCCTGGGCCCTTTTGAATTGCCATTAAGAGTGCCACTTCACAGCTCCAATGGCTGGGGGGGGCACCCGCTGCAATCCAGGTGGTGCTAAAGGCTGACTGCTCTTGGCCTCTTGTCCATCTGTCTGAGGCCCCACAGCAGCTGTTGGCCCAGCTGCCTACAACAATAATGGCTTCTAGACCAGGCAGAAGACAAGCACAGTATTCCTAGATCTAAATGCTGCAGATGACACAATTTAGCAGACAGGCTTAGCCTACAAACTGTCTGTGTCTGGTCCTACTGAAGTGGGTTGTCCTGGCTATGGAACTGCTGTTGAGAGGGGGCCAGTTTCAAGTTCTACTTTGATAAGAGACGAGCTCCTGGAAGTCTTGAAACAATGGTCTCTCTCAGTTCTCAAGTGTAGCACAGACATTCTTCAAATGTTTCAGAAATAACTTCCCCAATCACTGTTTTTTTAATATGCAGAAATCTGTCTGGCAGCAAAGGACCAGGATTTCAATTACAAAGAAGAAGCCCTGAACACTAAACATGAAAGAAATGGGAGACAAACCTATCACCAAAAAGACAGCATCCAGTTGCTTCCCTCTATACCACACAAAGGTCAAACAGCCCAATGTCTTTCTGAATGGACAAAAGCTAGTGCATCTAGGTGTCAAATTAGACCACACCTTGATTTTCAAGGAAATCCTTCATAAGATGTTGCTGAAAATAAATACAGCCCCACAAACAGATCAGTAAATAGCTGGGGTCTACTGTGGAAGCTAACGTACAAATACTGAGCCTCTATCTACACTACTGCAGAAAGTCAACGTAAGATATGCAACTCCAGCTACATGAATAACGTAGCTGAAATCAACTAACCTTAGGTCAACTTCCCATGGGATCTACACTGTGAAGAGTCGATGGGAGAAACTCTCCAGTCTTCCCTTATTCTTCTCGTGCAGCATAAAGTAATGGGGTCAACTGAAGAGTGATCTGAGGTCTATTTGGCAGGTCTTGTGAGATGTGAGAGCATCGATCCCCACTGCAGTGCACATGTAGCCTGAAACTATAAGCTTGCCTTGTGCTCTTCTGTGACAGAGTATTGCTCTCCAGCACAACTAAGCCCTTTTCATATAGCACTAGCAGACACTCAGCTACATAAAACCATACATATAATAGTACCATTAATCAGCTAACCTGGCTTGGTTGCCAATTCTGTCCAACATCACTCTGACATCAGGTGACAAGTCACCTTGCAGAATCTTCTCCTTAAAGGGCAAAGCATATCACATCTACCCCTATTTAAAGATGCATTTAATCTACCAAGCCATCATCTCAGTTTAAGACACCACTTTGGGACAATTCCTGTAAGGAACCTCAATTTCACCTCCATGTGCCAAATAAGGATGTTAAGGATTAGTCGACTATCCGATAAGCAAATGCTTATCCGATAGTCAGTTGAATAGTCGATTCCCCCCTCCCCCACTTGCTGTCTCTATCAGATAGAGGCAGCAAGGGAGAGGGGAAGAAGGGGTACTACACAGCAACAGCACCACACAGCTGAGCCAGGGATCAGCTGTACGGCGCTGCCGCTTTGAAACCCCAAGGCAGCATTTCAAAGGGGCAGCCGCCGCACAGCTGATCCCCGGCTCAGCTGTGTGGCGCTGCCCCTTTGAAATGCTGAAGCAGCGTTCAAAGAGGCAGTGTTGTAGAGCCCGAGGTCAGCTCGGGACTCCCCACCTGGCCCCGGGTTTCACACAGCATTTCCCCAGAACCCGGGGTCAGCTGGGGAGTCCCCAGCTGATCCTGGGCTCCATGGTGCTGCCCCTTTGAAACACTGCCTCGGGACTTCCCTCTGGCCCCAGGCTGCATGCAGCATTCCGTATTCCTCCTTTGAAATGTACAAGAGCCCCAGCGGGGACTCCTGTACATTTCAAAGCAGGAATCCAGACGTGCCTATTGACTAGTCAAACAACCACAATTTAACATCCTTAATGCCAAGAACAAGCTTCACATATAACCAATTCCTATCTTGTGAGAGATCCACTAGTCCAGTCCTCTGGTTTTGACATTCCTTGCCTTCTTTAGATAAAGCTCAACTGCTTCAGCTGTGGAAGCATCAGATACACTGCTTGACTGGATCATCTATGTACATAAAACTGCTGTATGACATTGGGCTGTTTGACCTTTGTGTAGTATAGAGGGAAGCAACTGGATGCCATCTTCTTGGTGAGAGGTCAGATGAGTCACAGAATAGGTTACTGAGGTTTAGGAGTTCATCTTTTACATGTGGGTATGATACAAAATTATTAATATTTCCAATTAACATTGTTTCTCCCCACCATTTTTTCAGCCTCTTCTGTAGGCTCTGGAGGAGATATCTTGACCTCAGATTCCTCTTGAACTGCTGCTTCCGTCTTTCCAGATCTCCTTGCTAAGTTGGGTTTAGGTCTCTGCAGGCGTCCTCTCACTGATGGCTTTCCAGCAGCAGCTTTTTCAATTTCCCTTAAGATACAACAAACAGCCTATAATCACTGCAAAGAAATCCAGTACTTTATATAACCAACTGTATCCTCCAAAAACACATTATCCACATTGTTATATTTGTAATGGACTGAGAGAAATCATTACTTTGTTCTACACCACTTGTGGATATGCTTTATTTCTTGAAAATACTGATTTTTTTTTTAAAGTAAGAACAGTGATCATATAGTGGGTTTTGGCATGGTATGAGATCACAACTTCCATGAGAATATTAGAATATATAGCAGTTGCTGGATGGCTTAAAGATTTTTTTGAAAAAAAATGTAAAATATTTTATCATTATTTGAATTGGCTTTTCTTTTTAAACATAAACCTATTTAAAATGAATTTAAATTTAACACAAAATGCCTTAGTCCTAAATTGATAATCTCTTAAAACAATTTTAAAAATGACCAAAAACTGTTTTTTATATAGGAAAGCAGCCTATAACTCAATCAGGAGGAAAGCATGTATTTTTTCGAGCTTAAGCTTAATAAATATACCATAATAGGTCCGCCTAGATGACCAGAGGGCTCAAATTTTATAGGGACACTCCCAATATTTGGAGCTTTTTCTTATATAGACACTTATCTCCATACCCTGTCCCTGATTTTCATACTTGCTGTCTGGTCCCCCTAAGTAATTTAGGACAGCAGTTCTCAACCAGGAGGTCCACAGTCCCCACCCGTTCAGAGGGTTGCTCGAATCCGGTATCCCAAGCTCCAGTGCTCTCCCTGCCTCCCCCCCAGGCTGAAGTGGGGAGCAGCACAGGGCTGAAGTGGGCCGACGCCCTAAGCTCCCACTCTGCAGCCAGGAGCAAAGCAGGGCTGAAACTCTAAGCTCCCCTCCCCTCAAAGCCAGGAACAGAGAGCTGAAAGCTTGATGTGGGCAGAAACCTTGAGGCCCTGGGCAGAGTTGAGGAAGCACAAGGGTGTTGCCTCCCCAAAGTGTAATGCCTTACCCAGAGTGGAGAAGTTCTGGGGGCAGAGCCCCCAACCCCTTCCTATTCTCCTCCAGCTCTCCTCAGGCTCTGTCCTCTGGCCAGGCCCTACATAAGAATCTGGAGCCAGGCAGTATGGGGCAGGTGCTCCTCTGGCTGATGGTGCCATGGAGTGGGAAGTCCTGGAATTCCCCCATCTGCTGCTGGTGCCCAGGGTTGTGACTGCTCCTCAGCTCCCAGCCCACTTTGACTGCTCCTGGGCAGCTATGGGAACAGCAGAGCCCTTGAAGAGCAGCCACTGGCCCAGGTGGGTGGCCTGTTGAGATGAATCAGGAGGTGGCACTCCCTCCCTGGATCCTCCTGTGCAGAGCTGGCCAGAGCCCCGCTGGCCCTTGCCTTCCTCAAACAGAATGAGACCTATGCTCAAAGTTTCCCATTCCTGGCTAGAGGCATGAATCTCTTTCCATCCCGTATCTCTGCAGGGCCCTGGAGTTTTTCTAGTATGGGGGGGGCGGAGGTGATTCAGAAAGAAAAAAGGTCGAGAAGCCCTGATTTAGGAGACTCATTTTCAAACAACTTAGACAAAACTAGGAGTGTAACATCCAGTTACTTTCACTTAAACATATTTCAAAATTTTCCCAGGCTGACTTGAAATACAGGTTGAACCTCTCGAGTCTAGCACCCTTAGGACCTGACCATTGCCGAACCAGAGAATTTGCTAAACCACAGGAGGTTAATATTGTCTAGCAGCATTACCGACACTTCCACTGCTTACTGGGCTCTTAGAAGACCTTTAGGGTAAATTAGACCTAAACAACACAGATCACTGGGAGCCAGGACTGGTGGCTGTAAAACTTTATGGGACCATGGGAAACTTGACCATGCCCATAATAAAGTGGAGATCTGGCTAACTAAAATCATGCCAGACCACGGATGGTGCTGGACCAGAAAGTGCCAGACTAGAGAGGTTCAACCTGTACTAGACTAATTGTGATTTTGCAACAAGGCAAGTAGGAAAAAGGCAGGTTGGTGGGTCTAGCTCAATCTCTGTCAAACAACATTTTTTCCCCTTTCGCTAAGGAAAGTATCCTGACAATGAACCTGAAAGATCTTGATACACTAAGTTGCACAGGCTGTAATTTGCACTAAAACCAAAATAACCTGCTTATCCCTATGCAATATTTTGAAGTTTACTATTTCATTCTTTGGCAACAGAAACTTGATTTTAAAAATACTTTAAATAGAACTAAGAGGAACAGAAGTCCACCTGCTGTGCCACGTGAACAGCTTTTACAACACACATACTTACTCCCACCCCCAAAATAGAGAAATATAGGTTTAACTCTTAGTGGACTACTATTGCTAAACAGAATAATTCTACTCACATTATTTCAGACTGAGAATCATGGCTTTTTCCTGCGGTACTCGCTCTTTCATCTGGTCTATATAAATCGCATACTTCACTGTTCTATGTGGAAATAAAATAATATTTAGAACTCCTGATTCCTGCAACACTCAAGAAATTCTTGGTACAAGACAGTTAAATATTGGTGCCAAATTGAAGTGAAAACAAGGCTTCTCTTTCACCTTTCAGTTAAATTGAGTGAAATATTCTAGTATTAAATTTTAACTATTGTTCGCTGTACTTAAAATTTTTTAAATGAATGGAGATGCCTACCTCCTAGAACTGGAAGGGACCTTGAAAGGTCATTGAGTCCAGTCCCCTGCCTTCACAGCAGGACCAAATACCATCCCTGACAGATTTTGCCCCAGATCCCTAAATGGATTGAACTCACAACCCTGGGTTTAGCAGGCCAATGCTCAAACCACTGAGCTATCCCTCCCTCCATCTTAAATCATCTTTCCATTAGAGACCATTAGGCATTCTTAATATAAATATATATATATTAAGCAACAATAATTACAAAAATATGTGTTAAGGAAGAATAATTACAAAAAGCAAGAATAATTTCCTGTATTGTTCTTGATCAGATACAGCAAAATATAAAATCTACCTGTTATACGAGAACAAAAGCATTTCTGCTTCATAAAATTATTTTTCCTCCTTTTATCTACAGAGATGTTTAATCACATAAATATCATCCAAAGGATGAATTTCCTATACTAGCTAGTATGATATTTTCAAATTGCAAAGGAGACTGAGGGCATCAAATTCAATTTATTTAACTACAGAACACCTAATCTACAATATAAAAACACTTCTGATAGTAACATAAGCATTCCGATAGGGATTACTTGAGACTCTGGACTTTTATTAAGATTGTCCTTTCTGTTAAAATTCAACTATGCTGTTATATCAAGATGACCTGAAAACACATATACTTAGTTCTTGTTTGTAGGCAGTACTGAGATAGATTACAAGGGTCCAGGCTATTCTTTCCTCTAATTCAAGGGTGGGGAACCTTGGGGCCGGATGCGGCCTCTGGCTTGCCTGGATCCAGACCCTGAGGTTCAGGGCCCCCTCAGCATTGGGGAGCCCACACTAGCACTCCCATCCCCTGCTGCCCCACCATGGGGCTGGGGCACACAAAATCTACTAGGGCCCCCTAAGCTGGTGCGCAAGGAAATGTGGGCAGTGACTTTCTCCTTCTTAGTCAGGGGCCACATCTGTGAGGTTTTTGTTGGGGTTTTTTTTTTTTTGGCTTCTCACTTCTGTGAGGCCCCTGACTGACTTTTCTGTGGGTCAGTGGCCCCCAACCCAAAAAAGGTTCCCTACCCCTGCTCTAATTCTTCTGAGGCAGCTGCGTGTTGTGCTTCTGTAACACTTCCCACTTAAGGAATTCAGTAAAAATGGAGAACTTTGCTTATATTTTAAATATAAACTAATGGTGAAATTGAGGGTCAAAAGTTTAGGCAACTTCCCCCAAACTAGTATCGGAAGAACATGGCAGGGATCTCCTGACCGATCTCATGCTTCAGCCAGAAAGCCATACTTTGTCTTAGAAAGATTAAAAAAATTAAAAGAAACCTTCAGAGAAGCATTACTAGTTATGTTAGTAAGCACATAGTACCCAGCTCCTGCAACACCGGGCTCCAAGACAATAAAATTCAGTGTCTTTCACTAGAGAAAATTCCACTATCATAGTCTTTGTTTTGGAAAGCTAATGAAGAGTTTAAACAGCACCTTTAATTTTTGTACTACAAGATAAACCCAATGAAATTATTATAATCCTTCAATCAGTTTAGCCTAGTAAATTAAAACCAATATAAGTAATTTATTACACTGTCAACTTATTTAACTTCTGGTGATATTTCCAGGCTTTGTGTGCTGAGCTGTATATGAGTAGGTTATGAGATATTTTTCAAAGAAATCTTTATTTTATGTGAATGTTACGAGTAGTAACTTATTGGAGATTAAAAAAAATCCATAAAAACAAAGATACCTTTGCTTCACTGGTTTCTTTACCATTTCCTTTTTTATTTCTTGTACCTGAAGCTTGAGATTTTGAAGGCTGCCAATCCTGTGACCCAGAGAGGATATTTGAGGTTTCTGCTTCAGAAGATTCTGTTTCTATTAATCCAACACTAATATCTTGAAATCTGAAAATAAGGAATTGAGAGAAAATGTATCAGTAGTACTTTTTCACACACAAGTGAATCAGGGTTACAGGATCAAATTGCTCTACTGTTCATTTGCCCAAATGGGCAATCTGCAGAAACTGTAAGTGTTCTAGTGAACCTGCCAAATGTTATGACTTCCAACTTCATGCCCTTAGTCTGAATAACAGCTCTCACAACCAATACAGAAGCTCTCAAAAAGCTTTGGTTTATCTTAATAAAATGCCTTTTAAGCACTGCAGATTAAAAATGATTTTAAAAGCAAAAAAGCTTTTGAATATCCTGAACCGGCCGCAGGAACTCTCATTTTATGTAGGAAATCTAATACAATGAAGCTGTACTTCATTGCAAAGACTATTACAGGTTGAACCTTCCTGGTCCAACACCTGACCAACCCCAAACCAAGGTATTTGCCGGACATAGGGAGATCAGTGCTGGCCCCTCTACCTCTGCCAGCTGAGTTTCTCCAGTAGCAGCACAGGGGCCAGCACTGATTGAGCAGGACAGCTGTGGAGCCTTGTGACCAGGGGCCAAACCCCATCGTAAGGATGTTAACAGGCGGGTATTTAACTAATTGAGTACTTGATAAAAATTCTATCAACTACTCCACTAGTTGATGGCTCAGTTCAGTCCCGGATCACACTGGGTGCGGGACCGAACCCCACTGCGGTTCTGCATTTAAAATGTAGTAAGAGCCGGGCAGGCAGACAGCCCAGCTCAGTCCCAGCTCGCGCTGGGTCTGGGACCAAATACCCCGTGGCTCTGAAATTTAAAATGCAGAAGAAGTCGGGGGGGGAAGCACCACATCCCAGAGCCATTTCCCCTTATCGCCCCCCATCCCCACTCCTTCCCCTTCCTCCCTGAGCTTGAATGCCACAAATCAGCTATTTGTGGTGCTCCAGAAGCTCTGGGAGGGCAGGGGAATTGTTAAACACAGGGAAGTCCGAATTACACAGGTTCAACCTGTATTAAAATGTTTATAGTTCTTCCAGCATTCTCATAATTTACACGAGATCAATAAATATTTGTATAAACACTGTGTAATGGTGATAAGAAAATCCTCTTAGTAAAGATGGAAATTAATGACACTAAGTGCCATGTACTGAAAAAAATGTCTAGAATTTCATGACCAAAACCAACTGCATTTTGGCAGAAAACCTGGTTAAGTGTTACCTCAGTATGAAACTAAGTATAATGCTGTTTTCCTGCAAGTGTTACAGAAGATAAAATTTATGGTAAAACATTTACAGAACACCCCCCTTTCACAAGCCAAAGGCTACCAGTATTGTTACTCGTATCACCACATTTTCCTTAAAATGTTAGGGCAACATTTAGAGTAAGTCAATGGTCTTTATATTCATCCCAAATATGAGAGAAAGTTTGGATTTTAAGAATCACTACATGGAGTTTTAGCATTCATTTATATTAAGGGGAGGGCTTTCAAAGAAAGGAACATGTTGCAGGTATAAAACTAAATCATATCAGTCAACCACTCTTGAGGAAAAGCTTGACAATACCTTGAAACCAAAGACTCTGCCCTTCTTTTCACCAATGAATATGATGATAAGAATGAAAAAACAAAAACTAAACTAAACTAATTTTAAAAATCAAGCCATTTCTTGCTGTGTTTCAGTCATAGTTTGCAAAAGTTACCTGGAATTGAGATCACTTTCTTCAGTTTTATCATTCAGATGTAAGCAGGAATTTGATTCTGGCTCTACTAGGACAGCAATCTCATCCATATTTTCTTCATTAAGAACATCCAGATCCTTCCGACATTCAGTATGATTATCACTGTTTGGACCAGACACCTCATTTTTTTCTGTTAACAAATTGTTAGGTATTTAATATGCATTTCCTGAAAATACCTGGCAGTGCTAGGTACAGATTCCTAACAGTGACAGGAGAAATTCAAAACTTAACAAAAAAAATAGGGTTTCAATGGAAGTTACTTTGGGGACCAAGTCGAAACACCCAAGAAGGACCTGAATTTCAGAAAAAAAAAATGGCATTTACAGTGTTTCCAAATGAGCATCTCAAAAATTAAGGCAACCAAAAAAAAATTCTTCACTATTGAATGTTTGGGTTTATGAGTATAATAGCTGAAGTGTGACTCTTTGGGCTAAATTAAGATTTGTTGCTATAGTCAGGAAAAAGATCACCACTTTCTTCGAAGTGGAGTAAAATTTGGACTCTACAAAAGAAAAGAAAAATTGCATTTGGAGATTTTGTTTTTAAAATCATGGTTATGTCACAGAACAGATGTCAACTGTCAGTTACTATTACTGAAAATGATGCAACCAAAAGCCATTACAAATTGTAGACTTGTGGAATTATAGACATTGTAATTTATAGAAAACTGAACAGGAATTCAAGTTAAGATTTCAAACCTTTTCTGTATGTACATTAATCAACATTCAAAGAGGTTTAAAAATCATTTACTGGTTTGCACTCCATTCAACTTGGAGGTTCCAGGCAGTTTCACCATCCACTTTTCATAGAACAATACTACAAAGTTATAAATACTTCTGAGGAAAATTACTACATCTCAACAAAAACTAAGGTTTTATCATGAGTTATAGCAAAAAACCACCCTGAAACATCATGTGGTCCAGAAATTGGCAGTCCTCTTACTTAGCGGTACTTGATAAACTACGTCTGCGCTCCAAGGTCTGCAATGAAATATCCAATTTGTTTCCAGATGTCATTCAACCAGTTTTCACTTAAAAATCTTATATGGTTTGGAGTCCTAGGTACTGAAGAGATCAATTCTCCCCACATGCACTAAATGGCCTTGATATCAACCAAGGTACTGAAGCTAATTGCACTCCTGTTTTGTTTTGTTTTGTTTTTAAACAGAAGAGGACTGGCTGCCAGACATTTTTTGAGAGAGGCCCTCAACTCAAACTCATTTCTTTCCCAATAGTCTGTTGATCTACAGAGCACACTGCAAACCTGTGTATTCTTCCAGGCTTCTGAGAAAGGGCAAGGGGGGGGGGGGCCATGAGGGTACAGGTAAATTAAAAGGATGGCAATTATTAGACCCAAGTTGAACGATAACAAGTCCCATCTTCTCCAAACCAAACACAGCTCCTGTATGTTATAATTTTTATAGCATACAAAGGTCCAAAGAAAATACAGCAGGTACTTCCATAGGCTAAAATTTGAGATTTATAATTTGGTGAGGTAGCTAAAGCACAACAAACTGTAACAATGCCAACAGCAAAGGAAGGATTAGGACTAAGCATTTTAATCTTACTTTTCTTGCTGGGTTTCGAGGGGGCAGCTCTCTCTTCAGCTGGATTCTCCACTTCTAGTTCAGATTCATCTTTTTTCTTCTTTTTCCTCTTCTTTTTGGTTGCCCCTGCCTCCAATACAGTCTGTTCTTCAGTCTGTTCAGACACACTCAAGGATTCTTCATTCTCTTTTTCAGCTGTGCCAGTGTCTGCATCTGTTTCTGCATCAGAAATTCTGACACTCTGAGGATCATCCTGGTCATTATCTGCTTCTCCACTGACAACTTTAGCTATCAAAGACAACACAGTTCAAGGTAAATATACTAGTATTATAATCCAGGAATCTCAAAGGTCTTTCCACTATCCGTGTCTGGTACATTCATTTATCCATGTCCATATGCTGTCAGACATAGCAGCAGAGTCCTAAAGAAATGTTTTTGCGAACAACCAAAAAAAGTCAAGTCTCAGCAGCGGTTAACTGATGCTGCATAAATCTGGGGAAACATACCTTATCTTTGAGACAGTTAATGTTATTCTATACTCAATGCAATACACAATATTGCCCTTGCGGTTTTTAGGTTGAGTAATTACACTGACTTTACTACACATGAAAATTAGGTACCTGTCTTCTGGGAGGAAAAAAAATTCTAACACGGGTCGAGCCTAATTTGTATCTGCATATGGTACGCTATGGTATTTTAGTTAAATAATTTTTTACTTTTACTATGTACTACAGTACTCAGAAGTATGAGAAACCTAAACACTATAGACAGATTATTTTCTGGTACTGGTAAATACAAGTTGGACCATCCTGGTCTGGCACCCTTGGGACATCAGCAGTCCCAGATGAGAGATTCTGCAGGACCGGGGAAGTCATTTCTGGCCCCCTAAAACCAGCTGCCCCAAGCCCTATCCCCACTACTCTGCCAGCTCTACTGGCTGGCCTAACTGCCACATGCCAGGTAGCGTCACTGTCAACAGCCCACTGCCTTGCAGGGCTCCCAGTCACCAGCCCTCCACCGGACTCTGGTCTGGCAACATCCATAGTCTGATCCAACAGCCCAGTCCCCTTCTCCCTCACTCCTCTCCCCAGCATGCCAGCCCAGGTCACCATTCTCCCTCCTCCCCCCGCCACAAGCCAAGGTCCTGTCAGCCTCCCCCGCCGCCAGACCAGGCCCCTTCTCTCTTCCCCGCCAACCCTAATCCCTCCCTCCCCCCCAACCCCCAGCAGCAGTGCATGCCAGGCCCAGCTCTATCCCCGGCAGTCAGGGAGTCGCAAGGGTGTCTACCTGCCCTGCATAGGGTGCAGTAAGGCACAGGTAATGCCGTGTGCATGTGGCACTCCAGGGCCACATGGGGGGGGCCACTGTCCTGACCTCCCTACGGTCCGTCCGTGTTACTCACCGCCCTAGCCCTGCTCCCTCCTTACCAGCACCAGGGGTGGGATGGTGAAGGAGAGTGTGTGGCCTGGGGAAGGGCCTGGGCCCCGGTCCCCCTCCCTCCCAGCAGCCAGGGCAGGGGGTGAAGACTGAGTGGCTCACAGGTCCCCTCCTGTGAGGGGGAGACCACAAGGCTCCAGCCCTCCCCCACAAGGGGGAGGAGGTCTCGCAACCCGCCTTCTGTACCACTTCAGCCCCAGCTGTCCCTCCACACCCCCTCCCCAGCCTCACCAATACTCGCAATCTCCCGCCCAGTCCATTCGCACAGGGCCCAGGCCTCTCACCCTCACCCCAGTCCGCTGGGAGGGAGGGGGAGCAGGACCCAGACCCCTGTCCGGGCTTCACGCTCTCCCAGGGCCCCACGCTCTCCCCCACGCCGGCTGCTGGGAAGGAGGGGGTGAGGCCCAGGCTGGAGGACTGCAATTTAAAACTCTGACTGCTGGAGTTTTAAAGTGAGGTGCTCTGGCATCTGGGGGTGGGGGGGAGGGAAGAGACGCACAGTGGGGGGAGGGTGTCCCCCAGTTCTGGCTGTCCCCTCGCCACAGGCCTTGCAGCCACTCCCCTCCCCCTGTGCCACCAGAGCAGTGCAATGTAAAACTCCAACAGCTGCCCACCACGTGGTGGCTTCTGGAGGTACAGCCATCCCTGGATCAGGAGCTGGGGTGTCCCACAGTCCGGAACCCCCCCAGCAGACCTCTCCAACTGTCCCCCCACTGCAGCCCCACAGTTTTCCTCCTCCCCCACATAAGCCCAGCAGCAGCAGCTTACCTCCAGTGCTGCTGATGCTCAGGAGCCAAAGGTTGCTGATCCCTGATGGGTTAGCAGCAGGATGCAGAGTGATGTGATTACATCACTCTGTCATCCTGCAGGAAAAACTTTATTTCTTATTTGTGTGTGTGTGTGTGTGTGTGTGTGTGTGTGTGTGTGTGTGTGTGTGTGTAAGATAAATCATCTTACACTACTGCTAAATCAAAAACATATACAAATCAATGAAATTATTTGCACAAGCATTGATGTACTATATCAAACACTTAAAGATTAAGAGTAACTAGAAAATATACAAACAACAAGAAGTCCTGTGGCACCTTACAGACTAACAGATTTATTGGAGCATAAGCTTTCGTGGGCAAAGACCCACTTTGTCAGCTGCATGCAGTGGAAATTCCAGAGGCAGGTATAAATATACAGGCATATGAAGAGAGTACCAATCAAGAGTAAGGCTAGAGATAACAAGGTCAATTCAGTCAGCAAGGATGAGGCCCACTTCTAGCAGCTGATGTGGAGGTGTGAACACCAAGAGAGGAGAAATTCCTTTTGTAGTTGGCTAGCCATTCAGTCTTTGTTTAATCCTAAATTGATAGTGTCAAATTTGCAAATAAATTGTAGCTCTGCAGTTTCTCTTTGTGGTATGTGTTTGAAGTTTTTTTGTTGCAGGATGGCTACTTTTAAATCTGCTACTGTGTGTCCAGGGAGATTTCGTCTTTGCCCACAAAAGCTTATGCTCCTATAAATCTGTTAGTCTATAAGGTTAGCCATAGGACTTCTCGTTGTTTATGCAGATTCAGACTAACACGGCTACCCCTCTGATGCTAGAAAATATATATTACACTTGGTTTTAAACTAAGAAAGCAAGCCAGCTATATGAATCTCATTGAAAAAAATTAAAATGTACCTTCACCCACTATATATAAATTTTCAAGTAAAAACTATAGCATATAGCAATGTGAGAAACTGGATCTAGAGAAATCACCTACATTAAGAGTATACCCATATGAAGAGCTTCCAATGCCTGTATCAAAGCCTTAAGTGAAATTGTAAGCACCCGATGAAAATATTTATTAACAGATCAAGTTGGACTACTCCAAAGCAGAAACACACGATTCCAGACCAACCGTAACCTGTATAGTTTATTAGAATTTTATATCATATAAAATACCTCTCTAGAAATTGGCTAATACTAGCTTCTAAATGAGTAAATTAAGAACTGAAAAGTTCTTCTTGAAATCCAGTGGCATCACACAAGTCTTCCATTTCTGAAAGGAACCTGTTCAGAGCAGTGCAGTAAGATATTTCTTACAGGACTTTTTTTTTCGTTCGATGATCCAATAGTGAAGCACTATAATAGTAATATTCTGTATTACTATCTTGAACATAAAATTTTAAATTAGGTACCTTTTTGCTTTTTCCGAGATTTGGGTGGTTTCTTCTCTCTTGAACTTCGTTTTTTAGGAGCTCTTTGCTTCCTCTTTTTTTCATCTGCCAGTACCTCCTCAAGCAACTGGGCAAAGAATTCGAAGTCAAATGGTCGCTTTTCCTCTGTCCAATTAAAAAAAAAAGTGAAATATAAATGGTTTCACAATTAATCAAGTTATTCTTTAAGCTTCTGCTTTTTTTGAACAAATAGTTCAGTTGTGATTTCCATAGCAAACCACCACATTCTATGCTGCATTTCATGACCAGTCAGTATCTTTTACACAAGTTGCACTGAAAAGCTTGCAGAGACCAGAGGTAACAAGTATTAGGCATGCAGAAGCTCAGTTTAAAAAAAAAAAAAAAAAGTAAATGAAAAACCCTTGAGCATCTAAGAGAAAGTTTCACATAATCACTTGAAAAGTTCTGACTAATGACAAATATTCAAGCTGTATCACAACATCAAATTATGAAACACTGCTAAATGCAGTAGACACTCATTTTCATGAAAGTAACAGTACTATCTATAAAAGCGACAAGGAGTCCCGTGGCACCTTACAGACTAACATGTATTGGAGCATAAGCTTTCATGGGTAAAGACCCACTTCATCAGATGCATCGTCAGATGCATCGCTTTTGCAGATCCAGACTAACACGGCTACCCCTCTGATACTTAGTACTAGCTATAAAGTTCTTGTCATTCAAGATTCTTAGCGTGCTCTACAATTATTAACTAAATGGATCTTCAGCATGTGACATAATTAACTATTATTCCCCATTTGAAACAGACTCACTCTGAGGTACAGAGATTTTATGCTTAACCCAAATCAGACACATAAATCAATAACACAGCTGGAACTGAAATCTAGAAATTGTTCTTTAAGTACTACATTAACTTCTAAATTTCAAGTCTTTGGAACCAACAACTTAGAAGTGGGCTTTGCCCATAAAAGCTCATGACACCATCTACATTTCTGTGTTAGTCTCTAAGGTGCAGCAGGACTACTCACTGTTTTTTAACCTACTGTAGAGTTAAATTTACTGGCTCAAACTAAAGTACACAAAAATTGCATATTCATAAGTAAATTCTTCTGATTGCGTGGTAAGTAAAAACTTACTGAAAGCTTTATCTATCCTCCATCCATTTGCTTTTTCCTCACGTTTAAACTTGTTCTGAAAAAGTATACATTTAAAATATATTAATCCTTCTCCATTAAGCAAATGATACAGTACTACAGACATAAAAGGTTGCAAATTAGGACAAAAAATACTCATAAATAATGGAAATGTTTCCCACTAGGAAAAAGTTGTAATTAATTGTAGTGAGGCTGAGTGGCCTCCCACAGACCCAGAAGGAGAGGGACCACTCCAGAGCCAGGCCATGCTCAGCCCCTGCCACTGGAAATCAGTGGAGAAGACAGGAAGTTTAAGAGGCGGTCTAGGAGCTCAGATGGGCTGCAGCCGCTGAAGGAGCTAGATGCCTCCTACCTGCTCCTGACCTGGAAGACTGCCACAGGCCCCTGTTATGCTGAGGACTAGCTGATACTGCCAGAGTCACTCACACAACAAGTTGCCCTTGGCCTTCTACCCAGATGAACCAGAGGAATCCCTACAGACCCAGGTATGCCCCATCGGGGAAGACAAAAAGTAGCCCCAAGAACTAGACAACCATCTGGTTGAGAGCTGGCCTCCACCACTGTTAGGGCCAAGTCCCCCCATCTGCCACCCCATATTTGGAGTGACAGCAGTATTTCCCTTCCATATGCCAGAAAGCCTGCATCTGCCTACACTGAGGGTATGTCTAGACTGCATCCCTCTGTTGGCAGAGGGATGCAGATTAGGCAGGTCGACATTGCAAATGAGGCAGAGATTTACATATCCCGTGCCTAATTTGCATAAAAATGGCCGCCACGTTTTGGCCGACTCAGCATTTTGTCAGCAAAAAGCAGCAGTCTAGAGGGGGATCTGTCAAGAAAGAAAGCCTTTTTCGACAGATCCTGTAAACCTCCTTGCAGGAGGCATAAGGGATCTGTCGAAAAAGGCTTTCTTTCTCAACAGATCCCCCTCTAGACTGCCGCTTTTTGCCGACAAAGTGCTGAGTTGGCAAAACGCGGCAGCCATTTTTATGCAAGTTAGGCACAGGATATGTAAATCCCTGCCTCATTTGCAATGTCGACCTGACTAATCTGCATCCCTCTGCTGACAGAGCGATGCAGTCTAGACATACCCTGAGTGAAGACACTAAGCTCTAACCCTGCCTGAGCTCCCCTAGACTGTGTTTGATGTTCTCTAAAACCCTGCCTGAGCACACCTCGTCTGAGATTGGGTGCTGTACCCCGCCCTGAGCCTGGAGAACTTGTTGACCCTGCCTTAAGGGTCTGAGCCCTGAACTATTTGTTTGTCACTTGGCTCTGAGTGTAGGCCCAAGAACCCAGACTCTGGATAGTCCCGCCCCAACTATGGACTCTGCTCACTCTTTGCCTCTCGGCCCAGAGTACAGGTCTGAGACCCAAACAGGCTATCATCATGCCTCACTCACTGACCAGAGCTGCAAGCCAAGCATCACTCAACTAATTCCCCAATTGTGAACATTGCCCATGATGTAGTGAGGCAGAGAGGCCTCCCACACACCCAAAGGGAGAGAGGTCACCACAAACCCACTACACTATCACTCGTTTGATTTACAATTATATGGGCCTCAAATTAAAAAGTTGAACTAATTTGCATCAGCTCAAGAAGCATTTTATACATTTCAGGGATTTTATTTTGGATAGTAACTACATTTTGGAAATGGACTGTTACTGCCAATTTTACCCCAGAACCAAATAGCATTGGAAGTAGGGATGTTTAAAATGTTAACTGATTAAACTGTATGTTTAACCAGCCTGGCACATCATGTTACATGCAGGGGTCCCCTGGAGCAGCTACCCCGCCCACAGTGCAGTGGGCTTGGCCAGGCCGGAGTGGCAGGCCATGAATAGGGAGCTACTCCGGCCTAGGCACCAGTTACCCTGGTAAGCATGCCAGTAAGGCAATGCTTACCAGGTAACCCTTTACATCTCTACTAGAAAGTTATTAAAATACTGTATAAAATATCATGCAAGAGGTTGAGAACAAAAGCAATGCTGACAGTTGCACAGGTAATAGTCTCTGCTTTATTTACCTTAATCTCCGTTCTTGCTCTATGAGGAAACAGTTGACCAATTAGAGAAAAGTCTGTTCCTACCATGCTGATAGCTAAGAAGAACATGTCAGTTTCTGTAACAAATATATGAACACACATAAGTATTTAATGCTATCATCATATTTACTATATAAACCAAAATCTTTACATTAAAGAGAAAAAAAAATATGTATACCCCATATATTCAAATATGTATACACTATATATTCAAACACAAAGCTAAATTCCAAAGTAAAACCATCTCCTCTGTACTTCTGCAAACCACAGGCCATTAAATTTCACCCAGCTACGCCTGTATTCAAAGTTATTGTTGCTTGAGTTTGCTCCAATTCTAAAGCTTCCTGATTTTATTGAGGAATGCTATATCAAATGTTCACCTAGGTATTTACAGCATTCGTGTAGCTTCTAAGCACCTAACAACATGAAAAACATATCAAGCTAATTATTATAATTGAATATATATAATAAACTTGAAACTATTCATTGATTTTTCCCTACTGTTCGTAGTCCAATACACTAAATATCAGCATGCTTCCTGAAAAATATTCTTCTCCTCTCATGACTTAAGAGGGGAGAAGTGATTCAGGTACTATCAACACTACACATGCCAAAAAGACAACAGTGACAATTTCTTCTGTAAAACTTAATGTAATTTTGTTAATGAGCAAGCTATTAAGTCAGGAAGATAAAACACAGAACATCAACATGCATCAGGAATTATGTTCATGTTCTAAGAGTTTACTCAAAATAAGTTGCTTCTGTGGTTATCAAATGCTTCAAATTAATATCAGTTTTTAACCACCTAGCACAGGGGTGGGCAATAATTCCAAGATTTCGGAAAGTGGTCAAGGGTCACACTCTTCCATGATATTAATGAAGTAGATGCAGGGTCTGGGACAGAGGTTGGGTACAGAAGGTCAGGGATCGGGGTGCAGGCGGGAGAATGGAGTTTGGGTGAAAGAGGCAGTTGTGATGTAGGGCAGGGGACTGGAGTGCAGGGTTTTGGGATGTGACCTAGGGTAGGAAGGGATTGTGATCTGGGGCAGGAGATTGGGGTGCCAGATCTGGGAAGGGGTAAGGGTACAACACGGGGGCAGAGGGTTTGGGTATGTTGATTGGGGGGCAGAGGAAGTGAGGGGCTGGGGTGCCAGAGACAGGCTCTGGCTAGGAGACTTACCAGCCAGGAGCCTGCCTGTTTGCAGTGCTAAAGGCTTGCAGAGCTTAAAACATTTCCCAGTCAGCCAGCCTGCTTGCCCGGCCATGTGCTTCAGCGAATAACTGAGCCGAGCAGAGGGGGTGTGGTTCCTCTTGGCAGCCTGCTAGTCTAACAAGCAGTTCCCATTGGCCAGTTCCTGGCCAGAAACCAGCCAATGGGATTGCGCTGGGTGCGGGGGCAGCTCCTGAAGCTTTTCCCCTTCTCCTCCAGTTTTGAAACAGAAACGGGGCCCAGCAACCATGTTTGAGCGGCATGCATGGCTGTGGGGCAAGCAGGGGAGCCTGCCTAGGGCTCTCTGCTGACTCCACAGGCCAGATCCCGTGGCTTGGCAGGATGGATCCAGACCACAGGTCATATTTTGCCCAGGCCTGACCTAGAAAATCAATTTTCTCTATACTCCTTGGTGAACAGTATACTTTGAAGTTAAACAATGCATGTTCTAATCAAATAATTTAGCTTCCACAATTCATATCATTTTGGACTATGAATAAACTACTCATTAGAAAATGTTGAAAATATTGCTGAGGTTTTAGTTTATTTTATATGTAATTACTTTAGAGCTATTGTAATTTTATAGTAGTATTTTGTACTCATCCAAAAGCAGGATTGATGCTATGATAAAGCTTTGCCGCTAATCATTTTCTCTTGCATTTCACATTCAAAAAGTTCCTTCATCTTTAATGAATAAGCTTTTTTTTTTTTTTAATGTATCTTGGAAATGTGTTATTTTAGAGTTCCCAGATTAAAAGAATGCTAATAACTATGACATTATTGGCTTAAATTACTGTGTGTTACTTTCTTAAATACCTTTATTATTACTATTATATCAATTGTCAAATAATCCAGATTTTTAAAATAAGCACACACTGATCTCACTGGTTCGGTACAGAGTACTATATCAACATTAATTCAGGAATTTTAATTATCCTGTTCATTTCAAATACAACCACAAAATGGAACAAAATCTTGTTTTTTTTAAATTGCTCTGTATTTGCACCATGTAATGGTGCTCCAAAGAGTGCGAGAGAAAATTCAGAAATGGAACACCACAATCTTCAATGCAAGCATTTGAGAAAGTGTTGTCATACCAGGGATGTAAAATCCTGGGTAACAGGCTAAACATAAAGTTTACTTCATGTTTAACTGGTTAACCAATTAACCTGGGTTTGAGCACTCCCCTCTCCCTCCACCACAGACAGGGGCTGCACCAGAGGCCTTGCTATTGCAGCCCCTGCCTCTGATGTACCCAGGCATGCCATGGACAGCAGCTGCTCCAGGAGCAGCCCCTGTCTCTTGCCGCAGGCCCCACAGGAGTAGGGGAGCTGCTCCAGCCCTACCAGTTTATCAGAAACGGTGAGCATCACCTGTGAAGGGTAATGCTTACCAGTTAACTTTTCACATCCCTATCTCATACACAGTGCTATCACATTTTGCTGCCAGCAAATAATAATGGCTAAGTTATGGTAGACACAAGCATAGTGTACTGCATCCACAAAACTTAGGTTTACATATACTAGGACAAGCAGCAATGGACTCAAATTGCAGGAAGGGAAGTTTAGGTTGGACATTAGGAAAAACGTCCTGTCAGGGTGGTTAAACACTTGTAAACTCCAGAACTGGAGATTTAAAAGCAGGTTAAACAAACACCTGTCAGCGTGGTGGTGGTAAGTCTTCCTGTGAGTGCAGGGGAGTGGATGTTATGACCTCTTGAGGTTCTTTCCAGTTCTAATATTCTATGATTCTCTGCAAAAGGCAGTGCAGTGCACAGATCTCTCACACCATTTAGTCCTATATCATGCTAGGAGGACTATGAGTATAATTGTTGCCAGATTAGGAAGTACACATGATTTAATACGTGGTTTATACAACCCGGTCCCCAATCTCATAATGACCATCCTGTCAGAGGCAGATTTGAGTGGTATTTCCTCTTCTGGAATGGCAACAAGCCCATTATCTCACTGGCCCATTGGCCTGTTATTTCACTGGGTGTAGGGTTTCCTAAGTATGCCTAAAATCAGCATAAGCTAGAGCTTGATTCATTAAAGCCCTTATCCTACAACTTATGTAAATAAGTGATTAACTCTCCATACAAATAGATGAATCAAGGTCAATGGAACTACTCATATGTAAAGTTTAGCATCCGCAGGATCAATACTTTAGTCGTCTATAAGCTTAAATCTTGAAACTAAAATATACCTACCTTTATTTGACCATGGTTTGGTATAAAAACTTTTCCTAAAGCTGGAATAGGTAGTTGTGGAACCACGTTCAAAGATAGGATCATTTTCTTCTACAACACATGACCCTTTTGTCCTTAAAACTTCTACAGTTAAACTGGAAAGAAAGCAACCCAAGAACATCAGACATAAATAGTGTCATTGGAGCAATAAAAACTGAAGAAACACACTGTATCTGTTGAGACGCCCATAGATTAAAACTCTTCCTGCTATATTCCATTTAGTCAACCATACCCCTCATTTGGAACCAGAAGTATACAATCAGGCAGCAATGAGAAAAAAAGGCAATGCAGTACAATACTGAATTAAATGTAAACTACTAATACAGGGATCATTTAAAAAAAGACTTGACAAGGCAAGAAAACTATCTGTGCTTGTTTAATTTAAATTCAGATGATTAAAAGCAGCATCTTTCTTCTGCAGTGAAGTTTCAAAGATGTATTGAATCAATGTTCAGTTTTAAACTTCTGAAAGAACTCTAATGTTTTGTTCAGAGTTACGAATATTTCAGAATTACAAATAACCACCATTCCGAAGGCATTCATAACTCTGAGGCTCTATTGCAACTGTTCACTTTAAACACAGGGGCCCTCAAACTGTGGGTCAGAACCCTACAGTGGGCCATTATCCCATTGTAATGGGTCGCCAAGCATGGTGTTTGGCCTGGACTCAAAAGCACAATCCTAAGCCCCACTGCCCAGGGCTAAGCTTACATGCCCCTAGATCAGGGTACAAGTTGTTGGGCTTCAGCTTGGGCTCCCCTGCCTGGGGCAGAAGAGCTCAGTTGGGCTTGGTGTTTAGTCTCCTCTCCTGGGATTGTGTAGTAATTTTTGTTATCAAAAGGGGGAGAGTCACTGTGCAATGAAGTTCATGTTAGAAATACAGAACACACCTACATTAAGATGTGCCCCAATGTCTCAGATATGTTTGTCCAATTAATCTTGAACTTTCTAAGAAAAGTGTTTTGCAAGGTAACACAGAAGCAATTCTTCATTTCCTTTTGACAGTTCCAAATTCTTATACCAGGACTTCCCTAAGCTCCTATATCCCAAATACTGACCTTCTAATGATGCACTGTGTATAGCCCTACTTTGGTATCCAACATGGAACTAAATTGCAAGGTTTCATGTAAAATTATGAAACCAGATAGTTAACTCGGTGAGCAGAAACTACACTGTTAACCACTCTGGAAGCCAGACAATTAATCAAACATAGCATGGGACTCAGTTGCAGAATACCTTTCTTCATCCAGAATAATTGAACCATCTTCTGCTACTTTCACTCGAGGAACCAGAAGAGGACCATCATTCTCCTCCTCTTCCTCTGGCTCAGCTTCAGCCTCCTCATCTTCATGATCAGGAGCACTTCTCTCTTCTGGTCTACAATTTTGGAAGATTAACACATTAGCACATACACACAAGTAGCATTTTCTTCTCATCAGTATAGATCTGCTGGATTACCCCATGCATTATTCATCCCCATGTTAATCTGAAGATTTTAAAAAAATGCTTTATAAACAACATGTCAGTTCACTGGATGCATATAAAATTAACATCAAACAAAATTTAACATTGACTGGCTGCAAGAGTAACTTTCTTGGGATTATATGTATCCAATAATCATTATTTTAAAAAACTAAGATAACAATATCAAACTTATTGCCATGAACAACAAGATACTCATCACAACTAAGCTGTCCCAGAAAGTCTGTATAAATAGATTGCTTTCTACATTCTGCTCCTGGACAATTATCTAATGACCACCATTTTTTCCTCCATCTTCCTACCATCTAAAATAATTCATTTAAAACAAGGGGAAAAGTTTACCACAACAGCAAATTAAGAACCAGACAGTCCTTTCTATATTATATATTAAATGTACTACTTTCCCAACAGAAAGCATTTTGACTTTAAGCACTGTAGAAACAAAGGCTTACTCTTTCATTTGGACCTGTGTACAAGTCTTCTCGGTTTTCCTTTCTTCTGCTAATGAAGACCTATTAACAAATATTAGAGATACAACAATAGAATAAATTAATGCATCAATGACTAAATAAGACACCCCTGAAATCTGTGTTGTGTCAAATTGGAAAGCAAAACATCTTTACTAGGGCACTCTCTTTATGCCATGCTAGTGCATCATCTAATGTCATAATCTGTACATATCACTAAGTGACTTGAGCAACTAGAGATGTATAGTTCAGGAAAATTAGTAGAAGAACCTACTGTCATTTTACATCATATCAACTATCTGAATCCACCACATAACATTGTAGAACTACGCTAAAATGCAACAGGGTATTCTTAATTTGTGCCAGCAAGTTCTATATTTGGACCCATAGATGTGTAACTTGTTAGTGTGCATCCCATCCATGTAGTACACACTGCTGCTCCATGAAGACATACCACGAGTCTTTTGATCTCAGACCAGTTACCAACAGATAACTAACAGTGCCACTACTACCAGCACAACTGGCAACAATGTTAGCAAAGCATGTGGAAATGCCAAACTTCCAATGGATATGCAAACTGTACTACCCTATTACTCCTAGGAATGATCCTTCCAGGGAGGGATTATATTCTTAGAGCTATGACATTATTTCTGTGGCTTGTTCCACACTACACATGGTTAAGGATACAATTTAGTCATGTAGCTCACAGATTGTGATGTTACTGGACCTCAATGTTTTCTGCTTCAGTTGTCAGTGGTGGGAGTTAAGCGGAGGCCATGTACCGCCCTACAAACCCTGTGGCCAGAGCTGGAGCTATGTGCCCCCCCACCATTCCATGTGCTCAGCGCCATGGCTTTGACAGGAGCCAGAGCCACCCTTGTGTCCCCCAATCCCACGGTTTCAGCAGGGTCTGTAGCTGGGGGTGTTCCCTCCCCCATGGTGGTTAGTTAGTCCTGATCATGGGGATCCAGGTGTCATTCCTTTCCTCCTCCTCCTCCAGCTTGCGTCTCTCTGTTATTTTTAGTAAAATTCATAGGTCAGGACTCCTGTGAAATATTGTTTATTGCCTGTGACCTGTCCACGACTTTTACTAAAAATCACTGTGACAAAAAAGTCTTACAACACATGCATGCAACACCAATAGTACAAACTGATACATATTATCACTCCCCTCTTAATCTCATTATCTCTGCCATGATGCCTATTAAAATCAGCCAATTTATGATGGCTACATTGAAAGGAAACTTATCCTAAAATTAAGGAAAATTCAAACATAAGTTCACGTATATTTGATTTTATCATCCCACCCTTCACTTATTACTTGTCTGTTTACATTGAAATACTTCAAGGCATGGACCATGTCTCCGTTTGTTTGTACAGAACTTAACTCAAGACCCTACTCCCGACTACAATACACAGGGCTCCCCAAGCAACGGTGAGCCCTGCTCACCAGCCGCACAGACTGGCATGCTGCGCATGCGCGGACCAGTGCACTGCGCAGCTGTGCCAGCTGGTAATCTACTCACCACGGGTGAGTAGATTACACTAATTGTTGAGCCCTGACAATACAAATACAAAATAATAGCGATACAGCATTCACAAGCTTACCCTGCCACTACTCAGGCTTTTATCTGTTCTAGAGATAAACATGACTTCAGTATCCAAGACTGGCTGTATAGTACATTTCACATAGGATTAAATGAGTACACACAGACAAAAACAATTTATCTTTAAGAGAACTGTACTTACTTCATAGGATTGTTTTCTGGCAGGTAGTATATTAAGTCTCTCATTGTCATTTTGGAAGGATCTGGTGGAGTTTTTCCTTCAATTATTGTAGGTCTATTTTGCCATCTTTTCTGCATACCAAAGACACATTTATTTAGATTTTTCTTTACTTACAATCATGTTAGAGAAAACAAATTGTGTAACTTATTTACAGTGTCCCTTTCTCAAAGACACCATCAACCTCACTTGACCTGGTTTCTCAAGAGATGTCAATGCTCTGAGTGGGTTTCAATGTGTAGATCCAGAATCCAAGACACTGGATGCACTAGTGTCAGAGACTAGAACAACTGAGCTGTGCCAAACCAAGAAGCCTAAGACTCTTCAGATAGTGTTTTACCTTTGCCTAATTCAAAATAAAACAGATATTTCCACAGGTTTGCAGCTGCTGCGTTTTCATATAAATGATAAATTCAACTTCTAAAAACGAACTGTCAATTAAAAAATAGTTAAAAGTACTTTCAGATAACTATGAATGCTCCTTACCTGCCATTGTGTGTGGCTTTTTTCAAAATTATTGTTGTTGGCAGTGAGAATAAGGACCTGCTATAGTATATAAAACCATTTTTTTTTAAATAATTTTCAAGTTGATTTAGCCACCTAAAGGAAAACTGCTGTCTTTTTTCCCCTTCTTATATTTGTCTTCTCTATTGATTCATACAAAAATATCTTACACTGTGCTGCTCCACTCTGTTTTCATTAGACTCTCATGCAGTTGAATAGTTATTAAGTGTTAACATCCCCAAAAAATAACCAACATTCACCATTTTACAGTTGAGCTAATAGAGTGAAGTGAGCTGTCCAAGGTAACAGAACTGAGTCAACAAAGCTGACTACATAACAAAAAAGCCCAAGTCCTTGTCCCATCTGTTGTGATTACTAATTATAAAAGTACATAGTAAAAACAAGTCAGCATTCTGGCCGACATGTTAGCTGGAGTCTTCAGATGAAGGTCCGCTATTAGAACCGCCCCATCACCACCATAAAAAAAAGTATCAATTTTATACCAAAGAACATTCACTCCTTGTGATAGGATAAGAGCTACTACACCCTGCACAGGTTGCCAGTACAATGCTGCTGACATCACAGTTGCTTTAAAATAGCAGTACATACTGGAACTGACCCACAGGGACCAAGCAAATGTTGATCCCCTTTTCCGTTTCTGATCTGCCCCAATGCCAAAAGCAGGACCTTACCATCTTCTCTTTCTTCAGCTCTTCTTTGAGCATCTCTCTTAACTTCTGAGCTTTGAGGATTCTTTCACGGTCTGAGCACTTTTGTTTATTTTTTGTTAGAGGTGGTTTTGTATGTGGCATTTCCCCCTGTGTGGGTCTCCCTTGGGAGGGTCTCTCCTTGAGAGGGCAGGGTGAGTTCTTCTGGAGGACTTCATCATTTTTTAGAGCACTTACACTCACATTTGGCTCTCTGATCACTGATTTTTTAAGTGGAGAAAATTGTGGCACTTGTGGGACAGGTGTTTTCTTTTCAGGCAACATGGGAGACTTTGGAGAGCTTTCTGCACTGGTCTTCTCTGATTCCTTCTGAAGTGAAGAGTTACCATTAACAGAAGACTGAGGTACTTGTTTTTGAGAAGACTTTGAAACTGAATGTTGTGCAGATGGAAGTGTAACTCTGGGTTTTGCCAGATTAGGCATAGTGGATATTCGTTTTCTTCTCTGTACAGGGGTATCTGCAGGTTTTCTAACTTCGTCATCATTTGTACCACCAGTCTTTTCATCTCTGTGGAAAATTAAAACATATTTTACTCTAATCCTTACAATCATAGTTTTGCTACCTTTAAGATGGCATTGAGTGGAGTACATCTAAAGCCTAAATACAGTACTAAAGAAAAACATATTACTATTTGAGAACCTTACCCAAGAACCCATATTTAACCAAACCAAAACACATTGAATGCTGCCTTGTACATTAAGAAAATATTCAAACATCCAAAAATAAGAGTCCTCAAAACAGCATTAAGTTCATAGCAATTGTGATTAACATTTAAGTAGTCAGACTCATTTTTTTATGAAATGCTCTTTACCTTCAATCTCACCATACCTGGTGATCTATAAGTGTAATAAAATACTGGAGAATAGTTAATGCCCAAAATTGAAATTGTATAAAAGTGTTTAATAAAATCAGATGTAACAACCGTTTTTACAATTTTAGATGTCAGAAAAAGTCTTAATTTAATTCAAATTCCTCTGTAGTATTTGCAACCCAAATATATCATTATGTAAGTGCTTAAAACCCAGAGTGAAACTGACAAGAAACCACTCAAGTTCCACTGTCTATCTATACCAAGTATACAAATAGTCAGCAGCCTTTCCTAGGTGAGTACTATTAATTTCTTCATGAAATAAACTTTTATTTAAAATGAAACTATATTTTTTAAACACTTCAAGTTGCAAAGACAATATTCCCAACACAAACCAAGTGCAAACCAAAGCACTGTTATCTTCCTAACTCTGCAGACCAGTCCAGTGCCTCAACTGCTGATCATTGCTTGGTCAAGATACAGCAGTAGGGACATTAGATAATGTGTAATTGAATAGTGGTGTAATCACATTAAATTTTAGCAGTTACATGACTATTCGATAGTCCCTGGGGACTGGCCTGGAATCAGTTTACTCCCGGCTCCACACCCACAAAGTCCCCTGTCACTGCAAGCAGCACAAGGTGGCAGGCAGGAGCTGCTTTTGAGAGGAGCTGGTTTAAAAAATGACCCCCTGCACAGACAAGTTCCTGCCTGCCACCCCGTGCCTCCGTCTCTATACCAGAGAAAGCAGCACAGGGCAGCAGCAGACCCTGTCCGCAGGGGGGCCTGAGCTCCTACTTGCCCGCCTGTCTGTCCGCCCTGATGCCTCTCTATCAGAGGCAGCAGTGCAGGGATGGGGGTGGCAGGCAGCTCCACAGGATCTGGTACTCGTGGGGAGCCATCTTAAAAAGCTGACTCCTCACAGGCCTCCCCCAACCTTGCTGCCTCTGATATGAGGCAGGGAGGGGAGAGGGGAAATGCATGTAGTCAACAGGATTAACTGATAAGCCCAGGCTCACTGGTTAATTGTGTAATCATCTACACATTGACATCCCTATACAGCAGTGGTGAATGAAAAGATTTTTTTTTAATTAGACTTGTGCACTTTTTGTGTTTCTGAATGATATATAAAGGAGGCCTGGAAGGTTTGTCCCTGGTTGTACTTTTAACTTTCAAAGTATCAGGAATGTCAAGTCTGAATAAAATACAATTCCATAAAATGTCAGGTATATTTTTCAAACTCTGAGCTAAAGTCATTTAGACACTTTAAAATGGACAAAGTACTAAGTGATTTTAATCTAGACTGTTTCTTTAACTCTAGGCGTAAATCCAAAAAAGCGTTGTTCATCCTAATTCATAAATAGCCACCAAAATTGTGGTACAAAAAACTGTTTGCTGCTGTTTATTAAGGCCCCTCCTCAAATTAGGGATATGAACAACTAGTCGACTAGTTGCTTTCCCCCACTTCCCCTTGCTGCCTCTATCAGAAAAAGGGTGCTTCAAAACACCAGGGAGGGGTGCTTCAAAGCAGCAATGCCACGTGGAGCCCAGAGCCTGCCACTTTGAAAGACTGCATGCAGCCCAGGTCTCCAGCTGGACCCGGGCTGCATTTGGCATTTCCAAGTGGCAGTGCTGCCTGGAGTCCAAGGTCAGCACTACTGCTTTGAAACGCTGCATGGAGCCTGATGCAAATTGCATCAACTATTCGATTAGCCCATTAATTTAAATTTAACATCCCTACCTCAAATTTCAGTGTTACACAACTAGAAGCAGTATACTTTTCTTACACTGTATGCTGATGACCTCCACCATTGATTTCGATGGGAACTATGCAAATCAAAAGCAATATCTAGTCACAGATTTAATCATCATTACAATGGTTTCTAGTGCTCTACTGTTGTAAGGTGTGACAGAAAAGCAGATATGATAACTTCCTAGATGCTACTGAGATACTAATAGAAATAGGTTTTGAGATACTAATAGAAATAGGTTTGTACTTATGAAAAAGAAAATTATTCAGTCCTTGGGAAATCAACACTAAACTTTCAAGTACTAATTTCAACCACAAATATTAAGGCCCAATCCAGCATTGTTTTCCACCTAAGAGAACCCCTGAACCTAGACAGATATCAGTTTATTTCAGGCTCTTCTGCATGATGTTTATTGTTGCAGGATTGGGGACTATGACAAAGTAACAATAAGTATGTACAAAAGATACCTATAGACTAACATTTCCCAAAGTGTGGTCTGCAGCCCAGTACTGGTCCTTAGAAAAAAAATACCGGTCCTTAGAAAAATCATCGTGCACAATCCTATTAATTTGTGTGATGGGGTAGCAGCACCCCGCACACCCGAGCACGGCAGCGTGGCCCTCTTGGGAGAGAGCCTGCCACTGCGGCATCTCTGCCAGGCATGCTCCCGAGTGGTGGGGCTAGATCCAGCGGGCACTAGGACACAGGGAGAAGGCTAGGCGCCATACGCACCGATGCAGAACGCCCAGCACCAGACGGCGCTGGCCAATAAAGCAGCCGGGATTGGGGTCGGGGGGGACGGGAACAACCCGCCAGGCGCACCAACACAGAACACCCGGCACTGGACGCAGCTGGGGGAGCTGGCGCCAGCCAATAAAGCAGCCAGGATTTTGGGGGGGGGGGGGCCACGGAACAACCCGCCGGACAAGTAGGGTCAGCAACACAATTTATTTGCATATTCATCGTTTGCTTAATAAATATGCAAATAAATGTTACTGGTCCTCCAAAAGCTTGTGAATGGGTTTACTGGTCACCAGTATCAAAAAGATTGGGAACCACTGCTACAGACATTTCTTTCTAAACCAAGAGTTGGTATTTGTTGAATTCTTCATTATCTTAGACATAGCCAATAGTGCCCTCTCATCCTGCAGTAATATATATTTGTCAACTTCAAACACAACCACCGCAAGCCAATGAGGGAACCACCTTCAGACAAGAAAAACGTCTCCTGCAATAAAGGGAGACAAACGCGGAAGAAGTGTTAGGCACTTAACAGCTTCCAAGCACTGGAGCTGCGGTGTGAGGCACCATGTGGAGAGTTGGGGCACGTAGGCTCTTGCCCATGATGGTAAAGAGACAGTCCCCAGAGCTTTCCAGGCACGGGGAGCCGGTAGGACTGAGTGAGATTTCCAAGCAGCGCCCTCCCGCCTCCCCCACACACAGCGCGACTGCGCGAGCTGCGGGACTTACCTGCCCGCCGGCTGCTCCCCCTCCGGCTGGGGTGGGGGGTCCGGACGAGGAGCGGCAGCGGCTCCGGCTCCGGCTCCGGGAGAGGCTGTCGCGCTAGACGGCGGCTCTGTCCCCGCCGGCGGGGAGGCGGAATCCTGGCCGCGCTGCGGCTCCGGGGCCGCCGGGTCGCTCGGGCCGCCGCCGCCCCTGCCCCCCGGCCTCACATTCGGCTTCACGCTGAGCCGGGCTCGGCGGAACATGGTGCCGGCTGCCCCCCGTTCCCTCGCTCGGGGAGGGGGGGAGAGGAAAGCTCGGCGCGGCCCGTGACAGCTCGAGGGTCACTCCCGCGCGGCCAGGAAAGCGCTAGAGCCGAGTGTCTCGCTCCGCCGGCGCCGCTTCATCTCCCTTGCCGCACACCGGGCAGGGCTCCCCCCACCCCCGCCCTGCTCAGAGCCTGGCGCATCCAAACGTCATCATCCTACGACCGGCAAAGGGGAAACCACGTGACGCGTCAAAAGCCTGAGCAAGCAGAACGCCTTCCCCCCTTCCGTAACTAGTGGAGGTGGCGGACACAGCTAGTGGGACGGAGAGCCGAAAGGGACAAGCTAGCGCTTCGTATCGCGAGTTATAAACCACAGGTTAACGGGTTACCTGTTCGCATCCCAGTGGGTATGGGGAGGAGGTAGATGCACAGGGGTTCGGTAGATGAGGGAGAAGCTCCTTCCATGGCTGAGGAGCAATGGGGCCAGGAAGCAGGGAAGGAGACGGCGCACAGCTTCCTTCAGGCAAGGGACATTTCTGGAGGTGATCCTGCTCCAGCTGCTCTTTACAGGGGACGAGAGTCTCCCGTCTGTCCCCACTACCAGTCCAGATGGAACTAGCTGCTAAGCCCAGTCCAGGGTAGGAGTGACCAGCCGAGCCATCTCCCCCCCCCCCCCCGTCATTTACTCTTTACTGGCTGCTCTGGGCACTCAAAACAATGTGCCTGCGGGTTGGGTTTTTTTTTTTTCTGGTATAAAGCAGCTTGTAGATAAATATATTTGAGAATATCACAGATTTATTAACCAATTCTTATTCTTAGTAAAGTAACTTATCAGAATTTTTTTCTGCTCCTGTTTCTTGTGAGCCACCCTTAGCGGCAACCAGATGGTGCTTTCTTAGGAAGTGAAATATGGCAAGGAAAGCTGAGCTGCATAATTAAAGTAATAAATTCTGAGAGAGAGAACTACAATAATAGTGGCTTGTTTAGCGTTTGGTTCTATAAGGTAAGCTGTGAGTTGGCTCACTGGGAGATCTCATCCTCTACCTCATGAAGATATTTGTAGAGAATTCCAGCACCAAGTTTCTAACTTGAGCCTGTCCATTTCAACAACCAAGTGTAGATGCAGGCCTTGTGTTCTGTGGTCTAACTAGTACTATACACCGTAAATAGTAGTTTAAGCAAGCATTTCCTCACTCGTTCTTTCCTTGCTGCTCTTTGTAAATAAAATCCTAGGATGTTGTTTGAGCCCTGCGTTAGTAGGAAATTATTCTTTTACAAATCCTTTTTCACTTTTTATTTTTTCAGGATGCTATTGAAATTTCAAGGTTGACAGCTTTTGAAATGGAAGTTGTTTCCACTATCAACTGCAAAGCAAAGATTCAGGCCTTGGAAATTCTAATTCCCTCATGATGCCTGGCCAATGTGCCGCAAGCCTGAACTATGATAACAGCTGTTAAGAATGGAGAGAGCAGCTCAGACTCACTTTCTGTCTAATCTGTACTGGCTTTCGTACTGAACCTGTCATGCATTTCTAATGTGGTAGCTGGGAGGCTTCCGAACCGCACATCTAGTATTTGGGCCTATTAGCTCCCATTGGTCCTTGGCTGCAATAGTTCAAGGTGATACCCAAATTGCAGGCCTGGGGCAATTCTTACCAACTCAAGAGAAAGAAAAGAGGAAATTAGTTAAACAGAAATTAAAAGGTACAGTGACAGAAGTAAAATCTCTACAAGCTGCATGGAAACTTTTGAAAGACACCATAATAGAGGCCCAACTTAAATGTATACCCCAAATTAAAAAACACAGTAAGAGAACCAAAAAAGTGCCACTGTGGCTTAACAACCAGGCAAAAGAAGTAGTGACAGATAAAAAGATATCTTTTAAAAAGTGGAAGTCAAATCCTAGTGAAGAAAATAGAAAGGACCATAAACTTTATCAAATTAAGTGTAAAAATATAACAAGAAAAGCCAAAAAGAAGTTTTAAGAACAGTTAGCCAAAAAGTAATAGTAAAATGTTTTTTAAGTACATCAGAAGCAGGAAGACGGCTAAACAACCAGTGGGGCCCTTGGATGATTGAGATCCTAAGGGAGCACTCAAAGATGATAAAGTCATAGCAGAGAAGCTAAATGAATTCTTTGCTTTGGTCTTCACAGCTGAGGATATTGGGGAGATTCCCAAACCTGAGCCATTCTTTTTAGGTGACAATTAAGAGGAATTGTCCCAGATTGAGGTGACATCAGAGGAGGTTTGGGAAGAAATTGATAAACTTAACAGTAACAAGTCACTAGGACCAGATGGCATTCACCCAAGAGTTCTGAAAGAACTCAAATGGGAAACTGCAGAACGATTAACTGTGGTTTGTAACATATCCTTTAAATCGGCTTCCATACCTAATGATTGGAAGATAGTTAACGTGACGCCGGTATTTAAAAAGGACTCTAGAGGTGATCCTGGCAATTATAGACAGGTAACTCTAACGTCAGTATCGGACAAATTAGTTGAAACTATAGTAAAGAATAAAATTGTCAGACACATGGATGAAAATAATTTGTTGGGGGAAAGTCAACATGATTTCTGGAAAGGGAAATTGTGCCTTACTAATCTGCTAGAGTTCTTTGAGGTGGGGGTCAACAAACATGTGGATAAGGGGATCCACTGGATATAGTATACTTAGATTTCCAGAAAGCCTTTGACAAGGTCCCTCACCAAAGGCTCTTAAGTAAAGTAAGTTCTCATGGGATAAGAGTGAAGGTACTTTAATGGATAAATAACTGGTTAAAAGACAGAAAACAAAGGGTAGGAATAAATGGTAAGTTTTCCGAGTGGAGAGAGGTAACTAGTGGGGTCCCCCAAGAGTCTGTCCTGGGATCCATCCTATTCAACTTATTTATAAATGATCGAGAGAAAGGGGTAAACAGTGAGGTGGAAAAATTTGCAAATGATACCAAACTGCTCAAGATAGTTAAGACCAAAGCAGACTGAAAAGCTTCAAAAAGATCTCATCAAATGAAGTGACTGGGCATGGCAAATGAAATTTAATGTTGATAAATGTAAAGTAATGCACATTGGAAAAAATAATCCCAACTATATATACAATATGATGAGGACTAATTTGGCTACAACTACTCAAGAGAAAGATCTTAGAGTCATTGTGGATAATTCTCTGAAAACATCCACTCAATGTGCACCAGCAGTCAAAAAAGCAAATAGAATGTTAGGAATCATTTAAAAAGGGACAGAGACAGAGACAGACAATATCTTATTGCCTCTATATAAAACCATGGTACACCCACATCTTGAATACTGCGTACAGATGTGGTCTCATCTAAAAAAAGATATATTGGCATTGGAAAAGGTTCAGAAAAGGGCAACAAAAATGATTAGGGGTTTGTAACAGGTCCCATATGAAGAGAGATTAAAAAGACTTGGACTTTTCAGCTTAGAAAAGAGGAGACTAAGTGGGGATGTGATAGAGATCTATAAAATCATGACTGGTATGGAAAAAGTGAATAAGGAAAAGTTACTTATTCCTACAATAAAAGAACTAGGGGTCACCAAATGAAATTAATAGGCAGCAGGTTTAAAACAAACAAAAGGAAGTTTTTCTTCACTTAGCGCACAGTCAGCCTGTGGAACTCCTTGCCAGAGGATGCGGTGAAGGCTAGAACTTTAACAGGGTTCAAAAAAGAGCTAGATAGATTCATGAAGGTTAGGTCCATCAATGGCTATTAGCCAGGATGGGTAGGAATGGTATCCCTAGCCTCTGTTTCTCTGAAAGTGGGAGACAGGGGAGGAATCACATGAGGATTACCTGTTGTGAACCCTCCCTCTGGGGCATCTGGTACTGGCCACTGTCAGCAGAAGCAGACAGGATACTGGGCTAGATGGACCTTTGGTCTGACTCAGTATGGCTGTTCTTATGTTCTAAACTCTGTAAAAAGAAAAGAAAAAATGGAACAGAGGAAAACTACCCAACTTAGTTTAAAAAAAGTTTTGAAAAATTGTTCAGATTTTAAAATATAGAGTGAAAAATAGCCATAATGAAAAAAGTCAATATGATACTATGATGTAAACAGATAAGTTTGTATGTTCTCCTTATAATACATTTGCCCTTGTTATCTGAACAGGGACTGGGATGTTCCTGTGTTGCTGGGGAGGTATGCATGACCCCTCTTGCAGCTTGTGCCAAGCATTCTACACTTATAGGCCTAATTCTTGCTTATGAACTCTGCGTAGACAGACCCTGGCAACTACCCAAAGTTCATCAGGACCATAAGAGATAGTCCCCACTCCCAAATAATTTATAATTTTACATCTTGAGCTTGCAATAAGATCCAAGCAGGCAGTTACTTGTGTCCGAGCCCCATTGCCTTCACTGATTTCAGTTAGGTACATGTGTTTGCTGTTGCAATGCTCATTGAACAACTGTAGTTATCAATTCTGCAGATGCTTAGGGGTGGGGAACATTTTTTGGGTCGGGGCCACTGACCCACAGAAAAATCAGTCAAGGGCCACATACAAGTGAGAAGCAACAAAAAAAACCCAGACTCTTATTGATGTGGCCCCTGACTGAGAAGAAGAAAAACACTCCTCTCCAACACCAGAACCTAGGGAGGCCCAGGCTAGTAGATTTTGTGGGCTCCAGCCCCGGGGTAGTGCAGTGTGGGCTTCCCAGTGCTGGAGGTAAAGAGCCTGAGTCTTAGGGCCCCTGAGATTCCCCACCCCTGGTTAGGCACTTACTTTTTTTACTTTACTCTTGTATGCCTTTGATTGAAACTACTCACATTAGTGAAGTAAATCATGTCCCTAAATATTTATCGATTTGGGCCCTAAAATACAAACTTTATAATGAAATCTGTGCTGGCAGAGTGGCAGACCCTTCTGCCTATGCAGAGAAATCGGAAGTTCTGGATAGGTATAATAATCTGCCTGCACAAATCTGATTTCAAGGTAAAGTCTGCCATTTTTCATACTCTAATATTTCAAAAATTACTTAATTTTTTGCTAAATTTCTAATTATAAATCCAAGAGCTGAGACTCAAGCAGATGACAGATCAGCATAGAAACATTATATAATTTGCAATGGTGTAAGTGGGACTTCTGGTTTATGAAGTTTAGTTTTGGGGACTTTTGTATTTAGTTTCAGGTAAATTATTCTACATTTGTAAGGATCAAATGTGATTTTAAAATATTTTTCCTCACAGTGTATACAAATTACCTCTGAAACTCTGAATTCCTGGTCAGGAGTTCTTATTTAGCATGGGAGGATGGGAGCAGTCACTGGTGCAGCGCCACAATTTTCTTCTTCATTGCAAGAAGAGTAAATATTGGGCACTTCCAATTTACTTTTTAGAGATTTGCCACCGCTCATTTTATCTTGAATATTGTGATATTTAGTGTTTTTAAGCTCTTTAATCCTGTGATTATGTGAAGAATCTGAGTTTTAATTTTTCTTGAAGCCTTCGCTGTTAAAGAGAAATTTTTTGAAAACAAGACCCAAGTAGTTCCTCAAAGACTCAAAACAGCTCTGATTGCTTTCCAGTTTTGGGGGCTGGGATCATATTTTCATACTCTTCTCTGCAACCAGGCAGGACAAAAAACTATTGGTATTAAAACATGAAGAGTTGTTGCTTTCAGTGAGTCACTTAACATTATTATCTACATAGAATCATAGGGTGGAAGAGATCTCAGGGTCCCGAGTCCAATTCTGTGTCCAAAGCAGGACCAATCCCAACTAAATCATCCCCGCCAGGGCTCTGTCAAGCCGAGATTCAAACACCATTAAAAAATCTTCCGGAAGTCGGAGGAAATCGTTCGAAACCACAAGATCCGGAGACTCCGACACACCCTGACTATCGTTTGAACGCGCATGTGCACAACCGCAGCACAACAGAGCCACTGGAGCCCAGCCTAGCCTCTCAAAGCAGCAGCAGCCTGCACAGGCAGCTGGTTGCGCATGCGCATTGCTGGCGACTCTCCCACCGCTCGGCGGCTCCTAGCTAAAGCTTGGGGATGAGGAAGCTGTATGGTGACGTCTGCATATTTGTGACGCCTAGAGACGTTTCCCTATAGAAGGTGCTGAGGGGGCGGCGGAAGAAGGTTCTGGCAGTCGCAGTGCCTGGGTGAAGTGACTGAGGCTCGGTTCGGTGTGTTGAGCCCGGGATCTTGCCTCGAGATGGCCCGTAAGTATCGGCCTGCCGGCCCCGCGGAGGGCTGTGAGAGCGGTGCCCGCCGGCTCTGGGGCGGGCCCGTCCTGAGGCGCCTCTTCCCGCTAAGCCCTGCAGGCTTCCTCGGCGCCATAGTGGGCCCCATCCCCCCTCCAGCGGCAGGAGCGGCTGGGCCCGCGGGGTGGCGGCCTCCCTTTGATCTCCGCGGTAACCGGCGCGGATGAACGCGGCGAGCCGGACTTGGGCCCTCTGGCTGTCGCACTGCGACCTGGTGACTCCACTTGTTTCTTCCTGTAAAAGCGGGTGTTCCTGGAGTGAGACCTCAGTGGCTGTAAAGGTGGGGCTTGTCCCCATGGGGGTCCCCAGCAGTGGGCCCACTAATCTCGTCCACCCACCTGTGGATTCTTATTCCTTCATGTGCAGAACAACTTTTATGTGCCCTGAAGTATGTGAACGGTGCATCGCCAGGAGAAACCAAGCCTAGCTCCAGTCAGCCTGATAGCCTTTACATTTCTCAAGCGCACAGCTTACAGGCAACACGGGTCCCCACACCCACATGCTGTCCCTGAAGTCAGACTGACAGGCGTGGGCAGTGTGGAGCAAAGCAGCGTTTCCTCCTGGGTGGACTTTGCAGGGCTGTTTGTGAGCCACTGATCAGTCAAGCTAGTAACTCAAGTTTCAGTGCTGGCTGTCCGGCTAGGAATGTCCTTAAATGGTTACTAAGTATCTAGTAGCAACCCTGCTTAACTGATGACTGTCAGATGGTGTCTTCACTAATTAAGAAAACAAATTAGAGAAAAAGCAACCAAAAACATAAATTGTGGCAGAACTGTAAGGTGTTGCAGGAAGCCATATTGCTCAGAATTAGGTGTTGAGGTGCCATTTGACTGTATTAATGGAAAACTGGAGTACACTTTACAGTAGTAATTGTCAATGACTTAATTGAAGTTGTCTGTTTTGAATTTCAATTTGGGAGATGTTACATTCAGCTCCCTTTCTAAACCTGTAGTTTGGAGTCACTGTAGTAATTCAAGCTCCTGAGAGAACTGGGTTATAAAGAGCAAATTTTCTCACAAGTGCCCTCCAGCCTTAAAGGGAAGTTGTAGACTTTTATGGCCAGTTAAATGGCACTCTCAATCTCTTTATGAAGAGATGTGGTGTAGTGTGCACAACTTGAAGCCAGAAACAGGCATGGAGGATGTGTTCTGTACCATCTCCTCCTCAATTCAAAAGTACTTATAAATGTAGATGAGCATGAGTACACTTGTTGACTGTCCTGAAATAGCCATTGAAAAGGCACAGTGGGCCTGGAGACTTTTCTGCTATACTGAGCAATCATAGGGCATGTCTGCACAGCAGGACTAAAGCCAAAATAAGCTAAGCAACCTGAGCTACATCAATTGCATAACTAAAGTCGAAATAGCTTCTTCCAGCTTTTGGTGCTGTCTACACAGCAGGAAGTCTGAGAGCAGTCTTTCTCCGATTTCCCTTGCTCCTCATAAAATGAAGGCTCCAGGAGTCAGAGTAAGAAGTCCTCCAGCTCAATATTATGTCGAAACAACTGCTTGTAGTGTGGATGAGGACTGTTATTTTGGCATAACATCAATTATTCTGAAATAACACTACTATGTAGACATATACACTGAACACTAGGGGTAATGAACTTACAGGTTTGGCCTGGTATATGTAAAACTTTAATAATTATTGGACTAAATAACTAAACTCTGATTACTTTCATACTTTTGTCCATTGATAGTGAAATCAACACTTACTGAGATGAAGAAAAATCTGAACTTTCCAAGCTTACTTCTAACTTAGCGTGAACTGCTTTATATATTGCTGAACTTTTCCATGCCACAAGTCTGCCTGAAGCTGAAGTGCCTAAGAACACTTCTACAAAACATTAGGTGTTTCTAGGGGGGGAAAAAAATAAATTCTCTTTGATGTTAAATTTGGGAAGCTCTAGCACTTCCTTGCTTTATGGAAGTGTTGCTGTTTTGCTTTGCCGAATTTGTCTTGTGGATCTACACTTGGAGAGGAAAACCTCCAAGAGTGGTTTTAGTTATGCTTTTTACTGGTTTTTTGTCTTGAGGTACTATGTTACTCTGTCAGTATACAATCTTAGAGTGGAGGTAAGGAAGGGAAATTGCAACACATATATAAACTTGAATATTGTGTAGGTGGGAATCAGCGTGAACTTGCCCGCCAGAAAAACTTGAAGAAAAACCAGGAGACCCTCAAGGGGAAAAGGAAAGAGGATAGTTTGTCTGCTTCTCAGAGAAAACAAAGGTAAGCTCTAGTACACAGGGGACCGACCAGGAGTATGAGTGGTTCTTTAAGCTTTTGTTATAAAAATGAGCCATACGTAAATGTGGTCATATTTTGAACTTCTGCAAATATTTTTAGGTTGCTCAGATTTAGCTTCTCCTCCAGTATTTCTTGAGTTTGAATTGATCTTGGGTTGATGAGCAGGCCTCAAATGCTTCTGGATTCTACTGCAGTCATTGGTTTTGACTCCTTCTTAAAATGGAAAGTGGCAATAACTCCCCAGCCACTCGCTTGAGGTGCCAAAATAGAATATTCAGATTGTGCAACTGAACTTCCTTCTTCCTTTCATGATTTGAGATGGAGTGTAATTCCTGGAGAATAAATTGGCGCACATGATTAGACCAGATTCTGGGTACTTACCTAAAAACAGATGATGACTTATATGGGCCTTGTGGTTCTCCAGCACCATGGATGTTCATGTGTTGGTGCTAGGTTCCATCAAGACTGCTGCCTGCGCATGTGTGTATGAGAACCCTCTCCCCCACCCCCAAGCAATTGCCAGAAAGGGTGCCCCATTCCCTGTCAGAGCCTGCACCCTTGTCCTATCCTGAACCCACATTCCCTCCCAGAGTCCACACCACTTGCCCCACCCAAACTCCCTCTCAAAGCCTTTAGGCAAGTTATGGGGTGGGGATTGGGGAGCTTGTCTAGAGGCCACACTTCTCTCCCATTCAGTCTGGGCACCACCAAAATGCTTGCCAACAGCTGTTCCTGCTAAACAAGCAATTAGCCATATCAGCCTGAAAAGCAGTTTTACCTAGTGGACATGAGATACTGTGAATGAGATGTGTTCATGTATGAATTGAGTCCCCTAGCATTCCTCTGAACTGAAAACAAATGAAGGGGATTGTAAGGGAAAAAACAGGAAGAGAAACGCATAACAGGGAAGACAATCTCTTTGAGGTGCATATCAAAGGTTTGCTTGAGTATATTTGAGGGGACAGAAGGGATACCCAAGTAGGGACCCTTCATTGAGGAAGAGTGCCTTCACTTCATAAAAAAGGGGTATCCAGTGGGTTTGGTTGAAAAATAAGAGTACTTTGGATGAGATGGAAGTTAGTAGTCTTTAAAGGCTACTAACTTCCTTACTCTTTAGAAAGCATGTAGTTTTGTTCATTCTTAGTTTCTCTAGCTATATCTGATACTATAGTAAAGTGACGGAGTATTGAAAACAAAGTTAGTCGTCTTAGTGTTAAGCAAAGTGGTGATTCTAAATCAAATCATATGAGCTGGTGTACACTGTTATTTGGAGACTAGTCATCCTGTAACCTTCAGAGGATGGATGCTACAGGGAACACTCCCAGGTATTCAGGCATTTGTGTGTGCCTGTTGACTTCAGGTGATCCACATCAGGCAAAGACACAATTACTTCATGCTCACAGTGGATAGTGATGAGGTGCCTCCCACCCCTGAGTATCTCTTGGGAACCATCACACTAAACACAATTAGTACTAAAGTAAGATCCAGACAACAAATTAAATACCAACTGCTTCACATTGAAACTGGTCCAGCAAATAGCTATCTTCAGAGTCAAATTAGGCTCATCCTGTCACTTTAGAGGCACATCCTCTTGATTTTAAAGGGTAACAGGATGAAAAATGCTCTCCCTTTGTTACAACCAGATAAGCATTTGTTCTTGACTTTACTGAGAACAAGATTCAGGGTTTATCATCTTAAATCATTTGTTGGGACTTGATTATATAATCAGTTTCAGGAACTGACTATAAAATGTGGATTGTGTTTTGAGATCCATACTAAATGGTCTTGATCAGGGGTGGGCAATAGGCTGCCAGCGGGCCAGATCTGGCCTGCCAAGCCACCATATCCCCTTGCCAGAACCCTTAGTCAGAGATCAGTTCCTGTTTTAGAAAGCCAGCTGTTCTCAGCTCTGCATGGCTGAGAAGGGAAGAGGGAGACTTCTCATGCTGTTTCCGCCCCCTCCCCCCCCCCCCCCCCCAGCAAAATCTTAGCTGCCATTGGCCAATCTGTTTCCCAACAATAGGAGCTAGAACTTTTTGCTGGGAGCAGGGTAGTGTGGGAAACCTTCTCCCTCCCCTCCCTCATTCCTGGAGTGGAGCAGCAAGCCACCTTAAGCCAGAGCCTGCCTCTGGCACCCCAACCTCTCTCTTCCCCCAACTCTTTGCTCTTCTCTCTCTCTCTCTCTTCCTCCCCCCCCCCCCCGCATAACCAAACCTTCTGGCCCCCCCAATCTCCTGCCCCAGATCAAAAGGCCCTCCTAGCCTAGGTCACATCCCAAAATCCTGCATCCCAGTCCCCTGCCCTAGATCACAAATGCCTCCTTTGCCAAACTCCCTCCCACACCCGTCTCCCTCCTGCACCCCAATCACTTACCCAACCTCCATTCCAGACCCCACTAATATCCCCCTCCATTAATATCCTGGAAGATATTAACCACTTTCCAGAATCTTGGAGTGGTCCCCATTGACCACCCCAGTCTTGATGATCAGATTTCTGCCAATTATTGGCAAACTCAAAATTATAAGTACTTCAAGTAGGGTTTAAATATTGGACCTTGATTTCATCTATAGTATGTACCTTCTGCTGTAGCAGTATCGTCCTAGAACTTCAGTGTTGTTCTGGAAATCTGTCCATAGAGATAGGTGCATAAAATGCAGGCAAATAGACTTGGTATGTGGGCTAATGCTCTGCAGAGCCATCAATCTATTGTCCTGAGTATTTAAGCTTAGATGTTGGTCCACTGTGTGACCCACACAAATTTCTCTAACCCTTCCATGCTGTAGGGACACACCTTTACCCAGTTCCTAGGACTCAAGGTGGAACCCTGTTAATTTACACACCCACCCTTATCCAATTCCTAGGGCTCAGGGTGCATCTTCCTGCAGGTTTTGCAGGATCTTTAGCCACTGAAAGAGCCTCACACGGTGATATCCTTATCCTCTATTTATTGACCATTCCCAAACAAGCAGAATACACATGCTAAGCACATAGTGTCATGCTCACTAATCCTGATAAAGGCAGGAAGACTTCCCCTGTTGGCCAGACAAGGTCAGTTTCTCTGGATCTTAGCTGCTGCATGTCTTGGTTGTGCAGGAGAGTCCTGGCAGCTCTTACCTTAGGCTGGGTCTTGGAGGTGAGTTCTTCTTGGGAGTTCCTTGTCTCCCTTTGGTCATTTTCCAGCCTTTTGCTTCCTTCTTTCTGCTTCTGTTACTTCCATTCTTCTTCCTGATCTCCTTCTTGGACCACAGTTTATATTATGAAACCCGAGTCTTGCTTAGCTGTAACTTAACCAATTATTTTAGTATAACTTTACTAACCAATAATAACAATTACCTAACCAATCATACCCCACCACCTTAATTGATTTACACCTAGCAAAATTAATTATACAACAGACAGAAACAGTTACAAACCAGACAGATCACACAGACAAACAATAGAAAATTGTAAAGACAATGATCATAAAATGAGGATTCCACAACATTCTCTATTGATAAATAGTTTCTTGCCAGACAGAATGGTGTTACTTAAGTTTTCTTTACCCATCTTGAGATCTGTTTCTTTATCTGGTGACAGTGGGGGAGCTATCGGGGCAAAGTCCCCTTGTTACCCTGGGACGCAGTAACGATTAATTTTAGAAGGTCTAATAGGCACGCTCTGGCGTTTAATGATGTTAAAGTCCCAAGTCCCAGAAGACAGGAACTACCCGAGGCCGTATCTATCACTGGCTATCTGGTTTCATAAACAAGTCAGTCATAGTTTAGGACCAAACCATATATTAAAAGAATTTCAAATAGCCAACAAGTAAAATTTCAACCAAGTCCACCCTAACGCAGAAGAAGAGAATGAAAAAGTCCCCGATACAATGAATATACTTTACATTTGCCCCAGATAAGCAGGAGAGAAAGGGGTGCTCACGACCTCGATGTTTTGGCTCAGTGCGAGCCGCAATGGAGGAGCAGTGAGGCGGTCCCTCGATGTCAAAGATCCCAGGTCACTGGTCTGCACAGTCAGGTAGACAGGATTCGGGTAGAAAGGCTTTCCGCACTCCGTCCGAAGCCTCTGGCTCCTTCAACGTCTTCCTGGCATAGGCCGTCTTTTATCTGGGATTACCCACAGACAAAGTGCCTCCAAGCCAATAACCCAATGCTTATCCTAACCAATCCATCACCTCAGTCACACAAACAGACAGGGTCGACGAACACCATTCAAACCTAAGGAACTACGAACAAACCCAGGGAACGAACGAAGAACACGAACAAACCTCAAAAAGGGGTTTATATAGAGGCACAGGCGGGAAAATTCCAATAGGACCGTGTGCATAGGTTTTAGTGCCTAGTGCACAGATATTAGTGCCCAGTGCAACTATTTTGAGTGGAGTGCACAGGTAGTAAACCGTGTGCAAAGCAAAGCTAAAATGGGGTCGTGTGCAAAGGATTTTGAAAGAGCGGGAATTCCGTGTGGTGGTTATCCACTTAGTTCGAACTAAGTGGATAAGTTGGAAGAGAACTAAATAAGTCCGAACCACCATTTATTAGTCTGAACTAACTGAGGGGGTTATCCTTAGTTGGATCAACTGATTCGAAATACCACCCCAACCTTAGGTCCCTAAACCTATCAGCACAACAAGATTAACATCATGAAGTAAATCTTTTAACGTTCACAAAACCATTTTAGGGTAACACCCTCCTTACAGCCTGGTGTGAAACTTTTTAATACAAAATAGATGGAATGTGAGTGTGTGACTCCAGACCTTACATTTAATGGCTGCTGCTCTTCAGTCTGGCTGAAGGTGGCTTTGGTTCAGGCCTAGCAAAGGCCTTCATACATGGCTACAGAAAAGCCATATTGTTACAACTGTACACTGATCCATTTAATTTTTGTTCCATTTTTGTTTTAAGCAATACAGTAACCAGTAGATAGTAAGGTGAAGCCTAATAATGGTCAAGGAATACTTTTCAATAGCTTGTAATATTCTAACTCCCTGTCTGTGTCTGTTTTTTTTTTTTTTTTTTTTTTTTTTTTTACAGAGACTCTGAAATCATGCAGCAAAAGCAGAAAGCAGCTAACGAGAAGAAGTCTCTGCAGGCAGAAGCAAAATAAACTGGCTACATAAATGACAGTGTTCCAGTACACCAAGTTATAGGGCCTAAAAGATCAGACTTATTTGTAAAAGTAGCCTACCATTAAATGGTTAATGTTTATCTTGTACATGCAGACTTGTTCAATTTGCACTTATTTAGAATTTTGGCTAGCATGGGCTAAATCATGACTTAAGTTACCTGAAATACCTGTTTTTAAATTGCAAGCATTCTTCAGTATGGTAACTAACATAGTTTAGTCAGTGATGGGCAATAAATTTTTTGGGGGGGGGGGGGGGCACTTCAAAAATTTTTCAAGTGGTCAAAGGGCCTCGGGTGGAAGGGGTGGGGCCTTTAAATAGCAGGAGTTGAAAGGGCTTGTGCCTTCCCTGTGCTCCCTGACATCATGTTAGTAGGAGAGCTATGAGCCCTTTCAACTCCCGCTATTTAAAGGGCTTGCTGCTAGCACATTGCCTGGGAGCCAGGGATGCACAAGCCCTTTCAGTTGCTTTTTATTTAAAGGGCTCTCACCTTCCCTGCAGCTGCTGTTACCTGGGGAAGGTGTGAGCCCTCTAAATAGAAGCAGTTGAAAGGGTTCACCACATCCTGGGCTCTAAGGCAACATGTTAGGGGGCAGGACCGGGAACTGCTGCATGGGCTGGATCAAAGAGCTAGGTAGGCCGGATGCAGGCTGATGGGCTTTTGCCCACCCCCAGTTTAAGTAGTAGTAGCAGCAATAGCTTAATTGCATATTTCACTAACAATGTTGGCTTCACTGAATGGCTTGTGTGACTAAACAATTAAATCTGTAGTTTTACCAGATGACCATATTCATAACTTTCAAGTGTAACAGACATTCAAAGTGGTACACTAATTTAAAAGTCCAGTACCTTTGTACAATGCATTCAGACTTGTAAAGGTCTAAACTGTAAATCTCATCTTAAATTATTTTTACAATAAAATGTTGCATGAAGTATAAATTAATCTGAAATGGTACCTACTTTATCCCTTTTGCTAAGCTTGAATTAAAAACTAACTTAATTGTTTCTTGAGAAAGCTGCACTTTATCAGAACTAACTTTCAGAAGACTCTAAGCTGATGTAGCTCATTTAACAAGTCTTGTAACTTTTTTTCCCACAGTACATCTACTTGCAAACTTTTTTTACTTCAGCCTCACTTAGTTAAAAATTGTCTGGGTGGGAAGGGCAACAACCACATAACCACAGATGTATTGTCTTAACTCCATGGATCATTGCCTTTCAGCTGACGATGCTCAGAAAAATCTGTCAACTAGCCCTTAAATAATGAAATTTAACAGTTTCATATTAATGAGACTAATTTGGAAAAGTAATTGAAGGGAAAATAGACTTTTTTAACATGCTTTGAACTAGGAATCCTTTCTCCTCATTTGGCATTTTTGTATGTATTTACAGTGAGGTTAGTTCACTGCCCCAAGTAGTTGAGTGCCAAATGAACTCTGGCAGAGTAGCTGGGAGGGGGTGTGTTAGGCAAGGTGTGCTTTGAGGAACTTAAAGCTAGTTTTGCCAATACATACCTGCAATGGGCAGGTAAAATTATCAGGTTATTTTCACTGTTTCCTCTGCATTGTACATGTCCCTGATCTAGATGATACAAACTCTAGTTTCCTTTTGATTCCTAAGTGTATATAGTAGTTAATAAATGGAAAGTAGTCAAAGCTACCAGTTACACGTGAGAGAGCTTGCTCTTCAATCTGCTTTCCACAAGGCTATTAATTCAGACAGGCTTAAGCTTCATTTAAAAGGGCTTGATCTGAATTAAACTGTCTCTTATGTGCAGAAGAAGCTGAAGTAAAACATACAGTGCAGTGAGCTTCATACCTTACTATCCTTATGTGTCATAGGACTGGAAATGTGTAATCATCATACTAGTGACATAGCAACTGTTGTGAGGCATTAAGCTTAATTCTTGCTTTGATGGAACAAGTACTTTGCAAATGAGAAAGGTAGTAAGTATGAGGGAAGGACTACAGTAATAGTTGTGTAAATATATTCAACTGGCATGAAGAACTTGCAAGTCCCAGTACTTTGTGTGGGAGTTGCATGCTCCCAGCTGCTTGATAGGATAACTTGCATCTGTTCTGCCATTGTCATATTTATTCTGGGATGCAATACAAGAAAAATCATAGTAGTGGCAACAAAAAGCTATAAACATGCTGCTATGCATATGGAGACATAGTGTTCCCTATGGTTTTTTTTTTTTTTTTTTTTTTTTCCCCTGAGATATAAAAATGGTGTAATGAAACTTGCTAGCTCAGAACTGCTTGGCAGGGTAGAAGTTCCCACAGCAGTACTAATAAGGCAAATATGATCAGAATTAATATTCATAAAAGTGGTTAATAAGTAGGTCTAATACCTGTTTTAGGACTATTTATCATGTGAGGTGCAAAATTCAGTACTGGAAACGTTTGCAAGAGTAAAACACGCATTAAGTTACAGCACTTTGCAACTGTATAATGCACTTTCATAGTGTAGAAGTGAGCTACATTTTCATGGTGTATATGATAACTGTAGTGAATTGAAGGTCAATAACATAGTCAGCAGGCCTAAATAGAGGCCTAAACATGAAAACAGCAACAGGCCTGGAATCTAATGAGCAAGACTTTAGTTCAGTAACACAGGAGCCAAGAAAGAGGCCCTATTGATAATTGTGTAAGTTAGTGCCTCCCTGTGTCCTTCCCTGCTCCACCTAAGTACCGACTGTAAGCCAAATGGGAGTAGCAGAACATCTTAATAAGAAATGTCTTTGTACAAAGACTCCCCAAAAACTAATGCACATACTGACCTAGGTTCAGGACCAGGTTGAGACTGACAGCATGCAGGATAGTAAGTAAGCCCCCCTTACAGAAGGTGAGGGGTGGTAACTAGGCAACAGAGGGTGGTAACCTGGTATGTAAAGAAATGATAAAGTTGTTTGTACATGTCTCTAGAAGGATACCGCAAATGATGCACACCAGCTGAACCTGGGGGGGGGGGCACACTAGGCACCTGAATGGCAGGTGTCATTGCCTAAGACTTATAGAATGCACAAGGGCTTAACTCTGACTAACCACTGTTAATATTTGTTATATGGCAATAGGCCTGCTCGGGGTTGGTACCTTGTCAATGCAGGCCAAAGGCACAGTGGTGTAGCATTGTAAGATCTCTGCTACCAACTGTTAGAGCTTGGCATCTGACAATAAACCTGCTCAATTGATTTCAAACCTTGCTTGCATCTGTTGTTTCTGGGGGCGCTCAGAGATCTCCTGTGTTGACCGAAGTGCCTGGGGTCTAACACTCTAGATAAAGGGAGCACTGATTGTTATGCACGCAGCCAAAAGATTATCATCACCAACGGAGTAGAGGTCCTGGTAGGAGCACGCAGGGATGACCCAGATAACCCTAACTAGACAACACTGAACCACTGACACTACGGACCACCAAAGTAAGACAATAACTACCATAGGCATACCAGCTGAATTTTTCCCTGGGTTGAGGTACACTCATTGCCTTGTAAACACAACACCTAAGATTTCCTTACACAATTTGTACTAAATGTTTTCTGAACTGGGCCTTGGTCTCTTGTAGGGATGCTTGCAGGTGCTTATTGGGTAATGTTATCAACTACATGCAACACTTTCTTATCCCCTCCCCAAGTAAATTGTGTGGCTCAGTCATGCCTTCGACTGGAACCTGGTATCGTCCCCTGCTGTGGCTCTGAAGTGTGAGCACTTAAGAACTGGCAAGCGGCCAGGAACACTGGCTCAGGCTGGGACCCAGCATCAACCCTTGCTGCAGCTCCGACCTGGCAAGAACTGGGATTGAGTGGAAGCAGTGCTACCCCTTATCAACCCATCATGTAGTTGACAAATTTTGTCAACTACACAATTGACAAATTACACACTTAACAGCCCTAGCCTCTTGTACTTTGGTTTTGGATTCTTGCACTAAGACAGGGCTACTCAGCATGGGACCCACGGCCCGTTTGTAGCCTGTGGTGCAGTTTGGCTTTATGCAGAGCTCAACTTGCAGGCCTGCGGGTGGGAGCCAAAACAAAAACGTAGTCAATATAATGGTCTTCTTCTGATACCTGTTTTAGTAGTTAAATTCCCAGACTGTCATTGCTCATTAAAAGTGCTGTCATATGGGTGGAAATTGGGTAAACATTGCATTTTATTAATATCAGCAGAACTGACTTAAATGGGGCTTGTGTGTTGAATAGTCTTGCCTTATTCTTTGTATTCATGGCCCTCAGTGGGAAAGACAGTGTTGCATGTATAGGCAACCATACTTAAGTTGCAGCCCTGGGCATGTGCTATGAGTATCATTGTGGCCCCCCAGGACTTCCAAGTTGAGTAGCCCCGCACTAAGATGTCTATTTTGCTCTTTAGGCTCTTATGGGACAATCAGTATTTTCCCTTGAATTTCCTCTCTTTTCCCTACTTAAAATCGTGCACTTTAAGCCTTACCATCCATTTAGTCTTTTCTGGCAGAAGAAAATAAAACAACCTACGCAAGGGCACTTGCATGCTGGGTCAGTGTGTGCTCCTGTTTCTTATGCAGAAATCACGTTTAAGTGGGAAATTAACGGATACCCCCCGCTCGTGAGGCATGTGGGGTTAGGGGCAGAGGGAGGAGGAAAGCGTGAGACGATCCCTACATTGGAGGAGTCAGGTAAAGCAATGGCAGCTCCTCAAACCCGTCCAGCACTGCTATGGGAGAAGGCACCGGAGTAGGAGGAGCGGCTGCAGCTTTAAGCGGTGGGAGGGGGGCAGCAGGCAGCCCGCTCCCTCCCTAGTACGGGGGTGGCTCAATGACAAACGGACCGACGCAGCTGCTGGAACCAATCAAGCTCCGCCTTTCCGCGTGATGGGCCGCGCATGCGCGCTGACTGACGCAAGTGGCGGTCCCCAGCCGGCGCAGCTTTCGCTATGGCAGGCCCTGGCGGGGCCGAGGCGGTGCTGTTTACACGCGGTGCCGGGCAGGTAGGGGAGGGCGGCAGGTGGGCCTAGTTGCGCGCAGGAGTCTTTTCTCCCGGGGCGGTTCTCAGGCCAGGGCGTTCCCTCCGCAGCCTGCGGCTAGGGCCAGGGGCCGCGTGGCTGGGCCGGGCCTGGTGGCTGGCAGCTCCCGCACCCAGGCCCCGCTCCGTGCAGCGAACGCTGCCCGGGGACCGTTAGCGGCCTGGGCGCGTTTTTACCCCGTGCCCCGCCTAGTCTTCCGCCCGAGCGCGCGTGACCCCTGGGGGGGGGCGGGGAGGGAGGCTGAGCCGGCGGGTTGCACGTGGCGGTTAAACTCCCTGTTTCCCCTCCCGCCACAGAGCGACGATTCGGACATCTGGGATGACACCGCCCTGATAAAGGCGTACGACAGAGCGGTGGCCTCGTTTAAGGTACTGTGCTCTCCCACCCAAGGCTGCTTATCTTTGCTCTGCATGGCCCAGATCCAGCGGGGGCGGGGAGCTTCGTGCGGGATCGGGTCCAAAGGTGCCTCTGCAGTTCTAACGAAGCTTTGAATTGCTGGACTGAGAGGGGCACAATTATCTTTGACGGCCTCCGAAGGTGGGCGCTGATACTCTTCAAACTGGGAATTATGATCTGTTGCTGCAGCTTTTCTCTTTTTTTAATGGGGGAGGGGGCAGTTAGGAAGATTTCTTCCCATCACTTTGTTACAGGCCTGAACTATGCTTAAAATTTAGATCAGCATAATTACATTGCTCAGACATATAAAAAACAAACATTTTTGGCACTATACCTATGCCAGCCTAATTTCTGGCATAGGCATGGCTGGGCTGATGGAAGAATATCTCTGTTGATGCGCTACCTCCACTTGAGGAAGTTGATAATCCACAGCGATGGGAAAAACTTTCCCATTTGTTGTAGGAAGTGGTCTTCAGGACAGAACAGCAGTGCCACAGATACACCAGCATAACTAGGCTGCTGAAGCACCCATTGTGCGGAGAAGTCCATCTGGGTCAGCATATTGTGTCAAAAGTAGCATCATAGACAGTGGGTCATGCAAGTGCAAATATCACATTCTGGCTTTTCACATATCTAAATTGAGTTAATCTTTTTGCAGTAACATGAAATGTAGACAAAATAAATATATGAGGACAAGAGAAATTTGGTATGTCCAGCTCCTGTTTAGCTCTCTCTGATTGCTATTGTGATATAGGTGGATAGAAGTATGTGTCATAGTTGAAATATTGGGGTATAATTCATTGAATCTTTGTCTTCTTTTGTAGAATGCTCTAAAGAATGGTGAGTGTTCGGAGCCTTCTGACAAAGACCAATGCTCAGGGACAAAGAGAAAAAATAGTAAAAAGAACAGAAGTAGGAAGAAAAGCAACGCAGCACCCTTGAAACAGGTGACGATTAAAAACTGCAAAAGTGCTAATGTTTTTTGCATTGCACGTGTTCATAGTTTTAAAACATACGGTTTATTTGCTCATCAAGGGAAGATTTTAGTTATTGACCTAAATGAGACTGTAAATAAGACACACATTCTTGCTCTGCTGGGTCCAAGTTGAGAAACAGATTAATTGGATACTAAGAAAAATCTGTCGGGAGGAGAGGCACATCCTGTGGTATGTAGTTCAAAAGTTAGTACACATAATATATGGATATGTTAGCATATAGATGTTTTAAACACTTGAGGATGAGAAGTTGCTTTGGAGGAAAATACATTTTTGAGGTCACAGAGACAGCTGTCCACATGATATTTCTTACTTTTGTTGCAGTGGAGAGTTGGTGATGCCTGTAATGCAGTTTGGTCTGAGGATGGCAATGTATACCTAGCAACTATTGCCTCGATCAATCAGAAGAGGGGGACCTGCGTTGTTGTTTACACTGGGTATGGAAATAGGGAGGAGCACAGTCTATGTGATCTGCTTCTTCCAAACACCATTGGAAAAGAAAATGAGGAGCAGAATGCTGGGGAGGTGAGAGGGCAAATATAAACAATATTCTACGAAAAATAAGCAAAAACTAGCAACTTTTGTTATGCTATTGTTCCTACTGTTCTATGAAAGAAATATATGTGAACCAAAAGTCATCCTTGGTATAAGTAGTCATGAGTCTGTGGAAAGCACTGCTTGTTTGGTTGTGTGGCTCTGTGGATAGGGTGCTAGATTGAGACTCTGGAAACATGACATCATTTCCCAGCTCTGCCACTGCTTTGCTGGATGACCTTGGTCTAGTGACTTCCTTTCCTGGACTTAGTTTTCCCAGCTGTAAAATGGGGATGATAATACTAACCTTCTTTGTAAAGTACTGTCAGAGCTTTGGATGAAAAGTATTTTAGAGGAGCTAAGTGGTACTATTATTACTATTGCCATACCAGGACTATATATGGCAGAGGTGGGGAACCTGGGGCTGTATGTGGCCCTGGCTTTCTTGGATATGGCCCCAGAGGCTCAGTGCTCCCTCCCCACCCCACCCCCAGGTATTGGGGAGCCTGTGCTGGTGCTCAAGCCCCCCTGCTGCCCCACTGCAGGGCTGGAGCACACAAAATCTACTAGCCTGGGCCCCCCAGGCTCTGGTGTGCAAGGGGAATGTGGGAAGCGTCTTTCTCCTTCTCAGTCAGGAGCCGCTTCAGCGCGGGTTTTGTGGTGTGGGGGCGTTCTTTGTTTTTTTTTGTGTGTATTTGCTTCTCACTTGTGTGCGGCCCCTAACTGACTTTTCTGTGGGTCAGTGGCCCCTCCCTCTCCGACCCAAAAAAGGTTCTCCACCCTTGGCATATGGTCTTGTGATTTTTCACACAATTCGAACTCTCACATGCAGCATTATTGCAAAACGCTGCTTCTTCTGATGATTCCCGTAATAATTTTTTAATGAAAGGAGATGCTGTCTTTCTCAGGCACATACCAATCTACTGTTTCAATCTCCAGTCAGCACTGTTGGACATCAGGAAACTTTGCTAATGGTGTAATAGACATGGCAGGTCTGAAAACAGTTGTCTCTTTTCCCCTGTATACTGCAAACTTTTGACCCTTTCTTACAGGAAAACATAGATAATCTACTGTTTTTGCTGATGTTTAGTATTCAATGTGGATTTCATGTGAGATTAGAGAGTCCTTTTGTGTGTGCGTATGTGCTAAGAAATAGCCCTGGCATTAAAATGTTTAAAGTCACTTTCAAAATTATAGATAATCAAAATCCATTTTCCTGATATGTATAGAAGACTAGAAAAAGATGGAAAGAATGGGAGAACTGGACAACTGGGTTGTCAAGGCTAGCAACTGGTGGCAGTGCTAGTAATAAGGGAGCAGTGCAAAATAGAATGAGCAAATAGGGGAGGAGCAGAACTATAAAAGTGCCTTGGATGTGAGGTCAAGAAGGTTGAACTTTATGTGGTAGAAAGGGAAGAGACAGTGAAGGTTTAAAGAGAAGGGATTACAGGGTCAAAGTGAAAGACAAGGAAGATGGTCTTAGCAGGTATATTTTGAATTAGCAAGGGGCAGAGTTAAGAAATCAGAGTGGAGGAGGATGCAGAAATCAAGATAGAAGATGAAGATGTGGATAAGCCTTTACATTGCATTTGCTTTAAACACATGGGAGATATTACTTGGGAACAAGTCTGCTAGAGTTTAAATTAAAAGTAAAATTTTCCTTCTAGAATGAAAATGAGACTCCGTATTCAACAGATGAAAGTGAAAAGTCCTCCCCGTCACCTGCAAACAAATACAACTCTACAAACTTAAAATCCTCTAATTGGAACTCTCATTTTCCACCACCTCCACCACCAGGTCCACAAAGGGTAAGCACGCTATCACTAATTGTCATAATGACCTGAAACAGAGCAGGATCTTCAGAGATGACTTGTTTCACAACTCCTGAGAAAATAAGTTATTTCCCACTCTTCTTGTAAACGTTAAATTCCAACACTTGCATGATGTTAAACTTTCAAGTAAGGATGTTAAAATGCAGTTAATTGACTAATAGATGGAATTTCCATCGACTAGTCAGTAGGCACTTCCGCATACCTCCTTTGAAATGTACAAGAGCCCCTGCTGGGACGAGCGGGAAGTTGCGCTGACTCCAGGCTGCACACATTGTGCCTGCTTTGAAATGCACAAGAATCCCCAGCGGAGGCTCTTCTGCATTTCAAAGCCATGGAGCCCGGGGTCAGCGGTGGGACACTCAGTCCTCCTCCTCTGACCCCAGGCTCCAAGCTACACTGCATGCTGCTAGGAGCCTGGGGTCAGCTGGGGAGTCTCCAGCTGACCCCGGGTTCAATGGCTGCCCGTTTGAAAGGTGCACAGGTGGCATTTGAAAGGGGCAGCTGCTGCACAGCTGATCCGCAGCTGCCCCTTCGAAGTACCTCTTCTTCTCCCTTCCCCCCCCTTTGCTGCCTCTATCTCAGAGGCAGCAAAGGGGGGGGGATATCAACTAGTCAAAATACTATCTGATAAGCAAATGCTTATCAGATAGGATATAAAAAAAAAAGTGTCAACTAACTTTCAAGACAAGCCTTGAACCTTAATGTATATCCCTGTGGTAAATCATAGGCATGAAATCCAGACATAGTGATAGTTGGATTTTTTCGTTCATTGACTTCTTTGGGGCTAAGTTGTCACCCTATATAGTTACAATCCCAAATAGATGGGATATGATGCAGCAATTGAAACAAAAATAATTGACTTTATTTTCGGACCATTACAAGAAAATCCCATAAGTGGCGAACCAGTATAAACTAAGAGCAGAGCCTGTCATTTTGTCTTTAAATATGAGCATAGACACAGTAGGGTACATTGATCTAAATCATTGGTTTAAATCACAATATTGATAGTCATAAAAAAAAACTTGTGTTAAATCAAGTTTCCCACTGATACTACTTCACATTTCTGAATCATCTGTGCAAATTTGATTACTAAAACATGTTAATTTACAACCAGGTACAGCATTTTACAACTTCTAAGAGGGTATACTTTGTGGTTTTTTTGTTTTTTTTTTTGATAACTTGATTTTTGTATTAGTTTAGGAAATAAGTACATAATATTTAGTACCTGTGTCAACCTGCAGATGCAGCAGCAGTATATTAGGAAGGGTAAGAATTAAATCACACACACAAACCCAATAGCACTTATGATTTAGTTTAATAAAATAAATGTTACATAAATATTTCATATTTGCGATTTGCAGCAGTCTCCTGAGTTGCTGGCTGATGGCGGTCCTTAAACACTTTTTAAAAATTTTCAAGTTTTATTAACTCTAACAGACAAGTCGTTACAACTAGGGATGTCACAGTGTAAACAAATAAATGGTTAACCGATGAGCCTGGGCAGCAAGGCAGGAAGGCAGCTTAAAAGCCAGCTCCCCTCATGCACAGATTCCCACAGAGCCACTCTCCCCCTCCTCAGCATGTTAATGTGTCCATTGAAAATTTCAGCAGGTACACAGTTACCAGAATAAAGTAATTTAATAAATACAGTCACTGTTTTTTGCTAGTCTTGCTGATGCTCACATCAGAGAATACTGGCAAAAATCATTTATAGTTAGCCCATATTCCTATACTGTTGATGAATTAAGTCATTGGGACTTTCTGTCCTTTGCTTAAGTAATTTTGTGATCTGTTGCATAATATTTTAAGGCAGAAATTTCAAAATTTTATTTCATATTCAATTATTTCACTGTAGTCCGGACCAAAATTCAGTGGACCACCACCCTTCTTATCAAGCTGCCCCCCACCATTTCCAACAGGACCACCGGTAAGTGGTATGTGAAAAATAGACTTGAGCAAATATTTGTGTTCAGTTTTTTAAATCACATGTACCTGCTTATAAATTGAAATGAATATCTATTGACTACTATGTATGTGCCCTGTTCCAGTTAATGTTCCAATTATAAATTCCTTTGCAGCTTCTGGGGATTGTATTCAGGCTCACAAGAAGTAAAGTTCTATTATGGCATTAACAAGGATCCATGGAGTAAAAATCTGTTTTTATATGGAGTTTTTGTACTGGCGTAACTATTTCAATTAGGTGTCTGGCTTTTTTTTTTAACTGAAATCTTTATACTGATGTTGTAGAATAAATATAAAATTAAAATTAGCATAAGTTTGATTTAGAAAACGTGTGTACAGAGAGGCCCTGATTAGCAAGTAAAAGGAAGGCATTTGAAAATAAGTGGTAAGGCCAGAAATATAGTATCCCCCTCCCCTGCTGTTGGTACACTGGGTAGGTTTCCAATCACTATGGTGGCTGCTGCAGGGAAGGTCAGAAGAAAGTTTTTGTTGTTGGCGGCCGCCTACAAATGATACCAAGCAGGAGGCATCGGGCCCAACCACCAGGCTTCTCCTGGAGCCAAGCAGCTGGGCCAGTGGAGCCCCTGCTCCTCAGGCGAGCGTGACAGACAGCATCCCAATGCATAGCAACCTGCAAAGACCCTGAGCAGAACAGATCCCTCCCCCTACCTTTGGCCGGGTGGCTGGAGACCCCTGGAAGATTGCTCACTCAGACTTCCAGTAGCCATACCCTGAGAAACACACCCTTCTGCCCTCCAAAGGCAGCAGGTCTGACTGGGACATCCACTCCCCAGTCTTCTGAAGGGCGACCCCTCCATGAGCTCCTGCAAACCCTCACTCTGTCATCTTCTCTCCGAGTTGAAGAGGCCTTCAGTTTGTCCCTGGAAAACTCTTCCTGTTAATTTCTGCCTGAGTGGAAAAGAGTTTGCAGCACCCTACCTGCACCCTTTTTCAAATTCCTTATTTGAGTGGCTGCATGAAACTCTAACCTCAGGTCACTTTTACCCATGTAGGGGAAGAGAACAGTGTTTAGCTTTCCTACCCCCAGTCAAGGTCCACCCACTCTACATTATCTTGATGTATGAAGATGATGAATGTGGACTGTCATATGGATCTTACTGTCTTTTGCGGAGTGAAGACTTGATACAACTCCAACTCTTCATCTGGGCTGAGAGACTGGACACTAAGCCTTCTTTCTTCCTGGGCCCCAGCCCCCTAAATCTTTTGCTTTTATGGTTCATTGGTCAAAATTTTGGTAAGTGGTGTTTACGGAAGGCAGTCTGAATCCCCAATACAAGTATTTGTGTGTGATTCATCTACTTGGGGATGTCTTTAAATCCATGTTCAGAGAGTCTTGCTTCTCTGTCTGTAAAATCAGATGTTTGTTCCTGTTTTCCCTGATGAGCATGGATTGACAGTTGCACCTTCTAGATTTTTTTTTTTCCTGAGGTGCTGCTGATCCTGTTAAAGGACGTAATGGGTTTTTTCCCTTGGATTATTGCCAGGATCAGTTTACACACTGCAACAATGAGTTTAGGCCTCTCATGTACAGGTAACATTTGTCCTGCTTTAATGTAAAATTGCTGGGGAGATTTGGGTTAAAAATTGTGGAAGGCAGTCTGGATCAGGAAGAGTTTCTCTTCATTGCTGTTTGGCCTGGCATCCCCAATCTGTCCTTAATGCCTTCAGCCTCGGCCATCTTCAGTTGCCACCCAAACTTTCACCAGTTGCAGGAGCATCATGTCTACCTGGATGAGCCTGTCAAAATCAGCCATTCCATGGCTCGCTACCAGCCAGCTCAGAATAATACCAAGCACCTTTGACGGTTAGGTGCTGTCCAGGAACCATGCCCTTGTCTGGTCTGACCACAAGACAGGTAAGTTCTATCTTCAAGACACTAAGAGCAATGGTACCTACATAAACAGTCAGAGATTGAGTAGACGATCTGAGGAAAGCCCACCATGTGAATTTCTGTCTGGTGACATTATCCAGTTTGGTGTAGATGTGACAGAGAACACACAGAAAGTTATCCATGGATGTATGGTCTCCACATTAAAACTATTTCTCCCAGATGGTATGGAAGCTCGGTTACAGTTAGATGTCATCCATGCTCCATTACCAAATCCTGTTCACAAAGTTGCTGCGAACGCTCTCAGTATGAGTCTGTCTGGTTCAATGAATAACTAATGAAGTTTCTAAAAAGAAGGCCTCTGACTGCAGAGGGATGACTGCTGATAGTTTTAAATCAAAGAAAGAAAGAGAATCTGTCTTAAAATGTGCCAACATAGGCCTTCTCAATCCATACACCAATGTTAAAGCCCATGTAAACCCTGGTGAAGTGGGAAATCTGTTAGACAGCAAGGAGGAGAGGCTGAAAACCCTTTGGAAGGAAAGATGATAAATCTTATTTGTATTAAGACCAGAAATAAGGGTAAATTGTCTCAAATTGATCTTTATCTGATGTTTGGAATTGGCAGTGACATCACTTGTTTGTTAAAGCGTATAAAAATAAGTAAACTCATTTAAGAGTTCATTGCCAAAACCTGCCTGACCATGTTGGAACTGACCAACAAATAAGGGTCTGAGCCCTTGTGGGAGTTTAATCCATTTGAAGGTATCTTGATCTAACAACTTATAAATGTTTGGTTGTTTTGATGTAATAAAATTGCTTATTAGTTAGGCTTTTTAGGTGTTTAGAACAGCTCCATTAAACACATTTGGCCCGTGTATTTAATAAAGGAATTTATGGTTTGTTTAGTGTTTTCCCATTATTATTATTTTCAACAAATATTACGTTCCCTTATACTGACATCTTATTTCCCTTCCCTTATTGGAATAATAACTAATATAACTGCATTTGCATTAGTGGATTTGTAGTGCTTTAATTATATCAATATAGTCAGAGTTTTGTGTATAGAAAAGCCCTATGTGTCTCAAATTTTGAAAAGGGATATACTGATCACAGGAGCTGAATACAGAGCAGTGGTACATGTGCCTTTGTAAATAAGGTGTTTAAACACATCTTATTTTAGTTATCTTATTTTGAAGTGTGTGCAAGAATGTGTTTCACTTGTCAATAACTTCAGAGTTGGTGGTTGTCATTGATTTCTGCCACCTGTCAGATAAATAACAAATTAAATAAAGCCAGTTCAGAGTGTGGGGTTTTGTTTTTTTTTCAATCTCCTAGCTGATTCCTCCTCCACCACCACCCATGGGTCCAGACTCTCCTGAAGATGAGGATGCTTTGGGAAGCATGTTAATAGCTTGGTATATGAGTGGCTATCACACTGGCTACTATCTGGTAGGTGACAAGTGATGTGTTGAAATGTTGCATATGTAGTATAGTTTTGAGTTGTGGTGTTGCTTAAGTCAGTGATTTTTCTCCCCCTTCCCCCCTCCCCCCCGAGCTTTTACTTTACAAGAACCTAGCTTTAAAGGCATTCTGTTGAAGTGTACCAGTTTTTCTGCAAACAGAAGCAAATCAATTCCACTTTAATAATGTGCACAATATGTTTATATTTGTACATTTAAAGATACTGAAAAATAATTTGAGAAACAGTTTCAACTTTCCAGTTTAGTGGAATCTTCTCGTATGCAGTTTGTCATAACTGAAGAACAGATTGTATGGTTCGAGTAAATTTGGACTTGTTAAATATTCTTTGGTTTGATAAAGATTAGAAAATAAGAACTGCTTGATATTGGTGAGGTGTACGGTAGAGCAAATCTGTTCTTAACCTGCCTCCCCCCATCAACATACTTCATTGCTGACTGGTGGAAAGTTGGGCGTTGTGGTACATGGATATCTCATGCAGGAGCTCCACACTGATAGAAAAGCCTGTATTTTTGCATAACTGTAAAGGAAGAAAAGAATTTGGAAAAGATTTAACTTTTCAAACCTTGATAATCACATTTGTTTTTTGATGTAACATTTAAATGTGGACCGAAGATTAAACAGAATTTGGGAATTGGCATTTTAAATGTTGGTGGGCCTCCATTATTTACCTTCAGTTAAATAGCAAAAATTTCTCAAGCTGTTCTATAGGGATACATATCAAGACAAAAGCAAATACTGGCCATCCTTGCTATAAGTCTAAGATACTTTCCAAAAAACTTGGACTTAAGGTGAAACAATTTAAACCAGGGAATTTTTTCCTCTGACTTCCATTTGTGTGTGGGGTTTTTTTTTGTGTGTGTGTGGTGTGGGTGTGGGGTTTTTTTGCTTGTTTTTGCTGTGCAACTTAAGAGTGAGGAATAGGAAGATTTATAACACATCAGTTCCTACAAGCATCAACAACTGTCATGCGGAGCGAGTGTATACTGGGGCAACTTATAGCAGGGATGCCCTGTAGTTAAGTTTTAGTTCCTAATTGCAGCATAATATGTTGGCTGTTTGTCTTCAGTCTGTTATCCATATAAAATCTACTTTGAGGGAGACTAGAAGGATTTGGTCCAAAATATTTTACCATAATGAGTAAAGCTTCATTTTTTTAATTTTGTCTTCAAACTTGAATAACAAACTCTCGTTCTATCCTGTGTCCCATAGGGTTTAAAACAGAGCCGAATGGAAGCTGCCTTGGAGAGATGTCCCCACCCGAAATAAATATCATTTACTACCTTGAGCAATTGTAAGTATATTTATGTAAAACGTTTAATTATGCAGTCAGTAGACAGTCAGTGCCCAAACTTAGAAACCCAGTTTGGAATTGCAGCATATATCCTAGGTTCCTGGAGAGAGTCCCTTTTAAACAAAAAGGGCAATTTTAGATGCCAAGACTTCTCTTCATTTTCACCATCAATGCAGAAAATCTCTGCCACTGTTGAAACGTAGCGAGTGACTTGCCATCAGCCAGAGTGTTTGAGAGCTGAAATAGGCTTTTACAATAAATCAAAGTGACTAGTCTGTCTAAAAATTAATTTGCCTTTGAGAAATGTATGCTATGTTGTTGACTTCCACTATGTTAATGTGTGCTGTCTTAATGTGAACAAGATGGCTAACTTAATCAGTCCTGGAAACAAGGCCTATTAATGAAGTTTGTGATCAAAACTGACTTTTGTTTCACTGCATGCATTTTTAGAAACAGCTGCTTGCTTATACATGTACAGTAGTAGAGAGCATTCTTGAGTTTGGCTTTCAGAACAGGACTAACATTTAGCTTAGTTCTTTAGATTTTCTGTACTGTTGAGGGTTTTTTATTCACTCTCCTCTTAGTGAGTATTTCCACTTTGGTTTGAAATAACTTCTGCATAGGGATCTCTCTGAACTATTATTCACTTAAGTATGCACAAAAACTTATTCTGCCATCTATTCCTATTTACTTGTTCTCTGACAACTTGTCTTTAAGTACAATTTTAGTGACTTTCAGGTTGATAGACTTGTTTAAAAAATTGTGTGCATATCTATACAACATAATTATTTTTCTTTTAAAGCTAGGTACAAGTACCCCTCTGGGAGAGATGTCACTGTGCACTGGTTGATAATGAAGATCTGATTTTAAAAAAATCACGAAGATTACCTCAGGCTGATATCTAGACTCCTTGCATTTTAATAGGGACGTCCCTGACTGAATTAGTATTAACACCAGACTTCTTCAACCAGCAAACTAGCACATACGTGAATTCTTAAAGGCAACCAGCAAGATGTGTATTTAAAAAGCACTGCAGCAATAAAGTGCCACCTGCCCCACTTAAATGGTTTAAAGCTAATGTTGAAGGGATTTTAAAAGTACTGTACCTTTAGAGATAAGTGATCTTTGCTGATCTTTCTGTATTGTTGTATGTATCTTGCATTTTTTAAATTCTCAATTTAAATTATAGTACAGAACTGAGAAGGACAAAATACCTTTCATGATACAACTGGGCAGTGATGTATGTAGTTGACTTGGGGGGAGGTAATGACATGTAGAAAATGTTACACATTCAATATCCTATCTTATGAGTAGGATAAGAACTTTGAACATAAAGTAGATGAGCTAGGGAAGGCTCATTTGTGGGTTATGTTTATTTTGCATGTTTGTTTGTAAATAAATTTACTCACTTCGAATTTGTATTTTTAAATGACCATTAAATAGTTTAATACTTTGGATGGTATATGTGTATAAGAGAAACTATCTCAATCATAGCAGCCCACTATGCCCTACTCCATTCTGCTAGAGCTTCTTTGTTCCTTCCCCTTTAAGAGTGCACCTCCATCTCTCTACTGGCTTGGTGCACTCTCTTGTGGTGCCATAGTAGCAGCTGTGGGTGAGAAATGTAACTGCAGCAGAATACCAGGATTCTGCATGCACACAGCAGTATTCCTTGGTTGTGTACTTGTGGCCACACAGTAAAGATTCAGATACCACCCAGCTGATTAGCAGAGTACCCCCAGCTAGGTTTTTTGTTTCCAGGGGTGCTACACATTTGAACATGCCTTGGTGCACATAACATTTATTCTGCATATAGATGGGAAAGATTAGAGGGAAGGGTGGCAGAATTCACAAGGAAAGCATATATACATGCCTTTATTTGCATCATGTGTTGGAAGACCTACTAAAATGACAGCCTTTCAGAATAGAATTTTTATTTTTAGAGTAGTGAAATATTTCAAATGTCATTAGTAATGGTGAGTAGCAACCTCTGCTCCCACTTTCATCATTCTCATACTGGCAGGAAGAAAGAAATAAGATCCTCTCAAATTGTAAAGTTGCAATGTGAACACAAATGACAGCACTAAAAATTGGTGTACACTGCAGCAAAAAAAAGTCAGCATCATTCTGCAATGTATTGATAGGAGTTGTGTAAAATGAGAGATATTTACCCTTCTACATGGCACTGGAAAGGCCACAGCTAGAGTGTCACACTCAATTTTAGGCACAACACTTAAAGATATGAATAAATGAGAGAATCCAGAAAACAACAAAAAACTCAAGCATAGAAACCATGATTTATGAGGAAAGGTTGAAAGAAGTAGGCTGTGTCTACACTGCAGGCTTCTTGTGCAAGAATGCATCTACACTGCCATGTGCTTTTGTGCAAGTGTATCCATGGCAGTGGACACACTTGCACAAGAAAGCCCTGATGGCCATTTTAGCCTTAGGGGTTTCTTGCACAAGAAATCCATGTTGCCCATCCACACTGCCTTCTTGCACAAGAGCTCTTGTGCAAAAAGGCTTATTCCTTGTGGGGAGAATAACTCTTCCACAGGAAGCCCTCTTTTCTGATGCTGTACTGTAAATTTACTGGCACAAGAATGTGCATGCAGTGTAGATGCTCTGCAAATTTTTGCACAAGAACAGCTGTTCTTGTGCAAAAAGCCTGCAGTGTAGACATAGCCTAGACCAAATCTTTATTTAGCTTAGGTGTTTAGTCATACTCTTCAAGTATGTAAAAGGTTGTCATATTTAAAATTATCAATTCTCCATCTCCACCAAGGGTAGAGGAAGGAGTAAGCATGATGTTGGCCAACAAGTGCTGAAGTAGTGGCAACTGCTGTAGTGAGCTAGCCACATTCAACTGGCCAAACAGCTACATTGTTCAAGCCAACCAGCCAAATATGGCTAGGGGCTAGTGAGTGGGACACCACAGAGTAAGCAGCTTTTGTTGCAGCCAAGTTAAGTTAGGTACTACAAAAAATGTGCAATTATAAGAATAGGTAAGCACTGGAATATGTTACTTAGGAATAGGGATATTAGACTTTAACCAGTAAACTGATAAGCTGGTGCTTACTGATTAAATGCTGCCCTGTTCTAGGAAAGGCTTCTCAGTGGGCACTGTAGCATGCTTACTTAAGCTTCATACTGCAGAGCCTGCAGCACATGTAACTGCTAAGATTTTTAGCAGTTAAGTCATTTAATAAGGTAACTATGTTAACATCCCTACCTTGGAAGGCTGTGAAATACCCATGCTTGAAGGTTAAGACCACATTACAGAAAAATCAGTCAGGGATGATCTAGGTATACTTAACCCAGCCTCAACATGAGGGGATAGATTGGATGACCATTTGAGAGCCTTTCCAGACCTGCATTTCTGTGTTTATGATTTAGAAAGTTTATGCAGCTGGTCTCTCACAACTACTTGGATAAGTTCTTGTGACAGGGTTAAAAATAAAAACAACAAGACACATTCATGGAGGATAGGTCCATCACTGGCTGTTAGCAGCTAGGGACACCATCCTGGCTGCTATTTGCCAGAGGCTGGGAATGAGCAACAAGGAATGGAGCACTTGATTACTTGTTCTGTTCATTGCCTCTGAGGAACATGGCATTGGCCATTGTCAGAACACAGGATATTGGGTGAGATGGACCTTTCATCAGGCTCAGTATTGCCACTCTCATCTACTATATATACACACCTGAAAGTATTTGACTTTTTTGTGTGAGAGAACTAAACAGTAAGAGCTGACTTTTTTGTGTGAGAGAACTAAACAGTAAGAGCTAAGACCACCAAATTTGATATGGAGTTTCCTCTTATAACTTTCAGTTAAGGTTGGGTTGTGCTAGGAAAATGGGATGTGCCTGGAGAATGGGATTGTTTCTCTCAAAACCATACAGAAAAGAGATAATCACCAGACAGGTGAAAAGGGCTGGCTGGCTGGCTGGCACCCTTCCCCCCCCCCCCCCCCAAGCCTCCCATGCCCTAAGAATCCTTTAGAGAAGGGCTAAAGCTCACCACCCTCCCCATATTTGCATGGGAACATTGCTGGCTGTTCCTCTTTGTCAAGGAACCAGGGAAAAGTACAGAGTTTGCTGCATTCCTCAATCTGCCTGAAGAGCACAGGAGGCAGACAAACCTGGACCTCCCCCAGCTATGTCTATTAGAGCTGCAGCAGCCATGAAGAAGTGCTTCTCACCTGGCTGTGGTGAGAGGAGTGGGGTTGTCCTCTCAACCTTGGGCAGCCTGCATCCTCAATCATCCTTTAAGGAAGGCGGGGGGGGGGGGGGGGGGCTGAACATCCTCCTTTCCCTCCTCACCGAGTCATACAGGGAGATTGTTGACCTGAGCAACACCAGGTAAATCTTCTAGTGTTATAATAAAATATTACTCTACAGTATTTTAAAAATATTTCATACCAAGGTTAGAAAAGCACACAAATATATTTTTATATTTAAGACATTAAATTTTTACAAGTTATGAAACAAGAATCACAGTTTTAGCATACAAATCCATTTTTATCACTTTTCTACAATGTTACAGATTTACACATTTATGTAGCATGACTCCTTAATAAATCAAAGGCTTTAAAACACCTGAAAATCCAAATGCGAGGGAAACCAAATGATGGATATCTTAATAAACCTTGAGAATTAAAATATTCTAATTCTATACATTAAAAATTGTTTGTTCCCCTAGCTCATGGATGTGGCCAAATGAGAAGCAGAAAAACATTCCCTATATGCCCCTCACACACCAGAGCCTAGGAGGGCCCCTGCTACGCTCTGGGATGGGGCCAAAAAATGAGGTGTTCAGTGTGTGGGAGGGGACTGCCAGAAAGCAGGCTTGATATGTGGGGTCTGGGCAGAGTGTGTTAAGGAGGATGGTAGGGTACAGGAGCATGCTGGGGGTGGGAGGGCTGGATGGGCGAAGGGGTGCAGGAATAGGGTGGGGTTGGGGTTCTGGGCAGGTGGTAGGAGCAGGAACAGATGAGGGGAAGTGGGTCTCGGAGGGTGGTAGGGTACAGGAATAGGTTGGGGGAATGGAGTCTGGGCGATGGGGGGAGTGCTTACCTGGCACAACTCTTCAGGGATGCACATGGCTCTGCGTCCCCACTGCTGCTCCCAGGAACAGCCCCATTACTCCTATTAGCCATAATCACAGCCAACTGGAGCAGCTGGGGGAAAAAAAGTCTCCAGGTAGCACTTTGCTGCCCTGCTGTATGCCCAGCCAGGGAGGAGGAAGGGAAGGAAGAGTGGCAGTGAGAACTCCTTGATGCTGTGGGGGAAGCGGAGCCTTGGGAGCCAGATCCAGGCAAGCTGGGGGGGGAAGGGGGGGGGGGGGAAAATCAGACATGGCCTCTGAGCCATAGGTTCCCCACCCCATGTCCTAGCCAATCTTCATTGTTACTGCATTCATCTAGGTATTTCTTCTTGCTTTTGAGTTGTCTTACTGAAGTCTATTGTTCAATAGTCTAATTTGACTGTGTGTGTAAAAATGAAACAGGACAATCTCTATAGACACCTGGTACTATACACATGGAGGAGCAGGATGCTTGTGAATGCAGCCAGGACAGCAGTGCAGAGAATCATGAACAAATAAGTCGCAATCCACACAAAATACATTTTGGCAGACTTTACAAATGTAAACCTGAGTGAAAAGATTAAAAAAAATACAAATATCATTGTAGTATTCCAGTAATGCAACATAGTGTAGATAAAACTATTTTGCATATGTACATCATAAGAGCCCTGCCCAATTTAAGGTTCCAATATGAACAGACAGTGTCTTTCAGACTAAATCTAGCTTTGAGTCAATCAAAATAAACTATAAATTGTTTCTTAGTAAATTAAGAGATGCCGAAATCCTCACCTTTAGAAGCCCCATCAATGTGATAACTTAGGCATCTTAAAAATTAAGTGTCCTTAAGTAGATTATACTGTAGATAACATTTTAAAAACGTACTAGTATAAATTACATTAAAGAGCTCTACAAGCATCTTGTCTGACAATACTCATTTTTCTCTAATTTCTCTATTCTGGTAAACCCCCACCATACCTATGTCCCAAAGCGGGAACAGGACTCATTCTTGACCCTGGTCAACTTTTTGAGTGAAGGCAGCAGCACACCTGACAGTTTCTGAATACTCCATTACCTTAGTTGTGCTGCTTTTGCAGTCTAAAGTGAGATCCCAGGACTGAGAATTTAATCTAGCCAACATAATGGCTTCAGTACAGTATGGTTGTGTATTTTTGTCATCAAGATGACCTTCCCAAAAATGAATTACAGTAAGAGGAAGTGTGTAAATCAAAGTACATTTTAATAATCACTTACATGTTGATCTTTAATCTCCCCTTGGCAGCCTTGACAATAGCTATGAAACAGAATTCAATATTTTTATTGAAAGCAGAGTAAGATTTTTAAGAAACACCATTTTACAGCCACTTCTTATACAATATAATTTCCTATAATTTAGATATCAAATCACCGTCATTTAACTGAACATGCACTAGTTCAACCAGTACTAAAGAAGCCACTGCCAATTTAGATTACTTTCCAAAGGTGAAATCTGTAAGGGCTCCAAGTGGATTCTTTATAACAGGCATGGTTTACATACCGTTCTCCTTTATATTCTTCCAATGGAACTTCTTGAAAAGCATCCAAAGGAAACAAGTGATGGTAAGAGCGAGCCAGGTGGGGTGCAGAGACCAATGTAAGGCCTGCAATGTCAAAAAGACAAAAAAAAGTATGTCAAGATAAACCAAAATTGTTGATGTAATGAATACAAGAGAAAGTAGTACAAGAAAGCATGTGTTTACTAACCCTTTGGCCAACAACAACAAAAGGTATTTTATGCATGCATCAGTGTTCCTAATCTGAACTTCTGCCTTAGTCCACATACAATTTCTAATTCTTAAGATTTTTTTCTGTGATATAATTCCATTCTGTTCCATCTAGGTTAATGATTACAGGGGCTTACAAAAGTATCCTGACGATTTTCTTTGAGGGTTGGTTATTTTAATTTTATAAAGAAAATATGACTATGCCCAAGCCCTTCAATAAAGGCAAGATACACTTTCCCTCCAGCACAAATGACAAGTCCACTAAAACTGGTTGCTAAAGGAATCATATATATATTTACATATAAAATAAATGGAGCCTCATCATATTTTGGTTCAGCCAAAACTCCCATTGACTTAAATAAAAGTTTCAAGTGCACAAGGAATTTAGCATCCAGTCTATAATATACAACAATCTGTGTTAAAGTATTCCTTTCTGCACACTGTAGCATCTTAAACTTAATCCTATAGCCTCTGAATATAAAATAAGGACAAGTTCTGCAACAGGCACAACTGAGTTTTTCCCACTAGCCAAATAGTTAAGTGTTGGTTGGTTTGTTGTTGTCGCTGCTTACCATAATATGTAAAGAATCACAGAAAGGTAGGGCAAGAAGAATTTTAAGAGGTCATCTGATCCTACCCCCTACACGGAAGCATGATCAAATACAGGATACCCTCGCGATGTGCAGGGGTCTCCTGTCTGGGCCTGGAGGAGAGGAACAGTGGGGGCTGGTAGCCACGGTGAGTTCCCCATGGATGTCACCCAAAGATGAGTTTGGACATTGCAAGGAACTCACTGCAGGGGCCAGTAGCCATGGCTCCCAGTTTTCACAAATTTCGCCATTCCTGGTGGCATCAGGAACGCATCCACCATGAATGGCGAGGATTTCATGTATATCTAAAATCTTACGTAACATTTATTTTACCTAACTTGTTCTTTAAAACTTTCTACAGGGATTCCACAAACTTCCTTAGATGCTTACTCCAGTACTTGTCTAGCTATAAGGATAGTTCTTCTAATATCCAATTTAAATCTTCCTTGCTGCAATTAAGCCTGTTATGTCTTGTCCTACAGTGGGCATAGAGAACAACTGATCACCATCCTGTTTATAACAGCCCTTAATGGTTCTGAAGATTATCAGATTCCCACCTCTTACTCTTCTTTTCTCAGAATTAGATATGAGAAACGTTTTAAAAAACTGAGCATATGTAGTGGTTCACATTTACAGTTTTTACCTGTTTCACTGATAAATTACAAGAACCTTTTTGACATTTTGTTTTTTGCAATAATGCTTTTCCAAGAGATGCCATGATAGTTAAAGTCTCCCATTACTACCAGTTCTTATGGTTTTGTGTATGTCTATAATTTGTTGTAGAAATGCTTCATCCACATCCTCCTTGCAATTTTCTGATCAATAACAGATCCTCTCCTATGACATCATCTGTTGCCCCCCGCCCTTTGTCTTCACCCATTCTATATATGGTGGGGGGGGTAACTTACCACAGATTTTGCATTCCACAGGGAGTTCACAGTATTTGGCTCTACACTGGGGACAGAAATATCCACCCAGTGTAAGACCTGGATCACTGTTATTTTCCAAATGCCTGGGGATGGAGGCAGGAAAAGAAGAAATCAATATGGTTGAAATCTCTTGGACAAATCTGAAACAGTTGCACAGAATTGGAGAACGAGCATGGAGTTTGTCACAGAGTTTCATGTGATGTGACACTGCAAATTAACTAGGAAATTTACTATTAAATACACATTTTCTTAAATGACATGACTACTCAATTAAGTGTTACAACAAAACACCGACACTTTATCAGGGTCTTTAATTAAATCCTGAGATTAATCTTCCAGTAGGTAGCAAAATATTCAGAAATGTATTGTTACTTAGTAATTGAATGGAGTTTCTAACCCTGCATCTCAATAACACCCAAGAATAGGGAAATGTCATGAGAAGTTTGATAAGCTTTTTGAAATGTAACCCAGGATCTAATGGTGTACATAAATCTTTTTACAAGAGAAGTTTAGGTTTGCTTTGATTTTCCCCTCACAGAACAAATTTCCTTTGCATTCGAAAGTGACTTTATAAAAGGTATCATCCGCTATCTTACAGTCATAATGTTTCCCCACACAGGTTTTATTCTCTCAGAGTATACACTGTTCCCTTCTAAAATTCTATTGTCCTTGAATGCTAGTCTGTTCTCACAAAGAAGGGCACTCTCTTGCTAGTTACGCTTTCAATTTCATTACACATTAGCAATTAAATGAATGGATGACTCATTTCCAAGTATTCTTTATCATCACTGTCTTTAAGGATGCTGATTAATTTTATCTGCTATAGTATAGTATAGTAAAATATATATATATATATATATATATGTATATATATGTATATATATGTACTGCAGTGGCTTTAAGGGCATCCGTTGTGCTAGGCACTGTACAAACACAACCAAAGATGATCACTGCCCTTAAGATCTTAAAATCAAAGTATAAGATGAGAGACAACAGCTGGATACAAACAGATGTTGGCAGTACAAGATAAAATGAAACTATTATGAAAAGTTATACACAGTGACTGAAGAAGAGCTCTGTATAAGCTCAAAAGCTTTTCTCTCTCACCAAAAGAAGCTGGTCCAATAAAAGATACTACTTTACCCCTCAGTCTCTCATTAAGACCAGTGTCAGCAGTAGTCACAGCACATCATCTGCCTATCCATTTTCAAGATGTTTTGTACCTTTCAGTGCAAAAACAGATTATCTAGATACCTCAGAATTCTAACAATGCCTCAAAAGTAACCATATTTTACTTACGCCATGCTAAATGATGGTTTAGCATCCTGATCAGAGAGAGAGGCAATGGTATGCTGAGGAAAACCTTAGGAGCCAAGAAAAATATTCCATCACTATATGTATTGGTAACATACAACCAATAATTTCCTATTTGAGTAGAGAAGTTAAAAGGCTAGGAGTTAATGTTTAGAATATTTCATGTTATTACAGAAGTAAACATACCATTTCCAAATCCATCGTGTGTGTTCTCTTCCCACTTATATCTCCAAATCCAGCACTATATCTTCTTTCCCCCCCTCCCCCCACTTAATAGAACGAAACTAACAGACCCCAATTTTTGGCTAACAATTACAGAGGAAAATTAGGTTAGATAGTCGGGAAGGAGAAAGAGCAGTATATTAAAAGGAACGATGGTTCAAGTCACAAATTAAGGAAAATAATTTAATGCTCAGACTTCAGAGACATGTTCCCTCTAAGTCCCTGATTGGCCTGGGGGTGGGGGAACGTAAGAAGCCTCTTCCCACCCTGCCAGGGGCATGAGTGCCTAGTGGGAAGGGGGTGGGCAAAAGGGCCTCCGCGGGCCAGATCCAGCCCGCCAACCGGGTTGATCCAGCCCATGGAGGCCCTGCCTCTCCCCCGCCCCCAGGCCAATTAGGGTCTGGGGGCAGGGGAGCGCACAAAACTTCCTCCCGCCCTTCAAGGTGCTATGCGCTCCTCACAGGGCTGGAGGAGACGTCACATGCTCCCCTGCCCTCAAGCCCTGATTGGCCTGGGGGCAGGGGAGCTGCGCAGTTTCCTCCGCCCTGTGAGGAGCGCACGGCACTTCAAGTACGCTCACGCAGGTGGGGGAAGGGCGAAGGAAGCTTCACGCAGTTCCCCCGCCCCCAGACCCTGATTGGCTTTGGGGTGGGGGGAGTGCGGGAAGCCTCCTCCTGTCCTGAGAGGAGCATGTGGTACTTTGAAGTGCCACGTGCTCCTCGCAGGGCGGGAGTAGGGCAGGAGGAGGCTTCGCGCTCCCCTCACCCCCAGGCCAATCAGGGCCTGGGGGCGGGGGAGCTGCATGAAGCTTCCTTAGCCTTGCCCCGGCCCTGCAAGGAGCACGCTGCACTTCAAAGTACCACATGCTCCTCTCAGGGCAGGAGGAGGCTTCCCGCACTCCCCCGCCCCGAATGGCCTGCAGGTGGGCAAGTGTGAGAAGCCTGCCAGGGGCATGAGTTCTTAGTGGAAAAGGGGGGGCAAAGGGGCTCCCCCACCCCCAGACCAATCATGGTCTGGGGATGGGGTAGTCCAGAAGCATCCTGGCCCTGCCCCTTCCCATTTGGGCCCTACCCCTTCTGGGCAGCACGGGGCCACTGAAAGAATTTTGAAGTGGCCCCCGGCCCAAAATTATTGCCCACCCCTGCTCTAAGTGCTGTGTGATAGTTAATACAATGTTTTCTGGATGTCCTAGGTAGCTCCTAGTCCTCCTCTGGTAATTATTTGTATAGCTCATCTCAATTGATGTAGTAGTTTTTCTTATTACTGCTCCCCTGATTACACTGGGGAAAAATGCCAACATCATTTAATTACAAGGATGATTACACACAAGTATCTATTTTTAATGTATTCACTGATGAATAAAAAGTTCTTTTAAAACGGGGAACAAGTTAGCACAACAGCTGAACACTGTGCTGCTACGTAGGTTTAGTTTCAGACTCATACTCTTTCAGATTTCTTTTCCATCAGGAGGAAGCAAAAGAGCTCATTCCACTTGTTACAAAGGAATAAGCTGACAAGATTTCTCCTGGTGTATGTATGTTTAATCTGTTAATCACATAGCAATACAGACATGAATTTAAAAGGCTAATGGATTTTGGCCTAGATACGGAAGGTGATCATAAATAGAAATACAAATGGAGAAGCACACTTTTTAAATTTATCAACTTTATATTTTACATATCACACTTTTCCCACTACCACACAAAAGGAAAAGCATAAATTTGTTGTTACCCACTGAAAATTGAGTTTTGGTCTTTTTTAATTCTCAATTTTTAATTTCAATAACTGAATGATTTGTAGGTATATTTTAAAATAAGTTAAAATCCGGTTTGCTACAACTGAAACATTAAAATAAAAACAATTATGCAATCTGTTTTTCAGATTTCAAACAGCTTCTTTGTTCATATAATTTTAATACAGAATACACAGAAGAGAATGTTTACACTAAAGATTCTTAAATCTTGCACTTAAACTATAATAAAAAACAAGATCCTACCCATTCGAATAAGGGAGCATTCAGAACTTGAACTGGCAGGTGGAGGGCTAACATGATGCATCAGCAGCTCCTTATAGTGGCTTTCATCTAAAATTACATGGTATGTTCCTACAAAAGAGAAAGAAAATGCATGACTCGCTACTAACTAATTTATTTAAGAATAGGTAAATATCACAGTCATACCACCTGTTCAAATAATGTATGGACACTTTCACTGAGAACAGAATTATCATCAAGAAAAAACTGGATAATAAAATTTAGGCGAAACTTGAAAACAGTTTAAACAAAAACGTAGAATGACAACAGTGCAAAATCTATGGGATGTTCCCTACAGATACTACATAATTTTTTAGAATTAATATACAGGAATGATTGTGTACCTCTAAAAAGTTAAATAGCGAGAGCCTACCTTTCCCTCTCCATGCTAACTTACACAACGCAGTTTTTTTGGCCTCGATGGAGGGAGCAGGAGCCAGTTTAAGCTGGCTCCTTACAGCATCAGCTCCCTTTTCCCCCCTCCTTGCAGACAGCTCTACAGGAGAGCTGTCATGTGTGGGGAACAGGCTGAAAAAGCTGAATTCCCTCATGTACCACCTCCTGCCTGCCCCCTTGTGCTGCTGCCTCTGCTACAGTCAGAACGTACAGGGAGCTGGCTTGAAAGCTGGCTCCCTGCGAGTACTGGCTCACATCTACTCCTCTGTTCCGATGCTGCTGCCTCTGTGGGAGGCAACAGCGTGGGAGGAGACAGGCAGGTGGCTCTGCGGGAGCCGGCTCATCACGTGTACCGGCCCCTGCCTGTCCCCCATGCTGCTGCCTCTAACCAACAACTATAGTTACCCTAATAAATGATTTTAGCATCCCTAAAAGAGATACTGTGCTAACCACGAGGCATGTGTTAGTGTATCTGTTTAAATGGTTAACCGATGAGCCTCACAGTTACTCACAAAGCTCCCTCACCCCTGCAGCCTCTGTATCAGAGGCAGTGGGGGAGGAAGAGGAGCAAGTGGGGGCCAGTTTTTAAGCAGGCTCCCTGCAAGCACTGGCTCCCACAAAACCGCCTGCCCCTTTGCGCTGCTGCCTCTGATACAGAGGCAGCAGCAGGGGGCACGGCTGCATGTAACTGAGAGGGTTAACCGATGAGCCCAGGCTCATTGGTTAACCATGTATTAAGATACACATTAACATCCCTAATGCTAAAAGTTTATTAACTTTGATAAGATATTATCTACAGTCTTGTATTCTTGTTTCTTTATTCATCTCCCTTTCAAACCAGCAACTATAGATACATTATCATATTTACTGTATTTATATGACTTCTTTAAATGGAGGGAGCAATTATGAAATATTCTCCTACCAAAACAGCAGGTTCAAAGAGATGCATACTCTTTAAACAGAATTTATTAAAAAAAAAAAATGCATCAAATCAGTTAACTTTACCTTCAGACATAAATGACCATTACTGACATATGTTCAGAATCTATTAACTTACCACCCGTTTCTCGGGCAAGTACAGTACAAACTCGAACTTCAGCAGAAAGGCCGATGACAGATACTCTGATCTTAACTGCCTTTAAACACTTCACATGGGAAAACAAAAAACACCAAATGCATCAGCAGAACAGAAAACTGTAAAAGGTACATACATTTTCAATTAAAAATTAATGACAACAATGATTCTGTAACTTTTTTTAAGCAGTACTAATTCACTTCTATACCTTAATTAGATCATATATATTAGATGGATCACATGTTGTCAGGCTGCTGAAGATAATCAAAACCTCTCTGCTTGTATGTCCTGGCATGTGCCTATAGAAGGTAAAAAGAGACATATTTAAATTAGCTATCAACTAAGCATGTAACAATTACATGCATGTACGCTAAAGTTTGATGCTGTAGCTTTATAAAAATCCCCCAAGAGTAACGTCTTCTAGGATTCTCTTGTATAAAATTCAGAAAAAGACATGGCTAATGCCCACAAATTCCAAAGGATGCTGTAAATCCCTCACAGAACTGCTCCCACAATAAGATCATAATTCTCCAATATCTAAACCACTCAAAATGTCCCTTTCAGTTGACGGCTTATTATAGTTCTTGAACTTACGCTATTACAGTCCTGCAGGGAAAAATTACCTTCAGTCTAATACCACCACAACAAATTATCTCCCAGCATTTTTCTTATTAACTTTATTCTATGATCAATTTAGACATGCAAATCTATCACATCTTTCACGGACAGCAGGTCTTCATAGTTTCTACTGTCTTTTCATCTCTCTCACTTTCACATAGCAGAATATACCAAATGCTTTAAGAAAATCTTTTCGACTTCCTACAGGAAAAAACACCATTAATTCAGAAATAAGCGTCTTTTCTTTTCCTTTTAAGATTCTTTAACAATTTAGACTTACTCTAACTAGCTGGTCTAGTAACTTACTGTAACCTCTACCACCACCACCTTTACTCTGGCCATTGTTCCTGGCCTTTCCTGCTCACCAGTCAGACTGTCCCTCAAACATCTTCTCTTTCTCTCACTTCTTTACCATGCAAGTTCCCTCCCAGCAAAAATCTAAAAAGCTACAACTTTAAAATTCACCTTTCATGGGATACATTCAAAACCTGGCCAGATGATCTTGGCTAAAGCAGGTCATAGACTGTTCCTCTTCCCCATCCTACCTCTCTCATATCTTTAACTAACATAAGAACAGCCATACTGGATCAGACCAAAGATCCATGTAGCCCAGTAGCCTGTCTTCTGACAGTGGCCAATGCCAGATGCCCCAGAGGGAATGAACAGAAACAGGTAATCAAGTGATCCCTCGCCTGCCATCCATTTCCAGCCCCTGAAAAACAGTGGCTAGGGATACCATTTCTACCCATTCTGGTTAATAAGTATTGGACCTAACCTCCATGAATTTATCTAGTTTAATTTAATTTAAATTTAGTTTAATTTAACTAACCCACCACACCTGCCATTCCCTCAGACCCTATCTCTACAGCCAAATTAAAAAGAAATAAATAGTTGCACAAATAATAATAGTTCCCATCAAAATAGGAAATAAACAAAATGGAAGGCATTTCATCATCCTGTTCATTTATCTGTGTTACATCCCCATTTCCAAACCTTCAGCTCTTTTTATCATCATTTAGATTTTAAATTTCCTGGGACAGGGACTATGTTGTCTTCAGCTGTGTTTGTAAATATACCCAGCAAAATGGGGCTTGCATCCTGAGTGGGGCCATTAGACGCTACTGTAATATAACAGATACTATCATACTTGAAAAATAATTCCTCAACTGCTCCTTTTGTTACAGTAAATCGGGTTTGATATGTCCCAGCCTCATAGCTGAGTTAATTAAAGCCATTCTTACAGACCATTACCTACACTGTTTTTCCATTTCACTTGACAGCTTTAGAGTGCACCATGAAAAATCTGTTTATAGCGGAGGAGCCGAGCCATGTACTATGCAGAAAATAAATTTTAATATGTTCTTTGCTTTAACGACTATATAGTTAAATGCAGAGATGTAAGTATCTTAAATTTCTTGAAGATACTGCTGTATTGCGCCCCTCCAGGAGGAGGGCTCAGAGTAGAAGGTTGTCAGAAACTTAAATGTGAGACAGAGTGCAGGGGGCTCAAGGCAGGGGTGGACATGCGTGAGGGAGACTCAGGCCACGGGTTGGGATGCAGGAGTCAGGTTTGGGAATGTGAGGTGCAGCTCAGGGCAGAGGGTTGGTGAGTACACGGAGGGGTGCAGGAATCACAACATGGGCGGCCTCAGGACAGGGATGTAGGGGGTGGGAGAGAATGCGAGGGGGGGGCCCCAAGGGCACCCTTTAGGGAGGATGGAAGGACTGAAGCCCCCTGCTCATACTACCAGGATACTGCTTGCAGTCCCCCTTTCACCACTATCAGGAAGTAAGAGGAACAACAGACAGCATGAGTCACTCACTCCCCTATTCTCTGCCCTCAACAGACAGAGGGAGAGGAACGCAGGGACGCACTGAGCTTTCCCCTTGCTCCCCGACAACGATGGAAGGAAAAAAGCAAGCAACAAGCAGCTCTAGGATGCCTGCTGCTTAATTCAGGAAAAGCTACCTTTCTTCAGGAAAGCCCCAGGAGCCCAGTGGTTGCTCATCATGCGTCCTCCTGCAGTGTAGTGCCCCAGATGGCTCTTACCGGAGTGGTGCACTAAGGCATAACGCCTTACTTTCACCTCTGATTAAAAGTTCAAAATCTGCACTTTTCAGCCCTTTGCACGCAATAGCTGTGACCCTGCATACCTCTTCAAACAAAAGCATCAAATCCCATACACAAATATTCAAAGTGTTAATACTGGCAGTATCTGTTTCCCCCAAGTATTGAAACTGAAGAGTGAATCAAGAGACAAGATGACATTTGATATTTCTGCTATACATCTCTAACACTTATGTCTTATTTATGTGTTTTGGTACTTTGAGCTCTTATAGAAAGGGGAAAAAAAAGACATTTCTCACTTCTTACTAATATCATATAAAGCTTCCAATTTGTCCTAGTAATAAGGACAAATACGTCCTAGTAATAAGGACAAATACAGGGAGTACAGGCTTCCACCTGAACACCATCACAAAGAAGTTTTTGGCTGGAAATATTAAATGCTTTATTTTTATTTTGAATTGATAATTATGTTAACTGTGCTATGTACAAAGCAGAAGTTATTTATGTATATCACAGTAATACCTTAATTATCTTGGAAGGATCAGTGCAGCATGTGCAAGGCATTATGCCCAACACAAATTCACTCCCTGCCACAAAAAGCTTAATCCATATTTTATCCGTTTCTATTATTCCAAAAAGAATAAAACCTATTACAACATACATATACTAACTTTAAAGTCTGCATGGCCAAATTTAAAGAGTTATAGAGAGATGGTTCTCCATGGCAGGTCTGATCTACAGCTTTCTTCAGAGCAGTTATATGCTTTCTTGGGTTCCCTATAAAACAAAAACAAAACAAAAATCACCTGAAATGCTAGGGTAACAGAAAGATGCATAATTGTAAGATATTTTTAAAAGATGTAAGCCAATACAGGATGAAATACATAAACCAAAAATATCCTTCTGTATCACAGATTGTTTTAGTAACAACACTATTTAGTCTTTTACAGCCTCAAAACACTGTATAAACATTAAATAACTCTCAAAGCACCAAAATGAGATGGTAATGATTCCAATTTTACAGATGGCTAAATAGACAAGGAGAGGTTAAATGACTTGCCTGAAGCCACACAGCTTGTTAGCCGTAAAAGTAACATCACAAAAAAAAAAAAAAAAAAAAATCAAGAGTTCCTGTTTTCTCAGTCTCACCTCTAATCCACTTGTGCATAAGGCCTCTATTAACTACAATTACAAAGTTAAAACAGATAACAGGAAGAGAAAGAAAGTAACTAGTATCAGAAAAAAGATGTTTTTCATATATTTGAAAGACTGATGAAGCAGAAATATGAGAAGGCTGTTCCAAACAGAAAAGGCTCCTATGAAGACAGCTCTCACACCACATTATGAAAATGTATATAAAAGAGGAAGTAGGTGCAAGGGGAAAAAAAGTGAGAATAGAGAGGGGAGGCAATAGAGAAATCCTTGTGTTGACACTCAATACAAATTACATGCATGTTACCAAGAGATAATCAATACTGAAATTCTATTTCTGCTCTTAAACACACACACACACGAAGATTTACCCAGTGTAGCTTGGGTCCTGAACTCTTTTTTTTCCCCATTTAAATCATTGCTGTGGGGTAGGGTGGGGATGAGAGGTTCAGGATGCAGGCTGCCCTGGGGAGAGAGGACAACCCCAAACCTCTCTCACCATAGCAGGTTGGGCTCAGGTGAGAAGTACTTCTCCATGGCCACTGCAGCTCCAGAAGGCACAGCCGGGAGAGGGGTGTATGTCCACAAGCTAGGGCAGGCCCAGGTTTATCTGCCCCCTGTGGTCCCCAGCTAGAGCAACAAATGCAGCAAACTGTGCACTTTCCCCTCACTCCCTGATGGAAGGGAACAGCCAGCAATGTTACTGTATAAATTTGGGGGATGGAGAGCTTCAGCCCCCTGTCCTCTATAAAGGGCACGTGGGGAGTGAGAGGTTCGTGGCTGGGGCAGTCCTGGGGGCAGGCAATGCCCCAGTCAGCCTCTTTCATCTGTCTGGTGATTCCGTCTCTTTTCTGTATGGTTTTCTGAAAAGCAATCCCATTCCAGTCACATCTCATTTTCCTGGCACAACCAACCCCGCTTTAAGGTATGATAAGAGGAAGCTGTATATGAAATTTGGTGGTCCTAGCTCTTACCATTTAGGAGTTCTTAAACAAAACAGACAGATGGACAGACTCTCAAATATATGTGGTAGATTTATATTCCTAGGCATAAGCAGTCTCCCTGACCAACCAGAAACTTATCTCAAAACAAGCTACAATCCTGCAATTAGATACGCTACACCATTCTGGTACTCTACTGACTTCATTAGGTCTGCCTGTATGGAACAAGTTTCAAGATCAGGACTGTAGAATATAACAGTTATGCCTTGTCTACACAAAACCCCCCTGTCAATCTCAGCTATGCAACTTCAGCTATGGAAATTGCATAGCTGAAATTGACATATTTACCATGGGGTCTTCTGTGCAGTAAGGTCAGCTGTGACTTCTCTCCCCTTGACACCAGCTACTTTTCTTGTCCTGGTGGAGTACCGGAGTCGACGGGAGAGTGCTCAGAGATGAATTTACCATGCGTAAGCAGACACAATATATTGAGCACTGTTGGATTCATCACTGCAGCATTGATCCACCACGTAATGAAGACAAGGCATGTTAAAATGAGTAACCAGTGAACCATCTAACCGAGGGCCTGCTACCTGGCCCACCATAGCTGTGGGATCCAGCTGCCACTGGGAGGTCCTGCTGCCTGGCCTGCCAGTCCCTCTGTGGCTGGAGCTGCCATGGCACGGCACAGCACAGCTGGCTGCCACTAGAGTTCACTGACAAGGGCCAGTTAACCGTTAAGTATTCCAGTAAGCCTCATACTTAACCGGTAGACATCTCTAGTGAAGACACAAGCCCTCAGAGTGACAATAATGCTTCTCTAATACAAAAGGATTCTTCTTTCCTACCTGAAAGTTCTGTCAGCTTTTCAGCTCTTTTACTCTTAGTTACAATTATGCCAATCTGCAAGAAACAGTTTTATTAGTGAGTTATCAATTTGATATACATTCTTAGTAAGCACTAATCTACAGGCATACAATATCCACATATTCCTCTGCTAGCTTTCTTTGCAAGCACAGTAATTTGAAAACCAACTCTCACCTTGAGATACAGGAAATTTCTACAGATTACACCTTCCTAAACTGTGACTCTCTGGTAGGACCACAGATATTCCTGGATCAGAGAGCCCTGGTGGTCTGGAGTTGGTCAGCAAGAGGTCTGGCAGCTGGGAGCCCAGTGGGGCCAGTGGCAGCCTGGCAGGACAGCTGAGGCCAGCAGTAGCCCGGCAGCCCAGCACCCCTAGGGGAGCTGGGTCCACTGCATCTCAACAACTCAACGGGGGGGTTGAGGCCACAGCAGCCCAAAAGCCTGGCAAGGGAGCCGGGACCGGGGCAGTGGCATCCTGGCTAGAGATCTGGGACCATGGCAGCCTGGCAGTCCAACAGGGGGAACAGAGCTGCGGCAGCCCAGCAGCCAGCCAAGCCTGAGCTAGCGGCAGGGCGACTGGCCAGGGCTGGAAACTGAGCCAGCAACAGGCTGGGGAGGGCCAGTTGCAAGAGACCTTCCCTGGTCCAGCAAATTCCCTTATGCAGGATTGGTCAGGTCTCGAGTGTACGGGGCCACGGAGGGCCAACCTGTAACACAACTCCCTTTCTATTAAGATGAAAATACATTCTTAATTCTTCAATCCATTGGTACCTCTAGCTCCTAAGGATTAAAATGTCTCCCCGCATTCTCTTTCTGGCATTAATAATGCAATTTTAAATCCTAACTGTGTTAGCATTTGTACTTCAAAAAACTATAAATCAATATTCAACTGAATCACCATCCTCATCATTTAATAGGAAAATAAAAATTACACAATTGGTGGAGATAGAGGAAAAAAGACTATTACTAATTCAAAATAAACCAATGAAATGTTTAATTGAAATTAAATGAAAAATGTAAAATAGTTCTTTCAACTTTGTTTTGAGACACATGCTTAATCAGTGAGTCTAGTGTCCAACACAGGTGTACATACCTGACTAATAGGATTTTGGTCAAAGTATTCTTCAACAAAATATTCCAAAAGCTATAAAAAAAAGTTCTGAGTATTAAGATAATTAAACATGGCAGTCATTTCATATCCATTACAGTGCACTTATACAACCATTTAGAACCTTTAAATGCCCTCATTCTTCACCCTCTAATCCCCCTACAACACTTGGTGTTAATATACTTTTGATCAAATAAATACCTTTAAGGTACAAGTAAGCCTGTTCGGTTTTAAATCTTGGTCCTCCATAGTTCTTGATCCATCAACCACCACATAAAGGTGACGCATCTGATTCATAATAATAAAAGATATTCATTCCACACATTCTTGGTTTGAAATAAAGAAACTTTTAGAACTCACATTAAGCACATTTATAAATCCATAATTTAACGAACTGTTGTTTATTTCAAGTAAATTAAAATAGAAAATATGTATAGCCTCCTCTGTCACATTGATAATATTTAAAGCACAGAACAGCATAATGGCCTTTAAGGATTCTTTGGCTGCTGAAGATTAAAAGAGGTTAAAATTTATTCTCTCTCCCCCCCTTTACAACGTGAGCAGAGATCTTTTCTTGATAAATGACCACTGTTCTTACCTTTATCCTCTCTCAAAAGATGAAACATGGAATAATATTTTGTATATATATTAGGGATGTCAACATATAGTCCTCTACATGATTAACCAATAACCCTGGGTTTATCAGTTAATCTATTGACCACACACACTCACCCAACCCCCACTGCCTCTGTGTTGGGGGGGCGATGCCTATGTCCACAGGGAGCTCAGCTCAGCTCAGCTCAGCTCCGCATGGATAGTAGCTGCTAACACCCTGCGCTGCTGCCTCTGTATCATGCCACATGATGGCAGCAGCCCCTGTATCAAAGGCAGCAGTGCAGGGTGGCAAGGGGCTCGCAGGGAGTGGGGCCAGGAGCACAGTGGCTACCAGCCCTGCCCCCGGGGACTATCCAATAATTGTGTAACCGCTTAGATTTGATGCTTTATATACATATAAAATAATTTCAACTGAAGAAGTCAGAGTTTTAAAAATTAATCAGTTCTCACAACTGGTTTAAATTAAGCTAGTATTATTATGCCCATTTTATACACTGGGAAACTGAGACACCAAGAGGTTATGTGATTGAATTGTATCATAAAACATATCCCACCAAGGGGAAAGAACCAAAGTCTCTTTAATATCAAACATTCTCTATTTAGCATACCACACACCAACTCAAGAAAGGGAAAAAAAATTCTGTTGCACAGAAAAAGAACTGTCAAATTCCCACACACCAAGTCATTACAAATATTTCTTAGATTTGATGCCACTATGTTATCTGAAGAAAGCAAACCACTTCAGCATAAATAATCACACACACAGCAAAACTAGCTCCAATGGTCATGGGGAATATATAAACATACCATTCCAAGTCTAACTTGTCCATGGTGTTCAAAGATTCTGTTAAAAATACAAGAGTTTAAGCTAAGACTATAACATGGGATTCTAGAATAGCATCGATAGCTAAAAACAATCCTAGAGTTACATCAATGCAAAATTACCACTAACAAACTATATCCTTTTTTAAATACATTAATGTTCTAAATTAGCATACAACTAGGGTTGTGAAAAACTATGGAGGAAGGAGGCTCAGTATAAAGTAACTGGCTCTGTGGACTGGGGAAGGTAGTGGACCTGATGTACCTTGACTTTAGTAAAACTTTCGAGTCTCTCTCAGTATTCTTACCAGCAAGTTAAAGCAGTATGGATTGGATAAATGGACTGTAAGGTGGATAGAAAGCTGAACAGATCAGTGGTTCCCAACCTATGATCCGTGGACCCCACAGTGTAACATAGGGGATCTGCATGGAGCCTCTCGCAGCCAGCATGTCCTTCAACCCAAACTGCTTCCTGCGGCTTGGGAAGCAGCGTGGGCTGAGAGACTTGCTGGCTACCAGCACAGAACTTCTCAGCTCAGCTTCCCGCAACTCGGGTTGAAGGACATGCTAGCTGCCGGCACAGAGCTTCTCAGCTGAGCTGAGAGACTCCATGCCAGCAGCCAACAAGTCCCTCAGCTCATGCTGCTTCCCCAGCAGGCTCAGGCACACTGCTTGGGAAGCAGCATGGGCTGAGGTACGTGCATGTTGCAGGCACCGCTATATTGTTTGGGGGTGGGGGGGGGGGAGTCTGTAAAATGTTAATAGTTTGAAAAGTGGACCATATCCTCAAAAAGGTTGGGTGTCACTGGGTTAGATCATTGGGCTCAACAGATAGTGATCCATGGCTCAATGTCTGGTTGGCAGTCATAATCAAGCTGTGTCCAAGGGTCATTTCTAAGGCTGATAATGACCTGGATGAGAGGATGGATTGCACACTCAGCAAATTTGCAGATGACACTGTGCTAGGGGGAGAAGTAAATATGCTGGAGGATAGGGATAGGGTCCAGAGTGACCTAGACAAATTGGAGGATGAGGCCAAAAAGAAATCTGATGAGATTCAACAAGGACAATTGCAGAGTCCTGCAATTGGGACAGAAGAATCCCAAGGACTGACTGGCCAAGCAGCAGTTCTGTGGAAAAGGACTTGAGGATTATAGTGGATGAGAAGCTGGATATGAGTCAGCAGTGTGCCCTTGTAGTCAAGAAGGCTAATGGCACACACTGGGCTGCATTAGTAGGAATACTGCCAGCAGATCTAGGGAAGTGATTATTCCCTTTTATTTGGCACTGGTGAGGCCACATCTGGAGTACTGCTTCTAATTCGGGCCCCCTGTTACAGAAACAATGTGGACACATTGGAGAGAGTTCACGGGAGGGCAACAAAAATGATTAGGGAGCTGGAGCACATTGACTTATGAGAGGCTTAGGGATTTGGGCTTATTTAGTCTACAGAGGAAGAGGGTGAGGGGGAATTTGGTATCAGCCTTCAACTACCTGAAGGGGGGTTCCAAAGAGGATGGAGAAAGGCTGTTCTCAGTGGTGATAGACGACACAACGAGGAGCAACAGTCTCAAGTTGCAGTGGGGGAGGTGTAGGTTGGATATTAGGAAAAACAATTTCAGTGGTGAAGTACTGGAATGGGTGGTGAAATCTCCATCCCTAGAGGGTTTTAAGTCCCAGCTTGACAAAGCCCTGGCTGGGATAGAGTTGGTCCTGCTTTTAGCAGGAGGTTGGACTCAATGACCTCCTGAGGTCTCCTCCAACCCTATGATTCTATGATAAAAAATCATAGTGTTTCTTAACAAATTTTAATGGAGTTGTTTGCTTTGAACATCTCTGCTACTCTGAAGTATTTACATAATCATAATGTATTTAAAAGTTTGAAGGTTTATACCTTTACATAAATCTGTGAATGAAAACCAGCCTTTGACTCACATATTTTTAGACACAGAATTTTAAAGAAAAACAATTAATCATTTGGTGCAAACAACATAGCACTAGGTGAACAACAGCCTGTCCAATAATGAACAAATTAAAATAGTCTGTATGTCAATATTTTTAGACAGCATACTAACATACAAAGATAGATTCTGCTATTTACATTCAGTAATCTAGCTGCAACCCACTGCACTGTCACATACAGAATGTGAGTTTAGGACCCAATTAATTTGGTAGGAGAGAGATAAATTACCCAGTATCAAAGGCCTTCGAGAAGTGTAGGTTGATGAGAAATCTCAAATTTTTCTTTCTGGCACAACTAAGAAGTAGATGGAACTATGGAAGGGGAAGTTAAATCTAAGACACAGCATGAGGGGAAAAAAAGACAAGTATGTTTATTTATAAAGTATTGCAGTATGTTTAACCTATCTAGTGGGAACAATTTTAATCTCAATGTAATTCCTTTTCCTTGAATGTAGTTACACCAGAGATGCATTCCCTGTGCTTCTGAACTGACTGCTTACCTTTTTCTCTTAGCCTTAAAAAGAATGTCCTCTATAGTTGCTTTCAGTGACCCCGATTCATCTTCTTTCAGAACCTCCCTAAAAGAAATATTTTATTACATAACAGCTGGTTTAAATTTTCTTTCTTAAAATAAAATAATATATGAAACAAAGCTTACCATGTTCTTTCATAACCCCCTTCCCAGCGTTTGGTTCGTTCAGGTTCGTCATCCATGCCTGCCTGTCCAAAGCGGCTTGTGTACGATACTGTTAAGTACAACGATTACTTCTCTGTAAACAAAGGCATTTAGATAAACTGTGTCTGAATTTACGTGTCACAGCGCGCTGGAGCGGCTCGCTAATGCAGCAGATCAGCGTCGGCACTCAACGTGTGACTGAAGAGGCTGGATTAGGCCCCTCACTAGCGCTGTGCGCTGGCTTCAGCAAACGCGCCTGCAGGGCAGCTGCACCGCGCGCTGAGGGAGCGGCCGAGCGCGGCAAGGCTGGATCAGGCTGCGCCCTTCTCCTGCGCGGGCCGCTTCCAGGCAGCGACGCTCACTCCCACGCCGCACAAAGGCGCGCTGGGAATGGGGAGGGGGCAGAACTGGGGCTGTAACGCGCGGGGTTAACGGGAGTGAGGCGGGGCCACTCCGCGCGGCTTGGCCGCCTGTGCCTGGCTCTGTCGCTCCCTCCTCCCCGCTCTGCCCAGGCCGCCCGGGGGCGCTCGGCGCAGCGGCTGACCTGCGAGGACCGAGCTCGAGCTCCCGCAACAAACGCCCGTACCCGCCCCCGCTTCCGATCGGTGCGTTGCTAACCCGTCCGACCGGCGCGCCGGGCAGCAGGAGAAACGTTCCGGCTTCAGGAACAGTGCCCGGCTCGGAGGCGGGCAAATCCACGCGGGTAACACGGGTCCGGCCCGTCGCAGGCCCAGGCTGCTTTGTGCCAGCGCCTCCCTCCGCAGGCTCGCCCGCCCCACGAGCTGCCCGAGTTACACGAGACCCGCCCAGGACTCTGCTGGCTCCTCCCCGGTGGGGCCGGTGTAATGTAGAAAGCTGCTACCTTGTAGGAATGTGCTACCAGTTCGACATTACACTGGCAGCGCCGCTGTCTGCACCCTGTGCCCCGCTGCTGGCGCTGAGTGCGGTGGGGGGCAGGGCTCTCAGCCTGGCTCCGGGCACTGGGAGTGATTTCCACCAGCAGGCCTACTAGGAAAGGGACCTGGCCGCTCCCATGGGCACTGATGACAGCACCGTTCAACGTCCAGTTAATGGTGCAGCAGGCCCAGGGCGAACGCAGGCTCCCTACTAAGGATGTTAAGGAAGTCGACTATTTGATAAGCAAAAGCTTATCAGATAGTCTAGTCAACTAGTCAATTGCTGCCTCTTACAGAGATGGGAAAGAGGAGGTACTTCAAAGCAGCAGCACCGCACAGAACCTGTACCCAGGCTCTGTGCTGCAATGCCCCTTTGAAATGCTGCGATGGCGTTTCAAAGCAGCAGTGCTGCGTGGAGCCGGGGTTCAGCCCTTGGCACCATGAGTCCTGTTTATAGGACGATTGAAACAGCTGCCACATGGCCTCCCAAAGCATGGGCCTGGGATGGCTACCTCAAACTGTCCTATGGCCAGACAACTCTGGCTACGGTGAAGCAGAGTGACACAGTTGGGAAATGATGGAATGGAGTGCATGGGGCTAGGTCACTCCGCTTCCTGCTGCTGTGGTGAAGCACAGCAATGCAGCTGCAAGATTGTGGAGAGAAGCAGATCCGTCTGGGGCTGGGTATCTCCATTTCCAGCCACTGCGAGTGTGTGGGGGCAGGCCTGACCCCTGCTGCCACTGCTAGGTCTCCTGCTAGTCCCCAGGTTGCCCAGGGGTCCCCCCAAAGTGCAGCTCCCAGGGCAGCTGCCCAAACTGTTCAATGAATACGACATTGTATTCATCTGTGTCCTGGCTCTGTCCAGCTACCAGAAGCAGCTGCCCCAGCTTCCCATAGCCTCTAGGTGCATGGATGGCCAGCAGTGTTCCCTCTAACATTTTCCATCATTGGGCGGGTTGAGTTTTCTTTTGGGCAGGTTGAAATTTGTGTGCAACACCAATATTGAGGTTGCGTGTGGATGTGCACCACCATTAAAAACAAAAAGCCTAGATTAAAATATTTTAAACAGTTTATAGCTATGGAAGAAGAAAACATATTAAGCATTGCTTCTTTTTAATTATCCCTTGTTTTAAGATATTTATTTAAAAATCCAATAAAAAGAAAATTAACACTACCCTTGGAGTACATGTATTATCATTCTAACAATTTAAGCTAGTAAACACACCAAAATGGGGCATACTGAAAACAGCTACATACATAAATCAAAGACATGGCCATTAAGTAAAAGCATAAAAAAAGTGCACTAGATATCTATATCACTTTTCTGTTCAAATTCTTTTGTTTTATCTTAAGGCATTAACACCTATGTAAACTTTCTTTGAAATGTAATCATGCAAATGTCATGTGCTAAACCTTTTGCTCCAGTATTCATTCACTAAAGCCTGAATCCTTATCTACAAAAGCAGCCTACATGCTTTACAATAGAAAACCACCAAAACAAATGAAGTCAGATCCTGCATTAAGATCTGCTAATGCAGATTCTCTCAGCCCTCCTTATTTCTCTCCTTTGGGTCTGTCTCCTGCCAAACAAACTACGTTTTAGCTCAGGCTTTTTAACATCTCCAGGCAGATGGACACCTGTTAAACTCATCATGGCCAAAATCAAGCTCTCTATCTTTCCCTCCTGATACTATGTAAAAACTGTTTTAGTCTAGAACTGCAGAGAATTCACCATTTTGTGTTTGCGCTATTAAGTCTAGCAGTGGAAAATAGCAGGGTGCAACATTATTCTCTCACACACACACCCATCATATTCCTGGAAAAATATATTTCAGATCATGTAGTTATGTCACCAGTTGGTAATTAATACCAGTTCCTCGTCACTCCAGCCTCACTCTGGCACACAGAGCAGCTGCTATGCAACCCCACCTCAGGGAGCAGTCAGGCAGCTGCTACACAGCCCTGGCCACAGCTCCAGCCCTTCCCCAGGCATGAGGGCAGCACACAGAGCCTCTCTGGCAGCCTGCATGCCAAGGGGGTGCAGGGACCGGGTGGACAGTTCTGGGAGCTGTGGTAAGCATCAACAGCACTCCAAATCCCATCCAGCAAACCAGCCTCTTTGTCCCCTCCCACAGGCAACTTCCCTCCTAGAGTTTATACCCACACCAACCCCTGCCCCAGCCCAGACCCTCCTCCTGCATCCCACACCCCTCAGACCTGGCCCCATCCCAGGGCCTGCACCATAGTTGGAACCCTCCCTCCCTCCCACATATGAATCTCCTGCCCCAGCCTAGGGAATGTGAGGGTGGCGGACAACAAGTGACAGAGGGATGATAATAGAGCAAGCAGGAGGTAAGGGACAAAGCCTCTGAGAAGGGATGGAGGATGTGCTTTTTTTTTTTTTTTTAAATGAAAATGAAGGTCCTCAGGTTGCTGAAGTTCGAGAACCACTGCATCCAGAGCAATGCCCCCCAAACGTGGAATTGTTTTACTGCTACACAACAGTGTAATATATTATATATGGATCTGTGACTAATCAACTACCTTAATAGAAACAATTTGAACAAACAAAACGTTAATCAGTTTTTACAAATTAAATAGAATATCAGACTTTGACCTCAGTACCCTTTCCCTGGGGCCAGGATCCTGTTTCATTGGGATCATTTACTTTGTTATAAAACATCATTACAAACCTAAGGACAGTTACTGGACTTGTACATGCAATCTCCCAACATTTATTACATGGAACAATATTATGAGTAGGTGTGGTAATTACTATGCGGAGGATAAACAGCATTTTTTAATTAAGTATCCAGTACTTTCTATTTTAGGTACTGTATCTATGCAATGACAAACTATTTTCCTCTATTTGGAAGCCCCAGAACATAACTTTTGAGAAGTACTGTGTCCTGTATAGCTGTCAGCTCTTGGTATCAAATAAGGCTTTAAAACCTGGACACAAGATCTGGAAAGGAACCTGGAAGGGACATTTTGAAAAACTGGTTAGTTTATTAGAAGACAGCATGGTCCAGCGGATCACACATGATTTAAGACATTGTAATCCATAACTGACTGACTGTTTTTAGAATGGTTGTATAATTTCTGCTTTTTCTTGGTTTCCCCAGCTATAAAATGGGGTATTTTCCCACTTCACAAGGAGAGAGATGTGAACTGAATGCTCTTTGTACACTGATCCTAATTTACAAAGTGATTAGTAAGAATTGAGATTACTCTTCATAAAATGGCTAAGTCTTAGTAAATGTTAACAAAAATATTCCATTGTTCCAAGAGAATAATGTATCAGGACCATTCTTAAACTCTAGCAATATTTTAAATATAGCATTCTCAACCTACTAGAATATAATTTAATTTAGTTCGTGTCTATTTTAATGCAGGAGTACTTCAATAGAGTCCCACACATGAAATCTTCCAGCATTACAATCTTGGGGGTATTTTCACATAGTGTTTGTGTAGCCCTGAGTTAATGCAAATTCAGAATAGAAATTTAGGGCATGTCTTCCCTTGCTGCACTGGAGACAGACGTTCTGGAGTTCAATTTAGCAGGTCTAGTATAGACCCTTATATCAAACGCGGAGGGCAGCTTCAGCCAGCATCTGTGCTCCTTGCAGTCACAAGGAATAAGGGAAGCAGATGGGAGTGTTTGCTCCTGTCAGCCTCCTCCAGTAGGGAAACTGCCAAGCTTGGCTTACAGTAAGCTGACTCCATCTATGTATTCTACGTAGCTGGAGTTGCGTACCTTAAACCGACCTTCCAGGTCTAGTGTAGACCTGCCCATAGTCATGTACAACAGTCATCACAAGGATTTCCTGAAAGAAGACATTTCCTCCAGATCAAATACCTTGTTCACCACTGTGCTTGATGTCATACTACAGGTTCAACCTCTTGCAGTAAGATGAGGGCCTAAAACATAAGCCCATGTAGCACAGGGCTGGCCTGAGGCCTAACAGACAAAACATGGCTAACGTAAGGCAAAGTTAGGCTGTGAGCAAGAGCAGGCTTCTGCTCACAGAACTTGGCACGAACAGGGCTGAGCATGCAAAAAACTAACTGGTAATAAGCCCAGGTGTAGAACAGTAATTGGTACTGGTCATGAATTGAAAGCACATGGTACCAGTACCAGCTCATTAGAAGAAACCTTGGTACCCACACTCCCCACAGATACAGGTTCAGGAAAGGATCTAAAATGAAAGCATTATGGATACAGATGATCTAATCGAACCATGAGGTTCAGGGTGATGGATGGTATCTAAGCAGCATCAGAGGGTGGCAACCTGACAGTGATGGGTAACTTGTTTGTACCTGTATATAAAGTGGTGTCTGGTGGTGGTGGGGGGAAACAGTCCTTGGATGACCTAGGGGCAGTGGAATTTCCCACTGATTGAGTCATTCCATTGTTACAAATTGCATATGTGTAGTGGTTCAGTAGAATCTACTGATGACTATTACTATACTTTGCTTAGCAATAAACCTGGCCAGGCACCTTCAAACCTTATCTGATCTCTTGGGGTCTGCTGTGGAAATGTGCACAAGTTGAAATGGCACACATGCAAGAAGCCTTCTGGTTATCATCATCCATGGAGCCAAAGACCTGTGAGGACGCCTCAGCAGTAAATCCTGACTGACTACAGCGCTATGGTCTGGATTTCCATAGTCTGGCATCATGTGTGGTCTGGCATCCCCATGGGTGCTCCCAGGCTGGAGCACTCATGGGAAAAAGCCAGGCCCTGTGCTTAGCAACTCCTCCTCCATGCCCTGCCAGAGCTTCCAAAGCACTGCAAATAACTCAAGGGAAGAGACAGGTTAGCGGTGGAGCCCCACAGCCAATGTCTGGGAGTGCAGTCCAGAAGCTGTGGGGCTCGGTGCGCTCCCACAGGACTGCACTCCTGGGCTCTTCAGGTACCCTGCCTCTAACCCTGAGTTCCACCCCCAAGTCCCTGCTTGGTTAATGCTGGCCCCACTGCTGCCTCCAGAGTAGAGCCTCGCAGCCAGTGGCAGCAGAGAGGATGGCATTGACCTCCCTTGGTTCTGCAGATTTCCTGGTTGGGATGGGTCAGGTACCAAAGGTGCCAGACCAGGGAGGTACAACCTGTAGTGTTATTTCTGTCAACAATTTTAAAATCGCAGTTGAAGAACTGATGGATGCTTACATGTTCTTACTCTAATTGTATCCCACTGCTTTAAGACTACTTACCTATAAAAATATAGAAACATGTTTCAAAACAAAACATTTTGACTTTTCATTTAAATATGTTTTGTTTCAAATTTAGCTGGATTTATTCAAATTAAAAAGGTACAAATCATTTGACCTGAAAATAATGTTTCGAGTTTTTTGTTTTGTCAAGGAACAATTCAGTTTTAGTTCAATATAAAACAAAAAAGCATACACACACCAGCACCACCACCAAAAAACCTACAACTTTTGGTTTGGCCACTGACCAGTAAAATAAATTGGCCACTTAGCTGTGCTATGGAGCACCCAATGTACACATGTACTTAGGCCACCCAGGGGCAAGACTTATCTCATGCCTTGCCAAGAGAGGATGGGCTCAACACACACAGAGCTAGCTCCTTGTAGGGATTACAATAAGTAGATAGGGGGAATACCAAATATAATCCCATGTAATATCTAGTAAGAGTTTAAGTTGTACTATCATTACTTGTCAAAGTGGTGGTGGGTGCCTAGAATTGAGTATTGTATATATAAATGTGGTACAAAGCACACAGAGTTATTAACTGAGGAACCTATTGAAAATGGATTGTAATGCTTCTGAAAACATGGGTATAGATCACTCCGTCAGCAGCCCCACTGAAGAGTAGGTGCATCAGCTAACACATATCTTTAAGTTTCAGTGGGTATCCAGATAAATATGTATTCAACTTTAACAAATTCAATGATGTGAAAAGCTACATATGTTCAAATCTATTAAAGTGTACAGATCAACATATTTTTTCAGCTATACATTTAAAAAAAAAATCAAATCACTCACAGTTCTTGGGTTATGTTTTTGGAAGACAAACCTTCCAAAACAATATATTGCTAGATCAATAGCCAATCATGTACACTCACATTGTCAGAAATCTCACCTTCTTAAAAGCTAGCAATAATTCAGATGGTTGTTGTCTGCAATGAGCAGCTAAAATTTAGACACTAAGAAAAGACTATTTCCAAACACTTGTTCTGTAGGAACACATAAAAGGTGGATGGAATGACTACTTGCTTCTCTTTAGTTCTCATTTCAGCTTCATGTAAGTAACACCAAGAAATTGATATACAATTTGGTTTAATTACACAGTTTCAAAAACAAGTGGCAACATTAGATATACTCAGAAGTCTTTGTATGTACATAGAATTGGCATTAATCATGTTGACTAGATATCCAACTGCTTTATTTGCTGCATTCTATTATGTCACATAACATTTGGCCCCACATGTAGGTTGTATAAAACCACACACCCATAGAAAATATTTCATTTAAAAAAATTCCAATAGAAACAGATTAAAAGAAATTCACATTATTTCCCTGTACTATTTGCAACCCAAATACTTGAACATTCATCCAGCACACATGAATCAGAATCATATTAAATAGGAGTATTTAATTTACATCATCCAGTGTAAACTGCAGAAGAAAAAAAAATGATAAAATCAGATTTTTTTGTAAAATGATTTTATTTAAGGTAATCAGTAACATAGGCAAACATGTTTTTAAAAGCACTAACTTGCTTACCTGTGTCCTTTTGAGAACAGTTAATGTGCGCAATTATTTACTTAAACTATATGCTGCAGAAAATTTAAGTATTACATCAAAAATTTAAGGGTGCAGCTTTACACAAAAAGTTGCTTCATTAGGTATAAAGTGTTCTGGAATTTCCATGAACTCACTTCCTTTTCCTCTTAAGAGACTACAGTTTAAATTGTTAATTAGCATGGAAATTTAAAGCCTAAAAAAAGAAGATTCAGAACTTTATAAAAATGGTCAAAGTTAAATGTATCACTTAATTGTCAAATAATAAATTGTATTTAACAGAAGACAGCTCACAGGGACATCCAGATTCTGTACATAGTCACGCACTTACAAATCATAACTAAGTCATAAAAAGCAACTGATTATTCTAAATACACGCCTGTACAATAAAAAATGGTAAGATGCAAATGAAGATTAAACAAAGCAAATATTCACATTTAATTTCACGTTTCCATTAATTACACCCTATTAGGTAAGCAGCATTGGCCCCATTAATACAACTTAACTAATTTCTAAACAAACAGTTAATCATGGCCCTATGAATGGAATGGTTACAATGGGATATAATGCATACTGGAGGAGTGAAAGTTTGAAGGCCATCGCGCTTACTGTGTATGCAAGCAACACAGATCCAAAGTGTTGCAATTAGGAGCCAGAAGAAATGTAGCATTATCTGGAACTGCTTTTCAAAATTAGGTATACTATATGGAGTGGAGAACAAAGCTAGGAATGAATCAATATGCAGACATGGGAAACAATATTTAAAAGTCCTCAACCACAGTTGAGGAAAAGAGGGAAGTCTGCAACTTAGTACTAAATCAGTCAAACTTTTAGATAACAAACCTGGGACCTGATCTGTTCCCAAGTAAAAATGCCAGGTTTCAAACAGAACAGACCCCTTGTTTGGTTTGCTAGAGGCCATACTCAATAGTAAACAAGGTATCAACATTAGTTGTTACACTTCGGTAACTAAAATTCAGGCAGTTGATGGTGGGTTTTGTTTTTTAGCCAACAAGACAAAGGGGACGTTGTTTCTCAGCTGAAACCAAAGTCATTTTATATCCCCTTGTTACAAAACTGTACATAATGTAGTGATTCTAATTTGTTTCCTTCTTTTCTCCTCTAGGATTTCCGATTGTCATAATCACTGACCATCTTTTTTACATGAGACAGTTTACTCTTCAGTTTCTTGCACCGTGCCTTTTTGTTCTTATAATCTGCCGACTAAAAACAAAGAACACAAACCAATTGTGGGATTAGAGAATTTTGGTTGGTAAGTAAATATTTTTCAGATAAAAATGCTGTAGTCTAGGGGCTACACTTGAATATACACATTTTAAATAAAATATAAATCTCAGAGCTCTAAAAATGTCAGTGAAGAAGCCGATAAACTAGTTCTATCACCTGGGGTGTTAAGACTGACACAAAGAATCATGAGATGGGCTATAAAGTTGAAAGAGTTGGCAACATTTCATCTATTGTTTCAAAGCTTTTGAAACTGGCAGTCAGAAGATACCATTCTCTCATGTATGAAGAGGTTTCAGATTTAGATTAGGTATGAGATTAACCTTTATTTGCTGGTTTTATTTTTGTATAAGATAGGAAAGGTCTATCCATTCAGTATCTCCCTGCCAATGCAATCTTAGTCCCTGACTAACAAGTTTGCCTACCAACACATACAATTTGACAGACTAAAATCAGGAGAAGCCCAATACGTGAAGTCTTTAAATTCAGTTGCCATTAAATCTCCAAGGGAGAAAGTAATTTAAGTTTCTTACAGGTGCTATCATATCATAGCCCCCTTGGGGGGGCCCCCTCAGGGCAGGGGACTAGGAGAGTACCTGTAAGAAATTTAAGTACAGGGTGGAGTGGGGGCGGCCTCAGGGCAGGAGGTGGGGGAGTCAGGGCAGGTGCTTGGGGGTGAGGAGAGGCTCAGGACAGGGAGGTGTGGGGTGTGCAGGAGTTGGTTGGGGGGGGTGAGAAGAGGCTCATGGCAGGGAGAGTGGGGGGCTCAGAGCAGGTGGACTGTGGGTGGTGTAGGAGTCAGGGTGGGGGTATCTAGGGGTTAATGCAGGGGGGACACAATTTCAGGGGGTGGGAGGTGGCTCTACATAGTAGAGTCACTACTGCTCTTCTCCTTCCCTATCGATCAGGAGGTGAGGGGAAAGTGCACTGCCTGCTGCATTCCTTCTCTGCCTCTCCTCTGGGCAGCCTGGAGTGAAAGGAAGACACATAAACTGCACAATTTCCCCTCACTCCCTGATAGTCAGGGGAAGAAGACCCACAGAGTTCTGTGTATATGAGGCTGCACGCCCACCCCAGTCTCCCTAAAGAGTGCAGGGGGCCTGGGGCAGCCCTGGACCAGGAGGTGCGAGGGGGTAGGGGTAGTAGGGGCATGGCAGCCCCTTTCAGCAAGGCAGCCTGCAGGAGAGCCCCAGATGCCCATCTGGGAGCAGCGTCAGCCAAGAGCCCCAGCCAGCCAGCTTCTTCTTGACAGAGTGCTGCACCAGTGTGTACTAGCTTACTTTCACCTGTGTTCAATACTGTGCTAGCTGGAGTCATCTCATCACTAACACCCATTATACTACAGTCATACTGAGAAGCCTCTCAACAGCTGTGAGGTAGATTAGGTCAGTTTCAGTCCTGATATAAGCAGTCAAAACTATGTGGATAAATCTCTGTAACATTTCCACATAACCATGTATCATTCTCATATAACTCTGTATTAAGAGAAACTTTGCAAGTCCTTTTATATATATAGATTTTGTCCTTTTAGATATATCTTTATGTTAAGCCTTCTTATAGAATCCCTTGTATTAAGAGAAACCTTGTATCCAGTCTTTTCCATAGAAACTTTGTATCAAGCTCTTTATGTTGTAGGTCTTAGGAACAGTTAAGATAAAGAAAATATTCTTTTGCTAGGAGAAGAATAGATCTCTCCCCTTTCTCTGACTGCCCTGTTGATATGAATGAGGTGTGAATGGAGACAAAGGTGAGCACCTCTAGCAGCAGTTGCAAGGGTGGAGAGGGGCTGGGAGCCAGATCCAAGACAATACCTGTGAAGTGAGCTCACTGGAAAGAAGATTGGACATACAGAAGCCTTGGGAGTCAAGCAGCAAGTCCTTTCCTTTGAAAGGACTCTCTTTGAAGCAGCATTAAAAAAAGGCGAGGTGATGACTAACTGGCTGCATGAGAGGAATAAATATGAGACATCTTGCAGAGGGACCCTGGGTTTTCGTCTTGTCAACATCGGCGCATCAATCCGGATCGGCAGAAGCCCAGTTCCACTACTCCCCCATCTAACTCACCTGGCCAGTGTAGTTAGGGGGAGCAACTATTGGTAACAACAAGATGGAGTGTGCTTGTGTGTATGAGTGTCATGTATCATATGCGTATGATAAAGTATTGATTGATCTATGTATGTTCAATAAATGTGGCATGTTGCCTTATCCCCCTGAAAAACCTCCTGGGTGCTTCTTTTAAGCACAACAACTAGACTGACTATACTACTGACTACACTAACAAGTCTGATTTGAATTTATTGCAGAAGGCTCAGAGATCTGCTAAAAGAAAAGTATTGTGACACTGCTTCCATTAGTTGTCATTCTGCATGAGAATTGGACAGGGAAAAAAGGAGGAAGGAAAACATTTTTTAAGAAGTCCTTAGAAATAACAAACAGGAAAAAGAAGAACCTTATGATACTTACTGCTTTTATATCCTTCATCTTATTGTATTGATCAGCAGCAACCTATAATTAGGAAGAAATTTAAATAAGGAGGACAGTTCATGGCAGTGATATGAACAACACAGGTTTAACACTGTATTATGGGTTGAACCTCTATACTCTGGCACCTTTGGGACCTGACTGGTTCCGAACTAGAGAATTTGCTGGGACAGATCAATACTGTCTAGCAGCATTACCAATATTTCCACTGCTTACTGGGCTCTTAGAAAACATTTAGGGGTAAATTAGAGCGAAATAACAGCACAGAACACTGAAAGCCAGGACTGGTGGCTGTAAACAAGCTTTATGGGTGTGGTGGCGCATCGGGGACCCCGCCCCCCCGATGTCTCCAGCAAGATGAGACTCCGCCAGCCAGTAGAATAGAGAGGGTTTATTGCTTCTCCAGGATACAGCACAGCATAGACGTGATGTAGACATAAGGAGTCAGGGGCTGGCAGCTCTAGAACCCTTGCGGCAGGGGTGCCTAGGCCCCTCAACTCCCAGCACTCTGCTTAGTCTGTTCTCTTCGTGGTTTTCCAGCCAAAAAACTGCCCAGCTCCCAGGCCCTGACCCCCAACCAGGAGACCGTCTCTGCCTCCCTTCCTTTGTCTCTCCCCCTGGGAAGAGACTTGTTATCTGCTCAGGCTGGGACTAGGTGTCTGGGCCAATACACATGTGGGTGAGTCAGTGGGAATCACGCCACAGCATGGGGGAACCCCGGGTTACAGAGCAGACAGCACCCCCACTACTTCTCAATGGGACAGCATGAAACTTCACCACACCCATCATAAGTGGACATTCAGCTAACTAAAATCATGCTGGACCACACATGTTGCTGATCAGAGAACACTGGACTAAAGAAGTTTAACCTGTACACAGTTTTGAGTTAACCATACATTTGGGGGAAAAAATCTGAAGTTACAAAGAAAGGAAGTTAACTTACAGAGGACATAAAAATAGCCTTTGGATAACAACCTGGTAGACAGTCTGGGAGATTTAGAGCTAGAAATCTAGGTGTGTTAGGATATATGGCATGCCATCCTCTCTTAATCTAAAGGAGGTGGGGAATGATATTCTAGGCTGAACAAAAATCCTGGAGATTATTGCTATCAGTATTTTTTTCAGTACACGGATTTTTTTCATCCCAGGCAAATATGTAGAACTCTGAAGTATAGTTTAAGATTTATGATGGTCTTATCAAAATATCAGGAAAATTTTTCACTCTATTTGTAAGAGTTTTCCAATTAACGAGGACAAAGGTTCAGTATCCCATCAAAATTTTAATAAAACCTCTAAAATCTGAAGAGATACTTTTTCAAATTCAAATCCATTAAATTTTGCATGATCAGTTCACCAACTCTAAGTTTTTACTTTCTACATAGTAATTTGTATGACAAAGGAACATTCATTAGTACATAGAACCTATTTTGCACAAATTAAGGGCCGCCCTTGTTTCCAGATATTTTGCATACACTTTCAAGTTATCCATGGAAATACCTTATATTCCTCACTGTCTTCACTATAGTCATCCAACTCCTTATCCAGTCGAGTGAGTGCTTTACTAACTTCATCAAGTTCAGCTTGCAAACTCTTGTATTCTTGTAATCCAGAGTCAAAGTCTCGCTTATATGCTTGCCTTTGAGGATCTGATGTTATTGGTGGATATTCCCTAGGGAAATATGGGGAAAGGAGAGAGAATCACTTGTTACATATGGTATGGACTATCTTTAACTGTACAAATGAAATGGTTTATTTAACCATTTGATGCAGGGCGGGAGTGCATGTTAAGCTTTGGATGACTGTTACTGCTCAAGAAACAACAAATAGTCTCTAAGGTGCTTAAAGACTAACAAAAAATGCAGATGATAGCATGAGCTTTTGTGGGCACAACCCCCTTCTTTCATCTAAACAAGTAGGTTGTGCCCATGAAAGCTCATGATACCATCTACATTTTCTGTTACTCTCTAAGGTGCTGCAAGACTATTTGTTGTTTTTTAAGTTTTTCTAGTTACAGACTAACATGGCTACTCCTCTGAAACTTTTGTTACTGCTCATGACAGAGATGTTAGTAGCACTGTGAGGGGGAGGTCCCTCTTAGCAAGCTACTTAGTTCTTGCTATGATTCTCTCCTTTAAGTTAAGATCCCTTTAGTACTTGCTATTTTCTTTCAGTGAAGGTATGCTGTAATCTAGTCACCTCTCAATTGTCTTTTTGATAAACTGAACAGACTGATCACTTCACATCTCTCACTGTGAGACTTTTCTCCAGCCCTTAAAGCATTTTTGTGACACTCTTCTGTACTTTCCCCAATGTTTCAATATCCTCCTTAAAATGTGCATCCTAGAACAGTATACAACAATCAAGTTATCAGTCTCATCAATACCATAGACAGAAGTAAGGTTATTTTACTTCTGAATATTCCCTGTCCATTACCTTAGCTTTTCTGTCATAGCACCACAATAGGATCTCATGCGAAGTTACTTTTTCATTGTAACTCCTAAACCATTTTTGAGTGACTGCTTTCCTGGATATATTCTCCCATTTTGTAAGTATTGCTAGCATTACTTGTTCCTACCTTGTTTTATATTAAGGTCAAACAGGAAGTTATGCATTCTTCCTGAAAAGCCCCGATCACAAAGCAAACCAGATCATTCTGCATGATTCCCTATCATTATTATTTACCATTCTAACAAACTGTATGTCATCTGCAAATTTTATCCATGATTTCATACTTGCTTCCAGATCATAGACAAAAATGTTAAATAGATCCCTTCAGAACGCCACTATCACGATTCTCCAATGATAACTACTTTCAGATCTGGCAATTAACCAGTTCTTAAGCCACCTGATTTGTGTTCTCTTGATATTATAGAATCAATTTTTAAAAATCAGAATAGCATGCAGTTACTTACCACAGTTACTGTTATTAATCAAACTTGTAATCTTATCCAAAAGGACAAGACCTACATTCCATTAAACTGCATTTACTGTGTGAGAACATTAAAGACTTAGTAAGTTGATTTACTATAGATCGCTCTGTAACCTGAGGGAGAAGACAATGCATTTTAATATTGAAGCAACAGGAGTGTTGCAAAGGAGGAAGAGTTAGCTTTTGTCAAAAAGCTTAAAGGATATATGCACTCAGCTTACTCTGGTAAGTAGTGTTAGGTCTCACTAAACCAATTTTTGAAACGTGTTTTATTGTTTTAACTGCTTCAGTCTCTAGAATACAATATAAATGGGATATACCTCAAATATCCCTGGTGCAGTCTGGTGAACACAGATGTCCCAAGACATCCAAAACTTGTTTAATGATCACATTACAAGATCATTTAGTAGTAGTGGAAGAGGCTACTTCAGACACAAGGAACAGTAGATAATGCTACTGCTGCAAATACTCCTTTCAAAGGCAACGTTTCCAAATATAAAAAAGGCAACTCTTTCCCTACCACCTTTCTAGGTCCTCCATCCTACTCTAACAGTCCTTATGCTGCCACCATCTACAGATTGGAAGTGGCAAGGCAGCTATATCAATAACAAATTCCAACCACTACCACATTCAGCAGACACACTACATTTGTTAACTAGGTTAACCCATCTAAAGTATCACAACAGTGGAGTTTGTATTATTTCAACGACAGGTGAAGTTATTGTCAGTACCTGTCCCAGTCCTCCTCCAGCTCATCACAAGACTCCCCTCCAGTGGTGTAATCTGCATCATAGGTATCAGAGTTGGTTGTCTTCCGTCTTCCTGTTCTTCTCTTTTGTGGTGGTTCCTTAGCTGATCTGTTACGATTACGGTTCGCAGTATAATTTGACTGTGTGAGGTCCTTCGCTAAGGGAACAATGTCAGACTCCCTACCAAAAGCAGTGAAGAGCTCATTAGTTGCCATTTACTGGCTGAATTATCAATATTAATCATGCAGGGTAAGTATTAGCAGGATCAATTTATGAAGACAAGAAAAACTCAACATGTATTTGGAATGTCACTCATTTTAATTCACTAACTTTGGCTAACAAATTGTTTAGAATACAAAATATAAATGTACTTGTTCCAGGCTCAAATGGAACAAGTTTCCCAGATTTTTAATCACCCTACTTCTGTGATTTTACACTCCCATTTCAGCTAAAACTGGATGAATTTGAGAAACACACTTTAAGCCAAGTGTAATAGTGAGATATCCTAAACAAGGAAAGCTACTTGTGAATTTTTAAAAGTGTTTATTACAGAATGACACTCAGTTTAAGATAACAATAATACTTGATAGAAAGACAGTAGCCCAGATGTTTGTCAAAGATATGTTTTCCACTGTCCTTAGAACGTATAGAATCTATTCATTACCTAACCATGGAGTATGAAATTTCTTAGATTAGCTTTTTTACTGTACAGATGTCCCTAAGATTTTAAAAACAGCTACATTTTGCTTATAGCAAGAACTGAGACACAATACCTACTGTACTAGACACAATCCTGAGCATCACATTTTAGGAAGGACACCAGTTTTGGTGAGCAAAGGTTAGGAAAATCTGGCATTTGTACTAACAATTAATTTTACAGTATGGTGATTATGTCTGCAAATAATCATTTTGCATAAAGCATCAAGAATAAATTTCCTGTTTACACAATCTTTTATATATAGGTCTCCACCTGGATTTTCTTGAGCAAGACATATTTACATGTAATAATATCATACCCCCCACTTATTCCATTTTGTCTTGTGCCAGCTTATCTATTCTTGCTACACCAAACAAAAAATATTTCCTTGCTGTTGATCAGGGCATTGTTAACATGGGTCTTAACTACCACCTTTTCAATTATGTAATGCTGAAGTGCCAAACAGCCCTAAGTAGAGAAGCCATAACTACAGAGAGTAGGAAATAGTTTGAGTGATTAGACCAACGTGAAGAGAGGCCCTGTGAGCTGTGACAGGACTGTTTCAGTCCCATGGAGGAACCAGACCATCATCTCGTGGGAAAAGACTTATCTGTCTTACACTGTGTGGGGTGGAAGGCTGAGAAGACTGCCAAGTGAACTTTCATAGATGAGAGAAAGAGACCTTGATGTTTAAGGTGGAACACAGTCTAGCCAAGCAGGAAGCCCTGGTGGAAGGCTGTTACCTAGCAAGACCTGTCAAACCTGTTCTGAGCAGATCCGTTCTTCACAGTTCAGCCACACAGCAACCATGCCACGGTCTTGTGAAATCAAGCCCAGAAAGAATTGGAACACAAGTGGAGCTGCCATTGAGAGGTCCAGAAGCACTCTGAATCAATGCTAGTATGGTCATGCCAAACCTATCAGAATAACCTTTGCCTTGTCCCACTTGGTCTTTAGGAGAATCTTGTGAACCAAGGGAATTGGTGGGAAGATATAGTAAATGGTCTGCCTACAAGACCAAGAAGGCATCACAGGGGGAGCCCCTGCCAAGCTCATGCACAGAACTGAACTGATGGCATTTCCTGACCTGGCTGGTGGCAAACAGGTCCACATGAATAAACCAGCAGTGATGAAAGGAAAAGAACCTGCTGAAGCAATCCACCAGTGCGCATTCCAGGCTCCTCAGAGATGTGACACCTCAAGGTGAACGATGTGCTTCACGCAGAAAACCCACACCCAGAGGGCCTCTTGGCACAGGGACTAAGAAAGAGCTCTTCCCTGCTTGTTGATGTAAAACACTGAGGCCATATTGTCAAGACCTGCACCACCATGCCCTAGATCTGTGGAAAGAACATCTGGCAAACCAAGTGTACTGCCCTGAGTTCTCTGACATCTCTATGCAGGGAGAGTTCTTCCTGGAACCAGAGGCTAGAGTCCTACGAAAGGAGCGTGGTGCATCCAAAACCAAGGTTACTAATGAATACAGGGTGGCAAAAGATACGCCTTTCATTACAGAATGCAGGTCTCTTCACCAGCCCAGAGAAGTTAGGATGTGGGACAAAACTGTGATTAACACCAGCCACACAGATAGGAATCTAAGGCATAAATGTGCATAAATACTGTACCACATAAGTACATGCCACCAATCTGAGGCAAACCCAGGCAGTTTTAAGAGGGTGGGTTGAGATCTGATAGGGGAGACCCGACATAATTCAGAATTTGGTCTCCAGAAATAAGTCTTGGCCAGGGTAGATACTGCCCTGATGAACTCTATTCTCTGAGCTGGGATCAGATTAAAAGGTATGATTAAAACTATGCGAATGCTGTGCTGGATTTGAGCCTGTGAACTTCCTGATGTCCAAGAAGAGCGAGATCCACTACCACGCTTAGGGCTGCCGATAAGCTGAAGGGAAGCATAATGAATTAGGAGTTGCACTGACCCACCACAAACTTGAGCAATCTTTTGTGTCCATGGAAGATGGAAATGTGGAAATAAGAGTCTTTCAACTTGCGAGTGGCGTACCAGTCAACCTCCATATTTTTGGGAGTAATGCTCAACTGCTCTCTCTGTCCCACTTGTTTGCAGTCAACACTATCTGGGACTATCCCAGGAGGAAGTGGGAGTGATGCAAGTACAGGTATTCAAACCCAGTGCCCGATACACAGCACTTCTGTGTGCTTATTGAGATGGGGGCAGAGACAAAGGTGTCTGCCATGGCACTCTGACAAGCCTCAGCGCTGCCTCATTAATTGGCAGGGTCACTCTAGAGGAAGACAATTCAGCCATGAAACCAATTAAGCTGTGCGCAGACTCCATCAGTCCTCAGCTTCTAGCCCCCAGTTTGTGGTAACCCTTTTTAGAAGCTTTTCATGGGCCCTGAAATCATCCAGCAGGAGCAGGTTGCTGAGGCCGATGATTGCCATTGCAGGGGAATGACAAGGAAGACGCCAGCTCCAGAAAATGCCTCTGCTTCCCCTACCTGCACCATTTCCAATGGAGCCACTTCTGCAACCTCAGTATTGGGGTGAGTGCCACAATCAGGGCCCAATGCTGAGCAGGATGAAACAGTGGCTCTCTTGGACATCAAATACAAACAGTGGAAGGGGGTCTCAGTACCATGAGAAACCCCCACTGGTGCCAATACTGCCAATATATTGGACAGTAACCCAGTGGCCAAGAGCCAGAACTACAGTTGTCAGTATGTAGACAATTTATCGGTTAATCTGGTCAACTACATGCATTTCCCACCCCCCTTGCTACCTCTGAATCAGAGGCAGCGGGGGGGGGGGGCGTGAAGGGGGGGAGAGAGCTGGTGCCCATGAGGAGCTGGCTTAAAAGCCAGCTCCCTACAAGCACTGGATCCGCTTGCCCCATCCCACTCCTGATAGAGAGGCAGCAGCACAGCGGGTGAGGGGGGCAACTAGAGCCAATACATGCCGGGAGCCGGCTTTCAAGCCAGCTCTCTGCACGTATGGGCTCCCTTGGACCAGTCTGCCCCACCACCTTGCTGCCTCCTTACAGAGGCAGCAAGGGAGGAGCAGGCAGGACTTGGTGCTGGGCAGGGGGAAGCCTGCTTAAAAGCTGTTTCACCCCAGCACCAGCTCCCTGGTGCCACCTCCCCTTCCCCACCATGCACTGCTGCGCACTGCTGCCTCTATCATCCCATGGCTGCTCCACATCCCATGGAGCAGCCTCTGTGCGTGGGGAGTTCAGACCCCCTATGGAGAGGAGCTACTACCACCCTGTGCTGCTGCCTCTGTATCAGATGCAGCAGTGCAGGGCAGCAGGCATCTGGCCTGCATGGGGAGCTTTTTTATCAACTGGCTCCCCCCACAGACAAGTTCCTACGTGCCACCCCATGCTGCTGCCTCTGATACAGAAGCAGCAGTGCGGGGCGTCAGGGGGCTCCCTGGGAGTCGGGCCTGGCCCACACTGGCTGCCAGCCCCTCCTCTGGGGACTACTGAATAGTTGTGTGCCTTCTAAGATTTCATGCAGTTACATAGCTATTCAATTACACAATATCTATAACCACAAGTCAGAACCGAAGCCTGGTGCACAAGTCAGACTCTGGAATTTCACCAGCAGGGCAAAGGATTCCCTCTTTGGACCCTGAAAAAGATTCTCCCTCTAAGACACCACAGCAACACAGTAACCACTTCCACCTTTACATGGTGCCAGGGAACCAGTGACTAACAACAAGTCAGACCACTGCAATGGGACCATGGAGGCTTTTTCTCTGGCTGGTGCTGGGATGGAGCTCACTGCCCCTTGATGCCTTCCATTCCTGGTAGCCTTGGCTGGCATGAGACCTTTGTGGGTGGACAGGATTGGGAAGGCTATCAGGTCCTTTCACACTTGGAAAGCCACCGGAGTTGAAGAAACCAACAGGAGTGAGATCCCATGAGTCAGAGGTGAGTCCCTCACAGGACTCAGAACTATACGCATAGTTGCTGGAGCCAACAGTGGCTCTGGGGACAGACAAGTGGCCTGGCACTGATCTCACTATGTCAGCCATTGCCTGCTTCTCCCTCTTTGGCACCAGAGAGCACCCTCTCTCAGTGCACTGTTTCTTATGCTTCTTCCTCAGCACCAGGGATAGAGAACAATCCTGGGAGGAGACCAGTGCTGGTGGAGTGCTTGACACAGAAGCCAAAGTACTCAGTGCAAATTCAGAAGGCTGCCTCCAACAGGAAGGCCTTCAGACGAAAGCCTCTATCTTTCTGAGTGCATTTTAATGTGAGTTTTCCCAAAGCATGTGAGACTGCTAGAGTGTGGGTGATTCACAGGCATGGACCTGCTGCAAGAGGCATACTGCTCGAAGCCCAGGGATGAGGGCATGCCCACTGGTAGTATTGGTACCAGCGGAGCTTTTCCACCCATACTGGGGCCCCCTTCCCACTGCTCTTACTCAGTGGTGTCTCAGCAGTTGTTTCATTCAACCTAGCACTGGCCCCTGATTCCAGTACCGACCCTAGTACCAAGATCCCACGATGGGCAGCTTCAGAAGGAGTTGAGAGGATTGCCCCTTATATCAGCACATAGGCACACAACTCCAGGGGGCGCCACATAGGGATGTGAACAACTAGTCGACTATCCAGTAAGCAAATGCTTATCAGATAGTTGACAGGCTAGTCAACTAGTTGCTTCCTCCTTCCCCCTGATTGCTGCCTCTATCAGAAAGAGGCAGTGGAGGGGAGGGGAGAGAAGAGGAGAGGGTACTTCAAAGCACGGGCTCCAGGCAGCGCTGTTGCTTTGAAGCATTATGTGCAGCCTGGGGCATCTCTATGCTGCACATCGCATTTCAAAGCAGCAGCGCCACATGGAGCCCAGGATCAGCTGGGAACTCCCCCACTGACTGCAGGCTCCATACAGCGCTGCTGCTTTGAAACGCTGCAGGGAGCCCAGCATCAGGCTGATCCCGGGCTCCATATGATACTTTCGCCTTTGAAGGCAGAGGCACTCTATCGACTAATCGAATAGTTGATGCAAAATGCATCAATTATTTGATCAGTCAATTAGTTGATCTTTAATATCCTCAATGCTAGAGCTGGTCCCCTAAGGATACCACTGAAGGAAAAACGTGCAACTCTGTACACAGTGCACATACCACTAGTACAAATGGAATATGAGCAAACACTCAAAGAGCAGCTTTACGGAACTGTAAAGCAGAGACTTAAAAAAACATATGTAGTGTCTTCTAGTCATACACAGGCTGACTGAATATAAAGAGGGGCTCCTGAAGCTCAGTGCCATCACCTAGAACTAGCAATATATTCCTCTGAAGGGAACTATCTATCTGTCAGAGGAAAGATCACCCCAGTTCACAGCTGCTAGAGGAGGGAAGTAAAGAGGGTAAAAAACATGATATAGTGTTGTATTTCTCAACTTTTTGATACCAGAGACCAATGTTCCCTCTAATTTTTTCCATCCACGTGCAGAATAAATGTTATGTGTACAGAGGCATGTTCATGTGCACCACCAATAGAAACACATGCTGCTGGCTGTGGGCACTCTGCTAATCACCTGGGAGGCATTTGAATCTCTCTTGGGTGGCTGCCCAAGCATTAAGCTTACAGGGAACACTGCCAGGGACTGCCTTCCTAAACTGCATCAGAGAGGTCCCAGCACTAGTCACGTACCTGTCAATAAGGAACACTGAAATCGCAGACTCGATTAACACCTGCCATAAGACTTGATCCTATTATAAATTTAATTTTAAAATGTCTACTGAATTTGAACAGTTCTCCTTTCCCCATAGAGTTAAAGACTATCAAGAAGAGGGGTCTTCAAACTGTGAGGTATAACAGGCTTGGGCCAGCCTTCATAGATGAGGGGAAGGGAGCATCCCTTTGCCCCCAGTTGTTCTGCCACCCTTTGCCTCCTACTGCAGCCCCACCGGTCCTGTTCCCAGCCTCAGCCTCCAATTGTGACCCCAGCCTCAACCTCCCTGCCCCCCAGGGAGCACAGACAGGAGTAACAGGGGTTAAGGGAGCAGACGCCTGAAATGGCTGGGGACTAATGATCTGTTCTTCTAGTCCTGGAACAGGCAGAACTAGAAGAACAGAAGAGGTGTCTAGTCAGAGGAGAGTACAATTCCTCCCAAATCCCCTTCTAATTGTTATGAATGGCAAAAGTTAAGATACTGCACAGCGGGCATTTCATTCTAGAGTCAAGGATCGGTTGCTTCGAATTAGTTTTCAAAGTTAGAAATTGAGAATTTTATGTTTCATAAGTACAAGGCCTGAGTCACACCTTATTTTCACTATTAACAGTTTAGAGAAAAATCAATGCCTGTATGGCAAGTGACGTGCAGGGAAGAGGGAAGGTTACGTCTACTGTGTTTGAATGTGCGTCAATAATTAAGTTATAAACAATTGCTGCAGATCTTCAGATTGTAACGAATTTTCTTTTCACATGATGTCACAGTACCAAACAATGAAGAATATCCAAAGTCTTTTTAGACACGTTCTGATTTAAAGCATTCAGAAAGAAATATAATTATATTTAAACAGATAGGTTGTAGACCTCAACTTAGACTCAGCCAGGGTTTTGTTTTTCAGGTGCACACATGAAGTAGCTACAAACCTCACTTGTGGCAGGCTTGTGTCTTCCATTGTCATGAGCAAGCAGAGACTGAGTCGTACAGAAGTGCTACTTAAAAGTGAAATTCCTGTGAATTCCAAGTCCTCTGCCTGCATCATTACAGAAAAGGAATGCACGTGTGTTTTAGCAGCAGTCCAGCATTGTGATTGGCTACAGGATATCCAGTCCGGAGAGCAGTCATCAAGTACCACAGATGAGACAAAGAGAGATATGGGCAGGCAATTCAAAGTTGGGGAACACACCTTCGAGTTCAGATATAAAGTCAACAGATTCTGTAGAATACCTTAGCTCCCCCAGGGTGGGAAAGAAGAGTTCAGAGATCAATAGTTGCTTAAGAAGACTTCAGATTTTTCATAAGAGAGTAACAAAAATTAATTTGTCCAAAAATAATGAGCTATGGTGTTGATTAGACTGAGTCGATTTTAGTACTTTCTTTTCTGAAGGAATCTGGTTAAGATTACCATTGTTGTTTGACTGGATGGATAAATATTTTGCTTGGTAGGAAGTGAATTTATAGTGGAGCAGCACCATCAGCTGCTAGATGCGGGTCTCATCCTCCCTGACTGAATTGACCTCATTCTCTCTAGCCTTACTCTTGATTGGAACTCTTTCCTTATGCCTGTATATTTATACCTGCCTCTGGAATTTCCACTACATGCATCTGACAAAGTGGGTCTTTGCTCACAAAAGCCTATGCTCCAATAAATCTGTTAGTCTATAAGGTGCCACAGGACTTCTCATTGTTCTGTGAAGAGAGAGTGTGCGCATGCGCATGCGCGTGCGCGTGTGTGTAATGGACAGGGGGAGTGCTAACCAGCAAGGCTCGACAAATGCACTCGCCCACGGCGAGTAGATTTTATCAGCTGGCGAGTGCAGGGGCAGACTGGCCTGGTGGGCGGTTGTGACGGGCTGGCCAAAGCCCCCACTACGGGCGGCGCGGCCCCATCCTATCCGCCGGCCGGGCGGAGGAGCGGAGCGCCGCCGGGAAGGGGGAAGCGCAGTGATTCTCAGAGCCAGGCTGCCTGTGTGCAGCTCCAGCGTGAGGAGGCGGGGCACGAGCCAGAGGGCGGGACACCGGCAGACGCCAGGACGCTGGCGAGACATGGCCCTGCTGATTTTAAAGGGCCGCGGCAGCTTGGCTCTGGCTGCGTGGCCCCTGGAGCTGGCTGCCGCGCAGCCAGGCCCCGCCCCGCTGGCTCCAGTCCTGCCATGGCCCCAACCCCCTCCCCAGTGAGAGGCCGCTCCCAGCCGACCACCCGGCTCGCTGCACCCACCCTGCGCCCCTTTGTCTCCGCGCTGCCCGTTCCCCACGCCGCCCCTGCTCCCCTGTACCCCAGATCCCCTGCTCTCCCTCTTCCCTGCAACTCTCTGGTTCTGCTCCCCTCCGATCCCTGCCCCCCCAACTCTGTGCTGCCCATTCCCTGCACTGCCCCTAGACCCCGATCCCTCTGCCCCTCCCGTTCCCCGCGCCCCCACCGCACCCTGCGTCCCTCTGGCTCTGTGCCTCCCGTTCCCCGCGCCACCCCTGTACCCCCCCCCCCCCACTGTTCCCTGCACCCCTCTGGCTCTGTGCTGTCCCTGCACCCTGTTTCCCCTGTGGGTCGGGAGTGATAGGGTGCTTGTCCATAGGGAGGGGCTGGACAGGGCAGGGAAAAGGCTGCTGTGATCCAGCAGCGAGTGAAAGGGGGAGTTCACTTGAAGCGCCTTTGCCTTTATGGAAAAAAAACAAATGAAAATGCTATTTGCTATTTATAGGGCTAAAATGCCGGGACAAAAATGAAAACAAACAAACAAAAAAAACCCATTGCAAAATGCAAACGTGTAAAAGACAACAAAAAAAGGGGGGGAGCAGCCAAAAATGTTTTGCTTGGGGCAGCAAAAAACCTAGAGCTGGCCCTGGGGGAGGGGAAGGGTCTGGGCTGGGCTGGACTGGACTGTGGGGAGGGGAGGGGAAAAATATAGGGAAGGGGCTTGTGCTGAGGGGAGGGGAGGAGGTCAGGAGAAGAAGAAGAAGAAGAAGAAGAAAGGGGAAGGCACCAAGGGACAGGGGTGCAGGAGAGACAAATGCCAGGGGGCCAAGTGCAGACAATGCGGTAAAGGGCAGGAGGGGAGGTGTCAGTGGGAGGGGAGACAGGGTGATGCTGGGAGAGGAGAGAGTAAGGGCACTGAGGGCTAGAGAGGGGAGGGAGAGGTGCTGGGAGAAGGCTAGAAAGAAGGGGTGGGCATGAGGAAGGCGGGGATGGAGCAAGTCATGTGTGAGGGCACAGGGGCGTGAGGAGAACGGGGACAGAGGGTGGTGAGGGGGTGGGCATCAGGGAAAAAGAGAGCAAAGGGGGCAGGGGCAGTGAGGGAGGGGGGAGGCACCAGGAGGGTGCAGGTGCCAGGGGATTCTGGGGGTGAAGCAGAAGGGCAGACACCTGCAGGGGAGGGACCAGCACCAGAGGAGAGAGACAGGGCAGGTGTGTAGAAGGAGGTGTTAGGAGAGGGGATGAGGAGGGGCAGCTCACATGATCAGAGTGGGGCTACTGGAGGAGTGGGCACAGGGAGGAGAGAAGGGAGGAGACATGGCAGCAGAGGGAAAAGGTAAAGGTTTATAAGATATTTATTAATAACTTATTAGTAATTACTGTTCTTATTCTTATTAGGAATTTATGCTATTAAAAAAAACACTTTTTGGGGGGGAGGGTGGCGAGTCCCTTTTTTGTCTGGCGAGTAGGGTTTTCCAGAATTTGTTGAGCCCTGCTAACCAGCACCCAGTGACTAAGGGGTTAAACTCAGGTAGCTAGCAAAAGTGTTGGCAGGGAGCCAAAGAACTAATGGGCATAAGGTGTTGAAATTTGAATTGTAGAAGATTCCTTGCCTGCTTTCTTTGTGTGCCTATTTGGAACACGGGAGAGTGGGCGGGCAAGGCCCGCCCACTTTCTAAAAGCCCCTCCCCCAGCCCTCCGGGAGGGACGACTGGACCCATGTCCAACTAGTTACTGGGGACAAACAATAACAAAAGGTGCAAGGAGTGCACGTTAAAGGTTTATAACTAGGAGACCAGATGGGGACACCGAGCAGAGAACCCCGGACAGCGCCCACTGCTCCTCGAAGCTGTCAAGGGAGCCAGCGGACGCCGCCCAGAGGAACTCTGCCCGGATACGTGACACAAGGGAGGAATGGAAATAGGCCCCACAGTCGCAGGAAACCCCCCCCATCTAGCATCCTCCTCCTGGTGTTATAGATGGCGGCTTTAGCCAAGGCCAGGAGGAGGTTGACGAGGAGATCCCGCGTCTTTGTGTGGGAGAGTTAAACCAGGGGTTGAGAGACACAGAATGATTTAAACCCAGACAGACTACCATGCCTCTCAGGAATTTGGGGCATGGAAGTGGACTGAACAAAGAGAAGACTGGAAGTAAATGGGAGGGGGGGTACATCTAGTCGCATTCAGGGTAATTTTTCTTTATGTTGTGGTTTGGTTTGCTCTGTGAGAATCTGCACCTCCCCTTCCCATTTAAAATCTAGCATTATTCCCAGAGATTTTCCTCTGTGTTTTAATTTGTTTTCCTTAGCTGCTCTGTAACATCTAGCAATCAAGTATGCTTTATCAAGTATATATTTTGTTTTGTAATTAAAAAAAAAATCACTTTTTTAAAAAAGGTGATGATTTGATTCTTGTGTCCTGGAAGGTGTCCTGCAAGGTCTGTCTGTCTGTCTGTATCTGCATGCCTCAGACTGAAAGGTCAGCTACTAGAGACCGCAGCTTGTTTTCCTCTTTTCTTTTTTCAAGCTATTTTAGGGCAAAAGAGCTTGGGGTACCCTTGGGGGTGGGTTCAAGTGTTCACCCCTGGTTTTTTAGAGATAAAAATCACTTGATGCTGGCCACCATCCCCCAAAAATTTGTGTATTGTGATTCTGGGGGGAAGATTTTTGTAACCAGTGCCTGTAGAGACAAGGTTTTTAAGCTCTCTTGTGGGCCCTCATCTTCTGCACTTGAACAGCTCTGATGGGGGGGCTGAGTTTATCGTTAATCCTATCGACTACATGCACTCCTCCGCCTTTAATGCCTCCCACAGAGACAGAAGCATGTGGGGGGCATGTAGGGTTCCCAGATGGTTTCATCAAAAATACCGGACACACTTGACATTACATCACAATCTACATTACATCTTATTTAGAAAATACCGGACATTTATATTTTCTCAATTTGTTTCCCGAACAGAAAGCTCAAATACTGGACTGTCCGGTATAAAGCCAGACACCTGGCAACCCTAGGGGCATGCCTGGGCACGCTGCCAAAACAGGCTGCTCTGCAGGATGCCAGCATAACCTCTGTATCAAAAGCAGCAGCACAGGATGGAAGGGGGCTTCCTGGGAGGCACTGGCTGCCGGACCCGCCCCTGGGGACTACTGAATAATCATGTAACCGCTAAGATTTGATGTGGTTATACGATTATTAAATTAATCGGTATCTAACATCCCTAACCAGACTCTGGCTCTACTCCCAGCTTTCTTCCGCCACAGCTAGGCGCCAGGCCACCAAACCCTCCCCCCTGTCAGGACTGGCTCCACTCCCAGCCTGCCCAGCTGGGCTCCAGGCCACTGTCCCCCCTGCCATGGAACCAGCTCTGCTCCAGACCACTCTCTGGCCAGGGTCTGGGTCCCACTCCAGCCGTCCTTCCTCCTCTCCAGTCCCTCCTGGGCATGGGACTGACTATTACAGCCCCCCTCAGCCAGGTTCTTGGACTGACTCAGCCCCCTCCCCCTAGCCACAGGACCAGCTCTGCTAAGCCTCCCCCCCCACCAACCAGGTTCTGGGCCACCTCTTCTCCCAGGCTGCAGGATGGGCTCCAGGCCACCAGCTCCCCAGCCATGGGACCGACTCTGCTCCTGGCTTCCTAACCAGGCTTCGGGCCTCCTCCTCTGGACTCCCAGCCAGCCCCCACAGGCCCAACAACATCTGTGGTCTGGGTGGTCTCTCTGTTCGACCAGAAAGGCTCTCTCTGTGGTCCCTCTGTTGGACCAGAGAGGCTCAAGCTGTACTAGTTTGAACAACCTAAGTAACATCTATAGACCAGATCACAAGCCAAAACAAAGACAGATGGTATCATGCAAATGACAGACAGTAACTAAAAATAATTACACCGGAAAGATATTAATATGGATAAATACTACAAAACACAGTCATTTCCTAGATTTTCTCCACATTAATTCACTAGTAGCCGTTTTATATCAAAAAACATGTTATGCATTCGTAAGAAGAGCATAATGTGGAGATCACCCTTTTCAACTACAGTTAGAGCTGAGGCTTGTGAGGAAGTTTCCTTGATTTTTACAATCTCAGGCCACGTCTTCATTACGCAGAAGATGTACACTGCTGTGGTTGATTTTCTAGAGTTCAATTTAGCGGGACTAGTAAAGACCCGCTAAATCGAACTCAGAGGATGCCCCCATCGACCTCCCACTGTGGAGACCATGTGAAAGTTCGAATTAAAGTACATTGATTCCAACTACGTAATTAACATAACTGGGGTTGTGTATCTTAATTTGACCTTCCCATGGAATGTAGACCTGGCCTCATGTACAAGTTTTAGATTAAGTTTCCAGAACCTTATAAAACTGTAATAGTAAACTGACACAAAAAACAGTAAGTCCAACATATACAGGCTAATCAACATGGCACAGACAGGATAACATCTACAATAACCCCACCAATTTTTTCCACAGGGAATCCTGAGTAAGGACTGAAAGATACTAAAGAGAGGATCATAAGAGTCTAAACACATTTCTATTAAGGATGTTAAATATCGGTTAATTGAATAGTCAAGTAACCTCATGAATTGTTATCGGTTAGTCGACTATTCTATAGTTCCAAGGGGCAGAGCCAGCAGCCAGTGCACTCTGGCCTCACTCCTGAGAAGCCCCCTGCCACCCCGCACTGTTGCCTCTGTATCAGAGGCAGCAGTGCAGGGTGGCAGCAGCCCGTCTGGGGGGGTTGGGTCTGAGCTCCTGGACCTGGTGCAAGCTGGTATTGAGCCAGGCTACCTGGCCACCTCGTTCCTAATACAGTTTAAATGCAGAGCTGCAGTAGGGATAGGTCCCAGACCCATCACAAGCCAGGACTGAGCTGGGCTGCTGGCCAGCCTGCTAAAAATATACTGGGGGGGAGGTGGGGGGGGGGGGAGGAAATGCGTGCAGTCTATAGCATTAACCTGTAAGGTTTCGCTTATCAGTTAATCAACTATACTATTACATCCTTAATTTCTATTACCCATCTTGTGCTGTGTATCTAACAAAGAAGCAGGAACAGTTTACTTACGGCATAGCTCTGTAAGCTGTGTCTGTATATACTCGATTTTCATTAATTTTCTCCGAAACAGAGTAAGCCATGGAACTAGCAATTCCGTCTGGGTAGTCCACTACTGGTACTTCTGCTGGTTCAGCATTTACATTTTTTACCTAGTAAAATAATCCCCCCACAAAAAAATACATTAAGATACACAACATTTCAGTTTTGGGGCTGAAAGCAATTATTTTAAACAAACACCTCCAGTAGTTCACTCTCAGTTTCTATTGGTTTTTTTCATTAAATATTTTCAGAACTAAAATTACACAAGTTACTCAGAAATATTCCTGTATTTACAGGAGATGACTGAGACACACTCACACCACCACAATGACATAATGAGCACTATTTTAACACTGGCACAGCATTGACCAAAAAGAAGTTGCTGAGATTTAAATGAAGTGACTGAATGCTTCTGAGTACTGAGCTCGTGTTCACATGGGGGATGGTAGTCGAAGACCTCTCACATCCTAGACATCACTAAGGACCATAGAGAACTTCCCCCTGTCCCTTCCCCCAAAAAATATTTAGGGTGGAACTGCTCTGGCACTATTGGGCACAGGAGGCTCTATGCCCAAAGCATGAGTCCTGTGTTTATTATTTTTCAAGAAATAAGATTCCGCTGCCCAAAATTACATGAGATATGTGTGTCCTGGGCATAGCTATAAGACAGCTTACAAATACATGAAAAATATCTAACACTTCCAGTGTTTTCTGGCATTCTGGTTAGCCTGAGAGGCTGCTTCATATCAGTGTCTGACTGACAGATGGAGTGTTGGCTACATTCATATTGCCCATGTTGCCCATTACTACTTTCATTTGGAGGTCAATTTAAAGATGATGTAGCAGTTTCGGAATTTGAAGTAGAAGCAGTATGGAAAGGGGCAGAAGGAGAAGACTGTTTTATTTGAAGCTTAACATTTCTTCACATTTCTTAAAAGGATGCCAGTAAAAGTGACCTGAGAATTGAAAGGGGCAGGCTTTCGAAGAGCAACTATTAGAGTAGAAGAAGATTAATGTAGTTGGCTGAGAAGCAATATGACTTTTAGACAACTGGGGGCCGGGGAAGGTAGACCAACTCTATTCGTAGCTCCAATTCAGAAGTGTTATTAAAAAATGAGTAGATCCAACGAACTCAAGGGAATAGCTCACATGCTTGAAGTTAGACATATCCTTCAAGGAACCTTTCCAAACTGGGCCCCTAATGAACTAGATTGCACTCAATGGATTTGAATAGGACAGGTCTGATAGTAATGTACCTTTCTGTAGCATTTTCCAGCATTAACCAGTATAGAGTCCTTAATGTATATTTGGGTATTGTGCATACAACACTGTTGATGATTTGCAAAACGCCCTACCATATATAATTCAGACAGAAGAGAGCTTTTACTCTCAAACTATGTCCAATATCTAGATATATAGATGTTAATGTTGTGAAAATATGCAAGCATGACGTTCTCTTGGGGTTTCTTTGAACAAAGGAGTGGCTCAACTAGTTTTTCCAGTTCTACAGGTGTTTTACATCCACACATGTTTTTCAAGGAAGAGTCTCCAAACCTCTCAATATAATCTGTACTTTAAAAAAAAAAAAATACTTCTGATGCCACGTGGAATAAAGATCAAAATATTGATTTGATTTTCCCTTCTTTTTCAATAACTAATGGTCTCCATGAATAGAGAAGGGTTTATGCTTGGCATAAGATGCCAATATCCTGCATCTCCCCTTCCATACCAATTTTTGCAAGTTCAACCATGTAACTATTGTGTCAATTTTCTTATTCCCACTTGTCACAGTAGAGATAGCCACTCTATAAGCAGAAGTGATGGTCTAATCAGTGCCATTCTGTAACTGCTATGCCCTTAGAAAAATGCTTATCATACCAGAAGAGGTTCAGCCTAATTGTGCTTCTCCAGCTGGTGAAGCAGAGGCAGCACCAGCACTGCCAGGGGTAGGAAGACATTATTACACCAACACTCAGTAGTAAAGGTGTGTGTGGGGGGGGGGGGGTAGAGCAAAGAAGATACCTAAGTGCATCTACACTAGTAAAATGTGTATGTATAATTCACCATCACTGATGGAAGTTGTAGCATAGCTTGATGAAACCACCAAATCATCTGTTATGATATGATGGCAAAGATGCCAAAGCCCTGATTTCATCAAAGCTTTTACCCTTATTCTCATCAGCAGTCAACAGCTGCTACAAAGTTTGCTAGCCATGTGAAAGTAGCTACTTAATTTAGGATGGGAGTAGAGAGACAAACAAAGCCTTTCAGACAACTGTGCTGGTAAGATCTCAATCCTCTTGTACTATCCCACACACACTACAGACAAGGGGAAAAAGCAGCATCAGCTACTGAAATACAGGGGGGTTTTTTAGAAAAGAATGAGTATTACTTATAAACCACATATAAAGTTTATGCATTGGCTCAATGTAAGAAGCTTGAAAAAAATATTCTTATCTCCCTCTTCCTTCCTAGCTGTGGGAGTCTGCTCTGTTAGCTAACAGAATGCTCAAGAGCACACAAACCCTGCACTTTTTGCCTTAGAAAAAGATACTTGTAGATTACACTACACTGCTTACAGAAAAGGAGGAAAACAAAACCTCAGCAGAGGGAGAAAAGTAACAACACAACAAAACAAAACTCCAAGCTAGTAAATATATATTGCCTCAAATAAAAGCCCTAAATTCTTTTGCAACAAAAACACTTTTAAGAATAAAGGTATGACTTCACAACCTTTTTCCAATTTAATGACATTTTAGTTTAACTAGTGAAAACCTACATAGATACATTTGAATGGTAATTTAAATTTACAGAGGCAACCAACATAAGCCAGATTTAAATCAATGTGAGAGCATCCAAATGAAGTCACATCAATGTAACTAAATTGGTTTAAAAGTCATACCCTTTGCATTATGCCAGCACGACTCTGTAATTAGAGTAGACTTTAGAACAAAAGGAAAATATAAGGAAACTAAACACATTTGATACACACTCTTCAGCAACTGACCTTCAGTCTAAGTCTATATCTACTCTAGCACTTTTGCCAGTAAAACTGAAGTGAGAAAAAAAAGGCCACCACATCTCTGATTGAGGCAAGCTTCACTGACAGAACCACCAATGTCAACAGCATTATATCACAGGAGACCTTACAGACAAAGGGTATGTTTATACTACCGAGTTTTGCTAACAAAACTTATGTCGATGCCCAAAAGTTGACAAAACAAATCACCAGAGTATGTTCGCACTTGCTCCCTCTGTGGGCTAATCATAACCGCACTGGGGGCACCATCATCAACTATGAGCAATGCACTGTGCCATGTTGTGGGAAGACAGACCTGATCCCCTGTGCATCTTGGGGTTCCCCCTCAGTTGTCTCACAGCCTCTTCAGCTGCCAGGAGCAGCATTATGAGTAGCTCTGTGAGCTCTCCATTTTGAGGAACCTCAAAGCAGCACAGCAACCTGTCCCCCTCTCTCTGTAGCAGCAGTCTGCCTGTCACTGTGTTCATAGTGCAGGACAGCACTCCAGTGATTTGCTCTTTGTCCCCCAAGAAGAGCAACTCACTTAGCTACTTAACTATCAGCAAAAGTTTCCTCTGAATAGTGTGGCAACATGCCCTGCCCGCCCCTCCCCACCAGCTACTTAATCAGCCCCGCCCAGGGGCTCAGGCCTGTTGCAGGCTGTCAGATAGTTCTGGAGCTTTGAAAGGGAGGGGCACATGCCTGCAGGGCAGCAGAAATCAAAGCTGAACAGAGTTATTAGAGCAGGTATTGTGGGATACTGGCAAAAGCCAGTTCTATCGACAAAACAACCAGCAGAGTTCACACTGGCTCTTTGTACACAATAAAGGGAGAGGAAAAGAAAAAAAGTTTCTTGTAGGCATGGAAGTTTTTTTGTGGCCAAAACTGAGTGTTTTTCCAGACAAAAATCCCATTACAATGCATATGCTCTTACTGTTTTGTCACCAAAAGGCAGGTTTTGATGACAAAACTTTGTAGTGTAGACAATGTAACTTATTCCTGGACAACATGATCTTTATAGGATAGGACACAAACAGTGATGATTTATTTATATGCAAGCTATGAGTTTTCCCTCTCAAAATGGACATGAACAACTGAAAATTAAAGCATAAAGTTATGACAGACACTGAACAAGATTTATCAGCAGAGGAAAAATTGTCCAATTTAAGAAAACTGATGCAGATGGCTTACCCAATGCTCTCAGGGCAAGGTTGGCAAGGTGCGGTGTGGGAGCCGGATCCAGCCCACTTAACACTTTGATCTGGCCCACGGACTACATCTGTCCGCTTTCTATTTATATCTTGCTGCCCATGCCACCAAATTTCCAGGAGGTGGCTCAGGCAGCAGGATCCTATTTAAATAGCTCCCAGCTCTCAGTCGTGGTGCTACCCCAGCAGGGGCTGGAGCCACAAACCCTTTAAATAGCTGTAGCAACCCCGAGCAGCTGGAAGGCAGTGCAGTAGTGGTGGGGCCAGGAGCCGCAAGCCCTTCGCTATGTTTTTAATTCAAAGCCTCTGACCTCAGTAAAGTCTGGGGGGAGGCTACTCTCCAACTCCACACCTTCTGCCCCAGGCCATGCCCCTTCCAGGGATGGAGCCGCCTGTGACGGTGTACCAAATGTCATTAAGTGGCCCTCGGAAGAAATTATTGCCCACCCTGGGCTCAGGGCATACGTGCTCCCTGCTGCAAAGCATAGCCAGGCTACCACAGAGCTATGGACCCTGAAAGCCATCCACTGAAGGAACCATGCCTGACTAGTCAGAAGTTCACTGAAACTGCTGTTTCCATGAAACATTTTGTTTCCAACTAATCAGCATAGTCTGACTAAAACCTGTTTTTTTTTCAGATACTTCCCAACCAGCCCTACCTCTGGAGCTCTAGCCCCATGAGAAAAGTTTTCCAGTGGACCAGGAAAATAGACTTAACCTGTACTTGCTTGATATTTCTACTTGTTTTGTTGTTTTACTGAGACTTCTCTCATCTTTAGAAAGCAGGAAAAAACAAAAAGGGGAGCCCTAAAAAAAAACAAACAAACCCTTTAAAAACAACAACAAAAGCCCTCTTTCCTTTGTAGTCACTTAATATCGTAATAGTGTGCTGTGCTAGGACGAGACATAAGATTTGGTTCTTCCAATACAACAGAATGCAATAGGCTGTGTATTAGCAAATTCCAAAGGAATCCCTCAGATGTGCTGTGAGAGAAGAGTGCTTTGCTTCACTATCAAGTCCTACTATAGGAAGACAGGCAGTGAAACTTTAAAGGGAAAGCACAGCACTTCCCTTCCAAGCCCCTCCTCACACCCCCAACCCTGACTCCTTCACTCCTGCCCTGAGCCCCTCTTCATATCTACCAACCCTGACTCCTGCACCCCCACATCCTCCAACCTTCTGCCCTGAGCCTCTCCTCACAACCCCCAACCCTGACTTCTGAATCCCCCCTCACCCCCCCCACACACACACCAGCACCCCTGCTCTGAGCCCCCTGCACTCCATTAAAATTTTACAGATATTTTACACACACCCCCCGCCCCAAACCATGAGGCCTCTCCCAGGGGCAATACAAGAGCACCTGTAACAAGCTCATACGCAGGATTTTCTGAGGTGGTTGCCTTTTTTGTGAATGCGGACTGCAAGGGTATGAACGCACCCCCCATGGCTCCCCAAGCAAGTGGAGAAATCAGCCCCAGCCTTCGCCCAGCCAGCCAGAGCATGGAGAAGGGAGGCTTGGGCAGTGCACCGCTCCTGTCTTCCCCTGGCCGGCGGGAGCATGTGTGCTGACTCTTGTGGAATCCCACCCACTGCAGCTGCTTCTGATACAGAGGCAGCAGCACAGGGGATGAGGGGGTCAGGCACGAGCCAGTACACATGGAAAGCCGGCTTTCAAGCTGGCTGCCTGTGTATATTAACTCAGCTCCCATGGAGCCGCCTGTCCCCCGCCTACCTTGCTGCCTCTCACAGAGGCAGCATCATGGGGGAAACACATGGGAGCCGATTTAAAAGCCGGCTCCCCACAAGCACCAGCTCCAGCCTGCCCTCCCACATGTAAAAGCTAAAAAATCCAGAAATTTCACGTTTACACAAATACATTTTAGTTAACATTGCTTGTGTGGAGTTAAGATTAAAACAAACAAATCACCATTTTCAAAATAATCATGAATTATTGTGGCAAGTATGAAGCCAGTACTGGAACCATGGCCTGTTATCCAAAACCAAACATCTACTTCTTAAGCTAAAAGCAGAACATCACCATATATTGGGGTTGGGGAGGATCAAACTAGACACCACTCTAATTCTTTCTAAGACACAACCAGCCATTAGAGGACAACAACATGTTCACATGCATAGAATCCAATTCTTCAACTTTAGTGAAAAGCAACTTCCACTATCACTTAAAGCAGGACTGGTGCCAAAACAACAAGCTTTTAACCTCATTTTGTTCAGCTAAAGCTGCTCCAGCCCCCACTGGTTAGCCAGAACCACTATGCCTCATCCTTACTGGTTAACCATTCACATCCCTAGCTAAAACCTTAACTAAGGAGAGGCTACTACCTCCTTACACTGAGAAAAAACAAAAACACCAGATAGTCAATCAGGATTTTCAGTTTCACTGGTAGTTTCCTATATATTCCCTTTTCTGCCGTCATGAAACATGAGTAAATCAGTTAAGTAAAGAAAAGACACACCCAGAAACTGTCTCACTACAACCTTTACTTCAAACTATCCTCTATAGCAGTTCCTAATATAGTTCTGGCTCATAACCTTTGCCCAATGAGCAGAGGTAGACTCACATGAGTCATAACATACTTACGAGGTTCACAACAAATACTGTGAACACAGTTACAAGCATCAAGAAATCAAATACCCCTAAAATTTTGTTTGACTTATTTTGGATTGCTTAATACTTATCTGGCTTTTTGGAAGAGAGCTCAAGTAAAAGCTAATAAGGATATTTCCCTAAACTGGATAACAGATATAACAACCTAGTTCCAGGGTTTCCAGAAAGAATAACTGGGAGACTACACTGTTGCAGTTTTACATGCTTCCTCTTCTATGATCCTTATATCATTGAAGAGATTAATCTGATCACCTCAAAACATCCATTTTACCACTGGCGACAACCATCTATAAGCCGAAAACCACATCTAGTTTAACAATGGCTTTCTGAAGTGCTTTCGCTTTATTTCATGCGCAAACTGACTTGTTATTGTAAAGCTGCTCTTAGAAATAGGCTGCTGGAATTTTTTGTTTTCAGATTTTTAAAGATTGTGTTTGATTTTTTAAACAGGAGTTTTAAACAAAGATGTCACAATAAAGTTGAATCAAATTTGGGGCACAGAAACCTTGAATTTCAGAAGAAATTTGAGGGTTTGTGTCTGTTTAGAATAAGCGTCCAATATTAAACTTACCCATTCTTCTACATTGGGGGGATCTTCTTCATAAACCTTTATTTTATCCCAGAGAATGTTCATTTTACCATAATAATTCATCTGATTTCGGGTCTTCACAGAAAAATATATGATTATGGCAAAAGCAACAATAACTAAGAATCCCAACACAATGGCAATAGCCTAAAAAGGAAAAATATGCAGCAGATATTATTTGAATACAAGACCATCTATTCAAGGTGCCAAAAATCAAGAGTGCTGCCCTCTGAAGCTGCACTCCAACCCCCAAGAAAACAAAAAAACCCCTCAAACCATTGCTTTCTCCTTCCTTCCACATAACAGTCAGCATTCTAGTTCAAATTGAAATCCCAACATCTTCTCATCAGATGAACACCCCCCATTTCCAGAACAATACATGGACTTTGCAGCATACCAAGAAGACAAAATTGAAGCTATTTAAGACTAGTGGAGGAGTATATCCTTCTGGGAACTTCTCACCCTCCACACACACTTTTACACCTGTACTGATTTCATATTTCATCCAAGCACACTTGAGGAGAACTGTTCTGCAGAGCCACGACTTTTTTTAAGTAACTCCTCAAAGATAAGCTCAATTTAATTTTTTTTCCAAGTTATCTCCTCGTTTGCCCCCCCCCCTTTTTTTTTAACTTTTACAACTTTTTTAAAAAGGTCTAATCAGAAACATTAGGAAACCCGAGCTTTTTCTCCTAATAAAACCAGAAAGGACCTTTCAGGAGGTCTCTCACATGTTTACTAAGGCCCTTACACTGCAGCAATTAATCTTCTGGAGTTTGATTTAGTGAGTCTAGTTAAGACTTGCCAAATCGAATTCAGAGAGAGCCATCACCTGGTACTAGGGATGTTAAATATCGTATAACCACATGAAATCTTAGCAGTTACATGACTATTTGATAGTACCGGGGCCAGGAGCCAGTGCACTCCCAGCCCCGCTCTTGGGGAGCCCCCTGTCACCCCACAAGGGGATCCAGTTTAAAAACCAGCTCCTCACGCAGATCAGCTACCAGCAGCCCCTGTCCGTGGCAGGGTCTGAGCTCCCCATGCTAATTCATAGCAGCAGCCCCTGTCCATGAGGAGCTTGGACCCTTCCACAGATGGGGGCTGCTGCCACGAACCAGCCTCTGTATGCAGCAGGCCCAGGCTGGAGAGACAGTGGTGCAGGGGTGGGGGGAGAACAGGAAGCACTGCAGAGCTGGTGCTGAGGGAACCAGCTTTTAAACAGCACCAGCTACTGCTTCTCCCCCTCCTTTGGTGCCTCTGATATAGTGGCAGGAGAGGAGGAGAAATGCAAGTAGTCGACTAGATTAACCTATAAGCCTAGGCTTATTGGTTAATCAACTACTCGTTCACGTCCCTCCAATAGAGTTCTCCCAACCTCAGATTCTTTCAAACAGACAGAAGTCAACTTTGAGAAAATTTTAAACAAAACAGAATACCTCCCACACATGTTCAGGCCTCTGCACAGTATGAAAGGAGAGTCCCCAGTTCTGCCCAAATGCAGGTCACTTTGAAAGGGAGCACCATCTCATAACCCCTCCCAGATGCCACATGCAGTTTTTTTTCGTTTCAGCACATTCTGGGGCCTTAACCAGAGAACACTTGGCTACAGACTAAGGAAAATTGTGTTGGCTATTTAGGAAATGAGATCAGAAGTCTACTATATTCAATCATTAACCTTCACCAGCTCAGATCTTTTTTGTACATAAAATTAAATCTACTATTTGAAACAATATAGTTAACAGGGGCATTCTACAAAGAGGCCTGCAGTGCACAAATGCAGCGCTTGTATTTATCTCAGATTATAAAAAGTCTCTTTTAACCATCAAATGAAGGTTTTGAAATTTAGTATTTTATAAAAGTTCCATTAGCCCAATATATTAGAACTGCAATAGCTAAAATAAAATTTAAAAAGCTATTAAATGTATCCCCACAAAGTCATATTGGTCACCTAGAAGTAGTTATGGCTTATTATAGTGACTTCTTTCTTGCGCGGGTGCTATCAGTGCATATACATTTGATACAAGAGACTAGGTTAAAATACATGGACAAAGAAATTAGATTTACTTTCACATTTAATATATTCAGAGTAATTCGCTCCTTTTACTGTGATAGAGCAGGGATGACATGGGATAATGAAAAAAAAAAGATGGCATGCTAACAAATCATCTCTAGTTAAAAGGCTTTAATTTTGGTCTCCTAAATAGCGGCTTATATTAATTTTAATTGCACCCATGCTCATGGTAGTTTACTATATTCCTGGAAGCATATAAAAGTTCTTCAGGCTCTTCATTTGTGGGAGAGCAGTAGTTAAAGTACAATTTGAAGGCATTTGTTTAACGAGCAGAGAAAGTTTAGCTAGATGAGCTATGGATTTTGTACACAAGTGTTTTATACGCAGACATGTTAGGTGTATGATTTAGTTAAAGGAAGAAAATAGGCATTAATGTATACATACCTCTTGAGGCTCTACCACACAGTAGTGATACAAGTATTGATTCATAAAGATTCCTGTATTTGTAGTTGTATAATACTGACTGCACAGAGTAACAAGTTGATTGTAGAACACAGATCCTGAAGCTTGTGCAGTTGGGTTTACTGCCAGTACATATACAATGGATGCAATGAATACCAAGAAACCCAGGATAGCACTTATTATTATCACAATTAGATAATATCTTCTCGTTCTGGACATGCTTGAGTTGGTGACACTTGTTACAAAAACTGCCATTCCAGCAATGAAGCAAAAAGCTGTCATTGCAAGTATGAAGCCTTTAGCAGCTCGGGGCTCAATGTAATTTCCTCCAATACCATAGGCTCCACCATATCCATAACCGTAGCCATAACTGTTACTGCCTCCAAAACCTCCATATGAAGGATATCCAACACCAGATCCCATTGATGAACCTCCATACAATTCTAAATCCCAAGGCAATGTGGAAGCCACACAAGCAAAAATGCCTACACACATCACTATAATGAGAACTGACATGATCTTTATTATTCCTGGAGGGGAAGTCCATTTGTAAAAGTGTTGCACTTCATCTTCTGGATAATAGGAGTATGCTGGTTGAGAGTACATGGGCTGAGAACGCATGTCCTCAACATACGTAATGTTGCTTGGTACATAGTGAGAAGGTTTGCTGCAATAAAAAGAAAAAATTATCAACTTAAGTTTTCAGTCAGCTGTGAAAAACTGTAGTGCACAACACATGAAGTAGTCAGATTTAGCCAGTTTTTAAAGAAGAGTCCTATATTTTTCAACGGAATGCATATATTCCTCCAAAAAGAGATTTTATTTTCTCATGCACTTTTATGATAGTTATCCACAAATAATATTAGAGGGTTGAAATTAATCCACTCTGACCACTGGCATTTAAAGATTACTGGAATGTGTGCTCTGGAGAAATGAGAGAATGTTTAAGTGTGATAATTTGCAGTATTTATCATACCAAACAGTAGGGCCAACATTTGTAAAGGTATTTAGATGGAAGGGCACTCAACTTTACAATGCCTATCTGATTTAGGAGCCTAAATCTCATTTTCAAAAGGAATGTAGGCACTAAGGAGTTTCAACCTCATTGATAGTCAGTCAGGTATTGCAACACTGAGTGCAGCAACACCTAATTAACTGTTATGTTTGATTAGTTTACAGATGGAAGAGACAAAAAGCATCCTGTAAAGTGGTAAACACGCTATTATAACACACTATATGTGCTCGACAGACATTTTCTTTTTCGTTAAATATGTAGCCAGATATAGGCTAACAGCAGCAACTTGAAGACAGTTGACACAGTTACTGTTAACAATTGTATAAATAAGCTGTTAAAGATATGAATTTCAACTATGTACACTTGCTTATCTGGAGTTATTTAAAGTAATAACCAAAGAAGAAAAGAGAATATTTACAATTCATCTGGTCGATAAGGTGGAGGACTTTCAAAAGGTCTGGATGACATATTTGAAGTACTGGTTCTCTAAACTGAGACTTATTTTTGGTACCTAGGGAAAAAAGTGACAGTTACAAAACAATCTAAACAGCTTAATGACATTATAGTTAGTATGATCACTAAAAACAAAAAGTCAAATCCACAAAAAAAAAAATTTCTGTCAAGGACTTCCAATAAATAGAGCTTTCCACTCCAAGGTACACAAACAGTTCCTTCTATTTTCCTAAAATATACAAAGACTCCCCTTCATCATACAGTGCCTTAACACAGTGGTTGATCTTAACTATGATTTTTCCCAAAAATATCTTGAAATATTTAACATCTTGAGCTAGATCTCAAGTAGGGACACCAATCAAGAATTCTTCATGATCACCTACCATTTTCTTCTTTTTTGAAGGGGGCATTAGTTTTGCCCTTACCCAATTTGTTAAAATATTGACCTAAAACAGCACAAGATTTCAGATGACCATTGCTCTAGATGTTAGATGAATGCTCTGGATTTGATTACCTCTAGAGGTTCCTTCCAGTTCTATGACTGATTGAGTCCATCTAGATTAATCCAACATTTGGGGATAAATTGTGTGTGTCTCCAAACAAGAGCGAGAAAAGACCTTTGTCAATCAGCTCCAACCGTAAATACAGCAAAAGAAAAGAGCAACTAGCAGCTTGTTATTCATTCATTTAAAAGAGTGGCAATTTTATCTCTCCTCCACCCACAAAGGACAGGAAGTACAACAACGTTTTTGAAGGTAGAGGTTCTTGGTTTTAGAGTCATTATCTGTGGATTGTGCCAAGAGCTCTATTTTAAGTTATCCTTTTAAAACTATGGTTTGAAACAATGGTTTCAGTCCCTGAAGTGGGTATCTCCATTAATTGCTGGAGTAAGAAGAGCTCTTCAGTTAAACATCAGCAAAACATTTCATAAACTTAGTTATGGTGAAAACAGCCATTTCAACCAAAATGTAATTTGTTTCAGAGCAGCCTTGAGGTGATACTACAGTGAGAAAAAGGAAAGAGCACGAGACATTAGTTGCAAAATAATGCAGTTTCTTTGAGAGGCAAAGAAGAATTTAATGTACCTGTTCCTGTGCATACCAAAAATCTCTCTACTGAGAAGAAAGCATTCATAACAGACTGAATGCCCTGGTAGATTTGACACTCTTGAGGAAGAAGAAAATATATCTTAAGGAAGCAAGTTGTTAAAAAAGGTTCATCTTTGAACAGACCATTCAAGAAGGACTTACTGACTGCTTTGAAAGGATCTGGCATTTACAACTTTTGTGGAAACTACATATTAAAATCGTATGATAGATTTCTGCCTCCTTACCTTACTCTTTTTGGGGGAACTTGCACATCAGAGAACCATAACTGAGACTAAACCCTTATTACAATGCACAGCCCTAGAACCAAGAGGCAGGCTAACCTACAAAAGATGTAACTGAAGAATCATCCTGGTGTCACAGGGACAACGCCCAACTAACACAGTTTAAATATGCAACTGAGCGTTTAAAGAAATAAGATCTACGTATGATCTGGCTATAATAATGAGCAATGCACAGTAGTACCCTAGAGACGAAAAGTATCAGCTTTTTTTTCTTATTTCGATATTTCCAATCACAAGCCGTAAGTATAAACATATGGGAAAACTTTTAAGAAGCAGCCAAAATCCCCTACACTTGGGCATGGATGCGGTTGGGAGAAAGGGACGACTCCTCCCCCCGCCCCTGCACAAAGCAAACACACCAGTCACCAGACACACACTCTACTCTTGCCCCCATCGCACCTGGATGTCCCATTCCGAGATGTGTAAGCCACTTCGATCCAAGAGATCATTTACCTTAAGCGGGTGCGTGCGCTGCTGGCGTTACGCTCGCCTGATCCCCAGCTTCCCTGCTCTTTAATCTCTCTGGAAGCAGGCGCTGCTGTAAGCCATCTCCTCCTCCTCCCCGGTACCAGCCGCACCCCGCCGCGGTGCATGCGCCCTGCCCGCACACCTAGGGCTCGGGGACAGGCACTCTCATCCCCCCGCCCAGCAGCTCGCGCCTGGAATGCGGGGTGGGAGCCGCCCGCTTCGGCCGCCCGGATTGGCTGCTCCCCTCCCCTCTGGTAGTGGCGCGTGACCCCTTCAACTGAAACTCGGCAGCCCCAGCACCAGGCAGCGAACAGGTTGTTCCTGCAGCGAGCGCGCGGAGGGGGCCGAGAACCAGTTTCGAGTGAGGATGGACTCAGCTCTGAGTGTCTAGTGCAAACAAAGGGCGGGCGGCCTGGGGGCGTGTCCGAGAACCTGCCAGCAGCGGGCGAGTCACTCCCCGCCCTTTCGTGGTGCCAGCACACACTCAACTCACTCTCCCCCTCTGCTGCCCGGCACTGGTCCCCCAGATCTGGAGGGAGCCGGGGCGCAGCTCCTCAGCCCAGCAACCCGCCTTGGAATTGTTTGCAAAGCATCTCTTGGACTGTAGACATAACACAGGAATGGGGCAGAGCGGTTAGCGCCCGAAAAAAAGGCACCTTTTAAAATGATGGATAGAAGTAGACTGGTTCAAATTCAGGGGAGAGCAAAGCCAGTGCCACCCTTTTAAAGTAGTAGTACTGGAAGTGGCACGGGGCTGTTTCCATGCACCTCTCTCATTGCATGCACCCAAAGGAAATAAAAAGAATAGCGTCACAATATATTAACGGGCATTATAGATATAGCTAAAGTATGAATTTAAAGCAGAAGGGTTAGACAGGTACAACACCTATGCACGGAGACACTAGTCTAGATAGTACACTTTTTTAGCTTAATCACTAAACAGCGGTAAGAAAGCTAAAAAAAAGTAGCTACGTAAGGCCTGGTCTGCTCTTAAAACTTAGGTTGACTGTGATCAAAGGTGTAAAAGGTTCACTTTCCTCAGCACTATCTTGTAGCTATGCGGGTCACACCCCCACTCCAAAGGCAGCAAGGTTGAGGAAAGAATGCTGCCACTGACTATTTGGGCATGTGAAGTTCCTAGAGCAGTGATATTCAGACTGAGGCTCCCGAACCACAAGTGGCTCTTTATTTCATTTCTTGTAACTCCGCAGCACAAGATATTAAAAACACTATGGTTAATCATTTTAATTTTAATTTAAAAATCAGGAAACATTTACTATGCTTTTAACCAAATATAAATTTGCTCTGAGTTAACTAGTTTATATAGTATAAATAAACAACATAGTACTATAGTAAATAAAAAAATGAACTCACACTACTGTGGCCCTTTTGGGAAATGTTGGTTGATAATTTGGCTCCCGAACCAGTGAGGTCTGAATATCACTATCCTTAGAGCAACAGAAAGACCACTTTGGGTATTGGTTAAACTGCATAGCAGTTTTGCTATACCATCTTAGCACCCACACTGTAAACATGTCCATATACATAACTTTCCCCTGTAACCAAGGCTCAAACTAAAATACATTTTAATTGGGAGCAAAATAAAATTAAATGGAGACAGTGCTTCATCTTCCTCGGATGCTGTACTTACCTCCTGCAGGGAGAGTCCTGTACTTGTAGATCAATCAGCTGTGGAGATGGACATTTAACTGTCACATTGATATCCCTAGAACAGTGGTCTCCAACCTTGGTAAGCATGAAATCACTTTTTTAATTTAAGTGCAATCCAGGATCTACCCCAAACCAAAACATGCTTGCCCTGCCTCCTTCCCACCCCTTCTCCAAGGCCCCACCCCTGCTCACTCCATCCTTTCACCCTCCCCCATCCTCACTCACTTTTATCAGACTGGGGGCAGAAGGCTGGGGTGCGGGATAGGGGAATACAGACTCTGACCTTGAGCTAAAAGATCTAGAGTGTGGGAGGGATTCTGAACTGAGGTAGTTGAGCAGCAGGGGGGTTCAGGCTCTGGGAAGCAGGGGGACTCAGGGCTAGGGCAGGGATTTGGGGTGCAGGAGAGGTTCAGAACTGGGGCTGGGGTTTGGATGTGGGCTCCAGCTGGACACCGCTTACAACAGATGGCTTCTGGGTGGTGATGCAGGGGACTAAGGCAGGCTTACCCCTACTCCCAAAAGCAGCCAGCAAACTCTCTCCATCCCTGCCCTCCCCTCTCCCCCAACTATGTGGAGATGGGGTACAGAGTGGGGGGAGGGGCACCCTAACTTCAGCACCCCATCCTCTTCTTCTTGTTCCCGCACAGCAAACAAGAAACTCCCAGGGGTGGGGCGCAGCTCCAATGCAGAGGGCAGGAGCAGCATGGCCGTGCTGAGATGGGCAGATGAAGTGCCAGCACTTGATAGCCTCGTTGCCACACCTGTCAGGATCACCTGTCAAAGGCTCCAAGATCTACCAGTAGATCCCGATCTACTGGTTGGTGACCACTGTCCTAGAACTAACTGATCCCAGAGGCAACTAAATGAGAAAGGCCCCTTGCTACTGTTACAAAAGCTCATGTAAAAAGGGAATGAAACAAAAGACAGGACTATGCAGCACTTTAAAGACTAACAAGTTGGTTTATTAGGTGATGAGCTTTCGTGGGCCAGACCCACTTCCTCAGATCAAATTCTGGAAGAGAATTGGCATGACCATATATACCAAAGGAATACAATGAAAAAAAAGTGAACACATTATAAAACTGACAAATCAGATTTAGAACAGAAGGGGGGTAAGGAGGAGGGCTAGTATCTATGAGAGAACGATACCAGGGGTGATAAAAATCTGTTAGAAAAACTGACAGATCGGATTTAGATCATAAGAGCATAACCAAAGGAAGAATAAGTTTCCACACAGGATATTGGCAATATGCCTTACTTGTATTCACCTACCTACAAAAATTGCCTCTTGGACCTAGAAAATAATCCGTTTCTATGTCCACTCAATGCACATTAGCAATGACATTAATTTTGAAGCCTAGTCTTATGAAGTGAACAGAATGTTTGGAGATTAGACAAATCTAATTGCTTGAATTAGTCAGGGGTTGATTCCTTTGCTCTGTAAAGTCACTCATCTGTATTATTTATTCCACATGTTTGTATGTTGATATAGCAACAGCAACTTGATCAAGGCATATTCTGGTAATTAATATTGCATAATCAGCATCATAGAGAAGGAAGATTAGACAAGTGTTTTCAGTGAACTTATATTCAAAGTAGACAAAACGGAAAACAAAAATGGTACACTTGGTGATTAGAGGACAGATATCTCTGAATGGAATTTTTGTTCGTATATAGATAGCACTTCTAACATTAGGAGTGGATTACAAATAAACAGTATCTAGAAGTAGAGCCTTTTGTCTCTAGGATTTTAATATAATATACCCTATATAGCTGAAATTGCAAGTGGAATGTAGCTAGGCAGAATAGTTACTTAGATAACCTATCAGAATGTAATTATCCAAACTGATAATTATTTCTTAGAAAAGCATCACAAATTTATCAATGATCAAAATCATTTTGGCTGTGTCTACATTGGCGCGATCTTGCACCAAAGCGGCCGCTTTTGCACAAAAACATGCTGCCTGTCTATACTGGCGGGGAGTTCTTGCGCAAGAACACTGACGTTCTAATGTGTGAAATCAGTGCTTCTTGCGCAAGAACTATGATGCTCCCGCTCAGGAATAAGCCCTCTTGCGCAACTGTTCTTGCACAAGAGGCCAGTGTAGACAGGCAACATGAATTTCTTGCGCAAGAAAGCCCAATGGTTAAAATGGCCATTGGAGCTTTCTTGCGCAAGAGAGCATCTACACTGGCACGGATGCTCTTGCGCAAAAGCACATATCTTGCGCAAAGGCACATGCCAGTGTAGACACTCTCTTGCGCAAATACTTTAACGCAAGAACTCTTGCGTTAAAGAGTATTTGCGCAAGATCATGCCAATGTAGACATAGCCCTTATGTTTTGGCTTAAGAACAGTATCTGCTATAGCATAATGTCCCTATCACAGGGCTGGGCAAAATACGGCCCAGGGAGCTGGATCTGGCCTGCCAAGCCACAGGCTCCAGCCCACGGACCACCCCGACGGGACCCTCAGGCAGACACAGCTGCTGCGTTTAACACAGTCCCAGTCCCTCCATTTCTCTGCTCTGCAGGGAGGTGGAGGCTTCTGTGAGATCTCCCCACTCCCAGCCCAATCCTCAGGTCCTATTGGCCAGAAAGAACCAGCCAATAAGAACTGACCTCAGCTAATCTTTCAGCTCCTATTGGCTGGAAACAGCCAGTCAATCGGAGCTGAGAGATTGGCCTGAGAGATTGGGGCAGCCCAATTTGAGAGCCAGGTGGGGGGAGCAGCCTGTATTTTCAAGCTGACTGGGGCTGCAGGCCAAGAGACACTTAGGTAAACTCCTCCCAGGCAGTGCCTACCTCTGGCACCCCCAACCCCTCCTGCACCCCAACTTCCTCCCCCAGATCACCATCCAAACCCTCTGCTCCCCCTGTTCCAGGTGACAACTCCCTCCCAGACCCTGTACCTCCTCCTACACCCCTCCCCCAGGCCAGAATCCAATCCTGCACCCACACCCCCTCCTTGACCCTACACCCCAATCCCTTGACCCGGGTTACAACCCCCTCTTTCACCCAAACACCCTCTGAGACCTCACACCGTCTCCTGAACCCCAGTCCCTTACCCTGTGCACCCTTCTGCACCCAACCTTCACCCTAGACCCTCTACCATCCTCCACAGAAAAGTGCAGCCCTTGACCATTTACCAAAATCTTGGAGTGGCCCCTACCAAAAATTATTGCCTACCCCAACCTAGGGACTATAAAACTAAGTGTTATTTAACAAGGACACACTCTAAAGTGAATTAAACAACACAGACAGGAACTAAAAGTGGCCTCTCCTCTCACTGCAGGTAAACCTTAAAATGGTAGTTGGTGAGCACACTGCCCTTTTGAAAAATCAGGCCAAAAATATGGATTTAGGAACTTAGATTTAATTCCTGTTTTTGAAAATCTTGGCCCTATGATACAATCAGAGGGATGATCCTACAAATGACAAGGAGTAGGCAGAGCCCTATTTGCTGCTGTGGGGCTCTATGGCGGCAGAAGGGTACATCCACATACTTTTACTTGCAGTATCAAGGCTTAAGTATACATTTTTATAAAAAGTTGCAAGAGCAGCATGTTTGATTTCCCTGATGTAACTTGATTTCTCACCTCCCTTTTCAGTAGTATACCTTCTAGCTGTTCAGCCAAAAACTAAATAATCAGGCCTAATTTTCTTCATGGATAAGAAATAGTTAAAAATAGAAAAATATTCAACTATCAGACCCTACTTTATAAATTAGTTTTCTCAAAATGAATGTTCTTTTGTCTAACACTATGAGCACGTATTTCCTGTTTAAAATTCAGAATCTACTCTCATATGACTCAAAATAGAGCTTTGCAGAGCAGATTATACAGTACTGCACAAAGCATAAAAGCAGCCTCTCCCACTTCGATTATGGGTTTTCTTAAGTATCAGCCTTTGCCAGTATTTACGCACTAGCTCAAAGTACAAAATCTGCTAGACCATAAACATACAATATAAGTAGTGTAAAAATAAAACCATTCTTTCAATTATATTAATGTAGTCATTCAGACTTTAATTCTTCACAGTTATGTATATCTAAAGTAGTTCAGAGAGCTCTGACAACTTTACAACTTTTAATTAGTAAGTGGTATATTATAATACTTTTCAGGTCTATTCTGAATACTAAAAGGATTATACCTCTGCAAAGACTCACATACATGATTAACTTTCTGCATGAATAGTTCCATTGACTTCAGTGAGACTATTCACGTATGGAAAGTCAAGTTTGAGTCTTTGCAGGATCAGGTCTTTAATAGTGCATTTAGGTTTAGGAACACAGTGGAGAATGAGCTTAGCAAATAAACTATAGTGCACAATATTCAAGGGGCTCATACATGAGAACTAGCACAAGATGGGCAAACAATCCATCTCAGCTTTACAAAAGATTACTTCAGGGCTGGGCTAAAGAACATGTAAATTCTCTGGGATTTTATGCAAACTTCACAAGTCACAGCTGTGCTAATTACTCTCTCACCCTGGCAGCAACAAGGAGAGAGAAATTCTTCTACCATATTCTACCTTTTTTTGTCAGGAGACCTAGAGAAGTAGATAACTCAAGGTCTGACTTCCATCAGCCAAATTTGGGCCATCAACAATCAGCCATCCCCAATTATATTTATAGCCATGTAATTAAGGTGTTAGAGAAAATGGTATTGATGACATACTCAGTCAACACTGAACCAACAATATTGCTAGGGGAGCATTGTGGTGCGAGAGATGTTTTACAAAAGTTAGTCAAAACCATTACACTGACACAACTAATATTGAACAGCCCAAGAGACTATTTAATTAATCTTTTAAAACAAGAGTAGGAGTTTCAGGGAGAAGCCGAGTTAGTCTGTACAGAAAAAAAACAACAACAAATGGTCTGGTAGCACTTTATAGACTAACAAAGCATGTAGATGGTATCATGAGCTTTCGTGGGCACAGCCCACTTCTTCAGATGACTGGAGTTTTGAGTTTAGGATGTGCAGACCCAAAATAAACAGGAGAGAAGGGAGGGGGGTGGAAAAAAAAGGAGAGGGTGGGAGACAGGGAGCATATGGTATAGATACAGGATCATCTGGCCTTATCGACTCCCTCCTCAAACCGTATGCTACCAGCACTCCTAGCTACCTCCGTGACACCACTGATTTCCTGAGGAAACTTCAAAACATCAGTAATCTTCCTGAAAATACCATCCTGGCCACCACGGATATAGAAGCCCTTTACACCAACATTCCACATGAAGACAGATTACAGGCCATCAGGAACACCATCCCCGATAACAACACTGCACACCTGATTACAGAGCTCTGAGACTTTGTCCTCACTCACAACTACTTCCAATTCAGAGACAATTTCTATCTCCAAGTCAGTGGCACGGCCATGGGCACTCACATGGCACCACAATATGCCAACATCTTTATAGCTGACTTTGAACAAAGTTTCCTCAGTTTTTGCCCCCTAACACCTTACTTCACTTATGCTACATCGATGACATCTTCATCATATGGACCACGGAAAAGAGACTCTTGAAGAATTTCACAAGGATTTCAACAACTTCCACCTCACCATCAACCTCAGCCTGGACCAGTCCACACAAGAAATCCACTTCCTGGACACTACAGTACAGTTAAATAACCGACAAACTTCCACCACTCTATACTGGAAACCCACCAACTGCTACACTTACCTTCATGCCTCCAGCTTCCATCCTAGACACATTTCTCAGTCTGTTGTATACAGCCAAGCCCTAAGATACATCCGGATTTGCTCCGAGCCCACAGAGACAATCACCTACAGGATCTTTACAGAGCATTCCTAAAACTGAAATACCCACCTGGAGAAGTGAAAAAACAAATTGACAGAGCCCAAAAAGTACCCAGACATGAATTACTTCAAGACAGACCCAAAAGAGAAAATAACAGAACTCCACTTATCTAATATATAAAGGAGAATGTTTGTAAGTTTGTGCGCTAATAATTTGGACACTATAAGAGCTACCGCAACCAAACTTTGCATGGGATAACCTTTCCTCCAAGAGAAGGTTTTAAGGTACTTTTGGACCCGATCGGGGTCCCGCCCTGCCCCCTATGGCACCTAAGACCCCGGGCACAAGCTGGGGCACCCCTCCCGCGTGTAGCCTCCCAGGATTCGCCCCTCCCGCCCACAAGGTTACATAACCGACCCCACCCCCATGTGCAGAACGGCTCTGGCACCCGCCCTGCCCCCCGCGGCACCTGCAGCCCCGGGCACGAGCTGGGGCGCCCCTCCTGCGTGTAACCTCCCCTCCACCTGGGATTGCTCCCCACCTGCCACCCACCTCTCCGGAAACCAAAACCAAAGCCGGCCAGCCTTTCTGTTCAGCTCCCTGGGCTTATCCGAGCAGAAGGAATCCGTGTGCCCGCTGCAGTGCAGGGCGGAGGGGCCGGGTTAAACTCTCGATGTGTTACACTGCTGTGAAGCCAGCTGGCTGCTGTTCATACTGTGAATGGGGCTCTTCTGTGTCTGGTTCCAGCCATCGGAATTAGATGTGAGCTCTGAGCTTTTGCTTGCCACGGCAGGGCAGGCGGATCCCTGAGCCAACCTTGCAAAGAGAAGTCCCCCTGCTACTGGCCGCATGACTGTGTACTGTTCTCCTGGGGGCTGGCTGCTTGGTCCTGGGGGGAGGAGCGTCCTACTGCTCTCAGAGGGTCAGGTGTGGGCCAGGAGCCATCAGCCCCCAGGGTCTGTGGCTCTGGGGGTCCTCTGGCTCAGGGTCCCCTCCTTTCCTAAATTTCCTAAATTTCGTTCCTCTGATTTCCTGAGCAACACTGGGTAAATCCAGCTAGTCTAATATATAAAGGAGAATGTTTGTGCTCTAATAACTTGGACACTATAAGAGCTACTGCAACCAAATTTTGCTCAAAGGGATAACCTGCCCAAAGGGATAACCTTTCCTCCAGGAGAAGGTTTTAAGGTACTGTGGGAGGGTGTGACGGGGGCCCCACTCCTCCCCCCTGCACTAGTTTCACCAGTGGCAATGAGCTCCCAGGCCGCCGCTGTTCTGGGCCTGTGGCGCTTGAGCAGAGGTGGTGCGTGGAGGACCGCCCTCACGGCGCAGGTGCACCTCAGCCAGCGTGCAAACCAGCGGGCAGGTGGACCCAGGGAGGGCAGGGACGCTTGCATGGAAAAGGGCGCTGACACCAACACAAGGCCAGACACAACAGGGGGGAGAGAGAGACAGAGGAAGGGGGAGCAGGGTCGGCTCTTTTGCATGCTGCCACCTCCCTAACTGCTGGCCTGTGCCCCACACAGACAGCGCCCTGCTCCTCCCCTACCCAATCCTCCCCTGCCATCTCTCAAACTGCCAGCCTGTGCCCCACACAGGCAGCGCCCCACTTCTCCCCACCCTTCCCCGCCACCTCCTTAAACGTCACCCTGTGCCCCACACAGACAGCGCCCTGCTCCTCCCCAACCTTCGCCCACCACCTCCCTAACTGCTGGCCTATGCCCCACATAGACAGAGAATCTGATTTTCTTCCACCACATCTGTCCAAGTACCACCCTATCTAATATATAAAGAAGAATGTTTGTAAGTTTGTGCGCTAATAACTTGGACACTATAAGAGCTACCGCAACCAAACTTTGCATGGGATAACCTTTCCTCCAGGAGAAGGTTTTAAGGTACTTTTGGACCCGATCAGGGTCCTGCCCTGCCCCCCGTGACCCTGGGCACGAACTGGGGCGCCCCTCCCGTGTGTAGCCTCCCGGGACTCGCCCCCCCCTGCCCACGAGGTTACATAACCGACCCTCTCCCCGCCGGCATGCAGTGCCCCCACCTCCCTTTGCACAACAGCTTGGGCACCCGCCCTGCCCCCTGCGGCACCTGCAGCCCCGGGCACGAGCTGGGGCAACCCTCCTGCATGTAACCTCCCCTCCACCTGGGGTCACTCCCTACCTGCCACCCCCCTCTCCGGAAACCAAAACCAAAGCCAGCCAGCCTTTCTGCTCAGCTCGCTGGGCTTATCCAAGCAGAAGGAATCTGTGTGCCTGCTGCAGTGCAGGGTGGAGGGGCTGGGTTAAACCCTCGATGCGTTACACTGCTGTGAAGCCAGCTGGCTGCTGTTCATACTGTGAATGGGGCTCTTCTGTGTCTGGTTCCAGCCATTGGGGTTAGATGTGAGCTCTGAGCTTTTGCTTGCCAAGGCAGGGCAGGCGGATCCCTGAGCCAACCTTGCAAAGAGAAGTCCCCCTGCTACTGGCCGCATGACTGTGTACTGTTCTCCTAGGGGCTGGTTGCTTGGTCCTGGGGGGAGGAGCGTCCTGCTGCTCTCAGAGGGTCAGGTGTGGGCCAGGAGCCATGAACCTCCAGGGTCTGTGGCTCAGGGTCCCCTCCTTTCCTAAATTTTGTTCCTCCAGTTTCCCGAGCAACGCCGGGTAAGTCCAGCTAGTTACCTATAGTCCACAACTCAGACCCCTCCAGTGCATTATACACAATCTACAACCCATCTTGGAAAATGATCCCTCACTCTCAGAGGCCTTGGGGGAAAAGCCTATTCTCGCTTACAGACAATCCCCTAACCTGAAACAAATTCTTTCTGGTAACCATGCCACACAACCACATCATAAACATCCAGGAACCCAGCCCTGCAACCAAACACGATACCAACTCTGCCCACATGTCTATACTAGTGAATTCATCACTGGAGCCAACAACATAAGCTACCAAATCAAAAGGTCATTTGACTGCACATCCAGTAATTTGATCTATGCCATCAAATGCCAGCAATGCCCCACTGCTATATATATATATATATATATATTGGACAAACTGTCTCTGCGGGAAAGTATCAATGGACACAAATCAGATATACGTAAAGGAAACATACAGAAACCTATTTGGGAACACTTTAATCTTCCTAATCACTGTTTAAAAGATCTTCAAGTGGCTGTCTCATCACAAACCAATTCTACTAGCCAGCTACACAGATAAGCATTGGAATTAGAGTTCATCCGCAAATTCAGTTCTCATGCTAATGGACTCAATCATGATGAAGGATGGTTGGGACATTATCTACCTAACTGTGAATGAAGTTAGGTAGATAACAAACACCTCTTTGTGTAGACTCTTATGTCAGGAAGGATACTATCAATTGACTTGGATTCTTATCTGCTTTGTTTTAACTACCCAATCTTCAGATACTTACTGATTCCCTCTACCTTCCTGATTTTCTATACCCTCTGCTCCCTGTCTCCCACCCCCTCCTTTTTTTTCCTTCCTTCCTCCCTCCTATTTATTTTGGGTGTGCACATTCTAAACTCAAAACTCCGGTCATCTAAAGAAGTGGGCTGTGCCCACGAAAGCTCATGATACCATCTACAAGTTTTGTTAGACTATAAAGTGCTACCAGACCAAGAGTAGGAGTATTAGGCATGCTGTGGTAAGCAAGTTCCTACTTTAGCAATTACATTCTGGTCTATCTAAATTACAGTTACCAGGTCCAGGTTGAAAAAAACCCAGGCAGCTCTGGTCAGCAGTGATGATTGGGCCATTAAAAGTCTGGTCAGCCTCAGAGCAGGTTCCTTGCCTGCATGGCTCCACGCAGCTCCAAAAAGCAGCAGCAATGTCATCCTTCTGGCTCCTACACGTCGGGGCAGCCAGGGGGTTTCACACACCAACCCTGTCTGGAGTGCTGGCTCTACAGCTTCCATTGGCTGGGAACTGCAGCCAATGAGAACTGCAGGGGCAGCACCTGCCAACAGCAATGTGTGGAGTTGCCTGGCCATGCCTTCACATAGGAGTAGGAGGCAGGACATACCACTACTCCCAGGAGCTGCTTGAGGTAAACGGTGCCCAGAGCTTGCATGTCTGACCCCATTTTGTGCCCCAATCTTGATCATCTTTCTATGTACCAACATCTTTCCATGTTTCCTTGATCACCTTCCTGTACCCTAAAACCATTCATCTTCAATCCAACCCCACAGCCTGTACCCCCAACCAAAACAATCACATCCCCTGTACCTTAATTCCCTGCTCCAACCCTCATCTCCCTCCCACGCTCTGAACACTTCAATCCCAGCTCAGAGCACACTCCTGCACCCCAAATTCCCTCATCTCTAGCTGCACCCCAGAGCCCACACCTCCAGCCAGATCCCTCACCTCCCTACTGCATTCCAAAGCCCAACCCAGCAAAAATGAGCCAGTAAGGGTCGGGAGAGTGAGTGACAGAGGGAAGGGGGATGGAGTGAACAGGGGGCAAGGACTCGGAGAAGGGGGGACAGGGTGTGTGACAAGAGTATTCAACTGTGTATGAGTAGAGCCTAAATGGTATTTGTAGTTTAAATGAACTGATGATGGGAGGGAGCTTTTATCTTCTTGATCACTGTTTCAAATCCAGGCCATAGCAATAAGGGAAAGATGTTATCTTGTTTTACATTTAATCATTGGGTAGTTACAGGTGATTATGTATCTACCTCATCACAATTAGAACAGATTTTATACTGAGTTATATATGATGTCCTGCAGCAATAGCAAATCCTAAATGCCACACCGCAGCAAGCAAAATACTTAATAAGAGTAAATAGTTGGCAGATCCAGCAGCCATTGAAATTACATCAGTATAATTACAAAAAAATCCACCTCCCTAAATGATGCAGTTAAACTGTTTTAAGTGTAGACAATCTGTGAATGAAGAGAGAGACTCTGCTACCCCATCTCTCTATATATAAAAAAAATCCCTGCGGGATGACAATGACATCACATCATCTGCATCCACAGGCCTGGGCTTGGGAGGTAGGCATGGGTGGTGAAAGCCCAGCCAGGGAAGATAAGCCCCGTCCCTGCCCCTTCGGCCCCCTGGAGCCAAGCCCCACCCCCTCCCACCACACAGGCCACAAGGAGAGCTGGGACTGCTGCGCTGCGGCCTTGGCCCTCCCCGGCGGCCAGGGGGAAAGCCAGGGTTGGTGCTGCTTTAGCTTGGCCCTCCCTGGCAGCCGGGTGGGAGTGCAGGGAGGGGAGCCAGGGCTACCTACCTCCAGGAGAGGGGGGTTGGTGAGCATAGCAAGCAGAGGCACAGCCCCCTAGTATCCTAGTAACAACCCTTGCCAAAACACACTGGTAGCACAAATTGCTACTCCTAATCTACATTTCATCCATGGGTAAAGAACTTCAAAACTATAAAGCTGAGAAAAGGGCCATATTCATACTAAACAAAAATAATATTGAGCGTTCACACTTAAGTATTCATGAAAGGAATAGACCTGAGTTTTCACCATACATCAAACATACAATTTTTTAAAGCAGTACAGACTTTTAAATGAATAGCTACTAAGAGGAGGTAAATACATTTAATAAATGTTCACTAAATTATGTAAAAGCATGTTTTCAATACATGTGCCTATTTAACAATTAGAACCGTTTTTTCACCCAAGCCATGAATAAAAAACCCCAAGATTTTTCAAAAGGAAAGGGACAATGGTACGTTTTCCATTGTGAGCAATTACACACACTGTACCCTCAATTCTAGTTTAGCAATGGAGTGTAGTTACATCATTATCCTAAAGACCTTCTCCTTTATCATATCATGTTTCAATAAAGAACCCACATAATTCCCTTGATCTATTTCACAAAGAATAATTAAGAAAAGCAGTACATCAAGTCCGCAAAACTGCTCATGCAGCAGATGAATCTGTAATTTTGAAGTAATACAATAATTGCCCAATGACAAAACCTTTGTAAATAGTGCAATTAGAAGTATACTCGAATATATGGTCCAGAAAGTTGTAAGACTCTTTTATGAAATGCAGCTTTTTCATCTGCATATTAACACAGTGCAAATAGAACTTTACCATATATATATATATATAAGTAGCACAAGTTCTCTTATAGAAGGGAAGAAGTTACGCAGCAGTTGTGGATTACTTTTACATTAACATTGAAAGGCAACAACACTTAAAATACTCTGTTGAAGGAGAGTCCCAAGGTCTGTACGTAAGGGTGTGTCTGAGAAACGTAAAGCTAGAATATTGAACAGTGACTACCTGAACCCAGGGGCTGACCCTCCACAAGAAAGAGCTGACTCAGATCTTGACAAGTGATGGTTTCCACATAATATAAACATGTAAAAAATCAAATGTGTGTGTAAATTCCAGAGCGATGCTTTATAGTTAAAGCCTCATGTTTTTAACAGCACACCACCACAAAATAAAAAGAAAAAAACCAAAATGAAATTAAACAAAAAAAACTCACCCAGTGGCTTCTCTCATGTAGGGCTAAATATGAGAGAGTAGTTCACAATGCCACTCACTCAAATTTGGCCCAGCCATTCTTCTGGCATCATAATGCCAAGTCACAGCACTCACAGCAGAGGACCAGGCCTAGACTCATGGGACAGAAGCTACCAATACAGGATGAGTGTGGGATGATTCACTCTAGGGATGTAAGCATGTAGTTGATTACACAATTAACCAATAAGTCTGGGCTTATTGGTTAATCATAATGACTACACACAGCCCCCCTTCCCCCACTGCCTCTGTATGGGGGGGGGAGGTGGTGTCCATGGAGAGCTAGTGGAGCCACCTCCTCCCCATGCAACAGCATGAGGGGGAGGGACAGGAGGGAGCAGACACTTGCGGGGAGCTGGCTTTTAAGCCAGCTCTCTGTGGATGCTGGCTCCACAGAGCCATCTGCCCCCCTTTGCTGCCTTCTACAGAGATGGCAGCATGGGGAGGGCTCTTACCTGTTCCCATGCACTGCTACCTCTATGGAAGAAGCTGGCCAGGGGAGAGACAGGTAGCTCCGCACAAGCTGTCCTCCTGTGCATGTCAGCTCACCCCACCACTTGGTGCTACTGCCTCTGTGGGAGGCGGCAGCAGCAGCTTGGGGGGAGGGGTATGCAGCTTGGCAGAGGCAGCAGCATAGGGGGGCAGGAAGGAGCCAGAGCTCAGTGGAAATCCAGCTTAAAAAAGCTGGCTCCCCATGATCACTGGCTCCTGCGGCGGGGTCAGAGGGGCAGATAGGAGCGGGTACATTGGGGAAGTTTTCAAGCTGGCTCCCTGTGTGTATTGGTTCCCATGAGGCTCCCTACCTGCTGTACTGCTGCTTATTAGAGGCTGCAGGGTGGGGTGCAGGCAGGCGGCAGAGCTCATGGGGAGCTGGCTCCCCCAGAGCACTGGCGCACTCCTGCTCCCCTGCATGAAAACATGTAACTTCTAAAATTTCCAGTGGTTGTAGCAAAAATGTATATTTTAATATTGGTTATAAGTAAGTATGATGCATAATGATTTGTAATGACTTGCTTATTTCTCTCTTTCTCTGTCTCTCATAATTAGATAATGTTACTGCAAGGCCTTGCTCCCTGTTAGTATTGCAAATTAAGTTGTACACCTAGTAACTATTGATCTTGTCTGAAATGCTACAATTGTTTGGTGTGAATGGAGGGTGTGTGAGAGTGAAAGCCATCACAGATGCCCAGGTGATCAAGAAGTGGAAACTTTGAAACATGCATTGTGTCTGGAGGCTGAATTGAATTAGCAATATTGACAAATCCTGGAGACAGGCAGAGACACCACCAAGAGTGAAAACAAGGATGGGAACCCTGACAATCACCATCAAAAGAACACAAATTAACACCTCCTAAGGGTGGATGACTGCAGTATGACACTGCAAAACCCATAGACTCCAATGGGAACTGACATGGGTAAGAAGGGAAGCTCTTGTCAGGGGACTCTGGGTTCAGTCCTGCAAGCCAAGCCTCTGAGGAGTCTCAGAGGAACCCTGACTCCTTGCTCAGTCAGCCTGGCCTGGCCAGTAAGACAGACTTAGCCACCTCTGCAGGGCGTGCGTGTGTGTTTAAAGCATATGCTAACTGCTTCTCTGCTGTATTCTCAACAAACACAGTATTACCTTCTCCCCTGAAAAAGATCCCATGTGCTTCTTATAAGCATAACATGGTTACACTTTTATACAAATGATAGTTAACATCCCTAGTTCACTCTGCAATCCTCCTCCAGGGCCTCCCACCTCCTGGGAATAGCCCCTGGCACTCTATTCTCCAGGGATGTGTCTAGACTGGCAAGATTTTGCGCAAAAACGGCAAGAACACTGACGATCTAATGTAAGATTGTCAGTGTTCTTGTGCAAATACTTTGACGCTACCGCTCGGGAAAAAGCCCTCTTGCGCAAGTGTTCTTGCGCAAGAAGGCCAGTGTAGACAGGGAAGGAATTTTTTGCGTAAGAAAGCCCCGATGGTGAAAATGGCCGCCGGAGCTTTCTTGTGCAAAATCGCGTCTATACTGGCCCCGGATGCTTTTGCGCAAAAGCACTTTTTGCGCAAAAGCACCCGTGCCAATCTAGATGCTCTTTTGCAGAAATACTTTTAACGGAAAAACTTTTCCGTTAAAAGTATTTCCACAAAATCATGCCAGTCTAGACGCAGCCCATGGGATAAAACAAAACACTGCAACATTCCAAAACAAAATTAAATAAAAATGTATTTAAAAAAATCACAGGGCTCAATTCATAATACTGCTAAAATATTAAATCTAATTCATATGAACCTTCTGATAAGTACCTTATAGATTTACTGGTTATTTGTTCAGACACACATTTTAAGACCAACTCTTAAAACTAACAAAAGAATACCTATAATATACTTAGAAATGCACACACACATTTTGTCCACTTAGGCTTACAGTTTAAATTCTCAGCTGTCAGAACCTGAGTCTAGGTTCTTGAACTAACATTTATTTGGTCATATGGCATGAACATTTTATTCCTGGTTATCTTTTACATCTGTAGCATAATACAGCTCTCAAATATACGGGATCAACAATGCAACCAAATTAACAACATGCTGGGAAGTCAATGATCCATATTTCATATCTTGAGTATTGAAACCCATCATCATGGTATTACAGTGGCATAATTCTTTTCATTTTAAGTTGCCCCCTTTTCTTTTAAAAAGATGGGGAAAGCTAGTAGTGGCCTTGAATTACAGACACTTAAGGCTATGTCTAAACTAGGTAGAATTTTCGAAAGAGGATATGCAAATTCCCCAGGAATTTGCGTACATTCTTCCTATCTCACTTTTGAAAGAGGCTCTTTCGAAAGTGAAAGTAGTCTGGACACGGGGGTTTTTTCCGCAAAAAAACCCTCTCTCGAAAAAACTGCTCTTCCTCAAAAAAGGAGGTTTATGCGTTTTTTTGGAAAAAAGGTTTTTTTCCCTGAAAAAAACCGCATCCAGACTACTTTCACTTCCAAAAGTGAGATCAGAATTCCTGTGGAATTTGCATATCCTCTTTCGAAAAAAAACCATTTAGACATGCCCTTACAGTGCTTCAGAACAGTGGTGTAAAGTCACATGGTAACACTGGAGCCTTTTAGTAAGCACTATGAACATACCTCTCCTCCTTGGAAAGTTAACAGTTAATAACTCATATCTTGGAGATATAAACCCTTCTAAGCTGAGACAAGCATGGAAAATGTCAGTAAAAAGACTTCTAACTAAAGCCATGATGTAATTCTAACAAAACCAATTGGTTCCAAACACTTATAGCAAACCACCACATAGGCTATGTCTACACTGAGTTCTCTCAGCAAAAAATATGCTAATGAGGGATTCATTTGCATGAGTTGCAATCTCATTTGCATATTTTCTGCGGATCCATTTTTGCGCTGGGTTTTTTGTGCAAAAAGCAGCGTGGACGTTTTCTTTTTGTGCAAAAATCCCTTTTTCCGCAAGATCCTTAGGCCCTAAAAAAAGGTTTATCGATCTTGCGGGAAAAGGGGTTTTTGCACAAAAAGAAACGGTCCACACTCCTTGTTTTTGCACAAAAAACCCTAGCAAAGAAACAGATCAGCAGAAAATATGCAAAAGAGATCGTGACTCATGCAAATGAGTTCCTTATTTGCAAATGTAGTCCCCTTACTAAAGATGCCTCTGCTTATTCTCTGCAAAGATCCTATGTGCTGCAATCTATCGCCAGAGACTACAATTCCCATGAGCCCTGGAGGAAACCAGGAAGGAAGTGACTTTTGTTTGGGAGAGCTGAGTCTCTCCACATGGGTGGAGGAAGACGCAGCAGTCTGTGGACTCTTCCCTCTATTTTTAGAGCAGAAAGGGAGCCAGGCTGCTGTGGAGGAGTTTGATCCAGTTCAGGAGCTATTATGTTGCAGTTACGGACTGGGAGAGCGAGCCTTTGGAACTGGGATCTAGCAGGCTGCTTCTGATTGCCCTAGAGGGGAGGCCCTTTGGCTGTACTTGTGGCTAGAAGCTACTCTGCATCCAGCACACAGGAGCCTATGAGTAATTGGGCATCTTTGGGAAAATGCTGCCTGGGACAGACCTCAGAGATACAGACTAACTCTGGGTTCAAAGAGAGGCAGAGAGGCCAACCCAGTGAACCAGAGCTGCTGCATAGCTTGGACCCACATACACACTACCTACAGAGAATCTCCATTACAACTGCAGTTCTTCAAGCGTGCCCACGCAAGCAAGAGTCTGGGACTCTGAGTCCAGGGGTGTGCACACTGTGGGGTGGGATAAATATTGGCATTGCATATGGCAGCTAGATAAGTTCCTTTTACTTTTGTGTACTTTGTTAATTGATGTTATTCACTGTTAATTTGTTAAATCCTGTTTCTTTAAGTTAAGTAAAAGTTGTTCATTCTAATGCAATCTATTAGATGTATATTATTTATGATTTGTAATTGTTGTTCTGGAGTTAGATCCAATTTATTGTCGGAATAAGTCTATTCCTGGAGGTTCTCAAGGCACACCAGTAAGTGTGTTACAGGGCCAGCCAAGTGGAGGCACCGCCATTATATGTTCTTTATGAGCAAGAGGGTGGTTAGGGTTTCCCCAACTAATCACCACCACCACTGGGGTACTCAGGATCTCCTTTTATGTTAAAACCATCAGGCGCCCAGGCACACCTGTGAGTGCAACCTGCTCCCGAGTAACCCAGGGAGGAAAAAGGGGGTTACACAGTTTTTGCTGAGAAAACTTGTAGTGTAGACATAGCCATAGTGTGTTTATGTATTATTTTGGACATTTAAATAACATATTTCAGAACCAAATGTCAAGTGAGTATTGGTTATAGAAAGATATTCAGTGAAGAGATTACTACCAATAAGAAAATTAACAATTTCAGTGTATTTTAATTCATAAAAAACTTCATACAATAAAATTAATGAAAACAATGTCATTTTCTTATATAAGTTTGCAAGTATTTACAAATGTGATGCATGATATATTTACAAACTTAACACACATTGCAAGGTTTAGTATAAAAGCAAACTAAATCCCAAGCGGTTTGTCTCTCACCGGGGAACAACATTTTACTTTGATTTAAAAATGCGTAAGGTTTATATACCATAATACTTTTTCTGAGGGGGGCGAAGTTAGACTGATTCTTAACTTTAAGTTTACTTCGTACATTCATTTGACCCCAACTGTTTACAATTACCTGCATCAGCTACTCTCTCCTGTTCTCTCAAACATGAAAGTTACATCTTCCTCAATTTAACACATGCAGTTCAACTCACTTCACCCAGAGGGGGTTAAAAGACAATAATAGTTCCATGGCAGTATGAGCTTGAGCCTATACATGAGTTCAATAGCAGCATAAGCTTGAGCCTATACATGAGTTCAATAATCTCTTCATTATCATATTAATATGGTTGAGGAATGTGAGTAAGTTTAGTTACCTAACCTCTGCAAGGCATAGGGCAGAATCAAACTATGCTATAGTTGCTAATATGGGACCTATCCTGCAGTCCTGTGTCAGGCAAAAGTCCAACTGATTTCTTTAGAACTTTTCCATGAGAGAAGACTAAATGATATAAGAAATGAATAAATATTCAAGACCAAACAGTAAAGAGGCTGGTACTAGATCTTTCTCATTCCTGTCAGGTAGATTCTTCTCAGTGGTTTTTGAGATCTGTGGGTTCACTCCATAATAAACAACCACTCTCAGAATGGGGAAAAAAGTAGGCAAAGAGCCGAGTTTCAGGGGCTCTGATTCTGAAGAACATGTAAGGACAAGAACACACACTTTTGTTAGAGCACTACTGCACAGGTTCTTGACTTGATCTAGAAGAACCAGACCTGGCACAGAGGGTGCACACATTTAAACAGAGACAGAAGCAAGGGAAAAAAGGTGAGCAATTATACCATATCTATGACTGCATAAAAAGGGACAGATGTAAGCATTTATGAATAAAGCATTCAATCAATGTAAATGCCAGAAAATAGCTTAGCTTACATTGTTACATTGCATTTAAAATATAATTGTGTACAAAACACTATCAGAATTGCACAAAATTTACACAGACTATATACAGGCATTGATTGGAGGAAGCAATAGTTTTGAAGATAAATATTTAAAAATAATAATTTCCATTCAAAAATACAAAGTATCACTTAAAGTTAGTGATATTATGTCTGTACGTTCCAATTCATAACTTTATCGTAGTCGTGAATTCTTTGTTTTATGTGAGAAAGTTTGTTCTTTAGGTATTCACAACGTTCTTTTTTCTCCAGAAACGTAGGATCCTGCCAGAAATATACAAACAAATCAACACCACAATGCATCTTTCAATTTCCTCCAAGATCAATCAATAATGCAGTTGGCTGAGGACAGTATATCTGCATGGATTCATGATCTCCAAGCACATGCTATTTTTCCTTGGACATAATTTCTTCTGCCTGCTCTCTTGTTTTCTGGGTGGGTGGAAAGGGGCTGTGATTTTGATAAATTTTAGTCATTTAGTAAAGTAATGCAATTCAATTTGTTTTTAAAATAAATATGTTGTGCTGCACTGTTTCAGTTATATATTTGTGTTCTGATTGTTTTTAATGTTTTGTTATTTTTTGTACATTTTTGGTTAAAGATAATCAGATATAAAAAGACTAATATGTACCCTTGATTTACACTGAATAAAAAAAAACCAAGTACACATCAAGATATTACATTGTTATATATCTAGGATCATAATGGAATGCAAGTACAGGTTGAACTTCTCAACTCTGGCAACATCAGGACCTTATCAGTGCTGAACCAGAGAATTTGCAAAACCATGACAAGTTAATATTGTAGCAAGCAGGTCTTTTTTATTTTTAATAAACGGAACACCACTTGCAACTCCCCTTAATAATCATACATGACTGTACCTATACACTCTACACAAATCTACATTTACCTCAGGCTTACCAGTTATCATAATACAATAAAACTCCAATTGTCCAGCATCCAGTGGTCCAGCACTCCAAATAGTCCAGCACCAACTGGAACCTGGAAGTGCTCCGGCCAGCCGGACAATTGGAGCTGCTGTGAGCCCCATGGGCGCTCGTGGCTGGGAAAGGGAAGGGAAGAAGAGGGGAAGAGGATTATACCCCTGTGACGGGTCTGCTGGGACCCGCACTGTGTCCAGCCGGGGGGTGGGCGGGGAATAGCGCAGCGAGGGGTGAACCCTCCGCCGTTTTGCAGGAAGGTGGGGGAAGCCCCTTACTGCCGCTGAGAGTTTCCGGGAGGGGAGCGGGCTCCCCACCCCCCAGACTGCAATAGTTATCGCCGAGCAGGGGGGTGAGGGACGGCGCTGCGGGACCAACCCGGCAGCACCCCAGCTGTTCTACTCTGCAGCTTCCCCAAGTCTGCCGCTCGTCAGTTTCAGCAGCGGAAGTGGCGGAGCAGAGCAGCTGGGGTGCTGCTGGGTTGGTCCTGCGGCGCCATCCCTCACCCCCCTGCTCAGCGATAACTATTGCAGTCTTGGCGGCGGTACGGGGCTTCCTGCAAAACGGTGGAGGGTTCGCCCCTCGCTGCGCCGTTCCCCGCCCACCCCCCAGACGCAGTGCGGGTCCCGGCAGACCCATCACAGCCCCCCACCCGAGTACCTCCTGATACTCCGGCATATCCGATAATCTGGCACCACCTAGGTCCCAAAGGTGCTGGATTATCGGAAGTCTACTGTAAATTGTTAGTGTTGACACAATTTTACTGCACTGGCACAAGGAAATAAGTAGATAAAGCATATAAAACATTCTTATGCTTAAGTAGCATTACCAACACTTCCACTGCTTGCTGGTCTCTTAGAACATGTAAATTAGAGCTAAACAACAGCACAGAACCAGAACTGGTTGCTGTAAACAAGCTTGAGGGACTGCGAGAAACTTGGCCCTGCCCATGAAAAGTGGACATCTGGCTACCTAAAATCATGCTGGACCATGGATGTGGCCGAACCAGAGAACGTTGCACTAGAGAGGCTCAACCTGTAATTACACACACAAAACTAACCTACATTAACAGAAATGAAGTAAAACTTCTTCTGGGTTCCAGTGATAGTTCTTCTGAAACCAACATGTATTACACCCCTAAAAATATTTTGATTACAAAGAAAATGAGACTTCCTTTAAAGATTGAGCAAATGCACAATGTTTTATCATTGACAATGAAGGTTGGCTTTTTGTTGCATCTTGAATACCAATGCAGATGGAAAACTGATTGGTTCTAAAAAAAACTGAACATTGTTAGCAAGCCTTCTCAGGACAAGTTATTAATAGATGGGACCTACCGTCAAACAGAAAAAAATACTTGAACTTAAGAACATAAACTGTTTCTTTTGAAATTTAGTTTATATATTTAATGCTATCACAAGATGCAACCAGCAGGGAGAGTTGGGCACTAAACTTTACCTACTTCCTCAAGTGCCCAGCATTTTAAGTAACACATATACAGAATATTTTAAAAGCTTTTCAATGCGCAAAAGGTGGGCATACTCTTAATCAGTGGATTATGCCTACTATTAAAGATACTGGATTACTACTGCAAATTAGTATTACGAGATAAATCTGAAAATACTCACATTCTTCTTCTTTCTGTACTCTTGAAGAACCTTTGAAATTCTTTCATGTTCCTATTAAAAGGAAAGGGTGAAGCATTCTAAAAATCTCATGTTTGTTGTTAGTGTTCTCCCATAAGTTCTACCCACACTTCTGTCAAAAGCACCAACTGATACACATTTTAGTTTGTTTTCTTTGAAAATATTAATTTGAATTTGTCAATGCTAACAACTGAAGTTAGTCAAAACTTTCAGTTAAAATGGAAATTAACTGAAAAGAACTAAAATAAAGAGATGAAAAAATGGGAGGAAACTAGTTATGACGAAGTCTTAAGAACAAGTAAAACATGAAGATAATAAAAACTTCAGAGGGGTAGCTGAGTTAGTCTTTAAAGTGCTACCATTCTATTTGTTGTTTTTTAAATTTATCCTGTACAGACTAACAAAACATGTAGATGGTATCATGAGCTTTCGTGGGCACAGCCCATTTCACTCATCTGAAGAAGTGGGCTGTGCCCACAAAAGCTCATGCTACCATCTACATGTTTTGTTAGTCTTTAAAGTGCTACCATTCTATTTGTTGTTTAAGTTTATGAAGATAATAGATTTTTTCAGGTGATCAAAATCCATCTCATTTTTTCATCTTTAGCATTATAAAGTCTCTCCTTCCTATAGGCAGTCTAACAATTTAAGATTTTTGGGCTCAGTTTTTGAACACACACAAATTAGTTTGTTTTTGCATTCTTTTAAAAAGAACACACATGCCTAGCTAGCTACTTACCAGCGTGTTTCCAGGGTGAAGAGATAGCTTGCTCATCAATGCATCCAGTTCATCAAATTTTTTTAAGACCACCTGAACTTCAGCAGAGAGCTCTTTATATTCAGCAAACTGATCATTAAATACAGCTTTATAGCGATCTCGCTCATCATCTGTCCGAATTGCTGGATATTTTCTGTAAGAAAAAACTATAGTAAGTGCTATAGTCAAGACTTCTCAAAAAGCTGTAAAAGTGGCTTTTTGAGCACATTCAAACTTCAGTAGGTTATACATAAGACTTTGAAATCTGAATTAAGTGTTACTCAAATTAACATTATTTGAAACATCTTTATGGAACACTGAGCTCTATTATTTGCAAAGACTATTTACTTTATGAATTTTACTTATGCCTAAGTTTCCTTTGCTCAAGTTTGATTTCTGATTGTCAGACTGTTGAAGAAGAGTAAGTATTGGAGGTTCTAAAAAAGCTGAAATATGTATTTATTCTTTTAATTATTTTTGTATCACTAACCCTCATCCCCATGATAATTAATCTATTACAAAAACTAGATTTTTAATTATGCACTTATATTAAATATTTACATGCTAAGTCTACAAACCATCATTTTCATCATTCTTATTTACAATTCATTTAATTAAGAAATTGGAGACCAGCAGAGTATGAAAAAGTTGTTAGATACTAAAATAGGAGAATAGAAAAAATTCCATTCTTTGGTGAAACAAGCTTAATGGAAAGTAACAAAAGCACTCACGCTAAGTAGTCTGGCATCACTATAGGCTTAGGAATGTGGCCTGAAGGTATGTGGCCATTTAGTAGTTCAGGTTTCATGTCCACTGATTTCAGTTGCCTGTAACTGACTTCCTCTCTTGGTCTGTCCTCACTTTCATTCTAATTTTAAAAGTAAAACAATAAAGACAAAACACAATATAATTGTTAGTGTGGAATTAAAGTTGCAGGTATTAAACAGTTTCCTGTGCCTTCCTGAATGCAACTGTAATATCAGAGTGAAAAATAAAGCATGAGCTAGGAAATAAGTGGATGAACTAACATGTACTATTGGACCAACCCACCTTGCTTCTCTAATATACTATGACCAACGTGGCTACACCATCACTGCATACAGAAATATAAAGTGAGATTTCTCATATAAAATAACAATTTTTAACAACTCCTGAATATATCATTCTTTCTGGGGTTTGGAAATTTAGTCGTGTGACTTGAATAAAGTACAGTAGTCATGGGCAACATGCGGCCCGCACTGGGACATTGGAGCCCCGCACTTACCTACTCCTCTGCCTCCCTCCAACCACTTTCAGAGAGCCATGAATCCGCTGATTTATGCTCTGTCCCCATTCCTCCTTCTCCCTCCCAGAGCTTGAACACTGCAAGTCAAGGGTGCCAATACATGAGCACACAAGAGGGACATGGGGGAGGAGGAACAGAGAGGGGGTGCCCGGGCTAATCCCAGGTGTAATCCCAGTGGCCCAAGGGTTGCCCACCAATGATAATCTGGGTCCACTGAGAGGAAGAACGGCCACTCATGTGGCCCATTCACTTGCCTTGGTTGCCCATTGCTTAACTACAGGAAAGTTTAAGGAAGATCTCTAAGGAATTAGAGATTACATCTCTCTCTTGTCGAGAGCCCCTGGGACCTGACTGGTGCTGAATCAGAGAACGTGCTGAACCATGGGAGGTTCATAATATCTAGTGGGGAAGGGATAGCTCAGTGGTTTGAGCATTGGCCTGCTAAAGCCAGGGTTGAGAGTTCAATCCTTGAAGGGGCCACCTAGGGATCTGGGGCAAATCTGTCAGGGATGGTACTTAGGCCTGTCATGAGGGTAGAGGACTGGACTTGATGACCTCTCAAGGTCCCTTCCAGTTCTATGAGATAGGTATATCTCCATGTATTACCAACACTTCCACTGCTTACTGGGCTCTTAGAATACATTTAGGATTAAATTAGAGCGAAATAACAGCACAGAACACTGAGTGTCAGGACTGGTGGCTGAAAACAAATCTTATGGGACTGCAGGAAACTTGGCCAAACCAATGATAAGTGGACATCTGGCTACCTAAAATCATGCAGGACTACAGATGTTGCTGGACTAGAGAGTTTCAGCCTGTACTAGACTAATTGTGATTGCGCAACAAGGAAACTAGGAAAAAGTTAGGTTGGTGGGTCCAGTTCAATCTCTGTCACTCAACAGCAATTTTTCCCTTTCTCTGAGGGTCCTCCTGGATTGTAAGAATATGAATCCTGATTTGGTCTTGTGGCGGGCATAGAGAAACTGGTAATTTCTGCTATGCAGGAGAAAGGCACTGTGAAGTTCCCAGTTTTTATGAGGGCAGAATTAAGGTTGTGTGGAAAGTATTGCCTTAAGTACTCTTGGGAGTATCAGTACCATTAGAGACCCTGACCAAGAAGTGTTATGGGCACCAATGTCTAAGCCACAGCTTCTCTGGCCATTCAGCTTTCCCAGAATGATTCAGGAGTCCTTAATTATATCACTAAGCACATACAGTTACCCAAAATCACTGGCATCTCTGCTTTGGGCACACAAGAGGGGAAAATTCAGAAGTCTGAAGTACAGGTTGTACTTCCCTAAACCAAGACTCTCTGATCCGCAACATCTGTGATTGCTAGGACCCCAGATGTTCCTGGACCAGATAACTCCATGGCCGGGAGCCCAGTAGCAGGAGGGCTGGAGCTCTGGTGGGGATTGGGCTGGTAGCAATGTGGTTGGGGCCAGAGTCTTGGCTGGGGCCGGCCTCCAACAGCCTTCCTGAGAAGCCAGACAAGGGCTGTAAAATCCTGTTTAATTGATTAACTGGTTAAACGCAGTGTTAAACACTATGTTTAGCTGGTTAACCAATTAAAGGGGGCTGGAGCAGTCCCTGCCTATGGGGGGTGCTCTAGCCCAGGGGAGTGCAGGTGGGCAGGCTTTGCTGGTCCCACATGGGTCTGGCAGAGGCAGCAACCCCACACAGGGCCAAGCTCAGATTCTGACCCTGTGTGGGGCTGCCGCAGCCCTCCACCTGTGGTGGGCCGCCAGAGGGGGACTGCTCCATAGTACCAGGTAACTGGTTATCTGTTCACATCCCTATGCCAGACGGGTGAGGTCCAACCTGTAGAAGGCTTCAATTCCAACATACAGGAGAGTAGCATAGTTTCTCTCATTGTCTCCTTAAATTCCTAGATTGCAAAACTTGCCAAAGCTTTGCTGATGACTATACAAGGCACTCTGTGGTTCAGCTGCTCTGTTCTTACCAAACTGGATAGCAGTTTGTGCAGTGAAGGCACTTGAATCCCAGTGCATAGTGGCCTTGGTTAACTCAGGCTTCACCTTGAATGATTTACCCTTCAAAGTGCTCTACATTTCCCTTTTCCCTCTGGGGTGCCTCAATAAGGGTTTGGAGGCACTGCCCACACTTTTCTGCTCCTTAGATGACATGTGCAGATATATCCTGCATATTGTGGATGATTCCAATGGCACAAATATACTCATTAATCCTAGGTTTTGGGTATCATCCTGCAACGTGGACAAGATGTGAAGGCAATGGACTGTCTTCTTCATTGTCCTACTTACTAAAAAACCAAGAGGGAGGTGAAGGGGTCAAGTCCTGACCTGTCAAAGGAAGCAGCAGAACAACAAGAGAGATGTGTACCAAGAAATACTGAGCCCAAGAATATTCAAAAACAGGGATGTAAAATCTTGTTTAATTGGTTAACCAGTTAAACATTATGTTTAACCGATTAAAGGGGGCATGACCAGAGCATCCCCTGTCCACAATGAGCCCCCAGAGGAACTGGAGCGGCCCCTGCCCGCCACCAGTTAACTGTTAACTGGAACTGGTAAGCATCACCCATTAAGGGCAATGCCTACCCGTTAACCTTTCACATACTCAGTTCAAAAGAGTAATAGACCAAGCATCGATACACCAAATGATCATAAGTCTGCTGAAAACTCAAGAAGCTGACAAGCTCACACACACTCACAGAAGGGCACCACAAGTGCACCAAAGCACTTCAGCCAAAGAAGTAGAATTTAGAGCTCTGAACCAGATCCAGCTGGAAAACAAGGCTGAAACCAAGAAAGACCACCTGAACAGCATGAATAGGCTCCAGAGGAGAGCTGGAGCAATAGGTGCTGACAGTTCCTGCAAATTCCTTTGTTTACCATGATCAAGGGATGTTAAGTATGACATTTAGAAGACCGTACTGATATAGTCCAAAGGGGGTATGAGTTGAGTTCTTCCTGATCACTATTTCCTTCAAAAACCAAAAAAGTTGAGAAATACAGAAGTTCGACCAATCTCGTGTTAAGTAGCTAACACTTAATGTGAGAATCTAACAGTATTAGAGAGTTAACCTTTTCTGACCAGCACTTTGGAAAACTTTACCTCTTTCCGTCCTACGATAATATCAGTCAGAAAATTGGGAGAGAATAAATTTGGTTCTTACCATTCTTTTTGGTGCAAAAGATTGTGTTTTCATCTTAAAAAAAAAAAAAAAAAAAAAAGTTATTCTTTAACATAAATGTTTGAAGTATGAATATATTCGGCAAACCTTTAAAATCCTAAACGCTATGGAAGTCGTAATACACAGTTTTGAGGGTAATTAATGTTTAAATATGAAATACATATATTATTTTCAGGAAAGCTATATATATGGCAATATGGTGTCAGTTTTCTAGAGAGAAGACAGTAATTCAAAAGAAACTAACCATTTAGACCAATTTATTTGGAGTATCTTAATAACAGTCCAAAATTGTCACTCTGCAGCACAAGTTGACTGCTAAGTCAGTAAGAAGCAATAGAAACAGGTGCAACCATGGTTGCAATTTTTTTTTTTGTTCATAATATCATTAGGTTGATCCATCAATGGAATTCCCAGTTTGTTACTGTCAGTGGGTTCTAAGCCATTTTTAGCTTTTATTTAACAGCAAAAACCCCACCCAACTTTAAGAATTACACCCGTGCTACAGCACACATTTTCAGTTATACTTTTAGATAATTCAATTTCCTCACTACCATTTTTGTTACTTTCTTATATGTTGTCCAATATTAACCCATGAGCTTTTCAGGGGCAGCAATCATTCTTTTATTATGTATTGTGGGAATTAACTTAGCCATCAACAATTTCCCCATTACATTCAGTTCATCCAAACCAACCCCTGTAAGAATAATCTATTTGGGAATATTTTTCAAGTAAACAGAGTAAAAGAATATTGGAGGGCAGGTGGAAATAATTGGATTATTATATTTATAAAATTCATTTTTTCAGATGTTTATATAAAATTAATTTTTAACTAGAATATTTTGAGGCAATCACATAGCTACCTCTCTCTCTCTCTCTCTCTCTATATATATATATTAAAAAAAATGTCCTGCAGGGTGACAGAATGACATCATCATGTCATCAGCATTAACAGGCTCAGAGAAGTGAAAATATCCAGAGTATATAGATACTTTCATGCAGTTGCATGGAGTCTCAGCCTGATGAAGCCAATGGAAAGAGTACTACTGACTTCAATGGACACTTCATCTGTACTTAGCTAGTGCCTTTCTGTGATCACCCCTGTATTCACATCCTACACACTACTATAATAATTGTGCAAAATATGGGTATCATTTAGAAGTTTAACACAATTATCAATCCTGGGTCAATATTTGTATGTAAAGTATGTATGAAATGCATATGAAGAATTTTGAACATAAACTGAAATGACAACTATCAGCTCTTTGGGGCACACACCAAAAATTTGAGGCCCGCCCACCTCCTCAGCAGAGCTGAGCAGTGGCTGCTAAGCTGCTTCAGGGGAGGGCCACATGCCAGGCAGCTGTCCCACCTCAGGAGCAGCAGAGCGGTCACCACGCAGCCATGGCTCTAGCTTAAGCCCTTCCCCAGGGCTAGAGCTGCCTGCCACATGGTGGCTGGCAGCTGCTCTGGCAGCCCCAGAGTTGTGTCGAGGATGGCTATTTTGGTGTCTGGGGCCAGAACTGGAGCTGTGTCGTGAGCAGCCGCATGGGCAGCTGGGTCCAAAGGAGTTGAGTGGCGGGCAGCAGATGGCTCTTCCTGCTGTGGTAAGTATGTTTCCATGCTTTGGATTTGTAGGAGTATAACTCATTCCAAATACTTTAGCTTTATCTCAGAGGTGGGGGGAACTATCAATACAACTTGATATGTAATCTGGAGATTTCACTATGTATCAATAAAATGGAATACTTGAGTATAGAAGCAAGGGAGGGGGGAGTATATGAATGGTGATGGTGAGAGATGGTCTTCTAGAAAGGAATTATTTTTGTGCCCAGATGGGTCAACTAATGTGTTCATCTCAAGACTAATTCAGGCCCTCTGGAACTGTGCAGGTGTAACTGCTCTGAAATCTGTCCTGTAAATTAAATCAATGTTTTCTGGATGCAAGCAAGGGCAGAATTTGACTCACTGCTTCTAATAATTCTGCTGAAGTGGTAATCTTCCATGATTTCTTCTCTCCTAAATGGTTACATGCAGCTAGTTGACCTAGCAATGTTTGAAAGTATAATCCTCAGACATGAAAACATTTTTAATGGCTATTTCCGTAGTCATGTAGTTAATAAGTATCAGTGACATTAGTTGTTGGTGTGCAACTTTCTACAGATTCTTTTCCTTTAAGATTTTTGTTTTCAAATTCTTTCTTCCTGTTCACTATTGAGTCAGAGTGCCATTATTTTGTATCACATGCTTGCCATTTTACGTGGTCGTTACTTATGTTATTTATTTTGAACATTCTCTTTATACCAGGCTCGGTTTGATTGGTCTCTTACTTCAAAATTCCATAAAATTGAATTAGAAATAAGAGGAAAGGCAATTAACAATAGGAAAGTATTATTATGGTAAAATGAGTTGTTTAGTCAGACACTGACTTGGCATCACTTTTATCATTCATTGATTTGACCCCTCTCTGTGAAACTCATCTGGTTCGCTCCAGAGTCCACACATGGGCAGAACATTCCATGGATGGAAACTTTTAAAAGCACATAGACATGTGGGGGCATAAACCACATTGACTTGCCATGGAATTAATTTTTCTAAATCTCAAGTGCTTTTCCAAATATTCCTATTAATGTACAAGTTCTCCTGCTAACAGGGGTGGGGGGGGGGGGGGCAAAGAGACAAATGTCCTAGTGCCCGGCAATTCAAAAGGGCCAGGGCTCCCAGCCACTGCAACTACTACTGTGGCAGCAGTGGTGGCTGGAACACCAGGCTCTGTAAATCACTGCTAGAGTGCCACAGTGTGACATCTGGGCAGTGCTGAGGGCTGACTGCCCCGTCCCTTCTGCCCACAGCCCTACCCCTCCACCTTGCCTATGGGCCTCGCAAGTCTGTTCCCATGAATTCAGTTAACCCATTACCACACTTTTCACTTGAATTGGAGATAAGGTGGATCAATTAATTTATTGGCACTCAGGTAACTTTTAATGATGCCACATTCTTTCTGTCTAGCATCTCTCTCAATGCAACTCTCTGGAGAATCTTAAAAAACAAAGTCTAGTAGCACTTGAAAGATTAAGAAAACCGGTAGATGGTATCAGCCCAATTCCAGAAGTCAAATACACAGAAAAGGATTGGCACTTAACTTCATTCACAAGTTTAATTCTTATACTAATGGTTTGAATCATGATATGGGATGGCTCGCACATTATCAACCAACCAAAGAAGGTGCTAATGGTTCTTGATGTCTGTGTAGAATCTGGTGTTGGTCATCTTCCTTTCCAAGTGCAAACTAATGGTTCTTATCAGCCTTTTGTAACTATTTAGTCTTTGAGATGCTACTTGACTGATTGTTGTATTTTACGTTTTTCCTGTTACAGACTCACTCAGCTATCCCACTGAACCTTATATTTTCTCACTGTCCTTTTTTCTTCCTCCCCTTCAATTTTTTTCCTTCTCCCTCCTCCCCCTCCTTTCCTCATTTATTCTTAGATCTGGACTTCCAACACTCTGGTCATCTGAAGAAGTGGGTTGTGCCCACAAAAGCTCATGGTACCATCTACATGTTTTGTTAGTCTTTAAGGTGCTACTAGACTATTCGTTGTTTTTTAAGTTTTTCCTGTTACAGACTAACTCGGCTAGCCCTCTGCAACTCTCTGGAGAATGTTATTCAGTAACAGAGTCAAAACATCTTTCAATCTTAGATTCTGAGGACTGATTTTGCTCTGACCATTTATAGTCCAATTATAAATAAACAACCCGAGCTCTGCTAAATTGTGAACATGAGCAAAACACAAAAGCACAAGAACGTTTACAGTGCTCTTTAATAAAGTGGAAGCAGAAAAATAAATGTCAAAATTAGCTCATTTTGGCAAATGACAAATGCTAGCATATTTTGGAGGGTGGGCTATTTTTATTTATCCCTTGTTTTAGTATTCTTTCTTCCATAATATTTTTAAAGATATTTGCTAATAACTTGGGTGCTATTGTGGCACACATCCAAACAATCGCACATAAACTCAATATTGGTACGCAAGACAAAACTCACTCTGCTCATGGATGGAAAATCTTAAGAGGGAACACTGTCCCTGACCCCATTAAATTATCCCCTCTCCCCATTTTTAAATCTATAAGCAGGGATCACACTCAGAGGCCTGCTGTTTAAAAGGAGTCACCAATACAAAAATTTAGAAAACCACTGCTGTAGGGCAACTGGTTTCTCAAAGATAAAGGACAAGGTGACACCTGCAACCAAGTTGATTGTCATCATCTATGAAGTGCCTATTATCTGGCAAAGAAAAGGGTCAGGCAAGGACTTGCATTTTGGCAGACAGCAGGGAACTTCTTACACTTCATGACTCCTTTTTCACAACTTGACTAAACTTGATCTAAGGGTAACCCTCATGAAAGTAAGTATCAGAGGGGTAGCTGTGTTAGTCTACTGTGTTAATCTGTTAGTCTATAAGGTGCCACAGGACTCCTCATGAAAATGCATTTCAAAGGATTACTGAACTATAAAAGTGAAAGACAGAAACACTGCACTCCCCTTCTCTGCCTCACCTAAGAGGTGAAAGAAACCAGCCTTCCGAAGAGGACCTTTTGGTCAGCCATGTTGCTGGAAACGTGGTAAGGATTTCCACTTGGAACCATGTCTAGTTTGCTAAGTTTTAGCTACTAGAAAGCATTTTATCTTGATTTCTCTTGTAATTGTTTCTGACTTACTTGTGCCCATTTAAAATCTCTTTGTAACAAAATAAATTTTGTTTTAACTTACTCTAAATCAGTAGCAAACTGGAATGTTGATCCTTGACTGGGGCAATGGACATTTTATATCTGAAAATTCAGGACCGGAAATGTGATGGGTCACCTTTACACTAGTAACCAAGGCTTGTGTAAACCAGTGTGTGACTGGATGTTGCTGCTGTGATTAGAGCTGATGGACCAGAGTGGCAGCCACACTGACACCTCCAAGGTACAACATGCATGCTGTTGGAGAGCTTCCTTGCCTGGGAACTACAGCAGCAAACCTTTGTGAGGTACCCAAGATTACAGAACAGGCAGGTAGTGTTCATTTGTGTTAGGGTTGAGCCCTTGCACCTCTAGGCCTGGCAATTCATACCCACTCTGGGCTTGCTGCACTGTTATGGGGAAAAAAAAAAAAAAAAAAAAAAGAAAGAAAAAAGTTTGAGCCCTAGAACCTCTTTCATTACTAACTAAGCACTGAGGACAGACAGTGGCATAACCCTTCTCTGTCTGGAATGCTCCTCGCAATGTGACACTTTCCTCTTTGAACTCAGAATATTACAGAAGTGGGTAAATATTTCTGTTGGATAGTTGGGAAAGTTAGAACCAAGGTGAGTTAACTAACATGAGAGTTACCCCAAGGCACAATGATAACCAGAACTCAAAGCTGATTACTTCATCCCATCTTGTAAAGTACATGCTAATACACGCAGGAAAGCTGATGCAGTTTGAGACTTACCTCTTGTTCCATTAATTCTCTATGCCTCCTTGCTCCTTCATGTCTCCATAGCTTCAGGCAAACTATTGCACTAATAAGATAGATAATCACTGTGACAAACAGAAAGATCATTGCTGCGGTCTGTCCCCCTTCTATGCGACAAAAAGATGCGTTAACTGGTGTTTGAAATAACTGGTAATAGCAGAGTCCACCTCGGTTAGCATCATTCACATAGACGATTGCAGCAGCCATATACAGAATGAATAATGCAATGTTTACTCCAAATTCAGTTAAAGGCCACCAATTTGAGTCCAGAAGAATAGTTCGATAATACATTGACATGCCAAGTACTAGAAGAGCTATAGTCACTACCCAAGCCAAGCCAGCTACTACAAGTATAAAAGGGGTTTTGGGGCCACTATAATAATAGCCACCATACATACTGTTTGCTGTAAAACCATATGGCTGAGAGTATCCAAACATGTTGTACCATTCATTATCCTTGTGTATATAGGCTGTGACACAAGCAAAGACCGCTGCACCTAAAAGCAGCTCTACAACACACAGAATTCTGAGTAAACCTGCCCACGATTTCATGTAGGAGTATCTCAGATTATAGTCTTCCACCTTCTCACTGTAATTTAAAGCCATTTGAGTATGTCGGTCTAAGGAGGAATAAGGATCTTGGGGAAGCATGGCTTCAGCTTGTTTGCGTGAATTGTAGCTTCCACCCGATCCCCCATATGGGTCTTTATAAGAACTAGCAGCTGACTTGAGGTCTGGCAGTACTGGAGATCCTGGTGGAGAACACTCAATTCCATCAGACGTGTAATTTATATCTGATGCTGGCTTATCCAATTTTGGAGATCTTTTTTCGCCTTTGAAAAAGTTCTTCCAGGAGTCTGGAATGAATCGCCTCACTGGTTTGAGATTAGATGCCTCCTCACTATCACTTGGGTAAAATTCAGGGCCAAAAGGTGGTTGCAGTGGAAGAGGCGGTGGTGCCAAGGTATCCACGCCCAGTAGCAGTTCAGCATTTTGTGAATTTTGAGGCAGACTTGCTGTATCTTCCAAAAGAGAGGAATCTACATGTACTTCATCATATTGGGTAGATCCATGCTGCTTTGATCTGTGGGCTGATAATACACTCCTGGAAGACATTTGTGATTTGTTCTCCTGTTCTAGGAACTAAAATAATTATATGAATATTTATAAGTTACCGGCTTCCCGCATTATTTCCATTTCCTACCAACATCAGAAAACAAATGGTTAAATACCAACAACGTGCTCACTAATGATCAAGCCAAATATGAAAACTATTCCTGGATGAAGTTAAAAACGCACCAAAACTGCTCCCTTCTCCAAAGGGAAAGGAGACACTATAAAAATAAACCCAATCCAGCTGTAATCGCTCGCTCACGCTTCATACATGCGACGAAGGGAAGGGCAGAAAGACCAACAATGACCGCAGCCATTTCCCGAGGCAAAACACGCTCGAAGAGCCAAGTGGGCGGGATGTTTTTAATTGCCAGTAACTACGAAGCCCAAGGGATTTGATAACGAGCCCGTCCCGACCCAGCGACGCGCAGAGCCGCTTCCCCAAGCGCCACGGGAAAGGGAACAGCAAGCTCTTGGGCCCCGATCCTACAACGGATTTGCGGAGCCGCCCCCCGCGTCTCCGCCCAGCCCCGAATGGCCAGTATCTTTCCCCTCCCCCCGCCAGCCAAGGGCCGCTCCGCTCACCACTGGCCTCCGCTTCCCGCCAACACCGCCTCAGCTCCCCGCACCGCACCGCACCGCACCGCCCAGGCAGACAACGCCCTCCCGGGCCACTCACCCCGCCCGAATCAGGCCGCCTCACGTCCCCTCCGGCCCCGCCCCGGGAATTCACCTGCCGGCCCCGCCTCCAGTCCCAGACTCGGAGCACCTGCGCCCCGTGCGGCCTGTCCAGTCCCTGCGCCACTTGCCCTGTGGGCGGGTACGGGCCGAGCCCGCACTTTCCCAGCCGCCCGACTTCCCCTGAACGGCCGCTCTCTGCTCCCGACAGCCAGACTCTACGGCCCGCCGGCCCGCCCCGGTCCAGCCTAGGACAGCGCTTGCCAGGGACCCGGCGCTGCAACTTGCCCCGGCTACCTTCGCCCTAGGAGCGGAGCCTGAATGTACCGAGAATCACTACTGCCTCCAGGTGCAGCAGTAGCCTTCAAGCTACCACACTGCAAAAATTGAGCACTAGATGCTTCTGTTTCCTACCCCGGCTGCCAATACGACCCTACCAGATAACCCTGGAGTATTAATGATGTAATAAACTATTACCGTCATATGTTAATTAGGGTACTACCGAAGAGATGCAATCAGGGAGTGATTCCCATTTTCACAAATATAGTGCATTAGTCTATTTCAGCCAAAGCAAGGAATCCAGTTACAACTTAAAGACTTAGGCTGCATCTAGACTGGTATGAATTTGCACAAATGCTTTTAATGGAAAAGTTTTCCGTTGAAAGTATTTGCGCAAGAGAGCGTCTAGATTGGCACAGAGGCTTTTGCGCAAAAGCATTTTTGCGCAAAAGCGTCCGTGGCCAATGTAGATGTGCTTTTGCGCAAGAAAGCCCCGATCACCATTTTAGCCAACGGGGCTTTTTTGCGCAAAACGAAACTGAGCTGTCTACACTAGCCCGTTTGCGCAAAAGGTTTTGTGCAAAAGGACTTTTGCCCGAACAGGAGCGTCAAAGTATTTGCGCAAGAAGCACTGATTTCTTACATTAGAACGTCAGTGCTCTTGCGCAAATTCAAGCAGCCAGTGTAGACAGCTGGCAAGTTTTGTGCAAAAGTGGCTGCTTTTGCGGAAAAATTGGCCAGTCTAGACACAGCCTTACAGTTTTATTATGGCATAAGGTTCTGAGAGCTGCAAGTCACAAAAGCTTATGCCATAATAAAATTGGTAGTCTTTAAAGTGGCACCAGCCTTCTTAGGGTTTTTTATGATTAGTATTAAAGAACCAATCAATCAGCCTCAGGTTTGCTTACAGTCTGAACAGCTAGATGTTTCTATTATGAAGAGACATTTAGAAAACTGACTTGTCAATGTATTCAGTCTTGTTTTCCTAATCTTAAAATAAAAATAGCAACTATTTTCCACTATGTAAAAAAAAGCCAAAATATTTATAAAGGGTTATAGTGTGTATCATTTCTATTGGGTGATTAAAAAAATCAAAGTTTTCAATGATTGACAAGGAAAGACAACTCTACCTCTTAACAACCCAGATGCTGGATGTACTCTATGTTTCTTGGTATAACAAAGTTTATCCTACTATGAGTGAGTGCAATCCTGTAGTCCTGATTCAGGCACAACTTCCACAGCAGGACTGGGCTGCTTTTAAGATTATTGCAATGATCAGATGAAATTAAATTCTAAGAACAGGTCAAGCAACTGTAGTCTTAATTGCCATACTGAGGATCTATAAAAATTTAATCTTTGCATGCCATTTTATAGTCTATTCATGGAGAATATTTAGATTCTTATCTCATTTATTAATATCACACGGTTATATTCATTTGAACAGACACCTTCTGAATTCAGATATATTCTGCAGGAAAAAATGGCTTCCGGATAAAACTACCAATTTCCTAAAGAGTACAAAGCACTTAAATTTAATGGTGTATTCCATGATAAATTATGCAAATATTTAAAAAAAATCATCTAAAATAATCTACTATACAACACATGCTTCTGTTTATAAACAAACATAGTATTTATAAGGACAAAAGTACAAACCTGTATAAGTAACAGTAAGAAATTTATTTACATCAATACTGAGCTTCTAACTTTTTACAATTTACATTGTGTTTTCTTCCCTCAAAAGGTTTAAGTTTCCAAACAGTAGTAAATGTCTTTGAAAGTATGTAAACCTCCAAATGCTGACAAAAATATACAAGATATACCCAGAAATTCCAAGATTAAATTAAAAAGTGTAAAAAATAAAAATGTCATTTACTATTCACTATTAGTTCTTTCAAATATTTCAGCTCATTTATAATTTTATTTTTGTTTAAATATGGGTTACTTTGATGGCTCAGGACAGGCAACACCTTTGATTAAGTACACACACTTGGGGCTTGCTACTGCAATATCAAGGGAATTAAGAAAACTTAGCACCTTGATACTACCCCTGTGCATGCTCTTATGTAAATAATTACAGGTATATTAAGGTAGAATTACTATATAATAGGCCTACTCTAATACACCACTGATACTTTTGTTATTATCTATTCAAGGAAGAATCTTTTAGCACAGAATGAAAATATTTTAAACCATGTTAGACCATTGCTGTTGACTTTTCTTGTCCTCAGTCACTATCATAATCATCTATTTTTAATTCATCTTCCTCCATGATTGCTTGTGCAGTAACAGGCTGAGGCTGACTACCTGATAGTTCACTTCCACTAGCCTGGCTACAAGTAAGAGAAAATTCATCTGGCTCATTGTCATTTATTTTGGTTTTTTCCAACTCAAAGAACACCTTCAGAGGTCGCATTGCTGTGAAGTCCCCATCATCAATATTTTCAAAGCTTGGCATACCAGGATCTTTATCTGTAAGAGTTTCAAGCTTTAACCTGCAAAAAAATCATCATAACCATTAGTAACAAAAAACATAAAATGAAGCACTCTTTTACAAGATCATGGAAGTAGAAATGGAATAAGTCACCCATGTATCACGCTAAATAATCCCTTTCCTTCTTTGCTATGGACAAAATATTTACATTATTTTATTACAACTAGGGATGATAAATTTAGATTAATCAGCTAATCGAATAGTTGATGCAATTTGCATCAACTATTCAATTAGTTGATAAGGGCACCTCTGCCTTTGAAGTGTAGCAACAGCCCCAAGGCTACACTTGGAAGGTGAAAAGCGTGCTTTCTGCGGCATTTCAAAGTGGCAGCGCTTCATGGAACCTGCAATCAGCAGGGGAGTCCCCAGCGACCCTGGGCTCCACACAGGGCTGCCACTTGGAAACACCCTCTCTGCTCCCCGCCCCCACCTTGCTGCATCTTCCAGATAATTAAAAATATTGACAGGACTGGTCCTAAAGCAGATCCCGCAGCAACATACTAGACACTTCCGTGCGTGCGTGTGTGTGTACACACACATACATATGTATGTCACTCCCTGTTTACAGTGCTCCTAGCCTAGACAACATGAATTAGTTTTCTTTTTAGGTTCAGGAAATATCATATTGCCTCTGTATAAATCTATGGTACACTCATATCTTGAATATTGTGTGCAGATGTGGTTGCCCCATCTCAAAAAAGATATACCGGAATTGGAAAAGGTTCAGAAAAGAAAACAAAAATGATTAGGGACGCGGAACAGCTTCCATATGAAAAGAGATTCAAGACTGGGGCTTTTCAGTTTGGAAAAGACACAACTAAGGGAGAGGATATGATGGAGATCTATAAAATTACGATGGGTTTGGAGACAGTCTTATTTACTCCTCATATCACAAGAGCTATGGCTCACCAAATGAAATTAGACAGTATGTGTAAAACAAACAAAAGGAAGCATTCTCTTCACACAACACAGTCACACAAAATACACCATCAGTGGCTATTAGCTAGAATGGGCAGGGATGATGTCCTTAGCCTCTGTTTCCCAGAAGTTGAGAATGGGTAAAAAGGATGGGTCATTTTATTACCTGTTTTGTTCACTGCCGCTGAAGCACCTGATACTGGCCGCTGTCATAAGAGAGATACGGGGCTAGATGGACCTTTAGTCTGACTCGGTATGGCCATTCTTATTTTAGGATTTTATGACAGCATCAAATGTTTCACCAATGGCAATATATTTAAGGAGACACACAAGGTGGGTGAGGTAATATCTTTTATTGAACCAACTTCTGTGGGTGAAAGACACAAAAGCTTTTCTCCCACCAATAAAAGTTCTCACTCACTTTGTAGCTCTCATATATTTTGGGACCAACAAGGCTACAACATTTCTAATATTTTATATATATAAATATATGTATACACATTTTAAAGGGCATTAAAATGGTAAACCAATGTTTTTCTCCTAGTCCCATCTCCAAAAATATTAATGAGCTATGATCTGCAGCTTTTTCTCAAGCAAAGTGGTCCTGCAAATGAAATCCTTATCAAAATACAGGTTAAACCTCTCTAAACCAGGATTCTTTGGTCTGTCAACATCTGTGGTCCAGCAGGACCACTGACGATCCAGGACCAGAGAGTCCAGGTGGTGGCTGGGAGCCCTGCAGCAGTTTGGGAGCCCAGTAGCTGTGCTACCCTGTGGCGGTGAAGCCAGGAGCCAGGCAGCAGGGCTGCCACCCAGCGGTGAAAATGCCCAGAAGGACTGGGAGGCAGCAGGACCACCCAGCAGCAGTGGTTGGGAGCCTGGGAGTGGGACTGCCGTCCAGCAGTAAAAGCCAGGAGCCTGGCAGCCCTTCTACCAATCCAGTGGCACAGCTACCTAATGAGACTAGAAGGCAGTGGGGCTGCCCCGCGGGGCTAGGAGCCTGACTGTGCAGCTATCTGGTGATAGGGCCAGGAGCCCAGGAGAGGGGCTGATGGCCAGCAGCACAGCAAACAGCCCAGCAACCCTGCTGCCACCTGACAGAGCTGCCCAGTGAGGCCAGGAGGCAGCAGGGCTGCTCCACAGGCCTAGACCCCAGCAGCGGGGCTGCCACCCAGTGGCACAGCTAGATCAAAGCAGTAGCTGCCCACAGGTCTGGAAGCCCAGAAGCAGGGCTGCCACAGTGTGGCTGGGAGCCCTGTGCGCAGAGGGGCTGGCAACAGGTGAGAGCCATCCAGAAGGCTGGCAGCCAGGTCATGGCTGGGGGTGGGGGAGCGTGGTGGTATGTGGGGGAAAGAAACGGCCTCCCCTGGTTTGGCAAAAATCCCTCATTCAGGACCAGTCAGGTCCTGAGGGTGATGGACCAGGGAGGTCCAACCTCTGCTATCACAATAATCAATAAATGCAGATATCAATGGATTATCATGATTTAAAGTCTGTTTTAAAAAGAAACATTCCATATAGAAGTCTAAAAATAACATGAGAATAGTAGATTTCTCAATTTTCATCAGTCAGTGGGTAAGGAAATGGTGCCTTGTTTAAATCTATATCATTTAAATGTTTTTTATTTCTAAAATTGCATTTCTTGGGCAACATAAATCACTGTGACTATTTTTAATTCAGTTAAAATAGACAGGGGCGTAAAGTCATAATCACCTGATCTGCTCAGTGACTAATGGTTTTGCTAGGTGAAGTGACCTGGTAATCTCTTTCCAGTTTCTCGTGATCAAGCTTCCATGTCACCAAAAACCAACCAACCACAACTAAAACTTCTGCTGGTTTCTCAAAGATCAAGGACTGGGAGGTTGTGAAAACTTATGTCATCCTCTCTCTCAAAATGGGTCCTTTAGTTGAGGCCCAATGGTATCTAAATATGGGACAGGGTGCAGTGTCACTGTCTGAGCTCTACATGTGCTGTGAATAAGTACAATAGAGGACTTTGGCTCTCACTCTGTAAGGATTTTAGAAAACAGTGGAAACGCATAATAAATGCATATATATAATATTACAAACTATAAACCTGCTATAAATTTAACTTGTCCACTTTCTAGTAAATAAAAACAGGCCCCAAATAAGCACAAAGCAATAGTCTAAAATTCCATTAGGAAAAAAAAAAATCATGTTTTTAACTTCAGAGTAAGAGGAATACTTTAAAAGTCAGTTTTGCAATAGATCATAGTTTTTTATACTTATATAACAACTGTTTCAAAAGAGGTAAGAATAGTTTCTGCTTTATATCATCTTTCTTGCTCATCTAATGTTGCACCTGATATAGTGCTCTGTCAAAATGCCAGGGTGATTTCACTGTATCTGATGTAGAAACGGTAGAAACCATTTCATATTTAGCTAGAACCCATTCTGTATAACAAAAGCCATTTCAGTTTCTTGTGTCTGCATGTATACTAGAGGGAGTGAACTGGACTTCACCGAGGTGGGGAGAGGCCAGAGGGACGCGCTGTTGGAATGTGTTAATGAACTATTTTGAGCTAAAGCTCAAACTCCCTAAAAACCTGTTTCTTTCTGTGCTGATAACAATTTCTCTTTGAAGTTGGTTTTGATGGAATGCCCTGGCATCAGACTTGTTTGGTTAAGGGTATAAAATACTAGGATTGATTGTATTAGCCAGCGTCACTGGGCCCGGCTCTGCTGGGACCATGTTTGGCTCACTTTGCTTTTATTGGCCAATAAAACCATCTGTTTAGCCGCATAAACTGAATGAAGTCTTTGCTTCTACACTGATGAGTAAAAGGACAGAATAATTTTTACTTTTCTCTTCAGTTCTCATAAGTTAATTTGTACTCATTTAACATTTAACACAAACCTCAAACAGATCAGGTGCCCCCAGAGTATGCACTGAACAAGCATATATTAAGTGACAGGAAAAAAAGGCTGCATTTAATGCAGTGGAAGAAAGGGAGTCAATGGAGGGAAGGAGAATGTAGTCAGATTGACAAACCAGCAAGATGATTTTAACAGCAGCATTTGGAATGGATTTGAGTAGTGACAGGTTACACACATTGAGGCCAAAGAGGAAGAGGAGTTTGCAGTAGCTGAGCTGTGAGATGAAAGGTTGAGAGTTTGGGCAGTGTGAACAGAAACAAAAGATCTTATTTTGGAGACACTAAGCAGGAAAGATGAAGCACTGTAGAATATAATTGATTTTCAATATATAAACATAAATGGTGTTTTTCTAACACAAGACAGACTTAAGTTTACCTTCCAAAGCGTCTCTTCAAGGGAAGCCTTCCAACATCCTGGATAAAAGCAATCTGAACTGAGAACAAAGACAGAATCACTGTCACCTTGGACTGGTCATAATACACATAAAGCACACAAGAAAAATAAATGCAATTCACTAATCTTGTAAATGTCAAAGATTTTTTTGGCGCAGTAGTTAAAGTTATCCTACCATGAATTTTGACAAGGTATTATGCCTAGGTCCCTACCAAATTTATGGCCATGAAAAATACATCATGGACTGTGAAATATGGTTTTAAGTGAATTTTTACCCCCTTTTGTCCCCCAACCATGCAGATCTCAAGGGGTGATCAGTGTTTTTCAAATTGAAGGTCTTGACCCAAAAGGGAGTTGCACAGCAATCACAAGGTTGTTTTCGGGAGACTGTGGTATTACCACCCTTACTTCTCTGCTGCTGCCTGCAGAGCTAGACCCTTAATCAGCAGCCGCCACTTTCTGACCATCCAGGTCTAAAGTAAGCAGCACAGAAATAAGGTTAACAGTACTGCAATCAATGGGGCTGACAAACTCAATGGGTCTCTGGGCAAGGTGCAGTGTGTGACTCCACATCCCTGGAAAGGATGGGGCTGGGTCTAGCCTCCCCCGGGCAGTTCTCGGTGCTGCCTAGATCACACAGTGGAGGGCTCCAGCAGCAATTTCACGTGCCCAGGACCCCAGCCATTGCCAGGAGCCCCAGGCTGTTTTGAAATCACCAGGCCCTAGGGCAGTTGCCCCACTTGTCTTTCCACCAGAGGTGAAAGGAAGTGGGTGTGCCCTGGTGCACAGCTCTGGCAAAAGCTGGCTGAGCCGCAGCAAAAGCCAGCCGGCAACTATTTTACATGCTGGCAGGGACCCGTGTTGCAGTAGGACAGTGTCTGTAAGAGTTTTAAGTCACTGTCACTGCTGATCCCAACCCAGTCCGTGGGCCTGACTGCAAACTCCCCTTCCCACCCCCCACAACTCAAACTTGCAACCACCTCCTCCACAACTCCTTTCTGGGTCAGGACTAGAGATGTTAAATATCGGTTAACTGAACAGTTGAGTAACTTCATGAATTTTTATTGGTTAGTCAACTATTCTATAGTCCTCGAGGGTGGGGCTGGCAGCCAGTGCGCTCCAGCTTCACTCCTGAGGACCCTCTGTCACTCTGCACTGCTGCCTCGGTATCAGGGGCAGCAGCACAGGGTGCCAGGTGCGAGCTGGTCCACGAGGGGAGCCTATTTAAAAACCAGCTCCCTTCGCAGACCAGCTGTCTGTCGCCCTGTGCTGCTGCCTCTAATAAAGAGGTACCAGCGTGGGGTGGCAACAGCCCGTCTGGGGTGGGTCTGAGCTTCCAGACATGGCGCAAGTCAGAACTTAGCCAGGCTGCCTGCCTGCCTGGCTCTTAATACACTTTAAATGCAGAGCCGTAGTGGGGGTAGGTCCCAGACCCATTGCTTGCCAGCCTGCTAAAAAATTTACTGGCAAAGGGTGGGGGATGCGTGTAGTCTATAGCATTAATCTATAAGCTTTTGCTTATTGGTTAACGGGTTAATCGACTACACTATTACATCCCTAGTCAGGACTCACAAAACTACAACACAGTGACATATCAGATTTAAATACCTGCAGTCATGATATTTATTATTTTTAAAATCCTGTCTGTGAAAATGAGCAAAATGGACCATGATTTTGGTAGAGCCTAATTAGATCATACAACTCTATATCAAACTAGGTAATAGCAGTGAATGAATATCTAATAAGTGGACCCTGTTTTCCAAACAATTAGCTTTGTGATCATATGTCAATGAAATTGCCATCAACTTCCTGAACCAAGTGGCTCATATTTCTCATACTCTCTACATTCCTAAACTTGGCAGAAAATGTATCTTCAACAATTCCATTTTTTCCAACTTACTGTGTGTAAACCTCAAATAAAGTAACCAGCTAAAGTTCTACTCTAACAGCAATACCGTGACCCTCTCTGATTTTCTATTATGTTATAATCATATTTCTGCATTTCAGTAAGATACTCTGCCTTCAGCTTTTTGGCTTATCCACTAATAAATGGAAATATTGTCACAGACTGCAGAGGGACAATGAAAGCAATTGATACAGATACTTTTTCTTAATTAGACGTAACAGTATTTGCCATATGAAGTGAACTGGACTAAAGATTAGGTTACAGTACAAAATGTAAACAGCAATACAAAATTTGGACATGCCATACAAAGGTAAAAAATTCCTGTTCAAATATATCACCTCGTTTCTGGAATGTGCATTACAAATATCTGAAGTAAAAGGGACAGTAGGATTTAACCTAGTTAAATGTATTTATTGGCCTCTCCTACAGAGAATTCAAAATCTTCTGTTACTCTGGCTACGCTTAATTGACATACCCCAGAAAATGTATAATATTGGCAAGTTCTGTGCAGCACTACAATAGTTTAGTATTAATTGACTATTATATATAAATACCTGTAGCACCTAGGATGCCCAGTCATGCACCAGGATTCCAATGTGCCACGTATTGCATGAACAGTACAAAATCTGTCTCCCAAATGGCTTACTATCCAAATTATTACTATGTATTCATAGTGGGACCTAAATTGTGAAACAGATTGGGACATACAGGGCCTTACCTTGCAAAACATTACAATCTAATGCTTGAAATCAGAGGGAATATAATAGAGAGAAGGTTTAGGCCCTTCATTTATGGGCTTTACAGTACACTATCATTGTCTTACGTGTATGTGAAGCAACTTGTGATTTTAAGGCACATTATAAACAAACAGTCTCACATATGTACACGGACATGTATTTTAATTCTTTTAGAGTAAAATAATATTTTAAAAATAGCTTTTAAGTAACTGTATGCCAAAAAAGCATTATGGGCTTGAAACAGCTAAAAATCTCTCTCAAAGTTTTACACGCATGTATTTATTCCACAACGTGCTGTTTTAATACTGCAAATTGTTTTATGATTTTGTCTCATAAGGTCCTTCTATAACTATTACTAAAAGATTTACCTGTTGCTCAGTTCCTTAACTCAATTTTTGTTTTGTTTTTGTTTAAATCATTGCTCTGGGAAGCAGCTGAGGATAAGGGGTTCAGTATACAGGCTGCCCTGAGGAGTGAGGACTACCCCAGCCCTCTCTCACTGCAGTAGCTTGGTGCCAGGTTGAAATGCCTCTCCATGGCTGCTGCAGCTCCAGTGGGCACGGCTAGGGGAAGAGGTGCACATCCCCAGCCCGGGCAGATCCAGGTTCGTCTGCCTCTATGCCCCCCAGCCAGAGTAAGGAATGCAACAAATTGTTCATTTCCCCTCATTCAGTGATGAAGGGGAAGAGACAGCAATGTTCCTGTATGAATCTGAGGGGAGGGGGGCACACATAGGGGAATGGGCAGATGCCCCAGCCCCTCTCACTTGACTGGTCATTCTGTCTCTTTTTTCTATGGTTCTATGATGGTTTCCATTCTAGTCACATCCCACTTTCTTGGCACAACCAAACCCTTACCTTGGTTTAAGTTGTAAGAAGAAGTTGCATACCCAATTTGGTGGTCCTAGCTTTTATGTTTAGGAGGAGGAGTTGAACAAACAAACACATACACGGCCAGGCAAACTCTCTCAAATATACAGTAGAACGGGGATCAGCAACTTTTCAGAAATGGCATGCTCCAGCATACCCTCCTGCCCTGGGCCATGCCATTCTCCATCACGTGCCCTGCTTGGTCTCCTGCCCTGCGCTCCATTCAGTTCCCGTTTTCTGCCTCCCCAAGGCACAGGGGAAGGTAGGGTGGATAAGGCAGCGCATGCATTGCTGTGGGGAGGGGAGGAGCAGCGTGCACACGCTTCCCCGTAAACCGAATCCAGTGTGGAGCCTCAGGGCTTCGCACCCATAGGAAGCCAGCACTGGCTCCAATCTTGCAGGGGGCACGATGTGGATTGCCTGCACGGGCTCCCCATTGTGGGTGAAGGGGAGCCCATTCATTGCGCATGCCACTGAAAATCATCTTCAGTGCCACTTATGGCATGCGTGCCGTATGTTGCCAACCCCTGTAGCGGCTAGTGGACAGGAATTTAAACTTTTTTTTAATTACAAAAAAGGTTATGTTGACACTTACCTTGGTTTCTCATTGGATTTGTCAGCAGAGCAAGAAACGGCAATAGTTGGGTCTGAAGACATAACGGTGTCAAACAGAAACTTGAGAATAGAGATTTTGCAGCAAGGCAGTTTTCTTGATACTATAAAATTAAAAAAAAAAAACAGAAAAAAACATACTACCTGCACGCTTAATTAAGATTAAAAAAATAAAAAAACCCCACATTTCCGCTTTTGTATGTATAATTATGTAGTTTACTATATGTTATAAACTGTAATGAATGTTCACCCAAACAATCTGCAACATCCAAAACATAATAAGTTGTACCCTCGCCTATTGGATTGTTCTTCAGACAGCTAATAAGGGGTGAGAGTTGAGACAAGAGATAAGCAACCAGGTTTAATTAAAAATCAAACAAACAACATCATTAAGATAGGGATGTGAAGGACTAGTCGACTATCCAGTAAGCAAATGCTTATCGGATAGTCGACAGGATAGTCAACTAGTCGCTTCCTTCCTGTCCCTTGCTGCCTCTATTAGACAGAGGAAGCAAGGGCAGGGGGAGAAGAAGGGAGTACTTCAAAGCGTCAGCGCTGCACAGAGCCCGGGGCCAGCTGCTCCGTGCAGCGCTACCACTTTGAATGCCACAGGGAGCCCAGTGTCAGGCTCCTCACGGCATTTCAAAGCAGCGCCACATGGAGCCCGGGATCAGGTGGGGAGTCCCCTGCTGACCCCAGGTCCCGCATGGCACTGCTGCTTTGAAATGTCCCCTGCTGACCTTGGGCTTCGCACGGCACTGCAGCACTTCAAAGCTGCAGCGCCGCATGTAGCCGAGGGTTAGCGAGGGAGTCCCCAGCTGACCCCAGGCTTCGGCACTTTCACCTCTGAAGTGCGGCAACAGCCTTAGGACTGTTGCTACACTTTAAAGGCGGAGGCGCCCTATCGACTAATCGAATAGTTGATACAAAAATGTTGATACAATCAACTATTTGATTAGTCAATTACCAGATACTTACATTAAGTTTATTTCCTTCAAATCTGTCTTGTGTTTCTCTTGTGTTTCTGAAGACTCCTCTAAGTGAATTATAGAATGCCTCATTAAGGTCAACAATCTGTGTGCCAGGACAAGGCATTTTTAAATGAAGTATACATTTTTTCAAGGGCCTTGTAACAGTATAGTTGAACGGTTTATCACAGACATGTAAAGCACAATAATAGTAAGGGAAACAATTATTCACCTTACAAATCAGATTCAGATGGCTTAAGGGGCATGAGTCTGACTTCATTTACAACACATTTCACTATATTTCTGTTGCACTAACTTTCTATCTCATTAACTTGCATTTCAAGGTTTTCAAATACGTTGATTTTGGGTGGAAAACAGGCTGGGATCTCTCATTATTTTCTAATTATTAGAAAATAAGGCCATGTCTAAACTACACCCCTCTCAGCAAGGGGATGTAAATTAGATTCATCAGATGTGCAAATGAAGTGGGGATTTAAATATCCCACGCTTCATTTGCATAATCACATTTGGGCACCATTTCGAAACTGAAACCACGGCTTAGCCGTGGTTCTGCCAACAGCGGGGTGATTTTTCAACAGATCCTGTACTCCTCAAAAAACGAGGAAAAGGAGAAAGGGAAAGGAAACAGGAAAGGAGTCCAGGAGAGCTGGCAATATTTTAAAGAAGCCTTATTAAAGGCACAGGAAGAAAGCATCCTGATGCACAGCAAGGAAAGCCAATATGGTAGGCAACCAGATTGGCTTACCGGGGACATCCTTGGTGAGCTTAAACACAAAAAGGAAGCTTACAAGAAGTGGAAGCTTGGACAGATGACTAGGGAGAAGTATAAATATATTGCTCGAGAATGCAGGGGAGTTATCAGGAAGGCGAAAGTGCAATTGGAATTGCAGCTAGCAAGGGATTTGAAGGATAACAAGAAAGGTTTCTACAGGCATGTTAGCAATACAAGGGTCATCAGAAAAGGTGTGGGGCCCTTACTGGATGAGGGAGGTAACCTAGTGACAGATGATGTGGGAAAAGCTGAAGTACTCAATGCTTTCTTTGCCTCTGTCGTCATGGTCAAGGTCAGCTTCCAGATAAATGCACCAGGCAATGCAGTTTGGGAAGGAGGTAGACAGCCCTTGGTGGGGAAAGAACAAGTTAGGAACTATTTAGAAAAGCTAAACATACACAAATCCATGGCCCCGGATTTAATGCATCCGAGGGTACTGTGGGAGTTGGCAAATGTCACTGCAGAGCCTTTGGCTATTTCTTTGAAAACTTGTGGACATCGGGAGAGATCCCGGATGATTGGAAAAAGGCAAATGTAGTGCCCATCTTTAAAAAAGGGAAGAAGGACGATCCAGGGAACTACAGACCGGTCAGCTTTGCCTCAGTCTCTGGAAAAATCATGGAGGGGGGGGGATCTTCAAGGAATCCATTTTGAAGCACTTGGAAGAGGGAAAAGTGATCAGGAATAGTCAACATGGATTCACGAAGGGCAAGTTGTGCCTGACCAATCTGATTAGCTTCTATGAGGAGGTAACTGGCTCTGTGGATATGGGCAAGTCAGTGGATGTGATATACCTTGACTTTAGCAAAGTTTTTGATACGGTCTCCCACAATATTCTTGCCAGCAAGTTAAGGGAATATGGATTGGATAAATGAACTGTAAGATGGACAGAAAGCTGGCTAGACTGTCCGGCCCAACAGGTAGTGATCAACAGCTTGATGTCAGGTTGGCGGTCGGTTTCTAGTGGAGTGCCCCAAGGATCTGTTCTTGGATCAGTTTTGTTCAACATCTTTATGAATGACGTGGATGAGGGGATGGATTGCACCCTCAGCAAGTTCGCAGATGACACTAAGCTAGGGGGAGAGGTAGATATGCTGGAGGGCAGGGAGAGGGTCCAGAGTGACCTGGACAAATTAGAGGATTGGGACAAAAGAAATCTGATGAGGTTCAACAAGGACAAGTGCAGAGTCCTGCACTTGGGATGGAAGAATCCCAAGCATTGTTTCAGGCTGGGGACTGAATGGCTAAGTAGCAGTTCTGCAGAAAAAGACCTGGGGATTACAGTGGATGAGAAGCTGAATATGAGTCAACAGGGTGCGCTTGTAGCCAAGAAGGCTAATGGCATATTAGGGTGCATTAGGAGGAGCATTGCCAGCAGATCCAGAGAAGTGATTATTCCCCTTTAATCGGCTCTGGTGAGGCCACATCTGGAGTATTGTGTCCAGTTCTGGGCCCCCCACACTATAGAAAGAATGAGGACGCATTGGAGAGGGTCCAGCGGAGGGCAACCAAAATTATTAGGGGGCTGGAGCGCATGACCTATGAGGAAAGACTGAGGGATTTGGGTTTGTTTAGTCTGCAGAAGAGAAGAGTGAAGGGGGATTTGACAGCAGCCTTCAACTTCCTGAAGGGAGGTTCCAAAGAGGATGGAGAGAGGCTGTTCACAGTAGTGACGGATGGCAGAACAAGGAGCAATGGTCTCAATTTACAGTGGGAGAGGTCTAGGTTGGATATTAGGAAAAACTATTTCACTAGGAGGGTGGTGAAGTACTGGAATGGGTTACCTAGGGAGGCGGTGGAATCTCCATCCCTAGAGGTTTTTAAGTTTCGGCTTGTCAAAGCCCTGGCTGGGTTGATTTAGTTGGGACTGGTCCTGCCTTGGGCAGGGGGCTGGACTTGATGACCTTCTGTGGTCTCTTCCAGCTCTAAGTCTGTGTCTGAAAACAGTTACTGAATTTTTAGTATACTGCTAACATGAATAATCCCATACACAACATTACAAATCACAGCAGTTATATTTCCACATTTGAATATAAGTATCTTGAATGTGAAGTATTTACCTTTTTGTTGATTAAGAACCACTGGGGTTTATGAAAAGGCCGAAAACCCATTCCTCCTTGACAATGGGCAAAGGCTCTAGCAGTATTTGAATGTATCACACCTCTTGTAGCCACAGATGCACTGTATTCCCTGAGTGTAGGTCGTGACTAAAACAAAAGATGGCATTATGCAAATTGTGAAGTTTTCTGAATCAATGTGCAAGACTACAAAAACACTGCTGTATATTTGCAGCTCCTCATCCATGTTTGGAACACTCAAAAAGGATAAAAGCATGAACTGGCTTAGTTATTTCAAGTGAAAGGCATACTCTCCAAACCAATTTTTAAAATATATTCACCACAATCCTACAAGAACAGCACTCGAGGCAAGTATTTTGTTCACACTATTGTATGTTGTGGAAAATATTAATATAAAGCTTAACAAAAATGTATACAGCTGCTTAATATGTACACATTTAACATAGTTTATTATGCAGAAACAATTTTGACTACACCTTCAGGACAGTTATACTTACATAGTTGTAAATCAATTAAAACATTGATAAAAGGTAAACAGCTAGGTTATTTTCTTTTATTATAAATCAGGAAGTATCCACTGATATGTGGCTGCTAGATAGGAAAATTAAGAGGGAAAATGAATCAAACTTACATTCCAGTTACTACAGAGGAAGTCAGCAGTACTCAAATATTCACTGGCTCTCACAAGATCATCTATATCGGTGAAAAAATCTACATAGTTTTGGTGAAGATATAAATTAAATAGGTCTCCAGGCATGTGTGACTTTTCTACAATATCCTATTTAATTAAAAAAATACAGAAGTAAGTCTATGTTCTGCACAATGTGAAAAGAGAAGTGTCATGTAATGTTCATTATTAATATATTTATTTTATTTATAATTATACACACAGTAAGTGACAAAAAGTGTTGCATCCATCAAACAGCATAAAAGCCTTTACCTCAGGTTGAACAAGTAACATGTCTCTTTCATATTCAGATAGGTGAGAGGGTAACCGAGGAAATTCTGAATCAGATAATGGCTCTCCTGTAAGTCAATTAAATAATGCCAGTCTTTAATATTAAATATAAAACAATGCTGTTTGTAATGAACCTTAACCATAAACCAAGAATAAAATCCAATCTCTTACTTCATATTTAAATTTATGGTATGAAAGAGGGGATGGGGTAAGGCTAGAGATGTATAATGTAAAATAGCGTTATCAGTTTACAGAATGCTGAGAATTAAGTCTTTTTTTCCTACTGGTTACTGTGTTGGTTTTTAATTGCTAGGAAAAGCCTAGAGCCAAAGCCACTGCTTGCAAAAGCAAAGGAACACCCCCTCAGTTTTTAGTGAATTAGACCCCATGTTATGTTAATGTATCATATCCATGAGAACAGGTTGTACAACTGTTAACTTTAGCAACTAAACAAGATTATATTCACTTCACACTTTTCAGATTTATAAACAAATGGCCTCTTCTTTATCAGGCACTTCTTGGCAGCGAATAACTGCTTAGATTAGGCATACTTGGTTTTAACTGCCAGGAAATGCTTGATCCAAGTATTACTGCTTAATGAACTTATACTAGACAGTCAGCAATATGGAATTTGTTATATTATAGGTAGGGCTGTCGATCAATCACAGTTAATTCACACAATTAACTAAAAAAAATCACGATAAATTGCAGTTTAAATCACATGGTTAAACAATAGACTATCAATTTAAATGTATTACACATTTTTGGGTGTTTTTCTACATTTTCAAATATGTTCATTTACAATACAGAATACAAACTGTACAGTACTTACTTGGTATTATTTACAATTACAAATATTAGCACTGTAAATGTGATATAGTATTTTTCAGTCGAATGCTCATGAATACTGTAGTGCAATCTCTTCATCATGAAAGGGGAACTTACAAATGTAGAATTGTGTAAAAAAAACCTGGATTAAAAAATAAATCAAACCTACAAGTCCACTCATTCCTACTTCTTGTTCAGCCAATTACTAAGACAAACAAGTTTGTTGACATTTACAGGAGATAATGCTGCCTGCTTCTTAATTACAATACCATCTGAAAATGAGAATAGGCATTCGCATAGCAATTTTGTAGCTGACACTACAAGGTATTTACATACCAGATATTAAAATTTCCTATAACTCTTCATACTTCAGCCACCACTCCTGAGGATATACTTCCACGCTAACGACGCACATTAAAAACATAATTCTTTCATTAAATTTGTGTAGAACTCCCTGGGGGAGACTTGTATGTCTTCTGCTCTGTTTTAGTCACATTCTGCCATATATTTCATGTTATAGCAGTCTTGGATGATGACCTAGCAAGTTTTTCAATTTAAGAACATTTTCACTGCAGATATGACAAAATGCAAAGGAGGTACCAAGGTCAAGTTTATTAAAATAATTACAGTAATCAAGCCAAGGTTTAAGAATCTGAAGTCTTTCCAAGATCTGAGAAGGATAAAGTGTGGAGCATGCTTTTGGAAGTCTTAAAAGGGAAACACTGTGATGCAGAAAATACAGAACTTGAACTACCAGAAAAGAAAATGAACCTTCTGCTGGTGGCATTTGACTCATATGATGAAAATGAACATGTGTTGGTCAACGCTGCTTTGGACTTTTATCAAGTAGAACCCATCATCAGCATGAATGCATGTCCTCCCTAATGGTGAATAAAGCATGAAGGGGCTTGTGAATCTTTAGTGGGTCTGGCATGTAAACATCTTGCAACACAGACTACAAGAGCTATGTGAACACCTGTTCTCTTTCAGGTCACACTGTAAACAAGAAGTGGGCAGCATTATCTCATGCAAATGTAAACAAGCTTGTTTTTCTTAGTGATCCGTTGAAGAGGAAGTAGGAATGAGTGGACTTGTAGGCTCTAAAGTTTGAGGTTTTATTTCTGAATGTAGGGTTTGGGTTTTTTTCCCCCACAATTTTACATTTGAAAGTTCAATTTTAATGATAAAGAGATTGCACTACAGTACTTTTATTATGCATTTTGAAAAATACTATTTCTTTTGTTTTTACAGTGCAAATATTTGTAATAAAAAAGTGAGCACTGTACACTCTATTGTGTTGTAATTGAAATACAATATTTGAAAATGTAGAAAATATCAATGTATTTAAATAGTATTTATTATTGTTTAATCAAGCACTTAATTGTGATTATTTTCAATGGATTACTTTCCATTAATTTTTAATCACTGGACAGCCCTAGTTACAGATTATTTGTGATATCATCAACCATTTGCAAAAAAATATTTTCTTGCACCTCACCATTTTCTCATAAACCCTTTGGGCTGGAGTTGGTTTTCTATGTCTATACAGCATCCAGCACAACTGGGCTCTGACCAAGTAGATTTCTAGAGGTACTCCAGTGTAAAAGTGTTAAATAAATAACTAAATTGTAACTTTTAAAAAAAAGGTATGTAAAAGGCGGACAGCCAATGAAAATCCAAGGTACAAGAAACAAACTGTTGTTCGCAACTGCTAATCTCTTCATGCTCTTGCTAATGATTAAACCAATAATTGAATTACAGGTAAAGTCTAAGAAATAATTTTGCAAATCCAGTGACTATCAACAGATCATTAATTGTTTCACATTTAAACAATGAATAATAGGTAAATAAAGTCCTCTTACTTTTGCAGTGAAGTATTTTCCCCAAAGCATGGAAAAGAAAGATGGAGGCATCTTTTCCACCAATAGCTTGTATCTCCTGGTTTTCTGAAATCTTATCAGCTTTCTTTTTCTTCTTGGTTCTGGATGCTTCTGTATTACATTTTAATGTAGAGTTCCCTTTTCTCCTTGACCATAAGTTGCTCTCTGATGAGTACTCTGTCAATCAAAGCAAAAAAAAAACCAGCTAGAATAAAGGGGGTACTAACATCTGTGAAATAAAAAGGGAGAGCTCCTGACGAGTCCATTTTCAGAACTGTATTAGCTCCCTTCTTACTATATTGTGAGTGAGAGAGAGAGAGAGAGAGAGAGCGCGCATTTGTTCAAGAACTCCTCCTAAACGGTAAGCGCTAGGACCACCAAATTTGGCAGGCAGCTTCCTCTTATCATAACTTAAAGCAAAGTCAGGGTTTGGTTGTGCAAGGATAATGGGATGTGCATGGAATTAGATTGTTTCTCATAAAATGGAAATGGAGAGTGGTCTGGCAGGAGGGAATTATACTCTGGAATGACTAGAGAGGGAAAGCAAGGGACCAGAGACAGAGAACAGGACAGGTATAACCCCATCAGGCCAGGAGAGGGCAGGGAAAGAGAAAGAGAAAGAGATAGCTATCTACTATATATTTCAGAAAACAACAAATGGTCTGGTATCATTTTATAGAGTAACAAAACATGTAGATGGTAGCATGAGTCATCTGAAGAAGTGGGCTGTGCCGACAAAAGCTCATGATACCATCTACATGTTTTGTTACTCTATAAAGTGCTACCAGACCATTTGTTGTTTTAAGTTTATCCTGTACAGACTAACTCAGCTAACCCCTGAATATGTCAGAAAGTTTGTCTGTCAGTCCTCGAGTTGGGGTACACACACGCCTCCCCCGGCCGTGCCAGCTGTAACTGCAAAGGACTAGCACTTCTCACCTAGCCCCATTCTGCTGTGGTAAGAGAGGGCTGGGGTTGTCCTCTCTTCCCAAGACAGCCTGTATATTGAACATCTTGTCTCTAGGCCCACCCCAGAACAATGAAGAAAAACAAAACTTATTTGACTTAAGGATCCGAACAATGCTGGGTAAATTTTCTAGTTAAATGACTGATTTTCATCTTGAAACAAATACAACTTCTGTTTCACGGATTTTAATGTGTTTCTTATTTATTAATAAGTAATGAACACAAGTACCAAGCTCATTTATTCTGCTACATAAGCATTTAAGCCAATTTCGTATTTGTAAGTTAGGCTAATACTAAAATGACAAAATGCTTATTTCAGTGTCAATATGAATGTCCCCTAAAAACTAAACACTCAAACATATATATTTAGTGGATAGTTCTTTTCCCCTACAAAAATGTATACACTTAAAAAAAAAAAAGCACAATAAACTGTCTCTCTGAATATTTTAGAGGGAAAAACATGAACTTTTAATCTGAAAATCAATAACTAGGAGGGAAAATAAAATTTAAACTCTAAATTATCAATCTAGAGACATAAATTACAAAATCATACATTTAAGAGGTTATGCAAATGTATATTAACAAAAGTAAATTAATGTGCAGCAAACCCTCAACTATCTCATTACTTTGTTTGTTACGTATGGGAGGACATTTCTAAAGCATGCAATGCTGGCCTCCAATGTAGAAAGCTCTTGAAAATCCCAACTTGTGGCATTTGTGGTAGCTCTGGCTACCCTATCATAGCCACTGCACACACATGAAGGAACAAGCAAAGTACATTTGAGATGGTAGGAAATAATTGAGCATATGATAACAAGTCTCTTTCTCCAGAAACAAGATGGAAAAAGTAATCTTTCATTGGACCAACTGCTGTTCATGAAAAACTCAAGCTTTCAAGCTTATGCAAATATCTTCTTTAGGTTTGGCCAATCATCATATTTGTTACACTCAGATAAATCACATTTTGACTTCCAAGCCAGTGCCTATATTTTTAATTTGAAGAATTATGCTGGCACCATCTATGGGTTCTTAATGTGAATTTCAACTCTTAAATTTTCACTTTTACAAAGCCCGTGTCATATTTCTTGAATGTGTATGGTATCTTGTTTCAGAGTTTCCACTGAAATATGGAAATATATATTTGGCTCTTCTTTCAGTCATTTAAAAATCTTTACTTACACCTCTCTTCTCCAAAGTTATGTATTAGCCTCAATAGTTGGTCAATATTAAGAAAAGTCCTTGCTGTTAAGCTAATAGTAAGTTAAGATGTCTAAGACAGACACACAGCGACAGTGTTCAAAGAAGTCCTCCCTACTATTCTATTGACAATGTAGATGTGGAAAGGGTTTTCTCCGAGGTTGACATAATTGGGTTAAAAAAATTAAAAAAGTGTGTCTGCCAGAGAATTGCTTAAATCAGCATTTCCCAATTTTATTTGGCCACAGAACCCTTTTAAACTCGAAAGAATTTTGTGAAACCCCCAATAACAGTCTTATATATGGAGCTGAAAAAATAGACCACAAATAAATAAGGATAATAATAAACAAATGCTAAACAAGGTCATGAGATAAACAGTCAAGAAAGCATGTGACCATACTGAAGTGAAGTATTAGCCAGAGCACTGCCTGCACACTTCCATACAAGCAACTGGTTTGACAGTTGAAGCTTCGACTTTGTCTGATGCAGTGCTTGTATATTCGTATTCAGTCACCCACATGTTCTACACTCTAAGAGTGAGTACAGGGATTTACGGTGGTATATAACAGGCGATCGCACAGCGCTGAATAGGGACATCATCGTCCCCACCCTCTGGCTAAGCTAGCATTACACAGGGACACTTATCGTGGCAAACACAAATGAAAATGGTTTTCTATAAAATTCATAAATACTTAAATATTATTATTTTTTTTTAAATCATAAAATGTTACTGTAATGGAATTTTCTCATGGAACCCTTATTTTCATTTCTGGAACCCCGGAGGTCCACGGAACACCATTTGGGAAACACTGGTTTAAATACTACCCATATGCTTGAGATGAAAAAGTTCTATATATTTACCTTTCAAAGACGAAAACTGAAGACTGTTTATTGCACTTCTAATGTCACCTGAACAGCCTTTACAAATCAACTCTAAAGAGCTTTTATCAGGGACAGCAAATTTTTCTCCATTCTACAAGACAAAGCAAAAATAATTGCAATATCTGAAGTAAAATAACTTTCAAATATTTACTGCATACCCAAGGCCCATTGCTGAGAGTGTGGAGTCCATCTGTGATATCACCATTGTAAAAATAATTTGCTTTATGCGCTTTAGCAGCTGCTTTTAGAACCACAGAACACTAGAACTGGAAGGGACCTCAAGAGGTCATCAAGTCCAATCCCCTGCCCTCATGGCAGGACTAAGCATTATCTAGAATGATCATCCCTGACAGGTGTCTGTCTAACCTGCTGTTAAAGATCTCCAGTGATGGAGATTCCACAACCCCCCTAGGCAATTTATTCCAGTATTTAACCACCCTGACAAGCAGGAAGTTTTTCCTGATGTCCAACCTAAACCTCTCTTGCTGCAGTTTAAGCCCATTGCTTCTTGTCCTATCCTCAGAGGCCAAGGAGAACAATTTTTCTCCCTCCTCCTAGAATCATAGAACCATAGAGCTGGAAAACACCTCAGAAGGTCATCAAGTCCAGCCCCCCGCCCAAGGCAGGACCAATCCCAACTAAATCAATCAAGCCTGGGCTTTGTCAACCCAGCCACTCCTTATAACACCCTTTTAGATACTTGAAAACCACTTCATGCCCGCTCTCAGTCTTCTCTTTCCTAAACCAAACATGCCCAGTTCTTTCAGTCTTTCCTCATAGCTCATGTTTTCTAGACCTTTAGTCATTTTTGTTGCTCTTCACTGGACCTTCTCCAATTTCTGCACATCTTTCTTGAAATATGGTGCCCAGAACTGGGACACAATATTTCAACTGAGGCCTACATACAGAAGAATTTTCAAAAGTCACCTCAGGAATTAAGACAGACTCTTCTCAATGGATCACTGCTTATGGCAAACAAGACACGTCTGAAAAATTTATCTTTGCATTACAAGAAAACAGGGGTGAAACCACAACATAATCAACACTAATATTTTTGATTTAAGATCCTAAAATATTTTGCTGTCATCCTAGTACCATGTGGAAGTCAAGCAGCATTTGATGGCTTACCATACTTGCTTCTGCTGTAGCTATTCGATTAAGAACTTTCACCATCATTGTTGGAGCCACAGGATTAAAACTAGCAAATTCAATAAGAAAAAGCTTTCATTAAATGATTGGCTCCATACTTAACCTTCTGGTCAATTTTATGCACCGAATAATTTCTTACCTTATACTAGATATACAAAATTCTTCCTGAATTTCCTTTGGAAATAATAACCTTTGGTTGCTACCTCCACTGAGACTGTCTGAGATTATAAATACAAGGGGACATCTACTTGTCCGCACAAACCTCCTAAAACACAAAATAAGCATAACAAGGTTCACAAATTCTAGTTTATTGGCAGTTAAGGATTTCAGCCCACAAGCAAATTACTGACAACTCACCTCAGAATTTCATGTAAACTATCAGGGTCACGATAAAACTGGTTAGGCATATCCTATTGAAAACAAAATGAAGTACTGTAATTCAAGTCTATTTGTTCTCTGCTAGTGGACTAAAAGTTAAAGCCTTCTATGAAGAGAGAGAGTTTTTCTCCTGTCCACACTGGATTCAACCAAAATTCAACATGTGGTTAGATAAGCTAAATAAATGTGTAGTTAAATAATTTTTAAAATAAACTTAAGATAGGAACAAAGGAGTAGAAGAAAATAATGGTTCTGTGCCTTTTTCCTCCTTTATTATGGATTAAGAGGGCTGAGAATTTTCTTGCTTTCCACAAATATGTTACTTTGTGGGGGGTTTTGAAATTAGGAATTTAGATCTTATCTACTTTGCTTTTCATGGAGATTATGGAGGACTAGAGAAATAGGTTACTTATGAACTCAGAAAGATCATGTCAAAGAAACATGACTGACAAAAGAAGTAATTTTCATTCAAACTGTATTTAAATATGTGTTAAACAAAAATGCCTGAACAAATAATTGGAAGAAAAGATTAAAAGATTATTTTCCTCCTCCCGCCCCACAGTGAGGGCAGTGAAAGATCCAAACTCACATGCCTTCCAAGGAAGTTCCACAACAAAACAAGGAAGACAAAACAGCAAAAGAAGAGGATACAACCACAAATAATTTCACTTTTCAGGCTACATTTAAAGCTATATACTGAAACTTAGTGGGAGAGCTGCTCTTCAATGTGGTTTTCAGCCACTCTTTGGTAGCATACTCACTTACTTTCTATGGCCAGAGATTAAAGCAACTTCTGCTTTCCAATCAACTCACATGGGTATAACTAAAGCCAGTAAAACAGGTTCAAAGAAGACTGCAGAACTTTAATCTGTGGTACACTGACCCTTGAGAAACATAATATCCATTTAACAAATAATCATCAATCACAGATTTGAATAGCACACTTTTGCCACCTTTGACTCACTCCTCGAAACCACATCTCTTCCTGCCTCCACTTCTCGCTGCACGGGAGCTCAATTTCTTCCAAAAGAAAACTATTATGAAGTAACTTTCTTTGTTACCTAATCTTGTCTTCCTTTCCCCTCCTATGACCAGAAGTTTCTTGTCTGCTCTCACCCTTCAATTTTTTCCATTCATCTGCTTATCTCCCATGCATCCATCCACTCACATACCTTCCCTTATTTTTCTCCTTAACCTCTCATTCTACTCTGGCTCGTTCCTTCACAATACAAGCATGCTTCAAACTAGTGTTTCCTCTAATTTTTCCCACCCCTAAGCAGAACAAATTTTTGTTATGTGCACCAATATGGAGGTAATGTGACATCTTCATATTGGTGCACATAACAAAATTCATGTAGTGGGGATGGGACCAAAGGGTTCTGAGTATGGGAGGAGGCTCAGGCCTAGAGCAGAGGATTGGGGTGCAGAGGTGAGGGCTCTGGCTGGGGGTGCAGGCTGTGGTGTGGGGCTGGAGCAGAGGGTGTAGTACAAGGGAGCTGGTGGGCCGAGCCACCTGGGCCATAGCTGTGTTTGGGTCAGGAGAGAAGTGCTGGTTCAGGCTGTCCTTCCTCCAGCCACAGCAGACTGGAGGCTGAGAGAGGCTGGAGGGGGGAGGAAGGGCAGCCCTCCTTCCCACCTTGGGCCACACAGCTTACAAGAAACTTAGCTTCAGACTCTCCCATCTTAAAAATTCCACCTTTAGCCAGCTTCTCCATTATTGCTTTTTTTCTTCCATCGCTAAATTCATTGAAGGCATTGACTACAATCACTGTATGGAGTTCCTCTCCTCCAATTCCATCTTAGATCCTCACCAACCCAACTTCCATCTTTTTCACTGCAATCTTGATCCTTCTAGACCTGTCAACCACTTTTGACACAGTCGGCTATACTCTTCTGATAATCTTGCCCCCCCTTATGGTGTGTCTAGACTACAGGGTGTTGTTTTTTTTAAGTGGCCTTTTTTCGAAAAAACTTCCCCAGCATCTAGACTGCTGCTGCATTCTTTCAAAAGTAAATCAAAAGAACGCAGCAGTTTTTTCTACTGCGGAAAACTTAGTTTTACGAGGAATAAAGTCTTTTTTCGAAAGTACTCTTTCAAAAAAAGGCGCTATGTAATGCAAACTGTGCTTTTTCAAAAAAGAGCATCCAGACTGCCTGGGTGCTCTCTTTCAAAAAAGCGGCTTGCTTTTTCGAAAGTACTGGTTGTAGTCTAGACGCTCTTTTTCGAAAGAGGCTTGCAGTCTAGACGTAGCCATAGTTTCCTTTCCTGGTTGTTCTCCTACTTCTCTAATAGCTCCTTCATACCCCTCTAGATTTCTGTGGGGGTTCCATGAAGATCTGTTCTTGGTCCTTGACTCTTCCCTGTATATCTTTTATCTTCATAATCTCATTGCATAAAAACGACGAGTCCTGTGGCACTTTAAAGACTATCAGATTTATTTGGGCATAAGCTTTCATGGACAAAGATGTCAAATGCATCTGACCGAGTGGGCTTTTGCCCATGAAAATGTATGCCCAAATAAATCCTATAGTCTTTAAAGAGCCATGGGATTCCTCGTCGTTTTTACAAATAACATGACAATAGTTAGACTTCCAATGTGCTGGGACCATAATCTTTCACCTTGAACAATACTGTTTCATTGTACTGACTGTACTAAATCATCTTTTTTATCTGGTCCTATACTTAAAACATAAGCTTTCTGGGGTAAGGGATTGTCTTTTTTTGTCCTTAGTTTGTACTACAGTATCTAGCACAAGGACATACTGGTACATGATGAGGGTCTCTATGGTAATATAAGAATATAACAATTTCAAGCATTTTACTTACCTCAATGAGAATAAGTTTATTATCAGCCTCTGGGGATTCCCCTAACATCTGAAGTTTGTTATACTTATTTGCTCTTAATAGAAAGTCTTGAAATAATACAGTCTGGGCCTGACTGGGAAGCATCTGAAAACTGGATTCTGAAAAGTACAATTCATTAAAAAAAATCCCATATTATTTCAAATATTATGAAGACATACAAGAACCATCATCTTCCATTGATATTTTCTGTTAATGACTATTTAACAGTTCACTGTCAAGTATATTTCAAATCTCTTTTCCAGTGCAACAGATCTGCCTAAAGCCCTCTGACGCATTTAATTCTCACTTACTGGATTTAGTCGTGCTTAGGACATTATTCAGGCCCTCTATACTACAGTGAATTTCTGCCCAGTGAACAGTCCTTTTAGAAAAACAAAAATACCTTTCAAACCAAACCTAAAAAATAGAATGCTGTGTTTTGGCCTTAATTTGACATTGCACATCAAACAAATGCATAAAACAATCTTTTTGCCAAGTATATTTTCTGCCATCAGATCTCTCAAAAAGGAATTTAAAGTTACTCCTTATTTAATAGTTGTCAGGTGTTAAAAAATCTTTACAGTTAAGTTACTATAAAAATAGCTGATGGAAAATTACCATAGTTAACAGCATCCTTGAAATCTTCTTTTCTAAAGTCTAGAGATATTGGGTTGGTCCATTCTTGCACCAGAACATGAAGTTCCTTAGCTAATATTTGTATAGTTGCAGACTTTCCACAGCCGGGGGGTCCAGTTAGTACTAAAATAGAGCCACCCTGTTTAAAAAAAAAAAAAAAGAACACTATAAACCAACACTCAGATCTCAGATGAGACAGAGAAGAAATGCTAAGTTAAGGTTTCTGTTCTTTTGTATAACTTTTTTTTAATTAAAAACCTGATCTTTAAAATCAGAAAGTGTGTTAATTTTATACATACCACATGGAATATTTAAGCCTCAATTCTACATCCACTCTCAATGTCAAAAGGACTCCTCATGGATGCTAAATGCATAGCCTAAGTAGATCTGGCCACATCAATAAAGATTCTAGCATGAATAACAATCCCCATCCCTAACCCATCACAAATTTTAAATTGTTTTACTTATGTAGGATAAGTATAAAAATAAAAGAATTAAAGGTAGCTTACATCTGGGTAAGGAAATAAATGTGCTGTAAAGAAAGGGTTTGACTAGCAAGTAGAAGGAAGACCATGAAAATAAAAAGTGACGGGGTCAGAAGGAATGAAATAGGGAGGGTGTCTGCTCCAACAAATAAATAATGAGGTAAGGGGAAGTTTCTAAAAAGTAGGCCACTGACTGCAAGGATGACTGCAGATCATTGTAAATCACAGAAAAAGAATCTATCTTAAAATGAGCCAACACAGCCCTTACCCACTCCAAACACGAATGTTAAAGCCCATGTGATCCCTGGTGCAATGGAAAAAGGAGGGCAGAAAAAAACCTTGGGGAAAAAAGGAGGTTGTAAATCTTACCCAAATTAAAACTGGAAATAAGGGTGAAATGTCTTCAATTATTTTTTAAGCTGAAGTCAGTAATTGACAATGATATCACTCATTTGTTGAAACACCAAAGACAAACTCTTAAAGGGTTCACTGCTAATACTTGCCTCTCCATACTGAAGTTGACCAGAATGGGTCTAAGCACTCCTGGGTTTAGCCCATTTGGAACTATCTTGATGCTTATTAATGTTTTGTTACTGTTTAGACGTAGTACGCTTTATTATTTAGGCTTTTTAGACATATTTAAAGCAACTGCATAAACCTTTCGATTTAATATAGGAACGTATGATTACATTGGAGTTTGGTAATTTCCCATACTAATAATTCCAACACTTTATATTTTAGATAATTCAAAGTAGACTACATTTTAATACTTTGCTGGAACAAGTTGACTAGTTTTATTTTCCCTTCTTTGAAAGTATCAAGTATGTATAAATGGCAAAGGCAGGCTACCAAACTAGCTGAACCACTGATTTGATGGGACAAGTTTTATAGTCTAATTTTCAGTGTTAAAATATATTTTTGTCAAGTTAACTTTAATAAGCATCTGTATGCATGTGTCTGTTATCTCTCAATGATCCAATTCACTCTGTCCACATAATCAGTGGACAGAAGAGAAAAGATAGCTTATCATAAATATTTTCTATTATTTTTCTCTGGATTATGAGTATGAGGTTAAGAAAGGAGGTGTGGACTTGCCATTTTAAAACACTATGCAAAATGGCCCACAGTTAGGGAATCTGAACATTCACATGCCTAGTAGCGTTTTGCTATAGATAAGATGTGAAATAATTTTATTTTTCAAGATTATCTACATTATAGATAGATAATTGTTTGAAATACTGTTTTGCCAATAACAAATTCAAGACTCCCACATAGGATGCTGCACATCAGTTCTGCTTTAAATGGACTTTCAGAGAAAATTCTTAAAAATCTGAGACTGAAAATAACCCAGTAGAGGCTGAATTCTCCATTCCATGTTCTACCAAACCTCCCTTTTGGCTTCAGTGGGAATGTTGAATGTACAAGGAAAGCAGGATAGGGTCTTTTTTCAGGGTCTCTAGACCAGTGGTTCCCAAACTTTTTTAGACCATAGACCGGCAAACTCATTCAAAAACATCTGGTGGACTGGCATAGAGACATTTGCATATTCATTATGGTAATTAATTTATTTACATATTCATAATGGTAATTGGTTTTAAGCAGTCACGTGTTATTTTACATTGCATCTGTAACCACACAATAAATGTCATTCATTGGCCTTAGTCTGTGTGCTGATTCCTATGCACTTAATAATGTAGTTTAGTTTTTAACAAACAATAATAGCTTAGATCAGGGGTCAGCAACTTTTCAGAAGTGGCGTGCCCCAGCATACACGCCTGCCCTGGGCCGTGCTGCTCTCCCAGGAGGGGGGAGAGGGGCTCTCCACCGCATGCCCCACTTGGTCTCCTGCTTTGGGCCTCCCTGGCGCACAGGGGAAGGTAGGGTGGATAAGGCAGCATGCGCTTTGCTCTGGGAGGGGAGGAGCAGAGTGCACTTCCCTGCAAGCCAGATGGAGCCTTGCAGTTGCCCTCCCCCACTGGAAGCCTGTTCATTGTGTGTGCCACCAAAAATCATCTTGTGTGTAAGTTATGGCACACGTGCCATATGTTGCCAACCCCTGGCTTAGATTTTATTTTTCCTATAGTTTTATCAGTGAATGCAGAGTTATACAGTAGGAAAGCTGTGCCAAACTAATAGTGAAGTATCCCTTCCCCAAATAATGTGAAGTCTAAAGGCAAAAAACATACAGTGTGGAAGATCAAAATCATGCAGGCCAGCCCCCCAGAACAGATCCGGCTCTGTCACCCCATCTCAGCCACCTGGGTAGTGCCAGGGGGTCCCCACACTAGCTGATAAAGGCAAAGGCAGTTGATTGCCATTGGAAATCAATGAGAACTGGGTACCAAAGGACAGATCTACATCCAAGGTTTGCCAATACAGCTGTACCAGCAAACCCACCTACTGAAGATGCAGCTTCTACTGACAAAAAATGCTATTTCTGGTAGATCTTATACAAGTTCCCCAACCAAAATCAGCTATACTGGCAAAATTACTTTTATGCTGGTATAATTGTGTCTGTGCTAGGGTACTTGGAGTATAGTAATATCATGAAGTACAAAGGCATCCCACTCAGCAGACAGTAACATGCCAGCTAAAATTTCAAGGAGATTGTTGGCCTGAGTCCATTTTGTGCCATTAAAAAACTCTCCATAAAAATCTTGGGGCAGATCCTCAGCTGGCATAAATCATTGTGGGGAAAGGCTCCCATCAAGTGGGAAGGGAGGAGAACAGGCTCACCAGGGCAGCTGAGCTTCACAGCTGCCCTCCGCACAGTCCTGCCAGGTGGGCCGTGTAGTGGCCACCAGAGCTGGAACCAGGGGGTGAGGCCCCGTGTTCTGAGTTTCAAACAACCAACTTAAAAATGAACTTTTGGAACACAACCCATTTGTAAGTTGGGATTTCCTCTGTGAGGATGGTTATCTCACAAACAAAGAACAGAGGCCCTCACTTACTTCAAACCCCATCAAGCCAATTTGTTTTCAGATACACATCAAGAAATATCTTGTTTATCTTGAATCCCATGAACCAGCATAATTAATTCTGTTTCAGTGATGTGGAGATTACTTTATCTAAACTCTAAAAGAGCTCTTACATCATTTATATGATTACTACAAATTCAGCTTCTTACAACTCATTAATTAAATAAGAAATTTTTTAAAAGAAAATTTATGGACTACCTGCTTTGGTTGCCTTTGAAATATATGAACTTTTAACCATGTTTCAACTTCTTCAATCTTCTTCTTATGTACAGCAAGCTCATTCTAGAAAGATGAGAAAGAATAGAAGAAATGCATATAAACTCTAATTTATGAGCTTTCATTAATACAGGTTAAGAATATTAGGGATATTAGATATTGCTAGTGGCTACACAGTTACTAAAATGCTCCCCCTGGGGGCAGGGCCAGCAGCCAGTGTGTTCCCAGGGAACCCTCTGCTATCCCACGCTGCTGCCTCTGTATCAGAGGCAGCAGCACAAGGTGGCAGGCAGGAGCCAGTCTGCAAGGGGAGCCTATTTAAAAATCAGCTCCCTATGCACAATAGTTTCCACCTGCTTCCCGTGCTGCAACCTCTTATACAGAGGCAGCAGGATGGGGCGGCAGCAGCCCCTGTCTGTGGGGGGTCCCTGAGCTCCCCATGGACAGAGGCTGCTCCAGCATCCCATGGAGCAGCCTCTGTCCACAGCAACCCTAGACCTGGTTCCCTGTATCAAAGGCAGCAGTGTAAGGTGCCAGGTGGCTCCCCTGCATGTTCTTCATTTAAAACTCAGACCAGTGGGCTAGAACTGAGCCAGCCTGCCGGTCCAAGTTTCAAATGCAGAGCACATGGGAGTGGTGGTGGTGCAGTAAACCAGGACTGTTAACCAATAAGCGATGCTTATCAGTTAAATGGTTTACCAACTAGCAGCTAACATCCCCAGTATTTATGTTTGTAAAAACACCAAACAAGGTGCTTATATGAGAATGACGTGGCTATCCTTAACATAATTTAAATACATACTTCAAATTGCTGTGCTTAGCAACCCATTACAAATTGCTTTCTCTAACAACTCCAATTCCTACCACTTTTCAAAATATCAAGGAACAAAGATGTGCCCTGAAGTGATCTGTTAAGTAGACATAGGTTTGTTATTTATATAGACACACCTACCAAGCCATTTCAGAGGAAAATTATTTTAAAAGCATAAGAATGTTAATTTAATACTCCACAGATTTTGCCACACTTTTCTGCAAATTTGCAGTTACTCTGATTATTCACCTTCTAATTCAATTACACTCCACAGATAAAATATTCCAACAGATACAACTTACTGTAGTACGCGCTTATATCGCAAGATTGTCCATTCTGAGACTGAAAGTTAATACACACACTAACATATTTGAAATACACTAATAAAAATGCAAATTCTGTAAATAAATAGCTGTTAAAACCTAAGTTTATCTTGCTGATAGTTGGAACAGTCAACTAATAAATCCGATTTTGCACTGGTGCAAGACAATCGAACATTGAGAAGCTGTACTCTGGATAGGACTAGTTTGAGAAACAGAACAATTAGTAAGTTGCACAAAAATGACTTATCCCTTACCACATTTAACACTTGGAATACTTCTCATACCTGTGTTCCTGGTTTGTATTTATCCACCCATGGTTCATTTTGAGACTGGTTTTGATTTTGTTTTGAGCAATCACAAATGTGATCTATTGAAGAGGACTTTCCCTTGATTCTGCCCAGAACTCTGTTCTTGCTATTTTCTGGAAGAAAGGAATGATCTTCTCTCTTCTGATGCTGATTATCGTCCCCATGTGATTTCACAGGAAGGGTACTACATAAAATATTTGTGTTCCCAAAGAAATCATCAAATGAAGGTGCCACCCAATCTGTTACCTAACAAAACATATATTGGTGAAGGTTAATCTCAGACAGAACTTTATTTTTTTTTACTCTACATTCAGCTGTCATTGACTCTGAATAACTTAGCATTATCTTTCAAGTATATAAATTTACATATTTTCAATAACAACCAGTCATTTTCATTTATGAAAATAATATAATGAAATGCCATAACTGAAAAATAATTGAAGAGTGAGTTTGAATGCTTGTCTCTTGCAACCAACAGAATTTGGTCCAAATGATATTATCTCATTTGCTTTGTCGCTTTAATATTTGAGAAGAAGCTCTTTTGGTTTGCTCATTCTTACTTATGTTCTACAATGAAAGCCCCCTATGCACCACAGGACACTGGACCTAAATTCCGTGGCAAGGAAACTGTATCAGAACACTCTGGTACAGAGCATGGGAAATTCTGGAGCAATTTTTTCATTCATTAAAAGGTCAAGGTATAGAATGAGATAAATATGAAAACAAAAAATGTGACAGCCTCTTTAATATTTTAAATTATTCAATTTATGTTGCCTCTATATTTTGAACGTTTGAGATGCTGCACATTTGTTTATTTGTGGGTGGGTGATGAGGGCAGGGAAAACAGAAGTTTGGCAGCTAAGTAAAAAATAGTTGAGCTTTGTTAAATGGAGAGATATGGCAATTAATTTGGGATCGTAGGTCAAGCATAATTACCACAAGTTTCTCCTACAGTGATCGGTAATGAAAAAGCTAATAAATTTGACTGACCCAGGTGGGGAAGTATACACATCTTACAACTATTTTTTTTATTGCCTGCCACTGATCAACCACTGGGCTAGAACCTTTTTTTAAAAACATTAGATTCTAAAGAACAATTCTGTGGATATTAGAACTAGGAATCACCAAATGAAATTAATAGGTAGTAGGTTTAAAACAAACAACAGGAAGTTTTTCTTCACGCAGCACTTGGTCAACCTGTGGAACTCCTTGCAGAGGAGGTTGTGAAGACCAGGACTTTAACAGGGTTCAAGAAAAAACTCGATAAACTGATGGAGGTTAGGTCCATCAATGGCTATTAGCCAGGATGGGTAGGAATGGTGTCCCTAGCTTCTGTCAGAAGCTGGGAATGGGTGCAGGAGAGGGATTGCTTGATGATTCCCAGTTCTGTTCACTCCCTCTGGGGCATCTAGCATTGGCCACTGTCCTTAATTAATAGTCAGTGTTACCTTTGATTTATATGGATTTTTCACTCTGCGTCGGTAAGGGGAAAATTTTTTTTGTATATGACTGAAAATCCAACGTTGTCACAGAGATTAAGGAACACCTGCATTACTTGGAACTTGTTTACATTTTTTAACGTTACCTTTCAAATTGTCTTCCTTTGTAAATGGTTCACTTCAAGCCCTAATGATGGCAAAAGCCAGAGCCAGGTATATAAAGACAACTCACATCTACCAGTACTTGACCCAACCTCAGATTTAACACAAACTATCACATAATATGAAATTAAGCCATTCCAAGAGAACATAAGAATGGCTATACTGGGTAAGAGTAAAGGTCCATCTAGCCCCGTATCCTGTCTTCTGACAGTGCCAATGCCAGATGTCCCAAAGAGCATGAACAGAACAGGTAATCATCAAGTGATTCCCTCTCCTGTCATCAAAGAGAACACTGAAATAAACTCAGGATAAACCCAAGGAATATATTACAAATAATCCTTTCCCTTTTTCTCCTTTCTTGCCTTCACTTAAGTCTCTGAGTAAGATATAAGGGTAGAAATGGTTTGTTTCTAATATTATACAATTATATGTAAATTACACACTTGTATTCAAGATGTGCTTCTGCTATAGCAAGAATAAAGCTCCATCTTGAACACCTAATCCAAAATAACTTATTATTTAAAAAAGTTTTATTTAGCAATTACCTACTTTGGTTGGCACTATCTTTCTTCTAGAAGAATTTTTTGACATCATTAACCTTTATCATTCCCATCCGCAGTGTATGACTAGTAGCACATTAAAGAAAGTGACCTGAAACAGAAAAGGGGCAGGGCAACAGACTTAAAGAATATTTCCTTCTTAAGAATGAGACTCTAAAGCACTTATAGACATTAAACTGTAACTAGTCTTTTAACTGAAACCTATGTGAATTTTAAGTGATACGCACAATTAAAAAATACATCCTATCTGTCCTAGAAAGAAGTTGGGGAGTCGGGTACAAGCCAGCTCCAGAGCGGGGGGGGGGGGGGCTCCCTGCAACTGAGTTATGCCCTGCACTGCCCCGGTTACAGAGACAACTTAAAGCTTCCTTGCTAGCACTGACTGTAGCCGGGTCCGGGCAAAGCCTAGCTCTCCTGACTCACTCATCGCTGTCGCTCAGGCAGTCAGGGCCCCCAACTGCACCAGAAGAGGGGTCCAGTCCCAGTGATCTCAGAGCCCCATCCCCACTGCTGTGATCACCTCGAGCGGGTCACGGCCCCATGGGGTGCTGGTGCGCGCGACCAGGCAGAGGCGCTCGCTCCACCTGCAGCCCTGCGGGGCTCAAGCTGCCGGGCGGCAGCGACCACGGGTCCCAGCAGCACAAACGCCTGGGCACAGCGGGACCTAACCCCTGAGTCACTCACTCCAAGCGAGGAGACGCACCGGCCGGGCCTGGAGCGCGCAGCCCCCGAGACCCCTCCCCTTAGCGCAGCGGAGTAGCGCCGGAAAAACCGACCCAGACTTTCCCTGCTACCGCCGTTAGGCAGGGACTTCCCACACGTCTCGGCACTTAGCTGCCCGCACAGCGCCTGACCCGCACCCCCGCCAGCGGAAACCCCAACAAACAAACAAAGCGGTGAAGAGGCACCTGCTGACGTCTTTAGTGTGCGCCGAGCCAGAAAGCTAGAGAAGGCCCCGGGAAGCGGCCCACGTGTCGCCTAGGTGACTAGTCTGCTTTGGTCTTCGGAGCCGGAGACGCTAAACATGCGGCGGCCCAACATCCTGCTCACGGGTAAGGGACCGCGGGGGAGCCGGAGCTGTGTGTTGCTGAAGCAGCCACATGGGATCCAGGGGCCACTCACACCAAGCTGGCTGAGCCGCGCGCCGCCATGTTGCACTTGCTCCCTGAGCGGGGTTCGCTGCTGTCCGGAGCGATCAGCCCGGGATCCTCAGCGAAGCAGCAGCCGCGTCTGCAAAAGTTACTTTTCTCCTCTGTCCCTGCCAGTGGGAATCTGGGACTAGTCATGAAGCTAGGGATCTGTTTTGGGTTACGTGGCTTAACGACTGCAAAGTCGAGTGAGCCTATTACGTGCTTTATTAATTTTGTGAGATCCATTACCAGGTTTTGATACGTCAGGCTGAGCATTCCCCCCCCCCCACACACACATTAGTTCTTTGCCGAGAATGGCAGTGATGCGAATGCTTTCATAGTGAGGGTTTCGCAGACTGTTGCAAGGAATTTACCATGGCTATATGTGGATACCAGATTCAGTTTGGGGTTCGTTTGAAATTGCATATTGTGAGTCCGATTTAATTTTTATTTGTTCATGCATTCATATTTGTATTTTCTTTCCTAGATTTCTTCTCCTTCTCCTCTGCTATATTGTGGGGTTAGGTGTGTGGTAGTAGTTATTTTGTTGTGGGTTTTTGTATGTATGTGTACTTATTTGGCTGATTTATTTAAACAGACATTTCTAGCCTTTATGATATGCACAGCTGACTCAGTTTCTTTAAATCTAACATTTATTTTTTTCTTTTAAGACATTTTATTATAATTGTGGTTCTGTTTATCCATGAGTTTAGGGTTGTGATGTACCATGGTGAATTTATTTGCTAAAATACTTATGTTAGGTATAATAAAATTACATTACAGTAATAATGTTCATTTAAATAATTTATCACTATATGTAATTTGTTTTATAGGTACTCCTGGTGTAGGAAAGACAACACTGGGTAAAGAGCTTGCAACAAGAGTAGGGGCAACATATATTAATGTGGGTGATTTAGCAAAAGAAGGTAGGTTGTATAACATAATACTCCATTGGAGCATTTGGAATATTGCTTTGAATAAGACAGACATGTAAGCAGTAGATAAGTACATATTAAATGTTCATTATTGTTGCTTAATCAAAATAGTACATTTTTGGATGGGTTGATGAGGGCGATGCACTTAAAAGAGCTTGTAATCCCTTCTTTTGAGATAAATACCAGACTTATATTCATATAAACTCTTTTAAAATAAAAGGTATTCATTGTTAAACAAATAGTCTAAAATGATGCCACCATCTTAACTGTGTATCTGTCCATCACACTGAGTGTATTTACGAAATGTGGTTCACGCCAGTGTCCATTATACAGTTTTTTTCTTACACTTTGCACTGTTTTCTTCCTTTCCTCACTTGCCACAAATGTGATGTGATGGTATTTTAGTGCTAAGTTCTTCATAGTACATACAAGCCAAGATAAGATCATAGGGATATTAACAAATTATATTTGGCAGCCTTCTCCTGTTCCCTTCTTTTTTATTTATCTTCCTCATGAGTATAAAAGCAAGAGTATGATTTAGTGCATAGTACTTGTATTTACTTGTTCCATTTTAACAACTATATTATGAGAAAATTAAGGTTGCACATTAAGGACACTCAGATCAGGAGATGCTAAAGCAGGGGTGGGGACTACATCGATCAACAGTCTTAGATCTCACCAAACTCAGTGATTGGGAAATAAAATGGCAAATGAAATTTAATGTTGATAAATGTAAAGTAATACACATTGGAAAAAATAATCCCAACTATACATGCAATATGATGGGGACTAATTTAGCTACAGCTACTCGAGAGAGAGATCTTGGCGTCATTGTGGACAGTTCTCTGAAAACATCCACTCAGTGTGCAGTGGCAGTCAAAAAAGCAAATAGGATGTTAGGAATCATTAAAAAAGGGATTGAGAATAAGACAAAAAATATCTTATTGTCTCTATATAAAACCATGTTATGCCCACATCTTAAATACTGTGTACAGATGCAGTCACCTCATCTCAAAAAAGATATATGGGTATTGGAAAAGCTTCAGAAAAGGGCAACAAACATGATTAGGGCTTTGGAATGGGTGGCATATGAAGAGAGATTAAAAAGACTGGAACTTCTCATCTTAGAAAAGAGGACTAAGGGGGATATGATAGAGGTCTATAAAATCATTACTGGTATGGAAGAAGTGAATAAGGAACAGTTATTTACTAATTCCCATAATATAAGAACTGGAGGTCACCAAATGAAATCAATAGGCAGCAGGCTTAAAACAAACAAAAGGAAGTTTTTCTTCACTCAGTGCACAGTCAGCCTCTGGAACTCCTTGCCAGAGGATGTGGTGAAGGCTAGGACTTTAAGAGGGTTAAAAAAAGAGCTAGATAGATTCCTGGAGGTTAGGTCCATCAATGGCTATTAGCCAGGATGGGTAGGAATGGTGTCCCTAGCCTCTGTTTATCTGGACATGGATGACAGGAGAGGGATTGCATGATGATTACATGTTGTGTTCCCTCTCTAGGGCATCTGGTATTGGCCACTGTTGGCAGACAGGATACTGGGCTAGATGGACCTTTGGTCTGACCCAGTATGGCTATTATTCTTGTTCTTATTCTTGACTACTTACCAGAGCAAGGGTGGCAGCATTAAGCCCCAAGACAACAGAAAGATAAACACTTGGGAAAGTGTTAACCGCATCTTTTTGAAGGTGTAGCAAGACTGACTGGTCACTATACTGCCCACCCTTAAACAATTACACCTGATATCCTTGTTTTCCTGAGCAGCTCTGCCACGTAGAGGCATAATTCAGTGCTAAAAGATTTGTGGCATGATAGATATTTTAATGAAGGGTGGATAAAAATTGATATTTTCAAAATGAATCAGCTATTTTATTTAAATAGAATTTTTTAAAATAAACGATTTAAATGTGAAATTCACAGCTTATGTAAAGGTCTAATTTATTGTCATTAATTAAAATCATCTAAATTAAATACCAGAAATAAAATTAAGTAGTACATATTTGCTGACAAAAGAAACCCCAGACCACTGAACTGGTGGAGGTCAATGGCTATGTACTAGACCAGAATTTGCATAAGTGCTAAACCATCTTTTGATAACGGTAGCCTCTTCTGAGGTGCAGAGAGAATATTTTCTTCATTTCAGTTTATTCAACAAGTTCATTTAAAGTTAGGAAACCAATTGGAAGTTGAAAAAGAACAAGCACTTGTTTTCCGCTTCTAATCTATGAATCAAACATTCTCTGCAAGAGGATGATATCTACTTGTTCTAAAATCTTGAATATCAGAAATAATCAGTTCAATTCACTAACTAATGTGTTAAACAAAGGAATTACTCTCTGAAATTAGTACAAAACACGTTTTGATAAACCTTTTTCTTATGTAGCTTATTAAGATGTTTTATTTAATAAAAATGCTGGTTTTATACATTTTAATTGACTATTAATCAAAAGAAAGCCTGACAGAAATCACAAATAAAAAAATTGGATTATTGTAAATTAAGCTATACAATTGCTTCAATACATGTGTATAGATGCAGTGTCCTCCTGGTTAGCAAATAAAAAAAAGGCACCAAATTTAGTGTCAACTCCATATTTATTTCCAAATCGGTACCAGCCAAGAAGAATCAATTGGTACCAGTCAAGAAGAATCAATTCTTTTCTTGAGGAAAATAATTAAAATGTTCAAATGTGAAACATGTTTAAAATCAGTCATTTAAATCAAGGTTTCCTGTTTGCTGATGTCAATCCATCTGGCTTTAATGTTCTATCTAATTCTTTTATCTGTATCATTTTTTTTAATTGAAAAAATCCTCTATAATAGATTTTTAAAGAATTTGAAAAGCAAACATAATTTTTATTGATGGACTGATGAACATAAATGTATTGTCAAACGCTATCATCTCACAAAACAACATTCTTTTTTCTGTAGGGGAATTATATGAAGGCTTTGATGAGGAATATGAATGCCCAATTTTGGATGAAGACCGAGTGAGTGTAACTTCAAAATTTAGCATAGTAGAGGTGGAGGGGGGATTAATTACAAAGAAGCCGCATTGAGTTTTCTTGTGCCTTTGTCTGATTTTTCTGTAGGTAATTGATGAATTAGAAGACAAAATGAATGAAGGTGGAGTTATTGTTGATTATCATGGCTGTGACTTCTTCCCAGAACGCTGGTTTCATATAGTATTTGTACTTCGCACGGAAAACTCATTTCTGTATGACAGACTTGAAAGCAGGTAAATCAGAGGAGTAAATGAAGGTGAATTGTCATGCAGTTTCATTAGAGACTTTCAAGAGTATAAACTCAGGATTTGTATTAAAATAATGATATAGTCCTCTTTTTTTTTTATATTTGCTTACCTATGTGGTTTTTGGTTTTGTTTTTAGAGGGTACAAAGGGAAAAAACTACAGGACAACATCCAATGTGAGATTTTTCAGACTATTTATGAAGAGGCAATGTCATCTTATAAGGAAGAAATTGTACACCAGTTGCCTAGTAACACGCCAGAGGACCTGGAGCGGAATTTAGATCAGATTATACAGTGGATTGAGCAGTGGATGAAAGACAACAACTGAAATTATGAAGGAAAAAGAACATATTGGACTCTTTTTTCCAGGATATTCTGGCTGTTCAATAAATGAAATTTGTATTTGTGGTATGGTAAACTAACCTTTTTTAGTCACTAAAATGCAGTCGAACAATAAGAATTTTTTCATCTGAGAAACTGAGGAATTCTAATAATGATTGATAATAATGGATAATCTTATGTATTTAAAGTAATGCTAGCCATTGAAGAATGGATTTTGTACTGAGAGAAACTTGAATCTTTATTCATAAAATGGTTATAGAGGAAGTCAGGTGCACACACAGTATTCTTACATTTGAGAAAGCAGTAGACTACAATGGAGTGAACCTATGTATTTGAAGGCTTATGTTCATAGTAGGTATGTGAAATGCATGACTTTCATGAGCTGCTGTTAAATACTCAAATATTTTAAAACAGCATAAGCCTCTTTGTAGCATAAAGGTGCATATCCTCAAATATTTCCCCATAACATAATAAAAATAAAATAATCAGCAGTTTATTTTAAAGTTTTTGTGAACAGAAAGTTGAAAGAAGCAGGAATACATCATTTTGTGGAAAAGGGAATGTGATTTATTGTTTGGGGACAGATCTAAGGGTACGTCTACACTGCAAGGCTGTTTTGGGATACCAGAGGTCTACACAAGCCACCCATTACTTGAAAATATTTTTCGAAATAACAGGCACGCGATTTCACCATCCCAATAACCCTCGTTGCATGAGGAATAAGGGATGGCTCGAAACAGCACTTTATTTAGAAATTTGGCACTGTGTAGATGCACCAAATTTCAAAATACGCTATTTTGAAATAAAATTGAGATAAAATATGCAATTTGTGCCGCACAATTTGCATAGCTTATTTTGAGTTTAGGATGCAGTGTAGGAGCACCCTAAGTGATTACAGTAAAACCTGAGCTGACTGCCTATGGTCACCTGACATAATGGCCAGTTAGATGTCAATCTTTGCAAGAATTCCTCTTTATTAATTGTACTGCATTATAGGGAGGTAAAATCCCATTTAATTGGTTAACTGGTTAAATGTGATGTTTAACTGGTTAATCAGTTAGAGGATAGGCAAGGGAGGTGCTCCAACCTGGCTGGGCTGAAGCAGCCCTCCTGCCTTCACCATGGCCAGGCTGGAGTGGTCCCCCCACCGTATGCAGATGTTGCTCCAGTCTGACCGGAGCAGCCCCTGCCTGTGATGTGCCTAGACTCACCACAGACGGGCTACTTCAGACAGCTGGAACAGCCCCTGTCTGGGGTGGGCCCTGAAGGGCTGAAATAGCCCCCTTCCAGCAGCGGCAGGAAGGTGCGCCATACCCCGCCAATTAACTGGAACCAGTAAGCATTATCTGTTAAGGGTGATGCTTACCAGTTAACTTTTCACATCCCTACTGCATTATGCATTCAGCTGTTATTACAGCTAGAATACTAGCAGGCCTTTTGCTTGCCATTATTTATAGGTTTCTCTGTAACTGTTTTGTACATGGAAATGATCTGTGTGCACTCTGTCAATGGGGATCTGTGTGAAAGGATAGCATTTAATTTGGGTGGGTTTATCTTCTTTGTTTGTGGTATGTTGTGAGCCCTCCAAGTCCTCCTGCAAGTTACATTCCAACTGAACACAACTGGTAGTGTTGCGTGAATAAGGACCACAAAATCTTACAAGAAACTGCCACAGAGTTGCTTAAATTTAGCCTCAACTGGAAGAGGAAAAATGTCTTAACGGGTTGTTGAAATTGCTTTAAAGGGCTACGATTCAAAGAAGTTCTGTATGCACTTCATAGAGAGATTTATAGATAGAGTAAAAGCTCAAAGATGGGAATGTGGACCTTTTTCAGTTTCTGGATTCAGTTTTCATTTCTGCTGCAGGGTTTCTGTATAACTTTGGACAAGTCTGAATACTTTGCTACACTTCATTTTCCCTATATGCAAAATTCGTGCAGGCATTATGACAGATTCCATAGAACTATAAAGTTTTATGATATTATTCACTACTAATCTTTCTAAGTATATGTGGTTGAGTAATGAAATCATAGTTACGTGTGAAAATATTGTTAAATACTTAAGGGTCTTGTGTTTTCAAATACAATTTTAAAAAATAACTGTTGCATCAAATATTCCTGCGTTACAGAAGAGTATTACCAAATTCTGGGAAAAACTCATTCTTGGCAGCTTCCTTGGGATTATATATTCTACGTCAGGGCTGCTAGTATTGTTGCTGAAAATGAGAAAGGACTTTTTTTTTTAATATTATTAATGCTACTCCTTATTTGTTCAGAGGAAGACTATTGTCAGAGAGGAGGCACAAGAATGAGATGCAGAAGGTATTCCCACTTTCCAGCCTCTACTGTTTAGAGTCTTTTGCTTCTTGGGGCATAGGTGAATTTCATAGGGTGGTAAAACATCAACCATCAGGCTGGCTTTGTAACACTTTATTTAAAGGAGGTTGGGTTCATAGAGTTCCACAGAACTTTCTCTCCTATCTGGGAATGCAGTAGGGAAGTTCCTGTGTATCACTTTGAAAACATGTCTCTTAATGTCTCAATATTTTAAATGAGCGCGCTGATTTTTTTGTCACCTCTTTTGCTCTTCAGTCTCTGAGATGTAAAGGGGGAGAGAAAGAATTCTAACAAAGGTGCTTGTCCCTCTCTGTGGATTGACCAATGAAAGCAACCATTGTCTGCCCACATGAAGTTTCATATATAGCCATGGTATCCAACATGCTAGCCACTAGTCACATGTGGCTAGTTCACTATAGTAGTCACTGTAGTGGCTACTGCTTCAGAACTGGTTGGACACCACCAGCCTGGATTTTATAGAATGGAAGCTAAATCTTTCAGTCACTTAGGTATTAAAGATTGATACTGACATTCTCAATGAGTTATTCTTAGTGATGGGAAAGCATGAGTGCCTTTTGAAGCAAAGAATTTAATATAAGAATTATTTTACAAACACTTGTTTTATAAATGGCTTGTTATTGGGACAGTCTATGTAAAAGTTGTATTATAAATATATAGCTCTATGGAGTTAACTTGAAGCTCTATTTTAGTACTTTTTCTCACTGAAACTATGGGCTGTCTTGTATTTTTGAAAACATGAAAATTAAATTACATTAAAATTAGTGTTAATTGGTCTACTTTTCTTGTATTACAGTTGTGGAATGTAACATCTAGAACCATGTTCGCCAGAAAGAGATGAGATTGGTATGGACATGGTATTATGTATACCTTTACATCTAATTTAGCTTTTGCTGTACTGAATGTCACTATAACTATGCAATAGCTTTGTGAATATTTTGAACTCGGATGCTCCATCAATGTTTCCTGTCCCAGAATTGTCATAGGACATCAGGGCAGTGACTCATCAAGTGTAGAATCCAGCCTCTGAAAGCAGCCAGCAGCAGCAGGTGCATGAGAATCGATTCTCCAGGGGACCGTCTACCGCTTTATGGTTGTGAACTGAAGCAATTGCATGTACCTCATCTGCGTCTTTAAAGCTCATTGTCTGCCCCCAGGCACAGTAGGTAGCTAAGAGGGCAGTTGGGTGACACGCTCAGCTCTGTCTCTGTCCTCACTGCCGCCCGCAATCTCGTGGCTGCTTTCCGCTAGCAGGGGTCCCCGCGGCTGTGAGGCAGCAGCACGACCTGCCTCCCTGGTGCTTAGTCTCTCCCGCCCTGTCTCCACACCAACATCTGCTAGCGGCACAGCGCCTGGCTGGGGGCGGCCCTGGCTCAGCCCGGCCCAGGCAGCGGCTGAGGCCCTGCCCCCGAGGGAGGCGCCGCGCCGCAGCTACTGGCTGGGCTGGACTGGACGAGGAAGTGCGGGCGGCTGCGGAACGCAGAGACTCAGGTTGGTGGGGCCGCGGTTGGTCTCAGCCCCCTGGAGCCTGCTGCCGTGCCCGTCGTGGCGGGGGAGCTCCGCGGGGTTCCAGCACCCCGGCTGGAAGGGGCCGCAGCCACGCCGCCTGGGGCGGTTGCCCGGGCTGGGTAGGGAGTTCAGCACACGGCCGCCGGCCGCGGCCGGGGGTGGGCTTGGGCGCTCCACGCAGGCTGGGGCCCGGGCACAGGGGGCGAAAGGCCAGAGGGCCCGGGGGAGGGGCGATAAAACAAAGTTTACACACTGTGAGGCAGCAGGAGCCAATGGTGCTGTGGGAGGGGGGCTACCGGTTCCTCTGTTCCAGGCGCTCTGGGGTCAAGGCTGTTGGGTAGGCTGGAGGGTGCGGCAGAGCCTGGACACAGGCGGATTTCTTTCCTCGCTCTCTAGGAGAAATCACACGTGTGCACAGGGCGGGGAGTACCAGGCGTTTGATGTCTTGAGTGTTAGTCAGTGGTATCGCGCGCTTGCTGGAGTTTGTTGCTTCATGAGAGCCACCTACTTTGTCGCTCCTGCATGTTGAGCAGAATGCCATTTGGCCCTGACTTTCCATATCTCACTGCTCTTTAAATGTGACCGGCAGAAGGAGAAAAATGGTTCTGTAATTCTTTGTTTGGTGTCAGGATGTGTATAAAGAAGTCTTGAAAAGATTAATAGTTGTCTGTATTATTACATTAGAAATTCGGGATCTGTTTAGACTGGAACTTTCTCTTTTCTTGTTTGCAACTGAATTATTTTTATACCTGTGGTTTCAATCAGATGCAGCAGAGGAAGCAGTAGTGTAGACAGAGTTTAGGTAGCCTCAGACTTAAAAGTGGGCTTACTGTATGCGTGGGTCTTGTCCAGAGGCAACTGGGGGAGGGACCGGAGACGAAGGTCAGGCACAGGCCATGTATTCCCCTTCGTCCCAGAACAACCTCCCTCTGTCCCAAGCCCTGCCCTGCCCCTCCCCGCCTTTGCTCTATTCCCACCCTGCCTCTTCCTCCAGCCACAGTGGTCTAGGGGACTAGTGAGGCCAGAGAGCCAGTGCCAGCAGTAGGAATCCAATTCTCCCAGCTTTCGTGCCCTAACCCGGTTATGGTTTGGGCCTTTCCACCATCCCTGGGCAAAGAGTTCCACAGTCTGACCATGAAGATTTTTGTTGTTGTTTTTTAAATCGGCTGCCTATAAATTTCATTGGGTGAGCTTCTTGTGTTATGTTAGCAGAGGTGAAAGTAACTTAGGACAGCACCTGTAAGAAATTTATCACAATTCACCCCAGCTGCCACTTTTGGCCTTTTGCGAGGCTGCTGACTCCCAGCTCATGAGCCTGCACAGGCTTGGAGCTGCTGGAGCAGCCCTTGGCCTGCAGCAGGCTGCTCCTGGGTAACAGTTAACCTGTTAAAGGTGATGCTTACCTGTTACCCATTCACATCCCTATTTGCGACTCACTTTGGGAACCTTGATTCGCAATGTGAGAACCACTATTCTAGAACCACTATATGTTTTGGTCTGTGTTTCTACTTTCTGATCACAAGAAAGGATGAAACTCTGAATTGACAGTATTCTTGGAAGCAGAATTTGGCCTTAGATTTTTTTTACCTTGCAGTCTCACCATGCTCTTCAGTGTTTCCTGGATGCAGGATGTTTAGTTTCAATTGAGAGGAATTTAAAAGATGATGGGAGTTTACACATTTTTTTTAATTAGAATAATCCAGGATTATCTATCACTTTGTTTCTTTCATGAGTGAACATCAGAAGACAGTGTTGTCAGGAAGAATTGAGTTTGTAAACCAAATAAGTAACAAAAAGTAACAACAGTTGAGTTTGAAGGCTTGCAGATAAATTATTTTTCTATTTTGAATTTCTAAGCCTAGATGTCACGGTGATGGGCATAATAGAAATTCCTAAAGATAAATGGTGACAGGCCCACTTACAGGGTCGGGGACTAAGGGAGCAATTACATTGAGGTCTGGTACAGGGATGTAAGCGAGTAGTTGAGTATACGATTAACCGATAAACCTGGGTTTATTGGTTAATCATCTCCACTGCTTGCAAATCCCCCCCCCCCCAGTTGGTGCTTTGCAGCAGCCTCCTCCTCTGCCGCCTGCCCGCTCCCAGCATCTGTCCTTGAGGAGCTCAGGCCCCGGGAGCTGCTGCAACCCCATGCTGCTGCCTCCGTCAGGACCCTTTGAATTGCTACATTAGGGATGTTAGAGATCTGTTAATTGAATAGCTGAGTAACTGCATGAAATCTTTGCAGTTACTTGACTATTTTATAGTGCCTGGGGACAGGGCTGGCAGCCAGTGTGCTCTGGCCCCACTCCCGAGGAACCCCCTGGACCCTATGCTGCTGCCTCTGTATCAGAGGCAGCAGCGCAGGATGGCAGGCAGCTGGTCTGTGAGCAGAGCTGGTTTTTAAACTGGCTCCCCTTGCGGACTGGCTCCTGGAGCCTGGCACCCCGCACTGCTGCCTCTGATACAGAGGCAGCAGCACGGGGTGGCAGGGGGTTTTCCGGGAGTGGGGCCAGAGCACACTGGCTGCCTGCTCTGCCCCCGGGGACTATAGAACAGTCAAGTAACTGTAAAGATTTCATGCAGTTACTCAGCTATTCAATTAACTGATCTCTAACATCCCATATGTAGCAATTGAAAGGGTCCGGGGCTCCTGACTGCTGCCTCTGGTGGTGTGGCAGTGGCCAGAGCCCCGGACCCTTGAAATTACTGCTGGAACTAAGTAGCTGGGGGGGCGGGTGGTGAGTGGAGCAGGGGCATGCCGTGTTCCGATGCGTACTGAGGGCTGACTGTGGCTGGCGCGGTGCACTCCAGGCAGCACCCAGAGCTGGCTACCCTGCCCCTTCCACCCGAGGCTCGCCTCTTCTGGGAGGTGAAACCGTGCTCCCACACTTTGCCCAGGGGTCCGCAGAGGCTTTTGGTGCCCCTGAATGGTGACCTCACATTTCTTAGGAAAATATCCTGGGGTTAGTGGTTCTAACATCTTTTAAATTAATATTAAATCATATTTTAAAATTAAGATTGGTAAGTCCAAATTAGCGGTCTGTGATTTAGAAATGTTTACATCAGTTTGCAACTACACTTGAAAGTAATACCAAGTCAGCTGGTGTTGACATTTCAACAAGCTAAAGAAATACACAGAATGAAGGTTATCTATGACTAAAATATCGAGTCTTTTCTCTTTAGAAAGATTTAAATGTTTTTACAAATTAAAGCCTAGCACTGAACAAGCCTCAATTGAAAATAGTATTAATTTCTTAAACTAATATAAAAAAAAACTAAACTAAGAAAGTTCAGAAGGAAATAATTTTTCTTACACTTCTACATTAATTATTTGTGCACGAACTAAACATCACACGCTACAGATAACTTGTTGTGACTCTTGTACCTAGTGAATTGTAAACCTTATATACTTCATCTTTACTGCCTTATTTTTTATTTAAAGAAACCTGTGAGTAGGTGGTTAGGCGTATTCTTTTGTGCCTTGTTGGCATTTACCAGAATGGCGATATGCTTTTATGTTAATAGAAACATTGTTCAAACAAACGGAAAATATCTGCAGGTTTTGTGTCAGTTAAACCCATCTGTTTGTTTAATCTTAACTTCAAGTCACTGGAATCGCGTTTGCATACCCAACAGGTAGTTTTATGGACAAATGACTCAGATTGTCTTAGTGTGTTTTAGAGAGGTAGCCGTGTTAGTCTGTTTCAGCAAAAACAATAAGGAATCCTGTAAGTTTTTGCCCTAATAAATTTGTTAGTCTTTAAGGTACCACTGGACTCTGTTGTTTTAGTGTGTTTTGTTTCAGTGCAGAATAGACATTTCCTGAAGGTGCTGTTGGAAAACACTGGGACTTTAAAAACACAAGATTTTTCACTTCATCTCCAAGTACTGCATTCCCTTCTGTACTGTTACTTTGAGGATCTTTTCCCTTTCAAAATAGGTACAATAGAATTCTGAAGGAGACACTGTTCACGTTGCCAATGAGTGAGATGTTCACATTACAAAGCAAGCAGGAGGAGAAAGACTCAGAAGATGAAGAGGATGACATGACTTGTGGAGACTTGGGAAATGGACTTGGTAAAAGACCTGGTGGTGTCTATGAAATGGAAGGCTTAAATGTGCACACATATAGATCTAGGAAAGGGTCTGATAAGATCTTCAATCCGCTTCTGCAAAAGAAAGGGGAAGAAAATGATGCAATTTTTCACTGTTCAAACTGCAGTGGTTTATATGATGTATCATCCAAAAAGCTTGGAATAAGTGGTGTTACTAGATGCAGCCGACAAAATAGTTCTGGTAAGATTAACTTCTAGTTAATTATTTCCCTCTAATGTTTTGCTGTGTGTGTGAAATTGAGAAAATAATTAACCTTATGAGAGTGTTGTGAAGTTTTATTTAAAATGTTTCTGAAACATTTTGAGACTCTCTAATGAAATATTTTAAGAAGTGCCTCTAATGTTTGCACAGTACATTGGTAACTGACAATCTTAAATGTTAGTGTTTTGCAATCTTTTGAGCTAATGCTGTGTCACAATAAAGTTAGTCATCCATAGGAGTCTATACATGCTTAAGAATTTTAGTTATTCTGCTTAGATTTTCTGATAGTGCTTTGCAGTGCTGAAATTTTTTATGACGATCAGAATGATGAGTATGTAGACTGTAAATTGTCGAATAAAATACCCATTGGACTATAATTTCAGTTTAGTTCGTTGGAGATGGTCTTAGCTCTTCAAATGCTAGGGGTTGAGGCTATATTGGCTCTTTTCTTTCCAGTCACTGGTTCTGTGACACCTCTTTCATGGGGTTTTTGAAAATGAGGTTTGACAAAAAGATAAGGAAATAAGGCAAGGGGTGGGTAGAGAAGCAAACTAATTGTCTTTGTTTATGAAGAAATTTGAATGACACAATCCTGTTCTGTTTTCTGATAAACAGATGGGCAACCATAAATAGTGGGCTGCAAAAATGGCCCTCTTTCATCTGAGTGGGCTGCAGCAGCCCATGGCCCATTGGAGTTCCAACTGTGGCCCTGCGGACCCCTGGCTGTCCCCCTCCCACATGTGCCTCTCATGCACTGGGGCACCAGAGCCCCGCACGTCTTATGCCTCCCCATCCGAGCACTTTCAGAGTGCACAAATCGTCTGATTTACTCTCCATCTCCACTCAGTCCCCTCCCTCCCAAAGCTTGAATGCCACAAATCATTTGTGGTGTTCCAACTCTGGGAGGGTAGGGGAGAAGAGGAGACAGAGTGTGAATCAGGCGATCCGTGGCTCCTCTGAAACTGCTGGGAGAGAGTGGGGAGGCATAGGAAGTGCAGGCTCCAGTGCCCCAGTGCGTGAGAGGCGAGTGTGGGAGGGGGCAATCAGTGGGTCTGTGAGCTGCAGGTGGAGCCCCAGTGCGCTGCAGGTTGCTCACCACTGTTCTAGTAGCTATAAGCTGCTTACATGTATCATCTCTGAAATTATATCTAAAATTTAGTTTCCAGCTAAAATTCAAATATGTGTGCTTAATATTTCATTGAAATTGTCGTTTAGGAACAACCTCACCATTTAAAAAGTTACTCTACAACATTCGAAGCTCTCTGTTTTCACATTATTCGTGTTTCAATTTTATATAAAGGTGGCAATGCTGTGAATATAATCAACTACAGTTAGTGCTGCTTTTTTTTTTTCTCCTCTCCTTCAAATGTCTTTTTAGTTATTCTTACTATCCCCAACTGAATGGTTCCCTCACTGGTGTTCTAGACACTGGCTCACTCCTGCCCCCTCTAACATAATTGTTCTTTGGCTGAAATCAGCAGGTTCCATGTGAAATTTATGACACTTGTGCAACCCCAGTCAATTTCACAATAGTACTGTACTGCTTGCAGCCTAAGTGATAAGAGTCTATGCAATGAGCTCCATGCAAGCAGAGCTTGAGGCTCACATGGGACCATATTGAATTTGTTGGGTCTCTGAATAGGGGTCTACATATGTGGAATGGAGGTCATTGGAAGTTCAGGACAGGTGAGAAAAAGCAGTTGCCCATAATAACCATCTGAGAGTTACTCATTAGTTGAATGAGTGTATCAAGTGTAGTTCTTCCCTCCATGTACTCTTGCAACACCTTATGCAAGTCATCCATATTCTGCACAATTAGATTTCCGAAACACCTGGTGGCTAGTTTTTGTGTTGGATTTTTATCAATGAAAACTTAACACATTTTTTTCATAAATACATACAGGAAAAATGAAAATGCATTTTGGAGGGAAAAGTGCTTTTTGAAAAAAGGAAATTGTTGAAATTAATTTATTCTCAGTGTAGCTGAACTTTTCATTTTTCTAACTTTGGCTTCTTTACATGTGAAATATTGCAAACCGGCTAATAAATACTGTTTTAATATATTTTGTAATTCTGTGTTATTCAGCCTCATAAAAATTTCAAAGAGGATGAATGTCTAAATGAGCTCTCTTATCAGTATAAATGTAAAGAAAACTAAAAAAATGGGAATGTTGTGATTGTGTTGGTATCTCATTAATTTTATAGAGTCTAATTCTGAAGTGTCAAATGAAGAATTAAGGCAGCAACTTCAAGAGGCTATAGAGGTTGGTACTAGTCCTGAATGGTTGGTACTAATCCTTTTAAAATACTTTATTATAATATAATAAAATATAGACGGTGTTATTTCACTGGAAGACCTTAGAACAGCCAAAACTTTTGGGTAAACATGGGCATAGTCAATTAAAGAGCTAATTGGGAGACTTAAAAAACTTCTGTGCCCCAGGATCTATAAGCCTGAAGGTCACTGGATTTTCCGATTCTGGAGTGAAATGAAGAGGAAGATTTTGTTCTAGATTTCCAAAGTGTGGAGGGCCTTAAAGGGACAATACTTCATTTAACAGCATTCTCTTCATTACATTCTTGGTTTTGGAAATCTAAAGCACCAACACAGAAGCTGGCAGGCCTATTTTAAGCCAGCTGTGTTGAAGGGCCCTTGCAGAGCACAGTGACATCTCAAGTAACATCCCTAGAATGTGAATCAAATATTGGTAAATTGGGATGCTATATACTGTGCAAAGAGAAATTGTCATTTGAACATGTTGTGGTGCAACTTCCATTAACTGAGAACAAACATAGAAATACAAATCTTATTACTGTCCAAGTAAAACAAAAACCCCTCTTTTACACATTAGTATTGTCTTAGGAATGAAATAAACCACAGAAATGTAAAGAGAACAAAAGAGGAGCCTCCAGTTAAAGCCATGGGATAGTAGCATTCATTCCAGCAGAGGAAAAATAAGAACCATTTCAAAAGGGTATATGGATAAGAGCTTAAAGTTTTGGCTTAGAGAGAATACACGAGGCAGAAAACATTCTATTAATCATCAAACAGCATAAAATGTGGGCCCAGTCCCTCAAGATGCTCAATACCTGGGATTTGCTGAGTGCTCTCAACCTTTCAGTGGGAGTTGTAGGTGTTCAGCAGCTTGCAGAAGACACTCTTATTCAGGAGGATCACTCTGCATCATGCACCTCATAATCTGAAAGAGAGAAGAGAGTCCATATTGTATTGAAATTCTCTGCTTAGGGGTGTAATCAACTAGTTGATTAGCAGGGAGGGATAGCTCAGTGGTTTGAGCATTGGCCTGCTAAACTCAGTATTGTGAGTTCATTTCTTCAGGGGGCCATTTAGGGATCTGGGGCAAATCTGTCAGGGATGGTACTTGGTCCTGCTGTGAGGGTAGGGGACTGGATTCAATGAACTCTCATGGTCCCTTCCAGCTCTATGAGATGGGTGTATCTCCATATATTAGTCAGTAAGCAAATGCTTATCTGGTAGTTGAATAGGAATTTGACATGTTGCTTATCCCCCACCCTTGCAGCCTCTATCAGAAAGAGGGAGCATGAGCTGTTGCTGGTGGGAGTCAGTTTAAAAGCTGATCCCTATCCCTCCCCCCCCAGTGGAGGCAGCAGGGAAATGGTGCAAGTGGGATTTGAAACAGTCTGGCTGCCCAGTCCCACTGCTGCTCCTTTTCCTTTGAAATGTGCATGAGTTGCCACTTCTCTTGTACATTTCAGAGGGAGAGGTGCAGTGGGATAGCAAGTGCCCCCCTTATTGACTAATAGAGTAGTCAGTGTAAATTTCCATCAACTACTCAGTTAGCTGATTAATCAATATTTAACATCCCTATCTCTACTTAGTCCTGCAGTTTAAACATGAGATACTTCAAAGTGCTACCAGACCATTTGTTGTTTAAGTTTATCCTGTGCCGACTAACTCGGCTACCCCCTGAAGTTTCAAAGTCATGATTTGCCAAAGATTTAGCATATGCTGCTTCTATAGATAGAATGTAAGGTGGAAACTAAATCCAAAGCATACATGCCTATGTAGTCTAGATTGAAGGCTAAAATCACTGGGTAAGAAAATTGTTATTTTCTAGGAAAAGGGCTACTTTGAAACTCAAATACTTGACCTCTTGATTTGTAAAAGGCACATACAATCATGTTCTAAAGCAAATGACCCAATTGCCATTAGCTGTTTAATCAAAGTTTGTTTTTGTCCTTTTTTTTTTTTTAAAAAAAGATATCAACTGAATGGCTCAATCTGTACATCCAGCCCAATCCTCCAAATACAGGCACATTTCAGTCTCAGTTGCTGACTTGGTGGAAATGTAACCCATGCTGAATAGCAGCACTGACTTTGGAATCTAATTATAGCAGCCAGTCAGATTTCGACCACCTAAAACTCTGCTAAATGAATTTCAGCTGGGAAGGGCATCCAACCAGGCATCCAGATAGGAATACATTGGGCCTTTTTTCCCCTGGACATCAACTTAATTCTCAATATACAAAATAATTCTAGCATAGTATCCATATATAAAATATCCATATACTAGTTGTAGCAAAATTAAAATAAGAGAGCATAACAGGGTACAATGTTCAAAAGCCTGTGTCAGAATAAACACAAACAAAAGAGCTGCAGAATCCAATCATATGTTGTTAAAATACATTTGCAGAGAATGGGAAGAAATAGTTGCTGAATGTACGCTTGATTGTATGTTTTGTTTAAATACGCATTCTTATTAGTATTATTTCATGTTGGAAACAAGCTGTAAATCATATTAGTAGGGAAATTATCTTGTGAAGGGAGTTCATTCATTAACATAACTTGTTGAGACATAGCAAGACTTCTGTTTTTAACTTCAGCTTTTTATGATTTTGTTTTTTGGCACCTTAGAAGGTAGAGATTTTAAAAGTAGAGCTTGAAGCATCACAGAGACAACTTGAAGGAAAAGAAGAAGCACTCAAAATTCTGCAAAACATGGTAAGAAGTGCTTATAAATCAACAGCTTATTTAATATAATTTTAATACAAAGCATTAACTATACCCGGTTATTAAAGAGCTAGCAATTATTATATTTTTTACTGCTTTTCCACATGGACTCACAACTATTATTGAAAGAGGTTCTGCTATAATAGCACACTAATAGTTTGACCTTATAGGATCTATCCACTTTCTTCAGTGTATGCTATCTTCTTTTGACTCGTTTAACTAATGTTGCTTCCTCAGCTGTGCCTTTGATCGCAAATAAGAGATTACCTTCAATTCATGTCCAGATCTCTCACAATGAAAAACAATACCCATTAACTATTAGGGTATCCTTTTTTTATGTGTTGTGATGTTTGTGTTCACTATTAAAATCAAGGACACCACAATCAGTTTCCAAGGTTTGTACTGCTGTTACTTAACCCGTTTATAATACTGCTAGGTTCCACTCCCTTAATATTATATCAACATTTACCTGGATCAAGGGTCATCCTGGGTCCTTTAAAATTACTTCTGTAACATAGGCCCTAAAAGAAAAATAATCTTTTTGATTTTTTTTCAAGTTGGAATCCTCCTTCCAGATGATGTCATGGTATTCTCACACTGAGAGTAACTTTCCCTGAGTAGGAATTCTAGTTACTAGGAAGAGCCAGGTTATAGTAATGGGGGGATTCAATTATCAGAAATATTATCTAATTATAATTAGATATAATTTTAAAATAAAGTTATTCTAAATTAACTGTTACCACTCAAGAAACAGATCTTGAAGTCCTCACGGATAGTTCTCTGAAAATATCCTTTCAATGTGCAGCAGCAGTTAAAAACGTTAATGAAATGTAGGGAACCACTGAGAGAAATAACAAATCAGAAAATATCATAATACCACTGCATAAATCCATGATAAGCTCATACCTTAAATATTGCATTTGGTTTTGGTTACCCCATCTCAAAAAAGATATTAGAACTGGAAAAGTTACAAAGAAGGCAACAAAAATTATAAGTGCTGTTGAATAGCTTCCATGGAAGGAGAGATGAAGTAGTCTGGGACTGTTCATCTTAGAAAAAATACAACTGAGGAATGATATAATAGAGAGGTCTTTACTCATGGACAAAACACAGGAACTAGGATTACCCAATGAAATGAATATGTAGCGGGTTTAAAACAGACATAAGGAAATATTTTTTCACACAATGCACAAGGATGACAACCCACAAGGGACACAGGGTGGACACTGATTATGTGACTGCTCCATGCACCTCTAGTTCAGGGGAGGACTGGGACAACCCCTTTTCTTTCCATCCCCTGCTCCTGCCCCATCTCTTCCTACCTCTCCTCTTCCCTGCCCTGCATCTGCCCCTGCCTTTTTCCCACCTCTGCTCCGACACTGCCTTGCCTTTTTCCCCATTGTCCTTCCCCTGAGCAACTTGGCCCCAGTGGATTAGCAGGATGTGGGGGGGTCAGGTACCAGCAGCATGAGTCAGTCCTTCTTGCATTCTCTAGCAACGGCAGGGGATAGTGAAGCAATGCGACCCTAGCTCACTCTGCTCTCCTGGCCACATTCCTCCATTTCCACCACTAGCCACCCAGAGGCTCTGGCCCCACTGACTGCTGGCCCCTTACTCCTCCTGTCCACAGTGTTTGGGGAGGTATCCCCTTGAGCTCTTCCCCCACACACACAATGCATCATCCCTGCAATGCACACTCAACCTATGGAGCTCATTGCCTCCAAAAGTATAACTGGTTTAAAAAAAGAATTAGTTAAGATCATGGAAGACAGAGTCTGTCAATAGCTTTTAGCCAAAATGGTCAGGGATAGAACTCCATGCTCCAGGTGTCCCTAAACTGCCAAATACCAAAAGCTAGGATTGCATGACAGGAGATGGATCATTGGAAAACACTCTTTTCTGTTCAGTTCCTTGTGAAGCATTGACATTGGCTTCTATTAGAAGACAAGATACTATGCTTAGGTCAGGGGTGGACAATAATATTTGCAGGGGGCCACTCCAAGAATTTGATAACTGGTCACAGGTCACACTTTTCTACTATATTAATGAAGGCGGTGTGGGGTCTGGGACAGAAGGGGGTGCAGAAGGGGGTTGGGATGTGGGATGGGGTGCCAGATGCAGTCTCTGGCCTGGAGGCACTTACCATGGGCAGCTCCTGGCCAGTGACACAGCAGGGCGTTCAGGCAGGCTGCCTGTCTGCCATTGCCCTACACACTGCTCAAAGCAGTTGACTGCTTGAGCAAGTGTGTCAGTTTCCAGCCAATATGAGCTGTGAGGATGATGCTGGAGGTGGAGGCAACACGTGGAGACCCGCTGCCTTCATCCCCCCAAATAGGCACATGTGCAGAAACACACTTGCCACAGCAGCTGGCCACTTTGAGCAGCATATGGAGCCGCTGCACTCCACTGGGCCATGAGATATTAGTGGCTCAGAGGGTCATGGCAGGCTGGATCCAAATATCTGGTGGGCTGGATTTAGCCTGGAGGCCATATTTTGCCCACCTCTGACTTAGATGGACCATTGGTCTACCTCATTATAGCTGTTCTTATGTTCTTGAAATGCTGCTAAATCCTAAAAAGACTAGCAGGAGTGGAAACACAGCTGTCATTTGCAGCCCAACTATTGAAAGCTTAACATCTTGAATATTAAAATCACTAGGATTTTTGTAATGAGTTTAAATGTAAATTTAATTTAAAGGGTTTTGTTTATCTTCCTTATGAGTCTTGATATGAGGAAGTGGAATTGCCCTCATAACTGGCCCACAATTTTTTAATAGATAATGCTGAATCAATCTACTTAAGTTTTTAAGAAACTGTGTGTTATGAAAGCAAAATATGGCTTTGGAATCTCTAAAACCTAGGACCAAGAAGAGCTCTGTTTGATTCACAGGTGCTGACATTTGTCCTCGGTGAGCAGGTTAACTTTGGGAGTTAAATACCTAGTCTCTGATGAATTCTCCACAAATAGTTCTGAAAATTGAAAACCACCTTCTTCACTTTCTACATTCTATCTTTAACTAGTGCCAAATAGAACAGTGAGGCAGCTAACCTTAACCGTAATGGCAAGTGCAAAGTTTAGTCTTTCAAAAACAGGGCTAGAGACCCGAGCTTTCTGAAAGCATATATTGGTGAGTTCCAACCTTTACCTTAAAATAATATTGTAATTTCTACCTTGCTTCTCTTGCCCTTCCTTCTTCCAATGACTGTTACCACCTGTAAATCTAGAACTGCTGTTTCCATATGATGTAAATTGATATATTGATTTAGTTATATAATCCCGTCAGACTTGTCTATATCATCCCGTTGTTCATTTTTTTTCCACAGACAGTGTTTAATAAAGCCACTAGTCATACAAAAGCAATGCTTCAAAAAACTGAGGAACAAAAGAGAGCTTTAGAAAAGGTAATGGTACTGACTTCTTGTCTTTGCAAAATCATGCTGAATCATAGTATCTTTATTCCTTTTGATTTGTAAGGCTAAACCAATAATGTAGGATTTATTCTGAAATGACAAAGATGGTCCCCCTATTTTGGAATATAATAGATATCAGACTTTATTTCAGTCTTAGGTTTTGTTGGTAGTAGTCTCATCCCACTTAGCTAAGGAGACAATGTTAACTTATCACATTTATTCACAAATAATTCTTAATATTACTATATTGAGAATAGGGATGTTAGCATATAGTCAAGTAAATGATTAACTGATAAGCCTAGGCATATTGGTTAATACAATCAACTACATGCACTCCCCCTCCCCCCCAACCTCTGTATTAGGGGCAGCAATGGGGGGAGCAGGAGCCAGTGCCCATGAGGAACTGGCTTTAAGCCAGCTTCCTATGAGCACTGAATCCGCCTGCCGCCCATCCCACCCCCATACTGCTGCCTGTGATACAGAGGCAGCAGCGCAGAGCGTGAGGGGGGCAGGTGGGAGCCAAAACACACGGGGATCCGACTTTCAAGCAAGCTTCCCGTGCATGTTGGCTCTGTGGACCTGCCTGCCCTGTCTTGCTGCTTCCGCCAGAGGCAGCAAGGAGGGGCAGGCAGGAGCCAGTGCTTAGGGGAGCCGGCTTAAAAGACAGTTCCCCCCAGCACCAGCTCAGCAGTGCCGCCTGAATCCACCCCCACGCTGCTGCCTCTCTTTGTGGGGCAGGGGAAGCTGCTGTAGACCAGCCTCTGTCCGCGGTGGGCCCAGGCTGCTCCATGTGCTCCATGGGACGCTGAGACCTACCCCATTTCCCCCCCTGACAAGGGTTGTTCTGATACAGAGACAGCAGCACGGTCTGGCGGGGGACACACTGGTTGCCAGCTCCACCCCTGGGAACTATCAAATAGTTGTGTAACTGCTAACTTTTGATGCGATTACACGATTATTCAGTTACACAGTATCTAATGTCAAGTATTAATTTAGACTGCTACCTCCAGATTTAGGTCTGATTTCTATACACTGTGATATTCTTTATATAAATAATTTTAACTTGATATTTTTTATGCTCATAGCAGCGTACTGTAGTAAAGGAAACTCCCATAGTTGTCTCATGTCAAAAAGGCCCTTCTTAGGTGTACGAGTATTGAAAAGAACACATATTAGGAAGAGAAAGAGGTACTTAAAGAAACTAGGGCATAATATCCATGTGTTTTTTGAACAGACCAAACTATTAGTTTAACCTTGTGTCTGAAAATGAATCTATTGTTTTTTGTTTTGTTTGCCCCCAATTGCCCAATTAGTGGGCATCACCCAAAGAAAATAACCATACAGAAGGCCTTAACATAGAAAGGTAATTGGGATTTGTGTCACATAGGCTTCAGAAGCCCCAGCAGATTATAATCTGTTAAACTCTTCCAGTGAAATCCTGGTCCCATTAAAGTCAGTGGCAAAACTCCCAGTAACTTCACTGGAGCCAGGATGTCCCTTTCTGTGAGCACCTGTTGTTAGACACATTTGCAGAGTTCAGTTGAACTGTTCACTGGTCTGAGCTAGGGATGTGAAATGCGCCGCAGTGCTAGGAATGGGGGGCAGGCTGGAGTTTTTCATTGGTTACAAATTTACCTAAATAAACACCTTTTAACATCCCTAGTTTGAACACTCTTATTCCAGTTTACGAGTGTCTTATTTCAGGTTAGCTTAAATCTGTTTCTAATAATTTTAAACTAAACCCAAATAAGCCTGCTTTAAACTAGACTTGCACCAGTTTAACTAAATACATTTAAAATCGTACTTTAAACTGTTGCAACTCTGTGTACAGACAATCCTGAAGTCTGTCACATTGCCCTTTGACTAATGTTCAGAGAAAAAGACTAGCTAAAACTATGTTGTAAATCCTGAGAAAAATTCCAGCACTTTGTGACCAGATCTGGAGGCTACCTACAGATACTTTCCATAGTATTTGTCTAGGTGTGCTTATTTTTTGAAGTCTCCTGTATAGTTATTTTCTGTCATATAAAATTGCCACATACATATTTTTGAAGACAGCTTAAATTTAAAGAGAACTATTGTTGGCTCATTAACTGAATTCTGACATTAGGGAAAGCAGAACCAAGAATTAGCTTGGGTAACAAGTCTGGAACTTCGATGCTTTTAAAAAAAAAAAACTTAACTATTATGGTGCTTTTAGACTCATTCCAGTAATTAACTGTTGCTATCTTTTCTTCTTAGGAAATAAATACTTTGCAATGGGAAATTGAATTTGATCAGGAAAGATTTAAAAACAAAGAAGAGACATGGGCAGAAAAATGTGACAGGTATTTGCATCAAATGATGGAGTCGTCTGATTTTGAAATATCATGTTGATTTTAGCGTTAAATTTTTCTAATATCATTTGAATGTCCCAAAGTGCCAGATTTTCTGGTTCATGATGTTGTTTTTTTAATAATCTCAGAAAGAATTTAACATTCATCAATATGCTAGATATGTCAATTTTTAAGTATTGAGCAATAAAATTGACAACTCACGATCTTTTACTCTGAGGAATATATGTCAAGTGGCTTTGCTGGTTTGAGCTTTCAGTTCAATCCATTGTTTTTCTTATACTAAGCAGCTGGTAAAGGAAAATTTATAAGTTAGTATTTTTATTTAATGAGGTGTAGAAAATAATGCTGGTGTCTCATGCATTCATGCATACAGTAAAGTCACACAATAATTAATGATATTTTTAATTTCTACACTATAGCCATCAGTAAGAGTGTGCTCAAGTGGGATATGATATTATCATCTCCCCCCAATTAAATAATTGTAGGACAAACCCAAACCCCTAAATTAGTAACACAATAACAGACACCGAGAGCACTGACAAGCAGGCTCCCAACACACTTTTTCTTTTGATCATTTAAGACATGAGTAACTTCTCTGAAGTCCAAACAGCAGAATTTCAGTACTTTCAGTGAAGATTATTTTAGATTTTTTAAAAGATACACTTAGAACCAAGGGATAATTGCATGTAAATTAGTTAATTATTATATACTCCTTCGTTATGTTTTATAAAATATCAGGTTACATGAGTAAGAAAGAGCTATCAGGATTATCAACAAATATTCTTTAAATTAATCTCCTAATACATACTCTCTTCTCAAAAGTTTGGATATAACAGGCCTTTTGGTATGTGCTGAAGGTCATAATCTGCCTTTGTCCAGCTTAATGAGAAAGGAACTTCCAGACTTAAGGGCTTCTCATATAAGGGCTTGCTGTCTGACCATATAATCATGGGTGCTTTAACATGAGCACTTCAGCTGACCTCACATGCTGTGGAACCACATGAAAAGAGGGCCAAGAAAAATGGTAAATTGATACTCTGAATGTTTAGAATTGCACGATAGGAACTTGTGTGCTGCGTAGTAAGTGTTGCTGAGTAGGCCAGATTAAAGTTTGATTGGAAACAGAAATTGATAAATGGTTTTGGAAAGCTGCAATAATTCAAGAGCTCAATAGGTTTTGCAAACGGTTTTCTGATACCTGAGACAACAAGATAAGAAGTGTGGATCTTTTGCCTTTGAGATATATATTTAAAGGAAGAGATTTCATATACCAGTATACTGTTGTGACAGACCCAGATCAGATGGCTGCTGCACACTAATGGAGGAAAAGTATCTGGGACTCTGAGACTACGGCTACGTTTTTTTGCAGAAGAGGATATGCAAATCGCACTCTCATTTTCATATCTTCTTCCGATTCTTTTTGCGGAAGAGGTTTTGCCAATAAAAAGCCCCATGTAGACAGGATCATTTGTTGGAAAAAAACCCTTTTTCGCAAGATCCCTTAGTCCTCAAAAATCAAGGTTTACAGGGTCTTGCGAAAAAGGGCTTTTTCCCAACAAATGGCCCCATCTACACAGGGCTTTTTATCGGCAAAACCTCTTCCGCAAAAAGAATTGGAAGAAGATAGGCAAATGAGAGCACAATTTGCGTATCCTCTTCCGCAAAAAAATGGCAGTGTAGCTGTAGCCTGGGTGAACAGTTGCGTCTTTCCCTGAGTAAACAGGGCTGAGCCTAGTGCAGCATAGTCAGGCAGGCACATGGGACCAATTAAGAGCTTGCTGGAAGCAGCAGGCTAGTCAAAGCACCTCGAACCCATTAAGGCCTGCTGGGGCTTGTTTATAAGAATGGCCATACTGGGTCAGACCAAAGGTCCACCTAGCCCAGTATCCTGTCTTCCAGCAGTGGCCAATGCTAGATATCCCCAGAGGGAATGAACAGAACAGGTTATCATCAAGTGATCCCTCCCCTTGATCCCTCCCCTGTCACCCATTCCCAGCCTCTGACAGAGGATAGGGACACCATTCCTACCCATCCTGGCTAATGAGTATTGATAGACCTATCATCAGTGAATTTATCTAACTCTTTTTTGAACCCTGTTGAAGTCCTGGCCTTCACAACACCAGGGAGAGCAGTAATGCAAGATCTGAGAGTGAGAAGGTGAACTGTGAGTGTGAGCTGAAGACTACGGGCAAGGCAGAGTGCCATGGAGGAGCAGGACTGACTTGGTCAGGTATCAGAGGAAAGATACTGAGAGCGATTGTTTGGGGAAGTGGCCCAGGGAAGAAGCTGCCAGACTGGAAGTTAAAGAAACCCTGTCTGTTGCGGCTAGCTTAGGGTCACTGGGCTGGGACTCAGAGTAGTGGGCAGGCCCGGGTTCTCCCCAAACCTCTCCCACACCACTACAGAGAATGCCTCTGAGAAGGGAGACTAGGACTACGAAGGGGTTTTCACCCCACAGTGTGGATTTGCTTGTAATAAGAAGGGCTCAGTAGGTTGTGATCCTTGCCTCTATTAAAGGGTAAGGCGCTATGTGGAGGGTCACAAAGAGCCTCTGGGGCAGAAGCATGGGACCCTGGGGCACAGTCAGGGCTTTGCCACACTAAAAAAGTCATGAGATGTAATTAAATGTATTTTAATAAAAACTCCAGAAATGTGTCAGGAAAAGTCTTTATTAATTCACCATCAAAATAAGGCTTGTGTCCCTTTCCCTTCCAGGAAAAGGAAATATCCAAATACATGGTGAGGTGCATTACATTTTGATGTACTCAAGATTTCAAAGTACAGGAGTGTTTTAGAATTGTATTTAAGGAAACAGGAAGTTTGCATTGTATGCTAAGGACAAACCCATAGTGCAACAGACAAATGTGCCCAATAAACTCACTGGACTTCAACCTTTAATGGATGTTATGGATTGTCTAACAAATATTTCAAAGTACTATAATTATGTATTTTTATATATCTTTTTAATGACTGTTCCCACTGACAATATGTTATCTTCTAATTTTCCTCAAGTTCAGGTGTTTTTTTTCAGGCATCTTATGTTCTATTTTACTTGTGATTTTTGAAATGTTTCTCATTTGCAAAGGCTTTAAATATGCACTTGTGCATATTTTAAAATACTTTTTCTCTTTGTCCTATAATGGGCAATACATTAAATATTATTGGCAGAGTCTCCCAGGAAGAATCATTGATGTTGAAGGGTCATTATCAGTTGAATAACTATATTTTTTTACAAGTTAAAAGTAGTTTGAGGTTCTCTGTTTTCTATTCATTCCAGCCCTCTGACAGTTTTTTTAATTTTATGATTTAGTATCTTGTATTTTTTGTACATTCTTTTTTTCTTTCCGTTGCTGTGGAAAATCTTTACATGCAAACTTATTACATTAGTAGTCTTTTTCAGTGCCAAAGAAGAAGCAAACAAAAAAAATAGGGCAGGGGGATTTTTCTTTTATCTGTCCATAATTCTAATGGACACATGAGGAAAACATTTTAACATACAAGTGATTTTAACTTGACAGTTAGTTTTTAAATAACTATTTCAAATTTAATACAGTCTGTTTGTTTCCAACTTCTGCAGGATATATTGTGAAAATGCAGCCCTTAAGGAAACATTGAAACTCAGGACAGATGAAGTCAGAACTCTTAAATCTGAAAATGCAAGTGAGCAAACACTACATCCTCAATACTTTTTCCTTTTTACAAGTACTGTTTTTCATGAGAGACACAAGATGGGTGAGGCAATATATTTTATTGGACCAACTTCTGATGATGGAATGGACAGGTCCATAGAGCTCTCCTTCAGGTTTGGGGAATGTATCGAGTGTCTGAATACAAGTTGGGATAGATTGTTAAGCATAAGGGTTTTTTTGAATTAATTGAGATGGAATATCTGGGCCAAAGGTGTTAACATAGTCATTGTCCAACATTAAACAATGTTAAACAAGGTTTGAGGTTTGTTATATAGATACCACAGCCTGCTTAGTACCATGGCAAACACTAGGAATGTGAAGGGTAAACCGGTAAGTATTAGTTGTTTAGGGTGATGTTTACCGGTTGCAGTTAATCAGTGGGGGCTGGAGCAGCTCCCCTCCTGCTGTGGGCAGAGAGCTACTGTAGGCCAGCGGGGCCTGCTGTGTTGCAGGCAGGGGCTGTTCCAGGCACCCGGAGCTGCCCTGTCCGTGGTGGCCCAAGTACATCGGAGGAAGGGGCTGTTCTGGGTGCAGCAGCAGGGTTGGTGCGGGGGCTGGGCTGGAGGACCCCCTCCTTAATTGGTTAACCAGTTAAACTTTATGTTTAACTGGTTAACCAATTAAATGAGATTTTATATCCCTAGCAAACGTATTATTAAACATCCTTTTAGAAGGAAAGTCACCTTATTTGACAAACTCTTAAATGGTCTCAAATATGCTAATGGCTGCTTTTCTGGAGAAAAGAGTTACTTAAAGTGGGCTCAAACTATTGTAAGTCTTATCCCATTTCCTACCAGATGTTGTTTGGGATTCAACTTGAATTCATAGAGTTGGTGATGTTATACAGGTACCTGTCTTTGACCTGGTCAGATCTAGAGATGTGAACGAGTGGTCGAGTAGTCGACTACACAATAAGCAGGAGCTTATCAGCTAGTACTATCGACTACTCGATCACCCTCACCCCACCGCTGCTCTTCGCTCTTAAAGAGACAGAGAGGAGCCAGTGCACAAAGACGTTGGCTCTATCTCTGGTCCCTCGCCAGATCTCGGGAGAAAACACCGCCCCCCATCCCCTGCTGCCGCTCTGCATTCTGCAAGGGACAGAGCAGCAGCAGCCAGTTCTGCGGGTCTCTCTCAGTACAAGCGCCCTTCTCCCCCCCCCTTTGCCCCTCTGCATTTTTAAAGGGACAGAGCAGCAGCAGCCGGTCCCGTGGGTCTTAGCACAAGCTCCTTCACCCCTCGGTTGCCACACTGCATTTTTAAAGGGAAAGAAGAGGAGGGGAGCTGTTCCAGCTTAAGCAGCTGCTGCTGCTCTTTCCCTTTAAAAATGCAGAGGGGCAACTGGGGCTGGAGTACTTGTGCTGAGAGACCCGTAGGGCTGGCTGCCGCTGTTCTGTCCCTTTCATAATGCAGAGGTGCAACAGGGTGTTGTCCTGAGACCTGGCAGAGGACCAGAGATTGAGCCAGCGTCTTTGCGCGCCGGCTCCTCTTTGTTCCTTTAAGAGTGCAGAGCTGGGGGAGGGGTTATGCTGAGACCTAGAAGTGAGTGCTGTAACTGCCTTTCCCTAATGAGTAGTTGAGTAGTCAATGGAAATGTCATCAACTACACGACTAGCAAATTAATCGCTACATAACATCCCTAGTCTGATCAGGGCATCCCTCAGGATCAGGATGATGTTGGGTGTGTGGCAGCCATATTGGTTAAGATGGCTCGTGTAGCATCTGTCTGTTCTTCTTCCCTCCACACAAGTCTCTTTGATTAAAGACTAGGGCTGTCAAGTGATTAAAAAAATTAATTGTGATTAATCGTGTGCACCTCCCCTTTGAAACGCCGTGGCAGCATTTCAACGGGGCAGTGCTGCATGGAGCCCAGGATCAGCTGGTGTCCCCAGCTGACCCCGGGCTCCATGCAGCGCTGCCCCTTGGAAGTGCGGTGGTGGTGTTTCCAAGGGGCAGCACATTAGGAGCCTGGGATCAGCTGGGGACACCAGCTGATCCTCAGCTCCCCTGTTGCAAAGCCCCTTTGAAGTGCTGCTCTGCTTGTGCTGCCCCTTTGAAGCTCCAGAGCAGCACTTCAAAGGGGCAGTGCAGCATTAACGCCTGTGATTAACTCATTAAAAAAATTAACGCGTTAATCCTGTCCCACGTTAATCGCAGGCGTTCATGCAGGTCAATTGACAGCCCTATTAAAGACCTAAAAAGGAAGTGATGGGTGGATGTTTGTACACTCCAGTTGCATTCAGTGCCTTAGGGTATGTTTACACTAGTGTGTTATTTCAAAATTTGGCCTTGCATAGATGCACCAAATTTCAAAATAAGCTATTTCGAGTTTAGGGTACTATGCACCCATAGATAGATGTGCTATACTGAGAATAGTGGAGCAACAAGTAGGAACAGCTTGAAAGAACTGTAATTGTGATGTGAGGAGATCTGGGGATTAATTTGAGGAGCATCATAAAGCTGTGATTCTGATATGAGGAAATGAGTCCCTGCATGTGTAAGGAAAGGAAAAAGATGCATATATACCTTGAAGTTCCAATCTGTATAATTTTAATACAGAATGGTGTAGGTTGTGTCAGTAGCAGAATATTGGTATCTTTGTGCCAGGGATGTTGTCAGTAGGGAGATTGGATATGAAAGAAGTCTGTGGATTTAATGATGGGTAGGAGAATGTACAGGTTTGGGTGGTATTCTGTGTGCACATAGGAAGTGATTGTTTTAATTTTACAAGTGTGGTATTTTTTCAGGAGAGTAGGCTCAGGGTACATGTACACAGCAACATTATTTCTAAATAACTAGTGTTATTTCAAAATAACTTAGTCTGCGTCTACACAGCAGGCAATTATTTCAAAGTAATGTCAAAATACTGTCAAGCTGGGCAACTTCTTACTCCAACTCCTGTAACCCTCATTGTACAAGGAGTAAGGGAAGTTGGAAGAAGAGTGCTCTATTTTGAAATAAGTGCTGTCTAGATACTCCCAGTTTTGAAATAAGCTATTTCAAAATAAGCTACGCCATTGACGTAGCTCAATTTGCGTAGCTTATTTTGAGTTAAGCCCTGCTGTGTAGATGTACCCTCAGTGTTTGAGCATAGGAGAAGTGCAGATAGTACCTATTCTATATTTCCTAGTTTTCAGAACTTTGAGTTTTATTGAACTTCATGTTCTGGAAGGGCATGAGCTATTGGCAGGCAACCTTAACTCTGTTTTAATGAAATTTTTTGTCATTTAATTTCCTAGGATTTTAAATAGAAAGAGATCTGTCTGTTGGTAGGGGTTAATAGTCATTTAGAAAGTTTTAGTTCTTACCTAGGTTTGCAACTGATATACTACTCTGAGCAGGTGATAACCAAAAGGCCGAACTTTTATATAATGATTTTCATCAGTAGGCTTCAAATAAATTTGTGTCATCCCCATTTTTCATATGGGAAACTGAGTTACAGAGAAGTGAAGTGACTGGCCTAAGATCATCCTGCAGCCCAGTGGCAGGACTAGGAATAGTCCTTCTCCAATAGTCTTGCCACTGCATACTTACTATGTGATTCCTCAGTGCTCCTTCCCCCTCCTGTACATTTTGTTGTAGCGGGATGGGAATAGGAGGTTATACTTTGAAATGTTTGTCATGTGCAGCTTTTAACAGAGCCAATGAGAAAAATCTTATGGTCTATGTCCCAAAATCTTGACTGTTTTATTACAGTAACTTCAAGTATGTGAAAGATGAATGTGCCTCTCTCTTCCATCTCCTGCCCCACCTAGTTTTCATGCCTTCCTCCCGTAGTAATTTCTTGTAGATGTTTACATTTACCTGCAGTCTCTCCACCTTCCTCCTGTTCCCCAGTGACTTTTACCTGAACCTCCAACCCCCCTCGCCTTCACTACCATCCATTCCCACTTATCCCCTGCTCCTTGATGTGGCAGCAAACCCCTTTCACCTCTCCTCTCAGCAAACATTCACATCAGGTCTTTTTAATAAAAAAGTACACACCCCCAAAGTAAGCACACTGACAGAGACAAATTTTAGCAATATGCCATCCAGCCTTTTCTAGGTTTTACCCGCCGAGGGACTTGAATGTACTCTGGTTGGATGAGTCAGATTCAAAGGACTATTGCTTATCCCCTTGAGCTATGTGAAGCTGACAATCCTATTACATCCTCTGTCCATGCATTCTTAGTATAATCTATTAAACTCATTGCAAACTTCATGTGCTTATTTTCATGTTCAAGTGGAGAAGCAAAATCTTTTTCAACTAATGTTTTAATTTGATTTCTTCCAAAGGGCTGGTGGGTAATGCTTGAATGTTGGAGACTGATGCAATGATCTGAGACGGGGGAAAAGGTTGCCAGAAACTCTCAACTTTATGAGAAGCTGAGGGTTTCTTTCAGGAGTTTATTTTAGTAATGCTTTGATCATATGGCCCCAGATTTGGATCACTAATGGAACCCTGTGACCAGCACAACAAATTACAATGCAATATGACTAACTAGCTGGACTTACCCAGCATTGCTTGGGAAAGCGGAGGAACAAAATTTAGAAAATGTAGGAAAGGAGGAGACCCTGAGCCAGGGGACCCCCCAGAGCCACAGACCCTGGGGGCTGATGGCTCCTGGCCCACACCTGACCCTCTGAGAGCAGCAGGACCCTCCTCCCCCCAGGACCAAGCAGCCAGCCCCCAGGAGAACAGTACACAGTCATGCAGCCAGTAGCAAGGGGACTTCTCTTTGCAAGGTTGGCTCAGGGATCCACCTGCCCTGCCTTGGCAAGTAAAAGCTCAGAGCTCACATCTAACCCTGATGGCTGGAACCAGACACAGAAGAGCCCCACTCACAGTATGAACAGCAGCCAGCTGGCTTCACAGCAGTGTAACGCATCGAGTGTTTAACCCAGCCCCTGCGCTGCAGCAGGCACACCGATTCCTTCTGCTCGGATAAGCCCAGAGAGCTGAGCAGAAAGGCTGGCCGGCTTTGGTTTTGATTTCTGGAGGGGAGGGGGGGCGGCAGGTGGGGAACAACCCCAGGTGGGGGGGAGGTTACATGCGGGAGGGGCGCCCCAGCTCATGCCCGGGGCTGCAGGTGCCGCGGGGGACAGGGCGGGTGCTCGAGCCATTATACGCATGGGGGTGGGGGCATTGTGTGCCGGCGGGGGGTGGAGGGAGAGGGTCGGTTATGCAACCTCTCGGGTGGGAGGGGGCGAGTCTTGGGAGGCTACACGCGGGAGGGGTGCCCCAGCTTGTGCCCAAGGTTATCCCATGCAAAGTTTTGTTGCGGTAGCTCTTATAGTGTCCAAGTTACTAGAGCACAAACTTACAAACATTCTCCTTTATATATTAGATTATGTAGATTTTAGAGCACTCTGAGGAGTCCAGTTTTGAACAGAAAGCTGATTTTAACTTAACTGTTGGAGATCTGTCAGTCTGTTGTAATGTCTTGGTTAGTAAAATCAGATAGAGAGATTAGAAGCATGAAAAGCTAATAATTTTCAATGTTGAATTTCATAGTTTTGAATCAACAGCGCTTGGAGTTTCTTGCAATGCTTGATGTAAAACAACAGAAGATTATTCAGGAAAATATGTCGGTTAATAAAAGTGGCTTTACAGAAATCACAGGTCTTGAAGTAAGTATGAGAATGTTTTTTTTATTTCAGTAAATGTGGTTGATTGGAAGATGTTTTTAAACGTTTTGTTTATCTGACCCTGGCCCTGTGCAGCCAGGAGAAGCCACTGGGCTCTGACCGTGGTCCTACGCAGCCCCAGCCCTATGCAGCTGGGGGAAGCCATGGGAAGCTGTGGGGCTCCAACTCCGGCCCCGTGCAGTCCTGGCCCTGCACTGCCACGGGGTTCAAGCCTCAGTCCTGCACTCCCAAGGGCTGCTGGAGGCTGCTGCACGGCTCCGGCCCCGGTCCCATGCTGTTCCCACCTGGACTACCTTCTCTGACACCCAACCCAGCCGTGCCCTCCTGCCCTTAGGCTCCCAGGGTCTCTGGACCAGGAGCATCCATGGTCCTGTCGGACCAGAGAGTGCCGGATTTTGGAAGTACAACTTGTAGTGTGACTTTTATAACAAGAGAAATGCCTCCTGTTACTGAGTGCTTGCAGTAATGGTCTGTGACCCTTTTGGGCACTCTGCTTTGCTACTGTCATGGAAAGGAAGAACAGACTGAAGAAGCATCAGGATATCCTACTTACGTTAAGTTTAGCATGATCTTCTCAAGCATGGCACTTTTCTCTTACAAGAGGTAATCTCTTTTGAGATCTTCCGGGCACAGCATATACATGTTGACAATTCTTCTGACTGTCCTTATGCTGTATGGTGGAAGCCATGCTTCTAGCAGGCTCCTGGTCAGTTGAAGGCATTCCATTATCCTCTCTGTCATTTTGTCAGTGAGGCAAAAATGGTGATGAACAGCTGAGAATCCAATTTATGTCATCTAAGGTCTGACAGATTTCCAGAAAGCCATCTGGAATATATCCAAGGCTTCCTTAATTTACCAGGAGGAAAATGCTATTGAGAGAGACAAATAGTATTACATGAGAGATTGTAACCACATTTCTGCAAGTGTTCATTCTAGCAAGATTACACTGTAATGGTCTCTTGATTACTTTGGCATTCAATTACAGTTAGGGAGAATGTTTTTTAAAAGTTTCTCAGGGATTTAGAAACACAACTCCCTTTGAAAGGCATTGGGATTTGTGCTCCTAAATCACTTAAGACATTTGAAAATCTGCACCTAAGCCTTTTAATAAACTCATAATATATAATAGTATCACTTCTTGGCCTATTAAAAGCTAAGATCGTGTGTACATATGTCCTCATGTGTTAACTATCTGCAGTAATACCTTGCTTACACATTTATCCAGGGAATAGCTTGGCATTTTTTAAAAAAGAAAAGGGTTAATGCATTATGTATAAGGCTACAATTTTGTCAGAGATATTTTTAGTAAAAATCATGGACAGGTGTAATAGGGTTGCCACCCGTTCTTGTGAGCCCCCTTTCTGGTTGGATGTGTCCACCGTCTTTAAACCAGTCCCAGCCCTGCTTTTGGAGGCAATGGTTTTGTCCTCTTAGTCTGTTTTGGTCCTAGTCTTCAGCTGGATCTCCTGACAGTTCAGTCCCTTTCTGGGAGTTTACTGATGTCTCACTGTAGATCCTTCCCTGGTAGCCTATGTGTGTGTGGTGGCGGGGGGGGAACGACTCAGGCCTGCCTGCCCAATACTCTGGGCCCAGCCTTTGTCACTGCTTTGCCCTTAAATAAAGGCTCTTCTCAACTCTGGTCCAGTAGCCAGCTAGTAGTTTTGCCTTGCTCTCCTGTGCTCATGAGAGGGGTAGCAGCCCTATTTCACCTCTCCTGTTTGCTGCTAGCACTAGGCTATTCATTGTGCTGCAGTTCCCTCAGCCAGCCACACCATCCATGATCCTCCAGTTCTAGAGAGGAACTGTCCTGTCTTTGGCTCTGCAGCTCCTTTTTATAGGGTCCTCCTGGGCACTGATTGGCTGCTTCCCCTGTAGCCACTCTAGCTTGCTTGCAGGATCTCTCCACTGCTCCTTACCTAGGACAAGTGTACCAGGACACTGTGGCCTCCAGCAGAGGGCCTCTGGGTCTAGTCCACCGAGTTTCAACAGGTCAAGACAAATAAACAAAAATTCACGGAAGTCAAAAATAGCACAGCAGAATGAGGATGGAGGAGGGTCCAGAACCCTGCCCTGCTGCATGCAGCAGCGGGAGCTGCAGCCTCCTGCTCCTGGGAGAGGTCACCTTCAGAACTGGGGTGATCCCCTTCACCCTGCGGAGCTGGGGGAGTTCCCCTCATTGCCCACAGAGATTGGGAACTGTGAAATCCTCTGATGCCCGTGGGGGGCGGGAGCCGGGAGCTGTGGAAAATTCCACCCACACACTATGCGGAGCTAGGATTGCAGGGGGGCGGGGAAAGGGGGCTCTCAGCTGCTTGTGATGACTGCATTAGGCCCCACCCGCAGTGGTGGCTGAGCAGCTGTTGGGATCCCTCCACCACCCGTGGTTGCTGTGGAACTCCAGGACTTCTTCACCTCTGGTGATGGCTGCAGAGCTGTGCGTTCCCCCCCTTACTCGTTGGATTGGGAGCTGGGGGGGGATTCTCTGCCATCCACACAGGCTGGGAGCTGCTGTGGGATGGATGTCCCACTGTGACCGGAAAGCTCCAGGTTCCCCCACTGGTGGCACTGGTAGCTTGGGCAACCTTGCTGCTTGCAGCAGCTGGTCTGTTGCAGGGGTCCGTCTGCCATTCATGGTGATGAGGGTACTGCAGAAAGGTTCCCTGCTGCCAGCAGTGGCTAGGCTGCTTCAGTACCCCAATGTCACAAGGTTCTCTGGAGGTCACGGATTCTGTGACTTCTGTGACCTCTGTAATATAATCATAACCTTAATTCATGCAGAATACATCTTTCCAGGTTTTGTGTGTCCAAACAGGTGAATGCTCAAAAGGCAGAGGGAGGTTATTCATGCACATGTCCCAAAATTAGAGTATAATATAGCAAATCGTCTCTGTCCTGACTTTGGACATTTTTCTGTTCAGGGCTTGTCTACATGGGGGACACTCAAGAATTAACTAACAGTGTGAAGTTGTGACGTAGTGGGGGTACCTTACTGGTTGCTATGCTGGGCAGTGGGCTGTGGGTGACCCCCACTGGCTGCAGCACGGCCCAGCAGGGCAGGGGATGAGTCGTCATGCAAGGGGGCTTCGAAACTTGTCAGACAGGTATCTCCCATGGAGCGGAACAATGGGAAGGAGGGGGGTGGAGCCCTGGCTGAGGGCAAGGCTGGAAGTGAGTGAGTTAGTTTCTGTCTGGGATCATGGAGGAGACAGCCTAGGGCCCAGAGGGGCTGGAATTTAGGGGCCCAGCATCCCCCATCTCAAGGGGGGCTGAGGCATCCTAGGCCCGGTTCCTGTAACCAGATGACATCTGGGCTGGGCTGTATCCTGGAGAAGCAATAAACTCCCTCTATTCTACTGGCTGGTGGAGTCTGTCCATGCCATTACGGGGGTGCAGGAGTCGGGGGACCCTGACGCGCCGCCACAGAAGTTAAAGCACATTAAACTCCTATGAGATGCATGGAGGTGCCCACCATCAGCGTTTACTTCCCGTCTCCTCTCCTCCCCAAGGTACTGCAAATATCAAATACCAAACTGACATGATTAGTAACATAGAAAATACTTTAAAGGGCAGGAGGGACAGTTGAAAAGGAGCTCAGGAACTTCCATGAGATGCATGTTATGAAGTTGAATAGTTTTTATCACTTGTTTATTTAAATCAAAGTTAAATGACGTGTGTGTAAGTAATTTAGGTTTCCCTATCCACTATTCCACTAATATTTCAAGGTATTTTTTATTGGTAAAAAATCTAGATTCTTTAAATTACGTTGTGTGCACATAGAATTGTTTGAGTAACTGGTATGTAATGCTTTTGGATTTTAAGCTGGCAGTTCTTGGAGCCTGCACCTGTAATGCTCTTGGAGGAGAACCCTGTTCCTGTGCTAAAATGTCAGCTGCAACACGAAAGCAGCTTCTTCAGCTCAGACAAGAGGTAATATAGCTTAACTTGATGTGGAGCAGCATAGATATCTTTTTCATGAAAAACTTTAGAGAATATTTGCTGCTTGGGCAGTCTAGTACATTTCAAAAAATAAAAGAAAAATAAAACAGTGCTTTTTAAATGTCTCTGGAAGCTTTAGCGAATGCTGTGGTAATACAAATAAGCAGTAGTAGTAACACACTAGAAACTTTTGCTTGTGTAGTAATTTTTTGTTTTACAACATTTATGTACTGGCAAAAGCCCTGTTACAGTAATTCCTCATTTAACACTATAGATATGTTTCAGAAAATGATCGTGTTAAGTGAAAACGTGTTATGCGGGGTCAATTTTCCCATTGAAAATAATGGAAAAGGTGGGGATTGCGTTTCAAGTGGTGGTGTCTGTTGGGACCGGAACATAAGGTTGGGGGGAGAAAGGGGACTGGGTTACAGCAGGGAGGGGAGGTGTTTGGCTCTGGGGAAGGGAAGGGGAGGAGAGAGGAGGGGGATTGGGTTGGGAGTATGCCCCTGTGACGGGTCTGCTGGGACCTGCAGTGCGTCTGGCAACGGGGGTTCGGCAGGGAACGGCACAGCGAGTGGTGAACCCTCCGCCGCTTTGCAGGGAGGCGGAGGAAGGAAGCCCTACACAGCCGCTGGCGATGGGCCAGCTGGGGAAACCCAGCCGCTGGCCTGCAAGCAGGGGCGGCCGTGAGCATAGGCAGACTCGGCGGTTGCCTAGGGTGCCGCCGGCCCGGGGCACCCGATGATGATGTCACAGCCATTGACGGCTATGCAGGCGGGGGCGCCGATCGCACTTCCGCCTGGGGCGCCAGCTGCCGCAGCCGGCCTTGGGCCACTCCTGCCTGCAAGCGGGGGCGGAGGAGAGGGGGCAAGGTGTCCGACGAGGGGGAGTCAGCGGGGAACGGTACAGCAACCAGCGAACCCTCTGCCACTTCGCAGGGAGGTGGGGGAAGCCCTGCGCAGCCGCCGGCAACAGGACAGCTGGGGAAATCATGTTATTCCAGGGATGGTCGTGTAATTCAAAAAATGTTCCCAGAAAAAAAATCGTGTTATCGCGAAAACATGTTAAGCAGGCACATGTTAAATAAGGAATTACTATATAGATGGAAATATTGGCAAAGAAGCATTTTTATCAGTACAGGTCGAACCTCCCAAATGCAGGATTCTGTGGTCTGGCAACATCCGTGGTCCAGCAGAGCTGCAGATGTTGCTAGATCAAAGAGCTCCAGAGCCAGCTGAGACAATGCAGGGGCTGGGGAGCCCTGGCTAGGTCAGGCAACATCTGAAGAGTCCCCACCCTGGCCGGGGAAGCTCTGGCGTCAACAGGGCCAAGAGTGGCCAGGGAGTCCTGGCATCAGTGGGGCCAGGTGGTGGCCAGGCGGTGGTTGGGGAGCTCCCACCCCAGCCAGGGAATCCCTGGCTGCAGTGCGGCTGTCGGCGACCAGGCAGCTCCCAGCCAGGAACCCCTGGAAACCCCCAGTAGTAGCGGGGGTTGGGGTGAGCAGAGAGCCTCTACCGGGGAACTCCCGGCTGAAGCGGGGCTTGCAGAGGTGGGCATCTGGGGAAGCCATGGAATCGCCAGCAGCAGCAGGGCAGCCCTAGCAGCGGGGCTGGGTGGCCGGGCAGCCCCAGCCGGGAACTCGGGGGAACAGCCTGTGGTTGCAGGGCTGGCAGCAGCCTGGCAATTCCCTTGGGGAACCCCAAGAGATCCTGGGGCAGCGGGCGGGCAGCAGGGTCAGGGAGCCCTATCGGTCGAGCATTAGCAGGGCCAGAAATGGGGCAGGGAGTCCCAAGGATAGGAACTGCGGGGGCAGCCAGCAGGGGAACACTGACCTCCCCAATCCAGAAAAATTTGCTGGTCCAGGATAGCTCAGGTCCTGAGGGTACCAGACCAGGGAAGTCTAACCTATACAGCATATTTTGTTTGAGAAACCAGTATAAGCTATACCAGCAAAAGCACTCTTGCTGGTGTAAGCTGTATCTATAGTAGAAGGTTTGCCAGTATAGCTTTATTAGGAAACTTCTCTGGCTAGTCATTTTACTAGATTTAGGTCCCCACTGGTAGGGAGAATTTAGCAGTTCCCAGAGAGAGGGAGGAGCTCCAGGAGAGGCAGAGAAATCCTTTTGCTTCCAAATCAGTTTTTCAGCACTAATTTCAGGTATTCAGTGTGGCAATTTTACAGGGAGGAAGACAGCACCTTAGAGATCAAAAATAGCACTTTTATGACTCATACAATCTTATAGTCCAGGCATAATTTTTTCTTAAAACCAAGTTGCTGGTATTTTTAAGCTCCCCTCCTTCTGTGGAATTCAGATGGACAACTCCCTTATCTTTCTTATAATCTTTGCCAATTGAGTATGTGCAAGATGCAGCAGCCTTTAAACCAGCACCCACATTTTCTCCAAATTTTAATTATCAGCACTTTAAAAGTTGTGGGGGTTTTAAAGCAAATGGATAGTTTTAAACTATTATTGATCAGTAAAGGGGAAAAACATGAAATACTGACACAGCTTCATAGCTTTTTTTCATTTTTCTGTTGTAAATTCACCATATCTGAATAGAACATTATGATCATTCCTAGGATTCAAAGAGAAGTTGAAAATAGCAGCAAGTATTCCTGGCTGTATTGGAGCCCTAATGTAATCAGTTAATATAAGTTAATGTTTTATATGATATAAAAAAAAGCTTGCTTTATCCACAAAAGGTTTTGTAAAACAAGACTAGATTTGCTAGATTTGATTTTATTAATCTTCGGTTCAGTTGCTGCATCCCATGTAATCCTTATAAGTGCCTTATGGATACTTGGGTCCAATAGAGTATATATTGTGTATTATATTTAATTGACAGAGGAGCAGTGCTGCTCTTTTACAAGGACATTCTTGGAATTTGACTGTTTAAAATAGAACATAGAACTTTCTTGCATATGTTCACAACCTGCTTGTGACAGCAGTGCTGAACACAACTGGCATGCGACTCTCCTGCTTCTCTTTCAGCTGTCCTGGAGGGGCATAGTGAAACAGTCCTGCAAGAGAGCCAGTTAGTGCAGATAACGTGTGTGTATGTATGCATATGTGTGTGTGTTTGTGGTGCATACTAGAGCTGTTAAAAGTTTAACCGGCTAACTGTTTACCCGGTAAGCTGATGCTTATTGGTTAATGGTGTCAGTTAAACTCAGCCAGCTCCTGGGAGGTGGCTTCATTGCTACAGTGAATCCTCCTTTCTGGGAGCCATGCCGAAGGTTTCATTGCAGACTCTACAGTATAAAGCGTTACATACGCTCTCTCTCTCTCTCTCTCTCTCTCTGTAAGGATTTCAATCCCCACTTAACAATTATTCTTTTAGAAAGCTAATGTTTAGTTTTCCTTTTAAAAAAAAAAACACGATTGTTTTAAAGGCAGGACTGATGTCTCCACTTCCTTAACAGTATCTGGTGTGCTCCTCCTGTACCTCCATTCACCCAGGGAGGCCTTGTACAAGCATGTCTGAGTTGGCAGTGCTCTTTCCATGATAGCGTAAGATGTTCCACTATACTGTATTAAGAGAGACAGTCTGATTTTTTTTTTTTTTTAGACTATTTTGGCTTCCTGATTTGTGTGATGCATTCTAATTTTCCCTTAACTAAAAATAGTGTGATGCTCTGAAGAAGAGTAAAGAAGAAGCGTATATAATGGCAGATGCCTTCAGAATTGCATTTGAGCAGCAGTTAATGCAGAGGAAGGACCAGGCTTTGCGGCTCACACAAGTGAATAAGATCTGTAAAAAAGAAACAAAACTTATAAACTGGAAACGCCTCAAAGAGAATGGTAAATGTCATGTTTTATGTCATGTTTTTTTATTGTTGGAATTTAAGTAAAATTAATAAGTATCTGTAGGAAAGAGGATAGATTTACTGAAGAGTTACAGCATTTTGTTTCATTACAACTGGGATCCAATTGCTGATGTAGGAATCCTGAGAATCAAGAAAACGGGAAATGTCATGTAAAAACTGCAAATACATCACAATATTGTGTCGTCTAGTTAGAGATTTTTCTGCTGGAGGTTTCACAACTTTTATTTTAGGACTTCTGTATATTAATTGCACTTGATTGTAATCCCCAGCAATAACTGTAAAAGCATATAGGATATACCAGTCTAGGTTTTTCAATTCACTTTTTTTATCTTGTCTTCATAGGATACCATCTGAATAGTATCACTGAAAAAAATCTTTAACTATGGCACTTATAACATATTGGATATTAAAATTGCAGGGATTGGCAAATCTCTCCTATTTTACACCATTTATTATATTTGTTTTATCTTGTGCACTCAGCTTGAACCATGAAAATAGACTGGTCTTTTTATCAATCTCACTTTTAGGTTATTCTATTGTAACATAGTGTAAATATTATAAATATTGCAGAGGGAATGTTTGTTCTTCTTTGAGTAGTGCTCCACTTTAGTTACTTCAGGTACACATGTGCCTCTTGAGCCCTTGATTGGAGATTTTGCATAGGCAGTATCTGTTCAGCTCACACATGCTTTCTATACAACTTCATGTCACACATCATGGTTATATAACAGGCAAGTCACCCTCAGTTCCTTTTTACAACCTTAGCCTAAGATGGAGCTCTAGCATGTTCACCTTGTGCATGCCCCCTGTGGCAGGGTCAGTCCCACTCCTGGGTCCCAGACCCTTGTTCCACCCACTATCCTGCAGTTTAGGGGCCATGGTACAAATCCCACTTGCCTTTTCTCAGTGTTTTGGCTTCTGTCGCTTGGCAAAACAAATTGGTGTTGGGGCCGATGCCCCTGGCCAGTTGGGGCTGAGTAAACAGTAGTTCTCAGCCACCCGCCAAAGTTTCTGGCCACATGCGGGGAAGGGAGCATCCAAACAGTCCCTTTTGGAGCCCCTCACAGCCTTTGGCAGTGCTGATGTTGTTCTGCTCAGCTTCTCTTTTTCTTCTTATCAATTATTAGCTCCTCTCCATCTCTACTCTCCAAACTCCTTCTCCACTCCCTCTCATCCTCCCCCACTGGGAAGCTTTTTAAAGAGGTCCTGTGGCACCCTGAAGTCAGCTCACCTGGCCTCAGCTGCTCCTAATTAATGAGGGCTGTTGCTGTTTTTTCCAGAGTTGCCTTTCTCTCCTTCTACCAAGCCCTTTAACCTGCTCTGTCACATCTATCATGTTTTGCTGTTGTTCTATGGTTAGTTTAGTGCAGGCGTCCGCAACCTTTTCAAACCAAAGAGCCAAACTACATCAAAATGCAGAACAAGTGGTCAACAAAGAGCCAATATAAGAATGCCCAATTGCATGACTGAAAATATACAACTTAATATTATTGATAATTGACATGATGATTAAGAATAGCATAAATGAAACATTGTACTCAAGAACTTTTTTTAATGCGTCTTCTGCTGCTGCATCTTTTTGCACATTTCTTTGAAGTTTACATCATACTGGTCAAATTCAGCTTCATGCACTCATTCAGGCTGTCTTGTGTCAGTCTTGAGCGCAAATTACCTTTGATGTGATTCAAATGAGAGAGAGCCTGCTCACACATATAGGTGGAGCAAAGCACTGAAAGTAAGGCCAGCCTGACATTCTGCATGGTGTATTGACAGGAAGTTCTTTCCAACTTTGCAGAATCAGATTATCATCGTGCTCCTTCATGTCAGCTCATTTGTGCAATTTTGCCAATTCTGAACGTTGTCGAGCAAGGCATTCTAAATCAGAAATCAGCTTGATGAATTTTTCCATCCAGATATCCGACTCCTTGAAATCTGCTATTTCCATTTCCAAATTGCTGACTCAGATACAGGAGGCCCCCGACTTGCAACTGTCCGAGTTCCGACCTCCCGCACTTACAACCATTTTTGTAAGTGTGGAAGGGGCCGAAAACCCCTGACTTACATTCTTGGCCCGCATTTATGACAGTGTACGGCACCTATCGTAAATGGAGGTTCAAGTTATGACTCCCCCAACTTGTGACACTTCCCCCAAAACCAATTGCGTTGCAAGTCGAGGGCCTGGAATGACTGTCAGATCTAGTTCTTCAATGGATGCTTTATGTGGACGAATCATAAACTTAAACAGAGCATTGTGTTTGTAAAAGTCAACAAAACAAGACTTGAATACCATCAGGAGCTCAGAAACAAACCTGGCAAGCTGCTGCAAATCAAGGCTGTTATTTGGATTCTCTCTCTGACACAAATCACAAAACATTTGTAATCTTTCAAAATGTGCCAGTCTGTCCATCTCATTATCTTTGATGAAGACAGTCAATTTTGACTCAAATCTAAACACTGCCTGTTGCAGAGTTAGGACTGTATTTCCTTGCCCTTGTAGCTTAAGGTTCAACTCCTTCAAATGACCAGTAATGTAGATGAGATAGTAAAACTTGAGCAACCAGTCACAGTCTGAAAGCGCAGGGCATTTGATACCCTTCATATCCAATGACTTAATCTCATTAATGCAGGCGGCAAAATGAGACAAAACTTGGCCATGAGATAACCAGCCGAACATTGCTGTGCATTGTTAGATTGGGGTATTCAGAATCTACTTTCTTGAGCAGTGATAGAAATTGATGGTGATTAAAGGCTTGGGCAAGAATCCAATTGACAATGTGAACAACCAGTCCCATTACATTTCTGAGTTCGGTTCCACAAGATTGCGCACAAAGTGCCTCCTGATTCACAATGCAATGAAAGTTGAAAAGCAGGCAGTTCAGCTGTTCTGACAAAAGAGTAAGAAATCCCCTGTATTTGCCGACCATGTAAGGTGCACCTAGACTGTACACACTAACACAAGATTATCCAACTGTATTTCTTTCTCGTTTACAAAGTTCACTACAGTTTTAAGGATGTCTTCGACCCTTGCTTGATTTTTCATTGGCAATATCTCAGTCATTTCTTCATGCACAGCATTTCCACAAATATATCATCCAAGAATACACAACTGATTAGCATCACACATGTCAGTTGTCTTGTCCAAAGGAAGCAAAAAATAAGTAGCTGTACTCCAGTTTTGCATTTGTTCCTTGTCAATTTGATGGGCCATTTTCATAGCTCTGTCATGAACTGTTTTTACTGATAATGGCATGTCATAAATTTTCTGTAAGATTTTGTCCTTGTTGTAAAACTCATCAAATAGTTCATGATCAGTTTTTAGCACGAGTCTCTTCATGTAATCCCCGTCAGTGAAAGGCTTCCCCCTTGAATAATGCTGTATAAGCCTGCAAAACTTGCAGAATTTAAGCTCCCACCTTTTTTTGACCATGCCAGCAGATTGTTTTGCCCAGTGTTCATTTTTCACTGCAGCTCTTCATAGGCTTTTCTTCACGTGCCACTCTCAGGGTATTTTGTAGTATATGCTGCATGTTTTGTCATGAAATGCTGTTCTAAATTCAATTTTTTTTTTTAGGACAGTCTTGCACTGCACATGAAACAATGTGGAGGTCCAGACCTATTCACAAAAGCATACAAGTCTGTCCACTCCTTTTGAAAATTTCGGTACTCATCATCACTCTTTCTCTTTGCCATTGTTGCTATTAGGGGGCCACAGAGTTCACCGTCACATATGATGATGGAAATATTTCTTGACCAATCAAATAAAAAGAGAATATGCGTGACCCCTAATGAGTGGAGAGGATGGATGGTTGTTAAAATGAACACTTAAAGGTGAAATAGACAAAAAAAGACCATCTTGACCAGGAAGAGCTCTGATCTTGACATGTGTAATCAGGCGTTTTTAAAATTTTGAATTAACTTTTCATTTTAATTTAAAAAGTTGTGTGTATTTTGGGAACGAGAAAAGAGCCATATTTGGTTCCATACTGAGCCATATTTAGCTCTAGAGCCATAGATTGCAGACCCGTGGTTTAGTGTGTCTAGTTTCATTGATAGCCAATCTAAGTGCTGCTGTTGCTTGGAAGAATTTTATGTCTTCCAAAAGTAGCTTTGTCTTGGTTCTAAAATCTAGAGCATAGAAAAATCAGAAGACCAAACTGATGCTTCGGATGATGGACTGTTCCCTGCAGCCTCTTCTGAGTTAGCCCAAGGGACTGCCTCCTATACAGTTGTCTCCAGTGCCCCTTCAACCTTGGCTAATGTCTCCTCTAAGGGGGGGAAGAGTGTGAAGGACTCAGGGAAGATACCAAGGAAGAGGACTCTTGGTCTCCCACCACAAGAATTAGCTCCCAAAAGGCGCCAATCTCCTGCTAAGTCCACATTATCAGATGCCTTGCCTTCTTGACTCAGTATCACATAGGTGAAGGACTCTTTGTTTGGTACCTGTGTGGCTGGGAGATCTTGGAGCACTTTAGAGAAGCACAGCTCTTTGATACCATCTGGGAAGGTCAGAGTGGCCAAGGACATCCATTCCTGTAGAATGGCATCACCTACATCAGACTTAGCAATGGTGTCCTGTCTTTCTGGTTCATCAGTACCAGCAAAATCAAAGCACCAGATACCGTCAGCACCACCACCTGCCAGATGAACATTACTCTTCATTTCAACTGCTGCATTAGTTTCAATTTACTTGGTACCACAGGAATTCTGCTGTTTCAAGAATGCTGACTCTCAATATTACCTTGTGGGATTCTCCACCCTTTTCTGTTGGGTCCCTCTGCCCCATTAAAGAACATTGAGCAAGATAAACCAGCTGGTCTCCTACTTTTCGATGCAGAGTTTCCCCCTGCATTATGACAGGAACTCATACTTTGACAAGAATTCTTATCCATATCAGGGATGGTGGGATCAGTCCTGGGTACCACCCCTCTCCTGTAGCAGCCTCCATGGTGGCTACACTGAAACATTTGCGCAGCATATTGGCAGCAATCTGCCATACATCTGATTCCATTGCACCACAAGTTTGTGCAGCCCTATATACCGCTGATGTGTGCCATGAGGTTGTATAGAGGGCATGGGTGAGTTGTATGGATCCTGCACGAAATTTGCAGGAAATTAATGATTAGTCTGATGTCTTTGTTCACTAATTATGTGTCCTGATCATATTCAGCAAACATAAAAAGAACTTAAAATGTCCATACTCCTTTTTTATAGTTCAATATTAGCATATACTTCTAAACTTACGTCAGGATAGCTTACCCTTTATTTTTATCTTCATTGAAATTTTTAAAAAATATATGTAGTAGTTTAAGACTTATAAACTACTTACATTTCTTTCACAAAATCTTTTTTAATCTAGCAAAGAGTGTCCCTTTTTTTATAAAAACAAAACCCAAAACAAATAGAAATTGTTATAATAATACCTAGCCTCTTATGTGGGTATTTTTTTTTTCTATCAGTGGATGTCAAGAACTTCATAGGCTTTAAATAAGAGCCAAAATGAACTTCTCATGCAGTTCCAGAAGTTTCCATTTTGTTGACCCATGTTTGTAGCAAAAGATTATTTTATTATTGGTGTGGGCTAGGGCAGCATTGCATGCAAAACCATTTGCCATATTGTGTCCAATGAAAGTCAACTATAATTTGGATTACTACTTTATAAGGTGGTAGTTCCTTCCATATCTTATTTTGTAAATGTACATTTTATCCCAAAGTCAACCACTTTTTTGCTTAAAGAATACTAGTTTTTTATGTCCTTGTGTATTTGAAATGAAGTCTGTTCCTTTTTTCAGGACTTGGTATGGTGCAAGGGAACAAGAAAAATCTGGGTCAAAAGTTGACGGGTATGCTTATCTCTGATACTGACTGTAGGAAAATGGAAGAATTGGATAATCCTCATGAAATCCTTAGGATGCTAATAGATTTGGTTAGTATCTTAAAATCTAGCAAAGGCATGTTGATTTAAGTTATCTTAGTTCCCTCTGATCAAACAAATACTGTTGACTCTCATATGATGTAGTTCTAAGGCATAATTTATAAACTAGTTTTCTTTTTTCTTTTTAATGTGAATACAGCTGAATGATAAAGAAGAGGCTTTGGCTCATCAAAGAAAGGTTAGTTATATGCTAGCTCGTGCAATGGAAGAAAAAGAAGATGGATCAATGCACAGTAAAGAAAACAGTCTTTCAGGAGAGGGCATTACTCTGAAGAACCATCGGTATATGCCTTCAGAATCTCACAAGTCAAATGATCCTGCATATTTGTGTTCTCAGAACAACACCTGCTCAATTCTCAACACAAAAATACATCAAAATTCTACAAGAGCACTTCAAAAGTCACATTCCTGGCCATCCAGGAATTGTGAAGAAAATTATATGCAAAGGGTAGATGAAACTACAGATATGAACTGTGCATATCAAGAGCACTTAGAAGAAAAAAAAACCTTGTGATAGTGCCAAAGTACAAGGAAGCCTTGCAGAGGATGTCAGAGACGGCACTAAATTTAAACTTTAATTATGGAATAAAATTCCAGGAAATATGTTCCATGAACTACTTTTCTAAGAAACATATTTTAATATTTAGGTCAAAGAGTAGTAAGTTAGTATCTTGTTAGCATAGGTGTGGGGAACCTTTTTTGGGTCAGAAGCCGCTGACCCACAGAAAATCAGTTGGCGGCCACACAGAAGTGAGGAGCAAAAAAACCCCCCAAAACAAAACCCCTCACTGATGGGCTTGGGTGTGGAGTCTGGGAGTGAGGAAGGGATGGGTGGGAAATAGGGTGCAGTAGCAGCCTGGAAATGGGGGGTCTGGGCAGGAGGAGTGGTGCAGAGTCTAGACAATGTGGAGGTACTTACCTGGTGCAGCTCCCTAGGGACACACATGGCTCCATGTCCCCTGCTGCTCCCAAACAGTGCCCCCGCTGTTCCTATTGGTCGCAATTATGGCCAAACAAAGTGGCGTGGGAAAAGCCTCCAAGCAGCACTTTGCTGCCCTGCTATTTCCCCAGCCGGCGAGATGGGGAGTGGCAGTGCATGGAGCCACTTCCTCCCCCCACCAGTCAGAGCCTTTGGGTTGGGTCCAGCCATGACTTGCCTAACTCCGGTCCTGTGAAGCTCGGGGCTACCCTTTTCCCCCCACCCCTGCAGTAGGGAGCCCTTGCTGGTGCTCCAGCCCCATGCAGGAAGAGGGGAAGGTGCAGGACTGGAGCACTAGTTCAGGATCTCTGATGCTGGGGGGTAGGGCCAGATCCAGGCAAGCCAGAGGCTGCATCCAGTCCCAGGGCCTTATGTTCCCCACTCCTGTCCTGTTAGACTTCATAGGCTATCTGTGGGTTTTCAGTGTGCTTGCAACTAAGAAAAAAAAATCAGCCAAAAGTTTTTGAATTAATGAAGGAGGCTTGTTTTTGCTGTGGGGATAGTTTTGTCTTTCACCTGTTCTTTCCCTCTTATGTCTGATAACTAAAATAAAGATTTAAAAAGCCACTTGATTCTCTGCCAACTCTGCCATGTGCTTAAAAGGAAGATACAAGAAATGTATGGAAAACCAATGTTGTGCTGTATCTGTAGAACATTAATTCATGCTGAAATACATCAAGCATAGCTACAATTCTATATATATTACACAGGCTATGTCTACACTACAGAGATTTTTTTCGGAAAAACGGCCATTTTTCGGGAAAAAAAAAACTCGCGGAGCATCCACACCTCAAGCGCATTTTTGGGCAAAAAAATCGAAAGAATGGAGGGGTTTTTGCACAATTGGTATTCCGCTTTCTATGAGGAAGAAGCCTTTTTGCAAAAGAGTTCTTTTTGCGCAAAAAGAAGAGGGAGTTTTTTGCGCAAAAAGAGGAAAAAGCACAGATACCCTGGTGGCCATTCTGTGGATCCCAATCAGTGCTTACTTTTGAGAGAGCGTCCATGCAGTCTGGACGCTCTCTTTCGCAAAAGTGCATTGCTTTTTCAATGCGCTTTTGCAGTGTGGACGTGCTCTTGTGCAAGAAGTTTTTGCGGAATATTTCTTCCAATAAAAGCTTCTTGCGCAAGAAGCCTGCAGTCTAGACGTAGCCACAGTAGCAAAGACCATTCCAGATTGAAGTTCTAACAAATAGTTCATGGTTTCATTGGTTTTGTTTTGTTTTATTATTATGTAAGTTATCATGCCAGTGTTTTGACATACCTTATGATTAGGGCCCTACCAAATTCATGGTCCATTTTGGTCAATTTCATGGTTGTAGGATTTTAAACATCATAAATATCATGTTTTCAGCTATTTTAATCTGAAATTTCAGAGTGTTGCACATGTAGGGATTTTGACCATAAGGAGTTGTGGATGTGTTGCAAGGTTATTGTAGGGTGGGAGAGTTGTGGTACACCTACCCTTACCTCTGTGTAGCCGCTGGCAGAAATATTGCCGTCAGAGCTGGGCAGCTGTAGAGCAGTGACTGCTGGCTAGGATCCAAACTCTGAAGGCAAAGCCATCGCCAGCAGCGCAGAAATAAGAATGAGGTGGGATGGAATCACCAACTTTACTTCTGTGCTGCTGCTAACAACATCTTTGGAACTGGGTACCTGGACAATCACCACCCTCTCCAGCCATTCAACTCTGAAGGCAGCACCAGAAGTAAGGGTGGCAATATTGCAAACGCCCCCTAAATAACCTTCTAATCCCCTTGCAATTGATCCCCCTGCAACTCTCTTTTGTATCAGGACCCCCAATTTGAGAAACACTGCTTCTTTTCTGTGAAATCTGCATATTATAGAATAAAAGCACACAAAAGACTAGATTTCACAGTTGTGACATGTTTTTCATGGCAGAGAATTTGGTTGGGCCCTACTTATGATAAGATACTAAGTTCCTGAAACTACAGTTAAACAGAATTTTGATTAGCTGTTTAGACACTTTGTAAAAGTTGACCTACCCTGTAGTGAAAGTTTTGGGGAACTAGCCTCCCAATTCCAAGTTGGTTTTGTCTCGTTCATTAGAAATATCTGTCACTCCATGGCTTTCTTTAATATTTGTCATTTCTTGAAACATTTCTATTTAACTGCATTTGCAGCAAGTAGTTATATAATAAACTCATTTTTTGGTAAAACAGGTTGAATCCAGGAAAAAAAGTTGACTATTTTTGACTGATATTGCTGCTATTTTTAGAGTAAAATCTATTTAATTAATATTATTTGACCAACTAAATAGTTTGGGAAAACAGCAAAGTTTGTTAACATACATGTTCAATTAACAGTTTTTAACTATGTGTACTCGGGCCAATTCTGATGTAATTGAGGATGCATGTATTCGAACAGGGAACTAGCAAAAGGAACAATATACTTTTGAAGATTTCAGCTCGGTTAGCAATTCAGGCAATTTGGAATGATTAGTAATTTCTGCTCAAGAGAAACTAATGACTAGTATATTAAGGGACTATGGACGAAAGCCTTGTCTCATTGAAGGGAATGTGAATTTCGCTGTTAATTAAGTCACAAGCCCAAATCCTGCTCCCATCTACACTTTGAAAGTGACTATTTTAAAGCATGATGATTTAATAACACTGGGGAACAACCTGATAAAGACTAAGTCCAAAACAGGTTAGTTTTGTATTTTAGCTTAATTATAACCGTGGTCCTGTCCACAAAGGCTAAGACCAAATCAGAGTCATAACATGGTGGTTCCTAAACATGTTTCCACACAGCCAATTTCATAGTGCATACAGTCCCTAAGATACATTAGCAGAACTGTGGAACCTTTCAGATCACCTGCCCACACATTCCTCGATAATGATAAGGCTGCTAGTCACTGTTTTTTTGAGCACTTAATTTTCCTAGGGGACTGTGCCCTGCTCGCTACGCTCGTCTACCACACTACCCCCCAAGTCTGGCTGCGAAAGCGGCTAGAGAGCCTGTTGACACTGACGACTTGATGACATCATTTGGTCGCCCGGCAGGAACATTCTGTTGTCCAGCAGGAAAAACTTCTTTATATAGTGGGAAAAGATTCTCAGTCCAGTGCTATTTCTTTGGAAGTTGGTGGGGATTTCAACTAGTACAATATAGCCCTGATCCCTAACTAGGAATTCTAGGTGCGAACATAATATGAATGATACATGATGTAATTTAACCAGAGAGAATATTTCTGAAACCCCAGAGTATATTGAGATTTTATATAAATAAAATGTAAACTAAAATATTTGTTAAATGTTTTACTGCTACTGGACTGTTTGTAATCCAATTTTTCTTTAGGAATACAAGTCTGTATCTATGCCTATATGAAGCAAAGACATTGCTGTATTTTTATTTTAATTGCTAATAAAAATCAATAAACTCCAGTAACTTGATTGTCAATGGAGTCTATGAATGTAAGAAAAATATACCTTTGGGGATTGCATCTTTAGTTCTACAGGAGCACTGTCTTAACTATATCTCCTAAACCAGGAAAGCTTTAAGAAAAGTTTATTTGCTGAATCAACCTACAATTGGTGCTTTCTGGATAGATAAATGATGACTTTATTGCTGCTACACATCAACTGCATGTGAATTACAAAACTTGTATTAGTCCAAATGTGAAATGCAGTATCTTTAAATAATGTTGTAGTTGTTCTTTACCCATCATTTTTCCCCTCACTAAAATTGCTTTCAATCCTGGCACAAATATTTCACGTATTACACGATAACTGTAACATTTACAAAAAGAAACATATTGTTTTTAATTCAAGTATGAAATTCTATATTTTTTCAGTCAGCATTGTAGTGATGCAGGCAATACATACAGGAGTACATTAGATGGAGTCTTCATATAGTAGTGACTTAACTTTGCAAAGGTGCTTCTTTTAATAAGATGGATTGCTGAGCACCTCTAAAAAAGCCATGTTCTTGTAGCAAATTTTTTAAAACAATATGTTTATATTTTGCCCCTATTTACTCTTTCTGTAGTAACTAAGTTTGACATATTAAGTTCATGATGTATTTTCCAGGTTTATAAAAATATCCCTAAAAAGATCACTTCCAGGTGCATGTTTTTTAAAAAATAAAAACAAAAAAATCACTCTATAATATCATCCTCTAATGAGAGTGCACTAGAAATACATTCTACAATGGCTTGACTGAGAGAATTTGTTTGCTTCCCCCTTCCCTCCCACCTTCCCAGGGACTAGTGTTCAAAGGTGGAGGTGACTTGAATTGCTACCGCACCTAGCTTATTGCGTCCAATAACAAATTGAAATGTTTTAAATGTATGGTCCCTTAAGGTAAGTGAGGGACATTCATTTGTTTCAGGCTGGCTGTTGAAACAGTACCGTATTGGCTTACACTTAATTCACATTTGGAAAAGTTATCCTCAAAATAAAGCCTAAGTAGGGCTTAAATTCAGCCGGAGCGATCCGAAGGATCTGCTAAATAGTTTCAAACCTACCGGAATTTTTAAAGCATGGAGGGAATGAGGAGGGAAGTCTGGGAAATACTTATAATTAAGTAAGCACTGAGCCTAGGTATTTTTTGAAGAGCTGTCTAGGTGCAGCATCTCAATTCTGAAGCAAGGAATGCCATCAGCAGCCGCTCATTATGTGGTCAAGGAATCAGAATACATGAAGTTCTGCCATTTATCTGGGAAAAAGAAAAGGCAAAACTGTAAAATAAACAAAACATCTGAATGTGATCACCTAACATTACAGAATGATAAGAAGCAGAAGCTATTGCACACTGTGGTGTCATAAGTCTTGCCCTGGATGGAATGAAGGGCTAATGGTGCTAATCTTTCCCTTTCAGACATTATCTGCTGACAGTATAATAGGACAATAGAAAAATGCCAGCTTCCAACAGGAGTAGCTTAGTTCACTTTTGGCTTCCAGCTCTACCACTAAAGTGGGAGGAAAGCACCTCAAAAAAGTTTTTACTAGCCTTTTTTCATTTCTGAATGGAGTGGTTGGTATAGCAATCTCCAATAGGTCTTGTGAACTGGTGTTGGCTGTGCATGATGATAATCTTCTGTACTATTTGCACCCTTCTTTTGTCTGTTTCTTCCACTTTTGCATCTTTTCATAATCTCAGAGTCTAAACTCTCTGTGGTAGGGTCTAAATCTCCGTGAATTTTTTTGTCTGAAACTTTTTTAAACAAGGCAGATTTGGGTCAACCAAAACATTTTGAAAATTTGTGTCCATTTCAGCAAAGTGTTTCATTCCAAGTTGTAAAATACATAAGAATCGAGTTTTCTAAATGAACAGTCTTGACACTTCTGAAACATCTTGTTTTGATTTTTCAGGCTGGGTTTATAAGGAGACTTAGACCCCAAGACTACTGTCCCTTCTTACAATGTTCAACTGAGGCATTCATCTGAGATTTGAGCAACACAGGGACTTGAATCCTGTTTTCCCCTTTGTTTGGTAAATACCTGACCCACTAATTTATAGGCTAGTTGGTGGGTCTGAATTTCTCCTCAACCTGTTCCACTTTGTGCATGTAAAAATACTCAGTGTAGGAGGGACTGGAATCTGGGTGTCCCATCCCTTTTAGGTGAGTGTTCTAGATAATGAGTAAAAGTTCCACTCCCTCTCCAGATTAATTACTATTCAAATACATGCGGTAGCCTTGTGGTTAGGGTACTCAACCTAACATTGGAAGATGCAGTTTTGCATTTCTGCTCTGGAATGTGGACTAGAAGCCAGCTCTCCACCCTTCTGGTTGAGTGGTCTAATTACAAAATACTGCTGTTTCCATCCAAACCAAACCAAAATTCTGATTTTTTGGACCTGCCTGAAAAAAATCAGTTATTTGACCAGCTCTTGTAGGGACAGTCTCATTTAAGTGTTTATACAACTTCTAATATAATGGCCAATGATAGGCTCCATCCCTGCATGCACACCTTTGTGGCAGATTTTGTCCTTGTAGACCATCTCCCTCTTCTCTTCCCTCTTGGGTCTAGCAGTGATTTCCTATCAGACCAGAGTACTTAGATAAATATTCTTCCTTTGTGGGGTTTATTATGTTCCTCTCCTTCCCTTATCAATCTTCTGTATTTCCTAACTTCTGATTTATATTTATTAATATTAACTTTGCCCTTCTTCCATTTGATATGTATTATTTTTATAGCTTCCTTCACTTCCCCTCTATATCAGGTCAAGTTTCTAACCAGTATAGTCTTCTTGAGTGTGGGATTATGGTTTTATGAACAACAAGGAAGGTGTTCTTAATTAATTCCCAATTATCCTTCATATTTTTCTGATTAAATTCTTTCTCTTGGCTGATCTGGCTCATAGTGGTTTTCAGCTTTGAGAAACTGTCCATTTGTAAAGTTCTATGCAGACTGAAAGTACTATATGAATTATAATAGCATTGTTTGTAAGCAGTACAGAAATATCTGTGGCCTTGAAGCATTGTAAAGTAGATCTTGCAACAAATACTAAATGCATAGATCTTAGTTCCACAAAAGTGTAGGCTGCAAGCAGGCTTTAAAATAATAGGCTTTAAAATAATAAAATATGTTCAGATACTTCGACAAGATTCAGTCTGATGGTTGTAGAATATTCTTTTGGTTAGGGATGTAAAAGACTATTTGACTATCCGATAAGCATTTGCTGCCTCTATGAGATAGAGGCAGCAAAGGGGGAAGGGAAGAGGTACTTCAAAGTGGCAGCGCTGCACAATGGCACTGCCACTTTGAAACCCCAAGGTGGCATTTCAAAGGTGCAGCCATGGAGCCCAGGGCTCCATGACTTTGAAATGCACAAGAGCCCCTGCTGGGGACTCTTGTACATTTCAAAGCAGGCACCCACATGCAGCCCAGAATCAATGGGACTTCCCACTGGCCTCAGGCTGTATGCTGTGTTCCACATTCCTCCTTTGAAATGTACAAGAGCCCCTGCTGGGCCTCTTGTACATTTCAAAGGAAGAATGTGGAAGTGCCTATCCACTAGTTGATGGAAATGTCATCGACTAGTCAATTAACCGCATTTTAACATTCTTACTTTTGGTAAGGTTTGGTTATGATAGTTAAAATATAAATGAGAATTATTGGTGAGGGAGAGGAGATGGTAGCATTCATATGTAGTCTTACAACTCAAAGTCACAATCTTAAGTGCAGAACAGGAAAGTGCTAAGGTGACTGACTGACTGACTTGTGTGTGTGTGTGTGTGGGTGGTGACACTAGTCTCTGATTAAGTTCCTTCCCATTGACCAAATTACTACTTTCTAGAAACATCATAATTGACACTCTTACCAACTATCAATTTAAATTAAGCCTTTCCCCTAAGAAATATATTTTTATTTCATGAGTCATTTGGTTCAAAATAGGATTAAGACACAGTGGTACAAGGAAGTTTTGGATTTAAGGTTACCTGTGTAACCTTAGTTCATCCTCCTTGTGTGTATACATTGTAATAGTCTTTAATTCCATGACCACATCTTATTTTTTTATAGGACTCTGGTCTTATTCAGTGCACAGAATGGATAATACTCACTTAATGAGCAGTTATTCAATATTTTGTTTTCTCTTTGTTACTAAATGGATGGCCTCATTTATTTATGCCTTATTTACTGCATATTATACAAACCCTGCTATAAGGATGTTAAAAGAGTTAATTGTTTAACATTGGGCCTACTGCCCAGCCTGCCACAGCTGTGGGGTCCCACTGCCAAGCCTGTTGCGACCATGAGCTTCCACTGCAATGTGGGGTCCTGCTACCCAGCCCGCTAGTCCTTCTGCATTCAGGGCTGCAGGCTGCTGGCAGAGTTCACAGGCAAGGGCTGGTTAACCAGTAAGCATACTGGTAAGCCTCATGCTTACCTTTTAACCAGATGACATCCCTACCCTGCTCTTAGAATTATACATTTCCTCATGCGTAGGCACTGACTTCTCATCTTGCCTGATGGTGCTCAACCCGCCCCTCTGCTCCAAATCCAGCCATGCCTTGCCCCTTCCCTTCTCTTCCCCCTTCTTCCCAGAGCTTGAATGCTGTGAGTTAGCTGTTCACAGTGGTTAGGAGGCACTGGGAGAGAAGGAGAGGAGTTGGTAAAGGCAGCCAGGGAGAAGCACAGGGGGAGGGGAGTGCTAGGTACTGGTGAGTGCTCTGCCCCAGTCCTGGAGCAGTCATGGAGTTGGTGCCTGTGCCCTCATGGGCTTTCCTCTGGTGCTCATTGTAACAGGTATGGCAGTTTCCTAAAATGTCTTTGGAAGATCTCATTGCACTAATTGTAGGTATTTTTGTAGTATGGGATTGTACATAACCTCTCTAGGGGAGAGCTTTGATGTGAGACCTAGGAGTTCAAAAGACTATACTGAAAATATGACAGACAAATATGAATTTGTGGGACAATAAGTGTGAAGTGGATCTCCTGGGGAATCCCTAGGGAGAAGTGAATGCAAATTAACCAGCTTCAGTTATGCAAGCTCTGAAGCTACTCCATGAAGAGAGGGTCTTTTTCTACTGATTACCTCTTACACAACACCAGGATCAAAGGTCCAAGCTACTTAAAGAAAAAAATTATGCCTCTGTTCTGCTCTGGATCTAAGACAGGGCTGTATTTGTAACACAGATAAAACCCAGTTGGGGGTTTTGAAGGATTAAAACCTACCAGAACCTTAGTTTGGAGCTGAGGGTGACCTCTTGCAGTTCTTTAGCAAGTATGTAAAAACTGTTATTGTTTTAATATGTTTTCTGTGTAATGCTTTTACCATTAGAACAAACATGCTTACTTAGAAGGAGCTGTGTAGTAGTTTATAAGTGTAGGCAATACATTGATCTCAGCCTTTGGAGAGGAAGCACAGCTTGCTGGGGCTATCATATTAAAAGCCAGGTAACTGTGCAGCTTTAAAATCCTTGGTCAGGATGTAGTGAGATGTGGGTCTCCACCCAGAAGTGCAGCCAGAAAACTTAAGACCATGCCTTCCAGAGACTATGGTGGGAGAGAGCTAGGTGTAGTTATCCTGAAACTGTGACATTCTTCTGTAGTATCTGAGTGCTTCACAAACATTACTTATTTTTTCTCAATAACACTCCTTTGAGGTAAAAGGTTATTATCCTAATTTTAGAAATGAGGAACTGAGGCAAGGAGAGATTAAGATCCAAAGTGTGCACTTATTTTTGATGTCTAGCAGAGGTGAAAGTAAGTGGGTGTGCTGTGGTGCACAGCTCTGGCAAGAGCTAGCTGAGGTGCAGCAAAAGCCAGCAGTAAGCTATTTAAAAAGCTGGCAGGGACCAAGGTTGCAATAGGACGGTAACTGTAAGAAATGTGAAGTTATTTTCACTGCTGATGGCCAATTTGAATCACCTAGTGCCTAATTTTTCATATAGTAGAGCACAACTCCTATTGACTTCTCTTGTAGCTGTAAATAGAGAGGAATAGTGAGAATTAGGATTTTGGTTTCCACGCCAGATTCAGTATACCAGTGTGCTCTAGTGTTCACAGATTTTTTGCCTCTGTCCCTCAGCCAACGCTTCTCCCTGTTTTGTCCCTCCCCCCCTCTAAACTCTGGCTAAGGCTCAATTCTAGTCTCTTCATCCAGCCTTTCCTAATCTCCCCTCTTCTCCTTCCAGTTTCCTTGCCCAGAGACAGGGACCCTTGAAAAAATAGTTCTGTTATCATCATGCAATTACAGCCTGTATCACTAAACATTCACACATAGGGAACAAAATAAGGGCGTACAGACAATCCTAACTGCGGCAATTTCTAATGTGCTTTGAGTTTGAAACCCGTTCCGGCTAGTCTTTTAACATAGACTTTGTTGCATAACTTATACTGAAACTGTTTACTCCGAGTTACAGGAACTGAGGACTTTTCCCATAAATCGTGCACTGACATTTTGACAGCTGCTGTAGCGAAGCCATGCCCAGTGCTGTGAGGGCCCACGGAGATCAGTTTCCTTGTGTGTGCCACTAAGCCCATTAATGCCATTTTAACTAACCGGGTGTGAGAACAGGGAGCTGACCCGTCTGGAGTCAGCTGCCTCGCAGCAGCAGTACATCTGGAACTGAGGGGTGATTTTGCTAAGGGAGCCCAGTCATTCAGCCCTGCAGCGCCTCCTGTAGGCGCAGCAGAAGGCTGTCGAGGAACTCAACTCACGGGAGCCAAGACCCCCTCCCCCATAAAAGGGAAGAGGAGGATTCTACGCAGGCGCAGAAATGACGTTTCAAGGAACGGTCGTAGCCTCCGCCTAGCCAAGGAGAGCCGGGCTCTGCGCATGCGCGAAGCAACCCGAGCGAGTCCCGTGAAAACGCAAACAAGCGGCGGTGGCTGTCGCTTTCTGCGGGGGCCACCGTCCTGGAGCCAGCGTGGGAGGGGCGCCTGCCTATCTATGAGGTGAGTGAGGCGGCGCGGGAGGGGCAGGGCCCAGGCTCCTGGCGGGGGACACCGGAGGGGGGGATCGGCCCTTTGTCTTGAGGGTCAGCGAAGAAGCCTCCCCGACCCGGGTCGCGCCGCGTCTTTGGGGCCCGGCAGCCACTTCGGGGCGGGGCAGGGCGGGGCGGGGCTGGGCTGGGCCTCTTCCTCCCCCCCCCCCTTCAGATTGAGGAGACGGGAGTTCCGCCCGCCATGAGGGGCCTGTGGGGCAGGTAGGGCGCGTCCCGGCGGGATGGGGGTGGTGGGGACCCTGGTGGGGGAGAGTCAGGGGTCGAGACTCTTCGCAACTTGCTGTGCTTCGCTCGTTGGACTGGCAAACAGGCTCCGGAAAGCTGCCCCAGCAGGCGCGCGCCCCTGGCATTGTGTCCGTGTGTGGGTGTGTCTGTCTGACCGTCTGTGCCGCCTTGCCTCCCTAGCTTGCCCCAGGCCTGGGCTCTCCCTTCCACCTTCGTGCAGGCTTTTGAATGTCCCCAGTGCAGGGAGACCCCTGACTGTTGCGGGATCACAGGATAATGTTTCCTGCTCTTTTTCTTTCTGGCCCCAGTTTCAGCTGGCTTCTCTTTCTTACAGCACTTAGGCTACGTCATGGTTCCCAAACTTTTCGGCATCATGCCCCCTTTTTGATTTTTGGGAAACCCTCAGGCTTCCTTCCCCCCCCCCCCCTCTCTTTTTTTTTTTTTTTTTTTTTTCTCTCAACAAGTTTTCCTGCCATTTTGGGGGAACTGACCAGGGCAGCAAAACTTGATGGGGTGGGGGGGCTGGGTCACCTCGCACCCCCACTGGAATTTCTTTACGGCCCCTCCCCCCCCGGGGGGGCATGCCGCCAGTTTGGGAACCCATGGTAGACTGCAAGCCTCTTTTGAAAGAGAGCGTCTAGATTACAAGCAGATTTTTTGAAAAAGTCTAGATGCTCTCTTGGAAAAAGCACAGTTTGCATTCAACATCGCCTTTTTTCAAAAGGCGTTATTCCTCGTAGAATGCGGTTTACCGCGATTGAAAAAACTGCCTCGTTATTTCGATTTACTTTCGAAAGAACACAGCTGCAGTCTAGACACAGGTGAAGTTTTTTCAAAAGAACCCTGTAGTTTAGAGACATGCTTAGAAACTAACTTTCTCTCTGGGCGGGGCCTGTAAAATGAGTGATCTCTGAACATATTAAACTTCTTTGTGACTTCCCATTTTAAATGGAACATATTGTGCAGAACATGAACAGTTTTTCCTAGCCTTTGCCCATCCTCAAAATTTCTTATAACTAAGTAACAAAGACGTATGAGTAGTATGCAAATGATTGTCTGCGCCTCTTACTAGATGTGCAAGGTATTTATATATCGGAAAGAGAAATTTTTAGACATGTAGAAACTTTTTTGCCATAAGGATTATACCGTCTAATCTAGGCAGATATGATACAAATTACTAGCTAGGGATGTGAAAATGTGTTTAACTGTGTAACCGCTGAAAATTTCAGCACAGCAAGCTACATGGTTACACTCAGGGTGGCCATCCGCTCCCCAGGAGTCAGTGTGCACAGGGAGCCCGTTTTTCAGCTGGCTCCACTACTGAGTACTTACGTGTAACCAAGAACTAATGAGCCCATTGGTTAGCTCATTGGTTAACCATGTACACAATTACACTTTGGGTTGATTTAAACCCAACACCACCTTTAAATATTGGAAACTAGTACTTTGCAAATTGTTGTTGTGGAGCACAGTTACGTTCTTGAGTCATCTTGGATTGAAGCAGTTTGCACTTCACAAGCTGTGTGTCATGGTGGTTACTCTCTTGAACTGAAGATGTTGGTCAGTTGTACCCACAGGTAAAATTGAGTAAAATTCAACAATTGAGTGACTTAATTAACAACATATATATCAAGTAGCCTTTGTGTATCAGTGGCACAATTTTTTTTTTGTCTTAAAAATCATGCTGTCTTAAAATACACGTTTCTTCATTTCTAAAACTGCAAGGTTAACACCAAGCTGATTCTTAATATAATATTAGAATGTTAGAACGGGATGGGCAATAATTTTTGATTGGGGGGGGCAGTCTAAGAATTTGGTAAGTGATCAAGGGCCTCATTTTTCTATTATATTAATGGAGGAGATGGAGGGTCTGAGACAGGGAAGTTAGTGAGTAGTTGACAGACAACTACCTGATAAGCATAAGCTTATTGGGTAGTCTAGTGGATTATCAACTATCTGTCGCACCCTTCCACCCCTCTTCCTGTGCTTCTGTGGTTTGGGCCCAGTGGCTCTTACTATGTTTAAAATGCAGAGCTGTAGTCTGAGTGGCTCCCAGAGTTGGCATGAGCCAGGGCTGCTCAGTCCCGGCTCTAGCTGGCTCTTGGAGCTACCACCGCTGTAGCTCTTCAGAGAGGACCTTATCAACTAATCATGTAGTTGATGTAAATTTTATCAACTTGCACGATTAGCCAGACAGCCATAATTTAATATCCTTAGGAGTGGGTGCAGAAAGGAGCTTGGGGTAGGGGATTGGGATGCAGGAAGGGCTGTGGGGTCTGGGAGGGAGTTGTGAAGGAGGGGGATTGTGATTTGGGGCAGTGGATTGGGGTACAGAGTCTGGGAGGTTATTTGGGTTCAGGAGTGGATTTTGACTTGAGGGAGGGATTTGTGATCGGGGTGGGAGTGCAGAAGAGGGTGTGGAGGGTTGGATTATGATGTGGGTTGGAGGTTCTGGAGCGGTGCAGGGGGTTTGGGTGCAGGAAGAGTTGTGATGGGTGGGGTGCCAGAGGAGGTGGGGTGCAAGGTGTATGCTATGGCTGGTAAGCACTTACCCATGGTGTGTCCCAGCTAGTAGCAGAGTGGGACCCTTGGGCAGGTTCACTGCTTGCTGTGCTCCCACATATCACTCAAAGAGGCTGGATGCTGGAGCCAGCATGTGCGTGTCTGCCCCACATACACCGTGAGGGTGGAGCAGGGGGTCCATGTGTTGCATGCACCCGCAAGCATGGCCCAGGTGGCTCCCATTGGCCAGTTTCTGCAGCAACCTGCCAGCCCTCTTAAATCGATGAACCAGTTAAAAACTTGAATGGGATTTTACATCCCTAGTTTGAGTTGAACCTCTGTCAGTGGCATTTGTATATTCTTAACTATGGAGCAACACTTCATCCAAGCAAGGCCATATTCCTACAGTTAAGTGCTCATGTGTATTGTATGTTTGAAAGCATTTCCATAGCTTAACTGAGTGTTTCCCAACCAGGGTTCCACGGAACCCTGGGGTTCCGCAGACCATCGTCGGGGGTTCCGTGAGAAATCGTGGAATAAATAAATTAAAAAAAAGTTTTCTTACAATGTAACCTGACGTATAAATATAACAGCTCTTTACAAATATCTTTTCTTGACAATAATTTAGCAATAATTGAATTGCGTTCCCTGCTGTCAACTATTTCTGGCCAAGCAAATGTTTTCATAGGTAGGGGTTCCTCAGGGTATGAAAAATTATTTTAGGGGTTCCTTCATGGGGAAAAAGGTTGGGAATCACTGGCTTACTACCTGACTGAAGGTATGTCTGTATTACATTCCTCCTTTAAGAGAGGAATGCAAATGCAGACAAACAAAATTGCAAATGAAGCGCGGATTTGAATTTTCCACACTTTATTTGCATAATCACGGCCAGCTGCTTTTCTGAAATACCGTATTTCGAGGAAAAAAACATGGTCCACACGGGGTTATTTTGAAAAGAAACGCTTCCTTTGAAATACTCCTTAAAAAATGAGGTTTAAGGGTTATTTCGAAGGAAGGGTTTCTTTTTGAAATACCATATATCAAGAAAAATGGGGTTAATTTGGAAAAGCGGCCGGCCACGATGATGCAAATGAAGCATGGGAAATTCAAATCTGTGCTTCATTTGCAATTTCGTTTGTCTGCATTTGCCTTCCTCTCTTGAAGGAGGAATGCAATGTAGACATACCCTAAGCTATGAACTTTGCAGTGGAAGCAAGTACCATTAGTTACTATTAAACACTAAAACATTATTTTGATCTCTAGATTAAGTGGAGAGATACTTAATAATTTTGACCTATGGTTAAGTCTGTAAGTTTACAAAACTCAAAGTGAAGACATTCCTGTTGTTGTTAGGGGGTGGACTAGCAAGATCATAAGAGGCTACTTCCTGAAAACTAAAAATGTCTATGTCTAAGAGATTTGTGTGTCTGTCTTCAAGTCTGTTCAGGAACTCCTAAATGGTAAGAACTAGGACCACTGAGCTTGCTATGCAGCTTCCTCCTACCGTAAGTTGAAACAAGGTCAGGATTTGGTAGTGCCAAAAAATGGGAAGTGTTGTGAAGGGGACTGTGTTCCATATTCAGAAAGGGCGTGGCACAGAGAGGGGGCTGCAATACTGAGGGCAGCAAGCATGCGGGGGAGAGCTATACTATATAGAGTCCACTGAGGGCAGCTGCATCATCAAGAGAACGGCCAGCAGGACTGGGGCGTGCCATCTTGCCTGCCACTAGACCGGGTACGTAGCCCCCCACTCTAATCCCCTCTTCCCCCAGCCCTTGTCTGCAGCTCGGGGGGGGGGGGGGAAGCCCCTGGGTGCTGGGGAGGTGTTAAGGGGGGAAGAAATCCCTGCTGGATGGGACCCTCCTACTCTGAGTCTTTTCTCATTCTTCCACATCCCCAAGGCCCTGCCCTGACTCCTGCACTCCTCCTCCTCCCACACTGCCAGCCCCCCTGAAGGACCCACGCAATGCTGGGTAAGTCTTCTACTAAAATATAAAATCAGTAATTAGAATTTAAATAGGCTTTTTACAGCTATTTTTCAAGTGTTGCTTTTGGGGCCCTACCAAATTCATGGTTCATTTGGGTCACTTTCACTAACTTAAAATTGGTCAATTTCATGATTTCATACAATCAGAATGCTAGAAGAGGTTATCAAGAGGTCATCAAGTCCAGTCTCCTGCACTCACAGTAGGACTAACCACCATCTTGATAGGGGGCAACAACCTTTTTGAACCAAAACGTCAAACTACATCAAAATTCAGAACAAGTGATCAACAAAGAGCTGCGTAAGAATACCCATTGCGTGTCTGAAACTATACAACTTAATATTAATTGACATGTTGATTAATAATAGCATAAATGAAACCTTGTACTCAGACTTAATTTAATAGGACTTCTGCTGCTTTTGGGGGTGCAGTTTGTGGATGTGCGGAGTCAGGGTTGGAGTGTATGGGGGGCTCAGGGCAGGGGTTGGGGTGTGTGGAAGGTGCAGGAGCCAGGGAAGGGTGCTGGGGTGGGAAATAGAGTATGTGGGGGGCCATGGGGTGGATTATCTTATTTGGTGGGGGCTGGGCTGCTGCACCCGGGCAGTAGTGGCTGGACAAGGGGCTGGGCCAGGATCATCATAGATGGATCGTAGCCTCCCCTCCTACCTCTGCTGCAGCAAGAGGGGGCCACCACCAGCCCTTCCTGCAGCCAGATGGGGGCTGGACCTCAGGGCCTTCCCCAGGATCAGGGCCGGGATCTTGCTGGCCGGGCTTCATTTGAAATAAAGTAAAATATTATGACCAGCACAAAATGTTTCAACATTGTCTTTATTTATGGCAGTGGCTGGGGGCCACTGACCCACAGAAAAATCAGTAAGTGAGAAGTTTAAAAAGAAAACCTCTCCCAAACCCCCCAACCCTCACTGATGTAGCCCCCAACTGAAGAATCTCATTCCCCTGGTGCTGCAGCCCCACGAGGAGTGGGGCAGGGAGGACTGAGGTTCAAGGCCTCCATCCCGTTCCTGTCCCCCAACCAGACACCTACCCCTACCCTGCTCTTTTCCCCTTCAGAGCCCAGCTCTGAAACGAGCAGCTGTGGAATTTCTTGCAGCTGGAGGAGGCTCCCGAAGGTAGAGGTAGACTCTTAGCTTCCAGAGATGGATTAATGCTGTGGTGTCCAACATGCTAGCCACATGTGGCTCTTTGGCTTGTTGAGCGTGGCTAGCTTGCTACATCAGAACTGATTGGACACCATGGGCTTGATGCATGGGGCTATTGGGCTCATGCCCAGAGATCCCAGAAAGTTGGGGAAAAATGGATGCACCAGCCTTGGCAGAAGCCACAGGGTGGAAGCTCAGAGACCCAGTAGGAGCTGAAAGGGAGGAGAGGGCAGAAGACCTGACATAGGTGGTCTGGAGCCTGTGCAGCTGCTGTCAGGGCAGCAGCCCTGAGTTCAGGCACCCCCAGCCCTGGCTAGAGCTAGGAGATTAGGGGTGAGATTATGCATTCCAGGCATTTTCCTAGCACAGCAAAATCCTTACTTGGCTTTAAATTACAAGAGGAAGCTGCATACCAAATTTGGTGTCCTAGCTCTTCCTGTTTAGGAGGAGTTCTTCAACAAAAATCACTCAGACAGAGGGACAGACACACATACACTAACTTTCTCAAATATATAGTAGATTCTACATGTACTGACTTTTGGTTTACACTATATAGGTGTATTACAAGTACATGTAATTACACTATATATCATGTGTACTTGCTGATCTTGCAATTGTTTTTGTGTGATGATTTTCTACTACATAAATTTGAGTAAGATGGTAAATTGAAAGCTCGTTCTAAAATATTTGGGTAAGTTAAAACAAGAGTGCGAGTTCAAGGTTTTATGGTGGATTTGTTTCCAAGTAGACCAAATCTTTACCTAAAGTCAAATACACTTTTAGTACTCTTTTCTATAATACATTAGCAAACACCTTTATCTCCCATATGTATCATGAGAGTGCTGTTAAGTTAATTTAGATGGAATAAATAGGCCCAAGGAATGAGAGGTGATAGCATAAATTACTGACCAGCATAAATCAACAGTTTTAAACAAGATTCAGGGTTTAGTAACGAGAGACCTGGTTATTACTATGATGCAAACAAATTAAAAATCCTTGTAATCCTTTGTTAAAAATACAGATAAGAAGGAAAGCAGTTAAAGCATTTGAAATGTAAAATATGAAGTAGGGATGTGAAAAGTTGGGTGACGCAAACCAGAATTGGTTAACTGTTCAGCTGATGGAGGGGGAGGGGGGCTGGGGCAGCTCCTTGCCTGCTGTGGGCAGGGGGCTGCTCCAGCTCTTCAGAGGACCCACTGCAGACAAGGATTGCTCTGGACCCTGGGCACTCCGCAGGCAGGGAAGGCTCCTTCAGCCCAGTCTCTGCCTTAATGTTTAACCAGTTAACCAATTTTATGGGATTTTATATCTCTAGTATGAAGACTGGCTTCTAACAACAACTCTTCTTGCCTTTCCTTTTAACTGAAGAGTTTTCAGAAGTGCAGAACCCCTTGTTTGACTGTCTGTTAGATGGTAGCATATATGGTGGTAACTGTTTCTTTAAAGAAAAGAGAAGTTAGTTGAAATAACTGGCACTGGTGTTGTTACTAAGTCTGATCCCATTTCCTGTGAGTCAAAGCACAACAAACGCACATACAAGAGAGGAGTAAAGACCAGCAGAGGTAGAAAACTCATGTTCTGTCTCTGATGTGGACTCCCACTTGCAACCCCACTGCTGGGAGGAAAAAAAAATGGTACAGCCACTCTGGGACTTGTAAAATAGCACAATGCTGGTATGAATTTAGGACAGTGCTTTTAGATGCCTTGTTCTGGTCACAGCAAGGTTGCAAAATACAGACTTTAAAAAGAAGGAAAAAGGTGAGGGTTACGAAAGAGAAATCATCTGGGAAGGAGAAGAAAACACAAAGGAGTGGGGAATTTTACACAGTCTCGCATCCTAGATGGTGATTGGGATTCAGCCAAAAGGGGAGTGATGGGTGGAATAGCCCATCCTTTTGACAATTTATCCAAGGGTTAGATTTAATTACTGACACAACAGTTTGGATTAACTAACAGTAACGGGTAAACAGGTTAATCATTCACATCCCTACACTGCTTACTATGTTCAATGTTAGGCTAAATTTGTATAGCTGATTACAATAATTCACCTACAAAATGAATGGATTGATAACTGGAAGAAAGACCTTTTTGGTAAATATTCAGTTAGAAACATTTATTAGCCTTTTTTTTTCTTAAGGGGATGCTACTTATTCTTGAGCAGAAATTGACTGTTGCCAAAGGATAAATGATTGCTAAGTCTTTGTGAAGTCAGTAGGATAGACATAGGGCATTCAGTCTCTACCTATATAAAACATACATCTCTTTTCCTGGGGGAATTCTGAACCATAAAATTCTACACACTATATTTTAAAATTCTATAAAGTTCTGCATTTTTTTTCAAAACATAGTATAATCATGCCAGTTTCAATTATGTTGGTAATATCTGTCAGCAAATGTCTAACAATGCTGACAACAAAACAAATTCAGGAAATCTTTCTGAACAAAGATTCTTCATTAGGCATATTTAATACAGAACTTTGTTTCTGTATTGTTGTTTAGATAAGTTACTCAGTTGACCTTTCAAAGTGAAGTGGGTCTGTTAACACCATTGTTAGTTACGTGACAAAAAAGGGTCTTAGTGGATTACAAATCTGACTCTGCCAGAACAGATGTAAAACCTGCATTCATGTATCCATTATTATAATAATTAGCACCCTACAGTTACCAGCTTTTAAGATTCGTACCAATATATGGTGTACCTCATATGGTCTACTAAATGCTCCCGTAGCAGCGCTGTGGGTGAAACCAGATGATCACTACGCTCTTGAAAGAACTCAAAGGAAAACTATAAAAGAGAAAAAGACAACGTCTGTAGGTGAACACGCTTCACAGAGTGATCACGCTCTATGTGACCTAACAGTCCTCTTCCTTAAAGGAAAGCTGCACAACACTTTGAAAAGATGAGTGGGAGCTTAAACTTGTTGTAATTGTGCTAGACACTGATTCGTTTTGTCAAAAACATTGGATTTATAGTTTATTCCACGAATCTGTAACCCACTAACCCTTTCTTTTGTCCTTGGACTGTTGTAGTGTTAATTGGCCAGTTTAATTTGAATGGTCCATTAGTATATGTGTTAATTACTTATACTAAAACTTCTGTTTAACCTTGTGACAGACTGTTTAATCTGTGACACACTGAGTACCTTACCCAAACCTGAAGAATGGCTCTGTGTAGTTCAAAAAAACTTGTCTTTTTCATCAAGAGTATAAAGGTCCGTGTCAGTGGGAGGCAGCGCTGATTCCCGCTATTGTCTGTTAAAGCGCAATTGCCCTGTCCCAAGTCTATAATTAAGCAGTTTGTCAGGGTGGGGTGGAAAGCCAACAGTTTACAAGGGGGGTTTGACAACAGTTCATGGGTCCAGCTGAGTCCCAGCTGGGTGGAGATCGGGTCTCCTAGGTGGTGGAGCGCTGTCAAGTGCAGGCGTTTTGCTTCCCCAGGGGGAACTGATAGTGGTAGCATGGCGGCCACTGGTTTGGCGGGGATCCGGCCCGCAATACACTAATCCGGTCTGGGGGTCAGCGGGAATCCAAGCCACAACATGCAGCCCACCCAACCTCCATCTCCTCAACCGCCCCGGGGGTTGGTGGTTCCTGGGCCACTTCCCAGCTCGCTCTGAGGGCCTGCCTGGCTCAGATGCTTTGTCTCTGGGTCTGCTGAGGACGGAGGTGTTGGTAGTGTGCCAATTGGTTCTGGCTCAGGCAGGGGATCCGGGGGACTGGTCCAGTCGTTGGGGTCTGGTGGGTGTCCTTTCGGCAAGTCTTTGGGCCATGGCAGAGTCTCTGTGGCTCCGACAAATCGTCAGGGGCTGGCAGGGGTCCTGGTGGCCCAACCTAGTCCTCCTGTTGGATGCAGCATAGCTGGGCCCTTTGCTGCGGGAGCTGAGGCCGGGCATCTGGCCTGTTCCGCTGCCGGGCTCTAACTGAGCTCTTGTACCCCTGCTTCCTGCTTTCTGTGGGCGGGCTAGGGGAGGCTGGACCTGCCCACCAAGGGGTCTTAGAGGGCCCTTCCTCTTCCAGGTCAGAGGGAGGCTGTCCAGACACAGAGGAGTTGATCCAATGAAAGATACGGTCTCATCCACCTTGTCCTTAAAATTTGTGAGACTTGCAATTGAAGCTTGCAGATGGCAACCTTTCCAGTTCATATATATTTAACCCCCATTGAGGTCCTGCAGTGATGGCCCATGCTCAGTGACAGAAAACTGTAAAAGATGTGCCTCTGGCTTGATTTAGCTGACTCAGTCTTGGGGGGGGGGGGGAAATGGAGGCAGAGGAGAAGGGCAGCCTGTAGGCCAGGGGTGGCCAACCTGTTCCAGACGAAGAGCCGCAATAGCAGTGGAGCCAGGGCAAAGTTGTTGAGCCAAAAAAAACAAAAAAAACGCCACGCTGGGGAAAAATAGGTGCTGGTACATCTGGCTTTTTTTGGGTGGATGGGGGTGGTGGTGTGTGTGTGTTAACAACTATTCCCCGGACTGGGCTTTTTTGCTCAACAACTTTGCTATTGTGGCTCTCAAAAAAAGCACTGGGAAGGGGTGAGGTGTGCAAGATCTGGGAGGGAATTTGGGTGCAGGAGGAAGTAGAGAAGAGGGAGGGGGCTCCAGGCTGGAGAGTGTTGGGATCAGGGGGAGGGTTTCGGTGCTAAGCAAGCTGCAGGTTTGTAGCTGTGAGGGTGCGGGAGTTTGGGCTGGGGTGCATGAGGGACTCAGGGCAGGGAGGCTGGGAGTATGATGGGCTCAGGACACAGATTTGCAGTGTGTGGATGGTGCAGGAGTGTTGTGGCAGAAGACTGGAGATAGGGGGTGTAGGAGTCTGGGGATGTGAGAGGCTCAGGACAGGGGATTCCAGTGTATGTTAGGCTCGGGCTCAGGTTTGAGGTCTTGGGGAGGGGGGGAGCAGGAGTGTTAGATGCTGCGGACAGATGGGGGCTTGGCCCAGTTGGGGGCTTGTTGGCCAGGATTCATTTTTAAATAAAATACTATGTCAAACACAATGTTTCAGCGTTGTCATTATTTGAGAGGGCTGGGGAATCAGTTTTGAGTCAGGGGTCACTGACCCACAGAAAAGTCAGTCGGGGCCACACAAGTGAGAAGCAAAAAAACAACCGCTCCAAAACCCCCCAAGCCTCACTAATGTGGCCCCAACTGTGCTGGTGGGGGAAGGGGACAGGGTGCTGGTGGGTGCTGGGGCAGGGTACTCATGGGGGGAGGGGTCTGGCTAGGAGGAGGGGACGGACAGCTGGGGCCAGTACCTGGGGATCCCGGGTCTCAGGAAGCATGCTGGCTGCTCTTTCCCTCCCCTCTCCTTCCCTCCCCTCCCTTCACCCAGGCACCTTCCCTTCTCTAATCCAATCTCCTCCTCCTCTTCCCCCCCCCCCCCGAGAGCCAGGCACCAGCCCCCCTCTTATACCAGTCTCCCCCTCCCCCACTCTAACATAATTCTGGGGTCCCAGAGGTGGAGTCACCACATCAGCCACACATGTCTCCCTCCAGGCGCTGGGGCGCATGCGCTGAGCAGCTGGCCTTGAGATGTGCTGGCTGGGATGCTGTGTGCACCCCCTCCCTCCCGAACCTAATCCCCCTCCTTTCCTTTCCTCTCACCTCCCTCAGACTAGAGCCAGGCACCCTTCTCCCCCCAGTTCTAACCTAATTCTTGGGCCCCGGAGCCACTACAGCTGCATGTCTCCCTCCAGGCTCTGGGGCGCATGCGCTGAGCAGCTGGCGCGCTGAGTGGCTGGCATGCCGTGCACACCCACCCTCCTCCTCTCCCTTCCCCCAGAGCCAGACACGTCCCCTCCCTGCACTAAACCAATCACCCTCCCCCACTAACCTTATGCACAAATCCCGGAGCTGGCGCCGCCGCTGCACCCGGAGCTGCTGCCGCTGCCTGCGCTCAGCAGCCGGCTGCTAGCATGTGCAGGCTGGAATGCTGTATGTGACCCAGTCTGCACATGCAGGATATGACATAGTGTGCTGGGGGCCGAGAGCGGAATGACGCAGGCTGTGAGCACGCATGCGGCTCACAGCGGCCCGGCCGTGAGAACGGCTGACCTGAGTGGTTCTGGGTTCTTTCTCGGTTCCGTCAGGAGCCGCAATTTTTTTCTTCGTGAGCCGTATATGGCTCAGCCACCCCTGCTTTAGTCTATGAAACTGCTGTGTAGAGCCAGCACAGCAGACACCAAGAGAATCCTTAAGGACCACAGAATCACGTAAGATACAAAGGCACCCAGGCAAAGTTTATTGTTAAACAAAGTACAGTAATAGCTGTCAGCAGACTCTACTGAACCACTATGTGTATGTGCCTCTTAACAGTGGACTCCACTCAGTGTTAGGATTTTCCATTGCCCCCTAGACTGGGCAAAGAGTTAAGGTGAGGTATCCCAATGTTTATAGACTGAGATACATACCTTATCTATCACCTTAGATGTTTCATGATCTGTTTACCTCCCCTTGTACTCTTTCTAATATTTCAGACAAAGCATTCCTATTCATCACCTGTCATTGTACTTTCACTCCTGATGTTGCAGAGAAAAATAATCGTTTTGTCAAACTGTTTTATCACATGCAAGGTTTGTTTGTCCTTGTACTGTCCTCGTGGAATGTATTTACATTTAACTAGGTAAATGCATGGAGGATATGTCCATCAATGGCTATTAGCCAGGATGGGTAGAAATGATGTCCTTAGCTTCTGTTTGTCAGAAGCTGGAAATGGGTGACAGGCGAGGGATCACTTGATGAGTACATGTTCTGTTGATTCCTGCGGGGGCACATGGCATTGGCCGCTATCGGAATATAGGGTACTGGACTAGATGGACCTCTGATCTGACCCAGTATGGCTGTTCTTACATACATGTTCCCTGTGTTTTAGCAATGATAGCAATACTAATGCCCAAATTCATCTTCTGAACACTGACTTGCAGACAAACATGTGCTTTTGATGGCGTGCCTGTTACTCATAGTATAACTCTTGCTGATTTTGGTTCACGCCTCAGGTCTTATACCAGACCCATGTTTCAGGCTCTTTCTTTCTCCTACAAAAACAAATGTAAAATAATGGTTGGAAGTCATTGCTGTAATCCAAATTCCAAACTTATGCTAACATGAAACCGCAAGCATTTATAAAGAATTTAACATACCGGACTTTATTCTTATCCTGAAATTGAACACCCTCGCTATCAATCTGTGTTCACATGCTCCCATACCAGTCATTCATCTTGGTAAATAAAACGTAAGTATCTTGCTTTTGAAGTGTGGATTTTTTTTTTTCCAAAATGCTTTTTGTCTCCTTGGAACTAGGCATGTAAAGTTCTGTTTAAAATGTTAATCGGTTAAACTATATGTTGAACCAATTAACTGGCTTGTCACACTGTGGGCAGGAAGCAGTGGAGCAGCCCCACACACATGGCCTGGTGGGCTGGGCCAGACAGGGCCCACTTTGCCATGGGCACGGTGTTGCGCTGGCTGTAGGGTGGGGTTGCTCTGGCTGTGGACAGGCTGGAGTACCCACCCCACATTGCACATTAGACTTGGCCAGGCTGCGCCAGCTGGGCCAGGCAGGGCCCACTGTGGCACAGCCAGGGTGTGGGGGCAGTTCTAGTTACCCAATAAGCCATGCCCCCTTTACTTCTCTCCTTTGATCAGCCAGGAATTTTTGCTATCCTTGTCGTAAACAAAAAGTCCTCTTACGGATTATTAATATTTTAAAAAGTAAATGCTTAGAAATATATTTTAGGAGAATAAAAATAATTTGTCCACAGCTTCTTCTGGTTGCTTACCATAAAGAGTCATAGCAATTGTTGTGGATGCCATAAAAGTAACAGTCTGTATTGCTGCCACTAAATACCTCACTAGAAAAAGGCACAAACTGAAAAAGTGGTAGTATATGATCAGTTAGTCACCTCTGGGGTGGAATGTGCCATCTGTTTGGTGCCAACAGCACTACACTTGTTTTTAGGATGGGAAATTAGGGGGGCAAAATCTCTGATTCAGAAGGTAGGGAGAACTTATATATGAATAATGTGGTTGTTTTTGTTAGAATTTGGGCCCTGGAGTTAATGCCCTTTCTTTTCTTAAGATGTCATGGGAATGATCATGATTAGTAAGGGCCTCAGACTTACTTCTCGTCTTCTCCAGACATATAGCTCTGTCCTTTACTTATGCTTCGTCTTGCCCAGTATCATGCTGGTAGCTGAGTACTATCTTTAAGGTAAGAGCACCCAGCCCAACTTTCTGCAGTAGTGGGGTTTCCTTTGATGGTCACTTTACACATGACAGTCCTCCATGTGTGGATAAATCCCTGTAATATTATCACTCTCATATAACTTTGTATTAAGATCTTGTCCTTTTAGATATATCTTTAAGTGTTCTTATAGAATCTCTGTAACATTTCTCCTATAACTTTGTATTAAGATATATAGATTTTGTAAGAGAAAATGTCTTTTAAGCTCTCCCCTTTCCTTGATTGTCCTGTTGAAACGAATGAGGTGTGAATGGAGAATGAAAGGTGAGCACCTCCAGCAGCAGTTGCAAGGGTGGAGAAGCTCTGGGAATTAGATCCAAGACAATACCTGTAAAGTAAGCTCATTAAGAAGACTGGACATACAGACGCCTTGGGAGTCAAGCAGCAAGTGCCTGCCCTTGGAAGGACTCTCTTTGAAGCAGCATTAGGAAAGGCGAGGTGATGACTAACTGGTTGCATGAGAGGGATAAATATGAGGCATCTTGCAGAGGGACCCCGGGTTTTCATCTTGTCAACATGGGAGCATCAATCCGGATCAGCAGAAGCCTGGCTCCACCCCTCCCCCATCTAACTCACCTGGCCAGTGCAGTGAGGGGGAGCAACTTTTGGTAACAAGACGGAGTGTGCTTGTGTGTGTGAGAGAGTGTGCATGAGTGTAATGTATCCTATGCATATGATAAATATTGATCTAGGTATGTTCAATAAATGTGGCGTGTTGCCTTATCTCCCTGAAAAAGATCCCGGGTGCTTCTTTTAAGCACAATACATGTTTTTAAAAAACTGTGATGCTTGTAGATGAAACTACAAAAAAAGGCACTTAACACATTCCTGCCAGTTAAAACTCCAGTTTCAGCCTGAGACCTCAATCTGGTACTTGGCACTCTTACCCACGCACCATTCAAACCTATCGCTACATGCTCAATGCTTCACCTCTCAATGAAGGTGGCTTTGCTGGTCACTCTTACATCAGCCGGAAGGGTGAGTGAAATCAGGGCACTAATGGCTGACCCACCGTTCACGATATTTCATAAGGATAGGGTGGTTCTGAGACCATGCGTGCCATCTGTCTCGTGTGTGCAGCCTACCGGAGGGCACTGCTACTATAAATCTCTGACTAGGTGTGCAGCGATGCCCCCAAAAACAGCACCCACAGGGACAACCATCTCAAAGAACCTCTGTTACTGCACAGGATAAGTAAACTTCTCTTCTAACATGACATCGTAGTTTCTAAAATGAATGCTTATGCTACATTTTTTTTTTTTTGTAATGTTTCTAAAAATCTTAATTGTGCACTGTGATCTAGTGAAATAATTTGTCATTAATAGCAGTAAGTTGATGGTCACTATCGAAAACTAACTTGGCGATAATAGAAGGCCCTGTGTCCATTCTAGGCCTATCTGTCTAGTATATGGGATGTAAAAGACTAACTGGTTATCAGTTAGGCCTACTGGATTGTTTACTGGTTTACTGGACTGTGAGCAATATCACAGCAGCCCCAGCTGTGTTGGAACAGTTAGCAGGACCCAGACTGTGTCAGGGCAGCAGGGTAGGTGGGGAGGGAAATGTGGCTGGCAGGCAGATCCCTGGCTGTGCGGGAGTGGCTACAGCGACAAGTGGGATCCCAGTTATGGCCACTCCTGAGTGCCCCAGCAGTCAAGTGGGACCCCCAGCTGCACTGAAGCAGCCCTAGTGGGGAGGCAGGACCTTGGCCCTGTTGGAGTGGACAGGCAGGACTCCGGTCACAGTGGTGCCAGGGTGGCCCTGCTGACTCAGTGGGACCATAGCCTTGGTGAGACCCCCTCCCTGGCTGCCCTATGCTGGACCACCAATGGTTGAACTGGTTAAACAATCGAATTTTAATTGTTTAACTGGTCAACTGTTTTGATATATATGTACATCCCTAGTCTAGTATTGGTTAAGGATGTTAAGAAGTGGGTAATTGACTAATCATGTACTCAGTACAAATTGTATTGAGTACAAGATTAGTCAGTAAACTGCAGAGCCACAGTGGGGGTAGGTCCAGGACTGGTGTGAGCCGGGACTCAGCAGTCGCGGCTCACGCTGGGTGTCCCACTGTAACTCTGCCTCCTCTGCCTTCCCTCCAAGCACCACGGAGATGGTGCTGGGGGGAACCGGCTTCTAAATTGACTCCCCCCAGCATGGCTCCTGGTTCCTCCCATCCCTCTTTACTGCCTCTGATACAGAGGCGGCGGGGTGGGGGGAAGCAAGTAGTTGAGTAGTGTCAAGTAGTTGCTTACATCTCTAGTATTGGTAGCATCATTTTCATTCAATACTTGTAAGTTTATGTATAAAATAAATATATTGGAAGTAATTTTTTGGACTTATTTCTCAAGATATTAATATAAATGATAAGCTTTATGCACCAAAACATTAGCCCAAATTATATCAAATGGGTAATAACTGAAAGTTGCTGCCATATGAAGGCTCTTTATTGCCTATACAAAATGAGTTTGTGGTCTCAGTCAAATTCTCACTTGCAAGGAAATCACCTATTAAACATAGTGGTTATTTTGTTGTTATGGTTGTAATTTTTTGCAGCGTTAGGTATAGATGATTAACTGCATGGGAAAGGCAAGACAGGAGAAGAATGAGGTTAAAACAGTTTGGGATGTTTACACTGCCCTGTCTGTTCCAGGGATTCTCCAACTTCATTGCAACATGATCTTCTGACACAAATTACTACAGGACCCCAGGAGGGGGGACTGAAGTTGAGCCCCCCAGAGCTCTGCTGCCCCAGGGTAGGGGTGAAAGGGTGGGAAACCTATAAGCTGATTCCCTACTGCCTAGGGTTGAAACCCTTGGGCTTTGGCTTCGGCTTCGGCTTCAGCTGTGGGCCCCCATCAAATCAGTCCTGGCAACTATGTGGGATCCACTTGAGGGTCTCAACCCACAATTTGAGAACCATTTCAGTTATACCTCTTTTATAGGCAAATCAAGGGTTTTGTTGACAAGTCACACAGCCCACTAAAGACTGCATGTCAGTTGGAGTAACTAATATAAATCTGGGAGCATAGTAACCCAAAGGAGACATTATGTATTCAAAAAGCTTCATAGCTGTTGTATTCAAGCATAATTGAGTTGGTGAGTATTGCCTTTTCAAGTACACACTTGCAGAGTGCAGTGAAATGCATACAGCAGTTATATTTCATTTTCCTCATGCTTCTAATACAAACTTCCATTTAATTATAAAATCTTTGTTGTCAAAATTGGTAGATAACACTAAGATTGGTAAAATAATACTAAATAGTAAGGACAGCAGATTTCTACAGTGATGCGAATAGCCTGGGTAAATGATCACAATCCAAAAAAATGTCTTTAATACAGGTAAATGCAAGTAATGGATCTGGGAATGTAGACTGCTGGCTGTACCTCTGTATTGGAAAGCTGTGATTTATAGAAGGACTATAGATGGGAAGATAAGAATGGCCAGGGCTCGCCAAGCGGCGGTGAGCCATGCTTGCCAACTGCGCGGAAGCGCATGCGCTGACTGCGCTGCGCGGCCCCGCCGGGCTAAAATCTACTCGCCACGGGTGAGTAGATTGCCTAATTTGTCGAGCCCTGAGAATGGCCATATTGGGTCAGACCAAAGGTCCATCTAGCCCATTATCATGTCTTCTGACAGTGGCCAATGCCAGATGCACCAGAGGTAGTGAACAGAACAGGGAATCATCAAGCAATCTCTCTCCCGTCACCCATTCCCAGCCTCTGACAAAGTCTAGGGACACCATTCCTATATGTCCTGGCTAATAGGTCTGTCAGCAGCTAACCTCCATGAATGTATCTAGTTATCTTGAATCCTATTAAAGTTCTGGTCTTCACAACCTCCTCTGCAAGGAGTTCCACAGGATGAGGGTGTGTTATGTGAAGAAAAAAAATCCTTTTGTTTATTTTAAACCTGCTACCTATTAGTTTCATTTGGTGACCCCTGGTTCTTATGTTACGGGAACAAGTAAATAATTTTTCCTTATTCACTTATTCCACACCAGTCACGATTTTATAGACTTCTATCATATCCCCCTTTTAGTCTTCTCTTTTCTAAATTGAAAAGTCCCAGTCGTCTTAATCTCTCTTCATATGGCACCCATTCCAAACCCCTAATCATTTCTGTTGCCCTTGTCTGAACCTTTTCCAATGCCGATATATCTGTTTATGAGATGAAGCGACCACATCTGTACACAGTATTCAAGATGTGGGTGTACCATGGTTTTATATAGAGGCAGTAAGATGTTCTCTCTCTTCTTCTCTGTCCCTTTTTAATGATTCTGAACATTGTTTGCTTTTTTGACTGCCGCTGCACATGAAGTGGGTGCTTTCAGACAACTATCCACAATGACTCCAAGATCTCTCTTGAGTAGTTACAGCTAAATTCGTCCCCATCATATTGTATGTATAGTTGGGATTATTTTTTCCAGTGTACATTACTTTACATTAAATTGTAGATCACCACACCAGCATGAGCACTCAGTGCAAGCTATATTCAAAAAAGCTCCAGTGTGATGTCTGGATGTATAAAAGGGAACTATCAAATCACCTCTCTCTGTACACAGAAGGGCTACAAAAATAATCCAGGGCTGACAAGCAAGTCTTATAAGACAAAGCTTGAATGAGCTCAATATATACTGTTTACTCAATTTTCAATTTACTGAAGAGAGGAAAAGGTGACTTGATCAGTGTGCATAGGTCCATATATAAACATGGAAAAGACATTTGATTGTAAGGGGATTTTCAGTCTTGCAGACAAAACAAAATCCAATTGCTCGATGTTGAAGTTGGATAACTTCATCCTTGATATAAGATGCAGCTTCCTAGCTGTGGGGGGTAATTAAGCATTGGAACACTACTAGGGGACGTTGTGGATTCAACTTCACTTGGAATCATTAAAATTGAGTAGAAATCTTTCAAAAATATATGTTAATCCATTTGTAGGAGGAATTCTGTGTAGTTTAGATGGTCAGGAGTTAGGTTTTGTAATCTGTGATTCTCCCTGTTCATTCTTTCCCTTCATGTGACAGAGAGAGAACCAAGAAGCTCTGCATTGCCCGTGCATACTCATAACACTTGCAGCTTGCGCTAAGATAACATCTGTAATCAGATGTTATGCTTCAGGGTTTTGGCTGATTACTTGCAGGGATCAGGAGGGAAATTTTCCATCCAGTACACAATTGGCCAGTTGTGTTCTGTCCCTCCTGATCCCTGCAAATAACCAGCAAAAACCCTGGTGGCACCTCCATGTTCTTCTGTCTTCTGCCCATGGCACACTTCAGTTTAGCTTCCAGAGGACTGAAGTTTTTGGGTACAATATAAGGGTTATTCGGTGAAATTCAATGTCCTGTGATACATAGGAGGTCAGATTAGATCAGTGGTCACCAACCAGTAGATCGGGATCTACCAGTAGATCTTGGAGCTTCTGACAGATGATCCTGACTGGTTTGACTGGGAAGCTATCAGGTGCTGGCACTTCAGTTGCCCTTCCACCCACTGTCGTGCTGTTCCTGCCCTCTACCTTGGAGCTGCTCCCCTGGAAGCTGCCTGCTTGCAACGCAGGATGTGGGTGGGAAAAGAGGGGGGCTTGCTGATGTCAGGGTGTCCCTCCCCCCCCCCCGCACTTCTGTACCCTATTTTCACACAGAGAAGGGGATGGAGGGAGCTTGACAATGCAAATCTGTCACTCTCACACACTGTGTCTCTGTTATTCTCGCAAACACACACTGTCCTGCACTCTCATCTCCTGACCCAACACATACGTGGGGGGTGGTTGTTGTTACTACTTTTACTGCTTGCAAAGTGTGTTTATTTTTGACTGGTCTGTACATTGCATAATTTTCATTTCTCTTACACTTAAATTTAATTCTTTGAGTAGTGAGTTCTAAATTGCCTAACCTGTTGTCGCTGTAGTAATTATCCTTGTGGTAATTGCTGCTCCTGGAAGTGGCTGGAATATCCCTGTGGCCCCTGAGAGAGGCAAAGCAAAGGATCTCTCAACATATTGTCCTTGCCTGCAGACACCACTCCTGCAGCTCCTATTGATCAATAATGGGGAACCGTGGCCAGTGGAAGCTGTGGGCTCAGTGCCAGTAAATGAGGGACAGCACCTGGTGCCATGGAGCCATTCCTGTACATGCCAGCTGCTTTCAGGAGTAGTACAGGGCCAGGGCAGGAGTAAGCCTGCCTTAACTCCACTGCTTCACCATGTGGAAGCAGTCTGTTTCCTCAACCCCTGTCCCAGCCCTGAACCTCGTCCTACACTCAACCTCCTGCCTCAGACGTGAGTCCCCCTGTACCCAAACTCCTTCCCAGAGCTTGCATCCTGAAACCCCTCCTAGAACCCAATCCTTCACCAGGAGCCCCACCCACACTCTGAATCCTTTGGCCCAATACCAGAGCCTGCACCCCAAACCCCTACCCCAGCCTGGTGAAAGTGAATGAGGCTGGGGGAGGAAGGAGGATGGAGTGAACAGGGTGAGGCCTCGGAGAAGGGGTGGAGCAGTGGCAGGGCCTCAGAGAAGGGGTGGGAAGGAAGTGGGACAAGGGTATTTGGGTTTGAGGTAGATCTTACATTGCACTTAAATTGAAAAAGTGATCTTGTGGTTAGAAAGATTGGAGACCACTGGATTAGATAATCAAGTGGTATCTGTTCTTAATAGTTCATTCCTGCCTTTATCTTTTTGAAACTATTAAACTTTAACATTACAGTAAATGCCTTCAAATGATTGTTTGGGAAGGCCATTTAAATCCCTTTGTTTTTTCTATCTTTGTGAAGATTCTTGCGAGCATGTTGAACATCAGGGATTTTACAATGCAGTATTTATAATCTTGGACTCTGTATATGGGGACAAGAGAAGTTATTCTAAAATTTTCAAGGAAATATTTCATTGTAAAATATAAAACCATTTTAATTCTCAAAAGATTATTATATGGTAATTGTGTAAACAGTTTGCCACCCAGTCCTTCAATTAAATAAAACAGCACATTCTTCTTTATAGGTCCAAGAGGGCTAACGTTTCACTCGAGCCATAACTAGAATGGATAATTATTTTAAAGCAGCAGTCTGTGACCTGGACAAACTACTTGATGAATTTGAGCAAAATACAGGTTAGTTAGATCTTCGTGCTACGTGCGTGCGTGTGTGTGTGTTGTTTTCCTCATTTAAAAAAAATGTAAATCATAAATAACAGACCAAAGTATTTTCACTTCCTCTTGTTCTTAATAAGTGGTGGTGGCTTTTGTTTTAAATAAAGCTTTTGCTTGGTGGGAGGATAGTAGGAGGAACCAGTTCTATAAGTTTTGTTTTTGATCCCCTTCTGTTTTCAAATAGATCAACTTGACTGCTACAGAACAGCTGCAGACCAGTGCGAGTCAATACAGCATTCATTCTCTTCAGAACTGGACTATTTACAACCTGTATCCCTAGTTTCAAAAGTGCAAGAATATGTTAGCAGTTGTAGTATGTTACAAGAACTCCCTCTAGACAGTCAAGCGACAACAAATATAGCAAAGTTTGAACTGAGTTCCTCAGCACAAAATGAGAAAAATGTTACTGGACTCGATCTTCTGTCTACTGTGGATGGTGGTGTCTCAAATGAAATTCAACCTTTGACCCTGGGGAGGTGTAGTATACCCATATGTGATCTCATCAGTGACACAGGTAATTCGATCCTTGCAACAAGTAGTCATGAAGATATTCAGAAGCTGCAGCCAGATGACTTCCAGTGCAATGAGAACTCTTTGGTTGGCTTTGATTTATCTTTAGTACCAGGTACAGTTTGTAGTTCATCAACGGGTTTCAATAGTGTTTCAAACGCAGAGCAACAGAATGGTGGGGACTCAGCACGACAAGATGCAGGACATCTTCCAACAAAAGAGTTAAGCCAATTAGATTTTAAAACACATAATTGGGATAAAACACAGCTCTCAGATTCATGTGATGGTCAAAATAAGACAGAAACTTTAAAGGATAATAGAGTATTTGATCAGCTGGAACAAATTACAGGCCTTAATGCTACATCTGCCTTTGTAAAATCACAGACTCCAAATACAGTTAGTTCCAAAGATGACCTAACATTTGAAAAGCTGCCTTGTGAATCATTGAAAGATGAAAGTCCTTGTGGTATGATGAGTCAAGAGGCACCTGAAGAGAGTGTTGTTGAAAATGTAGATTCAAAAGATGAAGGTAATGGGGAATCCTTGCTTTCTGATCTGCCAAAGAGTTCTGAGTTAAACAAAATCAGTTTAAAATTATCTGGAAAATGCGTTTCACCAGACTTTACATTTCAAATAGAGGATAGGGTAGTATTAGATAATATAAAAAATACAGAACAAAACTTGTGCAATCCAGCCCTTCATACCAATGAAATATTGCACAATGTTTCAACTTCACATGTAACTGCTGAAGATGTTCAAACCTCCTTGTCATGTCTTCCACTTGCTGTATCCATATGTGGTCCAGTAGTTCTAACAGAAGACAAAATTGGTCATATACCTCACAATGAAATAGCAGATGTCATCAGTGATACTGTGACTATGCATGCAGGAAAATCTAAGCATGGATTCCCTAGTATGGAATCCTTTGGAAAGATGAAACCTTCTGAACCGGAAGAATATCTAAACCAAATCAATCAGTGCTTTGTGGAAGAAATTATAACTGTAGAGGGAGAGAAGGGGGAATCTGATGAAATTAATAAAGATGATTCTCCCCAAATACGCGTAGCTGCTGCTGGCCCTGTTCCAGAATCTAAAATTGAACTGTCCAGTGATGGTGTTCAGCCAGTTGACATTCATGATCAAAGTATTACTTGTCCAATTTTAGCTGACTTAACTTTTGAGGAAGACTTCACTAAAAGTCTAATTAGTGATGCAGAGCTTGATGCTTTCTTATCTGGACAGTGTCTTCAGCCCAATAATTCAAAGCCCTTTGAAGAAGAAATGGATGAATTGCCGCAGACTGATACAAATCAAGTGAACTTAGTAAATGTAAATAAGCTGGATTTCAAAAAGGTCAATGAATCACAAACAAAAGCAAAACTGGAGATCGGAGATCGGCGAGACGAGATCAATAGTACTTGCAGTGTAGCTGATATTGACTATAAATTAGAGACGCCACCAGAAAAAGGTACATATCCTATTCAGCAAGAGGTCTCTAGCCATATAACTGAGACTAGTATTGAAATACCTGTGTCTGCTCTTAGTCATCAGAATGTACATATTGGAGGTGCTAGACCTAAACAATTGCTTAATCTTCCTCAAAGAACTATAACTGAGAGAGAGATCAGCAAGCCAAATATGCCTAGCACTGAATTCCAGGAAGTGAATTCCACACACCTAAAGGCCCCTTTGTGTGAAACCAAAACTAGTACTGACATAAGCTCCAGTTGTAATCAGTCTGATACAGAAAACAGTTTGGAAGCAGGAGGAAGTTGTGTGCATGCAAACGTAGAACCTGTTAAAGCACCTCTAGTTCTGGGACAAAAACAACCAGCCTGGGTTCCTGATTCAGAGGCACCCAACTGCATGAACTGCCAAGTCAAGTTCACATTTACAAAAAGAAGACACCACTGTCGTGCATGTGGGAAAGTAAGTTATGAAAAAATGCTTTGTATTATTCAATTTTTGACCATGTATTGTTACAGCAGGGGTATTCAGCCTGTGTCTGTGGACCCCTGGGTCCGACTGTCTTAAGATTTCCAAAGAGGTCTGTATCTCCATTCAGAATTATTTAGGGATCTGCAAATGGGAAAAAAAGATGAAAACCATTGTATGGAATCATAAGACCATTCAGACTTAGTTTCCTTCTTTTAATATTTCGACTTTGCCTTATTAGTGCTATTTTTTTTTTTAGGCTATATCAACCTGTCATTAGTAAACTTTTTAAATTAAATTTAACACTATATTTTATAACAAGTTATAGATTGTAAAATATGAAGTATTAAGCAGAGATATAAGATTTTACTGTGAAAATAGAGTTGGGGGTAAAAATCTCACCCTATGACCAGTGTTCCATCTAATTTTTTCCATCAAAGGGTGGAATAAATGTTATGTGCACTGAGGCATGTGCAGATGTGCACCACTAATAGAAACACATGCCGTGGGAGTTAGGGATGTAAGCGACTACTCAACTATCCAATAAGGAAAAGCTCATTGGCTAGTTGACTAGTTCCTTGACTAGTCACTTCCCCTTCCCTCCCATCTGCTAGAGGCAGCAAACGGGGGGGAGGGGAAGAAAGGACCCAGAGTACGGGCTCAATGTGGTGCTGCTGCTTTGAAATGCCATGGCAGCATTTCAAAGGGGCAGTGTCGCATGGCTGACCCTGGGCTCTGCGTGGCATTTCCGCAGAACCCAGAGTCAGCTGGGGGCTCCCCAACTGACCCTGGTCTCCACTCATTATTTCCACAGAACCTGGATCAGCTGGGGAGTCCCCAGCTGACCCTGGCTAGATGCAGCATTTCAAAGCGGCAGCACACTTCATCTTGTGCATTTCAAAGCGGCAGCACCCATGTGGAACCCAGAGTCATCAGGACTTCCTGATGGCCCCAGGCTGCATGCAGAGTTCTAACTTTGTAATGCGCAAGAGCCCCACTGGGCCTCTTGTACATTTCAAAGGAGCAATGCAGAAGTGCCTATAGACTAGTCAATGGATATTCCATTGGCTACTCGACTAGTAAATTAATCGCTATTTAACATCCTTACCTCTGTCAGAGGCAGCAGGAGCTGGTGCTGGGGGGAGTTGGCTTAAAAGCCAGTTCCCCCCAGCACTGTCTCCGTGGGGGCAGGGGACACAGGGAGGTTAGCACGGACTGGCTGATTCCCAGCTCATGCCTCATCCCAGACATGCTTCTGCTTTTTAAAGGTATGAAGAGCTGACTTGCGCAGGGTCCACCCTGATGCACATTAACGTTTTTAAATGTATTTTAAAAGGGGACAGGCTCTTAATCCATTTAAAAGGCTGGTACACAGCAGGGGGGACCTTGCAAGAACTGGGAATCAGCTGTCCCGGCTTGTGCTGGATCCCTCCTCCTGCTTTAGCTTTTTAAATGGACAAAGAGTCTGTCAGCTCTTAATACATTCAAAAGGCAGAGCTGCAGCAGGGTTAGTTCCAGGCTGGAAGCTAACCCCACTGCGGCTCCTCGCTTACTGACAAGGTGATGGAAAATCCATTGACTAGTCAATAAGTTTAATCAATTAAATTTAACGTTTCTAGTGGGAGGCTGTAGGCCCTCTGCTAATCTGGTGGGTGGCATTTGTATTTTTCCTGGGCAGATGCCCAAGTGTTCATGTTACAGGGAACACTGCCTGTGACTTAGTAATCAGCTTAAGTTGGCCAATAATAAGGAGATTTTTTCTTTTGATATACCAAGTTTTTCTCTACCTTCTAAATGATGTTAGAGATTTTTCAAAACTATTACGTCTTAATGAAATATATGAAACTCAGGGCTATGTGGGGACGACAACTCATAATTACTCTTAATCACGGTAATCTGTGAAGTGGTTGGTGTAAGGAATAAGGTTTGCTATTTTCAGCTGCTATTTTCCACTGTATGTGAGTAATGTGCTTTGGAGCTAATATATTATGCAAAATCATTGAGTTAAAAGATTATTAAGATTGCAAAGTCAAGCACTCCAAAGCTGAGATGCTAGAATTCAGGATATTATCATAACACCTGGTAGCCCTCATCTTGAATGAGTATCTCACTGTGCTAGGTGATGGACAAACCTAGAACAAAAGATCCCTGCCCCAAAGAGCTTAGTCTAGGCCTGTGTCACGTTAATTGGAGTCTTAGTGCATATACTTTAAAATCGTCTTTAATTATATGATTACATATTATTTTATATCAGGGACTCCCTACCTCATTCAGTATAAAAGATGAATAGCATTCACTTAGTAAGCAGCAAGCTGCTATTGAATATTTTATTTTATCTTGGTTCACTGGGTGGCCCTATACTTTATTTATTGCACATCATGTAAAGCCTGGTCTGAATACATAATTAATTTCTCCATAGGCTTTTCTGTGCCACTCCATCACTATAGCGTGTGAGTGCTTCACAAATAGGAATACATTTTATTGTTACATTACTCCTGTGAAGTGATAGTATTATTCCCACTTTACACACAGGAAGCTGTGGCACAGGCATTAAGGTCAAGAGTGTAAACTAATTTTGTGTGCTCAATTTGAGATGCCTAATACCTGATTTTCTTCAAAGTACTTGAAGTATTATTTTTACCATTTCACATGGTCAAAGCACATCTGCATTGATTTTAGTTAGAGCTGAATGCTCAGCACTTCTGCATATAATACCACAGGTGCTTCAGAAAATGATCAAACCTCCAGAAAATGAGAAACACATTGTTAATGACTACCTGTGGGATTTAAGCAAGTAGTCTAGAATTGTATGGAGGCTCAGTGTCAGGCAGAGAGAGAACTTGGTTCTTCAGAGGAACACTGAACTGCTGTTACCATGGGACCATCGTTTCTTTTCCTGCTGTCCCCAGCCATATTCATCTCACACCTTCTGACTTCCGCATTAAATGAGGCAAAGGCCTTACACACATGTCCTTTGTTATGCCATCCTGTTTCATCCTCAGAGCTGATCTACTCTGTGCCTGGCTACAGTAGGAGTCCTGTAGAAAAAAATAGTATGTAATGGAGATTTGTATCATAATGCATACTTGCAGGGCGACTATATGAGTTTATAGGTAACATTCATTCTGATATTGCCCAACTTTTGAGTACTGGACTTTACAAACTTATTTCCGCCCCCCCCCCCCACATCTTTTTGTGTGTAATTTTTGGAGCTTTTTTAAAAAAGGAAATCTGGGGAGATGTCACAGCCCTTTTTATAAGGGTGTAAATGCAGTTGCTTCACTGTTATTGCAGAAAATAAATGGAATCCACTCCCATACAGTCACGCTAGGTTTTCCTAAAGTCTAATTTACCTATTTGTTGTAATTAAGAGGTGTGGAGGAAATCTGTACATAGTCTGACTTGTTCCAGGAAACTTCAGAGCCTTTATTGGTTCTATATTGGGCTCAGAGCCTTGTAAGTGCTACAAAATGTATGTTGATATGATGATGTCGGAAGCACCCATCTTGGTCTCACTTCTGACATGATTTCCCTTGGCCCCATTACCACACCTTTCCTCCAGCACTGACACCTCTGTCTTGGCATAGTGAGTGCATGTAGATACCCATTAGGATTAAAAGGAGGAGACAAGGACAACGGGGTAAACACAGGAGAGTACAAGTGCTATTCTTTGTATTTCCTGGCATGCACAATCCTTGAAGTCTCAAATAGCACAGCTGTCATCTCGTGAGTTCCTCTGGAGCCAATATATTGTCATCAACCAGCTTGGACCCCCTCATTGATTTGGATTCTGAAAACCCCTTTAATCTCTTTGGGCCTGAGTGGGGGAACACCACTGACACTACTAGACCTTCTTACACCTACCACATGCTTTTCTGCTGACTGATTCTGTTCTTGTACCAAATTCTCTGGTCTTGATCTGGAACCATCTTAGAGACTTTGAATCTTTCTGGAAATGAACCTTTAGGGTACCCTGCTTTGACCTTGCATATCTGCTCTTGCTTCAGACATCGTGGAAGCATTTCACTCAGGGCCCTCTTGAGTTCCTCATGTGGCCTGAAGTATAGGACTTTGGAGGCAACAAGACCAGATCTGGCACTGACCTGTGCGCTGACACCTATTCGCCTTCTGGCACTGCTCCTCTCTGAGCTGCCTGTTCACCTGGCACTGATTCATTCTTTCTTGCTGACCCCGGACTCCTCACAACTGCAGGGGTAGCTGCCTATATCTGATGAATGGGATGAGACTCCTTTAGTGGAACATACAGATTGGTGCATCATCTGTTTCCCCTCCTGATAAACCTATCATTTCAGGAACTCTTGGAGGTAGGCAAATATGCTCAAATTGCAAACAGTTTCACCAGAGACATCTGATACCTTCTTGGACATGTTGCAGATGCAGACCAGGGAGAAGCTTGCTCTGATCTTCTCAGTCCAGCCAAGGATATCTTGCTTTTTCCTTTTTAATCCCCTGTCTCTAAGAGAAGACCGGATGTATCACAGACTAATAAAAGAACATACAACACTCAAGATTCTTGACAGTCCCAGGGAAAAACTGGTACAAACCAAGCAGTTCCATTGATTAGTGGGCCTGTTTCCTCATCAACCTATACCATGATCTTTGCTTATCTGACCCTGGGTGGTAGATAATGACACAGTAAATGTATAGATGAAATTGACCATCCCTTCTCCTGTGCTCCAAGAGTTGAATTATGAGGAAAACAGACACAATTTTTGGGTGGGGGACCCTTTGTTTTCCCTTTACCTGCTAGCATCATTGCCATGGATGCATCCAGTGTGGGCTGGGTTGTATATCAAATATATGATCTAAGGAACTGCTGGAGTCCAGACATCCTATCATTGTGCTGGAGCTCAGGGCAGTGTAATGAGCTGTGAAAGTCTTTTGCTCATTCCTGCAGCTATGTATAGTACAGGTGCTTGACAGCAGCATGGTCATGCATTAAATCAGCAAGCAGGGAGGAGCACATTTCCCATCTCCTATCTTCAGAGACAAGAAAACTTTAGATTTAGTATATTCAGAACCAAGTCTGCCCAAAGTTCTTTTTCTTACTGGGGGAGTCAATGTGAAAGCATATTTGCTCACTAAGAGGTTTCAGGATTAATCATCAACACAAATGACCCTTGAAATGAGTGGAGGACATTGAGTGATTCCATTTACAAAATACTGCAATCGTAGACCTTAGAGTTGGGACGGAGCACCAGACAAGAGCACACGGACAAAAGCTCTTTCTCAGATGCATTTCTTGTGGATTAGAGCTAACATCTTCAATATGCTTTCAGTTCCATTCTCCTTGATGCCCAGGATCTTAAAGATGAGGCTCAACAGAGTCAACACTGGACCTTGACAGTACTGGTATACAGGTCTTCTACTGGTAGTCAGGGAATATCCTTACTTGCTACTTGTCCCATGATTAAGGGGAAGGATTCTGCCACACAACATAGGGTGGAAGTAGGACTTAACCTTTGGAGGGTATGGAGGATAACTTTCTGGACAATGGAGTTGTTCTCTGAAGGTTCACACCATCTTTATTACAATCCAAGAGGCCTCCAGTCTAAAGTACAACACCCCTTTTCTCCCCCTTCTCCCCCCCCCCCCCCCCCCCAATAAAGAAAAGAAAAAAGAAATGCAGGTGAGTTTACTATCTGGGCTACTGAATACAAGTTTTATTCAGTGAAAGGCTGGGAACCCTGCTGTCCTACAACAATTTCTATACTTTAAAGTCTTGGGGCTTACCATTAACTTCTCTAAAGTTCTATATGGCAGCATTGTCTGCTCAGAAGTTATATTGAAGTCAAACACATCTTTTCTCATTCTATACTTTCTGGTTTCTTATGCATTTTTAGTAAAAACATTTTTTTTCCATTTAAGGAATGACCATGTTAATGAGACCTAAAATCTTTTTCTCAAAGATTTATAACTTGGCCAAATGTTAGGTGTATTTTCATAGGAACAGTAAAAAGTGCATCCTGGGCATAAAGGCAATGCCCCCCAAAATTTCAGATTTCCTGCTTCAAAGCATGACTAAGTATGGTTTCTCATTGAGAAGTGGTCGTAAGTATGTATTTAGGAAAAAGGGCAAAATACCCCCCCCCCCCCCCCAACCACATTTTGAGATGTTTACACCAATATTCCTTCTAGTTCTTTCTGTCCATGTGTGAAATACATTTTATGTGCACAGAGGGAGGTGCAAATGTGCACCATCAGTAGAAACACGTACTGCTGGCTGTGGGTGCTCTGCTAATCAGTTGGCAACATTTAAATCTCTCCTGGGTATCTGCCTAAGTGCTCAGCGAGCACTGGTCTACACCATTTTTTTTTTTTTTTTCCCCCTGAAATGTAAAATTTTCAGCATGAAGCAGATACCCATCATGGAAAATGTTAGCATGGTAATGATATAAGTAACTAAAAACAGTCTGATGATGAAAAGTGTCAGGCAGCCTTAACTATAGTTGGCACTGCCATCTCCACATAAATGTTTAAAATGGATTTTGTTCTGACCCAGGTGTTCTGTGGTGTCTGTTGCAATCGGAAGTGCAAGCTGCAGTATACCGAAAAGGAAGCAAGAGTCTGTATTGACTGTTACAAATCTATTAATAAAGGTAAAAAGTTGTGATTGTGGTTTTATATACTTTAGTTACTACTTTCATCAATGGGGGGGGGGGGAGTTAATCAGAATTGTTATTTTAGGACAGAAGAATGAATCTGTGCACTCAGGAGAAAGCTTTTCCTTTCTAAAACAATGACTGGAATGTTGATTTAAATTTTGCCTAGCTAATACATCTCAGTGACTTCAATCTTCCTCCTTCATCCTCTGCCATCGTAATTATGAATACACGTGATGGAAAGGCATGGGATCTCTAATGAGGCTAGAGAGCTGCTGTTTGTTTGGCTGGTGTGGAGTCTAAGTTGCAAAACTACTGCATGTTGTTCCTTTGGGAAAATCCTTTAAATCATACTTAAAGTAACTAACTTTTTTTTCCTCACTATCTCTGTGAATATCCTTTTCCGTTTGATTACTGTTGTGAGTCACTTGTGGTTACAGGAATTGCATGGTTTGTATGGTAATTGCTGAAACAGGCTGTACGATGAGTGTCCATGTCTACATTCTGAAGACAAATAGCAGACAGGAATATTTAATGTACAATTTGAGGCAGCTGTAAATATTTAATAAATGGCAGGATCTTCCACACTTAAGTGCATTTTTTTCCTTTTAGCACAGGCATTTGAAAGGATGATGAGTCCAACTGGTCCTATCCCTAATTCCAGTATCTCCTTTGAATGTTGTTCTACTGTTCCACCTTTGCAGGAAGCCCAGACACTTGGCACCCCTAATTCTCCATCTTCTGTTTTGTTACCTATCTCTGTACTGAAACAACCAGGTGTTGATGGTAAGTTAAGTAATTTTAAGGGTTGCCATCTATTATCTGTTTCTAAGCTATTTAGTATGTACTCTTTCAGCACATACATAGATGCTTTTGCAGAATGGTTTGGTTTCTTTAATCAGTTGATCAAAGAACGCTATGGGTTGAGAGCAAAGATACTATCATGATTAAGATACTGGACTGGGATTCAGGGGAACTTACTTTCATTTCTGAGCTCTACCATGGACTCAGGATCCTTGTGTGAGTTTGGGAGAGTCATACCATCTCTTTGTCTTTGTTCTTCATTTGTAAAATAGGAAGGGAGTAATACTGCCTTTATCTTGTCTATTTGATAGTAAGCTTTTCTCTATAGGGACTGTCTCTTACTGTGCCCAATGTATAGCACGAGGGACTGTTTTCTTGATGCTCTGATTGGCGAGAACAACAGTTTTGTGTGTACGGTGGCTATTAAGGATCAATAACTTTTTCTACTTCTAAATTAGAAAAATCCTATGACGTGGAGAAATATATGCAGAAAAAAGCATCATTTGCCCTCAAAAAAAAAAAAAAATCTCTGAACTATCATTGTGGTTCATGCTAAATGTAATAACTTAATTTGGAAAAAAAAGCCAGAAACGTTATATGTCCATTTTTGCTGCTGGAAAACTGTGGTAAATACCAAATTAGTGTTATTTTTAACCCATTTTAGGGCTGTGCCCCAGAGAACAGAGGAGAGTCTGGTTTGCAGATGGTATTTTGCCTAATGGTGAAGTTGCAGACACAACAAAACTATCATCTGGAGTCAAGATGTCTTCACTAGATTTGAGTCCAGAAAGCCCTGACTTACCAGAGGTGCCTATGTTATATTCTCAAAAGTATACACGGATTTATGATTTTTCACCAATAAAAAGTTGATTGTCTTTAAACAGCTTTGTTTGCCTATTTAAAATGACACCCTCATAACTGCAGTGTTACGTGGGTTTGACTTCTTTCTGGGTGGTTGAATTGATTTAAATAATCAAATTTAATAAAATGTTTTCCTTGTACTCGAGTTCTCTAAAGAAAGGTACATAGTCACTGGCTGATAGAGCCATTAGAATTGTTATAAATTCAGTATATTTTATTTAGTTGCACTAGATTTGATACCTCTTTTTTGCTGCCTTATGGGTATGCTATAACTATATACATTTATTTAAGTAATTATCTAGTTTAATGTTTTCAGTTATTTTTAATTGTACATGTTTAGTGTGTTAGAACATGTTAAATCATATATTGCGTATATAAATAACTTTTTGCTCATTATTTGTGTCAAGCTATAATTAGGATGGTAAATTGAATTAAATTCAAAACAAAACAACATACAAAACTTATATATCCAAAACATTAAGGTTGTTTTGTTTAATAAACTTATTTGTCAAAACAAGTTGCATATTTAAAACTAAATAATTAAATCATATTTAAAATTAAATGACTGTAGTCAGTTAATTAAACAGATTATTTCAGGTTAGCTTTCGAAAAATGTTATATATCAGTAAGTGAAAGTAACTCACTGGAGCTTAAACTCCCATTCACCTAAGTCTCTTAAAAATGAGACAGCAGTCTCCTGCTTTATACAGTAGTTGTTTTTCAGACTTTTAAAACTAGTAACTCTCATCCCCTCTTTCCTAATTTTTCTTCATAATTGAGACAAGTTTTCCTGCTTCTTCCACTCCCAGTAGATTTCTTAACTTCGCATTAATTAGTCCTAATAAAAAATATATTTTTCTTCTGCTGTCAAAACAAAAATGTTTATTTAGCATTTAAGCAAACTGTTTCCAAGTGCTCAATGACTTCTGTCAGTTCAATGGTGTGAGTTTAAAAAAAAAAAAAAAAAAATCAGCAACATGTCATGTCAGCAAACCTGATTCTCCTCCAGCCCTGAAACTTCTCATGGTTATCATAATTGGTGGATGATGATTTGATGTCCATGCCATAGCAGTGTCTCCTTTTCTCGGGAGTTAGGCATCTACTGTAGGAGTTTGTGTTGAAAATATTGGCAAGAAAATGAGATGGAGTAAATGTTTAAATCCATCCATTTCTTTACTTCCAGAAATTTAACTTTGTCATTTGGTATTTCTTTCTGCAATGTCTCTTTGAAGTCTTTGAAAATGTTAGCAGCATCAGTAATACAGTAGCAATCTTTCTGCCAATTGTCCAAGGTATGGATATGGGTTTAGCATATTGTCGACATTTTGCTTTAGTTTATAGTTAATTGCTTTTGTTCCATCTATTTTTGTCACACATTCCTTCACAATTTTTTTTCAGAAACATCTAGTTCTTGATTAATAGCTCAAAATAATCAACCACTAAATTCCATTAACATGTTGGGAGAAATAGTTTGGATCCTTCAGCTCTACTCACTGCTGTTTAAGCAGAGTGGGTTGTTTACAGAAGGCTCTTGCAATGTGAACATTTTCATTTATTCCTGAAGTTGTACTTAAGTCTCTGGCTAAAAGATGCATTAGCTAGCTTAGCTCCCATATATATGTTTCAGGTTTCCTTTTATTATCTTCTAGATTTCTTCTCATCTCTGCTATATTTGAAGCATTGTCTATGACAAAGCTACACTCTTGACACTTATATTTGTAGCCAGTTTATGGCTTTTACTGCTACTTTTAAGTAGTCTGCTATATGGGGATTTTCTGACATATCAATTATTTCTGTAAGATATTACTGGATCATTGTGTATATTGCTCCATTTATCAAGACTCAGATTAATGAATTTTCCATCAGTTTTTGGCACATTGTTCGATTTCCTTCTCATACACCCCATCCCAACAACGTGTGCTCTGCTGGGTGGAGTGTAGTCTGGCTGTAATGACTGAACTGTGTCAATGACATTCTTCTGAACAAGATGAAAAGGGAATGTGTTGCATAAATGAACCAAATAGCTTTTTAATCTATGGATCCTTGCTGGAATTTGCTGGTTCTGATAATGACCTCATCCATGGTTGTTGATAAAGAATCTTTTATTAAGAGGTAATTTACTGCCTGACATATGCTTAGTTGCAGCCCTGCTGGTGACACCAGCAGATTTTGCAGATGATGGATGTTTAAATATGTCATCTATATCCATCTTTATATAAACATTTTACTTTTAAACAGGAAGTTTTCACCTAGAATGTCTGATTATATTGAGCAATAAAAATATTTCAGTAGTCCGGTAATAATAGTAAAAATGAAATCAACGAATACTCCATAACAAACTAAGAGAACTGTATTTTGAACATGCTTTGAAATTAAGTAATCCACCCATAATTAAAATTTCCATTTACTAGCATATTAAGACATTGTAGGGAGTCTGTAAGAATGTTACAGAAAAAGTTAACTAACCAGTTCCAAAGATGCCATTCAGACATGTACATGTTGTCCTCTTCAAATTCATAGTGTTTCTTTCTGATAACCAAGCCTTGCATCTCTTTGTTGCACTGTTTACATTTGATAGATGTTCCTTATTATCCAGAGAGATCTAAATTTCTGTTCAGCCATGACTGTTTTTCCTCCATTTACCAGGTGTGTAAATAAACACTAAAGGATGCACTTTAGAGAACATGATTTCTTTCCCATTAAGTCCTGCTTTTACACTAGTGTCGGTCCTTTCTGGTTACATAACCTGCTCCTTTTCCTTTGTTAAATAACTATCTTAACTCCCAGAAAAACACAAGAATAACAATCCAAGATTTTGCTCATGTAACCCACATGCCTTTTGTGTTGCAGTATTTTGTTTAGAGAGCGGGGAATTTGTTTGTGTTCACATGCAAGGCAGTGGAGCAAGGCCATTGGCTTGAAGTGCTCAGAAGCAAGATCAGGTAGTTATTTTGCAGATCAGTGCTTTTTCCATGAGCTAGAGCAGGGGTGGGCAAGTTCTTCTGGCCTGTGGAGGCCCTGCCGCTTCCCCCACCCCCAGGCCAATCAGGGCCTGGGAATGGGGGGAGTGCGTAAAGTCTCCTCCCACCCTGCCCCTTCCCTGCAAGGACTGCGCGGTGCTTTGAAGCACCGCATGCTCATGGCAGGGCGGGAAGAGGCCCTGATTGACTTGGGGGTGGGGAGGGAGCATGTAAAGTCTTCTGCCACTCTGCAAGGGGCACGGTGCTTCTAAGTGCTGCATACTCCTTGCAGGACAGGGGCAGGGTGGGAGAAGACTTTGCAAGTGCTCCCCAGGCCAATCAGGGCTTGGGGGTGGGGGGAGCCTGTGAAATCTGCTCCTGCCCTGCAAGGGGCTCAGCACTTTAAGTCAAATGCCAGCTGCTGTGGAGCCTGGGGTCAGCAAAGGGAGAGCATGTGAAGTCTCCTCACATTGCCAGGGGCATGGGTACCGAGAGGGAACTGCCAGCTGTTCGTAACAGCTGGCAGTTCTCTGGGGTGGGGCAAAGACTTTGCATGCACCCCTATCCCCAGATCAATCAGGGTCTGTAGGTGGGGAAGCACTTAAGTGTCTTGGCCTTGCCCCTTTCACCTGAGGCCCTGCCCCTTCTGGGGCGGCCCAGGGCCACTTGAAAAATTTCTGAAATTATTTCCCACCTCTGAGCTTGAGTCTGTTTCCTTGGTGAGTGGAATTATAAATATTCAGAATTTGAAAACCTGAACCAATCAGAGCTCAGGTAGTGAAATGATAAAATATAGTATGAGACTAGACAGGTAGGTTCAGTGGTGATCCTGATGAGATACATGATGATAATTCCTGGAGCCAGAAATTGGATCCCAGCATTTGCAATGTCTTTTGTTGGTCTCTTGTATCCATTAGCACAGCCCTGGATCCCCAAAAGATCAAGCTCTTAAGGTATATATGACTTACTGTGCCATCTTCATAAAGTTTGGCCTCAAGTTAATTTTCCTCTGCTTTCTGTATATAGAAAAGCAGCCTTGAACTCAAAGTTATTGGTAGAGGCTCATGAATTCAACATATTTATTTCTTGTTTGAGATTATGATAAGTTGAAGTTTAAACACATTTTTATTCCACTCTAATTTTAAACAGGTTTATTTTTAACAAGAAATAATAAAAATGCAGGTTAAAATAAATATCTGATTTATTTGAAAAGGTTCAATTTTTTTTTTTTTTTTAATTTACCCTGCTTTCTGATGAAGGTTTTGGGTAGCTATTCAGTTTTTAGGTTGAAGTAGTAGATGAGACCACCTTTAAACAGAAACCATGTGGATAAGAGTATGCAGTATAATGTGTCTCCTTTGAAACTTTGAGGATGTATGTAGTGCATATAGGGAAATTGCTAATTGCAGGAGAGCTGCACTGATAAAATGGAAAAAGAAGGGAGAAGGGAAATGGATCTGGACTGATGTCATGGGATTTTAGCTTTACTTTAGTCATTTGGAAAAAAAAAAAAAGGATATTCTTTTTGTAATGCTTCATACAGGTTGGACCTCCCTGGTCCAGCACCCTTGAGACTTGAGCTGTCTTGGACCAGGGAGTTTGCCAGACCAGGGGAGGTCAGTGCTCCCCTGTTGGCTGCCCTGCTTTTGGGCTCCTCTTGCTGGGGCTCCCTGCCCTGCCGCTGGCCCCACTAAAGCTGGCTCTCCACAGTTCCCCACCTTGCTGCCTGTCTGCTGCCTCAGGGTTCCCAGTGCTTGGCTGCTGCTGGTCCTGCTGCCGCAGGGTGTTCTCTGGGGTTCCTGCTGCTGGCCCTGCTGCTGCCAGGGGTTCCCCAGCTGGGGTTGCCCAGCCACTGCACTGCTGGGGATTTCTAACCACCCGCCTCCGCCATCCCACTACTGTTGGGGGTTTCCTGATGGAGGCTGCCCGGTCATCCCAGCTCAGGTTTCCCGGGGTTCCAGGCCAGGGCTGCCCAGCTGCAGTTAGGGGTTCCTCAGGCTGGGTGGGAGCTCCCTGGCCACCGCCATCTCTGTGATTGCTGGGGGTTCCAGGGCAGGGGCTCCCCAGATGCCATCTGGCCTAGCCAGGGATTCCCAGCCCCGCGCTGCACGGGGCTCTTTGGTCCAGCAACATCCCTAGCCCTGCTGGACCATGGATTTTGCCAACGAGAATGTCCTGGATTTGGGAGGTTCAACCTGTATCTCCCCACATTGTCTGGTTTACATAATTGACTGGGGGGGGGGGTGTCAACATATATATATGACCCTAGAGCAGAAGTGAGCAATGCTATTAATTGCTGAAGTAAGCTGCTATTAGTAAATTGTATAAACATTAAAAACTGCCTGAAGTTTTGGAACTTCAGGTCCAAATTATGGCACATTCCAGTACTCAGGAGCTTTGCAAAATATAGTTTTACTCAGTGCTGCACAGTGACCTGTCATACTCTAAAATGGTGGCTGCTCCATTTTTAAGTATGAATTACTATAATACAAGAAAATGTCAGACTAAATATGCCAATTATTTTACACTCAGATATTTGTCTGTTCCATAATAGAGACTAATATGTGTTTAAAGATGCAAAAGTGCTGTGATTTTTCAGAGATGTGGCTTACTTTCTATTTTAGGGGAATGTTCCCTGAGATTCTCCATAGTAGGGATGTATAATAGGGATATGAAAATGTAACCATGTACGCAGTTACATGCAGGCTCCTTGCACACACCAGCTCCTAGGGAGCTGTCTCCCTTGCCCTCTCCCCGATGCTGCTGCCTCTGATACCGTCCCCCTGTGTGTAACTATGTACAGCTGATATTTTCAGTGGTTACATGTTTTCTTGATTAAACATGTTTTAACATCCCTACTGTATAGCCTCTTTGTTGGCTGCTTTTGCATTTGAAACACTAATACAGGAGACTACTAATGTTGCCCGGGGACAGTGAACAACAAATCTAATTAACAGTCTATTTTGTTTCTCACAGGTTGCAGGTCCGGTAGATGACATTTGTGTGACTGATTTAAAACCAAAGGATGAAACTTCAGTTACTGCAGGAACTGAGAAATTCCACTGTTCCTTATATGTTGCTCTGGATGATGACCAGTTGCCCACTGCAGGGCAAACTGAGATGTTGCATAGTCCTGACTCTGCAATTCCAACTGCTGCTGAAAAACAATTTACAAAAGTTGAGAAATCTCCTAGTCTTGGCATAGTTGACCAAACTACTCATGATTCGCCTGTTAGTCCTTCAGACTACCGAATGTTGTGTGGTATTGAAAACTGTGTTAGCAAAGAATTCAGCCTTATTCCTGATGGTGATGGACTGCCACCTCTCTTACTTGCAACTGGAGAAAAAGGAAAAGGTAAAATTTGGGCTTGGGATATTAGTATTTATTGTATGCAAGCTTTCTAAAAATATATCATAGAATCAAAGAATACTGGAACTGGAAGGGACCTTGAGAACTAAACCTCGTACTTGACACACTCACTAGGGCCACTATTTGAACCATTAGCCTCTTTTCCACCATAATACCTATCCTTGAAAGTGGCTTTTGTAGTGGCAATAACATCTGTGAAACAAGTGGGTGAAATTGCAGGCCTCATGGCTCACCTACCATACATTACCTTTACTAAGGATAGGGTCATGCTCAGACATCACCCCAGGTTTCTCCCTGAAGTTATATCAGACTTCCATCTGAATAAACCCATATACTTACCCATGTGCTTTCCTAAACCTCATGCCTTTCTGAGAGAATCAATTTTGCACACACAAGATGCCAGGCGAGCCATAGCCTTTTATTTAGAGAGGACCAGGAAGTCCAGGAGTCCAAAAAATCGGACAGATTCTTCATCTTTTGGTCTGGTCCCCACAAGGGAACAACTGTCTTTGCACAATGGATTTCCAAGTGGATTGCAAGTTGCATATACATGTCCTATCAGCTTCATGGAAAAGAACCGCTACAGATGTTTAGAGCACACTCCACACGTGCGAGATAGCCACATCAACTGCTTTCCTACATCATGTGCCACTAGTGGGCATTTGTAGAGCAGCCACATGGTCTTCCTATCATTCTTTCGCACAACATTATGCTCTACAGAAAGGACCCACACCTACCACCATTCTCGCAGATGCGGTCCATTCTTCTACACACAAATGACTCCAATGCTCATCACCGTGTACGGCGGATACTGCTGCTAAGTCACCTGAGTGGAGCACCCAGAGGGACACCACTCAAGGGAGAAGTTACTCACCCTGTGCAGTAACAATGGTTCTTCAAGATGTGTATTCCTGTGGGTGCTCCACTATCCTCTCTTCCTCTCCTCTACTTGGAGTCCTTTTATCAGATTTCCAGTAGAAAAGGAACAGAGGGAGGCTTGCACTGTGTGCATACCTAACAGACAAAAACAGCATGAGATGGCAACTGCACATGCGTGGCGCGAGAAGCACTGCTATGCAAAAATCTCGGCTCAGTGGCACAAGGACGCACCGAGACCCAAGTAGAACACCCACAGGGACACACATCTCGAAGAACCATGATTACTGCATAGGATGAGTAACTTTTTCTTCTAGATATTTTGCAGATGAATTCCTTAATTACTTGTTCCATTATCTTCCCTGGCACAGAAGTTAAACTGACTGGTCTGTAGTTTCCTGAGTTTTTATTTCCCTTTTTATAGATAGGCACTATATTTGCCCTTTACCAGTCTTCTGCAATCTCTCCCGACTTGTATTATTTTTCAAAGATGATAGCTAAAGGCTCAGATACCTCCTCTCTCAGCTCCTTGAGTATTCTAGGATGCATTTAATCAGGCCCTAGTGACTTGCAGACATCTAACTTTTCTAAGTAATTTAACTTGTTCTTTTTTTATTTTATCTTCTAAACCTACCCCATTTCCACTAGCATTTACTATGTTAGGCATTCCTTCATCATCAAACTTCTTGAAGACTGAAACAAAGAAGTCATTAAGCACCTCTGCCATTTCCAAGTTCCTTGTTACTGTTCCTCCCTCTTCAATGAATAATGGGCCTTACCCTGTCCTTTGTCTTCCTTTTGCTTGTAATATATTTATAGAATGTCTTTGTTACCCTTTGTCTCTAGCTAGACTGAGCTCATTTTGTGCCTTTGCCTTTTTAATCTTGCCCCTGCATACCTGATCTTATCAACCTTCTTGTATACATTATGGCATTCCAGATGCCAAATTGTTTTAATATTCACATTATTTTGCTGTATTTTGGATCCAGCTGGTAACTGAACCTGCACTGATATAAACTTGTATATTATGAAAAAATAGATGAATGTAAGCTCAACGAGATCCGCTTTTTGAAGATCATATATAAAATATCTGGGTGGATGAACCATTTGTGTCTGAAGAAAAGTGTGCTCAGCTAATTAGTCAGCTCATTCTGATTCCACAGAAGTTAGCCTCCGGGTGAGTGAAGTGGGCCACACAGACCTCCTACAGCTGGAGGGCTTCCTCACAAAGGGGGTGTGACCAGGCACTGTCTTGTTTGTTTTATATAAAACATGGTGGTTTATAGTCTGGCATTACTGCTATACAGTGTCCTCGAAGGTGAGGTAGGAATGATTGGCATACAGGTCGAACCGCTCTGAGTTGCCTAACATTGATGTGGAAGGATATCTCTCCCACTTTCCATAGATCCTGAGTTGTCAGATCACTGAGGTGTGCCTCCCATCCCAAAGTGGACACGTCTGGCCAGAGCCAGAACAGGTTGTGGTGAGTGGAATGGGACTCCTGCACACACTATTTGTGGATTTAACCACCGAAGCAACTTGAAGATCTGATGAGGCCTGGTCACTGTGTCAAGGTTGTCAAAGCTTGGGTGATATGCCGACCTGAGCCACACTTACATGGGTCTGAGTCAGTCTGGCATGTGGGATCACATACATGCAGGCTGCCATGTGCCTGGGGAACTTCAGGCACTGCTTTGCTGTGGTGGTGGGAAATTTGATAAAGCTTAGAATTATTTGTGATATTGCCATGAAATGTAGTTGTCAACTCTTGCTCGAGTCATGTCCAGGACTGTTCCAGTGAACTCTTGTCTGATATGAAATGAGGATAGATTTGCTGGTATTGAGCATGCGGTCCAACAGGGCAAATGTGGACCTGACCATGAGGACCTGTGCCTCTATCTTTTGGTGAGAGCGGCATCTGAGAAGTCAGTCACCTAGGTAAGGATAAACCTGTAACTAATGATGGCAGGGAGAAGTTGCTGACATGGGGTACCATAGACAGTCCAAATGGAAGAGCTATGTACTGGTAGTGTGCATTGTTCACAACAAAGTTAAAGTAGTGTCTGAGGGCTGATTTGATGGTGATGTGGAAGTATACGCACAGATCTAGAATGGCTCTGAGACCCTCTTTGCTTTGGGAATGAGAAAGTATCTGGAGTAGAATCCCTTGCTGCTCAGCTCCAAGGAACCTCCTCTACTTTTTCTAAGGCTACAAGTACCTGCATCTCCTGTAAGAGTTGCCCCTGAGAAGGATTCCTGAAGAGGGACAGGCAACGAGGTGGGAAGGAGCACAACTGAATAAAATAGCTCACCATTACCGTGTGAAGCACCCAGCTGTCTGAGTTGATCTGCAGCCATGCCCAGTAGAAGTGGGGTAGTTCAGAAGGGCAGTGGGGAGTTCTGGCGAATTGGCTAGTAATCCATCCTCAGGTGCACCTTCTAAATGCTTGTTTAGATCCCAACGAAAGCTTGGCCTGTCCTTCACCCTGCCCAGATAGAAGATGGGATGTCTGTCTTATCTATTACATTTCTGCAAGAAGTTCTGTCTGGGCTTGGAAGGATATGGCTGCTGCTGAGGGGCCTGCAACTTAAAAGGCTTCCGCTGGGTAGCTAAAGTATGCACACCCAAGGATTTGTAGGGGTCCTTCAGGCTGTGGAGCCTAGAATCCATCTGTTCCACAAACAGCCCAGTTCCATTGAATGGAAGGTCCTGGATCATTTGGACCTCTGGAGGCAGGCTGGAAGACTGAAGTCAAGCATTGCAGCATATAGCTATCCCAGAGGACAGTACATGTGCGGCAGAGTCTGCTGCATTGAGGGAAACCTGAAGAGATGTTCAAACTCAGCACAGGACTGAGGCAGCAAAAGTTCCTTGAATTAAAGGATTGAGGCCGAGGAGTTGCCATCCTGGGCTAGGTGGAAAGCCCTAGGGCCCAGAATTGCCAATGGGGTGGCTGTTGGGATGCTGCAGTATGCTGTCCAGATCTTGTCTTCCTGGCTCAAGACCGGTCAGAGGCCCTTCAGACTGCAGAGGGTGACCTGGAATGGGATGGCCAAGGTGGAGTGGAGTGTGTTGGCCTGACAGATGGTACTGTATAGATGTGGAGAGAGCTGTGATTGAGATTGGTGCCACAAAGTCTCCTGTGGTCTTGAGTGGGATAGTGCAAGGAGACAAACTAGTACTGGAAGTCCGAACAATGTCAATCAAAGGGTGATGCCATGAGCCTGGACAGCAGGCCTATAGTGAGCAATCGCAGAAAGCACTGTGGAAACATGAACAGTGCCATGAGGTCAGGAATCAGGACCAGCATCTGCTGTCCTTCCACACTGTTTGAGTGTGACTGGCCCTCACGGTCAAGACCATGGGACCAGTGCTGCTAGTCAGAGGTACACATGGGAGTGGTGCTGGGACTCAGAGCTGTACTGCGACACAGGTTGAGGTGCCAACAGACCCAGCATGTCTGGTTTGCCTGTGGATGGTGCCTGGCAATGAGCAAGTGGTGGCTTGTCTTGAACAGGAGGAGACTTCTGCATTGTCATTTTGATGAGGCCTCTGGCAGCCTCAGGTGTCAAGGGTGAAGAGCTTTGCCGCCACCTTCACCTGCAGTTGCAGGAGTCCAGGAGGATGGGGCCTTCTAGAGGGTCGGGAACTCACATGGTTGATAATACGTGACCCGAGGGACCTTCACCTGCACTGTGCCTGCCAGGAGACGTGGGTGCAGGAGCAACCATTGCCAATGGTTTGCATGCTTGCTGTGCCCGGCATGGGAATGGGAGCAGTACCAGAAACCTGGTAGCTTGGGTGCTGGAGTGTGATGGTGCCTAGGTTATCGTACCAAATTTTATTTTGGCACCACATTGGAAACTGCCAGAGGAGTACTCCATACCCAGGCACCCTGGTGTCAGGTCCTGCCTCTGCTGGGGATGGAGTGCTGACTCCATAAAGAGCTGCTTTAAGCAAAAGTCCTGCTCCTTTTTTGTCAGAGGCTTAAAACTCTTGCAGATCCTGCACTTCTTAAATTGAGGACCCTCCCCCAGATTAGGGATGTTAAATATTGGTTCACTGAATAGTCGAGTAACCTCATGAATTCTTATAGGTTAGTCGACTACTCTGCAGTCCCTGGGGGTGGGGCCGGCAGCAGTGCGGGGTGTCAGGCGGGAGCTAGTCCGTGAGGGGAGCCAGTTTAAAAACCAGTTCCTTTTGCAGACCAGCTGATTTGTCGTCCTGTGCTGCTACTTCTGATAGAGGTAGCAGTGTGGGGCAGTAGCAGACCCTGTCGTGGGGGCGGGGGGGGGGGGCGGTGGGTCTGAGCTCCCAGACCTAGTGTGAACCGGAACTGACGGGCTGCCTGCCTGCCTAGCTCCTAATATACTTTAAATGCAGAGCCACAGCAGGGATACGTTCTGGACCCGAAATGAGCCAGAACTGAGCCGGGCTACTGGCCAGCCTTCAAAAAAATTTACTAGTTGGGAGGGGAAGGGAAATGCGTGTAGTCTGTAATCGGTCAATCAACGACACTGTTAAATCGCTACCCCAGACACCAAAGACAGGAGTTGTAGATTGGGATCTGATGACCTTGAGCAGGATCAGCATCTGCTATTCAAGAACACCTTTGAGCACATGGGCATAGGCTTTGTGCAGGAACTGCAGGGCTTGAATCCTTGAGACTTGGGCATGCCCTAAGTCAGGCGTGGCCAACCTGCAGCTTGCGAGCTGCATGTGGCTCTTGTCCCCCCCTCCCCCCAATCAGTGCGGCTTGCAAAGCTGCCCCTGCCTCCCGGCTCCCCTGTGCTCACCGGGGCAGGGGAGCTGTCCGTATCCAAAATGGTGGATCAAAAATGGCAGCCGCGGACGGGAGTCGGCTGAGGCAAAAAAGCTGTTAGATCCAAAATGTTTCTTAAAGGTACAGTTTTTTTTTTTTTTTCTCTACCATTGTTTTGCCCCTGTTCTTTGCTCTGGATCTTGGCTCTTTGTCTGGAACGGGTTGGCCACCCCTGCCCTAAGTCCTGATGGGAAGGAAAGAAACCCCTCACACCCACTGCTAACAAACTGCAACTAACTAAGGATGTTTAACACTAAGTACGACTATGGAGAAACAACTCCAGGGACAAACAGAGAATCACTGGCAGGAAGAAGGAACTGAAGGGGGATCGGGTTGGCAACTAAGTTTCCCCTACAGCTGTGTGGCTGCGCAGTTTCTCATTAAGCCCCATGCAGGCACTAAGGGCTGCACCGGTGAGAGATTGCTTCAGAAGCCCTAACGCTGCCACAGGCAGTGGGAGGGAGCCCTTCCCTGCTAGCCCTAGCACAGAGTAGGGATGTTAGCAAGTAGTTGACAACCTGATAAGTATAAACTTAACGGGTAGTTGACTGGAGTATCGACTACTTGCTTCCCTCCCCCCTCCCCTCCCTTCTCCACCGCTGCCTCCCATGACAGACAGATCATAAAAATGGCCATACTGGGTCAGACCAAAGGTCCATCTAGCCCAGTATCCTGTCTGCCGACAGTGGCCAGCACCAGATGCCCCAGAGGGAGGGATCACAACAGGTAATCATCATGTGATACCTTCCCTGTCTCCCACTTCCAGAGAAACAGAGGCTAGGGATACCATTCCCTAATAGCCATTGATGGACTTAACCTCTATGAATGTATCTAGTTCTTTCTTGAACCCTGTTCAAGTCCTGGTCTTCACAGCCTCCTCTGCAAGGAGTTCCACAGGTTGACTGTGCACTGAGTGAAGAAAAACTTACTTTTGTTTGTTTTAAACCTGCTGCCTATTAATTTCATTTGGTGATCCCTAGTTCTTATATTGTGGAAATAAGGAAATAACTTTTCCTTATTCACTTTTTCCATAACCAGTCATGATTTTATAGAACTCTATCATATCCCCCCTTAGTCTCCTCTTTTCTAAGCTGAAAAGACCAAATCTTTTTAATCTCTCTTCATATGGGACCCTTCCAAACCTCTAATCATTTTTGTTGCCCTTTTCTGAACCTTTTCCAATGCCAATATATCTTTTTTGAGATGAGGCCACCACATTTGTACGCAGTATTCAAGATGTAGCTGTACCATGGTTTTATATAGATGCAATAACACATTTTCTGTCTTATTCTCTATCCCTTTTTTAATGACTCCTAACATTTTATTTGCTTTTTTGCACTGCTGGTGCACACTGAATGGATGTTTTCAGAGAACTATCCACAATGACTCCAAGATCTCTCTCTCGAGTAGTTGTAGCTAAATTAGTCCCCATCATATTGTGTATATATAGTTGAGATTGTTTTCAAATGTGCTTTACTTCACATTTATCAACATTAAATGTCATTTGCCATTTTGTTGCCCAGTCACTTGGTGAGATCTTTTTGAAGCTCTTTACCGTCTGCTTTGGTCTTGAGCAGTTTGGTATCTGCAAATTTTGCCACCTTACTATTTACCCCTTTCTCTGGATCATTTATAATAGGATGAGTCCCAGGACAGACCCGTGGGGGACCTCACTAGTTACCTCTCTCCACTCGGAAAATTTACCATTTATTCCTGTCCTTTGTTTCCTGTCTTTTAACCAGTTATCAATCCACGAAAGGACCTTCTCTCTTATCCCATGAGAACTCGCTTTACTTAAGAGCTTTTGGTGAGGGACTTTGTCAAAGGCTTTCTGGAAATCTAAGTATACTACATCCACTGCATCCCCCTTGTCCATATGTTTGTTGACCCCCTCAAAGAACTCGAGCAGATTAATAAGGCTTGATTTCCCGTTACAGAAACCGTGTTGACTTCCCCCAACAAATTATATTCATCCATTTGTCTGACAATTTTATTCTTTACTATAGTTTCAGCTAATTTGCCCGGTACTGACATTAGACTTACCGGCCTGTAATTGCCAGGATCACCTCTAAAGCCCTTTTAAAATATTTGTGTCAGTTTGCTATCTTCCAATCATTAGATTGTTACGCCCCTATTGGTAACAACACTAGGGAATACCTGATTAGCCTAATTAATTATGATACTAATAACTTACAGAGGCAGGTGCGACACCGAATGCCGTATCTGTTCACCGGTTAAAGATTGTCTTTACCCAAAGAGTGGCGCATGAAATAAATACTTAACAATTTAGGTAAGTGTTATAACAACAGGACTCTATTAAGCTAAACCTCAGAATTTACAAAATAGGGGGAAGTCCCCTTTTAAGATAAACAATTATATTACCAGAGTCTCACGACGCAACGCCAATGGATGGGTTGCTGGCGACCTCAATCCTTTGGCTCTTTCAAGCCTTAGGAGAGGAACAACCAGGAGTCCCTCGTCGGTAGACCGAGGATGGCGACCTGCAACCTTTGGGCTAATTGAAAGCCTTCAGGGAGGAACAGCCAAAGCGATCCCTCGACGGATGTTTGAGATCGAAGACGGTTGATTCACCTTCCGTGAGTCTCTGGTCTCCGTCCTCCTTCTTGCTCTTCGGAGCAACAGGAACTGGCGATGGACGCTAGACTCTGTATCTATCCTACGCCTAATCTATCCTAAAATAAAACCCTATCTCGTTCCCGACGCACCCGTCGAACATACACGACGACGGCCCATAAGCGGGTCCGCGACGCAACCTGCCGAACAAGCACGATGACAGGATCTAAACTATACTAAAATCTAAACTAAATAACTAACCTACGCTAACCTTAAAAGAAGGGAGGATAAACCTTCCGTTTATCTCCGCATCTAAAGACTATTAGACCTCTCTCATTCCAAAATACCCGGGACTAAGATTCTAGATCTCATTCACACCCTCCTAACCTAGAACCATACACAAGCCCGACGCCCCGACGCAACGCATGAAACGGGCGTTGCAAAGACTTATAAAGTGAGGCTAATGAATATTCATGGGCTTTGGATCTTTCCGCTGATTGGTGTACCAGAATGCTTATTTGAATAAGTTCAAAATGACTGGCTGTTACCTTTTTGGAATCCCATATTCATGAGGCACTGTAACTTCTCATGAATATGTATGGGTTTTCAAATTTCCAGTCAGTTTGGCTTACGTGCTAACTCACCTTGCAGTTATGGTTTCTACAATGATTGACAGCTCTATGTCTAAAGTGCTAGCATAAGCACTCTGGCATTTTACTCAAATCAATAGCACATCACAACATTTTGCTTACATGATATACATAGTTGCATCTTACAAACAATAAATGATACATTATTTGCACAGACAACAAACGATACATTATTTGTAACAAGGTACAGAAGCAGATTTAAAGGATAGGTTACAAAGCACAGTTAATAGTTTTGCAATTTCCCATTTGAGTTTTCAGAACTCTTGGGTGAGTGCCATCCAGTCCCGGTGACTTGTTACTGTTAAGTTTATCAATTTGTTCCAAAACCTCTTCTAATGACACCTCAATCTGGGACAATTCCTCAGATTTGTCACCTAAAAAGAAGGGCTCAGGTTTGGGAATCTCCCCAATATCCTCAGCTGTGAAGACTGAAGTAAAGAATTCATTTAGCTTCTCCGCTATGACTTCATCATATTTGAGTCCAAGGGCCCCACTTGTTGTTTAGCAGTCTTCCCGCTTCTGATGTACTTAAACATTTTACTATTACTTTCTGAGGTTTTTGGCTAGCTGTTCTTCAAACGCTTTTTTTGGCTTTTCTTATTGTACTAGCCAATTAGCCTGTCATAAAACGGGATTTTCAGGTCTCTCCTCCACGTCCTATTCCCTTTCTATCTCGGTCTTCTCTCCTGAGCCTCCGGTCTCTCTCTCTCTCTCTCTGTGTCTCTCTCCCCCTCCCCCTCCCCTCCTCCTACTGCCTCCCCCTCCCTCTCTCTTTCTCTTCTTCCCTCCTGCCTCTCACTCTCTCTTCTCCTCCTGCCTCACTGTCTCTCTTTTCTCCTCCTCCTCCTGCATGGGGAGTGTGGTCACTCCGGTTCACCCATTTTACTATTTAGATTTCTAGCATTTACGTATAAGCACTTTAATAATTTGCCACCTTGTCACAGCAAGGTGGAGGAAACAGGAGCTGGTGCTGGAGGAGCCGGCTCAAAAGCTGATTCCCTCCAACATCATCTCTTCAGTACTGCCTGCTCTCCCCCTTCCCCCGCCTGCTGCCTCTATCAGAGGCAGTGGGGGAGCGGATGGGGAGGCTGATGCTGAAGCAGTCTCTGCTCACGCTGGTCCAGGATGCTGCGCCTCTTCATTTTAAATGTAGTAAGACCCTGGCAGCTCTTACTACAAATGCAGAGTTATGGTGCGGATGGCTCCTGGAGCTGGCATGAGCCAGGACTACTTAGTCATGGCTCCTGGAGCTACCCCTGCTGCAACTCTGCAGTGCGACCCTTATCGACTAATCATGTAGTTCATACAAATTGTGTTTACTAAATTATTACCCAGATAAGCACAAATTTAACATCCTTCGCATAGAACTACTTGGGTAATCCCAAACTCCAATCCCCTTCTTCCTCCCTTCTGGGACAGACCTGGGAATACGAGGAACTTTGAGTAGCAATTTTTTTTAATGAATTGCAAGAGTCTCCTGTAGAGACACTTTATTTCCAGTCTACTGACTGATTTGCCTCCCTAATCCTGTTTTCCAAGAAATGAGGCTTAACCCATGTTCAGTTATTCATGTCAAGCTAGGCCTATATTTAGCAAACTAATTGTGACTCTGAAGCTGCTGGCAAGATCCCAGTATGTTCGTTATGACTTCAGAACATACTACTTTCTGACTATGAATGTAATATGGTCTAGTTGTTTTCTAAACAAATGTGATATCACTGTTCATTGGCTGCTATATATATGCCTTACGTTTAAGAAAATGTGTTTTAGCAGTTACCGTAAGTAAAAAAGATTGATGTTTCAAGTACCATATTTCATATATTGTAGTCTGTAATGTCTTTTATAGATGGAGAGGAAATGGATATTGGCTGGTATATTGAATTAATCCAGGCCTTATCTTCTTTAGATCCTCTGGTGGAAGAACACCCATCTCATCAGCAGGTCATCTTGCTTCTTGGAGAAGACAGACCTAATCCATTAACATTTATCCTAAATGCAAACCTCCTTGTGAATGTCAAGTTAGTATCTTGTAAGTAGGCAGTATACATTCTTTCCCTTTTATGTAAGTATGTTCTGTGGTTCATTGTTTGAAATGTGAAAACACTGAATTTACTTATCTGGGTGATGAGCAGATGTTCATACATTCTCACAGTTGAGAGATATGCTTTCTTCTTTTATCCAATCTGTAAATTTTAAGATTTTTAAAGTAACTTGTCCAATGTCCTTCCAAGAATCTTTAAACCCCTTTTGTAATTTATGTGCCTACTTGGTTGTCATATCCTTTGTAGAATAAACTCTGGGCTATATTCACCATGACAATATCTTTCATAGGAAAGGAATAAAAATTCTCTTCTGTACGAATGCTTTCCCCATAAATGTGTTCTGTATTTTTTATGCACTTTGAATACTTATTTCTGTATGGTGCTGTGTAACTGGGATTATTTTATCTCTGGGTTTTAATAAAGCTCAGGAGACCTTGCTTTGTAAATAATGAAAGGATACTTCTGTTCATATTACAGCAATTTCAGATTTGGGGGGTTGTGGTGGATACTCAGATGAATGTTACCTTTTATTAGGACTGTGTGTGTGTGTGTGTGTGTGTGTGTGTGTGTTTGGGGGTTTCTTGCTGTGTGCTGAGCTTGTGTTTGGCTGTTTGTTTTTTTTCCTTTTCCCCTTTTACTTCCCCCCTACCCCCACGGAGCGTGTACTGTGGCTGGCAGGTGGAAGCTGTGAGTTTCTAATCAGGGTTTGATATCTAGAAGCCTCTGCTCATTGCTTGACCCTTAGCCCCTCCCCCTGATTATCAGGCAGTCCAGGGCTTTATAAAGGAGTGAGTCAGGGACCAGGGAGCTTGCGAACAGGGAGTTTTGAGAGGGAGTTGAGAAGGGTATGAGGTACTCACCATTCTTTAAAATCTTTTCACTACACTCCTGCCCTTCAAGGAAGCATTTAATAACATCTGAGGAATCTCTCAGAAGGAAGGCAGGTATGGATAGTGATAGGTCTGCTGTTGTTACCTGCAGAGCATGTGCCATGTTTGTCTTCCTCCCGGAACAAAGAAGGGCTTTCATCTGCACTAAGTGCAAGCTGGTCACCATTTTTGAAGAAAAAATTAGAGGACTTGAGGCCCAAGTATCGACCCTACGTTCCATCAGAGAGGATGAAGACTTGCTCGATAGAAGGCAGTGTTTAATCCTGCAGGCACAGCAGGCTGAAGAGCCAGTGAGGGCAGTGCAGGACAAGGAAGAAAACTGGCAGCATGTAATCTCTAGAAGGAGGAGGCCAACTCAGGTATCCCCCATTCCTGTAGAGGTAAGTAACCGCTTTCAAGCTCTCTCAATAGGCACTGCAGTGGAGGAGGCTTTGGTAGGGACCTTTCAGGAAAGAAATCAGAAGGTAACACCATCTAGCACAAGGCACGGGATGCATAGTCCTAGCAATGGGGGTTCCATGACCACCACCCCCAAAAGAAGATGATGGGTGGTAGTGGTCGGGGACTCACTCCTAAGAGAGACTGAGTCATCCATCTGCCGTCCAGACCTGGAATCTCAAGAAGTGTGCTACTTACCAGGAGCTCGCATTCAGGATGTGACCAAGAGTCTTCCAAAACTGATCAAACCTTCGGATCGCTACTCCTTCCTGTTTCTCCATGTCACAACTCACGATACGGCCAAGAATGACCTTGAGCGGGTCACAGCAGATTATGTAGCGCTGGGAAGAAGGATCAAAGCATTTGAAGTGCAAGTAGTGTTCTTGTCTGTCCTCCCTGTTGAAGGAAAAGGTCCGGGTATGGATCGTCGAATTGAGCAAGTAAATGCGTGGTTGCGCAGGTGGTGTCGGTGAGAGGACTTTGATTTCTCTGACCATGGGACTCTGTTCTGGGCATAACGATTTAGGAAGAGATGGGATCCACCTAACCAAGAGAGGAAGGAGCATCTTTGCGGGCAGGCTTGCAAACCTAGTGAGGAGGGCTTTAAACTAGATTCGTTGGGGGACGGTGACCAAAACCCTGAGGTAAGTGGGGAAGTTGGATACCGGGAAGAAACACGAGGAGAAATGAGCAACAAGGGAGGACCCCGATTCGGATGGAGATGGTAGGGCGATCAACTGGTTATCTAAGGTGTTGGTACACAAATGCAAGAAGCCTGGGAAACAAATAGGAAGAATTAGAAGCCCTGTCCCTGTCAAAGAACTATGATTTGATTGGAATAACGGAGACTTGGTGGGATGACTCGCAAGACTGGAGCACTGTCATGGAAGGATATAAACTGTTCAGGAAGAACAGGCGGAGGAGATGAGGAGGAGTTGCATTGTACATAAGAGAGCAGTATGATTGCTCAGAGCTCCAGTATATAGAGGGAGAAAAGACTGTTGAGTCTATGGGTTAAGTCTAGAGGTGGAAGCAACAGGGGTGATGTTATGGTTGGTGTCTGCTATAGACCACCAGATAAGGTGGATGAAGTAGATGAGGCTTTCTTCGGACAACTGAGAGAAGCTTCCAGATCACAGGCCCTGGTTCTCGTGGGGGCCTTTAATCACCCTGACATCTCTTGGGAGACCAATACAGCAGTACACAGACAATCCAGGAAGATTTTGGAGAATGTGGGGGATAATTTCTTGGTACAAGTGCTGAAGGAACCAACCAGGGGCTGTGCACAGCTTGACCTGCTGCTCACAAATAGGGAGGAACTAGTAGGAGAAGTAGAGGTGGGTGACCACTGCTTCCCAGGTTATCATGAGATGGTAGATTTCAGGATCCTGACCAAAGCCAGCTCCCCATGCATACTGATTCCACAGAGCCATCTCTTCTCCTCCCTTCTCTTCCCCCCCCCGGGGCAGCAGCATGGTTTGAATTCGTTAGGGATGTTAAAATGTGTAACCACTAATATGTACTACTTGTTTCACTCAAATATACAAGCCTATGTCTTGGCTTCCACAGTGAAATTTGCCTTTGCAATTAAAACTTTAATTTGCACTTTGATTCAGTGAGGAAGCAAGTGTGTACCATTTCTTCAGAATCTGTATTCTGTCAGTTTTGTTGATGCCCATTAATCAACTATCTTGTTCAGAGTTTCTGATTTGTGATGTTTCCCCTGAGTCTCTAGATCAGTGTTTCTCAAACTGTGATCCACGGAGCCCGAGGTTGACAAACTGGAAACATCGATAGGTACAACACATACAATCAGTGGACTGCTGGGGCTCCGCATAAATTTTTACGCATGTAAAGGGCTCCGAAGCCCAAAAAGTTTGAGAACCGCTGCTCTAGATAATATGGCATGAGAAAAGTATCCTTATGAGAGCTACTCTTTCCTGTGCAGTGGGTTATCCAGTGCTTTCTGAAATTTCAGGTAATTGTGTTAAAAGTTGTAGACAGCAATATTGCAGTAAAAGGATTAAAGGGATAGAGGTCCATAGGTTATTAATTCCAACTTGTAATTTGGATTCTAAAATCGAATATCAAATAGGTGAATCTTTTAAAAAAACTTTTTTTTTCTTATCACTAAGATTCTTCAGAAGAATGCTGGTACTTCTCAACAAACGGATTACATGGCTTGGGTCAGGCAGAAATTATCATTATGTTGTTGTGTTTGCCAAATGAAGATACTGTTCCTAAAGAAATATTCACGTTGTTTGTTAACATATATAAGGATGCAGTGAAAGGTATGGAGTTTTAATTTGTAGCTTAAGATAATATCTGATTGCTGACATATTCTAAGAAGGTTCCTACTAATTTTGTTGGAAAGTTCTCAGCACTCATAACTATTTTCTCAGCTTCTGTCAAAGTTTCATTTTTTTTTCACTATGCTGTAAGCTACCACACTGCATTTTTGTCTCATCCTTTAAAAAAAAAAATACTTTGGTATGATGGGTTTTAGATGTAAATGCTTTGAGCCCTGGTTCAGGAAGACAAGTGCTGTCCTGAATAGGGACGTGAATGCTTTACTGGTTGCGGTTAACCGGTGACCAAGATGGAGTGGGCCCCCCCACCTGTACTCTTTGGGATTAGCTGGTTAAACAATGTTTAACCAGCTAACTGATTAAACAGGGTTTTACATCACTAATCTTAAATAGAGTTAAGTACATTCTTAAATGCTTTCTTGAATTAGAGCTTAATTGGCAAAACTTAACTAATATGTACATAGATTTGCTGAACAGAATTTTTGTGAAATATCAATTGTTTTGTAAATTAGTTTTATTAAAAAGATCTGAGTTGGAAAAAAATGTTGTGAAACTGGGTTCTATTGACTTAGAACTGTGGTCACCAACAGGTCAATCGCGATTGACTGGTCGATCGTGAGGCCTCGACCACTCAATCGCGAGGCGTCCGGCCTCCCCCCCCCCCCCCCCCCATTTCCCCCGCACCCCCGAGAAGCCCCACTACCTACCTCCAGTGAAAATGGAGGTAGTGCTGGCTTCCTGCAGGTGGACAGAAGTCCTGCAGCTTAGCGCCACTTCCGGGTGTTCCAGAAGTGCGCTGGCTGCTCTGCCGGGCGTGCTGTGGGAGGGGGTGTTGGCCCCAGAGGAGGAGCACAGCGACTTCCCTGCACCGGTGCAGGTGGGGTGAGTCGGCCCCGGGGCAGGCGCACACGGGCTTTCCCTGCGCTGGGGGGGGGGTGTTTCCGCCCTCGGGCAGGCACGCGCGGAGTTTCCCTGTGCCCCGGGCGGAGGGGAATCGGGTCCGGAGGATGCATGCGCAGGCTTCCCTCGGGGGGAATGAATCCTGGGAGGAGGCAGATGCAGGGGACTCTGCCTACACTGGCACCCTGTCCCTGTTGCCCACTCCCCAGCCACAGAACCCTATCCCCACTCTCCTGCCACAGAACTCTGTCCCCACTGGCACCCTGTCCCCTGCCGCAGAACCCTGTCCTCTGCCCTCCCAGCGCCCTGTTCCCTCTCCCCAGCCACAGAACTCTGTTCCTACCGGCACCCTGTTCCCACCAACACAGTTGGGGCCACATTAGTGAAACTTGGGTGGGGGCGGGGGTTGGAGGAGGGCTGTGTGTGTGTGTGTGGGGTGTGGTGTGGTGTGTGTGTCTTTTGCATCTCACTTGTGTGGCCCCAACTGACTTTGCTTGGGTCAGTGACCCTGACTCAAAACAGGTTCCCTGGCCTTCTCAGAAACAAAAACAATGCAGAAACTTTTTGTGTTTGACATAGTATTTTATTTAAAAATGAAGCCTGGCCAACAGACCCCCAGTTGGGGCCAAGTCCCCATCTGGCCACAGCATCATAACACTCCTGCACTCCTCTTTCCCCCATACCCTACATCTGAGCCTATCATACACTGGAACCCCTGCCCTGAGCCCCTCACATCCCCCAACCCAAATTCCTGACCCTCACATCCAGAAGTCTGTGGCTTGCTTAGTACCCTAACCCTCCCTCTGACCCCAACACTGCCTGGCCTGGCGCCCCCTCCCTGAGCCAGCGTCCCCTTATCCACCTTCTCCTGCATCCAGATTTCCTCCCAGAGCTTGCACCTCTCACCTCTTCCCACACCCAAATCCCTCATTCCCACCCCAGAGCCTACACATCCTGTCTCAACCCGGCGAAGTTAGTGCTAGACTGCAGGAGTTTTTCAGGTTCCAGAGATATCCCAGAAAAACACTTCTGCATCCAGGGATGCATTTGTTCTTCTGCTTCTTTTAGTGGAAGAGCAAACATGATCTTTCAGTCACCCCTATATTCCTCTTTACACGAGGAATAAGGGGGCTTCCAGAAGAAGGGGTTTTTCTGACATTTGGTCCAGTCTAGACAGGCCAAATGTTGGAAAAACCTCTTCCTACAGAAGAATTGGGAAAAAAAGCAGCAGTATAAGGGTTGGGATAGCAAGTGATGGAGAGGAGGAGAATAGAGAGGGCGGGGCTTCAAGGAAGGGGCAGGGCTTCAAGGAAGGGGCGGGGCGGTAGATCTTGGCTTGTTCTGTCATTTAAAAAGTGATCTTGGGTGTAAAAAGGTTGGAGACCACTGACTTAGAAAGTGATAAAACAAAATGCAATACCATGTCGATAGTACCAAAGCTCAACACAATATTTTTAGTGCATTTGGCTTCTAAAAACAGCCAATTTTTAATGTACAAAACTATAAAGGACTTAAATAAGAGGAAGGGGCAGGGAGGAGGTCTGTTGTCCTGAAAAGCTGCAATATGCACCCTATTGTTTTAAAAATGCACAAGCGAGATGATGTTCACATTAGGGATGTTAAAATGCGGATAACTGACTAGTTGAGTAGTCGATGGAATTTCTATCAACTAGTCAATAGGCACTTCCGCATTCCTCCTCTGAAATGTACAAGAGCCCTTTCTTCCGCTGACTCTGGGATGCACGTGGGTGCCAGCTTTGAAATGTACAAGAGTCACCAGTGGGGTGTCTTGTGCATTTCAAAGCCATAGAGCCGGGTTCCGCGTGGCATTCTGGGGAAATGCTCCCAGGCTCCACGGCTGCCCCTGAGAAACACGGAGGTAGTATTTCAAAGGGGCAGCCGCTGCACAGCTGATCCCTGGCTCAGCTGCGTGGCCCCGCCACTTTGAAGTACCCCGTCTCTCTCCCCCCCCCCCCCTTTTTGCTGCTTCTATCTTATAGAGGCAGCAAGGGTGGGGAGATAGGCTAGTCAACAGACTATTCGATAAGCAAGGCATTTGCTTATCGGATAGCCTACTAGTCCTTAACATCCTTAGTTGACATAGTAGCAGGTGGATTTCTTCCAGATACCAACATGTGTAAGAATGCATACTTAACGTTTAAGGATTTTTTTCATGGTGAAGACTTTAACTACACTTTTCTTTTACCAGGAAAGTACATAGGAAACTTGGAAAATTTTACCTTCACTGAAAGCTTTCTTGGTAGCAAGGATCATGGAGGATTCCTGTTTGTTGCACCAACTTTTCAGAAACTTGACAGTCTCCTGTTACCAAATAATCCTTTTCTTTGTGGCATTCTCATTCAGAAACTGGAAATACCATGGGCAAAGGTTTTTCCAATTCGTTTAATGTTGAGATTGGGAGCAGAATATGGGGGTGAGTTTTAACATTAAGTGTGCATGTTAAGGCCCAATCCTGCGAAGACATACACACATGTAACTTTGTGCACTGTGAATGCTATTCCTTTCAAAAAATTAAACATGAGTGTAATTCTCCAAAGGCTTGGGCCTTAAATTTGTATTTTTTACATCAAACCTGTTTTTGTTTTTTTTGTTTTAAAGTTTTGTAAATGTGGTTCAGATTTCGTGCTGCTTGAACACCTCTTGAAACAGAATCAATTTAGTCAGGGTAGATGTACGTAAAATATCGGATTTGACCATAAAATATTGATTCTTCCAATTTTGTTTCATGAGAAACAAAGAGAAATGTTTGCTAACCCAACCTGTGATATGGAATCTGAGTGTGCTGACAAAGGATTTTTGATTGTGTATATGTACCATAGTATATTGAAACTTCTCTGAATTATCAGATGTAATACTTGTGAAGTGTTCTGAAAACAGAGCTTTGATCTTATTAATGTAAACTTAATGCTAGTGTCTAATACTTTATGGACTAAATTCTTTAACTCCATATCGGTCATTAATAAGCAGGTTTCCCCATAAAATTGACACACTGTTAATTGTCATTTATTCCATTAAAAATAAGGGTTGTGGCTGTTCAAAATGCGGTAGGAGGAGCAAAATACACAAATCCCATTGATAATTAGTTGTGTGTTTAATTTATCTGAAATGTGTGGAAACTTAGGCCAGGTCTACACTGGCGGAGAAAATCATGGAAGATATGCAACTCCAGTACGTGAATTGCATAGCTGGAGTCTGTGTACCTTGTATTGATTTTTCGGTGGTGACCCCACAGTGGGAAGTCAACAGGAGAAACTCTCCCCTGCTGACTTCCCTTACTCCTGGTGACAGTGAGGAGTACTGCAGTCGACGAGAGTGCCCTCAGCATTCAATTTAGCCAGTTTTTACTTGACTCTCTCTAAACTGAACCCAGAAGACTGATCGCCAAAGTGTCAATCCTCTGCTAAGTGGAGACATGGCATTAGAATAAAAGTGACCCCTTTTTCATAGTCCAGGTGGGCATGAACTTCACCCCAGTTGACAGGGTGGCTGTGCCACTGCAATGCAACTTTTCGGTGGCACTCTTGCTACTTTTAGAGATTGCTGTTCTTTCACATTTTGCTATACAGGCATTTTGTGCTGCTGAACCAGAGTAAGCACAGACATTATCAGTTTCCTGATGTCATTTCCCTGCAATAAGTACTGAAGTGTATCATTTTGCATGCGATAAAGAATGAAAGGCTGCAGCTGGCTTCACATTTTAATTGGTTTAGATTATTTTGCAATGGTCGTTGTGTCACAATGTTCTTTCTTCCTTTGAAAGTGTACCCAACTCCTGTAATAAGCATCAGACACCGAAAGCCTCTCTTTGGGGAGATAGGACACACAATCATGAATTTACTTGTTGTGAGTAAAAATTACATGACTTTTGTTACCCTCCTAATTATACTTCAGATGAATGTGACGTTAACCTCTCTCAATTTTGGTATGGCTCCTTGAAGTTCAACTATTTGTCATCTTGCAAAAACTGTTCTAATGTGTTTTAATTTACTTGGGTGTGAAGGACATATTAGACTTGAGTCTATTTACACAATGAAATGGTCTATTAGAATAGTGTTAAGTAGTGCCTTTAAAGTTAGTTATTGATATTGAAATATACTAACAGTTTAAAGGAATCAAAGTTATAAGTAGTCAATATTAATTAGTGCTTTCTGTAACACCGCTTTAGGCAGTTACCTGAAGACATGGTTTGTGAACGATGATAAACGTTTTGCTTTTCAGGCTGTTGCAGCTGTAATGTGACATGATGCAAATTTATTGATTGTTACAGCAGGCTGCCTTGATGTATGATTTATTACAGACTGCTCACCTGCACACTTTTAAAAAAATGTAAACAAGCTGATTTTTAAGAGTAAGCATTCTCTAGAAAGGCAATACTTTGATTTGATCATAATTAGATCTTTTGTTCTCCATAACATCCCATAACATTGGACTTTTATCCGTTTACGATTTTTACCTAGTTAATCCAAACTAGATCTTACAGGGTTAAAACTACTTAGTGTGCATGACCCAGAAGGGACGCCAACTTTTTCAGGTGAATTGGTGATAGCTATTGCTGGAAAGATGTTTAAGTAGACAGGCTGATGCTGGCTTGACACTCTTTAACGTAACCAAATTGGTTCTATTTGAAGCATGTTAAATTACAGTTTCTTGGCCCAGGGTTGAATTTTTCTGGTTAGTTGAAATTAGAACAAGTGTTTTGGGCAAAGTTCCCTTTTTAAAAAACATTCTTACCCCTTTTTTGGTTTGTTTATAAATACTTGCTTTGTTTTAGTCTGTTGGTTTAGACAAAATCTGGAGCCTCTGACTAGCATGTTGAGATGATTAGGTTACTTACTTTCTGTTACACTGTTCAATTCATTAGACCAGTGTTTCTCAACCAGTGGTACGAGTACCCTTAGGGGTACTTGAGAGAAATCTGGGGGGAACTGAATTTTTGTTTTAAATTTTACAGTGTTTTATTATTTTTGTACTTTTTACACCCAAAATGTCATTGCCTGCTTGGCTACAATTAAGTAGTTTAAACAAATGTGTTGCAATGATGGAGGGAAAAAATTGTGTCTGAAAACTGTAGGTACTGGGGGTACTTAAAAAAAGAAACACTGCATTAGACCATGGTACTTATTGGCAAGTCATTTAGCACGTTTCCTTTTCTGTAAAATGGAAATAAAAATATTTGTTTCATAAGAGTGCTGGGGGAGTGGTGGAGTGATTAGAATTACAAAGTATTATATTTTAAACAATTTTGTTATAAAACTCAACATGATGCAGAGATGGCAGTGTCCTTTAAGGTGATCACTAGATTTCTGTTTGAAGAAATCATTTGCTATGCACATCTGTAGTATTGCTAAAATGATACAGTACAACTGAAGCTTATGATCTATTAGATGGCTAATTTTGATTGTTGCCTTGTAATAACTGATCTACCAAAAAAGGGTTTTTACCATGAGTTAGCTAATACATGGTAAAATCCTACTGTGGACAAAGCAGGTGTAATTTTAACACGTGTTAACAGGTCAAGGTAAACTCTTGTAAATGCCACATGAAACTGTAACTGCCTTGACCACAACAGGAATTTATCATGCGTGTGACCATGTGTGTAAACATGTTTAAAAAGTTTTTTTTTCTCGTATGGGCATGCTCAACAGTAACAATACTGCTGCAGCTAATTGAGATTCCTTTAGCTCAAGTAAACTTCTGAAGAGTTATGTGAAGATGTCCTATGGGTAAATTTTAAGTGATGTAGTGCTTTTTTATTTTTTAAAAATGATGGTATGTCAGGTTAAAACTTTATGATGCTTAAACAGTTAGTTAATAAAGTATTTGTTTGTTACAGGATCTGAGAAATTACCAATATACCTTGCATACCATAGATAACTTATTTATTCATATGGAAATGGGTAAAAGCTGCATTAAAATCCCTCTGAAGAGATATAATGAAGTGAGTAAAAATGTGTAGATCATACTAACATATTCAGGAAATCTAACCCTTCCATTTTCCTCCTATAATACCTCTGAAATCTTTAAGATGAGAAATTGACAAAAACACTGTGGACCAATTTAACTAGAAGCTGCAAAATTCAAAAGACCTCATTAGCGGTTACTGTCTTGTCCAAATTTGAGTGGCCTATGATTGTTTTTATTTTATTGACTGTTCAGTGGACTAATTTTTTAGTTTTTAAACTTAAGTGTCAAATACTCCTCCCTGCCCCCAAACAATATGTTTTCATTGGATTGACTACCTGCTTCGGTGCTAATAGTTTAGCAAGATTGCCGAGATCACTCTAGGATGGTAAAGTTAAGCAGGAAGATGGGTGATGAGTATAGGTGCTATTTGGTAATAGAAATGAGGAGAAAGATTTCACCGAAATTTCTTTCAAGAATGTTTATGCATTCAGTTTCTTGAACTGTGAAGTTTGTTCTGGTTTAAAAGGTGGCTTGACAGAAACATAGAATTGTATGTATAATCAAAGCAGTACATGAATTTTTTTCCACGGAAGTTATTTTAAATAATTTTTTGCCAATTTCAGCCTTAAAATTCATACTGTTTTTGCACATTCACAGTAAATCTGCTTGGAACTATGATAGAAACCAATAATAATAAACACTAGGGCTACATCTAGACTGGCAAGATTTTGCACAAATTCTTGCCGCCTGTCTACACTGGCCGCGAGTATTTGCGCAAGAACACTGATGTTGTACTGTACAAAATCAGTGCTTCTTGCGCAAATACTCTGATGCTCCTGCTCAGGGATAAGCCCTCTTGCGCAAGTATTCTTGCGGAAGAGGGCCAGTGTAGACAGCAACGTTAATTTCTTGCGCAAGAAAGCCCGATGGCTAAAATGGCCATCGGAGCTTTCTTGCGCAAGAGAGCGTCTACACTGGCACGGATGCTTTTGCACAAAAGCACATCTTTTGCACAAAAGCACATGCCAGTGTAGACGCTCTCTTGCGCAAATACTTTTAACGGAAAAACTTTTCCGTTAAGTATTTGCACAAAATCATGCCGGTCTAGACTCACCCTTGTTCTTCAAGTGTTTGCTTGTGTCCATTCTACCTTGAGTGTGTGCTAACCACGTGTATTGATGCCAGAAGCTTTTCCTTTAGCAGTATCCATAGGTGAGCAGCTCAGTTCACCCGTAGAGTGGCACCTCCTTGGCATGGTTTGCTTGCTCCCCCTACCCTCAGTTCCTTCTTGCCGCCAGTGATGGCTCTGGAACCTTCTGCTGCCTTGTGCAGCTGTTAGTGTTATGCTCAACAACCTTTTTTCCTGTAAAAAAGTTATAGTTGGTAGCTATTTGTTGTTCTTTAATAGTTTTAGTATAGCTAGTGTTAGTAGTTGGGCTCAAACAGGACTTTGCCTTAGGACGGGAACCAGACAGGGAACCAAGCATCTATTTTGAGGGTATGCCCAAGGATGACCTTACCAGACTGTTTCTGGGATCCAATTGTCTTTCCAAATTCCTCCATGCCTGGACACATACCACCTTGCTCAAGTGGTTCCTTCAGATGATGGCGGGAGGATACACCGTGCATTTTGTTTCTACTCTTTTTCATTGCCCTCAACTTAAACGATGTGTATTTTTATATAGCGATATTCCCAGGACACAGGTGATTCCTGTGGTTCTCAATGGGACCTGGATACTACCAGTTCACAGTCCTCCCTTCGGCCTGGTGACCACACTGAGGGCATTCAAGTGTATGGCTGGTCCTACTAACCTAAGATGCAGAAAGGTGCATCTATTCCCATATCTCAACTGGCTTGTCAAGGCCTGCTCCTCATCCAAGGTTTGATGGGGTGCTCAGGAGCTACTGATAATTTGCAGGACTCTCAGCATCTTTGTGAACACCATGAAGTCCATAATTATCTCTGTACAGAAGATAGAATTTATGAAAGTAGTATTGGACTCTGCCCAGCCAAGAGCTTTCCTGCCATTGGACACATTTCAAGTTCTGTTGAGCCTCATCGCAGAGGTGTCCACATTTCTCCTGATGACAGCCAGGGTCTGTGTATGCCTGTTGAGCCACATGACAGAATGCAGTATGTAGTGCGCCATGCCAGACACCACGTGCAACTGCCCCAGCACTGTCTAGCTTTGACCTACTCCCAATCTAGGGACCACCCGGAAACAGTTATCCTCATCCCTCCAGCAGTCCTTGCCTCACTACAGTAGTGGACTGGAGCCAAAAATGTCCTGGATGGAGTCCTGTTCAATGGTTTCACTCACTCTACTGAAGTGGTGTCGGATGCCTTGAACCTCAGTAGGTGAGCACAACTGGGAGGTCTGCAGACTATGGGAGACTGTCCCTGGATGAGATCTTGTTGCACATAAACATCAAAAAGCTAAGGGCAGTCCAGTGGGCCTGGTGAGTATTCCTGCTCCATCTGTTGGGCAAACTGGTGAGGGTTGTGATGGATAACATATCCTCAGTATTCTACTAGGGATGTCATTGTGTGGATGACTACACAATTAACTGATAAGCCTAGGCTTATTGGGTAATCTTGTCAACTGCATGTATACCCCCCACCTTGCTACCTCTGTATGAGAGGCAGCAAGGTGGCGGGGACGGGAGCCAGTGCCCGTGATGATGATAAGCCAGCTTCCCACCAGCACCAGATCTGCCTGCCCGCTGTGCTGCTGCCTCTGATTGGGGAGCCCGCTCCGCTATCCCGCCTCCCCCTGTCCCCCCCCCCCCCCCCCGCTGCCTCCTACAGAGGTAGCGGGGGGGCAGAATCAGGAAGGAGCCAGTGCTGGGGGGAGTCGGCTTAAAAGCCAGTTCCCCCCAGCACCAGTTCCACTGTACCGCCTGCCCCCTCCCACACAGTGATGCCTCTGAAAGGCATCAGCATGTGGACGTGCAGGGGAGGCTGCTGCAAAGCAGCCTCTGTCCACAGGGAGCACAGACCCACCACCAACAGAGGCTGTTTAGCAGCAGCAATTCCTGCTCCACAAGCCCGCAGTGAGCTTGGGCCTGCCACAAGCTCTACTTCCCTGTGCTGCTGCCTCTGTATCAAAGGCAGCAGTGCAGGGTGCCAGGCAGCTGTTCCATGATGAGAGCTAGTTTTTAAGTGACTCCCCTCGTGGATCCGCTCTGACTGATGTAGAGGCAGCAGTGCAAGGTGGCAGGGGCCTCCTCAGGAGGGGGTCAGGAGTGCACTGGCTGTGGGCCCCTTCCCCAAGGACTATTGAATAGTTGTGAAACTGCTAATATTTCAAGTGGTTACATGACTGTTCTATTACACAATATCTAACATCCCTAGTTCTACACTTATCAATTAGGGGGGACTTCTACATCAGCCATGACATCCATCTGGTACCAGAAATGTCCTGATGGATCATCTCAGGAGGGATTTCTCCTCTTACCCATGAGTGCTTCCTCCACCCAGAGGTGGCCTCCTTGCTCTTCCAGAGGTGGGGCATTCCCCAGCTTGATCTGTTCGCTTCCTGTTCTGCCTGGTAATGCCATCACTTTTGCTCCTGCCGGGGGCTGGACAAGGGCACTTTCTCAGATATCTTCCTTTTGGTGTGGATGAGGGATCTACTGTATGTGTTGCCACTGATGCCTCTCATTGCCTGAGTCCTAGTAAAAATCAAGAGCGGGGGTGGGCAATAATTTTTGACAGGGGGGGCCACTTCAAGAATTTGGAAAGTGGTCAAAGGCTGCACTCTTCATGATATTAATGGAGGAGTTGCAGAGTCTGGGATGGAGGTTAGGTGCAGAAGGGAGCTTGAGGAAGGGAGGGAGTTTAGGTGAAGGAGGCAGTTGTGACCTGGGGCACTGGACTAGGATGCAGGGGGTTGGATTGTGACCTAGGGCAGCGAATTAGGGTAAGGTGGGTGGGTGGGGGTGTGTGTGCGTGCATGCGTGCAGGGGTTTGGGTTGTGAGCTCGGGCAGGAGGGGACTGATCTGGGGCATGGGATTGGGGTGCCGGATCTGGAAAGGGGTATGGGTGCAGGATGGGGGAAGAGGATTTGGGTATGTGGAATGGGGGGGCAGAGGGCTGGGGAAGGGAGGAGCTGGAGTGCCAGAGACAGGGTCTGGCCAGGAGACTTACCAGCCAGCAGCCTATTCCTGTATCAGCCTCCCTACAGGCTGCTGCCATGTGCTTTGTGAATAACTATGAGCCCCTTGTGCTTCGTGGCTGCCTGTTGTTGAAACAGGCAGCTCCCAGTGGCCAGTTTCTGGCCATAAGCCAGCCAATGGGATTGTGCTGGGGACGGGAGCAGCTCTTAAAACTTTCCTCCCTTCCGGCTCAGTTTTTAAAGTGAAACTGCCTCTCTGCAGCATCCGCAGCGGATCTGATGGCTTGGTGGGCTGTATTTTGCCCAGGCCTGATCTACACAGCTGTAAACTCCTACATGCCTCCACATGTAGTACCTGGGGTCACTTAATGTGGAACAGACATGGGCAAGCACTCAAAGTTTCTGTAACTGGTGTTTTTTGAGATGTGTTGCTCAGTTTGTTTCGTGACCCGTCGTCCTTTCCCACTGTCATAGTTTCTGGCAAGAAGGAACTGAGTGTGGGAGTGGGAGGCACAGAGCACATGGTCCCTTATACTGTACCATGGAGGCATCACTCCAGAGGTCACCAGAGCTGTTCCCCTACAGATACTGCTGAGGGAAAAGCTTCTGGCACTGGTGCATGTTGCAAGCACACACTCCTAATGAGGAATGGACTTGAAGAACACCAGTTGTGAAACAGGTAACTGTTTTCTGGTTTTAGGGACCCTATTGGGCTTCCCAAATTTTGCAAAATGTAATGTGTAACTTTAAAAATGAGTAGTCCTGTGGCACCTTAAAGACTAACAAAATACATATAAATAATAATAGTATCATGAGCTCTTCAGTGGGTTTTGCCCACGAAAGCTCATGATACCATAAATATTTTTGTTAGTCCTGTTGCACTTTAGAAACTACTTGTGATAAAAAGGTGTCTTTGGAGGTCCTTAATGTTTGGTAGTATACTTTGTCAGAGAGTATTCACTTACATCAACTCTTCCCAATGAGTCAAACATTGAAGTTATGGTCACAAGTTCATAAAAATGTATCCCGATAAGTTAATAGTCAATTCTAAAAAACAAGATTTAAAAATGTAAATTATACTTCAGCTTTATACTTCAGCTTTTTACAGAAAAAGCTAATGCTTACACAGACCTGTCTTATCCATAGAGTGATTCAGGGTGGTTGCCTCAAGCCCCATGCTTTTGGGAGTCCCCATAGCAACTGCTTCAACCGTCCTTTGGGTGGGGCCCAAGGAATTACTTGGGGTGGGGGGGAGGTAGGGTTCACCCCCACTGGTCCCATGCACTCACATGGTGGTGGGAGCCAGAGCATCCCAACAGCCTGCTCTGCTCCACTCTCCCCACCAGCCTTTGCCATCTAGCTGTGTCCCACTTCTCCATGGCAGAAGGAAGTAGAGCACCCCAGGCTTCCCACCACTGTGGAAAAGTGGAGCACAGCCGGACGGGAGATGGAGGCAGGGAGGAGTAAAGCAGGCTGCTAGGTTGCTCTGACTCGTGTCACCATGAGTGCAGGGGATGGGGGGGCAAACCCTGCTTTCTGTCCCATGCCTAGCCTCTGGTAAATCCCCTGGCTCTCCCATTGCTCAGAGGAAGGGCGAAGGGATGGGGCTTGGGGGAAGAGGTGGAGGCAGGGCGGGGCCTGTGGCCCCCAGCCCTACCCCCCCCCCCCCCCCCGGGGGACATCCCTGTGCTTACACTAGAGAAGCAGTTATTTTCCTAATACAGGCTGAAATTCTTCTAGTCCTGCACACTATGGTCTGGCATGATTTTAGTTAGCCAGATATCCACTTATGAGTGTGGCCAAGTTTCCTCGCAGTCCCATAAAGTTTGTTTACGGCCACGAGTCCTGGCTCTCAGTGTTCTGTGCTGAAATTTAGCTCTAATTTGCCCCCTAAATGTCTTCTAAGAGCCAAGTAAGCAGTGGAAGTGCTAGTAATGCTGCAAGACAATATTGACCTCCCATGGTTTGGCAAATTCTCTGGTTCCGCACTGCTCAGGTCTCCACCAGAGGTTGAGAAGTTCAACCCATGTAGCATTTCATCTGAAACAATGCTATTTAGCTGTTACACCACTAGAGTCCACAGAGACTTCAACAAAAGAGCGAAGTTTTGATGCAGAAATGTCAGTGTCTAAATGAACATTTCATATTTGCAGATAATGAAAGTGATAAATTCTTCTAATGAGCATGTTATTAGCATTGGAGCCAGTTTTAGCACTGAAGCAGATTCTCACTTAGTTTGTGTACAGAGTGATGGAGTTTATCAGACACAAGCAAATAGTGCTACTGGCCACCCTAGGAGAGGTAAGAGGTTTATTATATTTTTAATGTTCCATCAAATCTCTGAAGTTGGTATGTGCATTCTAATGCAGTGATCACCACCAGTAGCTGGGGAACTACTGTTAGATCTTTGAGCCCCTGACAGGTGATCCTAACAGGTTTGGCCAAGAGGCTATCAAGTGCCAGCGCTTCAACTGCCCTTCCCCCCCCCACTGCTGCACATTTCCTGCCCTTTGCCTTAGAGCTTCCCCACCCAACAGCCTCCTGCTTGCTGTGCAGAGCAGGGAAGGGACAGGAGGGGGTGCTGATGTCAGCGTGCCCCCTCTCCCATCCTGTATTCTGTCTCCACAGAACGGAGGGGTGCACAATAGGGCTTGGGATGGAGGGGGTTTGCTGGCTGCTTTTGGGAGTGGTGCAGGGACAGGGCAGGGGTGAGCCTGCCTTAGCTCCACTGCACCACCACCCAGGAAGCACCTAAAGTAAGCAGTTGCTACCTGGAGCCAGCTCCAAACCTCTGTCCCAGTCATGAACCCCTCCTGTACCCCAAGCCCCTGCCCTAGCCCTGAGCCCCCTGGACCCAAACTTCCTTACGGAACTTGTACTCTGAACCCCCTCCTGCATCCCAACCCCCTGCCTGGTGAAAGGGAGGGAGGATGGGGGAGGGAGGGAGGGAGGGAGGACAGAGTGAGCAGGGGCGGGGTCTCAGAAGGGGCACAAAGGAGGTGGGGCAAGGGTATTGGGTTGAGGTAGATCCTGGATTGCACTTAAATTCAAAAAGTGATCTTGTGCTTAAAAGGTTGGAGATCACTGCTCTAAGATTTAGGTAGCTACAAGGTGCATATTCTTGTAGTTTTGTGTGGGCAGATGATCCTATATAATTCCAAGTGCCTGGACCACAGTACAAAGGAGTGGAACAATGAAGCAGTGTATATTACGTATATGTATGATATTCAGTAGCTAGCAAAAATACTTCATAAAGCAGTGTTTCGACAGCCTCCACTTAACATTCCATTTACACTGAATTATTCAACTTTCACTAACTTTTGACCTGTTACTTGTCCCTTTTCCAAAGCTTTTTATGTTTGTTTGTTACAGTTCTTAGATTAATTCAGTTGACATTTTTAAAAGGGTACTGTGGAATAGCTTCTGCTCCATTACTTTGACACTCTTAAAATTGCTGTAAATTGTGGAGTATCTTTCAGATTCTAAACCGCTACATGTCTTTTACATTTGTCTACTTACAACCTAGACTAGAGACTAATAAGAGTAATTAGCAGTATCAAATTGTTGTTTGTATAGTCCTTTGAAAACAATCAGTACTGAGCAAGTTTACAGAAGGAGTCTGTAGTGATAAAGGGGAGTATTAATCGTGAAGTAAATGGGTTTTCACAGGGTTTAGTGCCATTTACAGATTGATTTATTATTTTTCTTAATAGAATGTTCCAGATATTAAAACCTAATTTTAGAGATAAGTTCATGTATAAGGAAGAAATAAATTTTAGATCCTACATATTTTCTATTCCTTCATTTTTCTCCTTTGACTGCTGTTGTGCCTGTATGACTGCCCAGCACCCTGTTGGGATGCTGAATGTTTTCTTAAAACTAACAAAAGTAGCAAAATCAATGCCTTTTTCTAGCCTTGTTTCAAGGAGTGAATTCTCTTGACTGTAGTAAGAGCCACATCAGCATTATCTTCCTCTAAATGAGGAAATTTATGTGCACTTTGAATGTAGCGTAATATTTAGCATTTGATCTGGAGTGCTTTTACATTTTCAAAGTGAGGATTATTAACTCACTAAGTATAAAGGTGAATATGAAGTACTTCATGTGTTTACTTTTGTGTTCAGTTACAGGTGCAAGTTTTGTAGTATTCAATGGAGCCCTAAAAACATCTTCTGGATTTCTTGCTAAATCGAGTATAGTTGAAGGTATGAATTGCATCAAATGGTCCCTTATTAAGAGGAAAAGAATTGGTGTTGGAACACTATTCTGTGTAATATTGATGTGATTAAGTCTGTCCCATTGTAAACTAAGCTTTTTCTTAAGGTTTGTGACTTAAAAAAACTTGTAATAAATCATGATATGTAAATTCCCAGTTTAGGATATAGTTTTTTTTTTTTTAAGCATACTTGTACTATATGGCTTTTTTTGGACCTCTTCACTTAACACCTGTCACTTTGTAAAGAATTTCAAAATGAGAGGCTTATAAGAGAATTTAACTCAATTGTTTCCTGTATGCTTACGTGTTTACTTATACTTTTTGTATGATATTTTGTGGCTCACTAAGTTGTTCAAGCTTCATGGAATAAACTTTTTGATCAGACAGAACATTGGGTCCCTTAGTTTACCTTATTGTTCACCAAAAAAACTGAAAATTGAACTAGCAATTTTTCATATAGCTTTTCATTTATGATGAGGAAAGAAGTTAATATTCAGTGCACAGGCTTGTGAAATTCCATTTCCTAAACAACTGAAGATCAATTGACTAGCCAAGGTTCTATTAAAATATTCTTCCTTTTTTATTCTCTAAAGGAAAGTGGAAAATTGTATTGGTTTTTCTTTTAGATGGACTAATGGTACAGATAACTCCAGAGACGATGGAAGGTTTACGTCAAGCTTTAAGGGACAAAAAGGACTTTAAAATTACATGTGGCAAAATGGATGCAGCAGAACAAAGAGAATATGTAGATATTTGCTGGGTAGACAGTGAAGACAAAGTAAACCAGGGGTATGAATATTTGTTTTTTAAGGCTGTGTGGTGTTGGACTTTTCTCTTTTCTTCCTATCTCTCTTGAAATGAAGGGTAAATACTTAAAGAATGGAAAGTGAAGTATTTGTAATTAAAACGAATGTCTTGCTATTAAAGCTGCTGAGGAAATAGGAGTGAAAACTGCCTGTGCATCTCTAGAGATGCATAATGAGAACCATTTTAGACTACAATGGTCTTGTGAGATTTTTAAGCAAGTGCATGATTTGGGAATGGTGGAAAAGAGGGTGGTCTTTATGGGGTCACTTGTTTTTTAGCCACAGTAAATCTGAGAAAGATAGATTGGCTCCCTTCAGAGCTCAACAGTGTCATTAATAAGATAGAGGGGTTGTGCAGTGAGTGCTGCAAGATTCTTTCCCACACTCATGCCTGTGAATGTCTGGGCACAATCAGTACTACAGGATGAATCTCTCTAGTGTAGTACTCTGTAGTCTGACAACATCTGTGGCCCAGCATGATTTTAGATGACCATGCCCATGATAAGTGGATGTCTGGCTAAGTTTCCTGTAGTCCCATAAAGTTTGTTTATAGCCACCAGTCCTGGCTCTGTGTTCTGTGAAATTCTTTAGCTCCATTTTACCCCTAAGTGTTGCAGTGGAAGTATTGGTAATGGTATGAGACAATATTGATCTCCCATGGTTTGGCAAATTCTCTGGTTTGGCAATGGTCAGGTCCCAGGGATTCCAGACTAGAGAGGTTCAACCTGTATAACATATGAATTAGTATAACACACTAGCTTTCAATCTTTTTTCATCTGTGGACTTCAACAACATTTCAAATGGAGATGTGGGCAACTTGGAAAATGCTAGACCTGTGGGTCTACAGACTGCAAGTTTAAAACCGTTGGTTTAAGTTTCATTGTAGGTAGCTTACAGAAAGTTTTGTTATAGTAAATCATGATTAATGTTCAAAATTAGTCTCTTATATTGTAATTAAATATCCCAAAACAAGTGGTTCTCAAATTATGGGCTCGACTTAATCCTCCTTCTAGGGGCTCATAGGATCAACCATTGCATACACAGGAAAGTAGTATATAATAGGGATGCTAAATATCAAGTAATTGACTAATCCAATAGTAGATAGAGTGCCTCTGCCTTTGAAGTGCAGCCTGGGGATACCCAGCTGGCCCTGGGCTGCACATGGCATTTCAAAGCAGCAGCGCTGCATGGAGCTCGAGGTCTGGCCCCAGGCTCCATGCAGTGCTGCTGCTTTGAAGTGCCCCCTCCTTTCTGCCCCAACCCTAGCTGCCTCTTTCTGACAGAGGCAGCAAGAGGGGGGAAGCGACTAGTTGACTAGCCTGTCATCTAGTCATTCACATCCCTAGAGTAGAAGAGCTTCTCTTAAATAATCATAAGGAAAAGATGGAGCTCTACTGACCTGGTTAGTCTATTAGGTACTCTTCTGTAAAGTGTGTGTGTTTACCTAGATATGGTAAGGGTTAAATTTTATATAGAATGAAAATTAGCAAACGTTTAGTGTAAAACATACACATACCATAGACTCCGTTTTTATATGTATTTTGATACTACACATTTTGTTTATACAGAGAGATCATTAGAGATGAGCCAAAATTTAACGCTCTCTAACATTTGATTTAATTTAAAGCAATGTGTTTTCCACTGAACAGTTTATTTTTAGATGGAAGAATGCTCTGATGCAATTGTAATGTACTATACGCTTATTTTATAGAGTTATAAGCCCAGTAGATGGAAAGTCAATGGAAGGGATTCAAAGTGAAAGAATACCACAGGGAGAAGATTTTGAAACTGAGGAAAAGCTTATGAAGTGTACTGAAGTAAGTAAATGAATACTAGTAAATGGTTTGTTAAAATATCATATTGATACCAATTGCTATTCTAAATAGCATTGATAATGCTGATAAAGGGAAGGCACTACCACAGAAATAGTCACCTTTTTGGCATGTAGCTATAGGAACATGCCAGCTACATTACTACAGTTTTTTGATTTTCATATCAAATATGCGGATAGGAGTGATATATTTTTTTTAAAAGTAGAGGTGATACATTTTCCTTTTTAGAAACTTTTGATGTAATTATTAACGAGGGCTCTCTGTCATGGAAGTCATGGATTCTGTCACTTTTTTTTTTTCCATGGCTTCGGTGACTTCTTCAGCCACCAGTGTGGCTGACCCTAAGGCTGCCCAAGCAGCTGGCCCTCAGGACAGTCTCACACCAGCCGCTGCTGGAGCAGCCCTGGGGACAGCTACATCAGCTATTGGTTTGGCACCTCTGGGCAGTGGTTCCTGGTTGGCCAGACCAGCTGCCACTGTAGCAACTGGTGCCATTGGTCTCAGCCACCCCTTTATCCCCCAGTATACTAAGAATACCTCTGATTAAAAGACAGGTCAAAGGCTGTAAATTTTTGTTTATTGCCCATGACCTGTTCATAATTTTTATTGAAAATATCTGGGACTAAATTGTAGCCTTAATTATGAAACTTCTAATCCATTTATTCTCCTGGTACTTGTTAATTCACTACATGTTTTAATTGTGAGGATATTTTCCAACAGTACTAACACAGTATTTACTGTTGAGTACCTGTTGTTTTTTCCTACTTTTTGGAAAATACCTAGCCCATTTGGGCACAATTATAAAAAATAGGATAAAAATGGACAACTTGTATCAGAACTGCTTTGCTACTGATATATTACCCAGTTCCAAAGTTGAATGTCTTTTGGCAGTAAGGAAGTGTGGGTAGATATTTTTACTCAATCTTAAGCAGTCATATTGTATGTTGAGCCATTTTGACAACTCTGAAATTTTATTTAAAAAGCCACTTATCATGTTTTGTCCTTATTATACTTTCAGGTATTCTATATCCTAAAGGACCATGAGATATCCAGTGCAATGCCTTACCAGTTTGCAAAAGAGATTGCTGTAGCCAGCAGTGCTGCTCTTTGCCCCCATCTCAAAACACTGAAAAATAATGGAATGAATAAGATAGGCCTCAGAGTCTCCATTGATACTGATATGGTAATTTTTGTTTACTGCACACATACAATATTTAATATTACCATCTTAAAATAATGATATTTAGATATGTCTGTAGCCCTTTTAAACCTTTGCACATGGCCAAATGCAAAGTCAGTTGCCAGCAGTGTATGTGACTGGAAAGAATTCAGAACATGTGTCTGAGAATTAGACTCAATCCCTATTGCTCCTAGAGAAACTGTGTAGGTCATGTTTCAAGATCATTAGCTGAGAGATATGCAGAAGTTTATTTACACTCACCACAATTTAAACTTCAAATTTTGTTTTCAAGTTAGATAGTTTTCTAAGGTCTGTCATTAAGTAACGAATATACAGAAGATCTGGTTGCTTGCGTCCTGAATTCATCACTCTGAAGTGATGAATTCATCACTCTGAGCAGAAGGCAGTGTGTCTCAGTTCTGAATACACGGTCTTCTGGCCAGTGAATGTGTTAACTTGCCCAGAGTCTCTTCCAGTCTCCAATCCCTGGTCAATGCTACTTGTTATAATAGAAGACTTTACCTGAAATTTGTTTTATATTGATGATTGCACACTGTATCTATTGCACTTCTAATTTGGGCTTGTATTAACATCTCATGTGATATACCAACTTAATATAACTATTTTTATTTTAGGTTGAGTATCAGTTAGGATCTGGAGGCCAGCTTCTTCCACAACATTATCTAAAGGACCTTGACAGTGCTCTGATTCCTGTGATCCATGGTGGGACATCAGACACCACAAGTGTACCATTAGAAATTGAATTAATATTTTTTATTACAGAATACCTCTTTTAATATAAATGACAATGTATATTATACTATGTATAATGTTCTGATTTGCTAGAATTAACCCAGCACCAAAGCTGTAATCCTATCAACACTAAAGAAGTTAAGGTTTATTTCAAAAATATAATTGAGTAATAGATTTTTATACTGGGTTTAGTTTCTAAAAATGAACCAAGTCCTCTAACCCTAGTATAAAAAATAATTGTAGAGTTTAAGCTTTCCTATGGTTGTGAAACTTTACACTTAATATAGTCACTGAAAAAAGGCAAAGACTTCTTACCTCTAAGCAATCTGTAGCATCTACTATACTTGTTGTAAGGGTAAGCCATATACCTCTTAAACCCAAGCAAATGATTTAGTAACAGTCCTTATGATTAGATGTAGCATAAATCTGGGACACTCCATATGGATGTGCAAATGAGTTGTATTTAATTTTTTTTAAAATCTTGTATATTTAATTGATACAGAACTGTTTGTTGCTATTGAGATCCGATATAAAATCTGAGGGTTGACCCCAAACAGTGGATACTTATGTACTTGTAATATGTAGAATCTGCCTACACAATGGGATATTTATTGTGTGGGAAGAATAGAGAACAGAACTTTGCCCAATATGTTGTGGGTATTTGGGTTTTTTAAGATTTCTTAATTGGCCTTGTTCTGGCTTAAAAATCAAGAGAATTGGTATGTTTGGTGGTGCTTTTGGAACTTGTGCTTTTAAGCTGAGTGTCTTTATAGAGTAGCTGGTTTCCTTATGTATTTATAATGACTTATCTAACTTTGTTGGGTATTATTTTTGTATTACACTGATTTTTTTTTTCCTGTGCTTAAAATATACCTTTGTAATTTGGGACTTCCAAGAGTGATAAAGAACAGCCCAGGTGACCCTGAGTAGTTGTCATGTAGCAATAAGCCAGGCATGAAACCTGTAATACCTTTTCTGCTCCTATCTCTAACTTGTGAAACCTCTTGGTAGCCCTATTTATTTTTCAGGGAGAAAATGTATTAAGTGTGAATTTTCATGATTAGATTGCATTTTTGAGGTTCTTTGTATAGTACATATTTTTGATACTGGGGTATTAGCAATTAAGAACTAAGATGAGGTTTGTAATTTGTGCCTGAGTACAGAGGTCTAGATAACACTGATCAGGTATAACTATTGTGTAATTTGCCTGTTCATTTTGAAGAGCATCTTAACACGCTATATCTAAAACCAAAATTGAGTAAAATGTTGAGTTTTAGACTGACAGATCATTAAAAACCTAAATATCTAGATGCCTTCTTGATTCTCATAGGAGATATTTATATATATTTTTTGTATCAAAAACATAGCTTGTAACTTAAAAGAAGTCACCAGCCCTATTACCCACACCTTGAAGACCCATAATAATGGAAATGTACAGGATTTAAGGTCTGAGGTTAAAGAAACTAGGTATTTCATTGTAGTAATGCACACAATTTTTTGTTCAGAGAAAAATTGCAGTTCTGTGGACCAGCCAGAGACATTAACTTAGGCAGCATGAACGAGATGGATGTGCGGTCTTCTGAAAGTGGCTAACAAGAAGACAGCAGGGGCAAGCAGTATTAGGAAACATGAACAATAGACAAATGACCATTGTCATGTTTCTCAATGTTAAGTTCAGTTACACCAGATAAAAGCAATTTGCAGACTAATTATTTTCTCTTTTTTGGTGTTGCCATATTGGTTATTTGGGAAATCAGATTCATGTCTTTAAACTCTTACCATTTAATGTTTCAATTTCATTTAATAATTATCACTAACAAATAAAACTGATTTAAATGCTTAACAGATGAGGTAAAATAACATTGTTCTATTAAAGCAAAAAATACTTCTTGGACACAAGTTTCCTATATTTTTTCTGTCTTTAAAGTTTGTTTCTTTGCTTAATTCTGCTGTTGCACTTGGAGATGTAGACTGTTCCTACCACAGAAATTGCTGTTTATTTCCAAATACAGCTTTCGGCAATAGGCTGTAAATAATACTGACAAATAAATGGACCAGCATGAAATGTTTCAGATACTTTTCTGGTTCTGAAGATAGGGCTTCTGGCCAAAATCTTAAAGGTGCAGTAGTACAGTTAGTGATGAACATAAATGGATTGCACATGGATGGCACAGAAGGCGCCACCTGCTCTCCAATATCAGGTTCCTCAATCTATGCCAGGGGTTTTCAAACTTCATTACACCACAACCTCTTTCTCACAACAAAAATTACTACAGGAAACGCCCGAGATGCGACCGCTGGAGTTATGATATACACCCCACCCCCACCCCACCCCCCGCCAACCATTTTTTGTAAGTGCGGAAGGGGCCAGAAATCCCCGACTTACATCCTCGGCCCGCATTTGCGATGGCACATGACACCTATCATAAATGAGGGTTTGAGTTAAGACACCCCTGACTTGCGATGTTTCCCCAGGAACTGATTGCGTCGCAAGTCGGGGGCCATCTGTACTTGACCCTTTGAGAGGGAAACCAAAGCCTGAGCCCACCCGAGTGCTACTGCCTTGGGTGGAGGTGGGTCAAAACAGAAGCCCTAAGGTTTCAACTGTAGGAAGAGGGCCTGTAAGATGAGCCCCACTGCTTGGGGTTGGGGGGCAGCCTTCAGGCTCGGGCTTCAGCAAGTTGTAAGCCAGCCCTTGCAATCCTGATCCACAGTTTGAGAACCACTGGTCTGCTTTAATTCTTCTTAATGCTTGTTAATGTCAATTTCAATCAGGTATGTGTGTGCTACATACACAGTGGGTGGAAAGTTTTTCCCTTAGCAGCACCCCTTGGGTCAGCTCTGAGGCCCTGTGGATTGGTACCTTCTCAATATATGACTTTGCCGACTCAACCCCCACTTTCAGTTCCTTTCTACTGCCTGTAATGGTCGGAACAATGTTCACTTGCCTCGCAAGTGCTTTCCTAAGCTTGTTCTCTAGTTTCTGCTTTTATATAAGTTTCAGTTGATACTGAATTTAGCTTTAGTGTTAAGGTTAGGCAGTAGGGGTTTGCCCTATCCCTTACCTCCCCATAGCTATAGGGCATGCAGCAAGTCCATGCCTGAAATGTCTGAGAGAGCACCAGACAGATAAGTGCAAAATCTGCAGGTCTTCCCACTCAAGGATGAAGGAGTGGGACTTTCATCTTTTGATGAAGTCTGCTCTGTCTGCAGCCCACCTTGGCTCGCCGGGCCCCAGTGCTGTGCATATTTGTGCAGAGCGCTCTGGCCTCAGTGCACAACATGGCACCGAGGAAGGACTCAAACTGTTGACACTACTGGTCCCTGGCACTGGAAGAAAAGGCATCCCAGCACAGTCCCATTCACCGGTACCACACAAGTAAAGAATACTGACGTAGTGATTACCCAGGGCTGAAGGCTGTCCAGCTGCCAGGCTCAATAGCAGTGCATCCCAAGAAGGAGCACTTGACACCTAAGAAGCAGGAGTCAGCGCTATTGACTTTGGTTCCCTGGGGACCGTTGAGTCTGGTGCCCAGCAATTGCTCAAATAGTGGAAGGTGGTGGAGTTGAGTTTAGCTTGCAACCCTGGACACCTTTGAAGCTGTCAAGAAGTTAATAGAAGTGACAGCACCCCAACTTTTGGCTGTCAGGACAAGCCTCTGGTGCCTCTGAGCTCAGTCCCATAGAGAGGAAATCTGGCTATGATGTGGTGATCTCCTTGGCCAGTTCAGCACTGCTCACATAGAATCATAGAACCAGAGAGCTGAAAGAGACCTCAGAAGGTCATCAAGTCCAGCCCCCTGCTCTAGGCAGGACCAATCCCAATTAGATCAACCCAGTCAGGGCTTTGTCAAGCCGAGACTTAAATACCTCTAGGGATGGAGACTCCACTACTTCCCTAGGTAACCCATTCCAGTGTTTCACCATTCTCCTAGTGAAATAGTTTTTCCGAATATCCAACCTGGACCTCTCCCACCACAATTTAAGACCATTGCTCCTTGTTCTGCCATCCGTCACTACTGAGAACAGCTTCTCTCCATCCTCTTTGGAACCTCCCTTCAGGAAGTTGAAGGCTGCTATCAAATCCCCCCTCACTCTTCGCTTCTGCAGACTAAACAGACCCAACTCCCTCAGCCTCTCCTCATAGGTCACATGTTCCAGCCCCCTAATCATTTTGGTTGCCCTCCGCTGGACCCTCTCCAATGTGTCCACATCCTTTTTGTAGTGGGGGGTCCAGAACTGGACACAATACTCCAGATGTGGCCTCACCAGAGCCGAATAAAGGGGGATAATCACATCTCTGGATCTGCTGGCAATGCTCCTCTTAATGCAACCTAATATGCCATTAGCCTTCTTGGCTACAAGAGCACACTGTTGACTCATATCCAGCTTCTCATCCACTGTAACCCCCAGGTCCTTTTCTGCAGAACTACTACTTAGCTGGTTGGTCCCCAGCCTGTAACAATGCTTGGGATTCTTCCGTCCCAAGTGCAGGACTCTGCACTTGTCCTTGTTGAACCTCATCAGATTTCTTGTGGCCCAATCCTCCAATTTGTTTAAGTCACTCTGGACTCTATCCCTGCCCTCCAGCGTATCTCCCTCTCCCTCTAGCTTAGTGTCATCTGCAAACTTGCTGAGGGTGCAATCCATCCCCTCATCCAGGTCATTAATAAAGATATTGAACAAAACCGGTCCCAGAACCGAACCTTGGGGCACTCCGCTAGAAACCGACTGCCATCTTAACATCGAGCCGTTGATCACTACCCACTGGGCCCGGCCTTCGAGGCAGCTTTCTATCCATCTTACCATCCATTTATCCAATCCATATTCCCTTAACTTGCTGGCAAGAATATTGTGGGAGACCGTATCTCAAGCCTTGCTAAAGTCAAGGTATATCACATCCACTGACTTCCCCATGTCCACAGAGCCAGTTACCTCATCATAGAAGCTAATCAGATTGGTCAGGCACGACTTGCCCTTTGTGAATCCATGCTGACTATTCCTAATCACTTTCCTCTCCTCCAAGTGCCTCAAAATGGATTCCTTAAGGATCCCTTCCATGATTTTTTCCAGGAACCGAGGTAAGACTGACCGGCTATCATTCCCTGGATCGTCCTTCTTGCCTTTTTTGAAGATGGGCACTACATTTGCCTTTTTCCAATCATCCGGGATCTCTCCCGATCTCCACAACTTTTCAAAGATAATGGCCAAAGGCTCCTTAATGACATTTGCCAACTCCCTCAGTACCCTCGGACGCATTTAGTCCGGACCCATGGATTTGCGTACGTTTAGCTTTTCTAAATAGTTCCTAACCTGTTCTTTACCCACTAAGGGCTGTCCGTCTTCATCCCATCTTGCGTCACTTAGCGCATTAGTCCGGGAGCCCACCTTGTCCGTGAATACAGAGGCAAAGAAAGCATTGAGTACTTCAGCTTTCCCCACATCATCTGTCACTAGGTTACCTCCTTCATCCAGTAGGGGCCGCACACCTCTCTGATCACCACCTTCTTGTTAACATGCCTGTAGAAACCTTTCTTGTTATCCTTCACATCCTTAGCCAGTCGCAATTCCATTTGCGCTTTCGCCTTCCTGATAGCCCCCCGGCATTCTCAAGCTATACATTTAAACCCCTCCTTGGTCATTTGTCCAAGTTTCCACTTTTTGTAAGCTTCCTTTTTGTGCTTAAGTTCACCAAGGATTTCCCCTGTAAGCCAATCCGGTCTCCTACCATGTTTGCCTCTGTTGCTACGCATCGGGGTGGTTTCTTTCTGTGCCTTCAATAAGGCTTCTTTAAAGTACTGCCAGCTGTCCTGGACTCCTTTCCCCTTCATGTTAGCATCCCAGGGGATTCTGCCCATCAGGTCTCTGAGGGAGTCAGAATCTGCTTTTCTGAAGTCCAAGGTGTGTATTTTACTACTCTTTTCTTCCTTTGGTCAGGGTCCTGAAATCTACCATCTCATGATCACTGCTTCCCAAGTTGTCACCCACCTCTACTTCCCCTATTAGTTCCTCCCTGTTTGTGAGCAGACGGTCAAGCTGCGCACGGCCCCTGGTCGGATCCTTCAGCACTTGTACCAAGAAGTTATCCCCAACATTCTCCAAAAACTTCCAGGATTGCCTGTGTACTGCCGTATTGGTTTCCCAAAAGATGTCAGGGTGATTAAAGTCCCCTACGAGAACCAGGGCCTGCGATCTGGAAGCTTCTCTCAGTTGTCCGAAGAAAGCCTCATCTACCTCATCCACCTGATTCGGTGGCCTGTAGTAGACACCAACCACAACATCACTGCTGTTGTTTGCACCTCTAAACTTAACCCATAGACTCTCAACAGGTTTTTCTCCCTCTATATACTGGAGTTCAGAGCAATCATAGTGCTCTCTTACGTAGAGTGCAACTCGTCCTCCTTTTTCTCCCCTGCCTGTTTTTCCTGAACAGTTTATACCCTTCCATGACAGCGCTCCAGTCATGCGAGTCATCCCACCAAGTCTGTTATCCCAATTAAATCACATTTCTTGGATTGGGCCAGGGCCTCCAGTTCTTCCTGTTTGTTGCCCAGGCTTCTCGCATTTGTGTACAAACACCTCAGATAACCAGGTGATCGCCCCATCTTCTCCATTCGAATCAAGGGTCCTCCTCTTTGCATTCCTTCCCGGTATCCGACTTTCCCACTCCCCTCAGGGTCCCCCAACGAACCTAGTTTAAAGCCCTCCTCACTAGGTTTGCAAGCCTGCCCGCGAAGATGCTCCTTCCTCTCTTCGTTAGGTGGATCCCATCTCTTCCTAACAATCCTTGTGCCTGGAACAGAGTCCCATGGTCGAAGAAACCAAAGCCTTCTCTGCAACACCACCTGCGCAACCACACATTTACTTCCTCAATTCGACAATCCCTGCCCAGTCCTTTCCCTTCAACAGGGAGGATGAACAAGAACACCACTTGCGCTCCGAATTCCTGGGTCCTTCTTCCCAGCGCTACATAATCCACAGTAACCCGCTCAAGGTCATTCTTGGCCGTATCGTTAGTTCCCACGTGGAAAAGCAGGAAGGGGTAGTGATCCAAAGGTTTGATCAGCTTGGTAAGCCTCTCGGTCACATCCTGAATTTGAGCTCCCGGTAAGCAGCACACCTCTTGAGATTCCAGGTCCGGACGGCAGATGTATGGCTCAGTCCCTCTTAGGAGGGAATCCCCGACCACCACCACCCGTCATCTTCTTTTGGGGGTGGTGGTCGTGGAACCCCCATCCCTAGGACTACGCATCCCATGCCTTCCAGTAGCTAGTGTTCTCTGGCGGTTTCTTCCTTGTGAGGTCCCTTCCAAAGCATTCACCACTGCAGAGCCTGTAGAGAGAGCCTGAAAGCGATTACTTACCTCTCTAGCATTGGCGGATTCCCGTGCTGGCCTTTTTCCCCTTCTAGAAGTTACATGCTGCCAGTTCTCTTCCTGGTCCCGTACTGCCCTCTCTGGCTCTTCCGCCTGCCGTGCTTGTAGGATTAACTGATGCCTTCTATCGAGTAAGTCTTCATCCTCTCTGATGGAGCGTAGGGTTGACACTTGGGCCTCCAGTCCTCTCATTTTTTCTTCCAAAATGGTGACCAGCTTGCATCTTGTGCAGATGAAATCCGTTCTTTCTTCGGGGAGGAAGATAAACATGGCAAGCGTTGTGCAGGTAACAACAGCAGACCTATCACTATCCATCCCTGCTGTCCTGGAAAAAGGATTAAAAACAAAAACCAAACAAACAAACAAAGGCCACCGAACCTTGCGCCCTTCCCAACTCCCTGTCTAAACTCCCTGTTACCACTTACCTGTTCACAAGCTCCTTGGTCACTTGCCCACTGCCTTATAAAGACCTGGCCTGCCTCAAAGTCCCTCCCCCTATCAAGGCTCAGCCAATCAGCAGAGGCTTCTAGAATTCAAACTTAATTTGAAGCCAACAGTTTTCACCTGCCACTCACAGCACACATTCTGTGAAGGACAGGGGAAGTGAAGGGGGGAGGAGGGGAAGCACCAGCACCAAGGCACTGGCATCCAACTGGCACTGTCTAGACAAGAGTCTAGGTTTCTGGCACCAATCCCCGATACGGGTTGTCAGCACCACAATGATAGTCTTGGTCCAGATCAGGGTCATTGGACTCCTTTTATTCCCACCATAGTTAATGCTATTCTCATAGTACAGAAGTGAGGCACTGGTAACATGGCCTTTGTCCTGGCAGCGCAGTGGCTCTTTAGCCTCCTCCCCTCCCCCCTGCCGCCGTATCATGAGGCCCAAAACTAGTTTTCCTGGGGCTTCAGCTTAGTGGTCTCTGAAACTCGAATGCCCAGCCAGTTAAATATCATCCAGCCCCTAAGGGATTGGAATCATTGACATCATAAGACACTTGGGCCTCCAGTCTGTCCAGATCATCACTAAGGTTACCATGACTACCACCCTAACTGTTGAGCAGACTGCTTCTGCTACAACCCATCAGGAGGACACTAGAGAGTTTGCAGATTGCAAAGACCCTTTGTCACCTTTCCCTTCCTCATTCTCGTCTCCTAATGAGGTGGTTATAGGGACTTTGACATTTGATCACTAGACACCAGGACCTCCTCCTGCACAGAATTGCCCACAACATGACTTTGCAAGTAAAGGAAGTTATTGAGTCAGAGGATCCTATGGTCAATTTATCTTAATGCTGGAGAGTCCCTCCCAGGTAGATCTGTCCATGAAAAAAATGTACAGAACAATGTCAAAATACTGTGCCAGACTCCAGCATTGATCTCTCCCATGATGTATTGAACGCAAATACTTTGTCCCATCTAAGCGCTATGAGTACTTGTTCTTGCACCTATGGCCATGTTCACTTGTGGTCACTGTGGTTAACAAGAAAGAAAGACAGGGCAGCAAGGCCTGACTCCAAAATAAGGGAGTCCAAACAGACCTATTAAGCAGAAATATGTACTCAAGTGGGGGCTTACAGCTGACGATAAACAGTCTGTGGGCTTGACTCAGTTCACGAGGGTTAGCCACTGGCGACCCACCAGAGGCTTCATTCGCTTGTGTGTCCATAAGTGCAACTGCTTACAGCTCCCATTGCCCGGGCTTCACTGTGTCTAAGGGGAACTGTAGGAATCACCAGGGGCCAGGCCACTGCTTCCCACAAACAGCTGTACCTACAGACATGCAAATGAATGAAGCCTCTGGCCACCCACTAGGAGCTAACTCTGGTGAACTGTGTTTGGGCTGCTTAGTGTCCATCCCTTAGTAGGTTCTGACTAAGCCCCCATTGAGCTTAAAGCAGGCCTTCTGAAGGTGTACCCAGGGATAATATACCCACCAGGGCACCGGTTCTTTTCCTTTTATGAATCATCTGGCTGATTTCTGTTCTGTGTGGTCCTAAATAACATCAGACTGCATTTGATTGGGGTCTAATGTGTTTTTACAGCAGTATTGAAGTTTCCACAGACTACTGAAATTCGTGATTTCTGTGACCAAGCCATCGCACCATTTATACCAGGCAAAAAACAGCTGAGAGCCTCAACTGGGGTTAAATCTGCTGTTTGAATTACACAGGAGAGTCAGGCAGTATTGTCCCTTATCTCCTTTACTTTTTGTAGTGGGTGTGTAGCTTTTTACAGAGAGGCTAAGAAATGAACTTCTTAGAATAATAAAACATTCAGAAAATAGCTTTACATGCTAAATGTATATTGTTAAACAAATGCATTTCCCTACAATTATCTTAAACAATTCATGACTGGGGAAAAAATGGCTTTAAAGTGTAAATATGCTTCAGATAGCACAGAAGTTCCACCCAGTTCAGTTCTAGGTGGAGTGATTATGCAGGAGTACATTCCACAGTAGGTATATGTACATCCAGAACAATCAATTTGACTTTTGCCTGCAGTATCACTAGCCAGCATATGTGCACCTGGTTTCTGACAAAAGCATAACATAGATGTGTCTGTCACCTCTTTCTTCTCACTGCCTTTGAGGATAGCTGACTTTCTCCCCACAGAAATTGCTTAATTTAGCCATTTTTTTTATAGTTTTAGTGCATCCAGTTATAGTAAGTCTTCAGTAGTTCAGTTAATTATAGCTCAGTAATTTCCTGGAGAATTTTATTATGAAAAAAAGCTGTTTTAAACAATATGCCATATGCTGGGTTCTTTTCCCTGCAAGACTGGCATGAGTTGTCTGATCCATCCTGGTGAGGGACTGATAAGGATAAATGCTATTTTTGTATCCCCACTCTCCATCATGACTTAAAAAACAGACTGTCCAAAAGATCTGCTTCATAAAAAAAGGTGATGCAACCCACAGTGAAGCTGAGTTCGATCACAACATAGGGGACATGGGAATCTACCTGAAGGGCCCCTCCAGCTGTTTTTCATTCAAAGCACATGTCTGGTGCCCTACATCATGCTTCATCTTTGCCAGTTTTGAAGCACTCAAACTTTCTGAGATTTCTTCTCCCAGAAAATCTCCTAGTAAGTCCTCCGGTACTGGTTCAAGGCTTTATAAATCTAAGTGCTCATCAGCAATGTTCCCTCTAATGTTTTCTGTCCATATGCGGAATAAATTTGTATGTGCACCCCAAAAGACATGCAAATATGCAACACCAGAGGAAACACAAACCTAGCTGTGAGTGCTGTGCTAATCAGCTAAGTGCCTTTGGAATGTCTCCTGCATGACCACACAAGTGCATAGCTTTCAGGAACACAGCTCTCCAGTCCCCTTTCACCTTCATGAATCAGAAACACAAGTGCGTATTCCCTCAGGATGTTTTTTAAATCAATACAAGCAGTTCAAAAAAAGCTATTCACTACCAATCTGAACTACTGCATGAAACACTGTTCCAGGGTAGGCCAGAGCCCGGGTTCCATCACAAGTGCTTTTCTTCTTCCATGGTCTAATCTTGTCCTATATGAATTTCCTCTAAGTTCTCATTCTGAGGGTACTCAGGAAGCTGACGTGAGACAATACTAGTTTATGGACGTATATCAGCTTTCCATCCAGTTGCTGATAGTTTTACTTCTAATCTATTGCCTGTCTCAGAATGAGAACAAGTATCCGCATCTCAGCGTCAACTCACTATTTTACAACATGGAAGATTGCTGTTTGAATACTTGAGAATTTGTGCTCCTAAATCATAGTGAGTAGAAGAGGAGAGACCATTGGAGCCACGTATAGAGTGAAGTGGAAGAGATTTTGGTTTGGACTATCTCAGCATTTATTACCTTATCACATAGAGATTACACACATGCTATGCTGTCTTTATATCTAAAGTCAACAGACCTTCCAATAAATTCTGTGGGAGTTCTCTGGGCTTCTGTTTCTGCACTGTATCTACTAATAGATTGATTTTTCCATTTTTGTCATTCTCATTTCTAAATTTCTGAAAGGCCTCATCCCCATTTACCTTCCTGTGTCTGCTACTTTACCTGTATGGGATTTACATCTATCTAGTCCCTTCCAGACTCAGAGACCCCCTTTTGAACTTATGGCTACAACTTAATTGTCTTCATTGTTTATGCAGATAGCCTCCAGAAATGCTGTCACTTCCATAAGAATGGTTTTAGAACTTAGGGCTGTCTTATTGACTCTCTTTATGGTATTCCATAAGGATATGGCTTCCCTGAGGCCACACCCTAAGTTTATGCTGTAGGTAATGTCAGTATTCCATCCAAACCAAACAATTTATATTTGTGTGTTTTTTTTTTCCCTGAAACCTCATTCATCTAAAGGTGAAAAAACATTTCATACTTTGGATATTTGTGTAGCATGGGCATTTTATTTGGACTACATTAAGTAATTCAGGACTTCCTCCAGACTTCTTGTAGCCTATATTGAGACAATTAAAGGTCAATCTTGAATCTCACACTGGATTTCTGACTGCATTAAGCTCTTTGACAATGTTGCTTAAATCTCTCCTCCAGTGAGAATAAGGGCTTGCTCAATCCACTTCATCACTTTTTCTGAGCAATTTTCCAATAACTGATATATGCAAGGCAATGACACAGTCCTATGCATATCTTTTTCACTCATGATCATCTGGCTTTAGCAAATGAGTGTTACAATTGCTGCTTAAATGAGCCAGAGCCACTCCACCTATAAGGGAACTGATGAGTCACCTACAGTGGAAGGTGTACATGCACAATCACTGAAAAGAGGGAAAATGGTTACTAACCCACATAGTAACTGTTTGTTCTTTGAGAGATACTTTTTCATGTACGTTCCATGACCGACTGAACCCCCCCTATGCCCCTCCCTGAATCATGCAGAAAATAGGGGCACACATGTTGCTATCAATATTTCTGGCAAGTCTCCCACTGAAGTTGACATACTGTGCACAACTCATCTTGCCTGGTGTACAGGCAAGCAACTGTTTTTTTTCCCCCACCTACCATAGAGCATCTGAGCCACCTGAACCCCTCTGCCCTACGGAATGCAGAGAGGAAAGTTATTGCTACTGCTTTTGGATCGACACAGCAGCCATCATGTACAGTGTTCATTTTCACATCGCAGCTGAGGCCCATGATCATTGCCGTCCCACAATCTGGGTCTGCTGTTGTATCATCCTGCCCTTTTCATCCTCCAATCTTTTTGGTGATAATTTCTCTCATTTCCACATCTCATAGAAGCACATAAACTCCAAAAAACATCTATTGGAGGTAATAACATTGGGCTTCTACATCCATTTCTACTCCATCACTCCCCCTCCATCCCTTTTGAAGGCAGTCTCACACCTCAAGACAGACAAGAATTTTTCTTCCTCCTCTGCACAGGAGCCATGGAATCAGCTCCCACTTAAAATCTCCTTCCTCTGTACCATTCCAGATACTTTCTTGTTATTCCAAAAAAGGGCAGGTGGAGGCCAAATCTATATCTCAGGATGCTAAATATATTTGTGAAAGTACAAAAATTCAAAATGGCAACCCTTGAACCTATTTCACTTCTGATAGACCAAGGGTGAGCAATAATTTTTGAAGGGGGGGGGGCACTTTATACATTTTGGAAGTGGCTGTGGGCCAATCTGGAAGGGGCGGGACCTCAGGTGGAAGGGGCGGGGTTGAGAGCTACCCTACCAGGAGCTTTGCGTGGCCTGGGAAGGGACCTGGAGCAGAGGGGAGGGTGCTGGGGGTTAGCCTCCTCCCAGAGTTGTCTGGGGTGGACGCTTAGATTTCATATAACAGACTCTCAGCTCCTGGCCCCCATTGCTAACCTGTTGTTTGACAGCTGCCCAGCAGCCACAAGCCCTTTGAATAGGAGCAGTTGAAAGGGCTCCTGTCGCCAGGCAAAGAGCCAGTGGGGCAGACCTGTGAGCTCTTTTGAATTGCTTATGGTTAAAGGGCTTGAGCCTACTGGGTGGCTGCCAGGCAATGCAGCTACCCAGCAGGCATGCCCTTTAAATAGAAGCAGTTGAAAAGGCTCATGTCTCTGGCTCCCTAGGAACAGTGGTGGATATAGGGCAGGGTGAGCAGGGCAGCCGCCCCGGGCCCCGTGCTTCCAGAGGCCCCGCGCATGTGCCGTAGTGCCACGGCGCATGCGCTGAGTCAAAAGGGAGGGCCCCGCGAAATTGGGCTGCCCGGGGCCCCGCAAAACCTTCATCCGCCCCTGCCTAGGAACACACTAGTAATGCGGGGAGCTGAGCGCCCTTTTAAGTGCTTCTATTTAAAGGGATTGGACTTTCCTTGTGCCTTTCATGCAACATGTTGCTTAGCAGCCTCAGGTACAATGAGAACCCTTTAAATAGAAACAGCTGAAAAGACATGCAGCTCTCTGTGCCTCTAGCCTGTGGCCAGAGGTGCGCAATCCCTTTCAGCTGTTTATATTAAAAGTGCTCTCCTGTTCCCTATGGGTGCTAGGCAATGCTGCCTGACAGGCACAGGGAAGGCACGAGCCCTTTAAATAGAAGCACTAAAAAGGGCCCGCAGCTCCCCATGCCTCTAGGACATTGCTAGAGAGAAAAAAGGGCTTGCTGTCTCTAAGTGCTTGTGCCTTCCTTGTGGCTGCTCGGCAAGACATAGGGAAGGTGTGAGCCCTTTAAATAGAAGCAGTTAGAAGGGCTCATACCCATTGCCTGCTCTGAGGCAATGCCGTAGGGGGTGGGGCCTGGAACTGCCTCACAGGCCGGATCAAAGCCTCCCAAATGTTTTTTGGCACCCCTGTAAGGGAACATACTCCAGAGACTGAGAACTGCTGCCCTTCTAATATTCCTCTTGTGGAAATTTGCAAAGCTGCTATATGGGCCTTGGGTCACATCTCCTCAAGGCACTATTCCTTGGTGCATACCTTTAGTAGAAGTGCCCCTGCAATAGAAAGTGAGAGCCGGAGTGACTGGGATCCAGCCACAGAGATGGAATTAGAATGACCTCTGGGCTGCCCAGGCTCAGGCTCTTAAGTAAGACTTGGAAGAGCTGAAACAAGAATCCCCAGGGTCTCTTTCCCAGAATAGAACTGGCTCTACCACCCCAGCTAAGTCTAAGTATCTCCCCTTCCCTCCACATGGAGTTTCTGCCCCCACTGGATTCTACCTTTCATTCTGTAAAGTTTCTAGACCAGTTTCTGAAGTTCCAGCCTCATTCAGAGGGTTCTGCATGAGCATCATCTCCAGCAGAGCACCCCCACGGAATTACTCAAATGAAGAGAAGCTATTTACCTTGTACTTTTGAGATGTTACTATATGTGTCCCACTAACTACTACGGCTTTGAAAGTGTAACTATGTACATAGTTAACTGATGTACCTGGGCTCATTCGTTAACCTTCAGTGTTACATGCAGACTCCTGGTATGCACAAGAAGCCAGTTTAAACAGGAGCTCCTGGGAAGCCACCTGCCCCTCCTCCCCTTTACCTACCCCCCTCCCCTGTAACAGCTGAAATTTTTAGCAGTTACACATTTAGTTGATTAAACACATTCTAACATCCCTTACTACCTACCCTCCTTTCCCTTTGCTTCAGAATCTCATCTCCATGGGACTTTGAAGTCTTATGACCCCTTTCTATGGATCATAAGAATTGCTAAAGCAGCTATGCAGACCAACTGAGAACTGCTGAAAAATCATTATTTGAAGATTCACGTACACCTCATGTGCTATCCCTGTCTGGGTGCTCATCTCCAAGCATTGCATTTACTGTTCAGAGTTTCTGGATGAATTGTTTCCCAACTTTTCTAAATAGCTGTTTTATCAAGAAAACTAACTTTAATAGAATGGATGGCTTCTGGTAGAAACATAACTAATTTGTCTTTGCAGACAACTTTCCTATCATATCCACATGGTCAAAATATGATTTGGATAGATGAAGAATGAGTTTTTATTTGGAAAAGAGGACCAGCAATAATCATGTAGTATATGATAAAATAATATTTATTTAACATATAGTAGTTCATACCAGTCACGTTAAAAATAGTGAATGGGGATGAATACTGGATAAAGTTTAAGAGGTTTTAGGCAGATATGATGGTCATACCCATGCTGAATACTGGGCTGCCATTCATAAACAAATTTTACAAATGGCTGGATATTACTGTATTTGCTAGGACTTCCTCATGGAAATGGACATTTAAATTAATTATTCTTATCTACTACTAGTTATACTACTGAAGGCCTCTTACTAACAAATGAAAAATTGTTCAAACCTGGAAGTGGCGATTCCAACTAAATTAGGAAGTTATGGAAAAATTAATGCATCATCCAGCAAAACAACCAACACCAATAGATTATTTAGTTAGCATGTATTCCATAATCACAGAACATATTTACATGGGTCCAATTTTAAATATTAATGTTTGATAATTTCTCAATTTTACCCGGACATCAGAAGCACCAGTCCAGTGGTTCCCTCTGGGCATCCACAATTGTACTGTAGGGGGTCCATGGAAAGTTGAGGAAAGAAATGAGAAAGTAAGGATCCAGCCTACCGTGGGACTGGGACTTTCTATCAGGTGACTCTCGCCCCAGACTTGCTGTTTGCAACGGGCTGCACACAAGCTACCTCCCGTCCTGGGGATGGGGTCTTGATACTCCAGGAGGCACCATCCATCCTCCCACCGCCAGCTGAACTTCCATTTACACTCCAGTCCTCTCCCTCCTCCCAGTCCCAGGGTGGGCCTGATCCTTACTTTCCTTTTCCTTTTCTCCCCCAGGGCACTGGGCCCAGCCAAGGTTGGAGTGCAGGGGCAAGAGCTACCTTTGGCCACAAGAGCCTCCTTGCCATATCCTCCGTGGATGGACTGGATGGACAGAGGATGGAAGGAGTGGGCCCTTGGGGGGGAGGGGTCCATAACATTTTAACAGATTGAAAAGGGGGTCCATATGCTAAAAAAGATAGGGAACCACTGGTCTAGTCTCTTTACAGCATTTAGGCTAGCACCTTCCACAGAGATTTATTACTTCATGTTTCTTTTGCTGTAATTGTTTTATTTCTATTTACATGTTTTGTAAAGGTATTAAAACTCCTTAAAATAAGAAGCCTGTGGTACTTGGTACACCTGACTTAGTGATTGCATTCCACTTTACCAAGGATCAGCATGGAAACTGGTTTCTCCTTTATTTTTAATGCTGCAGTGCTTGGGCATTACATCAGGCCCCATGTTGCTTGTTTAAAAACGTCAAAATACTTAGGTGGAAAAAAAATGTCTTAGGGTCGAGCGTTAACCAGCTACACACGCTCATCTCAGAGCTCGTGCCCCCAGAGCTGCTGCCCGGCCAGAAGGGGACTGGGCAAGACAGTGAAGGCTGGGCGATGATGACGTCACAGCTCACTGCGATGACGTGAGGGCAGCAGTGGCAGCACGTGCTAGATTCATCAGGCTGAACCGCTGTCGCCTTCCCCCGCGCGGCCATGGGCGGGGGGGGGGGGAGATAAGGGCAGCAGTGGCAGCACGTGCTAGATTCATCAGGCTGAACCGCTGTCGCCTTCCCCCGCGCGGCCATGGGCGGGGGGGGGGGGGGGATAATCCCGCCACCGTCCCCCTCTAGTTGCTACGTTCCCCCTCCCCGGCTGTGATTCTTGGGCAAGCAAGCGCTGCTCCTGCCGTGCGGGGAGCTGGGTCCCTCCCCCCGGCGCAGCTCCTGGGGGCCCCGCCCAGGAAAGTGCCGGGCGGTCATGAGACGCTTCGCTGCCTTCCTCGAAGGAGCCCGAAATCCCGGCTCCTCAAGGGCTGGGCTGCGGCCTGCAGGCGGAGCTCAGCCAGCAGAGCTCCAGGCGCCTGCGCGCGGCCATGGAGAGGGCTGAGCGCGGTAAGAGCTGGGTGCCCAGCCCCGTGGTGTGGGAGGGCCGGGCGCTGGTGAAGTACTGGGGGCCGGCTCAGCCCGAGGGCGACGAGGCCAGGATAGAGGAGGGGTGAGGGAGCGGAGGCAGAGTCTGCGCCCAGCCCTGCCTCTCTGTCACTCCCGTCACGCCGTTTCCATGAGGTGTAGCGAACGGGAGGCGCTGCTGAAGGGTTCGGGCGCGGGGGTCTGTGGCGCACGAGAGCAGCGCAGCCGGCCGGAAAACAGGCCTAGACGTGGGGGGGAGGAGCTTCGAATGGCCGCTTCGTTATGTCATCGCTGATACTGATATGACGTCATGCATGAGCGCGTTTGCGTCTCGTCACCCGCGGAGCACAGTTAATCCTCCCTCCTTCTCCCAGGCCTGGTCGTGTTTTCTGTCTCGAGCGGCGAGCCACCCTTCGTTCCTAGGCCGGTCGCTCTTTGCTCCGAGCCTCACTCAGACCCAGCTAAAAAACCGGTTGCTTTGGGCCGTGGGGGGGGGGTAGGAATGTGCACGAGGGTCACATGTTCCCAACCATAGAGGGGGAGGCGGGGCAAAGGGCCTCACCACATCACGAGACAGGGCTGCTCGAGAGAGCTCCTCAGGGCACCGTTTCGGGACGGACGAAGGGGTCTGTAGTCTCCCTCACGTTTGAACCGTTGGGTTTCACACTTGAGGTCCGCTTAAAGCAGCGGTTCCCAACTGCTAGCCCGCGGCGGTTGGGGTACAGCGCTTCCGCCATGGCCGTGGGGAGGGGCGTGTCCTACCCCGCCTGTCAGCCAACCAGCGCCGGCCAGGGTTGGGGGCTCCTCCCGGACACGGAGGAGCGGTTCCCTGTGAGCGCGGCAGGGCAGCCACCACCTCGAGGCAGCACAGGACTAAGGGGGGCGGGGTTAGTGCTGGGGGGGCTCTAAGAGGTGGGGGGGCTGGCACTAGGGAAGCTCTTGGGGACAGGTCTAATATTGGGGGCTGGCACTGTGACGGTCTCTTGGGGGGGGTTGGATGAGGTGGGGCTGGGGTCAGTGGCTGGTGCTGGGGGGTAGTGGAGGGATGGGGACTCTAGGGGTTACAGATGGCTCTGGGGGCCAGAGCTTTTGGTGGACTGATAACATTTCATTTGCATATTTGCATATTCATATTTTGTTACCAGTCCACCAAAAGTTTGTAAATGGGTTTGCTGGTCTCTCGTATAAAAAAGGCTGGGAACCACCGGCTTAAAGCACATGCCCTAGCTCCAGAGACAGCTCTTAACTGCAACAGAGCTTGTCCTGCTCCCAGCTTTATCTTTTGGGCAGGGAGTTTGTTTATAAACAGAGGGAGGCAGGGTGATTAAGATAACAAAAGGCTTTGGTCATTCAAGTAATTGAAGGATCATTAGATGTACATGAATGAATAGTGAAACAAAAGACAGAACTATGTAGCCCTTTAAAGATAACAAGATGGTTTATTAGGTGATGAGCTTTCGTGGGCCATACCCACTTCCTCAGATCAATATGTGGGTCTGGCCCAGGAAAGCTCATCACCTAATAAACCATCTTGTTAGTCTTTAAAGGGCTACATAGTTCTGTCTTTTGTTTCAGCTACACCAGACTAACAGGGCTGCATCTCTATCACTATTCATGAATGAATAGTGGTATAGTCCATGGATCTGCATTTGAACCTATTCAACTTAGTCCTAAAAGAGCCTGGAAAAGTGGTAAACAGTGAAGTGGCAAAATTTGCAGATTTTACAAAATTACTCAAAATATTAAGTCCAAAGCTGACTGCAGAGAGTTACAAAGGAGTCTCACTGAACTGGGTTATTGGGCAGCACAAGGATAGATGGAATTTATTGTTGATGTATGCAGAGTAAAGCATGTGGAAAAATAGAATCCCAATTATACATACAAAAATGATGGAGTGTAAAATAGCTGTTACCACTCAAGAAAGAGATCTTGGAATCATTATTGATAGTTCCCTGAAAACATCTGCTCAGTCTTGCGAACAGGAATTGCTAACAGGGAGTTTGGAGAGGGAGTTCTCCAGGTGAAAGAGGAGTAAAAACGGGACCCTTGTGGTAAGTGGCTGTCTGGAGTGTGTGTTTGTGTGTGGGGGAGTTATTTGCTGTGTGCAGAGCTTGTGTTTATCTGGTTGGTTGGTTGGTTGGTTTGATTGTTTAATTGCTTGAAGGAGCTTCTAAAAGGTTTGAAATCTAGAAGCCTCTGTTAATTGGCTAAGCCTCAGTCAGGGGGAGGGGCTACCAGAGCTATATAAGCCTGTGACTCAGCGACCAGGGAGCTTGGAGAGGGAGTTTAGAGGGGGAGGTTAGAGGGCACTAGTGACTTCTGGCCTTCTTTAAAACATAACTCTTATCGTAATCTATATTCCAGAGGTTTAAAAAGAATCCCAGTTTATACTTAAACTTGTTCATTAGAAAAATGGAGACAGAAGCCCAGCAGCAGAGTGGGGGCTATCCTGTTTATTGCGTCGAGTGTAACATGTATGATTACCTGCCCTGTGGGCGGGTGGCGTATGTGTGCACCCGTTGCAAGGAGCTCCTGACCCTCAGAGACCGAGTTCGGGCTTTGGAGGCCAGGGTGGCTGAACTGGAGGAGCTAAGGGAGGTAGAGAGATTTGTGGATGAGACTTTCTGGGACACTGTAGTACTGTCCCACCTCCAGTCTGAGAGCCCCAGTGCTCTTAAGGAGGATGAAAGTCTCAAGGGAACAGAGCATTCAATGGGAGCAGAGGGAAACCATCCCGTAGTTGGGACCCTCCTCCCAGAGGATGTTGCGGTATCCTCTCGCACTGAGGATACCTCTGAGGGGGAGGGAAAGCCAGTTCGGAAGAGGCAGGTGTTAGTAGTGGGTGATTCGATCGTTAGAAACATAGATAGTTGGGTTTGTGATGACCGGGAGAACCGTATGGTCACTTGCCTGCCTGGTGCGAAGGTTGCGGATCTCTCGAGGAATCTAGATAGACTTATGTGTAGTGCTGGGGAGGAGCCGGTGGTCGTGGTACATGTAGGTACCAATGACGTAGGGAAGGATAGGAGAGATGTCCTGGAGGCCAAATTTAGGCTGCTAGGAAAGAGACTGAAATCCAGGACCTCTATGGTGGCGTTCTCGGAAATGCTTCCGGTTCCACGCGCAGGGCCGGGTAGGCAGGCAGAGATTCAGAATCTCAATGCGTGGATGAGACGATGGTGTAGGGAAGAGGGGTTTGGATTTATTAGGAACTGGGGACACTTTTGGGAGAGGGGGAGCCTATACAGGAAGGATGGGCTCCACCTAAACCAGGGTGGAACCAGACTGCTGGCACTAAACATTAAAAAGGCCGTAGAGCAGTTTTTAAACTGAGAGATGGGGGAAAGCCGATTGGTGTGGAGATGCACGTAAATCGGAGGGAGACTACTCTTAGAGGAGAATCCATTGATAGAGATTCTCTAAGCTGTAGTCAGAAAGAGAGGAGGGGAGAGGGCAAACCATGGGCCAGAGCAGACAAACAACCGTGTACAAAGGAATCCAATGCATCAGGGAAGGGCAGACAAATAAGCAGTGGCAAATTTTTAAAGTGCTTCTACACAAATGCTAGGAGTCTGACTAATAAGATGGGTGAACTAGAGTACCTAGTATTAAATGAGGAGGTTGACATAATAGGCATCACTGAAACCTGGTGGAATGAGGAAAATCTGTGGGACACAATCATACCGGGATATAAAATATATCGAAAGGATAGAGCAGGCCGGGTGGGTGGCGGAGTGGCACTGTATGTGAAAGATAATGTAGAATCAAATGAAATAAAAATATTAAATGAATCAACATGTTCAATAGAATCGCTATGGATAGTAATTCCATGCTCCAAAAATAAGAAATTAGCAGTAGGGATATATTACCGACCACCTGACCAGGACAGGGATACTGACATTGAAATGCTGAGGGAGATTAGAGAGGCTACCAAAACAAAGAACTCTATAATAATGGGGGATTTTAATTACCCCCATATTGACTGGATACATGTCACCTCAGGAAGAGAAGCGGAGATAAAATTTCTCAATGGCTTAAATGACTGCTTCTTGGAGCAGCTAGTGCAGGAACCCACAAGGGGAGAGGCAATTCTCGATTTAGTCCTGAGTGGAGCGCAGAAACAGGTCCAGGAAATAACCGTTACAGGACCGCTTGGGAATAGTGACCATAATATAATAACATTCAACATTCCTGTGGTGGGAAGAACACCTCAGCAGACCAGCACCCTGGCATTTAATTTCAAAAAGGGGAATTACACAAAAATGAGGAGGTTAGTTAAACAGAAATTAAAAGGCACAGTGACTAGAGCCAAATCCCTGCAAGCTGCATGGAAACTTCTTAAAGACACCATAATAGAGGCCCAACTTAAATGTATACCCCAAATTAAAAAACATAGCAAGAGACCTAAAAAAGAGTCACCGTGGCTTAACCACCATGTAAAAGAAGCAGTGAGGGACAAAAAGGCATCTTTTAAGAAGTGGAAGTCCAATCCTAGTGAGATAAATAGAAAGGAACATAAACACTGTCAAATCAAGTGTAAAAATGTAATAAGAAAAGCAAAAAAAGATTTTGAGGAACAGCTAGCCAAAAACTCAAAAAGAAATAACAAAATGTTTTTTAAGTACATTAGAAGCAGGAAGCCTGCTAAAAAACCTGTGGGTCCCCTAGACGATCGAACTATAAAAGGCGCAATCAAGGACGATAAAGCCATTGCGGAGAAACTAAATGATTTCTTTGCTTCAGTCTTCACGGCTGAGGACGTTGGGGAGATTCCCAAATCTGCACCGTCCTTTGTGGGTAATGAATCTGAGGAACTGTCCCGGATTGAAGTGTCATTAGAGGAGGTTTTGGAACAAATAGAAAAACTTAATGTTAACAAATCTCCGGGACCGGATGGCATTCATCCAAGGGTTCTAAAAGAACTCAAATGGGAAATTGCTGAACTATTATCTGTGGTTTGTAACCTATCCCTTAAATCGGCTTCCGTACCTAATGACTGGAAGGTAGCCAACGTGACACCAATATTTAAAAAGGGCTCTAGAGGCGATCCGGGCAATTACAGACCGGTAAGTCTAACTTCAGTACCGGGCAAATTAGTCGAAACAATAGTAAAGAATAAAATTGTGAAGCATGTAGAAGAACATAATTTGTTGGACAAAAGTCAACATGGGTTTTGTAAAGGGAAATCCTGTCTTACTAATTTATTAGAGTTCTTTGAAGGGGTTAACAAACATGCGGACAAGGGGGATCCAGTAGATATAGTATACTTAGATTTCCAGAAAGCCTTTGACAAGGTCCCTCACCAAAGGCTCTTGTGTAAATTACATGGCCATGGGATAAGAGGGAAGGTCCTTTCTTGGATTGAGAACTGGTTAAAAGACAGGAAACAAAGGGTAGGAATAAATGGTAAATTTTCAGAGTGGAGAGGGGTAACTAGTGGTGTCCCCCAAGGGTCAGTCCTAGGACCAATCCTGTTCAACTTATTCATAAATGATCTGGAGAAAGGGGTAAGCAGTGAGGTGGTAAAGTTTGCGGATGATACCAAACTGTTTAGGATAGTCAAGACAGAAGCAGACTGTAAGGGACTCCAAGAAGATCTCACCAAACTAAGTGATTGGGCAACGAAATGGCAAATGAAATTTAATGTGGATAAGTGTAAAGTAATGCACATTGGGAAAAATAACCCCAACTATACGTACAGTATGATGGGGGCTAATTTGGCTACGACAAATCAGGAAAGAGATCTTGGAGTTATCGTGGACAGTTCTCTGAAAACTTCCACACAGTGTGCAGCGGCGGTCAAAAAGGCAAATAGGATGCTAGGTATTATTAAGAAAGGGATAGAAAATAAGACCCGGAATATCTTACTGCCCCTGTATAAAACTATGGTACGCCCACATCTTGAATACTGTGTACAGATGTGGTCTCCTCACCTCAAAAAAGATATTTTGGCCTTGGAAAGGGTTCAGAAAAGGGCAACTAAATTGATTAGGGGTTTGGAACGGGTCCCATATGAGGAGAGGTTAAAGCGACTGGGACTTTTCAGTTTAGAAAAGAGGAGACTGAGGGGGGATATGATAGAGGTGTATAAAATCATGAGTGGTATGGAGAGGGCCGATAAAGAAAAGTTATTTATTAGTTCCCTAAATAGAAGAACTAGAGGACACCAAATGAAATTAATGGGTAGCAGGTTTAAAACTAATAAAAGAAAGTTCTTCTTCACACAGCGTGTAGTCAGCATGTGGAACTCCTTGCCAGAGGAGGCTGTGAAGGCTAGGACTATAACAGAGTTTAAAGAGAAGCTAGATAATTTCATGGAGGTTAGGTCCATAAAAGGCTATTAGCCAGGGGATAAAATGGTGTCCTTGGCCTCTGTTTGACAGAGGCTGGAGAGGGATGGCAGGAGACAAAGCGCTTGATCATTGTCTTCGGTCCACCCCCTCTGGGGCACCTGGTGCTGGCCACTGTCGGCAGACAGGATACTGGGCTAGATGGACCTTTGGTCTGACCCGGTACGGCCGTTCTTATGTTCTTATGTCTTCAGTGGCAAGCAAAATCTAATAGAATATTTGGAATTGTTAGGAAAGAAATAGATAATAAGGCAGAAAATATAATATTGTCTTGATGTAAAGTCATGGTATGCCGACATCTTGAATACTGGATGCAGATCTGGTCGTCCCAGTTAATTAAATATATGGATGATTTGGAACAGGGATGTACAAAAGAGTTTAAATAGTCAACTGGTTAAATGACTAAAATGTTAGTCGTTTGAACAGTTAGCCATCTGCCTAGCCTCTGCTTCTCTGACACAACTTGGGGGGATAGGGATGTTAGATGCTGTGTAATTGAATAATTGTATAATCACATTAAATTTTAGCAGTTACACAACTATTTGATAGTCCCTAGAGGCAAGGCTGGCAACCAGTGATCTAGAGGCAGTAGTGTGGGGCAGCAGCAGCTCCTGTCCACAGTGGGCCAAGCTCCCTGTGGACAGAGGCTGCACCAGCATCCCACAGAGTAGTGTCTGTCCTCAGTGAGCCAGGACCCACCGCAAACAGAGGCCACTCCATGGCACCAGACCCTGTTCACAGGGGGGGTTGTTATACTTAAAAGAAGTACACGGGATTTTTTTTCAGGGGGTATAAGGCAACACATCGTATTTATTGATAATATAACAAAGTAGCATATGCATTCATACAGACACACATGCGCCTTGCTGATGGAATAGTTACCAGTCTGTTGCTCGGCTCAACCTATTGGCCAGAGAGGTCGGGTGCGAGGAAGGAGCCAGGTTCTTATCAGTCCGGACTGATGCTCCATGGTCTTAGCAGGACAGAATCCGAAGAACCATACAAGACACCCCATCCTTTATAGGATTTTTCTTCCATGCAAGTCTATGCATTTTGCCTTGTCAGGCCTTAGTCAGTTGTTCAGCATCACAAATCAGTTTTTCTGCGACATATGTTTTATCTGGAGGTTGTTCTGACAGTCATCTGATATCAGTATGCTGATGATCCCTCCTGGGTGTGGTCTTCTGGCGAAACTTGTTATTGGTTCCCTATCAAGGGGTGCTTGCCACTAACTTCAGGGCTCGTCAATCTGCCTGGATCCAGTTTGCGTCGTCAGTGTGCTTTAGCTTAGTTGATAATTATTTGGTGTTTCTGAGTCTCCGGCCCCTCCTCTGACCATTTGGGTGTGCAGTGGCCTTCACACTTATATCTCCTAAAACGTCCTTTCTCTCATTCACACAAATAATACATTTACACAATTTTAGCATGGGACAAAAGGGTACTTCTAGTCGCTTTAACAAAGTTACAAAGTCTTTCAGTATTAAACTTCTTTCTATTACAAGGCTTTGTCTAATACTGACATCACTATGCATTACAATATTTTATCCCTTCACTTGAATATCAGTACATGCTAACATCACACAGAGCTGGAGCTAAGTTAACAAAGCTGCCTGGAGTGTCTGAGGCCTACATCTTGTGTTTAAGTTTAATGCAAACCTTATGCTGTAACATACATTCATTATAACTAACTTATTACCTACAAAATTACAAGGCTACAAGGTCTGAACTCCCTGCAGACGGAGGCTGCTCCAGGGCAGCTTCCCCTGCCTTCCCACCCCACATTGCTACCTCTGTGGGAAGCAGCAAGGTGGGGCCAGGCAGCTCTGCAGAGCCGGTACGTGCAGAGAGCTGGCTTGGAAGCCAGCTCCCCTCACCCTCCATGTTGCTGCCTCTGATACAGTGCTTGTGGGGAGCTGGCTTAAAAGCTGGCTCCTCATGGCACTGGCTCCTGCCTCCCCCTGCCCTTGCTGCCTCTGATCCAGCAGGGGTTGGAGCCGGCCAGGTCTGGAGACCCGCCTGCCCCACAACATGAAACTGGGAAGCATTCCAGTAAGCCTAATGGTTACCAGGTAACTGGTTAATGGTTAACCTTTTACATCCCTAATTTGGAAAAAGAATAGGGCAACAAATAATTAGGAGTTATGAACAGCTTCCAAGTGAGGAGAAATTAAAGACTGGCCTTTTTATCTTGGAAAAGAAATGACTAAAGTGTGGTGGCATATGTTTAGAGGTTGAGTACTGTCTCCCAGGGATATATCCTCCAATTCCTCTCTATCCTTCCTCACCATTCCTCTTCAGTAGTCTTTTGGGGAGAACCTTAAGAATAGCCAAGACTAGGAGAAGATTTTTATCTTTTTTTTTTTTTTTTTAAACTAGTAAACTAAATCCCCAGGAAGAATTTGAATTTGGACTAAGGATGTAAAGGGTTAACTAGTTTTACCCAATAAGCATTACCTTACCGGCATGCTTACTGGGGTAACCAATTAACTGGTGCCTGGTCGGGCTGAAGCAGCCCGCTGCCTGTAGCGAGGGGCAGCAGCTGCAGGCAGGGGGCTGCTCCAGCCCAGCTGGGCCCACTGCCCTGCAGGGCTGCTCCAGTTGCCCCCCACCCACCCCCATGTGCAACATGGTATGCCAGCTCACTGGTTCAATAGATAGTTTAACAGGTTAACACTGTAAATGGGTTTTTACATCCCTAATTTGGACTCATGTATTGTGTAGATTATGTTTTTAGAGCAGGTTTGGAAAGGCATCTGGTTACTCTTGTCCGATATCTTTCTTTTTTCTGTTGCAATGGTAAGAAATTACTTAAAACTTTTCTTCATGTGTGGAGTACTTACTTTATATAATATTATTGACATAGGAGCTTGGAGTGAAAATACGTTGGATTATTTTCTGAGTACTAACCAGATTAAAACCAGAGATGGAGCAGAAATCATCTGGTACCATGCAGCAAACAATAAGTCACAAATGAAAGAAGCAATTCAAAGTAAGTACTCTTTGTGTATTTTTGACAGGGACCAAAACCCCAAATAAATAATCTTATGCTGAATAAAAATTTTATACAGAGAAAATTTATAAATTCACCCTCTTTATCGGTGGAAGAGAGATATGCCCAGTGGTTGCTCTCCTCCAGGTAACAATTATTTTCACTGAGCTTGATAATAAACAAAAGCATTTTTATGTAGAATAAAAAGTAATATTTAAGTGATTACAAGTGAAAACAGACAGATCAAAGTAAGTTACTAAACCAAAATAAACTAAACACACCTGCTATGACTTCTATACCATGCTGTGACGGGGCGCCTGCACCGCGCACTATGGCCCCCACCGGGCAGGTGTTGTTCGGGGCCAGCAGGGACGCACCCTGGTGATGTGCCATTTGCTCCACGCCACTCGGGGGTGGCGGCGCAGAGGCGTGGCACGGGGGAGAAGGGAAAGCACCTCCCCCCCCGGTAAGACGGGGCAGAGCGGAGGCGGCGGAGCGCAGGGCAGCGGTGACGCCATAGCCCCGCCCCGCGACGGCGGGAGGGACGTACCCTCTTCCCCGCCCCCTCCTCTGGGGGGGGGCGGAGACGGCACGGCATTGAAAAACGCCGCCGCCATTCCAAAGGGGGGGGGGGCGGATAAAGCCGTGGGAGGAAGCTGCCGCAGGGAGGGAAGCGGCGACCTGGGAGCCCAGGGAAGGAGGCGCGAGGCTGCGTGGGGGTACCGACCTCAGGAGGCCCAGGGGCAGGACAGCCCCTCCCCCCGGCCATCCTGTCCGCAAGAGGGAAGGTGAGCCCCCAGGAGTGGGGAAGCTCTGTAGGGGAAAGGAAGCAGCCCAGGGCAGAACCCGGAAGGGTTGGCGGGCTGACACGTTTCGGCGGGACGCCCCGTCAGCCGGACCGGGCCTTACCAGATCTGAGTCCTTAGGGCTCTGGGCTGGGGCCCGTGAGTGAGGGTGGGCCCGGGCCTCCCTTTCCCCCACCCCCCCATTATAGGAGGAGGGGCTGGGTGAAGTGCCGATGCCAAAGAAGGTGAACTGTCGCCGGGAAAGTTGAACAAGGAACCGCTAGAGACGGACGGCCCCCCTCTGAAGGGGGTCCGAACAATAGCAACCCCCAAAAGAGAGGGGGCAGAACGGGATAACTGGGTAGGGTCGTCACACGTGTGCTCCATTCCAACCATTTGGGTTGATTAGTGCTTACCACACCTTTTATCCTTTTTATGTACCAAAGTGTGTATTCAGCTACAGGATTTTCTTTTTCTTCAGTAAAGTGTTCCAGTTAAAGTACTCCTCCAAATTGTTTTAATCTTACTATTCACAGGTGGCCACTAATTGTGTGTTCCTTATTTCTGGGTGGCTAACTTGAGACCCTAGGGTTTGATTTGTGGATGTGTTGCACATTCACAACTATAACTGAAATCCATGAATGCTGTGCTTTGAACATATAAATCCTTGCTACTATGAAAAATCAGATCTTAGGCATCTCACATTGGACACCCAGGATTGGTGGACACTTTTGACTTAATTTATCTCTACCTCAGCTCTGCACTATAAAGTGGGCGTAATCCACCTCTGTCATCTGACAGGAGTGTTATCAAGGTAAATCAATTAATGTTTGTGAAGCATTTGGATTCTATAGTGATGAGTCCTGTAGAAAAGCCCATGGGTACATAAATAATTCCATATTCAGAGCACAGTTGGATAGTGTGCAGTAAATAAAAACTAGGGCCACATGTAGCACAATGGGGATATAACTAAATATTGAATAACTGTTCATCAAGTGAGCACCATCAGTCCTGTGCACTGAATATGGAAAAAATAATATGTAATCATATAATTAAATGCTATCATAATGCATACGTAGAAAGAGGTTGAATTAAGGTTGCACAGGCAATCTTAATTCTGGCATTTCCTAACTTTGGAGTGCTTGACTTTGTAACCTTATAATGTTGTTTTAATGTAGTTTTTTGTGTGTAATATGTAATGTACAAACACAAAATCTGCAAAGTTGGACCTGGACATGTCATCATATTAATGTTTTAAACAAACAGGTGTTGCTCATATGGTAGAAGCAGATATTCTTCTTTGTGGTGAGGAAGAAGGAAATGGTGAACCAATCATGGCTCATCCTCCTGAAACAAACAGTGACAACACATTACAGGAGTGGCTAAATGAGATTATAAACACTAAAAAAGGCATCAAGCTGGATTTTAAGAGGTATGTAAAAAGATTCACAAGGACTCTGCATTGTTATTATTTATTAATAGTAGGGCAAACTTCTGTTTACAGAACATTTATTAACTTTATTAGGGGGCTACGCCCTATGTTCACTAAGCGGGATACTACGGGGGATGGGGATGTTGGGTGCAGGGTAGCTGTGCAAAGACATCCCCACCCCGCTGTGGCCAGAGAGATGAATGGGGGGATGCTGCAGTGGCTGGGAAGGGGTTAGGCGGACAGAGGGCATGGGGTGCTGCCGGGGGTGGGTAAGGGAAGGGGCTGGTGCGGTGCAGGGGGTGGGGAATGTAGCAGAGACCAGGCAGGCACAGGATCGGGCTGGCAGGAAGCAGCAAGAGGGGGGAGCTGCAGGGCCCAGGCACAGGGAGGGGCAGGAGACGGAAGTTTGCCCCTTCAAAGGTACTTGGGGGGCTGGAAAAGGGTCTTTGAAAGGGAGCCTACCTAGGGACTGTGACATTGAATTCTCCCAACTGCAAGTGAAGTCTTTTGTAGATGTGCCTTGAATATTTAATATGTTATCAGAAAGTTTAGTGCTCTAAAAAAATCAGACCAATGCCATCAGAATTTACTTTTACTTTGACAAAACATTAAATAACTGGCGTGAGTCATTGTAACATCTCATATAAAACAAAAGGAAGTGAAAAATGCCATCCAAACGTTAAAAACTGGAAAAGATGCAGGTGAGTACCAAGTCACTGGGAAAATACAGAAAATTTGTGATAAGACAGTTCATAAAATCAACAAACTTTTCAGTAAAATTTGGGACCAGCAAAAACCTGCAGAACAATGAGGAAAAAGGCATTGTAGTCAAAATACCAAAAAAAAAAAAAGTGACCTAAATGACTGCTACAACTGGTGAGGTGTTATACTCCTTTCAGTGATAGGGTAAAGTCTTTTGCAGTAACTTTAAAGCAGACTAAAGTATTCCTGGAAGAATTCAGTGTCCAAAATTTAAAAAGTCTACACACAGTATTTTAAAGTTCTGCATATTTTAGTTGTAAAAATAACACATAATCAGACCAGTTTAATTTATTTTGGTAATGTATTTCAAAAAATCTGTCAGCAAGTATGTCTGTAACAATACAGAAAATAAAAAAAATTCAAGAAGTATTTTTTGACAAATACGTTTCACGTTAGGCATATTAATACAGAATTTTGAGTAATAATTCATTTAAACTACAATACGGGAATATATATTTCTCATACTTCTCAGAAATAGTACAAAAGGTTGAGGGGAGTCCAGGAGTAAGAGAGGAGCATATGGACAGGAAGGTAATTGCTGGGAAGGAGTCTGGATGTGAGCCTGGAGGGTTGTTGGGTGTGGGTGGGAGAAATATGGAAATCTTTTTTTGGGGGGAGGTGAGGGGGAGGGGATTGTTACAGAGCCTCTTCTATGCAGATCCTGACTGATGCCTAGCTTCTCTCATTCAGTCAGGCACATTTGCTGCTGTTCCCATGTATCCCTGTGCACCCCTCCTCCCCCATCCCCATGTATCCTTGCACCACTATTCCCATTCAGCCCTCACCCCAATCTCTCTCCCCAACTAGCCCTTCTGAACACTAGTATGTGAGATCACCCAACAGACCCATTTGTCCCATGCTGTCCATCCTCCCATGCGGGGGTGGCCCGTGGATACAGGCAACCTCGGCAGTCGCCTAGGGCGCCGCGTTCAACGCAGCGCCCAATGATGATGTCACGCTGTTGAGCGCTATGGAGGTGGGGGCACCGATCACGCATTCCGCCTAGGGCGCCAGTTGCCGGCAGCCTTCCTTGAGCCACTCCTGCTCCTGTGTCCCAGGCCTCCTGACCTGGCACCACGAGCAGGGCACTATGAAGAACACAACCTCTTTTCTCTTCTGTCTGCAGCTGGGGCTGCTCTGATGCTCTCTGTTCTGGCAGCACAGCAGCCTCTGGTAGTTGAAAGACATTCTGCTGCAGTTATGCATTTTCTGCAGAGAAAAAAAATTCCTCACAGGAATGAATTCTGTATGTGCATAGTGGCACAGAATTCTCCCAAAAATACTAAAAGAAACACCTAAGGTAAAGCTAAGGGAAGAGCAGACTGGATTTTGACTGAGAAGATCATGTGTAGTCCAGATTTTCACCCTAGATTAATTGAAGAGGGCATCGAATGGCAAAAAACATTAATCATTCAACCATTTAACTACATTTGACGGTTTCTATTGTGATTCACTCTGGAACATTTTGTCAGGAATCGTGACCTGCAGCAGAGCTAATCTCTGGGAAACTTGATTAGTACAGCTGGTCTGCAGCAGGTAGCCTGATTAGCTACAGTGCCTGGCTGGCTGCAAGGACCAGCAGACTCACCACCACCACCAGCAGTTTGCTGCTGTTTGGTGCTCATATATATGTACGTGTTCCTGCTCCCCTGTCTTTCCTCTGTTCTGCTGCTGCCTTGGACCCCTTCTTGCCTGCTATCCCATTCCTGACTTCCAGCTTGAACTATGTATCAGGCCCCCCCCCATGTTTTATGAAAACTGGCTCATGAATATGCATAACTCAAAGATGCTTTATGCAGAACAGGTGTTAAATCATTATAACATATCATTTTTAACTTTACAATCTGCTGAATTTGTATATCCTGTTTTTGTGTTACCATTCTTGTATGTGAAGTTAAGAATATGAAGTGTGAATCTGTTTTTTAATTCTAAATGTGCTAATGAGGGCATTAATGATCCTTTGGAACTTAATAGCTCAGTACTCAAACCAACTATCTGTGAATAGTTTTAGTCTTCCTGTAAGCCCAAACTGTGATTGGTTCTAAAAAGACATGTGACCATTGTCCCTGCTGCTGAAATCCATCTTGAATCTGGTATTTTTGGGGATAGGAAGCACTAAACAAAGGGCTCTGACCCTGGCGGAAAGTCTATTTAAGGAATGGAAAGCAATCAGGTTGTTGTCTTCAGCTGGCTTTTGAAATTGCCTCCCCACTCTAATATGATATACATGAAGATACCTTGACAAAGATAACTTGACAAAGAACTGTAACTAAAGAATAGTGATAGAGATGCAGCCGTGTTAGTCTGGTGTAGCTGAAACAAAAGACAGGACTATGCAGCACTTTAAAGACTAACAAGATGGTTTATTAGGTGATGAGCTTTCGTGGGCCAGACCCACTTCCTCAGATCAATTTGTGGAAGAAAATTGGCACGACCATATATACCAAAGTGATACAATCAAAAAAAAGTGTACACATATAAAATTGACAAATCAAATTTTAGAACAGAGTGGCGGTGAGGGGGGAAGGTTAGTGTCTGTGAGGTCTCAACAAAGATGCTAATTATCTCACCCATTACAAAGATAGCTTCCCCAATTATCACCCCTAATGTCATTACCTCACAGACACTAACCTTTCCCCCTCACCCCCACTCTGTTCTAAAATTTGATTTGTCAATTTTATATGTGTTCACTTTTTTTTTATTGTATCACTTTGGTATATATGGTCGTGCCAATTTTCTTCCACAAATTGATCTGAGGAAGTGGGTCTGGCCCACGAAAGCTCATCACCTAATAAACCATCTTGTTAGTCTTTAAAGTGCTGCATAGTCCTGTCTTTTGTAACTAAAGAGTGGAGGCAAAGTTGCTGAGACCTAGCCAGAAAAAGATCAACTCTGGCCTGGGATAAGAACAATTGTTTAGGATAAGAATTTTCATGTAACAAGTTTCTTAGTGCATTAGAATTACCTGGTATCTTGTTTATTTTAACTTAGTAACTTACTTTGATCTATCTGTTTTCACTTGCAATCACTTAAATCCTACTTTTTATACTTAATAAAAACATTTTTGTTAATTATCAAGACCAGTGTAAATAATTGTTGCCTTGCGGGGGCAACCATTGTGCATATCTCTTTAATTGATAAAGGGGCTAAACATCTTTGTGAGCTTTCTCTGTAAAAGTTTTACACCGAGTAAGATAGATTTATTCTGGGATTTTGGATTTCCTTACGGGTTGGTTTCCTGGGTGTTGTCAAAGTCCTGTATCGGAGTCCTCCCAGAGCTGAGTTCTATCAGTGTTTGTGTTGCTCTGGTGGGGGTCAATTACCTCAACTTTGTGCTTTGGCTGGGGAAAACCAGTACTTCTGGCCAAGCCAGACAGGGTAGTGAGAAGCCCCAGAGGTATGGTGACCATATGGCCCAAAAAATCTGGGACTGTCCCGATTTTTAATGTTTTTTCGGAGTGCCCCGGAAAACCCTATATTTGTCCTGGAAAAAAGGTCCCTCACTGCTTCTCCTCCTCCCCCCCCACCCCTCCCTGCGGGAGGAGTCAGGGATGCTTCCTGGACTTCCCTGTGGCTGGGGATGCAGCCAATAGAAGAAGCGGGAGGCGGTGCCTCTAGGAGCCTGGGAAGCCTGAGTGAGTGGCTGGGCTGTGGGCTGGGATGGACAAAGGGGAAAAGGAGGGAAGCGGCGCGCTCAAGAGCGTCCCGGTGGAGGGCGGGCGAGGAGCAGCTGGCCCGACTGAGCGGGGCCCCCTTCCTCCCCGGCTGAGCGGGGGATGAAAAGTAGCCCCCCACTATGGCCTGGCTGGGTGGGGGAGGGGAAGAGCCCCCTGCACAGCCCAGCTGGCAGGGGAAGGGACAAGCGGCCCCCCTGCGGCCCAGCTGGGAGGGGGGGGAGGTTGTGAAGAGCAGCCAAGCTGGAGGGCGGGGGGTGGGGAGAGCAGAACCCCTGTGGCCCGGCTGGGTGGGGGTGTATGTGTATGAATAGCGCCCTCCCCCCGCCCCGGGAGAGGGGAAGAGTGCCCTTCCTCCGGGGCCCAGCCCACTTTTTCAGATGACCAGAGCTGTGGGCTGTGCCCACGAAAGCTCATGATACCATCTACATGTTTTGTTAGTCTTTAAAGTGCTAACAGACTACTTGTTTTTAAAGTTTATCCTGTACAGATTAACTCAGCTACCCCTCCGAAGCTGATAAATAAAGAAAACATTGAAACCTTTTTGTGTTGGACATAAATTAATATTTTATTTTACTTAAAATGAAGTTTGATTAAGAGTTAAAATGCTCTACCTGTTTAATAATTTAAATTAAACCATTCTCTTTAGCTGCAGCACTAGAAAAATGGCTCAGGTGAAATGATGTAATTAACGGAGAGTTATCATGAGCAACTGGTGGTCCATGGAAAAGTTTGCATTGGCCTGTGGACCCCCTGGCTCAATAAGGTTGAGAATCACTGAAATAGAGGTACTCCTGGCCTCTCCCCCGGAGAGACCTCCCCAAGCTCTCTCTTCCTCCAGAAGAGCCCACAGAGAGATTGGGTCTGTTACCATAGTGGTGAAATCACTGTCACTTGGTGTGGATGATGGGCAGACTTTTTGTGAGTCTTCCTCATCATCCCTTTTGATGATTTTTTTTAAACAATGTGTTAAGATGCCAGATGAAAACACTTGGTGCATCCATAGAGATGCAGGATGTATTGTCTCTCTTCAGAGAGGGTTGTGTCATGGTGAAAAAGCCCTTTGTGAGCTCTGTGAAGAGGTGAGATGTTTTGACTTCCAACTTCAAAGGAATTTGTTCTGTCTTTGGGCTGCAAGTTGCCTAGACTTGAATGGAGTTAGCTGGGACAACACATTTCTGAGTTATTCTGACGCGAAGTGAAATTTGTGCTAAAGACCCACGTTCAGTGAGAGAAAGCACTATTGTCAGAAGTAAATTCAAAGTTTCTCCAAATTTCTTCAAAGATCATCTCTGCCAGGCAGTGGGGCTTTGACTGATTGGTTTCTTATATTTTTGAAGGATGACTAAATATTACCTGGATCTTCTTGGGTAATATCAACAGATTGCTTTGTGCCCAATCCTAGCTTAAAATTAAATAGGATAAGGCGCTTTGGAAGTAGGTTGGGAAGTGGTCTCATTTGGCAATTATTATTAGCTATTATTTACATAATATAGGCATTGCCATCATGGTATTGACATATACATTTCTCAGTAGCTTTACATATAAATAACCCAGCCCCATTGATCTCCATGGGCAATATACCTTTCAACCAGTGGTAGTGAGGGTTAGTGACATGGTCTTCTCCACGCTGTAATTGTCATGGTTCAGTATTGTCATTCTGGCTTGTGGAAATTGAGGACACTTGATAATTTTGCAGTAACTTCAAAAAAATGCAGTTGCAATACATCTCTTTGGGGATGTAAAATCCCATTAATCAGTTAACTGGTTAATGTTAGGTCACACTGGGGCTGTCACTGGCTCCCAGCCCCTTCTGGAGCAGCCCTTGTCCATAGCAAGCTGGAGTCCCCAGGGAGAGAGGCTGCTCTGGATACTGGCGCAGTTCGTGCCTGTGGGGCCCCTGAGTTTCCCAGAGACAGGGGCTGATCTGGATGAGCACAACCCCTGTTGGCAGCAGGCCCTCTGTGACCCTGGAGCAGCTCCCTTCCTGAAGTAGGTGGGGAGCTGCTTCAGCCCCCTCTGATTACCAGTTAATTGGAACCAGTAGGCAACATCCATTAAGAGGACTATGGACCCATGAAATTTGTGGGATAGTTCTGGATGATTCCCAGGCTCTGAGTCAAATGGGGCTGCATCTGCACTGCAAAGTAATAGGTCTTAGATCCTTGATCTCATCTTGAATCGAGGTTAGACCCGTAGCACTGCAGTGTCATGGGAGCCTAGGTCTGTACCCTGGGTTAATGCAATTGCAGTGTAGTTGCATGGGGGGCTTCTGCGGGGCCCAAATCCATCCCTATATGCAGAGGATGGTGGGAGGAGTTCTTAGAGGGGTCACATGACACCCTTAACTTCCGGTCATGTGTTCGTGACCCCGGAAATACTTTCCTAGGGGTGGGACTTCCTGTGCCAGGTGGGTGGGGCCTAAGGGGCAAGGGGCATGGCCAGTGGTTTCAGGGGGTGTGGCCAAGGTGTCCCTATTTTTGGTTTAGAAAATATGGTCACTGCACCCAGAGGGCAGGAAAACAGGTGTCAGTGGCATGATCAGTACATCGGGTGACAGTTCCAAGAGGACCTCTGTGATCCAACCCATCACACTGTGGCTTTGCTTCTGATTGCTAGCTACATACTAGGGATGTAATAGGATAACCGTATATATGGTTAACCGATAATCTTGGTTACACACAGTCTTCCAGTCTGCCCCACTCTTGGGGGGCCAACTGTAATCCATTGCTGCTGGCTCTATGTCCTGCTGCGAGAGTAACCTGAGAGATGCTGCTCTTTTGGACAGTAGTTCTTTGGATAAAGATGTTCAAATATTAGAGAGATATACTGGAACCTTTTGTATATTTCTCCTGTTGGTTATTTCTTTAATCTTTGCCAGCAGCATGATTGACCATGTAGTTCCGCTTTGGACACTGGCATAATTGAGGCAGGTTCCCACTCTGGTCAGGAAGGGTTTTTTTTTTTTTTTTTTTTAATTTACCTACTATTTAAGTTATATAAACATGCTGTTATATATACTCAGTTAACTTAAGAGGAGTTGTTTTAGATCTTTAATGGATATAGTTTTCTTTCTTGGTTAATATTTTAGCTTTTTTTCTGCTTACATATCACGTACTTTCATTAGGAATCAATAGGATACTTTCCTTTTGTTTAGATAAGTTTCTTATACATTGAGGGTCTGTCTACAGTACAGCTGCTACAGTGCTGCCGCTGTGCTGTAATGTGGATGCTTTCTAGATCAACTGAAGGATTTTTTTTTCTGTAGTTGTAATTAATCCACCTCACCAAGAGATAGTAGCTTGGCTTACAGAAGAGTTCTTCCCATAATGCTGATCTCCATCTTCCACTTGTAAAATTTTTGCACAAGAACATTCATGCTTTTTCCCTTGCTGCCCCTCCTATTTGGGAGATGGTCCCAGTAAGCATCCACAAAAATCAACTCCTTTCCTTCTCAAAATACCTCCTTAAAACTCTCTTTTGCCATGATGCCTACAAACATTTTGTTTAATATGTAAATTATATACTCTTTGGGCTGTCTTTTTGGTTTTTTGTAGCACCAAGCACGATAGGGTGCTAGTCCATGATCAGAGCTCCTAGGCACTGCAGTAATACAAATAATATCAGTTTGGGCCTTATGTGCTGCTTAATTCCAAGAGCTTGGAATATTAAGGTAAAAACAGGAATATTCAAGCAGAGGCTCCAACTGTGATATGTTTCTTGGGGGAAAATTTTCCCCCTTTTGTCTAGGTAAATCTGCAAGCTTTTAAAGGATATTCTGAGAAGCATGCTTGTGAATGAGGTAGGGAATAGTAGATGGAGGTATCTCATTAAACAGGAGAAGGTGGGGGTTTCAAGCAAGGCACAATGAACAGGAAGACGTCTTGATTCATCAGGCAGGTTACCCTAGAGCAGGGCTACTCAACACATGGCATGCAGCCCATTTGTTTGCAACCTGTGGTGCGCTTTGGGTTTATGCGCGGTTCAACATGGGGCCCGTGGGTGGGATCCTTTGAGCATGATCTCCGTGGGGAACCTGCTCCATAATAGCGAGGCATCTCCTAGGTGGGGTGAGCATTGAAAGATGCAAGTGGACGGGCTGGCTGGAACAAACAGGTACAGGGTGTCGGCGTTTCTAGCCCCAGGGTGGAGGTGCCAGGAACGTTAGGGCATTGTGGGAAGTGCTGGCTGCTTAGGCTCCTGGGCAGAGCCTGAGAGGTGCTGACTAGCTCACACTGGCCATGTTTGTATCCTGCGCTGTGGCCAGGAAGCCCTGCCTCCATCCTGCATGGAGCGACGGACTCCCACTTGGGGACGTCAGCCCTATTGGGAATCCAGGACGGGGCTCCCAGGCACCTGTCGTTTTTCACCTCTCGTGTCTGGCATGAGTTGCCCAGCCAGGTTGCAGCGCTGTGGCTTGGAAACTTTTCTTTTTACAGTAAAATCACTCCAAGAATCACACAACCTGAAGCTTCGAGCTAAACACCTAAAACTTTGATATACAATTTTCTTTGTATAAGAAGCATTAAAAGTGGCAACAAAGAAGAGATGCTTGTTGGATGAACACTGGGGTTTCAGCCCTGTTTGTGAGATAGAATTTGCTTTTGCAGAGAGAAATGGAAAACCAATGTGTCGTCTTTGTCAAAAGACTATTGCTGCATTAAAGAAAACAAACCGGCAATGGTACCATGAATTTTATCACCCTGAGTTCAAAGACTTGTATCCACCTGACAGCAATTTAAGAAAAACTAAGATACATTTCTTACTGGAAGGTTACCATACTCAACAAGATATGTTCCCTTCACAAGTTTGCAGACGCAATCTTCTCATTAATTGTACTTATACTCCAGTAAATTCCAGTACTGTATTGGCAATTTTTGTTTGATTTGTTAAAATTGAGAAGCCAAAACAAAAAAGTAGTTCTCTTGATACGTGTTTTAGTAGTTAAAATTTTTGGATTGTCATTGCTCATTTAAAGTACTGTCATATGGGTAGAAATTGGGTAAATATTGCATTTTATTAATATTGGCAGAACTGATTTAAATGGGACCTGCGTCTTGTGTAGTCTTGCCTTAATTTTTGTATTCATGCCCATCAGTGTGAAAAACTATTTTCATATATATTTGCATGTATATGCAACCACACTTAAGGTGCGGCCCTCGCCATATACTGTGAGTATCATTGTGGTCCCTGGGGCTTTCAGAGTTGAGTAGCCCTTCCCTAGAACTCTCAGTGAGCATGAAGTATTTAATAATACATATCATGCAACAGTGCAGTATAAGATTTACCCGCATGAGGTTTGTAATTTAGATATGATTGGGATGAAGCTTTATAAATGAGGTCCCTGGCAGCTGATTAACAGCATTGCCTAAACTAACCCAAGCTTGTAGAAACAGTTTCAATAGAGTATGTATGTATTGTATTTTTTTTTGTCATATCACTAGGAATCTATGCATTTATCTTTATAGTTTAGCAGCAGTTCAGCCCTCTATGATGCTTCTTGAAGGCATAAAGTTGCATCTGAAGCGACCTGTCTGGATTAATGCAGACATACTACCTGGACCTAATGGAAGTAATGCTGTTGTGGATGCAAAAACATTTCTAGACACCGTAACTTCATTCTTCCCAGATGTGACCTTATCTTTGGGCTGGACAACTGGGTGGCACCCTCATCAATGCAATAAAGGTAAATATGGAAGATGTACACGCTACAAGGCTTAGTTTTCTCATTTGCCTCAATTACATGCAAATTGTTTTGTCTTCAGTGTTAGTTTTTAAAAAACGTAATTCATATAAATAGACTAATGGACAATTTTACTAAATGTATGTCATTTTGCAGTTTATTTTGTATAGAGGTGGAAAACATGGTTTATGAATGTATATAGATCCACTGTATTTCTGTTGCTGAAGTTCACTATTTATTTATTTGACCTTCAGGGCTTTTATAGTGCTGAGGTCAATCCTTTCAGCTGTCAATATTCAGTCTCATTTTGGACAAAACTCCCGCTGAATTACTGCAAGATCAAGATCTTAGTTATGAATGTTCCATGAAATTTATCCTTGTTTAGACTTCTGCAATATTTAGGAACAATGAGATGGTGCTAAACATAATTCAAACAAGGTCCTAGTATATGACCCGCTTTCTAATTTTTTTAATTTTGTGAATCTAAATACTTTGCAAGAGTTTTGTAAATCAGGCCATGTTCACTCCTGCATTCCGATTATCCATGAAATTTTAAAAAGTGAAAACAAATCTGACTATCTAAGGAAGTGTAAGACAAGTTTAAGTATTTAATTACAGTTCATTTTATGCATACTGATATTACTAAGACAGGAGCTTTTGTTTCACTCTTACCTCACTTTATAATGAATATAAAAAAGTAGTTGATCTTCTATGTATGCATCTGTTTATTTTCACACCAAATGACCTTTCCTTCAAAGATAGTAGGAAGACTTTTTTCTAAGTTGACAAATGGAAACTGAAGGCTTATGATGTATGCACTTATAAAAAACAGCAAAACCAATACTGAGCAGCCTAAGACACCGAAGATAACATTTAATTTGGCCAACTTAACACAGGTATAGGGGATAGGTACGACATAACTAGTACTGGACACAAATTCGAACTGATTGTTTCTGCTTTTGTGGAGATATTACGTGATTTTCGTGTAACTTCCTTTTCAGAAGTGGCATAATATGTTAGAAAGAGGAATGTTACAGTGAGATAAGGTGACAGTTAACTATGTCTTGCCCTTGCCAGTAGCCTAGGTTGGTTTTTATCTTCCTGTAATCCAGTTATAATGCTGCTGTTGTGATGTTTAGGCAGGAGCAGCTATTTATGCTTGTGTAACAAGACTGTCTGATACTTCTCTCTCCCGCTCTCTGCAGCACAGCATCCTAGAGTGCATTGCCCCAAGAGGTGATGTTGGTACTCTACCTGGACATTTAATTCCCTCCTTGGGCACTATGGGATATCAACCCAGATTTTTTCCCTCAGGCTACGTCTACACTGCAGCCTTTGTTGGCAGAGACAATGCAAATGAAGCAGTCATTAGCATTTCTCGCGCTCTCATTTGCATAGTCTCTTCTGATCTGTTTTGTGGAAGAGGTTTTTGAGCAAAAAAAGTAGTCAAAGGCTGCAGTGTAGATGTAGCCTCAGAGTACCTTGTTCAAACAAAAGAGCAGTGTGATGGTTGTGAATGCACAAACACAGTGGATGATGCATGGCTGTTTGTGCAAAATGTGATTGTATGGGTATACTGTAACTAGATATTTGAAGTGGTTATTACCTACATATTATATCACATTTTCTCCAAAACGTTTACAAACACTGATGCATCTTCACCAGTGACAGCAACAGTGAAACCACTGATGTAAACAAGATGCTCCTGGCCTATAGTGTTTTTACCATTGTGATGTTATAGGTGGCACAAATAACAATGCCTGTAGTTAAGGTTACCTTACGCTTTCCATTATAACGGTTTTCACCTGATCTATAATTTTGCCATACTTCAGCCATTCAAGCTGAACTTTTCTGTGCTGGGTTTCTGCCTCAGGAAGATTTATTTTTTGAGGGAGGAGTTTTAACCATAATGCTCAACTAGTATCTCTGTGCTTTGAAACATAGACTTGAACTTTGGGACAGGGATGACTTGTAAATCACTGGTTGCACATGTTTAATAGAGATATGTTAGAGTTTGGCTTTCAAGTTCTGCAAAGATTCTATCTGCATTAAGTGTGTGCTGTCTACACTGCCTGGGAGGATAGGAGTAGTAGGAGGGACAGGGGATTGGCAGGAGCTGGGGGATAGCACTAGGGCACAGAGGCAGGAAGTGCAAATAAGAATAGAAGGAAAGGTGTGGAAGGATGATGTAGCGGAAATGGGTCTGTAATCACTGACCCTACAGATGCTAGAATTAAATCCATTAGTCTCCATATTCATTTTCTGTGCAATCTGCTGGCAAAGTGTCTCTCCTTTTTCCCTAAGTGGCAGGTCCACATAGCTTTCTGCTGTTACCAGTTAATCACCTCAAGTGGCAGAGGACTGTGCTGTGGATCTAAATGTCCCAACCTTCCTGCTAAGCCATATTGAGAGATCAGTCTTGTTTCATATGATAATAAAAACGTAAATTGAAAAATAAGCACTGGAAATTACATCTCAAAAACTATATTAAAAATGAATTATCTTTGCAAATCCAAGCCCTGAGAAGCTAGGAAATGGCAAAATTAGGATTGTATATGCACAATGGACATGCACATTATGACAGGGGTTCACAAATTTCCTACTCAATGAGACCCACGGACTGCATTTTATTTTATTTTATTTTTTTTTAAGGCTCCGCCATTAATCCTCCTCCTTGTTCCCTTTCTCAGCCCTTCAGCTCCCTGTTCCCATCCCCCCATGCAGCCTGTCCCTGTCCCTAGGTCTTTTGCTTAGATCCCCCTTGTTGTTGCTCTTTCAGCCTTGCCCCTTTCTGCAGCTCCAGATGGCTCCTCTCTTTCTGTGGCAGCGCTGTAATAGCTACCAGGCTGCTGTCTGTCTGCTGGCCCTGACCACTTCCTCAGCCCTACTGCTGCCCATATCCCAAGAGTAGGCAACAATTTTCACAGGGGGGCCACTTAGTATATTTTAGTACATGGGCACAGGTCAGCTCCACTTCTGGAAGGGGCGGGGCATGTGGTGGAAGGGGCTGGGCTGGGGACTAGCCTCCCTCCCGGAGTAGTCTGGGGTTGGAGTCTTTGAAGTAAAAACAGAGCAAAGGGCTTGCGGATCCTGGCCCAGCCACTACTACATTGTCTGGCAGCTGCCCAGGGTTGCTGCAGTTATTTAAAGGGCTCACATGTCCGTCCCCTTCTGGGGTAGCACAGTGACTGGTGAGCCCTTTAAATAGCTGCAGCAACCTTGTGTGGCTCCCAGGCAACATGTTAGCAGCGGTGCTGGGAGCTGGAAGCCCTTTAAATAGCAACAATTAAAAAGGCTTTTGACTCCAGCCCCTGCTGAGGTAGTGCTGCGACCAGCATCTATGAACCATTTAAATAGGATCCTGCTGCCTGAGCCACGGCCTGAAAATTGGGTGGCACAGTTAGCAGGATGTGAATAGAAAGTGGCCAGATGCAGTCCGCGGCCTAGATCAAAATGTTAGGGGGGCCAGATCCAGTTCCCAGGCTGAATTTTGCCCAGCCCTGCCGTATCCTGTTGTCCAGTCGAAGTGAGCCAGGGATCTGGGCAGCAGTAGCCCAGATGAAGTGGCTGGAGTAAGCAAGCAAACAGCTTCCTGTCCCTGCCCTGTGTGTGTGTGCCCACAAGTTCTCAGTTTACTTCTTCTTCCTTTCCCCCCTCCTTCCCATGTGCTCTCACTTCCCTTGGGCTCCAGAGAGCGGCAACATGGAACTTTGTGCAGGACAGGCTGCTGACTGCACTTTTCTGGCCCTGGCTACTTCCTTCCCTCTTTTGCCTGATTTCAGCTTCCCAGGAGAAGTGTGGGTCTGGGTGTAGGTGGAATGCCTATGGGCATGTGCAACATACCGAGACCCTTCCTGCCACCCTCTGGTGATTTGGGACCTGTCATCCACTTTATTATGATTCAGCCTTTGATTATATTATCATGTACTATTTTTTCCACAAACACCCATATTTTGTTCAGTATGGATGGCAGTATTGTCTGTGTAGGTCCCTTTTTCATGTGTTGCAGATTAGAGAATGAAGCAGGGAATTGCAGGAAAAGAAAGATGATACCATGGTTAAGGTATGGTTGAATGCTGCCTTGGAGAGCTGGATTCTACCTATGCTACAGAGTTCATGTTTGACTGAAATAAAAATTGTCACAGATAGGTATTTTTGTATGCCTTTTCTGGGTACTTTAAACACTAGAGCTGTAACTTGGGGGGGGGGGTGTCTGCTCTGAAAGAGCTATATAATGCTATGTACTCTGAAAAGCCAGGGCCTAGGCTTCTTAAATTGGATACCTAAAATAAATGTATGCTTCTGACAGTTTAATCTCTGTGCATCCATTCTCCATATGTAAAATGAGGATATTGTCATCTAATCTCACAAGAGTGCTGTGAAAATAAATTGGCTAGTATTTGTAAAGAGCTAAGATATAATGAAAACACCATAGAAAAGCCCACAACAAAGTGAATACTTTGTATTCAGTGCAGGATTTGGATGGTATACAGTAAATGCTGTCTGAGTTCTTGTATTGGAAGATAAAAAGAAATTTAATAGCTACATGTTTGTTGAGCATCTTGAATACTGTGCACTGAGTTAGATAGGTTTTTCTATGGAAAAAATAGTAATTAAAATAATTACAATACATAGTCACAAAGGAACCAGATTAAGGTTCTATCCGCAACATTAATTCTTGCTTTTATTTAACTTTTGAGTGACTGCGTTTGCAAAATTGTCTTTACATGGGCATCTGGGATTGTGGTTTTTTATTATTTAATTTTCTATAATATAGTTATGTGCTTATGGTCGTGTAGGAGATCTGTGGTAAACCTGGAAAAAGAACAAAGATACTCAATTCCTTGCTCTTTGCTTCAAGCATAAGACCATTCCTCCTCCTTTAATAAGTTCTCATACAAAATCCTGAATACATGAAGATTATTTTGTATTCATTTGTGCCCCTCAGAGATTGTGCATGTATGAAAATCACATCCATTTTGATCTGAGGCTCCAGTTCCACAAATATCTGTATTTAACTTGCAGCACCTAAATAGCCCCGTTGAAGTAAAAAAAAAAGGATCAGAACTGATGACTGCACATACCTATGGTTCATTGTGGCATAATCACACCTTGCGGTGATATGTTCAAAACTGTTACTGAAACTTTTATTGTGGATGTGATGAAATGTTGCTCGAAAGAAGCATTATAGTTACTACCAAGTTATTATTTAATTTCAATTTGTGATGCAAAAATTATTCAGATGATGTTCTAGCCACCTGGAAGTTTTTAATATATGATACTGTCCAGTGGTATATACAAGAGCTAAGAAAAGCAGCTGGTATGGCCAGTTGTAACTTCAGTATCTGTGCAGGGGATAGTTGTCGTTGTGTGTCTGTCTCTCTCTCTCTCTCTCTCTCTCTCACACACAGCTTTTTTATCGAATATTTTTAAAAAAAATCAGTTGGTATTCATTGTATTCATCACGCTGTGACTGATTAACCACACAGAAAAATATTACCGTAGTAGCTGCAGGGAAGATTTTCTATTGCATATAGAACTTAATGAACAAACAAAAAAACAATTTTACTAGCTTTGAAGCTTGCAAAAATAGATGTTAAAAATAAGCAATTTTAAGTGTTAAATTGCTTTCTTTTAAATATACTTTCTCCAAGCCCTAACTAAAATAATTGTTGCCAACTCATATCTGTATAACTTAATATCAGTTGTTTTTTTTAGCCTACATCTCTATTGTTTTTTTTAGTCTTCCTGAAAGTCTTAGAATTACCTTTTTCTTCTTTTTTCGAAGAGTTTTTTGGTTTTAAATGGTTGATGTCATGATAAAAACCATATCTACATTAAAGTCAGTTTTAGAATTCCCACTTATTTCATTAGAGCCAGGAATCCATCATATTTTAATATTTCTTTGACAATATTACAAGTAACACGAGTAACTTAAACACATACTTTATAAATATAAGTGCATTTTTCACTATTTATGTAGATATTTTCTTTTGGCATTTTTCTGAACTTAGTGACTTCATAATCATGTTTTGTTTAATTTCATTTTTACAAATAGCATATTTTCATGAAATCCACATATTGACAGTATGGAACAATGGTATATTGTTAAATGTAATTATTTTATTAATCATGAACACTTTATAATCTGACAGGAATTTGGAGAGTTTCATAATACCACATCAAATGATCTTTTCAATAGGATACAGTTGGGCAATGGTGAAAGAGATGGCTCAGATATGTGGAGCACTTACTCAACCTGTAACATTTCCTGTAAGAGCATCTTTGTTACAACAGTCAAAATCTGAGTTGCTCTGGTTATTACAAAAGTCAAACAGGTAAGTCTGAGGATTTCTAATTTAGTCACTTGCATGATAAAGACAGATACTAGTCAGCTGTTATACATTTATTATGTGCAAAAATGTTACAAGCCATATTTTAAGCTTCAAAAAGATTTTTTTAATTACTTTTTAAATTTTGTTTTGTCATTTACATTCAAGATAGATACTACATTATCAATAAAAGAGAAAAATGAAATTATTTTTAAATGGAAATTTTCCCCATAAAATATATGGATTAAAGATATTCTGTCTGCTGAAATAAAGTGGGCACAATTTATATGTGTATAAAGTATTAAAAATCTACAAAACTTATTTTTCAAATTCCTTCATAACTGAATCTTTAAAGGCTTGAAACTAAGGCACATTGCACTGAGTTCCATCACAAAGACTTCTCAACTCTACTTTAGTGAGTAGACTAAGTAGTTTAATTTCATGATTTTAAATCAGTTCAAACCAATTTAATTGTCACATTTTGTACGTACTTCATACTAAATTGTGTATACATTTCATGATCATTTGACATAAATACTTAAAATATGAGGATGTTTAAATGGAAGTTCAAGCGATTGCTCTGAAGGCAGTGAGTTTTGTGTAGATACCTGAAAGATTTTATTTTTATTGTTTTTGAAACATTGATTCATATTTCTATTACAAACTGTTTCTTAGAAATTCATAGTAATTTTATAGGAAAAGAAATATGGTACAATAAATGTATGCCCAGATTTCTGAAGAGACGATTTTTTCAATTACTTTCCTTTTTTATCTAATCCTTGGTAGGCCTATGCATATTCTATTGGTATACATTTACTATTTTAATTTACTACAGTGGTTCCTACAAATTCCAACCATGATCAGGGCCTCAGTATGCTAGGCACAGTACCAATACTGTACAAATGACTGTTAGACTTGCTACAGGGGCCTTATGGGATGGGGGGAACAGGCAGAACCAAACACAGAATTGATATACAATACTCTAAGTACATTTTATTGCTTATAAAATGAACCTTATTTACTCCACATTTATATCCCAAATAACACTACATCAGAGTTTGTTGTCAGGAGTTCCAATGGTTAGTTGGGGTTTAGTTCAGTTACAAGGTGCAGGAAGTCAACAAATATCACATCATATTTAAACAGGACTTTGGATTGTTGAAAGACTCCAACTTGCAAATGTGTGAAGTTTCATTATTATTAACTTTGATGTTATTAGTCTTTTTGTTTTTGTTGCCTTTTACTCACACAATTCCAAAGGGACAGTTCTGGGCATGTCGCCATGATTCAACACATGCCATTTTCTTCAATTCTTACAACTTTTTAGCAGTTCACCTGGTGGTTTTTTTATTTGCTAATTCTTTATTTTACTTTGCCCTGCCTTGAAGAGCTCTTCAGTGTCACAAGATAACAAATCTTAAATCTGTCATTTGATACAGGACTGAATATTGACCATCTTGGGCCTTCGGCCAATATAATTTTGGAGTGTGGTGGGAGGGTAAAGATTTACACATTTATTGGTGTAGAACAGGGGTGGGGAATCTAAGGCCTGGGGGCTAGATGCAGCTCCTGGGTTGCCTGGATCTGGCCCCTGAGGCTTAGGGCCTCCCCCAGCATTGAGGAGCACACAGTGTCACCTTCCCCCAGCCCTCCAGTCCCTGACTGATTTTTCAGTGGCCCATGACCCTAAAAAGGTTCCCCATCCCTGATGTAGAAGAAAAATATATTTCACTTTTTTATTTTGTATTTTTATATAATGGTTTTGTGTGTGTCTCTTTTTTTTTTAAATAAAATTAATTCAGGACAGATTAGTTTGTGAGAAAGGTATAGGTGAGGTGGTCCAGGTGGATAATAAATTCAATTAATCATATACCTTTGCAGTTCTTGTGTGATAAAACCACTATAGTTAAGATTGCATAACATTTTTCATAACACTTTGTTTTAGTTATTTATTGCTTTGTTAAACTTTGACTAATCAGTACATTAGCTCATATAACCATTTGCCTAGTTTTACAATAGACTACAGAAAAAGCATTAGAAAAGTCAGTATAAACTAAAATTTCATACAATGATTTGTTTAAACTGCTCTGTGTACTATACACTGAAATGAAAGTAAAATGTGTTTATTTCAGTTGATTTATTTTATAATGACATACTAAAAATAAGAAAGTAGGCAGTTTTTCAGTAATAGTGTTCTTTGAGACTCTTGTATTTTTATTTCTGATTTTCCAAGCAAGTAGTTTTTAAAGGAGCTGATCTTTTTTCATAGTATGTAGCATTTTATAGCACTATATATGAATAATGCATAGTGCCAATTGAATTCAGTTTTCCCAATAAGATTCAGGAGTATGGCAAATACAGCTCCAGGTATCTCAAGATAAACTTCCAGAAACTGTCGCAACACTATCATTAATCACTTATTAAATGTTTGGTTTGAATTACTTAGCAGGGATAGAATGGTTAGCACAAAAAGAAATATTGACTAGCTACCATTGAGCATCATCTGTATTGTGGTCCGGTGGGGAAAATAGTATGTGATCATGTAATTAAAGACAGCATCAAATTGCACAGGCACAAGTGTGCAAGTATTAACAGTGCCCAAACAACCCTAATTCTGTTATTTCCTAACTTCAGTGCTTGAATTTCTAATCTTACCATCCGTCAGTTTTTTATATGTAATTGTATCTGAAATTAAGATACAAGTCCTAGTAGTCTTTTCTGTGTGCTTTGTGCTCTGATAAGTAATTTTAATAACTCTGTTAAAACAGGTACAGTCTGACTGTTTGGACAGGAAGGCAAGATGAGTACTTCATAGAAGACCTGCTTTACATCAGAGAGACCTTTGATAAAAGTAGGGTTTATTATGATATTTTGGAACCACAAAACTCTGAATTCAGAAAGGCCATAGGACTAGAAGCATGAATACAAAGGAAATACACTCACACTGTAAACAATAAATGAAACAATGAATTCACACTGCTGTGGCACTTTTGGGTAATATTGATCGCTAATTTGGCTCCTGAACATAAGAACGGCCATAGTGGGTCAGACCAAAGGTCCATCTAGCCCTGTATCTTGTCTGCTGACAGTGGACAATGAGAGATGCACCAGAGGGAGTAAACTACAGGTAATCATCATGTGATCCCTCTCCTGTCATCTATTTCCAGACAAACAGAGGCTACGGACACCATTCCTACCCATCCTGGCTAATAACCATTGATGGATCTAACCTCCAAGAATTTATTTACCCCTTTTTTGAACCCTGTTAAAGTTCTTCATAACATCCTCTGACAAGGAGTTCCACAGGTTGATTGTGGCTGCGTCTATACTTCAAGCCTCTTCCGCAAGAGGAAAGCAAATGAAGCACTCATTTGCATAGGTTGCACTCTCATTTGCATTTCTTCTTTGGATCCCTTTTGCGCAAGAGGTTTTTGCGCAAAAAAGAGCTGTATAGAAAAAACCTCTTTGCGCAAAGCTGTCCCTCCTCAAAACATTTACACCATAATAAAAAAATCTGTTGTAATTTGCTACTTTTGTTATTTCAGTGCAAGTCTGTAGGGGAACACTTACTTTGGAGTAAGAACATTGAAATAGAACACTTATTCCTAAGTTCATATTACTCCAAAATTTGTATCAGAGAATCCCCAATTATGGCCTGGTATATTTTCAGAGAGCAGGTTTCCTGGTGGGTTCACAGCAGGCTACTGCTGAAGTGAGGAGCTGTCGCTGACATGAGCACTCTCATTACAGTATCATTTCTCTTACATTCACTACTATATTGCTATTTGTGTATACCAATGTGCTTGCAGGTTCATTTGATCCCTAAATGCTATTGTTGGTCATATTTCACATTGAATACTTACTGTACTAACTGCTGCTTGCAAACCAATGACATTAAATAAAACATCCTTTACTTTAGCATTGTTATGAATCTATTTTATTAATTTTTATATTATTTTGTCCATTTGCAGGCATGCTATGCTATCAAAGCACATGAAGGATTTTACCCTAAAACTTATGTACAGTTATTTATTCCTGTGTAATTCTGTGCACAGATCTCTCCTCTTTTGTACCATAGCATAGGTTTACCTTTCCCTGGGCCATCATCTATAATGATCTTATAGTTTTCTGTGCCAGTGACATACCAATTATATTTGACCCATGTTTCTCTCTTAGAGCATGTCTACACTAGGAAATTATTTCAAAATAACTTATTTCAAAACAATAACTCCCAAAATAACTGTTTCAAAATAGCATGTCCACACTGCATGGAAGCCTCGAAATTGGTCTGATGCAGGCTCCCTTAATGTGGACGCACAACCTTATCTTAGAACCCCAGGAATCACTGGGGAGTGTTGTTGGGTCAGGTTTTCCTGCTGTGGTGTCCTAACAGGTTTCTTGCTCCGTGAGTGATAACCAGAAGGCTGCCTGCGTGTGTGTTAAATGATGTGTACTGTGTTGACTTATTCAGCAGACCCCTACAGAGTCCTCCAAAGACCAAAATCAGATAAAGAGGTGTTGGGCCAGGTTTGTTGTTAAGCGAAGTACAGTAATAGTTGTCAGTAGACTCTACCAAATCACTACACACATGGTCTTGTAACAATGGACTCAGCTCAACCAGTGGGAAACTCCCACTGTCCCCTGGCTGGACAAAGTCCCCCCAACACACCACTTTATATACAGGTACAAACAAGTTACACATCACTCATGATGTGTCAGATTACCACCCTCTGACGCTACTTAGATACCACCCATCACCCTGTACCTCATAGTTTGATTAAATCAGCTCTATCCATCATGTTATCCATTTTAGACCCTTTCCTGAACCTGAGTCTGTATCTGTGGGGAATGTTGGGTACCGTCTTTTTTTTGTAATGAGCTTGTGGTATCATGTGCTTTCAACTATGACCAGTAACAATTAGTGTTCTACACTAATATTCGCCCTGATTATTCCATAAGACCCTGCCCTCCATCCATCAAGTCAAGCTAGACATTATTTAGTTGGTATTTTATATTAATTGATATTGGGCTAGTTTGGGACATTGGCATTTTCACCTCCTCTGGATTAACACTATTGGGACCAAAAGTCTTCCACGTGAGTGCAAAAATAGCTGTGGATTGTCCCCATAGCTGGCATCTCCTCCTCTTCTAGCTCTTTGTGTATGCCATTATCTTCATCTTTTGCAGCTGTTATTAATTCTAATAGTCCTTCTTGGGCATCTCTAACATCTCATGAAGAAGTGGGTTGTGCCCACGAAAGCTCATGATACCATCCACATTTTTTGTTAGTTTCTAAGGTGCTGCAAGACTATTTTTTGTTTTTTAAGTATCTCCTGGTCACTTAATTCCGGGAGGTCCTCAGACCTTTTTGTTACTTTGTTTTTTTCCTTTCACACTTTTCCCCCTCCCTTTTTAGGACTTGTATTTCATTAATGTATTGTCCATAGAATACTTTTTACAGGATCTATTGAGCGTTGCATCACTTGGAGAGTATCAGTCCCTACTATTCCAGGTCCACTTACGCTTAGTTTCATGATTCCAAAATACGCATTATTTTTTGTTTCTTGTGCCAGCTATCAGTGGAACACTCTATGGAATTTTGCTTGTTATTCCCTGTGCCTCCATATTCCTGGTATTTCTGAAGAAGTATGTAGAAGAAAGTGTGTTGAATTACATATATTGTTCAACACTGAATATGTAGATACAATGTTTACATAACAATAGTTGTCAATTTTTGTCTTTATTTACATCTACTAGCTGTCTTTCATATCTGCCTTTCCACAGTGGCATTACAACTTAGGATGGTTGTTCCACCGCATGACTTAGTGGTTTTATTGTTTGGGTTGATGGTTCTACTGTCAGATTTGGATTAATAGTTTCTCTAATGGGTAGACTTTCAAAGAACACGTCACTGAGGACTTATTCTGTAAACTCTAGGAATTCATACCAATGGGACTATAATGTCCTGGGAGAAGTTCTTTGAAATAGTCATAACAAGGAGGGTACAAATCCTCCTTGTCTTGACTGTTCCTTCACCGCTTCCAGATTTTATTACTGCTATTAGCCCTTTACTTGTTCTTAATTCTTCCTTTAGTGTATTTATTTGCCTTTTGCAAAATGCATGATTTCTTTCTTTTCTCTTTTCACCTGCAACTGTCATGGCAGCTTGCCTGTCTTTTGCTTTTTGTTTCCATTCCTCAATTTCCTGTACAGATATTTCCTGCTTTTTAAAATTTCATTTAGTTCATTTTGTGACTCAATCTGAAACATCTGAGTTAACCTAGTTGCTCCACTGTATTAACTTCTGCTTTTAAGTTAACTATTTATCCTTTGTCTCTCTTTTACAAATTCTTGTATTTCTTGTGTTTGTTTATTTCTAAATCTAGGGTACTAGCTACATTTTGTAGCCCTTGTAAAGCAGCTTGTTTTTCCTCCTTTTTCTGGGTTTTCCTGAAAACATTCTTTTTTTCCCCCTAAGGTTGAACCCATTATTCTCATTGCTACACAGTTGACGGTATGCACCAGGCCCAATGAGCATGCCTTCCTTCCAAGAACCACATCCTAAGTTACCTCTCAACCTTGTTTCTAATGAGATATTGTGCCACAGTTTCCTTGTTGCTATCCTACAGAATTTTTATTGACACTTTATGGGGAAATCTAGGTTATGATTCTTGATTACACCTTATTTTCTAAAAAGCATGTTTATTCAAAAGTTTCAGATGTCTGCTTCCTGGGCTCTTTGACCTTCAGTGTTGGTCTCTGGAATCTGCCTCCTTCCAGCCGCTGCCTTCCATACCTGATTCTGTTTCTCTTGGGTCGTCTTGCCCTTGTCTCACTGACTTCTAAACTGACCCTTTCACCAGCCTTAATCTAAACTCCCTGATCTTATTGGGGTGATTGGCTCCAGCATCAGAAACTACTGATCTATCAGCCTAAAAAATTTTTTTTGTTTAGATTTCAGCTCAAGCATCAGTATAACAACAATTTCTAGCAAATACCCTTTAAAAATTATAACAAAAAGGCTCTTACTTACCTTGGGCTCCATATCCTTAGTGCACTTCGTGAAATCAGTTTGCAAGACAATTCATTAAGATAAACAAAAACAAAAATGTACTGCTTGGTGTCATCCACTGGCCTGGTATGCAGTGCTGTACCTTCCCTTAGGCTTCAAAATAAGAAATAGCTCTGTGGGCCTACCTATGGATATCCTGTTGTTACCCCCAAATTTGGACCTGAAGCACACCAGAAATAGCCTACCTATAACTGTAAACCAGCTGTCAATTTAATCCATCTTAATGGGAACAGGAGGTGGTCTGCACAGAACAATTGACCAGAAAGCTTGTCTGCCCTTCAGATGACTTCCCAGGATATGTGCACAGACTTGCATTGATGTAATAAAAGGTGTGAATGTTATTTTGGTGGAAACTTGTATGTAGACCAATCCTAATAGTTTACTTCTCTGCTATCTCTCTTCTGTTCTGCTCCTGACCAGTCTTTCCTGTGTCGAGAAATTCTTTGTTTGGGAGTCAAACTCTTTGTGTACTATGCCTCCTCTTTGTATAATCCTTTTCTTGTATTGTATTGCTCAGTGTTTGCTTATAAGTTTCAGTCAAATCTTAGGACTTTTCTTCTTCCTTGCTCTTTAGACACAGTGGGTAAAATCTTGGCTCCACTGAAGTCAAAGGGAGTTTTTCCATTGAATTCTGTGGAACTAGGCTTTCATCAATGGTTTTTTTGTGTTTAGTAACTCCATTTAAAACTTTGCAAAGATAGTCACATGAAGTAACAGATCGGATGAAAACTCTTTAATATATACATTTTAAAAGGCTTACATTGCAAATGTAGCAGTTTTTTATTCATATTTATATGTACTTAATATAATTTTCACAACTGATAATACAACACTCTGTAGTTTAGAGCTGCCATGCTATATATTTTATGACCATTCAAATAGTAAATGGCCCATAGCAGTATGTATTATAATTAAAGCAAAACAGAAACTTTGAGCTTGCCACTGCTTAACATTTATTTTTAAATGAAAGCAGATGCTACCACCACATTTTAAAAAACAGTATTTTCCTCTGGTCATCTTCAGTATATAGCTGCTGACTTATTTTATATATTTTTAAAATGTAATTTTCTTCCATCTTAATTATAACCCTTTTTGTTGTCTTTATCACCCAGCTGTCTCTGATCACAGGCCCTTTGTTATGCTTGTAATAGATTTATTTCTGCACGTAACTTTCCATTAAACCTATTTGATGTTATCTCATCAAGCTCATGCACACAAAGCTTTCACTTGTGATTTTTACTATGTTATGTTTGGAGACTGGAAAATGTAATTCAAACTTCTGTTGCATGTTATCTGTTTCATATGAACATTGTTTTTGCAACAACAGGCCAGATTAGCATCTTTTAGGTCCCTTTTTGCAGTCCCATGTTTTATGCTGCCTGTCAGTATCTGGCCTAGCTAATGATCAGCCTGTAGACCAAATTCTGTGATGAATCCTCATCCTGTACCCAGGGCCATCCTTAGGACGTTGCAGGGCCTGGGGCAACACTTCTGCCACAGGCCCCACCCCACCTGGGGCCTGGGCCCTCTCCTTCCTATTACCTCTGTGAAGCTGAGTGCAGTGGGCCAGGAGAGTGCAGAGGCAGAATGGAACAGGCTGCTGGGCTGTTCTGGTTCCTGCTACTGATGAATGCATGGGACAGGGGAGGAAGCAACCCTTGCTACCACCGCATGACAGGCACCCATGTAATCCCCTGGATCCTCTTGACCTGCTCTTAACAAACAGGGTACGTTGGTAGGGGAAATAGAAGTGGGTAGCAATATGGGCAGCAATGGCCATGAGATGGTTGGGTTCAGGATCCTGATAAAATGAAGAAAGGAGAGCAGCAGAATATGGACCTTGGACGTCAGAAAAGCAGACTTTGACTCCACCATGGAACTAATGAGCAGGCTCCCCTGGGAAATTAATATGAGGAAAGGAGTCCAGGAGAGCTGGCTATATTTTAAAGAAGCCTTACTGAGGGTGTAGGAACATAACCATCCTGATGTGCAAAAAGAGCAACTATGGTAAGTGACCAGCTTGGCTTAACAGAAGACTTTGAAGAGTTTACACATAAAAAGGAAGCTTGCAAAAAGTTGAAACTTGGACAGATGTCAAGGGAGGAGTATAAAAATATTGCTCAAGCATGCAGTATGAAATCAGAAAAGTCAAAGTGCAATTCCAATTGCAGTTATCAAGGGATATAAAGGGTAACAAGAAGGGCTTTTAAAGGTATGTCAGTAACAAGGAGGTGGTGTGGGGAAGTGTGGGACCCTTACTAAATGTGGGGAGGCAACCTACTAACAGATAATGTGGAAAAAGCAGAAGTACTCAATGCTTTTTTTGTCTTGGTCTTCACAGACAAGGACAGCTCCTAGACTCCTGCACTGAGCAGCACAATATGGGGAGGAGGTGAGCAGCCCTCAATGATTAAAGAACAGGTTAAAGGACCATGTAGAAAAGCTGGACATGCACAAATCCATGAGACTAGATCTAATGTATTGGAGGGTGCTGAGGGAGTTGGCTAATGTTTTTGCAGAGCCACTGGCCATTATCTTTAAAAACTCTTAGTGATTGAGAGAGGTCCCAAATGATTGGAAAAAGAGAAGAATAGTGCCCATCTTTAAAAAAGGGAAGAAGGAGAAACGGGGGAACTACAGACCAATTAGCCTTATCTTGGTCCATGGAAAAATCATGGAGCATGTCCTCAAGGAAATCATTTTTAAGCACTTGGAGGAGAAAGAAGGTGATTAGGAACAGTCCAGTCATGCCTAACCAACATGATTGCCTTCTGTGACTTAACTGGTGCTGTGAATTGGGGAAAGTAGTGGACATGATGTACCTTGACTATAGCAAAGCTTTTGATAGTCTCCCACAGTATTTTTGGCAGCAAGTTAAAGTAGTATGCATTGGATGGATGGACTATGAGGTGGTAGAAAGATGGCTAGATCATCTGACTTAAAGTCCAGAGTGCAGCTGGTATCAAGTGGAGTGCCCTACGGGTTGTTCCTGGGGCTAGTTTTTTTTCAACACCTTCATTAATGATCTGGATGATGGGTTGGAATGCACCTTCAGCAAGGTCACAGAGGACACTAAACTGGGGAGAGAGGTAGAGATGCTGCAGGGTAGGGATAGGGTCCAGTGTGATATCGGCAAGTTGGAGGACTGAGCCAAAAAAATCTGATGAGGTTCAACAAGGACAAGTGCAGAGTCCTGCACTTTGGACTGAAGAATCCTATGTACTGCTACAGGCTGGCTATGTGTCAGTTCTGCAGGGAAGGACTTAGCAATTATGGTGGATGAGGCCAATGGTTTATTGAGCTACATTAGTAGGAGCATTGTCAATGGATTGAGGGAAGTGATTATTCCCTTGTATTTGGCACTGGTGAGCCCACATCTGAAGTACTGTATTACATCAAATCCAATGCTTCCTCCATGTTTACATTTGAGAATTATTGACTCTAGGAAGAAAAAAGTGTTTTCAGCTTAAACTGTTTCTATGAAAATATGTGAAAAAAAAATTTCACTTATTTTACCATGCATGTAAAACACTATTAAGTTCCCTACTTAGATATTTCTCCCTGCTCCTAGAACCATTATCATCTCCCATTGGAAGGGTAGTCAGAGCCACCCTAATCTCAGTTCTAGCCTTGAGAATGAAACTTTTGGGCTCTCAACTGATTTCTTGAGAATACCTTTCAACAATTATTATTAACTAAATCTATGTTTGGGCTATTGATCTAAATAGAGAATGTCACCATAGTATAGATTACTGATGGACCCAATCTTTTAATAAATATCCACAACAAATACAAACCAACTGACGACATATGCAGCCTCCAGTGCCACTGGAAGTCTTGCAGATCATGGATCACCTGCTGCTGGCTGTGCTGCTCCTTGCCAGACCCACCTCCCTGTCAGCTGCCCTGCTAGTCATGCCTCTCCACCAACCACCGAGCTGGCCATTCACCAAGATGTCTTCAGGACACCTTACTTATAGCAGAGCTCTGAGGGATCTCAGCTGTTATTGGGGGAACCTCCCTGGGCAATCTTCTTGCATCAAAGACATTGTACAGTACCTACAACCTAGGCATCAGTGATTTCAGCTCTGCCGAATGTAAACAAGACACTTTGAGTCTAAATGAACTCTTATCATACTATGGAGAGAGAAAGGGTCAAATAGTGCCTAACCTCACCCCGCCAGGTACAAACACCTGTCTTCACAATTTTTTCAACTTACTGGGGCTTTGAAAACCAGGTCCCGTGCCTAGTGAGTGCTGTTTAGTTGAGGGTGAATCCCTCCATCGGGGTATGCCCAGTACAGTTTTGCTACCTCAATTCTCACATGGATAAGAACCCTTTATTATTTCTTCCCCAATAACAAGGAGACTAGAGATCAAACAGCAGCCAAAAGTGATAATTTGGGCCATGCAATTCCATCATGCTGAGCACCCACCCAGGATGGGTGTGCCCATGCAATATAAATTGGATCCTGAAGTCCTGTTCCACAGCTCATGACAAGTAATTCGTCTTCACTTTGGGCTGATTAGACCTCAATTAGAGTATTGCATCCAACTTGGGCAAAAATTTCAGGAAAGATGTGGAGAAAAAATCAAGCAATGGGCTTAAATTGCAGCAAGGGTGGCTTATGTTGGACATTGAGAAAAACATCTGTATCAGGGTAGTTAAGCACTGGAATAAGTTGCCCAAGGATGTTGTGAAATCTCCATCATGGGAGATTTTTTTAAGAGCAAGTTAGACAAACACCTGTCAGGAATGGTCTAGATGGTGCTTGGCCCTGTCATGAGTGCAGCAGACTGCACTCAAGGTCCCTTCCAGTCTTATTATTCTGATTTCTGAGTCCTCACGTGTTAGCCAATGCTATGAAATCCATGGGAAATTTCAGAATTATAGTTGCCTAATAGTGGAGTGCTTTACTTACCAAACTGCAAGTGACAAGAGCTTTTCATTGGAAGAATGGTCTGGATCAAAACACTGGCTTTGAAAAAAAGCTGTTCAAACACACATTTTTCAGAGCAGAAGTCATTTCTGCAGAGTTAAGGACAAATTTGATAATCAGGCTTGAATACTGTTAGATATGGTAGAAAGAAGGGATCAGATTTCTACAATGTATACTCTCCTCAATCACCAGTACTTATACCAATCAGTTCTCATCCTAGCTGCTCTTAGGAAGGCTAGGATATAGCCAGGGAATAGGAATCCATGACAATATCACTTGGCCACCCAGCCAATCATGCTGCCATGGATTAGAGGGCCCAGGCTCAGAATGTAAAAAAGCTGATTCTATGCTCTAAAATCTGGGGGGTTTGAGGCCAGCATTTGCTACAGATTGTTAGATTCTGCATGAATGCAAACCATACCCCTATCTTTTCCATACGACTAATATTACTTTGTCCAGGGGAGCAAGTGTTTTTGCATCAGAGGAGATGATAGGGAATGTATGTTTATCATCTATTTGAAACTTAATACAGATGGCATAAATAACTAACATTAAATATTTTTAGAAAACATTAATTCAATGTGCATTAGGACTAAAGCTGCAACACCACAAATATCTACTGATTATTCTAGAAGGATCTAGTTGCAGTGTAATTCACAATCACCATGTTAATAAGAATAAAAGATTCATTTGTATAAAATGTGAAAATAAAACAATGTACAGACTCTTAGAAGTGAGGTGATAAAAATGACACTAAGAGCCAAATCCTGGAGTAGCCATAGAATTTATGTTAACAAACAAAGGCAGAATCTGAACTTCAAGTGAAAAAGCAGCACATGTTTTGGAAATCTTAAATTTTGACAATTTAGTCCAGCTCATGCTGAAACAGTTATCCATTTATTTGTTTAGCAATAAGTTACTCCATTATTTAATATGCAGTGTTTAAAACAATTCAGATGATTGAGAAATGCATTACATTGATTGAATTAAACTGAAGCTGTTGCTTAATAAACGCATGAATTGTATGTTATTTTGAATCAGTTTTGTAGTCTGTTTTACTTTAGAATTGTAGCTATGTTGTATAATTTTCCCACATTAAAACTGTTTTGCTCTTTATGGGTTTGTAACTTCTTCTAATATCAACTCCTGATAATTCCATCAATGTAGGCAGAGAATAGCTATCATATAGCTTAATTCTCCATTTCCCTGCACTTTATGTAGTCATTTACATTTGTGAAAAATGAGTACTAGCGGTGTGAAATTCTATCAAATCTTGTGTCAATGACTCAAAGTATTGGGTCACAGGGACTCAGACAGGCCCTTAGTATTTTTTCTATTATAAATATTTGTTATTTTTCAGACTATAGGATCAGTGTAAATTTATCTGAGCACACTTATCTGCTAAATCTAAGATGAAACTAATCTCAGAGCTCATCCAAGAGTCCCATGTTAAGCATTATGCATGCGTCATCTGCTTTTGGGTGTATTTATTCCAAATGAATACATCTGCAAAGAAGTGGGCTGTGCCCACGAAAGCTCATGATACCATCTACATGTTTTGTTAGTCGATAAAGTGCTACCAGACTACTTGTGGTTTTTTCAGTTTACCTGTACAGACTAACTCGGCTACCCCCTGAAGATCTGTTAACATGTTAGTAACCTGTTAAAAATTCACTAGTTGCTTAATCTGTTCAGTTTGTAATGATTGTCTCCTTACCAACATTTTGTTACTTTTAAACTCCTTGGGAAAAGTGGGTGCTGTAGGAATTAGGTTTTTTTGTCCTAAAGAAACAATTCCAGAAATCCTGTTGCTAAAACTAATATCTGGAATTGGAGGATGAGGATTCACATTTAAAGGTGGAAGGAAACCTGGCCTAGTATGAGCAATATGATCCAACGATAGAGCTCCTGACCCTCGTCTCTCTAAAATAGCATGGTTTCTCCTATTCAGAGGACCAGGAGGCATGTTCTCTAGCAATTCTCTGGAACTTGATAACAAGGATGAAGAAGGAGAGAGAATCTTTTTCTTTCCTAGAAATGATTTGCCATCTTCTGTAATAGCAGGACTCAAACTACTAGTTAGCTGAGAATCAGAGCTGTAGTGATTTGCCCCTAAACTTCTTTTTTGAAAAATACTTCTCAAGGTTGAAACAAATCTCATTTGGACTGAATCCGAATCCTGATCCACAGGAATTTCACTCTGGCTATTGTTTCCCTCAGCATACAGTGACTGAGAATTTATCTCTTCACATGACAACTTTCTTGAGCCAGTCTGATCAAAGATTTTCAACAACTGAGCCGTGTCTTTTACATCAATGCTTTGGTGTCTAGTAATATATCTCTTGGATAAGGCTAGACCATTGATTTTCAGAGACAGTTCTTCCTCTGGAGTTATATCCTGAAGTTCTTGTAAAGAGGAAATTTTATTCTGATGGAACAAAGAAGAACTTTTTATCCAAGTCTCAGAATGCAGACGCTGCACTTGTGCCAACTTGGGTCCTACATGTGTTAAATTTGGTTTTCCAGTAGGAGAAAGTGGCTCAGATATATTTTCAATGCTTCCAGGCTGATCTAGTTCTTTAAAGCTAAAAAGAGGATTTTCTGTTTCACATGAATTTGAAAGTGGAGATAAAGATGACTTGAGTTCTATTTCTGATGGAGAAGTGCAAGCAGTTGGAGAATGGCATTCTTCAGTGTCAGTAGGAGGCACATTTAAGTATTGTTTAGTTGTCTGCCTTCCAGATGGAGATTTGTCTGTTGTAATGATGATTACTTCTTTTCCTCTTGCTTTACAAGCATTTAGGAGAACTTTCAAGGTCTCTTTTTCTTCAGAATTTACTGCATAAACAAGTGCAGAGTAACCAGAATGGTCTTGCAGGCTTAAGTCAGCTCCATTTTTCAGCAACAAAGTAACCACTTCAGGGCCAGCCTTTTCCAAGCATGCATGCATCAAGGCTGTCTTTCCAGACTTGTCCTGTATATTTGGATCTGCCTTATTTTCCAGCAGATATTTAACCATTTTTGCTTTGCTAACACTCTGCTGGTCAACATGTTGTGTCTTACAAGCAATCATTAAAGGTGTTTCACCTCGGTCATTACTCTCATTAATGTATGCTCCACCTTCTAATAACAGTCTTGTGAGACGAAGTCTGCTTTGATAGACAGCTTTTATAAGAGAGTTCCCATCAGTTGATACCTCTGTAGATTCATCCATCGTACCAATCTTGCCCTTGTTCTTTCCTAGCTGTTGAAAATAACACCTAATTTTCAGAGAGAATGGATAGGAAAAAATTAATCAGCCTATAATTTCCCTAATTAATAGTAATTTTGTGAAAAATATATTAAAATATAATTTCTCCATTTTCATAAACAAGCACAAAGCTTTGCATTAAATAACATTGCCGTATTAAGTCATCATTGATTTACATTTTTAATCAACAATTGTTCTCTTTTTAATGTTCATGCTTATTAAGCAGACTGCATTACATCCCATATAGTTACTGTGATCCTATTTTCTGAACCAAAAATAGGGACCGGTTAGCCATGCCCCCGGACTCATTAGCCCCACACCCCTGATCCCTCAGGCCCCACTCACCTGTCACAAAGTCCCAACCCTGGAGGTAGTACCTCCGGGGTTAAGATGGACATGTGACTGGAAGTAAAGGGTGTTGTGTGACCCCCTCTAAGAACTCCTCCCACTATCCTCTGTCAATAGGGATGGGTTTGGACCCCACAGGACCCTTCCATGCAACTATACTGCAGTTGCATTAATCAAACTTGCATTGCGTTAATTCAGGGGAGAGGCTCGGGATGCCTCTATTTCAGTAGTTCTCAAACTTTTTGGCCCATGAACCACCTGGCTCAATGTAAACCTTTCTGTGGACCGCCAGTTGCTAATGGAAACTCACTGTTAATTACATGATTATGCTTGAGCCATTTTGCTAGTGCTTTAGTTAGGGAGAATGGTTTAATTTAAATTATTAAACAAATTAAGTGTTTTAACATTCTTGTGTTAGTTTATCAAACTTCATTTTAAATAAAGAAAAATATGAATTTATGACCAACACAGAAAGTTTCAATGTGTTATTTATGGCAGAGGTGAGGAATCTTTTTTGGGTTGAGGGCCACTGACCCACAGAAAAATCAGCTGGGGACCACACAAGTGAGAAGCAAAAAAACTCCAAAAAACCCCAACCCTCACTTATCTGGCCCCCAACTAAGACACCTCACTCCTCTGGCATCCTAGCCCCACAGGGCGAGGGGATGGGACAGAGAGGAATGAGGTTCAAGGTAAGGATGTTAAATTGCGGTTATTAGGCTAATTGTGATTAGTCGATAAGTGTCATTCTGCAGAGCTACAGTGTGGGTAGCTTCAGAAGCCGGCTCGAGCTGGGACTCAGCAGTCCTGGCTTGTGCCAGCTCTGGGAGCCACCTGTGCTGCAGCTCTGCATTTTAGTAAGAACCTCCGGACTCTTACTACATTTAAAATGCAGAGGCGCAGCGACCAGCACGAGCCAGGTCTGCTTGGTCCCGGCTTGCGCTGAGTCCAGCGGCCCCTGTTCACAGCAGATGGCCCAGGCCACCATGAATAGGGGCTACTTGGCAGCAGCAGCCCCTGTCCGTGGGGGCCCCAGCTCCCTGTTGGGACCCTCATGGATGGGGCTGTTGCCCGAGCAGCCTCTGCCCACGGTGAGCCTCAGCCTGCTGCAGACAGAAGCTGCTTCGCAGCAGCCTCCCTTATCCCCATCCCCCACTGCTTCTGATAGAGGCAGCAGGAGCTGGGGCAGGCAGCACCATGGAGATGTTACAGGGGGGAACCAGCTTTTAAGCTGGCTCCCCCCGGCACCAGCTATCTCCCCCTCGTTGCCACTCATAGAGGCAGCAAGGGGGTGGTGGGAGAGCACGTAGTTGATAGTCTACTCGACTACTCAATAAGCTTTTGCTTATTGGGTAGTCGACTATTTCCTAACATCCCTAGTTCAGGGCTTCCCATAGGCCAGATTTACTTTTCTGAGGTTCCAGAGTTAGTGGATTTTATGGCCCCCCTTAGTCTCTGGCATGGGAAGAAAAAATGGGGTTCAGTGTGCGGGACAGGGCTGCCAGTGTGTGGGATAGGGATGGGGTGCAGGATATGGGCAGCAGGTGGTGTGCAGAAGAGGATGAGGTTGCGAGGTCTGGGTCAGAGGTAGGGAGCAGGGACAGGTTGCCGATAGGGTCTCTGGACAGAAGGGAGGATGCAGGAGGAGGTTTGGGGTAGGGAGTCTGGCCAGGAGGGAGAGTGCAGGAGCAAGGGTGGGTGTCAGAGCAAGCTGGGAGGGCAGGGTCTTGGCATGGGGAGGGGAGTGAGTGAGGGGGATTTTGATATGAGGTCTGGGCATGAGGAGAGACACTTACCTGGCTTGGTACCCCGTTGCAGCAGGGAAAGCCTCCAGGCAGCACACTGTCATTCCCCCAGCAGGGAATGACAGTCCCCCCCCCCCAACCCCATGCAGTGGGGATCCCAGCAAAGCTGTGGAGCTGCAGCACCAGTTTAGGCTTCCCCCTGGAAGGGCGTAGGGGTGTGTGAAGAAACCGCACCTTCCCCGCTAGACCAGGCTCGCTGCCATTCCCCCAGGAGGGTGGGGAGGCGCACAGGGGAGAGAGAGAGGCAGCACATGGGGGGCACCAAACCCGAGCATGCCCTGAAGGGGTGGCAGTACCTCACCTGGGTTCTGCACAGCCCCTGCCAGGGCTCAGGCAACAATTCAAAAGTGCCGAAGTCCAGGAGCAGCTACTCAGCATCTTTTGCCTTGGACCCGACCACCCCTCTCCCCAGCAGCAGTGGCTACTGTAACAAGCCACTCTGCCTGCAGATGTGGAGGAGGAGGCCGTGTGGCCGGACTGGAGGCCCTGTGAGACAGAGGCAGTCCTGTGGAGTAAAGAGGGGGCTGCGTGGTGCATGGTGGTGGGGCAGTGGATGGCGGAGTGGCCAGAACTGCATGCCACCAGAAGCCCACCCCAGCTGGCAAAGCTCCAATGGGAGCTATCTCAGAGCTCTGCAGGGGGGAGGGAGGACTCTGCTGCTGTGCTGCGCCATGCCAGGAGCAATGGACTCAGTCACTTCTTCCCGCAAATCCGTGTCCCCATTAAGTAGTGAAATGTCCAGTGGGGCTTTCCAGGACATTTCACTACTTGATGGGGCACTGGGACAGAGTGCTTAAAATCAGGACAGTCCCAGAAAAATCAGGATGTATGGTCAGTGTACATACAGTATACAAAAGCGATTCTAAACTCAGTACATGAGCTTTTCACTGATTTCAGTCATTTGACAGTTCCAGTCAGATGGGAACTATTCCTAGTATACATCAGTGGAAACAAGATCAGAAGTAATCCTACAGTATTTTCTCATATCGGTATTAGATACAATATCACATTTCACAAACTTTTTAGGAAAACCACAATGCCAAAAAAGCTTCAATTAATCACGAATGTATATAAACATTAATGGAACACCAATCAAATACTAATAAATATTTCTATATTAAGAAATAGACATTAAAGACTTATGAAAATTAGTGAACACATGTAATACAAAACAATAATTCTGAGTGTACATTACCTTCCTTGTGCTGCTTTGAAAATACACTTCTTAGGCTGAAATAGCAATAATTGGGTGACATACAGTATGTCTTATCCATACTGGGGCTCACTGGGCTGAGAAGGATCAAGTGCTTCAACATATATCATCAATTCTAAAAAAAAAAAAAAAAAAGGAACACCTGATAAGAACAAAAGTAAAACATTTGTGATTTACATTTGTGATTTACTCCATGAGTTGGATATAAGTTCAATGTAAGACTAAATAAAAGCAATGTCTCCTGTGAGTGAAAAATGTTTTATTTAGATTTAAGATATAACTAAAAGTAATTTTATGTTTAACCCAGAAGGTGAATTACTTCAAAATATTAAAAAAGAATCAATATACATTTAACACACACAATTTTTAAAACTATTAAAATAGTTTATTTATAATGTAAGAGAAATAAAAATGGTCTCAAATGTATCCTTTTCCATTTTTACAATAACGGATTTGGTTTGTTGCAGCTGACATAACTTGGATTACATTTTTTTCTATTTAATGATTAGAACCCAAGCAAATTCACAGCCAGGCAAAATGCATCATGCACCTTGAAATCTAGCTTTTTGTTTGCTTTTACTATACTATACAGTTTTTACGGGTGGAGACCAGTGTTTCTGAAATTGGGTGTCCTGACCCAAAAGGGAGTTGCAAGAGAATCACAAAGTTATTTTATGAGGGTCATGATAGTGGTACCCTTATTTCTGTGCTGCTTTCATAGTTGGGCAACTGGAGAGCAGCGGTTGTAATGTTGGCCAGGCACCCAGCTCTGAAGGCAGCACCCACCAGCAGCAGTGCAGAAGTAAGCATGGCAATACCATGCCTATTTCTCTCTTACTTCTGTACTGCTGCTTTCAGAGCTGGGTGGCCAGAGAGTGGTGACGACTGACAGACCAGCTTTGCAGGCAGTAATGGTGGCAATACTGTACCATGTTATCCTTACTTCTGTGCTGCTGTTGTCTATAGCACTGCCTTCAGAGCTTGATTTGAACCTACCTTCAGATTTCTGCAGGCCAGGATTCTTGGCCTTCCTGCTCTGAAGGCAGTGCAGCTGCCAGCAGCCGCACAGAACTCCTTTTGGGTCAGGATCCCTACAATTACAAACAACATGAAATTTCAGATTTAAATAGCTCAAATCATGAAGTTTACCATTTTTTAAATTCTATGATAATGAAATTGACCAAAATGGAGCATGAATTTGGTAGGGACCCAATAGTGGCATCATATTATGGTGGTGTTTGATGCATTTAATATGACAGTAATTTTAAATTACAATAGGACTGTAAACTAGCTCCTAATGGTAATACAGGTCTAGCTGTATATGCTTCTTTTTCAAGTTCATTTGAAGACAACTGATTTCTAGGCCCTTAGCTCAAGCAACTCTACTTCTGGTCAGATTATCTGTCATAGATAATCTCCGGCTCTACCTTTCCTTCTCTAACTCCATGGAGCTCTTGGGGGAAGTCTTTCCTAGATATTAGAAGTCAGGAGGAAACATACAAAGAAACATTCTAGTAGTTTTATATAATTTTGACTCCTCTCCTCTTGTAAAAGCAGAGGGAAAAATACTGATGTACTAGTTACCATAATACAAAGAAGCTGATTGCCAAATAATACTGAGAGAAACTTTCTTTATTCCTGCTGAATACCAAGACTAGTAACTTTGTAATATTACAATCATACTCTTAACTAAAAGAGTTACCTGGCATTGTCTGGGTCCAGGTTTGGCCCAGGGCGGGATGGGGGTTGGGGAGGCGCACACCTCCCCTCTGGCTTCTCCCAGGAACTGGCCTGGGACAGTGGGGAGCTGCACAGGCTGCCCACTGGCTTCTCCCTGGGGGCAGCCTAGGCACAGTAGGGGCTACACAGGCCACCTGCTGGCGCTCCCTGGGGCCAGCCCAGAGTGGTGGGGGTTGCGCGGTGGCTAGCAGCTGCTCCCCAGCGCAGGCTGGGCTGGTGGGAGCTGTGCTGCCAGCCAGTGACCGCTCACTGGAATATTTGCTGCCCCCTCCCTCCCGTAGTCATTTCTAATTATAATTGTCCCTCCTGGTAAAGTTTCAGAACATAGCAGAAGAAAAGCAATTTTCACTCAATTTTTAGTTCATTGCAGTTTTATTCTGAATCCCGAGAATGAAAGGATGACTTTTTAACAACACTTTCAAAATGCAAGTTTCAGTATAATCAAATTTAAATATGCATAATAGAACTTCTGTTGCAGGATTGCTCTTGTTCAGTTGAATTTGTTCTATTCTGTACAGATGTAAATTATCTGTTTTTAGTGAGTGGCAAAATCCAGTATAATATGCAATGAGAGCTTTCAGTTAGATGCGTTTAAAACATTTGTATTAATCCCAATGCATGCTGTGTTGGCTTCTTAACATTATATTCATTATTTTGTGACCAGGTCAATGATAGTATGTAGTCATATACTATAGTGCTTTTTTGAAAAAGGAGCTGTTCTCCAGTGTTCCTTTTATGGTAGGAGGGGTGAAAGGCAAGAAACCAAGTAATCATTTTGGAATGACATTCACTTTTGCACAGAAGGCTAGGACAAGGTTTGTTCACCACACTTATTTTGGGGGCTTAGCGGTATATAGGCCTTGTACTGACCTTTTGTACAGGACTAAATTTCCCCTGCCCCATGTGATCACTGGCAAAAACTGGGAGGAGGGGGAATTCCAAAGTATTTTTGTCTATTACTCGTTGATGATGAAAGTATATTAACATATGTTTCAATGTTTTCTACCTTAATTTTCATTGCTATGAAAAGTGTATTTTGATAAGGAATAAACTAGCTGTGGAGGCATTACCTACGTTAAATAGCATCTAATAAAAACTTAAGCTTAGATTTCCAAAAACAGATTTAATAGTAATATATTTTAGTTAACATATGTTACTTTTTTGGCTTAAGAAATTATTTTCTCTTTCTTGGACACCAACATTGTGAACTCTAAATAAATAGAGATATTTTAATATTTATCTCACATCTACATTCATAGGACCTGAACTGCTTGCCTCCATGAGTAAAGATATGTAGTACTTGACTGTAAATATTTAGTTATCACAGTTAACTCATATAATTAACTCAAAAATTAATTTCAATTAAAAAAATTGCACTTAATTGTCCTGTTAAACCAATTGAAGTTTAAACATTTTTGGATGTTTTTCTCCATTTTCAAATATATTTATTTCAGTTACAACACAATAGAAAGTGTACAGTAGTCACTATGTTGTTTTGCTTACAAATATATGCACTGTTAAAGATAAACAAAAGAAATAGTATTTTTCAAGTCACCTTGTACAATTACTGTAGTTCAATCTCTTGGTTGGGAAATGCAACTTACAAGTCTAGAGGACTTTTTGTTACATAACTGCATTAAAAAACGAAACAATGTAAAACTTTTAGCACCTACAGGTCCCCTCAGTCTTACTTGCTCAGCCAGTCGCTAAGACAAACAAGTTTATTTACATTATGGGAGATAATGTTGCCCACTTCTTATCTGCAATGTCACCTAAAAGCAAGAACAGGCATTTGCATAGCCTTTTTGTAGCTGGCATTGCAAGGTATTTACATGCAAGATATCCTATACGTTTATATACCTCTTTATGCTTCAGCCACCATTCCAGAAGACATGCTTCCATGCTGCTAATGCTTCTTTAAAAATGCATAAATTAATGGGCAGAATTGCATGTCTTCTGCTGTTTTATGTGCATTCTGCCATATATTTCATGTCACAGCAGTCTCAGAAGATGACGTGGCACATGTCATTTTAAGAACATTCACTGCAGAGTTGACAAAACACAAAGTGGGTACCAATGTGAGTGAGATTTCTAGAGGTAGCTGCAGCACTTTACCCAAGGTTTAAGAATCTGAAATGCCTTCCAAAATCTAAGAGGAATGAAGTGTGGAGCATGCTTTCAGAAGTTTTAAAAGTGCTTAAGAAGTTGCATAAACTTCTGTGATGCAGAAACTACAGAATCTGAACCACCAAAAAGAAAAAAAAAATAAGGTTCTGCTAGGGGCATCTGTCTCAGATAATGAAACTTAACATGGGCTGAACAGCTTTGGATGATTATTGAGCAGATCCCTTTATTAGCATGGACACATGTCCTCTAGGATAGGATGGTGGTTGAAGCATGAATCTTAATTGTATCTGGCATGTAAATATCTTGCCAAGTCTACTAAAAAGTTCTACAGGAAAGCTGGTTCTCACCTTCAGATAAGATTGTAAACAATAAGATTACAGCATTATATCTTGCAAATGTAAACAAATTTGTTCGAGTGATTGGCTGCACACGTAGGACTGAGTGTGCACTAACATTTTACATTGTTTTATTTTTGAATTAAGTTACTTTTGTACATAATTCTACATTTGTAAGTTTAGTGTTCATGATAAAGAGATTGCACTACAGTACTTGTATTAGGTGAATTAAAATACTCTCTTTTGTTTTTTACAATGCAAATATCTGTAATAAAAATATAAAGTGAGCACTGTGCACTTTGTATTCTGTATTGTAATTGAAAATATAGAAAGCATCCAAAATATTTAAATAAATAGTTTACTATTATTTTTAACAGCACAATTAATCATGTATTTAATTTTAATTGTTTGACAGCCATAGTAGATATCAAAGCACTCTGCTAAAAGCACCAAATTGAAGCACAAAGAGAGAAAGCACTCTCATGACCCCGTCAGCTGCCCGAGCCAGGAACAGCACCTAAGGCCATGTCTTCACTACCAGATAAGGTTGAATTTATTAAGGTTGACTTTTTAGCACCCAATTTTGTAAAGTTGAGGGTTCATGTCCCCACAGTGTGCAAAAATTCAATGTAGTTTAAAGTAGCACAGCCCCAGTAGGCTAGCTATCCTCAAGTTTGAGAGTGATGCACTGTGGGTAGCTATCCCACAGTGCCTATGCCCCTTTGAGTTCTAGGTTATGTTCCCAGTGCATGCTGAGACCAAAACTGTGCAGCAGGTGCTTCTGGGTACATGTCCTCAGCATCCCACAATGCATTGATTTCCTTTCTACCCTCCTGTTTCAGAGCAATGGCAAGCAGTCTTTTGTGCCCTTTTTTCCCATGCTGCTGCCTGAGTGTTTTGGAAGGAATTCATGGACCTGCTAGGCAAGCTGGTTGGGTCTTCCCCAAGGATTGCATGCAGCTTCTCACAGAAGTGGCATGTTTGCAGCAATGCTCTAGACCATCTGTTTGTCTCCTTTGTCTTTTGGTACGACTGCCTCCGCTCCTTTATTTTCACTCGGCACTGCTGGGTGTCCCTGGCATATCCTTTCCCCTTCATGCCCTTTGCTATCTTGGCATAGATCTCTGTGCTTCTTTTGCTGGGTCATAGTTCTGCAAGAACACATTACTCTCCCCACATAGCTGTGAGGTCCTTACATACTCCATACTGGTGCTCATCTGTGACCCTGGGAACTCATGGATCTCATGGTCAGGTGTGCTGCTCGTGTGCTGTCTGTTCTTCGGTCTGCTCTCCATACTGGTCACACAGGAAGTGAAATTCCAATTTTCCCAGGGCTTTTCCTGTTCACCTGGAGAGCAGTAGAGTTGAAAGTCATGGTCAGAGTGGTTACCACAAAGAGCACTGTGAGACACCTCCTGTCACGTTACTGGATTTTAAGGGGAGCAGCCAGATCACTGCTGCACCCAAGGGGGGTTGTTTGCCCCAAAGTCCGTACAAAGGGGGCCATATGAGATGTCAAATGAAAGCTTATGTTCTACTGATTCTATGTATGCTACTCATATACTTGTGTGATGTTTGTATGTGGAGTTATGAATATGGACTCTGCACTGATACTGGCCTGCACTGCCTGTTGTAAAGAAGGATTGTTCAGTTGATGACTATGCTAACTAGCACAGCCCCCAAGGACAATGGCTCTCAAGGTGGCCAATACACACCTGAGGAATGTGTCTGGAAACCTGCAAACCAGTCAGTGTCATGGCTGCTGCCATGGGATATAAGGATAGGTCACTTGACCATGTGACCCGCTCCAGCTTGGAAGTTACCAGGAATGGATATAAAGTGCCATGAGGCGGACTCCATTTTGTCTTCAATTTTGCTACTGATCCTAGATGCAGCCTTGAAAGGAACAGAGAGCCAAGAAGGGTTGCTGACAAATCCTGACATAGGATGTACACAAGAGACTTTTAAGCTAGCAGTTTATAACATCTCTGCTGAGAGCCTGCATCAAGAACTTGGTGATTGGTACATGTAATATATTCTCCTTAATAACCTTACTCTCAACCTTTTCTTTCTTTCATTAATAAACCTTTAGATTTTAGATTCTAAAGAATTGGCCCAGCATGATCTTGTGGGTAAGATGCAAAGTGTAAACTGACTGGGAATCTGTGGCTGGTTCTCTGGGATCGGGAGGACCCATTTGGGGTAGGTGAGATTGGGTTCTATAACCCCTCACCTGTGCGTAAGGCTGGGGGCTGATTGTGGCACAGGGAGAGCTGGGCTGTCTGAGGGGTTTTGCTCATGAGGCTTCCTGCTGGCTGGATTGGCAGCTGAAGCGCTCTGTGTGACTGGTTTGTGACCTATTTGGGAAAGGTCTCCAGTCTGGGGCTGTAAGCAGCCCTGGTTTTGAGCAATTCGCCCTGAGTGGACACCCTCAGCGGTGCCCAGATCCAGCCCAGTCCATCACACCTCCCGGAGGCCAAAAACCAACTTTTAAAGTGACCTTGCAAGATCAAATTTAGCAGTTATTCCTCATGAAAGCAGGAGTACAGAAATCAACTGTAACAGCCCTCAAAGTCAATGGAACAGGTTTGCTGGTGTGGACTCGTTTAGAAAAAACGACCTAAATTCCCAGTGTCAACCAAGACTAATTCTCCTGACTTACCCACTCGAACATATTGCCTCATTACACATAATTTAGAATACCCTTGTGAGTCAAACAAGTAGGATTTGACTTAGAGAAGAGTACAATTACATTTTCTCATTTGAGGCGGTGGAGGGAGGAAATAAGAGACCTGATCCTGAGAAGCGATAAGTATGTGGAATTTCAAAATCAAGCACAATGTAATAGAAAATATTACAGTCATATACTATGAATTTTATAATATGGATGCCATGATGGCACTCACGATGCCGTTGAGGCAGCTGTCCCTCCCAGGGAATATAAATATCTTCCAACAGGTGCTACCCACCAGGGGAGGAAGCTTTAAAGAGGATCCACACTTCCAGAGGTTCTGTGGGAATATGCATCCTCTGGCTACACTGGGCACATCCTTCCCCAGACACTAGGACAATCTTCTGAGGTTGCACTTGTTAGCTCTCAGTTCTGGGGCAAAAAGATTTGTGTGTTGCTGCTATATAGTCTTAGGTACATTTTCTGCCATCGGGACACCTGTGCTCGAGGACAGATACACACACACATATATATATATGTATCAAAAGACCAGAGTCCCTACAGAAACCAAAATATCAGTTCATGATACTGTAATTTATCATAGATTGATATGTTATACTAGAATTACTTACCTCATAATAAAATATTCCTAAATCCTGTTAATTGCAGGATACTTATATACTATAAGTTAGGGATGTAGTCGACTAGTCGCTTATCTGATAAGCATAATCTTATCTAATAGTCGAATAGTCCCATGACTAGTTGCTTCCCTCCCCCCCGCTGCCTCTGTCAGAGGCAGCAAGGGAAGGGAGCGGAGCCAGTGCTAGGGGGAGCCGGTTTAAAAGCCAACTCCCCCCAGCACTGTCTCTATGGGGTGCAGGGGAGGCAGAGGGGTAGTGAGGACCGGGCGCAAGCCAGGAATCAGCTGATTCCCAGCTCACGCCAAGTCCCAGGACACTGTGCCTCTGCTTTTTAAATTATTAGGTGCCTCCAGCTCTTAATACATTTAAAAGGCAGAGCTGCAGCAGGGTTAGCTCCTGGGGCTGGGAGCTAACCCTACTGCAGCTCCCCCACTTATCAACTAATCAATGGAAATTCCATTGACTAGTCAATTAGTTCATTAAACTAAATTTAACATCCCTACTATAAGTCAAATCATTTTGAGGATGCATGTCAAAATTTTCCATTTTATCATCGGCAACAACAGTTGTCTTTCAGGAAGTAGTAATTCTGATTTGGGAATCCTGGGCTTTAATAAATATCCTCCCAGGAGAATTCCTTCAGTCATTTCACCCTAGCTGGCTTCTAAGGTTTATTGTGAATTAGTCAGGATTTTCTTCGTGTTTCTAATCATTCTAGTCTAAGGGCTTGTCTACACTACAAAATTAAGTCAACTTAACTCATGTGCAGTCACCATAGTAATTAAGCAGTGGTTCAAAGCCACACTAGAGATGTAAGGGAGTAGCTGAGTACCTGATAAGCCTATGCTTATCTGGCAGTCAAGTCGACTACTCCCATTTCCCCCTTCCTTGCTGCCTCTGTATCAGAGGCAGCAAGTTGGGTGGGAAGCAGGAGCCGGTTTGAGTGGCTTAAAAGCTGGTTCCCCCCCAGCACCATCTCCACAGTGTCGCCCGTCCCCCGCTCTACCCCCACAGGCAGGAGCTGCTGCTGGCTGGGCAGGCAGCCTGGCTCAGTCCCAGCTTGTGTTGGGTGTGGGACCAAGCCCCTTTGTGGCTCTGCAATTTAAAATGAAGTAGGAATCAGGGGGCAGACTGCCCAACTCCTACTGCCTTCTAAATTACAGAGCTGCAGTGGGGTTTGGTCCCACACCTGGCATGAGCTGGGACTGACCCCAGCTGCCTATTGACTAATCAAGTAGTTGATAAAAATTCTATCAACACTAGTCCATTAGTTAAATATCCACCTCTTAACATCCCTAGTGCACACCATAATTCTTCTGTCAGCAATGTGCATCCTCGCTAGGAGTACTTCCACCAAATGAAGAGGGGCATTGTGGATCTAACAGCTGGAACACCTGCCCTCCCCACCCAGGCATAGGGCTCAAAGCTGGAGCCTCCTTACCCCAGAAATAATAACCTGAATTGTCCGCTGGGCGCCAGGCTCACAACTGGGGGACCTGCACCTGGGTTCCCCAGGCTCACAAATGGGGAAGGAGGCGGAAGACCTCCAGCTGTCAGCCTCCCTGGGAGGCTGATAGCCAAGAGGCAATGAACATAATAGTGTCGTCACAGATATTGCATCATCCTAATGACATCAACTAAAGCAGGGGTGGGCAAATACTGACTTGCAGGCTGGATCCAATCCGCCAGGGTTAGCCTCTGGTAGGCCCCCACACTGACATATTTATTGGAACCTCCACAGGTACAGGGGATCACAGCTCCTGTTGGCAATGGATTGCCATTCTCAGCCAATGAGAACTGTGATTGCCCATACCTGAGGAAGTTCAGGTAAATATAGAGGCCATGGCCCATGATGGGCTAACCCTGGTGAACTGCTGCCATTGTATTGCTCATCTCTGGACTAAAGTATTATGTTTCTCATGGATGTGGAGTTATTAAGACACATTACCACATACATCAGTATAAGTTTTCTTGCACAGGGGTGTGAATAAGCCACCCTGGAGTGGTAAATTACATAGACCTATGCTTCTCCCACCGACATAGCTATAGCAGTTTGTGGGGACCGGAGTAATTAAATCTATAGGAGAGCTCTCTCCCATCTTAGAGTATAGTGTAACCATAGCCAAAGTCTATGTAGTAGGCAACTTACATTGGCAGGAGCACTACTGTAGAACTGGTTCAATGAGAGCTGCTTTGTTTAATGGAACTCCTGTAGGTTGAACAGATCTAATTTACATCAGGCTTAAAGATTTATTGTCTGTTTGAGAGAACTTGTGTTCCAACCACTTCATTTAATACAGTCTTCTCTATCACATTCTGTTACCTGTATATAATTTGAGTCACAACTTGAGTTTTCCAGAATTGGTTTTATTATATAACAAATTAATTTTCTCTTTCTCTGAGAACTGTTGACTGGGGTATGGAAAGGAACAATGGGAGAGAAAATCTGCACTAGAGAGAGAAGGTGGTGTGGAGTGCTGCAGCATGTTATGCTTGCTGTGGTTTGTACTTGTAGCATGGCATCCAATCTCCCTACCTAAAGAAAATTCAGCTGCTCTTTAGAAGTCCATAGAAAATATGCCTGATGGTATAAAGGAAGTCTAGAACAAACATTTTAAATCCTTCCGTTACAAATTTCTTGCCTCTCCACTGAAAGGCCAGTGACCAGGACTCTCTCCTAATCTTTGAGGTTCCTAACAGAATCTTGTTCCAACACAAACATCCGGAAACATACTGGATTCTTTAATCTCAGTAACCTTTAGACACAGGCAGCTGCAAGACGAGCTAACCAAGCAAGGCAAAAATCAATACAGTCTAACTTGAACAGGTTTGTGACACCACTTACATTTAAATCTACCATACCTAACAAGATTTTGAAACGGGAAATAAGACTAATTGTAATGCAAAATGAGCTATATTAACAGCTAAGCACATCTTATTTTAGAGTGTGAGAATAGTTTTTACTCTATAGTGTTCTAATTCTTGATTTTTCTCTGTTACCTCATGCTGGAAGAAATAACGGTAATGCACGCATAGCTCCTCTAGCGACAGAGATATTTGGATTAAAGTTGCATGCTTTTTTCCGATAAGAGCCTGTCAGATACAATGGAAGCTGTTTATGCTCTTGAATAGCATTTCCGTTGATCATCACTTGAGTGAAAAGAACTCTGCAAAAACATCAGAGTGGACGTGCAAAATGACCAACTTTAAATAAATTCCACAAATTTGCAGAGCATAGACCTCTATCTTGCTACTGAAAGAAATATATAAAAGGTGACTTTCTCCAGAAAACTCAGTTGAAACATGTGGGAAACCATCTCATTTTTTTCCACTTCCGCATTAGCTTCTTATCGCCACTGGATCCCACAATGTAATTAACGTGGAAGCAAACCCGATCTTGTTTTTTAAAGAGCAACAAACTATCCTGTCTCCCGTAAAGCTCGTGGTAAAATCTGTGGTGGGGAGAAAGTCGCTCACAGAGAGGGATCTAATACGGGCAGCAAATTAAGTGACCTTAAGATTGAAGGGTAGGATTCATTTAGATGTACCAATATGAGGAAATTCCTTAGGGTTATGTATTTTGGGTGCGGGACAAAAGCATGTACTTGAAGACTATGTCAAGGGCCAGCGAGGCAACCAGGAACTTTCTCCAATAACTACCTTCCCGCGGGAGGTGGGGGAAGTTGTTTAAAATCCGATGCTTTATCTCAGCCACTTTCCCTTTCGTGGCTGGGCAGCGAGCGGCAAGGCACTAACTTTATGTCATTTCGTTCCGGCGCCAATGCAGACACAGAAGAGAAAGGGAGGGAGTTGCAAACGCGCTGGAGAAAGGGAATGGCCCCAGCAGGACAAACGCAGCGAGACAACTCCGCAAACCTAGTACCCCATACAGAGCAACAGTGCCCGGCGCGGGCGGCTTGGTAAGAGAGGAGAGATTGGCCCCGGAGAAGAATCGGCGCATCCTCGCGGCTCTTACCTGCGAGACAGGGGCGTCTCCAGCCACTGGAGCCCGGCGGAGGATGAGGCAAGTCGCCGGCTGCCGCGGGCGCCTCAGTGCACAGGAATTCAGCGCGGCACCGTGGCGGCAGAGCCCCGGCGCCGCAGACGCCTCACGATGCTGCTGCTGCTTTGCCACTTGCCGCCCCTGTCCCTCGCTGCCTCCGCGGCTGCCGCCCACGAGCTCTGCGCAGCGCGCCCAGCCCTTGGCTAGGGGACCAGCGGGCACGTTTCCTCCTGTGCCCGCCCCCGCCCCGTGGCCGGAGCCCAGCAAGGCGATGCGTGCGCGCTGGGATGGCTGCGAGCAGGTGTCTGAGGCGGCGGCCAAGGGCAGCCCTAGCCCCTCAGACGCCCGCGGGCAGGCCCGCAGGTGGAGCCGGCAACGCGCGGAAAGAGCGGGCTGGCATCGCCGCCCCAACCCTTCCCCAGCTTCCCGCCGCGTCCTAACGGTCCCTGCCGCTCCCCGAGCGGGCTAACCGGCCCCGCCCCCTGAACGGACACTTCTCGGCCGCAGCTACGCGCGCCGACCTACCTCCCCCTGGGGCCTAGCACCGCTGTGACACCTCTCCCCCCCCAGCTCACTGAACGGCCCCCTTGGCTTTTGCTACGGGCTTTCCAGCCCAGCGCCCCAGTAGACACCTGTCGCCCGCCCCCCGCATTTTAACGGGCAGAGCTCACCTCTCTGCCCGCCGCCTTCTAACCCGCTACTTGCCGTCGGCAACCTGCCCCTCCCTCTCCGGCATTATGAAAGGCCGCCTACAGTGGCCACCCACCTTCCCTTCCACCTACCCCCGCTGCACTCACCCGCCCCGTCCAAACGGCCACTTGGCATCGCTTCCTCCTCGGTCGCCACTGGGCAGCTGTCCCGCCATGCCCCCTCACTACTGACCCCAGACCTGCACCCAAGCGCCCCCTTGCCCACCCGCGGTCTCAACTGCCCCGGGCCTTCCCGCCTCGCCGCACCCCCCTGCGGGTGGCCCGGTGCAGAAACACAAAGTAGGAACTTTATTAACCACAGAGCGGCATGGTTAACGGGGCAGCTCCCCATGGCGGGCAGCGTCTCTTCCCGCGCTTTCTCCGGACTGGGGGAGCGCGGAGAGCCCCCTCGGGGATCAAGGCCTGTGGCCCTAGGGGCTGTGCCCTTCTCTCCTGCAAAAGGCAGCCATTGACTCAAAGCCTTTACAGCCTCCCTGGCAGATGACAAAAGCCAGCAGGTGCGTAGACTAGGCACAAGTGGGACTAGGAGGCGAGAAAGCCAGAGTACAGTGAAGCAGCCTGGGCAGAAGTAGCAGCAGCAGCTGTCACCGCGCACCCACTGCCTCGCCAGTGTTTTCAGAGGTGAGTTTTAAGGAGGGTTGTGGAGGCGAATCGTGTTATGTTACCTTTTAAAGTGCATGATGAGGTTAGGTCAATATCATGACTAAGAACCGCGTGAATTGTTGTGAATAACGCACCTGTGCTAACAACCATCCCAAGGTTGGGCGGGGGAAGCGTCGTTTCTTTGTAATTTTGATGGCTGAAAACCCAAGTTTTAAGCCTGTCCAAGGACATGCTTGTTGAGCGCTGGCTCTTTAATGATTTCTGCTTACTTTTTCTCTCTACCCTCCCACATATCCTTCCGTTGTTAATACCAGTTTTTTATTGAACATGCTGGAGAAAGCATAAGCACAGAACACACTCTTTGGAAAGGTTACTGCTTTTCTCAGACCTGTTATTGTGTGCATTATATAAGATGTGGGGGTGGTGTACACTTCTGGATGGTTCATCAGTGCTGCTGCTGGAAGCATTTTCCCCACTGTAGCTAGTGCAGCTCTTATATACACCCACTTGTTCTGGCTCCTGTCCTTGTATGCCTTGCTCATTAAATTAGTGTGCTTAGGATAGCAGATGTTTAAGAGTCTTTTCAAACGAAAAAAAAAATCCAACTATCTCAACCGTTTGGAAAAGTGAACTTTCAGGTATACTGTTGGCTTTATGTTAGCAGTTCATATTACATATTTTTGTTACAGTTTTGCTACATTTTAATATAAATATAATAATTTATAGTATGTTGTCTGTTACATTTAAAATCAAGAAAGGGTGACATCAAAGAAGGAAATATAGCAGCACTGATCAAGTATTTGTTAAGTTACTATAAGTATACATATTATTATAAAGGTGAGGTCAATTATGAGTCCATGCTCCATTTCACTTGTTTGTTTTTTGGATGATAAATAGCACTCCTACCATTTTTAACTCCTTTTAATACTACCCACCCAGTACCAAAAGCTGCTTCAAAGAAACATTCTTCTTTTGTATAGTTAAGAGAATTTATAAACAACTATTAAACTTAGACAAAAATATTTTGCATCCTTTCCACATATTCATCATGCTTTAGAAATCAGCATATAAACACAAATACAAATTATTTGAAGAAAAACATTCTTAATGTTGCTCCTTATTTTGTCTTAGTTATGGGTGAATAAAAAGATCTGAAATTTCATTACAAAACAGTGAATTGCTTATTTGCTTAGAACAAACCTGTTATGTATAAATAAATACATTTTACTGTAATAGAACATTTGATAATGGTCATGAATCAATAAACTGTTAACAATAAACAGCTATTTTCAAGAATCAGTTTTTACACAGAATTAACTTTGCTTAAAAAAATAAAGTGAAAAGATGTCTGAAGAACTATAGGTAGTATTTGAGAAGGCTAAAAAAAGAGCAGTAACAATACAGAAAAACATGTCTTGAACACAAAGAACCAAAACAGAATAAAAGGTAATAGAGTCCTGATGATAAGCCACCACTGTCTGGAGTACAAAGTCATTAGATCTTCTATGTAGAATTATATGGGTACTCTCTGTTTATAGACATCAAGTTTTTCATTTGCCATGTAATTTATGTAAATTATACTATGTCTTTGATTACACAATTTCTGTAATGTTGATTGTATCAAGTGAAACTTTTGGGCCTGATTCTCTTGTCATTTACACTGGTGTTTTTTATTTACTTCAGTGGAATAACATAGGGCATGAACTTCACCCCGTTTTTTAAATACATGTAACATTTTTAGTTTATGCTTTCAGGACCAATATTTTCTCTATGGTGTTTGGTGCATGTTTTTAGTAGCTTACATAAAAAATAACCCAACCCCAAAATACTTAAAGAACTAGTATCCTCTGAATACATTTCCTAGACTTAAAGAAGAGCTCTATTTTAAGCTTGTGAGTGAAAGTTGGTCTGATAAAAGATACTGGTTCACCCACCTTGTCTCTCTACCCTATTGAAGACAGTGGGATTACTTGTGTGAGCAACAGCCACAAGTGCAGGCACATAGGTCTTTCAAACAGTATTATAGAGTATGTCGCACCAACAAAAATGAAAAAAAATCTTGCTCCCTTGACATATCTGTTGGGAGAATTTACCTTTACATTTCTTTTACTATAAGCAAAATGATAGGGCTTCTAGAGCCTAAGCTAACTCACTGGAGCTACATGGCTTTACACTAGTTAAGTATCTGGCTTGTAGCATTTTTAAATTCTTGTCAGAGTTTTGCTTCTTGTTGAGTAGACCATGTGGGAAGTAGGGGGGGTGAAAGGTGCTGCAGCACTGCCAGGTTTTATACCCAGCTTCTTTGTGCCCAGGGACCAGCTCTGCTGCCAACCCACCAGCCCCAGGGGTTTCCATCTCCAAGCAGCTCTTCTGGGGTCCTGGCAGCTTCAGCATGCTCTAGGATCCTGCCGCCCACCATCACTGCCGGCTCTGCAGCCTGTTGTCCCTGGGGTGAAGGCCACCAGCTCTGCAGGCTCTGTTGCTGCTCGGTCCAGCTGCCAGCCTCTGGCTTCACAGCTGCCTCTAGCTGTGGCTAGGTAGCCAACTCTCGTGGATCAGATGGCATTTGTGGCAATGGCAACCTTAGGCATGACCTCAGCCTAGGGAGGTCAGGGGTGCAAACAAGTGTTTAAAGGGGCACAGCTGAGAACCTTAACCCTAAAAATAGTTTCAGTGCCACTGTACCCCAGTATTAATATCTAGAGGGGTTTTTTTTCTCCTGAGGTTTGTGCAGTGGCACCAAAAATAAAGATTGTGAAAGAATATGTGTCCAGACAGTTTGACATTGTAGCCCTAGGCATAATCAGGACCAATCAGCATAAACAGACTGTAGCAAAAACCTCCTTCTAGTCCATGTTATATAAAACACCTGTTTCCTATATAATAAATTTTGATCAAGGATTCTTTTGGGGTTTTTTTGGTAATACAAAAAATGTATATATCAAGTCAAGACATCAGCAGTTATTTTCTGTATTTAAAGGCTCATATTTAAAAATCTATACACAGAAACATGCTCAAGATTTTACTGTAAAGCTATTTTTTCAGCCCCTTAGCCATCTTGCCAAATGCCAGAATGAACAAAGAAAAATATGGATTTATTTTATAAGAAAAATAAAATACTGAGTGAAAGAAATTATTGTGCAGCAATACATCTGTTTGTGCTTTTAGCACACAAAGACTTTCTAAGGAAAGCTGAAAAATGTATAGTAGAGAAGTAATAATCAATTGTGCAATAGACATATTCCTGCTAACATACAAAAGAATTAGTAAGGTAAAAATCACAATTTTATATGAGCACATTTGAAGAATTTGAAGACAATTATTTGATGAAAGCCATTGAGTCTCAATATTGCACAGAAGTCAGTTTAATTGATTGAAATAGCAGGAAGCCCAAAAGTATTTTTTAATAAAACAATCATGCCATTGCAAGATAAACTTCTGTGCAGTTAATGATCTAATCAGAAGCCAAAAATTAGAAACACTGATGTTTGTTCTGTTTGAAGTGGACTATCTTTAAATTGATGGGCATTTTCTTGACATCCTGAACTCTCCATTGAAAGGGGATTCTGGTCTACACTTGAGAATTTCTCAAAATCAAAAAATAACAAGAAGGATAGGCAAAGAGATTAAATCACTATATCTTGTATCCATATACTTAATAAAATTGGGAGTTTCTTTCAAGAAGGCCCTACAAAAATAATTTATTGGCTTTTCTGTGCAACACTTTAAAGGCTTGCTGCTGCTCACAGAAAGCTTTGAAATATACTGGGAATTACTTAAGGCCAATATAACTCCACTTCTTTTAAATGAAGTTATTCTACAGATTAAATTGATCCATTCTATTTAGAGGCAATTGTTCTTATATACGACACAATCTTCGTATTTTTCCACTTTAAAAAAAATAGTATTTGCATTGAACTAGTATTTTAGTTTCTTAAGAGATCATCAGCTTTTGCTGTTTTTTCTTCATCTGAAGTCCCAGCCTAATCTTTTGTTTGTTGAGTTCGCTATTAGTAGCTGTGAAAATGCTCATAACACTGTAAAAAATTGGTTGTGTGACCAGTGTTACAGTGGGCCACCCGCTATTCTGCCACCTTATGGTAGGCCAATGTGAGAAGCAGCCTTTTTGTGTGTGTGTGTGTGTGTGTGTGTGTGTGTGTGTTATAAGTCAGTATCTACATTGATGCAGTAATTAGATGGTTGAACATGGTTACAAGATATGTGTCCACCCTACAGTCTTTTAACTGTGCACTTCACCACAGTGACGCTTCATTTTCAATAGAGCAGAGCACCCTGTGGGATCCCTGAGTACTGAAGATTGTTAACACCAAAAAAAAAAAAAGCAGTGGTAGTTATGAGGAATACTCCTAAAAAAGTGGAAAATTCATAATGCATTGTCACAGATGTTAATGCTTCTCAGACCAGCATTAAATTCCCTATCATAGCTTTACTCACTGAAGAGGGAACACCAGTGGTAAGGTGCAATTAAGGAATCAATAGCAGCACAGCACAGCACAGGAGCTGTTAAGGTGGAGGATCTATGGGATAGGGTCTCCCATATCTTGTGGTTCTTCCATTTAAGCAGCACTTTCTCTTCTATGGCTGCAATAAGAGCTGTCCTGACTGCAATTCAATGTAACTGACACCATGGAAGGATGTCACTTGTATTTTTAAATACCTTTTTCTCCACCAGATGATTTATCTCTGGGGAGAAAACGGGTTCTGTGACTTCAGGGGAAGAATAATTAGTAAAAAGAGATGAACTTCTAAGCATCAAATACTGTTTTCATGCAAATGTCTTTGGTAATAAAAATTAAAGAAGAAAACAGAAAATTACTAACCTAATTTATAGGCAGAGTAATTTCTAAATAAAGGTTTGGTTTATTTAAAAAAAAATTACCATTTGGTGTCAGTAGCTCATTAAGTTTAATTGCTAAGGAAAATACTTTGCACTAGGTTTGTCAAATTAGTTATGCACTTTTAAAATTCTTCCATCCCAATTTACATATTTTAGATTTTTCATGCCACCTGCCTTTTTAAGACAGCCCTAATTCAGCACAGTACTTAAGCATGTGCGTAAATCAATCTCTGTTCAGCAAAGTATTTAATCCCATTTCAGGAAAGCATCTTTATTCTGGAATGCACTCAGGAACATCACACGGTTGCATTCAGTTTAGTCAATGAAAGTTAAGCACATTCCTGACCGAGGGGCTTAAATCCCTGTATTCTCTTTGATCAGAACAATTCCCTAAATATCCATAAGTCTCAGGCATTGTTTTAATTACTAAAATGGGAATTAAAAAAAAGGGGGAAGATTCTTTAATCACTATATATATATATATACACAATAACTGGGAGATGTAGTTCCCAATTTGGGCAGATTTATACACACTAGCTCTGCTTGAACTCATGTCTAAAACTAGCAGTATGACAGTCTTAGCATGAGTGACCACTCAGGCTCACCACCTGAGTATAATTCCACCCGAGAGGTCCAGGTCGTCTATGCATAAACTACTGTAGTGAGAGGTTTTATCCTTTTATTATTTTCTGTGGAACTTTCTTGCTCTAATCCAGTGATTCTCAACCCACGGTATGCATACCTCTGGGCTACACAGCGGTCAATCAGGGGGTACATCAACTCATTTATATAGTTGCTAGTTTTACAACTGGCTACATTAAAAAGCACTAGCAAAGTCAGTAGAAACTAAAATTTCTTGTAGACAAAATGAGAAAGCAGTGTTTCAGTAACAGTGTGCTGTGACACTTTGGTATTTTTTGTTTGACGTTGTAAGCAAGTAGTTTTTAAGTGAGGTGAAACTTTGGGGTATATAAGACAAATTAGATTCCTGAAAAAGGAAGTAGTAGTCTGAAGAGGCTGAGAACCACTGTTTTCTATTTCTGATGTGATAGAACAAGATAAATATTGTAGCCCTCCTTTCCCCTTCACTGCAAGATATCGAACAGATCTTAAAACTTCAGAAGAAAGGGTACAGAACTATTTATCTATAATCCACTAGTAGCTCTTCCACACGGTCATCACTTTTGGGGTTCCACAGAATTTTAGGGGGATTTGCTGACTGAAGGTTGGAGTAACAGCTCCATAAATATTAAGCCACTCTATCTAAAAGTTAAGAATCCTATACCATGCCCCAGGGGGTTGCTCAGTGGTTTGCGCATTGGCCTGCTAAACCCAGGGTTGTGAGTTCAGCCTTCAAGTGGGCCATTTAGGGATCCAGGGCAAATCTGTCAGGGATGGTACTCTGTCCTGCTGTGAGGGCAGGGGACTGGACTCAATGACCTTTTAAGGTCCCTTCCAGTTCTATGAGATAGGTATATCTCCATGTATTATATTATCTGAGTGGGATAAAAATCAGTGGTTCAAAAGTTAATGCTGTTCACCAGAAACTAAGGGTCAAGTTCAGACCAAACCATGCAGAATCAGAAATGGTGCCAAGGGTATGTTGCTAAGTAGAGGATCAGACCAGGACAGGGCAGGATTGTCATATATGAGGGTGGTCTGAGAATCATGGATTTGCTCCCCTAGTTTCAAGGCCTTCAAAATTAAAAGGCCTTTACCTTCTCCCTTCCATTTATTTAGATTTCGATCTTAAAGGCTCCATTTAAAAGGACATCACTCCAGTGTTCTGGATAGGATACACTTACCAGACATTTAGTAACACAGATAGTTTTGCTATAATATAAATTTGTGGCTTTTAACTCATTTTTAAGTGGATAATAATGCATCAGGTTTTGTGATTCTTCAATGTAATGAATCATTAAATGTAACCTTTCCCCATCTGTAAATGTCTTGTGAAACAGGAGATGATTTAAGAACTGTGCTCATGTAAAATACAATATTTTCTAAGATCTCGTGTTAAATACTTCTGATCAAGGATAGGGGTTAGTAATTTGTACTTAATACATTTTCCCATCTTTCCAAATAAAGATTTTTGTGAGGAGTCATTTTACCCAAGAAAAGGAACACCAATCCTGAAAATACTTGAGTTGTCTGTCCACAATTGAGGCATCCCAATTGTGCTAATCAGAAACATAATTTACTTGATCAGGGAAAGGTTGGCATAGGTTGTATAGGTGTAGATGTGTAAAACCCTCTCTGATGACAGCAACTATGAAAGTAAATGAATCACTACTTCATGACATTAGTCATTGCAGACATTTACTGGTTAAAAATATGGAAGACATTTTGTATAGTTTTACTAGTTGAACTGCCAGGGCTGGCCCACAACATTTTGGCACCTGAGGCAGGGAGCTCAAATGATGCCCCCATGCCTCCTTGCTTGGGCCAAAACTTTGAAAGGTCTCAATTCTGCCTTCTTCCTGTTCTACTCCTCTCATGGTACTGCTCTACTGCCTACCCCAATAAAGGAGAACTAACACCTGAAAGTGCCTTGTTCAAAAATTTTAAGTAACACTTAATTTTCAAACACCTGAACAGCAAATGTAACTTTTCTTGTCTGCATAGTAAACACTGGCATTTTTATCTGTTTGAATAATCAAAGTGGTGCTTTCCATGCCTTCTTGGTTGCAAAGATTTGAACTGCTTCCTGAGGGTCCACAGTCTGGACCAGCTCATGCTCTGTTGAGATGGTTGCAAGGCTGACCAGCCTCTCCTGTGTCATTGTGGAGCATAGATGTGTTTTTATTAACTTCAGCTTGGAGAAGCTGCATTCTCCACTGGCAGCTGTTACAGGAAGTGTTAGAAGTATGCGCAGAGCAACAAAAGCATTTGGAAAGAGGGTGGTCATCTTATTTGTGCACATATATTCCAGAACAGCCTTTGGAGTTGATCCTGCTGAAATGTATCTGGAAAGGGCTTTCAGTTCATCACCTAAATCACTCCCATCAATATCGCGCATGTCATCATGTGTCAACATTGTCTCTAGTGCCCTACATTGCTGGTATAGGTCTTCTTCAGGTATAGTGAGGAATTTTGGAATATCGTACAACATCCCAAATATACTGCTGTGTTCCTTGAGCTGCATGAAATGTTCTTCAACTGACTGTATTGCACAATCTAGCATCTGATTAAAGAATTCAACTTTGAATTGTTGATTGGAGTCTCTTATGGGATTATCCCGTGCCTCGTAATCAAAATGTCATCTTCTTCAGTGACTTGTATTCTTGAATGGGTGGCAAAATAGCTTCAGTGTGAAGTTCCTCTGCCAACTTCTGTGTACTCTTCAGAACGTTTTGAAATCCCTCATCTGACTGGTAAGACTATAGGTATGGCTTTGCTTTGTCCAGTTGTTCCATTGCTCCAGATATATCAAGGTCAACACCTTGGAGTCTCTTGCTTACAACATTTATTTCAAACAGTATGTCATGCCACAACACTAAGCCACACAGAAATTTGAAGTTATGTATGTTTCTGGTGATTCCATTTCTCTCTGCCACTGTTCTCCCACGAACAGTTCCTGTCATAGCATTATTCTCCATAATGGCAACTATGGCATCATCTGTCTTCCCAATTTGGTATTTGATAGGCTTTATCGCCTCCACTCGACTTTCCTATTGTGTGGCACTCAGTGGTTTCAGTGTCAGAGAGGATGTTCCCAGATGTTGCTTCAAAATTTGCCAACGATGAGTTGATGCAGAGAAAAATACATAGATGCTTTGAATTATATTAAAAAATTAAGCAGCCTCACTAGAAGCTGATGCTGCATCACTGACCACCAAGTTCAATGAATGAGAACTGCATGGGACAAAAAAACCTTGAGGGTTTAACTCTCGGATCCGTGTCTGTACTCCTCTGTTCTTTCCTCTCATGTTGGCACCATTATTGTAGCCCTGACCTCTCATGTCAGCTATCACAATTCTCGTATCTTCCAGCTTTTTAAGAAGCACATTTGTCATACCAGCTCCTGTAGTATCATCAATGTCAATAAATTCTAGAAAATGCTCTCTGACAGTCACCATTGCAGGGACATTTTCACTAGGTTCTGTTGTTGTTACAAAATGCACCATTAAAGTCATTTGTTCCGTATGGCTGATGTCAGGTGTGCAGTCCAGAATAACATAGTAATATCTTGCTGACTTCATATCTGCCACAATCTTCTGTTTGACTTTTGTTGCCAGTAACTGTATGGTCTCATTTTGAATTGTTTTTCCAAGGTAGTGGTGTGTGTACATGTCTTGGGTGGTGACTCTTCTTAGATGCTCCTGGCGTATAGCATCAAACTCAGCCATCAGCTCCACAATTTTAAGGAAGTTTTCATTGTTTTGCACATACAGCTGATCTGAAGTGCCATGTAGTGGTAGGTTTTGGGTAGCAAGCATTCTCACAATGGCAATGAGCCTTTTCAGAACATTTTTCCAGTAAAGAGACTCTGATGCAATCTTCTCTTGATGCTGATCATCTATGGTGGCCTTTAACCTTAGTCTCATCTCAAGCTCTTTCTACCTATGGAATGCTCTCTGGTGATTTGCTGCCTTCTCATGGCATGCCAGATTCCTAGCCAGATTTTTTCAGTCCTTTGTTCCTGTAGAACCCAATGTGGCTGGAACATTAGACTGGAAGAATTTGCAACAAAAACAATATGCAGCATTCTGGGTTTTTGAGTACAAAAGCCATGGCCTCTCTACTTTGTTACCATTAGGGATTTCACACCAGTAATGTGTTGGATGGAAACTTCTATTTTTATTGTCTTTGGGGAACATGAAGTTTTTCACTTGCCAGTACAAGGAAGTCCCTCAGGCTACTGCTCAAGTGGGTCCACAGTCCTGGATCATCTAGACTTAAGGAACTAAACTCAGCAGCAGCTGTGTCTTGTACCTCCACCACACTCTTCTCTGATCTACACTTTTCTTCAGGAATGTGCATGGTTACATCCATTTGAGATGGAGATATAGATGCTGCAGTAGCTGCCAGATCACCTGCACTCTGACTAACTGGAAGATCAGGCATCTGCTCACCACTCACATCCTCACTTGGGCCAGAAGGCTCACCGTGAACATTGTGTCTATGTATCTCAGGAGAGCTCCTTCCTGCTTAGATAGAAAAGCTCCTTTGCTTTCTTTCTTTTTCTGAATGCTGCCCCAGAGGGGCGTTTTCTTCTTTCACTCATGACTGCTGTTCTGTGCCAGCTATAGTGGCTCTCAACACTCAATTGAAGGGGACAAATAAACAGGCTAGTAGCAGGGCCTGAGTGAGGGAAGGTATCAGTGTCTTAGGGGCCTAACTGGCTCCTATTACTTCAGTTGACTGCTGTTCTCCTCAAGTGGGTTTAGGGAAGCAGCAGGAAACAGGAAGCTCCCTGAGAAGCTAGTGTTAATCAGTCCAGGCTCCTGGGGGTATTAGAGAGGTACATAAGAGCCTCCTCCTCCTCTCTCTCTCCCTCAGCTCCTGCTGCTTTCTGTTATTCCTTCTCACCTTTTCTCCTGTCTGTCTCTTGTGCCCTCCTTCCTCCAGCACAGCACTCCACCATCTCTGTGTATCTAGAGAAGAGAATACATATGCACCAGCAGCAGGCACAATTTTCTACACTCTGGGTCCTAGTGGTGCCCTCCCAACACAGTCTGGCGCCTGAGGTGGCCGCCTCAGCTCGCCTCATGGTAAGGCCAGCCCTGCGAACTGCACATTTCACTGAGTAAAGCATAAAGCCCATGCATCACTTAATTTTTCTAAGATTGTTTGAATTAATATTATCACATTTTTCCTGATAATGGGCCATGTACTAAAAGATGAACTCTTGGAACCAATGAATATGACTGAAGACAGATATTTTCAATCCTGAAGTAGGCCTGAAGGTTAACTCTTCCATCAATAAATAGATAAAATGGTAAAGCTACTAAACAATGGATTCTGTGTGGATTCCTAGTTCAATTGTTAGAGGTTTACATAACAGTAATAATGGTAAATATTCAGTTATAACGAAAAAACAATGCAATAGTGGGGGTCCACGGTAACAAGCCATAACATTTGCTTTAGCTTTGAAAGATCCAGTCAAACCTGGGAATCAGGGCTGTAACTGTGGCAGAGTGCACAGGGCAGCTGCCCAAGGTGAGAAGCTCTCTCTCTCTCTCTCTCTCTCTCTCTGTGTGTATGGTGCAAATATGCTTGCTTACTCCAGGTGCTAACATGCCCAGTTACAGCATTGCTGGGAGCTTAGGCCGAGCGTACACTACAAGTGTAGGTCAAAATTAGCCCTGTTAGGTTGATTTTTCTAAACTATGAGTCTACACTAGCAAGCCCATTCTGCTGACTTTAAGGGCTGTCGATTTCTGTACTACTCGTCAATAAGAAATTAGACCTTGCATGGTTGACTTTGGGGCAGTGTATACACAGCGCTGTGAATGTTGATGTTCTTGAACTCCTGGAGGTGTCCCAGAGTGCCCCACAATGACCAATCTGGTCAGCATTTTCAACTCTGCTGCTCTCCCCAGATACACAGGAAAATTTGAATTTCATCTCCTGTTTGCCCAGCGTGGCAAGCACAGCAGCACATCTCAGTAGCGTGCCTGACCATGAATGCCCAGGGCCACAAATTAACTCCAGCATGGAGTGTGCAGGAGATCCTGTATCTGATTGCCATGTGGGAAGGTGAACCTATGCAGGCAGAACTGCAGAGTAGCAGTAGAAATGCTGCTATCTATGCCAAAATTCAACAGGACATGATAGACAAAGGATATACCAGGGACACCCAGCAGTGCTGTTTGAAAATAAAGCTCAGGCGTATCAGAATACCGAGGAGGCAAATGGACAGTCTGAATCAGAGCTGCAAACATGCCCCTTCTGTGAGCAGCTGCATAAGATTTGGGGGAGGAGGGAGAGAGCACCAGCATCTCAAATGTGGATACCTCCCAAGTGGCAGCAATGAGGAGATTATAGATGAGGATGAAAATGCTCAGCAGGCAAGCGGAACATCTAATCTCAATCCCCTCCTCCCAGGATGTATCACTGCCAGACTCTTATGGTGGGAAGGGCACTTCTGGTGAGCTCACATTTGTGAGCATACTATAAATTGGTTAAGATAATTTGCTTTGATTTGTGGTGGTCACTCTGCTTACACAGCAGGGGCTCCCCCAGATCAGTTTAACATGTATGGAGATGGAAAGTGAATCTTCCCTGCACATCTCCATAAAGCTCTCATAGAAGTACTCTTTCATCCTTCTCACAAAGTTTCTGGAAAGGTCTGCCTTATTCCATCATCCATGGTAGGACACCTTTCCACAGCAAGCCCCCAGTAAGTGATCTGGCATCATTGCTGCACAAAGCATTGCAGCATAAGGTCCAGGTTTCTGGCCACATTCAGCCAGCATCCGCTCCCTATCGCTCTGTGTGATTTGGAGAAGACTGATATCGAACACTACAACCTGGATGAAGCAGGGGAAGCTATGTAATTGATACCACTGAGGCAGTACACCTCCATTTGCTCATCTCGAACAAAGCATGGTTTGCTGACTGTGTGAGCCCCTGCCACCATGCCTGGCCCTGTTTCCCACCAGCAGGCCTTTGCGGGAAGAGAAAGTTGCACTTTCACAGCAAATGGGGGACAGTGAACATATGGTGACCACATGAGCTCCCGCCACCATACCCACCCCATCTGCAAAGTCCTTCGCAAGCGTGGCTCCCCTTTGCAAATGCAGATGCATGTCTAGCTGTGAGAGCTGCAATTTGCAGCCACTGTTTTGAACATGCTTTCAAAGTGGAAACAAAAGAGTGAGAGCTCTAACATTTTGCTTACCATGCTTACCACCAAACCCAGTCCAGCTGCTCCCATCAGACCTCTGTGTTGTACCTGCCTACTAGGAACTTAAAAATATAACTTTGACTTTGTTCATAACACATACCTATTGTGTAGGACAGACGTTCTTTCATGGTAAAAGATTAGCTTCTGTGTTCCACAATGTAACTTCTTCTTCGAGTGGTTGCTCTGTCCATTCAAATTAGGTGTGCGCACCGCGTCTTCTGGAGTGTTTTCCCTAGCGGTACCCGTAGCGCCGGCAGGGCGCCCCCTGGAGTGGCGCCTCCATGGCGTGGCATAAGTACCCCTGCCGGCGCTCCCCCACCTCAGTTCCTTCTTACCGCCCGTGACGGTCATTGGAGCATGTCTCTCTGTCAGAGCAGTTAATGGTTCCCATTTCTCTTAGTGTTGTAAATAGTTCTAAATAGTTCAATTAGTTAGATAGTTAGTATCTCTTTGTTTTTCTTCTCTCCCTTCAGGGGTGAGGAATGCCAGGGCCACAAGGCTTTAAGGCGTGCACTGTCTGCGCAAAGTTTATGCCCAAAGGAGACCCTGACAATAGTTGTCTGAAGTGTCTGGGTGAGGGCCACCTTACAGATGCCTGTAAGATCTGCAAGTCGTTTAAGCCGCGCACTAAGAGGTAGAGAGAGACTCTCGTTTAAAACTTCTCCTCATGGAGGCGGCTTTACAGCTGGCACCGGCTGGACACTCTGCGGTGCGCAGTGCACCGGCGTCCACGCGCGATGCTCCATCTCGAGAGCGGGCCTCGGTGTCGAGGGCTCGGCACCATTTTCATTCTCCGGCACCGAAGAGATCAAGAACGTCCCGTGGTAGGTCTCTGAGCCGGAAGTCCAAGTCAGGCTTACACTGCAGTGCCGAGTCTCTGGTGCGCACCTCCTCATCTACCACTGTGCGGCGTAAGCGAGCGGGATGGCCATCCAGCCCAGGGCAGCTACCTTCGCACCGCCCCTCCATGCCAGACACTTTTGAGACGGCACATGACCTTATTAGCCTCACTACCTCCCCTCCGTCGTCAGTTGAGGCAGAGAGGTCGAGGTCGCCTACGCCAGAGGCCATGTTGGCACCGGCTTCGCCTCCGCATCGTCATGACCGGACGGCACCGGTCGCTTATGCAGCGGGACCGTCCCCTGTGGGACCAGTACCGCTTGCCTCCACGTCGGTGACGGCCTCGATGCAGGCCGCCAGGCTTCACTCAGCACTCGACTGGGCTCGACCTCCCTCGGTGCTGGGACCTCTTCCAGGCCCCGTCTTGGCTGCACCAGTGCCCTATCACCCAGGCCTTGCGGCACTGTCTACGGCACCATCATCGGTACCAGCGCTGAGCAGCTTTCCGGGGGTGCAGCTCCAGTCTTCAGCACCAGACCCTTCAGCATCAGCCTCTTCGGCACCGATGCAAGTTTTGGCACCGTTACAGGCACCGACATCGACCCCGTGGGCCATGCCGGTGCCACTATCGCCGGTAACATCGGTCTCTTCAAGGTTTGTCTCACAACCAATACCGACTTCGACAGCGCAGCCATGCACCGTGTTGGCACCGCAACCGGGACCTGTCCTCCTGGCACCGACTCCACTCCTGGCACCGGGACCTGTCCTCCCGGTGCCGCAACCGGCTCCACTCCGGGCACCGGGACCTGTCCTCCCGGTGCCGGCACGCCCTCATCGCACGCATGCGGGCAAACCCGAGTCTATGGCCAGGTTTGCCCCCCCCTTGGTGGCAGGGCATTCGTCATCTGTGCCTCCCTGGCCCGAGTCTGACTACTCGTCGGATTCTGATGCAGCCTCGTTCAGGTTGGAGTCCTCGGGAGCTTCCTCGAGTCATAGATCCCGTTCGCGGCACCGGCATGATTGTTTGCGTGTGCAGCAGACTTGGCCGCCTCAACCGCAATGGCCTTTCTGGGCACCATGGGCTTACCACCAGTGGCAGGAGCCTGTGCCCTCCTCTGTAGTGTCCGGTGTCTCGGGGCATCGAGCGCAACTGTTGGCGTCGCTATCACGACCCCCTCCTTCCCCCCAGAGGTCGGTTACTGCAGATGCCGCTGCTGAGCCACAAGCCCCGGTGCCGGAGCCGCTTCCGCAAACGGTGCCACCTGCCCAGCTGGCTCCTCAACCAGGCCCTGCGCTGGATCTGGTACCGATCCAGGAGTCGTCCTCATCTTCGTCTCCTGATGAAGCCTTGGCGGATCCCGCACCGGCATTGCCTACTATGGATGCTCGAGCACATCAGGATCTGCTTAGGCATCTGGCCTCCAATCTGGATGTCCCCGTGGAGCCAGTAGAGGAGGACATGGACCCCCTGATTAACATCCTCTCTGACAATGCCCCTGCCCGCTTTACAAAATTGGGTACTAAAAAGATTGACATTAATAAATTCAACCTAATACTGTAGCGTATACATGGCCTTAGGGTTGACAGAGGCCAGGTCCAGCTTAGAAGGATTTCCTATAGAAAGGTCTGTTCCAGCTGTGAAAGTCTGTCTAAATTGCAGGCTTGACTTAATCAGACATTTGCTTCAGCTGATATACTCCACTCTGGATGCCTAGCTTAGAAAGAGGACTGCTCCAGAATTCAAAGAAGGTTATAATAACCCTGGGTAGGGAGAAACAGACAGCTCAGTTTCTCACACAGCAGCTGTTACCTATTCACACCCTTTCTCTGGGGAAGGATTTTTAACATCTTACTGCTCTCTTTCTCTCAGGCCAGGACTACATGGCAGGGGGAAGATTGGCTTAAGGTACATAGCTGGAGTTGCTTAAATACGTAGCTGGAGTTGCGTACCTTAAGCCGAGCTTGGCGCTGTCTCCAGAGTGGGAAGTCAACAGGAGAAATGCTTCCATCAACTTCCCTTACTCCTCATGTGCCAATGCGGGCACCCTCAGCATTGGATTTAGTGGGTTTTTACTAGACCCACTAAATCCAACCGCAGAAGATTGCTCTCCAGAGTGTAGATACTCTGGTCAGTGGAGATGTGGCTTTAGGTTCTGGCCTTGAAAAAACAGCTTGTTAACCTCACTAGAGACGGACAAGCATATCCCAATTAAAAGTTCACTCACTGATCTCTTAAGGACCCTTGATATTTTCCATTGAGAAACCTTACCTGTCATTATTTTCTTTCCAGTTTGTTCTCCCCTAACTACCTCCTTTGATTTAACTCCACAGAATCACACAGAATAATTTCAAATAGGTAAACTGAAGTATATAACAGCCATACAAAATACTTATCTCTCCCTCATTCTGCACAGATACTTCATGGTGACCTATTGCTAGAATGTGCCTGATATTGCTCATGAGGGCCCATTCTGATTGTGGAAGTACATTAGAGCATTCATTCACACACACACCACACACACACACACACACACACACACACACACACACACACACACACTCTCTCTCTCTCTCCTCCTCTCTCTCTCTCTCTCTCTCCCCCCCCCCCCATTTTGGATGCAAAAACAGCCTCAACTAAATTCTGAATTTTTAATAAAAACAAGAAAGTTACAGTCATGTCAATGGTCTGCTTTTTTCACCTACAGTACAGACCCTCTGGTTTTAGATCTCTTGCTAGCACTTATTATTCTTTGATATTTAATTTTTAACATGTTTAGAACACTTTGTTCTCAGCAAAGCATGAATGAGGGGGATTACATTATATACTTTTCTTGGTGACTGGTAATTATACTGTCACTTACCCTGCTATGGTATTCATTGCATTTAACTGCATAGAGCTCAGGGAAATCCCCCCCCCCCCGTGTATTGAAGCACGGTGAAAATCTTTCGGTTTTTACAGTATCATGTAGCAATCCTGGGAATAATATCCATGAGTAAACAATATGGTAAAGTTGTATTTTGGATGTTATTTTTTTCTTCAAGCAATCAAAAAGCCCTCTCTCCTCCACTTAGATGGAGTGAGAGACTTATGGGAGTAAGCTCCTACTTAAGTGTACCTGACAAATGTGACAACTGTATCCTGTTGCTCTTTGGAGAAAGCAGTAAGATGTAAGTTACAGGTACAAACTTGAAGAATGTCCTATGTAAATTCCAGCTATTGATTATCAAAAGAGACTAGTGAATTTTCTATGCCTCACTTTTTTTGCTGTCTAATTTTAGACATAGTAAAAAAAACCTGATTTTAGAAAGTACTGAGTACCTACTGTCTAAAAAATAAAACCTGTCAAAGAACCAGGCAACTTGCCCATTTTCTGAACATGGTTCTTGAACAGACCCACATTTACACATCCATCTTCTTTGAACAGTTAAGAGAAAAAATGTAGGAGACTACTCTGTCTTTCATTGTGATAAGCATTCACTTTGGACTCCGTTTCATTACTTATCAATTCTGCCCTTTAATTATTTTCATAATTTTTTTCATGAATGGAGAAGGGGGTGCAAGTTATAGAGATCTGCTTATGTTAGCTACAAACCATTTAACATTTTCTGTACATCTTTTATCTTGGTGTTCTTCACTTTGGGTCTCTCCCACATTGTCTGGCATACCTGGGGTAGATGAGGAGGATGGTGTTCCAATCATAAAAGATTAAAAGCCTGCATCTTAAAAGCCCTGTAGCTGATCACCATACATAACATGAGACTTGTTAATTTCTTGATTGGGTATATTATTCTAACTTAACATTTTGGTTTTCTGTTATCAGATTGATTAGCCCATATTTCATTCTGAGTGTAGCAAGATGGCTGTATGGCTTATATAGGCCTTTTGGAAGAAGGGTATCAAAACTCTGACTCAAAGGAAGAAAAGGAGACCAGGTCATGGAAGGAGTCAGATGCTTAGTTTTCAATGGCATTTTGAGCAGGTTAAAAGGTGTGTCAAAGTAGTCTTCTATGCCAAAAAGGAGGAGACTGCAGTAGTGAAAGATATCTAAAGTAAACTTTATAACTTTGGCATGAAGTGTGTAATCATGGTTTCTGATGTTAGAGAATGGATATGTAGGGCCCCAATAACCTAGAGTTTAATTTAAAAATTGGTTTAAAAATAATGAAAAACTATAATATTTTCCCCATGGTACATTGTTCAAATAGTTATTTGAGGTATTGTTGAATACTCACAATTAAATGCATTATAAAAAAGCAGTACTCGTACTAAATTGAAAGGAAAAATTCAGATTAAAAATTATTAAACTTCAGTTAATAGGATGGGGACATTTTCATAAACCATGAATAGCCTTCCTCCCACAAGGTTAATCCAAGAAATATTATCAAAACAGCCCCTATTTTTCTGATTTAATCTGTTGGTGCAACTAATTTTCTGTCAACAGGAAAAAAAGTATCACCAAACTAATTAAAGTGGTTTTTGAGAACAGCAGAAAATACTGCCTAGAACACAGCACGCATGAAATATCAGCAAAATAACAATGAGAGAGTATAGAGGGAGTTTATGGGTGAAAACATGGTACCATTATTACCACAACAGTAAACTAGCTTTTTCATGGTGATCGGTATACATTTATCAACAGATGATCATTGGGAGGTAGCGTTAACAAATAGAAGATGATTAACTGCAACCACACATTGTCAGGATATAGTATTTAAAGCACTTTTAGGCTACGTCTAAACAGCCCCCTCTTGCACAAGAGAAAATGCAAATGAGGCAAAGCGGTGAATATCACTGCGCCTCATTTGCATACTTAATGAGTTGCCATTTTTGTGCAAGGGGCTTTTGTGCAATAAGGAGCCGTCTATATGGCTCCTTTTTGCGCAACCCCCCCCTTTTGCGCAAGAGCTCTTCTGCCACTTTTTTTCAGGAAGAATGGCTCTTGCACAAGAGGGGGGCTCCTTTTTGCGAAAAAGCCCCTTGCGCAAAATGGCAGCTCATTAAGTATGCAAATGAGGTGCAGCGATATTCACCGCTTCGCCTCATTTGCATATTCTCTTGCACAAGACGGGGCAGTCTAGACGTAGCCACAGTTTGCATTTGTTCCAATGCTATCAAGACATATTTAAAATGGTACATGGATTAGTGCAAAACAGAAAATTTGTGCTTTTTAAATAGTTGGTAATTATATACTTTCAGTCCCCAGGGTAGTAGAATATAAAATGTTTTTATACAACCAATTTTATCCACGATCTCAAAAGGGATATTAGGTTGTGTTAGACTATGTTTACACCGCATGCTCAGAGTGAGATTGCCCTGCTTATATAAACATACTTGTGCTAGTTCTCATCAAATTAGTGTGAGTATAAATGTCAAACTAGTCATAACAGTACTGATAGTAACAGTGGAAGAGTGGCTGAGCTGTGCTGAGTATAGACTTGTCTGAAACTGGTGAGTAAGTGCTTGGCATTGCTCTGCCATCCCTCTGTTGCTGCCACCATGGCTATACTCCTATTTTTATTTATACTAGCTTGATAAAAGCTAGCATAAATACACGAGCAAGGGAATTAGACAAAGCCTTAGTTGTACTGAATATTCAGACCTGAATACTAAATTACTTTTACAAGATGAATCTCTTTCCTTAAGCAGGACCAAATCTAATTATGGAAGTTATTTTGACCATCATTTGACTTTTCATGCTCATGTTTTAAGTTCTGGAAAAAAGAAGTCCTTCTGAAAAATACTATTCAACTTTGCTTTGATAGTTTACTGCAGTGGTCCCCAACGCGGTGCCCGCAGGCGCCATGGCGCCCGCTGAATCATCTGGGCCGGTCCCACCCCCGGCGCATGCGCGGTGCCGGTCCCGGGTGCGTGGGCGGCCCTGCCCCCACGTGTGCGGTGCGTGCATGGTGCCGGTCCCGGGCGTGTGGGTGGCCCTGCCCCCAGGTGTGCGGCGCGTGAGCGGCCCCTGCCCTGGGCGCGTGGCATATGCGCGGTGCTGGCCCCGGGTGCGTGGGCGGCCCTGCCCCCGGGTGCGCGGCATGTGCGTGGCCCCGCCCCCGGACGCCCGGCGCGTGAGTGGCCCCGCCCCCGGACGCCCCGAAAGGTTGGGGAGCACTGGTTTACTGACACTTTCTTATCAACATTAGTTTTCCTGTATTGGCACGTGTAATTCTGTTTAGCATGTATTTACTCCAGAATATCCCCAGCTAAAAGAAAAAATAGTAACTGAACCATCAGGCTTTTGGCCTATAAAAATTATACCCAATTACACAAAACCAAGACTATATTTTTTTTCCACTGAGATTTTTGGTAATTACATAAATCATGAGTGAAAAAACGGTGTACACATTGCTTTTGTAAAGTTTATATCTAACCCAGCATCTAACAGAGATTAGCATAATTTTCCAATTGATAGTGGTATGGTCATCACATATTTGAAATTTGTCAGGGTTTGTAATACACAAGAACCTCTGTACTCAGGGTGTCTCTAATCTAGGAACACTCATGGCGGTGCAGTGATGTGCTTCCACTGAGGCTTTTCCCCGCTGCTCCTATAGGAGTGGGGGGCAGTGCCTGAGAGCAGCGGGGAGCGTGGAACCAAGTGTGCCCCTCGGAGCGGGGCGCCAGGTAAGCACCCAATCCCCATCCCCCTCACATCCAGACCCCTCACCTGGCAATTTCTTTAATCCGGCATACCCTGTTTCCCAGAGCTGCTGGATTAAAGAGTTTCAAGTATATTACTGAAGACACTGTTAGCTACTGTACAATAGATAAGGATATATGCCACTTCTGTCAGTAAGAAAGGGCTTCAATATTTTAAAACAAACCTACACTTTCCTAATATATGTGACATTAGGCATGCCAGTGAAATGATATTTTATAGTTAGGCCTCTTTGGGTTAGTTTCTAGTACTGTCACCCATCCTGGTTTTGATATGTACATTTTTGTTTCATATTCAAGTTCTACATATCTCCTGATCACCTACATTAAAGGTTTGCCACAGAGAATAGCGGTCTCAAAATTTCATTCTTGAACTCACTACCTTTATGGTAAGATCCTATTTACCAAAGACTATATATGGTACTTGCAACTTAAAATCATAAGCATAAATGCTATCTCTAAAAGTGATAGGAACTGAGTCAAAGGTACTCTTTACATAGACTGCAGTGGATTTTGGATTAGACTTTTAGTTAATATTTCTTACCCAGACAAAACTCTCATGAACTTCAGAGTTAGGAGGAGTGAACAGCACCCATAAGTGTTTTCTGCCAGATCCATATCTACAGTATACAATGGAATTATCTACTATTATAACATGTCAGTTGCTCCTCTGCTGACCAGTGCTAATTCTCAGAGGTGACTTTGTGTGTGGAGTTTTGCATGGACCCAAAAGAGTTAGATTGTCTACCTCTTGCAGCAGCATTCAAGTCAGATAAGGCTATGGCAGAAAGCACCCCTCTTCAGGCCAGAAGGTTTTGTAAACAGATATAGTATATTTATAGCACTGTGGATGACACTTAAAAAGTTAAAATTTATTTTTAGTTACCACACAAAGTGGGAAATACCACAGTTATTTCCCTATGCTTTGGACCAGATCAAATCTTCCTGAGGTCAAGTGGGAGTCTTTCCATTAACTTGAATGTGTTTTGATCAGCTGTCTAAACTCAGAAATAATCATGGTTTCTCTGGTAACTATATAAAATGTATAAATAATTAAACTTTAATATATGTCCATAGTATGCATTAGTTCAATAAACCTCATATTAATTATATCTAAACAGTTTTTTCATACACTTCGTATTTGTACTGGATGCCATTCTCTTCCTGGACATCAGCAGGGACTCCTGGGTATCTGGGAAGGAGAGGAAAAAGAAGAAAACCTTATAGTTTAATAGAATGTACTCTGCAACAAATCAAACAAACTGGAAAGGTCTGAAAACCAAAACACCATTCATAACATGGGAATGCAGATTACATATCCATATTTTAGCAAGTGTGTATAATAGCAGCTAACCCTCGTCTTCAGTCATTATCAAGAAAACATATGACAAGAGGAATCAAACCAATCCCAAATAATGAGTATAAGCAAAATCTGTATATACATTAGAGAAATTTTAATTGTTTAAAAATCACTTTTTAAAGCATAAGATACCTTGCACTGTTTGTTTCTCAGAAGCTCAGAAAAAACTGCAACTATAAAGGCATCTTGCATTTTTCACAAATTTTATGGTAGTTCTGTACATAGCAGGAGACATAAGAACATAAGAATAGCCATACTGGATCAGATCAAAAGTCCATTTAGCCCAGTTTATCTGGTCTTCTGACAGTGGCCAATGCCAGGTGCACTAGAGGGAATGAACAGAACTTGTAATCATCAGGTGATCCCTCCCTGTCACTTATTTCCAGCTTCTGACAAACAGAGGCTATAGGCACCATTTCTACCCATCCTAGCTAATAGTCATTGATGGACCTATCCTCCATGAATTGAGGTAGTTCTTTTTTGAACCCTGTTAAAGTCTTGGTCTTCACATCATCATCTGGCAAGGAGTTCTACAGGTTGACTGTGCATTGTGTGAAGAAATACTTGCTACTGTTTGTTTTAAATCTGCTTCCTAATAATTTTATTTGGTGACCCCTAGTTCTTGTGTTATGGGAGCAAGTAAATAATTTCCCCCTATCTGCTTTCTTTATACCGGTCATGATTTTATCGACCTCTATCATATCCCCTCTTAGTCTCTTCTTTTCTAAGATGAAAAGTCACAGTTTTATTAATCTCTCCTGATATGGCAGCACTTCCACACCCTTAATAATTTTTGTTGCCCTTTTCTGAACTTTTTCCAACACTAAAATATATTTTTTGACTTGAGGCAACCACATCTACACATAGTATTCAAGATGTGGGTGTACCATAGATTTATATAGAGGCAATAAGATATTCTTGGTCTTATTCTCTATCCCCTTTTTAAATTATACTGTTTGCTTTTTTGACTGCTGCTGCATAGTGAGTTGATGTTTTCAGAGAATTATCCACAATGACTCCAAGATCTCTCTTTTGAGCGGTAACAGCTATCATTTTATACATATAGTTGGGATTATGTTTTCCAATATGTATTACTTTGTATTTATGAACATTAAAATCATCTTCCATTTGTTGCCTAATTTCGTGAAATCCTTTTGAAGCTTTTCACATCTGCTTTGGTCTTAACTATCTTGAGCAGTTTAGTACCATGTGCAAATTTTATCACCTCACTGTTTATCCCACTCGCCAGATCATTTATAAATATGTTGAATAGGATTGGTCCCAGTAAAGACTCCTGCAGGACACCACTAGTTACCTCTCTCCATTCTGAAAAATTACCATTTATTCCTACCCTTTGTTTCCTATCTTTTAACTAGTTATCAGTCCATGAGAGGACCTTCCCCCCCAATGATAATTAACTTTACTTAAGAGCCTTTGATGAGGGAGCTTCTCAAAGGCGTTCTGGAAATTAAAGTACATTATATCCACTGGAGCCCCCTTGTCCACATGCTTGTTGACCCCCTCAAAGAATTCTAGTAGAGTGAGGCATAATTTTCCTTTACAAAAACCATGTTGACTTTCCCCCAACAAATTATGTCCATGATGTGTCTGACAATTCTGTTCTTGACTATAGTTTCAACCAATTTGCCCAGTACTGAAGTTAGACTTACTGGTCTGTATTTACCAGGATGACCTCTAGAGCCCTTTTTGAAAACTGATGTCACATTAGCTATCTTCCAGTCATTTGGTACAGAAGCTGATTTAAAGGATATGTTACAAACCACAGTTAGTAGTTCTGAAATTTCACATCTGAGTTCTTTCAGAACTCTTGGGTGAATGCCATCTGGTTCTGGTAATTTATTACTAGGGATGTAACAGCTCATTTAATTAGTTAACTGGTTAAATGTTAAGTTTAACCCATTAACTGATTAAATGGGGATGGGCTAGGCTGGAGCGCGCCCCTCCCCCACCCCCGACTGCCGAGCAAGAATGCCACCCCAGCTGTGCGCTGGGGTTGCTCCGGCCTGGCTGCTTTCAGTCTTGCATGAGGCTGGAAACAGCAGCCCCACGTGGGACTGGCAGAGGACTGGGAGCTGGCAAGTACCAGTTAACAAGTTACTTGTTAACATTCCTAATCATTTATGTTTAGTTTATGAATTTGTTCCAAAACATCTTCTAATGACAGTTCAATCTGGAAGAATTCCTCAAATTTGTCACCTAAAAAGAATGGCTCAGGTCTGGGAATCTCCCTAACATACTTAGCCCTGAAGACTGATGCAAAGAACTCATTTAGTTTCTCTGCAATGACCTTATCATCTTTGAGTGCTCTTTTAGCATCTAGATCATCCAGTGGCCCCACTACTTGTTTAGCAGGTTTCCTTCTTCTGATGTACTTAAAATTTTAATATTACTTTCTGAATTTTTGGCTAGCTGTTCTTCAAATTCCTTTCTGGGCTTCCTAATTATATTTTTACACTTCATTTGACAGAGTTTATGCTCCTTTCTATTTTCCTCAGTAGGATTTAACTTCCATTTTTTAAATTATACCTTTATTTCTCTCTGCTTCATTTACGTGGTTAAGCCAAGCCCATGTGGCACTTTTTTGTTCTCTTACTGTGTTTTTAAATTTGGGATATACATTTAAATTAAGCCTCTATTATGGTGTCTTTGAAAAGTTTCCATGAATTTTTCCCACCACAGAGATGTTAAATGTAATTATATTTGGTTACTATTTCCAAGTGGTCTAGCTATTGGTCCTCTTGGACCAGATCCTGTGCTCCATTTAGAATTAAATAAAGAATTTCCTCTCCTCTTGTGAGTTCCAGCACCAGTTGCTCCAAAAAGCAGTTATTTAAGGTGTCACGAATCTCCTGTCTCTCTGCATCCCATCCTGAGGTGACATGGATATCACTATGGGGATAGTTGAAATCCCCCATTATCATTGAGTTTTTTTATTTTTATAGCCTCTCTAATCTTCCTTAGCATTTCAATCTTTAAAAATGTTCCCTCATGTCTAGTTATATCACAATATCTCTGGAATTAATAACCACAGTAATCTTAAGACTTTATACTTGCAATCTTAGCAAAGAAAGTTCACGAATGTAAAACAAAATTTCAAACAAGCAAACACACACACACACAGACAAACAAACGACACTGAAAATATTTTCTAGATCAATATTCTAATAAGAACAATTTCGTTGGGAAAGACATCCAATACATTATACATTCATGTTTAAAGGCCAAACCCTGTGAAAAGTGCAGCCTGAAAACAAGGGAAATACATGGGGGAAGTTTTCAGGAGATTAGAATCCTCTGAGACAGACTGCATCTTGGCTTTCCCTGTAGCAGAGCTTTGCCACCCCTGCAGCCAGTTGAGTCTTCTATACCAACATAGGGAACAAGAGTTGTTCTTTAGATTATTTATTTACTAATGGGATTAAAGTATTAAATGTTTTCAAATCAACAAAGTGATGCCAACCTTTGGTGAGGTTTTACCTTTATTTTTAAATTGAACCATAAACATGTTTGGAAAAACAGCCCATATAGACAAGGAGTCCTGTGGCACCTTATAGACTAACAGATGTATTGGAGCATAAGCTTTCGTGGGCAAAGACCCACTTCGCCAGCTTATGCTCCAATACATCTGTTAGTCTATAAGGTGCCACAGGACTCCTTGTCACTTTTGTAGATCTAGACTAACATAGCTACCCCTCGATATTTGAGCCCATATAGAGGATCTCTACTTTGTTGCTACTTTGTTCAGAAGGATTCCAACAAAACGCTGTCTAATTTTATAGTCACAGAAACTTGACTCTTGCAGTGGACTTCAATTCCTAAGCTGACTCACATACATGACTGGCACCAACGAGACTTTTTCAGTACTTTAAAAGTATCTTGAGATTTGTTTTATCTATTATCTTCACTTAAGTTGTAATTCCTAACAAATTTATCCCCTTTCCCCTGTTAACATTTTGGTGGGGTGAAACTCCTTCATAATTCTTAGAACAGTAGATAATTATTTATCCTGGCCACGTATTAATGCTATTCAGAACCTAGATCTAGTCCCTGCTGCAACAGATAATGAGCATAGTGAAAACTACTCTTCATCAGGATCATCTGGAAAATGTCCTTAATTTAGGGCAATACCTGAACAATTTATGGTTCATCCTGTCCTAGTTTATGCTGGCATTTGTCTTTATATTTCAGCATGCAGGACTGGTGGGAAATCTACAAGGAGGTTGGTGGTGGAAAATGTAATAGTGCAAGGTGCTTTCAACCTTCTTTTATTAGGGAGCTTATAGGCAGCTTGCCTAGTCCCAGATGTAATCAATATGGCACAAGAAGCGGATGCATGTTGCACTGATTCAGCACATCCCTGGGCTTTACTGAAAGGGGTTCAATGGTGTCCCAGCTGCACTTCAGAGCTGTGCTTCTAAAGTGCCACAAAAAAAGATAGTTGTGAAAGCACTGCATGTGCTCCCCTGGCATGCTGTAGCCCCTGCCCATGTGGGCAGATACAAGATGCAGTTTGTATTGTTTGTGGCAATGAGGGAAAAACAGAGTTCTGTAATAGTAAACCAAGTACTTCTGTTCTCTAAGGCTACATCTACACTATGAGTTTTCTTGGCAAAAAATATGCTAATGATGGACTCATTTGCATGAGTCACTATATCATTTGCATATTCTGCCGATCCGTTTTTGCGCTAGGATTTTTGTGCAAAAACAAGCAGAGTAGATGTTTTCTTTTTGCACAAAACCCCCTTTTTCCGCAAGATCTTTATGCCCCAAAAAAGGAGGTATACCAAAATTGTAGAAAAAGGGGGTTTTGCGCAAAAAGAAAACGTCCACACTGCTTGTTTTTGGCGCAAAAACCCTAGCAAAAACGGATCGGCAGAAAATATGCAACTGAGATCACGACTCATGCAAATGAGTCCCTCATTAGCATATTGTTTGCCGAGAAAACTCGTAGTGTAGACGTAGCCTAAGTTAAACCCACGGTTGTGCAACTTTAGCCAAACAGCTCTTTGGTTACTTTTATATGAAGACAGAATTTCTGTAAGTTTTATGACACCTTTGTAAATTATTTTAACATTTATTGCAGTGTTCCTCAAAGTGGGCCATGGGCCCGCTTTGGAAAAACCGCTAGTGGGCCTGGGCTGCTTTGTTTACCCAAAGGGTTGGTAGCTATGGAGCCTCGTGGTTCCATTGGCTCCAGTTCATTGTTTCCAGTCAAGGAGAGCACCTGGCCCAGGCCGCTGCTTTCCACGGCTCTCTTTGGATAGAAACAGCCAAACTGAAGCCAATGGGAGCCATGAGGCTCCGTGGCTGCAGACCCGTGAGTAAACAAAGCAGTGTGGTCTGCTACCTGCTCTCCCAAAGTGGGCCTGTGGCCCACACTGAGAAACACTGCTTTATTGTCATCTGTTTCTGCAATCAGTTGCATATGGTACTTTAATTGTCTGCTTAGGACATTAAGCTAGCTAAAATACCCCTATTTTGGAAAGGAAAAAACCCATAAATGCACATTATGCTAAAATATTTAAGATTTTTTTTCACACATCAGCTGTCATCACTTCATAGAAGACAATCTAATTAAAGTCTATGCAATTTAATAGAGCAAAACCTAACACGTGACATACTATATGTATTTCTTAAAAAGGGAGCATGGATAATGTTACCAAAACTATTATTTCTTCCTATAGAAGCAGTAAACGTTAGAACAGGGCAAATTTACATATTAATTCTCAAATATTTTGCTGCTCTGCATATGACATTTTTCACTAAAGAAAACTAAATCACTAATTTGCCTCCAAGAGTCACAGAGCAGTGGGAGAATGTATAAGAGGAGATAGATACCAATTCTTCTGCACCCTGGAAAGCAGCCATGGGAGGTGCTTGAACTGAGCCAAAGAGGATTAGTAGAGCCCTACACAGATACAAAATTTGTATCTGCATCTCTATCTGAAAAATTAGCTGTGGATATCTATGTTGACATCCACGGATGCAGAAACCCATGGATATAAAATGGATATCTGCAAATTTGCAGGATTTGGGATACAAAATTTATATCACATCCATATTTGCAAAAATGAGCTGTGGATAGCTGCAACCATAGAATCATAGAACCATAGAGCTGAAAGAGACCTCAGGAGGTCATCAAGTCCAGCCCCCTGTTCTAGGCAGGACCAATCCCAACTAGATCAACCCAGTCAGGGTTCCATCAAGCCAAGACTTAAACACCTCTAGGGATGGAGACTCCACTACTTCCCTAGTGTAGCCAGACATGAACCCCATCTTGTTTCCCCCCCCCCCCAGAGAACAAGAGAAAGGCAGTCAGCCTTTGATGCCCTGGGAACGCAGGTGTGCTGCCTGTCCCTGACTCTACCATAAACAGAAACCAGACAGTAAATAGGCTAGCTGACGACCTGGGGGCCTCCCGTCACCCTGATGGCTAGTACCAGTAATTGACACGCCTGCACTGTCCCAGGAGAGGAATCTTCGTCCATCACATACCAGAGGTGCCCATTGTCTGCATTTTCCCAGGTGTGAATTATGCTTTGCATTCTTCGTGGGAAACTTGGCATTCAAAGCCATTTTTCCTAATTGGCCACTTGAGACCAGGAAGAAGCCTACGTGACCCAAGGGGTATAAAGAGGGGTTTAGTAGCCCACCCCATTTGAGCTCCAATCATCTACACCTGCTGGCAGGTATTGGTTGTCTCCCGAGGTCTGTGGGACGCCCAACCTCGCCCTACTTCTTCCCGAGGGATTGAGAGAAAGACGCTGGCCACGCCAAGTCTGGAACGCAGGGGTGAGAATATATACCTGCTAGGTGTCTATTTTGCATGCATTTAATAAGAGCTCAGAGAACCAAAAGGGTTTCATGGTACCAGTAAGTGACTTATTAGTGTAATTTCTGTCCTGTCCTTTGTAGTGGCCGTGTTATCTGTAACACAGTAGTAGCATTTAATAGCTAAGTTTACCCTGTAACAATAAAATAGTAACTGTTTAAGCTGTGACCTGACTCCTTCAGTTGCTGTAACAGAACCAAGCACAATTTTAAAAAGAACTCCAGCCGGTCATAAGGGACAGATATAGGGAGAGCTTGAGCGTTGGATCTTGTCTCTTCCAGGGGACAGATCCGTTGGGGCATCTCTCAGCCTCCCCAGGCTGCCCGCTGAGAAGGGATCATGTATCCTAGCAGTCAAAATCAGAGGTGTAATAAGCTCTCCCTGTAAACTTCTTGGGGCGCCCGTCAACCTCCTCCAGGTTGCCCGCTGCTAAGAGACCCCAGTCCTAGCAGTTGAAGTCTCGGGTGTATAATACACACACACACACACACACCACTCACTGCCCTGACCACCGGCTGACACCTAGGTAACCCATTCCAGTGTTTCACCACTCTCCTAGTGAAATAGTTTTTCCTAATATCCAACCTGGACCTCTCCCACCACAACTTAAGACCATTGCTCCTTCTTCTGCCATCCGTCACTACTGAGAACAGCCTTCTTCCATCCTCTTTGGAACCTCCCTTCAGGAAGTTGAAGGCTGCTATCAAATCCCCCCTCACTCTTCGCTTCTGCAGACTAAACAGACCCAATTCCCTCAGCCTCTCCTCATAGGTCGTATGCTCCAGCCCCCTAATCATTTTGGTTGCCCTCCGCTGGACCCTCTCCAATGCGTCCACATCCTTTTTGTAGTGGGGGGCCCAGAACTGGACACAATACTCCAGATGTGGCCTCACCAGAGCTGAATAAAGGGGAATAATCACATCTCTGGATCTGCTGGCAATGCTCCTCTTAATGCAACCTAATATGCCATTAGCCTTCTTGGCTACAAGGGCACACTGTTGACTCATATCCAGCTTCTCATCCACTGTAACCCCCAGGTCCTTTTCTGCAGAACTACTATTTAGCTGGTTGGTCCCCAGCCTGTAACAATGCTTGGGATTCTTCCGTCCCAAGTGCAGGATTCTGCACTTGTCCTTGTTGAACCTCATCAGGTTTCTTGTGGCCCAATCTGTCTAAGTCACTCTGAACTCTATCCCTGCCCTCCAGCGTATCTACCTCTCCCCCTAGCTTAGTGTCATCTGCAAACTTGCTGAGGGTGCAATCCATCCCCTCATCCAGGTCATTAATAAAGATATTGAACAAAACCGGTCCTAGAACCAAACCTTGGGGCACTCCGCTGGAAACCGACCGCCATCCTGACATCGAGCCGTTGATCACTACCCGCTGGGCCCGGCCTTCTATCCATCTTACCGTCCATTTATCCAATCCACATTCCCTTAACTTGCTGGCAAGAATATTGTGGGAGACCGTATCAAAAGCCTTGCTAAAGTCAAGGTATATCACATCCACTGACTTTCCCATGTCCACAGAGCCAGTTACCTCATCATAGAAGCTAATCAGATTGGTCAGGCACGACTTGCCCTTTGTGAATCCATGCTGACTATTCCTAATCGCTTTCCTCTCCTCCAAGTGCCTCAAAATGGATTCCTTAAGGATCCCTTCCATGATTTTTCCAGGAACCGAGGTAAGACTGACCGGCCTATAGTTCCCTGGATCGTCCTTCTTGCTTTTTTTGAAGATGGGCACTACATTTGCCTTTTTCCAATCATCCGGGATCTCTCCCGATCTCCACGACTTTTCAAAGATAATGGCAAAAGGCTCCTCAATGACATTTGCCAACTCCCTCAGTACCCTCGGATGCATTAAGTCCGGACCCATGGATTTGTGTACGTTTAGCTTTTCTAAATAGTTCCTATTCTTTACCCACTAAGGGCTGTCGATCTTCATCCCATCTTGTGTCACTTATTCACACCCATGGATATCATTATTCACATCAGCAGATATTTGTGGATTTGAGAGCTCTAAAGACCGGTATGTTGGAGAGAGTCTTGGCATTCGGATCAGGGTGCAGGATTTTTCAAAAGAGATTAGGAGAACATGGATGAGTTTCATTGAGTAGGGAGCATAAGGCACCCTCTCTACCTTGCTCCTACACTATTAATATTTCTTTTTTTATTCCCTGTCAAACTCTGTCCCCTTTTAATTCCAATTTACTGCTATGCTGCTTCTCCCACTCTTCGGCAGCAGGCACTGGGGCTGACAACAGTCACTTACTCCTTTTCCCTCTGCCAGCTGCACTATACTAGCTGGGATATGGAAGTGGGACCGTGATTGGAGTAATGATTTTCAACCTATTTACCACTGCAGCTATTTGTGTGTTATGTGGGCTGCAGCCACACACATATATACTACCTATATGGCCCCGAAGATGTCTCATGGGTTGTAGCTGCGTGCTGATGGGGCTGCAAATGGTGTAGAGGAAGAGGAAATCGCCTATCTGAAAAACCAGCACTAGAAAATTTGCAGTGGTTAGGAGTAGGAACTGTAGGGGAATTGTCTTCAGTTTCCCTACTCAAGCTAGCCTACCCTGAGGGAAAGCAATCACACTGTGATGCTACACAGATTTCATTAGTACCAGAATGATTGGATTTATCTGCTGATATACTTTGAAATGCGGAACCTCAACTGCAACACTAGCTCCATCATCAGCAAATTCCCTCCAAACAATCCAGGTAGATCAAGCTTAAAGAACAGCTTAAACTGAGTGAGATGTGACCTTGTGGACAAGACTTGGCAAAATTTGAGTTATAGCTCAAGCTAAGGCTGCAGAGAAGACAAGCCCTTACAGACACATGTAGGGTGTTTTCTGTCAAATGGGAGGGTGAAACAAATTAAGATTCTGATTTTGCAAAGATTTATACATGTGTAATTTTACTTATGTGAGCAGTCTCATTAGGCTTACATTTTTGGCTATAATATTGGAGCCTTAATTTGTTTTATTATATTGGACAGAGACTCCATTAGTTTTTAATTAAACTACATTTTTCTTCAAACATGGCATATTAGCTCTGATCCATATTAGTCAAATGATTTTTTTTCTTGAAAACTTACATACCAGTAAAGGAGAGCAGAATATGGCCCTAACTAGTATTAAAAATAATTCAAAGTTGATTCTGAAGTTTTTCATTTTTCTGCTATTTGAAATTGAACTGTAGCACATCATCTCAGATAAACACATCTTGATACTTACTCTGGGAGAAGTTTGTATTTCTCTAAATCAATTTCTGGAAAAAATGTATCACTTTCAAACTCATGCAAAATTCTTGTCACAAACAATCGCTGGTGAACTGGTTTCGCCATTGCTGCCTGAAAAATCAAAATAAAGGGTTAAAATTGATTAGTTTCTTTCTACAACACCAAAACTAGTCAACATGGAGAATTATTTTTGTCATGGAGATTTTTAATGTATATTTTGATTGAGAAATATTTTTAGTCAAACTTTAAAAAAGCATACAATAGATTTATCATTTCAAATGCTACTTTTCTTTGCCATTTCCCCCCATTCTTGACCTCATTATCTGCACTAAATATCCCTAGTGAAATGTCCAAAGCCCCAAGAGATCAGAGTTTTAGGATGGCAACATTTATGGTTCCCTATACAGTTATTGTGACAAATTCTGACACTATGTATTCAGCTGAAATTCAGAGAGTCTTCTATGTACCGTGATTATAGCATGGGACTGGTAGTCAGGAGATTCTGATTCTATTTCTGGCTCCATCCAATTAGAGTGGGATCTAGGGTAAGTTAATTTTTTCATCCAAATCTCATCTTTTAAATGGTGATACTATCTACCATGACATTCTGTGCCCCAAGGAGACACTCAGCACCTGCACTCCATATTCACCATGTTTTGTACAAAGTATGCTTTGTGAGGTATAGGGATATTAGTGTGTAACTGCATGGAATTTCAGCGGTTACATGACTATTTGATAGTTCACGAAGGCGGGGCCAGCAGCCAGTGTGCTCCTGACCCCACTCCTGGGGAGCCCCCCATCACCAGGTGCTGCGGCCTCTCTATCAGAGGTAGCAGCATGGAGTGAAAGGGGGTGGGGGTGGGGGCGCAGTCTGCAAAGGGAACCAGTTTAAAAATCAGCTTCCTAGGCAGACTGGCTCCACCTGCCACCCCAGATGTAGAGGCAGTAGTGCGGGGTGGCAACAGCCCCTCTCCATGTGGTGCTTGAGCTCCCCAGAGACAGAGGCTGCTCCCTGGCAGCAGTCCCTCTCCATGGGGGGAAAGGGGGAAAAGTCTGAGCTCCCCGCGGACAGAGGCTACTTCGTGGCAACAACCCCTGTCCATTGAGAGCTCAGAATGCCCACAGACAGGGGCTGCTGCTGTGAAGCAGCCTTTGTCTGCAGCAAGCCTGGGCTTGCCACGGACAGAGGCTGCCTCACGGCAGCCCCCCCTGCTGCCTCTATAATATAATATACGGAGATATACCTCTCTCATAGAACTGGAAGAGACTTTGAGTCCAGTCCCCTGCCCTCACAGCAGGACCAAGTACCATCTCTGACAGATTTGTCCCAGATCCCTAAATGGCCCCCTCAAGGATTGAACTCACAACCCTGGGCTTAGGCTAATGCTCAAACCACTGAGCTATCCCTCCCCTCTGACAGAGGCAACGGCATGGGGGCAGGGAGCAGGTGCTGGGAGGAAACTGGCTTTTAAACCTGCTCCTCCCCAGCACTGGCTCCTGCCGGTTCTACTGCAAGGGTGGGGAGGACAGTCTTTTGGGTATAAGCAATAAAAAGGCTAAACGAGTTGATGGCAAGAAGTCTTAGAGGGATAACAGTATTAATCTGTATCTGCAAAAGCAATGAGGAGTCCTGTGGCACTTTAGAGACCAACCGATTTATTAGGGCATAAGCTTTCACGGGTAAAACACATTTGATCAGATGAACTGGAGTGGAAGTTACAGAAGCAGGAATATATATAAGGAAGAAGTTGCCTGTATTTATGAAGCTAATCAAGTCAGGGTGGAGGCAGGTCATTCACAGCATTTGGCGTGGCAATGGGAATATCCTGAGAGGTGCCACAAGACTCCTCATTGTTAATGTTGATGGCCTAATTAAGGACATACACACTCTCACAAGGATTATCTCAGAAACTGAATACAATAGGAACCTCTGAGAGATAGCACTACTCATTGAAGACTGACCCAGGTCACAGCAAAATTGATTTCCAGAAAGTTGGAAGAAGGTATAAAAGTGGGAAGTGACATCATGAAGGGATCTTACTTTCCCAAAACAACACTGAAAATACCAGAAGAAAAAAAGACTGACCAGTGTTGGGGAGGAGAGGAGTGCTGGTTCCAAAAAGGAAGGAAGAAAGCCCTGACTGTGTATGAAACATAGCAAATTGCTTGTACTATATAACAGGGTGAGACACGGCTTGGTTCAATTCCAATTTAGTATATTAGGCTTAGACTGCTTTTTTGGCAGTCTACTTTGATCTATTGGTTTTCAGTTATAATCCCTTAAAATCCATCTTTCTACAGTTAATATATCTGGGTTATTTTTTTCAACCTAAAACAGTGTGGTCTGGGTGAAGTGCTAGGGGGAAAAAAATCTCAGGTAAGGGACAAGGGTTAGTGTGTGTTCACTGAACTTTGTAGAACTGGCAAACTGGATAATAAAATCATACTGATCAGTTTTTTGACAAGGGCAGGATGGTGAAGAGCTGGGGGTACTTTGACTGGAGCTTCTCTGTTGGTTATGCAATATAGCTGGTAGAGAAGAATGGCCCCTCCCTGTGGATGTTTGGGGGTGAGGGCAAGCTTGGAAGGCTTTTCAGCTTGTCACAGCAGCACAATGTGAGGGGGAGTCTAGGCTGATGATACAGAGGACTCAGTGGTACCTCAGTTCCACGTGGCACCCTGAGAGGGAACAGACCATCACATGTACTTCCTAGTAGGGATGCGAAGGTCTAACCTGTTAACCGGTGGAGCTGCTCCAGCTCTGTGGAGGGCCCACCATGGACAGGGGCTGCTCCAGCATAGCCCTTGCCTGTAGCAGGTCTGGGTGTCCAACAAACAGGAGCTGCTCCGATTGGGATGCTGGAGCAGCCCCTGCCTGTGGGGCGCCCTGGCTTTCCACAGACAGGGGCTGCTCCAGTGTCCCCAGGCCCAGGTGCCTTGCAGGTAGGAGCTGTTCCTGGTGGGGGGAAGCATTCCAGCCCAGTGGTAGGCTAGGGTGCCCCCTCCTGCTCTCCTCTTTAATCAGCTCACCAGTTTAACAATATGTTTAACCAGTCAGCCAATTAAATGGGATATTACATCCCTACTTCTTGGGTTGCTAAGAATTTTGTGTCATCTGATACGCCTCTATAGAAGTGCAAGGTATTCATGGATTAAGGCCAGAAGGTACTTCTGTGATTATTTAGTCTGACCTCCTGCATGTCACAGAATTTCACCAGATGTTTTCTGCATTAAGCATACACTTTCTGGCTGAGTCTAGATCTAGCATGTATTCTAGAAAGACATCTAGACTTGATATTAAGACTTCAAATAATGGAAAATCATCCACACTTCTAGGTAAGTTGCTCCAATGGTTAATTAGCCTCATTGTTAAACATATGCATTTCTAGTCTGTATTCCTTATTGCAACCAGTATTCAAGTTGTTAAGCCATTGATCATAATGAAACATACCTTTTTTGATTGTCACATCATTATAGTACCACAGAGCAATGTGCCAGAAACAAAGTCAAGCTTTGATTTTTTTTTTCTTTTAAGCATCATGACTCTTGCATGACCAAAGTTACAAAATCTTTGGGGTCAAATTCATCCCAGACATAAATTCATGCAAGCTAGAGTTACACCATGGATGAATTTGTCCCCAGGGTTATATAGAAAAACTTCATCTTTCTGACTTTCTTGGATTTACACGGTTAAAATCCGTATCACTGTCTAAATACAATATACACAATAAAAATATTTTCAATTTTCTTCCTCTTCCCTTAATCTTTTCACTGGACAATGCTCCTTTTTCTGAAGGTCATTCATGTTGCACCATGCTACTAACTACTGCCTCATCTCTGACAAATGCTTATGTTAACTTGTTTATGCAAATTTCATCTATTACTTTTAACAGATAGCACTACTGAGGAAAGAGTTTCTCAAAAAACTGCTCTATTGTTAGTCAATGCTTTAATGTGAAAAGGATAAATCACAGTGCCCTTGCACTAAACTAGAATTCTTCCGTCAATTATGTAAATACCAATAGCTTAAAAGAAAGGGGGTATGGAGTGAAGAAGAAGAGGAAAGAACAATATTTTTTTCAATTGTAAACTAGTGAAAATTAAGAAATTTGATTCACGAGTAAAACGTGATAACATGCGAATAAGATTACCAGCAATCACCCCAGCATCAACAAGGTCTTGATAAAGTAGCCATTCAAACCAGTTTTCTATGATTACAAATTCATAGCCACTCTGGCTCAGAACAAATACACCTATGAATCACTCGTTACACAGTTTGTGCCTATGATCTTGCTGTCATGTAACTGGTAAGGTGGGTGAAAGAGAGAGAGAGAGATGTGAGCCTCTGCTCTGAAGAGGTTGTGGCTGAGAATCTGGAAGCCGCCCTAGTGAGTGCCTTTGCTGAGCCATGAGGAGGAAATACAGGTGCAGTTGCCCTGAACTGTGACAGTTTCATGCTATGTCTACACTGCACCTCTCTTGCACAAAAGCCTATGCAAATGAAGCACAGATTAGCATATTGCTGCACTTTATTTGCATAATTAATTAGGGGGAGTTTTTGCACAAGAGACTTTTGTGCAAAGGAGCTGTCTTCCTGAAAAAATGAGGACTGGGGAGTGCAACGAGTGGGGGTACAGCCCCGTAGTAATATACAATAAAATTTTCAAAGGATACTGTCAGCTATGTGAGTTCTGAGCAATTTCTCAGCATAATGAATTAGTGGAGTAGGCTATTTTTATTAACAGAATTGGGATGATTGTTTGATTTTATGAATGATGGTGGTGAAGGCCATCATATGAATGTAAGTAGAACTTGAGTCTTCTATTGCATAGCAACTAACAGGGTTTTTTGTACTTACTTGGAAAACTATAATATATTAATGCTATATTTCACTGGAAATGGATTGTCCCTTGAATATACAATGAAATTTTATCATCTAATATATTTTGACTCTTGCATTTTTTTTTGCAAATATTAGGAGTTGTGGGTGATGGAAGAATCATATGGGAGTATGGAACTGGCTGGTTGCCTTGTTGCCAATGATTGCTGTATCAGGGCAGTAGGAAGAGATTGGTAGACTATCAAAACAGAGGAATGAGGTTTTAGATAGAGCACATGGTCCTCTTTATGTGTTTTAGGCAATCAGTGTGTCCCAATCAGATATTCTCTCCATCTAGGAGCACTACTGTGTTCCTGCTCTTTATTTACCACTGATGTAAATGCATGTTACACAAATGGCTTTACAAATTAAGTTTCCCCTTCACGGGTCAGGTTTATTAACATTAAAATCCTTCATCTTTGTATCAGGACTGTGAGTTCTTTTGAATTTAAATGTGGGTGTCATAATCCAGGGCAGAGGGGTTTTCTTTTCTTTTTGCATTAAGGACCAGAGAACAGTTTTCACTTCTGGACTCTGCTGCTTCTTCCAAAGGCCTGGTAGGCCCCATGGGCTCCATTCCCAACTACCTCCATAACTACACAGGCCTTCAATAATTGTCTTTCTCTTCTGATGATGAGAATCAATTCCAGTTCTATTAGCCCAACCAAATCTTCTGATCTCTGTAGAAAGACACTCCACACATCATGCTCTCTCTGCAGTTATCCTGGTTCACTAAAAAAGTTTCCCTTAAATATTCTACAGGAGGCCTTGTAACACAGCACTGGGCCACCTGCATTTCCAGGACCACCACCTTATTACAATCTCTTTGGAAAAAATAGCATTTGAAGGTTAAACCTTCCTGAAAATTGAGCAGTTAACAGTGTACACAAGCACATACTGTTACTCCTGGGGGAATTCCACAGAATAGTAAGTCTGCTCAGAATTTCATTTTCCCTGACAGAACTGGTGCTGCAGTTGATGCTGGCCTGTAGGAGCTGCTGGATCCAGCAAAAACTGGGTCTTCAGCTTGCAAATACAGGACACTGCTAGGGGGCAAGAAGAAGGAGATCTGAAAGGTTCCAGACAACTGCAGTTCCTGGCGTGTCCTGAAGGAAGGAGTTGGCTTGCAGGAAACTCCTAACATGCCCAGGATTCAGCATGAGACTCTCCCTCTTTCTTTCTCTCTGGATCCCCGGGCTCTGGGGGGGAATACGGGCTGCAGGACTCTGGGCAGGAAGAGGAAGTGTGTCATTTCCCCCAAGTTTTCTGCATATTCCTGTTCATAAGACAATTTTCATAACTTGAAGATGCTTTAGGCAAAGTGCATCATGTGACATTTTTAAAGTTAAAATCTGCAAAATGTGTATATTTTGTGTGTGCGCGCATGTATCATTCCTGTACATAAAATTAGAAATGTGAAGTGTGGAGCTCTTCATAATTTTAGATGTACTAATAAGGGTAATTAATAATATTAATAATATTCCACATACATTTTTTCTGTAAGCCCAAACTGTGATTGATCCCACAAAGACATGTAATCAGGCCACCAGATGCTGAAACTCATTTTAGATCTTGTACTTTTCCACTCACGGTGAGAGAAGTCTGAACTGAATGCACAGAATTCCAACCTTGGGAAAAAGGGGAATCAAGGTGGAAAGCCAAACAATAGGAGTGGTATGCTGATGCCAGGAGACCCCCACTTATCACCCAAGATGCCTGCTGGAAATATCTAAGACTGAACAAGGGGAAGGAGGCTGCCTAGCTTGTAAAAAAGATTCTTCTTCAAGTGGTCCCCGTGGGTGCTCCACTCTAGGTGCTGGTGCGTCCTCGTGCCGGTGACTGGAGACTTTTTCCAGCAGTTTCTGCCACACCGTGCAGGCACCAGAGCGCCCTCTAGTGCCATTGGAATACTAAGGCGCCTGCGTGGTGCGGCTCCTCAGTTCCTTCTCTACTGTCCTCGGCAGCAGACGGAGCCATTGAGTTCTCCTCATTTCTGTTTAAAAATAGACAAATACCTAGTTTAACTCCCTAGTTTCCTCAGCATCCAAGTTTTTTAGCCCTTTTCTCCTTACCTAATCTTTTTTTTTTTTTTTTTTTTTTTTTATAAACAAAGTTTTTTCCCTTCAGTTGCAGCCCGCCGCTTTTCCCCCGGGCGCCTCATGCCTGGTTCGCCCGGCTTTAAGAGATGCGAGGCATGCTGCGATGCTATGCCCGTCTCTGATGGGCACTCTAAATGCATAAAGTGCTTAGGAGAGGCACACCAGACGCAGAAGTGCTCCCACTGACTTAAACTCACCACGAGAGCGCACTGTGACCGAGCCAATAGGCTCAAGACGCTACTTTACAAGAAGTCCCTTCGCCCTTCTTCTGAGGACTCTCCCGCGGCTCCTAAACCAGCAGCACAGAGTAAGGGTACGGATAAAAATCGTCCCTCTACCCACTCCAGCCATACAGCCTTGAAAACGGGCTTTTCTCCAACTCCCTTGCTACCCTCGGCACCGACGGCCGCACAGGTCAGCACCAGAGAGAGACCGGGGACCTCAGGCACGGTGCCACATATGTTGGTGCCAACTCATAAGAGAGCCCACTTGGAGCCGAAGCAGAGGCCAGTGGCACCACAACCTACGGCACTGGGGCCACGAGACTCCGACCGTACCAACTGGCCAGGGTTCAGACCAAATGGCACCGAAGCAACATCCTAAGCCGCCACCGATGCCTGCACCGAAGAAACCCCGCACCGATGCTCCGCAGCCTGAACGTTCAGCACCGGAGCCAATTGCCATGCCACTGTCACCTTCGGCACCTACGGTGCCCCCGGTGTCTACAATGACCTCGGCACCATTGCCGTCCTCGGCACCATCTAGACACCACCACCGAGAGAGGGCCGCAGTCGGTACCGTTCACCTGTGCGGAGTCATACTCCTACGGCACTGCCTTCACCGGGCTCTTCTGTTCAGTCCATACGGTCTCGACGATCCTCTGTGGTGTCTCGTTCCCCCAGCAAAATAGGCACTGGATCTAGAAGCAGATTTTCCTCCCAACATTCCAGTCCGACACCTAGACCACCATCCTGGCAACCTGCCATAGTGCAGTATGCATACCCTCCTCCTCCACCACCACGGTATGCACAACAGTACGCCTACCAACCACCGCCGTATGCCACCCAATGGCAACCTTGAGAGCCACATCCAAAAAAAAACCCCACCGTCGCGCTCCTTCTACTGTTTCTAGGCCACCACCGGCCTCCCCATCCTCTACTGCTCCTGTTACTGAACCGGCCTCCCCACCTCATTCTGACATACAAGACTCCCTTTCCGAGAGGGAGATAGGTCGCCTTTGCATAATTCGCCGTCATCTCCAGATGACGCAGTCACAACGGAAGCCCCAACACCAGGCGATGATGCTAAGAAATTTCAAGACCTGTTCAAGAGAGCGGCTGTGGCACAACAACGAGACCTTCAGGAGGTCCAGGTAAAGCACTATCTGCTTCTGCGCACGTTGCAACCTCCAACTGCCTCCAGGCTAGCGATCCCCATGGATGAAGCCATCATGGACCCGTCCAACGTCATTTGGCAAACCCCGGCCTCTATTGCCCCGACAAATAAAAGAGCTGACTGCAAATATTTCATCGCTCCCAAAGACATGGATTTTCTTTTTACTCATCCCCCTCCGAATTCATTAGTGGTGGACTCTGCTTGGCATAAGGGTAAACAGCCTAATTTCAGAAATACCCCACAGGACAGAGATCACAAAAAAGTTGACATCATGGGTTGTAAAGTTTACACCTCTGCTACTTTGCTCCTTAGAGCATCAAACTACACTGCCACGCTCGCAGATTACGACTATACTAATTATTCCAAGTTGCAGGACCTTCTTCCACACCTCCCCGAACATAAGCGGCCAGCCCTGTTGAACATCATGCAAGAGGGGTCATAATATCTCCCGTACCACCCTACAGTTCGCTATGGATGTAGCGGACACTGCGGCTTGTATCACTGCCTCCGCCATTGTCCTGCGAAGGTTATCCTGGCTACAGGCATCAGGGGTTCCGAGAGACCTGCAGCAAAAGGTAGAAGATCTACCATTTGACAAGACCAACCTATTCTTGGCCAAAACGGATGAAGTGTTACACTCTATGAAAGACTCTCGGACTACCCTCAGAACTCTGGGAATGTACACTCCCCCCTTTAAGAGGACCAGATACCAGCCTTACCAACACCCAGAGAGCCTTTCAGACAGCATACGAGATATGACTCCTGCCAGAGACAAAGGCCACAGTGTCGTAGGCCTCAACGTCAGCAGCAACAGCACCCTGCTACTCATCCACTGGCAAATAAGTAGCAGATTTGAAAATTATGTCGAGAGCCAGAAAGCCACTCCTCCAACCCTGAAAACTGGTATTCTTCAATTCCACCACCCCCTCCGGGCCTTCTACCGCCAATGGGACCTCATTACATCAGACAAATGGGTCCTGGAATTGATTCAATATGGCTACGCTATCCCATTCACTTCCCCACCTCCCACCCATCCTGTCCCTTTTCAGGGACCCATCTCATGAAACCCTTCTCGATCAAGAGGTTTCACACCTTCTACAACTGGGTGCCATAGAACCAGTTCCACCAGAGTTCCAAGGTCGAGGATTCTACTCAACTAACTTCCTAACCTAGAAAAAGAGTGGAGGATGGCGACCCATTTTGGATTTGAGACAACTCAACAAGTATATCGCCTACCAACATTTCAAGACGGTAACTTTAGCGACAATAATCCCAGCACTCGATCAAGGAGATTGGCTTTTGGCTCTCAACCTCCAGGATGCCTACTTCCATATCATGATCCATCCTGCTCACAGACGTTTTCTGCGTTTTACCATGGGTACCCAGCACTACCAGTACCGAGTGCTCCCCTTTGGCCTTTCAACCGCTCCAAGGGTCTTCTCCAAAACCCTAGCAGTGGTAATGGCCGCATTTTGTCGTCAAGGGGTCACGATATACCCATACTTGGATGATTGCCTCATAAAAGGTTCCTCTTTCCAAGAAACCAAGGCCATGACCGATACCACAATGCACCTTCTGGTCAACCTGGGTTTTCATATAAACCACGCAAAATCCTCTCTACTTCCAACACAGAGGTTAGAGTTCATAGGTGCTTACCTCGGCACGGTAGCAGCAAAGGCTACCCTACCCGAGTACAGGTGTGCTATCATCTGAGACCTGATCAATACGGCATGTCTAACTCCTACCATGATGGTACACCAAAGCCTCAAAATTCTTGGACATATGGCCTCTACAACGTACGTAGTCAGGCTCGCTAGACTCCATATGAGGAGTCTACAATCATGGCTGGCAACATCCTACAAGCCTTCCAGAGACCCGCTCTCCAAAGTGGTGGCTATCCCACTCCGCATTCTCAAATTCCCTCCGCTGGTGGACAGATCCGCAGAACATGCTAGCAGGTGTTCCCTTCCAGAACCCTCCTCCTACGCTGACAATTGTGACAGATGCTTCTCTTATGGGCTGGGGAGCCCATTCGGGCAACATTACAGCAATAGGGGTGGTATGTAGATGCCACAAGATCCCCACTTATCACCCAAGATGCCTGCTGGAAATATCTAAGACTGAACAACGGGAAGGAGGCTGCCCAGCTTGTAAAAAAGATTATTAGAATTACTAGTAGGGTAAGAATTTGCATGTAACAAGTTTTTTTGTGTATTAGGCTTAATTGGTATGTTTTGGTTTTTTTGGCTTAATTCACTTTGATCTGCCTGTTTCACTTGCAGAAAATGAATCACTGCATCACAGTATTTTAGAAGCATTAGATACAGATTGCTTCAGAAGAGGCTATTTTTCATTAGCTGTGTTAGAATTCTTGATTTCAGAAAGGTGTACATAAAGCAGGTCTTCCAGAAAGCATCTACCTCCCTTACTTCTGCTAATGGTGTAAGACAAAATAAAGGAGACCCTTGTGATTCAAGGAATTGCAATTCACAGTTCCACATATTTGTGGGTATCTTGTTCTGGCCTGGGGTGAGGGCAGAGGCCAGGAGCCACAGGGAATTCACATCAGTCCCCTCTCCCCCGCCCATCCTTGCAGTGAGTTCCCCACAGCTACCTGCCCCCCCCTCCCCTCCCGGAATGAGTTTGGGAGCTGTGAGGAGCTCACTGGGGGAGCCAGGAGCCATGGCTCCTAGTATTTGTGAATGGCGAGGGTTTCTTTACTGATTCGTGTATAGGTAACTACCTGACATGCTTCTTCTTGAGTTAGCCTTCCTAATAATTAAATCTTAAAAAATAAAAAATTGGGTTCTTTTCATTTGCCTTCTGATTTTTGAGTCTGTAAGGTATAGTTGGGTTACATTTTCAAACTGTTCTCTGAACCAGTAAGAGCTTGAAAATAACTTTGAAAATACATGAAATATTGAATTCTCATGTAAGTTTGTGCAAAAGCTGGAAATTTTAGAAACCATCAATGTCACAATACTTGTGATAACAAATCTGAGAGTTGGTACCGTACAACCCTCCTATGAAGCTGCAGTAACTGAACTTAGGGTATGTCTGCACTGCATTGCTCTTTCAAGAGAGGAATGCAAATGCAGGGTGAATTTACAAATCTCGCACTTCATTTACATAATGGCATCCAGGTGCTTTCTCGAAATAGCTTTTTTTTTTTTTTTTTTTTTCCAAAATAGGGTGTCTAGATGAGGTTATTTCGAGAAAAAACCCTTCTTTTGAAATAACCCTTACTCCTTAAAAAATGAGGTTTAAAGGTTATTTTGAAAGAAGCATTTTTTCTTGAAATAACCTTGCCTAGACAGTGTTTTTTTTCCGAAATACAGTATTTCGAAAAAGCGCCCGGACGCCATTATGCAAATGAAGCAAAAGATTTGTAAATTCGCGCTTCATGTGCAATTTCGCTCGGCTGCATTTGCATTCTTCTCCCGAAAGAGGGATGCAGTGTAGACATACTCAAAGTGAAAAGTGTAATTCTGCACTAAGTTGTATTGCTTCTGCTCCACTAGGGACAAAAGACAGTATACACCAGCATATCCAATAACGTTACTCTTGCCTGCCTGCCCGCCCGCCCACCCTCCCATGCACTGTGAAATCTGGTGTTTTGTGTACTTTTATCCTACACTCAAGGAATAGCCTACAATACAGGGCAAAGATATACAAAAATACATAGCATTTCTCAAATTTGGAGTCTCGACCCAAAAGAGTTGCAACCCCCAGTTTGAGGAAAAACTGAATTTTAAGGGCTTTACATGCTTATATTTAGCCATTTTTAAAATACATATGCAGGTTTTGTTATAAAACCATTGAAATTTAAGATTTAAATATGTGAAACCATGAATTTCCAGATTTTTAAAATGCTACGACTGAGAAATTTATGAAAATGGACCATGAGTTTGCAAAAGCCCTATATCTCACATAACAATTCTATAATTAATTGGACAATTATCCATTGCTACAAAGCTGCTCATTCTGCCAAAACAGAAATATTGGTACACTTATTCAAGTTCCCCTCTCTACTTATCAGAGAACAGTCTTCTACATCCTCCCTAAAGGGGTTTTTACAGATCAGGGCTTAACTTGAAATAAGCTACGCAAATTGAGCTACATCAATTACGTAGCTTATTTTGAAATTGGGAGCATCTACATAGCACTTAATTCGAAATAGAGCACTCTTCCTCCCAATTCCCTTTACTCCTCATACAATGAGGGTTACAGGAATTGGAGCAAGAAGTTCCTCCATCTTGACAGTATTTCGACATTATTTTGAAATAACTGCCTGCAGTGTAGACATGGACTGTTATTTTGAAATAACACTAGGTATTTCAAAATAATGTTGCTGTGTAGATGTATCCTTACTATTGCAGCAAGCACCTTTGAAAAGGAACTTTATTTACATGATTTGCAATTGCATCTCTGACTCATGTTTACCTTTGCCTTCATAATGTTTTCCAGGAGAATGTCAAATCAGTATGTTCATTTATAAGAATAAACACTGGTATGCTATTTTGGACTAACATGAATATAACACTACATTTCTATCAAGGTCCCTTCCAGGCCTATATAGCTGTGATTCTTTCCCATGTTAAAAGGTTGCTTTTCTGTCTCGTTCAAAAAAATTTACTGCAAGGTTTCACCCTCTTTCTCTAAAGAGTGTGAAAGGATTCAATTACTCATCTAAAATCTACCACCAAAGAATCCTGGAAAAAAACCTCAACTATTTAAACAGACATGCCTATAAAAGAAAACATACATTTTAAACAGTAATTAATAACTCCATCTGCTCACTGTTAATATTGTAACTCCTCTCCCACTCTAGTTTGTGCCTAAGACAAGACCACAGCACCACTTACGCTGATACTTAAGCTTCTTTGGATATGTACCCCAGTTCAGAGACAATTCGTACTGGAGCTCTTTGTGATATTTAGTGCCATTAATTGGAATTACACTATCTTGCTTTATGTAGAAGAGATGTGAGGGGGATTTACCTAAAATGGTTTCTATCCCTTCTCTCATACAACACATGACCGTCAAGAGGAAGGGAGAAAACGGTTCTTGCACCTCCATCATCTCATTCATCCTAATACATTGTACTTGAAGCCACAAGAGGAAGTTATGTCTACATGAATTCAGATGCCAGAAATAAAATTAAAAAGAAATAAACAATATTTATTCAGAAATTCAAGTACCTAGATTCATCAGCATCTGTATAAGAAGCAGCTGGATGAAACTAACCTTAGGTAAGACAAAGGTAATTCTAGGGGAAACCCAAACAAACAGTGCCACCATAACAAATTTGTCTAGCTTCAGATAGTTGCATACAATCTCACGTTTTTCTATAGATTACGAAAGGCAGAAGGAACTATTATAATCATCCAGACAGATCTGTATTACACAAGACATAAAATTTCCATTCCTCACTGATAATGGACAAACAAATAGCTATGCTTATGAAAAAAGGTACTCTTCCATCTATGCCTGGATAAAAAGAACAAAATCCTTTAGCAGACTGGCAATTGTGAATCATATATTTATGATCTATGGGTTTGATTGCTGCAATGCACTATACCTAAAGATGGAATTTGCTGCCTTAGAAAGAGTTCAAAGAGTTCAAGCTATACCAGTCCATCTGCTTAGCAACAGAATCTATAGAGGATGCAAGAACTCAATGCTCTGCTTTTTATACTACTTAGTGGGTAGGCAGTCTAAAGCCTGAGACTTCAGACTTGAATTTTGAAGCCCTCTCTGTAAATGGCCCAACCTTTGGACCATATCAACCTCTGGATGATGTTATTTGAAAAAAATCCTACTTGAACAACAGAATTTTCAACCACTGAAGTATGGCTAATGGACATAGGAAACAGTGCTCTCTCTGCAGCTGTCCAATAACTGTGATATCACTGCAGGGATATATTAGAGAAACAACCAACCAACCAACCACCCCAAACCTCTCTACTTGAAAAACAAAAAGCAAATCACACTTTTAGAACCTAGTTTTGCCAATCTCAATAAGCAGCAAAACTAAACAAGTTTCTGACCACACAGAGAATAGAGAAAAAAATTGAGGGGCCATGTATTTCTTTTTAAAAATTTGTAAGATGCTCAGATATTATGGTGCTATGTGGTGTAAAACCCTAGAAAGAAAAGATAATTTTCATCTTAGAATTTTAATAGGATAAGGAAAAACTCTCTAAAGTATCCATAAATGTAGTGATGCAAGTTATTAAGCTTTTTTCCCCCAAAGGAAAGGGGAGCTTTATTGCATATTGAAGCTTAGCTTCAGAATCTGCCAACCTGCATATACAGTAGCTCGTCAACAAGTGCTCACTCAATTAAAGAAGGTAGTTAATCATATGCAAGAGACTTTTACAACAAGCAAGTGTAAATGGATGCTTCTTAATTAAAAAATAAGACTAAGAGGAAGAAAAAGACCCACAAACCCATAAATATATTTGCTATTTTGAATTATTAGTACTTATTATTTAAATATTTACATTAGACACCTGGATATATACATATTTGAGTACAACAAATCCTTGCAAAATGTGACCAGAATTCAAGTCTAAGAGCATTACAAAAGAGACACTTTAATGAAAACAAAACAAAACACAACTGATTCATTTTATGGTTTAAAATAAATACAAGAAAAAAGCACAAATTTAGAGTTTTCTTGTTCAAAGCTCACTGCAGAAAAAATATCCACTGTTGCAAAAGGTGTTATATACTTAAAGTTTTATTTTAATTTATCACAGCTTAATTAAAACACAAAAATAGTCTTCCCAACAAATATGACTTCCTATTTTCTTGTGTTGCCAAATTAATAATTCATTTTCCAAAATGTAATAAAATAATACATGAATGTTATTAAGTAGGAAAGAGAGGTTAGCGATTTGACCAGTGGGGTCACCGAAGGAGGGCCCCAAGGACCCGATGCGACCGAAGTCAACCTGGAAGGGGGGTTTCCCGGGGCTTGGTGATACGCCCAGGGAGTCCAAAAAGGCCACTGGGCCGGAGGTCAAGGAGGCCACGATTGTTGGAGCACCAGTAGCGGGACTGGTTGTGTCCATTGCTGCTGGTATGGACGAGGCGGACTATGGTGCTGGGAGCGGTGCCGCGAACAGGAGCCGTGACACGACTGGGACAGGGAGCCCCGAGAAGATCAGGTGGATTCTGCCTCGGAGTCAGACGTGTAGTCCGAGGCGGACCAGGGAGGAGCCAACATAGACACCTGCAGAGCAGCTACATGCCTGGCCATAGATTCCAGATTCCCATGGTGCCGAGGCGGCGGCGGTGGCATAGTGGTGCAGGCATCCGGTGCAGAGGTAGGTGCTGGGGTGGTGTGAGCTGGTGCCGGGGTATGGTTCCACCACGTATCCGGTACCGTGTCCTGATGGGGCACTGCAGGTAGGGATGCACCGCTGGTCGGTGCAGTGGGCGGCGCCGGTGGAGCCAGGAGGGGAGGGCGCGGGCCTCTGGTGCTGTGGTCTCGGGTTGTTTTGATACCCAGTGCCGGGATGTCCCGTGGTGCCTGGAAGGTATTGGAGTAGGGGGCGGCGAGGGGGAAGAGTGTATGAGCACCCTTGCTGCTTCTAAGGCTTCCGGTATGGAGGGTTCGGGAAAGTCCTCCAAGGGGCTCGGCTTCGTAGGCTGGGAGGAAGGTCCAGGCACCGGACTTGCCGGCACCGCGTGCCCCACTGAAGGGCGCGTGCCTAGCAAGGGACCATCCCCTGTTAGGCCTCCTCCTCTTCTGCAGTGCTGGAGATGGAGACCAGTATTGAGGTCTCTGCGGTGCTGGTGAGACACGGTGCAGGGGGGAGTGCCGCACCGACGCCGGTGCGCTTTGAGGACCTGGTGCCGACTCCGGCGTTGGTACCGGCCGGAGAACCGCCTCCATAAGGATGATCTTAAGACGTGACTCTCTCTCACGTTTCGTTCGCGGCTTGAACACCTTGCAGATTTTGCAGCTTCAGCGAGGTGCATCTCTCCCAAGCACTTTAAACACGAGGAATGAGGGTCACCTCGGGGCATAGGCTTGTGGCACTTTTTGCAGGACTTAAAGCTTGTGTGCCATTGTGGGGAACAGCAACGAAAAGAACAAACAACAACAAAAGAGTCTTTAATTTAACTGCAGGTACTTAAGCTCATTGAAGACACAGAAACAATACTGAAGAGAACTATGGCTAGAAGCGCTGAGGGTTGTTCCAATGACTGTCACGGCGGTAAGAAGGAACTGAGTGGGTGAGGGGGTCAGCAGGGGTATATATGGGCCGATATACCGGCGCCACTCCAGGGGGCTCCCCGCTGACCCTAAGGGTACTGCGGAGGGAAAAACTTCCGATGACACGTGCACACTGTGCGCACACACCTAACTGGAATGCACATGAGCAGTCACTCGAAGAAGAAGATATTTGTATTGGACTTTTCATAAACTGGTCACATAATGTCATCATAAGATCTTTCACCCCCACAAGACTGTCTGCTTCTTCAAAAGTTGTTTTACGTTGGATTTTTAGTCTCTGTGGTAGATGAAACCTCAAATGTTTACAATTGTTAGTTTGAGAGAGACTTTTCTAGCTAATGATGACAATTTGATCCCTGATTGTACCAAATCTCATGCTCCAAAGTAAGCCTGATACCTAATTTTTGTTTCAAAGAATGTGAAGGGTGGTGTTGCAAGATTCAGTGAAGTGTGCAAACTCTGAGAATCAAGAACAAAGCTGAGAAGCTTGCCTTTCAGCTCAGCAGGCAATCTGAAAGAATTCTGGAATGTCAGTCTTCCTAAGGCTGTGTTTACACTGGCAAATGAGAGGTGCTAACACTCCCCCCACACCCAGAAACCCAAAGGTTTTACCGTAACAAGTACCAGAGTGACCAGTGTACTGGCAATGTGAATGCTGCTTGTTGGGGTTGGAAGTATTTTGTCAGCAAAAGAGCGGAGAAATAGTGGCTACAGTATCCAACTTTTTAAGACACAACTGTGTTGACACAACTGTATCACTAAAAATTGCCTTGTGTAGACAAAGACTAAGACTGACCACCTTGGGAGAGGAAGTTACAACATTGACAAACAATCCACTCCAGCCATTTCATAATCACAAGACCAGAAGTGACCACTGTGATCTCATCTGACCTCCCAAATAGCAAAAATCCATGGGACTTCATTGGATGATTTCCTATTTCAACGACAATTTTAAAATTGCCAGTCCGTCCCTGAAGGAAGCAAGCACTAAGTCAAAAAGAACATCATTAGCTTTATCCTTCATGGAAGTTCTATCTCCTCTAAGAATCCAGAAGACAGTGAGAGCAAGAGTCTTCAAATCTGAATCTTGTCTCTTTTGTCTATTTTTTATTTCTTATTATAGGAAGTTGACACAGCCTTTTTAATCTTAAGGTTTGGAAGTAGGATTATATGTGAGAGATAATATTTAAGGCATGAGCAGTTGGTGAACCTAGGGCTGCTCCTTCTGCCCATGGCACCCATGGGAGTCAAGTCCCGTCCTGACTATAGAGATAAATTCTCCCCCTCTGAGCATGGCCAGCTCCGTAGCCTTCCCTGCACCCCCCCCAGACCACGGCCAGCCCATAGCCTTCCCAAGCCCTTCTGGAACATGGTCAACCTGCAGCCCCTTAGCCCCAGCATGGGTGGCCTCTTGCCCAACCCCTCCCCCCCGGGAGTCTTTGCAGTCTGCAGCCCTGTCCCTCTAGCATGGGGAGGATGGGCAAACAGAGGAGGGCTCCTCTCCTGCTCCTCTCTCTCCAGTCCCGGAGCACAGGGAGGGCTGGCAGTACATGACTGAAGCCCAGGCAGCTCCAAGAGATGGAGGGGAGCCATGCTGAAGGTGGGGGAAGGCTCTGGGCCAAGTGTGAACAGGGCCAACCAAGCAGTGTGGGAAGGCATTGCCTTCCCCTGCCTCTTATTACATGCCACCCATGATTTAAGGAGCTACATCTCTATAGTGGAAATTATGGTCTCAAAGCCTTGGAGTTAAGGCAGGTAACCAAGAGGTGACATGTCTTAAACAGGTTCCTTTCAAGCAGGAGATTGCAGACACTTCTCTCTCTACCTTGTGTGTATTGGGCATTGTATATCTCATAGGAGAAGCCTATTTGCAAACTAACACCCATCAAAAGACTGCTATGTCAACAAGAAATTTACAGGAAGAGGGAAACAGCAGGAGGGAATTCTGTGAATAGAATCATAGGTAAAACAAGAGACTTCAATTGGTCATCTAGTCCAGTCCCCTGAACTCAAGGCAGGACTAAGAAATAACTAGATCATTTCAGACATGTGTTTATCTAACCTGTTTTTAAAAACCTCCAATTATGGAGATTCCATAACTTTTCTAGGCAATTAGTTCCAGTGCTTAATTAGACTGATAGTTAGGAAGTATTTCATAATGTCCAACCTAAACCAACCTTACTGTAATTTAAGCACACTGCTTCTTGTTCTATCCTCAAAGATTAATGGGAGCAATTTTTCACCATATTATAACTTTTTATGCATTTAAACTATTATGTCCCTATTCAGTCTTCTTCTCTAGACTACATAAACCCGTATTTTTTCAATCTTTCCTCATAAATCATAGTTTCTAGATCTTTAATCACCTTTGTTGCCTTCCTCTGGACTTTCTCTAATTTGTCCATATCTTTCCTCCCTAAGCAGTCACTTTTTAGTAATAGATTGTGGAGGCATGTCTGGAAGTACAGAAGCACATTCTAGATCCTTCCCGTTGCAGACAAGTTGATTGCTTGTCTTGGCTTATAAAAAAGGGATTGCAACTTCCCTGGTTGAAAAATGCTGGTAAACAATATTTGAGAATATCTTTTAATTAAGTCCAGGCAATGCTTGTTATGATTTTATATGTAACCATTTGTTTCCAATATTTCTACTTGCTGTCACGTGAATCTTTATTGTTTGTTAAATAATGTTCACCGTAAACTTATCTAAGCACTGTGTGTTAAGCAGAGCAGTGATTTGTCATGTAACTGGTAAGCTGGCATGTACTGCTTCACTGGAAGCAGCAAATTTGTGAATACTATCAGATTCCCGTGGAACAGAGGGTTACATTTCATGGAGATTATCTAAGAACTTGAGGTTTGGAGCATACCTATAGCTAAACTCTAGTGAGAGAGCAAGACCTGTTTAGACATAGAGGGGAGTGCTTGTGTTGCCTGTGGCTGATTGAGTTCAGAAACTGACCTGTGGCAGACAGACAAGGCTTTCTCATGCTAAGGCCAGGTGGTAATGTGGTGCCTCGCAACCCTGGTTATTAAAATCACAAATATATCACCTTTCTTTGGGCTGAAGGAAAAAGTTAATCACCACAAATGAACAGAATTCTAAGAAAGCTTTACCAACTCTGAGTTTGTGGTTTAGACATAACCTAATCCGGCCTGAGCATTAAGATTTTAAATCAGCTGTAAATCACAGATTTTACTGAAGTTTGTAAAAATATTTAGTTGGGGTTTATAATTAAATGGATGGTCATTTTCTTAGAGGCCCCTTTAGAACATAAAGGCTGATTATTTCTAGAATATTATGATGACTTACCTCATTTTATGATTTAATTCCATTCTGGTATTGACTAATTTGTTGATTTGACCTGGATTTGTAGCTGTGTTGCTTTATTTTTAGTTTATTATTAACAACTACTTTGATATTTTCTTGATTTTATTTTTGGCTTATGTGTGTTAAATAACATTTATGAAGACATGGAGTCACATTTCTTTTAATAAGTAACACTGCTTCAGAATCTTTGGCATGGATGGGCAAGAGGCTGCCAGTGGGCTTGATCCGGCCTGCCAAGCCACTGGATCCAGCCTGTGGCCACTTTTAGGCAGAACCCTTAGGTAGAGAGCTGCTCATTAAACAGCTGGCTGCTCTCTGCTCTGTATGGCTGGGGAGAGAGGAGGGAGGCTTCACATGCTGCTCCCACCCCCAGCAAAATCTCTCACCTCCCATTGGCTGTTTCCAGCCAATAGGAGCTGAAAAATTTTGCTGAGGAGTAGAGGCATCTTGTGAAGCCTCCCTCCCATACCCAGAGCAGAGCTATGTAGAGCAGCAGCCTGGGACTACAGCTCAGGTTCCTGCACGGCTACTGGCTGGGAGCTGCCTAGATAAGTACCTCCCAGCCAGAGCCTGCATCTGGCATCCCCTTTTCGCCCCCCAGCTACCTGCTCCAGGCCACCACTTAAACCCTCTGAACCCCCTTTCCCCAGGTCACAACTCTCTCCCAGATACTGCACCTCTCTTATCCCCCTCCCCCAAGCCAGAATCCTCTCCTGCACCCATAGCCCCTCCTGGACCTTGCACCAGTGTTCCCTCTAAACTGTGCAGCAGTATAGCTTCACAGGTGATTAATCAGCCCTGCCCAGTCAGAGGCTCAGGGATCCATGCACAAAGCTGACTGGAAGGGGCTGATCAATCACCTGTGAAACTGTGCTGCAGTGCATCTTAGAGGGAACACTGCCCTGCTCCCCAAGCCTCTACCCCAGATTACACCCCTCCTTCACCCATACTCCCTCTCAGACCTCCACCCCACACACACACACCAGTTCCCTACCCCAAGCTCCCTTCTGTACCCAACTTCCAACCCAGACCTTGCTCCCCCTCCATAGAAATGTGGCCCTTGACCACTTTCCAAATCTTGGTGTGGCCCCCCCATTACAAATTATTGCCCACCCCTGACCTTTGGGGGTCTGCATGGTTATTAGCCAGTCATCCTTTGACCAGCTCCTTCCATTTAGTCTTTAGGTCTACTGATTAATCAGTTATCTGCTGAGCAAGTTGTGAGAACCACTACAACTTGATTAACCAGTGGTTCTTACCACATGTATGACAAACCCCTAAGGGAACGTGAACAAATTTCAGGGACATCACAACTATCCTACCTTTTCCTCCATTTTAAAAATTGTTTTTAGACAAAAAGTTTCTCTTTCATGATAGAAATTAAAACAGCATTAACTGAGACAGTGGTCCCTGTCTAGATTAGTGGATAGCTAGAAATAATAACTAAGGTGTTATTTGCTATATTCTGCTTAAAAGCTCTATGAACTCTGCAGCTATAGAAACTGGTATTTTTCTCAGTATGGCATGGCCTTTTTTACCCTCAGAATTTGCTACAGCCAGGTATCTGCTAGGTACTGTCTGCAACTTCCTCTTAAGGAGAAGATAACTGGAGTATAGTGCATGCTCGCTGTACTGTTCCATGCAGCAGAGTGATCACAGCCATCCTCATAAGCAGGGAATTGAACCAGGGCATCCTGAGTGCACATATGTGCCCCAACTACTGGATTATTTTTCCCCAGAATACTTAATGTTTGGGCTAAGGGCTGAACATTTTGGCTAAGATTTTTAAGAAGTCGTAAGAATGGCCATACTGGGTCAGACCAAAGGTCCATGTAGCCCAGTATCCTGTCTTCCAACAGTGTCGGATACCAGATGCCCTGGAGGAAGCGAATAGAATAGGCAGGGCTCGCCAAACCGCGGCGAGCCCCGCTCGCCAGCCGCACTGTCCGGCGTTCTGCGCATGTGCAGATCGTTCTGCGCATGTGCAGATCGCCCGAACCTGGCTCTTCCGGGTTGTAATCTACTCGCCATGGGCGAGTAGATTGCATTATTTGTCGAGCCCTGAGAATAGGTATTCATCAAGTGATCCCTCTCCTGTCATCCATTCCTAGCCTCTGACAAACAGAGGCTAAGGACACCATTCCTACGCAACCTGGCTAATAAGTATTGATGAACCTAATCTTCATTAATTTATCTAGCTTTTTTTTAAACACTGTTAAAGTCCTTGTCTTCACAACATCTTCTAGCAAGGAGTTTCACAGGCTGTGTGCTGCATGAAGAAAAGCTTCCTTTTGTTTGTTTTAAACCTGCTACCTATTAATTTCATTTGGTGACCCCTAGTTCTTATGCTAGGGGAACAAGTAAATAACTTTTCCTTATTCACTTTCTCCATACCCGTCATGATTTTAATAGACCTGTATCATACCCCCCCTTAGTCTCCTCTTTTCTATGCTGAAAAGTCCCAATCTTTTCTCTCTCTCTTCATGTGGCACGTTCCAAACCCCTAATCCCTTTTATTGCCCTTTTTGGAACCTTTTCCAATGCCACTATATCTTTTTTGAGATGAGGTGACCACATCAGTATGCAGTATTCAAAATGAGGATGTATCATGGATCTATATAGAAGCAATAAGATATTCTCTCTCCCTTTTAAAATGATTCCTAACATTGTTTGCTTTTTCTGAGGGGACGTTTTCAGAGAACTAGCCATAATGACTACAAGATCTCTATTGAGTCCTAATAGCTAAATTAGTCCCCATCATTTTATATGTACAGTTGGGATTATTTTTTCCAGTAAGTATTACTTTGCATTTGTCAACATTAAAATTCATTTGACATTTTGTTGCCTAATCACCTAGTTTTGTGAGATCCTTTTGAAGCCCTTTACAATCTGGTTTGGTATCATCTGCAAATTTTGCCACCTCACTGTTTATCCCTTTCTCCAGATAATTTATAAATATGCTGAAGAGGACTGGTTCCAGTATGGACCGTTGGAGAAAAACTATTTTGAAAACTGATGATTTATTCCTACCCTTTGTTTCCTGTTTTTTAGCCAGTTATCAATTCATGAGAAGACCTTCCCTCTTATCCCCTCACAACTTACTTTGCTTAAGAGCCTTTAGTGAGGGACATTGACAAAGGTTTTCTGGAGATCTAAGTACACGATATCTTTGCCCAGGACTTCAGCTGTTGCTGCCAATAATCATATGCTGAAATTGAGTTTCTTATTGGGTGAATAATTTATTTAGACTCTCACACTGCAATTTAGCATGTGAAGCCTTTGATATACAGTCAAACTGCTGCTATTGTCTTAAAGAATCAAACATCCTCCATCCTCCTTTTCTGCCTTTTCCCTTTCTTCTAGATATGTCACTTCCAGATTCACTTTCTTCTCTAGTGGACACAAATCAAAGTATATTGCACTAGCTGACAAATTGCAAAGGTGCACTATAATAATGAACAATTGATTGTGGGTGTGCATACAGCATTAAAAAGAGGGAACACTGAGCCATAAGGAGACCACATCTATCTATAGGAAAGGAATCCACTTAATTCCTCAACTAAAGGCTTATGGGTTTGTAAAATAAGACTTATTTAAATAAGTGGATATCTTAAAAATATGAAATCCTCTATCAGGCTTAGAATTTTTATGAATAATAAAAGCTGCCAAACCTCATAACCAAGAAAAGACTGACTGCAACATGTTTCTCAATGTAACTAATATTATGTTGGAATCTGCTGATGCCAGTCAAGTTAAAGCAATTCCCCTCCAATGATGCAATCAACTGAAAAATTAAAGACATGGCTGCCAGTGTTCATAACAGTTGTTCGTAGGAGTTCAGATGAGCAATACCACTACTTCTCTGAAGAAATGAATGAAACCACAGATGTCCGCAGTCAACTTTATCATTTGCCCAGTGAGAGTGGGAAGGATCCATATGTAAAGACTTCCTATTTTTGCAGCTTACTGACAAGATGTGCTAAAGGGTGTATGTATTGGGGGGGTAATATCTGAAGCTTTCTAGAAATCTGTTTTTGCAGTGGAGTTAGGATGGCATTGCTATTTGAACTGAACGTGCCTCAGATTCAGTCATTAGGTTGAAAAAGGAAACTGATCCATGAACAATGTCAGCTTGATATTCAAAATATTGTTATTTAAAATAAAGAAGTATCTGTATGTGTGCATGTGAGAGATTTAGCGGTACTGCAAAGATAAAAGGAAGGCAGTAGGGTGTAATCTGAATTCTTTGCCTAAGACTTTAGCTGCTGCCAATAAGCATACACTGAAATTGAGGTTCTTAATGGGTGAATAATTTTAGGGCTGTCAAGCGATTAAAAAGTTCAAAGGAACTTTGCAACAGTGGATCTGGGGATTAGCTGGAGTCCCCAGCTGACCCCGGGCTCTCCTTGCACTGCCCCTTTGAAGTGCCGTTTTGGTGCTTTAAAGGGGCAGCGCATTTGGAGCCTGGGATCAGCTGGGGACTCCAGCTGATCTCTGGCTCCGCGTTGCAAAGACCCTTTGAAGTGCCACACCTATGGGCAAAACCCACTTCTTCAGATAAGCTTGAGTATCAATCTTCCTTGATCACAGGATGCTGTTTCAAGAAGGAGGATTGCTAAGCAGGGATGGGGTTCAACTTTCGAGGAAAGGGAAGATTTGGATGCAGACTTACTAACCTAGTGAGAAGGGCTTTAAACTAGGTTCGATGGGGCAGGTGACCAAAGCCCACAGGTAAGTGAAAAATATGGAGCCTGGAAGATGGCTCAGAAATGGAAGGGAGCATGGGCTATTATAGCAGAGATAAAGGAGGGATAAAACAGAATTGGGAGGCAAAAATCAAATCAGTATCTTAGATGCCTGTACACAAATGCAAGGAGTATGGTAAATAAACAGAAAAAACCTGAAGTGCTAATAAATAAAACACAACTGTGACATTGTTGGTATCACAGAGACTAGGTGGGATAGTAAACATGATTGGAATATTGGTACAGAAGGGTACAGCTTGCTCAGGAAGGATAGGTGGGGGAAAAAAGGGAGGAGGTGTTGTCTTATATTAAAAATGTTTACACTTGGACTGAGGTGGAGACGGATGTAGGAGATAGACTTGTTGAGGGTCTCTCGGTTAGGTTAAAAAGGGGTAAAAAACAAGGCTGATGATGCTACGGGTCTACTACGGACCACCCACACAGGCAGAAGAGCTGGATGAGGCTCTTTTTAAACAATTAACAAAATCATCTGAAGTGCAGAATTTGGTGGTATGGGGAACTTCAACTGTCCAAACATATGTTGGGAAACTAACACAGCAGGGCACAAATTATCCAATAAGTTCTTGGACTTCATGGGAGACAATTTTTTATTTCAGATGGTAGAGAAAGCTACTAGGGAAGAAGCTGTTCTAGATTTGATTTTAACAAACAGGGAGGAACTGGTTGAGAATTTGAAAGTGGAGGGCGGTTTGAGTGAAAGTGATCATGAAATCATAGAGTTCATGATTTTAAGAAATGGTACAAGGGAGAACAGCAAAATGGAGACAATAGATTTCAGGAAGGCTGATTTTAGTCAACTCAGAGAGCTAGTAGGTAAGGTCCATGGGAAGCAAGATTAAAAGGAAAAACAACTGAAGAGAGTTGACAGCTTTTCAAAGGGACATTATTAAGGGAACTATTCCACTGCGTAGGAAAGATAGGAAGTATGGCAACAGATCGCCTTAGCTTGACCAGGAGCTCTCGCACGATCTAAAAATAAAAAAGGAGTCATATAAAAAGTGGAAACTAAGTCAAATTACAAAGGACGAATACAAGCAAACAACACAGGTAAGCAGGGTCAAGATTAGAAAGGCAAAGGCACAAAATGAGCTCAATCTAGCGAGAGACATAAAGGGTAACAAGACATTCTAATGTATTAGAAGCAAGAGGAAAACCAAGGACAGGGTAGGCCCATTGCTCAGTGAAAAGGGAGAAATAGTAACAGGAAATTTGGAAATGGCAGAGATGCTTTATGATTTCTTTGTTTCCATCTTCACCAAGAAGTTTGATGATGAAGGGATGCATAACATAGTGAATGCTAGTGGAAATCATTATTAAGATTACAGATGATACCAAGCTGGGAGGGTCTGTAACTGCTTTGGAGGAGAACGTCATAATTCAAAATGATCTGAACAAATTGGAGAAACGGTCTTAGGTAAATAGGATGAAGCTTAATAAGGACAAATGCAAACTATTCCACTTAGGGAAGAACAATCCATTTCACACATACAAAAAGGAAGTGACTGTCTAGGAAAATACTGCAGTAATGGATCTAGGGGTCATAGTGGACTACAAGCTAAATATGAGTCACTGTGATGCTGTTGCAAAAAAAGCAAACATGATTCCGGGGTACACTAACAGAAGTGTTGTGAGCAAGACATGAGAAGTCATTCTTCTACTCTACTTTGCACTTATTAGGCCTCAATTGGAGTACTGTGTCTAATTTTGGGCACCATATTTCAAGAAGCATGTTGAGAAACTGGAGAAGGTCCAGAGAAGAGCAACAAAAATGATTAAAGGTCTAGAAAACATGAGCTATAAGGGAAGACTGAAAGAACTGGGCTTGTTTAGTTTTAAAAAAAGAGAAGACTGAGAGGGGACATGATAGCATTTTCAAGTATCTAAAAGGGTGTCACAAGAAAGAGGGAGAAAAATTGTTCTCCTTGGCCTCTGATGATAGAAGCAATGGGCTTAAATTGCAGCAAAGGGAGGTTTAGGTTGGACATTAGGAAAAACTTCCTAAGTATCAGGGTGGTTAGACACTGGAATAAATTGCCTAGGGAGGTTGTGGAATCTCCATCACTGGAGATATTTAAGAGCAGGTTAGATAGATATCTATCAGGGATGATATAGACTGTGCTTGGTCCTGTGTGAGGGCAGGTGGAGTGGACTTGATCTCTCGAGGACCCTTTCAGGTCTAATATTCTGTGATTCTATATTCACCAAAACCAAACATATTCCCAATATTTTTCTGGGCTGCCTCATTCCTTCCTGTAAACAAAAGCGATAATAGATGTCATGCAGTCAAACATTTTAATAATATATTGATTTCTCACTGAATTTAAATTAGGCTTGATGTAGTCAACCTAGAATATAAAATATGTATAATGCATAATGGTAATCTAACTAAGTCCCTTGGAAAACTCCTGAACAAACCTCCCATGCAGGTAGCAGACAGAAGATATTAAGTTCTGAAGTTACTAGGCCTACATTTTGGGGCCTCTGGATATCCCTATCCAGAGAGAAGAATCAAATTAACCCAGCGGTCCTCAACCTCTTGGTGGCCATATCATGAGACACAGATTAACAGACTTCTCAAAATACATAAGATAGCATGACAGTTTATTTCAGAGAGGAAGGCTGAAAAGAGAAGCCAGTGTCCTCATTTCTGGTTCTGGATACTAAAAGAGCAAAGATAGTCCAGGGACATGTCAGAAGCATCCTGGTTCACTCCTACATCTGACTTTTCAGTATTCCAAACCAAAATAAGCTATGCAACTTGAGCTATGTCAATTGCATAGCTTAAGTTGAAATAGCTTATTTTGTATTTTGGCATTGTCTACACAGCAGGAAGTCTGAGTTAGAGCACTCTTCCTCTGACTTCCCTAACTCCTCATGAAACGAGGGTTACAGGAGTCGGAGTAAGAAGTCCTCCACCTCAACATAATTTCGATACTGTGTCTAAATAACTGCTTGCTGCGTAGACACAGACTGTGCTATTTCGGAATAACATCAGTTATTCGGAAATAACGATGCTGCGTAGACATAGCCCCAGACGTTACAGATGGGAAGGGCGTAAATCAATAGATGACCACTTACCCCTGGTTTAAAGTCCAGTGGTTAGACAGGATATTTACCATTAATATCCCAGAGATTCTTGAACCTGCTGAACAATACTTCTGAAACCAAAGGCCAGAAATTGTGTCTAAGGAAGTAGGATCAATAAAGCAGAAGGATTAAGTTCCCACTTGTCTGGATGAATCTGAACATAAATAAATAATTTATGCTGATAGTTTTCCCTGCAGCACAATTCTCTGACAAAATCAAAGATGATGTTTGGATCATAAGTAGATTCTGAGAGCTTCCTTCCTGGTTGTTTTTATACGCTGCTGAGCTGGCTCTGTAAGAACGTGAAAAATTTTACTTCTTTAAGGCTCTACTGAAGCAAAGAGGGGACAAGCCAGAATGCTCTGGAAAATATTTCCTCGAGAGTTACATTTTTAAGCCATCTTGGTCACAAGACTTCTCCTAATCCTCTTGTTTGCACATTGATTCAGAGAACAAAAACAGCTGTAGTCCATGAGCTCATCTAAGTGTCCACACATCAAAACAGACAGAAGGAGATAAAGCCAGCCATCCCTTTCCCCCTGCTGACCAGTTGAGAAGAGCACAGGCTACATTATTATACAGGGTCATGCAATGGCTGTTCTCAGGATCTCTAGACAGCACTGTATTTGAGACCCATTGTCTTCTGAATCTCCCACTGAAGAGGTGATGACTCATTACTGCCTCCAACATAGGTCTGCATCTAATAAGTAATGCTGGCACTATAAGTCACACAAAGCAGTACGATCAAAACAAAGCTTTAAAAAGCAGATACCTACTACTGGTGGATAAAATGATTTAAATTATCCGAAAGTATTTAGTATTCACAGATAATTACCATGTAGAGCTGTTTTGGTAGCTAATGTTCCAGATATTCTTACCATCCAACTACAGTACATACCTGATGTAAGCACTAAAAATATACCTACACTTTCAATCAAATCCTTACAATTAAAATTATAATGCTAATTAAATACAGAAATCTGTACACAATTGTCATATTATTTCCAGTAAGTTAATAACTTTCACAAGATGTCTTGATTAAATACTTAAAATAATGGAAACAGTTACATTTAAAAGAAGATTCGGTTGAGCAGTACCGTTAAGATGCTGTGAAGCCACTTTTGATCAAGTATTCATATTACAATTTTTAATTCTTCTAAATAAGGGTAAGCAGCAAGAAACAGTGCACAAGATAAAAGCTTACTAAGTAAGAAGTCTACAATGTAAAATTAATTCACTGTAAGAGAAGGGAACATTAAAATGCCCATTTTGAACCACTGGATGTGCAAGAAGAAATTATATTTGCTTAAGTTGCTCTTCGTTCTGAAATTCAGACAAAAGCCAAGTCAACCACTCTTATTCCTGTGTTGTAATTATATCAAATCAGAAGAGAGTTCAGCACCAAAAAAGGCATCTTCTTTAAAAACAGAAGCAGAGGGCTCAGATGTTGGGTGATGAAGGGTAACTACTACTTCTACATCTTCCTTTAAGATTGCAAATTAGGGGTAATACAGTAATATGAAAGAAAAATATTTTTAAAATAATGTGTTTCTTACAACTATTAAATTAATGTAATGACACATTGTACTTTACAGGGAAAATATATAAATTTACCTTAATCAGTCCTAGCAAAGGGATTCAAAAATCTTACCTTTTTGTAAAGTATACAGTGAGGATGGATCATCTAGAATTGATGATCCGTGATCATTTTTCCATGCTAAAAAATATCACCAAATCTACTAGCTAGGAATAAATAAAAAAACCCTGAATGTGTGTTTGTGAGCTACCAGAAATCCTGAGGAAAATACCTTGTGAGAAGCCCAACTTTTCATTAATCATAACTGCTGGGAAAGGGAAGAATGTCGTGACTCTTAAGAGGGAGCTGTCCCTAGACCCGTGGTCACCAGGTCTGTGGCGTGCCGGATGCGCTGCGGGAGGGGGCGTTGGCCCCGGAGGAGGAGCACAGCAGCTTCCCTGCGCCGCAGGAGGGGTGAGTTGGCCCCGGAGGAGCGCGGGGGTTTCCCTGTGCCACGTGAGGGAGGGTTGGCCCGGGGGGAGGCGCGTGTGGGGGCTTCCCTGTGCCGTGGGAGGGGGGGGGGGTCGGCCCCAGGGGAGGCGTGCGCGGGGGTTTCGCTGTGCCACGGGGGGGTGGGGGTGTGTCGTGCCCGGAGGAGGCGCACGACGGGAGAGGGGCAAGTCAGGCCCGGAAGAGGCACGCGCCGGCTTCCCTTGGGGGGGAGGGAATCCTGGGAGGAGGCGGGTGCAGGGGACTCTCTGCCCCCACTGGCCCTCTGTTCCCTGCCCTCCCGGCACCCTGTTCCCTCTCCCCTGCCCCCTGTTCCCTCTCCCCACTCCCCAGCCACAGAACTCTGTCCCCACTCCCCAGCCACAGAACTCTCCCCACTGGCACCCTGTCCCCTGCTGCAGAAACCTGTCCCCACTGGCACCCTGTCCTCTGCTGCAGAACCCTGTCCCCACTGGCACCCTGTCCCCTGCCAAAGCACCCACTAGCACCCTTCCCCAGTACTATGTCCCCTGCTCCCACCAACGCAGTTGGGGCCACATTAGTGAAGCTTGGGAGAAGGGGGGTTGGAGGAGGTTTTTTTTGCATCTCACTTGTGTGACCCCAACTGACTTTTCTGTGGGTCAGTGACCCCTGACTCAAAACAGGTTCTCTGCCCTTCTCATAAATAAAGACAATGCAGAAACTTTTTATCACAGAAACTTTTTGTGTTTGACATAGTATTTTATTTAAAAATGAAGCCTGGCCAACAAACCCCCAATTGGGGCCAAGCCCCCATCTGGCCACAGCATCATAACACTCCTGCACTCCCCTTTCCCCCCAGACCATACATCTGAGCCTATCATACACTGGAACCCCCTGCCCTGAGCCCCTCACATACCCCAAATCAAATTCCTGAACCCTCACATCCAGAAGTCTGTGGCTTGCTTAGTACCCTAAACCCTACATCTGACCCCAACACTGCCTGGCCTGGAGCCCCCTCCCCGAGCCAGCGTCCCCTTATCCATCTCCTCCTGCATCCAGATTTCCTCCCAGAGCTTGCACCTCTCACCCCTTCCCACACCCAAATCCCTCATTCCCACCCCAGAGCCTACACATCCTGTCTCAACCCTGCGAGGGTACGGCTAGACTGCAGGAGTTTTTTAGGATTCCGGAGATATGCCAGAAAAACTCTTCTGCATCCAGGGATGCGTTTGTTCTTCCGCTTCTTTTAGTGGAAGAGCAAACATGATCTTTCGGTCACCCCTATATTCCTATTTCCACAAGGAATAAGGGAGCTTCCAAAAGAAGAGATTTTTCTGACATTTGGTCCAGTCTAGACAGGCCAAATGTTGGAAAAACCTCTTCCTACAGAAGAATTGGGAAAAAAAGCAGCAGTATAAGAGCTGGGGATAGCAAGTGATGGAGAGGAGGAGAATAGAGAGGGTGGGGCTTCAAGGAAGGGCAGGGCGGTAGATCTTGGCTTGTTCTGTCATTTAAAAAGTAATCTTGGGTGTAAAAAGGTTGGAGACCACTGCCCTAGACGCTCTCTGAAGGGAGTGGGGTCATCTTTCACATAATCTGGTTAAAGGAGCACCTACAAATTATCAAGTGTCTCCCCTTCTAATTTCTGAAAGGGAAAGGAAGTACTCTTCCCTACGCCAAAGTTTCCTGAGAATAGGGACTGTGGTGTGCAGTGTAGTTGTAGCTGTGCTGGTCCCCACCTTGTCTCTTTAATGGGGTTTGGTGTCTCTTTATAGCCGTTAAGGAAGCGATGACAATTGAGGTGGCTTGTGGGGATGGTGTCGGGGTAGCTGGACCCTGTGGTGTGAGTGATGAAAGATGAATGGTTTGGGATAGGACTGCCTTCACGAGGCATGGCTGACTGCCAGGTGATGGAAGTTAGAACCAATAGGTATACCCCTCACTTTCTGTCTCCTACTCTCTGCTTGCTACTGCTGCCACCTTATGGCTTACCTGCTCCTCCCAGATTCCCTTTTGCTCACATACAGCTTCTAGTGGCCATGAACTGCAATTGCAGGGCCATTCCTGAAGCCCAGCTATAGGCTAAGATAAGTATATGTAAAGGGTTAAATTAGCTTAGCCAAAATCGTATATATGCACTTTACACAAAATGCAAAGCATGTGTATAGCAGTTGTGGAAAGGCCTTGAAAGATGGTATGTTTGATTGCAAATACTGGACCTGGACTGTGACTGATAGGAGAAAAGTCTTTTTAGAAGTCCCAGTTATCAAAATTGTTTCTAACTAGTTTTAGCAAAGAAAAGGATTCAGGAAATAACAGCCACAGTCATAGTTCTAAAAAATAAGGTAGTAAAAGGTAAAATATTGAGAGACTGTTGCTAGTAACTGCCCGTCCACTTGGAACTTGGCAACATGGGCTCAAGCATACCCAGTGCTAGTTCTGCCACAAGCACTTACAACTGCATGTGATTCTATGCATGGGATAACCACTTGGCCATCTAGCTCCTGCCCTTCATGTTTCCACAATACCATTTAAAGAGTATTAATTTGGAGTTCCAACTGTACCTTATAAACGGAACTGCCTCCAATGATCCAAACCATGTCTATCTTACTTTTTAACTCTGGAGAGTCGAGAAGAACTAAAGCATCATCCAGACTTTTGGCAAGACAATGTGCTCCTTTTGGGGTTTCCCTAGAAAAATAAAATTTTATTGTTTAATATCTGTAGTGTATGTTCAACACAACAATTATTGTAATTTAAATAGATATTTTATATTTTGTCTAAATTTGTTTATAAGCACGTCCAAATACATTTCACATTTAGCACCATCTTTAAGAAGGTAGGTTTTTTTAAATAAGTTTAAAAATTTCCAACACACAATGGAATAGAATCTTCTGAATTACAAATCAGCATTTTATTTTAATAAATCTAATTAAATATATTGTATTATAAATTATGGGATTTACATTTTGTATGGGTTGTTTATTTACCTAACGCAAGAGACTTAGATTGATAAGTCTAATCAAGCGACTAGACTTCTGTTTCAACTTGACCTCTACTACAAATCACACTTTTCATAATGAAACTAGACACACAACAATCCTCTTCCTACCCAAAACAAAGACAAGTTATTTTAATTCTTCCCTCTCCTTGAAGAAGACTATACTAATTTGAATTTGTCAGATTAGAAGGTATGCTCAAACAATTCAATATTTAAATCACTTTAGGTGAAATAAACTTCTGTCAATGAACACAACTCTTAACAATAAATTAGGTTTGTGTAGCTCTTTGGCTATTTCAGGAAAAAAATTTGTAAAATTTATTTCAATATAAAATGTTTTCAGCCATTTTTTATGTTCTAGTCAAATGCCCATAAACCCTCTACAGTACTATGTATGACATGAAGGCTGCATGTTTATGTCCAGGTATTTTGTTTTTTTAAGAAGAGCAGAATTAGGCCTTCCCTTTATAGACCAATACAATGGGTAATGGCAGTGCTTTTTTTGTGTTAAAAAAAAAAAAAAAGTGCCAGTACTCCAGGGGAAAAGTTGTTGAGCTCTGACTGGAGATGCCAGTACTGCGTCTGGAGGTGCCGGTACTGCGTCACAAAAAAAGCACTGGGTAATGGTGATGCAATGCTGAACGGGGTATAAGGATGTTAGCGGCTAGCTGGCTGTTTCACGGATAAGCAATTGCTTATCAGTTAATAGTCCCGGTTAGCTGCAACATCTCCCCCTGCCCCCGCATGCTCTGCATTTTAAACTCAGGCTGGCTCAGTCCCAGACTGTTGGTACGACTTTTAAATGAAGAGCATGCAGGAGAGCTGCCTGCCACCCCACACTGCTGCGTCTGACACAGGGAGATTGGGTCTCCACTGGACAGGGATTCTTGCTGCCCCACAATGCTGCCTCTGTATCAGAGGTAGCAGGGTGGAGTGGCATGGGGGTCCTCAGGAGCAGGGCCAGGAGCTGAGAGTGTATTGGCTGCTGGTCCTGTCCCCCGGGGAGCTGGGGAGAACATTTTAGTAACTGTGTAACCACTAAAAATTGTTGCAGTTATATGATTGTTAAAATAAACAATATCTAGTGTCCCTAATAGGGTTTTCTCTTGCAAAAGTTCATATTCTGGATAACTGCATAACATTTTAAATGCTGTAGATCTAGGAACAGATGTGTGACACTGCTTAACCCAATTATGGGCCGCACAGTGTAATGTAGCTATAATTAGATAAAAACATACTTTCTCCCCGCTGTTCCTCTTTACAGTTTGGGTGCCTGCTCCACCAGATTTCCGGTAGTCAGTATGTTGTATCAAAGATTAACACGCAGTCCTGTCTCTTGAGCCATTTAACAGTTTTGGCTTCTGACTCTTGTTTAATGTGCTTCCTGTCTCCTTAGTAATGAAAACAATTACATCACCCAAACCCAACAATCTTTGCATGAAAAGCGCTGCTCTAGGAGCTACGAATATTAACTTCACCAACTACTATATGTAAAATAAATAAACACCCTCACCACTTTAAGAAAAGCTCTAATCTGCATTTCACTCTTCCCAAGTGAGATTCCTTTCTACTTTTATTTTGGCTCCAATTTACTATGAATTAATCAGGTGAAGTACGTAATTTGGATGGATTACAATTTAACTGTATTTGTTTCTGCTGAGCAGGATAGGGGGAGTCAATATATCATCTCAAAATAGGGGAGAATGGAAAAAGAGTAAGGAGGAATTATCTAACTTGCAAGACATGTACATTTGTTAGCTTCTGGTTATGGATGTGTACAAGTTAACATTTAATAATTTAAAAGGGGAGTTGCTTGTGACTAGGGAGTACGGTAGCTTAAGAGAAGCATGGATCAAGGCTTTGAGAAACTGGAATTATATGTTTCCCCTTAAAGGCTATTAATACCCATAATTAAAACAGAGCTAGAGAACACCCCTCCTCACCCCAAAGCAACATAAGCAATGAAATTACTAAGCAGTCAAGAAACTGCAGAAATGTGATTTTTGGGGTCATCCATGGAACAGGTGTAGAACAAACCACGACTGTCTCCCAATAATGTTCCAGAGGCACCAGCTCCAAAGTTAAGAGGGTAAAACAATTTCCAGGCCCAGACCTAGCTAACAAATTGGCTAATTAATTCCAGTTGTAATGTGTATGTGAATGGAATAACAGTTCCCTGAGAACTGGATTAAAATCATGTTTATATTACATGGGACATTAATAAATTTCAGAGGATAACACTTTTTGATGCCAATCCCACTATCCCTGTATAATATGAGGAAGGACTGCCAAACCCATATGGATACCCATTGATTTCAATAGCGCTCCATGTGAGCAGAGCAGTCTGCTTGTATATTACACACTGCAGCATGGGGTTCTTTGCAGTTGGGGCTGGATTTGAACTGCTGACATAGGCAAGCATTTCACTTCCATCCCATTAAGCCATCCAGTAGCCGTTATGATGATTCATAAATGACTGGGAATAAAATTAGTTTCCCTTTTTCCTGGAAATAACCTCACCTTTCCTCTTTATATAAAGAAACATTATGGACAACGATTAGGCTGTTCTTTCATGTTCTTGAATAACTAGGTTATGTCGGGTAATAAATTATTACTAGAGATTTTTTTATATGTATTGCACACAATCATTCTACTGCGAGTGTGTGCCTAGCTCATGAGTGTCAGAGATTTCCCCCCCTCTCAGTATTACATGTCTGCAGAGCCCTACTAATATGCGATATCTGCTTCATATCCACATGTACCTGCATCCACTCATTTTTGCAGATACACATTTTGTATCTAGAGCTGTTTCCAGACACACTTGAATGGGTGGTCCCTGACTCAGGAAGCACAGACTTTTAGGATTGACAGACAAGCAAACACAAAAAGGATTTTCTATACAAAAATCAACAAGATTGAAAGCAGGTAACCTAGTAGAAGTTGATTTTTTTTTTTTTTTTTTTTTAAAAAAAGGAGAAACGTAAGAGACAGGATGCATGTTCTGTTCATCACCAACCCTAAGGATGTTAAGTATCGGGTATACTGACTGATTGAAGAGTCAATGCATTTTGCATTGACTATTCAATTAGCTGATAGGGCGCCTCTGCCTTTGAAGTGTAGCAACAGCCCTAAAACTGTTGCTACACTTCAAAGGCGAAAGCGCTGGGTGGAGCCCCAAGTCAGCTGGGGACTCCCCTGCTGACCCCGGGCTCCCTGCATTGCTGCCACTTTGAATGCTGTGAGGAACCCAACACTGGGCTGCCTGCAGCATTTCAAAGCGGCAGCACCGCACAGAGCCCGGAGTCAGCTGGGGACTCCTCAGGTGATCCTGGGCTCCACGCAGTGCTGCCACTTTGAAATGCCGTGTGCAGCCTGGGGACACCCCAGCTGGCTCGGGCTCCATGTGGCTTTTCAAAGCGGCAGAACTGCATGGAGCCTGAGGTCTGGCCCCAGGATCCACTGCCGCTTTGAAGTACTCCTTCTTCTCCCCCCGCCCCTTGCTACCTTTATATGATAAGAGGCAGCAAGGGGGGGGGGGGAAGGGAGGAGAGCGACTAGTTGACTCTCCTGTCAACTAGTCCTTCACATCCTTACCCAACCCCTCTCCACAATAATAGGTAATTTAAGACTGGCATTTCATAGCTGTGTTTACTCCAAAGTTAAGTTATGAAATACTATACTAACACACTACATAAATAGTAATCAAAGTTAAATTTGAATGTTTCCTGAACATCATGTATTTATGAGATCATCAAAATTAGTACTTACTTGAGCTCTCTACTAAGCACTATATTAATTCTATCTTTTAAAGGGCGATTCTTCTCAGGAATCGAGAACCAAGTCCTCCTACCCATTATCAACACATTCTGTTTACCTGTGTAATATAAAAAAAAATTAAAGAGTTGTAACTTAATACACGATCAAAGTTGGTGGTTTAGTGACACCTAGTGGACTTAACTCCATTTTTCTTTGAATTTATTTAAACAATATGTTTAAGTGCAAATTGAAAACATTAGCAAGACTAAATGCAAATAAAACGTCAAGCTTAGGCCCAGATCCTGTGATTGCTTACATGACTAAAGTAGCAACATACATAAAGGCTGCGTCTAGACTGGCATGATTTTCCACAAATGCTTTTAACGGAAAAGTTTTTCTGTTAAAAGCATTTGTGGAAAAGAGCGTCTAGATTGACACGGACGCTTTTGCGCAAAAGCACCTTTTGCGGAAAAGCGTCCGTGCCACTCTAGACGCGGTTTTGCGCAAGAAAGCCCCGATCGCCATTTTTGCCATCGGGGCTTTTTTGCGCAAAACGGTTCTCAGCTGTCTACACTGGCCCTCTTGCGCAAAAGCATTTGCGCAAGAGGGCTTTTTCCCCCCGAACGGGAGAGTCATTGTATTTGCGCAAGAACACTGACGATCATACATTAGATTGTCAGTGTTCTTGCGCAAATTCAAGCGGCCAGTCTAGACAGCTGGCAAGTTTTTCCGCAAAAGCGGCTGCTTTTGCGGAAAAACTTGCCAGTCTAGACACAGCCAAAGTGTTTGCAGGATCTGGGCCTTGCTAGGCATTCTTCAAGTCAAACAAAAACATACGTTTTAATATAACTATGTACTTCATAATTAACAGAGTACCTTCACTATCCAAAAGAAAATAGCTTCACAGCTGCTTTGATCTGGCCCTAAGTTCCTGGAACCCTGTTTCTTTTCACTAGAACCAAATTACAACATGTTCAGTATCTGCTGTTGAAAGTCAAAAGCATTTCAAATATTTCTTTCACAAAAGTATACAACCAAGATCTCACAAACTTACAGAAAAACAATTTTGCCACTGCAAACATTTCCAGGAAGCCAGTGCAAACCCAGGAAACAAACTCACCTACATGAAATGAATGGGACTGTTTTACAAAGCTGTACTTTGTCTCAAACTTAACTATTTTAAAACGTTAGTGAAAAAAATAAGAATAGTCACACTACTATTCAGTATACTAGTTTAGTAGACCACTACCACTACATGATGCACTGTGTGAACCCAAAGTGTACAAATGAAAGCACTGACAGTCATGCATAGAATTAGGTGGAAACTGAAGCTACACACAAGCACAATAATGCTGGTAAAGATAAAGCTTTTGGAAGCTTATTTAGAAACTTTTAAGTGATAATGATACCTTGTATAAACTCTTGAACTGCAGATTGGACCTCCCTGATCTAGCACCCTGGGGACCTGAGCGATCCCAGATCAGGGAGTTTGCCAGACCAGGGGTGGTTAATGCTCCCCTGCTGGCTGCCCCGTTTCTGGCTCCTTTCCCCAGGGCCCCCAAGGCTAGGGCTCCCGACCCTGCCAACCCTGACCCAGCTGGGGCTCCTGTCACTGTCAGGATTCCCAGCTGGGACCACTTGGCTGCTAGTGCCAGGGTTCCCCGGAGCTCTCCTGTGGGGCCGCTCTGCCACCACCGGTCTTGCTGCCTCCAGGGGTTCTCCAGCTGCCACCTGGCCTTGTTGCCACTGGGGATTCCCTTGCCAGGGCCAGGACTCCCCAGCCATCAAGGCGTCCTAGCCACCAGGGGTTTCCTGGGGTTCCCCTGTTGGGCTGGGCCTGCTGCTGCTGTGGATTCTCCGGCTGCCTGGCCCCATTGCCACTGGGAGGTTCCCTGACCCCTGCCTGGCCCTGCAGTTACTTAGTCCAGCTGTTGCTGACCCAGCTGGGACTCCTCAGCCCTCACTTTCTCCCAGCTGGCTCCCCTTCCCAGCCTCTGCGGCTCTTGGGCAAGGCCACAGGGATGTTGCTGGACCAGAGTGTCCTGGATTTGGGAGGTTCAGCCTGTAGCCTGCTTCTCTCCTCCCACACTCAATAATTATTTCATTTTGAGATCTAATTTAATAAGCCATTCATTTCTCTTTGCAGCAATAACAACTAAATTGAAAGCTACATACCAATATGCATATAAATGTCGTGCCAAAGATGTGCACCTGCTGCACTGAGGTGAAAGGGAAGGAGGGTATGTCTACACTAGCCCCCTAGTTCGAACGAGGGTGGCTAATGTAGGCATTCGAACTTGCAAATGTAGCCCGGGATTTAAATATCCCGGGCTTCATTTGCATGTTCCATGCGCCATTTTTAAATCCCCTTAGTTCGAACTGACTGCCCACAGCTACACGCGGCAGTCAAAAGTTAATCCGAATTAAGTCCTTAGTTCGGATTAACTGTTACACCTCATTGCAGGAGGAGTGATTTAGGGTTGTGGTCAAGCATTTATAACTTTAAAAGGGACATTGTTCAAGAACACTGTCATAGTTGGGCAAATCTGCAAGAATGAAAACCTCAGATAAAATTGTAGCTACATGTTTAAATGAGATTAAATTAGGTATTAGGATGCTTCTAAATGAGTAAATTAAGACTTGACTACATGGAGGTTGTGCACTGGTTTAAGGTGAGTTAATCAGCACCTAAAACACGAGCATGCACGTGATAACGCATCATGCAATGACGCTGTACTTACTGTATTCTGGAATGCTCTTGCAAAGTGGACCAAGTCTGCTGCAAATTGACTTTGTTTGATCTGTTGTTTGTGTACATGAAACAGCTGCACATCATTTTTGCATGCCTCCAATGGCTATTCCACATCGCTGTGAGGTTGACTTATACTGACTTGTCCACTTACATGTGTGCCCTCACCTGCTCTGGTGTCAAGTTCACAGAGTAACCTGTTCTCCTTTGAACAGCTGACACATGGAGCCAGATTTTGCCCATTTACTCCTGGGTTTGAGTGTTTCAGCATTCTTGTGATATTACAGAGATTCTACTCCACAAACATCACAAAATGCTGCAGCTCTCTCAGCAATCTGGGGAGCAGCATCAGTGCAAGAAGATCTTGTGGCCCGCTACTGTAATAAAGACCTGTGTGTGGACACTGCAAAGAAGATGTCTGTGAGGGGTCATCAATGGAATGCCTACCAGTGCTGAATAAAGAGCACACAGTTCAGAAAGGTTTACGTTAAAATCTTGGATGCAAGGTAAACATAAGGCAGGATTCATGAGACCTTCAATTTTATGAATAGGGTCCTACCAAATTCATGCTCTGTTTTGGTCAATTTCACGGGTTTCTCTCTCTCTCTCTCTTTTATATATATATATAAAGAAAGTTTCCTGCACAATGACAGAGTGAAATCACGGGTCACTCCGCATCCCACAGCCCCTCCCCCTGCCATCAGCCACGTGGCCTCCCCTTTCCCCTATGCTTTGCAGGAGCTGCAGCCATGCAGCCTCCCTACTCTGCTCTCCCCTGTGCTGGAGAAGTGTGGGAGCTGCGAGTCTTGTGGTTCCCAGGGCGTGCTCTAGTAGTCATGCAGTCTCCTGCCTCCCTGGTGCTTAGGGCCAGGGGGAGTGACCCGGGGTCATGACTGCCCAATCCCCCTGGCTGCTGGAGCAGGGAGGGAGCTGGGCTGCCAGGGAAAGATGTGAAGTGGGTAGAGCCAGGCCTGGTGAGGCTGGGAGGGGAGGAGGGGGGGGGGCAGCGGCAGAGTCTGGCCTGCCCCCCGACATCCAGGAGGAGAGAGCTGGGGCAAGGGGCCTTGGGATGGGGCAAGAACCGGGGCGCCTTGGAGCTCGGCCCTTCCCAGTGATGGGGGCGGGGGAGGGGAAGAGCTGGGGCTGGGGCTGGGGCAGCCTCAGATCTTCCCTGGTGGTGGCGGGAAGAACCTTGGCCCAGTCCCTCCTGATGGCTGGGGGAAGCCTGGCCCGCCCCTCCCGGAGGCCGAGGAAGAGCCCATCCCAGCATCTCCCGGTGGCTGGGGGGAGAGCCCAGCAGGCTGTCTGAAGTAAACTAAATAGTTCAATTTCTACTTACATTGAGAGGTGAAAACATGATAGAAAACCTATTTCTACATCTTAATTATGTCTATGTAATTTGTAAATTATTAGACTTTCATTCAGCTGGTCAAATTACATTCTAAAATAAACCCATTATGAAAACTTATTTGAACAGAGCAGGTGAGCTAGACAGAAGGTTCAGTGCAGCAGAGAGGTTATCAGTGTAAAAAACTTTGTAACTAGAAAGTGAAAAGATACACTTGTAAACGTATTTTATACTAAAACAGTAATAAAGTCAATGTAATCAGGGAAAAGTTACTAATATTTTCAATTTAGTTACATCACAGAAACAAATTTGTAATAAGTAGAAGCCTAAAACCCAAATATTACCTTCTACAGAGGTCATCATGGTCATTCTTTGAAAATATTTAAACTCATTCCTAGCAAAAGAACAAGAAAAAAAATCACAATGTACTGGGTGTATGGATTTTTTAATGATAAAGAAAAATATAATTTAAATAAATTTTAAATAAATGTAAGCAAGTTTATAGCCGCTGAGATGCCATGCTGAATGCCCTGGAACCCGAAGTCCTCGATTCATCTAGCTCTGACACAGATTCTGTCGTATCGAAAGCAAAAGTGCTGAGTACAGTGCAAAGAACCCGCCTGAAATCTCAACGTTCCCTCCTACGTTCACGTGAAGAGAGTGATCCAGCGCCCAATGCAGGCTGCTGGGACCGAGCCTGGGCTGGGACCGGTCACGCTCGTTTCTACAGGAGATCAGAAGACACCGCCCGTCGAAAGGCCCCTGCTCGCTACTACTAAACCGCCTGGCTTCAGACACCGAACAGAGAAAGGCCCCACATGCAGCCAAGTGACCAGCGGCCAGACCCGCTAAACCTCTGTCCTACAACGCAGCGCCGACAGCCTCCTCCTTGCAGACTACGCACCCCGGCATGCAACGCCCCCTACAAAGACAACCGACCCCTAGGCATGGAGAGCATGGCATCCTGGGATTTGTAGGCCGTTTGCGCAGCTCCCGCCAGAGACCGAAAGGACCCGGGTTGCACTACCTGAGCGGCGGCCAGGGGAGGTCTCCGTTCTTCCCGATACCCATATTCTGGCACACGGCCACTATGGAGTTTAAGGAGCGGACCATGGCGCTTCCTTTGTGCTGTCGGTTCCTCCCCTCTCTTCAGCTTCCCGCTTCGTTCGGACTTTGGAACTAGCGCGCCACAATCCCAGCCTTAGAGCACTGGGCATGCGCACAGAGACACAGGCCTGGCCTACTTGCCCTTCACGTGACCGGGGAAGCACCAATTACCTCTCTCCCTCTTTCCAGGCCCCATCCCTTTTCCTTCCAGCTTCGCCTCTCGAGGCTGCACGTGGTGACGTGATTACATCACTGTTGTGTTCGGCGGCGCTTGCGGCGTCTGGGCTGCCGGTTCCTGCCTTCGCGATGCCCCGCGGGCGGGTGCCCGGCGGCCCCGGACAGTCGGTGCTGAGTAAATTTTTCCGGCCAGCGGGGTCCCTGCGCGTAACCAGCTCTACAGCCTGCTCCAGGGCGAGCGGTGACGCGGGGCTCCAGGCTCCGCACACGGTGCGCGGGGAAGGGCGCAGCAGCTGCCGGTCCGGCTTGTCGGGTGCAGGGAGCGGGGCAGGCGGGCCGCGCGGCTCCTGGGGCGGATTTTTCCTCGCACGCCGTGTGCGTGGCTCTCCTGTAACAAACAAACCCCTGTCAGCGCCACGTCCCGTCCTGTCCCACCGGGCTTCTGGCCTTGGTCTCATGCCCCCTCCACTTAGCTGCCGTGACGCCCGGCTACTCGACCCCACATCTGCTGGACTAGCGCCCTCATCTATGCCGGCGGCAGCACCACCCCCAGGGTCCTCTGGCGGTTACTGTCTCAGGCGTGCTGCTTTCGACGAAGCCGCTGTAAGGGCTGGGCTGCTCTAGAATCGTGACAGTGGCTCAGCTGTGCTGATGTAGCAGCGCTGCCGTAATGCTGCTAGCGCAGACACTCTGAGCCCGTGGTGTCCACCCCACTAGCCACATGTGGCTGTTTGGCTGGTTGAGTGTGGCGAGTTTGCTATAGCAGTAGCCACTGTAGTGGCTATTGCTTTGGAACTTGTTGGGCACCACTGCTCTATGCTGATGGGTGACAGCTTTCCTGTTGGCATAGTTATTCCATTCCCTGGCAATTGGTATGTCAGTGGGACAGTGTCTCCAGCCAACATAGTACTGTCCACACTGATGCTTAGGTCAGTGTAATTTATGTTGCTCGTGAGAGCAGCTTTTCCAGGTGCCTGAGCCCTTTGCAAAGTAAGATGTAGTCTGTATCAGACTTTTGGTGATGTGCAAGAGAGAACCCGTTTGTTTACTAACCCTTGCCTCAATAAGAAACGGTAGCTATGTCAGTGGCACAAACTGTTTTACCAATATAGTGTTGTCTGCATGGGTGCTTAGTGTAATTTACGTTGCCCTGTAGTGTAGTTTATACATAACCTTGAATTATGTAAATTATACTGAAGTAATTTGTAGGGCAAATTAATTTGTAGGGCAGTAGCCTGGATTAAACTTCTTTGATAGAACCTTAAGCAACAAATATTTAGTCCTGCAGCACCTTTAAGAGTAACAAAAAACATGAGCTTTTGTGGGCATAACCCACTTCAGATAGATGAGACTTTTATGTACAATGTTTACTTGGTAAACCCTAAGCATGTGAAATTTTGTCCCTTTTCTGCATATTATTATTTAGGGCACAGGAAGCAGTAATAATCTCTTTTCTTTCTAATTCAGATCCAGATAATGTTAGGTTTGAATGAGAGCTCAAAATAGCCAGGAAATGCAGTTAAGCGGAGACACTGGAACTCAAGCTTCTGTGTTGTGTGTTTGCTTATATTTAGTTTTTATACAGCTGCAAATTAAAAGGAACTAAATTGAAAATCAACTTTGCTAAATTATACAGATCTGTCAGTTTTGGTGATTAATGATAATTACAAAAATATATTAAGAAAAATTATTTGCCTTGGCTCAGTGAATGTTCAGGATTTGACAAGGTTTCTTTAAATTTATGTTCTGAGAGTTATACCATGTAAAACTCAAACGTTCTCTGAAGTGGCTATTGCAGATTCCTATTCATTGGATGGCACCCCCTTTCTGCAGTTCATCTGGGCTTTGGACATTTTTTGGAAAGCAATGCTTTTTTGGGCCCATCATAGTATTACCTTTGCAGCATCAGATATTTGCAGTTGAGATTATAAAAGCATGGTGTTACACCAAGTATCTAATTCTTTTCTTTTCCAGAGTCAGGTGAGCATATAAGGACCTTTGTGCTTTTAGAGTCTTTTTTAAATTAAATTTCCCTACATTTATAAATTGTATCGTAGATAGGAAATGTTATGAAGTTTGCTCGACTGCACAATTATGTTTCTAATCTTGACCCACTGTTCTATGATATTTTTGGTTATTACTGATCAGACCTCCAAAGATCCAGGTAAGAGAGGCAGATTTAAGTCATGAGTATTTTGCCTTTTGATGTATCTGGAGGCAGGAATTCTTGGTTCTCCCTTTCTGTTCCTCAGATTGCTGCTTATTTTGGAGAACCATTGTTAAACCTACATCAACAAAGAGCACTACTTTAGTGCTTTTCTTAATTAGAAGAGCTTTCAGACTCAGTAACTGGAAACAGCAATAGTGGGGTCAGTGGCCTGCTGGCAATGACAGCTGAGACATGAGAATTGAGATTTGTAATACTAGAATTTTATTAATGGCAAGGGAAGTGTAAACTCTCAAGAAACCAGCAGAGCAGGTCCATTATCGTTGTTGGAAAGTATAAATTGGTGTTGCTCAAGCATTGCTCTTGGAAGAATTCTATACCAAAAAAAAAAAATCTGTACACAATATTTAAAATTGTGCATAATTCTGCTTATTTTTCAAAATACATTATAATCATGCCAGTTTCAATTGTTTTGGTAACTTATTTAAAAATACCTGTCCACAGGTATGTCTGTAACAATACAGACAACAAAAATGATTCAGGAAATATTTTGACAGGTTCCTTACATATTAACAGATGACTTTGAGTAATAATTAATTTAAACTACAATACAGACAGCCATTACTAGGTGGCTCTGCTAGGGATGTAAACTACTAGTCACTCTCCCCCCACCCCCTTTTGCTGCCTGTATCAGAAGCAGCCAGGAGGCGGGGACCAGGAGCTGGTGCTTTTAAGCTGGCTCCCCCCAGCACCATCTCTTCAGAGTACAGGGGAGGCAGGAGGCTAGTGAGGACTGGGAGCGAGACTGGAATCCACTGATTCCTGGTTCGCACCCAGTCTTAGATGCTTCGCCTCTTCTTTTTAAATGTATTAAGATCCTGCTGTCTCTTAATACATTTAAAAATCAGACGTGCAATAGAGGGGACCCGGTGCGAGCTGGGAATCGGCTGATTCCTGCCTCACACTGGGTCCCCCCGCTGCGTTCCAGCCTTTTCACATTTAAGGCTGGTGGGCAGTGGGGGAACTCAGCATGAGCTGGGCATCAGCTGGCCTGGCTCGCACCAGGTCCCCCTGCTGTGCTTCAGCCTTTTAAATGTATTAAGAGCCAGGCTCTTAATACATTTAAAAGGCAGAGCCCCAGTGGGATTAGCTCCTGGGGCTGGGAGCTAACCCCACTACCTCTCCCCCACTTATCACCTAGTCAATGGAAAATCCATCAACTATCGATTAGATGATTAAACTTCTGAAACACAGCCTGACCCTCTCAACAGCTCTGTGTTCCCTGCTGTGTTCCCTTGTATCCCATGCTTTCTAATGGGGTACTGTGAGGAATGCTGCATCTTCTCCTCCCTATTACCTACTGACTACTACAGCTGGTGAACTGGTTGCTTTCTATTCTGGTACCACATTAGCTCCTTGTAGGTAAAAGGTGTCACTACAGCACCTCTTCAGAAGAAAGTTTTCTGCAGAGAAAAAACAGTCTTCAGAGGACATGAATTCTACATGTGTACAGTGGCACAGAATTCCTGAAGGAGTAAAGCATGTCACTCTGACAATATTTCTATGCAGATCTGACTCTCTCTTTCTCAGGAGCCTTTGTTTCTTCCAATATCATCAAACTTTCTTTCTCAAGTCTTGTCCTCTAATCTAGAATCACTTTACCTTGAAGTATGGAATATGATGTGGCATGCCTTATAGAAATTTATACGATTTCTGCTGTAGTCTAGAAAAACATTTACAGTAATCTTCTGGGGAAAAAGTTGTCTTTGTGGGCATTTGGCATTCCATGCTCATAAAATGTATTTTAGAGTCATAGTTATATTTTAGCCTTTGAGCTTTCTTATGTCAGCATTTTCAGTATTACCTCAACATAGCTTTTCTACTGCGTTTAGTTCTCCCAATCTCAAAAGAGTCTTTGTGGTTATCACCTTTGTAGCGATCAGAGATCTTCTACAATAAACATGAGTCTGCTGCCACTGAGATGACAATCACCTTTTTTACTCTTTGGAAAAGTTTTCTTTATTCTTTGTAATTAAAGATAGACTTTTTAATTAGTTATATTTATGAGAAGAATGAGTTACAGGTTTTCATTCATTTTGTATTATAGAGACAAAGTTGTCCTGTGTTCTCATCCAAAATTTAAATAAGAAATAATATCCAAGATCCATGTGAATCAGACCATTAACCTTTATAGTTAATTTCTCCTTGGAGAATCTCCCTATCATTGATGAAGAGGGCTTTTTATTGGGAAACCCTGTTCTAAGGGATTTAGGAAGTCTGTGTAAAGGGAATTCTATTTCTGCTTCTGTTTAAGTGGATTACGCTGTCCATTGAGACGTGTTCTGCATTAGCTATAGTGTCTGTGAGCTGCAGGGACTGTCAGGGCTAAGCCAACATTTATGCCTTCATAATGTTTCCACTGCAAAAATGTGCAGCGCAGCGCTGCTATCTTGTGTTCTATACATGTTTACGTGATTACTCTGAACATGACATCTGGAACCGATGGTTACTTTGGGAAAGCAATTTTACAGTTTTTTAAACTATAGCTCCTCAACCCATGTTAAGAGTTGTGGTGTTTGCGAGAGACCCACTAGTGGAATTGTGAAGAGCTCTATTTAGTGAAGAAACAATGTTGTTTTGAAAGTGTTGCTTCTGCATAGTTCATGCTGTCAGCCCACTGTCTTTTTTCCTCGGCTATCCTTTCTTGTAGGAGTCTGAAATTTAGCAAGAAGTGAGGCAACTGAGGTTCTGTGGCCATGATATATCCTTTGTTTAGAACAGGGGTAAACAATAAGCAGCCTGTGGGCCAGATGTAGTTTGCTAGTGTTAGCCCATGGTATGCTGTCGGCACTTCATTTACCTGTGCATCTGCAGGTACGTCTGCTTGCAGCTCCTGTTGGCTGCTGGTTGCTCTTCCTGGCCAATGTGAGCTGTGGGAAATGGCGTTTGAGCTTCCACAACTTCCATTGGCTGGGAACAGTGATCTGTGGCCAATGGGAGCTGCAAGCAGCCATGCCTGAGGGTGTGCAGGTAAATAAAGCACTGGTAGCCTGCTAGGGGCTAATGCTGGCAAACACATATGGTCCTTGGGCCACACATTGCCCAGTCCTGGCTTAGAGCATTTCATAAGATGGTGTTTGTGCAGCCTAATTGGGCAATACTTTTCAGAAAATTATATATGCTCAGCTCTGCAGGGTGGGAAAGGGCACATCCCATACTGGAAATTCTCTCAGCCACCAATATCATGGCAAGTGACTCTCTTTTTGTAGCAGATCTTGAACTGGGTACAGGGTTAGATGAAGTTTCGATTTCCCTAGTGACATTTACAAACCACCTGTCATGTAAAATGCTACTACTGTTAGAAATGCCACAAGACCATATATGATTTTATATGTATATGGAACTGTAGAATGACTTTGCACATGTTGTATATTAAAAGAAATAGTCAAATATAAAGAAGTAACTGACATTGGTATACACATGTGATCTTTATTGTCAGACTATTTTAATGATGAAGTTAGAATATTCTGATTAATTTACTGACCATAGAAAGGTAAAGATAATCATTTTACCTGATTCCATCATTTAAGAACTTGTGGTTAAAATACTTTTTAAAGGGGAAAAAAATTGATATGTGTAGCAGTTACACAGTTTAAATAATTTTTGATAAATTAACATAGAAAGTATGATGAAATATACATTTCAATGTATAAACTTCATGAATACAGAAAAGATAATTTTGAAGGTGAATTAGTTATGGGTGGAAGATGCTAGATGGATAGACCTGGTAACTGAAATATTCTCACTCCTCACAGCAGATGTCACATTACTTGCATCGGTGTCCCTTCATCCTGTTCCATTTACATGCATTATTAATTCTTGTCATCTTTCTCAAAGAATGAGTAATTACTTGTGGGGAAGTTCATAATGTGGATGTCTGATCACTGTGAGCTTTGAGGGGATCAAGGCATTACTTTTTTTTTCTGCTTGTAAAGTGTTAACCTATGGCACTATACAGACTGGGTCTTTGGTGGCCTAAATTAATGAGCTCTCTGAAAGCCTGAGAGTGCAGAGTGAAGGCCCAAGTCACTTCAGTTAGGGAAGTTAAACATTTTCTAATGTTTGTTACAAAGAGTTAAATCCTAGTTCCATTGAAGTCAGTGGAAGTTTTGTCAGTTACTTTATTGGGATAAGGACATCTATATATTTGACAAAATCCTTAGGTACAGTGAATTGGGGTAATTGCTCTGGGACCCTGCGGGCCAGCGCAGTCAGTCTGGGAAGTGAAGGATCAGTCCTCGACATGATAAATTTGTCATTCCTGTCCTGGACCCCACACCTCCCTGCTTGTGGATTTAGTTAAGCTTGTGAGCTGGAGATGGGAGCCATGTTGTAATTATACCTTGATCTGTCTACTGTTGGTAGAGTACACTCGTTACTTCTGGAGGAATTCTGTACCAAAAATTTTAAAAACTGTGCACAAAATATTCTTGGATTCTGCAAAATTCTGCATACTTAGTTAAGATAATACAATATAACCACACCAGTTTCAATTATTTTTGGCCATTTATTTCAAAATAGCAAGCATCTCTCTAACAATATAGATAAAAAGATTCAGGAAATGTTTTTTGACAAATAGATTTCTTACTAGGCATATTAACACAGAATTCTGAGTAATAATTAAATTAATATTGCAACTTAAATTAAGCTGCACCACAGGACTGTATTTCCTGTACCCTCAGAAGCAGTGCAGTGGCTTGGGGGGGAATCATGTATAGTGGAAGAGCTTAAGGACAGGAAGGTAACTGCTGGGAAGGAGCCTGGTGTGCACTTGAGGGTTGTTGGGTGTAGGTGGGAAGAGTATGGATCAGGGATTTGGTTTTTTTGGGAGATGGGAAGGGATTATTACAGAGCTTCCCTCATGCAGAACCTGGCTGACCCCTTAGCCTCTCCCATTCAGTCAGGTATATCTGCCCCTGTCCTCAGGTGTCCCCTTGCCACCATCTGTCCTTGCACCCTCTGTCACCATGTATCCATCCACCACCCCCACACACCCACTTCTCCTGTCCTCATGTGGTCTTGCACTTCCCTTCCTCCTGTGTTTCTGTTCCTCAACTCCCATTCAGCCCCGGCCTCAGTCTGTCCTCCCCCACAAACCCTTATGAATCTCTGTGTCTGACCCCTGCCCCCAGCAGCTCCATGCTGACTATCTCCCTGTACTCCTGAGGTGGTGTGAAAAAGGCAGGCTCTTTCTTTTCCCCAGCTGGCTGGGAGCTGCTGCCTTTTTCTAGTGCCACAGCACCCTCTGGTGGGAAAAAGGTGAAACTTCATCAATTTTCTGGCAGAAGCTTTTTTTCTGCACAAATTAAAAATATGCATAGCTCGTTAATTAGGCACATGCACAATGGCACATAATTCCCCTCAGAGTAACTGATTTTTGTTTCTCTTTTGAATAAATCTAACCAGTTATAGAAACCATTGTATACATGCATGTAGTAAGTTAAAATAGCAGAGTTAGTGTTTGCTTTATTGTGCAGGGGTAAAGTTTGTTCTGTGGGTGTCTCTTTTTTTTTTTTTTCTTTCAGCATATGACAGGGGAAGAAAATAAACTAATTTTTTAAATTAATGTTTTAGACTTCAAAATCTAAGAGAAGAGCTGTTGAAAACAATGAGCCTAGTAAAAAGAGGACGAAATCCATTGAAGGTAATAGAGAAGAAGACCAGGATGCAGTGAAGATTCTTGACTTTGGTGAGCTCATTGTAAAACAAAAACTTGCAGGCATCTACACTGAGTAAATTGTAATTTTATTTTTTGACAACTTTGTTGTATATTTTAGAGACTGGCTTTTGAATTCAGTATATATATTTTAAAGTGCCATTGTTGTTGAGAAATTATGACCGCTAATTATGTTGAAACTACTTCAAGAAAAAGTTTCTGCATTATCTGTTTTTACACCAAGCATTTAACTAATAAATTAATGCTGGTCGAGAAACAAAGCAGTGAATAAAAAGGTTCATTAACTCAGATTTTTGGGAAAGAATCAATTTTCATAGTAGAAAGGGACTGTATTGATATCAAAACAACACTTTTATACTGCTTGAAAGAACATCAGAAATAAGAGTGAAAAAATGTTGACACACACTAACTTGGAATACACTCTGGTTTAAAAAATAGCTGAAGTAGTTTTATATGATCCCTGCAAATCTACAAATATCCGCTTTATACCTGTGGGTATCCGCATCCACAGATGTGGATGTGGATATCCACAGTTCATTTTTGCAGATGTGGATACAAATGTTGTATTTGTCCAGGGCTCTATACATTTGTCTCTGAGATGCCCTACTAATTTTATAGCTTTACAATTCTTCTTCTTAAACCCTTGTACTCTGAGTGGAGCACAGGTCATCTACAAGTCTCCTCCACTTCACTATGTCTTGAGACACAACTTCTAGCTGACTCCAGGAGTACGCCAGTTGTTGTCCTTCAATCTCAGTAGATCTTCTCCACATTGTCCAAGGTCTTCCTCTTTTGCATTTTTGTTGAGGGTTCCATGTGAGAGCTTGACGGACTATGTTGGATGGTGGTTTTCTGAGCGTGTGGGCTAGCCATCCCCACTTTCTTCTCTTGATTTGAAGTCAAGTGGTTCTTGTCCTGCTCTGTTACTTGGCTCTATTAAAAATAAAAGCTGCTTTTTTTTTTTTTTTTTTTGCCTTCTGCGTGAGACACACACAAACAGGTGAAACTAAGTCCCAGATCAAAAAGGGTATTTAGGCACCTCAATCCTAGATTTAGGTTTTTCTGCGATCCATCAACACCCACTTGGCTAGTTCCCTAGATGCTTAAATTTCTGATTCTGGGCTTGTGCACTACTACTTCACTCTAGGCAATGTGATCTTCATACCGGGGAAGATAGGTGTTCCTGCGGAACATGGTACAGCAGACATTTTCTGTGTGTGCATACTGAGCTGGTCCTCCAGATGGAAGAGGAGGTGCATCCCAATGGTTAGAGCACTCATCTCCCTTTGCCTGATGGGGGGAGAGAGGATTTAAACAGGCATTTGCTATCTCTCAGGCAGCCACTGTGCTATTGAAGACACAAGAGTATCCTTCAGTCTGTCAGGTTGAAGCTGTTCTTCCTTGGATAATAGTCATTAAGCCAGAGAGTGTGGCTGAGAATGGTTCTGTATCCTTGTGGTTAGGGCATTCATGTGGGAAGTAAGAGTTCCAGTCTCCTCCCTCAAGGATTATTACCTCCTGGCAGCCTGGATACTCCCTTTTCTTTGGCATTTCCCTAAGATGGCTCCCTGCCTAGAATGCTGGCTTTTGTGGATCCCTTTCTTAGGTGCCTGTCTATCCCCATCCATTGTATAGTGAGGGTAGGCACCTAGCTCAGGCTTTGCAATTCCACTGTTCCACAGATTTTTTCTCTTTTTTTTTTAGTCTTTGTGACCTGGACCTCGCAGATTATACAGAGGAAATAGTGAAGCTGTTCATACATACAGTTCTCTCACATTCACAGAATAAATGGGATTTTTTTTCTCTGTCTTTAAAGATATAATGTAGAGCCTGTTTGACACTAAAAGGTTGGATTAACCCAGGCTACGTCTAGACTGCAGGCTTCTTTCAAAAGAAGTTTTTCCGGAAGAGAGCGTCCACACAGTAAAAGCATCCACATTGATTGGACGCTATCTCGCATTTAAGTTGTGATTACTACGGATGGAGTGGCCACTAGGGCACCTGTGCTTTTTCCTGGAGGCCTCTTCTTTTGAAAAAAAACCCCTCTTCCCTGGCCACACACGCCTTTTTCTGAAAGAGCTCTTTTTGGAAAAAGGCTGCTTCTTCGTAGAAAGAGGTTTACTGCTGTCAGAAAAACACCTGCATTCTTTTGACTGTCTGTCGAAAGAACGCAATTGCAGTGTGGACATAAGTGTAGTTTTTCCAGAAAAACAGCTGTTTTTCTGGAAAAACTCTGCGGTGTAGACTTACCCCCAGTGACGTGGTTCAAGTGTGTGAAAAAGCAACATTCCTGAGTGGTGTAGTTGTCAGCTCAATCCCTGCTGTACACAGTGCTAGGTCAGTAGAAAAAAATCTTCCATTGACCTAGCTCAGTGGTCTCCAACCTTTTTACACCCAAGATCACTTTTTAAATCTCAGAACAGGCAAAGATCTACCCCCCCTGCCCCTTCATTGAAGCCCCGCCCCTTCATTGAAGCCCCGCCCTCTCTATTCTCCTCCTGTCCATCACTTGCTATCCCCAGCCCTTCCTTACACACTCTGATAAACAGTTTATTTTTAAATTATGCGATATATAAAATTAAAATCATGTGTTTATAGTTATGAAATAAATGGTCTGTTTTTTATTCATGCTATTTAAATCTAAAATGAAGCATTTATAATTATACATTTTGTGGGGACAGAGTTCTGCAGCTGGGGGCAGGGGAGAGGGAACAGGGTGCTGGGAGGGCAGAGGACAGGGTTCTGCGGCAGGGGACAGAGTGCCAGTGGGGACAGGTTTCTGCAGCTGGGGACAGGGTGCCAGTGGGGACAGAGTTCGGGGAGTGGGGACAGGAATGGGGACAGAGTTCTGTGGCTGGGAAGTGGGGTGCCAGTGGAGGCAGAGAATCCCCTGCATCTGCCTCCTCCCAGGATCTCCCCCCACCCCCCAGAGGGAAGCCAGCGTGTGCCTCCTCTGGGCCTGACTCTCCCCCTCCCCTCCCCCTGTGGTGCAGGGTAACCCCGCGCGTGCCTGCCCTGGGGCCGACACTGCCCCCCCACGCAGGGAAGCCCCGCACGCATGCCTGCCCTGGGGCCAACCCTCCTTTCCCCCCCCGGTGCAGGGAAGCCCCGCGTTCGCCTCCCCCGGGGCTGACTCACCCCTCCTGTGCGGTGCAGGGAGCCAATGCTCCCTCCCACAGTACACCCGGCAAAGCAGCTAGCGCACTTCCGGAATCGCTGGAAGTGGCACTAAGCTGCGGGACTTCTGTCCATCCCGGGAAGCCGACACTACCTCCATTTTCACTTGAGGTAGGTAGTGGGGCTTCTCGGGGGTGGGAGGGAAATGGGGGCGGGGCGGACAGGACGCTTCGTGAGCGACTGGTCGAGGCCTCGCGATCGACCAGTTGGTGACCACGGACCTAGCTCCAGCCTCTCAGGGTGGTAAATTACCTGTGGTGATAGAATTGTCGTCACATTGGCATGGGTAATATGTGCTGTGTTTGCTCTTAAAATGCTACAGTGGTATAATGCAGCTGTGCCATTGTAGTGCTTTAGCGTAGATACTGCAGCGGTGGGAGGGGTTCTCCCATCGCTGTAATCCGCCTCCCAGAGAGGCAAGTAACTAGATTGTGGAAGACATTTTTAATTGACCTAGAGCTATCCACACTAGAGGTTAGGTCAGAATAGCTACATCTCTCATGATTGTTGAGTTTTTTACTTCCCTGAAATATGTAGTTATGCCTGTATAAACTTGCAGCGTAGACCAGTCTCAGATAGGTGTACATTGTAGCAATAATAGATTAAAAGTCAGAAGTGTGATTTTTTTTTTTTTTTTAAAAGGTTGACCCTATTTCTTTATGCATCCATGTAAACATTAGTTGTTTTAGGCTGCGATTATAGTTTAATGTTAATGTGAATGTAATCTTTACTACAATTAGTTGTTTATAATTCTAGTTATTTAGAAGCATATTTATCCTGGGTTAATGAGGTTGAGTAAGGAACTGAGTGCTGTCTTTGGCTAGGTCTAGACTATGGGGCTTTATTGGAAAAAGCTAAGCAAATTGTGCTTCACAATTTGCATAGTTTTTTCTGATCGCTTTTTCAGAAGATGTTATTTCACCATTTGGCCCTGTCTAGACGGGGCCAAATGGCGGAAAATCCACCTCTTTGGGCAGAGCCCTTATCCCTCATGGAAAGAGGCATACAAGGCTCCCTGAAAGAGTGCATTTGCTCTTCCGGGGGAAAAAAAGCTGAAGAGCAAACATGCTCCCTGGGTGTGGCGGGGTTTTTCCGGGATACCAGAGTATCCCGGAAAAACCCCATAGTCTAGATGTAGCCTTCTTTAGTAACACACTGCACTGTCTGGTACCCTTAATTGCCCACTTTAGATACTTTATTCATAATGATCTACTCCCAGTTTCCACTTCAAGTGACTGTCTCCAACATGCGTTACTCTTTTTGTATAACCACCTGTCCCAATTTATATGTAATCCAGGCACTATGCATCCTTCTCTCACTTGAAGTAGAGTTCTCTGTACCTCAAAAGCTTGTATCTTCCACCAAAAGTAGTTGTCCAATAAAAGATATTACCTTATCTACCTTGTTTCTCTCATCTTTGATGCCAGTCTAATTGAAATCCTAATTGCAAGGTTATTTGCTAATAAATTTTCCTTGTGTATTTTTACTAATGAAGAGGAGCCTAAGAAATGTGCCAGTCCTCGTGTATGTATGAAAACATTAAACAAACTGAGGGAATTCTGCAGTGATTCAAAGCACCCATGTAACAAAGTCCAAGTGGATACTTCTCAAGGGAATCAACCCGTCAATTTGGAAAAATGTCATGGTTTTGTGGGAAGGACCGTAGAAATGAATAGTGCTCTTGATTCTCAGGATTCAAGCTCTCAGAGCAATCAGAAGGTATGCAGTGCTTATGTTCCAGCGATCACTGAATTAGTGCAATTTGGATTGCTTTTTATGATTAAAATACAGGCTTTATTGTTGGGTTTCTTTTAAGTTCAACACGACAGAATGCAGCATGAAATTATGCAATGCCATACCAATGAAAGAATCTGACATTCATATTACAATATTTTACAGAGCTCTTAACACAGTAAGCAAAATATCTCTTGCTATTCTTCAGTGACATTCTTAAACAGTGCAACTGAAGTTCTAAATAAATGTTGTTTTAAATAAGAAATGCTTAAAGATTAGAAGATAGAAAATGGTGGTAAAATATCCAAACTACAGGCTGTGGGTGAGGTTATTCACATACACATCCTTTCCAATTTGATTTTCATCTGAGTTCTTATTTAGTTCAGGCATTATAATAATGATTGCAAAAATTCTCATAGTTTTCTCACCTTAGAAGTAGTACAAAATTATTCCTGGAATGTAATGTATTCCAGCAGAACTCAAGGTTGTTGGAGCACTTTGTTGCATTCTGCACTAGGGAAGATGTGGTTAGACTTATACTGAAAAAACATTGGAATGACATCTGCACAATAACCAAAATAGTTAAACATAGTGGCCCTGTACTCTCAAAGCAGGCTATATAAGGAGTACTTGCTAACTATTTGCACCCCAATCCTGCAATTTGATTGAAGTAGGTCAGCGGTTCTCAACCTTTTCCAGATGCGGACCCATTTTGACAATTCAGGAAAACTTGGTGACCCAGGGCAATTAAAAAAATCCGTGTGAATGGCTCCTTAAAAGCCACCTGGGGACCCTTTTGAAGTGTAATGGCTACCCATATTTGGGTCCCGACCCATAGGTTGGGAAACCCTGAAGTAGGTGAACCTTGTGTCAGCCTGGTGCTTCACTGATTTCCATGGAGCTCCATATGGGCACAATAAACTTTCACCTGGATCAAATTGTGGGGCTGGAGCCTTAGAGACTGAGGTACATAAATGCTTGTTTGATGTGCTGCTTCTGATCTCTTGGATGGTTATTGTTCAGCAGAGGGGAGGTTTACTTTCATCGCTTCTATATTCTATACTTATTTTGCCCAGTTTAGATAAGTTAAGTTGCATTTTTGGCTGAAGGAAAGATACCAAATTTGATAAAATGTGACACTTACATTTTGATTACATGAACAACTGATGGAAGGAGGAGAGGTCAATTGAAGTGCTGTTGGGTGGAGTGGGATTGAGTGTGTGCAGTTGTGATCAGTCACAGAATTTTTCTTTATTGACTTTCTGTCTTGTGTTTTCCTTTCATGAACTGTGCTCTCAGTTTATTGTGCTATTACTTGCGTATATATATTACGCTACCCGCACTAGAATTGTTATTTAAATCTGACAGCCAATTCTGGAAACTGGAACTGTATTTTATGACAAGTGTAATTTAAGTATTCTTCCATAATTATTGTAATATTATTTTTTATTCACAGGAACAATCATGCTTTAGTTTTACTCAGTTTTCAGCATCATGCAAGAGTTATGAAGGCTCTCAAAATATTTCTAATACAAGCTTCGTTAATAAAAGAACCAAAAGCATTTACACTCCACTAGAACTCCAGTTCATAGAATTGAAAGAACAATATAAAGATGCTATTTTGTGTGTGGAATGTGGATATAAATATCGATTCTTTGGAGAAGATGCAGAAGTAAGTAACTTTTACAAAGAGCACTTAATGGTTCTCGCCTTATATTACTCTGTTAAATTGTAAGGACAGACTATTGTCATTGATAGCCTCAATATAAAAAATCTTTTTCTAACACTTGTAATCAAGATACAAAAGATGTACACGCTTTAAATCTAAAAGTGTCAGTTACAAAGTGTCTTAGTACTACAATAAAGGTGCACCAGTATTTGCAGTATTTCCTATTTTTAAGTATTGACACATCAGCAAATATTAGATACTTAGAATAACATTATCTTGGTCACCAAAGTTAAACTGCATGACTGTAGTCTATATAGATAGGCAAAAATTTCAAAGGAAGACGGATTAGATGTTTGCACACCTCAAATAAGCATAAACAACCTTTCCTTCATTTTAACTAAATCATTAATACTGAGTTAGCCTTTGTTCAGAGCGATTTCCATGTTTAATTTGGAGCCACTGGAGGCTTCATTTTTTTAGTTGTCTTTGTACTGGGCATTTGGTCTACCAGTTAGCTAACAGATTTATTGTCTTGAAATATGCCCGTTCAGGTTCGTTAACACCCATCTGCTTGTCCAGAACACAGGGCTGGCATCTGGAAAGAAAAATGTCTTTGAGACATTGTGTAATGTCATGTTTCTAGCAGCTGCTGTGATTGTATACTTGTAAAGGTGCTGCTTCTTCGAGTGATGTCCCTGTGGGTGTTCCATAGCAGGTGTTGGTGCGTCCCAGTGCTGTAGACCGGTGTTTTCACAGCGGTGCCTGGGGGGCGAGGGGGCAGCCATGCATGCGCAGCAACTGTGGTGCATGCGTACCACGACTGCATGCACCGTTCCCTTCCTCTCAGTTCCTTCTTAGCATCCCTGACTTGAGAAGGAGCTGGGCACTGCTCTTCACTCACTGTTGTTAATCCTGTAAGTAAGTAGATAGTTCTAGTTTTCTTTCCTCTTTAATTCCCCGTTTGATCCAAGTTCTCTCTCAAACAAAAAAAAAAACCCCCAAATCTTTCCTTCCTGAAGTTTTTTTCTGCTGTTGTTTGGGCTATCTAAGTTTTCAATTAGCTATGTTGGGGTCACGAGGCTTAAAATGTTGCTTGAGTTGCAACAATTACATGCCTGTATCTGATGGGCACTCCAAATGCATTCAGTGTCTCGGGGAATCTGATGTCCAGCAGAACTGCCATGACTGTGCTAAGTTGAAAGCGTGAAGCTGCAGAGATAGAGACCTCTGCCTAAAAATGATCATGCTGGAGAAGTTCCAAGTACTGAATGGGTTAAAAAAAAACCCAAATTGATAAGGGGAAGAAGTCCCCCAGGAAATGCACCTCATCCATGCCTCATAAAGCACAGTCACCCAAAGGGCACAGAAGTATGAAATTGGCACCTAGGGTCAAAATAGCACTGCTCCTCAGTACATATGGTACAACAGGCATCTCTGGCACCGATCACAATGTTATCAAGCATGGTGCACACAGAAGCTGTACTGAGGCAACAAGCTCAGGAACCAGCATGGTACCGAGCAATCAGGATGCCACCACCTTGGTGCAGAGAACTGGAGGCAAGGCACTGCAACAGTTATCCGCACTGAATGCCAGCACCATGACCGCCGCAGCACCGAAGCGTACATCTGCACCAACAACGTTGCTGCTGGCATAAGTGCCAGTTGTGGTTCAGACTACAGTGGTACTGTCCATCTCAGCACTGAGTTACCTGGTTTCCTCCACATTCAGTTCTTTTTTGCTCAGCACCGATACTTCACCCGCCACAGCAGTTCCAAAACTTCATGTCGCCCACGGAATTATCTGATGATGATGGGGATGTAACTTTGTCACCCCAACTGTCACCTGGCGCTGAGGTCTCCATACCATCTGTTTATCCCAGTCTCAGACCTCCACTGAGCAGTGCTATCCCATGGGGGCCATACCCGTGGCTGCCACCACCCGTGCCATATTTGGCGCATTGGCAATATTGGAGCCCATGGTCCTATAATCCTAGGGGGGAAAAAAAATACGAAGAAGCACAACATACATCCTGCTCCCTCCCCGCCACCACAATCTCCATCACCACAACTAATGGAAGACGAGATGCTGGAACCACCTCTCGCCGGTCAGGACCGGATACATCTCTAGACACCAACTCATCATCATCCCCTGATGAGGCAGTGATGCCACCATCACCAATGACCGCTGATGACTTTACTACATTTCAGGACCTTTTTAAAAGAGTGGCAGCCAACCTCAACATTGCCATGGAGGAAGTCACAGAGACTCAACGTGTGCTCACTAACATCCTCCAAACGCGCTGTCAGTGGAAATAGCCTTATCCATAAATCCGATGATCATGGACCCTGCGAAGACAATATGGCTGACTCCAGCCACCATTCCACCCACATGTAAATGAGCAGATAGGAAGTACTATATCCCTCCCAAGGGCTCTGAATTTCTTTTTACCCCCCCCATCCACCACTCCTTGGTGGTACAAGCGGCTCACAGAGGAATAAACAGCAGCAACCTCGTTCTGCCCTGGCTGACAGACAGCAAGAAGTTAGATCTGTTTGTGAGGAAAGTTTACACGTCATCCACTCTACAGTTCAGGGTAGTTACTCAGCAAATACAACTTTAACAACTGTTCCAAGTTTAATATTTATATTGACGACATACCAGAGCAAAGAAACAACAGCTTAAAGCTGCCTTTGCTAAGGCCATGCAATTTCTCAAACAGTCCTACAGGCTGCTCTTGATGCTGCGGACATGACTACAAAATCTACAGCAAGTGAAGTACTGTAGTCTTGAGACGAACCTGGTGGTTCAACTCAGCAGCTTTTCCCTGCAAGATACAATTGACTGTGGACGACCTTCCATTTGCGGGTGAGAAACTGTTTTCAACCAAGACCAATGAGATCATTCCATTAAAGACTCCAGAGAGACACTCCATTCTCTGGGAATACATACTCAGGGTCTTTGGTCTCCAGCAGAGAGGACCCTGCTCAGAGCCGAAGAAGACAGTATAGATACCAGACATACCCCAGACCAAGGTACCCACAGTATACTTATCAGCACCAAAGACAAGACCACCACCCACAACAACAGTGTGTTTATAATAGACAACGTAGATGTCTACATAAAACAACTCTACAAATCATCCACCCCAGCAAAATAAGCAAATTTAAGGCCTTTGTTGAGGGACGGAAAACACTATTATCCGCCCCAGTGTCATTACTCAGTCACAAACCATTTAATAAATAATGACGTTCCAGGAGTATACCCCACTCCTGGTCCCAGAGTGTGCAGTGTGCCGCCATCCAGCAGCCAGCAGTTTGTGGCCTGGCACCGGTTTGCAGGCCAACAGTTGGGAACCACCACCACTCCAAACGATCCGATCAGGGTACACCATTCCCTTCACCTCTATCCCTTCACCTCTCTTTTTCCTTCCCATCCACCCACCCCGCCCTTCTTCAGGGACCACTCTCATGATCTTACACTAATGCAGGAGTTTGAACCCCTCCAGATAGGTGCCACGGAAGCTGTCCCCCATGAATACGAGGGAAGTTTTAGTCACATTACTTACGCAGAAAAAGAAGGGAGGTTGGCACTCATTTCTAGACCTTAGAGCCCTCAACAGATATGTAAAAAGGCAAAGATTCAAGATGGTGACATTAGCCACTATCATCCCAGCACTGGAGGAAGGGCATTGTTTTTTGTGTCTCGATGTCCAGGATGCCTGTTTTCATGTAACGATTTACCCTGTTCCACTTTGTCCCAAGTACTGATCACTATCGGTATATGGTCCTTCCATTTGGACTCTCCACAGCATTAAGAGCCTTTTTAAAAATGCAGGCAGTAGTTGTCGCTTACCTAAGGAAGCCAGACATAGTCTTTCCTTACCTGGATGATGGCTTGATCAAGGCAAATCCGAACTAGACTCCCACCGCAGTACGTCCCTGGTCATAGCATACGTCTATCTCCTGGATCTGCTAATAAGAGACAAAGTCAGTGCTCACCCCATAGCAATCAATACAGTTCATAGGAGTGCAACGAAATGCAAAAATGACCATAGCCTCTCTACCAACGGACAGGTTTGAAAGAATCAGGGACCTAGTCTTCAAACTACAGATCATGCCTTGAGTCACAGCCCACGATTGCCTACAACTTCTGGGACACATGGCATCATGTAATCCTGTAGTACCAAATACACCTTTTCATGTGTTGCCTCCCGGGATGGCTCAGGACAGTATACAAACCAAACAGCCACCCCTTGACCAAGACTCTCTCCATCCCCTTAACTGTGAAAAGTGCAATACTGTGGTTGACAAAACCCGAAAATCTATGCAGAAGAATTCCTTTCTTAACTCCAGAACCCTCTGTCCTCATCACTACAGATGCTTCCCTCGTAGGATGGGGAGTGCACATGGGAAATACAACAACTCAGGGGCTTTGGTTCTCAGCAGAGAGGACCCTGCACATAAATATTCTGGAGCTCAGAGCCATCAGACTCACATGCCACCATTTTCTCCCAGCACTGTCGGGCAGACGTGTCAGTCTACACCGACAACATCACATGCATGTTTATATACAAATAGGCAGGGCAATGCACGCTCCCATGTTCTGTGTATGGAGGCTTATTACCCTCGGGAACTGGTGTCTCAAACATGGGATTACTGTAAGTGTCTGCTACCTCCCAGGCGTTCTAAATACCACAACCCTACCTCAAGAACATGAGTGGCAGATGAACTAAAGAGTACTGTCAACAATCTTGCATCACTGGGGCTATCCTGGGATAGACCTTTTTGCCACAAGCAGCAACAAAAAGTGCCTCCTATTTTGCTCCAGACCCGTTACATCAGCCAGGGCTCCAAATTCAGCATCCCAGTTATCCAGGCTTCACTGGAAGCCTGGCACCTAGATGGCTCTCAGAGTTAGAGCTGCCATTCTTCAAACAAGTACAGAGCCTATTACTACATAGTAGAGCTAAGTCTACTTGAAAAGCATATACACACAAATGGACCCAATTTGCCCAATGGGCTACATCACAAAACATTCCACCTGAGGTGGTTCCATTACCTTCTATTCTAGAATGCCTCTTCACTTGAAACAGCCTCATCTTTCCATGAGCTCTATCAAGGTCCACCTGGCAGCGATTATAAGTTTCCACATAAAAATCAATGACACTGCCATATTTGCCCACCCACTGACAAAATGGTTCCTCAAGGGTCTCCAGCTCCTATACCTTGGCGTAGCTCCTATGACTGAACCATGGGATTTGCATTTGGTATTCAACGTGCTCACCAGACGACCTTTTGAACCCATAGCCAAATGTTCCTTACTCTACCTATCGATGAAGACTGCCTTCTTAGAGGCCATTACCTTGGCCAGACGTGGGAGAAATAGTGGCACTGGTGGCTGACCTTCCATACAGCATATTTTTTTTAAGGATAAGGTAACCCTGTGCATCCATCCCAAATTCCTGCCCAAAATAGGCTCTTCCTTTCACATAAATCAGATAGTTCACCTTCCTATATCTTTTTCCCTGAGCTTCACTCCAATCAATTTGAAGTAAAAATGCACATGCTTGATGTCCGCAGGGCACCATCCATTTACATACATAGAACAAGGCCCTTCAGATTGTCACGAAGCTGTTTGTTTTACTAGCAGAACATAATAAGGGAAAGGCTATATCATCCCAGAAGCTCTCTCATTGGATTTCACACTGCATCAGACTATGTTATGAACATAACCAAGTAATGCCATCTACTTCAATATGTGCTCACTCCCACCAGAGCAGTGGCCACATCAATGGCTTATCTTCACAAGGTTCCCGTTGTGGACATATGTGCGGCAGCTACATGGGCCTTTGATCAGATATTCGCCAAACATTATGCACTCTCTCAAGGCCCGCTATCAACAACCAAAGTGGCCAAGGCTGTGTTTTCTACAGAGTACTTGCCTGATCCAAAGTCCCTACCTCCATAGGACACATTGCTCTGTAGTCACCTTCTGTGGAGCACCCACAGGGTCGTGTCTCTCTCAAAGAGGAAGTTACTCACCTTTAGCAGTAACTAAAGATGAGAGTCCCTGTGAGTGCTCCACTACCCTCTCTTCCTCCCTTCTACTTCAGAAATCTTCTACAGGCCGGGTTTCTGGGTAGAGAAGGAACTGAGGGGAGGGAAGTTGCACATGTGCAGTCTCAGCGTATGGCATGCTGTAGTTGCCATACATGCATGACCCTTCCCCAGGTACTGCTGTGAAAACTCTGGTCTATGGTGTTGGGATGCACCAACACCTGCTGTGGAGCACCAACAGGGACGCTCATCTTGAAGAAAATCAGTTACTGCTAAAGGTGAGTAATCTTCTTTTGTATGCTACTGTGATAAGTGCAGTTTCAAGGGCCAGGTAGCTTATCAAGGTAACATGACTTAAGAATGCCTTCTTGCTCTGGACTTCAAGGGTAACTCTTTGGCTATATTCATTCAAGATACCATGGGATAAATTGCAAAAGGGATTGATTTACATCAGTGGTTTAAATTAACAATTTTAAGTTTCTGTACTTTTTATTCACCTCTGTAAAGAAAAGTTCATTCTCATTGCTTGGTAACCATTTAAACAGGTTCATTTTAGGGCTGTTAAGCGATTAAAAAAATCACGATTAATCGCACGATTAAAAAATGTAATAGTGATTAATCACTCGTGTTGCCCCTTTGAAATGCCACCCTGGCGTTTAAATCCATTTTAAATCAAAATCTCATTTTAAAAAAAAAACACACCATTGATTTCTATCCACTTTGATAAGTTAACCTGTGGGAGTGGAGCCTTTGTTCCAGTTAATGCTGAGAATGTGGTTTTTTTTTTTTTTTTTAATACTTTGCAGATTGCAGCCAAAGAGCTAAACATTTACTGTCATCAGGATCACAATTTTATGACTGCCAGTATACCAACTCACAGATTATTTGTTCACGTACGGCGGCTTGTAGCAAAAGGATATAAGGTCATCTTTGGATTTAATTAGATATTTTTTTAAAACAAAATAGTCTCATTTCTTACAGAAAGAATTTGTTGATGTCACATGGATGTTGTCTCACTTTTTTGAAATATAAAATATGAAACCGTTTAATATTTTACTGGAAAAACATATAATAGACTAACTCACTTTCATTCAGTGCTTTCTATATATAATGTCTTAGAATTTTTTTTAGTTGTGTTGATTCAGGCCTCCTCTGTTGTTCTCACATAATTTCAGGGTCCCTTTGACTTTTCTGGAAGCAGTTCTGCTTGTCAGTGAGAAAGTGGGACAGAAAACTCTCCGTTTCTTTCCCCCACCTCTTTCTGTTTTCCTCTTTTTTTCCCATGGGTTTTTTTTCTCTTGTTGTCCATTGTTGGTAATCTCTCTGTTGCTGATCTCTTTCCCTTCCCTTCCCCTTTATGCTCATCCTGGTGGTATGGTGGGTTGGTGTGTGTGTGGTTGTGTGGTGGTGTGGTTTTTTTTTTTGTTTTTTTTGTTTTTGTTTTTGTTTTTGTACCTCTTATTGCCTGATGTTTTGGTGAACTTTACTGTCTACAGTGAAAGAGAATTGTTGCAGCACTTCTTCCCTGGCAGGTAGCCAACCTCTCAAGCTATGTTTCAATATAGAACATGAGACAGTAAGGGCAAGTGCAGAAAGGAAGTTGCAGGTAAGATGAATTTCTGTCATACTTGATAGGCTGCATTAGCAGGTTTGGTTCTAGCCCTTCCCCCCCTCATCAAAAAATTATGGTTTAATATTTGCATATCATAATTTAAATTTTTGCTGTTTAAACTTGGTTATCCTTTTTTCTTTCAACAGTTAACGTTTTCTGTTTGTGTACATTACAGGTAGGCGTTATAAAACAAACAGAAACTGCAGCCCTGAAGGCTGCTGGAGAAAACAAAAGCGCTCTATTTACTCGAAAACTGACTTCTCTCTATACCAAATCTACACTTATTGGAGAAGATATCTTTTTTTTTTGGTGTTAATTATTTTGTTTTTATACCAACCTTCTTTGTGCTGTGTTGTTCAATGTTCAGTGTGTGGTGTGTGTGTGTATGTGTGTGTTTGAGACTTTTTGCTATAATCTGTCAGTGTAAGAGAGCATGTTCAGTAATTGAGGTGGGTGGGAAGTGCTGACTGTTTGTTTTCTTGCCCCCCCTATCATTGGAAAGGTTCTGACTGTATTGTACCTGTATCAGAGGCAGCAGCATGGTGGGAGGAGCAGGCAGGAGCCAGTGCTTGCAGGAGCTGACTTTTAAGCCAACTCTCTACGCGCATTGGCTCTTCGGTGCTGCTTCCGCCCGTTTAAAAATGTAACTTCTGAAAATTTCACATATACCAAAATAAATGTATTTTAGTATCCCTAACATGAGCTCACTATTTTAGGATGAGCTAGCCATATACAAGTAAGATGTGTGGTCTCATCCACTTGCCACCTCTTGTGTCTAAACTCATTCTTTCTACTTCCTGACAAAATCATTCTTCAGGTTTGGTACACTTGCTCTCTTTGTGAGGTCCTGTGTGCCAGGAGGGAGACAAGAGGTAAGAGAAAACACGTCTTCTATTTATTTCATGATTAAGTCACCCTAAAACTGCAGTTAGGGAAAGGGATACTACATGTTAAAACCCACATATCAGGGGAGTGACTTGCTGTACAGTTGCTTAATGGAGCAAGGGCATTATAATAAAATATTTTTTTTTTCTTGGAGATACCATTGTAACTCTAGTTATTCTTGAAATGTGTTGGAAGGCTTAGGTAAAAGCAAGCTGAATGAGGAACAACACTGAATGACTGACACCTTGTGTAGTTTGAATGGAATAAATAAGTGCAGGACTTAATTTGCTCTCCACTACTGTTGCTAGGATGGTATTGATTTTCATTGCACATTTTGCTACTACATCAGGTCCTAGCTTGTTGGACTATGATGCTCATCAGCAAATTGTGCTCTTTACTATCAATTGCACAAGTTTTATAAGCTGGCTACTAGACTACAATTTAGTACCTGCAGCAGCTTGCTGAATGGAAGTCTTCAGACATAGGATAAAGACTTCTTTTTTTTTGGTTGGAATGATCATATGTATGTATTCACTGTGAGGCTCTGAGTGGACATGGTCCTAAAGCCACCACTGACTTTTTGATTTTGGTGTGGTCAGCAATATGAAATTGTCATACCACATGAGTCAATTTTAGGTAGGAAGGAGGTTGTCCTCTGTCAAGTTGATGTTTGTGTTGGAAATATGGAATGCTATTATGTTTATGCCAGAAAGAAAATTGTTTTCAGGAACTGTCACTGGTTTTATCCATGTGAACCATTGTTTTTTTTAATACTTATTAAATGTGAACCCTTTGCTGAAGCTAGATGATTCTGTAGAAGTTGAAGAAATAACAACTGATGTCTCTGATAACTATCTTCTTTGCATCTGTGAAAATAAAGAAAGCTTAAGAGACAAGAAGAAAGGAGATACTGTCATAGGCATAGTGGTAAGTTGTCTTTCTTGAGGAATTTGAGTTTATGGCTAGGGCTAATTTTGTGATTTCTCTCACTTCTAAAAAATTTTTGTGGTTGTCTCTCCGACAGCAACAGTGTTTGCATTATGCCTTATATTACATTTTAAATTTAAAAATATTCAGAAACACTTGAGTGGATAGCCAGATTTGTATATCAGATATACAAGACCTACCACTTTTAATTTATTTTTAAAATGTTATCCTTTCTATATGTTCGAAACACTTACACTTATTGCTAACTGGATCCGTTTCTCAGTAGATTGCTCTTTCTTCACATAAGTTTAGTAATGAAAGATTAACAGTCGTCTTAGACTTTAATTGCTGATTTTCTTTGGGGATTGTGAAATGAGAACAATGTAACTGGGAAAACAATGAAGAGACTAAAATGAGAACTGACACTCAGTCTAATGATAGTTTCATTCATTTTATTTTCCAGCTTTTTGATTGCACTTTATCATTGTGATGTCTGACTACCCCACTGTGTATCTGTCTCAATTATACGTGGTGGCATATCCTGTCAGTATGAAGATATTACAGATACTTTCACTTGAAAACTTGTCTCTCTCACCATCAACAATAAAAGATATTACCTCAATGACTTTGTCCCTTCTCAAGTGTAAAAGCACATTTTGAAAGACATCTCATCTTTAGGGAGAATCCTTTCTAAATTCCACAGGTTTCATAGGATTTGTTTTCCCCTTAATAGTGACAATTTCTTGGTTGAGTGCTTGCTCATGTCCATTCAAATGAGGCCTGTGTGCGCCGTGTGCACAGATTCCAGAGCTTTTTTCCCCCAGCGGTACCAGTTGGGCCAGCAGGGAGCCCTCTGGAGTGGCACCGCTTTAACAGTGCATATATACCCCTGCAGGCCCTCCCCACCCTCATTTCCTTCTTACCACTTGTGATGATAGCTGGAGCATCTTTGTGCTTTCTCAACTACCCAGGGTGTATATAGTTAGCTTTGTAGTTTCGATTGTTCTTGTAGTGTAAATAGTTAAGGTTACGTTTATCTCTCCCTTCCTGGGGAGGGGATGCCAGGGCCACACGGTTTTAAGCCTTATGCAACTTGTCCAAAGTTAATGCCCTGTGGGGACCCCCATGACTCTTGTCTGAAGTATCTGGGGGAGGGTTACCTCACAGATTCCTGCAAAACCTGCAGAAGCTTCAAGCTACACATTAAATGGGAACATGATTGCTGTTTAAAACAGCTGCTCATGGAGTCTGCGCTGCATCCAGCACCGGAATTGGCACCAGTGGTGCAAAGTGCACCGGTATTAGTGCACGAGACCTCAACAGCACTGAGGTACTGGCCTCAACAGCACTGAGGTACTGGCTCCACAGAAGAGCTTGGCTCTGAAGCACTGATTGCAATTTCCAGTGCCCAAGAGGAGACCGCACAGAGGGAGGATAGCACCAGAATGGCCTCGTCAACACTGGTTCACAACCTTCCTTGACCTGATACAAGAGGGACCCATTGTCCAACTGCTGGTGTCAGGACCTGGGGGAGGTCCAGCTATGCCACCCGAGCTTTCCGTCTCTCCATCTGGTGGCGTGGAACGTTCGTGGCTGACTGGGCGGAGCAGGCGTGCTCAGAGGGAGTGAGGAGGGTTCCGCTGTAAAGCAGGAATCCCTCAACCAGGCTGGCATACTCTAAGTGGAGGCGATTTTCTGCGTGGACCTTGCAGAGGGGTTTACAACCCTTACAGGCACCCATCCTGGTTATCCTGGACTATCTTGTTGATATGAGACAGAGAGACCTTCCACGTTCTCCTTCAGGGTGCACCTAGCGGTCATAGCAGCCTTCCACTGGGGGAAGAGGCCAGGATGTTTGTGGTCCCAATGGTCGAGAGTTTCCTCAGGTGTGGACAGATTGTTTCCTCATGTAAGGCAACAGGTGCCTCCTTGGGACCTCAGTCCGGTACTCACCAGGCTCATGAGCCTCCCATTTGAGCCTTTGGCTACATGCTCCTTAAAGCACTTACCATATAAGGTCACCTTGATAATGGCTGTTATGTTGGCTAGGAGAGTGTCAGAACTGAGGGTGCTAGCAGCAGACCCTCTCATACTGTCTTCTTCAAGGTCCAGCTTTGCCCCCACCCTGACTTTCTCTCTAAGGTGATCTCCACCTTTCACATGTCACAAGATATTTAACTCCCAGTATTTTTTTTCCAAACCCCACTCGTCACCTAGAGAGCGTACCTTGCACTCTGTGGAAGCCAGGAGGGCACTGGCCTTTTATGTAGACAGGACAAGAGAGCTTTGGAAATCACAATAGCTCTTTATTTCAATAGTGGAGAGGATGAAAGCCCTGCCAGGATCAGCCCAGTGCTTATCATCATGGATCACTTCCTGTATTAGGGAGTGCTATGGCCTTGCTGGTAAAGCAGCACCCTTACCCTTATCATGGCTCATTCCACTCGGGTGCACGCCTCGTCATTGGCCTTCTTGACACAAGTCCCCGTACTGGACATTTGCAGGGCAGTTAGGTGGTCTTCTGTGCACACTTTTGCAGCACATTAAGCCATTGCTCAGCAGGCCAGGGATGCTGCTGCTTTTGGTAGGGCAGTGCTGCAATTAATCTCTGCGTAAAGGAACCACTAGTGTCTGACCCTATCCCCTATGTTTCAGCTACAGAGTCATCTAATTCGAATGGACATAAGCACTTAAAGAAGAAACGGTTGCTTGCCTTGTAACTGTTGTTCTTCGAGATGTGTTGCTCAAGTCCATTCGAAATCCTATCCATCTCCCCTTTGTCGGAGAGTTCCAGCAAGAAGAAACTGAGGGTGGGGAGGGCCAGCAGGGGTATATATGCAACAATATAGTGCTGCCACTCCAGGGGACTTCCTGCTGGGCCAATGAGTACCGCTGGGGGGGAAAAGCTCTGGAATCCGTGCATGTGGCATGCGCACACCTTATTTGGATGGACATGAGCAGCACATCTCGAAGAACAACAGTTACGAGGTAAGTAATCTTCTTCACAATGTCATGTAAAATGAACCAATGGTATCTTAACATTTTAAAAGACGTCATTACCCTGTGTAGACTGATATTTGGGCTTTTAAAATGATTAGGCTAGGACCTTTGTTCTCATTTGAAATGTGTAGTTACTTTTAATTTTGCAGTGTCACCAAGAAATTGTGGGACTGGTGGAGTCATCTTTTTGCATAACACACCATTACATATTTGTGAAATTTCTTTACTAATTAGTTAAAACCTACAGTGGTTGACTAACCAAAGCTATTTTCAACTTTATATGTGCCTGCTCACAGATACGCAATAATTGTTGTGCACGCTCAGAAGCAAGAATAATTGATTCATTGTGGCTTTTGCTGCCCTAACAAAATATGATTGTCAGTGACAGGGCAAAAACTCTATTGATATATTTTTGTATTTGACAGGCGGTCCAACCCACTACTGGAGAAGTAGTTTTTGACAGTTTTCAAGACTCAGCATCTCGCTTAGAATTAGAGAGTCGAGTTTTGCGCCTGCAGCCAGTTGAACTACTGCTTCCATCAGACTTGTCAGATCATTCTGAGAGGCTCATCAGTAGTATAACCTCTTTAAGGTATTTGTTACATTATGTTGCAAATTTGCCTCAGGAAGCTAGCAGTGATACATTGTTTTCAAAGCTAATACCTTATTTGAAATTTTCACAGTTCACTTTGCATAATTATCACCTCAACTGACATGACCTATCTGTTGAATACAAGTATTTCTAATGTGTCCATCACTGTGTTATCTGAATATCATGTTGAGCCACTTGGGTTTCTTATGCCTTTAATATCCTTGAATGATGTGAAGCCTTTTTCTCTACAGCACTTAATGAAAGATGGAGCGTGAAATACGTACCTATTGGAAAGTTTTGGTACTTCCTATCCTATTAGATTCTCTTAAAACTGTTGGGACAGAAGTATTATGGCTGTTCCATCATTTATATTTCAACATTATATTTTTAATGACAAGTGGCTCAAAAGACAATTGGAGGTCCTTTTCAGTAGCAAATTTATTGTGGCTTTCAAGCTGCGATAAAAATAGATTATAAATCTGTAGCCTGGTAGCATAGCTATTTGACCATAGGACAAGAACACTTCATCCTTCTAAATATGGCTTGTGAACTCTCAAAGTTCTGCTGACACTTTTTATGGTTGCCACTTTTTTTCTGAGAAGGTAGTGTCACTTTTTAAAAACAATTTAAAAAATTGTCAATATTGAAGGAACTGTTTTTCTTAGTTTTTAAAGAAGCCATATAATTTTTCCCTTACACAGCAGGAATCAAAGATGATGCTGGAACTTGACAGGCCCCAGTGAGTTCCTGAACTTCATCTTATAGGACTGCCATGCTGTTCAACTGGTTGGTTTGTAGTGGCAGCTTTCCTGTATTTATACAGGAATTGTAAAAACAGGAATAAATGAACTTGAAATGTAGTTCTGCTCTTCTAGATGGAAACATTATTGGTTGTGTTCAAGACACAGTCTATGAGAGATACTTAATCATGGGAAAGAGTTGTATAATAATATTTGAACAAATTAGCCAACTTGTAGAACTTTGGAATTGTTGGCAGCTGGGTACAACACTTATTCTTTGTCCAAATGGAAAAATAGATCAGCAGATACTTTGATGAAGGGGAAAAACCAGTTTTTGTGTGTGTATAATATATAAAAATTATTTATTAAAAACAATGTCCTGTTTAACGGAGCTCTCTTCAGAAGAGTTTAATGACAATTTTTAACAGTGTATCGGGTTCCAATTAGTAAAACAAAGGTACCTTTGGTTTAAAATTATGTAGCGGCTAGTTCAGTTAGTAACACTTCACGTTTATATTACTTACCTTGGATAGCAAATTTCTCAGTTGACTGAGTGTTGATAAAATTGTTGAGGTCAGGTGCTCTGGAAAATTCCTCAGAATTAAAAAGGACTCTACATTTTGCAAATAGGTGCCTGTGAGGTTTTTCCAAAATATTTCAGCGTTAGTTTTGCAGTGTTCAGTTTTACATTTTCTTATAATTTTATTTCAGATTAGTTATGTTGCCTGTATTTATAATCTTGAAAAAAGGGTGTCCTCAATATGATTTACCATGCAGCTAAAATGAACAGTTTTGTGACTCTTCAGGTGTTCTGAGTTGTCTAAGAGAAAGTGGTGCTTCATTATCTGAAAAAATAATCATCCTTCTTATGTGTTAAGACAGCCAGCATCTCTCTCTCTCTCTCTCTCTCTCTCTCTCTCTCTCTTTTAGAAATGTGTGTCTGTCTTTATGTCCGTCTGTGAGCCCATTTGTTTAAGAATGCCCCTTAAATGCTAAGAAGAAGGACCACCACATTTTGTATGCACCTTCCTCCTTTATCCTAACTTAAGGGAAGGTCAGGGTTTGGTTGTGCCAGGAAAATGGGATGTGTCTGGAATTCAATTGATTTCCATCCCATGGGGCTGAATGGAGGGCCAGCTATCCTGCAGAGTGGCCACTGCGGGGCAGTGAGTGTGGGGGGACATATGTACTGCAGAGTGAGCACAGGGAGGGTGGCCGCTCCAGCAAGACAGTGGCCAGCTGGGTCAGGGCTCACCATCTTGCTCCTATAAGGTGAGTGCATAACTGGCTGGATAACCATTCTCACAGAGTAGTTAATGGTTCACAATCATGCTGGAAGGGCATAACAAGTGGCATTCCTCAGGGGGTCTGTTTTGGGACAGGTTCTGCTGAATATCTTTATCAGTGATTTAGACGATGGTATGGAGAGTACAATTAATAAGTTCGCTGATGATATCAAGCTGGCAGGGGTTGCAAGTGCATTGGAGGTTAGGGTCACAATTCAAAAAGATCTGGACAAACTAGAGAAATGTTCTGAGGTAAATAGAATGAAGTTTAATAAGGACAAATGGAAAGTACTCCACTTAGGAAGGAACAATCAGTTTCACACATACAGAATGGGAAGTGACTGTCTAGGAAGGAGTACTGCTGAAAGGGATTTAGGGGTCATAGTGGACCACAAGTTAAACATGAGTCAACAGTGTAACACTGTTTCAAAACAAGCAAACATGATTCTGGGATGCATTAACAGGAGTCTTGTGAGCAAGGCACAAGAAGTCATTCTTCCCCTCTACTCTGCACTGATTAGGCCTCAATTGGAGTACTGTGTCCAGTTCTGGGCACTACATTTCAAGAAACGTGGATAAATGGAGAAGATCCAAAGAGCAGAGCAACAAAAATGATTAAAGATTTAGAAAACATGATCTGTGAGGGAAGACTGAAAGAACTGGTCTTGTTTAGTTTATGAAAGAGAAGACTGAGAGGGGACATGATAGCAATTGTCAGTATCTAAAAGGGTGTTGACAAAGAAGAGGGAGATAAATTGTTCTCTTTGGCCTCTGATGATAGGACAAGAAGCAATGGGGTTAAATTGCAGCAAGGGAGGTTTAGATTGGACATTAGGAAAAACTTCTGAACTATCAGGGTGGTTAAACACTGGAATAAATTGCCTAGGGAGGTTGTGGAATCTCAGTCACTGGAGATATTTAAGAGCAGGTTAGACCGACACCTGTCAGAGATGATCTAGACAGTGCTTGGTCCTGCTGTGAGGGCAGGGGACTGGACTTGATGACCTCTTGAGGTCCATTCCAGTTCCCGGATTCTATGATTCTATGATCTTACCGGCCATCAGACTGGGAGGGCCATCAACCACAGTATAGGGGAGGGGAGACCTGCTGCCCGCCAGCCCTGGGGCCGTGCCACCCCCCCCGGGACTATCACGGCCTGCCCCCCCCAGGAGATGCACAGGGGTCCAGAAACTGTGATCTGGCCCTCCCATGAATAGACGTCCAGGGGCCAGAACCACAGCCCCCTTCTCTGCAAGTAGAAGCCAGGGTGCTGGGAACTGCAGCCCAGGCCCGTCCCATGAGTGGAGGCTGGTGAGTGTTGGGGGACTGCAGTCTGGTCCCACCCCATCTCTCCTAGGGCGCCACTGGGGTGTCAGGCAGGCTAGCTAGCCGGCGGGGTTGGACAGAAGCCCCTCCAGAAACGGCTGGCCAGGGGGCTGGGTAGTGCAGCCTTGGCCCCCTGGAAGAAGTGATTCTTCTTTGAGTAGTGTCTGCGTAGGTGCTCCACCAAAGGCGTCAGGCTTGTCCCGGCGCCGCAGCTCGGAGCGTTTTCTGTAGCAGTAGCCCCTGGACCACGCATGCGCAGAAGCCGTCTCGTGCCATTTGCGCCTTTTCTGTGTCGCGCGGTCTGGCCCACCAGTTCCTCCTAATCGTCCATGGCTGCAGACGGAGTTGGGACGAGCGCCTACCTCCGCCCTGAGGAGAAATGTAGTATAGCAGTTAAAAGATAGAAAGCTTGTTTTTTTGTCCCAATTTAGCCCCTACCCTATAGTTCTAGTTAGTTACTTTGTTATACTAAAAAAAAAAAAAAAAAGAAGACGACGATGCTGTTTTTGTATATAGTTGTTTGGTCAGTCGACCAACTCATACAGACTGAGTCTGATGGACTTTCTCTAGTCATCATGCCCGGCTCCCCCGGGTTTAAGAAGTGTGCGTCATGCGGAGACGCCATGCTAGCGTCGGACGGCCATTCCCACTGTATAAGGTGCTTGGGGGTAGGCCATATCTCCCAAAAGTGCACTCATTGTTCCAAATTATCTGCCCGCGCCAGACGGGACAGGGAAATGCGGCTGAAAATGCTGCTGTTCAACAGAGCGTTACAGCTCTGGGACATCCAGCGGACGGCATTCCTGTGGCGCGTAAGTCCCATGAAGGGAAGACCCCCCATTCCAGCCAGAAGTGTTAGTGCAGGGGACGCACCGAGCACATCGGGATTTCCGCCTAAGCATGCCACGGGCAAGACATCTAAAGCTCGTAGCACTTCTGTGCCTAGCCCTGCGATTTCTTCCATACCGGTGCTGACGGCACGCACGGCACCACGGCCTGAATTGGCACCGGTGGTGGCGGCACCTTGAGCTGAAGCGGCACCGGCGGCGGCACCGAACGAGCCGTGTGCTGCTCCGAGACCGACATCATCGGGGCTGGATCCACGGTAGTGTAATTGACTAACAACTTCTTGAAGCAACTGCCTGCCTCTCTGCCGCCACCACTTGCAGGCTTTGCCTCCCTGCAAAATGGTGGAGGGTTCGGCCCTCACCGCGCCGTTCCCTGCTGAGTCCCCGCCCTCCTGCCCCCACCAGAGGCAGTGCGGGTCCTGGCAGACCCGTCACAGCCCCCCACTGAAGTACCTCCCGATAGTCTGGCATATCCAATAATCCGGCACCCCTGACCCAAAAGTGCCGGATTATTGGAAGTCTACTGTACGTAGAACTGACTCAGATTCTAACTTTGCCTTTGAAAGTAAGAAAGAGGGTCTCGGCCATCTATTATTTGATTTTCTTGGACCGTGGAAATACACTATTTAGTTTCCGGGTGGATTGATTTAAATCAGTGATTTTAATCATAAAAATATAGGGACTTTAACAGGTCGAGTCCATCTCTCTGTGCTAAGGAAGAACTAGTCACACCCAGGGTGGATATGATTTAAATCAAATTGATTTAAATTATTATTTAAATCACTAGTCAGGAAGACTTGATTTAATCACAGTTTTCTAGATAAAAGTGCATTCTTGTTGGTTGTTATAACCTTAATACATATTCTTCACAACTCATAGATGTAGGTTTCATTTTGAGAAGGCACACAGTGTACATTTTTAAACAGTGATTTATTTTGAAAACTTTTCAGATGAGTTTTACAGCTATATCAGAAAATGAATGATTGTTTGGTTATTTCATTTACCAAAGCTAATTGAAGCAGATAGTTCACCTCTCAATGACTTCATAAATATCTCCAATTCAACCAGTTAATCATTAATATTTGGAGGATTTTCTTGTCATGCTATATTAGGAGGAAAACCTCACCAGACAGTTATTTAAATTGGGTGTTTTAAGTAAAACAACAATATTACGTATTCTGGATTTTTTCTTCAACAGCAAACCTACATTAACAAATATTTATGTTAACATATATTAACATTTTTTTAACAAAACAAACATGATTGATTGAATTTAGTTAAATATTCAAGTTTTTTTAAAATCAGGTTTGTTTTTGTTTAACTGAAATAGTTAAATATTAAAAAAAACAACAAAATTAAATTGATTGCATCAGCCAGGTCAACGTAAGAAACTTAAAATTTTGGCTTCTGCAGTTAATTTAGTCATCTTTATTTTCTTGTTTGTCCATAACCTGGAAAAGAAAAAAACAAGGCTTCCTATTTTTTCAAGTCCCAAATGATTTCTCAATTTGAAATGAATTAGTCCAAAGGAAGAAAATATTCTTTCTATACTGGCAGGAGAAACTACTGCTGTTAAGTGGGATTATCACTTCAACAGTCTCTGAATCCAACTGCTTAAGTGACTTCCACTAGTTCACTGGCGTGACTTTCTTTTAAAACATCATCAGCAAACATGTATTTCTTGAATGGTTCACTCTTAGTTCTGAAGTTTGCTATAATTGGCATTATGGAGGGATGATCACTGGATGCCCATGTCCTAGTCAACTCTGTCATTGCATATTTCTCTTTTTAAAGATCTCACTCAGTTCTTTCAAAATTTCAACAGCATAAGCAGTAAAACAGCTATTTCCCTGCATTTTGTTCAAGGCTACAGAAATAGGCTTCAGGGTACTCAGCATGTGTTGAATATTTCTCTTAAGCCCAGTGTTGAGAACCTTGGCTGTGACAGTGCCATTTATTTTTTCACGATTTTGTTCACAACCTATCATCGGATTAGGCCAGTTCTTGATATACTGCTCAAAACTATATCCACCTGATATAGTGGTCAAAACTGTTCAGCGGTCCATTACTAAGTTCTATCACGTGTTGTGTGGGAGAATTAGCTTGGTTTCTCCCATTTTTTTTTTCAGAGCAGCTGCTGCAAAGTGGTTGTTACAGACACATTTTGCAATTTCAACAACATTAACCTTTATTTCTGGAACATTGAAGTTTGTGGCTAGAAGATGCATCAAATGAGCACTGCAACTGTATGGTATTAGCTTGGGGCTCTCTTCTAAGTTTCTTCTTATTTTGGATACATTTGCAGCATTGTCTGTGCGTACTAGACATTTGATTTTTTTTTCAGTTTGTTATAGCTTTTACGGCTCCTTCTTATAAGTATTCTGCTGTGTGAGCATTTCCAGATCTATCAGTTATATTTGTAAGGAAGACATTCCCTCATTCTGTTGTCACACAACCACATTGAACAGGATCATCCTGGACATTGCTCCACCCATCAAGACTCAGGTTAACAACTTTCTCCTCTAGAATTTTTGCACACTGCTTAATTTCTCTTTCATACACTTTATCCAGCAATTTGCCTGCAACATTTGCTCTGTTGGGTAGACTGTATCCTGGTCTTAATGACTGAACAATGTTAATGAAGTGTGGGTTCTCTGTCATGTGAAAGAGAGTTTATTGCAATTTTTTCATCACTTCTTTTTGTAATCTGGTTCTTACCACAAACTTATCTATGGTTGTTTCTGGACGATAGATTTTTTTTTTTTCTTTTTGATAAAGGTGGTATACTGTGGCTATGTCACATACATGGTGTGACTGAAACCCTATCATTGTCAGATGACTCTGAAACTATAGAAAATTATGGTGATCTTGAAGGTGGATAGTCTTCAGAATCCTATATGTTGATGGATTCTGCTAAACAAAATAAGTCCAATGGAATTATTTATTATTGTCATACTGCTCATTTAGTATTACTTATTGCATTCACTGACACTCACTACTACTTTAAAGGTGAAACTGTAAAAGGAAGACCTGCTGCCTGTTTCAACTACTGATTTTTATCACAATTGCATAAAACATGATAGTACCATAGAATAACAATTAGATGTGGTGTGTTTTTTTTTTGTTTGTTTTTTTTGGGTTTTTTTTGCTCAAACATGAGAATTTAAGAATAGTCCAGAAGGAACATAGGCAGTCCTTAAGAAAGAAGTGTGAAATAAAAGAAGTTTACCAACCTGAAGATCCTGCATATTCAGACACGTTCTTTTCATCATCATCAACACAGCTTCCTCCTGAAAAGGAATACCTCTTATGACGATGATTCATTCGGGCAACCAGGCCTTGCATTTCTTGGTTGCACTGTTTGCAATTTGCATGCTCTTGTCTTGGAAGGTTTTAGAATTAGTAGATCACATCCTCTGCATCTTGATTTTACTCAAAAATAGCTAGAGCAAAAGATGCTTTCTTGAATTTTGCACTCATGGGTGGCTTCTCAACTTCGAATAAAATAGGCTAGCTAAATCAAAAGTAATTAAGGCAAAAGCTTTTCTATGCAGAAGAAATGGTAAGTAATTCGTGATGGTTGTCAGGGTACCCAGGACTGTGAATCACCTTGTAACCCCTTGCCTCCAGCAAAAGATAGCTGGGTGTCAGCCACTCAAGCACTCTGCTGGGCTATGCCAGCCCTAATTTCTCCTTGTAGGTTAATTAATTCTGAGTTCCTTTGTTCCCCTGTGAGATTTAGCCTAGGACCCTAGTTACTCGCAGAAATTCCAGATCCTCTGCACCCAGAGTTGCAGTATACCCATATTACCAGTTTTACTTTTAACCATCACTCTTGTAAACTCTTGTAAACCACACAGCTCTTGTGAGCACTTACAATACAAAAGAAGTTTTATTTAAGAAAGTGTAAGGATTTCAATGGAAATGAGTGCCTACAATGGTTCTAATAAGATAAAAATTATAAAACGTGAATCTGGGTGTATACTTCTCAATAGTTACCTTTTCTATCTAATAAATGAGATTCCCCCACATGTTCAGTCTATTTCAGAGCTGGCTGGTTTCATGGCCAGGGGTTTTCCTCAATGAATAGATCCAGAGTCCATTCCCATACATTCTGTTAAACTGAAAACAGTCTTTTGTCTTTATTCATAGCCAGAGTGATCTCCTGATTCCTGTCATGTTCTTTTTCACTTGCAAATGGCTTTGAGTTTGCAGTTGTCGATGGTTTTCCATTGACCGTACTGGGATGTGAAAAAGAAAGACAGGAACTTCACATTACTTCTCCAGCTGAATAGGGTGGAGTGACAACTCCCACTTCCTTTGACAGTTTAATCATCGGGGGTCATGTGCCTCGGTAATAATTTTTATTTTAAGCCTATAAAACATGCTTTTAGTATAAAAATGTTATCTGTAAATACTACCTTACATACATCTCACAATGTATATGAGCCTTGACAACTTGTGATCTTTCTGCAGATAGGTTACATAATATTCTTTATGGTTAAATTAGGGGGAAGTACCCCACCTGCTACGCTTGCCAACCCCCTTCTCTGGGGATAGGCAGTCCCGGCTCTCCCCCTGGCCGCTGGGGAGGGCCAGGCTGAGGTGTGGCAACCCTGGTCTGCCCCAGCTCTCCCCCCTCAGGCTGTCGGTGAAGTGGGGGTGGACCTAGGCTGACCTGGCTCTCCCCTCTCTGGCTGACAGGGGTTTGTGCCAGACCAAGGCTGTCCTGGCTCCCTCCCAGCCACCGGTGGGGGACAGGGTTGGGCCGGACGGAGGCTGCAGCTGGCCCGGCACTCTATATGGCCACTGGTGGGGGAGGCTGTGGTTGGCCTATGCCGAGGCTGGCCTGACCCTCTCCCTCTGGCAGGGATGGGGAAGGGAGCACAGTGCAGCGCTGCCCCATTGAAACACCATGGCGGCGTTTCAAAGGAAAGGCGCACACGATGAATTGCGATTAAATTTTTTAATTGCTTGACAGCCCTTGTACATAGGTTTCTCTTAACATAATTTAAAACAAGGTAAGCCATGCACAGGTGCTTCTCACCTGGCTGCAAGCTGCTGCGGTTTCAGAAGCCTGGGTTTGTCCTCTCTCCCTGGGACAGCTTGCGTACTGAACTCCCTCATCCCCAGCCAGCTAGAGAGGAATGATTGGAATGAAGACAAAAAAAATTATTTCAGTTAAGGACCTGAGCAACATGGGATAAATCCTTTACTAAAACCATACAGAAAGGAGATAGAATCACCAGACAGGTGAAAGGGGCTATCTGTGGGTGCCCACACCTCTGGGCCTATCCCCAGTCCCAAGCCTCCCACACATCAGGCACCTTTTAGGGAGGAGGCTCTCCTCTATTCCCCCGATTGGTACGGGAATATTGCTGGTTGTTCCCCTTTGTCAGGAAGCAAGGGTAAAGTGCACAGTTTGCTGCATTCCTCATTTTGGCTGTGGAGCGCAGGGGGCAAAGGAACATGGACCTATCCCAGCCAGGGAACATGCATCCCTCCCCCAGCTCTGTTTGCTGCGGCAGCCTTGGAGTGGCACTTTCCACCTGACCCCAAGCTGCTGCAGTGAGAGAGGTATGGGGTAGTCCTCTCTCCCTAAGGCAGCCTGAATTACTGACCCCCTCCTCACCAGCCCCACCCCAGAGCAATTATTTAAATGAAGAAAAACAAAAAATATTTCTGTTAAGGGCTAAGTAATGCCAGGTAAATCTTCTAGTTAGGTACATAATTAGAAAGAAGCTCCATTTAAATTTGAAATGATGATAACCTATGTTAAGGCATGAACTTACTGTAATCTATCAAAATCATTTCAATAAAGTGAATATGCTGCATCAATGCGCTGTCATCAAATTTTAATAATTTAAACAGTTTTTTAAAATAACAGTGCATTTATATAAAAAAAAGTAATGTTAAAATATCTTCCCCTCTTATTTCAATAATCAAATGTTATCCATGTTGATTGGTTTAATTTTTGTTAAATAAATCTGTACTTTGTTACACTTAAAGATTTTCATGGATCAGCACAATATTTGATCACAGTGCTTAGGTTGCAAATGATGCAGAGGAATGCTATTTCTTTTACAAAAAGAAATGTCTTGACTGACATTTTTATTTTTCATTCAAACATGTCTTTTGATTTTATGTTTAGTAATTTGTTCAAATGTAGAAAGCAAAAATACACTAGCATGACCCAGTAAACATACATAATCAGAAAAATCTAAAGATCTTTTTGAAACCTACGTTTAAAAAAAGAGATAACAAGGAAGTATCTCTCTAATGCAATTGATACCTTGTTGTTTAAATTTATCATATGTACTTTGGTGATATCCTTTTTGTAAATTGCATTTATCCAGCAGTTTTGACCACCTCACCTGAATGCTACCTACTTATTCATCTCCTTTATGGCTTGTTCTGACATTCTAAATTATGCAGCAGCTTCAAACATCTGCCTTTTAAAAAAATGAATTTGCCAGAAAAATGTCTTTTTTTTTTTTTTAACCCCAAAAGGGTTATGCTTCCATTGTCACCCCTCATCCCCAAACATTACTTAGGTCTGAGAGACAGGATGGGCAGTTACCTAGCTTGGGCAGAAGACAATTTAAAATTCTGATTTCCTATAACCCATCTGGGGAAATGGATGGCACCAAAGATGATGTACTCAAATATCAGGTTTTCAAAGGCAAACTGTATTAGGTTATGTCTACACGGCTGCTTTGAGTGTGTTTCCTGATGTCAGTAGACAGACACACACTGGTTCTATTTGAGTTAGTATGCGAAAAACAACAGTGCAACCAGCATGGCATGGATTTGTACTGTGGCGACTAGCTGCTGCCTGTGTTACCATGGCGACACTGCTGTTTTTGCTCTTTTTAGCACTTTAGCTTGAGCATGCCCTGAATTGAAGTGTAGACTATCTTGGGAGAGGCAAGATTCTCAGAACAGAGATTAAAAGCTTCTGTTTATGTTAGGGATGTTAAATTTAGATAAGCTGGCTAATCGAATAGTCGAAGCAATTCTCATCGACTATTCCATGAGTTGATAAGGGCACCTCCACCTTTGAAGTGTAGCAAGAGCCCCAGGGCTGTTGCTACACTTCAAGGGTGAAAGTGCTGTGGGGAGCACGGGGCCAGCAGGGGACTCAAGCAGTCCTCCCCAGCCCCATGCTTCCTGCGGCATTTCAAAGCAGCAGTGCCACATGGAGCCCTGGATCAGCTGGGGACTCCTCAGCTGGCCAGGGGCTGCACATGGAGTTTCAAACTGGCAGCAGTGCGTGGAGCCCAGGGTCTTTGAAGCAGCACCTCGTCTCCCCCCGTTTGCTGCTTCTTTCTGATAGAGGCAGCAAGGGGGAGGGGAAATGACTAGTTGAGTAGTGTGTCAACTATCCGATAAGCATTTGCTTATTGATCGTCGAGTAGTTGTTCACATCCCTACTTTATGCTTTAGGGATCTTTTTAAAATGTAGCTTCATGAAGGAGTGCAATTCGTATTTTTAAGTTAAAGGTGACAATCAAGAGTTGCAGCATATTAAATATTTTGAGCATGAATACTTCCTATATTATGAAATCGTGTGACATATTAGACTTTTCTGTTAAAATAGTGTTTGAGGGAATATATAGAAATCAGGGAGCAAAAATGTTGATTTATTTTTTTAAATAGACTGAATGAGCAATAACTGATACCAACACGTTCCTTGATATAAAACTGGTTTGCTAGGGCTAAGAGAAATAGAAGTAGTGATTTGTAAATTCATAGAAATTTCCATTTGCCAGAAAAGTAAATTCATGTTTTCTATACAATTATTCTTTGATTTTACAAAGTGTTTTTTTTTTCTTGTTTTGAAAGTTGGGACTGTATATGTATGTATATAGAAGATCATGGTGTGCATTTAAAAAAAATCACATGCTCTTCCTTTTGACTTATTTTTTCCTCTTTTATTTGTTACCAGCATTTGTGTTGTGTCAACTTATAGACAGGGCATATCTTTATTTGATTATTTGTTTTTAAAGTGTCTCGTATACTGTGGGTACTTCAAATAAAGACTCTACTTCAGTATCCCTTGATTCTTAAACAGGATTTGTCAAAATTGGTGGCCAGTTAAAAATTGGTTTTGAGTTTGTAGTAGTAATCTTTAGCAAAACAAATGCATTTTACAAAAAAAGTGACTTAATTTAATGTATTAAGCTGTGGGACCGTTTAATGAAATACATTTTATTTTTCTTTCATATACACATCTGATGCTAATAAGTGGCTTACTATTTATATTAAAATACTTACAATTTAACATTGGCTGATTTTGTGAACAGATGGTAGTAAGATATTTCACCTTCTAGTAGGTAAAAGTATATTAACTAGGCAATTCTCCAGACTAAATTTACTTAATAACTTTGGAGTGATAGAAATAAAATCCAGAGCTTCACTTTGTTTCAGCAGCCTCTTTGAAAAGCAAAAAACCAACTCCCTTCGATTAGCATTTTCTTATGCTAAGAATGTAAACAGTAGAGGGCCTCGCTGTATTTCATATAAGATCAGTGTTTCCAATATGCTGTCACCTTGCTTTCTCATATTCCAGCTTTTTATATAATTTACTTGCTTTTTAAGCAACATTTTATTTAAATATTGAATTTATGGAATGTATACCTAACAGTGGAGTGCTCTGTGCCTGCTGCTTTGCTGATATTCCATGGTGAGATGTGCTTCTTTCATGAAACCTTGTGTTGCCTTTTTTGGGAGGGGTGGGGTACAGTGGGTACAAGATCATTGCTTGGCATGTAGGCCGAAAAAGCTGCAGTCTGTTTCCCTTTGCATACTATGTAATATTATCCTCCCCAATTACGTTTGTGTGGGCACAGTATGTGAAAGCCACTAATAAGAAATTTTGTAGAAAGTATATGTGGCAGGAAAATGTACCAAAACAGTTTGAAGTATTGCATGGTAAATTGAGGCACCTCCATTTAGGGGTTGTCACTGTGGTGTCCAGCCAGTTCTGAAGCAGTAGCCACTATGGTGGCTACTGCTATAGTGAACTAACCACATTCACCTGATCAAATAGCCACATGTGGCTAGTGGCTAGCATGTTGGACACCACGGGCTTCTTGAGTCACAATGCAGCCTTTTCCCAAGACTGTGTATGCATTACACTACAAGTTGGACCTCCCTGGTCTGGCACCCTTGAGGCCTGACTAGTCCCAGATGAGAGATTTTTCCAGACCAAAGGAGGCTATTTCTGGTCCCCCTGCTGCAGCCCAACCCCTTACCGTGCTGCCCCACTGGGATTCTCAGCTCTCCCAGCAGCCCAGCTGGGTCACGTGCTGACCTTTCCCTCTTCCCCTGCATCCGCCAGACCAGCTGAGCCCTGGGCCAGGCTTCCTGGTTCCTGTCTCTCGCCCCCCCAGCCAGCTGAGCTGCAGCCCAGTGGGCTGTGCACTGGGATCCTGCCAACTCACCTGCATTGTGCTGGGCTCCTAGCCCCCTGCAGCGCGCTGGGGTTCTCTGATTCTGGAACATCTGTGGTCCTGCCAGACCATGGATGTTGCTGGGCCAGAGAGTTCTGGTTTATAGAGGTAGAATCTGTAGTGCATATTTGGGTAACTTTATAGCGGCTAATTTGTAAGAGTGACAGTTTTCTCAGACAGGGATTTTTCTCTATCATCTTTACTTGCCCTTTGCCTTACTAGGTACTGCTAGTACCTTTTTTCTTATACCACCATCTGAGACACCTCTTTTTCTTTGAAATACTGTATCAGCAAATATAACAATGACAAGGATCCATCAAGAGATGATAATCTTGTGAGAGCTGCTGCAGTGGAGCCCTGGGAATGAAATAGACTTTTGGTTTAGAATCCTAGAACTGGAAGGGACTTTGAGAGGCCATCAAGTCCAGTCCTCTGCTCTCATGGCAGGACCAAGCACTGGGTTTATCTTGTATTCAAAGAAACTTCTGTCAGAACTTGTGGCTTTCTGGTGTTAAAACTACTGTAGTGAAGAGTTGAGTTGTTTTAATTTAGGAGTTATCTAGAAAAGTACACTTATTATTGAAGTAAATTAGTAAACTCATATAGTGAAAATGATGCAGTCCCCTTATTTAGATGCACATAAACTGATTTACTAATGTTGATTTATTTATATTATGTACATGAAAAAGTAAATAGGACAATATTAGGGATATGAAAATAAACTCACTTTAATATTATGGGTGTAGCTGTTTAGGTAAGCTCTGCCATTTTATTTTTACCCTATTCTCCCCTCCTCCACTTCGTTGAATGTTGGACTTCTCATTTTGGAGATGAGTACCTCATTTTCCTTTTCTGCCTGTTGCTACAAAGTCTGTAGTATCTTCAGGCTATTGTTCAGTTGGGTTCCATTCTCCTGAGTGTTTATTGCCCACTTAATTTTGGTGTTGCTTACTGTGAGAAATCAGACTCTCACACACACACCTGCTCGTGGCTATAGTTGCTTTGTAATGTTCTGTTTTTATTTCCCTCATCTGGGCCCTGTCACACTGTCTAGAGTGTCTTACAACTGTGAGTGCCTGTCTTGGGATAGACTGTCAGAAAGAAAGGGCAGATATCCCAAACTGCTGGCACGTCCTATAATTAGGTTTCACTGAGCCAGTAACAAATGTGAACTCCTGAATCAATATTCAGGTCAGACCTCCTTTGTCCACACCTTTGGGACCCGAGTCATCCCAAACAATGGGGTTTGTTGGATGAGGGGAGGTCTAGGCTCCCTACCTGGCTGTAGGCTGCCAGATGGGGCTGTGCTTCCTGCTGCCTGCCGCTTCCTCCAGCCCTCCACCAGGCATGCCTGGCCAGAGCTGCGTCCCCTCACTGCGCCAGCCCCTGATTTTTTTTTTTTCAGTTTTGATATATGGATTTATATGATTATGATATTTTCAGTCTTATTTTCTGTACCTTTCCTAGTAGTTCAGGGCTAATTATATGGGACTGGCTAGCTCCAGGCTTCCTGCCCTTAAAGGCCATCCTATTACACCCACAAATTTTATCACAGTTAAATTTTCCGCAATGAAGTGCTCAACAAAGACATGAAGCAGCTATATAAAGAGGTACTTTTTTAAGATTACTTTGTCAAAAAACAAAACAGTCCACAGAAAATCCTTCCTCGAGTCCGAGATGGGCCTGCAATCAGCAAGAAGCACTACTGCTTAAAGATTGATGCTTCATGGTTGTAGCGAAAGAATTTCCACAGATGAGTTTAAATCAGTATGTTAGTGCATTTAAATCATAAAATGAAACTCCCTTTAGACTGATTAGTTTGTTTTTATCTTCTAAGTTGAATAAAGTACAAAAGATAAACAAAAAAATATTGATTATATTACATTTTAAACCTCTTTCAGTTTTAAATCTAAGGCAAATTGGTAAATAAATTCAAAAATCTATGTTAAAAGTATGTTCAGGCTGTCAAGTCTAACACTAAAAAGTTAAGAAATGGGAGACTGAAGGTTGTGTGTGCATCCTTTATACAGCTCCATTATGTTTATCCTTTATATTAAGTGCTGTTTAGTCAGACTCTGATGGTTACAGCATGCTTAATGCAGAGGAATTCTTTGGAGATTTAGATTGCAAACTATAAAAACCCCTCTGCTGATAATGTGTAAATGGACATTTTTTTTGGAGGCCTCGTAACTTGACATTTTTCCAGAGGAACAGCAAAAGGCACATCTAAGACACTAGGGTAATGCCTGTGCTAAATTTTAAGTTCTTGCTCCAAAACATGGAGGTGCAGAACTTCTTAAGAAAAATTACAAAAATTAACATGAGGGGAAAAGGCACATCTCTCCACCCTCAAAAATGGCTTTACAATTTATGCCAAAATTAAATACAATTTTTTTGCTTGAGGCATACATGTGGCATGGAAGATTTTGTCTTAAATTGTTAATACTTGTTAAAGCTATAAATCAGACAGTCTTTAATGAGAAGAGTTGGTGAAACTGAACTATAGAGTTGCTACCTGTGCTGTTTATAATACAAATAAGGAAAATTATTTTTTTTAAAAAGACAGTATACTAGATTTACCTGGTGTTGTTCAGGCCCCTACTCATTTTTTTTAATAAAATGAGAATACAGTATACATGCTTCATTTAAATCATTGCTCTAGGATGGGGTTGGGGTTCAGCATTCAAGCTGCCCCAGGGAGAGAGGACTACTGTAGCCCTCTCTCACTGCAGCTGCTTATGGCCAGGTGCAAAGTACCTTTCCATGGATGCTGCAGCTCCACTGGGTACAGCTGTGGGAAGGGTGCATGTCCCCCGGTTGGGGCAGATCCAGGTTCACCTGTCCCCTGGGCTCCCCAGCCAAAGTGAGAAATAAACTGTTCTCTTCCCTCCTCTCTCCCTGACAAAGGGGAACAGTCAGCAATATTACCATAAGAATCAAGGGTGGGGCAGAGCTTCTGCCCCCCTCCAAGGGTGTCTGGTAGGGAGTGGGAAGCTTAGGGCCAAGGCTGTCCCAGATGGGAGGCCAGCCCCTTATATCTGCTTGGTTATTGTGTGTCTCTTCTGAATGGTTTTCTGGGAAGCAATCCCATTCTAGGCACATCCCATTTTCCTGGCACAACCAAACCCTTATCTTGCTTTCAGTTATGACAAAGAGGAAGCTGTATACCAAATTTGATTGTCCTAGCTCTTACCATTGAGGGACGAGTTCTTGAATAAACAGACAAACTCTCTGAAATAAATAGCAAATAAGCCAACAGTGTTACTTTACATTTGTCTTGTGGGTGATCTTGAATCGGATGTGCTTGATAATTACTCTTGTGGAGATTGCATACTAGTGGTGCAGTGCTGTATGCTCTGCAGAATAAACAGGAAGATGTGGTCCCAAGCTCAAAGGGCTTAAAGTGTAAATTTAGGCATGACAGTGACAGTAACAAACAGTAAGTGAATAGACATGGTGAAGAAAGCTGAGTTCTACAGAAATAAAATGACTTGGTTGCTCAGCATATATGTTTATCATAGTGGTTAATTAACTTTTTTGTTTTAATATGTGCACGTGACAGCATGAAAATAGTTAAGGTTGCATTTTCTGAATATTGGGGGTGAAATGCTGGCCCTATTGAAGTCATTAGAAGTTTTGCCATTGACTTCACTGAAGCCAGGATTTTCATCCTAGAGTCTTTAAAAGAGTTAGCATAATTCAGTGAAACTGGTTATCTATTTACTGTTAAATTACTGGGTGCAGCATGTTACTTAGCTGCCCAGCTTTTCAGTACTGGTTAATGTCTCTTCTTGGTAAGCTATATCCTTTAGTATTTCTCTCAAACTCTCTGAAGCAAATGCATTGAAATCCATATAAAATGTAATTAATTTGATTTCATTTTTTTCCAGCAATTTTTTTTATATTCTATCAGGTAAAAATTAAAAGAAACAAACAAAAAATGTCTTAACAGAAGCATGCTGCTTCCAATGGGCAGATGAGTGTGGTCCTTGCTGGCAAGTAGTACATTGTCTCAGATGGAGCGGAGAGATTTGTAACTCTGATTCATTAGACCCAAGAAAATAATTTTCTGTAATAGAGAGCCTTCTTGCAGAAATATGGACACAGTTTTCTTGTACTGAACAGTCTGTGACTAATTGTGGGCCAAGTCACAGTCAGTACTCATCTTCTTTAGCTCCCCTCTCCGCCCCCCCCTTGCTGGCTCCTCTTGAAAGCATGTCCTTCCTTGACTTTAGTGATACCCTCCTCTCCTAGTTCTCTTCTTTCTTCTTGAATTGTACTTTCAGTTTTTCATTAAGAGGGGTATTGCTAACTCTTGATAAGGATCCCATAGGGCTCCTTCCTTGGTCCATTTCTTTTCTCCTTCTGTATGTTATCCCAGGGTACTGTTAAAGCCATATATCATTTTATAATGATGACTCACAAGTCTGCCTCTCTATTTTAAACTGTTAATTTTGCCTAAAACCATATATTGGCCTGTTTCTTTGACATCTCCTTGTGGATATTCCAGATGTCAACTTAAATTCCACATAGCCAAAGCAAAGTTTGTGATCTTTGCCTCTAAGCCTTGGAATTTCCTTACTTCTTCCATTATTGTGGATACAACCATCTTTTTCTCACCTATTTGAGCCTGTAATCTGAGAGTCACCTTGGACTCAGTCCTGTCTCTACCCAAGTAGGTTGTGAGGCCTTTTCTCTGATCACATGACCAGAACTGTTATCCAGGATATTGTCATCTTGTTGTGACTATTGCATCATTATCATCTTTACCCTAGACTCTAATAACCATGACCCCCCTCAAATCTATTCATAATGCAGCTGCTACGATCTTTATGGCTCATAGTTCTGACCAAATAACCTTACATTAGCTCCTCATTTTCCATCTACCAGTGGTGATCTCCCAAAAACCTTCATAGTTCTGCATGTGCTGTCCCTGAAGCATGGAAAAAAAATCAGTAAAGCAATTACCTAATCTTCTCCCAAATCCCTCTTTCAGATTGTCCTGTTAAAATCGCTGTGACTGTGATAGGTAAGAGATGGTCAGTGAGTACTGCTTATGGTTAAAAATATGCTTGTTTTATTATTACCATGGCCTTTCATCTGTTTCTCCCACCTTTTGTGGCTTATCACATACTATAGTTGTAAACTCATTGGTAGTAGTACTAGCTTTTTATATCATGCTAGTAGATTTACTGGCGTTGCTTGGGTCCGTAATTTGGGAACTCCATTAAGGGTATTTTATTTTGTCATCTCTATAAACTCTTATTTGCTGTGTTTTAACAAAAAAAGGGCTATAGTCAATTTGGTTTCCAAAAAACATTTTCTAGTTTTCAAACCTTAGGCATTGATTCAGTTATGCCTATGCTATGGAGCACTACTCCAAATTCTCGTTTTTATCTCTTTTCTGTAGCATTTATTGAGAAGCAATCCTATTCCATGTCCATTCTATTTTTTGTGGCTCTTCTCGATTCAGTCTGTATCATCACTTGTTCAATTATGTCAACGTCGAGGACTCTACTTGCTTGGGTGGTTCTATCTCTCTTCAGTTTGGTTTTATGAGAAGCAATCCCATTGTGGGCACATCTTGTTTTCCTGGCACAACCAAAGCCTTACCTTGCTTTAAGTTATAATAAGAAGAAGTTGTTTACCAAATTTACTCTTACTATTTAGGAGGAGTTCTTGATCAAACAGAGACAAGCTCTCGAAAATATATATATTAGATTAGAAGATTTACCCAGTGTTGCTCAGGTCCTTAACTCAATTTTTTTCTTCATTTGAATCATTGCTTTGGGGTGGTGCTGGGAATGAAGGGTTCAGTATGTAGGCTATCCTGGGGAGAGAAGTTCCTCTCCATGACAACTGTAGCTCCCTTGGGCACAGCCAGGGGAGGGGGATGCATGTCTCTTGGCAGGGGCAGGTCCACATTAGTCTGCCTCCTGTGCTCCCCAGCTAGATTCAAGAATGTAGCAAACTGTGCACTTTCCACTCACTCCTAAAGGAAGGGCAGTAGCCAGTAATGTTCCTGTACCAGTTGAGGCGGGAGGGGTAGGATGGTGCACAACCCTTATCTTGCATTTGGTGGTCCTAGCTCTTACCATTTAGGAGGAGTTCTTGAATAGACAGACAGACGGGCTTGCTCACTCACAAGCTCTCTCAAATATATAGCACATCTGTCGTGTAATGAGGTTGTGCTTAGAGTCTCTAGGTGGTACTAAATAATATATTGATTTGAGCATACAGAACACGTGATGCCAAAGGTCATGAGTCTGTGTGAGTAGGAGCACTGTTTGAATATCAGTGCTGTTAAATATGAGGTTGCATAAATACCCTGTTTAAGAAATGGAAGATGCATTGTAATTTATTCTTGAAGAGGAGGTAAATAGCTGGTACCCAGGGCTGTTGTGGGAGTAGATGACAAACATTGTCTCTCAACCAGCTGGCATAAGTTGGCATGAGCAAAGGAAATGTGAGAAATGATCTGGAGACATCACATAACAGTTGTATGTTTGGCTTTTTTTTTTCTCTTTTAATCTTTCAGTTGGCGGGTCTGGGGTAGCACGATTCTCCTCCTTAGTGATCTATCCATGCCTACACTAGCAATTGGCAGGAGAAAATGGATTTGTGCTTTTTCAAATAACATAAATGTTTTGTGCATAAACTTATTTTTCCAGCATTTTATTTTATTTGCCTTAAAATGGGAACTGCAAGTCTTTTGTTAAATGAACTATGAAAGGAAGAGGTGTGTAACTTGACTAAATGTATCTATGTACACTGAGCTAAAATGCTGTTAATTGCCAAATGTGAGAAGCTAAATACTCCTCGCTGAATGACAACTCATGCACTAACTTCCACTATGCCAGTAACACGATAGCATTGTTGTCTAATCTGTGGCTCTTGAGGGTGACTATGTTGAAAAGAAAAATTGTATTTGATTATGAACTGAAGATGTGCTCTCTGAGCTTCACGCTATAATTTTTCAGCTGAAATATTTTAATCAATCTTGTCATGATGGGAAGGTGGTAAGGAGTATGGCCTCCTATATCTCTGCGACCTACATAATATGTCTGTTATGAGCAAGGGGCACTCAAAGCAATTTTTTGGTCGATTCCTTGCTGCCTCTTCTCAGGCCACTTGCTCTGCTGCAAAGAAAAGTAGACTCACTATGGCCTGGCCTACACTAAAGGGGACAATTGACTTAAGATACACAACTCCAGCTATGTTAATTATGAAAATTGTGTTTTGGGGCCATCCACACAGCAGGAGGTCAAAGACAATGTTCCCTGAAATTTTTTCCACCCTTGTGCGGAATTCTGCTGTTAATTCTGTCAGCTAGCTACAGTTTCCAAATGGTCATCTGGGAATAACTAGAACACAGGAGTCTCCTGCCATTTTTTGTCTCCTCACTTAATGTGCCTCCTATGCCAGCATTTGCAAAGAATGAGCTTAAATGGCAGCATTATGCTTCTCTTGGAATTCCCATGCTGGAGGAATCACTAACAAGTGACTCATGAGTAGCTTCCACATTTGTTAAATTGAGATTAATTAACAAATTGAATAGTCAATGGGATTTCCACTGACTATTAGATTAGTCGATAAGGGCGCCTCTGCCTTCCCGCTGGCCCCACGCTCCCTGTAGTGCCTCAGCCTTTGAAAAGTACAAGAGTCCCAGTGGGACTCTTGTACATTTCAAAAGCAGACTCTCAGCAGAATTGGTGCGAGTGGAGACTGCTTCAGTCCTCGCTCTTGCTGTTTCCCACTGCCTCTACCTCTCCTGACCCCTGCGAAGATGGTATTGGAGGGGAATCGGCTTTTAAGCAGGCTCCCCCAATCACCAGCTCCTGTTCCTCCCATCTCGTGCTGCCTCTCTCTAATGGTGGCAGCAAGCAGGGGGGAAATGACTAGTCGCATCACCAATTGATTATCTGATAAGCTTATGCTTATTGGAAGTTGACTGGTTGCTTACATCCCTAGTTTGTCTACATGTAAATTAGGTGTTTGTTTTGAACTGTACTATACTCAACAACAGTCTCAGCAAAACGCTAATCAAGTAATCACAAAATCTCCAGGGGAGGTTCTGTACAGGACAAGGGAAGCAGTGAAGCTTATCCATATGCAAAGTAAGACGATGGGTTGTTGGACTATAACTGCAGGGATAGAGACAAACTGCATCTTTCTACTGAGGAGTCAAGAAGATGCTATGATTTGTCTGAGGAACAGAAGACTAGACAAGCTTGCCTGTAATATATTGGAGTCTCTTCTATACCTTCAATTCTTACTAGAAAGGTAGCTTTTCAACTTGATCTGTAATTTGTTCTCCTTTCAGTCCAAACCTGGGTATTTCCCCCTACTATGTGACAAGGTGCACTTTTTAGATATTTAACTTGTACTCAAGTGGCATCTAAAATCAGCTCTAATAATATGTTCTGACATCTTCTGGCAAGTCACTTAAAGAGCACTGTTAGTTTTAAAAATGTAAATGTGCAGTCTTGCTTCGTTACTAACTTTGCCAAGGAAGACACCCCATCAGGTCTCCTGCATTCTAGCTCAGCTCAAGGAGTGGAGTGGGGTTTAGTGGGTTATAAAAGGGAGGAGGGAGAGATACAGATGGATTCTATATAAGGATATCAGTATGGTCATACTGGGTCAGCCCAAAGGTCCATCTAGCCCAGTTCTGCCACAGAGAAGTGGAGCAACTGGGCAGGCCTGGGAGATGTCCACAGAGCAGAGGCTGCTGTGTTGCTCCACTGCCACCACAGTGAGTGCAGGAGATCCAGTCTTTGCTGCAACCCTGCGCCAGGTCTCCTGGTAATCCCTGAGGCCATGTCTCTTGGGGAAAGGGCCTAGAGCAGTGTTTCCCAATTTTGTTTGGCCACGGAACCCTTTTAAACTCGAAGAATTTAGAGGAAACCCTATAGCCGGGCCTAGGGTACCCAGGGGAAAATTTGTCAAGCAAAGAAAAAGAAGAAGAAAAAAAAAAGAGCTTCCGGATCTGGGTGCCACGACTCCCCCAAGGAAGACCGTCTGGAGCTGAAAAAGTAGACCAAACAAGTAAGGATGATGATAATGAACAAATGCTAAATAAGGTCATGAGATCAACATTTAGTTTAATTGCACATATTTAAAAACAAAAATAACATTTAAAGTGTACGAAAAAATAAAGCTCAAAATCTAATATGAATTATATTGGCGGTTGTCAATGTGAAGAGTGGTTTTTCTTTTCTTGGCAAATTCTTTTTATATTTCATTTAATACTAAAAAGTTGGATTTGCATATCTGGTGCTATATTCAGTCGATTTCTGTATTTTGTTTTTGTTGTTGCATAATTTGAGAACCCAGTTTAACACAAGTATATGCTGGTGAAGGGTAACAACTGATGAATTGCACGTCTCGATAAAGCTGAATATTCTTGACATAAGCCACCCCAAAACGTAATCAGAGAGACTTTTTAAAATGTTTGTATTAATTGGCCATCTGAAGTGATTTCAATTAGGTTTTCATAATCTTGCATAGAAAAACAATCTTGCATAGGGTGTCTGGCCAGTCCCCTGCTGTCTCCGTGCTCCCCACGGTGTTTCAAAGCGGCAGCGCCACATGGAGCCCGGGGTCAGCTGGGGACCCCAGGCTCCGTGTGTCACTGTTGCTTTGAAATGCTGCAGGGAGCCCGGTGTCAGGCTCCACGTGGCATTTCAAAGCAGCAGCGCAGCATGGAGCCTGGGGTCAGCGGGGGAGTGCCCAGATGACCCTGGGCTCCATGCAGCGCTATCACTTTGAAGCATGCCCTCCGCTTCTCCCCCCCACCTTCCTCCCTCTTTCTGATAGAAGCAGCAAGCGGGGGGGGGGGGTAGAAGGGGGGGGAGGCAAGCAAGCAACTAGCGTGTCAACTATCGGATAAGCATTTGCTTATCGGATAGTTGACTAGTTGTTAATATCCTTAATTGATACTGTCATTTATAAACATATATAGATACATATTTGGCATTTGTTCACAGAGAAAGTGTCACTTCGTGAACCTTGAAGGACATTAGTAGATTTAATATACAGTGGTATGCAATTTTTTGAAAAGCAATAGGAAAACTGGCTAAGACCAATGATCAAAATATCTAATGGTCAAAATATTTTTTTTATAAAAGGCTGGAAATTAGGGTTCTATGTCCACATTAGGCACCTAAAAATCTGATATATATATTTTTTTCATCCAGCGCCTTCCATTAACCTTACTGGGAGGTAGTGAGTTCCTAGCTCTTGTGAAAATCAGGTCACTTATTTAGGTCCTCTTACTATGGATTTAGGTTACTTAGGCGTTCGGTTTAATTTTGAAAATCTTGGTCAATATATTGTGAATGAAATAGGCAATGCTACTTGCAGCTGCTTGGCATGCAGATAGAAGTGATTGAAAAAAATGAGGAGTACCGGTTCTTTCGAAAATGTTTTTTTCCCCGAAAGAACTGCGTCTAGACTGCGCTTTCACTTTTGAAAATCCCTTTTTCGAAAAAACGCTCGGATGTGAATATGCAAATGAAGCATGGGATATTTAAATCTGCACTTCATTTGCACTTTTGATTTGCCTAATTTACATTCCTCTTTCGAAAGAGGAATGTAGTCTAGACACAGCCTCAGAGGCAGCAAGCGGGGGAAGTGGTGAGAGTTCTTCAAAGCAGCAGCACCGCGAGGAGCCAGGGGTCAGACCCCGGGCTGTATGCGGCGCTGCCACTTTGAAATGTCGCATACAGCCAAGGGCCAGCTGGGGTGTCCCCAGGCCGCACGTGGCATTTCAAAGTGGCAGCACCATGTGGAGCCTGGGATCAGTTGGGGCTTTCAGGCTCTTTCCACAGGCTCTGTGGTGGTGAATGCTTTGGAAGGGACCTCACAAGGAAGAAACCGCAGGGGAACACCATCTGCTGGAAGGCATGGGATGCGTAGTCCTAGGGATGGGGGTTCCACGACCACCACCCTCAAAAGAAGACGACGGGTGGTGATGGTCGGGGACTCCCTCCTAAGAGGGACTGAGCCATCCATCTGTTGTCTAGACCTGGAATCTCGAGAGGTGTGCTGCTTACCGGGAGCTTGAATTCAGGATGTGACTGAGAGGCTTACCAAGCTGATCAATCCTTCGGATCGCTACCCCTTCCTGCTTCTCCACGTGGGAACTAACGATACGGCAAGAATGACCTTGAGCGGGTTACTGCGGATTATGTAGCGCTGGGAAGAAGGACCCAAGAATTCAGAGCGCAAGTGGTGTTCTCGTCCATCCTCCCTGTTGAAGGGAAAGGACTGGGCAGGGATCGTCGATTGAGGAAGTAAATGCGTGGTTGCACAGGTGGTGTCGCAGAGAGGGCTTTGGTTTCTTCGACCATGGGACTCTGTTCCGGGCACAAGGATTGTTAGGAAGAGATGGGATCCACCTAATGAAGAGAGGAAGGAGCATCTTCGCGGGCAGGCTTGCAAACCTAGTGAGGAGGGCTTTAAACTAGGTTCGTTGGGGGACGGTGACCAATACCCTGAGGGGAGTGGGAAAGTCGGATACCGGGAAGGAATGCAAAGAGGAACGAGCAAGAAAGGAGAACCCCTGATTCGAATGGAGAAGATGGGGCGAGCAACTGGTTATCTGAGGTGTTTGTACACAAATGCGAGAAGCCTGGGCAACAAACAGGAAGAACTGGAGGCCCTGGCCCAGTCCAAGAAATATGATTTAATTGGGATAACAGAGACTTGGTGGGATGACTCGCATGACTGGAGCGCTGTCATGGAAGGGTATAGACTGTTCAGGAAGAACAGGCAGGGGAGAAAAGGAGGAGGAGTTGCACTATACATCAGAGCAATCATAGTGATCTCTTAACTCCAGTATATAGAGGGAGAAAAACCTGTTGAGAGTCAATGGGTTAAGTTTAGAGGTGCAAACAACAGCAGTGATGTTGTGGTTGGTGTCTACTACAGGCCACCAAATCAGGTGGATGAGGTAGATGAGGCTTTCTTCGGACAACTGAGAGAAGCTTCCAGATCGCAGGCTCTGGTTCTTGTAGGGGACTTTAATCACTCTGACATCTGTTGGGAAACCAATACGACAGTACACAGGCAATCCAGGATGTTTTTGAAGAATGTTGGGGATAACTTCTTGGTACAAGTGATGAAGGATCCGACCAGGAGCCGTGCGCAGCTTGACCTTCTGCTCACAAACAGGGAGGAACTAATAGGGGAAGTAGAGGTGGGTGACAACCTGGGAAGCAGTGATCATGAGATGGTAGATTTCAGGATCCTGACCAAAGGAAGAAAAGAGAGTAGTAAAATACACACCTTGGACTTCAGAAAAGCAGATTTTGACTCCCTCAGAGACCTGATGGGCAGAATCCCCTGGGATGCTAACATGAAGGGGAAAGGAGTCCAGGACAGCTGGCAGTACTTTAAAGAAGCCTTATTGAAGGCAGAGAAAGAAACCATCCCGATATGTAGCGAGAGAGGCAAACGTGGTAGGAGACTGGATTGGCTTACAGGGGAAATCCTTGGTGAACTTAAGCACAAAAAGGAAGCTTACAAAAAGTGGAAACTTGGACAAATGACCAGGGAGGGGTTTAAATGTATAGCTCGAGAATGCCGGGGGGTTATCAGGAAGGCGAAAGCGCAAATGGAATTGCGACTGGCTAAGGATGTGAAGGATAACAAGACAGGTTTCTACAGGCATGTTAACAAGAAGAAGGTGATCAGAGAGGGTGTGCGGCCCCTACTGGATGAAGGAGGTAACCTAGTGACAGATGATGTGGGGAAAGCTGAAGTACTCAATGCTTTCTTTGCCTCTGTATTCACGGACAAGGTGGGCTCCCGGGCTAATGCGCTAAGTGACGCAAGATGGGATGAAGATTGACAGCCCTTAGTGGGTAAAGAACAGGTTAGGAAATATTTAGAAAAGCTAAACGTACACAAATCCATGGGTCCGGACTTAATGCGTCCGAGGGTACTGAGGGAGTTGGCAAATGTCATTGAGGAGCCTTTGGCCATTATCTTTGAAAAGTCGTGGAGATCAGGAGAGATCCCGGATGATTGGAAAAAGGCAAATGTAGTGCCCATCTTCAAAAAAGGCAAGAAGGACGATCCAGGGAACTATAGGCCGGTCAGTCTTACCTCGGTTCCTGGAAAAATCATGGAAGGGATCCTTAAGGAATCCATTTTGAGGCACTTGGAGGAGAGGAAAGTGATTAGGAATAGTCAGCATGGATTCACAAAGGGCAAGTCGTGCCTGACCAATCTGATTAGCTTCTATGATGAGGTAACTGGTTCTGTGGACATGGGAAAGTCAGTGGATGTGATATACCTTGACTTTAGCAAGGCTTTTGATACGGTCTCCCACAATATTCTTGCCAGCAAGTTAAGGGAATGTGGATTGGATAAGTGGACGGTAAGATGGATAGAAACCTGGCTAGAAGGCCGGGCCCAGCGGGTAGTGATCAACGGCTCGATGTCAGGATGACGGTCGGTTTCTAGCGGAGTGCCCCAAGGTTCGGTTCTGGGACCAGTTTTGTTCAATATCTTTATTAATGACCTGGATGAGGGGATGGATTGCACCCTCAGCAAGTTTGTGGATAACACTAAGCTAGGGAGAGAGGTAGATACGCTGGAGGGCAGGGATAGAGTTCAGAGTGACTTAGACAAATTGGAGGATTGGGCCACAAGAAATCTGATGAGGTTCAACAAGGACAAGTGCAGAGTCCTACACTTGGGACGGAAGAATCCCAAGCATTGTTACAGGCTGGGGACCAACCAGCTAAGTAGTAGTTCTGCAGAAAAGGACCTGGGGGTTACAGTGGATGAGAAGCTGGATATGAGTCAACAGTGTGCCCTTGTAGCCAAGAAGGTTAATGGCATATTAGGTTGCATTAAGAGGAGCATTGCCAGCAGATCCAGAGATGTGATTATTCCCCTTTATTCGGCTCTGGTGAGGCCACATCTGGAGTATTGTGTCCAGTTCTGGGCCCCCCACTACAAAAAGGATGTGGACGCATTGGAGAGGGTCCAGCGGAGGGCAACCAAAATGATTAGGGGGCTGGAGCATACGACCTATGAGGAGAGGCTGAGGGAGTTGGGTCTGTTTAGTCTGTAGAAGCGAAGAGGGGGGATTTGATAGCAGCCTTCAACTTCCTGAAGGGAGGTTCCAAAGAGGATGGAAGAAGGCTGTTCTCAGTAGTGACGGATGGCAGAACAAGGAGCAATGGTCTTAAGTTGTGGTGGGAGAGGTCCAGGTTGGATATTAGGAAAAACTATTTCACTAGGAGAGTGGTGAAACACTGGAATGGGTTACCTAGGGAAGTAGTGGAGTCTCCATCCGTAGAGGTATTTAAGTCTCGGCTTGACAAAGCCCTGACTGGGTTGATCTAGTTGGGATTGGTCCTGCCTAGAGCAGGGGGCTGGACTTGATGACCTCCTGAGGTCTCTTTCAGCGCTATGATTCTGTGATTCCCTGCTGACCCTGGGCTCTGTGCAGCGCTACTACTTTGAAACGCCGCGTGCAGCCTGATGCTGGGCTCCCCGCTCTGTTTCAAAGTGGTAGCGCTGCATGGAGAATGGGATCAGCGAGGGAGTCCCCAAGCTGATCCTGGGCTACACATGGCGCTTTCACCTGGTGGAGGCGCCCTATCGACTAATCAAATAGCTGATGCAAAATGCATTGACTATGCGATTAGTCAGTTACTCAATATTTAACATCCATAGCTTATAGTGTTTGTCTCTAGTTTACAGCTTGTACTCTATCTCTAGTGTTGGTAAGATGATTTCAGTAAATCCTGTTAGGTGCAGACTTTCCCTTTGGACATCATCTTTATTAGTAATAAATAGCCTTTGTAAAAAGCACATAATTAGTAATTTGCTTCTAAATTTAGGCGTTTACAGGAACATCTTTGTGGGGGGTTTTTAATGTGCTAATTTAAAATGATCAGTATTCTAATATAGCACTTTTTCAATGGGGTTGCCAAAAAAAAAAAAAATTCACACAGACCTTATTACTTCCATATTGCTTGTAAGAACCTTTTATCAGGGAAATTTGCGTGAACCTAGATGTCTGCACTTGCATCTAAAGGTGTGATTCCTATCTTGAGGAGACATACACTACCTGTCCAAGACCTTAGGCAGATATTTGGGCAGCTAGCCCATTTCCCTGCTCATGGTGCTGTGGCTGCATTCTTCTTTTAGTGGTCTAGCTATAGTTCCCCCTGTTCTTATACTCCTGCCTCAGGCTTCTTGGTACAGTTAAGTTTGGGGAGGAGAGTGGTCTCTCAGCCCTCCAGCTTAGATTGGTAGTGCACCTTGACCATATGCAGTGGCTCCGAGAAGTAGAGAGGACTCTATTTGCTCCTCTCAAAGCTCGCATTGTTTTTGGTCCCATAAAGGGTTTTGAGAAGTGAATAGGGGACTTCTCAGCCCATTTTTGCAAGGTAGCAGGATTCACATGCCAGATCCTGCTTCTCCTGAGCCTTGTGATTGACTTGCTACTGAACACCCTCCTGCCAAGCATTGTAGCAGAGCAAGAAAACACCATAAAAAGCAAATTAGTGTATGCTGAACTGTTAATTTAAAATAAACTCCAGTTGTGGATAACAAGGAGGGAGGGGGGAAAGGATATGGGATAAGAGGCAGAAGCTAGAAATGGAGCTTTAAATTTAAGGATAACAGAAGAATTTAATTAATCATGTAAAATAAACACCTAAAACCCAGATTTGCAGTGTGAATCTGTGTTAAGCTGTTCTAATTTTCTGGGAAGGCCGGAAGGGCTTGGCTAGATACTAAATGGAATTCTGTACAAAACTGAAGAAGTTAAGAGACTTTATACAGCATAAAACATGTTTTACGTACAGCTTACTTATTTTTCTTCATTTCCCTAATGAAAGTATAGTTGGTTTTTAAATACTTAAGAGTAGGATTGGAATTTGCATCTATGTGTTACGCTTATAAGAAGCACACAGGATCTTTTTAGGGGGAAAGGCAAGATGCCACATTTATTAAGAATACAGTAATTCCTCATTTAACACGTGCCCGCTTAACACCTTTTCGCGATGGCATGATTTTTTTTTTTTAGGGAACTTTTTTTTAATTACACGACCGTCCCCGGAATAACACGATTTCTCCAGTTGGCCCATCGCTAGCAGCTGCTCAGGGCTTCCCCCATCTCCCTGCAAAGCAGCAGAGGGTTCGCCGCTCGCCGCGCTGTTCCCCGCTGACTCCCCCTCGCCAGATGCCTTGCCCCCTCTCCTCCGCCCCCTTGTGGGCCAGCGGCTGGGTTTCCCCAGCCAGCCTGTCGCCGGCAGCTGTGCGGGACTTCCCTCACCTCCCTGCAAAGCTGCGGAGGGTTCGCCGCTCGCCGCGCCGTTCCCTGGCGACCTGCCCCCCTCGCCGGACGCAGTACGGGTCCTGGAGGACCTGTCACAGGGGCATACTCCCAACCCAATCCCCCTCCCCTCTCCTCCTCTTCCCCAGAGCCAAACACCTCCCCTACCTGCTGTAACCCGGTCTCCTTTCTCCCCCAACCTTATGTCCCGGTCCCAACAGACACCACCGCATGAAATGCAACTCCCACCTTTTCCATTATTTTCAGTGGGAAAATTGATCCCGCATAACACGTTTTCACTTAACACGATCATTTTCTGAAACATCTATAGTGTTAAATGAGGAATTACTGTACAATGTCAAAGCAGTTAGCAGTTAGCATAGGCTTCATAAAGACAATCCCCCCCCACACACACATACACACAGAGGTCCTGCAGATGGTGTATAGTTACCAGTCTCTTGTGGCTCAAGTCAGTCTTACTGGCCAGGCAAGACTGACTGAGTGAAGAATCGGGGTCTTTTGATTGCTATTTGAGGCTCCTCTGAGGCTTGGTTTGCAGGACTGAACCCAGAATTATAAGAAGTGGTGCTCTTGCACATGTAAGTTCCCATTGGAGTCTGTGGGTATTGCTGTGTCATGCTGCAATCATTCATCCTTAAAAGGTGTTAATCTCAGAGTTTTCCACAGTTATCCTTTGATGGCTATTGTTAGTGTTTCCATCCTTGTCTATTGTGTCTCACTCTTGGGGGTGTCTGCCTGTCTCCAGGGGTTTGTCAGTTCTGCTAGTTTAATTCAGCCTCGGGTACAGTGGGTGTTCCTTGGTTATTTTCAAGGTTTCCACTTCTTCTTGACCAATTGGGCATCTGTGATGACTTTCACGCTTACACACATTCTTCATTCACACCAAACAATTTACAGAGCATTCCAGATAAGGATTACATAGTTACTAGAAGACACAACTTAGTTTACAATGCAGACATTGTCGTCTACTCATGAGAAACAAGGTGAAATAGAAGCATACAGATCTCATAAGGAAATCATTATACTTTTAACTTACATTTATATACGTATACTAAAATGCTACATTTTTGCTACATGTCTCAATACAGGATTAATATAACAGTTTTTTAAACTTTGTGGCATATTGCAAGGAATATACTGATGGATTTCAGGGAATTTTTTGTAAGTTTCTAATAAGGATATAAAGGTTTGATAAGGTAACCATGTAGCTGCTAAAAAACTTAGTGGTTACATGGTTATACATGCTACAGGCTCTGCAGTATAAACACAGTTGTGTTTGGAATGGGCAACAGAAATGGCTGTGCCGCCTGAAATGCTAGAGACCTTCTGTTCATGTGCCAGATGGGGTGTCCTGCTGTCACCTTCCCCTTTTGACTACCTGCCCCAGGCCTACCATTTAGTTCTGTGGTGTCCAACCAGTTCTGAAGCAGTGTCTACTGCTCTAGTGAACTAGTCACACTCAGCTGGCCAAATAGCCACATTGTTCAAACCAGCTAGCCACATATGGCTAGTAGCTAGCATGTTGGACACTATGGATTTAGTTTGACGGGTTGGTACTCTGTTCTGCTATCAACACTCCCTTCTTCCCTCCAACTTAAAAAGGCTTGCTCGCCTAGTGGTCCCCCTCATACCAGCCTAGAGACACTGTCACCAGTTAGTGGAGACCTGTACATCTCAAGAGCTATAAGGGACACATTTTCCAACTGACTAGCAGTGTAAGATCTCGTATTGCTTACAGGTCTGAGGGAACGCCTTGGTAACATTTTGGTATTGTGTTACTGGCACAAAGTTCTCGAATTGACATATGGACAATGAGACTTCAAGCCTAAGCTATAAATGACTGAAAAAATAGTGTGCACACCCTGTATTTTAAATTTCAAGCTGTTTAATCAGTTTATGGAATTAAATGTGGCCCAGCAGATTTCATACACAGCCAGGATCAGTCCTGAGGCTGTAGCTGATGTCAGAGTGTGGATGCTGGTGCTTTGAGCTTGCCTACCTACAGAAATAATTTGTAATTACTGTATTAAAATGCAATTATGATTTAATGATGTTAAAATATTATTTGATCTCTCTCTTTGTGTTGAAATTCACTCTCAAATTTAATTTAGTGCTTATGTTAGTAAGTGACAAATAGACCTGGTTTGAGCCAGGCAGAGTAGAATATGTTGGCTGAGAACATCAGAAGTACTGTTTTGAGCCAATCTAGGTTTCCAGGATTTCTCTGTTTGTCAGAGGCTAGAAATGGATAAAAGGGAGGGATCACTTCATGATTGCCTGTTTTGTTCCCTTCCTCTGGGGCATCTGGCATTGGCCACTGTCAGAAGACAGGATAGTGGACTAGATGGACCTTTGGTCTGACCCACTATGGCTGTTCTTATATAGGTGAAAAAAATAAATGTGCTTCACTTACTCTCCTTGGCTATGCTTTGAACGTGCACTTACAAATAGGATCACATTATCAGTACAATGTTGAATTCCTTAGTGTCAGCAGATGCTAGCTTTATTCCCATTGAACTGGGTTTGGCTTCAGTGGTGTCTTGGATTGTTTGGTGGGAATCTTGTTTGTAACAGGAATGCAGAATACAGCACTGTAACTTTAAGAAAATGTAAATTTAATACCCATCAAAAGTATGGGAGGGAGCGGTTGAAGGCTGAAGTCCTGTACTGAACAGAAGTGAAAAGATAAGTGATACTGTTTTCTCAACTGTTACTTGGAAGGTTAATTAAATCTCCCTGCCAATTCAATCCTTTAATGAGATTACAATAAAGATGTCAAATGTGGTGGTCATGGTATTTGATATAGTCACTTCTTCATTGGAAAGGGCATAACACATTTTGATTAGCTCATTATTATTGTATTTTATAATAATATTGTACACAATAATATTGTATTGCAATACTCAGACGTATGCTAGACATATCATAGTATGAATAAAAAGACAAAGTACCTTTTCTGAAGTTTTAACAGTTTAATTTAGACATAATACATGTGGGAACAAGAGGAAATCAGAGGACAAACGGAAATTATAACTAAAGAATTATGTGGCTAAATAGTGAATTATGGGTATACTAGTTAGAGGACTTTTCAAAATATAAATAAAACCTACAGGGTTTACAGAAGTTTGATTTTTGTTTTGTTTTGATTACCCTTTTTGTATGCCCAGGCAGAAATGGACCTTCAGGAGGATTAAAATGAGGAGAAATGTTTCTCTCCATAATTTTGACTTGAATATAGCAATGGATTTATTGTTACTGTAGTAATGAGAATCTATTCTACAGTGTATTAAACAACTAAAATATAATTTTAATTAACCAATCTTAGCTTTATCACATGCTAATTACACAGCAGATATTGCAGGTTGCCAGTTCAAATCCAGTCAAGCTTCATAATGATAGAAAACTACAATGCGATTGTTACTGGTGGGTTAGTCCAGTTTCAAAGGACTGTAAATGAACTGTAACTGTAGTTGTAACTAGAATTCATATACAAGTTTGACACTATCAATTTAGGCTTGAATAAAGATATTAACTGGTTAACTCACTACAAAGGCAATTTCCCTTGCCTTTGATATTCACATTTACACATCAAAAGCTATGAATGGGATACATTCAGCCTGACTCAATTAGTTTAATTAATACTGGTCCTACAATTGATGGGTAACTGCTTTTGCTGTTATATATACTCTGGATTCTGTAATTTCGATTCCATCTCATCTGATTAAGTGGGTTTTATCCACAAAGTTCTTCATATATTATATTTGTTAGTCTCTAAGGTGCCGCAGGACTACTCATTTTTAGTTACTAACATAGCTACCCCTCTGAGAATTTATAAATTGCTGAGTCGTAGCATATTTTAAAAGCATAGGAACCGAATGAAAGGAAAGGATAAATCCTTGATTTATTTTCTGACACATGTAAAATCATAGAACATGCTATGGGCTCCTGGATTTCCAAATTCATAGGTAACAGGATTATTCTTCAAAATAGTTTTCTTTGGCAAAGACATATAAAATGCTATAATAAATGAGGCTGAATCCCAATTGCTTTTAGGAACTGGGTATTTTTGTACCAGTCATTTGTAGATGATTTGGAGTGTCCCTCTTTTTAAACAAGTATAAGTTAGCTTTTTTTTGGATGTGAAGGTGGAAAGGATTACATGAAAGTGTATTTGAGCCTGCAGCATTAACTTAATTTTTTGCAGGGATTTTTGAGAGAGAGAAAATGTCAGAATTTTCCACATGTTGGAAATAGTCTTTGAAACAATTGGTGTTCTATAATCTTCTGAGGAGCTTTCTAGGCACCATCACCCAGTTAAGTTTCTTGAACTTTGATGAACATTCAAACCTTGGTGGGGAAATGCAGATTAGCAAAATGCTTTCTGTGCATTAGAATTGGATGCTCCTTGCTTAGTCACATAATAAAGGCAAGTATGACAAAGAAGAGACCTTGATTAATGTTTTGTATTGATGACATTTGTGTTTCTTTTCCTATGTTGATTATTCTTAGAATCTGAAATCAAGTTGGGCAGCCTATTGCTAGGATGTGTTCCTTTTGACCTTTGATTTAAAATGTTTTTAATTATGGGATTTTTTAAAAGGAACAATATAAATATGGATAGTTACTGAAACATTTTATTCTGAATTTTTAATACATACATTAGAAAAGTGGATGTATTTTAGCATTTTTGTAAGTCTTCAAGAGAAGCCTAAAATAATTAGTTGGAAAATCAACAAGTCCATTTTCATCACACTTAATGGATTTTTAAATCTGTAGCAGCTTATCAAAGGGAATGCAAATTAGAACAGTAATTGAGTCACCAGCTGTCCCGTTTTCAGTCCAGATATTTCTGTTAAAAATATGGCAAAACAAATGTTAGGTAACTTTTTTTCCCAACACATGGAAAACAGCCTATGCCAGATTCTCCTCAAGTAGTTTGTTGTAAACTATAAGTTCTCAGTTCAAGGCATTCTGGTCAGTCAATACTTGTGGGTATGTCCTTTTTCTGTGTAGGATGGAGACAGATTAAGCTGTTAACTAGCACTGAGGCCTCGTTAGAACATAATACCAACAGTCAGGAAGACAGAGTGTGCTATTTCAGTAGCTGGGAGTGTTACATAACTGAAGTTGTGTGTAACTTTTGTGGATCCAACATTAATTGGCACTTCTCTTCCTCCTTTCTTGTCTACTCCTAATCCCCTTCTTGTTTTAACTCATTAAAATAATGCATAAAACTGTTGAGTCAGTTTGGGGGAATGGCTGCTTTCCCCCCTTCACTGCCACATCAGGAATGCTTTCTTTCCAGTACTTCAGAGATGGCCACTGAAGTAGCCATGACTCACTAGTTGGGCTTACATTGAAGGTGACACTCTCAGTAGTTTACCTTGGGAGGCACGCATAACTTGTCTAGCTGACATACTTGAGCATCTCAGTGAGCTGAACTCTTCTTCTCTTTTCAAGGGTGAAATATGAATGCTTTGTCCATCTATGATAGGGCTGTAGTATTCATCAAAACCATGGAAATTAGTTTCCTGAAGTATAAAGGAGAAACTGTCCTCAGACTGCATAGAATGAGGACCCAGCGGGGAACCATCAGGAACTACTAAGTCAGTGTCTTACAGGCTTCAGGTGCAGTTTCAGGACTGTTTTCCTGGTTAGCCACAAAAGGAACAGAGATGGCCTATCAACCACTTCAACTGGTTGAGTCTGCCTCATTGACTGGGCCGTTGCAAGACAAAACTTGTGACTGGACTCTGAAACTGTGTTTCTCTAGCCTGAAACTCAGCAGATATTGGCTATCTCTGAAGGAATACCACCCAGTTTTAACTTCAGGAGCTTTGAAAGTTCTTTTTCATCTTTGTATTTTTGAAAGTTAGATTTTATTCAGTGATAGGAATTAAAAAATATCATGGGTGATTGTAGCTTAAAAATAAAATAATAATAATACAGCCAGCTTTGTGTCTGTGTGATGTATGGTTGCCAGAGTTCAAGTACAGAAGCTATGAGAACAGTGTCTCATTTCTGTTTCCTCTGTCATTTAAAATTAATGCTTAATTCACTCCTGCTTCCTCTCCATTGGCTCACTTTCCATCTTACTCATTCATCTGCACCAGGGCAAGCAGAAGCAGAGTAGAAGCCAGGGGGAGCTTCCTCTGTTCCCTGCCCTACTGATTGCCAGCAGTCTGGGAGTAATAACTTGGAAGAAGGGAATGAGACCAGTGTTCCAACACCAGGAAGAACTTTTCTCTGAGCATGTTTGAAGCTGAGCCTTGAAGCTTTCTCTGCTCCTTGCCCCATTGATTGCCTGGAGCCTGGGAGTAATAACTTGGAAGAATCTAATTTTAGGATGGTATAGCGCATCTGCTTGCTTTTACTGCCTTTTGCAATTGCAGACTTAACTGATGTTATCAGGCACTGCATCTTGTTCCTTAATATTTTTATTAGGGTAGTACCTAGATGTCCCAGTAGAGGCAGTATATGCACACAAGGACAGTTCCTGTCCCCAAAAGTCTACAGACTTAATACTAAGTAAGTTTTGGGATTTTTACTTGAATTTGAGGCATACTATTACATAGCCATTCTGATAGTGGCATTTTATATTGAAGTAAGGATAAAACTTAATTGAAGACCAGGTGAGAATTGTGTACACCAAGAATGAGACATTTTTGGGATAGTGTTGAACAGAAAAATGCTGTTAAATAATTACAGCAGCAGTAACATTTCATTTTTCTTGAGAGGATGAGATCTCATCCCAGAAATTCAGCCAACCGTAGTTCCTTGCTGGGCAACCAGATTTGAATCTTACTGTTCTGCGGACAAATGATCCAGCTTATTGGATAATTTACTGAAGTTTTATAAACTAGAAACTTCTCATTAGAACTCTAGCATGGAGTTTTGTCCATCTATGATGAATTGCTCTTCATAAATCATTTAATGAGGTACAAATCCTTCCCCCAAAATGCAGTCTGATCATATTAGAGACATGCAGCTGAGATGTGTGTTGTGTGCAAGGCTATGAAGTGCTTATGCAAGCTTGGTGACAGTTACATAGACACCAATTTACCTGACAGCATCTTTATTTCCTGTTTTGATGGTAGAACTGTGTTGCAGTGAATTTATTGGCCCACCCTGTATTTCTTCTCCCACCATTATCAGCAGTGGAAAAAGCTGCTGTGGAGCGCAAGCATATTTGGCCCATGCATTGGTTCTACCAATTCTGTCCTTCACCTGCTCAGTGCGGCCAAACTACAATTTGTTATACTGAATAAGGGGACTTTCATGCCTGCAGAGGAGATGGAGTAGCATCTATGCATTTTATAAAGGAAGTAACTCCCAAAACTTTTTACATCATCAAACATGAATTGCCAAGAATATGAAGTAATGGTGTAAATAAACTGTTAAGACTTAGACAACAGAAAAACTACTTGAATATTCAAGAGAGGTATGTTTTCTAACTGTTAAGAATAACAAGCTGTTGTTAAGCAAGAAATTAAAAAATGTTTGTAAATTTTCTGCCTGACTGCCTGTCACTGTAATCTGAAAGCAGTGATAACAGAAACTTGCATTTCAGATCTAAATTAAAATCAGATGTTTTGGTCCTCAGTTATTTTGATCTTCCAACTTCTCTGCTTAGCTTGTTCTTTTAGACTTGTGTCGTATTCCAGATCGCATGGAGTATCAGCCAAAATCAGTCATTTTGTCACAGCATTATTAAAGCAGAAGGTTTTGTTTCTCATGAGAATTTGAAAGGTAATGTCGGCCACTTTATCAGAAGTTTGAGTTTTCTCATAGAATCCGTACCAGACACACGTGGGAGGATTTTCTTGACAGTTCAGAGCAAAAAGAGCTATGTCATTTTTTCTGTAGTAAAATCCTAAGTGGAATATGCCTTTTGTCCATTTGCATTTTTCATCAGTGTCCCTCAAAGTAGGTTTGCTGTGCTCAGTAATCCATATCGATGTTATCCGTGCAGAATTTTTTACTAATATTTGAGTTTTATTACTAAAATCTATGCTCTATTTCCAAATAGTGGTTAGAACATGAGTTTTCCTGCTATAGACAAGGCATAGACCGAGCACCTCCTACACTCCTGCTCTCATTTGGCATCATGTTACGTGTTTGTAAAGTGTATAGCCTTTTACCCCACTGGGCTCTTCTGGATTCTTTTCCCCTTTTGGGAGCTCTGCTTTCTCTCTCCCTCCAGCTTGTTACTATTTGCATTCAGGCTTTCAGGTTCCTTTTTCATCAACAAAGAGCTTGGGCATCTTTAGAAGCAGCTGGAAAGAAAGATGAAGCACTTTGTGTTCTGCCATCTCTATAGACCACAAGTTCTGTGGACCCAAGACTTCAGTTTGGGAGCTAACAGCATAATTGACATCATTGTGAAGGAGTTACTTGTGTTTTGTTTTGCTGTTTGTGGAAACTTACTCCTTTAGTGGGGTAAATGAGAGTTTGGATTTCCTGATATTATTCAGTCAAGTTAATGAATGACCAGCACTGAAGTCTTTGATGCGGAGTTTAGTTCTTGACAGGTAGAATTGTAGCTCAAGTGTAGAAAATGAAAGCAAGAACGAAGGCAAGTTCTACCAGACATGTGGAGGAACTTCTTCATTTGTTTTATTTACTCACCAAAAGTATTTCTCTTGTTCCATTAGCTTCAGGAGCAGACACTAGGTTCCTCGTAGCTTCCCATCTGTCCTCCAGCTACTAGAGTGTCTTGGATTCTCCTTTCATCTATATACTTCGCAAATGTCAGCGTAAAAATGTGTACCTGCTAGCTTGTGCAATATATGCTTTAACTTTTGGATTGTAGAGGTTTACCCATCTTAAATAGTGACCTTTTCCAGAAAGATGGTTGTATTTTGTAGCTATGTGTTTAATTTTACATGTTTTACTTCACTAGTCTCACCTAAAAAAAGTTTTTTGTGAAAAGATACTAAATGTTATGCATGTGTGCTATAGGTTCCAAATAATGTTGGAGAGCCGGTGATGTTTTTCCTAATTTATATAACAACAAATACACATGCGATTGTTGATAGGTGTTTGTGTTCTCTTTGTATGCTGCCCCAGCTCTGCACAGATAGCGGAGACAGCAGACTATGATTGAACTCCCCATTACATTCACAGACTTGATTTTTAGCAAAGGAACTTGCTGGTCAGGTTTATTTCTGACAAAGCGTGGTGCGAATGTCCAGGCTTAATGGTTATAGGTATGCTAGTACATGTATGTTCATGACAGTGGACCAACTCAGTTAGTAGTGGGAGTTTCCACTCTCCTCTTGGCCAGACCATGACATTCCCTCAGTGATATCTCTTTGAACCCCAATACAAATAAGTTACATATTGCCACTCTAGGTCCCACTCTCACGTATTTGTGTGCCAGTCATTGTCTTTCTTGTATTTGTTGTTTCAGTCAAAATATCTCTATCCATCATGCTGTCACCCTGATCTTATCTTTAGGATGGAGCCACTGCTATCTAGGTATCCTACTTATCTTTGGGGAATGTGCTGATATCAAGGTGTTCAGATAACACCCTCCTGGAATATGTTTGCTTGTATATTCTGGTACCTAGTTCTTCTTTGGAATGTATGTGTCTGTGATTTTCTGCAATATCTGTTCTGTTCTTGCCAGATTTCCTGAAGAGGGCCTACCTCTGGCTCTCAACTTAATTTTGCTTTTAAGCAGCAAAGCCTTAATCAGTACTTCAGTTCAAACCTCAGGCCTCATACCAAGGGCTTTTGTTTCAGGCGGTCTTCCTGCTACAGAGATCAACTCATTATCAGCTTTTAAAGGTGAATTTCAGTATTTAAGTAGGTTTCCCATCCTATACTGAACAGGTCCACTTTTTGTGGGCTTGGCCAGTAGGGCTGTCAACTATCTAATCACCCAAACACCTTTGCGTGGCCCCACCCTTTCCCTGGTGTGTTGCGCCATTTACTCCATCCCCCACTCACACTGTTGCTCACTCTCCCCCACTTTTACTTTCACTGGGCTGATACAGAATGGAGTATAGGCTCTGGGATAGAGTTTGGGTGCTGTAGGAGGCTCAGGGCTACAGCAGTGGATTGTGGTAAAGGAATAGATTTGGGATGTGGGCTCCAGGAGGGGACTCAGGGCTGGGGCAGGGTGTTGGGGTGCAGGAGAGAGTGAGGGGTGTGGGCTCTGGCTGGGCAGCACTTAAATCCAGCGGCTCCTGGTTGGTGGCACAGTGGGGCTAAGGCCCTGGTCCCATGCTCCTCCTGGAAGCAGTCAGCATGTCCCTGTGGCTCCATGAGGGGATATGCATATGGCTCTGCACATTTCCCTTGCCTGCAGGCAATGCCCCTGTAGCTCCAATTGGCTGCAGTTCCCGGCCAACAGGAGCTACAGAATTGATGTTTAACATGGGGGCAATGTATGGAGACCTTAGAGGCTTCAAGGATATGCCCGCCTCTTCCGGGGTGGTGCAGAGACAGGGCAGGCAGGGAGTCTTCCTTAGCTGTGCTGTGCTGCTGGACTTTTAGCAGCCTAAAATCTCCCAGTTTGGCTTCAGTAACCTCTGAGAGAGAATCTAGCAAAATGGCAACTCTATTGGTCAAGTGTACTTTTTCTTTGTTTATTGTAGCAAAGATTTTTATTGGAGTCAAGCATATTCCTCTCTACAGTTAGGTCATAATGGTGAGTTTTTTGATGCAGTCTTTCTGTGGCACCATAATGTGGTGGGAGAAAAACACATGATTATGGCTTCACTTCAGGATGGAAGCTTTTTCAAGAGACCTATCTTTAAGAATTATTAGGGTAACATGCTATAGAAGAACAGAGGGAAAGAAAACTACTTTTGGTTCAGATATCCTGTCTGATAGAGTTCTATGCCAGTTTCAGATCTCTGTTTAATAGAGCATATATATTCTGATAATGCAGTCTTTTGGGACAAAAAGTTGTAGATTCACATTTTAAACCAAGATTTGGACTTGTATCTGATGCAGATTCTGCATTGCAGTGCTATTGACAAGAAGTGAGGTTGCAAAGACGTATTACCATTGCTGTGCTTTGAATGAGACGTTAACCCAGTGTCCCAAGTTCCCATTTCCAGGTGCTGTTAAACAACTCATTCTTCTTGGAAGACTGTGGGTGATCCACGTTATGTGCTTCAGGGCCGCTGAGCCCAAGGTCGGAGATTTGTGACAGTAGTGCCCCCTGCATAGCTGCATGCACAAGGAGCCGGTGTGCATTCTGAGGAGGCTATTGCTCGTGCGCAGCTGGCCCTCTCCAGTTCCTTCTCAACTGCCACCGGCTGTGGTTGCAGATCAGCAGTCTCCCTTTCACCTCATGCAATACTTACCTATCTGTAAATAGTTTACCTCAGAAAACCATTCCTATTCTGTATTGCTGAACGTTTACCAGTTGTAGTAATAGTTCAAAAAAAAAGAGAGAGAGAAAAGCGGCGCTCGCTTCATAAGTGCTTAAAAGCGCATACCAGCCTCGTGCTAATTACTGACTCTCCAGAATATACCGGGTTCGCCCAGATTCAAACGGTGTACAGGCTGCAAACTCTTCATTTCACTCTCCAGCTACGAACAATGCCTCCACTGTCTCAGGCAGCTGCACATCACAGAGAACTGCCCACATTGCCAGAAACTGACCAACTGATGTAGGAGAGCGAGGGAGCTTCCATTAAAAATGCTCAAAATCTAGAAAAACTCTAGGTCACCTACTAACCCTGAGGAATCCACCCCTCCCAGACAGAGATCACTTGGGCCGGGGTCAGAAAGAGTGGCTCCTTCTGGGTCAAGCCCAAAGGACAGGGAGAAGAGTAATCCTAATAAAAGGTCTTGCTTCTCCTCTCCATGAAGGAAATGTTCAGTCCACACTAATACTGCAACCCACACAAAAGGGGTCGGACAAGTAGTGATCGAAAGGGACCGGAAAGGAGAAGAGCTGAGATCCCAAGTGCGCACACTGCATTAGATAAAGAGCTGACAGAGGCAAAGGGTAAAGCCTTCTCATTGGCAGCAGCCCAAAAGTCCATGCCAACATCTGCACCTCGGACAAATTGCGCTCACACATGGTACTGAGCAAGAGTGACGTTACCTGATGTGGCGCTGCCGGCACCACAGAAGCACGCGGCACTGACCGCTCACATAAAGCAGCCAGCAATTCAGTTAACACTGCTGCAAACACCTCAGACCTCCTGCCCTCCGCTACTACCCGTCCCGCCCCGATGACACAGTTCACATCGGCAGCTGAATTGTCAATTCAGTCGGTACCAGGGATGCCTCTGTTTGGGTTGCCATCAGTACCAAACACTTTACAGGGCACTCTGTCACTCCAGCCAGCTCAGTGGTAGCGAGCTTTAGCAATGAGGAGGGTGAGGTGTCCAGACGACCTCACGTACCTAGACACTACTCTCATAAGTCTCAACAAACAACTCAACAATGGCAGCCCCCACAGTGGGTCCCACCACCTATCGTGCCTAACTGGCCATATTGGGATCCTTGGGCAGCTTACAGACAATAATTTACACAGCCACAACACCCATCTATGACACCGCAGTCCCATGCACCAACCATGAAGTCCATCGAGTGTTACAACTCAGATGCAGAAGAGCAGGATAGGATATCACGGGGGAAGATCACAGTTCACCCTTCTCTTCACCTGCACATACTTTGGCCACGTCTCTTGACAATATGATGATGCCTCCACCATCAACAACAGGGGATGATCTTAAATCGTTCTAGGAACTTTTCAAGAGTGTGTTAGACATTGTAGAGATCCCTCTCTTAGGGTATGTCTACACTGCCACCCTAGTTCGAACTAGGGTGGCTAATGTAGGCATTCGAACTTGCAAATGAAGCCCGGGATCTAAATATCCCGGGCATCATTTGCATGTTCCCGGGTGCCGCCATTTTTTAATGCCCCGTAGTTCGAACTCCCTGCCCGCGGCTACACGTGGCACGGACGAGGTAGTTCGAACTAAAGCCCCTAATTCGGACTACCATTACTCCTCCTGCAATGAGGAGTAACGGTAGTGTAGCCAGACATGAACCCCATCTTGTTTCCCCCCCCCCCCCCAGAGAGCAAGAGAAAGGCAGTCAGCCTTTGATGCCCTGGGAACGCAGGTGTGCTGCCTGTCCCTGACTCTAATAAACAGAAACCAGACAGTAAATGGGCTAGCTGACGACCCAGGGCCTCCCGTCGCCCTGATGGCTAGTACCAGTAATTGACACGCCTGCACTGTCCCAGGAGAGGAATCTTCGCCCATCACATACCAGAGGTGCCCATTGTCTGCATTTTCCCAGGTGTGAATTATGCTTTGCACCCTTCGTGGGAAACTTGGCATTCAAAGCCATTTTTCCTAATTGGCCACTTGAGACCAGGGAGAAGCCTACGTGACCCAAGGGGTATAAAGAGGGGTTTAGTAGCCCATCCCATTTGAGCTCCAATCATCTACACCTGCTGGCAGGTATTGGTTGTCTCCCGAGGTCTGTGGGACGCCCAGCCTCGCCCTACTTCTTCCCGAGGGATTGAGAGAAAGACTCTGGCCACGCCAAGTCTGGAACACAGGGGTGAGAATATATACCTGCTAGGTGTCTATTTTGCATGCATTTAATAAGAGCTCAATGAATAAAAAGGGTTTCATGGTACCTGTAAGTGACTTATTAGTGTAATTTCTGTCCTGTCCTTTGTAGTGGCTGTGTTATCTGTAACACAGTAATAGCATTTAACAGCTAAGTTTACCCTGTAACAATAAAATAGTAACTGTTTAAGCTGTGACCTGACTCCTTCAGTTGCTGTAACAGAACCAAGCACAATTTTAAAAAGAACTCCAGCCGGTCATAAGGGACAGATATAGGGAGAGCTTGAGCGTTGGATCATGTCTCTTCCAGGGGACAGATCCGTTGGGGCATCTCTCAGCCTCCCCAGGCTGCCCGCTGCGAAGGGATCGTGTATCCTAGCAGTCAAAGTCTGAGGTGTAAAGCTCTCCCTGTAACTCTTTGGGGCGCCCGTCAGTCTCACCTAGACTGCCCACTGCGACGGGGCCTTGTGTCTCAGCAGTTGAAGACTCGGGTGTAACATACACACATGCACTGCCCTGACCATCGGCTGACGGGTAGTCCGAATTAGGGGCTTTAGTTCGAACTACCTAGTCCGTGCTGCGTGTAGCCGCGGGCAGGGAGTTCGAACTACGGGGCATTTAAAAATGGCGGCGCCCGGGAACATGCAAGTGAAGCCCGGGATATTTAGATCCCGGGCTTCATTTGCAAGTTCGAATGCCTACATTAGCCACCCTAGTTCGAACTATGGTGGCTAGTGTAGACATACCCTCAGATTCTCCACAGACGCAACACAAGCTCACAAACATTTTACACGTCTCTCCACCCAAAACTGGCCATCCCCATGAATGAGGCTCTCCTGGATCTTGCCAAGAATGTATGGAACACTCCAGCCACAATCTCGCCAACTTACAAACAAGCTAAGAGAAAATACTATGTAGCTCCCAAGGGAGCAGAATTCCTGTTTTCCCACCCAACACCAAACTCTCTGGTTGTAGAAGCTGTCAATCAGAGGGAGACAACAAAATACACGTACAGCTCCCAACAAGAGGGATTGTAAGAGGCTGGATACAATGGGAAAAAAGGCATACTCATCAGCAAGCCTCCAGATGAGACTAGCTAACTGTCGCATTATTAGCAAAATGTACACCCCACATCTTTGATCAACTAACACCTTTTATTGATTCCGTCCCAGACACAAAGAGAGAACAGTTCAAAACAAACATTAAGGAGGGTACGCTAATAGCTCGTAAAGCCCTACAGGCTGCACTGGACTCTGCAGACACAGCAGCCAGATCCTTGGTCTCAGCTGTGGTAATGAGGCTTCAGCTTTTGCGCTTTCGAGAGAGGTCCAATCCACTGTAGAGGACCACCCATTTGAGGGAACAAAGCTCTTCACGGAGTCCACAAACACTTCCCTCCATACCCTAAAGGACTCAAGGGCCACACTCAGAACGTTGGGCATCCAGGTACCTGTTACAAGATGAAAACAAAATAGATCATTCCAACAAAGATACCAGACCTCCGTTGTTCAACCACCACCACCGACAGTTCAACAATAGACGCAGACAACATCAAAACAGATGCAGACAGACGTCTGAGCAGTCATCCACCTAGCAACCATCAACATCCAGACAACAGATTTGAGGTCCTGGTCAAGGGTATGACAGCCCTGAAATTTCCAAGGCAGCAAGCAGAATCATCCCCTCTATTTGGCAACAGACTAGCCAACTTCTATGTAGCCTGGTCTGCCATCACCACCAACAAATGGGTGCTAGAAATTGTAAGAACTGGCTACTGCCTTCCATTCATAACTGTTCCCCCACCCCACTCCTGCCTATCTCTCTTCAGGGACCCCTCTCATGAGAACTTGCTCTTACAAGAGGCGGAAAACCTTCTAACTCTAGGTGCTATAGAAGTACCAAAACAATACAGGGGCAAGGGTTTCTACTCCAATTATTTCCTTACCACCAAGAAGCTAGGGGGATGGAGACCTATCTTGGACCTCCACAAACGCAACTGGTTCATCAGATGATGTTCTATTTTTTTGCCATTGGTATGAAAACTGATTTTTGAGGGGGAAAAATAAAAGCTGATTAAGATAATTCTCCTTCGAGTGGTCCCCGTGGGTGCTCCACTCTGAGTGCTGGTGCGTCTTCACGCTGGCAAACGGAGACTTTTCTAGCAGTTTCTGCTGCGCCGTGCAGGCGCCGAGCGCCCTCTAGTGTTGTTTGAATTGTTGGGCGCGTGCGTGGCGCGGCCCCTCAGTTGCTTCTCTACCGTCCTCGGCAGCAGATGGAGCGGACTGTTCTCTTCAATTCTGTATAAAAAATAGTTAAATACACGGTTTTTACCCTCAGTTTCCTCAGCTTCCAAGTTTTTTAGCCCTATTCTTCTCCCCTACCAAGTTTTAAAAAAAAAATTTTTTTCTTGTTGCGGTTCGCCACTTTTCCCCCAACCCCTCATGCCCAGCTCTCCGGGCTTTAAAAGGTGCGAGTCATGTCGAGATGCCATGCCTGCATTGGACGGGCACTCTAAATGTATTAAGTGCCTAGGGGAAGCGCACCAAACTCAAAAGTGCCTTCTCTGCTCCAAACTGACAGCAAGGGCGCGCTGGGACCGAGCCAACAGGCTAAAGACACTCTTATATGAAAAGTCCCTCCGCCCTTCTTCAGAGGACTCTCCTATGGCCTCAAGACCGCTGCAATTGAGCAAGGGTATGGAAAAAAACCACCTCTCTACCCACTCTGGTCCTACGACCTCCAAATTGGGTCTTTCCCCGACTCCATCGCTACCCTCGGCACTGTCAGCCGCACGGGTTAGCACGGAGGATAGGCCGGGAACCTCCGGTGCGGTGCACTCTAAGGCATCAGCACCTGGCAAAAGAGTTCACTCTGACCCAAAGCAGAGGTTAATGGCACCGTCTGGTACGGCACCGGAGCTGTCCTCGGCTCTGACAGCACCATTGAAAGATCACTCGGCACCGAAGCACCACGACCAAACAGCACCAAGCCCGGCGCCGAAGAAGGCCCGTGTCAACATGCCACCACCAACTACTACGGCGCCGGAACGACCGTCAACACCGCCACTGTCCACACCGCCACCATCCAAACCCCGCCGTCCCGCACTGACTGAGGGACGTGGGAGGTACCGGTCCCCGGTACGGAGCCACACATCATCGGCACCGCCCTCCCTGGGCTCCTCCATCCTCTCTGTGAGGTCCCGATGCTCTTCTGTCACTTCTCATTTTGTCAGTGACATCAGCACCGAATCAAGGAGCAGGTTCTCCTCTCAGCACTCTAGGCCGGCACATAGACCTCCATCCTGGCAGCTGGCGCCGGTTCAATATGCATACCCTCCTCCTCCGCACCCTTGGTATGCACAACAATACGCCTACCCACCTCCGCCATATACCACCCAATGGCAACCGTGGGAGCCACATCCTAAGAAGAGTCACCATCGGGCCTCTTTGACTGTTTCCAGACCGCCTCTCCCCTCTCCTTCCGCCACAGCATCGGCCACTGAACCAAATTCACCAGCCCCCTCGGAGGCGCACAACTCTCTCTCCGAAGGAGAGACCAGATCACCTCTCCACAACTCCTCCTCTTCCCCAGATGAAGCAGTCACTACTGAAGCCCCACCATTCGGGGACGACAGAAAAAAATTCCAGGACTTGTTCAAAAGAGTAGCTATAGCTCAAGAAAGAGACCTCCAGGAGGTACAGGTGAAACAATATCTTCTTCTCGGCACGTTAGAGCCTCCAACTGCCTCCAGAATAGCTATCCTGATGGATGAGGCTATTATGGACCTGGCCGACAACATCTGGCAGACCCCAGCATCCATCACCCCAACAAATAAGAGAGCAGATCTCAAATATTTTATTGCTCCTAAGAACATGGACTTCCTTTTTACCCACCCACCTCCTAACTCCCTGGTGGTGGATTCAGTATGACACAAAAGTAAACAACCCAACCTCAGAACTACTCCACATGACAAAGTCCATAAAAGAGTGGACATTATGGGTCGGAAGGTCTTCTCGTCAGCCACATTACTCCTCAGGGCTGCGAACTACACTGCCATGCTTGCGGATTATGACCATGCCAATTACTCCAAGCTCCAAGACCTGCTCCAATACCTTCCAGAACACAAGAGACCTACCTTGCTAAATATCATGCAGGAAGGCCACACTGTCTCCCGCATAGCCCTACAGTCCGCTATGGACGTAGCAGACACGGCAGCTTGTATTACGGCTTCGGCGATTGTGCTTCGCAGAATTTCCTGATTACAGGCATCTGGGGTACCTAGAGACCTACAACAGAAGGTCGAGGACTTACCCTTTGACTGAACCAACCTTTTCGCAGCTAAGACCGATGAAGTGTTGCATTCCATGAAAGACTCCCATACTACCCTCAGGACACTGGGAATGTACACTCCTCCCTTCAAAAGAACTAGGTACCAGCCTTACCAATGCCCGAGAGAGCCTTTCAGACAACAGCCCAAATACAATTTCCGCCTGAAACAAAGAACTCAGCGGCGTAGACCACAACGACAATAGCAGCAACACCTTATGACTAATCCACCACCAAGCAAACAGCAGGTTTGAAGGTCAGGTCGAGAGCCAGGAAGCCATCCACTACTACTGCCAACCAATACTCTTCAGTTCCACCACCCCCTCCGGGCCTTTTTCCACCAATGGTCTCTCATCACTTCTGACAAATGGGTCCTGGAACTGATTCAATTCGGTTACACTATCCCCTTTACCTCCCTCCCTCTTAGCCACCCTCCTATCCCATCCCTCTTCAGGGACCGCTCTCACGAAACCGTTCTCCAGCAAGAGGTTTCGCATCTTCTTCAACTGGGTGCAATAGAACAAGTACCACCACAATTCCATGGCTGGGGCTTCTCCTCAACTTGCTTCCTTACCCAGAAGAAGACGGGAGGGTGGCGACCCATCTTAGATCTCAGACGCCTCAACAAATACATTGCATACCACCGTTTCAAGATGGTCACTCTAGCAACAGTCATTCCCGCACTCGATCAAGGAGACTGGCTTTCGTCTCTCGACCTCCAGGATACCTACTTTCACATTACAGTTCATCCTGCTCACAGGCGTTTTCTATGGTTTACGGTAGGCACCCAACACTATCAATACCGGGTGCTCCCTTTCAGCCTCTCTACTGCCCCCAGGGTGTTTTCCAGCACCCTGGCAGTCGTAATGGCCTCACTTTGGCGTCAAGGCATCATAATATTCCTGTATTTAGACGATTGCCTCATAAAAGGCGCGTCCTTCGACGAGACCAAGGCCATGACAGATACCACAATAGCCCAGTTACTCAGCCTCGGGTTTCACATAAATTACACGAAATCCACCCTACTCCCAATGTAGAGGCTAGAGTTCATAGGCGCTCTCATCGACACAGTCACAGCGAGAGCTACGCTTCCCGAGCACAGGTTCGCTACCATATGTGACCTCATACACACAGCAAAATCGGTTCCGGATGTCATGGTCCGCGACTCCCTCAAGATCCTCGGGCACATGGCCTCCACAACCTATGTCGTCAAATTGGCCAGACTCCACGAGACCACTTCAGTCTTGTCTCGTGATGGATTACAAACCTTCCAGAGACCACCTTTCCAAACTCCTGGTCATTCCACCACAGATCATCGACTCCCTGCTTTGGTGGACAATTCTGCAAAACATGTTACAGGGCGTTCCTTTCCAGCGTCCTCCTTCTACTCACAGTTATAACAGATGCCTCACTCATGGGATGGGGGGCCCACTTAGGGAACATCACAGACCAAGGCAAATGGTCATTCACGGAGCAAACCTTCCATATCAACCTACTTGAGTTACGGGCGGTCAGAAATGCATGCCAACATTTCAGTCAGTACATAGTGCACAAGTCCATTACTGTCATGATGGACAATACCACCTGCATGTACTATATCAACTGACAAGGTGGAGCTCAATCCCCTTCCCTCTGTTCAGAAGCTATCAAGCTCTGGAACTAGTGCCTGACACACAGTCACACCCCTTTGGCCTTTTACCTTCCGGGTGTACTCAACGTCACAGCAGACACCCTAAGTCATACATTCCAGAACCAACACAAATGGGAGCTCAACAGACAGGCCCTCACTCCACTCTTCCTTCTCTGGGGCCAACCAGACGTGGATCTCTTCCCCACAATAAACAACAGAAAATGCCACCTTTATTGCTCCAGAGGAGCCCTGGGCAAACATTCCCTCGGAGACGCCTTTTTGATCACATGGGACGCCCCTCTCCTTTATGCGTTTCCCCCCTTCCGACTCCTACACAGAGTCCTCAACAAGATCAGGACAGACCAGGTGCGGGTCATACTAGTGGCACCTGCATGGCCCAGACAGACGTGGTATCCTTACCTCCTCAAGATGGTGGTGAGGGACCTATATCCCTTCCCTCTTCACCACGACCTTCTCTCACAGAACCACGGTCGGACTCTCCATCCAGATGTTCTCAAGCTCCATCTCCATGCCTGGCTCCTTCATAGTTCCAGGATGCCGAGATTACCTGCTCGGAACAGGTGAAAGACATACTGATTAACAGTCCACCAGAAGAACTTACTTGTACAAATGGAATCGATTCTCCCACTGGTATGGCCAAACATATGCAACCCGTCCAGAGCTCGCCCCTTTACCTACTTTACTGGACTATTTACTATCTCTAAAACAATCGGGCTTAGCACTCAGAAGTATCAAGGTCCACGCCGCTGCCATAGCTGCTTTTCACCATCCCATGGATGGCGTTTCTTTACTTGCTAACCCATTGACCAAACGCTTCTTTAAGGGCCCACAGAATACATTTCCTCCTGTCCGCCCACCGGTCCCCGTCTGGGATTTGAACTATGTCCTGAAAAGCTTGACAAAACCACCATTCGAACCTCTAGCCACCTGCTCTTGGTCTCATTTATCTATGAAGGTATCCTTCCTCGTCGCTATTACCTCCAGTAGGAGGGTGAGTGAGCTTGTGCCCTTGATGGCCAATCCTCCATACGCCGTATTTACAAAGGACAGAGTGATACTCTGACCCCACCCAAAGTTCCTCCCCAAAGTTCCTCCTCCTTCCACGTGAACGAACCCACACACTTACCTGCCTTCTTTCCTAAACCCCACGTTGACCCAGTCCAGGCTGCATGGCACTCTCTCGACGTCCGATGAGCTCTGGCATTTTACACTGACCGCACAAAGCCTTGGCAGGCCTCACCTAGACTCTTCGTCTCCTGTGCTGAAAGATCTAGGGGACACGCAGTCTCATCTCGGAGAATTTCGAAATGATTACCTCCTGCATTCGAATGTATTATACCTTGTATGACAAGAACTTACCTGGAAACATCGTGGCTCATTCCACCAGGGTGGTAGCTGCCACAACCGCCTTCCTACATAACGTTCCACTCCAGGACATTTGCAATGCCGCCACCTGGTCATCCGACCACACTTTTGCGCAACACTATGTACTTTCCTCTTCTATAGCATCTTCCATGGCAGTGGGACACGCTGCGTTGTCCACAGTAACTACCGCTCGGCTCCAAACCCACCTCCGCGAGCCGACAACTGCTCTGTAGTCGCCCAGAGTGGAGCACCCACGGGGACCTCTCGAAGGAGAAGAAAGAGTTACTCGCCTTGTGCAGTAACGGTGGTTCTTTGAGATGTGTCCCCGTGGGTGCTCCACTACCCTCTCTCCTTCCCCTGCTTTGGAGCCTTGTACTCTACTGGGTAGAGAAGGAATGGAGGGGCCACGCCACGCATGCGCCCAACAATTCCAACACTAGAGGGTGCTTGGCGCCTGTGCAGCAGAAACTACTAGAAAAGTCTCCGGTCGCCGGCGCGAGGACGCACCAGCACCCAGAGTGGAGCACCCACAGGGACACATCTCGAAGAACCACCGTTACTGCACAAGGTGAGTAACTCTTTCTTATGTAATTTCTTGATCACATTTATAGTGTCTTTCCCTTTTCCAAATATAAAGTAAGAATGGTCATACTGAACCAGACAACTAGTCCATCTAGCCCAGTACCTTGTCTTCCAACAGTGGCCAGTGCCAGATGCTTTAAGGGGAATGAACAGGACAGGGCAATCATTAGCTGATTCAACCCCAGTTGTCCAGTCTCAACGTCTGACAGTCTTAGAGGCTTCCAGAGCTGGGAGTGATATCCCTGGTCATCTTGGCTAATAACCACTGATGGACCTATCCTCAAACTTACCCAATTCTTTTTTGAACTCTGTTACTCTTTTGGCCTATACAACATCTGCTTTGCAACAAGTTGCACAGTTACAGAACCGTTGTGTAAGTGAGACCTTTTGAGCATTACACTGCTTTTATCAATGAAGTCAAGTTTCCATAAATAATAATTCTGTATTTTTCATTTTGTCACTTCATGAAGCCTTTTCTTATGTTGTGCCTATTTATATTATATGACTTGATTTTAGCAGAGAAAAAGACTGCAGTATTATATTCCAAGATGTACTTTATTTCTGTAATCTAACCTCATATCAGAAATACTCTATAATATATGTTCATGACTAAGTAGCTAGGCATAAAATGTCAGACAAATGATATTAATGACTTTAAAATCCATAGTTGGTTTAAACTTATTATAAACAACGAAGAGTTGTTTGAGGTTCTGGCTTTTGATTTTTAGTCAATGATAGTGCATTTTTTGTCAACATTTTTTAATCTGATCTGAAATTTTAAAAGATGTGAAACTTCTTTTTTAAAGTACTGGATTTCTATGGATTAAAGTTTAAATATGAAAAAAAATCTGAGGACAATCAAATGGAAGCTAAACCCAGTATAACTGTTTGGGAAAATGAGTTTTATTTTTTTCAAGCCAATTATATTAAGTATGTTGAAGGAATCTCAATTCCTGTGGCAGAGGGTCTAGCTCTGCTATAGTTGTGGTTAAAAAGAATTAATTAAGAGGATACAGCATTCAGTGTTGATGAAAACTTTTACCCAAAAAAACTAGATCTTAATAAGAGCAGGGCAAACCTGTATTTTTAGGTATCTGAAATGGAATTATCAGGTTAAAGTTTCGTCAGTTTATTTTCCTTCCTCAAGTAGGTGCACCATTCCACTCTGAGCACAGTGTGCTGGGCTGCAGCCCCTAAAGTCCCTTTCTTTATCCAGCCCAGTTTGGCCGATGCAGAACTTGGTTCCTCCTGGCCAGTGTCCTGGGTCAGAGGGTTTTGAGCTTTTCATGGCTGCCCGCCCAGCCAGAAGCAGTGGGAGAGGGGGAAAGGAAGGAGTCTGCTATCCAGACTATTGGTGAGCTGAATGATCTGACCAGGGGCTGGTTCTCCACACACTGCTGTGAGCAGGGTGCATCCTTCTGGGGGGTATCGAGGAGAAGTAGGACTCAGAGGTCAAGGGGGCACAGCAGGGAGAGTACAGTGAGAAGGAGTGTGTGAAAAGGGCTGATAAGTGGGTAGCAGAGGCAACACGTAAACAGCCACCACCTGCCTGCACTCACCAGCCATCATGGCAAGCAGCCAGTGTTGGCTGGAAACAGGATGGTGTTGAAGGGGTCTTGCTGGCCAAGAGGAGGCAGTCAGCAGGGACTGCACTGATGGACCAGCATGGGGAAAAGCTGTCCCTACATTCTGCAGCTTTGTCTGGCCATGAGCCTTGCATGGCTACCCTCATCTTCAGCCACTTGACTGCCACCGCTGACATAAGAACAGCTGTAGTGGGTCAGACCAAAGGTCCATCTAGCCCAGTAGCCTGTCTGCCGACAGTGGGTAAACACCAGGTGCCCCAGAGAGGGTGGACCGAAGACAACGATCAAGCGATTTGTCTCTTGCCATCCTTCTCCAGCCTCTGACAAACAGAGGCTAGGGACACCATTTCTGTCCCTTGGCTAATAGCCTTTTATGGACCTAACCTCCATGAAATTATCTAGCTTCTCTTTAAACTCTGTTATAGTCCCAGCCTTCACAGCCTCCTCTGGCAAGGAGTTCCACAGGTTGACTACACACTGTGTGAAGAAGAACTTTCTTTTATTAGTTTTAAACCTGCTACCCATTAACTTCATTTGGTGTCCTCTAGTTCTTCTATTATGGGAACAAAAAATAACTTTTCTTTATTCACCCTCTCCACACCACTCATGATTTTATATACCTCTATCATATCCCCCCTCAGTCTCCTCTTTTCTAAACTGAAAAGTCCCAGTCTTTTTACCCTCTCCTGATATGGGACCCGTTCCAACCCCCTAATCATTTTAGTTGCCCTTTTCTGAACCCTTTCCAAGGCCAAAATATCTTTTTTGAGGTGAGGAGACCACATCAGTACACAGTATTCAAGATGTGGGCGTACCATAGTTTTATACAGGGGCAGTAAGATATTCTGTGTCTTATTTTCTATCCCTTTCTTAATAATTCCTAGCATCCTATTTGCCTTTTTGACCGCCGCTGCACACTGTGTGGAAGTTTTCAGAGAACTATCCACAATAACTCCAAGATCTCTTTCCTGATTTGTCATAGCCAAATTAGCCCCCATCATACTGTACGTATAGTTGGGGTTATTTTTCCCAATGTGCATTACTTTACACTTATCCACATGAAATTTTGTTTGCCATTTTGTTGCCCAGTCACTCAGTTTGGCGAGATCTTTTTGGAGTCCCTCACAGTCTACTTCTGTCTTGACTATCCTAAACAGTTTGGTATCATCCGCAAACTTTACCACCTCACTGCTTACCCCTTTCTCCAGATCATTTATGAATAAGTTGAACAGCATTGGTCCCAGGACTGACCCTTGGGGGACACCACTAGTTACCCCTCTCCATTCTGAAAATTTACCATTTTTTCCTACCCTTTGTTTCCTGTCTTTTAACTAGTTCTCAATCCATGAAAGGATCTTCCCTCTTATCCCATGGCAATGTAATTTAATTTACACAAGAGCCTTTGGTGAGGGACCTTGTCAAAGGCTTTCTGAAAATCTAAGTATACTATATCTACTGGATCCCCCTTGTCCGCATGTTTGTTAACCCCTTCAAAGAACTCGAATAGATTAGTAGGACATGATTTCCCTTTACAGAAACCATGTTGACTTTTGCCCAACAAATTATGTTCTTCTACATGCCTCACAATTTTATTCTTTACTATTGTTTCGACTAATTTGCCTGGTACTGAAGTTAGACTTACCGGTCTGTAATTGCCGGGATCGCCTCTAGAGCCCTTTTTAAATATTTGTGTCACGTTAGCTACCTTTCAGTCATTAGGTACGGAAGCCGATTTAAGGGATAGGTTACAAACCACAGATAATAGTTGAGCAATTTCCCATTTGAGTTCTTTTAGAACCCTTGGATGAATGCCGTCCAGTCCCAGAGATTTGTTGACATTAAGTTTTTCTATTCGTTCCAAAACCTCCTCTAATGACACTTCAGTCCGGGACAGTTCCTCAGATTCATCACCCACAAAGGACGGTGCAGATTTGGGAATCTCCCTAACATCCTCAGCTGTGAAGACTGAAGCTAAGAAATCATTTAGTTTCTCCGCAATGGCTTTATTGTCCTTGATTGCTCCTTTTATATCTCGATCGTCTAGGGGACCCACAGGTTTTTTAGCAGGCTTCCTGCTTCTAATGTACTTTCAAAAAGAAATAACAAAATGATTTTTTTGTTTTTGGCAAGCTGTTCCTCAAAATCTTTTTTGGCTTTTCTTATTACATTTTTACACTTGATTTGACAGTGTTTATGTTCCTTTTTATTTATTGCATTAGGATTGGACTTTCACTTCTTGAAAGATGCCTTTTTGTCCCTCACTGCTTCTTTTACATGGTGGTTAAGCCACGGTGACTCTTTTTTAGGTCTCTTGCTATGTTTTTTAATTTGGGGTATACATTTAAGTTGGGCCTCTATTATGGTGTCTTTAAAAAGTTTCCATGCAGCTTGCAGGGATTTGGCTCTAGTCACTGTGCCTTTTAATTTCTGTTTAACTAACCTCCTCATTTTTGTGTAATTCCCCTTTTTGAAATTAAATGCCAGAGTTCTGGACTGCTGAGGTGTTCTTCCCACCACAGGAATGTTAAATGTTATTATATTATGGTCACTATTCCCAAGTGGTCCTGTCATGGTTATCTCCTGGACCTGATGCTGCGCTCCACTCAGGACTAAATCGAGAATTGCCTCTCCCCTTGTGGGTTCCTGTACCAGCTGCTCCAAGAAGCAGTCATTTAAGCCATTGAGAAATTTTATCTCTGTTTCGCTTCCTGAGGTGACATGTACCCAGTCAATATGGGGATAATTGAAATCCCCCATTATTATAGAGTTCTTTATTTTCGTAGCCTCTCTAATCTCCCTCAGCATTTCAATGTCAGTATCGCTGTCCTGGTCAGGTGGTTGATAATATATCCCTACTGCTAATTTCTTATTATTGGAGCATGGAATTACTATCCATAGCGATTCTATTGAACATGTTGATTCACTTAATATTTTTATTTAATTTGATTCTACATTATCTTTCACATACAGTGCCACTCCGCCACCCACACGGCCTGCTCTATCCTTCCGATATATTTTATATCCCAGTATGATTGTGTCCCACAGATTTTCCTCATTCCACCAGGTTTCAGTGATGCCTATTATGTCAATCTCCTCATTTAATATGAGGTACTCTAGTTCACCCATCTTATTAGACTCCTAGCATTTGTGTAGAAGCTCTTTAAAAATTTGCCACTGCTTATTTGTCTGCCCTTCCCTGATGCATTGGATTCCTTTATATGTGGTTGTTTGTCAGCTCTGGCCCGTGGTTTGTCCTCTCCCCTCCTCTTTCTGACTACAGCTTAGAGAATCTCTATCAGTGGATTCTCCTCTAAGAGAAGTCTCCATCCGATTGGTGCGGAGATGCACATAAATCGGTTTTCCCCCATCTCTTAGTTTAAAAACTGCTCTACGGCCTTTTTAATGTTTAGTGCCAGCAATCTGGTTCCACCCTGGCTTAGGTGGAGCCCATCCTTCCTGTATAGGCTCCCCCTCTCCCAAAAGTGTCCCCAGTTCCTAATAAATCTAAACCCTTCTTCCCTACACCATCATCTCATCCACGCACTGAGACTCTGAAGCTCTGCCTGCCTACCTGGCCCTGCGCGTGGAACTGGAAGCATTTCCGAGAATGCCACCATAGAGGTCATGGATTTCAGTCTCTTTCCTAGCAGCCTAAATTTGGCCTCCAGGACATCTCTCCTACCCTTCCCTACGTCATTGGTACCTACATGTACCACGACCACCGGCTCCTCCCCAGCTCTACACAGAAGTCTATCTAGATGTCTCAAGAGATCCGCAACCTTCGCACCAGGCAGGCAAGTGACCATACGGTTCTCCCGGTCATCACAAACCCAACTGTCTATGTTTCTAACGATCGAATCGCCCACTACTAACACCTGCCTCTTCCTAACAACTGGCGTTCCCTCCCCCTCAGAGGTATCCTCAGTGCGAGAGGATACCGCAACATCCTCTGGAAGGAGGGTCCCAACTACAGGATGGTTTCCCTCAGTTCCCATTGAATACTCTGTTCCCTTGAGACTTTCATCCTCTTTAAGAGCACTGGGGCTCTCAGACTGGAGGTGGGACAGTACTACAGTGTCCTGGAAAGTCTCATCAACATTGCTTTCTAACTCCCTTAGCTCCTCCAGTTCAGCCACCCTGGCCTCCAAAGCCCGAACTCAGTCTCTGAGGGTCCGGAGCTCCTTGCAACGAGTGCACGCATACACCACCCACCCACAGGGCAGGTAATCATACATGTTACACTCGACGCAATGAACAGGATAACCCCCACTCTGTGGCTGGGCTTCTGTCTCCATTTTTCTTATGAATAAGTTTAAGTATAAACTGGGCTTATTATTAAATGTCTGGAATATAGATTATTATAAAAGTTATGTTTAAAGAAGGTCAGAAGTCACTAGCTCCCTCTAACCTCCGCCTCTAAACTCCCTCTCCAAACTCCCTGTTAGCTGCTCCTGTTCGCTCACTATTGGTGTATGGGCAGCTGGCAAGCAAGGATCTGGCTAGCAGTACTGATGGGAGCGGAGAGAGAGAAAATATGGGACAATCTGCACATTTTGAAGAAAAAATAGGGAAACCTGCAGGAGGGCTTAAATACGTGACTGGCCCTTTAAGAACGGGACATGGGGTACATCTACAGAGTAGGACTGAAGTTGAAATAAGCTACGCAACTTGAGCTATGTCAGTTAGGTAGCTTACATCGAAATAGCTTATTTCTGCTTTTGGTGCTGTCTATACAGCAGGAAGTTGAAGGAAGAATATTCTTCCTTCGACTTCCCTTATTCCTTGTAAAATGAGGGTTCCAGGAGTTGGAGTAAGAAGTCCTCCAGCTCAACATCATTGCGTTTTGTGCTTTCGGATTAACGTCAGTTATTCCAAAATAACACTGCTGTGTAGACATAGCCCTGGTCACCCTAGCAAGAAGTCAATCTTAGTTTAAATGCTCCAAAATGCACAGAGTGCAAGTCTTTAAGGCAGTCTTGCAAGAGCACAGGTTTTAAATCCTACCTACACAGAGGCAAGAGTAAAGAAGTATTTTTAAAATGGGATTTTATTTTTAGTCTTTATTTGTGTCTCACACAGGTATCTGCTTTCAAAACATTGGAGTTAAGGAGTGCATAGAGAGGTAATTTTTAAAAAATTGAGTTAAAAATCGGAGGTTCAATACACTTATACTTTACCCACCTACCCTTTTGGTAGTTGGTGTGGCTTTGCCCCCAGTGCCCTTTTTTAGAAGCTGACATTTGTTTTTAATAATTATTAATGTAGCTTGCTGGAATGAAGTGTCATTTTCTACATGATTCATCAAGTGAATTTCATGATTCATCAAGAATTATAGACTATATTTATATGTGATGGGATATAAGTGTCTTCTTCTGTATACAGTTTTTGCAAATAAAAGCAACAAACAGTATATCTTGAGTAAAATTTGAAACTTGTCAAGTTAATAAGATTTAGGCTCCTCTTTCACTTGGGCACTTTTAAAAAAGTTACATTTTGTGTCAGAATGTTACAAAGATGCAATCAAAATAATCAAAGCCTTTAGAAGAGGGAGAAATATCTATTTATATGAGAAATACTTGAAATCAAGCACATCATTTAAAAACAGACAAAATGTAACTCGGTGCTTTAAGATCTTTAAGATATCTGGAATATGAATTCTGTAGTATTTTCCATCATCTGCTTTATACAGATGTAACTATACTGTACTTACACAGTATGATAACAATTTATTATATTTTACATATCTAGCAGCTAGCCTCCCTAAAATTCACCAAGATGCTACAAAAACAAGCATTATTATGCTTAAGCCATTTTTCTGATTATGGCCAAATCACTTATGCCAACACTACTCCCAGAAACCATCCCAGTTAAATGAAAATTTTTGTCTTCCAGTCAATTTTCATAAACATCATTCTTGCCAAAACCTATACAAATTAATTGCTGTTGAATACACGCAGTGTGATGCTGATAGTTTCATGTACTTCTGGATTTAAAATTCAGGACCATTAGAGAAGCCAGCCAACGAAACCAAACATTTCTAGAGAGAGAGGTTTTTTGCTTTTTTTTGTCACTGTATGTGTTCTGCTGTTGTATGCTCAATATCAGGTTATCGGGGAACACCAGCTTACTGGTACCTTTTTTTCTCTTTCAGAAGAACTGATGTTCAGAATGAACCAATACAGCCCCTTGGTGATGTTCCTATATGCTATGCAGTACTTGAACTAGAAAGCAAAACAGTAGTCTCTATTTTCATTTCTTGTAAGGAGTAAAATGTTTAGATACTAAAGAGACAAGTTGGGTGAGGCAGTATCTTTTATTGACCAATTTTTAAGCTTGTCCATTAGCCATTGTTATAGTTGAAAGAACTGTGAAATTAAGAGATCCACTATAACATGGAACACACAAACATTTTTTGATAGTATGATAGATAAAATTATACAATTTTCTTAAATGTCTTTGAATGTACATATGCTTCTATGTGCTCAAGGAAACGTATCAAACACAGTCCAAAATACAAAAATTCACAAAGAACCCTATGTTTTCCTTCAGTTCACTTGGATTTAATAAATTGCTTTCCTCAATGAATCTCTAGTTACCTCCCCCACTGCTTGCCTCCTAGAATGCCATTTTATGATATTTTCTTTAGAAGGCTTCAGAGTTCTACCTGGCTAAAATACACATCAAAATTATAGTTGTTTGGTTTGTGTAGGTTTTGGGTTTTTTAACCAACTAAAATTCATACAGAACAAACAGTTCCCCATGTGATGCACATATTGCATATTTAGAAAACATTATTTATTTCACACAGTATGCTTTGTGATATACAAGGCATTAAGAGACAAAGTCCCTGTTTGAAAGAGTTAGGTTTCCTTAACAGTATTTGATCTGGTACATTCCTTAAAATGTCTTACATCTGTCAAATAAAATGAAAATCTTAATTTATTTTCTATCAATTAGTAAATAGCTGCTTTTGATACTCATTACTAAGAAATAGCTTTCCAGTAATGCCATTTTTTTGGTAAATGAGGCTTTGACCATGCATACCCCCCATATATTGCTTTGAGAAGACATATATTGCTTTCAGAAGAGGCTGGTCTGTCCTGGGGGCCCAACCAGGCATTGGGTTGGAGAGCACTGGGCAGGGAGGGTTGGGTCAGGTGGGTCAGCCATCCCCATCCTCGTGTGAAAGAGATACAGGGGAGTGTGTGTGTCATCTCTCCCCAGGCAAACCTTAAAGATAAGAAGGTAAATTTAAATCCTCTGTTCATACTTTTTTATAACCATTATGCGCTGGCACTTGCTGCATGATCAGATGCTGCTATAGGAAACACAGTTCTCTCTCCTATATTGGACTCTGCTCCAATCCTCTCCTCCTCCCTTAAAGGGGTACTGCTCAGAGGAGGAGGAAAGGTTTCTCACCCTGTCACAGTAATTGGAGTTTTTTGAGATGTTTGTCCCTGTGAGTGCTCTACTGTCTGTCCTCCTACCCTTCTGCTTTAGAGTCTTCTTTGTGGTTAGAGAAGGAACTGAGGGTGGTTTACCCATGCAGCCCCATGTAGCTGTGACACAGGAGTGAGGATGTGTTGGGCACATGCACAGGGCTGAATGGGCACCACTAGCCAAAATCTCTGATCAAAGTTTCAGGGAGCAGACATACCTCAAGTGGAGTACCCACAGAAATACACATCTTATAGAACTCCAGTTGCTGCACAAGGTGAGTAACCGCTCCTTTAAATGTATGGGACCCACGAGCTACAGAAAAATAAGCAGCCTCCTATTAATCTGAAAAGCATTCCATTCCTATTACTTATCTTATATAGTAGTCTAACACCTAGGAACTACGCAGATGTATTAAAATCCCATTAAGGATGTTAATGGGTGACCAGTTACTTGGTACTGGGGAGCAGCCTGCCAGGCTTCCATGTGGGGTTGGAAGCATCCGGGCTGGCACGGCCTCTGTCTGCAGCAGGGTGGCCACTCCAGCTACTCCTGCCTGCATCCATTTAATCAGTTAACCAGTTACACTTATAAGTTAACCCATTAAATCTTTTAAATGGGATTTTATATCCCTAGATCCCATTGTGTTGGTATGGTACAGACAAAGATGATGCTCCCTTTTTCAGATAGGAGTGAACAGGTGGACAACACACAAATATATCAAGGGAGAGCGGTGTTCCTCCTTTCAGGAGATACCATTGAGTTGTAAGCTTGCGTAGTGTCCTCAAGGGATATCACAAAGGAACTCTTGGCCAGCAATGTTCTCCTCAGTGCTTGTTCCTGAGAACTGTGTGGAGAGGCCTGTGCATCTCCCAGGGCTGGGCCCCTCTGAACTGTTTCTCCCTTTTAAAGCTCCTTCTCCAAGACTGGCATGCCTTGCAGGTGCAGCATAGCTACCTGAACCTAAAGCTGCTCTTTCATCTCTTCTTGCTTTGTATAGTATTTGTACAAGGAGTTACTCTACCACAGCCATTCCTGATACTAACTATTCTTGATTTTGTGTGGATGCTCATATTCCAGAATAAAAGTGGTTTATTGCAAATGAGTTTAATCATGGATTAAACTAAATTCAGAATAAAACATTGTCATTCTGGAGTAAGAATGTTCATATAAGTATTTTGGCTGGAATAGGTAATCTGCTTGATGTTCACACCCTACCTTATTCCAGGCTAAGTTTCACGTGCAGATAAATCCGTAGTCAAGAAATCATCTCCTTCTTTCTTAGCTATGTTGACTTTGAGAGGTGTAAAAAGCAGTATAAAATTGGTTTTATCAGTAAAAGCAGATATAGTTCTGAAAACACTCAGGAAACTAATCTGGTGAGTAGAAAGGTGCCGTTTTTACATGGTCACTTTTGAAAGTAATATTTTAATCATGCAGTGTGTGTGAGAGAGAAGATGAGTTTTTAATTAAAAAGTTAAAATCGTTTTAGAATCTTTATTAAATTAGATGCAATAATGGATGTCTTCATTTACTATCCCCTGGCTTCTTAGCACTGAAAAGAGAGGAAAGAAGGGGGAACCCCCCCTCCGAGAGTTGATATTTGAGCCTTCGTTACTCTTGTTCATAAAAGGAGATTAAGAATTGAAAACCAGTTAACATTTTTCATTATTTTCTTTGCAGTTTACGAGATGACAGAATTCGAATAGAAAGAATGGCAAGTGTTTATTTTGAATACAGCCATGCTTTCCAGTTGATTACTGATTTTTATGCAAGAGGAATGCTTAATACTACAGGTACTTCATTGAGAGAGTTTTTGTCATCTGTAATGCTGATCAATGTCCCCTTTAATTTTTTCTATACATGTGTGGAATAAAATTGGTTACATGCACCAAGGTATGTGCGACTGTGAACCATCAGCAGAAACACATGCTGCCAGCTGTGGGCATTCTGCTAATCAGCTGGGTGGCATTTGAATCTCTTCTGAGTGGTTGTCCACTCACTCAGCTTACAGGGAACACTGGTGCTGATTAGCTTCTGTATAGACAAATATGGACCTGGTGGTTAGTACTATGGAACTTGGACCGGGATTTAGAATTATTACTAATATTTAATAATAACTATAATCTGGACTGGTACATAGTTGCAAAACAAGTAGCTGGAAAAAGGCAGAAATGTAAAACCTGTGTAGTATTGTAGATGTTTCTGAGAAGTTACCTCTTTTACATCTATAACTAAATTGGAGAGGAATGAGAGCAGATCTTAAAATGTGTAAAACTCCAAGTGCTGATGTGATCTGGAGAAGTGAGCTAGTAGTAAAGAATTCTTAATATTTTTTCCCATCTGAAGATGCTTATTTTGAAAACTTAAATTACAAATTTTGTGTAAAAACAATGAAGAAAATTTGACAAAAACCTATGTAAATGTTTTCTTATTATCAGAGTGTTAATGAAGAAACATTTTATAAAAAGCACAGTTATTCTTGTTTCACTTTCAAAGTCTGGTAAAAATGTTCCTTTTTATGTTGCAACATTTTACACTATTGGTATTGGGGTAGAGGCTATAGTAGAGTATAATAGTGAAAGAGCAAAATTCCACTTTCATAAAGCAACTTTACAGAATAGGATCTGATTTACATGGGCAAACATGTGCACCCCACAAAGCATGGCAGTATTTTATATCCCCATTTGCACTGGAACAACATAGAAGTATGTAAACTGTTCTTGTCCTAGTTTGTAAATGTTATTTTACAAGTTTATTTTTGTTGTTTTACCAACAATGTTTTTAACACTTCCACAATTAATCTTCTATTTCTACTTCACTTAACTGAAAAATAGATTATCTTGTCTAATGTTTTAGTGGCAAACACTTATTTAATAAAGGAAATAATATTTTTGCAGGTTCTCAGAAACTGTCTGTAATCCTTAACTTGGATAAGCCTGTGATTTGCTCTTTGGCAGCAGTAATCATGTACCTCAAAGAATTTAATTTGGAAAAGATACTGTACAACCCTAGGTAAGTTGTTTTATATAAATCACAGAAAATCAAAATAATGATAGAAGTGTATTATCTATAAGACCCTATTTGAATTGCAGGATGGTCTTCAAATAAATGTGGCTGAATTGCAAACACGACATGGAAAATTGTGGAAAAGTAATAATGAGCCTTTAATAGTGGTAATTTGGAAAAGCCAGAGTAGACCTATTTGTTTAAGTAAAATTGTCTGGAATGATACAAACACTCAAATAATATATTATGCTTGCTAATTTTTTGTGTAACCAGACATTTTGCTGCAGCTATAATACATTAATTTTTAAAAAACCTATAATTTAACATTCAAAAGACTAAAAGTCTTAACACAGTCACTGTAGAAAGCAAGTCCAGTCACTTAAGCCTTAGATATTTTACAGAATGTTAGTGCACTACTAATTGCATACTCAAAATATATGCAAAATTGTGAAGTGTACAAAGTAATCTAACTAAAATCAGAATTGTGGTTTGAAGCCTAATATTATGGGATCTGTAATTTCCTCAGTATTGTGAATGAAGTAGGGCCTTAGCCATCTGCCATTTTGTAAACGCTAGCTGGCAATTTCCCTTCTACAAATTCAATCCACCTGCTTCTGTGATAAACCTGGTCTTTGTATACATGATGTTCTACAGTTGAGTTCCTAATTAACACCAACAAAACATCAAGTGATATTCAATAAAAATCTTTAGAAATAGGAAAGAATACACTTGTAGTCAGTACCAGCTCTATTTAAATTGGCTTGTACTACAGCCAAACATAATTAACAAACAAGCTGTGGAAATGGCTACTGTCAGGAGAAATGAAAAAGTTTGTTGTTAAATCCTAGACATCTCATTCTCAACTTCAACTTCTCATTTGTTTTGTGGACAAAAATCTGCTTCTGCTTTTTTATACATTTTTACATGACAATGAGCCTCTCTGATGTTGTTTTGTTTTCCCACAAACACATTTCATGTACTTTCTCTTTAGATTTGGAAGGACATGTGTAGCTACTTGTTTCCTGGAACTCTGCTCGTTATTAGTAACATGTTATATATAGAAATATTGGGCCAACTTACAACTTCCATCATATTAAAAATAAACATTAAAGATATCAGTACAATGTTACACAAGGTTAATTTCTGGAAAAGAAATCCATTTTATGCGGTTAGTATCAGATAGCAGCAGAAAATGACAATTCTACATAAAGCAGATAAATGTTTCTTCCACACTGACAGACAGCTTAAAAATGCAGAAAGAATTCAGGTCAATGAGCATGTACTGATGAGTTAGTGAATATATGATGTGCTGTGAAAAACAACTTCCAGTCTAAGAAGTTTATAGATCTAATGGAAGCAGGTATGGACAAAAAGACATTCCTTTGAATTATGAAGAGCACCTGCAAACTGCTAAAAATCAGTTCAGACTGCTTAGAGAATAGTGGAACTAGTTGTCAGGATAACTTTTCCCCACATAATTAAAGAGATGATGCTCTTGCATGAAGTACTCCAGATTTTTTATTACTCTTCAGGAGAGGCTTTTAAATTCAACTGCGAATTAGAATATGCTTCTATATTATGGATATTTTCTTATTATAATATTGTAAGATTACATGATCCTTTATTTCTGTGTGATTTTTACAAAAAGGATGAGTAACATCTAGTGGGAGATTGTCAGAGGCATAAAGGGCAGTTAGGTACAGAATTTTAATTGAAAATCTGTGGGAGTTGGGTGCCTAGTTCCCATTAGCACATTTTAAATTCTCCCCCCTTTATCTTTAGTACTTTCAACAGTTAAAGGGTATGCTGGTTGTAGTCTTCATATTGATTTAGTTCTTATAGCACCATTTTCTTGACTCTGTCAGTTACTTCAAGGGAATTCATCAGCCTCTGGAGAAATATCCAATTTGAGTAATTTAGAGAGTACAGAGAAATAAATCATGTGTATGCCTTTTGGATACCATCTGAAAATAGTTTTACTTTCATAAAGTAAAAAAAAAAAAAGAGTTTTAAGGGAGAAAACTTGTTCGGTTAGTCTCAAGAATTTTACTCCCATAGTTGAAATTCATCCCTTTGTGCAGAGGACCAATACAAATCCTATGCATGACAGCCCTAATGAGGTTTTTTGTATTTTTCTAATTTTACATTGTTTAGTTAATATGGTTGGAAGTTCAGTCAGTTACTGGTTCTGGGTACTGATGTCCAGTGCTAGGGAATGGTTTGTCTATGCTTTAAGCCTTGCAGTAACTGCAGAAAATCCAGATGGTGACTCACCCTCATTCTTATTTTAGTGCTTTAGAAAGGGTTATGTCTGTGACAGGTATCATATCTGCAGGGACTTTAAGTCCAGAACAAAGGATAGAGAGGTGAGACTTTGTCACTTTCTCATGGAGGTTTCCCTGTGTCTTCCTTCCAAGCCTTCTGGCTTGGAGTGGGTATTAAGTCCATCAACTTTGGGTAGGAGTGCTTCTGCAGACATTGACAAGTCATGGTGTCAATCTGCTTCTCTGGTGCCAAAAAAGAAACCAACAAAGGGGTTCCGAGGACTCATCCAAATGGTCATGTTCTTTGGCACTGTCAACTAGCAAGCATGTGGGATAAAAGGGTCATCAGAGAAGAGGTGTTCCCCAGAGCTGATTTCACCTAATGCAGGGTTGTCAACTCCAGCACTCAAGCTGGTGCCATTGAGACAGACTGCAGCCACCGCCCCTATGATGCAGCAGCAGCAAGGGACCTTCTTGGTACCAATAACAATGGAGGTGCAAGATTTTTGTGTCAAGAAGTCAAGGCAATATTACTTTGATCCATGGTAACATCATATCAAAAATAGGATGGAATCATTAAACATATCCTGATGGTTGTTTCCTCCCTAATAATTATGATAGCAGACTATGATAAAATCTATTCTTAGAATTCCGCACATCTGTATTATTTGTATTACACGTGTTGTTTGGATGGAGGGAAGTAAATCTCTTCCCCCGTTAAAACCTCATAAAATCTTCCTGGACCCCAGTGAAATGCCAGTCATTCATTTTCCTGCTGGCCTGCAGATGGGAGGGTCATTAGGAACTCGTGTGCTGGGCTAGAAATGTGAGAATTGGTTTTATTTGAGCCCCCTTATTAAATCATTATGCAACCTTGGATTAGTTGTTCAGATATTCTGTTCCTTATTTTCCCTATCAGTGACATGATGAAAATCCTTATTTGATAGATATTTTATTGGTACAGGTTGAACCTCTATAGTTTGGCACCCTTGGGAACTTACTGGTTCTGAACCAGAGAATTTTCTTGACCACGGGAGGTCAATATTGTCTAGCAGCATTACCAACACTTCCACTGCTTAGTGGGCTGTTAGAGGACATTTGGGGGTAAAGTAGAGCTAAATAACAGCACAGATCACAGAGAGCTAGAACTGGTAGCTGTAAACAAACGTTATAGGACTGTGGAAAACTTAGCCACACCCATGAAAAGTGGACGTCTGGCTAGCTAAAATCATTCCAGACGACGGATGTTTCTGGAGCAGAGTGTTCTGGACTAGAGAGGATCAACCTGTAGTTTTTTTGATTTGCTTTCCATCTTTACTTGATTTTTTTCACCATACAGCTGATGTTTGATGCAAGATATTTGTGATTCACTGATGTCTCTTTCTGTACTTGCAATTTGACCTATGAAATATTTTTCACAGTAATTTTAAACAATTATCTAGTGAAGCTGAATACATGACAATTAATGGGACAACACTGAAAAATCTGGAAATCTTACAGAATCAGGTAAAGAAAATATAATTATTTATTGATAAAGGCTGAATTATTTTCAAAGCTGCCTACAGAATTAAGGTACACTAATTCCATTGAAATTAATAGAAACTGTGCATCTAAATCCCCTATGGCCATTCAAAAATTTCACCTGGTAACTTTAAATGCTTTTAAATGGAACGTTGTAAAGGGAGAGAATTTTCAGAGCCACAAATGGCAGTCAGGCCTCAACTTCCATTGACTTTGAATGGGAGTTAAGGCCGCCACTGCCACAAGTGCTTTTGAAAATTGGCCCTTATGTCTGGAAGCCCTTGAGGAACTTGATTCAGATTATTTTACTGTGGAGGTTTTTTTTACACAAACTCTGTGTCACTGGATCATGCTTACAAATATAATTTAGTTTGTAGAATTCATTGCAATCAATTTGTGAAGCCATCTTGTGAGAAAACATGCTTGAAAAAAGAGGGGAAAAAATCTTAAATATCTTCTGATGCTCTTTACATAACACTTTTGCATACAAGTGAAAATAGAGTGACTTGTTTAATTATTTTATGATAAAACTAAACTAAATGTTTTTTATTTAATACTTGGACTGGTAGAATTATTTTGAATATATGTATGATTATTCAATTAAATTAATAAAAAACAGTTGCTATTTTTACCTTAGACAGATATGAAGACAAAAGGCAGCCTATTGTGGGTCTTGGATCATACTAAAACTTCTTTTGGACGTCGGAAGCTAAAGAAATGGGTGACACAACCTCTCATGAAATCCAGGTAAAGTAACTCTTTATCTTAGAATTTATCCTACACTTTCTGAATCATAGTGTTTGCTAAGAACAGCTTTATTTTTTCATAAGATCTGAGATCCAAAACAAAATTAAGATAGGTAATTAACTGGTAAAAGTGTAATCTTCATGTTTTGTTACATTGTAAACATGATAAATATGTCAATTTCTATTTTGCCATAGCACACGTAACAAAGTTTTGGTAACAGTGGTCTCATAGGAATTCAGAAATTATCTTACAGAATCAGATCAGTGGTTCATGTAGACCAGAATCTTTTTCTCTGACCGTGACCAATATCGGAAACTTTAAAGAATAAACTGCTCGTAGGGGAAGTTTTTTTTCTCTGCCACTCAGTGCTTGGCCTATGCCTTGAAATGTAAGGGCTTAATATCCGTAATAGGGATGTAAAATTCTGTTTCATTAGTTAATCAGTTAAATGTTCAGTTAACTTGTTAACAGACTAAACAGGAGTAAGCTGAGTGGGGGAGGCTCCTGCTTCTGACTGGGCTGAAGTTGCCCCCCACCTGCGGTGGGCCCCGCAGGAGTAGAACAGCCCCCTGCCTATGTCAGGTCTGGGGGCTGCTCCAGCCCACATCAGTTAACCGTAACTGATAAGCCTCACACAGTAAGCCTCACCTGGTTAATCATTAACATTGCTGATCCCTATTTTATTTTATTTTATTTTATTTTACGTAACTGGATATTTTTATTATCTCTGTAAATCATGTGTCATATAGAAAAATATTTTCTTTTATCAGTTTTAAATTTGTTGCCTTGTATTTCATTAAATGTTTCCTTGTTCTTGTAGTTATATGACAGAGTAAATAGGAACACTTGATTTGATTTCTTTGAAAATGCATTTTTTGGTAGTACCTCAATTGTGCTCCCCGTTGTTCCTCTCCTCTTTGAACTGAACGGTGTTCATCTTTCTAATTTGCCTTCATAAATCCTGTGTGGGGCTTCTATAGCAGTACTAGAATACAAATAAGTAGTAACAATGAAGTCTTCCCATTCCTTTAACTATTTTCAGTTCCTTTCTGTGAACTTCCCCATTTCTTTTATCTAGTGAGAAGAGTATATTGGGAATTGAACCTGGTAGTCCAGAGGAGGACCTGCCATCAAATATAACATTGCTATTTTCTATCCCATTATTTGTGCAGTCTAACATTCTGCGTGCTTTTTTTGACTACAGCTGAAAATTGAACAGTTGCCTTCACTGATCTGTTTTGACAAGGCTATCCGAAATGTTATTTTACCTTAAAAATTTCCATCCATTTGCCACCTTTTACCCGTTTAGAATGGAATCTTGTGGTATCCCATTGTTATCTTTCTGCTTTTTTTCCTAATTAACCATTATTCCTACTGTATTCTTTGTTTTTGATCCCAGTCAGTTTCTAATCCATTAAAGCTATTCACCTCCTAATTCATATGTGCTTAGTTTCCTAGTCTGTAGATCCAAATTCATATGGATTTGTCAGGGACTCTTTAAAAATCCAACTAAATTGCATCTTCTGGTTCTCCACTGTTTTGTTTGCATACTCAGAAAACACAATATACTGATGAGTTACTGTTTTCCTTTACAGAGCCATGCTGATGAGTTTGTATAATATCATATTCCTTATGAGTATTCGTATAACTTTTTTTAGTTGAATCAGTTTTTCTGATACTAAAGTAAGGCTCTCGTTGGTCTGTAATTCCTAAGGTCACCTTGAATTTTTTTTTTTTTTTTTTAAGTAAACATAACATTTGGTATGCTCCCGTCTTTCAATCTATCATATGATTTTAATGAGCTAAATATAGATGCCTGACCTTTTCTGATTATAAAAGGCTGATGGAACTTCTGGAACTCATTTGGTGTAAAAACGAATCCTGGTGTATGACCATATTCATATGATATATCAGTCCTATAATATTTTATTAAAATAATTTTAAAACATTTACTTAATTTCTTTTGTGACACTTCTGGAGCCCTACAGCCTATTTGAAACTGCTTGGGTTGTTTTCAGCAAAAGGTGCCAGGGCCAAGGCACTGGCCCCACTGCAGCCCTAAGAATTGAAGAGGGGAAAGAGAGACACATCTGTCGTATATTCACAATAGCTTGATAGTGATGGAACTAGTAGGACAAGTTGGAGTGTGCAACTGTTTAGAAGTTTAAAGACCAGCTTAACAGTCTGAAGCCACCCAAGTTCTCTCCTACACCCCAGCAAAACCAAATTTAGTAGACTGCAGTCCTAGTCTCTGCACTTCTCCCAGGTGGTGTTTGATTTGAGACAGGAAGAGAACTGGCACTGAGAGTCTTTTTCCCCCCCCCAGGACTTTCCTCTCAGTGTAAGAAGAAGTCCTCTGCTCAAACCAGTTGTTCACATTTCTCTTTTCAAGTGAAGCCACAAAAGTAATTAATTTTCCTTAGTTTCTCCATTTCTGTCTGTCTGTATTAATTCCATTCCATTCTGCACTATTTTTAACATGCACTCAGGTATATGCAGAGAAAATATATCTGGAACTCTCTTGTTTTTTACTATATGTTATAATTCAAAGGAACAAAAATTAGTTTCAAAATCTTAAAAGTTACCCCAAAATGGAATTGTCATCCTCCCAACAGTTCTAGAGAGAAGTTAAATATAAGGTCATATTAGGTCTAGAAATGTGTCTGGCATAATTTGTGCAAAAATCTATTGTACAATGAATATATTATTTTCGTTGTATAATTCAAGTTAGAACTGTGAGTAGGTGCTTAAACTAGAAATTAAGATTAATATACCATATTAAGAAATTTTTAGCTTAATATGCCTATTTTATTGGTAAACTTAAAAAACAAAAAATGGTCTGGTAGCACTTTATAGACTAACAAAACATGTAGATGGTATCATGAACTTTTGTGGGCACAGCCCACTTCTTCAGATGACCTGAGTTTTATTGGGATACTTATAGAATCTGGAGCATTGCATTAAAGTAGTTGTTTTGTTTGATTCTGGAAGAATTGAAGGGGCTCTAGATTTCACGAGTATGTACAAGATAACGTGAATCTGGGCACAGGAAAGATAACATCTTTGGTATGTAAATGGAGGATGAGTTGAAAGATGCTTATTCAAGCCTATGCCATAAATGAGAGTGTATTCGTAGGCAAACGTGGAAAAGAATAATGGATGAATGAATAGGTCATAGTGGTGAGCAGATGAAGAGTGGACAAACTATAGGTATGATACATTTTAGAAACATAAGTAAAATATGTTCTTTTATTTATCTAAGGGTTTTATATTAGTGTCCCTTGCCATGGCACTGAGTGCCTACCAGGTTAATAGATTGGCATAGTTGGGTCCATAGTGGGCTTTGTGGACTCTTTGGCTTTTCTCTGTGCCTAAGTTATAGGAAGCTAGGGTAGGATTTTCTGAGAGAGTGCTGGTGTTTGTTGTAAATACCATTCTGGTTATGGTAGGAAAGCACCATCAAAGAGAATGATTTTGTAACATGACCTTACAGACTCTCTGCATTAGTCTAATATCTTTTGGAAATTTGTTCCATGGCTGGATCTGATCAATTTGAGAATGTGCTATGTTTTCTGTAATGTGTTTTGTTCTGGATTTTGTGATTTGCATTATCCTTATCCATTTGCAGTCTTTAACGTTGCAAGAATTAATATCAGAATCAAGGCTTAAACTGGAAGCAGAAGTGGACTGAGAGCTAGAACAGGAACCAAGCACAGATGGAGTTTTCACAGTGGCCCCACCTGTTTTTTAAAATCTGTAGTGATCCCTCTATTGTTTCAACTGGGGTTAGTTGTAAGCTTTACAAGTTTTGTAGGACATGGTGGTATAAGTGGATGAAAATTGTAAAGTATAAATTTGTGATGTCTGAATTTCATAAATGTGGCATTCACAACGATTTTGTCGTTAGAGTTCAGTGACACAGGAACATTTTTAAGAGTGTGGTGCTGACGTCCCCCCCCTTTACCCTGTGCTGCCCCTACCCACCATCTGTGGCTAGGAGCAGAGCCTGGGCATGTGGAGCAGCTGCTGGGGCATAATCAGGACCGTGGGTGTTAGGCCAGGAGCGCACCCCTAGTTCTCTTGCCTATGTTTGTCTCAGTTGGAAATACTGCCTAGATACTTTGGAATGAATCAAAACTGAACTTGAATAGCGTTGATACTAATGAGCAGACTGGAGGGAGAAATGACTAATATTGTGATAGATAATACTAATGCCCTGAGTTTTGAAATAGCAAAATCAGAAATATACACAAGCCTTCACCAAACACTGACGCACAGAAGACATTTGAAGTTAGTAAAGTGAGATTGCTTAATTTTTGAGCTAGGGCACTATAGAAAAACTGTAAGGTTATTCTTCTGTAGAAAACTGTTGTTACATTTCCATAGTAACTGGAGGGATAGTTCAGTGGTTTGAGCATTGGCCTGCTAAACCCAGGGTTGTGAGTTCAATCCTTGAGGGGGCCATTTAGGGATCTGGGGCAAATCTGGCAGGGATGGTAGTTGGTCCTGCCATGAGGGCAAGGGACGGGACTCAATGACCTCTCAGGGTCCCTTCTAGTTCTATGAGATAGGTATATCTCCATATTATATTAAAGTCTCTTCAGATAACAGCAAATTCAGATTCTTCCCATCTAAAATTATAGTGTGGCCAAGATACTAAAACAGGTGTTTCAAATTAAATGTATTGAGTGAGTAGAGAGGAAGAAGGAAAGTGGGAGTCCAAATTTAAAATTAGCATGGACTTTTTTTTTAAACTTAACTACATTATTGCTCCCAGGCCTCCACAGTAAGATAGCCAACCAGAACAAGTTATGAGTGAATTTGAGGGTTCACCTTAATCCAAAGCTCACTGAATACCCATTTCAATCATAGAGTTCATTTATAGGAATGATTTTGGCTTAATACTTCAGTCCTACGATAGGCTATGATGAACTAATTTTTCCTCTTAAAAAGAAAGATTCTATGTCATCACTATGAGTATTAACTGCATAAGTGAAGGTTATAACATATTTCTTAGATCTTAAAGTTTGTTAGTAAAGTAAAGGATTGCATCATGCTTACACGAATTATTCAGTTTGCTAGCTGTGTTTTTGGTACCATTGTATGCACTTTCTATCCCCATGTAAATGCAGCATGAATTCATTCATTCATTCATACTAACATAGCTAACAAGTCCCTTGATCGGCACAAATGGCAGAAATGCATTTTATTTTTGAATATAAACAAAAAGCTTGATTATCATTTGGATATTTTGCACATTCTTTTAACAGATGTGGCAATAGAAATTCATAAAACTTGCATACTACTAGTAATCATTTTAGATCCATTCAAGAACACTGTGTTTCCATAGGCTTCATGTTTCAGTTATTTAGGGTAAAAGTGAATTTTAAAAAAAGAATAATTGTTAGATTGAGAGATGTATTGGTTTGTCTTCTGTGTAAGAAGAACAGGGGAACAGAGCCTGAAAGGAAGGGATTAATTTATTATTAGATGACAATATAATTATTTACACTGAAGATGCATAGTAATTATAGTGCAATCCCACTTTCATTGTGCTTCTTGATACCTGACATTTTCACTATTGCATATAATTTAAATGTTCACTAGTAATTTAAAGTAATTACAGCATAAAATGCAATGCAGTTCATATACCTGGGTTCCAAAGACACTTGTATTAAATATCAAACCAGGGTGGTGGTTATAGTAATTCGCTCACATAGTTAAATACCTAGTTGTTTGAATTAGTCATAATTGCAAGTGTCAAAATTCATAACCACATTGTAATTTCACAGGAATTGCTATGTACCTATTGTGTAATACAGTGTTTCCCAATTTTATTTGGCCACAGAACCCTTTTAAATTCGAAAGAATTTTGTGGAACCCCTAATAACAGTCTAATATATGGAGCTGAAAAAGTAGACCACAAATAAGTAAGGATAATAATAAATAAATGCTTAACAAGGACATGAGATAAACATTTAGTTTAATTGCGCATATTTAAAAACAAAAATCACATAATATTAATTATTTTTTTAATAATAAAATGTTATTGTAATGGAGTTTTCTTGCGGAACCCTAATTTTCACTTCGCAGAATCCCGGGGTTCCGTGGAACACCATTTGGGAAACACTGGTGTAATGAATCATTGAATTATAAAGCTATTATTTTCTATGCACATAGCATGAAAATGAGCTTTAGATGTCTGACTTCTAATGGTCTTAAATTAATAGAAAACTCTTTTTTGTGAATTTCACACAAGAATAAGAAAAGATGTAAGCAAACCAATTTTGTTCAAACCTCAAACAGAATAAACCACAGGACAATTTGAACTACAGGTTGTACCTCCCTTAACTGGGACCCTCTGGTCCGACAACAGGGAGGTCGGGTGGTAGGGTAGGAGCGTGGTAGAGGGGATTGGCGAATCAGCCAGGAGCCCAGTGTCGGGACTTGGGGACGTGACATGGCGGGGAGTTGTAGCCTCAGCAGCTAGGGAGCTCCAGCCATGGCCAGGGAGCTGTAACTCGAGTGGCAGTCAGAGCAGGAACTATGACCCAGTGTCAGCTGTGGAGTTCCAGCCTCAGCCAGGGAGCTGTGACCCCAGTGTCAGCTGTGGAGCTCCGGCCATGGGCAGAGAGCTACAACCCCAGCAACAGCTGTGGATTTCTGTCCCCAGCCCCTGCTGGGGCTGCGGAGCCACAGCCATGGAGCCAAGTGGCTGCAGAGCTCCAGCCCCAGCTGTGGAACTCCAGCTGTGCCCCTCCAGCCCTGGCAGCAGTGGGGCTGGCAGCAGCTAGAAAGCCCCAGGCTGGGGCCAGGCTGCTCTAGTCTGGGGGCACCAGAGCGGCATGGGCCATCAGAAGAGGGACCTCCCCTGGTCCAGCAAATCCCCTCATTTGGGACTGGTTAGGTCCTGAGGATGCCGGACAAGGGAGGTCCAACCTGTAGTTTTCTTCCACTAAGAAAAATGAAGAAGCGTTTCTGGGAAACATTTTGTTTCTTATTTCCTTCTGAAATGGATAGCATCCCACTATCTTTAACCGCACAAACTGTTGTGCATGGGTGGGAATGTGGAGGGGAGCAGTAGTCAAGGCAGGGGCCTGGATGTGCGGCTCAGTACAGGGGTTGGTGGTGGTGTGTGTAGGGGAGGGATGTGGGGAAGAGGGGGGGCAAAGCTGCTGTTCCCCTTCCTATCCCTGTCAGGGAGCAAGAGCAAACTGCACAACTTGCCTGCCCCCTGTTCTCCTGAGCCAGAATGAGGAATTCAGCACACTGGACTTTCCCCTCACTTTCTGACGGTAATGAAGGGGATTCCAGCGGCCTCCCCCCAGCACAACCAAACCCTTACATTTCTTTAAGGTCTGATAAGAGGAAGCTGTCTACTGAATTTGGTGGTCCTAGCTCTTACCATTTAGGAGGAGTTCTTGAACAAACACTCAAACAGAGACAAATTAAAATATACAGTAGATGATTCAAGTTCAAATGTAAAGCACTCCACTTAGGAAGGAACAATCAGTTACACACATGCAAAATGGGAAATAACTGCATAAAAAGCAGCACTGGGATCTGGGGGTCATAGCAGATCACAAACTAATTGAGAGTCAACAGTATAACATTGTTATAAAAAAAAAAGCAAAAACCATTCTAGAATGTATTAGCAGGAGAATTGTAAGTAAGATGCAAGAAGTAATTTTTTACTCTTTTCAGCACTGATAAGGCTTCAACTGGAGTAGTGTGTTCAGTTCTGGGTGCCACATTTCAGTCCAGAGAAGAGGAAAAAAAGATCTAGAAAACATGAAAAATTGGGGGGAAAGGGGGTTTGTTTGGTCTGGGGAAGACTGAGGGTGGAAGGTGTTAACAGTTTTTTCAAGTACATAAAATGTTACAAAGAGGAGGAAGAAAAATTGTTCTTGTTAACCTCTGAGGAGAGGACAAGAAGCAATGGGCTTAGATTGTAGCAAAGACAGTGTATGTTGGACACCAAGAAAAATTTCCTATTAGGTTAGTTAAGCATTGAAACAAATTGCCAAGAGAGATTTTGGAATCTCTGTCATTAGGAGTTTTTAAGAGCAGGTTAAACATCTGTCAGGGATAATCTATATAATAATTAGTTCTGCCTTGTGTGTAAAGGGCTAGACTAGTGCCAGTCCTATTATTCTTTGATTCTTGAAATAGAAATCTAGCAAAACATGTTTTATTTACAGGTAAAGATGCTAAGTTGTTTGATGATGTTGTCCTGGTCCTTTCTTATTTGGAGGATAACACCAAGCAAACTGTATGGATGCCTATTTTGTGATAGATTACCGGTACAACAGTAACGTAGCTATTTGTGAGGATGATGAAAGTCCAGATTAACCTTTGAAAAGAGGGTTGTTTTTAAATATCTGCATCTAGTTTACACATTGAAACCATACAATTACCAGAAGAGCTTATATTATTTAAATAGACAGTATGTTTCAAAATGCAGTTCTTTTTGCTTACATATCCCTCTAAAATACATTGATGTAATAAAACTTTATTTTTGTTTTAAAGTAGTGTATTTTTTGCAATACAACTTGCTTTAATTCAGAAAGGAGTCGCATGTTATATTATACTTTTATTTATTCTTCATTAAAATGGAATTTCGGTTGATATTACTGCCCATTAAAGTTTTTAGGCTTGTAAATAAGGCTTCAGACCTGTAAAACTAAAGTATTCAATTATTTCATCACTGTCATGAACAAAATCTAATGTCCTTCCTCATCTGCTAGTTGTTTAGAAATTCTCACCAGTTACTCTGTAGATGTTAAGCTTGTTCTCTTGAGTCTTCTGTGTGGATTCTAACTAGGGGTGTGAATGACTAGTTGACTATTTGATAAGCAAATGCTTATCGGATAGTTGACATACTAGCTCTAAAGCTGTTGCTACACTTCAAAGGCAGAGGTGCCCTTATTGACTAATCAAATAGTCAATGCAAATTGCATTGGTTTGATTAGCCAGTTAATCTAAATTTAATTCTGTGTGCTCTTTGGTTTTTGTTGATGCATAACCTTTATCAACCCATTCACTCTACACTAGGTACATGCTTTTGTTACATGTCAGTTACATCCTTGAGGTTTCAGTTGTGTTGAAAATGGTCCCTAAATTTGTGAGCAGATACTGCACTGTTGATGATAGCTGTGTTCTGCCAGTATTACATGCAGAGTTGACACTGAATGGTGAGAAGGAAGAGGAGGCACATAAGTTCATAGAATTTAAGGCCAGAGGAGATGATTAGATCACCTAGTCTGACCTCCTGTGAATCGGAAGCCATTACATTTCACCTACTTATCCTTATATTAAGCTCAAAAACTTGTTTGGCTGAAGTACATCTTCTGTAAAGGCAGTCACTTTTATTTGATGATGTTAGGTGCAGGAGTATCCACCACTTCCCTTTGTAATTTAGGTGATAACTGTTTGAAACTGTTGCTGCACAAAAAGATATAACTTGTGACAGAGTGGATAAGACCCACCTGCTAGTGTTCTGCCACACCTTTCCTTGGAAGGGAGCAACAGAGGAGTCTTCCAAGCAGTCTACAATGGCTGCAGAGGAAGCAACCAGTCAGAGAGGCTAGAAGGAACAGCCAATCAGGGCTTAGGAGGTCTGTATTTTAAAAAAAAGAGCTGCAGAGCCAGAGACAGTTGGTTTCTTGCTGGAATCAAGAGTGCAGGGCTGCTCCTGGTTGGCCAAAGGGAACTGCAGCAGCATGGACAGCTCAGTGCTAGCAGGGCCCAGGGGAATTCCAAAGAGCTCCTGGCTGGCTGCTAAGTCTGACTATAAAAGATTTCTGAGGTAAGGGTGTCAGCATTGTTGAAGGCTGGGGATGTGACCCCAGGAGATTGAAGGCAATTTTGTTGAAGGGATATGGTGGCACATGGCTGCTGTTCTTCGTGTTCCTGGACTGGGATCCAGAATAGTGGGCAGGTCCAGATCCTTCCTTTAGACAGCTGGGTAAGTGGCCTACAGTTGAACTGTGATTATACCCTCAAAGGGGAACTAAACTGCCAAGAGGACCAGCTGGAGAGCTGGAACCAGAGCCAGAACAGACTAAGAGGGCAAAACCATCATCCCCAAAGAAAAAACTTCGGGGTTATGGCCCAGTACCAGGGATGGGACTGTTTAACACTACAGATGTGCCCAACCATAAAGAGCACATGTGAGAAGTGGATGCCACTCTATTACATTTGATTTTTACTTTATTTTTTGATTTTGAAAGTTGACCCAGTTGTTTCTTTTCTTTAAATGTAAATGTCACCAGGCACATACTTTGTTCATAAATTCTCTTATAGACAAGCCTTTTTTAATCTGTTAATTCATGAACAAAATGTGATTGAATTTTCTTATACCTATAATTCTAGCAGTGATGATAAGGCTTGTAATGTTTAAAATGTTACGTATCAAGTTATAACTCCATGCAGATTGGTTTGTTTCAAAGCTGTTCAAGTAAGTCTGATGTGAATTTATTTGAATCTACCAGAATGGCCAACATCTGATAGATTAGGGGAAAAGCCTCTTATGATATGGTAACAGAGCTGACACAAGTGGAGGGTGCATAGTTTGAAACTGACATTCTCATGCTGCATCAAATATGGCCACATACTTTCTCTCTTTATTCCTCTATGGAGAGAGAGGGAAGAAATAAAGCTCCCTCTTAGGATTATGGAATACTTTGGGATCGGCAGCTGTTGTGTTTTTTGTGTGGGATAAGATCTTTTTCTTGACTGTATATGGGTGATGCGATCTCCACTCTCGGCAGAATGCATAGAGTAATTATTGTCCAGCTTTGTTTGTACAGGATGTGTCAGAAATCACACATGCTGCAGAACCAGTCTCTAGGCAACTTAATAAACACAGCTGGCCTATAGTAGACTGCCTGATTGGTTGGAAGAGTCAGCAGACTGGCCCGTATGCCTAGAAGCAGCAGCCAAGAAGCTGCTCAGAACATTTGCCTATGACTGCGATAGCCTCTGCTCTTGTTTATTTGAAGCCTTGCTCTGCTCTTATTTATTTCAAGCCTTGCTCCTTCTTTATTCCCGCTTTGGGCCCTTGTCTTGCCTCACTCCAGATAACCTGGTACTGAGCCTTGGCTCTAATCCCTGGCGACTTGATCAACTTCTGTTCTTTCCTTTTCACTAGGGTCTAGAGCCAGGGTGTCCAACATGCTAGCTGCTAGCCACATGTGGCTATTTGGTCTGTTGAATGTTGCTAGTTGGCTTGAATAATGTGGCTATTTGGCCAGTTGAGTGTGGCTTGTTCACTTAGTGAACTTCTATAGTGGCTACTGCTTCAGAACTGTTTGGACACCACAGATATCGAGAATACCCTTTAACAGGCCCTTCCTTATGGAATATCTTTCATAGAATACTAGAACTGGAACGAATCTTGAGAGGTCATCAAGTCTTTGTCTGTCTGATGACGTTTTCCCCCAAGTCCTTCCAGAACTCCCTTATGACCTTTTTAATTTTATATGCCAGCAGCCTGTTTCCTGAAAAGACTCCTCTTTTCTCAAAGTGTTCTCCAGTTCTTAGTGAACCTTCCTCTCTATCCTATTGTCTTATCCATGCACTGAGACTCTACAGTTCTGCACCTGGAACTGGAAGTGTTTTGGAGGACGCTTCCTTAGAAGTCTTATATGTCTTGAGAGATTCATAACCTGGGCACCCAGCAGGCAGTTCACTGTGGGGTTCTCCTGACTATCACAAAGCTGGCTATCTATATTTTTATGAACCTAGAGCCGGTATGTGAGATCTTTCTCACAGGGCACCACCACAAAAGAAACAAGTGGCATTGGGCCCACTAGCTGCAACAAGGCCACCACACATAACACCAGGCCACAGTGACTCTGTTGAGAATAATTGTTTCAAGTGTCCTATGGCAGGTTCCCATCCTGTAGGTCTAGGAAGGGGAGGAGATGATACTCCCTCATGGCATTTCTTCCCAGGCCACTGACTTTAGAGTAGATGGCATGCAAGAGGCTGGGAGCAATGGAGAAGTAACTGCATACCTAGTCTCTGCTGAAGGAGTCACCATTGTCACCTCGTAGGTCACACCAGCCCTTACCCCAATGGTCAATGATTTTTTAAAGACATTTCAGGATCTTCTTGCTTGCATTATGAACACCTTGAGTATTGAAACAATGGTCAAAGAAAAGACATGGCAAAATCTTTGACAGCTTGACTGCTTCAACCCCAGTCAAGATTGCTCATTCTTAAAATGAGGGCATATAAGAGTGGAACAAAAGGCTCTGGTGAACCGCAGCCACCATCCAGCACTCATCTAAATTGGTGGAAAAATGCTAACAGGTGCCCCCTCAGGACTCAGTGAGACAGCCATGTTCTGCATAATGAGACAGGAGTGTGTGTTTCCCCCATGACAGGAAACAGTTCAAGTGTGCAAGTTCAGCATTACTTATTCCATTAGTTTAGAGGAGCGGTTCCCAACTTCTTCCAGATGGGGACCCATTTTGACAATTCAGGAAGACTTGGTGACCCAAGGCAATTCAAAAACGGGGGGGCGAGGGGGCAGAGCCACCGGGGGAGACACTTGCCGACCTTTTTGAAATGTAATGGCGACCCATATTTGGGTCGCGACCCACAGGTTGGGAAACCCTGGTCTAGAGGCATCTTACTTTTGGGGAACATAGAACCAACTAGCAGATCACCTCAGCAGGTCTTTCTCTTCTCATCATGAGAGTTCTCTCCAACTGGACATCATGAGGGACATCTTTCAATGGTGGGTGTCTCCCCTTATAGACCTGTTGATCACCCTTAATAACAGGAAATGCCATCAGTTCTGCATTCTGCAATGTCACAGCCTGTGGTCCCTTACTGATGTGTTCCTGTTGCCATGGACAAAGCACTTGTATTATGCTTTTTCTTCTATCCTGCTGATTCATACGGTTCTCATGAAGATCAACCAGGATCAAATACAGATCATTCTCATAGCCCTGGCATGGACCAGGCTGTCTTTGTTAACTATTCTCTTACACTTGTTGGTGGAGCCGCTACTATAGCTTCTGATGCTCTTCTGAGTCCTTGGTCAGCTAGTCCACCTGAATCTCAGCTTTCTTCATATGATAGTATAGAAGCTCCATGGATGAATCCAGAGGCTCAAGCTTGCTCAGAGCAGATCTTCAAGGTCCTACTGATCAATTGAAAGCCCTCCCCCAGGAACACCTAGGTTGCAGAATGGAAGTGGTTCTCCATCTGATATTCACAATGGGAAATTGCACCTTTGTAGTCCTCTCTGCAGCTGAAACAAGCTCTCTTCAGTTAAGGTTCATCTCGGCCTTTTATCCCAAGGTCAATAGTCAGTTTTGGTTTTTTCGCACAAGATGTGATCTGTTTTCTCAAAGGCCTGGAGAGGTATTATCCCCAGATAAGAAGTCCTATTCTGCTCTGGGATCTATACCATGTCCTTTCAAAATATACTGAACCCCATCTGAATCATGAGCAACAGGCTCATTGCTGCACCTTTTCTTAAAAGTTACCCTCTTTTCTGACCATCATTTCAGCCAGATGAGTGCCAGAGATCTAGACCATCACATCGTAGCCTCCATATATAGTATTCTTCAAGGACAAAATCTGGTTACGCTCACACCATCATTCCTCCCAAAGGTGGTCTCTTGTCTAACCCACTGCCAAGTTTTAGGATTTGTTGTGTTTCAACATACAAGACAGATGGCTATCCAGACTTTTTGAAAACCTCCTGTGAAGGAGATTCCACAACTTCCCTAGGCAGTTTTTCTTCCATTGTCCTACTGTTTGTACAGTTACAAAGTTTTTTCCAGAGATACAATCTGAATCTGCTATCCTGCAGTTGAATGCCAGTGCCCCTGGTTCTATGGCAAGAGAGGACAACTTTTCTCCGTCTTTTTATGGCAGCCTTTCAAGTGTCTAAAAATTGGTATCACATCCATCCTTAATTTCTTCTTCTGAATTAAACATATTCAGTTCCTTCAGCCTATGGCTTGAATTCCATTCATTTTTATTATCTTCGTTGCTGACTTCTGGATCCATTCCAGTTGCAGTTCCTTTCCAGATCCTTTTTAGCAGTGCTGCTGCCAAGCTAGTTATCCCCCATTCTGTATTTGTGCATTTGGGTTTTCTCCCCTTCACCTGAGGAGACTTTTTTACATTTGTATGGTGGATGCAAATCAGACAGTCAGCTGCAAGGTCTACAAATTGAACTCTCATAATTATCTGCCAACAAGGGATAATTATTATTTCTATGATATATGTGTGGGTTGATGTTGTGCTTTACAAATAAAAAAGATAGGTCCCTTTCCCAAAAAGTTAGTCTCAGTTGACAAGGTGGGTGAAGTATTATCTTTTGCTGGACCAAATTCTGTTGGTAAGAGACAAGTTTTGAGCTTATACAGAGTGTAATACAGGTGCAATACAAAATATTACCTCACCTACCTTTTCTCTCTAATATCCTGGGACCAATTCAGTAACAGCAATACTGCATATAACAGTTTGAGTAGAAATTCCTTTTCCTCTGTAAAGAAAAAATAATTTAGTACTGCTGCATCCTATCACCAGCAAAGCTTATCTACGGAAGATCTTTCTTATTCCTGCTTTCATTACTATAGCCCACTTCTTTACATTTTATGACTAAGTTTTAATCACTATATATCTTCTTGTGCTCTGAGTTTTCATGGCTCAGCAAAGAGAAGGGACAATAAGGGTTTGTTTTTTGGGAAGAAATCAATGTGTTTTTAGCTGGGAAATGACAGTAAATTGAAGATTGTAGAACTGATTGGCATATTATCATATTATAATCCAGGTTTCATGAAAGAAACTTTCTGAATTTTTTAAAGTGCTTTCCAAGTGACCTGTACACTGATTTTTATAATAGCCACTGTTTACTTATGCATGACTCTTTGGGAGAATGTATGGTCATGAGGATATGTTGTCTGTCATGAACCTGACTGTCATGCTTACATTTACTACAGCGATAAAGACAGATATGAAGGAACTGGATTCACAGAAATAATGCCAGTCTTCTCTTCTGATGTTTTTCTCCCTTTAACCTTCAAATTTGTTGTGGGCTATTCGCTTGCTCTCTTGCTCTCGCTCGCTCTCTCTCTCGCTAGCTATCTTAAAAAAAAAAATTTCCCGTGGAACAACGGAGTGATATTATCACATCACTCTGGCATCCCACAGGCTCCCTGCCTTGGACACTGTTCAGGGACTTGCTCCAGGGCTGCTTGCTTGGGCCACTGTTGTTTTTGGCGCTGCTGGGCCAGCAGGCTCAAGGGAAGTGCCAGGTGCAGGGAGAGGTTCCCGGTGTCCCAGCGCTCCATTCTCCACTGCACACTGAGTGGCTGCGTCCTCACCCCAATGCTGAGCCGCTCCGCTGAGACCCACACCCAGCCCCCAGACTGCCTCCCTTCCTCCCAGCCACGCGTGGGACTGCAGCAGCGACTGGCACTTGTGCAAGGCAGGTGAGGGGGTGCCTGGCTGCACTGACCTGACCTGGGCCTCCTTTGCTTGGTGCTGCAGCCCCTTGCCCTTCCTCCTTCTTTGGATGACTGGAGCACTGGCACTGGCTTCCCACTGCGGGGTGGAGGAGAGAAATCCCTGAACCTCACTGGGTTGGGGGGATGAAGCCCTGAGCTTTGCAGCAGGGGAGGTAGGAGGAAGAGAAAGCCCCGAGTCTGCCCTTCTCTCCCCACGCAGCAAGGCAGGAGGGAGAGAGAGCCTCTACTCTTGCTGTGTTGGGGGGAGCACTCTCCCTACTAGGCTGGGGGAACAGCAGCGTGCTGTCTGGAGCCTTTTACTGTGCTCCCATTGGCCAGATTCCACCTAATGGGAGCAGTGGAAGACCAACCCTGGGACCCGTGTGGGGCCTGAAGACAAGTGCCCCCACCCCCTCATGCCCAGACCCTGCACCCCCAGCCCTTCACTCAATCCCCTACTAAGACCCTGCCCCAACCTACTCCTGCCCCCCTCCACACGGCCAGACACCCTGCCCCTAGATGGCTCCTGCCCCCTCTCTCCAGTCAGACACCCTGCTCCCAGATCGCTCTTGCCCCCTACCTCCCACCCAGACCTTGCACCCTTAGCCTCTCCTGCACCCCACCTCCTGGCCAGTTCCTGCAGTCCCATCCCTATCTCACTTACTGGCAGCCCTGTCCTACACACTGAACCCCTCATTTTTGGTTCCCCCCCAGAGCCTAGAGGGCCCACAAAATCCACTAACCCTGGAATTAATCTGGCCTGAGGCCTTGAACCTCAGTCCTCTCCCCATCCCACCCTGGGGCTGGAGCACCAGGGAAGTTTCAGTTGGCTGGCCACATCATTGAGGGTTGGGAGGTTTTGAAGGGGCTTTTTTTCCTTCTTTCTTGTGTGGTCCCCAACTGACTTTTCTGTAGGCTCCCAACCCAAAAAAGGGTTCCCACCCTTGCCATTAATAAATACAATGTTGAAATCTTTTTCTTTGAACTTAGTATTTTACTTAAATTAAAAATGAAGCCTGGCCAACAAGCCCCCAGTTGGGGCCCAGCCCATACCTGGCTGCAGCATCTTGTCCCCAGCCCTGATCCTGGGACAGGCCCTGCGGTCCACAGAAAGGGCAAGTGATGGTCCCCCTACTGCTATGGCACAGGTAGAAGGAGAGGCTATGATCCAGCTGTGGCAGATGGAGGGGGGTTGGCGAGCATAGTGAGCAGGGGGCGCAGCCCCATAGTTGTTCATAAATATTAATATTAATTGGAACCTAGGCGTTACTATATTGGATTACACCAGTACTCTATCTGATCTAGGTGATATGGAGGAAGATACAAGAAACTACAGCCCCATTAGTTAGGCTTATGCCATGAAACATATTGGTTTACATCCATACTTTAAAAAAACCCTCAGTTTTATTCTGTTAGTTGTAATTGTGGAAGACTGGTTGAGGTCATCCCTAAAGATGAGATGCTACTAAGTGTTAAACACCAATAAACTAATACATGTTAGCTAGCATGTTTTGTTTTGTTTTGTTTTTGAAGACTTGTCTCTTGCTCCATACAGACTTGCATGCAAATTAGGTGAAACATTCAGAATCCTGGCAAGTTGTCAGTGTGCCTGCCATGCTGTAGAGGATATGTGCCACTGATACAGATGTGTGTATTGTGGGGCACGCTTCTGGAAATGTGGATAAGGTTGACTAATAAGATATGTAACGCAAATGTGGAGAATAGTTGGGGATATGGGAAAAGAGCTGGAAACTGAAACAACTTTCCTTACTTTCCAGAGTTTCTTTTTTTTTTTTTTTAAACTAAGCATCTAGAAACATTTTAAAGGGAATTATAATCTCAATAATTAGTGTTCATTAAATTTATTTTTCCTGAGAATTTCCTTATTGCTTAAAGTGTGCACACCATTTTCAATCCCTTAAAACTCAAGAAAATGAACAGTTTGTATGTAACTTCTATGAGACATGTATCTCTTCACTACTACTTCAGAGAGTACAACTTTTGAAGGTTGTGTTGGAGGAACCTGGAACTTCTATGGAAAGTCTCAAATGTGGTTCTTCAGTAGTGGGGGAGGATTACAAGCTATTATCCAGTTTGAGTAGTACCATATTTGAGCCTTCATTGAACTAATAAGATAAACATAAAATCTAGGTGGTGTGCAGGTGCAGATTTTAGGTCTTGGTAAAGTTAAAAACCCTGCCACCATAGTCTGTGGAACTTGGCATGGTTGTAAGTGTGCTGGCTGGCACACTTCAAATTAGAACACAAAGAATCCAGTGGGGCCACTGTACATGCTGCTCTTTGTTTCTTCAGTGTAGTCAGAACAGTAAAGGCCCTACAACCTTGGCAACTTTACCCCCTGGAGCTCTGAGAAAATTATTTCAAGAATGTGTTTGAGGTTTTTGATCATTGTAATCATGCTCAAATATAAACAACGTCTTAAAATTTAATATTACTTTATATATGATAGCATGGGTTTAACCATAGTCCAAAATGTTGGACAGCCATGTTCCCTTCTTTAAAGAAGTTGGAATTTTAGTTACAGATCTCATTATTTGTTGTTGTTTTACAGTGATATAAATGCCCGACTTGATGCTGTGTCTGAAATTCTCCTATCGGAATCCAGTGTGTTTGGTGAGATTCAAAATCACCTGTGTAAGATGCCAGACATAGAGAGAGGACTCTGTAGTATTTATCACAAAAAGGTAAATAGTTATCTAACAAATCGGTCTAGGAAACAGAGTTGGTACTGTTTGTCAGCATGCTTAAATGTGCTTTCATACTTTTTATAGGAAATACTTAAATATATCTATTTCAATTTACTTTTTCTTAACTTTATTTAAAGTAAGTTTCACTTAATAAGAGGATAGAAGATGAAATCACAAACATTCTTTTCTTGCAGTAGAGTCCAGGTTTAACACCAATAGGACCAATAATATATTGTTTTAAGTTTGGAAAAAAAAAAAAAAGCCATAGCCATAGTATTAGATGACAATTCAAAATTTTGTTCTTATAACTGATGCAAAATATATAGATCTCTTTATTCACATAATATCTATTGGGTCTCTTAGCAAATGAGGAATCCTATAGATTGGTATGCATTCAGTTGTTCCCTAAAGCAGCACATTTAAATTATGTATTTTTATCTAAAAATCTCATCAAAAAGAGCTCATCTAGACTACGTGGAAGAGTCGAAAGATTCCGCGGGAATTTGTATATCTCCTTCCGATCTCACTTTCAAAAGCTATGCAGTGTCTCATTACAAGTAATGAGAAGCTATGCTTTCGAAAGTGAAAGTAGTTGGGACGTGTTTTTTTTGGCCCCCCCCCCTTTTTCGAAAAATTGTGTAAACCTCATTTTTTGAGGAAGAGAGGCTTTTCAAAAAAAGGGTGGGAGTTGCCGAAAAAGCTGCGTCCCGACTACTTTCACTTTCGAAAGCTCTGCTGAATATCCCGCAGAATTTGCATATCCTCTTTCGAATCTTCTGCGTAGTCTAGACATAGCCCAAGTGAAAACAACTTTTCTGTAGTTAACTATTACTATTTGCAGTTGAATGTTAATGTGCATAAATTCTGTAATTTATAAACTTGTTTGAACATTTTAATAAAAATTACTTGTAATGAGACACTGCTGATTCTTAGTTGAAGCAGATTAATGTGCTAATAGCATGTATGCTGTACTTTAGGTTCTTTTATTTCCTGTTATATTTAATACGTTGGCAGTTCATTTTGGATAAAAAATAGGTGTCCAGAGGGATAGCAAAACTATAATTTCAGTAGATGGTGTGATGAAAAACATGAATCTTTTTCAAAATTTGATGGTCAGCACACGAATAACTATATAGCGCCCCAGTTGTGCCACATGTTATGCCAATGCAGAGACAAGTAGATTTCAGTGAGTGACTGCAGAGGACTACCCATATGCAGTGCCCTGCATGGTTGGGTGAAAATCACAAGAGTGCAAGGCACTTCTCTTATTTCTAAACTACAGGTTGAACCTCTTTGGTCTGGCAACATGCGTGGTCCAGTATGATTTTAGTTAGCTGGATGTCCACTTACTATGGGTGTTGCCAAGTTTCCTGTAGTTCCGTAAAGTTTATGGCCACCAGTCCTGCCTCTCAGTGTTCTGTGCTGTTATTTAGCTTTAATTTACCCCTAAATGTCTTCTAAGAGCCCAGTAAGCAGTGGAAGTGTTGTTAATGCAGCTAGACAATATTCACCTCCTGTGGTTCAGCAAATTCTCTGGTTTGACACTAGTGTTCCCTCTAAGATTTTCCACCCATAAGTGGAGTGACTTTTATCTTGTGCACCAATATTGAGTTCATGTGCGCTTGTTTGGAAGTGTGCCACTGTGGCACCCAAGTTATTAATAAATCTCTTATAAACCTCTCCCTTTTCTCTTTGCTGCCATGTCTCCCACCCTCCCCTCACTCCATCTGTCCCTATGGTGCTTGCTGCTGCCCCCCCCCATCCCTCACCCTCCTCTGCTGTCCTGGCTCCTGCCCTTCTCACTACCTTCAGCCCTTTGGGGACCTGCCCCCCTCCCCATCCTGTTTGACCCCTGCACCCACCCTTCTCTTCCCCCTGTGCCTACTCTTCCTCTAGCCCCACTCTGATCATCTGTAGCTATCCCTCCCCATCCCCTCTCCAAACACCTCCCTCTGCCCACCTGCCCTGCCTCTCTCTTCTGTCCTCTGGTGGCTGTCCCTCCCCTCCATGTGCCTGCCCTTCTGCTTCACCTGCACCTTCCCTTACCCCTGCACCCTCACTGTCCCTGTCCTCCTTGCCCTCTGTCTCCCTGGTGCCCACCCCCTTACCACTCTCTGTCCCAGTTCCCCTCATGCCCTCACACATGACTTGCTCCATCCCTTGCCTTCCTCATATCCACCCCTCCTTTCAACCCCTCTTTTCCTGGCACCCACTCCTCCCCTTTCTCTTCCTCCCTCTTGCCCTTATTGGCCCTCCCCTTTCCTCTTCCAGCATCTCCCTGTCCCTTCCCTTCTTGCACCCCCACTGATACCTTCTCTCCCCTCCCCCCCCTTTCCTCATTGTTTCCTCTTGGTCCCCTGGCATTTACATAAGAACATAAGAACGGCCGTACTGGGTCAGACCAAAGGTCCATCTAGCCTGGTATCCTGTCTGCCGAGAGTGGCCAGCACCAGGTGCCCCAGAGAGGGTGGACCGAAGACAATGATCAAGCAATTTGTCTCCTGCCATCCCTCTCCAGCCTCTGACAGACAGAGGCCAAGGACACCATTTTATCCCCTGGCTAATAGCCTTTTATGGACCTAACCTCCATGAAATTATCTAGCTTCTCTTTAAACTCTATTATAGTCCTAGCCTTCACAGCCTCCTCTACCCAGCCCCTTGGAGCCTGCCCCTTTCTTCTCCTGCCCTAGCCCCCTAGTCTCCCCTCAGCACAAGCCCCTTCCTCATCCCCACCTTCCCCTTAGTTCTCCCTCTGCCCCTTCCCTAACTTTCTTCCTTCAGCGTGGAAAGCAGTTTCCAGGGACTGGAGCTGGGGCTGCAGTGCTATTTTTAGTACTGTGGGGACCACGTGACCGTGTGCCGGGAATGGAGCAGAGGCCACCAGTGGTGCTGTTTTTAGTACCCTGGTTCTGGTCCTGGTCCCCGTGGGACCTCAGTGCTAAAAATAGCACTGTGGGCAGCCCCGGCTCCAGCTGGAGTAAAGTGGCAGCCTCACAAGGCCCGTTCCAGCTGGGGCAGCCTCCCCGGAACAGCCTCACTTCATGTGCCCCGGCTCCAGGTGGAATAAATGGGCAACCGCCCTCCACCAGGAGCCCACCAGGCCACCGGAGGCTGCCGCCACCACTGACCTTCCACAGTGGTAAGTGCAGCTTGAGCGGCTCTTACAATGACGTGGGCGGACCTAAAATTTGTGTGCAGGTAGGCAGCTTAGAGGGAACACTGTTCGGCACCAGTCAGATCTCAGGCATGCTGGACTAGAGGAGAGGTTCAACCTGCAATAAAGAATTCTTGTTCACCTGATAAAGCTGGTTCAAATTCTGTTGTTCCTGGATCACATTAATTCAGTCCATTATAAATATGCAGAAGTGTCAGTTGCATCTGCATTTATCCAAGCTAAAATATCACAAAAATTTAACCAACAATTTTAATTGCAGATTTAAATAAATTGTTCCTTCTGGCCTCGTTAGCATGAGCAGTCACATGGGGAAAAATGGACACAATGGCCTCTATAGTGAAATCTCATTTGTTGTTAAATCAAAAATAGTACACCATGATTAAAAGAACAAGAGTTACCAGTTAGAATTTGAGGAGTGATATTGTACAGTCACATAAATAGCATTTTAAGTCCCATTTTCTCATTTGAAAAGGTTTTCACTTGAATGATAACCTACTGTTGACAGTGGCTGTGAACAGTGAATCTCCCTGACCCTCTTTCAGGGTTTGTTGAAAACAGTTTGGCTGGTAGTGTACTTCTTTAATGCTATTCAAGAAATAGCAACTAAACAATCCACATTAATATGGTGTCTTGCATACTTTCTGCTCATCTACAGCCAAACAGTTTTCAGCATTGGTGGAGTGGTTGCCACTGCTCACAGCAATTGCCAGCTATGAGTTATTGTTCTCATGTTGAAATGATTTCTAGTTAATACTCGAGGTGGTTCAAAGTTAGTTTTAAAATATTACTGGTTAAAGCTGAGAGGATCTTTAAGAGATTTTTATCTCTGCCATACTTACTTCATGTGAATTATGATTTTTTTTGTACTTTTCTCAAAGCTTCTAATTTATAATAAAGATGAGTGTTACCTTTGATTTAAAAAAAATCTGGTGAAGATTTAATCTCTCTTCAGTGTTACATTTACATTTCCGTTCCAATTTGTAATCTAAATGATCCAGTTTTTCAAAGGTGTCAAATTTAACTGTCGGTTTTCAGCACTTGCTAAAATCAAACCTGAGTATGCCATGATGTGAGTAAGTAAATAAAGGGCATTTTCATTATCTCTCAGAAACTGTTCACCTATTCCCTTTATGAGCTTTCTAGCAATAAAATAGTCCCTAAAAGTTCAATTCTTCAAAGATACCAATCATAGTGGAGTCACACCCGTGGACAGTGTGTGACCAGGAAGGAATCTAGATTCATAGATTCCAAGCCAGAAGGGATCACTATGACCATTTAGTCTGTCCGCCTATGTAGCAGAGCCCTTAAAACTTCCCCAGAATAATTCCTAGAGCAGAACTTTTAGGAAAAAAACCTCCAATTTGAATTTAAAAATTCAGTGCCAGAGAATCCACCATGATCACTGATAAGTTGTTCCACCCTCACGATCAATAACTTGCACATTATTTGCAGCCTGAATTTGTCTAGCTTTAATTTCCAGATATTGAATCATGTTATACAAGTTGGACCTCCCTGGTCCAGAATCCCTGGGACCTGAACATTACAGACCAGGGAGTTTTGCTGCACCGGGGACGTCAGTACTCCCTTCCTGGCTGCCAACTCTTCTTCTTGGGGCTCCCTGCCCTACTGCTGCCTTGCTAACACTGCCTGCCCCGCTGCTGTCAGAGGTTCCCCTGCCAGTGCTTCCCAGCCCCTCCGCCCCCACTGCCAGGCCTCACTGCCGGGGCCCATTTTAAGTCAGTTCCTTGGCACTACTGTAATAAGTTACTAATAAATATGTTAATCATCAGGTTTATCTTTTGAATATCAGATTATCAAATAGTATTTTAATACTTAAAAATTAACTATGTAGTTTGTCTAATTTAAACAGGTTGTAATATGGGAATCGTGGAACATATAATGTTGTAACAATTTAAACTAAAACTTATTACACTTTCAGTGTTCCACTCAAGAGTTCTTCTTGATAGTCAGCACACTCTCTCGCTTGGAGACAGAACTCCAAATTTTGGTTCCAGCTATACGTTCCCAAGTGAAAGCTCCTTTACTGCAGATGGCCCTCTTGGAAATTCCTGAGCTCCTCTGCCCAGTGAAACATTACTTAAAGATACTTAATGAAGAAGCAGCCAAGTAAGTAATAAAAACTGTTTGCATGCCTTGTAAGTCTTTAATAAATTTACTTGATGAATTAATTTTATATATTGGTTAATCTGCCTCATTTATGTAATACATAAATACAAAATGTATATTATAGATGACATAGATAGGCTTGTTTATATTTAAGGTTACCTGACACTTTCTATTAAAAGTCCTCGATTTTGGTTGCTTATAATTTTGCCAAACTTAAACCATTCAGGCTACATATGCAGTGTTGTAACTGTGTCGCTCTCAGGATATTAGAGACAAGGAGGGTGAGGTAATCTCTTTTAGTGGACCGACTGTCGCCGAGGCTACGTCTACACTGCAGTGCTATTTTGGGATACCGGAGTAACCCGAAATAGTGATCCCATGTCTTTACAGCAAGCCTGTTGTTTCAAAATATAACGGGCTCGCTATTCCGATGTCCCTGTAAACCTCATTCCATGAGGCGTAAGGAACATTTAGAGAGAGCAGGTTATTTTGAAATTTGGCGCTGTGTAGACAGCACCAAAGTACAAAATAAGCTATTTTGAAATAAGATTGAAATAAGATACACAATTTGCGTAGCTCAAATTGTGAATCTTATTTCAAACTATGGTGCAGTGTAGTCACACCCTGAGTGTCACAGCTCAGAGTAAGACGGAACTGATTGACATAGATGTGAGCCACTTATGCTAAACAATCTGTTCCATCTTGTATTGAGCTGTGACACGCCTAGTGTATTTTCCAGATATGAAGAAAAGCTGTGTGTGAGCTCAAAAGCTTGTGTGTCTCACCAACAGACGCTATCATCTCATCTGCCTTTCAGGCTGAAATTTTCCATGTTGGATGAATATTTCAGTCTCATTATTCTTTGTAAGTTTCACCCAGAATTGTTCAGCTGTTTCTGAGAATAAGGATAGAAAGAGAGTGCATTGTTTGCCCATGTGAGAATAAAATTCTTAAAGCCATTTTGCAGAAAAGTTTCATATATTGGAAAAGGGACATTATATTTGACAGGAGATGTGGTGGGGGGTTGCTGTGGAGTCAAGGAGTAGCCATTTCCCTTCCATGTGAAAATTCATCCAAATAAGATCAGGTTATGAGCCTTTTCTTAGTTCACAAGTGTTTAATAGTAACTTTTTTGAGCATGGCAGCAGTTAAAATTTCTGAAAATACTGCCTGTGCTAATCGTGCTCTTTCCCCTCACAGCTCCAGTGTTGACTGAATGTTTAAGCATCAGCCCCACAAACAATAGAATGCACTCCTGCTTCGGGCTGCAGGGGCTCAGCAGGACCTTCCCTGCAATTACTCCTCTTGGTTTCCAGAAGGCACTGTTATGTCAGGCACAGGAACAGGAACTGAGAGAAGGGAGACAGTCTCTCGTGTGTTCCCAATGCTCTCCCTTTGCCCTCCTCAGTAGTTTTGAGAGCTTGACTTTGAAGCCTTTATATTCTTTCAGTGTAGCTTTTTGTGTGTAATATTTATAGAACAGACATTATGAGCCCAGAACTGTGTCTCCTCCAAGCTTTGTGTCTAGTTCTTCCACAACTTCCTGTATATCCTTGGGCAAATTTCACTGAACTTTTCTGCAATGGTTCCATATCTGCAAAAGACTAACTTCATAGGGGTGTTAGAGGTTTAGTTTGTCAAGTGTTTTGAGATCTTTTGGTGAAAGGTGCTATATAAATATTTACACCATATTTGGGCTGCATAGTAAAACAGTAAATCCCTTGGTTCAAACAAAATAAGCTGCCCTGAAATTAATTTTATTTATTTTCCACCTTCTGTCTCTTGACCTTCTCTTCTTGCTTTCTAATCTGTCTTTAACAGGATTACATTTCATATTCCAAATCTCTGAGCACTTTTAAAATACATGTTTATTTTAAAATAATTGACAGAAAAATGTTTTCATCAGTCTCCACAGCAGGGATTGAAAATTAACTGAGCCAGCATCTAGGACTGCCAATATTTGCTCTTGGACCAGTGACAGATTTAAGGGTTATTAGAGAATTAAAAGGTTAGAAACACTTGCTGTGTCCTATTGGATAGAGCAGATTATAGATTTCCTATTGATATATAGCATTCAGTTAAAGCTTTGGCAGGGTGTGAAATAGAAGACCTCATCATTATAGTACCTGATCTATGGAAAAGCTCTACCATAGCTACATCTTAAAAGTTTTAAAAATATTAGTCACTATGTACTGCACATGGTAACTAAGAGAGCTTGATATTGTAGATCAGTGGTCACCAACCAGTAGATCAGGATCTACTGGTAGATCTTGAAGCCTCTGACAGGTGATCCTGATTAGTTTGGCTGGGAGACTATCAAGTGCTGGCACTTCAGCTGCCCCTTCCCCACACTTCCCTGTTGCTCCTACCCGAGCCTCAGAGCTACCCCTTTGGAGCCTCCTGCTTGTTGTGCAGGGTGGGTGAGACAGAGGCAGGAAGGCGCTGAGTACCCCATCTTCACAGAGTGAGGAGGGCAGAGCCTCAGTGAAGGGGTGGGACAGGGCCAGGGCCTTGGAGAAGGGGCAGGGCAGTGTTATTTGGGTTTGAGAGAGATCCTGGGCTGACTTATTCAAAAAGTGATCTTATGCTTAAAAAGATTGGAGACCACTGTTGTAGATAGAGTAATACAAAAATAGTTCTTAGGGGTAGCCGTGTTAGTCTGAATCTGCAAAAGTGGCGAGGAGTCCTGTGGCACCTTATAGACTAACCGAAGTGTTGGAGCATAAGCTTTCGTGGGCAAAGAGCCACTTCGTCACATGCATCTGATGAAGTGGGTCTTTGCCCATGAAAGCTTATGCTCCAACCCTTCGGTTAGTCTATAAGGTGCCACAGGACTCCTTGCCACTTTTTTCTAAGGAAAATGTTAGCCTATTTTTTCATTTGTTTAAAAGCGTATAAATAGAAAATATCATCACCATAATGCAAATTGTTTATTTGAATTTGTTTGTGTTTACCAGGATAACTCACTCTTGGCTTTGTTATACATTTTAAACTTGTGCAGGGGTTTCATACTTGTTTCAGTAAAAATATGTATTTTATCCCATTTCATCATGTATTTTGTATATCTATAGATATTCTGTAAGTGATGTTGGTTTTGTCATTCTTTTGAAAAGGACTACTGACTTTAAAACTCTAAAAATGTCTAAATATCTGCAGTTGCCATTTTTTGAAATTTGCCATTTTTGTTTTCAGTAGACAGCTAGCATGAGACAATGACAGAGTTTTAATAATCAACTGCTGGCTAGCAGCTGTCTCTCTCCTACAGTTCCCCTGGAAATGAGACTGATCGGCAGTTAAATTGCTTCTGAAAAATACACTTTTATAAAATGCTGGCTTTACTTTCTCTTGTATAATATCTACATTAAGTTCTCCGAGTGAGAACTTATATCAGTGTTATGCTCTTGACTACTAACTGTAGTTCAAGTTTTAGCTTTGTGAAAAACGAAGTTGGATTGGGTACAATTAGTAAGGTTTTTTTTTCCTACCTTATTTTTAACAGGCTTGGATTTATTTTTTCTTCAGGTATCAGATTTCACAGCTAATACATAATAATCTTCTTCCCCATATCCTGTTGACTGGAGTCTGGTTGCATGCAAACATCAGGCATCTTTGTTTGTCCACCATGTTACTAAGGTCCACCTGCTTTCGGTCTTTTTTGAGGCAGTCCATCCATCACTTTTTTGGCTTTCCTAGCGCTCTCTTTCCTTAACTACTTCTACCTTGCTGTCTTCAACAGGTCCCCTCCATTCATCCCCTCTATGTATCCAAATCAGCGAAGTAATGCTGCTTGTATTTTATCAGCTGTATCAGGGACTTTTGTTCTAATACTTGCATTTCAAAATGTGTCTCTTTATGTAAGTCCTTTTATGTCTGATTTATGTGGCACCTCTAATGAGCCACGACCTATATCTTAGTCATGTTTGTTTTCATCCCATGCCTGTCCAGGTGGCCATACCACTGGTTTGTTATTTCCTCTAGCGTTGTCTTTTGAGGTCGCCTGTCATCTGCATGTACAAATGTCTTAGCTTTTCCATTTGAATTATTCCTGTTGATGGAGTCCATGAATATGATAAACAGGATTGTTCCGAAGGCTGGCCATGAGGCTGAAGTTGTTCCTTATTCCCAGCTCTTGCTTTTGGTACCAGGCTGTTGTTGATGGTTTGTAGTTTCTCATTCACAAGTAAAAATTTTTAGAAATATCACAGTAATATGCTTGAAAATGTAGCTTACACTTATTTATTAAATAATCTTATAGAGATCTGGGATGTATATGACAAAATAAATTTCAGCAACGTTAAATGACTTGCTCCACTGACAGACTGTCCTGAAGGTGTGGAGATGTTCCATTCATTGACCTGAAGCTTCGTTCCTATGCAATAAATTGCCAAATGTCATACGCCCCCCACGCTGCCCTTTTTTGTACATGGTGATTGAGTAAGGAGGTGGGATTTGGCTGATACTACATTACAAAATAAGTCTAGTGTCGCCCCTAATGTCACTCCCATGACTGTCAAACTGTTTTTCAGGAGCCAGGACATGCCACTTGCTGTCCCTGGGGTGACCAGATGTATCGTATGCTGCCAAATACCACACTCCCACCCCACTTTCTTATTATTCATCATGGTCTTTTTAGTAAATATGCATGTGATATCAACAAAAAGCAATATTCAGCCAATTTGTTGCTAATCTAGCTGTAATGTTTTCTCAGAAATGGTATAATAGTTACAAATAAAAAGGTCTATAGGACTGCTACATGAACATGAAAAAAAAGACTAAATTTATCAAGAGTTGCCTTTTCTGTTGTGGATATAAAACCTCTGTTATGGTCTTTTTCTCACTACATAACAAAAATACACTAATTTGGTACAGGTGACTCGCAGATAATCCTGTTAATTAGCTATATGTAAATACCAGAAAAATTACCCTGTCTTGCTTGGGTCCTTAACTCAAATAAGTTTTGTTTTTCTTCATTGAAATAATTGTTGTGAGGGGGCTGGACATGTGGGCTTCAGTATGCAGGCTGATCCAGGGAGAGAGGAGAACCCCAGCCCTCTCTAACTGCAGCAGCTTGGGGCCAGGTGAGAAGTGCCTGTCCATGGCCACTGCAGCTGCAGTGAGCACACCTTGGGGAGGGATGCATGTTCCCTAGCTTGGGGACAGACACACGCAGACAAACTCTTAAATATATAGCAGATAGCTGTCCCTGTCTCCATCCCTGCCTCCTGCTGACTCATTGGGGTTATTGCTGTCCTGGTTCCCATCTCTACTGTCTTGTTGCCTTCCTATGGTCCTTCTACAGTATAACTGTCCCTCCTACCAGACCCCTCCTTTTCCATTGTATGAAAAACAGTTGAATTCCAGGCACAACCCATTATCCTGGCACAACCAAATCCTTACCTTGCTATAAGTTAGGATAAGAGGTAGCTGCATAGCAGATTTGGTGGCCCTAGCGATTACCTTTTAGGAGGAGTTCATGAACAAACAGAAACTTGGATGGATAGACACACAAAGTTTCTAAAATATATAGTAGATAAAAGGGCAAGCCTAATGCATACTGTTCCTTTGCATGGGTTCTGATGACTTCTAAAACAGAAAACAGTGAGAACCACTACAGTGCTCACAAACTACTTAAATGACTACACTATTTCTGTATAATACAATTAGTTAAATCTGTGATTCTCAACCAGGGTTACATTACCCCTGGGAATACATAGAGTTCTCTGAGGAGGTACATTAACATATCTATATACTTGCCTAGCTTCTCAACAGACTACATATAAAAAGCACTGGCAAAGTCAATGCAAACTAACATTTCGTAAAGACAATGATTTGTTTATACTGCTCTATATACTATGTACTGAAATAAGTACAAGATTTATACTCCAGTTTCTTTATAAATGATATGGTAAAATGAGAACAGTAAGAATTTTTCAGTAACAGCATTTTGTGCCACTTTCATATTTTTATGTCTGATTTTGTAAGCAAATAATTTTTAAAGCCATGTCTACACTAGGAAACTATTTAGAAATTACTAAATTTTACTTTTGGGCACCCGATTTAATAAATTCGAACTTGCATGTACTCACTATGAGGAAGCCTCAAAATTAGCCCAAAATAGTGCATCCACATTTAATGGAGCCTGCCTTGGACTTAGAGCCCCCAGAAGCACTATGGGGAGGGTGCCAGGAGGGAGGATACTTCCTGTGTCTGCTCAGTCCAGCAAATTGCACCAGCTGCTTACACAGGCTCCTCTCTATGCTTGCATCTCACCAGGCACACCTCCCCCATTGTGAGACAGAAAAGGGACATGGTGAGCACGCCCCTTCTTGTGCTGCAGTTGCCCATGAGGACACCACAGCATTGCCACCATGGAGCTGAGCAAAGCAGCTTTAAAGCAGTTCCATGCTCATGGCTCTTGTGCTGCGCCTTATGGTGTCCAACAGCAGATCCCTCGGGGCTCCCCACTGGACTCCGGACCCCCCCGCATGTTGTTCCTGCAGGAAGAGGAGGAGGATGAGGAGCATGAACCCTGGTGTGGCCTCCAGTCCCTTCTCAACCAAGTCCTGGTGCTTCTGCTGCGCATGCCCCTCAATCCCGTGGACGCAGCTGAATGCTGCCTCTGGTGTTGGGAGTCGAGCTCAGTCTGGTGGGACTGCTCCATCATGCAGGGATTGGATGATCAGCAGCGGCTGCACAACTGTCGCATGCGCAAGGCCACCTTCCTGGAGCTCTGAGAATGGCTTGCCCCTGCCCTCAGGCAACAGGACACCCGCATGAGACCCACCATCCCCATGCAGAAGTGCATGGCCATCATCCTGTGGAAGCTCAACATGCCGGACTGCTACCGTTCAGTCGGGATCCAGTTAGGGATGGGGAAATCCACATTGCTTGTGTGCTCATAGAAGTAGCCAAGGCCATCAATCACGTACTACTTCTGAGGGTCGTCACTCTGGGCAACATGGATAGCATCTTTGCTGCCATGGGCTCCCCCAGCTGCGGGGGTAAGGGAGAAGACGTGGGCATAGACAGCACGCACATCCCCATCCTGGCCCCCAACCACTGTGTCTTGGAGTTAAACAACCGAAAGGGATACTTTTCCATGATGCTGCAGGCACTTACATACCACAAGGGATGCTACATCAACATCAGTGTTGGATGGTCAGGAAAGGTGTACGATGCTCTCATCTTTCGGAACTCCTGCCTCTTTTGAAAGATGCACACTGGCACTTTTTTCCCAGATCACAAAATCAGAGTTAGAGAGATGGACCTTCCCATCGTGATCCTGGGTGACGCAGCCTACACTTGGCTCATGATGCCCTACACGGGCAGCCTGGACCCCAGTAAGGAACAGTTCAACACCAGGATGAGCAGGTGTCAAATGGTGGCAGAATGTGCATTTGGGCATGTAAAGGGGAGGTTCAGGAGTCTCCTCACTCACCAGGACCTCAGCGAGTGTAACATCCCCTTTGTGATGGTGGTCTATTGTGTGCTCCACAACCTGTGTGAAAACAAGGGAGAGATTTTTCTGCCAGGGTGGATGGCTGAGGCAGAACACCTGACCAGAACACCAGTGGCATCAGGAGAGCACAACAAGGGGCTGTGCTCATCAGAGAAGCCTTGAAGGACAGTTTTATGCAAGGCCAGTTCTGACACACTCCCTCATGGCTGTCCACAAGGGGCCCCTGCATTCCCTGTGTGTGCCTTTCATCCCCCATCCCTCCCTTCTCCTCTCTCCCTTCCCCTGTCCCATCTTCTCCCATCTCCCCCTTCCCTCCAGAGCAAACAATAAATACGTTGTTCTTTAAAAACAGGAATCTTTATTTGAGGGACATACAACAGGGGAGGGAAATGGGAAAAGAATCTGGAATGGGGGAGAGGGCTCAGGGATGGGGCTGAGACGGGTGCCTGTCTCTGGGTGGCCTTTAGGCTCTGGCTGCCACCTTAGTGGTGGCTTGGTGTGGGAAGGTGTCCCACCAAGGAGGCTGGAATAAGGCAGGCCTCTCCAGGAACCTGGTGAGAAGGATCAAGTGGTGCCTGTGTGAGAGCGTCATGGAGTTGAGTGCTCCGGACTGGTGCTCCATGTACACACATGTGAAGAAGCTGTTGTGCAACCCCCACACTGAGTAGGCTGAGAGGAGCTTGCAGCCAGTCACCTGACCCTGCTTGTAGATAGGGAAAACTAGAGAGCTCACCAGCAGTGCACTTCCCAGAGTAATCAGAAGCCTGAAAGATGTCCTGGTACGGGGGGGAGAGGAGACCAACTCCAAGATCAGGAGCAGCTCCTGGCTCTTGGGCAGTGTTGCCTGGCTGGCTGCCGCTACTTCCATGTCGTCATCCTCCTCTGCCAACCTGCCCTCCTGCAGGCTGACGCCAGCCATGTCTTGGCCAGACTCAATGACCACAGTGGGAGAGATAACCAGCCTCCTCCTCCACCCCCAAAATGGCATCCAACTGCTCATAATAGCAGCAGGTCTGAAGTGCTGCTCCAGAGTGTTCTCTCTGCTCCATGGCCTTATGGTAGGCCTGGCACAGCTCTCTTATTTTGAGCCTCTCCTGCTGTGGCCTTTCTCTGCCTGGCTGGTGGCGATCCTGCTGTAGATGTCTGTGTTCTTTTTCTTGGTGTGGAGATCCTGGAGGTTGGACTCCTCCCCCCACATCTCAATGAGGTTCAGGATCTCCACACCAGTCCAGGCCAGAGCTCTTTTGCATCGCTGGGCAGTGGAGCTGTGGGATCAACAGATGTGCTAGCAGCCGTCGGAGAGTCCTAGGGGGAATTGGGGGCACTCATGTCTCACTATGATGCTTTCTTGGACAGGGCTCGTGAAGTTGGCCGTGTGGGACAAACCTTTCTCCTGTTCTCGGACTTTTACAGCTCCGCAGGAGGAGAAGAGCGGTGGAGACACCAGGTGTGGCCATATCAGTCAGAGCTGACAGCTGCAGGAGGCCCCTGAAAGCAAATTAGTTGAAATTAGTGGCACCGGAGTGTCCACACTAACATTATTTCAAACTTACAGTTTTGGAATTAGCGTTATTCCTGATGAAAAGCAGGAGTACAGAGTTTGAATTCTGTGGCCTATCCCATTCTGTGGATGAAAAGCAGGAGTACAGAGTTTGAATTCTGAAATAATGGGCTTGGTGGTGTGGACACACCACTTATTATTTCGAACTTGGGGGGTTATTTCAGACTAAGGTCCAAGTGTAGACCAGGGCTAAGTGAGGCAAAACTTGGTGGTACTCAAGACAAATCAGACTCCTGAAGAGTGTACAATAGTCTGAAAAGTTTTGAGAGCCACTGAGGTAAACCATTTAGATCATTTGTGTTACTATGAGACTCACAGAGCAGCAATGTAGTGTGGTATCCTTCAGTGGAATTTGCAGAACTGTTTGTTTGTGGCTGGAATATCTCCACCTCAGTGTTTGATAGATTCAGAGATTTTCAGGCCACGGGCAACCATTAGATCATCCAGTCAGACTTTCTGTATATTACCAAAGAATTTTGTTTAGTTGCTCCTATATTGAGCCCATTATTAACTAGGGCTGTCAGATGATAAAATTAATGTTATGAAAATTTAACCACAATTAATCATGCAATTAATTCACAAATTCCATCACAGAAATTCCAGCCCTCAGTTTGTCTGAGTTGGTAGAAACATACAAAATGGTTCCAGTGTTGTATTTTATTCCTGAATGTTTCCTGGTGTTGTATGTTATCTCAACAGATTTGTAGCTGTAATGACAACACCTTTGCTTGAATTAAATGTTACTGTTTATGCAAATGTTTTCAGTGATTTCCATTGACCCAAACATCCAAACATTGTTTTAAATCACCTGGAAAAGAGCTTACAGGGAGGGCAGAATGAAAGATTTCAAGGAAATGGATGTTTCACTTTTGCCTGAATGGACATTGAACAGTATTTGAAAAGAGGAAGTTCGCTATTCTGAGATGCATCCACCAAACTACATCTTCTTTTCTTCAACTTACTTTCTCTTGTGAACAGAAACTTCTGATGGAAATAGCCCAGGGTCACATTTTTTAATCTTTTTGTTCAGATTTTATTGAAAGTATGGGCGCGTCTACACGGCAGGGCTAAAGCTGAAATAAGTCCCACAACTTGAGCTACATCAATTGCGTAGCTTAAGTCTAAGTACCTTATTTTGGATTTTGGCGCTGAGGTAGAGCATCTTCCTCCAACTTCCCTTACTCCTGGTAAAATGAGGGTTATAGGAGTCAGAGTAAGAAGTCCTCCAGCTCGACATTATTTTGACATAGTTCGTGTCTACACTACAAGAAGTTAGTTATTTTGACAATGTTATTTCAGAATAACATGATTCTGAAATAACACTGCTGTGTAGACATACCTAAAGAGAAAAATGTATACTTCCCCATTAATGAAATGACATGTAATTAATTGATGTAATATATTACACGTGTTCACTTTGACCATACAATTATAAAATAAAGAAATTGCTATTTTATAAAATATTTTAATTGAACAATTGTTGCTCTTGTAATCAGTGATCAGCACTAACACCTTATTTAAGCATTCCTAAAGATTTGTGTACTAAGATCCTCTTTTGTGCAAAAAAAAAAAAAGTTTCTTCTTAAATTTCTGCATAGAATTACTGATGATTTGGTGCTGTCTGCCTCTCCATAAGGAGATTTTTGTTGTCTGTAATCCTGACGCAACATACTATTGCACCAAACTTCCAGGTACAGGAAACTTATAAAGGTGTGCGTTCAACAAGGCCAGAAGTAGTGTTTCATAGATTCTGAGTTTTTCAGGCCAAGAGGAGCTCTAGTCTAACTTCAACTAGAACTGTCAAGTGATAAAAATTAATCGTGATTAAAAATTAATAATGCAATTAAACATATTGATAAACAATATAGAATACAATTTAAATATTTGTGGGTGTTTTCTACATTTTCAAATGTATTTATTTCAATTCCAACGCAGAACAAAAAGTATACCGTGCTCACTTTATTTTTATTGGTTTGCACTGCAAAAAATAAAAGAAACAGTATTTTTCAATGCAGCTAATACAAATACTATAGGGCAATTTCTTTATCATGAAAGTTAAACTTCCAAACGTAAAATTAAATTAAATATAGCTGCATTCAGAATTCAAAGAATGTAAAACTGTACAGCCTACAAATGCCCACAGCCCTGTTTTTTTGTTCAGACAGTCACTCAGACAAATACGTTTGTTTACATTTTCAGGAGATAATGCTACCTGGTTCTTGTTCATAATAAACCTCAAAGGGGTAGCTATGTTAGTCTGTAACTTTAAAAATAATGAGTAGTCCTGTGGCACCTTGGAAAATAATAAAAAATATATAAAATCATGAGCTATCGTGGGTAAAATCCACCTGATCAGATGAGTTGGAGTGGAAATAACAGAAATCAAGATAGATAGATAGGTATAACAGTAAAAGAAATACCTGTTAATTATAGGTCTGGGAGAGCTCTTGTACATTTCAGAAGCAAAGTGCCTCTGGGACCGGGGCCAGCGGGGGACTGTTTGAACACTGGGAGCAGTGTTCTCTCTAAACTGCGCAGCAGCACAGCTTCACAGTCAGCCCCACCCAGTCAGTCAGCTCTGTGTACTTAGCCCTGAGCCTCTGACTGGGCAGGGCTGATTGATCACCCATGAAGCTGTGCAGCTTAGAGCGAACACTGACTGGGAGCTTATGTTCAGTTGCTTGTCCACTTTGTTAATGACTTGGATAACGGAGTGGAAAATATGCTTATAAAATTTACAGATGACACAAAGCTGGGAAGAGTTGCAAACACTTTGGTGAACAGGATTAGAATTGAGAACAATCTTGACAAATTGATGAGAGCATCTTTCTGTCCAGTTTATCATATGTCTTTCCTAGAATTATGAAAACCAAGAAGCTATCCTATTGGTGTCCTAGCCACTTTTTTATCACTTAATAGATTACAATGTGGCATCAGAAAGATTACATTTTTATATTTCTTCTAAAATAAAAATATTTCTTTTATAGGTGGGAATGGTAGTGCCTTACTGTTAAGGTAGAAAAATATTGTGTGATCACGTAATCAAAGTTCATATGTACATGGGGGCCCAAAATAAGTGAGATCATGTCTGCGGAATGCATGTTTTTCTCCTTTTGAAGTTACATGTTTTGTGCATTTTGAGCGAGCGAGCGAGCAAGAGGCAAATGCATAATATGGTGCACTCAAAACTTTGTGGGCACCAGATAATTTGTGTTTATGATGGAAATAAACAATTGTGCTGAAACAGTCAAATTATGGAATTCACCACTTTTTCTGTTTCCTGTAAATAGAACTGGAGATAAAACCCAATTGTTCAAGGATCTTACAGACTTCCCTACTATCAGAAGGCGGAAGGATAACATTCAGAAGGTGATTTCTCAGATCCAATTTCATCTGCAAGAAATACGACAACTGATAAAGAACCCATATGCCGAGTATGTTACGGTATCAGGACAAGAGGTAATATAAATATCTCACAGGTCATTTTGTGTATACACCTACCTGTATTTGCACAATAAAATAACTTAGGTTTACCTGAAAGATTATTTAAATTATGTCACTAAATAAAAGCAATTCTGTCGGTGAGAAAAGGCCTGTTAGGATACATTGTCGTACTGTCTTGTTATTTTCAGTTATATTATTCTTACTGCTTTTTTATTTACTTCACCATGGGTATTCTATCTTCGCAGTTTCTTTAGGGTTTTTGAGGGACTGGAATTCATTTTAGTGTGGTTCACTTTGGTTCATCAATATTTTGCTTCCATTAGTAATTTGCTTCCAAAGACTGTTAATATGGTTGCATTGAGACTGTTGGTAAAATATTTCTGATATTATATTCTGAGATATTTTTATTGAACCAGGAAGTACAGTGTTAGAAATTTTAACCAGTTTTTGTAAATATTTTTCCTTTCTGTAAAATTATTTTAATTTGTCTTTCTCTTCTCTCATTTTTAAATTTATTTCTATTTCTATAGTACTCAGGAGTCCTACCCTGACCAGGACTCCTTGTGTTAGATTCTATTCAAACACAAAACAAAACTATGATCTCTGTCCCAAAGAGCTTGCTATCAAAGTATAAAACGGATGGTTACACAGAGACCAGTGAAGGAGTAGAGTCATAGAGTTAGAACAGGGGTGGGCATTAATTTTGGAAAGTGGTCGAGGACCACACTCCTACATGATATTAATGGAGATGTGGGGTCTGGAATGGAGGCTGGGTGCGGAAGGGAGCTTGGGGTAAGGGACTGGGGTGCAGAAGGGAGACTGGAGTCTGGGAGGGAGTTGGGATGCAGCCGGAGGTTGTGACCTAGGGTAGGGAACTGCAGTGCAGGACTTTGGGATGTGACCTACAGTGGGAGGGGTTTATGATCTGGGGCAGGAGATTGGGGTGCCAGATCTGGGAGGGGGTATGGTTGTAAGAGGGAGACAGAGGGTTTAAAGGGGGAGGGATAGCTCAGTGGTTTGAGCATTGGCCTGTTAAACCCAGGGTTGATGAGTTCAATCCTTGAGGGGGACAGTTAGGGATCTAGGGTAAATCTGTCAGGGATAATACTTGGTCCTGCCCTGAGGGCAAGGGCCTGGACTCAATGATCTCTCAAGGCCCCTTCCAGTTCTAGAAGATAAACAGGTGTGGGGGGGTCACAGAGAGTTGAGTCAGGAAAGGGCTGGGGTGCCAGAAGCAGGCTGTGGCCAGGAATCTTGTCAGCTGCTAAACTAGCCTGCCTGCAGAGCTTAAAATGTTTCCCAGCCTGCCTGCCTGGCCATGTGCTTCATGAATAACTGAGCTCAGGAGAGGGGGTGTGATTCTTCTTAGCGGCCTGTTATTCTAACAAGCAGCTCCCATTGGCCGGTTTCTCTGAGAAACCGGTCAATGGAAATGTGCTGGGGGGGTGGGGCAGCAGGGTGGCTCCTGAAACTTTCTCCCTCCCCTCCCATTTCAAAACAGAAACTGAGCCCTGCAGCCGCTTCTCTGCACAGTGAGCAGGGCTGCAGGGCAAGCTAGAGAGCCTGCCTAGGGCTCCCTTGTTGGTTCCACGGGCCGGATCTAGTGGCTTGGCAGGCTGGATCCAGCCCGTGGGCCATATTTTGCCCAGGCCAGGGTTAGAAGGAACATCTAGTCTAATCCCCTTTTAAGATGCAGGATTTGTTGTGTCTTAATTCTCCAAGACAGATGGCTATCCAGCCTCTTTTTGAAAATCTCCTGTGAAAGAGCTTCCACAACCTCCCTAGGCAATCTGTTCCATTATCCTACTGTTTGTACAGTTACAAAGTTTTTCCAGAGATTTAATTTAAATTTGCTGCCCTGTAGCTTGATGTCATTGCCTCTTGTCCTGTAGCAAAAGAGAACAACTTTTCTTCATCTTCTTAACAGCAGCATTTCAAGAATTTGAAGATCACTATTAAGTTTTTCTTTTCCAAACTAAATGTGCCAATTCCTTTGGCGTTTGTTCATATGGCTTGTATTTTATCCCTTTGATCATCTTTGTTGCTTGCCTCTGGATCCTTTCCAGTTTCCTTCTATCCTTTCTATACAGTGGTGATCAAAATTAGGCATAGTACTCCAGCTGAGGTCTAACCAGCACTGAGTAGAGCCATACTACTACTTGGTCACTTCTCTATCCATCATGGAAGGTTACCTTTCAAGTTACCATTACTTTTGTGAGGAGGGTCTCGGAACTTAAGGCCCTCAACTCCAACCCTCCCTATATGATGAGGATCTCAAACTCCTGGCCCATGCCCCACTGTGCTCTGCTTCCCTTCAGCTCTTGCTGCATGGAGAGTGTGGGCGGGGAGGGAGAGGGAGTCCTGACTGCTGGTGCTGTGCCATGCGAGGCCCTCCCGGTGATCCCTGAAGCCATGTCCTCAAGAGATAGGGTGCAATGGGGGGGAAGAGGGTGGAACGCGAAGGGATGGAGCTTGGGGGAAGTAACAGAAATGTCCTCCTGCCAGCCCGCCTTATTGTGCAATCATGGGCCAGGCGTTTGGGAACCCTGCTATATGGGTTTTCTTTAAGGACAAAGTACAGCTTAGACCTCACCCAGAGTTCCTTCCAAAGGTTGTGTTTGAATTTCACTCCAAACAGAATATTGTCCTCTCTGTTGACCCTAAACCTCATATGAGCAGCTGGGAACAAATACTCCACTTACTGGACACTTGATGGGCGCTCGTCTTTTACATTGAGTGCACAAAACTGTTATGAAACTTCAACTATTTATGGTGATGGCAGACTGAATGAAAGGTCTTCTGGTCTCATTGCAAAGGATCTCATCTACTTCTGCTCATGGATATTAGCCATACCTTTTAAAGAATAACCACAAGATTTTGAGTAACTTTTTTTTTTGAGTGCTTGCTTGTATTGATTCTACTTAGGTGACTGCAAAGCCCTACCCCGGAAGTGGAGTCACAGTTATAGAATCACCGACTGGAGCACTGCTCTGCTGAAAACTGTATCATCTCTAGCATGCTGGGTAATACTGTAGCGAGGGTTGAAAGTGTGCATCAAGAACCAGGATTACCCCCTGCACCCACACCTGCTATGAACTGGCTTATATTCCAACCCCAGTGCTCATGGAGTGTTTCATAAGGGCGCTTGTTATGCTTATAAGAAGCACACAACATCTTTTTAAAGGAAAAGGCAATATGCTGTGTTCATTGAGAATACAAAGTAAAGCATATGCATCCGTCCTCAGATGTGCATGCGTATACACACACACATCCTAGTCCTACCAACCTTGTTATAGTTCCCAATCTGTTGCTTGCATCAACCTAGTGGCTGGTTAGGCTGAGTGCTAGGGAGGAACCAGGCTCCATCCGTAGACCAATGCTCCAGAATCTTGGGAGGACGGAACCTGAAGAACCAAGCGAGGACACCACATCTTTTATAGGAATCTCTTCTCATGCAAATCTATGTTGTAATCAGTCAGTTTGCAACATGTATTTATCTGGAGATAGTTTTCATTGTTGTTTAATATCAGTCTGCTGCTGATTTTTCTGGATGTTGCCCCACCCTGGCTTTGATGGGATTTGTTATCTTCACACATTGGGAGTGCTTGCTTCTAAGTTCAGGGTTGCCAGTCTGCCCCTCATATGTCACAGAATACTATGGCCTCATTTAATAGTTCCTTTGCACCCCCAAGTCTCCGACCCCTCTTCTGATCATCTGTATGCTGGGCTGGTTTTCAGACTAATCTCTTTGGTAACATTCACACAAACAAAAATTACATAGTTGCTTTTATAAAAACAGATCTAGTACACAATATTCTAAGATTAAAGTAAATATTACAAGTTCTTCCATAATACAAAAAGCATTCTTACGCTCCTAGGCTACATCTACACTGCAGGCTTTTTGTGCAAGAACTGTTTTGTGCAAGAGTTCTTGCGCGAAAGGTCTTGCGCAAGAGTACGTCCACACTGCCAGGTGCTTTTGCGCAAGAGCATCCACGGCAGTGTGGACTCTCTCTTGCGCAAGAAAGCTCTGATGGCCATTTTAGCCATAGTGGTTTCTTGTGCAAGAAACCCTTGTTGCCCATCCACACTGCCTTCTTGTGCAAGAGCTCTTGTGCAAGAGGGCTTATTCCTCGTGGGGAGAGGAATAACTCTTGCGCAAGAAGCCTTCTCTTCTAATGCTTTACTGTAAATTTACTTGTGCAAGAACACGCGTTCAGTGTAGATGCTCCGCAAGCTTCTGCTCAAGAACAGCTGTTCTTGTGCAAAAAGCCTGCAGTGTAGCTGTAGCCTTAAAGAACAAAACAATCCTATGGGTAAAAGGGTGATGAGTCACAAGCACCTGACTTGTAGACAGTTGCTCAGGACTCCACCTTTTGTTAGAAAAGATGCATTTCTACCTCCTTGGCTAAGAAGGCTGAGGTCCCGAAGCTGGAAAACTGTGAGGCAGGAATTCTGAGTGATCCTCAAATATCATGATACTTTTTTAGGTGAATATAGGTGACAGGGCAGAGTTAACGCTGAAAGATTTTTCAGGTCATCTTTCATGGAAGCCCATCTCTCTTTTGAGACTGCTTTCTATATCTATTGGTTGGGCCTACGTTTATTGGAAAGATGGGAGAAGAAGGGAATAAGTGGCAAAGGCAAATTTCGTACTAGTAATTTATTGTCATAATCCCTACTTGTCTTCCACCCTGAATTCCTTCATCCTCACCTTGTGCTGTGGGGGACTCTTTTTGGCTGGGAATTGATGCCTTAAAACTTTACTGTACGTGGGAAATGGAGTGTGTTCTTATAACTTTACTACTTTTTTCATCATTTGCCTTCCCCTCATGCTAGTAAAGGGTGCTATGTAGCTTGCTGTCTAGAATTATCATAGGATGGGAGAAGAGGAAGGACTCTGACAGTGAATTACTAATGAGTAATGTTTCTGTCTGTAATGGATGCACCCTAGAAATCTTTGCTTAAATTATTTTCTGTTTTTCTTGACTGTTCACCTTTAGGTTAAGATTTCTTCACTGGAGTTTGTTGAGGAAGAGGGGTATAATCTGGAAATTTGTAGGAAAGGCTTGAGCAGTTCACCTTTCCAGTCAGGAAACTCTGGGTAGAAAACATGTAATCATGCAAAGAACCATGGGCCAAAATTTTATAAACCGGTTGCTTAAAGAGTGACTGTTAAAGCCATACTTAAGAATCTAAGTATGGGGCATAATTTTCAGACAGGTAACACCCACAAGTCATATTGACTTAAATTTTGTGTTAACTTCCTCTTGGAATTCAGATAATTCCATTCCATTTTGGCAGATGCATTGTTCTACAACATATGAAGCTACACCCATGTCTGTCTAATCTTTTGTTTCCAGACCTCTAATGCCATTCATGTTAGATATTAAACAGAAGAGAGGGTTGTCTTGTTAGTGATAGCAGCACTATTTGTTCTGTGCAAGGATTGGAAAGTTCCTGCTGCATCTGGCAACAATTTGCTTCCTTTATGACATAAGCCGTGCTTCAGTCACCATTTAATAAAAATACAGCAAGTGCTTATCTGATAGTGCTAAGAATTAAAAGATGAAAAAGCATTACCATTCAGTATTTTCTAGGTGATGTTGAAATCTCTACATTCACTTTTTGCTACAGGTGTTAGCAGCACAAATTGACTAATTTGGTGATTATAGACTGTTCAAGTTCATTAGATAATAAATATAGAGTATGTATGGGATGCAGTGCTCCATCTTATCATAAGTTAATCAGGAGGTAAGCTGTAAAAATAACCTACCAGCAACCCTATTATTGTTAGAAACAGTGTACTCTCCTCACTTTAAAGCCCGTGTGGCTTTGCTCCAACCTGCATCTATCTCATTATGTAATTTATCAGTTTTAGGAATTTTATAGGGCCGGTCATTGTGACATCTAAATGCTTCCCAGATCAACAGCTGCATAGTGTCCATAGTGGACTTTATGGAATCTTTTGTTCTTGCTGTTCTTCTTTCCCTTATTACAAAAGACGATGTTTAGGGTGTTGACTAGGTTGCGTTTGTGAGGGAGGAAGGTTGTTTACTTAGGGACTTGTCTGCATTGACACTTTATTACACCATAACTTTCTTGCTCAGGAGTGTAAAAAAACCACATCTCTGAGTGCAGCAAGTTACAGTGCTGTAAAGTGCCAGTGTAAACAGGCACCCAGTGCTGTTAGTTACTCCCCCATAGAAGTGGTTTACCTAGAGTGCTGGGAGAGCTTTCTCCTAGCTCTGGTGCCATGACCACACTGCCACATTAAAGGCTGTTGTAGCTGCACTTTAAAGTTTGAAGTGTAGACTAAGTCTAAACCATAGCGGTTATAGTCAGTGGTGGTGGCTAGGGAGGGACATAGCAGGGACACCGGCCACATGAGTCCTTCCCAAATTAGCAATAGTTTGGTTTCAACTAATTGTTTTCCAATGGAAAAACATTCCTTTTAAAATGTCCAATCAGCTCCAGTTTTCATTGTGTTAAAAGGTCACAGCTTGAAGCTGTTACACTTAAATGTTCTCTTCCTCCTTTTACCACATGTTCTACTTGATTTCTATGAATTTCTGCACACTAATTGGTCACTGCCTCCAATTCTTAGTCACTATGCCCACAGCAAATATAGCTGTTCATCTTTCTGACTCTCCTTACCTTGTTACCCATATTTCAGTCATCTGAATGCATTGTTTCTCCAGTTCCTCATTTACCCTGGTGGAAGACTCTTACTTAGAAAGTAATCTCTCTTCAAATTGAATTGTATTTGATACTTTAGGTTAGTGTGGATGGGAATATGGTCATACATCCCTGTTAGTTGTAGACCTATCACTGAGAATTTCAGTATTCAGTCAAAATAGGCACTTGAAGAGCAGCTAGTCACAGAAAAGAGTTTGTGCAGAGATTATGCAGGATGTTAGCCTCTGGCTAGTAAATGGCCATCAGATATCCAGAGAAAAGGATTTTTTTTTCTGTAAGGCTATTTGAAAACTGAGCTGGCATTCTGGCTAAGACAATTCCAAGTTGTCAGTATAACAATTCACATTAACTTATAAAACAACAAATTGTCTTGCAGCATCTTAGAGACTAACTAAAAATATAGATGGTATCATGAGCTTTTGTGGGCACAACTCAGTTCTTCAAATGAATGGAGTTTAAGGGATGGGTGCAGTTTTCAAATACATAGCACAGAGAGGGTATGTGGGGGGAGAGGAAGAAAAAGGAAGAAAAAGGGGAAAGAAATTGTCAGTGTCCATGCTAAATGAAGCTGATAAGAATACTTAGTACCCGCTTTAAGTACCCTTTGTTTGGTTTTTTATGTCATTAGGAGTGGAATGTAGAAGGCCGTCCAGACAATGTCTTTATTTAGACTTCTGTTGTGCAAATCAAACTTGTAAATGAAATTAAGTTCTGTAGTTTCCCTGTCGAGCTGACTTTTGGAATTGGTTTGAAATAATACAGTGACTTTGAGATGGATTGAGTGCCCAGGCAAGTTAAAATGTTCCCCAACAGGTGTCTGTGTGTTTCTTTTTCGGATATCCGATTTGTGTCCACTAATTCTTATAGAGACCGTCCAGTTTGGCCAATATAGATGGCATTAGGGCATTGCTGGCACTTGATGGCATAGATAACATTAGTGGATATGCAGTTGTACGAGTCTGTGATGTGGTGGTTTACATGCTTAGGTCCTGTCATATCGCCTGTACAGATGTATGGACAGAGTTGGCATTGGGTTTGATTGCAGGGGTGGGTTCCTGGATGAGTATGATGGAGGTGTGCTGTGTAGTTTTGGAAAGGATTTGTTTGAGGTTAGAGGGTTGTCTGTAGGTGAGGATTGGTCTGTTCTTCGACTGATGTCCCCATAGGTGCTCCATTATCGGTGTTGGGCTCGTCCCAGTGCCGTGGATCTGAGACTTTTACACAGGTGTCCACTTGGGCTATGCATGCGGAAGAGGCGCATGGTGTTCCCACCTTTTAAGTTAGCACGCACAGCCCAACTCCTTTCAGTGCCGCCTCCACCATCCTCAGTTATGGACGGAGCTCCAACCTCTCTACTCCTTGTGTCAATTCTGTGAAGGAAAAAAAAAAAATTGGCTAGAAATTGTAGCCTTACCTGTTCCTCTTAGTTTTTCACTGGTTAACCAGTTGATAGTTTAAAAAACCAAACAAAAACAGTTCTCTTACTTCAGTTTGTATATAGTTAGACAGTTTACCGCCGTGCAGCACCAATCTGCAGCAAACTACAAAAAAAGGGGGGAGGGGCGCTTTTACTCATAAATAAGAGTCTCCTTACAACACTCATCCCAAGAGAGAGCATGTGCATCATATGAGGCACATAGGCTACAACAGTATCAATACCCCCCGTGACACCCCGACTGGCAGTACTATCCTCAGCATCATAGCCGCTGGCCCCCCTATCATTATTGTGCACAAAGACACAGCTCCACTGTACCTGCCACACCAGTGCAGAGATCACTGTCATCTACACACTTTAACCCACCACGCTCTCTGCAGAGGGCATTGACCCCGAAGAAGAGCAGAATGAGGATGATCTGACCATCCAACAAGGAGACATGCCACCAAATGATAACACATCTTCTGCACCTGATGAAGCAGTTATCCCAGACGATTCCTCACCTAGTGATGACCTAAAACAATTTCAAGATTTATTCAAAAGGGTGGCTGTCTGTCAGGGGGTTGTGATATGTGAAGTGCAGGAAAAGCAGCATAAGCTTCTATAGAACCTCCAGCCCTCTACAAAATCCAAAATTGTGCTGCCTCTAGGCAAGGCAATACTTGAAGCAGCAGACAAAGTATGGCAAACACCAGTTGCAGCCCCTCCCTCCAACCAACAAAAGCAGATAGAAAATACTTGGTTCCATCCACAGACATGGATTTTTTTATTCTTACACTCTTAACCCAATTCCTTAGTGGTTGATGCTGCAAATCAAAGCTCTAAAAATCCTCAATACCAAACAAATATACAAGACAAAGACCGCAACGCCTGGACTTGTTTGGGAGGAAAATATATTCCTCCTCAGCCCTTCAACTTCGTAGATCTAACTACACAGCTCTACTCGCTAATCACAACTTTGACAATTATGCAAAGCTAACAGAGCTCCTTCAACATCTCCCAGATGATGAGACCTATCCTCAAAGCCATTATTAAAGAGGGGTATACTATATCTTGTATAGCTCTGCAGATGGCCCTCGACGCTCTGCAGATGGCCCTGAGACTGCAGCAAGAGCTACAGCAATGTCCATAGTAATGAGACGCTCATCCTGGCTTCAAGCAGCTGGAGTTCCTAAGGACCTCCAGACTAAGGTAGAAGACTTACCATTCAGTAAGGATTATTTGTTTGCTGCAAAGACTGATGAAGCTTTGCATTCTAGCAAAGACTCATACACCATCTTGTGCACATTGGGGATGTATACTGAAGGAAGTGCTATCATTCCTACCAAAGACGTAGGGACACAACCTTTGGCAGACAGCAGTAGCATCAGCCATTTGACCACAGATGATTCCGACCACGAAACCATCAGAGAAGAGCGCCAAATACACGCACTTCCACGAGTCAGGTTTCTAAGCAACAGGTGTGAGAATTTGGCTGAAGGTCTGCCCGACCTCCCCTCCACACCAGTGCCAGGTCCAAAATCTTCCACCACTGCTTGCACCGTTTTTATAACCAGTAGGCAGCAATCACCATAGATCTGTGGGTTTTAGAAGTCATCAGTTGCGAGTACTCTATTCCTTTCATATCTATCCCCCCAGCCTCCCCACCTTCTCCCTCCCTTTTCAGGGACTCTTCTCACAAAACCTTGCTTTGCTAAGAAGTCCAACACCTTCTCAACATAGGACCGGTCCTCAAACAATACCAAGGGAGAGGTTTTTACTCAAACTACTTTCTCACCAAAAAGAGAACGGGAATTGGGAGGCCTATCTTAGACCTTCGTCAGTTGAACAGATACATGCATGAGCAGCACTTCAGAATGGTTATACTTGCCACAATTATTCCCACACTGGACAAAGGGGACTGGTTTGCAGCCCTCGACCTCCAAGATGCATACTTCCATATCATGATACATCCTGCGCACAGTTGTTTCCTGCACTTTCAGTAGTGTCAGACTGTTTTCAATACAAAATCCTTCTGTTCAGACTCTCCTCTTCTCCCAGAGTCTTCTCCAAGACCCTGGCAGTTGCAGCAGCGCATCTCTGATGAAAAGGTGTGAGTCTTTCCTTATTTGGACGATTGCCTCATTCGAGGTCCCTTCCAACAGACCACAAGGGACATGATCAGATTCACAAAGGCCTTCCTTCAGTCTTTAGGATTCATTATCAACCAGCAAAAAAATCCACTCTATGCCCAACACAGTCCTTAGAGTTTATAGGGGCTCAAATAGATTCTGTGACAGTATGCACCTATCAACGTTTTGAAACTATAAAAAACCTGGTCACAATCATGACCACCAGCCCAACTGTTCCCATTCTAATCTGTCTCAAACTCATGGGGGCACATGGCAGCTACCACATACGTTATCCCTCATGCCAGACTACGATTTTGATGTTTCCAACACTGGATTGCCTCAGTTTATACACCAACCAGACACCTCATCCACAGGCACATTTTGCCTCCTCAGAAAGTCTTTACCTCTTTACAGTGATGGAACCAGGCACAGAACCACTGCAGCAGGGTACCCTTCCACCAAGATCAGCCATTCAAACAAATCACTACAGATGCATCACTTCTAGATTGAGGCGCACACTTATGGCAACAATAGGCCCAAGGAAAGTGGTCCAATGACGAGTCCAGGCTCCACATCAACCTGCTCAAGCTTTGAGTGGTTCACAACACCTGCAAACACTTCCTTGCACACATTCAGGGATCCTCAATGCATATCCTCACCGACAATATGATCGTGATGTTCTACATCAACCGCCAAGAGGGCGCCAGATCCCTTTCTGTATGTGCAAAGGCGATTTGACTCTGAAATTGGTGTATCTTCCACAATATAACCATCATGGTGGCATACCTACCTGGGGACAAGAATACGATGGCTGATACCCTCAGCCGCCACTTTGTCACAGAGCACAAATGGGGACTGCACTATCAGGTCACCCAAATCTATTCCAACGTTGGGGCTGACTGAAGATAGACCTCTTTGCAAGCAGCCAAAACTCCAAATGCCCCCAATATTGTTTGAATGCGGGCCTAAGGCACAACTCCTTAGGAGATGCAATGCTGTACCCATGGAATACTCACCTGTTACATGCCTTTCCTCCTATCCATCTGGTCCCCAGAGTTCTCTGGAAGATACAGACGGATGGGGCTCGTTTGATTCCAATAACCACATCTTGACCTCGGCAGACGTGGTTCCATGTGTTTATCATCTGTCTTTATGACCTCCCTGCCTGCTTCCGACCTTCCCTGACCTCTTCTCTTGGAACAAGGGTGCAATGCTTCATCCCCAGCCACAAACACTGCACCTGACAGCATGGTACCTATCTGGTTTTCAGAAGCTGAGCAACAGTGCTCACAACAACTAAGAAATATACTACTACATAGCAGAAGACAAAAAACATGTAATACTTACTTGTACAAATGGCAATGATTTTCACAGTGGTGCACCCAGAAAGGAGTCCAACCATCTACAGCTCTGCTCCATTTCATCCTGGAATACATACACCTAAAACAACAAAATTTATCTCTTTCATCACTACGAGTTCACCTGGCTGTGATTCTCCATATTTGCCCACCCTGTCTCTAAGAGGTTTTGGAAGGGCCTAGAGAACTTTCACCCACTACGGACACCCGTACCTCCCACGTGGGATTTAGAATTGGTTTTCCACTCACTCACAAAACCAGCCTTCGAACCAAGGGCAACTTCATCACTTACTTTCTCACCATGAAAATGGTAAAAACTTAAAAAACAACAGATAGTCTAGTAGCACCTTAAAGACTTGGCTACGCCATGAAAATGATGTTCCTCTTGGCAGTCACGTCTGCAAGGAGGATTAGTGAACTCGTGGCTCTCACGTCTTCATCTCCATATATGACCTTTCACACACACAGTTATTCTGCGATCCGACCCCTCCTTCTTACCCAAAGTTTGTTCCAAATTTCAAATCAACGAACCCACACTCCTTCCCACTTTCTACCCGAAATTGAATCGCTCCAAGGATGAAGCCATATTGCACACGCTAGATATGAGAATGGCTATTGCCTTCTACTTAGATAGGACACAGTCTTTTCGACTATCAGAGAGACTGCTGATATCTATAGCTGAAAGGTCCAAGGGAAAACCACTTTGTTCCCAGCGCATATCAAAATTGATAACATCCTGTATTACCAATGACTCCCAAAGCTCATTCCTCCAGAGCTATGGCAACGTCAACGGCCTTCCTCAGGGGAGTGTTCCTCCATGAAATATGTCAAGCAGCCACATGGTCGTCTAACCACACATTTATGAAGCACTATGCAATTCCACCATGCTCGACAACAGACACCGCAGTAGCTCCCGCAGTCCTCTCCGCAGCCTGCAACAATTAGACAAAGCCCAACTACCATCTAACTAGGCACTGCTACACAGCTACCAACAGTGGAGCACCCACGGGGACATCACTCGAAGAAGAAAGAGAAGTTACTCACTCTGTGCAGTAGCGATGGTTCTTCAAGAAGTGTGTCCCCATGGGTACTCCACTGCCCCTGACTTCTTTGGGTACTAACAACTTGTCAGAAAGGGGTCAAAGAAGAAACAGAGAGGAGTCAGGCTTCACGCGCTAACTTCAAAGGAGGGAACACCACACACCTCTCGTGCGTGTGCAGCCCGACTGGACACTGCTGTAAAAGTCTCTGATACGTGGTGCCGGGATGAGTCCGACACCAACAGTGTCATGAGCTCCCATGAGGACACACATCTCGAAGAATCATTGTTACTGCACAGAGTGAATAACTTCTCTTTCCCCAAGGCTTGTGAGAGTGAGGGGTCATTTTCCAGGATAGGTTGTAGACTGTGTTGATAATGCATTGGGGTTTAAGTTGGGGGCTGTAGGTGATGACAAATGGTGTCCTGTTGTTTACTTTGTAGGGACTATCTTGAAGTACCTGATGACAGGGTGTTCATCTGGCTCTGTCACTCTGTTTTTTCACTTCTCCGAGTGGGTATTTCAGTTTTAAGAATGCTTTACATAAATCCTGTAGGTGTTTGTCTCTGTGGGATTGAAGCAAATCTGGTTGTATCTTAGGGTCTGTCTGTAAACAATTAATTGGGAAATGTGTCTTGGATGGAAGCTGGAGGCATGTAGGTAAGTGTAATGGTCAGTAGGTTTCTGGTATAAGGTGGTAGAAATGTGTCTGTCGTGTAATTGTACTGAAGTGTCAAGGAAATATATCTCTTGAATGGTCTGGTCCGGGCTCAGGTTGGTGGTGGGGTGGAAGTTGTTGAAATCCCTGTGAAATTCTTCAAGGGTCTCCTTCCCATGGGTCCATATAATGAAAATGTTGTCAATGTATCGTAAGTAAAGTAAGGGTAATAGAGGGCAAGAGCTGAGGAAACATTCTTCAAGGTCAGCCATAAAGATTTTGGCATATTGTGGGGCCATGCAGGTGCCCATAGCTGTGCCACTGATTTGAAGATCTAAATTGTCTTCAAATTGGAAATAGTTGTTGATGAGAACAAAGTTGCAGAGCTCTGTAACCAGGTGTGCAGTGGCATCATCAGGGATAGTATTTCTTGACAGCTAGTAATCCATCTTCGTGTGGAGTGTTGGTGTAAAGAGCTTCTACATCCATGGTGGCAAGGATTAACTCTGTTACTGGGAAGAAACCTGTCAGGGCTGTTCCCTACTCTGGCGGTCCAAGTGCAGGAGGTGGGGGCCCGCAAGAGGCCTTAAAATACTTTGCCTCAATAGGCTTCTGCTTAAAAAAGGCTCCCCAAGGTCACAGATTCTATGGCCCTGGGAGATAGGCTGCCATCATCAAGTGTAAAAACTCCTTCTGTAATCCAGAAAGAATCACTTGAATTTCTTCCAGAGGAGCGTCCCAAGCTCTTTTACCACAAGAGAGCTGGAAAAAGACAACAAAACAAAACAAACAAAAAACCAAACATCCCTGCAATCTCTGATAGCTGATCTCTGTCTAGGCACGCATACACACAGACCTAATGTTACCTTCCAGGGCACAAGAATCGAATCATCATTGCCTTAAAAAAGGTGATTTTATTAACACAACAAAAAAGATTGATGAAGCATACTTGGTTGCTAAATGTTACAGAGCAACTAAGAAAAACAAATTAAAACACAGAGGAAACATAGTCTCTCTGGGCTTCATCTTAGATACAATGAATGGGGAATGGGTGCACATGGATTAGCACAGAGAAGTTAACCAACAACAAAACAAAGGAAATAACCTGATTGTGACTATGCATTTTTCCCTATTACTCACGATCCACTCCAAAGTCCAGTCCATTTCCATGCCCAGTATTCCTTGGAGGCATGGTAATCCTGCCTTGATTTAAAACATCCTGTTTCTCCCATCTCCTGGCTTACGAAACTCACACAAAAGAGAAAAGGCAGGCAGGTATATCCTTACAATTCAAATTTCAGAACAGTATCCCATTAGTTCTTCTGGCTCGCTTGCAATACTCGCTAGCTACCTGAGTTTAACTCTTTAGTCACTGCATCCTGGCCAGCACGACTCCTATCCATTACAAAACCTAAAAAGTTTTATGCATGGGGCATTATTTAATCAACTCCAACTACATGTCTTAATATATATATTCAGTATATATCACTCCTAAAAAGATCAATTTTTGGTGCAGATCTCTCACAGGCTCAAAGGATGTTTTCTTCAAAATCTTCCCAGTTTGAATGTGTTCAGGGCTGGGCTGTTTTTTTCTTAAACATGTAGACGCAATTCAACATATTATGAACACTACAGGTTGAACATCTGTTGTCCAGCAGTACCACGGGTGTTCCAGAATCAGAGAGTCACGGTGGAGGGCTGGGCTCCCCACTGCTGGGCTGCCCGGTGCACCACAATGGGGCAGCCAGGCACAACTCAACAGGGCTCCCCCTCAGTGCCAGGAGGTCAGCCCTCCGCAGTACGGCTGCCCCGCAGGGCCAGGAACTCAGGGAGGTAGGCTGCCTAGCATCGCAGGGAAGGACGTGGGGGGACCAGCAGGCCAACGAGGCTGGTGCCATGGGGGAGATGGGAAGGAAGCTGATGGCTGGTCCAGGGTTGGAGGGAGCCAATAGCAGAGGAGCCAGAAATAACCTCCCCTGTCTGGCAAAATCCCTCATCTGGGACTGGTCAGGTCCCAGTGGTGCCAGACCAGGGAGGTCCAACCTGTATCAAGAGTCAAATAATGTTTCTTGCACACAGATGTTTTTGTGTATGAAGAACTTTGTTGAATAGTCTGTCTAATAATCACATCTTTAATGTGTAACTTTTTTATTTATTTCAGTTTATGATAGAAGTCAAGAATTCACTTATATCTTCTATACCCTCTGATTGGATTAAGGTTGGCAGGTATGTAAAAGTGTCTTAATTTTTTTTGTTTTAGTCCAGCACATAGACAGAGCTATAATATAATTATTTTATGGTTAAAAAATAGGTCGTGTGTATCTTTGTTTGCCCTACCTTTAAAGAGTTTTTCAAAGCAATTTTAAAAGCCTCTAATTTAAACTGTAATAGTAAATTCTGTAAAGTACTGGCAAGTTGAATTCCTGGAAAAAATACTTAACAGAAAAATAATCTGTATTCCATAATATATATAGGTATGTGTCATTGTTCCCTGTAAGATTTTCCATCCATGAGTGGAGTGAGATTTGTATTGTGCACCAATGTTGAGGTCATGTGTGCTTGTTCGGTTGTGTGCCACTGTGGTTATTAACAAATATCTTTAAAAATATATTTAAAAAGAAGAAAGAATACTAAAACAAGGAATAATTAACAAGGTGCATGACTTTATATGTTTGTTCAATATGAAGTTAAATAAAAAGAAAAGTAATATTGAAACATTTTCAGTAGTCAACTTCCTCTGTTTATAGCCCTCTCCCAGACCCTTTCCCATCTGGGCTTCTTCGAATAAGAAGAACTGAAGCTGGGACCAGGGTCACGTGGTGGCTGCTCAGCTGCTCCTGGGGCAGGGCATCCACCCGCCACACAGCCCCACTCACGAGCAGCTGAGCAGCCACTGTGGCTCTGCTGAGGAGGTGAGTGGGACTCAAATTTTCTGTGAACGATGGTGCAGGCGCGCACCTTAGAAGGAACTTTGGGATATGTAGGTGTATGTGTGTTAACATAATTATGATGATTTTTATATTTATTCACAAGCTATAACCTTAGCCATCTAAAGATGTGACATTTGTATATCTGAATGAATTCATTGTTATTAAATGTCATTTTATACTCATGCATACAAACTGTCCTTGCTTTGTTGATTAGGTTACATAAAAATTGCTTTAGATATTTTTGTGGAAAAAAGAATTCTGCTAGATGTGACGAGGTTGGACTGGATGATCTTATTGGTTTTTTCCTTCTCTGATGTCTGGTTTATTATTTAAATAGTGTGTTGCACACCTGAAAAATGTAATATATGATCACAACTGCAAAGATGACTAGCTAGGTCACTTAGCACTTGAATGGTCAAGGTTATTAAGAGAGGGATAATATTTAATATTCAGCACAGTAATGGGCATAATAAAGCATGCTCTAGGTATGTGTACTTTGGTTTATAGAAGAACAGCAATAGTATATACAGCAGCCTATAACTAAGGTTTTGCACAATAAATTATATTTACTCTGTAACTTGCAAGATGTGTGCTAATGTGAAAAAAAGATATTTTAAGTTTTAAAGTAGTGTCCGAGATCAAACTAGCATTCATGCAAGCCAGTCTGTTTTTACTAACTTTTGCCTTAGGCTACCAATAAGTCTTTCTCAGTGAGGTTATAATTGTGAAATTGTTTGATGTTCGTTACATGTACAATCACTATAATCCAAAAAGTCACCCATTTGTGCTTTTTAAAAGATGATAAACCTCTGTTAAGCAGAATATTGTATACCATGCTCTTTCACTATTAATATTACGTTCTTAAATGTATTTCAAAAGCTTTCTACACGGACTGCACCATAGTAACCACGTACTATATTTACAATAAAAAATATTTTAAATCAGCAGAGTTCAATGCTACAATAATAGAACATTCATTTTTTTACATCTGTTTGTTTTCAAGGCTCACAGAGAATAAGAAAACTAGTCTAATTTTCCACGTTGATGGCATAACTGATTGCTTAGTAACCTTGATTTCCTATTTGGCTTTTTTTTCCTCTTTTCTAGCACAAAAGCTGTCAGCCGTTTCCACTCTCCTTTTATTGTAGAAAATTACAGACATCTGAATCAGCTCCGGGAGCAGCTAGTCCTTGACTGCAATGCTGAGTGGCTAAATTTTTTAGAGTGAGTTTACAATGAAAACTAGAATTTGATGGCTTTTTGTTTTGGGGTTGTGGGGGTGTTTTTGTATGTTTTTTGTTTTTGTTTTTTTTTGCTAGTTATGAAAGGAAGACAAGAAAACGTTTATCAAAATGAAAAGAAGAAATTGCTCATCAGATTTCTTGTAGACTGCCATATGAGAAACTATAAACTAAAATATGGTCCTAAATTTAAAGCTCTTAAATAAGGTTTATCAACCTAAGACAGGAATGTTTCTTGGTATTTTAAAATGCCAGTGAAATCAGTTTTTAACAAACAAATAATGGTGAGTTGTGTTTAAACCTAAATATTGCAGCATTAAGAACCTGAAAGGTGAAACTGCTTATAAAGGAAAGTGAAACTGATATCAGTGATTTTATTGTTCAAGTTCAAAATAACTGAAAAACAGCAGCTGCAGGAGCCATGGACAGGCGCCTCTCACCTGGGCCCATGCTGCTGAAGTGAGAGGGGGGCTGGAGTGTCCTCTCTGCCCAGGGCAGCCTGCATACTGAGCCCCTTAGTCCTAGTGCCACCCCAGAGCAATGATTTAAATGAAGAAAAACATAACTTTATTTGAGCTAAGAACCCGAACAATGCTGGGTAAATCTTCTAATATAATAATACTGATAAGGGTTGGGTTTTTTTTGGTTTTTTTTTTTTTTTTTTTTTTTTTTGAGGATGTGCAGAATATCCAGAGTTAATGTTTCATATAACTGTTCAGAGTCTCTGCAGACATACATCTGGGATTTTAGCCATCTTATTATCTATAATTGTGCTTTCATTTGAAAAAATAATTTAATAAAATGCCCCTCCCTATTTGCGTATGCTGGAAGTTTGCATCTAAGTAGAGTTTACTCAAATTGTTCTTAGTTAATCAGAAGTGAGTTTTGAATTTCATAGGAGTTTAAAAGTTATTCTTCCAACTTCTTGGCTTATACCTCTTCAGATACTGATTAGATTCACATTCTTTTTGCCTAAAGCCTCTTAACTTTGGTTCTCATCTTTGGTCTTCAGGTATTTTCTTTTATGATCCTTTTTTAATTTTTTGAGTTCTTCCCCTTCAAACTGCCTTCCACTTGAGTGAATTTCCCTGATTTTCTTCGAAGAGCGGTATAGAGATGGGGGAAGGAGGGTTACTTTGTAGGAAACCATCTTACATTTTTCAAACTTTTTGTTTCCTCGGCATGTTCTGTATATCCTTTGTGCTTCCAATTTTTCAAGTGAAACAATAGATACCTTTAAATGTTTCTACTGTAAATTAACAGGAAAGGGAGGATTAAGGGCATGTGTGTATTAAGATTAAGGGCATGAGTTTACTGAAAACTTTTTTACTTCTGTTAACTTCATACATGCGTACTCAAGGAAATGGAATTATGACTGTTTTCTAAGAGCTCCTGGAGAGCTCCTGTGGCAGGACACTTTTTTGAATTTTTCCTTATGGTAACTTACTTACAATTTGAGTGAGCAAAAGCATCCTGTTGGCCACTGTGATAAACTGGAGCATTTTTGTAGAGTCCATTAGGCAGCAAGGATCAGCTGCAGACCTTTTGTATACTAGCAGAGTAATTTAATTGTACTGTCTTTTTAATGTACAGAAAAAATCCAGGGTTACACTGTGAATACAAAGTACATCATGAATAAGGCTGAGTTCTGACTTTATAAATTTAACAAACTGCTGGGCAATTTGATTTTAGTGTAATTTGAGTATCACAAGAGCCATGTCAGAGCCAACCAAAGGCTACATTTTGACAATATGTGTGGATTCATATGAAGTTTGCTTTATTTATGCATTTAGTTATTTATTCATTCCTTATTTTCTCTCTTCTATACATGTATAGTAATTTTAGTGAACATTATCACTCTGTGTTGAAAGCGGTTGGTCACCTAGCAACTATTGACTGCATTTTCTCATTGGCCAAGGTTCCTAAACAAGGAGACTATTGCAGGTAATCAGTTTTAAACTGTTGCTTATTGATTTAAAAGGCACAGAATATTAAAATAAGCTTTGATTTGACTTCATACAGGAAAATGTAATGTTAAATATGTTGACTGTATTGTAAGCTTTAACAATGTTTTACAAATGTAGAGTAAGGCATGGTCTCAGCCCTGATGAGCTTATAACCAGAATTATATAATTCAAAGACAAAACCAAGTTTTTAGACAGTCATGCATTTTGTAATCAACAATTTACTCATGCATGCGTAGGGGCTGCTCACACTGTGTCATATTAAATTTGTGGAAATCTGTATAGATTTGGGGCCAAAACCTCCTAGTGAACAGGTCCTGAAATGTCTGTGGTGTTGATGAGTTTTAAGTTTGTTTCAATTTGGTAGTTCTCAGCTGATGTACCGTAAGAAGAGATTTTATAAACTATCAATATTGGTATAAAGAGGGATAAATATGAAGAGAGAGGATTTTTTTGCTTATTCATATAAGATTTTTTTTTATGTTTAGAATACACCAGGGGGCTCGCCAACCCCCCTCTTTCTGGGGTAGCTGTCTGGCCATGGAGGGGAGGGTGTAAGAGCAGGGGAGGGAGCAGGAGAAGGCTGGGAGTGTGAGATCTCAGTGGAAAGGGTGAGTGAGGGGGCTGGGGTGTTCAAGGTCTCAGTGGGTGGTGAGTGAGGGGGCTGAGGATGCAGGGTTCCAGGATGGTGGGTGAGTGAGGAAGCTGGGGGTGTGAGGTCTCGGCCAAGGGTGAGTGTGATGGGGTTCGGGGGGAGGGAGAGGGTTCGCAGCTCCCTCCCCCCTGGAGCACCGGGGATGGAAGAGGGGGAAGGCCACATAGCTCTAGTGCCCCCCAGTGAACAGGGAGAGCACGTGGCTCCTGCCCCCCGCCCCGTGAGTGAGGGTGGCCTTGTGGCTCCAGCCCCCCCGGGAGGAAGAAGAGGGGATGGTGCGCGGCTCCCCCCCATGGAGGGGAGAGGGCATGTGGCTCCTCGTCCCCCTGCCCCGTGAGGGTGCATGGCTCCTGACCCACGGCATCGGTGGGGGAAAGGAGGGAGAAGTCAGGGTGGCTGATGAAATGGCAGGATGCAGAGTATGTGATGACATCATTCTGTCATTCCGCAGGAATTTTTTAAAATTTATAGATAGAAAATATTGTGATCTTTCTCTTTTTAGTGCTAACATTTCATAAAAACAAATTAATATTGGAAGATGATATTGTGGTATTTGTGTTTCCACAGACTACAGGTGGCTCTAAGTGTTTCAACAAATTAGTCCTAATATTTATGAGCCCACAGATTTTCTCTTGTGTTGATGATTTGGAGTTTGTATACCCATAAAAAGCTCTTCTCAATGCCTTTCCTTTGCAGAAGTAAATTCAAAGTTTGGGGAAACAGCTAACAGTAAAACAAAAATGTATTTAAATAGTTTTCTGTCACATAATTTGTCTTGATTTCTGAATATTGTAAACATATGCTACAAATTGAACCCAGCGCCTCTTGCTCCAGAGGCAGATACCTTATCCACTGTGCCACTAGCGGAGCCCCCCAACCTCCCTACAATCTGGGTGTCCCCCTTATCCTTCCTTAGTTCCAAGAGTGCCAGGTCCACATTTACTATTATATTAATTATAATAAATATACATTTGAAATCATTGTAAAAGCATACTTTTCCTAAATTGTACTGAAGGAATAAATAATAATGGTATTGGGAGGTATTGTAACAGTTGACTATATTAAACATTTAAATATATTTTACTTAATATTATTAAACTGCAATAAATTACAGGCAAAAGGATAAACTGTAAGTTGGCTTCATCTACAACCTATCAGAAAATTGCTTTAGAATGACCTCACTGCACTTAAAACAGGGCAAACATTGGCAGGGCTTGCCAAGGGAAGGCAGCATTGTTTTATGGATTGAAGGGGTGGGGAAGGTCAGAGACTGCTACAAAAGGTAGTCAACTTTGTGTTGCTGACTCAGCCCCAGAAATGTGAAGTCTGAACATCGTAAACACCCGGGCCTAGGAAACATCTTCGTTCCACTCAACAGGCAAGGCAGCACACACCCTCTATTCCCTCGTTTAGATGAATATCAGGTTAGGTTAGGACCTGCTATAGGCATTATGCTAGTGGGGGCAGGAAAGGAATGTTTTCTGCACCACCAGACTGGCTTTGGTGGAGTGAGGTTTTTTCACCTTCTCCATAGCTGGTGCCTTTAAGGACCTTTGCTGGTAAGAAAAGGGAGTAGGCCATATGTCACACATGGTTTTTTTTTAAATGTGGAACAGATGTCCAGTGCAGGTATCCCATAGAGAAGACATCCAGTGACTGTGGTCTGGTAAAGTACTTAAAAGGAGATGCTGGATAAAAAAACAGAATGGAGGAAGAGAGGTTGGGGACTTCTATGATTGGTATGGCAGGGGGTCAACCCTCTCCCCCACTTTAACCCTCCTATGAGGGGAATGGATAGTAAGGTCCAAATCATGGGTTGGCTGGGGGATACCTGAATAGAAAATGGAGGGGGGGGCTGGTAGAAGCCCTGGGTAATTATTTAAATGAACATGATTTTGCCTGCACTGTGCACTTAATCTGCTGGGTAGTCCCAGGCACTTGTATAAAAAGTTGTGACCTGATTAAAATCCATATGAAGTTACTCGTCTTCTCCCCTAGTATACCAAGATAATGAAGTTGTTGGTGTAAAGATACTTTATTGCATTTCACTGTAATTGTTTAATTGTAAAATTTCATCATAATTTTCTAATTGTTACCATGATTTGTGAAATTGATTTTTGTGCTCAACAGACAAGGGAGAAAAGAATGACTGGAAAAGTATAGAAAGTGAAATTATATTTCTTAAATAGTGTGCCTTAAACTGTAACTGGCTGCACGATTATTAGGCAGATTTATACTTCATTTCAATGTAAAAATTTTACAATAATTTGGAAGTAGATTGCCAAGGTATGAATCATCTTTTATAAATAATCCATGTGAAAATTTTTGGCATAGTAGACAAGCCCATTCACTGCTCTCTCTTAACTCTCCTTCATAGTTGAAATGCAGTTGCACTGGTTTTGGGGCTGTTAATATTTTGTTAGATGTGTGACCGTGTCGTTTGTTCTACAACTACAGAGGTGCTAACTGCCTACCTCACCTTGCATGATCTTAATATATTAACTCCTTGTGTTAAACAATCTGTTCTACATTGTATTTAGCTGAGATACTCTGAGGGTAAATCTACACTATAAAATTAAGTCAACTTGAGATAGATTGAAGTATAGCTGTTTTCATAATTAAATAGGCTCTTCATGTCCACACTTAGATCCTTCTATTTGTGGGCTGAGTCTTCACAAGGAATGCTTACACTGACTTAAATGTGGGCCACTGATATCTGGAACCACATCATCCCAGAGCTGACAGCTGGAGTTTTGCTACACTAGCTGTCAGCCCTAAGGGTGCGGGGTTCCAGCTCTCAGCACCAGGCAGTAACAAGCAATGTAAGCAAGCCAGTATCTACATAGACACTTTGTCAACCTAGCTACATTGATTTATGTGCTATGTATCTTGGGCTCTGTCTAGACTACATGGCTCCGTTGACGGAGCCATGTAGATGAGTTTACTAGACATAGCAAAATGAAGCGGCGATTTAAATAATTGCCGCTTCATTTACATCAAAATGGCCGCTGCGCTGTGCCGATCAGCTGATTGTTGGCACAGCGCGGTAGTCTAGACGGGGATCAGCCAACCCCAGAACCCTTTGTCATCAGATCCTTTATGCCTTGTGAAACATAGTAGTCCAGACACACCCTTGCAGAGATTGAGTTAAATGGGTGTAGTGGGTGTCTTACATCAGCAAGAGGGACATTTTAATGTAGACATTTACAGAATTAAGTTGATGTAAGCTGCCTTACGTTGACCGAATTATGTAGGATAGACGAGTGACACACAGCCACTACAGTAATTTAATTGCTCATGTATGTCCACATTTCACTTCTCATGTTGGCAGTGCACATCCTCACTAGCAGCATTTGTGCCAGTGCAGAGGGCAGTGAACTGTAGAAAGCTATTCCACTATTCAACTTGCCACCACTTGGGCATTTTGGGACTGGTTTGCAGTGCGTCATGGGAGCAAATGAGTTGCAAAAAGGTGACTGAGAACATGATTTCAGTATCCTATGATGCAGTTTTCTCCATCCCATTTTATCTGCATTCCACATTTCATGCCTCTTTTTAAAAGTCCCTCATGTCTGCCATTACTGTTGTGATGAGTATTGAGAGCTTTGTGCTCCTGATCCTGCAGTATGTGCAGAGGAGCCATGGGAAACTTGACTATTCCTTGGAGGCTAGCTTCCTGTGGGACCTAAAAAGAAGCAACTGAAAATGGCTATTGGCATTCCCAGAGCAACTGCAGACAGTGGAGTGCTGATTCTGGGCCTAGAAAACAAGCACTGACTGGTGGAATCGTCGCATCATTATGGAGGTATGGAATCATGAGCAGTGCTTACAGAGATTTTGACTGCACAAGACCACATTCCTGGATGTGCATGTGGAGCTTGCCCTAACGCTCCAGCACAGTTACATCAAAATAAGAGCTGCAGTGGCAGTGGAGAAGCAATTGGCAATCATTACGTAGAAATTTGCAATGACGGATTGCCACTGATTAATTAGGAAATCCACTGTGGCAGTTGCTTTGATGCAAGTGTGTAGGGCCATTAATTGTGTCCTGATATGAAGATCTGTGACTTTGTGCAGTGTACTGGACATAGTGGATGGTTTTGCAACAAAGGGATTCCTGAACCGTGGTGGAGTGATAGATGGCATGCATATCCATATTTTGGCACCAGGCCACTTTGCCACGGAATATCTCAACAGAAAGGGCTACTTTTCTGTGGTATTGCAAGATCTGGTGGATCACTGGAAACATTTTACTGAGCTCAATGTGGTATGGTCAGAGAATGTGCATGACGCACACATTTTTAAGAACACAAGCCTATTCAGAAAGCTACAAGCAGGGACTTGCTTTCCCAACCAGAGAATTACCATTGGAGATGTTTAAATTCCAATTGTGCTCCTGGGAGACCCAGTCTACCCCTTCCAAGCCTACTCTTTATTCCTATGGCCTATGAAGCCATACTTGCACCACCTCAATAGCAGCAAGGAGCACTTCAACTACAGCAGGAGTGGGGAACCTCAGGCCTGGGGCTGGATGCAGCCCCTGGCTTGTCTGGGTCCTGCCCCCAAGGCTCAGGACCCACCCCAGCACTGGGGAGCCTGCGCTGGCACTGCTGCCCCCCTCCATGCCACCGCAGGGCTGGTGTACACAAAATCTACTAGGCTGGACCCCCCCGCCCCCAAGCTCTGGTTTGGGAGGGGAATGTGGGGAGTGTTTTTTCTCCTCACTTGCGGGCCAGGTCAGTGAGGGGTTTTGGGTTTTTTTTTCTCTCACTTGTGTGCGGCCCCTGACTGATTTTTCTGTGCATCAGTGGCCTCCGACCTAAAAAAAATTCCCCACCCCTTAACTACAGGTTTAGGAAGTGCAGAAGGACAGTTGAATGTGCCTTTGGCCATTTGAAGGGCCACTGACTCTAGCTATTTATGAAGTTAGGCATCAGTGGGGGGAAAAAAATCACAAGGACTATAGTTGCCTGCTGTGTGCTTCATAATATCTGTAAAGTTAAGGGGGGAAAGCTTCTGCTGCATTGGAAGTAGAATGGCTGTCAGCTGATTTTGAGCAGCGAGATATACCAGGGCTATAAAAGAGCTCAGTGGGAAGCTGTACAACTTGGAGAAGCTTTTAAAGACCATTTTAGTAGTGAGCCATAGTAATGTATGTTGCTGTAGTACCTGGTTATGACTGGGGGAGCCAGCTGAGGTTACTGAATTAGGGCCAAGCTTTAAAGAATGGGGAACTCATGCCCCAAAGCAAGTTGTTGTTCCAATATTAAGATTTACCAAATCAGCTTAAAACTGTCTCTGTAACACCTTAGTGGTTACCCAGAAGCCAACACAGTTCCTTGAAAGCAACCCACCATTAGGCCACCATCCAGACACCAAAGTCAAATGTGATGAGGATCACTGAAGATCATAGTCATCAGATAAGAAAGTTCTACCAATCCCAAAGGATTGGACTCATTATCTCCCCCTTGGTTAATGTATATTTCAGACCTTGACTCAAATACATACTTGCACCCAATTCTTAATGACTAAATTAATTTTTATTTTAAAAAAGGAGAGAGAGTTTGGAATATCATTTTATAAATACAGGGAAAATCTTTGAAGAGAAAAATATTTTTATTTCACAAGCATATACTGACCATGTCTCTCTCAGGCCAGTGTGTGGCTGTGATGGTCTGTACTCTCTTCTGGAATAGAGTGGTAGGATAGCTCAACAGCCCCAGTTGCCATGTGGAATTTGGGGGAATGGGGTATAGGAAAGTATCAAAATGCAGTTCTCTGTGGGCTGTAGAAGGAATCAAGCATGGGGCTATTGAACGTGAAGGTCAACAAGAGTCTCCAGTATGTCTGTGTGCCACATGAGATGCACTAGCATCTCTCTCTCCTTTTCCTGTGATTTTTTCCTATCTGCTCAGTGTCTCTCCATTAAATCCCCAAGAGTGATCTTCCAAATCTGTGCTCTCTATGAAACAATAGAAGCTTAGAAATGTCATCCTGCATCTTCTCCCTTTTCCTTCTTATCTAGCTGAGCTACTCTGCTGGTCTAAATGGACCCCCAAAGCCACATTTCCAGCTGAAAAAGATATAATGCACAGAGGTACTATTGTGAGTGTATTCACATAAGTGGTGGAAACTTGGTACACTGAACTCACTCTCCTTGATCCATGCTAATTACAAGCATTACATTTTAATTTCTCTTTGGGATTCATACAGCATGGCAGGAGTCCCAGACATGGTGAGAATGGCTCAGGGAGGGAAGGGGCAAGTTGGGACTATGGAGAATGGTAGCTCATGTGCACGAGTATATGCAGATAGGGCAACTGAAATGAATACTAACACCATTTTCTACAGGTAGTGTTGATTTCAGTTGATATCTCACTCCTGAGGATAATGGAGGCTGAAAAGGAACAGCTCCTGCATGTGTTTGCCTGCCTGCCAGATCCATATGCAGCTCTTCTGCGTGCTGTAATGGTCCCTTTGAAGTAATTCCTGAGTGGCAAGGGGAAGTGTCCTACTGCAGTAGACAAGGCAACCTTCCAGCCACCTTTAGCAGAAAATTGTAGACTACCTCCTGGAAAGTTTCTCGAGATCTCTATGGAGGATTCATGGGACATACTGGGGCATATAAGCAAACTTCTGCAGGGCCCCATATGTCTGTCTGTGTGGGAATGAGAAGTTGATAGCGACTCTCCATCTATTGATAATTTTACTACCTCTTCTAGCATGATTTAAAAAAGAGAAAATAACAGATACTTCTCTGCACTATCAGAGTAAGCTGCATACTTACCAGAGGTTCAAGCACATACTGAACTGTTGGGGCTCTGGAGTTAAAATCAGATTCTGGCCTGTTGCACCACTTGATCTCCAGGTCACCTGTCCTTCATGCTATTATGCTTCTTCATCCAACATTACCTCCTTGCTGTTTACTCCAGGGGTCTGTGATTCTGATTCCTCAGAAGTATCCATGGAGCTCTTGGCAACATTGATGGTGTCTCCACTGAGATGCCAGGCAGCGCTTTGTCTGGGGCTCTGTAGCCAAGTGAATGTTAGTCACCCTTGCCTTCTGGTACACCTGCCACAGGTCCTTGGTTTTCACACGGCACTATTGCAACTCCCTCCTGTTGCCCTGCTCTGAGTGAACTGCTCATAGATATTGACATGTCTACAGCTGGATCAGAACTGTGCCTACATAGTCTCTTCTCCCCACAAACCCACCTCTGTTGTACTCCAGGCAGGAGTGTGGCTGCAGTGTGGATCCCAAATGCTTAGTGGGCAGTTGTTGAACTCTCCACTCCCAGCAAACAAGAAACAGAATTTCAAAAATGTGTTGGGATTCAGAGGGGAAGGGTAATATACTTGTGTATCTGGCGTCCGGGCAAGAGTTCAAAATGGTGATAAGAGGGATCATGGTGGGTCATTGCAGGATACTCCTGAAAGCCACTAAAATCAGCACAAATAACACAGTGTCTGTGCTAACACTGTGTCAACTTAACTAAGTTGACTTAAGCAGAGGTAGAGTTTTTCAGTCAATACAGTGGGTGAGTTCTGTCTACTGGATAGACATTTTAGTGTGGATGCTTACAGAGTTAGATTGATGTCAGCTGCATTATGTCAACCTAACTCTGTAAGCTTGGCCTGAGTACCATTCCTAGACCTGAAGAAGAGTTCTGTTTAAGCTCCAAAACCTGTGTTTTTCATCAAGAAAAGTTTGTCCAAAAAATATATATTTTCTGTTTTGTTTTGTTTTTTAAATGGCCTTCTATGGGTAAAAAGAACATAAACAGATTGGGGAGTTTGGGTTATATTTTAAAATTTTTAATATATTTTCATTTCTATTTTCATTTCTCATCTTTGACAGTGATCTTTTAAATAATCACCATCGTTTCCTGTGTATGTAGATTGTTATTTGTTGTAAGGAATATCAAACCTGTTTGGGAACAGCTTTCAGACGTGTCCATTGTTAATTTTTACATTAGGAGCATAACTATTTTACTGAAGTCTCTGGTTTATATGTATAAATACGAGCACCTCTGTCATGATATTCTTGCTGTTTTCCTAACAACTTAGACTTTCACTTGATGGCAGATTGACCTATTCATCAAATCCGTCATTCTGAAAATTAAGGCTAATAGGAATAATGTTATGTGAAGCAGTAAACCTTTGAATATTGCACAGCCTATGTGTGGATTGGAAAATGAAAGGGATCTCTCTTCTCCTCGTGGCCCATATCAGTTTTTAAAGTCCTTTTCATATCTAGACAATATATTTTACAGATCAAGGAGTTTCCTCGTTCCAGGAAAAAATGCAGGAGAGAATAAAAAATACTAATTTATAACAGAAAATGACATTTATACCTCACGTTTTCTTCTGTATAGTTTTACATGAGAAACTTAAAGCTCAAAAATTATTTTTGCATTTTGTTTATGGTTTATTGAAAAGATATCAGTATGCTGTAATACCTTCCTTCCTTATACCTTCTTAAGATTTCCTCATGATACACCTAAATCATTAATGTAATGAAAAATGTACTGATGTCTACTTCTTTGTGCAGACCAGTTGTACAAGATAAAGGGAAAAAAATAATTATAAAAAATGGCAGACACCCTGTGATTGATGTACTCCTAGGAGAACAAGATCAGTATGTTCCAAACAGCACCAACCTATCAGTAAGTATGAGGTATAGTGAGGGATTGAATATCAGTCAAGGGAAGGATTCTAGAATTTGCTTCTAACCCAAGAAATTAAATAATTTAATTATACAGTTGGCTGCTTGCTTGCATTTCAGAAGGATATCACTTGAATCCGTGTCCACATCTATTTTGCCACATTGTTTGATGTCTGTGTTTTTCAGGTTTCAGAAGGCCAGTTGCACACTTTTACAACATCATTCAGACTAGTGGCACAAACAAATTGAAAAAGTGAAATCAAAATTCAGTATGTTTAGGGTTAGGAAAACTGGAATGTAAGTTATTTATTCTAAGGAAGATAAGATGGCTATCTGCTAATTATCTTAAATGTTATTGCCATAGTTAGGTGTACTTACTCTAGTACCCAGTGACTCTATAGAGGTGGTAGCTGCATTTCAAAACTTTTTATGTGGGTTTTTTCCCCTTATTACTGTTATTTACAAACTTGAAGTGGACAATATATAAAATTGCATGAATTGCATCAGATAACAGTTTTCTCATTTAGTTCTCAGTTTTCTCAGTCCTTTTAGGTAGTATTTGTACTCTAAATTTTCTTTATTTCTTACTAGATTAAAAGCATTTTGTACTTTAAAAATGTGTATGGCACTAATTGAACCCACCTTATAATCTTGGAGCTCTGATTACTATTCTCTCGGTAGTATCACAGAATGATTCGGTAGACTGCACATGCATTACTACAAAAGATTTGTATTATCATATAACTAATGCAGTAAATTATTGTCCTATATTTTTATTTTATATGCATATTTCTGATAAACATATGCATTATGATTTTTTTGGAGGGAGAGATGTGTTAAGTTATTCTAAGAAACTTGAAATCTCTCATGAATTGCAAAATCTTTTAATCCTTGCTACTAACTATTCAGCTTGATTTTTTTTTTTGTAATATTACACTTCTGGTTTGTACAGACAGAAAAAAAATAGTGTGCAAAGGCAACTGATGTTCAGAAGTAGGTTAAAAATATATTTTTCTAAGTTTACTATAGGTGTAGATATGGAGCTGTTGCTATGGTAAAGTATAATCGACTTTGTATTGCATACATTTACATATGAATTATTTTTCAAAGCTATTCTAGAATGTTGATATAAAAGTATTTTATGTTGCTTCAGTGCAAAATGAACATTAAAAATTTCTGCAACTCAGAACTCATTGCAAATTATATTTTTAAAAGATCTGATATTCATTCAATAATTATCCTGTGTTTTTTCTGTTAGCCGTGTTCTAATTTTGTAATTTAGCAACTCATATGTTACAGAAGCAATAGATAAAATCTTGGTGATGTTGATATAATCAATGTTGATTCTAGTGGTGTTTCCAGCTCTCTTTACTTTTCTGTGGATGGTAGGTAGGAACCTCTTTCTTCAAAATGCTTCTAATTTCAAATATAACAGTTTGAATCATCAGGGGACTATGCCTTTAAATGTGCTTTTTTTTTTTTATCTGCCTGAAACAATTGCTAGAGTCTTTCTATTAGGGCCATAACATGAGCATGTCCCCCTTCTCCCTTGATCTCCTTTTAAAAGTATTCAGAAATTATTCTTCTTATATATCAAGTTTATGATAAGACTTCAAACCTAAAAATTGGTTTTATTATTTCAAAACATATTTATATAACTAAGCTATCTCTTCTGTATGCTGGGAAATAAGAAATAGATTTCCATTTTCAAATGTTTTGGTGGTAGTCAGATATTATGACTGTGGGAGTCCTATAAGTACCATGCTAAGTATTATACAGTAATTCCTCATTTAACACATGCCTGCTTAACACGTTTTCACGATAGCACGATTTTTTTTGAAGGGAACATTTTTTTGAATTACACAACTGTCCCCGGAATAACACGATTTCCCCAGCGTTGCTGGCGGCTGCACGGGGCTTCCCCCGCCTCCCTGCAAAGTGGCGGAGGGTTCGCCACTCGCCACGCCATTCCCCGGCGATCCCCCCTTGCCGGACGCAGTGCAGGTCCTGGCAGACCCGTCACAGGGGCATACTCCTAACCCAATCCCACTCCCACTCCCGTCTCCTCCCTTTCCCTTCCCCAGAGCCAAACACCTCCCCTCCCTGCTGTAACCCAGTCCCCTTTCTCCCCCAACCTTATATTCCAGTCCCAACAGACACCACCACTCGAAACACAACCCCCACTTTTTCCATTATTTTCAGTGGGAAAATTGACCCCGCATAACACGTTTTCACTTTACACGATCATTTTCTGAAACATATCTATAGTGTTAAATGAGGAATTACTGTATTTCCTTTATTCTTTCTTTGTGTACAGAAATAAGGGTATAACTTAATTTCTACTTTTAATTCCGATTATTTATGAGAATTAGATCTAAGTGTTAATCACTTGGACCCATTTTAAAAATACTAAGTTATGGAACTGTGAATCTTTAAATATATTGGCAGTTAATATTGGTACATTTGCAACACCTTTTAAAAGTGTTATCATGATAGTCCTTTTGAAGGGAAAAAAATATTGATGTTACACAACAGTCAGTCCAAATAACGACTGCAGGGAAGCTGACAGATGCAGCGGAGTAGATGGCCTGGACAGAGACATTCCTTAGGGAGGCTTTATTAAAGGGGCTATTTTAGGTCTTAGTAAAAGGAGAGGATAGAACTTGATGAAATACAAGTTGGAACTGAAGAGAAACTGCCAAACAAAAAAGAATCCCTTTCCATTATATCACATGAAGGTAAACAACTAGATATTTATACATTTGATAAATTCTTGTATACAAATTGTAAATGGTCAGTGAGGCCTCTGGATTATCAAGATGCTAAAGGTGCTCTCAAGGAAGACAAGGCCATTAGAGAAATAAATGAATGTAAAAAATTTATGTTCACTGCAGAGGGTGTGGGTGTGTTTGGGGGGGGGGGGAGATTAGCACACCTGACCCATTCTTTTGGGTTACAGATCTAAGAAACTATCCTAGACTGAAGTATCAATAAAGGAGATTTTGAAACAACTTGTTTAATTTAACAATAAGTCATAAGGCCCATATGGTATTCACGCAAGAATTCTGAAGAAACTCAAATATGAAATTGCAGGGTTTTTTTAAAAAGGCTCTTGTGGTGATCCTGACAATAACAGACCATTGAGCCTAACATCAGTACCAGGGAAAGTGGCCCCAGGCTGCACTGTAAGGGGTGGGGCCTCAAGCAGACAGGGCAGGGCCAGGATGCTTCCCCACTTCCCCACCCACAGACCATAATACATGGAGATATACCCATCTATCTATCTCATAGAGCTGGAAGGGATCTTGGGAGGTCATCAAGTCCAGTCCCCTGCCCTCATGGCAGGACCAAGTACCATCCCTGACAGATTTGTCCCAGATCCCTTAACGGCCCCCTCAAGGATTGAACTCACAACCCTGGGTTTAGCAGGCCAATGCTCAAACCACTGAGCTATCCCTCCCCCATGATTGGTCTGGGGGTGGGGAAGTGCCTTTGCCCCTCCCCAGAGGTTTCCCCTAGGTGCCCATGCTCCTGGTAGTGGGAGGAGACTTTGTACACTCCCCGTTCTGCCCCCAGGCTAATCAAGGCTTGGGGGCGGGGGGGTGTGTGCAAAGTCTCCTCCCACCTTTCCAGGAGCGTGTGGTGTTTCGAAGCGCAGCACGCTCATTGCAGGGCAGGGGCAGGGAGGAGGAAACTTCATGCTCTCCCCACCCCTAGGCCAATCAGGGGGAGTGCACAAAGTCTTCCACCAGTGCAGAGGAAACTTCATGCGCTTCCCCCCTGTCCCCACACCTTAATTGGCCTGGGGGTGGGGCAGTGGCAGGGCCTCCATGAGCCGAATCAACCCTCTTGGTGGGCCGGATTTGGCCCATGGGGGCCTTTTTGCCCATCCCAGTAAAAAAGATAATTCTGAGACACATAGGTGAACATAGTATGTTTGGGAGGAGTCAACAGTCTTAAGGGATCAGTAAGAATGTGGACTAGGATTAGTCAGGGGATATAGTGTACTTGGATTTTCAAAAATCTTTTGACAATGTCCCACACCAAAGGCTATTAAGCAGACTAAATAGTTGTGGGATAAAGGGGTAGGTCCTCTCATGGATCACTAATTGGTTAAAAGATAGGGGGGAAAAAGATAGGAATAAGCCATCAGTTTTTCATAGTAAAGTGAGGTAGATAGTGTGGTCCTCAAGGATCCATACCCAAACCAGTGCTGTTCAGTATATTTATAAATGATCTGGAAAAGCGGGTAAACAGTAACGTAGCAAAGTTTTCAGAGAATACAGAATTACCCAAGATAGTTAAATCCAAAACTGATTGAGATGTCTTTTCAACTTCTCTCAAAACTGGGTGACTGGGCAACAAAATGGCAAATGAAATTCCGTATTGATAAGTGCAAGATTTGGAAAAAAAAATAATGCCAACTAGCCATACAAAATTATTCATTCTAAATTAGCAGTTACCATTCACAAAAGAGATCTTGGAGTAACTGTGGATAATTCTCTGAAGACATCCACTCAATGTCCAGTAGCAGTCAAAAAAGTAACAGAATGGGATCGATAATAAGACAGAAAATATAAATATAAATCCATGGTATGCCCACACCTGGATACAATTCTGGTCATTTCATCTAAAAAAAAAATTAGAATTGGAAAACATACAGAGAAAGGCAACGAAAATGAATGGGGATATGTGTAAGGAGGATTAAAAACAGTGGTATTGTTTATTTTGAATAGAAGGAAACCAAAGGGGGAATATGATAGAGGTCTATGAGATCATGAATGGTATGGAGGAAGGGAAATAAGGAAGTGGTGTAACAAAAGAACCCTGGATTACCCAATGAAATTAACAGGCAGCAGGTATAAAACAGCAGGAAGCACTTATTCACACTATGCACAATCATTTTGTGGAATTCATTGCCAAAGGGTGTTGTGAAGGCCAAAAGTAACTGGGTTCAAAAAAGAATTAGATACATTTGTGGAGGATAGACCAATCAGTGGTTGTCAGCCAATATGGTCAGGGATACAACCCCATGCACTGGGTGTCCCTAAATCTCTGACTGTCAGAAACCAAGACTGGACCACTTGATGATTGTCTTGTTCTGTACATTTCCTCTGCTGAATCTGGTACTGGCCACTGTCGAAAGACAGGACACTTAGCCAGATAGAACATTGGTCTGACCCAGTATGCCTGTTCTAATGCTGCAGTAGTAATTTGTAAAACATTGGGCTTTGCACCCTTATAGTAGCACTTTTTTATGGGGTTGCAGGATACATTTCTGACCATATTAGAAAATACAACCCTTTCAAAAGCTAGGCAAACGTTCTTATGAAATTAAGGGAATTCCCACTAGTGTCACACTATACATGGAGCAACAAAAGTGGGTGGTCCTGTTAAATGGTTTCTTAAAATGACAATTATTTACTTCTGCTAATAATTCTTTGAAGCTGCTTCCTCTTCCCCTCAGGAAAAGACACTTATGGTATAGATGACATATAATATACTGAGAGAGTATCTTTTGTACATACATCTCATACATACATCATTGTAAAACATACTGTAAATTAAATAAGCACTCTATCTTAGTACTGTATATTTACCAGTTGTTTTGCATTTTTCAGGGGGACAAAGAAAGGGTAATGATAATTACTGGACCCAACATGGGTGGAAAGAGCTCCTACATAAAACAAGTTGCACTGATCACGATCATGGCACAAATAGGTTCCTATGTTCCCGCAGAGGAGTCTACAGTTGGTATTGTGGATGGTATTTTTACCAGGTAATGTATCAAAACTTTTCTTAATGTGGTGGAGTGTGGAATGGAATTACTGTAACACATTTTTTTCATTGCTGAGTAGTTTCATTTTTTAATTTAGGACTACATGTACAATTATATATTTTTCAAAATTATGTTGTTTATAAATGAACTATCTGCTTTCTGGCTTCTAACCCCTCAATATAACATCCAGCCAAAATGTCTAAATCTCCGTTCCTAAAGTTAGGCATTTGAATCTTTAAACAGAATCTTTCTGGATCAATTTTAAAAGATGCAGTTGCTGCTTGCACAAAAGTGAATGGTAGCAGGAAATGCTAGGCATATCTGAAAATCATACTAAGTACATTGATGTCTAACTGTGTGGCCCACATATTTTATGCCTTATCTTTGAGCATATTATCCCTTACTTCATTTAAAAAAATTAGTCATTCCAGTTCAACTTGCACGAAATGTCATAGATTTGTTCAGAAAAACAGTTCAGAATAAGTATTAACAAACTCCAATTTTTTGTATTTTGTAGCTATAATGAATTCTAGAAAATGTCCTGCTGTGATTTCTCCCCTCTCCCACTTTTGGTCTCCTCTTTTTGGTCTCCTCTTTCTCACTGCAGAAATGCAGAGCTGGCCTTACCATGAGGTGAACTGAGGTGGCCGTCTCAGGTGCCAGACTGTGGGGGGAGGCTGCTAGGACCCAGAGTGTAGAAAATTGTGTCTGCTGCTGGTACAGCGAGCAGGCATGGGGGTGTCATTTGAGCTCCCCATCTCAGGTGCCAAAATGTTGTGGGCTGGCCTTGCAGAAATGTCATATTTCTGAAGCCATTTGAATTTAAATTTCGAGCAGATCATATTCCTCTTGTAGAGGTCTTCTATATAAATTCTCATACAGTGCCAGGTACTGTGGTATTCAAATGTTTTTTAGAGTTAGCGAAAACAAGGAGCCTGTGTTGTCCATTAGTAATTTTTTTATAGCTTAAAAATGTTGCATTTTTATTTCATTGTTTTCTTAGTTAGAAGGAACAGCATCTCACGTAATCTATTTACATTAAGGGGAAAAGGAAGGGGTGTGTGGGTGGGGGGGTGGGTGGGCGGGCATGATGGGAGGCAGAAGAAATCAGCAAGGGGGGTTGTTAGTGGGTTATAGATTGTTGTGAGAAGCCATAAATCCAGTATGTCTTTTCAGTCCATGATTTTTAGTGTCTAATACATTTATTACTTTAAGTTCCAAAGCTCAGTTTCTTGAAAATGTTATGCAGGTTTCTTTTGAGGATGAAAATTAATATAGAGGGATCATTCTGTGGAAAGTTTTCACCTGCAGGTGATGTGGTGTTTTTGTCTTATAATTTTCTTGTGTCCTCTAAAAATGTGGCTTGCTGATCTAGGGGCATGATTCTTGCTTTGCGTGTGAGAGATCCTGGGCTCAAATCCCAGACAAACCCTGCCTTCTTTTCTTGTGTGAGTTCATTTGAGAATGTAGTGACAGTCTGGTTTTACCCTCAGAGTTGTTAGTGGGGGAATTTAGTACTCGGTGTGAGGCACACCACATGCTAAATGTGTAGGGCCCACTGGTCTTGAAAGGTGTGTTGTTGGATTGTTGATTGTTGTAGCTGTGTCTACAGGTTTTGTATCTATTGCTCTGGCAGAGTCTGGTGCTCCTTTGAGTTTTTGTGGGGATTGTGCCTTCTGATTATTAGCTCGGAGAGGTTGGAGAGTTGATTGAGGGTTAGAAAAGGGGGAATTCAAGAAAAATTTTAAGTATGGGTTGTAGCTGTTCAATGACAGTCAGTATGCATTCGGGGGGCGGGGGGGGGGGGGAGGAGAGAATGACAACACGTGCAGACAGAAGTTGTTTTATTTCTGAATTGAAGCAGGTTTTCTTGGGGTATTTAGATGACCCATTCCATGATGTGATCTACTTCTGGTGGAGTGTCCTTGTTTAGTGAAGGTAGTTTTGAGCATGTTAATGTATCTATGCTGGACTTTCTACTTGGAGGTAGAAAGTCTGTCGTATGTAAGTTCCTGACTGTAGATAGTATGCTTCTTGCTGTGTGTGGGATGATTACAGATTATCATTTGAAAATAACTCAAGCCTGGTCCAAAAAAGTGTGTGTTCTACTTTCCTCCTATTACTCGGATACTTTCTTTACTCCCATTTCTTCACTATATTCAGCTGCCACTTGTGAAAGGTTGTATCTTCAGAGAGAGTGACAAATTTATATCTCATCAGTGTCTCTATTAGAGGCATTTGGTTATGTGGTTATTAGGGTGTCAATGTATTATGCATCCTTTCTTTCACAGTCTGAACTCACATTCTATGTGTCTGAGTTGCAGCTGTTCTTCTATTATTCATTGCTGTGACACTAAATATTTTCTTTAGCATGATTTATATTTTTGCATAGATCTTTATCACAGTTTTTCCCTGCAATCATGTCAACCGTGCCATGTACTGCTTTCAGTTAGATCTTTCAAGCTAAACAGGATTGGATCAAGTCAGTCCTTTGAGGAAAGGTCTTCAAGGTCTCTAAGGGTATGTCTACACTAGCCCCCTAGTTCGAACTAGGGAGGCTAATGTAGGCATTCGAAGTTGCAAATGAAGCTCGGGATTTAAATATCCCGGGCTTTATTTGCATCTTCCCGTCCGGGCGCCATTTTTAAATCCCCCTAGTCCGAACTAACTGCCCGCGGCTACACGCGGCAGTCAAACGTTAACTCGAACTAAGTCCTTAGTTTGAGTTAACTGTTACACTTTTTGCTGTCAAAAATTTACATCTAATCTCTAGTCTGAATTTGTCCACCTTCAACTTCTAGCTCATCTATTTGTGTTTTACCTTTCTTTGCTAGACTGAAGAGCCCATAATTAACTATTTATTCTCCATGTAAGTACTTCAAGATTATAGCCAAGTCACCCCTTAACTTTCCATGTATTAAGATAAACAGACTGAGCTCCTGGAGTCTCTCATTGCAAGGCATGTTTTCTAATCTTTTAATTATTCTTATGGTTCTTCTTGGAACCTTCTCCAGTTTTTCAACATCTTTCCTGAATGGGGCACAGCATTCCAGCAGCAGTAAAACAGAACTAAATAGCCTTTATGCTCCTACCCAAGATTCCTCTGCTTATGCCAGCAAGGCTCATACTAGTCCTCTTGGCCACATCATTGGACTGGGATCTCGTGTTTAGTTGATTATCTACACCAGTCCCAAAATTCTTTTTAGAGTGATTCCCAAGATGAAGTACCCAATCCTCTAAGTATTCTTTGTTCCTTGATGTACACATTTGCACTTAGAAATATTCATGCATTCATCAGTGATCCCTCAATTTGAGGATGATCTCTATTATGGATTTACATATGTGTCCTGAAATGACTCACAAGTCTGCAAATCCGTGATATGTACAGACATTTCTGGCAAGCTAGCTCTTGGCTAAGAGAAAGTTCTTCCTTTTTTTTCTTCCTTCTCTCCTGTTTTTCAGCTTCAAAGGCCAAATCCAACGATCTTATAAAATACTGCTACAATTTGTAGTGTGGATGGGACCTACTTGTATTCTAAGGCTGTAGGCAACTTCAGATATGTTGGGAAATTGGGCTAATTATCTAATATATAAAGGAGAATGTTTGTGCTCTAATAAGTTGGACAATATAAGACCTACCGCAACCAAACTTCCCATGGGATAACCTTTCCTCCAGGAGAAGGTTTTAAGGTACTTTTGGACCCAATCGGGCCCAATCTCAACCTGTACAAATAAAAAATAACCTGCCGTGCTGCGCTGCAGGGGCAGCCCTGCCCACCCTAGGCCACGTGCCTGCCACCTGTGGCCCCCAGCACTGTCCAGGACTCGCCCCACCCCCATGCACACAACGGCTCGGGCACCCACCCTGCCCCCCGTGGCTATGGTTACCAGGTAGTCTAAAAAAAAAAAACAGACACACTTGATCAGGGGCGGGGGGCGGGAGGAACCGGCTGGCAGGGGAGCGGGGCTGCCCGGGAGGAAGGGGGAGGGGCCGGGAAGCAGAGCTGATGGGGGTGGGCGGGCGGCAGCGGAGCTGGCTGGGGGAGATCAGGGGAGGGGCGGCTGGCGGGAAGCAGAGCTGGCCGGGGCGGGGGAGGGACGGGGGTAGCGGGGCTGGCGGGGGGAGATCGGGGGAGGGGCGGCCGGCGGAAAGCAGAGCTGGTTGGGGGGAGGGGGAGGGGGCAGCGGGGCTGGACGGGGGAGATGGGGGGGGGCCGCCAGCGGGAAGCAGAGCTGGTCGGGGGAGATCAGGGTCAGGAGGCGGCTGACGGGAGCGGGGCTGGCCAGGGGAGATGGGGAGGAGGAGAACCGGCCAGCAGGAAGTAGGGCTGGTGGGGGAGGAGGGGAAGCGAATTGGCCGGCGGGGAGCGGGACCAAGCAACACCGGGTAGCTCCAGCTAGTTTAGTATACTACACAGTTGGAGTTTTTGGAAGTGTTAAGCTAAAAAAAAAGTTGCCTTCAACTGATTTCCTGAAATATTAGCAGTAGTTGTGTTCAGTAATGAAACTAATATGCTTCCCAACAGTTGTTTGAAATTTTACATTTGTCTAATTTTTGTGTCTGAATATGTGTCTTTGAGGCCTGATTTCAAAGGTTTGTGCATACAAATTGTCACCCAACTTGTCTTTCTGAAATTTTATGCAGAAATTAGGTATATTTGTTCATATATGGCCAGTTATCTGAATAACTGCACAGTTGTGCTGCAGTTGTCATGCTAATCATATGGCAATTGCAGTTCCTGAAAGTAATAAGTAGCAATCACCTCTGCAAGATGACTAGGAGAGCTCTTAGTACTTTCCTGTAATCCTCCACATTTGGCCTTCAATAGCCACAAGGTGGTCCCCGACCACCTAGCCTACTTCTCTTTTACCTAACCAACTCACCAATTTCCCTGTCCTAAACTAGGAAAGGCAAAGACATAACGTATCTTGGATTTCAGGAGTGCCCTGAAAGTGTACTTTTACAGATTAGAAACTGTTCCACATTTTTTTCTCTTTTAGGATTTAGGGAAAGGTCTCCAGCAGCCTTACTACTCCAAATCAGCAGCCTTACTACTCCAAATCAAATTAACCTCCTGCAGAAATTCCCTATCTAAAGAGACTAAGATCTTGTTTCACCACAGCCTTGGCCATTTTTTGGGCTGGAGTGGAGAGAGAGGAATCATTAGCAGACAGGCTTTGCAAAGTTGCCACTTGGTGTTCCTTGCATTCTTTCACTAGACACTATTGCAACTGAGTGTACAAGCATTTGTGGACACAGCCCATTACAGCAGATTTCTTAAAAGTGGGCTTATGCAAGAAGATATGTCTTCACAGGGATTGGTTGATTGAAAGGGTCAGAGGTTTCTGTTCATATTCCTCCTTTCCCCTTCCTCACTCTTAGGCTTTCTGTTTTAGTTTGGCCTCAGATATCTTGTTGTTCCTCTATAGACTGTTTTTTCAGAGAATACTGCTATCCATAAGCCATGTCTGCATATCACAGCCTGAACTACAGTCAGTAAAATAGCTGGAAAGTGGGAATATAATTTATTTTGCTAACTAGATAGATTTTTAATCTTTTGGAGAAAAAACTATTGCCATAGGCATATATCCAGTGCAAATTAATTTTTGTGACCGCCTTAGTTGATTCTTCTTTAATAGGTAGTGCTACTAAAAAAAGCTAAGTTGGGGCAGAGGTTATTTGTTAGGATGACTGTTTGAAGGTTAATATATAAGAAGAGGAGCAACACTGCTGCTCCTTGCTATCTTTAAAAATAAGAGCTTTTTAGTAGAATTCCTTCTTGTAGATTTCACTTTCGGTGTATGAATTTATATAGGTTTATTACATTAATGCTTACCTAGATTTCCTGTCTTGTATTCTAAGTAGTGTTTCCATGGAAATTGAAAGGTTGTTACTACAGTTATTCTTTTGGTTATATTTAGCAGTTATGTATTATAGCTTCTCTGAATTGACTTTAAATACTGCATTATATTCAGAATTGTAGATCTGTAGAGGGAGGATTATACAATAAAGCAAATATTTGCTTATAAGTAAAATGGGAATATGAGCAGTTCTTACGCATTATTGGGCATATAGACACAAAACGTGTGCTCGGTACCCAACCCAAGCATTTCACACGTGTGCTTGTAATTTCCTCATTGGAAGGGGGAGGGGAAAGAATCCTTCCTCCAGATAATACATCAGGAGAAATGCTGATCCACAGAGAGCTAGAGTAGCATGTCCTCAATTCCCCTACTTAATCTCATTCACAATATATTTTAGGTGGCTACTCTGGAATACCCTGAGAAAATGCCTTTGGGTAGACTCCCCAAATCCTGTACAGTAAAACTGTGCCAGTTTCACTACTATGTTGTAATCCTCATTCTCAGAGGAGGATGCAGCATTTGCCACATGAAGTGCAAAATACAGTGAGCACTCCATGTTTTAGAGCACTTACCTTGCTGGTTATGCATCAGTTGTTGCATGAAGTGAGACACTAAAAAGAATAATTTCCTATAAAAAGTATTGTAGAAGACATGGATTTTATGGCTTACATTTATTAAGGTGCATGTGTAAAACAGTCTTCATTTGTATGTCCACACAATTTGTGCATGAGTCAAAGAAGGCACATGCATTTAAAATGTAGTTTCAGTAACTTTAATTTCTTCTGAATTGATTAACACAGTTTTATTATTGGAAAGGTGAATAAATAAAAACATTGAGGATATTTTAATGATTGCTTTTCTTTATTTTTCACTTGTGCAATGCAAAGGGGAATACTTTCAAGTGCTCATAGTGTAAAACAAAATATGTTGTATTGAGGGTAAGATTTCCAGAGGATTCTCAGGAAGTTTAGGTGCCCAACTTCCATTGACTTCAATGGGAAGCGAGTAGTTAAATCCCTGAGGTGTGTTTGAAAATCCCAGTCTGTAGTCTTTTTTGTAGCAAATTCATTAATTTTTGGTTCAAAATAACCCTTGATTCATATTAGTCTTTCTAAGAGTAATGTATGGTTTCATGAACCGGTCATTCAGATGTTGAAACTGCAAGATATTTTTAAGAGTAACTGTGTGCGTGTGTCAATATGAAAGATATCCTACTCACAGCAGTGGAAGCTAAAGTATTCTATTTACTTAGAGAAAGATACAGTAAAATCAGCAGCTTTGTAAGGATTAGGGATGTAAGCGACTAGTCGACTACCCAATAAGCCTAGGGTTATCGGGTAGTCGAGTCACTGCTCAACTAGTCGCTTCCCCATCTCCCTTCCTTGCTGCTTCTGTATCAGAGGCACAAAGGGGGAGGAGAGAGCAGGAGCCAGTGCTGGGGGGAGCCAGCTTAAAAGGAGCCCCCTGGGGCTCTTGTGTATTTCAAAGGAAGAGGCGCAGCCGGGACTGAAGCAGTCCCCACTCACACAGGATTCCGACTGTTGTGCTTCTCTCTTTGAAATGTGCGAGAACCGCCCATGGCTGTACATTTGGCTGATTAATTGAAATCTAACATCCGTTGTAAGGATCCCAATAATTCTCCAGCATATGTGCTACAACACTGTCAAAGATCATCCCATAGGGGTTAGAATTTAGATCAGTATTCATGGTCAAGAATGATGGTTATTGTGATGTAGACGCTGTCTGCTAGGACCTGGAGTAAGATATCCAATCCGTTTCTCTCATATGATTGAATGGCTGTCAGACAGTCTTGTAATTATTATCAACCTGATCAAGATTCAAGTCACAAAATTTGAGAGTAATGAGTTTAATAGTGTAAAGGTAAGAGTATGCTCAAGTAAACAATCCAATTAATAGTTCCAATTACTGAAGGCCCTCGAGTGGAAATTTTAAATTAAAAATGTGTTTTCGGTGTATTTCTTACCAACATGAGGATAATCCAAATGGAATGCATGACTTTGGGGACTGGTAAAGGGATAAAAAAATCTTTCCCCTCTAAATCACCTATCTATCTATTTCCATGTTAAAATAAATTCCATTGGATTTATTTCATTGATAGACATACTGTGAATAGGTATTTCTAATCACTGAAATAAATAGTTTTTTGTGTTCTGGTGGGGATATATAGGGATGTGAATGACTGGTCAAGTAGTCGACTATCCGATAAGCAAATGCTTATCGGATAGTCAGCACACTAGTCAACTAGTCATTTCCCCTCACCCCCTTGCCAGACCCTGAGCTCCACGCAGCGCTGCTGTTTTGATACACCGTGTGCAGCCTGCGGCCAGCTGGGGAGTCCCCAGGCTGCATGTGATGTTTCAAAGCGGCAGCGCCGCGTGGAGCCCGGGTTTAGCTGGGGACCCCCCTGCTGACCCTGAGCTCCGTTCAGTACTGCCATTTTGAAACACCATGTGGAGCCTGATGCTGAGCTCCCTGCTGTGTTTCAAAGCGGCAGCACTACATGGAGCCCTGGGTCAGCAGGAGAGTCCGCAGCTGATCCCGGGCTCCACGGGGCGCTGCCACTTTGAAATGCCATGGGGAGCACGGGGCCAGTGGGGGTGGGGCTGTTTCCACACTTCAAAGGTGGAGGTGCCCTTATTGACTAATCAAATAGTCAATGCCATTTGCAATTGATTAGTCACTTAATCAAAATGTAACATCCCCAGTACACAGTGCCACTCACAGTGGATTGCAACATAGGAAAGGCAACTCCCAAATACAAAAATTAATGAGGATACACTTTAAATCAACTTACCACTGGTGGATCTGAAGACTGCCTATTACAGAATGGCCAACTCAATGCTTTTGAGATGGTGGAACAAAAATGGGTATCTGTGAGCAGTGTTCCCTCTACGATTTTCCATCCATGGGTGGAGTGAGTTTTGTCTTGTGCACCAATATTGAGGTCACGTGTGCTTGTTCAGATGTGTGCCACTATGGCACCAAGTTACAAACTTCTCCCTTTTTCCCTTTGTTACCATGTCTCCCATCCTCCCCTCGACCCATCTGTGCCTCTGGTGCCTGCTGCTGTCCTCCCTCTCCTGCCCTCCTCTGCTGTCCTAGCTCCTGCCCTTCTCTCTCCCCTCAGCCCTCCTGGGACTTGTCCCCCTCCCTATCCTCTCTGACCCCTGCACCTGCCCTGCCCTCCCTCCCCCCGTGGCCACCCCTCCTCTAGTTCCCATCCCCATCCCTTCTCCTAACACCTCCCTCTACCCACCTGCCCTGCCTCTCTCCTCTGCCCTCTGGTGCCTGTCCCTCCACTCCCCTCCCCATGTCTGCTCACAATCCCCCTGGCACCTGCACCTTACCTTCCCCCCTGCATCCTCCTGGTGCCTCCCCCTTCCCTTATTGCCCCTGCCTTCCCAGCATCTGCCCCCCTGCCCTCTTCCTCTCTGGTGCCCACCCCCTCAACACCCTCTGCCTCAGTTCTCCTCATGCCCCTTTGTTCCCTTACACATGACTTGCTCCATCCCCCGCCTTTTTCATGCCAACCCCTCCTTTCAACCCCTCTTCTCCCGACACCTACTCCTACCCTCTCTTCTCCACTCCCAGCATCACCCTGTCCCCTCCCCTGTCCTACCCCCACTGACTAGGGATGTGAACGACTAGTCGACACACTAGTTGAGTAGTCGCTCCCCTACCCCTTGCTGCCTCTATCAGAAAGAAGCAGCAGCGGTGGGGGAAGAGAAGGGAGTGCTTCAAAGCGGCAACACCTCATGGAGTCCAGGGTCAGTTAGGGGCTCCCCCGCTATTACCAGGCTCCATGCGGCGCTGCCACTTTGAAATGCCTTGAAACCCCCGCTGACCCCATGCTTTCCACAGTGCTTTCGCCTGGGGCTATTGCTACACTTCAAAGGCAGAGGTGCCCTTATCCATGATTCGAATAGTTGATAAAATTGCATCAACTATTCGATTAGCCAATTAATCTAAATTTAACATCCCTACCACTGACACCTTCCCATTTCTCCCCACCTGCTTTCCTCCTGCCCTTTCCCCTGGCTGTCTCCTGTTGGCCCCCTGGCATTTATCTCTCTTCCACCCTGCCCCTTGGTGCCTTCCCTTTCTTATTCCTGCCCTGGCCCCCTCCACTCCACTCAGTCCCTTCCTCTCCTCACCCCATCTTCCCTTTAGTTATCCACCGTTGCCCCTTCCCTTACCTTCTGCCATCCTGACACCTGTACCTTCTGGGTGGGGCAGCAGGGTGGTTGGCTGCCCTGTGTGCCAGGGCTGGAGCCAGGACTGTGGTGCTATTTTTAGTACTTCAGCCCCAGCCCAGGAGCAGCTGCACCATGGGGACTCTAGCAGGGGCCGCGGTGCTCTTTTTAGTACCATGGTCCCAGCCCCAAGCAGTCACCATGCAGCCACAGTCCCAGCCAGGCCACGCATCGGGTGGCTGCCCCATGTGCTGAAACTGGAGCCAGGCCACAGTACTGTTTTTACTACCGTGGTCCAGGCTCCAGCTCTGGCAGCTGCCACACAGGCCGCATGGTGGCTGCCCATGGGGTGGGCAGTCACTTTCCCTACAGCCCTGCCCCCAGGGTGGGCAGTCACCTGCCACACAGCCCTGCCCCTGGGAGCATCTGGTGCCGCAGCTGCACAGCTCTGCTGAGGCAGTGGGTGGGAATGAAATTCTTGGTGCAGACCTGCGCAGTCAGTAGTAACTTATGTTTCCTCCCACTGACTCTCAGCTTGGCTATATAAACAGCTGTCATTGTTTTTTTTTATGAGGGCAGAGGGCTTAAGGATGAATTGTCTATTAGGGATGTTAAAATGCATTTATTTAGGTAAACTTATAACTGCTGAAAATTTCATCAGTTACACGTTTACACCCAGGGCGAGGTGCATGCAGGGAGACTGCTTTTAAGCTAGATCCCCATGCGTACCTTCTCCCCTGGAGCCTGGCCTTCCTCTCTCCCCTCACTGCTGCCTCTGTATCTGCGGGGGGCAGGGGGGAGGTGGGAGCTGGTGCTCATGGGGATCCGGCTTTTGTCTTATTCAAAATGGCCACTATCTCCCATTACTGTCAAGTGGAGCTGTTACCTGTTTTTTAAAACACTCCATGGCATGTCAGAAATACATCCATGGGGACACGGTGTTTTTGGCTGATGAAAGATTGATACAAGTAACTGCACTTTTATCTATTCTTCTTTATTAGATTTAAGCACACTGAGGCATAAGCAATAGGTTTAAAACATCACAAATAATTACCTAAAATTGTATTGAGTAATTAGTTGTAGGTCAGTGATGGCCTGTCACCTCCCTGTCTAGGAGTATGGTGTCAGGAAAAAATCTCTCAGAATATTTTCAGAAAACTGCTCCAAAGTCACTTCTGTTTATTGTTAAGTGAAGTACAGTAATAGTTGTCAGTAGATTCTACTGATCCACTATGCATATGTACTTGCCACAGTGGAATGACTCAGTCAGTGGGAAATATCCACTGCTCCCAGGTCATATAAAGACTGTCCCCCCCAAGACACTACTTTATATACAGGTACAAAGAAATCACACATCACTGCTGACGTATCAGGTTGCCACCCTCCGACGCTACTTAGATACCACCCATCACCCTGTACCTGGTGGTTTGATTGGATCATCTCTATCCATTGTGCTGTCATTTTAGACCCTTTCCTGAACCGGGGTCTGTATCTGTGAGGAGTAGGTACCAAGGTCTTTTTTTTAATGAGCTGGTGATACCATGTAACTTCAACTTATGACCAGTACCAATTATTGTTCTGCACCTGGGCCTATTACCAGTTAGTGTTTTGCACTCTCAGCCCTGTTTGTGCCAAGTTCTGTGGGCAAGGGCCTGTCTCTTGCTCACAGCTTAGCTTTGCTTTGTTAGCCATGTTTTGTCCATTGTTAGCTAAGCCACAGGCCTGTGCTATATTGACTTATGTTTTAGGCCTTCATCTTACTGCAACTTCATCTTCATCACCTTTGTGCGGCTTGTCCTTATCCATCCTTCCTCAAATGCAGATTGACACCAGGCCTTTCCTTTTGGCTGCAAGTAATTGCCATTTCTTACCAAAGAGTTCAGCTGTGAGGCTGAAGTTAGCAATATTGCCATCACTTCCCTACAATTTATCTTCATGTGGAAGTGAGGTTGTAAAGTCACCCATTACTTCCCACAGTTTTCAATGAGATTGAAGCAACATCCACAGGCAGAATGGCTGCCTCTTTGTAATTCAGGGGGCTGGGAGAAGGCATAGAGACTGTGAGAATCAGCAGAGATACTGTGGAAGATGAATGTGGAGAATGAATACTTGATGTTACTGCAAATACTAAAAGCTGTCAAGCCTCCTATAGTTGGGGAAACATTGATTGCAACCTGTACTTGGGTGATGTTAAAGTTATGTTGGGATCTGCTGCTGCCAAACAGGCAAATTCCCCTCTGCAGTGATGCTATCCGCCAATAACTTCATGAGATGACTGCACATATTTTAATGAACAATTTTAGAAGAGTTTAGATGACACCAGACCTTTTAATTACCATATAAATGACACTATAGATTTGTATTTTTATTTTTGCTCATATTTCAAGAATTGTCAAGTGTAAGTTGGAAAGATCCATTTCCTGAGGACTTCCTGTTTTGCTATCTACCGACAGGATGTGCTATATGTGGGAAAACTGAAGCTTTCAAAAAATCTGTTTTTGCAGCTGAGTTAGAATTTTTTATGTTTGCACTGATAATATCTAAGCAATGACAGAAAATGTTATACCTGAAAGCATTACATGGGATCTTTTTCAGAGGGATAAGGAAAATGACACATTTATTGACTTATTGACACATTTATCATTCTGCAATATGCATATAGAATCATAGAATATTAGGACTGGAAGAGACCTCGAGAGGTCATCGAGTCCAGTCCCCTGCCCTCATGGCAGGACCTGGTACTGTCTAGACCATCCCTGATAGACATTTATCTAACCTACTCTTAAATATCTCCAGAGATGGAGATTCTACAACCTCCCTAGGCAATTTATTCCAGTGTTTAACCAATATAATATAAAAGAAAGAGAGGGAGAGATTTTAGAGACCATTTAGGTCTATATATTTTTCTCTGTTAGCTCTTAATCAGTCACAATCAGTTCTTGAAACACCTGTTTATCTATAAGGGTGGGTTTTTTTTATTGTCATCCAGTATCAGTATGTTGATGCCTCCTCCTTGGTGCTATTTTGAACTGCATTCTCTGTCTTGGTTGGTGCTTACTTTTATCTTCAAGGCCGTCTATCTGTCCTGCACCAGTCTCCTTTTATAAAGGTCCCATTTGATAGTGTGTTGGCACCCCCAAATCTCCAGCTCCTTCTTTGGCCATTGGGACACTGAGGTAGTCTTCAAGTTTTTATCTCTCTTCAAACACACACATTCCTCATTCATTCATTCCCCCCAAGAACTAAATAATTGCTTCACATGGGCAAAGGGATATAATCATCTTTGTCAGGTAACCAATCTATTTCTAATTCAAAGCTTCTGTTAGTACAAACTTTTAATCATTTCTCATATTTTCTTTATAACACAACCTATATTCTAATTATTCCTAAGAGCAATATTGATCATGCTGAATAACCTTAATGTCAGATACAGACACAAGCAGTCCGCCTGATGCATCTTCACCAGTGGCCTAAAAGATTGTTCCTCCCTGCTAACCAAGAAGGGTGGCTGGCACAGTTATAGATGCTTGGCATTTATTCTCACAGTAACCATTACACTATATTTATTTATTCTATCAGGGTACGTCTACACTTGCCCCCTAGCTCAAGCTAGGGATGCAAATGTAGGCAACCGAAATGGCTAATGAAGCGGGGATTTAAATATCCCACACTTCATTAGCATAATCTCACCCTCACGTTATTCTGCTCACCAGCTGATTCGAACCAGGAAGTGCACTCCGGGACGTGTTGGTTCAAATCAAACCCCTTGGTTCGAACTAATGTTAATCCTCATTTTTTGAAAAGCGTAATAAGGTTCAGCTGGAACTTGCAGTTAGACAAATTCAACCTTGAAATAAGACACAATTTCCTAGAAATGGAACCGTTTGCTCACCATCCCTTGGTGTCTGTAAAGAATAGAGCTCTTTCTAAAATATGTGTGTTAATCAAGCTTTTGGGAGAAATGCTGTGGCCTGTGTGTGTTCAAGCTGGAAGGTGATGGTCTCTCTGGCCTTTGGAGTTTGTGAATCTATGAATCCTCCTATTCATCCCCTTTCTTCATGGGCCCTGAGGAGAATGGGATTGCCTGCATTATCCTCAGTATGCTCATAACACTTGCAGTTCTGCATTAAGACAGTGACTATAATCAAATTTTATTCTTCAGGGCTTCAGCAGGAGTCAAGAAAGAATTTTTCCCCCACTGCACACTTGTCCAGAAATATCCTGAGATTTTGTTTTGTCTTGCTCTGAGGCATCAGAGATTGGCCACAGCTGCATATAGAACAGTGGAGGGAGATGACCAGTGCTTTGACACAGTATAAACAGTCATATTATTTAGATGCCTGGCAGCATCTCTTGCTCATAAGCTCAGGGTTAAACTGATTGCCTGATTTGGAATCAGGAAGGAAGTTTCCCCCAAATCAGACTAGCAGGGACTTAAAGGATTTTTCACCCTCTTGTGTAGTATGGGCCATGGTTCACCTGCTCTTTAGGTATATCTCACCTAAGCAGTTACTGCTACTGCAGGGGCCTCTGGCATTGGTCGCATCTCAGTCTCTCCTGTTCTCTCTCTCTCTCTGGCTGTTTCCTGATGACTTAAATATTTTTGTCTTAAATATATTTTGGACAAATTTCTACCACCCTATACTGGTAACCTACCAACCGCTACGCTTACCTTCATGCCTCCAGCTTCCATCCTGGACACATTTGTCAATCTAGTGTATACAACCAAGCCCTAAGATATAACTGGATTTGCTCCGATCCCACAGACAGACACAAATACCTACAGGATCTATATAGAGCATTCCTAAAACTGAAATACCCACCTGGAGAAGTGCAAAAACAGATCAACAGAGCCAAAAAAGTACCCAGACATGAACTACTTCAAGACAGACCCAAAAAAGAAAACAACAGAATTCCACTTGTCATTACCTACAGTGCACAATCTACAACCTATCTTGGAAAATGGCCCCTCACTCTGAGGCCTTGAGGGAAAGACCTATTCTCGCTTACAAACAACCCCCCAATCTGAAACAAATTATTTCCAGTAACCATGCTACATAGCTACATCATAAGCATCCAGGAACCCAGCCCTGCAATCAACCCCGGTGCCAACTCTGCCCTCATATCTATACAAGCAAATTCATCACTGGAGCCAACTACATAAGCCACCAAATCAGAGGCTCATTTACATCCAGTAATGTGATCTATGCCATCAAATGCCAGCGATGCCCCACGGCAATATATATTGGACAAACTGGACAGACCCTACGGGAAAGAATCAATGGATGCAAATCAGATATCCGTAAAGGGAACATACAGAATCCTGTTGGTGAACACTTTAATCTGCCTGGTCACTCATTAAGAGATCTTCAAGTTGCAGTTTTGTTACAGACCAATTCAATAAGCCAAATACACAGGGAAGGGTTGGAACTACAATTCATTCACAAGTTTAATTCTCATGCCAGTGGTTTGAATTGAGATACAGGATGGCCGGGACATTATCAACCAACCAAACAATGAAGGTGCTAATGGTTCTTTGTGTAGATTCTCGTATTAGTACTCTTCCTCTCTAAATGCCAACTAATGGTCCTTATCTGTTTCTTTTAACTATCTGATCTTTAGGTGCTTATAGACTATCAGTTTTGCCTGTTACATACCAGCTTGGTTTTCCCCTTGATATTTATATACCCACTGCCTCTTTGTCCCTCCCTCCCATTTTTTCTCCCCTCCCTTCTCCCCTATTTAATTTTGGTTCTGGACATCCAACACTCTGGTCATCTGATGAAGTGGGCTGTGCCCATGAAAGCTCATGATATCATCTACATGTTTTGTTAGTCTTTAAAGTGCTACCATACTATTTGTTGTTTTTTAAGTTTATCCTGTACAGACTAACTTGGCTGCACAGTTACCCCTCTGAAGCTTTTAAATATTTTAGTTTAATGATTGAGCTCAACATAGAGATGATTTATGAAGTTAATATCTCGTGGTGTACAAGAGGTGAGACTAAATGATCTAATGACCCTTCTGCCTTAAACTGTGAAGCAATGAAACTTGAAGGCAGGTGTCCATCCAGCCCTTCCCTTAATGACAAGTGCAAGAGGAGTCCTATCTAGAGAAGTGGGGCTAGTAACCCTGGTATCAAAGAGGTTTAAAAACCACAATTCTGTGCTAGTCTGGACTCCCTCCCTTCAACAATATTTTTACATTTGAAATTTAGTGCATGTGCACTACATTTGATTGTATATGAAAGAATCTTTCTCTGGAGTTTATCGATAATTTCTCATTCAGGGTTTCTTGTACCTACCTTTGGATCATCTGGTCTTGGCAACAGGGTAGTGAGTTGTCTAGATGAACAACTGGTTTGATCTGGTGTGACTACTCTAAGGTACATAGTGTGATAGGTTGGATCATGGAGATCCCTTTGAGATGTCACCTGTAGTGCTGCTCATACCATTGAGTCGTCCCCACCACCCTGTCCTGCTGGGCCAGAAGCTCTAGTCTGCCCCAGCAAAGGCACAGAGTTGGGGTAACAGCCTCCCAGCAAAGTAACAAAGGCACTGACAGCGTCTCAGTTCTAAGACTTGACAGCACCCAGGAGCACAGCCCTCCAAAGGGACTAAAAACTCAAATGAATCCATTTTACTCTGTATAAAAGGTTTATACACAGAAAGCATATAGAGTTCTCTCTCTTTATAAATGAAAGAGAGATATGCACAGCTCTTGTCCCCTGCCCCTTTCCAGGTAACAATTATTTACATTGGGTTTGATAATAAATAAAAGTGATTTTTATTAAGAATAAAAAGTAGGATTTAAGTGGTTGCAAGTGATGATAGACAGATGAAAGTAAGTTACGAAGCTAAAATAAAACAAAACATGCCAGCTAAGCCTAATACACCAAGATAAATTGTTAGACATCAAGGTTTCTCACCCTAATCCTTATTTCAGGTAATGGCCTTCAGGCCAAAGCTGATCTTTTTCTTATCTGGGCCCCATTGCGTCTCCCCCTGTCTTTCATTGGAGTTCTTTGTTTCCAGGTCTTTCCATGTATCCTCTTACAATGCGGGGCAGCCTGTGAAGCCAGCTGAAGACCATCATTGTTTGCTTCAGAGAGATAGCTGTGTTAGTCTTTTTCAGCAAAAGCAACAAGGAGTCCGGTGGCACCTTGAAGACTAACAATTTTATAGTTTTACAATAAAATTGTTAGTCTTTAAGATGACACTGGACTGGTTTGTGTTGTTTGCTGCCCATTCCTTAAATAGTATTTCCTCAGGGCAGGAAGTCTTTGTTCCATTCCCCCTACCCCAGTGGAAAAGTACCAAAATCAAGATGGCTTCCAGCACCAGGTGGCATGGTCATATGTTTTTTTATGACCAACCACAGGTTAGGCTCATAGGAGAAAAAAAACCATTCACACACAGGTCATTGCCTGGAGCACCGGGCCATTAAGTTCCTTAAGAACCACTAATGGCTTTCACTAGAAGACTTAGATTCATAAGCAGATTTACACTTCATATTTCTAACTTCATATATAAGAAAGATACATGCACACAAATAGAATGTATACATCATGGCTGCATCTAGACTGGCAAGATTTTGCGCAAAAGCAGCTGCTTTTGCGCAAAAACTAGCCAGCTGTCTACACTGGCCGCAAGAATTTGCACAAGAGTACTGACGTTCTACTGTGCGAAATCAGTGCTTCTTGCGCAAATACTCTGACGCTCCCGTTCAGGAAAAAGCCCTCTTGCGCAAATGGTTTTGTGCAAAAGGGCCAGTGTAGACAGGCAGCAAAAAGCAGGCTAAACGGAAAAAAGCCCTCGTGGACGCTTGGAGGCTCCATAGCCGCAATCAGCTCCCGGACTTCCTGGTAACCCGAGCCCCCTTAAAGCAGACGCAGCCCTGCAGAGGTCACAAGGCCGGAGCCCTTCTCTGACCTCTGGCCAGAGGTCTGCCACGTGGCCCCTGCCGTCCAGCAGACACCCCCAAGCACAATGGCAGCTCCAGGTGGGGATCAGCCACCCACACCCCCAGCGCAGGAGGCCCCCAGGGCCAGAAAAAGAAGGGCCCCATCCTGGTCCTTGGGGGAGCTGGAGGCACTGCTAGATCTGTGGCAGGAGGAGGAGACCCTCCATGACACCCTCTCCCGGCGCCGGAACACAGAGATCTTTGCCAGCATGGCCCAGGTGCTCGCCCAGCAGGGCCATCCAGCCCGGACCCTGGAGCAAGTCCGGGCTAAAGTAAAGGAGCTGTGCCTGGGCTACGTCCGGGCCAGCAAGGGCCAGGGGGCAGGAGCCGACACCTGTCTCCATTACCGACGGCTCCACACCATCCTGGGCCAGCCAGCACCGCAGGTACCGGACGTCCCCATGGACAGCAGCATGCGCCCCCCTGTCACCAGGACCACCGAGGCGGGGGAAGGAGACAGCAGCAGTGCGTCGGAGGACGAGGCCAGCACTGCCACCCTGTAGGCCCCCTCCGGCAGCCCCGATGTCTCCCGTGCATCCTCGGAGGCCGGGGAAGGATCCACCGGTGAGTGTTGCACTTAGCACTCACAAGGGCTGGGGGGGGGAGGAGAGCATGTCACTCAGGCCACATGAGCTGCACGCTGTGTAGCATTAGGCAGTATGCAGCACGTGCAACCACGTGCAGCCTGGTGACCGAGCGGCATGTGGCCGCGGCAGACAGCTCCAGGGCACACCTAGGACTGTGCTGCTCACACACATCCGGCAGGACCAGGGGGAAGGGTGGATGCTGGCTGGAACCAGCCAGGGCCCCAGGGACTCAGGCCAGAGCCCGCACCTCCACAAGGGTGTAGCACGCAGAACGGCACACTGTTCCATGCCTGGCTGTGAGGCACAGCCAGATACTCCTGGGAAAATCGCAGCGTCACAGCCCTGTGAGCGTGGCCCCCACTGAGCCCCTCGCCTGCTCCCGGTGCCTTGGCTGGCTCCCCGAGGGAAGTCCCCACTGCGGCCACACATGTCTCTGGGCTACGTGTGTGAGGGCTAACGGGAGGGGGAGGGGGAGGGGGAGAAGCACTTGGGCCAGCCCTAGGTCCACCTGAGTTTTGCTGCAAGGATGGTACACTCCCCAGTCACCCCTAGTTCCGTCCAGGAGACATCCCACGCGATGGGGATCTGAGAGCCCAGACCACGTCTGCCAGATGTGCTCCCAGCCACTGTGTGGGGATTCATCTCGCTCCCTGTCAAACACCATTGATTAGCCCAAAGCCTCACAGCCTCCACCGGCAGGGAGTTCCACAGGTTAACACAACACAAGCGCCCTCCCACCCTCCACGGGGCCAGGACACAGATCGGTGGTTACAATACATGGAGGAGGACCCTATTCCGGGGCGGTCCTGTATGCAAACATACAACACGGTGGGGGGACGGGGGTAACCAAGTGGGCCCAAGCCACACTACTGTGGTGTCACCTGGGCTCAGGGGTGGAGGGCATGAGGTGTGGGGACAGTGGCCGGGCTGCCTGACTCACGCATCCTTTCTTCTGTTCCCTGCAGCGGGACCAAGCACAAGCCGGGGACCCTCTAGTCCTGCTGCAGCAGCAGCAGCAGCACCCCCAGCCACCCAACCACCGAGGCGGCAGCTCCGCCACCGGGACCAGCTCCTTCGGCATCATGTGCAGGCCGTCGAGCGCGTTGAGGCAGCCATCACTCGGCGCGTGGAGGCGGACGTGCAGTGGCGCCAGGAGGCCTGGGGCGCCTTCCAGGCCCAGTGCATCCGCATAGCAGATTCGATCGCCACTCTCACCACCCACATTGGCCATGCCATCCATTATGGCATGGCCTTGCCCCATGCCCCCGCCATCCCTCCCCTAGCACTGCCCTTGCCCCCTCCTGAAATGGCCCCTCCTGCCCCTGTCCCAGCCCCTCCTGCTCCTGCAATGGCCCCTCCTGCTCCTGCTCCTGCCCCTGCTCCTCCTGCCCACCTCCCCGTGCAGCTTGCCCCGATGCAGCCTGCCCCCCATGTGCAGGTCCGCCCCCACAGGAGCGGTCGCAGGGGCCACCCCTCCCAGGAGTAGCTCCTCCCCCTCCCAGTTGAAGGTCTCCTCCCCCTCCCAGTTGAAGGTCTCCTCCCCCTCTCCCCCTTGTAAATAAAAACATACAAGTTTTTTCTGTTCAAAACAAAACAACTGTGTTTGGTGTTTATTGGGAGGTAAGGTGAGGGGAGGGGGAAGGGTAGCGGATGGGAGGGAGTTGTAAAGGGAGACCGAGGCAACCCTACTATGGGGCCTGGGCGAACATGTCCGTCAGGGCCTCCCGGATGCGCACCCCATCCTGGTGCGCCTGGCAGATGGCAGCTGTGTGGGGCTGTTCATAGCCCTGGCCCTTGGCTGCCATCCATGCGGGGAGGAAGGCCTCCCCACTCCGCTCCACAGCATTGTGGAGCACGCAGCACACGGCCACTACCTCCATGGCATTCCGCTCACCCATCTCGAGACGGGTGAGCAAACACCGGAAGCAGGCTTTCAAGCGGCCGAAGGCGCACCCCACGTGATTGCGGGCTTGGTTGAGGTGGTTGTTGAACCAGGCCCAGTTCTGGTCCGGCTGCCCCGTGTAGGGCCGCATTAGCCAGGGCAGCAGGGGGTAGGCCGCGTCCCTGACGACACATATGGGCATAGGCACATCCCTGACAGTAAACTCCCGCCGGGGGAAGTAGGTGCCCACCTCCAGCCTGCGAAACAGGCCGGAGTTCCGTAGTATACAGGAGTCGTGTGCCCTGCTGGACCAGCCCGCATAAACATCTAGGAAGCAGCCACGGTGGTCCACGAGGGCCTGGAGTACAATTGAGCAGTACCCCTTCCTGTTCATAAAATGGGCCGCTCGATGCTCCGGGGCCTGGATGGGGATGTGGGATGCATCCAGGGCTCCCCCGCAGTTGGGGAACCCGAGGGCAGTGAAGCCGGCTACGGTAGCGTCCACGTCATGCAGGCGGATGACTCTTGGGAGCAGGATGTCATTGATGGAGTGGACGACCTGCAGAAGGGTGCAGAGAAATGCAGGGGAACACATCACATAAGGCAGGGTGAGTGTGTGCTCCCTTGGGGGGCCCCCCCCTGTGATGCCCTCTGTGCTCACACACACACACACACACACACACACACACACACACACCAGGGCCCCCTCGCCCCACGGTCCGCCCCCCCACCCCCCCTGCAGGCCTGTGCAAGGGAGGGACGGCCCAAATCCCTGGGTGACCCAGCCTGGAGTCTTGGCTGCCCCTGGGCATGGAGTGCAACACCCTCCCCCCACCCCATTCCCCCTGGGACTTACCTCGATCACGATGACACCGATGGTGGACCTGCCCACCGATGTGTGGTGTGCCACCGATCGGTAGCTGTCCGGGGTGGCCAGCTTCCATAGTGCAATGACGACCCTCTTGTCAACGGGGATGAGTGCCCACAGCCGGGTGGTGGCTCTCTGGAGCGCAGAGGCGAGCCAGGCACACAGCTCCAGGAACGTCTGCTTTCGCATGCGAAAGTTCCAGAGCCATTGCAGGTCGCCCCATTGCCCCAGGACCAGCCGGTCCCACCAGTCCGTACTGGTGTCCAGTCTCCACAGTGGCCTCTCCACCCTGGGGTGGGGATGCCACACGGATGCCATGGCCTCCGTGGTGAGGGAGTCCAAAGCGACCTGCGCCTCCAGGTCCTGGAAAAGGAGGGCAGCAGCCTGGAGCACCCAGCTGCAGGCATTCCAAAATGGCCGGCAGGGGCCAGAGCAGGCACATGGCCACCCCTGGCTCCATGGCAGAAAAAACAAGGCAGATGAAAAAAAAACAAGCAAAGGCAGTAAGTGACAAAAAGCAGTGGTGTCCTAAAAGGCAGAGGGCAACCACCAAAACTGCTACGGCTGTCAGTCCCTGCAAGAGGGCCTATAGCACGCAGCAGGAGAGAAACGGCTGTCCAGGGAGATCCCTTTAAGCACGTGTCTCAAAGGAGCTCCAGCCCCCGCCCCTGGAAAGGGCTGATGCCCTTTTGCCCTCTTCAAAATGGTTCCGGGCTTCTGCTTTTGCGCAAAAGCGTCCCACCAATGTAGACGCGCTTTTGCGCAAAAGCGCATCGTTATAACGATAACTCCAGGACCAATCTAGACGCGCTTTTGCGCAAATACTTTTAACGGAAAAACTTTTCCGTTAAAAGTACTTGCGCAAAATCATGCCAGTCTAGACGTAGCCCATGGGGATTGCAAGCTCTTGAATGATAGGTTACTTGATCCATTTTGTTGCATAAAGCCTATTGGAGTTATGAATATTCATATTCAAAAACACATTTCCATAAACTATGGGGACATAGTGTCACATATAGACATTATATAAATTGCTTTTAAAAATTCCGTTGAGTTCAGGGAAATGGCAAGCTCTCTATGAATAAGGAAATGACTTTAGCAAAAATAGTCAGTGTACTACTTTAATCTCCTAATGGAAAAACCATAACCACCATGTGGGCTAGTATTGAAAATCTCAAAGAAAAAAATAATTCATATATGCTCAGCAGTGATTAACACTCATTAAATTTTTTTTAAAAACTAGTTACTAGTGTTAGGAATGATACGCAGAAAATGCAAAGGTGCCAAAAGATAGAGTGAGATTTGTAACAAAATACCCTATGTACAATCAGTTAGTCTGTATCTGGAAAAGAGTTGAGAAGATCATTAAGACAGAGCAACATTTGCTTGGGGAGCTAACAGTTTTTGTTGCAGTAACATTGGAATAGTCCTTTAAAGTGAAGCTCATTCTCTTCCATGGTCTTTATGAAGTTTTTCTAGCCTTGATTTAACCTAACCACCATTTGGACTGGGCTTCTGACTGTCCACTACTTTCTTTACCCATCGGAAAGTAGAAAGCTTTATCTATCATGCTGAATACTCTAGTTATCTTCCTTATTCTGCTGCTGCATTGCAAGCCTTTCTTTGGTCCTGATCCCACAAACACTTGAGCACATACTTAACATTTTTTACCACGAGTTATCGCACTAATTTCAATGAGACTACTTATGGTAACAAAGTTGAGCATGTGTGCAAGTATTTAAGGATCCTGACCCTTCATTTTCCTCCTGGTCAGCTTTCCTGGAATGTATGTCTACGCTGCCATTAAAAACCAACACCTTGCCTGTGCCTGCTGACTCAGGCTCATGAGGCTTGAGTTAAGGAGCTGTGATGATTACAGTATGAATGTTTGGGCTTGCCTGTGTCCTAAAGTACAGGCTGCAGCCCAGGTGTGAATGTCTACACAGCAGTTAAACAGCCCTTTAACATGAGCCCTCACAGCCCAAGTCAGCTGGCATGGTCCAGCTGTAGGTTTTTAATTGCCATTTAGACAGACTCAGAGTGGTGCTTCTGGTCTCCCAGGTGGAAACCATAGTGACCATCTTCCGCAGTTGATCTAGTTAGGAACTATACTTTTTGTTTAACTTCCCTTAAACAAAACATTGCTTAACGTTATTTTAAGCATTCTTCTAGAATGAGGATATTATATACTCACTGATACCAAAAATATGGCTTCATCCTTCCTTGATGCTATATGAATCAGAATATCTGTATTTTACTCTTTTTACCCTTTAATTTTGGAGCGAAGCAATATTGTTTCTTGCTATTGTGATTTCCTCAGCACTAAAATTTCAACATCAAAAACAGATTTTAAAACTAGAAGACAATTATATATTAATTAGTTTTTTCATTACTGTCTACCCTATTTATATGGCTTATTTAGTTATTAACTTTTAAATAGAAAATCAGGGTGATAGCATATTTCCAAAACTACAGATTAATATACACTTCATAACATCTCTGGCATCTCATACTTGCTTTTCTGTACATATTGTACAGAAATTGACACCTCTTGCATCCAGAACAAGGAACTTGAGTGAAAATATTACTTAAGCCCAATTTGAGAAAAAGCTCAAATTTTAAACATTTTTAAATGTTTCATTTGTGTTAATTTCAAAATAATTATAAAATATAAACCAAAACAGTGTTATAAAGCTTTCTAGTCACATTTGAGTTGCATAACTTTATACAAACTGATTTAGCACTGTCCAATCCACAATTGCTTATAGAATCCAAGTCAACTGAATACATCTCAAATTCTTGAATTGTTGTCCACAATTTTGGTGTAATAGGATAAAGGAATGCAGATTAACGTGTTCTAATCAAATTATTTTCAAACTATAAATACTACCGAAAATCTTAAAAATAAAAGATATTTGATATCTTATGCGTACATGCATAAAAGAGTGTTCCCAGAAATGTTCTTATAACTGCCTATTATAATTTTGCTTTTGTATCAGTAAGCCATTGCATTTAGTCCTGTCAAGTTTCTGAAAACTTGATGACTATTTAAAATATTTTAAAACCTCATAGAACTTACAGCCAACCAGACACTTTCATTCCTTAACTTCCAGGAAACTTTGAAATGGGCTGTCCATTTTGACAGAAATACAATAGCACTAAGCATAGTGACTTTTTGGATTAATGACTATGATTATCGCTAATGAACAGTGTTTGCTAGATTCTTTGTTCAAAAAGTGTCAACAGAAAGGGTCTTTTGAGTCACATTCAAGTCACCTTTTCTACTGAGCAACTCTAAAATTCAGTGTTGGAATTCCACACTGAAGTTGTTCCATGACATGAGTGGGTCACAGGAGTTGTCAACACACTTTAGCAGATAAATATTCACATCTCTTATCTTTTGCTTATCTTTCTTAGATCAGTCCTTCTGCATTGGCTGTAGGGCCCTGAGTTATTCCTAGCTTTGGGCAGGGAGGTTTATGATTATTTAGGGGAAAAATACAAGTAATCCTGTTGTATTTAAAGTTATAGACTAACTTTTTTCCCCTCTGAGTCCTTTAAGGAAAAGGTGTTGTATTTCCATTTCCTCCAGAGGAAAGGTGACAAAGATTCTTATTACTACTTAGTTCTTGTTTTGTCCTTCTGGTTTTCATCTATGCTTATGGGTTTCAAGCACCCATGGTGGTGTCAGTGGCCAGCTAGTTTACTAAGGAGAATAGCAAGAGATGTGGCGTTGGAGGTACGATTGACCAAATCCATGTAAAGTTCTAAAAAAGTAATAATTTTGAACAGGATTTTGAAAGCAGTGAGGCTCCAACAGAGTTGTTTTAATGGCAAGTAATTTATTTGTACAAAACAAATGTAAAGAAATATTCTGGCAAGTATTTGTGTTATTGAGTTACCTCTGTTGAGGTAGGGAAACTTTAACTCACTTAATGTTTCATCTTTCCTTGCATAAGGTAAGTATAGGGAAATAAAACCTACATTGGGGTGGGCAATAATTTTTAATGGGGGGCCATTCCAATATTTTGGTGAGTGGTCAAGGGCCACATTTCTACCAAGGGGGCTTGGGGTCCGGGACAGAGGTTGGGTGCAGAAGGGAGCTTGGGGTAGGAGATTGGATGCAGGAGGAGGTGTGGATTCTGAGAGGGAGTGTGGATGAACGACGGGGTGATGATCTGGGGCAGAGGCTTGGGGTGCAGAGTCCAGGAGGGGATATGGGTGCAGGAGAGGATTCTAGTCTGAGGGAGGGAATCTAGGAAGGGTTCAGGGTCTGGGAGGAAGTTGTGACCTGGGGGAAAGGGGTACAGAGAGCTTGGGTGGTGGACTGGTGCAGATAGTTGTGGAGGGAGGGAAGAGTGTGGGGGTGCAAGAGGTAGGCTCTGGTTAGGAGACGCTTACCTAGGCAGCTGCCAGCCCTGCAGGAACGTGCTCTGCTCCAGGCAAGGTGAAGGAGTGGTGGGGAGGGAGGGAGGAGGCTTCATTGGCTGCCCCTGCCACCGCAAAATATTTCAGCTGCTATTAGTCAGAAACTGGCCAATGGGAGCTGAGATATTTTGGTGAGGGGATGGGACAGAGCACAAAGCCTCCCTCCTCACTCCCAAAATAGAACAGCTGCATTTAAAGCGGCTGCCACTGCACTGTGCTTAAGGGTCCCAGCGAGGCAGTTGTGGGCTGGATCCAGTGGCTTGGCGGGCTGAATGCAGCCCGCTGGCAGCTTCTTACCCACCCTGATCTGGATGGAGCTACTATGCTAGATGGGGCACATAACTGCTTGGAAAACCATTCAGAGAGAGTAATCATCAGTGGTTCACAGTCAAACTGGTCATATCGAGTAGGGTCCTGCAGGGATCAATTCTGGGTCTAGATCTGTTCCGTGTCTTCATCAATTATTTAGATAATAGTATAGAAGGTGCATTTATAAAGTTTGTGGTTGATGCCAAGCTTGGAGAGGTTGATAGTGCTTTGGAGGATAGGATTAAAATTGAAAACGATCTGGACAAACTGGAGAAATAGTCTCAGGTAAATTGGATAAAATTCAGTAAGAACAAACGCAAAGCACTCCACTTAGGAAGAAACAATTAGTTTCACACATACAAAATGGGAAATGACTACCTAAGTAGTACTGCAGGCGTCATAGTGGACTGCAAGCTAAATATGAGTGAACAGTTTAGTGCTGTTGCAAAAAAAGCCAACATCATTCCAGGGTGTATTAGCAGGAGTGTTGTAAGCAAGACACAGTAAGTAATTCTTCAACTCTACTGCACAGTAATTAGGCCTCAGCTGGTGTATTGTATCCAGTTCCGGGGTGCCACATTTCAAGAAAGATGTGGACAAACTGGAGAAGGTCCAGAGAAGAACAAAAATTATTTAAATACTAAAAAACAAGACCTGTGAGGGAAGATGGAAAAAATTGGACTTGTTTTATCAGGAGAAGAGACGACTGAGGGAACATACCATTTTAAGTACATAAGAAGTTGTTGCAAGGAAGAGGGAGAAAAAATATTGTCCTTTTCCTCTGAAGGTAGGACAAGAAGCGATGAGCTTAAATTGCAGCAAGGGCAGTTTAGATTGGACATGAAGAGAAACTTCCTAATTGGTTAAGCACTGGAGTAAATGACTCAGGGAGATTGTGGATTTTTAAGAGCATGTGAGAGAAACAGCTGTTAGGGATGATCTAGATCAGCTTTTCTAAACTGGGATCTGCGTGGGAAATCTAGGGGTTCTGCAGGCCCTAATCAACTTCTTCATTTCCCTCTTTCCCTCAACTCCTCCCCTCGCTCCCAGTGCTTCCTGAAGCTAAGGCAGGCTCCCTGTCTGCCCTTCTTCTGTGTGTAGTGCCTGGAAGCAGCGTGCAGGCTCCACAGCTTCCATTGGCTGGGAACTGCAATGGGAGCTGCAGGGGCGGCGTCTGATCCCTGGCTGGGAGCTGCTGGCTGCTTCCAGAAGCCATGGTAAGTGTTGCCAGTATCCTGCAACCTTCCTGTCCCCATCCTCTACTCCTTCCCAGAGTTCTTTCCTACACCTAACCCCCCCCAAACCCATACCCCCAGACACCATTACTCTTGACCCCAGCACCATCACAGAGCCTGTACCTCAACCCCCAACCCAGATTCTCCCACACTCAAAATTCCATTATGGAGTCCACACCCTCTCAGCCTGGACCCCCTCCTTCGCCCCACACTCCTCATCCCTAATTGCACATCCCACAACCCCAGCTGGAACCATCATACCCATCCCATATTCCACCCCCAGCACCAAGCAGGTGAAATGAGTGCAGTGGGGGAGAGCAATCAACAAAGGGAGGGGCATGGAGCAGATGGGGGGGCTGGGCTTTGGTGAAGGGGCAAGGGGATCCCCCCCCCCCCCCAAATCAAAATGTTTCTCTGTTTGCTGTAGTTTGAGATCCACTGGTCTAGATAATACTTAGCCCTGCCATGAGTTCAGGAGACTGGACTAATGAATTCTTGAGATCCCTTCCCGGTCTTAGGATTCTATGATTTTTGAGTGGTAGCTGAACTGCTCATGGGAGAATGGAAATCTCTTTTGCTGCCATGTAAAACACTAGGAATATTTTGAAGTTGGCAACTCCTTTTTTATTCTGTGACTGTACTGACTTGAATGGTTTTATAGATTTTTAAAAACAATCCTATCCAGTTCTGTTATTTAAAAACCTCAACCTAAACTACTGGATGTTGATCACTGTAACTTGTGCTTGCAAAAATCAGTGCAGTACAGATCCTGAAGGTTAAGGTGATCATTACCTAAGTTGCTTGCAAGTTACCTGATGTATTACACTTGTTTAATATCTTTCTCTTGACAATGCCTATAAAGTAATAAATTTAAGATGTAATTTCCACTTGCCACTTCAATTTGTCTGTGTGGTATGAGAGAAATGTACTAAACAGTAGGATTGGAAAAGTGGGTGTTAAAATTACATGGGATACATTGCATACAAAATCTGGCTGGCTGGCGGATTAGGATTTCCAGGAGTAAAAGAAGTAACATCAGACCATCAGTCCTTGGGAATATCAATAATTCCACAATTCTGAACTATTAAAAAATAAAAATAAGACTGAACATTGAATTTCCTACCATGCTGTATAACTCTAAATGAATGGAGGTGCAATTACCATGCTGTGTGTATTTCTTCAGTTAGAATGTGCATATTAAGTGTAAAATAGTTCTGATGATGTGTGTTTTTCATGAATGGGATTTTCTTTAGTTTTATTGAAATTCTGTTCTGAGTGCATATCATCCATGTAAACTTCTAAATGTTTGTAGTTAGGACATTCTTCATAAATAATGGGAAAATAAATATGGTGTTATTCAAAATATAGTAAGAGTAATGAATTCTGCTATTTAGTATAAAGATTATTTTTGTTTGTGTAAACTATTTTACTTGTCACGAATTTGATTTGAATTAGGAAAGAAATTGCCTATTGAAAATAAAGTAGCTGAATTATCAGTGGTGTACAAGTGAGTTTTTCAGCCATTTACTAATTAGTGCAATACTTGCTGAATTGTAGATGCTTTTTCATTCATCAAAAATGTTGCTTTATTTTCAGTAGGTAGAGGTATTACATATTAATTTCTTGACATGGCTTTTGTAATCATCTGCCAACTTGATAATAGTTCAGTAAATATTAAAAATAATCTAAGGTTATAAATCTCAGATCTATGTCCTAATTTTAAACTAAAAAATTCATGTTGACAGTCAGATGTAAATGTCCTAATACATGCTAGCTTTCATCTTTCCTTTGTGCACAAAGCAGTAAAACTAATCCCATTAAAGAAATATAATGCACAGATATTTGACTACAGTAGGAGAGAAGGTAGACTGTTCAGGGTATCCAGTTCTCAATTCTATTTCTCTGGACTGTCAGATCATTTTCTTCTGGCAGGTGAGCTTCATTTTCTTCACAGTTAGGTAAATAATTCAGCCTTCCAGTTGGCACATTCACTGTAAATGGGAGTCTGAGAATGTATTGCTTGATGTATGGATACCAGCGAATTTCTCCATTTGTTGTTGTGAGGAGTGAAGTGGGCATATCTAAGTCCTCACATAACATAATGAGAACTGAGATATTCATAGGTCCTCCATGTGGTGTACCTCATCCAGTGCATCAGATGCCCTAATAACAAACTCTGTGGGTAAACCCAGACAATCACTATATTCTGAAATGAATTCACAGAGAAAAATGATAAAAGATGAAAACACCCTATTATCTTTGGACACTTTTCAAAAAGCAATCACTCCATATCTGACTTACACAATATCTTCAAAAGACAAGTCCTCCTACCTGCTGTCCGGCGTGTCCCACCATCCTGTCTTACTGGGCCAGAAGCTCTGGTCTCCCAGCAAAAGCCCAGAGTTGGGGTAACAGCCCCCATTAATGTAACAGAGGATGAACCAGCTCAGCTCTGGGGCATGGGTTCAGTTATGGGGACTTTCCTGCACCTAGGACAAATCTCAGTAGGGACCAAAACCCAAAATAAATCCGTCTTACTCTGTATAAAAGCTTTACAAAGAGAGAGTTCATATGTCTGCTATCACAGAATCATAGAATACTAGATCTGGAAGAAAACTTAAGAGGTCATTGAATCCAGTCCCCTGCACTCATGGCAGGACCAAGCACTATCTAGACCATCCCTCACAGGTGTTTGTCTAACAATCGTTTTGCGGATGATACTAAACTGTTCAAGATAGTCAAGACGAAAGCAGACTGTGAAGAACTTCAAAAAGATCTCACCAAACTGAGTGATTGGGAAACAAAATGGCAAATGAAATTTAATGTGGGTAAGTGTAAAGTAATGCACATTGGAAAAAATAACTCCAACTATACATACAATATGATGTGGGCTAATTTAGCTACAACTAATCAGGAAAGAGATCTTGGAGTTATCGTGGATAGTTCTCTGAAAACGTCCACACAGTGTGCAGCGGCAGTCAAAATAGCAAATAGGATGCTAGGAATTATTTAAAAAGGGATAGAAAATAAGACGAAGAATATCTTACTGCCCCTATACAAAACTATAGTACGTCCACATCTTGAATACTGCATACAGATGTGGTCTCCTCACCTCAAAGAAGATATTTTGGCATTAGAAAAGGTTCAGAAAAGAGCAACTAAAATGATTAGGGGTTTGAAACGGGTCCCATATGAGGAGAGGCTAAAGAGACTGGGACTTTTCAGTTTAGAAAAGAGGAGACTGAGGGGAGATATGATAGAGGTATATAAAATCATGAGTGGTGTGGAGAGAGTGAATAAAGAAAAGTTATTTACTTGTTCCCATAATGTAAGAACTAAAGGACACCAAATGAAATTAATGAGTAGCAGGTTTAAAACTAATAAAAGAAAGTTCTTCACACAGCACGCAGTCAACTTGTGGAACTCCTTGCCAGAGGAGGCTGTGAAGGCTAGGACTATAATAGAGTTTAAAAAGAGCTAGATAAATTCATGGAGGTTAGGTCCATAAAAGGCTATTAGCCAGGGGGTAAGGAATGGTGCCCCTAGCCTCTGTTTGTCAAAGGCTGGAGAAGGATGGCAAGAGACAAATTGCTTGATCAATGTCTTTGGTCCGTCTCGTCTGGGGCACCTGGCACTGGCCATTGTTGGCAGACAGGATACTGGGCGAGATGGACCTTTGGTCTGACCCAATATGGCCATTCTTATATTCTTATGTTCTTATAAACCTGCTCTTAAAGATCTCCAGTAATCGAGACTGCACCCAAGGCAATTTAGTCCAGTGTTTAGCCAACCTGACATTTAGGTAATTTTTGAAAGAGAAATATTCTCAGTAGTTGTTCCCCCCCACCCTACCCCAAAAAACCAGGTAACAGTTATTTATACCAGGTTTAATAATAAACAGAATGTTTATATTAAGTATAAAAAGTAGGATTTAAATGATTGCAAGTGAAAACAGACAATCAAAGTAAGTTACTAAAATAAATAAAACATGCCAGTTAAGCCTAAAACACTGAGAGATTTTTACAGATCATATTTCTCACACTACTGGTGAGAAATTTCAGGTAAAATCCTTCAAGTCAGAGCTGATATTTTCTCTGGCCTGGATCTAACAGCTTCTTGAGTCATTAGAGTTCTCTGTTTTCAGGTCTCTTCATGGGTATCCTCTTAGGGCGGGGGAGACAGTTTCAAAATCCCTTAAACAGAATTTTCCCTAGGGCAGGAATCTTTTGTTTCATCCTTTCCGTCCCACAGAAAAAATACTAAATTCAAGAGGGATTCCAGCACCAGGTGGCATGGTCACATGTCTTTGGAGAACCAACCACAGTTTGGACTTACAGGAAAAAGAAAACTATTTACAGATCATTAAGGTCCTTAAACACCACCAATGGCTTTCACTAGAAATGCGAGATTAATAAGCAGGTTTACACTTCCTATTTCTACTGCACATATAAGAATGATATATGCACACAAACAGAATATACACATTCAAAGGATCAGAAGTTGTTCTTCTGGTGATATCCCCGGGGTGCTCCACTGTTGGTGTCGGGCTCGTCCTGGCTCTTCAGATCGGAGTCTTTTTCTAGCAGTATCCAGTCGGGATGTGGTGGGGGTGAGGTGGGGTTGTGTGCCGTTTGCACCTTTGGAGTTCGCATGTATGGCCCAACTCCCCTCAGTTCTTTCATTGCCGCCCTTGGCTGCAGATGAAGCTCAATCCCTCTCCTCTTCAGCCATCTGTAAACAGGAATAGATGCTGAACATCCTGATGTTTCACCAACTGATAAATCATCCTCTTTGCTAGATGAGGCAGTTACTTCTGATGACCTGTCACCTACTGATGATCTGAAACAATTTCAGAACTTATTCAAAAGGGTCACTGTCAGCCAAAAGGTGGTATTACCAGAGAAGCGAGAGAAACAACATAAGCTTTTAAAGAACCTCCAACCTGCCACAAAATCCAAAATTGCTCTCCTTATAGACAAAGCAATTATGGAAGCAGCGGATGAGGTTTACCCAGACACAGTCCTGCCGATCAATAAGAGAGCTGATAGAAAGTATTTTGTCCCCTCCAAGGGCATGGATTTCCTGTTTCTTCACCCTCAGCCAGACTACCTAGTGGTAGACACTGCAAAGCGTAGATCCAAGACCCCACAATTTAAATCCACCACTCATAATAAGGACCATAAATGCTTAAACCTGTTCAGCAGGCAAATATATTCTGCCTTGACCTTGTAGCTTCGTATAGCAAATTACATGGCATTATTAGCTAATCATGATTTTGATAATTATTCAAAACTGTTGGAACTAATGCAACATCTCCTAGATGATAAAAGGCCAATATTAAAATCTGTAGTGCAGGAAGGTTACAATATATCCCACACAGTGCTGCAAAAGCTACTGCTACATCTGTAGTAATGAGGCGTTCATCATGGTTGCAAGTAGCAGGCATCCCCAAAGAGCTGTAAACCAAGGTCAAAGACCTATCGTTTCATAAAGACCAACTCTTTTTGTGGCGCAAACAATCAAGTGCTTCATTCCAGCAAAGATTCCCAGACCACTTTGCATACTTTAGGGATGTACATGCCCCCGAACCGTGAGAGATGATACACTCCCTATCAGAGGCAGAGAGACTTTTCATTTGTCTGACAGCAACAACAAAAACTGTTCGACCAAAACCGTTCCAGAGCAAGGAACCAGTGCCGGCGGGCCCTTAACACCCACTCATCTAACCAATAGGTCTCCAGACTGCAGGTTTAAGGCTTTGGTTGGGGCCCTGTATTACCTCTCCACTCCAGTAGTGCCTGCCAAACTCACTACATTCCATCACCATTTGCATCCTTACTACAATCAATGGGCAGCAATTGCCACAGATGCTGGGTCCTTGAAATCATCAAGTCCTGTTATTCTATCTCCCTGGTTTCAGTTCCACCAACCTCTCACCTGACGCTCTCCAGGGACCCCACTCATGAACACCTACTTCGTCAAGAGGTACCCCACCTCTTTCACATAGCAGCCATAGAGGGGGTACCCAAGCAATATCAGGGCAGGGGATTTTACTCAAACTACTTTCTTACAGAAAAACAGATGAGTGGTTGGAGGCCCATCCTCGACCTCTGTCATCTAAACAAATACTTCCGCAAACAGCAATTCAAGATGGTCACGCTGGCAACAATCATCCCGGCACTGGATGAAGGAGACTGGTTTGCAGCCCTTGACCTCCAAGATGCTTATTTTCATTTAACCATACACCTGGCACACAGACGCTTCCACCACTTTACAGAAGCTTCAGACCATTTCTAATACAGAGTTCTTCCTTTTGGTCTTTTGTCTGCCCTCAAGAGTTTTTTCCAAGACCCTGGCAGTAGTCACAGCATACCTATGCCGCAAAGGTGTCATGATTTTTCCTTACCTGAACAATTGCCTCATTTGTGCCCCTTCCCAGCAAGCCACAAGGGATATGATTCTTTTCACAAAAGGGGTTTTCAAATCCCTTGGGTTCATTATCAACAAACAAAAGTCTACCCTGTGTCCTATCCAATCCATAGAATTTATAGGAGCTCATCTTGATTCCACAACAACATGAGCATACCTGCCAAATCAGCTCTTCGACACCATAAAAGTTTGATCTCAAGCATGATGTTGAGTCCAACAATCTCAATACTGACCTGACTTTGTCTCATGGGCCACATGGCTGCTACCACATATGTGGTCCCACATGCATGCCTGCACTTCTGCTGCCTTCAGCACTGGCTTACCTCGGTGTACACAGTGGCCAAACATCATGTGCACAGTCAAGTATTGATTCCTCAGAGGATCCTATCATCGTTACGTTGGTGGACCGATCCTCAGAACCTTCTTGCCGATGTCCCATTGCATCAGGTGCAGCCAGCCATCCTTATTGCCACAGAGGCGTCACTCCGTGGCTGGAGTACTCATTTGCAGCCCTTACCATGTTCAGGGCAAATGGTCCACCCACGAGTCTGTGCTCCATATCAATCTCTTGGAACTCCATGCGGTCCGCAATGCCTGCAAACATTTTCTCCATCACATCCTCAGCGACATGTGTTACATCCACTGGCAGGGAGGCGCCCGAAGTTGATCCCTTTGTGTAGATGCAATGTGTCTGTGGAACTTATGTAAACACAAAATCAACATCATCAAATCATACCTACCTGTAGTCAAGAATACTATTGCAGATACCCTCATTTGCCAGTTTGCAGTGGACCACGAGTGGGAAATCTAAATCCTGGTCATACACGACATCTTCCACCAATGGAAGATCTCTGCAACTTGCCGAAACATCAAGTGTCCAAAGTACTGTTCCAGAGTGGGCATAGGGCCCAGATTGCAAGGAGACGCCTTCCTTGTCTCATGGAATACTCACCTCCTTTACACTTTTCCTCCCATCCTTCTCATTCACAGAGTCCTGCAAAAGATACAGTCAGACAATGCCTTAGTCATCCTCATAGCCCCAGTGTGGGCCAGGCAGAACTGGTTTCCCTATCTCTATCAGATGTCTTTCCAACTTCCTTACCCACTTTTGAACCTTCCAGATCTCCTATCACAAAACAGGGGTACTCTTCTCCGCCTGCAGCCACAAACACTACATTTGACGGCATGGTTTCTCTCTGGCTCTGAGACAGAACAGAGATGTTTGCAACAAGTAAAGAATGTCTCACTTTACAGTAGATGTCACGCCACTCACAATACTTACCTTGATTATATTATGTTCCCGAAACAACAAGGTTTGTCAGTTTCAACACTCAGGGTGCACCTACCTGTGCTCACAGTGTTTCACCCTCAGATTGACAGTTTCTCTGTATTTGCTCACCCTGCCTCTAAGAGAGTTCTCAAAGGCCTACATAATCTCAATCCATCTCATAGACCTATAGCACCCACCTGGGATTTGGAATTTGTTTTTTTTAAGACACTTTCCAGACCACCGTTTGAGCTAATGGCCAAATGCACACTACTCCTGTTAACAGTAAAGACGGTGTTTCTACTGGCCATCACATCAGCAAGGTGAGTTAGTGAGCTTGCTGCTTTCACAGCATCACCACCATACACCATTTTCCACCAAGGTAATGTCGTCCTCCGACTCCATCCTTCCTTCCTGCCTAAAGTCTATTCAGATTTCCATATCAATGAACCTATTGTTCTTCGTACCTTCTGTCCAAAGCCTCTTGCTTCCCAAGAGGAGGCTGTTTTACATACACTAGATGTCTGAAGGGCACTATCATTCTACAGAGACCATACCTGACCATTCCAAAAATCACACTCTATTCGTCTCACTAGCGTGCCAGGGAAAGGCCACTTTCATCACAACGGGTCTCAAAATTGATACCCCTGCATTATTCAACATTACTCACTTCAAGGTAGACCTCTCCCTATGCCCCCCAGAGCACATTCCACTTGAATGATGGCAGCATTAACAGCCTTCCTCAAGGGAGTACCACTCAAAGATATCTGCCGAGGTGCTACCTGGTCTTCCAACCTGACTTTCATGAGGCACTGCACAATTTCCACATGAGTGGACACAAGCTCTGCCATAGCTGATGCAGTCCTTTCATCTGTGCGCAAGATAAAGCCAAAGCCCACCTGCTATTTTGGGGTACCGCTATGTAGTCACCAACAGTGGGGCATCCACGAGGACATCACTTCCACAAGAAAAAGAAGTTACTCACCCTGTGTAGTAACAGTTCTTCAAGATGTGTGTCCCGGTGGATGCTCCACGACCCACCCATCTCCCCTCTTTGTCAGCTTGACCATGCTAGAAGGTGTACATGAAGAAACTGAGGGGAGTCAAGTTGCACACGTGTACTCCAAAGCCATGAACAGCACGCCCCACCTCCCCACGCATACACGGCACAGCTGGACACTGCTAGAAAAAAGACTCCGATCTGCGGCACCAAGACAAGCTCGACACCAACAGTGGAGCACCCACATGGACACTCATCTTGAAGAATCATCGTTACTGCACAGCATGAGTAACTTCCTTTTCTCAACCAGTAACTTCCTTTTATCAATTCATCTGGATATTTGCCCAGTTTTACAACAAGCTACTTTAAAAGCACTAGTGAACTTAGTACAAACCAAAATTTCATGCAGACAATGACTGGTTTATACTGCTCTATATACTATATGATGAAATAAATACCATATTTATATTCCAATTGATTTATAATTAAATGGTAAAAATTAGAAAGTAAGCAAAATTTTTCAGTGACTATGTGCTGCGCCACTTTTGTATTTTTATGTCTGATTTTGTAAACAAGTAGATTTTTAAGTTAAATGAAATTTGGGGAGTACACAAAACAAATTAGGCTTCTGACAGAGGTACAGTAGTCTGGAAAGGTTGAGAACTACTAAACTAGGGACACCTGAATCCAATTAAGGGTTGCTTGTGATACTTAAAAACACTCTTCTGGTGAGAGAGAGGAAGTAGAGATGAGAGACCAGCTGCAACAGGCCAAGTGCCAGCAGGCACGAGAGGATTCTGAGTGCAAGACTGCTCTCCTCCCTATGGAGGAAATAATGGACTGTTCAGAGAAGGACTGGCACCCCGGGGCCAGCATTCCAGAGACGAGGTAGCTCTTGTGCATCTTGTGTAACATGTTTGTTTTCTATTTGTTTGCATGGCTGAAGAGTACAGCTTGGGCCTACACTGAGGCACACCTTGTAAATATTAGAAAATAAAATCCAAGTGAAGAATAAAATCTTTGCAGTGAGACTGATTTACATCAGGATTACCAGAGGCAGAAATGGTAATCCTGGCGAGGCAAAGAGGGTGCCTTGTCACGGTGGGTTTTCTGTGGTGCATGGGAATACAAAGCATTCTAGGACACGTGAATGTCTTGTGTGATGATCTAGTCAGATTGTAAAGACAATCTGCAGACAGGTCATTCCTCTGCAATAAGAACCAATTTCCATTTTTCTAATCTTTATTTTAGACATACAGGCTTTAACAACATATTTAATTTTGCCAACATAAAAGTGTGAAATGTTAAAGTTTGATTGAACTGTACAGTTGGTTTAGCATTAAATGTTGTATAAACTGGAAATGAACGTGTCATTCATTATATACAAATGGTGAGCTGTCTGGAAAAAAGGATTTTCCAAATGCTTTTGGTTTTGCTAATCTAATTTTTCAGTGTTTTATGTTTTCAGGTATCAGTGAGAAAATTCATGTTAACATGATGTGGCTGTGGGATTCCCCTGTTTGACTCTAAGGGTATGTCTGTAAGCACCCCTAGCTGGTGTGCGTCAGCTTGCTGGGGCAGCAGGGCTATAAAATTGCTGTGTAAATCTTTTGGCTCAAGCTGTACCTCAGGCTCTAAGATCCTGCAACAGGAAAGGTCATAGAGGCTGGACTCTAACCTGAAACTGAGTGACTATACTGCAGTTTTTGGTCACATCTCCACCTGCCATGGTAGAGATTAATCTTCTGGCATTCAATTTAGCTGGGCTAGTAAGGACCCACTAAATTGAATGTTGAGAGCGCCCATGGTTGCGAGGCATAAGGGAAGCCAAAAGGAGCGTTTGCTCCCATCAGCCTCCTGCTGTGAAGACTGCACACAGCTTGGCTTAAGGTATGTCCATTCCAGCTAAGTTATTTACGCTACTGGAATAGAATACCTTAAGATGAGCTTATGGGTCTAGTATAGACCAGGCCTTTTAGCTTCCCGCCTGAGCACCACAAGCCTGAACTGGCTGATACAGGCTAGCCTCATTGCCATATAAACGTCCCCGGAGGATATGTCTTCACCACAAACCACCAAAGTATTCTTAAACTGTTTTAGCTAACCCAGATTAAAATTGGTTATTTTAAGCCTGGGGTTAAACTTGAGCTGTTAACCTGAGTTAAAATCTGAGGCTTGGTCTTCACTATGAATTTAGGTTGAATTTAGCTGCATTAGGTCAATTTTCTAAACAATGTATCTACACCAGGAAGCCCATTCGGCCAACTTTAAGGGCTGTTAAAATATTTCTGCTTGTTAAAGGAGTAACACTAAATTCAGCCTTGTGTGATTGACTTTTGGGTAGTGCAGATGCAGCGCTGTGAATGTAGATGTTCTTGGACTCTAGGAGGTGTGTCATGGGCCCCAATGTGACCACTCTGGCCACCACTTTCAGCTCAGCTGCTCTCCCAGGTATACAAGAAAAGTCCCAGGAAAATCTGAATTTCGTTTCCTGTTTGGCCAGTATGGCGAGCACTGGAGCACACCTCAGCAGCATGCCTGACCATGAATGACCAGGGTCACAAATGAGCTCCAGTGTGGAACATGCAGGACATCTTGTATCTGATTGCTGTGCGGGAAGAGGAAACTCTGTAGGCAGAACTCCAAAGCAGCAGAAGACTCGCTGATATTTATGCCAAAATCACACGGGTTATAGTGAAAAAGGATACACCAGGGACACCCAGCAGTGCCACATAAAAATAAAGGAGCTTAGGCAGGTGTACCAGAAGACAAAGGAGGCAAACAAACAGTCTGGGTAAGAGCCACAAACATGCCGCTTCTATGAGCAGCTGCATGGGATTCTGGAGGGACCCTACCAGTGTCCCACAGGTGTCTGGATACCTCTCAGGTGATTCTTCAGGCAGCCTTTGGCAACAACAAGGAGGATATTATAGAAGAGGAGGAGGAGGAGAAGAAGAATGCTCAACAGGTAAATGGAGCATCTGATCTCACTAACAGCCAGGACCTTTCTATAACTTTGAAGCCTGTCCCTTCTTCCCAGGACATATTGCTGTGGTGGCCACTCTGCCTACATAGCAGGGGCTCCCCGGAACAGTTGGTTAAGGTGTCTGGAATCAGAGGGGGAATCCTCCCTACACATTTCTGCAAAGCTCTCGTAAGGACACTCTTTCATCCGTCTCACAAAGTGTCTTAGAAACCTGCCTTATTGCCCCTTGATGGTAGGACACTTGCCAAGCCAGCAGTAAATGATCTGGCATCATTGCAGCACAAAGCATTGCACTTTAAGGTCCAGGTTTCTGGCCACATTCAGTCAGCATCTGCTCCCTAACACTCTGTGTGCATTGCAACCTGGATGAAGCAAGCAAAGCTTTAAGCTGATACCACTGAGGCAATACATCTCTGTTTGCTCATCCCTGCTGACCATCTGAGCTCCTGCCACTCTGCCCGGCCCTGCCTCCCCTAGGCAGGCACCTGTGGGAAGAGGAAGTTGCACTTTCCCGAAAAATAATGGGTGGCAAACACAGTGACCATAGGAGCTTCTGCCACCATGCCTGGCCCCCTCTCCTCCCAGCAGGCCCCAATGGGAAGGCACAGTTACACTCTCCTGGCAAATGGGGTGGCATACACAGGAAAGGTGACCAGTCGAGACCCTGTAAAACCTATCCCCCACTCTCCAGCAGAACCCTTCACAACAGCGGACCCCTATTTCAAATGCAGATGCACATCTAGCCATGAGGGCTACAGTTTGCAGCCACTGTGTCGCACATGCTTTCAAAGCAGAAACAAGACCCCCAACCTGTTGTTTACCGTGAGTGCCACCAAACCGAGTCCAGCTGCTCCCTTCAGATCTGTGTGCTGTATATGCCTAGTGGGTGCTTAAAAGCATAACTTTGGCCTTGTGCATAACAGATGCTTATTGTGTAGGACAGACGTTCTTTCAGAGTAAAAGATCAGATTCTGCATTCTACAATGTATCTTCTCTAAAGTCTGCCCTTCACTTTTTTCATTACAGCAGGTGCAACAGTGAGATTGTTGCACACTCCCCTAGCTGCTCCAGCACTTCAGCTATTACAGATCAGAAGGTGAAAAAATATTAGGTATGACATGTTTAATGAGCAAATGCAATCTGTTCTTACTGACAAGGTGCAACTAAATGCATGGTGGAGAATGATACTGCAAGTGCCACAAACAGAGCATGTGGAGAGCATGCAGGGAACACAAACACAAGACCCAGGATGAGATCGAGGCTCATGGGACAGCAAACAGAGCTGCTGACGTACCTGGTAGAGGCCCAGGAAAAGCATCTGGAGGACAGAGATGCCCCTTCCACCCCGCATCCCATGCTGAAGCACCTGCCTTCCTCACCAAGTCCCATAGCCTCCTCTTCCAGGTGCCCTAGGATGCCAGGGGTGAGGGGGAGTCAAGGTCAGCCTTGCACTCCACTCCCAAGGATGTCTCCTAGAACAGAAGCTATCATTTCCATGGCTATGATTGCTGAACAGGGAGATTGTAGTACGCCTCTTGCCCTTGCTCCCTACCCCCTCACCAGAGCTCATGCCTTGAACTGCTTTTCTATATCTGCTCCTAGTGTTTCCTAAATAAAAATATATTATTTCTGAACAACAGGATCTTTATTGCTCATGCTATACCAGGGGAGGGGAGGAGCTTTACAAACCAGCAGATGTAATGCAGGGGCACCTTGCTAAGAGCAACATACATGACTATCATATCACTGTCTGGTTATTCATGAAACTGGTTTTCAAAGCCTCTGTGGTTCTCAGTGCCCCTTAATGCTTCTTGTTGCCCTGGTGTCTAGCTGCTCATAAATAGCAGCTAAGCAATCTGCCTTGATCCCCCTCCTGTCAGAAAAATTTCACCGTTATTTTCACAAATATTATGGAGCTCACAGCACGCTGCCACAACAATGGGAATGTTGCTTTTGCTGAGGTCTAACCTAGTCAATAAATTGCTAAACCTTCCCTTTAAACATCCAAAGCACATTCTACCACCATTCTGTACTTGCTCAGCCTGTAGTTGAACTGCTTCTTACTGCTGTCCAGGCTGCCTGTATATGGCTTTGTGATGGACTGGGTCTTCAAGGATCACTTTTGGCATTTCAACATCACCAATGGTAGTTTTCTGATTTAGGAAGAAAGTTCCATCATGCAGCTTTCTGAAGAGATTGGAGCTCCTAAAGATGTGCCCGTTGTGCACCTTTCCCTACCATCCCATGTTGAAATCTGTGAAATGTCTCTTGTGATCCATCAGCACCTACAACACCATTTAGTACCCTTTGTGGTTTATGTATTCTTTGACAAGTGGGTCAGCTGCTAAGATAGGGATATGCATTCCATATCCCATTGTGGCAAAGCTATTCACTATGTCCAGCACATTTCCCAGAATCACTGCCCTTCCTAGAACTGTTGCCACTCTCTTCATAACTGTCAGAGGAGGTCTCATTCTGGTATTCCTGTGGTCAGGATTGGGGGAGAGGAAGAAAATTCGCAAACTTCCATGAAAGTGGCCTTACATGTGCAAAAGTCTTGCAGCCCCTGCTGATCATCCCATAGCTGCATAACTAAGCAGTCCCACCAGTCTGTGTTTACCCCAAGGCATGAGAATCGGTGTTCCACTGTGTCAACAGGATTGACTGCTGCCTGCATATGCTAATTGCTCCAATCAACGGTTTCATTCACATCTGTGTTCATGGCCTCCTCACTTCTTCCTTGCTCCAGTGGCTCCTTACATACTGTTTGCAATGCTGCCACAGCAGTTTGAAGTTGAATGGGGTCCATGCTTGCCCTGCCCTGCCATCTACATGGATAACCAGGGATAAAAGTGTGTGAAAAGATTATTTGCCATTACTTTCAAGTGGTGGTGGTGGAGGAGAAGGAGGAGATAAATGCATGATGGGAGGCTGATGACATCTACCCAGAACCATCCTGTGATGGGGTGTCTGCCTCACACTAGCCCTTTAAGGCCAAAACCTAGCCCTGGGAGAGGGCTGAGAGCAAACCCCCAGCTGAGGCTGATATTGCCAGTTAGGGCCCAGCTGTGGGCTGTGTAAATAAGGGTTCCAGGAGAGAGGAAGCGGGCAGACAGACTTGCTCTAGCTGGGGAGCAGGAAGGACCTGGCTGCTAAGGAAGCTTGGAGGCTTCCCAAGACAGAGCAGTGCTGGGGAAAGGCAGGCAGAGCTGGGGAGCTCTGGCCTGACATCACTCCCAGGCTGCAGGGCCTGAAGCAAGGCCTGAGTGTACTAGGGCTGCAGGGAGGCAGCCAGGATAGAAAAATGCGTGGGCCATTTCTGACTGCAGTTTGCCCTTGAGGCAAGGGCTAGATGAAGACTGGTAGTGGGTCACTGAGGCAAGGAGAGCACAGAGGGAATTGGGGGCTTCCCTGGGAGGGGAGGACCCAGAGTGCAGAGACAGATAAACACCCCCTCGGAAGGGGGCCGAGAGACAATGGAATGGGCACTGCTGGAGGGCAGTGTCCTGAAGGGGATGCCATGGTCTGGGAGTGCAGGCTGACGAGCTAATTCCCAGGGCTATCAGCAGGAGATGCCATGGTGGTGAGTGTGCCCTGTGACACACCCGCTGCAATAGTTTTGTCCCATCAAGCACTGCGAGCCTAATCCAGAATGCAAAGAGGAAGCAGGAACTTTGGGATAAGTACCCACAGTGCATCACTATCGGAGCTGAAGTTACCTATCCACGTCACTATCCGAGTGCGTCCTCAGTAACTTCAGTTCTTTCAACTTCATGCGCACAGTGAGGACATGTACCTTGACTTTACAAAATTGGGTGCTAAAAAATCAACATTAATAAATTGAACCTAATCTTGTAGTATAGTCACGGCCTGAATAAATTTAGCTAACCTGAGTTGAGAATGCATCCCCCCTCCTTGCAGTGGAGATGCACTCAAGGCTCATTTACACTTGAAACACTATACAAGTTGGACCAGGTTGGACTTCCCTGGTCCGGCACCTTTGGGACCTGACTGGTTCCCCATGAGGTATTTTGCCGGACCAGGGAGGTCATTTCTGGCCCCTTGCTACCAACTCTCCCCTCCCGCCCCCCACCGCCACTCTGGCCTGGCCCGATGGCTTCCTGACTGGCGCTTTGCTGCCCTGCCAACCCCCAGAGGCAGCTGCGCACCACGTCTCTCAGCTCTCCTGGGCAGGTATGTGCTTGGACTCTTGCGCGCACACACACACACACCCCCGGGCAGCTGCATGCCAGGTCTCTCTTGCCCACCCCCCCGGCAGCAATGCACCACCACTCTGGGCCCCCCTCTCTCTGGCAGCTGCACACTGGGGCTCTTGGCACTGCTGCTCCAGGTCCTACCAGGCCACTCCCACAGCAGCTACTGCAGCTCCTAGCCGTTCCCAGCAACCAGATGCCGGGTCTCCCAGCCTCACTGGGCAGCCCCGCTGCCATGCTGTGGGTAGTCTGCTGCCCTGCCCGGCCCCACAGGGCTCCCTACTGCTGGCCATCCACCAGGACACTATGGTCCTGCAACATCCATGCAGGACCACGGATGTTGCCACACGAGAGAGTCCCAGTTTAGGAAGTTTCAACCTGTGTCTTCAATTGCACCGCTCTAGGATTTCAGTGTAGGTATTTGCTGCAGTGATGGGAGGGGCTCTTCGGTCAATGAAGTTAATCCGTCTCCCTGCCATAAGGGCAGGAGACTGGACTTGACCTCTCAGGGTCCCTCCCAGTTCTAGTATTCTATGAGTCAAAAGGAGTTACTTAGGAGAGTAGGAGAATTCTTCAGTTGACCTCGCACAGCCTATGCCAGGGGTTAGGTCATCTCAACTACATTGCTCAGGGATGTATAATTTTCATACCCCTGAGAGTCATAGCTGGGTTGATTTAACTTTTGAGTGTAGACCTAGCTTAAGAGACATCATTCTCCCAAGTATCAGAGGGGTAGTTGCATCTGACGAAGTGGGTCTTTGCCCACGAAAGCTTATGCTCTAATAAATCGGTTAGACTATAAGGTGCCACAGGAAAAAAATCATTCTCCCAGTGGGCTTTCATTTATCTGTTATCTGAGTGGAAAGCACATAAACACTCAGTGCTACTGATTTACATGGCACTACATACAATTGCGTATCAGTTCATATATTCTGAAATAGTCTTGAAATAATATTATACTTCTGATACAGTCTATATCTTATAATATTTACCATTTGGAACTTTTCACTGAAAAGATATTACATTGTATACTGACTAAAGTGATACAAAGAGCTTTTAATTGTACAAAAATTGCTTTTTTTTATTTGGGCGTCTCAAATTGTTTATCGAACAATTTGTTTCTAGCCAAACTCCATTTTCTCAACACTGATGAATCTCTCACCAGCACTTAAGAGGAGCTTATAATCACGCTACATGTTTACACAATATAATTTACAAAATATAATACTATTGGGTTTATATATTGTAAATATTTTAATAACAAATCCTACAGAATTGGAAGTTTAACATTAATGTGCTACTCCTGCCAAAAGCAATCTATATGGAGCTGGTAAGGTTCCTACTGCAATCTGGAAGATTACATTCTGCTCTTTAATGCATTTCCTTTGTGTGCATGGTGGTCTTTCTCTAGCGTTGAGTAAAAGCTACTATAGATAGTCCATAGGCTATCTGGATACCTCCATTCTCATATCACTATTATTTCCCCAATCACACTACATTGTTCTGTCTATTTAGTGTTTTCTACCATTGTAATGGGTGTAGTATACGTATAAAATATAGCTGGGTATATTTATTATTTATTTTATTTATAAAATATAAAAATGTGGCCATCCTATGCTGTGGGCATGCAGATAAAAATACCTAGATTTTAAATACTCCTAGATTTTAATTAAACTACTTGCAGTACTAAACAGTTTTACCTACAACACCTCTTTTACCTGTGGCACCTCAGAGATTCTAACAAAAATATAGTATCATGAGCTTTCATTGGCAAAACCAGTGAGTATATATATATTTGTTAGTCTGTAAGGTGCCGCTGGCTACTCGTTTTTTAAAGTTACAGACTAAAAAGCTATCCCTCTGAGACTCGTTTCTAAGCATTCTTGAGAATTTATTGATTTAAAATGAGCTAAAAGAATTCCAAAAGTTTAACATTCCTGAACAATTTCAGAAAATTAGATCCATACTGGTTTGTTGATTACATTAATTGTTTTTATGGAATTTTTAAACTTTATCAGGTTTTTATTTTGTCTCTTGAATTAGATTGAAGTAGACTTCAGTGTTTAAGATAGTAAAAACAGATTTATTTTATAGCCATTTCACTTCTATTTGTAGTTTGAGCATTTAGTCATGAAATCCTGAAAATCTATTTCTGGGAACACAGATTAGATTAACAAATTTCTAGATGGATGGGAGGGCTTCATGGAAACTATGTAAACAATAGTTAAAAGAACGGTAGGTAGAACTGAGAGAGATACAGATAACCTTTGTTTCCAAACATAGGTTTTTTTCTTTTATTTTTCTCTCTATAATATGGATTTTTCTTACTTTTGAATGGCTAAGTATAGGAAATTCACTCCTCCCACACCCAGTCCCCCTGCATCAACTCACAGCATCCTCCCACACTCTGGACCCCTCATTTTGAGCCCTACTCCAGAGCCTAGAGGGCCTCACAAAATCTCATAGCCCCAGACCCCCAGAAGAGTTTATCCAGCCCTGACGATAATTGTCCAGAGGGTTCTTCATAGTGAAACACTGCTTGGGTGCACAGATTTTCCCATAAGACCATGTGTTGATTCTGCACCTACATTTGGGAATGCCAGTAACTTCCACTGGCTGTAATACCTTTATTCCTCTTCTGTTCTGAGTATTAAGCTCTGAAACAAAGCCTAGATTTTTCTGCCATAAAGGAGTCATCCAGACACTTTGTTTGATGAAGTCTTACCCATTTTCTGGAATGTGACATTTATTTGACTCACTTAGCAGAACAGAAGTAACCAAAAACAAAAAGTACCAAAGATCTCTTCTTCAGGTCCTATCTGTGCTGCTTCTGCTTGACATTAATAAAAACACTTACAAGAAAGAGGAACAAACTGTCCAAAGCATAGAAGAAATTTTTTTCATTACAGCTTATCTTCACTAGAGTCCTAACTATGAGCTGGCAGATCTCATGAATTCCCAGGGCCTTCAGGTTATGCTTTTCCAGCAAGGTTTGTTGTCAAAGTAACAAGGATCAGATGCCAACTAGACTCACTAGTTTAAACCCCTGCTGGTTTTATAGAAATCCTGAAGCAGATACAGGGATAATGTGTTTACTTGCCTTCAAGCAAACCAGATTACTGGTGACCTGGAAAGGTTCTCTCTGGAATCCTATTAGGTCAGTACATGCCATCACTCTAGGGCACGTTTGTTACTTACATCATTATACTGCAGGTTTGTTCTTTCTTTTAGAATATCTGTGTTTTGGGATCTTTGTATTATTGTAACTTAAAAGAAGAGATTTAGAATTGGAAGAGATGGGCTCTTGTGTTTTTACAGATGTTTAATAATAATTCAAGCCTTATGTCTGTCTTGGAACCACAAGAAAAGTTTTATGGGAAGCTGATTTGATTTTTCAAAGTATTGAATTTTTATGCTTGTTTTCCAAAGCACAGGGTGTTTTCATTTGAATTTAATAAATTAAACTATCTGCCTTGTTTTCTGTTGCAGAATGGGTGCTTCAGACAACATATACAAGGGTCGGAGCACTTTCATGGAGGAACTGACAGATACAGCAGAGATAATAAGAAAAGCAACCTCAAGTTCACTAGTAATATTGGATGAACTGGGGAGAGGGACTAGCACACATGATGGAATTGCTATTGCTTATGCTACACTTCAACATTTTATTAAAGATGTAAGTGTTTAATGTGTCATGCACTTTTAAATATATTTGTATCTGTATTCTGGGGAACACTGAATGGTATGCTATGCACATCTGGAAGGATATTTTTTTTCCTTTGTGGAGCAGTGTGCCTGTATTCAGCTTCAAAATGAAGAACTTTGAAAGAGAGGACAGCCGTAGTAAATGGATGATGTAAAATATCATACGTGTGTATCTTTTGCTGTAGGTGGGACCATTGACACTTTTTGTTACTCACTACCCCTCAGTATGTGATCTAGAAAAGTTATACCCAGAACAGGTTGGGAACTACCACATGGCCTTCCTGGTGAATGAAGAAGAAAGTGAACAGGAAAAAGGTACAGTATTAAATGTGTCTGAGATTACTAGTTTTACAGATATAAAGATACTGGGGGGGGGTGCCCCTTGCTCACTATGCACAGCAAGCCCCCTGTCTGTGGGGGTAGGCAGCCCCATCCTCTCACCTCCCTCCCCGGCAGCTGGAGAGGGGGCCAGGACCATGCCAGCCCCAGCCTCGTGGGTCTCCCCCCCAGTCACCAGGGAGGGGAGGACTGGGGCTGTGCCGGTCCCTGGGGGTAGGTAATCCCAGCTCTTCCCCCAGCCGCCTGGGAGTACCAGGACCACGCCAGATCTGGCCTCCTCCTCCCTTTCAGCTGCTGGTAGGCAAGGCTGGCTCTGCCTCCAACCCTGGCCTCTGGACTCCTTTCCCGGTCCCCCACCCTTTTCCCCAATTGCAGCCAGCCCCAGCTTCTCCAACCCCCTCCTCGATTGCAGCCCTGGCCTCTCGCCCCCGCCCCCCCTGGTCACAGCCAGCCCCAGCCTCCCTCTCCCCCCCCCCCCCCGACTCTGATTGCAGCTCTGTCATCCCACAGGAAAATCTTTTTGAGATAGATAGATAGATAGATAGAGATTTAGGGATTTAAACACAAATATGAGGCAGATGTCTGAATCCACTAGACTGCTACAAGAATGTCAAGCTATATTTTAAATCTCTTGTTTGCTTGAAAACTGAAAAAGGTTTATTTCTTTGTTTTATGATTAAGTAGCCTTAGGATATATTGTTGTTTATTTAAATTGTAAATACATCAGAACAGGGACCTTTGGCATTCTTATTTGTATACACAGCATCTAACACATTTTGAACACCAGATTTTAAAATATTATGCATTGTTATTTTTGTGATATTCTCAAGCTAGCTGGTTTTAAAAGTGTGCTCAAATAATTGTAATTATTTCAAAAACTCACACTGGCATATGTGCACATAACTTTTCCGTGGGGGCCATCAATGAATTTCTTAGGTGTAGAATTTGGCCTTAGTGTTATGTTTCATTTAAATAACAGGAAATGAGAATATATGCATTTTGAGCACTGATTGTCTAAAGTTATGCCCCAATTGGCTGATGTTTTTAATGATGTCATACCTACAGTGATGTTCCTAATGAAGAGAATCACCTGCTTGATAATCAAAATATCTCATTCACAAAAAAATCAGTATTTAAACTTTGTGGTCTGGTGATCAGGATGATGAGATATTCTCATTGTGTTAATGAGATAAGAAGGAAATTGATACTAAATTTTTCCTCCTCTTTGAACATGGAGCTCATTCTTCATATAGTGCATGCTTTATTAACTTTCTAGATAGCAGTGTTAGTTGGTTTGAGCATGCACCTTACCTGTATCTTCATGCTCCCTCTTCTGAAAACATATAAGGGGTGTAGTCCTACCACTCCACCTCGACCATAGGCTATGAACAGGAGCATCACAGCCTCTATTGCTACTTGTTTATCTTTGTTATCTTCAGGTTTCAACTGAGTTGGACCTTACGGCATATTTTGCAAAGTTTTGGCTTGGCTCAGCCTTGATTTTATGCTCTGTTAAGTCTCCCCTTCTTTTGTCATGCTTTGGGATGGCAGAGGCCATTGCACTGAGTTCAAAACAGCACTCAAAGGCTGAGTGAATCTGAGCTTCGCTACTGCAAGCTCCTTGTTATTTTCCAAAGAAAAGAGGAACAACTGAATGCAATCATTGGGGTTCAATTTCTCTTGTGCATTCTCGGCACGCAGCCTGAATAAGTGGGTTATGTGCTGGAGAGTGCTACAGGGACAAAGGAAGGGAATCATCATGGTTTCAACAGCTGTGATGATGCTTGTGCTCTCATCTGAACTTTTAGGAAGACAGCCCTAATCCGTAACTAGAAGACTTACCTGGTGTTGCCTGGGTCCTTCAGGGCAGGGGGCTGACAGTGTGGGGCAGGGATGGGCAATAATTTTTTGCTGGGGGCCACTTCAGAAATTTTTGAAGTGGCCCTGGGCCACACTGGAAGGGGCAGGGACTTCAAGAAGAAGAGGCGGGGCCACGATGTGTCCTTGCTTCCTCACCCACAGACCATGATTGATCTGGGAGTGGGGGAGTGCCTTTGAACTCCCCCAAAGGTTTCCCCTAGGTGCCCATGCCCCTGGTGGTGGGAGGAGACTTTGTGTGTTCCTCTTCCTGCCCCCAGGCCAGTCAAGGAGTGTGTGGCGCTTCTAAGCACCGTGTGTACCTTGCAGGGCAGGGCCAGAGTGGAGGAAACTTTGCATGCTCCCCCCACCCCCAGGCCAATCAGGGCTTGGGGGAAGGGGAGCGTGTGAAGTCTCCTCCTGCCCTGCTAGGAGCCACACACTTCTGGCAGGGCGGAGGAAACTTAATTCTCTTCCCCCCGCCCCCAAACCTTAATTGGCCTGGGAGTGGGGGGAAGCGGCAGGGCCTCTGTGGGCTGGGTCAACCTGCTTGGCGGGCCAGATCCAGCCCACGGAGGCCCTTTTGCCCACCCTTGGTGTGGGGAATGCAGGAGTCAGGGCAGGAGGCTGGGGCATGAGGGTTACAGGAGTGGGGTTGGGTGGTTAAGGAGGGCCTCAGTAAAGGGGGCTAGGGCTGTGGGGGGTGTGAGAATGAGGTTTGAGCAAGTGAGGAGGAGTTCAGGGCAGGGGCTCCCATGTGGCAGGGGTCTTCTCTCCCCCTCACCTGACTGTCAGGGGCCTTCTCTCCTCCCCACAATTCCCTCTGGCCAGCAGGGGCCTTCTCCCTCCCCTCCAGAAGCCTCCTCCTAACCAGCAGGGGCCTCTCCCCCGCCCCCCAGTGCTGCGGCCAGGGCCAGGGAGACGGAGAAGGGTTTGGGGCAGGGGGGCTACTTACCCAGTCTGGTGGCAAGAAGGATAATGAGCTTCATCCTAGCGATGTTAGCAAATAGTCGTTTAAACGATTAACTGATAAGCTTGGGCTTATCAATTAATCCAAATGACTACATGAACATCCCCTCCCCCGCTGCCTCTGTATAAAATGCAGCAGTGTGGGTGGCAGGCAGGAGCCAGTCTGCTCAGGGAGCATTTTAGTAACTGTGTAACCACTAAAAATTATTGCTGCTGCACAATTACTAAAATAACCAATATCTAACATCCTTAACTTATCCTCAGCTGGCCATTGTCTTGGTGGTGCAGCTGCCCCCAGTGGTGTGTCTGCCCTGCGCTCCCTGCCCCCAGTAGCCACTCTCAGTATTGCATGCCCCCTCCCTTTCCATGTTATTGAAAACAGTCCCATTACTGGCACTTGCCATTTTCCTGTCACAACCAAACCCTGACCTTGCTTTAAGTTAGGATAAGAGGAAGCTACATACCAAATTTGGTGGTTCTAGTTATTACTGTTTAGGAGGTGTTCTTGAACAAACAGACTCATGGATAGACAGATGCACATTTCTAAAATACATAGAGTTATAACTGTAATTTTAATTCCACCATCCCCACACTCTGCTCTTTCTCAAATTAAGCCCATTGGCGTCCAGAGAGCCTTTTGGTGTGAGAGCCCTTTGTGAACAGATCCTGGCACTTTCTCCACTCCTTCATATCTGTTCAGGGATATTGAAGAGATGTGATATTATGGTTCAGAGAACTATTTAGTTTTATCCATTTAAATTGTACACTAAGGGTATGTCTGCGCTGCTTATTAGTTATGGCAGCATGTCAAGTAAGTACATTGCATATTCCACTAGCCCATGAAAATGTAGCCGTGTAGCTGGTCAGGCGCTACTTAGGTGGGTAAAGACACATCTGAACCTTTAGGGTACATATTGTACACAACTCTCTGCATGCCCAAGCATTGCCTTCTCTGTTTACACTGCTGTTTTTAGCAAATGCATTCCCCTGCCACAGCATTTTACTGATGTATGTGGAGATACACTACGGCAAGATGAAGCCTGCTTTTCATTGTGATCTGTAGCTACATATACCCTATATGTTGCCAGGTACAGTTTTCAGTGTAAATGTAGCCTGAGTTATTGTTGGTATCCTTGCCAGCCTTACAAAGAGATAGGGCCCAATTCTGCAGTCTCTCCCCCTACATAATTTCTCCCTTATCAAGCCCCAAATGAAAATAAAGCTTTTGGAAAGGGGCTATGCAAAGTATACTAACTAGGTAGGAGACATTTTGGTAGCTATGCAAAGTATACTAACTAGGTAGGAGACTTGATATAATCCATCATCTTTTGGCTAAATGTTCTTTGTAGAGTAGTTAAGGAAGAAACATGAATTGCAGGGATAATATGTTATGTCAACTTAATCTTAAGGACTTTGTATTCTATTGATACAATAGTGATTTTTTTTTAATTTATTCTCTAGGATCTGAAGATGAAGAGAATCCTGAATTTATCACTTTTCTTTATCAGATAACTAGAGGAGTTGCTGCAAGGAGTTATGGACTAAATGTTGCTAAACTAGCAGATGTTCCTGAAGAAATCTTAAAGAAGGCAGCTCACAAATCAAAAGAGCTTGAGGGATTAGTGAATATGAAAAGGTCAGAATAATTGTGATGTATTTTTCTGTGTGTAATTAAACCTTGAGATGTGAGTAGGGGAGTTTTTCCCAGTAAATGGGGTATCAAAAAGAGCATTAAAAGCTACAGTAGACACACTAAAATAATTAAAAAATGAAAATAGTCTTGAAAAAATGTATGAAATTATGCTGTCCTTTTAATTCAAATCTTTATAAATTAAATAATTGAAATTAGTTATGTATTCAGTCACTCTATCAAAAGATTATACTATTTAAAATATGTGGTATATTTTGGGGTTTTTTTTTTACAATTTGAACTAGTATGAGCAGAAACAATTTTGATTTTTTACAGCGATTTATAAAAAGCTAACTTGTTCTGAAACATATATTTTTACATTTTCTTCAGGAAGAAAATATATAATGTGATGTCTACTTATATAACTTTTTTATTAACAGGTACCAAAATGATTTGCTGATGTTTTGAAATGTTTAATCCAGATATTTTTAATTCAGAAAGTAATTTCAATTTGTTTACTTAACACATAAGCTACATTTGCTAGCTGTTTATAAAAATAGAGAAGGACCCTGATGAGCTTTGTTACTTACATAATTAAAAGTAAATCTTTGAATTAGCTTTGATAAACCTCAAAACTTTACATTTTCCAGAAATTTAGGAACTTTAATGGTTTTGCTAATATTGAACTTCAAATATGAACTTTATATACACTATATGTAAATAGTACATTATATAGGACTGACCCTTTAAGAAGAAAAGCTTAAAAAACAACAAATAGTCTAGTAGCACCTTATAGACTAACAAAACATGTAGATGGTATCATGAGCTTTCGTGGGCAAAACCCACTTCTTCAGATGACTGGAGTATAGTAAGTCCAGATCCAAGAATAAATAAGAGAAGGAGGGGGAGGGGTAAAGAAGGAAAAAGGGGAGGGGAGGAAGAAAAAGAGAAACAGTGAGTCAGATAGTTATATGAGGCTGTTAAGAACCATTAGCACCTCCATTGTTTGTTTGTCAGTGTTTCTCAACCTTTTTTTATAAAGTACCCCTTTTTCAAAAAAAATTATAAGTATCCCCAGTACCTACAGTTTTCAGACGCACCATTTTTTTTTATCATTGCAACACATTTGTTTAAACAACTTAATCGTAGCTGGGCGGGCGATGAAATGTTTGGGTGTAAAAAGTACAAAAATAATAAAGCACTGTAAAACTTAAAACAAAAATTCAGTTTTCTCCAAATTTCAGTTGTGTTGGCGTACCTCCCACACTTCTCTCGAGTACCCCTGAGGGTAATCATACCACTGGTTGAGAAACACTAGTTTAAATCATTAAAAGGTGGAAGATAGTGTGTGAGCCATCCTCTATCCAGGTTCAGACCATTAGCATAAGAATTAAACTTGTGAATGAAGTTAAGTTCCAATCCTTCTCTGTGTATTTGGCTTGTAGAATTGGTCTGAAACAAAACGGCGACTTGGAGATCCATTAATGAGTGTCCAGGAAGATTTAAGTGTTCCCCAACAGGTTTTTGCCTCTGACACGTCCTCCAAGCATGGCACAACATCACACAAGATTGTTGTGTACTCAAGATAGTGCATTCTAGGTACTCTATCCCATTAACCTCACTCACGCTTTCCCTTTACCCTTCCCCATCCTTCTTCAGAAACCCTTCTCACATGTACCTGTTCTGAACAGAGGTCCCGAACTTGCTCCAACAGTTCCACCGCAAGACATAGGGAAAGGGTTCTACTTCCACTATTTCCTGACCCAAAAGAAAAATGGAGGATGGTGGCCCATCCTAGATCTGTGATGACTCAACATGTCCATACATTCCCAAAGATTCAGGATGGTCACTCTTGGTACGATAATACCTGCACAGGAACAAGGGAGACTGGTTTTCAGCCCTTGACTGGGAAGGAAAGGCTAGTTCAGACCGCAGCAGTGTACTCCTGCTTTGAGTCCTGTGACAGGCTATCCACTCTTCCTTGCTCTGTGGCGATGGTGTTTAGGGGAGGGGAACATCCTGATATCAGCACTTTCCTCTCCCCACTCTGCACAGCCAGGAGGAGGATCCCAGGAGCTTCCTGAGCAATGTGGTTCAAAATGGGGGAGGGGTGCCTGAACACATGCTGCCAATGTGTGTGGCTCTGCTAATCAAGTGCACGGCATTTGAATCGCTCTTAGGCAGTTGCCATACCATGCAGGTTAGAGGGCACATAGACCTTGAGACCCCTCTTTTGGGTTAGCAGTTGCATTTTGAGAAATACTGATCTCTCCCCAAAATATGTCTAGTATAGGGCAAAATTACACAAAAGGCCTGATGTCATAGGGGAGACAAGATTTTGTGGTCTGCATTGCATTTTTCATGGCTGTGAATTTGGTTAAAGACTACTGTGTAAAGAGAAGACAATTTAAAGTAGCAACACAGTGTTGTGACCTAACCTTAGTTGGAGTTAGTAATGTTAATTCTGCCTCATCTGAATTTTCCCAGTTCACATAATTAAGCTTACATAGTCATCCTTTTAAGAGAACTTTGCATATGTAGGTTTTTTAAAAAGGAAAAGCAAAAGTAAGGGTTTATTTGTTTTAAACCCATCACCATGCATTACCGCCAAGAGTTGAGCCATGCTCCTTCAGTACTCCAGCACACCACAGCATTCTGCCACCTGAATTACAGAACTAACTACACTAGCTGTCATCAGGAGAAAACTGTTATCCGATATTGGGCAGCCTCTCGACAACAGCAATCTAAGAAATGGAAATATACAAGTGACCTCATTTACAGACAACTTAGACAAACAGAAAATCACAGTGGGCTCTTTCTGTGAGGCAGTGTGGCTAATCAGGTGGGAGTTGGGTTCCCATATTAGAGACCAGGGTTCTGCTCCCAACTTATGAAACCTTTCAGTGAGGTATGAGGTTTTGCTTGTGAAAGGTACAAAATTAGCACCAGTAGTGAGTCTTGGACTCAGACTTATGCTTTCTGATGCAATGCCCAGCGTCCTAATCAAAGGAATATATAAGTGAGTGTCAACCTCCAGATAATCCATTTGTCTGTTTGGATTTTGTGCTAATGGTAAATGTTCAAGTGAGACAATAGGGCATTGCATATACACTGCCATAATGTTGTGGGATTTTGGTATGCTGCCAAAAACAAGCTCAACCCTGGGAACTACAGATAGAAAATAGCGATATTCAACAATTTGCATCTCTGCCTAATCGGTATGGAATTACATGGTGACAGCAAAAGGCTCCTCTTTGCCTCCAGAATTATTCCCCTGCTAAACGTCAAAAGTCTTTCTGTAAACCACTGGGAAATCAGAGTTCTTCAAAAAATGTCACAAGCATTGTTTTAGACCTTTCCCTCTGGAAGGAAGTGTTAAAAAGTTGAGAGATCAAGTATTAGGAGATATAGGGTAATAATTGAAAGCTGAACCTTAACACTGCAGTGGTATGTATATGTCTTAGCATTTTTTTCTTGATATTGTATAGCATTGTTTTTGTCAAATGATAGAATAATTAATAATGTTAATAAACTGCAAAATGGAAGTTGCGCTATTCAGTATTACATACAGTCCGCGTGCTGTACTGCTGTGTAATTTGGACTCTTCATAATTTAGGAAGATGTACATAGTATTATAATTTTTGTAAAATGTTCAGTCTTTGTTTTGATGTTTATGATGTTTCATCAACATCACCTATTTTAAAACAACTAAGAACCTTATTGTGCAAACTTCAATTTTAATATGATCTAGGGAGTGAGTACACATGTTGCTGTATATCTCTTGCATATGCTTTGCAGATAACTTCCCTTTTATTTCATTCCTTCAAAAATTTGGGGTCTGAAGTAATGTGTATAATCTCAGCCAAAATTACCAAAATGTCATTTGATTGCATACCATAGGAAGTTTTCCATTAGTATAGAATGTAATTCTTTCTTCCAGTTTTTACTTTTTGATAAAAACATTTTCTTCCAGATATATCTGTTCATGCCTTTCATTTCAGTTTTATAATCCTACTAGTATCAGAGTATTTTGCAGATGCTCCTACCCAGGAATGAGACGTTAACCATTTTTAGTGATAGTTTTGTTGTTTTATAATTCTTAGAACTATATGAAAATTGATGATTCACTATAGCATCCCCATTTCTTTAATTTGCAACATTGTTGTGTTACGCTCTTTGTCAGGTACAAAAGCTTTATTGGACTGATGAACTCTTTTGAGATTTCGTAGGCTGGTGCCTTGATCTACCATGCTGTTCCCTGTTCTAGAAAGGCTATATCTGAGTGTCCCCTGTTGGATCTGTTTTCCTTCTTGTAGTTAAATGTTAATTGGGCCAGAAAAAAAAGCAACTCTATGTCCTAGTGGTTAGAGCATACATCTAGGATGAGACTCAGGTTCCAGTTTTTGGTCTGAGTTGAGAAACCTATTTTAAATATCCCTATTATTTGATCTGCAGCATTACTTTGTGTGAAAAAAAAAATAATGAACTGATAGTAATTAGATCTTAGGAAATGGTTTTCCTGTCCTATGATAGTTTTTGAGATTTCAAAATTTTTCCATTCTGTGTCAGAACAAAACTGAGACTTTTTCATGAATCAGTATAACACCAACAGGTGGACCCGAACCTGGGACCTTTGGCGCTTAGTGCTTGATCTCTACCACTTACTTGCTAAAAGCTTGCTCTCAGCTAAGGTTGTAGAGGAAACTCATGCTTTCTCTCTGTAAGTGGCCTAGGTGCTACTAGATGGGACAGTGCACCACACCCAGAAGGTATGTGGGTTATATCAGCATTTTCTGACCAAAAAAACCCCCTCCCTCTCTGTTTCTAATAGTAATATTAAATATTGTGAATATTTACATTTTAAAATGAAACGTTAAATAAAAGAAAGCACTCATATTTTTGATAGAAAGATTTTTCTAAAATAGTGCAATATAATCAAATATGCATATTTTATTTGTTGTTAGATACATCTTCTTCTGTTAATATAATTCTTACCTGCCATATAGGGTCTTGGGCAATTGACAAGAAGTGGTTTCTTCCCAGTGAAGTCTAGTATGCTCCCAGCTGCTTCCTATCTGGAAATGTGGACATAAACTTGAAGATCAAAATTAGATCCTTATATGTCACTATATTGTGCTACCACTAGATCTACACAGTCAGCTGACTCATCATTTTTTTTTCTATACCTCCTAGTATGCTATGTGTGAAAATGAATTGGATATTGTCTATCCAAACTTTCCACTGAGGACTTCACTAGCTTTTCATATTTGTGTGAAATATCAGAAATTCCTTCTCACTCATTTAAAATATCTTGCTGCTATTAATTAGTTTCCTCTTACTGTCTTTCTTGGGCATCAAAAAATTAAAGAAAAAATAATTGGATGTATTTGTTTTCTTACAAATTATGAGACTAAATCTCAGATTTCTTCCAGTCTCTAACAAGTGCGTATTTCAGCAGTGAAAGTACTGCTATTGAATGACTATTGGTATTGGTTTTTAACATTCTTAGCTATGTAAAACAAATTCTTATTTCTCTTCTCTTCATTAACTTATATTGTGTTCAGACAGTCCTTAGTTCCATATGTTTGTTGCTTTCTGTAGGTTTGTTGCTTTCTTAGCAGCCTCATGAAAATAATTTGTAGCATTTCATGCACTTATCATAGCAGTGACCAAAAATATTAAATATGTACTGTAGAATATTTTAGCCATATATTTAATTGGTCATAGTTAACACTATGTTTTTACCTATTGGACTATTTTACTTTTGAGTTCAGCAGTCTTGCTCCTCGGTGTTTTCAGTGGCTAATGTATTTAAATTTATAAATATGTCAGTGTCATTTTGATTTTTGTTTTTCAGAAAAAGACTAAAATCTTTTGCCAAAATATGGACTATATGTGATTCCCAGGAACTACAAAAATGGAGTATGTGTGAAACTGGAGATGATTGAATAGACCATTTTAATGCATCAGATCCTGCGTAATTGAGGTCTGAAGTAATTAACAAAATATGAGCACTTCAGAATACTACTGTACAGAGTAATGTATTTGGACAATGTGCAATTTCACATACATTAAGTGGACTGTAAATCTATATGGTGTTTACCCTTTGATAATAAGAAACATCATAATGTACTCCATATTTAGTTTTTAAAGGTAGGATCATTTTATGGATTCTCTCTACCCTATCCCTTAGTTATATTTAAAAATAAATAAAAAAGTGTGAGGTGACTATTTGCATTTGATAATTTACAGTGTGATTGGAAAATACAAATAATTATGTTTGTAAATTGTTAGAAAATCCTTTTATTACAAATAAAATGATGGCTTTAAAGATTTTTGTACTTTGATTTCTGAAGAAATTAAATATTGATGTGTGTGTGTTCTGGGAAATTTTAATTCAGCTGTTCATTCTGTGTATCTGATTGTAGTGATAGGCACATCTTCATATTAATACACCACATTATTTTGCTTTTACTTTTGATTCGGTAGTATAAAGGTCATTGTCAATTTGATTATTTTTATACTGGCTAATTTTTAAAATTATTCATGATTCTGGTAAAGCACCCTTTAAACAATGTTTAAAATTAAACATTAATTTTTTAGAAAAAGTGTGCATTGGGTACAGATATAAGGGAGTTTTTCTGCTTCTCATGCTTGTAAAAGTGTTATCAGCAGACAACAAACAACTGCGCCAATGTGCTCACTTTTCTTTTCCATGCTCCCAATGGTTTGTTGCCTCTTCAGTGTCTACTTCAGTTTTACTGCTGCTATTGGCTCTTTCTGGCAGAGTCTTTGAAAAGACTACATCTAAGTTTCTCCTAGAGCATTGTGCGAGAGTGATATTAGCATGTTAATGCATAGAATAGTGAGGGAGCAACCAAGTCCAAAACTGTGCAAGTAGCAATCCATAAAGTCCTGTTGATTGGACAGAGCAAAACTGAAAAAGAAAAAAAAATTCTTTTAAGCTTTTTGAGTTACAATGATCTTAGATGTTTCAGGTATAAGAATAAGTTTGCAGATAGAAATATGATTTGAGTTGGTGTCCATTTGGGGAAAAAAAAGTTATTGCCACTGTGAAAATAAAGTGCATAAATCCAGATAAAGTTCATTTAAGATTTAGTAAAATATGCATGTTTACTATACTTATAAAGCTATTTTATTTCTATAAATCTCCACTAATTTTGTTAAACATCTTATTATTTTGGACATTTGCTGTGAGAAAAAGAACAAAATGCATTTTGTCAATTGTAAAAACTGCTGCTGAGAACCTGCCTGATTATAGTCGCAAGAATAAAAAAGAATCCATGTTTTTTTTAAATAATACATTTTAAATGTATCTTAAAATGACTGAAATTGTACCATCTTGCCAGTGAACATTATGGTTCTTACATTGTAAAGAACTAATGTAATCCCAAGATGCACACAGATTTTTGTACATTTAAAAGCAACTGTCAACATAACTCATGAAAGATTTTTTTTTTAGTGTTGAATCATGCTGCAGCTTACAAAGCATCCTCCAAAGGTTTTACAGAAGCACTGCTGAGTTTGAATACTGAAATAGCAATAGTCAACATAAGCTTTACCCCTCATCTGTGGCTAAACAAGGGGATCCCATCCCATCCTCACAAACAATTGCTAAAGTAACCCATGCGCTTATCACATCCCAACTGGAATGTTTACCTAGGTCTGGATAAAGATGTTCATAAATAAGCTTACATATGTTGCATAACAGAATGTACAATAGCTCGTCTTGGAAACAGGACGCGCTAAAGAAAGTATCTTTGTGCCAGAGTTCCGTAATCTGAATGTGGTTTCCCTTTGGCTTCTTGATCTACTTCAGTGTTCTGGTCTTGATCTATAATAAAGCCATTTATGGATTGACTCAAGCTATGTCAAAGTTCATTTCTCCATCTAGGACCCATCGTGACAGTTACAATCATCTGGCACATGTTGACTAATAATAGGTAAAATCTTCAGGAGCCAGAAAAACAACTGTCAGAATGCAGGCCCAAGACTCTGAAATATCGTGCTAACACAGATGAATTAGGTGCATTAACAATTTTATTTCCACTCTTATTTAGAAGACTGACATTTCAATCCACAAATAGCACCACCTGCCAGTATCCTCTCCACTGGTCCCCACTGTGGTAGACAAAGCCAAAAGGAACTCAGCCTACTCCGAAAGCACCACAACTATCTCAGGAATCATATTATAGAAGCTCTGATGTGGCAAAAGCGAATAAAGAAGACTTAGTTATTCTTTCCCATAACACAAGGACTAAGGCTCACCAAATGAAATTAATAGGTAGCGGGTTTTAAATAAACAAAAGTAATACTTTTTCACATAATGGACAGTCAATTTGTGGATTACTTGCCAGATGATGTTGTGAAGGTCAGGACTGTAACAGGGTTAAAAAAAAAAATTCATGGAGGTTAAGTCCATCAATGGCTGTTAGCCAGGTTGGGCAGGGATGGTGTCTCTAGCCTCTGTTTGCCAGAAATTAGGAATGGGCAAAGGGGAAGGATGAGTTGATGATTACTGTTCTGTTCTTTCCCTTTGAGGTCCCTGGCATTGGCCACTGTTGGAAGACAGTATACTGGGTTAGATGGACCTTAGGTCTGACCCAATATGGCCGTTCTTAATTGTTACCAGTCTGCAGACTCTCTTTGTTACAGGAAGATAGCTTGTTCATAGAGTTTAGAACCAGAAGTTACCATTATCTAGTCTAACCTCCTGGATGTCATAGGCCATTACATTTTACTCAGTTACCTGCATGTTGAGCCCATTAACTTGTTTTGGCCAAAGCATGTCTTCCAGGTCTTATTAGTAGATATCAGAAGACTAACCCACCACTTTCCATCATAGTTTTTTCTAGCGGTTAGTGGGATGTCATAGCAGGAATTCACTATAGACCACCTAACCAAAAAAAAAAAAAAAAAGCCCAACAAAAGCATCCAAAACACAGGACTCCGTGATGATAGAGGCCGTCAACCATGCAGATTATCTGTTGTGTAAATAGTACAGCAAGGCAAGTTCCTGGAATGTATTGGATGCAATTTATTAAAGAAGATGGACAAAGCAATTAAGTACAGACACTTCTGGATTTGGCTCTGACAAACAAGGAGGATCTAAAGATGGAAGGCAGTGTGGGTGAAAGTGGTCATGAAATTATAGTTTGTGATTCTAAGGAATGGAAGAAGGGAAATTAACAGAATAAAAGAGTAGACTTTAAGAAGTCAAACTCTAGCAAACTCGAAGAACTGGTAGGTAAGATCTTGTGGAACCAAGACCAAAAAGAGCTCAGGAGATTTGGCAGTTCTTTTAAAGAATCACATTTAAGGGTAGAAGAGCAAATTATACCTATTTTCCCTACACTTTGGAAGTATGTAAGAGGCCATGCTAGCTTAACCAACAGATCTTCAATGACCTGATGAAACAAACAAAAACAAGTCTTAGCAAGGGAGCCATGTTAATCTGTAACTTTAAAAATAATGAGCAGTCATTTTGACACTTTAAAGACTAACAAATATATTAGGTCATGAGCTTTCATGGGTAAAACCCACTTCATCAAATGAGTTGGAGGGTATATATAACAACAGAATCCAGGGTATATATAACAACTGTGACAGGGTCAGAACAGAAGGTTATAAAAAAGTAGAGGAGAGGAGATATATAGGCCTCAGACTGAAGAGATCCTTGCTCCCAGAGTAACAGGGAGGGGCTGGTTTAGAACCAGCAGAGGCAATCAGGCAGTGGAACACCTGGGGCTAACTGACCAGGCCTGCAGACCAGCCTAGGCTAATTAGGACACCTGTGGGTAATTAAGAAAACCAGTTCAGACTGGCTATAAAAGAAGCTTGCTGGCAGTTGTAGGGGCATACAGCTGGGAGGAAGGTAGAAAGCACCCCTGGAAGAAAGAAGATCACAAGTAGGAGGACGAACTAGAGAGAAGGAAGGTGTCAGGAAGTAGTCCAGGGGCCTTGGAGCTGTCTTATAGCAGGTGTTTGGGATTCACATAAGCAGCTACTATCACAGGGTCCTGGGCTGCAACATGGAGTAGAGGGTGGGCCCAAGTTCCCCCCCAACACCTACCTCCCCATTTCAACTTGGGGAAAAGGACTATGGAGTTTATTCTCTGTTTTACCATATGCTAGCCAATGATGAAAAGTAGTCAACAAACAGCAAATTAAAGCCCTGGATGTCATGCCTAAAATTGTGGGTTGCTATGAGACTCTGAGGCAAGCAAATCCACCAGGAAGTGCTGGACCCACAGAGTTTTCATAGGAACTTTGTCACACAGCAAAAGCAGTTATTTGTCAATTGTAGGACCAGTGTTAATGATGCTAACTGAATCAGTCTGGATGTGTCCCATCCATAGTATTTGATGTAGAAATGCGAATCTCAAAGGTGGGGGAAATTGCTTTTGTAGTTCATTAACCAGTTAATATCTTTATTCAAGGCCAAGTTGATAGTGTCGCACTTGTAAATGAACTCCAGTTCAGCTGTCTCCCTTTGTAATTAGGTGATAAAATTCCTTTGTAGAAGAATGGCATTTACTTTTAAATCCACTGTTGAATGCCCAGGGAGATTAAAATGTTCCCCCACAGGTTTATGTGTTACTATTACTGATGTCTGATTTGTGTCTATGTATCACACTCATTTAGGAATCTACCCTGCAATAACTCCCATTGCCAATTCTGTCCAAATATCTATATAAAGTAACAACATCACAGGACCTAACCACATAAGACACAACATCAGTGGCTCGTACAACTGCACATCCATTAATACACAGCCGGTCCCCGAGTTATGAACGCGTTACGGACCAAACGCTTGGCCGTAACTCGGAATGGTCGTAACTCGAAACCATTGAGTTACGTTGCGACCGTGCTGTTCATAAGCGCGGGTCGCGTTTGTAACTCGGAGCCCGCATTTACGACTGCTTTGGTCGTAAGTGCGGATGGTTGTAAGTCGAGGTGGCTGTAAGTTGGGGACCGGCTGTATGCCATCAAGTGCCAGCAATGCCGCTCTGTCATGTATATTGGCAAAACTTTGTGTCTGCAACAAAGGATAAATGAATGCCAGAAGAGCACTAAAGACTTTTATCAAGCATACAGAATCCACAAAAAGAGAGGGCGCTCTGTTTACTTCCTTTCACCCAAGGTATCAGGCCTTAAATTATCCAAGCTAGTAACCCTGGCCAGATGGCAGAGAAGGCATCTGGCATGCTTGTACTAGAAGGAATCAAGGCATATTTCACAAGATCCTTGGTATCTCATAGGGTGAATCAGAATGTGCTTCTGCTGCAGAGATCTTTAGAGAAGCAACATAGATTCCGTGAAGAGGGAGAAACAATAACAGGAAATGTGGCAATGGCAGAGGTGCTTAATGAGTTGTATGTTTCGGTTTTCAGCAAGAAGATGGATGATGACAGGATGCCTAACATAGTGAATGCTGGTAGAAATGGGGAAGGTTTAGAAGTTAAAATTAAAAAAACATTACTTAGGTAATTTTAGGTTAGATGCCTGCAAGTCACCAGGGCCTGATGAAATGCATCCTAGAATTCTCAAGGAGCTGATAGAGGAGGTATCTGAGCCTTTAGCTATCATCTTTGAAAAATCATGGAAGTCGAGAAAGATTTCAGAAGACTGGAAAAGGGAAAATACCATGCCCATCTATAAAAAGGGAAATAAGAACAACCCTGGAAACTACAGACCAGTCAGTTTAACTTCTGTGCCAGGGAAGACAACGGAGCAAGTAATTAAGGAATTCCTCTGCAAACATCTGGAAGATAATAAGGTGAGAGGTAACAGCCAGCATGGATTTGTAAAGAACAAATCATGTCAAACCAATCTGGTAGCTTCCTTTGATAGGATATCAAGCCTTGTGGATAAAGGAGAAGCAGTGGATATGGCATACCTAGACTTTAGTAAGGCATTTGACATAGTCTCGTATGACCACCTTATCAATAAAACTAGGAAAATACAACCGAGATGGGGCTAAGATGGGTGCATTACTGGCTGGATAATCATTCTCAGAGAGTAGTTATTAACGGTTCACAATGGAAGGGCATAACAAGTGGGGTTCCACTGGGGTCTGTTTTGGGATCAGTTCTGTTCAGTATCTTCATTAACAATTTACATGATGGCATAGAGAATATGATTATTAAGTTTGCAGATGATACCAAGCTGGTAGGGGTTGCAAGTGCTTTGGAGGATAGGGTCAAAATTCAAAATGATCTGGACAAACTAGAGAAATGGACTGAAGTAAATAGGATTAAGTTTAATAATAGTTTGACACATACAGAATGGGAAGTGGTTATCTAGGAAGGAGTACTGCTGAAAGGGATTTAGGGGTCAGAGTGGACCACAAGTTAAACATGAGTTAAACATTGTGACATTGTTGCAAAAACACAAACATGATTCTGGGATGCATTAACAGGAGTGTTGTGAGCAAGACATGAGAAGTCATTCTTCCACTCTACTCTGTGCTGATTAGGCCTCAGTTGGAGTATTGTGTCCAGTTCTGGGTACCACATTTCAAGAAAGATGTGGAGAAATTGGAAAAGGTCCAGAGAAGAACAACAAAAATGGTTTAAGATCTAGAAAACATGAGCTATGAAGGAAGACTGAAAGAGTTGGGCTTGTTTAATTTAGAAAAAAGAAGACTGAGAGGGGACATGATAGCAGTTTTCAAATATTTGAAAGGGTGTTACAGAGAGAGGGAGAAAAATTGTTCTCCTTGGCCTTTGATAATAGGACAAGAAGCACTGGGCTTAAATTGCAGCAAGGGAGGTTTAGGTTGGACATTAGGAAAAAGTTCCTAACTGTCAGGGTGGTTAAATTGCCTAGGGAGGTTGTGAAATCTCCATTACTGGAGATATTTAAGAGCAGGTTGGATAGACACCTGTCAGGGATCATCTAGACAGTGCTTGGTCCTGCTGTGAGGGCAGGAGACTGGACTCGATGACCTCTCAAGGTCCCTTCCAGTTCTATGATTCTATGAGATTTTTTTGAGACACCATGGAGTGGACTTTCTGCCTTCCATAGAGGCTGTCTTCAGCAGGACAGTGCTGCAGTTGTTGGTCCAATGGTTCATTTTCTTTTCCTTGGTTCTGTTATCCCTCCCTACTCTTGTCCCCTGCTCACTATTTCCTATACACAGCAGAATTATGGGAGATGCCGGGTCACAGAATAGAAAATTTCTGATCCAGTAATTTTCTTTCTGCCAGCAGTGTGTCTCCTACATTTCTACCCTGCATGGGCAGTTCTCCAGCCAAGGGTCTTTTTTTTTTCTTTGATAGTTACTGTAATAGCAAGGATTTACTGTCTATGGATACTTGATTGCAATTGATTACTAATTATTTTCTACAAAATTTTACACAGCTTGGAAATGAATCATCTGTCAGTAGGTGGAAGAAGGGGGTGCGGTTAGTGCAGCTGTGTAACAGCTTTGAAGTGCCTCTAGAAACTACAGGCAGTGGGGAATAGCCTATATATAGCAGAAATGTGGGAGACATTGCTAGCAGACAGGCAATTATTGGGTAAGGAGTTATCCTGTCCCTGACCTTTGAGAGCTTACAGTCTAAAATACAGACAACACCCTCCTGCACCTCCCAAAAAAACCAAACACCAGATACACTGGGCGACAAAGAAGAAAGTGTTAATTCAGCATGAGTGAGTTTTTCCTTTCCTTTGATAAAATGTCCGAGTGATGTACATACTTGGCTAATGTGGTTCTCATGACAGGAGCCTTTACAAATGACTGAATGAGGAAAGACTGGGTAATCTCCTTTAAGGATATGCAAAGGACATGTGTTTTCAATTAATCGAGTCTCTGTATACTTCACATCTTAATTTTAAATGGATTAAAAATAAATTTTCAATAAAACTGTTTAAGTCAAAAAAGTGACAAGCTGCCCTTACCTCTTCCTGTGGGGCTGCAAGAGGAAGTTAAGTCCCAAAGATCTTTAAATAGACTCTGAAATTTGAGTTCTTGATTTGAAGCTTAGTGCAGGGGAGGAATGAGTTGAATATGTATTCTGTTTTAGTTGCTTATACTGCACTCATTCCCATAGTATCTGAATGCTTTCCAGTAGTGCGTTAAGCAACTGGACACATTTCTCATATGTTTCTCCTTTCATCCTCTCCCCAGGAAACCGTGTGCACTGTTTTGGAAATATGTATGTGTGTACTATTGTATTAATTTAGATGGAATAAGTGGGCCAAAGTTGTTAAAGTTACCCAGTCACTGTCTGTGACATCGGCAAATCAGATGTCCGCTCATACCAAGGTCCAAGTCTTACTGAACGCTGACAATATATAGCTGAAAATCCAGTCTGCCTTACCTGAGGGTTAGTGTATTTAAAATAGAAATTAGTGCAATCAGAATGTCTTCAGTGTTTAAGCTTTATGAAATTCTTGTAGGATGTTGCATGTATTAATCCTACTTATAATCTCTGTATCCCATGCCTTGAGATAATACTTAAGTGTCAGCTCTATAACTAAAATGTTTGCTCTGAAACTCTGTAACTCACCAAACAAAGGAAACAATTACACATACTGCAAAATGCTGGATTTCTATAAAAGGCAGTGTTACCTGGCTGTTTGGAAGGATTATTGAATCCAAACGGGCCATTATGGAACAAAGACTTTGTTCTGTCCAGCCACCCATGGAAAGGTGACATGCAGAAGTTCTGATCCCATCTGCTTGAATTCTAGGGAGGTAGTGATAAAAATCCCTGACCAGAAGGAATTAGGGCATTTTATGCTGTTTGGATTCTAAAGGGCAAAGATATCTTAATATAAGCAAGAAATAGCCAAGCTGTGTGGCATGTTAACCCCAAGACATGAAAGCCTGCTTATTATAGAAGCTTTTATTACATTTCAAAGTTAAGAATGATTTTTATTCGTGTATGTATGCTTACTTGCTTTTGTAAGTAACTTTCCTAATTCTTTTTCTAGTTAATAAACTTTGCATTAGTTTGTTTCAGAATCAGCTGATAACATGTCTTTGGTGTGAAATCTAAGGTGAAAATTGACCTACAGTAAGTGACTGATTTTTTGGGGGGGACTGGGAGTATTCTGAATATTTTGTAATCTGTTGTCTAAAGTGACCGACAATCAGAGAGTCTGGGTGGCAAAATAGATTGGAATGCACAAGGAGCCTGTCTGGAACTCCATGTTAAGCCTGTACAGTGTCTGAGCTGTTTGTATTTGTTACTATCTTGGTAAAGGAAGAAGGACTGCTAAGCAGAGACGGGATCCACAACCTATCAAAGAAGAGGAAGAGAGTATTTGGATACAGAGTGGCTAACCTAGTGAGAAGTGCTTTAAACTAGGTTTGACGGGGGCAGATGACCCAAGCCCACAGGTAAGTGAAAAACATGGAGACCTGGGAAGGGGGCAGAAATTGTGGGGGGTGGGAAGCATGATCTCTAATAGCAGAGATAAAAGGTAGACAAGTCAGAATGGGGTGGGGGGCGGACAGAATCAAATCAGTACCTTAGTTGTCTGTATAAAATGTAAGAAGTGTGGCGAATACTTGAAAAGCTAGTAAATAAACTATGACAGACTTGATGGGAAAATACACATTGGAATATTGGTATAGAAGGGTACGGCTTGCTCAGGAAAGATAGGGAAAAAAGGAGGAGGTATTGCCTTATATATTAAAAATGTATATACTTGAACCAAGTTTGAGATGGACATAAGAGACAGACTTTTTGAGAGTCTCTGAGTAATGTTAAAAGGGGTAAAAACAAGGGTGATGTCATGGTGAGGGGTCTATTACAGGCCACCTAAACAGGAAGAAGATATGGATGAGGCTTTTTTGAAACAACTAACAAAATCCAAAGCATGGGACTTGGTGGTGATGGGGGACTTCAACTATCCAGATATCTGTTGGGAAAATAACACAGCAGGGCACAGATTATTCAACAAGTTCTTGGAATGTATTGGAGATCATTTTTATTTCAGAAGGTTGAGAAAGCTACAAGAGGGCAAGTTCTAGATTTGATTTTAACAAATAGGGAGGAACAGGCTGAGAATTTGAAAGTGGAAGGCAGCTTGGGTGAAAATGATCATGAAACGATAGAGTTCATGATTCTAAGGAATGGTAGAGATAAACTAATTAAGCTATTATCACATGAGAGATCTTGGAGTCATTGTGGACAGTTCTCTGAAAATATCCACTCAGTGTGCAGCAGCAGTCAAAAAAGCAAACAGAATGTTAGGAATAATTTTAAAAGGAATAGAGAATAAGACAGAGAATATCTTACTGCCTCTGTATAAATCCGTGGTATGCCCACATCTTGAATACTGCATACAGATGTGGTCACCTCATCTCAAAAAAGATATATTAGCATTGGAAATGGTTCAGAAAAGGGCAAGAAAAATGATAAGGGGTTTGGAATTGGTGCCATGTGAAGAGAGATTAAAAAGACTCAAACTTTATGTCTTAGAAAAGAGGAGACTAAAGTGGGATATGATAGAATTCTATAAAATCATGGCAGGTATGGAGAAAGTGAATAAGGAAAAGTTGTTTACCTGTTCCCATAATATAAGAACTAGGGGTCAGCAAATGAAATTAATGACTAGCGGGTTTAAAACAAATAAAAGGAAGGTTTTTTTATGTAGCGCACAGTCAAGCTGTGGAACTCCTTACCAGAGGACATTGTAAAGACCAGGACATTAACAGGGTTCAAAAAGAACTAGATAAATTCATGGAGGTTAGGGCCATCGATACTTATTAGCCAGGATGGGTAAGAATGATGTCCTTAGCCTCAGTCTGCCAGAGGCTGGAAATGGATGACTGGAGAGGGATCACTTGATGATTACCTGTTCTGTTCACTCCCTCCCAATCTGGTATTGGCCATTGTCGGAAGACAGGATACTGAGCTTGATGGACCTTTGGTCTGATCAAGTATGGCCATTCTTATCTTCTTATAACAGCAAGATAAAGACAACAGATTTCAAGAACACAACTTTAGTAAACTCAGGGAGCTGGTAGGCAAGGTCCCATGGGAAGCAAGATTAAGAGGAAAAACAATTGGAGTGTTGGCAGTTTTTCAAAGGGACATGGTAGCCCAGTAGGCACTGCCCACCAGGGCTCTGCTAGGGGGTCCTCCCATGCTGGGTCAGTTGGCGGCCACTGCACCCCACTACCCACTCACTCAGTTCTTTGGGGAATTGGCCCTGGTTGAGGGTGGGGCAGCAAATATGCAAACAGTTCACAGTAGCAGTCCCAATTGCTGCACCCACGATCAGGTTCCCTTGCTCAGGCGGGGGTCCAGCAGATGCAGGCTGGTATCCGGGAGCAGCCTAGGGGAGAGACTGTCACCCAGAAGTGGGGTTCACAGTCATGCTGGAAGGACATAAAAAGTGGGGTTCTGCAGAGATCAGTTTTGGGACCAGTTCTGTTCCATATTTTCCAATGTTTTAGATGATGGTTTTAGATGATGGTATGCTTATAAAGTCTGCAAATGATACCAAACTGGGAGGGGTTGCAAATGCTTTGGAGGATAGGGTCATAATTCAGAATGATCTGGAGATATGGTCTCAAGTAAATAGGATGAAGTTCACTAAGGACAAATACAAAGTACTCCACTTAGGAAGGAACAATCAGTTTCGCACATACAGAACGGGAAGTGATTGTCTAGGAAGGAGTACTGCTGAAAGAGATTTAAGGGTCATAGTGGACTGTTCGTTCGTCCATTGTGGTCGATGAAGACCTCAACACCACTAAGTGCTTTGAGACTGGATACAGTGTGTCCGAAGATGACTTATCAGGCCAATTTGGGCACCAAATGTCCTGGAACATGTCGGGAGACATGTGTAGGCATTGCAATCGTTGCGCTGGTAGCTTTGGACTTGCGCAGCACCCGCTTGTGTTGTGCTTCAGAGATGCGCCTTGTTTCAAGAACTTGGCATCCCTTGTGAATGAGACTGCGCCAGGCAGGGCGGTTGTGTGCCAGCGATTCCCAGGTGGTTGTATCAATTCCGAGCGACTTCAGGGAGGCCTTGAGTGTGTCTTTGTAACATTTCCTCTGTCCACCACGCGAGCGTTTACCAGTAGAGAATTCCCCAAAAAGGAGCTGCTTAGGTATACGTTCATCCGGCATACGAATGACATGACCTGCCCATCTAATCTGTGCACTCATCAGCAGGGTGTGGACTGACGGTAAACTTGCTCTAGAGAGAACCTCGGTGTCTGGTATTTTGTCTTGCCATCCGATGCGTAATATTCTGCGAAGACAAGTCATGTGGAAGTAATTAAGCTGTCTTGCATGCCTTCGATACACAGTCCACGTTTCACAGGCATACAGGAGGGTGGTAAGTACCACGGCTCTGTAGACCTTCAGTTTTGTTGCTTGGCTGATTCCTCGACGTTCCCATACAGTGGGGCGCAGTCTACCAAAAGCAGAACTTGCCTTCGCTATTCTGCATGTGACTTCTATGTCAATGTTAGCTGTATGGGAAAGAGTACTGCCGAGGTAAGTGAACTGGTCCACTGCCTGTAGCATCCGCCCTGTGACTGTGATTGTGGGTTTTGTGTACGGTGCATAAGGGACAGGCTGATACATGACTTCAGTCTTTCTGCTGTTGATGGTGAGTCCAAAGTTGTCACAAGCTGTGCAGAACTTGTCCACACTGACTTGCATCTCTGCTTCAGAGCCAGCATACAAGGCGCAATCATCGGCAAACAAGAAGTCTCTCAGAACAGTCTCTTTTACTTTGGTGATAGCCTGAAGTCTCCTCAGGTTGAAAAGATTCCCGTCCATCCTGTACTTAAGGCTGATTCCAGCAACACTGTCCTGGAAGGCATCATTCAACATAGCAGTAAACATGATGCTGAACAGTGTAGGTGCGAGTATACAGCCCTGTTTGACGCCATTGGTGACTGGGAATGCCTTAGAAGATTCTCCACCATCTAGCACTCTGGCCATCATGCCATCATGAAACTGGCGTACCATCTGAATAAATTTAGGGGGGCAGCCAAACTTTGACATGATCCTCCACAGACCTTGTTGGCTGACAGTGTCGAAGGCTTTCGTGAGATCAACAAAAGTTGTGTAAAGTTCACGATTCTGCTCCTGACACTTCTCCTGAAGTTGGCGCGCAGCAAAGATCATGTCAATAGTCCCGCGGCCCTTACAAAAGCCACATTGTGACTCCGGCAGGAGGCCACACTCCATATGAGTGACCAAATGATTTAACATCACTCTTGCAAGGATTTTACCTGTGATGGAAAGCAGCGAAATTCCCCAATGATTGTCACATACCTGTCGATTGCCCTTCCTCTTATAGAAGTGTACAATGGATGCATCCTTGAGTTCCTGAGGAATGGATCCTTGCTCCCAAAAAGACTGGAACAGCTCGGTGAGCTTCTCTGTGAGTACGTGACCGCCGGCTTTATAGACCTCTGCAGGTATAGCATCTGCCCCTGGAGCTTTCCGCTGGATAGCTGGCTAACAGCTTGTGAAACTTCAGCTACTACGGGTGGATCATCCATGGTGCCATGTATGTCAACCTGGGGAATCCTCTCAATCGCCTCGTCGTTGATAAATGACGGTCGGTTGAGGACGTCTTCAAAATGTTCAGCCCATCTCTGCAGGATCTGAGCCTTCTCTGTAATCAGAGTTGAACCATCTGTACTAATAAGGGGGAAGCTTCCGAGAGACTGAGGACCGTAGAGAGTGTTAAGGGCTGCATAGAACCGTTTCAGGTCATTCCTGTCAGCATGCCCCTGAATTTCAGCTGCCAGGTCACTTATCCAAGCATCCTGCATTTTACACAGTTTGTTCTGGACTGTCCTGCGAGCATTTGCAAAGGCATTCTTCTTGGCAGCTGATGATGGATCGTTCTGATGTGCACGATGAAGGCGGTGCTTTTCAGCAAGTAGAGACAATATCTCCCCATCATTCTCATCGAACCATTCGGGCTGCTTGCGCGAAGAGGGTCCCAAAATCTTCAGTGCAGATGAGTAGATAGCATTCCGGAAAAGTTCCCAGTCGTCTGCAGCGCTGCCTACAAGGTGCAGGTCGGAAAGCCTGTTTTCTAGATCCTCAGTCAATGCTGAGGCTATGCTCGGGTTCTTTAGCCTGGCCACATTAACTCTTTTTATGGGCTTGCTACCTTGTGGCCGCCTCTTCATTCTAATTCGGAGATTCATTTTGGAGACAATGAGCCTGTGATCTGTCCAACAATCAGCACCACACATGGCCTTAGTCACTCTGACATCTTGCCTGTCTTTTCTCCTGACAATAACATAGTCGATAAGATGCCAGTGCTTAGAGCGAGGATGCATCCAAGAGGTCTTGTTCCGGGTAGGCAGGCGGAACGTTGTGTTGGTGATAAGGAGGTCATGTGCTGCACAGGTCTTCAATAGGAGTAGGCCGTTGCTGTTACATTTGCCCACTCCATGTCTGCCAACGACTCCATGCCAGGCTATTGAGTCGCATCCTACTCTTGCATTGAAATCACCGAGCAGGATCAGCTTGTCGGTGCTACTCACAGCTGATAGTAAGGAATCCAGTTCTTCATAGAACCTGTCTTTCATCTCATTCGGGTTAGTCATTTGTGGGAGCATAGGCACTGATCAGAGTGGCTTGGTTTCTATTCTGTAGCGGAAACTATAGTGTCATAAGCCGATCATTCACACCCTTGGGAAGACTGGCAAATTGCCGAACAAGGTGATTCCTAACGGTGAATCCAACTCCAGCATCGCGATGCTCATTGGTGCCATGACTGCTCCAGAAAAAAGTATATCCACCTCCAGTTTCAGTTAGCTGACCTTCATTAGCAAGACGAGTCTCACTGAGGGCTGCAATATCAATGTTGTATCTTGCAAGCTCTCTAGCAACCAAGGCTGTGGACTACAAGTTAAACATAGGTCAGTAGTGTGCAATCATTTTAGGATGCATTAACAGGAGTGTTGTGAGCAAGACATGAGAAGTATTTCTTACCCTCTACTTTGCACTGTTTAGGCTTCAACTGGAGTACTGTGTCCAGTTCTGGGTATCACTTTTCAGGAAAGATATGGAGAAATTGGACAGGGTTCAGAGAAGAGCAATAAAAATGATTAAATGTCAAGAAAACATGAGCTATGAGGGAAGACTGAAAAAACTGGGTTTGTTTAGTTTGGAAAAGAGAAAACTGAGAGGGAACATGATAGCAGCTTTTAAGTACCTAAAAGTGTGTTACAAGAAGGGAGGAAAAAAATTGTTCACTTTAACCTCTGGTATGAAAAGAAGCAATGTGCTTAAACTACAGCAAGGGAAGTTTAGATTGGACATTGGGAAAAGCTTCCAATCTGTCAGGTATAGGTATATCTCCCTAGGTAATTTATTCCAGTGCTTAACCACCCTATCTCATAGAGCTGGAAGAGACCTAGAGGTCATCAAGTCCAGTCGCCTGCCCTTTTGGCAGGACCAAATACTATCCCTGATAGATTTGCCCCAGATCCCTAAATGGCCCCCTCAAGAATTGAGCTTGTAACCCTGGGCTTAGAAGGCTAATGCTCAAACCACTGAGCTATCTCCATTACTGGAGAGCATTAAGAGCAAGTTATACAGACATTTGAGAGGGATGATCCAAATAGTGTTTGGTCCTGCTGTGATGGCAGGGGACTGGACTTGATGACCTCTCGAGGTCCCTTCCAGCTGTAGTATTCTATGATTGTTTAAAAACCTAATTACAGTAGAATCTCACAGTTGTGATCACCTAGGAAAGGGAGGATGTTCATAACTCTCCAGATCTGGCGTGGTTGGAGAAATACTTGAACCTGGAGGTCATCTGACCCGGGCGCTGCTCCACTATAGACTACTGCCATATGTCTGAAGGCTGAGTCACTGCAGGATCTGTGGGAAGAGTATGTCAGTGTAGCTGAGGTGTCTCCACATGCCTGAGTATTGCCTCATTGCAACTGTATTGGAGGGGCAGCTGAGGAACCAAACCTGTTTTGGCTGTAGGTTTGCCTCGTGCTGTACCATATTAATAAACCTAACTGACATTGGTTATTTGGTCCCTGGTTCATTATTTCTTTATTAAATATACTCAGAAATGTGATTAAGCAATTGATTATGCAAGTTATCAACAAAGTCTACCAGGAGTAGAAATGTGTTATCTTCCAAGCTGTGGAACTTTGAATAAACTTTCCTACTCTTCAGCTCTACATGAATATATGTATGATGTCCTGGAGAGTATCCATGTCAGTGCAGAGCATGCATAAGAAAGAATGCCCCCAAGAGAATACTTGCCACTTCTTTAATGGCTGGTTTTACAGAAAGGTAACCAAACTATCAGCCTCAAGCAGCTGAGAATATAGTCTCACTTCCCTCAGGGAAGCTTCTGCAGGACCATTGACCATGAGGGCAGGGGACTGGACTCAATGACCTCTCGAGGTCCCTTCCAGTCCTAGTATTCTATGATTCCTAGTATTCTATGATTGTCAGGAGCCTTTTTGGTAGGTTTGGCCCTCCCCCAGCCTGTCCCTTCTGAGCTGGGTTTCTTCCTTTTTAACCCTTTCTCCAGCTGGAGCATGTTCTGCAGGGTTGGCTGGGCAGTGCCACATGGTCCAGTGCCTTTTAGCCCAGTGTGGGATTTCTGTACCCCATCACTGGCACTAATTAGATGTATTTCAGATAGGACATTAATGGGGGAAATTTTATTCGTTCTGAATAAAATTCCTAAAATAAATTCATAAAATAAAAGTCATATTATGTGAATTACTAGCTGTCAGAAACAAAATTTTCACTGTTGTAAGAGGTACTGATCTCTAAAGCTGAGAGATGCCCAAATCATTTTCACCTTCTAGGAAATAATGCCAAGGCTTTTTACTGATAGAAACTACTATGAGAGCTGAGAATGGATAGTATTGTGTTACACAGAGTAAAGCTGAAGGTGAATTTCACTCATCAGTGTTTGTTTTCTGGAACCCAGAGGAAATGAAGGTGTTTGTTTAACAAAGAAAACTTGGGCCCAGCTGCTTTTTCTGAATCATTGCCTGAGGATGGAGAACTGGAAATTGGTTGACTCACAATGATTTTCTTTCTTTCAATGTACGTTTGCAACCAACTCTCTATGTATTTGCAACTCAAAGATGCTGCTCTCTGATGAACCACTTGGTTTCGCAGGTTGTACTAGAGTTGTTGCTTATTTGTTGCATTAAGATAGTATTTCTGGTTCTGATCCTCGAGCCTGCTTTTGGTGCTCTCTGTTATTCCAGAGACACAAAATAGCCGTAACTGTGTCTTAAGCAGCCCTCTTAGGATCCATATCCATAAAGAAATCCTTGGTTAGTATTGAGTTAGTGCAGAAACTTCAATGCCACCATTCCTCTTAGGCTATGGCTACATTAGAGAGTTTACAGTAGCAGAGACGCAGCTATGCCACTGTCAGATCTCTAATGTAATCACGCTAAGCCAGTAGGAGCATGAAAGATGTCAGTCCAATTTAAATAAAGCTGTAAGCAACTGAAATCCGGGTCTTCTAACAGGAAATTTTGGGCAATCTTAATTATGGTTGGTGCTCTCTGTCCTGCCTATGCACAAATGAGAAGCGAAACCCAAGGAAGTGAAACAATAACTAATTTAGAATCTGCATAACTTTTTATGTTTCTGTGCAGATGGAAGACATACAGGGAAATAAGTTTCAGAGAGGTATCCCAGTTAGTCTGTAGCAGGAAAAGCTTAAAAAACAACAGATGGTCTGGTAGCACTTTAAAGACTAACAAAATATGTAGATGGCATCATGAGGTTTCATGAACACAGCCCATTTCTTCAGATGACCGGTCAAAGCTAAGGCTACGTCTACACTACGAGCCTCTTCTGCAGGAGGAAATGCAAATGGAGCGCTCATTTGCATATGTCGCACTCTCATTTACATTTCCTCCTCTGATCCCTTTTGTGCAAGAGGATTTTGTGCAAAAAAGCGCTGTGTAGATGGCTCCTTTTTGTGCAAAAGCCCCCTTTTGCACAAGAGCCATTCCTCTTCATTTTTTGAGGAAGAACGGCTCTTGCGCAAAACGGTTTTTTGCGCAAAAAGGAGCCGTCTACACAGCGCTTTTTTGTGCAAAAACCTCTTGTGCAAAAGGGATCCGAGGAGGAAATGCAAATGAGGGCACAACATATGCAAATGAGCACTCCATTTGCATTTTCTCTTGCGGAAGAGGCTTATAGTGTAGATGTAGCGTAAGATTATATAGTGTTATTGGGCATCATGCCTGAATATTTATCACTCAGAATATTTATCTGAGTGATAAATATTAAGAAATGTGATCCACAAGTGCTTGTCTGGTGTAAAGAAGGAAAGCATGGATGTTAGCTGATACATTCTGTGCAGCAGGAATCCTATCAGTGCAAGGCAATCTTTTGGAAAGTGAACTGAGAAACACACTATGAATTGGAGCCACTGTTCGCATCTTCCATCTGTTGGTACTTGCTAGAAAACGTAAGAACCAAATGGATGGCCTCCTAACTTGCACACCACATTTGCTGAGGAATATATGTGCAGGATGGCAAGTTACTTGACCATAATTCCCAGTTCATCCTTATGAGCTACAGAGGTATCTTGCCTTATGTGATCACTACGGAGAAAAGATTTGGTAAGCCATCACTTCTGCACTTCCCTCCCCCCATATAAATGTAGTAGAAATCAAGACTAGCTCATAAATGTAGATCTTAGAAGTTAGCTAATATTGTTAACCACAAATTATATAGACCAGCTCCAAATAAGAATAATTGCTTCTAAACAGTCACATGCATAGCCTTGTGTTGCTTTAATGAGCTCTCAGGAAGTCTGTTGGTGAACTGTACTAATATTCTGACCTCTCTTTCTAGAAGTTTGGTTTCCACTAAGCATATTAAAATAAGTGAAAGCTATTAAAATCCAGAAACATTTTTTTTCATGGTCAGTGATATGATTGTACTGTAATAGAACTGTAACTGAAGATCATCTTTTTTATAAAGGCCAAACACTTATTTTTAAACAACCAATATATTAAGGGTATTTGTAAGATTCTACAAGAAGAGCGCAACCCCCCTGGAAATGAAAAATCCAGAAAAATACCTATCAAGTTCTGGCTGCACAGATGCACAGTTGTTAACAAGAAAGCAACAACCCTTCTTGTTTTTCCTTATAATAATCTACATACTTAAATCTGATAGCATCTTCAATATCAAGGAGATAACTAGATATAAATATCTGCTAGTCTTATGTAACAAAGTTTCAAAGAAGTACTCAGCCCCTTCTTTCTGCCTACATATTGAAGTAGATTGACTCCTCTATACATGAAGCATTAGAAAACAACGATCATCTTGGAGAATACCGAATAGTTCATATACTTTGAGTGCCTATTAATAACTCTTCCCATATGGGAAAAATTATACTGTACCATGATGAAAATCACTAGAGGTAAGAGATACTAAATTTATCATTTAGAACCTCCTTTCACTGTAACAATTGTCAGCATGATGGACCAGTAGTTGTATTTACAATGCAATGCAGGAAATTGGGGTCTGAATCCCAAAAACGGTGTCTAGTTCCACAGCATGGCACAAGTAGCTAGTGTTGCTAGTGGTGGTAGAGAGCTGTGCCTTTCTTAAAGAGAAAATCACTCCCATTTTCTAGACAAAAGGCATGGCAATGTTGCAGGATCCTGCCAGGCAGAGAGAGAAAGAGGGACTCCTTCAAAAGGCCAGATGTGCCTGGTCAGTCATTTGGGTGGAGATTATAAGAAAAAAAGAGAGACCTATTCTCTAGTTAGTTTGGATTGATCCACTGAATGAGGCAAGTCACAGGAAGGAATACAGGTCAGGCCTTGAAGTGAGAGTGAATTTGTTCACCTCATTTATAATGGTTTAAAATGAACTAAAGCTTAACAACCTACATTATACAGTACAATACAGTCTTCCAACAGCCCAACACACAGAAGAAAACATGCATGCATCCCAGGTCAAAGCAGGGGCACTTGCTGGACTATGTAACTGCAGAGTCTGGAGACATTAGCCACAAACAAGATTCTAGAACAGGAGTGGCACCTTTCAAAGAATGGATGATGTGCATACTTGTAATGCTTTGTTGCCTGGCAAAGGCCAGCTTAGCATTCAGCAGGCACACTCACAGGCTCTGAAGGATGTGTGGTCTGCCTCAGAACCAAGATAAAAATCTATCACACTGCTATATTCACCTCGCACCTGTATGGAGAACGTGCATCTTCACTGCCTAAGATCTATCTGCAACATCAGGTAGCAGGACAGGCTCCCCAACATTGATGTTCTGGAGAGATGCCGAATTCTTGGCACTGAGAGCATGCTCATCGGGTTGAACATGTGGTCCTGTATATTGAAAGTGGTGGTCAACAGCCAAGTGACCATGGAAATCCCCTTTTGAGGTTGACCATCTTTCACATATAAAGACACCTGGAGGGCCAACTTCAAAACATGCCAGATAAACATTAAAAACCTGGGAACTTGGGCACTGGAGAGACCCAGACATAACTGCTTTTGAGGAATGGCACATGAGATCTTTGCAGGAGAAAATCCTTTCTCCTTTGAGTGGTCCCCATGGGTGCTCCACTCTGGGTGCTGGTGTGTCCTCGCGCTGGCGACCGGAGACTTTTCTAGCAGTTTCTACCGTGCCGTGCATGCATCACAGTGCCCCCTTGTGTCGTTGGAATCCGTTAGGCGTGTGCGCGGCGCAGCTCCTCAGTTCATTCTCTACCGTCCTTGGCAGCAGACGGAGCCTCTCTTTTCTCTTCGACTTCTGTGAAAATAATAGATAAATACCCAGTTAATCCCTACCGTTACCTCATCATCCAAGTTCTTTCAACCCCAATCTTCATCCTAGTTAAAAGTTTGAAAAAAAAAAAAAGGGTTTTTGTTGCAGCTTGCCGCTTTTCCCCAGCACCTCATGCCCGTTCCCCCGGCTTTAAGAGGTGTGAGATGTGCCGTGATGCTATGCCCGTTTCTGACGGGCACTCCCAAGTGCATAAAGTGTCTGGGGGAGTCACATCAGACACAAAAGTGCCCCCACTGTTCTAAACTCACGGCAAGAGCGTGCCGTGATCGCGCTAATAGGCTGAAGACACTCCTCTACGAGAAGTCCCTTCGACCATTGTCAGAGGACTCGGCCACGGCTCCAAAACCGGCCTCCCAAAGTAAGGGTATGGATAAGGCTCGTCCCTCTACCCACTCTGACCTTGCGACATCAAAAACGGGCCTTTCCCCAGCCAGTTCGCTATCCTCGGCACCGACTGCTGCAAGGGTCAGCACCGAGGATAGGCCTGGCATGTCTGGTACGGCACCGTCCAAGATGTCGGCACCGCACAAGAGAGCCCACTCGGAGCCGAAACAGAGACCATCGGCACCGCCCACAACTACGGCAGCAATCATCCCTGCATTGGATCAAGGGGACTGGCTTTCGGCTCTCAACCTCCAGGATGCCTACTTCCACATCACAGTCCATCCTGCTCACAGACGTTTTTTACAGTTTATGGTGGGCACCCAACATTACCAGTACCGAGTGCTCCCCTTTGGCCTCTCAACTGCCTTCAGGGTGTTTTCCAAAACTCTGGCAGTCGTAATGGCCTCACTTCGGCGTCAAGGGGTCATGATATTCCCATATTTGGACGACTGCCTCATAAAAGGCTCGTCCCTTCAGGAAACCAAAGCCATGACCGACACCACTATGCGCCTTCTGGTCAACCTGGGATTTCATATAAACCACGCAAAATCTATGCTACTTCCAACCCAAAAATTGGAGTTTATAGGGGCCCTCATCAACACGGTAGCAGCAAAAGCCTACTCTGCCCAAACACAGATTCAACACCATTCGCGACCTTATCATGAGTGCGCAATCAGCTCCCACCACGACGGTACGCGAATGCCTCAAAATCCTTGGACATATGGCCTCTACGACGTATGTCGTCAAGTTGGCCAGACTCCATATGAGGGGCCTGCAGTCATGGTTGGTCACAACCTACAAGCTTTCCAGGGACCAACTCTCCAAAATAGTGTCTATTCCACCATGCATCCTCAATTCCCTTCATTGGTGGACAATTCCTCAAAACATGCTAGATAGCGTACCATTCCAGCGTCCTCCCCCCACACTCACAGTTATGACAGATGCCTCACTTATGGGCTGGGGAGCCCATTTAGGGAACATCACAGCCCAAGGCAAATGGTCCTTCATGGAACAAACCTTTCATAACAACCTCCTCGAATTACGAGCAGTCAGATATGCATGCCAGCACTTTGAACCGTACATAGCTCACAAGTCCATTACCATCATGACAGACACCACCACCTGCATGTACTACATCAACCAGCAAGGGGTGCACGGTCCCCATCCCTTTGCACAGAAGCCATCAAATTATAGAACTGGTGCCTGGCACATCAAGTCACCCCAATAGCTTCTTACCTTCCTGGGGTACTCAACATCACAGCGGATACCCTAAGCCGATCAACACGAATGGGAGATAGACAGGCACGTTCTTGCTCCACTATTCTATCAGTGGGGCCAACCAGACATAGACCTCTTAGCCACAAAAAACAACAGGAAGTGCCACCTCTACTGCTCCAGAGCAGCCTTAGGGAAACACTCCCTCAGAGATGCTTTTTCCATCAGGTGGGACACTCCTCTCCTCTACGCCTTCCCTCCCTTTCCCCTCCTACACAAAGTCCTCAACAAGATCAGGACAGACAAAGCTCGGGTCATATTAGTGGCTCCGGCTCCGGTGTGGCCCAGACAGACATGGTATCCTTACCTTCACAAGATGGCGATGATGGACCTGTATCCCTTCCCACTCCATCACGACCTCCTGTCACAGAATTATGGGAGCACTCTCCATCCAGAACTCTACAAGCTTCATCTCCACGCCTGGCTCTTTCATGGCTCCCGGATGCCGAAAATACCTGTTCAGAGCCGGTGAAAGAGATACTGATCAACAGTAGAAGACAATCCACCAGGAAAACATACCTATATAAATGGAATAGATTTTCTCACTGGTTTAATCGTTTGCACATAACACGTCCAGAGTCCGCTCTCCTCCCTATTTTGTTGGACTACTTCTTATCCCTGAAACAGTCAGGCCTCACTCTTAGCACCATCAAGGTCCATGCTGCTGCCATAGCAGCTTTTCATCATCCCACTGATCAGGTTTCCGTTCTTGCTAATCCGATAAAAAAACAGTTCCTTAAGGGCCTGCAAAACACTTTCCCACCCGTCCGCCCTCCAGTCCCTGTCTAAGATCTGAACCACATTCTAAAAAGCCTGACAAAGCCACCGTTTGAGCCTCTAGCCACCTGCTCTTGGTCTCATCTTTCCATGAAGGTGTCCTTCCTGGTTGTGATAACCTCCAGTAGGAGGGTGAGCGAACTTGCCGCCTTGGTGGTTGAACCTCCATACAGAGTGTTCATGAAGGACAGAGTGATACTCCAACCCCACCTGAAGTTCCTCCCCAAAGTCCCTTCTCACTTCCATGTCAACTAACTCATACACTTACCTGCCTTTTTTCCTAAACCGCATGCCGATCCAGTTCAGGCTGCATGGCACGCTCTCGATGTCCGTAGAGCACTGGTGTTTTATGTGGACCGAACCAGACCCTGGAGAGTCTCCCCTAGGCTGTTCTTGTCCTACGCTGAATGATCCAAAGGGCAAGTAGTTTCATCTCAGAGGATTTCGAAATGGATCACCTCCTGTATTCAAACATGTTATACATTATATGACAAAGACTTACCTGAAACCATCACAGCTCATTCCACCAGAGCGATGTCTTCCACAACTGCCTTCCTTAGCAATGTTCCTCTTCAAGACATCTGCAATGCTGCCACCTGGTCATCTGACCACACATTCGCGCAACATTACGCTCTCTCCTCTTTGACTGCATCTTCAGGGTGGTGGGACAAGCTGTACTATCCACAGTGACTACTACACAGCTCCAAACCCACCTCCACGAGCCGACAACGGCTCTGTAGTCACCCAGAGTGGAGCACCCACGGGGACCACTCGAAGGAGAAGAAAGAGTTACTCACCTTGTGCAGTAACAGTGGTTCTTCGAGATGTGTCCCTGTGGGTGCTCCACTACCCTCCCTCCTTCCACTGCTTTGGAGTCTTATGCTCTAATGGGTAGAGAAGGAACGGAGGAGCTGCACCGCGCACATGCCTAACGGATTCCAACGACAAGGGGGCGCTATGGCGCATGCGCGGTGCGGTGGAAACTGCTAGAAAAGTCTCTGGTCGCCGGCGAAAGGACACACCAGCACCCGGAGTGGAGCGCCCACGGGGACATATCTCGAAGAACCACCGTTACTGCATAAAGTGAGTAACTCTTTCTTCCCCAACAATAACTAGACTTGCAAGATATGTGACTGGATCAGACTCCTTTCCATGTGAAAAACCATAGAAATAAATAAACCCAAAATTCAAGTTGATGCTACCAGAACACTTATCCCATCACAGTGATGGAAGATTTCATCCATCTGCTTATCATGATTTAAAGAACAGCTTCCACCAGCTCCCTAGATGTAACATAGGGAACTGATGAGCCCTGAAAGTATAAAATATCTCTGTGCTAATAACTGGAAAATGAATTTGAAGTGGATAAGCCAATGGGGTTAGCATGGGAGAGGACACATGAGGAGGTTAGACAGCTGTCCTCTCGAGCTGGTGGGGTGCATAGGATTTTTGTCAGCTTATCCAACAAGTACATCATCAGCACCAGCATCTGATAAACAAATAAATAATACAGAATTGTTGTTCCTTAGGGAAAGGGCTTTAAGCATGGAACTGTAATGTTTTCTAGGTGCAGTCACGTAAGACCTGCCTCCAGGGGCGCTTGAAACCTCCCCAGTTTTATATATGACTCCCTTGTACATCAGAGAGTATCACAGGCTTTTTTCACAGTGCTATCATATTGAAAAAGGTTTAAACAACATTTTTTGTCAGATTTGTTGCTTTGACATTTCTACCCCCAGTTCGTATTTGTAGTGTCTGTTTTGTCACCAGATGTACAATTGTACATGTCCTGTATTTATATTAATCTAATTTCACCATATGTCACTCACTGTTCACATATTTCCATATACAAATTCTAATTCCTGAAAGCTTTTAAGTAGGAACCAAAACTCAATTCTTTTTATCATTAAATTTGCTGTTTTAAGACAGCATAAGTCTTTTACCAACCCAGTCCAATAGTCCATCTGGTATTACACAGTATTTTGTCAGTAAAAGTGCCTGATGACAACAAGCCTAATAATGCTGTAATATATTTAATTTTGCAGTATTATTGGAGAAATAATTTTGCATGGTCCATGCACAAACTAATTCCAAGCCGGTGATCAGTTTGTGCATGGAGCATGAGGCATGATGGCTCTCACTATTTTATCCTGCCAAGTGTAACCACAGAACCTCCTCTTATTTTTAGGAATATCTAATTCTTTCTAGAATCTCTGCCAGCCTACATTTTGCCTTAGTTATAGCCTCTAATTGTGTTATTTTCTACTCCTGTTTACATAATTTAACTTGCTGTGATGGCTCTAGCCAAATTCATTATTTGCCCTCAGTGATCTGACAGGTCCTCATCTTGCATTCCCTAAAATCCTCTCTGTGATTGCCAGCAGTTTGGTTCCCTTTTGGTAAAGGTGGAAATCACCCATTTGGTAGAAGATTTTGACAAAAGATTCCCTAAAGCCTCATCAGTTTAAACTTGTCTTCTGTATGCCAGCTTTGCATCCACAGCTTGAGACACTTTGATTAGCTAGGGGTAAATTAATCTATGGAATTGAAAAACTTTTTTCAGAAAAAGTTGCTGGATGGGCTCTAGATCAGGGTTCTCAAACTTCATTGAACTGCAACACCCTTCCAACCACAAAAATTACTACATGTGTAAGCAGGGGCTGAACTACTGCTTGCTATCAGCCAGCTAAAAGGAGAGAACTGCCCTGGGGGTGTGTATGCTCACTCAAATGGATTAGGTCTGCAAGATAATTAACTGTTAACTGTTGATATGTAAATACAGCTCATGCCAAGATGGGGAAGGAATCCGAGGTGTGGTTATGTAAATCCAATTCAGCCAGGGCTGATGGAGGATCAGTTGCTAGAATGGAATGTGATATATTAGAACTAATTTGGGCTGTTGTGGGGGTCACAAATCATGCTGCCCCTAAATGCGGGAACTGTAAAATATGACACCAGTGCTTGCAGGAGAGACACCATCATTGTAAGAGGTCTCAGATGAACAAGCCTCCCCATTCTAGAGTTGAGTGAAGGGGGTTGAGGGGAAAGGGCTTGAGCCAGCTGGCGTCATGCCTGCCAGGTGTGAGCTGTAAGACTGATTCAACCTGCCTTTTTCTCCCTTGGTCTAAGGATAGACCTAAAGCAGACTGCATCAGGAGTCTTTTTGCTAGTCCAGTGGAAGCTGGACTCTCTTGCCAGCCTAGATGGTGGCTAAAGAATTGAAATCACTAAGAGCTGAAGTCACTGGTTTGGCCTGGAGCCAGACCCATTGCGGCTGGTGGGAACAACCAGCGGGTGGCCGGTAGGTGTGGTGGCAGGCGAAGCAAGCAGACCACAGGAGCAGCTCAAAGGTGGCATGGCCTCAGGCTCAGTGAGTGGAGTCATCAGAGTGATATGTCAGGGTCCGCACTGACTGGACAAGAGCTGTAAGTGGGGTGTTTGAAGTGGGGTACAGAGAAAGTTTGGGTAAGTGAATGGAAACCCTTACCTTGTAAGATATATAGATATATTGGCATTAGAAAAGGTTCAGAAAAGGGCGACTAAGATGATTAGGGGCTTGGAAAGGGTCCCATATGGGGAGAGGCTAGAGAGACTGGGACTTTTCAGTTTGGAAAAAAGGCGATTGAGGGGCGATATGATAGAGGTATATAAAATCATGAATGGTGTGGAGAAAGTGATTATAGAAAAATTATTTACCTTTTCCCATAATACAAGAACTAGGGGACACCAAATGAAATTGATGGGTAGTAGGTTCAAAACTAATAAAAGGAAATTTTTCTTCACACAGCGCACAGTCAACCTGTGGAACTCCTTGCCCGAGGAGGCTGTGAAGGCCAGGACTCTATTAGGGTTTAAAAAAGAGCTTGATAAATTTTTGCAGGTTAGGTCCATAAATGGCTATTAGCCAGGGATAAAGTATGGTGCCCTAGCCTTCATAACAAGGGCAGGAGATGGATGGCAGGAGATAAATCACTTGATCATTGTCTTCTGTTCTCCTGCTCTGGGGCACCTGGCATTGGCCATCGTCGGCAGATGGGATGCTGGGCTCGATGGACCTTTGGTCTGACCCAGTATGGCCATTCTTATGTTCTTATGTTCTTGTTGGACTGCTGAGCCCGAGGGGCAAAGGACATTGCTCTATCCCTTGGAGCTGGGATGGTTACTCATGGGGGGTTATGAACTCTGTGGTATTTTCCCAAGTTAATGCCATGTGACCTCTCTTTCTTTCATTAAAAGTTTATTTTCCACACTCAGACTCTGTGCTTGTGAGTGGGGAAGCATTGCCTCTCAGAGGCGCCCAGGGGTGTGTGAATTTCCCAGGCTACTGGATGGGGGCTCGAGCCAGTTCTGTGTGAGATGGACCTCTAGATATTGAACCCGGCCCTGGCTGCTGCCGGACCTACCCAGCAGAAGTGTTACACGTGGCCCCAGGAAGGGGGATTGAAGCCTGAGCTCCACTGCTTGGGTGGTGGGATGGGACAAAGCCGAAGTCCCAGGCAGGTAGCCTACAACCTGAGCCCTACCACCAAGCTTTGGCTTTGGCTCTGAGGTGGGGCTCAGGCTTTGACTCCTGGCCCCAGCAATTCTAAACCAGCCCTAGTAACTCTGTTAAAACAGGGTTGTGAGCTGTTTCGGGGTCCCAACCAACAGTTGAGAACCACTGCTCTAGATTCCATATACCCAACACTGCTCTAAATGTGTGGTTCAGGATCTATCCTGTATTTGGCAATTCCTTATGTTATTTGTATCAGTATGTGCCATGACTAAATTCTACTTGTCTCAGAATAAGATCCAACACTGATCTGTGTTAGTATTTGAAACCAACTGTGTTAGTGTTTGAAACTCTCTGCTACAGCTTGGCAAATGCAGTAAAGATGGACTGGGCCTAACTGTCTTCCTCAGAAGTACAGGCTTCTGTCTATGTGCATCTTTCCTAACACCACCTTGTTTCTAAAGATCTGTTCCAGCTACCAGTAAAGCCAGGAGAAAGATTTTCATTGCCTTCAGAAATAATTGTGGGTTTTTTGTCCTATTTACTGTTTACTTTCCCAACCCTTCACTGAGAACTAATCTAGTGTTGTTTTGTTTTCAACTCACACTTCAAGTAGCTCCTCACTTTTCTTTTTTTTCTCCTTCTCAAGTTCAGTCTTTCTACTTTAGTCATTTATATCAGGCTCGTCACCATGGTACCAGAGTGTCAGAAATATTTCAGATCCTATTTTACTTAGTCCCTAACTCCCACTTAGAGCAACTTCCTTTTTAATATGAATCTCTGTTTTTGACTCACTCCTATTGGTCTCTCAATTTGAGATTTGTTAACTCTTACAGTGGGATTGCTGTTGATGGTAAAATGGTACAGAATGCTGTTTACTTCCTCCTAACCTGCTTCACAAGTCTCTGTTAACAATCAACTGTTCTAAGTCCTCCTTTTTCACTTCCAGAGACAGGCCTTCCCAGGTGCTCTTTCTTGGACTACAGTAACCACTGACACCAAACTAAGTAGGGTGTACTGACAGGGAAAGGGCAGAATGGTGTTTTAAAAGGACATTTGCTAATTGACTATTCCAGTGATTTCATACAGGAACATTACTGGCTGTTCCCTTTTGTCAGGGCGTGAGGGAAAAATGCACAGTTTGCTTCATTCCTGAGTGTGGCTGAGGAGCACAGGGGGTAGATGAACCTGGACCTGCCCCAGCTAGAGGACATGCACCCCTTCCCCGGCTGTGCCCACTGGAGCTGCAGCAGCTGTGGAGAGGTGTTTCTCATCTGATTCCAAGCTGCTGCAATAAGAGGGGACTGTGGTAGTGCCCTCTACCCAGGTAAGACTGCACACTGAACCCCTCATCCTCAGCCCCATCCGAGAGCAATGATTCAAATGAAGAAAAACAAAAATTGAGTTAAGGACCCAAGCAATGCTGGGTAAATCGTCTAGTTATATATAAAATAATTGCTGTTTTCCCCAGTTAGTGCTATGTCACTTAATGAAATATTTCTTGTTATATATTCAGAGTCGGTGAGTGTGAACAGGAAAGTATTGTATGCTAAGGGCACCCAGGGAAGGTAATTAATTTTTCCCCAAAGTTGCTGGGTGGGAGCTTGAGTTTCTGATGTTTGTTAATTTGAACCTGATAGAGAGGTTATACTGAGATTCTATAATAGTACACAAAGATATCAGACAAATTCTCTGAGTCAAATTCAAGGATTGGTGTTGTATCTGCAGCCATAACAGCTTAGGCTCTGTATCATATGCGCAGTATATAGAGGTTGGACCTCCCTGTTCCAGCACCTTTGGGACGTGACTGGTCCCAGATAAGGGATTTTGCCAGACCAGGGGAGGTCATTTCTGGCCCCCGTGCTGCTGACTCCCACCCTCTGCCCTGCCCCCCCATTGGGCTTCCTGGCTCCCCCCGCAGCCCAGATGAGCTGGACATTGGCTCCTGGCCCCCCTGCAGCCCACCAGCTGTTGCTTCTCACCACCCTTCCACAGCTCAGTTGAGTCATGTGCTAGCTCCCGCTTCCCCTCCCCCCACAGCTCAGCTCCCGCTCTTCCCCTCCAGCCCAGCTGGGCTACACATCACCCTCTCCCTGCATCACACTGGATTTCTGTCCCCCCTCCTCCAGTGCACTGGGACACTCTGATCCTGGAACATCTGTGGTCCTTTCGGACTACAGATGTTGCTGGACCAGAGAATTCCAGTTTATAGAGGTGCAGCCTGTAGTTAGAATTGGCCAGCATTTGGATGGGAGATTTTTGGAAAAACTCAAGAGCAGTATTCCCTGTTAGCTAATCGCTTAGACAACTACCCTGGAGAGATTCAAATGCTACTCAGCTGACTAACAGGACCCCAAATGGTTCTACTGGTAGGACACATTCACATATGTTGTGGTGCATGTAATAAAATTTATTCTGCGCACAGATGAAAAAATTAGAGGGCACGCTGGTTCAGAGTGCTGATGGTAATTGTGTTGGCAGTATTTGAACTGGACAAAATACCGAAATACTTATTCCTTTCCTCATATAGAGGCTTCCCCAAATTGTACAGGAGCCTCCTTCCATTTTTCTACTAGAAATGCCACAAATTACAAAAAATGAATAAATTAAACTTTGACTAGGTCTTCTGAATCAGCTTAATTATGAATTAGAAACATAATAGTTGATCAACTAAAATTCAATGTATAGTTGTGTTTGGTGACTTTATTACAGTAAGTCAATCAAGATGAGATCCTACATCAATAGCTCAGAGTTGATTTCACTAAACTCTTGAAGGATTCACTGCAAGAAGTTGTGATTTATATTTATTACTGTTTCCATTTATTTTATTCTTTGGATACAGTGAAACAGTCCTCCCCATAATTGTTCCCTGGCCACAGTTTGGAGGATTTTGGAAGCTACCTGGACTTTAGTTTTAAAAACTAAAGACTGTGTGTTTTGTAGGTGAGTTTTGATTAGCTAAACTGTAACTGACTCTTAATTACTCTGACCTTCATTTTGCCCTCATAAAGAAGCTGGTATATAAATAAAGATTTTTAACTAATTGTGATCTTACACCTCTGCAAATCAATAGTGATTCAGCTGAAATATATGGAATAATGCTGGTTTAAAGCTGGTGTAACTGAGATCAGAATCAGGCCCTTTGTCTTTTAATAGTGGGTGCATGATAGACACCAACATTTCTTTTAAACAGGATAAAGCTGTTAAATCTTGATCATCTTTCAATCACTTCCTAACTCATGCCAGGCTATGGCATTCTCCTATTCAGGTCAATATTGTGACATTCATTTATTCTTTAACCACAGGGAAGTTACTGTAGGTTATTTACTTAAAGAACCCATTTTCCCTGGGAAATGTTTTCTGTAAATGTGCTGATTCTTCTGAAGATGGCATGTTTGGTGGTTTTTAAAGATTTTTAAAACTAAGTTCCTACTTAAGTCACTTTTGACCCTTTTCTATCTGATTCTTTGTGGTCTTGCATCACCTTATCAGATCAACCTTTTCCTTAAGTTTCCAGTAGATTTTAGGTCTTCTAAATCTAGAATCAAGATTTATCTGAAGAAGTGGGTTTTGCCCACAAAGTCTCATGATACTATATATATATATATATATATATATATATAGTTTCTAAGATGCCACAGGACTACTCGTTTTTAAATCTTTTTTTTTTTGTTCCCTTAGGCTTTCCTTTATACTATTGAAATAGGGCATTGGCAAACTACTACTTCCAGAATACAACCAATTAAATGCAACGAAGCCCTTACAAAATGTCTCTAAGGGTAAGTCTACACAGCAACATTATTTCAAAATAACTAGCATTATTTCGAAATAACCTAGTCCTCATCTACACAGTAGGCAGTTATATCGAAATAACATCGAAATACTGTCAAGCTGGAGGACTTCTTATTCTGACTCCTGTAACCCTCATTGTACGAGGAGTAAGGGAAGTCAGAGGAAGAGGGCTCTATTTTGAAATATGTGCTGTATAAACGCTCCCAATTTCAAAATAATCTATTTTGAAATAAGGTATACAATTGACTTAGCTCAATTTGTAGACGCACACTAACGTTGACTCTCCTCTCTAACCCTGCTTTTAGAAGCTCTCATGCGTCTTTCAAAATGCCTGGGGATATTTGTATTGCAAGGTGATAAATGGCATTAGGTTGTCTTGTTGGATTTGTCACATCTTAAAAAGATATTTTCGTTCCAGAAGACTCTTAAGCTTTGTTCTAGTGTTGAAACATGTCACGTCAACCAGAGGTTGGGAAGATTTTAACAATCATACATTTTTATTCAAAAGTGACGAGGAGTCCTGTGGCACCTTATAGACTAACAGATTTATTGGAGTGTAAGCTTTCGTGGGCAAAGACCCATTTCGTCAGATGCAGGTAGTGGAAATTTCCAGAGGCAAGTATAAATATGCAGGCTAGAATAAGGCTACAGATAACGAGGTTAATTCAGTCAGGGAGGGTGAGGCCCACTTCTAGCAGCTGATCTGGAGGTGTGAACACCAAGAGAGGAGAAACTGCTTTTGTAGTTGGCTAGCCATTCACAGTCTTTGTTTAATCCTAAGCTGATGGTGTCAAATTTGCAGATGAACTGTAGCTCAGCAGTTTCTCTTTGTTAACTTTATCGCTATCTGTTTAAACCTGTAGTTTTCAACTTTTTTACATTTGTGGATTCCTAAACATTTTAAGTTGAGGTGCTAACCCTTTTAGAAGTCTTAGCTATAGTCTGCAGACTCTAGGGGCCTGTGGGCCACAGGTTGTAAACTCTGAAGGGGTGTGTGTGTATGTGTGTGGTACACACTATTTTTGAACAAGGCTGTCTGTGTTAAGCACCATCACGGACACTATTCATTCCTTGGTTTTACAAGCCCAAGGTCCTTGCTGCATCTTAAACAAGATTAACAATAATACTCATCGAAAGGTTGGCAGTCTATTTTGATTGTTGGCAAGGATGCTGTTTTTCCCATTCATCAGAAATCTTTACCTCACTATAAATGAAATATACTTCATGAATCTTCTATTCTGAATGGCCAGCAGTCTGTTGCTATGTTCACAAAGAAAGCTTTTATAAGGGCACTTTAATGTAACCTTCACAGAATATAAAACCAATGCATCTTGATCGGAGGGTGTTGTTTATGTAGTCCGTGGCTTTATAAAAGTTAACAGCTGGCAGAATCCTTCACCTTACGCATCTATAATAGCCAGGTAATAATCTCTGCCAATCATTTGCTAGTTTTTGGATGGCAGTGGCCCCAATTTTATGTTTGTGCAAACTTGTCAGCATAACTCTTTCAGCCACATACTATTAATGTTTGAACCATTAATATTAAGAACAAATATTACTTTCTTGTTAGAGTCCAGAACTAAATGTTACCGTCGGAAATCAGGACTCTTTTCTCAGCTCTTCCCTTTATATGTTGTCATCTTTGGCCTCACTGTGCCTTAGTTTCCTCATCAATAAATGGAGATGCTTCTTTCCTACCTCACAGTGGTATTATGAGGCTTAGTATGTTAATGTTGATAAATTGCTTTTAGAACCTCAGATGAAAGGCAAAAATATTCTTATCTAAAGATAACTCCAGTGTGTATGTGTGTTGGTAGGTGTTATCAGGTAAACACTTCAGGCTGACACTTGGTTACACAGAATATTCTGTGAAGTATTCTCTTATCATTTAAGGGAAATCTTTATCCCATATCTGATCTTTTCAATGTCAGAATGGTTTGTGTATTGATTGACACTTAATGGTAGTGGGGGCCCTAGCCACACAACTCTGGGTTTATTTCAGAGACCCTCACTGCTTGTAGGTCAGGAGTCAGGTATAAAAATGTGTTTTAGCTTATGCTGCCTCCTTCACGTTAAGATTTATTTAATGAGAACTTCTCTCTTTTTTTCTCCACCTATATGTACAATAGCTACAGTGTACCATGGCTTCAGACTAGCAGCCAAATGGACACACATTCTTCTCCAAGACTGAAAAGCCTTCTTAGAACATTGAAAAAAGTTTAGAGAGAACAATAAAATCTGCATTTTAATTAGGTCAGACTTCGTCAGTTTCAGTTCTGTCCTATTCTGTGTCTCTTAACATCTTCTAACCAAACAGTAAGGACTATAAAGGGATAAAGGGAATTGAAGATATGGTAATTAATTATGACTCATGGATATTATGATAAAGTAATAGCAATTCCAATTGTTTGTTCAGATTGGCTCTACCAATCTAGATTCCAGTATTTTCCCCCTGCTGCTGTGTGTATATGGCAGGAGGTCCCAGTACAATTCATGGAATTTTTATGCTGAGACACTCTCACTGAAATCACTTTCCTTAGTTTTAATCCTAGATGTGTTTTGCCCAAGCCTAAAAGTGCAAATGAAAAGAACTCCAACACTTCCCCAGTCGAAGTAATTTGGGAAGAAAATCCAGATTGGTTGGTATGAGGAAATCAAATGACCAGATACTGTCTCAAGAATGTGCAAAGCAGTTACATGATGTCAGGGGTGAAAAAACAAGATACTGCTTCTATACAAATCCATGGGTATGTCCACATTGTGAAACTGCATGCAGATGTGGTCCAAGATATATTGGAATCAAAAAAGATTCTGAAATGGGCAACAAAAATGATTAGGGGTATGGAACAGCTTTTGTATAAGGAGAGATTAATAAGATTGGAACTTTTCAACTTGAAAAAGGGATGACAAAGGGGGGATATGACAGAGGTCTATAAAATCATTACTCATGTGGAAAAAGTAGATAAGGAAGTATCAGAGGGGTAGCTATGTTAGTCTGAATCTGCATAAACAACAAGAAGTCCTGTGGCACCTTATAGACTAACAGATTTATTAGAGCATAAGCTTTTGTGAGCAAAGACCCACTTTGCATTTGACAAAGTGGGTCTTTGCCCACAAAAGCTTATGCTCCAATAAATCTGTTAGTCGATAAGGTGCCACAGGACTTCTCATTGTTTATGTAGATAAGGAAGTGTTATTTACTCCTTCCTGTAACACAAGAACTAGCAGTCACCAGGTGAAATGAATAGGTAGGAGGTTTAAAACAGAAGGAAGTATTTCTTCGTACAGTGCACAATCTATGGAATTCTTCGCCAGAGAACATTGTGAAGGCCACCAATTATAAGAGAGTTAAAAGAAGAGCTAGATAAATTCATGGAGGATAGGTCCATCGGTGGCTATCAGCCAGGATGGACAGCGATGATGTCCCTAACTGCTAATTGCCAGAATCTGGGAATGGGCAACAGAGGCTGGATCATACTGTAATTACCATTTTTTTTCATTCCCTCACACCTGGCATTGGCCACAGTCAGAAGGCTGGATACTGGGCTAGATGGAACTTTGGTCTGACTCAGTATGTCTGCTCTTACGTTATTTAAAAGATTGGAAATATTATTCAAAGGGCTCTGCACACAATAGGATTCATCATACAATAGGATTCAAATAGCTTCTGTTCAGTTGGATTGGAAAAATTAATACTTAATTGAAAACATGTCAGGTACTTTATTCCTTTGCTTTACAGATTTCTACATTTAGTAAATCTTTTTCTATGCCATAAATGAGTCCTTATTCATATGAGGACATGGTATACACAATCGTCCTAATATGTTTCAGTAATGAGTAGTTTAATCCATTTTGTTATTGGCACTAATGAAAGTCTTGTTGTCTTTTTTCAGTTTTTGTTTGTGTGTGAAACAAAGCAGACGGAAAGGCTCAGATCTCTGAATAAAAAAATTCAATTTTCACATCCTGAGACTAAAGTAATTTTTCTAAAAACATAAGAACATAAGAATGGCATACCGGGTCAGACCAAAGGTCCATCTAGCCCAGTATCCTGTCTTCCGACAGTGGCCAGTACCAGGTGCCCCAGAAAGGGTGGACCGAAGACGATGATCAAGCAATTTGTCTCCTACCATCCTTCTCCAGCCTTTGATAAACAGAGGCCAGGGGCACCATTCCTTACCACCTGGCTAATATCCTTTTATGGACCTAACCTCCAGGAATTTATCTAGTTTTTTTTTAAACTCTGTTATAGTCCTAGCCTTCATAGCCTCCTCTGGCAAGGAGTTCCACAAGTTGACTGTGCGCTGTGTGAAGAATAAATTTTTTATATTAGTTTTAAACCTGCTACCCATTAATTTCATTGGTGTCCTCTAGTTCTTATATTATGGGAACAAATAAATAACTTTTCTTTATTCCCCCTCTCCACACCACTCATGATTTTATATGCCTCTGTCATATCCCCCCTCAGTCTCCTCTTTTCTAAACTGAAAAGTCCCAGTCTCTTTAGCCTCTCCTCATATGGGACCTGTTCCAAACCCCTAATCATTTTAGTTGCTCTTTTCTGAACCTTTTCTAATGCCAAAATATCTTTTTTGAGGTGAGGAGACCATATCTGTACACAATATTCAAGATATGTAGTTCTATATAGGGGCAGTAAGATATTCTTCATCTTATTTTCTGTCCCTTTTTTAATAATTCCTCGTATCCTATTGGCTTTTTGACTGCCGCTGCACACTGCGTGGACGTTTTCAGAGAACTATCCACGATAACTCCAAGATCTCTTTCCTGATTAGTTGTAGCTAAATTAGCCCACATCATATTGTATGTATAGTTGTGGTTATTTTTTCCAATGTACATTATTTTACACTTATCCACATTAAATTTCATTTGCCATTTTGTTGCCCAATCACTCAATTTGGCGAGATCTTTTTGAAGTTCTTCACAGTCTGCTTTGGTCTTGACTATCTTGAACAGTTTACTATTGTCCGCAAACTTTGCCACCTTACTGCTTACCCCTTTCTCTAGATCATTTATGAATAAGTTGAATAGGATTGGCCCAAGGTCTGACCCTTGGGGAACACCACTAGTTACCCCTCTCCATTCTGAAAATTTACCATTTATTCCTACCCTTCGTTTCTTGTCTTTTAACCAGTTCTCAGTCCATGAAAGGATCTTCCCTCTTATCCCATGACAACCTAATTTACACAAGAGCCTTTGGTGAGGGACCTTGTCAAAGGCTTTCTGGAAATCTAAGTATACGATATCTACTGGATCCCCCTTGTCCACATGTTTGTTAACCCCTTCAAAGAACTTGAATAGATTAGTAAGACATGATTTCCCTTTACAGAAACCATGCTGACTTTTTCCCAACAAATTACGTTCTTCTACGTGTCTGACAATTTTATTCTTTACTATTGTTTCAACTAATTTGCCCAGTACTGACGTTAGACTTACTGGCCTATAATTGCCAGGGTCACCTGTAGAGCCCTTTTTAAATATTGGTGTTATGTTCACTGTCTTCCAGTCCTTGGGTACAAAAGCTGATTTAAAGAATGGGTTACAAACCACAGTTCTGCAATTTCACATTTGAGTTCTTTCAGAACCCTTGGGTGAATGCCATCTGGTCCTGGTGATTTGTTACTGTTAAGTTTTTCTATTTGTTCCAAAACCTCCTCTAATGACACTTCAGTCCGGGATAGTTCCTCAGATTCATCACCCACAAAGGACGGTGCAGGTTTGGGAATCTCCCTAACATCTTCAGCCGGAAGACTGAAGCAAAGAAATCATTTAGTGTCTCCGCAATGGCTTTATCGTCCTTGATTGCTCCTTTTGTATCTTGATCATCTGTTTTTTTTAGCAGGCTTCCTGCTTCTAATATACTTAAAAAACATTTTGCTATCATTTTTTGAGTTTTTGCCTAGCTGTTCCTCAAAATCTTTTTTGGCTTTTTTTTATTACATTTTTACACTTAATTTGGCAGTGTTTATGTTCCTTTCTATTTACCTCACTAGGACTGGACTTCCACTTTTTAAAAGATGCCTTTGTATCTCTCACTGCTTCTTTTACATGGTTGTTAAGCCACGGTGGCTCTTTTTTAGGTCTCTTACCATGTTTTTTAATTTAGGGTATACATTTAAGTTGGGCCTCTATTATGGTGTCTTTGAAAAGTGTCCATGCAATTTGCAGGGATTTTACTCTAGTCACTGTACCTTTTAATTTCTGTTTAACTAACCTCCTCATTTTTGCGTAATTCCCCTTTCTGAAATTAAATGCCAGAGTGCTGGACTGCTGAGGTGTTCTTCCCACCACAGGAATGTTAAATGTTATTATATTATGGTCACTATTCCCAAGCGGTCCTGTAATAGTTACCTCCTGGACCAGATTCTGCGCTACACTCAGGACTAAATCGAGAATTGCCTCTCCCCTTGTGGGTTCCTGTACCAGCTGCTCTAAGAAGCAGTCATTTAAGGCATTGAGAAATTTTATCTCTGCATCTCGTCCTGAGGTGACATGTACCCAGTAAATATGGCGATAATTGAAATCCCCCATTATTACTGAGTTTTTTATTTTGATAGACTCTCTAATCTCCCTTAGCATTTCAACGTCACTATCACTGTCCTGGTCAGGTGGTCGATAATATATCCCTACTGTTATATTCTTATTAGAGCATGGAATTACCATCTATAGTGATTCTATGGAACATGTTGATTCATTTAAGATTTTTACTTCATTTGATTCTACATTATCTTTCACATATAGTGCCACTCCGCCACCCGCACGACCTATTCTGTCCTTCCGATATATTTTATATCCCGGTATGATTGTGTCCCAATGATTATCGTCATTCCACCGGGTTTCTGTGATGCCTATTATGTCACTCTCCTCCTTTAATATGAGATACTCTAGTTCACCCATCTTATTATTTAGACTTCTAGCATTTGTGTAGAAGCACTTTAAAAAATTGCCACTGTTTATTTGTCTGCCCTTCCCTGATGTATTAGATTCTTGTATATGTGATTGTTTCTTGTCTGATCTGGCCCATAGTTTATCATCTCCCCTCCTCTCTTTCTGGCTAAAACCTAGAGAATCTCCAGCAATGGACTCTCTCTAAGAGAAGTCTCCGTCCGATCCACGTGCTCCTCCGCACCAATTGGCTTTTCCCCATCTCTTAGTTTAAAAACTGCTCTACGACCTTTTTAATGTTTAGTGCCAGCAGTCTGGATCCACCTTGGTTTAGGTGGAACCCATCCTTCCTGTATAGGCTCCCCCTCTCCCAAAAGTGTCCCCAGTTCCTAATAAATCTAAACCCCCTCCTCCCTACACCATCGTCTCATCCACGCATTGAGACTCTGAAGTTCTGCCTGGTTACCTGGCCCTGCGCATGGAACAGGAAGCATTTCTGAGAATGCCACCATAGAGGTCCTGGATTTTAGTCTCCTTCCTAGCAGCCTAAATTCTAGGTATGAGGAAAGGTGAGGATTGCAGTAAGGAAAGGAACTTCTTAAGCTAATATGAACAAGAACATAGGATTTTGCTCTAGTGCTGTGTAAGGACCACTTTATTTGATGATTTTTCTAGGAAGAAGAGCTCCTTTAGTGCAGTCTGTGTTCATGTATCTCCAGTGTCCCCAAAACTCCATGCAGGTGCATTTATAGTTGGGGCTATCAGGCTGATACAGCAGCAGCAGAGGAACTGCCCTGCTAGTTTCAAGACCTGTCCGGAAACTGAAGGAGGATTACTATTTGCCTTCCCTTATGGCATAACCTGCCACAAAGCTTTCTGTCATGTAGATTTTCTACAGGAAGGTATGAATCTTATTTCCCCCCCCCCCCCGAATTTATTTAAGTGCAATGCAATATGAGGACCTGCTTGTATTATTAATATTTATCATTTGTATTGTGATAGCAACTAGGACCCCATTGTACTAGGCACTGTGCAATCATAGAAAAGGCAAGCCCTACCCTAAAGAGCTTACCAGGTAATTGGGCCTGATCAGGATCATGCCTAAACTAAATGCTTTTCTTCATTTTAAGCTAACTGTTTTTGGACCCCCTGTATGACAGAGCACAGCAGAAAGGCGAGAGGCATTGCTTCAGTGAGAGGACCACTTGCTCCCGTTTTTCTGTTTGCCAAATTCTACTCACCATATGCATATTGTGAATAGTTCTACTGGCTTCAACAGGTAGGCAGGTTATTTTTTCCCAGTAGAATGTGTCTGTAACACTAAACTACTGAACCAATTAGTCTTTTTAGAAAAAAACCATAAACTTGTTGTCATGTGCATATTTCTCAGACTTACTGTTGCACAATTAGAAGGCCAAGTATTGTTTAAGTTGATACATTCTAAATATTTAGGAGGAGTGGAGTGTTGTGATGTCTAGGGCTTTTTTTTATTTTTAAAAGAACAAACCAAACCAAACCAAGCAACCATTATTGAGACTTACCTGTATCATAGCCTGGAAGTTTCATGCCTGGTGGTTTCAAGCACTTCAGGTGCTTTCTTTGCATACATTTTGGACCATATTTTGCTAGGCACTGTAGGAACTGTGACCTCTGGTGTTTTGTGTAGCTCTCACTGGAAATGCCTGGGTCAGGACAGTCTGCAAAAGGTAGAGCTGAAGTTAAACTCCACAACAGATCATACACAAAGTTTCTGATCCTCCACGCAGGTTAACAAGAAGCAAAAAAGAAATCACACAGGCTTTTCAGTTCTCTGGCTCCCAGCAGGCAGGAGGTAGTTGGGGGAGACCGGGGGGACAGGGGGTTAGGATAGAAGGGAGGAGCTTGGCTAATGGAGGGTGCTGAGCAGCCGCTAATTTTCTCTCTGTGGGTACTTTAGCCTTGGAGCATCCATGGAGTTCTCTGTCCATAGGCAAGTCCCTACTTGGCTTGCTGGGTCATAAAGTGTAGCTCCTGATTTTTCAATTAGTTCATTGCACAACTAATGTCTCTTGTTTGAGCCATCAAACAGGCTCAGTGATGATGCCATTCTGGCTAGGGGTGGGGAGGTAGACCCAGCATAAGTTTGGAAATACATATCCCTACCAAATTCACTGTACATTTTGGTCAATTTCATAGTCATTGGATTTAAAAAAATGGTAAATTTCATAATTTCAGCTATTTAAATCCTAAATTGCTTGATGTTGTTGTGTAGGGGTCCTGATCCAAAAAGGCACTGTGTGTGGGAGGGCAGGGGGGGTTGCAAGATTATTGTATGGGTATTGTGGTATTGCTACCCTTACTTCTGCTCAGCTGCTGGCAGCAGTATTGCCTTCAGAGCTTGGCATTAGGCTATGCAGTGGTTCCCAAACTTTTCGGCATCACACCCCCTTTTTGATTTTTGAGAAACCCTCACGCCTCCCCCTCCCGCCCAAAAAATAGCAGCAAAACTTGTTGAGGAAAAAAAAGGGGGGGGAGGAACTGACTGGGGCTGAAAAACAGTTGCGGCCTCTTTAATTCCTGGGACCAGTGTTCCGGCGGACACCCGAGCCAGTAAAAACAGAAAATACTGGACATTTCACATGGTATTTTCTGAATTTTTTTACCAGACGGACCAGGCTCTTTCTTGGGGGGAAGAGGGAGGCTGGGTCACCTCGCGCCCCCCCTGGAATTTCTTCACGCCCCCCAGTTTGGGAACCTATGCATTAGAGAGTGGTTGAACAAAATGTCAAATTATCTAACAGCACACTAGCCTGTCTGCAGAATCACAGCTGTGTGCTTCATAAAAATGTAGTGTCCCATTAATAATATGGACAAAATTGATGATGAATAAGGCACTTTATGTATGAAGAATGTATAAAATGAAAAACATACAGGGAAATGTGGGTGAGATTGTATTTCTATTGGATTGGCAATCTGAAAAAACTATTCTACAAACAAATTTGCACTGATTAAAATACAAACGTAAACATTCACAATATACTATAAATCCAGCTGCCTTGGAGAGATGCTGACATTTTCACATTCTCCGTTTTTTTCTTTCAGGGTGGCAAGTTTTGACCCTTAGTTAGTTAATGATTTTTCAGTTGTGAAAGATACTGAAACCACGTTCAGTTAATTCACAAGTCAATTTATTTAACTGGTTCATAGAATCTGGCTACAGATGGATTTTTTTCAGCAAAAGAACACAATGAAGAGATGGATTATGAATGTCAAAAAATGCCAAAATTCGTCACTGCTGTGTATCTTTCTGCTTCAAAGCATTAAATCTTCCCACCCCAGGAAATATTTTAAATGGGGCACTTAAAGGATGTGGAATTATCAATCTTTTATGAAGTGTTCATAGAGGTGAAGGGGAGACTAACAATTTTCTTTTAGCATATTAAGACTGCAAAATCTTGTATCTAAAATGGTTAACAGCTGGGATGGACTATATAAAAGTCTTATTTTAGAAACATTGTCATGAACAGCTTTTAATGCTTCCACAAATAGACTCATATTGATTTATTCAAAGAGCAAAGAACAAATTCTTTCAAACTGCTGCTAATCAAACCATAGTAGATTACACTCTAATTATGGGCTACAGATCAAATTTATTTAATAAAATCAGTTAAAATCTGTCATGCTGTTATGTAGTGTACAGTAGTTAATCTCAGAAACTGAGTTCCGATACTTCTTCCATGTTCTAGGCAAAAAACAATAAAATACAGCACTTCATCTCTTTCATTTAACCAAATGAAAACTCCAGACTCTAGCAGTTTGTCCCCTCTTCTGCAAGTAAAGGGGAATTCTGTTCTAGACAATCTTCCCTTGTTTTTTGGAAGGGGTTGATTCTGCCTTCCTCTGAACCACCCCCCACTGCTGGGGAATCCCATGGAAACACCTTTGCTCCTAGTTGCAAAGCAGGAGCTTCTCTCAGTGATGCTATCTACTGCACCTCCTCCCTGTTTCCATATAGAAATCTGGTCTGGAGTTAGACAAGCAGCTTGGAGTTGTACTGAATCTCTTTGCCTCCCCTCTACAGCTGCTACCACTCAGCTGCAGGAGGGGACCCATCCAATAGCAGCAGGCCTTGTTCAGAAGCTATGCTGACTACGGGATCAACATGGGTGATCCTGAGGTGACAGGAAAAGAAATGTTAATGACCAGAACAAGGTTTATGTTGCAGAATGAAAAGTATCAACAGATTATTTATTTTTACTTTCCTAACTCATCAAAAAAGGTTGGAGTCCAATTTAAAGTTAGTATGGAACAGATCCTCCTCCTCCTCCAAGAAACTCAAAGGGGAGAGAATGACAGGCAACAAATCCTATACAGTGCCCCCCCCCACCCCCCGCCATCCTCTATTTACTCTCCTGGGTAGCACAACTCACAGAGTGAGTGTTTGGGAGGGGACTAGGAAGCTAGCATGGACAAGGCCACACAACTTTTTAGCTTCTAGGGACCAAAGCAAAAGAGGCCCTTAAGGCCATAGATACAGGGGCCATTCTCATGACTCTGTGCTGCTCCACTGGGTGCCTGTATTGATCCTATTGTTAGCATAGCCTCTGACGAAGACCTGCTGCTACTGGATGGGTCGCTCCTGCAGTTGAGTGGTAGCAGCTGTAGAGGGGACCCAAAGGGATTCAGTATAACTCTAAGCTGCTTGTCTGACAAGATTTCTATATGGAAATAGGGAGGAGGTGCAGCAGATAGCATCACTGAGAGAAGCTCCTGCTTTGCAGCTAGGAGCAAAGGAGTTTCCATGGTAAATCTTTTCTCAATAAAGTAAGTATAATAGAAAGCAAAGCAAAGCAAATGGCGTAACCACAAATAAATAACCAGATTTACTAGTTAACATTAATTTAGGGGTGGACTCAAGCAGAAGCCATGCTCCACTATGGACACAGGATTTTGGTGGACCAAGGATGGATGGAGGGGCAACAAAGTGTTGGAGTCTATCACAGGTGTAGTGCCCTTACTAAAGGGGCCTCTGTTTTATTCTGAAAAGATCCTGTGTGCTGCAATCCAGACTACAATTCCCATGAGCCCTTGGGAAAAACAGGAACCGAAGGGGGAGAGAGGACTCTCTCTCCATGTGCCTGAAGAAAAGAGGCTTAGCAGTCTGGGACTCTGCCTTGGAGTTTGGAACCGAAGCGGGAGCCAGGCTGCTGCCAAGGACATTGGTCCAGTCCAGGGGCTGTTGGAGTGCAGCTACAGACCGGGACTAGATGCCTGTTGGAACTGGGATTTAGCAGGCTGCTTCCGATAGGCACAGCATGAGGCAGTAAGTTTTTGGGCCTTGTTGAAAAAGTGCTGCCTGGGACAGAGCTGCTGTCTAGCCTGGACCAAATCTCCACCACAGCTGCAACATCAGCGCGCCAACGCAAGCAAGTGTCTGGGACTGTGAGTCCAGGGGTGTGCACACTCTGGGGTGGGGTCACTGTTAGTACAAATATAAGCTTCAATTATTGTTATGTGTTTTGTTAATGCTATTCATTGCTAAATCTGTTAATCCCTGTTTATTTAAGTTAAGTAAAGATTGTTTATTTGAAAGTATTCTATTAGATGTATATGATTTGTAGTTGTTCTGGAATTAGATCCAGATTTATGTTGGAATGAGTATGTTCCTGGAGGCTCTCAAGGCACACCAGTGAGTGTGTACTAGGCCAGCCAGGTGGAGGCACCGCCATTTTACATTCATTGCAAGCAGGGACTGCAGCAAGGGGGTGGATAGGGCTTTCCCCAACTAAACACCATCACCACTGGGGTGCTCAGGATCTTTTTTGGGTTAAAACATCAGGCGCCCAGGCACACCTGTGAGTGTGACCTGCTCCCGAGTAACCCGGGGAGGAAAAAGGGGGTTACACAGGGAATTGGGAACTGAAAGGAGAATTGGTACAGCATGGGGGCATGGGTATTACCCCACAGCTCTTCCCTAGCCCAGTTCCTACCTGTTATCAACCACTTGGCATTAGCTGCATCATCAGACTTACTGCAGTCTACCAGAACACAAAGGAGGAAGGATCTCCCAAGACCAGCTCAGTGGCACATCCAACTCATTCTGGTCATGCTGGAAAGACACAGATTGGGCTAATATTTGGTGTCCCCTATTAAGCCTCAATCAGGATCCAATTATTTGTCATAATTTAGGTAACCTTAGTAAACAGCCTACCCAGTCTGCATGTGACTGATGTGGTGTTAGCACCTGCTACACAAATAGGATGTTTGCTGTTTTATTGTTTCCCTTATAACTTTGTATACAGCTTAAAAATTTGTTCATAGATTGAAATGATAGACGATACATAGTTTCAGAACAGTAGGGTGGGGTATTTCAGAGAGCCATAAAGTGTTCAAAATATTTTTAAAAAATCAAAACAGTAAAATGAGGTAATCCCTCTAACCAGGTGACAGAATCCCTAAATCCACATTTTTTTTCGCTGTGACACACACTATACTATAGTGCTTCATGGGTGAGAAGAGTGTGCTGCTCTCTCACACATCCCCTCTGGCAGCACTTACTATGCCTCAAGGTGGGAGGGGGTCTCCTCATTAGATAGATTATTATTATTATTATATTGGGGAAAAAGTTAATTCACATTAAACATGCAGTTTCTCTGATCAACTTACTTTCTTCAAACTTCACTACCTCTTTGTTCAGTTTTGAGTAGGTGTTAGTCAATTAGCTGCACTGTTTCACCTGTATGTCCTTGGTATTTATTGCTGTGTTAGATCTATTCTCTATATCCTATCACTCAGTGTGAACGTATTTTTGAGCCCCATTAAGTTTTCTCTGACTGCATGGATGTACAGAAGCGCCTATGCAGGTTTTGTGAGCCTTTCAACTCCTGTGTTGAATTATCACTTTTTTTTCTGGTACATTTTCTACTTTGATCAGTTGACAAAAAGCCTTGAGATATTCAGAAACAGAATTTTATCTCTGGAACAGATATCCAGAGGAAATGCACCTCACCACCCCCTTCACTCATTTCTACTGAGGAGTGGGGTTTGGTTGTGGTCAAATTGCTGTGAGGATCATTGGTAGTTTCCTGATCAAATTTTAACAAATCTTAATAAATCACATTGTCTTCTACAATATTTTTAGCAGGGCCAGTCTTACTAATTTATGGAAACCCAAGCAGTGAACAAGCTCTGAAATACCTTCCCCATCATTTCCACTTGAGGAGGGGGCAGTGAGGTTCCTCCCTCATGGCCCTATGGGAACTAAAGGGGAAGTTTATACAATCTGTGAGTTGCTGATTTACTGCAAGTCTTCCAACAGCAGATCCCAATCACTTGCTGGGCAGAGCTGTAGCTAACTGACCCAAAGTTACAGATAGCTTATTGTCACAGTTTAAACTTAAATAATCTCACCAACCATATCGACTCTTTACTTAGCTGTGGAGCATAGATATTGGAGTATGAATTATTTGTCCTGCAATTCTGAAGTTGACCTTAATGTATTTATTCTTCCATAATGGTATTCAAATATGTCTAACTTGTACTGCTATGATGGTTCTTTGGAACTAAGCTTGAAACTTCCAGTATCCTGCTCAGAATTCTTGATAATTTCAGCTCATAAAATGTATCTTAGACTTCATATCTAGAAGATAACCTCTCTGTTAAAAAACCAGTTTCCCTTCCATGTCCAAACAGGGTTTTTTGCCAGATTATGAAAGGAGAATGAATTTTTGTATTTCACCTGCTCTTACTTGACTGAAGTTAGATGTGACTTCAAACACCCAATAGGAATCTGCATGCTGATTATATTGTTTTAAAAATAGCTATGTATACCACTGTTTGTTTTTTCCCACAGAATAGAGTGCACTCGAGTTTCATAATCACATTTTAATGACCTGTGTCAACCAAACAATGCCTTATACAATGCCAGAAAAGTTTCAATATAGAGCAAAAGAAGAAAACAAGATTTTTTTTTTCTTCTTCTTTTTATTTAGTTGGCTCTTTGTATTGTCTTCAGAAGCACCCAAAGAAAAAAAGAAGAGAAGAACTATGTCTTCAGAGAAGTGGGGTGGGGGTGTGGGAGGGAAGATACCCAGCCGAGAAGACATTGGCAAGTAAGAAGACTGGTTTCCAGGATGTTTCCACCCGTTTTTGATTGTGTTACAGATGAGATTGATGTAGGTTTGTTAAGCATACAAAAGAACTTGAAAAATAGAAATCTGATAAAGGCAACTGATGTCCTAGTGGTGGTTCCTGTCAAATTTCAAATGTGGAAAATTTTCTCTACTCAGCAACTCAGAATGAACATACTAAATTTATATATTTAGCCAGAGCAGGGAAATCAACTAAGTCAGATGTTTGTTACAAGTGTCCATGACAGTACTCGTGTATAAAGTAACATGCACATTATATATTAGGCATAGGGTGACCAGATGGTCCATTATTAGGGGTGTTATTTTATAAAGGACCCTATATCCTTCCTCCTCTGTAGGGCCCACATACAGGTGAATGATAACAGCCAGAGCCATCACCATCTATCTGAAATTCATTCTTTTGACCAAATTAGTAAACCTGTTCCACATAAGGACTCTGACTAAGCCAGTGTATAACACAGGCTGGGCTAATCCAAGTGAGAGGTGGGCCCCATGCTAGCTCGGACATGTCATATTTCTGGGAGTGTCTGCAGGTGGAGGCACTACTTTACAAAGCATGGATGGGTTGGTGGTACTCCACCTGCTCTCTGCTTAGAGTGAATGTCAGCTTGGTCAGCATAGTTGGCTCTATGGACACTGCGTCCAAAAGATTGCCTTTAGTCCAGCTTCTCCACACTGACCTACAAATATACCAAAATAAGAGGTAGTTTGTTCTCCAGGCTAGCTCAATCCTTGATCTTTTTTAATAGGGGATCCACATGTAAAGTGAATATTGTAACTGTCTGGGAGGAAGGAGGAAGTTGTATGTATTTTCTTTACTTCTGAGACATTTTATTGTATGATGGAATTTTTGTCCTAAACTCACTCTCTGATGACTATCTATTCACTTCAATTTTCCTTTTTGAATTAGTTTTATTTTAGGAAATAACTGTCTTTTCCATAACTCCACGTTTTAGCATAAACTTGCAACATAAATTATTATAAAAATATGTATCATGGAGTAAACTAAAATTTAACATTAGTTTTCCTATTCACTCTTGTCAGGAAGATCAACAATGAGCATAGCTAGAAATCTGTATGGTGATTCCTTTTTTTGTTTGCAATGATTAATGAAAGAGATTACAGGGTGTTTTAGGAGAAGAATATAAACAGGACATTTAGACAATTCTTGATATTTCCTAAATAGTTCCCCTAGGAAGTGTTTTATTGTAGGTTTGTATTAGCATGACTTGCAGGAAAATTGGAATAGCTGCTATGAGTACAACAAAGAACACAAAAGTCACTTTGTTATGCTTTTATTTCTTCTTCTATCCACCTTCATGCTTTCCTTCTTGTTTTTTTAAGTACCTTTGTGCTGCTTGCTTTAAGAGCAATTTTGATACTCAGCAATGAATATTATTAGTTATAAACTGAATTCCAATAAGGCCTACAATGTACTGATCACTGTCTCACAGAGTTTACAATCTAAGAAGGTGTCATCAGATAGTCATTGCTGCACCTCACCTCCAAAGCCTGCACTGCTATGCCCAGCCCCATTCAAGAAACTTTATTCTTTTATAACAAAGGTTAAAGTAAAAGAATAGTCTTAAGTCAATACTTGACCCGGGGCTCTAGTGTCACCCTTCCCGGGGTTTCTGGTACTCTAGCTCCTGGCAGTTTTCTAGCCTCAGCCAGGTCTGTTTCCCCCTTGGAACAGATGCCACAGGCTTGCTTTCAGGCACCCCTTGCTCCCGGGACTCATCTTTGCTAACCAGGGCTCAGCCTGTCTCAGTCTCTCATCCCTAGCATTGTCTATTAGTAACCCTTTATGAGCCATAGTATAGTCCCACCCGCTGTAATTAGCTGGATTAGGCTCACCTGCTCTAGTCAAGGGAGGCTGGACTCAGTCTATCCCCAGAGACCATCTATGCTGTGACAGAAGGCAAGCAATGAAAATTGAGGAGAGTGATATGCTCTGTGTGTCATAAAATATTTTATTTAATAAATAAATCTCAGCCATACCAGACTGCTCCTCCGTTATCCTGATGAGATGGCCACTTTCTTATAGGTGTTTCAGAAGAGGTAGGTTTGGAATTGAGATTTGAAGGAAGGTAAAAAAGTAGTGGTTTTAGGGATTATGAAAACAGCCTTTTTTAGATATGAATATACGGAATAATGAATATTAACAGATGTATAATGTATGTATCTATTAACAGATGTATGATGCAACTTTTATCATTCTAAAACCTACCTGCTCGATAGAGAGCAAGTAGAGAAAATACATGAAACTATAGGGAGGGTAAGAAATCACAGGCTTCATGGATTCATGCCTCTTAGGACTAATTCCTGCAACTAGAGGAAATGGAATAGGAAAATCAATGAGCATATTCTTAGCATATATTTGTTTTAAAGACGTTCCAGCCTCCTATCTTTTTAAGTATTGTTTTATCAATAATTTGATATAGGCGAAGTTTGGAGAGATAGGGTGAGAGTCACTTGCATTGGATCAGGGACATGTAAAATACATTTCCATGCAAGTCTAAATCTGTTCACTTGTGATGGATTCCCACAAGGGAGAGGTGGTGACCTGTTTTCCCTTACGGTTCTCCCCAGGAGAAAACTGCTGTAAATTAGAGGAGACACTGCTCAGTAGATGTACTGAATCTCCCTGCCCGTTCAGTTCTTGCCTTCTTTTCTTCGGCTTCTAACAAGAATAAAAAATGTGCTAGTGGCTCTGTGACTATTAAGAACTAGACTACTGACTCAGATTACACAGACTGTTGAACAGACATCAGATAGTAAGGCACTGAAAATCTGCTCTCATCTACTGTAGTGTACATTCTGTGAGTTTTGGTGCACCTACACAGCACCCTAAACTGAAAATAAGATACGCAATTTGCGCTATGCTATTTTGAGCCATTCCTTATCCCTCGTGCAATGAGGTTTACCAGGATGCCAAAATAGCGCACCCATTATTTTGAAAAAATATTTTGAAATACCAGGCGGCTTGTGTAGACATGGGTTAACTATTTCAGGATGCCAGACATATCCTGAAATAGCCGTGCACTGTAGACGTACCCCTAGAGCAGAATTTGGCCTGCTCTTTTTTGCTGAACTTGAACAAGTGACCTTGGGGTGAAAAGCACTATATCCCATTACTAATTCTATGAGCCAGTCAGTCTCCTTCAGTATAAACATTTTTAAAAGTTATTCTGAAAAGACATTGGCAAACAATTGTTATATGAAGAGTGACAGAGTTTTATGCTCCTACTCTATATCGATCCACAAACTGAAACAGCCCCGATGGTTTTTTTTTTTTTTCCCCTACCATCTCAGCCCTTATCTGGGGAACTCTGACAGTTCAAAACATTTCCAGTAAATCCTCCATCTTCCATCAACAACCTATAATCCAGGCCCCTCATTTTCCTTTTTCTCAATTATACTTCTTGTCAACTTGCATTACAGATGAATAACACAGAAACATAAAGACTTGCCCTCCGGAAGAAAACTTGCTTAGCTTTATAGGCCGAGCAAGCTTAATCATACATAATAATTACAATAGCAATTTGACATAGTAACTTTTAAAAAGAAAAAACAATGAGGAAAAATTATAAAATTAAAAATAAAATTAAAATTTATTTTGAGAAGCAAATGTATGTATATTATGTCATTGAGTGTCAGAACCCTCTCAAGATATTTCTTTCACTTTTTGGATACAGCCTGCCTACTTCCTAAACAGAATCCTAAATAACACAGTACCCCGGGATGAGGATAAGACACATATCTGGCCTCCACAGTCAACTTTCAGTCTGACAGAATGAAGCAATATGTAATTCAAAGAACTCACTTTTAAACATTTCAGTGCTATAGGAGAACTAGAGAGTAATTTGGTAAAATAAGGTTCTTGAACCCCATAAAACTATTTTATAATGTACTATGTATTGATTCCAAAACAATGATTCTCTTGGCAAAATAAAGCCCACAACATCATCTGATTGTCCTTCCCAGGTATATGAACAGTATCACTGTATCATATCTATATCAATTATCTAATATATAAAATATATCAAAATTACCATGTCATATGTCAAAGAATGATTCCACTTTCTTCATAATGGATTGTAATAAATGAAAATGGAATAAATAAAGAATGATCTTCTGTTTTTCCTCTTACTGTGAATTTGGAAGTACCAGCCAGTTAAATGTAAAATAATCCAGTTCAGAAACACTAAACATTTTTTTAAACAAACATAATGGAGCAAATGATTTTGCCATTGACTTTCCTATTGTAGAGTCAGAAGGAACTTTTTTAAAACAATGAACCATGACTCTGTCTACATTAGCAAAATACCAGGGCAGTTTTTAGGATGGGTTCATGCCTTCAATTACCCAGAAGTGCATCAATGTCTTACTGAGGCACACCATGAAGTAATTTATTATAAGTAGAATATCAATAATTAATTTAATGTTTCATTTTACAAGAAGTTACACAGTTTTGCATGTATACTTTTCTACTCTGAAATCTAACAAAGAATAGATTATAAATATATCTTTGCTACTAGCTAGAATATACTTGTTTGTTAGCTTTTTCTATTTTTTCTCTTTCGTTTAAGGATCTCTGAACTATTTTATCTCTTTATCCTTCGTCTACCTGTCTGCTGAAGTTGTGTCTTCTTTCTAGCTGTGGCCACCAGCCATTTGCAAAATGATGGTAATAGAGCATCACATCAATATAGAGCATGCAGGATGTATGAGGAGGTTATACTGGGGGGAGAGAGCAACCTCTGTATCCTCTCCCTACCCTTAAAAAAATTACCTCTCTTAACTATCATTTTAGCCCAGACTGCCATGCATAATACTGTACTCACTTCTTTGTTGCCTGTTTTGTAGCTACACATTTTGCTTTTGTTTGGGCATTCTTTACTATACCCTTAAGCCCCAACTGCATCTGAATACATTCACAAAATGAATTTCAATACTTACCATCTGTATAACATATGAATACAGCATAGACTTAAAAAAAATCAGAAACTCCAAATGACCTTGATAAGTATGTATTCTCCAATCTTTGATTTTTGTTAAGAGAAATCTAGTGGATTCTATTTCCCATCAAATAGATTTTTTTTCAGTATATAGCTCTATCTAGATAGAAAGTTAAATGAAAAGTCTGCTGTTCTACTTCTGAAAACTACTTAGTTATGTAATATATTAAATGTGTTTTTCAAGGTGACCATGGAAGATGTTACTTCATTCATCAAACCTCTTTCCTTTGAATCATACAACACTTACAAAGAATCTGTCAGTTCTCTGTAACAGTTGTAAGGCATGTAAATATCACTTATTTTTCTCCAGAGTTGTTTATTTATTCCACTTTTCCCACAGGGTATCCACTGGAATCTGCCTAAATCATTCTTCGGATCTGGGAGGAGGAGAGGGTAATTTTCAGATTTGCCTTGAAAATCTTTCAGCTATAAGGAGTATCTTTCAGCTAGTTTATTAATTTTGTTCTTCGTCGCACAGATCTTGTTAAAACAGCTAAAATAATCTGCAGTTTGGCTTGTCTCAGATTGAACAAAAATTACTACTAATGAAATTTTATCCTGATACAGTATGTTGTTTTCAGTTTAAATTTGTTGCCCTAGTTACCAAGTTCCTTCTGGTATATTCAGTATTAAAAGCCTACACTGTGATGTACACTTCATTTATGACTTCAGTCTCTATTGACTCACATTGGAGAATTACTTGGTATTTAAATTTATGAAATTTGTATTATGATGTGCTGAAGTCTTTTGAGCAATTAAAGAATCAATTTGAGCTCCCTTCAAGGAATGTTTTTAGATACACACATTACACTTTTTGGTTAGCTGCAAACTGTAGGAATGAGTTATTTTTCTTGTTAGAAAGAGTATTGAATTCTTCAGAGTGATCTCTGAAATGTATTGCATGGAAACCCATGGCATAAAGAAAAATTCTCATTGACTTCAACCTTAGGGTCTATTTCACACTTACATGGAGTAGTATCTCACTTTTAAAATAACAGTTTAAAATAACAGTTTTATGAAGAAAATTAAAAATATCAATATTTCATCATGATTATAAAGTTCAGTTCATATTAGGGATATTAAGGACTAGTCGACTCTGAGTCCCCCGCTGATCCCAGGCTCCATGCGGGTGCTTCCTCTTTGAAATGCAATATATTATGTTTTAGCTCAGTGGGGGCTCTTGTGCATTTCAAAGCAGAAGTGCCTGCATAGGGCCCAGAGTCAGCAGGACTTCCCGCTGGCTCTGGAATCCACACAGCATTCCGCTGGGGCTCTTGTACATCTCAAAGGTGGCATGCGGAGGTGCCTTTTGACTAGTTGATGGAAATTCCATCGACTACTCAACTAGTAAATTAATCCCTAGTTAACATCCCTAGTTCATATCCATATTTACTCTATCTGTATTATATTAATATAAAATGTTTGTGTGGCTTTTTATATAATGTTGGCAAACATTCCAAAGTCCTAAGTGACTGAGGATAGTTAAGTAGTCTTCAGCAGACAAGCTGAATGTGGGCACTTCAGGTTTAAACTCAGCTAGTGAATCTCTGCTGTTTTTTGGCATTGTCATAGAAACACACTGAAACCAGACCTGAAAAACTATCTCTCATGCTCCCATTTGGAGCTTAGTACTGAACTTAAAAAGGGGTGGGAATACAAACACCTCCATGATACAAATGATAGTTTCCCTTTTCAGTACTAACTTTAGCCTGGCCCCTCTGACTTTCTAATCATTAATAAAAACACAGTAGTAAAGTTGTAGCAGAGTAGCAGAAAGCTGTCATAGCAGCTTAACTGTTCCATTGATTTCATTGAGAATAAGCACAGGAATATGCATTAAGAGTAAAAGTTAAGGACCTACAGGGTCACGTTGTTATATTGTAACCTCCAAAGGCAAGGAACCTGTTCCTTCCCCCCCCCAGCCCCCCGTAAAGCACTTAACGCAGTCTATGGAGCTGTAGAAAGCCTACTGATAGGGATTTCAAATATTCTAAACTAAAGCACAATGCATGGACTGCAGAAACAGCATGATAACATCTAAGTGTGTTTGCAGTGATGGTGTAGACATGTTGGTTCCAGGATACAAGAGAGACAGGATGAGTGAGGTAATATAGTTTACTATGCTAGCTTTGGTTGGTAAGAGAGACAAGGTTTTTAGAGGTTCTTTTCCATGGAACTCAAAAACTTCTCTCTCTATCCAGGAGATATTGGACCAGTAAAAGATTAATTCACCTGCCTTATATCTCTTATGTTTATGGTTAATTGTTGTTTGATCTTTTACCTTGGTTTAAAAGTCATAATAATGGAGATAAATGTGGTACACTCTGTAATGGTAGTTGTTACTGTTACACATAGTCTTCATGTTCCTTTTTCTAGGGTGACTGCAAATATTTACTCTTTGGAAGATGTGCTGCATGGTTGTGGTAGTTGTTACGCAAGTTTTTGTGAAGAGAGAGTCGTGTGACAAGCAGGAGAATTTGGTCTCTGTCTTAGTCCTGAATTACAGTCAATTCTTGAGGCAGAGTTGCTTCATGGGAACTGGCCATTGGTGTTGGACTGAAATTGCTAAAAGATGGGATTACCTGCATGGTGTTTGGTTACCTCTGTTCTAGTACTGGTGTATATATGTGTGTTAGTCACACTCTGACTCTGCATTGCTGATTTTCCTCCACTGGGAAGCCAAACTATATTGCTCGGGACATCTGCTGACAGTTGACAAAGGAACAGCATTGTACCATGAAGAATGGGCAATGAATTTACATGGCATATTTTTGCGCATTGCCTTAAAGCTGTTTATTCATGAATTATTGGGCAATCACAAAAATGTAAATTAAATAATTAGTGGAAAAGAAGACTGGAACGTCTCAATTGACATTAGTAGTCAGATATAGTGAAGCAAAAAATTGATTTATATATACAGAGGGGTATTAATTACAGAACAAAATGTCTGAACATTTGAGTTTATCAGGTTATTTTTAAGGAGATGCAGTATATAATACACGTAGTGCTTAGTTTAGCATGATTCCAAATCCATCTGGTACCACAAAATATTAGCTGAATGTTATGACTCCATTACATGTTGGCCCGTAGCTGCTCGCCTTCCTCACCTGAGAAGGCCCACTGATGTCAGTGGAATGACTTGTGTAAGTAAAATCAGCAGGCTTTCGTTCAATATTTTACTTCTGAGATAGAAATTAATAATGTTCTTATAATGGACGTTTAATTTTTACCAAATAAAGAATTGCATCTGTTAACCAACAGTTGGAGATCATTTGTATATTATTTTCTGCAACCATGCAACATGAGAAAAGGACAGAAACCACTCCAAATGTGCAACTTGATGTGATTAAAAACTATATAAAGCCATGCATAAAATGACAGCATGTTCCACTCTCTTCTGTCATTTTAACAATAATTGATTTGATGATCATTTCATTAATCACAACTTTCTCCTCTTTCACTGCAGCATATCAATGAAGATATCATTGACCTGGGACCAAAATACTGTGCTCCCTCAGAATGAAACTCATAATATATTTATATACTCATAGTATATATAATATACCCATAGTATACTTCATTTTATTGCCTTTCATCCAGAAGAATCACAACTCATGTTATATGGTATGTATGAGCGTGATTTCCTTGTTCCTGGAATGCAACAACTTCTGGTTTAGAGTACAGCAGCTGTTTCACAGTGCCATCTATACTCTTACAGCAGTTTCCCCAGTTGAAATTACAATGTAAATATAGGCATGTTGAGTGTAATTATCCTAGCTGGAATTTACCAGGCCACCATGGCGAATAACTCTGGGTATTGCAAAAAGTGACATGGATCTTTTAATGACCGCAGGGGTCAGGGACCCTGTCAGCATAATGGTTTTATGGCTAATCACAAGAACACACTACAGCTTTATCCTTTGGAATGAAGTTATTGGAAGAGGCATCCTTAAATCTGAGCAAGCAGATTGAAAAGTCTGTAAACAACTTGAAGGATCCAAATAGGAGTAGAAACACCCAGAAGCAAGAATACATAACTCAGCAGGCTAAAAACATTCCATCAGATACACATTAGTGTAAAAAATATTCAGATGCTCTATGGTTCAGTTCTGTCATTTAAAAAAACTGGTCTCTCCAAGAGTATTACACTTGTCCCTCCCTTCTCCTTCTCTCTTTTTTAAAAAAGGCCCAGTAAGTCAGGGTCCAATTCAGTCTACTTAAAATGGACTAATTTGTTCAGTAATGTAAGTGCAGGTGCTGGTGAAGTTGAGTTATTTTGTGTCACTCTTTCTGAAACCACATTTAGGAAACATTGGGTTTAGATTAGAGATGTGCAAAGTGATGTAAATTATGTTGGCAAGTCAGTCCAAAATTATAAAGTGGTGGAAATTATACCCAGCAAAGAGTGGTGTAGCAGGAAAAGCTATCTTTTTAAAACTTCTTTTTACCAATTATTAGAAGTAGTTCTTTGCCAACAAACCATGGGCCACATTCAGAAATGTGTAAGAGTAAGTTACAGATCCAAAAGAAAATGGGTTTAAGGGTGGCAGTCAGTATAGCTTACATGCTGAAGAGACAAAATAAAGAGCACATTAAATTAGATGGTAGTGGCCCTACTTTAGCTTTCAAGAAGCTTTTAAAAGATACCAAAAAGAAAAAAAAATGGGTATGTTTTTATAAGAATGATGACACCACAAAAATGAAGTGCATTTATTGTTAACGGTTATTCATATTTAATATAATAAAACAGAACTTTGGAACAGTGTAGCTTTCACTTAATATACACTGTCAATTTGATGAATAGCATCATACATTTCTTATTGTAATTCACACTGATTACTATATAGACAATAAAGTGTCCAACTATTCTAGTTTAGGAAAAAGGTATGAATACCTAGATCACAATTATGTAGTAATTTAAACTATCAATTGGTCTAAAGATTTTGTGGTTAAAATAACTGCTGAATGGGTATAATTTTGGTACTATGGTTACTATATATCTACAGTCCCTGGGTCTGAGAAACTGTTATGACGTTCACATTCATACAAATGAGTCTGTGTATACAATGCATGAACCAGGCCCAATAATTATATCTTATATTAGCAACGATGGGGTATAACTGTAACATTTGGTCATGAAATGTGATAATGAACTGCATTAGTTTTGGAAATTGTGAGTAAGTCACAATCAGATATTTGAAAACATCACATTACATCCTACATACTCACCTTATTGATGGCACTTATTAAACCCTTCATTTTACTGTTTTGGCTATTATTTACACCAATAAAAATTATATTTTATCAACTTTCATGCAGTAGTTGAATATTGTGCTGAATTACAAAGATCTGAAATGGTGGGCCTAAATTAAAAGGACACTACCAACTAAGGTCTCAATCCTGCAGAAAAGTGCACGAGTTTTTTTCATGCATAGGTGTAGTTCCATTGAACTATGATCCTGGCACAACCATGACTGATTTCAGTGGAAGTTTGGGGAGGTGCAGGATTTGAAGCCCTTATTATATATCTAAAATGCCACAGTTTAAAAGGATACTGTCAACTTCAGTGGGATTACTTGCAAGTATAAAGTTATTGATGTGCACTGGTATTTTGCAAGATGAAGGCCTTAAAAATTGCATTTCTATGTAAAGCTGCTCCACTATCTGTTTTTATAAACAACACCTAAAATTACTGTAACTGAAAAGATTAGAAAGAAAAATGTTTTCTGGTTTTTGTCCTTTGGTCCTGTTGTGAGGGCAGGCGACTGGACTTGATGACCTTGCAAGGTCCCTTCCAGTTCTAAGATTCCCTCTGGAAGTGGCTGGACAGCTGCCCCAGGGATGGAGCAGCAGAGTTAAGGCAGGCTTACTCCTGCCCTGGCCCTGCACCACTCTGAAAAGCAGCTGGCTCAATGTGCTGCCCCTCATCTATAGGCACCTGCATGGAATAACTCTAAACTGTTTTTTAAAAAGCTGAAAAGACTGAAGTCAACAGTAACCCTTAGAATTGTGACAGATACATAATAAGGACTTGAAGGAACAGAATCTGGACACCGTATGTGAAGCAAGCAGGAGAGTTTATTACACACAGCGCTGGCGGAGTGTCACGTCACTTGCTAAGCTCAGTGAACACTGCCAGACCATAGATTACAATTAATTATATAGGATGCTTAATAGGCGGTTCAAGTTATGGGGGAGGGAGGGGTAAGATCCTGGACTGCTGGATAGGTGCTAACTGTGAGGCAAAATAAGAGCAATAATATTAAGTTACATAGTGTTTCCACCCATAGCTTACATAATACCTTACATCTAGTAAAACAAGAATTTAAACAAAGCAGACATCAATTATCATTTGTGTGTTAAGTGGGGATATGTCTGTCAGCTTCAGGAAGGTGTCTCTGCATGGATGTAGTCCATTTGGGGATATGTCGGTCAGCTTCAAGAAGGTGACTCTGCACGGATGTGGTTCATCTGGGGATTAAAGCAGAGACATTAGGAGTACTTGACAATGGCACATTTGTTCCTAGCACCATTGAATGTCTCATATCATGTCACATCCTCGGTTGTTAGCTCTACGATGGCCTTTCTTTGATGGGCTAGGCTGGAGGGGGAGGGTAACCATCATGTACTGTTTTGTGTGCTAGCTTCAGACTGGAAATTTAGAATAGGGGTTCTTAGCAGAATATCATAGCCTGCCTCAGAAATTTTCACCCTACAGGACTTCAATCTGACAGTTCCAAAACTTCCTCTTAGGTCAGGTTTGATTGAATAAGGAATGTAGTATCAGGCCCAAAGAATGGAAATGGTTAAAGCAACTTGTGAACACTCAATTCTTTTAGTTGATAGAAGCAGTCATATTATTAATACAGTTTAAATTGCTGTTATGTAATAAAAGTGTGTCAGGAAAAACTAGTTCCTTTATATATGCTTCTTTTTTAATAATTATATGCATCCACTTGCCCTGCTTACTGAAAAACCTATGCAGATTGGTCAAACTATCTAGCTAAATATAAAATAAACTGTGCTTTTTTCAAGATTGGGACCAGGCATCTTATTTCTGCAACAGTCTGTGTAGCATTGGGCCTGTGCATTTGTTCATTGAAAATAATCCTAAAACTAAATAGTAATTTAAGCTAAAGCTTTTAAGTGGTTCATTTGTATAGTAGACTGGATTCTGATATAAAGCACACTATACACTGAGTCATTTATATTTGTTCAAAATGGGCAGCTGGAAAAGAGTATATTTGTAATTTCTAAAAGCCACATTTAAAAAAATGAAACTTGCTTGCAATAAAGATATTTGTAATGTTTTTAATTTCAGGTAATACTGTTTTTAAATGTGTCTGATGTTTTTGTAAACCCTGTTTAGTCTACATGTTTGTGTAATTCATGGTTTAATAATGATTTGATCTGTTTCTTGTGCTATTAAAATTTCTTTTAAAATACTAACAATTTGAAAAATTACAGCAGCTTCTGTATGCAGTTATTACAGTCATAATATAAGTATTAGCCTATGGTGAAAAATCCTTTCAAAAGGAATTGTAGTTTAAAAATAAAAGCTAAGGACTGAATATTTTCCATGTACGTGCTAAAGTATTTCAGTCTCCCTTTAATGATACAGCCCTTTTAATCCCATGTAAAGGAAATGAGAGCGCATCCATGAGCAAGTGCAAGCAGCACTAAGTATGAGGCAGTTTGCTTGATGAAGTTCAGATACAAATACAAGGAGGAAAATGTCACACTGCAGCACCCTGCCCCTTATTGTCACTCCCCCCAGCTCTGTGGAAATCTCTCCCCCTCTCTCTCTGGGTTTCCTATAATTCTCCCGCCCCCGCCCCCCGCAGCCAGATCGGCTGGATGGAGATAAACCCTCGGAGGCAGAGAGGGAGGCGGCAGATCCTCGTACACGGAGGGAGGGCTAGGGAGCTGCGGCGGCGACTTTGCTCTTTAAATTGGGCTCAAAGCCGATTACAGCTGATCTCCCACGTGACGTTTCCCTTTCTGGCTCCCGGCGGAGTTTGCTGGGGGATCCTCGCGGGCTCGGCGCGTCTCTGCCCGCAGCGGCTGCAGTTCGGACTCCGCGCGCAACTTTTTTGGCCGGGGGTAGGAAGGGAAAGGAGGGACCGTGCGTCTGCCGAGCCGCTCGGGATGCTTCAGCCGGCGCCTGAGGGTTAGCGCGGGGCGCCCCTCGCAGAGCCAGAGCAGCAGCACCCAGCCCGAGAGGACAGCACCAGCCGCGACCTTCCCCTCCCGCCCCAGGCCAGGAGGCAGCAGTCGCGGCAGACAGCAGAGCAACCCCGGGACGCCGCCAGCGCATCTGGCCCGAGGGGCCCCGCGCCGCCCGTCCCGAGTCCTCACAGAGCAGCCCCCAGCGAGCGGGCAGCGCGCCAAGGCCGGTAGCTGCTGTCGGCGCGGGCAGAGCCCATGCGGCACCCCCGCGACTCCGCGGGGCTGTGAGCGCCTTATGCTGGGCAGGGCGGGCGGGCAGTGAGTGCAGCCCGGGCGGCGCGCAGGAGGAGGAGGAGGCCGGCCCGCTGCCCAGGCACCATGCAGAAGAGCGTGCGCTACAACGAGGGGCACGCCCTGTACCTGGCCCTGCTGGCCCGCAAGGAGGGCACGAAGCGCGGCTACCTGAGCAAGAAGACGGCGGAGACCAGCCGCTGGCACGAGAAGTGGTTCGCGCTCTACCAGAACGTGCTCTTCTACTTCGAGAGCGAGCAGAGCGCCCGGCCCGCCGGCATGTACATGCTGGAGGGCTGCAGCTGCGAGCGGGCGGCGGCCCCCAAGGGCGCCTCTGCCGGCAGCGCCAGGGACCCCGCGCTGGACAAGCAGGTACCGCCAGCCCCTCTCCCAGCCCGCTCTTCCCATATATACCCCGCCCTCGCCAGCGGCTCATTGTCCCCGGGCTCACCACACGCACACCCCCATTGGAAACCCCCCTCTCCCATCATCCAGCGGCCCTCCCCCAACAGCTTCCTCTTCGGCTTCACCAGGGACCGGGAACACCCGCCCGCCGGCATTATTCGGCCTCTCCCCCACCCACCGCCCCCCGGCCATGAGTAGCTGAAACCCGTCTGAAGCAGCAGTGCAATTAGGAGTGAAAACGCGTACGCCTTCTACTACGCTGGCGGGGGCTGCAAAAGGGTAGTGTAAAAAAACCCATAGAAACGGCCACAGCAGCTCCAACCCTCCAATATCCCCACTCTGACTAGGGGATTTCAAGAAGCTCTTGCCTTGTGCCTTGAAACGTGGGGTCTGTCTCTTCTAAACTTCTTGTTAATGGCCCTAAGGTCGTTCTGGATGTTCTCTTTGGCCATCTAAACTAGGACCCAGAGCGTTTCCCCCGTCTTTGAGCTGGCCCCTCTTCCTAGTAGTTGCACTTACAGACTTTAAACAAGATGTCTGAGCATTAACATTTCATGAGCTAATGACATGCCATTGTTGAGCATTTACAGCCCGGGCACCTCCGAGAGATAAGTTACATACCCAACGGAGGCAGCCTGTACAGATAAACATTTCTGGGGCAAATGTGTTGCCACAATGTCTGTGAACCTTGTAACAAAACAGATTTCATGTATTGGGCAATGGCAAAATCTGCAGTTCTTTGACCCACCCTGCTGTAAAACCTATTTTTAGAAGCTACTGAGAGAAGCAAGAAAAATTAGTTGCTCGGTACATATAAATCCTAGGATAAAAGGGGGTTGTAATGGGCTGTAAATCAGACCAAAATTAAGGCTGAACAAAATTGTAATGGAAACTAAATCAGGAAACTTTAGACTCCAGTACTGCATTTTCTTACTCATGCAATAAAACCAAGAGACTTCAATGGGATTACTCGTGGGTGGAGGACAGCTCACCTATGTATGGTAGAGTTACAGAATCTGGTCCCGAAAGTGGATGCTTCTTGAGCAGTGGGGTGTTGGGTTTTTGTTTTGTTTTTGGCATGTTGTTGAACATCATATACATCTTTCAAAACAATGAATAAAAGACAATGTACTTATGCTACATAATGATTGATCAGATTTTCTACTTTAGGCCTCTATTTTAGCATAATGCACCTAATGTGAAACTTTGGTGTCCTTTTATTCACTGCTTTGCTGAAGTTTGTGCATTAAACTTTCATGTGGCTTGTGCTGATTATCAGAGAAATCAAACAGGTGTCAAACTGGTTTGGAGAAGTTTGATTACTTCCAAAGAGGAAGGTTCCAGATGAACTGCAGGCATTTGTTATGAGAGAGAAATAAACGTTTTCAGTTTATAAAAATCTTCTAGTCCATTACTTTGTTTAGATTGATATATTAGGAGAGCTAAATTCAGAAAGTTTCTCGGTCTCTTGCTGCCTTGTCTTAACTTTTCATTTATTTATAGTCCTTATGGCACAGCTATATTCATGCCTATCTAACTCTACCAACATTTACAGGTAAAAATATACCTTGTTATGCAGTTTGGGATAATAGAACTCTTGCTTGACTCTTTTTGTGTAAGCTTGTCTGGGTGGATAATTGAAGTGTATGGGAATCCTTGGTTCAAATGAACATGTATTTTCTATTCCTTTATGTCATCCTTTTAGGATTCCCCACCCCAATCTTTTCATGGGTTTACGGTCTTATGTCTCTATAACTAGTATATTTAAAGTGCAGTTAGTCAGAAAAAATGTGAAATACACTGTTGGGATGACTTTAAGCCATGCTTATTTTACTGATAGAAACAAGGTGTTTTTTAAAAATGCATTTAGCTCTACACAGTTATAGAAGAGTAAGTTGAAGTCTATCCTGCTTTAAACATCAACTAAATTGCTAAATTTTGTCAGCAAAACTGTATGTTGATTATTTGAGAGGGATAAAAAACACTGCGAGAATTTTCAGATCCCGGTTTGAGTTTACAGGGTTGGCAGTTGGAAAAATTCTCCATTAACCAGCAAAAGAACAAATCTCATTATGGTGGCGTTCAAAATAATAATTATGAAGTCTGACAATATCCCTCTATTCACAGTAGTTCTTTAAAATAATTTTAACTCTCTTTCAAATGTGATAAGTATCTATACAGACACAAATGTGAATCTTTTAAGAGCTACAGTAAAGTTTTTCAGTGTGAAACAAAACAAAAATGTATTTAAAAATATTAAACCAGTACAATGCTTCTGTTTTCTTTTTCTTTCTTGAAACACCTACCTTGATGCACACGTTCCATTAGAGGAAAACAATAATACAACTGAAAAATCTGGGCCCTCTGTTTTCATAAGACAGGACTATAAAGTTTTTTGAAATACATAATGAATGTTTAGCATTTAAACTTTCACTTCCACCTGTATAATGCTAGCTTTTAAACCTGAGTTCATTTGAACCAAAAATATTTGTTGCTTCCATGAGCAGATAAAATGTTGTATGGTGATTTTAAAAGAACTATTTCCAGTGAGAGCCCTTTTCTCCAGAAGAGGGAGAAGGAAGGTTTTAAAAAAAGCATCATCTCCTTCAAGACAAGGGAGCTTATCTTATGCACATAATTGACTGAGGAAACTTAGATGCTGCTATGTAGTATCCTAAACTAGACACTGAGTGGGGACATTTTTTTTTAATCCACAATTCAATTATCACAGCATGCACTTGTGCTTTGGTTTGTCTATTTAGATTTTCTCTTTCTTGGTGATTTAGGAGTAAAGCATGTGGGTAACTGCAGTAGACCATGAGAGAGAAGAGTTGGAGTATGAGATGTTATGACAAAAACAGTGAGATACATCAAAAGAATAACAATTCTGGGTTGCTTGAAGAGGGGTTTAGTACGATATATATTTGGGTGCCTTTTTAAACATTAACTATTTTGCTGCTGAAGAAAATATTTTTATTTAAATTATTTTACAGGATATTCCATTAAAATAGGTGGAAAGTCTGTTCAGTTGCATGGGAAATAAGCATTTGCTGTGCACGCAGCACCTTATGTGGTGTGTAACAGCTGGCTGATTAATACATTTATTATTCAGTCAATGAAATTTGAAGTTGCAATGTATGTTAGAAAATAAATAATTTTGTCAATCTGGTCTACCTTTGTGGATTATAGAAGATGCATGTAAAAAGAAGAAATGTCTGTTTCATTTTTATTTTAGTTATTTTGCATATCCTTTTGATTTAGAAATTGAATTGATAGTCTTGTTTATAGTATCACGTGTTAGAGAAGATCTTTGGAGTTAAATTTTTATATTTCAGAAGGGAAAATATCAGTGTTGGTGAATTTCAGCCAGCAAATATGTTTATGTGCAGATGTGTAAATACACACTCTCTGATCCCCACAAAACACAAGCAGCTTAAAGAGTCCACATTTTAACCACTACTAGTGCTGTTAGGCACTTCCACCAATCTGTCACAGAGGATTATTACAGAAGGACAATATCTACTGCACAATTTCTAGAGAATGCCAAATGCCTTCAATTGAATGCTCCAATTTTTTATTACAAAGTACTGTATTAAAGACATGTGGCATTGTTTTAATAATTCTGTTATGGTGTATATAATATTTATAGCTCTGCCTGAAAGCAGTAGGGAGACTTTTAAAATAATTTATTTTGAAACAGGAGGAAAATATTTTTTAAAAAGTGTAGTTCCTGATTCAATATTAAAGAAAATACATAATCCACAAATAAATGGCCATTCCCTTGTTTATAGATAGTTATTGACCTTTATGGAGCTTTTAACTTTCCCCACCGTATTTTGAACTAAAAACTTTGAATAGCTTTTTGTTAAATAACTTCTGCACATGACTCATTGACATCTTTTAAATCCCATTTTAAATTAATTTAAATATATAGAAATAGCTTAGTTTGAAAGCCACCAATCTGAAAATATTACACATTCAAAAGTTTAAAGTCTGCTTCAAGCTAAAATATTACTTCCCCACCCCTAACAGAACCACAAGCCATAAGCTCAGCATCGGAAACAGGTGCAGTTGCTGGCATGCCAATTCTTCTCTGACAGCAGTTTTAAGAGAGAACATCTACTTGTATTTCAGAGGGTCATTAAAGAAAAATGACTTTATATCTGTGGGTGATTAATTCCTTTACAGTTAAAATGAAACACACAGTTCTTCAATGCCTCATTATAGAATAGAATTTGTGGTCCAGGGAACTCATTCAGTTTGAATAAAGAGGATTTATGGAAGTATGGATATACAAGTTGTTCTAAAAAGTCTATATTGGGCCAACACCTATATAATTTCAATTTGTTTTATAGCTGTGTAAGGATTAAGCTAAGCATTTTAAATGTTAAAACAAAATCTTAAATATTTTAAGTTTTTAGCTTTTTCTATATGATTTAAGAAGAGAGAGGTGACTTTTTCCTTATACCTTATCTGAAATAATCTTCCTCCTCCTTAAAAAAATTAAATGTGGTACTGTACTAAGTCTGTGTCCCCACAGATAAAGAAAATCCAATTATTTGAATTTTAACTGTTGTCTGTAGCTCAGTATTTACTTAGTTTTGCTGTGCTTCTTTTTACAAAGGGCAAAGAAATTATATGATGTGTGAAACCTCTATATTTTAAATATAGTTGTGGAAATAACGAAAAAGACATGCCATCAGGCCATACTTTTCCATGCTCATTTAATTTTTTTAAGTAATACAATATAAAATCATAGAAAAATGCCCATAAAACAGTCATTCTTTATTCAGAAGAGATTATCATAATCAATTGAAAGTTCATATTTTCAGGTATAAATATTGTCCGTGATTCTTAAGGTTTTTTTGCCTGCGTATGTCGAGGGTAGTTTCTTGGGATGGTCCAAAGCATAGTTTGGGTTGTGTTGCCCATATTCTAGAAATGTCCTGCTTTATAAAAAAAAGAATTAATTTGGCCTCTCTGACAATTTGTCATTGAAATTATAGTGATTAATTTGTGTCAACAAATGTAGAGATTTGGTGGTGATGATATTGAATAAAAATATTCTTGGGATGGAAAATGAAATTTACAATTGTTAATGTATTTGCTTTGCCAAAGGAAGAGCTCGGATTTTTACCCCACCCAAAATCTCTCACTGATATTACTTTTATTGGGGTGAGTAGGGATTCTTACATGGTAAAGAGTTTGCAGGATGAGGTCCTTGATGTATTCCAGATGTCATGGTAGTGAGTGTCCTCTAACAGTCTAGACTGTGTGCATTAGTTCACAAAATACATATATATTGCAAGTAGCGGTGTAAAATTAGTTGCTGACACTGCCAACCATTTAATGCAAGTTACGTTACAAGAAGTTGCCTATAGCTTGTTATGTAGAAGTGCAAAGCGAACTTACAGTATGCCACCTGGTCTTCAGGTAACAGGCAGTATTAAAATAGAAAAATTTAACCCATGTGATCTCACTATTAACTAAACCAAGCAGGGAAGTGCAGACTGCATTTATTTTTAACTGAGACTATATCTGTTTGATTAGAATTTTGAATATTTTTATAATATGAGAGAATGATTAGGAAAAGTCACAGCTGTAGCCACAAGTGTTTAATATAACTCATATGTTAAATTTTATCTTTAAATGTTCATTTTCCACACTTTAAAATCAGTGCATCTGCTTTATATCATTAGAGATCAGACTACTTGCTAATATACAATAGTAGTGGAGTTGTGTGTCCCAAAAATGAGTCTTAACTAATTTAGTTAGTGGGACTCATTAACTTTTAATTTGTTTACCTTTTCAAAATTAATAGAGTTCATGTGTATAACAATAAGAAGTGCAGAATCAGACGATACTGACCCCTGTCATGTGATGGGGATATTAACCTTTTATAACTTTAATTTGTTTTGAGTAAATAGGGCCAAGAATGTAAGACCAGTCTGTTAGTGGCAACCCTGACCATAGAATCACAGAACTGGAAGGGACTTCAAGAGGTCAGTTTGTCCAGTCCCCTGCCCCCATAGCAGAACTAAATATCGAGAACATCTCTGACAGGTGTTTGTCAAACCTGCTCATGTCACACTCAGGAAAAAGAACTATAACAGAGCAAATGATACCACCACAATGTCTTGGTCAAATTTGTATGTGCAGAGCCAGTGACAAATGAGAAATACTAGTTAGTGAAAGAATGAAAATGCATAAAATTAAAACTCCATACTAAGGTATAAGGATAAACAACCTGATTTCTGATATTTCTTGACACATGTAATCTGCAATACATATAGAGCCAATAACAACATAAAGATGTTTACCACACAAAAATGGTGGTTGTGACAGTGTCCTTGAGCTTAAAAAGACCCACAAAGATTGTATAAAATGAACACAACAAAACATGTACTATGAGATTTTAGTCCCTAATTCCATCTATTTCTCAAACACAAGGTACATGTTGTTCAAAACAAAAAGCTTACAATTCTGCTACTGAACCATAAAAATATCATAAGTAAGTTCTTAGTTACTAATGCATTAGACCCTACTAATTTTTATCTGCCTTTATATACTGATTAATTTTTACCAACTTCTTTGCCTTTTCAGCAGTTAGCCAAATAGAAAACTTTGATCAGATCAATCCACTATTGATTGATTTGGAATTTTCAGGGCAGTGGTGCAAATCTTTTTAAAACTGACAGTTCTGAATTCAAGAGTTCTTTGAGAACATGTTATCATGGATGCACATGTGCGTGAGCTTGGAATCTTTTAGTAGCTGTGCTTGTCAGGGCATGCATGCACCCTGTGCCTCCTTATGCTCCTATGGAAGAGCTAATTTGCCTGTTACTGTCAATGGCAACAAACTAGAACCTGAATTGTCTCTGACCCAATTGAACTTTGTCTGAGCTTCAAAGCCTATTTTATGAAAAAAAAATTTACTTGTAAGTTTAATTCTCAATTTTAAATGCCAGTTGGATGTCCAAAAAAAAAAAAAAAAAGCATGGTGAAGTTACACAACCATTAAAAATAGCAGACTCTAAGGTGCGGTAGGGAGCCCTGGATCCAGTCCCTGGCTTGCCTGGATCTGGCCCCCGAGGCTTGGGGCTCCTCCCCAGTATTGGGGAGCCCACACTGGCACTCCAGCCCTGCAGCTCCTTTGCATCCCCCCCCATGGGGTTGGAACACCAGTGCCAGCTCTGTGCTGTAGGGTGGGGGGATCCCAAGCCTCACAGGCTGGAGTCAAGTAAGCTGAGGCTGGATCCAACCTACAGGCTCTGCCTGGCAGAGGGAGGAAGCGGCTCTGCATGCTGCCGCTCCCCCTGGCTGGGAAAATGGCAGTGCAACAAAGTACTGCCTGGAGGCTTTTTCCCCATGTCTCTAATTGGCTGTAATCACAGCCAATAGAAGCAGCAGGGGGCAATGCCTGGGAGTGGTGGGGGACAGGGAGCCATGTGCATCCCTGCTTCTACTTCCCCTTCCTGCCCAGATTCTTCATCTCAAGCCTGCAGTTGTATCCTGCCACCTGGGGCCCCCACAATTTACTAGCCTAGGCCCCCATATGTGCTGGAGTACGATGAGAACGTGGAGCAGTGCCTGACCCCAAAAATTTCCCCACTCCTGCTCTAAGGGTATGTCTACACAGGGATAAAAGACCTCCAGCATGGCTTTGTTTGGCTTGCATCTGCTAATGGGGCTTGCAAGGCTCAGGCTGCAGGGCTAAAAATCACTGTAGAAGTTTGGGCTCAGGCTGGAGTCACCCTCACGGCGTCCTGGAGCCTGAATGTTCACACACGTTTTTTCAGCCTCTGGGCTTGAGTCTTAGTTGACCTTGGCTAACTCTGGGATTTTTATCTTTGTGTGCACATGCCCTAAACCAGAGGTCCCAAGCTATGGGATGTGCCCTCCTAGGGGAGAGCAGAGGAACATTTTGTGTGGGTGTGCAGCAGGGCCTGAGCCAGTCTCAGTGGAGGTGAGGAGGGAGGGAAGGAAGGAAGGGAGTGACACCTAGCTCTGCTCTGCCCCCAGACCAGTCCTAATCCCAGCCAAAGCTCTGCTCCAAGCTGCAACTCCAGCTGCAGCTCCCATTCCAGTTGCAGCTTTATTCTGCTCCACTCCCAGGAAAGCCCCAGCTGCAGCTCCACTCTGCCACCTGCTGTGCCTGCAGCCCAGCTCTGTCTTCATTTCCTCTGTGCCCATCTCAGCTCCACATCTACCCCAGCTTCTCTCTCATCCATAGTGCTGTCACCAGATCTGCCTTCAGTCCAAGCTCCTTTGCTGAACCAGCTGTGCAGTAATGGGGTGAAGGAGGACTGTGACAGATTCAATTGCTGGTCCGAAGGAGGTGACAGGAAATGTTTGGACACCACTGCTCTAAGCCCCTTGAGTTTAAATCCTGTCCTGAATGTCTGACACACCTCATAGATGCACATGGCAGAAAAATCATGTTTTTTATTGGTGCATCCCCAATAAATCAATCATTGCCATTGTATGTTATGGTATTAGGGTTATTAGCTTGGAAGCATTTGAATATTCAGGGTTATAGTCAGGTAGTGAGAAGGGGGAATAATAAAGACTAACATGGCTACCCCTCTCATACTTGCCTTGAAACAGGAACTGAGGGAGGACAGATGGTTCTGGAGTAAAGACGAAGACATGTTGGAGGGATAAGGGACCTAACTATTAGCATATATATACTTCACAACCTGGAATAGAACCCAGGGTTTATGAGTCTCCATAAGAACATAAGAATGGCCATACTGGCCTTGGGTCAGACCAAAGGTCCATCTAGCCCAGTATCCTCTCTGCCACCAGTGACCAGTTGCCCCAGAGGGAGTGGACCGAAGACAAAGATCAAGGGATTTGTCTCCTGCCATCCTTCTCCAGCCTTTGACAAACAGAGGCCAAGGGCACTATTCCTTATCCCCTGGCCAATAGCCTTTTATGGACCTAACCTCCATTAATTTATCTAGCTCTTTTTTAAACTCTGTTATAGTCCTAGCCTTCACAGCCTCCTCTGGCAAGGAGTTTCACAGGTTGACTACGCACTGTGTGAAGAAGAACTTTCTTTTATTAGTTTTAAACCTGCTACCCACTAATTTCATTTGGCGTCCTCTAGTTCTTGTATTATGGGAACAAATAAATAACTTTTCTTTATTCACCCTCTCCACACCATTCATGATTTTATATACCTCCATCATATCCCCCCTCAGTCTCCTCTTTTCTAAACTGAAAAGTCCCAGTCTTTTTAGCCTCTCCTGATATGGGACCCGTTCCAAACCCCTAATCATTTTAGTTGCCCTTTTCTGAACTTTTTCTAACGCCAAAATACCTTTTTCAGGTGAGGAGACCACATCTGTATGCAGTATTCAAGATGTGGGCGTACTATAGTTTTATGTAGAGGCAGTAAGATATTCTTCATCTTATTTTCTATCCCTTTTTTAATAATTCCTAGCGTCCTATTTGCTTTTTTGACTACTGCTGCACACTGCATGGATGTTTTCAGAGAACTATTCACGATAACTCCAAGATCTCTTTCCTGATTAGTTGTAGCTAAATTAGCCCACATCATATTGTGTGTATAGTTGGGGTTATTTCTTCCAATGTGCATTACTTTACACTTATCCACATTAAATTTCATTTGCCAATTTGTTGCCCAACCACTCAGTTTGGTGAGATCTTTTTGAAGTTCTTCACAGTCTGCTTTCGTCTTGACTATCTTGAACAGTTTAGTATCGTCTGCAAACTTTGCCACCTTACTACTTACCCCTTTCTCTAGATCATTTATGAATAAGTTGAATAGGATTGGTCCTAGGACTGACCCTTGGGGAACACCACTAGTTACCCCTCTCCATTCTGAAAATTTACCATTTACTCCTAACCTTCGTTTCCTGTCTTTTAACCAGCTCTCAATCCATGAAAGGATCTTCCCTCTTATCCCATGACAACCTAATTTACGCAAGAGCCTTTGGTGAGGGACCTTGTCAAAGGCTTTCTGGAAATCTAAGTATACGATATCTACTTGGATCCCCCTTGTCTGCATGTTTGTTAACCCCTTCAAAGAACTTGAATAGATTAGTAAGACATGATTTCCCTTTACAGAAACCATGTTGACTTTTGCCCAGCAAATTATGTTCTTCTACTTGTCTGACAATTTTATTCTTTACTATTGTTTCAACTAATTTGCCTGATACTGACGTTAGACTTACCGATCTGTAATTGCCAGGGTCACCTCTAGAGCCCTTTTTAAATATTGGTGTTATGTTAGCTGTCTTCCAGTCCTTGGATACAGAAACTGATTTAAAGAATAGGTTACAAACCACGGTTAATAGTTCCACAATTTCACATTTGAGTTCTTTCAGAACCCTTGGGTGAATGCCATTGGTCCTGGTGATTTGTTACTGTTAAGTTTTTCTATTTGTTCCAAAACCTCCTCTGACACTTCAATCCGGGATAGTTCTTCAGATTCATCACTCACAAAGGACGGTGCAGGTTTGGGAACTTCCCTAACATCCTCAGCTGTGAAGACTGAAGCAAAGAAATCATTTAGTCTCTCTGCAATGGCTTTATCGTTCTTGATTGTTCCTTTTGTATCTCGATCGTGCGGGGCCCCACTGCTTTTTTAGCAGGATTCCTGCTTCTAATGTACTTAAAAAAAAAATTTTGCTATTATTTTTTTGAGTTTTTGGCTAGCTGTTCCTCAAAATCTTTTTTGGCTTTTCTTATTACATTTTTTACATTTAATCTGGCAGTGTTTGTTCCTTTCTATTTACCTCACTAGGATTGGACTTCCACTTTTTAAAAGATGCCTTTTTGTTTCTCACTGCTTCTTTTACATGGTTGTTAAGCCACGGTGGCTCTTTTTTAGGTCTCTTACTATGTTTTTTAATTTGGGGAATACATTTAAGTTGGGCCTCCATATTTCTCTGCTGCCAGCAAATTGGTGTTCCTTATCTGCACTAATGGCTGTTCCACATACAGTGTGACAGCCTAATACTGCTATCTGTTAATTTGTTAGCTCAAATTTCTATAACTGTGCTAAAGTTCCAACTCTGTCAGTGATGTACCTGTTGTCATTATGGCTTCCATGTAATACATTTCTGGGCTTTTTTTCTGTTTGCTTTGTTACAGAGGCTGGGAGAGACTGCACGCAAATAAATACACTAAGGCCATATTTACATTATGAGATAAGGTCAAATTTATTAAGGTTCATTTCTTACCGCCTAATTTTGTAGAGTTGAAGGTGCATCTCCCCATGTTGCACAATAATTCAATGTAGTTCGAAGTAACGTGTCCCCAGTAGGAAGACTGCCATCGACTTTGAGAGCAATGTATTGTGGGAAGCTATCCCATGGTGCCTGCGCCATCTTGCATTCTGGGTTTATGCTAAATGTGCACACTGGGACCAAAATTGTGCTGTGGGTGGTTCTGGGTTCATGTCATCAGTGTCCCATAATGTGCTCGTCTACTGCTCTCTCCCCCTCATGCTTGAGGTCAACAGGAAACAGTCTTTCACGCCCTTTTTGGCAATGGTTACCCATGCAAATGCCATAGCAGCATGTCCTTCAGGAATCCCATTGTGCATCAAAGCATGTTGATGTTGATCTCTATCTTGGTGGGCCTAATGGAATATGTCAAGAGTATATGCACAGCACTCCAGGAAGAGAATAGAGATGAAATGTGGGATGCCATGGGCACACAGTTTAGGCAAGCCCTTGCGCTGAGTGAATTGGAAACACAGTTGGCATTTGCTTCTCTGGAAACAATGGAATGCTGGTTCTGATACCATCAGACAAACACAGACTGGGACTGCATAGTGCTGCAGGTATAGGACAATCAGCAGTGGCTGCAAAACTTCTGAATATTCTAGTCCACTTTTGTGAAACTTTGCAAATGACTTTCCCCTGTCCTGATGTGCAAGAGCCCCCAAATGAGACCCACTCTGACAGTGGAGAAGTGAATGGCAATTGCCCTCTGGAAGCTTGCAAAACCAGACAGCTACTGGTCAGATGGGCATCAATTTGGAGTGGGGAAATATACAGTGGGGGCTGCTCTTACACAAGGAGCCAATGCAATCAATACCTTTCTGCTATGGAGAGTAGTGACTCTAGAAAACGTGGATGGCATAGTGATTGGGCTTGCTGTGATGGGGTTCACTACCTGTGGTGGGACGATAGAATGCAGATCCCCATCCTGGCTCCCAACAACCTTTCTAAGGAGTATATATATATCACAAGAGGTGCTTCTTGATGGTACTGCAGGCGCTGGTGGATCACAAGGACAGTTTCATCAACATCAACGTGGGATGGTCTGGAAAGGTGGATGACATGTGCATCTTTAGGAACTCCTGCCTCTTCAGAAAGCTACAAGCTGGAACTTTCTTTCCAGACACAAAAATCAGAGTTGGAGACGTAGAAATGCTAATAGTGATCCGTGGTAACTCAGCCGACCCCTTGCTCCTGTGGCTCATGAAGCAGTACACGGGCAGCCTGCTGCCAGTAAAGAGTAGTTCAATTACAGGCTGAGCCAGTGCAGAATGGTGGTTGAAAGTGCTTTTGGGCATTTAAAGGGAAGGTTTAGGTGTCTACTGACTAGGTTAGACCTCAGTGAATGCAACATTCCGTTTGTGGTGGCAGCCTGCTGTGTGCTCCATAATATTTGTTAGAGCAAGGGGGGGAAGTTATCAGGCAGGATTGGGGGTGAGGCAGAGTGCCTAGCCAGAGATTTTGAGCAGCCGGACACCAGGGCAATATGGAGAGCACAGCGCAGGGCAGTGCAAATCAGAGAGGCTTTGAAAGAAAGTTTTATGAATGGCCAGTTTTGAGAATCATGCATGTTTCTCTGAGTGAGATGCTCCTCTATTCAGGGTGTTTGCCTGTAATCCTTCCACCCTACCCCTGCTCCATCACGGACATCAGGATGATATATGTTGCCTTTTCCTGCCACTTTGCTGTCCTTTTCTGATGTTCCTCTCTCATCTCCTCGAGCAGAGTATTCCTCCATTCCATTTGCTCCTTAAACATGTCTTCCCTCGTCTGTTTTCACCGTGGATTTGTGTGAGGCAGCTGGTGGAGCCGGATGAGCACACAGCAAGCTCCCTGCTGTAATGAAAAGTTACAAGGGCACACGTTACAGGAGATACATTGTGGAGCCTAAAACCTAATCTGTTAACATACAGCGAAGGTCTCTCTGAAGGCAATGGAGATGTATTCTGTCCAAGGCCAAGGTCATGCTTTAAAGTGGCCTCTGTACGGCAGGTACACAACAGAGTTCTCAAGGGAACATCTGGACTCATGTGGTTTGGAGGCAGGCACGGTAAGGGACCTGCCAGGATACAACCCTGCAGGCGGGAGGGGGAACAGGGTCCGGTTGTGCCAGCAGGATAGGGCGGCAGCTCACACGGCTTCCCTCCTTGTGTCTGCCACACCTTGCTTGCCAGGAGAGTGCTGTAGGGGGAGGGGGAGAGAGCGAGTGCCAGAGCCTGAAGCCATGCTAGCAGCAGGAGCAACAGCTAATAGCTTCCCCTCTTTCATGCAGATTGCCATGTGAGATATCAGTCTTCTTTGAATATCACAGAGTGTTAGGGAGCTGATGCTGACTGAATGTGGCCAGAAACCTGGACCTTATACTGCAGTGCTTTGTGATGCAATGACACCAAACCATTTACTGGTGGCTTGGCATGGGAAGGTGTCCTACTGTGGAAGGTGGAATAAGGCTTGCCTTCCCAGAAATCTTATGAGAAGGATCAAAGAGTTCCTGTATGAGAGCTTCATGTGATGCGCAGGGAGGATTCCTACTAGGGCTGTCAATTAATTTGTGTCAATGCCTGTGATTAACGCAGAGCACAATTAATGCATTAATTTTTTTAACACGTTAATTGCAGGTGTTTCCACCGTGCTTCCCCTTTGGAACGCCCTGGTGTTGTTTCAAAGGGGCAGCACAGTAGGAGCCTGGGATCAGCTGGAGTCCCCAGCTGACCCCGGGCTCTGGGCAGCGCTGCCCCTTTGAAACGCTGCCTCTGCATTTCAAAGGGGCAGCACCTGGGGTCAGCTGTGTGGCACTGCCCCTTTGAAGCACTGCCCTGGCATTTCAAAGGGGCAGCGCAACGTAGCCCAGGATCAGCTGGGGACTCCAGCTGATTCCGGGATCCCCCAGTGCTGCCCTTTTGAAACGCCGCGGCGGTGTTTCCCAAGGGGAGCGCTGCATGGAGTCGGGATCAGCTGGGGACTCCAGCTGATCCTGGGCTTGTGCAGTGCTGCCCCTTTGAAACGCCACTGCTGTTTTTCAAAGGGGTAGCAGGAGTAGAGCCTGGGATCAGCTGGGGACTCCAGCTGATCCTGTGCTCCTGCAGTGCTGCCCCGGTGGCAGTGTTTTAAAGGGGCAGCTGCACTGAGCCTGGGGTCACCTGAGAACTCCAGCTGATTCCTGGCTTCCACAGTGCTGCCCCTTTGAAATGGCGCCTCAGCGTTTCAAAGGGGGCAGCGCATGCGATTAATCGCGATAAAATTTTTTATTTGTGATTAATTTTTTTTAATCGCTTGACATCCCTAATTCCTACTTCAACTCCATTCACATTAACAACCTGTCCTGGACCCCTTGTGCTCTGTAGCCACAGAGTGCACTTACACATTACATCCTATTGCCTTAACCCTCTTGTAGCAAGAAAAAAAATTGTGAACTCACCAGAAGTGCCTTCTCCGGGATCCGTGCCTGGCTGTGAAACTTCCAAGGAGGAGGGAATTGTCTTCAAGGTTATAAAAAGTTCTTGGCTCTCGCTGGCTGACTATTCTCTTTGTCTTCTCTCTTCATCTTCCTCCTCCTCCACCATGCTGTTCTCCACACTGCTGCCCTGATGAATGTCTTGGGAATTTTATTTGCATGATCACATGCTATTTTTTTCTGCAGAAATTCTCCCTTAGTCTGCACACAACATACAGTTCTCATTTAACAAGCAGATATTCCAATTTTTGTTTTATCTTCATTGTTCAGTATGTGGTTTCAGCTATTACTTAGTGCACATGATTCAAACCATTCTCTGAATAATTTCCTCATTTTTGTGTGTGTGTGGTAGTCATCACTTTAGTATGAGTGAGTTACAAATATTAATAATTTTCACAATACTCCAATAAATAGTACTTTTAATTCCATTTTACAGACGGGGTCTGAGGCATAGCAACACAAATGTCAGAAGTATCAACCCATTTTGGGTGCCCAATTTGAGAAGCATAGGGCCTGATTCTTCAGATAATTTAGCATTTGTAGGCTAAGGTACTAGCCTTGGATGTTGGAGATGGCGTTGGTCCTGCTTTGGGCAGGGGGTTGGACTCGATCTCCTGAGGTCTCTTCCAACCCTATGATTTTATGATTTCAGTTCCCTACTCCATTATACACTTCCCATGTGACCTGGGGCAGGTCACTCAGCCTCTTCATGGCTCAGTTCCCCAACTGTAAAATGGACCAAGTAGTATTCCCCTACCTCACAGGGTGTTGAGGATGAATACATTAAAGAAGTGATTTGAGACCTTGTAGTGAAAAAAGTTCTATATAAGAGTTCAGTATTATTATTAGGGATGTAACCATTTAAGGGTGATGCTTAATGGTGGCATAGTTGGGCCCAAGCAATCCTCTGCCTGTAGCACATTAGCCCTGGCCCAGCCTTTGCAGCTCCCTCTCTCCCCCCCGCCTGTGGCAGGCTCCACCCAGCAACCTGCAGTGCTCTGGCCATGCCCGCTACACCATGCTGAGGGTGGGGGCCACGGGATCCCAGGTAAGTGTTTAATATTATTTATATCATTTTTAGCATTTTATTTGTTCACATCACAATTCATTTACCATTATGCATGTTCAGCAAATTGGTATCTCAGTTTGAATACCCAAAAAATGAGAAACACACAATTAGTAGCCCCATGTGAAAAACGTAAGAGGCTAGCTTAGCTTGCCTAGTATTGCACAGGGACTCTGTAGCAGAGGCAGGGATAGTCTCCTTTTCTCTAGGGTAGTGTCAGGGGAGCCAACAGCTTGTGCGGGCCTCTGGGCAAGGTTGTGGGGGGTGGCTCCATGCTCCTAGAATGGGCGGGGCATCAGGCATAAGGGGCTGCGCTGAGGGCAGGCAACCCTCAGTGCCTCCCACCCAGTCCTCAGAACCACACAGAGTGCAGTGTGCAGCACTGGTGGCTATTGAAAGGGACCAGGACTCCGGCCGCCGCTGCTGATGCAGCATAGTAGCGGTGGCGGCTAGGAATCCCAAGCCCCTTTGAATCACTGGGCCCCAGAGCAGTTTCCCTCTCTGATTTTCTCCCCGCCCCCGCCCCTCCATCAACAGGCCTGAGTAGTGTTCAACTACTTTACCTATGAGACTTCATTCACTACCCACCTTACAAGTTTGGCCAAAAAATGAGGCAGACGTCCTGCAGACAACAGCCGTGTTTACTACACAGCCCTGATTCGTGCTTAGTGCATTGTATAAGACAGGTGTCCTATGGGAAAATAATATAATATAAAGATGAATGAAATGAATAAAAGGGGCTGGGTTAAATCTGTAGTTTATATACTAGATAACTTCTTTATACAAATATAACTTCTGAGTGCTTGACTGTGCAATTTTAGCATTCTTTTAATATGTTTTGTATGTAATTAAAGTTTGTATTATGATATAACACAGTATGGTATTATAGTACAGTTAAAAGCTTCTTTTTGTTTACAATTCAAAGTAGAAAACTCCTTAATATAAAAAGGAAAACAAATAATCAGATTTAAAACAAATATTTTTAAAAAATTAAGCCCTTAGGTACGACAGGTTACAGGTACTATAGGAACATATTAGCTAGATAGATGCAAGTCATTTTGATGCCTATTCCTTGTTGTAACTAGTGTGAGCTTACAGCTCCTAGTCCTAATTGTTTTTATATTTGTGCTGCCTTTTGCAGATGGAAGTTTCATAAGTGCATTACTTGATGGCCTTAGGGAAGAACTAGCAAGCTGGTGTCCAGTATTATGGTCCCAGAATGTGAAGCAAGCTGAAAAAGCTCTCTGATAGAGCAATCACAGAATTGCTACCGAGCTATGAAAACATGGATGAATAACATTTACTAATATTAAAGTGCTTTAAAAAGAAATTTTTTTTCTGAATACTGTGCTATATTCTACAGCTTAGTGGCAGATACCTTGGCTGTGTACCAGGAAGCTGAACATCATAAAGACATGTGTTTGAAAGAACATTTTCTTGATAACTAAAAAGAACAGTTAATGATTTTAAATTAAAATAATAGAAAATGCAATTTTCATATTGTGAAAATAATTTTGTCTTATTAAAGGCATGCTGTCAAATTCAACTTTAAAAAAAATCTTTACCGATGTTATAAATACCACCATATATATTATTTTATTTTTGTGCAGTCTGAAGGGGTTTGCTTTCATATTTGTGTGTATGTATAACTCTCAGTATTTTAACAGATGGTAGAACTATTACGGTTATAATAGTTATAACTATAATGGCCATGCATCATTATTAGAGGAAGAGTGGACAGATGGTTAAGGCTCTAGCTTGCATTGGGGAGACCTGGGTTTAGTTCCATAGATTTTCTGTGGGACTTCTGGCAAGTTACTGAGCCTTTCTGTGCTTCAGTTCCTCATAAGAACATAAACATAAGAACATAAGAATGGCCGTACTAGGTCAGACCAAAGGTCCATCTAGCCCAGTAGCCTGTCTGCCGACAGTGGCCAGCACCAGGTGCCCCAGAGGGGGTGGACCGAAGACAATGATCAAGCAATTTGTCTCCTGCCATCCTTCTCCAGCCTCTGACAAACAGAGGCCAGGGACACCATTTCTATCCCCTGGCTAATAGCTGTAAAAGAGGGATAATAGCACTCTCCAACCTCAGAAGCAGTGTTGTGAGGATATTACACTAAAGAATGTGAAATGCTCAGAAACTATGGTGATAGGGGAGCCATATAAGTACCTAAATTAGATTCATAGAACAGCACATATGTGTGGTTTTATACACAGCTAGTTCATGACATATCCCTATCCAAAGAAGGGCCTGAGCCAAACAGATTGGATTGCTCTGTTGAAGTAAATTACTTCAGTGAGCTTTGAGTCAGGTCATATAGGGCTTATCCTGCAAATTCTTGCTGTTGAGTCTACTCACTACTCAGAATAGTTCTACCATCTTCAGCTGGACCACTCAAGTTGTAAGCAGTATTCCTGGTACTAAGCATTTGTAGGATTGGGCCCTAAATTAGATATGGCAAAGAAAGAGAGCATATTGGTCAAAGGAAAGATGAGATTTATACATAAAATTCTGAGAGCTGTGATGCATGCAGTGTGTCAGTCTCCCTCCCCCCCCCCCATTCCCTTTTTTAAATGGAAGTATTTCTGTTAAAGCAAGTTGGCACAGAAGTGAAGTTCAGCCTTGAGAGCTAGCAGGGTTTTAAAGAATGATTTGAAAGGAGAGAGGGAGATTTCTTCATAGCACATAGATCTAGGGAGGTCATCCCAGGACACACAAAGTGGCTCTGTGAGATATTAATGGGAGAAAGATACAATGGACACATACATGAAGGCAATTGGAGCTGATTGAGAACATTATGAGAGATTATGTTAAAGGAGTAGCAGTGACTTCTACTGTAGAAATCTGGCTTTCTTGACAGAGAACAAGAAATGTAGTATTGGGCACCCAAGAGTGAAATGTTGTTATTCCTTCTAGAGAGAGACATAGTAGATAAAGTAGAATTAATGTTCTAATGTGTTTCTAATTCTTGCTGCTATTTCTTCCATTTATTTTTGCAGTTATACCAAAGTCTTCTTACTGCTGCCTATCCTAATTGATGTTTCTTCTCTTTTCTGAACAGTATTTTGTAATCACATAAGGCAATCAAGTTTGATTTTGGTTTCTTTACAGGTTATATTACATTGTTCATGTTATAGTCTTTATTTTAGAGACTTCTGTGGTTGTACATAATCTGAATTATGTATCCAGTATATGGATCCAATATAGTGGGGAAATCATTTTGTTGTGTATTATTGTTCACTGTCTAGCATAACAGGGCCCTTATTCATGTCTGGGAGCTCTAGGTGTGTCTGCAGCTCATATAGTAAAATAATAACATGGCAATTAAGTTCTCATCAAGAGTAATTTATGTTAATTCTGCCCCTCACCCCATGCTTCCTCGGCTCCACTATGGCCAACCCCTGTTACTTTTTCATTTATACCTTGTCTAAAATTTGATACTCCTCCTCTATCCTGATGGCTGAATCAATCCAAACTCTTGTTGTCTCCAGCCGTGACTGCTGCATTCTCTTTCTCTTCTCCGGTCTTTTTGATACTAACCTTGTCTTCCTTCAGTCTATCCAAAAACTGATGCTAAAATAATCTTTCTTGTCTGTTGCTTAATCTTTGTTACACCCATATACTTTTTGGTCATTTCACTGGATCTCCTTAGTGGTATGCTTTAAGTTCACATTCTCTTCCTTCCTCTGACACATCTGACCTCATCTCAGGTTTCTACTCAGCCCATGGCCATCAGTAGCTCCAACCATGATACTCCTGTCTACTAATAATGTAGCGGTGCCTTAGCATCTGCTTCCATACTACCTCTCTGATTGAAATGTTTTGTAACAACCAGCTTATTAAGCCTTCACCCTCATCTCATTCAAATTGCTCCTGAAAATAGGGATATTAAAATTAGATTAACTAGCTAATCAAATAGTCGATGTGATTTGCATTGACTATTCAATTAGTCGATAAGGGCGTCTCCGCTTTTGAAGTGGGCGTCTCCGCTTTTGAAGTGTAGCAACAGCCCCAAGGCTGTTGCTACACTTCAAAGGCAAAAGCACTGCGGGGAGCATGGGGCCAGTGGGGGACTCAAGCAGTCCCTCACTGGCCCCGTGCTCTCTGCAAGTGTTTCAAAGCAGCAATCTCCAGCTGACCCCAGGCTGCATGCAGCTTTTCAAAGCAGCAGACCCTTGGCTGCATGTGGCACTGCTGCTTTGAAACGTCGAGTGCACCTGGGCAAGCTGGGATCTCCCCAGCTGGCCCCAGGCAGCACGTGCATTTCAAAGCAGCAGCACCATGTGGAGCCCAGGGTCTAGCCCAGGCTCCACGTTGTACTGATGCTTTGAAGCACCTTCACCTCTTCCCCCCGCCCCCACTTGCTGCCTCTTTCTCATGGAGGCAGCAAGGGTGGGGAGGAAAGTGACTAGTTTACTGGTGTGTCGACTATCTGCATTTGCTTATCGGATAGTTGACTAGTCATTCACATCCCTATCTGAAAACATAATTCTGTAGCATTGCCCACAAGAAATGTTAAAACAAATGACATGTCTTCACTGTGTTTGAACCATATACAGGCATGCATGCCCAATGTGTTATTGTATAAACACATTTGAATCCCTTGTGTCCTTCCTCATCCTTTCTCCATCCCATTATGCATTCTATCCAGCCAGTCTGCTTGTCAAATCCATCGTTTAGATTGTACACTTTTTTGAAATCATGGAATTTCTTCTCTGTGTTCTCTGTGAAAAGCCTACTTCTCTGAGTGTTAAAATATAGTTAATTGACCCCACTTTATGAGGTTGCTGTAAGCCTAGCAATGCATCAAAATGTTTTAGATATTCTGTACACTGGTACAGCATCAATAACCTTGAATGCAAGTACATGACGTATAGCAACCACTTGCTTCTATATTAATCTGTAATACCTGGTGGAGTCATTTTCAATAATGACTGAGAATTAAGTATTCGACCTACCCAGAATTCAGTTATATTGTTTATTGTCTCCTAATTTCTTATCCCTCGCAGTTTCCTCTCACACTTCATGTTTGCAGGCTTCTTTTCTTGCATCCTCCCACCCACCACCTGTTTCTTGACTCAGCTCCTCTTTGTCCTTTGCCTTGGTTCCCTGGTCTTGCTGCTGCTTGCTGGGTCCCCTATATGAGTTCTCCTGTGGAAGCTCTTTGATGTGCCAGATCACTCCAGGCGAGGGGAAGGAAGTAGGTACTCCAATATTATGGTGATATTGCCATGTAAAAAATTTGATACACAGTGAATCTGCTGTTTGACAGATTAATTACAAGAATCATACTCTGGTGCTGAGTCCATTATTTTACTTCTCAGATGATTGCAGATGAAGTAAAATGTCTACATCGAACTATTAACACCTTCCTTAATGCAGGTCAGACAGGTTCTCAAAAATTTCCAAACTGTTTGAATTATTAGTGTTTTTAATGGAACATTTTTTCCATTGTCCTCATGGCATGTGAGGTCTTTATTAAGTAAGCATTGTTGCACAGGGAACTCTGCAACTGATTAATTTAATAATAATTTAGAATCTGGTTTAATAAGATGTTAAGCGTCCCTGAAACCAGAAGCGAGGTTCGCCTGATAATCTGCTGTATCTCTATCACCAGTGATTTTCCCTCACCCTCGCTCGCATAAATAACACTCAAATTCCAATTTAGAGCCAAACCATATATGGTCAAAATTTGAAATAACACATGAAACCTTAACAGCAACAATAATTAATCCAACCCTAACCCCGGAATAGAAAAGAAGATAGGAAAGTCCCTGATACAAATGGGATTATATGTTACATAAGATGATGGTAAACAGTGTCGCTCTTCGTGACCTTCTACTCCGTGGCTAATTGGAAGCCTTGGAGGAGGAACCACAAGGAGATCCCTCAAAGCAAACCCAGGCCTTCGGCACAGGACCGTGAGAAAATCAGGACACCAGAGCTGCTCTTCCATTGGCGCAGAGGCAAATAACCCTTCAGTATATCCACTTGAACCACGGAATAATCCGGATGCTTTGACCGAAATCCAGGCTGCTACTATCCCCGTACCAAAACTGTAACTTGAGACTTTCTACAAGCAGGTGGTAAAGTTGAAGACAGGAGCACTCCCAGTACAATCCAAGCAGCAACAGGCAATATAACAAGCAGCCTGAGCTCTCCTCACAGGAGGACTTTTATTGACTTTAAGGCAGGAAAATCAATTATGTGCTGGGTGCATCAGTTTAGTGATGTTCGCAAGGATTCTAATGTGATGTGTTCATAAACTAGCAGGTCATATGCATAACTTTTGGGCAGAGTGTACAAATTAGGGACAAGTGCAATCCTTTCGTGCCGTGTGCACCCTTAGGTGTGCTGAGTGCAAAGCCTTTTGAGTGGGAAAGACCTGATTCTATCCCTTCCCTCAGATTCAAAATGGAACCCGACAGACTCCATTTTGAAGCACATGGATTATATACATCACTGACTACTCATATTATTTATTTAGCTGTAACAGCATATTACTTAATAGTACATATTATTGATATGTCTGATAAATTTGTCAATTCTATTATCTAAGTTATGCTCTGGGACTGTGTAGTTGTATAAGCTTTGATTTCGCAGAGAAGTACATATCCCATTTGACTTTGAACCCATCTTTAACTTTAAAAAATAACTTTGAATTTTAATTATGTTCTAATATAAGCAATAATAGACTAATGATAGACTCAGCTGTGGATTTATACTCACATATAGTGTCCTGGGAACTGCTGTGTACATTGGTTCGTTCTTTAAGGTCAGATCTGCAGACACACACCCTGACTTCTGTGTAATGAGAAAAATTTCACCTTTACTTATGTATGATGTTTAAAATAGGAGACTCGTCTCAAAACCAAAAAAGTAGAATTGTTGATACTGTAAACACCCAGCCTCTTATAAATTTCTTCCCATATCCTTTTATATTTCATGCTTTTGTGACAAGTCATGCATCTTTTGAAACTTGCTCTATGAAATTCATGTTTTTAATCTGAAGAAAATTCTCAATGGAGAATTGCAATGGGAGATTGAGGGGGGAATTAATGGAAATGAACTCAGATTCCATAATGATGAGCTTGGTTTAAGAATTTAGATATATAAAGAGTGTAGAATCATGGTCCCATTAAAGTCAATGACAAAACTCATATTTTACCCAGGGTATGTCTACACTAAAGCGTTATTTCGAAATATCTTATTTCAAAATAGTTAATTTGAAATAAGTTAATTCGAAATAATGCATCTACACACAAAATGCATTTCGAAATAGCGTTTTGCTATTTCAAAATGGCGCATCCACACTGAGTGGACTGTGAATCGCATTTAAGGCTGGCCAGAACCAGTTCCGGCAGGGCACCAGGTCAGAACTTACTGTGTGGGGCTGCTGCCTGAGGCTAACTGAGGTCTGTGCTGAAAGGCCCCCTCCCCTGGATAGCCGGTTCTCAGGTTTCCCTGTTTGCTTGTCTACCTCGATGAGGGACAGCAAAGCATTTTTGTCTCGGTGTGCTCTGGTTGCCCTCACTCGGAACACCACAGCACTCTGCAGCATGGAGCCAGAGCTGCCCCTGGGCACTCTGGTGCTTCTCTTGGACGCGTTGCCGCGATCCTGGCTGCACTTGCTGCAGGCTGCCATCCGGGAGGTCCATCGGGGGGGCTGTCAGTATCCAGGAGGCCCTGCAGGAGACCTGCCACCCTGAGGAGCACTAACAGTCTCCCTGGTGTGCCCTACTGGGGGCTTGTGCCTCATTCCTCCCTCACGTCCTTCCACTTACCCCCTCCAGCCCCTCTTCCTGATGTCAAATAAAATACACATTTTTTTCATAAACAAACTGTCTTTATTTAAGAAAACGGGGGGGGGGGGAATGAAACTCTGGTGAGACTGGGGAAAGGAGATGGGAGGAGAGAGGGTGGGAGAAGGGAGGGGGAAAACTGGGAGGAGGGAGCTGGAAGGGGGAAGCAAGGGGAAGAAGGGGGAGGGGAAACTCAGGAGTGGGGGTCACGCCAGGCCAACTATCTCCCAGCACTGTGGATGAGGGGGCCTCGGCATCCCCGGGGGTATGAGAGGGGGTTGAGGGTGTGGAGTAGGTGGAGGGAGAAGCAGGAGGGGGAGAAGGAGCGGGAGGAGGAGCCGTAGCTGGGGAGGCAGCAGGTGCTGGAGTGGCAGGAGGCAGCACGCTCTGCAGGTGTTGGCAGATGGCACGGCCCTGGGCAAGCTGCTCCCGCCGGAGCTGCAGGTCTTCTTGCACCCAGTTCTGGAGGGTGCGGTGTAGGGCTCGCAGTGCCCCCAGGTGCTGCTGTTGGTACCCCTCCACTGCATGGGTGGTCCTGCAGAGCCCTCGGGTGCGGGAGCATGTCCCGGCAGGGTGGTACGCCTTGCACGCGCACCTGGTGTGGCTGTGGAGAAACAAGAGAAGTGGTCAGTTATCCCTGGGGACACAGTGGGTGAAGCCCAGCCCCCCTCTGCGAGGTGAGGATGACCATTCCCTGCACCATCAGAGCCGATGTGCTTGCACACAGGCCATGTTCAGAATGTCCTGCTATCCCTGGGAGTGGGAGCTGCCCTGAGACCGCACCCGTGCCCCTGTGCTGTGTATAGTGTGTGTGTCGGGGGGGAGATGTCCCCTGCCTCTGTGTAGAATGGCCTTGTGGAGGGAGGGCATCCTGCTGTGTCCCACCCCGGGGTCAGGAGCATGTCATGTCTTTTCATACACGCCTGTGGCTAACAGGCCAAGGACCCTGTGTGGCAGCCAGCTGGGGCCACGTGCCCAGGGGTGGCATGGCACATGCTCACACGTGCACAGGTTGCTGCGTGATCCGTGGTAACCAAGGCCCATGTACATGGTCCCTGGTCTCCCTTCCCGCCCCCGAATAAGGGGACAGTGATGGCACTCACATGTTGTTGCGTCCCCGGATGACACTGGTGATGGGTCTGCTGGGATGGCTCGGGGGTCCTGGCTGTGTGGCACGCTCCCTCTGGGCTCCTGCAGCTTCTGGCGCCCTTCCTCCATGCCCTGGTCAGGGCCCTCTGCTCCAGGACCGATGACCCCCGGGGTGGCACGGACCATCCTGCTCCCCAGGATGTGGTCCAGGGCATCAAAATAGGGGCAGGTGTCTGCCCCTGTTTGGGAGCTGCCCCCTGTGGCCCCGGCATAGGCCTGCTGCAGCTCCTTTATTTTCATGCGCACCTGCTCCTGGGTGCGCATGTGGCCTTTGGTGGCCTTGCTGGCAGCCATCCGTCTGTAGACGGCCGCATTCCTCCGTCTAGTGCAGAGATTGTGGACATTGGAGGCCTCCCCCCAAACCTCAATGAGGTCCATGATCTCCGCAATAGACCAGGAAGGCGCCCGCCTTCTCTGGCCCCTGGCAGCTGGGGGACTGGGCCCGGGGAGCAGTGGAAGGCTGGCTGGCACTGGCTGCCTGGCTCATGGTGGGGCCACTGGGTTAAGGAGCAGTGACTGTGGCCAGAGTCTACCCATTTAAGGGCTCTGGGGCTGGGGGAGAGGAGAGGAAGTTTTCCTGGTTGTGCCCAGAGTGGCCACCAGTGCACCCTGGGAAGGGCTGGAGGCCCCCTATTTCGAATTAAACATCTACACAGCGCTTATTTCGAATTAGCTATTTCGAATTTGGCGTTATTCCTCATAGAATGAGGTTTACCAAATTCGAAATAAGCGCTTCGCTATTTTGATTTAATTTCAAAATAGCGGTTTGGCTGTGTAGACATACCCCCGGAGTGTGTAATTTTGAGAGAGCGAGAAAAAGTGCTTTTGGTCCAAATGATAGCATTACTTGGCTGAAAAACTGCTGAGTGTTTTGGAAGTTTATTTTACTATGATGCTTTGAGGCAAATTTAGGCTGAAGGAAAAACTAAGTTATTTTAAGTAGCCTTATATGGGTGATTTCTGCTGCCCTCTGAAATAAATTTGCCATTGGCTCACAGTGTTGGCTACTGTATAACTTTTACTAGTAGAATACAGAGAATCAAAATAAAATACAAAATAATTAAGAGCTTTATGATGGTTAAATAGAAGGAAAACTCTCCTTTCAGAGACTTAAAGTATTTTTTAAAGCAGTTGCCAATATGATTTGAATTTGAAGTATATGTAGTGAAAGCAGTTGATGACCTGGAGAATATAATGTGAAGACTGCTAATGAGAAGACTGCCGAAGAGAGAGCTGCTCTTAGACAATGAAAGTTAATGTTCACAGTTAATGTTTTTATGCTAGTGAGCTATATCATGGAACTATAATAGGCTACAGCTTATTTTTACAGCATTTTTTCTCCTTAGCATGAATCCATAATTCAGCAATTTCTGTTTTGCCTTTTGCTGAGCAATGATGATCTATGTATAAAATCAGAGTTCTGTTAAATCTTGACATCACAATTCTTTGTAGAGCAAGGAGTGTAAAATAAATGTTGAATCTAATTTTGATTGTATATGTTATATATCTTTAGAGACAGTGGGCAAAAGCATGAATATTCCTCTTTAACCTATTCAGTTTATTTCTTTTAAAATAGTAGAGCGGTGATCCTCTGGTTTTATTTACTACACATACACAGTCTTCCTTGAGTTCCACCCACACGGTTAGTCTTTAAGACTTATTTATGTGGGAGATTTGCCCTGGCTTCAGCAAGTGGTGAAGTTTTTACAGGATTCAAAACTAAAGCATAGACAGGAGAAGTTAAGAATGTCAAAGTTCCACTATCCCATTCCTTTTTGACAGTACATTGATTAACATAAAAACTAGGAAGTTCTGTGAAAAGTAGTGTAAATAAAGGGTAATCTTCCACAATAGGAATACTTACTGTCGTTTCATTAGAGTAGATGTTTTAGGAGGAATGTATTGTGAATCAGTTGGCTTACATGTGTTTTCTTAATATTTAATATTTGGAGTGGGACTGGAGAGTTGACCTGCTTTTCAGTCCATATGCTTTACACTATGTCAGCTAGCCATCTCCAGTTAGTTTCTGTAAGTTTTTTTTTTTTAAATCAATTCAAGGCTATTTTTACATGACCCAGAACAGGAAGGATATAGATAGGGTGGAGTGCTATGGGAAATTTTGTCACTTGATGGAAGAAATATTTGAGTGAGTATGGGAGCTTCCAAAGCAATCTTAATGACGTGCAGTCAAAGGTAATTAACACATATTGTTAAATATATTTTTTTTGCGTTTTCACTGTATCTTAAGACAATTAAGGAGTAAATAAATGGATCTGGGGCAAAGTTCTGCAGTCATTATTCAGCAACAACTGAATGACACTGCTGGCCCCTAAAGTTCAAATCCTGCATTTAGTTTAAAGTATTTATCATATGATACTGATGGCTTAAAATGTTGAAGACTATTTTAGTTTTCTAGTTAAATATTTTTGGGGAAAAAACAGGCACCTGATTACTTCAGCTCCATTAAAAACACAGAAAATAATTTTTACCACATCTACTATATATTTAAGAGAGTTTGTCTGTCTGTCTGTGTGTTCAAGAACTCCTTCTAAACTATAAGAGCTAGGACCACCAAATTTGGTATATAGTTTCCTCTTAACATAACTTAAAGCAAGGTCAGGGTTTGGTTGTGCCAGGAAAATGGGTTATGTTTCATAAAACCATATAGAAAAGAGACAGAATCACTAGCAGATGAAAGGGGCTTGCACAAGGTGTATCTCCACCCTGTCTGGGATTGCTCTGGCTCTGAGCCTCCCGCCCTTCCATCCTCAGGTGCCCTTTAGGTTCCCCTCCACCCCGATTTGTATGGGGACATTGCTGGCTGAACCTGGACCTGCCTCAGCTGGGGGACATGCACCCCGCCCCAGCTGTGTCCGCTGGAGCTGCAGTGGTCATGGAGAGGTGCTTCCCACTCAGCCCCAAGCTGCTGAGAGAGAGCTGGGATTGTCCTCTCTCTCTGGGACAGCCTGCACACTGAACCTCTCATCCCCAGCCCCACCTCAGAGCAATGATTTAAATGAAGACAAACAAAAATTACTTAATTTAAGGACCCAAGCAATGCCAGGTATATCTTTTAGAAGGGAAATAAGAAAAAAGCTGAATTGACAGGAAAGGAGTAAACCACTGCCAACCTAATAGTATGGAAAATAACAAGTTAAGTTAAAACTATATAGCAATTGTCAGCAGGGCCGGACTGAGGGGTGGGCGAGCTGGGCAGCTGCCCAGGGCGCCAACCGATGGGGGGCGCCTGATGGTAGCTGTAAGGGGCGCGCGGCATCCCTTATAGCTGCCATCAGACGCCGCGCGCTTGGCTCCTGCAGCGCTGGCCCTGTGGCGCCGGCCAGCAGCGCTCTTCCCCTGATGGCCGCGGGGCCGTGCATGGCCTGGTGCACGCGCCAGCAGCAGTGGCCAGGCTGGGCTGGGCAGCGCATGCGCCGTGCGCCCCGGGGGCGGGCCCCGGGCTGCGCGCCAGCGGCCGTGGCTGGGCCGCGCATGTGCTGTGTGCCCCGGGGGCGGGTCTGCGCTCCTTGGGTGGGCCCGCGCATGTGCCGTGCGCCTGGGGGCAGCGCTGCGCGCCCGGGCCCAGGACACCAAAATGGCTCGGGCCGGCCATGATTGTCAGCATCCTTTCTAATTCCTGTCTTTGGTTTCATAAAACCTCACAAAGGAGTACTTTACAAGAATAACATGATTTCTTGAAGCTGTCAAATAAAGGGGCGAATTTAGAGGGAAACTCTTTAATTTAGACATACACAGAAAAACTATTCTGTCACCATGCATGGACATATCTGTTTTCATTAGTTTAAGTTTTATAAACTTTATTTAATGGCCAGGGTCTTGTATTCCAAAGTCACAAATTGAGTCAGGTAGTATCTTTTACTGGACCAACTTTCGGTCATATCCTCAGGTCATAACCACAGATCATCCATGTAAGCTCAAAAGCTTGTCACTCTCACAAACAGAAGTTGGTCCAATAAAAGATATTAAATCAACCACCTTGTTTCTCTAAAGTCACAATTGTGAGTTATAGTTGTAAGATAACTTCCTCATTAGTCTTTTTTACAGAGGGAGTTGAGGACCATAGCAGCCACTCTCTCTGCTTCTCCTTTATTTTTTTCTTATTAGTTTAGATCTATGTGACATCTGTGACAAAGATCCTAACAGAAGAATTGAGAAAATCTGCAGTAAGCAACTTAATTAGGAGTAAATCAGTTCTGATATTGATCTATTAAAACCATCTTCTTTATACTGTATTGTCAAAGGGAATATTGTATCAGAGAACCTAGTATTGTGTTTTCCTCAGAACTGAAAGAGATCAAGATTATAAATCTCAAATTCTCCCACACCTGTCAGTACAGGTTAGAAGGACAGAATGAAATGTATTGCTGTTCATCAGGATTAGTACGTTTAACATGGTATTAGATGCCTAGGTAAACTTAGGATTTAATTACTTTCAGTGACTATCTCTAATAAATAATTGAAAGAACCTGATTAAAAACTGCAGGCATTATTTTTCTGGGGGAGAACCAAAAACTGGAAAGATTCTTGTGATTTAGGTGGAGATAGGAATCCTCATATGACGTTTCATAGCTCTATAGTTCATAGAAGGCAGAGTAAGATTCTGATTGAATGAAAGTAGAACAATATTACATCACCCTTATCATAATGGACACAAACAGCAAAAGTCTTTTTGCTCTTGTAAAAGCAAAACACAAAGTATTTGGTCAAACTTTCATTATGGAAATGTTGCTTTTTAAAAAATTCTGTATGTTGTAGATTTAATTACAAATACTTTCCTTTAAAATCTAAAACAATTTTGAAAATTAATTCAATTACTGCCTGCTGTGTTCAGAACTCTTAAAATGATGAGGACAACATCATCATAACCTAAAGCAGCTCCTTCTTGCCACCTAAACAGTGCAGGACCAGTTTCATTCTCTAGCTCCCTCACTGCACTACCAGGTGCTTTTTCTGCACAGTAATAGTATTCCCTCTTTATTGTATTAGGTGTCCATTAGATGAGGAGAGCCATTATTTGATGTCCAGTTACACCATTTAAAAAAAGTAAGTTTCATAACAGTTACAGTCTTTTAAATGTATAGTTAGTTAGTTTGGTAGCATTATAATAGAACTACTTCTAGCAAAGCCATTCAGCTGTCCCAATCTGTTATGCTACTGAACCTGAAATAAAAGGAGCAAATAACAGTAAGTTGTTATTTTTAAGATTATGATATCCAAAGTATTGTAAAAAAAAAAAACCCAAAAATTGCTTCGGAAATTAGTGTTCTAGTCACACACCTACACTCAGATGTGGAAATTAATGCCTGGCACTTTGCCTGAAATGACACTCTGACAGTTGTGATGCATTATACAATTGATAATTAAGATACTCTTAGATGAAGAACACTTAACAATAAATAATAAATTTTCATTATGTCCTTCTAGTTTTCAGTGTGATAACAATAATGGTTTTGGTACTGATATGGATGTCACTTGCTTTAAAATAAATATGAAATTAAAGAATTAAAGTTAGCTTAAATTTGGTTAAGGAAATATATACGTGTTTGTAAATAGAGGCTCCGACCAACAAGTAGAAAGAAGGCCTTGAAAATGAGTTCTAAGGCTAGAAGGAATGAAGTAGGGGGGGATGTCTAGTTCAAAGAACAGTTAATGAGATAAGGGAATGCTTTTAAAAAGAAGCCCCATGACCAATAGGGGTGACTGCAGATGGTTTTAAATGAGGGAAGAAGAGTCTGTCCTAAAAAAAACCAAGATAACCTTTGTAATCAAAACTAGTGTTCAAGCCTGTATGAACCCGGGTGTAATGGAAAACCTGTTGGTCAGGAAGTGGGGAAGGAAAAAAAACGTTGGGGGGAAAAAGGAAGTTGTAAATTTTATCTGGAATACAACTGGAAATAAGGGTGACCTGTGTCAGATTGGGTTTTAGCTGAATTTTGTATGTGACAGTAATATCACCTGATTGTTAAAGGCTATAACAAGTAAACTTTTAAGGGGACAATTGCTAATACTGTACCTGCCTTAATATACTGGTTCTAACTAATATGGCTTTATGCACCCCTGGAGTTAGCCCATTTGTAAGCATCTTACCCATGTACTTGTACATATTTTGTTACTGTCTGAGTGGAATGTCTGCTTATTTTTAGGCTGTTAAACACATCCAGACCAGTTGTATAAAATGCCATTTGGCCTTTGGATTTAATAAAGAAATTTATGATTAAATTGGTGTCTGATGGTTTCCCATATTGATAATTTTAAATATTATTATTATTATTAGCATAATTGACAAATTACAGTTATGTAATAAATCTGCCAATTATACAATTTGATTGTTTTAATCTGATCTTAGTGAGCCAGGTATCCACATTTGCAAAAAAGGACCATAAGTTGTCAACTTTCATAGCAGTGTTAACAGCAATGAATCATTTTATATTTTTGTAATTGTTACTAATATGTGACATCATTTACTTACAGTGATGCCATATGATATATTTTTATTGCAAGATAATACCTAAGCATTAGACCAATAATATAAAAGAGATCTTCAGATGATGTGATTTTTTTTTTTCAGATATAGTGAATTCCGGTTAACATAAGCAAAAACAACACAGAGTGTTTAGTTTGGCCCTATGGTATTGGGCACAAAGGGCACGTCTAGACTACATGGCTCCGTCGACGGAGACATGTAGATTAGGGTTGTAGGCAAAGGGAAATGAAGCGGCGATTTAAATTAAAATGGCTGCCACGCTGTGCCGATCAGCTGTTTGGCGGCACACCGCTGTAGTCTGGATGCTCTGCGGTCGACATGAAAGGCATTTGTCGACCTCCCCGTTATGCCTCATGGGATGAGGTTTACCGGGGAGGTCGACAAATGCCTTTGATGTCGACCGCGGAGTGTCCAGACTACAGCGCTGTGCCGCCAAACAGCTGATTTGCACAGTGTGGCAGCCATTTTAATTTAAATGAAGCGGTGATTATTTAAATCGCCGCTTCATTTCCCTTTGCCAAGTAAACAAATCTACATGGCTCCATTGACGGAGCCATGTAGTCTAGATGTGCCCCAAGATAGAATATGGAGCCTTTAGGCAAGAAAGGTAATGTTGTTGCTTAAGCATTAGAGGGGAATTTGGGAGGCCTGGGTTTAGTTCCCTGTCTACCTGTGTGACCTTGGATTAGTCACTTATCCGAGTTCTTCATCTTCGTCTGCCACCATAGTGGCAGCATACCCGAGGAGGAAAGGTATCCACATCTGTTCATATCTAGTGTTTTTTGTTCCTTAAGATCCAGTGAGGTGAAGTCTGTTTTAGGGAGCAGGCACTGCAGATGTATGTACCAGCAAAAGTACAAGGTAGTGAGCATCTGGCTATTAGGAGTACTTTTTAAGAGGAAGTATCAGTATATGTCTTTGGTAGGCTCCCATGTTACCTGTTGCTCTCACTTTCTCTAAGGTAAGTTTTTCTGTGCACCTGAGCAGATCATTACTTTTGCTTGGCAGCATGTGTATCATCTCATAATAACAAATTAGTGCTAAGCACATCATTTGCTTATGCAGGATTCTCTTTAAACCACCGTGTCTTAACCATAGCCTGTCTTTTCCTTTGCTCTCAGTCCACATGCTCCTTCCCTTCTGTCTGCTATGCCTTGCTGTTACTAACTTCTCAATGATCATAGAAGCTTTAGTCATATTTCTAAGCACAGGTTAGTGCTTTGCCTCTTCATATCTCTTTTGACAGTGCTTAGCAAACCAGATAGATCAAGTCCACAGTGCCTAAGGAGTCGAGTTGTTAATTGATTTAACTATTTAAACAACTCAAAATTGGTTGTGGGCATATATTGTATATGCTGCACCCATGCTTTTCACAAAATGAATTTAAAAAAGAATAAACATTAATCCTGACCTATTTGTGATTGTACGGAAGTGGTGCTTTTGTAATAAACCTAAAAAGGAAAAACAGTAGATTTATGCAGCTCGATTGTTCAGACTTGGAAACTATTGAGAAGGCCAAATAATAAGTGATGCCAGCAATAATCTAGAGTTTGAATGGAATTCATAGAAGGGGATAATTTGCTTTGCAGATCAGTGATTGATTATGGGAGATGAAAAATTTATCCCTTTTGGGACAAGATGAGAATCAATGATTGGGACAGATGTATGGAACAAAGGCCCAGATCATCAAAAGTATTTAGGTTCTTAATTTCTATTGAAGTCAGGAGCTTAAATACCTTTGAAGATCTGACCAAAGTTTATTTTTCATTTGGATTAACTACAGAACAAAGACAATATCTGTTTTCATTTTTGTTTCTTGTTGTATGATTTTATAGAAATGGCTTCATATTTTTAATTTTTTTCCTGCTTATTTTATACATTTGGGATAACATCAGATCCTCACTTCCCTCTCTTTGGCAGAGGTCCTTGTGAGATCTTTTAAAGATCTGAATAGTGATATTACATAGCAAGCATGAGTGGCACGTGAATGGCAGGCTGGGGGAGGCTAGCTCCTAGCCCAGTGCCTTCCACCCGAGGCCCCATCCCTTCTACGCCCTTGCCCCTCTGCCAGAACCCAGAGGCCCCTCGTCGCAGCCACCAGCCCCTGCCCCAGGCTAGTCCATCTAGCCTCAAAGCACTGGGAAGGTGGGTGGCATGGCCCCATCCTGAACTGGGGCATCTGTGCAGGGAGTCTGGAGGCAATCACTGCCACATGCAGAACGGGTAGGAAGGAGGGATTCTGGGGGCAAAACATGGGGGGGAGGGGCCATGACCAGTGTTTCTTCTAATTTTTTCCTTCCCATGTGTGGAATGAATTTTGCTATGTGCAACAATATGGAGCTGATGAGTGACACATCACCTTTATATTGGTGCACATAACAAAATTCAGGTGGTGGGATGGGGCAAAGGCATTCTGAGTGCAGGAAAGTGCTCAGCCTTGAGGCACAAAATTGGGTTGTAGGAGTGTGAGGGCTCTGTCTGGGGTTGCAGGCTCTGGGGTGGAGCTGAGGATGATGGGCTCAGGGCTGGAACAAAGTGTTGGGGTACAAGGGCTCCACCTAAAGATGCAGGATCTGGGGTGGGGCTGGAGCTGAGGTGCTCAGAGCTGGGACAGATGGTTGGAGTGGAAAGGCTATGTATGCCTGGGGGTGTGGGCTCTGGCGTAGGGATGTAAAATCCCTTTTAATCAGTGAATCGGTTACCAGTTTGTTTAACTGGTTAACCATGTAAATGGGGGTGGGGTGGGCTGGTGCTGGAGCGGCCCCCCACGATGGGTGAGGGCTCTTCCACCTGAGCTGGAGCACCCCGCACCCATGGTGTGGTTGGGCCCAGTCAGGCTGGAGCAGCCAGTTAACCAGTAAACCACTGACCGCCCTACTCTGCAGTGGGGCGGGGGCAGAGGGTGGGGTGCAGGAGTTTGAGGAGGAGTCCTCAGGGATGGGCCATAGCAGGGGAGCCCAGGGCTGGGGAGCTTGGGGGATAAGCTGCTGCAGCAGGTGGGGGGGATTCCAGGCTGCCCCCATCATGTCAGGTGAGGGTCTGGGCTGCCCCAGTTGGCCCGCCCAACCATGGCAGTGGGAGGTCCAAGAATGGGCCACAGCAAGGGAACTCTGGGCCTGGGCCACAGTTGCCTTTGAGCTGGGGGAAACGCCTGGTTCAGGCTGTCTGTCCAATGCCACCAGGCTGGAGGCTAGGCTGGGGGTGCGGTGGCCCTCCTCCTCTCCTGCGGGTTCCTTAAGTACCTGTGCAGTGCTAGTTTACAGGGAACTATGTCCATGACTTGCTGTTTGAGGAGGCACAGCCTTCCCCAGCCTATGGTGCCAGTTGCCCATGATAGCAAGATGACCAGAACTGCAGCTGTCTCTTTCCACAACCAAGAAAATAACAGATGTTTAATTCTTTTTCCAGTTCCTTTTGAGCTGCTAGAATTAGGCATGAGATTGCAGAGGTATAGGAACAGCAACTCTGTGGCATGCTCTACTTAAACATGCATAAAACCTTCCAAAAATATACTTTGAGACGGGGGCGATAGGGAGTTTGAGGAGCATGTTGTAAAGCTCAAGCAGAGAGAGCAGCCACCTCACATGTCATTCACCCTTCTATGTCTGAAAAATTTCCAGTTGTGTAATAATCTGTCCTGGAATTAGTACTGCTCCAGGAAGGATTAACACCCCTCCATGCCTTTCACCTTCAGCAAAGGTCATGGTACACAGGTTGGAGCAGTATTCCTCTGCAGCATTCCAGTCCTGTGAAGCACTAGGGGAGGGTCACTCTTTGCTCTGGACCCCTCAGATCTGTGGGATTCTGTTTTGGTTCCTTGCCTGTGACTAGCAGTCAGATTCAGACCATGCATTGAGTTAAACAGGAGAAACCACCACATGAGCTGACTTTGTAGTTGCTCCTCCAGGGTTGGAGCACCCATGGGAAAAAATATTGGGTGCTCAGCACTCCCTAGCAGCTCCACTGATCAGCTCTTCTCCTTCCCCCTCAACACCTCCTGCCCACCAGTGATCTGCTGTTCAGCAGCAGGCAGGTGGTCCGGGGGCAGGAGGGGAGGGAAGGGTCAGAAGCAGGGGTGGAAATAGGTGGAGGAGGAGCATGAAAAGTGGACAGAGTAGGAGCAAGGAAAGGTGGGTAGAAAAAGGGGGGGGGGCTGGAGGGCAGGTGTGGAGTGGGGGCAGGGCCCGGAGCACAGTGGGGGTCAAGCACTTCCCAGGACTTCAGGAAGTAATTGCCTTTGTGAAATGAATGCAGTTGCCTCAGATTTACTCCAGTGTTAGTGAGAACAGAATCTGGTTCTCAGGCTCAAAAAGTTTTATAGGACATATGTCCTTTGACTTTGTCCCCCGTCCCTTTTCTCCACAACCTCATCCCTCCCATGCATAAAGCTGGAAATTCCTCTCCCCCTTCCCGAAAGGAGAAAAAAAATCCACAAAGTTTATCTCATAGATTTTTTTTTTTTTTCCTGCTGGAGAGACAATTAGATGTTTAGGTCAAGATGTAAAATACAGGGCCTAAAACTGAGCTTCAAAGGTGGAATCCTATTCCAACTGAAGTCAGTGAGAGTTTTGCCTTTAATGCCCCTCCAAGATTGCACCCCTAGCCTTATTTTTCGTGATTAAGCACTGGCTGTTCCAACTGACTTCAATGGTAATTACTGGGTGATCAAGATTTGAAGATCAGGCTACATTTTTAGGCATCTATTTTGAAAATCTTCTGCAATGTTCCTTGTGTTTCTACATACATTAGACTTTCTAGATCACGTATTAATTTTATTTCTAGATTTCTTTCAGTGCGTCAAATCTTTTGGTTTTGAGGAATCTTGAATTACAAACAGCGTTCTGGTTGTAGTGACCTCTGCTTTGCATAAAGAGGAACTGTGTCTATGGAACACTGGATTTCAAACTCATATTGAACTCAAGTTTTATTGTCACTGATACTTTGCAAATACTTTAACTTACTGACATTAAATGGTTGCTTCACTATATATTTTAGGTCTTCACTGCTTCTATGTGTAGGTAGTGGTTTTCAGCAATTGTTTTAAATTGTCACTTACACCTTTAAAATGATAATCTAGTATAAATATGATAGGCATTGCTCTCAGTCTCAATGACAAGGGATATGGGATAGGTCTCAATTACAAGAAATATCTCAGTGACTACTGGAAATGAGTAAAAGTTAAAAAGCAAATCTTTTGAGTAGCTAAAGAGCTATGACATTGCTTGCTTGCATTATATACAAATTGAACCTCTCTAGTCCATTGCCGTTGGGACCTGACCAGTGCTGAACAAGAGAATGTACCAAACCACAGGAGCTCAATATTGCCTAGCAGCATAACCACCACTTTCACTGCTTGCTGGGCTCTTAGAAGACATTTAGGGGTAAATCAGAGCTAAATAATTGCACAGAATCCTGAGAGTCAGGACTGGTGACTGTAAACAGTCTTTATGGGACTTCAGGAAACTTGGTCACATCCATGGTAAGCTAATTAAAAACATGCTGGACCATGGATATTGCTAGCCCAGAGAGTGACAGAGTAGAGAGGTTCAACCTGTACGATATATTTGAGAGAGTCTGTCTGTCTGTTCAAGAACTCCTCCTAAAAGGTAAGAGCAAGGACCACGAGATTTGATATACAGCTTCTTCTTATCATAACTTAAAGCAAGATAAGGGTCAGGGGTGGTAGGAAAATGGGATGTGCCTGGAATGGGACGACTGCTCATAAAAACATATAGAAAAGAGACAGAATCATCAGACAGGAGAAAGAGGCTAGCCGGGGGTATTAACTTGTAAGATATTTCAGTGGGCAGTTGATTTGATATTGCAAAATCTGTGGTGGGGCTGTCATCCCAGGTGTGCAAGGTCATTAAACATACCCTAATGCACAGGATTGTGACTTTGGGCAGGAAGTTACGTAGGGAGTCAGTTCAGTGTGCTTCCCATATTGAGCGGGTGCAATAGATTTGACACACATGCTGATTTTGCTCCCCTTTCCTGCTTCTGAGTACATAAACAGAAAGGGTGCGCCTTTTTTTTTTAACAGTTTTGTGTTATTTGGTATCACCTTGTTAATAAACTCTGTTTGGCTTGTATATGAATTGTAAATGATTTGTTAACACCTGTCATGATTATGAGGTTAGCCAGCAGCCTGGGGACTAAGGGGTTAACTATACCTAACCCAGGTACAGTTGGCCAATAGGAATGTAGGTAGGAATTTCAAACTAGGACAAAGGAATTTTGGGGTTTCCCTCCTTTATCTCTGGGGCAGTTTCTCTCCAGCTACTGAGGGAGACGGACAGAATGTCTCCCTCCAAGAAAAGACTCTTCACTCTTCTGTAAATAGGGTAAAGTTTAGATAAATCTGTTAGGCTATGTCTACACTGGCAGGTTCTTGTGCAAGAATAGCCGTTCTTGCGCAAAAACTTGCCGCCTGTCTACACTGCACGCACGTTCTTGCGCAAGTAAATCTACAGTATAGTGTCAGAAAACAGGGCTTCTTGCGCAAGAGCTCTGACCCTCCCTATCAGGAAGAAGCCTTCTTGTGTAAGTGTTCTTGTGCAAGAGGCCAGTGTAGACAGGCAGCCAAGAATTTTGCGCAAGAACCGGCCTCACAGGATAAAAGCCAAGTGGCTGCTTGGACTCTCCGTACCCGCACTCACAGCTTCTTACTTCCTGGTTACCGGACCCCCCCTTAAAGCCACACGCAGCCTGCAGACGCTGCGTGGCAGCAGCAGCACAGCCAGCAGCTCCAGCATGTGGCTCTGCCCTGCTGCACCCACAAGCCCCCCAGAGGAGATGTCTGCTCCAGAGGGACACCCTCGAGAGCCTGCACCCTCCTCCCAGCAGCCACCCCAGGGCTCCCAGGAGGTTCCGGAGGGGCACCAAGAGGCACGCCCCTTGCTTGTCCCAGGCAGAGGTGAAGGCCCTTCTGGACCTGTGGGCCAATGAGGAAGCCCTCCATGGCCCGTCGCCGGAATGCAGACATTTTTAGCCGCATGGCCCAGGCGCTCTCCCAGCAGGGACATCCGGCTCGGACCCTTGAACAGGTCCAGGCTAAGGTGAAGGAGCTGTGCCTGGGCTATGTCCGGGCCACTGAGGGCAGGGGGCAGGAGCCGACACCTGTCCCCACTACAGCCACCTCCACACCATCCTTGGTGAGACAGCAGTCTCAGGACCCTCTGTGCCAGTGGACACCGGCCTGCACCGCCCAGTGACTATGCCACGTGATGCGGAGGAGGAGGATGACCTGCCTGCCAGGTCTGGATCCAAGGATGAGGGAGACAACCGCAGCAGCACCATCACCCTGCACCTGGAGCCAGTGCTGAGCAGCCAGGATATCTCCCGGGCTTCATCCGAGGCCGGTGAAGGATCCTCTGGTGAGTGTTGCACTTCTCACTCGCAAGGGTGGGGGAGCTGGGTGCCCGAGGGGAGGGGAAGGGAGCGTCACTCAGGCAGTTCGAGCTGCATGCTGTGTAACAGTACGTAGCACGTGCAACCTTGTGCAGCCTGATTGTGTGGCAGGCAGCTCCAGGGCACGCCTGGGACCCTGCTGCTTGCACATGTCCTGACTGGGGGGAAAGGGGGGTGCCGGCTGGAAGCAGCCAAGGCCCGAAGAGCTCAGGCCAGACCCCACACCTCCCGAAGGGTGCTGCACACAGACAGCACGCAGCCATGCCTGGCTGTGCGACACAGCAGCTGCTTCCGGGGAAATCGCAGCGAGCTAGCCCTGTGAGCACGGCCCCCACGGAGCCCCTCGCCTGCTCCCGGCCCCTAAGCTGCCCCCGAGGGAAGCCTCTCACTGCGGCCATGCACTTCCCTGGGCTATTTGTCTGAGGGCTAGCGGGAGGGGGAGCGGGGAAGCGATTGGCCTGGCCCTATGGCCACTTGAGTTTTGCCGCAAGGATGGTACACTCCCCAGTCACCCTGGCTCTGTCTCAGAGGACATCAATTGACAGGGGTCCAAGACCCCAGACCTTGTCTGCCATACTTGCTCCCATGCAATGTGGGGATTTATCTAGCTCCTCTTTAAACTCTGTTAATAGTCCTAAGCCTTCACAGTCTCCCCTGGCAAGGAATTCCACAGGTTGACACAACATATGCCAAGTGGCCAGGACACAGACAAGGGGTCTTCAGTCACAGTGATGTCTCCCAAGGGGTTACAATCCATGGAGGATCACTTTACTTCAGGGGGAGTCCTGTATGCAAACATACACAGGGGACCGAGTGGGCCCAAGCCACAGTAGTGTGGTGTCACCTGGGCTCAGGGCGGAGGGCACGGGGTGCAGGGACAATGTGGGCAGGGCTGCCTGACCGCCCCATCATTATCTCTGTTCTCTGCAGCAGGACCATCCAGGAGCGAGGGACCCTCCAGCCCTGTGGCGGCAGCAGCACCCCAACCTCCCAGGCACCAGTTGGGCGGGCCAGGCAGCGGGACCAGCTCCTGCGGCGGCACGTCCAGGCTGTCGAGAGAATTGAGGCAGCGGTCACCAGAAAAATCGACGCTGACCTGGAGTGGCGACAGCAGGCATAGGGGCAGTTTCTGCAACGGTGTGACCGCATGTGCGACATTATTACCACCCTGATGTCGCACATTGGTCACGCCATGCACTATGGCATGGCCTTGCCACATCCACCTGCCTCTCCAGCTGCCCCTCTAGCCGCCCTTCCTGCTGCCGCCATGCCCCCACCTGCTGCACCCCGTCCTGCCCACCTCCCCGTGCTGCCTGCTGCGACATGGCCTGAAGGCCAGCGAGGCCCCCGCCCCCGCAGAGGCACTGGCAGGAGCCACCCCTCCCACCAGTGGCTCCCCCTCCCAGTTGAGAGGCCCCTTTCTCCTCTCCCTTCCAGTTGAGAGCCCCCTTCCTCCTCCCAGATCAGAGGCCCCTCCCACTACCCACCCTTTTCCCCTATTGTTAAGACAAATAAAAGTTTTCTGTTGTTTTAAGAAAAAACTGGTTTGGTTTTGTTTATTGGGAGGTGAGGTGAGGGGGGGAGGGAAGGGTTAGGGATGGGAGGGTGATGTAGATGGGAGACAGAAGCGACCCTACTGTGGGGCCTGGGAGAACATGTCCTTCAGGGCCTCCCGGATGCGCACCCCATCGTGGTGCGCCTGGCGGATAGCGGCTGTGTGGGGCTGTTCAAATGCCCGGCCCTCGGCTGCCATCCACGCCGGGAAGAAGGCCTCCCCCTTTCGCTCCACAATGTTGTGGAGCACACAACACTCTGCCACAACTTCAGGAATGTTCTGCTCACTCATCTCGAGATGGGTGAGCAGACAACGAAAGTGCGCCTTCAGCTGGCCAAAGGTGCACTCGACCTGCTTGTGGGCCCAGTTCAGGTGGTTATTGAAACTTGCCCGGCCGGGGTCTGTCCGTTCTGTGTAGGCCCACATCAACCAGGGCATCAGGGGGTAGACTGCGTCCCCCACAACACAGAGAGGCATGTGGGCGTCCCCAACAATAAATTCCTGCTGGGGGAAGAAAGTGCCCGCCTCCAGCCTGCGAAACAGGCTGGAGTTTCTTAGGATGCGGGCATCATGTGCCTTGTCGGACCACCCCACATAAATATCTGTGAAGCGGCCACGGTGGTCCATGAGGTGCCTGGACCTCGATGGAGAAGTACCCCTTCTGATTGATAAAATGGGCCACTCAATGTTCTGGGGCATGGATGGGGATGTGGGTCACATCCAGGGCTCCGCCACAGTTGGGGAACCCCAGGGCAGCCAAGCCAGCCACTGTTGCGTCCACGTCCCGAAGGCGGATGACTCTCTGGAGCAGGACCTCGATGGAGAAGTACCCCTTCTGATTGATAAAATGGGCCGCTCAATGTTCTGGGGCATGGATGGGGATGTGGGTCACATCCAGGGCTCCGCTGCAGTTGGGGAACCCCAGGGCAGCCAAGCCAGCCACTGTTGCGTCCACGTCCCGAAGGCGGATGACTCTCTGGAGCAGGATGTTGTTGATGGCATGGACAACCTGCAGAAGGGCGCACAGAAACACAGGGAATGCACCGAATGAGGCAGGGTAAGTGCGTGATCCCTTGGGGGGTGCCTGCCCCCCTGTGATGCCCTCTGATGCCCTCTGTCCCCAAACACACTAGGACCCCCTCGTCCCCACAGGCCCCCCCATACCAGCAGGCCTGTGTGAGGGAGGGATGGCACAAACCCCTGGGTGACGGGGCTTCCCCCACTCTCCCTACCCTCCCAGCCTGGAGTTTTCCCTTCCCCCGGGCAGGGAGTGCAGCACCCCCTCAGGACTTACCTGCATCATGACGGCACCAACGGTGGACCTGCCCACCCCGAATTGGTGTTACACCGAGCGGTAGCTGTCTGGGGTGGCCAGCTTCCAGAGGGCGATGGTGACCCTCTTGTTGACCTGGATGGTGGGCCACAGCCATGTGGTACGTCTCTGGAGCGCAGGGGCGAGCCAGGCACACAGCTCCAGGAATGTCCACTTTCGCATCCTGAAGTTCCAGAGCCACTGCTGGTCGTCCCATTGCTCCAGGACCAGCCGGTCCCACCAGTCGGTACTGGTGTCCAGTCTCCAATATCGCCTCTCTACGGTGGGGTGGGGATGCCCCAGGGATGCCACCGCATCCGTGGAGAGGGAGTCCAGCTTGAGCTTGGTCTCGAGCTCCTGCAGGAGTAGCTCAGCAGCATGTAGCAGCAGCTGCAGGCACTCCAAAATGGCCGTGTGGGGCCAGAGCAGGCACAGGGACACCCCTGGCTCCATGGCACAGCAGTGATAATGCCAAAGGCACAAAAGGCACTCGAGCACAAAGCTGTGGTGTCCAAAGAGGCTGAGGACAACCACAACTAGAACGGCTACGGCTGTCAGTCCCTGCAAGAGGTCCCAAAGCACACAGCAGGAGAGAAACAGCTGTCCAGGGAGATCCCTTTAGGCACACGTCTCAAAGGAGCTCCAGTCCCCCGCCCCCGGAAAGTCCTGGTGCCCTTTTGCCCTCTGCAAAGTAGTTCCGGGCTGAAGCTTTTGCGCAAGAGCGTCCTGCCAGTGTGGACGCTCTCTTGTGCAAAAGTGCATGGCTCTTACGATGCGCTGTGACCAGTGCGGACGCTCTTTTGTGCAAGTATTTTTGTGCAAGAACTCTTGCACAAAACAGTTCTTGCGCAAGAAGTGTGCAGTGTAGACATAGCCTTAGGTTTTATTGTTTTATGGTTTGGGAAATGGGATCTGATGCCTGTGTATTAAAAATGGGTTTTTCTATCTTTTGCAACTAAGTTTGGGCCCATGGTGGAATTCCCCATGAGTATATTACTTTGTGATTCTACCATCTAGTCATCATGCTTGCAACAGGAATATTGTGGTAATAATAAAAGTTCTTTCTCTTTTTTCTTTTTATTAATCTGGTATGGGTTAATTTTTGTGTCCTGGTTTGTACTTTAGGGGTGAGATTTCCCAAGTGATCTCTCCCCTGATTTTCTTATCATTACTTGGGTGTTGGCAGCGGAGTTTTTATCCCCAAAATCTAGGTTAAGATTTTGGGGGAAAGTTTTTTACCAAAGCCTTGAAAGGTTTTGAGGTACTTTTGCGGGCCCCCACTTCTGCATTTATCGTGCCAGAGTGGGGAAGGAGCCATGACAACACCTGTTATGACTTTTGAAGGGGTACTGATTTGGAGCCGTATTAAAGAATGAAAAAAAAATATTTTAAATATTTTAAATAACTTAAAAACCAAGGAAAAAGTGCTGATTGCTTCTGCTTGAATCAGTATATATAAACTATCCCCATGCCTCAGTGAGTGCATCACAACTGAGAATACAAAATTCAGGACAAGCTACTGAGAAACAGGGCAAACGCTCTTGATGTTATTCTTCCATAAGATATACCTAAACCAGAGTACAAAAGTAAACTTCTGTCTCCTCACACTGGCCAACGAGTCAGAAATGCAGCCTCCTTAAGTACTCCAATCCTGGATTCAAGACCCAGGCACAAGACCTAATGAGGAACTAATTTAATTAAATAAAGCATTCTTCTGATCCCAAAGGACTAACCACATACCTAGGTCAATATAGAATTCAGATCTTACCAATAATCCTGCTGTTGCGAATTCTTTAGTATCTTTAAAATTTAAATTTAGAATCTAGAACCATCTGATGAAGTGGGTTTTACCCACGAAAATGTATACCCTAATGAATCTGTTAGTTTCTAAAAATGCCACAGCATTCCTTTTTATTTTTGCTAGAATCTAAAAATTTATTTATGGAAGAAAGGTGAGTTAAAACTGGATAAAGGAATCAAATGCATATGGTAATTGCAAAGTTCTTGGATCAGGCTTGGAGCAGTGGCAGAATAAACTGTTAGCTTGTTATATTTCTTATTGCCCCCAAATCATTGGAAGGCCCTCAGTCCTTTGGTTAGAATGCTCATGCTGGTACAGTAATTCCTCATTTAACACTATAGATGTGTTTCTGAAAATGTTCATGCTAAGCGAAAATGTGCTATGTGGGGTCAATTTTCCCATTAAAAATAATGGAAAATGTGGGGGTTGCATTTCAGGTAGTGGTGGCAAAGTCAATTTTTTGTTGGTGCTTGGTTGTCAAGGTCAACAGTAGATATCTAGCAACACAAGTTGACGCGGTTTGTTAAAACACAAAGATAAACACGTGAGTGAGCGGAGGAGCGCTGTGACCACATGTGTTCATCCACTCATGCGTATTACCACTGTTTTCATCAACTTATACCACCACACGAAGTAGTCTGTCACTAGATTATTTTCGTGTTATTTCGGGGACGGTCGTGTTATTGAAAAAGTTCCCTAAAAAAAAATTGTGCTATTGTGAAAACGTGTTAAGCAGGCACGTGTTAAATGAGTAATTACTGTATAAGTCCATAGTCCAGAAATCAGAAAAGGGAAGAGGCAAAATGGAGGATGCTTCCCAGGTCTTTTATAGCTTCTGCCATGTGGAGGAAAACCTATTGTTTCAAACCAAGTCCTCCACACAGCTTGTGGAAAAATACAGGTAACAAGATGGATTTTGGAGTTTCATTGGCAAGTCCATGACTACTTCACTTAGTCATCGCAGAGGCCATAACGCATACTCTAGCGTTCACATGAAAATGTGGATGAGTAGGTGACCAGACATCCCACTTTTAAATGGAAAGTCCCATGTTAAAGCCCTCTTGCAGGTATCCTCCCTTTTTCTTAAAAACATGTAAATTGTCCCATATTTTCCGTCTCTCCCCCCCACCCCACATAAACACTGTTGAATCGGTCTGCTGACCAGATCCCTGCTTGCCAGCTGCCTGCCCACCAGTGGTAAGTGAGGGACTCCAGGGGCCAGCAATGGGGTTGGGTGTCCAAGGCTACTGGTGGAGCAAAGTTGCAATGTGCAGGGCTGGCTACTCCCCTACTGGTCCATCTGCGCCACCTCACTGCTCTCAGCCAGCAGGTCTCCCCACCCCCATTTTCTGGCCAGTATTGGCTGTGCACTGTGAGCTGTGGTGGCTGGTGAGTGGTAGCAGCTGGTTACCTGTCACCTCTGCTGCTAATCCATTGGCACTTTACATGCTCCCCCTCTCACTGTCCCCTTTGCTTTGCCCCTTCTCTCTCTCTCTCACTGTCCCCTTTGCTTTGCCCCTTCTCTCTCTCTCTCTCTCTCTCTCTCTCTCTCTCTCTCTCTCTCTCTCTCTCTCACACACACACACACACACACACACACACACACACACACACACACACACACACACACACACACACACACACACACACACACACACACACACACACACACACACACACACACACACACACACACACACCCCCCTACCCCTCTCCCAGCTCTGCTGCTTCTCTATGTAACACTCATAGCGCTGTGGAGAGAACTAGCACATGATCAGCTCACCAACAGCCTGGCTGGCAGGTTCCTTCTGCGCTCTTTCTTCCCACCACCCTCCCCGCCTCTGGCTCGGCTGGTGCCCAAGGAAAGCTCAACACCTTCAGGCCCAGGGTGCTGGCCAGAAGTCAAAGCCTCACATCGCACTGGCATGGAGAAGCTTCACCACCCTTCATCTAAGCACTGGAGTTGCAAGGGGAATTAACTTCCAGCCTTTTCATGTCCTTCCCTTGCAGGGTCCACAGCAGCCCCCAAAGCACCCGCTTCACCTACCTCCAGGGATTGTGGGGCTGTTTTGTCTCCAAGCACCCTCTCCTAGTCACCTGGGCTTGCTGAAGCCCCTGCACTCAGGTTCTTTGGGCTCTAGTGTACAACCACAATGCATCCTCAGGGATTAATCCCCTGCCTGCATGCGCTATAGCCAGCATACAGGAGACCATATGTCACTGGCCAACAGCTGCCTTCAACACTGTGTGGGCAGGAAGGGACAAGCTGCCTCTAAACATGGTGAGGGGGAAGAGAAGAGCTCTGCAAACACATGGGCCAGGTAACCTCATCTCCCCTTCCTCCTTCCCTGTGGCGGAAGCAGCTTCTGTGTCTTCCCTCTTGCACGGTGCTGAAAGGGTGCTGCTGGCCACACTCTAGTGTGAACCCTGCCAAAAATCTGGGGCAGGTGGAGAGCATGTGGTACTTCTTGCTTCCTCCCCGCCCCATTGCTCTGTGAAAACACAGCATCAGGTACCAGGAGAGGTGGGGGCATCCCATAGGCACACCCAGGAATAGAAAGTGGAGAGCACCACGTAAAGAGGGTTGCTCAGTCGGTTACCCTCCCAGTGTGTGAGAGAGAGGTATGGGTGTGTGTCACCCTTTCCCATGTGACTCCTAAAGCCTTAAAAATAAGAAGGTAAATAAGCATAATCCAACTATGCAGCATTTCTTTTGTAATAGATACAGTCAGCAATGTTAATTTTAATGTTTGTACTGCATAGTTGTGATTGATTGGTGTTGAACTCACTTGAGTATGAGTAATTTTACCAGGTGTCTTGTTTTGTGTAGAGGGAAATATGGTCACCCTCTGGATGGGCATCTCCCATGGCCTCTTGGGAGTTAAGTGTACACAGATGGACCATTCAACTTGAATAGTCCCTACATGATGTTACCACATGAGCAAAGACATTTGAAATGTAGGTACATAGGTAATATTCATTATTTCAGTTGCCAAAATGATACATGCTTACAAATAGAATAATCATATTCAGAAAACTATAACTCTTCTATTGCCACCTTTCTTAATGCACTTTGTACAAGATTTGTTGCAATTATATAACTGTTGTAGCAACAGTGATTTACCTGGTCCTGTTTTAATTATATAATGTCATATACACTCTCAGCAGTCCTCCCTATTTCTCACTGGGGTAGAGTGGAAGGGATTGTGTAGCAGACTATGCTGGCATCTTGCCAGTGAGTGTTTGTATGGGTAAGAAAGTAGAACTAGCTCTAAAATCCAACAGCTGCTGGAGTCTTGGAGCATTTGTAACATGTTGTTTCTCTGTGAAGCTGCATGGTATCTTTGATTACTTCCTGTAACCATTTTGCGAGTCATTAAATAACAAATCAGTGAATGAGAAAGGAATAAAATTTTAATATAAAACAAACTTAGTTTCAGCAGCACGTGGTCTCATAAAGTTTTTTCCCAACCTCTGCCTCCAGGGCACATCTCCAAATTCCCCACTCACAACACTGTCCCTTGTAAGGGAATGTCTCCAAATCACAGTAATTCATAAACATATCTCTATACTTCCCCATACACTAGGGTTGCCAGGTGTCTGGATTTCAAGTGGAACCTCAGGTTGAAAAGGGACCGTGGCAGCTCCGGTCTGCACTGCTGATAGAACCATTAAAAGTCTGGTTGGTGGTGCTGGCAGGCTCTCTGCCTAGCTCTACGTGGCTCCTGGAAGTGGTGGCTCCTAGGTGGAGAGATGGCCAGGGAAGCTCTGTGTGCTGCTCCCATGAGGGATGTGAATGTTTAACCGGTTAACCAGTGAGGATTGGAGCAGCTCCCCATTCATGGCAGGGAGCCATTCCAGCCCAGCTGCAGCAGGTGGGGTGGGGCACTCCAGTACAGCTGGGCTAGTGCAGCCCCCACTATTTGCCCCTTTTAATTAGTTAACTAATTAAACAGGATTTTATATCCCTATTTGAGACCCAGTCAAACCCCCATTCAGACAAGCCCAAGGACAGAAATCATTGAAAAAAGCGGGGGAGGACTTTTTTTTCTTTTTACTCTGTTCGTGGGTCCTGAAAATATTCCCTTCCTACACTCCTCTTTTTCCCTTTCAATATGACAGCTGAACCTGCACAAACAGAGAACAAAGGGCCTGCTTCTTAAGGTAGCCAGCTTATTTTTAGAAAAACATGCTGGCAACAAAATAAGAGACTACTGTAAGTATTTAAAACATGTAAGCATAAAACCATTTCTTGGTACATGTTTTTGGCAGAAAAGCCAGATAGAATTTCTACTGTCATACATCACGGGATTGCAAACTTTAAGGCAAATATACTGAAACCAAGCCTCTGGTCCTTTGTCACCCTCCAGACTGAAATATTATCCATAATCACCACTAAGTTTAGCAATATTTATTGTACTACCCTAAAACTTTCACACCCACTTGTCCACCCCCTATGCCTATCATACCCCCTATTCCTGGATAGATGACCCTCCAGACCTTCTGAAAGATCGACACTGGTCAGGAAAAAAAATGAAATGGACAAAGGGGGGCATGCTTTCTGATTTTCTCTACAGCTCTGAGGCTGATACACAAGGAACTAGAAATTGGAGAGCATGAATGCTAGAGGAAAGGCCAAATGACTGAGATGTGCATGGTAGGGGTGACAACTTTCTAATCACACAAAACTGAAAATCCTTGCCCCACCCTCTGCCCTGCCCCTTATCCAAGACCCTGTCCAACCCTTTTCTGAGGCACCACTCCCCACTCACACCATCTCCCTTCTTTCTGTCACTCATTTCCCCCACCCTCACTCACTCATTTTCACCAGGCAGGGACAGGAAGTGGGGGCTTTGGCTGGGGAGCATGCTATAGGATGAGACAGAAATGAGGATTTAGAGTGTGAGAGGAGGTTCCGGGATGGGTAGGGGGAAGGGGTATAGGCTCGGGGTGGGGCCAAGGATGAGGGGTTTAGGGTGTGGGAGGGAGCTCCAGGCTGGAGGATAAAGCCAAGGAGTTCTGAGTATGGGAAGAAACTCAGGGCTGAGGTAGGTGTACAGGTTCTAGACCTCTATTATGTTTCCATGGTTGTTTTTTTTGAAAGCTGAACAGTCGCAATCTTTTTAATCTCTTCTCTCATGGAAGTTATTCCATACCCCCCTTTTTTTTTCTTATCTTTATTTATTACAATTCAAATATATCTTCTTTGTGATAAGGGCAATCAGAACTGCATGCAGTATTCAAGGTGTGGGCGTACCATTGATTTATATAGTAGCATTCTAGTATTTTCTGTTTTATTATCCATCCCTTTTCTAATGGTTTAAATCATTGTTAGCTGTTTCAACTGCTGCTGCACACTGAATGGATGTTTTCAGATAACTATTTACAGCAACTCCAAGATCTTTCTCAAGGCGCAGCAGCTAACTTAGACCCCATCATTTTGTATGCATAGTTGGGATTATACTTTTCCAAAGTGAGGTACTTTGCATTAATCAACACTGAATTACTGAATTTCAGCTGCCTTTTTTTTTTGCTCAGTCACCCAGGTTTGTGACATCTTCTCATAGCGCTTCCCATTATGCTTTGGCCTTAACTATCTTAAGCAATTAAGTATCATCTGCAAATCTTGCCAGTTCAGCCTTTACCCCCTTATCCAGATCATTGACAAATTTGTTGAACTCCAGCAATGCACAGCAATGAAGAGCTCATTGAGAAGGACATAGCACACATAGATAGCAGGTTTAAAACAAACATAAGGAAGTATTTGTTCATATAGTACACAATCCTTGGGAACTTGTTCCCAGGGAATGTTGTGAAGTCCAAAAGTGTAACTGGATGTTAAAAAGAGGTACAGTAGAGTCCTGATTATCCGACCTTTGCTTATCCGACCTTCTGGTTTATCCGACATAGCCATTCGACGTGCTGTTTATGCGTCCATGCGTCACATACCGCCATGGCCGTAGCTTCGTTTGTTCCTCTGTGCCAGTGATTTATGTTTGTGCTGTGATTGTGTTTCATTTTTCCAATTGCATGTTCCCCTTACTGTAATATAATTTTATTGTTTGAGGAACATGGCATGTGAAAAGAGAAAAAAAAGTGGTTCTTTCCATTGAACAAAACTTGAAGCGTTAAAGAGAGTAGACAAAGGCAAGTTCATGCTAAAAATTGCATCTGAACTCAGCGTGGGGTAAGTTACAGTTGGTGACTGGAAGAGAAAAAGAAGTGAGTTAGAAAAGTGGTGCTCTGATTGACCCTCAAGTGCAGGACTGAAGGACAGAAAAACGATGAAAAAATGTGAATATGAAAAAGTGAGTGAGACTTTGTTCTTATGGTTCACACAGCAAAGGGATAGGGCATGCCTATCACAGGCCTGATTCTGCAAGAGAAAGCTCTGAGTTTCCAAAAGGAATTTAATGAAGGGGAACCTGATTTCACGGCTAGTGTAGGCTGGCTTGATCACTGGAAAAAAAGATACGGGTTAAGGCAGCTCAGTATATGTGGCGAAAAATTATCGACAAATCTGGAAGGGTTTCTGAAATTTAAAGCAAATTTTCATTGCCTCGTCGACAATGAAGCATTATCAGGTGAGCAAATATATAACTGCGATGAGACAGGCTTAAACTATAAAATGCTGCCTTCAAAAACTCTAGCTTCCTGGGCTAAAGCTTCAGCTCCTGGGTATAAACGAAGTAAAGAAAGAGTGACGATTCTAGCCTGTGGTAACACTATTGGTAACCACAAACTAAGACTCGCATTTATTGGAAAGGCAAAAAAACCATGAGCTTTCAAAAACATAGCACCTACTGCTCTACAAGTTTCATACAAGAATCAGAGGAAGGCATGGATGGATTCAGCAATTTTCCGAGGCTGGTTTTTCAATGAATTTCATCCTTCAGTAGAACAATTTTTGAATTTGCTAAACCTACCAAGGAAAGCAATCCTTGTCATTGATAATGCGCCATCTCATCCTCATGAGGATGAACTGATCAGTGGGGACAATAGAGTGATTTTTCTTCCTCCTACTATCACCTCGTTGTGTCAGCCTATGGACCAGGGTGTGCTTGAAGCGTTAAAGAAAAAATATCATTGTAAGCTTTTAACTACGCTCATTGAGGTGAATGACAATGGAAATGGTATGCTAGATAAGCTAAGGACAGTGAACATAAAAGATGTTATTTATTGGAACGCACAATCATGGGAAGAGATTGAACCGCAAACTCTGGCAAGATCATGGAGAAAGTTACTTTTGGAAGACGAAAACATACAAGAAATGGTGCAAGAAAATTGTGATAACCTGCTACCTTTGTTACAACAAATTCCAGGCTGTGAGAAGGTAAATGATGATGATGATATATAGGAATGGATGGAGAAAGACGAGCAACAAGAACTGACTGACCGCGCCATAATAGCTCTGGTGAATCAGGATGAAAATGACGATGAAGATGAAGATACAAATGACAATGACAAAATGGAAAGAATTAGTCACAGCGAAGGGGTAAAGGCTCTTGAGGCGGCACTGGCTTACGTTGAACAACAAGGGGAGGCAACTGCTAGTGATGTTATGTTATTGAGACCCTGGCGCGACCTCGCCGCAAGGAAGAGAAACAAAGCTGGGAAACAAACTTCAATCACTAATTTTTTAAACAATAACTTTAGCGTTTTGCCATACTGCATACTAAATGTTCTGTACTCTATTGTGTTAGTTGTTCTGTAGAATAATAAGTAATAAACCTGATTTCATACCAGTTTCCATATTATCCGACATTTTCGTTAATCCGACCACCCTCGGTCCTGTTTAGGTCGGATAATCGGAACTCTACTGTATATAAGAAGTTTATGGAGGCTAGGTCCATCAATGGCTATTAGCCAAGAGACACCTGTAGTCTGGGTGTCTCTAGAGCTCGTGACAGCCAGAGGGTAGGACTGGACAGCAGGAATGGATCACTCAGTAATTGTCCTTCATTTCATTCCTTTTGAAGCATTTGGCACTGATTGTTGTCCAAAGACAGAATATTGGGCTAGCTGCACCATTGGTCTGACCAGGTATGGTCATTCTTATGTGCTTAATTTGACACCTTTGCCATTATTCTAAGCTTCAAAGTGTTATGGAGTACCTGTAGCTCATTACACTAGCTCCCAAAGTAGAGTATGGAATCTGGGGTAACCTGAATTCTGTGATAGCAAGTTTTGGGGCAGAAAATGTCCCTTGTCATTTTTAAAGCAAAGTGGTGGTAGTGAGGGGGTACCTGTGGAAGCTATGCCTCCTTGCTGTCTCCAGTTCTTAGATGTGCTCTTCTCAATAGCCCATCAGTTACTATCTTTCATCTTCCCCATAACTCCTTCAGCATTAGGAGAGGCATGAACGAGCTGAGAGCAGGGCATAAGTGAGAGCTCACTGGCAATGAGGAGTACCCAGAAGGACTCTGTGTGCCTCCCAATTCTGTGAGACAAAATAGACCATTATAATATGACACATTTATTTAGTCATTCCTCATGATTGTTTATTATAGGGCAGCCCTGACTGAAACATACTTACAGTCAGTTCCACTGACCAGAGTGGGGGCAAGGAGGCAACTGCCTTGGGACCCACTGACTCAAAAGGGCCTGGGGCTCCTGGCTGCCACCCCAAACCCTTTAAATCACTGTTGGAGCGCTGTGCAGCACACTCTGGGCAGCTCTGTGTGTGTGTGTGTGTGTGTGTGTGTGTCTCTGGGCAGCTGTGTGTGTGTGTGTGTGTGTGTGTGTGTGTGTGAGAGGGAGGGAGGGAGGGAGGGATGCCACAGTCTGGGCAGTGCTGCCCCCAGTCCTGTTCCTTCCACCAGAAGCCCCTGCTTACAGTATATTCCCCAGTTGGTCTTGACAGCTCCCAGGGGAAGAATTAAGGCCACAGAGTAGAGCTGGTGCATGGTTTATCTCTAAGTTTCGTCATTCTCAACAGTTTAAATGTGCGTTCAGAATTGTGGAAGGATATGAGATACTGCTGTTGAACCACAACTCTATTACCAAAAGTTTTGGGCAAGGAATAAATAAAATAAGATAATTTTGATTTTTAAAAATGCTTTATTAATACTCTGCATATTATAGAGAATCCTGAATCTCAAGGCTTATTTAATACAGTTTAACTAATTAGAAAATAGACTATGGGTATTGACTGTTATTTCTGATTGCTTCCATTATAGAAATTGTAAGGTTTGACGAGTAGTGGCAGAATGACAAATAGAAACAGAATTTTTAAAACTTATTTTTACAACAGGAATCTTTGCTTTTTGTAAAATTGTAAAGAAGTTTCTATCTTGTTATCAGAAGATAGCAGTAATTGTTGAATCACATAAAATGAAATGTTATCATGTCTTTTAGTATATGCATGATTCTTGTGATGGCGATTTGAAGTATTCTACAGTGCATAATTCTGAAGTCTTTCAGTATTGTATGTATGACAGCTGACATGATCTAAAAGATCTTCATAAACAGTGGAAAAGGAAGACATCTTCAGTTAAACTTATTACAGTCTAGTAAAATGTTGAAAACTGGATGTTAGCTAGACTTTTGCTTTTGTTAGTACTTAGTAGTATCTTGGATAATCACAATGCAATAACTTTGGAGAATTGATGGTACTCTGTTGTTTTTGTAGTCTGAAAAGGATTCCATTTGCTCAAAAACTGGGCAGTTTGTCCATTTTTAAGGTAATGGTGAACTTACCAATTTTATAATGTTTCTCAATTCTCAGTTTTCAGTTCTCCTTCCTGGTGTATTACGGGATATGGCACATTTCCCAGTGTGAATCCCTGTTTCTGAATGCAATTTTTTGTCTGTTACAATATGTATAGAAATTGACTTCATACATTTTAATACAGAAAAGCTGCAGAGAATCTTTATACCAAACCAGATGGTGGCAGTGAATGTTCTGATGTTGCAATTATACCTTGGGGGGAAATGATGAGTTCAGTGAAAGGTTTGCCTTGTGGGTTCATGCATCTTCGCTGTTGCTCATCAAAGATGAAGAGTTTGATTATTAGTTTTTGTCACTCTTAAACAAATCAGGGGCATTTACTAGTAACAGCTGTAAAACACTCTGCAAAGACTTCACAAAAATACAAATCCTTCTAAATCCATTTTTTGTTTTTGTGCAACTTATAATACAAATATTGAAACATTTATGACAGATGACATAATGTATTTATTTTATATGCATACTAGAAGACTTACCTGGTATTGCCCGGGTCCACGGTCATGGGGGCCATGCAGGCTTCCCACTGGCTTCTCCGTGGGCCAGCCTGGGGTGGGATGGGGAGCAAAAGGTCAGCCTACTAGCTTCATGGGCATCTGCTTAGGGCTGCTCCCCAGGGAAAGCCTGAGACACTAAGGGCCATGCTGCTGGCCAGTTGCTGTTCCCCAGGCCTGGGGCACTTGCTGCTCCCTCTGGTCATGTGTGAGTGTAACTGTCCCTGCTTTCACACCCCTTCCTTTCTGTTTGATGTGAAACGATCACATTCCATGCACATCCCATTGTTCTGGTGCAACCAAAGCCTGACCTTGCTTTAAGTTATGATAAGAGGAAACTGCATACCAAATTTGGTGGTCTTAGATCTTAGCATTTAGAAGGATTTCTTGAACAAACATACTCTTGGACTGATGGACGGACACAGACAGATGCACAAACTCTCTAAAATTATATAGTAGATGTGTATTTTCTGTGCATATAAAAGTGTGTGTAGGCATATGCATTGTCATTACCTGGTCAGGATGGGCATCAATCTGTTGTTATATTAAACTTCAGAGTCCCATGTGCCTGTACGTCTCCTAGGTCTGTAGCTCTCAGGCACACTCCCAAGTGTAGGCTGCAAGTCTGACAACACTCTTTGGCAGCAAGACCTCATAGTCTGTCCAACAAAACCTGGGTACCAGTGCCTCATACCAGGGCACCAGAATGGGGGGGACGGACCATGGGACTATGCCCCCACTTCTTACCACCTGTAAAAGTAAGAGATGGGGGGAAGGGACAGTGTCCTGGAGAGAAGAGGCAGTGTGGGAGCAAGATCTCGGGGAAGAGGTGCTGTGGATGAGTGGAGCTACAGGTCTACCACTGGTGCCTCTGCTCACTGTTGGGAAACTTCCGCCACCCCTACCTCAGCCCTCCTAATCCCCAATTGCTTAGACTCCTTTCTCCCAGAGTCCACCTAGCTGTAGGGGCTCTGGTTTTCTAGTTAAAGGCTTTGGTAATAATATACCAGTAAAGCTAAAAATACTAGCTTAGCAAAGGAATTTATTTCCACATGTTACTTTTAAAGAAAAACAAGAGTTACAGATCTATGTAAAACAAATAAAAAAAAAAACCCTTTTAAATACAACCTCCCGCAGTCTGTTTTGCCTACTCCCAAGAGCCTCGGGCTTTTTCTGAGTTCTTAGCCATGCAGCCCTTCCAGCCTTATAGTTTTGCTTGTCTTGTTTCTTTTGTTACAATAGCTTTCCTTGCTGAGAGAGCATTCCCCTTTTAAAACAGCATCTTTCACTTTTCAGCCCATGAACTTCTGCTGGGGAATTTCTAGGCTCCAACTTTGGCTTCTGGGTGGACAGTCATTCAAAACAGTGCTGCACACCCACTGTTTCATTAGGAGCATGGCATGCCATTTAATGTTGATGGTCCCCTAATTGCTCTCTTACAGCTTCCCAGACATAGGCTTGGATACTCTATAGCTTTCAGTGACACAGCTATGTTGACATAGCCGTGTCACCATAGGCATGCACAGCATATTTCATTAGGGTGTGCACCCAGGGAATATTTTTTAAGGCGAACATTTATTGAATACTCAATCATAAAGGACATACGTTTTAGTTTCTTTAGTTTGTTTGATGAATAAAAATAAACTAAACTTAATTTTTTTAAATTAACAACTAAACTTTACTTAAAAAATGAGACACAAAATACCAAATTTTTGCTGTAGTGATAACCAGGCGTATACAAAGATACAGTCAATTTTCATGATCTTTATCTTTAACCAGATAATGAGCTAACCCAAATTGACCAAAACAGATTAAGGTTTCTTCATCTTCCCGTCCTAGAGAATGAGATGTCGCTCACCAGGTGTTATGGACTTAAATTCCTCAATCACATCATTGTAATAAACTGACAAAGCCAATTCTTGTTCAATGTACAAAATCATGAGTGAGTCAAGGCGCCGTTGGGACATTGTACTACTTAGTTTGTTTTTTACATGTGCTAGTTTCGAAAAGGCTCTTTCACACGAACAGCTTGTAACACGTAAGACTGTAAAGCATTGAATAGATTTGTAAAAGGCCTGGAACATGGAAGACCGATCCGATTCCTTTAGCCAATCAAGCCACTTTCTGGTGGTGTTCATAGTGCTACCTTTAGGAACAGATCCGTCATAACCCCGAAGCAATCCAACTTCAGCTTCCAACTCATCCAAGGACACTTTAAATTTGTTGGCAATGATTCTCATATTGTCCCTGCCAATGTCTAAGCTCAGCAGTTTTCCCATTGCAGTCACAATTTTACAAGTCTCCTGTTCAAATCGCTGGTAAATGCTGGTAATCATTGAATCTAGTAGTGGGTAAAATGAAGTTATTCTCTCCTGCTCCTCTTTTGTATCAAAGTGATGCTGGGACTCAAACGCGTCATCAATACGAGTGGATGTTTTTCTCTTCTTAACTGGGGGGAATCGATATATCGTTCTCTACACACATTTTCACACTGTCATTGAAAATAGATTGAAAATATTCTGGGCCACTTCTCATCGCAGCCAAAGAGTTATGCAAGCTTTTCACCCCTGTCATTGCAGTAAGTAAGTTGAGATATGGAGCTTGAAGAGCCTTACTCACTTTTACCACCATCTGGAGAATAGGGTGCATCATATGAAGGGCAAAGATGAACTTGAATGAATTTAGTTCATGGATAAGGCCCTTGGCTTTTATTTTAGTGTCAGCAAGGCGAGTTGTTTCAATAATCTCTTGTAAAGCTTGTAAAATGATGGAGTAGTTTTGTTTTACAGCAGCCACTGCTTCTGCTCTGCATGCCCATCTTGTGTTTGATAGTGACTTCAAAGTCTTCAACTGGGATCCTACTTCTTGTGAAATCTTCTCCATTACTGCATGTCGCATAGGACTCCCCTCCATGAAGGCATAAAGAGTCTGAATAACACCAAAAAAATCAAAGACAGTTCTGTTTTGTTTACTTGAAGTGCATGCATCTACTAGGACAGGGTTCAAACAATGCGCATAGCAGTGTACATAGAGTATTTCACTGTTTATTTTTTTACATTTCATTTGAACTCCCGCAGTACATCCAGACATAGTAGATGCGCCATCAAAACAGACAGACATCACTGATGACCAGTCAATTTTAAGAATGCCAAGGACATCATTTAACTGGTCAAAAATAGACTGAGCATCAACTGTTAATAGTCTCTGAACAGACACAAAATGTTCAACTGGACTATGTTTTTCATTGTCAAAATACTGCACCACAATGGACATCTGTTCATGGTGTCCACGGTCAGTAGTGTCGTCGGCAGTTATTGAGACCATTTCTTCATTTAGTGAAGACACAATCTTTTGTTGCACAACGTTGTGCAAGGCCACAATTAAATCATTTTGGATGCGATTACTCAGATAGGTAGTGTTTTGAGGAGATTGTTGCACATTGCTTTACCATTATGGGATCATATTTTTGGAGCATATTGACAAGATTTAGAAATAAACCTTTCTCAAAACTGTCAGCTTTTTCACTGTGACCCCTGAATGGTCTCCCACCTTTCGCCAAACACAGAACAAGTCAATCAGTCACTCCATTACACTTCGGTTATGGCACCATTCTTCTTCTTGTTTAGACAGATAAGCCTGCTTTCCCTAATCCAACAATACATCAATAGGTTTCCCTTCATTAAAACTTGACCATGAAGAACAGCTCAACACATGAGATTTTGACAGTTGGTGGTTTTAAAAACATTCATTAGCCCTATGCCAGTTTCTGAATCCCTTATCAATAAATGCTGGAACAGTTTGACCTTTGTTTGCTGCATCATTAGAGGAGAAGAGATGGCAGTAAAAGCAAAATGCTGCGTCCTTTGATGGGCTATATTCTAACCACCTATACTCTTCATACCAATCGTACTGAAAACTTCTTTGTTTATTCTCTATTTTACTTCTAGGAAACATGCGCAAGCTAGGATGATAAGGACCTCTAGATAATCGAGACCGGAGTTCTGATCTATTTTTTAGAATATCACAGACCGGGTCATCAGATGGAATGTTTGGTGGCTTTGAATAGGAACTACACTGACCTGATCTAAGAGACAAAGTCTGTTTCTGTTGGTCATTACTCAGTTTATTGCACGCACTGGAACTGGTGGCGGCATTATCTTCATGTAAGTTCTTAACTGAGGAGTCCGAGGTATTTGCAGTACTATCAGCACATTCATTATAATTCAGTTTGCCTGCTCCTTTTCTTATCTTAACAACAAACCGATCCATATTTTAAAATTAAAAGGGGGTATCATATGATTGAATTAAAACGTAAAGCCACGGGCTTGTTATGCTATTTCAGTAGAGTACACGCAACAAAGATTACAAACAGTGTAGACACTGCACTGGGCACGCCTGACGCGGCCACTTATATAGGTCAAAGAATTTTCTAGAATAGTAGTCGAAGGGGGAGGGTAGGACCAACGATAATGCGGCACCGCAGTAGTGGGGACGCATGCTGCGAGCAAACACGGGCTTACTATACATTTCTACAACATCTATATTACTCGATTTGGCGCTTATTGCATAATACAACAATCCATACTTTAAAAACTAAAAGAGCATATCATGCGATTAAATTAAAATGCAAAGCCACTTTTTTTTTTAGACATTAGGGTGTGCCTGGGCACACCCGGTACACCCTGTATGCACGCCTGTGCGTGTCACTAAAAGTCAGGCAGGGTAAATTTTGTTTGTTGGTACTTGTGCCCACCAAATACTTTCTCCTCCTACAAGTGGGGTTTGCATTGCTGACAGGAGAGTGCTCCTGCTAACCATGAGCCATTTACACTGCCACTTTTTTCTCTTTGAGAGAAGAGGGGATTTAAGTACCTGTGAACCACAAAAAGTTGTTCAGTTGGCAGTGTAGACAAAGCCATAGTCTCTCCACTAGTAATCAAGTTTTTACTAGAAAATGAATGCTTAAATTCACGTTCAGGGTTACATTCAAAATGAAAGTTGACATGTACATGGCAATTACAAAACCAAAATGGGATTAATAAATTGATAGACATACCCCAGTCTGTGACAGTAATATGAGTATTACAGTATATTTATTTATATGATGTACACACAAACTCATAGTAAACTATAGATGCACAATTTCTTTTTGTGCTTACTGAGGAACAAATTCTAGTGAAGTTTGGAAGGGCTTTAGCTAAGTAAGAATGGAGTTTAAAAACTGGACAAATATATCAATTTGGTTCAAAGACCAAAACAAAACCCTAGTGCCAGCTAATGAAAACAGGTTAGTTTTGGGGGAGGGAGGGAATAGACTTTTCAGGCTGCTGGGCAAGGTGTGTGGGGGGTGGAAAGGACATAGCCTCAGGTGGAAGGTGAGGTGCTGGGGAATGTACCACTTCTCTCCTCCCTCCCCCAAGGAGTGGCTCAGCAGTTGGTAGATCTGAGCCCGTTTGAATTGCTGGGCCCCAGAGCAACTGCCTCTTTTGTCCTCCCTCGTCGGCAGACATGCAGGATATACAACACAGCTATCTTCATCAGTGGACAAGAGCATTTCACAGAGATGGTATGCTGTTAAATCTTCCCCAATGACATCAGACCTATGAATTTTTGCTGACCTATATCTAAATGCACTGGTTTTTTTGTTTCTATTGGCAATTGAAATTCAAGGTGACATTTTAAAAAATGGGCACTTAAGTTGCACCTGAAAAATGTTGATGCACACAGTAATTGCACATGCAAATTCTTATTTGTGTGCAGTTATCTCTGCATGTGTGTAAGCCATAGTTCCCTTGCTGGTTGCAGTTTCCCATCTTAATTTGTCAGTATAATTATTAAATATAATATATATTACTTGAAGCAAGATTGTGACTTGTGTTTATGACAGTATATAGGGAAATAAGGTGAATTAAATCCCTTTATGACTTGCCACACTGCTGCTCTACACAGTGGAAGAAGAGCAAGCTATATGTGCAACTTCCCCCACTCCCACTTGCACAGGTAGGCAGAAAGGAACTGGGAGTGGGTGAAATCTCAGTTTTGGCAATATTATATACATAGGAACATCAGAGTTGTCTTATCAGATTGGATCAGACCCAGGATCTGTCTCGTCTAGTATCCTTTCTTTGTCAGTGGCCACCACCAGATACTTCAGAGGAAAATGTAATAAACTTCATAGTAGGCAGTTTTGGGATAATCTGTCTGCCACGAAACTCTCATCCCAACTACTTACAGTTGGAAACTGACTTAAGACCTGAAGCAGTGAGGTTTTATATCCCTTCTATTAATTGCTATAGCTCCTCTGGCTATTCTGGTCATCCATACAAATATCTAGTCCCCCTTTGAATCTTGCAAAGTTCAGCTCTTTCAGAGAAAGAAACCCTGCAGTATGCAATTATGTGATAATTTGTGCAAGGGAAATGTTCTGCCTATCCACCATTAGAAGTTGGTTTATGCTCTGAGTATGAGGGTTTAAGTTCCTTCAAAAGCACTTCTTTTCTTTAAAAAACAAAACTTGTTATATTGTCCAGTCCTCCTTTGAATCCTGCCAAATTCTGCCTGTAGAGGGGACTGAGTGTCTCTTCTTGGAAGTACTATATGAAGTTGTTTAAAAGGCCCCTTATCTTTCCTCTTTTTCAAACCATGACAGCTTCTGATCTAGAAGTGTAAGTAATATGTCTGTCTTGTTTTGCATGCCCTGAAAAATAATAGTCAACTTGAAATGCGGTCTGTTTATTTTTCTGATCTTTTTCTATAAATAGAAAAGAATATACAGAAGAGATGTGGCTTGAACTTGGGATTGGGTGCCAGGAATGATTGAGTTCTAATTCTTGCTCTGGTACTGATTTTGTGTCACCTCATCCCAGGAACCATTCTGTTAAAGTAAAGCTGAGTTGCACCTCCTTCCACCAGTACTAAATTTAGATCTATGCCCGATCCTTTTGGGTAAAATGGGCATCATAATCCTTATCCATAGATCTGTTTCAAGACTAGTTACTGTTTGTAAACTGCTTTCAAAATGATAAGTGCTGAATATTCAGGTCTTTAAAGTATTACCTGCTAGATAGCCAGAAGACTAACCTCAATTTAGAAGTATACATTGTCAAATCAAGTGTAAAAATGTAATAAGAAAAGCAAAAAAAGATTTTGAGGAACAGCTAGCCAAAAACTCAAAAAGAAACAACAAAATGTTTTTTAAGTACATTAGAAGCAGGAAGCCTGCTAAAAAACCTGTGGGTTCCCTAGACGATCGAACTATAAAAGGCGCAATCAAGGACGATAAAGCCATTGTGGAGAAACTAAATGATTTCTTTGCTTCAGTCTTCACGGCTGAGGACGTTGGGGAGATTCCCAAATCTGCACCGTCCTTTGTGGGTGATGAATCTGAGGAACTGTCCCGGATTGAAGTGTCATTAGAGGAGGCTTTGGAGCAAATAGAAAAACTGAATGTTAACAAATCTCCGGGACCGGATGGCATTCATCCAAGGGTTCTAAAAGAACTCAAATGGGAAATTGCTCAACTATTATCTGTGGTTTGTAACCTATCCCTTAAATCGGCTTCTGTACCTAATGACTGGAAAGTAGCCAACATGACACCAATATTTAAAAAGGGCTCTAGAGGCGATCCTGGCAATTACAGACCGGTAAGTCTAACTTCAGTACCAGGCAAATTAGTCGAAACAATAGTAAAGAATAAAATTGTGAAGCATGTAGAAGAACATAATTTGTTGGACAAAAGTCAACATGGTTTCTGTAAAGGGAAATCCTGTCTTACTAATTATTCGAGTTCTTTGAAGGGATTAACAAACATGCGGACAAGGGGGATCCAGTAGATATAGTATACTTAGATTTTCAGAAAGCCTTTGACAAGGTCCCTCACCAAAGGCTCTTGTGTAAATTACATGGCCATGGGATAAGAGGGAAGGTCCTTTCTTGGATTGAGAACTGGTTAAAAGACAGGAAACAAAGGGTAGGAATAAATGGTAAATTTTCAGAATGGAGAGGGGTAACTAGTGGTGTCCCCCAAGGGTCGGTCCTAGGACCAATCCCTGTTCAACTTATTCATAATGATCTGGAGAAAGGGGTAAGCAGTGAGGTGGTAAAGTTTGCAGATGATACCAAACTGTTTAGGATAGTCAAGACAGAAGCAGACTGTGAGGGACTCCAAGAAGATCTCACCAACCTGAGTGATTGGGCAACAAAATGGCAAATGAAATTTAATGTGGATAAGTGTAAAGTAATGCACGTCGGGAAAAATAACCCCAACTATACGTACAGTATGATGGGGGCTAATTTGGCTACGACAAATCAGGAAAGAGATCTTGGAGTTATCGTGGACAGTTCTCTGAAAACTTCCACACAGTGTGCAGCAGCAGTCAAAAAGGCAAATAGGATGCTCGGAATTATTAAGAAAGGGATAGAAAATAAGACCCAGAATATCTTACTGCCCCTGTATAAAACTATGGTACGCCCACATCTAGAATACTGTGTACAGATGTGGTCTCCTCACCTCAAAAAAGATAGTTTGGCCTTGGAAAGGGTTCAGAAAAGGGCAACTAAAATGATTAGGGGTTTGGAACAGGTCCCATATGAGGAGAGGTTGGAGCGACTGGGACTTTTCAGTTTAGAAAAGAGGAGGCTGAGGGGGGATATGATAGAGGTATATAAAATCATGAGTGGTGTGGAGAGGGCCGATAGAGAAAAGTTATTTATTAGTTCCCTAAATAGAAGAACAAGAGCACACCAAATGAAATTAATGGGTAGCAGGTTTAAAACTAATAAAAGAAAGTTCTTCTTCACACAGCGTGTAGTCAGCCTGTGGAACTCCTTGCCAGAGGAGGCTGTGAAGGCTAGGACTATAATAGAGTTTAAAGAGAAGGTAGATAATTTCATGGAAGTTAGGTCCATAAAAGGCTATTAGCCAGGGGATAAAATGGTGTCCTTGGCCTCTGTTTGTCAGAGGCTGGAGAGGGATGGCAGGAGACAAATCGCTTGATCATTGTCTTCGGTCCACCCTCTCTGGGGCACCTGGTGCTGGCCACTGTCGGCAGACAGGATACTGGGCTAGATGGACCTTTGGTCTGACCCAGTACGGCCATTCTTATGTTCTTATGTTCTAATGATTGTACGATGCCCAGAGCTCTGAGGGGATCCTTTTTATAAATTAATATTACATCTCTTAATCAGTGTCCCTGCTAAGATTTTCCATCCATGAGCAGAGTTTTGTCTTGTGCACCAATATTGAGGCCACGTGTGCTTGTTCGGATGTGTGCCACTGTGGCACCCATCAGTCGCACTGCTCCCCAAGAAACTTTCCCACCCCAGAGACCCCAGCCTGCTCCTCCTTGCTGGGACCCTAAGTTGTGTTCCCAGGCAGCCCCCCCCCCCCCCCCACCTCGTGGGGAGGTGAGACCTGCCACCCTAGGGAGCACTGCTCCTGGGGCAGCATGTGTGCAGGGCAGGGGCTACCCCAGGCTGCTCCTCAAGGGGCTGGCTGCAAGTCCCAGCCTGGGGCAGAGGGAAGATGCTGCCAGTGCTCAAGGTTTGCAGGGAGTAGGGTGGGGCAGCGATATGCGGAGAGCCAGGCTGGGGGAGGGGGGAATCAGCAGGGGGCTGAACGGTACAGGGGGCTCTGAGAACCGAACGGCATTAAGGGGGAAAGAGGAGTACGGGGAGGAACAGGGGTGCAGGGGGCCCCACCCCCAGGAGCAGCCACACCACAGTCTTTCCCTGGCCCCAGGAGCAGCCAAGCAGCCACCACGTGGGGAAGAGCTGAAGCTGGGGCCGTGGCTGCTCAGCTCCTCATAAGAATGGCCATACCGGGTCAGACCAACGGTCCATCCAGCCCGGTATCCTGTCTGCCGACAGTGGCCAGCACCAGGTGCCCCAGAGGGGGGGAACACAACAGGCAATCCTCATGTGATCCTCTACTGTCATTCACCTCCAGAGTCACAGAGGCTAGGGACTCCATTCCTACCCCTCCTGGCTAATAGCCACTGATGGACCTAACCTCCAGGAATCTATCTAGCTCTTTTTTTAACCCTCTTAAAGTCCTAACCTCCACCACATCCTCTGGCAAGGAGTTCCAGAGGTTGACTGTGCACTGAGTGAAGAAAAACTTCCTTTTGTTTGCTTTAAACTTGCTGCCTATTGATTTCATTTGGTGACCCCTAGTTCTTATATTGTGGGAATAAGTAAATAAGTTTCCTTTATTCATGTTTTCCACATCAGTCATGATTTTATAGACCTCTATCATATTGTATGTGTTGTACTTATGAGGAGCCCCAGTGGTCCACTGATTGTATGTGTTGTACCTATTGATGTTTCCAGTTTGTCAACCTCGCGGAGCCCCTGAAGATGTCTTGCAGAGCCCTGGGGCTCCGCGGAGCACAGTTTGAGAAACACTGGTCTATAAAGTGCTACCAGACCATTTGTTGTTTTTTTCTGTACAGAGTAATTCGGCTACCCCCTGAAGCATAAGAACATAAGAATGGCCATACTGGGTCAGACCAAAGGTCCATCTAGCCCAGTATCCTGTCTGCCTACAGTGGCCAGGGCCAGGTGCCCCAGAGGGAGTGGGCTGAAGACAATGATCAAGCGATTTGTCTCCTGCTATCCATCTCCAGCCTTTGACAAACAGAGGCCAGGGACACCATTCCTTACCACCTGGCTAATACCTTTTATGGACCTAACCTCCATTAATTTATCTAGCTCTTTTAAAAACTCTGTTATAGTTTTAGCCTTCACAGTGTCCTCTGGCAAGGAGTTCCACAGGTTGACTGTGCGCTGTGTGAAGAAGAACTTTCTTTTATTAGTTTTAAACCTGCTACCCATTAATTTCATTTGGCGTCCTCTAGTTCTTATATTATGGGAACAAGTAAATAACTTTTCTTTATTCACCTCTCCACACCACTTATGATTTTATATACGTCTATCATATCCCCCCGCGGTCTCCTCTTTTCTAAACTGAAAAATCCCAGTCTCTTTAGCCTCTCCTCATATGGTACTCGTTCCAAACCCCTAATCATTTTAGTTGCCCTTTTCTGAACTTTTTCTAATGCCAAAATATCTTTTTTGAGGTGAGGAGACCACATCTGTACGCAGTATTCAGGATGTGGGCATACCATAGTTTTATATAGGGGCAATAAGATATTCTTTGTCTTATTTTCTATCCCTTTTTAAATATTTCCTAGCATCCTATTTGCTTTTTTGACTGCCGCTGCAGACTGCATGGATGTTTTCAGAGAACTATCCACGATAACTCCAAGATCTCTTTCCTGATTAATTGTAGCTAAATTAGCCCCCATCGTGTTGTATGTATAGTTGGGTTATTTGGGGTTAATAGCTGGGGTTATTTTTTCCAATGTGCATTACTTTACATTTATCCACATTAAATTTCATTTGCCATTTTGTTTCCCAATCACTCAGTTTGGTGAGATCTTTTTGAAGTTCTTCACAGTCTGCTTTCGTCTTGACTATCTTGAACAGTTTAGTATCGTCTGCAAACTTTGCCACCTCACTGCTTACCCTTTACTCCTTATTAAGGCATGATTTCCCTTTACAGAAACTATGTTGACTTTCCCCCAACAAATTATGTTCATCTATGTGTCTGACAATTTTATTCTTTACTGTAGTTTCAACTAATTTGCCCGGTACTGACGTTAGACTTACCCGCCTGTTATTGCCAGGATCACCTCTAGAGCCCTTTTTAAATATTGGCATTACGTTAGCTATCTTCCAGTCATTAGGTACGGAGGTGATTTAAAGGATAGGTTACAAACCAACATTAATAGTTCCACAATTTCACATTTGAGTTCTTTCAGAACTCTTGGGTGAAAGCCATCTGGTGCCGGTGACTTGTTACTGTTAAGTTTATCATTTTGTTCCAAAACCTCCTCTAATGACACCTCAATCTGGTGCTATTCCTCAGATTTGTCACCTAAGAAGAATGGCTCAAGTTTGGGAATCTCCCCAATATCCTCAGCCATGAACACTGAAGCAAAAAATTCATTTAGTCTTCTCCGCAATGCCTTTATCAGCTATGGGCACATCTAGACTTGCTTTCACTTTCAAAAGAGGCTATGCAAATTCGCACAGATTGAGGATCTTTCGAAAATGAAAGTAGTCTGGATGTGTGTTTTTTTGGAAAAAAACCCTTTTTCGAAAAAACTGCATAAACCTCCTTTTTTTTAGGAAGAGCGTTTTTTTTCAAAAAACCCGCATCCAGACTACTTTAATTTTCGAAAGATCCTCTTTCGAAAATGGAATCGGAAGAAGATATGCAAATTTGCGCTGAATTTGCATATCCTCTTTCAAAAAGTGAAAGCAAGTCTAGACGTGCCCTTTGAGTGCTCCTTTAGCATCTTGATCGTCCAACGGCTCCACTGGTTGTTTAGCCTGCTTCCTGCTTCTGAAGTACTTAAAAAACATTTTGCTATTACTTTCTGAGTTTTTGGGTAGGTGTTCTTCAAACTCCTTTTTGGCTTATTATATTTGTACACTTACCTTGACAAAGTTTATGCTCCTTTCTCTTTTCCTCATTAGGATTTGACTTCCATTTTTAAAAAGATGTCTTTTTTATCTGTCACTGCTTCCTTTTACTTGGTTGTTAAGCCACGGTGGCACTTTTTTGGTTGTCCTACTCTGTTTTTTAATTTTGGGTATACATTTAAGTTGGACCTCTATTATGGTGTCTTTGAAAAGTTTCCATAAAGCTCGCAGAGATTTTACTTTTGTCACGATTCCTTTTAATTTCTGTTTAACTATCTTCCTCAGTTTTGTGTAGTTCCCCTTTCTGAAATTAAATGCTACAGTGTTGGGCTGCTGAAGTGTTTTTCCCACCATAGAGATGTTACATTTTATTACATTATGGTCACTATTTCCAAGCAGTCCAGTTTTATTTACCTCTTGAACCAGATCCTGCACTCCACTTAGGACTAAATCAAGAATGGCCTCTCCCCTTGTGTGTTCCAGAGCCAACTGCTCCAAGCAGTCATTTAAGGTATCAAGAAATGTTATTTCTGCATCCTGTTCAGGGGTGACGTGTACCCAGTCAATATGGGAATAGTTGAAACCCCTCACTATTATTGAGTTTTCTATTTTGATAGCCTCTCTAATCTCCCTTAGTATTTCATAGTCACTATCACTGTCCTGATCAGGTAGTAGATAATATATCCCTACAGCTATATTCTTATTATTGGAGCATGGAATTACTATCCATAGAGATTCTTTGTAACTTTTTGGCTCATTTGAGATTTTTACTTCATGTGATTCTACAATTTTTTCATGTATAGGGCCACTCCCCCACCAGCATGACCTGTTTTGTCCTTCCAATATATTTTGTACCCTGGTATGACTGTGTCCCATTGATTGTCCTCATTGCACCATGTTTCCATGATGCCTATTATATTGATATCCTCCTTTAAAACTAGGCACTCTACTTCACCCATTTTATTATTTAGACTTCTAGCATTTGTGTATAAGCACTTTAGTAATTTGTCACTGTTTATCTGTCTGCCATTCCTTGATGTGTTAGACTCTTTTTCATTTGATTGTGTCTCATCTGATCTGACCCATACTTCCATCCTTTCCTCCAAACTAGAACACAGAGCATCTCTATTAATAGCCCCTCCCCTAAGAGATGTCTCTGTCCGATCCATGTGCTCCTCCACACCTGTCGGCTTTCCCCCAGCCTTTAGTTTAAAAATTGCTCTATAACCTTTTTAATATTAAGTGCCAGCAGTCTGGTTCCTGTATAGGCTCCCCATTCCAAAAGTTTCCCGAGTTCCTAATAAATTTAAACCCCTCCTCTCTACATCAGGGGCCGCATGGCAGGTGGCTGCCCCATGTGCCTTCTCCATAGCACCCTCATTTGGCAAAATGTGGCTCTACTGAAGACTGTGTTAGTTTTCCCTTCACTCAGGGCCCTTTGAGTCAACACCAAAAATGCACTTATTGGGTCAAATGTATGAAACATCTTTCAAAATAGAACTCCAATTTACAGAGTCTTCATCCCAGTTTCAGCAGTTTCATCCCAGTTTCTCTCCTCCACGAGAGTCTGTTTTCCTGCTTTTCTACTACAGTAGACTTCTGATAATCTGGCACCTTTGGGACCTAGGTGGTGCCGGATTATCGGATATGCCGGAGTATCGGGAGGTACTCCGGCGGGGGGCTGTGACGGGTCTGCCGGGACCACACTGCGTCCGGGGGGGGTGGGCGGGGAACGGCACGGCGAGGTGCGAACCCTCCGCCATTTTGCAGGAAGGCAGGGGAAGCCCCGCGCAGCCACCGAGAGTTTCTGGGAGGTGAGCAGGCTCCCCACCCCCCAGACTGCAGTAGTTATCGCCGAGCAGGGGGGTGAGGGGCGGCGCTGTGGGACCAACCCGGCAGCACCCAAGCTGCTCTGCTCCGCCGCTTCCCCAAGTCCGCCGCTTGTCAGTTTCAGCAGCGGCAGCGGCAGACTTGGGGAAGCGGCGGAGCAGAGCAGCTGGGGTGTTGCCGGGTTGGTCCAGCAGCGCCACCCCTCACCCCCCTGCTCAGTGATAACTACTGCAGTCTGGGGGGTGGGGAGCCTGCTCCCTTCCCGGAAACTCTTGGCGGCTGTGCAGGGCTGAGCGCAGCCAGAACGGGGCAAGTTCGGGGACTTAGCTCTCGCCCCCTCTCCTCCGCTGCCGCTTGCAGGCCGGCGGCTGGGTTTCCCCAGCTGGCCTGTCGCCGGCGGCTGCATGGGGCTTCCCCCGCCTTCCTGCAAAACAGCGGAGGGTTCGCCCCTCGCCGTGCCATTCCCCGCCCATCCCCCACCCCCCGGCTGGACGCAGTGCGGGTCCCGGCAGACCCATCACAGGGGTATAATCCCCTTCCCCTTTTCTCCCCTTCCCTTTCCCAGCCGCGAGCGCCCATGGGGCTCACAGCAGCTCCAATGGTCCGGCTGGCTGGAGCACTTCCGGGTTCCAGTTGGTGCCGGACTATCGGGAGTGCTGGACCACTGGATGCCGGACAGTTGGAGTTTTACTGTACTTCTTGCCTGGAGGTTTGCCTTCTTCACAAACATTTCCTCCTGGTGCTCTCCACATCTGCTGAGTCAGGGCTCTGCAGGATCTTTTTTATTCCTTGCAGTGTCAGAAGGCACCTCCCAGCAACCACCTTCAATTGTGCATTGGACTCCACTCTCTCTGGAAGAGGCCAATAATGCTGTGACAGCGAGTTTGTACAATGGGAAGCCATACCTCAGTACATTACACTTGCCTAGTTTTTGTCATACATTCTTCATTCCAGCATAATCCTCAGTTTTTTCATACTGATATTGCAAATTTGAACCTGTCTTCTTTCAGTGAGTGTTAATTACTAGCCTATCAGTTCTTTAAAAAGAATATAATCTTATGGTGGTAACTGCTTTTACAGGGAAACTCAGCAGAATCCTAGATTAATCAGTTACAGCTGACGGTTCATACAATGTCATTTTTAATCAATTTCCTAATCCTGTGCCAATAATTTCTAATAACCAAGCGTGCCCAGCAGATGTTCTCCGAATCAATCCCACTGTTTAGCTCACCTTCTTCATCTTCCTTTCCAGTTTAAAAAGAAACTAAAATTAGTTAGAGTTCGGTATCAGTGGAAGAGATAATGTAATAGTTCTGTGTAACACTTTCTGAAATAGAGAATGATGAGCTTTCTTCAACTTGATGATACTGTTCTCTCTGACTTATTTTTGAATAGTGTGCTGGTATTGAGATGAGTTCTCTTTTTTTCCTCTTTTCCTGATATGCTTTTTTTAAAATAACTTTTCTACAAGAGTTGTATATGTTAAAATCAAGGTTTATCATCCTTGTAAATCATCAACTTGAATACTGAAAGGACAGCTTAAAAACGAATGACTGAATCTCTTGATATATGTATAAGATAAAGATTAAATAAAAATTCTGTAACCTTCTACAAGTCTTCATTAAATACTTTCAGGAGAAACAATAATACAAATAATCTAACTAACCCAGATGCCTAATCCTAAATATATAAATGCCGGTGTGTTAAACTAACAGATGAAAATGGTGGTAGTTGATGTAAATTTGTCCACAAGATAATAAATATTTACTCTTAATCACTGTAACGACATGTTTACTGAAATATATGTTTTTATTACTATGGTCTAAATCAAAATGATGTGGAAATTGAACTGCAAATTAGAAGGCTGAGCAACACTAATATTGTTATTTATATATCAGCAACCACACAAACACCATAATGTTAAAAACCCAGGAAAGTGTTATGGCTACTGTCTTCTTTTCTAGATTGTAACAAATGCTTTTGGTAAATAAGTTACATTTATAAAAATGCTTGAAGTCCAAGAATTACTTCAGGATTCTTTTGTAAGCTATGTTATGGTATTTTTGTTTATCTGTGTTGAGGGATGTGTACCTGTAAGTGCCAGTTTGTGTGCCAAGTATCCATTTACAGTAGAATATATGACTTGCCAATGGTGTTGGTGAGGAATAAATATGCCCACAACTTTCTAAAAAAGCAAGTGAATCTTTTATAATTTCCAAAAATCTGCCAGCCATGCCCACCAAGAGCTCAGTCTTGCTCCAGTTAAAGTCAATGGGAATTTAACATTCACTTCAGAAGGAACTGAATCAAATCTCTAGTCTGGCATTTTCTCAGTCTGAGTAGGCAATCATTACCATAGTAACAAAATGCTTTCTATAATATCCAAATCCCAAGACAAAATTTCCATTGAAATCACTACAAGTTTTGTTTGAGTGAAGGCTGGCTTATCTGACTTTACAAGAAAATATATAGAGGGCTGTGAAATTAACTCTCCTCTCTACCTCCTACATCAATTACACCTAGAGAGTATATTAATATGTATATAGAACTATATATTTATTTTTGCTTTATTTGATTTTTCCATCTTTATGAAACATGGTAAAAACCAAAAAGACATAAAGACATACTGGTCAGAGTGATTTAAAAATACATGTACATCACACAGCCTAGTAATTCTGTATACAATATGAAATAAATGGTTAAACCTCTATGTTGTTATTGGAATTGTTTTCTGGTTTTTAAAGTTTATTTTTAACTACATTGTGTCATAAAAAAGATTCTTATCTAATGGTCTTTTAAGTGGGTCCTTCCACAACTCATTCAATGTTTCTTAACCTTACCTCGCATTTAAGTGGTAAGCATGGTTTTATAGGATTGTCCTTTTTAAATGATTTATTGACCTTTTTCAGAGAATGATTTATCTCTGAAAATTCAGTAGCTATGAGCCTTGACTTTCATTGTGAAGTCCACTGAATGTGAATGTTTTACTTTAGCTTGTTTCTATGTTTTTTTTACTTGCCTGTTGCTAATTTCTGTGCGCAAAGTCTTCTCTATGAAACATCATTTATATAGGATTTTGGAATTTAAAGTTTAATTCTGAAAGGAGTAGCTTCCTTTCTATTTATCTATCTATCTATGGTCAGATGGTATGTTCATTAAAATGATGTTCATTAAAATGAAATCAAATATAGCAGTATATGCACTAGCATAAAGACAATTGAATGGAATAAGTATATATAATCTTCTTCTTATTGATCTGAGGAAGTGGGTGTGGCCCACGAAAGCTCATCACCTAATAAAACATCTTGTTAGTCTTTAAAGTGCTGCATAGTCCTGTCTTTTGTTTCTTCTTCATAGGATCTACTTTGTAGTATACTCATTACTCAGAAGAAGCAGCATCTACTGACTCATAATTAATACATCTTATTTTAATAATTATCAATATTTTTCTTAAAATGAATAATTTTAAGAGTGAAAATATCTCATAGACAACCTTTCCCTCCAATTTGCAATTAGAAATTAGATTTTAACATTGGCTTGACAAATTCTTTCTAAATGTGATTTTAGATATTGTCTGTCTATATATTTCTGATTGTCTCTTCATCTTGCTGCATTTCTTGATCTTTCTGTTATAAAATGACCTTTAACTCTGAAAATGTACTTCATATTTGAAATTGCACTTTCCTCAGATGGGTTCTTGTAGTGTCACTGCAGCTAAGCTGTGAACTTGACACACAGGGTGCGTCTAGACTGGCAAGATTTTGCGCAAAAGCACCTGCGTTTGCGCAAAAACTTGCCGCCTGTCTACACTGGCCGCGAGAATTTGCTCAAGAACACTGACTTTGTAATGTACAAAATCAGTGCTTCTTGCGCAAATACTTTGATGCTCCCACTCAGGCATAAGCCCTCTTGCGCAAGAATACTTGTGCAAGAGGGCCAGTGTAGACAGGAACGTTAATTTCTTGCGCAAGAAAGCCCGATGGCTAAAATGGCCATCGGAACTTTCTTGCGCAAGAGAGCGACTATACTGGGCACGGATGCTTTTGCGCAAAAGCAAATCTTTTGCGCAAAGGCACATGCCAGTGTAGACTCTTTCTTGCGCAAATACTTTTAATGGAAAAACTTTTCCGTTAAAAGTATTTGCGCAAAATGATGCCAGTCTAGACGCAGCCACAAAGTAAAATGTATGTTGACATCACTGCAGGGTTACTATTTGTAACAATGGCTGGTGGAGTAACAGGAAGCTGAATTAGATATCTCTGCTGATTAGAATGACCTTGGAGTTCACAGTTAAGACTCCAAAGACTAACAGATGCAGATGTAGTTATGTTTAGTTAGAAGAACATTTTCTCCTCTCATACTTTGCACCTACCTGAGAAGAATCATTTTGTAACAGCTAACTGCTCAGTGCCCTGTCCTGTAGTCCTTCATTCACAATTCCCATCGACTTCCCTAAGAGTTTGGGTTGGAAAGGAATGCAAGACAGTGGATCCTTAGTGTGGTATCTTTTAAGGTACGGTTTTGAATATACAGAAATTACTGTTTTTTTTCTGGTCCTACTAAAATGCCATCTCTGCTTGTACCTATTGGTCCACTAGCTATTCTAATGTTAATAAGAAAACTCCTAAGATTCTGCTTCCTATGAAACACACTCAGGGCCAGCTTTGACTTGCTTTACTCATAAGAGAAGTGCTATCAAAGTAAATGGCTCTTCTTGTGTGAATAGGACTTCATTACAAAGATGGAACATCCTTCAATAGAATTTTAAATAACTTCAGTCCTAAGAGTGAAAACTCTTAGGGCGAGGGAGGAGGGGGCATGGTGGTTACTGAAAGGGAAAACAGGATTATTTTTTTGTTCTGTCAGAACAGTGAAGGAATAAACTACACTTTGTGTCCCTTGCGTATTATACATGTAGAGAAACTTCGAAGGTTTATTTGATAGTACTTGGTCTGAAAATTGTTTTCAACTGTCATTCATACTCACAGGAGAGGTCTTTCCTGAAGTAGCATTTGAGAAAAATAAAATAAATTGACCTAAGGTTAAAAAAAAAATTTGCAAAGTATGAACTACAAACATGCCATCCTTTAGTTACTTTACTGTATCCAAGTATTGCAGCTGCTAAGAAAATTGCAGCTTCTTCTATTTGGAAGCTTTTGAATAATGAATTATCCTAAGTATCATGAAAGCTGCTATACCAATCAATACACAAGAAAGAAAATTAAGAATATAGACTAAACTTTCATCAGTTTAAAATGAACCCTTAGCAGTGTGTAATATTTCAGGCTTTGTTAGACTTTACAATATTGTATTGTATGTTATGCCTGTGTTTTACTTAGAGGCATTTTTAAAACAACTTTTTTCCTTCTTAAAATTTGCAGTATTTCTTTACTGTTATATTTGGCCATGAAGGGCAGAAGCCATTGGAGCTCCGTTGTGAAGAAGAAAGTGATGGAGATGAATGGGTAGAAGCTATCCACCAAGCTAGGTATGGAACCTGCCCCTTAATTTATTCTAAATTCCACTTTTTATTCATAAGAAGATGGCAGAGATTTTAAATCTAAATACCCTCTCTCAAAAAAGAAGATAATTTAATTTAGGCATAAACATGAGAAGAGTAAACTATAATTACATAATAAATATATTCCAATAAATAAAATCCCTGTCCTAAAATTTAAATCCAAAACACTTTCCAGTGTGCAAAAAATGGAAGCCTTGTAGACTGCAACCTGACTGCATTACAACTTTCTATCCACCTTCCCTCAGAAAAGGCCTGGGTGAGAGTGATGAGGATTGCAGCTTAATATGAAGGTCAGCTTTCACAGTGACAAGAAGAAGATGGACTCTAGAGTCTGCAAAATAAAATTATTGAAAACTGATGATGCTTTAATAGATATTATTTGTAATGCATGTATCTCATTTTAATATTGTTGATTCTACTAATAATATATAGGATGTTTCCTCATTGATTTCCCCACAAATACAATATACTGATCCATATATTAACTTTAATTATTGGGGAAAAAGCCCAGAGCTGTTCAGATGGGTGGTTATTGGTATGGTATTATTAATCTGACAATAATTAAATGAAGAAAATAAACACTGTAGAAGGAAGTGTCCATATTTTAAATCCTTTTCATAATCCAGAAAAAAAGTGTTTTTTTATGATAGCCCTCCAATTAATTTAAATCTGAGCTTGTTTTCCATGTCGGCAATATAATAGTCATCATCAGAATTGACCCTTCCAGCATATGACTCCATTATAATTTATTGAATTGACAATTAATATATATACAAAAAGAATAAAGTCAGAAATATGCATATTTTTCTTTTTAAGTCAAGTCCCAAAATAAACTAAGAAAATTATTCATGATTAAAGATTGTTGCAAAATAAGAAGTTTAAAAATTAAAAAAATATTTAGTCAGAATAGCTTGGTATTGCCCTTTCTATCATAAACCCTTGACGAAAGAGCAGAAGGAAGTTAGGCTATGTCTACACTGTGGAGCTACTTTGGGATACTGAAATATAGCTATTCCATGTCTATTCAAGCAGCCTGTTATTTCAAAATAGATTTTGAAATAACTGGTGTCTTATTCCGACGTCCCTATAACCCTCATTCCACAAGGGTTAAGGGACATTTTGGAACAGTGCTTTATTTCGAAATTAACTCGAAATAAACTATTCAGTTTGCATAGCTCAAATTGCATAGCTTATTTTGAGGTCAGGGTGCTGCGTAGGCACACCATGTTCAGAAGTTTGAGTGAGTTTTAGACAGAAATAAATCCTTCAAAAATAAAAGCACATACTAAAGATTTGGTGCTCACTTGTGCAGTCTGACAGTGGGCTGGCAAAATACTTAAGCAAGTCCTTTACTTTAAACATATGAGTGCTCTCATAGACTTCAGTGGGACTATTCATGAATTGAAAGCCAACCACATATCTAAAGATATACCTGTGTTGGCATAGCCATGTACAGACAGCCTGCTATACCAACAGTAGGACATTTCTGTTGCTGGAAGAATACCATATCCCTAAGCACAGGTGGTAATGTCAAAGGAAGCACTCTTCTGTTGGCATAGCTATATGTACACTAGGGTTTTTGTAATGATAGGTATGTTGGCCAGATGTATGGGTTTTCCCCCATATTCTGGCTGATATAACTATGCCGATTTAACTTTCCAGTGTACACCAAGCCTAAGTACTTTGCTGAATCAAGGCCATAGTGTACAACATCTTACAGAATCAAGCTTTCTGCACATCCCTATTTAAGTGAGGTTGGATCACATAAAAAAACAGTCATGTGAAGAGCTTGTGTAGGAAGAACTGATTTGAAAACATGACATCATAACCATTTTTTTTTATCCAGAAGATGAGTGTGGTAATGCCTGTAACTGTTCTCATCACAACATATGGTTTGGCTTAGAGATGCAATCCCTTGACAGAAAGTAATATGGAGCAGGAATAAACTACAACAAAGGAGTTAAAGAAAAAACAATCATGGCATAATTTCTGGATTAGTTTTTAAAGATACTCTGTTGATCTCTCAAACTTTTTAAAGAATAAAATATTAAAAATAATTTGGTTTTGGTTTTTAACTACAATAAATATGGGAGAAAATCCTCTCTGATGAGTAAGGGCATGTTGCCAGAGCGATAGGTACAGATGGATAAAAATAGTTCTGGAAAGAATTTGAAATACTGATAAGCAGAATATAAAAACAAAGATTAAATGAAAAAAGTATAAAGTTCCTGGGCTTGTCCTGAATATAAAGAGCTCAGATAAATGACTCTGAGATTACCTCCCTCTGTGATGGGGCTAACAGAAACCTTCAGTAATGATGATGCTGAATTTTACACTGTGTAAAAATACAGAATGTTAAAATATAATTACACATTCAAGGTTTGGCTGCTTTATGATTAAACAATAAATGATGTATTAAGCAAAAGGAACAGAGTATTGTAAGGTTTTTTTATTAATCACACAAGTTAGGTTTAATTTGTCAATATTATGTAAAAAGATACACAAGTCAGTATTTGTCTTATTTACTAATTAACATTTTTCTCCCTAGTTATTCAGACATTCTGATTGAAAGGGAGGTCTTAATGCAGAAGTACATTCATCTAGTTCAAATTGTAGAGACAGAAAAGATTGCAGCCAATCAACTTAGACATCAGCTTGAAGATCAAGACACAGAAATTGAAAGACTTAAATCTGAGGTATTTGCAAAAATTAACCTTACTACAGTGTCAGTGAATTGGTATATTTTGATTACTTTGTTACCTCCATTGCATAATGTGCATATTCCTTGCAATCTATGTTGATCAGTGAGGAAATACTCTATAGGCTCAATAAAAACACTGGGGCAGAATTTTCTTTTTAAAGCTAATTACTTAGGGTATGTCTACACTAGCTCGTTAGTTCGAACTAGGTAGGCAAATGAGGGCAAGCGGAGTTGCAAATGAAGCCCGGGATTTAAATATCCTCGAGAGGAGTAACGGTAGTTCGAATTAGGATCTTTAATTCGAACTACCTAGTCCGTGCCGCGTGTAGCCGCGGGCACGGAGTTCGGACTAAGGGGGATTTAAAAATGGCGGCGCCCGGGGACATGCAAACGAAGCCCGGGATATTTAAATCCCGGGCTTCATTTGCAACTCCGCTTGCCCTCATTTGCCTACCTAGTTCGAACTAACGAGCTAGTGTAGACATACCCTTAGCGATTATTTAGCGTATTCAGCCTCTTTATATTCTCAAGGTGACAGAGTCTGGAAGAAGTGCTCAGCCTCTGGAGGAGGAAGCACATCCTCACGCTATTTATGCACCCTGTGGCTTCATCAGGCACACCACTGTTCGTTTCCAGAGAGAGCTGTTTCCTCCTCACACAGAAGGACATAGTGCGGCTGAAAGAGGCTCCTAGAAGTTCCTTGAGAGAGAACAAAGTCCTATATATTAGATATTGTAACTGAACATTTCTAAAATCTTGAAGAAAACATTTATGTTGTTGTTGTTTTTGTCAGATTGTAGCTCTCAATAAAACTAAGGAACGAATGAGGCCTTATCAAGGCAACCAGGAAGATGAGGACCCAGATATAAAAAAAATTAAAAAGGTAAGCTGTCATGTACCCTGCTTGAAAAGAAAAGAGAGAGAGAGATGTATCTGTGTGTATTTTACTGTCTGATTAGTTTTGCTTTAATTGATTGTTTCTTTGTGTGCTGCACCCAAATGTGAACCTGAGCATTCCACTTATCTGTATCTGGACTAGCTTAGTCTCAGAAGCTTTTAACATTTCAGTGGTATGAAAGCAGAACATCCATTTGCAAATATACTTAAGTTTATTTGCTATGTATATGTTCATTTTTGTCACAAACTAGTTACATAGATCTAATATTGTCATAACTATGAAGTGGTTAGGAACATTTGGACTATCGTGGGCTAGTTCTTTGTTGGTGAAGAAATATGCGACTACGTTAGGCACCATTTGTGCAGTTTTTGAAGAGGGTTGCTAGATAGTAAAAATAGAGCACAGTTTATATCTCGTTACTGCATGTAATACACCACTTTAGAAATTTAGAAAACAGTAGAATTTCAGCATGGTCTTTTTGATTGTAAAATCTTCAGAGCACTGTAGACCAGCATTCAAAAGGGCCTACACCCAGGCTTTATTTGGACCTTGCAAAGTTATCACATGCAGCAAGTGCATGAGGAGTTTTTAGTATCATTGCTTATGCATGCAGGTATCTGTGCTCCAGAAATTTCCTTTGGGAGTTGCATATGCAAAATTTTACAGATAACCACACAAATGTTAATTATATTTTGAAAATGTGTGTTTCATGTTCTTACCATACCCTGTTCAATGATATATCTATTGTGGTGTGACTCTGTACTCGCGTTTTCACTCAGCCTGTCTGAAGGAGGAGGCCCTGGAGTAATTTTTTGTGTCTATGCCGTATCTGGGTTTCCCTTGCTAAATGAACAGGTCTTTGTACTTAAGACTGTAGCTAGGTTTCCTTATAGAGAGACTACTGCTTTTCTACAGTAAGGTCATACAGTTGTTCAGTAAATATACATCTTGAGAATTGTGTTACATTTGGTTTATCTTTAAATGCATTTATTGAAAGTAACATGTTCCCATGTGAGGTTTTAGATTTCCCTTAGAAGAAGGAGTAACTGCATATTGGTGTCAGGACAGGAACTAAATGGCCAGAATTATATTTTCTCTTGATAACTCAATTCCACTTTTATCTTGGGTTTTTGGTGCATTGAGTGATGATTTCCATGTCTCACAGATACAAAACACTGTATTTTTCTCTGGTAGTAGTGTAGGCAGGATAGGTCTGTAGAGGCAGGCTTTAATTATTTATATAGCTTATACCAGAGTCATAAGATCAAAAACTGCCCCTGGTTCTCTTTCATGGGAAGCTTCAGTACCAGTTAGGCAAATAAGATGAAAACTGACCAAAGAGAGACTGAAACAGCAGAAAACAAGGGAAAAAAGAAAACTGGGTGGGAATAACATATACAAGGATAATGGTAGCAGTGCTTATGTTCAAAGGTACTAGTTCAGGAGTGGGCAAGAGGTAATTGGCAGGCCACATCCGGCCTTCCAAGCTACCAGATCTAGCCCATGGCCACTTTGCCAGCACCCTTACTACACATTAGCTGCCATTTTAAAAGCTGGCTCTCCATGCATGCTGGGGAGGGATTAGGAGTCCTCATGCGTTGTCCCACCCCCAATAGGTGCTACGAAATTTTGCTGGAGGCAGGGACAGCGAGCGAAGCCTCCTCCCTCATTCCCCTCTCCTTGTGCTGGATTAGAGCCATGTGGAGCAATCAGCCCAGCAGATAGGAATGGAGCCTGTCTCAGGTTTCTGCAGGGCTGCTGGCTGGGAGCTGCCTAGATAAGTGGATAAGTGCCTCCCAGCAAGAGCCTGCTCAGGCACCCCATCTCCTCTCTCCCCTCAACTTTCTGTCCCAGGCCATCTCTCCGGTTACCCCTCAAGCCCTCTGTATCCCCTCTCCCTACCTCCTCCAGGTCACAACTCCCTCCCAAACCCTACACTTCCTTCTACACCCCTCCCCAGGCCAGAATCCTCTCCTATATCTATCCGTCCTCCTGCACCCTGCACCCCAAACTCCTGCCCCTGATCATAACCCCCTCCTTCACACAAACTCCCTCTCAGATCCAAAACCCTCTCCTGCACCCCAGTCCTCTATCCCAAGCTTCCCTCTACACACCACCCACTGTCCCAGACCCCTCACACCCTCCATAGAAGTACGGCGCTTGATCACTTACTAAAATCTTGGCATGGTCTCTCATTAAAAATTATTGCCCACCCCTGTACTAGTATATATGTGCTATATTTCTCCAGTCTACTTTCTATTTGCAAATTTTACTGAACAGCTATAGATGTTTTTTCTAATAAATGGATCTCTTTAAGATGTACATGCATGGCATCACAGCTCTCTCATGCTTTGTGAAAATTGACTTATGAATATGAGCATCCATAACTAAAAGATGCTTTATGTGAAGTACATCCTGTGATATTTTAAAAGTTCTAATCTGTTGAATCTGTATATCCTATTTGTGTGCATGTATCTTTCTTGTATGTGAAGTTAGAAATATTAAGCAAGAACCTGTTTTATTAGTTTGGGTATTCTAGTAAAAGCCATTAGTTATACTTTAGGAATTTAATGGCTGGGTGATCAAGTCAGTGACCAGGGAATGGCTTTGTTTTTCCTCATCTGGAATACTGGTCATGCCATTGAGTCCCACCACCCTTTTCTGCTGAGCCAGATTTTTCTGGTCTCCCCCAGCCAATGCACAGATTTGGGGTAACAGCCCCCCAGCAAAGTAACACAAACTCTGAACCTACTCATCTCTGGGAGGGCTCAGTTATAAGGCCATGGATAGCACCCCAAGAACACAATCCTAAAGAGGACCAAAACCACAAATAAATCTGTCTTACTCTGTTTAAAAGTTATACACAGAGAAAGCTGGATTTATTTGGGGTTTTTGTCTTCTTTTGGGGGCTGTGTTCCTGGGTGCTGTCAATGGCTTTATAACTGAGCCCTCCCAGAGCTGATCTAATTCAGTGTCTGTGTTGCTTTGCTGGGGGGCTATTACTCCAACTCTGTGCCTTGGCTGGGGGAGACCAAAGCTTCTGGTCCAACAGGAGAGGGAGATGGGGTGCCCCAGAGGAAGTTTGTGGGCTTAGTGGCATGACCAGCAAAGTGGGTGATAATCCCACGGGAACTCCTGTGATCCAGCCTGTCACACATGGCAATTATAGAGCAATAAATGATTAGAAAATGCTAGGCCTTGAAATTAACAATGGAGTATGCATAGCATATTCCAAAATGAAGATAAATGTAATACAAACATCTCTTACCATGATGAAAAACTGGCTTAATGTCATTGTTTTTTGGTAACTTTTTGAAAGTGCTTCTCATTACTCTTATTGTTCTTCTGTATTTGATCAATTTTAGGTTCAGAGCTTTATGCGAGGCTGGTTATGCAGAAGAAAATGGAAGACAATTGTCCAAGATTATATTTGTTCTCCACATGCGGAAAGCATGAGAAAGAGAAACCAGATAGTTTTTAACATGGTTGAGGCTGAATCTGAATATGTGCATCAACTTTACGTTCTTGTAAACTGTTTCCTCAGGCCCTTAAGAATGGCTGCAAGTTCAAAGAAACCACCTATTAATCATGATGATGTTAGCAGCATTTTTCTCAACAGGTATTTGATTTTTGTCCACTTCTCACAGTGCTTCAATTTTGCAGTAGTAAAGTTGGAGAACAACATTTTGTCTTGACTTTTACCCTATGCAGCTGTAGCCACCACTGGGTGGATTTGAACCTGGGCTCTTTGGAGCTGAGTACAGGTGCCTCTACCCTCTGAGCTGAAAACCAGCTGGCTCCCAGCTCATGCTGTAGAGGTCTCTTGTTCTTAACTGTTGCTGTGGTCTCAGCACCACTTGCATTGCTCAGTAACCACACTAGGGCTATGTCTACACTGGCGGCTTCTTGCACAAGAACATCTTGTGCAAGGGTTCTTGTGCAAGAAGTCTTGCGCAAGAAAATGTCCACACTGCCATGTGCGCGCTGTGCTTTTGCGCAAGAGCTCCCATGGCAGTGTGGACGCTCTCTTGCGCAAGAAATCCCTGCCGAGCGTCCACACTGTCCTCTTCGCAAGAGCTCCTGCCCAAGAGGGCTTACACCTGATAAAAAAGAGCGTAACTCTTGCGCAAGGAGCCCCCTCTTACCACGCCGTACTGTAAATTTCCTTGCGCAAGAGCGAGCGGGCAGTGTGGACGCTCTGCAGATTCTTGCACAAGAACGGCCGTACTTGCGCAAGAAGCCGTGAGTGTAGACATAGCCTAGGTGTGTGGGTTACACAGACTCATCAAAATAAATACTATTTTCTGGGTTGTAAGTTAGAGCATGAGCTGTTTCCTCCTGTTTTAAATTATACCTGTTTGACTGCTCTGCAGACCCACATTCTGCTTTTTCCTCTGCTGCAATAGGGAAAGCACAACTTCACAATGCAGTTCCTGTGCACTGGGGAAGAAACTTTTCCATCCTTCCTTCCTTTCTTCCTCTATGTCTCTCTCTCTCAGACAAGACAGGGCTTAATGAACTCAGATGGTCCTGGTACATCTTAAGGATGAGATGCTGAATTTTGTTCTTATTTTATTTTGTCCTGCATAAAGAACCTCCTTCTCACTTGCCTGTCCCTCCAGATCAACTTTCCCTGCAAGACAGAATTATTCTTTGTGCTAAATAGCTTGATACTGTAGCACACAGATACTATAGTGGCAAGTGCATGAAAAATGGACAACTGGTCAGACTGAATGAGGAGTGGGGTTAGGTGTATGCCTCTCATTATAAACACAGTCTTGGAGGCTTGTAAGGCATTTATTGGAGTGCATGCGAATGACTGTGATCATTGAGCAACTCCAAGTTTGAAATAGTTGGGGCAGTACTTATTGCGTAGTACTCCAACTATTGTTTAGTTAGTAACTTAGCTTTCTGGCTTTGTTAATTCAGAGAACCAAGTGTCGTTCTGGGGCCTTTGAAACATGCATGGGCCATACTGTTTGATCTTTCAAGCTGATTTCCTTGGTCTGCGTGTTTCCTTCCTAATGTCTGCAAGTCAAAAAGCTGAACTCAGAGAAGGAAATCATAATTATGAGCAGTTTTGTTTATGTGCCCTGTGAGATTTCTTTTCAAGATCCAAATGCACTGTCACATAAATAACTCCAGTAAGTTATATTGTCATTAATCTCACAAGATGTACAATTTTAAAGTCCACACTGAAATAAAAAACAGTAAGGTACGCTGGTGCAATGCAGACCTGAAAAACTAGAATAAAGCTGAATATGTTTCTGTGTCTTACTGCTGTGTTTAAGTTAACATAATGCTTTGTCCAAAATACTGCTGCATTCGGTACACATGCTTAATAAAGTATGTGGAATTTGTGATTTAATAAGCAATTTTAATAAAATAGCTAAACATTTGGAATACATATCCATGTAATCTGCTATAAGTGTTTTTATAATGATGTTACTATACCTAAAAAAGTTGAATTTTTAGTTATTAAAGAATAAAAATGAAAGCAACATATTGATGTATAAATGTTGATTTCCATAATATTGTGAGTGCACAAAGTGCAAAATATACTAATAGGAAGTCATTTTTTTTTAGTGAAATTAGAAAATAAGGTTTGAATTTTCTTTTTCTTTCAATACTTCTTTTTCAGTGAAACTATAATGTTTCTTCATGAAATATTTCATCAAGGATTAAAAGCAAGAATAAGTAATTGGCCCACTTTAATTTTAGGTAAGTTACCATTATCTGTATTCAGACTGAAATTTTCATGTCACTGTTTACCGTTGAGTGGCTTTTAAAAATTAGTTTATCCCTTTTATATACTGCACATTTACAAAACTAATGATATACACATATTTGTATATGGTTATTATGGATGGAGGAAAATTGTCAATTTATCAGTATTTTTGTGGGGAATAACAGGCCACCTCAGAGGAATGAGGGCTCCTTCTGAGGTCAGCCTATGGGAGGACTTCCTTGGGATCAGCCTCTGCCTAAAGACTAGTCTCACCTCAGCACAGTACCTGAACTTTCCATTGTCATTTGGCAGCTACTATGTAATCAGGATGGTTATGCTTTTTCAAGAGAGGGCCAAAATTTGTATGACTCTCCAGGAATAATGGAAATGGAGCTGATCATAATGCTACCTCTGTAGAGCCAACTGTTTTGTGTGTGTGTAAGATATGGATAGCCAGAAAAAAGGGTTATCTTGATCTTTTTTTTTCTAGCTGACTTATTTGATATTTTGCTGCCAATGCTGAACATTTATCAAGAATTTGTTCGGAATCATCAGTACAGTCTTCAAGTACTTGCAAACTGTAAGCAAAACAGAGATTTTGACAAACTCTTGAAGCAGTATGAAGCCAACCCAGCTTGTGAAGGGCGAATGCTGGAAACATTCCTTACTTACCCTATGTTTCAGGTAGTCACTCTACATGTTTGTGATTGTACATTTGTAAAATTAATTTTCATAATTTAGTGTTGCGATAATTAATATCAGTTGAAGGTAACTAATTGCTTCATAACAATTGAATGAAAATGAATTTAGTCATTTGTTTATCTCATTATTATTCTGATATTGTTTTCATGTGGAATCATAGTCTCAAAACTGCACTGGTTCCAGGAAGAGGAATGTGGGGGGAGGAATTGTGCCTAAATAAAAACAAAGAAGCAGATCCTCTAACTTGATCCGCTCCAACAGCATGAAGCAGTCTATAGGGAGCCACACTCCAGCTGCTGCAATTTAGAGCAGCCGCAAGTCTTGTATAATCTGAGCTAATGGTGGGACTAGGTAGATAATCAAGGAGCAGATTTTAACTCCCTGACAAACCCCTCTGCTCTTCAGAGATCAACTTCTGCTAAGTCTGGTGAAGAATCTTTCCAAATAATTTGAAAAAGTGTATTGTACTTCTGCTAACATGTCATGGTTTAATTGGATGAATTATTTTCATTTGTTTGCAAGGTTTTATAGATTATCACCCTAGTTGCTTTGCAGCAACCACATTTGGCATAAGTATTTACTTAATTATTAAAATTCTTTCTTCATTTATGTAATTTTTGCAAATGAAAGTGTTGCTGATATAAAAATGGGTTTGGAGAATGAGCTGGCTTCTCAACCCATATAAGTGTTTCCTCCAGATAAATGCTGAATATAAAAATACTACAAATTGTCTGGTAGCACTTTATAGATTAACAAAACATGTAGATGGTATCATGAGCTTTTGTGGGCACAGCCCAGTTCTTCAGATGACCGAAGTTTTGAATTTAGGATGTGCAGACCCAAAATGAATAGGAGAGAAGGGGGGTGGGGGGGGTGGGGAGAAGGAAAATACTGACATTTGTATAAACAATGCTATTTAATAGCCATATCTGAGTGAAGGGTTTACTTTCATTAGCACCTGCAGTGATCCATAAAGGGGATGTTATCTTAGGGTATGTCTACACTAGCCCCCTAGCTCGAACTAGGGAGGCTAATGTAGGCATTCGAAGTTGCAAATGAAGCCCGGGATTTAAATATCCCAGGCTTCATTTGCATCTTCCCGGGCGCCGCCATTTTTAAATGTCCCCTAGTCCGAACTCCGTGCCCGCGGCTACACGCGGCACGGAGTAGGTAGTTCGAATTAGGATCTCTAATTCGAACTACCTACTCCGTGCCGCGTGTAGCCGCGGGCACGGAGTTCGGACTAGGGGACATTTAAAAATGGCGGCGCCCGGGAAGATGCAAATGAAGCCTGGGATATTTAAATCCCGGGCTTCATTTGCAACTTCGAATGCCTACATTAGCCTCCCTAGTTCGAGCTAGGGGGCTAGTGTAGACATACCCTTAATTACTGCTTTCTTATTGATGTTATTATCTTAATCATTGATTACTTTATTCACATATATTATGCAGATTTAGGATTTTTAACCGATGTGAAAGGAAGGTAAAAGTGACTAGGAATTTTGAGTGCCTCCATTTTTGAAACACTTTAAATTGGTCTCATTTTCAGATGCCATTCTCCAGTCACTCATCTCCGAGGGCAGCTTTGCCACCAGCATCAGTGCAGAAGTGAGGATGGCCTGGTATGGTATTGCCATATTCACTTCTGCTCTGCTGGTGGAGCTGAGTTTGACCCTGTCCCAGAAGCAGCCTGTGCTCAGGAACAGGAAGTCCTGTCCTTTCATTGCCTGGCTAAGCCTAGCAGCTGGAGCCCTCCAACCAGGGCTCCCCCAGCCTTGTGCTCAGAGATTAAAGAGGCTTAGAGCTGGCCGTGTGTCTATGGGGGATTGACCACAGCACCCCCATCCTGAGCCTGGCACCTTGGCTAGTTGCTCACATGAAAGGCCATCCATGCTCTCCTCTCAAAAGTAACAACCCCCTATACCATGCCACTCTCACCTCTGTAATGCTGGTGATATTAGCATGGCCTTCGGTGCTTGGTGCCCAGTCAGCACACTACTTTCTAGCGCTGAAGGCAGCACAGAAACAAAAGTGGCAATGCTGTAACCTCCCAATAGCCATATTTCTATGTATTTCACAGTTGTGAATTCAGTAAGACCCTAAACATTATTAATAGAACTGGTAACCTCAGGGAATCTTAATTTGTTCAAACTGAAAAAATCATACCTGACATAAGACAGCTATACTAGAACATTTGTAAAGGCACTCATACTCCTGGAAATTATTAAAAAATAGACTTGACCAATTTGTGATATTTTTTGAGGATTTTTCTTGTACTCAGCAGCCCATCTTGAATTTGTAACGAAAATTCTAACTGAGCAGGGACATGGATATTGTCAGTAAGTGCCTAATCTGCTAGAAATTTAGAGATCCAGTTGGTATTATTGCTTATAATGAAAATGTTGATACTGTATTTCATTTGTTTAAGATTCCTAGATATATTATAACTCTTCATGAACTCCTGGCTCATACACCCCATGAACATGTGGAAAGAAAGAGCCTTGAATTTGCTAAATCCAAACTAGAAGAACTTTCAAGGTATGATTCTGTCCCTTGTATATAGTAAGCTTGAAAGGAAAGTGCTGAAATATAGAAGCAATTATTTAATACTTTTAAATTTTTTAAGTTAAAATTTGACTCTTTTTTACCAAGGCAAAGCTAAGATTTTTGCTGTAAAATATGGGTGTTTTTTTTGTTTGCCATGACAACTGCCCAGTCTTAGGTATAAGTGAGGCATTTGTCCTTAACTTAAAAAGAGAAATGTAAACTTTTCCATAGTTCTGCTCCCCTGGGATCATTGCAAAGTGAATTTCTTTTACTGCAACTTGAGATATATCTGGGATACATTTTGCCATTTTCTCCAGGGACCACAGCTTTCTTCCATATACATGGCTAAAGTGCACGAAAATTATGAATTCTCCTGAATTTCTCCATGTGACAATGCCACTATTTTCTAGTCAAAGCTGCTTTTTAGCTGTAAGAGTTGTTTCTCATGTGAAAACAGTCAGTTCCAACTCATTGGATGGTGACTCCACTCAAATAGATGGATAAGCATTGATTACCACAGAAGCAGGCTCACAGGGTTATGGTTTTCATGCCCTCTCCCTGTGTTGGAGCCATTTGAGGTAGAAGTAGAGTCCCCTCCCATTTCAGGCTGGGCAGAAGAATCTCTCATGTCTGTGGTGGCAGCAGCAGACTCTACTTCATCCCATGCCTTATGTGGAGTGTTCACTCCCACTCCTACTAGCTATTCTCTAGGCAGCCAACATTAGGAGTTCAGGCTGTTGTCCTCCCTGTACTGTCAGGGTAGGCAGTGCCTGCCTACCTCAAGAACAAAACACTTGAGACAGATTTGGTCACATCACTTAATGCACTGCTGTGAGGCTCTCAGATACTACAGTGATGAGAATGGTATAAAAACCTATGTAGAATATAATAGAACTCCCAAGCAGCATTCTACCAACCTTACGGTCCTTAGTTTTGCTCTTCCTAGATTAATGAAAGCTCCAATAGAGAGAGCATTTTTAATAACGGTTGGTATTTGTGGGCTTTGCAGAAGTTCAAAAGTGTGTGGATGTGTTCACAAAATGTTTGGATGCTCAGAAAATGGTGATTTCCAATTCAATAAAGCATCACTGTTCAGCAGTGCATTTAAGCACGCAGTCCTGAACTGGAACCTTAATGCATAGGGAAGAGGTATAGGGAGAGGCATAGGAGGAGGAAACAAGGTATCACATCTGGTATTGTTGGAGTAAGTAAAGGCTGCAAGATGGCCCATGAGAGCAGATCTAAGATACAAATTAGAGCAGAGTTATGGAAGACCTTGAAATCATGGACAAACAATCTAAATTGAATAGATAAAGAGGGCCAATCGCATGCCTCCAGTAGGATGGTGTCCCAATCTGCTGGGCAAAAAAGATGGCTTTAGCAGCTTCAGAAAGTTCAGATAGGTAGCATTAATGAGACTTGGCCAACATGCAAGTCATTCAAGACTTTGGTGAGAGCAGTTTCAGAAGTAGTAAAAGTAGAGTACCTAGACTGGAATGAAGTCATGAAAGAAGAGAAGAGGTTGAAGCAAGGATTATAAACCTTCTTTTTCTTGTTAACAGCTATTTTTATTACTACCTTGTGTTGATCAGCAGGTTGTATTAAATACTGACGTGTGATAGTTCTTGTGGAGAATTCTTGGGGAAGCTAACTATTTTTACATTTACTTTGATAGTAATATATATGAATACTGCAAAATAGTTTTCATGGAATTAAAAACCCTCTTTTTATCGTGCCTGACAGGGTGATGCATGATGAAGTGAGTGACACAGAAAATATCCGGAAAAATTTAGCCATAGAACGAATGATAGTAGAAGGCTGTGATATATTATTAGATACCAGCCAAACGTTTATACGTCAAGGTAAGGCTTTTCTTTTTAATATGTCTGTGTGTACATGTATTGTAACAAGAAATGTAATTCTGCTGGTTTTTTATAATGTTGGCATCATTGGGAAGACGACACTGCTGGTGCCCAACATCACAAGGCTGATGTCCACATACGATAAGTGACAGGTTGCCCCTTTGACAAATAGCTTTGGGTTACAGTTGAGCCCCACTTCTGTGCTGTTTTTTTCAGGGGCCATGAAAAACAGCAGCACAATAATAGTAAAGCACCCATGGGAAAGTAGCTTACATACAGACTGGACTATCATCTTCAATGGACCAGAAATTATCTACAGCTCCACGGAGAACAGGTCTGTCTGGCCAATTGATGTTGCAATCTCAGATGATGCCAACATTCAGACAAAAACACAAGAGAAGCTAGAAGTACTTGAAGCTTTGTCAAATGGTGGAGAGATTGTGAAGAATGAAAACAGCTGTCTGTTGTTCCCATTTTTCATTTGTGCTTCGGGAACAGGTCAAAATGCTATAATTTAACTACTTGATAACCTTTGCTACCAGATGGATATTTCACTGACAAGTGGCTGAAATCAGATATTAGAGCATGACAACATTGTATATGTATTTGAATTCATGCGGTATTAGAGCATGACAACATTATATATGTATTTGAGTTCATGAGAAAAAAGTATTTTGTTTCATGGATTCCAGTAAAAGCTCAGCATACATGGCAGAAACATTGCTGCAAAAACAAACTGTGAAGACTCAGCATACTGCATAAGAATCAAATTCACTGGTATGTAGTAGTTTGCAACATGAGAGAGAGAAAAACACTGCAACCTTTGTAATAATAGTTTTTAAGAGAGTTTCCTTTGAAGTACATAAATAGTAGTGATGGATTTAATGGTAAAAGTCCACATCATTGTGATAAAAATAAAACTTTAATATGGCACCTTTTATTGAAAAAAATTACATTTTATTTTTCAGAAGAGTGGATCTTATGTTATTAAGCCAATAATATTAAAAGAAACTAGAGAAAAATTGATAAATGAAACTTATTTGTTAAATAAGGAAATATTTGTAAGTGGCTATCTCTGAATCATTAGCACCAAACAAGCAGATATTTATGCTGACCTAGAAATCTGTAGTGTAGGATTTATGGCTTTTCATGTGTGTAAACTTCTTAGTAGTCCAAAAGATGATATTCAGGGAGGCTTAAGAATACAATTTAAGTGCATTTAACATTAAGATCAGTGGCCTGAAATATAGACTCATATTAAATGTTTTAGAACTAAAATTGTCAGCTATGAAAAAGCATATAAGACCTTTGAATATTGTGGTGTGTGTGTGTGTGTGAGCGCGTGCACATGCACGTGCATGTGTATGCACATCCGCGCACACATTTGGTAAAATTCTGGAAATCTAATGTTTAGTGTCTTTATAATATGTGGCCTTACTAAGTAAACGGGAACAATAGCATCAAGTGATAATAACATCAAGATTCTTACTACAACAGTCACTCTGAAATCTGTGTAGGTTTTGAAAGGATTTTTCATGATTAGATTTCAATGTTTGGCATAATTGAGTATGCTGTTGTTCCCAGGATATTAGAGACAAGGTTGGGTAAAGAAAAATCTTTTATTGGACCAACTTCTGTTGGTGAGAGAGAAAAGCTCCAGGTCTGACAGAAGAAGAGCTCTATGTAAGCTCAAAAGCTTGCCTTTCTTACCAATAGAAGCTAATTAAATAAAAGGTACTGTCTCGCCATCCCTGTTGCTCTAAAATATGTATGTAAATTTAGGAAAGTGTTTGCAAGAAAATTATTCAACAAAATATATTGGACAAGAAGTTATATCTTTCGTTATATTAGTGCCAAAAACAGTTGCAAGACACAAACTTCCTTGACCGACACTAGTTTGAGTATTGTGTAAATTAATTATACTGTATAAACTATGTTCTGCTTTAGTGTACTTGCAATATTTTGGTGTATTTATTTGAATTATTTCATCTGTTTCATTAATAATTGCTTGTTTTGTTTGTATGCCTAGAAATTTGTCAATAAAAAGTAAATATAATAAAACTACCATGTGAAGAAGTCTTAGTATATTTATTTTCATGTGCCTTTAAAAATTGAATAGAACCCATCTTTTTTTAAAAGTAAACCAATGAAACTTGCCAAAAGACTAGTTTCAGATCTCAGATCTGAAAATCTATATTGTTGTGTATCTTGTAAAATCATCCACTGTGCATCATATTACATCGTAGAAGAGATCAGAAATTAATTGTTGAAACAAAAACAACCCCTTCCCATTTCTTTGGTTTTCTGCTGTCCGTGTCACAAAATTGGCCTGTAACCATTGACACTAATTGGGTCTTTGTTGGCAGAGAGACCATGGACTGAATGGGTCTAGAGAATAAGCTAGCTTCTAAACCTGTAGAAGTGTTTCCTCGAGGTCAATGCAGAATACATTGGTAGGCAAGCATGAGGGAAACTTACATGGATTCTGCTGGTACAATACAGTATGTGTTCTCTGACTGTTCTCCACTGGTTCTAACCTGGCACCTTTTACTTGCAGTCCCTTTGTCTCCCATTTTTGCTATCTTCTTTGATCTATGTGGGTCTACAAGGAGACCCTCTTCATGGCACATAGAGGGGAACAAGTCCCCCATTCTGTAGCTTCCATACATAGAACCACCGAGAGACATAAGCATTAGAAAAACTCTTGTTCAAGTCCTTCATCCCATTGTGAATGTTACCTTTGTAAAATATAATATACAATTTAGGTTATTATAAGGCATTTACTGTAAATTAGCGCATATAACCTGTGCACGAGTATTACCCGCACCTGTGGATAACCTGCGGTTTTCCCTGATTGAGTAAAAAAAGTCTTGTATACCTGGCGCACATGTATAGCCCGTGGGAGATGAACCGCGGGTAATGTTAATGCAAAGCACCTGTAATCAAGTGTTAATGAGCCACAGCTGATAACGCTGAGCACTAAGTAGGCTACAACCGTTATCGCTGGTATATAACCCCTTTGAACCACACCGCTTTTCCATTCATTTATTCCTTCAGTGGTTTTAACTTGTATTTTAAACTTTTTAAACCTTTTAAACATGCCTAAGCACAAATCCTACACAGCCGATTTTACATTGTGTGTAGTGGCATTTGCAAAGGACAATGGAAACAGAGCCGCAGGGAGAAAATACTCTGTGAACGACCTAGCTTTGGCTATGGATTTTATGGATGTTTTTAAAGACAGTGACTATGATGAGAGTTTTGATGGTTTTGAGAACTCAGACGCTGAGGAGGATGCTGCTGGCGCTGATTCTAGATATCAGAGTGAATGAGAATGCAAAGACCGCTTTTTTTTAATTGTTTTTATTCTTTTACTAGTTGCACAGTAAACTAATGAATGTTAATGTATTTTAATGAATTTTAATATAACTGCCTCTATTATTAAATTAAAATAAGCTGCTTTTCTCAAGTAAGAGTCAGTCTTGTCTTCCTTTCAGTAAAAAAAACCCTGTATTACACGCGGACGAGTATAGCCCGCAGGGGGTGGGGGGGCGAGGTATGTAAAACTTTGCGTAACCCGCGGGTTATATTCACTAAAGTACGGTAATGACATTCTGATTGAAATTGTGACTAGGTATGGGAGGCAGAAAAACTAGTTCCTGTTCCTTTGCTTTCCTCTACCACTTCCTTGCTATTATAACTATTATTTGCTATAGACTTGAGCACCTATTGGGTCCCAATACGCATTATTTCAGCGCCCATTATTTGCCATGCAGAGCTCAGGCTCTTTGCTTGAGAGCCAGTCACCATCCCAACTGTTTAGAATCTTCCTCTTTTGGCATTTCTGTGGTATTTATAATCCTCCAGAGCAGGAGAAAGCAGAATTGCATTAGTAAATCAGGAAACAGCATGAAGACATAAAATCTCCTTTAAAAAAGAAAAATATGACTTCGTCTTTCCTGAATTGCGGATATGTTATTAAAATGAATAGTTTGGCAATATCAAACAACTTTCAAGTATTTCTGGTTAAAATACTCAAGATTGATCTGAAATTCTACTGAAGCATGTCACTGAATTAATTTAGGATAATGAGTGTTCCAAAAGTAGCCTGTCTTGTTACAATAGGGAGATGTCCCAATATATGTTTTTGGGTTTTTCCCCCCTTAAAAGGAAATCTTTGGTGGGATGTGTGGAAAACGGATGCCCAGCTCCTTTTGTTAATAATTCACCAAATAGAAAACCCCAAAAGAAATGTACAATGGCCTCTTTGCAGGATGAGAGCCACAGAGTATGTGCTGGTAAACTGACTCTCAACATGTGATTAATATTAGGTTGTTTATAATCCAGCGAAGTAAGTTCACACAGTACTTTAATTCATGTGACATATTACCTGCTCATTATGTTGGTTTCTTAAGCAATAATATTTCATATTACTATAGGAACACAACTTGGCATTAACACATGCTTTTCCATCCATCATGACATTATTAAATACTGTACTACTCAAATTATTTAACCATATCATCAGAAAAAAGAGTATTTCTAAACCCCTTGGTGAATATGAATACTTCTTTAAGCAAAGTGATAACACAAAAAGTAACAAGTGGTCTGGTAGCACATTATAGATTAGCAAAACATGTAGGTGGTATCTTGAGCTTTCGTGGACACAGCCCACTTTTTCAGATGACTGGATTTTTGAGTTTAGGGAGTGCAGACCCGAAATAAATAGGGGAGAAGGAAGAGAGGAGGAAGGAAAAAAAATGGAAGGGGGCGGGAAACAAGGAGCAGAGGGTATGAAATTATCAAAGGGAAAACCAAATTGGCAGAACTGGTAATCTATAAACACCTAAAGATTGGATAGTTAAAAGAAGCAGATAAGGATAATAGGATAGCAATTAGAGAGTAAGGGTACTAACTCAAGACTCTACATAGGCAAAGAGCTGTTGGCACCTTCATTGAATGTTAGGCTGATAATGACCCAGCCATCTGTTATCTCAATTAAGGAGGCCATCCGAGTGAGAGTTGAATTTGTGGATGAATTGTAATTCTGACGCATCTCTCTGTATTTGGCTAGTAGAATTGGTTTGTGACAAGACAGCCACTTGAAGATCTTTTAAAGAGTGATTTGGTAGATTGAAGTGTTCCCTAACGGGTTTCTGTATGTTCCCTTTATGTATATCTGATTTGTGTCCATTGATTCTTTCCTGTAGGGACTGTCCAGTTTGTCCAATATATATAGCAGTGGGGCATTGCTGGCATTTGATGGCATAGATCAAATTACTGGATGTGCAGTTAAATGATCTTCTTTCTGATTTTATAGCTTATGTTGTTGGCTCCAGTGATGAATTTGCTTGTATAGATTTGTGGGCAGAGTTGGCACCGCAGCTGATTGCAGGGCTGGGTTCCTGGATGCTTATGATGTGGTTGTGTAGCATGGTTACCGGAAAGAATTCGTTTCAGGTTGGGGGGTTGTCTGTAAGTGAGAATAGGCTTTTCCCCCAAGGCCCCTGAGAGTTAATACGAAAATTATTAACCATAATGTAGTTGCTTCTGCCCCAGGCAGAATATGGATAAGATGGATACTACTATTAAATTTTAATTTTAATTTCAAGAGCTAAAAAACAAACAAACCATAATGGAAGTTTTGGGGTGGAAAGTTGTTTCAGAATTTTTAAAGTTCAAGTGAGGCCTTGCATTGTATTTTGGAAGGTGATAGTGGGAGATGTCAGTGAGTGAGTGTCACAATTCAATATACAAAGCTAGTGGTCTTAATAGCTTTTCAGCTCGACAGGCAGTTTTGTCTGAAAAAAAACCTCCATAACATTTATACTCAACAGTTCTAGATGAATTGGCAAAATGTTCCATGAATCTGAAAAATGCTCTGCAAAACTTCAGAATGTTGAAATTTATTCAATTATTTTTGCAGTGATGAGAATTTTGCTCCTCTAGTTTAAACATAAAATGAGCATTAGTCAATGCAGTTCTGTTATAATTGTCGTTACTAGTATTTATTTGACTATGCTTGTTTATAGAAGCTTTTTTATATATTATGTCTAAAGTTAATTTAAAATGTATTTTTGGAGAAGGTAAGTGTTCAGCTAAATTTTATGTAAACTAGACATTGATTTCTCAATAAAACGTTTGTTTTCCATTTATATATTGTTTATTAATTTAGCATTTTATACATGAAGATTGAACAGGAAGATTTTCCTTCCAGTGTAATGTAACAAATTTTAAGCTAACATTCATTAACGAAGGAGATAAGCTTTTCAAAGTTCCTTTCAGAAAATGTGTATACACTTTGGATCAGATACTGCTCTCAGATATACATAGGAGATGCCCATTTGCCCCATAACAAAATATATGACCCCATAAAGATCATAAATGTTGGTATAAGTTGGATATCTGGTGAAAGTTGGTCAGAAAATAGATTAAAGATGGTGTTAGCATCATAATAATGTAATTTTCATCAACGTAGAATCTGTGGTGATCCGATTCAGATATTGGTGTAATGGTACATTCTCCACTGAATTCAGTGACATTTATTTCTGCATACAGTAAGCTTCGGTTTGGCTGCAGAAGGCTGAGAATTGTGCAGAGTAAACTAACAGAGAAGAAGCCAGCCTTATTTACATTCCTCTGTGATTTGTTTTTTCAGCTGTAAGCATAGATGTGTGAGGAGGCATGTGAGGTCACTGCTCCTCTAAAGGGGTCATATGCCCCCTAGATTTTAATTGCTGAAGCTAGCTGCCCTCACTCTGCCTTCCCATCCCCTTCCACAGCAGGCACTAGTCACCTCTGACTGTAACCTAACCCTCCCTCCTTCCATCTCCTTGATGTGTAAATTACTCTGCAGAGCTACTAAATGCCAAAATTAGTGCAAATTGTGCTGCATTGCCACCTAATCTCCATTAGCTGACCAAGTGACACGTGATATGTAACTTAAACTACCCATGAAATTTTCCAAGAATCCTCCCTTACAGGAGCACAAGCATGACTGCAAGCTATGTGTGGCTGAATGTGGCCCTCATCTGAGTAAAGAAAAATTGGGTTGCAATTATTGTTGGTGTAAAGATATACAACTTTCCTGAATTTGGTCTAGAGGGTGAAAACCAATCTAGAGGGTTAAAAAAATAACTAGTATCTGTTCTAAGAGCAAAGTATCTGCACTCCTATGGGAGTTAATAAGTTTCATGAATGCTTTTTGTATATAGTACAGAATAGATTACCTGTTACATTAACACTGGGTGCATCGCTTATTAAATAGTTTTATAATTACAGCATATTCTTCACTTTTGTGATCACCAGGTTCTCTTATTCAAGTCCCTTCAGTTGAGAGGGGAAAACTTAGTAAAGTTCGCCTGGGATCATTGTCTTTGAAAAAAGAAGGAGAAAGACAATGCTTCTTATTTACAAAACACTTTTTAATTTGTACAAGAAGTTCAGGAGGAAAACTTCATCTGCTTAAGGTACAGAATTTACATAACTACCTCATTTACAAGCCAGGTGGTTAAAATATAGAAAATTGTGGGCTATCAATATTTTAACAGTCTATGATATTTCAGTATCTCATGGTTATCATGGTTTTAATGTAAGATAGTCATATGCTGCAGTAAACAGAAGTGAGATGCACAGTAATTTACTGAAATACTGTCTCATCATTATGCACGTAGAAAATAATAGGTTCTTTCGAAAGAACCATGTCTAGACCGCGGTTTTACTTTTGAAATAGCGCTTTTTTGAAAGAGCGCCATTACGTGATTATGCAAATGAAATGCGGGAAATTCAAATCCTGGCTTCACTTGCAATTTCAAAGTGCCTAATTTACATCCTTCTGTCAAAAGAGGGACGTAATCTAGACGCAGCCTAAATGTGTGAGTGAGGAAACATTAAAAACAAATCAAAACATAAGAATGGCTATACTGTGGCAGGCCAATACCCCTTCAATCCAGAGTTCTGTCTTCTTACAGTGGCTAATACCAGATGTTTCAAGGGGAATGAACCTAATGGGCAATCATCAAATAATCTAACTCCTGTTTTACAGTCCCAGTATTTCACCATCAGAGGGTCATATCATGGGGTCATATCATGGGGTCGCATCTCTGACCATCTTGGCCTAATAGCCTCCATGAACTTAACTAATTCTTTTTTGAACCAGTTATGACTTTTGGCCTATACATCTCCTGGCAACAAATTCCATACATTGGCTGTGAGTTATATGAAGAAAGACTTCCTTTTGTTTGTTTTAAATTTGATACTATTAATTTCAATGTGTGAGCCCTGTCTCTTATGTTGTGTGAAGAATATTCACTATTCACTTACTCCATCCCATTCGTGATTTTATACATCTTGCCTCTGAGTCATCTGTCTTTCATGCTGAAAAGTTTGTTTTTTTAAACCTCTCCTCATCTGGAAGCTGTTTGATACCCTCAATAATTTTTGTGACCCTTTTCTGTACCTTTATATTTATATATTTTCTGTCTTATTATATAATCCTTTCCTGAAGGTTTCTAACATTCTTTTAGCTTTTTTGACTGGACATTGACTTGGGCATTGACTGGATGTTTTCAGTGAACTAGCCATAATGACTTCAATGTCTCTTTCTAAAATGGTAACATTTAATTGAGACACCATCATTTTATATGTATACTTAGGATTATGTTTTCCAATATGCATTACTTTACATTTATCAACATTGAATTTCATCTGCCATTTTGATGCTTGGTCACCCAGTTTTGTGAGATCCTTTCCTAATTCTTCGCAGTCTGCTTTGCACTTAACTATCTCCAGTAATTTGGTATCATCTGCAGACTTTGCCACGTCACTGTACATCCCTTTTTCCAGATCATTTATGGATATGTTGAACAGCACTGGCCCAGAACAAATCCCTGGGAAACACTATTTACCTCTCTCCATTGTAAAAGCGGACCTTTATTCCTATTCTTTTTTCCTATTTTTTTTAACCAGTTACAGATCCATGAGAGTACCTACCTGCTTATCCCGTGACTGCTTAATTTGCGTAAGAGCCATTAGTGTGGGACTTTGTCAAAAAGTCCAAGTACATGGTATCGACTGAGTCACCCTTGCCCACATGTTTGTTGATCCTCTCAAAGAATTCTAATAGATTGGCGAGACATGATTTCCCTTTGCAAAAGCCATGTTGACTCTTCTCCAACTTGTCATGTTAAGCTGAGTCTGATAATTTTTTTTAGTATAATTTCAATCAATCTGCTTGGTGCTGAACTTTGGCTTACTAGCCTCTAATTGTCAGGATCTGGTGCCTTTTTTAAAAAATGGCATCACATTAGCTACCCACCAATCATCTGGTATAGTCTGCTAAACAACCAGTGGGGCCCTTGGACAATCGAGATGCTAAAGGAGCACTCAAAGATGATAAAGTCATTGTGGAGAAGCTAAATGAATTATTTAATTAGTCCCAGATTAAGGTTTCATTAGGGGAACCTAAAGTAAGTTGTCATGGGATAAGAGGAAAGGTCCTCTCATGGATTGCTAACTCATTAAAAGGAAAGAAAGGGTAGGAATAAATGGTCAGGTTTCAGAATGGAGAGAGGTAACTAGTGGGGTCCTCCAGACGTCTGTACTGGGACCAATACTATTCAACTTATTTATAAATGATCTAGAGAAAGGGGTAAACAGTGAGGTGGAAAAATTTGCAGATGATACCAAACTGCTCAAGATAGTTAAGACCAAAGCAGACTGCGAAGAGCTTCAAAAAGATCTCACCAAACTAAGTGATCGGGCAACAAAATGGCAAAAATTTAATGTTGATAAATGTAAAGTAATGCACACTGGAAAAAATAATCCCAACTATACATACAACATGATGGGGGCTAATTTAGCTACAACTACTTGGGAGAGATCTTGGAGTCATTGTGGATAGTTCTCTGAAAACATCCACTCAGTGTGCAGCGGCAATCAAAAAAACAAATAATGTTCGGAATCATTAAAAAAGGGATAGAGAATAAGACAGAAAATATCTCATTGCTGCTATATAAAACCATGGTATGCTCACATCTTGAATACTGCGTACAGATGTGGTCACCTCATCTCAAAAAAGATATATTAGCATTGGAAAAGGTTCAGAAAAGGGGAACAAAAATGATTAGGGGTTTGAAACGGGTTCCCATATGAAGAGAGATTTAAATGACTTGGCCTTTTCATCTTAGAAAAGAGGAGACTAAGGAGGGATGTGATAGAGGTCTATAAAATCATGACTGGGGTGGAAAACGTGAATAAGGAAAAATTATTTACTTATTTCCACAATATAAGAACTAGGGGTCACCAAATGAAATTAATAGGCAGCAGGTTTAAAACAAACAAACAAAAGGAAGTTTTTCTTCACTCAGTGCATAGTCAACCTCTGGAACTCCTTGCCAGAGGATGTGGTGAGGGCTAGGACTTCAAAAAAAGAGCTAGATAGATTCATGGAGGATAGGTCCATCAATGGTTATTAGCCAGGATGTGTAGAAAGGGTGTCCCTAGCCTCTGTTTGTCTGGATATGGATGAGAGGAGAGGGCTCACATGAGGATTGCCTATTGTGTTCCCTCCCAGTGGGGCATCTGGTATTGGCCACTGTCGGCAGACAGGATACTGGGCTAGATGGACTGTTGGTCTGACCCAGTATGGCCATTCTTATGTTCTTAGAAGGTGATTGAATTGATAGGTTACATACCACAGTTAGTAGTTCAGTAATTTTATATCTGAGTTCCTTTTAGGACTCTTGGGTGAATGCCATCTGGTTTTGGTTACTTATTACTGTTTGATTTATCAATTTGTTCTAAAACCTCCTCTACTGACAATTCAGATTTGTCAGCTAAAAGAATGGCTCAGGTTTAGGAATCTCCCTCACATCTGCTATAATGAATACTGATTCCAAGAATTAATTTAGCTTCTCTCCAACAGCCTTGTCTTTCTTGAGTGCTCCTTTATCTCCCGGATCACTCAGTGGCTCCATTGATTATTTGGCAGCTTCCTTGTTTTTGTGTGTGTGAAAAAAAAAATTGCCATTAGTTTTTGGTCTTTTGCTGGGTTGCTCTTCAAATTCTTTTTTGGCCTGCCTATACTTGGCTTGCCAGAGTTTATGCTCCTTTCTATTTTCCTCACTTGGATTTGACTTCCAATTTTTAAACGATGTCTTTTTATCTTTAGCAGCTCTTTCACTTCTTTGTTTAGCCATGGTGGGAATTTTTTGGTCCTCTTACTGTTTTTTTTTTAATTTGGGGCAGAAATTTAGCTTGAGCATCTATTATGGTGTTTTGAAAAAGTTTCCATCCTGCTTGTAGCCATTTCACTCTTGTCCTTTTACTTTGTTTCACTACCTTCCTCATTTTTGAGTAGTTCCCCTTTTGGAAATTAAACACTTTGGCAGTGGTTTTCTTTGGTACTCTGTTAAATGTAATTATATTATGGGTAACTATTACTGATTGATTCAGTTATATTCACCTCTTAGATCAGATCCTATGTACCAGTTGGGACTAAACCAAGAATTGTTTCTCCCCCTGTGGACTCCAAGAAGCTATCATTAATGGTGTCTACAAATTTTATTTCTGCATTCTGTCCTGAAGTGACATATACCCAGTCAATATGTGGATTGCTGAAATCCCCCACTATTACTGGGTTTTCTATTTTTTATTGCCTCTCTAATCTGTTTCTGAGCTTTGCACAATCACCATCATTATCCTGGTGATTTGTTGGTAGTATATTTTTTTGAGGGCTGTCAATTAATTATAGTTAATTCATATGATTAACTGAAAAAAATCGCAAATAAAAAATTAATAGTAAATAACCGTTTTAATCACACTGTTAAACTGAAGAATATCAATTGAAATGTATTAATTTTTTTGGTTGTTTTAAATTACAACACAGAATATAAAGCGTGCAGTGCTCCCCTTTTTATTTTTGACTACAGATATTTGCACTGTAAAAGTGATAAAAGAAATATTTTTCAATTCATACAGGTACTATAGTGCAATCTCTTTTATCATGAAAATGCAGTTTACAAATGTAGATTTTTTTTTACATAACTACACTCAAAAATAAACCTGTGTGAAACTTGAGAGCCTAAAAGTCCACTCAGTCCCACTTCTTGTTCATCCAATTGCTAAGATAAATACATTTCTTTACATTTTTGGGCAATAATGCTGCTGCCCACTTCTTATTTACAGTGTTACCTGAAACTGAGACCAAGCATTCTTATGGCCCACTGGTCAGTGAGGAGGGAGAAACAGTAACAGGAAACTTGGAAATGGCAGAGATGCTTAATGACTTCTTTGTTTCGGTCTTCACTGAGAAGTCTGAAGGAATGCCTAACATAGTGAATGCTAGTGGGAAGGGGGTAGGTTTAGAAGATAAAATAAAAAAAGAACAAGTTAAAAATCATCTAGAAAAGTTAGATGCCTGCAAGTCACCAGGGCCTGACGAAATGCATCCTAGAATACTCAAGGAGCTGATAGAGGAGGTATCTGAGCCTCTAGCTATCATCTTTGGAAAATCATGGGAGACAGGAGAGATTCCAGAAGACTGGAAAAGGGCAAATATAGTGCCCATTTATAAAAAGGGAAATAAGAACAACCCAGGAAACTACAGACCAGTTAGTTTAACTTCTGTGCCAGGGAAGATAATGGAGCAAGTAATTAAGGAAATCATCTGTAAACACTTGGAAGATGGCAAGGTGATAGGGAACAGCCAGCGTGGATTTGTAAAGAACAAATCATGTCAAATGAATCTGATAGCTTTCTTTGATAGGATAACGAGTCTTGTGGATAAGGGAGAAGCGGTGGATGTGGTATACCTAGACTTTAGTAAGGCGTTTGATACGGTCTCGCATGATATTCATATCAATAAACTAGGTAAATACAACTTAGATGGGGCTACTATAAGGTGGGTGCATAACTGGCTGGATAACCGTACTCAGAGAGTAGTTATTAATGGTTCTCAATCCTGCTGGAAAGGTATAACAAGTGGGTTTCTGCAGGGTTCTGTTTTGGGACAGGCTCTGTTCAATATCTTCATCAACGATTTAGATATTGGCATAGAAAGTGCGCTTATTAAGTTTGCAGATGATACCAAGCTGGGAGGGGTTGCGACTCCTCTGGAGGATAGGGTCATAATTCAAAATGATCTGGACAAATTGGAGAAATGGTCTGAGGTAAACAGGATGAAGTTTAATAAAGATAAATGCAAAGTGCTCCACTTAGGAAGGAACAATCAGTTTCACACATACAGAATGGGAAGCGATTGTCTAGGAAGGAGTTCGGCAGAAAGGGATCTAGGGGTTATAGTGGACCACAAGCTGAATATGAGTCAGCAGTGTGATGCTGTTGCAAAAAAAGCAAACATGATTCTGGGATGCATTAACAGGTACGTTGTGAGCAAGACAAAAGAAGTCATTCTTCCGCTCTACTCTGTACTGGTTAGGCCTCAGTTGGAGTATTGTGTCCAGTTCTGGGCACCGCATTTCAAGAAAGATGTGGAGAAATTGGAGAGGGTCCAGAGAAGAGCAACAAGAATGATTAAAGGTCTAGAGCAGTGGTCTCCAACCTTTTTACACCCAAGATCACTTTTTAAATCTCAGAACAGGCAAAGATCTACCGCCCCGCCCCTTCATTGAAGCCCCGCCCCTTCATTGAAGCCCCGCCCTCTCTATTCTCCTCCTATCCATCACTTGCTATCCCCAGTCCTTATTTACACACTCTGATAAACAGTTTATTTTTAAATTATGCAATATATAAAATTAAAATCATGTATTTATAGTTATGAAATAAATGGTCTGTTTTTTATTCATGCTATTTAAATCTAAAATGAAGCATTTATAATTATACATTTTGTGGGGACAGAGTTCTGCGGCTGGGGGCAGGGGAGAGGGAACAGGGTGCTGGGAGGGCAGAGGACAGGGTTCTGCGGCAGGGGACAGAGTGCCAGTGGGGACAGGTTTCTGCAGCTGGGGACAGGGTGCCAGTGGGGACAGAGTTTGGGGAGTGGGGACAGGAATGGGGACAGAGTTCTGTGGCTGGGGAGTGGGGGCTGGGGAGTGGGGAGTGGGGGCTGGGAAGTGGGGTGCCAGTGGAGGCAGAGAATCCCCTGCATCTGCCTCCTCCCAGGATCCCCCCCCCGAGGGAAGCCAGCGCGTGCCTCCTCCGGGCCCGACTCTCCCCCCCGCCCCCCGCGGCGCAGGGAAACCCCGCGCGGGCCTGCCCCGGGGCCGACACCGTCCCCCCACGCAGGGAAGCCCCGCACGCACGCCTGCCCTGGGGCCAACCCCCCCAGCGCAGGGAAACCCTGCATGCGCCTGCCCCGGGGCCAACACCGCCCCCCACCCGCCCCGCACAGGGAAGCCCCGTACGCGTGCCTGCCCTGGGGCCGACACTGCCCCCCCCCCCACGCAGGGAAGCCCTGCATGCACGCCTGCCTGGAGCTGACACCCCCCCCCCGCGCGCGCTTCCCCCGGGACTGACTCACCCCTCCTGTGTGGTGCAGGGAGCCAATGCTCCCTCCCGCAGTACACCCAGTAGAGCAGCTAGCGCACATCCGGAATCGCTGGAAGTGGCGCTAAGCTGCGGGACTTCTGTCCATCCTGGGAAGCCGACACTACCTCCATTTTCACTTGAGGTAGGTAGTGGGGCTTCTCGGGGGTGGGAGGGAAATGGGGGCGGGGCGGACAGGACTCCTCGCGAGTGACTGGTTGAGGCCTCGCAATCGACCAGTTGGTGACCACGGCTCTAGAGAACATGACCTATGAAGGAAGACTGAAAGAATTGGGTTTGTTTAGTTTAGAAAAGAGAAGATTGAGGGGGGACATGATAGCCATTTTCAGGTATCTAAAAGGGTGTCATAAGGAGGAGGGAGAAAACTTGTTCACCTTGGCCTCTGAGGATAGAATGAGAAGCAATGGGCTTAAACTGCAGCAAGGGAGGTTTAGGTTGGACGTTAGGAAAAAGTTCCTAACTGTCAGGGTAGTCAAACACTGGACTAAATTTCCCAGGGAGGTTGTGGAATCTCCATCTCTGGAGATATTTAAGAGTAGGTTAGATAAATGTCTATCAGGGATGGTCTAGACAATATTTGGTCCTGCCACGAGGGCAGGGGACTGGACTCGATGACCTCTCGAAGTCCCTTCCAGTCCTAGTATTCTATGATTTTATGTCACTTTTGAAGCTGGCATTGCAAGGCATTTACATGCCAGATATGCCAAACATTCCTATATTCCTTCATGCTTTAGCCACCATTGTAGAGGTTATGCTTCCATGCTGATGATTCTTGTTAAAAAATATGTTAATTACATTTGAGACTGACATTCTTGGGGGAGAATTGTAGATTTCCTGCTCTGTTTTACTTGCATTCTGTAATGTATTTATGTGATAGTAGTCTTGGATGATGACCCAGCTATGTTATTCATTTTAAGAATGCTCACTGTAGATTTGATAAAATGCAAAGAAGGTACCAATACCACAGCACTCAACCCAAGATTTAAGAATCTGAAGAAATCAACCTTCTGCTGGTGGCATCTGACTGAGATGATGAAGATGACAATGTGTCAGTCTGCACTGCTTTGGATAGTTATTGAGAAGAACCAGTCATCAGCATGGAGACGTCCTCTGGAATGGTAGTCAAAATATGAAGGGCTATATGAATTTTTAGCACATCTGGCACTTGAATATCTTGCAACATCATTTACAACAATGTCATGCAAACACCTGATGTCACTTTCAGGTGATATTGTAAACAAGAAGCAGGAAGCATTATCATCTGAAAATGTAAACAAACTTATTTGTGCAATTGGCTGAATAAGAAGTAGGATTGAGTGGACTTGTAGGTTCTGTAACTTTACATTTTATTTTTGAGTGCAGTTACTTTTGTACATAATTCCACATTTGTAAGGTCAACATTCATGATAAATAAATTGCAGTACAGTACTTATGTTAGATGAATTGAAAAACACTCTTTTTTATAGTGAAAACATTTGTAATAAAAATTAATATAAAGTGAGCACTGTAAACTTTATATTCTGTGCTCTAATTGAAATCAATATATTTGAAAATGTAGAAAACATCCAAAATATTTAAATAAATGGAATTCTATTATTGTTTAACAGCACAATTAATTGGCATTAATTTTTTTAATTGCTCAGTTAATTGCATTTAATTTTTTTAATTGCTTCACAGCCCTAATTCTTACTATTGTAATCTGATTTTTTGAGCAGGGAATTTCTATCCTTAGCGATTCTATGGAACTGTTTGATTAATTTAAGATTCTTATTGTAGTTGACTCTGTACTTTCTTTCATGTATTTGCCATTACCCCTCCAGCATGACCTAATGTGTTATTCCTACATATTTGGTACTTTGGTATTACTGTGTTCCTTTGATTACTATCATTCCATCAAGTTTCCGGGATGCCTGTTATATCAATATCCTCATTTAATACCAGGCACTAAAGGGCAACCATATTAGCATCTAGAATTCTAGTATTTGTATACAAATAAAATGTATCAATATTTAATTGTCTGCCTTCCTGTGACGTAATAGTATGGGGGACTCATTTTCATCTGACTATTTCTCTTCAGTCCCTACTTGTACTTTATCAACTTCTATCCTGTGCTCTTTACTGTGCTCCTCCTTGCTTTTCATTTCCCCTAGCCTTTTAAAAAAAGACAACTCCCCAACCTTTGTAACTTTACATGTCAGCTACCTGGTTCTCTTTTGGTTTAGATGGAGCCCATCTTTCTTGGATACGCTCCTCCTTTCCCAAAACATTATCCACTTCCTAATAACCCCTTCTCTGAACACCATCATCTCATTCACACATTGAGATCCTGCAGTTCTGCCCCTCTAACTGGCCCTGTAAAAGGGAACTGGAAGCATTTCAGAGCATGCTATCATGGCGGTTCTGGACTGTAATCTCTGATTTAGGAGCCTAAATTTGGCTTCCAGAACCACCTCCTCCTACTTTTCCCTGTGCCATTGGTACCTACGTATACCACAACCCTGGCTCCTCCCCAGCACATAAGACTTCCCAGATGTCTCAAGAGATCTGGAACCTTTGCACTTGGCAGGCAATTTACCATGTAGTTTTCCTAGTCATCACAAACCCAGATATCTATATTTCCAATGACTGAATCCCCCATTACAATTGCCTGTCTCTTCCTAATACCCTCTCATTTAGTCTCTCACTCCAGGGGAGGGAATCATGATACCATCTGGAAGCAAGGGCTTAACTGTGGGATTGCTTCTCCTTAAACCAGTCTGATGTTGTTCTTCAAGACTTTCATAATCTTCAACATCAAGGCTGCAAGATTGGGGATGGGATTGCTCTGCTATGTCCTGGAAAGTCCCATCTGTGTTCCTCTCTTCCTTAACACGTTCAGTTCAAGTCCATTAATATATGGCACTTGTCTCTTCTTTATAGGTCACTGAATTTAATATTTTAAATTGATTTCAATAAGGGTCTTTTATGCAGGCCCAAGAGCAGTAACACCAAACTTGCTGCTTCTGTGCCCTCCTCTCTCACTATGTTTGTGTACATTTTTCTTGTTTTTGTATGGTTCAGCTTTACGGCAGCTGTTCCTCATGAACAGTGTGATAGAGCACTGGGGAAGAGTGTATATGTAGCCTCCCTTGGCCCCTCCCCTCCCCCCCCCCCGCTTTCCCAGATCAGTGCATGAAAAGGACCATCAAAAAATACCATCTGAAACAAATCTTGGTGTGATGCAGAGTGTAAGCAAATGGAAACAAGAGATGTATTTTTTCTCTAATCTTTTTCAGTTATTGTCAATTTTGGGCTACCTGCAATGGCAGCAGGTTCAAAAATTTCAGATGAAAATGTGATTTTTTCCAAATCAAGAGTGTCTCTTTTAAACAGGTGAAAAGATCATTTTTCATCCAGCCACTAAAGAGGGAGGAAGAATGAGCTCTGCTTTTTCTGGCAGACTTGTAAGACTTTATTGGCAAAATAAGAGGAATTTATTTAAATCCATACTTTAGGAGCTTGTTGCCACCCTTTTGGGGTCACCAGAAAGCCAACTAATTGACGAAGATGTCAAAACTCTTAGCTCCTAACAGAGAAACAAAGGAGGGATATTAGAGGATGAAAGGTCAGATGCCAAGAAGCTCCAGCTGACTTCATGGCATCATTCCTTTGCTCACAGCATGCCCAGTCTCATTTCAGGCAGAGAGTCTCATTTTTTTCTGGTAGGTATAATAGAAATGCTGGAGTCTGTATAATGTTCAGCGTATGTTAGGTATTCTTATACATTGTTTACATATTTGAATCCAAGGGGCTGAATTCCGAAGTCTTTTCTCAGCCAAAACTCCTAGCGAACACGTTTCTAAATGGACCTCTCTAGTTTGAATTTGTTAAGATTGGAGACCATGTCAAATACCTATGTAAACTAGTGCCAAACTTTCCTAGCCTTTGTTTAGTAGAGGTGTCAACTAATTTACAGAGCTGGATTAATTTAAAGAAAATTCATTTCTTGCAGCAGCATACTTTACTGTATAGAACATCTTAAGAAGTCTTTAATTAAATTGTATGGGATACAATTAAGCTATTATGGAGTGTGTTGGGTTTAGTCAGAGGCAAAGCACCATATTTAAATAAGTATCTTCACATTGGGGGGAAATTTTGCACTGATCTGCACACAGTGGGGAATCATTTTGGTGGGGTCCAAGGAATGTAAACTGGAGCAAACTTTATCTCTGAGGGTATCCCTACACTACGAGATAAGGTTGAATTAAGATACGCAACTTCAGCTATGTTAATTGCATAGCTGATGTCGAAGTATCTTAACTCGACTTTTGGCGTTCTCCACACTGCATGAAATCGAAGGGAGAACACTCTCCCTTTTACTTCCCTTTACTCTTCGTGGAAGCAGGACTACCGGGATTGACCAGAGTGCCCCTCTCAGTTTGAATTAGCATGTCTTGACTAGACAGCTAATTTGAACACTGGAAGGTCAACAGCAGCAGCTTCGATTTTCTCTATAGTATAGATGTACCTTGAATGTTTGTTCAAATTAGTCAGAAATGTTGCAAGAACAAGATTTCTCAGATTTCTAGTATTTTGTGCTTTCAGATAGGTCAGAAGTAATGAAATCCACGTCTTCAGAAATAATGAAATCCACCCATCACAGCAAAAACCACTAAGGGAGGAGTCACATGAACAGTATGGTAGTATAGAGTATAAACTAAACTTAGTGGAACCTTGGAAAACATCCTCCATTCATCTGATTTAGACTTTTTGGGTATGAGTCCAGATGCTTTAATTACATCATCCAGTTGATCTAATTGTGATGGATGAATTAGGGACAGGAAAAGGCAACACATTTTTGTAAAAGTGAATAAGTTATTGATTTATTTGAATTTGGAAAAATGCACTATAAATTATACTTTCATTCACCCTCTGGGTTCTAATAGTGTTCTATCTTCTTGAAAAAATTGTGCTCTTAAATTAAAGGGTCTTTCTAAAATTAAATTCTAACAAAGCTTAAAAATAACTTTAATGAGAAGGGTAACCCCCCAAGTTACTGAAAAATTTTCTTTGTTTCCATAGACAGGAGGTGTTCTCTCTTTAATAGAGTGTACGCTGATTGAGGAACCAGATGTGAGTGATGATGATTGTAAGTTGCTTTAAATTGTTTATAGTAATTATAACTTCAAAGCAGTTTTTTAAAGTGCTACCCTTTCTTTATTTGACAGTATAGCAAATGATATGTTTTACTTTTTCAAGAAGTCTGAGAAATAGTGTTAAAAACTACATGTAAAAACTCTGTTTAAAAATGTGCATTTTGTTCTCGCTGATAAGATTTCAAGTAAATAGATGAACCAGTATAACAAATTATTTTCTGATTTTTGTGAGGAAATTCACATTTGAAGATCTTAAATAAACGAAATCCAGTCTTGAAAAAGAAGTTAGAGATAATTAGTTTTCTTGATGACTGGGGAGAGATGAAATAGTCGGTTGAGCTGGTTGAAAATTTTGTTCTGGACCCTGTAAATCGTAACTCTGGTCTTGTTCAAATTAAGTAACAAAATGTATTACTTTGCTTTTTTAAAATTGTTTGGTTCCAATCCCATAGATTTTGAAATTTGAGCATAAGAATAGTTTCATTAAGTTTAATGATTTTTCTCACGTGTTGAAATTTATAAAACATATGGAGACATATTTGTAAGATTAGGGCCTTACTCAGTCATTTGAAAACCTTAAATTCCAAACTGAAACTTGCCTTTATGGTGATTACTAAACCGTTATTCCTGATATTTGTAATTCACATAATCCCATTCATTAGTACTCATATACTCATTTTTCCCAAACTTTGCTTGTACTTGATGTATGTGAAGATGTGGTCATTGCTTTGGAGGGTAATGGTGGTTGTTTGGCAGAGGGAGATTTAAAATACTTCAGAGTGTAAATGTAAACAGTACATTTGTTTACATACAACTTTTAAATCACAACTGCTTGTTTCCTTCTCTCCTCCATCCCAAATTCTGAAGCAAAAGGTTCTGGGCAAGTTTTTGGTCACCTTGATTTCAAGATTGTGGTTGAACCTACTGATGCTCCTCCTTATACTGTGGTACTATTAGCGCCTTCACGACAGGAAAAAGCTGCGTGGACAAGTGATATAAGTCAGGTAACTTATGCTTTTCCTTTTTTTTTGGTTTTGTTTTGTTTTTGTTTCTTACCGATAACATCTGTTGCTCTTTGTTTCAAATTAATCTCAAGGAGCTTTTGCTTTTTTTCCAGGGTTTACTTTTTAGACTTAATACATAAGAATCCAAGTGTTTGCCTATTTTTACAGAGAGTTTATACTTTGCTTTATAAGGATTCATTAGTGTAAGGCAGAAAGTTGTTTTGCAAGAGATGTGGTAAGGATTATGGAGTAGGTAAATGAATAACCCATATAACATGATTATCACTCATTTTTATTGTTAATATGTAATGAATGCATTTTTCTCTTGATTTCAAAAGAAGAGTCAGACCTGTTAATTTGAGGTTCTGCTAATTGCTATCTGCAATATAAATGAAAAATAATTTATTTGTGGTTCTTGAATCTGGAGGAAAATGTCTCCATTCTATTTCCATCTCATGCTATGAACATGTATTATATTCCTGAGACTAAGAGAATAAGGTTAATTTGTTTATTTACCCCACATTGATAAGAAAAGAGATGAATGGATATGATACATAAGTAAGGAATATGATAGTTTGCAGGTGATTCACTTTTTTGTAAATGAGTGAAGATGAAATAGCATAAAAATAGTTTAATGGTGTGAGTGTCATTTAAAAAGAGCATTGTTTTTATATATAGGAAACTTATTAAACAGAGGTTTGCTAGAAACCTTTTTGGGGAAGAGGTTGAATACATAGTAAAAGAGTTTGCACTTCCTTGTACCATATCTGAATGTACCCATAGAATTTATCTTGGATGATGCTTATAAAATATGAGGTAACAATATGAGCTTGTGCCATAGTTGTGATTTAGATGTCTCTCAGACTTCTGTTTAATTATAAGGAATAATTGATTATTCCTTTATTGATTAGCAAACACCATAAAGGCAAGTTTCAGTTTGGAATTTGATGTTCTCCCAGAGCAATTTTTGTAGTAAGTGAATTTGATGAATTTGTTTGAAATTAGTTTTTAAAAAAATAAACTCTTTGAATCATTTTGGACTGGATAAACAGTTTTGGAGAAATGCAGTTGGGATGGTAGATAACATTTGGAAAAACACCCAAGTAACTTAGGAGCCTATGTCTTATTGAAAATCGTTTAAACTTCTAAATGTCTAAGTCACTTACCTGCTTTTGAAAATATTATTCAGAATTCTTATACTGGATGAGTAACGATAAAGTAAAAATATATAGCTATAATAATGACCTTTTCTTTTTCAATTTCAAGATCCAAATGTTTAAAACTATACATTTCAAGACCTTTCAATGGCAGCTTCATATATCAGCAATAAAGACCGCATGTGAAAAAATCACTTGTGAGTCCATCTGTCTGTTTGCATGTCTCCAAATTCATTTGTTCAAGAACTCCTCCTAAACTGTAAGAGTTAGGGCCATCAAATTTGGTATGCAGCTTCCTCTTATCATAACTTGATGCAAGGCCAGGGTTTGGTTGTGCCAGGAAAATGGGAAGTCCCTGGAATGAGACTGTTTTCCATAACATGGAAAGGGAAGGGGCAGAGAGGAGAGACTTAATACTCCCAGTGGCCAATGGGGGCAGCAAATGCAGGGGAGAGCTATAATGCAGAATGACCACTCGAGACAGCTGCACCACCAAGACAGTGGGCAGCTCAGGTGGGAGTTCACCATCTTGTATGCCACCACATTGGACCTCCTGCCCCGAAGCCTTTCTCCTCCCCCCTCAGGCCCTTGGCTGCAGCACTGGGGGGCAGAGGAGGGAGAAAGTCCTGCCAGATGGGAGAGCAAGAAAGGCCCAACCAAATAGGGGGGCTAGGGCAAGAGAAAAGGCCCTCGCTGACTGGGGGGGAGGAATAGAGGGAGAGAAAAGGCCCCTGCCGGTTGTGGGGTGAGAAAAGACCCCCTGTCGACCAGGGAGGCTGTGGGGAGAGAGAAGGCCTCTGCTGGGGGAGAGGGACTATGGGGAGAGAGAAAGCCCCTGCCATCTTGGGGGGAGGGGGGAGGCTGGAGAGGGAGAGAAGGCCCTGCTGGCTGGAGGAGTAAAGCCCACTGGATGGGACCCCGTACCCTGAGCCCTCCTCAACCCCCCACCAGGGCCATCCTTAGGCCGATTCGACCGATTCCCCTGAATTGGGCCCCGCGCCTAAGGGGGCCCTGTGCCCTGAACCCAGAAGTGTGCCGGGTGCCATGGGCGGTGAGTTACTATTCAGAGCCGGGGGCCCTGCTCCAGCAATATGTGGAGCTGGGTCTTTCCTCCAGCTCTGCCTGGAGCGGGCCCCGGCCCCCCCCCCCCGCCAGCCCCCCTGTGCATCCTCCCACCCCGCCCCCAGAGCATCCCCCTCAGCCCCGGACCATCCCTGCAGTGCGTGGCTCTCAGTGCGGCTCCCTCTTGCCGACTGCTGCTGCTGCCATGTGCAGCGTTCCCATGAGCGGGGAGGACGCCTGGGTGTGACATGACGTCACGGACCGGGATTTTAAAACTCCTTGGAGCCACGATGCAGGGCGTGGCTGGCTCTGGGTTCGGAATCCGGGGCCTGAGCGCAGACCCCGGCCCCGCAAAGCGGAAGGCAGAAGGTAGGGAAGGGGCTTGTGCGGCGGGAGAGGGGAAGGGGCTTGTGCGGAGTGGGAGAGGAAGGGGCTTGTGCGGACGGGGGAGGAAGAGGAAGGGGCTTGTGTGGAGGGGGAGGGGGAGGAGAGGAAGGGGCTTGTGTGGAGGGGGAGGAGGAAGAAAGTGGAAGGCACCAAGAGACAGGGTGGAGGAGAGACAAATGGCAGGGGGCCAAGTGCAGAAAATGAGGGAAAGGGCAGGAGGGGAGGTATCAGTGGGAGGGGGGACAGGGTGATGCTGGGAGAGGAGAGGAGACGGGAAGGGCATTGGGGCTAGAGGGGGAGGGGGAGGTGCTGGGAGAAGGCTTGAAAGAAGGGGTGGGCATGAGAAAGGTGGGGATGGAGCAAGTCATGTGTGAGGGCACAGAGAGGCAGGAGGGGAACGGGGCAGAGAGTGGTGAGGGGGTGGGCATCAGGGAAAAAGAGGGCAAAGGGGGCAGGGGCAGTAAGGGAAGGGGGAGGCACCAGGAGGGTGCAGGACTAAGGGAAGGTGCAGGTGCCAGGGGATTCTGGGGTGAAGCAGAAGGGGAGGGACCAGCACCAGAGGAGAGAGGCAGGGCAGGTGTGTAGACGGAGGTGTTGGAAGAGGGGATGAGGAGGGGTAGCACCCTTGATCAGAGTGGGGCTACTGGAGGAGTGGGCACAGGGGGGAGTGAAGGGTTGGTGGAGGGGGGCAGGTCGCAGGAGGGCTGAGAGCAGTGAGAAGGGCAGGAGTCAGGACAGCAGAGGAGGGTGAGGAGTTGGGGGGCGGCAGGCACCAGGGGAGATGATGGAGCCAGGAGAGGAGACATGGCAGCAGAGAGAAAAGGTAAAGATTTAAAAATATTTATTAATAACTTGGTATGCTGCCCATGGCCAGTTTATTTGCGCCCCGCAGTGCAGTTTGGGTTTATGTGGGGATCAACACGTGGCCGGCGAGTGGGAGCCAAAACAAAAAAGTAGTCAGTGTAATGATCTTCTGTTGATATGCATTTTAGTAGTTACATTCTTGGACTGTCATTGCTCATGAAAAGTGCTGTCACATGGGTAGAAATCGGGTAAATATTGCATTTTATTAATATCAGCAGAACTGACTTAAATGGGGCCTGTGTGTTGTGTAGTCTTGCCTTAATCTTTGTATTCATTCCTGTCCGTGTGAGAGAAGCTATTTGTATATATTTGCTTGCATATGCAACCGCACTTAAGTTGAGGCCCTCTGCATGTTCTGTAAGTATCAGTGTGGTCCCTGGGGCTTCCAAAATTGAGTTGCCCTAGCTCATCCCTGACAGGTGTCTATTTAACCTGGTCTTAAATATCTCCAGTGATGGAGATTCTGCAATCTCCCTAGGCAGCTTATTCCAGTGTTTAACCACCCTGACAGGGAGGAAGTTTTTCCTAGTGTCCAACCTAAACCTCCCTTGCTGCAATTTAAGCCCATTGCTTCTCATCCTAACCTCAGAGGCCAAGGAGAACAATTTTTCTTCCTCCTCCTTATGATACTCTTTTAGATACTTGAAAGCTGCTCTCATGTCCGTTTTCAGTCTTCTCTTTTCCAAGGTAAACAAGGCCAATTCCTTCAGCCTTGCCTCATATCTCATGTTCTCTAGACCTTTCATCATTTGTGTTGATCTTCTCTGGACTTTCTCCAGTTTCTCCACGTTTCCTGAAATGTGGCGCCCAGAACTGGACATGATACTCCAGCTGGGGCCTAATGTAGATGGCTCATTCCCTGCCTAGGGGACGTGAGACTGGGCGGGTTAATTTCCAATCCTCCTGTTTATTCTTTTCCTAAGCCAGGAGGGCACAGTAGTTCTGATGGGGGCTCTGCAGGAAGGCAGCCCGCACTGCCCCCTGCCTGAAACCTTGTGCAGGTGTTAAACAGCTGTCCAGCCCACCCTAGAGGTGACTGTATTCCAGCGTGCCTGAAGCAACACAGCACCAGCAATGGACAAGAGAATGGCTCCCGGGCATGGCTTGCTCATGACTGCTTCAGTCCCATTGGATGGGCCTCAGCCTCTTTTCTTCCCCTCCCCCGCTTTGCAATGGGGCTGTAGACTCTGGGGGGAGAGGGGTGGAGGCAGGCAGAGGTGTCTCCCTGCAGCAGATGTAGACACGTCTCTGTATTAATCATTCTCTCATTAAAGTTTTTAGCTTTGTATTGAGTCCTTTTACATGGAAACTTTGTATTACGTCTTGGTAGAATAGTCCCTAGGACAGGTGAGGCAGAGACTGTCCCTGTGGGGTGAATGAGGTGGGAATGGATAAGGCGGAAGGCGAGCACTTCTGGGCAGTTGCAAAGGTTGGAGAGGGGATGGAAGCAAGATCCAAGATCAATGAGCCCTGGGAAGTGGGCCCATTGAAAGGAGACTGGACCTGTGGATGCCTTGGGGGTCAGCAGCAAAGGCCTGCTTTGGGAAGCCCCCTTTTTGGAGGTGAATGTGGCAGCATTGAGACACCACCCAGAAGCCGGCGCCACAGACACTAACTGCAGATTCATGGGACGGCTCTCACAGATCTTGCACATGCATAAGATGATAGATCTGCAGGGGGGGAGGGGGCCAGTGGCGTAGCGAGGGGGTCAGTTGCCCCTGGGCACCATGCTAGGGAGGCTCCAATTTAATCCCATTCTGCTCCCCCCGTTATCCCTTCAGCTCACGTGCTCCTACTCCGCCTGCCACTGGCAGCTGGATCCTCCTCCCTCCCTCTCTGCTCCAAGCCTCACCCTGCTCCAAGCCTGACCCTCCTCCATCTCCACTGGAGGGTGAGTGCATGTGGGAGCCCGGCCCCAAACTGTAGGGGGTGGGGGAAGTTGCGGTATAAGTTCCTCTCAGCTGTGCACCAGGTTTGGGGCCATGCCACATGGCGGCGGGGGGAGGGGGGAAAGGGGCGCAAATTTTTCCTTTGCCCCCGGGCACATAACACCTACGCCTCTGGTGGCACATCCAAACAAGCCACATGAACTCAGTACAGGTGCACAACACAAAATCCATTCTGCTCGTGGGAGGAAACTCTTAGGCTATGTCTACACTGGCGGCTTCTTGCGCAAGAACATCTTGCGCAAGGGTTCTTGTGCAAGAAGTCTTGCACAAGAACACGTCCACACTGCCATGTGCGAGCTGTGCTTTTGCACAAGAGCATCCATGGCAGTGTGGACGCTCTCTTGAGCAAGAAAGCTCCAATGGTCATTTTAGCCACAGGGGTTTCTTGTGCAAGCATCCACACTGCCCTCTTGCACAAGAGAGCTTACACCTGTTAGAAAAGAGCATAGCTCTTGTGCAAGACACCCTCTCTTACCACGCCACACTGTAAATTTCCTTGCTCAAGAGCAGGCGGGCAGTGTGGCTGCTCTGTGGGTTCTTGCGCAAGAATGGCTATACTTGCGTAAGAAGCTGCCAGTGTAGACATAGCCTTAGAGGGAACACTTCCCCCAGTCTCTCTGCCCTCAAGTTAATGTCACACACATTGGGTTAATGCAACTGCAGGATAGTTGCATGAGGGAGGTTTGGTGGGGGCCAAACTAATCCCTGTTGGTAGGAGGATGGTGGGAAAAGTCCTTCAAGAGGGGTGACATGACACCTTTTACTTCTGGTCATGTGTCCATCTTGCCCCGAGCGTGTTGTCTCCAGAGGCCTGGTTAATGGGGGTCAGGGGGTGTGGCTAATGGGGGTCGGGGCATGGTTAATGGGGGTCAGGGCGTGTGGCTAATGGGGCACCACCAAAAATTATACAAATCTGCCAGCCCCGGAGGAGGAGTGCATCGGCTGCCTGCGCCACAGGCGGTGTGAGTTTAGCGCAGGGTGTGTGTGTGTGTTGGCGGGGGATTTTTTGGGGCTTTTTTTTTTTTCTCAACCAAAATTGCTGTGGGACCCCGTCGAAATTGTTCAAATTGGGCCCCGCACTTCCTAAAGCCGGCCCTGCCCCCCACCCTGACTCCTGCATCTCCCACAACCCCAGCCACTTATTCTGCACCCCCCCACACACACATCTCCATGGCTGACTCCTCCACACTGCTAGTCCCCTACTCTGAAGGACTGGGTAATGCTAGATAAGTCTTTTAGTAATAGATAAAGGAGGTAAGTGAGAATGCCGCCAAACTCCCACTAAGTTACAAGTTTTAGGATGAAAATTGAATAGTAAGAATTACCAGATCAGAATGGTAGGGCTTCTTGCCCAGTGTTTTGTCCCTGACAGGGCTCAAGACCAGCTGTATAGAAACGCTGTAATGAACAACTGACTAAACTATCCATCAGTGACTTTTCCTCTTAACACACTAATACTACCACTCTGAAGGAGGACATAAGTGCTGTATTAATGGAAAAGGTAAACAATAAGAATCTTATTATTTCATATATGTTCCATTAACTAGGTGTGCAAAAATGTGCAGAGTTCAACACACAAATGAGCAATTTTATACTGAGTTGCCATTAGAGTACATGATTAATCTAAACTTACAAAACAACAAATAGTTTAGTTGCACGTTAAAGACTAACAAAACATGTAGATAGTATCATGAACTTTTGTGGGCACAACCCACTTCTTCAGATGACTGGAGTGTTAGAAATTCAGAACCAAGAAAATAAGGACAGGAGGGAAGGAAGGGGGGGGAGAAGAAAAAAAATTTGAGGGGGGGAAGACAGTGGGTAGATAAATTTCAAAGCCAGTCTGTAACATGAAAAACTTAAAAAAACAACCAGTAGTCTTTTAGCACCTTAAAGACTAAATAGTTAAAAGAGGCTCATAAGAACCATTAGTTTGCACTAGGAAAGGAAGACCACTAACACCAGATTCTACACAGATATCAAGAACCATTGGCACCTTCATTGTTTAGTTGGTTGATAATGTGCAAGCCATCCAATATCGCGATTTAGACTATTAGCATGAGAATTAAACTTGTGAATGAAGTGGAGTTCCAATCCTTCTCTGTGTGTTTTGGCTTGTGGAATTGGTCTGAAACAAAACAGCAACTTGGAGATCCATTATTGAGTGTCTAAGAAAGTTAAAGTGTTCCCCAACAGGTTTTTGTGTGTTGCCTTTTGAGATATCTGATTTGTGTCCATTAATTCTTTCCCGTAGGGACTGTCCAGGTTGTCCAATATATATTGCAGTGGGACATTGCTGGCATTTGATGGCATAGATCACATTACTGGATGTGCAGTTAAATGAGCCTCTGATTTGGTGGCTGATGTGGTTGGGTCCAGTGATGAAATCGCTTGTATAGATGTGTGGGCAGAATTGGCACTGGGTTGATTGCAGGGGTGGGTTCCTGGATGCTTATGGTGTAGCTGTGTGGCGTGGTTACTGGAAAGCATTTGTTTCAGGTTAGGGGGTTGTCTGTAAGTGAGAATAGGCCTTTCCCCCAAGGCTTCTGAGAATGAAGGGTCATTTTCCAAGATAGGTTGTAGATTGTGGATAATGTGTTGGAGGGTTTTTAGTTGTGGACTGTAGGTAATGACAAATGGAATTCTGTTGTTTTCCTTTTGGGTCTGTCTTGAAGTAGTTCATGTCAAGGTACTTTTTGGACTCTGTCAATCTGTTTTTTCACTTCTCCAAGTGAGTATTTCAGTTTTAGGAATGCTCTACATAGCTCCTGTAGGTGTTTGTCTCTGTCTATGGGATCGGAGCAAATCCGGTTGTATCTTAGGGCTTGGCTATATATAATAGATTGAGAAATGTGTCTGGGATGGAAGCTGCAGGCATGAAGGTAAGTGTAGTGGTCGGTAGGTTTCCGGTATAGGGTGGTGGAAATTTGTCCATCATTTAATTGTACTGTGGTGTCAAGGAAGTGGATTTCTCATGTGGACTGATCCAAGCTGAGGTTGATGGTGGGGTGAAAGTTGTTGAAATTCTTGTGAAATTCTTCAAGGGTCTCTTTCCTGTGGGTCCATATGATGAAGATGTCATTGATGTAGCGTAAATAAAGTAAGGGTTTAGGGGGCGATAGCTGAGGAAATGTCGTTTAAGGTCAGCCATAAAGGTGTTGGCATATTGTGGTGCCATGCGGGTGCCCATGGCTGTGCCGCTGACTTAGAGGTACAAATTGTCTCTGAATTGGAAGTAGTTGTGAGTGAGGACAAAGTCGCAGAGCTCTGTGATCAGGTGTGCAGTGCTGTTATCAGGGATAGTGTTCCTGATGGCCTGTAATCCGTCTTCATGTGGAATGTTGCTGTAAAGGGCTTCTACGTCCATAGAGGCCAGGATGGTATTTTCAGGTAGATTACTGATGTTTTGAAGTTTCCTCAGGAAGTCAGTGGTGTCGCAGAGGTAGCTAGGAGCGCTGGTAGCATAGGGTCTGAGGAGGGAGTCAATATAGCCAGATAATCCTGTTGTAAGTGTGCCAATGCTTGAGATGATGAGCCGTCCGGGATTTCCAGGTTTGTGTATCTTGGGTAGCAAATAGAAAACTCCTGGTCAGGGATTTGAGGGCGGGGGGGGGGGGTGTTAGTGTAAATTTGTTTCTGAGCAGCATTAGGGAGCTTGATGAGCAGTTGTTTCAGGGGTTTTTGGTATTCTTTAGTGGGATCACAGGAGAGAGGCTTGCAGAATCTGTTATTGGTGAGTTGTCTGGTTGCCTCCTGTTCATAATCTGTTCTGTTCATGATGACTACAGGGCCCCCTTTGTCAGCTTCTTTGATTATGATGTTAGAATTGTTTTTGAGGCTGTGTATAGCAGTGCGTTCTGCATGACTGAGGTTATATGTTGTTTGCTGACAGTGTCAGCTCGAGTACATTTGTGGAAGCAGTTGATATAGAAATCAAGACTCTTGTTACGACCATTAGTAGGGGTCCACATAGAAGCCTTCCTCTTGTAGGATTGGCAGGGGGAGCAGCAAGGTCAATGTGTTGTACGTTGGTGTGCTGGAAATATTCCTTCAGGCAGAGGCAGCGAAAATAGGATTCCAGGCAAAAATAGGATTAGTCCAGATGTGTATATAATCAAGGGTATTGCAATTATAAATAAGGTGTGCAAATGTACACACACAACTTTAAATTTAGACCCTGAATTTTACTTTTCACATAGTGATTGGTTGACCTTCCAATAGCAACAAATAAAGAAAATCAAAAGTATTGAGAAAGAAGAGCAAGAATGAGGAAATGAGTGATAGGCAAATGCCATTTCTGTGATTGTTACATAGTTATTCACTATACTGTTGCCATGGAAAAGTTATTGAGCAAAAAATTAGCAATAATATATGTCTCAGAAATCACAGAATCAGGTATCAAAATTCATTTCTTCCACATCAACAGTAGGTCCTGATTCTTTGCATCATCAAATAACTTTCATATACAATGTTTGTGGTAACAACTTTTATCCATCTGCTTTCACCTTTTGGTATCTGTGTTTTCTTTAAAGAATTTATTTTAAGGCTTTTTAAATGTATTTATAACATTGCCCTCCCCTGTCCTGTTTTGACAGTCTGGGAAGTAAACTCAGGTTATTAAGACTCTGAACCAGCGACAACTGTAATATTTAAAATCTTGTTGTACCCACTTTGTGGAAGTAATGAGATCCATTAATTTCTTTATGGTCTATCTTTTGTTGTGTGAAAGAGCTTATTTAACTGATGGGTCTCTTCCAACTTCTGTATCCTCGGGAAGAGAAAGAGTTTCAGTACAGCTTATCCTTCCCTACTGTGTCTTTGTGCTGAAGTTAACATTTGTAGATTTTTCTCTACATTTTTGTGTCTCTCAAAAGAATGTCCAAACACATCTGGAAAATTGTTGCTAAAAGGCAAAGTCAAAGAATATGACGACTGTAACTATACATAATCATCACTGCCAAGCTTTATATAACAAGTGTCCTTCAATAATAATAATAATTAGTATGTGCTAAGTCTGTGACAAATAAGAAGTGAAATGAAATGGAGCTTCCTGATTTCTACGGATAGAAAACAGAAAGTTCTATTTCTGAATGGATTTAGGCTTTGATGGAAATTCGCTGGTGATACAGGTTGGATCTACCTGGTCTGGCATCCTCGGGACCTAACTGGTCCTGAATGAGGGATTTTGCCAGACCAGAGGAGGTCATTTCTGGCCCTCCAGCCTGGCTCCTCCTGGTGGCTGCTGGCCTTCCCATTGGCTTTCCCCTCTGCCAGCAGCCCACTGTCATGCTGGGCTCCTGACCCGCCATCCCCACTGCAGCAGCCTGCAGCCCCGCTGCCTAGGCTCCCAGAACAACCACAGCTGACCATGGCCCCACTGTTTGGACTCCCAACCCCATCACAGCTGGCTGCAGCCCTTATATCGGCTATGCTGCACTCCCAGCCCCACAAGCTCTGCCGCAGCAGCCTGTGGTCCCATTATCAGAGCTCCCAGCCCCACCCTGGCTAACTGTTTCCCTGCCACCAAGGCTCACAGACCACTGCACTGCCGGAGTCCACTGGTACTCCGGGCACTGTGCAGTGTCTCAGCTAGACTCCCGTGGCAGGGCTCCCAGCCGCTGGTCCTCCTGCAGCCAGCCTGGCTGGGCTTCTGCCCCTCTCCTGTTACAACAATATAGAAATGGCAGTTTTTAAAAAGGTTGATAGCATGCTTTAATCCCGTTCTGAACTATCTTATATTAGTTACTTCAGGTATCACAGCATAGAACCTACAGTTCTCTAAAATGAAAGGCAAAGCATGTTTTCTTTGCTTACCCGGTATATGAGCAGTCCCATTGTCTGAAATCAAGTGACTAAAACTAGCAGAATTTAACAATCTTTAACATCTTCTATTAAACTCTTTAACATCTTCATAAAGAGATGAATTCAGCTTTTACCCCAGGATAAATGTGTATTAATTGCACTAACTGGTGAAACTAGGACAGAATTCGGTTCCAAATTTGTAGTATGAGTTTTATTACTGTAATGGAGAAAAAACATCACTTCCAAACTTGTACCTATTCTTCTTAGTCTAAGAGTGTCATCATTGACTTTTGCCTTTAGAGCTATTTCAGACTTTTAGGAATACAATTATGAAATCTGTGAATGTAAACTAAGTATTGGAAGCTAGTGGTTTGTTCAAAATACATTTCAGGTTTTTGGTAAAATACTTAGCATGAAATGTTGATCCTATTAAAGACAATGGAAAGACTCCCAATGAGTTCAGAGTTGGTAGCATATTAATTGACTGCATATTTTTGACATGCAAATAGCATCAGAGTATTTCAATTTGTTATTCAAGTTCTCTTTGTTTATTTATATCATTCTGGCCCTCTTACTGAGCATAAAGGGATCAGAGTAGGGCTGAAGATCTTGCCAAGCATGTCTATATTTTTTTTTCTAATTTCCTTGCAAAATACTTATTTGGTATATTGATCCTAAAAATATCACAGGGTATGCTGGATATGTTTTAATCTTGTTGAATTAAAGCATTCTGCCTTACCTGGTTTCCAGTGATCGCATGCATTGTTGTAATCATACTGAAATGAATTATGTGAACTGTTTTACAAAACAAATTGTTCTCATGCAAAAATATGCCTTTTCTTAAAACTTGCTAGTTCCACCTGCATTTTTTGTTAGTGCTGAGGAATACTGCCCTTTCCCTTATTTTAACCTACTGAGTCTTTTGCCTTATCACCATATATTGTATTATGATGCCCCTGGCCCCTGCTGCCTCCCAGATTTCCCCCATTGCCCCTCCCGCCTCTTTCCTCACCTTTGCCCTGAGCTCCCTTCTGTGACCTTGCACCCCAAACCTGCCCTGCTCCTTGCCTCTTGACCATGGCACTTTGGGTGGGTGCACATATCCGCCACCTGTAAAGCTGTCTCTGGCCTTAAGCCACATTTGTGTCCTCCTGCTCCTGGGTTGCATAATTTAGACAGCCGTGGAGTCTAAATTACACCAGCCTCTCTGGACTACTCTTTGAGTTGCAGCAGTGCACAGAACTTCTCCAGTGCTATGTGCTGTGACTTCATCCCACTTGTACCATTCCTGCCCCCAACCCAGTCCCAGGACACTCTTTGTGCTAGGGCTTGCAAGGGAGTCTTTAGAAGACTGCCATAACAGATGTCTTTTTCAGTGCCAGCACTGGGGAAATATTCCCATAGCTGGGACTGGGTCTTTTAGAGCACTGTTTCTCAACCAGTGGTACAAGTACCCTTAGGGGTACTCAAGAGAAGTATGGGGGGGTACATCAACACAACTGAAATTTGGAGAAAACTAATTTTTTTATTTAAGTTTTGCAGCGCTTTATTATTTTTGTACTTTTTACACCCAAAACTTTCATCACCCGCCCGGCTATGATTAAATTGTTTAAACAAATGTGTTGCAATGAAAAAAAAAATTTGTGTGTCTGAAAACTGTAGATACTGGGGATACTTTTAAAAAAAATAGGGGTACTTTATAAAAAAAAAAGGTTGAGAAACACTGTTTTAGAGCCTATTTACATCAGTCTGAGCATAAAGGGACCAAAGCAGGGCTGAGGCTTTTGCCAAGCATGTCTATATATCTTTCTAATCTCCTTGCAATATGCCTATTGTGTATATTGATCTTAAAAATACCACAGGGTATGTTTTAATCCTATTGAATCAAAGCATATGTCATTTACAACTTAAAACAGTTTTAGCATATCAAGAAATGAGTAGACCTGTACATCAGTTTGTGTACATTAGTGTGGATCCACTGACTTTAATGCTTCAGTGCTGCAAAGTGAACTTGTCAGGGCAGACTGGAGAATTCTGTCCATTGTGTTTTCATTTTCAATGTTATTAGCTTTATTTATTTTTAAAAAAATCTATTTTAGCTACCTGTTCACGCCCTCTGAGCACAATATTTTAGGATTACAACAATGAAGGAAAATGTGAAACTATGTTCTTTTTATATTCTTTTGATGTTAATGATTCTTGAATTTCATTTTCACAGTGTGTTGACAATATAAGATGCAATGGTTTAATGACCATAGTGTTTGAAGAAAACTCTAAAGTCACTGTGCCACATATGATCAAGTGAGTGCAACAGTTTTTTTTACATGGGAATAATGTAAGATTTTTTTATTATTGAAAGCCTAACATGATGGACAGATTGAAACTTTGGAATATAACAATTTTGTACATTTTTGTTAATCCTACATCCAAGTTATTTACTTGTGCTCATAACATAAGAAGTAGGGAGTACCAAATGAAATTAATGGGTAGCATGTTTAAAACAAACAAAAGGAAATATTTCTTCCCATAATGCACAGTCAACCTGTGGAACTTCTCGCCAGAGGATTTTGTGAAGATTTTAATGGGGTTCTAAAAAGAACTAGATAAATTCATGGAGGATAGGTCCATCGATGCTTTTTAGCCAGGATTGGTAGGAATGGCATCTCTAGCCTCTATTTGTGAAAGGCTGGGAATGAGTGACAGAGGAGGGATCACTTGATGATTATCTGAGGCACTTGGTGCTGGCCACTGTTGGAAGACACGACACTAGGCTAGAAGGACCTTGATCTACGCCAGTATTGCTGTTCTCATGTTCTCTTTTCATCAGGTATTTTTCCTAGAAATGTCACTTTTATTTGTAGGCAGCAATTTTCAGTACTTGATTTCAAACTCACAGCATAGGAATACTTCTGAGTTCCCTTACTGTTCCATGTGTACATTATTGACCTTTATCCAATAGAAATGTTAAGAAATAGAACAGATATTAGTATCCTTTTGTGACTTTGCCACAAGGTCATTTCTCCTTCTGGACCTACACTGTACCAAGAGATCACTTGGCAGCACCTTAAATAAATGTTGCTCTCCCTTTCTGCACCTTGATGTATGCAAATGAAAGCATGTGAAATTTTCTCTCTGTTACATACCAGGAGGTTAAATGTTAGGTCTGATCATTTTCCTTTACTATCTAGAAATAATGGACTTTTCTTATTTTGATTTTGGTAATGATTCTGCAATGCAAACATTACTACTACCTATTAAGCATAGACAGAGTGCACAGCACTTTCTGAAACATAAAGAAAGACATATTCCCACTCCCCAAAATTGCACATTCTGAACAAGCCTGCTAGGGTAGTAACAATATACTTGAGGTCAGCATCATGTTTCAGAGATTTTTTCCCCTTTCTATTTGACTTTGGAAATGTATTGACATTTAAAAGTGTGTTATTGTTTCAGATGTCTGCACTTGATAAACCAAACAATTTGTGGGCCACTTCAATAAGAGCATAATTTAACAAATAAAATTGTGTTTTCCACTTAATATAAGGAAAACACAGGGTGGAATACGTTGGCTGTGGGTCTTAAGAAACCAAAAGTGCTGCAGAAAAGATCAGCCAGTGTTAAAGGAACACTCAACTTAGTCTACTCCTTCCTCCAGCAAATTGATTTTTTTATAAAAATTGAACAAAAGACAATTTTGCAAAATTGAATGTTACAAAAAGCTTTGAAGATGCAAAATAAAATTTGATTAAAGCATTTTGTAGCTTAAATATTTTCCTATAATGTTAGAAACCCAGAAAATGCAGTGTAGGTGAATTGAATCTGTGGTGATGTGTACATTAGAAATTACATATTTACTGAACAGTAAAGAATCTACTCTTTTGAAATTTGTTCTTATAATTTATTGTGTAGATCTGATGCTCGTCTTCATAGAAATGACATTGATATCTGCTTCAGCAAAACATTAAATTCTTGCAAAGTGCCCCAAATTCGTTATGCAACTGTGGAACGTCTCTTGGAGAGATTAACGGACTTGCGCTTTCTAAGTATTGATTTTCTTAATACTTTCCTACACACTTACCGCATATTTACTACTGCAACAGTAGTACTGGAGAAACTCTCAGATATATACAAGAGGCCTTTCACCTCCATTCCAGTAAGGTAAATTCTGTTTCTTCCTCTTCTGTCATGAGATTATTGTTAAAATGGTCCTTTTTCAATATATAAATAGTCAGAGGTAGGGGCAGATTGGGGAAATGGAACTTTTTTTGTTGTTATAATGCATGATGCTTTAAATAAATATATTTTAGTTTATGCCCTGGCCTTTGGGAGTAAGTAAAATAAATATGTTGTTCACACAGAGCACATTTGTTAATATTTTTCATTTCTGATTGTACTCGCTAATATTAGTTTTGCTTTTGTTGTGTCTTATTCATAGGTCTTTGGAATTATTTTTTGCCACCAGTCAAAACAATAGAGAACACCTTGCTGATGGGAAGTCACCACATCTTTGTCGCAAATTCTCATCTCCTCCTCCACTGTCACTATCTAGAACTTCTTCACCTGTCAGAATCAGAAAACTTTCATTGACTAATTCACCACTGAACTCAAGAATAGGGGCTTTAGATCTCTCTACTTCCTCTGTTGCCAGCAGTCCTACCTCAACTTACAGCCCTGCCACATCACCACCACCCACTGCTAGCAAAGTACCACTGGACCTCAGCAAGGGCCCCTCCTCCCCGGAACAAAGTCCTGGATCCATAGAAGAGAATTTAGAGAATCCTCGCATTGATCTGTGTAATAAGCTAAGAAGAAGCATTAGAAGAGGTATTATATAACTGTAGTATACTGAGTATTATATTGCAAATATAGTAGTCACCAATATAAATTCAACATTTAGCACATGACTGAAATCCATTATCTGGGCCACAGTAAATGTTTCCCATGGCTCTTAGCAAAACAATTGCTTTTTGACCATTGGAAACATTTTTTCAGCAATCAAGTGCTCATATCCTTATTTTTGTTATAGTACATGTTTTGTTTAAATTCCCAGTGCTCTGCTGCTTTTGCATCTGGTTTTACCCATGAGATTAACAGTGTGGCACAATGGAACACACCAATGATAGACCTTCAAAGCACAGGGAGAAGGGTAAACGGGATCAAGGGGAAGGACTTCAATTATCCTATATGTCTAAAGGAACAGAAATTACTTAATGGAACCTCCCCTTATACCTTCTTGAAGTAAAGGTTATGTGATGTGATATGACTTGTAAAGTATTCACTTAAAAAGGAAGGGTTCTGAACAATGTAAAGAACTCATCTGTTTAGATCAAGTCTGCTTAATAAGGTTAGCTCTGCTTTGAGTGTTTGTGCATATATTTTTTCCATTGCAGATGTAGGCATGAAAATGGGCATGGTAACTGCTTATAATTTCTTTTTACTGCCTCCGGTGAGAGTTGAAGCTTTGCATGGGTCTTGAACTTCTGCTAGCTAGCTTTAAGAAAGACAGTTTCTTTTATTGTATATAGTTATAGTTCATTTTAATGTTAGTTTTAGTATACTGTGAGAGAGATGGGTTAGAAAAGGTGATACTTTTTATTGGACCAGCATTCTGTTAGAGAAAGAGACAAGCTTTCAATCTGCACAGTTCGTCGTGTCTGGCAAAAGAAATAATAGAATCTGATCTGAGTACAAATTGTGACAGTTAAACATAAAGAGTAACACATGGTGTAGGAGATCACTTGAAATGGAGTGGGCAATACAGATTAGATCAGTGAGGGGCAACCTAGGCTAATGAGTATGCCACATGAGTGACCTTTTTTTATCTCAGTGGGCTACAAGATTGCCATAACCAATACAATCTTCCAGGAGAGGGTAATTTTGGTAGAATTTGCGGGGTGTGCCGCTTTAACCGTAGCAGTGCTTTGATTGGATGCAGAGGGAGTGCATGGCTTTCACAATGTTGTGTGCAATCAGCACACACCTAACTTTGTGCTTCCTTGCTTTAAGTGAGTGTCACTTTTGTAATACCAGTAGGAAAAAAGCTGTGTGGATGAAAACCAGCAGAATCTGGCAACCCTGTGCATGGGCAATGATAAACAAAATGTCTCATAGGCCAACACAGAACCCTGACGGGCTGCCTGCAGCCCTCAGGCCACAGGCTGCCCACCACTGGGTTAAATTATTACCAAAAGTAGTTTGAAGTGGTCCACTAAAGATTAGCAAGCAGGTGAATGTTACAGATGATTGTAATGAGCCAAGACCTCAGGAAATATCTCAATGGAGATGTAAATCTTCTAGGCGTTGCTTATCAGCATCATCCACAGCAGGTTGTCACTGTAGCATCCTGGGTGTCTGGCTGCCCTGTCTCTTCAGGGGCCCTTCAGAAACTCTCACAAGTCACAAAGCAAGCCAATTTACAGAAGGGATCCCAATTACTTAGTCCTCAGGTGACCTAGTTTATTCCCTCCCACTGGTCCAATACAAAGTCTTGCATGCATTTGTGTTTTATTTTGCAATCTTCACCCCAGTTTGAGCTGGGCACAGCCCCCAACCCCCAGCGGGCTGGAGGGTCTCTCCCAGGCAGTGGGGCCAACAGCCACCATGGGCCCTGGGTCAAGGTGTGTGTGTGGAGCCAGCTCTGTGCCCCAGGAAGGGGTGAGCCAACCCTCAGCACTGCCTGGACCATGGCACTCCCCCCCGCCCCGATTTAGTGCTGCATGGAGTGGCACTCTGGCTGCAGTTCAAAGGGGCATGGGATTCCAGCCACTGCTATTGTGGCAGCGGCAGTAGCTGGAGCCCTGGGTCCCTTTGAATCACAGGCCTTGGGGCAACTGCCCTGCCCCCCCACCCCCGCTCTGCATGCCAGCTCCTAGGTAGGCTGACTAGATATCCCAATTGCATAGGGACAGTCACAATATTTGGGATTTTATTTTATATAGGTACCTACTACTCCCCACACCTGATTTTTCACACTCGCTCTCTAGTCACTCTATTCTCAGGCAATGTTCCTTTTTATTTTTTCCATCCATGTGCAGGATAAATTTTGTTATGTGCACTGAAGCATGTGTGGATGTGCCACCACAAGTAGAAACACATGTTTTTCAACTGTAGGTGCTCTGCTAATCAGCTGGGCAGCATTTGAATCTCTCCTGGGTGGCCGCTTAAGTGCTCAGATTTCAGGGAACACTGCTCTCAGGCCTTCCCTGTCTGGAGGGCTTTCTACTGCATCATGTACTTTCCCCCATCTGACTCAGGGCCCTGCAGGAATCATCTTGTCCCCTGTATCTGCAGACTTACACTGCAGTTCCCATCTCTTGGCCTCTTCTCTGCTGCTGCACCTTCCTGCTCTTTTTATCTTGGGATCACTTGATTCAACTCAGATGTGTTTTATTCTGTACCGATGGCTGGCTTCGCTTCAAGCTATCCAGCCCATGGGGCAAATCACCCCATTACAGAGGAATTCCCCAGCCCATAGGTTCTGAGAGTGCTATAAAGGCAACATATTAACATATAGAAATGGAGAAACCATCACATAACATTAAATTGCTGTTTTTGCAGTACTTGCAACACCTACAGATTTGGGAGTCAAACAACTGAATGACTTGCACATGTAGATTTTGGAGGAAACTGTATCTAGCACTCTTTCCTCACCTGAGAGTCACTTTGTCATAGTTCAGTATGGTGTAAGGCAGTGTTTCTCAAACTGTGCTCCGCGGAGCCCCAGGGCTCTGCGAGACATCTCCAGGGGCTCCGCGAGGTTGACAAACTGGAAACATCGATAGGTACAACACATACAATCAGTGGACCGCTGGGGCGCCGCATAAATTTTTACACATGTAAAGGGCTCCGGAGCCCAAAAAACTTTGAGAACCACTGGTGTAAGGAAAAAGGATCAACTTAAAAAAACACCCTTGGTATGATGGCAATGGCAGGAATACAGAGTTCTAACCTGTTATTTCGTTAATGTAAGTTTTCAGGGTAAGAAAGAGTCCGTTAACACAGTTAATTGGGATCAATTGGCTTCATTACTCATCTTCTACTAAGATCCTAAAAAGTAGACTTAATCTAAATCCAATTTGGCTGAACAAATTCAATTTCTAAGTCAATGCTGGGTTTTTAACATTTATTTTTGAATATGGCCCATTTGTCATGTAAAAAGAAATGTTCTCCACGTTCCAAATGTTTATTCTGCAAATCTGCCTACTGGTGGAGACAATTTCACTGAAGCACTGTACTGTAAGTTTTAGTGTTGTAACAGTAGTAGGTTTTTCAAGTCTAATGTAGAATGCAATAGAGAAACATGTGTGATATTTTTTAGTTTTCATTTGGGCACATGTCCTTCTGCCAGCTTACTATTATGGACATTAATTTACTCAATGGAATAATGAGCTCTGCAGTGCTGTTCAGTTCTGATTTAGCAGGCAGTTTTGTGATAAAATCATTAGTGATTCTATATTTTCTCAGGAGATGTGAATTCTATAATGTAAACTGTCCATATCATACTTATGTTCCCCTGGATAGTGTGCTAAGGAGATGCAAAAGCATGATAGGGCTATTTTTAAAAACATTTTAGCACTTGAGGGTTTTCATTAAGTTTTTATTTATGGGCTTTGTTGCAAAAGCACGATAGAGCTATTTTTAAAAACATTTTAGCACTTGAAGGTTTTCATTAAGTTTTTATTTATGGGCTTTGTTGCAGTTATGTCATTGGTACCTGTGAAGTTGCCTGATATTTTCCCTGTCCTTTATCTCTATCCAGAAGAATATTGTTGCTGAACTTTGTGAGAGAAGTAGCACTGTCAGTTTACCAAAGAGTATCGTAAAGCAAAACAAAAAATATTTGCATAACGTAATTTTTATTTAATGGACCTAATCTTAATACCATCATTGAAACAACATTTATGGTGACTTCACAGAAAGAAGCATCAGGCTCTACCTGCATATTATAATAATTATGTTATATCTTTATACATTTGATCCATTATAACCTTGCTACCCTCTGTGTTTTTCTTAAACTGCAAGTGCCAAGACATAAACTTCTTCCATATTTCTTAGGGATCCACATTCCAGCTATCTCTCAGAAATCAGCCACTTTCTATAAAAACTGTACACTTAGAAAAGACCCTTTTTGACTGAAAAAATTGAGGGAAATAGCTTCATATCTTAAAATTGTTTCAATGTTTAGGTCTCTTGATAATTGAAAATAATGTTTACACATTTAATGGGCTTTAAATTATGAAAATAATGGCGACCCCAATACAAACAGACCGGGCTCTGTACTAATATTCATGCTGTTTTAAAGCAGCAGTTCTAGAGTCTGTATCAGTGGATAGGACAATTCCTGAAAGCACCTCAACAGTTGAGACACCTGAGTTTTCCCCCTGTCGATCTCCCTCAACTCCACGACATCTCCGCTACCGTCAGGCCGGAGGTAAGAAACGTTACCGTGGAAGGAAACTGTTATGTATTTCCAATTCTTTTTTTAATCTCCTGCAAAGATTATTTTCTAAATAATGTGGTTCATTTGTGTTTCTGGTCATTTCTCAGATGTAAAAAAGCCAGCAAAATGTGAGTAACAGTACTCTAGTTAATTGGCATATTAACAACAAGAGAATGTACAGCATCTGGGAGCTAGGAAGTGCAGAAATGATCTGTAATATCTGGAACAGGATATATCTTAGTACAGGAATAATACTGATTCAGTCCTATTCTTATATGAATTCTAAAGATTTTGACAGTTCTTAGGAGCTATTATGGGGGTACATTTTGGGTACCATATGTGATGATTAGATGCCCATCTCCCATTATTGTTCATGAGAAACGACTGTGTCTGTTCCTCCATGTGTGGCACTGAACATCTACAGATGGTCTCAGATTATTCATTCCAGTATGTGAGTAAATCGCTCAACTGAAGATGAAAGGCAAGAGGTGGATCATCTAATAGCTCTCACATGGCTCTTTTGAATTGTTACCAGAACTACTTGCTGTGTCCATAAGTATTTAGAATGTTGCTCTTTCTTGAAATCTAGATTGTAAGACAACTATTTTCTGTTTGGTATGACCTCCCCCCTCAATCCAATCCACCCCATAATCACTAATAATGTATGAAAACATTTTATAGTAAATTTAAGCCAACACTAAACTTTATTTACTGGCATGGTTTATGGTTGTGTGTTTCTATTTTTGGTTTGAAAACTCTAGAAATACAAAGCAAAACCATTTGAATGGAAATCAGAGGAGATGATCAAAAAACTTCATGCAAAGTGATACCAGTAAAGTTTGCAAAGCTCTGCTAATTTTAGTTAACCAGGAAAGAATCTTATATCTTGTTCAAAATATACCCATCTAGAATTGACACCATTCCAGACTTCAGTTTTGCGGGTTTCACCCATATTAGCAGTCTCATCACTTGTTTATTCCTTTAATATCAATTTTTACTTTGCTTGGGCTGGCTGTTAAAAATTATGTGATTAGGAAGTAAATTAACCATACCCATTATTACTTTGGCACCATTTTTTTAAGCTGTTCAATCATAACTTTCATTTGGTTTGAGGAGGCTGTGAAGGCTAGGACTATAACAGAGTTTAAAGAGAAGCTAGATAATTTCATGGAGGTTAGGTCCATAAAAGGCTATTAGCCAGGAGACAGAAATGGTGTCCCTGGCCTCTGTTTGTCAGAGGCTGGAGAAGGATGGCAGGAGACAAATCGCTTGATCATTGTCTTCGGTCCACTCTCTCTGGGGCACCTGGTGTTGGCCACTGTCGGCAGACAGGCTACTGGGCTAGATGGACCTTTGGTCTGACCCAGTACGGCCGTTCTTATGTTCTTATGGTTTGATTAATTTTTTTCTTCACATTGGCACCATTATACACTTTGATAAACAGCATTATTTATTATTGTGTTCTGGTGATAAAAATATATATTTGTCATTTAATTTTATATTTTTGTATCTATTACAGAATTTCTTTTCAGTGAGGACATATAAAATATGCACATAAGTAGGCATATTTACGTAAAGTATTGTATATTCAGTATTTACTCTGTGTGTTGGGGAATTGGACAATATGAACATTGATATGCTTTTGAGTTGTTGACCTTTATTTGTCTGTTCCCTTACAGCACAGACTGCAGATAACAGCCACTGTTCTGTTTCTCCTGCTTCTGCCTTTGCTATTGCTACAGCTGCAGCAGGCCATGGGAGTCCACCAGGTGAGAATAATTTAGTGCAAGAAAAACTCAACAGGTAAAGCTGTCCTACAGGCATGTTCACTCCAGTTTTAAGTAGTTACTGTTTTGTTCCTTTTATCCCCTGGGTATTTGATTCCCTGGAATAATCAGGTTTCCATTCTGAGTGGATATTCCATTGGGAGCTGTGGATGATTAGGACATACTAGATATACTTGACAGTATTGAAGAAAGAGGATGAAACAGGTCTCATTTTCCATCTTTTTGTGTAGGATTTATGTGCTATGTAATTGACAGACTGTAAGTAGGTCTGTAAATTCCACAAGAAGAACTCTGTGGTCTAGTGATTAGATGAAATATTGTAATTCAGGAGTCCTAGGTTCCATTCCTAAATTCATTATTGCCTTACTTTGTGGCCTTGGGCACATTTCTTAACTTTTCTGAACTAAATTTTATACTGCATAATGTAAGTGTAAATCTAGAGTAGCCCCACTGAAATCAATGTAGTTACTCTAGATGTACGCTGGTGTAACCAAGAGTGAGTTTGTCTCAGTGTTATGGTTTATCTAGCTGTAAAGTACTCGCTGCTTCCTTTGCAGAGTACTAACATATTCTGTTTGTAAGCCACTTTGAAATCCTGGGCTTAAAAGCAATAATACAGAAACCACTGAAATCAGTGATATTGTTTCCACTGATTGCAGTACACTTTAGATCAGGTACTAATGTGCAAACTATGATGGTTTGTTTGATCAGAGTTACTTGTTCAAAGTCTTCTCACATTGAAAAGAGAATACACTTCCCATTAAATTAATTTCTCTGATGAATATTGATTGGCTTCTCTACATTATAACTGTTTAATCTCCTTCTATGATTTTTGAAAACTGTAAACTGGCTATATTCAGTTTCATGACCATTATGAGCCTGACACACAGAGATGCTGCTGGACATCAGCATGTTCTTTGGAAATAGAAGTGTTCTCTGCCTCTCAGTACCCGTTCCTACATTTCTGCTAGACAAAGGAACATACTTTTAAAAAAATCCCCAAAATTGTTCTCAAAATACAAAGATATCCCACTAAAACCATTATAAGTAAATCTCACTTGTACAGCCAATTGACTAGGTTTCTTATTTTAGCGTCTGTATTATAAAAGAAAAATATAAGAAAGTAAAATGTAAACCATACAATAAAATGTGTATGCTTATCTCAGCCAATATTGTTCATATGTAGATTTTTTATATTCTTGTTAGCTTCATTGTTCCCTGTTCAAAGTCCTGCTCAAAGTCCCAATATTTTCATGATGCTAAATGCTACAAGGGAGGATGTGGACAAATTGGAAAGAGTCCAGAAGAGAGCAACAAAAATGATAAAAGGTTTAGAAAACTGGACCTATAAGGAAAGGTTGAAAAAACTGGACATATTCAGACTCGAGACCTAATAAGTCTTCCAATATGTTAAGAGCTGTTATACAGAGAATGGTGATCAATGATTCTCCATGTCCACTGAATGTAGAAAAAGATGGGCTTACTTTTTAGTGAGAAAGATTTAGATTAGTTACAAGAAAAACTTCTAATGAGAAGGGCAGATAAGCTCTAGAATAAGCTACAAAGAGTGGTGGTGGAGTCCCCATCTCTCAGGCATTTAAAAACAATTTGGACAAATGCCTGCCAGAGATGGTCCAGTCTTACTTGGTCCTGCCACAATATAGGGAGCAAGACTCGATAACTTCCCTTGCAGCTCTGTTTTTCTGATTCTTCCCCCCTTGGTGTGTATTCATTCTGACATATCCTGTAATTATATGACCATATAATATTTTTTTCCACAGGATTTCTGCCTCATTTAGTACACAGGTTGGGCAATGCTCTATAAATGAGTCAGGATTGTGTTGTAGTGAATGAGGCTGTTGTGTGTAGGATTCCAGCTTCATTTGCTGCAGCTATCGGAATGTGTGCAATGAATGAGAAAAAAGGGAGTATTCTTCTGCAAACAATTAAGGTGCTGGTATCATTAAAACAAAACCAAACCCAATAAAAACAGCAATGAAAAGTTCTAGGTGCCTGAAATATGAGTCATTACTGCTTCCTTTTTAGTATAGTTCCTACAGCTGTTAGAGGGTGTCACAGTGAATGGGAGCTTGCATTTGCAGAATTGTATTCATACTGCAAAACATTTTGCACCTTTTGTTTGGTATTATTGAACCACAACACAGCAAAATTATGGGGTTTTCACTCAGGAAGCAAAAAGGCAACAGAGGTGGTAACATCTTTCTTTTTTACTTGTTCCTGTAGTTCAGGAAAGATTCCTTTGGTTTTGACTTTGATCACATGTGGTGCACTAGCATTACGGTGGTTCAGTATATTAAAACTTTATGCCTAACTTCAGTGCCAGGCAAATATCTTGAAAATTTAGCAAAGGGATAGGAATAAACAGTTTTCACAGTGGAGCAAAGTAAATAGTGCTGTTCAACATATTCATAAATGATTTGGGAAAAAGGGTAAACTGTGAGGAAGTAAAATTTGGAGATGATACAGAATTATTTAAGATAGTTGAGTCAAAAGCAGGCTGCAAAAAGTTACAAAGGAATCTTACAAAACTGGGTGGTTGAGCAACAAAATGACAGATGAAATGCAATGTTAAAACATGCAAAGTAATGCACATTGGAAAATGTAATCCCAACTATACATACAAAATGATGGGATCTAAATTAGCCACTACCATTCCAGAAGGACATCTTGGAGTCATTGTAAATAGTTCTCTGAAAATATCTGCTCAGTGTACAGCAGCAGTAAAAACTAACAGAATGTTAGGAACTACTAGGAAAGGGATAGATAAAAAATACAGAAAATAACATAATATCACTATATAAATTCATGGGATACCCAGACCTCAAATACTTCATGCACTTTCTGATCATCCAGTCTCAAAAAAGATGCATTCAAATTCGAAAAAATACAGAAATGAGTAGGGGAAAGGAACAGCTTCGATATGAGGAAAGATTAAAAAGACTGGAAAATAGGCAACTTGTTATGATAGAATGATATGACACAGATGTATAATATCATGAATGGGATGGAGAAAGTGAATAAGGAAGTTTTAATTACTCCTTCACATAACACAAACACTGGGGTCACCCAATGAAATTAATAGGCATCAGGTTTAGAATAAACATAAGGAAATAGCTCTTCATACAACACACATTCAACCTGTGGAACTCCTTCCAAGGGTGGTTGTGAAGGCTAAAAGTGTAACTGGGTTCAATAAAGAATTAGCTAAGTTCATGGAGAAGAGGTCTATCAATAACTATTAGCCAAAATGGTCAGGAATGCAACCACATGCTCTGGGTGTTGCTAAACTTTTGACTGCTAGAAGCTAGGACTGGATGAAAGGGGAAAGATTACTCCATAAATTGTCCTTTTCTGTTCACTCCCTCTAAAACATCTGGCACCAGCCACTGTCAAAAGACAGGATACTGAGCTGAATTGCAATAATTGCTCTTACCTACTATGGCCATTTTTATGATCTTGTGTTCTATCACTGTTTTATGCTAACTTTATTTCTCTTATCAGAGGGATAACTGTGTTAGTCTGGATCTACAAAAGCGACAAGGAGTCCTATGGCACCTTTATAGCCTAACAGATTTATTGGGGCATAAGCTTTCGTGGGCAAAGACCATCTGATGAAGTGGGTCTTTGCCCACGAAAGCTTATGCTCCAATAAATCTGTTAGTCTATAAGGTGCCACAGGACTCCTCGTCGCTTTATTTCTCTTATCTCTCTTCTTAATCCCTTATAATTTGTGTTGGTTTTACTGTTGTTGATCATGTCTTATTTTTAGGATAGATACCATTGTTACAACAGTAATAATTATTCCACTGTTTAGTCTTTAAATCTCAGTATATGTTAATCCTTTTTTTTTTTTGGTTCCTTATGTTCAAGGAAATAGACATATTTCTTTATTATTCATACTGTGCAATAGACGTTCCTGGCACCATAAAGATAAATAAAAATATAGGCCCTGCTATACTATACGTAAGGTGCTCACAATATATAATAGACATTATCCTTCAAGAGATGCCTATTAAGGTGAGGGAGAGGAGTATGCAGGAATAAGGCTTACAACAATAAAGGAGCATGACACATGTTTAATTGTGAATTTGAGTTTTTAAAAAAATATTTGATATACAATAATTCCTCATTTAACACTATAGATATGTTTCAGAAAATGATTGTGTTAAGTGAAAACGTGTTAATGCGGGGTCAGTTTTCCCATTGAAAACAATGGAAAAGGTGGGGGTTGCGTTTCAAGCGGTGGTGTCTGTTGGGACCTGGTCATAAGGTTGGGGGAGAAAGGGGACTGGGTTACAGCAGGGAGGGGAGGTGTTTGGCTCTGGGGAAGGGAAGGAAAGGGGAGGAGAGGGGAGGGGAGGGGGATTGGGTTGGGAGTATGCCCCTGTGACGGGTCTGCCGGGACCCGCACTGTGTTCGGCGAGGGGGGTCGCCGGGGAACGGCGTGGCGAGCGGCGAACCCTCCGCCACAACCCTCTGCCGCTTTGCAGGGAGGCAGGGGAAGCCCTGAACAGCCTCTGGTGACCAGCCGGCTGGGGAAACCCAGCCACCGGCCTGCAGTTGGGGGCGGAGGAGAGGAGGCAAGGCGTCCGGCAAGGGGGAGTCAGCGGGGAATGGTGCGGCGAGCAGCGAATCCTCTGCCGCTTTGCAGGGAGGTGGGGGAAGCCCCACGCAGCCGCCAGCAACAGGTCAGCTGGGGAAATCGTGTTATTCCAGGGATGGTCGTGTAATTCAAAAAACGTTCCCGAAAAAAAATCGTGCTATCATGCAAATGTGTTAAGCGGGCACGTGTTAAGCGAGGAATTACTGTATTGAAATTGGGGGAAGAGCTGGGAATATCAAACTAAGTAGTTTGATGAGGGGTTTAGGGGAAGAGAATGAAGTTCCAAGACACCAGGGTTAAGGAATTTGTTCTAAACTTGGGGGAAGCATGGGAAAATCAGCGTTGCATGATAAGGATGTTAAATATCAGTTAATTGAATAGTCGATTAACCTTATGAATTCTTATCAGTTAGTCAACTATTCTATAGTCCCCAGGGGCAGGGCTGGCAGCCAGTGCACTCCGATCCCACTCCCAAGGAGCCCCCTGCCACTCTGTGCTGCTACCTCTGTATCAGAGGCAGCAGCATGGGGTGCCAGGCAGGAGCTGCTCCATAAGGGGAGCCAGTTTAAAAACTAGCTCCCCTCACAGACTGGCTGATACAGAGGCAGTAGTGCAGGGTGACAGCAGCCCCTGTCCGGGGGGGGCGGGGTCTGAGCTCCCGGACCCGGCACAAGCCAAAACTGAGCCAGGTTGCCTACCTGCCTGGCTCCTAATCACTTAAAATGCAGAGCTGCAGCAGGGGTAGGTCCTGGACCTGTCGCAAGCCAAGACTGAGTTGGGCTGCTGGCCATCTTGTTAGCGGGGATGCTACAGTTGATTCACATCCTCGTGGGATGGACTAAGGTCCTCACTACTCGGATCTATCACCGGTCGTAATATCAGTAGATTTTAGGCGCAGTCAATAAAAACTGGCAAGTGGTTAAAGTTAAACAACAGGACTATATTGTAGGGCAAATTTAAATAACATACATCGAATAACCATGGAGGGCAGTCCTCCTATGGTTACCCCTAATAATAATTACCAGAGTCCTCGGCGCAAGCAGGACGATGGTGATGATGCTGGTGACCTCAAGCCTCTGGCTGATTGAGAGCCTCGGGCGAGGAACAACCAGGAGTCCCTCGGTGACAGGGTTGTTGGTCAGGCGATCTCAATCCTTAGGCTAATTTGAAGCCCTTGGAGAGGAACAGCCTGTGCGATCCCTCGAAGCGCTGAGGAAGATTGCGAAGACGGCCGATCTACCTTCCGCAGATGCGTTTGGTCTTCGGTCCTCTTCCTGCTCTTCAGTTGCGGCCGGAGCAGACGATGGACGCTAGACTCTAATAATCTTATCCTATCTAACCTAAAAGAAAACCCTAATCTAATCACCGACGCACCCGTCGAACAGACGCGATGACGGCCGATAAGCGGAACCGCGACGCAGCCTGCCGAACAAGCACGACGACGAAAGCTAAACTACTCTAAAATACTAGACTAGCTAACTAAACCTAACACTACCTAAAAAGAAAGAAACAAAGCCTTCCGCCCTGTTTAATTTTTAAAGACTTTATTAGACCTCATGCATTCTCTTGACCTAGGACTAAGATTAGGACCTCTCTCACTCTCTTACACTATACCTAACCCGACGCACATATACCCGACGCCACACCAACTGTTGCGTGGTACAGGCTTTTATAATAAGGGCTCATGAATATTCATAATATTTCACTTCAAATCAATTGGCTCATTCAAAAATGCTAATTTACATAGCTTTACAATGATTGGCTAAGGAGAATCATAACAAGCGCATACATTATTTTTCAAACTCCAACAGGTAAGTTGGTAGATGTGACATACGTGAGCTACGTGCCAAAACATTTTGTCATTATGGTAACTTTACAATGATTGACAACCTCATTGATTGACATTTGATCTTAATTCATTCTAATGCTCCCCTTTCTGTTTTCTTTACATAGGATGTCCAGATAACGTATGAACTCAGGCTTTACATTTTTCATATTTGCTCTTATTAAAATACAATCATAGTAATAATAATAATAATAATAATAATAAAGACATTTCATATACGTAAAATTCTGCGTACAAGCTGGCTAAAATATTTACTGGTGGTGAGGGGAAGAAAGGGGAAGAGGAAATGCGTGTGGTCTGTAGCATTAACCGATAAGCTTTTCTTTACTGGTTAATCAGTTAATCAACTACACGATTACATCCCTATTTCTTGAGGGAGAAGGCAGACATCTAGAACAATAACAAGGTTATATAAAGTGGGAAAGTATGAGGCTGAAGCCATGGAAAATGGAACTTGTTCAGGCCCCAGAAAAAGAGGACAAGGAATTTATAGAGGAATGGAAGCCAGTATAGGGTTTTAAGGAGGTGATAAGAAGGTTGGAGAAATTTGCTTAATAGTAGAGGTTTTGGCAGTGTATTTTAGATAGACTTGAGGTGTGCAATGTAGGTAGTTGTGAAGAGACTGCAATATCAAGATGAGAGATAACAAGGGAGTGGACAGAGTTTTTGGAAGTGTGGTAAAAGGGAAGGGGAGGATTTGACGCACATTTCAGAGGAAAGAGAAGTAGGTAGTATCAACCAGCTGAATGTGTGGTGAAAAGTAGAGAGGAGATTGAATAAGAGCTCATCTACACTTAACATGCTACTGCAGCTGCGCTGTTGTGACACTTTCTATTCCAACGGGAGGGTGTCTTTTGTTGGTGTAGGTAAATACACCTCCCATAGAAGCAATAGTTAGATTGATGGAAGAATTCTTTCTTTGACAAAATACTGTCTTAGGCTAACTTAACAACACTGCCCAAGGCGGTGGATTTTTCATATCCCTGATCAACGTTGTGAAACCAGTCTAATTTTCCAGTGTAGACCAGGCTTAAGACACCAAACTGCAAAACAAGGTGACTGGAAGGATAATGAAGTAGTGAACAATGGTAAATAAGTCCTTTTTTTCCCTACGTCTTTTCTCTTTTTTCATTTTTAGAAGGCAGTGTGGTTTGGAGGAGTGAACACATGGGTGGGACTCAGAGGGTCCTACATTCTAGTCCCGGATCTGCCACCATGGGTAGGTCATTGCATCTTTCTGTGTTTCCCTAGCTGTAAAATGAAAATAATAATACGGGTATTTACTCATTTATGATCACAAGGATTTATTAGTTAATATCTGTACAAGTGCCCAGAGAAGGCAAAGCACTGTACAGATGCTTAGTAGTAGTATTTGTGTGTATGAAGTATTATTATTCCAGTGTTAATATGTGTTGGGGATTTCAGAATTTTCCTTTTTTTTTAATTTCTGGAGTTTTTTTTTCCAGAGTTTCTGTTTTTTCCTCCTCAGCTTATTATTTTATGTTCTATTTTTCTCTATGGCACATTGATCGTCAAATTTTTCTTTGATACAGTAAGAATATCACACAATTATTTTTAAAGAAGAAAGATACGTTTGAGTGTATGTTAGCGGAAGATGTACACTCTGTTTGGCAATATACTTTTTGATGCAGTAAACATCTAGGTTCCCTATAGAACAATAGAAGATATTCACAATAGAATTAAAATCTTTAATAATGTTGATTTAGCTGATGCAGATATAGCCAATTAAGCAGGTAAGCTGCTCTGCTGTGACAAGGATTTGTTTTAAACAACATGACAGAGAAAAAATATTAACATTAATAATGGAGTCGTTTATCTTTAAATCATTTCTACCTAGCATAGGTAATAGAGACCTTGTTCTGACAAAATATAAATTTTGGGCCAAAATCGTTCTGTCTTCTCCCCACTATATGTTTTGCATTTTTCTGCAGAGCTGGTTTCAGTGGCTTCAACAGAAATATTGGGAATATTTTGAGACATGCGCTCATTCCTACTTGAAGGAAACCAGGCGAACTAGAAATCATACTAGTACATTGTTTTGGGATTTTGAGTCTTAACAAGTTTGGATACATTCAAATATACTGAACGTAAAATGAGCTGAACATATATGCTTATCTCAGCCAAATTGGTTCACATGTAGGTTATGCATATTCTTGTTAGTTTCATTTTCCAACTTTCAAAGTCTTCCAAGTTGCATAGGCCAGTGGTTCTCAAACTTTAGCAACTCATGGCCCCCCATTTTGATTTCAAATTTTGGGATCCCTTACCTGCCCCTTTTCAAAGGTCCAGTCCTGCCCCCAGGTTGCCCCTTCCTCCCTCCTTCTGTTGCTCTCTCTCCCCGACCCCCACTCACTGCCACCAGGCAGAAGCAAGGGGCTGGCATGTTGGAGTGATGTGAGGGCTGCAGCTGGGTGCTGGGCTCTGGGGTGGGGCCAGGGATGAAGGGCTTGTGGTAGAGCAGGGGGCTCTGGGCTGAGACAAGGAATTAGGACCCAGGGAGGTAAGGGCTCTGGGAGGGAGGTTGGGTGCAAGATGGAACTGCAGGATGAGGTAGAGGGGTGGGGCACAAAAGGAGGCTCAGGGTCCTGGCAATGCTTACCATGTCTCCCACATGCTGCCATCAGGTTCTTGCAGTCCCTAGGGGCATGGGTGGCCAGGGAGGCTCCATGCGCTTCCCTCACGCGTAGAGGCACTGCCCCCTGCAGCTCTCATTGGTTGTAGTTCCCAATAAATGCAGTCAACTCACTTTGAGGTGGATTATGATATTTCAGAATGTACAATGAAAGAGCCACCTGAACCTCACTCTGAGACAAATCAACGGAAAACTGGGGGCTGTTCAGTTTTCATTTTTATCAACACACCTAACAGAATCTAAATGTTCTGTATCTTATTGTCCATGGTGTCAAATGTAATCTGTGAAAGAGGCCTAATTCCATTTTGAATTATGGTCTTTGACCCTGGTGTACAAAATTAGGGCCATATACTACCCTCCATCCGTAGCAAATTTCTTATTGATAACGGAGTATGAGGCTAGAATATGGCCCTTAAAGACCAGAATATGTAATAATTAAACTTTTAGGGTAGTAGAATTGGTTTTATATCAGAATCACTCAGTTGGAGCAGAATGTAATGCTACATATTTTTAGGATTATTTTTGTGTCTCTCTTTTTATTTGGCCCATTTGTATATACAGTTTCCTAAACTGTGCACATAATTATGATAATTGCATAATGTTGTCATATCACTGGGCATTATTTGAACTTCTGGCTTCTAAAGTGCCAGTGTTAACCTTATAATTCATTGTTCAATTGAGATGAGTGGGGGAGGTTTACATCTGAGAGGTCTTGTTTCAGGTGGCTGGAAGCATATCAAGACAATTTAACATGAGTTTTGGCTTGTTCACACTTAACTCTTTTTGTAACCTTTCCTTCAGCAATAAAACCTAGAAATTTACTTTGAAATTGTATGTCTGTAGAAATGAAGTCTCTCAGAAGGAGAGATCCATTTTCTGAGGTGGATGTTTGACGCTGCAGTTACAATTAGTCTTGTTTGATTCACATTGCAGTTGTTAGCAAACTTCTATTTGTCTAAAAGTAATGATTCACAATTCAGTTAGATTTACATATTGTTCCACTAAATAGCATTTAGGTTTTTCCATTCTGGTAAACTAATTGAGCACAAACTCATTAAGATTAACCATATTATTAAATGTGTACAATTGGCATAATAAAGTTTAACATAATTTTTGAGTGTTATTCAAGCTCTTTCAGGTTGTGACTGGCATTATTATTCAATGATAATGAAACCACTAGCTATCTCCCTAACGTGATAATATTTTTGTCTTATTTTGTTTGTTCTGGCATAAGAACTAATTTTAGCAATTGAGTGACACAGCTTTTGCTAACTGATCCAAAAGAGAGCCTCTGAAGAGAGTAATTTGTGTATAAAATGAGTGTATCTAGAGGGGACATGTTAGCTTTATATATTGCTGCCAGATGCATTCAACCTGTTAAAATTCAAGTGCATCTAGAGATGTGCATACAGACTTCTGAAGATGCATGTCTCCAAGGGCATGTCTAAACTATGGGTTTTTTCAAAAGAGGATATGCAAATTCCCATGGAATTCCATGGGAATTTGCATATCTTCTTCCGATCTCACTTTCAAAAGAGGATCTTTCAAAAGTGAAAGTAGTCTGGACGCATTTTTTGGGGGGAAAAACCCTTTTTCAAAAAAACAGCGTAAACCTCCTTTTTTAAGGAAGAGTGGGTTTTGTTTTTTTTTTCGAAAAAGAGTTTTTTTTCCGAAAAAAAACCCGTGTCCAGACTACTTTCACCTTTGAAAGAGCCTCTTTCAAAAGTGAGATCAGAAGAATTCCCCAGGAATTTGCATATCCTCTTTAGAAAATTCTACATAGTCTAGACATAGTCCAATAGACTGCATTGATTTCTCAGTTGTAGATCCTGTATTGCATCAAATTCCATAGTTTCTTTGAATATGTGCAGTATTTCACAAAATCTGAGCATACTTCACTGCATGCCAACAGGGTACTTTTTTCCCACTATACCTGCTATAGATAGATGAAAAATATAATTTCCCTACATTGGGGGAAATTTTAGGAAGTAAAACATTTCCTTGCTACCAAGCAATAGTGACAGTGTGACACTGCACCACCAGGTTGTATCACATATGGGTCCTACATCAGTCATTGGGGAAATTAGTAAACTGGCTGATGTAAATTATAGACATTATTTTTATATTGTGAGAGAAGAGACAGCAAATGATTTGCAAACTCTTCCAAATCTTGTGAGGAAATTATTATTCTATATGGTTGGGGCTCTGTATGGATGGTCTACAGTGGTCAAATGTCCACATGATACATGGAACTTAAGTGTTATAGTGAATAAATTAGCATTCTAATCATTTCCATGTTTACGTGAAAATCTTGCTCTATAGAGACAAAGAGGATCTTTGTTCATATAAACAAGTGGGGTTTTATTTTTCTAGTATTGTGCAAAAATATTCATAGCCAAACTCAAACCAGAAAATATTGGTCTTTTTCCAGTTAGTCTTTGGTATGCTGGCATAAATGTTGCTATTATGTGAGAGTAATGACAGTAAGTTTGCACTTAAAAATTGCTTCATTTATGCCAGTATACCAAAGACTAACTGGAAAAAGACCAATATTTTCTGGTTTGAGTTTGGCTATGAAGTCCTTTCTCCTTAGCAGAAGAGCTGTGTGAAACCTTTATCTTTTGTAAATCCTGGCCTCAAAAAGAAACAACAAAGATCCCATGTTGCCTATATGTATACTATGGGATTGCTACTCATGAGTAAGGGTGCATCTAGACTACATGGTTCCGTCAACGGAGCCATGTAAAATAGTTTACTCGACATAGTCAATGAAGCGGGGATTTAAATAATCCCCGCTTCATTAAAATAAAAATGGCCGCCGCGCTGTGCCAACAATCAGCTGATCTGGCACAGCGCAGCAGTCTAGACATGGCACGGTCGACAAGGGAAGCCTTTGTCAATCGCTTCGGTAAACCTCGTTTCCCGAGGCATACTGGAGCGGTCAACAAAGGCTTCCCTTGTTGACCGTGCTGCATCTAGACTGCCGCGCTGTGCCCGATCAGCTGATTGTCGGCACAGCGTGGCGGCCATTTTTATTTTAATGAAGCGGGGATTATTTAAATCCCCTCTTCATTGACTATGTCGAGTAAACTGCTTTACATGGCTCCGTTGATGGAGCCATGTAGTCTAGATGCACCCTGAGTGTCATGATTATGTCATGCAGGCCATCTGTGATGAGTGGGAAGGTGCTCTTAACTTTAACCTTATTTTGTTCATGTTGTAGGTTCCTAAGTAGGGATTGCCAGACCAGTTAATTTAATTAAGAACTGTTGTCTTCCCCTGAGCTAACAAACAAACCCACTAACAAAATCAAGCTCAGACCACATAGCTTTGGGAGTTCTGAAATGTTTAAAAGTGTTTGTGTTTTTTTGTTTATTTTTTAAAGGCTGGTTCTAGCCGGAAACTAACAGTATGAGTGTTAATAATCTCATGGAACATGTTTTCAAGAGATTCCCAGTCCAATTGTTCAGATTCAGCTGGTTTGGATAAACATCCAGACCTGATCACTGAACCTTTTGGATTTCACCATCTTGATTTACAACTTCCTAGTGGAGCTGGGTGAAAAATATTTGTTGAATAATTTGACAGCTAATATTGTCTTCTGTTAAAAAATTTATGACAAATGATCAGTTATATATTATTCACCTAGTTCTGTTGCCTGATGAATTTATGGGGTGTGGATAATGAGGGTTTGCACATTTAGAACTTAAAAAGTCAGGGAATGCAAATGTTAAGATTCTAATAGCAATGACCAGTCAACTGCAGTGAATATTCTGTGTTTTTATGGTATTCTAGAATCCCGGTAGTGATGCCACAGTTAAAGTTAGAACTTCTTTTGCATTATACATTGGATTTTGACAACCCGCCCTCAATGTCTTTTCCCCTGATATGTGCATGTGTTGTCTTTTTCCAAAGGATAATTTTATGGAAAATCAGGAGTGAAATGAAAATAGAGATAAAAATTAATTTGTTTGAATCTGTCTTCTAATCCAGCATCCATGAACATTATTCCTTTTCCCTTGACATTCACCTACTGTGTGATGAATTTGAATAAGCTTCTATTTTTTATTCCTGAATCAGGAACAGTTTGAATTTAACAAAACTGTTGTTTAGCAATTCTAGATATCTCAATGGCTAAATGAACCTCCCTGTGCAGCTTCTGTAAAGTAGTAACTTTGAATTAAAATTATAATTATAATTGGAAGAGAACATTGAAGTTCACCTTTGTAACAAATAACACATTCTGCTGTCATACCAGTAGCCCCACTACATGTGTGAATCCTAGTTTGAACTCAAAAACATCATGGTATTATGCAACACATCAGTCAGTTTGAGAAATTAGAAGCCTAGCTCTTTTATAGCTGAGGAAAATATGCCCGAATGCTCTTTGGAGCATAAGCAAGGATTGTTTGGATGCACTTATAATCTCCATGAGTGGCACCCATGATTAGAGAGTTGCAGTTTCTGGCAAATTGCCATTGCTCCCCTCATATAGGCAGTTGGCTTTTCCCTGAAGACAATCTGTATGTATAAGGAAAAAGGTGAGTGCTTTCTGAGCCTCTTCAATAGTTTCCTCACACTTGTCTCATGCAGAGGTGAGCCGCGATGAGCTTTGTGAAGCAGGGAAAAGAAAGAATTTTTCTGTTCTCAACTTGAGATAAAATGATGCCTCTCTAATTCATGTTTATTTATATTATCATAAAGCTGCTTGTTTTATGGGCTGATAATAAAAACATTTCTTGCAGTCTCCCAGTTGGTCCATTCTCTTAGCTATCTGTACCCATAAGATTTTTCTTACTGCTTGTTTTGGAGACAGATGTACTTTATTTAGTGAACTCAACAGTTGTTATTTTAAGTAGTTACAGAAAAGAAGATTCCCCATTTGCCAGGAAGAACCTGTTAACATTTATCATACTTTATGATTGCTGAGGAATGACAGGACAGTATGGCTTAAATAGCATGCTTAAGAACATGCATTTGATAGTAATAACTTAGACAATGATAACTGATTAGTTTAAAAATCAGCAGCTGGCAATCCATTGAAATGCAGGGGTACATCAGCAAGAGAAAAATGTTAGATGATCCCCTAAGACTTAGAGAATTAACAGGACCATATGCAAACATACTTGTCAGACAGTACAACTTCAAGGAAAGTGTCAACTACTTGACATGCTATCACCTTTGTGATTATTCACATAGCATAGTTCAAACATAATTTAAAATAATTGTTGTACTAAATAAAATGTACACAAGATATGCTGTAATTATCACAGATTTGGTTGTTTAATTATTTCCTATTATTCTCTTATCTAAAATACTAATTGTAAACGGGTCTATCTGGTGCCTCGTTGGCACAGCTGTCTCTCCCCCAGTCCCGTGCTCCCGTCACCCTTTTGACTCGCCCTCCGGCGTCCCAGTTTGTCCCACCACCAGTCCGTAGGATTTCTCCTCGTGCGAGAGCCGACTAGCCTCTCAAGGCGGGGAGAGGGGGGTCAGGGCCCGCCCCCTCTCACAGACCCCAGTCCAGGGCCCTAAGGACTTGAACGTCTGTGTCGTCTGGTCCGGCTGGCGGGGCGTCCGCCATAACTCACCAGCCCACAGGCTCCCTCTGCCTGCCCTGGGCTACTTCCTCTCTCCGCTGTCCTTACTGCATCCGAGCCAGTGGGCTTACCTCCTCGTCTTGGATCACATCCGTTGTGGCTCTCTGCTGCGGGGGGGCTCTCTCCGAGCTCCCCCCCTCTCCGGCTGCTCCCAGGGTTTAAATCCCCACGCCGTTTTCCGGCTAAGGGTACTCCACCCCTCCCTGTGGGGGTGTGCTTCCGGCCGGCCAGCCGGCGGGGCCGCATGGTGACGTCACCACCGTCGTGACGTCTGACGGAGCCCCCGGTGCGCCCGGGTGCCCCGCCGTGATAGCTGCCTGGGAACATCCAGCGCACTGCCGGTATGCCACCGCCAGGGCTGCTTGGCCCCCGGATTGTGGCGCGTATGGCCCTGAGGCGCCTGTCTCTGCCCCCCGAGCCGACATCAGCGCGGCCACCGGCGGGACCGGAGTGCGGGGCGCCTCTGCCCCATCACACACCTCCCCCCTTAAGGGTCCCTTTACCCCCTGATCCGAGTCCTCCTCTTGGGCGTCGTTTTGGGAAAAGAAGTCTGCGTTCCCATGCGTGGCGCCCGCCCGGTGGACTACGTCAAAGGCATACGGCTGTAAAGAGAGATACCAGCGCATTATTCGGGCATTTGAGTCTTTCATATTTTGCAGCCACCGCAACGGGGCATGGTCGGTCACGACCGTAAACGGGTTGCCCCATAGGTAGTACTGTAGTATCTCTATAGCCCACTTCACCACCAGCGCCTCCTTCTCTATAGTTGAGTACCTGCGTTCCTGGGGAAACAGCTTACGGCTTATATATATTATGGGGTGTTCCGCCCCCTCCTGCTCTTGGGAGAGGACGGCCCCCAACCCGTCCTCGGAGGCATCAGTTTGCACCAGAAAGGGTTTCTCGAAATTTGGTTGGGCTAGTACTGGTGCTCCGGTCAGTTTGCTTTTGAGCACCTGGAAGGCCTGCTCGCAGGCCTCTGGCCACACCACCTTGTTAGGGCGTGTTTTTTGCGTCAGGTCTGTCAATGGGGCCGCCAGGAACGCGAAGTGGGGTACAAACCTCCGATAATAACTGGCTAGGCCTAAAAATTGGCGGACTTGTCTCTTAGTCGTGGGTGGAGGATATTTCCGCAGCGCCCCTACCTTATCGACTAGGGGTTTCACACAGCCTCGCCCCACCGTGTAGCCTAGATACGTCACCTCCCGTTCCCCGAAATGGCACTTGTTGGGGTTCGCTGTTAGCCCAGCCTCTTGTAGAGTCCTCAAGATGGCCTGGAGTCTTTCCAGGTGTTCTTCCCACGACTCGCTGTATACTATAATGTCATCAATGTACGCGGCTGCGTACTGCTGGTGATCCTTTAATACCTTATCCATCAGCCGCTGGAATGTGGCTGCGGCCCCATGTAAGCCGAACGGCATGCGTACGAATTGATATAGCCCAAAGGGCGTGGAGAAGGCCGTTTTTTCTCTTGAGGTGGCGGTGAGGGGGATCTGCCAGTATCCTTTGCTCAAATCAATTGTTGACAGGTAGCGCGCTTGTCCCAGGCGGTCCAATAGTTCGTCAACCCTAGGCATGGGGTACGCGTCGAAGCGAGATATGCTATTAACTTTCCTGAAATTGATGCAGAAGCATGTTGAGCCGTCGGATTTTGGGACCAGTACAAGGGGACTCCGCCAGTCGCTATGTGACTCCTCAATCACTCCCCACCGGAGCATCTTCTGGATCTCCTCCCTCACTGTCTCCCACATTTTCCTTGGCAAGGGGCGTACAGGGTCCCTCACCGTTTTTCCGGTCTCGGTATCCACGTGATGATAGGCTCAGGTCATTCGTCCCGGTTGATCAGTCAAAACATCGGCGAATTCTTGGAGCAGGCATTCTAATCCCTCTCTCTGTCCCGGCGTCAGCTCGGGGTTCACTCTCGGTTCCGGCGGGGCGGTGTGGTGTGCACCTCCGGGCCCCAGGTCTGTTTCGGGTTCCACGAGGTTCACCATTAGTCCCTCCTGACTCCTCCAGGCCTTCAAGAGATTAACATGGTAAATCTTCGTTTCTCGGCGGGCCCCGGCAAGACATATCTCATAGTCTACCTCCCCCACCCGTCTTACCACCTCAATGGGCCCTTGCCACCTGGCTAACAGTTTAGAGTCTTGTGCGGGCAACAAGAGCAAAACCCGGTCCCCCGGCTCGAAGGTTCTCAGGTGAGCCCCAATATTATAATGGGCCGCTTGCCGGGCCTGGGCCTCATGTTGGTGCAACTGGGCGAAATCCCCCAAAGTTTTTAGCTTTTGCCTTAACTCTAGGATATAGGGGACTGACCCCTTCACCCGCGTCTCCTGTTCCTCCCAGTTCTCCCTCACGATATCCAATATACCCCAGGGTTGTCTCCCATAGAGGAGTTCGAAGGGGGAGAACCCCGTTGAGGCCTGGGGGACCTCTCTCACCGCAAACATTAAGGCAGGTAGTAGGTGGTCCCATGCCCTAGGGTCCTGCTCTACGAACTGCATCAGCATGCTTTTCAAGGTCCTGTTAAATCGTTCTACGAGACCGTCGGTTTGGGGGTGGTACACCGATGTTCGTAACGTTCGTATACGCAACAGCCGGCACAGCTCCGTTATGAGCCGTGACATAAAGTTTGTCCCCTGGTCGGTGAGGATCTCTTTGGGCACCCCAACCCGGGCAAAAATCTTCACCAGCTCCGTTGCCAACACCTTTGCCGTCGTCGTCCTTAAGGGAACGGCTTTGGAGTACCGGGTGGCATAGTCTATAACCACGAGAATATATTGACACCCGGAAGTTGTTTTTTCCAGCGGGCCTACCAGGTCCATGGCCACCCTCTCGAAGGGTATGCTTATAACCGGCAGGGGCATGAGGGGGCCTTAGGAACTCCTTTGGGGCTTACCCACTGACACTCTGGGCACGACAGGCAAAAGTCTTTAACCTCCCTGTAAACGCCTGGCCAGTAAAATCGATGCAGGATCCTGCGCACCATTTTCTCTTAGCCCAAGTGCCCAGCCCAGGGATTGGCATGAGCCAGGCCCATCAGCAGGCGACGGTACCGGGCAGGGATCAATAGCTGCTTAAGGGTCCCGTACTCTTCCACCCCCTCCGTGACCCGGTACAGGCGGTCGCGACATACCTCGAAAAAGGGTCCGCTCCGTCAGTCCCCTTTTCCCTTCTCTGTCTCGCCTCCCTCCCTGGCTGCGGCCCAGGCGTGCTGCAGGGTCGGGTTGTCTCTCTGCTCCTGGACGAAGTCGCCATCCCAGGGTTCCGGGGAGGGCTTGTCGACCGGCGGCTCCATCCTTCCCTGGAGGCCGGACGGCCCCCCTTGGGGGCTAGCCAGGGGGTTGGTGGGTCCCCTGCTTTCTCCCAGCATCCCATCTGCATCCTCTTGACTCCCCCGGTTCCCCCATTCACCCATCACTCGCCGAAATCCTTCCCAGTCGCGCCCGAGGAGGACTGGGTGGACTAACCTAGGAGCCACCACCACGTAGGCCCAGCTCTCGTGAGTCCCATCTATTATCTGGACCCATGCCGTCGCATATCAGTGCACGTCTCCGTGTACACACTGGACCTGTACCGGCGGCCCTCTGGGGCCCAGTGCTCTGATCAGGTCTTCCCTGACGATCGTTTGGCTGCAGCCGGAGTCCACTAGGGCTTCCACCCTTCGCCCTTCGATCACCACCTGTCTTGTGATGCGCGCCTTCTCCCCCTCTTCTTGCGGTTGACCTCCGGCCAGGGCTTGGGCATACGTACAATCCATGTAGGGGCATTCCCGTTGGAAATGCCCCTCCTCACCGCTTTGAAAGCATGCGCCCCTTGTTGGCCCCATCTACCCCTGGGTCGATTCTCCCCCCGCGGGCGGCTGGGGGGTCCAGATGGGGGCCATTTTCCGGGGATTATCCATGCCAGTGCTAACCTCCGGGTTTCAGGCTTCCTGGCTCTGCGAGCCCGGGTGTCTTCGGGGGCCCCTCGGGGCTTCGCCGACCTCGGGGTTTCGCCCTTCGGGGACAGTGGGGGGTGATCCCCCTTTCCTGCTCTTTCGGCCGTTTCGGCGGCCTCATAATCTGTCATGGGGACCACGGCCTCTTCCAATGTCGATGGATGTTGCCTCCTCACCCAGCGTTGGCCCCCTGTCGGAAGGATGTTCAGGAACTGCTCGAGCACCACCTTCTTAGTGACTTGGACCCCCGTCTGCTGTTCCAGCTCCAGCCACCGCCAGGCCGCTTCTCGTAGCCTCTGGACTAGGGCCCTCGGTCGGATTCCTGTGGTGTACCACTCTTGTCGGAACTTTTGCCTATACATTTCGGGGGTGATGCCAAGCTGGTCTAGGACGACTCCTTTAATTTTAAAATAGTGTAGCGCTTCCCGGGAGCCCAAGCTTCTATATGCCATCTGGGCAGGCCCCGTCAGGTATGGGGCCAGTATGGTGGCCCACTGTTCCTCAGGCCGCCTTGCGGCGGTCGCCACGCTCTCAAATGTGGTCAGGAATGCCTCAGGGTCATCCTCAGGCCCCATCTTTGACAGCCTGACCGGGGCCATCGGGAACCCACCTCCTTCGGCTCTCTCCACTGTCACGGCCCCCAGGGTCGCCGTCCGCGACGGCCCGTACTGTTGCCTCCACCGATCCTGCTGGACTTCGAACTGTTCTGCCAGCTCATGCACCAGCTACTTCTGCTGCTCCAGGTGCTGGGTGGAGAGTTGCTGTATGAGCGCGGTCTGTTGTTGCTGGTGCTACCGTTGACTCTCCCTCAGCCACTCCAGCACTTTTGCTGGATCCATCTCGGTGCCTTTGAGTCTTAGATGAGGCAAGGGGAAAACAAAAACAAAGTGCTCCCAACCCCAGTACTCAACCACCGCCCCAGCGCAGGGTGCTCCCGGGGCAATGAACCAAAAGGGGGGGGGTTTGCTCCCCCTCACCCTTTTCCCCCCTTCATTCGGGGTCTTAGAATGCCCACATTCTCCACCACCTGTAAACGGGTCTGTCTGGTGCCTCGTTGGCACAGCTGTCTCTCCCTCAGTCCCGTGCTCCCGTCACCCTTTTGACTCACCCTCCGGCGTCCCAGTTTGTCCAACCACCAGTCCGTAGGATTTCTCCTCGTGCGAGAGCCAACTAGCCTCTCGAGGCAGGGAGAGGGGGATCCGAGCCCACCCCCTCTCACAGACCCCAGCCCAGGGCCCTAAGGACTCGAACGTCTGTGTCGTCCGGTCCAGCTGGCGGGGCGTCCGCCGTAACTCACCAGCCCACAGGCTCCCTCTGCCTGCCCTGGGCTACTTCCTCTCTCCGCTGTCCTTACTGCATCCGAGCCGGCGGGCTTACCTCCTCGTCTTGGGTCCCATCCGTTGTGGCTCTCTGCTGCGGGGGGCTCTCTCCAAGCTCCCCCCCTCTCCGGCTGCTCCCAGGGTTTAAATCCCCACGCCGTCTCCTGGCTAAGGGTACTCCGCCCCTCCCTGCGGGGGCGTGCTTCCGGGCGGCCCGCGGGGCCGCGTGGTGATGTCACCACCGTGGTGACATCACCACCGTCGTGACGTCTGACGGAGCCCGGTGCGCCCGGGTGCCCCGCCGTGATAGCTGCCTGGGAACATCCGGCGCACTGCCGGTATGCCGCCGCCGGGGCCACTCGGCCCCCGGATTGTGGCGCGTACGGCCCTGAGGCGCCCATCTCCGCCCCCCGAGCCGACACCACCGCGGCCACCGGCGGGACCGGAGTGCAGGGCGCCTCTGCCCCGTCACACTAATATACGACAATCCTTTCACACACAGATGATAAATATATTTCAAAATCATTTCTGCACATACAGAGATACAAGCTCCAGGTCTGTATATCTGAGTCAAAGTCCATATTGCTGGTCTGAGGAAATACTTTCCTCAAAATTTTGGAAGTTAAATCTTTATATTTCAAAATGTAAACTTTTTGAAGTGTTTTTTAAGAACGTATTGCATGGGTTGGGGGTAATCTCAGTAATCAAACTCACCTCCATAATACTGCACGCAATTTCAGTTTTGTGAAGAAATAAATAGAAGACCTTTGTGAAAGGCTTGAAGATAATCGAATTGTCAGGAAATTAAATCAAATATGTCCTGGGTTGTGGTATCTTTTTTTTCTCCTCTGCATAGCACAAAAATTCCTTCCTACTATTTAGTAGAGCTCTAAAAGAATTATGCCAGTACATATTTATTGTTAGGACAGTTTTGGACACATAGTCAAGGTGTTCAGCACTTTTGAAATGCAGGACACTTTTATTTTAGTGCCTATATATGGATTTAAGGAAACTTATTTAAAATACCAGATTTGAAAATTTTGGCATGAGTCTTTATTGAAAATAGGTATAATGGAATAAATTCCTAATTCAATATTTTTTTCTCCTGGAGAATGATGGTTCCTCTTTAACGAGTGTCCCTGTGGGTTCTCCACCTCAGATGTCTGGGGCACCACTGTGCCTCTAGCCGGAGAATTTAGTAGCGGTGCCCTAGGTAGGCTGGGCACGTGGGGCAGCTGGCACGTGCCAGTGTGGCTACTCCACATGTGCAGTCAACCATCCCTTCAGTTCCCTCTCTGCCGCCACTGGCTTCAGTCAGAACCAAGAGATGCCCTCCTAATAGTTTGAAAATCTCATTAGAGTTAGTGTTGTTAGTTTTTGTAGTTATTAGTTCAATAGTTGTAGTTAGCTCTTGTTGAGGCCCTTTTTCCCAGTTAGCTTTTTTTTTTTTCTTCCTGGGATACCTGGTTCCCCAGGTTTCAAGTGCTGCCTGTCTTGCAGGCTTTCAATACTGGTGTCTGACAGACATTCACAGTGCGTTTGGTGCCTGGGACAAGCTCACGCTACTTCCCAGTGCGAACACTGTATGCAACGCACAGCATGCATGAGGAAGGCTAGGGAACTTCACCGGAAGTTGGTAATATTAGAAAATACTGTGCGTCCTGCATTGGACCCCAAGTGTTTGATGCCGCCGAGACAACCATCTCCAATGGCAATGTCTAACAAAGCTGCCCCTTCAGGCTTTGGCACCAAGGATACTGTCTCAGACCAGCCATCCAGGAAGCAAGCTCATTCAGCAGCTAGAGGTGAATCCCCTTCAAAGAAATGGGCACCACCTCATAAAATGCTTCCGGTACTGGCTGCAGCTAAGGCGCTGGAGAGAGAGAGGTGCCAGGACTGTCAGGTACATACATAAAAGTGTCAGGCACGTAGAAGAACATAATTTGTTGGACAAAAGTCAACATGATTTCTGTAAAGGGAAATCATGTCTTACTAATCTATTAGGGTATGTCTACACTACAGCACTAATTCGAACTAACTTAATTTGAATTAGTTAATTCGAAATAAGCTAATTCGAATTAGTGCATCTAGACCTAAAAACTAATTCGAATTAGCATTTTGCTAATTCGAAATAGCATGTCCTCACTGAGTGGACCCTGAACCGAAGTTAAGGCTGGCCGGAACCAGTGCCAGCAGGGCATCAGGTTAAGACTTAGAGTGTGGAGCTGCTGCCTCAGGCTAGCCAAGGGCTGTGCTTAAAGGGACCCGACCCCCACCCCGGACAGACAGTTCTCAGGGTTCCCCACTTGCTTGTCTAACTCGATGAGGGACAGCAAAGCAGTCCTGTCTTGGAGTGCCCTGAGTGCCCACACTCGGCATATCACAGCACTTGGCCATCAGCCCGGCTGCACTTGCCACAGGCTGCCATCCGGAGGGGTCAATTGGGGGGCTGTCAGGATCCAGGAGGCCCTGCAGGAGAGCTTCCACCCCGAGGAGCCTGCAGAGCCACCCCAGTCCTCCCCATTGGGGGCTCGTGCCCCATTCCTCCCTCACCTCCTTCCACTTACCCCTCCCTAGCCCCCCTTCCTGATGTAAAAAATAAAGGACACGTGTGTTCAACAATAGAAACTCTCTTTATTTAACAAAACTGGGGGGGGGGGGATTAACCTCTGGGGAGACTGCGAAAAGGAGGTGGGAGAGGGGAAGAGAGAGGGTGGGAGAGGGGAGGGGAAACCTGGGAGGAGGGAGCTGGAAGGGGAAAGCCAGGGGAAGGAGGAGGGGAAGTATAAAACTATGGTACGCCATATCTTCAGTACTGTGTACAGATGTGGTCTCCTAACCTCAAAAAAGATATTTTGGCCTTGGAAAGGGTTCAGAAAAGGGCAACTAAAATGATTAGGGGTTTGGAACAGGTCCCATATGAAGAGAGGCTAAAGAGGCTGGGACTTTTCAGCTTAGAAAAGAGGAGACCGAGGGGGGATATGATAGAGGTATATAAAATCATGAGTGCTGTGGAGAGGGTGAATAAAGAAAAGTTATTTATTAGTTCCCATAATATAAGAACTAGAGGACACCAAATGAAGTTAATGAGTAGCAGGTTTAAAACTAATAAAAGAAAGTTCTTCTCACAGCGCGTAGTCAACCTGTGGAACTCCTTGCCAGAGGAGGCTGTGAAGGCTAGGACTATAACAGAGTTTAAAGAGAAGCTAGATAATTTCATGGAAGTTAGGTCCATAAAAGGCTATTAGCCAGGGGATAGAAATGGTATCCCTGGCCTCTGTTTTTCAGAGGCTGGAGAAGGATGGCAGGAGACAAATCACTTGATCATTGTCTTTGGTCCACCCTCTCTGGGGCACCTGGTGTTGGCCACTGTCAGCAGACAGGCTATTGGGCTAGATGGACCTTTGGTCTGACCCAGTACGGCCATTCTTATGTTCTTATGTCCCAAGGGTCTAAGGACCTAGCTAAGACCAGCTCCAAGGCGTCAAACAAGTCTAAATCTAAGTTGGTACCGCCAGTGCCATATGACTCCACATCAGCACTGAAGAAGCCACTACCCACTTTGGCGCCAACCTTGCCCATCTGCTCCCCCACTGAAGAAACATAGACATTTGGTGCTGACGGCACTACACATCCTGCTGGCACTGACTGCGGCACCACCTTTGGTACCAACAGCTATGGCTCTGCAGCCTTTCATGACTCAGAGTTATGAGTCACCTCGGTACTGACAATTCCGCTGGTCAGTACCAACGATACACCAACCTTCGCCAGATTCAGCATCTCCACACCGCCGCTTTCCAGTGATGAAGACAAAGAGCCTGTAGTGGGTACACGCCTCCCAGGCACTCTTCCCCCAAGCAATCCTGACCACCTCCTCAGTGGCAGCCACTACAATAGTTGCCACCCATGAGACCAGTACCTACTAATTGGCCCTATTTGGATCCCTGGGTGTTATATAGAGTACAGCAGCAACAACAATAGCAGCCACAGCCTGAACCACCCTCTTCCTGCACAACACAAGTACTATCTCTGTGGTCTCTTGACAGGTCAGCACTCCAGGAAGAGGAAGAGTTGCCTTCAAGTGAGGAGATCTCTGCTTCCTCACCACTTCCCACCCATATCTCATTCTCATCGCCAGACAACACTATAATGCCTCCTCCACTCACATCACGAGACGACTTCAGGTCATTTCAGGAACTTTACAAGAGGGTGGTAGATGTGCTAGAGGTCTCCCTGGTGAGTTTGCCTGAGACACAACACAAGTTAATAAGCATTCTGCACGCTTCCCCCTCAGCGAAATCGGCATTGCCAATGGACCCAGCCCTGATGGACCCTGACAAAGCCATCTGGCAGACACCTGCTACCATCCCTCTAGTCTGTAAAAGATCAGACAGAAAGTATAATGTGGCACTTCAAGGGGCTGATTTTCTGTTCTTCCACCCCTCTGCAAACTCTTTGGTAGTAGAAGTTGTAAACCAGAGGGGAAGCAAAGTGCCACCCAGACCACTCCATATGAGAAGGAGTAGAAACATTTAGACTTAATGAGCAGAAAGGCCTGCTCTTCAGCATCCCCGCAGCTGTAGATCGCAAAATTATACTGCCCTCTTAACCAAGTACACCAGTCATATATTTGAGCAAATGACACAATTTGTTGAAAATCTCGCTGACAGCAAAAAGGAATAATTCAAGGTAAATATAAACAAAGGTGCCCTCATCTCCTGCACCACCTTATAAGTAGCCCTGGATACCTCGGGCACGGTATCCTGCTCCATCGCCATGGCTGTAGTAATGAGGAGAGCATCCTTGTCCGATGCTCCACGTGAGGTGCAAGCAACTGTAGAAGACCTTCCCTTCCAAGGGTCAAGGCTCTTCACCGCCACCACAGATGCTTCCCTTCACACTCTTAAAGACTCCTATGCATTGAAAACCCTAGGCATCCATATTCCTCCAATGAAGAGGAAGCAAAGAAAATATTTTACTCAAAGATACAGGCCCCCGCCTTTTCACCAGGCACAGAGGCAATATGAGGCTAGGTGCAGACAATGCCAGACTAGGCATAGGCAGAGCACCAACCAACCCTTAACTTCTCAACCGTCGAACTTCAGACAAACATTTAGAAGTTCAGGTCAAGAGTGCAATAACCCACCATCTCTAAGTTGTCCAAAGGCAACTGGACACACTATCCATGTTCCACAACCATCTGACATCCTTCTATCTGAAATGGTCTTCAATCCATGGACAGATGGGTATTACACATTATCAGGAATGGTTACTGTATCCATTTTTTCATTGATTCCTCCAAACCCTGCCCCCCATCCCTCTTCAGGGATCCATCTCACGAGAACATCCTCATCCAGGAGCTCAACCACCTGCTCCAATTGAGAGCAATAGAACCTGTGCAATGTCAGAGAGGGAAGGGATTCTACTCCCATTATTTCCTTACAACAAAGAAAACAGGAGGATGGAGGCCTATTCTTAATTTAAGGAAGCTCAGTCACTACATATGACCTCAACGGTTCAAGATGGTCACCCTATCGGCAATAATCCCTGCCTTAAGAGAAAGGAAATTGGTTATCGACCCTCAACCTTCAAAATGCATACTTTCATGTGTCCATTCACCCGGTATACAAAAAGTACCTTTGATTCGCAGTGAGCAGTGGAAACTTTCAATACTGGGTGCTCCTCTTTGGACTCTCCACGGCTCCCAGAGTCTTTTCCAAAGTGTTTGCTGTCATGGCAGCATACCTCCGCAGGCGGGGAGTCATTTGTGTACCTTGATGACTGCCTGTTAAAAGCACAAACATGTCAGGAGGTAGAACATGCAGTCACCTTGATTATGTCAACATTTCAGAACCTAGGTCTACAAATAAACCTACAAAAAGGCAAACTCATTGCAGCATAGAAGCTCACCTGGAAGCCTCTCTCCCAAAACAAAGATTCCAGACAATTACAAAACTGGTGGGAATAGCTCAGAGCAGTCCCCAAGTCACTGCAAAGCTATGCCTTCAACTACTGGGCCACATTGCAGCAGCTATCTTCATGGTTCAACATGCCAGATTACACATGAGACTCGTGCAGCTGTAGGTAAGGATAGTCTACAAGCCATATTTTCACAACATCAACAAAAACCATCTCAGTCCTGATCAAGGTGAAACAGTTGTTAGTGTGGTGGACAAACCCAGTCAATCTGTGCAAGGGAGTACCTTTCCATCCACAACCACTATCCATAACTCTCAGCACAGACACATCTCTCCTCGGCTGGGGTGCACACACTAACAAACTCAAGGTGCAAGGTTGATGGTCCCTAGAAGAATCCAGCTTGCACAAATATATATTACAGCTCAGAGCAATAAACAATGCTTGTCAACACTTTTTGCACCTAATTCACAACAAAACAGTATGGACAATCAGACAATCATGTACTATATAAACTGCCAGGGCAGAGCCAGGTCGTACCGCCTCTATATGGAAGCGGTCTGGCTATGGAGATGGTGCATTCCATACAACATACACCTCTGAGCAACCTACTTACTGGGCAAGGACAATACCATGGTATATGCCCTGAGCAGGAACTTCAGTTCAAATCATGAATCGGAGATATACTCTAATCTCCTACTACAAGTGTTCAGTCAGGGTATAGCTAGACTGCAGGGTTTTTTTGGGATACCTCCAGTGTCCTGAAAAAACTCTGCCATGTCCAGGGAATGCATTTGCTCTTCCGCTTTTTTTTGCAGAAGAGTAAACTCATTCTTTTGGAAGCCCCTGTATTCCTTGTTCCACGAGGAAGAAGAGGGCTTACAAAAGAGGGTTTTTTTCCGGAATTTGGCCCAGTCTAGACTGGCCAAATTTTGGAAAAGTCTCTTCCAACAAAATTATCTGAAAAAGATGCGCAAAAGGCGGAGCACATTTTGTGTATTTTTTTCCGATAGATCCTCACAATCTAGACATACCCTCAGTGGGGATTCCCTGTAGTAGACTTGTTTGCAACCAGTGCCAACAAGAAGTGTCCACAGTATGGTTCTAGTCCTGTCATTGGAATGCACTCTCTGGGGGATGCATTCTCAATAACATGGAACATACCACTATCATATGCATTCCCATCAATCCCACTCCTCCATTGAATAATCAACAAAATAAAGCAGGACAGGTCCAGAGTAATACTAATCACTCCCTGTTGGGTCAGACAGATATGGTATCCTTAGCTGATGCAGGTGTCCAAAAAGAGGCCATGGCATCTCCCGATGCTCCCATATCTCCTGACTCTGAACGGCAGTCTTACCCATCATGCATGCGTCCAGATTCTCCACCTCCAGGCATGTTTTCTGCCTGGCTCACCTTAGTAGAGGCAACATTTCCTGGACCAGTTAAAGAGATTCTTCTCCATAGTCGCAGAATAACTACGAGGAATTATATCTCTACAAATGGTACAGATTCTCCATGTGGTGTCAACAGAAACCAACAGTTCCTGCGACTGGTCCCCTTCTTCTGGTCCTAGAGTACTATTTCTCAAAACCTCGGGACTCTCATTTTGCTACGTAAAGGTTCACTTGGCTATGATAACCGCATTTCACCTTCCCATAGATGACAAGTCTATTTTTACCTACCCTCACCCTATCAATAAAGCTTTCTAAAGGGAATCCAAAACACTTACCCACCCACAAAGAGCCCAATCCCATCTTGGGGTTCTAGTACTTAGGGCACTCACCCACAAGCCCTTCAAACCGCTTGCTGCCTGTTTGGTGCTACACCTTTCCATGAAGGTTGCCTTTTTTAATTGCCGCCACCTCTGCCAGAAGAGTAGGAGAACTTGACACTCTTATGTCGGGTCCACCTTTCACAATATTCCACAAGTACAAAGTCATTCTATGACCACACTCAAAATTCCTCCCGAAGATCCCAACTCACTTTCATTGTAACAAACCCATTTTATTACCTGTCTTCTTCCTGAAATCTCATGCAGATACTAGAGAGGCTGCTTGGCACACACTTGATGTCCTCAGAGCAGTTGCATTTTATTTGGACCGAACTAGACAGATACGCAAGTTACCAAGATTATTTGTGTCAATTATGGAAAGATCCATGGGCGAGCCGGTTTCTAAACAGAGACTGTCCAGATGGATTGTGGACTGTATTAGATTGGCTTACCATACTTTTGGACAGGCCCTTCCACTACAGCTACATGCTCATTCCATGAGAATAATGGTGACATCGACAGCTTACCTGAATGACATACCTCTCACAGACATTTGCAGATCTGCCACATGGTCCTCCATTCATACGTTTGCAAACCACTGTGTACTTGAAACTTACCTCTCTCATGACACTCGGTTTGGCTAGACAGTATTAGCTACCATGCCTGCTAGTGATCAACCAAAGCTCCCTCCTCCACGCACAGGTAGTGCTTCATAGTCACCTAAGGTGGAGTGTCCACAGGGACACTCCTTGAAGAAGAAGAGAGGTTCTTCGAGATGGTTGTCCCTGAGGGTGCTTCCTCCCCTCTGCTTTGGGACCACCTATTTCTGGGGCAGAGAAAGAACTGAGTTGGCTATGCATGCAGAGTAGCCACATGGGCGCATGCCGGCTACCCTGCATGAGCAGCCTACTGAGGGTACTGCTACCTAAATTCTCCAACTAGAGGCAAAGCAGTGCCGTAGAGACCTACGGTGGAGCACCCACAGGGAGGACCATCTCCAAGAACCTCCATTACTGTATGAGGTGAGTAATCCTCTGTGACAGTGTGAAGCAACCCCGCACTCAAACGGGGCCCCATGAACCGCGAGAAGCGGGGTGGGACAAGGAGGACCGCCCCAGGACGGCAGCCAGAGAAGCTGCTCGAGGCCCAGGCAAAAGGCTGACCAGGGCCAAAGCGGAGACCAACGGCGCAGGAGCGGTAAGCGTGGGGCCGGCAGGTGAAACAGGCACCAGGTGATGACGTCACACGCCGGCGTGGTGGGGACATTACCTCCCACACTTGGGAGTCTTGCGGGGAGTGGGCATGAACGGGTGGCGGGACATTCAAAAAGGGTGCCCACCACCCTGGAAGGGGAGAGCCGGGCGGAGCACCGGCGGAGCACAGAGGTAGGCAGAGGAGGCAGGTAGGAAGTGGCCCAGTGCGGGGTTGTGAAGCCCGTAGATGGGCATGTTTAGGGGCGACTCCCCCGTCAGTCGGGCAAGGGATACGGATATCCCTGCCTTAGGGCCCTGAGCCGGGACCCAGGAGTGAGGGAGGGCCCAGGTCCCCCTACCCTGCCGCCCTCATCCCACGGCTGAGCTCCAGTTGCTGGAGAATAGCGACATTAGCGTCAGAAGCTACAAGAAACCTAGGTCTCAGAGGGTGACCTCTAACCGTGACTTGTACCAGTGCCCTTTAATTGTGATATGTAACACCCTCTTTTCTGTGAAATGTGTGTCCTGTGGATGCTCCACTGTAGGTGTTGAGTCATCCTGGCACTACAGATTGGAGATTTCTCCAGCAGCAGACAGTTGGGCCACACATGTGCTGTAGGCATCTCGAGGTGTTCGTGCCTTTGCACCTTTTGTGCATGGCCCGACCCTCACTCAGTTCCTTCTCTACCGTCTTCAACTGCAGATGGAGCTCCACATCGTCCCTCTCTTCACATCACTATTGAAATGAAAATTACAAGTGTCCCCTCTTCCTGGATGCCTTTCTCCTACCATAGAATGCAACTTTGTTACAGTCATTCCCCCCAGTTCCCTTCATTCCACGAGTCATTTGGAAAATCCAGACAGATAGGGCATGGGTCATTCTAATAACTCTGACATGGTTCCCTTACACCTCTCATCTTGCACTGCTTCCCCTGTATCTGCTTCCATGTCTCCCCAATCTCCTGTCCCAGGACCATGACAGAAACCCTATCCCCAGCCCCAGAAATTTCACCTGCAAGCGTTGATCCTCAGTGGTTCCAGAATGGAGAGCAAACCTGCTCAGATGCAGTGAAGCATATTCTCTTCAACAGTAGACACTACTACACAAACCACATACCTTCAAAATGAAACAGGGTTTCTTTCTGGTGCGCCCACAGGCAGCTTGATTCCCCTGATGCTCCGTGCCTCTCCATCCTGGATTACCTACTTTAATTGAAACAGTCAGGTTAGCTATCTCCTCCCTTAAAGTCCACTTTATGGCCATTACCACATTTCACCTTCCTATCAATGGCCTTTCTGTCTTTGCACACACCATTACCAGACGATTCCCAAGGGGTATCCAGAACATATACCCACCCTGTGGACAGCCTATCCCTACATGGGATCTTAACCATGTCTTGAACATGCTCACCAGTCCACCCTTTGGACCTCTCACTACCTGCACATTTTTACACCTCTCTGTGAAGGTGGCTTTTCTTATTGCAGTCACCTCTGACAGGAGGGTAAGCGACATTGGTGCTTTCACAGCTGACCCACCCTACACTGTCTTCGCTAGGGATAAAGTTATCGTGTGGCCACACCCAGCCTTCCTACCTAAGACGGCCTCTTCTTTTCATATTAACCAACCAATTAGCCTATTAGCTTTCTTCCCCAAACCTCACGCAAACCAATACAAAGCTACCCTACACACGTTAGACGTACAACATATGGTAGCTTTCTATCTAGACAGAACTAGACCTAGCTGCCTCAATAGCCAAGTGCTCAAAGGGAGTGGCAGTTTCTATACAAAGGATCTCAAAGTGGATTTTCACCTATATCTGTACCTGTTATACTCTATGAGATATATCCCTTCCACGAACGTAAGGGCTCATCCCACCCGAGCCATTGCAACTTCAATGGCTTTCTTATGTAATGTCCCACTTCAGGACATTTGCCAAGAAGCTATCTGGATATCAGAGAACACTTTCACAAAACATTACGCTATTATCTCTGGACTCATCCCTGATACAGCAGTGGGTCTTGCAGTTCTGTCTTCTGCTCAGAAGTCGTGACTCCAAATCCTACCTACCTCTATGAGCATTGCTTTGTTGCCATGGGGCCAATTCCAGCTGACCTGCGGAAGGTGGGGTTGGTGCATGGCCCCAGCCTCCCACCCCCATGCCCCGGTCAGACAGGGAAGGCTGGGGCTGATTTCCCCCGTTTCCTCACCCAGGAGCAAGGTTAGGGGTGGGGCTGAGCTGCAATGGGGGGCCAGCCCCTCCCACTGCTCACACACCCCCACACAGAAATTCCTGCATATAGGCCTGGGGTGTTCCACTACCCTCCAATCTCCCCTCTACCTCAGAGTGCATACCATATACTTGGTAGTAGAGAGGAAATGGGGGAGTGTTAGGCTGCATACATGAGGCGCTAAGGCGCAAACACCTTGAGACACCTACTGCGTGTGCATGGCCCAGCTGGCTATTGCTGGAGAAATCTCCAATTTGCAGCACTGGGACGGCGTGACCTCTATTGTGGAGCACCCACAGGGACATACATCTTGAAGACCCATCATTACTGCACAAGCAGAGTAATTTATTTTCTTCATCAATAGCTGCAGATTCCAGGAAGTTTTCATGGGTTAAAACCATAACAATTAAATTGGCTTGATCAGGTCCATAAAATGCAGCAGTTTAGATATTGGTGGGAGAGGACAGCTATGGGTCACATTTTTAATATCAGTGGTTCATTGCACCTTAATATCATTCAGAAACTAGATAATTACATGAGTAAACACAAATTTAGACATTGTATCTCATTTTCTGTAAACAAATCTGGGTTTTAAAGGTTATGTGTATGCACCCAACAATAAGTATACATTTTAGGCAATTCACATTTGAAAATTTGGCCTTAAGTACTTTTGCTGACTGCTTACACCATTTGTAAATTTGATATAGCTTATATGATGTAGGTTAAAACTCTATTCTGCTATGTATATGATGTATATATTAAAGAAGTGAGCAATATTATTTACTTTCTCTGAGCCAACATTTTTATTACCAATATGTTAAAAATAAAAATACAATATATATTATCATTAGTACAAACATGAGTTTGTCTTGTTTTCTTACTCACTGAGGTGTGTTGTGTATTTTTAATAACAAGCTTTAAAAGCATTTTACAGCTGTTCCCACATTCACGTTATTTAGTAATTTTTAACAAGACACTGTTTCTTCAGTACGCAGTTCTTTTTATAAAATATGCCTCATGATAAAAAATGTCTCAAATAGAAAAGAAAAACTGTTTAACAAGCCTCTTTTTAAAGATTTTCAAATCTGTCCTGTTGTATTATAATGTTATCTTTGAATCTTATAGATTTTTTTTTCAAGAATGGTGGCTCTTGTGTTTCAACCCAGTAATTCCATGGGTAACCATAATTCTCAGTACAGTTGAATATTACAATTAGGGTTTATACTGGAAACTTGATCTTAAAAATAGTCTTTACGCATTTATTTTTCCGTAGGGCGTTAAGCTAAAAAAATGTTTAATTGGACTGATCTAATTTTTATTCTTGTGGATTTAGTTTTAGGGGTTAGATTCAGGGTCAAAGAGGCCTCTTCAGAGCCACTGATATGTCTTGTTCACTTGTTGCCTTTCTTTGTAGGCATCTGAGTACCCATAGTTGCCCAAGTTTCTGCTGGTGGACATCTGCAAAGCCATCTAAATCTTGATAGTGCCCTGCAAATAATGAGCTGCTGAGAACCATCGCTTATGCATACACTTTGGTTGGATTCTCAAAATAGGCACTCTTTGTTGGCCCTGAACCAATAGAGTTGCTCTGCGAGTATCTACCCTTCAGAAAAGACAGTATGGCAAGTAGGTTGAGCATTTTAAGGGCTGGCTGGATAGTGCGTATGTGTCCTACGATATCTCATAGGCAGGGGCTAGGACACTCATATGGGTAACCTGTGTATGAGTCCCTGCTCTGCTTGATTTAGAGTGTGGACTTGCACATGGGTTCTCCATAAGAGTGGCTTGGCCATCAGTCTGTTGAGTATTCTGGAGTGTTTGTCTTTCAGTTTTTCTTGTTGTAGCTCTTCCGTGTTGTATAATAAATATTCATGAGGAGGGGAAGGAAATATGAGAATTTGACTCTTCGGTGTAGTGTTTGTGGCACTGATGTAGTGTGTAAGAGCTGCATGTTCAAATCCCTGCTCCAATAAATATTTATTTATAAAAAATTGAGCAGTTTCAACAGGAAAGATTGGGAGATCTCAAGGACACAGTAACCTATAGCCCACTGGCTTGGGCAGCCAGCTGCAATGTGAATGACCCGTCTTCAAGTCTCTGCTACAAATCAAGCAGACCAGGGATTATAGAACATGGAAGTGCCCTAATCCACTGAAGTCACTCCTCAGCAGCAGCTCCTATCCTATGGAGCTGGGCCTGGCTCCCTACTCCCAGCATTGCAAACTGGAGCATGGTGTCCCACTCAGGTCCAGCTGCCCCTCCATTAGCAGTTTACTAAACTGCATCCATTAAATTGGCTATCCCTGGAGATAGATGTTGCCTAAACCTCCTTTATGGTGTTAGCTCTTAGTTTACAGCCAGATTGGTTTCCAAATGACCCAGGCTGCTTAGCCTTTGCATTATATTCCATACAGAGTAATTTTCCTAACTACAGAGATTTAAAACAAGGGTTTTTCAGAGTAGTCAATTAATGTCCATTGTCTTATAATTTTGCAGTATTTTGCAAAAAAGTAAAATAGAGCTATAGTGATAATGTATGAGTTAATACTACTGTTCATCAGCTGGCTCGCGTGAACCCTATGGGATTTACCTTACTAATACTATAATCCCTTGATTTGATTTACTAGTAGTTTGTATTTGCATGGAGGCTTTTGGCAAAAGAGTCAAATGTATACTTGAAATTATTTCTGACATGGGAGGTTAAATATAAATGTTTCAACAATACAGTGCTCACACCAAAAAGGATTCCATATATCCTGAGGATCTATAGTAAAATTAAAAGACAGAAAGACATGGAGTACTCTTGATTTTTTTCCTGCTTTTTGGCAGTCACTCATCAGAACAATTCTATTGTGGAATCTGGCTATGTGCTAAACATATAAACAAAAAGACTCATGTGATGGATGTTAAATGTGTCTTATTCCCAATGGTCCCAAGCTTGGGACCAAGAATTGATAATCCCTACTTTCAAGTCTCACAAAGCTTGAATTAACTGTCACATTATGATATAGAGTACAATGTATTTGATAATTACTAAAGAGGAATGATTCTATTATAGATTAGACATGGTAGTCCATATTCCCTAAATTAAGTTCTTCATCTTTATACTCTCCTTCTCTCTTAGCTAATATGACTGGTTCTCTTTTCCAGCCCTGGAAGACTTCAGCTAGTTTATAGTACCTTGATATTACAGTCAAAGAAATGAAAGAGAAGGAGAAATTATTAGCAACTCAGATTTGTTACAAGTGGCAATTAGTGGTTGCTCTCTAACAGTCTCCTATGGAAATGTGCTAAGGCCAATTATTGCTGTAAAATTATATAACAGATAAAAACATAAATCTTTAACTTGTCAAATAAATGTGCTCTTAAATGTGTGCTGAAGCAAACTATTCATAATTATACTTTTAGTGATGAATAGAAGTAAAAACTGCTATCCAGACTGAGAGATTCCTAAGCCAGAAGGGGCAACTGGGATCATCTAGTCTGACCTTATTCATAGCATAGGCCATAGAACTTTCATATCTTTGAGAAAAGCATCTAGTCTTAATTTAAAAATTGCCACTGATGAAGTATCCACTAAGACCCTAGGTAATTTTTCCAACAGTGATTTACCTTCATTGTTAAAATGGTATGCTTTATTGTCTGTCTGAATTTGCCTAGCTTCAGTGGATCTTATACCTTTGGCTGCTAGATTAAAGACCTACTGTCACTGCACCTGTATCTCCATGATCCAACAAATGTCCCCACTTTAGCTGTTGGCTCCCAGCCATCACCTTTCTTGAGAGAGATGTTGCCTGAAGCAGTCCTATTGTATTAAGAGGCCATATTTGTAGTAACAAAATATGTTTCTGTCAGACCCTGGGAAAAATTGTTCCTTGGAAGTGGATCTCACTGAAGAGCTGCAAGCAAGACCACTGATAGTTAGAAATACTAGTTCTGGAGCCCCTCTGTAAGGTGTTGTATGGCGAGACTGCAGCTTGACCTCTGTGGAGCTTGCAAAAGTTCAGTGTGAACACCAGGAAAAGGTTAGCTAAGGAAACAAGTGAAAAGTGCAGGAGAATATTCTGCTTGGCATGAAGGGCAGCAAAAGAATGGAAACATGGACAAATATAGCTGAAAATATTGAATATAGAATAGGAGGAAAAGCTATGCTGTATGCTCCATGCACCACCTCCCCAATGGATGATAGCCTTTACCTGCTGGGAAATGGTGTGGCCAGCTGCAGAGGAACAGAGATAGGAAGCAGCTGCTCCCTTGAAAATCAAAGCATTAATTTCTGCAGTATTTTCTGCTGCCAAAAGCAATGTAAGACTCAGCCTTGAATCTTCTTCCTTTCTTGGGCTAAGTCACAGTGTGGGACAACTGATGGAAACAAGACTATTGAAGCAGTTAGTTGCCAGGGGCGAATATTATGAGAGAAACAGATCATCTCTATCGATTATCTGAGTTCTATCAGGCCGTGGCTGTAGTTACCTGTGGATTTTATGGTGTCCCTCATAGCAAAGAGAGAATAGATAAGTTTCGTTAGTAGATGGAGCTCATAGACCTGAATTCCCTTCCACTGGCATGTGTGTGGAACAAAGAGGAGATGCAGTTTGCACCCCTTGCACCGGCCTATCTTGTGTGCTGTGTCAGCTAACTCCAGGCCTCTGACCTCAGGTGCCACAGAGCTTAAAGGTAGCCTATGCTTCTGACTTCCTGTTTCTGGAAGACTTTCTGCTGAACAGACCCATAGCCTCAGCTATGCTGCTGCACATGGTATAAAATCAGCAGTCACTTTGTGGAAATAAGGGCATATGCTCATAATTAAAGGTTATATCACAATGCATGCACACAAGAGAGCAGAGTCAAAGATTCACAGGCCACCTCAACCTTGGCATTTCCTGAATTGACTGCTTCATTTTGCACCCTTAAAGTTTTTAAAATCTGTTTCATTTAACATATGAATTGCTAATAGCTAAAAGAGATCTGTGTTACTTTGCCCCCTGTAATCATCTTCATATTTGTTTCTCTGTTGTTTGGGAAATTATATCACATTATTACTTTTATTGCAGTTATCAACTGTAGACATTTTTGAATATGGCAGCAACCAAAAACTAATCAATCATCTATTAAGCAGCGTATATAATGAACCTTACAGATGAAGATTTGACTGGTTTATTTTCTTTTAAAGTAGTACTTCCAGTTTGCTCCTTAGGACTTGTATAGTAATTTTACTACTACTGATGGTACAGGATCTGACCCTGTGGAGTACTGAGTCCCTCCTGTGAGGTGCTGTGCATCTGCAGCTCCCACTGAATGTTTGGGGAACTGAAAACCTTCAGCACCTATAGATGTTCAGTACATGGTTGACTTGAGCCTATAGTCTAAAGTGCTATTTCTCAAAGTGGGCCACGGGTCTGCTTTGGAAAAGCCGCTAGCAGGCTGCTCGGCTTTGTTTATCTAAAGCAGCTCCCATCGGCTCTGGTTCACAAGAAGCCACAGGAAGCAAAGTGGAGTAGCCCGCTAGCAGCTTTCCCAAAGCGGGCCCACAGGCCTAAAGCAATGGGGCTAGATCACTTCTTCCCATAGATAAACACACATGACATGACCAGAAAGAAGAAATTAATTTTGTATAGCACAGGTAGTATGTGTGTAAATACTACCATACAGTGACGGGTGGTTTAAAAATGCTGTTGAAAAATGGATCTCGGGAAATAATAGCTATTTTTAATAGGTGAGATGGTGTATATAAAAATATTTAAAAGATATTCAGTATATCGAGAGCAGTAACATTGTTAAGAGAATTCAGATTTAGTCTAATCTACTCATCTGTTTCCTTGCGATGATCAGTCTGCACTGTAGTGGTTACAATAATCATAATGTTTTGATATGTGGACAGTAGCCAATCTACAAAATGCAAAAGCACTAAGAAAGAAACACATTCCTGTGAGATTGTTAAGCATTGTTGATTTGTCTTACAGTTGGGGGAAATGAGATTAAATTACTTGGCCAGTCACCAGAGGACTGGACAATGCAGAATGTGTTCCTGAGTACTCTAGTGCATTCTGCTGGCATTCATTCCGCACATTACACCCCCACAGGCACAAAAACACACACCTTGAACTCTATGCTGCCAGCTGCGGCTCAGCAGCAAGGGCAAGCACATTTCTGATCTGCAAATGCAGGAGAGGAAGATATGCCCACCTTCAGGCAACCTGTCTGGCCGAGAAGACAAAGATAGCTCTAGCTATCCTCCCAAGTGAAGCTATAGTCACCTCCTTCCAAACAGTAATAGCGGCTATTGAATCCTCCTTGCAGGTGCTATCAGGTCCAAATTATCAAGAATTTTTGAGAAACTTGTAAAAATGAAATTAGAACCATCCCTCCTGCCTCTAGCAGAAGACACCAGTCAGTGGCAAGTATTCTCTCTGAGTCTTGGAAGAGGGGGGCAGATTAACACAACTTAACTTAAGGAAAACCAAAGTAAACTGCATCTGACGAAGTGGGTCTTTGCCCACGAAAGCTTATGCTCCAACACTTCGGTTAGTCTATAAGGTGCCACAGGACTCCTCGCCGCTAAAGTAAACTACATACACTGAAAAATCAGATCTGAGGCAAAATTTTCCTCTTAAACATGCACACCACAATTCAGCTGTTCTTTCTGTACTCTCAATGGGAGCTCCTCATGTGTAGGACCATAGGGTCAAAGCTAAATACAGTTAAACCTCAAAATTTTAAACACCAGAGCTGTGAACTGACCAGTTAACCATACACCTGATTTGGAACCAGAAGTTCACAACTGGGCAGCAGCGGAGACCAATAATAAACAAACAAATAAATAAAAATACAGCACTGTGTTAAACAAACTACTAAAAAATAAAGAGAAAGCAACAGCATTTTGCTTCTGAATATTTAAGTTTCAAAGCTCTATTAAGTCAATGTTCAGTTGCAAATTTCTGAAAGAACAACCATAAATATTTGTTCAGAATTACAAATATTTCAGAGTTACAAACAACCTCCATTCCTGGAGCATTCATAATTCTGAGATTCCACTTTACTGCCATGAGTTCATCGGACGGAATTTTACTCCTCAGTTGTGCAATAAACTAACTACTTTAAAATTTGATGAAAACGCTGGGGTGAGGAAAGAGAAGGCTGTGGAGTTTGCACAAAAGTAGAGATTTTTGAAGGGTTTTCATTTTTTTCTTTCTTTTTTTCCTATTGTTTTGCAGAAAAGTAGAAGTAGAAATTATTTCTGTAGACTTAATATATCATTTTTTGTGACTTTTAGTGCTACAGTAGTGGCTAATTGAACAATTTATAATACATATGCCTAATTGCTTCTTCAAGAGGTTAACTGTGAAAGGAATAGATATTTAGCAGAGAAATGTTACCTAGGTTACCCTTTATTGGCTAAAACCACTGAGATTTTATGTGCTGTTCTGTTTATGGGTAATTAAACTCTTGAAAATGTTTTAATATGAAATTTCCTTTGATGTTCCTTAAATATCAGCCACGGTACAATAATTCAGTAAAACAAATTTAGCTTTGAAGTCTTATCGTTAGTATAAAATACAGGACCTAGTTGACCTTCTGTGTCTTTTTTCAATGCACTTTTCTGGAACTATAACATATGATTGGTTTTAGTTTGTCTTTAAACGAAAACAAAAGCAGAGCAAAATATGCATTCAGTACTTCTCACACAGCATATAGAAGTTTTAGTCTGCCATTTGTTTTTACAACAGTTTAGGGGGTTTTAGAGTCTGCTTTTATTTGAATCGATTTATTATTTTTTTAAAGTGCTTGTTACACAGGAGAAAACATCTAGAATGGTCATAGGACTCAGTTGTAAGGGACATCAAAAGCAATGTAATCAAAGACTGAACCTAACAGGTAACCTACAGTTACATTTAGGATCGATAATGTGAACTTCCTAAATCAAAAAATCCAAAATCATTGAATACTTGAAGTACTTGAAGCATACAAATTTTATATTCATTGGCATATATAGTATATTATAATCAGTCCTACTAGAGAACTGCAGAAAGAAATAGTAACAGAAATCTAGGCAGTCTAGGCATGCTTCTAAAAATATGTGTTCTTAAGCAAATACAGTAGAGTAGGAAACAAACATAAAAAGCTATAGGGATATGACAGTTGACAAACTAACTTTGAAATCAAGGAAGTCAAATTTAGGGTATGTCTATACTCACCACGCCAGAGATTGGCATTCTGGCATTTGACTTAGCAGGTCTTGTATAGACCTATAAATTGAACACTTATGGCACCTCCAGCTGGTGCCTATACTCCTCGCTCCCCTCAGCCTTCCACTGTGTGGACGCCACCAAGCTCAGCCTAAGGTAAACCGACTCCAGCTATATATTCTACATAGCTGGAATTCTGTACCTTAAGCCAACCTTCCAGGTCTAGTGTAGACCTGGTGACAATGTGCAAGCATGTGTCCTCTTACTCTCCTCCCACTTGCTCATCACACTGATTCTTAAAGAATGCTATGGAGGGCTTTCTTTATTGACTGATACAGCCTGAACAGTACTGTCATGTTTTTATGGCAGACTTTGCTCTCCTTTACATTTTTGTCATTTAGTTCCCTATTTTCTTCTTTAACTTCCATTTTCAAAACCAGATTCATCTTTCTTTTAGTCTGTCTTCCTGTCTCATTTTCTCTAGCCCATGCCACGCTCTCTCTGTCTCTCACCTGCCCTTCTCCCCTCCATTTCTTATCTTTTAACCTGACTCAGGCAGACAACCTCTCAGCTTATTACTGAGAACTAAGCACAGTAAGAAACTATTTAGCTACAGTAGGGAGGAAGTATCTCTTGTGAATCCTGCAGGAACGTTTCTACAGCCCAAATGATATTTGACATATTCTGCATCTGCCCATTTTCTTCCATTACATGGAAATGTCTTGTATGCTTTCACTTTACCATAAATATTAACAACACTTATCGAGGATTTAAGGGTTCGCTTTAGTTTCATGTGCATTAGGTGTAAGTATGGTTATTTTTTCCTACAGGATTTAACAACTCTGAACGAATGTGTGACAAAGAGTTTATAATACGCAGAGCAGCCACTAACCGTGTCCTGAATGTCCTGCGTCACTGGGTCTCCAAACATTCTCAGGTATTTTTAATTTCCACTTTTACAGTTGAATTCCACCATGAACTCTCCTCCTGTGACTTGCAAATGGAAAAGCTCATGGTCATTGCTTCAGTCCAGACATAGAATTAGTATCACTTCAACTCTGGCTAGAAAATGCTTCTGAGCAGTTCTGCTATATATGTAGCAGTAGTCAAACTGAAGTCACACTGCTTGAGAAGATGGTGCCATAAAGATAACATAGACGTTTAATGCATTAAAATATATTATTGCATATATGAAGAATCCTTCATACTGTTCTTACAACTTATCAGTTCAGGTATAAAAGTATTCATCTTGTACATTTTTGCAAAGCTGCATTACTATAGTAGAGCATGTTGAAATAGACAAGGGAAAAGCACTAGAAGAAATCTGTATAACAGCTATCTTTATTATAATAATAAAAACTACCAGTTATTTTAAAAATATAGGCCTTACCATATCCATTGTACCATTTAATTTGAGATCTTGCCTGACAGTGTTTAAAGCTTTATGGCACTTGATGCTTCAGAGGAAGGCAGATAACATCCCCATAATACTCTATACAACAATGCCTGACTGGGTTAAAGTGAATATTGTTTACTGTTTCCTGACCCCTATGTCCTGAAGTTTCTTGTCTATTTTATTTATTTCAGACAGTGCCTTAATAATGAACAAATCTGGTTTTATCTTTTAGATAATCAGTGTACATGCAGTAAACAGTTCTGGTTCAAATACACTTATTGAAGTTATTGAAATTATTTGTGCATGAACATAGTTGTGTATTTACATATCGAACAGATGCAGAGATGGACCCTGATCCAACAGTGTGCCCAGACAGATTCCTGCACAATACACTGCATGATCAGGTCATGGTAAAACTGTACTGAATGAAAAAACTACATGATTAACTAACAGAATTTCATACACAGCACTCTCCTTTTGGCCACACAAAACAAATGTTGTAGAACTTTATAAGAATTCAATTAAAAACAGTTAAACAATAGAGAAGGAGATCTATATGGAAATGCATGAAGCATTTTTAAAGCCACAAATAAATACTATAGGTAGCCAGTGAATATTAGGGACTATTTTGTCTGCATTGATGAAGAACACTTATTCTGCCGTTTATTTACTGAACAACTGACCAGCACTCTCCTGTGTCAAAGTCCATTTCTTTTTTTCCCAGGACAAAGGTTTAATTTAAAGTGAAAGTTTGATAGAGAACATACCATTTAAAAAGCATTAGTTAAAAACTAAGCATGTTACTGGTAACCTAACAGGATTTAACCCAAGTTAAAAAGAATGGATGGAAAAATGTGCGTTGGGATTAGAAGGAAGGGAGCTGACTAAAGAATTCAGGCAGCCCTGAAGGCAAGGGACTTGGTAGAACTCCTTGTTTCTGCAAGGCACAGGGACCAGTGGGGAAACAGGATGCCTTAAGCTCAGCAGAGGTATTGTTGCAATTTATCTTTAGATTGTAAATTCTTTGGAGACAGGAACCATCTGTGCCTATGTGTTTGTATAGCAACACAAAAGGTCTCAGGCAGAATCAGGGCCCTGCTGGGTGCTCCTATAGTGATAAATAAATGGCACAAATAATAATAATCAATGACAGATGAAAAGCATGGAAAATGGAAACCAAAACAGAATGGTAAAGTTAATAAGCAATTAAAAAATATCTTAGAATGAGAAGTGTTGGGCAATCACAGTTATGTGTGGTGCTATTAGCCCCACCTATAATTCTCTATCCCTTTGTTGTATTATTTTTATGTATAGGGTTTATGGAATTTTTGAATATTATTTGTAAATAAATACATTTCAATGCTAATCCTTCAAGAGCTCCTTCTCTTTATTTTCCCTGGCCATCACTCAAAAAAAAATCAGATAAAATAAAATCTTACTGTACACCACAAGCATGGTGGGACAGTTAGAATTTTCAGAAACAAACTTGACTGTTTGGCCAGGCTGATGGATGCACCAGGTTCTCATTGGTTACTTGTTAGATTAAAACCATTTGAGGACTAAATGGCTGGGTTCAGTTGGGAATTTTAAGAGTCTATTATTATTTTACTGTGTATCATGATCATACACGGGGGCCTCAGTCCCATTGTGCTAGACGAGGAACAAATGATATAACAAAAAGAGACATTCCCTGCCCCAGAAAACCTTAAACTCATGCTACTATCTAAACAATTAGTAGCACCAATGGGATCCTAGTGTATACAAGGCTCCAACAGATCTCACCACTATGTTAATTAAAAGCTCGGTAAATTAACCTAGCAGTAAAAATGATGAAAGTTGACCGAACCTACACTAGCATCCCTACCAGTGTAGTGGAATCAAAGGTTACATTAGTGAGATCATTATACGCTGACTCCAGAGCATAGGCAGCCACTAAACACAGACAGCCTTATGTCTACACAGGGATAAAAAATGTGAGGCTGGCACGGGTCAGCTGAGGTGGGCTCAAAGGGTTCAGGCTCCATGGCTAACACATTGCTATATAGATATTCAGGCTTGGGATAGGGCCTGAGTTCTGGGATCCTGCAATTTTCAGGTGCGCAGCCTGAGCCACAGAAGTCTGAGTCAGCTGACCGGTGTCAGCTGTGGCAGTTTTATCCCTGTGTAAACATACTCTATGAGCAAAAATTGTCAACCCCTAAACTCTTTCTTTGCTCTTTAATTTAAGCTACATTAAAAAAAACCTTCAGATGCAAGTGTTTAGGCTGTCTTTCAGCCTTGAAACAATATTATATCATAAGCTTCATCAATTTAGTAATAAGCCATTTGTAATAAGGGTTTGTCTTAATTAGTTTAACGGCTCCTTAACAAATATATATATATAATCAGGGTGTGCTAAAAAGAGACTGCTATCTACTTCACATGCACATTGTTCAAAATCTCTGCCCTTCATTAAAATGACAAAGAGATTGCTTTTTTTTTAAAGAGGTTATGTGTTAAGATAAATGTTGTGGCTTATTATTCTTAACATCAAAATCTATATTGTATTGCATTTTGAGTTTACTCTGAACAATAAATGACAGTTGTGAAGGCTGATATGTAAGTACGATTGTTTCCATTTTATAGATAGAGAATATAAACCACAAAGGTTAAATGACTTTTCCAAGTCCACACACAGACTCAGTGACAGAGTCATAATTAGAACAGAAAATGGCTCTTAGTCCTTTGCTTATTCCAGGAGAACTCACTATTTTAAATGCTATTAGGCAGTCTACTAGTACCTCTCATCGAGATCAGTGTTCTTTATAAATTATATAGACAGACCCAGAATAACACGATTTGAGAGCTTTGCTGTATGGAAACAAGAAAAAATCTTCAAAATCTTGCTTTTCCTGTTAAGTATCGATATTTCTGACATCCCAAATTTTGCCTTTGTGATTTTAAAGAGATATAAGTAGAATATATTGACACACATAGCCAGCTCTTTCAGATCTCAGACTTTGAGTAATTCAAGAAAATACAAAAAGACAGATTTTTATAACTCTCTCTGGGTACAATATATCCAGTCAGACTGGTAGCAATCAACACATAACTTGGAGGATGTAGGAATAATCTCCAAACAGATGGGTAAAAAGTCCTTATTATGTAACTTTATGTAGCAATTAATGATGCTGAAATAGGTAAGCTAATTATTACTTGTATTGTGGCAGCACCTAAACATGCCAACTAAGACCAGAGCACCATTGTTCTAGATGCTATACATCACGAGGAGTAACGGTAGTTCAAATTAGGATCTTTAATTCGAACTACCTAGTCCATGCCGCGTGTAGCCGTGGGCACGGAGTTCGGACTAAGGGGGATTTAAAAATGGCGGCGCCCGGGAACATGCAAATGAAGCCCGGGATATTTAAATCCCAGGCTTCATTTGCAACTCCGCTTGCCCTCATTACCCTACCTACCTCGAACTAATGAGCTAGTGTAGACGTACCCATAGAGAGTAAATATTTGCACAGTGCCTAACACAGCAGGTTCCTAGTTGGAGACTTTGAGATCTATTGCAACGCAAATAAATGTTAATAGACTTGCCCAGGGAAACACAGGGAGTCTGTATCAAAGCCAGGAACTGTATTTTTAAAGTGGAAACTATAGCTGGCATCCCTAGTACTTCATTGCCTTTTTTTTCCTCAGGAATAAAGTTTGATTTTCAACTCTTCTAATCCAATGTTCCAATGCAGTAGGTCTTGAAAGCGTCAGGTCTTTGGCACAGGATGGGTATTGCACACTGCAGCAACTCAGCTCTGTGTATTGTTTCTGCATTGTTTACTTAAGTGACTAGGGAGAGGGGAAAGATATGGACAAAGCAGAAATGTTTGATTGATTTGTGCCAAAAAGGAATAATATGGGATAAGGAGTGCTGGGGAAAGGCAACAAAGAGTCATAGTCTAGCTAAGGCAGCATTAGAAGTTGGCAACAATGATGGGTAGCCCTGGGACAGCCATGGCTCACAGCCTTAATTTGTAATAACAGCATATCCCATAAGCCAGAGAATGTTTGGACACCACTGCTTTAGATAGATTCAGTAAAGGCTTATAAAATTGCCAAAGTGACAAAAAAATGTAAGCATTAAGATACTGTGAAATCTACAGCTCCACCAAGAACAACTAAATCAAATGATAAAGGTGCTTACCTCAGACATGACCACTTGAAACATTATTTTCATTGTTAGTAAAGGATGGATTTTATTCTCTTCAAGGAGGGCTATAATCCAAATGTTCTGACATTTACCATAAAGATGATAGTTTAGTTTGTTTTGGTGACTAACTGTAGATTTGATTTTACCTACTCCTACTATGTGCACTCTACAACAAAATACACAGCTGCTCCTCTGTCAGAGTGGTCCTGTAGCACCTTAGAAACTAACAACATTATGTAGATAAGTATCAGAGGAGAAGCCATGTTAGTCTGAATTTGCAAGAACAACGAGAAGTCCTGTGGCACCTTATAGACTAACAGATTTATTGGAGCATAAGCTTTCGTGGGCATCTGACGAAGTGGGTCTTTGCCCACGAAAGCTTATGCTCCAATAAATCTGCTAGTCTACAAGGTGCCACAGGACTTCTCGTTATTATGTAGATAGTATCATGAGCTTTTGTGGGCAGGAGTACCACTCTGAGCATGCTCCTCCCTTGTTGCCTCTTCGAAACACCTACTTGCCATTTATACATATATACTCATGAAAATGAGACACCCCTTATGTCTGTCCCCAGAATGTACCCAACACTCCAATAAGCACTGCTTCCCTGTTAAATACTATGTGCTGCCACTAATGATTAAATCAGTTCCTATTTAGCTTAACTATGTTGCCAGGAAGACAAAAACTCTCCAGTCTTATGCAAAGTTAGCCTCTATGAGAAGAAAAAATTCCTTCCTGGCCTCAAAACAACTTTGATGCTACCAACACAGGGTAGGAGGGTGGAACTGCTGAAATAGAGTGAGAGGCATCTCCAGAAAACCCAGACTGTTGTTTAACTCAGTGGAAGAGGAGGGCAAGACACTAATCAGCTTTCTCTCCATCAGTGAGAGAGACTGGAAGGAAGGAGCCACTTCTGCATCCCTGGAGTATATGTTATCCTCCACTGTTCAACAGGGGCTCTCCCAGTCATCACCTGGTCCCATCAAGTTTCCCATCCATTGAGATGGGAGGTGTCATTAGAAGGCTGAAATAACAATCTCTGTTTCTCTTCCCCTCTTGTCTCCTTCCCATGCTGTAGAAGAACTAGTTTAGTTTAGTTTATGGATATGTGCATGTGTGTACGCATGTATGAATTTATCTCCCCATCACACACGTGCACACGGACACACACAAACACAGAAAGGAAAGGAATTGGGGTAATCCCTGCTAAGAACAAGCACTAAGAGAGTGGTCTTTCACAGATGGTTTTCACAGTGATCAGAGCAGTTGAGTGAGGAACCACCTCATATAGCCTGGTTATAACATCCGCCCCACAGGCAAGAGATACTGACGTCCTGTGTCAGCCATTGCAGGGGTGACACTTTTCCTCCTGCATAACACAAACCTCTTTTGCTAGAAGTCTGTGAGCCCATTTTGAATTAAACACAAGTAATCTGGAAAATATATTATTTTGTGTGAATAAGGACAAGCAAGAAAAGGCTTTCTTTTTTTAGGAGATGGCAGAACAGCACTCCAGAAGGAGTGTTCAGTGTTGCAGTGTATAGATAGCTCTGAATGCATTACAATAGCTCTGTCTCTGTGCTGTCAGTGGGGTGCCAGTAACCCTTTCTTCTTTATACACGAATGGCTCCCTAAAATGATAATAATTATAATGATTTATATTGCCATAATACCCAAAGTATGCTAGGGGCTGTACAAATAGAAGAGTATAAAGTTCCTGCCCAGAAGGGTTTATAAATTAAATAAACAATACAGAAAGACAATGATAGACAAATGTACAATAAAATGTCTGAGGTGATGTTAGACACACATCTGGATCATTACTTTTTTGTCCCTAACTGTAACCATCCCATCTCTTCTTCTCCTCCTTTGTCTAAGTCCTCCTCTGTCCAAGAATTTGTTCCCAGTGTGGAACACCTTCCACCCACAACATAGATTCAGTGTTAGCAGGAGTCAGAGAAGAGAAAGCAACTGAGGGCCCCCTGCGAAAAGAGCTCACATTCCTCCCCTGTCCCCTGCCATCACTTGCAGCTACTGGATGGACATTGGGTGGACTTTTTTTCTGCTGGGTTATGATATGATTTAGCTTGATAAAGTACTTTGTAAACAACTAACCTGTATCAAAACTAATATCATGTGTGTTATAAAAAAAAAACTTTTTTTACTCTAATATCTAAACATGGACAGTATCATTAAATCTAAAATGTGATCTTATCTGCAGAATTCCTGAAAGCAGAGTCACTGTAAAATAAACAATTAGGATTGTTCAGTGAGAATGTGCATTAATACAGCAGTTGAGTTATTTTGAAACTGAGGAATTAAATAATGACTAGGACAAGATTCTTTATTATGTTAAAAACTGCAGCGATACATTGTCAGAACTGCACTTGAAGTCTCAGAGAATGTATATTGATAACATAACTGCCACATGTTTTAGAAGAGGAATAAGCTGACTACTGTCTCCTATTGATAACAAAATGTAGATAAAAGTTTGGCAAAAACATTCAAACAAATAATGTAATGTTTTATTTTAGCCAAACTGAGCAGGAGAATTAAATCTTTGAAGGCCATTAATTTTTGAATGAAAGGTAAATGATTCAGATATTTAGCTCTTTTAAAAAAAAATACATAATGTTCTTTTCATTCTCTCTCCCTTACTGCCTCATTTTCCTTCTTCTTTCCCTTCTGTCTGTCCTGAACCATTTCCTGTAAGTGAATGAAGCTCTTCTGCTGAAATACCTGCAACATGTTTATGTTTACACTTTGCTTCCAAACAGACACTGGAAAGGAACAGTGGTAGGATTCTACCATTTTAAGTAATTAAAAAACGAATTATGGAACAGTTACTGTTGGGATGAGAGCCTTGCTGGTTTGTGGAGAAGGGAGGGGGCTTGTATAAACAAACAAGGGAGGGAAAATGAAGCAAAGAGGATGAAGTCTATAGATGTTGTTAATACCCTAATAAACAGTTCCATAGCCTCCTTCTCTTTGTTTTATGGTGCTATTTGTTCTTTCATCTAAACATTGTAAGATATAAATTGCAGTTTTTTCTGTCTTTGCTGAAGGGAGTGAGGCGCTGAAGCAGTGCCCTTGTTTCTGGTAATGCTGGAAAAACTCTGAGGCTGTGTCTAGACTGGCAAGTTTTTCCGCAAAAGCAGCTGCTTTTGCGGAAAAACTTGCCAGCTGTCTACACTGGCCGCTTGAATTTCCGCAAGAACACTGACGATCTCATGTAAGATTGTCAGTGTTCTTGCGGAAATACTATGCTGCTCCCGTTCGGGCAAAAGCCCTCCTGCACAAATGCTTTTGTGCAAGAGGGCCAGTGTAGACAACGCAGTATTGTTTTGCGCAAAAAAGCCCCGATGGCTAAAATGGCGATTGGGGCTTTCTTGCGCAAAACCGTGTCTAGAGTGGCACGGACACTTTTCCGCAAAAAGTGCTTTTGCGCAAAAGCGTCCGTGCCAATCTAGACGCTCTTTTCTGCAAAGGCTTTTCATGGAAAAACTTTTCCGTGAAAAGCCTTTGCGGAAAATCATGCCGGTCTAGACGCAGCCTGAGGGTATGTCTACACAGCAAAGTTATTTCGAAATAACAGCCCTTATTTCAAAATAACTTTCCTAGCATCCTATAAATTCGAAATAGAGGAGCGCTTATTTTGAATTTGGTAAACCTAATTCTACAAGGAATAATGCCAAATTCGAAATAGCTATTTCAAAATAAGTGCTGTGTAGACACTTATTTTGAAATAAGGGACCTCCAGCCTTCCCAGGATGCCTTGGTGGCCACTCCAGCCTCAACCAAGAACACTCCTCTCCCTCCCCCCCCTCCCCGGAGCCCTTACAGGGATAGACTCTGGCAACAGTGCCTGTGCCAGCTCCAAACCTGCCAGCCCAGAGCCAGCAGTCACTGCCCCTGACCCAGTGGCCTCAAAACATGAGCCAGTAAGCCAGTGGCAGCCAGCCCTCCACCGCTCCCCAGGAGCAGTCTGCCAGCTCTCAGGAGCCTGCCAAGACCTGGAGAAGGTGGGTACCTTCCTGGTCCAGGGCAGAGATCATGGACCTTATTCAGGTTTGGGGGGGATGCCCCCAACATCCATGATCTCCGCACTAGATGGAGGAACGCTGCCGTCTATGGCAGGATAGCTGCCAGCCTGGCCACCAAAGGCCACATGCAAACCCAGGAGCAGGTTCGCATGGAAATCAAGTTGGTCCAGCGAGACCCCCACCCCTGAGCCCTGAGCTTCCCCTCCCACTTCTTCCCCTTACTTCCCCCTTCCAGCTCCCTCCTCCCAGGTTTCTCCCTCCCTTTTCTCCTCTCCTCTCCCGCCTCCTTTCCCCAGTCTCACCAGAGTTTCATTCCCCCCCCCCCCAGTTTTGTTAAATAAAGACAGTTGGTGTTTATGAAAATATGTGTATTTTATTTTACATCAGGAAGGGGGGCTGGAGGGTATAAGTGGAAGGATGTGATGGAGGAATGAGGCACAAGCCCCCAGTGGGGCAGATCAGGGAGGCTCTTAGTGCTCCTCAGGGTGAAAGCTCTCCCGCAGGGCCTCCTGGATACTGACAGCCCCCCGATGGACTTCCCGGAGGCAGCCTGCAGAAAGTGCAGCCAGGCTCACAGCAACACGTCCAAGAGAAGCACCAGAGTGCCCAGGGGCAGCTCTGGGTCCATGTTGCAGAGTGCTGTGGTGTCCCGAGTGAGGGCAACCAGAGCATGCAGGGACAAAATGCTTTGCTGTCCCTCATTGAGGTAGACAAGCAAGCAGGGAAACCTGAGAACTGGCTGTCCAGGGGGGTCCCTTTAAGCACAGGCCTCAGATAGCCTCAGGTAGCAGCCACACAAAGTAAATCCTGACCTGATGCCCTGCCAGACCTGGTCCGGCCGGCCTTAAATGCAATTCAGCATCCACTCAGTGTGGACACGCTATTTCGAAATGCATTTTGTGTGTAGACACGTTATTTCGAAATAAGCTATTTTGAATTAACTATTTCGAAATAGCTTATTTCGAAATAACGCTGTAGTGTAGACATACCCTGAGTCAGTCAGGCGATGTGTGGACTTTACCTAAGGGTTCCTGATATGTTTTAACCTGTTCCTCATCACTGTTCAAAGATGGAGCTAAATAGGCACTATTAGGAGCCATTGTTATTTTAAGTGCTTACATATGAGCTGAAATTACTCGTGTACTGGGACAGCATTTCTGTCCAGCATGCTGTCAGCTGAATATCACTAAAAACTAGCAATCACTAAGGATGCGTCTACACTGCACTGTAACTCAAAGTAAGATACACAGTTTGACCTACGTAAATTGCGTATCTTATTTCACAATAGCTTATTTTGTCATTTGGCACTGTCTACACAGCGCCAAATTTTGAAATAAAGCACTATTCTGAAACGTCCCTTACACGTCGTAGAATGAGGTTTACAAGGGCATCAGAATAGCGAACCTGAAATAACAGGCTTGCTGTGAAGATGTGGGTTAGCTATTTTGGGATACTCCGATATCTCGAAATAGTGTTGCAGTGTAGACGTACCCTAAGACAGTGTTTCTCAACTTTTTTTTATAAAATACCCCCTTTAAAAAAAATTGTAAGTACCCCCAGTATCTACCGTTTTCAGACACACAATTGTTTTTTCTACCATTGCAACACATTTGTTTAAACAACTTAATAGTAGCTGGGCGGGCATGACATTTTTTGGGTGTAAGAAGTACAAAAATAATAAAGTGCTATAAAACTTAAAACAAAAATTCAGTTTGCTCCAAATTTCAGTTGTGTTGACATACCCCCCAGACTTTTCTGGAGTACCCCTAAGAGTACTCATACCACTGGTTGAGAAACATTGGCCTAAGAGACTGACCTGCAGAGGTCACAGCACAGAAGCAGGTGGCAGCAAGCAGTCAGCCAATGGGTCTGGTAAACAAGTGGACAGCAGGGTAGCCAGTGTAGAGGAGCCACAGCTGGTGAGGCGGCCAGACAGAGCAAGTGCTGAGGTGGTGGAGCAAACAAGTTTCCTTCTTCCCTGGGTGGGAGGTGAATTCACACAGATGCACCTCTGAACCATGGGTCCCCAGTGACCAAGGACAACCACTGTGAGTGGGGTATGGTGAGGAAGCAGAGAGGGGCACAGAAAAGGAACTTTTGGTTGAAGAACTCAAGAATGTGAGGCAGAAGGCACTGCCCCATACATTCTGGGTATGGTGTCCTGCTTACAATTTATGATTATGAATCCTGCTTGTGGCATTTTCTCTAATTAATGTCAGTTGACTTCCCTCCTTTATTTAAAGTTCCTTTTCTACACTCAAACTCTGTACTTGCGAATGGGGAAACATTGCCTCTCAGAGGTGCCTTGGGTGATGTGTGATTTTCCCAGGTTACTGAGTTGAGGGCTCAAGCCAGCTCTGTGTTGTATTGTTGAAAAGGAACCCCTAGATATTGAACCCAGCCCTGGTTGCTACTGGCTTCACCTGGCAGAAGGGTTACACTTGAGTTAGGGTCCTGTGAAATTTATGGTCCATTATGGCCAATTTCACAGCCATAGATTTGAAAACTGGTAATTGTCACATTTCCAGCTGTTTAAACCTGAAATTTCATGGTGTTGTAACCTTGGGGTCCTGACCCAAAAGAAGATGGGGTGTCATAAACCTGTTGTAAGGGGGTCATGAGATTGCCACCCTCACTTCTGAGCTGCCTTCAGAGCTGGACTCTGAAGGCAGCAACCACAGAGTTTCCTGCAGCCACAGGAGGTTCCAAGAAGTAGAGTTGGGTCTGGTCTGGTACCCCTCTCCCACCACTAGAGCAATTTGAAGGGGAGAGATAGGTCCAGCCTTCCCTTGCCCAGTTGGAGGTAAGAAGCCCCCTTTTATGGGGCCCTCACAGTAGCACAAGGAAGATACTATCCAACTCCACATGTCTTCAGCTGCAAGAACCTCAGGTGGCTGTCCAGTCTGATGATGACCAACAGCTGGGGGAGGCACAGCTAACTAACTGGAGGTGGATCTGGTCTGGTCTTCCCCTCCTACTGTCAGAGCAGTTTGCAGGGGAGGGACAAGTCCTATTTTTCCCCTGCCCAGTCGGAGGCAGGAAGTCCCCTTTGATGGAACAAGGAGATTTCACAGGGAAGGGCATATTTCACAGTCTGTGCCTGTTTTTCATGGCTGTGAAATTGGTAGGGCCCTAACTAAAGTCTCTGATACCACTTAGTGATGATTATGAAAATCAGACACTTGTGGCCAAAATACAAGGAACTGAATAATTGAAATGTTCACAGGTATGTATAAATAATTATAGAGCAAACTTACACTTTGTTTGAGACCATTCTATTTCAGAACTGTACAAGATATAATATTAATATGTACCTTCAACCTGTTGTCAATGTTTGAAAGCATAAAGTAAGGTATAGTATGCCTGACAGAACTATAGAGACACAAGATGGTTGAGGTAATATCTGTTATTGGACCAGTTTCTGTTGGTGAAAGAGACAAGCTTTCGAGCTACTTGCAGCTCTTTCTCAGCACCTTTGGCCCACAACAATGTAAAAAATGTTCAGGTTGCATGGTTCTCTCCCTGTCTTACACACGCACCCTCCCTACAATGGAAGTTGCAACTTAAAAAAAGGGGGGGAAGGGATCCACAGAATTTTTTGTTAAAACAGAGGAACCATTAAATAAACATTCCAATGAATTATTGGTCATGTATAGTGAGAATTTAAGTTTTTGCATAATTACATACTGTATAGAGCATATGTATTTGTATAAAATGTTAACATACTTGATTGTTGCTTTACTCAAGCAAAAGGTTGTAGAAGTGTAAGGGTTTGATCTTCCATGACTCTTCAGGGAATGTGAGTTACCCTCAGAATGCTAGCCAAGCATACAGTCAGTCAAACTAATTAAACATACACTGCTGTCACAACTGCTGGAGTCTGACAGGTTCTTCTTCAGTGAGTTCTTTTTGTGGTGCAGTTAACCATTCTAACTCACAGAACTTAAAAGCAAAAATGTCACATTTCTTATTCGTTCTGAAAACTTTCTGACTATCTACTGGCTAGAATCTTCTTTCAAGGTTTCAGTGTACTATGAGGCTATCAAGTGCGTAGACATTAAAAAGTTTGTATGATGTTCCATGAGAATTTAGTCATTTTATTAACACAGCTTGTACTTTTAAACAAATTATAATACATTAGGGGCAACAGAGTAAAATTGATGTTAAAGAAGCAGGACTGGCACTTTTCCAAAAAGATAATACTTGCTTTACACTTAAACTAGAACAGAGGTGAGCAAGATATGGCCCACAGGTCAAATCTGGCCCTCCAAGCCACTGGATCTGGCCCGCAGGCTGTCCAGCTGGGACCCTTAGACACAGAGTAGCCAGCCGCTTCAGAGCAGCCCCACATTACTTTAAGCAGCTGCCTGCTCCCTGTGGCTCTGTGCTCCAGGCACTGGGGGAAGGAGGAGGCTTCATGGAAACCAGCCAATGGGAGCTGAGATATTTTGTTAGATGTGGGGGCAGTACACAAATCTCCTCCCTCCCCCTGGCACCTGGAGCAGAGAGCCACAGGGAGCAGCCAACCATTTTGAGCAGCCTGGGTCTGGCAGACAGGAAGCCTGCCTTAGAGTCCTGCAGGGCTGCTGGCCAGGAGCCGCCTAGGTAAGCGCCTCCTGGACGTAGCCTGCTTCTGACACCCATCCCCTCTCCCCCCAACTCCCTGTCCCAGATAACACCCCAACCCCCCGACCCAGATTACCATCCAAACCCTCTACACCTTCCCCCTCCTCTCCTTCTGCAGGTCACAACTCCCTCTCAGACAATGCAACCCCTCCTATTTTCCTCCCCCAGGCCAGAATCCTCTTCTGCACCCATATCCCCCCTGGAGCCTGCACCCCAAGCATCTGTTCCAGATCACACTCCCTCCTTTACCCAAACTCCTTCTCAGACCCCACACCTCTCCTGCATCTCAGTTCTCTTCTCCAAGCTCCCTTCTGCACCCAACCTCCATCCCACACCCTGCACCCTCTCCATAAACAACTGCTGTGCTTGACCATTTACCAAAATCTTGGAGTGGCTCCCCCATCAAAAATTATTGCCCACCCCTGAACTAGAGTAAAGGCAAAGTGATCCTCCTTTACCTTTTTTAGAAGTAAGCCTAGGAGCGGTCAGAGTTACATTTTCATTTATAGGTTTCAGAGGTAGCTGTGTTAGTCTGTTTCAACAAAAACAGCAAGGAGTCCAGTGGTACCTTAAAGACAAATTCATTATGGCATAAGTGAAGTGAGTTGTATCTCATGAAAGCTTATTTCCCTCTACAGCTAATTATTATTTCTGTTACCTCTCCCTTCCCCATCTATGATTGTTTTAGTTCAAGTTAACTTATCAGGATTCACCCCATCAGAAGAATTATGATCAAAATATGTTTTTTAACATTTGCTTTTACAGTGGACAATGACAATTTATTTTAGTACAGCACATCACAGGTGCCAAAATGTCCACCTAATAATTTTCCTACTTCACTTGAAAATATTGGTGGATCTCTGCAGACTGCGTGATTCTGCTCCTTGATATTTCATGCAGCTGATGGTGACCGGGATTTTCTGATTTACACTTCTCTCAAGCATGACCAGCCATGGCCTCAGCCTCACCCTGGGAGCACCAGTCTTTCAGGGCCTGTGCTCTTCTACTATTTTAAGCTGTCTCCTGCACAGGGGCCTGAGGGAAGGAAGTCTCTCCATATATTTTCTCCACTCCCCTGTGTGCACCCTCACAGAGCCAGCCACAGACTGACTAGTTTTAAATGCAAGATCCTGTTCTAATCTGGTACTTTTAACCCTTTACTTTGCTTTTCTTCTCCCTACTCTGTTAAAACTCATTCTCCATCTTCCTCCCAAATGCTCTCCCCATTTCTCTGAAATTGTTTCTCCGTGTTCCTTTCCTGTGTAACAGTTTCTAGCTGTCCACTTACTCCACCATTATTTCAGCATTTCCATCACTCTATACATTTTCCCTAACCTTTATGCCCTCACAAAATCTCTCCCCTTCAGAGGTAGGTAACGTGGCGGTGGGTATGATGAAGGGTCACTGCCCCCAAGAGCCCAGAGAGTGGTGCAAGAGGCCAACAGCTGACATGCAAAGCCATCCCTTCTATTGGATGGTTTGTTTAGCCTCCCCAAGCCCTGCATTTTTGGGAGCCCAGGGAGGTCTGGGGGACTAGCAGGAGATCTGGAGGACTAGCAGCAGGGGTCGGGCCAAGCCCCTGCACTCACCAGTGGCAGGAAATGGAGAGACCTGCCCTAGACTGCTCTGCTTCCTCGGTTCCCAGCTGTTACTTGGGGGAGGGGTCCTGGGGGATGAGGTGGAACTGCTCCTCGTGCTCACTGGTGGCAGGAAGTAGAGTGACACAGCTGGGAGCTAAGGGGAGCAGAACAACCTAGGGCTGGGTCACTCCACTTCCTGACACTGCTGGTGAGTTCAAGGGTGGGGGGTAGCAGGTGTGACCCCTGCCACCGGTGGTCTGCTAGTCCCCCATGTCACATAGTTTGGGGGAAGAGGTGGAATGGGGGGTGATACAGGGATGGGGAGGGGTGGAGAAGGGGCAGGGGCTTAGGCGAAGGGGTGAAGTGGGGTTGGAGCAGGGCTGGAAAGAAGTGGGGCCTAGGGTAGGACAGCCTTCCTCTGGGCCCCCCCACCCTCCTAGGAATGGTCTTCCCCTAGGCTAGGGGTGACACGGGGAAGAATCACATGTGTGTGTGTGGGGGGGGGAGTTTCATGTGGCCAGTGCCCCAATTGTGTCCTTCCCCAGCAGTTGCCTCTGTTCTCCTTGTTTTTCCTCCTTCCATTTTCAGATCTCTCTCCACTTTTTCTTTCCCTGCTCGCTCTCTCCTCCTCCATCTCCTCACAGATTTGTGTCCTGTTCCCCCTCCAATGGTTCCTGCACTATAGGACCCTCACTATAAAGCCTCTTACCTGCCCAGAAGGTGAAGTGAAATGAAATATTTAACTCAATGTTTCTTCATGTTTGTAGCCAGTTTTGGTATTAGCTGAATCAGGGAACATCCAGGGGACCAGTTCAATGGTGTTATGCAGTGACACTGCCACATCTTTGGAGTCAGCTGAAAGGGGAATTAGTTGGCTTCTTTTCTTCCCTCACTCAAAAATGATATCCTAACTGTTTCCTCAGGGCAGTTGACTAGAATTGTCCCTAGGTGTGAATTGAGCATAGACCCCGACAAATATCTATCTCTGATGTGTAGCACATCCTTAGGGACCAGACTTACTTGTCAAAACCTTCTAGAGATATTCTCCATTCCTCTGCCTCTTCCAAGCATAATACTATGTAACAAAACATCAGAATAAAGTAAGAGGCTAATGAAATGATTTCAAATGTATTAATTAAAGGCTGTCATGGGGGAGTTGTGTTACATTGATCCTGACAACCCATACCCCTTCTGCTCTTCACATGGCAATCACAGGACCCTGATGCCAACCTACCAAGTGGTTTCTTTGAAGTTGCCTGAGAATTATGTAGAAAGTTGACTCCATTTATAAGAGTTAAAGTGATGTGCGATCATTTGTGTATAAAGTATTTAGGGTTATGCTGAAGTCAGATAATCTGATTTTGCAAATGGTTTCCCTATAGAGATTCTTAAAGAGTTCTCCTTGTATGGTATCTGTGTTTTACCTACTTCCTGTCGCCCTCATCATTTTAGTGTTCAAATGCATTACTGGGCAGTTATATTTTCATGCTGAGGTTACATTTCACTCTATAGGTTTCAGAGAGGTAGCTGTGTTAGTCTCTTTCAGCAAAAACAACAAGGAGTCCAGTGGCACCTTAAAGGATTTTGTGGAGTCTTTTGCTCCCTGTTTATAGGATGCTGTCCTTGAAGTATTTTAAAAGAAGACTGTTTCCACATGTATGTGTAGAGGTTGCGTAAGAGAAATGACTCTGTTTCTTCTATGGCCCTCCTATTTTTGCATCCTTGTCAGAATCAGATTAGACCTATGTCTTCCTAATGCACACATCACCATACTGTCTAAGCGATATTTTTCTTACTTCACACCTTTTACTCAATCAGGCTCCATCCTTCTAGCCAGTGGTTATAAACCCATCAACTACTCTGCCCCTTATCACAGATGGATTACTTGAGTGACATGAGACATTTCCTCTCCTCTCGAGACAAGCATTCAGCCTGTACAGTGCTCCCACCTCCTACTAGCAGGGGGAGCAATCGTCCAACTTCTAGAATTGAGCTTTGGACTCTGATTTCATATATGACAGAGCATCACGAATAGGTTGTCCCTGTCTGGTCTGCTGTGCTCATTCCAGTAAGCATTTTACCTAAGTAACCTGTGCTTGCACTGTGACAGCTAAATGGAGTATGCTTCTCACTGCACTCTGAAAATACCTACTCTGTCTCTTGTACATTTGGAAATTGTTGTTAACGTTAGTGATCTGTGAACACTGCTCATGACTAGCTAAGAATTGTGCACATGCTATTATTTGTTACCCTGTCTCCTACACTCCACATCTCTCTCTGACTTGATTGTCTCATCCAGGTGCATATCTTTTAGATTATCAGGACAGGAACTGACATGCTCTGTATGTCTATACAGTGTCTAGGAAAATGAGGCCCCAGCCTTGTTGGCTTATTGGTGCTACTGCAATATAAATTTAAAAGAAATAAGGAGATACTTTTATTTTGTTCGACAATTCTCAAAGTTGGCCACACACACACAAAAACCCCAGGATGTTGAAATTGTGGTACTGACTTTGAGTTAGTTAACTTGTGTGCTCAAACTATGTGAACATTTGTATTAAAAACATATAGATACTTTGGAACAGTTTGAAAGGTTAAATCATTGTAAAATTTTAAATTTGGCTTTGGATAATTCAGAACTTCAATGAGCAATTAATTTTTAATTAAACACATTCCATTTTTGATAATAAAGTGGTAGTGAAAAGCCTAAACTGATGCTGTGTGCTAATGTATTCTGATTTCTCACATGTATAGCAATTTAAGTGAAGTCTATATACCAGCAAATAATCCAAATACAAACTAATCTCCCTATCAACAGAAAATAGAAAATACTAGATAAAATCCATGTTGTGACATATCACATATACATTCATTCTATTAGTAGGTAACACAGCAAGTAAATTGAGAAGATTTGTTGGAAATGTAGCGATTAGTGACTAATGCTTCACAGAAATATTACTGGCATTTTTACTATTCACCTCTCTCAATACATTTCAAATGTATCAAGTTATCTACATAGCCTTTATACTGTGCTCATCACCATGGCACCTGCGTATCTAATTAGATCATTAGTTACAAAACTAGCAAAATAGAAAGAGGCAAGCCTTCTGTTTCTGTTTTGAATTGTACCTTTGTTTTACTGCTTCAAATTTTTAAAGTGCAGTCAGGTATGCTATCAGAGGACAAATACTGAAAAACAAGACAATGGGGAAACAAGGTAAAAACTCATGAAATCAATATATATGGGAAAGAAGACTGCTGAACATAAATTACATCAAATATCTTTAGTACAAAAAAGGAAAAAGCTTGTTTTCTGAATAACAGCAATCTTCCTGCTTCTTACGTTTAAATTTCTTTAATTAGATACCAGGTAGCTACATGTCAGTTGCTTCTGAGATACCTGCATAAATGGCTGGGGGCAGAGGCAAATAAAATTCTTGAGCCAGAGAGGGGGAAATGGGAGCCAGAATATCACAGATCAGACATAGAATTGTTATTATTTAGTATTTTAACACAGACAGTGAGTCTAGCGCTATAAAAGTTATACAGCTGCCAGCCTGATCTAGAGTCCATGAAACTTAGTGAAACTCTTTCCATTGATCACAATGAATCTGGCCCATAAAGGGTGTCCATGCCCCAAAGAGTTTACAGTTTAAAAGATACCTTATACAATTAGCCCGTTGTAAGGCAAGAGGCATTTGCACTGCCACCTACCTTCAGAGATTATGCTGGGGATGGCAACTTTAAATTGTGGAGTGTGACGCAGGAGTTCTGCCAGCAGTTTCTGCTTCAAGGAAGACAATGCCATCCCCTAGCCACACTGACTGCTCCCCAGTCAGTGTTATCCATGGACCTAACCATGTCAGTTATATGATCAAGAACACATAGTCCTGTTCATCCAGAAATATAATTTGTACCATCATGTGCCAACAGTGTCCTTCTACTATGTATATTGGACAGACTTCTCAGACACTTCGCCAAAGAATTAATGTCCACGAATCAGACATCAGACATCTTCACAAGGAAAAACCAGTTGCTTTTCATTTCAACCTACCTGGACATAATCTTAACAACCTTACTACATGCATCTTACTTCAAAGAGACTTTAACACCAGATTACAGAGGGAAAGTTCAGAACTTTCTTTCATGCTTAAATTTGACATTTTATGAATGTACCTTAACAAAGATGCTAATTACCTTAACCATTACAAAGATAGCTTCCCCACTTATTACCCCTGATTAGCCATTCATTGACTCATAAATAGCTATTCCCTCCCTCCCTCTCCCTCACCCCACTTCTGTACTAAATCTGATTTGTCAGTTTAATAATGTGTTCACTTTTTTCATTGTATTCCTTTGGTATATATGGTCATGCCAGTTCTCTTCCAGAATATGATCTGCGGAAGTGGGTCTGGCCCATAAAAACTCATCACCTATTAAACCATCTTGTTAGTCTTTAAAGTGCTACATAGTTTTTCCTTTTGTTTTTGCAAGATCAGACTAACACGGCTACCTCTCTATTACTATCCACTCTAAAGGCGGTGCTGGCTGGCTGCAGGCCACCCTAATGAAATGGCTGGGATTTGTAATTGCCTTGCAATGCCAGAAACCCCTTTCAGGTGAACTTGCCCACTGGTCGGGTGCCTGTAGAAGCCAGTGAAGTCCACAGCATGAAAGGGTGGGTGTTCATTATGGACTTCACCATCAGCAGGTTTTTCCAGCTATCTCAGGAGTGCCACCTGGTGGAAATTTCTATTGATCCATATTATAATTTGTGATCGTTTCTGTGTAATGCTGATTCCATAGGTGGGTGACTACCAAAGGAGCTTCACATTCCCAACATTCCTAAGGAGATGCCTTCCCTGGTGCAGGTGGATAACAGGAGGGTGTGCATAGGAACAAAAGGGCTCTGAAAAAGTGCCATCTATGCCTCATCTTAACTTTGCTGCTGTTGGCTGTGCTTCTGTTTCTGTTCCCATGGAAACAGGTGGTGATTTGCCACAAACATGATAAGAGGACTGCGGGTAATACTGTATAATATACATAAAATATATAAATGAAGCTTTTGGGTTTAGTTCCCATTTCCAAATGTTTGAATTTAGCTCAAATGTAAATGTTTGGAAGAACTCCTCTCCTCCATTAGGCCAAAACCCACCTGCAAATCCTCTCTGAAAATTCATTTATTTCATGAATCTTTCTAGCACTGAATATCCACAGAGGGTGTTTCTACTTATTCTTGTGCTTAAACGCCATCACTGACAACTTTTAAATCAAGATTGGAGGCTTGGCTAAAAGATATTGTCTAGAAATTATTTTGGAGCAGTTCTATGGGCCTGTGTTATACAAGACGTCTGCCTAGATGATCACAGTAGTCCCTTCTGGTCTTAGAAGCTATGACTCTATGGATCTACTAGAGCTTTCACAGAATTATGCCCCCAAAGATAAAGGAGCAGTTCTCCTTCGAGTGGTGTCCCTGTGGATGCTTCACTCAGGTGTCGGTGTGTCCTCGCATCAGCAATCGGAGATTTTTTCTCTTGCAGTATCTTCCTGCGTCTAGCAAGTGCAGTTGTCGTTTTATGCTGTTTTGTCCATTAGCTGTGACGTGGCACGAGTCCCTCAGTTCCTTTTCTACTGTCCTCAGCAGAAGAGAGAGTCTCTTACCAGTGCATCTTCTTCTGAAAGAAATAGAATTGTTCTTAATTATTTTGGTTCTTTGACGACTTTTAGTCATCTTTAGTTAATTTTTTCTTAGACCAAATCATTCCAAAAAACTGCCCCAAAAAGTTGTTCTTTTCACCCTGTCACCTCTACTTCTTCAAAATACTGGGCTCCTCCAGATTCAAAATGTGACTCTTGCAGGGACTCCATAGCCATTTCGGATGGCCATGCCTCCTGCATAAAGTGTCTGGGCGAGGGCCATGTGGCACAGAAATACCAACACTGCCAAAGCATGATTGCGAGGGCCAGAAGAGACAGGGAGATAAGGCTAAAGAGCTTGCTATGGCAAAAGTCTCACCAACCACCAGATCCAAAGAAATCATCATCAGCAGACTCCTTGACTCTGAGGAAAAGAGCCCATTCACCTCTGCCCGGGACTCTCGTAAGTCTAGGGTGCCACCGGCACTGTTACTACCGGCAGTGCTGACAACATCCTGCACTGCCCATTTGCTGGTTCCATCCACCTTTGGGACTGCTGAGAAGCGTAAGGCAAAGAGAGTGGAGTTGGAGCTGAAGCGTAAATCAAGCTCCTCCACACCAACTGGCACAGGCTCTCACCTGGCACCAATGACCAAGTTGTATATGCCACCTCCCTGGCACCAATGGAGACTGTGACACTGACTCATGCTGCTCCTTTGCAGTGTACTTAGACACCTAAACAAATGCTGGCACCAGGGACCATAACAAGCAAGACCCATAAGAGGTCTGAATCCTGGCTCTGGACAGCACAGATTAAGACAATGCCACCATCGGAACAGACTGATGACTCACCACCACACTCCTTATGCTTATGGAGAATAGCCCACACTGGCACTGATCTGAGGACATCTCTTTTTCACCCACGCCATCCTACCCTGGTATTGGTCCGGCACTGGGCATGGGAGTAGGTTCTCATCCCAATATTCCTCTCCCACATTTTCAGTTGCATCGTGGTGTTCAGCCAAGCAGAGGTCCTCCCAACATCGACTTCAGTACCTTTGGTTTAATCACCCATGGCCATACACACCTTGCTCCTACCAGCCACAGTGGCCCCCATGGGACCCGTGGGCTCAATGCCGTGCACAGCCACCACCTCACCAGCATCCACAAGATACTGCACCCTTGACTCCAGCTTGTACAACAACTCATTTGCCACTGGCTCAACCACCACAGTCACCTTTGGTGATGACACAGACAGACCCTATGGAAGAGGACAAGGACTTACCTATGGTTCCGCAGTCATCCTCATTCCCTGATGAGGCAGTCTTCCCTTCCTCCTTTCCACAGCATTTCTGAAACATTTCCAGGAATTGTTCAAAAGGGTTGTAAACTTGCAAGACAGTGTGTTGCAGGAAGTGCAAGAAAAACAGCACAATCTGCTGCAGATACTACAACCTGCTTCTTCCTCGAAAATTGCCCTACCCATCGACAAATTGCCCTACCCATAATGGAGTACTCTGAAACCATGTGGCAAACACCAGCCTCTATCTCCCCTACCAAGGAAAGGATGGATAGAAAATATTTCATACAGGCTAAGGGGATAGACTTCCTCCTTACTCACCCTGACCAAATTAATTGGTTGTGGATGCAGTCCACCATCAGTCCAGGCAACCACAATTTAGATCTATTCCACAAGACAAGGCACATCAGAGGCTGGACCTGTTCAGATGTACCCCCAGTGACCTTGTAGTTCTGGATCTCAAATGACTATACAGACCTCCTTGTGAACTATGATTACGCAAACTACTCAAGGAGCTTATGAATGATCTCCCAGAGCGAAAAAAAGGCTTCAGCTCCAATCCATCATGCAGGACGGCCAGTCTATCACCCGAACTGCCCTACAGGTCTCAATGGACATGGTAGATACAGCTGCCAGAGTGACAACCTCAGCCATCATGATGCGCCGTAATTCCTGGCTACAATCCTCAAGAATTCCATGTGAGCTGCAGACCAGAGTAGAGGACCTTCCCTTTGATAGAACTCATCTGTTTACAGCCAAGACAGATGAAGTCCTCTATTCAATGAAGGATTCTCGCCAACCCTTCTCACATTGGACATGTATACTCTACCCAACAAAAGGAGGTGATGTATGTCTTATCAGAGGCCACGAGACAACTCCTTCCACAGACAGCAACAAAGGTCTTTCAAGCAAAGACCCAAGCAGCAATCGATCAGAAGGAGAGGCCAACATACCCAATCCACCAACACAGTCATCTCATCTCTTTGGTCACTGTCTGAGGCCCTTCTACCACCAGTGGGCCCTCATCACCATAGACCAATGGATCCTCAAGATTGTAAGATCATGTTGTATTATCCCTTTACTATCTATGCCCCCTACACTTCTCCCGTCCCCATTCCTCTTCAGGGACCCCTCTCACGAGTATCTATTACAAGCAGAGGTACAAAACCTTCTCAGCTTGGGGCCATAGAAAAAGTTCCCCCACAATTTCACAGGAGAGGATTTAGCTGAAATTATTTCCTTACACAAAAGAAGAAAGGAGGTTGGAGGCCCATCTTAGATCTCAGAAAACTGAACAAATTCATCCGCAATCAGAAATTCAAGATGGTGATATTGGGGACTATCATACCAGCACTGGATGAGGGAGACTGGTTCTCAGCCCTTGACTTTCAAGATGTCTATTTCCATATATCCACCCATCCTTCTCACAGGAGGTTCCTCAGATTCATGGTAGGAAAGAATCATTATCAGTACCGTGTCCTGGGTCGACTGCACCACACATTTTCCAAGACATTAGTTGTGGTAATTGCATTCTTGAAATATAAAGGGGTCATCATATTTCCCTATTTAAATGACTGTCTAATCAAAGGTACTTCTCATCAATAAACGTTAATTATGACAAACATCACTTGGGATGTCTTCTCCTTCCTTGGACTCCGAATAAATCTACAAAAATCTACTCTAGAACCTACCCAGATGATGGAATTCATCAGGACATCACTGGTTTCCATCAGAGCCAGAGCCACCCTCCCGGTCCACCGGTTCCACACGCTACACAATCTCATCAAAGCAGAATTATACACCCTCTTCGCGAACGTCTGGGCATGCTTTCAAACTCTAAGGCACATGGCAGCCACCACATATGTAATACAGTTTGCAAGACTTCACATGCGTTGCTTACAGGGATGGCTAGCAACAGTATACATCCCAAATCAGCATAGTCTAAGCAAACAGGTAACGCTTTCCCCATTAGTACTTACCTCTTTACAATGATGGATATGCCCGCACAATATTCTCAATGGAGTAACATTTCAATAGCACAGTCCATCCTGGGTGATAACCACCTGCACATCCCTCACAGGCTGGGGTGCTCATTGTGGTCACCGTACAGTCCAGGGCAGGTGGTCACATTGCAAGATGTGCCGGCATATCAACATACTGGAACTCAGAGCCTGTCTCCATTTCCTTCTGATAATTTGCAGCAATACCATTTGTGTCCTCACAGACAACACACCCTGCATGTTCTATATCAACTGATGTGAGGGGGTGCCCAATCACAATTATGTGCTGAGATGATCAGGTTTTGGAACTGGTGCATAACAAATGACGTAACGCCAGTGGCAATGTACCTACCGGGCCATCAGAACATCGTGACAGACATTTTTCAGAGCAACATGAATGGGACTTCAACCCCATGATCCTCTACCGTATAGTCCAGCTGTGGAGATTCCCAGCAATAGATCTCTTTGCAACCAGAACCAACCGCAAATGCCCACGCTTCTGCTCCAGAGTGGGTCAGGACAGGAACTCTCTAGGAGATGCAATTCTCCATGGACAACTCCACTTCTATACACCTTCCCTCCAATTCCCCTGGTTCGCAGAGTAATTCACAAGATACACTCAGATCATGCAAGGATAATTCTGATTGCCCCATCCTGGCCCAGACAACCTTGGTTCCCTTACCTATAGAACCTCTTGAGCCATGGACCAATACCTTCCCACTCTTTCCCAACTTTTTATCCCAACACCCAGATGGCTCTGCCACTCCAATCCCCAAGCACTCAGGCTGACTGCATGGTTCCTCCATGGTTCCAACATGAAGAACTTACCTGTTCTGAGAGGGTGAAGCAGGTTCTGTTGAATAGCTATTGCCCTTTTGTGTGATACGCTTACCAGAACAAATGGCAACGATTCCAGGAATGGTGCCGACAGTGTCTATTACAACCTACCACCACCTCTATACCTTCCGTCCTCGAATATCTCATGGACCTTAGTGAGGTAGGGCTCATCTTCTGCTCCATAAAAGTTTACCTAGCAGCCATCGCAGTGGATGACACTTCCATGTTTGCTCACCCCATCACAAAACACTTTCTTTCTGGCCTATGCAAGAAGCGTCCCGATATACAGACACCAGTACCATATGGGACCTACCACTCATCCTGAATACCCTGACAAGACCTCCCTTTGAACCTCTAGCAACCTCCTCTTTCCACCATTTGGCTATGAATGTAGCATTTTTAGTTGCGATCACATCAGCCAGACGAGTAGGAGAGATTGCAGCCCTGATGACGGATCTGCCTTACATGGTGTTCTCCAAGGACAAGTTACTTTATGTCCACATCTGAAATTTCTACTAAAAGTGGTCTTCTCCTTTCATATCAATGAACCCATATATTTTCTCACATTCTATCTGAAGTCTCATAACTCTGTTAGGGAATCGATCTTGCACACACTGGATGTACATCAAGCTGTGGCATTTTATTTGGACAGAACAAGACAATTTTGAATATTGAATAGACTTTTTATATCTATCTCTGGTCCCTCTAGAGGAATAGCCGTCTCCGCTCAGCAGATATCAAAATGGATATCTACTTGTATACACATCTGCTACATGCTCCACAATAAGTGCCCCCCCTAAAGGATCACTGTTCATTCCACATGAGCAATAGCAACTTCTTTCTTCCTATGTGCCCCTTGTTGACATCTGCAAGCCGGCAACCTGGTCTTCCCATCATACCTTTGTGCAGCACTATGCATTGTAATCGGGACTAATTCCATCTACCTCCGTGGGCACTGCTGTCCTTGCCACCTCTCAGACATGACTCTAAAGCCCACTTCCACCTAATGCAGGTACTGCTTTTTAGTCACCTGAGTGGAGCACCCACAGGGACAGCACTCAAAGGGGAAGACATTACCTTGTGCAGTAATGATGGTTTTTCAAGATATGTGTAACCGTGGGTGCTCTACTACCCTCCCTTTCTCCCTTCTACTTTGGAGTCCACTAATGGATTTCTCAGTAGAAAAGGAATGGAGGGACTCGCACCGTGCCTGCAGCTAAGGGACAAAACAGCATGAGATGGCGACTGAGCATGTGCAGTATGGGAAGGCACTGCTAGGGTAAAAATCTCCAATAGCCAGTGTGAGGATGCATCAACACCCAAGTGGGGCACCCACAGGAATACACGTCTTGAAGAACCATCGTTATTGCACAAGGTGAGTAACCTCTTCTTCCTCAGCTGATGTAAATTATCATAATTCCATTGATTTAACTGGAACTGTGACAACTTGCACTGCCTAGGCTCTGCCCCAAAGATGACCTGGAGGTTTGCTGGCAGTAATATGGCTGTCACCTCCTGCCTTGTTATGAGCTCATCTAAGGGTACATCTACACTGCATGGCTATTTTGGGATACTGGAGGTATCCTGAAATAGCTACCCTGCATCTACAAAAGCCACCTGTTATTTTGAAATATTTTTCAAAATAATGGGCACGCCATATCACCATCCCAGTAAACTTTGTTGCACGAGGGTTAAAGATGGCTCAAAATAGCATGTTATTTCAAAATTTGGCACTGTGTAGAAGCGCCAAATTTCAAAATAAGCTATTTCAAAATAGAGTTAAAACAAGATACGCAATTTGTGTAGCACAAATTGCATATCTTATTTCGCGTTTAGGGTGCTGTGTAGATGCACCCTTAGAGATACATAATCTTTCTACCATGGGAAAATGATGTCTTATGCCATTAGCTATTGAGAAGGGTTCAAATAGTTTTTCTTTATCCAGTGCCACTGCTCTGAAAATATTTGCAGAATAGTGAATAAATTCCAAATCTGTTTTTGTTTGTTCATTTATGACATTTTCAAACTAGCAACATTAATTAAATGCACAAGATCAAGATCCTATGGCAATAGTAATACCTGGCATTTACCAGTAAAGATCTCAAAGCACAGATGAGGAAACTATGGAATAGAGCTCTTAAGTGATTTGCCCAATATCACACAGCAAATAAATGGCAGGACAGGGTATAGAAGACAGATATTCAGTCCACCAAGCCTGTTCCATATCCTCTACATAACTCTATTTAAACTTTCTCAAATGTAAGCGAAAAGAAAAGCAAAAGTAACAGATCATATATTTTGAGTTATTCATTCTAAATCATTAAAACAATATAATCATTTTAATTCATAGGATTTTGAACTAAACAATGAGATGAAAATGAATGTTCTTAATTTGCTGGAAGAAGTTTTGAGAGACCCAGATCTACTACCACAAGAAAGAAAAGCTACTGCGAACATACTGAGGTAAAGACGTGTAAATAAAATTAATTTAATTGTAAACTATATTGTAAGAAACAAAGAAACCGGTCAGTGACATTATTTTTGAAAGATCACAAAGTGCTTAACAATTGAAATAAAAACCATATACAGGGATAACTTTACATCTCTCAGCGAAGTGCAACCCTCTAAAATGTGGCAATAATTTAACAGTGTATAGTAACATAGAACAGGAATCAAGTAGTATTTTAACAAGTAGAAACTGCAAGAGGATTCAGGAGACTTAAGGTGTGCATAAGGTAATTATCCTATTTGGTGAAAACTGCTGTGTTATTTTTGTTAATGACAACAAGCAGTCTGAACATCGGATTTATAGTTCAACCAGAAATATACCCCTCCAACAGCACATAACAATCACCAGGTTTGGCATTGGTTCCATATTCACTTAGTGGGGAGGATGCTACCTACTGTAAATAATCAACACCACTTCTTAAAGTAGCTACATGTCTTTTTGAGGTCTCCCATTTAAATGCTGAGCAGCCCAACCTGCTTGGTTTGTGAGAACTGAGATCTAATGTAATATGAAAGATTTAATTTAAAAGATTTTATACTTTATGGTATGCTGGTAGACATGACTAAATTTACTTGGATGGATTATAGGAATAAATGATTGATTGATTAATTGCCATAAAATAAAAGAGCTAAGACTTTCTGCAAAGCTAAAGTTATTTAGGGATGAAAAATGTGTGAAATTACAAAGATGGAATGTATTGTAATGTCAAAAGAAGGACAACTGGCTTTGTATATGTATTAATGTGTAATTTCAAGTAATCAGTGTGGTGGGAACAATATACATTTTATAAGAAAGTTGCTGATAGATACATACATTTTGTGAAATTAATAAGGAAGGATTCAGAGTAGAAAATTGGAAAAAGATTATATGAAAAACAGAACAATCAAGGACATGCCTCAGCAGCTTCTTAGAGTTATTGAAAATATACTGCCAGTAGAGGTAAAATAAATATTTGCCTGAGTTCTCTGAGAACACAGGACAAATTTCCACATCAGATATTTTTGTGAAAAGGAACAAGTCAGACAATGAGTGGGAAATTAACTTCGTGAATTAAAAGTGGATGAAGGGCAAAAACAGGCTCTTAAGAAATAGGCCTTTTAAGATGAGAATTTGTTACTGCATGTTAGTAAGGCCTCAGTTCATTTTTCACATAAGTAAAAAACCATAAAACCCTTGTGCAATATATCGCATAAGTAACATGTAGTATAACTGAAAATAAGAATTGCGCAAGTGTTAATTATTCTTTCTTAGCTGAAACAGCAAGCAATGAAAATCTGAAGCATAGGCAAGAAGGATATAACTGATTGTAGTACAATATGTTTTAATAATGCACCTGTGAGCAAAGAATACAAAGTATACCCAGATGCTGAAGAAAAGATCTGAAGTTTCTTTGAAATCATTAAAGATTTCAGCCAGATATAGGCCTGAGGGAGAATAGAATGAATTGCTGTTGACAGAGAGATGGGATAAACTTTACATTGAATACATGTCCATCTATCAAGTTGATGCATAAAACATTAGTAGGTTCATCCAAAAAGTACAATGGCAAAGTCTATGTTTAAACTGTTTGTGAGCGAATTTCTCCATTTCCAGTTATTCTATTCTCCTTTAGATTGCATTTATTTATCTATGTGCTTTTCTGTGATGTTCATTAATGCACCTTCTGTGTGAGCATCAATTAATTAATAAAGCTGGTCAAAAAATTCATGAAACATTTTTGATGAAAAATGGTTTTGACCATAATGAATGTTCATGAAAAGTTGTGTTTTGGTAAACATGTTCCAGTTTTCCAACAAAAAACATGAAAGCCCAAAAAATTTAGTTTTCAAAAACTGAAATCTTTTGGCATTTGGAGGTAACCTAGTGACAGATGATGTGGGGAAAGATGAAGTACTCTATGCTTTCTTTGCCTCTGTATTCACGGACAAGGTGGGCTCCCGGACTAATGCGCTAAGTGATGTAAGATGGGATGAAGATCAACAGCCCTTAGTGGGTAAAGAACAGGTTAGAAACTATTTAGAAAAGCTAAACGTACACAAATCCATGGGTCCGGACTTAATGCATCCGAGGGTACTGAGGGAGTTGGCAAATGTCATTGAGGAGCCTTTGGCCATTATCTTTGAAAAGTCGTGGAGATCGGGAGAGATCCCGGATGATTGGAAAAAGGCAAATGTAGTGCCCATCTTCAAAAAAGGCAAGAAGGATGATCCAGGGAACTATAGGCCTGGTCAGTCTTACATCAGTTCCTGGAAAAATCATGGAAGGGATCCTTAAGGAATCCATTTTGAGGCACTTGGAGGAGAGGAAAGTGATTAGGAATAGTCAGCATGGATTCACAAAGGGCAAGTCATGCCTGACCAATCTGATTAGCTTCTATGATGAGGTAACTGGCTCTGTGGATATGGGAAAGTCAGTGGATGTGATATACCTTGACTTTAACAAGGCTTTTGATATGGTCTCCCACAATATTCTTGCCAGCAAGTTAAGGGAATGTGGATTGGATAAATGGACGGTAAGATGGATAGAAAGCTGGCTAGAAGGCCGGGCCCAGCGGGTAGTGATCAATGGCTCGATGTCAGGATGGCGGTCGGTTTCTAGCGGAGTGCCCAAGGTTCGGTTCTGGGACTGGTTTTGTTCAATATCTTTATTAATGACCTGGATGAGGGGATGGATTGCACCCTCAGCAAGTTTGCAGATGACACTAAGCTAGAGGGAGAGGTAGATACGCTGGAGGGCAGGGATAGAGTCCAGAGTGACTTAGACAAATTGGAGGATTGGGCCACAAGAAATCTGATGAGGTTCAACAAGGACAAGTGCAGAGTCCTGCACTTGGGACGGAAGAATCCCAAGCATTGTTACAGGCTGGGGACCAACCACCTAAGTAGTAGTTCTGCAGAAAAGGACCTGGGGGTTACAGTGGATGAGAAGCTGGATATGAGTCAACAGTGTGCCCTTGTAGCCAAGAAGGCTAATGGCATATTAGGTTGCATTAAGAGGAGCATTGCCAGTAGATCCAGAGATGTCATTATTCCCCTTTATTCAGCTCTGGTGAGGCCACATCTGGAGTATTGTGTCCAGTTCTGGGCCCCCACTACAAAAAGGATGTGGACGCATTGGAGAGGGTCCAGTGGAGGGCAACCAAAATGATTAGGGGGCTGGAGCATACGAACTATGAGGAGAGGCTGAGGGAATTGGGTCTGTTTAGTCTGCAGAAGCGAAGAGTGAGGGGGGATTTGATAGCAGCCTTCAACTTCCTGAAGGGAGGTTCCAAAGAGGATGGAGAAAGGCTGTTCTCAGTAGTGACGGATGGCAGAACAAGGAGCAATGGTCTTAAGTTGTGGTGGGAGAGGTCCAGGTTGGATATTAGGAAAAACTATTTCACTAGGAGAGTGGTGAAACACTGGAATGGGTTACCTAGGGAAGTAGTGGAGTCTCCATCCCTAGAGGTATTTAAGTCTCAGCTTGACAAAGCCCTGACTGGGTTGATCTAATTGGGATTGGTCCTGCCTAGAGCAGGGGGCTGGACTTGATGACCTCCTGAGGTCTCTTTCAGCTCTATGGTTCTATGATTCTATGATTAATAGGTAAAAAGGAATCAGGAGAGACAGAAAAGGGAGAGAAAGGGATAGTAAGACCAAAACCAAAAATCTTCTGTGGAAAAATTCCACTAAAAAATTAACAAAACAAAAATTCTTCATTTTATTCAATTTTGCAAAAAATGTAAACCATTCATTGATCATCTCTATTTATTTATTTATCCTCACAGCAGCCTCTTGAGCTAGGGAACTATTATCCATTTTGCAAGTGGGGAACCAAGACATTGATTAAGTAACTTACCCAAGGTCATATGATATAAGGCATCGATATATGCTATCGATATAAGGCATCTGTCAGAGCTAGGAAGAGATTCATATTTCCTGAGTACCAGTTCATTCCCATAGCTGTAGAGCCAGCATCCCTCTCCTTTCTCTACCTGTAGTCTACCTGTAGTCTATCTTTACCTGGTCCTATCAGATCTTTCAAACTAAAAACCCTAGGAGAGTTTCAAGTAGCGTTAATGTTCAGTATATGTCATTATTCCCTCTGGCCAGGTCTACACTAGGGTTGTATAACTGTTTAAATAGTTAACCAATAAGCCTGGGCTCAGGGTCGGACTGAGGCATGGGTGAGCTGGGCAGCTGCCCGGGGCGCCAACTGATGGGGGGCGCCTGATGGCAGCTGTAAGGGGTGCGCGGCATCCCTTACAGCTGCCATCAGGCGCTGAGCGCCTGGCTCCCGTGGCGCTGGCCCCGCAGCGCTGGCCAGCAGCACCCTTCCCCCCACGGCCTCGGGGCCCTGCATGGCCTGGTGCGCGCGCCAGCAGCACTGGCCGGGCTGGGCTGGGCAGCACATGTGCCGTGCACCCTGGGGCCAGGCCCCAGGCTGCGCGCCAGCGGCCGTGGCCAGCCCGCGCATATGTCATGCGCCCCGGGGGCGGGCTGCGCACCCTGGGGGGGGCCAGCCCATGCCCCAGGGGTGGGCGCCTGGGGGTGGCACCGCGTGCCCGGGCCCGGGGCACCAAAAGGGCTCGGGCCGGCCCTGCCTGGGCTTATCGATTACTGTTAACGGTTATAGCTTTCTGTATCAGTGGCAACAGCACAGGGCATCAGCCAGCTCCCCAGGAGTGGGGCTGGGAACTGGTACACTCTGTAAGCCTGCTTAAAAGTCAGCTTCCATTGCACACTGGCTCCTGTGGAGTCTGCTGCCGCCCCATGCTGCAGGTGCATGTAACTGCTGAGATTTTCATTGGTTACACAATTACCCACTTTTTAACATCCCTAGCCTGCACTAAAAGGGAAAGTCAGCTTAAGCTATGCAACTCCAGTTATGTTAATTATGTAGCTGGAGTCCAAGTGTCTTAAATCGTGTTCTGGCACCATCCAACTGTGGCAGCTTCATTCTTCTCTGTAGTGTAGACAAGCCCTCTGAGAGCATACGAATGACCCAGTGTGGTTTCAAAGGATACTGTGTGCTGTGCATTCTTTCAAATAAAGTGTGAAATTGAGGTCCTGAGTAATTGTGGTTATTAAAAATCCTGTGTTACTTTTCACAAGGATATAGGGATATTAACTACTTGTCCTGGCACCCTGCACGGGGTGTTTACATATTCCTTCAGTAGTTTTAATAGAATAAGATGTTCTTAAGCTTCCTCTATAAAACAGTTGTATTGTGTTGCTGAATTGTTGCTGAACAGTGCATTCTCTAAGTGACTTTGTTTCTTCAGTGGCTGAAGTTGTTCCTGTCTACAGCCTAAATATGTGCTTATTATATATATACATAGAACATACACATATATAGAACTTTGGGAACTTTCAGGATGAAAATGGTTACATACATTTCAGATTATCATGTTCATAATTTAAATTGGTGTTCCATTTGTGAAAGGATCAGATCAGAGGGATACAAAAGAGTGCTAGAAGGAAAGTATGTTAGCCCTAGATCAGGGCCAGCTTTAACAAGCGCGGGGCCCAATTCCGGGGGCGAGGCCCCACATGCACCATGCGCCCGGGGCCCTGCACATGCGTTGCGTGCCTGGGGGGGGCACTGCACATGCGTCGTGTGCCTGAGGGGGGGGCACTGCGCGTGCGTCGCGCGCCTGGGGGGGGGGGCACTGCGCATGCGTTGCGCGCCCGGAGCGGGGCCCCATTCCGGGGAATCGGCCAAATCGGCCTAAAGCCGGCCCTGCCCTAGATTAAGTAGGTCTCTGTTCCCTGGGTAAACTCGCAGTGGCCTAGAACCCGCAGGAACTTTCCAGAAGCAGCCTGGACAGTAAGGCCAGTTAGAACACAATTAGGAGTCTTCCCAAGCCAGGGGAGTCAGGCTCCTCAGACCACCTGAGGACAATCAAGAACCAGTTCAGATTGGTTCAAAAGGGCTCCTCTTCTCTTAATTCAGAGGAGCCAACATTCTGAGAGTGAGAGGAGTCTGGGTGAGAGCTGGGAGCTGCAAGTCAGGCAGAGTGCATTGGAGGAGCAGGATAAGCTGCTCGGGTACCAGAGAAAAGGTACTGGGAGGGATCATTTGGGGAAGTGGCCCAGGGAAGTAGTTGTCAGATGGACGGGATGCCTTTGGGTCCCTGGGCTGGAACCTGGAGTAGTGGGTGGGCCTGGGTTCCCCCCAGGCCTCCCCACGCCACTACAGTGTCTGTCCCTGGATAGGGAGACCAGGACTATAGAAGGGTTTCATCCCCATTTTATGGACTAGCCTGTGATGAGTATGGCTCCATTGGCTGTGAACCCTGCCTCAAGTGATAAGAAAGAGGCTGTGTGGTGGGACACAGCGAGCCTCTGAGACTGAACACTGTCTGCCAGAAGCACAGGACCATGGGCACAGCCATAGTTCAGCCACACATTGCAATCTATAGAATGTCAGGATGAAAATAAAATATTCTGTCACCTAAAATGTAGCAGTCCCATAAAATCTTGCATTGCAATACTTTGAAATGTGTTCAGCTACAAATGAGATGTGTATTTATTCGACATATATGGTGCATTTTGGTAACAATCAATAGATTAAGCATTTTTAAAACTTAAATACCCACCTAAGGAAATGAGGAAACAGATTGACAGAGCCAGAGAAATACCCAGAAGTCAACTACTTCCAGACAGGCTCAACAAGGAAAATAACAGAACACCACTGGTCATCACCAACCCATCATCATTAAGCCCCCAACTTAACCCCTTCTGTGCATCATTGACAATCTACAACCTATCCTGGAAAACGACACCCCCCACACACTTTTGCAGACCTTGGGAGACAGGCCAACAGACAGCCCCCCAACCTTAAGAAAATACTTATCAGCAGCCACATATCATACTCACCCAGAAACCTACCCCTGCAACAAATCCCATTGCCAACTCTGTCCACATTTCTATACAAGTGATACCACCGCAGGACCTAACCACATAAGCTACAACATCAGGAGCTTATACAACTTCACATCCACTAATGTGATATATGCCATCAAGTGCAGGCAATGCCCCTCTGCTATGTCTATTGGCCAAACCGGTCTCTGCGACAAAGGATTAATGGACACAAATCAGACATCAGGAGTGGTAACCCACACAAACTTGTGGGGAAACATTTTAACCTCCCTGGAGATTCAATAATGGATTTAAAAGTAGCCATTCTTCTGCAAAGTAATTTTATCACCCAATTACAGAGGGAGACTGCTGAACTGAAATTCATTTACAAATTCAACACTATCAACTTGGGCTTGAATAATGATATTAACTAGTTAACGCACTACAAAGGCAATTTCCCATGCCTTTGAAATTTACATTTACAAATCAAAAGCTATAAATGGGACACATCCAGCCTGACTCAATTAGCATAATTAACACTGGTCCTACAATTGACAGATAACTGCTTTTGCTGTTATATATACTCTGGATTCTGTAATTTCCACTCCAACTCAATGAAGTGAGTTTTACCCAATGAAAGCTTGTGATATATTTGTTAGTCTCTAAGGTGCCACAGGACTGTTCATTGTTTTTAAGGTTAAGAGAAAGTCACTCTTAAAATTTTGTACTTCTGAATAGCCTCAGCAATTCCATGAAACCAAGAGTATTCTAGCAGTTCTCATTTTGCTCAAAAATCTTTCAGCCAGGATAAAATATGTCATACATCTTAACTTCAGAGGGATGAAGTCTTACTCCTAATTTTACCTGAAGAAAATGGGTTTCTAGCTCTTAGGAGCAATTTCTAAGACTCAGAAAAGTACTGCAGTTACGTGCAGAGTAACATTCTCTAAAATGCTATGTGGTAACTGAGAAGAGAAAATAAAAGCTGACAATCTAATCAGAGATGTTTCCTTTTCTGAAGACTTATGTTTGCCTGGCTGTTGTCATCTGCTAGTGAAACAAGTGTGATCATTCTATCACTTGTCCACAAGCCTAAATTTAAAATCAAGTTATTTGTGTGCTCCAAAACTTGAGCAAGTGCCCATCCCTAAAGAGTGCACATGTAAAAGTTCAAGAATTCTGTTTCAGACTATAAGATTGTAGGCATGCATTTTTTTTGTCCTACTTCCATTCTGCACTGGCAAGAACCTGTGAGTTTGAATATTATCAGGATCACATCTGACTCTGGAAATAGCCTGTGCAATGAACCAAAGCTCAAAACCCTCTGAAAAACTTTCTATGGAGAATTGGCACAAGGACACCAGAATCAAGACCACCCTTGAAAGTGCTACATGGACAACATCAAAAACAGCATACACTTTAATGCAGTGCAACCAGCTGATCTTGAGAAGGCTGTGTCAAATAGATCAGCATGGTGGCACACAACACTCAGATTTTAAAGCCTGTGAAGGGACAGAAATAATTGACTATTAGCTGCAAGGGAAAAGTGTCATACTATTTCTGTAGATACCAAGACACTCAACAGTGACTTTGTCTGCCTACATCTACTCATGAGCATTCATGTCACGCTTTGGAATTCAGAGTCACTCTAGAATCCACAAATAGAGAGCACAAAAATGTCATCATCAAATGAATACAATGTGAGAGACATCTCTCTTTGAAGATCTGGCTCTAACAGTTAATATTATTCCTCCTATTTGGAAATGGTTAAGAGGGAATTTATTTCAGAAGCAGATTTTATTGAAATATCATGGTCAGCTCCAGGAAAGACAAAATAAGGAAATTAAGTGATAAAAAAGGTCTTTATACTTATTTATAAACTGGTCCATGCAAACTCAAGAGATCAAGCAAAATGGTTTGTATTTCTTGCATAATGAATTCTTGGTTAAGCAGACTGATAAGATATCTCTTCAGAGCAAAGAAGCTTTTAAAAAAAAGTTATTATTTCTGAAAGCCAAACAGGCCCTCCTGAAATGAGTTCTGCTGGAATAGGGCTTGAGGTCTGATCTGCCTTTGCTAATAAACTTGGAGTCTGGACAGAACTTCATTGACTCCAAAGCATGAACAGACTGCAGACACTGAACCGGGGAGTTGTAAACTATGGGCTGAATCTTTACGACAGTGAACAATATTAGTTGATACATAGCCCATCTGGGAAAAAAATCATGGTTTAAAATAACATTTCCTTCCTCTCATAAATAGCAAAATAATTTTAAGACCTAGGGAAACAGAGAGTTACAGTTTTGACTGGACGACCAGCATTCTTTCACTGTGTGATCTCCTCAGACAATAAATCTCAGCCACCTACCTAATCCTCCCCCTTCTTAAGTTAAAATTTTATGTATAGCAAAGAGAATGAAAAGATAGCCAATTTGTGACAACACAGGCTTTTATTTTATTTTTTTTTAAGTTACATCCAGGTGGCTGTTACCAGTATTTGACGCATTTGGGCAAGAAGTTAAGAATTGTTTAAATGTGAAAGACATGTCTAAACTTAAAAGGTGAATCTAAGAAGGAGAAAAGTTATTCTTTTTCATCCAACACCTTCATTTTCTAGTGGGGTGGATTGATCTAAATCACCAAGAAAAAATAATTAATTTAAATCAAGTTTTCCACTGATACTGTTTCACATATTTCTTAAACAATGGTGCAAATCCGGTTACTAAAACATGTTAATTTACAACTCAGTACAGCATTTTACAACATCTACAAGGGTATGCTTTGTGGGATTTTTTTAGATAACTTTATTTTTCTTAGTTTTAGGAAATAATACATAATACTCATTACCTGTGTCAAGCTGCAAATGCAGTAGCAGTATATTAGGAATGTAAGGAACTAAATCATAGACACAAAGGCTACCTCCAGACTGCATCCCTATTTAAATATCAAGAAATGCGGAGTACAGGATCTATCGAAAAAGCTCCCCGCTGTCGGCAGAACCGCAGCTACACAGCACTTTCACTTTCGAAATGGCGTGTGATCGGCACAGCGCCGGAATGTGAATGTGCAAATGAAACCTGGGATATTTAAATCCCGGGCCCATTTGCACTTTCAAAGTGCTTTATTTGCATCCCTCTGCCGACAGAGGTATGCAGTCTGGAGGTAGCCAAACACAATAGCTCTTATATTTTATTAAACTATATCTTACATTTTACAGCTGACAGCTATCTTTAATTTTTTTTAATTTTCAAATTTTATTAACTCTAATGGACACGTCCTCAAAAAACTAAATGTATGGTGTCCTTAAAACTTCTACAGCCAGCTTTCCTGTTCCTCACTCCTCTTATTGATTCATAGACTGAAACAGAAATATGAGTTTTCCTGCTTTTTCAATTCCCTGTCCATTTCTTAGATTTGTATGAATGATACCAAATTATGACAATATTCTCTCCCTGCCTGCAGAGGAAGCTCCTGCTGTGAAAAGTTGGCTTAGCAACTCAGAAACTCTGTGGCAAGGTGCCTGGTTAATGATTCTCACCAATTCAGGGGAATGGCTTTGTTTACAACATCATCAGTAAACATGTACTGATTATATGGTTTCACTCCGGCCCTGAAATTTATTATGACTGGCATAACTGAGGAGTGATTTTGAGATGCCTGTGCCACAGCAGCATTATCTTCAGTAGTTAGACACCTACCTTTATATCTGGGATTAAGAATGTTCACAAAAAAAAAAGATGGAATTAGTGTTTGATCCATTTGCTTCTTTATTACCCACAATTTAACTTTCTGGTAAGAGATTTATTTCAAGTGCCTTCCAATTTTTGACAGCTTCAGCAATGCAGCGGCAATTTCTCTGAAGCATGTTTAAAGCTATGGATAATACGTTTCAGTGTATTGAGCATATCCTCTACATTCCTCTTTACTCCAATGTTAGATACTCTGGATGAGAAACTGCCATCTATTTTATCACAATTTTCTTTGCAAAGTTTTATGAGACTAGGCTAATTCTTAATAATGTGTTTAAAACAATCAACCACAGAATTTCATTGAATATTTTGAGGGAGAATTAGTTTAGATCCTCCTGCTGTCTTCAGTGAAGCTGAAGCAAAATTGTTGTTATAGAAGTTGTGGAGGCAGGAAAAAGGGAATAAGGGAATTTGTGTGCAGCCATCTTAGTCTTGTTAGCAAGGGAGCAAGAGTAAGGCTAATTCTGACTCTTGACAACGTGAGAGCTGTAATAAGACGCTGCCTTCGCCTCTCGCCTCCATACGGAGATAAGGATAGAATGCTGACTCTGGCAGGGACCTTGAGATAAGGAGCATCTGGGTGGAACTAAAATAAATGTTAGCCATTGGTGTTTGTAATGGGAAGGAGACTAATTGTTTATTGTTATTATATCTAATGGACAGTATATAAACTGCTTCATAATTGCTTGTATTTGAAGATCTGCCTGGGAAAGGGGGGGGCTTCCCCCCCCCCATCCGAATCAGTTTTTCCCTTGCTGCAGCTTGTAATAAAACTGCCTCTGGCTACTTGTTGCTTACAAACGCAGAGTGAGGACAATGTTTTCTTCCACAAAGTATTGTGACTTCAACAACATTGTCTTTTATTCCTGGAGAAGATGCACTTAAGTCTTTGGCTAAAAGATGCATTAAATGGGTACTGCAGCCATATGTTATTAAGCAGCATACTTCTGTTTCTTCTTCTGAGTATCTTCTCATCTTTGCCACATTTGCAGCATTGTCTGTGACAAAACTGCACACTCATAATTGAATTATTATTCATAGTTTGTTACAGCTTTAACTGCCACTTCTTTTAAATATTTTGTTGTGTGGCATTTCCCAATATATCTTTTGCTTCCAAAAGATAAGTAACCCCATGTTCAATTGCTACAAAGGCACATGTTACTGGATCATTCTGCACATTGCTCCATCCATCAAGGCTTAAACTGGCAAACTTCCCCACAATATTTCTTGCACACTGTTTGAGTTCCTTCTCATACATTGTATCTAACAATATCCCACCAATGTCTGCTCTATCAGGAGGAGTGTAGTCTGGTCATAAGGACTCAACGATATCAACACAAGTATTTATTTAACAATGTGAAAAGGAGAATTTGTGGCATAAAAGAACCGAGTAATCTTTTCATCTATGGTGTCTTGTTAGCATTTGCTGGTCCTTACACAAACCCATATATGCTAGTGGTATTGATGAATGAAATCTTTTGCTTTCTACCGACACTGTATTGTACAAAATATGTTGAGTTGCAGCACTGCTACTAAAAGTACCAGCAGATGATCCTGAAGTTGTTGCATATAGATAGCCTAAGGCTCTTACTCTTAAATGGATACCTGAAATAAAATTCAAAAATTATTTTTATAGTCGTTCTTACTTTATTATTCAGTTTATAATTTACATTTTTTTAGCAAGGATGCAGATCTGATTCCAAGGTAACAAAAAAGCTAAGACTGACTGACTATGCTTATAGTACACTTAATTTTGAAGTAAGCCCCATTGAACTCATTGGTACTTCTGTTCCCTTGAGAAAGTTGAGTTAATGCTGAAGTAAAATAAGGAATAGATTTATGGCATCATCATTATAGTCTGTGGCCATGATGTTCCAAAATAAGGGGCATGTACTGTAGCTGGACATGCCCCCTCCCCTCTTTTGCCCTTTCATTTTCAGTTTGAACAGTTTTCTGTTATGCCCAGTAGCTGTGGTCTGAACAGTTCCTGTTATGCTGAGTAGAGGAAAATCCCCATAATGCTAGATGCTTGCTAATACCACCTGCTTTAATAGAATCAATTGTATTCATCCTTATGAATATGTATCCTGTCAATGTATGGTGTTCATGAGGAAGTGTGAATGAGAAACTGCCAATCATAAAGCAGTACAGCATCTGTTACCGTTTGTGGCCATGAGGAAGGATCCTTCAAAGTTCATAAATTGATGTGATGGACAGCCAGGTGGGGGGCATTCTCCTCAGAATAGGTGTAACAGCATGCCAAGCTCGGGACTAGACCAGAAGCAGTAGAGCCCTCCTGCAGATCTGAAGGGACTCTGGGGACTCTCGTTGCCTCGCAGCTGATCTCTGGGGAGCTGTAATCTGACCAGCCCCAGTCACCTGTGAATTTGAAACTAACTCTCACCGCACTTGCAGCCTACCTCCAAACTGCCAGCATGAATGTTGTATGTGTGTGAATATTGCCGTACAATTAAGAATCTGTACCAATAAACAAGCCTCAGTGTTGCTCTAGTTCACCCTTTGTCTGTGCTTATTCCTTGGCTGATTCCAAGGGCGGGTAACATGTATGGAAAAGGTAATAAGAAAATGACACTTAGTGGCAACTGGCAACTCCAGATTTTCTTTTACTGCAGCTTTCTGTACTGTATACTTGGGTGATAGATTCTAAACCTAGTTAACTAATGAAACAAGTCATAAGGATTAGCTAAGCTAAACTTTTTTTTCTAGCAACATCCAACATAGCAAACAGCTTGGGAATGTACTTGTTAAATCACAGTTATACTAAAAGGCATAGAAGGAATCTAAAAGAATGATGCATTGCAAAGTGAATTATTTAATTTACAAACCAGTTGATCTATATTGTTTTTCAGACATATCCACATCATCATCCACATCATTTTCTCCCATTAAGTAGTTTTCCTTATGATGTTCCATTCTTATAATTAGGCCCTACATCATCTTCTTGCCCTGCTTATACTTGACACATTTTCCTTTTTCATCTCGGGAATTAATTTCTTCAAAATATTCCCAGATAGGGTGTCTTGTGTGCCCAGAAGCTATGACATTTTTTCTGTGGCAAAAGTGTAGGGGAATATAGGTAGCTGTGTGTGTGCTGAATGATGTCTTCCCTTTTTCTTTACAGTCTATTCCACTGTTCCTTTCTATGCTGCCTACATTCTTTCCTATATATTGTCTTTCTGTTTTGAAGACAATGTATTAATTAACTTCTCTGCCATGCTTTGCCCAGCTCCACCACCATATACGTAGAGAACACAAACAGTCCTATCGAGCCTGTGTCTTTCTTTGCCTGTGTTGCTTTTGACTTCTGAGAAACAGAAATTTGAAAGCCCACTTTCAAGAAGCAAGAGTTGATAGGCTGGAGAAAGCCTCTAATTAATTTTTGAGACTGTCAGTGTAGGAATAGCTAGCATGTTTGTGATGAGATGTAATTGTCACTGTTATTTTTAAATGAGAAATTTAGTATTTTATTGATTATTTAAAAAATTCTGATTTAAATAAAAATCTTTTTTTATTTTTATTTTTTAAAACAAACATTGTTTTTTAGCCACCTGGTTTTCTAAAGATAAACCTTGATGGAGCATTCCATGTAGTATTCAATAAAAGTTAAGGCATATTTTTGATGCTGGACCTTACTTTATCTTTCTCTCCTATATCTACTCACCTGACCCTGGATTAGCTCCTCAGCTGCCAGGAAACTATCAAGGGTGTAGAAATGTATTAGAAGAAACAGGCCAATCCTCACCATTCAGCATTTTAGATGTGTCCTGGATCTGAGGGCAAAGTTTGTCTTCCATTTAAATTTCCCAGGTGAAAGACTTCTGGGGCGTATCTAGACTACGCTAGACTTTCGAAAGAGGATATGCAAATTCCGTGGGAATTTGCATATCCTCTTTCGAAAGTCAAGTGTAGTCTAGATATGCCCCTGCTATGACTAGCAAGGCACAGCCTCTCAGCAGTATTCCACCTCTTTATGCAAAGTGCACTAATGCCAGCACTGGTTTTTTGCAAGGGCTGGTGTGAATGTAATAGAAGCTGCTATTGTGGCCTCAGGACAAATAGTCTTAATCGAGCCAATACAGGAAAGGACACCATATTGCCTAAGAGCTAGGACTGGAGCACAAATAAAAGAAGGGACTTTTTTTGCTAAGAACAAGAGGTTGGAGAAAATGCATCAAAATCTCTTAAAAATGAGTTAGAGGAATATTTGCATAAAATCTTAATTCTGAAACATGAGAGAGCTTCAGGAGCTGAAGTGGTGGGGTAAGGACAAATATTTAGAGCTATTTAATGGCATGAACTCCACTGAAAATGTTTCATTGGATCAAAGAAATGTAGAGCAGTTTGTTCTGTATCCAAGACTCAAAGTAATCCCCTTCTAAACATTGTGATGGGTAGGGCCTTGTGCCATATGGGGGTGGTCCGCTCCATGACTCTATTGTCTGGATTTCCCTTTGTGGACAAGGCAAGAGAACAATCAGTCAACAGGCTTCACCTTTTTCTTAATTTAGAACATAATTTAGACAGCTTTCTCAGCAGGCAGTGACTCGGTTTCCTTGGTGATCTCCACAGATGTTTGGCAAGTAGGCCAGGTCCCCAGGCTTTGTCACCAGGGATACTGCAGGTAACTGCAGGAGTTAGCAGTGTACTCCCTTCTGCATCCATCTCCTCCTCTGACTGGCCTGGACTGCCTCCTTTTATCTGATTTCTCTACTTGGAACATGTACAGCAGGGAACAGCGGATGTGGCCTCGTAGGCCCACAATGATTGGTCCGTCACTGGTGGCTCAGTGCAGAGTTGGTGTGCCCTGTCACAAATAGCACTCTTGCTTGGATGATAAATGATAACAATAAACCATAAGCATATAGTGCACATGTACCTCCAAAGAAGAGCCCTCACACAGAAGAGAAAATATTTCAGGCAATGCAGTGCTACAGAAGTGATCAAATGCACATCTTCTGTATCAACAAGCTGAGTATTTTAGTCAAGTCTGCGCTGCACATAAAGGCCTTATCCTTCCAAGGTTAGTATACACCTCTGAGAAGTGATGGGAGCTGAGATGTACAGCACTACTCAGCACTCTACAAGATCAAGCACAAAGTTAGCTGTTTAGCAATTAAGAGGCCTGTTGATCTACAACAGTGTTGCTCAAGGAATGACCAAAACCAGAGTGTTTCTGTGGTCCACAGGCTCACTCTGAGAAAGCTGCTAGTGGGCCGATCCAATTTATTTATTTACCAGCTACGCAGCCACAAAGCCTCGTGGCTCCCATTGGCTCTGGTTCACCATTTACATCCAAGGGGAGCCATGGGAAACAGTGGCCACATTGCTTCCTGCAGTTTCCCTGGGCCGCAAACAGTGAACTGGAGCCAATGGGAGCTGCAAGGCTCCATGGCTGCAGAGCCAGTAAGTAAACAAACCGGAGTGGCCTGTTAGCAGCTTTCTCAGAGTAAATTTGTGGACCACGTGGAGAGACGCTGCTCTACAAAAACATATAGGTGTTCTCGGAGGAAGGTATTGAGAATTCTTCTAGAGAACAAAGTAAGATTTAGATTTTGGATGGCATAGCCATTAGACATGGCAGTGTTCCTCTTCCTCCAAAAAAGGGGGGCATTTTGTGAGGATTTGATGGGCCCAAAGTGCAGGTTATGATTCAGGAAAGGAACATTCTTGAGAGTTATATCATGTTTTGTTTTCATCATGTATCCACATTCAGATTTAACTTAATTCATCTCCTATCTGGCGAACTAAAAGGAAACAACAGCTTACCACAGAAGAACCTAGTGTACTAAGCACTATCACTTCCTCCCCACCCACATAGTACACATTCCAGCTTTTACAATCATATCTAAAATCCGCAAACATTATCATTCTGTTTTTTTAACTCTTTCCCCATCTCAAAATGAAAAAGCTGTTCCTATGACATTTCTAATATGGCCACCTGCTGATATTTATTACATTAAGTACCTGTTAAATTTCAAGTTATTTACAATTTTAATGACATATTACATTTGCACTATACATTCAGGATGGGTTATTATTATTTGTATTACAGTAACTGGTAGAGCCCACAGCCAAGATCGAGATCCCATTGATCTAGATGCTGTATATAGTAAGAGAGAGCCCTGGCATAAAAAATCAGCAGTCATAATATAAATGACAAATAATGAGAAAATAGAATATTTGAATTATACCCCAGATTTTTCAGTGATGAAAAATGATTACTCTTAATGGCAGTGATAATAAAAATGAAGGAGAGGTCTGGAGGACTCAAATTTTGGGTAATGAGATGTAGTTTTTCACTTCTATGCATTTCTAATTCAGCTAACGAGATTAGTGATCCTTCATAAAATAGCAGGCTGGTGTTCGATATAAGACTGTTTTTGTGGACCTAACCCAATTCCCAGGAAAGAGCTTTTGCAATTGGCCTCCTCTTTGACATTTCTTCAGCATAGAAGACAAGGACCAAATGGACATGGAAACTAAAAAATATTGCCACAATTACAGATGGTCCCTCAACTAAGATTTTAGATATATTAGTGGGAAAGTGTGGTGGTGATTGTCGGGCTGCCATCCGTGCTGTAACTGTTCTTGGGAGAAAGAGGATAAATTCTCCAGGGCAAGCAATGTAGCATTTTCACATGCACTGCTGGTCTGACATTATTCCACAGCTGTTTTCTAAAAACCAAAAATAAACGGTTAGGAACAAGATTTTTTTAAATGGGATAATCCCATAATTGTATCTTTTGCATTTATTTTAGATTGTGGTCAATGAACTGCACTAAAATATTCCCATAACCATAGATAATTTTCTTTATGTAGGATGTTCTGCCACTTAATTTTTCAGGGCTCTTTCTCAGGATGATCAAGATGATACACACTTAAAACTAGAGGATATAATTCAAATGGTGAGTTCATTTTAAGATTTATGCATCAAATAATTTATAGGATTATGTAATCTGTATAAACCAGTAAAATTAAGATCTACTGCAATCTTACTGCCATATTTCTACCAAGTTACTGTTCCTTTATATCTGTACTTGAGATCTTTTACATAAATTTGAATGTTTAAAAGTGAAGAGACAATAAGTGTTTAAAACACATAGCAAAGGAGATATTATCAGCATTTCCAGACTTGCTTGTGTATTGGTGATTGCTTACATTCATGGAGTCAGAGTCTGTATTGGCCCAAAATGGTGGTAATATGCACATATATGAGGCAATGAAAAACTTAAGCAAGAGGCAGCTCTTATGCCGGGAGTGGGCAATAATTTTTGATGGGGGGCCACTCCAAGATTTTGGAAAGTGGTCGAGGGCTGCACTCTTTCATGATATTCATGGAGGAGGTGCAGGATCCGGGATGGAGGTTGGGTGCAGAAGGAAGCTTAGTGCAAGGAACTGGGGTGCAAAAGGGCGTGTGGGATCTGGGAAGGAGTTTGGGTGAAGGAGGCAGTTGTGACCTGGGGCACTGGACTGGAGAGCAGGGGTTTGGGTTGTGACCTAAGGCAGGGGATTGGAGTGCACGGTCTGGGAGCGGTTATGGGTTCAGGAGGGGGGCAGAGGGTTTGGCATAAGTGGAGTAAGGTGTGGGGGGGGTAAAAGGTTGGGGGGAGAGGGGCTGGGGTACCAGAAGCAGGCTCTGGATGGGAAACTTACCTGGGTGACTCCTGGCCAGCAGCCCAGCAGGGTTCTCGAGCAGCTTCCCTACCTGCCTGCCCCCTCTCCCTCCACAGGCTGCAGGGCTGTGTGCGTTGATGACTAAGAACCTGGGGGGAGATGGTGAGGGTGCTTCTTAAAACAGACAGCTCCCATTGGCGAGAAATTGGCCAATGGGTTTGTGCTGGGGGGGGGGAGCAGCACGTGAAGCACAACTCCCTCCTCCCCCAGCTCACAGCTGAGAAAGAGAAATGGCTACAGCAGCTGCTTTTCTGAGCGGTGTGGGAGGGGTGCAGGGCAAGCAGAGAGTCTGCCTGGTGTTCCCCACTGAGTCCGTGGGCCGGATCTGGTGGCTTGGAGGGCTGGATTCGGCCCCCAGGCCATATTTTGCCTAGCCCTGCCTTATGCCTTCTCATCACAGGCTGCCTCAGGTGTGTGTTTTTATCACTACAATCTCTGTTTCAGGCATGTTGTCACCTCACCTCGCCCTCGCCCCTTCTCAACCACAACCATTGTCTGCCCACAGCCTATTTTCATTTACCCTGTATGTGCACTGGTGCAAACCTGATGCACATGGGAAACAGAGTAAGTGTAAACTCCATAGATTAATCTCCACAATGTTAGTGTGTTTTTCTGCTCTATCGCATTTTTTGATAACCTAGAAATTGTGCAGGAGTTTTTGTTTTAAAATGAAGCTAGTTAATATCTTGTGTTTTGGAAACAAATTTTCTGTAAACAGCAATCATTGACTGTTCATGTACTTTTTATTTTTGCAGTCAGAATGTCCAAAACCAGAGTGCTTTGAAACATTGTCAGCCATGGAGCTTGCAGAGCAAATAACTCTCTTAGATCACATAGTTTTCAGAAGCATACCATATGAGTAAGTGTTCTGCCAAAAATGATCAAAGTAAATATTCTGTAATAGTCTTTCTGACTCGGAGTTTTAGGCACTACACTGATTCATGCTATCGATTAAAAGGTTTGTATACATAATTGATTAGTATCCTTAGGCTGTGTTTGTTGTCGCTTAGGATTTCTGATAGTCCACTTATATTATGAAAGTCTGAGTTCAAGTACACTAAGAGCAGTAACATCTCTATCTCTGTGATATGTGTGCTGTATGAGCACCAGCAGTAAATGTCCTATGGAGTTACATATTGCTATTCCATCTTTCTTTGAGTCTTTAATCTTGCATTAATTTGTCACTGTTCACTGATATTTGAAAGCCCCTGGAAAATTAAAAACAAGCCTACAATCTTGGGCTTCCGGCTAGTGAAGGCTCAGCATAGTGGAGGGCTGCGTCTAGATTGGCATGATTTTCCGGAAATGCTTTTAACGGAAAAGTTTTCTGTTAAAAACATTTTCGGAACAGAGTGTCTAGATTGGCACGGACGCTTTTCCGCAAAAGCACTTTTTGCAGAAAAGCGTCCCTGGCCAATCTAGACGCGCTTTTGCGCAAGAAAGCCCCGATCGCCATTTTAGCCATTGGGGCTTTTTTGCGCAAAACAATTCTGGGTTGTCTACACTGGCCCTCTTGCGCAAAATCATTTGCGCAAGAGGGCTTTTGCCCGAACGGGAGCAGCATAGTATTTGCTCAAGAACACTGACGATCATACATGAGATCGTTAGCGTTCTTGCGGAAATTCAAGCGGCCAGTGTAGACAGCTGGCAAGTTTTTCCGGAAAAGCGGTTGATTTTCTGGAAAAACTGGCTAGTCTAGACACAGCTGAGATGTGCAGGGCCTCTGGGGAGGTGAGTGTCAACTCCATACAGCAATCTGATCTTGTCAGCTCCTGGTGCTGTATTAGCATCAGTTTCAAATAGCATCATGATGTTGAAATGAAAGTACAGGAATCACAGAAAACTGAAAGCACACTAAATGTCCTTTACAATGTTTACAGCCTTACACTGTACTAGCAATGGCACAGTGAAAAGCTACAATTACATTGAAAAATTATATTAAGTGTCCAGTAGAACTAGATGTAGTTGAAATCTGTTTGGGCTGCAGTTATCACATTTTTGTACTGCATTTATAGATGACATTTTTTCTTTTGTTGTTTTTTTAACACTGATTTTCAGAGAATTTCTTGGGCAAGGCTGGATGAAATTGGATAAAAATGAAAGAACTCCATACATTATGAAAACCAGCCAACATTTTAATGATGTAAGTAACAACAAAAATGGAGAATATCTTTTAGGAACCCCATTGACACGGTATATGAACTCTGAAATAAAAACGTCTGTCTCTACATTATGATATAATTTCTGATATAGTATTGACTGAATGTTACAGCTTCTTTGTGATTAACCTTCTAAACCAAGAAATCATGTAAAGAAGTGCTAGTCAGCAATTCAATAGTAATTTGATGGATTAGAACCTTTAGAACTATGCTGAAATCTTCTCCTGTTTACAGAAGAAATTAAGTTCTCTCTTCAGAGGATGAAACTCTAACAATACCAGTTAACTATCGTGTTCTGTTCTATTGCTTAGTTCCACCCATACGCTTACCCTTGGCTTATTTTCTTGATATGTTGCTAAGAGCCATCACCAGTAGCAACATTGCTGCTGGCTCTGAGACATTATTCACTGATTGTTTTGCTGCATTTGTTACCCTCCCCTTAGTTCACTGTTCTTCTCCTTGTTCTCTGGCAGTGTTTTCAACATAACATTTTCTCAGCCTTACTAATTAAGAGCTACAATCTCTGCCACCTCATTTAATTTTCTCCCCTATTTTTTAAATAATATTGTTCACAAAAGCTTATATATAAATATTTTAGGATTTTTGGCTTTTCATTTGGTCAGATGAGTAACCTTGTTGCCTCGCAAATTATGAACTATGCTGATGTTGGTTCCCGTGCTAACTCAATTGAGAAGTGGGTAGCGGTGGCAGATATTTGCCGATGTATGCACAACTACAATGGTGTGTTAGAAATTACATCAGCCTTGAACAGAAGTGCAATCTACAGACTGAAGAAAACCTGGGCCAAAGTTTCTAAACAGGTGAGCAAGACATTTCTACAAATATGTTGTTGATGCATTACCTGGATAAGAAAAGAGGTCTACATAACTACATTCTAAACAAATGTATTTAAGATTAAAGAACAATCTGATTTTCTGCTAAGATTTTCAGCAGACATTATTATTTCATTTCCAGAGTTTGTATATTTCACTTGTTTTCAATTCCTGTATCATTAATTAAATATTTTAAGCACTACCTGATTTCATCACAAGTTGCATGTGCATATATCTGAATGCAAAATTTGACCCAAAATATTGATTAATTCAGATATGAACATTTAGTTATACATTAATTTGGAATAAGGACAGCATTGTGGTGGGATTAAAAAAATGCTGCCCAGTATCATAAAATAATTTTTGTTCCTCTCTTGAGATTCTCAAATGTAGCCCCAGTTCCATGTGCTGTTGTATGTGGCAAATAGCTTTCAATGCCTAAAAAAATGGGAATTAGACACTTAAATATCTTTTGAGGATCTAGGCCCAATTGATTTAGCATGTACTTTAACAATTCATGAAAGTTGCTCCTGCAGACTTAAAAAGAGGAGATAAGTGTCTCTCTGGTTACGTCTACAGTGTGATAAAAGACCAATGGCATAGCCAGAGCTGATCTGTGTCAGCTGACTTATGTTTGTGGGGCTCAAGCTGAAGGAATGTAAAATTGCAGTGTAGATACTTGTTTTTATTGGACCAAGGGTCTAGGACACCTCTCCTTCCCCCCACTCATAGGGTCCCGTGGAGTCCAGGCCCAAATGTCTAGACTGTAATTTTATAGCCCCTCTGCTTGAGTCCTACAAAGCCAAGTCAGCTGACCCAGGCCAGTGTAGATAAGCCTTGTTTTGCACATTCACACTTTGGCCTCTCTGCTGAGACTTCCAGAAAGGATTTGTCTACACTGAAGTATGAATCCCGTGGTTTGAACTCAGGCTCAACTTTTACCCCTGTGCATTTATGCACAAATTATGCTACCCCAGGTCCCAGGAACAATTGACCTAGAGATGTCTGAAATATAGAACTTTTTCATTTTTCACTTTAGGAGTGTTAAAGCACACCTGTGACAAACTTCTCTTCTGCTAACTCAAGAGTGTGCAAAATGTCCCTGCCTGCACTATCTGACATGATTCAGCTGTGAGAGGGCAGGGATATACCCACTGCATGTCCTCTTCTGGGTTTTTCCATCAAGGGAATGCCACTTTAATCTTTGCAAAGGGCCCTAAAGCAGCCCTTCTCTTGGAGGCTGTTTAGGGCAGTGTTTCTTACACTTTTTAAGACCGAGGCGCACCAAACAATAATTTTTTTTTATGAGGAACACCAAGGTCAGGGGGAAGGGTCAGGGGGAAGTTACTGAGAAAAAAAAGGGTCAGGGGGAAGTTATTGAGCCTTTAAGGGTGGCCATTTTGAATTCTGTTGTTCTCCGTGGAACACCTCCGACTGCCTCCTGGCACACGGGTGTGCCGCGGAACACAGTTTAAGAAACACTGGTTTAGGGGATATGCAGAATCAGTGCTTCCACTAATTACCCTAATTTTGGCCATTTCCCAATTGGAACCATCTTCTTTTCTTTAAAAAAACAAACAAACAAAAAAAGCTCACCCAAACCAGTTTAAAAGCTTAAGACTAACAAAATGTTTCCATGTTGTTTTTTTTTAACTGTAGTGCTAATTTAAAAAAAATAAGTAAACATTCCCTTATACTGCAGAAGTGCTGGCAACCCAAACATTATATGAATGTCATCTTCATGCAGGAGAACAAGAAACTGAAATAATCTGTAACTGCTTAGGGTTTTCAATTAATTACAAATTCTAAGTCAGGAACAAATGTGGTTAGCCTCTCTTCATTTTCCAATCCATCGCAAGTCTCTAGATAGTGATAAATAATGAAAAATGAAGTATTTGATAAACTAAACTAAGGTGTTATAAATAATAGGTAATTAAGTTGACAGTGTTCTTTTAAAACAACACTAACATCTCAGCTGAATGTGAGTTCAGCTTCTATCAGTGAGCTGTAGGTAAACACATTGTCAGAGTTAAATAACATTTTGAAAATTCACTTCTCTGTGATTTCCCCAAAAAGCATTTTCCAACCTTTTTTGCAGAAACATAATTTGGTGATTGCTAATCATTTATAATCCAAATCTGCAAAAAATTATGCACATGCTTAATTTTAAGATTAAGTAGTCCCAAAGTCATCTTGCCCCTTTGTTGTGCTACCTTCTTGTTTTTCTCTTTTCTGACTTCAACTTTTTTATTCACCCACATACTAGCTACTGGCTTGTCCTTAATAGTTCAGAGTGCATCAGGGGCACTGAACAGCCTCGATTCACACTGATTTCAATGGAAGTTGAAGACATGCAGCATCACATAGGATTGGGCCCCAAATAACCTCTTATGTGAAGTGCAACTGAGTGTGTTTTCCTGAATATTAGTTTCATGATCCTGTTCTTTTTTAAGTTGGTAGGCAAAAATCATTTTTGTATGTGGTACATTTCTCAAGCCACTGTGGATAAAATTTTCAAACCCCTAATTCCCATTTAGTCACTCAGGAGCCTAAATTTAATGAAGTCAGTGGAAGTTTGCTCCTAATTTTTTTAAGTCCTGTTTTCAGATGCACTATTTTCATAAGTGCTTTTTGCAATTTTACCCCTTTACCATCAGTTTTCACACAGGTTGACACTTGTAATTTATTCTCTTTGTAGGCAAAAGCTCTCATGGACAAACTTCAGAAGACTGTATCATCTGAGGGAAGATTTAAAAACCTTAGAGAAACACTCAAAAAGTATGTTTTCTTAAATAATAAATTAGCAATATAATTGTATTTTGTTAAGAATATTGGATAGAGTTTATTCAAGAGTTGGCTTTGAGTTTAGCTTTTATAATGAAAATTGTATTGGACAATATTTTTACTGAATAACCTCTCTAAAGCTGGCTTCATTCTATATGAGCATCATTGTTTTGCTGAATATACTGTAATTTGGAGCCTCTTATAATATGTAATATGGTACTTCTGGGGAATTACCAAAGCAAATTAAACTAGTAATTCGTAAGAAATGATCACTATTGGGGGCTTTTCTGATACTGATGAACTTTTTTCAATAAGTTTAAGACCAGCTTTATAAATAAAATGTTTTACTCTTCTGATAGTGTTTATTTGACATTAATAGTCCCAGAGTTCAATATGAGTGGCTCCAAAGAGCTCTCAATACAGATTTGTAATCTCCAAGTGTGAGCACACACACCAAGAGCTCTATCTGGAAAAGGCATCTCCCAGACTGATTGACAGTAACTGTGTTAAATCATCTTGAGGGTGTGTCTAGACTACAGGGTTTTTTCGAAAAAAGTAGCCTTTTTTCGAAAAAACTTCATCTGCATCTAGACTGCAGCAACATTCTTTCTAAAGTAAATCGAAAGAATGCGGCAGTTTTTTCGATCGTGGTAAATCTCATTTTACGAGGAATAACGTAAAACCATTGAATGCAAACTGTGCGTTTTCAAAAGAGAGCATCTAGACTCTCTTTCAGAAAAGTGTCTCGCTTTTTCAAAAAATCTGCTTGTAGTCTAGATGTTCTCTTTCAAAAGAGGCTTGTAGTCTAGACATAGCCTGAGAGAGTGCTACTGTTCTTATCTACTATATATTTGAGAGAGTTTGTATGTTTGCTCCAGAACGCCTCCTAAACAGTTAGAACTAGGACCACCAACTTCAGTACACAGCTTCCTCTTATCATAACTTAAAACAACATAAAGGTTTGGTTGTGTCAGGAAAATGGGATGTGCCTGGAATGGGATTGCTTCTCATAAAACCAAACAGAAAAGAGACAGAATTGTCAAATCAAGCGCAGTTCTGGAAATTGACATAACTAAGCAAATGTTGTAAGAGGGCTCAGAGTGGGCTCAGAAAAGGCAGGGGCTCAGGGCAAAGGGGCAAAGTGCTACCTCTGTCCACCGCAGTAGCTCTGTTCTGGGCCAGTAGAGGGCTACACTTCCCCCCCCCCCCCGGCCATTGCTGCTCCGTGCTAGGGCTGGGGGAGAGGGTGCCTTTCCCCCACCCCCACCCCCGACCTGTGTTTACTCCATGCTGGGCCCAGAGGAGGGAATGCCTCCCTCCAGCCATGGCACCCAAGCCAGATTTGCTGCTGCCAGGGGACAAGTGGTCCTTCCATGGCCCCTACCCAACCTAACCTGGACCTGCCTCAGCAGGGGGACATGCACGCCTCCCTAGTCTGTGCCCATTGGAGCTATAGTGGCCATAGAGAAGCGCTTCTCATCTGGTCCCAAGCTACTGCAGTGTGAGAAGGAGTACAATATAGAGAGTATAATATAACCTTTGTCCTCTTGAAATCAGCAGGAAGTTGGACTAAGGTGAAAACATCACTAGAAAAGTTCCCTAGCTGCACTATCCTTTCTGTAGATCACCCCCTCAGAGTGGAAAATGCATCTGTTCCCTAAAGGAATTTCCAACGTTAGGAAATCTAAGTGTTTTCAACTGCATAACTAGGGTTGCCAGGTATCTGGTATTGACCTGGACAGTCTGGTATTTTCATTTCCTGTCCAGTAAAAAAATTCAGAAAATACCAGACACCTAAAATGTCCGATATTTTCCGATTTTTTCCCGGCCAGGAGGCAAAAATACCAGACTGTCCGGGTCAATAGCGGACACCTGGCAACCCTACACACACTCAGCAACCGGGCCAAGCCTGCCTGCCTCCCCCCCGCTTACCTGGTTCTGCAGGGCTATTGTCTGGTCCGGAGCAGGGAGAGAAGATGGCCGCCGGCTTCAGGCAGCCTGTTAGGAGAGGCAGAGCCCAGCCCCTGTTTGTAAAGGGGCCATGCTGGGTTTATTTTATTTTATTTTATTGCTTAATAACTCTAGGGGTCCTTTTTCACAACAACTTTGGTCCCCCCTTTTTTTTTAACAGAATTTTTTTACCTAGTGTTTTTTTGGGGGGGGGGGGTGTTCAGTATTTTTGGCTAAACCATCTGGCAACCCTATGCATAACATATTAAATGTTTACCAAACTAGCATTGTAAAGATCCTAAGGCTCTTTAGTATAAGCAATATTTTAGTATAAACAGTATTTTAGTATAAGTAATGCATTGCATGAGCTATACAATATATGCAATGTGTTGCTTATACCAGTGGTTCTTAACCTGGGGTGGATGCACCCCCTGGGGGTGCGAGATGCCCTTTCTGGGGGTGCAAGACATGCCAGATTTTTATGATATATCTTAGGTTTAAAACTGACCTACTTCAACGATTTTTAATAAGGGATGCGAGAACATATTTTGTGAACCAAAGGGCTGCAGGCTGCAGTAAGGTTAAGAACCACTGGCTTATACTAAAATACAGTACCTCAGAACAATAGAGATGACTTGAAAGCATTTTTCAATGCATTTTCAGCTGTGCATTGGCTTTATTTCTGAAATTTTCTTTTAGCTGTGTGTGCCACATATTTGAGGGTGCATATTCCAATGCCTTTCCCCTTTCTGCATGGTGGTGTTATTGTGGCTTTTACTAAATGTTATCCTTGTTTCTCTCGTAATTGACAGTTTGACATTTGATACACCCAGCCAAATCTGTCTCTAGTAGAAGTATGTGCAACTCAGGGGAAGCCAGAGCATCTGCCCCTTTACATTAACCTATGAATTTGTTTGGCCCACTTGTAAAAGTATTTTTAGAAATTAAAAAAACCCTTAGACATTTGTGTAATGTATAAAAACAGTTTGTAAATTAAATCCTAGTAGAAAATAATTTAATTTCTCATCCTGCAGTTGTAATCCTCCTGCAGTTCCCTATCTTGGAATGTACTTGACAGACCTAGCATTTATTGAAGAAGGAACACCAAACTTCACTGAGGAAGGACTTGTCAATTTTTCCAAAATGAGAATGGTAATTTTTATTTCCATACATGTTTCCATTACACATTTTTAAGTTCACAAATTTAACATTGAATTACTTAGAACTTTTTTTAATTCAAATGGCAAGATTACACTATATATATGCACAATATGAGGTCAGTAGAAGTTTGAAAACAATCTTTTGCGTATGAATCAAGGGATAGTGTTTTCTCACCACCTACTGGCAAATCAAGGAATATCGCAGTTTAGCTTTCAGTTTGGTCAGCTAAAGTTGCAAGAAGAAAAAGCATTTGGTTTAGGCTTCCAGGGACTAATAAATGATGTTTAAAAAAAAGTCGCCAGCCTGGTACCATAATTCATCAAGCAGCACCTCTCAAAAGAGGTCTTTTTAGAGCATGTTTAGGACTACTGCTCTTCAAGGGAGTGAAAAAGGCTATTTAAAGATGGACTCTCTCTGCCTTCCAAATTGTGTTATTGTTCAGAGCTCCTCAGAGACTTGCATTGGAGAAATATTGACACCAGCTGCTCTGCTAACTGTAGTTTAATGCCATGTTTGTGACTTTACATTGCAGAGGTCACCTGAGGGAAACATGAGGAGAGTATCAGGGTAAAGAAAGAAGGGGCAAGGTGATCCATCTGAGACTATTTAGTAGTGGAAATGGCTGATGTGGGAAGGCAAAAAGTCCTCTCAAAGCCACAAGTGCAAAGCCCTTACCTCCAGAATAGGTTGCATTATTTTGGACCAAATTCATTCCTGATATAGCTTCACTGAATCCAATATGTTCAAGTTAAAGCACAGACAATAAGCAAAACATTTTCTCATATAAATGTATTCCATTGATAGATATCACATATTATCCGGGAGATACGCCAATTCCAGCAGACCTCCTATCGTATAGAACATCAACAAAAGGTATAGTAAGTAATATGTGATGCTCATCAGAGGTAGGATGACAGTTATGTCATGGAGGTCATGGAAGTCATGAAATCCAGGACTTCCATTGACCTCTGAGATATTTTCTGCCTCAGGACTGGAGCTTCCACCCAGCCTGTTTCTGCACTTCCCAACCCCCACCTGGTGCAGGAACCATGCAAATGCCCAGCCCTGTTGGGCAACTGGGGGACTCCTCACAGCTGTCCTACTGTGGCAGGCATCCAGCAGATCCCGCAGCTGCCCAGCCATGCCAGCTGGCTGGGGGACCTTGTAGCAGCCCAACCCCATCGTCAGGGGACCCCAGCAGCCAGGGGTGCTGAACCCACTAACCCTTTTGTCAGATATATTTTTAGTGAGAGCCAGGAACAGATCATGGTTTCCATGAATATTTTTTCTTGTCTGTGAACCATCCATGACTTTTACTAAAATTATCCATGTTAAAAATTCAGCCTTAATCATATGTGCTATGAGGAAGGTTGTTCCTGCTATCAACAAAAAGATACACAGATGGGTTCCCCATACAGTAACAGTAGGAGGCAAACTGAAATTTGTCCTGGCACTTTAGGTTACCATAAGCTGCTAGAGTAACATTCTCATCTCAGGCTTTGTGCATGAAAGCATTTCTCGCCTCCTCCACCTCTGCAAGAAGTGTAGCTCCTCCGGCAGTGGAGTCAGTACAGTTCTGCAGTATGAGAGGGGCAGGACTCAGTGTGCCCCTTTCCATACCCTGCCTCCACAGAGGATGCCAGCACACAGGAAGTACATGACGCATTACAGCTTGGCCATCTGATGCTACTGCATAGATCTCTGTAATCTCAGGGGAAGATTCCCCTCGCTCCCATATTTCCCTGGTTCCCAGAATGGCCACATGGATTAGACACAAGAGTGAAGATTTGCCTTTTACTGAGAGAGAGGTTTTTTAAACATCTTGAATACTTTGTACCACATATCATTAACTATTCCACTTCACCAAGAAAACAGAACATAAGAGATGATTGCAACATTTGTCTGAAATGGACGGAAGCTGCTAACTAGCTGTTAGGGGGATGTGGAAGATGGAGAAATTGCATTAAAGATATATAGACATTTCAGTTTCAGAAATATACATTGCAGTTGTTTTCTGTATTCCAGGTCACTCATTACTTACTTGACAAGACCCTCATCATAGATGAGGATACTCTATATGAGTTATCCCTAAAGATTGAACCAAGACTCCCTGCCTGAAGAATGAGCTTCGTCCCAGAGTTGACAAGAGTTTTAGTGTAATGAACAGAATTATGCATGCCATGCCCTACAGACCATAAGGGGAAAGACTGAGAATATTGCAAACTCGTTTTTTCAATGAAGGAGACAGAGCCGCACAGAAATTCCCTCTTAGACAAGGAAACTCAGCACCTGGAGGTGAAAGACAAAATGCTTCAGACTTGAGGGTTAAGTGATTGTTACCTTGCAAAGATAATATTTTGCCAAATGGACTATGTATCTAATAGAAAACAGAAGCCTTTCATGAGAATAGCTACCATTGCAGCCATCCTAACGGAGCAGAGAAAGAGACAAATTTAAACGTAGGTACTCTATTTCATTAGATTAGGATAAATGGGCAAATACAGATGGCATTGATCTGCCACAGGTTGCTTATCAAAAGTGTATCTATTGAGGCGTTCATGGGATTAATCTGCTTTCATTATACTGTATTCATTGCAAACAATAGGATCTGAGAATAATTTACTTACCTTCAGTGATAGCAAGATAATATTTAAGATCTTCAGCTACAGCATATGCTGTTCAAAGTTTTTGTTATAAATTAGACATTTTCATTTATAGAATATTAAAGTCTTAAAATATTTTATCTGCCTTTTCTAAGGAGGAAGGTTTTACATGCTACAAATTAACTAATTTACCTTTGTAAATATTGTTTTCATCAGTACATGATGAGGAAGGAGTTTTACTATGTGGAACGTAATAAACAGTGTTAATAGTTGCAGGCCATGGGTGCATTAACTGGAATATCTGGATTTAGGAGCTGTATTTGGAATTCCTTTGCCCAGATTCGTGAACATATCATGAATGAGATACTTGGTTATTTTGCACATTGTCTCCTGAGAAAGGCATTCTGATTGTCTGTATGGCATCTCTGACAGTTCAGTGACTATAAAGCACCTGCTGTACACACTGGGGGAGAGGAATGCTAGCCTGGTTTGGCAATGTATAATGTTGAGAAATGAAGCGAGCAGGACTAATGTTTTTATTTTACATGAAATGGATTGTTTAAAAAGCATCTGAGTGTCTGCTAGAGAAAATATACCATTTGTAATTGTTTTTAAAACCCATGCTACTGAGTGATTCTGGGTAGAATCAATTTCTGCAAATATATGGCTCTTCATACTGTTTCCTGTTAAAGAGTGACCTATTGTAGCTGCATGGAGGATGAGCTCAAAATGCATGATATGCAGTATGTCATAACGCAGGTCTTAGCACTTTGAATATCTAGGCTGGAGAAGTGTTCTGACTTTTCCAGTGATTCTCAGCCAGTTGACAAAATAGGGTAATATCATTTATTTACCTCCCTTAAATCCTCTCAGGGAGATAGATTATGACCTGAGCCTAATTGATCTGACATTTCTTACCACAGTTGTAAAGTTTCTGAATGTTAACCATGAAAACAGATCTGCCAGGCTTTTGGTTTTTGTCTTTATTTGCACTTTAATTACATTGTTAGCTAAGCCAAGAGCTACACAATAAATTCCATCTGTTGTAAATGTAAACACTTGCAGTTATAAATATACCTTAGTACATGTGAATTTCATTATGCTTCCTGCACAAAAAGGCCATCTTTGTAAATAACTGCATGATTAAACATAAAAGAAATAGTGGTAAATTCCTCATTAAAGAAAAGAAAGAAGAAGCTTCCAGAAGTATTTTTAAATAGTTCTGATTAATGAATGCTGTAGAAGTCAGCATGGAAAGTGTCATGATAGATGCTTTTTATCTTTTTCAAAAAGTTGCTTGTTCTTTTCAGAAGTGACTGATGAGAAGCTGATTGCATCCTGATGCATGATAAACAAGAAGCATGGGTTATTTGGATCATAAAGCCAACTTACGTGTTTTCTTTGTATTCGTGATACAAAATGAATGACCATAAGTCAATTGCATAAAATACCTGAAGGTCACACAGTGGAAAACAGAAGCAGTCAAACTGGTCTTAAAAGCAAAAACATTAAACAACTGTAAGTGTTCTCCTAATAGACCTTTGTGGCACACCCTGTTGGCTACTACTTCATTTTTCTGAATACCATTTTGCCAGATCTGCTTTATAGGTCTGGGGAGCCCTCACCAGTCATACTCTAGGGATGCAGACAGAGTTCTTCTGCATGTCTACCTTGTTGTATCACTTTTCACATAGACCATGTGCATCTAGACTAAGCTTGTCATTATGTTGCTACAAATATTGGAATAACTTATATATCACCAATATGTACTACTTTACAGTTTCAAAATATTCATCAACTAATTAATCCTCACAGCACCACTTCGAGAGCAGGCGATAAGTGGCTGTCTCCCCAATTTACAGATGGAAAAACTAATATACAGAGATAAGGATGCTGAGCACTCATAACGCCACTTGAAATCAATAGCTGGTGTGGTTGTTCAGCATCTCTGAAACATTAGACCCTAAGTAGGGCTGTGACTGTTTAACCAGTTAACTAGTGGGGGCAGGCTGCTCCAGCCCCATGTGGGGCCAACCGCAGACATGGGCTGCTCTGGCCTGGCCATAGCAGTCCCTGCCTGCAGGGAGGGAGGGGGAAGGGACTGGTGGGGATGGGGGACTGCAGGGACAGGTGGGGATGGGGGACTGCTCGAGTTGGGCTGAAGCGGCTCGCCCCACACCTGCCTCCCCTTTAATCAGTTAACCAGTTAACCAATTAAATGGGATTTTACATTCCTAATCCTAAGTGATTTGTCTAAAGTTAGTGGGTTAGTGGTAGAGCTGGGATTAGAATCTCTGAAGTTTTTGGATCCCAGTCCTGTGCTCACACCACCAGAAAATGATGCCCACTTATATAAATCTAGATGGCTTGCTAATGGAACATATTTCCCAAAATACCATGGGTACCTACTATACAAAGAGGTATATGCAGGTAAATTCTTAACTATAACTAGAGACTACATTCTCGTCCCCAAATACGTGGGTTTTGGGCAAGGGTGCTGCACGAGGGCTGTGGGATATTATCCTTCCCTTAAGGAGAACTAAATTGGTGGTGGGCAACATGTGACCCACAGGCTTCATTTGACCCATCAGGGTTCTATATGTGATCCTGGAGACATTTTGTTTACCACTGCCCACAGACAGGGTTGCCAGATTCTGCTGGTTTCCATCCACCTGGATTTTTCCTGCTGGTATTACTGAAGTGACACAAACATAAAGCAAGGGCACGTGAAGAGAGGCGTGTGCTGATTGCACATCACATTGTGCACTCCATCTGCATCCAGTCAAAACACCGCTACAGTTCAGTCGGCACACCTGGCAAATTCTAGGTAGGCAAGCGCAGTTAGCAAAGCAACACTATCCTGGGAGACTGTCTTTGTTATGACACTCTTGTGGCCCACGGAGATAACGAAGGCCCATTCATGTGGCCCACTCTCTAGCCTACGTTGGCCAGCACTAAACCAAAAGCATATAGCAGCTGTTAGCCACTCTACTGTTGCTGTGGTCTCTGATACACTGATGGTCAGAAGTCCCTAATGTGCTTCCTATGTGGGCAGTGCTTCTATCTAATTTACAGATTCACTGGCCTTGCACTCAGCTTCTCTGTAAAGCCTTCCACTGCAGTGCCCCATAATGCACAAGGAACATGGAGTTGCCCTGTGTGGCTTCTCTCAGCCCTCACTCCAAATGCTGAACGAAGTGGTGATTCTTCTGCAGTTTTGGCCCTGTACCACAGGGAAGAATTAGAGGCCATGCTTTTCTCCTGTATTTATTTGCAAGCCTCATGGGTCAAACCTGCTCACATCATTCACAAATAATCCTCCTGACTTCAGTGGTGCTGCCTGCACTGAGGACAGATTTAGCCCATCATTTGCAACTATGGAAAATTTACCTCTCTCACCCCCAGAGTTAATCAAACATAAAATCTTTACTCTGTTCCAAGATGAAATGGTGTATTCTATATGAGCCATGGATGTGTAACCCTTTTCTTTGGGGACAAGGATATAAATAATAACTGTGAAATACCAAATATTTTCTGCAGATATATTATGGAGTCTTGGAACAGAGTAGATGCATTCCTCTGGCACTAGGCCAGTCAGTCCAGCTGCTCCAAGGCTATATAAGGGAGAGGAAAGAGTCCAAAGCCTTCCCTTCTGCTCCTGATACCCTGTGCAGTGGTTGGATACAATCATAGCTCCTACAGTCCTGCTACAGGACTGCTCCTTCCTATCCTTTCCTACACATGAGATATCCCAAAGGGGAAGGGCAGGAGATAGAGCTGGCTGGATACACAGGGAATGGTCTAATTCATGCTCTGAAGGAGTACACTCCCCAGAAGATCTGGGAGAATTCTGCCTCAACTCTCCCTGGCCTGGTGCTCTCTGTGCAGGCCAGTGCCTGCATGCATGACTGAGCATGAAGGAGAATTAAATAAACCTGTGTAGTTTACAGCCAATTCGGATATTATCTATTCTTTTAGCAGTTGCAATAACTCATTAAGTATGTAAACTTGTGATGACTAATACTCCTGGGGCTGATGAAATTGTTACCATTATTGAAAAACAAAACAACCCTCCATCTTCTAGCTTTATTTCTGTAGTCCTTGAAATCTGTAGTTATTTTATAGGTTAAAATGAAGCGCATTAATTGTTTATTTAAAGTATTTATTAACTTTTATTGTGTCAATTTTGATTTCAATAGATTTATAATGCTGAGTTCGGATTTTCCTAAATAATCATATTTATTTGATTTTTTTCCTTAAATTTTATTTGAATGAAGCTTTAATGTTTCTACCTTTTATTTTCTTCGGTTATATGATAAGTAAATAAATGGTTTAAAGTTGCTTAATAAAGACATTTCTAACTATTCATCATTTCTATTAATTAAGGCCAAAATCCTGCAGTACTTATTCAGGCAAAAATCCCATGGATTTCAATGGGAGTCTTTCTTAAATAAGAACTTCAGGATTTAGCCTTTACTGGCTATCAGCCACTTGCCTCTTTCAGTTTTTCAGCTCCAAAAGGACACATGTCTCGGTGCGTAATGGTTTACAGTTTTTGTGCTCACTTTTGGTTGCTTCATTGTACCCTTCCTTTTGCAATAGTCTCTGAAGTTTTGTTCTTTAGATGAACAGATGTATATTTATTTGACAGATGTATTAATATCTATCTCATCATGTTAATGCACACCCAGATGTTTATGCATGTGCTGTAACTGCTCTTTTGACATACAGTTATTGCTTTGAATGGTTAGTAAGGCATATCAGGCAGGGCACTGTGCACATATGCAAATTAAACATTTTCTTTTTCTGAATTTCAAACATTCTTGTTTGCTGCTGTTTTATTTTTATCTCAACATTATGGAAAAGTGAACTATAACTCACTTCCCTCCCTAAAACTATGGAGTTATTTTTACAAAGACCAAAAAGGAAAAAATAGGATATAAAAATCCAGGGCACAATCAGGCAAAGTTCCTTCCATTTTTATTGCTGGAGAATAGTATGACTTATGATCTCATCCTTTGGCTCATTTATGCTTGTTTGAACATGTATTGACTTCATTGGCGTTAGAAGTGATTTAGACTGGTCAGTGAGGATGACCGAGCTTGTTTCCTAGATAACTAGAGGAGCTAAGATACCGTAGTGAAGCATCTGATCTTAATACCTATATAAGAGAGTTGACATAGATGAGATAGAACTAGCTGTTCAAGTAATTCTCTACTGGAAGGAGTTGTGCACATTTGAGCCACACAATTTCAAATGTGAAAATACACCTTTCACCCTGGTGCCCCAGGGTGCTGGACCAGGGAAGTCCAACCTGTAACACCAAGGATTTTTAAACAAAACCATCTGGAATGTCTATCCATTATTTTTTCTACACCGTAAAGATTTGACAAATATCAAAGCTTATTTTTTTTCTCAGTCAGTTTTGGTGCTTATGTAACATTCTGGACAGTGAGTAACATTAAGGAAAATATTATTGCAAATCACAACATCATAGCTCCTGCTTCTGAAGTGTGTCACTCATTTTAAGAGCCAAATTTACCTCCATGCCACATGGGCCTGACATTTTCACACTGTTTATTGCTGAAAGCTAATTACCTTAGAGTTTTAAAAGAGCTGGAGGAAGAGCTCACTGGGCCATTAATGATGAATTTCAATAAGGCTCAGAACACTGGGGAAGTTCCAGAAGACTGGAAGAAAGCTAGTGTCATGCCAATATTTTTAAAGGGTAAATGAGATGACCTGGGTAATTATAAGCCTGTCAGACTGACATCAGTTCTGAGCAAGATAATGGGTTGGGGGATATAAGACTTGATAATTAAAGATTTAAAGGACGGTAACACAATTAATGACAATCAAGATGAGTTTATGGAAAATAGAGCCTGTCAAACTAACTACATAATTTTGTTTTGTTTTTGTTTTTTTTTATGGAAGTACAAGTGTGTGTGATAAAGGTAACACGGGTTGATGTAACAGACTTCCGTAAGTCATTTGACTTCTTGTTGCACGGTGCTAGGGTTACCAGATGGTTTAACAAAAAATACTGAACACCCGTCCCTCCAAAAAAAAACCACAGGGAAAAAATTCTGCTGAGAAAAAAAAAAGGGGGGGAGACCAAAGTTGTTGAGCGGAAAAAAGGACCCCGAGACCCCGAGAGTTGTTAAGGAACCCCCCCCCCCCCCAAACAGCATGGCCCCTTTAAGCAACGCTTTGCTTTTGAGGCTTTTTGGCCCTAACAGGCTGCCGGCGGCCGCCCGCCATCTTGCCTCCCTGTGCCAGGCTGGACAGCTCCCCTGCAGAACCTAGTAAGCACCCAGGATTTTCGCCTACTGGCTGGGAAAAAATCAGAAAGTACCCGACATTTTAGGTGTCCAGTATTTTCTGAATTTTTTTACTGGCCAGGGGGCAAAAATACCAGACTGTCCAGTTCAATACCAGACACCTGGCAACCCTAGACTTGCACGACAATTAGATAAAAAATTGTAATAATACAAGATTAATATGGCACATCTTACATGGATGGAAAGCTGGCTAACTGAAAGGTTTCAAAATGTAATTAGCACTTCGTGAACCAAATCTTCCCTATTTTTTGAGGGCATTTCCTTATCTGTAGCAACCTCTCTGAGGCACTGTGCACTGAGCTCTTAGGCCACCAAGCTCTGGGGTTGCTAGGTGTCCGGTATTGACCCGGACAGTCTGGTATTTTCACCTCCTGTCCTGCAAAAAAAATCAGAAAATACCAGACACCTAAAATGTCCGGTATTTTCTGGGTTTTTTCCCCCTGCCAGGAGGTGAAAATACAGGACACCTGGCAACCCTACACACACTCAGCAACCGGGCCCAGTGCCCAGCCCCCCCTCGGACTCCCTGCCGGGCCTCCCTCGGATCCCCCACGGATGCCCTGCCCCTCTTACCTGGTTCTGCAGGGGCTTGTTCTGTGGCTGGAATAGAAAAACAAAATGGCTGCCAGCAAAAAAGCCTCTTCTTAAAGGGACCATGCTGATTTTTTATTTTTTATTTTTTTTTTATTTTTATTTTTATTTTATTTTTTTGCTTAATAACTGCTGTCCCTTTTTTTTTCCCTCAACAACTTTGGTCTCCCTCTTTTTTTTCTCAACAGATTTTTTTTTCCTGGTGGTTTTCTTTTTTTTTGGGGGGGGGAGGAGAGGGTTCAGTATTTTTGATTAAACCATCTGGCAACCCTACCAAGCTCTGTGGAATCTGGGCCTTAGTATTTGTAAAATCCACATGTATGTAGGCCACTACCCTGCCATATTCCCTTACATTTGCATTTGATTTATTTTTGCAATATTTATCATTCTAAATGAGCCTCACTAGTCTCCCCTGAGAAATATCAAATTTTAGGCAAACAAATCTGTTATTGGGGTGCATAATTAAGACAAAAGCAGTGCCTGATAGCGTTCTGGCCTCCAGTAGAAATGCCTTTTTGCATAAGGAACAACACTATCACCATTCTTAGGATGGCAGTATTGTTTTTTCTCTAGCAAACTATGATGTTTATTTGGAAAGATCCGCTCTTAGTACACTCCTTAAGAGAAGGCACTGAAACATTAACAGTCATGTTTGTCATCTGTTTTTTTTTTTTTAATGGGACATTAATTTCACCGAAGTTTTAAGAGCAAAATTTCGGGGGCTTGAAGCAAAATAACAAAATTGTCACCACTTTCAAGGACTTGTGTTGGCACCAGCTTACTTCCACTCCCTTATTTAAAAACTGGCACTACATACGTGGAGTACAAGGCAACTCCATTTTTAGGAAAGGCCATTGTCTACCCAGCTTTTTTTGTTATGTGCTTGTCCAATGTGTAATGAGATTGGGGTCTCCAGTCAGTACTGCAATGTGATAATTACTGGTCTCTCAATACCATTACAATTCCTTTGTTTACTAATAAATTCTCTCTCATGTTGAGCAGTTTGACTTTATAGAGTTTTTCTTTTAAGCAAAACCAATTAAAAGGCCTTTCCATAAAATATAAATAACCTCAGTCACTGCCCATACCGGTACCTTTTTTGTTCAGCAGGGTGCACGGCAAAGCTTTTGTGGTGCACTTGTTATTGCTAAATTGTGATTGAACTCCCTGCCCAGGGACAGATGGCATTAGCTGAACAGCAACTGAATTAACACCACTCAACTATAGCTACCCGCTCAGCACAAACTGCTGATGCAGAGCATTTTCACTGGTAAATTGACACACAAATACTTAGATTAGGCGGAGATAAAAATGAAGCATTGTTTATGGATTCACTGTCACTATGTAATATTCTAGCTGTTTCCTTAGGGATGTCATCAAAGAACTGTAGTAAGGTCAATGCTGTTTGTGAAGCATTGATTTTACTATTTGTAAATCTGTAGTGCTGGGAGAAGCCTCTGAATGTATTTGCCAGGTGTCTCTGTTGTCCATGGTAGCAGGATGTGGAGGTTTTTCCTATCTGTTCTCATAGTCTCCAATTGAACAGGGTACTTAAAGCTTTGCTGAACACTGAATAGGAATGGCCTTGAGCACATACTTAAAGTTAACATATGCTTAAGTCCTATTGACTTCAAGTTAAAGTTCATCATGTGCTTAAGTGCTTTGCTGAATAGAAATGGGGTTACACAAGTTCATGTCCTTTGCTAACTACTGTGTGGTGCTTGTGTTGTGAGCCCAAACCTGACAGAATGAATTCTGCCCAAGCAAAAGGGCTGAGACCACCTGAAACTCTAAATTTGATTAAGGGAGAGTTCTCAGAGCCAAAGATAAAGTAAAGGCCCAAGATTGTAGTAATCTAGCTTTTGCTGGACATGGAAGAGAGAAATTTTGTAAAAATTATAGTGATCCTTTGCTGGTTTCTGTTGAAGCAGATATGGGCTCAGTGGCAATCCTTTATAAGTCCACTGACCTGCCACGTAGCTTATCTGAGTTATGTACAAGGGAACAGGGGGCTTCTGCATCCAGCACATCAACATTTTTTTAAATTTCCTGTAAAAAATTAATGGTATTTTGACCAGCGCCATAATGAATGAAATATGCTATACAAATTCATACAAACATTGAACATTGCTAGCAAGCTTATGCTAATTCCTAGGGAAGTATCAGGAGTTCCTTTCTTGTTTGACACTGAGGCAAATTACGTTAATTAACCTCTTTTGTTCATCTCCAATATGTGCTTGGAGGCTGGCGATATGTTCTTCTTCAGTGGTTACTAACAATGGCCTGTCTTTTATATGCCATGTATCGCTGGACTCCTCTGCCTAAAGAAGAGACAATTCAAGGTAAGGAAGGTAGATGCAAACAGGCACAGTAGGCCTCTGTAGATTCTTTCCTTTCTCCTTAAAGTTACCTGGGTCCATTACTCTGCGCTGGCCAAGTTCTACTCAGAGCAGGACTATGGTTGGGTGGAGGCTTTCTCTATTCTATGCTGAGCTGCTCACAGCCCTAAGAGACTGTTCCTGCAGTTGGCGATTGGATATGCACTGCTGAAGAAGCAGAAGGGCCCTTATCACAATTAAGAATGAGGCCTTTTATTTTCTTACAATATTGCAATTCCTGGTGGTTCAACCAATTAAGAAAATGTTGTTTTCATAAATGTAAGAAGGGAGCGGCATTGCCTCATCCTCATTATGTCTTCAAGGGTGCAGTTGTGTGAACAAATGTTGTCAATAACTCTACATGAAATATGATTAGCCAGTGGAGTAATTACTTTCCCCTGCCCCACATCATCCCTTCCTCCTCCTCATATGACCTGGAATCCTGGCAGTGCACATACTACTTACTCACTTTATGCTTCTGGGCTCGCTGTGGGCAGCAAGACGTGTCTAACTTCAGCTTCAAGGTCAGTTTAACTAACTCCTCTTACATTTTATTCACCACAAACTGTGGCATTTAATATGGGAGGCTTATTAAAAATGAATTCAAAGCACCATGGATGTTGGTGTAATTTGAATATAATTTACTGATTTGCATAACTACTCAACTAGCAATGACAGCAAACTGTGTCAGCTCACTGTGGGCTGCTTCAAATGGTGACACTTAAGTAGCATTTTAAATAAATTTTAAAAAAACCTGGCAAAATCATAAAATTTCTACAGTCACCCTGCAGAGAAACCACCTTAAATTGTCTGTGTTGTCTGTAAGTGTCTGGACTTAGCTAGAAGGCTTGTGGTTTTATTTACACATTAGATACAAGTTTTCTTACTATATGGTGTAAAGCAGATCTGGTTCTTAGAGGTGATCAGCATCCGTAACTCTCACCAGCTTGTGTGGGAGAGTCTGTGACTCAGCACCTCTCCAGAATAGACCCAACGGGCCAGAACCTGAGCTGGTCATCCTCAATGGAACTAATCTAATTTATACCCAGTGAGCGTCTGTCCCAGAATTTTTTGCTGCTGCTGACATTCTTTACCCTATTTCCCCCTTTCTTCTTTGCTCATTGTAAGCTGATTTTTTTAATCCCTTTAGAAATTATATTTTGTACAGGTTCACTAATCCGTGGAGTTACAAAAATGAGGAACAAAACAATGGCAAAATTAGAAAATGGTTATTGATTTCTGGAGATTTTTTTTTAACCTAGCTCAGTCTGAAAGGTTAACCAGCCTTTTAGTGTGACTAGAAGGTCCCAGTGACTTCAGTTGTCTTTGGATCAGGCTTTATATGACACAAGTAAAGTGTTAGCAGATACCAAATTAACTTTGTTCTTTTTGAACCCCATTTTTAATCACTTGGGGGTCTAGTTACTGCAGTAATATCATTGTCAAGAACAGCTGATTAACAGTTTGAGTTAACGTGTATGTAGCTACATCCTGATTAAGTTATTGAAACAAAGATAACTTGACTAATGTTACATTTCAGATTTCTCAATACTGAAAGGCCACAAACAAACATTTTTTTCATGTCTGTTCTACCGTTCACTATTTAATATATGAATACATAAATTAACTGTGTGAACTTTAGCTATGGTTCTGTGATGCCTTTCAAATGTCAGTCAGGATCATGTGATATGTTAGTTAATACCAGCAGTGACTGGGCTCCAATATTTAATCTAGTTCTATTTCTAGAAATGCCACTTTTCCTGTCTGCAGTCCTTCTATCTTCTTTTCCTCCTTTGGAAAAAGCACATGTGCTTCCTAATATAAACTGCAATTAACTCTCTAGCTTATTTAGTCATTTAAAGAGAAATTTCCCCCCTAAAATAAATTAGTAGTGACTACAAGATACTTCTGCTTGATAAAGTGATTTGTACTTTTGGGATCACATTTAAATCTTCTCTGAAATTTTCAGACACATTAATATAATGACAAGTATCAGAGGGGTAGCCATGTTAGTCTGCATCTGCATAATGAGAAGTCCTGTGGCACCTTATAGACTAACAGATTTATTGGAGCATAAGCTTTCGTGGGCAAAGATCCACTTTGTCAGATGCATCATGCATCTGCGAAGTGGGTCTTTGCCCACGAAAGCTTATGCTCCAATAAATCTGTTAGTCTATAAGGTGCCACAGGTTTTCTCGTTGTTTATTAATATAATGGTTTCACCTCCATGTAGATCACAAACTCGCTGCCCATAATTTCACACCATTAGAATAGCCTGACAGAGTCTTCTGCCAAAAAGTCAACTGTCCTGGAAAACCCACCAAAAAAAGAAGGTGACCACAATAGATCAGATGAAGCCACTGGCAAAAATAACACAAGGAAATTTTGCTTGTGTGGATTCCCACAGACTTTGTATAAATTTTAAAAAGATCTTATTTAGACTTTTCAAACATTAATATTTGAGATAGACCTGAGCTATAAAAACTTATAATTTTGGGAGAAGTTCAAATCTTTGAACTTTAACAGAGTGACTCCAGATTTATCAGTGTAAATGAGGGCAGGATGTGTTTTAAGGCCCGTAAATAAACAATCTTTTTCATACTAAGGTCTTAATATAGCTAATCTCATCAAATCCTCCTGGATGTTATATAGAATCCTTTCAGATCATTTCTAGTGACTACTACAAGAATTGCTTCAATGGCTTCAGTAAAATGTCACAACAGGATCTGACCATTTTACAGTGTGCTGGATATCTGAAAACTAGAAAAATCAGTTAACTTTGTAAAAAAAAAAAATACTGACCTCAGAAGACTGGATGCAAGCAGCTGAACAAATCTGCTTCAAGAGAGACTACAGAAAAGCTGTCGTATAAAGCTATAGCTTTTAGGTAGCTGTGGTCAACTCCCTGGGTGTTTTAAGTTTTCTATCACTTAAGAATCATTGCTTTACAAAAAGATAGCTCCATGTTGGCTCTGAGGTTTGGTTACCCTCATCTAGTGATACTGGTTATGGCAAAATAGTGACAACTCTATTTTGTTCTGAAGAAAGCTGTGAAATCTGCCATGTTTAGCAATATTGCTTTATGTCACCACTACACTTGTTCCCACGCAGTTATCTGCTTTGTGGTGGAAATAGTTCTATGTATGCTTGATCCATAATAAACAATGAATTGTAGCATGTTGGTTAAAGACTGAAGAACCCTCATGCAAAGAATGTACCTAGCAACAGTTGCTCTGCTCTGCAATTCTTCTCTGCTGTTGAATAGTACTTGTTTCTTCTTCAAATGTTTGCTGTAAGAGAAAATGACCTTGGAAATTGTGTCCAGGCCTGAAGGTGCTTTTGTGCCAGTGGCAAATACCACTCTCTGGACTTTTGAGTGTATTTGAGCATATTTGTGACTATGTCAGTGGTCCAGGAGCTTGGATAAGTCACAGTCTTTCTGAGTCAAGTCTTGTAGTGATATAAAAGGCATCTTAAACTAATAGAGTGATACAATTTAGGTTCCCAAATAATGAAGCCGGGTCAGCAGTGTAAGATCATATGCCAAAAATACCCTGCAATGGCATAAAGCCTTAAAGTAGATTCCTCTCCTCCTCCCTCTCTCTGTTCCTCAGTTCTTTGGCTCTCCTATGGGTGGCTTCTTCTGCTTCCCATGCAGCATCTGCTTCTCTCTCATTTATGTCTGCCCCATCAGGTACAGGTATCCGTGCTCCTTTTCTTGTGTCTCCAAACTGGCCAACTCTCACTTTGCAGGTGAGAGTTAAAATTTAAAATTTATTTTTAGGCTTTACTGCTTCTGTTTCCTCACCTGACAAGAACAACCTGTAACTTCCTTTCACTGCCTCCAGCCACTACACTTGGGACTCACTTAAAATCACTGTAGCAGTACTCAAAGTGTAAACCTCACTTAAAATAACAAGCTATGAATATACACTGCTCACTGAGCCACTGTGAGCTTGCCCAGTGTATAATCTAGTTTGTTGAACAGCGGTGTCCCTTCCATTCTACGACCAGGGGGGGATGCCTTTTATACTGCTTTGCTGAGAGAGCAACTACTCCTGTTCAGCTCTCACACACCCTCCAGCATGTAAATGACTCCCAGTTTACACTGCATGAGTATTAGGACCAGTCTCGTGTTACACTGCACAATGACACTAGCAAATTCTCAGTCCCATGCTACAGGCCCAGGGTTGGGGGAGGGGGGGCAGCTCATGCCTTTGGAAGGGGCAGGGCCTTGGGCAAAGGGGCAGGCCAAGGGCAGTCAGCCCTTACTTCCATCCAATCCATGGCGCTACCTTGCCCTTCACCCCCAGCACTCAGAACCATGCAAAGAGGCAGAGCAGCACTCTGGCAGCAATTCAGAGGGACCCAGAGCTGCAGTAGCAGCAGCAGTGGCTGGGAGCTCTGGGCCCCTTCGAAATGCTCCTCTCCCCGTCAGCAGGCCTGGTCCCATACTTTCCCCCAGAAATGCGCATCTTGTACTGCCCAGCCCTCTCCTGGACAACACAAGCTCATATAAAGCCTCATTTTGTTAATAAGATTTGTGCATATAATTTTCCATTATCTCAGATGGAGGTTCCTAAACACTTTAGTCTAGAAGACACACTGGTTTAAATAAAACAACTTTATTTACTACAGCAAGATAGATTTAAAGTGATTACAAGTAATGAGGCATAAGTTAGAATTAGTTACAGCAAGGGGGAACTAAATGCAACTAATTCCTAACTAAATGAGATAAGAGTATTGAAAGCAAAAGTTTCTCTCACCACATGCTTCAGCAGTTCTACTGGCTCAGTTCCTTCCAGACACTATCCCTCTCTCAGTCCAAAGCTGTTTCTTTGTTCCAGAGGTGCTGTATCTGCTGGGGATAGAGAGAAAGGTAGGAGGAATATGGGGCATATGTTTCTATTCTTACATTTTCCCCCCTCATCTTTGAGAATCATATCCAGGTGGGGTTCAGAAGATGGAAAGTCTGTGAGGCTACAGCTGTTTCTTTGTCAAGCTGTACATTTTTCACTCCCACACTTTTTCCTGTCGAAGAATGGCCACTTATCCAGATGATGGTCCATTTAATTTTTCTGATACCTGGTCAAGACCTCAGTTTGTCTTTTGTCTATGAAGAACTGGCTTGTGGCTGCCTTTCTAAACTTGTAACATGTTTTAGTAACGTCATAAAGTAGAATTTTATAACTTTACATACAGTGTTGCCACACATTTTACCAGGACAGGACTACTCAGCAAACTGTGAGTTTTCAAATGATACATTTTATACAAAGTATGCTTTGTGAAATAGTCTTGTAAAAGAGGCAAACCTAGGGGCACAGATTGTCAAGGGTAATTTTACAAAGATGAAACAGTTATGAGCCAAAACAATGAGAGAATTTAAACAGAAAAAATGCTTAATATCAAATTGGGGCTGTTTAAGAACATTTTATTAAATGACCCAAAAGCAAAAATCCTACAATTAAAAAAGACTTTATCATTCAAAAAAACCAGCCTGGCTAGGATGGGAAATGAAAACATCTCTGGCTTTTCAATAAAAAATGTAGAAAAGAGAAATTGATAGCAATAAATACAATTAGGAGCTAGGAATTGTAGGAAATTGATAAGGAATGCAAAAGATTTAAGGAAATATTTATGACCAGCAGAGAGAGACAACAAAAATAAATGTCTTAAGTACATTAGGAATAAAAGGAACTAAACAATTGTATTGGTCCATTATTAGATAGAAATGGTAGATCTGTCAGTAATAATGCAGAACAGGCAGAAGAGTTCAATAAGTATTTGGGGCAGATGCATTCAAGTTTTGGAACACTGGGAAGTTCCAGAAAAAATGTCTCTTCAGTCTAGAAGACAAAGGTGTAACACAATCCAAATAGATAAAAATTTAAGCTAGATAAATTCAAACTACAAATAAGGTGCAAATATTTAGCAATGAAGTTAATTAACCATAGGAACAACTCATCAGGGGTTTCAGTGGATTCTGCATCACTGGAAACATTTATATTAAAATTGGATATTTTTCGAAAAGCTATGCTCTAATTCAACCACAGCTATTGAACCTGAAGCAGGAGTTAATTCAGGAAAGTATTATTGACTGTGTAAGGCAGAAGGTCAGACTACATGATCACAACTGTCCCTTCTGGCCATAAAAATCTAAGAAAAACATGTGCTGCTTTTCCTCTATAGCAGACCAAACTCACTGACCTCTATGAGAAAACAGCTCATTTACCTCTGTGAGTATTGGGAAGGGTCATACTGTTGAAAAAAACCTGGCACCTGCCCAGTTTCTGAATAGCCCCGTGAGCATGGTTGTATTGCATCAGTGTGACCCTCTGATAGGATACCCTGCTTGACTGGCTGAGGAAGCTAACAAATTTGCCTTAAAGCCTAGCAGCAGCAGCTCACTGTTTTAAACATAAAATTATATTTATATGACCAACAGAGAGTTTAGTGAAAATTATAAACTCTTAAATGTGATATTTGATAACAAGATGATTCTGAGGGGCCATATTGACAACATTACAGTTAAGTGTAAAGGCTGAAATCATGTTTTCAAAAGTATCTCTGGAATATCCTGGAATGTGGATATGAAAATGGTGGTAATGCTGTACAGAGTGCTCATTACACTAATTATTGTGCATGAATGCCAGGCTGCATCTCTACCACTATTCTAGGTGTTTAGACTGGCTGAGAAAACTAGACTATATCCAAGCACAGGCACTTCATGTCACATGTACACCTTCATTGCTGTGCCTCTGTGTATACTACTAATAGCAGATGGTGAAATGCCTATTTTTCTTAGAATGATGCTCGTAGACCTAAACTTTTGGGCCGAAGTATGAGTTAATAGTGAAGATGGCACTATGAAGCTAATATATAATGATTGGGGGGATTCAGTGGAGGTCAGGTAGGACAAAATAAATCAAAATTGTTCATGTAAGTAGGGTATAGAAAAGGATAAAGCATCTTAATGAAAAGAAAGGTTCAAAAGAGACCAAAATCTATAGCTATGGGAAAATACTTTATCACTAGAAACCATCCACCCTGAACTAGACATGGAATTGTTTAATGAAATACGTAAAATGAGAAATACATATAATGTATAAAATACAGCAATTAAATACCTTTGTGATAAGTGAGAACACAACTACTAAATATATACATATGGCTCCAAAGAGAGAGGGACAGGCAGAGTGGGAACTAGTTTCAACATGCCTCCACTTGGACTCCAGAAAGCCACAAGGCCACAATCAACTTTGTATCCATCTTTCAGCTGAGATGGTAGGGATTATACTAGCTCTAAACTGAGTTAAAGATCCATCCAGTCTGAATCCTTACCAGGGCTGCTGGTAAATTACAGTGGTAAGTCTCATAGCTGAAATAATATTCTTAATAAAATATTACCAGCTCATTAACAACTGAGCTGGTGCAATTATTTGATATAACCATAGTGACAGTATGGATGCACGTAGGAGTTACAGGAAATTGACAAACAGATCAAAAGTGCTATTAATCAAGATGACTCAGGAATCCCCTAAAGCCAAGCTAGAATTTAAACACCTAATAAAATATGAGCTCAGGAGGGAATGGCAAGAACTGTGGGCTAATAAAACACAGAGGAAAAAATCCCAAGAAGCATGCCCACTGTTTGACGATGTTGATATGCTCCAAAGCCCTGAGAAGAAGAATAAAGTGGCTTTATTAAAATTCTAAAGAGCATTGTGGATTAAATAGTAGCATTCCTAATTAACATGCCCAAAGGTGGATTATGGGTAACATATGAAGTCTAGAAGACAATAGTTCATATTTTTTGGGGATTATAAAAGTGTACTATGTAAGGAAGTGTTTATATAGAAAACTCAAGGATCTTAAAGTAACAACATTTTCTTTGAAGCATCTATCAAGAATACAACAAAAATGGGGCCCAATAAAAGAAAACTCTTGTGATATTCCTTAATAATAGTGGGAAAAGTGCAAGACTGTAAGTCAGGAAAAAGACAAAGTACTGTACATGGCAGCCATAGACTGAGCAAGCGATTCTGCTATGCCACAAAACCATAGAAGTTCTTTGAATATTCAAACCATTTGTCATGGCTGCAGTAGCTCCCGTGTCTACTTATTCCTACCTTGTTCCAGCCCTGCTCCTGCCTGAGACTCACCCCTGGCTTTGCCTTGCCTTGCTCCAGGTAACCTGGCTCTGACCTTGACTCCTATGCCCGATTTCTGATCTTCACTGTGACTCTTGGAATCTGGCTTCTGACCTTGAGCTCATGCTCTGACTCTGATTTTGTCAACTGACTCAGTCACTGATTCCATTGTCTGATGACTGGTCTTACCAGTAGGCCTGATTATCCACATCCTAGGCCCTGACATCTTCCTTGAAAATTCTGTACTCTTTGGATTTCAATGAAACCAAAGATTTTTGTTATGTGCAGTGAAATGTACAAAAATGAACAGTGATAGACACAAAAGGTGAAATCCCTGCAAAGATGGATCAATTAGGTTCTATGGGAAAATCTGCCTTCCAGCATCGTATTTCTGATTAAGAGAATTCTCAAAGGAAAAAGAGCACATTTCTAGCTCTTCTGATGAATATAATTATCATTTTAACTAAATGCTGGCCTGCTACAACACAAATAATAATGATTTATAATTAATATATGAGTTATATAGATGATACACATGGGCTGCGTCTAGACTGGCAAGTTTTTGCGCAAAAGCAACTGCTTTTGCGCAAAAACTTGCCAGCTGTCTACACTGGCAGCTTGAATTTGAGCATGAACACTGACAATCTAATGTATGATCGTCAATGTTCTTGCGCAAATACAATGATGCTCCCGTTCAGGGAAAAGCCCTCTTGCGCAAATGTATTTGCGCAAGAGGGCCAGTGTAGACAGCTAAAAAGTGTTTTGTGCAAAAAAGCCCCGATGGCTAAAATGGCGATCGGGGCTTTCTTGTGCAAAACCGCGTCTAGATTGGCACGGACGCTTTTCCGCAAAAAGTGCTTTTGCGCAAAAGCGTCCATGCCAATCTAGGCGCTCTTTTCCGCAAATGCTTTTAACAGAAAAACGTTTCCATTAAAAGCATTTGCAGAAAATCATGCCAGTCTAGACGTAGCCATGCAGATTCAATTTTTGATGCACTATCATAGGCATTAATATTTTGAAACACTATGCCTACACAGTAGAGGGCCTTACTTTGTTTTATTAATTAAGGTGCCATACATTATGGACAGAAATGTAAACAAGCCTCTTTTCCCAAGGCAATCCAACTGTGATTTTTTTTATTCTTCTCTTTGTCAGAAATGTCTGTCATGCTCTGTTTGACCCTTGCAGCTGGCATGAGATTGCCCCTCTGAGCTAAGGTCAGAAGTTAGCCTTATTCCCACTTCAAGTGCAATAAATGCAGCCAACTGAATCTTTTAAGTTACTGCTGGCAACAATTGCTTGCTGCTGTGATTGACACTTGTCAGATGACCTTCTCTGCTGACAAGTCTGTGCTAGCAGTTACTATCAGTGATTTAAAAAGCATAAGCACATTATACAGTAATAAAGAAAGTGTAGACTCCTGTTCACAGTGATGTAAAGAGAGGGGAAGAAAAGGAAAGATTCAAGACAGTGTCAATGGGCAGTACATAGGCAGAGTCAGAGCAAGACCCCTACGAAGACAACGCCGCCAAAAAGGAAGATACTGTGATAACAGGGAGTATCTTTGTCTGCATTCTAGCAGGAAAACAATCCCACTTAGCACAAAACTTGGTTTCCGGGGGGAACATTTTGGTCTCTTGATCAGTGTTCCCTCTAAGCTGTGCAGCAGCACAGTTTCACAGGTGATTAATCAGTCAGCTCCTTGCACTGAGCCCTGAGCCTCTGACTGGGCAGGGCTGATTACCATGCACCTTAGAGGGAACACTGCTCTTGATCAATGTTATAGACCTGATCAACCTATTAGATCTTTGCAACAGGAGAGAAGACTGCTGAGCTGCTTGAACATGGTAGGGAGGAACAAGAGAATGATAACCCCAGCTGGCCACTCACTTTCTAGTATGGCTGACCCCAGTGGTTACTCTGCAGTACAGCTATCTTTCCATGCTCACTGCCCCCAAGGGTCAATGTGCAGTATTGCATCCCTCTGAACAGATAGGCAGCATTGCCTAGTAGCTGAAGCTGTGGCTGTGCATTTGGCATCTTGCTAGACATGTGTTATATATAAGGGAGGAATCACCTGTGCTTTTTAGAAGAAAAGAGAATTGACGAGCAGCACATCAATCTTCCCAACAGAAAGTTTATTATATTTTCTAACTAGAAGACTTATGTGGTGTTGCCCAGCCCAGGGATGGGAGGACACAATGGAGGCCTCCCACTTACGTTCCTTGGAACTGGACTTGGAACAGGGTGCAGTCACACAGATGATCTGGCGGTGCTGGGAAGGGTGGGCTGTGATCCCTGCATGGGGGGTGCGGGGGCATTGGTGCTCCCAGCAGGGGCTGCAGCAGTGGGACCGGCAGGGCTTTCCCTCCCCACCAGTCTGGCACTGGAGCCAATGGTTGGGGTTTGGGGCAGAGAAGCCACTTTCCTGGGCTAGTGGCTGGCAAGATGGCTAGCCCCAGCTGGCCACTCACTTTCTAGTATGGCTGACCCCAGTGGTTACTCTGCAGTATAGCTATCTTTCCATGCTCACTGCCCCCAAGGGTCAATGTGCAGTATTGCATCCCTCTGAACAGCCCCCTCCCTTTCCATGCTCTGGAAAACAATCAAATTCCTGGCACAACCAAACCCTGATAGGGTTGCCAGGTGTCCGGTAAAAAAAATTCAGAAAATATCGGACATCTAAAATGTCTGGTACTTTCTGATTTTTTTCCCGGCCAGGAGGCAAAAATCCCAGGGTGTCTGGCTCAATACAGAGGCAGCGTGGCAGCACAGGGAAGCAAGATGGTGGGCCAAAAAGCCTCACCACATGGTTTTTAAAGAGGCCACGGTGGTTTTTTTTTTTTTTTTTTGCTCAACAAACTTTTTCCTGGCATGGTTTTTTTTTGGGGGAGGAGAGGGGGAGAGGAGGGTTCAGTATTTTTTTCTGAAACCATCTGGCAACCCTAAACCCTGACCATGCTTTAAGTTAGGATAAGAGGAAACTGCCTGCCAGATTTGGTGGTCCTAGCTCTTACTGTTTGGGAGGAATTCTTGAACAAACGGGCTCACAATCTCTAAAATATAGAGAGAAATTAGTGTGTTTGTGTGACATCTACACCAATATTTTTTTTAAAAGTCTCTTCTGTTTATGGGCCAAAGCCTATGATGTGTTTCACTGTCTGAATAGGGGGTGTTCAGCTACTCAAAAGATCACATGCTTTCACATCTGATAATGTTGTAAAATTAATGAGACAAGAAAAAGTGCATTGAAATAGGAGTTAAAGAGCTGTCAACTGTTAGAAACTTTTGAAAGTACAGTGCATGATAGCTTGAGTTTTTTGAATATGGTTGGATATATTACAGAAGTGAATAACTTCAGACATATGACACAATCACACAATTCCTGTCTAGTGTCTAAGTATTCAACTGATTTTGTATGTGTAGCTAAGAATATAAGACCGACCATACTGTCATGAGCAGGGTTAATGGTGTAAAATACTAATTGGTACTAGACACAGGCTGGAAGCACATCCCAGAGGGTGTGTTGACTCTTCCCCAACAGATCATCTAGGCATCTGATAATTCTTTTCTTTAGTATAGTTTTCAATCAATAGTTTACACTCTGTCCTTTTAATTTCCATCTAACTAGCTTCCTTTTTTTTTTGTATCATTCCCCTTCTTGATGTTAAATGTTACAGTGGCGAGCATCTTTGGTATTTCCCACTCTCACACAAGGATTTTTAAATGTAATTACATATGTCCACTATTTCTATAGCTGAACCACTTAGTACACATTATGATTGGTTTGCAAACATAAACCGCAACATGTTAGCAATGCCATATTACTGTAAATAGTGACCTTCTTAATGTAGTCTTGATATTGTTGGTTGTGCACACTACTTCTCTGGAAAGGACTTTAAGGTGGAAAAACATGCCATCAAGCAATTGCTGCTGAAACAAAACATAGGATTTCTGTGTCACATCCTATTAATATAAGGAATTAATGGAATGTGAAAACAGCTATCAGCATAGTGCATCCTTGCCAGCAAAAATCATGTGAGATAGCTAAATATGATGGCTGGTCTAACGTCATTATCATTACCTGTTACTGCTGGAATATTCTGTAGCCAGCACGGACAATACCCTGGTTATTCCTGAAGGACTGCAATTATTTTGTCGTCTTCTGTTCTCTAAACATACAAGGTGTGGGTCAAAAGTCACCGGTGTGGCATCCTTACAGGTCTCTTGTTCTAGCCAATTATGGTAACCATTCAGCTGCATGCTTGTCTGCTCTGTGTATTGCACTAGCTCCACACAAATAGCCAGTACAGCAGACTCCAAGAGAGCCCCCAAAGACCACAAAATCAGATACGGATCGAAGGCCCTGGCCACATTTATTGTAAAAGAAGCACAGTAATAACTTCTCCGGAACAGATGTCTACAGTCAGGCTACGAATGTATGCCCGTAACAATGGACTTGACTCAGTTAGTAGCATGGGATTCATCACTGACCCCTAGGTTGGGCAAAGACAACTCCCTGAAGGTACATACATAGGTACAAACAAGTTACACATCACTCCTGACCTATCGGCTTGCCACCCTCTGACATTACTCAGATACCATCCATTACCCTGTACGTGGGGGTTTGATCACTATCTATCATGCTCTCAGTTTAGACCCTGTCCTGAACCTGGGTAGGTATGTCCCTGTTTTCTGTGGGGAGAGCATGTTTCTCTTGGAGGTATTCTGGAATGTGCTTCCAGCCTGGGCCTAGTACCAATTAGTATTTTACACCATTAACCCTGCTCATGCCAGCTTCTGTGAGTAGGGCCTTCCTCTTTCTCGTAGCTTAACTTTGCTTTATATTAGCAAAGTCTTGACCACTGTGGCTTAGGCCTTAGGCCTCCTAGCAACCCTGTGATACATGGGCTCAAGTTTCAGGCCCTCATCTTACTACACAAGGCACATCAAACCTCCCTTGCTGCAATTTAAACCCATTGCTTCTTGTCCTATCCTCAGAGGCCAAGGAGAACAATTTGTCTCCCTCTTCCTTGTAACACCCTTTTAGATACTTGAAAATTGCTATAATGTCCCTCTCAGTCTTCTCTTTTCTAAACTAAACAAGCCCAATTCTTTCGGTCTTCCCTCATAGGTCATGTTTTCTAGACCTTTAATCACTTTTGTAGCTCTTCTGGACCTTCTCCAATTTCTCCACATTTTTCTTGAAATGTGGTGCCCAGAACTAGACACAATACTCCAGTTGAGGCCTAATCAACACAGGGTAGAGCGGAAGAATGACTTCTTGTGTCCTGCTCACAACACTTCTGTTAATGCATCCCAGAATCATGTTTGCTTTTTTTGCAACAGTGTCACACTGTTGATTCATGTTTAACTTGTCATCCACTATGACCCCTAACTCCCTTTCAGCAGTACTCCTTTCTAGACAGTCTCTTCCCATTCTGTATGTGTGAAACTAATTGTTCCATCCTAAGTGGAGTACTTTGTATTTGTCCCTGTTAAACTTCATCCTGTTTACTTCAGAACATTTCTCCAGTTTGTCCAGATCATTTTGAATTATGACCCTATCCTCCAAAACACTTGCAACCCCTCCCAGGTTCGTATCATCTGCAAACTTAATAAGTGTACTCTTTATGCCATCATCTAAATCATTGTTGAAGATATTGAACAGAATGGGTCCCAAAACAAACCCCTGTGGAACCCCACTTGTTACGGCCTTCTGCATGATTGTGAGCCGTTAATAACTACTCTCTGATCAGTTCCTTATGACTGATCATGTCAAAATGATGCTCTTTAAATGTGGTTTCTTAACCAGTACTTTGTTTTGAGGCAATTTTTAACCATTGAGCAATGAACAAAATATTGAATACTTTTTCAGTCAGTATATCATATGTGTTCTCAGAAAGCAGAGAAGACAGCAAAGACTTTTATTAGAATTAAAATGCCCTTTGGTTCTAATAAGTGTGCATCTACTAAGAAGTTGGTATTAAACTATTAGAACTAGACACAGGATATAAGAAAAATTCTGCCTTCAAACCTGTAAAGAAGTATGCAAGAATCATGCAAAGTCAAAAACAAAACAGAAAGATAGTGAAATCTACTGGAAAGTTTCAAGCCCAGTGAAATGACAAGCATTCGAGGTCACAATGATCATTAGACATGAATGGAAAGGGAAGTGAGGTTCTTGACCATGATCTGATTAACTCTAGGACTTCAGAGTGGTGTTCAGAAATTAAAGCATTGTTTTCACTGAAAAGATATCAAATGTTCGGAGGTGTTTTGAGGATCTTTTTTACTTCCCTGAAATAAAAAAGCATTAAAAATTATTAAACCCAAGAAATACATCCTTGAGAATACTGAAAGGGCAACTGAAGGATTGCACATAGGGAAGATTTGTGACAGTTTGTTGTCCTTCCAACCTGCTACATAGATATGGAGCACCCTCCAAGCCAGATTTGTCAGACTCTCACCCATCAAAACTCTTGGGATGAAATCCTGTCCTGAAGTTGGTGGGAGCTTTGCCAGGCCTGGATTTCACCCTGCAACCTTTTCTGAGTCCCACAATTACAAATAAATCCATTGCAAATATTATGTATGTTATTTCCCTCTTCTGAGTAGCGTAGCACATGTCATGTCCATAGTCTGCCTTGTAGATTGCCAGCCCTCTGGTGCCACTATTGTATCTTGTACAACTCTCAGCTTTTTGATGAGACAATTAATAATAGACCTCTGGGTGAGCTTCTAAAAAGTATATTGAGATTAATTAAACCCTTCTGGAGCTGATTCTCATTCACACTTAGGCCATGCTATGCCACTCCCGCAGTGCAAAGGGACCTTGAAGTGGGACCAAATTAGACTTGCACTCACTTTTAGCAGTGGCACTGGAACATTTTTAATAGAGGAGATACTGATAGTCAGCCCACTTTTCCCTGTCCACCCCACCCCCAGAGCTGAGGCCAAAAGCAGGGCTGTGTCTCTGGGAGGAGGGGATCCAGTCAGGGGTAAGAGGCCAAGGCTGGGGCCACAGCTGGAAGTGGGATCGGAGTAGCAACAGTGCCCCACGCCCGTCGCCCCTAGTGCCTAGAGCCTGTGACTTTAAGACTTCTTTGCACTGTCAGATCAGTGAAAATGCAAATGAGATTCAGGCGGGTTCCTTTCTTTATGATGTAAAAGACTTCATTGCTTGAGAGGCAGCAGACTCTGGAGGAACTAGACCAAGTATGACTCAGGAATTCAACCTGGGTTCTAATGTGGGTTCTGCTGTGGATTTATCGTGTGGCTTGAGCAAGTCACTCTACCTTCTGAGGTGTCTAAAGAGGTTGGTATGAAGGATGTGAGCCAGCTAAGTATTGAGATTCATTTTATCCTAGTTTAGCCAGAGGGCTGTTTTTACAAAACTTAAGGCAACTCACAAAATCACTGGATGAGAGAAAGTTAAGCATCACTTACAAGTCTACTTTATTTCTTACAGTTCCTTTTGTAATCCAGGAATAAATAATCTCTGTAAATAGCCCTGTTTGGAGATCAAATGAGAGAAACGTGAGGGTGAGAAAAAGTCCCTATTGTTTCTTTCATAGGATAAAAGACTTCTCAGATCTCAGCTCACTGGTTACTACCAATTTATATGTTAACTATTTATACAGTGCACCGAGGCACTTCCTTTTTTTACCTCAAAAAAGATATTTTGGCCTTGGAAAGGGTTCAGAAAAGGGCAACTAAAATGATTAGGGGTTTGGAACGGTCCCATATGAAGAGAGATTAAAATGACTGGGACTTTTCAGTTTAGAAAAGAGGAGACTGAGGGGGGATATGATAGAGGTATATAAAATCATGAGTGGTGTGGAGAGGGCAAATAAAGAAAAGTTATTTATAAGTTCCCATAATAGAAGAACTAGAGGACACCAAATGAAGTTAATGGGTAGCAGGTTTAAAACTAATAAAAGAAAGTTCTTCTTCACACAGCGTATAGTCAACCTGTGGAACTCCTTGCCAGAGGAGGCTGTGAAGGCTAGGACTATAACAGAGTTTAAAGAGAAGCTAGATAATTTCATGGAGGTTAGGTCCATAAAAGGCTATTAGCCAGGGGATAGAAATGGTGTCCCTGGCCTCTGTTTGTCAGAGGCTGGAGAAGGATGGCAGGAGACAAATTGCTTGATCATTGTCTTCGGTCCACCCTCTCTGGGGCATTTGGTGCTGGCCACTGTCGGCAGACAGGCTACTGGGCTAGATGGACCTTTGGTCTGACCCAGTACAGCCATTCTTAAAATGTCCTTGGATCTGACCCAGCTATGGTTGGCTTAACACATATGGGGTTAGGGAGATTTAGGTCATCTGTGATTTCCTTTGATCCCGTTTCAGTAGAATAGCTTCAAGGCACTTACCAGATGAGACAGGTTTAAGGTTGCTTTATGCCATGAGAGCAGTGCAAAGCAGCCCTACTGGGACCCAGGATCCAGCTGGGGGGTTTATTTGGCAGTTCTTAAGTAAAACTATGAAGGATGTTTGTGGATTTTGTCAGATGAACATCTGTCCTTGTAAAAAAATACTTCTAACAAGTTGTAAATAATTTTGGGAGAACTGATTTTAATTCAGCTGTTTCTGGTTACATGGTTGTGTCAGCATTACAGACCCAGCATGCATGTCCTTATGGTAGTTATTTGGGTAATTCTACTTTCCCTGGTCATCCTATTGATTTCTGTGGGAATATTTACCTGAGTAAGAAATTGCAGAGTCAGGCTTTAGCAGTTTTTGATGAAAGCAGGCACCTGTGTCGTAGTGCCTGGTTTATATTGTGTATCAAAGTCATCTGTCACAAGACATTGTAAAGCTCTGTTTATACAGTGTAACATAAATGATGATCATATTTAATAAAATTTCAAACAGAATCTAAACCTCATTGATATTTCAAACTCAGTTTTGGTTACATATTATTTGCAATGTTTTGTCTGCTATGTCTAACTTGGACATTATAATCTTCCCATGTGTCATGAGATATTGCCATGTAACTTTATTACTGCTACAAAGCAAACTAAAGAATTGAATTATGACCCTAAAAGCCTCAAAACAGTATACGCATGAGAAAGGGTTGGGTTTAGAATGTTGTGTTCAATACTGCCTGTAATAGATTCAATCGTTTTTCAAGTCAAACTCAAAGGCTTATAAACAGAAATAAAGTGAATGCTGCCTGCCAGTCCTTCCTTTAGGCACTACTGCAATACACATAAAGAATAATTTTAAAAAATGCCTTTTTATTGAATTACTGTATGTTCCTGTTGTGAAAGTGAGGATTTATTTGCTGTGTACAGTACATAGAGTTTTAAGTTCAAAGACCCATCAAATATGGTTTCTCATATAGAGTGTTTTGCCTTCTAGAAATCTTAACGCAGAAGAAGAATGACTAGCACATTTTCTCGTCTCCTGGCCGGCCGGAGAACTGCTGTGCTCTTTGCAACAGTTAGCACAGGGGCCTTAACCACTGGATACCTATTGAATCATCAGAATGTAAGAGCAGAATCTCATGAAAGACGAAAACTCTTTCCTCCAAGGTAAGCTCTCTGGGTCAAACCTTAAGCTGAGCAGCACCCACTCCATGTAGCTGCTGAAGTCACCATGGCCCAAATATGACACTTATGCATGTGGAAAAGGAGGAGCTCAGGATGGGGAGGATCCTAAGAAGCTGAAAATCTGATAACAGGATCTCTCTCTAGTAACCCTGGTTTTACAGAAATTCAAAATGGCATGAACAAAACCAAGAAGTGTGGCCAGGTGAAAATGTAAAACAAAACAAAAACCACCAGCCACATACATGATTGTCAAGCCTCAAATAAAGTTCAGTTTGATTCACATTTCAGGCAAAGGTTTGGGTTGCTTCTCATAAACTTATCAGTCATCTAATTCCGAGGAGTAACTGTTGGCTCAGGCAGCTATCATTGTAAACTCTACCAAGGGGAAGGCGTTTTTTTTTTTAAATGTACAAATGATATAGTGCTGGCATAGTGGTTCAGTAGTAGGGTTCTTCCCACTCTGGGTCTCTGGGAGGCCAGACCACCTCGCTACATTGTGGGACAATGCATGTTGTAGGGAATTAGCAGCAAGGCAAAAGTCTACAACTCAGGTGGTAGTCAGGGACTGAGCAACAAACACAGTTCAGTGTTTGTTGACCTTTAGTAAGGGTGGGGCAATGAGTGTACAGTGGGCCCTGGGTTCTGGGCCAAGCAGCAAATGTAGGTAAGTAGCCCGGACCCTCAGACAGGACATGGCAATGAATCTATAGCTTGGGCCTGTTTTCAGGATCAAACATCAAGAGGCAGTGGGTTAGCTCAGGCCCTCAGCAGAGTCTATTGTTTGGGCCTTTTTTCAGGGCCAAACAACAAAGGATTCAGGTGTCCTGCCTCCAGCAGATGGCCAATAAGCACTGGCTCCTTGGCCTCAAGAGGGGGAGACTGCCACCCAGGGTTGGAGTGGCAAGGAGGGATAGGCCCACCCACTAACACCCCAGCCCAGGGCTTTAACAATGGCAGTGGGATTTGCCACTGGGTAAGCAGGGATCCTGACCGCAACACACTGACCTATGCTTCAGGCAGTGCTGCAGACAAACTGCGGTTGTCTGTCCATGGGCCACTTCCTACTTCCCTCTTGCGTTGTACCTCGTCCTGTAGCGGGTTGTCAAGATCATCCAGGTTGAAGGTCCAAGATAGTTCCGGCAACTCCTCCACCATCAGGTTGGTGTAAGTCTCCAGCAACTTTGGCCAGTCCATAGCTCCCCAGGGGCCAGCAGCAGTCTCCCAATTCAGGAGCAAGCAGGAAGCATCTGCCTGCTCCCGCCACTGCCACCCGCCTTTCATACTTCCTGTCCCTCTCACTGAGTCAGTGGGATCTCACTCCGCCTCACTACTGTTGGATATAGTAAACACATAGAAGAGACACAACTGCTCTGCCTGAAATGGTGCAGATGATACTAAACTGCTCTAGATAGATAAGTCCAAAGCAGACTGTGAAGAGCTTCAAAAGGATCTCACAAAACTAGGTGACTGGGCAACAAAATGACACATGAATTTTAATGTTGATAAATGCAAAGTAATGTACATTTGAAAACATAATCCCAACTATACATACAATATGATGGGAACTAAATTAGTTGTTACCACTCAAGAGAGAGATCTTGAAGTCATTGTAGACAGTTCTCTGAAAACATCCACTCAATGTACAGTAGCAGTCAAAAAAGCAAACAGAATGTTAGGAATCATTAAAAGGGGGCAGAGAATAAGACAACAAATATCTTATTGCCTCTATAAATCCATGGTATGCCCACATTTTGAAAACTGCATACAGATGTGGTCACCTTAGCAACTCAAAAAAGATATCTTGGCATTGGAAAAAGTTCAAGAAAGGGCAACATACGTGATTAAAGGGGTTTGGAATGACTGCCGTATGAGGAGATATTAATAAAACTGGGACTTTTCAGCTTATAAAAGAAGAGACTAAGGGGGAATATGATAGAGGTCTATAAAATCATGACTGGTGTGGAGAAAATAAATAGGAACAAGTAAATAACTTTTCCTTATAACACAAGAACTAGGGATCACAAAATGAAATTAATAGGTAGCAGATTTAAAACAAGCCAAAGGAATTATTTTTTTCACACAATGCACAGTCAACTTGTGGAATTCCTTGCCAGAGGATGTTGTAAAGACCAGGACTTCTTTAACAGGGTTCAAAAAAGAACTAGATAAATTCATGAAGGTTAGATCTATCAATACTTATTAGCCATAATGGATAGGAATGGGTGTGCCTAGCTTCTGTTTGTCAGAAGCTGGGAATGGATGACAGGGAGGGATCACTTGATGAGTACCTGTTCTGTTCATTTCCTGTGGGGCACCTGGCATTGGCCACTGTTGGAAGACAGGATATTGGGCTAGAGATGGACTCTTGGTCTGACCCAGTATGGCTGTTCTTATGTTCTTACTCCTTTGCCTACACTTACCTACAGATTATAATTACCTATAGATTATAATGCCATATAACTTTTTTTAATAAGATGATTTAAACAACTCATAACTATCATACAAGTGCTAGATTTTCTGCTTGTATAAATCAGAGTAGCCTCACAGATATCCACAGAGTTACACTGACTTACACTAGATGGGGATCTGGCCCAATAGCTTTACTTGTACCTCAAGTTTTATCAAAATCACAATCAAATTAAATCAGAACATTGTTCATGTCCTTCCCAACTGTGCATGTTTGCATTGCAAATATCTTTATGAACTGCTAACTTAACTGGCAGCCAGTGCTGACTAGGGAGAGAGGGTTGTTGATAAGAGCCTGGATGCCTTTGTTTCCTTTCTAAATTTTAATGTCATACTTGAGCCAAGAACCAAGTGTGCTTTTAAACTCTGCTATTTACCTCAAGCCTCCTAATACAGTACAACTTTGGTTTACAACAGGGAAACAAGTTGACCAAATAACCACTCTTTCTGTCCCTGCTCCCTCTGATATGTTCATAACCTGGCAAAAAGAACCAAGATTTACAGTTTAAGGTACCTTGTTAAATGCATTTGTTTTTTTTCACTCCTCAGTGCAGACTATCCTGACCTCCGCAAACATAACAACTGCATGGCTGACTGTCTCACTCCAGCAATATATGCTAAACTAAGGGACAAGATGACGCCAAATGGCTACACATTGGACCAGTGTATCCAAACTGGTGTTGACAATCCTGGCCATCCTTTCATTAAAACTGTGGGCATGGTTGCTGGTGATGAAGAGTCTTATGAGGTGAAGCATTTTTATTACTCTATAATGTTTAGCTTGTACGTTATACTGTAGGAGAGCTTGTTAGGATAGCACAGATCTTTCATGAGATGTGCACATTTAAGGTAAATAGCCCACCAGAGTGTGTATAACCACAAACCATATGGGTAACACTGGTGTTTTCTCAGCAGGAGGTATAATAAACAGGAAACATCATTAAAACAGCCATCTATGATGTTATCAAGAGTAATGGAGTGTGGGCTCACAGGAATAATGTTTTATTTGCTTGCAATAGCTGCACTCACTCCTGCTGTTAAATTCAGTTTGTGGCAGGACTGTGGAGACATGTCACCAAACTGAAATGATGTGGAAATTGTATTGTTAAAAATAAACATGGTAGAAGCAAGCAGAAATTTTCTTCTGAAACATGTGGGATGCTTGACAGCTAGTCATAGAGCTTTAGGAGCATGCCAAATACCAAAAATAGAAGCATAAGATTAGGTTAGATAAAGATGTTTTTTAAATTTCCAAAATAAGAATTGGAAAGAACTGGCTCATAGTTCTGACACCTTTTCAGAATATTTGACCCCTTCTTATACTTCACTAACTTTTTTTATTATTTGTTCTCTATATAGTAACAGCCAGCACCCCATATGCTGGGCTGCTAAGGGTGGGGTTATGATACAGGTGATTCTGTTTCACTGAGCTTGGAGCTGTGACTGAACCTCCTCTGCAGAGAGTGTACATTTTGTCTCCATCACCAATATGCGCACACGTCATATCAAAACTATACATAAATCATGTCTTTGCATCCAGACGAACCAAAAAAACTCAAAAGAGCTCCAATTCTCTACTCAAAGGAGGGGGGAGAGAACATATTGCAGCTAAAGTTAACCACCTCAGACCTCAGTGTCCTTCTCAGAGAAAGGATGGGAGCCAAGTCTATTGACCCTTATTTCACTCCTCATTTCCCAGCATTCCTGCACTAGCCCCTGAGTTCAACCCCTCGTTAAGTCCTCCTCTGTCCTTCCTGCTGATCTCACTCATCTACTGTCTTGATATATGGTGAATGTGTTATCAAAGCCCTACAAGTCACAGAGGCAATGAAAGTTCATGGATAGGACCCTTGATTGGATTGGGACTCAGAACATGTGGGTTCCATTACTAGGTCTGCCATTGACCTACTGCGCAAATCACTTTGTGCCTCAGTTTTACCACACATCCTTTATCTGACTTTAATAAAGTGTGATCTCTTTGAAGCAGGGATTCTCTCTTTGTTTGTTTGTGTATGTTGGCTAAGACTTCAGTCTTCACTGGAACTACTAGGTGCTACTGTAATGCAAACAAGTGAGAACTTGATTACACCACTTTTTGACTACAGGGAGTCACCACTATAAGTCGCTCGGGTATACATTCATTCCACGCTAAAGTCACTGACGCTTGTAGGAATTGAAGCATTATAAGTCCTCCCGTTCCCTGCTCTTAAGTCACACAAAACCACCCCCCCCAATTTGTGCAAATGGAAGTCCGCCGCGGGAAAAAAATTCCCTTCTTTAAGTTGTTTCGCTATAAATCCACGTTTTTTGGAACATATCTTGGACTTTTAGTGGGGACAGACCATAGTGGAATTTTGCTGACTTCAGGAGAGTTCTGATTTATTTCAGTTTAAGTGTAAGGAGAATCAGGCCCTGTGTATCTTCTGATAATCTTGGAGAGCTTTTTGGCGTCAAAATCTCAATCTGGCTATCAGAGCCATAAAATTCATGAAGAAATATGAGTGTACAATTATGAGATGTTATTTGAGAGTATGACACACACCCTTAGAAAGCTTTTCATAACTGGGAACTGAACTCAGGACTCCTGGACCACAAAGCATGAATATTCCTGACTGAGCTAAAAGACCGTCTCCTGTCGGTATACCAGCTATAGCAGATTCATCAGCCTTTCTGTTGTCCAGTTACTGCAATGTGACAGAAATCCATGCTGGGTAACCATGGATGGCAATGACTAAGGTAAATGGTGTTAAAAATAGGAAATGCTTGATTAATATACTTTTAATTCTACAGGTATTTGCTGAGATTTTCGATCCAGTTATTAAAGTGAGACACAATGGCTATGACCCATATGTAATGAAGCATCACACGGACCTGGATGCATCCAAGGTAGGACCAAATTTTGAATCCTTAAGCTTCCTATCATTAAATTTTATTGTATTTCATAATTCAAAAATGTTCTCATCTCCAAATAAAATAACATTAAGGTTAACAGAACTGTAATGTCCCAATGGCAGAATTTATCAACGCTTTCTTCCATCTTCCCAAGTAAATTTGGGTATGTCTACACTAGCCACCTAGTTCGAACTAGGGTGGCTAATGTAGTCATTTGAACTTGCAAATGAAGCCCGGGATTAAAATATCCTGGGCTTTATTTGCATGTTCCCGGGCGCCACCATTTTTAAATGCCCGGTAGTTCGAACTCCCTGCCCGCGGCTACACGCGGCACGGGCTAGGTAGTTCGAACTAAAGCCCCTAATTCGGACTACCATTACTCCTCATTGCAGGAGGAGTAACAGTAGTCCGAATTAGGGGCTTTAGTTCAAACTACCTAGCCCGTGCCGCGTGTAGCCACAGGCAGGGAGTTCGATCTACCGGACATTTAAAAATGGCGGCACCCGGGAACATGCAAATAAAGCCCAGGATATTTTAATCCCGGGCTTCATTTGCAAGTTCGAATGACTACATTAGCCACCCTAGTTTGAACTAGGGTGGCAGTGTAGACATACCCTTTTATATATAATTTGGCACGATCAGAAAAGGACAATATTAGATTAAGTGATGTCTGATTCTGTCCCATACCTCTTCTGCAAGGCCCTATGTCCTATGTGACATTTTAGATTTATATTATGAGACACTTCCCTTCTTTGATGTCCAGGCAGAACAGTATTCCTTGGGGTTTTTTTAACCTTAAATTCCATTTATTTTTAGGCTGATCCCAGATTTTAAAATGTCAATGTGCTAAAGATTTTAGTACTGACCAGAGTAAATGAATTTTAGAACTGGAGATATGGGGGGCTGGGTGGAGAACAATTGTAGCTATTGGCACCCAAACAGTCAAGAGAAGTGATTTTAAATGCTTTGGTGGCTAGGCATCCATTTTGAGGATTTTGGTCAGGAGCTGGTATGTATTCCATTTCCCCTCCCGCCATGTGGACATGGACAGAGCTGACTTTTAATGTCTTTCTGGAAGCATTGCTGCTGCTGTGCTGTAGCCTGGGCTTACTACTGTTTATTATTGTTCCTTCATAAATTGCAGAAAGACCCCATTGAACTGACCTCTTCTGTTTTTTCTGCTGTTCCGTTGGTTGGTTTGGGACGCCTTCAATTTTTCTGCATCTTTGCACACAGTGTTCAATCCCACCCTGACCACACATGTAAGCAGGCAACATTCTAGCCCTGTTCCTAACCAAAGGCTACATGGTGCTGAGCACTTTTTCCCTTTGGTTCAGTGTAGGTTTTTATACTGGGCTTACCACTGTAGTGTCTGACTGCTACTTTGACCCCAATCTAGCAATGTGCTATGGGGCTATTCAAGTTAAGCTGGCACTTAAGTGTTTTGCTGCATTAGAGTACTGCAGGACAGAGCCTAGAACAAGCACACACACTAAATAGGATCTAAATTTACCCCTTCCCTGGGGTTTCCTTTATTGTTATCTTAGTTAACAACAAATATACGCATCATCTTAGGCTTGGCTATTTCTAAGCAACTTCTGCCCTTGTTCCTAGTTCTCTGTCTTTTGGGGAGCTACTGAAACAATGTGATCTACCTGGGTTACAGTTAAAGAGGACCCACTTGGTCTATCTGCTACCGAGGGTCAGCAAATGCACTGTGGTTCTCCATGCAAAGTGCTAGAACCTGACATGCTGATGCACCTGTTTGTTGCATTCCTGAGTACCCATTAGTTGTGATTATTTGCCTAAAGAGAGCATATGAAGGGTCATCCATTATGTATAAAAGCAAATTTTAAAATTCATGTAAAATGGGGCTCTGTGTCGGTTTTTGTTTCTTTGGTTAGATTACCCAAGGTCAGTTTGATGAACACTATGTCCTATCCTCACGTGTACGTACTGGTCGTAGTATCCGAGGTCTCAGCCTCCCCCCAGCCTGCTCCAGGGCAGAGAGAAGAGAAGTAGAAAATGTTGTGGTCACTGCTTTGGCTGGGCTGAAAGGAGACCTTGCTGGGAAATATTATAGCCTGACCAATATGTCTGAGAAGGATCAACAGCAGCTTATTGATGTAAGTACAGACTGTAGTCGAGAAACTTAAAATATTTTCATTAATGTATATAATTTAATCACATTTATTTTTATTCCCGTCTTTCTCTCTCATGTATACTTTCCTGCTTAGGTAATAAAGATATTTAATTATAACAAAATTCCTATAATTAATGGTCAATACAAATTTCTATTATAAATCCCAATTGTTTTGGCTAAAATATTGGTTTGAGCTAAAACTTTACGGATAGGATTTTAGTACGAAATTAAAAATACATAAATATGGCTACAATCATCACTTTGGTGAATTGATAGCTGAAATCTGGGACCTGGTGGGTCAGTTGCCTGTTTGGAGCAGAAATCAGTCACACAGAACCAATATTTTTTTTACTGCAATTGGTTTATTTACAAAATCTCACTGTTTTCCTGAACTGTAATAGGAACAAATGTCATGCAGGCAACATAAGCCCCAACCTTGCAATCACTAAAGCATTTTGCTCTAAGGATTTTCATGGAGTAAGCATAAAGATTTTGGTCATGGCTTTTTGTCAAAACAACATGTTGCTGTCTGCAGATGATTTGAGATATAAAGGTTTCCAAATTCATTACTGGCATAACAGACAACAACAATGTATTGGGTTAAAAGATCTTAAACATGCATTTTTACAATCTGAAAACAATGATTATATCCCATCAGCTGTATTTAAAGAACATTAGTCCATAATAACAACAGCCAAAAATTATGTTAAAGTAACGTAACTACCATTAATGCTCCTACTTAGTATCGCGTTCAGATTCAACCCAAAGAACTGTTAAATCAGCATGAAACTGAAAGAATGAATTAATAATTTATTTAATCAAACTGTAGAAATGCGGGTCTGGAAGGGACTTCAAGAGGTTGTCTAATCTATCCCTCTGTGCTGAGGCAGAGTTAAGTATGCATAGCTTATCCCTGAAACGGTTTCTTCTAACCATTTTAGAAAATCTTCAATAACCGTGATTCAACCTCCCTAAAAAAAAACATCAAATGGTCTGGTAGCACTTTATAGACTAATGAAATATGTAGATGGTATCATGAGCTTTCGTGGGCACAGCCCACTTCTTCAGATGACCAGAGTTATGAGTTGGGGGATATGAAAACTCAAAATAAATAGAAGTGGGGAAGGGGAGGGGGGAGAGAAAGAAAAAAGGGAGGGAGGTAGGAGACAGAGCATCATTAAGTATCTGGAGAATGGGTACTTAAACTTAAGCAGATAAAAAACAAAGTCAATAGATAGATTCCTAAAACAGGAAGGATACTACTCAGGGGGCTGTTAGCACCTTCACTGGTTATTAAGTAGGTAGAGTTCCCACCAGCCCATATCATGATTGAGTCCATTGGCATGTGAATTGAATTTGTGGATGAACTGGGATTCCAGGGCTTCTCTGTGTATTTGGCTTGTAGAGCTGGTCATCTGAAGAAGTGGGCTGTGCCCACGAAAGCTCATGATATCATCTACATGTTTTGTTAGTCTATAACAGTGTTTCCCAACCAGGGTTCCGTGATGGAATAAATAAAGAAATCGTGGAATAAATAAATACAAATTTTGAAATACCGCAAACGATTCCAAATATCCCTTGAAATATCGCAGGAATTTTTGTCCGGCAATTGGCAATACTGGAGTAATCTTCGTACACTACCAACTGCCTCTTCGTTTTGTTTTGGTCAGTTCGTATCTAAGGTTATATTTAGTTGTATTGTGCCTCCCCTTTTGCTTCCCAGAATTCTCTGAGTTTCTAGTCTTTTCTAGTGCACGTTACGGTAGGTCACTATTTTGTAGATTTGTAGTCTTTGCGCAGTTTTGTAATTAACGTTTTTACCAAAACTGTGGTTGTTTTTGTGTATCTAAAATCTCACCTACATAAGAGTATTTTCACATGGCCGTCAAAAATAAAAAAATGTGGAAGTATATGAAAAGAAGACGCGTCAGTGAAGGAGAGGACAGTGAAAATGAATCAAAATTATCAGAGCCAAGTATGAGAGAAACAGGAAGAGAAGTGACTGATATTAAAAAAAATTCACCTTTACAATGACAGTTACTTGGCCATGGGTTTTACATGGACTGGAGACGAAAATTGCCCCGATCCATTGTGCATTGTTTGCGGGGAAAAAACTAACTAACGCAGCTATAGCCCCAGCCAAGTTAAATCGACACTTCACTATTAATCACGGCCACTTGTCAAATAAAACAGTTGATTACTTTCAACGACTTTTGGATTCACAAGGAAAACAACGTAAAGTTTTTGAGAAGAAGGTAACTATCAGTGAAAAGGCTCAAGAAGCAAGCTATTTAGTAGCTGAGCTAGTTACACAAAAAATGAAAAGTCACACTATTGCTTAAAGCCTAATAATGCCTGCTTGTAAAATAATAGTGAGTACAATGATAGGCAAAGAGGCTGAAAGTGAAATTGACAAAGTTCCTGTTTCTAATAATACTATTAGTAGGCGTGTGGATGACATGTCACACGACATTGAAGATGTCTTGTCTGAAATACTAAAAAATACTAACTTTGCTCTCCAAGTCGACGAGTCAACAGACATAACAAGTAAAGCTCAGTTGTTAGCATTTGTACGATTTGAAAACTAAGGTGAAATAATGGAAAATGTTTGTTGTTGTAAAGAGCTGCCAGAAACGACCAAAGGTCAAGACATTTTCAACATCTTGTCTTCTTATTTGAGATCCTGTGATTTGTCATTGAGCCAGTGTATTGGAATTTGCACTGATGGTGCCCCCTCAATGATCGGCTCAATAAAAGGCTTTGTTACACTCGTCAAAGAAAAAAACCCTGATGTCATAATGACCCACTGCTTCCTCCACCGGGAAGTTCTTGTTTCAAAAACTATTGGGGAGAATTTAAAACAAATCCTTGATGTAGCTGTGAACATGGTCAATTTTATAAAGCAGCGCCCTCTTAAGTCACACATGTTTGCAAAGCTGTGTGAAAATATGCAAAAAGACCATGTGACTCTCCTTCCACACACCAGTGTTAGATGGCTTTCAAGAGGGAAAGTTTTAACAAGGGTATTTGAGCTGCTAGAGGAACTACTGCTTTTTTTTCAAAGATAATAAAGCCAGTTTTTCTGACTTTCTTGAAGATACAAAATGGCTGCTGAAACTAGCCTACTTAGCAGATACTTATCAGCACTTAAACACCTTGAACACCACCATGCAGGGCCCAAAAGAAAACATTCTAACTTCCACAGACAAACTTCTTGCATTCAAGAATAAACTCAAGGTTTGTAAAAGACACCTTTCAAGTGGAAATATTGAAATGTTTCTGCTCCAACTTCAGTTTCAGAGTCAGACAGATTATAAAGAAGTCATCCCATTAATTACCAGTCGTTTGGAATCACTGACAGAAAAGCTTGACCAGTACTTTCCTTCTTTGTCGTCAGACACATATGACTGGGTTAGGAACCCTTTTGCTGAATTCTCACAAAATTTACTCAGTCTGCAAGAAAAAGAACAACTGACTGAATTACAGTGCTATCGAACTTTGAAGATAATGAAGTGCCACTTGATGTGTTTTGGATTTCAATAAGAAGAGCGTATCCTGTGATCTCAGCAAAAGCAATGAACATCTTACTCCAGTTTTCAACTTCTTACCTCTGTGAACAAGCTTTCTCATGTCTTACAAACATTAAAAGCAAAGAAAGTAATCATCTGCTGTCTGTTGAGGAAGGACTGTGAGTGTGTTTATCAAAAATTCAGCCAAGAATTCAACATTTGTGCAAAAAGAAACAAGCCGAAGTGTCACACTGAAAGTAAACTTTATATTGACTTTGGATGTGAACTTTATTTTGATGTTTAAGTAAACTTTATTTTGATTTGATATTTTGATATTTGAAAAAAAAGATTAGATAATACAAAAAAGCCAGGAAAAATTCTCCAATTTTTTTTCTTACAATGTAAGCTGACATATATATCTATATATATATATCTATATATATATATAAAACAGCTCTTTACAAATAAGTTTTCTTAACAATAATTTAGCAGTAATTGAATTGCATTCCCCGCTGTCAACTTTTTCTGGCCAAGCAAACGTTTTCATAGGTAGGGGTTCTTCAGGATATGAAAAATTATTTTAGGGGTTCCTCCATGGGAAAAAGGTTGGGAATCACTGTTCTATAAAGTACTACCAGACCATTTGTTGTTTTTCTCTGTAACAGACTAACTCGGCTACCCCCTGAAGCTCCTCAACCTCCCTAGGTAACCTGTTCCAGTGCTCAAATATACAGTTGGGACGTTTTTGCGAATATCCACCCAGTTCTCCCTAGCTGCAAGCTAAAACTGATTTATTCTGTTCTGTAGCTCCCTGGGGAAGGATCAGTTGTTCTGCTAACTTAAGCATAGAAGGGAATGAGACAGTAGAGAAAAGCATTTCATCCATAACGGATTCATGCTAGTTCCATCTGTCTGCTGGTACCTACAAGAGAAACTGGAACTGGATATGGGTCACATTAGGAAAGAGAAAGGGAAAACACAACAGGAGCAGAGGTGTGATTGTGTTCTGGTCTGATGGAAATGCAGTTTCATCATTCATGTAATGTGTATGATCAAGAAATCAATCAAGAAAATGACTGTATTAAGGCCCTGCTCCTGCAATGTAACATGAACAGATGGATCCCTGTATATTCCTGGGTTCACTTTTAGTTCAATGGAGAAGAGAGTAAAGTTTATTGTCCTGTCTACATCATTTTATTTATACTGGACATCCTTCCCCGCCCCTGCCCTCCGCCCCCCCCCTGCATCAGACCCTAGATAAGTCATTTAAAAATAACAAATAGACACAATGGTCATTGAGTCTCTGAGAGCTAAATACACTCTCTTGTTCATAACTTTCCAGCACAAATGTGAATAATCATGTGCTTATTTGCTTATAAAATGGGGAGGGGGGGACAGTTCACGGAGTAGAATCAGTTGAATGAGATTAGGTCTTTCAGCCTGATAAATCACAAAGGGTACATCTACACTGCACATCTATTTTGGGATACCAGAGGTATCCAAAATAGCTAACCCGTGTCTACACAAGCCGCCCATTATTTTGAAATATTTTTTGAAATAATGGGCATGCTATTTCGCCATCCCGGTAAACCTCGTTTGCACAAGGGATAAGGGATGGCTTGAAATAGCTTATTCTGAAAATTGGCACATCTACACAGCACCAAATTTCAAAATAATGCACTATTTCAAAATAGTTTCGAAATAAGATACACAATTTGCATAGCGCAAATTGCGTATCTTATTTCGAGTTTAGGGTGCTGTGTAGATGCACCCAAACTGCCTAATGCTATGGGTATTCAAGCAGAAATAGAATCATCCTTTGAGAAAAAGAATTAGCTGGTGGCACCAAAAGGTATCAAGCTACACACTATTTTAATTTCTCCCATGATATCCTACTCAAAAGAAATTTCTAGAACTATATGCACAAGATACCTTATTTTCAGGGTTAGCAGTAGACATTTTGCCACCCTTCAGTCCCAATCTGAAATTTCTCTGTACATTGTGGTTTGCAGTAATGTAAATTAACAGTGCTGGTTAGGGCTCAGCTAGAGTACTGTGACCAATTTTGATCACCAAAGCATACAGAGCTGGATTACCCAATAGGCAGACTAAGCACATGCTTAGGGCACCAGCAAAGCAGGGGCACAAAAAACAAAACAAAACAAAACAAAACAAAACAAAGATTTTACAGTATAGTATTGTTTTTATTTTGAATTACATATGGGGGGAGGCATCATAATCTTTTCAGTGCTTAGGGCCTCTAAAGGTCTTAATCTGGCCCTGAATGCATAGAAGGAATATGGAGAACGGGAAGGATCCAGAGGTGAGCAACAAAGATGATCAAAGGCTGAAGGCGCTGTGTATGTTTAGTTTGGAAAGGAGGTGGTAATGGGTGGGTGAGAGGACATGATAGCAGCCTTTAGATACTTGAAAGGCTGCCATTAAAATAAAAGATGGAGAAAAGTTGTTTGCTTTTGTCAGAGGGCAGGACAGTAGGCAATGGGTTCATACTCCTGCATAGCAGACTGGGATTAAATCTCAGAAAAAACTTCCTAACTGTAAGAACCATAGGACAATGGAACAGTCTGCTTTGGGAAGTTGTAGAAACTGGATAGCCATCTGTCTTGGATGGTTAGCAAGTTGTGTGGCCAGCAACAGATATTTTTTGTGGCCATGACATCTGCCAAAGCATGGATGAAGAGTGGAGGGAAGCAGGAAAAGTATCAATGCCTCTTTGCAGCACCCCCACCTTGCAGTGCCCAGCCATTGCTCCTGAATAGCTGTTATTCAGGGCATACAGATATACCACACTGTTTTTTTGCTCTGATGGCACCAGCAATGATCAGTGCCCTAGACGTTGCCTATGGAGACACATTGGGACTGGTATGTGTAGTGCCACAAGTAGCTCTTGTCAGTGAAGGCAGCTATAGTGTTTGGTTACCATCTGACATCTTGGCAGGAGGTTACACTAGATGACCCTTGAGGTTCTATGATTCTAACTTCCTGTGGGATGTCCTTCCTACTTTGTTTGGTAGCAGCTACCATACATTCTGAGGAGACTGAGCCCACATTTAACAGTAGGGGCCATTGACTGGCTTGTTGGAAGAAGGTGTTTGCTCTTTTAAGGGCTAGCTAAGGAGTGACCTGCTGCAGATTAGATCAGCTTGCAGAAGCTGCCCCCCCCCATCCCCTGCAGGGGACTAGAAGGGGCAGAGGGACAATGTAGGTCCATTCTGGTGCAGGAAAAGCCCTCTTTTACCTGGACCAGGCACAGCAGCACCAATCATGGAAGTGAGAAACACTAGGTTTTGTCGAGATCCACTATAGGCATTGTGCTAGTCACTCCTTTCTCATGAGCCAGGGAAGGAATTTTTCTCTCGCTGCCAGATTGGCCAAGGAAAGTGGGTTTTTTTCACTTTCCCCCAATGGGCTTAGGGGTGCTTAGTTGGGTGAACATGAAACAGGAGTTAGGCTATGATGTTGCAACTCATCATGTAAACGTGGGGCAGGTACTCTGTAAGTAAGGGATAGTGATCAGATAAAATAGACTGATAAGGATTTAATGGAGATATTCATTAAAGGAGAGCCAGCTGGGGCTTCAGGGTTCCTATGACTGGTAAAGCAGGGAGCCAACTTCCTTCCCCATATTCTAGCCCACCTTACCCCTCATTTGATGAGATCCCAGCAGCAGGTTGAGTGGGATCCTCATCACATCTAATCTTTTCTATCCATGTGGAAATTTTTTCCATCCATGTGCAGAATAATGTTTATGTGCACCGAGGCATGTGTGAATGTGCACCACCAGCAGAAACAAAAATCTAACTGTGGCAGCATTTGAATTTCTCCTGAGCTTACAGGGAACGCTGGTGGGGAGTAGGATGGGTAAAGTGGAGGGCTGATATATTGACATTATTATATGTTGAAATTATTATGGAACTACCTGCATGGTGCACTTTTATCTGCCAGATACTCCCAGACATTTAAGAAAAATGTTGTAGTCTAATTAAACCATAGCCATTATCTTCTGTCCTTCTTTCAGCATAGCTGGACAATTCTCCCTTATCACGCCCAGCCAAACATTAGCAGCACTGAGAACTGGTAGCAACCAAGCCTCCATCCCCAGAAACACACATGAGCAAAATGCTTTCAATCTGCATCCAAGGAACTTCAGCTTTATGCAACTGATATAGAACAGTGATATTCTTGGCAGTGATAAATGTGCAGAATCACATTACTTCCCTGAATTCAGTTCTCTCTCTCTCTCTCTCCTCTCTCTTCCCCTCCCCTCACACTTTGGCTTTCAGGACCATTTCCTCTTTGATAAGCCAGTGTCCCCTTTGCTAACATGTGCTGGGATGGCACGTGACTGGCCTGATGCCAGAGGAATCTGGTATGGCATGTGAAGTGTGGAAGTTTGTATCATGTGCAAGTGATTTTATTACAGCTCTCTCCCTACTTGTTCTGACACTGCAGCTGTCTTCCCCGGATACTGACTGCATGCTTAGCTAATTTATTAAAATATTTTCTTTATTAATTTTTCAAGAAACTATAGAAATTGATAAAAATATAATAAACAAGCCATTCCATTAATCCAACAATTATTATTATCAGCAACAATGCAAGGAAATGCAAATAAGATCATTGTTTTAGTCCTGTAATTTCTGTTTTCATTATAAATAACTAGGGGGCTGTGCCCCCTGCTCACTGCACTTGCCAACCCCCCTCCCCCCCCCCAGTCTCTGGGGGTAGGCAGGCCCAGCTCTCCCCCCAGCCACTGAGGAAGGGAGAGCCAGGGCTGCCCTGGCTTCTCACATCCCCTCCCCTAGACACTGGGGAGGGGAGCCCAGGCCTCTACCCTCCCCCCACACACTGTCAGTCCAGGCCTCTGTCCTCTCCCTCTCAGCAGCCAGCCCGGGCCTCTTGGCCTCCCCCCCCCCCCACACCCAGCCCAGGTCTCTCGGTACCCCCACACCCTCAGCCTCTCACCCGCACTCCTCCCCCACACAGCCAGCCTGGGCCTCTTGGCCCCCCTCCACTCGTGGAGATGGGTCGAGGCAATGCAGGTTGCGTTCAGCAGGGAGGAGGAAGGGAGGAGGCTGGGTGGCTATGGGGGGAAGGGGCTGAGGGTCACAGAGTGAGGTGATGATGTCACTCTGTTGTCCCGCAGGAAAAGTTTTTTTTTTAAAATATATATAGAGAAAATTCAGCACAAGAAAGGGCCAGACAATGACCATAAAATCAGTGGAGCTGAGTATAATCTAAAAAGCAAGACTGAGCGATCTCAAGTCAATAGTATGTCACACTGACATTGCATCTTTTCTCCTCATTTTGTTGCTGATGTAAAGTTATGTTTTTATCAGAGCAGCTATTAAGAATTCTTTCACATTCAAAATAAATTGAAGTAGGATTAGATTTCTATGTTATATCATTACATGTTTTGCTACTTAATGAACACACCAATGCCCATAATTTCTTGGGCTTTGTTGGAAGATGTAATACATGGGCTGTAAGGCAAATCTTTCCATATACTGATCCACTGCAAAAGTTTTTGTAAATTTTTGCACAGATTAGATGATATTTGACACCATCTCCAGCATTTACTGTGAGTAGCCCAACTAACTTCAGACAGAGTGGGAGAATTGGTTTAAAGCCCATCTGATTTGCATGCGAGTCTTCAATTTCTGTGGGTTCTGGATCAGGCTCCTGCTATTCAACAGATTTTACTAAAAAAAATCATAAAGATAATGAATGGGTGTGTGGATTTTATGAATGGAACAGAACATGTGCAAATAATGCATGTAGCCCCAATGCATCACTTAAATAAACCAGATCTGTGTTTGCACATGAAAAATAATTTATATTGCATGTGAAATATACCTTGCTGTAACTGGAAAGTGACACTATGAGCCAGAACGATAAAACTTGGTCTCTTATAGTATCACAATTTGTAGATACAAATAACTGTAGGCAAAATTATGTGTTAGGATAATTTAGCTGAGGGATGAAATCCTAACCCCAGTGAAGTCAATGGCAAAACTCTCATTGACTTCTGTGGTGTCAGGATTTCACTTAGGTGAGATTTTCGAAAGTACTCAATGTTGGCTTCCCTGCTCTCCTTGTGGTCAACAATACAACTCCCACTCAATTCAGTGGGAGCTGAGTTAGACCAGCACCAATCCCTTTTGAAAATCCCATTCTAAATGCCAGATTGTGATGGCTAAACAGGTACTTGGACATTTAAGTAAGTTTAATTTCACCCATGATTAATGACCTGCAATTATTTGCATCAGGAAATTTCAAGTACAAAAAAGGAGGCCCAGACTGAAAATCAAGCCCTCTCTGAGCTTTAAATCATACACCTACTGTGCTTTTCTCCTAGGCTATGTCTAGACTGGCATGAATTTGCGCAAATGCTTTTAACGGAAAAGTTTTCCGTTAAAAGTATTTGCGCAAGAGAGCGTCTAGATTGGCATGGACACTTTTGCGCAAAAGCGTCCATGGCCAATCTAGATGCGCTTTTGCGCAAGAAAGCCCCGATCGCCATTTTAGCCATCGGGGCTTTTTTGTGCAAAACAAAACTGAGCTGCCTACACTGGCCCTTTTGCACAAAAGGACTTTTGCCCGAACGGGAGCGTCAAAGTATTTGCACAAGAAGCACTGATTTCTTACATTAGAACGTCAGTGCTCTTGTGCAAATTCAAGCGGCCAGTGTAGACAGCTGGCAAGTTTTTGCGCAAAAGCGGTCGCTTTTGCGGAAAAACTGGCCAGTCTAGACACAGCCCCCTAATGTATTATTCTTACTGTTTGTATAAACAAGTCTCAGCCTATTGGTCATAATTTATCTGATTCAGGAAGACTAATCCAAAGCCAGAGAAAATGGAGAAAAGCGATCCCAATTCCTACTTGTCACTTTAAAAGCATGGCCATGACTGATCAGTTTGAAGCAAAAATGGTTGCCTTGTCTCCAAGCTCTTTATCTTGAAAGACAAGTCAGCATCTTTAATTAATGCACGGTCTTGAAGCAACGTTTAGCTGCCTTCTCCCAACATATAATTTGATTTATGTGCCAGTCCTATATTACCAAGTGATAGAAAAGGAACTAGGATTTGATTTAGATGAGAATACAGTTAAATTGGGGCAGGTTGCCAGGCCCCAGGCAGACAGTAAACATTAGATTTTCTCACTTGCTCTAAAATCAGCAAATAATTTTCCCAATTACTGAAGATGCAGAACTCTGCTTCTGCAGATCCTAGTTCCCCTAGCTGTGTGTTCCTCCTGATCTGTTCTTGTTAGAAGACAAAGTGTACTTTCTAGTGCAGCATCAATACAATATCAATGCAATTAGCAAAGAGTACTGTTGTCATTGTGACCTAAGGAACCTGAAGAATTATGTTACTGTTGGCTAGGGGAATGAAATAGACAAAGGCCTTGATATGTCTTATTTGCAACCCTGTCACTCTCATATTATCTTGCAGTACTTGTCTTGTGCTCAATCATGAATGATTAAGCGGTAGGAAAGGAAGGAACTGAAATTAAACTGAGAATGATGAGAATTATTTCTGAAGCCTTATCCCATTTTTTAAAAACACAATTTTCCCCCCTCTCAAATAGGCATAACCATGACAAAACATTTCTTATCTGGATTAATGAAGAAGACCATACCAGAGTGATTTCCATGGAAAAAAGTGGTAATATGAAAAGGGTGTTTGAAAGATTTTGCCGTGGTTTAAAAGAGGTAACAACTCAGCCAGTTTGAATTTAATTTTTATTATTCTTGTTTGTTAGCAAGTAGCATCACCACTCCTTCATATGGTTAAAACTTAATGCCTTTTCATTATTTTTAGCAACAAAATGGAAATCTCGATACAAATTATACCCTACTTGAAAAGCAACAGTAACAAGAAAGTAAAGACACAGCATTGTTACATTGTCATCTAAAATGCAGGGACCATCACACCCAAACTGTGCCAGAAGTTTTAAAAAGTCAAAAACCAACTGAAAATTTTCAGACTCTTTTTCTAATTGCAATGGCAATAGTTATTTATAAACAAATATGCATCATTTTGGAGTGTTTCCGCCCAATCTGTAGCACTGAGCCTGAAAATGAAATTTACTATTAGAAAAGAGCAACTGATTTCATTCATTTGATGAGAGAAATACATAAAGGAAAACAAACAGCCAAAATAGTGAAAAATAGATTAGATTTTAAAAATAATTTTAAATTCTGATAAAAGGAAAGATGATATGTGTTGGTTTAAAATTACAAATAAAAATCAGTGATTTTTAGATCAGAAAAGTCTTTTTAACTACAGAAGTTACAACCATAGGCACTGGTCTAAGGCTTCGCCCGTCTATTTAGGCTTTTTTATTTCAAATACATATAAATATGAAGAAAAAAATCTACATTAAAATGTTGTGAAGGCATTTCAGCTAAGACCGAATCTGGTCACTGATGTAGCCCATTCTTACTGCCAGAGCAGCACAAAGGGCCATCAAAGTTGCTTTACCTGAGCAGGTGAGGACTCCACCCAACCTCTTGCAGTGAGGGCATAAAGTGCATGCTATGGGTGTGGCCAAGGGAATAGGACCTTCCACAAAAGAGCTGCACTGCACTCCAGCTGATCTGTAGATGATGCAAATTCCTCTTGGGGGCTATTGCCAATTGATGTACTGGGGACTGGCTTGGTACATAGAGGATATGCTACAGGATCAAGCCAACATGAAAGTGACTTACAGAGGCTTTTATGCCCCTCCTTTTCTATAGAGCTGTTCAGTCCCCAGTATCTTGTCCATGTCTTACACAGACACATTCACAACACAGTACAATATTGTTCAAGGAGGTAGTATAATGACTAGGATTTTATTCCGAGCTCTAGTATAGACTCTCTAAGGCAGGGCTACTCAACTTTGGAAGCTCCGGGAGCCACAATGATACTCACAGCCAGGGGCGGACTGGAAATCAAAATAGGCCCAGGAAATGGGTTGAGAACGGCCCACTTTTTAACATCAAATTTTTTTTTTAAATTTACTCTTTGACTCCCATTAGCCACACCCCTGACCCCTGTTAACCATGCCCCTGACCCCCATTAGCCACACCCCCTGACTCGCATTAGCTAGGCCTCTGGAGGTAACATTCTTGGGGCAAGATGGACACATGACCAGAAGTAAAAGGTGTCATGTGACCCCTCTCTAAGGACTTTTCCCACCATCCTCCTATCAACAGGGATTAGTTTGGCCCCCCACCAAACCCCCCTCATGCAACTATCCTGCAATTGCATTAACCCAATGTGTATGACATTAACTCGGGGGCAGAGGGGATGGAGAAGCTGGGGGAAATGTTCCCTCTAAGAGTTTCCTCCCATGAGCAGAATGAATTTTGTGTTGTGCACCAGTACTGAGTTCATGGGGCTTGTTTGGATGTGCCACTATGGCACCCAAGTTACTAATAAATATCTTATAAACCTCTCCCTTTTCCCTCTGCTGCCTTGTCTCCTCCCCTTACACCATCAGCTCCCCTGGTACCTGCTGCCCCCCCACTCCTCACCTTCCTTTGCTGTCCTGATTCCTGCCCTTCTCACTGCCCTCAGCCCTCCTGCGACCTGCCCCCCTCCACCAGCCCTTCTCTCCCCCTGTGCCCACTCCTCCAGTAGCCCCACTCTGATCATGTGAACTACCCCTCCTCATCCCCTCTCCTAACACCTTCCTCTACACACCTGCCCTGCCTCTCTCCTCTGGTGCTGGTCCCTCCCCTGCAGGTGTCTGCCCTTCTGCTTCACCCCCAGAATCCCCTGGCACCTGCACCTTCCCTTACCCTTGCACCCTCCTTGTGCCCCCCCTCCCTCATTGCCCCTTCCCCCTTTGTCCTCTTTTTCCCTGATGCCCACCCCCTCACCACGCTTGGCCCATTTCCCTCATGCCCCTGTGCCCTCACACATGACTTGCTCCATCCCCGCATTCCTCATGCCCACCCCTTCTTTCTAGCCTTCTCCCAGCACCTCCCCGTCCCCCCTCTAGCTCCCAATGCCCTTACCCTCTCCTCTCCCAGCATAACCCTGTCCCCCCTCCCACTGACACCTCCCCTCCTGCCCTTTTCCTCATTGTCTCCACTTGGCCCCTGGCATTTGTCTCTCCTCCACCCTGTCCCTTGGTGCCTTCCCCTTTCTTCTTCTGACCTGCCCCTCTCCCCTCAGCACAAGCCTCTTCCTCTCCCATTCCTTCCCCCTATTTTTCCCCCCTCCCCTGCCCCACCTTCTGCCTTCCAGTTTGCGGCGCTGGAGTCTGTGATCGAGCCCCAGAAGTCCCCGCAGCTCTGGCCCCAGCTGCTTCTGGGGCTCCAGACCGCTTGCTGGGCCTGGAGCTAGGCCACACAGTGCAACTCTGGGCCAGGCGGTTTTAAAGTCCTGGGCCGTGATGTCACGCCATGCCCAGGCGTCTCCCCTCTCAGCATTTGTGCGGTGTTTGAGCACACCGCGCATGCGCTCCTTCGGCCCCACCGTGTCCCGTACATAGCCAGCGCCGGGGAATTTAAAGTGCAGCGCTGCAGCGCTCCATCATAATCCCCCTCCTCCTCCAGCAGCCGCCAGATGGCCCTTCGGAGGACAGCCCACTGGGAAATTCCCAGTATCCCGCCAGGCCAGTCCACCCCTGCTCACAGCACATGCCGAGGGCTGCAACTTAAGCGTGGTTGCATATACATGCAAATATATATGCAAATAGCTTCTTTCACGCTGATGGGCAGGAATACCAAGATTAAGGCAAGACTATACAACACGCAGGCCCCATTTAAGTCAGTTCTGCTGATATTAATAAAATGCAATATTTACCCGACTTCCATCCATATGACAGCACTTTTAATAAGCACTGACAGTCTAGGAATTTAACTACTAAAACGCATATCAACAGGAGACCAATATATTGACTACTTTGTTGTTTGGGCTCCCACCCGCGGGCCACGAGTTGAGCCCCATCTAAACCCAAACTGCACTCTGGGCTGCAAACAAACGGGCCACGGGCCACATGCAGGCCACATGTTGAGTAGCCCTGCTCTAAGGGCATGTCTAGACAATTGTGCTAGTTTGGGATACTTCTGCATCTTTTAAGCAACCCTGTTATTTCGAAATATAACAGGCTCACTATTCTGACGTCCCTGTAAAGCTCATTCCACAAGGATTAAGAGACGTTTTGGAATAGCAGTTTATTTCAAAATTTGGTGCTGTGTAGACAGCACAAAATTACGAAATAAGCTATTTCGAAATTAACTTGGAGTAAGCTATGCAATTTGTGTAGCTCACATTGTGTAGCTCATTTCGAGCTAAGGCTGCAGCGTAGATGCACCCTAATTGTAACTCCTAGAGTCAGTAGTTACTAATCTGTCATTTGACATGGGTATGAATGTTTTGTTACTCTGATACATGGCATATGACTGGATCCGGGAAATCAAGACACGTCTCTTTCCAGCAGTCCTGGTGTTATCACAGACTCCCTATGTGACTTTTTGGGGAAGCCCTTTACCATTCTGAATGTCAGTAAACTCATCTACGAAACAGGGATACTTATCTTCCAAGGGTTTGGTGAACCTTGAATAATTAATGGGCCTGATTCTCCTCTCACATCTGATTTACACTGGAACTGCACTGATTCAATGGAATTACTCATGATTTGCATTAGTATTAGCAGTACTGTCACACTGACTCAAGGATTCAACATTCAAATGTCAGGCCATGAAAATCATGATTTTTTTAGACTAATAAATTGGGGGTCCTTTCCTTTACTCGCTGGTGCCTTTAGGATTCATGATGTACAACTCACAAAAGCTAGAAACTTACTTTGATTTCAAATGAAAGTTAAGCTACCTGACTGCATCACTTAGGCTTTAAGAAAAATATCAAACGTCACAAGAACTGCAGTAAAAATCACATGAGATGACAACACTGTGTATGTGATAGGAAAATGTTTAAAAGTTCACTGAGGATATTAGATGAAAGGTATTGGATACATGCAAAAATGTATACCTCAATCATAGGTTCATTTATGGCCCTCCTTACCCATATACAGAAAATGCAGATGCATAGGGTATCCGAAAATTTGGGCCACCACAGGATCTTAATGTCTATCCACCTCTTCCTGGCACTGTTCTGTGGTTCTGCTTCCTCCCGAGGGGATCGAATTAAATTAAAAGTGAAAAAGCCTGCCAGACCTATTAGCAGAACACTCAACCTGTGAAAGAGCCATTCCAGTGGTAATGAAGCCATTTAACAAGCATTTGCTTACCCCACCCCCAAGTATATACTTTCAGTTTCTGAATTTTGTTAAAGGGGACCTTAGTTTAAAATTTGCTTTAAAAATATTTCATTAGCGTGTTGCTGAAGATTATAAAAATCACATCTCTAAAAAATTGCCCCCCCAGCTGCCATTGGGCATAGGGTCACCAGTTTAATAATGTTACATAGGGCCCCAAAGTCCTAAGGCTGTCCTTGGGTTCATTTACACATCATTGTATGTGTTTTATATACCTAACAGGCCAAATTCTGCCCTCACTTACACCTGTTCAACTCCACTGGATGAGAATCCATAAGTGGATTTTTGTGGGTATAACTAAGAGCAGACATTGGAAAATATAGGTTTAATATTCAAATTCATGAAAGGCAGTAAGTATTTCAGCAACATTGTCACAAGATGAGACATTTGTATGCAGCAGTTTTCCCTCTTTTTTTTTTTTTTTTTTTTTTTAACTTGCAGGTTGAAAAGTTAATTAAAGAACGGGGCTGGGAGTTCATGTGGAATGAACGCTTAGGATATGTTCTGACCTGTCCTTCCAACCTGGGAACAGGATTACGTGCAGGGGTCCATGTTAAACTTCCAAAACTCAGCAAGGTATGTAAGCCATTAAAAGGGCTGTGATGTAAATCAGCTCTTCATCTAACTGAGAAAGGAACAAATGAAAAAGGACAGTTCACAGTGTTGATTAATTATTAGTGTAACTATGAGGCCCCAGGGATAATCTGAGCCGAATTATGCATATGTTATCCATAAATTAATGTATTTGTTATGTGAATGAATCTTTTCACCCAACAGCCAATCAGGCAGCCAGTATACCTAAGGCATAGGAAAATATTAGGGCTGTCAATTGACATGCGTTAGCGCCTGAGATTAACGCAGTCCAGGATTAATGCATTAAATTTTTTAACGCTGTGCTGCCCCCTTTGAAATGCCACTGCAGTACTTCAAAGGGGTAGCGCAACGCGGAGCCCGGGATCAGCTGGGGACTCCCCAGCAGACCCCGGACTCCACTGCCCCTTTGAAACACGCAGAGGAAGTGTTTCAAAGGGCCAGCCACCTCACAGCTGAGCCAGGGATCAGCTGGGTGGTGGCTGCCCCTTAAAAACGCTGCTTCTGCATGTCCCCAGTTGACCCTGGGTTCTGGGGAACTGCTGTGTGGAGTCTGGGATGATCCCAGCTGTCCCCGGGCTCCACTGCCCCTTTGAAACATGGAGAGGTGGCATTTTAAAAGGGCAGCCCTGGAGCCTGGGGTCAGCTGAGGACTCCCCAACTGATTCTGGGCTCTGCATGACATTTCCCCAGAACCTGGGGTCAGCTAGGGACTCCCCAGCTGCCCCGGGTTCCACTGCCCCGGGGAGCCCAGGATAAGCTGGGAGGCCCCAACTGACCCTGGGCTCCACGGCAGCTGCCCCTTTGAAACACCAGAAGCAGCATTTTAAAGGGGCAGCCATGGAGCCTGGGATCAGAGTTGTGCTGCCCCTTTGATGTGCCACCGCGACAGGGTACTCTGTGGAGGGGCAGCACTGAAGGGAGCCCGGGGTCAGCTGGGGACTCTAGCTGATCCCGGGCTTCATGCAGCGCTGCTCTGTTGAAATGCCACTGCAGCATTACTAAGGGGAGGCGCACACGATTAATCACGATTAAATATTTTAATCTCCTGACAGCCCTAGAAAATATCCATCCCTGCCAGTCATTCTGGAGAAACTATTGAAGTAACTGATAACAGTATTACCAGGAATCAATACAGTATTTAATAACAGTATATCTAAAAAGTGTGGAAATACAAAAATTGGGGCTGTCAAGCAATTTAAAAAATACAATTCATTAAAATTTTTAAAAATGGTTTCTACCTTTTTAAAAATATTGATTTAAATTACAACTCAGAATATAAAGTATATAGTGCTCACTTTATATTTATTTTTATTACAAATATTTGCACCATAACAAAACAAAAGTAATATTTTTCAATTCCCCCATTGCAAGTATTGTAGTGGGATCTCTTTATCATGAAAGCTGACCTTACATCTGTACACTTGTGTACAAAAAACTGCACTGAGAAATAAAACAATGTAAAATTTAGAGTAGTGGTCTCCAAACTTTTTATGCCCAAGATCACTTTCTAAATTCAAGGGCAACTCAAGGCCCCACCCCTTACCCAAAACTCCGTCCACTCCATCCTCCCCCCCCACATTGCTTGCTGTCCCCCACTCTTACTTACTTTTACCAGGCTGGGGCAAGGTTTGGGGTTCAGGAAAAGGAGCGGGGTACAGGAGGGGATATGGATGCTGGCTCTGGGAGGGGGCTCAAAGTGCAGGACAGGGTATGGGGTGCTGTCTATGGAGGGGGGTTGCGGCTTGTGGTGTGGCCTCCTGCCGGGTAGCACTTACCATACATATGTATATAACTATTGATGTATGTAACAAAAAACCCTATATTTATAAGTTTCAAGATAGACATTGTACTATAGAACTTGAATGAGGAGAATTGAAAAATACTATTTTTACAGTGCAAATATTTGTAATAAAAATAATATAAAACACTGTACATTTGATATTCTGTTTTGTAATTGAAGTCAATATATTTGAGAATGTAGAAAAACATCCACAAATATTTATTTAAATTGGGATTCTACTGTTTAACAGTGTAATTAAACTGTGATTAATTTTTTTGAGTTAATTGTGTGAGTTAACCGTGATTAATCAACAGCCCTAACAAAAGTGACTCTTGTGCTAGGATCCCAGATTTTCAAAGATTCTGGAGAATCTCAGGCTGCAGAAACGTGGCACTGGTGGAGTGGACACAGCAGCTGTGGCAGATGTGTATGATATCTCCAACCTGGACCGCATGGGCCGATCAGAGGTAATAATGTTTTTCTAGTTTTAAACTCAATGAGACAGATTGTGCAAATGGTCATCATCTCATGGGCGTCAACTAATTTCAGTGGAGCCGTTGACTTCAGTGGAGCTATTGTAACCCACACACTGACGCTACATCTACACTACGAGCCTCTTCTGCAAGAGGAAATGCAAATGGAGCACTCATTTGCATATGTTGCGCTCTCATTTGCATTTCCTCCTCAGATCCCTTTTGCACAAAAGGCTTTTGCGCAAAAAAGCGCTGTGTAGGCGGCTCCTTTTTGTGCAAAAAACCCTTTTGTGCAAGAGCTGTTCTTCCCTAGAACACAGGGTTTGGTAAAGCTCTCCTCAAAGAAAGAATGGCTCTTGAGCAAAAGGGGTTTTTGTGCAAAAAGAAGTCGTCTACACAGAGCTTTTTGCACAAAAGCATCTTCCGCAAAAGGGATCCGAGGAGGAAATGCAAATGAGAGTGTGGCATATGCAAATGAGCACTCCATTTGCATTTCCTCTTGTGGAAGAGGCTCGTGGAGTAGACATATCACTAGTGTGGTTCACTGTCCCATAAAGTGGCACCGAGACCACAGCAACAGACAAGAACAAGAGACCTTTACAGCATCAGGTAGGCGCCAACTGCCTTTAGCTCAGCAGGTAGAGGCTCCTATCCTAAGCTTCAGAGGTCCCAGCTTCAAATCCACCCTATGGAAGTTACACTCTGACCATTTAGACCACCTTGGATTCACAGAAAGTAAAGTTTCTCACATGTATTTGTATCACTTTGGCAATCAAAATACACAAGATCATGAAAAAGGTCTAAGTATAGAAGAATAAAAAATACATCACAAAATACTGTATATATTAGGGATGTAAAATCTGATTTAATTAGTTAATGGGTTAAACCTTAAGTTTAACTGGTTAACCAATTTAACAGGGATAGGCCCACTGTGGATGAAGGCTGTTCTGTCTGGGATCCACTGGTTAATGATTAACATCCCTAATATATATATGTTTAAAGAAGGGGAAAAACTATGAGAGATGTTGTATTATTTGAGAAACAGTATGTCATCATGACCTATGCAACATTTTGAAATATTTGATGTGTGCTTTTTGTTAAGTTATTAATGTTTATATTGTATTGTTCATTTACATAATTTATAAAAATAAGGATTAAGCCTATAATTCCTTATTCATGTGAACATTTTTTCTGGTCAGTGAGGCTGTTTGAGAGTAAGGACTAATCCTGTAAGGATTTGAAAGATGAAGCTTATAGGTCACACCTATTTCTGTTCTGAAAATCTTTCAGTCTAAATAAGACAAGACAAATACACACAAAGATAGAAATGTTTTATTATAGAATATATATTTTTCAGTACATAATAAAATAGATTTCATTATGTGATAAACCTGTTAGCAGAACTAAATTATATCCCTAGTGGCGCAACACAAAGTTGTTTGGGGTTTTGTTTGTTTCAGTTACTGGTCAGTGCAAACTTAACACACAGTTCTTTTCATCCTGGCAGCTGCAAAATCAGACTGCTGATTTCCCAAAACAGCTGGTCTGTATAGACAATAAAACAAACTGCTAAGCCACTGAAATGCATTATAGTAAAAAACAAATCCCTTCAAAATCCATGATTGTCCCAATAAAGCGGCATTGGAATTTAGTCTGGGTAATCAATTTTAACAAACCAGTTATTAAAGGTTGTTAATGTACCATTTCATGCAGATTTAAAAAACAAACAAACCATAACAGTTATATAGTTTGCTATCTGCTCTACAGTTAACATCACCAGGGAACCTAGAACACAAGGTTTGGTAAAACTCTCCTCTCTCAGCAGCACCTTGTCTATTCTTTTTCATTCTTCAGTAGTTTTTTAAATGATTACATAAATGCATTGGTCTCTTTCTGTATGAAATTGAAGTTTCTGCTGTTGCTTTTGGGATAAGACACTGGGTCTCACTTACACCAGTGTTACTTGGGAGTAATTTTCACTGAATTCAATGGCATTATGCCTAGTGTAAAGTCAATATGAGTTTAGAAGCAGGCCTATAGAAATGTGGATTAAAGGCTTGATATTACAGTTGCTATAAAGGCAAAACTCTCCTTAGAATCAATGGGAGCTTTTTTCTGCATAAGAGCAGTTGGTCACGTGTTGTGTTAGCATCAGACAAGCTCTTGGCAATTGCAGGACTCCATTCTGAAAATATGGTGTGAAAGGATAACTCTAAAGTAGACTGAATAGTCCTATCCTGACAGCTGATAAGAAGTGTGAAACACTCCTTCTCATTCAGAATTTGAAAGACATTTCATTAGTACACCCATAAGAGCCCAGCAGCAGATACTTTGCTCACTTTAATATTTGACGACACTGAAAGAATAGTCTAATGATTTTGCAAATCCATGCCTTCTACAGTCTATCCTTTATTTTTAGTTTATCTTGGGCTTAATATTTGTTTTTATGAGGTTGAGTGGAGGTGGCGACTCATACAAAAGAATCCTATAGAATTTGATAGGGATGAAACCAACAAATTTGTATAAAGGGCCCAGTGAAAACCTGTAATATATAACAGAAAATAATAGCCTTCTCATAAGTTTTCTGATTCATCCTTTAACATTCTATAGAAGGGATATACTTCTTTATTACATTCCACAGTCTGGTTCAAAAAGTCTATAGATGGGCTATCATTTTCAATTGAATTAGAGAGTGGCAAAAGGTGCAGCACCCTAGCAAAAGGAGATGGATGGAGGCATTAAAACTTTGAAAGATATGTCTTCTGGGTAATGGTCTAAGTATGCTGGGAAGTATGTAGCTAGTGTTCTTCTAGCACAGACATCCTCACATATGGTAGCTGTGGCTCTACTTAACATCAGATAAGTTTGGAGCTACTAGTTCTGTTGGCAGGACTCTCCTCATTTAACAATGTAACCTAAATGATTTGGGTTTTTTTTCCCCTGTATAAGGTGGAGCTTGTCCAGATTGTCATTGATGGGGTCAATTATCTGATCGACTGTGAGAAGAAGCTGGAAAAAGGTCAAGATATTAAGGTGCCACCACCTTTGCCCCAGTTTGGAAAGAAGTGAGCTTGTTACACATGATTAATAACTGATGTGAAGTATGTCAGTTTTTCTGACAAAAAATGTTCTCTGTATATCTTAGTGTGTAAATAAGATTCTGACAACTTCTGAAATAAAACATTACCTGATGCCTTATCGAGTGTCTGTTTTCTCAATAGTTGGTTGGGTTGACAAAGAGTTAGCATTCAGAAAATGACTCTGTGTAATATAATAATGATCAATCAGTGGATTTTAATGATATAAAAATGTATGTTATTTTCTAACATTACCATCCAGGTCTTGTGGATAAGGGAGAAGTGGTGGAAGTCATATGCCTCGGCTTTAGTAAGGCATTTGATACGGTCTCACATGATCTTTTTATCAATAAACTTGGCAAATACAACATAGATGTGGCTACTATAAGGTGAGTGCATAACTGGCTGGATAATGGTTCTCAGAGAGTAGTTATTAATGGATCACAATCATGCTGGAAGGGCATGATGAGTGGGGTTCTGCAGTGGTCTGTTTTGGGACTGGTTCTATTCAATATCTTCATCAACAATTTAGATATTGGCATAGAGAGTACACTTATTAAGTTTGCAGATACTGAGCTGGGAGGGGTTGCAACTGCTTTGGAGGATAGGGTCAGAATTCAAAGTGATCTGGACAAATAGGATGAAGTTTAATAAGGATAAATGCAAAGTACTCCACTTAGGAAGGAACAACCCATTTCACGCATACAGAATGGGAAGCGATTATTTAGGAAGGAGAACTGCTGAAAGAGATCTAGGGGGTCATAGTGGACCACAAGATAAATATGCCTTAACAGCATGACACTGTTGCAAAACAAGCAAACATGATTCTGGGATGTATTAACAGGAGTGTTGTGAGCAAGACACGAGAAGTCATTCTTCTGCTCTACTCTGCGCTCATTTGGAGTATTGTGTCCAGTTCTGGGCACCACAATTCAAGAAAGATGTGGAGAAATTGGAGAGGGTCCAGAGAAGAGCAACAAGAATGATTAAACTGTCTAGAGAACATGAGCTATGAGGGAAGAGTGAAAGAATTGGGCTTGTTTAGTTTGGAAAGGAGAAGACTGAGAGGGGACATGATAGCAGTTTCAGGTATCTAAAAGGATGTCACAAGGAGGAGGGAGAAAAATTGTTCTTATTGGCCTCTGCGGACAGGACAAGACGTAATGGGCTTAATCTGCAGCAAGGGAGGTTTAGGTTGGACATTAGGAAGAACTAACTGTCAGGGTGGTTAAACACGAATAAATTGCCCAGGGAAGTTGTGGAATCTCCATCTCTGGAGATATTTAAGAGCAGGTTAGATAGACATCTATCAGGGAGGGTCCAGATGGTGCTTGGTCCGGCCATGAGGGCAGGGGATTAGACTTGATGATCTCTCAAGGTCCTTTCCAGTTCTAGTTTTCTATGATTCTAAGTATCCTATGATTATGTATAATTTAGTGTATGCAATATCTTTTCTCCTAGCTCTATTTAGTATTATGCACTAACAGGGGAAAGTCATGGAACTCCTTCAGCATGAAATAAACAGACTAGAAAGTTCATCAGAGATGAAAGAGATGTTATATAGATTATGGATGTTCTCATGCTGTTCTTCCATTACTGTGAACTTCTTCCCCCCGCCCCCTGCAATTCATATGTAAACAGAGCTTCCATTATTTTGATTCCATAATGCTTTATTTATATTGGAGACAGATAAACAGCTGCTTTCCCTCCTTCTTGGGAGAAAACCCCCTTTCCTCCCATTTCTCCTTTTGTTTGGTCACAGACTTTGAATACTCACAGATAATATGCTTTAAAGTCTGTGAGTATTCATATTCCTCAGATAGCAGTAATACATGCATTTCAGAATATCAGTCACTATAATGATTAATATCAGGTTTTATGAAAGGCCTTACTTGACAATCTTTTATAACACAGTAATATCATACACAAATGATTGATTCAGTTGCTTACTATTTGAGGTCCAGACCTCTGCAAGAGGCTACCTCCCCCACTTGTTAGGTTGATGGCTTTGTTTACCTTTTAATGTAAATATATCTTCATAATCTCTGCCTGGCAACCATGCTGATCAAACAACTATACATTCCTTTGCTTAAGGCATACTGCACCTATGCACTGCTTGCCATACAAACACAATTCTAGCATATAGTCAAAACTCTTTGCACATATCCCATATATATTATGCAAGAATACTAATGATGAGTGAGTTATTTGTTTTCCAATGTTATGTTATGTGACATTTGTTAGATACGGATTATGACAGTTTGCTCACTAACCTTGTTCTTGAAAACCCCTAGTGTGTAACTTTCATTATGGTTAGAAAGTTTTTCCTAATATCTGATCAAAAGCTCTCTTGCTAAAAATCTTCAGTGGACATGGAGGACAATGAGGAACTTCCTCTTTATAACATTTCTTAACTTATCTGAAAACTACTCCCTCAGTCTTTTCTCAAAACTAAATATGCTCAGTTTTTAATCTTTCCTCATAAATAATGTTTTCTTGATCTTTTTAAATAATTTTTGTTATTTTCTTCAGGTCTCTCCCCAATTTCCCCACATATTTGTTAAAGTATGGTGCCCAGAACTGGACACAGTGCACTAGCTAAGGCCTCACCAGTAGAGTAACTGTCCTAAATATAGTTAGGAGAGTTACCTAGTGTGTATTACATAGGACACTCCTGTTAATGCGATAAACTGCTGTTTTCATAAATAGTCTGAAGAGGGAGCAACCTTATCAGGTGTCTCTTTAAGGACAATCTCTTTGACTCAAACTTATTAATCGATATTGTCATGTGAGGTCATGTGCATAGAACTGATGTATTTTCTAAATGCTGAGTCATAGTTAAACAGTGAAATCCATTATTACAGAAGTTACAATTAATTCCACTTATCACATGTTACATCTTAAATCATTCACTGATCTAACTGGAACTGGCTTAACAGACACCATAAAATTATCATGAAACTCTACCTTACAAGACTAACATATGTCTGAATAAAAATGATATTTTTTATGGAGCAAAACAGTAGCAGATAACATGGGAGCAGAATTACTGATATTATTTGAATTAATTTACTAATGTAATTTTTTGGAATTCAGTTTAAGATCTGGCAAACTACTTAATAGTTGTCTTTCTACTATAATGCTTCCTATAGCTTACTTGCTGCTTAAGAATTAATTGTAAAATTAAAGTCTTTAAATAGCATTTTTTCCAAAGATACTTGATGACATGACAGCTAATGAACTCTATTAGGCAAGGAACAAAAATCCTATAATGTCCAAAGATACGTAAGCATGTACAAAGTCCCACCAAAATCAAAATTAAGTACATGCTTAAGCAACTTGATGTATCAGAGGCATAGGCGGCATAGCCTAATAGACTGAGGACAAAACTGGAGTGAGGAACAGCTGACTTCTGTTCCTGATGCTGTCATTCTTTTGCTGGTATGGCCTTGGGCAAAATAATCTAAAAAAAGTTATACTTTGAAATGAATTACAAAGTATGTAATCATTTGCTGCAGACAGATATAGTAGATAAACAGCAACAAATCAATGTATCTTTCAACTATGGAAATAAATAACTTTGTAGAGAACCCTCAAAGCACTGAAGGAATATGTGTAAATTTAAAGGAATATTGGCATTACTTATTTCTTTCTCTCCCCAGCCTTAAATAAAAATTATAACTACCAGATAAACATCATCCTGACACAGTGACATGTAAGATAAACTACCCAAAGGTCATAAACACAAAAATGAACAAAGATTCTATCAGTCATGCTGAAGTACAAATGAACTCTCTAGTGCTGCTGCTGCTTCTTCAGCGACAAATCTTCTTATAGCGTTTTCTAATGATAAATATTCTTTAGCCTGATCACAATTAAGTTCACTCATCAACCTCTCTACATTTCAGTTTCTCCAGCTGTAATATTGGGATACTACTTCCTCCTGCCATTCACAGATATTGTGAAGATTAATAAGTTTATATTTGTAGAGCATTTTGAAAAATTAAAAGCAATTAACCAATGCTGTATTTTTATGACGGGAAAGGGTGGATCTTTGATAACCAAAGCAATGTAAACAACCATGTGTGGACACAATTCTTGAGGGCCTTGGTCCAGCAATGCTTTTCAGCAAACAAGTCAGTCCCAGCTACTACTCTGGTTCTGCTGGTGAAGGGAGAGAAATTTTCCTGCCCAATAAATTGCCTTCTGTTGGCAAGACTGGAGGGGACTGTCTGAAAAATTAGGGGAGCCATGTAGTTAACTTGGGCCCTTTCAAGAAGCCTTAAAATTGTACACAGTTTTCACATTGCAAAGAACAAAACAAAGCCAGGTGAGATGTAATTGTGTCCATTTACTCAGAGTTGTGGTTGAGACCACCTCACACTTTTTCAGTTATAAAATGAAAGCCTGAGTCACCCAATATTTTTTCCATGTTATTAAAAATGGCTCTTAAATGCCATTCATTGATTTTTTTGTTGATTTTCTTTACCAGCAGTATATGCTTTCTAATTATTTCTAAATCTGTGCTAGTTCTTACTGGCAATAACAAATTATTTAATAGCAAAATCAATTTATTCTTTCTGCACAGTAGGAAAGTCCTATAAGTTGGGGAAAATATTGCATGACAGTTGTATTGAAAAAACACATTAAAGTTATTCAGTAATAAAGATATATTTTCCTCTTTTTTAACTTAGAAATTCAGGACCTATTGTTAGGTTTTTATGGCTATTTGCTCATATGGAGATTTTTCTGTCATCACCATTTTGAACGGGTACGTTATTTGGGAACCCTTTGGAGGGTTCCTTCTTATCAAGTTTTTGACACTCTTTTCAGATGTGGCTGGAAGAGACTGAGCATGTGACCTGACTAAATACCACCTGGTGTATAAAATCTTGCACTCCAGTCACAAATTGCTGTCCACCGCAGAGGCGGCCCATGTCACTTGTATTTGCACGGTGTTTGAGAGGCAAGTCTGACAGCATCATTGCTCACCTGAGGCATAGCTTCCCTGAGAGATTGTTCCAGCTGATCTGATTCCCTCTTGTTTCCATCCATCTATTCACACAGCTGAAGGTCTGGATCCACCTTGCAAAGGGCTGTGACAGACCAGACGGACACGCCCGCCTTTCTTGTCCCATGTGTCATCTGTAAAGTATGGAGCCTGAGCTTCAAGCCCACTCCCTTTTTAAACCACCAAATTGTTATTGCTGTCGTATCCTTGTTTATGTTAAATAATCCCTCTTTGGTTTGCCTTTTATTCTGGTAAAGTGTCATTGTCATTGCGTCCACAGGTAAAAGACTCTAACTCAGGGAAACAGAGCACTATACTTAGCAGGGGGGTCCTTTATATTCCTTGTATCTCCCCTTTTCCTGTAATACTGTCTACCCAGCAAGATTTATGGTAACTCTAACCTGTTAAAACCTCCAACAATGGGAATTCGACAACCTCCCGAAGTTACTTGTTCCAGTACTTATCTTTATACTTGGAAAGTTTTTGTGAATATCCAACCTTTATAGCCTTGCTGCTAACTAAGCTAATTTCTTCTTGTCCTGCCCTCAATGGACCTGGAGACCAACTGATCACCATCCTTTTTATCATAATACTAGTATTATGGGTGTTATCCAGCATTGCTTGGGAAAGTGGAGGAACAAAATTTAGAAAAACAGTAGTCCATTATTGTTTTTTGAATGGTAGAAAAGTTACACTGAGTTCTATAGGGATTAAAATATATATATAAAAAAGTATCAAACAACCAATTTTACATGTTATCGAAAACTTTATTGTAAACTTTTTTTGTTTCATTAGTCTTAACAAATATGTACACATTTTTTCCACGTCCAACTCTTGAACATGCAACATAGAGTTGTCCATGTGAAAAGCAAGATGTCTCCAACTCAATTCCAACTACTTTAAATGACTGTCCTTGCGCTTTGTCAGTATACATTGTTGAAATATAAGTTGACAGTTGATATAACTGAGGTGAGGCGCCTGAGGGGAGGGCGGGGGAAGGGAGCTGTGCGCCTGCTGCCGGCACCTGAGCCCGCCCTCCGCTTCCTTGTCCCTCTGCCGGCCTTAGTGAGTGACTGGCCCTGCTGCTTCCCCCAGGAAGCTGCTTCTCCCCGCACTGCCAAGCTCCCTGCAGCCCCGGGGAGAGGCATCGGTCTCTTATCTCTTCCCTCCCACAGTACCTTAAAACCTTCTCCTGGATAAAAGGCTATCCCATGCAAAGTTTGGAGCGGTAGCTCTTATAGGCTACGTCTACACTGGCGCGTTCTCACGCAGAAACTCTTTTGCGGAAGAGTTCTTCTGCAAAAACTCTTCCAGAAGAGAGCGTCTACGCTGGCATGTGCTTTTGAGCAAGAGCATCCATGCCAGTGTAGACGCTCTCTTGCGCAAGAAAGCTCTGATGGCCATTTTAACCATAGGGCTTTCTTGCGCAAGAAATTCATGTTTGCCTGTCTACACTGGCCTCTTGCGCAAGAACAGTTGCACAAAAGGGCTTATTCCTGAGCAGGAGCGTCAGAGTTCTCGCACAAGAAGCCCTGATTTCATACATTAGAACATCAGTTTACTTGCGCAAGAACACGCGGCCAGTGTAGACAGGCAGCAAGTTTTTGCGCAAGAGCGGCCGCTTTTGCACAAGATCGCGCCAGTGTAGACACAGCCATAGTGTCCAAGTTATTAGTGCACAAACATACAAACATTCTCCTTTATATATTACTTTTTTAAAGGCTGTTATGTCCCTCCTCAGCCTTCTCTTCTGTAGACACATCATGCTCTGTTCTTTCAACATCTCCTCATATGTCACGTTTTCCAAACCTTTTATCACGTTTGTTGCTGTGTTTAATTTTTCTTCCTGAGGTTACATCTACACTATGAGCTAGGGCTGCGAGTTCCCTGCTTATGTACACATACTTGTGCCAGCACTCATTGAGCTAACAAGAATATAAATAGCAGTGTAACCACAGTAACACAAGCAGTGGCAGTAACGGCACAATTGAGCCATCCCAAATACAAACCTGCCTGAAACCCCATAGTGGATATGCTGAGTACAGCATACTGTACTCTGAGTACAGCGTACAGAGTACTGCCACTACACATACTACTGTGGCTTAGTTGTTACCTACACTTGTGTTAACTCAATGAGCAGGGCTCGACAAATAATGTAATCTACTCACCTGTGGTGAGTAGATTACAACCCAGAAGAGCCGGCGCAGAGTGATCTGCACATGCGCAGAACGATCTGCGCATGCGCAGAGCGCAGAACCGCGCAAAATTGCGTGGCTGGTGAGCGGGGCTCGCTGCCGCTCGGCGAGCCCTGTCAATGAGGGTATGTCTACACTACAGTGTTATTTCAAAATATCTAATTTCGAAATAGTTATTTTGAAATAAGATATTTCAAAATAACGCATCTACACACAAAATGCATTTCAAACTAGCATTTGGCTATTTCGAAATAGCGTGGCCACACTGAGTGGACACTGAATCGTATTTAAGGCCGGCTGGAACCAGTTTCAGCAGAGCACCAGGTCAGGAGTTACTTTGTGTGGCTGCTGCCTGAGGCTATCTGAGGCCTGTGTTTAAAGGGCCCGCTGCCCCCGGACAGCCAGTTCTCAAGTTTCCCTGCTTGCTTGCCTACCTCGATGAGGGACAGCAAAGCATTTTTTTCTCTGCGTGCGCTGGTTGCCCTCACTCGGGACACCACAGCACTCTGCAACATGGAGCCAGAGCTGTCCCTGGGCACTCTGGTGCTTCTCTTGGACGCGTTGCCGCAAGCCTGGCTGCACTTTCTGCAGGCTGCCATCCGGGAGGTCCATCGGGGGGCCGTCAGTATCCAGGAGGCCCTGCACAAGAGCTTCCACCCTGAGGAGCACTAACAGTCTCCCTGGTCTGCCCCACTGGGGGCTTGTGCTCATTCCTCCCTCACGTCCTTCCACTTACTCCTCCCTAACCCCCCTTCCTGATGTCAAATAAAATACACGTATTTTCATGAACACAAACTCTCTTTATTTAACAAAACTGGGGGGGAGGGAATGAAACTCTGGTGAGACTGGGGAAAGGAGGTGGGAAAAGGGAGGAGAGAGGGTGGGAGAAGGGAGGGGGAAAACTGGGAGGAGGGAGCTGGAAGGGGGAAGCAAGGGGAACAAAGGGGAGGGGAAACTGAGGGCTGGGGGTCTTGCCAGGCCAACTGTCTCCCAGCACCGTGCAGGGGCCTCAGCATCCCCAGGGGGATGGGGAGGGTAGGGAGGGTATGGAGGGTGGGGAGGGAGAAGCGGGAGGGTGACAAGGAGTGGGAGGAGGAGCCGTAGCTGGGGAGGCAGCAGGTGCTGGAGTGGCAGGAGGCAGCATGCTCTGCAGGTGCTGGCAGATGGCACAGCCCTGGGCAAGCTGCTCCCGCCGGAGCTGCAGGTCTTCTTGCACTCAGTGCTGGAGGGTGCAGTGCAGGGCTCGCAGTGCCCCCAGGTGCTGCTGTTGGTACCCCTCCACTGCATGGGTGGTCCTGCGGAGCCCTCAGATGCGGGAGCATGTCCCGGGCAGGGTGGCGTGCCCTGCACGTGCAGCTGGTGCGGCTGTGGAGAAACAAGAGAAGTGGTCAGTTATCCCCGGGGACACAGTGGGTAAAGCCCAGCCCCCCTCTGCGAGGTGAGGATGACCGTTCCCTGCACCATCAGAGCCGATGTGCTTGCACACAGGCCATGTTCGGAATGTCTTGCTATCCCCTGGAGTGGGAGCTGCCCCGAGACCACATGCATGCCCCTGTGCTGTATATAGTGTGTGTGTCGGGGGGGAGATGTCCCCTGCCTCTGTGTAGAGTGGCCTTGTGGAGGGAGGGCGTCCTGCTGTGTCCCACCCTGGAGTCAGGAGAATGTCATGCCTCTTCACACACGCGTGTGGCTAACAAGGTAAGGCCCCTGTGTGGCAGGTAGCTGGGGCCACATGCCCAGGGGTGGCATGGCACATGCTTGCACGTGCACAGGTTGCTGCGTGATCCGTGGACAGCAAGGCCCACACGTGCAGTCCCTGGTTTCTGTCCCTCCCCCCCCCATAAGGGGACAGTGATGGCACTCACCTGTTGTTGCCTCCCTGGCCTCAGATGACATCGGCGACAGGTCTGCTGGGGCAGCTCAGGGGTCCTGGCTGCTCAGCATGCTCCATCTGGTCTGCTGCGGCTCCTGGCTCTCCTCCTCCTCCTCTTGGTCAGGGCCCTCTGCCCCAGGGTTGACAACCACCTGGGGGGCACGAACCGTCCTGTCCCTCCATGATGCAGTCCAGGGCGTTGAAATAGGGGCAGCTTGGTGTGTGTGCCCCTGGTTGGGAGCTGCCCCCTGTGGCCCTGGCACATGCCTGCCGAAGCTCTTTTATTTTCATCTGCACCTGCTCCTGGGTGCGGATGTGGCCTTTGGTGGCCATGCTGGCAGCTATCCTGCTATAGACAGCCACATTCCTCCGTCTAGTGCGGAGATCATGGACGTTGGAGGATTCCCCCCAAAGCTCAATGAGGTCCATGATCTCCGCACTGGACCAGGAAGGCGCCTGCCTTTTCTGGCCCCTGGCAGGCTCCTGGGAGCTGGCAGACTGCTCCTGGGGAGCGGTGGAGGGCTGGCTGCCGGTGGCTTGCTGGCTCATATTGGGGCCACTGGGTCAGGGGCAGGACAGACTGTTTGTTGGGCTGGCAGGCTTGGAGCTGGCACAGGCACTGTGGCCAGACTCTACCCTTTAAGGGCTCCGGGGAGTGGGGGGAGGGAGAGCAGTTTTCTTGGTTGTGTCCAGAGTGGCCAGCAGGGTACCCTGGAAAGGTCTAGAGGCCCTCTATTTTTTTTACTGGACAGAGGGTGCAAAAAAATGGACTGTCCGGTTGAATACTGGACACCTGGCAACCCTACAGCTGTTGGGCAAGGAGGGGGCCCAGCCAGAAGGCCCAGTTAACTGATACCTTTAAGCTGCCTGGGTAACTGGTTAAACTCTTGCATCCCTAGATGCTCTCCACTAATGTTTGTTTAATGCTCAGGAGAAAGAATGTTTTTGTCAAAGATCCAATGGCCCAGTCCTATTAAAAAGTGTGAGAACTCACAATATTAATCTTTTGAGACTGCCTCCACTGCCATGAAATTCTCCAACAAAACCAGAGTACATTAAACTAGATACATGTGGTAGTACCAAAGTAAAAAACTGAAAGCTTTACAAAATGCAGGTCTGTTTAGATGTCTCGAAAAAAGCCACAATAATGCACAAACTCCATTTAAAATTTTTTTGCAGGTTACCTTCATGGACCAAATTCTCAGTAAGTGTTGGCCAAGATCTATATGCATATGCAGTCTAAGGCTCCCTGAATTTCTGTGGATAACTCAAGTGAAAAGTTAAACACTCTCCTGATCTGCACATGCATTTACTGTAACCATGCACAAAAATGAAGTCATATCTAATTACAAATTATTATTAATTATTTGCATAATTGGTAGTACTTAGAGCTCCCAAACAAGAGCCAAGCCCTCACTGTGCTAAGGCACTGTACAAACACAAAACAAAACCCTGGTCCCTGCCCCAAAGAACTTATTCTCTAAATATGAGCAACAACAAATGGAATCAGGAAACACATAAACAATGAAAAAATACTGGTAAGAAATGACAGGCAGCTATCCTAGCACCCCAACCTCTGCATAATCATTTAATCTTCTAACCACCTATCTGGCTATTGGTGCATGTAGTTGTGACTTTTACACAAGCAGAGAAGGTAACTACATGAAGTTTTGAAAGGAGTCCTTAAACTCTAGTTATTAAGCTCAACTGGTTTTAGAAAGTTGTACAAGCAAATCTTCCCCCTCCTTTATTATTATTATTATTATTTTGGCACAGACTAGTTTGACATTTAATTTTGTCTGCTCATATTCAGGAAACAAGTTGGGGTCATTTCCAACAGTTTCTGACCACCATATATATATATATATATATATATATATACATATATATATATTATACACACACACACAAATGTATATAAAATTTTACTTTTATGTGAGGTATTCCTCTTGTTCCTTTTCTAGGTATACATTCACTGGGAATCTCCTGCAGTAAGGACTGCTATAAAGAAGCATTTCTATTTTAAGGATGAACTGATGGAAAAACATACCCAGGCAAATATAACCTTTCATTTAAAATGGTAAAAAGCCTACATATGTTGGAGAAGTTACTTCACTTTCAAAGGAGAACTATAGGTGCATACTCCCTCTACTGGTACATTTGCTTCAAGAGCATAATGCAAACTGTTCAGTAACTAAAACAGAAAGTTATAGGGTGCAACTCATCTGACGAGAAATGAAGGTGAAATTAAAACAAGTTGAGATACACAGAACAAACATAAGCAGTTTTGTAGAATTTTTAAGAAGCACAAGATTTCTACGTATCCATGATTATGTTCTGACATTTGGATCAGTGTTTTTGTAGTTTACCATTAGGAAGGAAAGTAGTCTGAATATTTCATTAAGAACTACTTCAAACTGCTGTGTTTGAAATATTTTAAATAGAATATGACAATGTATATTTGTACTATATATTTGAGTTTGCCTGTAAGTGAGTAAGGCTGTCTGAGAGTCCATTTGTTCAGGAATACCTCCTAAATGGTAAGAGCTTAGGACCACCAAATTTGGTATGCAGCTTCCTCTTATAACTTACAGCAAAGTCAGGGTTTGATTGTGCCAGGACAATGGGATGTGCCTGGAGTTTGATTGGTTCTCATAAAATGGAAAGGGAGGGGTCTGATAAGCAGGATGATTATACTGTAGGTCAGTGGTCTCCAACCTTTTTAAGCACAAGATCACTTTTTGAATTGAAATGCAATCCAGGATTTACCTCAAAACCAAATACCCTTGCCCTGCCTATTTTGTCTGGTCACTTCATCCTCCCTCCCTTTCACCAGGCAGGGGCAGAGGGTTGGGACACTAGATCTGGTCTTGGGCTAAGGGATTTAGAGTGTGAGAAGGGCTCTGAGCTAAGCCAGGAAAGGGAGTTGGGGGTGCAGGAGGGGGTTCAGGGTACAGGCTCTGTAAGGGAGTTTGGATTCGGGGACTCAGGGCTAGGGCATGGGGTGTAAGAGGGGATACATGACTGGGGCAGGGGTTCGGAGCTGGCTCCAGTTGGACACTGCTTACCTCTGGTGGCTCCTGGGTGGTGGTGGCTCACCCCTGCCTAAGCCCTGCACCACACTCAAAAGCAGCCAGCAAACTCTCTCCATCCCAAGCTTTGTTATGCACCCCTTCCATTATGTGGAGATAGAATACAGGGCGGGAGAGGGGACACCCTGACATCAGCGCCCCCTCTTCTCCCTCCCCTGCTCTGCACAGCAAGCAGAAAGTTCCTGGGGTAGGGGGAGACAGCTCCAAGGCAAAGGGTACAGCAGTGGGGGGAGGGGCAGCTCAAGTGCTGTGCTTGATAGCCTCTTGGCCAAACCAGTCAGGATCACCTGTCAGAGGCTCCAAGATCTACCAGTAGATTCTGATCTATGGTTGGTGACCACTGCTGTAGGTTGACCACTGGGGAGCAGCAAGGGGGCCAGAAAAGGGGACCAAGATAGCTATAATCCCATTGGGCCAGCAGGAGCCAGAGGTGGAGAAAGAGGCGGCTATCTACTATACACTTCACAGAGTTTGTCTGAATGTCTCTGTCTATCCCCTACCCAGGAACATGCGCCCTTCCCCAGTAGTGCCACTGCAGCAGCCATGAATAGGCGCTTCCCACCTGGCTCCAAGCTTCTGCGGTGAGAAAGGGTCTGGGGTTTTCTTCTCTCCCCCTGGACAGCCTGCAACTTGAACTCCTCATCCCCAGCCCCATCACAGAACAATGATTTAAATAAAGAAAAACAAAACTTTTTTTAGTTATGGACCTGAGCAATGCCAGGTAAATCTAGTAATAAACAAAATAAGCACAGCAAAAAAGTACAATTCTCTGTGAGCAAATATTTATTAGGAAATACTATTTTACTAGCAGGGTGGGGAAGTTCTGGACTGGATTACCCAGGGAGGTAGTGGAAGCTGCATCTGTAGGGGTTTTTAAGTCCTGGCTTGAGAAAGCCCTGGCTAGGATGATTTAGTTGGGGTTGGCCCTGCTTTTAGAAGGGGGTTAGACTCGATGACCTCCTGCTATCTCTTCTAACCCTACGATTCTACGATTTTTCAAATAAAAAGTCTTAAGTGCTGAGAATCATGGAAATATGGAAAACTTTGGAAGAACTTTCCCGTTTCTTCCTTTTTGAGATCATTGGTGTTGCAGTTAAGCAAGCCCAAACAGAAAAAATAAATCAGGAGAGAATATTAGTCAGCTAATAGCACAACTGGATTGTTTTCCAAGCTCATACACTAGAGTGGTAAGGACTTCTCTGCAATTCTAGCTCTGATACCATACAGATGGAGCGGCTAGTGCCTTCACTATTTAGATAGCAGGGCTACTGGAGGGAGCTCTCACAGGCGCTGTTGGGTCACTCACTGCATCGCACAGCTGTAGTGGGTAGATGCTTTTTGCAAAGCTTGGTAGGGAGGAATCTGGATCCCCAGGACCTTATGCACTGTCCTGTGCCCACAGGCAGCGCAATGCATACGCTTCCCAGGGCACAGACAGACCCGCTAGCCCGCTGCGCACGTGGTCCGAGCACTCACTCAGCAGGCACGACCGAATGGCCAACGCTTATAAAAGATCCGCCGCGATTCTGCCCGTCGGGTAAGAACTGCGGCCGCCGCGGAACGTCCCTGCCCACATCACCCTGGGCGCAGCGTGACTCCGGCCGCACGTGCCAGGGAGACACGCCCCTGCACATGCGCGCCCTGGCCAGCGGGGCCAGGCCAGGGGCGCGCGGCTCCCGTTTCGGTTCCGGAGCGCGCCGCGTGGCTGCACACGTGGGGCTCGGGGCCCCGCCCCTATTCCTCCTCTTCCCCTTCCCCTCCCCCTCAAGCGCTGCCCCCCGGAAGTCGCGGTCCGGCTGCGGACAGAGAGGTGAGCGTGTTCTCCCCCATCCCGCCTCGCGCGGAGCTGCGCCCATCGTCCCCCCGCCGGGCCGGGCCTCGCCTCGGGTCCAACTGCGTACTGGTTGCCTGACCCTCAGTGACATCTCAACGGCTGCTCGCAGCTTCGCTTAAAATGCCCCCCAGCGATCGTAAGAACAGCCCCACTGGGGCAGCCGCTGGGTTCGGCGGCCTTGGCAGATGTGGAGAATGGGGTAGAGGGTGACCGGCATTAGGGGGTTAAAGAGCAGGTATCTGGCTAATGGCGTAGTCGGTACAATTTGTACCCGCTACAGGATTAGTCGAGAAGAGCCGCAGTGGTTTGGAGCTGGCCTGTGCCAGGACTGCTTGGTCCCAACTGCCACCAGGTCCAGCAGCTCCTGTTCAGAGGCCACCTACTCCTCCCCTGTGGACAGGGGCTGCGGGCGGAGCAGCCTCCCTTATCGTGCCCCTCTGCCCCCCCCCCATAAAGGCAGCAGGAGGAGGGGGGCAGGCAGCACCACAGAGACTGTGCTGGTGGAGCTAGCTCTTAAGCCAGCTACCCCCAGCACTGGCTCCTGCGCACCCCCTACCCCACTCCCTTGCTGCCCTCTGTATGGGCAGCAAGGGGAGGGTGGGAGTAAGTAGTAAAATACTCCACTCTACCTCATAAGCTTATGCATGTCAATTACTTGCTTACATCCCTATTTTGTATCTGAAAGCAAAGAGCAGCTGGACCAGTTATTTTCTTTTAATATTGTTATTGACAAAGATATTCCTGTTTTGTTTTGTTTTTTCAAAAGGTTCCCAGTAAGCTGTTGAGCAGCTTTCCCTAGTGCTGTCTGCTGAGGTTAGTAAACATTGACTTTTGCATGCTGGATCGCTCCTTGCTCTCTCCAGTTTAATGATACTAAATTTGCACAGACAGAGCTCTAAGTCCTAAACCATAGCCTGTACCAACATGAAGCTGACAGACATGAACAAGAGGAGCCAGCATGGCTGCTGCTTTCCCAGCTCCCTGTAACAGCTACTTGTAGCCCTGCTGGACAACACATCCTATTCCCCTGGTCCAAACAGGCCAACTTCAAATCTTCTGATTGCAGGACAAAGGGATCCTGCACTGAGGCCTCCCCAGGAGCACCAAGTTTGGGGTGCACTGCCAGGTGCCTTTGAGACTGGCCCACTGTGGTGTCAGGAGTGGTGACTGGAGGCTTCTGGTCTAGCAGCACTGGGGCTGGCAGTGCACCTCTGGTGATTTGTGTAGGCCTGCCTTAAGTCACTCAGTCTAGGTTAAAACAGCCCCTAGCCTACCCACAATTGGCACAGCTCCATTTCTGGTGAGTGATGGGAAGTGCAGAGCAGCATGTTGAGTAGTGTTTGCAATGGGGTCAGATGCTATTTCTCCCTGTTTGCCTCTGGGTCTCTATTGTGCTGGTGGCCTGTCTAATATGTCCTTTGCTGTTTGCCTGAGTTCTGCCTATCTCCCATGTAGGGAGGGGGACTTAGGTCAGTGGCACAGGCTAGAACTGTGTTGGGGTGGGGAGCAACTCAAGCCAGCCCTGCACAGTGTCCCATTTTCCTTTCAGGAAATATGCTCATCCTGCCTCAGTGGTTTTGTTTTACACTGGCTGAACCCCCATGTTCTGTGTGGTCAAATCTCTGCACAGCTATGGAATCATACCAATTCATTCCATACTGAGGCTGAGTGTTTGTGGGGTCCTGGGTGTATAGTGGCTGTGAATTACCTTTCCCTCCCATCACCTGTCTCTGGAAGCCAGGGCTGCACTGAGCCCACCTGGTGAAACTTGGACCAGATCATGAACACCTGGCCCCATGACTGCCTCAGGTCTGCTGGGCTTTGCATCCCTCTGGTGCGGAGATGGGGGTGAGGCACTGATAATCTTGCTGCTGAGGTTGCTTTCCTCCCTATCATGAGGGTGGGTCCAGCACCTTGTGTAACTCCTGGAGAGGAGTCCGGTCATGTGGAACTGGATAGGCTGGTGGCAGTGCCAACGCTCTGTCTTCTGGCAAGCAGTTCCATGTTCAGAGCCCTGTCTGCAGGCTGGGGAAGGTGGCACAGCCAGGTACCTGGGGAGGAGTGTGCTGGAGAGTGGGGGCTACACTAGTGCCTTAGGCCAGCAGAACTAGATTAATCTTTTGTGGACCTGAGGCCCTGCCCCTGCTCGGTGTCTTCCCCATGTGGTCCCAGAGACACTGTTCGCTGCGGGGAAAGGAAAGGAGAGGAGTGGCAGGTGGGCCTTGGGGAGGAAAGGCAGAATGGGACAGAGTGACAAAGCATGGACAGATCGAAGAGCGGGGTTCAGTCTAGGGATGTAAACAACTAGTTGACTGCCCGATAAGCATATGCTTATCAGGTAGTTGAGTAGTGACTCAACTAGACACTTCCCCCACCCCTTGCTACCTCTCTGTGATAGAGGCAGCAAGGGGGGAACAGGAGCCAGTGCTGGGGGGAGCCAACTTAAAAGCTGGTTCCTACCAGCACCATCTGGGAGGCAGGGAGAGGTAGAAGTGCAGTGGGGAGGACCGGGAGTGAACCGGGAATCAGCTGATTCCTGGCTCATGCCCAGTTCTCTTCCTTGCCCTCTCCCCCCGCTGCATCTCTGCTTTTTAAAATGTATTGGGGGGGGGGGGGAGGACCTGATTCCTGTCTCGCACCTGGGTCCCCTGCTATGCGTCTGCCTTTTAGATGTAGTAAGAGCCCAATGGCTCTTAATACATTTAAAAGGTAGAGCCGCAGCGCGGTTAGCTCCCGGCCTGGGAGCTAACCCCGCTGCAGCTCTGCAGTTTCCTCCCTTTTTGACTAATAGAGCAGTCAGTAGAAATTCTATCGACTACTTGATTAGCTGATTACCCACAATTTAACATCCCTACTACAGTCTGGGTGCTGGTGCCTCTTCTGAGTGTGGGCCTAGCTCCCTTGTAAATGCAGTACTGTAGGCCAGGGTTATGCAGTAGCGACACAGCCACAACCCTGGAGCCATGCTGCAGAAGCCTAGAAAACTCCTCTGTCTATGGGAGGGGGTTTCCTGTTATAGTTAATTCACCTCTTGCACAGACTGTATCTAGGTCCCTGGAAGAGCCATGCTGTTGGTTTAGCTGTGTGTACACCAGCATTTAGGCTAACCTATCTGTGGCACTAAATGTGCAAAAATTTTCACAGCCCTGGACAACGTAGGTAGGTCGAGCTACATTTTAAGCATAGATCTCGCCCAAAGTTGACTGAAACAAAAGTATAGATTATATAAAAATGTGGTGGCTTAGCTTCATCCACTCAGTAGGATAGTAATCTAGTGGTCCCTGATGCTTGAGCAGAGAGACTTCTCAACTGAGATACAAATGTAGAATTTTGTTTTTATCTGGTTGATGACTTATAAGGTGATTCTGTTATGATTTTATTTTTAATATGTTTTACAGAGTAGTGCTTCTCAATAGCCTCTATCCCAATTCAGCCCTATCATACCAAATGTTGTGCAAGCTGATAAAAAGTTATGTACCCTGCTCAAAAGAACAAGTGTGACCTTCAGTATTTGTTTTAAAAGCTTGTAGATATTCCAGAAGAAATCATGACTCGGTGGGCCCGTACAAGTATCACACATAGTAAAAAGCCTCTGGATGCTACTCCATGGGAAGATCTGAAAAATGGAACAGTGAGGAATAAACAGCAAAATTATTCAAATACTCTTTCTTTAAAGAACGATCAAGTGAAGAAGAAGAATAAAAAGAAAAAGGACTATTTGAATGAAGATGTTAATGGATTCATGGAATACTTAAAACAGAACTCACAGGTATTACATAATGGAAAGGTGAGAGCAGCTGACAGCCACGAGGTGAAGGAAGAAGTAGCAACAGCCCTCAAGAAAGACAAGCGTCGGGAGGGAAGAAGATTAAAGAGACAAGAGATGAAGAAAAACACCATGGTCAGATCTATGTCCTATGTTGCCTTTTATCATCTTTGTTCTGTTACCAGTTTCTTACCTACTAGCTATGTAGCAGTCAGTTGTATAAACTTGTCTTGAATTTGACCTAAAAACATGGAATTTTTCCATTACCAATTTTCCTGAACAGCCCAAATTTTTGTTTTCTTTTTTTAAACGACATAAATGTATTCTAAGAGTAAGGTAAAAGTAATACAAGTAAAAAAACACTGCTTTTTCAACAAGTTGCAAATGTTTGTAGGGAAGTTTTATAGTCTGCAGAATTCTAGTGTAACTAGTGTTCAGATGATCCCCTATTTGGAATCTTTAAAATGTACCAAACTTACTTTTTGAGGGAGGATGCACTCCTTCTGTAATGATTAAATGTTGATCAGTGAAGGCGTAATATGCAATTCCTACATACATTTTTGTGTAATCTTATAGATGGGTGAACGGTGCCTATAATATTGGAGATTGATCATTTCATTGGTTGTGGGTGTGGACCTGTGGCAACTATTTTGTGGTTTACTAGGTAACTTGGAATTATCCCCATTATATTCTAGGAATTTTTCCCTTAAGGCCTCTGGTCTAAGATTCATAAAGTGCTTATTAGACTGGGATTTTGTGGTCTTGCTTTCGGTGCCACTTATTTAATTTTAGACCTTGAGATCGTTATCGGTCTCATTGGGCATTTGTGTGACCTTATTTTAAAAGATGTAAGGGCCAAAACTTACCTTGATACCAAAGTGTAAACCTTTCTGGTGTTCTCTATAAAAAACAGTTTAAAAAAAAAAAAAAATTCTGTTGGACATAAATGCTAATTGTGTGGTATTAGCAATAAATGTATCCTTTTAAAATATTCCTGGCTAGACATGTAATGAGTTTCCCTGGTTAATTTAGTAACTCACATTTTATTTTCCAAGGTATGTTTCCACTGCAGGAAGCCTGGCCATGGACTTGCTGACTGCCCAGCTGCACTTAAAAGTCAGGATATGGGTACTGGAATCTGTTACCGATGTGGATCTACAGAGCATGAAATCACCAAGTGTAGAGCAAAAGTTGATCCAGCTCTTGGTATGTTTTTTTAACATCTGCTTTTCTCTTTTAAAGAAGGTGCTTTTGTATGGGTTTGCTGATCACTGAGAGTTTCATTTTTAGTCAGAAAGTTTAACAGTTTTAAGGGCATGCATTACCTGTTGAAGTGGTTCCACATAACTACAATGTTTTCTTTTCTGTAAAATCACTGTGATATTATCTATAACTTTGTTGTGTATGTTAAATATGCATCTTAATTGAAGAACATTGGAATCTTACAGGGGAATTTCCATATGCAAAATGTTTTATTTGTGGCGAGATGGGGCATCTGTCAAGGTCATGTCCAGATAATCCTAAAGGCCTATATGCTGAAGGTAAGTATCATTATTGCTGTAAACCAAACATTTGCCCTCTTTTTTTATAATGGGGGTTAAATGTAGCAAAGAACAAGGTAACAGCTGCCAGGTACTAACTAGACAATGTAGCTCCTTGTCTGTACTTTATCTACACAAAATATATGGCAACTCTAGAGTGTCTGGTGTATGTCTTCAAGTAACTGAGCATCAGCGGAATGAGTAGGAGAACATGGGAGCTAAACTTAATTTGAAATTTTAAAAAAATTTCCAATGGTCCTATGAAAAAAAGATTAATTGTATTTAAATGCACAACATTGAAAGATACACATGGAGAAAGGGATACACTTTAAATCTGTGGGGAGGAAGTTGTAAAGGCTCTTTTGGTTACAGAGACAGTCATTTTTAAATGCTAAATGAGTTGTTCAGTTCCCCCCATTATATGTTGCATTCCCGAGTCTCTTCAGATATTCCATAAGTGTTAGCCATACAGAAGTTGTTATTGGACTAAAATTGTATGTGATGTGATGTGATGTGATGGCACTGCAAAAGAACAAGGAAATCTAAGAAAAGGCAGACACTCTGCCTTTAATTTGTGCTATGGATTGCAATTCATGCGGCCTGTGACATCACACACAGATCTGAAACATGCAGTCCCTAGGCACACTGGTAATTGTAAAGTTCTTAGTGAAACCTTTATTCTGGAAAAGTGATAACCTCAATTTAAATCATGTTTCTGTCTGAACATGTTTAATGTAAGAAAGGGATTAAAATTAAATCTTTTTTTAATTTGATAATTCCTTTTTTGTATATTTAATTTTCATTTCTCAGTTTAATCAGCTAGTTTTTTGGATCTTTCACACAGCAATGTATCAAGAATAGAAAACTGATTGTAAAAGCTGAGATAAATAGGAGGACTCAGATGTATTTAAAATTACTTTTAATCTTTTTTTGGATCAGCAAGATCTCCAAGAAGATGTTGCCATTTTAAAGGTCAGATTTGGTCCTAAGACGTTCTTATGCAACTCCCATTAACTTCAGAAGTAATTGGTGTATGCTGGTGTCTTAGAACAAAACTTATTCCTAAGTAAAGAGGATCAGAATTTCAAACAGGTGCTCCTCAGTACTTCTAGGAAAATATAATTCAAATGACTCTTTATAGTAACACTAATACTCAATTAGTATATATTGAGTATGAGCCTTTACAAATGAAAGTAAGTATAATTAACCCTATGTAAGAGAGGAAACTGAGGCACAGAGGTCAAATTACAAGTCCATACTCACAAATTTTAGTTTATGAAAGGCCTCTGGATTAGTCTGTAGAAAGAATTTTTATCTTAATTTGTGCTATACCTTGGAAAGGTATATATTTTGAATTTGTTTTTAACATCTAAATTTTCTTGTTTCAAGTGAAAATCAGTCTTTATAACATGTTGACAAATGATTAAACTATGCATAAAGCTAAAGCAAATATTATTTCCAGCTGTTAAGAAATAGCTTTGCATGTTTCTTTCTTAATAGGAGGCTGTTGCAGGCTTTGTGGTTCTGTGGAACACTTTAAAAAAGATTGTCCAGAAAACCAGAACTCAGGTGAGATTTAAGGAAATATAGCTTAGGTGTCAAAATCTTAAAATATAAAGACAAATTATTCTGTTGTAATGGTGAGAGCTATAAAGAGGGCTGGAAAAATTTGCTAGTAGGAGAGTGCATATTAAACTGTTTAGGAGGAATAGATCTAAGATGCTGTCAATTTCAGTATCAAATTCTGCTTGTTTCACCAGGATCTTGCACATTTTCATCCATCACTACTGAATGTATATGTCTTTATCATACACATGTTATCTCTCTTGTTCTCAGTGTGCAGGGAGAATTAAAATTCAAGACCTCCTGATTGATAAGATGTGGCCCAGTGGTTTAGCCACAAAGATGGTCAAAGTGAAAATCTAGACTACAGCGAGTAAGAATTTTACATGATCTTTTTTGCCTCTCTTGCTCCACAGATCAAGCAGTAACAGTTGGTCGATGGTCCTATGGAATGAGTGCAGATTATGAAGAGATTCTAGAGAACCCTAAAACACAAAAACCAAAAGTAAAAATACCAAAAGTTGTTAATTTTTGATAACTGCCCTTGGCTGTCAGACAATATTAAACATCCATTTGTCTTCTGAGTTGATCACTGGCTTATACAAGTGGAAGATAAAGCTGGGTTCTTTAAGCCAAAGTCAACCCTAGCATACCTGGCATAACTCCATTGACATGTGTACCATTGCATCCACTTCCATTCAGTCTGGATTGAGTAAACTAGCTGGTTTGCAGTTGCTGTATCACATCCTGTATATTCACAATTTTCCAGAAACACCCCCAACCTTAAATGGTGATCACTTAAAAACCTAAAGGAATGATTAAATGAAGGTGTCCTAAGGAGAAAAGGTAATCTAGTATACAAATGTTTTATTGGAAAAAATGCTGATACATAGCTGTCATTCAGGCCATGGCACTCTAGCCTCTCTAATTGTGCTGATTGGGTCTCAGTTGAAAGCATAAGGTCTATCTCAGTCACGTGATTTTTCCTTCTCTTAGATTGGGGATCTGGGCTGTAGTATTCTGTGTACCAGACATTCTCAGTCCTACAGGTCTGCTTGTGTTCAGGTACCTGTGGTGGTTATTTCTCTTGGATCAGCACAGCCGTCTTAAAACAAAGTGTTATTTATGAACACATCCCTTCATCAAAAAACAAAATGCCAAACACATATGAAACCTCAATTGTGCAGCTTCACTACTATCCCCAATGACACTTGGATAGTCACTTATACTCTACTGCAAAGCTTTGAGATGCCATCCCAGATTTATAAATGCTTTGCACGACAGTGGGTCCAGAGCTACAAAATATATCTGAATGGAAAATCTTGCTTTTCAGTGGTGTACTATGGGTGTCAATGCCAATTTGATGTGTTCAATATTAAATCTGAATTGCTAAAGCATTTACATGCCAAGTACTTCTGTGCACCTTAAAAGATGCTTAAAGGCCCCTTAGCGGGTGGTTAAGGATCCCTGTCTCATCACAATCTTAGTTGGTTCAGAACTCTAATCTATAAGACGCTGTCTTAAACTTTTAAAGTTGCGTTGTCTGATAGAAGGAAAATTATGTAGTAATCAAGAGGTTCAGTTTGAAAAAGAGCCTGAATTAAGAACATAGGCACAGGGCTCTCTTTTGGGCCAAGTCATGTCTAGTAGCTGCCTTAGAATGTATGATGTCTTGTGGTAAATCACTACAAGAACAAATTGCTTAAATGCCTCCTTTATATTTATATATTGTCTTAAGATTTTAAGTTGCATTTTTCCTAATAACTTCCCTGGTTCTTCTTCTTCAACACAATAGCTTTCCTTTTAGTGCATTTTTAGACTATGCCTCTCTGGACCTGACTTTAGCTTATGTCTCTAGCTGGTCAGCTTCCATAAAGTGCATAAATACACTTTACTAAATACAGTTTACTAAAGCCAAGGAAAACAAACAAACCCCAATTGGAAGTAAATACCAGTAACCACCTGACGGGCTGATACTCTTTTGCAGTTAATTACAGAAACAGTAATAACTAGGTAGTGATGGGCATATCAGAGCTGCCTTTGTTTGCATGGCCCCACTTCCAGCACAACTCCCTACACTTTCCAGAAGCATCTCAGGTGCTTAGATAAAACTGCATCCTCACCTCTTCCCCCCCTCAGTAATTGAGCACTCTCACTGACTGTTATCAGTATTTGACAGTGGCATGATTTACAAAACTGTTGTCTGGAAACAAGAGGGTAGTGCTGTATTTCCACTTGTACTTTTAGAGTTCAAGATGATGAAATTCAGCATGCCAAGCTCTAACAACCAACTACTGAGTCATGTTGGAGAGAGTAAAAGGAAGCCCATCTTGTGACTTCAAACTTTTTGTAGCAGTGCTGCTTTCTGTAGTTTCTGTTTTCAGGCAGGATCAACACATAATTTTGTATCACACAGCTAAATACTTGAAGGTATGTAAAATTCCTCCTTTTCCCATACTTTGCACTTGTCTGGATATTGGGAGTGGTTTATTATGGAGAGGTTTTGGCAGCATAAGTTTGTAAAGCATTAGAGAAGAGTTAGGTACAGTATGATACAATATAAAACAAATAACATTTTAAATAATTTTTCAGTGATTTATTCACTAGACTGATTATAAACTATACGACCTCTAAAAACACATCCTTCAAGTGGATCCACAAATGTGGATACAATATGTACCAGCAAAGTATAGCTAGGAGGAGGTAACTGAAAATCTCAGTATAGCCCAGGGTGCATGTAGTGTATATTTTACACCAGGCATATGCAAAATTAGAATAAATAACCAATGTTACTTTTCAGTCAGTGTTTCAGCCTGCCAAGAGCATTTGTATGTGGCTACTTTAAGAAAAGAAGGAAATGGGATAGTGTAACTAACCTACAGGAAGCTCTGCTGGATACTTACGGATCCAGAGAGGATGGAGAGAGGCAGTTCTCAGTGGTGACATATGGCAGAACAAGGAGCAATGGCCTCAAGTTACAGTGGGGGAGGTCAAGGTTGGATATTAGGAAAAGCTTTCCCTGGTGGGTGGTAAAATACTGGAATGGGTTACTTAGGGAGGTGGTGGAATCTCCATCCCTACAGGTTTTTAAAGCTTGGCTTGACAAAGGCCTGGCTAGGTTGATTTAGTTGGGATTGGTCCTGCTTTGGGCAGAGGGCTGGACTCGACCTCCTGAGGTCTCTTCCAGTCCTATGATTCTGATTCTAGGTATACCACATCCACCACTTCTCCCTTATCCACAAGATTTGTTAACCTGTCAAAGAAAGCTATCAGATTGGTTTCCCAACCATGTTTTTGCTAGCTGTGGGCAATTATCATTTATAGAGAACTGCCTGCAGCTAGAGGCTATAGTGGTGCCTTGTTGCCTTGCACTCAGGTAGACTCTACATCCTCACTATGCAAGGGAGGCTAATTAGTGTAATGGTGGAGGAGGGGTGGAAAGTAAAAACCACTCAAATGACTGATGATGAGCAGTTTTCCCTGTAAGCTGAGCGCTTGGGTGGCTGCCCAGAAGACATTAACATGCTGCCCCACTGATTGGCAGAGCATCCACAGCTGACCAAAGTTAGCAGCATGTGTTTCTATTGGTGGTGCACATTTGCACATGGTTTGGTGCACAGAACAAAATTTATTCTGCAGATATATGGAAAAACTTAGAGGGGCCATTGATGATGAGCCTAAGGGCAACATTTTTAGGGCACCTGAGTCTAATTTTTCAAGTCACTGGGGCCCATATTCTTAAGATGCCTATTGAATTAGGTGCCTAAATGTTTTTGAGGAACTGGGCCTAGGTGATTTTGGAAAATATGACTCATCAGTGGAGGGACTATAAGCAGGTCTGAAGGAGTCTACTTGGTGGAAAGCAATCTGAATTAGTGTTAGGAAATTGATCCTAGCACCTGCTCCGTAGTGCAAAATGGAGGGGAAACTAGTTTCATTGCCAAAGATGGGGATTTTCCCAGCAGACAGAAGATTCTATCAGGCACAGAAATGATGAAGCTGTTGTGTATGCTCTGTGCTCCTTCAGTTGTCAGTAGAGGGAGCAGGGTGTGACTCAAGTGCGTGTGTTCTGGATAAGGAGCGAGCCCACTGCGAGTCAGCCCCATGTTGTGCTAAACTAGTGGTTCTTAACCAGGGGGCTACCAGATTTCAGGGGGGTCCTCCAAGCGGGGCCAGCATTAGACTTGCTGGGGCTCAGGCCAGAAAGCCACAGCCCTACCAGATGAGGCTGAAGCCTGTGGCCCTGACTTCTGCCACATGGGGCAAAATAAAAAGCCTGAGCAATTTAGCTCCAGAGGAGTGCCGTAGTGTGGAGCCAGAGGCAACTGCCATGTTTGCCTAGTGCTGGATCTGGCTTTTATATACAGAAAACCAGTTGCTATGGCACGGGAGGGCTTTGGAGTTTTTATAGCAAGGGTCAGCAACCTTTCCGAAGTGGTGTGCCGAGATTTAACCCTGAGCCGCACCACTCTCCTGGAAGGAGGGGAGGGGCTCTCTCCACCATGCACCCTGCTTGGTCTTCTACCCTGGGCTCTGCTCCAGCTTTTCCTGTGGGGAGGGGAGGAGCTATGTGCATGCTTCCCCACAAGCTGGATTTGTCGTGGAACCTTGGGGCTCTCCCCCACTGCAGGAAGCTGGCGCTGGCTTCAGTTTTGCGAGGGGCACAATACTAGATCACCAGCATAGCTCCCTATTGAGGGTGAGGGTTGGGGAGGGAGCGAGGGGGAGCATGTTCATCGCACGTGCTGCTCAAAATCATCTTGCGTACCACTTTATGGCACGTGTGCCACATGTTGCTGACCCCTGTTTTATAGAATATTTGGGGGAGGAAGGGAGAGGGAGGGCTACTTAGAAAGAAAATGGTTAACTGTTTGGGGCATAAAGCTTGGATGAATATCAGGGAGCAATAACCAGCTCTGCTACCTGCAACAGAGGAGCTGAGGCTAGAGGTAAAGTAACAAACGCTACCTCTGTTTTCCTCGGGGCTTGATGTGCTTCTAGTTGAAATCAATGGAGTCCTTCCATTGACTTCAGGAGGAGCTGGATAGGATGTTAACTGCTCAAAAAGACTGAATGCACCAAACCATGAACCTCTGATGCAATCCTGAGGTACTTCATCATGATTCCTGAACTTTTATTCTTTAAATCCATCTAAAGGTATTAATTCACAATAAGGTCTAACTGCCAGCACTATATCATTTTTTAATCAAAGCAGTTTAATACAAAAAAGACTCTGAAACCATCATGCCTTTAAGTCTATAATTTAGTATGGCCTAAATTGTTTATTCATCATTATTATTTATTGTTTTGTCTGTCTTCAAAGCTATCATATTATTAACCCCTAGCACTTCCATGGCAGTCATCATCAATAGATCTCACAGCACTTTCCAAAACATGTATAAGATTCAATATAATTGCTAAAGACCAGCTTTTTAAACCTGAATTTAGAGGCCCTTCCACAATGGTATTTGCAGTAGAAATTATGCCCTCGTTTATGCCTGGGCAACTCCATCAAATTCAAGTGAGAGGTATTAATAAGAAAGTCCCCATTCTATTTAAAATTAAAAATATGAATCAATAATTCCTAAATCAGTGGGAGTTGCAAGTGCTCAAATACTCTCAAGATCAGGGCTAAAATGAGCTGTCGCTCAAATGTTTCAGTCTGGTAGATTATGTAGATATTGAGAATCCTCATGTCAGCATGCAGCACTTAAAAATGTTTTATGATAATCTTTAGAGCTCTTCTGATATTTTACTTAAAACAAAATATTGTAATTCTTGCTATCTTCTGTCTCCAAAAACTTGATGCATGAAAAAGCAGTGTCCTCAATGGATTTTGATGAGCCAGTGAGATTTGCAGCAAGATAAGGCAGAACACCAGCGGTAACTTGATTAAAATAAGACACCTGGGTAACAAAAAATTAAAAACTCAAAATTTGAACATGAGGGTCATTTTCTAAGAACTAGTATCAGCATCAATCGCTCAGTGTTAATACTAAAAAGCATGGTGAAGGCACTATTAAGTGGAAAATAATCACCTTTTAACAAGTGTATTAATGATCTTAATGTCCCTACATTGGCTAGTGTGACAGAGCAGGGGTGATACAGCAGGTTAAAGAGCTTGATGGAAGGGGAAAGAGGCAACTCTTGCAGAGAGAGTCAGCAATCCTGGCTATTTAGGGGCAGCTGAGACAGGGTGGCTGCAAAATCAATCAAGGCCCAGGTGAAACTAATTGGGGCTGCCTGGAGGCTTATTTAAGAACTCCCCGTGAGGGGGAGAGAGCTGAGAAGGAGTTTGGAGAGCTCTGAAAGAGTGGGGAGAGAATTGAGAAGGAGTTTGGAGAACTGAGAGAGTGGAGAGCCATGAAGGAGTTTTGGAGAGTAGAGGAGGAGCTTGGAGAGAGAAAGACACCGGAGGAGCCAAGAGAGCAGCATCGACCTTGTTAAAGACTACAGGGAGACAAATCTCAAACCAAGGCGAGTGAGCCATATACTGTGACTCCTAGACTGTGGGATAGTGGACTGAACAGGGGTCAGGGGCCCAGGAGTGGGACTGACTCTGCCACATGTGGTGCCAGGAGTGGGATATTTCGCTGCAGGTAAGACCTTGTAGCGGATCCACCCAAGACAGACTAGGCCACCCTAGTAAGACAGGAGAAAAAACAAAATGGAGGATGTAGTAAAGGCCCTCATACAAGCCACTGCAGCACAGCAAGAAGCTATCCGGGCTCAGATGGCTGCCCAGCAGGAGTCAGTATGACTACAGCAGGAAACTAACTAGCTGCTGATGAGCCAGGCTGCCCAGGATCGATCCACCTTGCAGGAGGTAATAATGCAGATGAAGGCTCTGACTGCTCAGGTGCATGGCTCAGAGCACGGTCTCTGCGGGCCAGCAGTTTCCTCCAGAAAATGACAAAGGAGGACGATGTGGAGGCGTACCTCCTGGCATTTGAGAGGACAGCCCTGCGGGAAGGTTGGCCCCGAGCCCAGTATCCTGGCCCCATTTCTGTGTGGTGAGGCCCAGAAGGTCTATTTCAACATGCCGGAGGAGGCTGCCACTGAGTATTCCCAGCTGAAGGCTGAGATCCTTGCCAGGTCGGGAGTAACCACTGCTATCAGAGCTCAAAGGTTCCATGAGTGGCGATATGGGGAGGGCAGAGCACCAAGGGCACAACTGTTTGACCTGATCCACTTAGCCCGAAAATGGTTGCAGCTGGAGACCTACAGCCTGGAGAAGATTGTGGAAATTATTGTCCTGGACCAGTTTATGAGGGGCCTACCAACCAATCTGTGAGCCTGGTCAGCCAGAATGAACCCTCATATGACGACATGGTAGCCCTCGTGGAAAGACAATTAATGACTAAAGGACTCTTGCAACCCCTCAGCAAAGAAGTCCGGAGAGACAAGAGATTTGGACTAGCCCCAAAGGCCTGTGGCTCTGAACCCTCAAGTGGCTGGGGAAGAGGGAGACAGAGCGGCCAGAGGCTGTAAAGGGACTTGGGGACCGGGGGCAGGAAGGTCAGGGGGTAAAACCTAGTAGCCCAAGAAATAGGAGGATGTCTTGGGCAGGGTATCGATGCTATGCATGCGGGGAGATTGGGCATAAAGCGGCACACTGTCCAAACGTAACAGAACCCATGCAGTGTGACCTAGGAGACCTGGGAGGCCCCTGCAATCTCATAAATTTGGCAGGCATAGCAATGGCCCTGCCCCCCCCCCCCCCCCCCCCCCCAATCTGTACACCCGACCGGTTAAGATGAATGGAATAGAGACCACAGCCTTGGTGGACTCAGGGAGCGCCATCACATCGGTCTCCAGGCAGCTGATGGAACCAGACCAGCTGACCCATGCCAAGCGCACAGGGATCTCTTGTGTCCATGGAGATGTCAATTATTACCCTGTTGTCCCTGTACAAATAGAGATCCAGGGGAATGTCACAATGGTTGCAGTGGGGGTAGTTCCAAGGCTCCCATACCCAGTTGTGATTGGGTGGGACTTCCCTGGATTTAGTGACCTGCTCCCTACAAGTGAGGGAAAGGAAGAGAGTCCCCTCCCAAGTTTTCACGAATTTTCCCAGGACCTATTTTCTGAGCCTGGGAAACCCCGGAAATCAAAGCGGGAAAGGAGGGCAGCCAAGAAACTGGATACTTGAATTCTGACCCAGAACCTAAGGCAGGCCCTGGCCGGGGGGGAAACTGAGCCAACTGATAATGAAGCACTGAGAGAGGTAAATGAGCCTGAGGCTGGGCCTAGCTCCGCAGGGTCTCCTGGGATGGATGAGGCCGAAGGTTCCCCAGAGCCCAGGCAGGTAGAGCCCTCGCTTGAAAATTTTGGTACAGGACCAGGCCAATGACCCGCTGTATCAAAACATTCGTAAAGAGGTAGTTGAAGTAAACGGGATCCCCATAGAAGGAAGGCTCAAGGGCACTAGACCCTATTACATTATCAAGAGGAATCTACTGTACCTAGTGTTGCCAGGCCCAGGACAGGAAGTGGAACAGCTCTTGGTGCCTCAGAATCACCGGCGAGCCATGCTGGACCTAGCACACAGTAATTTATTTGGGGGTCACCTAGGAGTTGAGAAGACCCTAGATCGGATTTTACGAAGGTTCTACTGGCCTGGGGTATATATGGAGGTTCGGCAGTATTGTGCCTCTTGCCCCGAATGCCAGCTTCGTGGGCCCCAGCTGCACTTGAGAGCCCTACTGATACCCCTACCTATTATTGAGGTCCCTTTTGAATGCATCGCTATGGACCTAGTGGGCCCATTAGAAAAGTCAGCCCGAGGACACCGGAACATATTAGTGGTCCTGGACTACGCCACCCGATACCCTGAGGCAGTACCCCTGAGAAATACCCATTCTAAGACAATAGCAAGGGAGTTAGTTCAAATCTTCTCGAGGGTGGGGATACCCAAGGAGATCCTAACTGATCACTCCCTTTGTATCTTAAGTTAATGAAGGACCTGTGTGCACTACTCCACATACGGGCTCTGAGGACGTCAGTATACCACCCGTAGACGGATGGCCTCGTTAAGCAGTTCAACCGCACCCTCAAGGACATGATCCGGAAGGTAGTGAGTCGGGACAGGAAAGATTGGGATGTCCTACTCCCATATCTCATGTTTGCCATTCAAGAAGTACCACAGGCGTCCACAGGTTTTTCCCCATTTGAACTGCTATATGAGCAAAACCCTCGGGGCCTTCTAGACCTTGCCAAAGAGATCTGGGAGGAGCAGACAAACCACGGACGCAATATTGTAGAGCATGTCCTGCAGATGAAGGACAGGATCGCATGGATAACCCCCATTGTAAGAGAGCACCAAGAAAAAGCCCAGCAGGCCCAGCAAACCGACTACAACTGTCGGGCGACGGTCCGGAAATTCCAGGTGGGCGATTGGGTAGTGGTGCTGGTCCCGACAGCAGAGAGCAAGCTCCTTGCCAGGTGGCAGGGACCCTATGAAGTGGTTGAGGTCATAGGGGAGGTAGATTATAAGGTGCGGCAGCCGGAAACTGGAACAAATCTACCATGTTAATCTGCTCAAACCATGGCGAGACAGGGAGGTGGAGCTGGCCGCCCTGGGGGCAGCAATACTGAATGAAAGCCAACAGGAATCTCCCCAGAATTAACCCCGGGCCAGAGGGCAGAGGTTCTTGCAATGCTGAAGCAACACTCAGATGTGTTCTCAACAGAGCCTGGCCGGACCACTGAAGTTGAGCACCATATAGTCACGGACCCATAAGAGTGAATGTCAGGCCCTACTGAATCCCAGAAGCAAAGCGAAAGGAGGTAAAAAAAGAAGTAAGGAAAATGCTAGAACTAGGTGTCATTGAGGAATCCCACAGCCAATGGTCCAGCTCCCATTGTCTTAGTGCCTAAACCTGACGGCAGCCTCCTTTTTTGCAATGATTTCCGGAAGTTGAATGAAGTGTCAAAGTTTGATGCATACCCCATGCCACGAATAGATGAGCTCATTGATCAGCTGGGAAAGGCTCAGTTTTTGTCCACCCTCGACCTGACCAAGGGGTACTGGCGAATTCCGTTGGCCAGGGAAGCCAGAGAGAAGACAGCCTTTGCCACCCCCGAAGGCCTATATCAGTACACCGTCCTCCCGTTTGGATTACATGGGGCCCCTGCAACTTTCCAGCGACTTATGGACAAGCTACTGCGCCCTCACCGTACATATGCGGCTGCTTATCTTGATGATGTCATCATCCACACCCCGGACTGGGACACACATTTAGGGAAGGTGGTGGCTGTACTAGACACCTTAAGGGAAGCTGGCCTGACCGCAAACGCGGCAAAATGTACAATAGGACTAGCAGAGGCCAAATACCTGGGGTACATACTAGGGAGAGGCTTAGTGAAACCCCAGTTGAATAAAGTGGCTGCAATACAGAACTGGCCTCAACCTGTACGTAAGAAACAGGTCCGGGCATTCTTGGGACTAGTGGGGTATTACTGGAGGTTTATCCCCCATTTTGCTTCAAGGGCATGTCCTCTGACAGACTTAATGAGAGCCCAGGGCCCGGATGTGGTGAAATGGACCCCAGCAGCAGATGACGCATTCAAAGACTTAAAATCAGCCCTGTGCAGTGACCCAGTGCTCATAGCCCCAGATTTTGAGAGAGAATTGGTACTACAGACCGACTCCTCGGAAGTCGGATTAGGTGCGGTACTGTCCCAAATGGTCGGAGAAGAAGAGCATCCTGTAGTATACCTAAGTCGGAAGCTCCTCCCAAGGGAACGAAACTATGCTATCGTGGAGAAGGAGTGCCTTGCAGTAAAGTGGGCCATGGAGAGCCTACGATACTACCTGCTCAGAAGACAATTCACTCTCGTCACAGATCACGCGCCCCTACAATGGATGCACCAGACTAAAGACAGGAATGCAAGAGTAACACGGTGGTTCCTGTCCCTACAACCATTCCACTTCCAAGTGAAACATAGGGCCGGAGCCAAGCACGGCAACGTCGACGGCTTATCGAGGGTGCACTGCCTGCCGTCCCAAGTAGCCCAACCCCATAATGTTGAGCAGGGGAGGGGGATATGTGACAGAGCAGGGGTGATACAGCAGGTTAAAGAGCTTGATGGAAGGGGAAAGAGGTAGCTCTTGCAGAGAGAGTCAGCAATCCTGGCTAATTAGGGGCAGCTGAGACAGGGCGGCTGCAAAATCAATTAAGGCCCAGGTGAAACTAATTGGGGCTGCCTGGAGGCCTATTTAAGAACTCTCCCTGTGGGTGAGGGGGAGAGAGCTGAGAAGGAGTTTGGAGAGCTGTGAAAGAGCGTGGAGAGAATTGAGAAGGAGGTTGGAGAACTGAGAGAGTTTGGGGAGCTGTGAAGGAGTTTTGGAGAGTGGAGGAGGAGTTTGGAGAGAGACAGACACCGGAGGAGCCAAGAGACCAGCATCGACCTTGTTAAAGACGACAGGGAGACGACGAATCTCAAACCAAGGCGAGTGAGCCATATACTGTGACTCCTAGACTGTGGGACAGTGGGCTGAACAGGGGTCAGGGGCCCAGGAGTGGGACCGACCCTGCCACACTAGCTACTCAGATACTTGCTTAAATGTATACACCAGTTGTAGCAGAGAGCAGAATTTGGTCCATTATCTCTAACTCGTAAATACATTTGTTTTAGTACCACAAATATTGGCAAAAAAATGACTCCTTAGACCAGTTAAGAAATATTTTCAGAAGAGTATGTTCCTATAGAGTAACCTTCCCTTCAAAGTGTACACAGACATTCTTTATTCTCAAAGTCTGTCATACTTACAATTTAACATCTTAAAATTCACAGGAATTCAAGTGTTTAAGCACATTTGGAAATCAAGTGATTTCTTCCTTTGTGCCATTGGCCTGTTTCAGATAGTGATTATCATTGAGATTTTAGCACATGTATTGTGGAAGAGACAGCAGATACTACTGTGATTCGTAAAGTTGCTTACTGTACAGGAGTTGTCGCCATCACTCTGGATCAGGAATCCTGCAGATCGGATTTCATTTCTGCAATGGTTTGGAGAAGGTGGCACAGATGTCAGGGTAACTGACCTCACCGCTATTATGTAAGGGTCACTGTAGGGAGAGAAAAACAAAGTTTTAGGACAATAACCACAATTCTAACCAAAGTTCCTTCTAAGCTGCTATGTTCTGAGCCCCGTGCAGAGGTTCAAAGCTCCTCGCGCAGGCAGAGAGATCAGCTGATCGTCAGGGACAGGGCCTCAGTAAACAGCAGCTAAATGCTGCCTGCTGCATGCTTGAAACAGAAGACAATCAGCTGAGATAAGCAGGGAATGAGTGGCTGGGAGGTGGGAGAAAGTAATTAATTGGCTTGGGGGAAACTAAGTAGGTTGTATTTGCCTACTTTATTGATAAGAATATCATGAGAGACCGTATCAAAGTACCTTTACTAAAGTATCAAAATACCTGATATTGACCATATCAAAATACCTTTACTAAAGTCTAGGTATACCACGTCTACCGCTTATCCACAAGACTTGTTACCCTATCCAAGAAAGCTATCAGATTGGTTTGACATGATTTGTTCTTTACAAATCCATGCTGGCTGTTACCAATCACTTTATTATCTTCCAGGTGTTTGCAGATGAATTCCTTAATTACTTGCTCCATTATCTTTCCTGGCACAGAAGTTAAACTGACTGTTCTGTAGTTTCCTAGGTTGTTCTTATTTCCCTTTTTATAGATGGGCACTATATTTGCCCTTCTCCAGTCTTCTGGAATCTCTCCTGTCTTCCATGATTTTTTAAAGATACCTCCTCTATCAGCTCCTTGAGTATTCTAGGATGCATTTCATCAGGCCCTGGTGACTTGCAGACATCTAACTTTTCTAAGTGATTTTTAACTTGTTCTTTTTTTATTTTATCTTCTAAACCTACCCCCTTCCCACTAACATTCACTGTGTTAAGCATTCCTTCATCAGACTTCTTGGTGAAGACCGAAACAAAGAAGTCATTAAGCATCTCTGCCATTTCCAAGTTTCTTGTTACTGTTTCTCCCTCTTCATTGAGCAGTGGGCCTACCCTGTCCTTGGTCTTCCTCTTGCTTCTAATATATTTATAGAAAGTCTTCTTGTTTCCTGTTATGTTTGTAGCTGGTTTGAGCTCGTTTTGTGCCTTTGCCTTTCTAATCTTGCCCCTGCATTCCTGTATTGTTTGCTTTTATTCATCCTTTGTTGTTTGTAATTTGGGTGAGGTTGTGGTGAGTCACCGGGCAAGAGGGTGTTGGCATGGGCTGTTGGGGTCAGAGGTTAAAGGGTCAAAGGGCATGGGGCATTGGGATGGGGGGTCAAAGGGTCTTAGGCTCTGGGAAGCAGGGGGCTGGGTTGGGGCTAGATGATCAGGTAACACCATATTTGCATATTCATTATTTGCATAATGAATATGCAAATAAAATGTTACTGGTCTGCCAAAAGTTTGTGAATGGGTTTGCTGGTGCCTGGCATAAAAAAGGTTGGGAAGCACTGCTATATGCATGCAGATGCAAAGTTTCTGAACAGCAATGGAAGAAACATGACCAAGGATATAAAACAATGACTAGCATTCAATATCAAATGGTCTTATTTGAAGAATCTCATCATACTAGAACAAGGAGGCCTTCGATGAAAGTGAAAGAAAATAAATGTAAAACTGTTCAAAAGATTAACAAAAAGCAGATTACTGGTGGAACTTACTGCCACAAGGTGTCACTGAGTCCAAGAAAATAGCAGGTTTCCAAAAAGGCTCTGTCGTTTAGATGGATAGTAGAAACTTCCAAAGTTACATTAGATAGATAGGCTAATAAAATACATGAACCTTCATGCTTCAGACCAGAAACCAATTTTTACTTGCCTGAGGTTAGGAAGAAAATTAGGAACAGAATCCTCCTCTTTCAAACTATCCATTTCAGGGGATTCTAGCACTTTCTGGTACCAGACACTACTGACCATTGTCAAAGACAGAACACTGAACACCTTGTGTGCTAATATTTATGCTTCTAACCTGTTCCTACATTACGTCTTTGAAGAAATCAGATGTCCATCCAGATTCCTGTATGATGCAATAATTTCTTCACAAAGTTCACTATTCTTGGGCCTGCCTTCTATATGTGCATAGAAATCAAGAATTATAGTGCCGCAGGTTTAGCATCAGTCAAACTTGAAATGCTTGTACTCACCCAGTCTTACAGGGGTGTCTTCTCGACACAAGAACTACAAAATCTTTGGGGTTATCGCCATTCACTGATGGAGATGTAATGTGATAGATCTTCTCATCTTCATTCACATTCTCTATGACCTCACATGTTCTGCAAGTACATTTAACATCCATAACCAGGACAGCTCAGCACCTGAAATGCTCAATAAGCTCTCTCTAGAAACATTGCAACAGAAAGAACACCTTACCATCTTAATGTAGGCTGTTCTGTTTTTCTTCATATTACTCAGGAAGAGTTAAAACTAAGCTGGAAACCAGGTTGCAGGTCAGTTTGGCTTGTGCTACCACTAACATTACTTTTCCGCAAAAGGGGGACCAACAGCAAGTTCTCAAAGAATGTGGACATAATGAAAGAGTGAAATGTGGGCATAATGAAAGAGCCTTCTTTGCAACTCCTCACCTGAAACTACTTTTCAATGGCTCTGCCTCCATTTTTTCTAAAATACAACCGCTCTCTGAGTTACGAACAAGTTACGGACCAACACTTGGTCTGTAACTCGAACTGTTTGTAACTCGGATCCCATTGAGTTACACGCGACCGCGCTGTTCTTAAGCGCGGGTCACGTTCGTAACTCGGGGAGCGGCTGTAATCCAGTAAAGCTCCAGGCCTGGATGTGTTGGAGAAAAGTAGTACAAGCAACTCTCTTAGATAGTGTCAGGTCTGCTCCTCATTCTCTGAAGCTGGGAGTGTCAAAGGGCAGAAACTGGGAGCCTCAGCTCCACCCCTTCTTCACATCTGAAGCAAGGAGTAGCGGTTAAGCTTTGGTGCCGCCTACCCCCTGCCCCAGTCTGAAGCTGGCAGTGAGTGGGCTAGAAGCATGAAGTTCCAATGCCCCTGGCCTGAAGCTGGGAGTGACCAAGAGCTGAAGCTTTGAGCCCCAGTGCACCCTGCAGGCAGAAGCCCTGAGGCCAGGGGTAGAGTTGGGATGGATAGAAGGAGGGTGTTCCCCCAAACTGCCCTATGTAAAGTGGGGCAGTCCCAAGCATAGCTCCACCCTCATCTTCCTCCTCATCTCCCCCAGTCCCCTCAGGCCCTGCTCTCTGGCCAGGTTGTAAGTGGGAAGCTGGAGCCAGGCAGTGCTGGGCAGCTAGTCGTTTGGCCCTGGGAAGCTGTGGAGCAGGCAGTTGTAACATTCCCCCATCTGTGCTGCTGAGGGTGCCTGAGGTGGTAGCTACTCCTCAGCGCCCAGACCCCTTTGCCTGTTCATGTAGCTGCTAAGAGCTACCTGGGTTGGGAAACTTTGGGGTGGCACAGCCTTCAGGGAGCAGCCATCGCAGGGGGAGCCCTCCTGCCAGCCCCTATCTACATCCTCCTGCATCCTGAGCTATGCCCCGACTGCAGACAGCCCATAGCTACTCCCTCCCTGCACCCTAAACTACACCCCTCACTGCACACAGCCCTTAGGTATCCTCTTCCTACACCAATCCCTCTTCCAACACACACAGCCCTTAACTACATCCCCTCCCTGCACCTTAAGCTACACCCCTCATTGCACATAGCTCCTAGCAACCCGAGCTACACTGCACACAGCCCCTAAACTACTCCTTATCTGCATCTTTAAACTACACCCCTCATTGCACATAGCCCCTAGCTACCCAACCTCCCTGCCAGCATACAACCCCACTACTCCTTTCCCTGCACCCTGAACTATGCTTCTCATGGCAAAAAAATTTCTAATACCCCCCCTCCCTGAACACTGAGCTACCCTCCCCCCCCCGCTCAAACACAACCCCCTAGTCCTGCCTGCAACCTGAATGACATCTCTCACAGCATGGAGCCACTAGCTACCACCCTGCTGGCACAATTACTAGCAACTCCCGTTAGCAATCTGAACTACACCCATCACTGCACAGCCCCTAACTACCCTCTCCCTGCGTTCTGACCAAGCCCCCCATCCACATATAGCACCTAAGTATTCCCTCCCAGTACCCCGCACTGCACAATCACTAGTCACCCTCTCTTGAAACCTAAACTACAGCCCTCACTGCAAACACTCTCTAGTACTCCCTCCGTGCACCCTGAGCTATGCCACCTGCTCACACACAGCCCTTAGGTAAGCCTTCCTGCAACCTGAACTACCCTTGCCCACACCCAACAACTACCTCCTCTCTGCACCGAGTTACCCCCTGCATGCTCACACAAAACCCCTCTCACTGCACATGGCCCCCAACTACCCACTCCTTGCTCTCCAAGCTACCCCCACCTGCACACAGCCCCTAACATCCCCCCTTGTACCCTGACCTACACTCCTGCCCCCAACCTCATTTTCTCCCCTCTCTACACCCTGAGGTACACCCCTCACTGCACACAGCCCCTAACTATGCCTTCCCCGTACTCTGAGCGAACCCCTGCCCACATGCAGCTCCCTACTTATTCACTCCCTGCAACCTGAGCTACCCCCCCCACACACACACACACCCTATCTTACTGCACACAGTCCCTAATTACTCCCTGCCCTGCATGATTTACAAACTTCTTGAACTGAGCCTCTGCTTTGAGTTATATTTTTTGTGTGTCCCCTGTGGGTAGTCTGCTGAGGTGAATCAGGGAGTGGAAGTGGTACTCCCTCCCTGGATTGCATTGTGCAGAGCTGGCCTGAGCCCCACTGACTTTTGCTCCCTGCCCAAAATAACAGGCAACAACTATGTCCAAGGCCTCCCGCTCTTCCACCAGCCTGGAGCCCCGAGTTGTCCATGAATCCCTTCCCCGACCTCTGCTGGGCCCTGGAATTTTTACAGCATGTCAAGAGCAGTCTCAAAGAGAAAAAGGGCTGACAACCTCCATTCTAAAGAACAACCCTTCTGCCTGCAATGCTGCATGCTATGTCCCTGGAGCTCTGTGGGTCTCCAGACACTCAAAACTTGAATCTATTTCAGTCTTTTTAGATGCAGAAAGAGCATGTGACAAAGCGCCTTGGAACATTCCCTTTGATGTTTTGCATAAATTTGGATGAGATGATGTATTATTCCTCCAGTGGCTCAAAATGTTATACTCTCCTCCTAAAGCATCTCTACTAGTGCTTAATCAAAGTTGCCGAGTGCTCTGTTTAGGAACAGCCACCTGCCAGGGTATAATTACTTGCTCTCTGCTGAGAGCCACCAGACGCTTACCTTAGCAATATACTTTATTTCCACATATTCAATATAAAAACATAACCCTTAAATCTGCTCTTTACACAGACAATATTTTTTGCTTCATTTCTACTCCTAAAGCCCAAGCACTGTGGAGGAAACAGACCATTTTTGCCAGGCCTTGGAGCTATAGTTATAAGAAATGTGAAGCTCTGGATATAGAGGTTGAACCTCTCTAAACATTGGACCATGGATGTTCCAGGACCAAAGTCCCAGTGGAGGGCTGGCAACTGGGAGCCCTGTGGTCTGGCAGGGCAGTGGGCTGCTGGCAGAGAGCTGCCAGAGGGGCTGGGATCCTTGTGTGCCCCTTCAGGGCCAGGTGGAGGGGCTGGGAAGCCCAATGGGGCTGGCTGGTGGCTGGGCCAGGGCTGGGGGAGCTGATAGCAGGGGGCCAGGAATGACCTACCCTGAGGGGGCCAAATCCCTCATCTAGGACAAGTCAGGTTCAGAGAGTGCCAGATCAGGGAAGTCCAGCCTATATTGCCACATATGCCTTTCACGTATCTTCAGACTTTCCTCTTCGTTGGACCCAAAACTCATCCAGGTAAGCCTGCATGGCCCCTCAAAGCACCACTTGGAGCATAATCAGAACATTTATTCTCTGATGAAAACCTTTAAAGATACAATGAATCACTTGAAAACCCTTTCCTTTTCCTTAAGTGCATGTATATACCGAATTAAAATGGTACCACATCCACCTATTTTATATAATCTCACATTATTTCCTACTCTATTCTCTGTGAGGGATATTAAGAAAAAACAAAGAACTCAGAGTTTAGTTAGATAAGAATTGACTCAAGAATTATGCTAAAAAACGTAAAACTTTTTTTGGCATTTAGGAGGCTATGACTTTAAGCTTGGACTTTACATTCTGCTGGGTCACACTGTGAATTGGTCATACACCATAAACTTGTTTAATTAGAGCAGACTATGGCTGAGTGAATCGCTCTGCCTTGTTTCTTACATTGTGAATATACATTATTGCCTCTACAATTAAAGCTGAACCTTTACTATTAGGGATGTAATGGTTTAGCCGGTTAACTGGTTAACCAGTAAACATTGCCTTACTGGCATGCTTACTGGGGTAGGTGGTTAACCAGCACCCAGCCTGGCCAGGCCCATCCCATGCCTAGCCCAGCCTGACCGGAGAAGCCAGGCCCACTGTGCTGTGGGTGAAAGCTGCTCCAGCAGCCCTACCCCCACTGCCTGTGGTGCAGTGGGCAATTAACCGGTTAAATCTATAGTTTAACCAGTTAACAATTTACATGGCATTTTACATCTCTATTTACTATATACCAGGTTTAGGGCATGGAGACTTGCTCACTCCCATATATGGCCCAGCCCCCTCTCTTCTCAATTCATGGCAATCCAAATTTTAATCCAGAAGAAAGGTATTTACATTACAAGTGGTAGCATCTAAAATGAGTAGTTAGCAGGAGAGTCAAACAGTGCTAGGAAAAATACCAAGCTGCTCTTACAAGTAATGTTTGTCCCATTGCTTGCGGAGTCGGAAATCAGACAAAAGGATGAAAGCTAGATTTGATGGTATCTTCACTTGCATTTCTACCTTGACAGACAAGATGTCACTCTCTTCATGTGTGAATATTTTTATCTGAAACGAATAGCATTTTAAAAATACAGAATGAAGAACATAAATGGACAACTTCAGCAGATTTTCACTTGGCAAGAGAACTTGCAATATGTCTGACAGGCAGCGAGATGCAGATGAGTATTCAAAGTTAGTTTCAAAATCATTTTTACATTAAAAAGTATACATTTAGGAGAAAAAAGATAATACAGTACATGATGGTGCAATATAGTACTAATGGGTTTAATTGCATAAATTGGGAGAAAGTGAATTGTCCATGCATGATGAAGACATGAACCATACGCATCAATAGCCTCGCTGTTGCTTCAATCATCATGCATTCTGCATAAACTAGATATTTCACTGAAAAGGTGTTTCACAAATGTTTGGAGAGTTTTACATTTTGGGGAATTTCTCTCCCTCTGAAGCGAAACCAACAACACAGAGCTCATGGTGACATGGGAGCCCAATTCCTGTGTGATTTCCATAAACATTGTGACAGTTGACACCTTTTTCTGGTACAGAAAAAAAAAAAGCCTCTTCATTAAGGCCCCCAGATGCTTAGGTTACCTATTCAAAACAAAAGGCCAACTCCTGGCCCTCCTTTGAAATCTCTTATGTTCCGTCCAAGTGCAGGGATGTAGGATATTGAATTTAAAACTCATGACATTTTTTTTATATCTAGAAAAGCCATTATTAACTCAGAATTCCATCTTGTCCATCCTGGGCCTTGACCAGATAAAAATATTGTAAATATTGAGGGAGGGCTATTGGAAGCTTCTCAGAAGTTTGCTTTTAGAATAAAACCTAAGGGAGACAGTTTAGTGGGCAGGGAGCAGATGATGTGTTGCTTCAATTTATTACTATCCTTCTCATATATGTGGTGAATATCAACACATAATGGCCAAGATTTTCAAAAGTGACTAGTAATTTTGGATTATTTATTTTTCTAGAAGATTTGTCTTACTGGAGCAGTGACCCACCTAAGTCTCTTTTTAACTCCCATCATTAACAGTTGGAGGCTGGTCCTGAAACATCCATCTGTTTCACAAATTTTTTATTTTTCTATTAATCCTTATTATTAACTCTGGAGGTTTCATTTCTCTCTGTGTTGAGAAATTATTTCCACACCACCACTTCCAAAACATATTTCTGCCTAGTTTATTAGGTATTGTATTAAAATTACATCTCAAACTGTCTCTTGTTTGCACAATGCCTTCATTTGGTCATTTTGAGAATAAATGGGATGACTCGGTAAGTAAGCATATCTGTAAGTCTTTTCAGGATTCGAGCCTTAGTGTGTTGTATAAAAGTTATATTATAGTACAGATAAGAATAAATGCCATTAATCCTAAACACTCTCTCCTACTAAAATTTTAATCTGATGAAGTAATTTGCTTCCTGCCTCCTGAGTAGATTTAACAGATTTTTATTTCCGGTGATGTAAGATTCATGAGTATTACAGTATGTGTTGCTCATGCATGACATGTCAGAGTTAATTATCTGTTGGCTTACTGAACCTTTACCAAACAGCATAGATCTGTATGTTTTTATATTTTATATATATATTCACATTTGTGAACAGAACACAATTATAACAATCTTCAATATAAGGTTTTAGCAAGCCATACCTGGAAACGTAGGCCTTGCTTATAGACCAATGCTTATAGACCAATGGTCTAATTTGCTAAATCACAAGATGGGATACAGGTGCGGTATTTTAAAGCAGGGGTGTGCAACCCGTGGGTCGCGACCCCCTTGGAGGTTGCAGCTGCTTTCCTGGGGGGGGGGGGTGTCACAGCGCTTAGATCCGGCCGGCCGCTTTTCCTGGCCTCCTGGGCTGGCGCCCGATGTACACACGGTGGGGTAGGGGAGTGGCAAGAGAGCGGCCCAACAATTAATTTTTTTTTTTTTTGCTCAACCAAATTTGGCGGCCCCCCCCATGGGGGTCGCAAATGAAAAAAGGTTGTGCACCACTGTTTTAAACCACCAAATCAGACAGTAGCTTTTTAAAAATCTATCTGTAATATATAGACAAAAAAAAGTTATCATGGGGATTAGCATTGGGGACATATGCTAGAGGTTTTATGCCAGCATTAGTAAAAAAGCATCCTTAGAATTTATAAACTTTGTTACATAAAAATATTCAGAGTAATTCTATACTAGAACTCATTCTGATTGACAGGATAGGATCCTGTGGAAAAAGTAGTATGGAAGAATGTAATTAAAGACAGTATCATGTAACAAATATACACAAGGGGAGAGGCAAATTAAGATTATACCAGTAACCTTAACTCTGGCATTTCATAACTTTTGAGTCATCTAATTTGCAACTTTAATGTTCTATAGATTCTTATACTTCTCTCCTCAATTTAGTATATGAGGGTGGGACCCATACAGGTAAAATTAGTGGGCATTAGACATTTATTACATTGGGGAGGTCACAAAGCTATTTAGGCACCTAATTGCCATGAATGTCAGTGGGGAGTTAGATACCTAGCTACCTTTTTGAATACCAACCTGGGCACCTTCCATTAGTGTATTAAGCCACATGGCTAATACCTGACATGCATTGTTTGTTCTCATCTCATCCTCTCATCAGAGGAGACCTGTGTGTGCAGTGGAGAATTTTGTTCCAGTAAGGTTTTGCTTTTGTTTTTCTTTAAATATACGTATTGGTCTGGGTTTGTATTAGAGCTGTCCACACAGTGTGTGACTGCAGCAGGCCAGTGTTCTGCATATTCACACCCCATCCATCACCTTGTGGACATGTCCTTAGCGAAACCAGGTGGAAGAAGTACTTAAACTAAATGTTTACTCTGTTAGGAATATGTACTGTGTCTTTAAGAGCACACGTTAGAGGGAAATATACTGGAGTTAGCAAGAACTGGTATCTTGGAGGCAATCTAATGGCAGGTTCATCTGACACAGCTGGGAGCTCATGACTCTCTTTTAATTTAGTAAACTGAATTTTAATTCTTTAATTCTTAAAAGTCGTAGAAATTCTCGTTATGAATTCACAAGGCAATTGCTCCCAAAGCAGGCCATGGGCCCCCTTTTGGAAAGCTGCTAGCAGGCCTGCACCACTGTGTTTACCTTGGACATGGAGCCTCGCAGCTCCCATTGGCTCACGTTCACCGTTTCCTGCCAAGGGGAGCTGTGGGAAGCAGTGGCTGGGGCCACGCAACTTCCTGTGGCTCCCCTTCGCTGGAAACAGTGAACCAGAGCCACCTGGAGCTGAGAGGCTTCCTGGTTAAGTAAACAAAGCAGCGCGGGCCCGCTAGCAGCTTTCCCAAAGCAGGCCCACAGCACACTTTGTGAAACACTGCAATAGATGATACTAATGGGATAGAAGAGAAGACAGAGCAAAGAGGACTGTGGTGAAAGAGCAAAGGGGTCATCATGAAGAGGGAAAAACTAAAAGCCCCTAAAGAGTTGAAACTCTCAGGTAATTCAGTGGACTCCTGGAAAGTATTCAAACAGAGTTTTGATATATAAGTGCAAATAGCTAGGGTTGCCAGGTGTCCAGTTTTGAACTAGACAGTCCAGTATTTGAGCTTTCTGTTTAGGAAACAAATTGAGAAAATATAAATGAGAAAATGTAAATGTCTGGTATTTTCTAAATATGATGTAAAGTATATTGTGATGTAATGTCAAGTGTGTCCAGTATTTTTGTTGAAATCATCTGTCAACCCTACAAATAGCTGCTTCTGGTGAGAAAGACCAGAAGGAAATAGCAATCTCCTGGAACATTTCAGGACTTGCGGCTGTAGATGTCTTTAATTCAGCAATTCTCAGACTGTGGGTCTGAACCTCAAAGTGGATCACGACTCTGTTTTAATGGGGTTGCCATGGGCTGGCATTACCTTGTTACAGGGAGGGCCTCAGGTCACAGGCCCTCCACTAGGGACTGAAGCCTATGGGATTAGGTTCTGGCACCTTTACCAAGACTGATTTGACTCTGGCTCTGGCCTTGGCCCCCCCCCCTGCCAGGGGTGGCAGAGTTCGGGCAGGCTCTGACTTTGGTCCCCATTCCTGGGGTCATGTAGCAATTTTTGTTATCAGAAGAGTCATGGTGCAGAATTTTGAGAACTCCTGCTTTAAGAGCATGCAACTAAGTCAGGCAGACAGTATATTATGACACAATTTTGCAGAAATTTGAGGAATACTGTATACCTTAAAAGAGTGAAACATCTGAAAGGTATATGTTTCACTTAAGAAGACAGAGTATCCTTTGAAGAATTACAGTAGACAAGGTTGCCACTGTAAACCAACCATTGGGCTTAACTACTACTTTGGGCTCCAGCCACCAGGCAGGAGATGCTGCCTCCCACTCACAGAGAATTTAATTTTTTTCTTTTCCTTTCCTAATCAGAAATAAACCAAATTTTGAAATATCAAAATTGCTCATGGAAACAGCATACCCTTTGTTTGCCCAGTTCTAATGATGAGCAAGATCTGCCCCTCCAAATGTTACTGAGCTTGGCATGCAACTATTCCACAATTCTGTACTTACATTATCCAGAGTGCTCGTTATTTCCCATCCACATTTTGATGCTAGCACTGTCAGTGTAGCTACATTGCTATAACTCAAGTATGCCTGAAATGTAAAATGTAAGGGTATATAAAAAATGTAAAATGAAAGGGTGATATAAAAGAGAACCATAGTTACTCCCAGAATCACAAACCAGGCAAATGTGTTTTTCCTCCTTAACTGGTTTTCTTCCAGAAACCCATCCTGTGGGTTCTGAATTAAACACTTTTAATAGCTAGATTATGTTTTCATGTGGCTGATGGCAAAAGAACCCTAATTAAAAACACTAATTTGGATTTCTTTGATGGCTAAAATAGAGCAAAACCACCCTCAACTGCCAGAGAGACAATACTTCTCACCTTGGAGGGTATTAAATTAATGGTATACATAATTTTTTTTATAAGTAATTAAAATCTGCTAGCAAATTAACATCTTCACTATTGTCAGATTGTGTGCATATTTTGGCAGCTGATTGCAAAGAGAAGGTGCAATCACAGGAGTGGATGCTTATTACTTGTGTTTGACAAGACTGGACATTTCCTGGATGGAGCTGACATTTAGAAGTGATAAAAAGAAAACAATCAATGCAAGAATCTTTAAAGACACATATCTACTTAATCTTAAACAATTCTGGATCATTCTTTTTGTTAAGAACTACTGTCTGTTTATATTTACTTTCTTGCAGGAAAAATCTCCTATATCCATAGAATTCAAACTTTGATGGCTCTGCCACAGTTAATGGCATTCATTTCTCACATTATACATACTTAATTATTATAAGAACATAAGAACATAAGAATGGCCATACTGGGTCAGACCAAAGGTCCATCGAGCCCAGCATCCCATCTGCCGACGGTGGCCAATGCCAGGTGCCCCAGAGAAGGAGAACAGAAGACAATGATCAAGTGATTTATCTCCTGCCATCCATCTCCTGCCCTTGTTATGAAGGCTAGGGCACCATACTTTATCCCTGGCTAATAGCCATTTATGGACCTAACCTGCAAAAATTTATCAAGCTCTTTTTTAAACCCTAATAGAGTCCTGGCCTTCACAGCCTCCTCGGGCAAGGAGTTCCACAGGTTGACTGTGCGCTGTGTGAAGAAAAATTTCCTTTTATTAGTTTTGAACCTACTACCCATCAATTTCATTTGGTGTCCCCTAGTTCTTGTATTATGGGAAAAGGTAAATAATTTTTCTATAATCACTTTCTCCACACCATTCATGATTTTATATACCTCTATCATATCGCCCCCTCAATCGCCTTTTTTCCAAACTGAAAAGTCCCAGTCTCTCTAGCCTCTCCCCATATGGGACCCTTTCCAAGCCCCTAATCATCTTAGTCGCCCTTTTCTGAACCTTTTCTAATGCCAATATATCTTTTTTGAGGTGAGGAGACCACATCTGCACGCAGTACTCGAGATGTGGGCGTACCATAGTTTTATATAGGGGAAGTATGATATCTTTTGTCTTATTATCTATCCCTTTTTTAATAATTCCTAACATCCTATTTGCCTTACTAACTGCCGCTGCACACTGCGTGGATGTCTTCATAGAACTATCCACTATAACTCCAAGATCCCTTTCCTGATCTGTCGTAGCTAAATTTGACCCCATCATGTAGTACGTGTAATTTGGGTTATTTTTTCCAACATGCATTACCTTACACTTACCCACATTAAATTTCATTTGCCATTTTGCTGCCCAATCACTCAGTTTGCTGAGATCTTTTTGTAGTTCTTCACAATCCCTTTTGCTTTTGACTGTCCTGAACAACTTTGTGTCATCTGCAAACTTGGCCACCTCACTGCTTACCTCATTTTCTAGATCATTGATGAACAAGTTGAACAGGATTGGTCCCAGTACTGACCCCTGGGGAACACCACTAGTTACCCTCCTCCATTGTGAAAATTTACCATTTATTCCCACCCTTTGTTTTCTGTCTTTTAACCAATTTTTGATCCATGAAAGGACCTTTCCTCCTATCCCATGACCACCTAATTTACGTAAAAGCCTTTGGTGTGGGACCGTGTCAAAGGCTTTCTGGAAATCTAGGTATATTATATCCACTGGGTGCCCCTTGTCCGCATGTTTATTAACCCCTTCAAAGAATTCTAACAGATTAGTTAGACACGACTTCCCTCTGCAGAAACCATGCTGACTTTTGCCCAACAATTCGTGCTCTTCTATGTGCCTTGCAATTTTACTCTTTACTAGTGTTTCTACTAATTTGCCTGGTACTGATGTTAAACTTATCGGTCTATAATTGCCAGGATCTCCTCTAGAGCCTTTTTTAAATATTGGTGTTATATTGGCCATCTTCCAGTCATTTGGTACCAAAGTGGATTTAAAGGATAGGTTACAAACCACTGTTAATAACTCCGCAATTTCACATTTGAGTTCTTTCAGAACCCTTGGGTGAATGCCGTCTGGTCCCGGAGACTTGTTACTATTCAGCTTATCAATTAATTCCATAACCTCCTCTAATGTCACTTCAATCTGAGTGAGTTCCTCAGATTTGTCACCTAAAAAGGCTGGCTCAGATTTAGGAACCTCTGTAACATCCTCAGCCGTGAAGACTGAAGCAAAGAAATCATTTAATCGCTCCGCAATGGCACTGTCTTCCTTGATCGCTCCTTTTATATCTTTATCATCCAAGGGCCCCACTGCTTTTTTAGCGGGCTTCCTGCTTCTAATGTATTTAAAAAACAACATTTTACTATCATTTTTTGAATTTTTGGCTAGCTGTTCCTCAAACTCTTTTTTGGCTTTTCTTACTACATTATGACACTTAATTTGGGAGTGTTTATGTTCCTTTCTATTTTCCTCACTAGGATTTGACTTCCACTTTTTAAAAGCTGCCCTTTTCTCTCTCACTGCCTTTTTAACATGGCTGTTTAGCCATGGTGGTTCTCTGTTAGGTCTCTTACTGTGTTTTTTTATTTGGGGTATACATTTAAGTTGGGCCTCTAGTATGGTGTCTTTAAACAGTTCCCATGCAGCTTCCAGGGATTTTAGTTTAATTACTCTCCCTTTTAGTTTCTGTTTAACTAGCTTCCTCATTTTAGTGTAATTCCCCTTTTTGAAATTAAATGCCAGAGTGTTTGACCGCTGCGGTGTTCTTCCCAACACAGGAATATTAAAAGTTATTATATTGTGGTCACTCTTTCCAAGCGGTCCAGTAACAGTTACCTCTTGGACCAGATCCTGCGTTCCAGTCAAGACTAGGTCGAGAATCGACTCTCCCCTTGTGGGTTCCTGTACTAGCTGCTCCAAGAAGCAGTCATTTAAGGCATCAAGAAATTTAATCTCTGAATCCCGTCCTGAGGTGACATGCACCCAATCAATATGGGGATAATAGAAATCTCCTATTATTACTGTGTTTTTTATTTTGGTAGCCTCTCTAATCTCCCTTATCATTTCAGCATCACTATCACTGTCCTGGTTAGGTGGTCGGTAATATATTCCTAATGCCATATTCATATTAGAGGAATGAATTGTTATCCATAATGATTCTATGGAACATTTTGATTCCTTTAGGATTTTTACTTCATTTGATTCTATATTATCCTTCACATATAGTACCACTCCGCCACCCGCACGACCTGTTCTGTCTTTCCGATATAATTTATATCCCGGTATGATAGTGTCCCACTGATTGTCCTCATTCCACCATGTTTCTGAGATGCCTATTATATCAACTTCCTCCTTTGATATGAGGTACTCCAGTTCACCCATCTTATTAGACAGACTCCTAGCATTAGTGTAAAAGCATGTTAGAAAACTACCACTATTTATATGTCCGCCTTTCACAGACACATTGGATTTTTTTATGCACGATTGTTTCACATCTGATCTTGCCCATATATTATTTCCCACGTTCCCTATCTGACTAACTTCTAGGGAATCCCTACCTATGGAGCCTCGTGTAAGAGAAGTCTCCGTCCGATCCAGGTGCTCCCCCGCACCAATCGGCTTTCCCCCACCTCTTACTTTAAAAACTGCTCTACGACGTTTTTAATGTTTAATGCCAGCAGTCTGGATCCACCTTGATTTAGGTGGAGCCCATCATTCCTGTATAGGCTCCCCCTACCCCAAAAGTGTCCCCAGTTCCTAATAAATCTAAACCCCTCTTCCCTGCACCATCGTCTCATCCACGCATTGAGACTCTGAAGTTCTGCCTGTCTATCTGGCCCTGCGCGTGGAACTGGAAGCATTTCAGAGAATGCCACCAAAGATGTTCTGGATTTCAGTCTCTTTCCTAGTAACCTAAATTTGGCCTCCAGAACATCTCTTCTACCCTTCCCTATGTCATTGGTACCAACATGTACCATGACGACCGGCTCCTCCCCAGCACTGCCCATAAGTCTGTCTAGATGCATCGAGAGATCCGCAACCTTCGCACCAGGCAGGCAAGTAACCATACGGTTCTCCCGGTCATCACAAACCCAACTATCTATATTTCTAATGATCGAATCCCCCACTACTAAAACCTGCTTCTTCCTAACAGCTGGAGCTCCCTCCCTCGGGGAAGTATCCTTGGCACGAGAGGATACAACATCACCCTCTGGAAGGAGGGTCCCAACTATGGGATGGTTTCCCTCTGCTCCCATTGACTGCTCTCCTTCCCTGAGCCTTTCATCCTCCGTAACAGCATCAGGACTGTCAGATTGGAGGTGGGACAGCCCTACTATGTCCCGGAAAGTCTCATCCACAAACACCTCTGCCTTCCTTAGCTCCTCCAGTTCAGCCACCCTGGCCTCCAAAGCACGCACTCGGTCTCTGAGGGCCAGGAGCTCCTTGCATCGAGCGCACACATACGCCACCCACCCACAGGGTAGGTAGTCATACATACTGCACTCGACACAATAAACAGGATAGCCCCCACTCTGCTGCTGGGCTTCTGCCTCCATTTCCTACTCTAATTATATATGAGGGTTAATTAAATGTTTCAGATAGAGGTTGTTATAAAGGATTTAGTTTAAGGGCAATAGAAGTCACTGGCTCCCCCCAAGCTCCCCCTCTAAACTCCCCTTTCAAAACTCCCTCCTGTTAGCACTCACCCAGTTCGCGAGCACCCGGTCGCAAAGCTCCCTGGTCGCTTACCAGCAGGTTTTAAGTGCTCGGCCTCCCTGATAGCTCCTCCCTCTGCCTACAGCTCAGCCAATCAGCACACGGTGTTTTAATTCAAACCTAATCAGCTTCCAACTGCCTGCTTGCCTGCCTGAGCACACGGCCCCAAGTGCTTTAGTTTGCTCCTTCCTTCTCCTCCTCCAGGAGAGCCTCTCAAAACTCCCTCCTGTTAGCACTCACCCTGTTCGCGAGCACCCGGTCGCAAAGCTCCCTGGTCGCTTACCAGCAGGGTTTAAGTGCTCGGCCTCCCTGATAGCTCCTCCCTCTGCCTACAGCTCAGCCAATCAGCACACGGTGTTTCAATTCAAACCTAATCAGCTTCCAACTGCCTGCCTGCCTGCCTGAGCACACGGCCCCAAGTGCTTTAGTTTGCTCCTTCCTTCTCCTCCTCCAGGAGAGCCTCTCAAAACTCCCTCCTGTTAGCACTCACCCTGTTCGCGAGCAGCCGGTCGCAAAGCTCCCTGGTCGCTTACCAGCAGGGTTTAAGTGCTCGGCCTCCCTGATAGCTCCTCCCTCTGCCTACAGCTCAGCCAATCAGCACACGGTGTTTCAATTCAAACCTAATCAGCTTCCAACTGCCTGCCTGCCTGCCTGAGCACACGGCCTTTCAAACAAACACACTCAGCTCAGCACTCCAAACGCTCCAAACAAACAAACAAACTCCAAACAAACAAACTCCAAACAAACACACACAAGCCCAAAACCTCCAAATATAAGCAGCCACTTAACCCAAGTGCTTTAGTTTGCTCCTTCCTTCTCCTCCTCCAGGAGAGCCTCTCAAAACTCCCTCCTGTTAGCACTCACTCTGTTCGCGAGCACCCGGTTGCAAAGCTCCCTGGTCGCTTACCAGCAGGGTTTAAGTGCTCGGCCTCCCTGATAGCTCCTCCCTCTGCCTATTTATTTACTTTTAGATTTAATTAAAAGGACCTAACACAAAATCAAGGTGCCACAGGGGTTTAAAACAAAAAACCTTAAATACAGAACATTCTGCAAAAAATAACACTAAGGATTTGTATAAATAAACAAATTCATGGAAATTAATTGTCAGTATTGCTAATTCACTATGCATAGGTATTGCTACACATACACTATACACATGTACTCACTCTTCTGACATTCCTACAATGTCTATGTACAGCAGGTCAAGTTAAGATGCTAGCTGTTTGGGTCAGATCTTTAGCATTGTTCTGATGTATCCAAGCACCTCCATTAGAGCTGTAGTTTGTAGCCTGTCTACACTGGCAAGTTACCGCTTTGCAACTTACTGTGTTTGGGTTGGGGGAGGTGGTTTTTCACCCCTCACGAGCGAGAAAATTTCAGTGCAGTAACTTGGTAGTGTAGACAAGCCCCAAGACCAGGGGTGGGCAATAATTTTTGGTGGGGGTAGGGGGTCATTCCAAGGTTTTGGTAAGCGGTCAAGTGGTGGAGGGGGTGCAGAGTCTAGGTTTGAGGTTGGGTGAAGAAGGGGGCACAGTGTAAGGGACTGGGGTGCAGGAGATGATGTGGGGTCTGAGCGGGTGTTTGGGTGGAGGAGGGGGTTGTGATTTGGGTCAGGGAATTGGGGTGTAGGATCAGGGAGGGGGTGTGGGTGCAGGAAAGGATTCTGGCCTGGGGGAGAGGTGTAGGAGGAGGTACAGGATCTGGGAGGGAGTTGTCATCTGGGGCAGGGGGTGCAGAGGGTTTGGATGGTGCTCTTGGAGAGGGAGTTGGGTTGCAGGAGAGCTGGGGTGCCAGAGGCAGGGGCTGGCTGGGAACAATTTACCTAAGTGTCTCCTGGCTGGCAGGCTGGACTTCGCAACCCCAGCCTGCTTGAAAATGCAGGCTGCTCCCTCCATGTGCCTCTCAACTCCAGCTCCCCAATCGCTCAGGCCAATCTCTCAGCTCCGATTGGCTGGCTGTTTCCAGCCAATAGGAGCTGAGAGATTGGCTGAGATCAGTTCCTACTGGCTGGTTATTTCTGCTCTATAGGAGCTGAGTATTGGGCTCGAGGCAGGGAGATTGCACGAAGCCTCCCCCTCCCTGCAGAGCAGAGAAACACAGGACTGGGTTTTAAACCACGGCAGCTGTGTGCCTGAAGGTCCTGGCAAGGTGGTCCGTGGGCTGGAACCTGTGGCTTGGCAGGCTGGATCTGGCCCCCTGGGGCGTATTTTGCCCAGCCTTGTCCAAGACTATGTATGTGGATGAATTCAGATGATGTAAGTATTACCTGGTTACTTCTATCCCAGAGCTCAGAGGAAGGAATATCTTCCTTATTGCTGAGGATGTATTTTCTGAAATATACAAGGAGATCGAAACAAAATGAATAGCATTCATTATCTCTTTGCCTTTCCTTCATCATACAACAATAACAACTACATATATAGTACTGAACATCTTCTGAATGTTTTACAAATATTAACTAATTAATCTTCACAGCAACACCTTGAATTAAGTAAGCATTAGCTCATATTTTCCTCCCAGAAAATAGTGGAACATACAAAAAGTCCCAAATATTTCTTGCCTTACTCAGGTGACTAGTAGCCACTGATTTCAGGCAAACAGGATCAGGTCCAGAATTACTAAGTGACTATAATCATTGCATCTGAGAAGACTTAAAATAATGAGCACAGTATATGTAAAAAATAAAAAAGTTCCCTTCTGCCACATTGTGAAGATAGTTTTCACTACCAAGTTAGCTTTGGAATTTATTTATACCTGGTTAGTCTAATTCTCCTGCGTGCAATCGCTCCACGATACCTTCTCAAACCATCCTTCAGAAGAAGTAAAACAAAATAGAAATAATGGGAATGAATTACGATGCATTCTTCTTTGATAATGTTGTGCAACTAAAGATTAAGGATTAGTTATTAAAAGGAACACTGTCATACAACAAAAATAAAGTATTTTTTAAACCCGTCTCTCAGAAAATAATTGTACTTATCAACAATGAAACTTCCTCAGGTATGAATGTGTTCAGTGGTTTTGGTTTTTTTATGTGACAGTATTCCTTAAATTAACAAAAATAATGTAAGTACCAGTTTGGGGTATCCTAGTAGCACTGTACTATTATGACGTCTTATGCAAGGAGCAACAGAGAAATACAACGCTAAACATTGTATTGCGATCGATCTTCTAGTGTTTGATTTAGTGGGTCTAGTAAAGACTGGCTAAATCAAAAGCTGAGGGCACCCCCAGTCAGCACTTGTATGCCTCAATTTGTGTGGTGGAGCATTTGCTCCCGTCACTGCTGGAAGATGATGCCAAGCTCGGCTTAAGATAAGTCGACTCCAGTCACATTATTTACATAGCTGGAGTTGCGTACCCTAAGCCAACCTGCTGGATCTAGTATAGACCTGGCCTAAGTAATTTAGGATCATAAATCCCACTGAATGTCAATGGGATGTGAGCTGAATGATTTAGGTATTTTTAATATTACACCTAATCCTCTATTTTAGTCTGTTAATCTGCATATTTTTTTCTTGTTCAACTTCAGTGGAAAGAAGTTTCTTTTTTGTTTCTGCTTTAAAGTGGGTTCTCTGCTCCTGTTACTACTTGAGTTAATACCCTGTGAGTGGCTGTTTAGTTGAAGCATTGCTTCTCTAGTGGAAGTTAAGGTGCCATCATATTTTTTAGAAGAATGGCGATAATGCTGATGTAGGAATCAGCTTTCCCTCTTGAAACAAGATAGAGTTTAATGTGCAAGATACTAACGAGTGCATATGACTCCTCATTTCTTTACAAAGTCATTACCCTACTAGTCATTAATTCACTATTTTAGTAGCTTTTTTATTCCTGTCCTGGTACTTTATAGAATTCTGTGCTAAGAGAAAAAAAGAGCAGCCTCTTCAAAACAGCAGTTTTATATTTCATGAAGGTTTAGAAGCTCAATGAAACACTTTAAGGGCTTCATGTATTTGGGCTGGTATTTTCAAAGGGGCCAAAGAATGTCAGGTACCAACTTCCACTGAAATACAGTGGAACTTAGGAGGCTGACTCCAGCAACCTCCTTTACAAAGCTAGGAGGTATTCAATTACCCTCCAAATTTTCTCAAGTTCAGAATATCCTCTGAAGGTGGAGGAAGAGAAAGTGATTCAGTTTATACCCTTGTTTAGTGCTTCACTTCCCAAGAAGGGCTCCCAAGGGTTGGCTGTGTGATATGCATTATTAGGGATTGGACTATATAAGCCATCCTGTCTCTCATGTAAAGAGCTGACCTTTGTAGTGGGTTTGACTCTGGGAAAAGTGAGCTCTTCTTTGTCATTTACAGCATTAAAAATGAGAAAAGCGCTGTTAATATGCCGTGCTTGGCCCTTGGTCCACTCCTCACAGTTGTAGGCCTCAACACGAACACCAACCTCAACACTGAAAGAAGAGTTGAAATAAATTATTTAACCATCACAGAATGATACAGAAGCAGCAATGAGACAAACATAGTAACCAGAGCTGTTATACACTTCTTGGATATGGGGAACACCAGTAGTGGAACTCTGAATATTTCAGATAGTTTAACAATTAATGATTGGCTTAGTAACTGGACACAGAAGCATATTTCAGCAGTGATTTAAAAGTGGGTTTAAGATAAATGTCAGGACTAAAATGGGCAGAAAATGAATTTAAGTAGCAAAGTAATGTAGGTGCCAAATGGGAAGAAAATGAACTAAGGTAGGTCTAACCGCTCTAGTCCAGGATTCTCTGGTCTGACAACATCCATTGTCCAGTATTGCTGGGGACCCTGGAGGCTGGAGCACTCATGAGAAAAAGCAATGCTGCAAGACCATGGATGTTGCTGCATCAGAGAGCTGGGGCCAACAGCTGAGCTTGGAGCTCAATGGCCAGGGCTGGGGTCTGGAGCCTGGCAACCGGGGCTTTGGCCATGAGCAGAGCCTGGGAGCTGGTGGTCAGGAGCATAACCCAGTAGATGGTAGCAGGTCCCAGCATCCAATGGCAGGCCTTGGCATCTGGAAGAAAAGAGGCTGGCATTTACATTCCCTGGTCTGGCAAACTCCCTTGTTTGGGGCTGGTCAAGTCCTAGGGTACTGGACCAGGGATGTCCAACCTGTAGTGTAGCTGCTTAGATACCTATTGACGAGCAGAGCATGAGAAGATGGGGCTGGGTGGAAAGTCTTGGAGATGTGAGCAAACTTCCACTGATTTGTCATTCAGATGTGCAAGATAAGGATAACTCACAGCAAGCTGGTGTCCTTGGGGGCACCAAATTCAGCCCTTGAAAGAATGGAATAGCAGTTCTCTTTTGCTACCAGGACCCTATTTGTTCCAGAAATGTGGCTGAAGTTCAAGGAATCTGTAACTTACACCGTTCTGTGGCCTTTCCTGTGACAATTCCGTAACAACACACTTTCTGGATGTGGTCTACTGTCCCAACTAGTGGTTCCAAGACCACTTATAGAAAGAATAATGAGTCTGCTCTACAGCCTTAGCTAGTAGCTTTTAGCTCATGAAGTAGCGGCTCATGCAGTAGACGTCCCAGGTTCGATTCCATCCCAGATGCCCAGGGTCTGCTGGCATTACACTTCTGCCTATTTTCTTAGGGCCACAGCCTCTGGTCTGGCTGAACAGAGCTTACCACAGGATCAGGGATTTGTGTGGGACAAAGATGGGTGTAAGTCACTTTGACATTCCCTGTCCATGCTAGCTAGGGTCCTGTCACTTTCCTTGTGTAATTTACTTATGCCTGATTTATTCCAGTAGCTGGGGATCCCCTTAGCAAACGGATATTGCAACCACACACACCCGTTACTTGGCTTCAGAAAGGGGACAGTAGTGTAGGAGTTGCCAGGGTGGCTTTAGTTACTAGAGGTTTCCCCCACAATGGGAGGATTCTCAGGAGGCAGGATCCAATGTGTTTAAGTCTGCTTTATGCCACGGGATGGGTACAAAGCAGATTTATGAATTCAAGCATCAGGCCCTTTCTCTGTGCTAAATATACACTATTTTCCCATTAACATTCGTATTCTGCCCAACTTAGAACCAGTTGTGATTGGCATAAAGGCATCTGTGGAAGCGATGCCTATTGATCCCTGCCTGCATTTGATGTACTCACCCTCCTAGTCTTCCTCCCTCTTCTAAAACAAGAGTTTTGCAACCAGGAAGGAGCTGCTAAGGCCTGGATGTTGCAATAAGTTCTGCCCACATGAAGTGCACTTCAGGATCAGGACCCAACAGTGGGGCCAACAGCTGCTATGGGCTCCTGAGCAAGGTGCGGGGGGGGGGGGGCAGCTTTACACTCCTGGAAGGAGTGGGGCCTTGGGCAGAAAGGGTGGGGCCAAGGCGCAGCATGCCATTTCCCCCCCCTCCCTCCCCTCCCCAGAGCTGTGCGGAGCCTGGGGTAGCAGTGGCAGCAGCCAGTAGCCCTGGGCCCTTTTGACTCACAGGACCCTGGGGCAACCGCCACCTTTGCCCCACCCCATCACTGGGCCTGGGGCCCAAATGACTATAATGTCCCACTGGAGACTTGGAGTTCCATTGGCTTGCTCAGCATAACCTTTGTAATTGAGGGCTTGCAGAAGTGGGCTGTCAATCACTAGAGGGTACAGGTGATCTTTTAAAATTTGAATAGGGAAAAAACAATAAACCAAGCCACACACTATTTTTGACGTGAGAAAAGCAGAGCTATTTTAAAACGTTTCTTCATTAAAAAGTACCATTGATGGCTCGAGTCTGAAATATTCAGGAGGCTTGCGCTAAGAGGGGCAGTGAGATGTGCACATAGATAGTTTTACCTTTTCTGAAATGTGTTGTTAACTATTGCTTTGAAGATAAGGCGATCACCAACAGTAGACGGTCCCCGGAATTTAAACATATCAACTGACTTCAGGGTGGGATTTGAATGACAGAGACGACTGAATGAGAAAGCAGGAGAGACACAAAGCAGATTATATGGCCTTCTCATTCATTTTTCTATATCCGTACAGCCCAAGATTATTTGACATACTTACAGTAAAGAGGGCTCCACAAGTTAGAAATTCATAAAACCGAAGTTAATACCTAGACTTCCCATAAAGGATAGCATATTCAGCTCTATGGCAGCACAAATTTGGGTCTTTCAAAATAATACCACTTCTATTGTGCTGCTTCATTTGCAATGCACTTTACAATCATTAACTACTGAATGTTCACTACTTGTTATATATCTCACATTGGGCCAGCTTATGAACTCCTTGCTCTCATTCAGTAGTATCTTATTTCTCAAAGAGCCCCACCATGGGCGGCAGGTGAAAGCCCAGCTGGGGAAGGCAAGCCCCAGCCTCACCTGTTCTACCTAATGCCCAGCCCCTGGAGCCAAGCCGTGCCCACCCTCAGCCCCATCCTGGCCACATGGAGAGCCGGGACTGCCCTGCTGAGATCCGGGCCAGCCTTCCTTGGTGGCTGGGGAAGTTAGGCTGCTGAGCTGTGCTTCCGCACCACAGCCTCATCCCTCCCCAGTGGCCAGAAGAGCCAGTCCCATCCCTCCCCAGTGCCGTGCCGTGGTCCCATCCCTCTTCAGTGGCCAGGCTACTGTGCCACGGCCCCCTTCCCTCCTTGGCAGCTGGGCTGCCATGCTGTGGAGCCAGTCTTCCCCAGCGACAGCCCCAGTCTTAGATGGTTGGGTGAGTAGGCAGTTTTGGGAAAGCTGTTCCTTCCCTTGCCTACATTACTGACTCACAAGCCCCACACATTTCAACAGGGCTACTTGGCGAGTAAGATATTGTTCAGTGTGAGAAAAGAGTTCACTTTTTGGCCTATTTGAGTTAGTGACACTTTCTCAGGACCAAAGACAATGTATCCATGTAAGAACTTTGGTCCATACATCCTTTTTAGCTCTGATGGTTGCTGCACATTAATCAGAAATTAATATTGTTTTGTGCAGTATATGATTACGTGAAACAAAAACTCATGCACATACAGCCTGCATTACTTGTAATGACACTAAGGAGATATGTCTTTACCAAAAGTTGCAAGCAACTTATGAAGCTGAATCTGGAAGCTGGGTTTGTAAACATGCAAAAAGCAAGGAATGCAACTGGCCATTTGCCCATGCAGAAGCACAAAGTGGCATGCCTAACTTTTAAAAATCAAGGGTTAAAGTTATTCTCATGTAATATAAATTGCATTATTATTGTTGTGTACTTCATCCTTCCATTTCCCATACGTTTCTGTTGTTTATTACACTCACTAGTCCCTCTTTTCTCAATTTAGGCCCTGATCCTGAAAACACTTAATCACATGCATTACTTTGGTCACCTGAGTTGTCATTGGCATCACTAGATTACTTGGAATGGCACTTGTGATTAAGTAGTTGCAGGATTGTGACTTTTATATTTGTACATTCTTGTGGGTGGGAGGAACTTTTCTATTGTTTTTCACAGCGCTGAGCCCCAATCTAGGTGCTACAGCCAAATAAATAACAACAATGAAATTTATTTCCTGACTCTAAAGGGCCACTTTCTGTCCTCATGTACATGTATGAAACTCCCCATCAAATTCAGTGATAAAAGCATACATAGATGAGAACAAAATTTCATTTTACACATTTTAGCTGAGAAATGATGCAGTTTTATAGTAGTTTCAGCTCTTAACTCAATTGCATTATCCGTAAACTAATGTACCAGTAGAGTTAAATGCACACAATTATCTGTTGCTAATTAATTCAATAGAGCATCTTTATAATAGCCTAATACATTCAAATGACTTTGTAATTTCATTAAACATAATTTCCTCTTCCTATTTAAAATGCTAAATGGGTAATTCATTTACAACACTCACGGTAAAGATACAACATTACAAAAAAAAAAAAACGAAGGGGATGAAAGTATATGATTTTAAAATTTTTTCCCTAAATATTAAGATAAATTTTCTTAGAGAACTAAGCCCTGAATACTTCTATTAGTAGTATAAAATATCAGAAAGGACAGTCCTGGTTCAAAGTGACTTTCAATTACTGCAGGACTGCCTTTAATTACTTTCACAGTTTTTAGAAAGGGGAAATAACCTTTTGAAAATCCTTTCTATGGGTCTTTAAAATGTATTCTTCAACTATTGCTCCTCCCATCTCAGCCTGTGGCTATAGCAACTCTAACTGGTACCCTGAAAGGTCAGAGCTAATTGTTGCCTTACAAAAGATTTGTAGCAAGGCCAGCTATTTCTCAAGCACAAAATACAAGCTCTCTGTTTCCATCCAATATTGTCTCTGCCATGAGCTATTATTCCTAAAAGTTTCAGCCTGATAAATTATGTTCGATATTCATCATTCCAAATAAACTGTGTTAACTTTTGGGTTTGTTGTGTACTGAAATATCAAAGGGAAGCAGGGCCTGATATTTTTGCTTGGATCTCTGGTGCAACTGGCATAAATGATGAGTAATTCCTTTGAAGTCAATGGAGTTGCACAGTGGGTTTTCTGATTTTAATAAAATGAGCTGTTTATCTAAGAGCTATAGAGCATCTCTTATCGGTACAACTAACTGGCTAAGAATCAAAATTACATAAATAATGAAAAGGAATGGCATTTAATTATTAAAGTAAAAAACGAACATGTAGCAAGCATCCCTGCAATGAAGTAGGTCAGGTGGTGTGTGAGGGGAATTCTGATAGAAATTCAGGTTTCACACACAAAGAAGTTTGTTTGTGTCAAGACTGAGGTGATGGGACCCTCCAGCCTACAGGCAGAAGGCAAGAGCAGCTGTGCAGTTGGGCCATAGCCACTAATGAACCTTCAGGGTTAGCAATAAAACTTTGCACTTTTCATCTGTAGATCTCAAAGCACTTCACAAGAGTTGGCAGGCAAGCATGATGGCTCCCATTTTACAGATGTGGGAACTGGGAGACAGAGAAGTTAAGTGACTTACCCAAGATAATATAGTGGGTCAAGGGCTAGAATAGAACTCAATTCTACTGACTCCCATGCCAGGGCCCACCCCACACCTCCTTGTAGTGGCTCTCAGTGTTTTTCAGACCCACTGGCCATACTCAAGTTCATTTCTGCTAAGCATGGAGGGCTGCAGATGGTCTTTGAGCAGCCTCTCCATTTTAGGATTTTATTGATACTGGGCCAGAGGATGTTAGCATGTATGGAAAGATATTCTTGTGATCAATGCACTGCTCTAGCCATCAGGATCTGGGTTCTATTTCTATCTCTACTATTGACTTGCTTTGTAGCCTTAAAATCTCTTCATCCCTCAGCTCAGTTCTCCATCTGTAAAAACGATATAGCAATAATTCCTCAGGAGTGTTATAAAGCACTCAGATGCTCTGGAATTGAGTGCCATAGAAAAGCCTTCATATAAATATGTAGACATCCCCTGAACCTCATCAAGAAGAGAGACCACAATATATTTCATTTTCACTTCTAATTTGTAACAAGCCCCTGTTTCTTAAACATTAAAATGGTGGATTTGGGGTACTTCTGATTTTCCACCCAGCATGTCTTTTCAGAATCATACAGGAAGACACCAAACAGAAAAGTACCTTGCTGAAATAGTAGCTACTGTCTCCATCCAAGCCATTATCTGACCACCAAATGTATTTCCATGATGGTTTGCATGAGGTGGCAGGACAAGTTCAATGCTCTGCACATGGGTTAGGTCAGTTGAAACAGTATCTTCCTCTGTATCCCTTCCATTATCTGAAACATGGTAACAGTATATTAATGGGATTGTTAAACGAGTAGCGTTAGTAGCTGTCCCAACAGGGAAATATACCCTTTCCCCAATCATTGTAAGGATCTATCTGCTTTTGGTACAATTAAAAAAATGACCATAGGGAGAAAGAAACCCACCCCAGGGATTGCCTGAAGGCAAAAGGCTGCTGCTTCTACCAGTCATAGCAACAGCCTGAAGCTCTATCAGGATGCAAGGGTGCACTGTGCCCTCTTGTCTGAGAGGAAACAGAATGGAGAGATACAGAGCACCCTAGTGGCAGAGCAAATTCTGCTGGGAGGGATGAGATGCTATGTTATACATACAAACGCACACATCCTAGCAATTAGACAGCTATGCAGCTCTCCTAATTGAAAATGTACGCAACCTATGTATGCCAGTAAATTTTTATTATTACTCTGGTTTGCTATATTTAATCTGCAGTGTGTTTTATAAAGTAAGTACAGCTTATTATCTGCTTTTGATATAAATGTCTTGCAGTACTAAAAATTGCTATACATGAGGATTTAAGGGTGTAGAAAATCACTGTATCATACTGTACGGTACTGCTTGCAAAACAGAGTGTGTTCATTAGATACCATATTATAGTGAATAGCCAGGCACTGGGGGCAGAGTTAGGATTGTGTATACAACATTAGCTTTGCCAATTCATCTTTCAAGTATTTAACCATACAACCTTAACAGTCTCTTACTGAAACTATTTCAGTTAACTTACCCATGTACATGTTCAATAGAAGTATGTAAACATACACATAAATATCTATATTATACAAGTTCTAGATAAGAATCTAGGGATAAACTGAACTTTGGTGTAACCCAGTAAAATTACATCAGGGATGAATTTGGCCCCCAATGTCTTGTGGATGAGGATTTAAAGGTCACACTCTTTTAGGTCTCAAATCAGCAAGCTAGTCAAGCATACACATAACTTTTAGGATCTGAGGTGTCCTACTGAAATCACAGCTTAAAGTTACACATGCATTCAGCACCTTGACTGTGAAGTGTTCTGATTTTTTTTAAAACCAGTCTTTGTTTTTTTTCAGATGCACCTTGATATAATAGTTTTAAGTCTCAGCTATGTCAAACATGCAACACCTGTACCACAGGATTTCATATGACCTGAATTATGTCTTTAGCGTCTGCCCTAGTAAACTATGTTTTACAATCATCAAACAGGATACCTTGCACTTTGGTCCTTCTTTACGTGTTGTATAACTTGCATTCACAAGGCAAATTTCATTTTTTTACATGATGTATTTTGTAAATATTTGGAATCTAGCAATCTTCATATATACTAATCTCATTTTTGACCTTGCTTGACTTTCTATATGGCCCTGTTGATGTTGAATTGGTGTGAGCAATTATAAAAAAAAATATTTACTAAATTTCCCTAGTGCAGCTAGGATCATAGAGATTAAACATAGAAATTGCTCTTTAGTGGTCTTGAGTTTTCCTACCAGAAAGCTATCAATCACCATGGTAATGTAATATATCCATCCCAATTCTACACAACACAATTAAATTGTGGAAGCTAGGTATTATATTTACAATAGATGTTGTTTTTCCCTGTAGATAATTCATTTGTGACTGAAGTTCATAAGCAGATGTGTATTTCAAATTGTAAATACCAGACAGTTTCTTAAATATTAGGGGATAATTTCATGGTATTGAAAAGAAATACAGCAATTTTGATTCATGTCACTTCAGGACAGAGATAAGTCTGGGAGATAAAGGCAAATCTAGATGAAGAATGTTACTTCAATTATACCTCAGTTATACTTCAGTGCTACACATTGCAGCACCTTGCTGTGAACTGAGGTCACAGCATTCGCTGGGGATAGCCCATGGACCTTTGCTTTGTTGCAGAGTAGAATGAATCCTGGGATTGTTTTGACTGTGAATTGTGGGAAGCCAGGTGGGTTCACTTTTTTTAATCCCATGTCTTTGTTTCTGCCCGATTGTCACACACTGTTTTAAAACTGTTGTCAGCCAGTTTAGACTCTGAGCCATCATGGTGGCAGGCATGAATATGCAAAAGCTGCTTGGGCTGTATTATAGCACTTAGAGCCAGATGACCTCTGCATTGGACTTCACCAGTTGCACCACCAAGCAGATGATGTGGGAGCAGGAGAATATTCTAGTGCAGCAGCAGGATAATCTACAGTGAAGACAGCAGGATGAGGCAAAAGACTAGGAAGATGCCAAGCTGTTGAAAGAAGACAACCAGTTTCTAGATCACCTACATAGACTTCAGTGCTATTCAGGACCCAGGAAACCAGTGTGACTTGATGGGAGAGGATTATTCTGCAGAGCTGAGATGATCAGCAGTAGGAAGAGACCTTCAAGATGGGGAGGGCTTTGCACACATGGGATTCCCAAGCTGTATTGGGGCAACTGATGGAACCCAAATGCCTATCATTTGCCTCCGCCACCAGGGCACAGAATTCATAACAAAAAGAGGTATCGGAGCACCATGTAGAACGGTGGCCATGTCTGCTTTTGAAAAGCAGATAGTGTTGTTTATGGACTAGGTTGAAAACAGCAGGGAAACAATGTTCCAACCATTCATAGCAACATCATTTGTTTTGCACAATATTTCTGAGAGCGAAGGGAAAAGCCTTAATGATGGGTGGGAGAGGCTGAGGGTTGGAGACTTGCTCAGAGGGGTGAACAGCCAGCAAGGTGTCCCACAGAAAGCACACACACCTAGGGGAATGTTGTCATTTTGTATTTTGAGTCACAAGCCTACATGCTAGTCTATGGTGTGGTAGAGTACACTGGGATACAGTCACACTTTTCCTGGCCACTGCAACACTGTCCTTGGCCATTGCCATGATCTTCTGGGAAAGCTGCATTTCTTTTTCCCTCAGGCTCTTCATGTACAGCCTCTACCTTTTAGCCAGCCTGGTTTCCCCTGTGAGTCTGCCATTCTGTCCCACGTCTTTCCTTTTCTCTCCTTCAGGTTGAGCAGCCTGTCCGTAGTACACAGAGGCCCTGTCCTTGATGGTCTGGCAGTTGTAAGTGCTGTGGTTGTGGGAGTAGGGGAAAAAAACAAGTTGTTTATTGCTCATGTAACAGACAAGTCATGGAAGCTTTTTCTTTGTAGGTATATGAGACTTTATTTCCCCCCTGAGACTCTTCCCATTTTGGGGGGAACCTCCAAGATGATAAGTGGTGTGAATATATGGAGAGTGCTGAATGAATATGGATTTCATTCTACGATATTGGCTTTCATGCTGTTAGAGATGGGGTGGGGTGTTTTGTTCCAGGTTTGTTTTTTCAGTTTTGTTTTGTGCCCTGGATGCACCTCTGTGGCATTAAAAGTTTAAAGGGAGGTTCATGGGGGCGGGTGGGGGGCGAATCTTGATAGTAATTTCCTCGATATGCCTTTTAGGATGTCCCGATTCTTGATAATGTTACACTGAGGCTGGTGTCTAGGAGGCAGAGATTGGTCTTATACAAAAAGGCACAGCGCAGATCTGTAAAATACCCTATGGAGTTACTCACCAGGGTGTTCCCCCCAGAAATGCTGCAGGAAGCTAATGACATTGGAGGAGATGGGGGCACAGCTATTCCCTACAATGTGTTCACAATTCTGCTATGTCTCCTCTGCAGGCACAGAAAAAGCAGATTGAGTCCTGCTATGCTTGTCAGCTAGAATTCATGTCACAGAGCATTTGCACCTCAGCAAAGAATAGTATTTTTTGTGTTTTGACCAGGCATGCAGTGTGCATGAAAACTGCAAAAACTCACCAAATGGCTTTTCCTGTAAGTGCTGTCGCAATAAACTGTTGAATTTTGCACACAGGAATGCTTTCAGTGTTTGACTCTGTTGCTGAGGGAAGTATAGGCTGTGACTGCACCATGCTGGTGTGAGCCATTTTCAAACAGAACAAAAAGTGTGAGAGGAAGGGGGGGGGGGCTTTTAGCTCACATCAGCCAACAATAACAATAAATAATACCCTGCAAAGATAGCTACTTACAGGCTGTAGTTCCCTCCAGGGACTCCAACTCTTCAGCCTGGGTTTCTAGATGGGACTCAGGCTTAGCCAATGGAGGGCAGGACTGGGGCTCCCTTTCCAGGCGGTCATCAGGTCCCTGAGGCACAAAAAAACCCTGGCTCTCAGGTGGCATCTTCCTGCACATCCTCCAATGGGTGAGACCCATCCTCCTTGGTGGGGAGAAGAATGTGGGCATCACCTTGGCTGATAGTACTATAATTGTATAGAATCTCATCCAGTTCATCAAAAATGGTCAGGTCACATGCATTGTCTTCTCTTTCCCCTCATTTCAATGTACTTTTTCTCAGCTGCTTGTTCTTTATCTGGCATTGGTCAGCGTCCCATATGTGACCTCTCTAGAACATCTTCTGTGCCACAAGAACTTCCTGTGCTGACACTTCTTCCCAGGTGGTTATGAGATCCAGGATCCCAGCCCAGCTCCATGAAGCAGGGTGAGGCATACTGAGGGTGCCATGTGCAGCGCCATGCAGTGCCATGTGGCTGTATTGCCAGAATACTGATACACTGGATTGGTGAGCAAAGGGGCAAAAACTGGTTCTGTGCCAGCTTTAAACGGGAGAAAGCATCATCCTTGAAACTTGTGGACAATAGGGCAGTGAGGTCACACAAATAAGAAGACAGGTCAGTAACAGTCAACAGGGCAAAGCACTGTGGGAGGGCCACTGAAAGCATAAAAAAGTGGTGCACAGCAATTGTGTGCATATGAACAAAAGATCAAACAAATTCGGTTTGAAGAATACCCAGTGTACTTTGCAAGAGGACTTCAGAGTTCCCAATAAATGCAGACTTAATTCACAGTAATGGGCTGCATTGTCTCTATGCAAGGTTTTCAAACCAGATTAACTCAGTTTGATCCAGCTTAAACCCCCCATGTAGGCAAACCCTAAGAAAATGTGAAACAATGATCAACTCACGCTTGGGCCCTGATCCCGCAACCTTACACTTGGAATCCATACAGGTCAGAAGGACAGAAAGAACCACGTTAGAGAGTTGTTGTCCTCCACACCTTTACAAACCTGGCATGCCCCTTGCTAATCCCTGGAGTCTTTTCCCCAAGAGTTTTTGTATGGTTTTGCCCAGTCTGAATTGGCCTCTTAGCTACCCTCTATCTGCTCATAATAACTGCTTGTGTCTGATTTACTGACCACAATGACCAGCTTCCATACTACTATCTTGCATTAGGGTCTCAAAGACATGTTCATGGTCCAGTCGTATTCTTCTTCTCTCAGTAGCCAGACTATGCTCCAGATGATCTTCTGGAGACTGAAGTTTTACTGGTTTTAAGTTCACCTACACAAATGAAAAGAAGCTCTTGTGACTGTATAATCATATCTAAGTGTGCTCTGGACTGTACTTTGAGCCAATGCCATTTAATAAGTACACTGGCATCAGCATTCTCTAGAATTCTTTACTGTAATTTCTGACGTACCGCAAGTAAGCTTAGTGATACAGATAAGAAAGAGTTAAAGTTCAAATGATTAGGTAATATCTGGGTTTTCACTTTTAGTTCTGAGCCATTTGCCAAAATTCAATGACAAGGTGGTTTTGTTTTGAAAAACTAAAAAAACAAGAAACTCACCAAAACTCGTTTTGTTTAAAATGCTTCACCGGAAGTAAAACTGGAAACACATTTTCAGATAAGCCTGAGGATTTTAATACTGTGTGCTGTGTCCCAGAAGCACATTTGCACTCTGACCACTACTTGCGCTCGGATATGCTCCTTTGAAAATGCCTTTAGCAGCACACTTTTACAGGCCATTTTCCCAACACTCCTTCGGCAGGTGAAGCCTTTCTGCCCCCAAGCATATTGCCCTTTTCATGCAGAGTGCAGGTGCAAATTCTATTTATGCCTGATACTATGGTTAGAATTGGCCAGGTTAGTGGCACAGACTGTTTGAAAATCTAGCCCATTGGCTTTTGAACAATGTTACCTAAACAGGGACAGAAAAAAACAGCTGAGTTGCAAGGAACAGCTGCTCTCTGTATCTAAATCTATTCTCTGGTCCCTTCCATCTAGGCCCAGAAGTGTCAACAAGAACAAAGCCAACTCCCTGCTGTTCTCTGAGGGTGACAGTGGTTCTCCACTGTAGCTCTGCCTAAATCCTCTTGTTGATGTAGAGGATTAGATGTAAAGTCTTTGTTAGGGAAACTGGAGTTGCTCTAGCCACCAGCCGCTACATATGACCAAAACCACATCTCCACTGGATCCACTTTCAGCAAGGCACAGGGGCTACACCAATTTTCCCCACTTCATGTTCTCTCTGAGCCTTGTCCTCACCCTTTGGAAACAACTCTGCCTCCTTCTCCTGCAGGGATGTTTGTATCACCGATCCATGCTAACACTTCACTGCCTTTGTTTCTTTTCTCAAACCAGCTCCCTTCCTCCATTTCCATCCCTGCTCCGAATCTTGCCAGTGTTTTCTTAAAAAAAAACCTGCCTTCCCTGTAGCAGAGTTAGGCAGTCAAAGGGTCACCAAACAGCCGATGTTTCCTGCATATTGTCTCTTTTTTGATCCTCCACCTTCTGTCTGAGCAGAATTTTCAAATAAGAGGCAATGTCCAGGCTTTACGTGGGACAGATGTTGCAGCTTAGAAAGAACCCCAGTAGGTCCTTCCCCTGCATTGGCATCTGACTGGTCCCTCGCAGCTGCTGGATTCCACACTCACAGCCCTAGGGAGAGGAAAACCCCTTCAGGGAGGTACTGATTGATGGCTATCACTGTGTGCTGGGTCTCAGCGACCCAGCAGTGACACTGCCCCCTACCTCAAGAGTGAGTACAAAGGTACCTCCTACAATACCCAACACCCCCAGGTACCACCTCCAGCATCTCTCAAATACCCCCATTACACATACACCCCCTCCAGCATCCCTTACTGTATTTCCTCCCAGTTCCCCCTTCCCAGCAGTGTCTTCTTTTTGGGAACGAGAAACACGGTACCCCTAGGAAATTTCCTTCTTTCCAAACTTGTCTACAAATCAACAACAACAATAATCTAATAAATAACTTGCTCTTAAAAAGGTAAAAACTCTATAGTTGTTTGCTCCAAAAGCTGAAATACTGATGGATTTTGAACTGAGGCCTCAAATTCTCCTGCTTGAATGGCTGCCTAGTGAAGCTGATCTTAGTTAATCATCCCCAGTTTCATCCTGACATGACCTTTTTGGAATGTTGAGCTAAAGACGCATGAGCTCAGGGTCTGGGCACAGGGTCAACCTAATAATAAACAATAATACAGAACATTTATATAGCACTTTAAAGTTCAAACATTGACCAATTAATTTAGCCTCTAAACTTGCCCAGGCAGGTTTCATTTTATGTTTGGAAATATCGGTTTTACCAACTTTATCAGTCAAGCTGGGATAAAGATGCCAATTCTAGTAAGGAAGAATTTACAAAAATTAAGGACCTATAAAGTGGCAGAAAAATAGCCCATCATGAGGTCACATAGAGAAGGTCTTTATAATCTTCTCACAGTTTAGACTTCACATTATTTTTCTGCCATCAGGTGAAATAAGTGGATAATATCTTTTTTAGTCCATTTTGTAATAATCAAATAAGAAACATTTCACAGAAATATATTTCTGTCAGGATTTTTCTGAGTTAAATGAGATACCTTTTCATCCCCAACTGGTCTTACTACATATGTAGAGAAAGCCATACTAATAAGTTTCTGAATTCCAGTCAAGGTATCCTGTACTGTAACCTTGACACCCACCTAAAAAGAAAAAAAAAGTTACCACATTGTAATTTCCAGAAAAGATATCAAGTTCCAACACTTGTAGAATTAATTGTTGTCTTGAGCTTACATCTGAAAAGAGAAGAATCACCAACTTTTCACTAATGGCCTGCTATCACCAATGCACTTCATGAATATTTAAAACCTATGGAGATTTAGCAGTACCTCTAAAAATAGTACAGACATTTATATTTGGCTTTATGAACCATTACTCTCATTCACTTATGTGCCATTTCAGTTCCCTGCTTGGATCTTTAGAAGCAGCAAGACTTGCATCAGCAAAAATCTGTACTGTTAGTCTATAAAACAAATGTGAAATGTGATATACTTTAATAGTTCATCTAAAACATACATGGCATGCACCAAGCCTTTGGTCTTTGGAACTTTTAGAACATTTTGGAATACACTTTCCCATAGTTGCCGTCACATCACTCCCATTAAAGCTAATGGAAATTGTTCAGGGGCCCACAAAGGGAAAAAAAAACACTTGAGATTCAGTTCTGAATTCAGATAAGTGACTAAGGAATGTATTACCATGTCTGTTGCAACATAAGTAACACTCATCTACAGTTTTTTAGAAGTCGTCTGCTTCAGAGATAAAATGTGCTATTTATTATGTATTTTGATGTGCTGAATTCAAATATGACAATTAAAACAACTGATTGGCTACTGTTTCCAAGATATTTAAGTTTTCACATTTTACATCTATGTATATTGTGTAGATAGTAGAGTTTTAATAATAAATTGTAAACCTAGGTCTTTTCATGTGTTTATGGTTGCTTTACATGATAATATTTCACCTGTCCTGTTTATGTAACACTTTAAAAATCAGCAAAAGGGTTATATAAATAAAATTTATTATGAAACAAAAGGCAAAAAACTATTATGTACATAGTTTAGTCCTATTCAGTGTCTACTCGGCGCTTCTTGGCTTGTCTCTTGTATTCATTAAATGGAGCATCTCTTGTCACTGTCCAGCAATAGTCTGCAAGCATTGATGGGCTCCATTTGCCCTGATAGCGTTTCTCCATTGTTGAAATGTCCTGGTGAAATCGCTCGCCGTGCTCATCGCTCACTGCTCCGCAGTTCGGTGGAAAAAAATCTAGATGAGAGTGCAAAAAATGTATCTTTAGTGACATGTTGCAACCAAGGCTTTTGTATGCTTTGAGGAGGTTTTCCACCAACAACCTGTAGTTGTCTGCCTTGTTGTTTCCGAGAAAATTTATTGCCACTAACTGGAAGGCTTTCCGTGACGTCTTTTCCTTGCCACGCAGTGCATGGTCAAATGCATCATCTCGAAGAAGTTCACAAATCTGAGGACCAACAAAGACACCTTCCTTTATCTTAGCTTCACTTAACCTTGGAAATTTTCCACGGAGGTACTTGAAAGCTGCTTGTGTTTTGTCCATGGCCTTGACAAAGTTCTTCATCAGACCCAGCTTGATGTGTAAGGGTGGTAACAAAATCTTCCTTGATTCAACAAGTGGTGGATGCTGAACACTTTTCCTCCCAGGCTCCAATGACTGTCGGAGTGGCCAATCTATCTTGATGTAGTGGGAATCTCTTGCACAACTATCCCATTCGCAGAGAAAACAGCAGTACTTTGTGTATCCAGTCTGCAGACCAAGCAAGAGAGCAACAACCTTCAAATCGCCACAAAGCTGCCACTGATGTTGGTCATAGTTTATGCACCTCAAAAGTTGTTTCATGTTGTCATAGGTTTCCTTCATATGGACTGCATGACCAACTGGAATTGATGGCAAAACATTGCCATTATGCAGCAAAACAGCTTTAAGACTCGTCTTCAATGAATTGATGAACAGTCTCCACTCATCTGGATCGTGAACAATGTTGAGGGCTGCCATCACACCATCGATGTTGTTGCAGGCGACAAGATCACCTTCCATGAAGAAGAATGGGACAAGATCCTTTTGACGGTCACGGAACATGGAAACCCTAACATCACCTGCCAGGAGATTCCACTGCTGTAGTCTGGAGCCCAACAGCTCTGCCTTACTCTTGGGTAGTTCCAAATCCCTGACAAGGTCATTCAGTTCACCTTGTGTTACGAGGTGTGGTTCAGAGGAGGAGGATGGGAGAAAATGTGGGTCCTGTGACATTGATGGTTCAGGACCAGAAGTTTCATCCTCTTCCTCTTCCTCATCTGACTCAAGTGAGAATGATTCTGGTGCATCAGGAACCGGCAGTCCTTCTCCGTGGGGTACTGGGCGTATAGCTGATGGAATGTTTGGATAACGCACAGTCCACTTTTTCTTCTTTGACACACCTTTCCCAACTGGAGGCACCATGCAGAAGTAACAATTGCTGGTATGATCTGTTGGCTCTCTCCAAATCATTGGCACTGCAAAAGGCATAGATTTCCTTTTCCTGTTCAACCACTGGCGAAGATTTGTTGCACAAGTGTTGCAGCATATGTGTGGGGCTCACTTCTTGTCCTGATCTCCAATTTTGCAGCCAAAATAAAGGTGATAGGCTTTCTTAACCATAGTGGTTATACTGTGCTTTTGTGATGCAAAAGTCACTTCACCACAAACATAGCAGAAGTTATCTGCACAGTTCACACAAGTACGAGGCATCTCTGCTCACTTTGGCTAAACAGAAATGTGTCCCTTTGCAAAATCAAACACTGACAAATAAGAGAGCACGACACTGTATGATTTCTAGAGCTGATATAGGGCAATTTGTTCAGCAGAGTGATGTAAGCTTAGTTATGATTGCATCATCCATGACTTCTAGGAATAACATGATGCAATTCATATCATGTATGACGCAATACCAGCTTCAGATTGCATCATTCATTGTTTTGCCTAAAAAGCAAGTACTGTCCAAACCCAGTCATAGATTTATTCATAGATCCAGTCAAAGATGTATTTTAGTCATTTCTGGTTTAAATTGAGATCCCTTCCCTTTATAACTCACTTATCCTCCGCCATTCCCAAGTCAAGGGTCGTATATACTGACCCAATAGCATATCTTGAAAACTAGAGCCAATCAACAATTTTAAGCATCATTTTCATTCTCAGTGACCCAGAATTAGTAAAGTTTGACTACATTTATTTCAGAAGCATTTTGGCTGTAGAGCAGTGTAATAAGTGGCATTGACACATCTGAGATAAGGCTCTTTGTATCATGTATTTCAAAAACATTAAAACATATACCTATTCTGTGAGGCTTCCTAGATATGGGCCTTGATCCAAAGCTTATATTGAGGTCAGTGGGCTTTGGAATGGGCCAATACTGACTATCTACCCACTTCATATTTGATTTTGCATTACACGTGTTAATGACCTTAGACCCTAAGCACTTCTGGGAACTTTATATTAGTCTGACATAGCTCACCCATCAGACAACAACAATGATTTGTAACAATCATTTAGGGGGAGTTGTTTCATTAACTAAGCCCCTTCTGAAATTAACAATAGTAAAGTTACAGGGCTAGAATCTTATCCATTATCTTTCTCTTCCTGCCTTTCTGTGCAGAAATTTGTTAAAGAAATAATTATAAAAATGAGAAATTAATATCACTTACTTCCATGCTAGTATTAAATGCTCGGTTTACCTTTGCTCTGATGATGATAATTTGTCCAACTCTGTTAAGACAAATGTTATCGCATTAAGTTGCACAATTATTACATAAACTGCACTATGATCCAAAGCTCACTGAAGTCAATGGGCTTCAATGAAGATCAAGCTCTATAAACATTTTGCATGTCAGTGTCAATCTGTGTTCCATAATGGAATACCACCAACAGTAAGCAATATTACATGTTAATGAATGTTCTACTGATACTGCACAAGACTAGTAAATTATGTGCAACAAGAACAAGTAGTTAATTGTAGAAGTTCTTCTCAAATCAAACTTTACTGGTAACTTCAATAAAGAAGCTGCTGAACCGAATTGGAGTTATTCGGAAAATTATATAAAATGAATGAGAGAGTACCTATATATTGGCGATATACTTGTATGTAACGTTATGCCGTTATATAACAATCTCAAGTCCAGTCAGAAATTGTGGATTGGATTGCAGATTTAGGTACACTGACACATACCCTGGTGAGGTTTGTTAAATCAGTCAGTATGCACAAATGCACAATTGCACAAACAGGTAGCGGTAACTGATTTCTTAAGCTATGCCTAGGCTGATAGGGCAGAATTCACCTTCTTTCCCACAAACCCAAAGCAGGCTCAGTTCTGTGATGCCCTTGGAGTGCAGTCGCCAAATCGGGGGGCGGGAGGGGAGAGGGAAAGGGCAGGGCAATGCCTCTTCTGTGGCTGATATTTCAGCAGAGAATCTTCAGTAGCAAATACTGTTTCTTTACTTTGCTTGCGTGAATTTTCTGGACCACTGGATCTACATTAATTTGGGTCCTATAAACTTTGGCCCTTTCCCCTGGAGACACCCTAAATACCTCTTAAATGTTGGCGGTAGGGCATGCCCTTGGACTACCCATAAAACCACACTGTAGGGCTTAAATGGACTGTCTTGTGCTGGCACCTGCACTAGAGATTAATTTCATCCTCATTGAGCAGGAGAGTGGAGAAGGTATGTGCTGCATGTTGTGGGTTACCTCTTCAGTTGATGTAAGCTGGCATAGTTCCATTGACTTCTATGGAGCTATGTTAATTTATATCAGACGAGGATCCAGCCCAGTGTATGCAATGATGCATAAACAGGATACAGTAGGTTAGATCCTTAGCTTTAGTAAATCATCCTAATTTCATTAAAGATAATGGAGCTAGCTACATTTACACTATATGAAGATGGCCAGGTGCATTTATTAAAATTAAGCTAGGGGAAAATGGTAAAAAGGGCAACATTATTTAGGTTAAACTAAGGCTCTTCTTTAATTAATAATCTCACTTCCAGTCTTTTGGATAATTATTTTGTTGAAAAATTCTCAAACAGCTCTAGAAACAATGAAGATGGTGGCAATCTTTGTTAGGGACAGCATCACTTTAATCTGCAAAGGCTACAGGAAGACATTAGCCATCTTGCTAAGGGGAGTCTGTTGCTTTATTGCTACTGACAGTGATGAGAGATGACAGCCATTTTGGATAAGGGCAAAACTTCATGACTAAAGAAAAAACTCAGAAATTCATGAGTACCCTTACAATAACTGAAATATTGTGAGCGTTCACAACAATGTTCAATAATTTGGTCTGTTACTTATAATACAGATAAGGAGACTTTTTAAAAAATATTATTTTTATTTTGACAGTATAGCTTTAATGTCTGAAAAGCTTTTGCTTAAGAGACCATAACAAAATGCTATATCCAGGAAATTGCTGTTTCTAAACAGTAACTCTATTTTTGCCGTACAGTGAAACTTGTCTCTATTATAAAAATAATTTCAAACTGATCTTGTATATTCTAGACTGAGGCTCTTTTGGGACTTCAGAAAGAGCCAAATGCTTCATTTGCAAAAAATGGAGGAAATATTCTCTGAATGGAAAGCAAATATAAACTCTTGAACCCTGCTTTCCATGCCACTCCTCAACAGTTGATTGAAGTATGGATCTACAACCACTTTGTATGTCTAGACTACATGGATTCGTCGACAGAGCCATGTAGATGAGTTTACTAGACATAGGAAAATGAAGCGTAGATTTAAATAATCGCCACTTCATTTATATCAAAATGGCCACCGCACTGTGCCGATCAGCTGTTTGGCGGCACAGCGGGGCAGTCTGGACGCGCTGCGGTCGACAAGGGACGGCTTTGTCGACCGCTCCGGTAAACCTCATTTCATGAGGCATACTGGAATGGTCGACAAAGGCTTCCCTTGTTGACTGCGGCGCGTCCAGACTGCCCCGCTGTGCCGCCAAACAGCTGATCGGCACAGCGCGGTGGCCATTTTGATGTAAATGAAGCGGCGATTATTTAAATTGCCACTTCATTTTCCTATGTCTAGTAAACTCATCTCCATGGCTCCGTCGATGGAGCCATGTAGTCTAGACATACCCTTTGAGTCTTGCAACTAGGCAGAACTAATTTATGTGTGTCAAAATAGCCAGTGAAGCAGAATTTGGGAACAGGAAGGGCACAAAGTGATTTTTCCCAGAGCCACCACCAATCTCATTCATGCCACACCTGCTTTTACTATTTAGTAGCCCTGGTGCAGCTCTGGTGAAACTGAAGGGCTGGTCAAGAGTGTGTATCCCAGGCAGAAATTTGCATCAACTGAAGAATATTGGGTGCTGTGCACAAAACTGCTCTGTTCCTTCTATTGTATTGCACAGGCAAGTGCAGGCTTGCCTCCTGACTGCTTGTGATTTTCTGGCTCTCTCTCATTCTGCTAAAATGAAGAGGTTCAAGTTGGTTGCCCTTCCCTTTCCCGATATGGAAAGAAGCCAATTTCTAAAATGATGTCCCACACTAATTCCAAGACATTTTTAGAAGCACTGAAATCGTCCTCATTATATTTATTGCTTAAATATGCTATGCAGGTGGAGTCGTCTAATTTCCCACCTGGACAATTGCATTTCTAGCAACTGCATTTCAAGCAATGTAATTTTGTGGGATATTTGTAAGGCAGACTTTGCAATATGAAAGGTGGTTGGAAAAGTGGGGAAAGAAGAAATGAATTGCCTCTGTCTCTGGTTCCACTGTCAGAATAGGATACATGAGTTACAAAGTTGCCTCAGACAGAGGGACTCTCAGACAATGGGATGCTAAGTAGCTGCCTCTCTTTAGGCTGGCCCTGGCCATTTGAATGGATATTTAAGAATGTTGGTCGTAGAACATTGCATTTTCATTGATGGGAACCTTTTGAAATGTACCAGACTGAGAGATTTTGGTGGTGATACATGGTGAATAAAAGCAATAAAAGTTTCAATCAGATTATTTTAAATCAGACAGTGCTCATGCTATTACTAAAAACTCAAACAGTATAAAAAGACCAGGAGCAGGAATTTGTTCTTTGTCTTGTCATAAAACTAACTTTCCTAGTGTACAGTTTAAGTTGTGGAAATTTCAGTTTCAAAGTCAACTGAAAAGAAGTAGTGACAGAATAGATGCCTCTTCCCAAAAGATTTGGTAAGCTATTGTAAGTGTATGAAACATTAAAGCAGGAAACCCAAAAAATGTCCTTTTTTATACACTACACTCAAGATTAACAGAGCTAGTTATTAATTATATGAGAACCTTAATTCAATCTTCTTACTTATACATGTTCAGCACATCACAGGGTAAGCATTATTCCACTCAGGATGTTAAAGCTGATCTATGGCTGAAACACAGTTAAAATATTTAAGGTCTAATTCTGCTCTCAGTTACAAGAGAGAAAACTCCATTGAAGGCCATGAGGGTGGCATCTTTGTACCCGAGGGAAAAATGTGACACTTAGTTCATTAACAGAACTTTTTGATCACAGCTTTCCAGAGAAGTGCTTTTCATTAGAAAGCAAAATGGAGGAGTCTGTATTGAGAAGTTGACTCTTGAGAAAGGCTTTGTGTGAGAAATCAAGAACCTCTCAGGTCTCTCCTATGTGGCCATGGTCATGCACACCTCATACCAATCTTCCTCCTGTCTTTAGGTGAATGTAGGTTTAGAGGGCTAGATATGTAACACTATGCGGGCACAAATGTGTGCTTATTCTGAATGCACAGTTGCCAATAGTTACTGCAACTACATTACTTCTGCAACCTTACTGGCAATTACTCAGCTGTATGTGCAATTGTGATAACCAGGGCTCGACAAACCTCTGTTTCTACTCGCCCGTGGCGAGCAGATTTCAGCCGGTCACTCCATTCGCCCCGTTCACTGGTGCTGCGCGCATGCGCAATGCCGGTCTGGCGCATGCGCGGTGCGGGGCTGGCGAGTAGATCTTGCCACAGTTTGTCGAGCCCTGGTGATAACTGCAAACTGCACCACAAAGATTGCATCAAGTGGTACATACAGTCTGCAGGTCAGGGATAAATGACAAGGGAGGATATGGCCCATGACAGGCGAGCTAGGCACTCCACTACAAAGGAAACAGACTGAATAACACAATATCATCGTGCCACCTGGGCTGACAGTGAGAGGGAATGTAGGCACCAACTTGGCCTTGGCCTAGTATATCCTAAGCCACAGCTACTCAACTTTGGAAGCTCTGGGGGCCACAATGATACTCACAGCACATGCCAAGGGCCGCAACTTAAGTGTGGTTGCCTATACATGCAAATATATATGCAAATTAGGGCTGTCAATTGATGTTTGTTAATGCCTGCGATTAACCCAGGGAAAGATTAACACGTTATTTTTTTTAACACATTAATCGCAGGCATTAATGCTGCGCTGCCCCTTTGAAGCGCCACTCTGGCGCTTCAAAGGGGCAGCGCAACATGTATCCGGGGATCAGATGGAGTGCCTAGCTAATCCCCAGCTCCTAATGTGCTGCCCCTTTGAGGTGCCAGAGCAGCACTTCAAAAGGGCAGCGCAACACAGAGCCCAGGATCAGCTGGAGTGCCCAGCTGATCCCGGGCTCCGCCTTGCACTGCCCCTTTAAAGAGCTGTCCCTTTGAAGCTCCAGCTGACCCTGGGCTCCCGCGGTGCTGCCCTTTGGAAATGCTGGGGCGGTTTTTCCAAGGGGCACCGCCACAGAGTTTCAAAGGGGCAGTGCACACGATTAATCGTGATTAATTTTTTTAATTACTTGACAGCCCTAATGCAAATATATGCAAATAGCTTCTTTCACACTTACGGGCATGAATACAAAGCACTTCCCAGAATGCCCTGGTGCTCCTGGCTCCTCTTCCCTGGGGGCTAGAAATGCCGACACCCTATACCCGTCTGTTCCAGCCAGCCCATCCGCTTGCATCTTTCAGTGCTCAACCTGCCTGGGAGACGCCTCACCATTGTGCAGCATGTTCCTGGTGGAAGCCATGTTCAACGGATCCCACCCATGGGCCATTTGTTGAGTAGCCTTGTCCTAAACCATACCTATGGAAACTGATTTCCAGCTACAATCATACTCAAATACAAGCGACAGTCATCACATTATACAGTTCTGAAAATGGGGCCCATAGCTGGCCTTGTAAACATTCAGTAACATAGGTCAGCACTTACAAAATGCTATGTTTAAAAGGGTTAACCATTTTTTTAACCTGGCTACATCCAAAAGTACATTTCTGCAGTTTTATCCAGGCTCAGTTCACTAGTAATGCAGTGGGTCAAGACTCTTATAATGCAGTAGCAAATTTGCTGTCTATATTTTTTTTAGATGGAAGTGAATCTAAACAAGAACAGTGCCTTAAAACAACAACAACACTTAGAAAGCTGATTCTGTAGCACTGGGTCAGGATGTTCCCCCCTTGTTAATATGAACAGCAAACAGTTTCTTGACTCCAGCTACACAATTGTCATAGGTGGAATTGCGTATCTTACATTAATTTTTTCCACAAGTGTAGTCTTGGCCTTAGTTCCCTGGCTGAGAAATAGTTTTAAAAAAGTGAAAGATTTTTTTACTTCCTGCACTATCCTGTGGATGCACTAAACATACAATTTGCAAATACAAAATTCCTCTTTTATACCTTTCTGTCATATGGATAACAATAAAAATAAAAGAAAGAAAGAAATTGAAAGAGAGTTTGCATTGATCAAAAATTCATACAGCAACTATAATTAAATGTATTCTTCATTCAAAAAGGAATAAACAAGTCATATTTATTTTGTTCAAGAGCAAAGGGCATTAAGTTTCTGACCTGTTTTCTAGTTTAGGGTCAAAAGTAACTATAGTTTATTTTAGACTCTGTAAAACTGATCTTTGCCTTCCAGCAAATGGGTGAGATAAGGCCGAGCACTAGAGGGAAATCATTGAACCGCTATCTCAGTGGCTTTATATGCTTTGGTTAATCTCTGTTAAATAGAAAAGAAAAAGAGGACTTTAAACTGATAACGTTTGATAATTACTATACGGGTTCTACCTGGCAGTCTCTTCAAATTGTATGTCATCTACTGACGCTGTCACACAGGACACACCAGCATGTTTCTCGGCTGTAGAGAAAAAGAGATGAGGTGCAGAGTTACTACACTAGACATACAGCTGCAATTCCATCTCACATATACATATACTGCAAAGCGCAGTGGTCTGATTCTCCTCATAGTCACATCAGTTGTAAATCCTGAGTGTAACTCCCCGAATTAAAACTAGTGTAAAAACTGATGTAAGTAGATCAGAATCAGTATTTAGTAGGCCTGCATCAAACAAGAAACTAGAATGGATTATTATAATGATCCCGTTCAGTCTTAAAATCTATGAATCTATTAAAATTGTATAATATTACTCTAAAAGTGGTTTAACTAACAATCCAACACAAGAGTGAGGAAAAGTATTTTGCAAGAGAAAAACATGATAAAGACCTGATAGAAAAGTAATTGCCACTATAATTGGGAAAAAAAAAAAAGGTTTGTATCATTATCAGCCAGAGTTACAGACAAACAACTGAGCACAATGCTGAGGACAATCATCATTTCAATTTACATATAGTGACAAAAAAGAGTTATTTATTCATCTGTTCCTAGATAACTTCTGGGCTGGCCAGTTATTACTTGGTGCAAGACTTAGGGGAAAGCAAAGTTGGCTTTATGCTCTCCTGATCCCACAACTGATTGAGATCCAGGACAATTCACAGTGTAAATTAGGAGCTTCAGGGGGTAGCTGAGTTAGTCTGTTACAGAAAAAAACAACGAATGGTCTGGTAGCAGTTTATAGACTCATGAAACATGTAGATGGTATCATGAGCCTTCGTGGGCACAGCCCACTTTTTCAGATGACCGGAGTTATGAGTTGGGGATACAAAAACTCGAAATAAATAGGAGAGGGGAAGGGGAGGGGGGAGAGAAAGAAAAAGGGAGCAAGGTGGGAGACAGAGCATCATTAAGTATCTGGAGAATGGGTACTTAAACCTAAGCAGATAAAAATCAAAGTCAATAGATAGATTCCTAAGATAGGAAGGATACCACTCAGAGAGCTGTTAGCACCTTCAGTGGTTATTAAGTAGGCAGAGTCTCCACCAGCCCATATCACGACTGAGTCCATTAGCATGTGAATTGAATTTGTGGATGAACTGTGATTCCAGGGCTTCTCTGTGGATCTGGCTTGTAGAGCTGGTTTGTGACAAACAGCTACTTGCAGGTCTGTCAGACTGTGGTTTGGCAGGCTGAAATGCTCACCAACAGGCTTCTGTATGTTCCGTTTACATATATCCGATTTGTGTCCATTGATTCTTTCCCGCAGAGACCACCCAGTTTGTCCAATATATATAGCAGTGAGGCACTGCTGGCATTTGATGGCATAGATCAAATTACTGGATGTGCAGCCAAATGACCCTTTGATTTTGTGGCTTATGTTGTTTGCTCCAGTGATGAATTCGCCAGTGTAGATATGTGGGCAGAGGTGGCATCTTTTTTTGGTTGCAGGGCTGGGTTCCTGGAGGCTTATGATATGGCTGTGTGGCATGGTTATCAGAAAGAATACGTTTCAGGTTAGGGGGTTGTCTGTAAGCAAGAATAGGTTTTTCTCCTAAGGCCTCTGAGAGCGAGGGATCATTTTCCAAGATGGTTTGTAGATTGTGTATAATGCATTGGAGGGGTCTGAGTTGTGGACTGTAGGAAACAACAAGAGGGCAGCTCTGTTATTTTCTCTTTTGGGTCAGTCTTGAAGTAGTTCATGTCTGCGTATTTTTTTGGCTCTGTCAATTTGTTTTTTCACTTCCCCAGGTGGGTATTTCAGTTTTAGGAATGCTCTGTAAAGATCCTGTAGGTGATTGTCTCTGTCTGTGGGGTCAGAACAAATTCGGTTGTATCATAGGGCTTAGCTGTATACAATCAACTGAAAAATGTGTCTGGGATGGAAGCTGGAAGCATGAAGGTAAGTGTAGTGGTTGGTGGGTTTCTGATATAGGGTGGTGGAAATTTGTCCATTATTTAACTGTACTGTGGTGTCCAGGACATGGATTTCCCTTGTGGACTGGTCCAGGCTGAGGTTGATAGTAGGGTGGAAATTGTTGAAATCCTTGTGGAATTCTTCAAGAGTCTCTTTTCCGTGGGTACATATGATGAAGATGTCATCAATGTAGCATAAGTAAAGTAGGGGTGTTGCGGGCGATAGCTGAGGAAACGTTCAAGGTCAACCATAAAGATGTTGGCATATTGTGGTGCCATGCGAGTGCCCATGGCTGTGCTGCTGATTTGGAGATAGAAATTGTTTCTGAATTGGAAGTAGTTGTGAGTGAGGACAAAGTCGCAGAGTTCTGTGATCAGGTGCGCAGCGTTGTTATTGGGGATGGTGTTCGTGATGGCCTGTAATACGTCTTTGTGCGGAATGTTGGTGTAGAGGGCTTCTACATCCATGGTGGCCAGGATGGTATTTTCAGGAAGATTATTGATGTTTTGGAGTTTCCTCAGGAAGTCAGTAGTATCGTGGAGATAGCTAGGAGTGTTGGTAGCATAGGATCTGAAGAGGGAGTCGATATAACCAGATAGTCCTGTGGTAAGTGTGCCAATGCTGGAGATGACGGGCCGTCTGGGATTACCAGGTTTGTGTATTTTGGGTAGTAGATAGAAAGTTCCTGGTCGGGATTTGGGCGGTGGGGGTGTTAGCATAAATTTGTTCCTGAGTAGCATCAGGGAGTTTCATGAGCAGGTTTTTTCATGTGTTTTTGGTATACCTTAGTGGGGTCACAGGAGAGAGGCCTGTAGAATCTGGTATTGGTGAGTTGTCTGTTCGCCTCCTGTTCATAGTCTGTCCTGTTCATGATGACTACAGTGCCTCCTTTAGAGTAGTCACAGGTCTGCTTTATTTACGCCTGGTTTCTGACACTTACACAGCAGGGGATTACCAAGGAATAGTAGCACTCTATGCCAAGGGATTGTGAGAGGCAGTTGTGTCAGAGTCACTATGGAAGTTCTTGTCACTCAAGTTCCCTACACTGAGGGAATTTACAGGTGGCAGGATCTAGCGGCTTTCTAGCCACTTAGTGCTGCCAGAACAACACAAAGCTGCTGGAGGAAAGAAGCTCTAGGTAATGCTAAAAGGAAAACTTAAGGGATTTAAATCACATTTTTATTTATCTTAAGATGTCTTCCCTTCTTGTTTGGCTTAACATTCTGATGTGCCTGAGGCACTTTCTCCCCTTTAAAGCAATTCTTTAAGCAGCAATCAATTAAAATAATCCCCACTTGCTTTTCTCCTGAAGATAAATAAAGCTCTGCCCATGCATGAACTAGATGCTATGACCATGTGGGTGCAGACATATCAAACCCTTGAGTCTTCTCTTATTTGATTTTAATTAAATCAAATCTGCAGACCTTACTCAGTGGCAAAACTTCCATTGAAATTCACTGCCATTCAGAGGGCCTGCTCAAGGCCCTATGTGCATTACTTAAAGCAAGTGTTATTGGCTTAATGTTAGGTGTAAGTAGTGATCCCTCTGTGCAGGGGAGAATTGAATCCGAAGTGTCTGTGATTTTGTCTGGGTCAGGATTCAAGGACTGGGTTCATAGTATATTACTGCTTGACGGACTCCCTCACTCCTACCACACCTGTTCCAACCTACTGATTCCCTACCTCAAAAAAGTGTATGTAGGTACACAGTTACAGCTTATGGTAATATCGAAACAAGTATACAACTTATCTATGTAATCATATGACCTTACACTTTTATCATTTGTTCTTCCTTCCTTTATACCCACAACTGTTTATTGTTTTCATTTGTTTGAGGACTGATTTTTAAAAATATTTAAATAGTAACATAATTGTCTGTGAACTTCCGGTTGTTAAAATCATATGCAATAATATTAATGAGGAAAGCTAGTTTTGAGAAGGAAAACAACTCCTTTGCTCTTTTGCCATTAGAATTTGAAATCCGTCTCCACTATATAAATCAATAATTTGTGTGTGTGATGGGATTACTCCTGAGATATTAATGAATAGTTTTTCAGTAAGAGTCACTAATATGGATATCAAAAAGAGGAAAAAAATGAAATATAGCAGCAAGTCCTCAACTGATGTAAACGGGAATGGCTTCATTGACTTCAATGAAACCACGATAAATTATATCAGTTGAATACCTGACAAGTCAAAGTAGGGAATCAATCTAACAGGCCTTCTTAGATCAGGCTTCTGCCAGTTAAAATAAGTATCCTTAAATCTAGTGTATCAAGTAGTCGAATACATAGCTCTGAATGACTTTTTGTAGAAGAAACAAAAGGCATGCTTATGAATAGCAAACAGCTACATACCTAGAACTGCATGCCTTCAGATTACTATGCAGAATAAATTCTCCTGCCTCCTCACATCTTTCTATATATGAATAATAGATTAAATAAAGCTGTTAAATCTCTAAATGTTGCAAATACCTAAACAGTAGTAACACTACAGTATATGGAGATGCTATTTAGATACAAAATTTCAGCTAATCTCCTCAAGGTTTATTATGGACTACTTACTAGCACCTGTAAATGAAGTTTATGGACAGTGGAGATGGCAAAGAGCTGAATTTGTTTAAGATCTAGGAATGTAGGATTACAGTTTGAAAATTTAGCTAAACTGCTAAACATGCAGGGGCATATACACACATATTCCGTGTACTGTACTTTGATTATAGGCAGCTCTGTACCAAATAGAAAATAATGCATTTAAAATTGAACTTTCTGACCTAATTGTTCATTGTCTCATATCTTTCCACTTGTTCTTCCCCCTTTTCTACTTAAATTGGACAACATGTTTTTTCTTTAACACCTTTGACAATCCGAACTTACATCTGGCATTTCTGAAGTCAGCACTTATATTATGTGTAGGCAGGCTTCCTGGCAACAGTGTTTTTTCTGTCTCAGTTTTAACTGTACCCCACTAGTGCTTTTGTCTCCTTTCTTCCTATTTTTTCTTGTCTATTTCCTTCATCCTTTTCTCTTGACTGTTGTTCTCTTCATCTTTTCCAGGATCCTCTGTTTACTCATAACATTGTAATCTTCCTTTCCTTACCCTTTCCTCCATCAACTCTGTCCTTTTCCCAAAGTTGTTACACTTTGATCCCAGTCCTGTGACATCAAACACAATTGCATCTTAAGGGGAAATTATATCCATAGGGGTTATTTTAGTTGAGTAATTCACTTCTAATAGCTGGCATGAATGAAGTCTTCCTAAAGGACCTCGTTCAGTAGCCTGTAGTGAGTTGATATTTCTGTAAGCCTTGCTGGCATTACATTGCCACTTCAGCCACAAGGTGCACAAGATTGCCTACTAAAGAGGGACGGCAAGAGGTTGTTAGAGCTGCCCTCCAAAAAGAGAGAAAACTGGCAGATTTGCAACATATCCACCAGGATTTAGCAACTTAATGGCAGTAATTTTCTACCACACAATTCAAAGAAAACAAAAATACCTGCAAACACAACATCTGTAATGAGTTCTTTACTGTGTGAAATACAGTTCTAAGGGCCATGGTGAAAGCCCAGTGCTTTGGACTTTGAAAAGAGAAATGGACAAAACACTACCAAATGTGCTGATAGGAAAATCTTACTTGATCTAAACCTCTATTCCACTTCACACTTCTAAGGTTTCACTGAGTAGTTTTCATTCAGCTCCTTTCTCATAATACAGGAAACAATGGGACATTGTGAAATTAAGAAACTACTATTTTAAAAATGAATGAGAATAAATACTTTTTTCCATACAAATTACAATTCACCTGTGAAATTCATGGCTGGGGGAAAGGCTGAGATGGAGAGTTCAGTACAAATTTTAAAAGAAGTAGACCTGGATATGAACAACCAGGAATTTTGCAGCTCTGGTAACTAGTTCATATAGTTACAGTGGCTCTCAGGTATCAGTCCTCATGCTTCAGGTCCTAAAATGGTCACCAGATGGGATCTATTTAGGAATTTTCTCTGTCCCTTCCAATAATATTGCTGTGTGTAATTGGCCTAATGCAACATAGTCCTATTGCCATGTACGCATCTCCTAAACTATGGAGTATAGGCCACACATTGCTAGAGGACGGACTAGTTTCCAGTTTAGCAATCCCTAGCAGAAGTGGCTAGGGATGCAAAGGATGGGCTAATTCATAGCAACAACATCGCTCTTCAGCAACTCTGGAGAAGGGAGGGGGAGGCTGCAGCCTGACCGACCTACAGCCAGGGAAGCCAAAGTGGCTCCTCCTGCTGTTTTAACAAGAGCCCCTGGCAGTAGGGCACGTCCTCAGTGGGCTCTCAGCTCTACGCAGGGCCAATCCCATTCCCTGCAGGGCCAATCCCATTCCCATCTCTGTGGTGTCCCATGCTGGGCTAGAGGGCTCTAGTGGTTAGAAAAGGAGGAACTAGAAGTCAGGACTCCTGGGTCCCTCGCCTGCTCCTCCCCCTGACTTGCCTTGGGAAGGTCCCTTCCCCCTCTGCGCCTCAGTTTCCCCCCGCAGCCAAGGGTGAGCCCCGGTGTCCGTCTCAGCACTTGCAGGGTGCCCAGTGGTGCGGCGGAGCTCTCTCGGGGGCGGGCCGCTGCCGGGCCGCCAGAGGGCTTCCCAGCCCAGGCGCAGCACGGCGCGACCTCCGGCGCTGAGCTGAGGCCGGCCCCCCTTACCGGCCAGGCAGGCGGTGGTGTCAATCCACTTGAGCAGCTGGCCGGCGCTGAGCTCCCCGCGGTGCGTGGCGTGCGCGGGGAAGATGGGCTGGCACATGTGCACCTGCCCGCTGCTCTGCCCCGCTGCAGGCTCCATGGCTCCGCCGGGCGAGGGGCGGCCGCTCTCGCCGGGGCCTCCCGCTGCGCCGCGGCCAGGCAGCGCGGGGGGAGCCGGGTTCCGCCTCCTCTTCCTGGTGCTGCTCCCACAGGGACCGTCCGGTCGCCCGGGCTAGTGTGTCGTGAGCTGCTCTCAGCTCAGCCGCCTTCGCCCGCTCCCTTTCCCCGCTACTGCACAGGCAAGTACTTCAACCCCAGGCGCAGTCCCTGCGGCCGCTACCCAGCAGGGGCGGGGAGAGGCCAGCGTGTCCTGCAAGGATGGCTTGGAAAGGATCGTCCTTCAGCAGATCCCCGGCTGACAGGCTGTGTGATTGTTAGTGGCCTGGTGGAGTCAGCCTGGGCAGTTCTCTGAAAAGATCACATTCCAAAAAAAGCTGCCAGTGTTAGGAGCCATTAGGAAAGGGGTAAATAATATGACCAACAATATCATAAAGGCTTTATATACAACCCTGGTGCGCCCACACCTTCAATACTGTTCTGGTTGCCCCATCTCAGAAAGATATATAAACATTAGAAAAACGGCAGAGAAAGGCAAAAAATGAGGTGAAACAGTTTCCATGTGAAGGGAGATGAAAAAGACTGGGACTGTTCAACTTAGAAAAGAGAAAACTAAGGGGGATGTGAAAGATTATAAAATCATATGGGATGCGGAGATAGTGATTAAGGAAATGTTATTTAACCCTTCACGTAACCCAAGTACCTTCCCTGAGACAACAGTAATACTTGGCTACCATGCACGAGTAAAATAAATAAACTTAAAGCCAGAGTAGTTTCTTCCACTCTATAATAGATTTCCTTTCTCTGGCTTTTCCACTGTCTGCTGACATAATTTATCATGCCATCTCTCATGGCAGCCTGGGCTGGAGGCTCCCATGCTTGTTACTTTTTCTTTGGGCTACCAAAAAGGAACCTGAACACTTCTCTGTTAGAAGTAGAGTAGGTTAGCACTGTGATTTGCCCAGGGTCATGGGAGGGTATCTGTGGCAGACTAGGTTTTGAACCCAAGTCACCCACAGGCTAGGGTCACTGTACTATCCTTCCTCTCTGTTGTAAAGGAGGAGCTGGAACTAACAGCACATGACCAAGAAGGATACCAACTAAGTATGTTAAATATCGAGTAATTTACTAGTCGAGTAGTCGATGGAATTTCCATCAACTACTCAACTAGTTCATAGGCACTTCCGCATTCCTTCTTTGAATTCCTTCCTTCCTGCTGGGGCTCTTGTACATTTCAAAGGAGGAGTGCAGAACTCTGCCTGCAGTCTGGGACCAGCAGGAAGACTTCAGGCTGCACAAGGGTACCAGCTTTGAAATGTACAGAGTCCCCGGCTAACCCTGGGCTCCATGCTGCGTTGCCGCTTTGAAATGCCACACGGAGCCTGGGGTCAGCTGGGGGGATCTGCACTGCATTTCTGTGGAACCCCCAGCTGACCTCAGGCTCTGCACGTCATTTTCCAGAACCTGGGATCAGCTGGGGACTCCCAAGGTGACCCTGGGCTCTGCGTGCTGTGCTGGAACCCAGGATCAGCTAGGGAGTCCCCATCTGACCCCGGGCTCCACGCAACCGCCACAGCAGAGTTTCAAAGGGGCAGCGCTGCACAGCTGATCCCGGGCTCAGCTCTGTGCAGCGCTGCTTTGAAATAACGAGATGGTGGCCCTGAGTTCCGTGCCGTGCTGCCGCTTTGAAGTACCCCTTTTTGCCCCCCCCCTTTGCTTCCTCTGATAGAGGCAGTAAAGGGGAGGAGGGGGAATTGACTAGTTCACTTGCCTATCCAATAAGCATTTGCTTATCAGATAGTCAACTAGTTGACTAGTCCTTAACATCCTTAATACCGACCATAGTTTGAGGCCCATGTTTCTAATTACTGAACTCAAATACTGGAATCATTAAAAGAAAGCCTTAAACATGGCTAGGGTTGCCAGATACTTTCACAAAAAATACCGAACATGGCGGGAAAAAAATTGGTTGAGCAAAAAAAAAAAAAAAGAGTCACGGCCCCTTTATATCCCCACACTCCCCCTGCCCCCACCAGACGCGCCAGCTGTCCAGGCCAATACCAGACACCTGGCAACCATAAACATGGCAAAGTCAAGACTGGGGTTAAGAAGTGGCCATATTAAGTGAGTGGAAGAGTTAGAAGAACTGGATATTTTGGACCATGAAGTGGTAGTGAATTCAAGCAAATTAAGCCTTAACACTGTGGTTAATAGATTTTGGAACTCGCTGTCATTCTAAAGCAGTTTTGTACATTTATATATGTCAAGACATTATTCTTAGCTGATAAGCATTGCAGATTTCTGCACTAGCTTCAAAACAAAACAAAACAAAAACGAAAAGTACAATTTCACATACAGCTAAAAACAATAACATGTACTAGCTATTGCATTTGTATCCCGATAACATGCCTTTGTAGTTGAAGCAATATGATTAAAAGAACTTTGTACTGCACAACAGCATATCTCAAGAGTGCTATGAAGTACAAAACACAGCAGTGTATCTGAAGAGGAACTATGAAGAAAGGTATAAGTAATGTGTTAAAAAAAGATGAGATCGGTGTATGATATGGGTAAATCTTCTGTAAAATAAAGCCATTACAACTAGCGAACAAATCTAGCCAGAGCAATAGTACTGAGTCTTACAGTTACACAGCTAAACCAGTGATGGACCCAAACAGCAATATTCAGCTTCTGATCAGAATTTCATCCAGCAGCAAGTTTTTACCAGGGATGAGGAAAAGGTTGGATTAACTCTGGTTTGGACCTAAATATGCTAATCGGGAGTTTTAATTGAGGCCTACCTGCAAGACCTAGGCCTTGGAAAATTATAGCCAAAAAGCAGTGATAGTCATGATGTAATACATACGAAAGGTCTTAAAAATTGGTGTTACAGATGGCTTCAGTAACTCCAGGCCACATTTTGGCAATGGCTCTTTTGAATGATGGTTTAACTATTGGAATATCAATTACTGAAATAACACAACCACAACATACAGTAATACAACTTTAGTAGTAAACTCTCATATATTATCAAAAACAAACGTTTGACTGCCTGAAATTAAAAACAAAGAAGACATTAATATTTTACAACTATACGCATAGTTGCTCTTGAAAAAATAGTTTTGACACAGCTTTTAAAAATACAACTTATTCTTGTAAAATGAAACTTTATTCTAAAATGTATCCAAAATTGCAAGACACAAGCACCATTAAACAGATAAATAGACATATATTTATGTACAGAGAGCATCAAAACACAAAACAATTGTTAATATAATTCTTATACTATTTTAATGAGTTTCCATCAATAAAACTTTAAAATTTAAAGAAGACTTTTCAGTTGCAAAACAGTTGTAAAATCATATGTATAAATTATGTCTATTACAATTCCAATAACAGCGGCAAAGTAAAATACAAAAATAATCAATACTGCAAATGCAAATACAAAACCCAAAATAATGTAGCACAGGTACGTATGTACACTTGATGAATTCATGCAGCTATGCAGTGCAACAAATTAACTGCTTAATTTAATGTATCACAAAATGGAACAACCATGGCTGCAAGCAGAAGAAAATATATTTTGTAATAAATCATAGTGCATTTAGAAGTTCAACTTTATAAAATGATTGCTGAGTGATAGATTTCTAAAATTCCCTATGTGGTCTGACAGTCCTCAAACTCCTTTTCTGCAAAATAACATATAAAGGACAAAGGATTTAAAAAAACAACCAACCAACCATTCTAGAACAGATTTTGATGCCAAATTTTTATATTTATTTGTACTCATTTTGGTTTTTAGTCTTGGTTTTAGTCTTGGACCTATTTCCAAGTGTCCATCATGTCTCTAATGACACGTTACAACTACTTACTAAAGGGAATCTTCCAGGTTCAAATGCTATATTCCACAAATGGAATCTAACACAGTGCTAAGACTGCACTGGTTTAAAGAGATAACTCTGTGGTTTCAAAAAGGCAACTATGAACCTCCAAGAATCAGAGAGAATGAGAGAAAAAGGGTAGTAGCTAGAGAGAGACTACTTTGCATCTGGGGTTTAATTTATTTGATTACACAAACACTAAAATAAAAAGCTTTATGGCTTGCTAAAAGTATGATAATGCATTAGACAGGTAATATCTGTGAAGTTCTGTTGCCTTTCACAGTGTAGAAGGCTGCAAACCACTCTGGTTGGTGAAGTGAAACAAGCCTCAGAGAGCCATATAGAAAAATACTTAAACATTGTAAATGTTCTAGAAATAGTAAAACTAAATTAAAACAAGGAACTTTATTTAAAAAGTGATTTCTTGTGTAAACCTGTTTTGCTCTTGATTGGTATATTAAAATCAAAGCACATAGATACTACTGAGATTTATACTTCATAAAATATTAGTGGTTGTGTCAAAATTAGATGAGATGCAGTTGTACAGTCTGACACTTGTGTCTCTGAAATTTACGTGCTAAGCACGCTCAGTGTTTTCACTAGAAAGAAGTTAGTAAAATGCTACATTTCTCTGATTGCTGAAAAGATACAGCAGCATACATCTCTGTGAAGGCCCTTCTGCATTCTTTGTGCTCTCAAATAATTGTCAAGTGAATGGGGGTTGTGAGTAAACAGGAGATACAGGGTGGAGCCTGTATTTGGGTAAACACAATATATCACATTTGTGTAGCAGTATTTCTGTCTAATTGCTTTTCATGCAGTTCCCTGGATGGAGATGGCACAGAGCAAACTGTACTCTGTGTTTAATGATCATATGAAGAATATGACATTTTAAAATGGGTAATGGTAGCCATCACTGGGTGAAATGTATGTACTAGCCTAAATCATCTAAAATGTTCTTATGTCAGATGTTTCCATATTAAAAAAGGACATCAGACTTACTAGACAGCAGTTAAAGATATCAAACAACCAGGAAAAGTGGAAGAAGTTTATATATTCACATATGTTAAAGGCACAGGAAATAAAAGGTATGGTAGTGGTCTACATTTAGTGTAAATTATAAATCATTTTTCCTATTCATGAAATAGATTTTTCTCTCTAAACTGCGTCAAGTTCATAGAATGCTAAAAAAAAAAAGAAATTATAAATAGAGTGGCACATTAAAAATGATTAATGCTACATATGATCACAAACTAATTGCTATATTCTTGCCTCTCTTTGCAGGTTAGCTGGGTCATCTTCTATATCCATGGAATGGAAATTCCTTTAGAATGTAAAAATTAATCATTCCCCATAGATTTACCAATGCAGCTAGAAGTATATAAGCTGAGTCACAAAATGAGTCCTGTTGTTTTGATGAACCTCAAAAGCAGCTGCCATCGCGGTCGCCTTTCTAATTACAACAATTGTGCCATTTGCCCTTTTCCCTAGAATTCAATGAAACCCGGGAATAGCAAGAGAAACGGCCCCATTTTCATGTGAGTATACATTTACATTAAGATGATTCCTGAACATAACTTTTGGCTGCAGTTCAGACCCTGAAATATCTAACTGGTAAGCACATAATAAACAGCCTTTCTGATTCCATTCAGTGACACACAATAAGCACAATAATTTTCAATACAAAATGACTTGCAATTCAGAAAAGAAAGCAAATAAATCAATACAGCTGCTGACGGACTCATGAAAGAAAATGAAATCTACTCTTGCCTGACAAAGTGATTAAGCCAAGTTCAGAGGTAAATGTTGCATCCCATTACTTTGGGTGTTAGAGTTGGGCACACTACGAAAATGATAAAGGCATGAGTGACCATGTTTATATATTTTTAAAAATCTCCACCAGTGTTCCCTCTAAGCTGAGCACTTGGGTGGCCACCCAGGAAAGCTTCAAATACTGCCCAGCTGATTAGCAGAGCGCCCACAGCCAGCAGCATGTTTCTACTGGTAGTGCACATCCTTACATGTCTTGGTGCTCATAACAAACAAAAATTAGAGGGAACACTGATCTCCACTGTTTCTTAACTTGTAGCAGGAGATCTTCCCACAATCAATATTATGATCTGGTGATTTATTGGGGAGTGTTGGTAAATTGCACTAGAATCACTGTAAAACCTGGAGTCTTGGTGTTAGGTACAAGCTGTGGGTCTTATGGTGGAATATGCTATGCCAGGATCTTGCCAGTCCATGCAATAACACCGCCTGCAAGTAGATAATCCAAAATACGTTATTTCCACATCTCCAAATTGGGATGTAGAAAAAGGCAGACATGTACACAAGATAGTATGACAAATATGAACTGCCATTGCAACTGATCTTCTCAAAATACCAAATTCATAATCTGTTATATCTATTACTTCCAAACAGCCCGCTCTGTTCAGTAATACTCTTGAGAGAAGGAAAATAAATGATAACTGCCATACATAGAAAACTCATCTGAAACAAACACTGTGCACATGCTTTTTTAGGTTACCACAACTTACTATTCTGAAATAAGACAGCAACAAACATGATGGGTTGATTTTAGCTCATCTTGTAATGGTTCCTTAGTTGGCTACTTTAAATAAATGAATCTCTTTTGTGTGCCCATCAAAGATTATTAATAGAAAAGAACAATACCTGCCGAATTAAGATTAACATTTTTAAAAGGGGTAAAATCTCCTAGAACTATTCAAACAAAAATAATTTCAAATTCTGTCTATTCAAAAAGGAAACTAAAAGAGTGTCCAAATGGTGGAGGCAAGAATAGAATGTGAAAAGGTAGACCAAGATTGAAGAGTACAGAAAATCGAAGAGTACAGTATTTCTCACAAATTCCAATTTCGTTTTGGGATGAAACTGTCATTCACAATAGTGTGAAGGCCAAAAGATGAATTTGGTATGGGGGACCTGATCCCAAGATTTGGAATACCCATGGAATTGATTCATGGTTGCTGCTGTAACACCTGGGCTGTAATAGGAACTGCAGCATTGCAAGATTTGAAGGTGCTTTGTGGTTAGTTGAGCCACACAATTCATAGAACCATTGGCCAAACCCCAGTCACTCCTGTGTCTTGTCACAATTTTTCCTTGAGGTATAACCATGGCGCTTGGTTTCATGGCATTCAAGAGAGCTATGGATTCTCCTTCTAGGGTGGCTTGCATTTTACACCAGGGAACCTCAGTGGTTGTGTTACATTTTGAGCATTCAGAAACACTTCTTTCTGCTATCACTGGGGCTTTCTCAATACATAACTACAAAATCATAGTCAAATTACGTGTGCCCATTTCTGTACAATAGTACCAATAATATCCAAGCTTCACCACATGACATAGATATTGGAGAACAGAAGAACATTTCACATTGTAGTTACAGGCTGTTCTATTCTGTGATAGAAGAACTATTTTCTAAAGCCTTTAGACCAATGGTTCAAATACAGAAGCATTGTGAAGGCAACTCTTTCAAGTGGTTGCACATACAATGGTAAATATCTTCCAAAGCAAAACAATCATATATGAAGTGAAGTGATCAATGTAAGCTTGTTGGATCTCTTGGTACTACAGACTGCTTCTCTTCTTAAATGATTAAGATGCTTTTAAAAATTATTCACAAATGAGATCTAAAGAGAATTGCACCAGGGATGATTTTCCATTCTAAAGTAAGGCTCACTACTTTGTGTTTTTAAAGCAGAAATCTTCACTCAAAGATAGTATGTGTGAGAATTGTTTCTGAAACTTTTGAGCTGTCATGTTCTTAAATGTGGTGCTGTGATTCTTGCAACAGCTGTAGGTTATGAAGATCAAGTTTAGGGACTGGGACAGCTGTTGCAGAAATACACACAATTTAGGGAGTCCCCTCTCCCTTGATACTAGCAGTATTAAGGTGATATTCATTTGAACTTACTAGGGTTCCTTTCTGGGGAAATAGTGTTTTCTGTTTTATAGTCTGGATTATGTATTATTTGTTTCCTCAAATTAAAATTGCTGCTTATTTTGAATGTGCCACTAAAGTTTTCTTTTTTAAAAAAATTAGAGATTGACTATTCATTTTATTCACAATTTTGGAAACTGTTCTTCTATAGCACACCTGGCCAGTTGTGTAAAGGTCACCTGCAAAGGATTTATATTTTTGGTAAAATTAGGTTTGTGCTGTTTTTGTCTTTTCAATGATATATATATATAAGGATGTCCATACAGGATTTAAAAAAATATTTATTTCTGCTTTTTTACCTTAGCAATATTACAAATATGTCCTTGATTTTTTTTGGGGGGTGGGGGGGGAGAATCATTAGGTGGTGTAAGGGATGTTTACTGTGTGCTTTTAACAGTTTAATTAAAAGGGTGAAGGTGTCAAGTATTTAACAAAGCAGTCCTTTTTATTCCAAATATTAATAAAGTTAAATAGCTGCTAAAAAAACAACCAAAAATCAGAGTTTTAAATGGTCTGAGTAAAAATTCCTTTTCTCTCAAAAGCTCATGTTTCTTGGCTCATGCAGTCAGCTGTTTTACTAGTTATCTTGCTATCATAAAGTATTTCTGCCTAGACAGAGTCTGCATTCCTAATGGAAACAAACAAACAAAAATAAAAACCTAAAAAATGTCAGGTCTTCTTTAAACATAGTAACAAAAAAGGGGAGAGATGGAAGAGGGGAGAAGAGTTGAGTTTTACTTTCCTTTGCAGGTCACCTGAATAATTCTTACTAAGGTCACCTGAATAATTCCTCATTCAATAGAGGAAAGTGAGACTTTCCACCTCACACAAACACATTATTAACCCTGTGCAGGGGGACATGAGCATAGCATGCAGGTCAAGTTTCCTTATCTCTTGCATGACCTCAAGGTGGGCTCTGAACTAGTGTTCAGTACCTGGTGCAGAAGTAGACCATGGGAGGGGCCACTGGATCCATGCTTATATAGTTACAGTGGCAAGGCATCCTATAGGCTGTAACAGTAGCTGTTAAGTGCCATGCTGTAGTCCTGTAGTCTTCTGTGGGTTGAAGGTGGTGAAAGGAAGGGTTAGTTCATTCCCTGCTTAGTTCACTGCATAAAGTCCAATTACTCAGGCTTTGGGTCAAGAAGGATAATCTCAGCTGAACTGGAAAGCACACACTGATGCATACACAACACCAAGACAACAAAATGTGTTAAACTGCAACTGGCAATTACTTGCTGAAATCTAACCTCAAGCTCTCTAAAAGGACCTGTACTCAGGTTAAATTTCTTACCTAATGTATGATTTCATATCCCTGTTAATAGATGATATATGTGCTGGGTAAAATAAATTCTAAAACCGCTAAGCGTGCTTAACAAAGCTTTAACCATATATGAACAGCAAGTTTTGAAGACAGAACAAGTACTACAGTACTATATATAATACACATGGCTGTTCAATCAAAAGCCACCTCTTGCTTTGAAACAAGAATTTACAGGATTAAGCAATGGTGACAAGATTTCTTACACAAAACCTACAATAATGTACAGAATATGCATGATTGCCAAAGTTATAATGCCAGCATTAAAAATATACATTTCTACATAGACTGTCTTGTGCAAATGTGAACAAGTTGACAATAGTTTACCAATGCTTTAAATAACTGAAATAGATATAACCCACCAAATAATAAATTCTCCCTCCCCCCAGCAGTAAGCAGATGTTGCCAGATGCATGAAAGGACAATCCTAATAAAGGGTTTTTAACATTAGGCATGTGCATGTACATGCACATATGGGCATGCGTGTGCATGAGCATACACACACAAGAGGAAAACAAAAGCAGATGCATCACAATATTTTTTGAGAGGGGATACTTGCCACAAAAAGACCCAAATCAAAGTTGGCCTTTGCACATGTAAAAAAATTTGATTTGCAATGCTTTAATTGCTACTACATTTTTATAAATGTTTCTTTTCAAAATTATATTTTCCCCCCAAAACATAAAACTTTGAGAAATTTTTTAAAAACATCGAAGCTCTATCTTTCACTTCATTGATAACAATGTTTAATACTAACCCGTGTTTCTGGTTTTGGTTAGGAATTTATTTAAGAATCATCTGAAATGTGGTATGTCAAATAAAAACAGAATTATTTAGAAACTTTGTAATAGCTCTGGGAAATATTTTATTGACATTTTTGAATGTCAAATTTCTGAACACTATTGTTTACAAGTATACTTCAAAAATATCAACTTTCAGTTTTCTGCAAACACTTTAATTTCTTATGCACTCTTGGTCTAGTTGTCAAAAGGCAAGGCACTCACACTTTGCCCATCCCTTATCTATAATAGTCATGGGCTATGGCAATTATATGTCCCAGTATGTAATTTTCTCTCTTAATTAAGAGGGGGACTTTGCCTTCATCTGAATGGGCTCTCCACTGGGATCTGTAGCCTCTGGGGGGCTGCATCTATATATTAAAGAACAAGGGCAGTTACGAAATCTTGGCTATTTCTTTTGTTGAGGTGTGTTGCTTAACCCAGTTTCTCACTGACAAAATACACTTCTCAAATCATGGGCTTTCCAAGGATGGCTCTAGTAAAGGAGTGTTGCATGCTTCTATTTCAGTGAAGTGTGTTTTACCCAGAATGGATTTTTCTCTCCATATTCTATGGCAAACAGCAATTCTTGTTTTAGATCGCTTTAAGAGCTACAGACTGTCTGTTGCCTGATTTAGAGACCAATCCAGTGAGATGCTGCATCCTCTAATCTCTACCACTGAGGATTCCTAGCAACTTTCAGAACCAGGCCATGATTAAATAGGCTGTTTCTTACACACACAAAAATGAAATAATTAATGTACAGTTAGGACTCTATTCACAAATGTATGCAACATTTTGCACAGATTTAATGTAGATTATTTTTGATGCAATTGCACACAATTTTTGTGCAAACAGCTGGCATGGGCAGAAAACAGAAGTCCAAAGAGAAGAGAAAAAAGGATTCTAGACATTAACTCTACAAGTAAAACACAGGAAGAGCTAACTTACATGGCTGATCATTTGGCGTGTTACTAATATTGGCACCATTACATGGTAATAATGTTCACATCAATTAATAATTAACAGTGGTTTCATTTTATTTGGTGTAAACAAGGTTTCTGTTAGAAGTGGGTACAGAAATAATCTGTGCAGGGGCAGGAGTAAATATAAATTATACAATCCTACTTTCCATTAATTTCATTTCTCCTATTCCCCATTTCAGTAAAACAGGGCACTAAGAAAATGCAAAATCTTGTTTAGATCATCCATGTTTGCCCTGGATTCCCTATACTGAGTCTTGTGCTGCCAAATTTTTGTTGTTAGTTAAATGAAATTGGGGATTCACTTCTTGGCATATGAAAATTGGACGGAAGCCCCCAAATGCACCATCATGTGAACATAGCCAGTGGCATTTACAAAAGTGAATAACTGGTTAGCAGAAATTGTCACACACGAGAGTATTTAGTGAATGACTGTGTGTGCTCTTGTAGATGAATCCATCCATGACTTACCAAACTGTGCACCTGCCAATGTGTCCACTTAGTGTCTTTAATGCAAATTCAAAGCCTTACTTAGCTAACTAGCTGCAGATGCCCATCCAACATATGTAGTTTAAACAACTGGCGCACGCATAAAATTCAAATATTTGTGAATAGAGTCTTTATAATTTTCTCACATTTGATTTTAGGAATCACAGTTCTGAATGTTATTTGTTATTCATAACAAAGATTGAATAAAAATGTTTTCATCCAATTTCTCACAGCTGTATCAATTCAGCAAATATTTAGTATGCTGAATCCAAACGAAAAACAAAAGCAATTTATTTTTCTACCTCCTTTACGCATAGAAATTAAATTGTGGCTAAAAACTGAAGGTTTCAATTTATAAATGGAAACTGTTTTTTTATTAAATATGAAAACATGTATCCAAGAAAAGGGCATACCCCTTTATACATTTTTATGGCAAGTTTTCCCATTACATGAAAGGCTTCCTTATATATTTTAAACTTAAATGAGCAGTAACCAAACATAGGTTTGGATAAAAACTGCATAGCTGTTAACTGTTTTAATGAAAAATATGAATGAACCATTAAAAACAAGATGAAAGAACATGTTCATAGAAATATTTTAGGTAGCTGTGGAGAGCGGTCTGATTAAGAAACAGAAGAAAGCCAAATCCCATTTCAGATATCAATTATATTGATGCATAAATACATTCTTGCATTGCTAAAAAAATTAAAAATAAAGTGTCTAATTCAGGGAAGACTCAAGAATGAACAAATTAGGCTCCAGTCCTACACACCCTTACACGTGCTTATCTTTAAGCCTGTGAGTGTCCCATTGACTTCATGTGTTTGCAGGATCAGAATTTTACTGTGCTTTTGAGTGTAAGGTCCAATTATGAATTCTAACTATATTATTGTAACAAGCTATAAGTATGATAATATTGATAAATTGAATTAATGTGTGGAGTCAAAACAATGAATTTGTATGTATTGGACAAATAGCTCATTGGACTCTTTCCTTTCATAACCAACACTGATTTGTTTGAGTTTAATCTGCCCTTTACATTTTGTTGTACATATGGGTATGGCTAAATAAGATCACAAGCTTAATAAAACCATATCTTTCTTGCAATTCAGGGTGAAATACTGCAAACCTGTTTCTCACACGAGCAGCTGCATCAAGAGTTCAATGGGACAACTTGCATGAATAAGGACTTACAGCACCTGGTCAATAATGTTTAGAGAGACAAAGCTACCCATACAGCATATTTAAACATAGCTAATTTACATTTGAGGGCTGAACTGAATTTTTTATATCTGTTTTTTTTTGCATCATGAATTTTGAGATAGATCTTTACTGTGATTAAATATTAAATTGCCACAAAAATCAGCTGTTTTGAAGAGAAATGAGTTGTCACTCATAAGGGAGTTTAACAGTTCTTATTTGGAAGCTATGTGCTTCAACATGATTCCCACCCTCAGAGCCACCCAAACAAACCTTAATTGGATTGAAACAGGTGCTAGCAGGTTTTATATCACCACTTGCAATTTTTTTTCACCATTAATCTCTACATTTGTTCTGCCCTCCAAATTTAAATGTCCAGCACCAGCTCTTTAGATTTTGGCCCATATTTGACAACAACAACGAGAGACGGCTAGGACAGAATATGGCTAGAATATTTAAAAATAATTAAATGATTCAGGAAATGGACATCAGTGCAATATTTATCATCAGAAAAATCAATATAACAAGGGAAAAAGAATAAAATATACGACTATGAATACTGTAACAGCTGGGCCCTCATTAATCATCTAATTCCAAATCCTCTCCACATACAGTATTTCATCTGCTAATCATGGGAAAGGAAAAATTTGAATGTGTTTTAGCCACTGTAGGAGTCAGTTATCCTTCTAACACTCAGATGGAGGATGGGGTCTGGTTTTGGGCACTATGCTTCAAGAAATATGTGGATAAACTGAAGAGAGTCCAGAGGAAAGCAACACAGGTAATAAAAGGTTAAACAAACCTGACCTATGAGGAAAGGTTAAAAAAACCTGGTAATCCTTTATCTTCAGAAAAGAAGACTCAAGGGGACATGATAACAGTCTTCAAATATGTTAAGGGCTGTTATAAAAAGGATGGTGATCAGTTGTTCTCTGTGTCCACTAAAGATAGGGCAAGAAGTCATTGGATCAATCTGTAGACAGGGAGATTTAGGTTATATATTAGGAACATCTTTCAAATTACAAGGATAGTTAACTTCTGCAATAGTTTACCAAGGGTTGTTGTGCAATCCCTGTCATTGGACGTTTTTCAGAATAGGTTTAACAAACACCTGTCACAGGTGGTCTAAGTATACTTAGTGTTGCCTCAGTGCAGAGAGCTGGAATAGATGACCTTTCGAGGCCCCTTGCAGCCCTATATGTCTATGATTCAAACAGAATAAAGATTTTAATCACCTCTGCCAGTTTGATCTACTCAAAATAATTAAACTAAAATATTCCCCTTGAAAGTACAAAGCTCACAGGGGAGACTGAATGTTTCAGGCTTATGGGAAATGTTGCTTTTCACCTAGAAGTCACTACTTGAAAAGTGGAGCAGATTGATGACTGAAAGTTATTCTTTAGTTGATTGTCTAGTAAATTGGTGGTCCAAACCCTAATGAGCAGGCTTCCAAATAAAAACTGGCAACTGTGGCACTCAGCAGAGATGAACTGGAGACAGAACTAATCTCTCTCTTTTAAATGTAGGCCCTCCAGATCAAGGTTGAGGCACATTATTGTGGCAGTACAGCGTGCACAAAAGACTAGTCTCAAGCGCGTTCAAATCCAACACCTTTCATGAACTCTAAATTCATTTTAAAATAAATTGAGAAGCAACACAGAGCTCAGCTTCAGTTCTTTACAATCAAATTCACTATTAAAATAAGTGCCCTATACATATATAAAAATATTAAGGTACTTTTAATGTAATTTTCAGGCAGCATATTGTTCTTGTGATTCATATAACCTCTTCCACCCACTCCTTTTTTAATGAATATTGAAGGGGAGTTACTGTCTCCACAAAACCTTTGTGTGGACATAAAATATGGAGATGGAATTTTCCTTTGCACATGTTTACAGAGACAGTGATAGCCTGCTTTCATTGAAATTAGAGGCAAAACTCCACCTCACTTCAATAGGACCAGGATTTCAACCATCATCTCTACAGAGAGAAAGAAAATCAACTTTTCCATGCTTTCAATGTTCTAAGCTCCATCTCTTCTCTTTTAAAACATCTTACTTAAAAACAAAGAAAAAACATGTTTGGAAAATCAGGCGTGACACTTCTCCATATTAAAAAAAACATAAAAAGACCACTGCCTTGAAACTAAGTACAAAAGCTGACCTACTGCCCTTAAATTAGCATTAGTTCCAGAGCTGGACAATTTCTATCTTACATTATCTGTAATTCTGGTGCATAAGCATAAAAAACAAACAGCAGTTACAGTACACATCGACATCTAGTGCATAAGAAACACTGGTGGGAGGAAAAATCAGTGCTTGGAAATAAAATTTCCTTTCATATCAATTTTGGTCTCTATATTGTATAAAAGAGTTTTGTAAGCAAAAGAAAGTTAACAAACCAACCCAACCCTATATAAATTTGAAAGCTAAAGGTATCCTTTAAATATGTTGCATATTTAGCAAATATAACTATTATTTTGCGTGGTTTAGCTGCAGAACGCGTGTATATATATGATATAAGCACCTCGTCTTGCCAACATGTACATGAATTTTACTTAGCTGTTTAAACATTTGCAGGATCATTATCTAACAAAGGAAGGTAAGAGTAGCAGAGATCTTTACTTATGTGTGGTGAAGTTTGTTATAACAACTTAAGGCAGGGATGGGGAATCTTTTTTGGGTCAGGGGCCACTGACCCACAGAAAAATCAGTCAGGTGGGAGGCAGAGGGGACTGGAGTGCTAGCATGGGCTCCCCAATGCTGGGATGGGGGAGGAGCCTTGAGCCCTGGGGGCTGGATCCAGGCAAGCTGGGGACCGCATCAGGCTCCCGGGCCTTAGGTTCCCTACCCCTGACTTAAGGGATACATCAGATGATCAAATGGGCCTTTTCCATCTCTAATTATGTACAGTTCTGATCTTTTAAAGACTTCATTACATGTGCAACTTTACATATATGAGTGGTCTCATTGGAATCTATGTGACTACTAAGTTGTAAAAGATATGTACATGTTGTTTAATTCTTTTTAGGATCAGGGTCTATAATTCCAGCCTAAATACTGTTGAGGCTGATCGTGCTCTCTTTTAAGTCAATAACAAAATTTTTACTGACTTGAGTGATGCAGTATCTTTTTGAGAGACAGCAAAACTATTTGTTTTCAAAAGATGAATAAATGAACTCAAACTCAGTAATAACTGGGAGGAAACAGAACCATGTCAACACTTCTATCCAATTTAAGGTTACAACATATTAATTATTATTATCATCATCATTATTATTATTAACTAAAGATAAATTTCTCATAACATTTAAAAATGTTAATATTTCAAGTAACAGCTTGCTGCCTAAGAAGAGTTGAATCTTTATGGGGTTCCAACAATGGGGTAAAAGACATTCTAATGCTATTCATTTATATGCTCACAGAGAATTTGATCTACTCCTGACACATGCAGTAATGTGCATTAACCTGCACACTGCTCCCATAACATGCAACCCTTTATCACAATATAAGGGCAAATTTCTCCTCACAGATCTGCAGGTGAACATCATATTTAGACATCATGTATGGGGATCTTTCACTGAGGTGTGAATTTTGAGAGGCGAACATTACTCAGTATCTGCAGAATGAATTTAACTCAGACACTTTGTGCCTGAGGTACGGAAATCACCCTTTTTCAAAGCATATAGGTGAACCTTTCATTTTCTGGGGGAAGGTGGGAGTAATTAGGAATTAAATGTAATATAATTTTAGATTTAGAGCTTTACATAAGGGATAGGAGACTCTCCCTAAAGGCCTTTCTTTGATGGTGCAGGAAATCTCCAAAGTTTGGAAATACAGTATCCCGATTTCCTTATAAAAAGCTCAAACCTCTGTTCCTGCACTATTTCTGGCAGAAGAGCATCAATCTTCCAACATTCCATGCATGGGAAGTATCCACAAAGTGCTCAATCATGATGGTTCACTAATGTGATTATGTACTGGAAAGTTTCTGAGGAGTTCAGCTCCAGTATTCCTGGTGAAAAATATCAAATCAAGTACAGTGGAATCCTGATTATATGAATGGTGTCATAAGGAGGAATGAGAAAACTTGTTCATCTTGGCCTCTGAGGATAGAACACGAAGCAATGGGCTTAAACTGCAGCAAGGGAGGTTTAGGTTGGACATTAGGAAAAAGTTCCTAACTGTCAGGGTAGTCAAACACTGGAATAAATTTCCCAGGGAGGTTGTGGAATCTCCATCTCTGGAGATATTTAAGAGTAGGTTAGATAAATGTCTATCAGGGATGGTCTAGACAGTATCTGGTCCTGCCATGAGGGCAGGGGACTGGACTCAATGACCTCTCGAGGTTCCTTCCAGTCCTAGTATTCTATGATTCTATGAATGGCTTGGAAGATACTAAATACGTTCTGACAATCAGGACTACAGATAATTGGGAAGCAGCCAAGAATCAACAGAAAAGGAGACAATCTGGCAGTTTGTTAGAAAAAGAGGTTTCAGTAATAAGAATTTTATTGTATTTCTACTTGCTACCACACCCTTGGAGGATGAGGCTAATGGAAAAACTTATTTCCAAGGACTGAAGAAGCTCTTCCACTTTATTGCTGGGTTCTTTAGCAATTGAAGCTATGTTAAAGCAACTTTCAAATACTCTGACTAAATCAAAAGTCTTTTTTCAAACTTTAGGGCAGGTCTATACTGTACCGCAAGTTCGACTTAAGATATGCAAACTTCAGCTATGTAAATAATGTAGCTGGAGTCAACATATCTTAAACCAAATTTCTCCAGTGGCCCCCATCAACTTCCCTTATTCCTTGCAACTGCAAGGAGTTCAGGAGTTGATGGGAGTACCCTGAGAGTTCGATTTAGCAGGTTCTCACTAGATCAACTAAACTGAATGCTGGAAGATCAACCCCCGCACTAGCTGTCCTCCATTTGTATAGTCATGGCCTCAGGCTTCCATTTCAAACAGATTTTGCAGATATTAGGCCTCATTTAAGGAAGGAAAATAACCTCCAATGCTCCTATTTTATAAGATACTAAGCACAAAAACCAAACAAAAAAAACCACAAAACCCCCCCACATAAGCAAAGCTAGGTGACAAATTATTAAATATCACCACAAAATTAAGATGAGCTTTCTTCTATTTCTTTAGAGAATACAATTTGTGATTCACAGGGTAAATGGTTTAAATACAAGTTAATGAAAGCCCTCTTAGAGCAATTTTATTCCTATCCATGATGTCAGACATTTATAAAATCAGAACAATTGATCATTTCAGTTCACCTTAAAAAATAACTTATATAGCAGTGATATATGCAGCACAAAACAGTTCAGGGGGTAAGGGAACGCAAATTTTAATAGTCAAAATGTAAACGTGAAAAAAAGATGGAATAAAAGTCTCTATTTCTTATTTCTACTTAAGATGTCATGTAATATATTTTACAATGTCCTGCAGGTCTGTATATGTATATGTGTGTGTATGTATGTCAATATAACATATCCCCACACATATACATCTACCTGCACTTATACATACACAGATAATTATTTGCAGTTCACTCTTGGGCAGTTCCGTTGTGCCACTCTTTAAAGTTGTCTGAATCATGTTTGGACCCAATTTCTTCATAAAACTGGGGAGATGGTAGGAAAAGATGGTTGGTGGGTCTGGTTGTGTCTGAAATCCTTTTGTTAAACTGTACACTGGGACAAGTAATTTTCTTCTGTAGTAGCTCTCTGAAGAGGGCCAACTCACTGCGGTCTTCATGAGGAGACTTGGTATGAATCACACACTCATTGTCATGCTGGGGGAGTACTGAAAAAGAGGAATACACATTTTAACAACAATTCTTTCACAGGCCACTAAAAGGCCTCCAGAAGCATAACAGCAGTGAGCTTGAATTTCAGTTCACCATTCTCTTTTCTTACATATGTCAGGAGTGCAGTGTAATCTGTAATGCATTTTACATTCTTTGAACCTGGGGTCTGCTGCTTTGAAATGCCACATGCAGCCCAGGGTCCCCAGCTGGCCCTGGGCTGCATGCGGTGTTTCAAAGCAGCAGCGCCGTGTAGAGCCTGGGGTCAGCTGGGGACTCCATGAAGTGCTCCATGAAGTGCTGCCACTTTGAAATGCCATGGGGAGCATGGGACCAGCAGGGGACTTCTTCAGTCCTCCGCTGGCCCTGTGCTCTCTGCAGCGCTTTCGCCTTTGAAGTGTGGCAACAGCCTTAGGGCTGTTGCCACAATTCAAAGGTGGAAGCATTCTTATTGACTAATTGAATAGTCAATGCAAATTGCATCGACTATTTGATTAGCCAAATAATCAAAATTTTACATCCCTAATTAACATAGCTGGAGTTGCATATTTTAAGTTGACTTTCCCCTTTAGTGTAGACAAGGACTTAGTGTATTAGGCTTAATTGGCATGACTTGTTTATTTTGGATTAGTAATCTTACTTTGATCGGTCTGTTTTTACTTGCAATCACTTAATTCTTACTTTTTATACTTAATAAAAACACTTCTGTTTATTATCAAGCCCAGTGTAAATAACTGTTACCTAGGCGAGAAGGGAGCCACAGTTATGCATATCTCTCTTTCACCAATAAAGAGAAAGAATATTTTTATTAGTTTTCTCTATATACAATTTTATACAGAGTAAGATGGATTTATTTAGGGTTTTAGTCCCTTTTGAGGGTTGTGCTCTTGGTGTTGGCAAGTCTCTATAACTCAGTCCTCCCATAGCTGAGCTGGTTCAGTGTCTGTGGTACTCTGCTGGGGGACTGTTACCCCAACTCTGTGCCTTTTCTGGGTGAAGGCCAGAGCTTCTGGCCCAGCAGAAGAGGGTGATGGGGTGCTTCAGAGGGCAGGTAGGCAGGTTCAGTGGTATGATCAGCACACTAGGCAACAGCTGAAATGGGATCTCTGTGATTGAGTCCGTCACATGAAGAATTCATTTTTTAATAGGTTGACAGCCTTAGTGTACAGATAAAGTGCTTTATAAATTATTCATTTTTATTATTATAAACATGTTACCCTTATTTTCAGGCAAACTCCTGGTGAATTTAATGGGAATTTGCCTGAGCAAGGACCCCAGGATTTGACCTAATAATATGCATTCTGAAAAGCCAGGGAAAGAAGTGGCAGAGAAAGAATGACAGAGCCCTAGGAGACTAACCTCTGGCTTGTGATTGAGAGGGCCTGGTATTTAGAAATATGGTTGGAGGTGTTGCAAAACCTTAGGAAAGTCAAGTCATGGATTCATTCAAATAGGAAAACAGCAGCCAGGAGCATTAAGCTTACAGTAAGTGTCTGAGAAAACTAATTTTCTGTGGAGTATAACTGATAGCACATGCCATCCTTTTAATGAGTTTGGTTTGGTGAATTGGCCTCTGTCTGAACTCTCAGATTGTCTGGGCTGTATGCAAAGAGATATAAGTAAAGCACATGGAATTGAGAGTAAAGCACTATCTTGACTACACTGGATCAAACTTGATGGAAGAATTTTGGTTATTGCTCTTTTGCAATTTTTGGAACATTATTTTTTGGGGGAATACCTTTAGTACAAAGTCATTTTTTCTATCATTTCAAACAATTCAAAGATGCCCTCTTCATAGAGAAACAAATAGGAAAAATTTAAAACATTGCCTGTTCTTCATACTCATATTAATGTCTACTGAAGAAGCAAAACAAAAATTAAGTATGATATTCATGCAACTTGCCGTGCCGATTGGCACTGCTATAAACTAGCAAAAGGATTTTTAACCTGCACAGATACTGGGTTAAATTTACCACTGACATAATTAATAAGAACAAGTAGCCCTGTGGCACCTTAGACTAGAGGCTAACAAAAATATATATAGTATCACGTGCTTTCATGGGCAAAACCCACTTCATCAGATGAAGGTACCTGTCAACTGTAGGACTGGTGTTAATGAGGCTAATTAAGTGGGCTGGACGTGCCCTATACTTAGCTTTTGATGTAAAAATGGGGTGTTAAAGGCAGGGAAGGCTGGATTTATAATGCGACATCCAGTTAATGTCTTTGTTCAAGCCATGGAAACAGTATCAAATTTGCAGATGACTTCTTTTTCTTTCTTCTTTTTCTGTTATAAAATTCTAGGTTTCTATTATTCCTCTCCAATTCATCTGATTAAGTGGGTTTTACCCACAAAATCTCATTATACTATATATATTTTGTTAGTCTTTAATGGCCACAGGACTACTTGTTTTTAAAGTTACAGACTAGCATGGCTACCCCTCTTAAACTTTTAATAATTAATAAGAGTTGTGCTCACTTCCAAGAGCAGTGAATGTCACTAAGAATTAAAATGTAGACGTCACTCATCATTTCTGAAAAATCAGGACACTGCTGTTTAGGAGCTTACATAAGGATTTAGAAATCTCACCTGAGGCACCTGGGCATGAATATTTTGGTCTTCACTTACTTTGGAAAGTATTTGAAATAATTTTTCCCTTGCATCAACCACTCATTTTTAAGAGTTTCAGTTATCACAAAATAAACACTAGAGGGCATCTTTGTTTTTCTAGACCTAAAATCATGTAATCTTTTATGTAATAAAATGTCTTTTAAATTTCTTAGTGTCTAATTATTATATGCTTCCAGCATAGATACAGCCCTGAAAGACTTTCTTACTCTGCAAAACGTACTACTAAAGGAGTCAAAGATTGGGCAGTCACAAACTGAGAAATTACTTAGGAAATTGTAATTGAACATAAGGATCTAAGCTGTTAAGATTTTAACTGACAGATGCATAGCTCATCATATATTACTGAATATGCATACAGTATGTTTGTAGGACAATTTTTATATCTGTACATCTTACTTTCATAATATACCGACCTCTTAAATTAGGGGTGGACTTTCTGCAGTAACCCTACATCTTCTGGCTTTTAACGTTTAAATTCAGTCCCCGATTTTATTTAGCACACTTTATGTTCAGCAGATCAATATTGCAATATTACGAACTTGTAAAAATATAGACAAAAATTGTATTAAAAATACAATTGCTTTTCCTGAAAAGAATATCGGACTGAATACCTGTCATCTAACAAAATACTCAAAGAAATACTTACACTCTCACTCTGAAAAGGGTTTAGGAAATTTCCACCCATTTCACCATCATCTCTGGGAGTGCCAGGCTGATTACTCATGCTCATATTACTGGGAGAGTTCTGTTAAATAAGATTTAAAAATAAAGGGTAAGTGCTATTGTAGATTTGAATTCCTTTCCTTGCTTCATAATGTTTGTCAAAACAACACCTACGCTACCAACTGGGATCTCAGAAAATGACACAGAATAAATCTTGCCATCACAGCTCTATGCTACGTATATTGAATGAATGTTTGTAATCTGGAAAGAGCTGCTTTCCCATCCTATAAAATGAAGAAAATTACTTACCTGTAGTTCTTATTCTCAAGTAAGGCCGGGAGCTTTCTCCCACTGAAGTTAGTGGAAAAATTCCCCTTGACTTTACTGGGAGCAAGATTATGCTCTGCAGTTAAAATAATTCACTACTGCCCTGATTCAGCAACCTACTTAAGCACTCTTAAGATCCTCTTCTAATGGTACCCACTGTCACCAGATAAAGAAACAGATATCAAGATAGGTAGAGAAAACTTAATTAACAGCATTTCATCTGGCAAGAAACTGATCATCAATAGTTGAGGTTGTGGAATCCTCATTCTGTAATTATTGTCCTCACTTTTCTATTGTTTGTCTGTGTGATCTCTGTCTGGTTTGTAACTGTTTCTGTCTGCTGTATAATTAATTTTGCTGGGTGTAAAACAACTAAGATGGTGGGGTATGATTGGTTAGGTAATTCTGTTACAGTATGTTATGATTGGTTAGTGAAATTATACTAAAGTAACTGATTAAGGTATAGCTAAGCAGGACTCAAGTTTCACTATATAAACTGGGGTCCAAGAAGGAGTCCAGCAAGAAGACGAAAAGAGAAAGAAAGGAACACCAAGAAGAAGGAGGGAAGACCTGAAAGAACTCACCTCCAAGACACAGCCTCCTCTGCACGACGGTGACGTGCAGCAGCTAAGATCCAGAGAGACTGATCTTGCCTGGCCAACAAGGAAAGTCTGCCTGCCTTTATCAGGATTAGTAAGCACTGTGTGCTTAGCATGTGTATTCTGCTTGTTTGGGAATTGTCAATAAATAGAGAATAAGAATATTACTGTGTAAGGCTCTTTCAGTGGCAAAAGATCCTGCAACCCCCCACAGGAAGTTACGCCCTGAGCCCTAGGAATTGGATAAGGGTGGGTGTGTAAATTAACAGGGTTGCACCTTGAGCCCTAGGAACTGGGTAATGGTGTGTGTCCCTACAGCATGGAAGGGTTAGAGAAATTTGTCACACTCTCACCAATATAAGTTGTTGGTGTAATAAAGTATATTATTTCACTCACTTTGTCTCTTCTTAGATAAAAGAAGATGCTTTCACTCTGAGGCTATGTCTATATTAGCATTTTGGTGGTATAACTTATACTGCTCAGGGATGTGAAAAAACACCTCTTTGAGCAACATAATGTACAATGACAGAAGTGCTGGCGTGGCCATGTCATGTTGGCAGAAGATTCTCTTCCACCAACATAGATACCACTGCTTACTGGGGGTAGTTTATGTCAAAAGGAAAGCTGTACTGCAATAAGGTCTTCACTATAGACACAGCTTAAGCCCCTGCTTTCAAGTGCTTATAACTTTTTCAAAAGCTAGTCTTCAGGCTGAAATTTCTTCTGCTTCCCTTCAACTAGAGCAAGGAAGCGTATGGTTGAAAAAAGTGAACCTTGAAGTATGATTCAGCATGATTTTGGTATGAAACAATCTTTTCATGTTATTGTGGAGGTATGAATCTGATGGACATAAACCTCAAAGGGAACAGTTTTGCTGCCTTCATTCTGAAAATCATCTACTTTCCTTTCCTCAATGTAGAATAGTAATAGAGAGGTAGCCGTGTTAGTCTGATCTTGCAAAAACAAAAGGAAAAACTATGTAGCACTTTAAAGACTAACAAGATGGTTTAATAGGCGATGAGCTTTCGTGGGCCAGACCCACGGAGGAAGTGGGTCTGGCCCACGAAAGCTCATCGCCTATTAAACCATCTTGTTAGTCTTTAAAGTGCTACATAGTTTTTCCTTTTGTTTTTCCTCTATGTAGGTATTCTGCAATAAGCCTGGAAGCGGTCTTGCAAGAGCTGATGCTCTGGAGAATCTACAAGTTCTAACACTTCACTGGTTAGCTATGATAGGTAGGGGTACTCCACTAATGGGTTAGCTTCTATTTACTTTAGTGGGGTCAAGATTGGGCTTTATAAATATAATAGCTGGTTATATTTTTTGTTGTGCTACCTGTGTGCATAATTATCTCAAAGTAGCTCAACTTTATGAGCTAGCAAACCATCTTGCCGGTAGATATTTTATACAGGTGTTTTGCACAGCTTTGCTTTTAGCCCGAAGTTGAATGAATTCTTCAGAAAGCTTTAAAAATTGTGTTCATTTTTTTTAAGTTTTGTAAATGAGATAAGGGTGTTTTTCATGGTTTAAGACAATAATTCTGTTGCGTTTTTTCACTTGGGTAACAAAGATTTTAATAGTTAAATGGAGAAAGTGTGTATTATTAATAAGGAATGCTGATTTCTTATGTGTGAAAATAGCTGGTTGAGAAATAAAGTAGTAACAAAAGATAACAGTATAGCGCTTGAGTGCAGTATGTTACTAGCCTTTCTGAATTAACTATGCATTGATTGCCAGATAGCAGCTGCTATGAGTATGCCTATATGTGGATAACCACACATTAAGAGAAAAACACATTCATGTCACTGATTAAAAATACATGTAAGACCTTTCAAATAAATGCACGCTGTACTCAGTAGGCTTAACTCTTTGATTTATACAAATGCAGAGAGGTAAAATTCCACTTGTTGGCGAAGGGTCACTGTCAGGCACTACATCACAGAAGACCTGTAGCACTTCTCTTGGGTGAGGATGTTAGCCTTCATATCTACTGGGCAGAAGGACTCTGACGTGGCTCAAAACGTGTTGGTGGGCAGGTGAGGGGAGGGGTCACTGGATCCTTGCTTACATGGATCAGAGAGGTTAGGGCATATGAATTTTGTCCACTGCCAACTAGTAGGCTCTTATTTTCATATGCTTTGCAGGGGGAAAGAAGTTTTGAGTTTCATGCATAAAACATTTATTATAGCAATCGCAGTTCTTCCTTTTTCATTTTTAACCAGAAATATAAATTTAAAAAAATATCCAACACTACCTGTCATTGCAATATTACTATTGAGATTTACATGTACAAATGCCAACAGGCTCAAATTTTGAATAATCACCACAAACCTAATGCAGTTATCTATCCCATAACACACATTCTATCATATAATGTAAGTGAATACCATGTAGCATAGCACAAAATACTACATTTGCACAAAGGGACTAAGTTACTGTTGCTATGAGAATAATAAGGGCATGTCTACACTGCATTCCTCTTTCGAGAGAGGAATGCAAATGCAGCCGAGTGAAACTGCATGAAGCGCAGATCTGAATTTCCTGCGCTTCATTTGCATAATCGTGTCCGGCCGCTATTGTGAAATAAAAAACGCCGTGTAGACATGGTTATTTGAAAGAAACCCCTTCTTTCAAAATAACCCTTCCTCCTTAAAAAATGAGGTTTAATGGTTATTTTGAAAGAAGGGGTTTCTTTCAAAATAACTGCGTCTACATGGCGTTTTTTATCTCGAAATAGGGTATTTCAAAAAAGCGGCCAGACGCGATTATGCAAATGAAGCGTGGGAAATTCAAATCTGCGCTTCATTTGCAATTTCGCTCAGCTGCATTTACATTCCTCTCTCGAAAGAGGAATGCAGTGTAGACATACTGATTGTGGCATCTTTTGTGCATGTTAAATCTCAACTACATTAACATGTTTAATACAAAGATTTTTTTAAACTTGTTTACAATCAGAAGACATTTTTCTATTAAAATAAACACACAGAAATGTCATTCAGTGCCAGTCAAGGTTGAATCAGGACACACGCCACCAATACAGAACCCCAAAAGCAACTTAAGAGAAAAGTCTCTTGCATTCCTTGCGACTGTCATATCACCTACAGCAATATTGATATCACTCTCCAAAACTACATAAAGCATTCACTTCCACCGCCATACAGGTACTAATAAATAATATGACTCCAACTTTGTCAAACTCAAACTTTGGTCAAAATCTTAGCAGCTAAAATGCTTTTCTGTCAATACGTTGGCACATCTAATTGCCACATATATTTAGGAAGTTACTCTGCTTTACAATGCTGAGATTGCTGTTAAAATGTTTGCCCCTAATTGCTACAGCTTCAGAATTTTGCCCTGAGTAGCTATATAAGACCAAGTAATTATGAGAACATGAAGAACAGCATGTAGTGCAAGAAACAGGTCTCAGAGTGCTTTTGTCTGTTTGCAAAAGGTGACCAAAAGCTGGTGAAACAATCCCCCCCCCCCATAAAACTATAAAAAATGGTCATTTTGCAACTACTTCTTTTTTCTGTATCACACCAATTTTCATAAGACAACCAGGAAAAATTAAATTAGTGTTCAGAGTTTACTTCCTGTGTTTGGGTTTTTTTTTTCCATTTTATGTATTCAAATGAAGATTTTTAATTTCTGAATCAAACTTAACTGTGGAGTCATGACCAGTGACTTGGTAAGCTGCTGTAGTGTTAGGTATCAATAGTTAAAAAGCAGCTAAATCATTGTAAAATTTATTTTATGAAGTTTTGGCATTTTTGTTCAGTCCCTAGAGATCTACCCTTATTTTATCTTTCTGTTTTTCCCTGGGTAGCATCGAACTTTGAAATTTTGCAGTCAATACAGTATGCCAACCCCAAAGATTCAAATTCCTGACATAAATGCTTTAATAACAACTCTTGCTGGGCTGCTTTGACGGCCAGTATGGGGCCTAGTGAAGCTGCATGAGCAAAACCTCCAAAGCAAGTTTTTCTTTGATGACTGCAAAAATTCCATTAGTAATTCAAGAAGTTGTGATTATTAGTGCTTATCTTATATGCACAATTTCAGTTCTCTTGTTTCCTCTATCTCACTTCACCTCAGAATCTCTTTATACTTTGCCACTAAGTCAATTATAACCTTTTCTACACACTGCAGTAATGAACTGCTTTGATGTAAAATATATTCTAGCAAGTCTGGGTTAATTTTCTAAATCTCATGCACAATATGATCAGCCTTCATAAGATGCCTTTGTATTCCATTCAGGTCTTATGTCAAGGAGAACTCAACTGGTGTTGAGAAACTAAAAACTAATGCAAAAATGTGTGCAACAGCACACTTGATCTCCACAAATAATTTCTGTGATGACATCTGTAACATGGAAACTTGCTTATCTTAGTGACATGTAAGTTAAAACCACCATGTGTCATCCAGGGTACGGATACACTATGGGGTTTTTTCGGGAGAGGTATGCAAATAGTGCTCGCATTTGCATACCTCCTTCCGTTTTTTTTCCCAGCAGAGGCTTTTCCACCATTTGACCCTGTCTACACGGGGTCAAATGTCGGAAAAAAAACCCTCTTTCGAAAGCCCCTGTAAACCTCGTTTTATGAGGAAGATGGGGACTTTCAAAAGAGGGTTTTTTTCCAACATTTGGCCCCGTGTAGGCGGAGCCAAATGGCAGAAAAGCCTCTTCCGGGGGGGGGGGGGGAAGAAGGTATGCAAATGCGAGTGCTATTTGCATACCACTTCTGAACCTCCCACCCCAGTGTAGCCATATCACCAATTTTGTGTCATACTATAAATTCCATGAGACTTAGTTCAACTCATAAATTGGCTCAATATTACTCAAAAGGATTGTGAACAAGAATAAACATTTCAATGAAACAGCTCAGCATTTTGAATTTGTAATGAAACCAGATGAGTTATGCATGCTTTAAGGCTTCACTGCAAACAATGTTGATATGGCTCTGGGCCTTAGATGGTTATCACAGGTTCCTGCATCATCATCTGTTGCTTTTGGTACAAAGAGAAAAACTAGAATTTTCATGACAGAATAATGGCACCCTATCTTGAAACCGTATCTCAAAGCTATATTTAGCAAACTCAAAATCTAAATCTAAAACATGGAGATTCTCTCTCTAAAATAACAATAAAAAAATGGCTGAGACTTTCACTCCTGCATTTCAAATGAATATAAAACAATAAAATTTGGAATAAAACAGTCATTTTATTTAATTTTTATCTTTATAGCTCAAAAGCACGAAAGTGCAGAATGATCATTTCAGAGAAGTTTATTAATTAGTTTTTAACCAGTTACATCTGAGCACATTAAAGAAGCAGCACAGAATATTTTACATGGGCCTAATTCTAATACCTTCACTCATCAATTCCTCATTTAAATCAACCCTTAAAGTAAAAATCTGATGACCAGTTGCTATGCTCAAAATACAGTTTCTTCTGTCATATTTTAATTTAATTGTTAGGGAATCAGAGAGGTGATTAAGACTATTATCACTGTCTTATAAAGATGAGAAAAGCTATGATATAATGCATAAAAATAATATAATTATGACATTTCTCGAAATGTATCTCTTCCTACATTTAAATAGGTTTGATTATAAAAAACAGTAGGCATTAATTGTAACATAATTAATTAGTTTATGACTTGGATATTCATTAATCACATACCATAATGACCATTATGTTCAAGAAAATATATAAATGGATCAATTTAATAGTCCCTGTTGATTATAAAGATTACATGTAATCTTCCAATTAATGCTGATTCTGCCCAAAAGAGGTGAAAGGCCCATAATACACATTTAATTTGCAATTAGAAATGTCAAAAAATATTTAACAACCAAAGTTAAATGGTATTTAAAAATACTAAAATATATTGTTAAAATTAAAATATTTTATTACATACTCACTTTGGAAATACTGTCCATGTCTCCTGAGCCTTAAATTAAAATAAACAAAAATAATTCAGATTAGTTGTGAACTGCATGCTTTAAGAATTTATCATTTTCTATATTTTGAAAAGATAGGATAATAGCAATGGGCTAACATACAGTTAGTTATGTTTGAGTTCTTCCTTTCTCACTAATCTCTCTCTCTATATAAAACAAATTTTCCTGCAGGACAACAAAGGGTCTTAATTACATCAGTGTCAATAGACTCGGAGCAAAGGTAGGCAGAGCAGAAACGGAAGGAGCCCTGCGGGCAGCATGGTCCACAGCGGCAGGATGCAGTAAGCTCCCCACTCGCCCTGCTAGTGGCTTCCTCATGCCTGCCCCTCCACCTAGACCCCTCACTCACCAGCTCTGCCCCTTGCAAGAGTGGAGCGCCAGCGCTGGCTTCCTGTAGTGTGAGAAGGTGGGAAGCCCCGTGCCTCCCTGATGGATCCAGCTTGCCAACTCCGTGCACTGCTGTTTCTCTTTCTCCTTCCCCAGGTGAAAGCAACCCACCCCCATTCCAATCCTGTGGCTGTAGGGTTGCCAGGTGTCCGGTATTCTACCGGACAGTCTCGTATTTGTGCCCTTTGTCCAGTAAAAAAAATCAGAGAATACCAGACATTGTGCAATGTCCAGTATTCTCTGATTTTTCCAGATGTGCACTGGACGGAAGCCTGGTGTAGGCGGGGGGAGTGGCTGGAAGGCGGGGTCATGATCGGTGCTAGGAGCCTGTGATTGTGCAGAAGCCTGGCGGGGGGAGTGGCTGGGAGTCCGCCCCCGCCAGGCTTCTGCGCAATCACAGGCTCCCAGCGCTGATAGTGGCCCCACATCCCAGCCTGGGAGTCCCAGCTGGGAGGCAGGGTTGCGATTGCCGCTTATCCCGCATTCCTTTTTTTTTTTTGGGTGTCCGGTTTTTTTTGGGAGACCATCTGGCAACCCTAGTGGCCAGCACTGACCCACACTACACCTGGCCCCCAACCCAACAGACAGCCTGGCTCGCAGAGGCTACCCCCTTCCTGCAGTCAGGGCTCACACAGCCGGGAAGCTGCCTGCAGCCAGGGGGAGAGATGGGGATGTCACAGTCTCGGCCCGGCCCTCCCTGGCGGCTGGGGGGAGAGCTGGGGCTGCTGTGTCCTCCGACCCAGCCCTCCATGATGGTCGGGGGGGGAGAGCTGGGGCTTCCTTGGCCCAGCCTTCCCCAGCGGCTAGGGAGAGAGCTGGGGCTGCCTGAGTCTGGCCCTCCCCAGAAACTGGGGGGAGGGGGAAGTTGGGGCTGCCGCAGCCTTGGCCTGGCCCTCCCCCGCGGCCAGGGGTAGAGCTGGGACTGCCTAGCACCAAGACAGAGAGGGGTTGGTGAGCATTGCAAGCAGGGAGTGCAGCTCCTTAGTCTCTTTCAAGAAAATTCTTCAATTATTACATTAGACGGTAAGGTTCTAATTGCATGGTTGTGCCTGCAGTTTGTGTGGGAAGATGCAAAGGCAGCCTCAGTCTCTGTGTCTGGTGGCAGGGCAGGCATTGCTTGCTCTGTATGGCCCAGGCAGGGAGGAGGACAGGCCACAACACCAGATTCTACAGTGTTCGGCATTGTTATTCCTTGGGATGGAGCAGCCTGTACACTATCCTTAAAGTTCAAAGAGGTTCCCTGGAGATGCACCTCTGCATTCTTCTTTCCCATGGCAGTGCCTAATTAACAGCCCAATATTAACACTGTTGTAACTAGAGGAGACTGTATACATATCTATAAACAGCTAATACTTCTGATGGAAAAATAACTATAATTTTTAGTGCACTCTAGCTGCCCAAGAGTCTCTAAAAGAACTACTGATGTATATTAAAAAAACAATAGGAAATCTGTCATACTTAATTTGTTAGACACTGAATATGTGCAATCATGTTTACTGATTAAAATAATAGGACTGTCTATTAATTGCAGTTAACTGCGATTAATTAAAAAAAATCAGTCACAATTTTAATCACATTTAAAAATAGAATAATAGCTGATGTATACTAAATATTTTGGATTTTTTCTACATTTTCAAATATACTGATTTCATTTACAACACTGAATACAAAATGTACAGAGATCACTTTATACGATATATTTGCTCTGTAAAATTGTAAACAAAAAAATAGTATTTTTCAATTAACCTCATACAAGTACTATACTGAAATCTCTTTATCGTGAAAATCCAATTACAAATGTTGATTTTTTTGTTAAATAGCTGCACTCAAAAACAAAAGAATGTAAAACTTTATATTTACATTTAGAGCCTACAAGTTCACTCAGTCCACTACTTGTTCAGGCAATTAAGTTTCTTTACATTTATAGGAGATAATGCTGCCTGCTTCTTATTTACAATGTCAGCTGAAAGCAAGAACATGCATTCACATGGCACTTTTGTAGTACTGCAAAGTATTCCTTCATGCTTTGGCCACCATAGCAGAGGATGTGCTTCCATGCTGATGACGCTCATTTAAAAAAGTGTTAATTAAACTTGTGACTGAAATCCCTCAGGAAGAATTGTAGGTCTTCTGTTCTGTTTTTTCCACAGTTTGCCACATATTTTATATTATAGCAGTTATAGGTGATGACCCTGCATACATTTGTTTTGAAAATACTTATACTACATATTTGAGAAAACACAAAGAAGGTACCAGTGTGAGATTTCTAAAGCTAGCTACAGCACACAATCCAAGGTTAGAAAGTAATATGCCTTCCAAAATCTTAGAGGGAGGAGTAGTGGAACATTCTTTCAGAAGTCTTAAAAGAGCAAAACTCTGATGAGGAAACTACAGGATCTGAACCACCAGAAAAGAAAATCAAACTTCTGCTAGTGGCATCTGATTCAGATGATGAAAATGAACATGTGCTGCTCTGCACTACTTTGGACCATTATTGAGCAGAATGTGTCGTCATCATCAGCCTCTGGAATGGAGGCTGAAGCATGAAGGGACATATGAATCCTTGGTGCATCTGGCACGTAAATATCTTTACATGCCATGCAAATCCAGTTTTCACTTCCAGGTGACATTACCACAGCCTTCTCCACTCGCCTTCTCATTCTCTTTGTTCCATGAATCTTGTCTCACAATCTTCAGTTTGTGGTCTACATTGAGGCCTGACCTATGCTAACTTCTTCAAGGAAGGGTCGGGGTTGAAGTACTGCCAAGTCTGTATAATTCTACAAGGCTCCCAACTTCTCCATATGTTGCTATTTTTCCAAAATCATAAGCTACACAGGGTCCGTGGCTCCTCATACCTCTCCATGACCAAACAGTTTTGGAGCTTTGCAGGTTTTCCATGTCCCCTGCCTTTAATGCCCTGCAATTTACACTGTTTCCACTTCATCTTCACTTCACTGGTTAACTTTTATAATTTATTCAGTGGACCAGATTGATATTATAAAGAGAAAAAGATAGTTAATAAACATTAAATAACGTGTACAAGTTATGTAACAAAGCTTTTCTATAGATGAAAATATCTTAATTTTGCAGGACAGTCTCCATTTGAGGAGAAAAAAGAAAACATTTCAAACATTTCTCTGGCAGGCTGATGAAAAAGGGAAGCTGTTTGAAGCTATTCATGAGGATGAGATATTAAAAGTAATGCTTTGGGAGGAGGGATGAATGGATAGCGTGAGGGTCAAACATTTAAAACTGCATAATCAATATAATTTATCATTTGATTTCATATTTTAATACATAGATATCAATAGATGTGGTATATTGTCTCCATATATTACTTATATGACATGTAAATATATAAACACCTGCGTCACTTTGTGGTAAAGACATCTTCTGATTACTAGTGTTTTAGTGAAGGATTCGGGAAATAGGGATAAGAAAGCTTTTGTATCTTCCACATTAGTTTAACATAGTGTACTATAGAGCAGATTTAAAATTATATTCTGTTAATATACAATATTTATAAGAGATACCTTATGAGACCAGATAAACAAGAAGAAAAGCATCTTTGAATTTCTGATTGATGTTGATATAGTATTTCTAATTTTCAAATGATTTTAATATACAAATTTTGCACACAATTTAGAACTGTGATTATTGTATAGCCATAAAAACAGTTCATAATCAGTATTTACTAGATTGTTATCCTTACCTAAAGATCCATTCATGTGATGTGATTCCATTCCACCCAATCCACCCATAGGACCATCTGACCCTGGGCCCATTGGAAACTGTAAAAGGATCATGATAATATATTAAAATTGACAATAGAAATGAAAAAAAAACCCAAATAGTAAAGTCTATCTCTGTGATTTTCATTTACATTGTTTTCACTTCTTTTTTTCCCAGCATTTACCTCAATTCCTGTATTCTGGAGACATTCATTTCTGTGCAGAGTTAGCCTGTAGCCTATTACTGCTTATATTCTACGTCAGTACTATGGTTGGGGCTTTTAAAAGTGCTCAGTGCTGACTAAAACCTGATCCTTTTGAAGTTAATGGGAGTTTTACTAGTGATTTCAATGACAGCAGAATTATGCCAGCACAGTCCAGTTTTGGAAATCCCACCCTATCTGTGCTGAGCATCACAGCAGGCTACAGGGCATTACCACTACAGCAATATCAAGTTCTGCCAGTTCAGCATGTCGATTTCTCGGTCTTCAAATTGAGAACACAGATATTTATGGCACTTACAGATAACTATGCAATGGATTTTAACAGATGTACTACAATTTAACCATTACTTAAGTTGTTGCCTTTTTTCAAAATGACCTCTAAATATATGGTCTACGTGAATAAATGATAACTAAATTGAAAGGAAATATGAAAATTAGAAAGAGAAGAAATTTCTTTCTAACAATCTAAGTCTTCATAATTTGTAGAATGACTGGATGTTTTTCCTACAATAGTCAGTGGTGTCATACTTAACATTTAATGGTTGTCAGTAAGCTTCATATTTAACACTTTATTTAAATGAACAAGGAAGACCTCACCCTTCACAAAGTTATTGATTTTGTCCTTCTATAAAACTGGTAAGATATCATTGATTGGGTCCCATTCAGAAGTTGTTCTCACATTAAGAGGTAGAAATATATTTTTGTGAAAAAAACGGTTACTTACCTCGTAACTGTTGTTCTTTGAAATGTGTTGCTTATGTCCATTCCACCAGGTGTGCGCGCGCCGCGTGCACGACTCCCTGAACTTTTTTACCCTGAGCAGTACCCGTTGGTCCAGCCAGGGAGTCCCCTAGAATGGTGCTGGGATAGCCGTGCATATATACCCCTGCTGGCCCCAACTTCCCTCAGTTCCTTCTTGCCGGATATTCCGACGAAGGGGAGGTGGGCGAGATTGGAATGGACATAAGCAACACATCTCGAAGAACAACAGTTACGAGGTAAGTAACCATTTTTTCTTCGAGTGCTTGCTTATGTCTATTCCACGAGGTGATTCCCCAGCCATACCTACGGAGGTGGGGTCAGAAGTCTAGAGAGAAACGGACTGCAGCACTGCTGCCCCTAATGCTGCATCCTGCCTGGCCTGCTGCGTGATTGCATAGTGTGAAGTGAACGTGTGGACTGACGACCACGTGGTCGCTCTACAGATGTCCAGAATTGGCACCTGTGCTAAGAATGCCGTGGACGATGCCCAGGCTCTGGTTGAATGGGCCGTGATAGGGGGCGCTGGTTTCCCCTTCAGGTCATAGCATGCCCTGATGCAGGCACTAATCCACGAGGACAGACACTGGGCTGACACCGGGCAACCTTTCATTCTTTCAGCTATGGAGACAAAGAGCTGCTTGGATTTATGGAATTGCCTCGTCCTTTCCAAATAAAATGCCAGTGCTCTCCTGACATTTAATGTGTGTAATGCCTGTTCCTTCCCATCCACGTGCGGTTTCAGGTCGAACACCGGGAGGTAGATTTCCTGGGACATGTGAAACAGTGATACCACCTTGGGTAGAAAGGCTGGATGTGGGTGTAGGATCACCCTGTCCTTTGAGAACACCGTATACAGAGGCTCCGAGGAAAAGGCACATAACTCTGAGACCCTTCTAGCCGAGGTAATGGCCACCAGAAATGCCACCTTCCGGGATAGATGAGACAGAGAACAAGTAGCCAGAGGCTCATACGGGGCTCCCATGAGGCCATGAAGCACCAAGTTCAGATCCCATTGAGAGATGGGTTATCTAACCTGGGGGTACAGTCTGTCCAGGCCTTTCAGGAACCTCTTGACCATAGATTGGGCAAATACTGAATGTCCACTCTCCCCCTGATGGAAGATCAGTGTCGTCCCGTACCCTTCTGACCCTTAAAAGTAACTCGTGAATCAGAGGAAAGGGGGGGAAAGCGTATAGCAGGTGCTTCGGCCACCGCACCGCTAAGGCGTCCTCCATTGACCCTGGTTCCTTCCCTCGGTACGAGCAGAACCTGGGGCATTTCTTATTTCACTTTGACGTAAATAGGAGGTCTAGGAGGGGAGTACCCCACCTGCGGAAGAGTGTGCTGGCCACCTCCCTTTTGAGGGACCACTTGTGGGCCGCAAACACCCTGCTGAGCCGATCCGCCAGGGTATTATGGGCCCCAGGAAGGTAGGTCGCCTGCAAGGATATTGTGTGCAATGCAAAGCTCCCAGAAGGCCATCACCTCCCGGCAGAGGGGAGAGGAGCGAGCACCACCCTGTCTGTTGATATAGTATATAGTGGCTGTGTTGTCTGTCTGGACGGAAACACAGCTGCCCTTCAGGTGGGGAAGGAATGTTAGGCAAGCGAGCCAAACTGCCCTCAGCTCCCTGACATAGATATGCAGTTTTCTCTCTGCCTCGGACCACATACACCCGACCTAGGGCCTTGGGACTGATTTGGTGGACCCTGATTATGGTCCGAACCGAAACGAGAACGCCTCCTCGGGTTCCTGTTGCTACCACCCTGGGTCCTAAGTCTCCTATCAAATCTGGCCCTTTGATTGTATCCCCTCTGCCCTCGGGGGTTCAGATGACAGCATTGTGGGGCCAGGGTATGAAGACTTAAGGATTTTAGTGTTGCTCTAGAATCCTTTAGGCTATGCAGCCTACTGTCTTGTCTGCTCTGAGAAGTGGCCCATCCCTTCAAAGGGTAAGTCCTGCAGCGTCATCTGCAGTTCCGGGGGAATACCAGAAACCTGGAGCCAGGAACTCCGGCGCATGACTATGCCAGTGGCCATAGCCCGCGCAGCAGAGTCCGCTGTGTCGAGAGCGGCTTGAAGGGCTGATCTGGAGACCACTCTGCCCTCCTCCGTAAGGGCTTCAAACTCCTGTTGAGAGTCCTGGGGTAATCGAGCCTTGAATTTGTCGGCCGCCACCCAGGAGTTGTAGGCATACCTACTGAGCATAACCTGCTGGTTGGCTATCGTCAGTTGTAGGCTGGCTGTTGCATAGGCTTTTCTGCCCAGTAAATCAAGCTTTTTCGGCTCTTTACTCTTGGGCGTGGGGCCTTTCTGCCCCCTGTCTCTCCGGGTATGTCTACACTACCACCCTAGTTCGAACTAGGGTGGTTAATGTAGGCATTCGAAGTTGCAAATGAAGCCCGGGATTTAAATATCCCGGGCTTCATTTGCATCTTGCCGGGCGGGCGCCATTTTTAAATGCCCTTAGTTCGAACTCCGTGCCCGTGGCTACACGCAGCACGGAGTAGGTAGTTTGAATTAGGATCTCCTCGTGGAACGAGGTGTAACGGTAGTTCGAATTAGAGATCCTAATTCGAACTACCTACTCCGTGCCGCGTGTAGCCGCGGGCACGGAGTTCGAACTAAGGTCATTTCAAAATGGAGCCCGCCCGGCAAGATGCAAATGAAGCCCGGGATATTTAAATCCCGGGCTTCATTTGCAACTTCGAATGCCTACATTAACCACCCTAGTTCGAACTAGGGTGGTAGTGTAGACATACCCTCCCTCTGGCAGGCCGCTTGCACCACTGCCGAGCCCGGCGGTGGGTGGGAGAACAAATGTTCCTGGCCTGCTTGGGGAACATAATACTGCCTCTTGACCCCTTTCTGCATAGGTGGTATGGACGCCGGGGTTTGCCAGAGGGTTTTGGTGATTTTCGCCACCGTCTTGTTCAACAGAAGGGCAATTTTAGTGGGGCCATCTGCTGCGATAATGTCCACCACTGGGTCCTCTTCTTCTTTCACCTCCTCGGCTTGTACCCCTAAATTTTGGGCCAGCCTTCTGAGGAGATCCTGATAAGCCCTCATGTCCATAGATGGCATGGCAGGAGATGGATCCGCCAGGGCTTCATCCGGTGACGAGGAGGAAGACTCCCTTGCCACAGGCTGTTCCTGCGGAGGCACGTCCCCTGAAGCCTGGGGAAGTTGAGTCATGGTCTGGACTGGCACAGGAGGCTGGGGACGTTGCAGTTGGTAAGCCACTGCTCCAGCCGACCCGGGGGGGGGAAGGGGGGCTGGCTCTACTCTCCGACCCAGGGTCTCTGACCAGCGGAGTGACCGAGGGGGCAGTTCTGCGTCCCAAGTACGAGGAAGCACTAACTGACCCTGACCTTGTCGAGTCCCGTCCCTGGGCCTGGTGATATGCCCACAGGGTCCAGAAGGGCCACTGCAGAGGTGGTTGCCACTGGGGTGGCCAAGTCTGCATCTCCGACGGGTGATGTGCCTTAGACTGGTACTGGGGGCTCGAACGGTGCCAAGACCTAGATCGGTACCGGGGGCTTGACCTATGTGACCTGCCAGAGTGTCTAGAGGAAGCTGTAGAAGAGAGAGACTCCACTTCCGACTCAGACGAATAGTCCGATGCTGACCAAGGTGGTGCCGTTGGCTGCTCTTGGCCCTGCTGTTGGATGTGTTGGGTCATGGCAGCTGGTTTGCCGTGGTGTCTGGGTGGTGCCAGCAGTGGCATGGTCCCAGTTTCTGGTGCTGGAGGACACAGTACCGGGGTTACGAAGGGTCTGTCCTGCACTTGTTCTTGCACCGCCGTGGTCGGTGCTGGCCACCCTATCAGGACAGGCGGTGCCTGGGCAGACGGTGCCGTGGCAGATGGTGCTGGGGCAGACAGTGCCGGGGTCGGAGGTGTCGGGGCAGGTGGTGCTGGGGTTGGCGGTGCCGGGTCAGGCAGTGCCAGAGCAGACGGTATGCCCTGCCTCTCTCGGCCGACTTGGACCTCTGCACCACACGGTGTCGATCCAGGTGACGCTGTGAGCTCGATGAGCTCCTGTGCTGCCAGGAACGTCTCTGGTGTTAGCGGCAGGTGGACCTCCTCCACGGACAGGTCTGGGGTGTCAGGACTACTCTCCCTGTGAGAGCTGAGTCTGCATCGGTGCTGCTCCTGCGCCAGGGAGCTAGGGCAGTTGGCGTGCCTCTCTTCCCCTTCTTGAGGGCGATCTGCCTCTGCGTACCCTCTTGTACATGTGCAGGCCCGGAGACTGGGAACGGTGCCGCGGTGCCATGCGGTGTTCCCGCACCGAGGAATGCCTCTCCTGGTGCCGGTATCCTGCACCAACCCCGGTGCACTCCGGTGCCTGGGGCTGCAGCGCCGACTCCATCAGAATGAGTTTAAGTCTCAAGTCGCGCTCTCTCTTAGTTCGGGGCTTAAACGACTTACAAATCTTACAAGAGTCTGTAAGATGCCCCTCACCCAAGTACTTCAAACAGTCTTTATGCGGGTCCCTGCGGGGCATAGGCTTGGAGCAGCGCCTGCACAGTTTAAAGCCTTGAGGCCCTGGCATGCCCTCCCCCAAATCTGGGGGAGGAGGGACTGCTTCTAACATCCTAACTATGCACAACAAAGAACTAACATTAAATGACAAAGACAACTATTTACACTAGATAACTATCTGAATACTAAGGGCAGTCTCTCAAAGCAAGACGAGCATTCCAGTCATCCCGTCACGGGCGGTAAGAAGGAACTGAGGGGGGTTGGGGCCAGCAGGGTTATATATGCATGGCTATACCGGTACCACTCTAGGGGGCTCCCTGGCTGGTCCAACGGCTACTGCTAAGGGTAAAAAAGTTCCGGGAGTTCTGCACGCAGTGCGCACACACCTCGTGGAATGGACATAAGCAAGCACTCGAAGAAGAAGTTTAAATTCTGCACTTACTAATAGAAGCTACCAGATGAGTGCGGTACTACTATGGACCAGAACAGCACTCCCCAGGATGACAAATCTAGTTATCTACCTTACAGATTTACATGCACTTTTAAAAGTTTTTACATGCACAAGTTTCAAAATATTGAAGGTGCTAAAGGACTGTTGTCTATGTGCCACAAAACTAATTTGAAATATTTCAGAGATATTAAAAAATGCAGAAAAAAATAAGTTTTGATGGTGGGAAGCAAGTGATGTGTATCCACTCAAAATAGGGAAGATAAGCATGAGTTGGATACGATTAAGGTCTGGTGATTCACTGCATGAATCAAACAGGACTGCACAATGCAAAAAAATACATAATTGGTTCATATTTACATTAGGTCTGTTGGGTCCAGGTGGTACTGCATTCATTAAAGTGTACATGTTGTCTCCAGAATTGGTTGAATCTGAAACAAATATTATTTTAATGATAAAGTTATGATTTGAGATAAAACTGCTAATTCACTACAATTTCTCATAATTTTGTTAATATTTTTCTTACGTTGGAGCCACGGTCATAGTGGCAATATAGAATATTTCAGAGTATCTCTATTCTTAGTCAAATAACAGAGCTATGAATAGAAATAATTGCAATGCTCCCTAAATGGCTGCTGTGACTACTTCTAGACTGACTATATGCATTATTGTTAACATGTCTATAAATCCTCAAAACTACTTAGTTTCTAAAACAGCTTTTCTAAAACCTCCAGATACTTTAGAAATTTTCACTTTCTGTGAAAAGAAAATTTCTCACTTATTAAACACTTTCATGCTCTGGTTTCCACCAGTGCCAATCAATGGATAGCTCCTCCCTACGCAGGTTTTGGGCTTGTAGCAGCCAATGAAAAGCTCTTATTTTCATGTCGGTCAGCCAGTTACATTTTGTTTCCTCTCTTCCCAAGGCCTGAAGATTTCCAAAACTAAAATCTAGATTTTAACTAACAAGATAATATAATAAAACCTATGGAACTATTTGACTGAACTGAGAGTAGAAGCCAGGGTCCAGAAAATAATTACTAGGTCAAAAAATGCTTAATTTTGAGTGCTGGTTTGCCACCAATAATTATCATTCCTCACAGACATTTTGCAGAGCAAAAAAGGCAAAAAAGGGCTATGGTCAGGGAGACAACATAGGGAGAACATTTCCCCAAGAAAGTAGCAGTTGAGAACATTTGGCCATGGGCATCCCATCAAACAAAAAAAAATTAGTTGGAATGGGAATGACTTCTGGAAAATATCTGCGAATCACCAAGTGATAAACACATCTGTAAAAGGACATGTCCAACAATGATATGACATCACATCTCTGATGTTTGTAGAAAGAGTGGAGAGAGAGTCAAGTAGCTGCGTTCCACAATTCCTCCACAAAATCTCCCTTCTCTTTGCCCTAGAGACAATGTAAAAAAGACGCAGGAGGTTTTCAGTTGAACAGTTTCTGAAACAAACTTTATTAGGCTCATCACCTAATAAACCATCTTGTTAGTCTTTAAAGTGCTACATAGTCCTATCTTTTGTTTCAGCTAGACCAGACTAACACGGCTGCATCTCTATTACTATTGGAAGTGGAAATGCATCCTGGGCTAAAGCTACAAATGTTGATAATGTGTTAGCTACAAACTGTTCCAATGTGTTAAAATCAAGCCCAATGATTATTTCCCTGAAGAGCCTCATTACTTGGTATAACTCTCTAAACATTAACAAACATAGTGAGATAATAAACCCATAATATACATGGAATGTCACTAAGAAGATTCTAGCGTATTGTCTCCTCCATCCACAACAAGAGATGAACTAGACCCAAGCATTTAGACTGACATAAAATCCCTCTCGCTCTCTATGGCTACATCTACACTACGAGCTTTCTCAGCAAAAAATATGCTAATGAGGGACTCATTTGCATGTCGTGATCTAATTTGCATATTTTCTGCCGATTCGTTTTTGCAGTAGGGATTTTTGCGCAAAAACAAACAGTGTGGACGTTTTCTTTTTGTGCAAAAATCCCTTTTACCACAAGATTGGCATACCTCATTTTTTGGGGCATAAGGATCTTGCGGAAAAAGGGGTTTTTGCACAAAAATAAAACATCCACATTGCTAGTTTTTGCACAAAAACGGATTGGCAGAAAATATGCAAATGAGATTGCGACTAACGCAAATGAGTCCCTCATTAGCATATTTTTTGCCGAGAAAACTCGTCGTGTAGACGTAGCCTATGTGGAAGGAAGGAAGGAAGGAAGGAAGGAAGAAAGAAAAATGTAAGCAGGGGCTGAACTGCTGCTTGCTATCAGCCAGCTAAAAGGAGGGGTGGGTGTGCCCACTACAATTGCTTAGCTTTGCAAGGTAATTAACTGTTAACTGTTGATATGTAAATACAGCTCAGGAGAGAATATGAGGTGTGGCTATGTAAATCCCATTCAGCCAGGGCTGATGGAGGGTCAGTGTTGGAATGGAATGTGGAGAATTGTACATAATTTGGGACTGTTGTGGGGGCCACTAATCATGCTACCCCTAAATGTGGGAACTGTAAAACATGCCACCAGTGCTTGCAGGAGAGACACCACCATCATGGTAAGAAGTCTCGGAGGAACAAGCCTCCCCCCTTCCAGAGTTGAGTGAACTGAGCTGGGGGGAAGGGTTAAAGGGCTGGAGTCAGCCTGCTTCACATCTCTGCTTCACATCTCTGCCAGGTGTGAGCTGTAAGACTGGCCCAACCTGTCCCCTTTCCCTCTTTGTTTTAAGGACAGACCTAAAGCAGACTCCATGAGGAGTCTTTTCTTTTGCTAGTCCAGTGGAAGCTGGATTCCTTTGCCAGTCCAGCTGGTGGCTAAAGAGTTGAAATCACTGAGAGCTGAAATCACTGGTTTGGCTGAGAGCCAGACCCATTGCAGCCAGTGAAGTGGCGGCAACCAGCAGAGTGGCTGGTGGGAATCACTGGCTGGTGGCGTAACGTGGCCGGTAGGAGCGGCAGCAGGCGAGGAGAGGCGACAGGCGAGGAGTGGCGACCAGCAGCGTGGCAGCAGCAGGCGACCAGCGGAGTGTCCGGTGGCGTGGGACGAGACAGCTGGTGGAGCGTGGCGGAGTGTGGTAAGGTGCCCCCTATCTATCTCCGCCCCCCCCCATTTCTACCCAGGTTGGGAGGTGAAACCCTGCGGGTGAACTTTGGGACTCTGGGTGGCATGGACCAGGGACAGAGACTCTTTGGACTTCAGGTGATTCTTGGCTGGGGGGGAGGAGGGCTTAGCTCATGTTTGGGTTATGAACTCTGTTTGTGGTGTTTTCCCCAAGTTAATGCCGTATGACTTCTTTCTCTGTTTCATTAAATGTTTCTTTCCTACACTCAGACTCAGTGCTTGCGAGTGGGGAAGCATTGCCTCTCAGAGGCACCCAGGGGTGTGTGAATTTCCCAGTTTACTGGGTCGGGGCTCGAGCCGGTTCTGTGTGAGATGGACCCCAAGATATTGAACCCAGCCCTGGTTACTGCCAGGCCTACCCGGCAGAAGGGTTACAGAAAGAAAGAAAGAAAGAAAGAAAGAAAGAAAAAGAAAGAAAAAAAAAAAAAGGAAAGCCTATTTGGCTTCTTCTGCTGCCATGGAGAAACAAGTTCTTTAAAACACCAGGTTTTTCTGAAAACAGATAACATGTTCTCCTCAAGGAATCATGGCTCCATTTTCTGTTATTGTCTGAAACACATACCAGTGGTTTGGCCCACCGGGACACTCACAGTTGGAGTTTTGTTTTCACAAATTAGTTCCCTTGGTAGCTTTCCTGGTGGCTGTTTCTTGAATATTTTTATTCCATGGCTTCTCTTTCCTCCATCAAAACAAAAGCAACAGTTCTTCCTCATGGTCCACACTGTCCACTTGCATATGCCAATGGCAATGTATTGCTGTGTTTAGTGCTTTTAAATGTACATGCTATCTGAAGGGCTTCTTTTTATATTAAGAGATATCTGAATATTTAACTTTCAGCACACATTATCTTCTTAAGTAATTAACAGGAAAGGAGCTCTCCTTTTTTCTATCACAGGTTGTGTTTTTAAAATTCTAGCCACATATTTAATGATTTTTTCCATTAGTGTAGGGAAACTTTCATGGAAGGGTTGCAAAACTCTGCTTCTAGGGTCTTAAAAAAGGACTTTCCTATTCCTCGTGTGGGTAACGATGGCAGGGAGGTAGGAATATGTGAGTCTGAAGACATAATGTGTCATAGGTATGGAAAGGTCCCTAGAAGTAGAGAGCAATGACATCTTGGTTGATGAAAGGAGGATGAGAAGGAAATGTGCTTTTTAGAAGTGGAAGATTCCAAGAAGAAGATAGACTGATCTAGGGAAGATCAGTTAAGTTGGGACACCAGAACAGAGGCAAACACTTTCTGCTTACCAGATCTCTGATGCTATCCAAGAAAGGAAAGGATATCTTGTGTGTGTCCACTCTCCACAACCTCTTCCAGTTCTTCTTTAATGTCAGGAACTTTGCTCAACCTTGTGTAGGGAAACACTTGCCATGCTTTTTAATGCAGAACTAGCTGGCTGAGCTGAGCACTCCTTTAAACTCCCATGGGGAGTATGGGGCACTCCTTTAAACTCCCACTTGAAACATCCCCCAGCAGAATACTTACAGGATATATAAAAGTTGTTAGCAAATGTGTGCTGAACAACACTAGCAGAAACAATGCATATTCTAAGTTATCTCTCTTCTTTCCTTGCTGTTGCTAATGGAGACTAGGAAAAAAAATGGTCTTGAGAGCCCTGGAAGGAGTCAGTAAAATTAAATTACCAACCATATTGCCTCTCTCCAGCAAAGCAAGAAGAACACACAGGAGAAAGAGAGTACTAAAGTGAGAGCTTTTCATTGGCTGTTGCTTGCTCTTTGTGTGTCTGCACTGGTAGCAAATTTGCACAGGAAGATCTGGAATACAGAATCTGTATATTACCTAATTCCCACCAGGATATTATTTACATTGTAAATTTTCTGATTAGATTTGGATACCTGCTGGACTAGGCATGATGGGTGTTCCTGGTGGCCCTCCACCCCCTGGGGGACCCTAAAAAGGGTAGAAAATATTTGGTTAATATAAAAGGAAAATACTACAGTAAAGACTGAAGATAATCCAAATGACAAAAGCATATCATAAATGTTCTGAGTTGTTTTGGTGAAAAAGGAACACATTTCTATAGACAAAAGAAAAATGTATTCCCCTGATATCTTCTTGCAAACTAGTGAATTTACTCAAGAGCAGACTAAGGCTAGGGCCGTGGATCTGCAGGCTCAAGTACTGAATCCCAATATGTGTAGATCTATGGATCCGCTGATCACAAGCTTTGGGTTCTGCTCCTGTCTGTCAGTAATAGAGTAGAGAAAGGAGGCTTTATTCAAGGGTCAGGGCCATTAATATATAACTAATTCTCTGAACTTGCATCCACTATAGCCAATTTTCCAGCTGGCACTGCTCTCTTGTCACTGACCGTGATGCAGCATGTTGCTAACTGTAGTGTCAATGCTGGCAGAATAAGCTGCTGCCTGCTCGTCACACAGTGCAGGGATCACATGGGAGAAGAGTTGTTTAATGGAAGTCAGTCCACAGGAAAGAAGTCTCTCTTTCTGAGATATGTAGCTTTGGTGGATACGGGCCCTGATAAATTTAATTCAGTTCATAAACCATCACACATTCTCTTTTTTCATATTTGTACACCTATAACTCGGGATAAATGATTGGAGATTAATGACAAAGTGCCAGCACAAGATCACCTTGATAAATCTGATTACAGATCTGCAGATTTATAGATTTACATTAAAGAATAAAGAGAATGGGACCTCATCTAGTATTTGTTAAATCCATTTAAAATAAGACATGTCTATTTTCTTTTTTCTGTCAATTTTCTGTATTTTTTTCCATCAAAACAAACCATGAAACAGACTGTACTGGTTATTAAACAAACAGTTCTTTTTGTATTCCTTAAAAATTATACCTTTTATTTTGTTCTAAACAACTAAAATCATCAGCACCATTTGCAGCCACAATGATATCTTGAAAAAGCTGACTGGTTACAAATATTCAAATATTTTAATATGCAATAAAAAATAAACCATGAAATTTTTCATAATAAAATGCTATAAATGCTATTAATAGAAAGCAGTTTTCATTGTCATAGGTATACATTAATTTTTAAAAATAGTACATTTGCTATCAAACAGAACAATTTTGTTTCAAGATTTATTCTGTTCGGGCATGTCTACACTTGCAGCCTATTTCAGAATAGGGCTGCAAATGTAGGCATTCAGAATTGCAAATCAAGCCCGAGATTTAAATATCCCACGCTTGATTTGCATCTTCCCGGCCAGGCGCCACTTTTTGAAATTTACAAGCCCGGAATAACTGCCCATGTCTACACATGGCAGTGAAATGGGTGTTCGAAATAAAGCCCTATTTCGAACTACCTGTTAAACCTCATTGCAGGGCTTGTAAATTTCAAAAAAAAAAAAAAAAAAAAAAAAAGGGCTCCCGGCCGGGAAGATGCAAATCAAGCGCGGGATATTTAAATCTCGGGCTTGATTTGCAATTCCGAATGCCTACATTTGCAGCCCTATTCCAAAATAGGCTGCAAGTGTAGACATACCCTTCATGTCCTGCAGCATATTGAGATTTCAAAGTGCAATTGCTGCTGTTTTCTTGAAGGGGCATTGCTGAGATTTGCTATAATATGAGCAACACATTTTTGGAAGGAGGGGGGAAGTTCTGCAATTTGAACATTTGAAAAATATCTTTATGTCTCCTACAAAACACATAGTTTACTGGCTCTGAAGAAGCAGCAGTGCATTCATGAACACTATTTCCAGGCTTATGCTATAATCAAAGTCAGCAATGCTGCATAAGTTATTGCTGTCCTTGCCCCTGAACTAGTGCAAATAAAATACTTATATTTGTGGGTTAATACCACTGGCTGCAAGTTAATGAGTACATTTAACAAATAACTTTAATCTAAACACAAATCTGTTACCAGTAATAATAAGTCTCTATATACCAATAATCTACATATATCTCCAATCCCTTAAATGACTGGCAACATTACCTATCAACTACCAATCTCTATCCTGCACTTCTCCCTCAGTAGTGTATCAAGCAAGACTACGGAACATCTGAGTTTTCTAAGAAGGACTGCTGCACTATAGATGTCATGGATTCATAAGTGTAGACCATAAAGGACCATTAGATCATCTAATCTGACCTCCTGTGTATCACAGGTCATTCAGTTTCATCCAGTTATCAGTTATCCCTGTGTAGATTAACTGGCCAAAAGGGGACCACTATAATCATTTAGTCTTATTAATATGATGCAGGCCCTGGTATTCCCAAATACTTCTTACAGCATAACTTTAGAAAAACATTCAAACTTTATTGAAAAATTGACACTGATTAACATTTATGAATGATCCACCTCTGGAAGTCTGCAGGTTAGACGTATATTCTGGGAGAACTCATGAATCCAACTCCCAGTTGTAACTGAGAAAAATGTTTGCTGAGGTGATTGGCAGTAACATTTTGCATGTGGGGGGGGTAAGATATTGAAATGACTATTTAGTTGACTATGCACCAACTCTAAGAGCTTTAATGCTTAAGCACAGAGTGAAGGGGAACATGCCCCACCCTAATGATTGATGTAGAATGTCTGTCATGATCGTGATTGATTTGGCTTTGATCAGTGGGAGAATGTGTGACTCAACTCTAGAATGTGGACTCAACTCTAGAATGTGGACATTTAGGTGACTCTCTTGGTAAGACATCTGCCTTGCATGATGTGAAAAACAAGATGAGCTTCCCATCCCAAGACAGATACATGAGAGATAATGGTACTTAGAGGAGGTTGAAAGAAGGGGATTTCCTTACAAGTTTTGGAGGAGTTCTTCCACTAAATGCGCAAGTCTAGAACTTGATGGGGATTAGAGAGATGTTTGTTGAGATCATGCTTGTTGGTTGTTTAGACTGTATCCCTGGACATAGTAGATACAGGATCTGACATGCTAGATCACTAAGGGTATGTCTACACTAGCCCCCTAGTTCGAACTAGGGAGGCTAATGTAGGCATTCGAACTTGCAAATGAAGCCCAGGATTCATTTGCTTAGTTCGAATTAACTTTTAACTGCCGCGTGTAGCCGTGGGCAGTTAGTTCGGACTAGGGGGATTTAAAAATGGCGCCCGGATGAGAACATGCAAATAAAGCCTGGGATATTTAAATCCTGGGCTTCATTTGCAAGTTCGAATGCCTACATGAGCCTCCCTAGTTCAAACTAGGGGGCTAGTGTAGACATACCCTAAGATGCATGCCGCCATATCTCTCAATAGCTTACGACAATTCCTTGCCAAAGTCTGAGGACTTAACTGAATCTTTGCAGTAAGATTTTGCAGAACTATAAACCTGTCCATAGGTAGATAAGCCCTGACTATCATGGCATTTGAAGAAGCCTCTATCAAATCTATTCAGGAGATTACTTTTCTATATTTAGGGTCCATAGAACTAGTTTCACTTCAAGAACAGGGAAAAGGGTTCTATTCTAAGTAATTTTTAGTCCTCAAAAAGAAAGGTGGATGGAGACCAATATTAGATTGTAGACATCTCAGCAACTTCAGAAGAGAGGCTGAAAATGTATTGAAAGTGTGACTGACTGTAAATTGAAGAAACCTCTTGTGAGAGGAGTGAATCACAATATGAAAATATAGGACTTGAAGGTCAAGTGTCACAAACCAATCCTTGGAATCTAGAAAGAGAATTATTGCTGTAATGGTCACCATCCTGAATTTCTGTTGTTGCACACAGTTGTTGAGATGTCTAAAATCTAATATTGATCTCCATCCACCATTCTTTTTGAGGACTAAAAATTAGTTAGAATAGAACCCTTTTCCCTGGTCTTGAAGTGAAACTAGTTCTATGGCCCCTAAATATAGAAAAGCAACCTCCTCAATCTAGGTTGGATCTGAGGAAGAATTATTCCACTCGGAGGGTAATGAAGCACTGGAATGGGTTACCTAGGGAGGTGGCAGTCTCTATCCTTAGAGGCTGACAAAGCCCATGCTGGGATGATTTAGTCAGGGTTGTTCCTGCTTTGAGCAGGGGATTGGACTACATGACCTCTTGAGGTCTCTTCCAACCCTAATCTTCTACAATTCAGCAACAGATAGTCAGATGGCTCCCTGAAAAGGAACTAGGAAGGGAGGTGGGAGGGACAGATGGAGGTAAAATGGGAAGAATAGTCAGATGTTACAATCTCCAAAATCCAGATGGCTATTATTCTCTCATAGGTGGCTTGATAATGGGAGAGGCAAAATCTAATGGTAAAAAAGAAGGTTGGTCAGTGCAGCAGTAAATCTGTGTGAAATGGGTGGTTCAGAGTCTTGACCAAGACACCAAAACTGACACTTGAACAACACTGATGGCTGCAATGTAGTGATTATAAAAGTAGATGTTTTCTTCTTTGATTATCTGTCTCAGCTGGTGATTCCGGTGGTCTACAGAAAAGAGAAAAATGGGCTTGTTGTTTGAGACTTGCTATATTTTTTCTTATTTGCATGAGAATAGATCTCTTCTGGTCTTTATTTTATGGGGTAGTTTTTGTGTTGCATTGCTTCCTGCACTCATGAACTGCAACCACAACTAAGGAATTCAGTGAAGGAGGTGAAAATAAAAATTCTGAATTCTCCTCTGGAACACAGCATTTCTTGTCAGCACATTTGCAAGTTAGGGCTGCCATAGCTGGAGTCTAACAGATGGTCCTGCTTGGCTCCAAAGATGCTCATTAAAAGGGAGTGGCAAGCATGTCTAAGTTGAAGTGTGTAAAATGTCCAGGAGTTTATGATGGGGGTCCTGACCTCCTCACAAGAATTCTGAAGCATATCCATAATTCACTTCCTGTCGTTCTGGAATTGCTTACTGTCATCTGCCATGAAAGGTGATGGAGGCAGTACAGTCTCATATAGTGATGACAATGAAATATTCATCTGAGGTATTATTTCCTTATCAGCTCTTGCCTCTTGTTCTTCAAGCAAGGGGAGGAAGTGAAGGTAAGGGAGAACAAGAGTTTCTATGCTCGCTGCAGACTAAACTTGCCTCTTGGTCAGAAGTTGTTGACAGCCATGGATCCCAATAAGGCCACTACTCTCCTGTTTATGCATCCAAGGATTGCATTTTTTTTTTGGTCTTAGCTGCCTTTTGGCTTGAAGTGAGCTCAGAATTATTTGTTTCTTTATATTTATAAATTATATAAAAGCTTCTCTCCCAGACTATACATCTGGGGTGGGCAAATTCTGGCCCATGGGCCATATCTGGTCTGCAGGGTTAGTCCCTGATGGGTCCCCACCTCTATGTTTATCTGCACTTCTGCAGGTATCGGACAATCACAGCTCTTGTTGGCTGAGAATCACCATTCGCAGCCAATGCAAGAGTTGGGAAGTGGCATCCCAGTCCTCACCGTTTCCTGCCACTTGCATTGGCCACAAATGGCGATGCACAGCTAATGAGAGCTGCGATCTTCCGATACCTGCAGAGGTGCAGGTAAATATAGTGGCGGCAGCCCACCAGGGAATAACCCTGGCGGGCTGCCATTTTTTTATTTCTCACCGCTATAGATAATGTTGGCTTTTCTTTAAAAACACATATAAAAACAAAAAGCCAAATACAAAGAAAATTCCTCCAAATAGCATCAGTAACTAGCTAATACTTACAAGAAATATTTTAAAGAATATTCCTCTCAAAATAGCCCTTCCCTAAATTTGCCAGTAATAGGATAATCTTTGCAATATACCATGAGAGGAACAGATTTAGGATACTTCAAACAAAGGGACGGGTGAGTTGTAATGCTGTGAGAGGTACTCATTGAGTACAACTTGTTAGTAGCCCCCCCCTTTATTTTAAATTAATCAAAGGAGCTCAGTGTTGAACAGCTCTACTAATCATAACTGTATCTGTATGGCATGGAGGATAAGTTGTCTCAGGTAGAATGGCCACAGGCCATTTTGGACCTCATAACTCACAGTGTCCTACAGTTCAGCCAGAAACAAAGGCAGCAAGTGCAACTGATGAAACACTGGTGTAATGTGCTCATAATGAGAGACTGCTTGTGTTTACATTCTAAACCAGCTTCAGTTTCCAAATTGTTCTGAGGCACAGATGTATGCAAAACACACAGCTATTGTCCAATGGCATGAATCATGGTAGCAATATCCGAATCCAAAAGAAAAAATCACATCCCAATAAAAATTGGGATTCCAACAAAACTCCCAATTTGTAAACAAGAGTGACAAATAGGAAATACACTCAGAGGAGCAGATATAATTCTCACTCTTTTGTATCTTGGCACTACTACTGAACATGTGACAAAATGAGATTAAACAATGTTACTTGGAAAACTCGGGTGCCAATAAAACACCCCAAAACAAGAAAAAGTAGTCTATTTGGGACCATCCCTTTATGGGTGCAATTTAGTTGGGGGGCTAGAGGAAGCTCTGACACAGCATTATATGGCTCCATTAGTTTACAGAAAATTATTTCCTTGATCGGTAAAATGTTTCCTAGATAGAATAGAAAGATTATTCAGCACTTTCAGTTCTTTGTGATAAAAGATCAAGGCAAGATATTGTTATGAAATATTATATATTGAATATTAAACAAGTTGTGAAGCAAAACCAACTCTGTCCACTTGAAGGTTAAACCAATCACAACATAAAATTAATATTTGTCACATAAACATTACAGTATGTGTGGAAAAACAGTTTTCAGGTACTTAGAAGGTAATTATAAGCAACCAAGAGAAAAAATGTCCCACAAAATGTTAGCTGTGAGTGTCTTTTTAAGAAATGTGCTACATATTTTTGGGAGATTTAAGCTTTTCGAGTTCTTCAATGATTTTTTTCCACAGAGCTCCAAAAATTCAAACATATTATTGTGTCACCAAGAAAAGGCAGCCATTCGTTTCTCCTTTAGCATTGAAGTATTGAAATACTGTATTGGTTTCAGAAACATATGCTGAAGTAAACAAAAGCACTCAAAGCAATTTTGACCAGACTGATAACTGTTCTAGTAATGAACACCAACATATGTACTGTAGATGGCAGACAAAACAACTAAACACAGATCAGATGTTCACTTTTCAACCAATACACAAGGGTTCTTCTTAACATCTGGACAACTATTTTTGTGCCTAAATAACATGTAACATCAATTGTAATGAGAAAACACACACAAGGGTACTTACTACATAATTTCCAGGAGATGCTGAAGAGTATGGTATCTAGAAAATAAAACAAACCAAAATAATATATTTATTTTCCATTAAGATGGAGAAATGAGGTCTACACAAAAATTTATTGAGCATTTTATTTTCAAGCACATTTTAAAAATTCTTTTTAGAGAAGAAGCAGAACCCTGGGAGTAAGTAAATACTGATGTTAAACATAATGCTGCCTGACTAACAGGAAACATCTCACTGTAAGATGATTCTGGAGTAAAAAGTACAGTGTAGAGCCACTGTCAAAGACAATTAAAAGATACTTAATATTCCAGATTAATACTGCTGTATCCCAAGTCCTAAAGAGTAATATGTTTGTTATGTCTTACACTGAAAATAATCAGGTTACTTTCCATAAACTGATGGCTTCTTAGGCCCTAATCCTGCAAAACATGTAAGCACGTGTTTAACTCTGCTCATGTGAGTGACCTTATAGACGTTAATAGGACTAAGTAATACACATGCTTGAGTGTCTTCAAGATCAGGGTCTTAATCACTAGCCTCTTTAGATCCACATTCTGGGCATATCTACACAGTAGGGCTAAAGCTGAGATAAGCAATGCATCTTGAGCTACATCAATTGCATAGTTTAAATCGAAATAGCTTATTTTGGCTTTTGGCGCTGTCTACAAAGCAGGAAGTCCGAGAAAGAGCACTCTTCTTCTGACTTCCCTTACTCCTCATACAATGAGGGTTACAGGACTCAGAGTAAGAAGTCCTCCAGCTTGACATTATTTCTACATTATGTTGAAATAACTGTGTGTAGTGTAGACGTGAACTTTGTTATTTTGGAAAAACATCAGTTATTCTGAAATAACGCTGCTGTGTAGACATACCCTCTGTGTGTGAATGCTGAGAAGCCACTGTTTCTTTATAAAAAGGCAGCTTGCAAATTGTGGTACAAGTTATGCTGCTTGCATCTAGAACAGTGGTTCTCACATTTTTTGGCCTGTCACTCACCCCCTCAATGCAGACCTTTCCGCAGACCACCAGCCAACCAACCATGATGACAAAATGGGTGCAGAAGGAGAGTGGGGGTAGGAGTCTAGAGGGGAAGTAGGGTGTAGAAGAGGTTTGGGGGGGGGGTCTGGATGAGAAGTAGGGTGCAGTAGCTGGCCAAGGATAGGGGGTTTGGGTGGGAGGTAGGTGCAGGAGCAGGCTGAGGGAGGTTGGGTGCAGGAGTGTATTGAAGGTGGGGGTTCTGGAAGGGATGGTGCCTTGGAGTGGGATGGGGGCTCTCAGCTGGAGGAGCATGCTAGAGTGGATAGGAATGCTGGGTCTGGGCATGAGGGGCATGGGGGCGCTTACCTGGTTCAGTGCCTCCTGCCACTCCCAGGCACTGCCCCCTGTTGCTCCCATTGGCCATGAGTACAGCCAATGGAAGCAGCAGGGAAAGCCTCTAAGTGAGCAGTTTCTTGTGCAGCCGGGGGAGAAGGAACAGCAGTGCACTGAGCCACTTCCTTCCCCTGCAAGCTGGATCCAACCCGCAAGCGCCCCCCCCCCCACTGCAATGGGAAGCTGGTATTGCACTCCAACCTTGTGGGGGAGGAAGGGTTTCAGCCAGACTCCCTGCTGCAGGGGAGGGGGAAGAGCACTGAGCCCAGGGCCACACTTTGAGAACCACTGATATATGCCTATAGCAATATAGCAGTATACGTCTCAGGCTTCATCTGCAGAAACCACTATAATCCCATATAAAGATCCATTAACTTGTGGCAAAAAGTCAGTAGTAAGGTTATATGAGTATTGACTCAATTCAGGACAGCATTAAGTAACAGGACTTAAGCAAGAGAACAGTGATGAATGTAAACGTGATTGAATCTTAACTGAATCAAGACCCATACGATTATACTTTCTTTGATTAAAGGGGACACTGATGGTATTCTCTCTGCATGCTTGAGGAAAGAACTCTCTTTTAAAAGAGACAGTGTCCTAACTGAACATTAAATCTAATTTGTGGAGATTCGTTACAGAGGTACCTTGGAGAACGCCTGCTGCTAGTAAGTAATATAGTAATATAATTTCTATAGAACTTTTCTATAGGATACTGGAGAGTAACAGCTCAGGAAGTTGAACTGGGAATTAAGAATTAAGAAACTGGAAAAATCTAAGTGGAAAATCACTTTGCCAAAAGAAGTTTCTTATATGACTGCAGAGTACTCAAACATTTCCGTAGTCTTGGCCACACATTTCCCACTTATGATTCAGTTGACTACTGAAAAACACCCCATGGCCTACATAACTGATTATATTGAATAGTAAAATTAGGAGTGTTCAATGAGTTTTTAGCTTTTTTTAATGTGATTCAGCAAATGAAAACATAAACAGAGAGTAAGCACCATATGAGAAGTTGGTACTGTGTGGAGCACAAGTAAGACTTCTAGTGGCTATTTACTATCATTTAGGAAACACTGAGATAGTGAATTCCAAGAGGCTGTTCAACTACTCTCTAACAATAGCACTTGCTCAAAGAAGCTGAAGTTACTATGGCCAGGTCAACACTAGACTTGGCAGCACAGCTTAAGGTACATCACTCCAGCTATGAAGGATACATAGCTGGAGTTGGCTTACCTTAAGACGAACTTGGCAGTGTCCACACAGTAGAAGACCAACAGAAGCAAATGCTCCCATCAGCTTCCCTTACTCCCGGAAGAAGCAGGAGTACCAGACACCGGTGGGGGTATTCTCTGAGTTTTATTTAGTGAGTCTTAATCAAAATAAATCAAACTCTAGAAGATGGATCGTGGCAGCAGTGATCCTCGGCGGAGTAAAGATGTGGCCTTAGGCTCTAGTGGAATGTACACAAGTGCTAAAAACTAGAACATTCTCAGAGAAGTAATATGAAAACTCCTCATTATTAAATGGAATAAATGTTATTTTAAACCCACTGCATTTATCCTCAGAAGCTGTAAATACTGATGTTCTGGAGCTTTCACATATTGAAGATGTGAACTGCCTCTTGAAATCAAATCTGTGAAGGATGGACTTGCTTCAGAATGTATGAGAAACTGAAAAAAATCAGGATGAACTTAATTACATGGTAATCATTATAGAATATTAGAAGTGAGAGATGCAAAAATCTATTCTGCATCTTCCTGTCCATCTCTCCATCACAGGAGAATTAATCCTTATAGTACAATTTCTAGTATTCCACTTTTGCTTTAATATCCCAAATAAAAGGTCTACCAGCACTTACTTTGGGAGATTTCCACATTCTAATATGTTTTACTGTCTTAAATCTATACATTGTTAGGCTGGCATAGAACAGCCAAGTGCACTGTGCTCCTGCAATTCTACCCCATTCTCCTCCTTGCCTACACTGGCCAGTGCCTGACAAATCTGCTATACAAGGGGCAGAAACAGATAGCATAGACCTACTATGTGTGTAAACAGGATGTGCAAACAGGGAGGTCACCAAATCAACAGGGTGTGCAAACAGGGAGGTCACCAAATCAACATCTGGGTGGGAACATATTTTGCCACTTTGCTGTGGAGTTTGGGGTTTTTGTTAGTTTGGCCGAAACACCCATCTAAATTTTGGAAGCTTTTAACTTGGCTGCTCCAATGGAGGCACTGGAAATGTTTTCTACCCAGGCCAGCAAAACACCTTGGACTAAGCCTGAGGCTGATTATAGTGTCAGAGAAGGATAGATAATGAATGCAGTGTAGTAGTTCTCAAACTACGGGTCGGGACCCCAAACTGGGTCACAACTCCATTTTAATTGGGTCACCGGAGCCAGCATTAGACTTGCTGGGACCCAGAGCTCAACCTGAAGCCCAAGCTCCACCCGCACCTGTGGCGGTGAGGTTCGGGTTCTGGCCTTGGGCTTTGTTCCTCACCCCCACAGGGTTATGTGTAATTTTGTTGTCAGAAGGGAGCTGAGATGCAGTGAAGTTTGTGAACCAGAGATTGCAGTGCAAAAGGTATTGGCTTAAGCTAAAGAGATTTGTGTTCAGTTCTTAGTTCAGCCGAAGACTTTCTGTGTGATCTTGGGTAACTCAGTTAATCTATCTGTGCCTCAATTCTCCATCGGTAAAATGGAGATGATACTTCCCTACATCAGAGGAATGCACAAATTAGCAAGTGCTAATGTTCAACAGGCATCCTGTTCTACATTTGTTTCCACTCCTCTGACTCACACTTTCCTTATCTTCTCCTTTAACATAAGTTCATTGGAAGGCAAAGAGGAGACATGCATTATGGCAGTTCTTTTCAAACTACTCATCCTCTCCTCCCCATCTCTAAAAACTAAAGATCTATTATGAAAGCTGATTAAACCTAATGGTTAAAAGAGAAGGCTCTGACTTCACTACAGGCTTAGCTGTAGCACTGCTATGAGCTTCACGTATGGAGCCATTCCTTGTTGCTATGTAATATATTTTTCAAAAATGCATATAGCAAGCAAGTCTTTCCATATCTCTTAATTTTTTGGGTGGGGGTGGGGAGGAGGAAGGACCAACTTTTTCTGGTAGGTATGTTTTAAATGGGAGGACATATGGAGCTAGATATAAAGGCTAAAAACTCGACTATTTGATGAAATATAGAGCAGGTGCCATAAAGTCAGTTAAAAACACTATATAACTTTTATAAAATCAGTATATATTGTAAGGATAAGCCAAACCATATTCTGAACTATTTCAACTGCATTTTCTTGTATGCTCTGACACACCCATTTTCCTGCTTATGAAAGAAAAATGTTGTACTATCAAAAATCTGTTTACTTTTAATGAAAAAGGTTAGTAACTAAAACACACATGGTGCGTGTCCTAGCTGTGTACTTTCATGACAGACTGCAATAGTTTCAAAGGACTAGTTTGTATCTAGTGGGTTTTAAAAATCTGCTGAAGTACTATAATTATTTATTTCTCTGATTTCATTCTAATCAGGTAGATGATACATATTTTAAGTTAATGCCAAGACAATTCAGAAAAATATCCTTATTCAAGAGAGCACTCGTGCATGTGCTTAAATTCCATTGACTTGCTTATGTACTTAAGTGTTTTCATGAATAAGGGTCTATATCTGGTCTCTAGCATGTAATTGCATATTGAATTTAATAAACATAAAATTCCATGGAAGAATAATCTCTACCTTATTTAAAAACAATCAAGACATTTAAAACAAAAAAGAATATTAAGGTTGGCACACTAAAAGCTGGGAAAATGCAAGCTAATGCATTTGTAACTCAGTCATGCAAAATTTAGCTCTTTTTCTTTTTGTACGTTACTATTATTATGAAAAACTGCCAGGCTCAGTTCATAATGACATAGAGTGTGTCTAGACTACATCCCTCTTTCGACAGAGGGATGTAAATTAGGCACTTTGAAATTGCAAATGAAGCCGGGATTTGAATTTCCCACACTTCATTTGCATAATCGCGTCATGGCGCTCTTTTGAAAAAGCACTATTTTGAAAGGAAAACCGCAGTCTAGACGCAGTCAATGAGGTTTACAGGATCTTTCGAAAAAGTTTTCCCTTTTCGAAAGAACCGTGTCTAGACTGCGGTTTTCCTTTCGAAATAGTGCTTTTTTGAAAGAGTGCCATGATGCGATTATGCAAATGAAGCATGGGAAATTCAAACCCCGGCTTCATTTGCAATTTCGAAGTGTCTAATTTACATCCCTCTGTCGAAAGAGGGATGTAGTCTAGACACACCCATAGAGTCTACGTACTTTTTATTTTTGGGTGTGTGAATAAGATTTAACATTAGCATATCATGATCAAGTTATCCACACTCCTCAAAGTTAATATTACTATAAATTGAGCTATAGCTGTGAATTATATGACACGTGAGCATAATTCAGAGAAAGAGAGAAAAGATGTAGAGGGAGATTTTCAAATAAAGACGGAGAAAGTTGGGTCATCAAATAAAGACCACTGAAAATTGGGCATCTAACTCCTCTGTGACTGTGATAATCCCTGCTTTTAAAAGTTATTTTAAACATGTATTGCATTACATGCATGTTAATCAGGAAGTGCCGCTAAAGTCAAAATGAGGAAATCATTTATCCAAATATACAGCCAATGTGAACCCAAAACTCTGTCATGCTGGCAAACTACACAGAAGCCATACTATCAAATGACAAGGATCACTTACTACAAAGAAGAGAAATAACTCCCCTCTCCCTGCCTACCAATACATAAATAAATCCCAGTCAAAGATAAGCTTGATACATTCTGTCCTGGGAACAGCCAGCAACAGCATCTAGAAACAGCAGATCCATCCAAGCCTACTATAAATGCAAAGTAGGGATATATGAAGATATGTGTTCACTCACATACTCTGGATATAGATAATGAAGAGCTTCACTGTGCTTTCCAAAACAAACCCCTTGAACTGTGAACTTCCTTCTGCAGAGCTAGCCACCAGGGTAACTCATGGAGGGTGGGCATTCTTAAACTTTTCTTGTCCTAAGCAGCTATTGAACAACCTCGTTATGTACCTGTTGCAGCCTATTAATGTGGAAAGCATGTAACTTTTCACGAAGGCCAAAATTAAATTGTTCAATTTGTCACATGGATGATGTTTTGAGAAATTACACTATGATTCTATGTTAAGTGCATCAGAAATCAATGTGTTTTTTGCTAGATATGCCATGAGATGATATATTTGAGTGTACCTTTTCAAACTGGGGCCTATGCAAAGCTGATTGGTCAGATGATACTGACTACTAGTCTGTTTTGTTATAGTGCATTAAAAAGCAAAAAATATATTAAATGATAGGCTAATGTTAATTTTTCCTTTGGACAATTGCTGTAGTTGCCTCAGGACTGTCACATGATTATGAACAGGATAGCAGATAGTTTGTACAATCACAAGTTGGAAGAAAGGTGGTCTAATAGAAGATCTCTATTGAGATGTGATCCATACTGTAAACAAAAGTTGGAGAATCCATGCATCAGTGTTGAAAAAAAAAAGAGTAGTGGGAAATAAAATATGGCACACACTGTTCTGGGTGTGGAAGTTTTTTCCCCCAATAAATGGGCATATTAAGAAGGAATAACGCCTCAGATCATACGTTACTGTTCAACACAGTTAAATATTTACTTACAGAATTGGCATTCGTTGGGTTTGGCCATGGTCTGCCACCTCCTGGACCCCTGAAATATAAAATAACAGGAAACGATTTAATCAGGCCAAAAAAAAAAATTATACCAACTGTGGTACCAAGAAGCTAAATGTCACCTACTCTATGGTGTAATTTGAACACTTAAACACAATCTGTGTAGAATATGCCTTTTTAAAAACTGCTATCGTTTACTGCTCTCTTCTGGTAGCATCATAATTTTTCACTGCAGTAAAGTGTAATTAAAAACAAGCATACCTTTTATAGTGTTAAATACAAGATCTTCATCGCTAAACTAATACGAGCATCTAAACAGTTTTCTGGATACTATATAAAATTATTCTTAAAAGATTGTCTGTCACCACAACCACATAATTTGTATCTAGACATATCTCAGTGGCTAAATCATATTTTGTAGACTTCCGTACTTTTCAGGGTACTATCTCCTTCAAAGTTTTGGTCCCACGGGCATAGAAAGAAGTGTGGGAGACACTAGAGTTTTGCACAGATCATAGATACTTGCAAAGTAAGGATGCAACCCTCTAGTGTAGTCTGCAGGGTGGCAAATGTTATGCCCCAACAGCGTGAGTTGAAAGAAAATATAAATTAATGCCCTTTTATAGCTGTTTTCCCCTTCACAGTGGAGAATTTGGTCCAATTTTACCTAAATACAGAATTTTATATTTTTATTGAATTATGTGATATAATAATATTTTAAAAGCAATAAAATGTACTATTGATAAGATTCAAGACAACTGACATCTCATAAGGAGTATTTTTAGTTATATTCTCATTATTGATACCACAGTACAACTTTGGAACCAGTACTACATACTCTGTGAAAGTCTACTACACAATTCAGAAAGGTACTAACAAGTGTACATAAGGATTCAAGTTATACTACATGCTTACATTTCTTCCTAAATTGAGACTGTATTAAGCACTTATGTACTTTATATTTACAATACCACAAGACTATTAAAATGTGTTTAATAAAAGTAATCACTGTTCTTCAAAATTTGGGAAGTTTTAAGATGTGAATTTCTTTTCATAAAATCAATGTTTTTAATACAAGAAAGTGAGTATATGACAATATAGTAACTTTGTTTTCACCGTGTGTTAAAGAAATACTTAAAAAGTATGAAGCAGACTAAGTGAAAGCTCATCTTGCACCGGATTTTGCAAATTTACTGAAAGTCATAGAAGAAACTACTATGTAGAGAGCTATAAAAAGCACTATGGCAGATTCTGCCCAGCAGGTATATAATTATATGGAGTTGAATATTGGTTGTTTTTTTAAAATTAGCCAGCTGCAAAGTTCTTTAAAGTAACATGAGCAGCTTTCCCCCCCTTCTTCTAGTAAATGTTTATTATGGAAATAAAAACATTCACAAAACATTACTATTAATGAATCAGTTTCACAATATAATCTGTTACATATGTATAGAAGACTCATATGTCTAATTACAATAGCATACTATAGAAACACACTTGTGTTTTCCAAACCTGCATTTATTACATAATATATGGATTATTTACCTCTATGAGGACCCTTTAACGCAGACCCAGATATTTCCATCATTGCTATCTTGAAAATAATTTCATTGCTATCTTGAAAATAATTCTCAAATTCTTTATTTGTACTAGTATTTGAAAAAATGTTCAATATTTCAGTTTCCTTATATGTGAGTGTATTCTATCAGAATATCAAATAATTTAAACCAAATGTCTGAACATCTATTTTTTGTGTGCATTTGCACAGGTTGAACCTCTCTAGTCCAGCACATTCAGGACCTGACTGGTGCCAAATCAGAGAATTTGCCAGACCACGGAAGGTCAATATTGTCTAGCTGCATTACCAGCACTTCCACTGCTTGCTGGGCTCTCAGAAGACATTTAGGGGTAAATTAGAACTAAATAACAGCACAGAACACTGAGAGTCAGGACCAGTGGCCAGGAACACTGAGAGCCAGGAAACCTGGCCACACCCATGGTAAGTGGACATCCAGCTAACTAAAATCATGCCAGACCACAGATGTTTCCAGACCAAAGAGTGTCAGATAAGAGAGGTTCAGCCTCTATTACACATATAGCTTAATAATAAAGTAACAGCATATGTATAAAGGAAGTCTGTGAGCTAAAAAGTGAATGGAAGTTCTTTTTTCCCTTCAGTTATATACTGAAATATACTTAGTACCTTATAAAACAATATGGTTCATACTGGCCATTAAAATAAGCATTATCCCCTGACATTTGCTATTTTGTTTCTATTTTGTCTGAAAAAAAAAATCCTGTCTTACAAAGACTTATCATACCAAGATTTGGCTTGAAGTTCTATTGCTGAAATTTATACCCCTTAAAAGTGAGTTTATAATCAAAACTCTGATATGGGCACTTGTAGACGTCATTGTACAGCCGGTCCCCGAGTTACGAATGCATCGACTTACGACCGTTTGTATTAACAACCAACCTCCTATACAGCCGGGACCTGAGTTACGAACGAAATCCGCACTTACGAACAGTGCGGCCGTACGTAAGTGAATGTAATCCGACTTACAAACAGATCGAGTTACGACCTAGTGTTTGGTGTGTAACTTGTTTGTAAATCGGGGACTGGCTGTAATTATTTTTTTTTTAAAAGATGAAAGAAACAAATATATATCACATTTGAAATACTGAAGTTAAGGCTGTGTCAGGAATTATTTTCAATGCTACATTTTTTTAAATGTCCTTTTGGGTTGAGATGTCTGTAACTTAGGTTAGTTTTGCTGTCATAAAATTTAATTAGTTAATAAGCCTTTTTTGTTTTAATAGATTATATAATACATATTATTTTTAGCAAACATAAAACAGGAAAAAAATCTCAAAAATGATAACTGGAAGACATTTAGCACCTTGCTAAGACAGTTTCCTTTTGAGTTTTATTCCATAATTGCCTACAGAGGAGACATTACACTTTAAAATGGCTGTTGGCTTTGTAGAATAACTACTTCATATTCTACTGCTTCCAGAGAGTCAAACCTATTGAACTCAAAGGAGGACAATTTTAATAGAAAAAAAGTTTATGCCAGTGTAAAAAGAAATGCAAATTAAATTATCCACCCTATATAAGGCAATAAGAAAGCTGCCATTTTTTATGGAAATATAAGTATAGAAGATAAGATACACAGATGTTGCTTAGCATCATGCATTGCATAAATTGTGAGGTATAATTTAAAGGACGAATTGCTAAACATCTGGGTCCATTTACTACTACTGGATGTGGATTATCCTTAGATGCACTCTGCAACTGAAAGTTAATGTTAACATTTACAATACATCTGTGCCATGGTATCACAATACAAAGATTTATATGCTAAAGAAATTCATGTACAAGTGACATCAATAACTTTCAAATTGGGCCTTCATGTCTTGAAAAAAAGAAACAAAAATAAGCAAACAAACAAAAAACAGAGTTAAGCCTCTGTTCTCCTTTTGATATATGTATGTAACTCCATTTGACAGTAAGAGAAAAATTATTCACTTTGACAATGAGAAAAATTTCTTACTTATAAATCATATTCTCTGAAGGTAAAAGATATAACAGAACTCCTTTCCAAGGTCCAGGATCCAGCATATGACAGAGAACATAACATTCTAACGCACAGCTTTCTAATACAAGTACTCTTGGTTTACTTGTGCCTTTAAGACACAGTCTGTGGCAAGGTTCCGGTAAAGCCATGCCACCCAGAACAATGACAGTTATTTTGCTCCCAATTTCATTTGGACTAGAGGGAGATTAATTAGCAGCAGCCTTTAAGAAGAATAGCATATGCTTGGCTGAAGCATGGGGAGAAGGAGCTATGACTGACTACTTTTTCATGCTTTCTTTACATTATGTAAAAGCTGCTGAGTAACTCAAGTACAGAAGCTATAATCAGAGCCGTAACAAGGGTGGGGCAAGTGGGGCACTCGCCCCAGGTGCAGTACATTTAGGGGTGCAAAATTAAAAATCAGAAAGTTAAAATATTATTTCATTTATATCTTTACTATCATCTATTTGCAATCTCAATATATGTGCAATTAACAACATGTGAATGAATAAAATTAATACAAAAAATTAAGAATTTTATCATATTTGAGGGGGGTGGAGGGGAGGAAAGGGGGATGCAGTTCAGTAGCTTGCCCCACGTGCAGATAACCTTAGTTTTGGTTCTGGCTACAATTCTGGGTAACTCTTATGTAGAACATGCAAACTAGAAAGACAGACACTTCCAGCCTCCTTTTTCACTGTGTGGCTGCATTAGCCATGTGGAACTGCCTCTACACATAAGAAAGTGACTTACCTACTGCTGAGGTACAGAAGTTGTACTGCAATCATGACTATTTCATTTTCTGATAACTGGCAGGTGAACCTGTTTGTCTGGTTTTTCTATATAAGGTCATTCTCATGTGTACAAGTCTTCTCAAAATCCTTTTTTTATTTCTATTTCTAATTTTTTGCTATTAAATAGCAACACATTTAGTAAGGAATGGTTTTGTTTCCCCCCCCCCCTTTGTTGAAATCTCTCTAGAATTTGTGTTGTATTTACACTTGATTCCAAATATCTAGTTATTTTATCTATTAACTTCCAATAATTTCCCTCAGGGCAACATAAGATGTCTCTAATAAAGTAGCACAAACCTTAAATTTTATTTTGTATGCTTCAGAAATTCAAGGTCTGTGTGAAGAGTAGAATAATATATCAAAGATGTGGTATATTTTCTATTACTTGAAATCTTTAAATCAAAATCAGATGTCTCTTTACAAGTTGGTTTTAACTCAGTGTTTCATAACCTCTTCAATTTGACAATACCTTGATTCCTTGCAAACTTGATTACTTTTCATGACCTTCATGGAGGTCATGACCCACTTGTTAAGAAATTTTCTTCTAACTCCTCCAGTAGTATGGTGCTTGAAGCAAGGACACTGGAATCTTAGTAGAAGGGGGAGGCACTAGTACTGGAACTGGGGACATCAAGGGTCCATTTCCCCCACTTTTAACATGGGTGTTGTTTGGAGGGCAGGCAGCGTCATTTCCCCCACAAACTGCAAGCCTAGGGCTGGCATGGAACAATGGCAGGAAGGGCTATGCTTTGCAGTGGGGGAACTGATAATGGAGAGTTGTCCTGAAGGTCATAGCTTTGGTGCAACTTCAACTTCTTCTATACCAAAACAGTATTTTGACATCTGAAGTTGCTCTGGAGCCTTGAAAATTAGGAGTTATTTACATATATCAAGGGAAGAATATACTCCATGGACCCAATCCATAGCTAGTGTAAATCACTGTATAACAGTTTACTTCAACTGAGTATCTAGCCCCAGGACGCCTTCGACACTACAAGGTATACTAAAATGTCTCAAGCTTGATTCTCCATTCCAAAATACTGGTTTTATATAGTGTAACTTTACTGATTACATTAGTATAAAACTGATGTAACAGATTAGAGAATCACATCCTTCCTTTTTTAATGTGTACCCTTTGTAATGATGTATTTAAAGACAATGATCTCTTTCTGTCCATACTATGCACTTCCTTGCTTCTGCAGATGTGAATCACAACCTTACATGTCTTTAAAATATTCTTTCTGTGTGTGTATTGATGGCAACTTGTTTTACTTTTATATCAGTAAATAAACATTCAAACTTAATTAACAGCAAGGCTCTTTACAAATCTACAGATGAACACAGTGGGCAACAGTAACAAGATATTCTGCATACATGAATCCTGATTGTAGAACAAACCCAACATTCTGAGAGACGTGGAAGGAATAAACAAAGAATTCTGTAAAAGATGCTTTGCAGAAGAGCGAGACTGCTGTGATATTTTCTTGCTTTGTCATTACTATTAATATTAGTTAAGTAATCAAAATACATTTTCCCTTGTCCTATGTATGCCACAGTTATTTTTTCTTTTAAAAGGAAAATATTATTTTTGTAAATATGATAGTAGTTTGTTATTTTGCTTACATGTTCATTCCAGGCATTCCAGGGCCACCTAAAGCATTCAGTGGTGGTCTCATTGCACCTCCATAGTTCTGCAATGATAACCAAGGGTCAGACTACCACAAAACAAAAAAACAAAACCAAAGAGGAGGGGGGGAAAGAAAGGACAGTAGGTTAATGACTTCCCTACACACCTGTTGATTGGATAGGCCAGTGTGAGTCATTCTTTCAGGATTTTCCATTCTTGACCTTTTTTTTTTTTAAGTATCCCTATTGAAAAAGATGTATGCTTAGCATACTACATATATTAATAGTTCTTAAAAGTGTAAGTGGACTAAGCATACTTAAAATGCTAATTGTTCCATGAAGATTTAGGACACATGACAGCAAAGTCAAAGGTCAATAAAGGTCAGATTCAATAACTATTCAACTTCCATACCATGAAAACTCATTCAAAGACAGAAAAATAGATTGGGGAAAGCGGTTTCCACTATTTGAAATTCACAAAGAATTGTTTTTCCTGAAAGTCTGAACTATTTAATGAATATTTTAAATTAAATGTAAACAGAACAACCCGTCTTACCTCCCACATATATCATTCACTGTAGAGACTGTACTAGTCCTACTAAATTTCTCATGTGTATATAAATTTTTTTTCTAAAAAGTACAATAGCATGTTCTGAGGAAGTGGTGCAGGCAACCACTTACTTAAGAGAACAAAATGTTCTCAAAGTCATTATTGTTATCTGTTTTGCAATGGTGAAACTACAACACACTCTAGTTATATTATAACTGGATTACTTAACTTTAACTGGAATTCTCCAAAGCAGTCTATTACACAAATCCATGCTCTAGGGTATTTGAGCATCAAATTATGCAGACCAGGAAGCAGGGAGCAATCTGACAATAAGATTTATAATGCAGACGTGATCTCATGTGTCACAGTGAAAAGAGATATTTAATTACAAAAAACAAAACAAAACAACCCCCCCCCTTATTTCAAGTGAACTAAAAAGGACTTCTGGGAGTAGGTTCTCTTGTTGCAAACTAGAAACCAAACCTGCATGTGCTCCTTGTTTAGAATTTCCACTGAAGCCCATGGGAGTTCTACACATAGATGATTTGCATGAATAGGCCTTCAGCTAGTTTATGTAAGAAACAAATAATCTGATTCTGAAACAGTTGAAATATAACTTTGCATTCCCTTTAAATATCAATGCTTTTGGTGTCTCCCTTACCAAAACAGTACTAAAATGACATCCATTTCTGGAGGGACTCTGAATCTATTTAATTCTGTTTTTCCATTTTCATTTCAGAGATCTGAGCCATTTGTCTTCTTTAGAATGTCTTCCTGTTTTTTTCCTTTATTTTGAGAAAGTGACCAAGTCTGCGGGTCTAAGGTCTTTATGGAATTCACTACAAGTTCTTGACTGGAAGCATTTTAGTCAGATGTCCTTACTGAACTTGAACTGAGATAAAATCAGATAAAATAATTTGACACTTAATAAATTTAAACATTTACAATTATGTACAAATGCTTGTCTATTGCTGAAGATGAAAGAAAATAATTAGGGGAGGCCTGGGATAGCCTCTGATAAGAAGGAAATACAAGAGGAGGAGAAGTGGATGAACAGAGGAATCTGTAGAACAGCGGAGGATGAAGGACTCTGATTAACAATTAGAGGCAGAGTTCAAGTAAGTTTTTTGTAGTTACTTTTCCTTGTTTTATTTTCCTTTTTCCTTTCACTGTATTTTGTTTTTTTCTTTTTGTCAGTCATTATCAAAAAGTAACTATTGTACATATGGCCAACTGTTAGATGAGGGAGAATTCACTTAAAATAAAATATAAAGAAGTTATATACTTTTATTTTCAGTCTCCCTGTCCTAAGCACAACAATGTAGGTCTTAACACCAAACAAACTGGACAGCAAATCAAAACTAATATACAATCCAAACTTGCTATCTAGTTCAAATATGACCTATCACCATGACAATAAGGAATTTCTATAACTTATATTTTGTGTGCATGAAACTCACTTACAAAAGGACAGTAAAAAGTTCTACTGGCATAGCTATTTTGATTAGGACTATAATTTTTGCCAACATAGTTATACCAGTAAAAGCGCTAGTATAGCTGTAATCAGGAAACTAGCATAAGCTATGCTACTATAAGTACTTTGATACCAACATAAGTCCATCTACATCACAAGAGGTTTTTCCAGTTTAACTATTCCAGTACAGGACAGCCAGCAAAACCCTCCTAGTGTAGATTAGGCCTAAAGCAGCTTTACACTATCTGGCAATGCAAAATGACCTTAAAGTGGGAATGAAAGGCCCTGTAAGTTAGTTCATCATTCAAGTTATTAAAACTGCTTGCTCAGAAAATCCCCACACAAATGAGAAAGATGATAAATGAGCATAGATCTATAGAAAAGACTACTTTGGAAAACTCAGGTTTGAGAAAAATTACATAGTCCTCTCCACTTTTAAAGAGAATAAAACTGAAAATAAAAATTTTAGAGAATCAGACTGGCCTGCTGTGTGTAGCCTGTGATGCTAGCTTAATGGTAACCTCAAATTCATGACCACGGAGCGTAAGCTTCCACTACCAAAAAAAAACCCCAAAACAACAGTTGTAGAAATCCCTAAGTGCTGCAGTAAAACCAACATATGTTTAAACACATTTTTGTTGGCTACATATGCAGAAGTGGCTACTACCAAAAAGACAGTCGGGGTTAAAAAGAAAGAGCTACCCAGTTATTAAAAAATAAACTTGAGATCCCATTGAACAGAGAAGCCACGAGGGAGACTAACTGAATGAGGGAATCATAGTGTAGAGGGATGAGCATAACAGAAATATTCTGCAAAATAAGATGTAAGGCCAAAATATCTATTATAACCAAACAAAACAACAAAGTTGGATACCTAAGTTACAGACAAAAAGTGATAACAAGCAATGGACAATGCACTGAGCTAACCTTTATGGAGGTATTTCAGAGAGATTTAATTTCCACTTGAGTTCATTCTTGCATGTGGAAAATTTATAAACTCCTACTAAAAAGCTTTCACACCCTTGGAGGAGGAGTCGCTATCTAAATAACTATAACCAGGTCAGGAGTGGGAGGAAGGCTGAACCCAGATGTTCAAGTTTACTGTTTGTCTTGAAAAGCACATCTAGAAAGACAAGGCTAACAACTGGTATTTATAGGTGATATGCAGGCACCATCCACATACAGTGTAAGTAATGGTGCATATTTCAAAGCATATGTCAAAAAGCCCAGAGTGGGGAATTTCTGATCAGGTTAGTGGCTGGAGAAAGATCTTTAGAAAAATTCATTAATTTTGTTTTCACTACACAGACTATGAATACTTTAGCTGTATTGTGGGGCTAATTTTCACTCCAAAATAATATACATAGTAAGGAGCCCAATTGCTTGGGCTCCTCTGGAAATTCTAGACCTAGATGATAGTACACATTAATTATTGAATGAATTTAAGATTTCTGAACATTTTAGAGTTATATGGACATATATGTAAGCCTTTTTTATTTGAATTACAGCTGTATAATTCAAAACAAATTAAATCAATCTTAGTATTAAAATTTAATACTAAATAAAAAAATTTTAAAAAAATAAAATTTCTTTATCATTTGCATCTTTATTAAGTTTCAACACAAAGTAATATTTTATGATAGAGAAAAACATTCTTTAAAATGGGATTACAAGGAAAAGTGCTGACATATTTATACATTAATTCTAGTACAGCTGTGACAAAAAGGACTCTAAAATACCTGATGTATGTGTACTCTAAATATAAGCTAAGCCTACACTGCCACTTTAATGTTCTGCAACTTTTGGGCTCAAGGGTGTGAGAAAACACTCCCCATTTCCTAAGCACAGTAAGTTACAGTGATATAAAACACCAATGTAAACCAGGCCTCAGCTAGTAAACCAGCTATCTAGTCCCCGAGTGGATATTGGGGGTGTGTCTAAACTCCCGCTGTGTCTAGACTGCTGCTGCATTCTTTCGAAAGTAAATCGAAAGAACGCAGCAGTTTTTTCAACTGCGGAAAACCTCGTTTTATGAGGAATAACGTCTTTTTTCGAAATTGCTCTTTCGAAAAAAGGTGCTATGTAATGCAAACTGTGCTTTTTCGAAAGAGAGCATCCAGACTGCCTGGGTGCTCTCTTTCGAAAAAGCGGCTTGCTTTTTCTAAAGTACTGATTGTAGTCTAGATGCTTTTTTTTGAAAGAGGCTTGCAGTCTAGACGTAGCTTGGGAGAGAGCTCTTGCTGTGGCCACACTGCCATGTTAAAAGAGCTGCTGTGGTTGTGCTTTACACTTTTAAGGGTAGACAAAGCCTTAGACACACATTTATGCAAAGTACCTGTGGTCCTATAGGAACCATTCCTCTTGGAGGAGTCATTCTCTGCATTGGCCCACCCATGTTTGGATGCCCTAAAAAAATTACACGACTTTAACAACTGTGGCACATAAAAACATCTAAATTATTGACAAATTATTTCTTCATCATTTGAAAAGAATTTACACAGACTTCAAATCAAGAGGTACTGGTTTCAAGTTTGGGTCCACACACACAAAAAAGCTGATATTCTGATCATACATTTCACATTTAGTAAACAGGCACTTTACCTTGTTGTCGTGTTGGGTCCATCCCACTGGGCAATAATGGCTGACTTCCCGGGACACCTCCAAGTGCCTAGAGATATACAAAACATATTCAGAGGAGATATGTTAGAATTAGAAATTTTAAACAAAGAATTCAGGTAATTTTGTTTTTAATTTTAAGACTTTTTTTTGAGCCATACATAAAGCAAAAGATATAGGGCAAGATATTACCATGGGATCTGCACAGACAGATCTCTGTGCCCACGTAGAGTTCCATTGACTTAAACAGCTAAATGTGAATATTTTTCAGTAGTTATTTGTACCTAATTGTTTTTTTGTTTGTCCCTAGTTTTCTTGTATTGTGTTTCCCATCTGGCTATGGCGCATGGGGCAATGTCTTTTCTTGGTTCTGGGGACAGTTTGTTTAAATGTTGACATCCTCTCTAGTGTTTTCACAGCATGCCCCATCCCTGGGCTAAGTCCCGCAGGAGACTATTTGCAAGAACAGAACTGTTAACTATCTACTAACTAACAATTTACACAACACTATTATTTTGGGTTTGAATAAAGATATTAACTGGTTAACACACTGCAAAGGCAATTTCCCCTGCTTTTGATATTTGCATTTACTAATCAAAAGCTATGAATGGAACACATCCAGCCTGACTCAATTACCATCATTTACACTGATCCTACAGTTGTCAGGTAACTGCTTTTTGCTGTTATATACAGTTTGGATTCTGTAATTTCCACTCCAACTCATCTGATGAAGTGGGTTTTACCCACAAAATCTCATGACATAATATATTTGGATATGTCTACACTACCACCCTAGTTCGAATTAGGGTGGTTAATGTAGGCATTCGAAGTTGCAAATGAAGCCCGGGATTTAAATATCCCGGGCTTCATTTGCATCTTGCCGGGCGGGCGCCATTTTTAAATCCCCTTAGGTCGAACTCCGTGCCCGCGGCTACACGCGGCACGGAGTAGGTAGTTCGAATTAGGATCTCTAATTCGAACTACCAGTACACCTCGCTCCACGAGGAGTAACGGTAGTTCGAATTAGAGATCCTAATTCGAACTACCTACTCCGTGCCGCGTGTAGCCGCGGGCACGGAGTTCGACCTAAGGGGATTTAAAAATGGCGCCCGCCCGGCAAGATGCAAATGAAGCCCGGGATATTTAAATCCCGGGCTTCATTTGCAACTTCGAATGCCTACATTAACCACCCTAATTCGAACTAGGGTGGTAGTGTAGACATACCCTTTGTTAGTTTCTAAGGTGCCACAGGATTGTTCATTGTATTCACACTAAAGTTCAAAGAACCACTGAATAGAAATGGCTTGCTGGAGCAAGGGGAACATTCCAACACAGACACTGGAGTAAGAAGGAACTGAGGGAGGGAAGGAGCTGGCAGCATCCCTTATACCAGCACATATGCATGCGACTCCAAAGGGTGCCAGAGCTGGTCCCCTATAGATAGCACTGAGGTAAAATCTTTCACCATAGGTGCATGTGGTGAGCACATTCAACTTACATATAATGGACATGAGCAAGCACTTGAAGAATGTGCTGTTATGTTCCACTTGGCCCAAATGTAGCATATTGTTTCCCCTCCCCCTTCTTCCCCTTGCTTCCCCCTTCTAGCTCCCTCCTCCCAGGTTTCCCCCTCCCCTCTCCCACCCTCTCTTCTCCCCTCTCCCTCCTCCTTTCCCCAGTCTCACTCGAGTTTCATTCCCTCCCCACCAGTTTTGTTAAATAAAGAGAGTTTGTGGTCATGAAAATATGTGTATTTTATTTGACATCAGGAAGGGGGGTTAGGGAGGGGTAAGTGGAAGGACGTGAGGGAGGAATGAGGCACAAGCCCCCAGAGGGGCAGACCAGGGGGGCTCTTATTGCTCTTCAAGGTGGAAGCTCTCCCGCAGGGCCTCCTGGATACTGACAGCCCCCCGATGGACCTCCCGGATGGCATCCTGCAGAAAGTGCAGCCAGGCTCGCAGCAACGCATCCAACAGAAGCACCAGAGTGCCCAGGGGCAGCTCTGGCTCCCTGCTGCAGAGTGCTGTGGTGTCCCGAGTGAGGGCAACCAGAGTACGCAGAGACAAAATGCTTTGCTGTCCCTCATCGAGGTAGACAAGCAAGCAGGGAAACCTGAGAACTGGCTGTCCGGGGGGGTCCCTTTAAGCACAGACCTCAGATAGCCTCAGGCATCAACCGCACACAGTAAGTCCTGACCTGGTGCCCTGCTGGAACTTGTTCCGGCCAGCCTTAAATGTGATTCAGAGTCCACTCAGTGTGGACGTGCTATTTTGAAATAGCAAAATGCTATTTCGAAATGCATTTTGTGTGTAGACGCGTTATTTCGAAATAAGCTATTTTGAAATAACACTGTAGTGTAGCCATACCCCAAGTTATTATATGTCCTTGGAATTTGTTATAACTAGTTAGATTTAAAATCAATTTCTCTAGCCTTTTGCACTAATATATCTGCAGTATAGTCATCTTATAAAAAACTTGATCAAGAATAGATCTTTGAGTCTGGAATTATGTTTCAAAACCTATAAAAGACAGTTACCTGTTCTGTAATTGGTGTTCTTTGAGATGTGTTGTTCACGTCCATTCAACATAGGCGTGTGTGCCTGCCACATGCACTGTGCTGGAAGTTTTTCCCTAAGCAGTACCCATGAAGCTGGGGTCTCCATCACCTCTGGAGCGACGTGCTGCACTATACAGGACGTCCCCTCTTAAGGCATTTGATACGGTCTTGCATGATATTCTTATGAATAAACTAGGCAAATACAACTTAGATGGGGCTACTATAAGGTAGGTGCTGGATAACCGTTCTCAGAGAGTAGTTATTAACGATTCACAATCCTTCTGGAAAGGTATAACAAGTGGGGTTCCACAGGGGTCTGTTTTGGGACCAGCTCTCTTCAATATCTTCATCAACGATTTAGATATCGGCACAGAGAGTATGTTTATTAAGTCTGCAGATGATACCAAGCTGGGAGGGGTTGCAACTGCTTTGGAGGATAGGGTCATAATTCAAAATGATCTGGACAAATTGGAGAAATGGTCTGAGGTAAATAGGATGAAGTTTAATAAGGACAAATGCAAAGTGCTCCACTTAGGAAGGAACAATCAGTTTCACACATGCAGAATGGGAAGCGACTGTCTAGGAAGGAGTACAGCAGAAAGGGATCTAGGGGTTACAGTGGACCACAAGCTAAATCTGAGTCAACAGTGTGACGCTATTGCAAAAAGAGCAAAAATGATTCTAGGATGCATTAACAGGTACGTTTTGAGCAAGACACGAGAAGACATTCTTCTGCTCTACTCTGCGCTGATTAGGCCTCAGTTGGAGTATTGTGTCCAGTTCTGGGCACCACATTTTAAGAAAGATATGGAGAAATTGGAGAAGGTCCAGAGAAGAGCAACAAGAATGATTAAAGGTCTAGAGAACGTGACCTCTGAAGGAAGACTGAAAGAATTGGGCTTGTTTAGTCTGGAAAAGAGAAGATTGAGAGGGGACATGATAGCGGTTTTCAGGTATTTAAAAGGATGTCATAAGGAGGAGGGAGAAAAATTGTTCTTCCTGGCCTCTGAGGATAGAACAAGAAGCAATGGGCTTAAACTGCAGCAATGGAGGTTTACAGTGGACATTAGGAAAAAGTTCCTAACTGTCAGGGTGGTTAAACACTGGAATAAATTGTCTAGGGAGGTTGTGGAATCTCCATCTCTGGAGATATTTAAGAGTAGGTTAGATAAATGTCTATCAGGGATGGTCTAGACAGTACTGGGTCCTGCCATGAGGCCAGGGGACTGGACTCGATGACCTCTCGAAGTCCCTTCCAGTCCTAGTATTCTATGATTCTATGATTCCTCCTCAGCTCCTTCTTGCCGGAACTCCAACAGAGGGGAGAAGGATGGAAGGTTGAATGGACATGAGCAACACATCTCGAAGAACACCAGTTATAGAACAGGTAACTGTCTTTTCTTGATTGAGTGCTTGCTCATGTCCATTCAACATAGGTGACTGTAAGCAGTGTCTGTGGAGGTGGATAGGAGTTATGAGAATGCAGACTGCAATACAGCAGTGCTAAATGTAGTACCCTCCCTGGCCTGCTGCATAATGGCACAATGTGACGTTAATGTATGAACCAAAGACTATGTCGCCGCCCAACAAATGTCCTGGATCGAGACATGTACAAGGTAAGCTTGCAAGGAAGCCTGAGTCCTGGTGGAGTGGGCCCTAATCAACTCCGGTGGCTGAGCTCCTGCCAACTCATAGCACATGTGGATGCAGTAAATAATCCATTTCATAGTCACTGGAAGGAACTCTCTGCTGGAGACGATCGTGTTTCGAACCCTTGGTAGGTGATAGGCTTCCAGTATGATGTCGTGCAATACACAAAACTCCCAGAGCCTCAGAGCCTTTCTGCAGAGCTCTGGAGAGCAGTCTCCTCCTTGTCTTTTTATGTGGTACATGGTGGCGGTGTTGTATGTAAGGACACACATCACCCTGCATGTGAGGTGAGGGAGAAACACTTTGCACATGTTCCTGACCACTCTTAGCTCTTTTACATTTATGTGTAGCGATCTCTTTTGAGTGGATCACATACCCTGGGTGCAAAGGGTCCCAATGTGGGCTCCCCAACTGCAGTCCAAAGTGTCAGCTACCAGGTGTCTCAAGTGTGGGTGAGGATGGCATAGAATTCCCGACATGACCTGGTCCAGGCTCACCCACCAGGCCAGGATGGACAGAACCTGGAGTGGGACCACCACCACCCTTTGCAGTGAGTGTTTTACCGGTGCGTACACGATGGCCAGTCACAGTTGGAGGGACCTCATTCTGAGCCTGCCCTGGGGCACTAAGCACATGCAAGCCGCCATTTGTCCCAGGATCCGCAGACACAAACATGCTGTGGTCATGGGGGCAACTGCAAGTTGTTGGGCCGAAAGGGCCCCAAATCTCTCTTGAGACAGTGATGCTCTGGCTGTAGTTGAGTCCAGAATTGTTCCTATGAACTCTATCCCCTGGGTAGGTTCTAAGAGGGACTTTTTCCCATTTATGAGCAGGCCAGACCGGGGGCACGCGTCCAAGAGGAGATGCACGTTGTGCTGGACCTTTCGCCTCAACAAGCCTTTGACAAGCCAATCATCAAGGTAAGAGTATACCTCTACACCCTGACACCTCGGGTACGCCGCAACTACCGACATAACTTGGTGAAAACCCCGAGGGCTGTAGATGGGCCAAAAGGTGAATTGGTAGTGGTTCCTTCTAACTACAAATCTCTGGAAATGCTTGTGACCCTCGAAGATGGTGATATGGAAGTACACATCTTTGAGGCTGAAGGCGGCATACCAGTCCCTGGGATCCAAGTTAGGAATGACAGTGGCCAGGGAGACCATATGGAACTTGAGATGGACCAGATATTTGTTGAGACTCTGCAAGTGCAAGATAGGCCGTACGCCCCCTTTCGCCTTGGGGATTAAAAAGTACGGGAGTAGAACCCTTTGTTCTTGAACTCCAACAGCACCCTCTCCATTGCTCCCACCTGGAGCAATTGGGATGGTCCCTGCTCAAGAAGCTACTCATGAGAGGGGTCCTTGAAGAGGAACAGGGGCGGAGGGAGGGAGGACAGTATAGAGGAGAGCTGGAGGGGATAGCCACATTGGACAGTGGCCAGGACTCAATGGTCTGACGTAATGTCACTACATGATGGAAGGAAGGGACAGAGCCTGAAGGAGAACAGGTAGGAAGAATCTTTGGAGTCGAGTATGTCGTCCCGGGCACACCCTCAAAAGGAATGTTTGCCCTGGGGTTTCGCCTGGATGATTGCTCGTGGAAGGGAGGTGGCAGCCCTGCTTTCATTTGGAGGGTTAGGGCGTGAAGGAGCTCTCTCCAGATGGGGATAGTGGCCCTTTTGTTGAGAGGACTGGGACTTAAAACTTTTCCTCTCGGACCCCGGGACGTAGAGGCCTAGGGTTTTCAAGGTTATATGGGAATCCTTGAGATTGTGCAACTTTGTGTCTGTCAGTTCTGCAACCAAGGCCCCCATATCAAAAAGCAGGTCTTGAATGGAGTTCTGTGCCTTCGGAAACAGGCCTTACAGAAGAAGCCAGGTCTCTTACCTCATGGAGATGGTGGAAGCATCAGATGCTGCCTGCAAGGCCGCCAACGCCACAGAGGACCCTTCTCGATGAAGACCTTATACTCCTTGCCGGAGGCTTTGGGCAAGGAGGTCTCAAACCTGGCCAGCAACCGCCAGGTATTCACTTCATACCTGGCGAACAAGGCCTGGTGGTTCACCACCCTTAACTGAAAGCTGTCTGAAGAATAAATCTTTCTGGCAAACAAGTCCAGTTGTTTGGAGTCTTTATTCTTGAAGGTGGGTGCTGGCTGACTCTGGAGCTCCCTGTGATACACTGATTCCACCATGAGGGAGTTGGGTGGCAGCTGGGTATAAAGGTAGTCATGGTCCCTGTCAAGGCTGTTCCCTACTCTGGCATGACAAATGCAGAAGTGGGGGCCCACAAAAGCACCCCAAAACCTTATCTCTACAGGCTTTGGTTCAAAAACTTCCCCCCAAAATCCTAATACCTGGACTTTGGGGAATATCCGCTGCCACTACCCAAGTAATTCTAAGAAAACCAGGGAAGAGATCACTTGGGAAACCTCCTCCCTAAAACCTCAGGGGTAACCTCAAGCTCTTTTTCCCCAAAGAGCTTGAAAAAGAAAAGAGAAAACAAGCTGCAGTCTGTAGTAGCTAACTCCTAGTTATACAGACAGATCTCCCAGAACACAAAAATGAACCAATACCGGTTAATAAGAAAAAAACAAACAAACTTTTATTATCAAACCAAAACCACCATTGCAAGCATATTTGAAGTGGCTACATGGTAAGATCCACCAGTTGATATACTCAGAGAAAATTCCCTGGGTCAGAAAGCTTCATTACAAAGGAGAGAAAAACACACTTTTAAAGAAAGAAAAAACATTTTTAATAGCACAGACCTCAATTCCAGAGTCCCAAACCAGAAAACAATAAAACCTGATGAACTAGCTAAACTTTTCCCTACTTACACCTTGAGTCCGTCCTTGGAGATAGACAGGCCTCCCATCTCCCTGTTACTTGGAAGAAACCGATCTGACTTAGACAAAGGAGGGAAAAGATAAAAATTCCTTTGTCCCAGTTTGAAATCCCTACCTGCATTACTATTGGCTGACCAGATACTTGGCTAGGGACAGGAGACAAAATTAACCCCTTAGCCACCAGGCTGCTGGTCAGCCCTCATGGTTATGACAGTCCCTCATTGGGACAAAGTAATTCCACTCAGCTCTCTTGGCTATAGGCAGAATGGAGGAGGGGGTCTGCCAAAGCGTATTGGTGATTTTGGCGACCACCGCAGGGGCAATGCTTGACTCAGGACTCTAAACAATGAATCCAAGGTCTCTTGCACCTCCTTGATGTAGAAGCCCAAGCCATTGGCCACCCTCCTGAGGAGGTCTTGGTGGGCTCTCAAGTCCTCTTGGTGTACTGATGGGGAAGAAGCCACAATCACCTCATCTGGCAACAAAGAGGAGGAGGCCAGGGCTGGCTGGGCTTACTCATGAGGTGGGGGCTGGTCACTCGCTCCCACCACCTGTTGAGGGGAGGCTAGTGTCCCCATGTCCCATTGGGGTCCACAAGGCCCTGGCAGCATTGATGGGTCCTGGGATGCTCCAGTGACTGAGCAGGTAAGCTGGGGCTGTACTGGGAAGCACCAGGGAGTCCATGGACACCATTGCACCTGCCACTGAGACAGTGGCCACAGCATGCCCTGGGTTGGTGGCGACTGCACTGACTGCTTCAAAGGGGGAATAGGGGCCACCTCCGAGGCTACACTGCAAGAATGGACACTTGTTGATGCCCAAGATGAGGAGTGGGAACAGTGGCTCTTCGGTGCCAGGACTCCGGTACCGATGGACACCTCAGAGACCATGAACATCCGGAGTGTCTGTGGAAGCTGTAATGGCCCGAAGAATCACTCCTTGAGTCCAGAGAGCAGTTCCAGAGAGAAGGTCCACCATGCCAGGATGGAGACTGGGAGAAGTGGGAAATGACTCTGCAGCTGGAAAGACTCAGTGCTGGTGAGTATCTACGGTGCAGTGAATGGTACCAGTGCTGTGGAGTAGGGTCTGGATGACAGCATGGTGAATAGGGACAGTCACTATCTCCTCAGTACCTCTGGTGCTGGGGGGGGCATATGCTTGCACAGATCTGCGCACTGACTCCTGCGACATGGAAAATCATGAGTCATGCCCCAGTCTCTCACGTGCAGATCTATGGGGACTTTGGAGCGTAATCGGATCATGCCAGGAGATTGGGGGCCAAACAGTGGTTTACCTCTGTGCTGGTGCCCCTTTGGCATTGAGGGCAGACTAGCATGGCGCTTATATCTTGCGTGGCCAGGAAAGCCTCTGGTGTGGAGGGGAGATGGAGCTCCAACACCAATGAGGGTGACCTGGATGCCGAGCTCAGTGCCGTCTGGGCTTTTCCAATGCCGTCCACTGGCTGGTCACTTTTCTTCTCCTTATCTTTACGAGGGGACTTGTCTGTGCCCGGCTTCCTTGCAGGCCTAGCCGGGGCCATGGGTGATGAGCAGCACCATACCGTTGATGCCGGTGGTGCACTGTACACCGAGGCACTGGCACTCAGTGCCGAGTCCAATCTCTGATCTTGTCAGGTCAGTGCGGACTCAATTAAGAGCACTCTAAAACGGATGCTCCGCTCTTTCATAGTTCTGGGATGGAAGGACCTGCAAATGTGACATTTCTCCAAGGCATGTCCTTCCCCCAGGCAAGGCAAGCAGTCAGCATGCGGCTCGCAGACAGGCATGGGCCTGCGACATGCTGCACAGGCTTTGCAGCCAGGGGAGCAGGGCATGTCCTGTTCCCCAGGCAGAGTCTCTTCAATGGGTTGAAGATTAAACAGTTCACAGGTACTTTGCAGTTCGTTAAAAAGTATTACAATGCAAAGGGAATGCTTGCTCCAGCCAAGACTGGAGCATGCTGTTCCAAGCACTGTCACTGGCAGTAAGAAAGAACTGAGGAGGGAGGGGTTGTGGGTGCCCTATATAGTGCGGCATGTGTGCAACACTCCAAGGGACGTTGCGGACCCTGGCCCCTACAGGTACTGCTTAGGGAAAAACTTGTGGCACCGCTGAATGTGGCAGGTGCACACACCTATGTTGAATTGACATGAGCAAGCACTCAAAGAAGAAAATTAATTTATTCAAATCAAAATGTTTATCTGGAATAAGTAAATCTGGTGTTATTAAATGCATCTGATCAGGTAATACTGCTTAATAAAGGGACTGATCAGTTTATCTTGTCTGCAAAGAAATATTATAAGATTGTGGTGATTTTTAAAATGTTATGGATGTGTGTGTGTGTGCACACTCTAAGGTTGAAGTTTGAATTGCAGCAGAGTCAGGCAATTCAGAGATAATGTTCACACTGTTCCCTTTTGATTATGCATTACAATAGTGTATTTCATTATATGATGCATGAAGTGCAGAAAGTTTCATCCTATACTATTTTAGTCAATGGAAGCTTTATTATTTACATCAACAGTTGTAGGCTCAGGGTGATATGTAGGAATGAAGAGCAAAAACTGCAGAAGTGAAAAATTCCAGTGAAGTCGGATCTGGTCACCTCTGCCAAAGACGACAGGTAGCATGCAGGGAAGCAAGAATAAGGTTCTTAGTGTAAGACACCAAGGCTAGAGATTTGACTCATACAATATTTGTATTATGTATGGTTACATAAAGAAGTGTAACTTTCTTCCACTGTGTCAAAATGTATTATTGCTGAGCAGTTTGTCACATTTTCCTGTGGGATCATGTAATATAGTACCGTACTATAATGCATGTGCTCAAGGGAAGAGCACAAACTGGGACTGTGCTTCCCACAGTTCCCATTGCCCACAAATGGCGATCCACAGCCAACAGGAGCTGCAACTGCCCATACCTGCAGAGGAGCAAGTAAATATGGCAGTGGCAGCCCACCACGGGCTAACTCTGGTGAACTTGATCTGGTTAGTAGACTAGTATTTGCTCACCCTGACATTGTCCCTTCTATGTAGATATCAGAAAGCAGTTAGTACATTTTAATTAAGCTACCCATCTCTCCTATGTGGTACACAGAAATTACAGAAATTAATAGTTTATAGAAAAATCAGAAATGGAACTCAGGAGTCCCCTGAATTAATTACTACACCATACTTCCTAAGACAGTGGTTTTCAAACTGTGGTCTGCGGACTTCTATAGGTTTTAACATTTAACATTTTCCATTTAACATTTTTAGAGGTCCACACATGAAAAAATGTTGAAAGCCACAGCTCATAAATGTGTCTTTGATATAAGGCTCTTACCTGATTGGGTATTCTTAAAGGTGGCCTTGGACCTCCCGGGTATCGAGGGGACATAAAAGGCTGTGGAAAAAAAAGGAACATCACCAAAGAATTCAATTTAGTTCAGAAATGTTTATGTAGTCATTACATGTATAGTTCTTGTGATCCTCAAATCACAGGAGCTCATCTTACACACTTTGAAATGGTATTTAGTACATTATTCTGCAGCACTTAGCAGAACTATATATATTTAAAAACTCTTCTGAAGATTAGTACCAAACTGAATTTCTTAAACTTTTTAATACAATTAATGTGTAAGCAGAATACGAACAACTCTATGCATGGCATATGTAAAATGATAAACTATTAAGATTACATAATCAAATGAAAGTTTTTGACTGAATAAAAGGGAAGTTAAAAAGCCTGGAATACAAAAGAAAATACTCTTGGAACAGTTAAGAGATATACAATAGCAAAATAATACAAAATGTCAAGCACTTTATTCTTTTACATTTTCATTTTCTAAAATACAGGGTTTATAATAGTGACAGAGGGTTTGGATATCAGATTTCATTCACATATGAAGGTCTGCAGACTTATCTGAACTACATTATCTAAATATTGAGTTCTACTCACATATCTCATGTAATCACACACTAATCTACGTATCCTATCCAACAAAACTTGGTTCATCATCCCTTCGTGTTAGCTAAGTGTCCAGTGGTCTTCAGTGGACCTCAGTACACAAGACAGAGGTAGTTTTTAAGATAGCTAAGGAGCATACCAGTTAGGAATTAATACAGGTTTGACCCCCCTTGTCTGGCAAACGAGAGAATTTGCTGGCCTGGGGAGGTGTCCCCTGCCACTGGACCAAGCCAGCTGGCCCCTTACCTCTGGCTCCCTCTACCCTTCCCAGCTGGGCTATCTATAGTTCTACTGCTGCCCCCCAGCCCTGGGTTGCCAGGTGCATCCAGGGCTCCACCCCCACCCCCTAGCACTGCACTGCTGCAGTTCCCTGGCCCCATGCTGCACGGGGTGTTAGGACTTCTCCTGCCCTCAGCTCCACACTGCTGCGGGAGGCCAGGTTTCTCCAGCCCCTGGCCCCATGTTGCCACAGGTGGCTGGGATACTCCAGTCCCTGGGTCTGCACTGTTGCGGGCAGCCAGATTTCTTTGGCCCCTGGCCCCATGCTGCCACGGGTATTCAAGGTTCTCCGGCCCCACACTGCCATGACTGCTGGGGTTCTCTGGCCCTACCCCAGCACCTTTTTGGGGCTTCAGCCTTGCTGCCCCCAGCCGGACTGCTGGCCCTCCTGCCATTAGGCTCCGGGCTCTCTGGTCCAGGAACATTTGTGGTCCTATCGGCCCATACATGTTGCCGGACCAGAGAGTACCAGTTTTCAGAGGTTCAACCTGTATATGAAAGTCAAAGAATACACAGAAGTAATTAAGCAGCCAATGCAAACATCAGAAAACAGATTTAACACTCCTATGATGGGGCTTAACCCCCATCATCTGAAAGGCAAAGGAAAGAATCCTAATTAGTCATGCTCTGCATCTGGGTAATTAACTAAGTAGCTTCTGGCCAGATGAGGTGGAGTTCTGCCTCATAGGTAGTCGGAAGGCGCTTAGTTGGGGAGAAACTGTAGACAAAAGAGGTCTCTCTGGCAGAGAGAAGCCCAAGGATAGGGTTTAGCAGACAGGAAATAACAGAGGAAGAATGTTATGGGAGCAGGTTAGGTTCTTGCTGGGAAAACCTGAGGTCAGAGCCAACAAAGGAACTAAAGCAGAGTCTGAAAGGGAGAGAAAGGGTTATAAATGTTCAGATTAATTTGGATTTGTTCATGTTCTTGATCCTGTGCAACACTGTGACCAAAGATGAGGGTGAGTGCTGTTATAATTCTTCATGTTTACTTTTCCCGGCAAAACAGCTAATGAAATCTTCACAAGCTGTAACTTTCAAGCTGTCTTCAAATATAGCCATAGGTACAGCAACTTGAGGACATGTCTACAACTAGGAAATTATTTCAAAATAATTTATTTTGAAATAATAACTCCAAAAATAGAGTGTCCACACTACCAGGAAGCCTTGAAATCAGTCCGAGGCTCCCTTAAGGTGGATGCACTACCTCGACTTAGAGCCCCATGAAGCACTGAGGAGTAATTACTTTGAATGACTCTGGGGAGTAGTTATTTCAAAATAGCAGCAGTGGAGCGTCCACACTACTGCTATTTTGAAATAACTATTTTGAAATAAGTGTTATTTCTCATGGAAAGCAGGAGTAGTTATTTCAAAATAACCAGCCCCTTATTTTGAAAAATGGACTTGGTAGCGTGGATGCTCTGCTTGTTATTTCGAAATAAGGTAAGTGTAGACCAGGGCTGAGTTATTCCCATCTAGAAGTCAAAAAGCAGCGGAGCAAAATCCAGATCTGAAAGGAAAGGGAGCAAATGCCTAACTAGAAAGATGATAAAAGGGTGATGATTCTGGAAATTAATAACACTTGTAATTCTAGAAACAGCTGAAGAGCCTAAAGCATATTTCAAATTGTATATATTTGGACAAAGAAAAATCAGGACAAAACCCTCCCTTCCACAAGCCTTTCCCTCAGGCTCTCTCAGACCTACAGAGTAGAAATTCTGGAGAACAAAACCAGGGCTGGAAGTATAAGACTTACTGAGCTCACTGAAATGGCTGGAGCAATTGATTCTACAGAGGCTTTAATATTATGTAGGTGAACAAAGTAGAAGATCCCATTATGATACTTCAATTTTTTAAAGAAAAGTCTGCATTGAAAAATTCTAACCAGGGATGCATGAAAAAAAACTTTATTTTTCTGATATAGACATTCATGACAAAGAAAATTCCAACAGCTGGTAGGGGAGCAAAGGATACATTCTATTAAAAAAAAAAAGTCTTCAAAATTTCATTCATCTCATTCTAAAGCCCATGAAATATAAGCAGAAAAGGAAAGAATGTGTTTGTATTATGAAAGCCTTTGAAAATGCATATGTTGAAACAACGACACTCATCCTGATCACAGTTTGGTTCAGACAGTCAGGAAAAGTGATAATGATTCAGCATGACTGCTGGACAAGCTACAAAAGTCGGATTCCACAAACAATATCCAACAGGATGCGGATGACACAGAGACTCTGGAATCTTTAACTACCTATTGTTATTACTAGCTATTTTTGTTCTGTTTGCTGTTAAGCTTTAGCCTGTTTCATTTTGAAATGTAAAATGTACAAGATTTATTGTACCTAGCAACCAGGGTTTGGGTTAATTCCTACACATAATAATCCAGCTAGTGGCATGACTCTCAAGAAACCTATTCTACCTAAATTAAGTCTTTCTAAATACTGCAATTAGACTTTACTTGCTCCCAAGTGAAGTTAAATATTTGGATTCTGTTGTTACTTCTTTTCACTTATGTTTTCATATTTAATGACAAAAATGTGCAAATTTAAAATTTGCAATATTCAGAAACCTACATATTAGATGTTTAATTTTCAAAAAAAGGATGAGTATTCACAATGCTACTGAAGCCAGTGGGAACTGCAAGCTCAGTATCTTTGAAAATCAGGCCACAGTTGTTTAAAGGCCTACTTTTGGATTAAGGGGCCTAACATTAGGTGTCCAGGTTTGAAAATTGTAGTCAGAGAACCCAGTAGAGAACAACCATGATGACATCTATCCAGGTGTTTGATGGAACTCAGATATGAAACTGTAGGACTACTAACTATAGTACATAACCTATCATTGAAACAAGCCTCTGTACTAGATGACTGGAAGGTAGCTAATGTAACACTAATTTTTAAAAATTTTAGGAAAGGTAATCCTGGTAATTATAAGCCAATGAGCCTAATTTCAGTATCAAGCAAACTGATTGAAACTATAGCAAAGAAGAAAATTATCCTATGCAAAAATGAACATGATTTGTTGGGGAAGAATCAACATGGTTTTTGAAAAGGGAAATCATTCCTCACCAATCAATAAGAATTCTTTGAGGATGTCAACAACCATGTGGATAAGGAAGATCCAGACACAGCTATATCTGTATTTTCAGAAAGCTTCACCCAAAGGCTCTTAAGTAAGTCATAGGATAATAGGGAAGGTCCTCTCATGGATCAATAACTGTTAAAAGATAATAAACAAAGGGTAGGAATATTTTTTACCATAAAGACAGGTAAGCAGTGGGATTCCCCCAACTATTCAACATATTCATTAATTATCTGGAAAGGGGAGAGAATAATGAAGTGGCAAAGTTTGCAGATAATGCAAAATTATTCAAGACAGTTAAATCCAAAAATGTCTTTAAAGAATTAAAGGAAGAGGTAGGCGGGGGGAGGGTCTCATAAAAATGAGTAGCCGGGCAACAAAATGGCAGGTGAATTTCAACATTGAAGTGTAAAGTAATGCATAAAGTATGCGTAAAGTATTTTCCGATGGGGAAAATATCCCAATTACACATATATAATGATGGGTTCTAAATTAGCTACTAAAGAAAGAGATCTTCAAAACTTCAGCTCAATGTATAACAATGGTCAAAAGGCAAACAACGTTAGGAATGGGATAGAAAATAAGACAGAAAACATCATAATGCCACTATCTAAATCCATGGTGTGCCCACACATTGAATACTATGTGCAATTCCAATGATTTAAATGAAGCATGTACATTTTCTTTTTACTTTCCAAAAAGCCAAAATTTAATTGAGTTAAGAACCCAAGCAACACTGTATAAATCTCCCACTATTGTAGATCTAAACATCTTGAGAAGCTGAAGGCACTTCTAACGTCTACACTGGGAAATAACCTTGCATTCTAATATGATGTGAAACACAATTTAGTGTGTAGTACAGACAAGTACTGTCATGTTTAAATGGTGTCAGCTGCATGTTGATAACAGAGAATCTTTCATTGCTTTGAAGGAGTCAACTGTCTTCACTGTCTTCACAAAGCCTGAGTACTGCATGTTACCAGAATGGAATTGCAGTGTTAATTTACATAGATATTGTTATATATTATTTTATACTCATCATGTGCTACTCCAGGTGCAGGTATTCTAAACATGTCCAAAGTACTAGAATCCAGAGTATAAATCAAGTGTGGATACTTGTAAGGACAGAATCTTACCATTCATACATTCCAAGCCTTGAAATTGTAAGATGATATATGATCTAGATAAAAAAAATGATCCTATATACTTCTTTCCCTACTGCATTTTAAATTCACTTGTTATGTCCCAGGGTCTCTCTTTTGTCATCCTTCTCAGTCCCTTCCTTCATATGCATATTTTTTGGTCTTTTACTGATTGTTATTTGTTACATTGCAAAAGTATGAAATAAGATTTTATCATACCATTTTCTGATATCACTTTCTTCTTATCTTATCTTATCTAATCCCTATTAGTGTTGCCAAGTGTTCTGTTTTCAACCAGAATGCCCAGTTGAAGAGGGACCCTGGCATCTCTTTAGTTAGCTGCATAGCAAAAGGGGGACCAGGGCTAAGGCAGGCTCCCTACCTGGCCTGGCTCTGTGCAGCTCCTGGAAGCAGTCAACACGTCCCTAAGGCTCCTCGGTGTAGAGAGGCTCTGCACACTATCCCCACCTTGAGTGTTGTTCCTGCAGCTCCCATTGGCTGGGAACCATGACCAATTCAAGCTATTGGGGCAGCACTTGTGCATGAGCGAAGGCAGCACACGGAGCCTAGCCTGGCCACCTAATGGCTGCTGGAACATGTTGCTTCTGGGAGCTGTGGTAAGTGTCATCAGGACCCTGTAGCCCCAACCCCTACTACACTCCAACGCCCTCATCTCCAGCCCCATTCCAGACCCTGAGCCCGCAGCTATAGCCCTCACCTCAATCCTTCACCCCAACCCAGTGCCCCAGCATGGTGAAAGCAAGTGAGGGTAGAGGAAAGCAAGTGCCAGAGGGTGGGGCCTCAGGGCAGGGTGTTTGGTTTTGTGTGATTAAAAAGTTGGCAATCCTAATCAGTACTGAAAATTGATAAGTATTTTTAATATAATTCTTTCAAGCCCCTATGTATTATAATATGATTGCTATGTGTTTTTATATTTGTTTAGAGCTATCTATCACTGGTATGAGATAAGTGCTTTCATTTAGAAAATTCCATAGGAATGGAATGAGACATAAAATATGCGTCAAATTAATTGACTAGAGTTAGTTTACAATTCACATATTTTAATTTGTTTGGTTTTCTCTCTGTTCTCCATCAACAATCACTGTCATTGCAGTGTATAAGACACTCTTGATTAACACATTTTAGTGCTAACCAAGACTAAACTAATTTAGCTCTCCAAATGTCACACTTGTGCTGGCACATTCTGCTGATGAGCATAAATGTGTAGCTTATCTAATAAAACTCAGTCTATGATCAATGCTTAATAAAAAGTACTTTTCCATTCAATCATATTTGAACAACAATTAAACTCTACACAGGTCTATGGCTTTATTTTTGGCAAAAGCATTTGATAGCTGTACTCTGGGTTTAGCTACATATTCACAAACTCTACAAATGCAAATCAAGCAAATCACACACTAACGAGCTTTTACATAAAACTGCTTGTACCAGACTTTCAGCATATATATGTGAGAGAACCTCTGCTGATGCTGGCCTTCTCTAGGGACTAAGTCTGTTTCACAAACAGGAATACAGCTGTCTGCTTCAAATGAAATTCTCCCTTCCCCCCAAAAATTGAATTTATATCTTTATATTTGTTTAGAGCTATCTGACATGGCCTCCCCCACCCTAGCAGTTAAATATGATAACAGTCAGAGAATTGATCAAGTTAAAAGTGTAGAGTACAATATTTAAAAAACCAAAAATATACATCTAATGACTACAGCTCCATTTTCCAGACTTCACTGTTTCTACATCTTTAATTCAAAGACTAATATTCAGAACGAACAATAGTTTTTCAATTGAGGTCAATGCTTTATCCTCAAAGAATGACTGGACCTATTCCACAGTAAAAAAAAGAATCACTGCAGTGCATTGAATACATCTCTGGGAATCTGCACACAAAAAAGCCTTTGCCCTCATGTTCCAATACTTCTCTAGGATCTTACAAACAGGATCTATTGCTGCTACTAAGGTTATTTCACCGGGAATTTGAGAAGGTAACTAACACTCATTTCAATAACAGATGAGCTGTTGGAATAGTACTGTTGTCAAATATGTCTCCCTTTGCAGCAAATATGATTATTTCTCACTCAACAAGATCCAGCAAGTGGGAGAGAAAGAGGCTGAACCATATAAATGATAATTAATGGAGATGTCGTATGCAGTACAATTTAAAAAGTACTCTGAAGTATAGATATTTTAAATCAGTTGAATAGTTGTGATTTTAATTTTGAGTGAAAATATTATACAAAATATAAAGCTAAGCACTCCAAATATAATTTCAGCCGGAGCTAGTAAGGTCAGGATCACATTAACTTTTTTTTTACCCAGGCCTCTAAAATTCAGACATTTTGAACATAAACATTGAGACTAAGAAGACATTTCTGAAAAAATAGCAATTTCCCATTCAAAACATGAACAATTCATTTCTAGGTGCAATTCTGGAAAGTGTCAAAGTAAGAGCCTCAGCAATCTATCAGGTAAGAATAATTATCACTGCACTGTTTAGCACTATATATATATATATATATATATATATATATATATATATATATATATATTAGACACACACACTAGGGGGCTATGCTCCCTGCTCACAATGCACACCACACACACACACACCCGGCCACTACACGCGCCAACCCCCCCTCTGGCCGCTATGCTTGCCAACTCCCCTATCTCTGGCTTCTTTCGTTTCGCTGGGAGAGCCCATTGACACTGATGATATGACGATGGCATTCTGTTGCCCGACAGGTACATTCTGTTGCCCTGCCTCTTCAGCCACCCCTTGCTCCCTGCCCCCACGCCTTAGGTCTGTCTACACAGACTTTTAAGGAGGTTGCAAAGCCAAAGGGACACGGCAGGACTTACAGGCAGGAGGGGATCCGAGGGGAAATCCACGAAGACCCCATCCTGAAGCCCTGCCACCCCAACCTTAGCAGCAGGAGGCAGCAGGCGGGATTGTCAAGAGCCTGCCCCTCCTCGTCTTCCCTGGGACGGCCTTAGTTCCTCCTCTTGTGCAAATTAAAAACAAAACAAAAAAAAGCCCGTGTCAAGTCCCCGACATCTCTGGGCCCCACAGGAACAGTGGCTACTCCGCATTTCTGGCATTCCAGGGCTGTGACTCTGCGCTTGGTGATGACTCCAGCGCCATGCTGCACACAGCCACTCCAGCATGCTCTGGCTCCACAGCCACCATGCTCTCTCAGGACAACAATCCTTTCCCACACTCCTTCACCCACCCCCTCAGGCTGCAGCAGGAGCCCATGGTCCCCTTCCCAGCTGAAGCTTCCTGCCTCTGCCTCCCCAAACTCCTCCAAACTTTCCCCACCACAGCAGGGACAAGATTAGCTGATGGGGATGGTGTCTGTTGACGTTGATGACATGATGATGTCATTCTGCCATCCAGCAGGAAATATATCAGAAGAGGTAAAGATTTAATCTAAGACTTACTTTGAGGCCTCTCCCTCAACAGATATTTATAAGGCATTTGTCATTTAAGTGCCTTCCCTTCCCCTAATACTCTTCCAAAACTAGCAGTGGGTTGTGGCTGCTTGAAATTATATTTGCAGTGGAGGGAGTGTGGGCACAAAGCTTATTTAGTTACTCAAGCTGAGCAGTTTTAATTTGTTTTAATAGTTGTGTGCAGTAAAACCATTACTATAACTGCAGGATGGCATTATAAAAGCCAGCAGACACCTTTATCTTTTAAAAAATTAACTTTATTTCTGGTATTTAGCGAGAGAGAGAAAAAAGAGAGGAACACACACACACAACACAAACATACACACACATTATTTACAGACTTTTTGAGATGCTAATACTCTCTACTTACAGACTAACAATGGGTTTCATTTATTTTTATACTTAAAATATTTAAAAAATAAAATAGGAAGTTAAAGGAGCCATGATACAAAAGCCCGGTTTCTCTGAAAAATTAAGCCTGTGCATAGCTTTACACATATGAGTAGTCAGAATGGGGTTAAGCTTTTGTAGAATTGAAGCAATTACATCCATAAATAACTATTAAAATTCCAAAGATCTAGCATATACAACAATATTCTTAATATAAGTATTAATTAGAATTATACTATCTATCTATCTATATTCATATTTACAGATGTTCTCTAGGCTTGCTAAAGCCTCCAACTCCATGTATTTGCTATATTCAAGCCTTATATGTTTTCACATTTGTTGAAAATAATATTCAACAATTTGTGATGCTCCAAGGAACAATTTTGAGACTTAAGTGTACCTGTTCTAATAGGGATCAATTCTTTACAGTTTCTCTTGTTACTCTTGCACGGAATCCCATTGACTTCAATGGAGCTCTCTGCATGGAAAATATGTGTGACTGTTTATGTAATCATGCTCTGACTCGTAAAAAACAAATATTATACACATTTTTAATGTTTTTTTTTTACTATAAAATACAGAATTTTATTTTGCAAGCAGAACTTCAGAGTTTATCACTAAGGCTATGTGTACATTACAGGTAGGAATATGATCCCTGCATACATAGCTTTATTTGTGTTGGCTCTTATCTGAACTAGAAATATAAAAATGAATACAAATATTAACCATGTAATGGATAAAAATTTTATCGATTATATGGTTAACTGCTCCTAAGATTGCTGGTCCCATAGGGCTGCCAGGGCTACCCATTGGGTTTAGGAGTGTTTGTACTCAGGGTAACTAACATGGTGTCTCCACAGCAACTCCTGCTGCTCATGCCATCATGGCTACACTACTATTTTTAGCATGCTAGTTCAGGTCAGAGATAGCATGACCGTGTCTATGAGAACCAGGAATCACAGTTGTAGCTGTAGCCTAAGGGTGTACCAACAAACATTTATTTAGTCTCCTAAATAAAAACAAATGCCACCATATACCAATTGATGTTTCAGTGGCAATACAGACTGGGAACCTGAGATTTCCATTGTTCATGATTGAAAAGTGTGCAACAGCTGATCTGTTCTACCTTTAACTTTATAAGACTAATGATCATTTAGGCTACGTCTAGACTACAAGCCTCTTTCGAAAGGGAGCATCTAGACTACAAGCAGATTTTTCAAAAAAGTGAGCTGCTTTTTTGAAAGAGAGTCTAGACGCTCCCTTTCGAAAAAGCACAGTTTGCATTCAGTAGCACCTTTTTTTGAAAGAGTACTTTCGAAAAAAGGCGTTATTCCTTGTAAAATGAGGTTTGCCGTTATCTAAAAAACTGCTGCGTTCTTTCGTTTACTTTCGAAAGAACACGGCTGCAGTCTAGATGCAGGTAAAGTTTTTTTTTGAAAAAAGGCTACTTTTTTTCGAAAAAACCCTGTAGTCTATACACACCCTCAGGTATAAGTCTTACCATATCATTGTGGAAATGAGCCATAGCATGAACTACAAGTAACTCTGCTTACTTTGCTAGTTATTATTGTTAGTGGTATTCTAACAGGTATAGTAATTGATTTCATAGTTCGTACTTTGTACATTAGTATGCTAACTGGTCACGTAACTGTTATTCTAATTGGCTAGGTAACTGGTACAATATAAAGTAAAAAATAATACATCTTGAAGGAAACCTGTTTCAAAAAAAATATTGATTTTTTTTGTTCAAATAAGGTTGAAAAGAACTTTATTGAAAAACATGGCTGTGATTTTTTTCAAACCAAAATGTCATGAAAATTTACATGTTCTTGTGGATTTTTTTTGATGAATCAGCATTTTCCGATGGTAGAATGTTCTGGTACACAATTTTCAACAAGCACTAATTGCAACTGACATAAATTCTAAGGCATTGTTGTTTGCTTCTGCTTGGCTCTGCTGGTGGATGATTGAAGTTAGCAATCCCAGTTTTTATAAGCAATCTAGAGAATTATGGTTTAGATGACATTACTATAAATTGGATGCACAACAAGCTGAAAGACCATACTCAGAGTAATTTCAATGGTATGTTCTGAAACTGGGGAGAACATATTTAGAGGGGTTCCACCTAGGGTCAGTCCCATATTCGGTACTAGTCAATATTTCCACTAATGAATTGGATTGGATAGGGAGTGGAGAGTATTGCATATACATTTTTTGTAATGACACCATAATGTAAGGGCTTTGGAAGACAGAATTAGAATTGAAATGACTTTAGCAAATTGGAGAGTTGGTTTGAAATCAACAAGATGAAATTTAATAAAGAAAAGTGCAAAGACCTCAAATGGGCAATGTGACAGTACTTCTGAAAAGGATGGGGGGATTATAGTAGATCCCAAATTAAATATAAGCCAAAGAGGGTAATTGTTCTGCTCTACTTGGCATTGGTGGGGCCTCAGCTGAAACACTCAGTCCAATTCTGGGCACCACATTTTGGGAAAGAAGTGGACAAAGTGGACTAGAGGAGAACAACAAAAATGATAGAGAATCTTGCCCATGAAGAAAGATTAAAAAAACACCTGAGCATGTTTAGACTTCAGAAAAGAAGATGGAGTGGAGACCCAATAACTGTCTTTGAAGGTGTGAAAGGCTATTATAAAGAGGACAGTGACCAATTGTTCTCCATCTCCACTGAAGATAGAAGAAGTTATAGGGTTAATTTGCTATAAGGGAGATTTAGGTTAGACACCAGGGGAAAAAAATAACTGTTAAGGACAGGTAAGTACTGGAATAAGTTTCTAGGGGAGATTGTGGAATCCCTGTCATTTGCTGTTTTAATAATTGGTTCATTAGACAAACCAAGGATGGTCTAAGTATATGTTCTCTTGCCTCATCTCCAGGGACTGTACTTGATAATTTCTTGAGGTCTCTTTCAGCTCTACATTTCTTGGATTCTGTGAATCTTCTCCATTGTTATGTTATTGAGTACACGTTTATCTTGAAGAGTCCAATCAGCTTACCTATATTTAAATCTGCTGTCTTGTTTGATGTATACAATATAATACTGTAATTCTGTTTGCTATCATTAAGGTTGTATTGGTTAAAATTTCTCAGATTCTTATATTTTAGCTATAACCATTTGCACCGAAGCAAAATTTTTGACTTATCAAGTTTCAATGAAGAAAGATTTTTTAAAAAAATCTTCAGACTAAAATCTTTCACATATATACATATTTCATATTGTGCATTTTAATAACTGAAAGAGTCTACAATTGTAAACTTCACTGGTAGGCAGATAATTTTATATGTAGGTAGATAAATTTTAATTGTTCTGGAAACTGCTTCCTTTTTGTTATTTAATATTTTTAATAAATTAGATTCTGCATGATACTCATTTTTCATATGGATTTATGCACATTAATATGTACAGTTTGGTTGTTAAATACTGTACCAATTTAAGTGATAGATCAGAATGCATTTGAATTCTGTTTCAAAAAAAGCAAACATGATTCTAGGATGCATTAACAGGAGTGTTGTGAGCAAGACACAAGAAATCATCGTTCCCTTCTACTCTGCGCTGATTAGGCCTCAGTTGGAGTATTGTGTCCAGTTCTGGGCATCACATTTCAAGAAATATGTGGAGAAATTGGAGAAGGTCCAGAGAAGAGCAACAAGAATGATTAAAGGTCTCGAGAACATGACCTATGACGGAAGACTGAAAGAATTGGGCTTGTTTAGTTTGGAAAGGAGAAGACTGAGACAGGACATGATAGCGGTTTTCAGGTATCTAAAAGGGTGTCACAAGGAGGAGGGAGAAAAATTGTCCTCCTTGGCCTCTGAGGATAGGACAAGAAGCAATGGGCTTAAACTGCAGCAAGGGAGGTTTAGGTTGGACATTCGAAAAACTTCCTGTCAGGATGGTTACAGACTAGAAAAAGCTGCTGAGGGAGGTTGTGGAATCTCCATCTCTGGAGATATTTAAGAGGTTAGATAGACTTCTGTCAGGGATGGTCTAGACGGTACTGGGTCCTGCTGTGAGGGAAGGGGACTGGACTTGATGACCTCTCGAGGTCCCTTCCAGTTCTAGTGTACTATGATTCTATGATTTTACCTGTGGCCAAGAGGGCAAACTGGGTAGATAGACTCTACAACGAGAAAAGAGGTGTCCCAACTACTACTCAGACTGTTTTCTCTGAGTGGTTTTTGAACATTTTGTCAGGAAGGATAAGCAGACAGGTAAGACTGTGAGATTGGGGAAAGCATGAATTTTTCAATAGTGAAAAGTAAGTGATTAACCAGGACACTGCCATTGTTAAACTATGTGTTTTTGAAGGACAAAAGGGATGGTGCTCTTCTGACTCTTGCATGGAATCCCATTGACTTCAATGGATCTCTCTGCATGGAAAATATGTGTGACTGTTTATGTAATCATGCTCTGAGTCATAAAAAACAACTATTGTACAACTATTGTACATTTATATATTTTACTATAAAACACAGAACTGTTATTTTGCAAGCAACTGACTAGAAAAATCAGAAGACTACATGGAGTTTAGCAAGAAGATTGAATTTATAGTTCCAGACACAACTGTACAAAAGTAAACTATTTTCAAAATGAACTGAAATGTATAATGTGGTTGGATCATCAGCCTTGCTAAAACACCAGTGTGTTGCTGGAGCAGGGCTGTGACCTTAAAGTTGCTCTAAATTAACCAAAGAGGATTCTTTGTATCCTATCATTAAGCCAATCTCTCTTGACCCATTCCTAATATAAAGTGTGCGTCAGGTGCAGCTATGTGTGGGAGAGGATATTCTAGAAGTGGAAGGGGGCAGATGTGGAGCATATGTTCAGCTGATCCCTGGTTGGCAGAATGACTCCTATGAGATAGTTCTAGCTGGTGTAGGTTAGAGTGATCAACTGCTGTGTCTGTTCCAACTTCCGGGATGGTTTGGCCCCTGCTAACCCCAGAATCAGGGAGATGGGAGTTGATGCATTGTATTATCTGAAAGGTGGTATTGATCTGTCTCTTCGCAAAACAATATACACTTTATATCCTTTACACAGAAGCTTGTAAGCTGTTTGCTTCTTAAATGTATATTGTCTGTCTTCTTGTTGTGAAATTCAAAGAGGATGTGAGTTATCACTGGCTTTGAATTTCCTAGCTTGTTTTTAAGTTTCATTACCTGAGTGCTATTTAAACTTAGCTTTTAATAGACAATAGTAATGGAGGGAAAAATATGAAACTTCTTTTCACTCATTCTACTTCCTGTAATATTGCTCTATCAGAGCATTAGGTCAGCTCTGCTACAGCACAACGGAGCTAAAAATAGAGTATCCATGTTAATACAGCTAATACAGAGAATAGGCAAGTGCCACTAGATGGCATGACATGCTTATATTATTTTGCTTCCTTTCTTGCTTCTTTTTCTTTAATATAAAAACAGTATGTAAGATCTGTTATTTAAACTTGCTGTCAACACATTTTGACACTTCAGAGATGACCAAGGTCAGCCAATCATCCAGATATTGACAAACATGGATCTTTTCCCTGCTCAGGTGGGAGGCTGTGAAGTTCCTTGTGAAGATATCAAGAGCTGTTGTTGTAACTTTTTGATCTATTTGCTAAGTGTTTTTAAAAACAATTATCATAATTCCTGCCAACTCCTGGGCATTTTGTTAATGATACCTGCAAGCAGTATATTTATTCTGCGAACTCTCTTTGATCACATCTCTGAACAACTTGGCTCAGATCCTGGGTTAGCAACTGAAACGTATTTGTGATACAGATGCAGCCGTGTTAGTCTGGTCTAGCTGAAACAAAAGACAGGACTATGCAGCACTTTAAAGACTAACAAGATGGTTTATTAGGTGATGAGCTTTCGTGGGCCAGACCCACTTCCTCAGATCAATATGTGGAAGAAAATTGGCACAATCATATATACCAAAGTGATACAATAAAAAAAAAGTGAACACATATAAAACTGACGAATCGGATTTAAGAACAGAGGAAGGGTGAGGGGGGAAGGTTAGTGTCTGTGAGGTAATGACATTAGGGGTGATAATTGGGGAAGCTATCTTTGTAACGGGTGAGATAATTAGCATCTTTGTTAAGACCCATATGCAAAGTGTCAAATTTAAGCATGAATGACAGTTCTGAGGCTTCTCTTTGAAGTCTGGAGTTAAAATCTCTTTGAAGCAATATGCATGTTTTAAGGTCATTGAGAGAATGGTCAGTCTGGTTAAAATGGCAAGCAACAGTTTTCTCTCTGTGAGAGAACCTGATGTCTGTTTTATGTGCATTGATTCTTTGGCGAAATGTCTGAGAAGTTTGTCCAATATACATAGCAGACGGACACTTTAGGCACATGATGGCATAAATTATATTTCTGGATGAACAGGAATATGTGTTCTTGATCTTGTAACTAGCATGGTGAGGTCCAATAATGGTGTCAGCAGAGTAAATATATGGACAAAGCTGGCACCGGGGTTTGTTGCAAGGGAAAGTTCCAGGGTTGGTATTAGTGTGGTATGTCCAGTGGTTGTTGGAAAGAATCATTCTGAGGTTATTCCTTATCCCTTATTCCTCATATAATGAGGTTTACCAGTTATTTCGAGAGAAGGGTTTTCTCTCGAAATAACCATGTCTTAACAGCGTCTGTTATTTCGAAACAGCGCTATTTCGAAATAGCGCCATAATGCGAATATGCAAATGAAGCACGGGATATTTAAATCCTGTCTTCATTTGCAATTTCAAATGTCTTCATTTGCATCCCTCTCTCGAAAGAGGGTGCAAGTGTAGACATACCCTCTGTCTCACTAATATTCTAGGACTAACACAGCTACCATACCACTGCATACTGTTAGTACTCATGTATGCAGAACAAAAGCACCAAGTAAAGTTGCCTATTGGGAGGATAGTGAAGATAACCTTTCAGACACACCTTGCACTCCCTTCTTATGGTCCTCAGTGGGAAAGGAGACTGAAGATCTTCCTCCATATTCTCCAGGTTTTCACCCCTGTCTTTCACAGGAGACAAGCTCCCCATCCTCACCTGTGCCACACTCTCTAGCCTGGGACACTTGATTTATTCATTTTTCAGCAGCAGAGCACACATGTGAACCAAAAAATCCTCTCAGTACTTGGATAAATGCAGAAAGTCTGACCCTCTACTGTGGCAAAAATTAGGGAGTTCATCTCAAGAGTATATTTACTCTTATAGGCTGCATGGCAATAGCAGGCAAAGTGGGGAGAAAAATAACTTTGGATCCTAGTGGAAAGGAGCTAACTAGGTCGTTTATATGAGCGCTCCATTCCTGGACTGAAATTGTAAGTTTGGCTTTTCATAGCAGCTTATATTGTACTGCTAACATCCAAAGCATCAGGGGTATAATTTTTCCTAGATCAAATCTAAAGGGAAAGCAGAGAACACACTGATTCCTTGACTTGTTGTTAAGCACCAAAGGCAAGAATTTCAAAGATATCCAAACATGTTTAAACAGCTAAACACACTTGTTGAGATTTTCAAATGCACCAAGGTGTCTAACTCCCATTGACATCAAGCCCTTGAATAGTTTTGAAAATCTGACCCTCTGGCTCCACTCTGCATAGAGCTATACAAGAAAAACAACTCCATCCTTAAACTAAAATATCAGTACAATAGGAGTTTATTATAAAATATTTAAAAATTTTCAAGCTTTGACCATAAAATACCACAAATTCTTATCTCTGATGCTGTGAAGCGAGTGGTTCTGTATTAAATAGAATCCTTATTATTAGTCAAAGAGGTCACTTGCCTTCTTCCTATTTTTGTTTAAAATAACTATATTTTAAATATTGTACACATTATGCTATAATTTAGAATAGGCCCTTTTTTACACAGCTACAAATAATGCAAATAAAGCTTTTCTACACCCTAAAATATTTGTAATACTAGTTTTTCTGAATACCTGAAAAAAACCTGGTGGTACAGGACCCACTGGCATACCATCTCCTGGGGGAATGTTTCCTAACACTGGACTGGGAGCTGCTGCAGCACTCTGAAAAAATACAAAAGAAAAATAAACCTTTGTCACTGCATGGTAGGCATAAAACCAAAAACTACTGTGACCAAATTGCAGTTCAGCAGAAAGTAAACTCTCTGGATATGATATAATTTTTATTGTTTACTCTAAACTGTAATTCAATAACAGTCTCATTTTATACACATGAAATGGTTAATTTCAGTTCACAAATGTATATTATTTGAGGAGAGGACTGACAGAAGCATTCATCCCTTAAATATATATAATGACTCTATGTGTATATTTAATATTTGCATTTAATATAATTATAAATGTAAACATTTCTCTCTCAAACACACATAAAAAAGGTAACATATACAATCTATTCAAAATTTTCAACCACTTTAAGGGTAACTTCAGCAAACTTAATATTCTTTTAAAATCATACCAAGCTTCAAAACAATGGATGCTCATGATTTTACCAGCTCTACAAATAACCGCCCTGATAAATGAGAATTATTCTGGTTCCGTTTTTAGAAAGGAAAAAAAAGGGAGGGAGATATTTCGAGAAAGTGAATTAGGGGATGAATTTAACTACCTTTGCAAATCCAACAAATGGAATAAGCAAATAAGGAATGTAGCTCCCAGCAATTTACAGGCAGGAGATCATCACAAAAATGGAAGGCAAACTGTTATTGTTGTCATGTATTGGAACTTCAATTGCTTTTAATTTCTAGCAGCTTTCTTTCTCATAGTATATTCTGTGAGGGTATGGGGCTGAATCACCTTGAAAGAGACTGTTGTGAAAGCACTGGTAGGAGTACAGAATGCAGGAAGAGCCACTTGCAGCACCTTATGATCTGCCAATATGTGCTTGGTTGAATACAAATTTATGATTATTATCTTACCTGGCCAATGGATGTCATTTTATATTTAATAACCGAATTAAGTATATGTGTATATTATATTTTCCGGTCCATTTAAGGAAATGTATAGTGCAATGCTGGGAACATTAGAAAACTAAATTTGATTGGTTTGGCATGTAGATAGGTTGACATTTTTAGACTGAGCAAAAATAAATATTCAGTTAGTTACATCAGTTTTTGCAACAGTTCAAACCACTCATTAGAATAAGATCTGCAAGTACAATAACCAGTATGATATTTACTAACTAAATTGTATGTGACTTTCCAACAAGGGACCAAAGAGGCTAAACAAGTTCACGCTATAAGAACACTATAGTCAGAACAGCTTCCAGGCTTTGATCTTGATTGTGCTGTTGACGTTTGTCCAGATGTTGTCCAATGAAGTATTTGAGTAAGTTCACAGATCCTTATTCTGGACTCTGTAATATGTTCAGCAAGATTAGTGTTACAAAACACAAAGCATTTTATGCAGGCCTCCCAAAAGGTGATGGTGCTATGAGGGGGCAATGCTGTATCAGACTAAAGTGGATAAAGAGGGGTTACTAGTAACTTGTTTGAGAGTTGCATCTGTGCATTAATGGGATTTGGTACCTCTAGCCTTAAGCTGTAGAACTGCTTAGAAAATTTGCATCCACTGGGAGGAGGGGAGTAGTAATTACAGTATGTGCTAGAATGTTTTCATGAGCCCTGTCTATATAACACAGCATGCCCCTCTGCCCATCTCTGTTCTTTTCCCCCTAGCCCACAATGTCCTGAAATACAACAAACTCCCAAGGCAGAGCAAAGGTGGCTGGGTAGTGTAAATACTCAGAAACAACTCTTAGAACATAAGAACGGCCATACTGGGTCATACCAGGGCAGGCTCGAGCCATTCCTGCGCCCCAGGCAGTAGGCGCGCAATGCATGCGCGGCTCCGCCCCTGGGCGCACAGCGCATGTGCGGCTCCACCCCCCGGTGTGCTGCGCATCTTACAGCTGCAATCGGGCGCGCGGTGCCTGATGGCAGCTCTAAGGGGCGCTGCGTGGCCTCCAGCCCCGGGCACGCAGCGCCTCATGGCAGCTCTAAGGGGCGCCGCGCGGCCCCCGGCGCCCCTTACAGCTGCCATCAGGCGCCCCCCATAAGTTGGTGCCCCGGGCAGCTGCCCAGCTAGCCCCCCACTTAATCCGGTCCTGGGTCAGACCACAGGTCTGCCTAGCTCAGTATCCTGTCTGCCGATAGTGGCCAATGCCAGATGCCCCAGAGGGAGTGAACACAACAGGTAATCATAATATGGTCCCTCTCCTGTCATCCATTTCCAGACAAACACTGGCTAGGGACATCATTCCTATCCATCTTGGCTAGGACATTGATGGACCTAACCATGAATTTATCTAGTTCTTTTTTGAACCCTGTTAAAGTCCTAGTCTTCACAACATCCTCTGGAAAGGGTGAAGAACAATAGTGGAGTCCCCCCTTAGAGGATGGTAGGCAAGGAGCAGTTCCAGGCAAAAAATGGACTATAATACTGCCTTGCCACAGTAAGCACTGCATTGCAATTCTATGTCTAATAAACAGTATTCAGTGAAATTATAAACAGAATGCCATGTGGCTGCCTTGAAAATCTTTAAAATTGGAACCAGGCTCAAATAAGAAGCTACAAAGCTAAACTGGTGAAGGAGGAGATGGCTCGGTCTCAGGGTACACACTTGCAGCTGATAGCTTTTGGCAGAAGGCAGTGCTCCACCCCTGCTCCGAACCCTCCTACCATGGTTCTGGAGAACTGTTATGCTGTTCTGGATATGGGAGATAAGGAATCACCCCCAAAAACAGAAGAGGAGAAGCCTTGTACGCCAAACGCTGGGAGGTCTGCAGCCACCACTGTGAAGAGGAAACATAGGGTTGTGGTGACTGGAGACTCTCTTCTGAGGGGGACGGAGGCACCTATCTGTCACACTGACATGTCATCTCAGGAGGTATGCTGCCTGCCAGGAGCCCGTATCCGAGATGGTACGGAGGCACGGTCGAGGATTATCCGGCACTTTGACTATTACCCCATGTTACTCATCCATGTGTGCAAAAATAATACGGCAAGTTGTGACCAAGAGCAGATCTAGAGTGACTACAGGGCTTTGGAGGAAGAGTTTGGAGTGCAGGTGGTATTCTCTTCAGTCTTCCTGTCAAAGGTAGGGGCCCAGGCAGAGACAGGTGCATCCTGGACGTTAATGCCTGGCTGCGAAGATGGTGTCACCAGGAGGGCTTTGGCTTCTTTGACTATGGAATGCTGTTCCAAGAAGAAGGACTGATAAGCAAGGGTTCATCTTTTGAAGAAGGAGAAAAGAGTATTTGGATTCAGACTGGCTAACCTAGTGAGGAGGGCTTTGAACTAGGTTTGATGGGGGCAGGTGACCAAAGCCCACAGGTAAGTGAAAAACATGGAGACCTGGGAGACGGCTCAGAAATGGGAGGGAGCATGGGCTATAATAGCAGAGATAAAGGAGGGACAAGGCAGAACTGGGGGTCAAAATCAAATCAGTATCTTAGATGCCTGTACACAAATGCAAGAAGTATGGGGAATAAGCAGGAAGAACTTGAAGTACTAATAAATAAACACAACTATGACATAGTTGGTATCACAGAGCCTTGGTGGATAATACACATGATTGGAATATTGGCATAAAAGGATACAGCTTGCTCAGGAAGGATAGACAGGGAAAAAAGGGAGGAGGTGTTGCCTTGTATATTAAAAATGAATACACTTGGACTGAGGTGGATATGGACATAGGAGACAGACTTGTTGAGATTTACTGTGTTAGGTTAAAAGGGGTAAAAACAAGAATGATGTCATGATAGGGGTCTGCTATACACCACCTACCCAGACAGAAAAGCTGGATGAAACTTTTTTTAAACAACTAACAAAATCATCCAAAGCACAGAATTTGGTGGTGATGGGGGGATTTCAACTACCCATACATCTGTTAGGAAACTAACACAGCAGGGCACAGAATATCCAATAAGTTCTTGGACTTCATTGGAGACAATTTTTTATTTCAGAAGTTTGAGAAAGCTACTAGGAGAGAAGCTGTTCTATATTTGATTTTAACAAATAGGGAGGAACTGGTTGAAAATTTGAAAGTGGAAGGCAGCTTGGGTGAACGTGATCATGAAAACACAGAGTTCATGATTCTAAGGAATGGTAGAAGGGAGAACAGCAAAATCGAGAAAATGGATTTCAGGAAGGCAGATTTTAGTAAACTCTAGGGTTGCGAGATGGTTTCAGAAAAAATACCGAACAAAAAAACCCACACACAAATCCCCAAACCCACAACACAAAAAACTGCGTGGCCCCTTTAAGAAACTTGTGGTGAGGCTTTTTGGCCCTAACAGGCGGCCGGTGGCCGCCTGGCATCTTGCCTCCCTGCGCGGGGCCGGACAGCTCCCCTGCGGAACTCAGTATGCACTAGGGTTGCCAGGCTGCCTCCATATTGAGCCAGACAGCCCGGGACTTTCGCCTCCTGGCCGGGAAAAAATCAGAAAGTACCAGACATTTTAGGTGTCCAGTATTTTCTGAATTTTTTACTGGACAGGAGGTGAAAATACCGAACTCTCCAGTTTCGTACCGAACACCTGGCAACCCTAGTAAACTCAGAGAGCTGATAGGTAAGGTCCCATGAGAAGGAAGACTAAGAGGAAAAACAACTGAAGAGAGTTGGCAGATTTTTAAAGGGACAGTATTAAGGGCCCAAAAGCAAACTATTCCACTGTGTAGGAGAGATAGAAAGTATGGCAGGAGACCACCTTGGATCAACCAGGAGATCTTATATGATTTAAAAATCAAAAAGGAGTCACAAAAAAAAGTGGAAACTAGGTCAAATTACAAAGGATGAATATAAGCAAACAACACAGGTATGCAGGGGCAAGATTAGAAAGGCAAAGGCACAAAACGAGCTAAATCTAGCTAAAGACATAAAGGGTAACAAGAAGACGTTCTACAAGTATATTAGAAGCAAGAGGAAGACCAAGGAAAGGGTAGGCCCACTGCTCAATGAAGAGGGAGAAACAATAACAAGAAACTTGGAAATGGCAGAAGTGCTTAATGATTTATTTGTTTCAGTTTTCGTCAAGAAGATGGATGGTGACAGGATACCTAACATAGTGAATGCTGGTGGAAATGGGGTAGGTTTAGAAGTTAAAATAAAAAAAAGAGTAAGTTAATATGACTTAGAAAAGTGAGATGTCTGCAGGTCACCAGGGCCTGATAAAATGATCCTAGAAAACTAAAGGAGCTGATAGAGGAGGTATCAGAGCCTTTAGCTATCATCTTTGAAGAACTGTGGAAGTTGGGAGAGATTGTGAAGACTGGAAAAGGGCAAATATAGTGCACATCTATAAAAAGGGAAATAAGAATAAACCAGGAAACTACAGACCAATCAGTTTAACTTCTGTGCCAGGGAAGATAATAGAATAAGTAAATAAGGAACCTCCCTTGTTGCAATTTAAGCCCATTGCTTCTTGTCCTGTCATCAGAGGCCAATGAGAACAATTTTTCTCTCTTCTCCTTGTAACACCCTTTTAGATACTTGAAAACCACTATCATGTCCCCTCTCAGTCTTCTCTTTTGTAAACGAAACAAGCCCAGATCTTTCACTCTTCCCTCATAGGTCATGTTGTCTAGACCTTTATCATTTTTGTGCTCTTCTCTGGATCTTCTCCAATTTCTCCATATCTTTCTTGAAATGTGGTGCCCAGAATTGGACACAATACACCAATTGGGGCCTAATCAGCACAGAGTAGAGCAGAAGAATGACGTATCGTGTCTTGTTCACAACACTCCTTTTAATGCATCCCAGAATCATGTTTGCTTTTTTTCCAACAGTGCCACACTGTTGACTCATGTTTAACTTGTGGTCCACTATAACCCCCTAGATCCCTTTCTGCAGTACTCCTTTCTTGTCAATCACTTCCCATTCTGTATGTGTGAAACTGATTCTTCCTTCCTAAGTGGAGTACTTTGTATTTGTCCTTATTAAACTTCATCCTATTTACCTCAGACCATTTTTCTAGTTTAATCCAGATCATTTTGAATTATGACCCTATCCTCCAAAGCGCTTGTAACCCCTCCCAGATTGGTATCACCTGCAAACTTAATAAGCGTACTCTCGATGCCATCATCTAAATTGTTGATGAAGATATTGAACAGAACTGGTCCCAAAACAGATCCCTGCAGAACCCCACTTGTTATGCCCTTCCAGCATGACAATGAACCATTAATAACTACTCTCTGAGAACGGTTAACCTGTTAGCTATGAACCCACCTTATAGTAGCCCCAATTAGGTTGTATTTCCCTAGTTTATTGATAAGAAGGTTATTCAAGACCGTATCAAATGCTTTACTAAAGTCTAGATATACCATGTGCACCACTTCTCCCTTATCCACAAGACTTGATATCCTATCAAAGAAAGCTTTCAGATTGGTTTGGCATGATTTGTTTTTTACAAATCCATGCTCACTGTTATCTATCATCTTATTATCTTCCAGATGTTTGCAGATGGATTCCAGTAGTAGAAAAGCCATTACTTATTCCCTTAAGGAACTTGGGAGACTGTGGTAAAACCCACAGAGGCATGACTTTAAAAATATGTATATATGATACACAGATAAACCAGGTATATTCACCTTTAGGAAGTTACTACTAAACCCTATGATTTCAAATGTTTGAGATGCTCTAAAATCACAGAGACTTTTGCCCATGATGAATTTATTCTTTAACCTTTCCCCAACCCTTATCCATTTCAATCTGTACCACCTCAAAGTAGAGTTCTATCTAGACAGTAGGAGTACTATTTGAACTCTGTAATGATAGAGAAAGCTCATGGCAGTCAACAGACTACATTCCTACATTTAGTTTAGTGAAACATCTCTGGGTTTGAATGAAGAATTATCCCCTATTGTTGAAAAAGGAGGCCCAGGCACAGAGGAAGATGAATTGATTGTTCTCTGGTCAGCTGGAGAAGATCCGTCATTCTATTAACATTACAAAGGCTACTTTGTTGTTACAAATATGTTTGCTTTGTCCTCTCGGATTTTCTTATACTTTGGGTATCAAAGGAATTGGAGAGATGGCATGTTGATTGCTTTAGAGTTAGAGAGCTTTTAGAGAAGAGAATTTTCCATTGCTTTGGTAGATGTGGGCACAGGGGGGAAGTAGGTATGTAAGTCTACAAGGGTGTGTCTACACAGCAAAGTTATTTTGGAATACAGCTGTTATTCCAAAATAACTATGCGAGCATCTATACAGCAATTCCATTATTTTGAAATAATTTGATGGCTTATTCTGACTTCTGTAAACCTCATTCTACGAATAATAATGCCTATTCCAAATTAGTTATTTCAGAATAGAGGCTGTGTAGATGCTCCATTGCTGCTATTTCGAAATAGCACCTCACCAGGGCCATTCTATTCCTCCTGGGGCTCTAAATCGAGATAGCACGTCTACATTAGGAAAGCCTGCCTTGGATTAATTTTGAGGCTTCCCTGCAGTGTAGACATGCTATTTTGAAATAAACTATTTCAGAATAACTATTCCAGAATAACTTATTCCGAAATAACTGTGCAGTGTAGACATAGCCTTAGTGTGCATATTGATTCAGGTGGCTTCTACTGCAGCTGCAATCTTACCGTGCTGAGAATGGGGTGGTGGTAAAAAGGGACTTCCTTTGGTGTGGTGATAAGGGAAGGAAAAGATACATAATCTTGTGTAACATTTTGTACTAGGCATTAAGGCAGAGCTGAGATATTTGGTCTCACTTCTGTAGTTGCAGGAGTGCAGATTGTTGGCTGGGGGAACCAGCTCTTTATTTCATGCACTTTAAAGAACATTTATTTAATTAAATTAACTAATTGAAATTAAGTTAATTAACTTTATTAACGTTACAGTTGTCCATGATTTGATTACGTACCATAACATTTCTGGGTGCAGTTTGGGACCTGGTTACTCAAGGGACTGCCTCTTGCTCTGTGTCAGTATCTCAGTTTAAAAGAAGGGGTCTTCACTTCAGAACTGACCCATCAAATCTGCCAGAGCCCCATTTGTTATGTTTACAGACATACCCTACAGAGGTTATCTTTTCTCCAATGTTTTTGGGATGAGAAGGAATTAATAGGCCAGGGGATAAAGCAGCTGTAAAATCTGGGTTACCTTGTTGGCTACTTTGGCCATTGTTTGCTTATGATGTTTATTAAACATATTATTGATCTGTAATTGTAGTTGTTTAAATTATCATAAAGAACCTAAAGCCATTGTTAGATCCTGAAAAAATCTAAATAACTACAATGAAAGCTGCAAAATGTATATGAAAGAAGATATAATTTAAAGAAGAGAGCAGTGAAAGCACAGCAATGGAAATAAAACAGATTTTCATTGTCTTTGGCATAATGTTTTTTAGTCGAAGAAAGTATGAAGAAATATCTACAAAACTTACAATAAGCAGATCAATAAAAACCCACAAAATGGGTTGCATTGAAACATTTTGATTTAACCTATTTCTAATGAATTATTCAGAGATCCTTTATACAGTTCCACTGCAAACCATAGCTTCTTTTTACATACAAGTTGTATATCATTCATATTTCCATTTGTTAGACATTTCAAATATTTGCAATTTGTTTTCCAAGCTTTTCCATAAGATGATGAAATGGGAGAATTTAAATTGTTTAATCTCTTCATACAAGAGTTCTCTTTAAAAACAGAAAACTTAGTTTTGGTTTTATGTCAAGTTACTGAGTTTATGGTGTCTCTTTACACTTCATAATTAAAACAGATTAAAAAATGTCAGTTGAATAAAAACTAGCCAGAACATTTATTTTAATCTGGCTGGTCTACGCAGGCATCCCAAATAACATAAAAATAGATGAAAAATATGTAAAGATTAAAACTAGTGTCTATTATCAGTAGCTATTGATGGTCATTGTTTACACTAAGTTTCATTAATAATAATTTAATATTTTGTTGCTTTATGTACTTTATAACTTAATGGACTACTTCACTAAATTTACTGTGTGCAAATATTTGAACCATGCTTACTTAACCATATATTGCATGCTCTTCATTTTTTGTGGCTATTACAATAAGTGGTATACTATGGCTATAATAGAATTCTCTGAGTGTGATGCAAAATATTTATATACAGAAAATAACTGGTCTTGAATTAATTCATAACAATCCTCATGGTTTATTCATTGATTTCAGCATTCAATTTTAGATTTTCTTGTTTACAACATTACATTTATGATATTATTATACTGAAAGTAAGTCAATGAAACTTGTTTTTAAAAGTATTAGGCTGCTAGAGTATCATGAGTTTTAAGTAACAAGGATATTTTTTCAGAGAAGAATCTTGATCGGTTTAATTTTGGTCTAAATGGAATTATGGTACAAGAAATTACAGCAACAATAGCACCATAAATAGTATTTTCTTTATCTTATGTAAAGTCTCAGAAAATATGTTTAAAACCTTATTTAAAACATCTGTTCAGTGAACAAGTCTGATACCGAGAAGTAATGATCTATATGAGTAATGTGGGAGTTTTAGATTTAATTCTGTGCTCTGGTCTCTCATTCCCAAAATTTATAAACACTAGAAATATCACCGAGGCATTGATAAGGCTACAATTTTGTCACACATATTTTTAGTTAAAGTCACAGACAGGTCATGGGCAATAAAGAAAAATTCATGGAAACCCATGACCTTATCCATAATTTTTACTAAAAAATGTGTGTGACAAAATGACAAGCCGCATCTAAAGCAACAGACCAATTTCATTTGGTGCAAAGTAGGGCTGTGGAAAAATATTATGTAAGCATTAAATTAAAGACTTTATCTTAATGTGTACACACAAGGGTGCCTGATTAATGTTTTACAATAGACCCCCAGAAATTCCATCATGTGATTGGTATGATATTGATATTCACATGGGTGCTCAGCATGTTTGGAATCTTCAGATTCATCACCTGAGCTAATGGAGTAACTGAGCCATAGTAAGCGGTCATCATCTATGCGGCCCAGGACCAGAGGGGAATGAGAAACATGCTTTGCCAGTGGGTTTCAGTGGAATATTTGCTGACAAAAGAAGAACTGTATAAATTAAGAATCATGTGTTCCACTCCAGACTCTGGAAAGGAGTGTGCTCTGTTGCTCACAGATCCTTTTGCTCCATTCTCTCCAACCTGTCCTTGTCTCTTCCTCCCACTTCTTTCTTCATTCAGTTCCATTCTTGGGGCCTTGCTAATCCTAATTTCCTTTCCTCATTTCCCTTCTTGGCTACCAGATCCAACTTCCTGGTCCAACCACTCATACCTTCCCCATCTGCCACCTCCCCTAACCAAATAGTTCAGAGCTTTTCCTTTCCTTAGTCCCAGTTTCTTGGCATAACCAGTCCCATATTGCCATCTCACCATAGCTCCCAGTCCTAGTTTCTCACCCCCAACACAATTCTCATTACACCACTCCTCACCCCTAACTACTGCTTCACCTCTCCCTGGTCCAGTTCTTGTCACCTCTGCATTCAAATTAGGCACCATTCTCATGCATGTGTCTGGGCACCAGCAAGGGGAGGCCACTGAAAGTACAGGAGATAAAGTCCCTGCTTTCAGTTCTGATGCCCAGACTGGAACTGGAAAAGGCAGCACCAGTAATTACAAGGCATGTTCTGGACCCTAGAGCTCTTAATTGAAACATATTCATTTCCTCTGTTGGAATGGATGGTCTCATGCTACTCACATGTAGGAGCTGTAAGGGGATGCAACATACTCTGAGTGGCTAGGCTCTTTAGGAATTTTAACTGCTAATCTTTAAGAAGTCTCTAGTGTTCATGTGCAAACGGCAATGTTTCAAAGACATAATTTTAATGCATTTGAGTGGATTTTCACAGGAACAGCTAACAGCATATCCCCGAAACACAGGGCATCCTGCCAAATTTCAAGTCCTTGTTCCAAAGCATAGCGGCACTAGAGCTTCTCAAGGTCACCAAAATTTAACATCGCAAAACAATGATTTTTTCCCCTAACCTCATTCTCAAAATCAGTAAATTATTATGGCTGAAATTTGCTCCCCAACCTCAAAAATTCAGTCTGTCCCATGCAGCTGGCATTGAATACAGGATCTTAAAATGGGCAGAGTTGGGTAACCAAAAAATATGTGATGGTGATGCCACCAGCATTTCTTGTAACACAAACACATGCATATGTTCATGCATGCTCACACACACACACACACACACACACACACACACACAAAATTATACCCCAAGCTCTGATGCAAAGCCTGCTGAATTCAAAAGAAATTATCTCATTTAATTATTAGGACCCTACATCAGGCCCTTATATTTATTCTATTATACACTAAAAATAGCAAAATTATTGAAAAATTTAATGTTTGGAATGAGTGAAAAAGAGCATAAAAATAGTAACAATGAAAAAATAATAATAATTTAATAAATACATTAAACTTCAAACAAAAAAGGAACCTCGAAAAAACGGTTTTGGATTTTTCTTCCAACAGTCATGTAACTTAATGCACAATTGGGCAAGCTGCAGGTGACACCTCTTTATGCCCTTTTATTTATATCTCTTCTGTGGCAAAGAATAAAATCTGGGAAATAGCTTTATCCAGGTATGGAAAACAAAAATTCCTTTTGCTTTTCTTTTAACAATTCTAAAGCTAAAGAACTAGAGGGTAAAATATTATAATTGGCATGGAAATAGCCCTCAGTGAAAGAAGTATTAATTTCAGATAAACTGACTTTAATATGAATATTTTTATTTTTACTATTAACGTTTTTGAAATCTTGCCTAAAATCTCATGACCCAGTCTCTTCAAAAATTCTTCTTCAGAGAAAGAAAGGAAATTTAACTGCTGTTAATTCATGCAATTAAATTAAAAAATTAATCACAATTAATCACACTGATAAGCAATAAAACACTAATTGAACTGTATTAAAGATTTTTTGATTATTTTTCTACATTTTCAAATATATTGATTTCTATTACAATACAGAACACAAGTGTACAATGCTCTCTTTATCATATTTTTTTATTCCAAATATTACCACAGTAAAAATGATAAAACAAAAGAAATACAGGTTGGATCTCTGTGGTCCAGCACCCTCAGGACCTGAATGGTACTGAACAAGGGAATTTGCTGGACCAGGGGACGACCCCCGCCAGCAGCTTCCCAATCCCCTGTAGGCTCTGCTTCTTGCACCAGCTGGCCTTTGTGCCTTCAGCTGGCCCTTCAGTCCTGGGGCTCCCGGCCGTAGACTCTGCCCCAGGACTCCCAGCTGCATTGCTGGACCCCCTTGCTGCCAGAGCTCCCTGTCGTGAGGCTCCTAGTTGTGCCGCCGGTGCTCCCTACTGCAGGGCTCCCTATACCGCCAGATGCCCCTGACACAAGCTCCCTATGCCGTCAAAGCCCGCTGTTGCAGGGCTCCTGGGCCACCTCTGGCCTCCCTACTCCTGGGCTCTCTGGTCCAGGAACATCCATGGTCTTGTTTTTGGACCAGAGAGTCCCAATTTAGGGAGGCACAACCTGTAGTATTTTTCAATTCACACATGTACTGCAATGCAATTGATTTATCCAGAAAGCGTCACTTACAAATATATATTATTTTGTTATATAACTGCACTCAAAAACCAATCAGTGTAAAAATTTAGGGTCTACAAGTTCACTCAGTTCTACTTCTTATTTAGCCAACTGCTAAAACAAACAAGTTTATTTACATTTATGTGTTACATTTCTAGTTGTTTACTCATTTAAAATGTCACCTGAAGCTGAGAACAGGTGTTCACATGGCATTTTTGTAACTGGTGTTTTAAGGTATGCTAAACATCCTTCATGCACCATTCCAGAGGATATGCTTCCATGCTGATGATGCTTGTTAACAAAATTCATTAATTAAATTTGTGACTGAATTTCTTTCAGGAGAATTATGCATTTCCAATTCCTTTTTACCTGCATTCTGCCATATATTTCATGTTATAGCTGTCTTGGATGATGACCCAGCATATGTTCATTTTAGGAATACTTTCACTGCAGATTTGACAATTTCTAAAAAGCTAGCTACAGCACTCAAATGCAAATTTTAAGAATCTGAAGTACCATCCAAAATCTGAGAGAGATGAGGTGTGGAGCATGCTTTCAGAAGTCTTAAGAGTAACATTTCAATGCAGAATCTACAGAACCTGCTCCTCAAAAAAAGAAAGTCAACCTTCTGTTGGTGGCATCTGACTCATGTATGAAAAGGAACATACATCAGTGTGCTCCACTTTGAACCATTATCGAGCAGAACTAGTCATCAGTATGGACACGTGTATTCTGGAATGGTGATTGAAGCATGAAGGAACATCTACATTTTTAACAAATCTGACATGTAAATACCTCATAATGCTGGCTACAACACTGCTGTGTGAACATCTGTTCTCACTTTCAGGTGACACTGTAAACAAGAAGCAGGCAGCATTATCTCCTGCAAGTGTAACCAAACTTGTTTGTCTGTGCAACTGGCTGAAAAAGAAGTTGGACTGAGAGGGCTTGTACATTGGCTTAATTTTTGAATGCAGTTATTTTTTGTACATAATTCTACATGCATAAGATAAATTTTCATAATAAAGAGATTGCACTACAGTATTTGTAGCAAGTGAATTGAAAAATACTATTTCTCTTGTTTTTTTACAGGGCAACTATTTGTAATACATATAAAGTGAGCACTGTACACTTTGTATTCTGTATTGTCATTGAAATCAATACATTTTAAAATGTAAAAACATCCAAAATATTTAAGTAATGGGTATTCTATTAACTTAACAGCATGATTAATTGCATATTCAATCCTGATTAATTTTTAATTACACTATTAATCACAATTAATTTTAACTACTTGACAGTCCCTCATGTTACTTATGTTAGTTCAAAATAGATCAGCATCTTCTTCTGATTCTTATTCTATTTCTAAATGAAATGTGAAGTGTTTGAAGAACCAAAGGAAATTTGCAGGTTTATCATTAAAGTGATGAGAGCCTCAGTAACGGAAATATGAAGAGCAGGAGTTCCTGTTCCACTGAGTAGAAGCTTCTTAGGCTTCAAAGTGCAGTGAACTATAATAAACACACGACTTCTGGGTATTTTCTTTCTTAACCTTAGTTTCAAGAGCCGGGCATGTAGAATTTAGTAATCTGGATTGGAGATCGTTTTTATCTGGACATTTTCATTCTCAGTTAGACCAATTTATAGATATAATTGTATGAAAATAGGCTAAAAGTCTATTCTTCATTTTTCTTCTTCTATAGGCTAAAGAAAAATTAATTCACATCTTTGAAAAGTAATTATCTACCAAGAAAGCTGCCAATGTGAATTTCTGTGGTTTTCATTAAAGATGCTCTGGTCCAGAGGATAGTAAAACTTTATTAGTCCCATACCAACTCCACTTCCATCTGCTACCCTGCAGGAGAGCTTAACTGTACTGGGTGTCCAAATAGCAGGAGAAATCCCAACACCAGAGGGTCCTTATTATTGTTGCCAAGCATTACAAATATAAAAACAAGTTTTCATAGTGATTTCTAGCTCTTTGGAAGGACTAAGACCCTGTCAATACTCCCTTCTTTCTGACCCTCTGTAGGCCAGTTCAGAGAACTTACTCATCTGGATCAGTGGAAGAGAATCACAAAAACCAAAAACCAAAACCAACCCGCCCCCCACCATACCCCAATCTTCAGCAGAGCTCACATTTGACACAGCTGTGGGATAAGAAAAGGTGATTCTAAATCACCTTTCTGTCTTCTGTGATCCTGGGATTGGGTGGCATCAAAATGACGAGGGTAGTGACATACACACATTCCCAATGATCTGTCTGGATTTTGACTTTTGGCAGGGAAAACACAGCTCCACAGGGCAATTACTCCCCTCAAGAACAAGTGGGTAAGGTGAAGGCAGAAAGGGCAGAGCCTCAGATGAACCCCACCCAAAACATTTGTTGGTGTAGCTGGGAGTGATTGGGGAATTCTGCTATGCCCAGAAGAGGGTTATAGGAAATACTTCCTTTCCAGGAAGAAGGGGAAGCTATGAAAATCATAAATCCTTCTCAGGCTTCCTGTTGCTGTGGTGCAGCTCTTGCAAAAGGGTATTAGCAACATTTCAATTCTACCTTGTGGAAAGAGCTCTGCAGGATCAAGCTATGTGGCTGTCTCCCACCCCATGACTTTAGTTACTTCCATAATGAAATTGCTGAGGATTGTTGATGTTGGTCACTTTGTAATTTGTAATATGTGTTGTATAGGATCTTTTTTTTTTTGTTAAACTGTCATCACAGGTTCCCAAAACAGTACATTTACCAAAGAGGTGCAGGAGCAGCAGGCAGTTTGGATTTCATAAGTAGGTAGAAGTTGGGTTGATTTAATAGCAGAGATTTACAAAAACAGAAAATTTTCCAGAACTTCTCTCCATATGCTGTTAGGTCATCTCTACTTGGATATAAGAAGCCATAGGGCTGTATTTTGTTGAACTATGTAGTCAACTAGTCTAAACAGTTACTGGAATTGGAAGATTTCAGAAACCTTGATATTAAGCGAATAACATTGAAGCAATCATTTCCCTGAAATTTAATGGTTACTTGGTAATTATTGGTTTGGGAAATAAAGTTCTATTTATATATTGCACATTATTTTCAGTTGGCAGTCTCACAGCTGACTCTTTAGAATAACACAGAGACTTTATGAATGTAGAGTCTCATGCCCTTGGTTGAAATGAGTTTTAAATGTTTTTTTTGGATGAATGATAAATAGTTCCCAATGGAAGGCACTTAAGACATCTTACACTATTAAGTTAGTACACCAAGTTATGGAAGACAAACTGACATTAGCTGATAATTCAGCTAATGTTTAAAACTATTTATTCAGATTAAAGATGACAAAGGTTAATGAAAATACATCAGTTTTATGTGGACATTCAATATATTGTAGTAAATCCAGAGGACCAGTTGCACTATTATATATGTAATATCATTTAACAATTCATCTACACAGTAATTTGATTAAAATATAATTCATTCCTAAGGCTCAAATACTAAAATGTTGATAACACTGGAAGTAATCCTGGTGTTAAGCATCATTTTGAAACTGTAATAAAAAAAATCATTCTTCTATTACAAAATTATTTACTAGGATTGCTAAATTAAATGAACCTAGATGCCTTAAGTCTGGTATAACAAGCATTATATAACATTTGCCATGTCCACAATGCATAAACAGCAAAAAATATGGGAGCCAGAGCTACCATGAAATGTTCACTTTCATGTAACATTACTTTTGCATTTTAAGCATAAATAATAACAGGACACACAAAACTTACTAGAGACAGCTGCAGTTGAGCTGCAAAACATCACCATAACTATTTTACTCCTATTGTTATTTATATTGTGGTAGTTCCTAGATGAACCCATCAATGACCAGAAACCCATCATGCTAGGGGCTGAACAAACACAGAAAACAAAGACAGTCTCTGCCACAGAGATCTTACAATCTAAGTATAAGCAAGAGATAACAGATATATAAACAGAGATGGAGGAGTGGAAGGCAACAATTAGACCATACTGATCAGTATTATAGACATTTCAGCGTACCTGGAGCCTGATCATTGTCAAATTTTTGCAGGTATCAAACCAAAGGAGTTTTAAGGATGGATCTGAAGACCACTGTAATAGGCTCCAAGTTTGGAATGTTGATGAAGAACAGCAACATAATACTGTAAGTGAGATGGAGACCTAATATCGATTTATGCCTTGTTTACCTCTATACTCAGAGGCACTTCACAGCTCTAAGTATAAACAATACCTTCTGTTGGACCTGGGGTTCTCAAACTTCATTGCACTGCAACCCCTTTCTGACAACAAAAATTAGGAGCCTGTAACTTGAGCTCAGCTACCCAGGGCAGAAGCCCATGGGCTGTGGCTTTGGAAATGGGGTGGCGGGGCTCAGGCTAAGCCAGCCCTGGCAACTCCATTAAAATGGGGTTATGATCCACTTTGGGGGTCCCAACCTGCAGTTCAAGAACCGCTGGGTTAAACCATAAATACCTTTAAGATAACTGCACAAATAAAATATATATGAAAAACAAATGTACTTTCAAAATCAGGGTTGTTTAGTTTAATATCATTGTGTGTGCTCAGATTAATGGAACTACACATAAATTAGGGTATGTCTACACTACAGCACTAATTCGAACTAACTTAATTCGAATTAGTTAATTTGAACTAAGCTAATTCGAACTAGTGCATCTAGACCTAAAAACTAATTCGAATTAGCGTTTTGCTAATTCGAACTAGCATGTCCACACTGAGTGGACCCTGAACCGAAGTTAAGGCTGGCCAGAACCAGGACTTAGAGTGTGGAGCTGCTGCCTCAGGCTAGCCGAGGGCTGTGCTTAAAGGGACCCGAGCCCCCACCCCGGACAGACAGTTCTCAGGGTTCCCCACTTGCTTGTCTACCTTGATGAGGGACAGCAAAGCAGTCCTGTCTTGGAGTGCCCTGAGTGCCCACACTCGGCACATCACAGCACTCGGCCATCAGCCCAGCTGCACTTGCCGCAGGCTGCCATCGGGGGTGTCAATCGGGGGGCTGTCAGGATCCAGGAGGCCCTGCAGGAGAGCTTCCGCCCTGAGGAGCCCGCAGAGCCACCCCAGTCCTCCCCATCAGGGGCTCGTGCCCCATTCCTCCCTCACCTCCTTCCACTTACCCCTCCCTGGCCCCCCTTCCTGATGTAAAAAATAAAGGACACGTGTTCAAAAATAGAAACTCTCTGTATTTAACAAAACTGGGGGTGGGGGGATTAACCTCTGGGGAGACTGGGAAAAGGAGGTGGGAGAGGGGAAGAGAGAGGGTGGGAGAGGGGAGGTGGAAACCTGGGAGAAGGGAGCTGGAAGGGGGAAGCCAGGGGAAGAAGGAGGAGGGGAAGTATAAAACTATGGTACGCCATATCTTCAGTATTGTGTAGAAATGTGGTCTCCTCACCTCAAAAAAGATATTTTGGCCTTGGAAAGGGTTCAGAAAAGGGCAACTACAATGATTAGGGGTTTGAAACAGGTCCCATATGAAGAGAGGCTAAAGAGACTGGGACTTTTCAGCTTAGAAAAGAGGAGACTGAGGGGGGATATGATAGAGGTATATAAAAGCATGAGTGGTGTGGAGAGGGTGAATAAAGAAACATTCTTCATTAGTTCCCATAATATAAGGACTAGAGGATACCAGATGAAATGAGTGGGTAGCAGGCTTCAAACTAATAAAAGAAAGTTCTTCTTCACAAAGCAAATAGTCAACCTGTGGAACTCCTTGCCACAGGAGGCTGTGAAGGCTAGAACTATAACAGAGTTTAAAGAGAAGTTAGATAAAGTCATGGAGGTTGGGTCCATGGAGTGCTATTAGCCAGGGGGTAGGATGGTGTCCCTGGCCTCTGTTTGTGGAAGGCTAGAGATGGATGGCATAAGACAAATGGCTTGGTCATTGTCTTCGGTCCATCCCCTCTGGGGTACCTGGTGTTGGCCGCTGTCGGCAGACAGGCTACTGGGCTAGATGGACCTTTGGTCTGACCCAGTACGGCCGTTCTTATGTTCTAAGCTCAGGGCTCCGTGTCGGGGGTCTCACTGGACCAACTTGATTTTCATGCAAACCTGCTCCTGGGTTCGCATGTGGCCTTTGGTGGCCAGGCTGGCAGCTATCCTGCCCTAGACGGCCTCATTCCTGCGCCTAGTGCGGAGGTCGTGGACGTTGGAGGTCTCCCCCCAAACCTCGATGAGGTCCACGATCTCCACACTAGACCAGGCGGGCGCCCGCCTCTTGTGGCCTCGGGCAGGCTCCTGGGAGCCGCCAGCCTGGTCCTCAGAAGAGGCGGAGGGCTGGGTGGCAGCGGGTGGCTGGCTCATGCCGTGCCAGGTGCAGGGTCTGCTGGCTGGGTGGCACCTGGCATGGGCACTGTAGCCAGACCGTGCCCCTTTAAGGGCTCCGGGGCCGGGAGGCGGGCAGAAGAGTTTCCCTGGCTTGGACCAGAGTGGCCACCAGGGCAAGCTGGGAAGAGCTAGCCTCCAACTAGTTCGAATTAAGTGGCTACACAGCCCTTAATTCAAACTACTTAATTCGAACTAGGCGTTAGTCCTCGTAGAATGAGGTTTACCTAGTTTGAATTAAGCGCTCCGCTAGTTCGAATTAAGTTCGAACTAGCAGTTTGTATGTATAGACGCTATGAAAGTTAATTCGAACTAACGGCTGTTAGTTCGAATTAACTTTGTAGTCTAGACATACCCTCAGTTATTTCCTATTACTGCATCCTGATCTTTTCTTTTTCCAATGTGAACATACTTACTTTTTTTTTTTTTTTTGCATTTGTGACACTATACATACATTCAGCACAGCTTTGGGTGCTTGGTGACAAAATGCAAGGGTGTTTGTGGTGAAATATGCAACCTATCTACCAAATTTGTTATCTCTTGAGTGTTTATGCAATACAAGAAAAAGACTTCCAATTCACAAGTTATTACCAAGAGACAAAAACAGTTGAACAGACAACAAAAGGCAGAAAGTATATTTTCATAAACATATCCCTACATTTCATGGTTTATTTTTGATTAAAGGAAATATTTAGACTCAATTTCTCTTTCTTATAAATACAATGAAAAGGAACAATCTTCTCCATGTTTTTTTGAAAAATGTAGGAGGATCCAATACTTTTTTCTCATTCCTAATCAATGGTTACAATCTCATTTATAGAGCCCTGTAAATCCATGACTATCTACTTTATGTCCACAGATATCTGCATCTGCAGATGTAGATGCGGATATCTGAGGCTCAATTTTGCAGATGCAGATGAGCTCTACTCATTTACTATGTACTTAATTTCTGTAAAATAGACAGCTTCAAATGGCAAGATTATTCCACAAAAATAATCAGTGTTATTATGAGATCAGCAGTTTTTCCCTTAGTAAATGCTCCAATGTGTAACACATACAGTTTTGCTAGAATAACAGCAACTGTTTCATTCTACTTCCAACCCAGATATCAGAATGGATGATCACACAGGAATGTGATCACAGGAATAATTCATGTACAGTATTCCTCATTTAACATGATAAATGCGTTTCTAAAAATGTTCGTGCTAAGCGAAAACGTGCTATGCGGGAGTCAATTTTCCCATTAAAAATAATGGAAAAGGTGGGGGTTGCGTTTCAGGTGGTGGTGGCGATGTCAATTTTTTGTTGGTGCTGGGTTATCAACGTCAGCATTAGATATCTAGTAACACAAGTCGCCGTGGTTTGTTAAAACACAAAGATAAACACCTAAGTGAGCGGAGGAGCACTGTGACCACATGTATTCATCTGCTCATGCGTATTACCACTGTTTTCACCATTTATACTGCCGCGCGAAGTAGTCCGCCACTCATGTTATTTCGGGGATGGTCATGTTATTAGAAAAACGTTCCCTAAAAAAAAAATTGTGCTATTGCGAAAATGTGTTAAGCGGGCACGTGTTAAACAAGCAATTACTGTAACTGACCACTGAAAACCTTCTTCTCATTTTCTGCAGGACAAAACTTAAAACTATTCATGGACTAACTACTACCCAAGCCTGTTATTTCAAAATAAGAGGCTGGTTATTTCAAAATAATAATTCCTGTTTTGCTTGGGGAATAAGCTTATTTGAAATAGTTATTTTGAGAATTATTATTTCGAATTTAGTTATTTCAGAATAATTTCCTAGTGTAGAGATGCCCTCACAGATTAAAAACCCAAGCCTATACATTATTTTTACTTCTCTAGGCATTTAATCATTGAGTTATCATCCCTTCTTTTGCTCTTTTACACACAGAGCTGTATTTTCAAAAGGATCTACCATTTGTGCAAGTGCAGATTAGGTAATGGTGCTTTTTTCAGGCTGATGAATGGAAATGCCCTCTTGCTCACTCAAGAACCACATCGTCATTTGATGTAAGTGAGTACAGCTCCATTTACACCAGTTGATCTTCCCATGAAAGTGAGTTCAGCTCATTCACAGAATATAGGCCACTTTGTAAATTTGGCTCCTATGACCCAATTAATGATAATATAGTTCCACTGATTTAATTAGGCCTGTGATGTTTAATTTCTCTTCCTTGGTGAAAGTTTGTTAAAATTGTGGCTACATTATGAAAAGTGACACTGTAAAAAACATTATGAGATTGCATGTTTATCATTTCTCAATTATTCCTAATCAAATTTACTCAGTTTACATGTAAACACACCATTTTTTAATTTCCAGCCCTACTCATTTAACCAAAGATCTGAAAGCCAAGTTCTGTTCTCTCTAGCTCATACTTCATCACATTAATAAAGATTCTATAACTAAAATACAGTTATAATTCCATTAGCATCAACATACAACTTTGCCAAGTGTACAAACATATTTTTGTCAGATAAACAAGCAGTTATAGCTGAGGATGCACTTAAGGAGCAGCTCTGTTGAATAAGAAAGCACATTCTGGGACCCACCTCCTAAAACTATTTCTCTCCTGATGTAGCAATCACTCCCACAAAACAACCTAACTATCTAGAAATGGAGACTCATTGTATCTGAAATGGGACTATAATTGGTTTCAATGCATTGTAATCTGGATGGGGGCTCATTTTATTTAGCACTAATAGTGAAAGTTTACTATAAAATGCTATTATAAAACTCTGAACTTTAAATTAGTTTGGACATATTCTGTTATGTAGAACTCTTCAGTTGGATGTATAATACCAAGGCTTTATAAGGGACTCCTTCTTGTCTGTGAGTAAACTCTGGTCCCAAAATAGTCTGATGTACAGCGTCCTAGCTGTTCTTCTCACGGATTATTTACAAAGTGATTTCTGACAAATGATTTCTCTAAAGCATGAACATAAAAAAGGCAGATATCTTCATTGAAGGCTATTTGCTTATTCATTGAAGGTTGCATACAATGGATTTGTGGGAGATGTACACAGAAGGTCATGTTCTATTTGGTAAAAATATAAAAATGGGAAGTATAATATAAATCATGTGTTAAGTGTGGAAAAAATCATACCAAATAGTCTGTAAATTATTGGCAAATCTCTATTCATTTTTTAAAATTTATAGCTGTACATGACCATATTATAAACTGTTTTATAAAGGAATGTTTGACTTTTTCTATATCAATACAAAAATCTGAATGTCTACAAAAAAATTATACTTCAAAGAATGTTTCCAGAATATAGTTTTCAACTAAAATAAGAGGATTTGTTTCAGATTAATTGAAAGTATCAATCATTTAACAGTGTGTCAATCTGTAGCCATAATAAAAAACTAAATGCTAACTAATTATCTTTCGAGTAAATTGCATACCTTACAGTTTGTCAAAATGCAAATGTCTTACCAGATTCATCTGTAATGACCAAGTTACTGACAAGTTAAAGGCACATGAGGACACACACACATACATTGCCATTGCAGCTTGGAGCTGAGCTGCAATGATACTTCAATGAAATATTTTCTTTCCAGAAGTGACACTTACACTCCCCCTCCTTAGTCCCTGGAGACCAAGAATGCTTCGGTCTGCTGGGTTAACAACCACAAAATGTGCACCGCAATGATATTTTTTCCAAGCTGTACCTCTAGATCACATCTCTTCTGAATAACTGACATCAGACCATGATTTTAACCCATTACATTCTAGATCATTAGGAATTTGTTTCAATAAAAGCTGGAAAATATTACTGTGATGTTTTAGTAAGGAATTTGTTGAATATAATTACTTCAATGATAGGTAATACCACAGACAAAAGAAATCTTAACATGATGGTATATTGTTTATGTACTTACATGTAGGGTTTGTTATAACCAACAATTTACAGTTTACAACTCTTCTGACCTTACAAGATAGCACGTGCGTGTGCACACACACACTCACACACACACACACATACTCAAATACAACATTACAGTTAGGGTTGCCTGATGGTTTCAACAAAAATATCGGACACATTTGACATTACATCATAATCTACATTACATCTTATTTAGAAAATACCGGACATTTATATTTTCTCATTTATATTTTCTCAATTTGTTTCCCGAAAGCTCAAATACTGGACTGTCTGGTTAAAAACAGGACACCTGGCAACCCTAATTACAGTTGAATGCACATACATTCAACTGTAATTTTATAAATAGGAATCAGGGTCATTATTCCATAATTCCACAATTTAGCACATCAGAGAAATGGGAGAAGGAAAGGGGATGATTATTGTTGCAAACCTATGTAAAACATGACTGATATTTTAAATCCAGGATATTGGTAAGCATTTGCAATCATTATTCCGGGTAATATCAAATGCTAATCAATCATATGGCATTATTTCTCCAATTACATTAGAGACATAAGAAGATCCAAAATTAATTTACTTATGAAGAGTGCACTGGATGCACTACCTGTATGTTTTAAATAACACTGAAACTACCCATGACTATATTATAACTATGATATATTAACTATAACTACAGAAACATTACCGATTTGCTCTTCCTGCTCAAACTCTGTTCCTCTGCTTCCTCCATTGCTGTCCAATAAAAAAGTCATGGTTGATTGGAATAGTGAAGTTAATAAGTCAAGACCTGCACTACCACTGTTTCTTAATTAATTACTACACTATAAAACTAGTGGTTATAATGCATGCAATCCATTTAATTTAAAAATCTGGACTGATTTTCAGATTGCCAAGCTATTTCATTCAGGATTTTATTCCATGGATTTCAACACATTATCTGAATTGAGATAGATAGATAGATAGATAGATAGATAATGTTGGCCAAGTAAAAGCTTCTCTACAATCAAGTGATTTTTAAAAGAATTAATAAAATTAATATGTTACTGCTGTGATGAAATTAGATTTGCACGATGACTACAAACTGGTGAGAATTGTGGGAGTGAATTCCACAGTCATAGGCAATAGCTACACACCCTCTAAAAGAGCCTGCTTACTCCCTGCCTCTCCAAATTGTATTTGAACTTCAGAAGTAGTTTTCTGTGCATAAAAACATATACAACCAAACTGCAAAAGTCAGATCTGTGTCTGAATTTTCTCTACACTCAAGAGTATGGGTCTATGTGTTCTGGGCTGGTCCCAATCTCTTATAATATAGGATTTCATAATAACAGTAACTAAATACCATAACCACACACCTTTCTTATTTTTCAGCTACACAATGTAACTACTTTTGTTCTGAACTAAACTGCAATATGACAAAGTGTGAATAGCCAGATTACATTTTTAAATTGACACAAAATACTAATCAAGTAGACAGTGAAGAGGTAACTCTGCATCTTGGCTTCATTTTTGGTGAAAATTTTTACTCATGCAAAAAGGTATCTGAGAGGGAAGGTTACTAACATTTACAACCACGAATGAAATGAACTAGTTGATAGGCAATTCCGCATTCCTCCTATGAAAGGTACAAGAACCCCAGCTCGGGACTCCTGTACATTTCAAAGATGGCACTCCACATGCAGCCCAGGGCCAGCAGCATTTCCACGGAACCTTGGATCAGCTGAGGACTCCTCAGCTGACCCCAGGCTCCGTGCGGCATTTCCGCAGAACCCGGGGTCAGCTGGAAACTCCCTAGCTGACCCAAGCTCCATGCTGCTGCTTTGAAATGGCCGTACAGCTGATCCCAGGCTCAGCCTTGATAGAGGCAGCAAGGGAGGGGGGAGCGACTAGTCAACTTGATTATCCGATAAGCATTTGCTTATCAGATAATCAACTAGTTGACTAGTCCTTAACATCCTTAGTCCAAATACTATTTGTTTTATTCATGCAACAAGTGCTCCTGTTGATTTCTTACAAGTCTGTGAAGTGTTCAGCAAATAATTATTATTAATAATAATAATATTAATAAATGTAACAAACATTTTCTTTAAAGACTCAGACAAAGCTTTTACAAATATTTAGACATTGCAGTGCTCAGTATTGCAATGTCTAACTGATTTAGCAGCCTTAGCCCTGGTATACATTAGGGCGTTATTTCGAAATAACACCCTTTTGGTCTAATTTATAATAAGCAGAGTATCCACAATAAAGAGCCTGTTATTTCAAAATAACGGTCTGCTTATTTTGGAATCTGTACTCCTGCTTTCCTTGGGGAATAATGCTAATTTAAAAAAAGTTATTTTGAAATAGCGTTATTGTGGATGCTCCGGTGCTGTTAATTCTAATTGACCTCTGGAGGCCTCTTGCAACTGCAGCTCTGACCGCTCTGGCCACACCTGGCATCTCCACTGTGAGAAGGGCAGCAGGAGAAGGGCTTGTCCTAGGTGGAGAGTTGTGAAAGATTTGTGCAACATAGCAGCAACCGAGAGTCATGAGCGACCCCAATGCTCCAGCAGTCCCTCCCACAGCTGCTAGTACTCCTGCTCCTCCCTTGGATGCCACTGGCCAGGGACACAGGAGAGCTCCAGCCTGGACTGGTGCAGAGATCCTGGACCTCATCGAGGTCTGTGGGGAGGAGACCAGCCTCCAGGATCTCCACACCAGGAAGAGAAATGCAGAATTGTATGGACGGATTGCTGCCAGCCTGGATGACAAGGGTCGCACCCAGACACTCAACCAGTGCCAGATGAAAATAAAAGAGCTCTGGCTGGCTTACCATGAGACCAGGGAGCAGAGCAGACACTCTGGAGTGGCAGCAGACAGCTGTTGCTTCTACGAACAGCTGAATGCCATCCTGGGAGGGGGGCCAGTTACATCCCCTGCCATCGTCATTGAGTCTGGCCAGGACACACCCAGCATCAGCCTCCAGGAGGGCTGGGTGGAGGAGGAGGAGGCCAGCAGGTGACCATGCCTGCTAGCCAGGAGCTGTTCCTGACCCTGGAGCTGGTCCCCCTGCCCTCTTAGGCTTCAGACAAATGCAGGGAGGGCACTTCAGCTAAGTTCTATATCTTTCCCTATCTACATGTAGGGGGGCACACAACAGCCTGTGCATGTGCGCATGGAGTGCCAGTTCAGAGCACTCAACCCCAAGATGCTCTCACACAGGAATCCCTAAGTCCTTTTCACAAGATTCCTGGAGAGACCTGCCTTTATTCTGGTCTCCGTGGTGGGACACCTTCCCACGACAAGCCACCACTAAGGAGTCTGGGGTTATGGAACCACACAACAGTGCTGCTGCACATGGCACAGGTTAATGCCCACACTCAGGAGCATCTGCTCCTGGTCAAGCACGGTGATGTGGAGGAGATTGATCCCATGCATGGGAACCTGCCAGGGGGAGGAAGAGGAGAGGACCCCAGTAGCACTCTCTACGGCAAGAGGTGTCTGCTGTACACACATATCTTCCCTAACACCCTCCCCTTCCCCAGTTCAGCAGGCAGGTATAGAAGTCCTCTCTATGCAGGACACCACCAGTGCCGAACCTGACGTGTGCAGAACACAGAAGGAAGCCGAGCCACTCCATCCCACCCTCCAGCACAAAGGCTCCTGGCCTGGCTGGCACCTTTCCATGCTTGCTTGTCCCTGGGCCGTGGATGTAGCGATGCTCTCCTGGGATGTCTGTGCCCCTGCAGGAAAGTTCTCACTGTCTAGGCAACATATGGCTTTGCTTGAAGCACATTGCCATTGTCTGAACCAAACCCTTCAGGGTGTGTCTAGCCTACATCCCTCTTTTGACAGAGGGATGTAAATTAGGCACTTTGAAATTGCAAATGAAGCCGGGATTTGAATTTCCTGTGCTTCATTTGCATAATTGCATCATGGCACTCTTTCGAAAAAGCACTATTTCGAAAGTAAAACCGCAGTCTAGCCTCAGGTTTACAGGATCTTTCAAAAAAGGCTTCTATTTTCGAAAGAACCGCGTCTAGACTGCGGTTTTACTTTCAAAATAGCGCCTTTTCGAAAGACTGGGGAAAAACCTTAGAAAAAAGAGGACCATCCAGCTTAAAATCAGATGAGTGGCTTACTAAGCCCGAAGAGGAGTCCAACAGGAATGAGAGACTCAAGCTCTGAGACAAGCAGAAGAGCCTTCAGTGTTTGATTTCGCTTGTACTTTAAGCTCTGAACTGTTTGGTCAGGGGAGGTGGAAGGTGGGGAGGATAGAAGTGGTTGGGCCCAGGGAGAAATTTGGTGATCTGCTATTCAGGAAAGAAGAGTATGATTTTTCTTTAAAGTTCTGTGGTAATTTAGGAATTTGCTGCTGGCCTGAGGAGGGGGGAGCCAGGTGAAGATCTCTGAAGAAGACAGCTGGGAGAAACCAGCTTAGGGCCTGTCCAGTTTAGGGATGTTAAATGTCGATTAATTGAACAGTTGATTAATCTCATGAATTCTCATTGGTTACTTGACTATTCTGTAGTCCCCAGGGGTGGGGCTGGCAGCCAGTGTGCTCTGGCTCCACTCCCAAGGAGCTCCCTGCCACTCCGCATTGCTGCCTCTGTATCAGAGGAAGCAGCGCGGGGTGCCAGGTGGGAGCTGGTCTGCAAGGGGAGCCAGTTTAAAGACCAGCTCCCTCACAGACCGGCTGCCTATCGCCCTGCGCTGCTGCCTCTTATATAGAGGCAGCAGCGCAGGGTGGCAAAAGCCCCTGTTCGGGGTAGGGGCCTGAGCTGCTGGACCCAGCGTGAACCAGAACTGAGGAGGACTGCCTGCCCACCTGGTTCCTAATACATTTTAAATGCATAGCCACAGCAAGGGTAAGTCCTGGACCTGGTATGAGCCAGGACTAGGCCGGACTGCTGGCCAGCTTGTTAAAAAATGTACTGGCAAGGGGAGGGAAGGGGGAATGTGTTCAGTCTTTAGCATTAACCTATAAGCTTTTGCTTATCCGTTAATTGACTACACTACTACATCTGTAGTCCAGTTACCACTATGCTTGGATACCCCAGAAGTAGATTGAAATTTCAGTAACCTGGCCAGAGGGCTAGGCCTTGGAAGATCCACAAGGAGGTGACTAATAGGAGGAGATGAACCATGGGGAGCTCCAGCAACCATGTAGACAGCAACAAAAGGGGTGCCAACTGATGACTCACTTCTGTTCATAATCATAGATGCTGACTTTTGTTTTTGCCAGTGGGTGCTTTTGAAGAGGTGGCACTCTGCCAGGTTTGGGGGAGGCTATATTCAGCATACTGTTACACTTCTTTAATATTCTAGTTTTTCAATGTGTTTATCATTTGTATCTTTAGTATTTTAATAATGATTCAGTTGTTATGAACTTCATAATTACATTATCACGAATCACAGTGTATTAAAATCATTGCCATCACCTACAAACTGTATTCACTAACATCCCAGATTAAAGACATTCTGTCTCGCTGTAGCTTTCTGAATGGAACTATCAGCAATTTTATTTACATCTAGGTTCCCTGGTACTATTTTGATGCCTGTTAAGAACAGCTACATTATTCAATTGCATCTGTTCCTTTGATGAATGAGAATTCCACAATTCAGGATGATACAGGCATAGTGAGAAAGATTTTTTATGCATTTGCTATATTCTGGAAATATAGTGTTTCCAGTGTACTGCAAAGGACTAACATCTCTTTCTTGATGGGTATCAGTTATTTAGATATCATCATTTTGTATGTATATTTGGGATTATATTTTGCTATGTGTATTACTTTACATTTAACATTGAATTTCATCTGTCATTTTATTGACAAGTCACCCAGTTTTGTGAGATGCATTTGTAACTTTAAGCAGTCTGTTGTGGACTTAATTATCTTGAGTAATTTTGTATCGTCTGCATACTTTGCCACCCCACTGCTTACCCCGTTTTGTAGATCTTTTATGAATACCTTGAAAAGCTCTGATCCCAGACCAGTACAGGTCCCTGGAGAGATCCCTCTATTTACTTCTCTCCGTTCTGAAAATGGGTAATTTATTCCTACCCTTTGTTTCCTTACTTTTAACTGGAATACCTGGGAATGCTTTCAGAATTGTTTAACAATCCTCATTTTAGTTTAATGACAAGCCTTTTATTAGCTTAATCACTCTGTCTCTGTTTATAAACAAATTCCCTACCCCAGGAGCAGAAGTTGTGAGCAGCACAGAACTCACCACATTCCACACTCAGAATCAGGCTTCTGGGTGCTGAACATCCACTTTTTTCCCCATGGGTGCTAGAGGCTCAGAATGCCCATGGATTTGGCCCTCATATCTATAGTCCAGACTGAAGTAGACACTGGCATGGTTGGTGAAAAGGGTGCTGCTAGCACCGAGTATATATCCCAGTATGTATGGGTGCTGGAAGCAGTGTTGATCCTGAAGTTGGCAATGACACTGAGGTTACTGACAGTGCCAAGTGGAGGGTGGTGACCACCATGGTAACACCGATGGCACCAATAGGAGGGGTGCTGAACTAGGCAAGTTCCCAATGTCAAGGAGATCCTCTACGCCAAGCTAGGCATCAACTCCACTTCCACTGATTATGGAAGGGAAATATCTCCATGCTGTGCCAACAGACCCACAGGTTCAACAGCCTGTTTAGCCAACAGGGTTATAAACAATGCAGTCCTGGAAAAGTCCTGTCTTAAGGAAAGTTAGGGACAGAAAGGCAAAGAAGGTCCATTGCTGCCTGGCACACTGCTGGCTGAGAAACAGTCAGTGTCAGCGCTGTCCTCCTTGGTATGTCCTCATTGGTACTGGACTCAAAGGACACCCTGGGGCCAGAACTGAAGTTGCTGGTACCAGTCTCTAACCTCCCTGCATGGTACAAGAGAGCCGTTGATAGGATCTGCTCCAGCCCACGTACCTGCATTCAAACCATGCTAGTCTGCGTCCCTTCTGGAGGAGACAGACAAGGGCCCACATGACCTGGCGCAGCCTCAATGTGTCTTATGAAATCTTCTCCTGGGCACACTCGATGGGGAGTAATTCCTCCATCTCCTTGGAGAGGTACCAGCACCAGAATGTGAAACAGCAGTGCTCTCAGAATTCATGGGCAATGTAAGCCACAGCGCCAAAGCAGGCTACATTGCCTGTTCAAGCAGGTGCTGCTTTCGACTAAGATCCCTTGCCACCTCTGTCCATTTTCTGAACAACTTGCAAATCAGACACTGCTCCATGACATGGACTTTGCCTGAGCACAGCAAACACTATGGCTGCGTCTAGACTGGCATGATTTTCCGCAAATGCTTTTAACGGAAAAGTTTTTCCATTAAAAGTATTTGCGGAAAAGAGCGTCTAGATTGGCACAGACGCTTTTGCGCAAAAGCACTTTTTGTGGAAAAGCATCCGTGCCACTCTAGACGTGGTTTTGCGCAAGAAAGCCCCGATCTCCATTTTCGCCATTGGGGCTTTTTTGCGCAAAACAGTCCTCCCCTGTCTACACTGGCCCTCTTGTGCAAATACATTTGCGCAAGAGGGCTTTTTCCGAATGGGAGCATCATAGTATTTGCGCAAGAACACTGACGATCATACATTAGATCGTCAGTGTTCTTGCGCAAATTCAAGCGGCCAGTCTTGACAGCTGGCAAGTTTTTCTGCAAAAAGCAGCCGCTTTTGAGGAAAAACTTGCCAGTCTAGACACAGCCTATGTGTTTAAATTGTTGGAGATCACTCCCCCCCTCCCTCCCCCGCCTTCCGCCCACAATGGACAATGTTTATACCCTTGGGTCAGGGCATCACCAACAAAATATTTGAACTAAAGCCGACTAACACTCGTTTTAACAAATACTAGTACTAATGAACTATATACAAGTAGAAAAAATCACTAAGAACTAGAGAGGTGATGAAGTTAGAGACTACACAAAGTTCTGACTGGTAAAGAGAGCTGAGGTAGGAAGAAGGAATTGAGGGGCATTGAGGTAGCTCACATATAGCCAAGAAGGGCTATTACCACGAGGCCACCTCTGGATATTGGTAGGCAAAATTCTCTGGTTTCAGTGTGCTGGGTGCACATGCACTGAAGTGGAATACATGGATTCATTTATTTGAAGAAGACACTTTTAGTGCACAAGAGTGGAACTGATGGCTAGTAATTAACTAAAATACTGTTTTTATCAAGTTTTTATGTTTATCTTTATGTCCAACATAGCAGTTAACCTTCACTAAAAGGTTGTTCTTATAGTTATTTAACAAAAAGTAATTATCTTAAGTGGCCTGACAATAGCAGGAGAGCAATGTGATACTTCATGGGACATCAGCATTCAACACAGATCCCAGGATGTGTCTAGACTACAGGGTTTTTTCAGAAAAAAGTTGCCTTTTTTTCCAAAAAACTTCACCTGCGTCTAGACTGCAGCCTTGTTCTTTCGAAAGTAAATCAAAAGAACGCAGCAGTTTTTTCGATCGTGGTAAACCTCAATTTACGAGGAATAATGCCTTTTTTCAAAAGTACTCTTTCGAAAAAAGGCGCTATTGAATGCAAACTGTGGTTTTTCGAAAGAGAACGTCTAGACTCTCTTTCAAAAAAGTGGCTTGCTTTTTCGAAAAATCTGCTTGTAGTCTAGATACTCTCTTTTGAAAGAAGCTTTTTCGAAAGAGGCTTGTAGTCTAGACGTAGCCTCAGTCCTTCACTTCTGGGACAATAGAAACTAGGCAAGCTGAGGAAAAAGTGGGCTCATGGGCTCAGTCTTTAGAAGATGTGAATGCACTGTGGCTCTTCAGCTATCTTTCTATTTGGATTCATTGCCTGAAGTAAGCCACCTCTATCTCCAACACATTCCAATACGAATATTGGTCAGATATAGTAGGTATTTGGAACATACAGGGAATACAATAAATGTCATTAACTTGAAAGTATTATGAACTATATTTCAGACATTAGCTATTAAGGCAATATGATTACAAGAGACCAGAGTGGATTCATAATATTTTGAAATTCCCAATCGTCCTCCCTGAGTGCAACTGAGGGAGTTGGCAAATGTCATTGCAAAGCCTTTGTCCATTATCTTTGAAAACTCATTGAGATTGAGAGAGATCCCAGATGATTGGAAAAAGGCAAATGTAGTGCCCATCTTTAAAAAAAGGGAAGAGGGACAATCCAGGGAACTACAGACCAGTCAGCCTTACCTCACTCCCTGGAAAAATCATGGAGGGGATCCTCAAGGAAGCTATTTTGAAACACTTGGAAGAGGGGAAAGTGATCAGGAATAGTCAACATGGATTCACGAAGGGCAAGTCATGCCTGACCATTCTGATTAGCTTCTATGATGAGCTAACTGGCTTTGTGGATATGGGAAAGACGGTGGATGTGATATACCTTGACTTTAGCAAAGTTTTTGATACAGTCTCCTACAATATTCTTGCCAGCAAGTTAAGGAAGTATGGATTGGACAAATGGACTGTAAGATGGACAGAAAGCTGACTAGATTGCTGGGGCCAATGGATAGTGCTCAACGGCTCGATGTCAGGTTGGTGGTCGGTTTCTAGCGGAGTGCCCCAAGGATCGGTTCTAGGGCCGGTTTTGTTCAACATCTTTATTAATGACCTGGATAAAGGGGATGGATTGCACCCTCAGCAAGTTTGTGGATGACACTAAGCTAGGGGGAGAGGCAGATATGTTGGAGGGCAGGGATAGGGTTCAGAGCGATCTAGACAGATTAAGAGGATTGGGCCAAAAGACATCTGATGAGGTTCAACAAGGACAAATGTAGAGTCCTGCACTTGGGACGGAAAAATCCCAAGCATTGTTGCAGGCTGGGGACCGAATGGCTAAGTAGCAGTTCTGCAGAAAAGGACCTGGGGGTTACAGTGGATGAGAAGCTGGATATGAGTCAACAGTGTGCCCTTGTAGCCAAGAAGGCTAACATCATATTTGGGTGCATTAGGAAGAGCATTGACAGCCCTTGGAGCCAAAGAAGGTGAATGGAATATTAGGTTGCATTAGGAGGAGCACTACCAGCAGATCTAGAGAAGTGATTATTCCCCTTATTTTGGCACTGGTGAGGGCACATCTGGAATACTGCATCCAGTTCTGGGCCCCCCACTACAGAAAGGATGTGGACACATTGGAGAGGATCCAGCGGAGGGCAACCAAAATGATTAGATTGCCGGGCCCAACGGGTAGTGCTCAATGGCTCGATGTCAGGTTGGCAGTCAGTTTCTAGAGGAGTGGATGTGGATGCATTGGAGAGGGTCCAGCGGAGGGCAACTAAAATGATTAGGGGGCTGGAGCACATGACCTATGAGGAGAGACTGAGGGATTTGGGCTTATTTAGTCTGCAGAAGAGAAGAGTGAGGAGGGGATTTGATAGCAGCCTTCAACTTCCTGAAGGGGGGTTCCAAAGAGGATGGAGAGAGGCTGTTCTCAGTAGTGACAGATGACAGAACAAGGAGTCTCAAGTAACTGCGGGGGAGGTCTAGTTTGGATACTAGGAAAAACTATTTCACTAGGAGGGTGAGGAAGTACTGGAATGGGCTACCTAGGGAGGTGGTGGAATTTCCATCCCTAGATGTTTTTAAGTCTCGACCTGACAAAGATCTGGCTGGGTTGATTTAGTTGGGATTGGTCCTGCTTTGGGCAGGGGGCTGGACTCGATGACCTCCTGAGGTCTCTTCCAGCTCTATGTTTCTATGAACTAGTGAAGCCAAATGATTTGAGGGTGCTCTGGTAGGAGGCTCCCAATTCCACAGAGGTTTCAACTACCTAAATCAGGGAAGTGCCAGGATACAGTATATGATTAAAACAAAACACCATGACCATAAAATGAAATACTGATGGGCAACAAGATAAATAAGACTTATAATTCTAAACACCTTACTTACACCACAATTAGTACAATGTTGGTGCCTCTGATAATCATTTTGAGAGAAAAAAGAACTCTGTTATAGCTATAATGTGCTATTTATTATAAATCCCCCCAAAATAAGTGCATGAACTTTATCAGAGTTCTCAGATTTATCTACAAGTAAAATAGTTCCCAAAGTAACACATATAAGGGGAATAAAACTCAAGAGTGGCATGCTGCAGAGAACACCTCTTTTCAGAGATCTAATTATTATATATCTCCATTGTTATATTAAGTGTATCTCAATTATAATTAAGTCGTATGTATTTTATGGTGAATATACTTTTAAATCTCTTAACAAACTTGAACATAGATTTTAAGGTCCAAAACTTTACAGCTACATGCATACTTTTTGCATACACAACCTAATTATATATTATTTATTAATTATTATTATTATTTCCAGTACTACTCACAATAAACTACATTCAGTACAACATAAAATGGGTAGCCCTTGCTCTGCGGAGCTTACGTTGTTTAAAAGATATTTTAAATATCTGGGAAAAACTTTTCATGTTTACATATAAACGTTAATGCTACATTGCTTTTGCACAGCAGCACCTCAGGAAAGAGGAATCTGGAGTAGGAGCCATTACTATGAGGTTATTTCTACAGGTGATTCCGCTGCTTGTGTACACTGAGCTTATGTGAGTAAAAATAGAAGTGTAGTCGCAGTAGCATGAGTAATGACTGCAGATGCACAGCTGAGCCATGCTGAGTACATACTCATCAATACCTGAGAGCTAGCATAAATATCTGTACATGAGCAGACCGCCTAACTTGTAGGGTGGACCACAGTCTAAGAGCTGGCTCCTTCTTGCTCTAAGGCATGTGCCAACTGTAGATAGCTCCTCCCCCAACCTTCACCATGAAAATGCAGCTCTGCAGGTATGCACAGTTGGGGACATGGACTCACTCCATACCTATCTTTGGCGATGGAAGTAGCAGAACCCCAGAGCCTGCTTTCCACCTGGTCCCACTCTGGGCTCATATAAAAAATGTGTTTAATTTATGCAGGGGGGAAGGGCATTAATTATAAAACAAAAAAATCATATAATTATGCATATTCCCAATGAACCAGTCTCACATATGGTCAGCTTTGGCATTGATGATACTCTTGGCTGCTTCTGGACAGTTTGAAAATCATTAGTGGCTTACCCTCTTTAACACTGCCTACATCAGTGAAGAACAGGCATAGTACTGCAGAGGTCCACAGACCCTACCTGCTCTTGACACACTGAGTGGTACAAATAAGTTGGCTCTCACAAAACAATCCAACCTTATATGTATATCTTTACATAATGTTGGTTGCCTATATAGTTACACAAAAAGCTACACTAAAAGAACATTGTTAAGGTTAGAGTGAAGCGTTAACAAGTTAGGAAGTGCCAGGGTACTTGTGCAAGCTCAAGCTCCCCCTTGTACATATGCATTATAATTAAGGATACGTTTTAGTCACAGACATTTTTAGTAAAAGTGATGTGCAAGTCACAGGCAGCAAACAAAAATTCATGGCCCATGTCCAGTTCAAGACTCGTACTATACACCTGACTAAATTTTGGCTTCTCTCAGAAGGGGCAGGAGTGGCTCGGTGGTGCCATGGATACTTGGGGGTTGGGGTGCTGAGATGCCGCAGGCGCTGGGGCGGAGATGGCAGCACATGACCCAGAACCCCTGCTTCTGCTGGGGAGGTAGGTTTGGTGGGGATGCATGCTTTTTTCCTGATTCTGCACAGCTCCTCAGAAGCAGTGACATGTCCCTCTGACCCTGTGCACCGGTTCTGCAGCACCCATTGGCTGGGGGCTGCAGGGGCGGTGTCTTCAGGTAGGGACAGCTCGCTGAGCTACTTGGCTGTGCCTCCACCTAGGAGCCAAGAGAGTGACATGTCACTGTTTCCAGGGAGCCACCAATCACCCATGCTTCCTCTCACACTCCAGCCCCCTGCCACAGCTCTGAGCACCCTTCCACACCCAAACTCCTGAAACTGCGGGGGGAGGGGGGGTAATCGCCCAAGACTGCTCCAGAAGTGGCCAGACTGCCCCCAGGATCTGACCAAACTGCTTAGGTGGCCCGTGGGCCAGGCATACTGGTCACTGCAGAAGTCACAGAGATCCCAGAAAATCTTGGAATCTGTGATTTCTGTGACCTCTATGACAGAGAAACACAGCCTTAATTACGATACAATCTTTAATTGAAGGATCACATGCTATTTTTTCCACAGAAACCTGCCTCTTTCAGTGGATAAGTTGGATGCTGCTCATTTAATAAGCAGCTATTCAATGTTTTCTTTCTTTCCCATTGTTCAAAGTGTGTGGCCCCATGCCTTGTTTATCATACAGTATTCAAACTTTAATCTGAAGGTAAAATTATTATTTTCCACAAGGGCTTTTCTATAGTGCTCATCACTACTGGATCTAATGCTACACAAACATGTATTCATTTATTTCCATTTTATATATAGAGAAGTAAGGCACAGACAGATCAAGGTAAAAAAATTCACTAATTTTAGCACTTAATTTGAAATCCCTAAAACCTGATTTTTCAGAGTATTTAGAATTATATAGCATTTTATATATTCAATTCACGCTTCCCATTTACTTTAATTGCAGTTGTGAGTTCTCAACACTTCTGCAAATCAGATTTCAGGTTTTCAATCTGGGCACCCAGAATATAAAGAACATGCAATTAGGGAACACTTGTGAAAAGTCTGGTTCAAGTGACTTGACTAACATCAGATACAAACTCTGGCTGAGGCTACACAATCTTTCTTTTCTACACAATCCTGATTCATGCCCAGAACAGTTTCATTCTGTGCACTGAATAAGACAGGATTCAAGAACATAAGATCAAACTATCTCACTGCATAGGACAGACAAGAAGTATGGCAGGAAACCACCCTGACTTAACCAGGAGATCTTCAATTATCTGAAACTCAAGAAAGAGTCTCACAAAAAGTGGAAATTAGATAAAAAAACAAAGAATGGATATAAACAAACAATCCACGCATGTAAGGACACATTTAGAAAGGCTAAGACACAAAATAGGATTAAAACGAGCATACTGAGCAATATTTGTTAAGATTTTCTTCGAAATAAAAATTTTAAAGCCCATCTATCCCATCACTCCTCCTTGCTTTACTTCCATTTCTAGGTTTTCAAGAATCTGTGACCTACTCTGAATGTCTGGCTTCTTTGTTCTTCAGGGATTTTGGTTGTTTTCTTAAAAATTACTGAATTCTGGGACACTGAGACTCCAAAGATAATACTAAGCCCCCAAGGGTAGTGTATTATGTTTTGTACCAGGGAGAAATTGGCAACATTGGAAGTGTCAAGTAACACTGGTAATTAAGTTCTATAAAAACAATACTTTATTTAACAGTTTTAACTGCTCCTCGTAATCTGTTCTTTTTCCTTCATCAAGTAAAATATATTTTTGCAACGACCATTTCACTTTACTTTGTATATACACATAGCTACAGCCAAAGTTATTGACCTGCCTGTCTAAGCCCCTTCATTCTTTGTTGGTGGTGTGAAGAATTGATGTGTTTAATTTTCTTGAGGAATAATGTCCCCAACTGATCCAATGTAACAGTGTAAGAACTTCCATGTAATTAATCGGGAACTCAAATTATAAACAGCTGTGTCTATAGTAAAAATGTAATGAGTACTTAAGAGAGTTATCTAATACACAGTCATATTCCCCAATATCTATCAGTTATATTGAACATTTCTGGGAATACTGTACTCATTAACATTTGGACAGTCAAGGTTGTATTGTATTAAACAAGGGCATTTTCCCTTCCTGTCTGTCCAATCAATTTATTTAGTTTTAAAGGATTTTTTTAAACAAGGATATCTGCATTCCCTAAGTTTAACTACTCAACTGACTAAATCTTAGAAGCATGATTCAAGTTGTTCTAAACTGTACAGACTAGCAGGAAAGGGCATTCCCACAGTTGATTCTCATTTCCATTATTTTATTAACCCTTTCACATTCAACACTGGGATTTTCTGGTGCGGAGTTATTGCTAATAATCAAAAATTACTAAAACAAAGGAAGTAGACAAGAAAATTACAAGCTTCAGGGAATTTATAATAGCTTTTCAATAAGCAGTTTTATGAAAGATTAGCTTGCTGATGTTCATAACTGCAGGATTCCTAGTGAAATTGCTAGAAATGCAGCAAGAATAGCCTTTGCAATTTAAGACAAATGGTACTATTATTTACACAACAGAAGGCAGACATGAGTTTCTTTTGTTTAGTAGCAATAAGCTTAATAGTGTCAACATGAGATATGCAGCACTCTGACTAGAAGAGCATCTGTATTTTGAATTTGGATAGCTTGATATATAAACAAATTAGGGCTCTTTTCAATGTTTGTGGCATTATACACTAGTGTCAAATTCACATAACACAAGTAGATTCACTAATAATTGGTTTAGCACAAGTATATATATTCAGTGAACAGGGAAGTTAAATATAATCAGCTAAAGATAAATGAACAAATCTGAAACTTGCATAGTAAAAAGCAGTTCAAGATGTACACTAGCAATTGTATGAAAGAAAGACATCATCAGGATTGAACTTCACATTACACACAATCTGGAAAACTGTTTAATTTTTAGAACAACTTAGGTCAACATCATCACAGTTTTAGAAGTCATTAACAGTGAACCTATACAATCTTCCAATTATATTTAAAAATATCTCTTCATGAACAGAATAGTGTGCAATTTAGCATGACAATGATACATGTGCATTTGATAAGACACAATTCAAACCATACCACATTTTACTTACTGAAACAATATTTAACTTTTATCTTCCTTTTTTCAACAATAATGTTGATCATTTCCTGCAAATGTGTTAAGGGATCCCAAGTACATGGGTTACTCTCAGTAAAAAAAAAAATAAAGCAAAAACTAGAATGTGATTTCTTTTCTTTCTGTTAGAGCAGAGATTCAGTACAAAAGCTACTAGTTAAGACACATGGCTTGGCCAGGGAATTTCACACTTCATAATCTATGTAAAAGAAAAGAAAAAATGCCCACAGCAATGACAGGGGGTTACAATGAACACATTCAGTGCCCTAATTTTGGAGTTTTCTTCTCTAGATGTGGAAAAAATTCTATTGATTTTAGTGGATGTAACACAGATCCCTGTGTAAGGAACTGACAGAAATGTTCCTTTTGTCTGCCAGGAAAACATAAAAGATTGAGAATCTGTTTTTTCCTAGCTGACTGGTCATTTTCTGAGGTCAACCAGGGAGCATGATATATGGTAGCCATTTCTTCATAACTCTTCTAGTGTTGATAAGGAAGGTAGAGGCAAATGACTTGTATAATACTCCTCTGATTTATCTGATCCTTATAATTAACAGAATTAGTACACAACTGGTTATGCAGGATATAAAAAAATAAAAAATTCTCCAATGTGTGGCGCATAATATTACAAATTAGTTCTTAAATTGCTTGTGCCACATTTTTTTGTAACCAGTATTTCAGTTCAAACAAGCAAATGTTTTGCACAGGCAAGCTTTTTCTTTTTACTTTGTTGGTTTTGGCAAAGGCCACATTTACAAGAGGAAATAAAAATTACATTACTCAGGAAGGAAGCTAATGAGTTTCCCCTCCCCCATATGCCATTAGACACTTCCTGAATGAAGAAGCACATTAGTATAAAGAAAGATGGTACATAAGAAACCAAAAAAAAAAAAAAAACCCCAAAAAAACCAGACCCTGTTTTCTGATTAAAACTATGTAATCATAGCTATTTGAGATGAAAAAAGCATGTTAGGTCAGCTAGTCTAATGCAACACTGCTCCTTACAATATTCATGAATGCTTTGTCCATTCTAGTTTAAATGACTCAAGCACTGACGTTTTCTTCACTTCCTCTGGGAGATTATTCCAAAGTATAATAAATATATTTGTTAAAAGAGTTTTTCAAAATATTTAGCTTTAAGTTTCCTCTCTTCATTTTCTTTATTACTCCTCATCTGAGCTACAGAGTATTTAACAGAGGCCCATTTTCTTTGAGAAACCCAAAAGCTACAAAAAACAAACAAACAAAACAAAACAAAACAAAACAAAAACACCCCAAAAAACCCCAGAGGTTCAAAGACGGGGTAACAAAATAATCTTGGCATGTCTTTAACATCCAGCATTGCACAACTTTAAAAAACTGCATTTACACTTTTAGTGCTATTCATTCAAATATATTAATGGCAATCACTCACTTATGTAACAAAAATATTAACTGAAAATCAGTTTTGCACATAGCTAATCTGTGTAATCTCATATTTCTTCTGATTTACTTTCATCCTCCCCATCATCCTCTCCTTCCTATGCATTTTACACCAACTCCTTCCATTCAATCTAAATTTAGGGTGTCAGCCTGTAAGGAGTTGGAAGTAATTTTTGAAGTCAAAGGGATTACTAACATTAAAGCCACTCATGTGCTTACATCTTTACAGGACAGGGCTCATACTTTTTTGAGTTCTCTAAATCAGGGGCTGTTTCTCTTTCACCAGTGCTCTGATCTAGCAAAAATATGCCCATATATATCTTTACTCACATGAGTAAACATAAGTTTACTGACTACTTGCATGAGACTATTCTTGTGAGCAAAGTTATTCCCATCAGCACATGTTTGCAGAATCAGAGCCTATTTATTGTACAGTATCTAGCACCATGTGGATCTACTCATAACTGGGGCAAATCATGTGACAATATTTCTTATTTTATTCTTCCAGATTTTTCTGAAAGACTTTGGGAGTACAACACATTTCTTTCCTTTGGCCTGTTATTTGATTTCTTTTATTGCCCCTTGTTTTCCTCTCTCTGACATAATGTCCATTTCCCCCACCTTCCACATCTCAGCTCCTCCCATTGCATGTTCCATCCTTCTATCCTCCTGCTTCTCATCTTCTCCCTATCCAGATTAGCTTTCTAGATTTAGTTTGAAACTAAAAGGCTGAATCAGACATTAGGGAGCTCTTCATCTTCTGAGTCATCATCTTATTTTTTTTCAAAAGGGGAGAAATGCCCCCTTTTCTATGGTATTGATGCTGTCTGCAGGCATTGTACCCAAGCAGCTGATAGTTCTCATACTAAAATAAGAAGTTAAAAAAAGAGGTGCCAGCTGCTCAGCACAGTTTCCTAGTGGTACTTTGGTGTTCTTTTGCCATTCCTTTATAGTTAAAGAGCTGACTCAGAAATACTTCACAATGTTTGATTTAGTTTTACTTGTAAATTATAGCTACGAAACTAGAAAAATATTAGGGAAAATAAGATTTTTCTTTAATTTGCATAATTTTAAATGCAGAACTTTTTATTGGTATTACAATACATACATCATTTTAGTGTTGATATCAAATAGGGCCATTCCATATTCACAGAAAAAGATTTCAGAGTGTGTTTCATTCTGGCATCTCACCATTTCAAGAGTAGGTGAGGAATGTAGCTTTTTAGTCTTCCAAGGAAACTAAGACATAGAGCTATGCCCTATTGTGTCTTAATGCTTAATTATAATGCCTTGTTTTTTAAAGAGAAATCACACTGTGTCTGTACTGTCTTTAAAGAAATGAATTCATCATTTAATGTTAATTGAGCAAATGCCTATGCTCCTCATTCAAGCAAAACAATTCATTACATCTGCTAATATAAAATGCAGAAAAGCAGAGGCAAGATAAATAAACCCTTAGCTTTTTCAAATTTGTTATTCAATATAAGGCCTTGCCTACCCAGGGGGATAATGCAATCTGTGGGTGTGTTTCCAAAGTGGAGTAACATGTTGCACATTAATTGGTCTGTGTAGATCAGGGATGAGCAACCAGGAATAGTGGGTGGGACTCATTAGTGGCCCTTCTTCATCTCAGTGAGCTGCAGCAGCCTGTGGCCCACTGGGGTTCCACCTGCAGCCCTGTGGTTCCCCTGTCTGCCCCTACCCCCACACGCCTCTTGCGCACCAGGGCACTGGAGCCCTGCACTTACCTCCTCCTTCCCCTCCCTCCCAGCACTTTTGGAGCACACAAATTGCCTGATTCACGCTCTGTCCCCACTCGTCTCCCTTCCTCCCTCCCTCCCACAGCTGGAATGCTGCAAACAGTTGCGGTGGAGTCCCAGGTGGCCAAATGCAGCCTGCCACTGATCTAGGTCCTGCTGGTATGCAACAGAGCAGCAGTTCTCAGTGGGTCAGGGCTCCAGAGTGGGTTACAACCTTGTTTTAATGGGGTCGCCAGGCACTAAACTTGCTAGGGCCCAGGGTGAAACCTCAAATCCTATCATCTGGGTTTGAAATCAAAGCCTGAGCCCACGCCCAGGATTCAGGTTATAGGGCCCCCAAGAAGGGTGGAAGCCCTTGCTCTTTGCGCCCTCCCACCCCGACCTGGGGAGCTGAGGCTCAGACAGGCTCAAGTTTCAGCCACCCCTTCCTAGATCATGAGGTAATTTTTGTTGTTAGAAGGGGATTATAATGCAATATAAGTTTGAGAGACTTGCACTAGTCTATTGCCTTTTGCCTTTAAAGTGGTATTGTTTCAATCAGTATTACATTAAAGCACACCAGCAGGCCTACATAGACCAATTAGGGAAGTGTTTCTCAACCAGTGGTACGAGTACCCTTAGAGGTACTCGAGAGAAGTCTGGGGGGGCAACTGAAATTTGGAGAAAACTGAATTTTTGTTTTAAGTTTTATAGCGCTTTATTATTTTTGTACTTTTTGCACCCAAAAATGTCATGCCTGCTCAGCTACGATTAAGTTGTTTAAACAAATGTGTTTCAATGGTAGAAAAAAAAATTGTGTGTCTGAAAACTGTAGGTACTGGGGGTACTTACAATTTTTTTTAAAAAAAGGAGTCCTTCATAAAAAAAAAGATTGAGAAACACTGAACTAGGGTATGTTTACACGGCAGGGCTTAATGCAAAATAAACTATGCAAACTGAGATACATCAATTGCAAAGCTTATTTCGAAATAGCTTATTTTGAAATTTGGAGCATCTACACAGCACTCATTTTGAAACAGAGCACTCTTCCCCCGACTTCCCTTACTCCTCATACAATGAGGGTTACAGTAATCGGAGTAAGAAGTCCTCCAGCATGACAGTATTTTGACATTATTTTGAAATAACTGCCTGCTGTGTAGACACAGACTAAGTTATTTTGAAATAACTCTAGTTATTTCGAAATAATGTTGCTGTGTAGACGTACCCCTAGTGATCAACATATAGTATGTACTTTAGAAATCTCACCCCCATATTGTGCATTACCCCTCCATGTACACAAGCTCCAAAATCAGCTGCTTTTCATAGCTGAAACCAAAAGCCTTTGGCTACAAATGATTGTGGATATACCTAAGTGGTGTTTTAACAAAAAAACAAGCTTAAATTATTGAAGAAAATTATTCCACCAAATAGACATGTTTGGACTGAGGCCAAACCTACAAGTCACTTTAAACCAGATTTTGTTTACAATGACCCTCCCTAAGTGGGAGCATTTCAAACTAAAATGCTTTCAGATATAATAATGTGAATGGAAAGTCTCAATAAACCACTCTTCACCAACATAAAATTTACATAAACGAAGTATACATTCTTTCATTTAGCTTACTCCATCCAAATTCTTAAGTTATAAGAAGCAATTCTTAAAACATAATAGTTAATTAATTCTATAAAAATTAGCATATTTACTATAGTTTCTCTACAGTAGTTGTACCTAGGAATTAATGATATCTTAAAGTACTAAAGCCAATTTTTCAAAAGTGGCCAATTGAATTATACTTGCAATACTCATATTACACACAGAATTGTACAATTTGCCAGCCTGGTGTTTGGAAATACCTGTTTAATTTCCACTTTTATATTCTTTGCTTTGCACATTGCTTGATATTAAACATCTGCAATATTAACTACTCACTATAGTTATACAACTTCTCTCATATAATTCCATACAATTGAAACATCTATAACTTTACATGCCATAATACACTTGTCATTATCCAAAATTAATACCTCTTGTTTTTATTTCTCTTTGGCAACCATGTCTGAAAATTAGTGAGGGAGAACCTAGGCTAGTGAATAAATCCCAGCAAAATGGACCAAATGTAATACTGGGATAACAAAGCAACTAAATATAACCTCTGTATTTCTAGATTAGCTTTTGTTTCCAGTAGAGCCACAGTAATAAGGCACTGCTGCCAAGGCACAATCATGCGTTCCTGCATCTTGTTTAAAATCTCTGGACTGTAATGGTGCATCTATACAGCAGGGCTTAACTTGAAATAAGCTACACAAATTGAGGTATGTCAATTGCGTAGCTTATTTCGAAATAGCTTATTTCTAAATTGGGAGCATCTAGGCAGCATTTATTTTGAAATAGAGCACTCTTCCCCCGATTTCCCTTACACTGCAATGAGGGTTACAGGAGTTGGAGTAAGAAGTCCTCCAGCTTGACAGTATTTCGACATTATTTTGAAATAACTACCTGCTGTGTAGACGCAGACTAAGTTATTTTGAAATAACGCAAGTTATTTTGAAATAATGTTGCTGTGTAGATGTACCCTAACTGAACTGGGTGACTAAGGGCCATGTGATGGTAATATAAAGGTAGCCCCTCCGATAGGATAGGCTGCTGAATCTTATAGGAGAAGGAAACTTGTAGGGGGCAAGAAAGGTCTCTGGTAGGAAGCTTGTCAGTATTTATGCAGTTCCTGGTGAAGAGGGAACCAGGTAGTGTCCTCCAGAAAGCAAGAAATAAAGAGAGATTCCACAGTGATACATAGGAGAAACAGGAAGACCACAACTGGAGTCCTAAGATAAGTGCTCAAGAGACTGAGAGGAACTGTAGGTTAAAGGAGTTTGTTGAAAACACACATTCGTCTGGAAAGAGCAAAGGACCTGCCTGGCTTGTGTTTTTGTTATGGCCTATAAACCAGACAATTGTCTGCACTGCAATTAGTCTCCTGTGGCTTGCCAGTTCTAGGTGACATGGGTTCATGGGGTTTGTGAGACTTTTTCACAACAGTGTAGACTTCCAGGCCCAGGCTAAAACCTGGGCTTTAGGACTATGTAAGTGGGAGGGTCCCATAGGTCAGGCTGAAACCCAAGCCTGGAAGTCTACACTGAAATTAAGCAACCCCTCAGCCTGAGTCCCACAAGTCCAAGTCAGCTGGCACAGGCAAGCTGCGGGTTTTTAATTGTAGTGTCTATAGTCATATCCCAAGAAGAGACATATTATTTGAATGCCTGTGTGGGTACATGACAAATGGAAATGAAGGGACCACTCCAGAAGTAAACTGGAGGCAGAAGTAAATATATTAATACATTTGCATCTAAGAGACCCCAGGCTTTAGAGTATAAGCTTTCTTTCAAATCTGCAGGGTGGAAGGAGCTAAAAGATAAATGCCTTGAAATAGAGAAGGGATGAACAGGGGTTAGCTTACTGCCCTTTTCCAAGTGGTTAATAATGCATCGCCGAGGGATCCCTTGCCGACCCCAGCTCTGGAGCAAAAAAGGTGACACTTCCTGTTGGTGGTTGTTGCAAACAGATCCACTAGGGGCGTTCCCCATCTGTGGAAAATCTTCTGAAGCATGTCCTGTCTTATTTCCCACTTTGTGGTCTATGGGGAAGCGCCTGCTGAGGGAGTCGGCAATGACATTGGCTGTGCCAGGTAAGTAGGATGCTGTTATGGTGATGTTGTCCTGTATGCACCAATTCCAGGACCGTACCGCTTCGGCGCATAGGGAGCGTGATCTTGCTCCTCCCTGCCTGTTTATATAATACATGGTTGCTACGCTGTCTGTCAGCACCCTGACTGTCTTGTCCCTTAAGTGTGGGAGGAAATGTCTGCATGCTAGAAAGATCGCTCGCAGTTCCAATTGGTTGATGTGAAGATGTCTCTCGGTGTGAGACCACCGTCCTTGTATACGTTCCTTGCCCATGTGAGCACCCCATACGATGAGCAAAGCATCTGACGTTAACTGAATGGATGGGTGAGACTGGTGAAACGGTACTCCCGTCAAGATGTTTGATGCATTCTTCCACCATTGCAGGGACATGTGCACATGTGATGGAGGAGAAACTAACTTGTGGATGTTGTGTCTTGCGGGGACATACACAGTTGCCAGCCAGTGCTGCAGATTTCTCAGATGGAGGCCTGCATGAGGGACGACAAAGGTGGCTGCGGCCATGTGGCCCAGCAGATGTAGGCAGGTATGGACTGAGATTGTTGGGGTCTTGCTGAGTAGACTGACCAGGTCTTTTATTGCCTGGAATCTGTCTATGGGTAGGTACGCTTTTGCCGCACAGGAATTGAGAACTGCCCCTGTGAACTTACATTTTGCGTTGGAGTCAGAGTTGACTTTTGTTCGTTTACTATCAGTCCGAGAGAGTCGAACGCTTGTCTGACCATTGCGAGCATCTGCATTGTCTCTTCTCGTGATGTGCCCTTTATCAGACAGTCTTCCAGTTAAGGGAATATGATGACTCAGAGACGATGAAGGTGAGCGGCGACAACAGCGAGGGTCTTTGAAAATACCCTTGGAACCAAGGCCAGCCCAAATGGAAGGACGCAGTACTGAAAGTGCTCATTGTTTATGACAAAGCGCAGGAATCGTCTGTGCACAGGGTGTATGGCTATATGAAAATAGGCGTCTTGCAGGTCGAGGGCCGTGAACCAGTCATTGTTGTCTAGAGATGGAATGATTGTAGTCAGAGTTACCATTTTGAATCGCTGTTTTCTAAGATAACGATTTAACCGGCGTAGATCGAGAATGGGTCTCCAGCCCCCTGTTTTCTTCTGTATTAGGAAGTACCGCGAATAGAACCCTTTTCCCTTGAAGCACTCTGGGACCCTTTCTATCGCTCCGATGGATAACAGGTGATAGGCCTCTTGTCGTAAGAGGTTCTCGTGAGATGGGTCCCTGAAAAGGGACGGGGTAGGCGGGGTGGTAGGGGGAAGGGATGTGAATGGAATGGTGAGTCCAGATTTTATCATCTTCAATACCCATCTGTCTGATGTTATGGCGACCCATTGGTGGTAATATGGTCGCAGCCAGTGGTGGAATATGGGATTGGCGTCTCTGACCACAACAGGAATGTTTGGCGTGTCCCCGACGTGGGAGTCAAACCTGCTGCTTGGGTGTCACTGCGCTGTTCGCCCTAGATGGCTGAGGACATCTGCGCTGCGTCCTCTGTTTGGAACGGCTTTGGTCATACAGACGGTTTTGTTGTCTACGAAATTGGTAATCGTAACGTCTTTGGAATGGAAAATAACGCCTACGGCGGAAAGGTGGAACATACATCTCAAACGTGCGTAAGGTGGCTCGTGAATCTTTCCCCGTGTGGAGCACCTCATCCGTCTTCTCTGCGAACAGTTTAATCCTGTTGAATGGAAGGTCTTCGACCTTGCATTGCAGCTCTTTAGGTACGGCAGCTGTTGCGAGCCATGAAGCTCTTCTCATGGACACTTCTTATGGACCGTTGCTACTGTTCGCGCCGCTGTGTCGGCCACATCCATGGCAATCTGCAAATCTGCCCTGGCACATGCGTAACCCTCCTGTAGTATTGATCGGAGGAGCACCTTATCGGTCTCAGAAATTCTTTGAGCAATTTCTGTTAATTTCGTGATGTTACATGATTAGAAAGTAGAGCTGCGTAATTTGCAGTACGGAGGAGAAGTGTGGAGGAGGAGTACACTTTTAGTCCAAATATGTCTAGTCTCTTTGCGTCCTTGTCCGCTGCTGAGTTCCTTACTTGAGGGTTTTTTGCTCTTTGCAGAGCTGCATCCACCACCAATGAATTGGGTTGGGGGTGGGTAAAAAGAAACTCAGAGCCCTTTGATGATATGAAATATCTCTTCTCGGCTCGCTTACATGATGGAGTAGTGGAGTAGTGGAGGCCGGTGTGTTCCAGATTTCTGCAGCTGGCTCCAGAATCGCCTCATCTAGCGGTAATGCCACCCTAGATTGTTGTCTAGGGTGCAAATTCTTTAACAGCTTATACTGTTTTGCTTGTACCTCCGCTAATTGGACCTCCTGCGATTGTGCCACCCTCTTGAAGAGGTCTTGAAATTCTCAGGTATCATCCAGTGGCGAAGAGTCTGCTACAAAAACCGCGTCATCGGGAGAAGAAGACTGGATATCCTCTGGGGAAGCTGCAGGCGTCTGTTCGTCTGTGTCCGAGATTTGACCCTCTTCAGGTTCCGAAAGAATTGACACTGAGGGGGCGCTAGGAGGAGGTCTCGGTGACTGTGGCCTTTGACGAGCAGAGGCCTGTGGTGAGTGGAGCCTGTAAGAAGATGAATGGCAGCAGCAAGAGTGAAAATGAGACTGTGATCTGCCCTGTCTCTCAGAGGTGCGATAGTTCCTGTGGTAGCGATAGTCATACCCAAGAAATGATCTTCTGGAGGAATATCTGCTCCCACGTCTGCTACGGTATGATCTGGGAGGAGAATAACTTGGAGAACGAGATCTGCGTGGAGAAACTCGTCCATATCTATAGCAATGGTGAGAGCGGGATCATCGATGCAGCAACCGTGGAGTCCTATATGCGGAAGAGTAAGCTCCCCTTTCTGATGAAGGATATGGGGATGGGGAAGGCTCCGCTGAAAACACTGGTGAAGGAGACAGTGAGTGACCCCTAGGGATTGACTTCCTAGCTGCTTTTGTAGGAACTGATGGCAAGTGCTCACTTGCAGCTGAGAGGTCTCCCGCTGTGTTAGTATGGTTATCTTCCCCTGATAAAGTATGTGGGTCCGGGGAAGAAAGAAAAGGCTGTCTGCAGCCTCGGTGCCGATGCCTGAGCAGAGTGAGAGTGCGCTCTCGGTACTGAGCGGGGCAGCTCGCACGGCACTGGATGTGCTGCGGAACAGCTGTCCTGTAGCGGTGCCGGCTGTATCGTCGGCGCTGCCTCTGCGCCCCGTGGAGTGGGGGCCTCCCGGTGCCGCCTCTTGTCTGGTGCAGATGGTACACGCTCCTGCAGAGCCATAAGTGGCACCGTCTCAGTGGCCGCCATCAGTGCCGGCTCCGGCGCCGATCCTGGCAAGTCCCGCTGTTCCGGGGACGGCGCCTTCTCCGGCAGCATCGTTGGTGGCAAATGTGGTGAGGGTCACTTATTCCCCGAAGGGGCCGTAGCTCGCTTGTGCTCCGTATGAGGAGGGGAGGCTGGCGGTGGAGCAGATGCCGTGTGAGATTTTGATGATTTAGATGATCCTGATCCCGGCCGTGCAATTGACCTATCCGTCAGCCGGCCGTTCTCTGATGTGCCCGGCCTGTCTCCCTGACTTATGGGAGGCAGGGGAACCGCGGGCAGGGAGCGGGCGGGAGAGGCTCTTTTCTTTTTTGCCACCAACGCTCCAGGGGATAATGCTCTCCTCTTAGGAGGCTGCAAGGATTCCTGCTGGGAGGTCTGTAATGGCTGAAGAGCCTTATCACATAGAAGTAGCTTCAGCTGTAGATCCCTGTCTTTCTGTGCTCTCGGAGTTAATTTGGAGCAGTGAATGCATTTGTTAGGGACATGGGACTCCCCGAGGCAGCGGATACAAACTGCGTGCCCGTCAGAAGCCGGCATTGCCTCTTTACACTGGGTACACCTTTTAAAACCCGGTGATCCCGACATGTTGGTGAAAGTGACAGGAATCACTTAACCGCCTAACTGAAGAGAACGATCTTTTTTTTAGGGTTTTTTTTTGTTTAAACTAGAAAACTAACTATCTAAGTGTATGTCTACACTACCACCCTAGTTCGAACTAGGGTGATTAATGTAGGCATTCGAAGTTGCAAATGAAGCCCGGGATTTAAATATCCCGGGCTTCATTTGCATCTTGCCGGGCGGGCACCATTTTTAAATCCCCTTAGGTCGAACTCCGTGCCCGCGGCTACACGCGGCACGGAGTAGGTAGTTAGAATTAGGATCTCTAATTCGAACTACCGGTACACCTCGTTCCACGAGGAGTAACAGTAGTTCGAATTAGAGATCCTAATTCAAACTACCTACTCCATGCTGCGTGTAGCCGCGGGCACGGAGTTCGACCTAAGGGGATTTAAAAATGGCGCCCGCCGGCAAGATGCAAATGAAGCCCAGGATATTTAAATCCCGGGCTTCATTTGCAACTTCGAATGCCTACATTAACCACCCTAGTTCGAACTAGGGTGGTAGTGTAGACATACCCTAAAGTACTAAGAACTAACTAACAAGGAAGGATTAACTATTTACAACTTTTCTTTACAGAATGCTATGCATCTGTGGAGAGATCGCAAAGCTCCACCAGCAATCGAGGATGGTTGAGAGGAACTGGCGGCGGGGGGGAGGGGGGGGAACTGCGCACGTTAGAAAGGGCGCGAATGCTCCGTGGCGCAGGAAGCATGTGCGGTCCAGCCAGATATGGCTCTGAAATCTTCCGACCAGTGGCGCCGGGATGGACCCGACACCTAGAGTGGAGCACCCACGGGGCCACTCGAAGAAGAATCTCTATTTTAAAAATATTTGGCTACTTTTCATGTGGTGTTATGAAGTTAAATACATTTTAGACGCTAAGGCACTGAGATGCTACAAAAACAGAGGCTATATAAATATCTAAATTAGAAACAATCATTTTAAATAAAATGATTTAGTCTATATTGAGGAATCATCTTGCAAGAGTCCATGAAGTTAACAAACACAACTCTATGATTCTAAACAGAGCACTTTTATTTAAATGTTATTTTAGCTAAGAGACAATTGTAAATATCATACCATCATCCAGAGGTATAAAGTCATTTTTGATTGCAAAGATCTATACCGCAAAAAACTCAATTTCTTGAGAGACCAAGGAGGAGTTATTTATAGTCTGCCAAGTTCTTTTCCCATAGTACAAAAGGAAACATTAAGGGTGGAACTTTATTTAGATGTCTTACAAACAAATAACATCAGTGGTCACAGAACAAGGAAAATTCAAATATATATCTACAAATAAACATTTATCCATGACAGAAAAAATATAACTGTTTTCCATTACTCATAGAGATAAAAGTAAAATATGTACATAATAGAAATATATAGATGACTATGTTCTGTGTGGCCCTGGAAACTAAGGGCTTGTCTATGCTTAAAACACTTTAGCAGTAGTGCTTCAGTGTAGACACAACCTATATCAACAGGAAGAATTCTCCCATCAGCATAGGTAATCCACCTTTTCAAGAAAGAGTACCTAGATTGACAGAAGAATTCTTCCATCAACCTAATGCTGTCTATATGGGGACCTAGGTTGGCTTAACTATGCTGCTCAGAGGTGTGGATGCTTCACTCCTCTGACTGGCAGAGTTAAACTGACCTGTAAGAGAAGAAAAGAAGTTATGACAGAGTTCCTCTTATGGACCCAAGATACCTGAATCCATAAGTATCTTAATAAGATTTGAGTGAAGGCTACAGTACCAACCACTGCCATCCACAACTGATAAATCTCTGTTAAGTTAAAACTCGCTCAAATACAATTTAAGCAAACTTTTTACTAACCTAAGTTATATTGAAATAGGGCGTTCTTATTTTTAAATAAGAGTGCTCACATAGAGACATGCACTGAAATAACGAAAGGTGTTTTTAGTTATTTTGGTTCCAGTTTCCATGTATATAAGCCCCAAAACACACCTGGGCAGATCCTCCACTGACGTAAATTATCATAGTTTCAATAAAGTCAGTGGAGATGTGGCAATCTAAGCAAGCTGAGGATCAGCCCCAGAGTATTTCCCATTTAACAAATAATTCTGGAAAGGTCCATAAATGGTCATTTGCTATTCAGCAAGTTTGTTTCTTGGTTCTGTTGTTGTTGTTTTTTGTAGTTTAATTACTTTTATAGGCGTCTAAGTAGTAGTTCCTGCCTGTGGTCCAAGTATTTGAAGTTCAGGTGGACTTTAAGTCTGCTTTTGTTTGAAAGACAATTATTTGAAATCTTTGTTCTTGGGAAGAATAAAATCCTTTACTACATAACAACATAAAAGCCTATCTTCAGGTGGGCATTGATATCTGTGGTCAAAAGCTTTAAGAACTTTCCATCCTTCGGTGTTTTTGCTTTAGAATCAATCATGCATCAAGCATGGTGACTCTCACTATGCAAGTATTTATTTACAGTAAATCCTGCAAAGGCATCACTAGATTCTTGTTAAAGAGCACATGTAATAGCCTAATAAGGAAAGCCTAAGGGATGAGCTTTCAGAAGTATGGCGAAAATGTAAAAAAATGAGACAGAATTTTACCAAATTCTAATTTTGGTTGACTACCACGAGAGCACAACTTGATATTCTCTCTCATCTTCTGACCGAATCATTCAGTGAACTTGAAATTCAACCGGGACTCACAGATCAATTTAATCATTAGGTTGTCACTGAATCCAATTTATTAAAAACATCTAGAACTCAAATCACCTTAAGTTCCACTGTTTTCCAAGGGTGTAAATCAAAATGCAGAGCCCATCGAGATAGAAAGTCCACTCAGAGGAAGACAGCTATCACTCCGCATGCTTGTGGGCCTCCACATGGTCAATGCTGACATAAAAATAGGGTTGGGGTTGATGGCAAAGAAAAGAGCATGGCCATTTTAGTTAGGAAGTGCTGACTCAATGCATACCTAAGGCAGCCTAAAGTAGCGGAGTTCATATGAAATTCTGAACACACTTTACATTTGTTCTCCTATGGCAAAATTTCCAGGGAGAATGTCATACAAACAAATAAGCCCTCTGCCACTTATGCCCTTCAGAGATTGAGGTGCACATACCAATACAGTGATAAAGGGTACATTTTTGTATTTCCTTTCCTTACCTGAGATGAGTAAAGTTCATATATTGTATAAAAACCAAAGTATTCACTGCAGCTACTAAAACATCACTCTGGTGCAGGGGGTGCAAAAAAGGAGCAAGAACTCACTTTTAATATTATTGTACACAAATGAATCTTTACTAGAAAAGGTTCCCTAATTTGATTAAAGATAATTAAGTTAACTAGCGATAAACATTCTCCTTGAATGAGTCATAGTCTGGAAAGATAACAAACAACAGTTTCAAAACTGACCAGTGATTTCTATGCCTCCTTTTTACTGATCCCTACTTGAGACACCTCAAAAAAACCCAGTTCCCAGAACTCACTCTCTGAAAATCAAGCTTCTTTAAAAGGTACCTCCACTTGGGCAATTAAAATTTGAAGCATCAAAAATCACTAGTCGCATTTTAGCATCTTGATCATAAGTTTCAACCAAGTTATTATGCAGGTTAAAAAATGCAATTTCTTGTAACAGCCCAAAGAAAGAGATCGTTTGTATACATAGAGCTGTGCTAATGAACAGAACCCTAATATGCAAACTGTAAAATATTATAATCGTAATCCTATAATCCAACACATCATGATTGAAAAAGTATAGCCGGTCCCCGAGTCGCGAATGGTCGACTTACAACCATTTGCAGTTACGACCAAAGCAGTCGTAAATGGCGAACCCTGAGTTACGAACGCGATCCATGCTTACAAACAGCGTGGTCGCGTGTAACTCTATGGGGTCCGACTTACGAACGAACCGAGTTACAACCAATTGCTTGGTCCGTAACCGGGTCGTAAGTCGGGAAGAGGCTGTACTATTTTATATGCACATTCATAAAATTTACATAATTTATATAATGTTTTTTGCAGCTATAAATAGACACACACAACAATATTGTAAAAACAATGAGAAGTCCCGAGGCGCCTTAGAGCATCTACACAGCAGGGCAAAATTCGAATTAAGATATGCAACTTCAGCTACATCAAATGTGTAGCTGAAGTAAAAATAGCTTAATTCGGCTTTTGGCGCTGTGTACACAACAGGAAGTTGAAGAACACTATTCCTTCGGCTACCCTTGCACCTCGTGAAATAAGGGTTACAGGAGTCGGAGTAAGAAGTCCTCCAGCTCGACATTATTTCAAAATAATGGCTTGCTGTGTAGATGCACACTTTGTTATTTCGAAATAACATCAGTTATTCCGAAATAACGCTGCTGTGTACACATACCCTTAGAAACTAACAGCTTTATTAGGGATAGGAGGAATGCTGGCCAGCACTTGGCAACTAAAGGTTTAAATCAGGTAGTGAGGGGCGTGTTGGCAGGGAGCCAGGAAAGCCAATTGGAAAGACTGTTGAAATTTAAATTGAATAGAGATACCTGCCTGCTGATCTCTTTGTGTGAGTTTAAGACAGGATTTGGGGGAAACAAGATGATTTAATCCAGGCAGGACTACCATGCCTACAAGGAATACTGAGCATGGAAATGGACTGGGCCTTGAAGTGTATTGTGAGTAAATAGGGAAAAATGTGTATTTAGTCGCAATCAGGTTATTTTCTTTGTTTTGTTGTTTGATTAAGCTTCTCTGCATTTAGTCCATGTGCTCCCCCATTATTTCTAAGATGTAAACATAGTATCCTATGTTCTCTGTGTTTTAATTTGTTTTTCTCAGTTGCTCTGTAACACCTAGCAACCAAGTATGCTTTATTAAGTATATCTTTTTGCTTTTGTTAATAAAATCATCTTTTTAAGGTCATGTACAAGGGAGATTTTGGCAAATCCAGTAATGTGCCTGAACCACTATTGCTTATTGCTTAAACTTCAGCAACTAAGCTAACAGGCCCAAATTAGACCTAGACTGCAGCTTCCTCATGACCACAGTCAGGGAGGGGGAAAAAAGGAAGTTTGAGTGCCACAGAGAGGGCAGCTTGACCCCGCATCCTTCTGAGGTCCAAATCTCTAGTGAAATCGCTGAGCTATACATTTAGAAAAACAGGAAGCTTGTCTAAATGCCCTAAGACATATATCTATCAGGGCCCCCAGGCACGGAGACTCTGAAAAAGGAAAAAAAGCATCTGGTGAAAGTGATGGTCAGAAGAAAACCTCTTGCCTAACCTTTAAAAAGTGCTTGCCTAACAAGTTTTTGAGTGACACGTTATTGTAATACTAATGGATAAATAGGGAAGAAAAGTTTGAGTTAGGGGGACAATTTTGGGGAATACTTAGAGGGACGCCTCAAGGACTCCTTGAGGACTCTTCACATCTGGACACATCTCTGTCCCCACTGGCAGACGGAAGACTGGCCATCAGAAGCCTGCCCAGTGTCACTCGAGAGCCACTTTGGTAACTATCGAGGGTGGGGATGTTTTATTAACCTGCTGCGGACGTGTGTAAGTGCTTGAGACTATGTAAAGTTTAGCTTTAAGTGAAAGCACTCTTGTGTTGTCCTGTTTGTATCATCCACCTATTGGTCTGACAACCGTGTCTCCCCTGAATTATTTCCTGACACCACCTCGCAGAGAGTAAAAGTTATTGAGAGGTTTGGGTTGAAAGAACCCCGGGTAACAGTGATTATTTGATTCTTGTGTCCTGGAAAGTAGCAGAGGTCTGTGTATGCGTGCCTAAGACTAAGAGGTCACCTATCAGAAACTTCAGTTGTTTTCTGGATTTTTTCAAGCTCTCTTGTGGTAAAAGAGCTCGGGGTACCCCTCTGGAAAAAGTTCAAGTGCTTCTTCCTAGGTTTTAGAAGAAGGGGGTTTTACACTCAGTGGTGGCAGCTACTTCCCAAGGGAAGGAAATTTCTGACCGTGGCGAGTTTTTGTAAGCAGAAGCCTATAGAGGCAAGCAATTTAAGGTCTCTTGCAGACCCCCAACTTCTGCACTCGGAGTGCCAAAGTGGAGAAAGCCTTGACATAGGGCATTAGCTTTCATGTGTATTTCCACTCCAATTCATCTGATGAAGTGGGTTTTATCCATGAAAGCTTATGCCCCAATAAAGTTGTTAGCCTCTAAGGTGCCACAGGACTCTTCATTGTTTTTGCAGATACAGACTAACATGGCTACCCATCTGAGACTTGACAATATTGTGTAATAAATAATACCTCTCCTATTTTATTGTGCACCAACTTGATAAGTCTTTCACTTCCGTGGGGAAGATCAATGTCTGATGTTTCCAGTTTTAAACATGTAGATGAAATCCACCATAGGTCTAACTCCAAATTTGAAAATCATTTAATTTTACTGTACATCTATTTAATAAAGCAAGTAGCCAAAAATCCTTTACTACATATTCAAAGGAAACTGGAAAAACAGTTTATTTCAGTTTCTGAGACAGGTGCTTCTGAAGGGCTAGAAACCACAAAAAACTTTTCTAACATGAACCTCAACCCACCTGTTCAAGAATACATGGTAACTGCTAAGAGATTCTGGAACAACTGTTGGAGATGGCATCAGCTAAACTAGTGTTTCTCAACCATAGGAGTACTCGAGAGAAGTCTGGGGGGTACGTCAACACAACTGAAATTTGGAGAAAACTCAATTTTTAAGTTTTACAATGGTTTATTTTTGTACCTTTTACACCCAAAAATTTTGTCGCCAGCCCAGCTACAATTAAGTTGTTTAAACAAATATGTTGCAATGGTAGAAATAATTGTGTGTGTCTGAAAACTGTAGGTACTGGGGACACTTACAATTTTTTTTTTTAAAAAAGGGTACTTTATAAAAAAAAGGTTGAGAAACACTGAGCTAAACTATCTCTGTTTTAAGAAGCTGTTCCAGAAAATGCTTTGAAGACAATTCTTGCACTTTTTCAAGATTTCTCAGACTGTAAGAAGGAACTGAACCATGCCTGAAAAATAAGAGGAAACTATTTCCTTGAAGAAAAAAATGATTACCGTGACTTGATTACTTTTGACTGATTTCCTAAAAAAGGTAGAGATTTCTCAACCAATTATCTGGAGGATGAATCTTGGGAGAGTCATTTGTGCTCCATAAAATGCTTCTAATATGAGGTATAAAAAGAACTATTAATGTAAAGGAAAAAAATCTGGTTTTCTAAGTCTTTCAAATTAAAAAAAAATAAAACTGAGATGTGGAATAGCACTAGAAGACAAAATGATTTTACAATCAGTAAGCTGCTTATAGGTCAGAGGTGGGCAAGATACGGTCTGTTGGCCAGATCTGGCCTGCCAAGCCATTTGATCCAACTGGCTGTGTATCTGGCCACCCCCCTGCCCCAGGCCAATCGAGACCTAAGAACAGGGGAGCATGCGAGGTCTTCTCCCCCTGCCACGGGTGCGTGACACCTAGAGAAAACTGCCAGCTGTTCAAAACAGCTGATGGTTCCCTCTAGCCATGTACCCCTGGCAGGGTGTGGGCAGAGGGAGCAAGAGACTTCATGCGCTCCCCACATCCCCAAGCCCTGACTGCCCTGGGGGTAGGGGAAGCATGCAAGGTCTCCTCTCCACACCAGAGTCGCGCGGCCTAGAGGGACTACCAGCTATGCAAGACAGCTGGCAGGTCCCTGTAAGCACCACACAGCCCTGGCAGGGTGGGGGGTGAGACCTCTAGAGTCCCCCACCCCCAGGCTCTGATTGGCCTGGGGACAGGAAGTATGCAAAGTCTCCTCTTCTCACCCCTCCCCAGCCAGGAGCTGGCTATACCTAGAGGGAACAACTCCTTTCTGCCAGAGTCCCAACCCCTTCCGCCCAAGGGCCCCCCCCCCTTCGGGGGCAGCCCGCAATCGCTGCCAAAATTTGTGAAGTGGCCCACTGCAAAAATTATTGGTCACTCCTGATATAGAGTTTATTTGGCTTCTCATCAAAACAAACTGTCACCAGAAAGTGAAAGACAATTTAAATACACCCCAGAGAGAGCCAATTTTTTACAGTAATAACCCAAAAGGCAAAAACTTGGCTATCAGGAAAATCATGACTTTTAAAATTTGAGCTGCTAAGAATCTGAATAAAGTTTATATGAATTCAAACTCAGGCAATAAGATCTTGTACCAATTTGTGTGCAACTTTTCAGTGGAATAGATATGTATGAGAATGAAGTGAGTTCTGTACAATGACTCCAGCTGGTCTCAAAAGACCTCTTGAATACAGCATCCTTTACGTGATACCACTTTTTCTGAGATAAGCTACCATTTTGCTTTAGTAGATATCATCTTCAGCAGGAGTCAGAGGGTCAATGCTGATAGAAAAAAATGCAGTGTTTCAGAGCTTTCCTGTATAACCCAACTAAAGTTCTGAAAATGGAAGATTGCTCATTTGAGTAGAAATACACTAAATAGACAAATATATAAAAATAACTCTTGTTGGCCTCATAAAATAATTCTGGGCAAGGTTGTCCAAGTCTGATGGCCTGAATCTACGCTAAAAGACTTAAGTCTCTCTATTTGATAAGGTTACTTTTATGTTACTTCCTAAAGGATCCATTTTTTTTTATCCAAGGAACCCTCTAAAAATTTCACTTACTCTTCATTTACTTCAAGACTAGCAAGTCTGAGGATATGAAAAGTCCATGGAAATAAACAATTCAGCATCTGATTTTACCAGCAAGTAACTGGCCTTTTTTATCAAGGATGCCCAGAGATTTCACTGCAACTGACTCTTCCTCTCCCCTCTCCCCCGTTTTTTTTTTTGTGTGTCTTATTTGTCCATTTTTGCTTTCATCAGCTGGTCAAAGAAGGAGGTGTGAATTCCAATAGTCCATAATTTTTAAAACCTCAAAAGGTATCAAAACTTTGCATTTGGACACAGCATACCTATGGTTCTAAAACCATCACAGGCAGTATTGTATGATAAAGGACAAGAGGACTGTAAGTAAGACTAGAGAATATTTATTTTTCCTAGCTTGCTATATTAATTTATCAGGATTTAAAGATATTCCAGCTTCAACGGTTTATTATTATGTGAGAGTGAGTCAAAAATAGCTTGGTATGAGAAAGTAAGGATTCTAGAAGGCTTGCCCATTTGAGGTAACTTATCTGCTATCTCTGTTAACAACACAGGTTGCATTATTCTGGATGACAGAAAAGCAATTGGGGATGTAATCTGATCCATTCCCAACATGACCGCCAAAGCTTCCTTAGTTATTTTACATGAAACTTCAGTACTTATTCCAATATTTCTGACAAAAAGAGAGGCACAAGAATATACATTGAAAAAAGTGTCATGATCTCAGCCAAAAAGCTACTATGAAAATTAAATTCCCATTAAAATTCACCAATTGAATAAACAACCCTGCTTCCTAGAGTTCAACTTCAAATCACTTAGCAGATTAACTGCTGGTGACGTTACAAAGTTCTAAAAAGAAAAGAAAACTTACTGAAAGTGTAGTCAATATATCAGATTCAGAGTGCTATGAGAATAAAGTAGAATAGACAACAGAGGTCAATTTACAATCTCCAGTAGTTGGCAAGAATTTTCTTGTAGGAGTTGAGAGTGACCAAAAAGAAAGAAAGAAAGAAAGAACATCCACAGTAACAATGATGCTTTTCACTTTTAATTTACTGTAAATTTTATAATGCATGAAATAATGTGAGTTACAAAATGCAACACTGTTCATGGCGGTACCTTTCTCAGGGTGACACACAAAAAATCAAATATTTGTTTACACAAACAAAACAACAATACAACTGATTACTATTGATTAATCTGGAATATACTTATTTACATTTGTGCAAAGTGACATTTGTAGTGTTGCAAATCATAATGGCACTATTTATAATCACTTTTCATGAGTGCACCAAAGTACTAGGCAGAAGAGAATAAAGATTTTTAGATCTCCACACATATCACTTTCCTCCTTGTCTAGACTCCACACTTGGCCCTGTTAACACAAGTTTAATTCTAAACATGTGCTTTAGTGCTTTGCTGAATAAGGATGAACTTGAATGCCTGCAAAGCAACAGACAATGGAAGTAAGATATGTTATGGAGTTTTTTTAAGACAATTTACAAATGTTCTTTCAACGGTCATCAGGTCTCAGGTTCTTCATAGCATATACAAATGCTTGCATTTCCCAGACAAACACCTACAATGAAGGCTCTTTATTAACTGGGCTAGATTCTAAGAAACTATAGCAAACTACACATCTTAAATGACTCACTTATTGTTGAACAGGAGCAATTTCAAAATCTATGTTAAGTTTATCATTCCTCTTTAACATAAGCATTTTTTAAAAACAATGAATAGCTCTGTGGCACCTCAGAGGCTACGTCTAGACTACAAAGGTAAGTGGGAAAAAGATATGCAAATTGTGAACCACAATTTGCGTATCTTTTCCCGCTTTTCTGTCAAAAGAGGCTTTTCCAAAATTTGGTGAATCTACATGGTGCCAAATTTTGGAAAAACCTGCTCTGTCGACACATCCCTTTTTCCTCGTAGAACAAGGTTTACAGGGATGGCGAAAGAGCACGTCCGCTTTTCTGAATTTTTTTTCAGTAAAGCGGATGCGTTCCTTGGACACGGCTTTGCTTTTCCAGGATACCGGAGGTATCCCAGATAAGCTCTGCAGTCTAGATGTAGCCAGAGACTAAGAAAAATATGTAGGATCATGTGCTTTCATAGGTACAACCCACTTCAGCAGATGAGTACTTTTTGTTTAAAAGTAATTTTGTTTAATTGGAGTACCTGAAGCTGTTTAATCTTAGCTGTGACAGGAAGAAAAAAAAAGATTAGAAGAGTTAGGTGCTAGTAATAAAAACACTATCACTTTGTTTCCAAATCAATAAATAGTTATTTCAAAATAACTGATCAAACTTGAATGGGATTCACTCTTCCAATACCTGCTATAGCAAAGATCAAACAGAGAACGTTAAACAAGAAGCAGTAGGCTTGGACTTCACTTTCAAAACACCTGCTGGCCTATCTTTGTCATCTTTGCTCAATGGTGAAACTTGCCAATTGCATTCTCAGCATTTCAGAAATTATTTACACTTTTTATCTTCTAAATGATGTGGAAAAACTTGACTCAGTCGCTTTAACAGGCAATTTGCAGGCAACTGAGCGAACAATGTGCAAAAAGTCATTTAACCTCCTGGGCCTCAGTTTTCCACATATACACTGGAGATAATAATCCTTATTTCTTGATAGTTGTTACATTTGAAAAATGCTTTAAGCTCCTTGGATAGTGACAATACTGTTATTATTATTAGTATTATTACTGGTTTTTTTTATTATTGTGACAGTTAACCTAAAGATGGGATTCCCCAGCCCGGAAGAGCCTTTTAGACTGGCATCTTTTGTTTTTCCATTTCCAACTTCTGAAACGATCTAACACGTTGGATTTCTTGATGCCAGGTAAGGGTTTTCAACCATACTGGTAGTAGAGATGATTGTGAACAAAGACTATTAGGGATATTATCTTGACTAACAGATTTTCTCATGCAAATCATCACTTGACTAGAGATCAAAGGTTTCTTTCTGGGGAACCTATCAGGATAACAAATTGTGATGTGTTAAAAAGCTTGAGATGGGTAGCGGAGTTAGTCTGTAACTGGAAAAACTTAAAAAACAATGAATAGTTTAGCAGCACCATAAAGACTAACAAAACACATAGATGGTATCATGAGCTTTTGTGGGCACAATCCACTTCTTCAGATGACTAGCTCATGATACCATCTACGTGTTTTGTTAGTCTTTAAGGTGCTATTAAACTATTCATTGTTTTTTAAGTTTTTTGTGATGTGTTAGTGAAGCAAGCATTCTTAAAGGGGTTTTCAAATCCAAACAGTGTAGTACTTCTCAGAGTGTAGCACTTTTCTCACAAAAAGAATGGTATTTAGTTATTCTGTGAAACCACAGCACAGTTCAGAAATGGATTACATTCTGAATAACATCCAAAAAGTTCATGTAAGCTTTCATAGTTGGAAAGCCACAAGAGTTATGAAAATGAAAACTTGATGAACCAATGATCTGAAGATGAAGAGTGACAGGCCATTTAAAAGGGTGTGACTGTGATAACCAAGTTTTATGTACCACTTTATCGACTGGTCCCTTGAAGGTTTTCAATGTGCAATCATTTTGAAAATGTTGTTATTGAATTGCTAGCAGAATGTGGACCAGTACAAGCTCTTCAATATTTCTGCTCACAATAAATAAGATTGTGTCCCTGAAAGTTCTAATATATCAGGGACAAGCTTTCAAGCTATACAGAGCTATTCTTCAGGTCAGAGAAATAGCTGAAGAAACACTCTGTGTAACTCGAAAGCTTGTCTCTCTTACCAACAGAAGTTAGTCTTATAAAAGATATTACCTCACTCACCTCATCTCTCTGATATCCCGGGACTGACACAGCTACAATGACAATGCATAATACAGCTGTGTCTATTCTGAATAAGTATGAATTAGTATAAAGCTCAATTGATGTGACACACATAAATAGTTCTTAACCAAACATCTAATAAATTGAAAGTTATTTACTCCTACATCAGTTTCTGTAAGATGATGTGCAGTCACAATGTACTGTTCAAAAAGTAGAACATTTTTATTGTTGTACACGTATACCTGCATTCTTTTATTCACCAGACCAAAGACTGACCTAATGACTGCTGAATAAAACAGCTCCTGCCCATCATTTCTAGCCTCAAAATAACAAAAGAAAGTGTTGGCATGGAAACCAGTCTATGCCCAAGGGACACTGGATTTTGCTAGTTCCCAATTATACTTGTATCCATATTTCCCTCAATAACTGAAACAACTTAAAGTCTTTGTCACATGTCGCATTGAATGTAGTCATTCTTCCAAGCAACTTGGTGTTATTTTTTGCAAAAATGCTGCCCGCTAATGTGGCATTATATTTGAGCTATACATTTTGATAAAATTTAAAGTTTAAAATCTGCAAGAAAGTATTTTACAGTATTACAGATTATAGTATGAAACATAAAACTAAACTTCTGATTACCTGTTGTCATCAAACATCTCACCATACTTTTTGCATAAGTGTGGCTGTTAGAGCTGGAATCATGGCTAAGATCACCCCTTCAACTTCAAATGGATACACTATTCTCCTTCATTTCCAGTCCTAAACTTTAGAGTATTTACAGTACATTAATAAATGTTTGCTGCATCAATTCTAAAATCTTTTTAAACATGTAAAAACAAAAACCTGACTGCTTTAATAGTACAGGTTGAACCTCCCTGATCCAGCACCCTTGGGACCTGACTGGTCCCGGACAAGGGAATTTGCCAGACCAGGGGAGTCAATGCACCCAGGTCTCCATATTTCCTCCTTACCACCCTGCTGCAACCTGGGGCTCTGCTCTCTCCATGGGGGGAGGAAGAGATGCGGATGTTCTCTGTCTTCTCCACCCCCCACAGGGCTCTGCTTTTGTCCCATGGCTCTGCTGCCACCTGGGAGGGCTCTGTGCTCTGCCTGGCACCCCCGCTGCCACCAGGGGCTCTTCCCAGCAGCTCTCCTGCAGCCCAGGACTCTGTGCTCTGCCTCCCCTAGTCTGACAATGTTCCTGGTCCCATTGCGTCACCCCAAAAATGCCAGATCAGGGGAGTTGCTGGACTAGGGATATCCAGATTATGGAGTGTCAACCTGTAGCAACATTTTCATAAACAAGTTCGTTCTAAATGGATATTCACAATAACTAAAACTGCATTTTATTAACAAATCATAATTATGATTATGATCATTATATTTCATTAGGGCCATACTGCACTGGGTGCGCCACAATCACATATAAAAGCATGGTCCTTGCATGGCTTACAATTTAATTTAAAATAGAATATAAATAAGTAATGAACAGTAGCTAGGAAGGGAGAATAAGGGAAATAGCAATTAAAATCAACTAGTTCCATAATTTAGCTATGTGCAAAACCTGATGGTTCTGTTTCATCTTGGAAAAGAGACACCCTCTTTTAACTTTGTCTTACCTTAGACATCTTATACTCTATGCAGCATTATGGAATACAAGAAAAAAATCAAGCTGCCAAATTTCAAGGAATATTCCATATTCTAATAAATGGGTTCCAAAATGGTGATAAATGAGAAATTAGAGTTGTGAAAAGCAAAAAGCACACAGAATATCACCTTGATCATATGGATCACCTAGAAGTCCTTCAGGTCTCCTTTAGATTGCACCAATCATAACCCATTTTCCATTCTTCTCATACCCTGACTTTCCTTCTCCATGTGCGACCATGTCTTTTCACAATATAATTTTCCAATCTCTTTGGACATCGGGTGAGTGGTCATTTCACTTTCCCTGGGTACAACTTAGCGACAGCATTAGAACCAATATATTCAAAATCTTCTCCCTTTTTACAGATACTATCTAGAGAAACCCACAGTGATTTTTAAAATGCTGTAGCATATGTTCACAGGCAAGTTGTTATTTGTTCTCTGGATAGTTTTGATGTATTCAGGTGTGCTCTGAGGAAGTGAACAGAAATAGAAATAACTATAGTAAAATATGAAAGTCTTAAACACTTAGAACTGTGTGAATAATTGAGTTTTCTATTCATTGGCAGGTCCAAAAAATCAGTTCACGTCATTCCAAAATCATTTAGTAAAACTTTTGATAAATTGAGTAGTCAGAAAAAAGAATTTCAATTCAAATGAAAACAAAACATTTCATTTTGATTTGGGGCATTTAACTATTCTTTTAAAGCAAAGGAAATTTGGAAACAACGGACTAGATTCACAACATAGAAAGAAGGAAGAGAAGCTACCACTCCCCTGAAAACCAATAGCAAAGGCACCCACCTGGGATGAGGAGACTCCGGTTTAAATCCCTGCTCTGGAGCAGACACTTGAACTCACCTTCACCTTTGTCTTAGGTGAGGCTCTAACTACCATGCTACTGCCTGTTCTCAGGTGGGTCTCTCTCTTTCTCTCCTGTTGAAGCTATTAAACTCTGTGTTTAATAGATAGATAAAATATTAATTTGTGGCAGGCCGTGGAACCAAGGTACCTCGGGTTGCCAGGTGTCCGGTTTTCTACCGGACAGTCCGGTTTTTGGGCCCTCTGTCCAGTAAAAAAATCCAGAAAATACCGGACATGTGCAATGTCTGGTATTTCCTGATTTTCCGGCTGGGCGCCGGACGGAAGCCTGGCGGGGGTGGAGGGAATGACTGGGAGGCAGGGCGCGATCAGCGCTGGGAGCCCTGGTTGAGTGTGAGAAGGAGGAGGGGCAGCCCGGTCCATGCTCCTGCATACTGGTCAAGTGTGTGGTGGAGCCGCAGCTGGACTGACTCGCGTGGGATGGGAGTGCCCTGAGATCTGCACAGCCCGGGTCAGTCCTGCTCTCCGCCAGCTGATTCACTCCCCTGCCCCCTCCTAGCCAGCCAGTTGGTTGATTCTCCCTGACTTCTCCTCCCGGTCTTCCCCAGCCAGTCCCCTCCCCACCTCCCGTTGCCAGCTCTGCCTCCCGCTGGCCGGTTCCTGCTCCGGATCTTCCCCGGCCAGCCCCGCTGCACCCCCCACCAGCCCTGCTTCTGGTGGCCAGTTCTCCCCTCCTCCTCCTCCTGAGCTCCCCCGGCCAACTCCGCCCGCGCCGGCCGCCCCCCCCCCCATATCCTGCGGCCAGCCCCGTTCCACCCGACCCCCTCCCCCACGACCAGCCCTGCTTCCCATCGGCCCCCCATCTTCCCCGGCCAGCCCTGCTGCCCCCCCCATTAGCTCTGTTTCCCGGCCCCCCCCTCCTCCCGGCCAGCACCGCTCCCCTCCCGGCCAGTCCTTCCCCCCATGAAGCATGTCCGGTATTTTTTTTTATGACTACCTGGTAACCCTAAAGATACCCCACTTACAGGGGAGAGCACCACACACTGGGATATAGTCATTCTCACTCTCTCACTGATCCACCACTGTTCTGTGAATTGCATTTGGTACCCCTTATGAATCTAGCCCAAAAAATCAAAATGTTTCATTTAGGAAATGTCTAAATCAGCGGTGGGGGATCTTTTTTGGGTTGAGGGCCACTGACCCAGAGAAAAAACAGTCAGGGGTCACACACAAGTGAGAAGTAAAAAAAAAAAACGACCCTCAATGACATGGCCCCTTACTTGGAAGGAGAAAGACACTTCCCATATTCCCCTCACCCCAGAGCCTAGGGACCCATACTAGTAGATTGTGTGTGTTCCAGCCCTGCAATAGGGCAGGCGGGGGGGAGGGGGGCGAGGGCCTGGAGTGCCAGTGCAGGCTCCACAATGCTGGAGGGAGCACCTGGGGGGCCAGATCCAGGCAAGCCAAGGGCCGCATCTGGCCCCCGGGCCTGAGGTTTCCCACCCCTGGTCTAAATTAACTATTTTAGCAATTCTGATTTTTTTTTAAACCAAAACCAATTTGCTGAAATTGAAAAGAACAAACTAAATGTTTTGGTGGACTCAAATCTGAATTTTGTAATGAAAAAAAAGTCTTGGTTGACAACTTTTGGCCACCTCTACAAATGTGTGTTAGAACACTAATGTCAATTTCTGACTTTTGTAGGATGAACAAGAAAAAGATTTTAAATACAGAATTTATCTAATCAAAATTATAATGTTCTATTTAATACAATTGATGTGATGCATCTAAAAGTAACAAAACTAAAATCTGGTTCTTCAATTGGTTTGTGTGGTGCCCATGTGTGATTTGAAATTTCATCCATAATGATTATTTCTAAATTTTCTAAAGCGCTTGGAAATACACACAAGAGAGTTTACATTCTGCTATTTGAGTTGTATTTACAGAAAATATGTGTTGCCTTTAAAAACAATTACTCTGGATTTAATTTAATAGCAACTTCTTGATTCCCAGCTAAAAGTTGCAATTATCCAGAAGTTGCCAATAAGTGGAAGGCAGGTTTTCAGGGCTACTGTTTTCAGGGAAGGAATTGATAGGATGCGTCAAGCCCCTGTGCTACAGCAGGATGCAGCAAAAAGAGCGGAGAGAGGGGTACCATGTAGTCCCAGTGCTTTCATCCTTGGCTCCAGACCCGCAAACAAGGCTTTTCACCCATGGCATGCCTATTACATATATCCGAATCCCATTAACAATAAAAGTCAGTGGAACAGGATCAGTTATCAGCAAAATGTTTCTATTAAGTGAAAGTTGTTAATATTGAAACTGTTCTTAAATGACATCCACTGTAATACCAATACAATAAGTTAAATATTTTAACAATTACAATATTCCAACAATGATAGCCATTTCATTCCAGATACAGAATTTATTGATAACATAATTTTGAAACCAAACCAACAGACACATATTGTGAGAGTGTATCCTATGCCATTGCTGCTCCATAAAATCAAAGAACAATTGCTTTAATACCCGTTACCTGTAGATATTTCCACAATAGCTATGGCAATATTGAAATCTAAGAATGAACTGATAATCTTAGTTAAATTATGCGCTACAATGTGCTCAATTATTCCAGCCAGGTGTTCATTTCCCAGTGAAAGTAAATGGGAGTTCAGGGTACCCAGGTCCTTAAAAATTGTGTTCAGCACCTTGCAGAGTCAAGCTCTATGCCAACAGGATGAAAAAGAATAGGAAGTGTCATATGGCTCAGATACTCTTGCTAAGCAGAACTTGAACATTGTTTACTAGGGAAATGGGAGCTGTTAAGAGATTGAAAGTAGCTAAAAATCAATGGTCTTTGGCTTGTTTAGACCAACAGAGATTATTCAGTCTTGTAATACATCATGGTTTTAAAAGTAGTGTCACAGATCATATTTCCCAAATGGTATATATGTCATGTATATTAAGTGTAATAGATTCAATTATTTCAAGCTTTATAAAACTGATTCAATGCCATGTTACAATTTTGAAAAAAACAGCCAATGACCTGCAGATCTCTTTCATAAAATGCCATCATTTTAACAATGTAGTATGACTGAGAAGCTAAGAGAAAAATTCCCCACATTATTACTTTAAAAATAATTTAATCCCCTCACCCCACACACACTGTGATGTGCAGGTCAACCTAGATGATTAGTTCCTATCTTCAAGTAACACCATCCCCATGCATTATCCTGGTGATGTCATATTTCAGCCACAGAACTCAGCTGTAATATGGAGATACTGTGGGTGTGCAACAGGCGGGTCATTTTTTATTATAATGTGAAAAGGGTAGGCTCTGATTTAATAAATAGACATAAATCCTGTTTCTTATATAGTACTTTTCATTCCTAGATCACAAAGAGCTTTACAAAGGTGGTCATTATCACTATCACCTTTACAATGATGGGAAAACTGAGGCACAGAGAGGTAAAGTATCTTGACTAAGTCCACCCAGAAGACCAGTGACAGAGCTCAAAAGACAATTCGGGCCTCCTGAGTACCAGCCCAGTGCTTTTTCCACTAGGCTACACTTCCTCCCTTATTAGTTAGTTCTTTAAAGGATTCTCATAGGAAATACATGACTGACAAATAACAACTATAAAACAAAATTTAAAACCAAGTTAAGCTAGTCACCAAAAGCCTGAGCCCAAAAACACTTTCCTGCATATGTAACTTCACACATCTGAGTATTTCGAGAAGAATTAGTCATGTCTGTAAAGTTATGCACATGAGTTCCAAATCATTTTCTGATTTACAGTGCATATAGAGAAAAAGGAATAATGTCCATGTTGTATTCACTCTTTCTAAAGGCAGCATGCCTTCATAAATACACACATGAAATGCCAGCTCTATAAAAAATATCAGTCCTAAAAAGACTAGGTAATATACAGACGAAAATAAAAAAAACCCAACACTTTTTATGCCATATCTATGATGAAACAGATTTCACTATACCCACTAGGGGCATGTCTAGACTACGTTTTACTTTCGAAAGAATATATGCAAATTTGGTGGGAATTTGCATATCTTCTTTCAAAAGTAAAACATAGTCTAGATGTGCCCTAGAGCTTCTACCTTGCAAAGAGAGCCATCTGACAATATTTTCTTTTCAACTACCAAACCAAGTTTTCAAACAACAAATTCACACCAAAATATCACCTCTGAATCTTGAGAAGCTAATCTTTCATTAAAGAATAAAGAATAAAATTTCTTCAGAAAGCCTGGAACAATTGTTCTAAGAGGTCTAGACTAGCCCCATTCATCTGAGTAGATGTTAATTTAGACGCCTATGGTTGATCATTAAACACCCAAAAATGTTTACTGTTTCATTCCTCATGTAAAAAAGAGGAAAGTCGAAGCTTTGCAAAAGTTACTATGAGGTATGCCTTAATTCTGTAGGGTAGACTTGCCCTTATTGTGGTAAATTATGGCACTTAAAAGATAATAACTATTGTTCAACAATTTCAAATTACTTCTAACTTTTATATTATTGTAATTAAGAATAGAATAGAATAGAATAGAATAGATAATGCTGAGCTCAACATGCATTAGTGTGTTGAGGAATTGATGAATGAGAAAGGCAGAATCATTCCGGTCAGTGTAGTATGGCAATTAAATCATTATTTTAAAATGATAATAAAAATAAATAATATTAAAATAATAAAATAATAGAATATTTTAAAAGTACTTCTATGGAAGATTTTCCATCACTCAGTATGTGCATTAATAAAAGAAAAAGAAGAAAGCAACTGCCAGTGCTCCCTCAGAATAAGCATAATGTGAAAAGGCCAGATAGAAGAGACAATACTCCATACACAAGGCAGCAGGGCTATGAAACAGGACTGGCTCACTGTTTGGTTAGCTCCCTTAGCAGTTCCTTAAAATTACTGTTATGTAGCAAGACACCCTTTCCTCCACAAAGATTTACTTCTGGAAGTAAAAAGGAACAAAACTACAGAAACTGTAATATTTATAGCTCTGGAAAGTATTTGAATAATTTTATCTAAAACACATCAAATAAGATGTATACAGCCAAGATTTTCATTCATAATTAATGATTTTGGGTGCTTCAATTTTTGGTTGCTGAACATGAGACAACTGATGAGGACATAATTTTCAGATAGTGCTAGGGTTCCACTGTTACAAAATCAGATTCCTTTAAGGTTTCTCAAGTTGGGCACTCAAAAGATGAGGTGCCACAAATCAGTAATCATTTGTGAAAACCTTGGCTTCTCTTCATTTTAAATAATACTTTAAAAATCAGCAGACATATGAACTAAATAGATTTAAATCTTGGGAGAAGCTGTAAATAATCTCATTCATATATATATATATACATGAGTCTACAACTTCTGCTAAGTTTTAAAGAAACTCACATACACACACATAGTGGGTCTGTCTGGCCAAACTATGCTCTTGTAAAATATACTACTACAGACTAGCACGCAAAGAAGAATTACACGTTTTTTTAATGCTCATGTTTCTCCAATATCTTTATACTTTACCAGGTGTAGCAAAATGACAGAAATAAGGAAAGTTAATTTTGAAAAACTGACTTTTCCAAAGGTTGCACCTCCATCCTGTAAATTCAGTGTAAGCACATGGCTAAAGGAGAAATTATAGTGAAAAGAGCAGAGAAGTATCCACAGAAAAAGGAGTAATTTGGGGGGAAATGGAAGATTTAAATTATCTTCTCCATCCACTCCTTCTCCTCCTTAAAAAAAAGGTTACATTTCTGCTACTTCCAGCTTCTTTTTCGTTTTCCGTTTCGCTTCTACTTGTGTCTCTATCTCTATTTTGGGACAGCTCCTCAGTCTGTCTGCTCTAATTTTTGGCCCCTACCCAAAAAGTGTGGCAACCCTATGCCTAGTAAACCAGTAGAGCTGGAACAATCATTTCCCTTTATTGCCAATGGTAAGTAAAAAGCTTTACATGGCAACTGTGGGTCATAAATGCTATCGACTTTTGCAGAATTTATTATTTTATTTTTAATAAAGACTGCATTTTATAGCCTCTTATGGTTGCCAATATAAAATTCCAAATGTGAATGATGTGATGTTATTTACACAGACCTACACACAGACCTCATCTGTGCCTCCTACGCCGAAGCAGAATGAAAACTGACCAAAATCTCATCCCTTTTCATTTAGGATACCATGGGCAGCACTGAAACTGACAACAATCAATTCAATTGCACTCTTTTCCTGGGGCAAAATTGATCAGCAACAGAAAAAAAGCATTGGACTATTCCATATAAATGAGTAAACTAGTAGAGACAAAAGAGGCTGGGCGAGGTTACAGTTGCAAGCATCCTCTTGTTTTCAAGTAGCCAGGAGGTCCCATGGCATGTCTGTAGAATAGAGAGACAGAATGCCCTTTACAACAGTCAGAGCAGGTTTGGTTGGCACAGGCATATGAAAGTTTAACTCAGCCATGGCCAATCTGTGGCTCTCGAGCCGCATGCGGCTCTTGCCCCCCAAAAGTGCGGCTGGCGAAGCTGCTACTGTGCTCCCCTAATGGCCCCTGCCGGCTCCCCCCTAGCTTCCCTATGTTTACCAGGTCAGAGCTGCAGGGTTTTAAAAAAATGGCACCCAAGATGGCGGCCATCTTAAAGGGGCAGCCTCCTTTTAAAAAAAATTTTTTTTTAATTTTTTGTTTTTGCTTGACAATTCTGGTGCGGCTCTTCGCATTTTTTCTGCTGCTGTTTTGGCTCTCTTTGTTAAAAGGGTTGGCCACCCCTGGTGTAACTGTATATGGTTAACTGATGCTCCTGGGCTTTCTGGTTAATGTTCACAGTTACACGCAGGCTCCCAGTACATGCGGGAAGCTGTTTTCAAAGCTGACTCCCCACATGCACCTGTCCCGGGTTGACAATTGCCGCCCTGCGTGTAACCACTGAAATTTTCAGCGGTTTCAGGGTTCGCATTAATTAAACACATTTTAACATTCCTAGTTGGCAGCAGTGTTCCCTGTAAGCTGTGCTCTTGTGTTACCGCTCAGGAGAGGGTCCAGTGCCACCTGCATAATTAGCAGAGCATCCACAGCTAGGTTTGTGTTTCTCCAGATGGTGCACATTTGCACATGCCTTAGTGCACACAACAACATGTATTCTGCACATGGAATAGGAAAAATCTGCCTATGGATGGAAATGAAAGGGGGAACAATGGTTGGGAAGGGTCTCAGATTTCAGCTGCCTAATATGGTTTGTTTTATTCTTCTTCGTGAAAGTAATTGGAAGACAATATGACTATGTCAGCAGTTTCTGAAGCTCTTAAAGAATCTGAGCACCTTGCAGATATGTCACTTTTTGCTATGGCAGCTTCAATCTTGCCTATTTAAAAAGTGTGGTGCATGAAGAATATAAGAGACACCTCTAGCTCTCTTCTGCCTTTGGTGTGCAAAGGACAGCATATTAATATTAATAATCAACTGGAGACCCCAACTAATTAGGGCCACATTGTGCTAGGAACTGTACAAATGTAATAAAAGGAGCTTACTATCAAAAAAATAAGACAAAATAGGCAGATGAAATAAATCAATGGGCTGCGGTGCAATGAGGGAGACATGGGAAAACAATAATAATAGGATGTCTGTAATTCCTATTCAGGAACAATAATCACAACTCACCATTTGCAGAAGTGATATAAGATTATAGTTTATAGTATGCAATAAGAAATAGGTGAGTTTTGAAGACGTATTTGAGCTTTGAGACAGTGGCTTTATGGATTTAGACTGGTAGCTTTTCCTACTTGTTAGGCATGCACAAGAGTTTGCTAGTGAAACAAAAACCTGAGTGATAGCATCACTGGTAAACAAAAAGTGAGACCTTATCATAGGGCAAATAGGTAGGATTGATCTAACAGTAAAACCAAAAAGTTTGTGTCTGATACAGTTGAAGAAGGGGAGAGAGTGGACTGAGTCTATACTACTCAACTTTTAGCAACAAAGTCATGTAAACACAGCCATGTTGCTAAAAGATGAGCAGGGTAATTGCTACTTGTTGGCACTTTTGCAACAAAATATTTCCATTCCCTCCTGTTGTTGAAAGGAGAGAGTTCTTGCCAACAAGGAGCCATTTACACTACTCCCACTTGGAAGGACAAAACTTTTGCTTTTGGAGAATGGGGTGGAATGGCTTTTATAAGAACTTGTGAATGGCAAAAGTTGTTGTTCAGCATTACAGAAAAAGACTTAAAGAGGGTGTGACACACTAATGAGATCAAATAGCTATAAAAGTGGTTTCAGCAGCACTATTTTGAAAGGGAACTAAAACTGAATAAGAATCAAACATAAAAACTAATTTTGAGTGATACTGTCTTCGAGGCAGGAAAATTAAGTATGGATACCAATAAAATGAGTTTCAAATTACATTACATTTAGATCATTCTTTTGTAAGAAGGATTTTGATCCCTCTCCAAATTGGGTAGGGGGAAGAATTAACAAAAGTTACATATCTAAAAGCAACCATAAACAGCAGATGCATTTGCACAGAAGCACAATGTCTCTACACCAATGGTGGGTAACCTGTGTCCTACGGGCCACATGCAGCCCATCAGGATAATCCTCTGGCCATGGTTCACCATTACGAGCCAATGGGAGCTGCAAGAATCAGAGCGCCACAGGAACATGTTCACTGCTGCCTCCCATAAGTCCTACTGGCTGTGGCCACTGGGAACTGTGGGAAGTGGTGGCCAGCACATCCTTGTGGTCCACCACTTCTCAGAGCTTTCACTAGCTGAGAACAGCGAATTGCAGCCACCGGGAGTTGCAGGGGGTAGTTCCTGTGGATGGTCAATGCCAGCAAAATGCCTTGTGGCCTGCCAGTGGATTACCCTGACGGGTTGTGTGGTCCACTGCTCAACTGCTGTACACTGGCCCCCATGATGTGTCCTTCCATTGCATATGATGATGCCAGTGGATGTTCCCAAACACTCTGTGCCATAAAATTGAACTTCCAGTACACGAGGTTGAATTAAGTCTTTATGTGCTCTGATCCAATGAATAAATGAACCAGCCAAAACCAAAACATTTATTCCAATAGCCAATCTCTTCTTGCTGGCAGCTTCATTTTTTCCACGTAGGTAGTTCAACAGCTGTTCCTGAATAGTTTTAAACACTAGAGGATTTCTTTTAACAGTGTTGGACAACATGGCCTAAATTAAAGTGACACCAAATTAAAGCTTGTTATTGTAATAATCATGGCAGTGTAAAGTGGTTCAGTGCTATCTAAAGTCTATGTCTTCTGCAATTAAATGTAATTATATCAGGGTTCTCTATAGCCAATTTATTCCAAATTTTGAAACTCTGATGAGATTCAGACAAAAATAATAAAAGGGTTCAACACTGCAAACTGTAAACAAATTCCTTAAAAATAAGGAACATGTATCAAGGCAAAATACCAGAAGGAAAAAAGATTACAAAGAATTAATAGCAAAAATATGTAAGTCAGTGATGTATTTGCTAGGATAAAATATTATATCAGCTCCCAGTAACACTGCTATTTTTAAGGGAGTAACAACACTTCCATAATCAATCATTAAACATTGGAATAAATTGCCTAGGGAGGTTGTGGAATCTCCATCGCCGAAGATAATTTAAGAGTCAGTTGGATACACATCTATCAGGGACAGGGGCGGCCTGTGACTATAGGCCGACTCAGCCGTCGCCTAGGTCGCTGCCTTCAACGGGGTGATGACGTCACGGGGCGCCCGATGATGACGTCACTCCATTGACGGCTGTGCAGGCAGGGGCACCGATTGCGCGTTCCGCCTGGGGCGCCAGCTGCCGCAGCCCGCCTCAGGCCGCTCCTGATCAGGGATGATCTAGACCAGGGCTACTCAACTTGAGAAGCCCCGGTGGCCACAACGATACTCACAGAACATGCCCAGGGCCGCAACTTAAGTGTGGTTGCATATACACGCAAATATATATGCAAATAGCTTCTTTCACACTGACGGGCATGAATACAAAGATAAAGGTAAGACTACACAACACGCAGGCCCCATTTAAGTCAGAATTGCTGATATTCATAAAATGCAATATTTACCCGATTGCCACCCATGTAACAGCACTTTTAATGAGCAATGACAGTCCAGGAATTTAACTACTAAAACTCATATCAACAGAAGATCATTATATCAACTCGCCATTGTGGAGCATGTTTCCAGTGGAGGCCATGTTCACAGGATCCCACCCGTGAGCCACATGTTGAGCCCCTCATAAATCCAAACCGCCCTTTGTGCGGGCTGCGAACAAACAGGGTGCAGGCCGCATGTGGTCCCGGGGCCACGTATTGAGTAGCCCTGATCTAAACAGTGCTTGGTCCTGCCATGAGGGCAGGGGACTGGACTCGATGACCTCTTGAGGTTCCTTCCAGTTCTATGATTCTGCTATTACTTTCATGGATTAATAAGTTTATTTTAAAAATTTGTACAGGCTACAATTGGAAATAACTTGTTTTATTTAAGAATGAAGACAATATGGCATTTGCAAGCAAGCTCCTGAGTGTGCCTTTAACTATACAGGGACAGAATCTGATGTTCACACTGCTATAAACAAAGGTGCCGACTCCGTGGGTGTGCTAGGGTCTCCTGCCTAAGAGTAGCCCTGCTGCCAACTCCTCTCTTTCCCCCACCAGCGCCTGAAGCAAAACAGCTTTTCACAGTGTTTGGGATGCTCCAGGAGGGAGTGGAAAGAATGGGGTCATGGCATACTGGGTGGGGGAAGAAGGCAGGGAAGAAGTTGGGGCTTGGGAGAAGGGGTGGAGTAAGAGTGGGGCACAAATGGAACAGGAGCCAGAAGAGGTAGGGTGAGGGCTTGGTGGAAGGTGTGCAGTGGGGTGGGGCAGGGTTGGAGGGGTCAAGCACCCCTTAGTTAAAGGGGGAGTCAAAGTATAGCAGGCTCTCCAACAAGAGGAAAGGGGGGCAAAGAGGGCAGTTGCCCCAGGGCCATGAAATTAAAAGGGAGCTTGGGGCTCCCAACCATCACTGCTGCGACTCTAGCAGCAGCGGCGGCCAGAGGCTTGGCCCCTTTGGATTGCTGCTGGAGCTGGTCGGAGGGCTGGAGGAGGCACATATCACAGTCTGGTTGGTACCGAGGGATGGCTGCCTCGCCTCTTTGAGGGGTGCAGAGCTCCCCTCCACAGACACACCCACTTTTCCCCAGGGCCTGCGGTGGCTATTGGCCCAGCTTGAGCCTAGTGTGTTCTGTAGTGTGAGATAGCTTACATATGTTGTGTATTGGTGTTAGAAATGATGTAGTCTTCTCCACGCTAGATTGAGAGTAGACAAGAAACATATTTTTTTAGCGTAGCCTTAAGTAAGTAGGTCTCTGGGCCTTTTAGGTAACTGCAGTGTAAACACCTATCAGATTAGGAAACAGTCTGAGATCATCTCATTGCATGTAGGCTATGAAGCAGTATTCGGATGGTAATGACTTGTGTTCACTATTAACTAGGGTGACCAGAGAACAAATGTGAAAAATCAGAATGGGGAAGGTGCCTATGTAAGAAAAAGCACCAAATATCGGCACTCACCTTATAAAATCGGTATATCTGGTCACCCTGCTATTTACCTAATCCACACAAACAAGTTAAAGTCTAGCAGTACTGATTTCAAATGGTCTTCTTTGCTTAAATAGTCAAAATCACTTCACATTGAGTCTCCTTGCCTGACCAGACCTAATCCCAATCTTAGCCCCCCTGCCAGCCTCCAATCCCATTCTCCACCTCCAGACTCCTTATCCCTATCAACTCATTAAGTCCTCCCCTACATCTAACTCTTCTCTCCTCTGCTTTTGAATCAGATGGCTTCCTCCTTCACACTGCCTGGATGCCAGCAGGAGCATCGGTGAGAAAACAGAAGAGACAAGCTTGCTGCTGTGAGTTCCAGTACCCACCACATACCACCAGTCCACAGCAGGTGCTAATAGCCATCATAGCAAAAGTTCAGCTTTGCTCCCATAGTTCTGAGCTGAAGGAAACATGCTCAGTCACTCTGTGGATCAGGGGTATGGACAGTCTGACCATAATCAGCAGAAGCTGTGAGAGGCTTGTATATGCTCAGTGAGGAGAGAATCTTTAGAGCTTTTTGGGGTTAATTTCTAGCAAGTCTCCACGGAGCATGTGTAAAGTTTTTTTTTCAGAGGCATGTAGCTTGGCCAAAGATCGTCAGAATTTCACAGAAATGGCAAATGGCAGAGCCATGATGCAAAGGCCATCCCCCCTGACAAAATTCAAGTCCCTGATCCAAAGCAAGGTGTACTAGAACTTTCTAAAGAAAAAGTGTAAAATTATATTGTAACATTGAACTAAAATATGTTATTCCCCATCCTCCTTCTCAGAAATGGTGGAACCATTTTAGCTGAAAACAAGGAAGCATTGGACTACCTTAATAATGGGCAATAATACTAGGCCCTCCTATAATGTAAACATATAGATATAGATATGGACATATTTTTACAAATATACAAACGCATACCCAATTCGTAACATATAACAGTCTATACACATATATTACAAAAATGATTCTCTCTCTCCCTTTCTTCCCCCAAATACATATATAGCACATATAGTAAAAGCTGTGTTATCCAGCACATTACCAACCAGAAAGCTATATTGACTGGCATTTCTGATATCTCCCAGTTAGGGATGTTAGATATCGTGTAATTAAATAGTAGTGTAACCACGTGAAATCTTAGCGGTTACACGATTCTTCGATAGACCCTGGGGGTGGGCCCGGCAGCCAGTGCTCTCCTGGCCCCAATCCCAGGGAGTCCCTGCCACTCTGGGCTGCTGCCTCTGATACAGAGGCAGCAGCCTGGGGTGGCAGGTGGGAGCTGATCCACTAGAGGAGCCAATTTAAAAACCAGCTCCCCGCGGAGACAAGCTGCCTGCTGCCCTGCAGGCAATCCCAGGGAGCCCCTGCCACTCTGGGCTGCTGCCTCTGTATCAGAGGCAGCAGTACAGGGTGACAGCAGCCCTTGTCCACAGTGGGTCCAAGCTCCCTGCGGACAGAGGCTGCTCTAAAGTAGCAGCCCCTGTTCACGGGGGTCCGAGCTCCCCATGGTCAGAGGATGCTCTACGGCAGCAGCCCCAGGCAGTGGGGGGGTCCGAGCTTCCCGCAGACAGGTGTGCTGCTGTGGGATGCAGAGCAGCCTCTGTCCACGTGAAGCTCAGACCCCTGCGGACAGGGGCTGCTGCTGTGAAGCAGCCTCTGTCTATGTCGAGCCTAGGCAGAAGCTGCTCCACGGGATGTGGAGCAGCCTCTGTCTGCGAGGAGCTCAGGCCCACTGCAGACAGATACTGCTTTGCAGCAGCCTCCCCAGCCCTCCTCCCCTGCACTGCTACCAGAGGCAGCAAGGTACAGGGGGAGGTGGCACTGGGGAGCAGGTGCTGGGAGGATCTGGCTTTTCCTGCCTGCCCCTCCCCTGATGCTTCTGTAGGATGCAGCAAGAGGGGGTAGGCGGGTCCACAGAGCCAGCATGCACGGGGAGCCTGCTTAAAAGTCAGCTTCCCACATGTATTGGCTTCAGCCTGTCCCCCTTCACCCTCTGCGCTGCTGCCTCTCTATCAGAAAACAAGAGGCAGAAGGGGGCAGGGGAATGCGTGCAGACAAGATTGACCGATAAGCCCAGGCCTATCGGTTAATTATGTAGTCATCTGCATGATGACATCCCTACTCCCAAAACAAATTTTCAGTCTAGTCAACTTGGACTAGCATACTGCCCAGATGGTTATACAATTGCATATTCTGCACTCTACTTTTACGCAAGAGGCAGAAGACAAGTAAGCAAGCTGATATCAGAGATGTATTCAAAAAAGTAGCTTCCAGGAAGTGTCAGAGGATTATTACAGATTCAGCCCCGTCTCCTACACCTTCTACATTTAGAATGATAATCAATGTTGATAATGATGACTATGAGGCAGTTCAAGATCCTCAACTGTCTTCTGAATCATAAAAGATTAAATTATATTCAGTATTTTTTTAGTGTTAAGTGTATTTTTAGTGATCTGGGTGTACACCAGACCCGGGCAAACTATGGCCCATAGGCCGAATTGAGCAAGCCAAGCCACCGGATCCGGCCGTGGAGGCAATGGGGAACCCCAGGCAGGCTCCCCTGCTTGCCTCGCAATCCTGTACAATGCTCAGAAACGTGGTTGCGGGGCACTTTCTCTTTGAGTCAGGAGCGGATGGGGGAAGATTCAGATGCTGCTCCCACCCCCAGCACAATCCCATTGGCTGGTTTCTGGACAGACATGGGCCAGTGGGAGCTGCCTGTTTGAATAACAGGCAGCCACAAAGCTCAACCCTCCTGCTTACTCACTCAAGCACATGGCCCAGCACGCAGAAACATTTTAAGCTTTGCAAGGCAGGCAGGAGGTTGGTAAGTCACCTGGCTAGAACCTACCTCTGCCTCAGCCCCTTCCTTCCCCAACCCTCTGCCCCACACTCCTGCCCCCTACTCCACATGCATCCAGACTTCCTCCCAGATATGGTAACTTAATCTCCTGCCCCAGATCACAATCCCCTCCTACCCTAGGTCACATCCCAAAACCCTGCACCACAGTTCCCTGCCCTAGGTCACAACTACTTCCTTCACCCAAACTCCCTCCCAGACTCTATTCTTACTCCTGCACCCCAATCCTTTACCCCAAGCTCCCTTCTGCACCCAACCTCCATCCCAGACCCCACACCTACTCCATTAATACCATGGAGAATGAGACCCTCAACTACTTCGCAAAACCTTGGCAGTGGCCCCCCCATCAAAAATTATTGCCCACCCCGGTGTATACCATACGCTGACCATAGTAATACGCATTGTCACAAGATAACCTACTCTATAGAAAACTTCACCTGTATACACCCAAATGCTTCAAGAAACAGACCACTCTGCAGTACTACTACTGGATTGGTGAACACGTGGATACTATTTTATACTTTATTCATTTTATTGTATTTCTAATTCTTTGAAAATTGGTATTCCCCATTTATTATGTATAAGTCTTAGTTAACTGGAATATTTGATTAACTAGTACTCCTCTTCCTCCAATCTACCAGATAGCAAAGTTTTTACTGTAGTATTTTAAAGATACACATATAATATTAAAATTAAATCATATGTGTATTAAAACTATGTAATATATTATAAATATATATTAATGCATACACATACCGTATTGTAAAATTAGTAACACCTGGCTATCGCAAAAGTTATTAATTAGTATACTTCCTATCCAATGTACACTTTTATGTTGCAGGTTTGACTGTTAAGAATTAAAGAATAAACAGTATTATAAAATCAATCAAACAAAAGAGTAAAGGAAAGCAGTTCTGAGATTTCAGTTCCTAAATATTAAACAATTTGAGAAAGCTCAGGAAAGTACAAAAAGGAATCATCAATTGGGAAAAGAAAAAGAGAGGACTCCCAACATTAAAGAATAATTTTTATGTAGTTGGTGGCATTGGAAGATTATTTGTATGATGTTTTACTACATTGCACCAGACATTATGTCTAGCAGAGAAGGACAGCTCAAAAAAGATCAAATTTTCATGCTGACCTATTTCTGCTGGCTAGACCCAGCAGGCCAGATGAAATGTTTCTTAACCTAAGAGTGCGAATCAATGTCCCTGCTATCCAATAGGAGCCCTGAAAACTAAGAACATATGAACAGCCATACTGGGTCAGATCAAAGGCCATCTAGCCCAGTATCCTGTCTGCCAACAGTGGACAATACCAGATGCCCCAGAGGGAGGGAACACGACCGGTAATCCTCATGTGATCCCTCTCCTGTCATCCATTTCTAGACAAACAGAGGCTAGGGACACCATCCCTACACCCATCCTGGTTAATAGCCATTGATGGACCTAACCTCCAGGAATCTATTTAGCTCTTTTTTGAACCCTGTTAAAGTCCAAGCCTTCACCACATCCTTTGGCAAAGAGTTCCATAGGTTGACTGCGTGCTGAGTGAAGAAAAACTTCCATTTGTTTGTTTTAAACCTACTGCCTGTTAATTTCATTTGGTGACCCCTAGTTCTTATATTGTGGGAATAAGTAAATAACTTTTCCTTATTCATTTTTTCCATACCAGTCATGATTTTATAGACCTCTATCATATCCCCCCTTAGTCTCCTCTCTTCTAAACTGAAAAGTCCAAGCCCTTTTAATCTCACTTCATGAGAGACCCGTTCCAAACCTCTAATCATTTTTGTTGTCCTTTTCTGAACCTTTTCCAATGCCAATATATCTTTTTGACATGAAGTGACTGCATTTGTACGCAGTATTTAAGATGTGGGCGTACCATGGTTTTATATAGAGACAAGAAGATGTTCTCTGTCTTATTCTTGATCCCTTTTTCAATGATTCATACAATTCTATTTGCTTTTTTGACTGCTGCTGCACACTGAGTGGATGTTTTCAGAGAACTATCCAAAATGACTCCAAGATCTCTCTCTTGAGTAGTTGTAGCTAAATTAGTCCCCATCATATTGCGTTTATAGTTGGAATTATTTTTGCCAATGTGCATTACTTTACATTTATCAACATTAAATTTCATTTGCCATTTTGTTGCCCACTCATTTAGTTTGGTGAGATCTTTTTGAAACTCTTCACAGTTTGCTTTGGTCTTAATTATCTTGATTAGTTTGGTATCATCTGCAAATTTTGCCATCTCACTGTTCACCCCTTTCTCTAGATCATTTATAAATAATTTGAATAGGATTGGCCCCAGGACAGACCCTTTGTTTCCTATCTTTTAACCAGGTATCAATCCATGAAAGGACCTTCCCTCTTATCCCACAACAACTACCTTACTTAAGAGCCTTTGGTGAGGGACTTGTCAAAGGTTTTCTGGACATCTAAGTATAAAATATCCAATGGATCCCCCTTCTCCATGTTTGTTGACCCCTCAAAGAACTCTAGTAGATTAGTAAGCCATGATTTCCCTTTACAGAAACCATGTTCTCTTTCCCCCAACAAATTATTTTCATCTATGTGTCTGACAATTTTATACTTTACTATAGTTTCAACTAATTTGCCCCATACTGACATTAGACTTACCAGTCTGTAATTACCAGGATCACCTCTAGAGCTCTTTTTGAATATTGGCATCATGTTAGCTATCTTCCAGTCATTAGGTATGGAAGCCGATTTAAAGGATAGGTTACAAACCACAGTTAATAATTCCACAATTTCATATTTGACTTCTTTCAGAACTCTTGGGTGAGTGCTGTCTCATTCTAGTTACTTGTTACTGTTAAGTTTATCAATTTGTTCCAAAACCTCCTCTAATGACAACTCAATCTGGGACAATTCCTCAGATTTGTCACCTAAAAAGACTAGCTCAGATTTGGGAATCTCCCCGATATCCTCAGCCATGAAGACTGCAGCAAACAATTCATTTAGCTTCTGTGCAATTACTTTATCATCTTTTGAGTGCTCCTTTAGCATCTCAATCATCTAAGCTGGTTGTTTAGCAGCCTTCCTGCTTCTGATGTACTTAAAAAACATTTTCCTGTTATTTTTTGAGTTTTTGGCTAGCTGTTCTTCAAACTCCTTTTGGTTTTTCTTATTATATTTTTACACTTAATTTGACGAAGTTTATGCTCCTTTCTATTTTCCTCACTAGGATTTGACTTCCACTTTTTTAAAAGATGTCTTTTTATCTGTCAGGGTATGTCTACACTACCACCCTAGTTCGAACTAGGGTGGTTAATGTAGGCATTTGAAGTTGCAAATGAAGCCCAGGATTTAAATATCCCGGGCTTCATTTGCATCTTACCGGGCGGGCGCCATTTTTAAATCCCCTTAGGTCGAACTCCGTGCCCGCGGCTACACGCGGCACGGAGTAGGTAGTTCGAATTAGGATCTTTAATTCGAACTACCGGTACACCTCGTTCCACGAGGAGTAACGGTAGTTCGAATTAGAGATCCTAATTCGAACTACCTACTCCGTGCCGCGTGTAGCCGCGGGCACGGAGTTCGACCTAAGGGGATTTAAAAATGGCGCCCGCCCGGCAAGATGCAAATGAAGCCTGGGATATTTAAATCCCGGGCTTCATTTGCAACTTCGAATGCCTACATTAACCACCCTAGCTCGAACTAGGGTGGTAGTGTAGACATACCCTCACTGCTTCTTTTACTTGGTTGTTAAGCCATGTTACACTTTTTTGGTTCTCTTACTGTGTTTTTTAATTTGGGGTATACATTTAAGTTGGGTCTCTATTATGGTGTCTTTGAAAAGTTTCCATGTAGCTTACTTTCGTAGCTAATACCTAACACAGCATAGATAAAGAAGACGATTTGGGGAATCTATGTACAAATTATGAATTCTGTGTGAAATTACAAAATTTCTGTGTGTATATTAATCTGTATGTACATTTTGACTGTGCATCTCTTCTGCTATCCTTTTACCTCTAAACTAGTCTGAAATTTAAAGTGGTATGGTATAGGGCTAAGGACAGAGTTGTTAGATCTGAATGGTCCTCTATTCAAACAGAAGCACTCTAGACAAAAGGTTGGCTTCTACCCAGTAGAGCCAGTTTATCAGGTGAAAGGCCACCTGGTCGGGGTCTCTGATAACCTGATCAGTCCAATCAAGAGTCAGTTGACAACAGGAGCTAGAACAGGGCTTCTCATACTTTTTCTTTCTGAGAACCTCTCCACCCCCAGCATGCTATAAAAACTCCGCAGCACACCACTGCTAAAACACCAGTTTTTCTGCATGTAAAAGTCAGGGCTAGCATTAGGGGCTAGCCACATGGTCACCTGTCTAGGACCCCTCTCTACAAAGCTAAGTTGCTCAGGCTTTGGCTTCAGCCCCAAGTGGAATGGCTTGGGGCTCCACGCTTCAGACCCACATACCACGGTTTTGACTCTGTATCCTGGGCCCCAGTGACTCCTGCAAACCTGCTTGCTAGATATCCACTGAGCTAGAGTTTATAAAAGAGACTTGAGATAGAGGTGGGAGGGAAGAAAAGAAAACACAGTTTCTATGTTTTCAAAGAGACACTATCTGCATTAAGAAGGGGGAATAGGAAGAATCCTGGAGTCCTTAGAGGACTCTGGCCTACACCTCCTGATTAGCAAAAACATTAAATGTAATGTAAAGGTAGCGCCCTAACAAAATCACAGTACATTTTGGTCAATTTCGTGTTCATGGGATTTTTAAAATAGTAAATTTCATTATTTCAGCTATTTAAATCTGATATTTCACAATGCTGTAATGATCCTCACCCAAAAATGAATTTTGTGGCAGCTGCAAAGTTAGTGTAGAGGGGGTTGCAGTACTGTTATCCTACTTCTGTGCTGTTGCTGTTGAGGGTGCTGCCACCAGAGCTTGGCAGCTGGAGAGCAGTGGCTGCTGGCTATGAGCCGAGCTCTGAATGCAGAGTCACTGCCAGCTGTACTACAGAATTAAAAATGGCATGGTACGGTCTTACCACCCTTACTTCTTCCAAAGAATGATTAGTTGCTCTAATCATACTAATAAACATTCAACAACCTATTTAAAGGTTGTTATACACTGCTGCTAATTGCAACTTCCCAAAGTCAGTACACTGACTTAGTTGGCTTATTATTTCAGAGAGATTACAAAGATATCTTCTCTGCACTTTATCTTTCACAACACACAATGATAATCATATGATTTTTACCTACACAGGTTTTTTTCCTCCTTAAATGTTCAATATTCCTTGTTCCCTTCATAGATTAGGCCTAGATATAGCAGAGGCTACTGCCTGACTGGGACTTACAATGATAATGCTACCATAGTTTCCACAAGTTCTAAGCAATAAGGATGTGTGGGGCAATTTGGAACAATCAGAATTATTGAAATAATCATTTATTATCTTCTCATCTCTGTGTTACACTCGTTTTCTTTATTCTCTTTTGAAGTGAAGAAAGCTAGCTGCAAGCCCCTTAACCAGCTCACATTCAGTGAATCCACTGTTAATGTAAATTTCTAAGTAAACAGTATAAATAAATAATGCATGGCCTTCCCTGCACATCATGAAAGAATTAAGGAAGCTATACACTGTATCACTCTTAGGGCAAAAATGAGATGAAGCTAAAGAAACTAAACCCTTTTATTATGTTTTAGTATTTGGCAAAGGCAGCTTCTCTTCAGTATAGGGTTGAAGTATAACAGGCCACATGCAGCCCACTGGGGCTCCACCTTCAGCCCATGGACCCCCGGGTTGCCCGCCTTACCCAGGTGCTTCTCGTGCACTGGGGCACCAGAGCCTTACACTTCCTGCTCTGGGAGAGAGAAGGAGGACTGGGGCCAGAGCACAAATCAGCACTCTGAAAGTGCTGGGAGGGAAGGAAAGGAGCAGGTAATTGTACAGTTCTAGTTCCCAGTATACAAGAGGTATGGGGTGGAGGGGCACAGCCAGGGAGCTCACGGGGGCAGCAGGTGGAACTCCAATGGGCTGCAGGCTGCTACAACCTACTGAGATGAAGGAGGGCCTCTCATGTGGCCCACACACTATTCCTGGTTGCCCATCCCTGAAATAGAGGCTGTGCAAACATTTGTGTATATGCCTGCTTGCTATCATTTCTCTTTTGTTAACTTAGAAATAGCTACTGGAGGTTTTCTGCGTTATAGCTAAAAATAGGTTAAAACCTGACAGGAAGGGGGAAAAAAGAAAAATAATAAAAAGAAGTTTAACAATGCCACTACATCCTAAATTCAAATGAATCAGTAAATCTCCTGAGGAGACGTGCTGGAAATATCTACATGCTCTCAATGGAGGCAGAATCCTCTGGATAGATGTTTGGGAAAGTGTTTAGCTAGTAATCCAGGAACTGACTGCATTATAACTGCCTCAGGTTCAAGCAAAGGACAGCACCAGCCATACCCAGCAAACTAGTGGACATGTTTTCGAGTGAAAATATTATCATTTGCTAAATAGTACAATATGTCACTTAAATGATTTTATAACACCCCAAAATACATCAGGCACACAAAGTTAGCATAAGAATAAAGGTTAATGTTAGAAAGTTAAGCATGATTTTCCTGACTTCCATGAGATTAACATCACAAAGTTAACATGCTCTGAAGAGTATAGTAGGGAGAGTATTTTCAGACAATATAATATACACTAACATATTTAAAAATACAGACCTATACACCTTCGGTTTTATTTAAATTATAGATCACTCTATTGTAATAATGTCCACTGGGTGCAGCATGTTACATTTAAAATCTGTCTTGCTTCGTGGGAAAGAAAATATGTGACTTAAAAAATCTACTAAGATTAACAGCTCCAAATAAAATTAACAAATAGAAAATTGTTAAGTAATCCACTGTAAAGCCAAAGTAGTTCAATGTATTTTATAAACCTAAAGCAATAAAATGGCTCTTGTTCCAACAGGAAGTAAAGATTTCAAGCTCTATTAAAAATTTATACACAGTTAAAAGCTCTATGTATATGCTCCTAAGGAACAGGGATAATTTCTAACAATTCCTTTGTCCTACCACATGCCATTTTGGAAGGCATTTCAAGACAACTATTTTCAATGCAAGTAATCTGATATAGATATATGCTCTCATGGCAGAACTATCATCTAAATGAGGCCTGGGCAAAATACAGTCCGCGGGCTGGATTCAGCCTGCCAAGCCACCAGATCCGGCCCGTAGACCCAGCAGTGAGCCACAGGCAGGCTCCTGTGCTTGCCCCGCACACCACTCAGAAAAGTGGATGTCAAGCTGTTTCTCTTTCAAAACTATGATCCTGGAGGGTAAGGGGGAAGACTTCAGGTGCTGCCCCTGCCTCCAGCACAATCTCATTGGCCAGTTTCTAGCCAGAAACTGGCCAATGGGAGCAGCCTGTTTGAATAACAGAACATGAAGCACAATGCCCCCCTTCCCTCCAGCTGAGTTATTCACACAAGCACACAGGCCTGCAGCCTGTGCAGGCACGGGGGAGGCAGACAGGCTGGCTAGATGGCTGAAAAAACATTTTAAACTCCGTAAGCATTTAGCTCTGCAGGCAGGCTGGTTGGGCTGCTGGCTGGTAAATCTCCTGGCCAGAGCCTGCTTCTGGCACCCCAGTCCCTCCCTTCCCCAATCCTCTGCCCCCCCCCCACTTAACATACCCAAACACTCTGCTCCCCTCCTGAACCCATATTTGCTCCCAGTTCTGGCACCCCAATCCCCTGCCCCAGATTACAATCCCCTCCTACCTTAGGTCACAACCCAAATTCCTGTACCCCAGTCCCCTCCCTTAGATTACAAACCAAACCCCTGCACCCCAGTCCCCTGACCTAGGTCACATTCCAAAACCCTACAGCCCAATCCACTAGGTCATAACTGGCTCCTCCACCCAAACTCCCTCCCAGACCCCACTCTCCCTCCTGCACCTCAATACCTTACCCCAAGCTCCCTTCTACACCCAACCTCAATCCCAGACCCCACACCTCCTCCATAAATATCATGGAAGAATGCAGCCCTCCACCACTTTCCAAAATCTTGGAGTAGCTCCCCCACCCCCATCAAAAATTATTGCCTACCCCTGATCTAAACCATTCCGGACAGGTGCTTTTCTAACCTGTTCTTAAAAACCTCTAATGATGGAGATTCCACAATCTCTCCAGGCTATTTATTTCAGTGCTTAATCACCTTGACAGGAATTAGGGATATTAGCATATAGTCATTTAAACAATTAACCAATAGCCATGGGCTTATCTGTAGTGAGTCCCCCACTACAGAAATTATGTGGATGCATTGGAGAGGGTCCAGTGGAGGAAAACCAAAATGATTAGGGGGCTGGAGCACATGACCTATAAGGAGAGGAAGAGGGATTTGGGCCTGTTTAGTCTGCAGAAGATAAGAGTGAGGGAGGATTTAATAGCAGATTTTAATTACCTGGAGGGAGGTTCCAAAGAGGATGAGAGAGGCTGTTCTCAGTAGTGACAGAGGGCAGAATGAGGAGCAATGGTCTCAAGTTGCAGTGGGCAAGGGTCTAGGTTGGATATTAGGAAAAACTATTTCACTAGGAGGGTGGTGAAGCACTGGAATGGGTTACCTAGGGAGGTAGAACTTCACCCCTAGAGGTTTTTAAATCACAGCTTGACACATCCTGGCTAGGAAGATTTAGTTAGGGTGCGTCCTGCTTTGGGCACTGGGCTGGAGTTGATGACCTCCTCAGTTCTCTTTCAACCCTATGATTCTATGATTATCACTTAATCCAAATGATTACAACCCCCCCCCTACACACACTTTGCTGCCACACACTTTGCTATATCAGAGGCAGCAGTGGGAGCAGGGCTGTCCGCAGGAGCTCATGCCACCCGTGGACAGACACTCTTTCCACCCTACACTGCTGCCTCTGTATGAGAGGCAACAGCGCGGGGCAGCAGGCAGGAGCTGGTCTGTGTGGGGAGCCAGAGCACCCCACCTCTGAAACAGAGGCAGCAGCGCAAGGTGGTAGAGGACTCCCCAGGAGTGGGGCTGGAAGCCTTGGATACAGAGGCAGCAGTCCGAGGTGTCAGGGGACTCCCTGGGAGTGGGGCTGGGAGTACACTTGCTGCTGGCCCCGCCCATGGGGAGTATTTTAGTAATTGTGTAATAGATAAAAAATTTTGAAGCTACACGATTACTAAAATAAATGTTATCTAACATCCCTAACAGGAAGTTTTTCATAATGTCCAACCTAAATCTCCCTTGCTGCATTTTAAACCCATTGCTGCTTGTCTTCAGAGGGTAAGAATAACAACTTTTCTCCCTCCTCCTTGTAACAACCTTTTAGGTACTTAAATCTGTTATCACGTCCCCTCTCAGTCTTCTCTTTTCCAAGCTAAACAAACCCATTTTTTTTTCGTCTTCCCTGATAGGACATGTTTTCTAGATTTTTACTAATTTTTGTTGCTTTTCTCTGGACTTTGTTCAATTTGTCCATATCTTTCGTGAAATTTGGCATCTAGAACTGTGTCCAGTTGACTCCCGACCTCCAGTTGAGGTCTAATCAGTGCAGAGCAGAATATTACTTCTCATGTCTTGCTTATGTCACTCTTGCTACTACAACCCAGAACAGTGGGGGTTTTTCAGCAGTGTTACACAGTTGACTTGTATTTAGCTTGTGGTCCACTATGATGCCCATATCTATTTCTTCAGTACTCCTTTGTAGACAGTCATTTACCATTATTCATATGTGCAACTGACTGTTCCTTCCTAAATGGAGTATTTTGCATTTGTCCTTATTGAATTTCATCTTATGTATATCAGATCATTTCTCCAGTATGTCCAGATGATTCTGAATTTTAACCATAACCCTCCAAAGCACTTGCTACCTATCCCACGTTGGTAATTATCCACAAACTTTATAAGTGTACTTTCTATGCCATTATGTAAATCATTGATGAAGATATTGAACAGAACCAGAATAAGAATTGATCCCAGCAGGACCCCACTTGTATGCTCTTCCAGCATTACCGTGAACTACTGGTAACTATTCTCGGAATGGTTTCAAAAAGTTCTTCACCCACCTTATAGTACCTGCATCTAGGTTGCATTTCTCCTATCAGGTTGGTTTGACATGATTTGTTCTTGAGAAATCCATGCTGACTATCACTTATCACCTTATTATCTTCTAGATGTTTGCAAACTGATTCCTTAATTATGTTTCCAGGTACAGAAATTGATCTGACTAGTCTGTAATTCCCTGGGTTGTCCTTATTTCCCTTTCTATAGATGTGCACTATATTTGCCCTTTTGCAGTCTTTTGGGATCTCTCCCATGTTCCATGACTCTTCAAAGATAATTGCCAATGGCTCATAAATCTCCTCAGGCAGATCCTTGAGTATTCTAAGATGCATTTCATCAGGCCATGGTGACTTGAAGACATCTAATGTGACCAATTAATTTTTAACTTGTTCTTTCCCTATTTTAGCCTCTTCTGATCTTACCTCATTTTCACTGGCATTCCAACTACCACCAATCTTCTTGTTAAAAACTGAAACAAAGAAGTCATTAAGCGCATTTGCCATTTCCATATTTTCGGTTATTATTCTCCCCCTCCCCCAATTGAGTAATGGTCCTATTCTGTCCTTCATTTACCTCTTGTTTCTAATGTATTTGTTGAATGTTTTCCTCTTGCCCTTTATGTCTGTAGCTAATGTAATCTTGTCTGGTGCGTTGGCCTTTCTAATTTCATCCCTACATATCTGTGTTATTTGTTTATATTCATCCTTTGTAATTTGATATAGTTTCTACTTTTTATAGGACTATTTTTTTTTTATTTTTAGATCATTCGTGAACTCTTGGTTAAGCTCCGGTGGTCTCTAGCCATGTTTCCTATCTTTCCTATACAGCGGAATAATGTCTCTTTGAAAAACTGCCAACTATCTTCAATAGTTTTTCCTCTTAGACTTGTTTCCCATGGGATCTTATCTACCAACTCATTGATTTTGCTAGTCTACCTTCTTGAAATCCATTATCTTTATTTTGATGCTGTCCTTCTACTATTCCTTAGAATCATGAACTCTACTATTTCATCATTACTTTCATACAAGCTGCCTTCCACTTTTAAATTCTCAACCAGTTCCTCCTATTTGTCAAAATCATATCTAGAATAGCCTCTCTTGTAACTCCCTTCTCCTTCTGAAATTAAAAAAAAAGTCTCAAATACATTCCAAGAACTTTTTGGATAATCTGTGTCCTGCTGTGTTATTTTCTCAACAGATGTCTGGATAGTTGAAGTCCCCCATCACCACCAAAACCTGAGCCTTGAATGATTTTGTTAGTAGTTTAAAAAAAGCCTTCTCCAGCTCTTCTTCCTCCTTGTTATCATCTTCAAATACACCTTCACAGTTTTGACCTTTTACATATGTAATTGAAAAGAATGCATTATAATCTTTAAGTCATTTAATGTATCTTAAAGGAATTGTTCCAACACTAGATTGTTCCATTTTTCTAGATTTAGGAAAATAAGAATTATACTGAGAATCTGGGTGAAATCATGGCCTCACTGAAGTCAATGGAAGTTCTGTGGTTGATTTAGATTCATAGATTCCAATGCCACGTGGTATCACTGTGACCATCTAGTATGATCTCCTTATAACACTCGACATATAACTTCCTCAAATGCTTCCTACACCATTTCTAATAGAAAAACAACCAATCTTGGCATAAAATTTGTCAGTGATGGAGAATCCACCATGACCTTTGGTAAAATGGTTAATTATTCCTTCTGTCAAAAATGTACTGCTTATTTCCAGTCTAGCTTCAACTTCCAAACAGCAGATCATGGTATACCTTCCTCTGCTAGACTAAAGAATACAGTATTAAATGTTTGTTCCCCCTTGTAGATACTTACAGACTATAATAAAATCACTCCTTAACCACCTCTCTGATAAGTTTTATATCTTAAGCTCTTTGAGTCTATCACTACTCTGCATGTTTTCTAACCATTTACTCAAACTCATGGCTCTTATCTGAACTCAAATTTATTAGCATCCTTCTTTAATTGTAGATGCCAGATCAGGACATGGTATTTCAGCAGTGGTCAAACCACTGCCAAATAAAGAGATAAAATAACAACTCTACTCCTATTACAGATTCCTTTTTTTCATGCACTAAATAATCACATTAGCTCTTTTGGCCACGGCATCACATTGGGAGCTCATGTTCAGTTGATTATCCACCACAAATCCTCACAGCTTTTTTAGAGTCGCTGCTCCCCAGAATAGACTCCCACATTCTTCAAATATGGCCTACATTTTTTGTTCCTAGATGCATACATTTAGCCATATTAAAACATATGTAGTTTGTGTGTCCAGTTTACCAAGCATCCGGATCACCCTGAATCAGGGACCTATCTTTTTTTCAGTATTTACCATTCTCCCAATTTTTGTGTCATCTGCAAACTTTATCAGTGATGATTTTATGTTTCTTCCAGGTCATTGGTACAAATGTTAAATAGCATAGGGCCAAGAACTAATCGTTGTGGGATCTGGAGACTAGTGGAAACATAGCCAGGTTTGATGTCAGTGGGGGTCAAGCTTTTATCCTGTGTTTCTGTACTGGGATGTGCCTACATTGAAAGCTTGATACATTGAAATTATATTCACAATGCAGATATCGTAGGGTATGTCTACACTGCAAAGTTAATTCGAAATAACACCTGTTATTTCGAATTAACTTCAATAGCATCTATATATGCAAACCGCTATTTTGAATTTAATTTGAAATAGTGAAGCGCTTAATTCGAATTTGGTGAACCTCATTCTACAAGTAGTAACGCCAAATTCGAAATAGCTAATTCGAAATAAGTGCTGTGTAGACACTTAATACGAAATAGCTGGCCTCCAGCCCTTCCCAGTTTCCCCCGGTGGCCACTCTGGGCCAAACCAGGAAGACTCCTCTCCTCTCCCCCAGCCCCGGAGCCCTTAAAGGGGTAGACTCTGGCCAGACTGCATGTGCCAGATCCAGGCCTACCAGCAGTCTCTGCCCCTGACCTAGTGGCCCCATAATGAGCCAGGCAGCCAGTGCCACCCAGCCGGCCCCCGCCCAGTCCCCCAGCACCCAGGGGCCAGCCAGGGGCCGTAGACAGCGCGCGGCCCGCCTGGACTGGTACGGAGATCATGGACCTCATAGAGGTTTGGGGGGAGGCCCCCAATGTCCATGATCTCCGCACCAGGCGGAGGAACGCGGCCGTCTATGGCCGCATAGCAGGGGCTGACACCTGCCCCTACTTCCCCGCCCTTGACCACATCCTGGGGGGCAGGATGGTCCGCGCCACCCCGGGGGGCAGCGAGCCAGGACCAGAGGGCCCTGACCCAGGCGCGGCAGAGGGGCCAGCATGGAGGATGCCACGCCAGCGGGATCCCCGAGCTGTCCCAGCACCAGAGTCAGCAGGGTTGTCAGGGGAGGCCACACCAGGTAAGTGCCATCACTGTCCCCTACCCGGGCGGGGGAGGGAGGGGGGCGGGGAGGGAGACCAGGGACTGCGTGCATGGGCCATGCCTTCCACAGATCATGCAACCACCTGTGCACGTGTGGTGCCACCCTTGAGCAGGTGGCTCCAGCTGCGTGCCACACAGGGGCCGTGGCCCAATAGCCACACGCGTGTGTGAAGAGACCTGACACGTTCCCGACCCCGGGGTGGGACCCACTATACACGGCATAGGGGCATAGGTGCGGTCTTGGGGCAGTTCCCACTCCCGGGGAGAGCCAGACATCCCAACCATGGCCTCTGTGCAAGCACATCGGCTCTAACGGTGCACGGCACAGTCCTCACCTCGCTGGGGGCACTGCGCCCCCAGGGAGAACTGACCACTCCCCTTCTTTCTCCATAGCCGCACCATCTGCACGCTCAGGGTGCACCACCCGCCTGGCACATGCTCCCGCACCCGAGGGCTCCACAGGACCACCGCAACACGGCAGGGGTACTGAGAGCAGCACCTGGGGGCCCTGCGAGCCCTGCACCGCACCATCCAGGGCTGGGTGCAGGAGGACCTGCAGCTCCGCCGGGAGCAGCTTGCCCAGGACCATGCCATGTGCTCACACCTGCAGGCCCTGCTGCAGAGCGTGCTGCCCCGTGCCACCCCAGCACCTGCTTCCCCCCCAGCTACTGTTTCTCTTCCCACTCCTGCCTCCCTCCCACCGCTCCCTCCTCAACCTCCACACCCCCCATCTCAACCTCCACACCCTCCTCCCCATCCCCCCAGGGACGCCGAGGCCCCCGCACCCACCGTGCTGGGAGACACATGGCCCGACGAGACCCCCACCCCGAGCGCTGAGCTTCCCCTCTCCCTTCCTCCCCTTGCTTCCCCCTTCCAGCTCCCTCCTCCCAGTTTTCCCCCTGCCCTCTCCCACCCTCTCTCCTCCCCTCTCCCGCCTCCCCTTTCCCCAGTCTCCCCAGAGGTTCATTCCCCCTCCCCAGTTTTGTTAAATAAAGACAGTTCGTGTTTATGAAAAAACATGTCTTTTATTTGACATCAGGAAGGGGGCTAGGGAGAGGTAAGTGGAAGGACGTGAGGGAGGAATGGGGCACGAGCCCCCCGGTGGGAAGAACCGGGGTGGCTCTGAGGACTCCTCATAGACTCATAGACTTTAAGGTCAGAAGGGACCATTATGATCATCTAGTCTGACCCCCTGCACAATGCAGGCCATAGAATCTCACCCACCCACTCCTAGAATAATCTTCTCACCTATATCTCAGATACTGAAGTCCTCAAATGGTTTAAGGACTCCAAGATGCAGAGAATCCTTCAGCAAGTGATCCGTGCCCCATGCTACAGAGGAAGGCGAAAAACCTCCAGGGCCTCTGCCAATCTACCCTGGAGGAAAATTCCTTCCCGACCCCAAATATGGTGATCAGCTGAACCCTGAGCATGTGGGCAAGACTCACCAGCTAGACAACCAGGACCAATCCCAGGGTGGATACTCTCCCACAGGGCCTCCTGAATCCTGACAGCCCCCCGATGGCAGCCTGCAGCAAGTGCAGCTGAGCTGATGGCAAAGACCCCATGAGATGCACCAGCGTGCCCAGGGGCAGCTCTGGCTCCATGTGGCCGAGTGCTGTGGTGTCCCGAGTGCGGGCACTCACGGCACTCCAAGATAGGACTGTTTTGCTGTCCCTCATCAAGGTAGACAAGCAAGCGGGGAACCCTGAGAACTATCTGTCCAGGGTGGGGGTAGGGTCCCTTTAAGCACAGAGCTCAGTTAGCCTCAGGCAGCAGCTCCACACACTAAGTCCTAACCTGATGCCCTGCCAGCACTAGTTCTGGCCAGCCTTAACTTTGGTTCAGGGTCCACTCAGTGTGGACGCGCTATTTCGAAATAGCAAAACGCTATTTCGAAATAGGTTTTGTGTATAGATGTGTTATTTCGAATTAGCTTAATTCGAATTAACTATTTCAAATTAAGTTAATTTGAATTAACGCTGTAGTGTAGACATACCCTTAGTGAGGAGTATGATATAAATGTCTAGAGAGACTAAAGTACCATATATTAGAAAGCACTATTACTAAACATACCTGTAACTGAGGTTTTAAAACATTCATAACTCAGTTATTTTTTAGTTTTTATTATTCTGTTCCTTTGATAGGAATATTTTAGACCGAGATGAAGTAAAATCAACACAGGTAACAAACTTACCTCTGACAACTAATTTAAATATATTTTGAAAGCATAATTACTATTCAGAATTATCTAAAATATACAGTGAATTATTTTATGTATACAATAGTTAACTCATACAATACAGAATAAGAATTGCTGAGGTGTTTACAGAAAGCAGACTGTACTGTGATTAACATTTTAATAACAGCAGAATACTAGGGACTAAAAAAGAAAGTAAATTTATATTTTACCAAAAGATTCATTGCACTCACCCATAAAGGATCTTTTATCCCATTTTTGTTGTTAATGCAGAAGAATGACTTCCTCACCCTACCCTTCCCAAGTTAAAGAACATAAAATGCTACCACATGTACAATATACAGGCAATACAAAGAAAAAACACTACCTTGTTTCCATTCCTTTCAAGAGTGGAAAATACTGATTATTTTATTTGTCCATGTAATTTCAGGTTATCAGATTCAAAGGATATTGTTCAAATATTTTTCAGAACTGTGTCAGGCAAAGAGCATGGACTTGAATCTATGTTTCACACATCTCATATGAGTTTCCAAACCACTGGGCTTAAGAGTTACTCTCTCTGTCACTCGGCCAATGAATATTTAATTATTTATACAAAGCAGAACAGTTCCAACAGGAGAGATACAGACTCTATAAACTAACCTCATCCTAGTGCTGCAGAAATCATTGCCGATGTTTCCATTGACTTCAGTGGACTGGGAATCAGGCCTGTTCAAGATTTGCTTACCATTACGACGTACATAAAATTTATGGAACAGAAAATCTTTAAGAAAATTACAGGTAAAAATTTTTGTATAACTGTCCACATGCCAACCAATTTTTACCCAGTCTTATACTACACTATTCAAGTAGTGTAGTATATAATAAAGTGAAAATAAAAACTATGTAAAGGATAAGGGGTTTCTAAAAAGAACTGAGTCTAATGAATATGAACAACAAAGGAACTGACATAGTTTTCTCTTTTTAGTGAGACCCAACCAAAACTAGTAGAGGGAAAACTGTATTTTAAAAGGAAATATCAGTAGCATTTTTCATAATAATTCTTGCATCAAATGCATGATGGAGCTATGGTAATTTAAATCAGCTGAGACTATAGCTCAAAATACATATGAAAAACATGGCTCAGATATCACATAAAAGGGAGAGAAAAGAATATATCTGGAATTTAGCTTTATAATCAAAACTCGAATGAACATTTTCTCCCATTTACCTGACTACAATATCAACTGTAAAGAGCTAACGTTATTGTATTCTTATGCTTAGACTGGAACTCTTTTCACCTATATTTCTACTTAATGTTAATATTTAGCTCCTGTCTAGTGTTTTTACATCTGTAGATTTCCAAGCGCTTTACAACAGAGGCAAGTACTATTTCCCACCATTTCATAGATGAGGAAACTGAGACACAGAGATGCTATAACCAGACCAGCATCACACAGCAAGTCAGTGGCAGAGTGAGGAAAAGAATGCAGAATTCCTGGCTCCTATTCCCAGGTCCCATCCAATTAATTATACTGCCCTCCCTCTTAGACAACTTTTGTTAAATAGAAAATATCTACAGCTGCTGCTAATATATTTAGCTGAAAGTTATTAATCAGAAATACAGTCTACTCCAATTGACCATATTTGTTAATTTGATGTACAGACCTTTTTCCCTTTCCTCCCACTTATTTATTATTAAAACATGATTTCTATATAAGCTACCCAAGACCCTCCCTGGCTGTAGAATCTTAAAATACTATGGGCATGGTCTTGCAAATATATAAACAGGTAACATTCTATATAAACCAAATATTATTTGAATATGACTACTCCCTGCGATCTCATTAAAATAGTATTATTACAATTTTCCAAATGTGTATCACATAGTTCAGCTGATAAAAAAGGAAGACAACATAATAAGTGTGTTATGCCTGTTAAAAGTATTTTGTATTGACACTTTGTGTCATGTGATCAGTCCATTGCTTTAGGCTGGAGCACACTGTAAACACAGTCAAACTTAACTGGGAGAGCTATTAGAAATATGTCTATATTTAAAGAAAAAATACCATATAAAACTATACTACCATATTGTGTAGTAAAATATATTTGAAATCTAATTATATGGAAACTACACTAGCTTATTATAATGAACTACTGTGAAATATAACTGAGATAATATTTAAGTAGGGAAGTTTTTTCTGATTTTTCTTGAACTGTTTAAAAATAATTCTGTTAAGTAGCAAGTTTCCACACAATCAAATTGTACCTTTTTATGGAACAAAACAGAAAGTATTCATGCTAGACAATGATTTTCAAATCCTGATGCTGTATTACATCTACAATATTAAGGAACAAAATCTGGCTGCTATCACAGTGTGAAGCTTTCAATTTTAACTAAAGGGAGTAGGTAAAAAAATATTCCGGTTCTATTTTTCCTAATACATTCTTATGACAGATCCATGGAGGAATAAAACTTTAACTCTTTGAAGAAAGACTAATGGCCAGTGAGTTAAAATCCCGGGGTACGTCTAGACTACAGGCTTTTGTTGACAGAGGCTTTGTCGACAGATACTGTCGACAAAGCTTCTGTCGACAAAGAGCGTCTAGACTACATCCAGTTCTGTCGACAGAGCAAGCCGCTTTGTCGACATGAGAGTGTAGACGCAAAGGACAGTGTAAATGCAATAATGCCTTCTGTCGACAGAACTCTGTTGACAAAAGGTGTTATTCCTCGTAGAATGAGGTTTACCGCTGTCGACAAAACTGCTGAGTTCTGTCGACGTTATGTCGACAGAACTTGGCGGTAGTGTAGACACAGGTATAGTTTTGTCGTCAAAAGTCCACTTTTGTCGACAAAACACATCCCCAGCAATGAAGTAGTGTGGCACAGTCAGTCCTACTCATGGGTCTCAGACTGCTGTTCCATCCACTATCCCGCAATTTAGGGGCTGCGGTACAAGTCCCACTTGCCTTTACTTGGCGTTTGGGCTTCAGTACCTTGACAAAAAAAAAAGAAAGAAAAAAAAAGAGGGGGTGTTGAGGCTGATGCCTCTGGCAAGTTGGGGCTGAGTAAACAGTCCTCCTCAGCCACTGGCTGACGTCTCTGGCCACCTGGGGGGGGGGGAACCGAGCTTCCAAACACTCCCTGCTGAAGGCCCTCACTTCCCTCTGTGGTCTTTGGCAGTGCTGACATTGCTCCTCTCCTTATCAATTGTTAGTTCCTCTCCACCTCCACTCTCCAAACTCCTTCTCCACTCCCTTTCATCCTCCCCCACTGGGAAGCTTTTTAAAGAGGTCCCGTGGCATCCTGAAGTTAGCTTACCTGGCCCTTAATTGATTTATAGCCTCCCTGCCTCATCTGCTCCTTACTAACCAAGGCGGGTTTTTTTCAGAGCTGTCTTTCTCCCCTTCTATCAAGCCCTTTAACCTGCCCTGTCACAGTAGTTCATGTAAGTTAAAAGGTATGTAGGAAAGCTCATCTCTTTTACCTCTCAATTACAAACCTATATCTATTAAAGTAACAGATCAATTATGTGTAAAATATTACTTATACCTTAAAAGTACTGAAATCCTTTATTAATAATCACAGATAATACATAAAATTATATTCATCCTTGTTTTTTATAAAAACTATTCTAAAATTTATGTGAAATAAAAGAAGTCAAGGTCTATGAAAAATAACAAAAATATCTGTAGCAAAATCCTTGTGAATCAATATTTCATACTGGGAGGAAATATTCCATAAAAGATAAAATAAATATAACTGAATATGTTTCCACAGAAAAAACATTCCTCTTTCCTTCTAACAGCTCTCCACTCAAAGATTATGTCTACAACTGTGCTAAAAATTATACTGTAGTTAAAAGCAGAGTGCTTGCATATAGATTGTCTTAAAAGAGACATGAAAACATTCCATCTTTTGACCAAACTTATACTTTATAGAAGTATAATATAGATATAAAACCTCAAAGGAATGTTTTAAAATACAAATATTTTTATACTGTACATTGTCATTTGAAACAGATATTCAAGAGATGCAGTAAACTACTCTTATTATTAGATTTGGTGCACTGATATTTAGGCATAAATGTGTCGTGGAAGTATTTTTTTAATTAACACATTTCAGCTGTATGATATACTTTAAATAGAGCCCCAGAGGTAGTACAACAAACAATTATCACAGATAACTGAAAGGGTTAAATGAAACATTGTGGCTCAACAAAAATTGAAGTTTTATTTTTTTCTAGTGAGCATTAAAAATTAATCCCACGCTAAAATTAAATGACCATGCTCCTATAACAGCACCCCTCAACAGTTTCTCTCAGTTTATGTTTTGTACACAAGAAAATCTTGGAGTATGTGCACAAGCCTTCTTCAGCTTTGAGCATACACATCCCCTCCAACCATTAATAATTTAATATGTTAGGTTATCACCACTCTCAAACACTGCATGTAAACTCACTGTAAAATTAACCTCCTCCAATAAACTACATTCTAAGCAGCTAAACATGTAAAAAAGAAAATAATTTGAAACTGCTTTATAACTTTTAACATGTAAAAAAGAGAGTAATATAAAACTGCTTTATAATTTTTATCCTTAGAAAATATAGTTCACTGCATAATATTTTCTGCACTTGTAAACTATTTGGCATAAAAGATTTGAATCCACACTGGAACAAGAAAGAACAATACTGATTATATATTAAATATGCATGATGCAAGAAACATTTGATATTATCAAGAAGGATATATATGAGCAAGTATAATCCCCTTTTTGGACAAAGACAAATGTTCAGCAGCAGACTAAGAAATAGTACTCTCAAAACCGCAAGTAAATATGCATGCTGTATTAGTGTAAACAATAGTTTTAATGTTAGATCCTAACAGCATTCCTACTTATCTTGAAAACTCCACTACTAAGTGCTTTTATATTCTCTTGAAGATACACAATATTACACACCTCACATCTAAAATTAGATCTCACCCACTGTCTGGGTGCAAAAAGGAGGGAGCAGAAGGAATCACTCCAGGAAGTACCTCCTGCTGCTTCTGCTGCTGCTAACACTGATATAGTATGTCTACACAGCAGCATAAATAACTGACGTTATTTCAAAATAACAAAATGCACATCTATATAGCAAGCCATTATTTTGAAATAATGTCGAGACAGAAGACTTCTTACTCCGACTCCTGTAACCCTCATTCCACAAGGAGCAAGGGAAGTCGAAGGAAGAGTGTTCTTCCCTTGACTTCCTACTGTGTAGCCACCGCCAAAAGCCAAATAAGCTATTTTGACTTCAGCTATGTAAATGATGTAGCTGAAGATATGTATTTTAATTCAACTTATACCCTGCAGTGTATATGTGCCCACAGAGACTTCAAAAAATCCTTTCATACTATTCTATTCATCGCAAGTTATTATACAAACTGTATCCTGGTCAGTCACCACAATATTTTTCAACATTAGCTACACAGAAAGTGTTTTAAAATTAAAGGTTTGAGAAACATATTTTTCTCTGAAGAATCATCTGAAGAAGTGGGCTCTGCCCGTGAAAGCTCATGATACCGTCTACATGTTTTGTTAGTCTTTAAAGTGTTACTAGACTATTTGTTATTTTTTAAGTTTTTCATATTTTGAAAATGTTTATTAACCAAATAAATACATCTCACATAAAATTCACATATTGTAGATGAATGTCAGAATTAAAACTAAACCAGCATTCACCACTAGTACACTTTCACTGTCAAGGTTCTATTTGAACCCCACATTTTGTTTATAATTAGAGAGCATTTGTGTCACTTGTGTGTATTATGCAAATAATATACCTTGCTCAATTTTTGGTGCTATTTATTAGAGATTATCAAAACTCAGAATTTCTATTTTGTGGGAAATTTCAACATTGTTACATCTATTTTTGTTCCAAATTTGAACAAGAACTAATACTTTGATGACATTTTTATTTAGAATTTTTTTAATTTTCTATTTTCATGATCTTTCAGTGGTAATAGAGCTTAATGTGATGTCACATTCTGGCATAATATTTTATTATGTAGAAAACCGTGCTTACGGGCTACTTAGTACACATTGAAACTTCTTATCTTATTTCGTAGATCAAAAGTCTCCTGTTTGTGTTATAGTGAAACAATTTGATATTTGTGCAAAATGGAATTTAAGCAATCAATGTTTAATAAAATAAAATTATATAAATATGTAATTTTTTGACATGACTTGCCATAGTATTATTTTTAAGATTCTGAACTAATATTATTGACATACCCTGAAATAACATAGAAATAATAAAACTATAATAATTAAAAACAAAAAATACATTTGAAACTTAAATTTCATTTTGAAACAAACTTCCAAAGTTTCCTAAATATAATTTTCCAAAATGAAAAGGTGTTTGGAAAAAGTTGTTTTCACTGAACATTTTGTCAAAATACTTTTTGTTAAAAATTCAGTTTCTGATGCAAAACTGTTTCAATGAACATTTTATATCTCATTTTACATTTTGTTTTTTAATATGCTAAATATTTACATATTTATAACTTAAAGTACCATCAGTGGAACTATTCTAATACAAAGAAAAATGTATTTCAACTCAATTTTGCGATCTGGATTCATAATAAAGAATATTCACTTACTATGTTGGGGTCAAAAGTTACTTTTCTACCATGAAATAGAAAAAATAATTTCTACTGTGTATCACAGATACAACAAAACATCTTAGTTTGGTTATTCAAACTTCCAGCGTCTGTAATGAAAGTATGAAAGTGACTGCAATGCTCTTTTTCTACACCTACAAATGAAGTGCTATGTTTTTAACCCAATAGACTTCATTCCCGTTAAAAAACAGCAGTCATAAATACACAGCTGCGGTTAAAATATACTCTTTAAAGTTTTGCTCTTACTGCTTCTATAATACATATGAGGATAATGAGCAATAATGTTGACACAAGCTATATTGATTCAGCTCTTCCAAATACATAAGGAACATACAAACAAATGGGGCAATAAACACAAAAAAGCATCTCAAAGCACCTCCAGTGAACCTGCTAAATTACCTTTTAAGTGATGGCATCCCAAGGCACATCTAAAAATAATCTAATGCTGTAAAATGGACCAAGCAGAAAAGCAGTTAAAATACTGTCTTGCATATAGGTAAATTAGATTGTTCAGATGGGTTGTATGGGACAGGAAGTGAATTGTATGCATGTAAGGAATGGAGAGATAACAGGCTATGGGTGATGTACTGAGTGGCAGGATTGAGGGAGCTGCCTAAAAGGATATAGTTCAGTGGTTCTCACACTGCGGGTCGCGGCTCCAAGGTGGGTTGCAGCTCCATTTTAATGGGGTCACCAAGGCTAGTGTTAGACTTGCTGGGGCCAGGACTGAAGTCAAAGCTCCACTGCCCTGGTTGGTGGGGCTCACGTTACAGGCCCCCCATCTGTGGTGGAAACTCTTGGGCTTTCCACCCGCCCCTCCCCATCTAAGAGTGGTGAACTTGGGCTTTGGTCCCCCACTCTGGGCAGTAGGCAGAGGAGCTGCCAACCACGCCAGGCTTTGTTGTCAGAGGCTTTGTTGTCAGAGGGGGACTCCAGTGCAGTGAAGTTTGAGAACCTCTGATATAGCTGACTGAGGGGTAGGAATAAGGGAATGGCAAATCAGAAGATTCAGAACAGGAATGAAAACAGAAGACAAGGAGAAAGCAACAAGGAACAGACAGATAAAAAAAGGCAACCTGCCATAAAAATATTATCGTTCATCAGTCACAAACAAGACCACAAAGACACTGAGAACTGAAGGAGTGATAGAAAAGAGCAAATTATCTGACAAAGTAGAAAGAATAAAAAATAAAAGATAACTAGAGACAAACAAAAAGAAGAGGGAAAGATGTCTTATTTTGGGGGACACTAAATGCTATTGGGTTGTGTCAGTATTTCTAGGTGAATAATCTGATTTTAGATTCAAATCTAAATTTTTAGATTTTTCCTTTGGTATCTTATCTTTTCCCATTTTTTTCTTTCCTGCCTTCCTCAAGTTGATCTAAATCAACTCCAGAGGTGCCTACATCACTCCATGGCATGACTTTCCAACTGACTCCCTAATTTGTGGACTCCCCTTTAAATTTTTTAATGGGTTGGCCCAGAGATCCTACATTTTAAACATTATCACTGATTTATAAAAGAAAGACTACAAAGATCACAAGCAGCCTCAAAATGGAAGAGACTGGCCAGATTTTTGTACTGGCTCCATTCTTTTTGCACTACTATGGTACAGGGGAATGATCATACTGGATTAAAATGTGAGATCCATCTAATTCAGTATCCTGTCTCTGGCAGGGACCAGTATCTTCAGAGGAAGGTATAAGAAGGCCATAAAGGCAGATATAGTATCCTCTTCTCCACACATTAGCTTTCATCCTATTCGCTAATAATTAGAGATTGTTTTAAACCCTGAACATGAAGTTTAATATCCCTTCCAAAACTTTTGATAGCTTTAATTATAACTCTGGCTATTCTTGTCCAATCACTTTTTCTTGGTAAATTCATAGTCTCAACAAAACTTGCTATGATAATGAATTCCACAATGTACAATACACTGTGTGAAAAAATATTTTTATCTGTTTTGAATTTGCCATCTTTTAATTTCATGGATTGTCACCTTAACTGTTACACTATAGGGCAATTACCATTCATTATTTTGTATTCCTCTACATTTCTTATATTCCTATTATTCATCTCCTTACTAAAATCAACAATCCCAGTCTTTTCAATCTTTCTTCAAATGAGAGTTTTCCTCGTCCATAATAAATCTCGTCACCTTCTCGAAATCCCCTCTAGTTCTGCAATCTCCTTTTTTGAGGTGGATGCTCAGGACAGTGCATAGTATTCCAGAGGAGCCCACACCACTAATGATATATAATGTCTTTATAATATTTCCCATATTGGTCTCCATCACCTTACAAAGGGTATGTCTACATTACCGACCAGCTCAACAGGCAGTGATTGATCCACTGGGGTTTGATTTATCACATCTAGTATAGATGTGATGAACTGATCACTGATCACTCTCCCATCGACTTTGGTACTCCACCAGAATGAGAAGCACAAATGGAGTTGATGGGAGAGTGTCTTCTGTCAATACGCTGCAGTGAAGACACCGTGATAAGTAGATCTAAGTACATCAACTTCAGCTACGCTATTCACAAAGCTTAAAATGTTGTATAACTAAGATTGATATCCCCCCATAATGTAGACCAGGCCTTATACCTCCTAATTTCATTTGCTTTTTTAACCAAAGCTGCACATTCAGCTGAGGTCCTCATTGAGCTTTTTACAAAGATTCATAGCTCCTTTTCTTAGACAATTATAGTTTATTATCACACGAAAAGAAGTACCATTTGTGATGGGCTGGATCACAGAAATACCCTTGGGGTTGTCCCAGTGTGCTGATCAAGCTGATGCCCACCTTTCTGCCCCCCCTGGTGCTCCCCACCACTGTGTCCTGCTGGGACAGAAGCTCTGGTCTCCCCAGCCAAAGCACAAAGTTTGGGTTACAACCCCCCTTATAAATAATAAAGAAATATGTGCAGTGGCTGTAATTATTTACACTGGACTTGATAACAAACAAAAGTGTTTTTATTAAGTATAAAACACAGGATTTATGTGATTCAAGTGAAAACAGACAGCTCAAAATAAGTTACTAAGTTAAAATAAGCAAAAGACACTAGCTAATTCCAATATACTAAAAAACTTGTGGCATGCAAATTTTTACCCTAAACAGTTATTCTTATCTCAGGTAAAATGCTTCAAGTCAGAGCTGGTCTTTACTCTGGCTTGGGTCTTCCCAGATTTCTTCAGAGTCCTTTGTTTTCAGGTTTCTTCATGTGTAGCCACTTAGGGGTGCCAGACAGTTTCAAAGGCCAGCTGAAGACAAAGACCTGATTGCTTTCCATTCCTTAAATAGATTTCCCCCCACGGTGGAAACTCTTTGTTTAGAACTCCCCATCCCCATGGAAAAGTATTGCATTCAAGATGGATTCCAGTACCAAGTGACATGGTCACGTGTTTGTCTAGGACCAACCACAGTTTGAGCTTATAGAACAAACAAAACCATTCACAAGTCATTGGTTTGAGTACTGAGTAATTAAGTTCCTAAAGTGTCACTAATGGCCTTCATTAGGACATTTAGAATTAAAACTTCATATACAAGAATGCTACATGCACAAAAATAGGATATACATATTCAGCAGATTGTAACTATAAAATTGATATGTAACATCATGCATTTGCATAAAGCTTCCTTGAGTCATGTCTATGAAGATTCATAAGCCAATTTTCATAAAGCATGGGGAGATGACACCAATATCTCGATTTACAAATGGGGAATTGAAGCACAGATAAATTAAATTACTTGCCTATAGTGAAACAGGAAGTCTGTGGTAGACCTCGAGGTAGAGCACAGATTTCCCCAGTACCTTAACCACATGACCATCCTTCCTCTCCTGGCTTTCCCCAGGTTTGGAGGAAGGCAGGAAAAAGAGGGAAAAGGAAATAGTATTCATATGACTATCTTGAACCAGGAGATTTTTGAGTGATAGGAGAGGAATTTAAAACTCACCATATTCAAGAATTTAAAATCACAGATAGCAGCCATTTTAGTACTCTCCTTTATGCCTGCTAAGATTTATAATTTTGCCACTGGAGGAACTTAATGAAACTGATTCTCAGAATGCTTATTAAGAACAGTGGTAACTTTCATTTCCTTTATGTACTGTTTGAATTTATTTTCCCTATTTTTCTGTAAAATAAATGCTAGACATGTTGTGCTAGTTCATAGTTTTTATTCTGTATGTTATATGACACATTCACATAATTTTGATTACAAGAAATTATATCATGTTGATTTATATGGCACAAAGACCATTTAATTATTAGAATATAAAGACAAGCAAGGACAATATAGTTTCTCCCCTATTTCCTATTTGTAGAGTACTGTTTTATCTTTATAAAATATGTCCTATGAACTGTATATTTTATTTTATTGTGTATGTCTATACTTATTAGTTATAATGTTGAAAGTGACTTCTTGGCAATAAAAATACTTGTTGATAAAACTTCTTAAATGATTAATAAAATTATTCAAAAATATCTCTCTGTTGAGAGGAAATCTCTTCCTATGCCTGTATCTAAATTTACATCAATGTCTTTGATTTAGAGTGTCTGCTCCTATATTAATCAAGTACAAGTATCTATAGGAATAAGCAAAGTGCATAATTGTCTAGGTGTCTTCAACTTCATTCTCTGTTAGAAAGATTACAACATGATAACTGAAGAATGGATAGGCATGTACTCCCCTCTCTAATATGTCAGCAAGCAGAACTAGTAGGATCTTTGTGAAAATTCATGGAGATGTGGCCATGGCAAAAGGTAGAGCTACTGGAAATGACACTGGCAGACTAAGCAAATCTGACTAATCTCCTGTGGCAGACCTTGATGGGAATATAAAAATATTCTTCCTTCATTTCAGTTGAATAAAGGATCCTTGAAGGGCAATTTACTTTTTCTACTGGTCTCAGGTTTATTCATTCTTGCTCAAAATTCCTTTCATCTAACCTCTTAGACATGATGAACCTTGTGCTGTACATTGGGCTTGCTGTTTATAAAGAGTAAGTTGGAATGTTATCTGAATTTACCTCCCCTTTTATATCCATTCAATCCCCCACTACTAATTGAAGTCCTCCTTGTCTATGTGAATGAATAGAACCCCCAACAGACTTTTTAGGTCTGTATTTCCTTTTTGTTTTCTTTCATTATTTAGAAAACAAGCCTTGTTTCTCCACTTCTTTCTCACTATGTCTAATAGTTCACTAGAGTATTTAGAAACTATCAGTGAGGGTACGTCTACACACCCAGCATAATTTCAAAATAACTGACATTGTTCCAAAATAACAAAGAGTGTGTCTACACTACAAGCTTTTTGAAATAATGTCGAGCTGAAGGATTTCTGACTCTCACTAATGGTAACCCTCATTTCACTAGGAGTAAGGGAAGTAAAAGGAAGAGTGTTCTTCCTGTGACCCCCTTGCTGAGTAGCCGAGTTAAGACATTTTGATTTAAGCTATGCAATTGACGTAGCTGAAGTTGCGTAGCTTAATTCGACTTTAGCCCTGCTGTGTAGACATAACCTTACTGTTCAGATTGGGAGACAGGGTCTCCAATCTCTCAGTTGTAGGGGCCTCCTAAAATGGCAATGGCTATAATAGAATAACCTCTGAAACTAAGTACATAGGGAGAAATCAAATAAAGGAGTACACTAATGAAGTGTTGTGTAATAAAAAATGCCTTATCTTTCGGAGAACCTGCTTTCCATGAGTTTAACTCTGTAGAATAAGATTGACTTTGAATAGCAGGTTGGAAATGGTGACTGAGATTAAGTAATTCTTTTGCAGGGAGCAGTAATTCTTGTGCTAACTTTGTGTTAGCTGATTTTTAGGAAAGGAATTCACCTTCATATTGTATCACAGTTAACTAAAGAGGTCACTGCTGTGTCCACTAAAGATGGTACACAATAATTCTTGTTTCTTTGCATCATGCAGAATTTTGGATCTGTCTGTGATATGTTGAGGCATTTCTATTCTGCTTGGATAAGGTTTTCCAAATCAGCCTGGAGAGGGACAAAAGTTTGCTTTAGTGCTGAATGGAAAACACTTTATTGTTTGTTTATTTTCTTTTTGTCTTGCATTGCAAATGAGGATGAACATCCAGGGCATTAAAATAACTCAACCATTGTTTCAAAAAACAAACACACACACCCTAAGGGAAATAATCATTCCTGAATTTCTTCCTTAGAGCTATCTAGATCTGATTCTGAGCACTCTCTTTTTGCTGATGATGACAAAGGATAAGATGCACTCTCTTCCTTTTTTATATGTTGGATTTTTTTTCTTTGATCTGTTGACTTTATGTAAGAACATTAAGACCAAGGACATTAAAAACCAAAAGGACACTAAAATCAAAATGGAGTCTGTGGACTGAGTAAGAAATCAAAATGGAACCTGAAGACTTGAGAGACTTTTGCCGCCAAAAACCATCATTTGCACACAGCACATGGCTGTGCACACAGTACTATTGCGTTGCACACGGCACGAAAGTCTGCTCCAGGAACTCTAGTTTTGCACGCATCACTACACCTTTGCACTAGAGACACTCCTGATGTTTTCCCACCTAGGGATCTTTAAAAGCACAGACCCCTGAGAGGATTGGGTTCGTTCGGTTGGTTCGGGTTCCTGTTCAATGGCAGTTTCCACCTGGAGGAGGTTTGCTGTTATTGGAGACCGTGGCAAAGGCCGGGACCGGCTTCATGACAGACCAGACCCCAACTCCACCACTGCCAACAGGGTGCTTTGGTTCACTGCTGTAGCGATTGCTCGGTGCTGTGGACCCTAGCTACCTGCCGGACCAAAGCCCACCACCCAGTCAGTCCTTCTCCGGTTATTGTGGCAAAGGCCCGCTCTGGAGATAAGAACTGTTCACCATCGTGGTGTGCGTGCAACTTACCATCAGTTGCTGTAATAACATCAACAGACTACATCTGAAGTCCTCAGTGTTCCTCCCCTGAGGCTACCCCAAGCCAGTGGGTAGAAGGTCCTGAACCTCGTGCAGTCATCAGACAGACTGAGTATAGAGTTCTCCTGTTTATTTTGCTGTTCTATCTTCTATTATATCTGGTGTGAGGGGTTGGTTTATACAGTGTTATTTCCTATGGTTATTGTTTGTTGTGTTATCTGTTGTATTCTACAATATATTCTTAAATTCTTACATGTGTCTGTGTTTATTCGGACTGGAAAAATCCGCCAGTGATAGATACGGTGGTTTCCAGGTCGGACCACCTTCTGAGACAAAGTCATTTTACATCAGTTCAGATCAGGCCCCACTAAATTTGGTTTACTAGTGTGCCTTTGCTAGTAACAGATCTTTGGGCTTGCTTGAGGATATGCTCTATCTTTAAGTTTTTTTAATGCTTTTATTTTCTGAATGTCAGGGTTTGTGTCTTGTTAGCATCATCCTTACTGGAAGACGATGACAAACTAATTTGGGATTGGAAATTGTGCATGTACATTGTTTGTCAGTATGACACAATAGGGTATTGGGCACAGTGGAATTTAGTTAGGCGGTGGTAGTTTACATTGTTTGGGGGTTTCTTTGCATTCTCAGGAAACAACAGAGTCAGTTTGTTTCCTGTATTTGAGTTGGAGTGAAAGTATAGCAGTCAAACATTCTTAAGACAAACAATTCTTCCCTCTAGAGTAAGACTGACAGAATGTAATCAGCACATTTGAAACTGAAATCAAGGAATTAGACAGGAAGTTAGAATTTATTTAGATTAAGATCTAGTGTATTAGAATTGTAATAATTTAAAACAGATAAATGGTCAGTGGTTTGATCTTTTATTAATCCACAGTTTAGAGTAAACTCTATAGACAGCAGCCATTAAGATTTTTTTCTGGAGTGTCTGACAGCATCTAACATCTTTATCAACTAGAGAAGCCTTAAAAGAAATTTATTCAGCCTTTCAGGAAACCATTACAATTGGTGCCATAATATAAGCATATGCTGACAAGTACAAACCCATATGGCATCATTAATCATAGCTGTGTCAGTCATCGTACTCAAACAAATTGCACCTTTAAACAGGGGAAGGGCTTGGCGGGCCTGGCCCGGCCAAATGAAGATAGCTTTATGGGGGGAGAGGAGGGGAGAGGAAAGATTAAAACTGCTGCAAAAGAGGGGAGTGGGTTGCTGTCTCATCACCTGAGAATTCAGGATTTGAAAAGCACACAACTGTGGGTGGGGAGCCTCCATTTTACACAGACCAAGACTGAGGCAGGAGCCACCCTCTATCTTGGGTCCCCTTTTTTAGGTGGTACAATACCAGGCTTGGTCAACACCTGCTGTGGGCACTACGCCAGCCATCCCTTTCTAGGAATTTTTCACTTACCACCATACTGGCTTGGGTTCAGTTGGAGTTTTTTCGTTTACCCGCAGCAGGTTTCAAGAAGGGTTTTGTATATTCATGGCATAATGTACGATAGGCCATATGTCACAACTCATTATTTAAATGTAGGGCAAATGTCCAGTGGAGGTACTCCATAGGAACATTTTTCAGTGACAGGAAAAATGGCTTGGGAAGGGACTTACAGGAGGTTTTCATGAAAAGAACAAGAGGGGGAGATTGGTACAGCATTTTCATAGCCTACGGTAACCCTCTTAAGAGGTGGGGTTGGATGGTAGGGTCCCAGCAATGCATTTTTGCTGGAGGGATGGGACGGAAAAACATGGGGAGATGGGTGGGAAGCCCTCACTGCGAGTATGGTAAGTCCCAGCAATGAAAATGTTGGAGGGATAAGGATAAAAAAGACAGGGAGCTGGTAAAAGACCCCATATATTATTTAGACATGTAATAATTTATAACATATCGTTAAATATTGCCTGCTGAAATTTATGCAAGCACAATTTTGCCCAACTGCGTGTCCAGTCAACTGTCAGTGTGTAGCAGCCCCTTAATTTTGAAAAAAAAAAGCCTTTAATACTTCTCCATCATCTCTCTCTTACGCACGCGGGCATGCAGATACAGACACCTACAAATTTTTTACCAGTTTCACTAAAACACAACTAAGCAGTGCAGTATTTGGTAAAAGGGAACTAAAAGACCTCAAATATTACAAATTATACGAAGAAACTACAAATAACAACCACCTTCTAGTTAAAGAATTGCCTACTATACACTAAAACTTTAGTTTATGGTGCAAAGTGCAGCGGATGTGTAATCTTTTCAGGATGGCTATCCATGTATTGCTAGTATCCATACTTGGATGAAAAATATTTTAAATTGTCATCATTAATACTGTAATTATGATTGCACTTGTTGGAAGCCTCCTAAAGCCCAAAAAAGTCACAAAATAATCTATGAATCCCCATTACACTATGAAGAAAATTAGCAACTATGCTGATTAGAATCAAGTCTTGGAAACTTTAATGCTTATTTAGGCAACACTTTTTTTGAAGTCATCAAGAGGTTTCCTTTAGTAGGGAAGATCAGACTTGGCTGTAGGATAACTAGTAACTTAAAAGAAGCTGCATGTTATTTTAACTATTAGGAAACAGGTTCAGTAGCAAGTACATACAGAGTACAATATATTGTGTGTAAAATATTCTTGTATAGACTTGCAGTTTAAAATTCTATTCCAGATCTGTTTTGATAATGTCTGAATTATCACCATTCAGTTTAAATTCATATGCAAAAATGAGTTGAAGAGAATTATATAAGTTAGGACATATACAAATACTGAACACTGGGAACTCAGGTGTGAAAAATACAGCATTTTCAAAGAAAGGTTAACATAGTACAAGGTTAAACCTCTCTAGGCTGGCACACTCAGGACCATACCAATTCCGAACAAGAGAATTTTCCAGACCACAGAAGGTCAATATTGTCTAGCAGCATTACTAACACTTCCACTCTTATTGGGCAGTTAGAGGACATTTAGGGATAAATTAGAGCTACAAATAACAGCACAGAACACTTAGAGATAGGACTGGTGGCTGTTAACAAACTTTATGGGACTGTGGAAAACTTGGCCACGCTCATGAAAAGTGGACCTCCGACCAACTAAAATCATTCTGGAAGGCGGATGTTTCTGGACCAGAGAGTTCTGAACTGGAGAGGTTCAACCTGTTGTGACATCTTTCTGGATGTTACAGAGAGTGAGTTAATTTTGACTAGTGTTATTTAATTAAACCTTATTAAAATGTAGCAGAAAAAACTGTTTGTTGACTGTTTGTTTTAATTAAACAGTCCACCCATATTTACAAATATCTGAAGTAGGGGGGGAAACATTTTTATTGCTTGACACTGAATACGGGAACTATTTCCAAGCTTCTTCAATTCTTTCCCATAGATTTAACTAAGGCAACTTAGAATCATAGAATACTAGGACTGGAAGGGACCTTGAGAGGTCATCGAGTCCAGTCCCCTGCCCTCATGGCAGGACCAAATACTGTCTAGACCATCCCTGATAGACATTTATCTAACCTACTCTTAAATATCTCCAGAGATGGAGATTCCACAACCTGCCTGGGCAATTTATTCCAGTGTTTGACTACCCTGACAGTTAGGAACTTTTTCCTAATGTCCAACCTAAACCTCCCTTGTTGCAGTTTAAGCCCATTGCTTCTTGTTCTATCCTCAGAGGCCAAGATGAACAAGTTTTCTCCCTCCTCCTTATGACACCCTTTTAGATACCTGAAAACTGCTATCATGTCCCCCCTCAGTCTTCTCTTTTCTAAACTAAACAAACCCAATTCTTTCAGTCTTCCTTCATAGGTCATGTTCTCTAGACCTTTAATCATTCTTGTTGCTCTTCTCTGGACCCTCTCCAATTTCTCCACATCCTTCTTGAAATGCGGTGCCCAGAACTGAACACAATACTCCAACTGAGGCCTAACTAGCGCAGATACAAAAACAAAACAAAACAAAAAAACCCCTTGATAATATTAAACTGTAAACTGCTGAGCAACTAGAACAAAGAATACTGACCACATTTTTAGGTCCCAAAAGAGTAGATTTAGAAACCAAATAACTGGAAATGAGAGTTAAACCAATTCTATGATCATCAAACATATGCAATAATATGTTGATTCTAATGTAGTAACAGGCAATGAATCTGAATGTCTGTCAGATCAAAATTAAAAATTAAAACAGAGGTCTTGGTGTGTCAGAAATGGAAGTTGTTTTCTGAAGCAATCAGTAATGCTAGAAAGGGTTCAGAGGGAAGGCATAAACAGCCTCACAAGGTCTGTCATGTGAAGAAATAGGCAGGGTTGCATCTTTGCCTATAGCAGATGAAAATCAAAAGAGAATGTTAAAGAAGTTCCAATTTAAAAAAAAGTATTGCTTAGCTGTGAGGGAGCTCCAGAATAATGGTAACAATGGGATGTGAAAAAGAGGAGGTGAAGAATCTGGCAGGAAAAAAAATGCATATTTCATCTAGACTAATCTCTGTTTTGGCATGGACATTTTGGATAGTTAAAGAGAGCAATATTTCAGTCTTGCTTCTATCATTTCTGTGTACTATATATTAAATGGTATAGTTAGAGTGAAAATAAAAGAAAAAAAGGAGACCTAAATGGCTCATGGGATTGCTAGTAGGATACAAAGCCTCAAGATCACAGATTCAGTCTGACCCGGGGTCGGTAGTGATTGAAAGTTGATGCTATCTGGCAGATATTTGGTGGCTTATGGGAAATGAGTTGGTTGTATTAGTCCCAGGGCTGAGGGGACATCTGTCCACTGTACAGAAAAACTGACACGTAAGATTCTAATTGGCATCCTTGTTAACAATCTCAGAGTAGTCAAAATTGAATGGGCATTAAGATACAGACAAAGAAAAAAAGAAAGCAGACATCTGATGCTGTTAAATATGAAATAAATATACAGTAATAGAAGATTCTACACTGGCTTTTTTGATTCACATGAACAAAGAAACTCAGGCATTAGAACTTTAAATTTAAAAACTTCAATAAGAAGATAACTTTGCTGAATTAATGCAAATAAGGAACTATGATGGACTCTGGCATTCCAATGTATTTTTACAAAATTGATAAGTACAAATTCAACAACTCAAATACTTTACATGGAGTTAATCACCTACTTGTTTAATTCCTTAGCTTTAGAAGACAGAATTTCTTGTGTGGGTACCAACAATTAGTGTTAATAATCTTTTTCCCATATGCAAAAATAATTTTTTAATGACATGAGAAACATCACTTCCCATTTACTTCATACCAAACTTATCCCAGATATAATAACCAGTTTTCATTATTTGGGATGGCCATGGAAACTGTTTATAACATTTCTACTTTATAACAAATATGTCAGTTAAGCATACGCTTGAGAAAAATGGACATGTCAGAACAATTGCCGAATCTAAGCTGAAGCAAGAACTATTACTTGTGAAAGTTTAATCCCAATAAATCACTTTATCTGAAAACTATTTTTCAATGTGTGTCACCCTCCTCAACACTCTTTAACATAAAAATATATATCACCATCACCTCACACAAATGCATGTACACTGTTAGACTTCAGGAGGAAAAAAGAACTGTTGAATGACTGAAATGTATTAATTCACTGCTGGAATGAAATAACAAACCAACAAACATTAAGCAAAAACTTAAAAAAAACTAATTGTCTCGCAGAACCTTAGAGACTAACAAAACATGTAGATGGTATCATGAGCTTTTGTGGGCAAAACCCACTTCTTTAGATGAATGGAACTATTATAGGTTCAGTTTCTAAACAAATATGGGATGGGAGGGGGGAGAGAAGGAAAGAGAAGGAAAAGATGGAAAAAAGGCTATCCCTCTGAAGCTTTTAAACTTTAAGCAGTGAACAAGAGACTCTCTTAATAGACTAGATATCTATACATTACACACCTAAGCAGAGAACCAAAGACAGGAATTTATAGATCCTAGCATCCTGGAAATTTTGCATTTAATGAAGCTAAAAGTGAAAGCTGTTTATGATTTCTACTCCTTTCTATACCTTGATTCATAAAGCAATGTGAAAATGACTGCTCCAGATACAGACATTTGATTGACTTCCCAAAGAGGAGCAAGCTGTCAATGTGATAGTAGCTGCCAAGGGAAGAGCAGAAACCACACTCTGTTACAGTATACAAGTCTCGCAGCTAAGGACTTCCCGAGGTATGGAAAGGTACAGGGATTAAATAACTAGGCCATATACTCACTGATAACACCAGGGAATACTACATAATGAAACACCTCTAGGTCTACATTTATAGGTAACACAAAAAGAAAAAAAATAGAAGCAAAATGAAACTTTTAACAATGTATTTCAAAAATTTTCTGTTTGGGTTTTTATTTTTTTTTAAACCCTACCTAAAGTGTATAGTGTGAGAAACTCCAAACAGAAAGGGTAAGAGAGATGGCTGGCATGTAGCAAACAATCATAATACCCCGCCTTTTCATTACTTGATTTAGGTCTGACAATGTCACAGTTGACTAACTCTCACTTCCCTACAAGGCACCATCACAGAAGCCTCACAGATAGCTGGAACACAAATCTGATCCACAGAGAGTCAGATAACAGGTGGAATTTTAAAAATGTATAAGGTGAGATTTTAACAATGGCTTTTAAAATATATTTTATACCATTTACGCTATTAAAATAATAATACTAAATTAAGTTTGGAATAACATAGGTGCATAGGTGCTGCTGAATGTCTTTTATCCCTGTCATTTGGTTCTATTGATCAACTAGTCAGGCATTGTCACAACACATTATTTTTCACAATAGGCAATGACAACTTTGTGTTCCAATGAACCAAGTGTACAAGTCAATCCAATTACAGTGCTATCAATAGTATCAAATTCACCTACATGACAAAGGAAGGCAAAATTCATTTTTCTCTCCCATTAAAAGAAAACACTTTCAAAACACGCAAAAAAACCTTTTAATTTTTAAAAAACATTAAATTGTGGATAAAATGATAGGAAAATAACTATTAGAACTTTGAAAATAATTCTGCTGTAACCGAAAAACACATCTTTTAAGATACATTACTGACAACTTCTTCCTCTCCAGAAAACAGCTGTCAGTTTTTCAAATCAATCATAATTATTTAATAGATTTTTGAATCAGTCCTATGAAACTGAAAATAGAAAAAGAAGCAAAATATCTTAACAGAGTTATTTCTGTTATTTCCTTTCTGGTGGATTTTTGACTTTACTGCTTGACATATAATATACCTGATACACATCCATATGTAAGTAAGGAAATTAAAAGTGAAGCCACCTAACAAGACATAAGCTTCACTGGCTCTAAATCTTTCCAGACTACGGTATCCTTGTGAGGAGTCTGATTTGTCTGCGTACCCCTCAAGTTTCACATCACTTAAAAACTACCTGCTTACAAAATCAGATATAAAAAATACAAATGTGTCACAGCACATTGTTACTTAAACATTGCTTACTTTCTCATTTTTGCCATATAATTATAAAATAAATCCTCTGGAATATAAGTATTGTAGTTCCATATCAGTGTATAGTCTATACCTCTCCATGGATCATCACCTTGTAGTGGTGGAGAGTCTTGTGTGTTCCAGTGACCTTCAGACCAACAAAGCCTGGAGTCATGTATTCCCTTAGGGTCATCCATGGCAGAATGGCCAAGGGCGAGGTTCCAGACAAAGTGTGATACAAGAAGTCCTCAACGGCACAGCAGATGGAGGATAGCTGCACAATGAAGGTGAAACTGTTGTGTAATGTTACAACAGCTGTGAAGGCAGATGAAGACTGCAGTAGATAGAGGATATCCAATCATTGTGGTGTCCATGCCATTGGTTTCTATCTGTCAAGGATAGTGTGGTGACTGTTGTGCAACAGTCTTCCCCCTTTAAAAGAAGTCCCACACAGGCATCTTCCAGTTTTTGGAAAAACAACACCTGCACAAGTCAAAAGTCCAGTGGCAATGGGCGAGTGGCGACAGGAACAGGACAGTGAAATCTGTAAGTTCCTAGTCACAGACCAACACACAGGTGGTGGGTGTGTGGTCAGTCATCCTGCTCAAGGACAGCGGAAGGTTGAGCATCTTGGCAGCTGCACCCATGACTGAGCAGTCCTTTTTAGGACCCACTATGCTCACCCCAAATGAGGAGGGGGCTAGAAAAAGAGCCTTAAAACAGTTTTGCCTTTTTTCCTCTTGGTTGGATAGCGCATAAAGCAGGATCACCACCCCAGTGGGTGAAAAATGTAAGAAACTTTTCAACTTTGGAACCTGGAACATACGTGCCCTGATGGACAACTCAGACATTGACTGACCAGAGTGACGGACAGCTATCATTGTTAGTGAATTTAATTGGTTTAACATCGATATTGCGTCTTGTCCAAGACAAGAAGAGCTGATGAAAAACAGGTGAGGGAAGAGAAAGGAGGATACACCTACTTCAGGAAGGGAAAACCTTTAGATGAACCTCAATTGTATGGAGTAAGCTTTTCTATAAAGAACAAGCTCATAAGGTGCCTCTCTGAGCTGCCAGTTGGCATAAATGAGCAGCTTTTGAGGCTCACCAAAAATCAACAGGCAAGACCCCTAAAGAAGATACGATCATTCTTCTGAGAGATTTCAATGCATGTGTTGGATGAGACTCAGACCTCTAGAAAGGAACAATCAGAAAAATGGAGTTGTCAAAAGCAACTCAAATGGAATCCTGCTCCTCACCAAGTTTGCTGAACATGAATTTAGCACCACGAACACCCTTTTTCAACAAAAGGACAAGTTCAAAACATCGTGGAAACACCCACATTCAAAGCATCTTCTTGACTATATCATAATTCATGCTTGAGATCGCAGTGATATACTTCTCAGAAGAGCAATGACAAGTGCTTCTGGCTGCTGGACTGGTCATCGCCGCATTTGATCCACAATGAAAATTAAGATCACTCCCAAATGGAGTCTGCAAAAGAAGCAGATCAGGTGCAAGCTGAAGGTTCAAGATCTGAAGGACCCCATTAAGCGTGACCACTTCCAAGCAGTCTTAGAAAAAAAGCTTTGATCAGAGTTTCTGGAAGAAATTGAGGAACATTGGAGCTAGCTGAAAGCAGTAATCATCAATACCTGTGAGGAAACCATAGGCTACCAAACCAGAAAGCATCAGGACTGGTTTGTTAAGGATAATGTTGAAATCGAGCAACTCGTCAATGAGAAGAGTATGGCATTTTGTGCTTCGCAGAATGATATAAATTGCAATACAAAGAGAGAAGCCTGGGCTAAGGTGAGGGTGGAAGTCCAACATAAAACCAGAGAATTCAAGAACAAATTCAAGACTGAGAAAGCGCAAGAACTCCAACATTTTGTGGATACCCATAATACAAGTGGTTTCTTTAGTGCCATTAAGACTATTTATGGGCCAACTTGCCATGGCATGAACCCCCTTCACTTTAAGGAAGAACCATACTTTTGAAGGACAATGAAGCCATTAATTTTCGCTGGAAAGAACATTTTGAATTCCTAATCGGAACTCCATGGTTTCAGATGAAATTCTTGAGCAAACCCCCCAAACGACCTCCTAGGGATGAACTCGGAGACCCTCCCAATTTGCATAAGGTATAAAATGCCATCAAGCAGATAAAGCATAACAAGGAAGCAGGTCCAGATAGGATCCCTGATGAAATCGTTAAAGACGGTGGACAGTTAATTTGGCAGCTTAGCCTGCTTATCCTTAAAATCTGGATAAAGGAGGAGTTACCTAGTGAAATGAGGGATGCCTTGATTCTTACCCTCTTTAAGAAAGGGATAAAACGGACTGTGGAAACTATCATGATATCTCTCTCCTTGCTGTTGCAAGCTAAATTCTGGCACGGATCCTTGCAACTCATCTTCTACCCCTGTCAGAAAATTTTTTACTGGAGTCACTGAGGGTATGTCTACACTGCCACCCTAGTTCGAACTAGGGTGGCTAATGTAGGCATTCGAAGTTGCAAATGAAGCCCGGGATTTAAATATCCCAGGCTCCATTTGCATCTTGCCGGGCGGGCGCCATTTTAAAATCCCCTTAGGTCGAACTCCGTGCCCGCGGCTACACGCGGCACGGAGTAGGTAGTTCGAATTAGGATCTCTAATTCGAACTACCGATACACCTCGTGGAATGAGGTGTACTGGTAGTTCGAATTAGAGATCCTAATTCGAACTACCTACTCCGTGCCGCGTGTAGCCGCGGGCACGGAGTTCGACCTAAGGGGATTTAAAAATGGCGCCCGCCCGGCAAGATGCAAATGGAGCCCGGGATATTTAAATCCCGGGCTTCATTTGCAACTTCGAATGCCTACATTAGCCACCCTAGTTCGAACTAGGGTGGCAGTGTAGACATACCCTGAGTGGCTTCTGACCATGTGACAGAACTGCAGATATGATCTTCACTGCACTGCAGCTGCAAGAAAAGTGTCAGGAGCAAAACTGACTACTATACATGGCTTTTACTGATCTAACTAAAGTCTCTGACTCAGTAAATCGTTGCGCACTTTGGGACTGTACTTTTGTACATTGGATCTCCTGATAAAATTTATGACATGAAAGTGACTGTTCTGAGCAGCACTGGCTCCCAGAGTGAACCTTTCAAAGTACAAACAGGAGTCAAATAGGGCTGTATCATCACCCTAATTATGTCTGTGGTCTTTATTGCCATCATTTTTTACCTAATTGCTGGGAAGCTCCCAACTGGTGTTGAAATCATTCAGGGTGCATCTAAACTGCACCATACCTGGAAATAAGATACGCAATTTAAGCTACGCATATTGTGTTTCTTATTTCAATCTTATTTTAAAATAGCTTATTTTGACAGCACCAAATTTCAAAATAACCCGCTATTCCAAAACTTCCCTTACTCCTCATGGAATGAAGTTTACAGTGACATTGGAATAGTGAGCGTGAAATAACAGGCTTGCTGTTAAGATGCAGGATAGGTATTTTGGGAATCTTTGGTATCCTGAATAGTGTTGCAGTGTAGACAAAGCCCCATAGAATGGATGGAAAGCTGTTTAGGCTTAGCAGGCTGAAAATTAAGAGTAAGATTTCCATCACATCTATCATAGAATCCTAGGACTGGAAGGGACCTTGAGAGGTCATTGAGTCCAGTCCCCTGCCCTCATGGCAGGACCCAGTACTGTCTAGACCATCCCTGATAGACATTTATCTAACCTACTTTTAAATATCTCCAGAGATGGAGATTCCACAACCTCCCTAGGCAATTTATTCCAGTATTTAACCATCCTGACAGTTAGCAACCTTTTCCTAATGTCCAGCCTAAACCTCCCTTGCTGCAGTTTAAGCCCATTGCTTCTTGTTCTATCCTCAGAGGCCAGGAAGAACACTTTTTCTCCCTCCTCCTTGTGACACCCTTTTAGATACCTGAAAACTGCTATCATGTCCCCTCTCAATCTTCTCTTTTCCAGACTAAACAAGCCCAATTCTTTCAGTCTTCTTTCATACGTCATGTTCTCTAGACCTTTAATCATTCTTGTTGCTCTTCTCTGGACCTTCTTCAATTTCTCCACATCTTTCTTGAAATGTGGTGCCCAGAACTGGACAAAATACTCCAACTGAGGCCTAATCAGCGCAGAGTAGAGCGGAAGAATGACTTCTCGTGTCTTGCTCACGACACTCCTGTTAATGCATCCTAGAATTATGTTTCCTTTTTTTGCAACAGTGTCACACTGTTGACTCATATTTAGCTTGTGGTTCACTATAACCCCTAGATCCCTTTCTGCCGTACTCCTTCCTAGACAGTCGCTTCCCATTCTGTATGTGTGAAACTGATTGTTCCTTCCTACGTGGAGCACTTTGCACTTGTCTTTATTAAACTTCATCCTCTTTACCTCAGATAATTTCTCCAATTTGTCCAGATCATTTTGAATTATGACCCTAACCTCCAAAGCAGTTGCAACCGTTCCTAGCTTGGCATCATCTGCAAACTTAATAAGCATACTCCCTATGCTGATATCTAAATCATTGATGAAGATATTGAACAGAACCAGTCCCAGAACAGACCTCTGCAGAACCCCACTTGTTATACCTTTCCAGCAGGATTGTGAACCGTTACTTTCTGGCTATGTCTACACTGGCGGGTTCTTGCGCAAGGACGGCCGTTCTTGTGCAAGAACCTGCAGAGCGTCCACACTGCCCGCCCACTCTTGCACAAGAAGATTTACAGTACGGCGTGGTAAGAAAGGGCTTCTTATGCAAGAGCTACGCTCTTTTTTTACAAGTGTAAGCCTTCTTGCGCAACAGCTCTTGCGCAAGAGGGCAGTGTGGACGCGTGGCAGGTGTTTCGTGCGCAAGAAAGACCTATGACTAAAATGGCCATCAGAGTTTTCTTGTTCAAGAGAGCATCCACAATGCCATGGATGCTCTTGCGCAAAAGCACATCTCGGACATGGCAGTGTGGACGTGTTCTTGCGCAAGACTTCTTGCACAAGAACCCTTGTGCAAGATGTTCTTGCGCAAGAAGCCACCAGTGTAGACATAGCCCCTGAGAACAGTTATCCAGCCAGTTATGCACCCATCTTATAGTAGCCCCATCTAAGTTGTATTTGCCTAGTTCATTGATAAGAATATAATGCGAGACCATATTAAATGCCTTACTGAAGTGTAGGTACACCATGTCCACCACTTCTCCCTTATCCACAAGACTCGTTATCCTATCAAGGAAAGCTATCAAATTGGTTTGACATGATTTGTTCTTTACAAATCCATGCTGGCTGTTCCCTATCACCTTATTATCTTTCAAGTGTTTGCAGATGATTTCCTTAATTACTTGCTCCATTATCTTTCCTGGCACAGAAGTTAAACTGACTGGTCTGTAGTTTCCTGGGTTGTTCTTATTCCCCTTTTTATAGATGGGCACTATATTTGCCCTTTTCCAGTCTTCTGGAATCTCTCCTATCTTCCATGATTTCCCAAAGATGATAGTTAAACCCTCAGATACCTCCTCTATCAGCTCCTTGAGTATTCTCGGATGCATTTCATCAGGCCCTGGTGACTTGCAGACATCTAACTTTTTCCAAGTGATTTTTAACTTGTTCTTTTTTTATTTTATCATGGAACTTCAGTATGCTGATGACAATGCAGGTTTTGCCCATTCTGAGAAAGATCTTTAAACTATCTTGAATGTGTTTGCTGATGCTTATGCATGTCTTGGTCTCACCCTCAACATCAAGAAGTCCAAAGTGTTCCATCAGCCGTCTCCAAATGAGGTACTATATGCCCCACCTATTAAAATCAACAGAGAGGCACTGGAGAATGTTGATCATTTCCTCTACCTTGGAAGTTTTCTTTCATCCAAGGCAGATATTGATGTAGAAAGCCAACACTGTCTGATCTATGCAAGCGTAGTCTTTGCTCATTTACAGCACAGGGTTTTTGAATATCATTACAAACAGACACCAAATTTCTTATCTATTAAGCCATCATTCTCTCAAAATTATTGTATAGGTCTGAAACCTGGGCAACTTACAGACATCACTTGAATGTCCTTGAGAGGTATCACCAATGCTGCCTCCACAAGATCCTGAAGATCAAATGGGAAGACAGTGCACTAACAGTGTTCTCGAAGAGGAAAGACCACCACTATTGAGGTAATGATCATCTGTCAGCAACATCACTGGACTGGTCACGTTGTTCAGATGCCAGACCATCATCTCCCAAAACAGGTCCTGTTTTCTCAGCTGACAGAAGGATACAGTAATGTGGGAGGACAAAGGAAGTGTTATAAGGACTTGCTAAAGGATAACTTAAAGAAGTGCAACATTGATGTTGACACTTGGGAGACACTCACCCAGGACCGCACAAAATGGAGAGAGGTCCTAGGCAATGGCTTTCTGCATTTTGAATTTGCCCGCCAAGAAACTGAGGAGGAGAAAAGGTGCAGGAGGAAGAGGACAGCCATGGTCACCAGCTTCCTGCTGCACCTGGAATCATCTGTCCTCATTGTAATAGACCTTGTGGTTCAAGGATTAGCCTTATCAGCCACCTGAAGGTCCACAACTCTCATGGAAGATGATCATACTCAGCAATGAGTGATTGCTCATTATAGTCTATAGAGCAGTGTAAACAAGGCATTGTCTATATGAAACTATATTTTGTACTGACTTCACTAGTGCTTTTTATGTAACCTGTTGTAAAACTAGGCAAACATCTAAATGAACTGATGTACCCCCTTGGATGAGTTCTCTCTCTAATATGCTGGGACTGATGTGCTTACAACACTGCATACAATAATGGTACTTTTAAAACAATAAACAGCCTATTTCTTAAATAGCACTCACTATGGTCCTGATACTGCAGACTGACTGAGTTCAATGGAACAATTCATACACATGAAATTATTAAAGCGCACTTACAGGAGTGGGGCCAAAGACCCTGATCCTGCACTCCAGCTGGGCAGAGCTGCACTGAAGTCAGTGTGATGCCTCTACAGATCTGATTGCAGTGTTTGAGCCTGTGTGTGCAAAACTGTCTTACAAAATGTAGGAAGAGTCTCCAATACACTCTGTATACTTTCGTCTATATAGAAAAAGTTTCAAAAGATAAATTCATCTCATGGATTACATTCTTTCTTAAATCTTGTTTCTAATGGTTAAATATTTAGTTTTTCAATAGTGTTTTAAATTGATAAAGAAGGTATCTTCCTTTTAACAATAACATGTAAGTGGGTATCATAATGACTTCCTCCTCAACGATCTCTTTCTGATATTCACATCTGTATTCTTTTTAGACACCATGCTTAAAAATATTCTTCTTCAGTTTCATAAAAAAATCAAATTGAAAGTGAGGATCTTATTACTGCCAATATGCCAAACACAGATCTTGTAATAAGCTTTATTCTAAGTGACTCATTTTAGATTTGCTTCACACATGCCTGGAAAAAACAAAGGCTTATAACATCCATCTGCTATATCATAGGATGAAAGACGAATGTTGAAGATCTCAAATTGGGGAACAAAAAAATCTGTTTATTTTTTAACCAAATTATTGTCTGAATACAGAAGTATTAATACAATACTCTTTTGTTCTTTAATTTACATTATTGTGAAGAAATTCAACATGAGTAAAAAATATTAAGAATTAATATCTAGTCTTTCAGACCTTACTGGGTTCATTTGGATTAACAACTGAAACATTTGTTTAGATACATTTTGTTTTTATGTATGTCACTGATGAAGGAAACTCAGATTGCCTTGATTTTCCACACTTTTAACGCTACAAGTTAAGTAACTGAAATATGTCTGCAGCTGATGATCCCTGACATTGCCAATGATATCATGTGAAGAATCCAAGAAGAAAAAATATTGAGGGAAGAATCAGGAGCATCAGAGAGAAGTACGGTTGCCAATTGGGCATATTCCTCAAGGTTTCATTGCATGACATAATCTGTAATTAAAGATTAATTTTTAATTCCTCTAGACTCCAGGAAAATCTTGGAAGGTTGGCAACCCTAGAGAGAAGGAAGCATGCAAAGAGAGCAGATAAAGTCAAATACATGGTTGGTATATTATATGATTGGTATTAAGGAATCATGCACTATTGGCTACAGTAGTTTTCCAGGGAAAAAAATTCATTAGAAAGCAACTAATTTAGGCAGCAAAGGAAATGATAATAAAAAATAAAATGCCAAAGTAAGAATACTGGGGGGGGGGGGGAGATTATTATAAGATTTTTAATCCAATGCTTGTTGTCTTTTGATAAATTGATGTTTGTACAGTACTTTAATGTTGCAAAGTCAGTACTAAAGATTACCATTAGGAGATCTTGAGATCTAAATGCAGAGCACTTGTTAGTTAGTTTAATAGTCCTAATATTGTTAAAACCATTTACCATTTAATCTCCTCTTTTGTTTAAAATATAACTTCCTTCAAAGCTATAAAATGCATGTTATTAATGCATGTTATTAATGCATGTAAATCAGAATTGATCACTCTATGAGAAAAATAAATATATGTGGCTTACAAGCATTAAAAATTAGAAATGGTAAAATCAGGTAATAAGTGCAATTTACTTGTAGATGTTGACATCATCAACACTTCAGATATGATTATGTACTTTCCAATAGGTCATATAGGCTACATCTAAACTGCACAGTTGTTTCAGAATAAGCTATTCTGGAATAGTTATTCCGAAATAGCTTATTCCGAAATAGCACGTCTACACTGCAGGGAAGCCTCAAAATTAGTCTGAGGCAGGCTTCCCTAATGTAGACGTGATATCTCAATTTAGAGCCCCAGGAGGAATAATTTAGAATGGCCCTGGTGAGGGACTATTTCGAAATAGCAGAAGTGGAGCATCTACACACGCCTTATTTCAAAATAGCTCTTTTGGAATAGGCTTTATTCTTCGTAAAATGAGGTTTACAGAAGTCGGAATACGCCATCCATTATTTTGAAATTGTTTCAAAATGATGGAATTGCTGTTAGATGCTCGCATAGTAATATCAGAATAACAGCCATTATTCCGAAATAACTTTGCTGTGTAGATACACCCTGAGTTACTTCAGACTATGTTTCATTCATAGAATCATAGAACCTTAGAAATTGAAGGAACCTTGAGAGGTCATCGAGTCCAGTCCCCTCCCTCACGGCAGGACCCAGTACCATCTAGACCATGCCTGGCAGATGTCTATCTAAACTGCTCTTAAATATCTCCAGAGATGGAGATTCCACAATCTCCCTAGGCAACTTATTCCAGTATTTAATTACCCAGACAGTTACGAAGTTTTTCCATACGTCCAACCTAAACCTCCCTTGCTGCAGTTTAAGCCCATTGTATCTTCTCCTAACATCAGAGACCAAGGAGAACAATTTTTTCCCTCCTCCTTGTGACACCCTTTGAGATACCTGAAAACTGCTATCATGTCCCTTCTCAGTCTTCTCCTTTCCAAACTAAATAAGCCCAATTCTTTCAGTCTTCCTTCATAGGTCATGTTCTCTAGACCTTTAATCGTTCTGGTTGCTCTTCTCTGTACCTTCTGCAATTTCTCCACATCTTTCTTGAAATGCGGTGCCCAGAACTGGACACAATACTCCAATTGACGCCTAATCAGCGCAGAGAAGAGTGGAAGAATGACTTCTCGTGTCTTGCTTACAACACTCCTGTTAATGCATCCCAGAAACATGTTTCCTTTTTTTGAAACAGAATTCAAGTGCATTCTGATCTATCACTTATATTGGTACAGTATTTAGCAACCAAACTACTATTCATATTAATATGCATAAATCCCTATGAAAAATGAGTATCGTGCATAATCTAATTTATTAAAAATATTAAATAACAAAAGGAAGCAGTTTCTAGAACAATTAAAATTTATCTACCCAGATATCAAATTTATCTACCTACCAGCAAAGTTTACAATTTTAGACTCTTTCAAGTCTTAAAATGCACAATGTGAAATATGTATGCATGTGAAAGATTTTAGTCTGAAGATTTTTTAAAAAAATCTTTCTTGATTGAAACTTGATACATCAAAAATTTTGCTTCAGTGCAAATGGTTATAGCTAAAATGTAAGAACCTGAGAAATTTTAACCAGTACAACCTGAATGATAGTAAACAGAATTACAATATTATATTGTGTACATCAAACAAGACTGCAAATTTAAATATAGGTAAGCTGATTGCCTCTACAAACATGTTATGAGTCAACTGTTGGATGCTTCAGAATAAACGTGTACTCAACAACATAGCAGTGGAGAAGATTCACAGAATCCAAGAAATGTAGAGCTGGAAGAGACCTCAATAAATCATCAAGTACAGCCCCTGGAGAAAGGATACTTAGACCATTCCAGGTTTGTCTAACAAACCTATTATTAAAACAACAAGTGACAGGGATTCCACAATATCCCTTAGAAGCTTATTCCATTACTTACCTATCCTTAACAGTTAATTTTTTCCCCTGTCTAACCTAAATCTCCCTTGTAGCAGATTAATCCCATAACTTCTTCTATCTTCAGTGGAAATGGAGAACAATTGATCAATGTCCTCTTTATAATAGCCTTTCACACCTTCAAAGATAGTTATCGGTTATCGGGTCTCCACTCCATCTTCTTTTCTGAAGTCTAAACATGGTCAGGGTTGGTTTTTTTTAATCTTTCTTCATGGGCAAGGTTTTCTAACCTTTAATCATTTTTGTTGTTCTCCTCTGGTCCACTATGTCCACTTCTTTCGCAAAGTGTGGTGCCCAGAATTGGACTCAGTGTTGCAGCTGAGGCTCCACCAATGCCAAGTAGAGCAGGACAATTACCCTTCTTGGCTTACATTCAATTTGGGATCCACTATAATCCCTGCATACTTTTCAGAAATACTGTCACATTGCCCATTTGAGGTCTTTGCACTTCTCTTTATTGAATTCCATTTTGTTGATTTCAAATCAATTCTCCAATTTGTTAAAGTCATTTCAATTCTAATTCTGTCCTCCAAGCCCTTACACTGACCCTTTGTGGAACCACTCTAAATATGTTCTCCCAGTTGCAAAACATACCATTGAAATTACTCTGAGTATGATCTTTCAGCTTGTTGTGCATTCAACTTATAGTAATGTCATCTAGACCACAATTATCTAGTTTACTTATGAAAACTGGGATTGTTAACTTCAATCATCCACCAGCAGAGCCAAGCAGAAGCAAACAACAATGCCTTAGAATTTATGTCAGTTGCAGTTAGAGCTTGTTGAAAATTGTGTGCCAGAACATTTTACCATCAGAAAATGCTGATTCATCAAAAAAATCCACAAGAACATGTACATTTTCATGACATTTTGGTTTGAAAAAAATCACAGCCATGTTTTTCAATAAAATTCTTTTCAACCTTATTGGAACAAAAAAGAATCAGTATTTTTTTCAAAACAAGTTTCCTTCAAGATGTATTATTTTTTATTTTATATTGTACCAATTACCTAACTAATTAGAGTAACAGTTAAGTGACCAGTTTACATATAATGAACAATCAAAGTACGAACTACGAAATCAATTACTGTTAGAATACCAGTAACAATAATAACTAGCAATGTAACTAGAGTTAGTTGTAGTTCATGCGATGGCTCATTTCCAGAATGATATGGTAAGACTTAAACTAAATGATAATTAGTCTTATAAAGTTAATCAAGAAAAATGTAAATAAAACATTTTTCAATTTTCATAGTGTGTATGTTTGTGTATCTACAGACGGACAATGCTCTAACACTCACACACACATTTCTTGTATAAAAGCTACATTAAACTGGAGGTAATGTTGAGTACATACAGGTATTTTTAAAACACTGCAGGGGTATTGTAATTATCCAAAAATTAGGTATTACAATCTCAGAAAATTCTAAGTTAAGGTTAATTTAAGAGGAATTCAAACATGCTAAATTATGGAAATGCATAATTGTGGCACCCAAACAAACTTAACTCTGTCCTGTAGTGACACCATGAGGAGAAGACAAAAATCAAATGTGTCTATAAAAGATAGTTTAATGCAGGGGTGGGCAAAAGGGCCTCCACAGGTCAGATCCGGCCCGCCAAGCAAGTGGATCCGGCCCGCGGAGGCTCTGCTTCTCCCCTGCCCCCAGACCAATTAAGGCCTGGGGGCGGGGGAGCGTGCGAAGCCTCCTCCCTCCCTGCCAGGAGCACGTGGCGCTTTGAAGCATCATGTGCTGCTCGCAGGGTGGGGGGGAGAGCGGAGGAGGCTTCACGCGCTCCCCCACCCCCAGGCCAATCAGGGTCTGGGGACAGGGGAGCTGCGTGAAGATTCCTTTGCCCTGCCCCGGCCCTGCGAGGACCCCATGGCATTTCAAAGTGCCATGTGCTCCTTGCAGGGTAGGAGGAGGCTTCCTGTGCTCCCCCGCCCCCAGACTGTGATTGGTCTGGGGGCGGGGGAGCATGCCAAGCCTCTTCCAGGGCATGGGTGTCTAGTGGGAAGGGTGGGCAAAGGAGCTCACCACCAATCATGGTCTGGGGGTGAGGTAGCCCTGCCCTTTCCCATTTCAGCCCTGCCCCTTCCTATTTAGGCCCTGCCCCTTCTGGGGTGGCCCGGGGCTACTTCAAAAATTTTTGAAGTTGCCCCCGGGTAAAAATTATTGCCCACCGCTGGTTTAATGTAATCTGGGAAAACAAATGCTACTAGATAACTACAAATGTATAATTATTGCACAGTGTCACTGTATGGTAAAAATTTCCTTGAGGCGTTTAAACTAAAATAAAAAACTAAACAAGAATACTAATTAAGAATCCCAAAGAGAAGACTACCATGGCATCTAATTTCTAATAATTTAAAGGTGCAGGATGTACCTCCCTTAACTGGGACTTTCTGGTCTGGCAACATCCATGGTCCGGCAGGACCACAGAGTCCAGGTAAAAGGAGGTTGGCTGCAGGGCAGGAGCAGGGAAGCATAACTCAACCAGGAGCCCCGTGTTGTGGGAGGGGAGCACAGCAGGGAGTTCTGGCCTCTGCTGCCAGGCGGTAGCCGGGGGCTGGCAACAGCTGCAGAGTCCTGCCAGCCCCAGAAGCCACGGAGCCCTGTAGCCCCAGAAGCAACGGAGCCCTGGCAGCCCCAGAACCCACAGCAGCCACGGTGCCCCAGAAGCCGTGGATCCCTGGCAGTCCCAAAAGCCCCAGAGCCACTGTGGGCCCAGAAGCCACAGCAGCCCCAGAAGCCATGGCAGCCACAGAGCCCTTGCAGCCCCAGAAATTGTAGAGCCTCAGCAGCCACGGAGCTCCAGTCTGGGGAGCCATGGTTGGGCAGGCAGCAGCAGGACTAAGCTGGAGTCCTAGCCGGAGGCAACACGGGCTATGTTGGGAGGGATCTCCCCTCATTTGGCAAATACCCTTGATCAGGACCAGTCAGGTCCCGAGGATGCTGGATGAGAGAGGTCAAACCTGCATGTAGTATCAACTTTTAACCAGATTCATCAAGATGCTTGTGATACTTTACACCACACTGAGCTGTATGATGTAGTCAATATACTGGTCAGTTTCCCTGACTCTTGACCTCCACATTACCCTATTTCTCCACCCCCTAGTTTTCTTCTTTAACTTATTAACCCACTTTCCCCTATATACATACACCCTCACTCCTATACCTCACATGCATAGTTTCCTATTACTGTTCTATCTGATGAGTGGATTCAGAATAATAAGTAGGTTTTTAAAAGAAATTGTTAGAATTAGTGGTATTTTGCCACTATTCTAGCCAGAAGTGTCTTACTTCAATAGGGAGGAAAAAAAACAGTTTTCTACAGAAGAATTCCATACAGAACTTCTCTCTTTCTCTCAACGCAAATGCTGAAAGTGCACTTTAATTAAGTTGCCTTCTTTCAAAATGACCATTGGCTCCTACTGATAATAATGGTAGTGCAGCACGCTGCCCTCTGGAAAGATGGTGGCTCCATATGCAGTCCGAGTTCACCTTTTAATTCAAGCTAATCAACCAATTTTCTTGTACGTTTCAAAAAATTCAATCTGTACTCAGTGAGTAAATGGTGTAATTTTAGAAACAATATACTATATATTTTTATATGTAACAGGTTTTATATATTGAATCTCCTCTACATGTAAAAAATCATCACAACTTTAACTGTAGGACTGTGCATCCATAAAGAGACAAAAATTTATTTGGATTTGTACAATACCAAACCCGTCTTGCATTAAAAGTTAAAATGTCTTACCTTTGTGAATACAGTACATCAGTCACAATGTTACTAAACATTGCGGCTATGTCTACATAACAATGTTATTTTGGAATAACTGACATTATTCCGAAATAACAAAGAGCACGTCTACACAGCAAGCCATTATTTCAAAATAATAGCGAGCTGGAGGACTTTTTACTCCAACTCCTGTAATCCTCATTTCACAAGGAGTAAGGGAAGTCAAAGGAAAACTGTTTTTCCTTTGATTTCCAGCTGTGCAGATAGCACCAAAAGGCAAATTAACCTATTTCAACTTCAGCTATGCAATTAACGGAGCTGAAGCTCTGTAGCTTAATTCGACTTTTGCCCTGCTGTGTAGACATGCCCTGTGTGAGTATGGTAAAAAAGAGACAAAAATCACTCTTTCTACAGGGAAACTCTTGACATCATGAAATTTTCCAACAAATAATTCTGTTGCTGGCTGAGATTTGCCCAGACAACACGTTCAAGGTCCCAACCTGGCAGATCTCAGCCTTTCTCCTAGCAGCACAAGACCATTTACTCTAGATTTGCAGATCTCTGCCCAATCTCATTCCTTGGCAATGACGTTTCAGGGTGTCTCCTACTGGTGCATGTCTTTGGAATCCCCCCTAAAAAAGAGTTGCCAGCACAAAGGGGGCATCATACAAATGGGACAGCAAACGAAGTTGCAAAAGCATGCAAAAGTTAATGAAACTTAGAGTGTATTAAAATTGGGGATAGATTTACCATAGATATCCAGAGGAAATGGGGATCATCGCAATTGGGATCTATACCTTTAAGTTGTTTATCCTGGGGGGGGGATGCTCTATTATGGCACAAACTCTCTTGGAATACGGAAGACACCAGGAAAAGATTTAAATGGGGTGTTTCTAACTGAAAGCAATAAGTCCCAATCAAAAAAGAAGACAATCAGAATATAGCCTTATTTCTGACAGTACTCAGTTCTGGTGCACTTGATATACTTAGCAGTTTTTCATTGCCCTAGGCAGAAGAGACTGACCATGAAACTGTACTGCAAAAGTATGAGGAGTTTCATTGCCCTAGGCAGAAGAGACTGACCATGAAACTGTACTGCAAAAGTCAGTTCATCTAAAAAGGAAACATCAGAGATGTTTTCAACCTGTGCATATCAGAACTAGTCCTTGACAAGGCAATTACAATTTGCCAAGCCAGTGGTAGTCCAGAATGAAGCTTATGCAGAAAGGATGGTGATGTGACACTGTAGACATGATTGAGAATCCAAAATACCGCAGGAAAAGGAATTTAAGGGCACATCTACATTGCTGGGAAGATTAACGCTGTGGCAAAGTTGATTTTCCAGCATTCGATTTAGCTGGTTTAGTGGGGAAATGTAACATTAAACGCTAAAGGCACCCCTGTCAACGCTGGCACTCCTTGCTATTGTGAGGAGTAAGTGAAGTTGAAGCGAGTGTTTCTCCCATTGACCTGCTGCAGAAAGGACGGTACCCTAGCTCAGCTTAAGGTATGTCAACTCCAGTTACATTATTTATGTATTAATGTAGACCTGCTGTCATGGCCATAAGGGATGGTTATCAGCCATAAGGGGTTAACTATGTCCCTGTACCTAGCCAGGTATCTGCTTAGATAATCGAAATGCAGGTAGGGACTTCAAACTGAGACAAAGGAATTTTGGGGTTCTTCCCTCCTTTGTCTCTGAGCCAGTTTGCTCTCTAGATACTGAGGGAGACAGAAGACATGTCTCTCTCCACGAAAAAGACTCTTCATAATGTGTAAGTAGGGTAACGTCTAGATAAATCCATCAGGTTTTATTGTTTTCTGTTTTGGGAATTTGGATCTGATGTCTGTGCTGTTAGAAAATGGGGTTTTCTCTCTTTTGTAACTAAGTCCTGAGCCCATGGGAGTCCCCCATGAGTATGTTAATTGGTGACTTTTTCCATCTAGTCATTATGCTTGCAATGATAGTATTGTTTTAACAATAAAAGTTCTTTCTTTTTTTTGTAATTAACCTGGTATTGGTTCATTTCTGTGTCCTGGAAAATCAGTCTCTGGGATCTGCATGCCTCTGACGAGGGGACAGCAATCACAGACTGCAATTTGTATTTTCTCTTCTCTTTTCCAAGCTCTTTGAAGAAAAGAGCTTGGGGTGCCCTGGGGTTGGTTTCAAGTGTCCACCCCTGTTTGTGGGTTCAAAAGCACTTGATGGTGGCAGCAGATTCATCAAAATCCGGGTATTAGGATTTTGGGGGAAGTTTTTGTATCAAAGCCTGTAGAAATCAGGTTTTGGGGTTGCTTTTGCAGGCCCCCACTTTTCCACTTTTGCATTCATCGTGTCAGAGTGGGGAACCAGCCTTGACACCTGCTCTTGACACAGAGCTTAAAGTCAGGATGAAATAAGACCAGTTCATTGAGCTTCATGCGCTATGCCACATAGTGTAAGGCAGGATAATGCGCTGCATATGGAAAAAGATGCAAAAAATGGAATGGACTGCAAAATCTTGAATAGAGACATAAATACCAGCAGTGTGTGCATAGCATGGACAAAGAGGAGAGCAACAGCACTGTTAGCTCAGACCAGTGTTTCATAGGAGCAATAAATACATTGTAGCAGAAGATGAATGAACTGCCAACCTGAAAGCAAATGGGACATAATAATTAATTTTAAGTTGCTGCATAACCAATGTGTTGCCAGAAACAGTGTTATTGACACTAAGGGTGAGTCTACACAGCAAAGTTAAATCGAGGTAGCACGTCTACATTAGGAAGCCTGCCTCAGATTAATTCTGAGGCTTCCCTGCAGTGTAGACATGCTATTTTGAAATAAGCTGTTTCAGAATAACTATTCTGGAATATCTTATTCCAAAATAACTGTTCAGTGCTGTCATAGCCTAAAAGAAAAGCCAGAGTTAGTGAAAGGTAAAATTCAGGGCATACAAAAATGTTAAGCTTATGGGTATGTAAAGGAATATGTAAAATAGATATATGCGAAATAACAAAGTGAAACAGACACAATTTGTAATAATACTAAGGAAAATACCACCCATTTTTGGACTAAAAACATGCCCAGCCCTTGATCACATCCAAAGGGTACACTCATTGACAGAGTGGGAAACCAAAACAACTAAGTAACACTCTGAGGACATTGTCCAGAGAATAAACTCCCAATAGAGTACAAAATAAAGCTGAAAGAGCCCAACTGTCATACAACACAAGCCCCAAGAGAAGTTCCTTTCACCAATGGGATGCATCTACACTGCACCATTATTTCGAGATACCTAGCATTACTTTGAAATAAAAATGCAAGCATCTACACAGCCATTCTGTTATTTCGAAATAATTTTGAAATAACAGACGGCTTAGTTCGAAATCTGTAAAACTCATTCTACGAGGAATAACGCCTATTCCAAAATAGCTATTTCAAAATAAGGTGTGTGTAGACGCTCCACTGCTGCTATTTCAAAATAGCCCCTCACAAGGGCCATTCTAAGTTATTCCCCCCCGTGCCTCCTGGGGCTCTAAATTCAGATAGCACGCATACATTACGAAAGCCTGCCTCAGACTAATTTTGAGGCTTCCCTACAGTGTAGACATGCTATTTCGAAATATCTATTCTGGAATATCTTACTTTGAAATAGCTGTGCAGTGTAGATGTACCCCAAAAGGCAGAAGCTAAAAGGAGGAGATGGACAGTCTCATTGCACCGGGAAACAAAATAAGTAGAAAAAACAACAGAGTGGGTACCTTGATCATTGCAAGAAAAAAATAACACCTTTTATTTAGGTATTGTTCCAAAAGAATTAAGTAAATGAGTGAAAGAGGAACACTTTTCACTATCTACAAGTGGAGAAATTTTGGGGGATATAGCTGATGCCAAATATTTTTCTGTGTTGGATCCATTAAAGGGTTCTGGCAGGTGCCCCAAGAAAAATAGTGCACACATTTGTGCATGTTCAACACCCTGTTTGGGAGATATTGTTTCTGCAGACTATGTTTGGGTTTTATTTGGCACCCAAGGTGTTTTACTGGAAAATACATTTCTGATGGCATAGAGGGTTCTGCAGTTTACATAGATGATGTTTTGATCTGGGAAAAAAAGAACAGACAAGTACGAGCCGACACACCAGACAACCCTGGAAAGAACAAGTGATTTTCAAAAAAGCTAAACAAACTCAGTAGTGGAAATAACATATCTTGAAGAGAAGAGAAAATACACAAGCAGATTACAGGAAGGCAGAGTCCAGCTTCATGACTGATTCAACACAGACAGAGAGGGTACAAAGTTTTATTGGAATGGTGAACTACTATGCAGAGGAGTCCAATGGCCATGGGACGCAAATCTTAAAAAAGAGTTTGAGAAATTGAAGGAATTAAATTATACACTCTCAGTCCTGAGGTTGTATGACAGTGTTAACGTAAATTGTCCACACACACTCTTGGTGAGATCTTGGAGTCATTCTGCATAGTTCTCTGAAAACATCTACTCAATGTGTAGCAGCAGTCAAAAAAGCAAACAATGTTAGGAATCATTAAAAAAGGATACAAATTAAGACAGAGAACATCTTATTGCCTCTATATACAACCATGATACACCCATACCGTGAATAGTGCATACAGATGTGGTTGCCTTAACACAAAAAAAGATATATTGGCATTGGAAAAGGTTCAGAAAAGGGCAACAAAAATGATTAGGGGTTTGGAACGGGTGCCATATGAAGAGAGCTTAAAAAGACTGGGACTTTTCATCTTAGAAAAGAGGAGACTAAGGGGGGATATGATAGTGGTCTATAAAATCATGAGTGGTGTGGAAAAAGTGAATAAGGAAAAGTTATTGACTTGTTCCCACAATATAAGAACTAGGGTTCACCAAATGAAATTAATAGGCAGTATGTTTAAAACAACAAAAGGAAGTTTTTCTTCACTCAGCACACAGTCAACTTTTGGAACTCCTTGCCAGAGGATGTTGCAAAAACTAGGACTTTAACAGGGTTCAAAAAGAGACAGATAGATTCCTGGAGGTTAGGTCCATCAATTGCTATTAGCCAGGATGGGTAGAAATGGTGCCCCTAGACTCTGTTGGTATGGAAAAGGATGACAGGAGAGGGATCATGTGATGATTACCTGTTGTGTTCCCTCCCTCTGGGGCATCTGGTATTGGCCACTGTCAGCATACAGGATACTTGGCTAGATGGACTTTTGGTTTGGCCAGTATGACTGTTCTTATGTTCTTATATTCTTACTCTGAAAATATTGGTGCAGTCCTCTTATAGCAATATGGTTAAAACAGGAGACCAGTGGATTGTGTGTCATGGATGCTTACGAAAACTTAAGTGTCAATCTGCTCTAAGAATGAGGCTTTAGTCTTAGTGCATGATTGTAAAAAGTATCATGTCTTTATTTATGGAAGGCTAATGTTAGCAATATGGAAGGCTAATGTTAGCTGAAACTGACCTACAAGCCATTGGTTGTTATTGTGACAAAAAGCCAGGCAACTATCACACCAAAAAATATCGAGATCATTTTTTTTGCTAAGAAATGTATGATTTGCAAATTGAATACAAACATGGAAGGTATTCAGAAGTTGCAGAGCAAAGTGCAGTGGAACAAAGTCCACAGCTAGAGATTGTACATGTATGTTAATTTGATTAAAAACATCTGTCTGTACTTCTATGAAATGAGGACTGTGACTGTGAGAACAATAGCTCAGGATGAGAACCTGCAGAAATTGATTAAAGCTACCAGCACAGGGTGACCAGGACAGCATGTTCCCAGCTGCTATCACTAATTTGCCCAGCAGGGAGGAAGGTGTTTGAATTTTGGTTAGACATCAGCATGGATGTAACTGAAGTTACAGCGTTATTGAAAAGAGTTAAAAAGATATATGAAGGTCATTTAGGAATTTTAAAAAAATCTATGAAAGGCTAGAAAGATTATATACTGGCCTCAGTGAACAATGACATTGAAGAAGCTATCACGGGTTTGTAGCATGTGCCAAAACTACAGGTCAAATGAAGACAATGAGTCTCATCTCAGTAACAGAGGACAAATTGGCCCTTAAAGCCATGTAGGCATAAATGTGTTTACACTGACGAAACAAACGTATGTATTTGTTCCACATTATTATTCTCGTTTCCCCATACAGCTTTATTAGAAGACACTACAGCTAAACAGGTATTTGTACAAATTGAATGTATTTTTGCTGGGCATTATATTCTGGCCCTCTCAAAGAGGGTATTCTGTAAAATCACTCATGCATTGACATGTGCATTTCTTCACCTTGAGTCTTTCAGCAGCCATCATGAAGAGTTAGTTGCACATGTAAGTATCCCACAGACATGTCACCTAGTAAGAAAATTAACTTAAAGGGGGAATTTTATACTTGTTAATGGCATTTTTCTAAGGGACGAAGGTAGTCACATGTGAGTAGACAAGAGCACCCAAAGAATTTCCAAGCACCTGTCCAGATTTCCTTGATGCAGGGGTGGGCAATAATTTTTTTTACCAGGGGCCACTTCAGAAATTTTTGAAGTGGCCCCGGGCTGCACTGGAAGGGGTGGGGCCTCAGGCGAAAGGGGTGGCGGCAGGACACTCCCCTGTTTCCCCACCCACAGACCATGATTGGTCTGGTGGTGGGGGAGTGAGTGAAGTCTCTGCCCCCTCCCAGAGGTTTCCCATAGGTGCTCATGCCCTTATCAGTGGGAAGAGACTTTGCGCGCTCCCCCTTTTGCCCCCAGGTCAATCAGGGTTTGGGAGTGGGGGAGTGCGTGAAGTCTCTTCCCACCCTGCCAGGAGCGTGTGGTGCTTCTAAGTGTTGCTCGTGCCTTGCAGGGCAGAGGAAACTTCATGACCTTCAACCCACCCACAGGCCCTGAGTGGGAGCGGCAGGGTCTCCGTGGGCCAGATCATCCAGCCTGTTGAGGCCCTTTTGCCTACCCCTGCCTTAAGGTGTTTTTTAGCTTCCCAAACATATATTTAAGGCTGATAGGTGAGACATATCTGCTAGAAGTAAAATTGGTCAGAAAAATAAAAAGTCTCACTTTAGCTTAAATTGAACATTTATACAAAAACAGCATTCTTTCCATTCAACAGCATGGAAGCATTTCTCATGAACAGAATCAAGAAGGACCCGGCCAAAAGCTAAGGCCACAAAAACACATATGGCCAGTAAAATGTGGATGTGGAGAAACAATCTGTTCCATCTTGTGTTTAACTCTGTGACATTCTGTGAAAGTTTCCTAGAAGAAGAACTCTGTAAGTGCAAAAGCTTGACTCTCTCACCAACAGAAGATGATCCAATAAAGAATTACCTCACCCGCCAGAAAGAATTTGTGTCATTCTTCTGGTTCTCTTCTAGAGAAGAAATGCCTCTTTCAGAAAAGGAGAGAACACTTCTTTTAGTGAAGTGGCCCTTAGCCAGTATTGGACAAAGCAGATGTTGTGCAAATAAGGAGGCCACCCAAATATTCTACAGCCACAGAAATCACTTCTTGCCAAAGAATTGTTTCAGAATCTCAACTTTTCAGTTAAACATTTAGTTTGTAGCTGTTATGATTCTTGAGATAATCTTGAAAACATGAATCAAACATAACGTTATGCAGGATTGTCTTCTTCAGTATGTAGAGATAGTTCTGAGGAGTGTGATCTGTCTTATTCATTTCAGCCAGGGCTCCACATCCTCCATGGCCATGGAATTTTGCATTTCTTTCACAGTAACACCGAGTTCAATAGTTTCTCTGTAAAATTCACCATTTTGCTGCAGCCAGAGGCCTGATATTTTGTTCTCTGCCTGTATTTTCTACTTGTTCTCCAGATTCCTCAGTAGGAGTGCAGTCGGCGTGGCTTCCCGGAGGGGTTCCTCCTCCTCCATGTCAGTGGGCGGCCACTCCGCCCCACTACAGTGTCCCTTTAAGCCAAGCCCCCATGTCACAAGTCTGTGCCCGACCCTCCTTCAGGCGGGCAGCACACAACAAGGTCTGCGTATCTATCCAGGCCCCACCCTGGTTCAGGGGGGGCAGCAAGTCCACAAAGCCCCAGTTTGGGGGATACACCAACCCCGGGTTCAGGGCGTGGCAATGGGCAACTTATGGAATGTGCGTGCTACAGTATTTATTCAAACATAAATTGCAAATACAGTCATATACATGTATGATATATATATCTCCAAGTACAGAGTTACATAACTCCTACAACAGAGAAAAAAGATTCAATCTGCCGGATTAGGTAGACTTGATATCAGTTAAAAGCTTCATGTGTACCATTTTCAACTATAATAATGTAGATGACTACCAAGACCAATCATGCTACTTTGTGTCCAGATATTTACTTAACAGTAGCAAAATGTATTCAGTAATTTTATGACAAATTAAATAATGAAACAAACCTCATTAGTTTGCTTCATTAAATCTTATCCAAGAATACAAAAAGATATATATGACATAGTTTCCCTGAAATTGTGATTAAGATACTATAAATATTTAACACAGAAAACGATTATGTCTTTTTCTTACCAGTACATCAGTACATTTTTTATAAATTTACAAAAAGCTGGTTTGTTTGAGGCAGTAGTGCAGAACAGATCATTACAAATTATTCACTTACCCTGCTCCCACATCAAATGTTCCTGAACCTCATTCCTGTTTCTTAAGAACGTGAGTAAGAAAAAGCCTATAAAATTACTTACTTCATCCTATTAAAGTATATGTTATTAAAGATGATTCTGTGAGATAAGAACCAAAGAGCATTCTCACCCTAAACAAGAATCTCCCACCCTAAACAAGAATAATTTTCTAAATACAACAAGGTAATAGGGATGTAAAATCCCATTTAATTAGTTAAACATTATGTTTAATCAGTTAACCACATAAATGGGGGCATGAAAGGGTGTTGCTCTGGCTGGGCTGAAGTGCCTCCACTCACAGCGCGCTGCTCCAGCCAAGCTGGGCCCACCATGGATAGGGGCTCCTCTGGTAGGACTGGAGCACCTACTATGGCCAGGCTGGAGTGCTCCTGCCCCCTGCTCTGGCCAGGCCGTGCCCTGCTGCAGATAGGGGCTACTCCAGCCATGCTGGAGCACCCCCACCAGTGGTGCGTTGTTTTAGCTCGGCCATGCCCACCACAGACAGGGGCTGCTCAGGCAGATAAAACGTAAGAACAGTATTGGTCCTGTTATACATCGTATTCATAAGTACAGAAAGTCAACTTCAATTCTGGCAAAAACCAATGAAACATCAGATTCATGTTTCTCTGACACTAAAGGCTAAAACACAACCCAATAACACAGCTTGAAAAAAAAACCTTGCAACAACTAATTATTAGTTATACTTCATGAGAAAGCGCAAGTTATAGGAGGTAATCGCAGTAATAGGAAAATGCATCTATAACACAGGCACAATCCCATAATAAATATACTTTACCTGCAGTTTATGATAATAATAATAATAATAATAATGCCTAGCCATTAATTTTGTCATTTTACATCTAGAGTCTGTAAAACAAAGCTCTAGATTTTTACTTTTGTTTTTTAAGGTAGAGAGACTTCAAAAAGCACTCCAGCAATCTCAAAATATCTCAAATTAAAAAGGTACTGTAAAGCAGGTTGACATGGAAAGGACATTCGTAGATCTTGTTCTATGCTGGCTGACAGACATATAGGAACATACCATGTCTCACTTCTTTCTTCCCTGATGTATTTCCATCAGACCATAGTTCACAGTTTGCCTTTTAGCGAATATACCCCGCACGCAAATAAACCCCGCACCCGAATATACCCCGCGGTTTTTGCCGTTTGAGTTTAGAAATCCCTGTATACCCTGCACACGAGTATAGCCGCGGGGGGCGGGGTTTATTCGGGTGCGGATATATTCCTGCCTGCCCCCGCTCCTGTGCACTATGGCCGCCTGCAGCCTCCCTCTGCTGCTGCTGGCCGCTGAGCCCCACGCCCGCAACTGCTCTGAGGTGTGGCAAGGGGGCTACAAGGAGGATTTGCAAGGGGGCGCAGGGGAGATTGCAAGCGGGTTGCCAGGGGACGCGGGCGATTTGCAGCGATCTGCGGCGCAGGCCACCCACTGCCTGGGACAGAGCTCCGGGCTCTTTCCCTTTGTCAGCCCGGGCTAGGAGCCTCCCACCTTGTGCCTCTGCTGGGGATGCCTCTGCCCCGGCTTTGGAGCTTCCCAGAGAGCGAGCCGGCCTCCTGGGCAGACTTTGCCCCCCACTCCCCCTTCTGGGAGAGCCACGCTGGGAAAAAGTTACTGGGATGCACCCTCCCCATAAGTTTCCCCGCGTTGTTCAGCCGCGGGCTGTTCAATCCAGCCCCAGCTCTCTGCGGGGGCAAAGGTGTTTGCAGCTCTCCACCCCAGCCCAGCAAAGGCTCAGCCGGGAGGGGCTCTCAGAGCGGGGGGGCGGGGGGAAGGGGGATGTGCTGCATGGCCTGCCCGGCACTGTGCCCCATGACGCCTGCCTGTAAGCCTGATCCGGGCAGGGGAGCACTCACCCCTCTGGTAGCTTTTGGAGGCCAAGCCTCCCAGCGGGGGAAACACTCGCCTCCCGGTTCCCAGGCAGCCACACTCACCCCCAGGTGAGTGAAAAAATTTTGTATACCCCGCACCCGAGTATACCCTGCCGGGGGGGTGCGAGGTTTGTAAAAATGAATATAACCCACAGGTTATATTCGCTAAAATACGGTAACTTGACTAGCCATAAAAATACGCATCTGTTTCATGCAAAAGACTTATTTGATTACTTTTTTGATATTTTTAAAATTATGACTACAAAAAACAGGCAAAGCAAAATGAGCAATCAGACTGAGGCTACCTCTAGACTACAGAGTTTTATCAGATAAAGGTATGCAAATTGCGCTCCACAATTTGCATACAATTTTCCTAATTCTTTTTTCAGAAGAGGTTTTTCCGAAATTTGGCCTGTCTACACGGAGCCAAATTTCGGGAAAACCTCCTCTTTCGGAAGCACCTTTCTTCCTCATGAAACGAGGAAGACAGGGCTTCTGAAAGAGTGCATCTGCTCTTTTGCAAAAAATGTCAGAAGAGCAGACACATTCCCTGGACATAGTCTAGACCAGGGGTGGCCAACCCGTTAGAGTCGTAGAGCCAAAATAGCGGTGGACAGAGTGCAAAGAGACATGTACCAGGGCAGAAAGTTTTTGTGCAAAAAAAAATACCCCACCAACCAACCAAACCAACCAGCCGCGCTGGGAGAAAATAGGTGCCAGTATGCCATTCCAGGGAGGGGGCTCCAGGCTGGACAGTGTTGAGGTCAGGTGGAGGGTTCAGGTGCTGAGCAAGCTGCAGGCTTGTGGCTGTGAGGGTGCAAGAGTTTGGACTAGGGTACATGAGGGGCTCAGGGCAGGGATGCTGGGAGTATGATGGGCTCAGGACACAGTGTGTGGATGGTGCAGGAGTGTTGTGGCAGAAGACTGGGGATGTGGGGGTGCAGGAGTGTTACGATGCTCAGACCAGATGGGGGCTTGGCCCCAATTGGGGGCTTGTTGGCCAGGCTTCATTTTTAAATAAAATATTATGTCAAACACTATGTGTTTCAGCATTGTCTTTATTTATGAGAGGGGTGGGGAACCTGCGTTGAGTCAGGGGTCACTGACCCATAGAAAAGTCAGTCAGGGCTACACAAGTGAGATGCAAAAAACAACCCCTCCAAAAAACCCCAAGCCTCACTAATGTGGCCCCAACTGTGCTGGTGGGGGCAGGGGACAGAGTGTTGGGGCAAGGTTCTGGGGCAGGTGGCAGGGTGCTGGGGCAGGTGGCAGGGGACAGGGTGCTGAGATGGGGGAGTTTGGCCAGGGGAAGGAGACAGGGACAGCTCGACCGGTACCTGGGGATCCCGGGTCTAATGAAGTGCACGGGCTGCTCTTCCCCTCCCCTCTCCTCCCTTCCCCTCCCATAAACAGCTGGCACGCTTCCTGAAACACCAGGTCTGTCACTGGGCCGGGAACATCCTCCCCCCTGTTGCCTGCCTGCGCAGGGTGTGTGTGTAGGAGTCCCGGGACTGCATGCTAGCTTCAACTTCTCAGGAAGTGCATGCTTTTCCTCTGCTCCCCATGACAGCCGAGTGCTTCCTGAGAAGTGGGAGCTGGCATGCAGTACCGGAATTCCTACTCTCTCCCCTCCCCGCTCTAACCCAATCAGCCTCCCCTCCTCTCCCCTTCCCACCCCCAGAGCCAACCCCCCCCCCACTCTAATCCAAGCCCCCTTCTCTTCCCTCCCCCAGAGCCAGGCCCCCACCCCACTCTAACCCAATCCCCCTCCCCACAACCTTATGCCCGGGTTCTGGAGCCAGAGCCACAGCCGCTGCCGCCACTGCTACCACCATGCGCATCTCCCCAGGCGATGGGGTGTGTGCTCTGAGCGGCCAGCTTTGAGCATGTGCTGGCTGGGATGCCATGCGCACACCCCCCCCGCCACCCAATCCAACTCCACTCCCCTTCCCCAGAGCCAGACACCTCCCTTCCCTGCTGTAACCCAATCCCCAGCCCCCCAACCTTATGCCCAGGTCCCAGAGCAGAGCCGCAGCTGCTGCTCCCCAGGTGCTGGGCACATGCGCTGAGCAGATGGCTCTGAGCGTGTGCTGGCCGGGACGCCGGGACGCAACCTGATCCCCCCCCCCTCTTCTTCAGAGCCAGGCATCTCCCTCCCACTCTAACCCAGTCCTCCCCCCTCTCTCCCCACCTTATGCCTAGGTCCCAGAGCCGGAGGTGCCGCTGCACCTGGAGCCGGAGCCAGAGGCACCGCTGCCGTCGGTGCCGGCACTCAGCAGCGGGCTGCTAGCACATGCAGACTGGGACTCTGAGTGCGACTCGGCCTGCATGTGCAGGATATGACGCAGTGAGCTGGGGGCCATGAGCAGAACGGCATGGGCCATAAGCACGCATGCGGCTCAGAGCGGCCCAGCCGTGACAGTGGCTGACCTGAGCTGTTCTGGGTTTGTCCCAGTTCCGTCAGGAGCCGCAATTTTTTCCTCCACGAGCTGCATGATAGCTCTGAAGACCACTGCCCTGTTATTTGTTCCAAAAACAAGTACAGTATGGACAGTTGCTGTGCAAAATTATTGATGCTGTCCTGCTAACTATCCACAACCATAACCAGAAAGGACAATTTAAAGGGGTGATATTGGGATAATGCCTACATAGTCCTGGTCTTTTTCTAGAAGATGCTAGTTAGTGCTAATTGCTACACAGTCTCCTGCCAACTAGAAATGGAACCAAGATCACCTCTAGTTCGTATACTGTAAGATACTGAATAGCCATCAAATGATAACAATTTGGGACAATATGCAAGATTCAAATGGGTAACCTAGAAATTAAAGGATCTTAAACTCATGATCAAACTTCTGATCCACCCAGACTTTGCCAAATTCATGCTTATTAAACAATCTGTCTACTTCACCATTATGTCAGAAAATATAATTTCACACAAAAAGTTAACTGAAATTAACGGTCTGACAAACTGAAAAAAAGACTAAAGAAACTCATGCTTTATGACTAAAACCTTGGCCAGATTTTTGGCTCCACTTACAGCCTCTTTGTATCACTCTGGAGGCACACGGGACCATAGCACCCTCTTAGCCAGCCTTCTGAGGATACCATAAACACAGATGAAGTAGAACTGCAACAGTAGCTCTACTCCCTGTCCTCAGCCTTCCTCCTCTCCCCTCCCCTCCCCTCCCCCCTACATAAGGGAGGTGATGGGAGAAAAAGGAATATAAGTGCTGCATTCCAGATACCCCAGCTGCCGGCACAGCTCTTTTGGGCCACAGGCAAGCAAGGTAACTTTGACCAACTCTGAGGGCAGGTCTACACTATGGGGGAAGGTCAGCTTAAGGTATGTAATTCCAGGTACATAAATAACGTAGTTGGAGTCGACATACCTTGAGCTGAGCTAGGATGTCATCCTCACTAGGGGCAGTTGATGGGAGAAACACTCCTGTCAACTTCCCTTATTCCTTGTGACAGCGAGCCGCACCAGCGTCAATAGGGGTACCTTCAGCATTCGATTTAGTGTGTCCCCACTAGACCTGCTAAATCAAATGCTCGAAGATCGACTGCTGCAGCATGTAGACGTGCCCTCAGGCTGCTTTCAGTTGTGCCAGAAGCTGAACAAAGGGCCCCAAAAGTCACACACAGTCCTCTCCCCCCCCTTTTCTCCTTATTCCTCCCATTGTCTTGCTCTGCTGGATCAGATAATTCATCCCCTTGTATTTAACTCACTTCATAATACCTAGTCTAAATATTGTAACATGATCTGCTTTTTAAAAAAGTCAAAGGACATTCTGAGGATTTTACTTCCTTTCAGGATGCAAATTTCCAAACAACATTCTTGTTCTAAGGCATCTATGGAAAGCAAAACTGAGTATTTGAGATCAGAAAGCTGTAAGTCAGATATTCCTTCTTTTTTTGAATCACCACTGCGCAGACATTTTCCTTTGAATATAATAATCAGCCATACAATAAACTAAATACAGTAAGATATATATATATATAACTTACATAATCATGAAAGGCTTTAGCTTCACTTGAATGTTCACATGTTTCTCGTCTTTCTGGAGCTGCACAGTAGAGATCCCAAAATACACTACAAGTTAAAAATAATTAGTTATAAAAACACAAAGAAATATTTATAATATATTGACCTTATAACTATATCTATAGATCACCTTCCATCTAAGGATCTCAAAACTCTCTATATATTAATGAATTAGGCCTGATGGATGCTCTGCGAGGTAAGGTAAGAATCTTCTGAGTCTCTGAGGCATGTAGTGATGTGTCCCATTAAGGCCACTATAGATTAGTTCAAGAATATCAGCACTGCTGAAAGTTAGTGCATAAACTGTCAGAATAGTTTGGAACTCTGAATTAACCTCGTATCTTTGTATGTGCCTAGATTAACTTTCACAAAACACTACACAGCACAGGCTAAAACTTGGCCAAAATCACACAGTACAGCTGTGCAGGGAAAAACAGGAATAGTACCTAGATCACCTAAGTCACTGTACTGTGCCTTAACCAAAAGACAATAAAGTAGCATATATAGAAAGCCTGTGCCATTGATGGGGGATACATTATTGAGATCACAGTAAATGGTGAAATCCACAAATACTGGGATGAGGGTGTTCCCGAAACAAAACAATTCATTTTTTTACATAAAATGTTGCAATATATTAATATTTACATGTAATAATATAATAAACAAATGTAATATCTAAAATTTCCATATACTGAATCATTGCAACTTCAATTTTCCTTTCAACTGTCAGGCTCCTTTACCAGTGCACACTGAAAAAGCATGCGTCATATGTTTGGGCTGGTATGGCGTAGCACACCATGAATATGCAAAACCACAGACAGCAAACCTGCAAATGGCAAAGGTTTCCTGTATATGGGTAAATGTCAGAAGTGGAAAAGAATATCATGATATAGGTCTTGGCTTATAAACAGTGGGAAAAAATTGATGTCCTTGTCAGACCCTTTTTACACTTTGGAATGTAGCAGTGTTTCAAAATAGTGTTAAAACACAATTTATATACCTCTGCCTCTGAACTCTTTTAACAGGATTTAGCCAGCTGTTTTAATTAAATAAAATAAAGTGTTTACAGATAGAGTTCGAGATATTTAATCATTGCAGTCTCTCAGACAGATAGATAGTAAGGGTAATCATATGTGAAAAAGTATAGGATACTCATGTAGCATACCTATCGGAGGTAATGGGCTTCCTGCACAAGAGACGCTGTCCTTATACATAATTATTTGATATAAACCAACACAATAGATATTTACTTTGTAAGCCAACATCATAGAATTCTTCCAAATCAACATGAGTGTCCTTATTGATTTGACCATATAGATATCAGCAGTAGATGTTAAAGGCCCCAATTCAGCAAAAAACTTAAAGGTGTGGAAAACTTTAAGTGTGGGTTCAACAAGCCAGGCCCTCCTTGACTAATTTGTAGTGACATATAGGTGCCCCACAGATGGCCAGCATCAGTTCCACCCATCAGAGACCCTTCAAACACTATACCACTCTCTTGATTTGACAGCCTTGTCATAAGGTAATTTATTATTATACATATCTCAAAGACATAATCTAAAGTCTTAGGTCATAATTCAAAACACCTCTTTTGGCAACCCATTCTGTTGTCTTTTGTCACTCTCAAATCTTCTTCAGTCTCCAATTTCCCTTCAAATGGAGGGTTCCTGGTTTATTCCCATTATCCCCAGTAGAGTGTTCACCCACCCTGTGCTTAATAAAATCTCATATCTCTTCTGTGTTCTTTTCCAGCTCCCTGTTTCTTGTACGCGGGAGTGGCCACAAAGACACAAAGCCTCTCCCCGTGGCCTTCCTTCACCCCTGCATTCATGAACATTGGCAGGTACTCCCTCTCCCACTCTGGAAGCAGTTGGGTTCCTTCAACCTCAGTTTTCTCCCAGTTCCCTGCCCCTTATATAGGATGATAGCCATATGGGAATTCCTTAGCTCTTCCTCTGGCTCTGAAGTGTCCACATCCACTTATCCATATTTCTGACTTGTTTCCAAGACTGTTTATATATCTCCTGAACCCTAATCAGGCCTACCCATAACACACTTGTACAGTCACCTTGTGACACTGGCTTAAGTCCAGCCCTATTTAACAAAGTATTTAAGAACATACTTGAGTCATATTTCAACTTCAATGAGACTTAAGAACATGCTTCAAGTTAAGTATTTGCTTAAGTACCATAATGAATTGGGGCCACGAGGAGTAATGTGGATAGTGTATTTTATGACAGGATAAAGTTGATCATCTCTGCTTATATTTTAATATATTTTTCCCATATGAAAACTTATTTTAAATGTATAATTTACTGCATGAATCACAGTAAATAAAGTATCAAAACCTGTTCCAGTTCTAATATAATGTACTAACACTGTTAACTTTGTAATACACTCTTTTTCTCCACAAAAGAAGGCTTTGGAAAAACAACTGGAATGAAGAATACCACAGGCTAAGACTTCAACATGGAACTTTCTTAGAAAAAAAATATGGCTATGTTTCTTGGGTATGATTTTTAGGAGATTTGGTTGTTATTAATTGCTTCTTTAATTATTTTCTACAGCAATTATTCTTGAAGAACTTAGTGAAAATTCATTTACATTTCTTTCATACCTCAGAAAGTTCCATAAAAAAGAATTTGTCAATTTAAAACAAAGATGAAAATTTAGTATTGTACTGTTCTTTTCCTTTCAGTTTTAAGCATAGTCATTTGACTCCCTCTTAACCTGCTTTAAGTGGAAGGAAAGAAAATTATTAACACTTACCACCACCAAGAGTGCAAGAATCCTGGGGGCTCCCCCAATGTGATGTTTTTTTCCCATCTTATCTAAAAGGAACAAAAATCAAGTATTTTATGCTTTTCCATTCAGTCTGAACAGGATATGTTAACTAAGCTACTCAGATAGAAAAAAAAATACATGATCAAGCAGTTAGAAAAGTATGTATCATCTGGAATTTGGGATGGCCACATAACTTAACATATCTTACCACCATGTACTCAGCATTTGTCATATATTTTGCAGAAAACCTATTTTAGACATGTTTTATGATGTTTTTAACGTTTTGATTGGTACTACAATTTTTATCCCTCTGCACTTCTGCTAGATGTTTTACTAAGTATAACTGTACAGGAATAAAAGAGAAATTAAAAATAATACATTTAAAATGCCAATAAAATGTCATACAGTGCACATGAGTCAGAGAATTTTAAGAAAAACTCAAGATGCTACAAGGGTAATCTTAATGACACAGTAGGTCGCAGTCTTCCCTCCAGGTCCAATTGCACTAGTGTTTTAGCAAGCTAGTAACATTGTAGTGTTAGAGGTAACTGATATTCAACACCTTAGAGACTAACAAAACATGTAGATGGTATCATGAACTTTCGTGGGCACAACCCACTTCTTCAGATGACTGGGGTCCAGTTTCCAAATAAATAGCAGAGAAAGAGAAGGGATGGGGGGGAAGAGAAGAAAAAGAAAAGGGGTAAGGGGTGGAAAATTGTTGCTGAGAACTTCATTTAGCATGGATACTCTAATTATCAATCCCCCCCCCTTTTTTTTCCTCCTTTTCCCCCACCTCATCCCCTCTCTTTCTCTGTTATTTATTTGGAAACTGGACCCCTTAACTCCATTCATCTGAAGAAGTGGTTGTGCCCACAATAGCTTATGATACCATCTATATTTTTTGTTAGTCTCTAAGGTGCTGCAAGATTATTCATTTTTTAAAAGTTTTTTCAGTTATTACAGACTAACACGGCTACCCCTCTGAAACTTTTGATATTCAACAGCAACTGTCACAAAGGTAGGTAGAAAGGAATATCTGCATATAGGAATCTAGCTAGAACATAAAGAATATCACATATTCCCTCCTCTAGTTATAGTTGTATATACTTGCTGTCCTAAACTATGGAGGAGTATTGTTGTTTAAGCATACAACAGAGGTGGCTGTGACTCCATGTCAGTGGAGAGTAAAATGACCTGAGGACTACTTTTGTGAAGTGCTTGGGGATTCTTTGGTATGAAAAGTAGTGATATGTATAAACAATGTTCTTAGTAAAATGGACAATGGTTAAAGCTTCAATTTTCAGAACGACTTAAGACAGTTTGGTACCTAATTCCCATTGGCCCAATTCTCAAGGCATTTCAAGAACAGTTTATCAGGCACCTATAAGAGCTGTTTTAGGTCACTTTAATCTGTTCTTAGTCACATCTCCTGAATGAAATTCTCTTACAGCAGTCAAGCCAACTTGGGCCTGGTAGAAAAGCCTCAGGATATTAATAGGGGGGCTGAAACTCAGAGATCCAATCTAAAAATCCCCCCCCCCCCCAGTTCCACCCTTTAAAGAGGTAAAAGAAGCAAAGGCTGTCTCCTGAAGGATGCAGTTCAGAGGGACTATGAGAGGGTCCAAAATGTAGCTCAACCTTAACTATGACATAGGGTTGCCAACTTTCTAATTGCACAAAAATGAACATCCCTGCACTGTCCCTTGCCCAAGCCCTTGCCCAAACCCTCCTCCAAGGCCCCGCCTGCTGCACTCACTTCATCCCCCTCCTTCCATTGCTTGCACTTCCCCACCTTCGCTCACTTTCACCAGGCTGCGTCAGGTGGCTGGAATGGGGTCCCAGAAGTGCTTACCGCAGCTCCTAGAAAATGCCGCCAATTCTCTGCAGCACCTAGGCACATGGGGAGTCAGGGAGGCTCTGCCCATGTCCTGCCCTTGTTTCCACTGGTGCCACCCCCATAGCTCCCACGGGTCATTGTTCTCAGACAATGGGAGCTGTGGAGCTGCTGCAGAACCTCTCTATGCCTAAGGGCTACAGCAGTGTTTCTCAAATGCTGTTCCGCAGAACCCCGGGTTTCCGTGAAGTGAAAATAAGGGTTCCGTGACAAAATTCCATTACAATAATATTTTATGATTTAAAAAAAATTTTGTACACATTAAATGTGATTTTTGTTTTTCAATATGTGCAATTAAACTAAATGTTGATCTCATGACCTTGTTTAGCATTTGTTTATTATTATCCTTACTTATTTGTGGTCTACTTTTTCAGCTCCATATATGACTGTTATTAGGGGTTCCGCAAATTCTTTTGAGTTTAAAAGGGTTCTGTGGCCAAATAAAATTGGGAAACACTGGGCTACAGGGACCTGATGCCTGGTTCCAGGAGCCACGTGGAGCTGGGGTAGGTAAGGAGCCTGCTTAACCCCAGGCCCCATTATGCCGCTGATTGGCATTTTAACAGCTCAGTCAACAGTGTCAACCTGAGCCATCAGGGTTACTTTTCAACCAGGAGTTCCGGTTGGAAAATGAATACCTAGCAACCATCCTGTGACAGAACCTAAGGAGATTCTAGGACTTAATGGCTTGTGAATCTCAGTTCTTAAAAAAAAAAAAAAATCCTTTAAAGAACATCATATCACAAAATCTGGGCAAGCTTAAAAAAACCAATTCCTTAGGACAGGAGTCTCAAGCTCCTGGCATGTGGGCCAGCTCCGACGGATTCCTGAGAAGGTTAGTGGGAGGGAGAGCCTGTCTGTTACCAGGCCCAAGCTCCATCCTTTCCCATCACCATGTCCTCTCCCTCCATAACATCCTGTCCTTCGAGCATGTGGCTTTAAGGATCATTGGTGGGGCCCTGGCACTGCACGGCAGCAGTGGTCACACACACAAACTCCACTCACCACGGCGGGAGGAGTCGTGGGCAAGCAGAGTGTAGTTAGTACATCCACCCAGTTCCCATCCTCTTCCCCCGCAAGGCGATGATGGGAAGGGGAGGGGCTTTGAGGCTGGTAACAGACAAGCTCCCCACCCGGCCTGCTGAGAGTGCCAGGCTGGACTGCACAATCACTCCAGCCAGGACTGGTGCCCGGGCTGGGAGTTTGCACCTATGCCTTAGGACATTATTTTAAGGACTTCGGGTATGTCTACACGAGCTCCCTAGTTCGAACTAGGGAGGCTAATGTAGGCATTCGAACTTGCAAATGAAGCCCGGGATTTAAATATCCCGGGCTTCATTTGCATGTTCCCGGGTGGGTGCCATTTTTAAATCCCCCTAGTCCGAACTAACTGCCCGCGGCTACACGCGGCAGTTAAAAGTTAATTCGAACTAAGGACTTAGTTCGAATTAACTGTTACACCTCATTCCACGAACTAGGGGGCTAGTGTAGACATACCCTTACTGATTACAATGTCAAAAATCCAGATATCCTTTTTAAATTTCCCTTTCTCAATTTTGTCCTGATACTTATAGTTACACTCCCTTGTACAGCTTTAAATAATGTCTCTCAATCATTGTTGTATACATTCTTTAAATAGTTATAGACCGTTATTCACCCCTTAGCTAAGTTATAGACATTTAATTCTTTTAAGGACAAATTCTCAGCCTCACAACTGTTCTAAATTATTTTGACTTTGAATAGCCACAGGGACTATTATATTTTATGGGAACTGCTAAAACACATGAGTGCACTAGCCATGCCTTTTTCTCCTGCCATGCCTCCTAAATTGTACCCAGAAGAGAAAGCCGTGCCTCCTATTTAGCCTGCAAACCCTCCCCACCATAAGAATCCTCATTTGGCCTTATCTGGAGGGTTTTCAGTATCATTGCACCTACGAATAAAAACAAAAAGGACAAAGTATGGTGGAGAATCTATGACTTCCTCTTCCCTTATAAAATAACTGTCCAGCTCACTTCATTTTTGTTGCTCTTCTCTCAGGGTACATCTACACTGCAACACTATTTCGAAATAACTAGCGTTATTCCGAAATAACTTAGTCTGCCTCTACACAGCAGGCAGTTATTTCGAAATAGTGTCAAAATGCTGTCAAACTGGAGGACTTCTTACTCCAACTCCTGTAACCCTCATTGTATGACGAGTAAGGGAAGTCAGAGGAAGAGTGCTCTATTTCAAAATAAGTGCTGTGTAGATGCTCCCTATTTCAAAATAAGCTATTTCAAAATAAGATACGCAATTGACGTAGCTCAATTTGCATAGCTTATTTCGAGTTAAGCCCTGCTGTGTAGACACACCCTCAGTGTCCTCTAATATGCCAATATATTTCTCATAGCAAGATGTTCAGTGAATGCAGTGATTCAGATGCTGCTGAACAAAACGTGCATAGAAAATAGTCTATCTTGTGATACAGAGATTCATCATACGCACCCCAAAACTGAATTGGTATTTGGACAGCCATATTTCATTGCAAACTGATATCTAATCTCCTATCCACTATCATTTTCTTGTCTCTTTCATCATTTCTGCTTGTCAGGATTCTCTGCCCCACTGATTTATCTGTGTTTTGGATTATTTCCCTTTCAAATATATTAGTGTACAGTTTACAAGGTGAATCATATTTTATTATTTTCAGCCTTGATCTCTAATCTTTCTATGTCACTTTATTTTACTTAAATCTTGTAATAATTGTGATTTACCACAATATAGTATCTTCTACCAATGCCATCAATGTGATGTTTACTTCTTCTTCTGAAACATTATTAAAGAAGATAAAAGAAGCCCACAGACTCTTTCAGTATTTACCAGATACCGCACACCAGTTCAATCTTAGTATTTATCAGGGTTGCCAATGGGGGCAGGGAAAGGGACAGTTGTGCCATGGCATGGCAATTAAAAAGGGCCTGGGTCTCTGGGTCATTTAAACTGCTGTTGGAGCCCCACACAGCACCATCCAAGCAGCACTGAGGGCTTGCTAACCCTAGCCCCATCCCTTCCATCTGAGATTACGCTCCTTCCAGGGGGCTCAGAGCTGAGTTGTCCCTCTCCCCAACTGCCCAGGGTCCAGAGAAGTCTGTCACCAGCTCTGCTATTTATTACTGCCTTTTATTCGTGATTATTTAGCCATTATTAGTCCATAATAAAGTGCTTCTATTTTATCAGATTTGAATTAATTTTGAGTGAAAGATTTTGGGAGACACCATATAGACAGCTTTTCCAAAATTCAAATGTCACATCCAAAATATTCCCCTCATCCACTCACTTCGAAAATCTCCCTAAAAACAAAACAAGCAACGTTTTATCTTGCAAAATGTATTTCTTATAAACAAACACTGTTTTTGCTGAGTCAGTAATTATCCTGTTATTTTTTTTAATTTTCTCTTAATCATTTTTCCACTAGTTTACTAGAGAGAGAACTTAACTGCTAAAAACACTCTTTCTTTTAAAAATAAACCAGTTACTCACCTTTTGTAACTGTTGTTCTTTGAGATGTGTTGTTCATGTCCATTCCAATCACATGCACAATAGGCAGAAATTTTTCCCCCTAGCAGCTAGCCATAGGGACGGTCTTGGTGTCCCCTGAAGTGAAGCTGAAATGACAGCCAATATAGAGCCCTGCCAAACCTACCCCTCCTCAGTTCCTTCTTGCCGACTACTCTGACAGAGGGGAAGGAGGGTGAGTATTGGAATGGACATGAACAACATATCTCGAAGAACAACAATTAAAAGGTGAGTAACCATTTTTCTTCTTCTTTGAGTGATTGTTCATGTGTATTCCAATCAGGTGACTCCCAAATCCAAAATCTAAGAAGCGGGGTTGAAGTTCTTCACTGATTGTAGCACTGCCCTCCCAAAGGCTGCATCATCCCTAGATTGCTTTGTAATAACATAGTGTGCAGAAAAAAATATGTATCGAGGATCATGCTGGTGCCCTGCAGACCTCCTGGGTAGGAAATTGGGCAAAGAATGCAATGCAGGAAGCCTGGGCCCTGATAGAGTGCGCTGTAAGCACAGGTGGCGGTATCCCCACAAGGGCATAACACTTACAGATACAGGATACTATCCATGAAGAAATACGTTGAGAGGATATTGGCTGGCCCTTCATTCTATCCACGATTGCCTCAAATAGCTGAGGTGACTTTCTAAATGGTCTTGTTCTGTCAGTGTAAAAGGACAGCACTCTACGCGCATCGAGAGAATGGAGGCTTTGCTTCTTATCACTAGAATGTGGCTTTGGGTAGAAAACAGGAAGAAAAATGTCCTGACTCATGGAAATTGGAGACCACCTTTGTTAGAAATGCTGGATGTGGGTAGAGCTGCACTTTATCCTTATAAAAAATTGTATACAGGGGCTCAGACATTAGGGCTCCGAGCTCAGAAACTCTCCTTGCGGAGTTTATTGCAACTAGAAACACCAACTTATAGGAAAGGTAGAGTAAGAGGCAGTGGCCAGTGGTTCAAAGGGGAACCCTCTTGTACTGACCAAATGGAGAATCACTTCCACTTGGAGAGGTATATGGCGCTTTTTGATGGCTTTCTACTACCAAGGAGAACTTGTCTAGCCTGGTCTGAGCAAGTGCACTCTGCCGAGTTTAACCACTGAGCATCCATGCTGTAAGTTGAAGCGATTCCAGGTCTTGGTGATGCAGATGCCTGTGGTCTTACGTCAGAAGGTCCAGGTAGAAAGGCAGAATTATTAGGGCGTGTACTGACATGTCCAGGAGGAAGATGAACTAATACTAATGGGCCCAGGCCAAAGCAATCAGAGTAATGTGCACTTGATCCCTCCTGATTTTGAGGAGGACTTGTTGGACCAATGGAATGGACAAGAAGGCATACAGTAGATCACTTGTCCACGACAGCATAAATGCACCTGTGATTGTCCCAGGACTGTGGTTCTGTAAAGAGCAAAATTCTTGACACTTCCTCTTCTGCCTTGCAGTGAAGAGATCCATTTGTCAAACACCCCACCACTGGAAAATCAAGCTGGTGAGATCTAGGCGACTCGACCTGCTGAGGTCATCTTTCAGCTGGTTCTGTGCCTGCAGAATGTAAGAAGCCTGCAGGACGACTGAGTTTTCTATAAAAAAGTCCCAAAGCAGGAGGGCTTCCTTGCACAGAGGAAAGAAGCATGCGCCCTCCTCACACACACAGTTTGTTACTGAGACACACTGACCTGCCAAGTTCAACTGAAAAGCCTGGCAAGCTTGGTGAACTGCTCTCAACTCTCTGACATTGATGTGGAGAGACAAATCAGTTGGGGACCAGAGGCCCTGAGTCTTAAGGTTCCCAAAGTCAGCACCCCATCCCAGATCCAAGGCATCTGTTACCAGCGACACTGAGGGTTGTGGAAGGCCCGGGCCTGTGTCAAATCTAGGACTGCCCCTATGAATTCTATCCTCTGCACAGGAAACAGAGTAGATTTCTCCTCGTTCACTAGAAGACCTAGATTGTCGAATGTGGTCCTGATGTATTCCAGCTGTGTCATCAATTGGGTGCTGGAATGGGCTCTGATCAGCCTGTCATCAACGTATGGGAATACTTGGATTTGGTGCCTGTACAGAAAAGCTGCTACCACCACCATGCATTTGGTGAATATACAGGGAGCTGCCAACAGGCCGAACGACAGAACTGAGAATTTGTAGTGGTTCCTGTTACCGATGAACCTCAGATACTTCCTTTGTGAGCGGATGACTATGATATGAAAATACATGACCTTTAAGTCAAGGGCAGCAGCCAAATCTGCCAAATCCAGAGAGGGAATAACGGAAGCTAGGGATACCAAGTGGAACTTGGGTTTTTCTATGAACTTCTTGAGTTCCCGCAGGTCTAGAATAGGTCTGAGACCCCACCCCTTCTTTCCAAGGAACCTCCTTCCATTGCTCATACCCACAGGAGCGATTGCACCTCCTGAATAAGGAGTTGCTCATGAGAAGGGTCCCTGAAGAAGGACAGGGAAGGGTGGTGGAAGAGAGGAGGAATGAGAACTGGATTGAATATCCTCTCTCTACCATGCTGAGCATCCATTGGTCTGATGTAATAAGGGACCAAGCACAGTAGAAAGGGGATAGCTGGAAGGAAAAATAAGCTGGAGTAGATCTGCTGGCTGATGTGGTATGCCACCCTTGACCACACCTTCAAAAGGCTGGCTTCAGTTAAGGGTGGCCTGAGGCTTGACAAGGCCTCCTCCTGCCGCTGCAGTTCCTCCTCCTAGAACTGTCCTGATGGCTTTGCTGCAAAAAATGCTACTGAGGCTGTGGGCAGAAGCACCTTTGCTGGGCTGAAGGAGTGCAGAGGCCTAAAGACCTCAGGGTATGTCTACACTAGCCACCCTAGTTCGAACTAGGGTGGCTAGTGTAGACATACCCTCAGAGTTGTTCTGAAATCATTGAGGCTAGTAAGCGTCTTAACCATTTTCTCTGAGAACAAAGCATCACCCTCAAATGGCAAGTCTTGTATGGTCTGTTGTACCTTGTAAGGAAGGCCTGAGACCTGCAACCAGGAACCCCTATGCATAGCAGTCCCCATGGCCATTACCTCATTCGCTGTGTCCAGTGCAGTTTGCAGGGATGCTCTAGAAATAAGCCTCCTTTCCTTGACCAACGCCAAGAATTCAATTCTGAAGTCTGAGGGAAGAAGCTTGATAAATTTGCTTAGAGTGGAACAAGTATTGTAGGCGTATCCATACGCAATTGCAACCTTCCCACTCCCCCAGATGAATAGACTTTGTGGCCAAACAGATCTAAACATTTCGCCTCCTTTTGAGGGGGGGAGAGGGCCCATGAAAACCTCGTCTCTCTTTTTGATTGGCCACATGTATGACCAAGGAGTCCGGCTATAGGTGCGAGAAACGATATTCAAACCCTTGTGAGGGGACAAAGTACTGTCTCATTTTTCTTGGCCATGGGCTGCAATGAGGTAAGAGTCTGCCATAGGGTCTTGTCATATCTGACATTCTCTTAATCAGTGGCAAATCAATTCTGGAAAGGACTGTAGGGGCTAGAATATCGATCACTGGGTCGGCCTCATCTATTACCTCCTCCCCTTGGATGCCCAAACTTTGGGCCACCCTGTGCAACAATTATTGCAGGACCCAAAAGTCCTCAAGGGCCAGGGCCGCAGTTGAACCCGCCACTGCCTCATTGGGCAAGGAAAAAGATGAAGCCACCAACAGCGGGGGTTGCTCCCTGCCAACACTCCCCTCAGGGTCTCTAACACACAAAAGCACTGGGATGTCTCCTGGGTCAGTGCCAAATGTGGAACATTGGGAGGAGTCCCCAAAGACTGTACTGGTGACAACTGCAAGGTAATGTGCCGAGCGTCAGTCATTGGTGTCGGAGCTGCTGCCAGTGTCAGTGCAACTTGCGGTCCTGGCATTGGTTCTGGCATCAGTGCTCATGTCAGTGTCATCGTCAAAGCCGGTGCCTGTGTCAACTGTGTTTCTGAGCCCACACTGAATGCTGTGGCCACAACCTGCTCCAGGGCCAAGGCAGCATAAGTCGGTGCCATGCTTGGTGCCAGGGCTATAGATTATGCCCACTGCTTGGTTGCCCGGGCGGGATGAATGTGGCTGACACCATCGATGCTGCCAGTGAGTGAACACTGGCACCTAACCTGGTCTTAGTGGAAGGTACAGGGAGTCCAAAAGGGCCACCGCTGTGGGTTCTGCCACTAGGGTGGTCACTGGGATGGATGAGATCTTCTTCAGTGCCAAGACAACAAACTCCTGCTCCCCATGTAGCCAGATCTATATGAGTCCAACTTTGACTCCGACTCCAAATAGGATGACAAGGGAGTGGCTGCACTTCTCGACGCCAACCTAATCGACGCCAGCGATTGGCTTACAGTCCCTGGCTGGATGAGGACAGGGAGACAGCTCTGACATCACTGACAACTTCCCCTTCAATTGCACATGAGGTCTTGCAGGTGCCTGTGTAACCAGCGCCAGGTCCTGCCTAGGTGGCAAGAAAAGCGCTGTAAGGCACATCAAGTCTTGCACCACATGAAATGTCTCTGGTGTGAAGGGCACAGGCAGGCACTCTGATGGCACCAGCGAGTGGTGCTGGCTGTGACGATATCTGAGCTGTTCAGGAGTCAACATGGCCTTGACCTTGGGCTTGGCATCCCGGCCCAACTGCAGCACCAATACTGGCTGATTAGCAGGTCTTAAAATTGGAGGATCCATTTCTGGTGATCCTCACCCAAACACTTCAGGCAGGAGGAATGTGGGTCACTCTCTGGCATGTGCTTAGTTAGCATAGGACTGGCACGCCTTGAATCCCGGGGAATGAAGTATGCCCCAGGAACATTTCTGATAGAACAGTCTGGAGAGTAGAGATGTTAAATTTTGATTAATTAACCAATTGAATAGTCGATAAAATTTCCATCAACTATTTGATTAGTCGATAAGAACTTCCGTCTTCCGCCTCTGAAATGTACAAGAGCCTCAAAGTTGAAAAGCATTCAAAGTTGGAACACTACGTGGAGCCCGGGGCCAGCGAAGAGTCCTGCTGACCCCGGGCTCCACGCTAGTGCTTCTGCTTTGAAATGCACAAGAACCCCACCTGAGGACTCTTGTACATTTCAAAATTGGAATGCGGCGTGGAGCCCGGGGCTAGCAGGGAGCCCGTGGGCGCTTTCACTCTAGTCACGCGCTGGCCCCAGACTCCATGCGGGCACTTCCACTTTGAAATGCACAAGAGCCCCTGCAGGGGACTCTTGTTCATTTCAAAGCAGAAGTGCCCACATGGAGCCCGGCGTCAGCAGGACTCCCCGTTGGCCCCAGCCTCCACGCCATGTTCCAACTTTGAAATGTACAAGAGTCCTCAGGGGGGCTCTTGTACATTTCAAAGGGAAGCGCCCGCATGGAGCTTGGGGTCAGCAGGGGATTCCCCACTGGCCCCGGGCTCCACACGGCGTGCCAGCTTTGAAATGTACAAGAGTCCCCACTGGGGGCTCTTGTGCATTTCAAAGCGGAAGTGCCCATATGGAGCCTGGGGTCAACGGGGGATTCCACTCTGGCCCCAGGCTCCATGCAGCGTTCCAACTTTGAAATGTGAAAGAGCCCCAGTGGAGACTCTTGTACATTTCAAAGTTGGCCGCTGCTGTGCCCCTACCCCCTTCCATGGAGCCAGAGCAGCACGCCTCCTCTTCTCTCTCCTTGCTGCCTTTTTGTAATAGAGGCAGTAAGGGGTGGGGGGGAAGCGACTAGTCAACTCGTGTGTTGACTATCCGATAATCTTTTGCTTATCAGATAGTCGACTAGTGGATTAGTTGCTTACATCCCCAGTGGAGAGGGGAACACGCTAACACCTATTCTACAACAACTAACTGCTAACTAAGACTATTAAACTAAGTAGAATAAACTATTTAAAACTATATTCAGAAGAATGAGACAAGCACTAATCCGCTTGCAAAGCAAGAGACAAGAAAGGGGAAGCTCTAGCTACCATCACTTGCAGTGAGAAGGAACAGATGATGAAGGGTCAGAAGCAGCCTGTATTTGTAGCCATTTCAGCACCACTCAAGAAGGCACCAAGACCAGCCCTGTTGCTAGGGGAAAAATTTTCCGGCTACTATGCACGTTTGTGCACACATGCCTGATTGAAATGCACATGAATAAGTATTAGAAGAACAACAAAAAGTTCTACCAGAAATTTGCTTCTCTAGTCTTCCAGCAGCAAGCCAAATATCCAGTACTGTTCAAAAAGTTATCAGAAATAAAATAAATGTATTACCATTTGGATCTGTTTTTCCTGGGACAACTGATTTTGAGATGTGGAAATTTTCCAAGTTATTACCTTGTCTGATCTTTATTCAATGCCATTTTTCCAAGCTCTTTTTTTATTTCCCTCTTGTCAAACTTCTTTTCTTGTTCAAGAGGGATTTTAAAAAGGAGTTCAGTATTTCTGACACATGGGCCATTTTTTCCTATCCTAGATAAAAGTTGCTGAAAAAATTAATTTACCTGAATTGTCAAAAAAGTTACAGAGTCCTTTAATGAAGACTCTAAAGACACAATTTATAACCATAGGATAAAAACAAAAGTACCATCAGGAGTTAAAAATTAGTTAAGTAATAGGATACAAGTAGTTATAATATATAATTGCTTCTTCAAATAAGAGAAGTTGTTAATAGCTTATCTTAAGGATATATACTGAGACCAGTGTTGGTCAGCATTATCTGTGGTGTATATACAACAGAGACAGAGCCTGGAAATATATGGTGGTGTAGTAGAAAACATTTCATTGCCATGGGTGCATCTAGACTGGCATGATTTTGCGCAAAAGCATCCGCTTTTGCGCAAAAACTTGCCGCCTGTCTACACTGGCCGCGAGAATTTGCGCAAGAACACTGACTTTGTAATGTACAAAATCAGTGCTTCTTGGGCAAATACTTTGCTGCTCCCGCTCAGGCATAAGCCCTCTTGCGCAAGAATACTTGCGCAAGAGGGCCAGTGTAGACAGGAACGTTAATTTCTTGCGCAAGAAAGCCCGATGGCTAAAAGGCCATTGGAGCTTTCTCGCGCAAGAGAGCATCTATACTGGGCACAGATGCTTTTGCGCAAAAGCAAATCTTTTGCGCAAAGGCACATGCCAGTATAGAAGCTCTCTTGCGCAAATACTTTTAACAGAAAAACTTTTCCATTAAAAGTATTTGCGCGAAATCATGCCAGTCTAGACGCAGCCCATGTGTTTGGAATGGCTGCATTCTCCACTGGTGGTGAAACCACGAGTAAGTTATTCAGGTCATCCCAAATAAGTACTAATAAAATCATGAATTCCCTTACTGCCATATCTGTTACAGGGAACAAGTGGGATCTTTATGTGGTGAAAGACAGGGAGGTAAGGCGTACAAATCTCATCAATGAATTGTCGGGTGAAGTTGGGGGTACCTTGTGCCAAAGAACTATGACCTGAAGCTCCTTAAAAATCCAAGTTTATCAGTGTAAGATGATAACCACAGGGTTTTTTTTTATTTTTTAAAACACATACAGTTATTCTATTTGTACACATTATTAAAATTGGAAAGAGAAGAAAACAATGGGAAACATACCTCTGATAAAAATGTCTGGGCAGATTTCTGTGCTCCTACATGGAGCAGATATTCATATACATACAGTGCTAACCTGGAAAATGAATGAACAAAAGGTATTCAGTATAGAAAATCTGAATGTTCTTTGCTCTGTTTTGGTTTGTTGCTTTTTTATTAAAAATAGTCTCAGAAATTAACATACTGAACTATGTATGCTTGATTGCAGCTAATATCATGTACTAAAAGTGTCAGATCTACTATTATCTCAATTCTTAATTTTTAAACTAGAGTATGTGGGTCAATCATAGCAGAGCTGTTTAAATAGCACTTAACAAAATATTATTAAAAAAACAAATTAGTCTATGTCAATATTTTAATGATATTTTGGACAGATGCCCAGTTAGCTCATAGCAGTTCAGCTACTGCTGCTCCATATTTACCCATACCAAGCCAAGCCTACAATAAAAAAATACAACATATCCATAAATTATAAGCAACACTGAATTTTTTTAAAGCAAATTTTTACTTGTGGAAGGTATCAAACTGTTAGCACCCTTGGCCAATATCCTTTGTTTACTTACAGAACATGTAAATCACAGACTGCAGCAGTAAAAGCATCCTTTGCTTAATCAATACTTAATGCACCCCCAGTTCTGTTGTGGAGGGACCATATCCTTAGGGGAAAGTGTGAATTAATCTTAAAATTCACTGAGTCCCTTGTATTTCTACTGAGATTGACATTAAAGGTGTCAGTTATGGTCATAGCTCTGGAATGAGCTCCAAAAAAGTATACCTCCAGTCATGCAGATCATCACTGAAATCAATGAAGCTCTATGCAGAGCTCATTGCGTGATTGGGACAGGTTTTGCAAATACTTGTGCACTAAAACTAGGGCTGAGAACACTGTCTCACATAGTTCACTGAACAAGCTTGAAATGGCAAAGTTCAGGCCCTAATAACACAAACTGAATTTGCATCAGTGATCTATCTACTAATAAAAGGCTTTCTCTTCCACTACCTTTTTCCAAAGAAATCACTCCTCTGCATAACCCTTTTTTTTTCTCACAATGCAGCAGTTTAAGATCTTTCCAGTATACGTTTCTTTTTTTAAGGGATTTACATCTCTCCTGTAAAAACTGCTCTACACAGAAATTGTATATAAAATGTCTCTTCCCAAGAAAGGGAAGGGAGTTTGTCTATTATACTGAATAGACAAATAGAATGTATTTCTCAAACCAAAAAAATGACTTTTTCATTCTGCATGCAATCTGAGAATTTGAACTAAATGCTATCACTGTTTTTAAAAGATTTATATTAAAAATATGGTGTTACTAAAAAGAAGATACAAAAGAGAGATAAAGTCTGCTACCGCTCAGAACAGTTCATGTTACCATTTGGTCAGCGAATAGTCAGAACCTGGAAAGGCACCGAGAGCTTGCTATAGTAATTAATAGTCTATAAAATATGAAAATGTGAAATATAAAATACCAGGGAGGAATTCCAAAATACAGATTTTCCTTCATTCATACTTTGCTTGTAGTAGAGGAGACTGAATACTCTATCTCCTATATCATACACAAAACTATAGACTTGATTTTTTCTGTATGTTTTAACGAAATAAGGCCTTTCCCCAAAAAGAAAATAAATGAACTTTTGATAAAAATAATCAGGATAACTTTACACCTAAAAACATCTTTAAAATATTTCTGCACTGGTCCTTCTGAGACACAGAAGCTTTTTTCCTTCATTGTTTTTTGTTTACAAAAAGCATAATCTCTGTTGGATTAATCCACAATCTGAATACAAAAGGATTGGTATGACAATATTCCTTCTCCCATTATAGAGAAAAACAGGAAAGCACAAGAACCAAAAGTTTATTGACGATACATCAGAATCATAACACTACCATATACCCAAAGCTTCAGCAAATATTGTACAAAAGTATCTAACATACACTGTAAGGATGTTAAAATTTGTGTATTTGTGTAAACATGAAACCGCTGAAATTTTTAGTGGTTACAGGTTTACACACAGGGAGCGCAGGTGGGTGCTGATACTTGTGGGGAGCCAGCTTCCCCCAAGCACCAGTTCCCACCTGCCCCCCATGCTGCTGCCTCTGTAGGAAGCAGCAGGGGGAGGGGAGAGGCTGCTCCATGGGAGCCAGCACGCATGGATAGCCAGCTTCAAAGCCTGCCCCCGGTCCCGTCTGCCCCCTCATGCACTGCTGCCTCTGTGGGAGGCAGCAGGGGAGAGAGGAAGGCAGGTGGCTCCAGGAGCTTTAAGCCAGCTTCCCACAGGTATCAGCTCCTACCTCCCCCCATTTAATGCCTCTGATACAGAGGCAGCAAGGGGGGTGTGTGTGTGTGTGCATGAAACAGTTAAGATTAACTGATAAGCCTGGTCTTATCGGTTAATCATGTAAAAGACTACACGCTAACATCCCGAATACACTATAGTACTTTAATACCTACAAAAAATGTAAATCTCATACAAGACTCCTCTGCAAATTAGAATAAGGGGCTTATAATAATTCAACAAACTTTCTGAGATGAAATGCAGGTATTACATCTTGGTTTAAATTATCAATATGCAAAAATACATGTCTACATGAAAACCAGATTCAGGTTTCAAGGGAATAACATATAAAAAATCCCTGATCCTAGGTCTAAAGAAGACTCAGCTGTGGGAAACTCAGGGTAGTATCGTATTTAGTGAATGACTGCAGAGTCCCACAGGTAGAAAAGTCTAAGATCGTGGTAATCAACCGGTCAATTGGGATCAATTGGTTGATCCTGAACGGCATTCAGCAGGCTCCTTGCCTGCTCTGGCCCCATGCCACCAGCATGTTCCTGGGAGTAGCCAGCGTAGCCCTATGTGTGTGTTGGGGGGGGGGCGGAGCCTCAGCATACTGCTCCTGACTGCAAGCGCTGCCCCCCCACAACTCCCATTAGCCAACAATGGGAAACTTGCAAACTGGAGCTGACTGAGGCTGTGCTAGCAGAGAGGGGCAGCACGTGGAGCCACGTACCCCCTCAACCTCCACCGCTGAGGCCACCGGGGTTTGTTGGCCCCTTCTGGGAGCAGCATGTAGAGCCCTGCACAGATACAAAAGTTCTCCTGCAGAGAGAAATCGGTATCCACTGCTCCACAGGACTCTCCTTCTAAGAGACGTTGTGGTCAAAGGAGAGGAATGCAGTGCCGCCATCCTCAAGAGCCAACTCCACACACACCCTCCCCCCACAATGCTGGAAGCTCTTCCCAGCCATGTAGCTGCACCACTCCCAGTCACATCTGCTGTCTGGGGTCATATAGCCCCGCTGCTAGCAGGGCTGGGAGTAGTACAGCCACAAGGCTAGGAGGAGATGTCAACTTGTTGTGTCGGCTCCTGGGAGCAGTGGCACATGCTCTTCTCTTTTGGTTGCAGCCTCTCCAGGAGTAAAGCCCTGTGTGTCAGCAGATACTGATATCTATCCGTACATAAACATTTGTATCCATGCAGGACGCTAACGTGGGGCCAGGGAAGGCGTGGAGCCTGCCTCGGCCTTGTTGCACCAGCAACCTGGAGCCGCTGGTTGTAAGTGCCACTCTGCAGGAGCACAAACCACAGCCCACAGCCGTCTCCCAGAGCCAGCATCTCCGGGTGTCAGGGGTATAATAGGAACTGCTGTCTCTAGGAGCAATCTCAGGGGTGCAGAAGGGGGTGCTGACTCTGGGAAGGGTCTCGGGGTGCAGAAGGGAGTGCATGGGGTCTTGGAGCTTGGGTTGCCCTTAAATTCTGAAAGTGGTCTTGGGCATAAAAAGATTTGGAACCACTGGTCTAGGACCAATTTAGAGGAACAGGGTCCTTGAACAGAAGTAAAAAATGAGAAAAAGCACATACTAATCCAATTGGTTCTTATCATCTCTAAATTTTTTCACATTCCTTATTGCTATTCTGTCAGGAAGTCTTTAGGGAAGTTAACAACATTATAAATTCATCCAAAAATAAATGTATTTGCCTCAGAGATAAAAAGAAAGATAATACTGTTTTCTGCATTAGCCACAACAGAGGGATCTACAAAAATTGATGCTCTGCGGAAAGACAGCGAAGAAATCAGAAAAGGTGTAATACAGTGCTATATCACAACAAGAGGGGTTAAGGGAGTAACAACTACAACTACAGAATGAAGAAAAAGGAGGTTAAAATGGATATAATCTAGGTATATAAAATTAACAGACAGATAAACAAATAGATTAATTTTCTGGATTGGTGTCTAAGAAAAGAACAATGGGACAAACTTTGCCTCAGAAGTTCTCGAACCAAATGTGATTTTTACAAGGAATGTCTTTACTTGACAGACAAGTGTAAGGAATGGACTACCAAACAGGGTGATAGTAAATACCTAGGCTGTGGTAAAGCAAGGTGACTAGCACAGCTTCTCTCCATCCTAAAACATTCTGCAGCAAATTTTTATATAGGCCAGGTTTTTCTCAGATTTAGTCTCAGTTATGACAGGCAGAGTGTCTCAAAGTCTTTTGATGTCATTCAGCTTGATAACATAGCAACCAATACATTGATCAACAGTGTCAGAGGTTTGCTGATATATCTCTTCTATGAATTTCAGATTATTTTTTCTCGATATCCTCAATGCTGCAATTTTGCTACACTGGTCTGTAATTCTGTCTGCTTCTGCTTTTTGTTTGAGAGGATATAAACAGAAAAATAGAATCACAGAATCACAGAAATATAAGGGCAAGTCTACACTAGGAAATTATTTCAAAATAACTTATTTTGAAATAATAACTCCTGAAATAACTTATTTCGAAATAGTGTGTCCACACTTACAGGGAAAGCCTAGAAATTAGTCTTTGAATGACTCTGGGGAGTAGTTATTTCAAAATAGCAGTGGAGCATCCACACTACCACTATTTCAAAATAATTATTTTGAAATACACGTTATTCCTTGTGGAAAGCAGGAGTCATTGTTTTGAAATAATCAGCCTCTTATTTCAAAATAACAGACTTGGTAGTATGGACACTCCACTTGTTATTTCGAAATAAGCCCTAGTGTATACCAGGGCTAAGACTGGAAGGGACTTTGAGAGGTCATCTAGTCTCTCTTCTATGCTGTGGCAGTCCCAAGTATACCTAGATTACAGGTGAGCAATACGTGGCCCCTGGGCTGGCTGCGGTTGCCAGGGTTAAGCCCTGGTGGGCTGCCAGATGCTTTATTCACAGCCTCTCACAGCTCCCATTAGCCAGAGTTCACCATTCCCAGCCAATGGGAACTGCAGGAAGTGGCACTTGGCTAGGCCACCACTTCTCGCAACTCCCATTAACTGGGAATGGCTAACTACGACCAATAGAAGCTGAAAGCAATCATACCTGGAGATACTCAGGTAAATAAAGTGTCAGGTGGCCCGCTAGAGACTAACCCTGCAGAACTGTGTCCAATTTGCAGGCTGTCCTTGGTCTCTAGACCATTTCTGACTGTTGTTTGTCCAACTTGTTCTTAAATACCTCCAAAACCTCCCCTTGAAGCCTATTCCAGCACTTAAATAGCCTTATAGTTTAAACGTTTTCCTAATATCTAACCTAAATCTTCCCGATTGCAGATTAAGCCCATTACCTCTTGTCCTATCTTAACAGAACATAGAGAAAAATTGATCACTGTCATCTTTATAACAGTCCTTAACATATTTAAAGACAGTTATCAGATCCTCACATAGTCTTCTTTTCTCAAGACTCAACATGCCCAATTTAACCTTTCCTCTTAAGGTCTGGGTTTCTAATCCTTTAATAATTTTTCTTGCTCTTCTCTGAATTTTCTCCAGTTTATCCACATCTTTCTCAAAGTGTGGTGCCCTGAATTAAACATAGCATGCCATGTGAGGCCTCACCAGGGCTCAATAAAACTGAATAATAAACCTTCCAGGGTTTTATATGTGATACTCCTGATAAAACGTCCCAGAGTTGTATTACCCTTTTTAGCAACTGCACTGTATAACAGGTTCATATTCAATTTGCGATCCACTATAAACCCCAAATCTTTTTCAAAAGCAATATCACCTTGCTAGTCAGTCCCCATTTTGTAGTTGAATATTTGATTTTTCCTTCCTATATGTAGTATTTTGTGCTTGTCTTTACTGAATTTTATCTTGTTGATTTCCGATCAATTCTCCAATTTATCAATATCATTTTGAATACTAATCCTGTTCTCCAACATGCTTGCAAACCCTCCCAGTCTGGTGTCATCCACAAATTGTATAAGTATATTGTTCATTCCATTATCAGTCATTAATGAAAATGTTAAATAGTGCTGACTCAGGATGGACCCCTGCTGAACTTCACCAGATACATCTTTACAATTTGACAGTAAACAATCAATAACTACTCTTTGAGTCCTATCTCTCAGTCAGTTTTGCACCCAGCTTGTAGTAATTTAAGCAAGACCAAGTTTCCCTAGTTTGCTTATAAAATTGTCATATGGAACTATGTCAAATACCTTACCAAAAGCAAGATATATCACATTTACTGCTTCCCCTGATCTGCTAGGCCAGTAATCCTGTCAAAGAAGGAAACATATGTGATAAGAAATATCCATGAAGATTCCAAAACTGAAACAATAAGGCATTCTGGTCAATTAGTCACCACCTGAAGGTATTACCAGGAAACAAACAGTAATAATTCCAAGTATGTTGCAGGACTAACTTGTTAGGTAGTAAGGAAAAAAAGCTGAAAAAGATATAAGTAAGCTTAACCTAAAACAAAGCATCTGGAAATAACAAATTCCTTCACCTTCAAATCATGGGATTAGGAAGAAAACTAACTTAGTATAAAGCAATTCATGAAAGTCTGAAGTCAAAGTCTCCTAGCTTTCTAGAGGTCTGAACTCTGTACCCTGATTGAAAAATCAGTACATGTATGCCAAATATTCTGGCATCAGCCTTTTTGGAAAGGATTCATTGAGAAAATACAAGACTATAGTGTCTTAATTTCCTTATCTTAAAATTATATTTTATCATCTCTTGTTATCACAAGATGACATTTGAAAGACAGGATCTTAGCCTACTAGCAAAGACAGACTTAAGAATTCAAAAAGGGATATCCCAAATTATAAATGTGGTACATTTCACAGCGACTAGGCAAACTATCTATATTGCTAAAACAGGCAACAAAAAAAGAAATGTGAAGTAGCTTTAACTTTGGTTGTTTCCTGAAGTTCAAAGGCTGGGGTCAGAAGGTTCCACTTTCTCATGGAAGCTTCCTGATAATCTAGTTGCAGACAGACACTGGCAGATATAAGGCAAAAGAAAGTAAGGTTATTTTCCTTTTTCTGTATAATCACCTGTCACAATTGAACAATATGGTTTAACTGAAGGTTATAACTAGTTATATAACCACAAGTAAGGATGTAACATCTTTAACCAGTTACCCTGGAGCAGCCCCCTGCCCACTGTAGCTAGGCTGGAGCAAGCCTCCACCCTAGACAGGGGCTGCTCTGGCTGGCCATTCGGAGCAGCCCCAGCCCAGAGCAGCCCCTGTCTGCGGTGGGCCCCGCGGGACTGGAGCAGCTCCCTGCCCATGGCAGGTGGGGAGCTGCTCTAGCCCCTACTGGTTAACCAGTTAACCAGTCACATCTCTATCACAAGCTAGATGGTTATAAAGGTAATGTGGCAGAGCCAAAACCTCCCGTTCCTCATACTTAATTTGGCACAGTGGCAAAGTGATATTACGAGTGTACTTTATGTACCTCTGGATATCCTCAATAGCTACTAGGAACCTTTTGCCTTTTTAATAAAAAATCTACCACAAAGGAATTAATGTGATCATGAGAAATTGTCATTTTATTCCTTGCGCTAATAGATTCCTTGCATCAATAAAGCATTATGCTGTAAAAGTCTGATACCTGGCACAAAAAGTATGAAAATCAGAATATTTCAACTGTGAATATCATAGAAATTAATCTGTCACTTTTGCTATTTCTTCCCTTTTTTTAATGTTTCTTACTCAGGGCAAATTATGGATATAAAAATATCCTATCTGAACTTAATATTAACAATAACAAGGAAAAACTTAATACAGACTTGGACACCACTTCTTGCATCTCCCATTGGCCAGGAATGGTGATCCATGGCCAACAGGAGCTGCGAGTGGCCGTATCTGTGGCTGTGCAGGTAAATAAAGCATCTGGTGGCCAGTCAAGAGGTAGCAAGGTTGCCAGGCAGGAAGCACAAGCCTGTAGAGTCCTTGCCTACACTAGAGACTTGTCTACACTACATGGGTTACAGCAGCATAGCTTCAATGGCATGGGTATCCTTCTATAACCCTCTAGTGTAGACACATACAGAAGGGCCATAATACAGAAGAAATGCATACAGAAGATGATGCATGATGAATGATGAATGATGCATGATGAATGATGAATGATGGTAGCTAGCTTTATTGAAAAATAATTCTAATGATCTAGTCATGTTTATAGCAGGTCAGTATGGCATCCACACTCAGGATTGTAGGGGTTTTTCTACACACTCCTGAGAACTGTAGCTACATTAACTTAAGTTTTAAGTGTAAACATGTCCTAAGTAAATAGGTTATATTTAAAAACCTGTTAACTAGCAAACAATTTTAAGTGATATAGTTGACAGTGTTACTACTTTTAGAAACACGTAAACTAGTCAATTCCATCTTAGGCTGTATCATGATCAGCTAATATATTAGGAAAGGTGCCAAATCATGTGTACTGTTATGGAACATAGCAATGGCCATCATACTTGTTCAGATTAATGATCTATCTAGACCAGTATCCTGTCTTCTAACAATGGCCCAGGCCAGATTCTTTAGATGCAGGTTAGTTATTGAGTGATTCATCCACTGAAGTCCAGTCCCAGCTTCTAGCAATAAGAGGCTTAGGGACACTAAGGCCATGGGATTTTGTGTCTCTGACCCTCTGGGCTAATGGCCATTGATAGACCTATGCTCCAAGAACACTTGCTGCATGTAACAAAAGGTTTTGTTATAAAACTGTGCCTATAATAAACAAGGCAGATATTGATTAATGTCACTACAACTGAAAAATAACCCGGACATTGAATTTTGATGCTCTTCACCTCCATAATATTTGGAAAAAAAGGCAACAACAGTTAGCCAAGCTTGTCATCTGAATAGGTCTTCACTAAAAATATGTATTTTTAAATTGTGTATGTGAAGCAAGATGGTAATTGTGTTATTTTAAACTCTCCAATATTTAAAAAAAATCAATGGCTAAATCCTACTCTTGCCTGCACAAAGTGCTGGAAACAAAGACACTATGTGGCTACTCCATCTAATGTAAAAAAAGGATTCCTTTCTCTTATGTCAGAACTACATGAAAAGGACTGAGACTGAGGGAACATAGGTTAGAATGCATTTTCCCGGTCTCCTGAATAAAACCTTAATTCACCTCAAGTCAGTATTTACTGGGGGTTGCAGTATGGAAGCTAGTTCTTTCCCCTTAAATGAGACAACTAGGGCTAATTCTGATTTGATTCATAAGGTAGCCTCTCTTTCTAGGGCACCACCACAAAGAACTTCCATATTTTAGGAGAGTAAGTTACCTTGCATTTTAATACTGACAGGATTTCTGGTGTATGTGACTCCCAGGTTATGTCTACATTGCAGGCTTCTTGCGCAAGAACCTTTTTGCGGAAGAGATCTTCCACAAAAAGTTCTTGTGTAGGAGAGCGTCCACACTGCATGGATGCTCTTGAGCAAGAAAGCTCTGATTGCCATTAACAGAATGGCCATCAGAGCACCTGTGCTTTTTCCAATAGGCTGTTTTTGAGCAAGAAACCTCTGTTGCCTGTCCACACACACCTTTTTGCGCAAAAGCTCTTGCACAAAAAGGCTTATTCCTTGTAGAAAGAGGAATAACTTGCGCAAAAAGCCCTCTCTTCTTAGGATTTGCTGTAAATTTTCTTTGCAAAAACGCGCTTGTAATGTGGACACTCCGCAAGTTTTTGCGCAATAACTCTGCAGTTTAGATGTAGCCTTTGGGTGGGTTTAAATGAGGAAACAAAACATTTGCAATGTTGTAGAAGTGTTTGTCCCAGGATATTAGAGAGACAGGTGAGATCATATCTTTTATTGAATCAACTTTAATAAAAGGGACCAGCTTTTGTACTTACACAAAGTTCTTCTTCAAGTCCCATGAAGGTAATCAAAGTGTTATAGCTAAATACAAGATGTAACAGACTGCAACATGTGTTAATTCCTTATGCTTGGCAATCTATTGCACCTTATATTTATCTGTGATGGTGAGAGTAATTTTCCCAGATCTGAAGAAGAGTTCTGTGGAAGTTCAAAAGCTTGTCTATTTCATCACAAGAAGTTTGTTCAATAAAAGATCTTAACTCACCCACATACTGGAAGTATCCTAAAATAGCTATTCCGCATCTATTGAAGCAGCCTGTTATTTCAAAATAGATTTTGAAATAATGGGCAGCTTATTCCGACACCCCAGTAATCCTTGTTCCACGAGGGATAAGGGGCATATCGGACTAGCGCGTTACTTTGAAATTTGGTGCTGTGTAGACAGCACCAAATTACGAAATAAACTATTTAGGAATTAACTCGAAATAAGCTACACAATTTGCATAGCACAAAATGAAACACCGAAACAAAATGAAATTTAGCACTTACATAGCTTTTCGCATATTGAAAGCCACAATACCCTTGAAAAGTAGATGAGTAAGTGTTATCCCCATTTTACAAAGAGTGAAGCGGAAACATTAAGGGTCTCATTTTCAAAAGTCATTAGTCACCACCAATAGGAGTTCTGGGTGTTCAGCACTATTTAAAAATCAAATTTAAGTGACTTATTCAAGGCCATATAGTGACAATGCAGACCAGAATTAGAACCCAGGTGTTTCACCTCCCGATCGCATGTTTAATTCATTAGACGAAACTGCCTCTCAAACATTAACCAAGTTGGTGACTCAAGTAAGTCAGGAGTTGTCATGATAATATCTAATTTTTATTCTTATGTTCACAAAGTAGGAATTATCATTGATTATGAATCAATCAGGAGCATTGGGGTAAAAAAGAAATATGAAAGACATAAGCTGAATTATCTCAAGATTTACAGAATACAAAATCACTAGAAGTTCCATTTACTGGCTCTCTGCACATAACATCAAAACTATCAGGTTTGCTAAGTGCCATGCATTTGCCAGCCCTATCATGCTTGTCCATAGCTCAGCTGGATTCAAAAACATTGGCTGAGCATGGATGCGTAGAGACATTTGCCTGCAGTTCCTCCTTCTGGCTGCCAGATGCCTGCTAAGTAGGTCGCAAGGATGCATCGCTCTCTTTCAGCTCCCCATGCTGGAACATAAGAACGAACATAAGAATGGCCATATTGGGTCAGACCAATGGTCTATCTAGCCCAGTATCCTGTCTTCCAACAGTAACCTGAGCCAGCTGCTTCAGAGGGAATAAACAGGCAATTATTAAGTGATCTATCCCGTCATCCACTTGTAGCTTCTAACCATCAAAAGCTTAGGGACACGCATAGCATGGGGTTGTATCCCCAACCATCTTTGCTAATACCAGTTGAACCTATCCTCCATGAAGTTCCCTAACTCTTGTTTGAACTCAGATACATTTTTGGCCTTCACAACAGCCACTGGCAATGAATTAAACAGGTTACTGTGCATTATGTGAAAAACTTCCTGATGCTGGATTTAAACTTGCTGTTTATTTCATTGGGCCCCCCCAGTTCTTGTGTTATGCAAAGAGGTAAATAACACTCCTTTATTCTGTTTGTACACATTATTCACCATTTTATAGACTTACATCATGAACCCTCTCAGTTGTCTCTTCTGGGCTGAGCAGTCACAGTCTTTTTAATCTCTTTCAAAATGGAAGCTGTTCCATACTTCTACTCATTTTTGTTGCCCACTCTGTACTTTTCTCCTGTTCCTATACATTTAAAAAAAATAAGACAACCAGAACTACACAGTTTTCAAAGTGTGGCTGTATCATGGACTAACGATATTTACTGACTTGTAATCTGTTCCTTGCCTAATGCTTCCTAACAACTGTTGGCTTTTTTTGACTGCCACTGCACACAGCAGATATTGTCAGAGAAGACTCCAAAATCTCTTTTGAGGGGAAACAGCTAATTCAGACCCCATCATTTTGTGCATATAGTTGAGAATTATGTTTAAAATGTGCATAATGTTTCCATTTTCTTTCCCAGCCACCCAGCTCTGTGAATTGCTTTGTGATTCTTCATAATCTGCTTCAGACTAAACTATCCTAAGTAATTTTGTGTCATCTACAAATTTTGCCAACTCACTGTTTTTCCTTTTCCTAGATAATTTATGAACATATGGCATAGTACTGGTCCCAGTACAGATCCTTGAGGGACCCCTCTAATTATCTCTCTCCACTGAGAAAACTGACCATTTATTCATACCCTTTGTTTGTTGTCTTTTAACCAATTACACTGGTCTACAATTTTTTAGAAGTCGTCTGCTTCAGAGATAAAATGTGCTATTTATTATGTATTTTGATGTGCTGAATTCAAATATGACAATTAAAACAACTGATTGGCTACTGTTTCCAAGATATTTAAGTTTTCACATTTTACGTCTATGTATATTGTGTAGATAGTAGAGTTTTAATCAAATTGTAAATCTAGGTCTTTTCATGTGTTTATGGTTGCTTTACATGATAATATTTCACCTGTCCTGTTTATGTAACACTTTAAAAATCAGCAAAAGCGTTATATAAATAAAATTTATTATGAAACAAAAGGCAAAAAACTATTATGTACATAGTTTAGTCCTATTCAGTGTCTACTCGGCGCTTCTTGGCTTGTCTCTTGTATTCATTAAATGGAGCATCTCTTGTCACTGTCCAGCAATGGTCTGCAAGCATTGATGGGCTCCATTTGCCCTGATAGCATTTCTCCATTGTTGCAATGTCCTGATGAAATCGCTCGCCGTGCTCGTCGCTCACTGCTCCGCAGTTCGGTGGAAAAAAATCTAGATGAGAGTGCAAAAAATGTATCTTTAGTGACATGTTGCAACCAAGGCTTTTGTATGCTTTGAGGAGGTTTTCCACCAGCAACCTGTAGTTGTCTGCCTTGTTGTTTCCGAGAAAATTTATTGCCACTAACTGGAAGGCTTTCCGTGCCGTCTTTTCCTTGCCACGCAGTGCACGGTCAAATGCACCATCTCGAAGAAGTTCACGAATCTGAGGACCAACAAAGACACCTTCCTTTATCTTAGCTTCACTTAACCTTGGAAATTTTCCACGGAGGTACTTGAAAGCTGCTTGTGTTTTGTCCATGGCCTTGACAAAGTTCTTCATCAGACCCAGCTTGATGTGTAAGGGTGGTAACAAAATCTTCCTTGATTCAACAAGTGGTGGATGCTGAACACTTTTCCTCCCAGGCTCCAATGACTCTCCGAGTGGCCAATCTATCTTGATGTAGTGGGAATCTCTTGCACGACTATCCCATTCGCAGAGAAAACAGCAGTACTTTGTGTATCCAGTCTGCAGACCAAGCAGGAGAGCAACAACCTTCAAATCGCCACAAATCTGCCACTGATGTTGGTCATAGTTTATGCACCTCAAAAGTTGTTTCATGTTGTCATAGGTTTCCTTCATACGGACTGCATGACCAACTGGAATTGATGGCAAAACATTGCCATTATGCAGCAAAACAGCTTTAAGACTCGTCTTCGATGAATCAATGAACAGTCTCCACTCATCTGGATCGTGAACAATGTTGAGGGCTGCCATCGCACCATCGATGTTGTTGCAGGCTACAAGATCACCTTCCATGAAGAAGAATGGGACAAGATCCTTTTGACGGTCACAGAACATGGAAACCCTAACATCACCTGCCAGGAGATTCCACTGCTGTAGTCTGGAGCCCAACAGCTCTGCCTTACTCTTGGGTAGTTCCAAATCCCTGACAAGGTCATTCAGTTCACCTTGTGTTATGAGGTGTGGTTCAGAGGAGGAGGATGGGAGAAAATGTGGGTCCTGTGACATTGATGGTTCAGGACCAGAAGTTTCATCCTCTTCCTCTTCCTCCTCTGACTCAAGTGAGAATGATTCTGGTGCATCAGGAACTGGCAGTCCTTCTCCGTGGGGTACTGGGCATATAGCTGATGGAATGTTTGGATAATGCACAGTCCACTTTTTCTTCTTTGACACACCTTTCCCAATTGGAGGCACCATGCAGAAGTAACAATTGCTGGTATGATCTGTTGGCTCTCTCCAAATCATTGGCACTGCAAAAGGCATAGATTTCCTTTTTCTGTTCAACCACTGGCGAAGATTTGTTGCACAAGTGTTGCAGCATATGTGTGGGGCCCACCTCTTGTCCCGATCTCCAATTTTGCAGCCAAAATAAAGGTGATAGGCTTTCTTAACCATAGTGGTTATACTGTGCTTTTGTGATGCAAAAGTCACTTTTCCACAAACATAGCAGAAGTTATCTGCACTGTTCACACAAGCACGAGGCATCTCTGCTCACTTTGGCTAAACAGAAATGTGTCCCTTTGCAAAATCAAACACTGACAAATAAGAAAGCACGACACTGTATGATTTCTAGAGCTGATATAGGGCAATTTGTTCAGCAGAGTGATGTAAGCTTCATTATGATTGCATCATCCATGACTTCTAGGAATAACATGATGCAATTCATATCATGTATGACGCAATACCAGCTTCAGATTGCATTATTCATTGTTTTGCCTAAAAAGCAAGTACTGTCCAAACCCAGTCATAGATTTATTCATAGATCCAGTCAAAGATGTATTTTAGTCATTTCTGGTTTAAATTGAGATCCCTTCCCTTTATAACTCACTTATCCTCCGCCATTCCCAAGTCAAGGGTCGTATATACTGACCCAATAGCATATCTTGAAAACTAGAGCCAATCAACAATTTTAAGCATCATTTTCCTTCTCAGTGACCCAGAATTAGTAAAATTTGACTACATTTATTTCAGAAGCATTTTGGCTGTCGAGCAGTGTTACTGAGCCTATTGATTCTCAAGAGGACCTTCCCTCTTATCCCATCATTGCTTACTTCGGTTAAGAGCCTTTGGCAATGGATCTTATCAAAGGCTTTTCGAAAGTCCAAGTAGACTACATGCAGTAGATCATCCTTTTCCTCATGTTTGTTGAGGAATTCTAATAGACTGGTGAGGCATGATTTACTTTTACAAAAATCATGCTGACTCTTTCTTAACATCTGCTCAGTTTCTATTCCAAAATGTCATGTTCATCCATGGATCAGATGATTCTTTTCTTCATTGTAGTTTCAGCCAATGTGTCTGATACATAAATTCGGCTTTCCCGCCTGTAACTGGACTCTGGATGGCCTCTGGAGTCTTTTTTTTTTAATTGGTATTACATTAGTTATTCACCAGCCATCTGGTACAGACCCAGATTTAAATGACAGGTTACATACTACAATTAGTAGTTCTGCAATGTTATATTTGAGTTTCTGCTGAACTCTTGGGTGGATGCCATCTTGTCCTGGTGACTTATTATTTATCAGTTAGTTCCAAGAACTCCTCGACTGACCTTAGTCTGGGACAGTTCCTCACATTGTCACAAAAAAGAATGGCCCAGGTGTGGGAATCTCCCTCACATCCTCTGCAGTGGTAACCAATGCAAACAATTCACCTAGTTTCTCTGCAATGGCCTAACTTTTCTTGAGTGCTGTTGTGGCACTTCGATCATCCAGCATCCCTACTGATTGTTTGGCAGGCTTACTGATTCTGATATACTTAAAATAATTTTGCTGCCAATTTTTGTGTCTTCTGCTAGTTGCTCTTCCAATTCTTTTTGGCCTGCCTAATTATACTTTTACACTTGACTTGCCAGAGTTTATGCTACATTCTATTTTCTTCAGTAAGATATGACTTCCAATTTTTAAAGGATGTTTTTTGTCTCTAACTGCCTCTTTTATTATATTGGTTAGCTATGGTTGCATTTTTGTGCTGTTATGTATTTTTTAGTTACATTTAGTTGAGATATACATTTAGTTGAGCCTCTATTATGGTAATATGCTTGCAGGCATTTCACTTTTGTGAGTTCCTTTCAATTTCCATTTAACTAGCCTCCTTGTTTATGTATAGCTCCCCTTTCTTAAGTTAAATTCTATGATTGTGCTTTGTTCTTTGTCATGTTAAATTTAATTACACTGTAGTTTGTATTACAAGTTGATTCAGCTTTATTCACCTCTTGGACTAGATCCTGAGTACCAGTTAGGACTAAATCACAAATTGCCTCTCCCCTTGTGGAGTACAGGACCAAATGTTCCAAGAAGTCATTAATAGTGTCTAAAATTTTATCTCTGCACTCTGTCATAATGTGACAAATAGACAGTCAATATTGAGATAGTTAAAATCCCCCATTCTTACAGGGCTTTTGGTTTATAGCCTCTCTAATTTCCCTGAATGCTTTACAAGCACTGCTGTAAATCCTGGTCAAATGGTCAGTAGTATGTACCTACTGCTATACTCTTATTATTCACTCATGGAATTTCTATCCATAGAGATTCTATAGTACAGTATGATTCATTTAAGATTTTTATTCTATTTGACTCTATACTTTCTTTCATATATAGTTCCACTCCTTCATCAACACAACGTACTCTGTCATTTCTACATATTTTGTAGCATAGTATTCCATGTCCAATTGATTATAATTGTTCCACCAAGTTTCTGTGGAGCCTATTATGTCAATATTCTCATTTAACATCAAGAGCTCTAGTTAATCTATTTTAATATTTAGACTTCTAGCCTTTGTATGCAGACACTTATAAAATTTGTCAATATTTCATTTTCTGTCTTCATTTGATGTAACACAATGGGACTCTTTTTGACTGTTTTTGTTTGTTTGTTTGGATCTGTGATATATCAACTTTTATCCTCTTCTCTTTACCAGGATACCGAGTATCCCCTTTAATAAATTCTTGCCTAGGGGACGTCTCTGTCCAAACTGTGTGGTTCTCTGCATCTGTCTGCTTTCTCCCAGCCTTTAATTTAAAAACTCCTCTATGGCCTCTTTAATTTTATATGCCAGCAATATGTATGTTTGTTTTAGCTGGAAGCCAACCTTTCTGTACAGGCTCCTCCTTTCCCAAAAGGTTTACTGTGAAATGGGGAATCTAAATCCCTCCTCTAAATACCATTGTCTCATTCACATATTTAGACCCTGCAGTTTTGTCTAAGTAATACTGTGTGTGAAACTGGAAGCATTTCAAGAAATGCTACCAGGGAGCTGCTGGACCTAAATCTTTCTTAGATGCCTAAATTTGGCCTCCAGAACCTGTCTCCTACATTCCTTATGTCAGTGGTACCTACATCATCATGGTCACCGATTACTCCCCAGTCTGCATATAAGTCTATCTGGATGTCTCGAGAGGCTGCAATCTTCTCATCTGACAGTCAATTCACCCACTCTCAATCATCCCAATAATCAACCCTTATATTTTTAATTATCAAATACTCAATACTATTACCTGTCTCTTCCTAATCAGGTTCCCTCCTGGGAGAGGTATCCTCAATACAATAAGATACCATGGAATCATCCAAAAGGTCTGGGTCAAAATTCCCTGGAAGGCTCATCTGGGACTCTCATCTTCCTACTCAATACTCCTCAACATAGCTACAACCATAGCAACCTCAAATACCCACCCACCTAACCCAGCCACTGATGCCAACTTTTGTGTAACTTCATGTCCTATTCTCAGCCACCGATCAGGGCAAAGTTGACCATAAATTTACAGCTGTATTTGTGAATATTTAAAATATCTCAATCTGCATAAAAAGTGGCAACTGTAGCAGCACAAAATGTGGTAGCTCTATGTTGTAAGAATTATTTTCTTCCAAATGTAAACCCTAAAATACAGCTTTAGTTTTCTTCTGCCTCCAACATTTTTTCAATAAGAACACTTTCCAGCAGTTTCTTTCTACTGATGAAGATCTTCCCATTTGGAAAGCCCTGCTAATAGAGAGACATTCTCAACAAACCAGCTTAGCAAGCATAAATGAAATAGCTATTTGGAAGTTCAGACATTACCACTGTGAGCAGCAATCAGGAGAATTTGAATTCAAACAGGATATGGTCTCAAGTAGTTTTCATTTTCTGACTTCCTGGGTAGGGCATAGGTCCTATTTGTTTCACCCTTTAACTCATGGGTGTGTATTATTGGTCTGAGTGCAGATGTTTGTTAGGAAGGATGAACTGATTTAATTTTATTTTCTTTTTGTCATTTTAATAATAAGCAGGGGCATTTGTGCTTGGGCAGGTCTGTTTTTAAATAAAAAAGAAATAATTAAGTTAAAATAAATAAAAGTATTGGGAACCCAAGCTGCTACAGCATCCAAATATCTCCACTTACATCACAACTGCTCCTTTTCGGACAAACTAATTTTATTATTTTACCTAGCATTTCTGTACAGCCCATATTGATGAATTATATAGGTAACTTAGGTGTTGCTGGTTTATGTATGTATATTTTCAAAAGTACAATGAAAACAAAGCCTTTTATGCCTGGGGTGGTTCACAAATTCTGGTTTTTTTCACTTGTAATGAGAGCCAGTGTACCAGAAATTAAATTGCCTGTGATGGCATGAGCACATTTAAACTAGGGTTAACCTGTTAACCAGTAGGGATTGGAGCAGCCAGGCCCCTCCACCACAGGTTACACCCTGCCACAGTAAAGCCACCTCCCTGGGAGTGGGGACAGCAGGGGATGCTAGTCCTACTCCCAGGGAGGCTTGGCTGTGGACTCTGCAGTATAAAGATTATTTAAGCTTTACACTGTAGAGCCCACAGTGTGTATAACCATGTAATCGTTATGGTTTTTAGTAGTTACATGGTAACATTTTTAAACACATTTTAACTTCCCTAATTTAAACATACAAGAATACCTTTATTGGCACATAATAAGCACACAAGTCATAGGCCATGGCATAGGCCATTCGCCAGTGTCAAAGTGCCTTGCTTCAATTTTGCAATTTATATTAAAATTGGAAGAAAAATAAAAAACACACTAAAACAGAAGGCTTCAGCAGGCCACGGTAAAGTTTTAAGCTGCCAGGACTTGGTGTCAGATCCAGAAAGAAAAACAGATGGGGCTTTGATAACCATATAGTTCAGTGTTTCTTAAACTTTTTAATAGGATAAGGGTCGGGGGGAAAGTTATTGAGCAAAAAAAAAAAAAACAACCCCAAGGACACCTGCCCCTTTAAGGGCAGCCATTTTGAACTCTGTTGTTCTCCACGGCACACCTCTGACTGCCTGATGGCACACCAGTGTGCCGCAGAACACAGTTTAAGAAACACTGATATAGTTTGAAACTTCCAGAAGTTAGTATTAAGGCTTCTGCTCCACTAGGTTGATGCACCTCAGCATTGCACACCCATTAATATAGCTGACTGAACCCACACCTGACCCCCACTATATAGACTTTATAGAAGCATATGAGAAAGCATAAATGCCTGTGGGCATTGCAACAGCAGTATAATAAGCTCAGAAAAGTGACGTAGTTAGCTTGTGCTCTAAAGAAAACAAAGAGTGATGAAGAAAAGCTCTCTTCGTAAAAATGGGACTATGTATATTGGGGACTCTTTGTAACTGCTTTGGGGTTGAAAGTTAATTTTAGCTGAAAGAGATGCAGGAGATAAATTCCAAAGGAAGTACCAATGATGCTAGATCATGTTCCCTAATGATATGGTTTGATGATGTGTTCATAATAAAAAACAAATTTATCCCCTTTTATGCAGATGGAGCCAAAAGAGGGGAAAATACACTATTTCAAGTCTATGATGTATTTTATTTCTAAAATAAAAAAGGAATCTTAACATTTAGTAAACAACTACTTTTAAAAAGCATTAACTAAAAATTGTCCTATTATTTTTCAAATAAATAAGTGGCCAGTACTTTTGTTATTTCTATCACCCTATCAAATGTATTAAACCATCTAGCTGTGCACATAGTACATGTTGTCATGTGTTTCCATCTATAGAGAGTAATCTCTCCTTCCTCCTTTTTTTTCAGTCTGTTACAACCATTTGTTGTGACTTGTCTTAAATTAGACTGAAAGCTCTTTGGTGCAGATGTCTCTTCTTATGTATATGTATAGTGCATAGCATAATAATACTGTGAAACCAACTAAAACATACAGACATCAGAGAATGGGCTCTCCTTTGCTGGCCTTTGTTTCAGATCTGATTCAATAGTCACCCAAACTTTTTCACCATCTTTTCTTCATCCTTACACTTGGATGCAGGGGAAAAAAAGGGGTACCTTTGATTTTTGCCTCCTGCCCAACCTACCATCTCTTATCCACATAAAATTGTAATGAAATCTTAACTCCATAAGTTATGGGGTTGCCAACGCTCCTAGATTGGTCGGGAGTCTACCAGAATCAGCATGGATCTCCCAATGACTATTGAAAGCATTCTGGGAGATTTTAATAGGTTGATTAGTCTGGCAGCAGGACAGCAGGGCAGCAGCAGGCTCCCTACCTGCCATGGCTCTGCAAAGCTCCAGAAGCATCTAGCACGTCCTCTAGCTCCTAGGCACAGGGATGATCAAGGGGCTCTTCGTGCTTCCTCCACCCTAAGCACCGAATCCACTGCTCTCTTTGGCTGGGAATGCCAAGCCCTTATCCCATCCTGCACTCCAAACCCCTTCCCTAGCTCTAAGCCCCCTACCAAACTCCCTCTCAAAGCCTGCAACCCTCACCTCTCCCGCCCCCCTACCCCACCTCTGAGTCCCCTCCTGCACTTCAAACCCCTTGGATCTAGCCCAGAGCCCTTTCCTGGCCCAAACCCCCTAACTCTCAGCCCCACCTGAAAGCCTGAACCGAGCCAGAATCTTCACTTCCTCACATACCCCAACTCCCTGACTCAGCCCGGTGGAAGTGAGTCAGGTTGGGGGACAGTGAATGATAGAGGGAGGGGGGATGGAGAGAACAGGGGGCAGAGCCTAAGGAAGGGGCAAGGCAGGGCTGGGACTACGGGGAAGTGGCAGCGAATGGGTGGGGCAGGAGTGTTCAGGTTTGGGCGATTAGAAAGCTGGCAACTCTGAAAAGGTAGAACAGGATTTGTGTTCTCCTCTAGGATTGTGTTGTTCTGCCGTACGACAGGGGTTGTAACAATTTTGGAAATCTGGATAATACATTAAGGCTGGTTGTTATTAAGGAGGTACTGTGAAATTGCTGTATCATGGGACTTGTCAATATAGATGTGGAATCCAGCCCTTGTTGACATGAGCTGCAGCACCTAGATACCAGACAAGTGACAATGGAGAGTTGGCTGAAGAATGGAAAAGTTACTTCCTACAACATGGCATCATGGGGAGGAGGTGGAGACAGTGGAAAATACCCAAACAAGAAAAAGATACAGAGATCTAAAATCAGAGGCTTAAAAAGAACAGGAAAGAGGGATGGATTTGGGAGGGGAAACCAGCTTGGGCAAGGAAAGAGGAAGAGATGTTTTCACAGCACCCAGGCATCCCATTTACTGAAGAACTAAATGCTATCTGAGAAGGCATGAGCTGCAAGAGAAGGATCCTGAACATCTCAAAGAGCTCTGCCCAAGCCCAAATAACTCTCTAATGTGGTGAGAAAACTGAGGCAGAAAAAGCATATCAATGTTTTTATTATTTTGTCTAGATCTGTGTATCTCTCTTGCTAAGTAAAGAGTAATGGTGATTTAGACCCCTGTACCTAATCTGTCTTTTGCTTTCATTACTGTGTGTGAACAAGTAAACTGTGTAACAGAAGGCTCATGCCTTCTGTGGGATTCTGGGAAAACTGCAAGAGCTGCTGGAATGCTTACAGGAAACAGAACTAGTTTCAGGGTCCAGGCAGTTGGACCACAGGGTCTCACTGTCAAGTCTCATTCTCAAGATGGGTGTCAGACACCATGTCTGCACCTGGAGTCCCAAAGTCAAGCCTTGTCTATACTTCCAAGTTTTGTTGCCAAAAAAGACTTCTTGGTAAGAAAAGCCAGAGTGTTCACATTGTGTGTGTTCACATTCTATATAGTATTCCTATTTCCTATTTGTGACTAGGGATGTTACAGTGTACACGATAAGCAGGGTGGTAAAGCCTTCTCCCTGAGAGCTGGGCAGGCAAGAACTACCCATTCCAATCCCAGGGAGGCATTGCTGTGGGCTCTGCAGTATAAAGTTTTATACTGCAGAGCCAGCAGCCTGACACTGTAACTGCTGAGATTTTCAGTGGTTACACAGTTATCCTATTACACAATTTTTAACATCCCTAAGGGTATGTCTACACTACAACGTTATTTCAAAATATTTCTTTTTAGAAATAGTTAATTCGAAATAAGTTATTTTGAAATAACGCATCTACATACAAAATGTATTTCAAAATAGCGTTTTGCTATTTTGAAATAGCGCGTCCACACTGATTGGACGCTGAATTGCTTTTAAGGGCAGTCGAAACTGGTTCCAGCAGGGCATCAGGTCAGGAGTTACTTTGTGTGGCTGCTGCCTAAGGCTATCTGAGGCTTGTGCTTAAAGGGACCCCCCTGGACAGCCGGTTCTCAGCTTTCCCTGCTTGCTTGCCTACCTTGCTGAGGGACAGCAAAGCATTTTTGTATCTGCCTGCTTTGGTTGCCCTGACTCGGGACACCACAGCACTCAGAACCATGAAGCCGGAGCTGCCCCTGGGCATTCTGGTGCTCATTTTGGATGTGTTGCTGCAAGCCTGGCTGCACTTTCTGCAGGCTGCCTCGCAGCATCTGCTGTAGCCCAACACCCACGCCGTCCTCCGGACCTTCCTGGGGAACGGGGAGGAGCAGCTGCAGTTCCCGGACACCAGCATGCCCTGCTGCATCTGGCGTCTGGACACCAGCAGCGACTGGTGGGACCACATCATCCTGGAACACTGGGGAGATCAACAATGGACCCAGAACTTCAGGATGAAGAATGACACCTTCCTCGAGCTCTGAGAGTGGCTCGCCCCTGCTCTGTGGCGACGGGACACGCACATGAGGCCCACCATTCCCCTCCACAAGCATGTGGCCATCGGCCTATGGAAGCTCTCCCACCCCGATAGCTACCAATCCATGGCGAACCAGTTCGGTGTGGGGAGATCCACCATCGGAGCAGCGCTCATGCAGGTATGGCAGTCTCTGGCCACTGTGCCTGGTGGGGGGGGGGGCAAGGAGGTGATGGGCTGCCCCAGGGAAAAGGGGGGAGGTGGTGAAAGTCCCCTCCCCAGGAGGGTTTGGTCTGTCCCACCTGCACTACGGACTGCCTGCGGTGGCCAGGATTGCAGGGGGGGTTGCTCCTGGGAGTGGGGGCGCAGTGCACTGGCGGGGAAGGAGCACTTTCAGCCACCCTGGCACCCCAGTGACTCTCGGTGGTTTTGTGTGTCCCTCTGCAGGTGGTCAAGGCCATCAGCAGAGTGCTGCTCCGCAGAGTCATCCGCCTCACCTATGTGGACACAGTGATTGAGGGGTTTGGCACCCTGGGCTTTCCCAACTGCAGGGGGGCAATCGATGGGACGCACATCCCCATCCGTGCCCCAGACCACCAGGTCTCCCTCTACATCAACCGGAAGAGATACTTCTCGGTCATCTGCAGGCTGTGTCTGACCACCGGGGCCAGTTCGTGGACATCAACGTGGGCTGGTCCAGCAAAGCACATGACACGCAGGTTTACCGCAATTCCTCCATGTGCCAAAGGCTGCGGATGTGGACATGCCTGTGTGCCTGGTGGGGGATGCGGCCTATCCCCTACAAACCTGGCTGATGAAGCCCTACACGGGACACCTCAACCCCTCCCAACAGGCCTTTAATGCCAAGCTCAGCAGGGCCCGCATCATGGTGGAGGGGGCGTTCGGCCGGTTGAAGGCCTGTTTTAGATGCCTCCTCACCCGCCTGGACCTAATCGAGCAGAATATTCCGCACATGGTGGCAGCGTGTTGTGTGCTGAATAATTTGTGCGAGAGGAAGGGGGAGGCTTTCCTGCCAGGCTGGATGGCGAGGCCGACCACTTGGCTGACCTGTAGGTGCAGCCCCGTACAGCTGCCAGCCGGGAGGCCCATCGGGGTGCTGTCCATATCCGGGAGGGCCCTGCAGGAAAGCTGCCACCCCGAGGAGTACTGAAGTCTCCCTGGTGTGCCCCACTGGGGGCTTGTGCCTCATTTCACCCTCACATCCTTTTATTGACCCCTCCCTAACCCCCCTTCACATTAAATAAAGACACGTGTTGACAAAAACAAACTCTGTTTATTGAACAAAACTAGGGTGGAGGGGGGGAATGAGGGTGGGAGAGGGGAGGCGAGAAGGTGGGAGAGGGGAGGGGTAAATCTGGGAGGAGGGAGCTGGAAGGGGGAGGCGAGGGGAGGAAGGGGGAGGAGAAGCTCAAGGTTGGGGGTCTTGCTAGTCCACCTGTCTCCCAGCACTGCGGGTGCGGGGGCCTCATCGTCACTGGGGGGGAGCGGGTATGGAGGGTGGGGCAGGTGGAGGGTGGGGTGAGTAGAAGGGGGCAGAGGAAGAAGCGGGAGGGGGAGCAGGAGTGGGAGGAGGAGCGGTAGCTGGGGTGGCAGCTGGGGCTGGAGCAGCAGGAGGCAGCAGTCTCTGCACCAGGGTCTGCAGGTGGTCGGAGATGGCACAGCCCTGGGCAAGCAGCTCCCACCAGCTCTCCCGCCACAGCTGCAGATCTTTGTACACCCAGTGGTCGAGGGTGTGGTGCTGGCCTTGCAGGATCCCCAGGTGCTGCTGCTGGTACTCCTCCTGGTTACAGGTCAGCCTGCTGGCCCGGGTGCAGGAGGCTGTCCTGGGCAGGGTGGTGCGCCCTGCACTTGCAGCTGCTGCGGCTGTGCAGAAACAAGAGAAGTGGTCAGTTCTCCCTGGGGACACAGTGGGTGAAGCCCAGCCCCCCCTCTGCACGGCGATGATGGCAGGTCTCCACACCATCAGAGACAATGTGCTTGCACACAGGCCATGTTCGGCATGTCCTGCTATCCCCGGGAGTGTGAGCTGGCCCGGGACTGCACCTATGCCCCTGTGCTGTATCTAGTGTGGGGGTGGGAAGGAGGGGAGATGTGCCCTGCATCTGCATAGAGGGGGCTCGTGGAGGGAGGGCATCATGCAGTGTCCCTCCCTGGGGTCAGGAGCACGTCATGTGCCTTCATACATACACGTGTGTGGGTAACAGGCCAGGGCCTCTGTGTGGCAGCCAGCTGGGGCCACATGCCCAGGGTGGCACGGTACATGCACAGGTTGCTGCGTGCTCCGTGGTCAGCAAGGCCCACATGCGCGGTCCCTGGTCTCCCTCTCCCGCTCCCCTCCCCGCCCTGCATAAGGGGATAGTGATGGCACTCACATGTCGAGGCCTCCCTGGCCTCGGATGACACCGGTGACAGGTTTGCTGGGACGGCTCGGGGGTCCTGGGTGCGGGGCACGCTCCCTCCTGCGGTTCCTGGCCGTCGTCCTCCGCTGTGTCATGGGCAGGGCCCTCTGCCCCAGGGCTGATGACCACTTGGAGGGCACGGACCGTCTGACCCCCCAGAATGCAGTCCAGGGCATCATAATACGGGTAGGGGTGTGCATGTGGCCTTTGGTGGCCAGGCTGTCAGCCATCCGCCTGTAGACGGCCGCGTTCCTGCGTCAAGTGAGAAGATCATGGACATTGGAGGCCTCCCCCCAAACCTCCACGATCTCTGCACTAGACCAGGAAGGCACCTGCCTTTTGCAGCCCCTGGTAGGCTCCTGGGAGCTGCCAGCCTGCTCCTGGGGAGCGGTGGAGGGCTGGGTGCCACTGGGTTGCTAGCTCATGCTGGGCCAGGTGCACGGACTGCTGGCTCTGTGCTGGCAGGCTTGCAGCTGACAGGCACTGTGGCCAGAGTCTACCCCTTTAAGGACTCCGGGACTGAGCGGGGGAGCAGAAGAGTTTTCCTGGTTGTGCCCAGAGTGGCCACCAGAGCACCCTGGGAAGGGCTGGAGGCCCCCTATTTCGAAATAAGCGTCTATACAGCGTTTAGTTCGATTTAGCTATTTTGAATTTGGCGTTATTCCTCATGGAATGAGGTTTACCAAATTCAAAATAAGCGCTCTGCTATTTTGATTTAATTTCAAAATAGCGGTTTGGCTAGGAAAGTTATTTCAAAATAACAGCTGTTATTTCGAAATAACTTTGCTGTGTAGACATACCCTAATTGTGATGTAACAAAAGTTGCAACAAATGCGCAGTTTTGGCAACAAAAACTTTTACCTCTGCAAAAGACTTTTATCTGTTCCCCTCCCTTTATTGTTGACAATTATGTAGTATGTACTACAGAAGTTTTTTTGTTGAGTTTATTGACCTCCGGCATGTTTCTCACAATGCCTGATTAGCCACTCAGGACAGCACTTTGACCTCTGCTGTTCTGCAGTTAACAGGTAAACAAATATGCCCCTTCCAACTGCAAACCCCAGGAAGTTTAAAAATCCATTTCCTGTTATCTGGCTCATTGTGTAGTGGTTCTCATGGAGTGTTTGCAGGAAAACAGGGATGGCTATTACTCAAAACATTCTTCTGATTGGAGCAATGCAAAGCTTTTGGATCTTATCAATGTACGGAGTAAAGAAGCAGTGCAATCACAACTGCAAATGACCCATAGGAACTGGGACATGCAGTCACATTTCTCGAGCCCTGTGTGAGAAAGGATATGAGCAAAACACCTTACTATGCAGAGCCAAGATAAAGGAACTCTGGCGGGTGAACCGGAAGTCAAAGGAGTCAAAAAGCCGGTCTGGTGCTGCACCCATCACATGCCATTTTGAAAGAATGGGACGCAATCCTAGGTGGGGGCCCCTTGTCCACATCCAAGGAGAACATAGATACATCCCATAGCAGAGAGTCAGAAACAATTGTCCTTGAGACAGAAGTTATTGATGAGGAGATGGAAGTGGATAAAGGGTTTAGGATCAATCGGTGACAACCAGTGCACCAGGCAGTGAGGAATTGTTCTCAAGTCCCAATGTTTGTGAGGACTCTCAGCAACTGCATATGGAGCATGAAGGAAGGGAAGAGACACAGGGTCATGAAGCAAGGCAAGAGATGCAAGGTAAGTTGTTCTAGTGCAGCCAAGAAGTGAGGGTAGCCATGTGGGGCGTTAGGTTTCTGTCTATTGCAGTGAGATGAGGTAAGCAACAGCAGCAGCACAGGCTGGTAAATTGCTCTAGTGCAAATGTGAGATGGGGGTATTTGCGGGCAACAGGCGGTAAGTTGCTATGTATTGCAGCGGAGGAGGGGTGGGCGGTGGCTTGGGAAGTTGCTGTTGCAACTAGGGAGAGGATGGCACGGGGCGAACGGAGGGTGTATTGCTGTGAGCTGGCTAAGCCCTGCCTGGTCTGTGTTATATCCAAACAGAGCATCAACGTATGCAGAGTTATCAACAGAATGTTGGTGGGAAATGGCGTCAAAGTCTGCCTGATGTACTTATTATTATTCCAGGGCAGGGATGCCATTTCCCGAGCACTGTGGTGCCACACTCTCCCAAACCATTTCTCATACTGTGTTGCCAGAACCAAGGTAACAGAGTTTGGCTGCATAAAGAGCTGAGCAGAAGCTGAGCCCGGGTTTGCCCATTAACTTTCAGCAGGGATATGTCAGCCAGAGTAAACTCAGTCTGTGGACAAGTATAAGATTACTACTAATTATTTTCATGTACACCTGCTGCACAAGCACAGACTTTAATTCCTTGGGGACCCATGACCAGCACTCCTTTCCCATTTTACTTCCACCTTTAAAACTCACCATGATCAGAGTATCTGGAGAGATCTGTGTTTGGCTCTGGGGTAACAAGAAAAGTGGCAAGTTTTGTTCAGAGACTAGTGAAATGTTACAACCTTTACCATGAATAGTATAGTCACGCCATTGTTAATACAGGTTGGACCTCCCTGGTCTGGCACCCTTGAGACCTGACCAGTCCTGGATGAAGGATTTTGCTGGACCAGAGGAAGTCATTTCTGGATCCCTGCTGCTGGCCCCCCGACCAGGCCACTAGCCTCCTGGCCAGTGATTCACCTCCTGCTGGCCCCGCTGACCTGCCAACCCACTGGACAACCATCGCTGCTGTGGCTCCAGGTCCCTCCCAGCAGCCATGCACACCACGCTGGGGCACCAGGTCCTGGCAGGCAGTCACGCGGTGCGGCTCCCTGACCCACTGACCTACCACGCTCCCAGCCCCACTGGGCAGCAACACACGTCTCCCAACCCCACTGGGAAGACCTGCTGCCACACGCTGGGTGGCCCCACCACTAGCTTATTGCATGCAGCCCATTGCCCTGATGGCCCACAGGGATCCTTGCCACTAGCCGTCCACTGGGACTTTCTGGTCCTGCAACATCTGTGCCAGATCATTGATGTTGCCGGACCAGAGAATCCCAGTTAAGAGAGTTTCAACCTGTAGTCACTTTTTCAGACCAGACCTTGAGAAGTTAGGCTCATTCACCAGTAGGCAGACTCTGTCAACTAAGGAAAAAAAATTACAGAAGATGAGGGAGGATCATCTTGACCAGATGGTCATGGATGTATTGTGTCATTCAACACTTCAAACAGAGAAAAAGGAGCAAAGATAGAAGTGATAACACAAGCTACTAAGCACATGCTAAAGCTCATGGAAGACCAAAATGAGATGTTGAACTGTCTTATCAAGATGCAGACCAAATAGAACCAAAGGCCTCACTGTCAATACATGCAGAACTCTTTTCACAGGAAGCATCCCTCCACACCCACACATCAGCCCCCATGGCCGCACATGCAAAATTCTTTATCCAGAAACCCTCCCTCTATGCTCACACATTCATTTTCTCAATCAAGTAATTATTTTCCTGAACATGCCACTCCCTGTGAAAGCAGCTATGACTTTAACAGCTGGACATTAACACCACTGTGAGGTCTTCCAATAACCCTTACCATCCCTTAGAACCAAATATCCTGACTGAAAGACATCAATAAAGAGAAATCTGATGAAGATTTCTATAAGTTTACTTTGTGTGACAAAACCCCACAATCACCTTGGCCCCTGTGGAAGCCTGAAATAACCCATGGATTTCATGGGAATGCCTTGCTTAGGATAAGCAGTGGGATGAGGCAGGGAAGCAACTCCAAAACACAGAAAGGTCAGTGCCCCTCATTGCCAAAGTGGTTCCTCAAAGCCTCCCTGATGTTAGTGGCCACCCTACGGGTTCCTCTGACAGCACTAGTGTCTGGCTGTTCAAACTGTGCACCCAGGTGCTGTGTCTCATTGTTCCACCCATGGCCAAATTCCTCACCTTTACTCTCACACAAATTATGAAAGCAACAGCACGTGGCTACCACCTGCTGCCCCGATGGTAGATTTCCCTATTCCAAACTGATATGCAACTGAACGATAGCAATCAGGAATCGCCAGCTTCCTCAAAGCAATGGCAACATGCTTCTCTACTGAGAGCAGCTCTCATTCGGGTGTCCTTGTCCTGCAACTCAGGGGCCAGCTCAGCACACAGCTCCAGGAAGGCTGCTTTATGCATTCAAAAGTTCTGTACCCACTGATCTTCATCACACACCTGCATGACAATAGCGATGCTCTGCAGTACATAGCTGATCTGTGACAGCCCATGCAATGACAATTGGGTGCTATCACTGTCACTCACACTGTCGTCCGCATCCAAATCTTCATCCTCTGCTATCAATTGCATAGGTAGCTCTAAGCACATTGAACACAACATGGGAGAGAGTTGAGGGATTCATGATTTCTCACAGCAGATGCCGGAGTTCACAGCAAATACTGGCATTCAAATGGTGCAAAATTAATCCAGAAGCCCAGCAAGCAAATAGGGGTCTGACGAGACGTTTTTCACATTTTCAAAATGCATAGCACTATGTTGCGCATTCCCACAGTGCTTAGCAACTCAAAGTGATTCCAGGCATTGTGGGATCCTTGCTAGGGATGTTAGATATCGTGTAATTGAATAGTCATGTAACTGCATGAAATCTTAGTGGTTATATGATTATTTGATAATCCCTGGGGGCGGAGCTGGCAGCCAGCGTGCTCCAGCCCCACTCCCAGGGAGCCGCCTCCCAGCTTGCGCTGCTGCCTCTCTATGGCAGAGCTGATCCACAAGGGGAACCAGTTTAAAAACCAGCCCCCCCTCACAGAATGGCCTCAATAACAGTATTTAAATTTTAGCAAGCTAAGAGTGCATGTAATTCAGATTTTGGATGCTGTCATAGCAGTCCCACTAGATGTTGATAGGGATTTTACCAACACTGCAGAAGAAACACAGAAACCTGAAGCATGAATACAATTCTTGAAAGGCCAAAAGTCTTATTTGTTTTTAATCACCTTTTCAAACACTGTCTCAGATTTGACATAATTTTTCTTATACCCGAGAGCATAGTTTGTGTAGCACTTCATTTTATTTCTCAGGTAACTCTCTGCACCTGCTTCCCCAAAATTCTGCAAAAAGTACTTTTTCAAACCTGCACTGGAAAAAAAAGCAGTTTAAGAGCGACAAACCAAGAAATCTCTATACTTCCCTGGAAGAATGGCAAGCTGATTCAGAACTGCCACAAAAAAAGCTAATTTATGAGAATCACCAAACTGATTGGATGAGATGCTGCTGTCAGTTACAGTGGTAAAAGTGGCCAACAAGTACAGAAAAGCTGCCTGTCCTTCTGGAACTTTCCCCTTCACCTTTACAGTTCCAACAAGATTCTTCAGCATCAAAATTCAAATCTCTTCACACACTGATTTTCCACAACACTGACTATAAGTAGTAGCAATACTACTTATTTTCACTTTACTACTGCTGTTGCGCCATGCAAATATGCTGAATGTTTGGAAGTAAACATCAGAATGACCATCAGAGAAGATTACCCTTTGAAAATGTTGTCATTAGAGTGACTTTCAGAGATTTAGCCTTCAAAGAGTTTGTCTGCGATCAGTGAAGATCTAAGTGGGCGCATTTCCTCCCATAATTTCTTTAGTATTAAAAATTACATTAAATAATTGGCTCTATGTATTTCCTTTACTGTTCCTATGACATGGAATTGTCATATGTTTATACATTTTCAGTGTTCAAGCATCAGAGAGAGCAAAAATAGTGCAAATTCCATGCTTTACTCCTTTCTCTCCGCAGACCATCTTCTTTCTTCCTAAATATAGAGTTCCCTGAATTTCTAGACATTACCCTATACATAAACATACTATAATGCCTGCTACTGGGATGATGTTATCTATAACATATTTTCTGTCACAAATGAGGCCCAGATTCAGATTATGGCATCTGGGCTCCATTTCTTTATAAATGTTAAATAATAAAAATAAATAATAGCTCAGGTTTTACTGTATTATCGGTCACTTAATTATCCAGAAAACTTTAGAAACTGGAAATTTTCTAGGGGCTTAGTGCGGCCATGTGGCGCAGCACTTTGATCCGGACGGCCGGTGGCTGGGCATGGCCGCACAGTGCTTTGATAGCTGGGTTCTATTTCAGGCTTTGAGGAGTAGGGAATTTGCAGTCGGACCCTGGCATTCTATTCGTGGCACTGAAAGGAAGCCTTGCCTAGTTGTAGGAGCAAGGGAATAAAAACCAGAACTCCTGGGTTCCTTTTCTGGCTTTTGGAGGCTTCATAATGAGTGTGCCGGTCTGGAGTCCCAGACTCCTGGGTTCCACTGATGGCTCTAGAGGGGAAGTGGTCTGGCAGGCAGAGCCGGGAGGAAAGGAGAGTCTTTTCAGGAGACAGAAAGATGGATCAGGGTTCTTTGTTTCCTTGGTTGGCTGAGCAGCTGTTGGGTGAGTGTGACTACCTGGGGTGGTGCCTCTCGATCCTGTGTCATGTAGGTAGGCATGATCCCCCATCACTGCTGCTGCTGCTGCTGCATGAAACACATTGCTTGTTGCTGTCACCCATACGCTTACTGCCACGGCCAGCTGAGCAGAACCCCGGCAGCTTCAGTCCCCCAAGGGCATAAATTAATTACTAACTGCACGCTGTGTGATTAGTCCCTGGTGGCTAACCCCAGCAGGGGGAGGGTGCTTGCGACTTCTGTGCTGTGAGCCTAGCCTGTGCGGTTCCCGTCGTGTCCTGCACCGTCTCAGACAGACCTGTATTGCTCACATGGCCTCTGAGATCCCTGCAAAACGGCACCACCCAGCACTGCTTTGATCTGGCCGGCTGGGGACTGGGTGCGGCCGTGCAGCGCGGCACTTTGATCCGGCCAGCTGGGGACTGGGCGTGGCCGCGCGGCACAGCACTTTGATCCGGCCAGAGCAAGGCTGGAACGGGCAGCTGGCGGCCCCTGCGGTGCGGGGTCGCAGCTCCAAAAAGGTTGTGCACCACTGTGCTTGACCTTTTTTGACCCTGAGAACCAGAATTTTTAAATAACTGGAACGCCCTAATCCCCGAGCGTGCTGGATAACACAGGTTTTACTGTAGTAAGTGAGAAGTAAAAAAGTTCAACGAAGCCTCTCTCTTCAGAGATGTAAACAAAAAGAGAAAAGGGGAAAGTGAACCTAAGAAAATCAGAGACAAGGATTGGAATAGATCAGAGAAAAGAGCCCCGACTGCACATAACCTAACTGATTGCTAAAGCCCTCCAAACCAGGTCTCCCCAAAGATTAAGAGTTGAATAACTATCAGAACTTTGAGATTGGAAGGGACCTGCAGACCTTAAGCAACAAGGAAGTGAAACTCTATGCCTTCCTGAAGGGAGGAAGTAAAAGCATGACCATTACAGTCACCCTGGGAACTGCAAACCCTCTTTTACTGAGTAAGAGGAAAATGTCTAACCTAAAAGGTCTATTGGTTAAGTGAGGTGAAAGGGGTTGGAAAGGAGTTTCCCACTGAGGCTGTAAGTAGGGATGTAAAAACCGATTTAATCAGTTAACTGGTTAAATGCTATATTTAATCGGTTAACCATTTAGATGGGGGCCAGTAGGAGCTGCTCCAGCTGAGCTGGAGCAAATCCCCCCCCCCCAAGCCCTAGCAGGCCCCTCCAGGTTGCAGAAGCCCTGCAGTGGGCGGGAGGCAATTCCAACCCCCACTGGTTAACCCTAACTGGTAAGCATCATCCAATAAGGGTGATGCTTCCTGGTTAACCGGTTAACTAGTTAACCATTCACATCTCTAGCTGTAAGAAACTATCTATCTATCTTATCTCTCCTAAGGCCCCTATCAAGTTGATCTTCAAAAATTCCCCTACCCGGAAAAAGAGAAAACATTAGAAACAGAGCTTAAAGTAAATGTCAGAGGAAACAGCTAAGAGAACACCTACACAATCATATTCATTCATATATATATATATATATACACACACACACACACGACATTATTTGTTCAATGAAAAACTAAAAATTAGTGAGCACAACTATCTGTTTTAAAGAGACAAACTGAATTTTGGTTAGGCATAAAAATGTTGCTTCGAAACCTGGACCAGACCTAAAAAAATATTTTTAAACAGCACTCAGCTTTAACCTGGAAGTAAACATATTTAGAAAAGGTTTTTTATTCTTTTTTAAATTTTCCTTTTCATTAATGTATTCAAGGACAAATAGTCAGCCACAACAGAAGAATCTCACTGATTTGAATTCCATTAATCTACACAAAGAAGTGTACTGTGTTTCACTCCAACTTTCATCAGAGATTTATAATCAGCTCTTGTGGTCCTATTTTATATTAAGGTTTGTTTAACAGATATTTTAATACATGTTTGTTACAGATTATAATATCCATCACATATAGGTATTATAAAAATACATAGCATTTTCATTGATAGATCTCAGCGCTCTTCATAGTCTTTAAGGTAGTCATCCTGACAAAACTCTGACATAAGGAAGTAGTGTCATCCCCATTTTATAGATTGTCTGTCTGTCTCAAGTTCTCAGGTCATATTGGAAGGCTACATCTACACTACAAGTTTTGCCGCAAGAGCCTTTGCAAATGAAGAGTGGACTAGCATTTTCTCACGCTTCATTTGCATACTCTTACAATCCATTTTTGTGCTAGGGGTTTTTGCACAAAAACAAGCAGTGTGGACGTTTCCTTTTTGTGCAAGATCCTTATGCCCCAAAAAAGGAGGTATACCGATCTTATGCAAAAAGGGTTTTTGCACAAAGAGGAAACGTCCACACTGCTAGTTTTTGCGCAAAAACGGAGAGGAAGAGAGTATGCAAATGAAGTGTGAGAAAATGCTAATCTGCGCTTCATTTGCATAGGCTCTTGCGGCAAAACTCATAGTGTCGACATAGTCGAAGTGTGTAGTAGGGCAGGGATTAACTGTAACTAGTCAATAGATTGCTTTATAAATATAACACATACTACACATTTTTTTGATTATTTATATATCTCTTAACTATTCAATAACTTTTTATAAACAATTTATAAATTTACCCATAGTATAATGCATGATTGCTCTGACATTACTGAGACTTGTTTTCCCAAAATGTTCTGCAATATATTTCCTAATAGATTAAGAATTAACTATAGTTGGCAAAATACCCATATAGAACACTTTTTGTGATGCATTATTAGCCTTGTTATTTTTATTGTTCTTATTCATTTACTCATTAATTCACAAAGTTCAGTAATCTGCAATAAGTCTCCCTGTCATTAATTAGCATTAGTGAGGCCCTTCTGCCAATTGATCTAGAGCAGTGTTTCTCAAACTGTGCTCCGCAGAGCACCAGGGCTCCGCGAGACATCTCCAGGGGCTCCGCGAGGTTGACAAACTGGAAACATCAATAGGTACAACACATACAATCAGTGGACCGCTGGGGCTCCGCATAAATTTTTACGCATGTACAGGGCTCTGGAGCTCAAAAAGTTTGAGAACCGCTGATCTAGAGTGATGTAAATCAGATTCAAATCATAACAAACACTTTACCAATGTGTGTTCCCATTAACAGAAACTTACCCATATAACAAACAACAGTCTAAGGGTGTGTCTAGACAACAGGCGTATGTCTAGACTACATGGGCTCCGTCGACGGAGCCATGTAAACTAGTTTACCCGGCATAGGCAAAGAAGCGGGGATTTAAATAATCCCTGCTTCATTAAAATAAACATGGCCACTGTGCTGTGCCGACGATCATCTGATCCGGCACAGTGCAGCAGTCTAGACACGGATCTGTCAGCTGGGGAAGCCTTTGCCGACCGATCCTGTAAACCTCGTTTCACGAGGCATAAGGGATCAGTCGGCAAAGGCTTCCCCAACCGAAAGATCTGCGTCTAGACTGCCGCACTGTGCCGGATCAGCTGATCGTCGGCACAACGTGGTGGCCATGTTTATTTTAATGAAGCGGGGATTACTTAAATCCCCGCTTCTTTGCCTATGCCGGGTAAACTAGTTTACATGGCTCCATCGACAGAGCTATGTAGTCTAGACATACCCCACGGTTTTTTTCGAAAAAAGTGGCCTTTTTTTAAAAAAAACTTCATCTGCGTCTAGACTGCTGCCGTGTTCTTTCAAAATTAAATCAAAAGAACGCGGCAGTTTTTCGACCACGGAAAACCTCATTTTACGAGGAATAACGCCTTTTTTGAAAGTGCTCTTTCAAAAAGGGGTTATTGAACGCAAACAGTGCTTTTTCGAAAGAGCATCCAGACTGCCTGGGTGCTCTCTCTTGAAAAAGCGTCTCTCTTTTTCGAAAATACTGGTTGCTGTCTAGACGCTCTCTTTCGAAAGAGGCTTGCAGACTAGACATAGCCTAAGAGTCTGTTTGATTTCTCATTCATTCCAGGTATAGATGAAAACACTACCAAATCTGTTGCTATAAATTCCTGCAATCATGTATTTTCAATATATGTATTGTAAACAAATTAAAAGTGTTATATCTTGTTATTAAGTATGCAAAGGCTTTATTTTTCAAAAGATCTGCGTCTAGACTGCCAGGGTTTTTTTTTTTTCCAAAAAAGCTGAGCTTTGAAAAAAGCGGCGGCCATGTTTATGCTAATGAAGCACGGGATATTTAAATCCCCGCTTCATTAGCAATTTCGATGTGCCTAATATATATCTCTCTGTCGACAGAGAGGTATAGTCTAGACACAGCCTCTGTGCTGCTGCCTCTGTATCAGCGGCAGCAGAATGGGGTGCCAGGTGAGAGAACATAAGAACATAAGAATGGCCGTACTGGTTCAGACCAAAGGTCCATCTAGCCCAGTAGCCTGTCTGCCGACAGTGGCCAACACCAGGTGCCCCAGGGAGGGTGGACCGAAGACAATAATCAAGCGATTTGTCTCTTGCCATCCTTCTCCAGCCTCTGACAAACAGAGGCCAGGGACACCATTTCTATCCCCTGGCTAATAGCCTTTTATGGCTAATCTCCATGAAATTATCCAGCTTCTCTTTAAACTCTGTTATAGTCCTAGCCTTCACAGCCTCCTCTGGCAAAGAGTTCCACAGGTTGACTACACGCTGTGTGAAGACGAACTTTCTTTTATTAGTTTTAAACCTGCTACCCATTAACTTCATTTGGTGTCCTCTAGTTCTTATATTATGGGAACTAATAAATAACTTTTCTTTATTCGCCCTCTCCACACCACTCATGATTTTATATACCTCTATCATATCCCCCCTCAGTCTCCTCTTTTCTAAACTGAAAAGTCCCAGTCGCTTTAACCTCTCCTCATATGGGACCCGTTCCAAACCCCTAATCATTTTAGTTGCCCTTTTCTGAACCCTTTCCAAGGCTAAAGTATCTTTTTTGAGGTGAGGAGACCACATCTGTACACAGTATTCAAGATGTGGGCATACCATAGTTTTATACAGGGGCAGTAAGATATTCTGGGTCTTATTTTCTATCCCTTTCTTAATAATTCCTTGCATCCTATTTGCCTTTTTGACTGCCGCTGCACACTGTGTGGAGGTTTTCAGAGAACTGTCCACGATAACTCCAAGATCTTTCCTGATTTGTCGTAGCCAAATTAGCCCCCATCATACTGTACGTATAGTTGGGGTTATTTTTCCCAATGTGCATTACTTTACACTTATCCACATGAAATTTCATTTGCCACTTTGTTGCCCAATCACTCAGTTTGGCGAGATCTTCTTGGAATCCCTCACAGTCTGCTTCTGTCTTGACTATCCTAAACAGTTTGGTATCATCCGCAAACTTTACCACCTCACTGTTTACCCCTTTCTCCAGATCATTTATGAATAAGTTGAACAGGACTGGTCCCAGGACTGACCTTTGGGAGACACCACTAGTTACCCTTCTCCATTCTGAAAATTTACCCAGTTCTCAATCCATGAAAGGACTTTACCTCTTATCCCATGACAATGTAATTTACACAAGAGCCTTTGGTGAGGGACCTTGTCAAAGGCTCTGAAAATCTAAGTATACTATATCTACTGGATCCCCCTTGTCCGCATGTTTGTTAACCCCTTCAAAGAACTCTAATAGATTAGTAAGACATGATTTCCCTTTACAGAAACCATGTTGACTTTTGTCCAACAAATTATGTTCTTCTACATGCCTCACAATTTTATTTTTTACTATTGTTTCGACTAATTTGCCTGGTACTGAAGTTAGACTTACCGGTCTGTAATTACCTTACTGGTCTGCGAGGAGAGCTGGTTTAAAAACCAGCTCCCCTCAAGGACTGGTTGCCTGTCTCCCCACACTGTTGCCTCTGATACAGCCAGGACTGAGCTGGGCTGCTGGCCAGCCTGCTAAAAAAATTACTGGTGGGGGTGTTACCATGGGTTTTGAATGTGTATGGTGATGTGGTGGTAAATACAAAATGGAGTCACAAATGGGTTCCATTTTAGGAGAGAGGCAAAGGTTAGGGTTTCCCTCCTCAGGTTTCCTGCCTAATCTACGTCTTGCACTCGTTACTAGTCTGTGCACCCCATCCTAACAGTGTGCACACGACACTCTACAGCTATGCACACCACCTGTTATGCACTTGGCACCTAAGATCTGCACACCACCATCACCAAAGAAGTGCACTCAGCCCTCCTCAGATTTTCCAGCCTTAGAGGCAATAAAATCCCTTGGTTCTGAGAGGTTCGGGTTGGTTCTTCCCTTGTGGACGTACTTACCAGATCGTATGGAGTTAGCTTGTTGTCTTGTCTGTCTACCTAAGTCTGTCTTGTCTGATATGAGTGTGTGTGAGATTGATTAATTTGTGTCACCATCGGGATTAGGCAGTAAGTGTTCAGTTAGCTGGCCATTTCAGTAGACCACCTGCGTGTGGTGTATTCCAGTGTTGAGGTAATTAGGCCAGGAATAGTGGCAGCTAAGCCATCCTCACTATTGCCATTGGGATTACATGAGTGTGCTGAATAGTTGCTTCCCGTGACTCCTGTGCGTGAGTGCTACCCGAGGAGCCGAAGATCCTAAGACGGACCGGTGTCTTAAGGCTTGGTGACCGAGCTCGAGGGATCTCCTCACTGTTCCTCCATTGTGGCTTTCCATTAGCCAAAGTGTAGAGGTCGTGAGCAATGGCTGTATTATCAACTGACAGATTGTAAAGTATACTCCCATTGCTTAAGGGACTTTTCTGTCTTCTTTCTTTTCTGGGTTAGAGTGGTAAACCTGTCATTTTCTGTGTATGTTGTCTAAATTGTTACAATATATGGTTTGGCCCCAAATTGAGAGTCTATTCTTTCAAAATCTCCACCAGTGACTAGATACGAATTTCTCGAGCGTATCTCGCTTCTGAAACAGGGACAATATAACTAGATAGTCAGAGGGAGCCTGGGTTATCTTAATTAAATCAAATTAATCGTTGCCGTGTTCCCTATGCAATGGGGGAGGGGGGAGGAATGCATGTAGTCTATAACATTAACCTATAAGCTTTTGTTTATCAGTTAATCAACAATACTCTTACATCCCTAGTTTCCAGTTGTGCTTGAGCTTTCACATAGCATTGGAAACCAATGTCTCTCAATTGTGCTGGCTCATCCAAACTGCACTATAAAGACCAAAGTCAGAAATTCAATGTCTGTTGGCATATGCCATCCTATCCCAGCGTTCCTAGCACCTACACCAGGAAAGTTGTGGGACAGCAATCAATCCATGTCAATCCCACAGGAGTCAACTAGAAACATTGTGGGTGGTTTTGGTTCACCAAGTAATTCTTCCTGGTTATTCAACAGACAACTGTAATCCAGATGGAAATCTTTAAACTTCTGAAGCTTTCTGATTCTCACATCTTCAAATTCTATTATAAAAGTGAATTAAGACTCCCCTGATAAAATGCAATTGACCTAAACTCTGCCTTGAAATAAAACTAACATGGGAGGATCTTTGGACAGAATGTGATCCATTAGAACATAAGAACATAAGAATGGCCATACTGGGTCAGACCAAAGGTCCATCTAGCCCAGTATCCTGTCTGCCGACAGTGGCCAGCACCAGGTGCCCCAGAGAGGGTGGACCGAAGACAATGATCAAGCGATTTGTCTCTTGCCATCCCTCTCCAGCCTCTGACAAACAGAGGCCAAGGACACCATTTTATCCCCTGGCTAATAGCCTTTTATGGACCTAACCTCCATGAAATTATCTAGCTTCTCTTTAAACTCTATTATAGTCCTAGCCTTCACAGCCTCCTCTGGCAAGGAGTTCCACAGGCTGACTACACGCTGTGTGAAGAAGAACTTTCTTTTATTAGTTTTAAACCTGCTACCCATTAATTTCATTTGGTGTCCTCTAGTTCTTCTATTTAGGGAACTAATAAATAACTTCTCTTTATCGGCCCTCTCCACACCACTCATGATTTTATATACCTCTATCATATCCCCCCTCAGTCTCCTCTTTTCTAAACTGAAAAGTCCCAGTCGCTTTAACCTCTCCTCATATGGGACCCGTTCCAAACCCCTAATCATTTTAGTTGCCCTTTTCTGAACCCTTTCCAAGGCCAAAATATCTTTTTTGAGGTGAGGAGACCACATCTGTACACAGTATTCAAGATGTGGGCGTACCATAGTTTTATACAGGGGCAGTAAGATATTCTGGGTCTTATTTTCTATCCCTTTCTTAATAATTCCTAGCATCCTATTTGCCTTTTTGACCGCCACTGCACACTGCGTGGAAGTTCAGAGAACTGTCCACAATAACTCCAAGATCTTTCCTGATTTGTCATAGCCAAATTAGCCCCCATCATACTGTACGTATAGTTGGGGTTATTTTTCCCGATGTGCATTACTTTACACTTATCCACATGAAATTTCATTTGCGATTTTTTTGCCCAATCACTCAGTTTGATGAGATCTTCTTGGAGTCCCTCACAGTCTGCTTCTGTCTTGACTATCCTAAACAGTTTGGTATCATCTGCAAACTTTACCGCCTCACTGCTTACCCCTTTCTCCAGATCATTTATGAATAAGTTGAACAGGATTGGTCCTAGGACTGACCCTTGGGGGACACCACTAGTTACCCCTCTCCATTCTGAAAATTTACCATTTATTCCTACCCTTGTTTCCTGTCTTTTAACCAGTTCTCAATCCAAGAAAGGACCTTCCCTCTTATCCCAGGGCCATGTAATTTACACAAGAGCCTTTGGTGAGGGACCTTGTCAAAGGCTTTCTGAAAATCTAAGCATACTATATCTACTGGATCCCCCTTGTCCGCATGTTTGTTAACCCCTTCAAAGAACTCTAATAGATTAGTAAGACAGGATTTCCCTTTACAGAAACCATGTTGACTTTTGTCCAACAAATTATGTTCTTCTACATGCTTCACAATTTTATTCTTTACTATTGTTTCGACTAATTTGCCCGGTACTGAAGTTAGACTTACCGGTCTGTAATTGCCTGGATAGCCTCTGGAGCCCTTTCTAAATATTGGTGTCACGTTAGCTACCTTCCAGTCATTAGGTACAGAAGCCGATTTAAGGGATAGGTTACAAACCTCAGATAATAGTTCAGCAATTTCCCATTTGAGTTCTTTTAGAACCCTTGGATGAATGCCATCCGGTCCCGGAGATTTGTTAACATTAAGTTTTTCTATTTGTTCCAAAACCTCCTCTAATGACACTTCAATCCAGGACAGTTCCTCAGATTCATCAACCACAAAGGACGGTGCAGATTTGGGAATCTCCCCAACATCCTCAGCCGTGAAGACTGAAGCAAAGAAATCATTTAGTTTCTCTACAATGGCTTTATCGTCCTTGATTGCGCCTTTTATAGTTCAATCGTCTAGGGGACCCACAGGTTTTTTAGCAGGCTTCCTGCTTCTAATGTACTTAAAAAACATTTTGCTATTTCTTTTTGAGTTTTTGGCTAGCTGTTCCTCAAAATCTTTTTTTGCTTTTCTTATTACATTTTTACACTTGATTTGACAGTGTTTATGTTCCTTTCTATTTATCTCACTAGTATTGGACTTCCACTTCTTAAAAGATGCCTTTTTGTCCTCACTGCTTCTTTTACATGGTGGTTAAGCCACCGTGACACTTTTTTAGGTCTCTTGCTATGTTTTTTAATTTGGGGTATACATTTAAGTTGGGCCTCTATTATGGTGTCTTTAAAAAGTTTCCATGCAGCTTGCAGGGATTTGGCTCTAGTCACTGTGCCTTTTAATTTCTGTTTAACTAACCTCCTCATTTTTGTGTAATTCCCCTCTTTGAAATTAAATGCCAGGGTGCTGGACTGCTGAGGTGTTCTACCCACCACAGGAATGTTGAATGTTATTATATTATGGTCACTATTCCCAAGCAGTCCTGTAACGGTTATTTCCTGGACCTGATCCTGCGCTCCACTCAGGACTGAATTGAGAATTGCCTCTCCTCTTGTGGGTTCCTGCACCAGCTGCTCCAAGAAGCAGTCATTTAGGCCATTGAGAAATTTTATCTCTGCTTCTCTTCCTGAGGTGACACGTACCCAGTCAATATGGGGATAATTAAAATCCCCCATTATTATAGAGTTCTTTATTTTGGTAGCCTCTCTAATCTCCCTCAGCATTTCAATGTCAGTATCACTGTCCTGGTCAGGTGGTCGGTAATATATCCCTACTGCTAATTTCTTATTATTGGAGCATGTAATTACTATCCATAGCGATTCTATTGAGCATGTTGATTCACTTAATATTTTTATTTCATTTGATTCTACATTATCTTTCACATACAGTGCCACTCCGCCACCCACCCGGCCTGCTCTATCCTTTCGATATATTTTATATCCCGGTATGATTGTGTCCCACAGATTTTCCTCATTCCACCAGGTTTCAGTGATGCCTATTATGTCAATCTCCTCATTTAATACTAGGTACTCTAGTTCACCCATCTTATTAGTCAGACTCCTAGCATTTGTGTAGAAGCACTTTAAAAATTTGCCACTGCTTATTTGTCTGCCCTTCCCTGGTGCATTGGATTCCTTTGTATGCAGTTGTTTGTCTGCTCTGGCCCATGGTTTTCCCTCTCCCCTCCTCTCTTTCTGACTACAGCTTAGAGACTCTCTATCAATGGATTCTCCTCTAAGAGAAGTCTCCCTCCGATTTACGTGCATCTCCGCACCAATCGGCTTTCCCCCATCTCTTAGTTTAAAAACTGCTCTACAGCCTTTTTAATGTTTAGTGCCAGCAGTCTGGTTCCACCCTGGTTTAGGTGGAGCCCATCCTTCCTGTATAGGCTCCCCCTCTCCCAAAAGTGTCCCCAGTTCCTAATAAATCCAAACCCCTCTTCCCTACACCATCATCTCATCCACGCATTGAGACTCTGAAGCTCTGCCTGCCTACCTGGCCCTGCGCGTGGAACTGGAAGCATTTCCGAGAATGCCACCATAGAGGTCCTGGATTTCAGTCTCTTTCCTAGCAGCCTAAATTTGGCCTCCAGGACATCTCTCCTACCCTTCCCTACGTCATTGGTACCTACATGTACTACGACCTCCGGCTCCTCCCCACCACTACGCATAAGTCTATCTAGATGCCTCGAGAGATCCGCAACCTTCGCACCAGGCAGGCAAGTCACCATACGGTTCTCCCGGTCATCACAAACCCAACTATCTATGTTTCTAACAATCGAATCACCCACTACTAACACCTGCCTCTTCCTAACTGGCATTCCCTCCCCCTCAGAGGTATCCTCAGTGCGAGAGGATACCGCAACATCCTCTGGGAGGAGGGTCCCAACTTCGGGATGGTTTCCCTCTGCTCCCACTGAATGCTCTGTTTCCTTGAGACTTTCATCCTCCTTAAGAGCACTGGGGCTCTCAGACTGGAGGTGGGACAGTACTACAATGTCCCGGAAAGTCTCATCAACATATCTCTCTACCTCCCTTAGCTCCTCCAGTTCAGCCACCCTGGCCTCCAAAGCCCGAACCCGGTCTCTGAGGGTCAGGAGCTCCTTGCAACGGGTACACACATACGCCACCCGCCCACAGGGCAGGTAATCATACATGTTACACTCGACGCAATAAACAGGATAGCCCCCCACTCTGCTGCTGGGCTTCTGTCTCCATTTTTCTAATGAATAAGTTTAAGCAGAAACTGGGATTCTTTTTAAACCTCTGGAATATAGATTATTATAAGAGTTGTTTTTAAGAAGGTCAGAAGTCCCTAGTGCCCTCTAACCTCCCCCTCTAAACTCCCTCTCCAAACTCCCTGTTAGCTGTTCCTGTTCGCAAGCTCCCTGGTCACTGAGTCACAGGCTTAATAGCTCTGGTAGCCCCTCCCCCTGACTGAGGCTCAGCCAATTAATAGAGGCTTCTAGATTTCAAACCTTTTAGAAGCTCCTTCAAACAAACAAACCAACCAACCAAACACACAAACACAAGCTCAGCACACAGCAAATAACTCCCCCACACACAAACACACACTCCAGACAGCCACTTACCACAAGAGTCCCGCTTTTACTCCTCTTTTACCTGGAGAACTCCCTCTCCAAACTCCCTGTTAGCTGTTCCTGTTCGCAAGCTAATTTACAGGTAAAAATGTCCTTTGCTGCTTCCTAAATTTCACCAAACCACACTGATCAGATCTGCCTCAGCATTCCTTTGAATCAGTGACATAGCTAAGGTTCCAATCTTGTATATACATATGTATGTAAATAATCCCACTACTGGCAATGGGGATACTCACATGTATAAAATAAATCACATGCATAAGTCTTTGAAGAATTTGAGCCATAATAAGCAGATCAAATACACAGTAAAACCAGAATTTGTCAGTTTGATCCATTATAAAGAGAACATATACTTAAAAAATGTTCTAACATATATTTGTATCTTTAAAAGACTGCAAAAAGCTAGAAATAAACATTCCTTTCCTCAGCAACTATATAATGCACAAAAAACAGGAACAGATAAAACAGAATATACAGATCCAACATCTGAGCGGAACACACCTTTGCCTCTTAACAAACTGTTGTCAGCACAATGGGCAATCTTGATTTATCCAGGCAAAAGATGCTATATGCTATATCGGGGGGAAAAACAAACAACCCCATTTTAAAATAATTTGTTCAACTCAATATCACCCATCTACTCTGAATAAATAAGAAACTACAAATTACATCCAAGGTTTCTCTTATACTATGTGAAAAATGTTGACATATCAAATAATAAACTGAGCTCAGATTTAAATGATGCCAACTCTACTCCAGTTAATAAAACAGAGAACAGAAAGTTGGGGAGGCATGTCCTTGTTCACTCAAAGCTCACGTTATCTCAAGAAAAATGTTACAAAATGCTACCTTTTTTCCTCTATAAAAGAAATAACCATGTTACGTACATGAAAACTGACTGCAAGCCCAAGTCCCATAAATGAAGAAATGCTACCAGTGAAAACACCTTTCCATATAGAAATATTTTTTGAAAAAATAATTAGATTAGGGAAGCAGACATTAAGATCAAAGGGAATACACAACTGTCTCAATACTAAATAGTGTAATGTCTGTATAAATTATGCGTTCTTATACCTTTTTGTATTTTCAATAGCTGTAGTGAGCGAGAGACCTGACTACTATTTTGAACTGATTATACCGAGTAACTAAGAAACAAGGACAGCATTTTATGTAATTCCAGATTGTCACTACATAATGGCCTACAAAGTATAAAAAATGTATCCATTCACACTATATAGTTGAATAGGGTACCCAGGGTTGTGAGACACTTCATCACTACCTTTCCTTAGGGCATGTCTACACTAGGAAATTATTTTGAAATAACTTATTTTAAAACAATAACTCCCAAAATAACTATTTTGAAATAGCACATCCAAACAACAAGGAAGCATCAAAATAGCACAGAATTATTTCAAAATAGAATGCCCACACTGATTGGAGCCTGCATCACATTTAAAGCCCCCAGAAACACTCTGGGGAGGGCACCAGGAGAGCAGACACTTTCTGTAGCTACTTGCTGAGGCTAGCTGTGACACATGTTTAAAGGGGCGCCTCTCTACAGGTGCGTCTCACAGGTAACTTCTCCACTGCCTGCCCCCTCACAGCACACCAAACCCACGCTGTGTGCTCTGGTTGCTCTTGCAGACACCACAGCACTAACTATGTAGAGCTGGAGCTGCTGCAAAGCAGTGACAGGCTCACTGGCCTCATGCTGCGCCTCATGGTGCAGTTCGTCCAGACAGCCCATGTGCTGCTTCAGGACAATGATGATCAGTCTGGACCAGGGACCTCTTCACCAAGGCCCTGGTGCTCCTGATGCAGCAAATGATCCCCTGAACACCATGGAACGTCACTTCTGGCGGAGGGATACCAGTTCTGACTGATGGGACCACATTGTCCTGCAGCAATGGGACAACCAACAGTGGCTCCAGAACTTCTGCATTAGGAAGCCCACCTTCCTAGAGCTCTGTGAGTTGCTCGTTCCTGCCCTCAGGCAACAGGACACCTGCATGAAACCCGCCATCCCCCTGCAGAAGCATGTTGCTATCGCCCTGTGGAAATTCACTACATCAGATAGCTACCGCTCCATGGGAAACCAGTTTGGCATGGGGAAATCAATGGTTGGGGCCAGGCTCATACAGGTAGTCAAGGCCATCAACACCATACTGCTGTGAAGGGTCGCCACCCTGGGGAACATCAACCTCATCGTCACTGGCTCTGCCGCCATGGACTTCCCCATCTGCAAGGTTGGCCATCGACGACACCCATATCTCCATCCTGGTCCCCGATCACCATGCTTCAGACTATATCAACAGGAAGGGGTACTTTTTTGATGTTGCTGCAGCCTTAATGGACCACAAGGGATGATTCACGTACATTAATGTTGGCTGGTCAGGGAAGGCGCGTGATGCCCACATATTCTAGAACTCACACCTGTTCCAGAGGATGCATGCTAGCATTTTTTTCCCCGACCACATCATCAGAGTTGGAGACGTGCACATGCCGATCTGCATCCTGGGCAACGCAGCCAACCCTTTGCTCCCCTGGCTGATGAAGCCCTACGCAGGCAGCCTGGACCCCACCAAGGAGCACTCAATGCCAGGCTCAGCAGGAGCCTCATGGTGGTTGAGTGTGCCGTCAGCTGCCTAAAGGAGATGTTCAGAAGTCTCCTCACCAGCCTGGACCTCAGTGATAGAAACATCTCCTATGTGGTGGCAGCATGCTGTGTGCTCCACAATATATGTGAGAGCAAGGGAGAGGCTTGTCATGAGAAGGTGTCCCACCACTGAGTCTGGAGTAAGACAGGCCTCTCCAGGAACCTTGTGAGAAGGAGCGGGGGATTTCTGTGTGAGAGCATCATAGAGCTGAGTGTTCTGGACTGGTGCTCCATGTGCACAGGCTATTGTGCGACCCCCCCCCCAGGCCAAAAAGGCCGAGCAAGGAGGGCTCAGCTCCTTGCTGCCCGCCACCTGCCCTCACGTGTGTAAAGGGAAAGAGATGAAACTCACCTGAAGTGCCTTCCCCAGGATGTCCAAGCCCTGGGAGACATCCTGGGTGGGGGGTTACTGCCTCCAGGCTCAGGATCAGCTCCTGGCTGGCAGGCATGCTGTCCTGGCTGGTCTGCTCCACCACCTCCTCTTCTTCCTCATCCACAACCCCGCCCTCATTGAGGTTAACACTGGGCATGTCCTGGATGGAGCTGACAACAAGGGCAGGGAGGTGACCAACCCCACTTCCAGGATGGCATTCAGCTGCTCATAGAAATGGCAGGGGTTCGGTGCTGCCCCAGAGTGTGAACTTTGCTACCTGGCCTTTTTTAGGACTGCCAGAGTTCTTTAATTTTTATTCAGACCTGGTCCATGGTCCTGGTCTGCCCTTTCTCTGCCAGGCTGGCAGCCACCTGGCCATACATGTCGGCATTCTGCCTCTTGGTGCGGAGATCCTGGATGTTGGTTTCCTCCCTCTAGACCTCAATGAGATCCAGGATCTTCACACAAATTCAGGCTGGTGCCTTCTTTCACCCCTGGCCAGAGGAATCAGAAGGTGCTGCGGGAGTGCTGGCAGCCAAGGAGAGGTGCAGAAAGAGCCACTGAAGGGTGCTGTGTGGTACGGGGCTAGCAGGGCTCTCCTGGTGCCACAAGTCCTTTCCTTTCTACCTGCAGCTTTAAACTCTGCAGGAGAAGGGGAGCAGTGGAGTTATCACTCCCTGAGTTCAGCTCTCTGAAACAAAGTCTCTGGGCACACAAGCACTGTTTTCCAGGATTCTGCAGACCTCCACAGGAGAGTGGAGTGCCAAGTGTGCATCGCTTCCCTGCAGCTCCTGTAATGGACAGGCCCCTTCTCTTGGCCTGGTGGGACTTCCAGGCTAGATTGTGTAACTGCTCTGGGTGGGCTGACCTGTAGGCCAGGGGTTTAAGACTCATGTTTTACATAGAGAATAAGGGAAGAATAAAATAACTATGTGATGTTGCTTGTTGTTGTCCATTATACATTATGTTAATTCCTTATGATTGAAAAGCTCTTTTAAATCAGATCCTGCAATAGGAAAGTGTCTACTGGAGAGACTGTGAAAAGTAATTGGTTTTAAGAAAGGATTTGATGGAGTTTGCATGACAAGCCAGGTAAGGGAAGGCATCCAGGCTTTAGGAGCAAGTACAAGAGAACGTTTGTAGGCACTTGTAAGCAAAGGAAATAAAGGGATTTGCAAGAGGTAGAGCACAGGGCCTGAGAAAAAGCTTTGGGATGATACAAAGCATAATGATGTATTTAAAGTAAAGGTGAGCATTCTGAGTTTGATGAGGGAGGAGATACAGAAGGGATTCAAACAATGAATGCTATGATTACATCAGTAGGAAATGAAGAGGCTAAACTGCAGGGACTCAATGTTGGTTCTAAGCAGGCCAGAATAAAAGAATTGAGTAGGCAGATTTGGCAATAGAGATATAGAGGAATGGATGGGTTTTAGAAACACCGTAAGAAAGAAGTGACCAGAATTAGCAATAAACAAAGAGATGAGAAGGAACGTGTCCACTTCAAACAAACAGTACAGCACTATGCACACATGTATTATTCCCTATCAGTTCCTGCTGCAGAAAATATTATTATTGCTCATACTAGAGAACTTTACACAGACAAACAAATACTACATCAATAGGAATACAATTTTAGTGTTACAGCTATTTGGACTTTAGTCTTACAACGAATGATAAAAGTTATATCACTATTAGTTCTATTGACCTTTCTAAAATTGTATTGCTTGTTATTTCATAGGCTAAGTTTAGAAAATGAAGCAGACATGAAATTCTTAAATTGGATGTAAAAAGATTTATCAAACAATATTTAACAGCTTAGTTTAGATTTTGCTTTGAAAAAAATCTGAACTACTGAAAAGAATCTTGAATTGAATTAAACTGTCTTAAACAATTCAGCTCAGCTCAGGAGTCTTAGACATATCAACTCTAACCAGGCAACCCCAGAAAGCTAAGACTTCCTCTTCTTTCCATTTTTCCATATCCATTCTCATGTGAAGGATTTTGAAAATTAAATGAATTAATCATATATCAAGGGTGGGGGGAAAGTTAGTTTATTCAATAAATTTTACAGATGAAGATATAGAATTGGTGTCCATTTATTGGTACTGTATTGTCCTTCAATCATTTTACAATGCAGTACAATATAGAACCCTAACAGCAATCAGAGAACTTCATATCTCTGACTGCCAATAGCAACCTAACTCCTGGCTAAACTACATTGAAAATTCATGGTCAAGTAAGAGAGGGGGATGTCTTGGCTGAATCAACACGTAAGCCAAAATGCTTATCTGTTTTGAGTTCTGGTACAGACCTCAAAAATAGGAGTTATATAAATAGTTATTGCTAGGTGGTACTTTCCAGTTAATACTACCACTTAAAATCAGTATTTTCAAATTAATTTCTAGAGGATCTCTAAGTTTGCAGAGAAATGATCTGATAATCAAAAGCCACAAAATGGATCTGGTCGGAGAGGGGGAAGCCACAATTACAATTTTTCCTAGCTGAATCTGTATACTGTATTTTGCGAAGAAGTGTAAACAAATATGAATCACACAAACATATTGCCAGTCTGTGGGATTAAAGTCTCAGGACCAGGATGAATAGAAGCCTGAACTTGCATCATATCTCTGGGGGAACACAAACTGATGCTTCTTAAATACTGCTATGAGCAGAAAACTGCAAACTCTCAAAATTCTTATATGTGTGCATTTTTTAAAATAATGTGCTGCATGCCCTTGATTCTACTGTCCTTTTTTTCCTGTCGAAATAAAAATGATTCTATCATCCTTCTCTCTGACTCAGAGTTCTCACAGGAATTACTAAAGCAACGCTATAGCCCAGTTCAGGAGCTGTAGAATTACAAACTCCTAACTAATTTAACTCTTTACAGTGTTGCTCAATTCCATGAACATGTACAGAGAGATTTTATTCTGAGCTATGCAACATCATTGCTTTTGAAACAGTTGAATGTTTTCTTCCAAGTATTTGAGAACGCACTAACTCTGAGCATGTAGGTTGCAAATCTCCTTCCTGAAGCCCAAACTTAGCCTAGGAATCAAATATGTGAAAGATGACAGTTAGGACTTGTCTACACTACAAAGTTTTGTTGACAAACTCATGTCAACACAGAAAAATCAATAAAACAAAAATTGCCAAAGGGGGTTCAAACTTGCTCCCTCTGGCAATAGATTAGGTCCACATTGGGGCACCATCTTCAACAGCATAAGCAATGCACTATGGGTACGTATCCTATATTGCCGCATGACATCTTCTGTTGCTAGGCATTTGGGGAAGGTGGAACAGAGTACAGTATATTTTGGGACTATGCTAAATGTCCCATCATGAATTGCTTTCTGTCCCAGTCCTCCAGTGGTTTCCAAACTGCTTTCATGCCATTTTTTTCAACTGCTGCTCTTTGCTGTGCACTCCAGTATCTGCAGTGAGAAAGAATGTATCCCGCACTTCTCTCCTATATTCTTTTAAGTGTCATGAGGACATCATGCAGTTAATCTCAAAATTACTTACAACAGAAGGCTCATACGTGCCTGACATTCTGCACGATATGGACAGCAGCAATTTAGCATTGCTTTTGGTATTCACAGAACAGCTTCAGAGGGTAGGAAAAACAGCACTGATTGCTGGAATCCCATCATCATGATGGTGTGGGATGAAGAGCAGAGGCTACAGAACTTTCAGTTGTGTAAACCCACCCTCCTGGAAATGTGTGCTGAGCTGGCCCCAGACCTATCGAACAAAGATACCAGAAAAAGAGCTGATTTCGTGGCAGAGAAGTGTGTGGCAAGCTGGCGACATCCAGACCACTACCAGTTGGTTGCAAATCAATTTGGAGTGGGGAAGTCAACCATTGGAACTGTATTAATACAAGTGTGCACGTTTAGTGGGGTGGCTGCACCACTCCAACAAGGGAGGAGTTAAAGGCAGGCCGGAGGGAGCCTGTGCAAACCCCTCCAATCTGAGAGAGGCTTATAGGGAGCCAAAGTACAGCTTGCTGGGGTAGCCCTCACATAAAGAGCTGCTCAACAGAGCAGAAGGAATTAGGATCCCGACCAGTGAAGGGGAGGTACTGATTCCCAGGGTGAAGCACCTTGGATGGAACAGTGCTGGGCAGGCTCAGGGGAACAGAGAGAGAGGATCTTGCCTGATACCTGCCAAGCTGTGGCCTTGATACAAGGGACAGGAAAGTCCAAGGGTCACGAGGAAGTGACCCAGCAAACATTCAGAGCAGTCAAGGGGAGTGAAGAAAGGAGGACAGGACTGCCACCACAGGGTCCCTGGTCTGGGACTCAGAGTAATGGGTGGGCCTGGGCCTTGTACTGCACCTGGACACACTGGAACATGGTCTATGTAGATTGCAGCTTGTCCCTGAGGCAAGGGGCTACACTTTGGGGCTACAGGTGTGAGACTGAGGACTGCTGACACTGTAGAAGGATGCATGAATAGAGCAGTGGGTACTGCCAGGGGGTAGTGTCCTCAAGAGGACACTGAAGTCCAGAGTGCAATGCAAATCCAGAACAGAGAGTGGAGACAGCGGAGCGGAGAGCAGAGTGACAACGGGCGAGACACTAGCCAGAAGGCTGCACACTTTATGCACTGAGCTTAATTCCCAATGTGACAAGCAGGAGGTGCCACAGCAGTTAGTTGACCCCGTGAAGCAGGATAATAAATTGCATCCTGCTACGAAGGACCATGACTCTGGGAAGTGGACATGAAATAGTGGACAGCTTTGCAGAGATGAACTTCTCTAACTGTGGCACAGTGATAGATAGCACATATATTCCAATTTTAACAGCAGACCATCTTGCAATAGAGTACATCAGCAGGAAGGGATAGTTTTCCACGGTGTTGCAGGCACTTGTGGCCCACCATGGGCATTTCTCAGACATCAAAGCAGGGTGGTCTGAAAAGGTGCAGGATGCATACATCTTCAAGAATACTGGCCTATACAGAAAGCTGCAAGCTGGAACTTTTCTTCCTGACCACAACATTAGTGGAGAATCAGGAAATACTCATAATAACCATTAGAGATCTGGCTTGCCCCTTACAGCCCTGGCTCATGAAACCTTACACAGGGAACCTGGATATCAGTAAGGAGTATTGTAACAGACTGAGCAGGTGCCTCATAGCAGCTGAAAGTGCCTTTGACAGATTAAAGGCACACTGGAGATGCCTGTGTGGCAGGTTAGACCTTACTGAGGATAATGTTCCCACAGTGCTGCAATATGCATAATCGGTGTGAATCTAAGGGTGAAATGTTTATTCAGGGGTAGAGTGCTGAGGCGGAGCTCTTAGATGCATAGTTTGAGCAACCAGATACTAAGGCTGTCAGAGGAGTCCAGAGAGCTGCAAATGACATCAGGGAGTCTGTGAGGAAGAACTTTGATAATGAGGTGCAGTAACATATATCTGTTTTTCAATTGCTTCCCTTCTGCATCCTAGGGATGTAAAAGCATGTTTAATCAGTTAACCAGTTAAATGTTATGTTTAACCAGTTAATTGCATAACCAGGATCCTGCAGTGTCACTTTTATAGATATGTGGACAGAGTTGGCAACAAGGTTTGTTGCAGGAGTAAGTTCGTGGGTGAGCGTATCTGCGGTGTGATGTGTGGCTGCTAGAAAGGATTTACTTCAGGGATCGTTTTCCAGAATACATTGTAAACTGTTAATGATGCGCTGAATGGGTTTAAGCTGGTGGCTGTAGGTGATATCCAGTGGTGTTCTGTTATCTTCTTTGTTGTGCCTGTCTTAAAATAGTTAACTTCTGGGTACTTGTCTAACTGTCAATCTACTTCCTCACTTCCCCAGGTGGATATTTAAGTTTTAAGAATGCCTGATAAAGATCTTGTAGGATTTTATCTGTGGAATTGGAACAATTCTGGTTGTATCTTGGGGCTTGGCTGTAGACAATGGATCACGTGATGTGTCCTAGACAGAAACTAGAGGCATGTAGGTAAGAATAGCAGTGTGTACACTCTTGCTGCTTTGTCACCAAAAGGCAATTTTTGGTGACAAGACTTAGTACTTTAGATAAATCAGTTACACAAACCCACCAGCATTACCTGCTTCATTTTTAACAAGAGGTACAGTTCAACTTTGTTTTCCTAAATATCATCTTTATTAGGAAACATTATTATGATTTCAAAATTACAACATTATTAACATCTGAATTCCTTATCCAGCTTATGTGTATTTGCATTGGTTGTTTATTATGACAACATACAAGCCCAGGGTAACAGATATCTGCATAACCTATAAAATGTATCTAGATTCAGATATCTTATAACATGAAAATAATTGAAGGAAGGCTTGATTTTTAATGGACATCTTCAATTTGAAATTTAGTCAAAATAAAATTAAATTAAAAAACTAGGATTGACACTTGTCCTGGATTCACCTACCACTTTTTGTAGTTTTATTATCAAATTTTCCTTTGATTCACAAAAGTAAACTGAAAATGAGATTATTTTGTTTATAGCATTAATATTTATTACCTATACAAATAGCAAATAAAAACATTTCAGACAGGGGGAGGAGTAAGCAGATTGTGTCCCCTTACCCAAGCATTATTTGAAACCAAAGATTATATGTACAATAGGTGTATATACCTTCCAAAAGACTGAGATATTTAATTCAAGTTCTGCTTTTAACAATGGCAGTACATACAGAAAGGATTTTAACTGCATCATAGAATAATTAAATTTAAAGTTGCAGTAAGTTACAACTGAAAAATAGCAACTAGGTGCTTGAAGAGAATTAGCTTAAATACTTTGATTTTTCAAAGCTTACTAGATTTTGGTCAGGTTATTATTTGAATGGGTGACCATCCCTAGTTTGTTTTAAACTCACGGCTAGATGATTTAATGTGTTTTGTGCATGGAGACATGTGTGTGTATACTGCATATATAGGCTGTTTTTCTTAGTGGCCCAGTGAGAAAACTATGTTGTGTGGTGTAGGAAAGCTGAGTATCATTCCTGCTCCAATTATTTCACTCCCCAGGGCTTCAATGAATATAACAAATGAAATCACATGGGCTGTGATCTTGTCAGATCTCATAAGCAATACAAGATTTGGCCTGGCCAGTACTTAGATGGAAGACCTCTAATAGAAAACTGAAACAAAGGAGTTCATGGAAAACATGTATTCTTTGTATCCTAGATTAAAGCCACTAATTTATCTTCTATGAAATGTCTTTTTTCCCTCAGCCTCGATATTATTTATTTCATTGTTTTTCACATGAGTTTGGCATTCAGAAGAAAGGGCTGCTTTACAGTATCCACACAGCCAGCTATGGCTAGAGGTGTTCCTAAGGGCATGCGAGACCCTAAACAACACTCCCTCTGACCCTGCCTCTTCCTGCCATTGCTTTATCCCCACCCCGCCTCTTCCTGCCCCTGCTCCCATTTCACCCCTTCCCCAAAGTCCCTAACTCCTCCTCTCCCTATGACGCTGGGAGCTGACAAGGCAGAGCGGAGCAGGGCCAGTGGCACTTCTTAGGCTACATATCCCTTGAAGAGGGGAAGAGAGACAGAGCAGATCACGCTGCTGCTGGCTCACTCATTACCCAGGCCTCACAGCCACCGAAACCTGGGACAAATGCCCCAAACTGGCTCTTGGTACTTGGAGTTCAAGATACCCACAGAAATATTTGGATGGTGTAGGTCTGGACTCTGGCATTGGGGGCATGGCCAAGACACACCTGTACCCAGTTGATCTCCAGCTAACTGCATAGACAGTGCTAGCAGCTGGCACAAGACAGAGCAATATTCAAGCACTCTGATTTATACCAGGGGCTGAAATGGCACCTGGTGGCCCCAGCTTTGGGGTAGTGCATAGGTAGCTCAATGTCACCTTTGCATCAAACTTACATCAAACATAGCTATGCTGGATCTGAAAATCATATATAACTTTGTATTATGAGCTGTAATCATGTAGATAATGAAAAAAGTTTGAGAGAAATAAAGAGATGAAGATGACATTAACAGTATTTTCTGATTTTCTTCGGTTTAAATACCCATCTTGAACTTGGCATTATTTTGTTTTCGATTAATTTCTCTTCTTTCCTTTCTTCCCACTCCCGCTTGCCCCAATAATGAATTCTATAGTGTATACCACTTATTGCTATGTTTCACCAGGGGGGTGAATTTAGTGGTAATATTAAGTAAAATATGAAGTTTTCTTTGGTGGTTCTTAAAGAGCCCCCAAAAGTTAGAAGTTCAAATACTCTAGGGGTATGCTACACTACAGCATTATTTCAAAATATCTTATTTCAAAATAATTATTTCGAAATAGCTTATTTCGAAATAGCGCGTCCACACTGATAGGACACTGAATCACATTTAAGGCCGGCCGGAACCGGTTCTGGCAGGGCATCAGATCAGGAGTTAGCCTCAGGCAGCAGCCACACAAGGTATCTGAGACCTGTGCTTAAAGGGACCCCCTGGACAGCCGGTTCTAAGGTTTCCCTGATTGCTTGCCTACCTCACTGAGGGACAGCAAAGCATTTTTTTCTCTGCGTGCTCTGATTGCCCTCACTCAGGACACCGCAGCACTCTGCAGCATGGAGCCAGAGCCACCCCTGGGCACTCTGGTGCTTCTCCAGGACATAATGCTGCAAGCCTGACAGCACGTTCTGCAGGCAGTAACAGTCTCCCTGGTGTGCCCTCACTGGGGGTTTGTGCCTCATTCCTCCCTCACGACCTTCCACTTACTCCTCCCTAACCCCCCTTCCTGCTGTACAATAAAAGATACGTGTTCATTACAACAAAGCCTCTTTATTGAACAAAACTGGGGTGTTCAACTGGGGGGGAATGAAACTGAGATGAGACTGGGGAAAGAAGGTGGGAGAGGAGAGGAGAGGAGAGGAGGGAGGGTGGGAGAGGGGAAGGGGAAACCTGGGAGGAGGGAGCTGGCAGGGGGAGGCAAGGGGAGGAAGGGAGAAGAGAAGCTCAGGGCTCAGGGTTGGGGGTCTCGCTGGCCCAACTGTCTCCCAGCATCGTGGGTGCGGGGGCCTCGGCGTCCTTGGGGGTGTGGGCAGGGTGGGGAGGAAGAATTGGGAGGGGGAGAAGGAGTGAGAGGAGGAGCGGTAGCTGGGGAGGCAGCAGGGGCTGGAGCAGCAGGAGGCAGCAAGCTCTGCCCCAGGGTCGATGACCACCTGGGGGGCACAGACTGTCCTGCCCCCCAGGATGCAGTCCACAGCATCAAAATGGGGTCAGGGGTCTGGATCTGCCTCTGGTTGGGAGCTGCCCCCTGTGGCCCTGGCATACGTCTGCCGCAGCTCCTTTATTTTCATGTGAACCTGCTCCTGGGTTTGCATGTGGCCTTTGGTGGCCTGGCTGGCAGCCATCCACCTGTAGACAGTTGCGTTCCTCCGTTTAGTGTGGAGATCATAGACGCTGGAGGCATCCCCCCAAACCTGAATTAGGTCCCGGATCTCCACACTGGACCAGGCAGGCGCCCATCTTTTCCGGCCCCTGGCAGGCTCCTGGGAGCTGGCAGACTGGTCCTGGGGAGTGATGGGGGGCTGGCTGCCACTGGCTGCCTGGCTCATGCTGGGGCCACTGGGTCAGGTGCAGCAACTGCTGGCTCTGAGCTGGCAGGCTTGGAGCTGGCACAGGCACTGTGGCCAGAGTCTACCCCTTTCAGGGCTCCGGGGAGAGCGGGAGGGAGAGGAGTTTTCTTGGTTGTGCCCAGAGTGGCCACCAGGGCACCCTGGGAAGGGCTGGAGGCCCCCTATTTCGAAATAAGCGTCTATACAACGCTTATTTCAAAATAGCAATTTCTAAATTGGTGCTATTTCTCGTGGAATGAGGTTTACCAATTTCGAAATAAACCCTCCGCTATTTCGATTTAATTTCGAAATAGCGGTTTGGCTGTGTAGATGCTGGTAAAGTTATTTCGAAATAACGGCTGTTAGTTCGAAATAACTTTGCTGTGTCGACATACCCTAGATGATTTACTTATGAGGCATCATCTTCCAAGTGAGGGTGCTATTCCAATGATTAAAATAAAGTTTTATTTTATTTGGAGGTATTTCAACACTACATTAACACAGAGATATATAAATACTAGGGTTGTTCTGTAATTTAAAAAACATTAATCACGATGAATCACACTCAAACAATAAAAGAATACCATTTTATAATTATTTTGGATGATTTTTCACATTTTCACACATACCAATTCCAGTTACAATACTGAATATAAAGTATACAATGCTCACTTTATATTTATTTTTATCTACTATATGAAAGAGTTTATGAGTTAGTGAATCTGTCCATCCATCAGTCCCCCTAAATGGTAAGAACTAGGACCACTAAATTTGGTATACCACTTCCTCTTATTATAACTTACAGCAAAATAAGGGGTTGGTTGTGCCAGGACAATGGGATGTGCCTGGAATGTGATTGTTTTTCATAACACGGAAAGGGAAGGAGCTGCTAGCAGGGACAGTTATACTGTGTCATGGCCACAGGGAACCACAGGGGGCAGGACAGTTATATCGTGTCATGGCCACAGGGGGCAGCAAGGGGCCAGAGCATTCACATGTTGCAGATAGTGTTGCAAGATACTTATGTGCCAGATGTGCTAAAGATTCATATGTCCCTTCATGCTTCAATTACTATTCCAGAAGACAGGCATCCATGCTGATGACAGATTCTGCTCTATAACAATCCAAAGCAGTGCAGACCAATGCATGTTCATTTTCATCATCTGAGTGAGACGCTACCAAAAGAAGGTTGATTTTCTTCTTTAGTGGTTCTGGTTCTGTTACCACATCAGAGTGTTGCTTTTTTAAGACATTTGAAAACATGTTTCACATCCTGTCCCTCTCAGATATTGGAAAGTACATCAGATTCTTAAATCTTGGGTCAAACGCTGTAGCTATCTTTAAAAATCATATTCGTACCTGCTTTGCGTTTTGTCAAATCTGCAGTGAAAGTGTTCTTAAAACAAACAGCATGTGCTGGGTTATCATCTGAGACCACTAAAACATGAAATATATGGCAGAATGTAGGTAAAACACAGAGCAAGAGACATACGGTTTTCCCCCAAGGAGTTCAGTCACAAATGTAATTAATACATTATTTTTAAATGAGTACCATCAGCATGGAAGGATCCCTTTTGGAACAGTGGCCAAAGCAAGAAGAGGCATAGGAATGTTTAGCATATCTGGCACACAAACACCTGACAATCCTGCTTAGAAAAGTGTCATGCATAAATCTGTTCTCACAGGCAGCAGCAGTATCTTCTGTAATGTATACAAACTTTTTTCTCCTAGAGAATGGCTGAACAAGAAATAGGTCTTTTAGGCTCTAACGTTTTACTTTGTTTTGGTTTTGAGTGCAGTTATATAATAAAAATATCTATTTTTATAAGTTACACTTTTAAATTAAAAACACTGCACTATATTACTTGTATGAGGTGAACTGAAAAATACGATTTATTTTATCATTTTTACAGTGTAAATATTTATATTCTGCATTGAAACAGAAAACAATAATTTGAAAATGTACAAAAAACATCCAGAAATACTTAATGAACTTTAATTGGTATTCTATTGTTTAATAGTGTAGTAAAAACAGCGATTAATCATGATTAACTTTTTAATCATGATTAATTTTTGAGTTAATCACGTGTTAAGTGCTATTAAGCTACAGCCCTCATAAATAAATAAATATATATAAAGCTTCAAGCATTAAAATGATACCTTTAACATCAAATCTTCCTTTCTCCCACAATATTTCATAAGGCAGACTAATAAAAATGAATACTCTACCACATAATTAATCAAACATATGTTAAATTTTTATGATTAATTTATAAGAACTTATAAGTTGAAACAGTTTAAATTGCAGTTACAATCAGTTGAATCTATATAACAAATTATTGTTGCTTATTTGCTTTCAAAGTAACATTTGTATAAATTCTATGTAAGAGAAGTATTTTATTCAGAGATGTAAAAAGCTGTGCACACAAAATATGCTAGTGGGTTAAGTATTTAGAATATTAAGTAGTTATGTTATATCATAAGAAAGAAATACAATAAAATAACAATGACAATAGCAGAAGATAGAATGCCCATATGTGCAAAATATATAAGAAAAGACAAGAAACAATTAGAACATGATGAAAAAATTATATTTTGTACCAGGAGTCCCCATTATGAGATTCTCTATTCCTACTCCTATTATTATTATTTTTAAGCAGACTGCTAAGTATATTTGTTTTTATGGTAAAATATGCTTTTTAGCTAATAAGAAGTTTAAATTAAGATTTAGCTCCAGCAACTTTAATTCAAAAATGAAGCAACGAATAGAAGAGAGGCTGATCCCTGGAGTGCTCAGATCCATGGGAGTAACTATGGGAAACCTGGAATGAGGTTTAACAGATAATTCGAGATAATTCGTGTAGACGCGGGCAGTTATTCCGGGCTAGTCAGTTTCCAAAATGGCGACTGCCCAGGAACATGCTAATGAAGCGTGGGATATTTAAATACCGCGCTTCATTTGCAATTTTGGTCGCCCTCATTAGCCGCCCTAGTTCGAACTAGGGGGCTAGTGTAGACATACCCTAACAGTCCTAGAACACTGCTTCTCAAACTATGGAGCAGGCCTTCCAAAGGAGGCATAGGAACGTGTAAAGGGAGGTGCAACCTGTGTTATTTTTGTTGTTTGTTCCTTTACAAAGCTCTGGCTGTCAACCACAGGTAAGAAGGACCATGTACACCTTGGAGGTGGGAGAGATAAAGTAGACAGCCAGAGCCCAGCTGTCCTAGGGCTGACAGTTGGAGCCACTCCACCCAGGCTCATACTCTTTCCCCTGCCCTCCCCAAGTCCTCACTCGGAGGCAGCCCAGGCTCAGGCTCTCCTTCCTCCCCGCTCGCTAAATTCTTTATCCATCAGCAGTGTGACTCCAACTGTCAGCCTTGGGATGACAGCAGTAGCGCATATGGGTTGCAATGGCATGCTAAGTGTACTCTGAAAAATGATAACGAATATCACTTCTCACATTTCCATCCTTGTTTGTGTGCTGCTGCAGGCACCTGGAGGTGGCTGAATGCCCAGCCATCAGTCGCTGCTTTCTACTCTGCCTTCAAGGTTGGGTGGTGTAGTGTAAACAACTACAGACACAAAGACAGGAACCTAACCAAATAAGAGAACCACTATGCTAGAGCTGATTAATCTCCCATGTGATTTGCAGTATCTCAGATATATGTGACTTTGACTATATGATTGCATCTGCTCACTACTAAGCTTTTGCCTTTTTTCATCTTTTGCCCCATATCATTACAAGGTTACTTCTCTTCCAAATACATTGCACCGCTCCCAAACCAGAATTAGTACACTAAATAGATACAACTATGTTCTGATAGTTATATCCAAAATGAATGCTTCAGTCAGCAAAATCCAAAAGTTTGAGCAATGGTCACTTTAAATTTCTTTCCTGATCTTTAATACTTAAAGTGATGCAATCAAAGCTTGTAGGCTAAAATCAGATTAGCCAGCTTTGTTTTGGTTTGTCAGAACACATACACATCATTTCTTCCCTATGTTTGCTCCATTTTTATGAGCAGACAGCCTATCGAATTATAGGGTTGCCAGATGGTTTCAACAAAAATACCGGACACACTTGATATTACATTACAATCTATATTACATCTTATTTCGGAAATACTGGACATTTATATTTTCTCATTTATATTTTCTCAATTTGTTTCCCGAACAGAAAGCTCAAATACTGTATCATCCAGTTCAAAACCGGACACCTGGCAACCCTAACGAAATACAAACCAGTAACTTGCATGTTTAAATGCTTTGTGTATTCAAAAGAATGAAGAAAGCAAACAAAGTGGCAGCATGAGGATGGCTGCAACAAAGAAAAAACACTGCATGCAGCAGCCAGAATGTCTTTCTAAAGCACACCCAGCAAAATAAATGAGATTTAACGATATTGCATTCCTTCATTTTGGAGGGAAAATACTTTTCAAAATCAAGATAAACTGTATAAGGAAAAGTTATATGGTTAAGGTATAGAGGCCTTTGTAGACTTATCAGAATTGATTATATTCTTAACAGTGATACATCAATGCATAATCACATTGGGTCATATTAACAGAAGCAAAGAGTGAGACATACATAGGTTTGCAATCAGCAAAAGTTTTTGAAAGGGCCCTTCTACATGTAATGCTATCAGAAATACAGAATTGTTCCCATATATTGATCTCTTAATTCAAATGGAGCTTTTCTAACTCTTTTGACATTAAAAAAACCTCACCAAACAAAAACAGTATAACTCTCCTCAACCTTATAAAGAATATGGTAGAATGTTACTTATTCATACTAATACCCAAGAAAAACTTAATGTTAACCTGAAAAGGAATGATAAAAGCGAATTTTGCTGCTAGAAAACACTTTTGCATTCTGATCAGGTGCAGAAGTTGATAATTTTGGAAGACTGTTCCAAATATATGGTATTTGAGACAGACTTCTCAAAACAGTCTCCCTGTTTAGGCAAATTCAATCTTCCATCCCTCTACTGCCTAGTTCATAGCACAATCCTTGCACCTCCCCCAGGGCTGGCACCTCCATCTCATAGAGCTGGGCCACAGGCTCAAAGTGAGACAGTGGGTTGGGTCTTGAGTTCCTCCCTGCAGTCCCTGGCAGCTTCAGAGCTTGGGGAAGAAACTCTCTCCACTGCAGCCCTGAACCCCTGCATGGAGCTTAGGGGGAACTTAGGCCAGCACCTGTTCTTATTAAGAACACTTTCAGTGCAAATTTGACAAAATTCAAAGAAGGTACTAATCTGAGATTTTTAAAAATAGCTACAGCACTTGACCCATGGATTAAAATTTTAACAAATAAAAAGATAAAAGGGCTGGAGAGGTCACATGATTGGCAATGGAAGTCAGCATCTTTTCACTTCTGAGTTAGTTTCAGATTCAGTTTGGGAGTCATATTCTTCCCTGATATTCATCTGAGGTAACTTCATTGACTTCCCTGCATTTCCTGTTGCAGAGGACACCAGTCAGAGAAGAAGCTAATAGCAAGCTCACAGATGATCAGTGACCTATAACACGACTATGTGGTCTGGAGTCCACATAGCAGAGTCTACTAGAATAACATTCTTACTGGTAGTCTCAGAACAACAGACCAAGGAGTGAATGGATCATTTCATTTCCACACTCCCCTCCTTAAATGTGGCCCTCTCACACAAAAGCTAAGGTACATTGGCAGAACAACGTAGGAAAACTCACTCAATAAATAAAGGGATGCTATACCTATTGCGCCAGGTCTCCTGAACTATCACTCTTCATACTTTTTATGAGCACTAAACTGTTCTCACTTTTATAATTATTTGCATTATTGTTAACACCTAGGAGTAAGGTCCCATTATGCTGTTTTGTACAAACTGAATAACAACACCACAACAGTCTCTATCCCACAGACCTTAAACTCTACATAAGACATAACAGACAACAAATGGATACAGATATAAGGAATTACAAGGAAACAATGAGACAGTATTTGTCAACAAGATAGGCTAACCACTATCAAGTTTTCTGTAGGCATCACAACATAGAGAATTTGAAGAGGGGAAGATAGGTTTTGGGATACTTATAGGGAGCTCCCCCAAGTATCAGGAGCACCATGGGAGAAAACACAAAAGTGTTCGAAAATGTAACAAGTGGGCATTTGAAGCTGACATTGACAGGCTGATCAGAGGTGGGAGTCCTGTACAGACTAACTCAGCTACCCCCTGAAGCTTTTCCTCATTCAGTGAGAGATGATACATAGGATAGAGATAGGCCATGAAGGGTCTTGAAAGTGAAGTCAAATAGCTTATGTTTGATATGATAGAAAAGACTGAGCCAGTGGAAGGATGCAAAGAGAGGGGTGACATAGTCCAAGAAAAAGGCTAGGAAAATGATCTTTGCAGCTGTATTCTGAATGGATATGAACAGAACAAGACAGCATTTTTATGGCCAGAAAGAAGGATATTGCAATAATCAAAACTCAAGATAATGAGAGCATGGATGAGAGTTTTGCCTGTGTGAATAGAAAGGAAAAGCTTTGTCTTACAGATTTTATACAGATAGCCAGGATGTGAGAATCTATATAGAAGATCCAAGCTACAGGCCAGAGCGTAAGGAAGGATGGCAATATTGTCCACAGTGATCAAAAAAGCAGTAGCAGGGAGGGATTGAAGATGGGTGAAATTAAGAGCTCTGTTTTAGTCATGTTGAGCATGGGTTGATGGCTAGACATCCACAATGAGATGTGAGAGAGACAAACATATTTTAATTTGGACAGGAGACAGGTCTGGAATACAATGTGGATATATGAGTTATCAGTCTAAAGATGGTAGTTGAATCTGCATCTGTGGATTGGATTACCCAAAGACAAGATGTAGAGGAAGAAGAGAAGCAGATCAAGGATAGAATCCTATGGAATACACAGAGAAAGTTGGAGGAGGGATGGGGAAGATCTTCTGAAAGAAATAATCAGAGAGGCTGAAGGAGAACCAAGAGAGGACTGTATTTTAAAAACACAGTCAACTGTGTTGAAGGCAGCTTCCAGATCAAGAAAGATGAGATCAAGCTCTCCGTTTTGGGTAATAAGACATTATTAGAGATGTGGGTGAGAATGGTTTCAAGTGGAATGCAAAGAGCAGAAGTCAGATTGCAAAGATTCTAGACAGGAACTCCAGATGGAGATAGTAAACAGCACATTCATCAATGAATGAACATAGCAGTGAAAGGGTGAAGATCTGTGAGCTAGATAGGTAAGTGGGGTCAAGGGTGCATTTTTGGTTTATTCATTTTTAAGGTGAGAAAGACATATAAAAAAAAGCATACCTATATTGTGAGAGAAAAGAGCCAGAGGAAAATGAGAAGTTAAGAATAAGAATAAGGAAGGGATAAGTGTTCACACAAAAGAGATCAGGAGATGGGATGGGGACATTGGAATAAGTGGAGGATTTAGAGAAGGAGAGTAGACAAGAAACTTCTGCATCTGTAACAAGGAGAAAGGGAAGAACTGTAAGAGGAAAAGGGGATGGGGCAGGGAAGGCAAGCCAAGAAAACAGCAAAGGTCCTTCCTTATTCTGTCAATTTTCCCTTGAAAAAAATCAGCAAGACCCTGTGAAGAGAGCGTAGTGGAGGCAGCAGGAAGAGAGAGTTTGAAGAGTGAGTCAAATGTGGTGAAAAGGCTTCTGGGATTGTAGATGTGAAATTTAATTAAATTGGAGAAGTAGGACTGTTCAGCTAGGAAGATGGCAGGTACTGCATGTGTAGATGACCCTTATCTTTCTCTCTACATTACCACCAGTACTTAACTCCATTACTAGAACACTACTAGACTTCCAAATTAATTACTGTAATGGAATATTGAGGTACTCTTCCTATCAAGAGGAAGCTTTGAATACCAACAAGAAAAATTAAACTCAGATGACTTATGACTTTATATGATTCTGGTTATGTGATAGAAACTGTGGTTTAAAATATTGACTTTTTACGAGAAAATTTATGTAGACTTAAATAAATGGCACAGATTTTCCCCCAAAGAGGGTATAGAAAGAGAATACATTAAAAGTGAACATAAGTCCTGGAGTACTGTATATGCAATATTGTCTTTCTATTTCCATGAATTTGTTCTATTTGATTTAAATGGGTTCTTCATCATGGGAAAATTGGAAAGAAATCATGTGGCAGAGCTAGGGTCAGAGTAGCAAGAGTATATTCATTGGAGGCTCAGGTCTGAACATAAACAATCCTTGCTAGAGATTTAGGTTTATATCAAGGGCTCTACTTTAAGCATCATGATACAAACTTGGCAAAAGTGTTTGGCTGCAATCCCAATTAATTCTCAGCTGAAAGTGCCTCCCTGAGTTGATTGAGAATTAAACCCTTAAGCCAGAGGCCTGAACTGCAAGATAAGACATAGTCCCTGACCCAACGAGCTTACAAACTACATTGGAATAATATAGAAAATGAAGATAGTAAACACAGGGACAAATGAAACAAACAACAGGAGATTGTATTACAAAAAAATTCAGAATGAGGGCGAGTGGCTGCACTGAAGTGCATGTCAACGGAAAAAAGCAAGCTGAAAGTAGAGTGTATAGAAAATAGTAAAGACTCATGGGATCCTGAAAGAGTGATGTAAGTCCAGTTTAGGGAGTACCATGAAAAAGGCATGAAGAGTGGGAGGAAGAGCCAAAAAAACTAAGACTGAAGAATGAACAAACTAGAGAGCACATATTAGGGAAGACTAGTAAATCAGATTTCATCAATCTGCTACTCATATCTTCTGTTGCAAAACACACTGAAGTCCACTACAATACAAATCAATACTTAATGGTTTTGTTCATGTGTTTTATTTTAAAGGCTGAATTGATTTTATGGGGCAAAGTATTCACCTATGAAATAAGTGAAAAAACTTTAAATGTGAAGAGACTGGGTAGACTAGCGCGTCTGTTTTCATTCATAGCTTTGCCACAAGATATTTCTATATTTTGAGGAAACACAAATTGCTTCTATCCAGATAGCACCAAAACCATGATATTCAATTAAAATGAATACATTTTAATTTTTGAGGTGATGGATGAGTGTTCTAAGCATTTCCAGATGTAGCTTCAATCTTAACTCTTCTCAAAGTAGGAATGTAAACAACGTTAAAGAATAATAACCGTATAACGGATGGAAATTCCATCCGTTATATGGTTAAATGGGCTCCTCAGGCTGCCCAGGCTGCTGCTAGCCCCGCGGGCTCCCAGCTGCCAGCGCTGTCAGTCCTGCAGGCTCCTGGCTGCCCACCCATGCTCCCTACAGAGTTCAAACGATAACAGGAACCCATAAGCATCAGCTTATCAGTAAAGTGGGTAACCATTTAAACTCATAAATCCCAATCTCAGAGATTGACAGGAAGTGATAGAACAGCAGCAATGCGATTGTGCCATAATGATGTTCATGGCGGCTGAGCAATGGGTAATCAAACCTAATGAGTGTGCTGCAAGATTGAAATTGGGCATGAGCACTAACCATGACCCCAAGAATAAGATTAAATACATTGCACTTGATTCTCTTCCTTTATCATGCCTTTTTCAACACAAAGTGATTCATTATTAAGAGCAAATTAAATTGTCATCAAAACCAACATAAAAAAGGAGCGGGCACACACGGCTCTTACAATGTTGTGTGCCATCAGCATGCACCTCACATGTGCCCTTGCTTTAAATGTGTGTCACTTCTCATTTTGCCCTGTCCCTTCTCCTCCCACTTGCTCTCAGCATTTCTGGAGCATTATGAATCAGCTGATTTCTGGCATTCAGGCTCTGGGAAGGAGGGGGAGAAGCAGGGAAGGATGCGAATCAGCTGATTCACAGTGCTCCAGAAGTGCTGGGAGGGAAGGGGAGAAGTAGGCAAGTGCAGCCAGTGCATGAGAGGCACCAGGGGAAGGCCAGGAGGAATACGTGGGTCTCACACAAAAGCCCGATGGGCTGCATATGGCTTGCAGACCACAGGCTGCCCACCAGTGATTTACGGACTACATGCCTGTATTTGGAGACGAGATTTTGAAAGACAAAGCAATCTATCTATTTTAGGTAAGATAGGTTAGAACATTGAAAGGTCTTTTTACAGAATAGATTGACTAAACCAAAATTATTTATTCATATTGGACACTGAGCTTGCCCTCAGAATGATTGAGGCATGGCTCCTCTTAGTATTCCTCTCTAAATTCTCTAGGAATGGCATGACCCAGGACTCCTAAGAAGACATGTCTGCTACAATTAATCCTTTTCTTAAATTTTATCTCATTAAACTATAGTTGATATCATTTGGAAATCATATAATGTATTGGACTTCTACTACAGAAGACAAAAAAGTTCATGATGCACCCTTAATAGAAAAAGAGACCGGTATCATAAAAACTAGAAGTCAGCATAGTCTAAAGGGATTAGGATTAATTATTGATTAATGATTTGAGGAACTAATTATTTTAGAGATGGGCATTTGAAAGAACTGCTAGAATACAGAACTTGAAGATAATGGTGTTTATTAAGGTGTTTAGAGAAAAATTAATTAACATAGTATAACTACAGTTTTTCAAGATGGATTGTCCCCTCTTGGTGTAAGAACTTGCAGGGTGGGATCTTGAGGCCACGAGGTGTTCAGTTCGGCTGATGCCTCTGCTTCACCATTGGAGGGTTAGGCTGGGCTCCCAGAGGAGGACTTCATAAGGTTGGGCTGAAAAGGAAATATTGCCCAGCATGACACGTGTAGCAGTCTCTCACAGCTCCTTGATTGGCCAGTACCAGTACTTAAACTAGTAAGACATGACAGGGACCTGTCTGAGTAACAACACAGACTGCCAGCGATCAGGAATAGTCAACATGGATTCACCAAAGGCATGTCATGCCTGACCAACCTGATTGCCTTCAATGACAATATAACTGGTTCTGTGGATATGAAGAAGGCAGTGAACATGATAAGCTGGGATGCTAACATGCAGGGGAAAGGAGTCCAGGAGAGCTGGCAGTATTTTAAAGAAGTCTTATTGAAGGCACAGACCATCCCAATGTGCAGTAAGACAAGCAAATATGGTAGGCAACCAGATTGACTTACCAGGGAATGCTTTGGAGAGCTTAAATACAAAAAGGAAGCTTATAAGAAGTGGAAACCTGGACAGATGACTAGGGAGGAGTATAAATATATTGCTCGAGAATGCAGGGGAGAAATTAGGAAGGCAAAAGCACAATTGGAATTGCAGATGGCAAGGGATGTGAAAGGTAACAAGAAAGGTTTCTACAGGCATGTTAGCAATAAGAGGGTGATCAGAGAGAATGTGGGGCTCTTACTGGATGAGGGAGGTAACCTAGTGACAGATGATGTGGGAAAAGCTGAAGTACTCAGTGCTTTTTTTGCCTCTGTCTTCACAGACAGTGTCAGCTCCCAGGCTGTTACACTAGGCAACACAGTGTGGGGAGGAGGTGGGCAGTCCTCGGTGGAGAAAAAACAGGTTAAGAACTATTTAGAAAAGCTAGATATACATAAATCCATGGGTCCAGATGTAATGCATCTGAGGTACTGAGGAGGTTGGCAAATGTCATTGCAGAGCCTTTGGCCACTATATTTGAAAAATCATGGAGATCGGGAGAGACCCTGGATGATTAGAAAAAAGGCAAATGTAGTGCCCATCTTTAAAAAAGGGAAGAAGAACAATCCAAGAAACTACAGACCAGTCAGCCTTACCTCAGGCCCTGGAAAAATCAAGGAGGGGATCCTCAAGGAATCCATTTTGAAGCACTCGGAAGAGGGGAAAGTGATCAGGAATAGTCAACATGGATTCAGTGTTACCAGCAGCCTCCCCAAACCTCACCACTTCCAACTGGATCCAACACATTCATCTCATTCCGGAAGAGCTCAAGAATCACGTAGAAGAGGTGAAGAAGGCCTACAAAAGGCATGCAAACTATTTAAAACAAGGAACTCCAATACTGGGTGGGCCACAGGTGCTCCTTATAGATTCCTTCACAGAAATTCATAAAAGATTCTCTTCCCACCTCCCTGTCCCAGCAGGGATGAAGAAAAGGAGTACACATCTTCAAAAGGAAAGATCATCCTGCCAACACTTGGCTCTGTTATGCTCTCTCTAACTGGGCAGGGAGTGAAACTGGAACTGCAAATAACCTCCTTTACCTGCCATTCCAATGATATGATAGCCGACAGTTTAGTTATCACCACACTCAAAACCTCACAAGAATAAAAGAATAATACTTAGCTCTTACAAAGCACTTTTCATCACTAGATCTCAAAGTGCTTTACAAAGGAGGTGAATATCATTACGCCCCATTAGCCTCATTTTCACAGATGAGGAGACAAAGGTAAAGTGACTTGCCCAGGTTCACTCAACAGGCTAATGGTCGAGTAGGAGCAGAACTCAAGTGTCCTTCATCCCAGTTTATACATGAGGCTACACAGCTTCCCATCAAGGAGGGAGGACTCTGGTACCAGGCCCACAGATAAATCACTTGGTACTATATAAGTCCAGGGTACCGATGCACTGGGCACTGAGGATCACAGTGTGATTGTTGTGTCAGGTATCAAGGCTATTATCAGCACTCTCAACAGTTTGTATCAGCATGCCAGAGGGACCATTCTTCTCAGGAGGTTGTCTACCTTTTGACAGTTGAGTCTGAGATGAATCTGACTTCTGACCCTTGTGCCTGGACTAAGCAGGCATTCAAGAGAGTCACCTGTGCTTTAGCTCAACAAAACTGGTAGGTACAGAGGCAAACTGGAGCCTTTTAATTAATGTAACCCAGAAGCTCAAGTGGAATCTCAGCTCATCAGGGTACTTATGGAGATCCACTGACCACAGGACTAGTGTCCAGCTGTGTCCTTCCTTTTGCCATCCAAGAAGACTTACCTAGAGAGCTCCAGAAGGAACAATTTCAAGCTGGTTTCTGTAACTTCTAGAGTCTGCTTAGACAAGGAGCCACATATAGTATCATTATCTTTTTTTTTAACCTAAGCAAGTAGTCAAAGTTTGGGGCATTGGGGATGTTCTAGATGGGAGCAAAAAAATGTTACAGTCAGGTATTTCTTTTATGTTGTTTTGTTTATTTGCAAAGAATGTAGAAAGGACTCAAACAGCAGGAAATAGCTTCTTTTGTTCTCAGCACCAAGAACACTTTTTTTCAGCCCACACCTTCACCAGGTTTCTTCCAGCGTCCAACACTATGCTTTCAACTGCTCTTTCCAGCTATCTCCTACTCTCTCTAATGCTTTGTCTACACTTCACAGCTTGTAACAACATAGTGATGTCAACATATCCATGTCATTAAAAGTCGGACAGTGCAACTGCTGTTTGTCAGCTTTTTTGCCAAAAAAATACTTCTGCTCCCTTCAAGTGGCATGCACATTGTTGGCAGGAGAGCATCCTGCCAACAATGCACTGTTCATCATGACCCTTGCCACAGCAAAACTTTTTTTTGCTCAGCACCTCTGAACAACAAAAGTTTTGTTGTTACATTGCCTGCATAGACACGGCTTTAGTTTCTGAATGTTCTACTGTTTTCCTCATGCACACAAAACATCAACAATATTTAGCAAAAGCCCTCTCCGCACTCACTGCAAACTCCTGTGTGGGTTCACAACCCTCTTATGGTTTAGGTAGAGTGTTGGTGGGTTCTAATTAACTCATCCTGACAACTACCTATGGTCACATTTAATCTCAAGAATGTATGTGATCAAAGCAATCTTCAGTACTTCTCAACACAACAGTACATCTCTCAGGAATGGTCCTTATCCTAAACCAAATGGGAACCTAGAGGGCCCATCATTAAGTGGCACCCAAGCCACAAGGAACAAGTTTTAAATCCCAAAGATTTTGCTTCTGCCACTGCTATAGCTTGTTTGAGGTACGTGTTCTAGCCTAAAATCTAGAAACTAACTAAAATAAGAATTGGCATTTGTGTGCCTGTATGTTGCCAATAGATAACACAACTAAAAAACACTAAACCAGCACAGTGCACAGAGAAGCAGGCTCCTCACTGCCATGGATGTTAAGAATGAACAGCTGGGCCCTTTCCACCTTTAATGCTTTCAGGGCACGTCTAGACTACCCTCTGCTTCCGAAAGAAGATATGCAAATTTGGCACGAATTTGCATATCTGCTTCTGATCGCTTTTTCAGAAGAGGTTTTTTTCGGAAAAAAAAAGCAGTCTAGATGGGGGGGGCTGTGCAACCCCCCCCCTTTTTCAAAAGAACCCTTATTCCTCAAAAAATGAGGTTTATAGGGTTCTTTCAAAAAAGAGGGGGTGTTGCATGAAAAACCCCATCTAAACTGCTTTTTTTTTTAAACTTCTTCCAAAAAAGGGATCGCAAGAAGATATGCAAATTCGTGCTGAGGGTAGTCTAGACGTGTCCCCAGTGAGGGAGGATGGAGGGATGTACATCTAGGGCACAAGCGTGGCCCAAACAGACATTGCTAGCTAAAGCAATCCAATCTCACGCACATGGGATACCTGAGCATCAGGAGTGGAATCCATATGCACAATAACTCAAAGAAGAACCAACATTTATCAGTTTTACAATTAGATGTATTATTTTTGTGCCTTTTTGGAACATGTATTATGCTTAATTACAGCTGTTGTTCCAGATACATGTTAGGTACCCTCACACATTTTTGTGGTCTTCAGCTTCTTTCTTTTTTAAGTTATACTTCTTAAAATCAGATTAAAATTAATTAAGCTAAAAGATATGTTAATATATATCCATTCACTGATTTTCATTAGTAACTAACTGCTTCTTCCAACAAGGTTTAGACTTTTATCCTTGAGCCCAATCATGTTCTTAACTAAAATGAATGGGAGATTTGCAATTGGCCTCAATGGGACAGAAGTCATTATTCTTTTTCAGCAAAGGTTTGTTTAAAATTAAGGACAGCATTGAAAAACTTAACACTGGGATGAACATCTCACATTTCTCATGGTGATGAACACAGAAAGATTTTTAAGGTAGGTTGGGGGAAGAGCAGGTGAGAACAGGGAAGAGGGAAAGATGATTTTTTATACTTTAGCTTTTACCACCCCCTTCCTGCACCAGATCTATCCAGCCCAGCAAAACATGTAAGCACATACTTCAGTTTAGCCCTGTTGAAATAAATAAGACTAATCACATGTGCTGAAAGTTATGTTCATATAGTACCATGCTGGAATGAACCTAAATAGCTACACCTTCATAAAGCTAATGTCTGCTATTATCAACTGTATTCTAGAATGTAATAAGATGTATAACTTTGATTCAACGTCTTCAGGGTAATTTAGTTACAGTTTGAAATGCCCATATACTTGAAATCTTTTCTAAGAGCACCTGCTCAGTGATGTACCCCAACACAGTGATCAACAGCAAGAAATAAAAATGTTTCTCATTTCCAAAACATTCTATATGTGGTCTGTCTTATCAAAATTTCTTGCATATTGAAGCAAATCTATAGATAGGGTCCCATAATAGGATTCCTGCAGCCAATACATTTATTTTTACAGGAAGTATCCAAGTACTGTGTATCATTTGAACTGATGGATGAAATCAACATATAAACTCAATATTCATGGATTTTTCAGAATAATCTCGATTCACTTGACAATTCTGTTCTCATGTTTAGAAATTAAAACTGCCCTCTACAGCCTTAAAAATGTTTTAAAATGGCAGGATACATTTTCAGCCCTCCAAGATTTATTTTAAATAGAAGTTCTAGAATGAAGATCTGCTATGAAAAGGAGAAGGAGGAAACCAAACTCAAAAACTTGTTAGAGAGATACAGAGGTCAACTTCAGACAGTGGAATTTGGCATTTGGCATTAGCACTTAAAAAACCCCAGAAAAGTAAAAGAATTGGAGATGAATTGGGTATCAGCATATCTCAGTGGTTCTCAAACTATGGGTTGGGATACCAAAGTGGGTCAAGATCCTATTTTAATGAGATCACCACGGCTGGAATCAGAATGACTGGGGCACTGGCAGGGGCGGACTGGCCCGGTGGGATACCAGGAATTTTCCAGTGGGCTGTCGTCCGGTGGGCCATCGTGTCCGCACGCCGTTGCCCCTCACTCTGAGCGGCTCCACGTCTGCACTGTATGCGGCACGCAGAGCCCGACCCGCCGCCTGCACCGCATGCCGGACATGATGCAGGGAAAGGGGGCAGGGCTTGAGGGGCACGCAGGGGTGACGTCATGGGGAGGGCCATTCTCAACCCATTTCCCAGGCCTATTTTGATTGCCAGTACATTCCTGGGCACTGGGGCTCAGGTCTCCTGCCTGGGTACGAAGTCTTTGAGCTTTAGGACCCCCTTCCCAGGGTGGTGAGACTTGGGGTTTTAGCTTTGGCTCCCCGTCCCCAATGATGCAGCTTGGGCTAAGTTCCCTCTAAGCTGTGTGGCCGTAATGATGCCTATTAAGTCCTGCGCAGGGGTTCAGGGCTGTGGTGGAGAGAGATGTTTCTCCCCAACCCCAGGCCTGCTGCAGCAGGGAGAGGCACCTCTGCCCACCAGTCCCAGTGTGAAGCTATAGCTGCCACAGCCAGGGAAGAGGCACCCCTTCCCTAGCTCCAACCCAGCCCTGGCTCAGACCTGCCACAGTTTGGGGAGAGGTGTCCCTTCCCTTACCCACATCAGCCTAGCCCCGACATGCCAGAGCCATGCAATGGCAATCTTCCCCAGCCAGGACCCACTAGAGCTGCTGTGACCGAGAAGAGGCACTTCTGACTTTGCTCCAAGCTGCTGTGGTGAGAGAAGTGGGTAGTCCTCTCTCTTCTGGGCAGCCTGCATCCTCTCCAAACTCAGCATCTACAACCTCACCTTATAGCCCGCATCCACATCTGAAGCACTCACTCCTTCCTGCACCCCTCTGGCACACCAAATCCTGCATCCTTGGCCCCACCACAGAACCTGCACCCCCTACAAAAGCTTATCCCCCAACCCTCTATCTACCCCAACCCCTCCCACACCCTTACGCTCTTGGACCACACTCACCACACACCATCCATGTGCAGAATGAGTTCTGTGATATGCACCAATATGGACGTTATGTGTCACACATCACCTCCATACTGGTGCACATAACAAAATGCTTTCCACGTATGGACATAAAATATTAGAGGGAACACTGGTCTTGGGCAGGCTAAGGCTTCTGTCCCTCCTCTTGGGGGTCATAGTAATTTTTGTTGGAAGAAGGGGTATCCAGTGCAATAAAGTTTGAGAACATCTGACATATCCTATAACTCAGGATATGAAAACCTGACTCACTGACTTCCTAGCAAGAAATAGGAAATTTGGCCTGGTGAGAGTGACAGGCCTAAACTATTAGTTACTTTTGAATCTAAGCATTCACTTTTTAAAAATAATTATGTTTCCAACTCTTATTAGAGTTGCAAAGATAATTTTCATAATGTGAATTGATATAATTTTGCAGACAAAATATTCCAGAACTTCTGCTGCTGTTTACAGATTTGCTAGTAGCAGAAGAATCATCATGAGTCAGTTTCATGATTTCTGTGGGCACTGGACACCACTGAAAATTATAGGAATTCTGTAAATCTACTCCACTGTTTCTTGGGAAATTATTCTGAACCAAGCTAGACACAAAAGCTTTTCATCTAAAAGATGCCAAAAAACAAGCAAAAAAGAACAGAGTAGAGGAGACCACTTTCCTCACAACACCAAGAAGGTTCAGAGAGAGAGGGGGAAAAAAGAAAGAAAAATCTTCATTTCCTGCTGGTAAGGGTCAAATTTCCAAAGACATCTACTAGTCAGACTAATACTAAAGATGAGAAGGATCGAGATAGCACGTGAACAGAAATACAAGCACTCCTGTCTTCAGTTTGGGGGTGGAAGAAAAGCTAGGGTCCTCATTAGCTCTTTGATCCTAAACTATTAAAGTCAAATATCTGATTTTGCCTTTGACTTAAATGAGCATAGGATCAAGCTGTAAGGTCATTTATTTTGGCTCGTCTGTCCTCTGTAATAGCCCCGCCCAGTAGGTTTATTCCTCTGGTAAATTTTTCAATTTCTGCCAACACACCCATACAGCCCATTGTAGGGAAAAGCACCCTGATGTTCCCAGTTTAGAGGTTTGCTGATTACTGCTGAAAGATCCAGATTATTGAAGATACAAACAACTATTTGTATGTGTTAGTGAAATAATTTCTCTTCTAAATCTAATTACCTATGAGGTTTTTTTATAATATTTTGTTCCTTTTTACATGTTTGTCAATACTAATGTAAATAAACTTCCAGTGTTCCACTTTCGTCAGAAAGGGTGTGCCTTGTAAGTAAAGGTATGTAAGGAATCACATAGGATGTAAAATCTGATCCCACAGTCACTGAAGTCAATTTATGGAATTTTGTCACTGAGTGCAGTGGCAGTAGGTCTTAGTGCAACTCTGAATCCACCTTTGATGCAGAGGAGAGAGTCAGGGAGATACATTCTGCCCAGAGGAGACAACAAAATAGAATGCTGAGAAAAAATTGTGATCCTTTTCACAATATAGATGGCCTTAGTAGGTCCTGGCACGGCGAAAGTAGTAGAGGATCTATCACTGAATACAACTTTCCCGTCCATTATGCAAAGTGGGGTGGCCTGACCCCAGACTCAAGTTACCATTCTTTCACTAGGATGGCAGGGAGAGGGGAACCTCTGTGTTGTTGGGTTTTTTCCTTGCATACATTTTCCCTTTTTAAACTTTGTTCTTCAGAGCTACTCTGTCTTCCTTTTAAGTGTTTTACTTAACTGTGCTATGCCTGTTTGGTGTACAGTAAAATACAGAGGAAAATATTTCTATCTGTTCATTTTACATTTGCTGTTAAGATACTTTAAATGAATTACTTGCCCCTTGAGGTTAGATGGGAGTGAAAAAGAGAGAGCATGAAAGGAAATTCTCATAATCTTGATACTGAAATCTTGCCAGGGGCTATTATAAGTGATAAATTAGATTGAAAAATATTTTTTAAAAACTAACATTTTTTCTTTAGTTTACTTAAGAAAAATGTAAGAAACATAAAAAAGGGTGTTGATAGCAGCACAGAATATAGATATCCCTGCAGAAAAACACCTGACCCTGGGCTCAGTCCACATGCCCATGATGCCTGATTTTTAAAAAACAACAACAAAAAAGGTGTGCACAGTTTTCCACAATTCAAAAATTATCCATCATTAATAGATTTCTTGTGCATAATTTCAGTCACCAGCACTCGTTTTTCTCAAGCAAGAATCAACTGTGTAAACTCGTACTACTTCATTTTAAGAAATATTTCATATAACCCAATATAACATGGAAAACATTTAAAATGCATTTTTTGTAACAAATCTCATAGATACATAAGCATAGATAATTAGGCATGACAGTATATAGTTAACCTAAATAATTTTGCATTCTACATACATCCCCAGATATTGGTTACTATCAGCGTGTGCGTAAGAGGGAGAGCCAGACACCCCATTGCAGGAATCACCAATTTTTTTAAACTGTTTGTATAAAGAAAGCTATGTTGTGACTATCACAAATTCCTCTTCGGAAACACTGTAATAAATTCATATATTTCTTGTTTCAAAACTATGCTCTTTTATAATAGTGATATTTTAAAACGTAATTATTATCACAGCCTATTGGGAGTAAGTAAATACTTTACATCAGTTGAGTCAGCCATCCCTCTTAATTCTATGGTTTTCAAATCAACACAACTTCATTCAGAAGTTAGGAAGAAGTTTCCCTCTGTAGGGATACTTTTTTGATCTGACAACAAAAATTTTCAGTAGAACCAGTGTCAAACATCTATTCTGGGAAAAATACCATAACAATGACAAAACCAACATTTTGCGGACCTAGGGAAGGAAAAATATCCAGTAATGTATCTTGCTCTAATGAAAAGGAACTTGAAAACATTTAATACAAAAATTCTGAAATGTATACGGCATGCCACAGCAGTAGACAAGTTTATTTTTGAATTTTAAATTATTTTAATCCATAAATATAGTCAACAAAATAATGTGTAGTGATCATCCCGTCAACGGTTTAAAAGCAATCCACCTGAAAATGCTGCACATACATAAGGTAATCCTTATATGATCAGTACAGATTTCCATTTGTTAGATGTAATGAATGAGAGATGGGATGTATTTAGATCAAATAGCACCATCTAGCAGCCCCCCATAATTTCACATAGGAGGGTAGTTATTGCTTGGTGAAAGCTCAGTTTGGCAGGCCTCACTTGTAGAATATTAAGAATATTTATACTGCACATTAAAGTAGTATTGTCTTATTGGTACAAAAGTTTGGAGGAAAAATAAAGTAGAGACAAAAAGATATAAATTTTACAGTTTCAGCATTAAGATAAAAAAAAAACAATACTTCATGATGTAAAAACTTCATGATGCAAGCCATTCAGGAAGCAAAACTAAACTAAATCTACAATCTATCATTCTGAAAGTCAGATTCATCTGAGTGTACCCTTGTAGGTTGAACAGAAAAATAATATTAGTTGGATTTTAACGTTTTGCAAAGTGGATGACACATAATAGTAAGTACCAGGCACAAAACAGCTGAAATTTTACAATTTTTCTATACAGGAAGAAAGCAATGTTTGTCCTGATAATTTAACTTTTAAAAAATATTTTTGTAAGAGAACCAACAGTTGACTAGTCTCTTTAAGTTCTGTCTCCAATCCCACGCCAGCGCTCAGCATTTATTTTCAATAATTTCCTCCGCCTTTGTACAATTCCCTATTAGGAAAGTTATACATATAGTTCCCAAAAGTCACACAATAACAGTGCTTTAAATCTCTTCAAACATCTCCCTCTCCTTTTGTCTTTCAGAAAAGATGCCTGGTCTGCTACTGCTCTAGGAAGTGTGTTTATGCCAGCCTCTGGAATTAGGAAGTGCTACTCCTCTTTAAAACGCTTGCAACAAGGAAAACTTTTAGGTGAAGGTTCAAGACAAACTGCCTGAAGAAAAACTCAGCAGTCATGCCTGAACTATCCATTTTCATGTTAAATGCAATTCTGGGTGGCGGGGGGGGGGGAGGTGCAATGTCATTAGTGCACAAGATATATACAAATAATTTTTCTTAATGGAGGTCCTCTAGCCCCCCTCAACAGATTTATCCTAAGCTTTCACAGGCTGCAACAAAGAGACTGAATGGTCCTGGTCAGAAGAACTGAAGCCAACTACTATACACTTCCTTCTCCCCCCTCCGCTGCACTTAGCGACTTAGCCCATAACACAGGGGGCTCTTCCTCCTCCTTCTGAGTAAGCACCTCCTGTCTGTGCTTCACCAATCTCAATAATGCAAGTACAGCAAACTTAAAGGGACACCATCAACTTGAAAGTCAAATTTCTGTCTCAGCATGCTGTACCTACTAGAATTGCAAGTAATATCTAACAATACCATTACTGAAGGAGGCTACCCAAGTCACTTTATTTCTCCATATTTTTCCAGTTTATTTATTTTGTGCATTTGGTTATGCTATAAATAGTCAGTTTCACTGTTTCCCCTGTACACTTAGTTTCTTCCTCTCTGAAAAGATATTTGTAAATATAATCAGGTGAACAGAAGCATATCTGTACCATTTATTTTAAAGAATGTTTTTTTAAAAGCTCAAGATATGATATTTAAAGGCGCATCTCAAAAAATGTAATATTAGTCAATTCAAGTTCTTGGTGCCCTTTAACATGTATTTTGGGAACACAGGGAAAGAGTGTCTCATTGCTTAGAACAAGAGATCCTTCCTTCTCCATCTAAATTGTCACTAGCTGCACTGATGGCACCATCCCACCAGGTATCCAGAACTATGCAAAAGCCCCCACCAAAACCATTTTAAAGTCCCTTTCTTCCTCAAACCAACAGGCCCACCTACTATCTCTATTCCTTCAACACAACCTCCTTTTTCTTCTTCTCCCCATTAATCCTTTTTCCCCACCCAAAACAATCCCACTTTCACTTCTAAAGAACAATGAGCACACACACACACACACACACAGTCCCTCCTCCTCTGCACACACTGACTGTCTGTCCTGCTCCTATGCTAGGGAGGGATGTGACTGGGAGACGGGATCAGGGCTCTGACTAGAAAGGACAGGGGGAGACACTAGGTCCTGATAAAAAGTTGAGAGCTGCGAGTTACAGGCAGCACAGGGCGCTTCGGCTTCTACCTCTCCTGCCCCCGCGGGAGCCCCATAGCGGCTCAGCCCCCGGCAGCACTGGCTAGGCTCTTTGTTACCAAAGTTAGTCCAACTCTTCCCACCGGCACAGACCCCCCTCGGGGCACGGGAGGGGGGGACCTGCCCCTCCCTGCCCTTCACCCTGCCCCTCCAAAGCCAGGGGCTCAGCCTTCGTCCGCGCTGCACCCCCGCCCCACAATGCGCGGGGCCCAGCCAGCACCCGCCTTTCACCCCGCCACGGGCGAGGGGGTTCAGGAGCTTCCTGTCCCACCGCCCCGCCAAGCGCGGGGAACTCGGACACTCCTGTCTCCGCCACCCGCGGCTCACATACGCCCCGGCCCCGCTGCCCCCCGAGGGGGTGGTGCACCCAACTCCTAACCCTCGGGTCCTGCGCACCCCAACCCTGGCGCCCCACTCCGGCTCCCGCCGGCTCCGACAGCGTGCGCGCGGCCCCTCTCCGGCGAGCAGGAAAGTTACTTTGGGCAGGGTCTGTGCGGGTGTGTGCGCCCCCCGCCCAGTCCGGCTGTGCGGTCCGGCGGGCTGTACTCACTTCTCCCTGGCCTGGCTGTCGGACGGGACGCTGCTGTTGCTCTTGCCTTTGCCGTACATGCCTGCAGAGAGCTCCGACTGTCACGCACCTGTCAACCCATCACAGCCTCCCCGGGAACAGCCCCGTCACCATGGAGACGCTGCCACACACACACCCCATTGGCCCGCTGCACGTTCCGGCACGCCTTCCACACAGTGACTGACAGGCGGACACCAGGACAGGCTGCTCTCTCCTCCTCCCCGCTTCCCCCACCCCTCGGCTCCTCCTCCCCCTCCCCTCTCGCGCTCTCCCTTCCCCGGCGCAAGGGGGAATTTGAAACGGTTCTAGAAGGATTTTAAACAACTGGCTGTTCTGTGCGCTCGGCACCCCCCCGCCGCCGCTGCCGGAGAGGGAGAACGCTGGGGAGAGAGGGAAAGTGCGGACTGGACTCCGCAGCCAGCGGCACCCGGCAGCTTCGGGCCCCTTGTCGCCCTGCCCGCGGCACGGGCCGCTTCAGGCCGCTTTGCCCCCGGCCATGTGATCAGCCGGCGGCAGCCCTGGGTGCCCCGTCCCTTCCTCCACCGCCCTGCCGCCCACAGACCGCGCCGCACCCCGGCCCTGATGGTCAGCGGGGGAGTGAGGCCCCGAGGCAGACTCAACTTCCCCCACATCCAGCCCCAGTGCAGCCAGTCTCAGACCCCTCCCGCACACTGCGCAGCCCCCAGCTCGCCTCAGCCCACCCCGCCCCCCGCTGCTCGGCTCCCACCACAGCCTGTCTCAGCGCCCCCCCCCCCGAGCCTCCCCCAACACACAGCGCAGCCCCCCAGCTAGTCTCGCCCCCCCGCTGCTCAGCTCCCCCTGTTAACCCCCCCACTGCTCAGCCCCCACCACAGCCAGTCTCATCCCCCTGCTGCTCAGCTTCCCCAGATCAGCCCTCCACTGCTCAGCCCCCCCAGCTAGCCTCACCCCCCCCATGCTGCTCAGCTCCCCCCAGATGAGCCCTCACTGCTCAGCCCCCCCAGCTAGCCTCACCCCCCCAGCTAGCCTCACCCCCCCCATGCTGCTCAGCTCCCCCCAGATGAGCCCTCACTGCTCAGCCCCCCCCAGCTAGCCTCACCCCCCCCATGCTGCTCAGCTTCCCCAGATAGCCCTCCACTGCTCAGCCCCCCCAGCTAGCCTCACCCCCCCCATGCTGCTCAGCTCCCCCCAGATGAGCCCTCCACTGCTCAGCCCCCCAGCTAGCCTCACCCCCCCCATGCTGCTCAGCTCCCCCCAGATGAGCCCTCCACTGCTCAACCCCCCCAGCTAGCCTCACCCCCCCCATGCTGCTCAGCTCCCCCCAGATGAGCCCTCACTGCTCAGCCCCACTACAGCCAGTCTCAGCCCCCACAATGCTTAGCTCCCACACATGCAGTGCAGCCCTCCACCCCAGGCTAGCCTCACTCCTCCCACTGCCCAGCTCCCCCAGATCAGCCCCCCACTTCTCAGGCCCCACCACAACCAGTCTCAGCCCCCCCCATTGCTCAGTCCCCCCCCCACACACAGTGTAGCCCCCCCAGCTAACTTCAGCCCCTCCGATGCTCAGCTTTTCCAGATCAGATCCCCACTGCTCAGCCCCCACCACAGCCAGTCTCAGTCCCCCCCCCATTGTTCAGCCCCCTACACATCGTGCAGCCCCCCAGGCTAGCCTCAGTCCTGCTTCCCTGCTGCTCAGCTCCCCCAGATCAGCTCCCACTGCTCAGCCCCCAGCACAGCCAGTCTCAGCCCCTCTACTGCTCAGCTCTACACACACAGCGCAGACCCTCCGCTGCTCAGCTCCCCCAGATCAGGCCCCCTGTTGCTCAGCCCACCCCCCCCCCCCCGGCCGCTACCTTCCCCGCCAGCCCCCAGCACAGGCTGGCTCAGCCTCCCTTCCTCCCACCCTTCTCAGTGACTAGCATAACCAGCCTCACCCCCCTTACTTCCCCCCACCCACTGCTCTGCCACCAGCATGACCAGCCTCAGACCCCTACCTCTTCCAAAACTTTTTTTAAGCACTTTACTATTACAACTGTGGATAGTCTTCTTCTGGGATCTGGTTCATGATTTTTCATATTTGGGGTTGGCAATACTGTATTACCTATGGAGCGTGTTTGATAGATATGAACAACAGTCTAGCCCTGCCCTGCCTGTGGAGAGCAGCAGCAACTGTAACCCCCTCTTCCTATTATACAAATTATACAAAGAAAGGGTCTCAACACACAATTTATTGTGAACCAAAACTGAAGGATTTAGAACAGTTTTGGTAATCCCCATATAAATAATATTAAGAGATATTATGTACTTTTTAAAGTATACCAGGGACATCATTTTCAAAGGAAAATATTATTATTATTATTATTATTATTATTATTGTCTTATAGTAGCACCCAGAATTTTCAGTCAGAATTGGGGCCCCATTGTGCTTAAGAACACAAGCAATCATACCGGGTTTCACTGTGGCTGTTGCCAGATGCTTTACAGGAATTGAGCAGAACAGGGCAATTTATCAAATGATCCATCCCCTTTCATTCAGTCCAGCTACTAACAGCCAGAGGTTTAGGAGCACCCAGAATGTGGGGTAGGTTGTGTTTTTGGCCTTCACGGTTAATAGCCATTGATAGACTTATCCTCCATGAACTTAATTCTTTTTTTAACCCAGTTATATTTTTGTTCTTCACAACACCCCTGGCAACCATGGCTAGAAGTTGGGGTGCTGCTGCACCCCTTGGCTTGGTTTCTATGATATGCAGGATTTACTGTTTGAGTCAATGACTCTCAGCACCTCCACTGTACCAATTGTTCCAAAACTCCTGCTGGCAACAAGTTCCACAGATAGACTGTGTATTATGTGAAGAAGTACTTCCTGCTGTTCAATTTAATCCTGCTGCCTATTAATTTCATTGAGTGCCCCCTAGTTCTTCGTTATGTAAAGGGGTAAATAACACTTATTAACTTTCTCCACACCATTCATGATTTTATAGATGCATATCGTATCCCTCCCACCCCCGTTGTATCTTTTCGAAGCTGAACAGTCCCGGTCTTTTTAATCTCATCATATGAAAGCTGTTCCATACCCCTAATAATTTTTGTTGCTCTTATCTGTCCTTATCTGTCCTTTTCCCCACTCTCATACATGTTTGATTTTTTTTAATATGGGACAACCAGGTGGGCCCAAGGTTTGGGCATAGCATACATTTATATAGTGTCATTATGATATTTTCTCTTATTATCCAGCTGTTTTCTAATGGTTCCTAGCATTGTTAGCTTTTTTGACTGGTGCTGCATATTGAGCAGATGTGTTCAGAGAACTATCCACAGTGACTCTAAAATATATTTCTTGGGTGGTAACTGCTAATTTAGACCCTCTCATTTTGCATGAATAGTTGGGATTATGTTTTCCAATGTGCACTACCTTGCATTTGATCTGCCATTTTCTTGGTCTATCACCCAGTTTGTGAGGTTCCTTTATAATTCTTCACAGTCTGTTTTGGACTTAACTATTTTGAGTAACTTTGTACTATCTCCAAACTTTACCACCTCACTCTATATGTCCCTGTTGCCAGATCATTTATAAATATGTTGATATTGCAGATCCCAATACAGATTTTTCAGGGAACTCACTATTTATTTCTCGCCACTCTGAATACTGAATATTTATTCCTACCTTTTGCTTTCTATTTTTTAACTAAACTTTGAGAGGACCTTCTTTTTTTCCCATTACAGCTTACTTTGAACACTGGTGTCTCGACTTTCCCAGGGCTTATGCTCCTTTCTATTTTCCTCACTAAGATTTGATTTCCAGTTTTTGAAAGATGTCTTTTGTCTGTAACTGCCTCTTTTCTTTGTTGTTTAGACATGGTCAGTATTTTTGGCCATCTTATTTTTTATATGGAAAATATGTACATATAGTTTTAGCTTCTATTATGGTGGGGGGTTTTTTTAGTTTCCCTGCAGCTTGCAGGCATTTCACTCTTGTGATTGTTTCTTTTAATTTCCATTTACCAAATCTTGTTTTTGAGTACTCCCCTTTTTGAAGTTAAATATTACTATAGTGAGTTTCTTTGAGTATTTCTCCCCGACAGGGATGTTACATTTAATTTCATTATGGTAGCTATTATTGAGTGGTAGTGCCTGGCACTTTACAAGTATAGGTCCTGATCTTACAGACAGTAATGCAGATGCACACCATTCTCAACTTCAATATATAAGTGAAGAGTGAGAAACAAAGGGACTTTATTATGCTCCCTTATTCATACTAAATAATATTTAAATGTGCTCTATCACCATGAATACAGGTGGCAGAAGCAGAAAACAGGCAAGGAGAAAAGACAGAAAGAACATAAGGGCTAACATAGACAAGAAAAAATAATCCCAAGTATTGTTCTCCTGTAAATCTCTGATTGTCCTATTTGAATTATTGTGCTAAAGCAATTATGTGTGACCAGTCAAAATATTCACTATTTACCAAGGGGTAAGTTTATACTTAAACCACTGCAGCAGCACTGCCATAGTACTTCGGCCTAGACGCTATCTAAACCAACAGGAAGGGTTCTCTAAATAATCCAGCTCCCTGAGAAATGGTAGTTATGTTAACAGAAGAATTCTTCTGTTCTAGCACTGCCTACACCAGGAATTAGGTTGGCATAACTATGACATCTGCAGGGGAGTGAATTCTTCACACTCCTGAGAGATATAGCTAAGCTGATGTAAGTTCTCGGTGTAGACCAGCCCCTTATGGTTTTATAGTGCCACCCAACACCATAGTATATCTACACATTTTAAAACCTGTGGCAGTGATTTTCAGAGCCCAGGTCTACAGACTCAGGATTCTGCCATGATGCTAAAAACAGCTGTGTAGGTGTGGTATGGGCTGGAGCTTGGGCTCTGAAGCCCTTCCCTGTTCCTGGACTTCAAATGTCTACACTCTCATTTTTGTGCTCTGAGACTTGCTGCTTAAAAATACTGGGTAGGCATACCTTGAATGCCTTTCATGTGAAACAGATAACAATAATCATGTTTCTACCAAACTTTATGGAATGTTTGACTCTTCTCTATATTCAAAGAGGGGAAAGTTTTGGGGTACATTAAGGTGTCTGTCGATTGGTAGGATGATGTCTGTGTCTAGTTTAGAGATTTTGTTTTGGGATGGTGGTGGTTGGGCAGAAGGGTGTCACTGTCAGTGTTACTCTTGCATTGGTAGAAAGGCTTTTACAAAGAGAAAAGATGTTAGTGTTTTTTTAAGGATGATTAGACTGTGGAACCACCTAATTTCCTTAGGAAATTGGTTCCATAGCCAGATTTCCTCAGTTGAGAAAGCTGAGTCCCCAGCTTTCCCATTTTACATCCCAGGCACTGTGCAAATATCTCAGCAGTTCATAGATAGAAATTTGGCATTTAATGTAGTTGAAGCTATCCATTGAAGTGGGCTGAACTATGAAAAGGTGACAATGAACAACTAAGAATAAGCAAATAAGTAGGGCACCAATAACTTTTTTGTTGTTGGTCCCCCAAAATTGTAAGGGTCATTCTTCTGGACCCTCTCCACCTATGTCTAATAATGAAATTCAGAAGGTACGTTCAGAACTCTACTTTGAGATCTTCTAGTGAAAGGTATTTATACTTAATTATGGTGTATGAAAAGAACCCAAATACTTGTAGGAGTTTGAAATTTGCCAAGTTAACACCACAATTGCCTTCACAAGAATGTTATCATTTTGCCTTACATGTTATCAATACAATGCAAACAAAACATTCTTCTTAAATGGATACAAAAGTTTGTTTAGTAAACAGATAAATTAACATGAAAACATCCAAACACTCTTACGAAGTTTTGTGTCATTAGTCCTCTTTAAAAAGTATTTACAAATGTACATAAAATATACCTATGTCCTTGCTCAAACATTGTTCATTGCAACAGCATTGCATGTCATGGGGACACTATTGTAGTTAATGAGATTTGAAACACATATACTGCGACAAATTAAGATCCTAATATAAAAAAGGAAGATCTATTGTTTTTGTTTAAAGGGAGAGGGTACTTTAAAGCCTCTTAGTCCAAAACTGGAAAGGAATTCACAATGTATTTTTAGAGTGTTATAAAAAAATCTCTTACATAATGCTGATTAATTCTTAGGTTTGAAGGAAGAGCACCAGGCTTTGTGTGTCAGAGTGTTGACCAGCTGAACCACAGGGGGGGATGGTTTCAGTTGGATTTTTATTTATTTATTTATTTTTACTTCTACACATAGAATGCTGCAGTTATTCAACTATTTACAGGATTTAGCTTTTGTTTGGGCAGCTATCAATATTTTTTTCTGTTTCTGGAATCTGAATCCAATGCTTGGAAGTCTTTATCATTTTAAAACATATGTTACATTATATCACCCTGCCTGAGATATAGGATAGCTGCAAACCATTTCTTTCTTTTTCTTTTCTTTTACTGCAGCTAGTTATGTTATGGAGTAACGTTAAGAATGTCTGCAGTGGCACATTACCAGTGCAGCTTTGTCACAATGGCTGTTACTTATGTAGAGCCACTACTGCTCCACTTTCTTTATATGTTTATTAGAGTGCTGTGAATAATCAATTTAAAGTTCTTTTCATTTTGTGCCTTTTTAAAAACCCTAACTAAATGGCTGAGTTCAGACAACATTCTCTTCCAAGACATTATATTTCAATAGATCAGTCATTAAATGACATTTCTTTATTTTAAATCCCAGTTATACCTATGTAGTTTTCAAGTGCAGCTGGAATGAATTTTGGGCTAGTTATCACATTTTAGAAATAAGCATCATAAGGAAGAATAGATTAGGCTTGTTCTTTTTTAAAAAGACATTTTAGTGTTAGGTTAGCCTTGGGACCCCAAGAGTTTCTCCTCCTTTTTTAACGGGTTTCATCTCTCCATGACATTTCTAACTAGGGACCTGATTCTGCAATTGTTAATGACCAGAGCAATCACATGAATGAGGACTGCTTGCCTGAATAAGGGTGGGCTTAGCTCATCATTAGAGGCAGTACAAGGAGCAGAAAAAGCAAAAGAAATGCTCCTGATTGTTGCTATCTTCCAATGGGAAAGAAATCAATGGCTGGTGGGAAAGGCTCAACTGCAGTAAGTGTGGAAGGAGTGAGAGAAGGCTCATTGCCTCCCGGCTTAATGGCTGACCTAATGGCATCAGAACTCCTTTCCCCCTTATCCTACAGACGAGCTCACTCTATCACCCCCCAATTTCTTTTATGAGTGTTTCTGCAGTCCCATGGGAGAAGTTCCCACCACTGGAGGTTTATTCCCTACAGGTGGCTAGTACTGCACAAGGTTGCTTGATTGGCCCCCGATCCTGATGATAGAGGGCCTAGTCTTGTGAGGTTCTGACCATTCATATTAAAAAGATATTCAGGGGCATTCAGCATCTTTAAGGATTGGATCCAATGAGCTAGATTGTGCTTTTATGACACAGTCCACATCCATCCATGCAGAGAAGGCAGACCACTGATGCACCTTGCTCTCTTCTCCTTGCTGGTCCTTATTTGCAGGTTTTTGCATGAAATCTGGTTATAGTCCTGCTCCTCCTTTCACCTTTTGGCTTCTCCAAAGAACACAATTATGCATGGCCTTTACATGGGACATTCAAAGGGAAATAAAAACTCTTTGCACACCCCTCTGACATTGTTCACCAATGTGAGGATCGCACAGAAGCTTTCTCACAGTTAGCATGTCTTAGCAGAAGTCAAGACACTTAATATTAGAAATAACTTTAAAAAAAAATCAGACCAAGATTAACTTATTACTCCTGGCACAGTGTAGGCCAGTGTGAATGCATAACACCTGTGATCAAATCACTATTCCGGATTCATGTTTGCTTCCAGGTGCAAATCAAAGCATTGAAGATGCTCTTCAGAGCCTTGTGTGACAATGGGACTTTGTCCATGATTTATAGTTCATGACAAAGAGAACGCAAATTAAACTACCTGCTCATATATTTTAACAATAGGCCTGACTTGAAACTAGATAGAGCCAGATAACCTAGTTTGTGAAAAGTGGTATCCGTGCTAGGTTGTTAAGCATTTGAAAGACACCTATTAATTATTATTATTGCCTCAATGGTCTATCTTCCAAAGAATGCAAGACTCCAGTGTGTGAGTAGGCAACTGAAGAAAAATGGCTTGGAAAGTGGGGAAAACTGTCCTAATGGTGTGTGGGGGTGAGGGGGAGGGGACATTTCCAGAATTGGAGACTTAGTTGGGCCCCAATACTGCAAGAAACTCCATCTGGGCAGAACCAGCAAAGGCACTCTTTGCAGGTGCAGGGGTCCACCCACGTGGACATTACAGCTCCAGAAGCTTGATCTGATTCAACTAGCATCATGTATAGAAACAAATACTTGTGTCAGAACAGTATATATTTTTTTATTTGTTATGCACAAAATTCAGCACTGTTTCATGAAAACCAGATCATCTCATTATGTAGCAGCTGATAATTTACGAGTTGGTCTGATACAAGCAGACTGCTAACATCAAGAATCTTAGCTATCATAATAGCCACTTGTTTGTTTTGTCTTTAAAATTAATCAAAATGTGGTACTGATGAGATTATATATGATGGGATGTATGTTAGGTGTGTTGGAGAGCATAATTTGGTCTTTAGCCAGTATGGAATCATTACTAGGACAACGAATCTCTTCAGCATCCTCAACATTTTAAAATTTATTAATCTCTATTTTTTAAAAATATGCTAACACAAGCAAAAGCACTCAAACTGAGGATCTGGAATATAAATGGCCACAGCTATCATACTGTGACAGCTTTGGTAAACCTTTACATAGTTTTATAAAACAAATACCAGGTGATGTTCTATTCCCTGGGTAGCTTTTTACCATTAGATGTTCATACTTAATATAAGAGAGGAACAAAATGGTTTTATCTATCCACATATTTACTTAGCACATATCAGTGAATTAAATATCATCCCAGTGGTAGGCCACACCAGCCATGCTATGTCAACATGTTCAAACATACATTAGCTCTGTGGGACTTTCCTGTCCTTCTGGATGTAACAAAAACTATAATAACCTGTGGAAGATCATTTCAGTCAGCATTATGGGCTTAATCTTCTAAGCTGCTGAGTTCCCTTGACCTCCAATGAACGGAGTGGGAGGGGGTGAGGAAATTTAGTATCTCACAGGGCTCAGGCCTACCTTCTGGAAAGCGCAGAGTATATAAAAAGTAACCCTGGACATCTGCATGTTTGCTTCTCATGGTTTAAAAAACTAATTTGAGTGTTTCACACAGTTAAAAATGGAAATACTGACAACTAACTATAATTTCACCCCATATCATATTTTGAGTTTCAAGGCTCAGGAAAAGGATGGTCATAACTAAAAATCATATGGTTTATTCCAAATGGAAGTTGTGCCAGATCTGACTGATGATTTATTGGTTTACTTTTAACAGCAGTGTTTAAAAGTAAAAACAGAGCAAAAACTTGATTTAGTCAGGAATCAGCTTATATATTAAAGTACATTTAAAAACTTGTATTTAAGCATATGATGTCTTCTCTGACTGAAGCATACAATAGATCTGCAGAGCCAATCAGAATGCAACAAAATAAGCAATAGCGTTTGAGAATTACAGGAAGGACTGATTTGAATCAAACCAATTTCAAGCACTGATTTTAATAATGATTTAAATCAGCAAGCAGGGAATTTTGATTAAAATCATCAATTTTAATCTTGTTTTGCATTTGTACTTTGCAGTTACTTTCCTAAGGAAAGGCTGATTCTAATTGCTTAATAACCATTAAAACATGCTCAAAAGCTTCAGAGGGGTAACTGAGTTAGTCTGTAACAGGAAAAACTTAAAAAACAACAAATAGTCTGGTAGCACTTTAAAGACTAACAAAACATTAAAACATGTTGATTTATAACAAAATATAGCCCTTACATTAAATGTGGAGCTTCTTTTTGTTAACGAGGATATACTATATCAGTATACATTTATTTAACCAATTACATAGCATAATTTATTCAGATCATTAATATTTACATTTTTATTATGTTTGAAAATGGTGAATGAAACATATTTTTAGTAGATGGTGAATCACTGTTTACTTGTGATTTGTATCAAGTTCTATATGGAAATGAAAAATTAGTTAAAAATGCACAGACACAGGACCAATTGTTTATGGTCACCATTGTCCTTCAAGATGTTAGAACTAATAGAGATCATTCTCTTACACCTAGGCTACATCTAGACTGCAAGCCTTTTTCGAAAGAGTCTTCTTCAAAAGATACTTTCGAAAAAGCCTCTTTCGAAAAAGAGCGTCTAGAGTACAACCAGTACTTTCGAAAAAGCAAGCTGCTTTTTCGAAAGAGAGCACCCAGTTAGTCTGGATGCTCCCTTTCGAAAAAGCACAGTTTGCATTACATAGCGCCTTTTTTCAAAAGAGTATTTTCGAAAAAAGGCGTTATTCCTCATAAATTGAGGTTTACAGCGATTGAAAAAACTGCCGTGTTCTTTTGATTTACTTTTGAAAGAACACGGCTGCAGTCTAGACACAGGTGAAGTTTTTTTGAAAAAAGGCTACTTTTTTCGAAAAAACCCTGCAGTCTAGACACACCCCTGGATTGTATGTATAGATTGGAAGAGGAAAAACAAACTTTCCTGCATTTTCAGCTCCCAACTGGTTTCTTAACTTTGCATGGTCTACTCATAGAACTGAACTAGTTCTCATTAATCACTCCACAGCCCTTACCTTTTTTAGCTCATGGGATTAACTGGGAGACTAATAAACATTAAATAGCAAAGCTTGGAAAGCCTTGTCAACATTGCAATTCTGCACAATAAAAACAAGCATGCCAGGGGACCCACTTACAACATAGTGATCATATGAGCCATATAACTAGTTCATGTACAAACATGGTGCCAAAAGCACTGAAGAGGCCCAAGGCCCCTGGTTCTTTAATACGTTGTGTGACAGAGTCACGTCAGAAGGTTACAAAAAGTAGTCCTATTGGAGTTTGGAAGATGGGTGGGCATAAGCCCATCCACGTCTAAAGAACTTCCCCCCACCCCCCAGAACCCAAAACACCAAATGATTATGGGGGACAAATTAAGAAAAAACAGATGGGTGTGGTGGTCATAGGGCTAAAATGAGGGAACTGGATGGGGACACTGAGCAGAGAACTCCGGACTGCATCAACTGCCCTCGAAGGCCTCGAGAGAGCCAGCAGATGCCACCCAGTGGAACTCTGACTGGATGCACGAACAGATACAGAAATGGAAATAAGCCCCACAGTCACAGGCCCCTCCTTCAGCTAACCTCTGCTCCCTGGTTTTACAAATGACCATTTTGGCCATAGCCAGGAGGAAGCTGATGAGGAGGTTCTGCAACTTTGTGGGGCCACGGATGGGGTGTGCATAAACTAATAGATGAGGGGAGAAGTGTAGCCTGAACCTCAACAAGAGGAGTAGGGGTAAGAGGAGTCAGGGGATCAGGAAAAGGAGTAGGAGATGGAAGCGAAACAGGAGGAGAAGTGGAAAATTTGGATGGGATGAGCAGAGAACGGGTAGGACGGGCTGGGAGTGGAAACAGGCTCAGCAACCTCAGTGGAAGAGGCGTCAGAATACAGTGCCTCCTTGCAGGGTAGGGTATTTGTAGCAGTGGTAGGGGAAAGTAGTGTTTCCCCAGTGCCTGGCCTCAGTGCCACAGGGAGTGCAACACCAGAGGCCCCAGTGCTGGGGGTGATGGGCTAAGTTTCCTGTAAGCTGTTTTTTGAGCTACACTCAGAAGTTCAAAGCTCCCACTCAGGCAGGGAGCTCAGCTGACCAGCAGAAGGCAGGGTATCATCTCACTAAGCAAGCAGCTAAATGGAGCGGCTCCATGTTTCAAACAGAACAGCTCCCAGAGCAGGTAAACAAGGGAGACAATGAGTGGCTGGGGGGAGGTGGAGTAGGATGGGGAAGGAAGATAGGGAGGGAGTAATTGGCTGAGGCAGAGTCAGAAGGGATGGGAGTTTGGAGAGTCCCGTCTCTGCGAGGAGAGAGAGGCAGGAACTCAGCACTCTCAAGCCTCCTATGAAGGGGGAGATAAGAGGCTGACTGCATGGCATAGGCGGGGGAAAGAAGGGGTGGGTGGGTGCTGGCAGAGGGGAGTTTGTGCTGAGAGGTGGGGGAGGTGTGGATATTTTGTGCTTTAGCTGGGAGTTAGGACAGGACAGACTGCTGGTGCCTGCTAGTTTGAGAAGCAGGATTTTATCCTAGATTGCGCAGAGTAGGTGGGGGAAAGAGGGTGGATGGACATTGGCATCTGTGCAGTGAGGCAGGTGTAGGGGGAGTTTATCTGGAGTGTCGCTGACTCATTTGCTGCAGTCCTCTATGTCTGACTGGGTTGGAAGGAGAGAGGGAAGCAGGCTGCATGGGGTGGGTGTGTGCCAGGACATTTGAATAATTACATTTCAGACAAAGTTTATAGAGGTGTCAATAGCTTAAGGTAAGAAAGAAAAAGATTCTTTTAACAGTTTTTTTGAGTGCTGCAGATATCTAAAACTCTGATCTTAATGATTTTTTTAAAATCCTATTTACTAGTTAATATATGATTATATATTTGATTTCATATTAAATATTGTAAGCATTACTCCTTATTAACTATCTCTTGTTTTAATATATTTTCTTCCACACATATGGACTCTTTAAAATGTACGAGTGTGTGCATGTGTTTTGTTTGTATTGGTGGTGCACATCCACACACTACCTCAATATTGGTGTTGCACATAAGAAATTTCAATCCTCCCAAAAGAAAATTCAGCCTGCCCAATGATACAAAATGTTAGAGGGGACAATGGTTACAGGAAATAACAGGAACTCCCGCCCACTAGAAGCACCCAGAGCTCAGTGGCCATCGGTGAAGTGCTGCTCACAGCTGGGCAGGTGATTGTACCCTGGGGCAACTTGGAGGCAGGGAGAAGGGAGGATTATGGGTCAGAGGGTCAAGGAGAGAGCAGCTGTTGTCTCTCCAGGATGAGAAGCTCCCTCTCTGAGGCAGCTGGGGTCAAACCTAGGGCCTCAATGTCCTGGGAGAGGAAGGAGAGTCCACCGCCCACCACCATATGGTCGCTTTTGATGGTGGCACTGTCATTGGTTGTCTCCACACAGGTGGAGGGCACAGAAGTGGGGGTAGAGGGAGCATCCTCCATGGCCTCCCCCTGTAAGGGTATTGGGAGGGAGGTGTTCACCCCCTCCACAACTACTGCAGTCACCTCAGCTGTCCCCCAGCACTGTGAAGTGTCAGGGGGTTCAAAAGAAGATCCAGCTCTAGCATCCACCCCCAGACGAATGAGGAGGGTATCCTTTCCCTCATCAGGCAGTGTGGAGTGCCAGGCCCGCTTGCAGTGCCTCCCCATGGAAGTCTGCCAGCCCTCCAAAGTGTCAATGTGTAGTCAACTATACTATTAACCGAGAAGTCTAGGCTTATTGGTTAATCTTGTTAGCTACATGCATTTCCTACTCACATTTCCTGTATCAGTGGCAGTGGGGGTGAGAGAACAGGAGCCTGTGTTGGGGGAGGAGCTGGCTTAAAATCTTGTTCCCCCCAGCACTGGCTCTGCAGTGCTGCCTCCCGCCCTCCCTCCCCCTGCACTGCTGCCTCTAATAGAGGCAGCACAAATGCGGGGGAGGAGGGAAGGGGAGGCTGCTGCGAAGCAGCCTCTGTCTGCGGCAGGCCCGAGCTCCCCATGGACAGAGGCTAGTTCCTGGCAGCAGCCCCTGTCTTTGGGGAGTCTGAGTTCCCTGAGGACAGAGGTTGGGAGCACAGAGTGGTGGGGGTTCCCCAGAAGTGGGGCCAGAGCTCACTGGTTGCCAGTCCCTTGCTCGAGGGGCGGGGGGGAGGCTATAGAATTGTTGAGTAACTGATAGGAATTCATGAGGTTATTTGACTATTCAATTAACTTATGTCTAACATCCCTAGTCAGAAGCTAGCTTCTTCATGCTTGTAAAGGATGGCCTCACTATCCCTAACAAGGCCAAGGTAGCATTCTGCATGCTTGTGTGTGACTTGTAGGCTGTTGACCAATGCTGGTCTTGGGCTGGTGGTGGTTGAGCGTGTAGAAGTCTGCATGTCTCTCGACTACACTGCTCGCAGATCTCAGAGGGGACGGGTTCCCTCCTAGAAGTATGCACAGGAAAAAATGTGCCTTGGAGGTGATGATGAGGAGGAAGGATTAGATTTTCTTTAAGGGCAGCACTTACAAATAAGACCCTTTTGGTCCTAGAATCTGTAGCAGCACTAGTAGATATCAGTTTCAGGGTTAGACCTGGTTCAACAGAACCCTCCTTGCTGAAGGCCAGAGTTAATGCCTGTGGGAGCCCCTTCAGAACTAAGAACAGTGCCAGCTGAGTCTGCTGCATCAAAGTGTGCTGCTTTTCTCCATCTCTCACTGCCAGGCAGGGTGTGGAAGGTTTATTTATCTCCCAATGATTTGTGTGCCAGTCCTAGCAGGAGGACACTAAGCTCCTTCTTGGGTTGCTGTTTTGGTGCTCAGAAAAGTCTCTTTTAGTTCTCAGCTTCAATGCCTGAGGTGCTGGCATTGACTTTGGCAACAAAACTGAGGTCAGCTTTCATCCCAGTGCTAGTAATGTGCTGATATCAATGCCGGTGTTGGCACGAGATCTTTGTTTGGTGCCAGTTTCTCCATGGTGGTCTTAGGAGTCATACCTCTCTTTGATGGGGTGCTAGATAATTCAAGCTTATCTATTAGAAGGATTTCAGAGCTCATTTCCTCAGAATCTAATGAGTCCTTCACGGATAGTTCCAGAAGTTGGAGCTTCAGCCTCACATCTTGAGACTTGTGAGACCTCACAGAGAATGGTAAGCATATTGAGCATCTTTTGGAACATGGGATTCCAAAGAAGCACCTACTATGTCCATCTCAGAACGTACCAAGCTTGAAGACTGCAGGTTTTGAATCTGCCAATAAAGAAACCATATATGGGGAAAAAGGTGTCAGACAGGAGAATTTTGATCAATCACTTGATCAGTTTGTGGTGGTCAAAACAAAAGATCAAAAGTGATTCTGAATATTCACAAAAGTTTGGATTTCAAAGGAGTTTAGCCTAGCTAAAAAATAGCTGGTCAGACACAAGCCAGGTTCTGTCTCAGTGTCTCATATGATAAGAAGGAGCTGGGGGAAAATTGTGAAAGGTTTATGTCTTTTCAGGGGAACATGTCTAGGCACAGGGCAAGTGGATAACCAAAATCCAGTCTTGCAAGCCCAAGGTGCAGTGGAATTTACCACTGACAAATACGCAAAGGAGTAGTAATGTTAATATAGAAATATGGTTTTGGGATTTATGTTTTGGTTTGTTTCTGCAGCAGTATATTTGTTTTGTAAGACAGAGCGTCTTGCAGGAACGAGACTGCTACTTGTATACTTTGACATTTCCATTTATAACTGTCTAACCAAGTTCATTTTCAGTAATTTTTTGTTCATCTGGTATGGAAAAAATAAAAAAAGGAGATTAACATCAGTGTACATATTATGTGTTCGAAAGCCTGGCAAATTCTTCAGGGTCTGCTGTGGGTCAGATTTCATGAAATAGCAGTAAAAATTCCTTTTTTACCCTTGTCTCCATGTGTTCTGAGGAGGATTGTAAGGTTTGAATTATTAAGTAATCACCAAGAACTCCCCATTTCATGAGCTTGCAGCTGAGAAATGGACAGTTTAATATTAGAGGAAACAACAAACTCCATCTCCTTTTTCTCATCGTCCACACTACGTCATTTTCTTCTGTAGAACCCCAATACTTTACTTGCTTTCATGCAAGTACAGGGCAGATCACAATGCAAGATGAGGCCTAATTTTTAAAAATCTTGTTTATTGAGTTTTGTAAGATTAAGAACATTACTGTATGTAACTTCAAAGCAGGAAAATAGAGTTCATTAGTGTATTTGCAATTAGTTTTTAAACAACAAAACATGCATTTAATGCATCCGCAGACTTGCCTTATAAAATGTGTTCTCATTACCATGGCAGGGTAAGGTACGGAAATGATCACTTCTAGTTCCTAAAGAGGAAAATATATCAAGAGCATTTATTAAAAATAATTAGATACAAATTATAGTAATCTAGTAGAAATAAACTGTAGCCTCAAAGATAAAATTAGCCTAGTAGCAATAATATGGAGCACCTTCTTATTCTGTATATACAAAATCAATGTATCTAATGATTCCATTAACGTCTATCATTTAATGTGGTACCCATAAAGACTACTCAGAAATATTCTCTACATTTGTATTCACCTTTAATTCTGTTATAGGTTTTACTCCCAAACAATACCAGAAGAAATTAAAGTTAACTGACATTCAAAGTTTAATACATTGCAAGTCATATTCATACCCATCTGCTGAAAATCCAATATGATGGCTGAGACGACAGTCCTGAAAAAAGGTGCTAAAGCACAACCCGCTCCCAAATGAACAAAGGGTTAATTCTTGCTAAGCTCTGCACCTCTCCTTTCTTGCACAGGTGCTAGGGAAGCACTATAAATTGTGTGCTTAGAGACTGCCTATAAGAAAGATCATGGGACTGAGCTGAACCCGAGGCAAGGGAAGCTTTTATTTCTCCACTTCTGATTATGTTAACTTGTTTTCATTTCTGGGTATAAATGTTATCTTTGAATAAAACCTCTGCTGACTTTCTGTGGTGTGTTTTCTGATAAGCCAGTTGTTATATGTAAGTCTAGTAGTATCATATGGGGCATGTCTACACAGCAGCATTATTTTGAAATAACAGTGAGCATCTACACAGCAAGCCTGTTATTTCAAAATAATATCGAAATAACGGCTGCCATATTCCAAAATCCATAACCCTCATTTTATGAGAAATAATGCTTATTTTGAAATAGCAATGTCAAAATAGGGTATGTGTAGCCAGACCAGCTAGAGTTATTTCAGAATAAGTGGCCTCCAGGGCTTCCCACAGATGCCCTGCTAGCCACTCTGTCCATACTCATCAGATTCTATATTTCCCTTTCCCTGCAGCCAGGGGAAAGGGCTTGTGGCGCAATACAGGTCCTGCCAGCACTGTGCCACATTGCAGTAGCCTTCACAGCTTTTGCTGCCACCATGAGCCACACCCATGCTCCATCCGAGCCCTCCATGGCTGCAGCCGAGCAGGAAGCCAGCTCTCAGGACCCTGCCCAGGGATGAAAGAGGCATGCTTCTTTCTGGTCTGGTGTGGAGATCCTGGAGGCCACTTATTCTGAAATAACTCTAGCTGGTCTGGCTACACATACCCTATTTTGACATTGCTATTTCGAAATAAGCATTATTTCTCATAAAATGAGGGTTATGGATTTTGGAATATGGCAGCCGTTATTTCGATATTATTTTGAAATAACAGGCTTGCTGTGTAGATGCTCACTGTTATTTCGAAATAATGCTGCTGTGTAGACATGCCCCATATGATATTACTAGACTTACTAGACTCTCCTCCCTGCTCCTTCTGCCCCTTCCACTTCCCTCTCCCCTCCTAGCATCTTTCCCCAGTCCCTTCCCAGTTACATTTACCCCAATTAAACAAAACCAGTTTATTATTTCAAAACAAAAAGTATGGTTTATTGTCTCTGTAGGGGAGGAAGGGGGGAAAGGGAAGAGGGGAAGGGAGGGCAGAAGAAGGGAGGGGTAGGGGAGGAAAGACACACTGGGTCACTGCAAAGGTCCCTTGTGGGCAGGCCCAGGGGAGAGTCTCACAGCTGGCCCTGGCTGAAACTCCCTCAGGGCCTCCCAGATGTACACAGTCCCCTGATGGGCCTGCCAGATGGCAGCCGCGCACAGCTGCTTGAAGGCCCAGGTGAGCCTCTCGGCCTCTGCTCCCCACCTAAGCAGGAACGTCTCCCCCGTATGTTCACAAAGGTTGTGGAGGACACAGCACATAAGCCACCACCTGGAGGACATTCCACTTGCCGAGGTCCAGACAGGTGAGGAGTAGGGATGTAAGCGACTTGTCGACTACCCAATAAGCACATGCTTATCGGGGGGTTGAGTAAGAACTTGACTAGTCGCTTCCCCACCTTGCTGCCTCTATCAGAGAGAGGCAGCAGGGGAGGGAGCTGGAGCTGGTGCTGTGGGGAGCCAGCTTAAAAGCCAGGTCCCCCAGCGCTGTCTCTGAGGAAGGCAGGCAAGGCAGAGGGCAGCGGGGAAATAGCACGAGTGGGAATTGAAATATTCCTGCGGCTCTTGTACATTTCAAAGAGAGAGAGGCAGCGGGAACCCACTGGGTCTCTCTCTTTGAAATGTACAGGAGTTGCAGATGGCTCTTGTACATTTCAAAGAGAGAGGCGCAGCAGGATAGCGAGCGCCTTCCTTATCGACTAATCGAGTAATGGAAATTCCATTGACTATTCAATTAGCTGTTTAATCGAAATTTAACATCCCTCATGAGGGGGCAACAAAACCTCCCTTTCAGATGACCAAAGGCTCCCTCAACAATAATGGGGGCCATTCTGAGCCTGCCATTGAAGTATTCCTTGCTTTGGTGAAGGTGTCCAGTGTAGGGCTTCATTAAGCAGGGGTGCAGAGGGTAGGCTGCGTTCCCTACAATGCACATCGCCATGTCCATGTCCCTGACCCTGATAGTGCTGTTGGGGAAAAAAGTGCCAGCATGCAGCTTCTGAAGCAGGCTGGAGTTTTGAAAGATGCAAGCGTCATGTGCCTTCCCTGACTAGATGATGCTGATATCCGTGAACTGGCCACGGTGGTCCACGAGGGTCTGCAGGATCATTGAAAAGTACTGCTTGTAATTCATGTATGTATTTGGATGCCCGGTGGTTGGGGGCCTGGATGGGGATATGGGTGCCATCAATAGCTGCCCCCCCTCTGCAGTTGGGGAAACCTATGGCGGCAAAGCCAGTGATGATGGGGCCCACGTCACCCAGGTTGATGACTCTGTGCAGCAGGATGGTGTTGATGGCCCTCACCACCTGTAGAACGAGACAGAGAATCACAGGGTTGCCAGAACCCCTGGGAGGTCCCCAAGCCCAATCCTCCCCCCCACCACACACCAGAAGCAACTCCTACTTACTCCATCCCCTGGCAGGGCTTTGTGAAAGCAGGACTGAAAAACCTCCCCGGGAGGGAGCTGCTACCACCACCACTCCTCCCTTCCCTAGAGAACCTCATTCCAGCCGTTCACCACCCCCCTGGGACAATAGCATGAGGGAATCATACTTGCATGAGCATGGCCCTGACGGTTGATCTCCCCATGCCAAACTGGTTCCCCAAAGAACTGTCCGTCATGAAAAAGCAATGGCAACCCACTTCTGGAGGGGGTTGGTGGGTCTCATGTAGGTGTCCTGTCACGTGAGGGCAGGAATGAGCCATTCACACAGCTCCAAGAAGGTGTCCTTCCGCCTGGGGAAATTCTGGAGCCACTGCTAGTTGTCCCACCGCTCCATGACAATCTGGTCCCACCAGTCGGAAATGGTGTCTAGTCACCAGAAGTGGCAGTGCATGGTGTGCAGAGGAGGATGGGTAGGGTCGAGCTGTATGAGCAGCACGTGAAGAGAGGAGAGGAGGTGCACCACAATGAGCTGGGGGTCCTCCTGCTCAGAGCCATGATGGCAGCCTGCAGAAACTGCAGCAGGAGGTGCAGCATGAGACATAAGAGCCATCGATTGCTTGGAGGCAGGTCCGCCTCCATGGCAGGAGTGCTGTGTTGTCCGCAAGGGCAACCAGAGCACACAGATAAAAGGCTTTGCTGTCCCTCAAGAAGGAAGGCAAAGGAGAAGAGCCAGAGACACAACTGTACAGGGGGCTCCCTTTAAGCAAGACCCTCAGATAGCCTCAGGCAGCAGCTACGGGAAGTGACTGCTGTCCTCACGCCGTGCCTGCAGTGCTTCTGGGTGGCCTTAAATGCGATTCAACGTCCAATGAATGTGGATGCTCTATTTTGAAATTGCTCAGTGCTATTTCGACAGGCATTTGCTGTGTAGATGTGCTATTTCAAAATAAGCTATTTTGAAATATAAATTTCAAAATAGCTTATTCTGAAATAAGTGTGCAGTGTAAATGTACCCTATATAGAGACTGAATTGAATTACCTATCCTGTCCTCTTGCTTTCTAAGCAGAAGAGACATGAAATATTCTCTGTGAAATGTTCTCACGCTCTGGAAGAGATGGAGCACCTGGCCAGGGCCACAAGCCTTCTCTGTCCAAGAAAGCCTGAGCACACCCTCTTCATGTACCTGGAGGAGCCCCAGGGCAGCTAGAGCTGCAGCAACCCAATCTACTTTGGGGAAAAACCACAGCATCTCCTGATTCAAATTTGCTTTTCAAATGCCCCATGCAGGTTCCAGGGAGCTAAAGCTGTGGTTTTTGTTAGTCTGCTGCCTTGGCTGCCCTTTGAAAGAGTCTTTGAATTATGATTTTTCCCCGCAGTAGACAAAACTACTATGAAAGCAACCAGGGTGCTATCCCTCGTAAATTGCGTAGCTAGGTCCCTGGGCAAATGCATTGGTGGGCCCAAGCCACCAGGGAGAGGGTGGCCCTACCCCCAGAGCTGGCTGATGTGGGTGGAGGAAGGGCTGGGGGGGGGGAGTCTCTCTCTGGCCCCCCTGTCCTCCCTAGGGCAGCCTGCCTGAACCTCGAATCTCTCATCTAGGGTCCCACTCCAGAGCTGGCACCCACATCAGGAGCAACCCCGACTTACTCCATCCCTTGGCAGGGGTTTGTGAAAACGGAGCCCTCTTGAGCCCAAACCCTCTGCCCAGCTCTGAACCCTGAACCCCTCATCCCCAGCCCCACCCTGCAGCCCTCATCCCAACCCTCTGCTCTAGTCCTGAGCCCCTCCCGCACCCCAAACTCCTCCTCAGTCCCAATCAGAGTGCTCATTCTTCCACATACCCCCACACAGTGCAATATAGGGAAACTGTTAAACTCTTCCAATCCATTTTTACATTATTTTTAAAAATACACAATAGCTTACAGGACAAGCATTGGTGGGTGGGAAGGACTTGGATCCATTCTGGGCACCATTAAAAATTATACAAACGGGGTGCCCAAGCTCATAGGTCATGTTTTCTAGACCTTTAATTATTTTTTATGTTCTTCTTTGGATATTTTTCCAGTTTGGCCACATCTTTCCTGAAATGTGGCATCCTGAACTGCACACAAGATTCCAGTTGAGCCTAATCAGTGCAGAATAGAGTGGAAGAATTACTGTAAATTAGTGTATATAACCCGCATTCGTGTATAACCCGCACCCGCGCATAACCCGTGTTTTTTCCGGAATGTATAAAAAAAGTCTTAGATAACCCGCGCACGTGTATAGTCTGCGGGTTATATACGCTACTTTAAGGTACCTGGTAATTGCACATACCAGCTGCAGCCTCCGGGAGGGGGGGAACGGAGAACGCAGCGCAGGCGAGCTGGCTGGCCTGCGGGAGGGGAACCGCACTCGCACCCAGGTTCTGCGCAGCCGCAGCCAGGTGCAACCTACCCTCCTACAGGCGGGGGGAATGGAGAGCACAGCGCAGGCAAGTAAAAATAAACTTGTATACCCCGCAGACATGTATAGCCCATAAGGGGGTTGTGGGGTTTGTAAAACTTTGTATAACCCGCGGGTTATATGCGCTAAAACATGGTCCTCCTTGTGTCTTGCTTACAACACTCCTGCTAATACATACTGGAATGATGTTTGCTTTTTCTACAATAGTGTTACAATGTTGATGCATATTTAGCTTATGGTCCACTATGACCCCAGTCTCCTTTCTGCCGTACTCCTTCCTAGACAATTCCTTCCCATTCTGTATGTGTGAAACAGATTCTTCTTTCCTAAGTGGAGTACTTTGCATTTGTCCTTATTGAATTTCATCCCATTTTACTTCAGACCATTTCCCCATTTTGTTCAGATCATTTTGAATTATAATCTTATCCTTCTAAGCACTTGCAACTAGGGATGTGAACAGTAACTGGTTAACTGGGTAACTGGTTACCTGGGAGAAGCTTTCTGCCCACAGCCCACTGTGGACACAGGGCTACTCCAGCCCCATGGGGTGGCTCACTCCTAACCCACATGGGCTGGGAGTTGACAGCCTTGCATGGGGGATAGGGAGCAGCAGTAGGGGGGACGGATGCTGGCTCCCAGCCCATGCAGGCTTGCAGGCTGGGAGTCTGCAGCCTCATGATCCTCGTGGAAGGAGCAACAGTGGGGGATGAAAGTGGGGAGGGCTGCTGGATTAGAGTCAGAAGCCCTCCCCCCCGCTGAAACTTCTGTTTCTACCCTTTGCAAGGCTGTCAACTCCCAGCCCGTGTGAGCTGGTAGCCAGCAGCCTCTGCCCGTGGCACAGAGGCCACTCCAGCCCGGTTGTAGCTCCAGCCCAATGGATTCGAACAGGCCCCTCACCCCACCCCTGTTTATTCAGTTAACCAGTTCAACTTAACATTTAACTAGTTAATTAATTAATTGGGATTTTACATCCCTACTTGCAACCCCTCCCACCTGGTATCATCTGCAAACATTGGATTCTCTATGCCATTATCTAAATCATTGATGAAGATACTGAACAGAACTGATCCCTGCAGAATCCTACCCATTATGCCCTTCCTGCATGACTGCGAACTATTGATAACTATTCTCTGGGAACAGTTATCCAGCCTGTCATGCACCCACCTTATAGTAGTTCCATCTAGGTTGTATTTTCCTAGTTTGTTAATGAGGTCATACGAGATTGTATCAAAAGCCTTGCTAAAGTCTAGATATACCACATCTACTGCTTCCTCCTTATCCATAAAGCTTGTTAATCTGTCAAAGAAATCTATCAGATTGATTTGATATGATTGGTTCTTGACAAATCCACGCTATTACTTATCACCTTATTTCCTTCTAGATGTTTGCAAATTGATTCTTTAATTATTTGCTCCTTTATCTTTCCTGGTACGCAAGTTAAACGGACTGGTCTGAAATTCCTTGGGTTATCTTTATTTCCCCTTTTAAAGATGGACACTATATATAGTCCTGCCATGAGGGCAGGGGACTGGACTTGATGACCTCTTGAGGTCCCTTCCAGTTCTAGTGTTCTATGATTTGCCCTTTTCCAGCATTCTGGAATCTCTTCTGTATTTCATGACTTTTCAAAGATAATATCTAATGGCTCAGATATCTCCTCAGTCAGCTCTTAGAATATTCTAGGATGAATTTCATCAGGCCCTTGTAACTAGAAAACATCTAACATGTTTAAGAAATGTTTAACTTGTTCTTTTCCTATTTTAGCTTCTCAACCAACCCCGTTTTCACTGGCATTCACTATAGTGGGCAACCAATTGCCACCAACCACTTTGGTGAAAACTGAAACAAATAAGTCATTAAGCACCTCTGCCATTTCCACATTTTCTGTTATTGTTTGTCTCTCTTCGTTGACTAACAGGTCTACCCCATCCTTAGTCTTACTATTCCTTCTGATGTATTTGTAGAATGTTTTCTTGTTACCCTTTATGTCTCTAGCTAGTTTGATCTCGTTTTATGCATTGGACTTTCTAATTTTGCTCCAACATATTTGTATTATTTGTTTACATTCGTCCTTTGTAATTTGATCCAGTTTCTACTTTTTGTAGGACTCTTTTTAGATTTTTAGATCATTCAAGATCCCTCAGTTAAGCCTGTGTGGTCTCTTGCCATCCTTTCTATCTTTCTTATGCAGTAGAATAGTTTGCTTTTGTGCCCTTAATAATATCTCTTTGAAAAACTGCCAACTGTCTTCAATTCCTCTTAGACTTGCTTCCCATGGGATCTTACCTACTAACTCCCTGAGTTTGCTAAAGTCTGCCTTCTTGAAATTCATCATTATCTTTATTTTGCTGCTTTTCCTTCTACCATTTTTTTAAATCATGAACTTTACCATTTCATGATCACTTTGTCAAAATCAAGAACAGCCTCTTCCTTAATAGCTTTCTCCACCTTTTGGAATACAAAAATGTCTCTAATACATTCTAAGAATTTGTTGGATAGTCTGTTCCCTGCTGTTATTTTCCCAACAAATGTCTGTGTATTTGAAGTCTCCCATCACCATCAAGTCCTGTACTTTAGATGATTTTATTAGTTGTTTTAAAAAAGCCTTGTTTACCTCTTCTTCTTTCTGGTTAAGTGGTACATAGTAGACCTCTACTGGGACATCACCCTTGTTTTTTTATCCCATTTATCCTTACTTAGATACTTTCAACAAGTCTATCTCCTATTTCCTTGACCTCAGTCCAGATGTATACATATTTAATATATAAGGCAATATTACTACCTTTTTTCCCTGTCTGCCCTTCCTGAGGAAGCTGTAGCCTTCGATACCAATATTCTAGTACCAATATTATCCTTCTTGTCCATCTGGAAAATATTTGTCTATGAGTATTAAAAACCCAGACTTGATTTCTTTGTACTTTAAAGTTTAAATTAGGGATGTAAGTGACTAGTGGACTTGTTCCTCAACTAGTCGCTTCCCTCCCCCACGCCACTTGCTGCCTCTAGTAGTGGCAGCAAAGGGGGGAATAGGAGCCGGTGCTGGGGGCAGCCAGCTTAAAAGCTGGTTCCCCCAAGCACCATCACCGCAGGTGGCAGGAGAGTAGCGGGGACGGGCACAAGCCGGAAATCAGCAGATTCCCGACTTGTGCCCAGTCCCAGATGCTGCAACTCTAGTTTTTAAATGTATTAACAGCCTTCTGTCTCTTAATACATTTAAAAATCAGAAGCGCAGTGGAGGGGACCCAACACGAGCCAGACCAGCTGATTCCTGGCTCATGCTGGGTCCCCCCTTCTGCGCGTTAGCCCTTTAAATGTATTAAGACTCTCCAGGTTCTTAATACATTTAAAAGGTTAAAGCGCAGCAGCGGGGATCCAGTGTGAGTCGGGCCAACTGATTCCCAGCTCATGCTGGGTCCCCCCTGCTGCACTTTAGCCTTTTAAATGTATTAAGAGCCCAGAGGCTCCTAATACATTTAAAGGGCTGGTGCACAGCAGGGGGGGATAGGGGGGAAGGGAGGGACACCAGCGCAAGCCAAGACAGCTGATTGCCAGCTTGAGCCAGTTCCCCCTGCTGCTCTTTAGCACTTTAAATGTATCAAGAGTCTATCAGCTCTTAATACATTTAAAATGCAGAGCTGCAGTGGGGTTAGCTGCCAGGACCAGGAGCCAACCCTGCTGTGGCTCCCCTGTTTATTGACTAATCAACTAATCAATGGAAAATCCATCGTCTAGTCAATTAGTTGATTAAACTATATTAACATCCCTAGTTTAAATGCCAAAAGATTCTTGTTGCAGAGTTTTCTCATAGAAAACTCCTGTAAATAATCCTGAGATTGGCAGGCATGTGATATTCTGAATCGCTTCTGAAATAACCCATTTTAAATTTTCCTGTACAGAAGTGCATAGTTTGTTCTTCTAGGACCATATTTTGCCCCAGTTCTGAATAATTTCTAATATGCCTAGTGGACCCTCAAGAAGCCCGATAGTCGGCAGTTGACACTTATAGATGAGTCTAATACCTGAGATGACTTTATGCATTCCTGACCAGCCTTCTGGGCAGGCCTCAGATGTTAAACCATTTTCTGTTCAATATATTGAAATCTCTCATAGGCCTGCAGCATAGCATCTCAGGCTTCCAACTGTGATATAAGAATTTGTAAGGTGTGGGGGGTTTTGTTTAAAACAATTTTATTTTGACCCCCTGCTGTAATCCTAGTAAAATATACATGTCTGTCCTGAATATTAATAGACTGAGGGACATTTAACAGCTCTGTCTCTATTTTCTCTTAGAAAGACACAATTCTCCTAAGAGACAGAGCTTGATTTCTCATTGCTTTACTTGGAAGCAAGAGTAGGTACTTGGTCTGATTCTCCAAATATTCAATTCTCCATCATGAGTGGATGGTTATTCTTTAAAATTGTTCTTGATTTGATTCTGGTGTTTCAATATTTTAGGCAATTACAACACACATTTAAAAAAACATGTTTAACATTAAAAGTAACATTAATTTTAATCAGCATGGTAGATGCATTCAAGGAAAAAGATGTGTGACCAACCCCCTGATCCTTTGAAGTTAATTTAAAGAAATACATTTTTCTACAGAGATTTTTATTCTCTTTCCATGGAAATCAGTGGAGATGATTCAGAACTGGGGCAAAATATGGTCTTAGAAAAACAAACTGTGCATTTCTATACAAGAAAATTAAAATGGCCTATTTCAGAAGCAATTCAAAATAACACATGCCTGCCAATCTCAGGATTATTTACAGGAGTTTTGTACAACAAAATTGTGTAATAAGAATCTTTTGGCATTTGAACTTCAGGGGAACAAAGGAATGACCTCTGGGTTTTCTGGATCTCCTTTCTCTGCTGTATTTGCTTATAATGTCAGGTGAAACAACACATTTTGAATTGAGACTTAGCAGATCTGATCATGTAGTCTAAAGGCAAACCTCCTGTTGGAACCAAGAAAGATCAGAATGCATAACTAGGCTTTGCTGGTGAGTGGTAAGGAAAAGAAAAGATTTCAAGGTTTTGGAATGTTATGAGAGAAAATCTGTGAGGAAAACCTCCCTGAATTTTTTTTAAATTTTGTCCCTTTCAGTGAATATTGTCATGGGTGATATAACCCAGTAATCTTCTTACCACTCATGTAAGTAGTACATGGATAGTTGGAAGCCAAAACATTGAAGGGGCACTTTTAAACTAGTTCAAAGCTCAAAGTTTACATCTGTTAAAAATAAAAAAATATTTTTATTAATGCTAATATCCAGTAGAGGTTTTGCTGCTGAATTCAGTGATAGCAGGATCAGACCTCCTAATATGAATTTAAATGTCACTTTTTTTCCTCCAGTCCCTCAAATGTCAATGAAAACAGTCTTTTGGAAAAATGTGGACTTTGCAGTAGTAAGAACCTAACTCAACCATATTATATTCGTTCACAAGAAACAGATGGGGAAAACTGACCAATTTAGTGACACTGTCCAAGCTGTGTGAAATGAAAAACAGAGTTTAAAAATGAAAACTACATTAGATTTTTAAAACGTGTTCTGCATTGATAATTTAAGTGTAGTGAATATTTAAAGGCCAAATGTGAAGAGACAAGTGCTAAAATAGAATAAGGTAAAACAATAAGCACAAGAATAGGCAATATAGTCCATATGAAGTCTCAGAAGCAATTGAAATATTTCTTTATAAGATAGCCTCATATCCTAAGACTTGTGAAAAAAGTATAATATTCAAAGAAGGCCAGATCCTTTCCAGATTTTTCATCATTTAAGAAGTATCTGCTGGATCTTTCCATAAAAACACCGATTGCAATTTAAATCTGAACTCAAATAAATGCACTTCAAGTCTTGAATTCAGTTGCATTCAATAAGCATTTGTTTACAATATATCTTTTTCAATCTAGTCATTGATTTTGACAGGGATCTTGAAATAGTCTTTTTAAAGTAATTTTAATTTAGAAAGCGTGCACATCACTGTTCAGAATCATGATCATGTTTTTCCATGGAATAAGCTGATACATTCAATATAGGTTGCTTGTTTTGAGTATCCAAATGCTGCACATAGTGTGAAAGAATTCAATGTTATGTTCGCTTCATAACAGAACTCAAGCATTCTAATGGCAGTGCAGTATTTCTGTACTTGCCTGTAGGCCCTAACTGTTAATTTTGAAGTCCAGTTACTCTGTGCTCAGCTAACAACCTTGTTTACGACAAAAGCTACTGCTAAAATTGCTCAGTGGTCAGTCATGTTTCTTGAAATTAATTTTCAGACTGAATAGCTGCTTGCTGTGAGGAGCTTCCCAACAGAATCTCTCTACAGAATGCCACAAGTTGCTCACTTGTGATAACCAAGTGATAACCTTTTGATAACCAAGCAATAAATTTTAAAATATGCATTTGTTTAGATGCATTATTATTATGAATAATTTGAACTGATGTTCTCACTCTTTGTCATCATAGAAATGGTTATAATTTTAAAAAACATTCTCATAGAAGAACTGTGTATGTAACTGGAAATGGATAATAGCATACAAGGACCTCCAAGACAATAAAAACTACTTAATTGAAAAAAAGAAAACATCTCTTCCTTACCCAACTATATGTGAAGCAATACGTGTGGAAAGACAGACCAAAGGAATTAAAATTACCAAGCAAGTTAGTGAGTAGCTTGCCAATATAGTTTCCAGATTTAAATGTGCTTTGTGCCTTATAAATACATTTTGAAATACACTTTTCCATGCACTAAGGAATCACACTTTATGAGGGAAAAGAAGACGGGGATGGAAAGTGTGAAATTCATCCCACAATCCAAACGCAAGCTATATGGCTACAGTAGAACATCAGTGCAGCTGATATATCAACTATGGGAGCGACCCCCTGGGAAACTGCTCCATCTGCACATTCCTGTGTGCAGAGGTGCTACAGGTCTTACCTGGTGCAGAAAGTCTTGTGTGGGTCCATCATCCTTATTGAGAAAATGTTTCACTGAGGAGTTGGGGAGAGAAAGGTTTTCATCCTTACAGCCAAACCCTGGTCTCATGGAAATCAATGGCAAAGTTCCCATACTCTCTTCTAAGACTAAGATTTTTCCAGTATTCAGAGAATACTTAATGCACACGGTCATCAACCAGAACAGGTTTTTTAATCAGCTAATTGATTTCAGTGCAGAAGCTCACCATGCTTTCCTTGGTGATTCTTGTTTTATCCTTTAATATCTAATAGATTAATTTTTTTTTTTTAGATTTCATTCAGGTTCACATTTGACTTCTGTTCCACTTTCGTATCACTGGTAATTTCTGAGAGCCATAGGGAAAACTCCAGTGTATCTGGGGCTTTCAGCTCAAGTTCCCCTCAAATTTTAAACTTTTATAACTGTTGTTGCAGTAATTTATGTATTAGTTTCCCCACTATATCCTGGACAATAAAAAAATTGAAAGCTAATAAAGACAATCCTGTCACAATTCAAAGAGATAAAATCAAACAAGAAGATCTACTACAACAAGAGGGTAAAATAAATGAGACAGAAGGGTAATAAGTCAAGTAACAATAGTGGTCTCTATTAAAAAAACATTGAAAAGAACGATTTTAGGTATGGAAAGAGAGGAATGACAGTTTTCAGGGCCAACAACTTCTAGGTTCTAGAGTTTATCACCTATGTAGTGAAGAGAGACCTCTAAATGACAAGTGGTGTATGAGGCCACACATCTGTCAGGTCAAGGCTGAAGAAGGTCTGAGATAAGGCCAAGGAATCTTATTACTTCTATTCCTAGACAGAGTTTACCTATATATCTTACTAAAAGAAGAATTTGATCAGAACCTTTCCCTAAAACTTACACCAAACTTCTTTGGAGGTCTGAAATAGCTCCATTAACTTTAAAAAAAAAGATTGTTATGGTCCTCTGCATTTCCTGAGTTCATGCAAGCCCAGAGCAGAAGTATTAAAAGACTGTGCCAAAACCTTTTCTTCCAGAAGTGATGTGAATGCTGCAAGCAAGCCTATTCTCACAAGACCTTCAGTCCAATCTACTGAGAAATGGAGTTTGGATAAGTTTGATTAAGCTTGCTAATGGCTGACTCAGTCCTTCATCCTTCAGAGACAGATAAATTGAATCATGGGTTCCATAAAGAATAAACCTTGCCAGAGAAACTTGATTGCTTTTTTGATAGAATTACAAAATTAGCAGATGATGGGAAAGCAGCAGACGTAATATATTTGGATTTCAGTAAAGCAGTTGATATAGTGTCATACATTATTTGACAAATTAATTCAAATTGGATGGGAGAAGAGCACTGTCATGTGGAATGAAAACAAGCTCAAAAGTTTATAAACAAAGGCTAAGGACAAATGGCAACTGTCAGGGCTCTTTCCCCACTCTGGCACTCTCAGTGCAGAAGTTGGGGGCCCGCAAGAGACCTTAAATACCTTGCCTCTATAGGCTCTGCTTACAAAAACTCCCCAGAGTCACAGATGTACTGACTTTGGAAAGTAGCTGCCACCACGAAGTGAAACAAACCCTTTTCCTCTTGAACCCAGAAAGAAAACACTTGGACTTCCTTCCCCAGGGGTACCCCAAGCTCCTCTGCCACAAGAGCATGAAAAAAGAAACAAAAGAAAACAAATTGTGTCTTTTGATAGCAGACCTCTCAGGCTAGGCAGACACACACTCAGACAGACCTCCTGTTTCTTTACAGGACATAAGAATCAAATCGTCACCTTAAAAAAGGTGATTTTATTAACAAAATAAAAAGATATACTTGATAAAACATACTTGGTTGCCAGGTGTTACAGAGCAACTAAGTAAAACAAATTAAAACACAGAGAACATCTCTGGGTACACTATTAGGGTATGTCTACACTAGCCCCCTAGTTCGAACTAGGGAGGCTAATGTAGGCATTCGAACTTGCAAATGAAGCCCGGGATTTAAATATCCCGGGCTTCATTTGCATGTTCCCGGGCGGGCGCCATTTTTAAATCCCCCTAGTCCGAACTAACTGCCCGCGGCTCCACGGAATGAGGTGTAACAGTTAATTCGAACTAAGGACTTAGTTCGAATTAACTTTTAACTGCCGCGTGTGCCACGGGCAGTTAGTTCGGACTAGGGGGATTTAAAAATGGCGCCCGCCCGGGAACATGCAAATGAAGCCCGGGATATTTAAATCCCGGGCTTCATTTGCAAGTTCGAATGCCTACATTAGCCTCCCTAGTTCGAACTAGGGGGCTAGTGTAGACATACCCTTGGATAGTGAATGGAGGAGGGAAGACATAGATTCACACAGAGAATTTTAACCAAACAATCAAAACAAAGAAAAATGCCTTGATTGCGATTAAATACATATTTCCCCTTCATTTACTCACGATCCCTTCCTGGTTCAGTCCACTTCCATGCCCCGAATTCCTTGGAGACATGGTAGTCTTGCCTGGGTTTAAATCAAGCTGTTTTCCAACCATTCCTGGCTTAACTCCCCACACAAAGAAAGCAAGCAAGGTATCTTATACAATTCAAATTTCAGCACTGTATCCTATTGGTTCTTCTAGCTCTCTGCCAGCCCCTCACCCCTCCCGCACTAGCTACTTGAGTTTAACCCTTTAATCACCAGTGCTGGCCAGCACTCCTCCTCTCCATCATAGCTATAGATATGAGCACATACCTTGCCATTGCTTCCTTCTCTGAGTGTGATGGAGATGTCCCCTGTTGCCTTGTCCTGGAAAAGTAGGTGGCAGCTGCTAGGCTGCCGGATGCTATTTTTGATGGGTCTGGTTATCTCAGGTGGTTTTGAAGACCTGCTGCAATGCTAATGAACTAACTTAGTCTAGATGGAGGACTGGTAACCATTCTGGTATGCTGATGAATTTTGGGCCACAGATCCCCCCCTAGACAAAAGTGAGACTGGCTATGCAACCTGAGATGGAGGCCTGGAGAGATGCTCTGCTCTTCAAGGCCTGAGCTTCCTCAGTGCTGTATCCACATGCAACACTCCTTCCAAGTGTTAGCACAGCACTGCCCTTTATAGAACTTTCTAGCAAGCTGACACTCAAAAAAGAAGGTAGCCGCTTGCTTGTTCAAAGACTCTTTGGTGGAGCAGGGAATACATGTTCGTCCAGCAGGCAGAACCCCTTTAAAGATGTTTACCTGCAACTCAAAAAAGGCAGGAATATATAAAGCACATAGGCCATTTTGAGGACAGACTGAAATTGATGTCCCAGACATCCTGGATTAGTTTGCTGCAGCACTTTACAGACGAGAGGGATAGCACTCCTGATCCAAAGTGTTCTGTTGTGAACTTATGAGCTTGTTTTCATTCCACATGACAGTGCTCTTCTCCCAGCCTTCTGGTTTCACATTATTGTGTTTAGTTCTGAGTGCTGCATTATCAAAAAATATTGACAAATTGGAGTAAATTTAGAGAAAAACAACCAAAATAATCAGGTGCTGATGTGAGGGTGTTAGCTATGGGAAATTATTTAAAAGAGCTAAATATGAATAGTTTGGCTGAAGGCATGTCTAAACTAGGAAACTATTTCAAAATAACTTATTTTGAAATAATAAGTCCTGAAATAACTACATCCCAAAATAGTGCGTTCACATTAGGGATGTAAGCAACTAGTCGACTATCTGATAAGCAAAAGAGACAGCAAGTGGGGGGAGCAGGAGCTGATGCTGGGGGCAGGAGGGGCTTAAAAGCCAGTTTCCCCCAGCACCATCTCCGCGGGGGGGGCAGGGGACACATGGGAGTAGTAGGACTGGGCTCGTGTCCAGTCTCAGAAGCTGTGCCTCTGCTTTTTAAGTATATTAAGAGCCTGCTGGCTTTTTACATTTGAGGCCGGGAATCAATTGGCCCAGCTTGCACTGGGTCCTCCCCACTGTGCTTCAGCCTTTTAAATGTATTAAGAGCCTGCCAGCTCTTAATACATTTAAAAGGCAGAGCCGCAGCGGGGTTAGCTCCCGGAGCCAGGAGCTAACCTTAGTGCAGTTTCCCCGCTTATCGACTAATTGACTAGTCAATTAGTTGATTAAACTAAATTTAACATCCCTAGTCCACACTATAGGGAAGCCTGAAAATTATTCTAAGGCTTGCTCCCTTAATGTGGATGCGCTACCTTGACTTAGAGCCCCAGAAAGCACTGGGGAGTAATTACTCTGAATGGCTTCGGGGAGTAGTTATTTCAAAATAGCAGCAGTGGAGCATCCACACTACCGCTATTTCAAAATAATTATTTCAAAATAACTCTCTAATGTAGACCAGGGCTAAGAATCAACTTTGTCGCATTGACAAGATAACAGTCTAAAAATATTGGACAGGTATAAACACAATCTTGCCATCCAAATGTAATAGATTCAATCTTATCTTGTAGTGTAGATAAGGCCTCAGGCAAATTCCCATTAACTCTAGCAGAAGTCTTGTTTGAGTAAGGAGGGGCAGGATTGAGACCCATGGAACAGCATGAATTATTTCATTTGCAGCAACGTGGTATAAGTAGGGAGAAAGAACTAAGTCAAGAGAAGGAAAATTTAGGCTGAAACATACACAAAAATGTATTACTGTCCACAGGACTACGAGGCAGTAAAATAGTCTTTTAAAGGAAAAGGGTAAAAGTCTCGTCCATTGGGATATTTACATTTAGTCTGAATAAAACAGGCTTTTTCAACATGGATTGCCTGGATTCCACTGAATTCTTGAAAGTAACACCATGCTCAGGGGGACCAGTGAAGTTTGGGGTCTTGCCTACTTCCCAAGAAGGCAAATCCCTCATTCCCCCAATGGAAGCATCTTTATTCTGGCCACCTGTGTTTTTCCATAGGAATCTCTGTGTCTGTTTCAGTTCTCTCTTTCCTTTAAGTTTGCCTCTCAGTATCTCCATTTTCCTTTCTTTCACTGTGCCTTTGATTTCATTGAAAAGGGCCAGATCAGCAGCTGCAGGAAAAACTTGATTAGTGCCTTCCTCCTGTGCAGAAGCCTTTTCTCCCTAGCATTGATCCTAGTCAGTTTCACTTTTCAGACAGCACCATTGAGAAAGTGTTTCTGGACAAGAGCATCCTACAGACCTCAGCTACTGTAAAGGAGTTTGAATCTATCAACTAATCAGTGTGGGTTCTGGGCAGGTAGGTTGCCAATTTGTTTATATGAGTTCAGCTGTTCATCTTTTTTGTGAAATACCAATAGCCTGAATCTAAATATCCACTGTTTTACTGAGACCTTTTAAGACAAATTTCAAAGGCAATTTTTATTGATTGTTATAAACCCACTTATAGAAGGAAAGTTTTAAGTTTTAACATTTTAATGCAGTGTTTAAAGTTTCTTTTTAGATTTTTGAGTCTATTTTTTAAAGACAGATGGAAACAGGTTTTCAATCAGCCTCTTTATAGGGCACCTATATTTTCAGAAGCCAAAATAGTATCACTTATTTGGATTATACAAAGCCAGACTTAGACAAAGTAGGGTCAGAAATACCAACCTTACTTAAAAACATTGGGCCCGACTTCAGTTTTTATTCAGACTAAGGGTTCACTGAAAGCAGATAAGCTTAGCAATAATAAACAGTTTTAGCAATTATAAACAGTTAAATATAACAGCATATAAATGGCAGGAATGTGCTGTTCTTCAAACTATTGTAAATAAGAGCTTATAGAGTGCAGCTGAATGCAAGATTTGTATCTGAAGTGTGCTAATTTGAGTTTGAATTTAGTTTGAAGAACAGTAGGTTCGGACCCTTTATTTTCCAATATATTTGTTTATTATTGCTAATACTGGTTTCTTACATTTTGTCCATTTCAACAAGTGAAATGGATTTAGTTTTGTTTTAACTTTTACAGCGAACCTAATAGTTAGTAATTTGTGAGCTAATTAGCCCTTCCCCTTTCCCCTTTCCCCGTCCCCCATCCCTCCCACAAAGGATTTTTAATTTAATCTGGACAAATGTTGAGAATTTTTTTGATTAGGCTAGAGTTATTTTTAAAAAATAAACCTCAGTCTTAGGTAGGGCTAGAGGTCTGGGGGAAGTAGGAATTAATTTGGGTTAGCATTAGGGAATGGATGACAGAGACAGCTGGCTAGCAAGAACAGTAAGTAGAAAGAAATAGTTTCTTCCCACTTCTGTTTCTGAGGGGTTACGGAAGGGCATTATTGATCAGCCTGGTGTTGCTGGATTACAACATTGTACAGCTGGGGTAGAGAAAAGAGAGGGAGATTTGGGAAATTTTTAAAAAGTAATTCCAGTAATACATATAGTAAATGTAATGTATGGATAAATATCTGATATGTTAGGCTTACATGATATATGTCTATTATTGTTTTGTTTATTTAGATTCCAAATTCTTTAAGGCTGGCACTGTCTCCCTCTCTGTGTCTGTACAGAGCCTAGCTCAATGGAGCCCCAATGCTGATGGAACCCCATAGGAGCTACCACAATACAAGTAATAATAATATGGCATTTATAATCTTCACAGGACCATGTACACATTAATTAATCTCTTTATCTGTACATTTTTTACTATAAGTATGACATATAAAATGAACCAAGAAGGAACAGAAGCAGCTACAATAGACTGCACAAGGCCATACAGTGAGTCTGTATCAAAGCCAGAATTAGAACACTGGAATCTTTAGCTCCCACTTCTGTATTCAGAATACTAAAGCCAGTCTTCCTCTGTAACCGCAATGAAATTATAAAATGTGTATCCTGAAATATTCTTCCAAATAGTTTCTTGTAAATAAGTTGTATGGGTAGATACCAACCAGTGTAGATGTAGGATTTTTTTAAAAAGCAGCTGATTGAAAACTAGAGCAGAACAAATAATTTTCAATCAGCAATTTAGTCATCCTATTTTACTCTTTTGCCTGTTTGTGGATTGCTTATGAACAGATTTTAAAATTCTCATATGTATTCATTATTCTGAATTTACAGATTTTTTCAGCAGATAATTCTTGGTCTGTAGATTATGAATGAACCTTTAACTGTAAACATTCAAAACTTGAGCTCTGTTTCAGTTATATAACTAATACGATATGTTTCTGTTCCTTGACTTCAGGTTACTAACAAGTAATGTGAATTGTGAATATTACAATAAAAAGTATAATTCAAAATTTGCATCATGATCATTGGATGGTGTCATTTTTGTTCTCTCATTGGATGATTTATGTAACTAATACTATACATTTTGTCACTGAATGAACAACTCAAATTCATTTTTTATCAGTGCTCCTGCAATTAAATTTAGGATTCACTTTTCATGGGTATTTCAAGCCACTGAAACTCAAATGTTCTACATTCACAGAAAGCAAACACAAAAGGGTCACAAACACCAATTAATTGAAATTTGGGTTCTTAAATCAAGCGCATTTTTTACATTAATTTACATTAATTGCTAATCTCCACTGAAAACTATTCACAACCATTTAATAAAGTTGCATATGTTCCACATAGGCCAAATACAATTACATTACCTGAAACAACTTTCAAGAAGCATTTCAAAATTAGAAACATTTTTGTGGGGCTTATCACTAGTAGATGGGTTGTAGTATATTTTAGTGTGACTCCTGGGTACACAAGAAATCATATCCATAGCCAATTCCCATAATGTAGGGATGTTTTGTCAATTCTGTATTTCAGCACTGTTTTCAGCCAGGAGCACTTAAATTATCTCTTATTTAGGAGTTTTAAATTTTGAGGTTTGATATTCTTCTAGGACAGTTTTAGCACACAGAGATTCCTGTATGCAACACTGTCAGTGCACTTCAAACTTGGCATAGAAAGGGCGCAATTAAAAAGTTCAGTTTGTTGAAAGACTGTGGTAGTTCTTTATACTTAAAACAGTAATTCTGTTAGAATGAATCAAGTCTTTCAACCAGAGGAAATTTTAAGGGTGTCAATTTATACCACTCTTTTTATCCCCAAGCTTGGGCTCCTTCTGAGGGAAGACTCCCAAATGTGTTCAATTGTGTGTGAGGTTATTTTGTGCTGGGCAAATGTCACTTTCATCATTTTAAAGAGACAAAGTGGGTGAGGTAATATCTTTTATTGGACCAAGTTTTGTTGGGAAGAAAGACAAGCTTTCAGGCTCCATAGAACTCTTCTTCAGGTCACCTTGTCTCTCACAAACAGAAGTTGGTCCAATAAAAGATATTACCTCACCCACTCTGCCTCTCACTAATATCCTGGGACCTACACAGCTACAACACTTTAAGCACTTAGCAGAATACAAGCCAGAAAGAAAGACTAGTAATGCATTAACTCTAGTGTAACCTAACCACCTCTAAACTGCACTGATTACATCTTCTATGTGGCCATATTCAGTACACATCATTTACCAATGCAGTAGAAATAGTGAAACAGGCTATCATGAAGGCCTCCCATGTTCAAGTGCAACTAATGGGCTTCCACTCCCTTAACTGCTGCAGCAAACAGCAAAAGAGAGATCATCCATTAGGATCCAGTTATGCATCCACTGGTCCATGCCATGATGTTCCCAGCCTAACTGCAATCCCTATTTTTTTTCTCATCTGCTCAACTTCACCTCACTGATCCCACACCCATGGTTATGGTATATAAGTGTCTAATTTTGTAACACTTACATAGTACCACCCAAATTTAAAAAAGGAAATTTAGGAGCGGAGGAGGCAAATTTGGTTTTGGACAGAAGGTTTCTTAGATGATTTTCAGTTTTCTGCCACAAATGGAAATATCTATTAAAACATTTGTAACCTTTGCAACAGGATAATGGGGCTACAATTGGTAGTAAAAGCGTATGATTTAATTCCCATTCTGTCAATGAATCAGCAGTATTAAGAATACGGTAAATCCTTGTAATTTTTATACTCTGCCTGCTGACAATGAAGGATGGCATGCTGAGTGTCAATGCCTCTTTCTAAGGGGTAGTTTTGTGAACACTGTTGAGCCAGTACTTTGTCATAAAACCTCTGGATCTTTGCCAACAGAATCAGGGTCAGACTCAAGAAAGCTTCTATGGTGAAGTAAAATTGGAACATAATGCTAAATGTCCAAGTTAGCATGTCTGTGTACAGCATGTGCACGTGCTATGTTGGTAACAAGACACGACAGATAGGAATGCTTGAATTCTCATCAGGTACAGCAGATCAGCTATTTATTTATTTTATTTTAGATCTGTTTGCATGAAGATACCATATGTGCCTCATTCAAAAATAAAAGGGTTTTTTTATTCATGAAATGTAATGCAAAACTTTCTTCATTTCATTGTGGGTGATGGAAATAAAGAGGTAGGACAGTAATGGAAAGAAGGGTATAGCTGGGGCCTGGTGTGTATATTTGAGGATAGCTAGGATAAAACACCACAGAACAGCTATCTACTATATATTAGGGATGTTAGCTATCAGGTAATAGAATAGTCTACTAACTGCATGAATTCTTAGTGGTTAGTCGACTAGTCTATAGTCCCCTGGGGCGGGGCTGCCAGCCAGTGCAGTCTGGCCACACTTCCAGGGAGCTTCCTGCCACCCCACGCTGCTGCCTCTGTATCAGAGGCAGCAGCATAGGGTGACAGGCAGGATCCAGTCCGCAATGGAAGCCAGTTTAAAAACCAGCTTCCTGTGCAGACCAGCTGACTGCCACCCCACACTGCTGCCTCTGTATCAGAGGCAGCAGTGCGGGGGGTCTGAGCTCCCCATAGACAGAGGCTGCTGGGGAGGAAGCTGTCCGCCGTGGCCTCTGTTTTGCGGCAGCAACCGCTATCTGCAGGGGGTCCCAGTGGACAGGGGCCGTGGTGGACCCAGGCTCGCCGCAGACAGAGGCTGCTGCACAGCGAGTCTGGACCCACTGTAGGCAGGGCTGCTTCACGGCAGCCTTCCCTGCCCTCTCCCCACGCTGCTGCCTCTGATAGACAGTGCCTCTGCAGAGACAGTTCTGGGGGGAACCGGCCTTTAAGCCAGCTCTCCGCAGCACACGCTCCTGCTCCCCCCCTTGCTGCCTCTAATACAGAGGCAGCAAGGAGGGGGAATGCGAGTAGTCGACTAGATTAACCAATAAGCCTAGGCTTATCAGTTAGTTGACTGGTCAACTACTTGCTTACATCCTTACTATATAATTGAGAGTTTGTGTCTGTGTGTCCATAGGTCCATCTGTGAGTCCATTTGTTCAAAAACTCCTCCTAAATGGTAAGAGCTAGCACTATTAAATTTGTATGAAGCTTCCTCTTATAACTTAAAGGTCAGGGTTTGGTTATGCCAGGACAATGGGATCTGCGTGGAATGTGACTGTTTCTCATCAAACAGAAAGGGAAGAGGTGTGATAGCAGGGACAGACATACTTACGAGTGACCACAGGGGAGGTAACAAGGACGGGGGGACAGTTATAACCCTGAATGACCACAGGGAGGCAGCAAGCACTCCAGCCCCTGCCACCCTGGCCTGCCCCAGGGAATAAGTGCAAGCTGGCCAACTGCAGGCTGGCTTCTGCCACCCTAGCCATTCCCAAGGAGAAGCCAGCGGCAGACTACTAAGCTCCTCCTCTTCTCCCACCATGGGCTGGCCCTGGGGAGACGTGAATGGGCACCCATGCCTCACTGTCCTGAGCCTCCAACCACATCTCTCAACCACCTCCCCGACCCCTGCACTCCTACCCCCTTTCCTGAGCCCCACATTCCTTGCTCTGACTCCTGCACTCCCAGTCCCTTGACTAAGCCCCTCTTCACCCCAGCTCTGACTCCTGCATCCCTTGCTGTGAGCTCCCCATATCTCCAAGCACCAGTGTTGACTCCTACATTCCCCATACCTGCAGTCCCCTGCCCTGAGCCTTCCATATACTCAAGCCCCTGCCCTGTCTCCTGAACCCCCCTCACATCCCAATGTCCTGCCCTGGAGAACCTAAGCAATGCTAGGTACATCTTCTAGTATGTAAATAACTAGACCAGTTAATATCTGAATGTATTTGACACTTTTACAGGTTTTAATATATTTTATATTTTTTATCTGAAGAATTTTCAAGACCATGACTCTTTCTGCAACTAGCCAGATTTCCACAGTATTTTCTGCATGTAAACTTTAAGTATGTAAGCTATACTTAAAACTGAACTTATGGGTGGGGGACAAAGTGAAAAAAACTCATTATTTATACAGTTACTTACTTTTTACACACATGTACCATGCACAGTATCTTGCTCTGAGAGAAAAAGGGCGGGATGAAGCAATCGGGAGGGGAGAGAAGACTAGGTGTAGCAGACGGTGGGGGACAGGGTGATAGAACATAAAGGTTTGAGATATTTTACTTCAGAGGAGGTGCTGAGTTAAGATATTATACGAAAAGCATATAAGTGAAAGAGGATATATATGGACTTAAGTCATGCACAGTGTTTCTGACAAAGTGAACAACCCTCAGGAGCTCCTATAAAGGTGTGTATTCATCCCTGCAGGTAGATGCCAGTCTTATGCTTCCCCAAACAATAGGACCATCACAGTTGGCATCAATATGTGCGTACACCTATGGCATAAGGGAAGAACCTGGGGTTTGGTTCCCAACAGCATTTCTTCCCACCATTATTAGTATGTATTGAAAGCATTACTGATGTGATGGGTGCTAGCTGTGCAGTGTTCATACAATCACAGGGCTAAAGGTTATCAAACAGATGTTTAGCAGCATAAATCAGAAGCAATCAGAAGTCTAGCACAAGGCTAGACTTTCTCCATAAGATACTACCATAGATGGATCAGAGAATAATGAGAGTTTTGTTGATGGATTATGATTCTGATCCTGCATCCACCCCAACCTTAGCGTTTGAAAATGCACCACAAATAAAGTAAGTCATACCCAACTTTGGCAATTTCACATAAGCAGAACATTATCCTTAAAACACTGAATTCTTATGAAAGACCTGTTCCCACATACGGGTGAATTTGGAGTGCTCTCAATTCAGAATGAATATGTTGTATAAATACACTAAACATCATTGTAAGAACAGAATACACTAAACACCTATATTAACTAGTTAGCTAAAATACTGAACTGGGCCAAATTCTGGTCTTATTTAAATGGGTATAGCTCCCAATTCATCCCATTCTTGAGAGTAAACGCTCATCAGAAATACACTGCATGATATAATAGGAAATGATTTCTGGACAATAGTGGGGATATAACTAAGCCATTTCAGACATTTTTACCACAATGAATATATATAAGAAATATGTCCGCATGAACATTTCCTTTTCTATTTTGCAGGGATTGAAACTCTTCTTCCATAGGCGGACTTATAAATTTGCCAGGGTTTTGAGTTCTGACCAGTTTGCAGCATGTTATATTCAGGCTGTATGATCTCAACAGGAGAGCACAGAAAGGGAACAGACACAGAGGATCAGAAGCAGTCAGGGAACATTAACTGCATACATGCATAATTATTACTACAGTGACCTGATGGAAATTCTGCAAGGAATTCAAAATGCTTCTGTGTACAAGGAACATTAAGAATCCAGTCTTTCTTGATCTGCTTTATGTATGCAGACATATTTTATCAGGTAGATACCACAAAATACGAATTAATAACAATACCTTGCATTTCAATCGGCCCTTTTAGTAGAGGGTATATGGGTATTTTGATAATGAAAAAGCATTTCTATAATTATATTAAAAAAATCAAGCTGAATATCTTCTCATTTGGCCCACATAAAACAGTGTAATAATCATAAAATGGAAGACTAGAGTATTCTCACTGCCACAGTCCACACTGTGGACTGTTTTGCGTGTTGATTTAATACTGTTATGAAACTATTGTGGCAAATTAAGGAGGAAGAATACCAATGCACTTTGATTGATAGGATTTCTTTTCACACTGCGAATAATGTATACAAATTAAATGTTGTGTGACAATGTAATGTGACTGAAGGGTTAGATTTGTGGACTGTAGATTATGGAGTTTCACGATATGCTAAAATTAATAAACCACAATCCACTGATCCATGGTTTTATAGCAGTCTGTCTCAGTGTAAGGTCAAACTAGAAAAGTTTTTTGACAAGTGCTCTAGGTCTGATTCCCTGCTTTTGCTGTCAATTCAGTGTTTAGCTAAATAAGAATGATATAAGCAAGAAGATACTCCAAAAGCAAAATGTAAAAACTACTAATTAAAAACAAAAGTTATGGTAACGTAAGTGTCTTTAAGTTTTGCAATAATCCTTCCAGTACTTTTGCATCCCAAAAGGCTCCAGATGTGACCAGCCACTGCAAAATGGTATGTTGTTTATCAGCATTCTACACTGCAAACTGGCACCTGTAATTTCACTCTCACTTTGCATCAGCAGAATTAAGATACCTAGAAAAACCCTACCAAGACAAGTTTCTGTGTATTACTGTATAAACACTGATAGTAAAATGTCCAGTCTGTCACCCTCAAGGTGAGGTACACAGCATCAGATTACTCTTCTTTTTCTACTACTCATATGTAGTATGATAGAACTGCTTCTATCATACTAGATCTCAAGGGTAGCTGTTTCAAGCAAAAAGAGAAAATGAAAATATACCAGCTACTTGACAGCACTGTTATTAAACAACTGATTTTCTTCTACTCTTTCTGAGAACACTGCCCGGATTTTTATTTCTAATTTGGGGGCCACAGGCATCTAGGCATGGACTCTCCCTTGCCCACCAAAAATCTTTTTGAAAGGCTTCGTAACAACCATTTTAAACACTGACCCAATCCTGCAGTTTTTACTTGTGTGAGTAATCCTTACTCATGGAGTAGTTCCATTGTAATTGCAGGATTGGGTCAGTGCAATTACTACAAGATGTTATTTTAAAAAACTCTAAAATCTTACCTACTCATACTGAGCACTCCTTATTCCTTGCTGTTCTGACCTATTTACATCTTCACTTTATCCTGAACAGGGAGCCTTTCACTGGGTTGCTTGTTTTTAAAAAACTGACACCAGCTTCTCCACTTTGATTCACAGTTTTGAATATACCAGTAATGAACTCTTCAAAATAAGCCACACAGTACTCAAATGGCAGATATAGTTGCAGAAACTTATCTCCTCATTTATGAGAAGTTTGTGCCAATTAATATGATAATAATACAGCTAGGCTTATATAAGTTATTGTAAAATACTTTTGCTCTCTGACTCTGCACTGTCTCACCTACTATTAATAATTAAATATGAGCATACATTAACATAAACTCTAAACCAAACAGCTATAATTTAAGGTGAGCAAAGAATTCTTATTGCCGCTCTTTTTGTGCATTAATATTCTAATGTTGTACACATGGCCTGATCCTGAACTATTAAAGTCAATGGGAGTTTTGCTTTTGTGTTCAGTTGAAGTAGAATCTGTATCCCTGATCAGAGCATCACACAAATTTGGTTATATTACACTAGGTTCCACTGTGCTCCACTAATGATTTGTAATTTATTTGCTACAGTTTGCAATTTATTGGTATTGGGATGGGAATGGTTGAGTGAGTTCTAGGCTCATCATGTAAAATAAGCTGCCCAAGGTCACTTGAATCTTAAAAGCCTCTGTTTTTCTAATTTTTCTAAGAGGAGAATATATGGAAATTGCTCTTTTGGGCAAGTTCTGCCAACTATCTCTCCACCTGATGGGTGCAATTTTATGTGTAAGAGCAGAATGATTTCAAGTAATGTGGGTCTCTTACATGAATTACGGACACATCCTAGCTACAAATAGTACGAGGGCAGAATAAATATGTCCCTTATTGTACTTCACAGCTTAGATGGTATATGCTGCAAATGGGCATTTAAACGTAATAGGATTTGTATATTATGAATCTTTGTTAAAAACCCCAGGCTACTGTTAATATATGGCCAGGGCATGGAGGGTTTTTTGGTCTAAATTTATTGACGATAGTGAGAGTGATACACTTCAATTTCACATTAAGGACTTAATCCAAAAATCACTAAAGTTAATGGGAGTTTTTACAGTGATTTCAATGGGATTTGGATCATACCCTATGTCCAGGATTTATAACTTGCCAAATAAGAGACCTTTTCTTGCAAATCTCTTCTCATACAGAGATTTGCAGGACTGGGCCTTTAGTTTTAAAAAGGGAATCTGTTTTTGGATTATAAAAGCTAAAAAAAAAAAAAAAATCACCCAGAGCCAGTAAACACCTATTCTCCCCAATCCTCTCATTCCTATAATTTAAATAAAACTAAACACATTTAAACCAATGGTTTGAGTCTGTCATCAGAAAGATATGTGAGTGAGAATTGCTGTGTATCTTGTAAAAACAACACTACACTTGCACATGCATGTATAGAACTGTTACTGATTTTACAAGATACTTGGGAATGTTTGCCTGCTTATCTAAGGAAAGAAGTGAGCTCAATGTTTACCAAAAAATAAATAAAAAAAAATACACCCTCTGGCTGTGACCTTGCCTGGCAAGCATTTTTTTTTTTTGAGACATATACCTTTTTGTTTACAGTGAAGATTGAGGATCAAATTCCATTCTTATTTACATCACTGAAGACTTAATGAGGCTATAATTTAGAGTAAGAATATAGTCAAGGTAAATTGGATTGGATGGCTGAAGATGAGAGCAGAATTTGGCCCAACAGCTGAAAGCATAAACTAAAGACTGGCCAAAGTGAAACACATGATCAGAACTTAAACTATGAATTTTATGAAGTTCAAATTCACATCAGGATCTGATCTTCATAACTGTAGCCTATATCCACAAGGGCAGAATAGGAACACCAAATTCCAATAGCCCTGAACTTTTATTCCAAACTCTTTGGCTCTGGCCTATCTATAATCCCCTGAAATCAGAAAATGAAAATGTTAACTGACCTTTAAATCAAAAGATCCAACTAAAATGAGTTTAACTTGTCTGAAAATCTTTGATGGGTGGGGCCTGAAATTCAAAGTTCAGTTAAAATATCTTTAATATGATGGCAATAAACATTTTTACACTCTTTACTTATTGAAGGCACAGGAAGAAACCATCCCGATGCGCAGCAAGAAAAGCAAATATGTTAGGCAACCATATTGGCTTACTGGGGATATCCTTGGTGAGCTTAAACACAAAAAGGAAGCTTACAAGAAGGGGAAACTTGGACAGATGAGTAGAGAGGTGTATAAATATTGCTTGAGAATGCAGGGGAGTTATCAGGAAGGCGAAAGCGCAATTGGAATTGCAGCTAGCAAGGGATGTGAAGGATAACAAGAAAGGTTTCTACAGGCATGTTAGCAATAAGAGGGTGATCAGAGAGGGTATGAGGCTCTTATCGGATGAGGGAGGTAACCTAGGGTGTGTCTAGACTACAGAGTTTTGTTGACAAAAGTGGACTTTTGTCGACAAAACTATACCTGCGTCTACACTACCACCGAGTTCTGTAGACAGTAGGTCAACAGAACGCGGCAGTTTTGTCGACGGCAGTAAAGCTCGTTCTATGAGGAATAATGCCTTTTGTTGACAGAGTTCTATCAACAAAAGGCGCTATTGCATCCACGCCGTGCTTTTTCAAAAGAGAGTGTCTAGACTCTCTGTCAAAAAAGCGGCTTGCTTTGTCGACAGAACTGGCTGTAGTCTAGACGTTCTTTGTTGACAGAGGCTTTGTCGACAGTATCTGTCGACAAAGCCTCTGTTGACAAAAGCCTGTAGTCTAGATGTACCCCTAGTGACAGATGGTGTGAGAAAAGCTGAAGTACTCAATGCTTTCTTGGGTAGTGATCAGCGGCTTCGTGGCAGGTTGGCGGTCGGTTTCTAGCAGAGTGCCCCAAGGATCGGTTCTTGGACCAGTTTTGTTCAACATCTTTATTAATGACCTGGATGAGGGGATGGATTGCACCCTCAGCAAGTTTGCAGATGACACTAAGCTAGGAGGACAGGTAGATACGCTGGAGGACAGGGATAGGGTCCAGAGTGACCTGGACAGATTAGAGGATTGGGACAAAAGAAATCTGATGAGGTTCAACAAGGACAAGTGTAGAGTCCTGCACATGGGATGGAAAAATCCCAAGCATTGTTACAGGCTGGGGACCAAATGGCTAAGTAGCAGTTCTGCAGAAAAGGACCTGGGGATTTACAGTGGATGAGAAGCTGGATATGAGTCAACAGTGTGCCCTTGTAGCCAAGAAGGCTAATGGCATATTGGGGTACATTAGGAGGAGCATTGCCAGCAGATCTAGAGAAGTGATTATTTCCCTTTATTCGGCTCTGGTGAGGCCACATCTAGAATATTGTGTCCAGTTCTGGGCCTCCCACTGTAGAAAGGATGTGAACGCATTGGAGAGGGTCCAGCGGAGGGTGACCAAAATGATTAGGGGGCTGGAGCGCATGACCTATGAGGAGAGACTGAGGGATTTGGGTTTGTTTAGTCTACAGAAGAGAAGAGAGAGGGGGGATTTGATAGCAGCTTTCAACTTCCTGAAGGGAGGTTCCAAAGAGGATGGAGAGAGGCTGTTCACAGTAGTGATGGATGGCAGAACAAGGAGCAATGGTCTCAAGTTACAGTGGGAGAGGTCTAGGTTGGATATTAGAAAAAATTATTTCACTAGGAGGGTGGTGAAGCACTGGAATGGGTTACCTAGGGAGGTGGTGGAATTTCCATCCCTAGAGGTTTTTAAGTCTCGGCTTGACAAAGCCCTGGCTGGGTTGATTTAGTTGGGATTGGTCCTGCCTTGGGCAGGGGGCTGGACTTGATGATCTCCTGAGGTCTCTTCCAGCTCTATGATTCTATGATTCTAAGTATGACATTTTCATGTAAACTGTTAATAAAACAAATGAGTTTTCCTGAGGAACAAATAAAAATGATTTTATATTGTTTTACAAGAAGGCTAACACAATACTTGCACTGTAGATGTGAAAATATTTCAAATTTTACACAACTGGGCCCAATCAAGCTGTACTTGTGCATTGACTTCATTCTGCATTTGGGTATTTAAAGGCTGCATAGCTGGGTGTAGTGTTGGAAATTGCACACTTTTTAAAAACTTTGCTGAAATGTAATGTGAAATTGCTTTTTATTTCTTATAGTAGCAGACTTACCCAGAGTTGCCTGGGTCCTTCAGGGCAGGGGCTTGTGGTATGGGGGGCTGCAAGTCTCAAGGCAGGGCCTTGGGGATGGAGAGGAGGGAAGTGCAAGAGGCTAGATGTGGGGGAGGGGTGCAAAAATGCAGATTGGGGTGACAAGGAGGGGCTCAGGGTGGGTGGTCCCATCTGCCAGGGACCCTTTTCTCTCCCCCGTCTCCCCAGCCCCAAGGGCTCTTTTCTCTCCCCTCCAGCCCATGTGGCCATAAGGGACCCTTTTCTCTCTGCCCCAAACTTCCAGGGGTCCTTTTCTCTCCTTCCTAGCCCCCAGCCCTCCAAGTCCCTGGCCACCCTGGACTCTTTTCTCTTCTCCAGCAAACAGGCCCTTTTTTCTCCCACCTCCTGGCTGTCAAGGGACCTTTTTTTCTATCCTCTAGCCCCTTTCCCCCACAGCTGCCAGGGGCCTTTTATCTCCTCCCAGACTCCCAGGCCACCAGGGGCCTTTTTTCTCCACCTTCTGGTGCTGCAGCCAAGGGCCAGGAGGAAGGGAAAGGGTTTAGGTCAGCGGGCTACTTACTGGTGTGTGGGCAGGCAAGATGGCAGAGTCCCAGCCCTGCTGGCCACTACTTTGGTGGTACAGCTGCCCCCAGTGGACACTCTGCAGACTCACTGCCCCCAGAGGCCACTATCATAACATGACCCTCTCAACAGCAACTGCTCCCTTTGCAGATTGGGGTGACAAGGAGGGGCTTCGATTGTCTTTTTCTGGGGCTTCGATTGTCCGGGCACAACTAAACCCTGATCTTGGTTTAAATTAGGAGAATAAGAAGGTACATACAAATTTGGTGGCCCTAGCTCTTACCGTTTAGGAGAAGTTTTTGAACAAACGGACTCACAGACAGACAGACAGACAGACGCACTCTGAAACCTATAGAGAGATTATTCCTTAAGAAAGATTGCAGTTGGTATCATGCTTAGCATGTTGTTTTCTAGGTACTGCATCTTTCAGTTTCTAGGAATTGGCTTTCTGCAGAGGCAGCTGCCATCTTGTGAGCTGACGATGATGCAGCATATGTTACAAAAGCGATATACTGTTTTCAATTACTTTTTCACATACACTTCACTTTTGTCTTTCTTGATTGGTTATTTTCCTTTAATAAAAATAAAAGTAGTTCAGACTGAAAGAATATAATTTCTCAATAAAACAGAACAGATAGCTGAAAAGCTGGTAAAAGCCTTTAGGACCACAGTCTCTTATGCCTGGTTAGGGCATTGACTGAAATGGGAGTCTGAAGTGAGCAGAGAGCCTGCAGAATGAGGTCCTCACCTGTTTAGCTGTAATCAACTTATCTTTTTATTGCTTTTTTATAGAATACTTGCATGAATATTAAAAAAATAAAATATCAGCCACTAAAACGGTAGTTGTTTTTATTGGAAAATATTAAAACAAATAGTAATGTTATCATACATAAACTTTAATATCAACCCCCAAGAAGAAAATGATTCCTGATAATGAGTGGAAACATAACATGAGGAACATTTTGTCTTATAAATAATATTAATACTGAAAAGATGCTAGTGAGATTGCCTAATTTAATTTTGCTGACAGAACACATAATGAGAATCTATGGAATATACGGTATAAACCCATTGTCTTGTAAGCAAAGCTAACATCTCCAAACAGCACAGCAGCAAGTCCATGATTTAATTGTGAAGCTCTTTCCTTATAGGCAGCATTAATTCCATATGCCATGGATGTTAATTATGTTTACATTATAGAGACACAAACTTAATTGTTATTTCTTTTTTTTTAAAGGTGAACACAGACACTTAAAAAATCCCAAAATATCTTCTTAAACTTTCAAAGCCATGAGAGAATATACATGTAGATTAAAGAATAATAAATAGATTTTAAAACCAAAATGTGATTTTAGATATGTGACATGACACAAGTTCAAAGTTCTGTTTTTTCTGAATTTGAACATTTTACTGTGTCTAATTTTCTTGTAACCTTCTTGTTATTCAACAAAATCACAACATACAGCAACATTTGAAATAGGTGGATTTTAACAATAGCCAATGCAAGAGGCAGAATCCAAGGGAACAATAATAAATTTAAGAAATTAAAGTTTTTGGCAAATACTTACATATATAAATAGTCCTTTTTATTCTGTTACAAAGGAGGGAGAAGTCTGGGGTGATGGTTGTTTTTGCCTGCTCTGCACTTCAGGCTTTGGTGCTCTCTCATTAAATAATAATACAGTAAAACATAGAATTAGACAACCAGTGCAAATACTCATATTTATGAGTTCAAAATGGACTTTCCCAAATATTCTCCAGTATTTGCTTAAAATGTACTGTTTCTATAAACATTCTTGTAGTAAACTTATTAGTTAAAATATTTACAGACAGCACTAAAAGAGAGCACATATATAGCCAAATCAAATTCAATTTTCTGTCCTAGTAAATACTTGTTGAAACATTTTAAGTATGTTCCCAGCTCTGTTAAGTAATTTGAGTTCCACAGTATTAGTGATATACTAACAAATATATATTAGAAACCCGCAAAAGTTATTCAAAATAGATTTTCTAAATTTAAACACACACAAACTACCTTAAATGAACAGAGGCAGCAAGGGGGAACAGGAGCCAGTGCCGGGGACAGCCAGCTTAAAAGCTGGTTTCCACCAGCACTTTCTCTACGGTGTGTGGCGGGGGAAGCAGGGGAGGCAGAAGTGCAGTGATCTGGGAACAGGTGGGAGCTGGGACTGCTCATTCCCGGCTTGCATCGGGTCCTGGACCTATCCCCATTGCGGCTCTGCATTTTAAATGTAGTAACTCTGTCAGCTCTTGCTACATTTAAAATGCAGAGACTCAGCAGTTCAGGACCTGGCAGTCTGGGACCTAGCCTGCTGCACCTCTGCAGTTTAAATGTAGTAAGAGATGGGCTGCCTGCGCACCTGGCTCCTATTACATTTAAACTGCAGAGCTGCAGTGGGGGCCCTTATCGACTAATTGTGTAGTCCAGTGTTTCTTAAACTTTTTAAGACCGAGGAAAACCAAACAATTTTTTTTATGAGGAACACCAAGGATTTTTTTGTTGAGAAAAAAAATAAAGGTTGGGGGGAAAGTTATTGAGTAAAAATAAAGGTTACCTGCCCCTTTAAGGGCAGCCATTTTGAACTCTGTGGTTCTCCACGGCACACATCCAACTGCCTCGCGGCACACCGGTGTGCCCCGGAACACAGTTTAAGAAACACTGGTGTAATTGATACAAATTGTATCAACTGCACAATTAGTCAATTACCCACTTCTTAACATCCTTAATTATGATACTAGTTACTCAACCAGATATTACTTTTTCACTGGACCCCCCTGCTTCATTCAAATGCACAGAATGGCTAATAGTCCCTTAATGAGTAGCTATTCGATACTTTATTTCATCCCCATTGATTAATATAAGTCCTTAGACCTTATGTACTGTGCACTGTTCAAACCTTACTTTGAAGACAGAATTATTCATTTCTGTAGGTACTTTTCTATGATCTCATTCCTGTAATATCGGAGTACTCCAAACATAAATTAATGTTCACAACTCCCCTGTGAGTTGAGGGGGTGGTATTGCTATCATCATGCAGATAGTGAACTGATGCACAGAGAGATTATGTTCAAAAGTGTCCACTAAATGTGAGTGCCCAGCATGACATACCAACATTATATGTTCAAATCGCAGCTCCCACTGACTTCATTCACACTCAAGTTGGGCCTGTAAAAGAAGAATTAATGACCACCTATAAAAAATTAAGTTTAAGGAATTTGATTAGGAACTCTGGGGCAGAGGCAGAGATAGAATCAAATTGCATGGCAGCATTCACTTGTTTTAACTATGAGAACTTTTTTACTTGTCCAACAATCCCACACCTTCCAATCTCCCTTGGTGCACTGATAATGGTCTTGGCTGGCACCACCAAGGCTCTGAGACTTCCTGGACTACAATCAGAGGAACTGGGCAGACCCCACTGCATGTAGTGAGTGCATGAGACTATCTACCACATGTGTCCCCCCATTGTGTGCTCCTGGAGGTGAGAGTAGTCTTGCCTTCTGCTTCACTTGCTTTCCTTGAGCAGGTCCTTTAAGAGATTGCTCCCCACCTGCCTTCCATCTCACACCCTTGAACTTTCATCAAGCCCCTGATCCACTAACTTCCATGGCCACCCCATCATGCAATCTATGTAATCTGAACAGCATGCTGCTGGTCCACCTCCAAATCATGCCCAGAAAATATTTGTATGCATTCGTGCTTCACTCCATCCACTTCGCACCTGTGTCTCACCTAAACACCAAATAGGACCTGTTGCCACCTGAAGAGGGCAAGGAATACTGGTGTCTATAATCCAGTTTCACAGCCTGCCAGAGACATTAGAAAATGGCTCTTCATGGAACCATGAGTGCAGGTGTGTACTTGCCATGGTTCAAACTCACCCTCTCACCACAAATCTGTGGAGAGTGCATCAGGATCTAGCTCATGTTCTGGAGGAGCCAGAATCTCTTACTGAGGTTCTTACTGCACTTCTCCAGACACTGTATGATCCACCCTATCCATAGCCCGATAGTCACAGGACTTCCTTGTCAACATCCTCCTAGCCTGGCCAAGATGGCCGTCCTTCATACCAGGAGGAAGAAGCTGGATGGAGAAGGGTGTACTCTGTGACTATGGACCCTTTTTCTGGTCCCATATCTGCTCACATCTCCGGAGAGAGTTCCTCTGGGGCATGTCCAGTGATGCCTTGGACACTTTTGAAGAGCACTAGTTGCTGCCTAGGGTTCTCTACTTTATGTCTCCCTCTGTATCCCTGATTTTTAAGCTTTGATACCACTCTTGTTCCTGTTTTCACCTTCATTGGCCCACATACTCAGTTACAGCCTGGGCTTAGTGGTTCCTCCCCTAAGTTGAAGGAGTGGACCTTTTTAGTTTTGGGTGACCCTAAGCCTGAATGTTCTAGCCCTGCAAATAGTACACAGCTTTGAAATTCTTCAACATATGAGGCAGATGTCTTAGGGTACATCTACACAGCAACATTATTTTGAAATAACTAGCATTATTTCAAAATAACTTAGTCCGCGTCTACACAGCAGGCAGTTATTTCAAAATAATGTTGAAATACTGTCAAGCTGGAGGACTTCTTACTCCAACTCCTGTAATCCTCCTTTTACAAGGAGTAAGGGAAGTTGGAGGAAGAGTGCTCTATTTTGAAATAGGTGCTGTATACACGCTCCCAATTTTGAAATAAGCTATGCAATTGATGTAGCTCAATTTGCGTAGCTTATTTTGAGTTAAGCCCTGCTGTGTAGATGCACCCTTACAGTTTATAATCATCTTCATTACACATTTCTAATTCACCCCACTGCAGGTTATTCTGTACATGTGTAGAATAACTAGCATATTATCATGTAATTAAAAACTGTATTATAATGCACACACATAAAGGGGCCAAATGATTGCTGCACAAACTGTTTTGACTCTGGCATCTCCTAACTTTTGAGGGCTTAGGTTCGCAACCTTAGTGTTCTTTTAATGTAGCTGTTTTGTGTGTAATTTCCTTGTTTTCAAAGATAAAAAATGAAAAAACAAGTTCTACCATGTGGCATCATATTGACACGCACTTCCTGTTCTTAGATCCACCTGTGATGTCCCAAGCATGTGAGCTCTCAGATAGCCATCACATCCAAGTCTGGTGAAGCTTGGTGGGTTGAAGAGTTAGCAGGTCTATAGAAAAGGCATCACCCAGGGGATCCTTAGTTAGAGGATTGCCTGGCTCCACCAATTGGACCAACCGTGCTATTTAAAGGAGGCAAAGAAGTTGTCTGAGCAAACAGGTGACTGTTTCCCTGTTGCTGCTGTGTTGGACCCTGCTTGTACTGTTTCCTACATTCTGTACTCCATCCTGTCCTTCATTCCAGATCCATTTTTGGCTCCTACTTCACCCATAAGTGTGCTCTTAGTTCCCATTGTGCTCCTGCTCCACGCCTAAAATGTGCTTCTCCCTGGGTTTGCATCTTATGCCTCATTTCTGGCCATTGGTTATGTCATGACCATGAGGGATGAGCAGCAGCCTAGGGACTAAGCGGTTAACTGTACCTAGCCAGGTAGCAGTCAGCCAATAGAAATGAAGGTAGGGATTTCAAACTGGGACAAAGGAATTTTTGTTTTTTCCCTCCTTGGTCCCTGGGCAGTTGACGCTCCAGATACTGAGTTTTATTGTTTTATGGTTTGGGAATGGGAATCTGATGTCTGTGCATTTAGAAATGGGTTTTCTTCTGTTTTGTAACTAAGTTTTGTTCCAATGGGAAATTCCCCATGAGTTTATTAATTGTTGGCTCTTACCATCTAGCCAATCCAATATGCTTGTAATAGGGGTATTGTTTTGATAATAAAAGTTCTTTCTTTTTTATTAACCTGGTATTGGTTCAGTTCTGTGTCCTGGAAAATCTGTCTGTGGATATCTGCATGCCTCTGACTAGAGGGCAGCAACCACAGACTGCAGTTTATATTTTCTCTTTCTTTCTCAAGCTCTTTGGAGAAAAGAGCTTGGGTGCCCCTAGGGTTAGTTTCAAGGGTCCACCCCTGTTTGTTGGTTCAAAAGCACTTGATGGTAGAAGTGGATTTTATCCCCAAAATCTAGGTTTTTAGGATTCTGGGGGGAAATTTTATACCAAAACCTGGAAAGATAAGGTTTTGGGGTACTTTTGCAGGCCCCCACTTCTGCATTCATCATGCCAGAGTGGGGAATCAGCCTTGACAGGTTACCAGTCTTGTTTCTGACTCCCAGCTCTGACTTTCTGACTCTGGGATCTAGTATCTGACCCTGGCTCTCACCAACACCTTCGATTCCTGGCTCTAATTCTGGCTTGACCCCAGCTTTGGCAAAGCAGTTGACTCTGGTACTGACCTCACCTCCATTTCCCAACATGAATGCTGTTCCACCCACTAGACATGACTCCTGCTCTGACCACTAGACCAGACCACTTGTGCTCCACACAGACTTCTGCCACTTGATATAACAGAGAAACTGATAATGTAAGTAGACTGTTCTCCTCTTTGTAAACCAGCACTAGAGGGGAATGGAACATTTGACAGCAATGGAATGGTGAGATTCAGAATCTTAGGTTCAACTCCAGTCTCTAGAGGGGAGTGTGTTCTAGTAGACACGAACTCTTTTCCCAATCCCTACAGGCATTACCTTTACTGCTTTGTCCCCTCTAACCTGCTCCTCTCTATCCTGAGACAGAACATCATAACTCATGGTGAATTTTGACAACGATAACAGTTCTAATACTCCTCTTGTGAAAAGTGTGATGGGACATACACATAATGATAGGTGGTCAGGACCTTGGTTATAAGTTGGGCCCTACCATATCAATGGCCATGAAAAACATGTCACAGGCCAATATAGATTTCATGGGAGAGATCATGAAAACAAATGGGGAGTCCTGACCTAAAGGGATTTGGAGGCGGAGGGGTCACAAGTTTATTTTAATGGGTTATGATATTCCCACCCTGACTTCTGCACTGCCTTCAGAGCTGGGCAGCCAGAGAGTGATGGCTGATGGCCGTCAGGCACCCGGCTCAGAGGGCAGCACCCCACCAGAAGCAGCAGTGCAGAAGTAAGGGTGGCACGTACAGTGCTGCCATCCTTATTTCTGCATCATGCCACCCTTACTTCTGCACTGCTATCTTCAGAGCTGGGCAGCTGGAGAGCGACGGCTGCTGACTGAAGGCTCAGCCACTGCAGGCAGCAGAGCAGAAGGTGACAATACCATACCGTGCCATCCTTACTTCTGCACTGCTGCTGGTGGCAGCTCTGCCTTCAGAGTAGGGCTCCCAGTCAGAAGCTGTCTCTCTTCAGCTGCCCAGCTCTGAAGGCAGTGCCGCTGCTAACAACAATGCTGAAGTAAGCGTAACAGTTCAGCAACCCCCTGTACAATAACCTTGTGACCCCTCCACAGTTCCTTTGGGGTCAGGATCCCTACAATTACAACATCATGAAATTTCAGAGGTAAATAGCTAAAATAATGAAATTTACATTTTTTTAAATCCTATGACCATGCAATTGACTAAAATGGAATGATGAATTTTGTAGGGCCCTAGTTACAAATATCATTTGACAGAAGACACCTCTAGCAGCACAGTGCCTTCTAGTGCCATTCTAAAATACTGACTGAGATGGGAAACTACCATTTACCAAATTAGTACTACCATCTCCTGCAATTCATATATTTTCATTGGAAGTCTGATCTGGCTCTATCTTGCTTACTATGAAATCTGCTATCTACTTTTTTTTCCTTCCAGTGCAGCAGTGTTTTCAAGCAAAGCACAAATGTGAAGCTTTCTTTTTGAGTCCATTTCAGAAAAACCACTGTTGGCTACCATCCTACAGAAGTCTGTGAGCAGCCATGGAAATTTCTGACTTGAGAAGTCTGTGGCCTGGAAGAAGCCAAACCTATTTTTTTTATTAGTTCAAACTTCAATTAGCTCTTTGTTTATTTTGATTAAATTGTTCTATGTTAATGGATATTTACTGAATAAATGCAGAAGAAAACAAATATTTGTCCTGAGTCCTTTTTCTTTTCCCTTGAATTTGGTGCTGCATTTTTTAACCACATTTCCTCCATCTTGCCTCCAACAGTGACATGCATAATCTGTATTTCTCCATGATCACTTGGCAGAAGTAAAACAATTTCCATCTCCCACCTCTCCTATCTTTCACTAAGAGCAGTCAAATGAATTTTCACACTTCACTCAGTTGCAAAAGAATTACAGGCACATTGAGAACATTAGACTCAATTTGCTTGCAGGATAATATATTTTTGGTAAGAAATAAAATTTACAGTATATAAAACTTATCTTTGTAAATGAAAAATATCAGAATAAGGGAACATTAAATATATTCAACTTTAAACATACATTTGAAAAGACAGAATGTCCAATGCAATAACATTTGAAAGACAAAGGGGAAAGAACTCCTTAGTACATGGCTGAATGTGCTGGGCCAGGATCAAATAGGAAAATATGCATAGATCAAAGGTGGATCTAACACTCACCTCAGTTTATACAAAGATACCCATGATGTGGTGCAGATTTATCTGTACCACTCCATTTGCCAGCTGTTAGGGGAAATGCACGATAAGTTAAAAACATCAAAGTATGCTTTGTGGTGCCCCAGATAACTATAGCCTTTTTTAACTTACTGGGAAATCCTACAAGCCCCATAATGGAGTCTGTTCAGCTCAAGGTATGAGCACAACTGTTCTGCATAGGAAAAACAGAACAGAACCTAAAGGAAAAAGTGCAGTAATTTTACACATAAAAATTGATTCAGCTCACCAGCATAAATTATTTTGTACATTCATTACAATATTTTCGTCTATATATTAAGCAGACTTAGGCCTGAGACGTTGGCTTAAGGTACGCAACTCCAGCTACATAAAATGAGTAGTTGGAGTTGGCTTACCTTAAGCTGAGGCTTGGCAGTGTCCACACTGAGAGAGGCCAATGGGAGCAAATACTCCTGTCGGCTTTCCTTACTTCTTGCAAAAATGAGGAGAACCAGATGCTAGTGGGTGTTGGCTTCAGCATTTGTATTATGGATCTATACTAGATCGAATGCCTGAGTGTTGATCTTCTGATAAGTATAGACGTTCCCTTAAATTATTTGGACATTCTAGTCAAAGTTAATATTTGTACATTTAGCTGAGGAAATTAAATCTCAGGGCAACATATCACAAATGAAATAAGATACTTAACATTAATGCACTCGCAATGTGTAAAGACCCCACCAAAAGTCTTCTTCTTGTCTCTGTAATCTGCTCATACGCATATGGAGCAATAAGGGCACAGACTCTCTATGGAGAATTAATATTTCTTCTTGATAGGTGAAAGCTCACTGTGACAGATAAGACAATATCCTATACAGAATAGATTGAATTAAGTTTAAGTATTTTAGGAGTTTGCTGTATTGAAAATGCAAATGTTGAGGGATTGCATGCAATTCCATTGGAAAGGGGTACCACAGACCTCCAGGAACCAAGAACAGTGGGGGATAGTTAGGCAAAGTCACTGAGGTTTTAACCCCTCCACAGCGGTGCCACTCCCTGGACAGAGGCTCACATACAGTGGTTCATGCTAGATTCTGCAGGGACCAACAGACTAAGACCACGTCTATACTTGTGGGAAGATCAATGCTGTGGAGGTCAATCTTCTGGGATTTGATTTAGTGGTCTACTAAAGACCTGTTAAATCAAATGCTGAGGGTGCCTCCATCAACCACGGTATTCTGTCGTGAGGAGTAAGGGAAGTCAAAGGGAGCATTTCTCCTGTCAACCTCCCACTGTGGGAACAGTGCCAAATTTCGGTTTAAAGGATGTTGAGCTGGAACTGCGTATCTAAAGCCAATCTTCCCCTGTAGTATAGACCTGGCCAGAGAAAGGACTTTTGAATAAAAAGCCTAAGTTAAAACTGACTCTGGGTCTTCTTTCTGATCCAGAAGCCAGACAGACACTTTCAGGGAAGGGTTGGAAAGACTTTGGCCTATAAGACTGAGGACATGTCTTAACTACTGCGGAGACCGATACTGCAGAGGTTGATCTTCCGGTGTTTGATTTAGCGGGTGTATATTAGACTCACTAAATCAAAGGCTAAGAGTGCCCCCGTCAACTCACTAAATCAAAGGGTGAGAGTGCCCCCGTCACTATGGTACTTCTCACAGTGGTAAGGAGTAAGAGAAGTCGACGGGAACATTTCTCCCATCGATGTCTCACTGTGGGGACAGCGTTGATACTAAGGGGAAGGTACATCAACTTCAGCTATGTTATTTATATAGCTGGAATTGCATACCTTAAGCTGACTTTTGCCTGTAGTGTAGACCTGCACTGAGTTCTCATTCTGACCAAAAGGAATGATAAGCTGGTAACCACTGGAAAACTCCTGGGTGGGACTTGAAGGAGTATTTTGTGAGTGATTTCTGGTAAGTTTGTTACCATACATGTAGGTTCTTTTATTGTTTTTAATGTTTTCTTTGTAATCTTTCACCTTAAGAGCAAATGCACTTGCTTATACAGGCCATGTCGTAAGATGGTACAGTATCATCTCTGAGGAGAGAAGCGAAACAGGCATGTTTAGTCAATCCATCTTTTGGGGATACAACAGCATAGTCAGGGAATTTTGCAGCCTAGAAATACCCCCCGTCAGGCAGGAAGGAGAGAGACACATAACTTCGCCCAAGAGAGGTGAAAGCTGAGTAGCTTGGAGCTGCAAGTGAGGGCTGTCACTGAGTCAGAGGGGCAATACAGTACAATTGCCCTGAACTGTTACATTCAGCACAGCTTTAGTTTTCCATCAACACTTAGACAAGGTTGCTAAAATGCAGCTTTCTAAAGAAGCATCCAACACATTTCTATAAAAAACTTATTTCACAAACATATAATTTCAATATATGTTTCAGATATGTAACAAAAACTAATGATGTTATATTTTAAACTTATTAGTATTTTCTATTTTCTTACTAGAATTATCTTGGGAAAAAAATGCACACTCCAAACCAACAAAACCAATGGACACAGCTACAGCATTGTGACACTCTACAACTGAATGAGAGCAATTATTAAAGTTTCTGATTAACTAGTACAAAAATTGACTATTATCAAAATAATATTAAAATTAAACATTGAACAATTTTAATACCAAATTACCTTGCACTGCAAAAATGTAGTGCTGTCAATGAAAACATTAACATTCCTAAGCACTACATTCATAGTAAACATCTCTTGTGCATTGTTTTTCCAATGTACTTTCATGTTACACAGTCTGTTTTCACAGCTGAAATATATGAAATTGTATGAAAAACGCTATCATTTAGAAAGGCAATCCAAGAGCTAATTAAAACTGGGATAAATATATATATTTATAAAATAAGGTAACATATTATACTTGCTTTTTCATACATGTTTTGCTAATTTTCCAGGATCAGAACCCCAAGTAGTTTTTTATTTAAAGGGTACATGGAACAGGTTATTAGATTTGGGCTAGAGTGATTAAATAGGTGAAAGTAGAAAGATGCAGTAAAGCCATTGTCTGGAGACTTATATTGCTGCCTCATCTATTACTATATGGCTCTATGCAGCAAACTCGATTTGGCTTAGAAGAGCAGATTGACTTATTTGCCTGAATTCACTGGTGGCTCTTATTGTTTTAGGTCAGTTATTAATGAGTGTGTTTGTCCTCACCCCTCCAGACAGAAGGCAACAATTTGAGCTGCTTACAGAACCTTTCTCCTGTTTGTGGCACACAAGGGATTATCCAAAACAAACAAAAACCAAATAGACAAAAAGGTCCTTTTTCTGCTCCTTCCCCTGAGAGAGGAAAAAATAGAGTTAAAAAAAAGTGTAGGAAATCTTGGTCACACCTTTGGGACTTGGCTTATCTACAGGTACAGTATCTTTAACCAGGGTTGGGGCCTGTCTCCCAGCCCCTCATTTTGGTCATTCCCTGCTTTATACCTGGCCCATGCAACTGCAGAGGTGGCAAGTGCTACAATTGTACCTCAGGCAGATCAGCAAAGAAAAAGACAGTAGTCTTCTCCCTATTCACTACCCCTTTCTAAGCTTCCTCCTACAAACAGTGCAAGCCTTACAGGTGCCTGATTCATGCTGACAGAGCCCAGAATAGCTTGTTGGCCCCCACTCTATTAGAGTGAAGGTATGCCCCCACACAAAGAGGAAGAGAGGATTAATGGAAACAAGAGATGCTGCTGTTCTAGTTTTTTATCGTTCAATGAAGCCTATATAATGCTAGCTCAAAAAATGGTACTCCTACACAATGATTTACAAAAATGGGACATTTTTCAAACAGGTTTTCCAATCATAATTGGTTGGGACCATGCTTATTTTTGATTACACGACATTTACCTCTGTAGTTACACTGACTAATAAGATGTATGTGCAATGTATTATCATGACTAACTACACAGATTCCTATTAATACTGTGAGCAGGTACTGGGTTCAGCAGTTAAATCAAAGATGTTTCAGGTCAAGCCAGCACAGCCCTTTGTACATAGGAGATCCAAGTCTGAAGGGTCAATTTAATCATGATTTTCATGATAAGGAGACACTGTACACTTGCACTACATTGGATTGGCCCTGGAGACTTCAGTGTTTTTCACCCCTCTCTAGAAAGCTTTCTGTCCAATTCATGAATGGAAAAAGCTGCATCCAGCACTCCTTGGTCAAGAGGAAGATCACCACCATATGGGGCAATTGAAGGAAAAAGAATAAAAGATTAAAAAAAGAAATGGACTCCACAGGATCCTTCTCCCTGAAAAGAAGCAATTTAGGATCACTTAATTCATGCCTCTATGGCTGAATTGTTTGTGACTTCTAAAATCTGAAAATTAGTGATGAACAAGAATCAGAACCATGGATCAAATTTTTCAAGTGTGCAGTGGGTTGAAGAACATCTCCCTCCCCTGACTTAATATGGAAAAAAACTGAATTTGGGGGTTGAATTCATGATAAAAATCTATTTTCACAAATGTAAGGTGTCTGAATTCAGATCATTACAGAAATGGGTATGAGCTGTGAACAGATGGCCAGATCCTCAAGTAGTATAAATCAGCATTGCAAGGAGGAGATTCGGGCAAGAATATTCAGATGAAGAATGGATGGAGCAAAGAAAGGACAATCACAATGAACTTACAGAATAAAATATTGTTTTAAAATTTTAATCAGTAAATATATGACAACTGAATATTTCAAAAAAAAAAGAGAAAGCAAAAAGGATACAAATCTAAGGCTGCGTCTACACTACAGGGCTTAAGTCGAAATAAACTACACAAATTGAGTTACATCAATTGTATATCTTATTTCGAAATAGCTTATTTCAAAATAGGGAGCATCTTATTTAGAAATAGAGCACTCTTCCTCCGACTTCCCTTATTCCTTGTACTATGAGAGTTATAGGAGTCGGAGTAAGAAGTCCTCCATCTTGAAGTATTTTGACACTATTTCAAAATAACTGCCTGCTGTGTAGATGCGGAATAAGTTATTTTGGAATAGCACTACTTATTTTGAAATAGTGTTGCAGAGTAGATGTACCCTTAGACTATAATGGATACTTGCAGGAAGGGATGTAATAGTATAGTTGATTAACGGATAAGTAAAAGCTTATCAGTTAATGCTATAGACTACACACATTCTCCCCCCCGCGCCAGTAAATTTTTTAGCAGGCTAGCCAGCAGCCTGGCTCAATCCCGGCTTGTGCCAGGTCCAGGACCTACTTCTGCTGAGGCTCTGCATTTAAAGTGTATTAGGAGACAGGCGGGTGGGCGGGCAGGCAGCCCGGCTCAGTTCTGGCTCATGCTGGGTCCGGGAGTTCAGACCCACCCCTGGACAGGACTGCTGCCACCCCGCGCTGCTGCCTCTGTATCAGAGGCAGCAGCACAGGGCGACAGGCAGCCGGTCTGTGAGGGGAGCTGGTTTTTAAACTGGCTCCCCTTGTGGACCAGCTCCCGCCTGGTACCCCAAGCTGTTGCCTCTGATACAGAGGCAGCAGCACAGAGTGGCACAAGGCTCCTCAGGAGTAGGACTGGAGCGCACTGGCTGCCTGCCCCACCAACGGGGACTATAGAATAGTCAAGTAACAGATAAGAATTCATGAGGTTCATCAACTATTCAATTAACTGATACTTAACATTCCTACTTCTCAGGGCTCATCTAGACTATGCTAAAATGTCGAAAGAGGATATGCAAATTCTAATCTTCTTCCGATCTCACTTTCAAAAGTGGAACTTTCGAAAGTGAAAGTAGTCAAGATGCATTTTTTTCAGCAACTCCCTCCCTTTTTCGAACAGCTGCTTTTCCTCAAAAAATGAGGTTTACGTGGCTTTTCGAAAAAGGGGGGGTTGCTGAAAAAAACGTGTCTTGACTACTTTCACTTTTGAAAGCTCCGCTTTAGAAAGTGAGATTGGAAGAAGATATTCAAATTCCCGCGGAATTTGCATATCCTCTTTTGACACTTTAGCGTAGTCTAGATGAGCCTTTAGTAAATATGATTGATCATTTGAAATAGGTGTTGGAAGTAGAGATATCCATGCAAAAAGTAATTATCTCCAATGGATAAAAACCTATCTTTACTAAAGAAGAGTGGAGTAATAACATTCCTGCAGTAGGGATTCAAATTATTCTGCTGGAACAGTGTACAGAAGCTCAGAATAATGGGAAAGAAAATATCTACCCAGAAGTGTATGTTATTAGAACATAAGAACATAAGAATGGCCATACTGGGTCAGACCAAAGGTCCATCGAGCCCAGCATCCCATCTGCTGACGGTGGCCAATGCCAGGTGCCCCAGAGAAGGAGAACAGAAGACAATGATCAAGTGATTTATCTCCTGCCATCCATCTCCTGCCCTTGTTATGAAGGCTAGGGCACCATACTTTATCCCTGGCTAATAGCCATTTATGGACCTAACCTGCAAAAATTTATCAAGCTCTTTTTTAAACCCTAATAGAGTCCTGGCCTTCACAGCCTCCTCGGGCAAGGAGTTCCACAGGTTGACTGTGCGCTGTGTGAAGAAAAATTTCCTTTTATTAGTTTTGAACCTACTACCCATCAATTTCATTTGGTGTCCCCTAGTTCTTGTATTATGGGAAAAGGTAAATAATTTTTCTATAATCACTTTCTCCACACCATTCATGATTTTATATACCTCTATCATATCGCCCCTCAATCGCCTTTTTTCCAAACTGAAAAGTCCCAGTCTCTCTAGCCTCTCCCCATATGGGACCCTTTCCAAGCCCCTAATCATCTTAGTCGCCCTTTTCTGAACCTTTTCTAATGCCAATATATCTTTTTTGAGGTGAGGAGACCACATCTGCACGCAGTACTCGAGATGTGGGCGTACCATAGTTTTATATAGGGGAAGTATGATATCTTTTGTCTTATTATCTATCCCTTTTTTAATAATTCCTAACATCCTATTTGCCTTACTAACTGCCGCTGCACACTGCGTGGATGTCTTCATAGAACTATCCACTATAACTCCAAGATCCCTTTCCTGATCTGTCGTAGCTAAATTTGACCCCATCATGTAGTACGTGTAATTTGGGTTATTTTTTCCAACATGCATTACCTTACACTTACCCACATTAAATTTCATTTGCCATTTTGCTGCCCAATCACTCAGTTTGCTGAGATCTTTTTGTAGTTCTTCACAATCCCTTTTGCTTTTGACTGTCCTGAACAACTTTGTGTCATCTGCAAACTTGGCCACCTCACTGCTTACCTCATTTTCTAGATCATTGATGAACAAGTTGAACAGGATTGGTCCCAGTACTGACCCCTGGGGAACACCACTAGTTACCCTCCTCCATTGTGAAAATTTACCATTTATTCCCACCCTTTGTTTTCTGTCTTTTAACCAATTTTTGATCCATGAAAGGACCTTTCCTCCTATCCCATGATCACCTAATTTACGTAAAAGCCTTTGGTGTGGGACCGTGTCAAAGGCTTTCTGGAAATCTAGGTATATTATATCCACTGGGTGCCCCTTGTCCGCATGTTTATTAACCCCTTCAAAGAATTCTAACAGATTAGTTAGACACGACTTCCCTCTGCAGAAACCATGCTGACTTTTGCCCAACAATTCGTGCTCTTCTATGTGCCTTGCAATTTTACTCTTTACTAGTGTTTCTACTAATTTGCCTGGTACTGATGTTAAACTTATCGGTCTATAATTGCCAGGATCTCCTCTAGAGCCTTTTTTAAATATTGGTGTTATATTGGCCATCTTCCAGTCATTTGGTACCAAAGTGGATTTAAAGGATAGGTTACAAACCACTGTTAATAACTCCGCAATTTCACATTTGAGTTCTTTCAGAACCCTTGGGTGAATGCCGTCTGGTCCCGGAGACTTGTTACTATTCAGCTTATCAATTAATTCCATAACCTCCTCTAATGTCACTTCAATCTGAGTGAGTTCCTCAGATTTGTCACCTAAAAAGGCTGGCTCAGATTTAGGAACCTCTGTAACATCCTCAGCCGTGAAGACTGAAGCAAAGAAATCATTTAATTGCTCCGCAATGGCACTGTCTTCCTTGATCGCTCCTTTTATATCTTTATCATCCAAAGGCCCCACTGCTTTTTTAGCGGGCTTCCTGCTTCTAATGTATTTAAAAAACATTTTACTATCATTTTTTGAATTTTTGGCTAGCTGTTCCTCAAACTCTTTTTTGGCTTTTCTTACTACATTATGACACTTAATTTGGGAGTGTTTATGTTCCTTTCTATTTTCCTCACTAGGATTTGACTTCCACTTTTTAAAAGCTGCCCTTTTCTCTCTCACTGCCTTTTTAACATGGCTGTTTAGCCATGGTGGTTCTTTGTTAGGTCTCTTACTGTGTTTTTTTATTTTTTTATTCCACCACCTCCCTAGCTAACCCATTCCAGTGCTTCATCACCCTCCTAGTGAAATAGTTTTTCCTAATATCCAAACTAGACCTCCCCCATTGAACCTTGAAACCATTGCTTTTTGTTCTGTCATCTGTCACCACTGAGAACAGTCTCTCTCCGTCCTCTTTGGAACCCCCTTAAGGTTGTTGAAGGCTGCTATCAAATCCCCCCTCATTCTTCTCTTCTGCAGACTCAGTAAGCCCAGTTCCCTCACCCTCTTCTCATAAGTCATGTGCCCTAGCCCCCTAGTAATTTTTGTTGCCCCCTGCTGGACTTTCTCTAATTTATTCTTATCCTTTCTGTAGTAAAGGTCCTCAAACTGAATGCAATACTCCAGATGTGGCCTCACAAGTGCTGAATAGGGCGAATAATCACTTCTCTCAGTCTAATGGCAATGGTCATACTAATGCAGTCCATTAGCCTTCTTGGCTACAAGGGCACACTGTTGACTCATAACCAACTTCTCCTGTACTGTAATCCCCAGATCTTTTTTCTGCAGAACTGCCACTCAATCCCCAGACTGTAGCAGTGCATGGGATTCTTTCATTCCTAGTAGAGGACTTTGCATTGGTCCTTGTTGAACATCATCAGATTTCTTTTGGCCTGGGATGGGCAATAAGTGGCCCATGGGCTGGACACGGTTCATCAGGGTTCACCGCTGGTGGGCTACAGACAGTTTATTTACTTGAGCATCCACAGGTACAGACACTTTTAGCTCCTATTGGCTGTGATTCACTGTTCCCAGCCAATGGGAGCTGGGGAAGTAGTGACCTGGTCCATGCCACTTCCTGCAGCTGCCATTGGTAAGGAATGATGAACAGTGGCCAGTGGGAGCTGTAGGTAGCTGTACTTGCAGGTGCACAGGTAAATAAAGTGCTTGCAGTCCGCCAGAGGCTATCCTTGGCAAACTGCATCCAGCCCACAGGACACTCATTGCCCACTCCTCTTTTAGCCCAATCCTCCAATTTGTCTAGGTCACTCTGGCTCCTATCCCTACTCTCCAGCATATCTACCTCTCCGTGCAGCTTAATATCATCCGTGACCTTGCTGAAGGTGCAATCCATTCCATCATCCAGATCATTAATGAAGATGTTTCACAAAATTAGCCCCAGGTCCCACCTGTGAGGCACTCTGTTGGATACTAACTGCCAGCTAGACATCCAGCCATTGATCCCTACCCATTGAGCCTGACGATCTACCCAGCTTTCTATCCACCTTATAGTTCATTCATCCAAGCCCTGCTTCTTTAACTTGTTGTCAAGAATAGTGTGGGAGACTATCAAAAGTTTTGCTAAAGTTAACAGGCCTGTATGCAGGAATTTCTATGGAGGGTGGTTTTTTGTAAATGTGGACCACAATTTTTTTAAATATAAAGGAGTTCAAAATAATCATGCATAAGAGAGGTTAATGGAAAATTTGAGTGGAAACAGTGATGGGTAAAATGATTTTGTTATAACATACTAAAAATTTATACAGTAATAAAGGTTTTATAGAAATCACCTTTTGGGATCATGGCAGGCAGTGTGGACACCATGGCCACCCGCTCCCTTGGCCGCCTCTGCCTGCTGCTGTTCTACCTGCTTGGTGAGGCCAGTGCTGGGTGAGTGTGGGCAGGGCTTCCAGTCAGCAGGGCTGGACCCAGGCTGCTCCTCGCAGGTGGGGGGCACTGTTCCCCCAGCCCTGCTGCACTGCCATGAGCCTTGCCCGCCCATCCCCCTGCAACACAGTGCTCTCCCATCCACCTAAGAGAGTCCCCTCATGCTTACAGGGTGCCTGTGCATTCGCACCCTTTGTACCCCCTCCCCACCCCACATAAGGGCCTGTGGAGGCCACTTCATCGAATGCATGATGCAGTGGGCTCCTGCCTGTGAAAGCTTATGCCCGAATAAATGTGTTAATCTTTAAGGTACCACAGGACTACTTGTTCTTGAAGATACAGACTAACAGGGCTATCCCTCTGAAAGAAACTCAGAGGATGGGATGCGTAGTCCTAGGGTTGGGGGTTCCAGATCACTCCCCCCAAAAAGAAGAAGATGAGTGGTGGTGGTCGGGGACTCCCTCTTAAGAGGGACGGAGTCACCCATCTGCCATCCAGACCTGGAATCTTGAGAAGTGTGCTGCTTACCAGGAGCTAGAATTCAGGATCTGACTGAGAGTCCTCCAAAACTGATCAAACCTTTGGATCACTACCCCTTCCTGCTTCTCTATGTGGGAACGAATGATACGGCCAAGAATGACCTTGAGTAGGTCACTGCAGATTATGTAGCGCTGGGAAGAAGGATCAAGGAATTTGAAGTGCAAGTGGTGTTCTCTTCCATCCTCCCTGCTGAAGGAAAAGGTCCAGGTAGGGATCATCAAATCATAGAAGTAAAGGCGTGGTTGCACAGGTGGTGTCAGAGAGAGGGCTTTGGTTTCTTTGACCATGGGACTCTGTTCCGGGCACAAGGATTGCTAGGAAGAGATGGGATCCACCTAACCAAGAGAGGAAAGAGCATCTTCGCGGGCAGGCTTGCAAACCTAGTGAGGAGGGCTTTAAACTAGGTTTGTTGGGGGACAGTGACCGAAGCCCTGAGATAAGTGGGGAAGTCAGATACCGGGAAGAAACACAAGGAGGAAGGAGCAACAAAGGAGAACCCCTGATTCAAATGGAGAAGGTAAGGCAATCAACTGGTTATCTAAGGTGTTTGTACATGAATGCAAGAAGCCTGGGAAACAAACAGGAAGAATTAGAAGCCCTGGCCCCATCAAAAAACTATGATTTGCATGGAATAACGGAAACTTGGTGGGATGACTCACATGACTGGAGCACTGTCATGGAAGGGTATAAATTGTTCAGGAAGAACAGGCAGGGGAGAAAAGGAGGAGGAGTTGCACTGTATGTAAGAGAGCAGTATGATTATTCAGAGCTCCAGTATATAGAGGGAGAAAAGCCTGTTGAGAGTCTGTGGGTTAAGTTTAGAGGCAGAAGCAACAGGGGTGATGTTGTGCTTAGTGTCTGCTATAGATCACCAGATGAGGTAGATGAGGCTTTCTTCAGACAACTAAGAGAAGCTTCCAGATCACAAGCCCTGGTTCTCATGGGGGACTTTAATCACCCTGACATCTGTTGGGAGACCAATAGGGTATGTCTAGACTACATGCCTCTGCCAACAGAGGCATGTAAAATAGGCTACCCGACATAGTCAATGAAGCGGGATTTAAATTTCCCCGGCTTCATTAAAATAAAAATGGCCACCGCACTGTGCCGGCTCAGCTGATCGTCGGCGCAGCGCGCAAGTCAAGATGTTGATCCGTCAACAGGGGAAGCCTTTGTCGACCGCTTCTGTAAACCTTGTTTCACGAGGCATAAGGGAGCGGTCAACAAAGGCTTCCCTTATCGACCAATCCATGACTTGACTCATGCGCTGTTCCTGAAGGGAGGTTCCAGAGAGGATGGAGAGAGGCTGTTCTCAGTAGTGACAGATGGCAGAACAAGGAGCAATGGTCTCAAGTTACTGTGGGGGAGGTCTAGGTTGGATACTAGGAAAAACTATTTTACTAGGAGGGTGGAGAAGTACTGGAATGGGTTACCTAGGGAGGTGGTAGAATCTCCATCCCTACAGGTTTTTAAGTCTCGGCTTGACAAAGCCTGACTGGGATGATTTAATTGGGATTGGTCCTGCTTTGGGCAGGGGGTTGGACTCGATGAACCTCCTGAGGTCTCTTCTAGCCCTATGATTCTAGAAACTGAGGTACATTGTTGTACCACTAAAAAAATTGTTTTCCCCTTTGCACCTTGGATTTGAGACGTTATATACCAATGACCTTACACACTACATCTGATACTTCAGACCCAAGGTGGGGAACCTCAGGCCTGGGGCCAGATGCAGCCCTCAGCTTGCCTGGATCTGGCCCCTGAGGCTCAGGACTCGTTCCCCCCCCCCCCCCCAGCACTGGAGAACCCGTGCCGACGCTCCTGAAGGGCTGGAGCACACAAAATATACTAGCGTGGCCCCCCGAGCTCCGATGTGTGAGGGCAACATGGGAAGTGTCTCTCCTTTTTAGTCAGGGGCTTCTCGCTTGGCTTCTCACTTTGCGATGGATTTTTTGTGGGTCAATGTCCCCCAACTCAAAAGTTTCCCCACCTTTGCTTCAGATAAAGGGGGAATTTATTGCCTTACACATATCAGAGGGGTAGCCGTGTTAGTCTGGATCTGCAAAAGCGATGAGGAGTCCTGTGGCACCTTATAGACTAACCGATGTATTGGAGCATAAGCTTTCGTGGGCAAAGAACCACTTCATCAGATGCATGTAGTGGGAATTTCCAGAGGCAGGTATAAATATGCAGGCCAAAATAAGGCTAGAGATAACGAGGTTAATTCAGTCAGGGAGGGTGAGGCCCACTTCTAGCAGCTGATCTGGAGGTGTGAACACCAAGAGAGGAGAAACTGCTTTTGTAGGTGGCTAGCCATTCACAGTCTTTGTTTAATCCTAAACTGATGGTTTTAAATTTGCAGATGAACTGTAGCTCAGCAGTTTCTCTTTGAAGTCTGGTCTTGAAGTTTTTTTGCTTCAGGACGGCTACCTTTAAATCTGCTACTGTGTGTCCAGGGAGATTGAAGTGTTCTCCTACAGGTTTTTGTATATTGCCATTCCTAATATCTGATTTATGTTCATTTATTCTTTTATGTAGGGACTTTCCAGTTTGGCCGATGTATATAGCAGAGGGGCATTGCTAGCATATGATGGTGTATATTACATTGGTAGATGTGCAGGTGAACGAACCAGTGATGGTGTGGCTGATCTGGTTAGGTCCTGTGATGGTGTCGCTGGTATAGATATGTGGGCAGAGCTGGCACCGAGGTTTGTTGCAGGGATTGGTTCCTGAGTTAGAGTTACTGTGGTGCGGTGTAGAGTTGCTGGTGAGAATTTGTTTCAAGTTGGCGGGTTGTCTGTGGGTGAGGACTGGTCTGCCTCCCAAGGCCTGTGAAAGTGAGGGATCATTGTCCAGGATGGGTTGTAGATCACTGATGATGCGTTGGAGAGGTTTTAGCTGAAGAATGTAGGTGATGGCCAGTGGTGTTCTGTTGGTTTCTTTCTTAGGCTTGTCTTGTAGTAGGAGGCTTCTGGGTACATGTCTGGCTCTGTTAATCTGTTTCCTCACTTCCTTGTGCGGGTATCGTAGTTTCAATTGAAACAGAAGTGAAGAAACAGATTAACAGAGCCATCTGGTTCATGGCTCCAATACATCTGTTAGTCTATAAGGTGCCACAGGACTCCTTGTCGCTTTTGCCTTACACATAGCAGCAGAACTGAAGAACAGCTCTGTGTAGATCCAAAGCTTGTCTCACACCAACAGAACTTGATCCAAGGAAAGATAATGCCTCATACTCACCTTGTCTCTCTAAACATAGAGCCCCATTTCTAGAAGGGACAGGAACCTCGGCTGCAAACTTTGCTCCTTGCCAGAGGTGAAAGTGGGTGCATATTGATGTGCAGCTCCAGCAAGAGTTGGCTGAGCTAGCTAGCAGGGAGCTATTTAAAGAACTGGCAGGGACTTGGGTTGCCATAAGAGAGTACCTGTAATAAATTTTAAGTTACTTTCAGTGCTGCTCTTTGCCCACTGTTCTAACAAACCCATGCAGCTGTTACAAAGATTCCAGTGGATAGCGGTGAGAGGAAGCAAAGGCATTCCTGAATCAACAGCAGCATTGCTGTACCTGCACATTGCAGCAGCTCTGGGCTGCCCCTACTCTGCTGGGACATGCTCAGGGTCCCCATGCACCAGAGGTGTAGCAAGGGTGTCATGCGCCCAGGGGCAAAGGCAAAATTTGTTCCCCCATCCGCCGCGGCCCCAAACCTCACGCATGGCTGAGCCTGACCTTGGGAGGAGGGGGGAGCTTATACTGCGTCTTTCCCCACCCCCTCCCATTTGGAGCTGGGCCCCTGCACGCACTAACCCGCTGGTGGAGATGGAGGATGGTCGGGCTAGGGGCAGAGAGGCGGGGAGGAGGCTCCAGCCAGCAGCAGCGCACGAAGGAGGAACAGGCGAGCCGAGGGATGACAGGGGGAGCGGAGGGAGATTAAATTGGCACCCCCTACCGTGGTGCCTGGGGGCAACTGCCTCCGGCCCCCTCCCCCGGCCTCCATTGCTACACCACTGCCATGAACAGCTGCAGATTGGTAGCATGCTTTACTCAAACCAGCTGGTCACAGTGGACCCGAGCCTGGGAGCACTCACACTGTTGTCACTTCGGGACAAACTCCTGTGGAAGTCACTGTGGTCCGTGGCCCACGAGGGCTGCAGGATTGGGCCCAAGGGGCACTGCAAACACAGCACTCCCATGCAGAACAAGCCCCAGGATGATGGGGGAGGAGGGGTGGCCACACTGAACTGTCCATGTGGTGGCAGGGGCCAGTCCCCATGCCCTAGTGTAGAGCAGTGGCACTGCATGCCCTCTCTGTGCTCTCAGCTCTTCCCCTCCACCCTTATGTGCTGAACTCTGCACCCACCTGCAGCCCTATGCCTGGCCCGCCCAGCCCTGACTGCCCACCAGGCACAGTTCCCTCGCCGCAGCGTTCCCTCCCCTTACCTTGCTCCCTGGGGGGGGGAGAGAAATCAGCCCCAGCTTTCCCCAGACCAGCTGGAGTACAGGGAAGGGAGGCTGAGGCAATGCACTGCTCCTGCCTTCCTCAGCCTGTCCAGAACTGGGACCATGGGAGACCATGGGGGCTGCGTTCGTACACGCATGACTTGTCCTTGGTGAATCCATGTTGAATGTTCCTGATCACCTTTCTCTCCTCTAAGGCTATGTCTACACTACAAGGTTTTTGTGCAAAAACCCATGGAGCGTACACACTTCCAGTGTGTTTTTGCGTAAAAAAAAATACAGTAAATCGACAGGACAGAGGGCTTTTGCCGGTAGAGTTATTCCTCTCCCCAGGAGGAATAACTTCTTTTTGCGCAAGAGTTCTTGCGCAAAAAGGTGTGTGTGGACAGGAAACAGGGGTTTCTTGTGCAAAAAGAGCCTATCACAAAAAACACAGGTGCTCTGATGGCCATTCTGTGAATGGCAATCAGAACTTTCTTGTGCAAGAATGTCCATGCAGTGTGGACACTCTCTTGCACAAAAGCACATTGCTTTTGCGATGCGCTTTTGAGGTGTGGACACACTTTTGCAGAAGAGGTTTTTGCGGAAGATCTCTTCTGCAAAAAGCTTCTTGCGCAAAACCCTGCTGTGTAGACAAAGCCTAAGTGTTTCAAAATGGATTTCTTGAGGATGTTCTTCATGATTTTTCCAGGGACTGAGGTGACGCTGAAAAATGCATTTAGAGAAAAGGGATTTAAAACCATAATCTACACACGTCTTACCATCCTTTGGTGGTAAACAAGGACAGGCTAACTTCTTCAGACACCCAGTGTTCATTTGGGTCCTCTGCACAACTACTCTCTCCATTTTTTTGCGATAATGTTCCTTTTTAAAGCTGCCAGCATTCTTTTTATCTCCTGTGTTTGTGATTCTTTACTATCCTGTTCAAGCCAGTTTTGTTGGTTAGTTGGAGAGGAGGTAAAATCTTTAAACCTAGTATCTTGGCATTGTCCTTTAACAACTCTCTAGTATTTGCGGAAAAGGGGTTTATCTTGAGTCATTATTTCTGTTGCTACCTACCCCCCCCCCCAGGCCATCTCCTGTTGCATTAAACCAATTTGGTCATACAGAAAACATCTCAATAACCTGGTCAACATTCAGTATTCATAAATTGCAGAGCAGCTCAATATCCATCACACTCCAGCCAGTGAGGGAGCTGTCTAAGTTTCTGTTGTTGGATGATATTGGCTTTTTTAGACAACAGATTTTAAACAAAGAAAAAGAAATATTTATTTACACAACACACAGTCAGCCTACGAAACGCCCTGCCAGAGGATGTTCTGAAGGCCAGGACTTTCACAGCACTCAAAAAACAGTTAGATAAATTCATGGGGGTCCATCAATGACTGTTAGCCAGGAATGGTGTTCCTAGCCTTTATTTGTCAGAAGCTGGGAATGGCTAACAGGGGGTGGATCACTTGGACTATGTCTACACTACAAGGTTTTTGCGCAAAAACAGCGGAGTGTCCACACTTCAAGCACGTTTTTGCGCAAGTAAATTGGCAGAACAGAGGGCTTTTGCCGGTAGAGTTATTCCTCTCCCCATGAGGAATAACTCCTTTTTGTGCAAGAGTTCTTATGGAAAAAGGCAGGTTTGGACGCTCCGGAAGGGTTTTTGTGCAAGAAACCCCTATCGGCAAAAGCACAGGTGCTCTTATGGCCATTCTGTGAATGGCAATCAGAGCTTTCTTGCACAAGAGTGTCCATGCAGTGTGGACGCTCTCTTGCGCAAAAGCACATCGCTTTTGCGATGTGCTTTGAGATGTGGACGCGCTTTTGTGCAAGACGTTTTTGTGCAAAAACTCTTGCGCAAAAGGCTTCTTGCACAAAAACCCTGCAGTGTAGACTAAGCCCGGATGATTACCTGTTCTGTTCATTCCCTCTGGGCACTTGGCACTGGCCACTGCCAGAAGACAGAATACTTGGCTAGAGCCTATTTGCTCCCACACACTTTTGGGGTTTTAATCAATTTAGTGAAACAAATGCAGCTTAGTTTTATTTAGTCTAGCTAAATAATTCTCATGTGAATGTTATGTCACTACAACTACTTCTCATTGACTACAGCCTCATTTAGTAGTAAGCAAAAAATTGATGAACTACAGGCAACCTTATCAATGACTTGGGCAATAAGCCGATGGAAGTTTCACTGGGAAACAGCAACCTTCACAGGAGTAACTGCCAGCTTATTGCTGATAAAAGAAACATACGGCAATAAGCTGAACAGCAGTGCAAAGTACTGAAATAAATTCTAAAGACTACCTAGTGGAATACAGAAGTGTGCCAGCTGTTAAGGAATTTCATTTTTAACTGAGTGTTTTTTCAAAGCATTTTAACTTAAGTTCACAATGGAGTTGGTATTAATGTACATTTAATTACTGCTGTCTGCAAACAACCTGTGGTTCAACAACATGCACAAATCACCAACAACTGTTGATATGAGTTATCAAATGTCTATCTGCCTAACACTCCTGCCTACATAGTGTGCAGATATGGTGGGAAATAGTTTATGCTCTGTATAATTTCTCATGAGGATTTCAGTTTCTAAACCATTTTCAGTGACATACCTAGAGTGTTCACTATAGGCCTGATCCAAAGTCAATGGGAAGACTCCCACTGACATAAGTGGGCTTTGGAACAAGCTCCACCATTCTTCAAACTTTACTCAGATTTTACTCAGTCACTTCTCCCACTGAAATCAATGAAATTATTACCTAATATAATAGAGTACACTGTCAGGAAGATTTTAATGATATTCAGCCTACATTTTCCCTCTCTTAATCTCATCCCATTTCTCCTAGTTATACCTCATTATATGACTGTTTTCTGCATGGCTATTGTCTCTCTTTTGGGAGCCCAATCCTAAATCAGGCAACAATCCCAATGACTTTGATTATGGAAACAAGATCAGGCCAGAGTATTTACACACAGCAACTGTTCTCATTTTTCCCTATCTATGGAATTTTTGACTGAGTAAGGACTAGGTAAAGACTTCAGAACTGAGCCTTATGGCAACACTGAAGAAGAGAGAAAATTAAAATATTTGTTATTATAATGCCAAGCCACAGGAACTTTTAAATAAAATAGCTTTTTTAAGATCAAATGTTATCTTTTCCCCATCTTCAATCTTATAAATACATAGTAAAATTATTAGGTGTAGTTTTTATTTCACTAAGAACCTAATAAGTTTAGAGTAGTTTTATAAGTTTGCAATGGGAAAGACAAATATACTTCTTTTTTCAACAGTTGTGTATAATTTGGCCTTTCTGGATGGTTGGTCTGAAATGTTTTCTTGATTACCAGAAGCTGAAAGTTCTTTCTCTTTAACAATGTACTTTCTTTCCATTTGTACTGAGACTCAGATTTTACTTGTGACCAAGATGTCACATGGTATTCATGAACTCCATAAAGAAAAAAAATATTTTTTTGCAATTTGCTAGAACTGTATTAATTCAGAAGGATAAATTTAATTAATGGAACCATCTTAGTTTCTAATGTTCAGTTTGTTTACACTGGGTTAAATTTTCCCTCTGTAGCACAGTTATGTTGTGGGAAAGGCTGCAAAGAATCCCTTCCTCGCCATCTACTCAGCAAACAAATGGGATAGCAGCACAGAGTACACTTAGGGTGCACCTACACTATATCCTTAGCTCGAAATAAGCTATTCAAGCTGAGCTATGCAAATTGTGTAGCTTATTTAGAGTTAATTTCAAAATAGACAGCTATTCCAAAACGTCCCTTAATCCTCATGGAACGAGGTTTATAGGGGCATCAGAATAGTGCGCCCGTTATTTCAAAAGCTATTTTGAAATTACAGGCACGCTGTCAAGACGTGGAAAATGCTATTTTGGGGATACTGGAAGTATTCTGAAATAGCACCGCTGTGTAGATGCACCCTTAGAGTAGAAACTTCAGAATTCCATCCTGAAACAGATATAGGCTTATACCTGAAAGGGTGCACTTAAGGAGGCAATGAAGTGGATAGCTAACTCTAAGTTGTGAGGATCATGGATAATTCATTTATGACTATGTAGCCAGTTTGTCAAATATCTGTGCCACTGGAATAACGCCTGGGTATGGGAGAGTTGATGACTTTTCTGCACTCACCAATACTGTCACATGAAAAGGTAACAGCAGTAAATGGAAATCATAATTACTGAGAGATACATTTATGAAATTCAGTTAAAAAGATGGGTAAAGTTCTTTCCTTAGTATTTTTTCTTATTTGCAAAGACAGATGTTGTTCAAGGCTCCTTTAACATAATGACGTTTCATCACAATATCATGGATAAGGCTACAGAGGAAATTTTAAAAATTGGAAACTGCTCCTGAGACTAACTTGAAAGGTGGTGCTTGAAATGCTTATTAAACATAATGTCCAGTTAGGATCAAACCATGAAAAATGTTCTGAAATATTATAATTTATTAATTTAACATTTTCTGGCATTATTGAAGTCCCAGAGATCTAAAGATAAGATGGTGACAAGAAGTGTGGAGACTTACTAGGGTCTTTCCACTTCTTGTGAAAGTGTATTTTCTACCAGATGTTTGTGAAAACCCAAGTGTATTTTGATTCTATTATAACATCAGTTGTCTCAGAATCTTTGTCTTCATATAAGCCCCACTCTTAAGCTCTTCCTCATGATCAACTAATTAACTAATTTCATTTTTCCTTTAGATAGAGACTAGATTTGGACACATCTCAAGAAATTTTCTAACACATTTTTTCTCCCAAGGAGAGATTTTTATGTTCCTGGAAGTTTCTAGAGCAGCAAAAGACAGAATATGAAGGTTTCTTTAAAATTAGCAAAAAAGCCTTGATTTTAAAGCAGAACCCAGTAAATTCCATGTAAAATATCAAAATAATGTTTTAATGATAGCAATAATTGCTATCTCTTATAAAAATAAAAGCAAACCAAATTAATTTGGAGAATGTTTGTTTTCTACTCAGGGATAATTGAAACAAGATTTTGAAATTTGCAGTGGTAATCATACACATAATTGCTGCTGTCACTGTTTTTCTGAGCTTTCAGTTTATGTCACCACGAATAAGTCGACATTTACCAACAATTATCACACAGAGGCCTGTGATATATATCAGTTATTTAATATATTATGTGCAAGAAAATAGTGCTGTGACCCTGATACCCAGCCCCGACTCTGGTTCTAATTGAGGGACTCAATAAACAGCAGATACATACTGCTCACTTCAAGCTGCCACACTAAGCCTTAGGATCGGGTCATTTCTTTTCATGACCTTCAGGAGATTTTAACTGTGATGGACTCAATTCTTCTTTGAATTGCAACCCTTCATACAACCCTATAAAGTTAATGGAGTTCCATGTTGTTTAAGTTATAGCAAAATTTGGCCTTCCAGAGATTAACGCTTGAAAGCTGCTAGCACAAAAGAAGATTTGCATTAAGATCAAAAAGTCAATACATATGAATTACAACTAGAGTATCTGAAATAAGAAGTCTTTAGATAGCTAAACTAATGGACAGTCCTTTTGTGATTGTGTAACCCACACACCTAGTGTGGTTACTGAGCAATGCAAGTGGTACCTAGACCACAGCAACAGTTAAGACCAAGAAACCTCTACAGCATGGGCTGGGAGCCAGCTGGCTTTTAGCTCAAAGGGTAGAGGCTCCTATACTCCGCTTTAGAAGTCCCAGGTTTAAATCCGCCTGGTGGTGGTTACAATTGCAGAACATGTGAAAACAAAGATTGTCTGAGAGGCCATCTGCAGAGATAGTGCAGATATTAAACACTATAGGTTCTTCAGAATCATGCAGCTTAATAGAAAGGTAGAGTGTAGACTAACTGGAGATGAATGTTCAGAAGCAGAATGCACACAGTTCTGGGGTACCATGGGTGAAATCCTGACCAAATTAAGTTGTGGGGAGTTTTGCCACTGACTTCGAAGGGGTCAGAATTTCACCCCTTATAGCCTCTAAAAATACAAGGCCAGTTCTGATTTGTGTGGATGGGTGTAGCTAATCACAGTGATATCTTTTTTAGCTAGCAAAAATCAGGTATTAATTAGCAGTGAGTGGTGAAGGTGTGACATGCGCAGAAAAAAACATGAAAGAATGAAATAGACCAGTTTGGAAAGCACAGCAGGCAGAGCAGAGAACACAGATCAAAAGAAAGTAACTGGTTGGATAGGGTAGTGTCCTGGAGAGGAAACTAGGAAAAACTGAAATAGTTCAGCTTCCAGTAGGGTTTACTGAAGGCAGTAGGGTTTACTGAAGAACTCTGATTTTACTGAGATTGTTGGAAAGCTATGCTTGTAGGACGTCAACAGTATTTATGATGTATTTATTTTATGTATGAATAGTCATTTCTGTGCCATTGATCACAGTGATGAGTGATTGAATAGCCTAGATACATACATGTAAGTGTCAATGCAACATTACAACATAGTGACATATCGTGACAAATGTCACCACTAATGTGATGATGGAGTGAAAGACAAGGGGGCTGAGGTGATTTCTTCTGCTGGTGAGAGACAAGCTTTCCAACTTACATTGAGCTCTTCTTCTGCTCTGGGAAATGGACTCAGACTGTCATAGCTAAATACAAGATGGAACAGATTGTTTAGCTTCAGTAGTAAACACGTATTTCAAGGAACCATTCAAGGTAAAGTGACCCATTAGCACCCCACCAGTCATAGAGAGAAAGGACGGGGGTTGTTAGTGGATTATAAATTGTTGTAATAAGCCATAAATCCCATGTCTCTATTCAGTCCATGATTTTTAGTGTCTACTTATGAATGTAAGCACCCAGTCTCATCTTTTGAAAGTATTGTGCAGGTTTCTTTGAGGATGAGGACCAAAAGGACAAGAAATTGCAGTTAATGGTACCCATCCAATGCAATGAGAGACCTGTCTTTGAGAGAAATAAGAGCTAGAGTAAGACAGAGATGGAATGGATGGCCTGAGCCACAGAGGGTAGCGTGAGGAGTGGGTTTGCTCAACCAGGAAAGAGCATCTTGTGGAGAGCATAGTTAGGGTTGCCAACTATGGTTGGATGAAATTCCTGGAGATTTCATCATATAATCTTTAATTAAAGATTAATCTTTCATTCCTGCAGACTCCAGCACAATCTTGGAAAGTTGGCAACCCTAGGCTAGGAATGGAAAGAAGCGGCCTAAGCTGTAGAGTAGTATGGAATGTCAGTAGCTCAGGTTAGGGTCTGAGAATGAGGAAAATTAGAGATGCACCCATTCAAAAGCTTAGATATGAGCATCCCCACCTTTGGTGTAGTTTGGATCTGGATTTGGATGTAAACTTTGCAGCTTGGGCAGGCCAGTGGTTAAAAACAAGCTGACTTTTTGGCAGCCTTTTTTGGATAATGATCTGCAGCATGAATCAGCCCTTGCAAACAAATGCAATTTCTCCTATGCCTGTCAGATTGTTGGAGGTGAAAAAAAAAAAGATACAAAATAATGTGAACCATTTCCTGCATGTGTCCCTGCCCCATTCCCTCCCACTTCTATGCACAAACCCTGTAAGCCCTAACACCATATCACCAAATGAACGGCACGATCCAGGCTGCTATTGCCTTTTGGATCAGCCTGTGTGTGCTGAAGCACAGCAATCTCTTGTTGCTAGCAGCCTGGCTGTCGGAGGAAGGTAGCAGTGCGCTCTCTCACTTTGTCTTGGCAGGGCACAGCCATCAGACGAAGTGGGAGGAAGAAACATTAACTCCAACAGCTGTTTCTTGACCCCGGCTGTCAGTCTGCCCGAGAATACATTTTTGGAGAGTCCCATTCGGAAACAAAGAGGGAGTTTTCGGGCGCGGAGAAGTTGGGGACCCAAGGGGCCGCAGCCCAAAGCAGCAGGGGAGGCGCTGCTCGCACTTCACACGCAGCCTGCCTGCCTCTGCTGTGCGCAGGCAGGATGGAGCAAAGTAACTTGAAAGCTCCCCACTCGGCTCCCTTGCCTGCAGCTCCCCCCCCCCCAACGCGCGCGCGCGCACACACACACACACACACACACACACACACATCCAGCGCCAGTGCTAAGAGCCGTAGCTAGACTACAGTAATTCCCCAGCATGGGCGGCTTGAAACTGCTCGGGCTGAATAGCATTTGCTGTTCCGTCCCCGCGGCCGCCTCCCGCCGTCCCTGCAAGAGCCGCTCTCTCGTTCTCCTGGAAGTTGTGCTGACACAGTCTCGCTGCCACAAGAAGTTTGTCAACATCAAACTTACCCTGTGCGCGGTGCGTTCACCTTCCGCCAGCATTTTCTCCATTAAAACAGCAGCACCCTCTCGCCATGCCAATGCCTCTTCCCTGCCCGGGAGGCAAGGGGAGCATCGCCTAGCTAGAAATGGCGCATTTGATTGTCTGCAGCAGCTCGGTCTGAGCTGGGGGGGGGGGGGGGAGGAGGACAAGAAGAACCCATAGGTTTAATTGCAGTTTTTGTCACACAGTTTGAGGTAGATTTTTTTTATATGCATGGGAAGTGGCAAGCAGCCTTTGCTTTTTAGGAGTGGAACAGAGGTTACATGGAAATAGTGGCATGGCAAAGCCAGGGATGTTCACACATAGACATATGCCTGCAAACCATTTGCTCGAGTCACCCTTTGAACAAAGAAGGGTCGAACATAGCTCTTCTTCTTGAAAATGAACATAAATATGTCAGAGTGGAAATTACTGCCATTTGTATTATGCACGAGCAGTTACTCTGCCACCTTGGTTGGCTATGCAGCATAAAACTTCAACCGAGTCATTTTCCTAATCAGAGACACGAACAGGTTTGCTGCAAGTTACTGCTGCATAATTTTTAGTTTTTACTGGCTTGATGCACTTGGAGTTCCCCCAAGGCTTTTAAAGAGGAAGATTAACTCTTTGCATTCCTAAGAATGCATGCTGTGCATGCACAGCCCTGTGCAGTACTGCAGTCTACTTGAAAATAATAGGCCTGCTTCCAAAGATATGACCCTGGGCATGCATGAAGTCATGACCTGAAGGGGTTAAAAAAGGAAGAAAATGAAACAAGCATTCAGTTGGTTCAAAACTGTGACACTGTAAAACTATTACAACTGTTCGTCCCTTCCCCCATTTAACTTTTTATTTAGGTATTTTTAGCAGTCTCAGACATTTGTAACTACATATAGAGAGAATGTGTGCTAAATGTATGTGCTTGATCCTGTGAGATGCTGAGCATTCTGGACCAATCTAAGGAAGCACTTAAAGCAAATGTTTACCTTTGAAGAACTGAGTAGTTTCATTGACTGAGTGCTTAACATCTTACAGGAATAAGACCCTAACAGAAGATTACAGAAATCTCTGAGCAACACCCATATCATCCTTGTTAGATTGGTGCCACCAACATGCCATACTAAATTCTACTAATACTTAACAGAAATCTATCAATGCCCCATTAAGATGGTGCAAAAAAGGACTAGAAAGAGAAACAAAATATTAAAAGGAAGATGTTTGTGGGCATGTGTGTGTTGGAGGAGGGCCGAGGAAGAGTATTTTGAATAGACTCAAAGGATGAGATTTCCATCAGTAACTGTCACTAAACATCAATTTTGGCATACGCATACATGGAGGGAAAATATTTCCATGATAATCAATTTACAGATAGGTAAAGTAAGAAAAATGCTGCTTGAGGACTTAGAGTCTGATTTAAGATTATTTATTTTATATATTTTGACACAAGCTGAGAATTTAAATTATTCTTTTGAGCCCCCCCCATAATTTCCCACAACTGAAAATATAAATTGGTAAGATTTGATATTACCCATCAAAATAATAATAAAAAAATTCTGGTAGACCTACTTATTGAGAGATATGTCAGGGCAGCCAGTTTATGAGACAAAAATCTGTCAGATATGGTCCATTCTTGCCTCAGCATGAAGTGATGGACTAGATAACTTCTCAAGGTCCCTTCCAGTCCTATATTTTTATGGTTCTGAGGACTGAGACAATCAGCTTTACTTATTTTACAGTAGACAGCAAGTCACTGTACCTGACCAACTTTTAAAATGAAACTTTTTCATATTTCAGCAACAAAGGACAATTTCCGATTCTGTAAACTAAAATGGGAATACTTGCCTGCTCTCCCACTTTATATAAAGAATGGTGTTATTTTGATTTGGAAAACACTGTGTACGGTCTGTATACTTTTGCAGACTATTGAGGAGGAGGTTGCTTGAGGGTTTGGAACATTTATATTTTTGGGTAATATTTTTGTATTTTATTATGTGAATTTTACATTTATGGAGAGGTGCCCAGAGCATAGGATGGGTTTTTATAGATAATTTTATAAATTCAAAGACATAAATTTTAATTGATTGTCAACTTAATTTCTGTTAAGGTTCCTTGAACTCATGCATAAGCATTGCCTGTTATGAAGGTGGCCAAACTTACCACTTCACCAAGCCACATATGACAATCTTTAGCCCCACTCCTGCTGAAGCCCTAAAGCCCTGCTCCCTCCCCACTGGGCAGAAGCCCCTACCCCACCAGCTCCCTGCAAGACAGAGGTCCCAAACTCTCCCTCCCCTATTCTGGGAGGCAGAGAATGGGGGGAGATGTTGGGGCTTGAAAGCTGCATTTTAATGGTAAGAGCTGCAATAAGGCTCGCGAGCCAGAGTTTGGCCCCCTCTGCCCTATTATTTTACATGCATATAATAATAATAATAATAATAATAATAAATGTCATTGAAATATTTCAAAGGGATTGGTGTTTCATAAAGAGGAACCAATGAAATATACCTTTCTTTGCTATGAAAGGAACATCTTATTGTCAAGTACATTCCACACTTGAAGTTTCAAGATGAACAAATTGACCTATTTTTCTTTGAATATGTTTCTTATTTAACACTGTTGAATTTTGTGGGTATGGTTTTTGTTTTAAATCTTAACCTGACATGATGTCTGAACAATCCAAGTAACAATTGTGGGGTATGTCTGGAGTGGAGAAACAGACATTACAAGGTAAATTTTCCAAATACATTTGTAACTTGAATGTTTAGGGTATACTGTAAAGTATATTTTATTTTAAAAATAAATCTTAGTTTGTTTCTTGGGATTTTGCCATCTCATCCAAAATAAATTATATTTAAATCACATGTTTAAGAATCATAGAATCATAAATCTGGAAGAGACCTCAGGAGATCATCAAGTCCAGCCCCCTGCCCAAGGCAGGACCAAGCCCAACTAAATCAACCCAGCCAGGGCTTTGTCAAGTCGAGACTTAAAAACCTCTAGGGAAAGACATTTAAAAATTGATTTTTTATTTTATAGCATAAGCAAAATATCTGTATCATATGGGTAATAGCCACAGTTCCCAGAACGGATAGGAAATTCATATACTTTAATGATATAACTCAAATCTGGGCTGTCATTTATTCCATATTTCTCTCAAAAATTTTTTATTTATCCAAATTCTATCTATCTATCTATCTACACTGACTTCAGTGGTGCAGCATTGGTCCTATAAAGAAGGAGAGGACAAGACTGAAGGATCATAGAAATCAAGATCTTCCATCGTACAAAGAGACTAATAATGTACATGCTTTTCCAAAAATTTCTCTCCCACTTTATTTTTCCTTCTTTGTTACAACTAATAATCTGCTGCTTTGTTGAACAGTCCATTTGTGTAGTATTGATGCCAATTTTAACCTGAGATTACTTTGCCTGAAGTTGAAAACTGTTGATGTTTTGTAATCTGTAATGTGTTTTTACATGTTTAGCGGTACAGTTAATTCTATATAGAGAGTAATAAACTTCTATATTTATGTTTAGTTAAATATGTATAATGCTAAAATAGACAAGAAAGATTGCAAACATAGATTTGAAAACTCTTGTAAGAATTATAATTTAAATTAACTAAAAATATCTTTAATATTCAAAATGTATTTTCTCTGAAAAACTGCATATTAGTATTTTTTTTATTATTTCTACAGACATTCCTTCACTTACAAGGTAAAAATATTAAAGTCAGTTTTGATAACTCTCAGTTTCTGTATTTGGGAGTACGTGGGCAAATTCAGTTCTTTATTCCTGCTTATTCTGGTTGCCATTCTACTTGCAATTAATCATGCATAGTATTTTAAGTATTACCCTCAGTGATCTAAAGGAAATTTAAAATGTTTCTTTTTTATAACAGAAATGTTTTGGCTTATTTTAAATTATGGAATTTTGTAGATAATGCTCCAAATGACCTCTTAGTACAGGCATGTCGAACTTGAAGCCTACTGAGGGCCGCACAAATGAAAACTGATAGCTTTCAGGGCCACCAAAGAAAATGTACTTTATCAGAAAGTCATAATTATTTATTATTATAGATTATGTTTTAGGTATATTTTATAATATTTTTTCAGGTCTTGTTTTAATGTAATACAATAATTTGATGTATAAAATTGTTATTTGCTCATATAAAATAATTTCTAATTTAAATATAAATTTAAGGTACTTTCTAATTTTTTATATAATACATAACGGCTATGTCTAGACTGGCATGATTTTGCACAAATGCTTTTAACGGAAAAGTTTTCCATTAAAGTATTTGCGCAAGAGAGTGTCTAGATTGGCACGGACGCTTTTGCGCAAAAGCGTCCGTGGCCAATCTAGACGCGCTTTTGCGCAAGAAAGCCCCGATGGCCATTTTAGCCATCAGGGCTTTTTTGCGCAAAACAAAACTGAGCTGTCTACACTGGCCCTTTTGCGCAAAAGGTTTTGCGCAAAAGGACTTTTGCCCGAACAGGAGCGTCAAAGTATTTGTGCAAGAAGCACTGATTTCTTACATTAGAACGTCAGTGCTCTTGCGCAAATTCAAGCGGTCAGTGTAGACAGCTGGCAAGTTTTTGCGCAAAAGCAGCCGCTTTTGCGGAAAAACTGGCCAGTCTAGACACAGCCAACTTGTTTTGTTGAAATAAAAACAAGTATAGACCGTGATTAATCGAATAGAACACGCTTCTGTGAAAATTTCAGATACTTTGTAAGTTTGAGATTTTGCATAAACATGTAATTATTCGTGCAATTGCAAAAAATTGACATTTATTTATTGATATAAACTTAATATACATTTTGTGATTTTATTTGGGAATAAATACAAAAACCAAAATATTAAAAAAATAACCCCTTCCTCTCCCCCAGAGCCAAGCACTCCGATACCCCCGTTCTAACTCAATCCTCCTCCGCTCCCTCAGAGCCAGGCACCCCCAACGTAATGCCTTCCCCTCCCCCAGGCACTCCCAGCCCCCCCCCACCTAACCCCTCCCATTCTCCCAAAGCCAGGCTCCCCCAACCCAATGCCTCCTCCCTCCCCCCAGAGCCAGGCCTCCACAACCCAATGTCTCTTCTCCCCCTGCCCCGCACAGAGCAGCCCAGCTGGCTGTGAGCATGTGCTGGGTGCAGAGCGGCCGGGCTGGCTGTGAGTGCGTGCTCAGAGCGCCCAGTGCAGAGTAGCCCGGCGGCTGTGATCATGTGCTGGGTGCCGTGCGCAGAGCAGCCCCAGCCATGAGCAGTCGCTGCGGCGCAGAGCGGCCCGACCAGCTGTGATCTGCACTCAGTCACATGCTCCAAGTGGCCAGTGGGCCACACTTTATTCCTTTATAAAAATGTACTGGCAGGACGCAAAAAATTTCGATCAGGACACATGCAGCCTGCCAAACGCCAGTTTGACATGCCTGTCTTAGTATGTGGCTTGCTTAAGGAATATATACAAGAAGAGAAAATAAGCAGCTGAATGGTGGATTTAATGTTCAGTGGCTCTTAAAAGTGTGATTGTGGTCAGAAAATTGACTATAGAAATATATTAGAGTTCTATATTTCTAGTTCATTAATGATGGAGCTCCAAACAAGATTGTACTAACTGCGAGGAGTACAAGCTCAACCCTGTATGTGAAAATCCTGCTACAGAACTGTCTTTTTGCAAGATACAGCATCACCATTAGAAAGTCTGGAATAAGAAACAAAGTTGAGCATTTTGTTCATGATGATATAAGACCAATAAAGACCCATTTTGTACTAGCCTAAATTCCTGTTCCTGCCCAACTCTTTCTATGAGCATTAGATCTCAACACTGACAGTAGCAGTAAACTTGATTTTGTCAATCCACTCAATAAATAACAACATACCAGAAGTATTATGGGCAATACCAAGGTGCACTATTCACAAAATAACTTTTCTGACCATTTAAATACTTCAATATGTAATATATCAGAAAAATACTTAATAGCATTTTCCATATGATTCTCTGTCAACCATTATTGAGCACAGGCAATTGTTTCTGAAAGGTCTTGATCACTAAAAAGGCTTGTGAAATACTATATTTGGGTCCATGATCGTACTGTAAGGATGGATGGTCAAATCTTACTTACCTCTTCTGCTCTATAAGTGCAGAACCTGACTCTGTGACCCAGACATACACTGTGCCAGAGAAGTGCTGGTCATATCCTAAAAAAACCCAACACTGGCTCCGTGGTGCTGTCTCCCCTGCCCATGCTGCTGCCTCTCTCAGAAGCAGCAGCGCAGGGGGAGGGGCTGTTGCAAAGCAGCCTCTGTCCACAGGGAGCTCAGACCCCCGTGGACAGGGGCTGCTGTCAGAGCAGCCACAGAGCAGACAGAAGCGCATTGTGGCAGCCGCCCTCTCCCTCCCAGCAGCCTCTGTGCACAGGGAGCTCAGACCCCCCCCATGGACAGGGGCTGCTGCCACCACACGCTGCGCCTCTGTATCAGAAGCAGCAGCGTGGAGCGGCAGGCAGCCAGTCTGAAAGGGGAACTGCTTTTTAAACCGGCTCTCCTTGAGGACTGGCTCCCATCTGGAAACCCGCACTGCTGCCTCTGGGAGTGGGAGTGGGGCCAGATTGCACTGGCTGCCGGCCCTGCCCCCAGGGATTATAGAATAGTTGACTAACTGCTAAGAATTCATGACGCTAGTTGACTATTCTGTTACCCGCTAACACCCCTATAATGGACCTGCATGTTCTTTAATACTGGGCCCATGGACTGTACAATTGAGACACTTAACAGTCAGTCTGTAGCAGTGCTGCATCATTGGAAACATTCTCTGTCAGAGAAGGAGTAAACATGGCTCCCCCTGGACTAAGTGGGAGAACACTGCTCTAAACCAACACAGTTGTTGTTGCACAGTAATACTCCAGGGATTAAGAGTGCTCCGAGACCCTGTGATATTGGGAGTATTATGATTCATATAATGTTCTCACATTGTATAATGAAAGTATCTACACATTAAAAGTGTTTCAGTTAAAAATGAGAAAGGTTATATCAAACAAAAAGCCTTATTTAAAAAAGGACTGAAGTTGAAAGCATATTTCATTGGATTTCAATATTATGCTTTCTTTATAAAAATTCTAGACATTTTACAATACCCAAATATTAGAATGTCTGGAAATAAGTAGTTAAATTAATAGGAAATGAATAATTAAATGATGTAGCTAGTTCCCCACAGCCATATAAGTATTCAGCACTGTCTCCCCCACCCAACTTATACCACCTACCCAACCTTAACTTCAGCCCATTGTTTTGTTCTGTAAAGATAATAAGATGCATTCTGTTTTTATGTATTGTGAAATATGTAATAAAGATTTCAAAAGACATATAGCTCCAGGGTTCATTAATTTATGTCAGAATTCTGTATGTTCTCTCATAAAGTAATGTGTTGGTGGAGAAAAAGAACATTTTATATGAACTGAATTGGAATGATTGATCTGTTTGGAGTTATGGAATGTGTTGATTATATGATGTTGTAGGCTTAGGTAAGTGTATGTAGACTAGCAAGTTTGTATTTTTAACTATATTGTTTCACATTTACCATATGTGGGGTCTTTTTGTGATGAATAATGTTGTGGTATGTGTTAGAATTATATTGAAAAAATATTCGTTGAATAAAAAAGGTATTTTTTGACTGAAGAGAGCTATCACATATTAATATATAGACAGGTAATGGTCACATATGTTTACACAAGTTTTAATTATGTAAATTATTAGTAGTGTAAATCAGGGGGAATAATATGAAGATGAAAGATTATATAGACATGGCAGAAAAACTAGCTTACCCACTTGTTCAGGGTAAGCATGTTTGGCTGGGCAAACAATCAGAATGAGGTTAGGAAGCCTTTGGCTCCTCCCATGGAATTGAGCAGGAAGAACAGAACATTGTAAGTGCTGCTGGTGGTTTTTTTAAACAAGAATGTATGAGGAATTTGGAGAAAAAGAACATCTGAACTAAAGATGTTAAATGGGGACTAACTGGTTAATCACTTTGCATCAATTATTCGATTAGTCGATAGGGCAATTCTGCCCTAGGGCTCTTGCTACCCTTCAAAGGTGAAAGCCTGTGGAGCCCGGGATCAGCTGGGGACTCCAGCTGATCCTGGGCTCTACACAGTGCTGCCACTTTGAAATGCCTTGAGGAGCCTGATGCTGGGCTCCCCACGGCATTTCAAAGAAGTAGCACTGCAGGGAGCCCGGTGTCAGTGGGGGAGTCCATAGCTGCTGCATTGAAACACTGGGGGGAGCCTGAACATCTGAACTAAGGATGTTCAATAGTGACTAAAGGTATGGCTACACTAGCCACCCTAGTTCGAACTAGGACGGCTAATGTAGTCATTTGAACTTGCAAATGAAGCCCAGGATTTAAATATCCCGGGCTTCATTTGCATGTTCCTGGGCGCCGCCATTTTTAAATGCCCGGTAGCTCGAACTACCTGCCTGCAGCTACATGCGGCACGGGCTAGATAGTTCGAATTAACACTCTTAATTCGAACTACCGTTACTCCTCCTGCAATGAGGAGTAACGGTAGTTTGAATTAAGAGTGTTAATTTGAACTACCTAGCTCGTGCCATGTGTAGCCCACAGGCAGGTAGTTCAAGCTACCGGGCATTTAAAAATGGCGGCACCCGGGAACATGCTAATGAAGCCCGGGATATTTAAATCCTGGGCTTCATTTGCAAGTTCAAATGACTACATTAGCCGTCCTAGTTTGAACTAGGGTGGCTAGTGTAGCCATACCCTCACTGACTAATTGACTAGTCAATGCATTTTGCATCAACTATTCGATTAGTTGATAGGGCGATTTCGCCTTTGAAGTGTAGCAACAGCTCTAGGGCTCTTGCTACACTTCAAAGGCAGAATCGCCCTGTCAACTAATATTGACTGATAAAGGCAGAGAGTGGGGCGGGGGGGGGGGCGCTGTGTGGAGTTGGCACAGCAGAGACGGCATTGGGGAAAACCAGCTTTTAAGCCAGCTCCCCCGAGAACAGGCTCCTGTCCTCCCCTTGCTTCCTCTGCTACAGAGGCAGCGGGGGAGTGAGGAGTTCTTGACTACTTGTGTACATCCCTACCCTGCTTAGAACCCAATGGTCTGAAGTAATGTGGGATCAGGCATGGCAGAATTGGGACAAACAATTCCCAAATTGGGGGGGTGAAATCCAGAATGGGTGCTGGTATGAGGTCCCTGGGTTTACCCTCAAAAAAGGGGCTTGGGTCCCTGCTGTTGCTTGGAGGGCCCCTGCTCTTGCTCTGGCATCATCTATTAAACTTGCCCTGCCACTTTGTTGGCTTCTTTGCATTGAGGGGCAGTGTAGACATGTGATGGAGTCTGGAAGGGCTTCTATTGTGGAGCAAGGGTGTGAATACCCAGGCTCTTGAGTGTGGCCGTGGTGTCCTTCAATCTGTGCAGTGCATAGCATCCACTAACAACCCTGCAGAGTCAAAGGGCAAGTCCTGGATGGTGGTCTGCACTTCAGGTGGAATGCTGAACATCTGTACTTACACCAAATGCCTCTTGATGATGGCCATGGCCACAATATGGGCAGCCAAGTTGTCGGAGACCAGGGCTGCCTGTAGTGCTGTATGGGAGACTGCCCTGACCTCCTCGAGGATGGCAGTGAACTCAGCGCGAGAGTCCTGGGGTAGCAGTTCCTTGACTTTAACTAGAGGTGTTCCTATCCCTTTTGGGTGACCCCCTTGGCCTTGAGTGGGATGGAGGACGGCATTTGCCACAGTACCTTTGTAGTGTTGCTAATGGACTTAATGAGGGGCAGCACCACTCTCTGCTGTGGAGGATATTCACTATGGGATCCAAATCCTCCACCCCCTCCTCTACCCGTAGTTGCAGATTTTGTGCCATCCTGTGTAGTATGTCCTGGTGGACCCTGAGGTGGAGGATATACTAGACACCACCTTGCTGTTCCAGCAACTGTTATGAGCGATGAGAAGGAACTGAGAGGGTCGGGGGTCAGCTGTGCCATATATACATTGCTGCAGCAGCACCACTTTAGGGGGCTCCACTGCTGGCTCTACAGATGTCACAAGGGTAAAACCTTTCTGGAGATCCTGCACATGCACACATGTATTGGAGCACACATGAGTAATCATTCCAAGGACTGGGACTGGCATCTGGGAGTGGCAACTAGGACAGATTAGATTGGATAAGCACAGAGGACTGGCTGGGGAAAAAGACTGGGACTAAGAACCAGCTGGTCTGGAGAGGGAAGGGAGTAGTGAGGGAGTTCAGATCTGATGGAGAGCCAAGATATGGGGGGACAACTGGGGCTTTCAGAGTACAGAGACTGGAACAAAGAGCTGGGGATGGGATGGACAATGATATGGAAAAAGTAGCTTAGGGTGGGAGATTTGGACTGGGACCCAGTGGAAACAGGAAATGTGAATGGGTGACTGGAGAATGGGGTGGAGTAGTCAGCAAATAGATGTATGGTACTGGGCAGAAGGGGTCATATTGTAGGGAATAGGTAGAAGAGTCTATATCCACTGCAGAACACTTCCAGGGTCTAGAATGGAACCCAGGATTCCTGAGACTCAACCATTCCTTTACAGTCAGCAGGTATCTGTGAAACCCACTGGGAAAGAGCCCCGTTCCCTTCTAGTGCTTGTCCACACAGAGATTGACAGCTTACTACTGCTATCAGTTACTGTTAGATCAAGGGGCAGAGGCCTATATGGCCTCTAAACATTCCCAGCTAAGTTCCCTTAAAGCTGCACAGCCATAGCTTAGAGGGAAACATCAGTCCTGCGGCTGCGAGACACACCTCTCCCCAAGCCCTGAAGCTGCTGTGGTTGGGAAAGAGACGCCCCTCGCTCAGCCCTAGCATGGAGCTGCCACAGCACTGGGGCAGTTCTGCTGGGGCCTGCAGGGAAGTGGCCAGTACAGCAGCTCCGGCTTCTAAGTGGGAGGGTCATAAGGCTCCATGTGCTATTCCTGCCCTGAGAATGGCTCCGCACTCCCACTAGCCAATGCGGGGGGGGGGGGGTAAGGAGGAGAGGGAGTGTGCTAAAGTGAGAGCAGCATGCATGAGCCTCATGCCTCCCCCCAGGAGCTGGATCTGCTGGCCACTTCTGGGATACAGCATGGTGCCCCAGGGCAGCTACTAGGCAGCCTCCCTTAGCAATGCTGACCTGGAACCCCCAGGAAAGCCCGAGCCCCAACCCTTCACCCCACCCAACCAGGAGACACCTTGTATATCCCAACTTCCCATCCCCAAAGCTCACAACCTCAGTCCAAAGCCTGTACCCCCTCCTGCACTACAAACCCCAGGCCTGAGCCTCACCCCAAACCTGGAGCCCCCGTTTGCATCCCAAACCCGTCATTCCCAGTCCCACTCCAGCCAGAGCCCTCACTCCCTCCTGCACTCCAGCTACCTGTTTCAGCCCAGAGCCCCCACTGAAAGCCAGACCCACATTTAGAGGCCTCATCACCTCAACCCCACGTCAGCCCCACCTCTGCTACACATTGTCAGTGTGCAGAATGACTTGTTATGTGATACCTCACCTCCACGTTGGTACACATAATAAAAGTCATTCTGCATATGGATACAAAAAATTAGAGGAAACATTGGTTCCCTGACAATTGAAGAACCATGTAGGTATCAATATGATGCCACATGGTGGAATTTCTGTTTTTTTCAGTATGCCTTTTGAAAACTCAGGAAATTACACACACAAAAGCTCAGTTTAATTGACTGTTATTAAGATTGCAAAGTTAAACTCTCAAAAGTTAGGAGATGCCAAAGTTAAAGTGGCTGGTCAACTTCATGTGCCTCCACTTGTGTGTATGCAGTATAAGATAGTCTATAAATAGTACAATTCTTATTCTACAAGAACCCTGCACCATTCGGTGTATAGGATGAACCTGCTCTGGGATGAATGAGGGCTGTGCAGTAAAGCAGGCTGTGGCATGTTGACCCCTGCTTCATTTGCTGCAAAAGTTGGAAGGTATATAGTACAGGAGATTGCAGGAAGAGTGGGGAGGGCAGTTGAATGCTGTCCTGGGGAATTAGATTCTATCCCTGCTTTTGCCCCCACAATTCCAATGTGATTCTGGTCAAGCAACATAAAGCAGCCTTTTCACAATTGGTCACTATGTATATTTCTCATTTTCTGGGTGCCCTGATACTTTGAAGTTTGATTTACAGAAATGCTGAGTACTCACAGCTGTAGCTGAAGTCAATCAGAGCTGTTTTGAACATACAAAATGCTACATATGCTAAAAATCAGCATCAATTGGTTATTCACCTTTTACCTTAATCTCTCTGAGCCTTAGTTTTTCATCTATAAAATAAAGATACTAACACCTCTTCACCAGTGTTCCCTCTAATTTCTTCCATCCATGTATTGAATAAATTTTATTATGTGCATCAAGGCACATGCAGATGTGGACTACCAGCAGAAACATAAGCTGCCAGCTGTGGGTGCTCTGCTAATCAGGTTGGAGGCATCTGAATCTCTTCGGGTGGGGGGATCACCCAAACACTCAGCCTACAGGGAATACTGCTCTTCACCTGATAAAAGTGTTGTGAAAATAAATTACTTAATGTTTTTGAAATATTTATGCTCTGTAGAACTGAGTACCATAGAATAGCCCCTGCAGAAATTAAAAATTCAGACTTCAGGGCAGGGTTTGAATAGTTTGCATTAAATAAGGCACAGGGCTACATAATGAACAATGAGATTAAACCAAAATACTTAATAGCTGTTCATTAAATGAGCACTGTCCATACAATACAGGGGTGCTGTAGAAAAAAAATATAGTAGTAAAACTGTATAACAATACATACGCACAAATGAACTGAATTAGATTTCATAGGCAACTTCAATTCTGTCATTTCCTAGCTTCTGCTAGGGTTTGATTTGTAACCTTAAATGTATTTGTGTATGCATAATATGTATAAATGATGTTGCTGATGATTTAAGTACTGTTTTTTAGATAGCCAGTTTTATTTGTGATTGTGTCACCTAGAGTCTTAGATAAAAATAAAAGGTACACATAGTAAGACTATACCTTGTTAGCTCATCAGTAGCCATTCCTAAAATATAATGCATTTCTCCTTAATGAAGCTAACAAAACAAACATATCTGGTATAAGAAATATTTCAAAAAAAGATATAAGTACATTTTCAAAATGCTAAACATTAAGAATTATTTTTTGGACTTTTAACAAATGTTCCATAAAAGCTCTATCGTTGGCCCTGGTCTAAATTAGGGAGTTATTTCAAAATAACTCCCTTTATGTCGAATTAATATGCGGCACATCCACATTACCAAGCCCATTATTTTAAAATAATGGGCTGGTTATTTTGAAATATGTACTCCCATTTTCCTTCAGGAATAATGCTAGTTTCAAAATAGTTATTTAGAAATAGCATTAGTGTGGATGTTCTGCTGCTGCTAATTCAAAATAACTGGTTTCCAGAGGCCTCTCTCAGCTGCAGTTTTGACCGCTCTGGCCTCACCTGGCATCTCCACTGCTTGCCTTCTCATGTGGAGCTTAAAACTCCAGTCAGCAAGAGAAGGGCTTCTCGTATGTTAGAGAGCAGTGAGAGCTACTGTGAGAGACAGCAGCCAGCAAGGGAGCCATGATGGACCCAAACTCTCCCTCACACTGCCAGCACTCCCTTGGTTGCCACTCACAAGGGACACAAGAGAGCTCCAGCCTGGACTGCTGAGGAGATCCTGAACCTCATCGAGGTCTGGGGAGAGGAAACCAACTTCCAGGATCTCCATACCAGGAAGAGAAATGCAGAGGTCTACAGCTGGATTACTGGCAGCCAAAGGCCACAAATGGACCCTGAAGCAGGTCTGGCTGAAAAGTAAGGAGCTCCAGCAGGCCTACCACAAGGGCAGGAAGCAGAGCAGATGCTCCAAAGCAGCACCACACAGCTTCTGCTATTTTGACCAGCTGGATGCCATCCTCGGGGGGCGGGGGGATAAAAGTCACCTCTCCCCCGTAGTCATGAAGTCTGACCGACAGGGCAGGATGGGCAGCCTCCAAGAGGATGGGAGGGCAGATGATTCCAGTGAAGAAGGAGGAGGAAGAGGACAAGGAGGAGGCTAGGCAGGCAACCATGCCCACCAGCCAGGACCTGTTTCTCCCCACCCCCCAGGATGTCTCCCAGGCTTCAGATGAACCTAGGAATGGCACTTCAGGTGAGTTCCATAATTTTCCATATGTACACACGGGGGCAGGTGCCAGGCCGGAGCACTCAGCCTCATGACGCTCTGTAACAGGTTCAGTCCTGTCAGAGAGTGCTCCTTAGCGGCTACAAGGGGGCTCACAACAATGACCTCGCCCATTCAGGGTGAGATACAGTTCAATTGGCGGTCAAGGTCCAGGATTCCCCCCTTGCCTGGGGTTCTTCCATGCCACCATAGGCTAGCCTCCTGTTGCAAGATCTAGCCTTGGTTCCTTGAAAAGGTCCAGCTCCCACTCAGAACTGGCCCAAGTGCTGATGCACCCAGCCAGCCCAGAGTTCTGGCCAGGTTGAGCTCCAGGAAGGAACTAACTGACCTTCACTCAGCAGCTCCTTATACCAGGCTGCCAAACCCTGATTGGCTGCAGGGCCGGCTGCCCTTCTGCCCTGCTTGGAGGTCCTCTTCACTGTCCCCGCTGCTGGCCAAGGTGCTGAACGGCCTCCAGTGGAAGATGGGTTCTGTCTGCCCCATCACACACTCTCACACAGGAACCCCTTGGTCCTTTTCAGAAAGTTCCTGGAGAGGCCTGTCTTATTCCAGCTTCCATGGTGGAACTCCTTCCCATGACAAGCCACCACTATGGAGTCTGGGGTCATGGAACCACAAAGCCGTGTCACACACAGCACAGGGTCATGCTTACACTCAGGCAGCATTTGCTCATGGTCAAGAATGGCGATGCGGAGGAGACTGATATCGTGCATGGGTACCTGCTGGGGAGAGAAAGAGGAGGAGAACCCAGTAGTATTCTCTCCAGCAAGCGACATCTGCCGCTCACACACAGCTTCCCTAACATACCCTCCCCCCTTCTCCAGTAGGCAGGGATAGAAGTTCTCTCTCTGAAAGATGCTGCCCAGACCCAATGTGTGTGGGACACAGAAAGAAGCTGCCCCGTCCCCTCTCTTGCCCACAGACTCTTAGCCTGGCCAGCACCTTCCCATGCCTGCTTGTCCTGGGCTTGTGGATGCAGTGATGGTCCCTACGTCTGTGCCCCTGCTGGAAAGTGCCCATTGTCTCGGCAACATATGGTCTTGCTCAAAGCACATCACCATCATCTGAACCGAGACTTTTAGTGTCAGCTCAGAGATTAGGCCTAGGCTTTATACACAGTGTCTTCTGGGATGACTGCCCTTGTAACTTTTCTTCACAGGTGGGATAGCTGCGAGCTTGGCATGTCCCTCACTTCCCATGCCATCTGTCTGAATCTTTGGGATCGACAGGCAGAAAAGAACACACAAGGACAATGCAGGAGCAGATGTCCGGCCTTCAGTCCCTCGTCTGAATGCTCGAGGAGGAGCGCTAGGAGCTGGCCACAGACTGGGAGGAGCACCAGACTGACCGGGAGCAAAGGAAGACCACCTGGGACCAGCTGGGGTGCCAGCATGAGGCCATATGTTCCTCTCTCACCTCAGTGAAGGACTGCATGATGCCATGCATGAAGCGGGCCACCAGCCACCTCACCATCCCCCCATGGCTTCCCCTCCTACTCCTGCCCAGGGGCCACCAGGGCCCCAGAACACTGGGTGGTTGGACCTCTTGGGCATCCAAAGCCTCCCGACCACCCAGAGGCAGGTGCCAGTCCCAGCCCCATCTCTGAGCTCCCCTCCATCCCCTCCCTTTCCAGGTTTTTTACCCAGTCCCTCGCCATTATATATCCCCCCCAATAAACAGTCCTGTTGTTTCAACAAAGAAGGCTTTATTATTTACTCTGCAGGGGAAGGGAGAAGATAGGAAGGGAGGGCAGGGGAAAGGATGGGTGAGGGAGGAAAGGCACACAGAGGGAATGCAGGAGCCCCTTGTGGAGAGGCATAGGGGAGAGTCTCACAACTGGACTTGGACAAAACTCTCCCTCAGCAACTCCCTGATGAGCACAGCCCCTTGATGTGCTCTCCCGATGGTGCTGTTGTCTAGCTGCTCAAATGTCCTCACCAGTCATTCAGCCTCTGCCCCCCTCCACCTTGGCAGAAGTCTCCCCCTTGCTTTCTCAAAGGTTGTGGAGTACACAACAGGTCGCCACCATGAAGGGGATATGCTCACTGAGGTGCAGAAGGATCAGGAGAATCCTGAACCTCCTCTTTAGACGGCTGAATGCACATTCTACCACCATGCGGCACCTGCTCAGCCTGGCGTTGAAGTGCTCCTTGGTGGGGTCCAGGCTGCCCGTGTAGGACTTCATGAACTAGGGGAGCAAGGGGTAGGCTGCATCACCCAGAATCGTGATGGACATATCCACCTTCCACATTCTGATGGTGCGGTCAGAGAAAAAATGCTGGCATGCATCTTTCAGAACAGGCAGGAGTTCCAGAAGATGTGGGCATCTTGCACATTTCCCTACCACCCCATGTTGATGCAGTGAAGTGTCTCTTGTGATCCACGAGGGCCTGCAGCACCATGGAGAAGTACCCCTACCTGTTGATATAGTCTGGGGACAGTGGTCAGAGGCCAGGATGGGGAAGTGCATGCCGTCTGTCCTCCCCCGTCCCCCACAGTTGGGGAAGCCCGTGGCGGCAAAGCCACTGATGATGCTGTCTACATTCCCCAGAGTGATGACCCTCTGTAGCAGCACCTGATTGGTGGCCTTTGCTACGTGAATGAGCATGGCCCCAACTGCGATTTCCACATGCCGAATTGGTTCCTGATGGAGCAGTAGCTGTCCAGCGTGGCAAGCTTCCAGAGGACGATGGCCATGCACTTCTGCACAGGGAGGGTGGGTCACATGCGGGTGTCTTGTCACTGAGGGCAGGGGCATGCCACTCACAGAGCTCGAGGAAGGTGGCCTTCCACATGCGGAAGTTCTGCAGCCACTGCTTGTCATCCCATAGCTGCTGGATGACGCGGTCTCCCGCTTCCAGAAGCAGAGTTCCACGGTGTCCAGGGGATTGAGGGCCGTGCACATCAGCAGGAGTGCTAAGACCTGAGTGATCTGGGCCTGCGGTCCAGGCTGGTCCTTTTCCTGCTGAAGTTGCAGTCTGGACGAACTGCGCCAGGAGGCGCAACATGAGGCCCATGAGCCTATCACTGCTTTTCAGCAGCTTTGGCTCCACGGTGTGAGTGCTTTGGCATCCACAAGGGTAACCAGAGTATACCATATGAGTTTGGTGTCCTGCAATGGGGTAGACAGTGGAGAAGTGGCATGTGAGACACGGCTGTAGAGAGGAGCCCCTTTAAGTACGTCTCTCAGCTCGTCACAGCAAGTAGTTACAGTCCACTCTCCAGGTGCCTTCCCTGGAGTTCTGCCGGGAGCTTTAAATGTGATACAGGAGCCAATCAGTGTGGATGTGCTATTTTAAAATAATTCTGCGCTATTTCGATGCTGCCTTGTCATGCGGATGTGCTATTTTGAAATAGTTATTTTGGGAATTATATCAGATTTAGTTATTTTGAAATAATTTCCTCGTGTGGACATGCCCTTGGAAAAGATCATGCATGTAAACTTTTCAGATTGGTTTCTTTTTAGAAAAGCAATAAGGGGCAGGTAAGAGTGTAAGTTAAAAATCAAGCCTCCAGTAGGAAGTTAACTCTACCTTTAATTATGGAATGGCTACTACAGCTGTTTTGAGAATGTTTTAATGCAATATTAACACTAGTGCATAGGTAATTATGCAAAATGTATAAGGTTAATTTTGCAATGGGTTATTTTTGGTCAGGCTGTTACACTGTTTTCATATTCAATGTAAAATGGCTTTTTAAATACGTATATCTATATAACATATGGTTACATAACTCAGCAATTGTGCAAAAATGCCATGTTCAGTTTGTGATAAAACCTTAAGATGTCCTACCATTCTACTAATTGTTCAGAATAATATGTACTTATTGTATTGAGTACTGACACATCATATACCTTTGACAGCGATTTTACATACTAAAATAACTGGCAACTCCATTAGCTACTAATTAGAAGTTCTAAATTTCTTTCCTGTTATTTTCCTAGTATAATACTTAATATGCTATATGAATAGAGCTCCACAGATATCCGCTTTATATCTGTGAGTATCCGCATCTGAGCAGTGGATATCCGTGACTCATATTTGTGGCATACAGATGTGGATACAAATTTTGTATCTAGAATCCTGCAAATTTGTGGATCATTTTCACAGATGAAGGTGCATATGTAGATACCAATTTTGTATCCTCATAGGACTTGATGTATGAGAAACATATGAAAAAGATGAATAAATTTAAATGAAAGTAAATCTCTGCTGTTTAACCTGTGTAGGCAAACTTCCAGTGACAAACTTTAACATCAGTAATGTGCCTAGAAAGATCACATTTGATGTCTGCAATATACAGTATATTTACGCTATCAGTTGACTGATAAAGTGTAGCTAAATACAGCAATCTGACCTTATTCGTTTGGCCAATACAGAGCCAGCTTTGACCCCTGTTTTTCATGTTTGTAAGAGTAAATGTAAGGCATTTCAAAACAACACATATTTATATGTAAATTATGGGTGTTTTTTTATTTCAAATTTCTTTGGAGCATTTTTACTCAGGACACTCACAGTTGCAACTAGCTGAGATTATGGATTTTGCAGTAGTAACTGTTTAATAAGACAACGCTTCAACTTCTTTGAGCATCTCTAGTAAAATCAGCTTTTTAAGTGCAATATAAACACTAAGTGGATGAAAAATCATTGTAAAATAGAATATATTTGCTTCCAATAATAAATGTAATTGGTGAACACTTTGCCAATGAAAAGTAAACTCAAGTGAGGAAAATGAGACCAAATAAAAACCAAACTCACAGTTGTGTGAACTTGTCCTGCACACACTTACAAGAAATATGTATTACTGTGATCAAATATGTTGTGCTAGCAACAGAAACACTCATATAGCATGGATAAAGGACAAATGTCTGGAAGACCTAGACTTTGTTGCTGATAGTGTGCTATTGAATGATACCCCTGAAAAAAACATAGCAAAAATAGCAGGCCAAGGAAGGCTTAAACTTAGTTATTCTAAAACAAATATCCTTGAAATCCAGGACAATCAGTAACATCATTTTAGAAGGCAAAAAATCAAGACAATAGAACAGTTCATCTATATGGGCAGGATCATATTAACCATCAGTGACAGCAAGAAGGAAATAACATCAAGAAAAGGAAAGGCATCCATAGCATTTATTAAACTCAAACATACATGGAAAGCAAAGATATAACATAATAAAACTGATAATTTTCAATTCAAATGTAATCTCAGTGTTAACATACAACTGCAAAAGTTGGAGATCCACTAAAATGTTTCACAAAAACTACATACCCATCCATCTCAATAGCTAGTAGAACTGGATGACCAGAGAAGGAGGGTATGCTGCATGTTTCAAAGGGCAGTGGAGCGCCCACTGTAAAGTGCACTCTCTCCATCATACATTCCCCCAGGGAATAGCTGGCTGAGTAAGAACACTACAGCAAGCAACAGAGTTTCTACAACATTTTTGGCTATTAGCTTTAGGAGTTGTTATATGTGTAGGGGCAGGGGTGGAGGGAGGTTGAGGCTTTATTTTGTTTTGTTTTAAATCTCAAGGACCGATATCTAAAATGAGAACTAGCATTTGGTTGCCTAGAACAAGCTGATATTCCTAATAGGGAAGTTATATAGTATCAAAAATAAGCAGTTACACGACTATTCGATAGTCTCCGGGGGAGGGCTAGCTTCCAGTGTGCTCCAGCCCCACTCCCCGCTCCCACCAGCTCCTGCCTGCTCCCTCCTCCCTCCTCTGCCTCTGGAGGAGGCAGCAAGGAGGGGGGAAGGCGGGTCTGTGGAGCTGGAATGCGTGGAGAGCCAGCTTAAAAGCTGGCTCCTTACGCATATCAGTTCCCGCCTGCTCTCCTCACCCTCTATCAGAGGCAGCAGCACTGGGGGGAGGCAGATTCAGAGCTCATGAGGAGCTGGCTTAAAAGCCGACTCCCAACAGGCACTGGCTTCTGCCTCCCCCTGCTTTGCTGCTTCTGATACAGAGGCAGCAAGGGAAAGGGAGTACATGTAGTCAACAGGATTAACCAATAAGACCAGACTTATCAGTTAATTGTGTAGTCATCTACATGTTGACATCCCTAATTTCTAAATATTATAAACCTGTCTTATCACTTTTTTTAAAAGACCATATGTAAATAATGACGTTCCAAAGGATTTGCAGTTAAAATATAGATATATACACACATTAAAGATTGAGCGCCAGCATATTTATGAAGTTTATGTGCTGCAATGTAACCACACACAACGAATTTTTGAGGTTCTTATATAGGTATTTTAATGTTTTAGCTAATGTATTCTTACCTGTTATAGGTGTGGCGTTATAATTACCTGTAATTACAACACTTAAAAGCCACATCATTACCCAGTCACTGTGCTCCCACAAGATATTTTTTAAATTGCTATAAGTATTATTCCCATACACAAAAAAATATTAATTTTGAGTTAAGGTTCCCATTCTGCATAACCAACACAAATTATAAATGCAAAGAAATAAATTAAGACATTCAGCACCCATTTATGCTCTAGTCATCAGTTCCCTTCCTCAACCTCTATCATCTCCTTCCTTACAGTCACAGCTCACATATTGTCACCCTGATCTTAAACAACCAACATGCACCCTTTACTCCAATGTGTACTGGTTATATGATCACATTTGGATGTGTACTGGTTATATGATCACATTTGGATGATTAAAATAAGGTTGGTATGAATTTCAAAAACTGCACTGTTAACAATATGATATATAGGGGATCTTTTATTAGTACTTGGAAGTAAATGAGATAGTGTCACACTGCAAATGGTGGCAGGTAGAGAAATTTCTCTGTAATGATGAGAAAATACATGAATGAGTGATCTGTGTTTTTTGATAGTTCTAATCCTGATAGTATAAATCACAGAAATTGAAATCTGAACACATGCCTTCATTTGTGTAATATGCTTATGGCTTTTAAAAACTGGTATTTTTCACCAAAATATTCATGGCTTGTAGCAAGTGGCCAACAGAAATGAGCAGTTGCATCAGCTAATCTTGACAGAATTCAATTAGTATATGATAATACAAGGGAAATAAGTCTTTATGTGTTTAATTTTAAAAGTTCAAAGTGCCTGTGTCTAAAAGCATGTATATGAGAAGTCAGAAATTTGTGAGGACTCTGGAGACACTAGGAAATTATTCTGAAATAACTAAATTCAAAATAATAACTCCCAAAATAACTATTTTGAAATAACTTATTCCCCAAGGAAAGCAGGAGTACAGATTTCAAAATAACCAGCCCTTTATTTTGAAATAACAGGCTTGGTAGTGTGGATGCTCTGCTTATTATTTCAAAATAAGAGGGGTTATTTTGAAATAACTCCCTAGTGTAGATCAGGGCTGGTTGTTTAGCCAAAGAAACCCAAAGAAATGTAAGAGAAAACAGGGCAAAATAGTTTTAAAAATTTTTCAAAATGTTTCCTTTTTTTAAAGTCATAATTCAAAATATTACACAGAACATAGTTTTTCTTTGAAAAGTTATTGGATCAAAGCTGGAGATTAAATTCAATCATTAAAGTGTGAAACAATGGGACTTTGCTTTAAGAAGCTGATTATATGTTACTGAAAGTAGTGAGGGTTTTATCCTTTGACTGGTGTGGACACTGGACTAGGTCATAAATGCAAATCCCAATAATAGCTTTGCTACTGAAGCCTCCAAGATACTGTGGTAATCCCAACAAGCAGATAAATTTAAGAAAGTTCCATAAATGAAATGTGGGATAGTATAACTTTCACTCTCTTAGTATTATATCTCGTTTATGTCTGATTTTACATCATTCCCAGTACAGTTATAGTTAAATCAGATTTGTGGCAACTTGAGCTTTATAAATGTCATCTCTTTAGCCTTTTCTGGATTGAGTTGTAGATACTTCATCTCAAGAAGTACTAAATATTCTCTGAAAAAGAACATTAGTTTCAGAAGGGACATTAGCTGAGGAGCAGCCAAGGGACTTGATGGCAACATGGATTAGTTCTGACCTTGACTGTCTAATACATAAAAAAGATCAATCTTAGGGCACAGTTTTCCTTGGGCCTAAAAAACTGACAGTTATAATAAAGCTATGGAATACCTACAATGCACCATTATCCAATGTATCAACATCCATCCATTCATCCATTCCTCGCCAGATCCTGAAAATCTTATTCTTAACTTATAGGAGTAGTCTCAGTAAGTTCAGTGGGACTGCTTACAGAAGTAATGGTTACAAGATTCAGCCTTTAAGTTGCATTATTACAGCTTCTTTTTTCCCCAATCATTTTATACCAACTTGTATCTTGTCTCATATATCAATATGCAAAAAAATAATAAAGGAAATGAATGTTCCCTACATAAAAGAGCTCTGTGAGCTAGTGTGATGGTATTCATATTTCTTCTTTAATGTCAGGTCTCAAAGTCTTTCACTTTCAGTGCTCTGATTATCACATTGTCCTCTTGGATTCCCTTTCACATGAAACAATAAGGTATATTTTCATAATAATTGTATTTTGATTTTCTATATGTGAATAACAACACCTCTTAAAATATTATTCTCATTTTGCAGATGGGAAAATAAACGGGCAAGTAACTTGCCAAAGGTTACGTAGTAAGTTAATGGCAGAGCCAGGAATAGCTCTCAGATTTTCAGACAACCTTATGCTCTTACCTCTAGACATATTCTCTGTTCATCTTGATCAAATGGAACAGAGGAGCTGTTCCCAAAACAAGGCTGGAGAGGTACAAAGATCTGTCATATCCTAGGATGTTGATAGTTCCTACTTGCTTTAAGCTGTTACTATAAGTTTTCAGGGTTTTTGAATTCAAAAAGGACCAAACATTTATCAAAGACAGATAAAATACATAAATATGATCCTAATATTACTTTTCTATGTAAGTAATTGCAGTAGTCTTTAGTACAGAGATGTTATTTGATTATGAATGGGAGGGGAGATTGTTCACCTATTTGTGAACGGAAGGGAAGGTGGTTCAAAATATAACCTTTTTATTAAAATCCACAACATGAAAAGTTTGAGAACTCTTAGAATGGAGGATGTGTAATTGAAATGGAAAGATTTTTAAACTGCAATCATCACATAACAATTGTTAAAAATATTATGGAGGCATGGAAACATAGGAATTGCCATCCTGGATCAGACATAAGAATCCTGTCTCAGACAGTGGCCAATATTTCAGAGGAAATTGTAGAATTCCACAGTTGGCAGATGTGGGATAATTTCCCCCAACATGAGGTCTTATCTTGGACTCTGATAGTTAGAGATTGGCTTAAGCCATGAAGTATGAGGTAGGGATGTGAAAGGTTAACAGTTAACTGATGGGGGCAGGAGGTGGGTTTGGGAAGGGGGCTGCTCCAGCCCCACAGGAGGCCCACCACAGACAGGGACTGCTCCAGAGTCCAGAGCAGCATTTGTCCACAGCAGGCCTGGGTGTCTGGAGCAGCCTCTTTCTGAGGGGGCATTGGGTGCCTCACAGGCAGGGGCTGATCTGGCATCCGAAGCAGCCTCTGTTTGTGGCAGGCCCAGTTGCCCTGCAGGCAGGAGCTTTTCCAGCATCTGGAGCAGCCTCTATCCGCAGAGAGCCCAGTCCGCTGCAGACAGGAGCTGCTCCAGTGGGGATTGGGAGCTGGCACCCAGCTCCAGTGTGGGCCTGGGAGTGGTATCCCTGCAGACTGGGGGCTGCTCCAGCCAAGCCGGAGCAGTTCCCTGCCCAGACCCCACTAAGTCAGTTAACCGGTGAAATGTTAAGTCAACCTAATGTTTAACCGATTAACTGATTGAACAGGATTTTACTTCCTAATATGAAGTTTAAGATAACTTCCAAAAATTTTTATAATAAACTATGACTGGATATTATTGATATCCATATAAATGTCCAGTCTGTAGTAGTTCAGGACAGTGATACAGTAAATTCAGGATACACAGGTATGCCATCCTGACAGATCTCCTGCTCCATCAGTGATGATAAACATTCAACTGCATTTTCGTATGCTCCCTCAGTATATCGTGCCAGCTCTGCACAGACAGCTAGCATAATAGACTTCATGAGAGCCTCCAAAAACCACAGACTCAGATAAGATATGAAGGCACCCGAGTCAGGTTTATTATTGAACGAAGTACATTAGTAGTTGTCAGTAGTCAGATGGCCTCCAAGCCCCTACATATTTATACCTGGGACAATGGACCGGCTCAGTCGATAGTATGGATTTCACTATTGCCCGGCCTAGGGGAAAAAAATCTACTTTGTTTTTAAAAATCCATTTAAATGACTGGACTTACAAACACCAAACTGCCTTAAACTTAAACATATGGCTACAGCATGGTGCCAAGATTAAACGGGAGCAAAGACTGCAAGGATTTAGGAACTGGGAGGGTAGAGATAAATAGGACATAATCAGCAGAGAAAAGATATGACATGGGAAGGAAAGGATTGAATAGAGCCAATTGAAGAAAAGCTTTTGGGAGGTGTGGGTGTGGAGGGTTTAAGAGAAATCAGACCCACTAGAGACGTTGGTGGAGGATGGAGAAAAAATGGAAGAAGTCAGCAGGCACTGGAGTGGAACAGAGAGTGGATTGAATTAGGATGGACATTCTGGATAACAGACAAAAAGAAGAAGACTGGGAAACAGAATACATCATTTACTAGTGTGGGGTGAGTCCCTTTGAATTTGTCTTTGGAGGCACATCAAAGTATTGTTATACTCCGAATTACTACATCTCCTGTCTTTAAAATACAAATCACATATAGCAGAGGGGATTAAGATTATAGTATCTTAATATTTTATTTTGGCTTTGTGTTTTACTTTTATATAACATACAGGCTGCGTCTAGACTGGCATGATTTTGCGCAAATGCTTTTAACGGAAAAGTTTTTCCGTTAAAAGTATTTGCGCAAGAGAGCGTCTAGACTGGCATGGAGTTATCGTTATAACGATGCACTTTTGCGCAAAAGCGCGTCTACATTGGCGACGCGCTTTTGCGCAAAAGCAGAAGCCCGGAACCATTTTGAAGAGGGCAAAAGGGCACCAGCCCTTTCCGGGGGCGGGGGCTGGAGCTCCTTTCAGACATGTGCTTAAAGGGGGCTCGCCGGACAGCCGTTTGTCTCCTGCTCCGTGCTTTAGGACCTCTTGCAGGGACTGACAGCCCTAGCAGTTTTGATGGTTGCCCTCTGCCTTTTGGACACCACCCTTTTGCCACCTAGTGCTTTTTCCTGTTTTTTTTTCTTTTGTCTGCCATGGAGCCGGGGTGGCCATGTGCCTGCTCTGGCCACTGCCGGCCATTTTGGAGTGCCTGCAGCTGCTGCTCCAGGTTGGTGCCCTCCTCTTCCAGGACCAGGAGGGGCACATTGCTTTGGACTCCCTCACCAGTGAGGCTATGGCGTCCCTGTGGCACCCCCACCCCAGGGTGCAGAGGTGACTGTGGGGACTGGACACCAGTACCGACTGGTGGGACCGGCTGGTCCTAGGGCAATGGGACGACCAGCAATGGCTCCGGAACTTCCGCATGCGAAAGCAGACATTCATGGAGCTCTGTGCCTGGCTCACCCCTGCGCTCCAGAGAGCCACCACCCAGCTGTGGGCACCCATTCCTGTCAAGAAGAGGGTGCCCATCGCAGTCTGGAAGCTGGCCACCCCGGACAGCTACCGATCGTTGGCACACCAATTCGGGGTGGGCAGATCCACCATCGGCGCCGTCGTGATGGAAGTAAGTCCCAGGGGGAGTGGGGTGGGGGGAGGGTGCTGCACTCCATGCCCAGGGGCAGCCAAGACTCCACGCTGGGTCACCCAGGGGTTCGGGCCATCCCTCCCTTGCACAGGCCTGCTGGGGGGAGGTGTAGGGCGAGGGGGCTGTGGTGCGTGTGTGCGTGCGTGCATGTGTGCATGAGGACAGAGGGAATCACGGGGAGGGGGCCAAGGGAGCGCACACCCACCCCTGCCTTATGTGATGTGTTCCCCTGTGTTTCTCTGCACCCTTCTGCAGGTCGTCCGCGCCATCAGCAACATCCTGCTCCCCAGAGTGATCCGCCTGCGGGACGTGGACGCTACCGTCGCCAGCTTTGCTGCCTTTGGGTTCCCCAACTGCAGGGGAGCCCTGGATGCACCCACATCCCCGTCCGGGCCCCGGAGCATCGAGCGGCCCATTTCATGAACAGAAAGGGGTACTGCTCCATTGTTCTGCAGGCCCTTGTGGACCACCGGGGCTGCTTTCTGGACGTTTATGCAGGCTGGTCCGGCACGGCACATGACGCCCGCATCCTCCGCAACTCCGGACTATTTCGCAGGCTGGAGGTGGGCACCTACTTCCCCCGGCGGGAGTTGACTGTCGGGGATGTGCCTATGCCCATCTGCATCATCGGGGACGCGGCCTACCCCCTGCTGCCCTGGCTAATGCGGCCCTACACGGGGCGGCCGGACCAGAACCGGGCCCGGTTCAATGACCACCTCAACTGGGCCCGCAATCAAGTGGAGCTCGCCTTTGGCTGATTAAAAGCCCGCTTTCGGTGTTTGCTCGCCCGTCTCAAGATGGGTGAGCGGAATGCAACGGAGGTAGTGGCCGCGTGCTGCGTGCTCCACAACGTTGTGGAGCGGAGCGGGGAGGCCTTCCTTCCCGCATGGATGGCAGCGGAGGGCCAGGCCTACGAACAGCCCCACACAGCTGCCAGCCACCAGGCGCACCAGGATGGGGTGCACATCCGGGAGGCCCTCACGGACATGTTTTCACAGGCCCCGGAGTAGTGTCGCCTCGGTTTCCCTGGACAACTCCCTCCCCTCCCCTTACCTCCAAATACACAACAACACAGTTTGGGGGAGAGGGGGATGTTGTGCAGAATGTTCATGATTGTTATATGAAATATGTTTGAGCAGTCTAGTTCAGAGCAGAGTACTCTTGGGTTCTGTTAAGGGTTTGGTCCGGTCAAGCAGAAGGCTTGTACCTACCAATTAGGATTAGGTTTAGATTTAGGTTTAGTTGGATTAGCTATTGTCGTTGGTTCAAAGCATTTCGGCTGTCATCGAGTTTGTTCGTCGGGCGCGTCGGCCGTAGCTAGGGTTTTCTTTGAGTTCAGGGTTAGGTTTAGGGATATTCTAGGCCACCATCGTCTGTTCGAGCTGTCCCGAAGAACAGGAAGAGGATTCGAGGTTCGTGCGGAAGGCTCGAGTCAGCGCACCCGATTCCAGTCATCTTCGAGGGATCTCCTGGCAGTTCCTCTCCTGAGGCCTGGAAGGACCAAAGGATCAAGGTCGCCAGCCACAGCTTCGTCCATCGAGGGATCTCCTGGCAGTTCCTCTCCTGAGGCCCGGAAGGACCAAAGAATCGAGGTCACCAGCCACAGCTTCGTCCATCAAGGGATCTCCTGGCAGTTCCTCTCCTGAGGCCCGGAAGGACCAAAGGATCGAGGTCGCCAGCATCACCGCAATCACCCTCCACACCTAGACTGTGTTTAATGTATTTTGTGTTGTGTTTACTCTTTTGTAATCTATCCCTTGCTTGATTGTGATTTTCTGCATGTCAAATATAGTCCTGTGGTTAAATTTTATCTTCAGAGTTGGTATTCATTTATGCATCACAAACTCATAACCCTTTAAAATTATTTCCCTTTTTTTTTAGAAAACCTGTGATAGGTATGGAATTTGGAGTCCGCATTTGTCATCTTCATGATTTTATTAGGTTGATCAGCATTCTAAATTAATTATTCACGTTACCTCGCGTAACAGGGAGGAGACCTTGAACTGGGAGGGGGAGGGGAGCTACTCCTGGGAGGGGTGGCCCCTGCAACCGCTCCTGTTGGGGCGGACCTGGACATGGGGGGCAGGCTGAATGGGGAGGTGGGCAGGAGGAGCAGGAGCAGGAGGGGCCATTGCAGGAGGGGGCGGGAGCAGGTGCACCATGATGGGGTGCGCATCCAGGAGGCCCTCACGGACATGTTCACACAGGCTCCGGAGTAGGGTCGCCTCGGTTTCCCTGGACAACTCCCTCCCCTCCCCTTCCCCCTCCCCTCCCCTCCCCTTACCTCCCAATACACAACAATACAGTTTGGTTTCACCAAAAAAACTTGTCGGTTTTTATTTACAAAGGGGGGAGAGGGGGAGGAAACGTAGAACTGGGAGGGGGAGGAGACCTTCAACTTGGAGGGAGAGGAGACCTTGAACTGGGAGGGGGAGGAGACCTTCAACTTGGAGGGAGACGAGACCTTGAACTGGGAGGGGGAGGGGAGCTACTCCTGGGAGGGGTGGCCCCTGCGACTGCTCCTGCGGGGGCGGACCTGGACATGGGGGGCAGGCTGCATTGGGGCAGGCTGAACGGGGAGGTGGGCAGCAGGAGCAGGAGGGGCAGGAGGAGGAGCAGGAGGGGCCATTGCAGGAGGGGCAGGAGGGGGCGGGGGCAGTGCTAGGGGAGGGATGGTGGGGGCATGGGGCGAGGCCATGCCATAATGCATGGCATGGGCAATGTGTGCGGAGAGGCTGGCAACGGAGTTCGCCATCAGCGCACAGTGTCCCTGGAAGGTGGCCCAGGCCTCCTGGCACCACTGCAGGTCCGCCTCTGTGCGTCTCTGGATGGCAGCCTCCATTTGCTCGACGGCCTGCACGTGGTGCCGCAGGAGCTGGTCCCGGTGTCGGACGCGCTGCCTCCGTGGTTGGGCGGCTGGGGGTGCTGCTGCTGCCGGACTGGAGGGTCCCCCACTCCTGGTTGGTCCCGCTGCAGGGAAGAGAAGAAAGGATGGGTCAGTCAGGCAAGCCGGCCACTGTCCCCACACCTCATGCCCTCCACCCCTGAGCCCAGGTGACACCACAGTAGTGTGGTTTGGGCCCACTCGGTTCCCCCCCCTGCCTCCCGTGTTGTATGTTTGCAAAGAGGACCGCCCCGGAGTAGGGTCCTCCTCCATGTATTGTAACCACTGGTCTGTGTCCTGGCCCTGTGAAGGGCGGGAGGGCGCTTGTGTTGCGTTAACCTGTAAAACTCCCTGCCGGTGGAGGCTGTGAGGCTTTGGGCTAATCACTGGTGTTTGACAGGGAGTGAGATGAATCCCCACACAGTACCTGGGAGCACGTCTGGCAGATGTGGTCTGGGCTCTCAGATCCCCATCGTGTGGGATATCTCCTGGACGGAACCAGGAGAGTGACTGGGGAGTGTCCCATCCTTGCAGCAAAACTCAGGCGGCCCTAGGGGCAGCCTGAGCGCTTCCCCCCCTTCTCCCTCCCACTATCCCTCACACACGTAGCCCAGGGACACGTGTGGCTGCAGTGGGGACTTCCCTCGGGGAACCAGCCAAGGCACCGGGAGCAGGCGAGGGGCTCAGTGGGGGCCACGTTCACAGGGCTGTGACGCTGTGGTTTTCTCAGGAGCAGCTGGCTGTGCCTCACAGCCAGGCATGGGACAGTGTGCCGTTCTGCGTGCTGTACCCTTGCGGAGGTGCGGGCTCTGGCCTGAGTCCCTGGGGCCCTGGCTGGTTCCAGCCGGCATCCACCCTTCCCCCTGGTCCCGCCGGATGTGTGTGAGCAGCCCGGTGCCAGGCGTGCCCTGGAGCTGCCTGCCGCGGCCCTTGTGAGTGCAAAGTGCAACACTCACCGGTGGATCCTTCTCTGGCCTCCGAGGATGCGCGGGAGACGTTGGGGCTGCCAGAGGGGGCCTGCTGGGTGGCAGTGCTGGCCTCGTCCTCCGACGCACTGCTGTCTCCTTCCCCCGCCTCGGTGGTCCTGGTGACGGGGGGGCATGCTGCTGTCGACGGGGACCTCCGGGGCTTGCAGGGCTGGCTGGCCCAGGATGGCGTGGAGCCGGTCGTAGTGGGGGCAGGTGTCGGCTCCTGCCCTCTGGCCCTCGCTGGTCCACACGTAGCCCGGACTTGCTCGAGGGTCCGGGCTGGATGTCCCTGCTGACCGAGCGCCTGGGCCATGCGGGTGAAGATCTTGGCGTTGTGGTGCCGGGAGTGGGTGTCATGGAGGTCCTCCTCCTCCTGCCACAGGTCCAGCAGGCTGTCCAGCTCCCCTGAGGACCAGGATGGGGCTTGTCTTTTTCGGCCCCTGGGGGCCTCCTGCGCTGGGGGTGCGGGTGGCTGATCACCCGGAGCTGCCATCCTGCTGCGGGGTGGCTGCTGAGCACGGCAGGGGCCACATGGCAGACCTCTGCCTAGAGGTCCGTGCTGGTCTCCTGCCGCGTGAGCTCAGCAGCCTGCGTCTGCTTTAAGGAGCTCAGGTTGCCAGGAAGTCCAGGGTGGCTACGGGGTCTCCGTGCGTCCAAAGGGCTTTTTCCGTGTAGCCTGCTTTTGCGCAAAAGTCTTAGCTAGCTGTCTACACTGGCCCTTTTGCGCAAAAGGACTTTTGCCCGAATGGGAGCGTCAAAGTATTTGCACAAGAAGCACTGATTTCTTACATTAGAACGTCAGTGCTCTTGCGCAAATTCAAGCGGCCAGTGTAGACAGCTGGCAAGTTTTTGTGCAAAAGCAGCCGCTTTTGCGGAAAAACTGGCCAGTCTAGACACAGCCACAGGGTATAGACCTTTAATTTTGAATTGATTTCCTTCAGGACAGTTCTCAGAAATATTCCCGCTGTTCAAGGAAGTCTACACTACTGCTTATGTCAATATAATTTATGTCACTTGGGATGTGAAAAAGCTACCCCCTGAGTGATGCAAAATACAGCAATGTAAATGCTGTCCACACTGGTGCTATGTTGGGGAGAGAGCATCTTGCGGAGATGGAATACTTATGTTGATGGGAGAACTGTCTGCTGTCAGCATAAAGTGTTTTCACAAGACTGTGGCCATGTCTACAGTGGTGAGGCAAAGCAGTGGCAGTCACAACGCTGCTCACAGAGCACAGCTGTGAAAATTCTATTGGGTGTCTACACTGTCAGCCGTCAGCATAGTAGCATGACCACATTTGCAGCGATGTTCAGAGTGGTGCATTTTGGGCAGCTATCTTAAAGAGCACCTCTTTGTCTTCTGCTGCAGAGGTTTGTGGGAAGGCAGAGGAGAGGCGTAGAGTATCCTGAGTCCTGTCCCAGTGATCTGTGGTGCACTGTTTCACATCCCAACAACCCGTGCACTTTCATCCTCATTTGGCACCATCTTTCAATGGCATCTGTGCTGTATACTCTACCTCCTCAGTGTGCAGGAAGAGATCCGCAGCTGTTGATGAAAATGCTGACAGGCCTCACTAACACATTACGAATGACAGTCAAACTACTCCTGAAGCTGCAAAGTGACAATGAGGAGTCCATGCAGCATCTGTATGACACAAGATTTCTTGTGGCATTCACAGAGTTGCTGACCACAGTAGAATGCTGCTTTGGGGCGTGGGAAACAAGCACTGAGTGGTGAGATCACATTTTCATTCTAGCCTGGGTTGATGAGCAGTGGCTGCAGAACTTTTGGATGAGGAAAGCTACTTTCATGGGACTGTGCGTTGAACTCACCCCACCCTGTAGTTCAAAGTCACATGAATGAGAGCTACTCTTCCAGTGGAGAAGCATGTGGTGATCACAGTGTAGAAGCTGGCTACTCCAGACAGCTCTCATTCAGTTGCCAGTTAGATTGGAGAGGGAAAGTTGGCCATTGGACTTGTGCTGATGCATGCGTCCATGGCCATAAATCATACCCTGCTCTGAAAGACTGTGGCTCTGGGCAACGTACGTAAGATTGTGGATGGCTTTGCATGGAAGAGCTTTCCAAACTGCAGTGGGGTGATAGATGGTATGCACATTCCAATTCTGGCAACAGACCACTTACCCTCCGAGTACATGAACTGCGAGGGGTATTGCTCCATGGTTCTGCAGGCACCGTGGGCAGTTCACAGACATTAATGCCGGCTGGTGTAAGAAAATGTAGAACAAATGTAGAATCAAATGAAGTAAAGATCTTAAATGAACCAAAATGTTCCATAGAATATGGATAGTAATTCTATGCTCTATTAATAAGAATATAGCAGTAGGGATATATTACCAACCACCTGACCAGGATAGTGATAGTGACTATGAAATGCTAAGGGAGATTAGAGAGGCTATAAAAATAAAAAACTCAAAAATAGAGGGGGATTTCAGTTATCCCCATATTACCTGGGTACATGTCACCTCAGGATGGGATGCAGAGATGAAGTTTCTTGACACCTTAAATCACTGCTTCTTGGAGGAGCTGGTTCTGGAATCTACAAGAGGAGAGGCAATTCTTGATTTAGTCCTAAGTGAAGCACAGGATTTGGTCCAAGAGATAAATTTAACTGTACCGCTTGGAAATAGTGACTATAATGTAATAAAATTTAACATCCCTGTGTTGGGAAAAACTCCTCAGCACTCCAACACTGTGGCATTTAATTTCAGAAAGGGGAACTACACAAAACTGAGGAGGTTAGTTAGACAGAAATGAAAAGATACAATGCCAAAAGTTAATCCCTGCAAGCTGCATGGAGACTTTTCAAAGACACCATAATAGAGGCCCAACTTAAATGTAAACCTCAAATTAAAAAATACAATAAGAGAACCAAAAAAGGGCCACCATGGCTTAACAATCAAGTAAAAGAAGCAATGAGAGATAAAAAGGCATCATTTAAAAAGTGGAAGTTAAATTCTAGGGAGGAAAATAGAAAGAAGCGTAAACTCTGTCAATTTAAGTGTAAAAATATAATAAGGAAATCCAAAAAGGAGTTTGAAGAACAGTTAGCCAGAAACTCAAAAAATAATAGCAAAATATTTTTTAATTACGTCAGAGACTGGGCGATTGAGATGCTAAAGGAGCACTCATAGACGATAAGGTAACTGTAGAGAAACTAAATGAATTTTTTGCTTTGGTCTTCACGGCTGAGGATGTTCGGGAGATTCCCAAACCTGAAGCCATTCTTTTTAGGTGACAAATCTGTCCCAGAGTGAGTTGTCATTAGAGGAGGTTTTGGAACAAACTGATAAACTTAACAGTAACAAGTCACCAGGATTAGATGGCATTCACCCAAGAGTCAAAAAGAACTCAAATGTGAAATTGCAGAACTATTAACTGTAGTTTATAACTGTTGCCCAGTGGGGTTTGGGGAGCGGCTCCTACCCCTTTGGGTCAGTGGGTGGCCACTCCGCCCCACTACAGTAACCTATCCTTTAAATCAGCTTCTGTACCTAATGACTGGAACATAGCTAATGTGACACCAATATTTAAAAAGGGCTCTAGAAGTGATCCTGGCAATTACAGACTGGTACGTTTAACATCAGTACCAGGCAAATTAGTTGAAACTATAGTCAACATAGATTCTGTAAAGGGAAATCATGCCTCACTAGTCTACTAGAGTTCTTTGAGGGGGCCAAGAAGCATGTGAACCAGGGGGATTCAGTGGATATAGTGTACTTGGATTTCCAGAAAGCTTTTGACAAGGTATCTCACCAAAGGCTCTTACGGAAAGTTAATTGTCATGGGATAATCCATGTCATCCTCTCATGGATTGAAAACCAGTTAAAAGACAGGAAACAAAGGGTTGGAATAAATGGTCAGTTTTCAGAATGAAGAGGGATAACTAGTGGTGTCCCAGGGTTATGTAGTGGAACCAATCCTATTTAACCTATTTATAAATTATCTGGAGAAAGGGGTAAACAGTGAGGTGGCAAAATTTGCAGATGGTACTAAACTGTTCAAGATAGTTAAGAACGAAGCAGACTGTGAAGAGCTTCAAAAGGATCTCACAAAACTAGGTGATTGGGCAACAAAATGTCAAATGAATTTTAATGTTGATAAATGAAAAAAATAATCCCATCTATATATATAATATGATGGGATATTTAGCAATAAGTACTCAAGAGAGAGCTCTTGAGACTAATTTAGCAATAAGTACTCAAGAATGAGATCTTGGAGTCACTGTGGATAGTTCTCTGAAAACATCCACTCAGTGTGTAGCGGCAGTCAAAAAAGCAAACAGAATATTAGGAATCACTAAAAAAAGGATAGAGAATAAGATAGAGAATATCTTCTTGCCTCTATATAAATCCATGGTAAGATCACATCTTGAATACTGCATACAGATGTGGTCAACTCATCTCAAAAAAGATACATTGGCATTGGAAAAGATTCAGAAAAGGGCAACAACAACAATTAGGGGTTTGGAACAGGTCCCATATGAGGAGAGATTTAAAAGACTGTGATTTTTCATCTTAGAAAAGAGGAGACTAAAAGGGATATGATAGAGGTCTATACAATCATGACAGGTATGGAGAAAGTGAATAAGGAAAAGTTATTTACTTGTTCCCATAACATAAGAACTAGGAGTCACCAAATGAAATTAATAGATAGCAGATTTAAAACAAACAAAAGGAAGTTTTTCTTCACTCAGCACACAGTCAACCTGTGGAACTCCTTGCCAGAGGATGTTGTGCAGACTAGGACTTTAACAGGGTTAAAAAAAAGAACTAGATAAATTCATGGAGGTTAGCTCCATCAATACCTATCAGCCAGCATAGATAGGAATGGTGTCCATAGCCTCTGTTTGTCAGTGGCTGAAAATGGATGACAGGAGCAGGATCACGTGATGATTACCTGTTTGTGTTCCCTTCCTCTGGGGCACTGTTGGAAGACACAAAAATGGGCTAGATGGACTTTTGGTCTGACCCAGTATGGCCATTCTTATGTTCTGTTATGGCTCAAAAAGGTGCATGACGCTCAGATCTTTCAGAACAACTGTCCTGTTCAGATAGCTGCAAGTGGTGACTTTCTTCTCAGACCAGAAGACCACTATGGCAGGAGTGGAAATGCCCACTGAAATCCTTGGAGACCATGCCTACTCTTTTATACCATGGCTAATGAAGCCATAAATTGAGAGCCTTGACAGCAACAAGGAGTGGTTCAATAGTAGGCTGAGCAAGTGCAGAATGAGTGTGGAGTGTGCCTTTGGTCGTTTGAAAGTCGGCTGGCATAGTTTATATGTGAAGCTGGACATGGTCAAAGATGACATCCCTATGCTATCGCCGTGTGCTGTACCTTCCATTATATTTGTGAAGGGAGGGGTGAAAGTTTCACTCAGGGCTGGACTGCTGAGGTTCAGCACCTGGAAGCCAAGGTTGAACAGCCTGCAAACAGGGTTATTAGAAGAGCACAGAATGGGACTGTAAGGATCAGGGATGCCTTGAGGCAGCAATTTGATGCTGAAAGTCAGTAAAATTTGTTGCCATGCCTGGGAGTGTAGTTGCTGCATTGCTAGGGGTTTACTCTGATTGGTCCATGCACTGAACTTAGCATTACATTGACTGTAGCATTGCTGGAGTATGCTTAATTGCTTGCTTTCGGTAAAGATTGCTTTGAAATACATGAATTTCATTTATTAAACACAGTAAACATAGGACCACACATGAAGCATGAAACATCTGCTCTGGGCGTTGGACAGGGAAGGAGTGGGTGGAGAGGCAGGAGGTGAGGCATGCCCTAAGAATTTCACAGGTTTGCATATGTTCAAGTTTCATTTGCAGACTCACTGTTTGATGTGCTGTGCAAGGGAAGGCTTCAGTTCATCAGAGCTAAACTACATGCGGATGGGTTTTGAGTGCATTGGGAGGGAGTCTGCATGGGTATAGGTTGGGTGGGCAGGTGTGGATTGCAGTGAGTGGCAATCAGCAATAAGGTAGTGTCCAAATTGCATTGGCAGTGATGGGGTTGTGTGTGGAAAATAATTTTGGGACACTGACTGGAGGGAGAGCCAGTCACACAGCTGCTCCATTTGCAGTCCTAGCAGCACCCATAGTGTGTCTGCTAGCCGCTCCATAAGGTGTAGGAGCTGCTCCATGCTCTCTTTATGCTCCTTCCTGTTGCTGTCCCTCCACTCCTGCAATTTTTTGTGTTCGGTGGCAATGTGACTCAGGACGTCATGCAAAATTCCTCTCTAGTCTTACTTGAGTACTTTCTGGCCTTTTCCAACCGCTCGGCAGTCACTATCAGGGCACAATTGCAACATGTTACAGATGGTCCATTATTAGTACTAGACACAGCACTGCCTCTACTTCACTGAAACACTTGCACTGTTCACATACCTAGCATTGCCTGACTATCCTGAAGTGAACACACATAAGATACAGGGACCCCACAATGGTGAGTTCATCACCAGGATTGGGGAAATCCTTGGTGCAGCAGGGCAGGGATTCTCATTCATGCTAAGGAGCAGGGGTTTTCATTTGTGCTTGGCCATACTGACTTGGGGAGAGTACTACAGGGGACGATGACTAAAATTAGTAATGGTTACTCATTTCCATAGGTTGTGTTAATCTTAGAAGACATTCTTCTGCTTCGGGTAAGCAGGGAAACAAAGGAGGGTCTTTTATTCGACTGCAGGTTCCATCCGGGACCATACACAGCTTGTGTTTGCACAATGATAGTCCCTTCTCCCTGCTCCTGATGGAACAGAGGTGAGTGAATGTCAGCCTTCAGGGACCAAAGACCATGTTTGCTTTGCCATATATTTGCAGAGATGTGTGGCACAGCAGCTACATGACACTTTCTATGAGATCTGTGAGGCAGATTACCATGAAGTAAGAGATTGCATCAACAGTCTGTTCACCATCTGATCGCCCCTGTACTGGTAGCAACAATGCACAAAACCAAAAAGCCTCCCTTCTGTAACTCTCCCACTCCTGGCAGGTCGCTTGAATACTTTCTGAGACTCAATCACTTAACATGTACATCATTCACAGCCTCTGAGGGTTATGAGTGACTTGCCTCATTGGTGGCACAAAACAGTTCCTGATGGCAAATCTATTCTTCCTTTGGCTCTGGGCCCCCTCCCTCTCAGCACACTCAACCAGAACATCTTCCTCCTGTCTCAGTCCACTTATGGATATTCCCTGAGTTATCAAAGTATCCATGGGGGTGTTTGAAATGGAGGTGGGGCCACCCCCAAGTATATTATCTGTCTCTTTGTAAAACCTGCAGGTCATGTGAGCAGCACTGGAATGGCAGTTTGCTTTCCATGCCTTCTGGTAGGCATTTTGCTGCTTCTTCAGTTTGATTCTGCACTGCAGGGCATCCTGGTCATGGCCTCTTTTGGTCATGCATCTTGAGATGTGCCCATAGGTATCATGATTCCCACAGCTGGAGCCTAGCTGGGACTGGACTGCCTCTTCTCCCCAAAGATTGATGAAGTCCAGCACCTTTGCATGGCTCCAAGCAGAGGATCTCCTGGTACATGGAGCAGGCATGGCCAGCTGGAAAGAAGCACAGAGAACATATTATACATTGCCAAGCAAACAGGAAGGAGACTTTCAAATTAAAAAAAAAAAAGCAAAGGGCAGGTCTGAGGGTTGATCACCTGAAAGAAGAGTAGTAGAGTTCAAACTAATTATCAGAGAGCCAAGAACGTGTATTGTGGGAAGGATGCTGGAGGCTAGCCCCGATGCAGTACTATAACACTGGCACCCCACCTCTGTATCCAGAGCGTACCACGCTCTATGTTTCTTGTAGAGATGGTTTACCTAGCATGCACTAACTGCGGAGCTAGTGTGCACTAAGTGCCTTGCCAGTGTGGACACCTCCAAAGTTACAGCCTTATGAGCTGATTTCCTGCACAGTAACTTGCCAGTGTAGACTAGGTCTGTAGTATCTTTAGAGTAGAGTACCCCATAGATGTGGTATAGTTTTAATCACATAGAATCACATTTATTAATGGTGTAACCCCATTGATTTTAGTAGCATCAGACTAGTGATGAATCTGTCTCCATTAGTTTCCTTGTTATGTTAAGAAGCTGTCAGAGGGTGTATCTACCCTATGCGGTTTTTATGGACAAGGCCATATTGACACAGCCCTGTCACTGAAAGTCAGTGTGTGCGAATGCTGTTTGTCTGTACTTTGGCCAACAAAATACTTCCACCTGAAATGAGTGGGATTCGCTGTGTGTCCAGGGAGGGGGTTAAGCACTCTTGAACGACAAAAGTTTTGTCGATCAGGTAAACTGTAGACATAGCCAGAGGCATCACAGATTAGTATAGGTGACACTGATAGGTTGGTGAAGCTAAAATGTACTACTTTACAGTGTTACTAAATAAACCATTCCAATTTCAATGACAGTCTTCTCTTCATGCCTTTGTCTTTCTGTCTGGGTGTGTCTACACTACAGTGTTATTCTGAAATATCTTATTTCGAAATAGTTATTTCAAAATAGCTTATTTTGAAATAACGCGTCTACACACAAAATGCATTTCAAAATAGCATTTTGCTATTTCGAAATAGCGCGTCCACACTGAGTGGACTCTGAATCACATTTAAGGCTGGCCGGAACCAGTTCCGGCAGGGCACCAGGTCAGGACTTACTGTGTGCGGTTGCTGCCTGAGGCTATCTGAGGTCTGTGCTTAAAGGGGCCCCCCCCTCCCCGGACAGCCAGTTCTCAGGTTTCCCTGCTTGCTTGTCTACCTCGATGAGGGACAGCAAAGCATTTTGTCTCTGCGTGCTCTGATTGCTCTCACTTGGGACACCACAGCACTCTGCAACAGGGAGCCAGAGCTGCCCCTGGGCTCACAGGTGCTTCTCTTGGACGTATTGCTGCGAGCCTGGCTGCACTTTCTGCAGGATGCCATCCGGGAGGTCCATCGGGGGGCTGTCAGTATCCAGGAGGCCCTGTGGGAGAGCTTTCACCCTGAGGAGCACAAAGAGCCTCTCTTGTGTGCCCCACTGGGGGCGTGTGCCTCATTCCTTCCTCACGTCCTTCCACTTACCCCTCCCTAACCCCCCTTCCTGATGTCAAATAAAATACACTTATTGTCATGAACACAAACTCTCTTTATTTAACAAAACTGGGGGGAGGGAATGAAACTCTGGTGAGACTGGGGAAGGAAGGCGGGAGAGGGGAGGAGAGAGGGTGGGAGAGGGGAGGGAGAAACCTGGGAGGAGGGAGCTGGAAGGGGGAAGCAAGAGGAAGAAGGGGGAGGGGAAGCTCAGGGTTGGGGGTCTCGCCGGACCAACTTGATTTTCATGTAAACCTGCTCCTGGGTTCGCATGTGGCCTTTGGTGGCCAGGCTGGCAGCTATCCTGCCATAGACAGCCGCGTTCCTCTGTCTAGTGTGGAGATTATGGATGTTGGGGGCATTCCCCCCAAACCTGAATAAGGTCCATGATCTTCACCCTGGAAAAGGAAGGCACCCGCCTTCTCTGTGCCCTGGCAGGCTCCTGGGAGGTGGCAGACTGCTCCTGGGGAGTGGTGGAGGGCTGGCTGCCAGTGCCTTGATGGCTCATGTTTTGGGGCCACTGGGTCAGGGCAGTGACTGCTGGCTCTGGGCTGGAAGGCTTGGAGCTGGCACAGGCACTGTGGCCAGAGTCAACCCCTTTAAGGGCTCTGGGGAGGGGGACGGAGAGGAATGTTCTTGGTTGAGGCTGGAGTGGCCACCAGGGCACCTTGGGAAGGCTGGAGGCCCCCTATTTCGATATAAGTGTCTACACAGCACTTATTTTGAAATAGCTATTTCGAATTTGGCATTATTCCTCGAGAATGAGGTTTACCAAATTCGAAATAAGTGCTCCGCTATTTCGAATTAATTTCAAAATAGCAGATTGGCTGTGTAGATGCTAGGAAAGTTATTTCAAAATAATAGCTGTTATTTCAAAATAACTTTGATGTGTAGACATACTCTCTGTGACTTTCGCTACAGGTGACTAAAGGAAGGATGACTAAATCTGAAGAGATGGGAAGGCTTAAATAACCTCTGCACCTCCCAAATTCTGAAATCTTTTGATCATATTCATCTTTAGTGGAAGTGTGTGCAACTCTGATGAAATAATTAGAAGCACACCTAGGGTGCATCTACACTGCAGGATTTAACTCAAAATAAGCTACGCAAATTGAGCTACATCAATTGTGTAGCTTATTTCAAAATAGGGAGCATCTACACAGCACTTATTTCGAAATAGAGCACTCTTCCTCTGACTTCCCTTACTCCTCATACAATAAGGCTACGTCTAGAGTACATCCCTTTTTCGTAAAAGGGATGTAAATTAGACGTATCGCAATTGCTAATGAAGCGGGGATTTAAATCTCCCCCGCTTCATTAGCATAAAAATGGCTGCCGCTTTTTTCCCACACGGAGCTTTGTCGGAAAAAAGCGCCAGTCTAGACGCGGATCTTGCGGAAAATAAAGCCTTTTCCGAAAGATCCCTTATCCCTTATTTCATAGAGGGATAAGGGATATTTCATAGAGGGATAAGGGATCTTTCAGAAAAAGCTTTATTTTCCGCAAGATCCGCGTCTAGACTGGCGCTTTTTTCCGACAAAGCTCCGTGTGGGAAAAAAGCGGCAGCCATTTTTATGCTAATGAAGCGGGGGAGATTTAAATCCCCGTTTCATTAGCAATTGCGATACGTCAATTTACATCCCTTTTACGAAAAAGGGATGTAGTCTAGACGTAGCCTAAGGGTTACAAGAGTTGGAGTAAGAAGTCCTCCAACTTGACAGTATTTTTACACTATTTTGAAATAATTGCCTGCTGTGTAGACGTGGACTAAGTTATTTCGGAATAGCGCTAGTGATTTTGAAATAGTGTTGCTGTGTAGATGTACCCCTACTTATGCCAACAGTGAATTTATTAATATGAGTGAGTCTAACTACGTTTTAGAGGTAACCTCACCCAAACAAAAGCATTAATAAACCACAAGCCTTGTATAAAGCAGAAAGAATGGGAACTGAAAACTTCCAATCTATTTATCTTGAGATTCCATTGAAGTTAATATCATTGCTTGCGTTAATAAGGATTTGCAAGATCAGGTCCATATGATAAGTTCTCTTCAGCATTGATTCCTTTGGTGGTAATCTTCAAGATTTGTTGGATCAGAAAAGTAATCTAGGCATGATTCATTGGACAGAATAGAGAAAAGTGTTCTCCAGAATATCATTCTACCTGATGTATTCAGTGATTTCTTGAATAGAAAATAGCATATGTTTAGTCATTTTGTAGGTAGAATTCTACTGAAATTAGTGCACCCTAGGTAAACTATTTTATGGAAGATTGTATACTAAAATGATGGATTAGAGAACTAGACTTTTATTTATTTATATTTATACTTGTATTTTGAAAATCTCAAACTTCTGGAATGTTGCTAAGGTGAGTGTAAAAAAAGGCCTCAGGCTTTTCTAGATTGAGATAAAAGGTGTGTTAGTAGCATATTTGTTAAATATTCTAATAACCATGTTCCAGAAGTCTAGTATAGAAAAGGCAATTTATACTTTAACATCTTCTAAAATGGCCAGAGTTAAATCCTAGGGAGGAATCTAGGCTTTGACTTGGCTGGTTTAGTATCTTGTCTAAACTAATTTTTTTGCGGGGGGGGGGGGGGGAGTGGGAGGATTGAATCATAGAAGTTAGAAACAGAAGACTTTTCAGATAATTCTTTTCATCCTCTTACTGATGCAGAATCATTTTCTACAGTATTTTGTCCAGACTATTTTTAAAAGTCCCAACCAATAGAACTTACACCATGAATATATTTCACTGTCAGGAAGTTATCTGTATTAATGAAATAACACAAATACAATAATGTGCAATTATTTGTATTCCAGTAGCACCTGAAGGCCTAAGGGAGCAGAGGGCCCTATTTTGCTAGGCAAAAAACATATAATTTGAGACAGTTCCTGTCCTGAAGAACTTACATGCTAACAACTAGACAGGATAGACAAAGGATGGACATAGCTACAGAAAGATGAAATGATCTGTTCAAGGTCACATGCTTTATCAACTAGATGACACTGCTTCTCATGTAGTATTTTACTAATATGAAAATAATGGTACTGATATTAACATTTTTGCAAGATGTGATTTACATACAGGTTGAACTTCTCTAATCTTCCACTCTCTCGTCTGGCAATATCTGTGTATGGCATGATTTTAGTTAGCTGGATGTCCGCTTTTCCTGGGTGTGACAAAGTTTCCCGCGGCCCCATAAAGTTTGTTTACAGATACCAGTCCTGGCTCTCAGTATTCTGTGCTGTTATTTAGCTCTAATTTACCTCTAAATGTATTTAAGAGCACAGCAAGCAGTGGAAGTGTTGGTAATGCTGCTAAGCGTTAGCATGGTTTTTATACTTTATCTACTTACTAGAACAGTGGTTCCCAACCTTTTCCAGATGGGGACCCATTTTGACAATTCAGGATGACTTGGTGACCCAAGGCAATTCAAAAACGGGGAGAGAAGGGGGGCAGTGTCGTAACTAGCTAATTTTGCACCTGAGGCAAGAATATAAAATTGTGCCCCCTCCTGTTTATTATATTCATAATAGTTATTTCATAGAAAAACTGAAAATACATTAATAATAAAATAATCACAGTACATTTATTTGAGTTGTGGTGGGGGAAAGACACTCATCCCCAAACTACTCCGCCCCGGCTTAAACCCCACACTCAGAGGCTGGAGGAGTCACACATAGGGGCTGGAGGGGGTGGGAGTCTCACAGTCAGGGGCCTGAGAGTCTCACACTCAGGAGTCTGGGGGGCACACTCAGAGTCACACTCTGGGCCTGGGAGTCTCACAGGTGTTAAAAAATATTAGAAACATAATACACATTATTCAAAAAAACAAAATTTAGTATTTTACCAAACAGTTTCACCTGAACTTAAATTAATGAGATGATTGAGCTTGCATTTGCTTTGCTAACTGTTGTATCATTGGAATTGGTGTGGTGAGTGCGCATCGAAGATCATCTTTCACGTTTAATTTATTTCAATATTTGTTTTTAATTGTAAGCAAATGTGAGAAGCCTGATTCACACAAAAAGTCTTTGGAAATGGAAGTAAAATTCTCAAAACAACTTTTGACAAAAGTGGGAAGTCCACTTTGCATCTGATCCAGAATTGATTATTTGGCATGGTTGAGAACTCTGCTTTTATATCATTGCTGTTGATCATATCGATAAATTGTTCCTGGGTGCCTTCAGGTACATCACAAATATCCACACTGAAAGGATTTGTTGCAAGAGCAAACAACTTTCTATCTGTATCTGGAAAATATCGGAGTAGCTCATCACTTAAATGTCTCAAATTCTCCTCTATTGACAATCGCAAATCGTCGTTAATATTAATGTCATTTGCACTTTCTTCAAGAAAGGTTGCCAGGGTAGGAAACATATATATTTTTTTATATCAATTTTCGAAATCCATAATTGGAGTTTCATTTTGCAGGATTTTATTTTCTCCGATAATCCAATAATTGTAGAATTTGGTCCTTGAAGTGACACATTTAAATCATTTAATAGGCCAAAAATGTCTGCTAGGTATGCTATTTTATACAAAGTCTTGTTTTCTGTAAACAAATATTCAAACTCAGTTTTGTTCTGTGGCATAAAAAATGTTTTAATTTCGTTTCTTAACTCAAACACCCGATTTAGAACTTTGCCTTTCGACAGCCAACGTGAAACAATAATACTTCATGCAAAGAACCTAGTTCCGAACAAAGGTTTTGAAATATGCGAGTTTTGAGTGCGCTGGACTTAATAAAATTTACAGCTTTAATAACGTCATTAAATACCTCATTCAAAGAAATAGGTAAAGTTTTAGTTGCTAGTATTTGCCAATGGATGAAACAGTGAGTCCCAATTGCTTTTGGAGAAACGTTTTTAACCAGAGTTTGGAATCCAGACTTGCAACCAAGCATCGCAGAAGCCCCATCTGTGCAAATGCCGCACAGGGTTTTTCCATTCTATGGAATGTTCTTCAAAGAAAATATTCAAGATATTGAACACATCTTGTGCAATGGTCGTAGTGTCCAATGGTTTGCAGAAAAATTCTTCTTTTACATATTCATTTTAATATACCGAACATACACCATCAGTTGTGCAAGATTACACACATCAGTTGTCTCATCGAGCTACATACTGAATAATCCTCTGGGAGAATTTTTAATTTCTTTGATGACTTGAGATTTGATGTTGTTAGACATGTCAGTAATTCTACGCTTAATTGTATTATTGGACATGGACAAAGGTTGTAGCTTTTTCAAAGCATTTGCACCTACAAAAAGGTGGACAATCTCCTTGGTACAGGGAACTATTAGATCCTCGGCTATGATATGCACTTTCTTAGCTTTCGCAATTTTCAACGTATGAGGCTTCTATGGCAACAACATATGAGGCTTCTATGGCAGCTAACTTTTGTTGCTGATAAGACCCACCAACATCAAGTCAGCATTTCTTGACACCTTCTGCTTTTTGTTTAAAAAAAATCCACATATCTGCTCTTAAATTGAGGGTATTTAGTATTTAAATGATGTTGCAATTTATTTGGTTTCAGTGATTCATTGGAAAGAACTTTCATGCATATGACGCATTGTGGCCTTTCCACTCCTGCTGTAATTATCGAAGTAAATCCATACTTGATGTATTCGTCAACATACTTTCTTTTTGCTGAAGTCATTTTTTCAAATAAAGGGCAAAATGAAATTTACAATCCCTTGCTGTATTAATAACAAATACACATGCACACACAGTAAGATTGTGCCAAACAAACACCAGATTGCTGCTTTACTAACAAAAGCACTTACACGCATTATGATTGTGCGACGCGATAAGTCTGAGACAGCGTATATTACTGGCTGTTATTTACACCAGGGCTACTCAACTTTGGAAGCCCTTCGGCCATAATGATACCCAAAGCACATGCTGAGGGCCATAACTTAGCGTGGCTGCATATATGGAAATATATGCAGATCACAAAATTTACTAAAATAGCCCCTTGCCTACCCCAGAGCCAGGCACCCTCCAGCTCTCCCACTCCAACCCAATGCCTTTCCACTAGAACCAGGTATTCCCCAGTCCCCTGCTCCAACCCAGTGTCCCTCCCCTCTCCCAGAACCAGGCACCCTCCAGACCTCCCACTGCAACCCAATTTCCCCCCCAGCCCCCGAACATAGTCCCAGCCTCTACCCCGGGCCCGTCGCACCCCCCAGCACAGTCCCAGCCCCTTCCCCAGGCTCCGCAACAAGGCCTGAGCTGCCTCTTCGCCCAGGCCCGGCATGCAGAGCTCACCAGCGCTGAGGTAGCCCCGGGGTGGCTGCAGATAAAACCACTTCCCACTGGGCACCAGCAGCATGTTGAATAGCCCTGATTTACAGTGCCCAGTGGCGCAGTTAATTTTGCCAGCCACGAGAAACCCGGCCGGGGCAGCGGATTAAACCAATTAAGTTGGGTACCACTTCAGGTGAATGGCTTCTTAAGACTAAGCCACCCAAGGAGCCGCCCAGCCGGGGACCTTTTCAAATGTGTGAATGGCTCCTTAAGAGCCACCTGCAGAGACACTTGGTGACCCTTTTGAAATGTAATGGCAACCCATAGGTTGGGAAACCCTGGAATAAGGGACGTTTCCCCCCATTAGATTAAAACTTGGAAGGTACTACCAGACTGGCATAAACTGGAAGTAGGGATGTCAACGTGCTACACGATTAAGCAATAAACCTGGGCTTATTGGTTAATCCTGTTGACTATGAGCATTTCCCCTCCCCTTTGCTGTCTCTGTATTAGAGGCAGCAAGGGGAGAGAAGGAAGCTGGTGCCCCCTCCCACACCCGTGCTGATGCCTATTTTAGAGAGGCAGCAACATAGAGGGTGGGGGGGAGGTAGGCAGGAGCTGATGTGTACATGGAGCTAGCTTTAAAGCTGGCTCTCTGCGGACCTGCCTCCCCCCGCCCCCTTGCTACCTCCTTCAGAGGTGGTGGTGCGGGGAACAGGCAGTAGCTGGTGCTAAGGAGAGCTGGCTTAAAAGATGGTTCTCCCCCAGCACTGGCTCCCCTCCCCTACACTGCTGCCTCTATCGGAATGGCAGGGGGCTCCCCAGGAGAAGGACTGAGAGCGCACTGGCTGCCAGCCCTGCCCCCAGGTACTATTGAATAGCCGTGTAACCGCTAAGATTTGATGTGGGTACGTGACTATTCAATAACATGCTATCTGACATTCCTGACTGGAAGTAATGAGCCTAGAGAACAAATGTTCTGTATCCTATTAGCTCACCTACTCAGTCCTTCATATTTGTGGCAATTAGTCATATGTGGCTGTTTAGCAATATGGCCACCTATCAGCCTGCCTTCACACCTTCTCCCCTTTTCTAATGAATGCAGCAGCCCAGTAATTCCAGGTTTGTTTGAATATTTCTAATGATTTATACAGATTTACTTTCCTTCGGCAAAATGGTGCCCTGGCTCCTGCGGGTGTGGCACCCCCAGAATTTCTCCTGGCACCCATGGGCTCACCAGCCCATGTACCCTCTTAATCACTAACTCCTGCATTGTGCCCCTATTCACCCTCTGTCACTAACTCTTGCATTGCCCCAACCTCTGCACAGTGCCACAACTGGGGAGAGTTAGCAGTTTTTCAAAGGGACATTGTTAAGGGCCCAAAAGCAAGCTATTCCACTGCATCGGAAAGATAGAAAATATGGCAAAAGACCGCCTTGGCTTAACCATGAGATCTTGCATGATCTAAAAATAAAAAAGGAGTCATATAAAAAATGGAAAATAGGACAAATTATAAAGGATGAATATAGGCAAACAACACAGGAATGCAGGGGCAAGATTAGAAAGGCAAAGGCACAAAATGAGCTCAAACAAGCTATGGGAATAAAGGGAAACAAGAAGACTTTTTATAAATACATTAGAAGCAAGAGGAAGACCAAGGACAGGGTAGGCCCACTGGTCAGTGAGGAGGGAGAAACAGTAACAGGAAACTTGGAAATGGCAGAGATGCTTAATGACTTCTTTGTTTCGGTCTTCATCGAGAAGTCTGAAGGAATGCCTAACATAGTGAATGTTAGTGGGCAGGGGGTAGGTTTAGAAGATAAAATAAAAAAAGAACAAGTTAAAAATCACCCAGAAAAGTTAGATGCCTGCAAGTCACCAGGGCCTGATGAAATGCATCCTAGAATACTCAAGGAGCTGATAGAGGAGGTATCTGAGCCTCTAGCTATCATCTTTGGAAAATCATGGGAGACAGGAGAGATTCCAGAAGACTGGAAAAGGGCAAATATAGTGCCCATTTATAAAAAGGGAAATAAGAACAACCCAGGAAACTACAGACCAGTTAGTTTAACTTCTGTGCCAGGGAAGATAGTGGAGCAAATAATTAAGGAAATCATCTGTCAACACTTAGAAGGTGGCAAAGTGATAGGGAACAGCCAGCATGGATTTGTAAAGAACAAATCAAGTCAAACCAATCTGATAGCTTTCTTTGATAGGATAATGAGTCTTGTGGATAAGGGAGAAGCGGTGGAGATGGTATACCTAGACTTTAGTAAGGCATTTGATACGGTCTCGCATTATATTCTCATCAATAAACTAGGCAAATACAACTTAGATGGGGCTACTATAAGGTGGGTGTATAACTGGCTGGATAACCGTACTCAGAGAGTAGTTATTAACGGTTCACAATCCTGCTGAAAAGGTATAATAAGTGGAGTTCCGCAGGGGTCTGTTTTGGGACAGGCTCTGTTCAATATCTTCATCAACGATTTAGATATTGGCATAGAAAGCACGCTTCTTACGTTTGCAGATGATACCAAGCTGGGAGGGGTTGCGACTGCTCTGGAGCATAGGGTCATAATTCAAAATGATCTGGACAAATTGGAGAAATGGTCTGAGGTAAACAGGATGAAGTTTAATAAAGACAAATGCAAAGTGCTCCACTTAGGAAGGAACAATCAGTTTCACACATACAGAATGGGAAGCGACTGTCTAGGAAGGAGTACGGCAGAAAGGGATCTAGGGGTTATAGTGGACCACAAGCTGAATATGAGTCAGAAGTGTGATGCTGTTGCAAAAAAAGTGAACACGATTCTGGGATGCATTAACAGGTGTGTTGTGAGCAAGACACGGGAAGTCATTCTTCCGCTCCACTCTGTGCTGGTTAGGCCTCAGTTGGAGTATTGTGTCCAGTTCTGGGCACCGCATTTCAAGAAAGATGTGGAGAAATTGGAGAGGGTCCAGAGAAGAGCAACAGGAATGATTAAAGGTCTAGAGAACATGACCTATGAAGGAAGGCTGAAAGAATTGGGTTTGTTTAGTTTAGAAAAGAGAAGATTGAGGGGGACATGATAGCAGTTTTTAGGTATCTAAAAAGGTGTCATAAGGAGGAGGGAGAAAACTTGTTCATCTTTGCCTCTGAGGATAGAACAAGAAGCAATGGGCTTAAACTGCAGCAAGGGAGGTTTAGGTTGGACGTTAGGAAAAAGTTCCTAACTGTCAGGGTAGTCAAACACTGAAATAAATTGCCCAGGGAGGTTGTGGAATCTCCATCTCTGGAGATATTTAAGAGTAGGTTAGATAAATGTCTATCAGGGATGGTCTAGACAGTATTTGGTCCTGCCATGAGGGCAGGGGACTGGACTCGATGACCTCTCGAGGTCCCTTCCAGTCCTAGTATTCTATGATTCTATGATTTTTATCCCAACCACTGTGCTTCCTTCCCACCTATGCCCCCATCCCTGCACTACCAGTGTTCCCCACAACACCAGCCCTGCCCAGTACTCCTCTCCCCCATCCCTTATGCCTAGCAATATTGTGTGGGGAGCCTGGACAGCCCTGCCTTGACAATAAATGGTAATGTGTGCCTTGACCACAGTGTGGATCCTTAAAAAGCAAAACCCAGGCCCATCTCAATTCTGGGTCACATAAGCATGCCGGCAAGGTTTGGGTTGGGGAAGCTTTGAGAGGCAGGAATGTTTTGCATAAGAATGCAGATTAAGCGGTACAGCAAGACAACGTCAAAAACGCACGACAACAACCTTGTACTGGTACTTCTGTTTCTGATAAGCAAAAATTACAGATGCACTCATAAAACTGTCAACTACACACATTGTTTTTGCAACATCCTGAGTAGCAGGATGTACCCTAAATAGGGCACTAGCTATTTTACACAATACATAATCAACTGGTAAATATTATTAGAACAACTAAGTCTTGCTTTGCTTTAAAATGGGCTTAGTGAGAAGAACCGATGGGAGTGAGCGAGCAGGATTGACCCAGAAGTCCTGCTCTTTGTAACTAGAAGTAAATAGACCCTTCACACTGGTGAGCCCAATGCATGGCAATCCGATGGGTGGGAATCAAAGGAACTACGACCTCCTGCCTGGTACTATAGGTAGTATATGGGTGAAGTGTAAGTGAACTAGACTTTATTATTGTATTATAGTAGATCTTCTATTAATTGCTTTTGCATTGCTTTGCGCTGTGTTAATTGCTTTAGAATTTATAGTATTTAAGGTTTAAATTGTATAGTAATTGTTTTTAAGGCTTGTAAAATGTAAACTATATTAACTGCTTAAAGCTTGCAATAAATAAGAAAGTGGTTAAGTATCTCTGGAGTGTCCTGGTTTCTCTTGGATCTAAAATAAATCAAACCACACAACAAATATCCATGCCCAGTGATTTCTCACCCAGATATCTCCACCACAGATCTTTGTGCTCAACTATCTTCCACCCCCAGACCTTACCACTGCCCAGCACCTCTCTCTCAGCCTCTCCACACCATAACTGCCTAGCACCCCTTATTCCTGAGAGTCCCACCCTACTCCACTGGGTCCCGGCCCAGGGCCCTGTGAGCAGCAGAACGGTTCATCACTCCCTCGGCGGGGAATCCAACGGAAACGTGCCCAGGATCTCGGTGGGAGAGGCCGCTCCAGTACCCTCTGTTACCCCAGAGACTTAGGTAATTAGGGAACTTAAGAGTATTAGGGTGTCTCTGCACAGAAGAACAAATCTGGCCTGGTGTTACGTATCTCTATCACCGCTGGATTGATTGTCACAAATCAGACAAATACACTGGTTTAGGGCCAAACCATATATTTGAAAGGTAAAAGCACAACAGCAACAAACAACATTAACGATCCCACCCTATCCCTAGAAGAGAAAGAAGATAGACAGATCCCCGATACAAAAGGTAATACTTTACAATGGGAGGAGGTGGCGATTGAGGCCTGCGACCTACTACCCCATGGCTAATTGGAAGCCTTGGGGGAGGACAGCAGGGAGATCCCTTGCAGAGATGAACCGACCAACTGGAACAGACCCTCGAGCGGACAGAGTCTCACCTCTCGTGGAGTAGTCCCCTTGGATATGGTGTTCACCAGTCCTATGACTTCGTGAGCCAATCCAGTGGGTGAGGATGAAGGTGAATATAAAAGTCCAAGTCCATATGGTGCCAGCCAGTTGATACACCAAAACCTGGGCTTTCTAATCCCAATCCAGTATCCACGAATATAAGGGAATGGAGCGTCACAGGGAGACAAATAAACACACGCTGACAGGGCTACAGACAGACAGTGACGAACCCGAGCTCCCCTCAGAACAAGAGTTTTAAGCTCTCCGAGGTGGGAAAATCATGACAGGGAGCTGGGTGCAACATCTGGGGACGTGTGCAGTAGGTGATGGGGCGGAGTGCATAGATTGACTGCATGAATAACAAGGAGGGTTGAGTGCAGAGTGTAGTGCCGTGTGCACCTTGTGGAAGGGGTGCAGAGGCTGAGTGAGTGTGCCTGACTGATTTTGGCGGGAAAGGAACTTGTGTACAGCCACAAAATGGAATCCAACCAATACTCCATTTTGTATACAGTAATTGTATACAGTAATTGCTATAGCCCAACCATGGTAACATGTCCCTGGGCCACTTCCTACCTGCTCCGACAGGCCATCTTTCCCTGTGGTCACAGGGTCCTCAGGCTCCTCGGGGACTGCGCCTCCCTGGTATTCTATGGTAGTTACATCCCAAGCACCATTGGACCTCCACTGTTCTCCCCTCGGGCGGCTGGCTGTTGCTGATCAGGAGCTCTAGCCTGAGGTCCTTCTCCTTTGGCAGTCAACCCAGATCAAGCCTCTCCCCAGGCTTTTATACTTGGGCTACAGTCTGAGCATGCCCAGCAGGGCTGTGGGGGGCAGAGCTCCTTCAGCCAAGGTAACCTGGCTAATCCCTGTTAGTTCAGTGTGGGGCTGGCACACTCCGTCACAGGCATGCTTCAATCAGTGTGGATGCACTATTTTGGAATAATTATAACTAATTTCTATGCTTCCCCCTAGTGGGAACATGCTATTTTGATTGTGTGAAATCAGGAGTTATTAGGACGATTTTACTTATTTCGAAATAATTTCCTAGTGTAGACATGCCCTAGGAGTCAAAGGACAGGAGACAGTTTCATACATAGTTCTAGACAGTCTCTGTTTTGCTGCATGTGGAGACCTGGGAGGGACCAGAGCTTTTCTGTTAAATATTGTTGAGCCAAGCCATTCAATCAGCAGTATATCATTATTCTTATTATTCCATTTTCTAGATTTTAGCTGTTGCTAGCTTTGTGTTCAAGCACATAGCTTGTTTTGTATTCAAGTATAATTTCTCCTGACTTTTATGAAAACATGAAGACTCCATATAAATCCCTGTTTTCTTCATTGGCTCTCCATAAACAAAGTATTGTTAAATGAGCGCATTATTTTGGAAAGCCAGGGGCACGTGTATCCAGTCAGGTGGGCTTTACATATGTCTTTGCTTTGACCAAATATACCATGTGTTTCTTTTAAAAAGGCAGTTGTATTGTGTTTACATTTTGAGATTATTGGTGAATGAACACTCATATTGGGTCAGTGTTAAGGTTATGTTGTGGTGAATATACATTTTTATTTGTATAAGAATCATTTGTTTGAAATGTCTTAAACTGTTGATTTCCTTGCTTTTAAGTGCTTGGGATTTGAAAATGAAGTGATAAGTAAGTATGTTATTGTCACTTAGCAACCGTAACTGATTTTTAAGCAAAGCTTTTTGTTACTGGAATATATTAGAGATGCCATTTTTTGCCAAAAGGAAGTACCCATATTTAAAATGGGAACATGATAAAATGGAACACCTCTTTGGAAGCTAGAACTCTTGAAGTCGAGTTCTAGCTCTGATGCTGTTTTGCTGGGGTGACCTAGGCAAGAAACTTAAACCTAAAAATGGTTTTTAAAAATCAAAAGTGGTCTCTAGAGTCCTGATCCTGCATAGTCAGAGTCAGTGGGAGCTTTGTCATTTACTTCAGTGAGCACAGGATCAAACCCTGACTTGGGCTGCCAAACTCCTGAAACCCAAGACAAAAAATTCTTTATATCCAACTAATGCTGACTTCATTTGGAGATGTGGGGGAGGAGCACTTCTGAAAATCAAGAGTATCCAACACAGAGGAATTCAGCATTTGTGGCCATTTTTGAAAATATGGACTTCAGCCTCTTTCTGTCTCTTACTCAGTAAAACTGAGATAATACTGTCATTAGCTTACAGAGGTGTTATCAGGACTTAATGTGCATGTTGAATATGTAGTACTATATAATTATGTATTATTAAAAATACTAAATGATTTATTTTCTATCCTCCCTGAAGGCTCAATACCTTACTCATGGGGAGTATGTCAACTTTCCTGTCATGTAAATGAAGATGGGGTAAATACAGGTTGAACCTCTCTGGTCTGGCACCCTGAGGACCTGATACTGTGGAACCAGGGAATTTGCTGAACCACAGGAGGTCAATATTGTGCTGCGGAGTGCGGGGGAGGAGGCAGCCTTGCCTCGTCCTTGCTCATGAGAAGCCACCAACCGGCCAGGCAGCACAGCCCTGACACTTCATCCCACCCCACGAGGAGCCACCAAACAGAGAAGCCTCCCACCCCCAAAAGGAGTCATCAGGGAAATGCAGCTCCAGCCACCTGGGAGGAGCCACCATTGCCACCACTGGCAGCCCTAGTAAGCTCTGGCCTGAACCCCTCACATCTCCCACTCCCTACCCTGACTCTTGAACCCCCAACTACTGCCCTGATTCCTGCACCACTATCCCACCTGCTGCCCACTGCCCAGAAGGATGTGAGCAACAGCAAGTAAATCTTTATTCACAGAAGTGTTGTGGGAACTGACAGAGGATTCAGTTTCAAGGGCTATAGGGCACTTTTAAAAAGAATAACTCCTCACACAGAAAAAATAATTACCCCGGCTCACAGCTTCTGTGCCTTGCTCACATGGGACTGGGCACGAGTCACAGGCCTGAGCTCTCTGAAGCCGCTGGTGGCAGATGTGACTCCATTGAGCCTCCATTCTGAAGCGCGGCATCGGGGCTTAGGCCGAGGGAAGGCAGAGCTAGTGGGGCCACGTTTCTTCATGAAGCGCAACTTCTGCCCTCCCCACCACCAAGCTCGCCTCAGGGCTGCCACCAACAGATATGCGTGTTCCGCGCCCGCCCTCCACCTCCTACGTGAGCCGCACGCAGGAGTGTTCGCTGATTGCGCCGCTGGGTGGGGCCGGGAGTTTGGTCGGCCCTCACGCCAGGCAATCCCGCAGTTCGGCATGTCCCGTGCCAAGGGGAAGGTGGGCCTAGGGCTGCCCAACTGGCGTATGAAGGCTGGAGCTGTTGCTCACTCCCGCTCATGCCTATGCTCTCTCTCCCCGCCCAGTGGGTAATTGTGTCGAAGGGGGCAGGGCTTTCCCATTCACACGCCCCCGGGGTCCATTCTCACAGATGCCTCCTGCCAGCAATGGGGGTTTGTGCCTCGCCCAAACCTGCCTGCGCGGAAAAGCTGCCAGGTGACGATTGCGCATGGTGCCTTGCGGCCCATAAAGGCCGTGTGTGCACCCTCCCTGCCCTTGGCTAGGTAACGTGTGCCGGGCCATTGCTCTGTGGAGTGGGGAGAGGTGGAGCTTGCTGCATGTCCCACCTGAGACTAGCTGGAGGAGGAGGAGGGGCAAGGCACCGTATGTGGCTGTGCAGAGCAGTGTGCTGCTTCCTCCCTCCCTTCCCCCAAGTACGAGGACACTGACACCCGTTCCTCTGTGTGTGCGCGTTTCCCCTGCTGCGTGCCTGCTTTTCTACCATGTGTAATTCGCTTCTGGTGCCCTGAAGGGCTCATCTCCCTTTCCTTTTCCTTTGTATTCTCCCTGGCCAGATGTCTAGCTCCTAGGGTTGCCAGGTGTCCAGTTTTGAACCGGACAGTCCAGTATTTGAGCTTTCTGTTCAGGAAACAAATTGAGAAAATATAAATGTCCGGGTATTTTCTAAATAAGATGTAATGTAGATTGTGATGTAATGTCAAGTGTGTCCAGTACTTTTTGTTGAAACCATCTGGCAACCCTACAGTAGCTCCTTCTTTCTTCTTCCGCTCTAGGGATTCCCTCACAGATTTAAATGTTCTGTCCCGGTGTCCCTATCAAGGAGGCAAATGTCCCGGGAAGCCCATTCGGATCGGACTACTCCTGGCACCGCCATTTCCCTGCCTTGCTCAGACACCCAGCGCTAGCTGGGCGCAGCAACACCCCGCCTCTGCCCAGCACATAACAGCTCCCTTGGTGCTTTGCACGGGCAGTCCGGGCTGCTTCCGGCGGCGCGCAGTTTCCACAGCTCCAGTGCAGTCGACCGGCAAGCCCCGCCGCCACGCGGACCCTTCCCTCCCGCTGCGGGACGGCCTCCGCCATCCGCAGGCGGCCGCTTGTTCTTTGCACAGCGGCCGCCATCGCTGCCGGAGGGAGGGGGAGGGGTGCTGGTCGGAGGATAAACCCGGCGAGCTGCTCCTTGGAACTGCCACCGGCGTCCCGGCAGGGGCCGCGCAGAGCCCGGTTGGAGGCTGCAGAGCGGGGTACGTTCGGGCTCTGCCGGTGTGCTCTGTGCACCGCCCCTCCTCCCCTCGCCCGCGCGCCCCTTCCCAGCCTGCTGGGGGAGTGGCAATGCACAGACCCGCTCGCTGTGCCGCGCTCCGCAAGCCGGGTCAGGCAGGGTGGGGGCTTTCTTCACACCCCCTTCAACCGCCCCCCCCCCCACGGCCCCCTCTTAATGGGAAGCCAAAGCTGGTGCTCCAGCCTTGTGGTTGTGTGGGCTGCCTGCAGCAGGGCTGAGCTCCCTCCCCCTCCCCCCCTGCTGAGTGAATGGCAGCACGCTGTCTAGAAGTTTTCCCCACTGACAGGTGGCATGAAGCCAGGTAAGCATCCCCCCCTTGCCCAGACTCCCACACTTCAGTCATGCTCACTCACTCCCCTCCCACCCCTGCCAAGACTCCCTACCCCCAGCTTATGCTGACACCTGCTGTTGTTCCTGCACCCTCCCCCCCTGGCCAAACACCTACCCCCACCCTGCCCCTTTGTCCATAGTTGATCCTGCACCCTCCTTCTTGGCCACACACTACACCTTGTTCCTGCCCCCTTCCCCTGGCCAGACACCCTACTTCCCACCCAGACCTCACAACCTCTCCCACTTCTGTACTACACCTTCCTCCCAGATCCTGCACCCCATCCCTATCGCACTTGGCAGCCCTGTCCCACATGCTGAACCCTAATTTTTGTCCCTACCCCAGAGTGTAAGGGGCCCTATAAAAGCCACTAAGTTTGGAACCCCAGAAAAGTGGATCTGGCCTATGGGAAGCCCAGAACCTCAGTCCTCCATGTCCCTTCCACTCACCCATGGGGCTGGAGAACCAGAGGGGTGAGTTGTCTGAGTGGGGGGGCCACTTCAGTGCGGGTTGGAGGTTTTTGGAGGTGTTTTTTTGCTTCTCACTTTTGTGACCCCCCAACTGACTTTTCTATGTGTCAGTGGCACCTGACTCAAAAAAGATTGCCTACCCCTCCCATAAGTAAGAAGACATTGAACATTTTGTATTGGACATAAATTAATTTACTTTATTTAAAATGAAGTTTGATAAACTAACAACTAGCTTAATCTGTTTAATAATTTAAATTAAACCGTTCTCCCTAGCTGCAGTGCTAGCAAAATGGCTCAAGCATAATTGTGTAATTAGCGGTGAGTTTCCATTACCAATTGATGGTTTGTAGAAAGGTTTACACTGAGTTAAGGGCCAAAAAGTTTGAGAACCACTGAAATAGAGGCACCCCCTGTCTCTTCCCCTCGCTGCCCCCCAAGAGACTGCCACAGACTCCCTGCTGCTCCACAAGAACCCACAGAGAGATCAGGTCTGTTACCACAGTGAAATCACCATCACTCCTGTGCGGGTGATGGACAGACTCTTTGTGAGTCTTCCTCATCCAAGCAGTTGATGATTTAAACAACCTCTTAAGATGTCTCGTGAAAACACTTGGGCTATGTCTCCTCTTGCGGCTTCTTGTGCGAGAAATATGCAAATGAGGCTAAGCGTGGAATATCACAGTGCCTCATTTGCATACCTAATGAGCTGCCATTTTTGCAGAAGAGGCTCTTGCGCCAGAAGGAGCTGTCTACACTGCCCCTTCTGGCGCAAGAAAAACCCTCTTGCGCAATGCCATTATTCCTGAAAATAATCAGCATAGTGGCATTGTGCAAGAGGGGTTTTTCTTGCGCCAGAGGGGCAGTATAGACAGGTCCTTCTGGCACAAGAGCCTCTTCTGCAAAAATGGCAGCTTATTAGGTATGCAAATGAGGCTTGGAGATATTCCATGCTTAGCCTCATTTGCAAATTTCTTGCACAAGAAGCCGCAAGTGTAGACATAGCCTTGGTGCATCCACAGAGAGGCAGGATGTATCCGATCTCTACAGAGTGGGTTGTTATGACTTGTGTGTCTGGGTAAACAAGCCCTTTCTAAGCTCTGTGAAGAGGTGAGATGTTTTGACTTCCAGTTTCAAGGGATTTGTTCTCATTGGGCTGCACATTATCTAGACCTGAAAGGAGTTAATTGTGACAACACATTTCTGAGTTATTCTGACGCCCAAAGTGAAACCTGTGCTAAAGACCTCACATCCAGTGAAAGAAAGCACTGCTGTCAAAAGAAGTAAATTCAAAGTCTCTCCAATTTCCTTCAAAGATCACCTGTACCAAGCAGTGGGGCTTTTACTGATTGGTCCCTTATATTTTTGAAGGGTGACTAAATGTTAACTGGATCTTCGCAGGTAATAGCAACAAATTGCTTTGGGCCCAATCCTAGCTTAAAGTTTAAATTAGTTCAGGCCTTTTGTAAGCAGGTTGGGAAGTGGTTTCATTTGGCAATTAATATTAGGTATTATTTACATAATATAGGCATTGCTGTCATAGTATTGACATGTACATTTCACAGTAGCTTTACATATAAAATAGCCCAGCCCCATTGACCTCCATGGGAAATGTACCTTTCATGCCGTGGTAGTGAGGGTTAGTTCTGCACCCTGTAATTGTCATGGTTAGTTCAAAATTGTCATTCTGGCTTGTGGAAATGCAGGACACTTGATAGTTTTGCAGTAACTTCAAAAAATGCAGTTGCAGTACATCACATTAGGGACGTAAATTCCCATTCATCAGTTAACCGGTTAATATTAGGTCACACTGGGGCTGCCGCTGGCTCCCAGCTCCCTCTGGAGCAGCCCCTGTCCACAGCAAGCTGGACTCCCCACGGAGAGAGGCTGCTCTGGACACTGGTGCAGTCCCTGCCAGCAGGGACCCCAGGTTCCCCACAGACAGGGTCTGATCCAGACAAGAGCAACCCCTGTCTGCAGCAGGCCCCCTGGGGGGTGGAGCAGCCCCCTGCCAGCAGCACGTTGGAAGCTGTTCCAGCCCCCTCTGATTACCTGTTAACAGATGATGCTTACCAGTTCCAATTAAGAGAACTAAGGAAGTTGTCCCATGAAGTTGTGGGATAGTTCTGGATGATTCCCAGGCCCTGAGTCAAATGGGGCTGCATCGACACTGCAAAATAATAGGTCTCGGATCCTGGATCTCATCTTGAATTGAGGTTGGACCCCTAGTGCTGCAGTGTCCTGAGACTCTAGGTCTGGGGTCAGGGTTAATGCAATGGCAGTATAGTCGCATGAGGGCTCCTATAGTTCCCAAATCTGTCCTTATTGGTAGAGGATGATGGAAGGAGTGTTTAGAGGGGGTCACATGACACCCTTTACTTCCGGTCACGTGTACATCTTGATCCTGGAAGTAATACTTCTGGGGGAGGGACTTCCTGTGGCAGATGGGTGGGGCCTAAGGGGTCAGGCAGTGTAGCTAAGGTGTCCCTATTTTTGGTTCAGAAAATATGGTCACCATACATGGGGCCTAATCTTGCAATGTGTTGTGCTCCTCCTAAGAATGCTAAACCACTTTTGGTGTTAATGACGCTTCAGGGCACTCACATCTCAAAGGAGAGGCTCAGCATTTTATAGGACTGAGCCCTTTCTTTGGGAAAACTCTCTATTAAATGTTGAAGGTCTGCTTCTAGAATTTATATGAAAGTTTAGTCTCACTAGAACTCATTTGTAAAGTTGCTCATGGGTGGATGTGTGTGCAGGATTGGGATCTTCTTTAAAGACATTACAATCAAATGGTTTGATTGTGCCAGTACAATGGGATGTGTATGCAATGTGATTATTTAGCATGAAAAAGAAAGGGAGGGGTGTGATATCAGCAAGCACTCCAGCCCCAGGGAGCAGCTGTTGGCCAGCAGCATAGCCCCCACTGCCCTGGGCTGCCCCCAGGGAGCAGCTGCCCACTGTGCCACATGGTCCCTGCCACTCTGGGCCCCAGGGAGCAGCTGGTGAGCAGGCCACACCCTCTCCTCTCTTCTACTCTGGGCTGGCCTGGACCTAGGTGAGGGGGGGGGGGGAGAGAGAGAGAGAGAGAGAGAGAGAGTGTGTGTGTGTGTGTGTAAAAACATTCTTTTTAGTTCTTATTGCAGCTGCCAATACAGGTTCAACCTCTATAGTCTGAACTTCCGTGGTCCAGCAATATCTTTGATCTGACTTTCTTGTGGGTGATCCTGGCCTGGAACACTCATGGGGAAGTGCTGGGCCCTGCGCTCAGGAACTCTGCAGCGCCCACCCAGAGCTTTGGGAGCACCACAAAATAGTAAATTTGTAGCACTCAAGCTTGGGAGTGGAAGGAAGAACAAGGAAGGGGGGAAGAGGCAGGGTGGCTGCGGAGTCCTAGGACTGGTGGACAGGAATGCAGCCCAAGAGGTACAGTCCCCGCTCGGTCAATGCTGGTCCCTCTGCTGCTGCTGGAGTGAAGTCCTACCGCTGGTAGCAGCAAAGGGGCTGGCATTGACCTCCCCTGCTCTGGCAAATTCCCTGGTTTGGGTCCAGTCAAGCCCTGAGGGTGTCAGACCAAGGTGATACAACCTATACTAACATTTCACTTTCTGTGCAGATGTCTCTTAACGTGGATGCTGATGCTGACTTCTGTTTGGAAGAAAGTAGATTCAAACAGTATTGTGCAGAGTTCATTAAACATTCACAGCAAATAGGAGATGATTGGGAATGGAAACATATAAAGGTATGGATAGTAATTTGATATTTAATAAAAATTTAATGTTGCAAGATTTTCCCTGATATTCTACAGGCTGGTAAACCAACGAAACCCCAAATCTGGTGTCCCATTATCTGAGGCACTGTGAAAACACATAATGAGAGACTGTTCTTACCTACAAGAGTTTATTATCTAAATTAGGGATGGGGAACCTTTTTTGGGTTGGGGGCCACTGGCCCACAGAAAAATCATGCAATGGCCAAATGCAAGTGAGAAGCAAAACAGCCCCCCCCCCCCACCTCACTGAGGTGGCCCGCTAATGAGAAGCTGCAAACAAATCATCTCACCAAGAGCTTTGGGTGACCAGGGCTAGTAGATTTTCTGGGGGCCCCCTTGTTTCTGGGGTGAGGCCAAAAATTAAAGGTATATGGGAAGAGGCTGATGGGGAACAAGCTGGGGTGAGGATGTGTGGTCTGGACAGGAAGTGGGGTGCAGAAGTGAGCTTGGAGTGCAGGCTCTGGGCTGTAGGTAGGGTGCTAGAACAGAATTGGGGTGTGGCGTCTGAGTGGGAGGGAGGGTGCAGGAGTGGGCTAGGTGTGGGAGGAGGGGATGATGTAGAAGCAGGCTAGGGATGGGGACATGGGGTCTGAAAATGGGAGGTGCAAGAGCAGGGTAGGGATGGGGATGTGGGGTTTTAGGGGAGCACACTGAGGGTGTGAGGTATGGGTGGGAAGGGGGGTGTAGGAGTCGAGTGGCGGTAGAAGTGCAGAGTCTAGAAGGGTGGAGGGTGCGGGGGCAGGCTGCTGGTGTGGAGTCCTAGAAAGGGGTTCAGGAGCATGGTGTGGGTTACAGGTCGGAGTGAGTAGGGATGGGGGCACAGGCATGTACCTGGTGCAGCTTTGATGTGGGAGAGTGTGCATGTGGCTCTGTGCAGTCTGTGCATTGCAGAGATGCTGCCCCTGTCTCTCGTTATTCCCATTGGCTGTGAATTGGCACTCCAGCAATGGTGCCCTGCCTCTCCTTCCTCCCACGCAGCAGGCTTGTGAACCTGCGGGGAGAAGGAGAAAGACTGAGGATCTGTCCCACAGGCCATATGTTCTCCCCTCTGATCTAAATAAGACAAACAAAAAGTGGGAGGATAAACAGAAACATCTCTCTTTGTCACTGCATGGACATGCCCATATTCTGGTCTCGGGTGTGAGCACTGCTGGATAAAGAACCTAAACCTGGGATAGTTAAGTGTGAGTGGATATCTCCAGGGTAACAAGATACATCTCGTGGGCAGTGTTTCCTCTAATTTTTTCCATCCAGGTGCAAATTAAATGTTACGTGCACCAAGGCATGTGCAGATGTGCACCACCAATAAAAACATGTCCTACCAACTGAAGGCGGCTGAGGGCGCTCTGCTAATCAGCTGGGCAGCACCTGAATCTCTACTGAGTATCTGCACAAGCACTCAGATTACATGGAACACTGCTTGTGGGATACAGCATGCATAGCAATTTCTAATCCACCCTCTTCCTAGCTTCTCTGTGCTGGGGCAGCTGTTTTGACCTTTTACTGGTGTTTGCAAAAGGTGATCTGAATTAGAGAAGGCATTCTCAACCTTTTACTTTCTGGGGCCTCTCCTACCCTTCCCCCAATGCAATAAAAACTCTATGGCCCACCTGTGCCTATAAAAGCCAGCTATTAGGGGATACAGTAATTCCTCGCTTAACGCGTGCCCGCTTAACACGTTTTCACGATAGCATGACTTTTTTTTTTTACGGAACATTTTTTGAACAATACGACCCGTCCCCGCAATAACATGATTTCCCCTACCAGCCGGCTGGTCACTGGCAGCTGCGTGGGGCTTCCCCTGCCTCCCTGCAAAGCGGCGGAGGTTCGCCGCTCGCCGCACCGTTCCCCGGCGACTCCCTCTGGCCGGATGCTTCGCTCTCTCTCCTCTGCCCCCCTCTTGCAGCCCGCGGCTGGATTTCCCCAGCTGGCCAGTTGCCGGCAACTGCGCGGGGCTTCCCCCTGCTTCCGGAGGTTTGCCGCTCACTGCACTGTTCCCTGGAGACCCCCTATTGCCAGATGCCTCGTGTCCGGCGAGGAGGGGTCGCTGGGGAATGGTGTGGCAAGTGTGAACCTCCGCCGCTTTGCAAGGAGGCAGGGGAAGTCCCACGCAGCTGCCAGTGACCGGCCAGCTGGGGAAACTCAGCCACCGGCAGCAAGCCCCCTCCCCTGTCCTTCCCTTCCCTTCTCCAGAGCCAAACACCTCCCCTCCCTGCTATAACCCAGTCCCCTTTCTCACCCAACCTTATGTCCTGGTCCCAGCTGCTAACAAGTGCAGGCTGGAGCTGCGAGCGCACGTGGGTTTGAAATGCAACCGCCACCTTTTCCATTATTTTCAATGGGAAAATTGACCCTGCTTAACACGTTTTCACTTAGCACGATCATTTTCTGAAATGTATCTACCGTGTTAAATGAGGAATTACTGTAGTAAGCAGGTCAGATGCCTGGCACCTCCTGCCATATGGGAACCCGCAAAGCAAAGTTGCTCAGACTTTGGCTTTCTGCCCTAGGCCCCAATGAGTCCAATGCCAGCCTTGCTTGGATGATTCTCTGAAGCCTGCTTGTGGCACCCTAGTGTGCTCCAAACTCCTGGTTAAGAACTGTTGAGTTAGAGCATATTCCAGGTTCCTTGAGCACACACATCAGAGAGCTTGGTCATTTACACAGAATTAGAAGATGCAAAGGTGGCTGTAGCTGAGAAAGAAGGACAGTAATTCTGTTCGATGGCTTAGTCCCTCCCCATTCTTTTCTTAAAGTTGGAAAAAACCGTGTGCAACATTTCAGTCATCTTTGTAATACTTTAAAATATATTGTAGGATTATAGATTTGTGACAATATTTACCCCCAGAATTTGTAATATAGAATTTAAGACTCTCTCCATAAAAAAGGCAGAACTCTGGTAAAAACAAAGAACATGTCTTGAGCCACAAATTGTGATTTCTCTTTAAATCATTTTTTTAAAAAAGAGTGAAAATATTAGTAAGAGTTACAATGCACCCTTTCATATAGGCAGCCATTTGAAACCTTAGATTTCAGTCCAAGGCTATGTGTTTGAGGAGTTTATTCAGAACAGAAAGATGCTCTGAGCCTCTATCAGGAATTCAATACTTGGGTCAAAGTTTGAACTTTCTGTGAAATAGAAGCTTGGCTGAAAACAGTGAAATGAGACAGATTTTTTTGTTCTCGCATATAAAAAATGGTGAGATTTTTTTTTTTTTTTTTTTAATGGGCCAAGTTGGCGACTCTGTGATTCCAGATTGTGATAAAAACCTGGCCATGGAGAACATCCATTTATTCAGTGATAATCAGGGGAGGAAATTTCTCTTGAAAGAGATGAGTGTCTCAAAGCAGAATGGGTAATAGACAGGCTTTTAAAAAAAAGTATGTCTCGTGAACTGCTTGGTGTACTATTAATGTTAATGATGTCATTTACTTGGAGCCCATTCCTGTATTCCATACTTACATGAATAGTCCTTCGATGTCAGTGGGACTGCTCATGTAAGTCAGGATTGTAGAACTGTTAATGAATTCAGTAGAAATTAAATTTAAATCATAAAACATCCAACTTTATGTGAATTAGGCTATAATGTCATAAATTCACCTGGTCGGAGCAAAACACTGTACTTGTAGATGTAGAGGGTGAAGTCCATATTATGTTATATCCTTGCCTTCCCAAGAGAGAACTACAACATGCAATGTAGGAGTACATCATTATAGACCCGATGAAGCTGAATTTGGATAGTAATACTGAATATTGCACAAATTAGGCAGTTGCTTCTAATCTGCCAAAGCCATATATGCATTTGTTTTCATTATCATTTTTATTTCGTATGCAAATAGGTCAATCTCATCCCCAACTAGGCATGAATAACCATGTCAAAGACTATGGGGGCCCAAATATATTTGATATACCCTCATTTATAAACCTATTTAAGTTGAGGTGAGCTGTCTTCTATCATTTTAAGGAGAAAAGTCACTACACATTTATTAATTCATTTATACACAAATAGATGCTATACGAGAGAGGTTCTGAAACATGAGAGATGTTATCTTTTTTGGATGCCTTCCCACCACCTTACTATAAAATATAGAGATTTCTAACTCCAAAGGTTTCTGGCTTTCATGGACGTGTCTTCCATGGAATTTAGAGGCTACAGAGTCTGGAAGCATGCAGAGACGTTGGTCTCCTTCACCCACTCAGGAGAAGTAGGTTGAAGGAGGTTTATGTTACATGCCCATCCATGGACCATCAGACCTATTTTTTCAGTCATTTCTGTCCACTTTTTGAATTGCTCTGATGGCACTTGGTAACTGATAATGCAGCTGGTTCTACCATCAGGGACATTCCGTGTATAAATACACCTTCAGTGAATTTGGCCCATTGAGAATTAGTGGGAAGACAAATATAGCATGGCAACAAAAGAAGCTCAGAGCAAGGCAAATTCTCAAAACAGCATCTGTGTTAATAATTTCCTGACAAAAATATATATAACTAGCATTATTGTCTCATTTCAGGTATGAAACTTGATAAGAACAAAGTGCACAAATAGCCTATAACAGATGCTGCAGTTAAATATATTTTGTAATATCATAGAAAAGACAAGACAGTACTAATGTGTTAAGATGGAACACATGTTGATTTACAGATCAGAATAAACAAACTAAACTGTGTCAGAAATGGTAGATTAACCAAAGAGTTAAATTATAGTTAAATTTGCAGCCTTGTCAAGCAATTTAATGCTACATTAATGAGTTTTGTTCAGAGACTGTTTTGAATGAATCCTTTTGCATCAGATGTTGCCCATATGCTTTCTGTGTTTGTTTGTCTAAAATAAAACATAATGAAACAGCTAATAAAACCCCAATTTATTTGTTTCCTTCAAAAAATAAGTCCTTAGCATGTAGATACTGTTTATTTTTTGAATGCATTTTTGCTGCTTTTCAGTATGTGCATTTTCCAGCAATCCATTGTTAACATTTTCTCCCATCTCTTATTTCTAATTGACTAACTCATCTTAAAGGATGCATATCAAGGGGTGAAGATATCCACCAAAAGTCATTCTCCACCCTTGTGCTGTTGTGCAACAACCTTCTACAATACTTGTGATAAAAGGGAATGGAGTCTAGCGAAGGTCATCATTGTCCTGTACATTTTCTTCCAATCTGGGGTCCAGTCTGTTCTCTCTTAAAGGATGGAACAGATTGCAGTTCTGTGCACCCAAGGGGTGTGTTCTTGGATAAACTGCTAGTCTGAGACAGTGCTCCCTGTACAAGGCAGTGATATAAATGCCCATATGTTCTGAAGTACTGATATCATGCGTATATGTGGTTTAATGAAAAATATGATACCTAACATGAAAATCTGTAATAATCTAAATGATGAAAATGAGAGCATGTTAAGGGTTAATTTGATGCCCTCACCCTATTTCTTCTGATCTTATGTGTGTGAGGTTATGAAAGCCATGGAGAAGAAGAGTCCTATTAACCCGAGGAGTTTTCTGAGATTATGGAATTTTTCTTGTGTGAGACTAGATGGTTATAGGTATGCAGGTACAAACCCCCTACTACAGATAGTTTGCACTGATGCAGTACAGAGCATGCATTTGTGTGGCAAAACCTGAGGGGGGTGCTATTATGAGCCCTTTCTTATACTGATACAGCTCATCTAGCCTATGGATTTACACTGACTACGTCCATGTAGCTACACTTCGTAAAAACCTCCAGTAAAGAGAACTCCAAGTTAAACAAAACACTTAACACACAATCCCTGTGCTGCTCACTGTTTTTATAGATGTTGTCTTTATATTCTGAAACTGTCCTTTTTCTAACTGCCTTGTTATATGCAAAAGGTTTTAGATCAGATGTAGATTTTAATGAGCATTCAAGACTTTACTGTGCATTCCTCTCTGATGCAGTTGTAAGAAAATTAATAGTGTTTTTTAATGCTATCAGCACTCCAATTCTGCAATTATTCTATTTTTGTCTAATATACATTAGGCCTGCTTATGGCAAATGGGACAGTTTCCCCACCTGGCATTGAATTTCACATAGTTTATGCCATTTTGTTGGAATAGTCTTAGCATGATTCTGTTCCTCGGGAAAAAAAGTTTGGTGTCAGATACTATAAATGAATTCTTCTATATTGCTCTTTCTGTCTGCCTCCTATCAAGTATTTCCCTCCTCCTGAGACCTTCCACCTATGCCTTCAGCTGCTCAACTCTTCCAAATCTCAATACGATGTTTTCCAACAGCTTCCTTGTGTCACTTCCGGTGCACAGATATCTAGTACTGATGCATTATCTTAGCAGCTGCATCATGTTTTATTTTAATTAGTGGGGCGGTTGACCTCCGCTAAATCTGTTACAATTGCTCTGAATTGGCCATCAGGGGATACTGAAGATGACTGCAGTTAGTACCCCCTACCAGCAGGTGCAGAATGCCAAGCATTGGAGCCAGAATACTGTATTTTATTTATCCTGCAGAGTGGTGGTAGCAATTAGAACTTTAAATATTTAAATGATTACTGAAAATGTTTTTGGTTTGTATTTCCTGAGTACAGAACTTTCCTGATGGTTATATGAGTAAAACACAGATCCAAATGAAAAATGGAACTATCCCATCAGTTTTCAAGGACAGCACTAAGGAAAGTGATGACCAAACATTGACACATGTTGAGGTAAATGCAGCTTTCTGTATTGATTCTCCTTTAAAACTTAAATTTGGAGGAAAACATTTTTTCTATTATTGTTTAGAAAAGGGAATAACAAAACACACTTGGTTCCCAGTTTAATAGCAGGTTGTGAGACTATTCCGGTCTTGAGTTATTGGTGGATTTGAACAATCTTCATATACATTTTTATCCTCTCCCTTCTAGTTTATACATGAATTGGGGAGGAAACAGAGAAGCTCTGAGGCTTTATACGGAGACATAGCTTCATCTTGGAAGGATGGTACTAATTTGTACCATAATCAACCAATATTAAGGAAATATTGACTTAATTAAATCTTGATATTAAGTTTTAGGTTTTTTTATCTAAGAGATAACTGTTAATCAAGGCAAAATCTGAGGCCATTTACCTTGAGGGACAGTAGATATTGATATTTATTGAAATAACAAGTCAGTATATGAATTGTGACTGTTTTTTAAATACCTTATCACAGAGTTGTTGGCTCAAGTCCCATGACTTGAACTCGAGTCTGACTTAAGTCGCCTAGGTGACTCAACTTGAGACTCGATTTGGGTTCATTGTTTGTGACTTGAGACTCGACTTGAGACTTGCTAATTTTGTTAAATCGACTTGGTGAAAAAATTGTCTGAAAATGCCGATATTGATGGCTTGTACAAAAGTGACTTGACATTTTTTTAAATTAAGACTTGAGTCTCGACTAGGGACTTGACTTGAAAGTGACTTTAGGGACTCGAGTTGAGACTTGAACTGTAGTGACTTGAGACTCGACTTGGACTTGACAATAACGACTTGAAGACAACACTGCCTTTTCAGAGAGAGATGGAAATCACTTCCATTGTGGCATCAGGTTTTTTATCTAGTGCTCCTCCCCCGCCCCCCCCAATTGACTTTTAAAAAGGGAAAGTAAAGTTGGAAATCCTCATTTTTACTGAGCTTGGAATGGAATTATTTAAATATGTGATTTCATTGTTTAACGTTGCTCTAGACTTGACTATTATTGACCATTCAGAAGAAACACAATAGAAACTTATTGTCTTGTTACATGACTATTTTCAGCCACTCAAAACCAAAGGGTTCAGGTAAATATGTGCCCTTGTGCTTGTAATTAGAGATTTTTATAGCAGTGACGCCTTCTGGCCAACGGTCTCCAACAGTGACATCTGACTGAGGATCCCCACCGCTTTCAGAGGAAGGAGCACTACTCAAAAAGGGTGACAAAGAAACAGGTTCTTCGTGGGAATTTTCCAGAGAGACATTTCCTTACCTAATCAGATATCGTTGGTACTGACTGCACAAGACCATCCACCTCTGAGTTAGTGAGACCATCCAGTGCCAGCCATGATTATTGTGTGAGCCAAAGACCTTAAGGAAGCTTGCTCAGAAAGAGGCACAAAGGAAAACCTACCATTCCTGCCTCAGTATCATCAGAGCTGCTCAAACACATGTTACTGCCCAATGTGGCAGCGCTACAGTCTGTGGAGCCACCTTCTGCCTCTACAGCACATAGTACATCAACCTTGGCACTCGCAACCATGGTAAAGAATCCAGTACTGATGACAGCACCTTTCCTGGTGCTAATGCTCTTGGTACCATAGCAATTTCTCTGACATAAAAACTTTTCTTCTTCCCAGCACCAGAATTTCCACTCTTCTGTGCTGACCTTACTCCAGCATCCTCAATACCATGCCAATACTACCCAGATCAGCTCCTCTTTTATCCAGTGACAAGGGTGATGATAATAAAGGGGAAAACTACTCCTTGCCTATCCACACAGCTACCAGACCAGGTCCACCAGAGCAGTGTTTCTCAAAGAGCCAGGGGCTCTGCGAGACATCTCCAGGGGCTTTGCAAGGTTGACAACTGGAAACATTGATAGGTATAATGCATATGATCAGTGGACCGCTGGGGCTCCGCATAAATTTTTATGCATGTAAAGGGCTCTAGAGCCCAAAACGTTTGAGAACCGCTGCACTAGAGAGACATGAATACCATCCTGCACCTGAAATTCAAGAATGGTACATACTGCTATACACCTATGGATGCCACAACCAATGCCATTCCACCACAGTGGACTTACTGGGACCAATAGGCGGTGTACAGCCAACACTATCCTAAGCTCTTAGCCCACTCAAGGAGAAGTCGAAGCATGCTTCATCACCCTCTGTCCCTGAACACTCTAACTCTCCTGAGGCTGCAGTGGAGGAATTGGAGGAGGCTTTGGATCAGGAAGTCACCCCATCTGCAAATTGTTTATCCTTGTCTGTGGCTAAAGCTATCATGTCCCATTCCCCACGATGGGGGATGACTTTAAACAGTTCCAAGAACTATTTAAGAGGATCGCAGGTTCATTGGAGGTAGTTGTGAGTCCTGATGTAAGGTGTTGGACACAGTCCAGACTTCAGTCTCTTCCAAGATGGCTCTCCCAATAAAAAGGTTCTCATGGTCCCAAGTCAAAATCATCTGGCATATCTCAGCAACAATTCCACCCACTGCTAAAAGACTGGATAATCTGAAGAAGTGGGCTATGCCCACAAAAGCTCATGATACCATCTACATGTTTTGTTAGTATTTTTTAAACTTAAAAAACAACAAATGGTCTGGTAGCACTTTATAAACTATGTCCCTTTCAAGGGGATGGATTTTCTGTTTTCGCATCCTATGCCATACTCTCTAGTGATAGAGACCGTGAAGGAGCAGTGCAGACAACACCATTGCAGATCCACCTGACATGAAAGTGACTTGACAAGAGTGGATCTTTTTGGTTGTAAAATTTACTCTTCAGCGACCCTATAGTTCAGGATCACAAACTATAAGCATTAATGGTGAAATACAATCATTCCAGTTACTTTAAAATGTCTGACTCTATGAAGCACGCTACCAAGGACAAAAAGGAATAACTTAAAGCTTTTATATGCAAGGGTCAGCTGCTAGTTTGCACAGCTTTACATTGGATGCCACAGACATGGTGGCATGCTCCTTTGACAAAGCCATAGTAATGTGGCAGGCTTCTTAGCTCCATCTCTTGGGTTTTCCCAAAGAGGTACAATTAACTGTCACTGATGTCCCATTTGAAATAGGGATGTAGCTGGTTAACTGGTAAGCATCACCCTTATCAATTGATGCTTAACAGTAACCGGTTAACTGGTGGCCTGGTCAGGCTGCTCCAGTCAGGGCTAGGCCCACTGTACCGTGTTGTGGTTTGGGAGCTCTCCAGCCTAGACGGGCTCACTGTGCCGTGGGCGTGGGATGGTGCTCCAACCCAGTTTGTCTGGACTAGCTCCCTGCCCACGATGTGGTGGGCCTGGCCCAGATGGAGTGCCACCTGCCCTCAGTGTAGCAGGCTCAGCCTGGCCTGGCTGGAGCAGCCCCCCATCCATGCCACAGGTGGGGGACTGCTCCAGTCTGGCTGGGACCATGGGGTGGGGGATGCCATTCCAGCTTCACTGGGCCCTCCACATCATGCTATGGGTGGGGAGGGGCAGGCACTCCAGCCAGCTGCTCCCCTTCCTCCGCCTGTGGGATCCCAGTTAAGCGGTTAACCAGGATTTTACATCCCTGATTTGAAGGCTCCAAGGTGTTCTCAGCCAAAACAAATGAGTCCCTTCACACACTGAAGGACTCCAGAGCGACTCTGAGATCCTTGGGCATATACATGCCTATACAAAAGAAAGAACAGAGGAGGTATTACTTGACACAAAGATCTAGATCCATGCCCTACACCCAAGCTCAGAGGCAACATGACCTGCAAAGGTGGAGACAGAGACCTGCAAGAAAGAGACTTTCTTGGCCCTTGATGTCTCAGCAGCTTCCCTCTAAACAACAGTTCTGAGGGTTTGGTAAAGGATCAGAGACATCTTTCAGTTTTTCTATTGCTGGACTCATTCAACATCATCCATTCCATCTGGAGACCATAGAATCACAGAATAATAGAACTGGAAAGAACCTCTCATATGCATAGGCACAGGAGATCCAATACTAGCACAATACAGAGGGAAGGGGTTTTATTCCTATTATTTTCTAACCCAGAAAAAAACTGGAGGATGAAGTACCACTCTTGACTTATGAAGACTCAAGAAATTCATGAAAACCCGAAGATTCAGGTTGCTAGCAACAATAATTCCAGCACTAAAACAAGGGAATGTGGTTCTTGGCCTTCTATCTTCAGAATGTCTATTTCCACATAACTGTACATCCCTCGCATGGAAGGTTTCTCAGATGATACTGGAAATGAACTGTTCCCAGAGCAAAAGTACTCCCTTTCAGCTTATTTATGGCTCCCTAGGTATTCTCTTATCTCTGCAGACAAGGGATCATAATATTCCCCTATCTGGATGATTGCTCACTGAAAGCCTTGACTCAGGAAGAGGCACTAGAAGCTATGCAAAACACACAGAGATAAGTTTACAAATAAATGAACAAAAATCAAATTAGTTCCTGTGCAAAGACTGGAGGTCATCAGGGTCTACCTCGATCCTCTGGAAGTTGCCCCTCTGCCCAGATTTACCACCTCTAGTCAATCTGATTACTATAACGCAAGCCAATCCACAGATGTCAGCCAAGACCTACCTCCAATGATTGGGCCATAGGTTGGAAATGACATTTGCCATTAAACGCACTAGATTGCATATCAATATCTTCAAGGCTGGCTCAGGACAGTATATATTCCACACAGATACTGTATAAACAAGCATTGTACAATGCCAGCCAAGGTAAAAAATTCTATTTACTGGTGGACTCAGCCTCACAACGTTTGCCACAGGAATTCCCTTTGCACAGACCCCTCACAACAGTACTGTGTTAGGTTCAGGGGGCACCTGCACAACCACACAATCTAAGGCCTCTGGTTCCCATTGGAATCAACATTTATGCATACTGAAGCTGTGGGCAGTCTGAAAAGCATGCTCACGCTTTCTACCCATAATCAAGGACAAGGCCATAAAGGTGCTGATGGACAATGTAGCTTGTATGTTTCATGTAAACTACCAAGGAAGGGCACAGTTATACTCCCTGTGCACAGAAGCCGTGCACATCAGAAGCTGATGTGTCCACCACAACATTGACATCTCAGTCGCCTACCTACTAAGATGCCAAAACATCACTCTGCAGATACACTGAACAGAAACTTTTCCCAGCCTCACTAGTGGGAAATGAACACCAGAATACTACAAAACATTTTTAGGCACTGGGGGATTCCAACTGTAGACCTCTTTGTAAGAGCCCAGAAAACCAACTACCCATATTTCTAGAGAACAGGGTCCCAGTTCCAGATGATACACATCCTGTCTGAGGAGAAAAGGTATCTACTGTACATTTTTATTCTCCAAGCCAGGGTCATAAATAAGAACTGACAACATCAGAGAGATCTTGGTAGCCCCCCATAGCCCAAAAAAGAGGTTTCCTTACCTCTTGAAGGTGGCTGTGTGCCAACTCTTCCACCTCTACTTCATTTCCTGTCTTAGGATGTGGGCCAGGGTCTATCACCCAAACCTGGCAAGACTCTGCCTGAAGGTATGGCTATTCTATGGTTCCAAGGCAAAGAAATGACCGGTTCAAAAAGGAGGTAAAGGACATTATTTTAAACAGCAGAAGGTCTACTGCATTACATGTCTACCTGTGCAAAAAGGAATAGATTCCAGAATAGGCAAACTATAGCAACTATCTCACCTCTATCAATGGTGTTAGATTACATACTTGAACACAAGAAATCTAGTCTCTCAGCGAGTTCGATCAGGGCGCACCTCACAGCAACCATAATGTCCCACCGTGAAATGGACAAGTTTTTTATCTTTGCCTATCCTACCACTATATGCTTTCTCAAGGATCTTCATAATTTTTATTCTTAAATATGAGGCCCTGTTATATTATGGTATCTTGGGCTTCATTGCTTTATGGGAGGCCTCTTTTGAACCATTAGCAACATGTTCACGTCTCTGCCTTTTCATGAAGGTGGTCTTTCTTTTCATTATTGTATCCAACTAACTAGTAGGAGAACCAGGGGCCCTTATGGCACATGCCCCATACACAGTATTTTTCAAAAGCAAAGTTACTTTTGGAACTATATTCCAAATTCCTCCCTAAAATAGTTTCATCATTCCTTTTGCACCAGCCCATTTCTGCCATATCATTCTTCCCCAAACTTCATGGGAACAAACAAAAAATAATGCTTAAAACCTTGGATGTACAAAGGATGCTAGCTTTTTTTTTATGTTGAAAGGACGTTTTTCAGAAAATCACCAAAGTTATGTTTTTCCATAACTCCAGCTGCATCAACTTTTTGTTTCTGCTTCAAACAATTACAATCCCCCAGTGACACCTGCACATACTGCCTTGGAGCATTCTCCACACTGATAGCCTTCCTCAACAATGTGCCTATTATGGACTTCTGCAAAGCATCAACCTGGCCATCAACCCATACATTCACACAGCACTGTGCTGTAGAGCAGGACTCATCATCCGTTTTATTGTCCACCGTGACTACATCTCTGAAGCCTTTCCCTTTCACCGAGGGGCACTGCTCTACAGCCAATTAATGGGAAACATCCACAGGGACACTCCTTGAAGAAGGAAAGAAGTTGTTACTCACCCTGTGCAGTAACTGAGATTCTTTGAGATGGCTGTCCCTGAAGGTGCTCAACAACCCTTTCTCCTCCCCTCTGCTTCAGATTTTTTTCTCACCCTAGACTGTGCAGTAGGTAAGGAGCCAAGGAAGGGTACTGCACAGCACTGTGTAACCACCTGAGGTGGCATGAGACGGACGTTACCATGTGTGACCCAGTCAGGCACTGCTATTGAAAATCTCTGATTACAAGTGCAGGGGCACGTATTCGCCTAAAGTGGAGTACCCATAGTGACAACCATCATAAAGAACCTCAGTTACTGCACAAGGTGAGTAACCTTCTCTTTTTCTCATATACAGAATAATCATTTATGTTCTCTATATTCTATGCAGTGGTGGACTGTCTAACATGCCTTAATATAATCTGATCACTTTTACCTGTGTCATACCTTCAGCCTTTTCACTAGTACATTCATGTTTTCTTCAGAAACTCTGATAAAGATATCCACTCTGATATGAGGGCTTTTTTAATACTCTATTTTTTATAGTCTATTTAGTGAATGGTTTGTGCTCATTGTCAGGATATCTAGACTTGGCATAAATTAGTCTCCAACACAGTGAACATTATTGAACTATATACTGCTTGATAGGTCATAGCCACAAGCAAAGGATGTATGACATCTGCCTGACAATTGAAGCATTTTTAGTTTTACTTTTTAGATGAATTTTAATATTTCTGAAAATGGAAGCTAACAACCCTTGCTGCAGACTGATGTTATTTAACTGTTTCTCTCAATTCTGACTATTCCTTAATCTTGACCTACATGAATCCACCACTGTTTGTGTACTGAATTGCTTTTGAACAGAAACAGATTATTGTGCCAAAATCTTTTTGCCTAATTTTTTTGTATAATGAATTAAGTCCCTTTTAGCATGTTTTGAATCATCAGTATTTAAAGAAATTGAGTCTCACTCAAGAGAAACACCAAATCTACAAGAATTGACACGGCAAAAATGTGGTTTGCTAAGGTGCATGTGATTATATTTTAGTAAATGTTGAGGAGAAGTCTTTGATCATGGTTCATGTTAGTAGCAATGATATAGAGAAATTCAGAAAATAGGTTCTCAAAGATGAAGCTTTGTTTATCAGAAAGATGGCAGTTTAGAAATTTAGAACCTTTATAATTCCAGAGCTATGTACAGGGGGAATAGAGACTCTCAATGTATGGAAGAGAAGAGGATGTAGAGAAGAAGAATTTAAGTTTAGTAGGTTTGGATAACATTTTGGGATGAGAGACCCTATACAGAATGGCTTCTCTCTGTTTGAACCAAAAGGAACCAATCTGCTAACAATCAAATTATTTCAAGTAGAAAATAGGGGAAAGCAGTCGAGTGTTAAGAAACAATGAAATCTGCCATGAGCCATTGAAACGATATATTCAACTGTAAGGGATAAGATGGAAATGATGATGGCAAAAGGGAAAAAAGCAGGAGGAAAAATTTGCTCTATTAAACTAATCCACACCCTGATGCAGTGTTCTGTCATTTCATACCTGAGATGCTCAAGTCACTCATTACTATTGTTCTAGAAAATTTTGTTGCTGCCTTGACCAGTCTCAACATTTTTGTCATGCCAAAAGAATCATAAAATTATGGCATTATTTTGATAAAAAATGAAGTGTCAGTCTTGGAAGGAAAAGTAAGTCATGACGTTTTCTCAAATGAGGTTTTTTAATTTAAAAATGTACTAAAATATTAGTCAAATAGGAAAATTCCATATACTATATAGAATGTTGCTTTTTGTCAGATAGGCTTTATTTTGAAAAAGAATGTTTTCAATAAATAAATTATATGGTTTTATAGGTCTGTCATCTCTAAACATATCTCTTTATAAAGAAATAATTTTCTGCGAAAGATTTAGGAAGGCAGAATTACATTGGTTACCTGTTGTTCATATTTGGAACACTTTATCATCACACGGGCAAAAATCTTTTTAAATTTGAAAGCTAACGGTGTTCCACAGAGAACTGTCAAGCCAGCTATAGCTTAAAAATGCAGTTCTCAGATATCTCAACTGACATCCGATAATTGTATTATCTTAGCCATTGCTATTCAGATGCAGATTCTTGTACTCTATGTTCACTATTGTATCTGTATTTTCATCACAGGAGGTTTATGTTCATACAGTTTCTATTTTCTGATCCTCTCCTCCAATTTCTCTTATAGCAGCGCTGTGCCTGGCCTATTGTTGCTTTTCTGAGTAGGGGGATGGACCCAGTTGATAAATTTAGACTATTGAGAAGGATCAGAGAGGCAATAGAGCCTTCTAGACATGGATAATAGTGACTTCAAGATCTCAACTATAAACTGATTGAACAATGCTTCAGGATCTAGTTTGCAGAAATAATTTTGATAACATACAGTTGCTTCTTGCAATGGCAGTCTGGGCTTGTCTGGAGTTAGTCCTGAATAACACTCAGCGGTTTGTTCAGGAAGTGTGGCTGAGCTACTAAATAACTATGTCCATAATATAATTTAGATGCTCTCATAAGGGTGATCACACTGAGAGGGATTACTGTGATGCTAAACTTTAATACATTTAAAAAATTTGAGTTATCTGATTAGGGACAGCCTGAAAGGAAAAGTCCGTAGAATCAACAAGGAAGCTAGTAAAGAATACCCTATTAGAGGAACAGAAATTATGCATAGCCAAGAACAACAACAAAGCAAAAAGGCAACTACCCACTTGATTACATGGCAAGCTACAAGAGTATATTCAGTCCATAAAGGCATCCTCTAAATAATGGGAATCCAGTTCAAGGGATGCCAATAAAATAGAAATTCACTTTTGACAGGCAAGATGGAAATTAAGAGGAAATTTGTAGAGCAAATTACTGATGACAGAAAAAAATGCAATAATACTGACCATTACATGAGTATAACTTGCATTTACTTACTTCTGATGTGCTTTAATTTTTGTAATTCAAGTAAGAGGGTGTTGCATGAGACAGTGGGTGTTCTGTGATAGGGAAAATGGTACAGTGAGGTACTCAAAGAGGATATTGAAATTGCAGAGAAACTAAACTATTTATTTCTTGTTTGTTTTAACTTGCCCAAATACACCATACTTATAACTATTTTTACATAAACAAAATGTATGAATACAAACCACTTTCCAAAATATACAGTATATCTCTATTAAACCGGTTATTGGGATGGCTACAGTTGCCAACATTAATGAAGAGAGATGTGCTAATCTTATATTAGTCCTATACTAGAAAATAGATCAAATAATTTGATAAACTATATTAGCTTACTATTCAAATGGAAAATTAACTTTTCAAGTTTGCCTGATATTTCTGAGTGTTGTATGATAGCAGTCAAAATGCTTTTGGCCAGATCTCTGTTGGAGTGGTGAACACAGAGTCAGCTCTACAGAGTAGCCTGGATCATATAGTAAACTAGGCTCACTTAACAAAATGTGTTTTAATAAAGGGTCAGCTCTACAGAGTAGCCTGGATCATATAGTAAACTAGGCTCACTTAACAAAATGTGTTTTAATAAAGTAAATACAAGGTATACATCTAGAACCAGGGTGAAATTTTGCCCCCATTAAAGTCCATGGTAACTTTTCTGCAAACGTCATTGGGGTTAGGATTTTACCCCAAGTTTATGGGTCAATCCTGCAAGTGTGAAGACTGCATTTTGGAAAATAGTGACTCAGAAAGGGATTAGAGGTCATGGTAGATAATCAGGTGAACATGAGCTCCCATACAGAGAGCAGTTATCCCTTTATCTAAGTTGCATTACTGCCTTATTCTCTGCCTCTTTTTTTGATCCTTTTGTTGGAAGAAGCTTTTCTGGCATTTTGGCCGGTCTAGACTGGCCAATGTAGGAAAAAACCCTCTTTCGGAAGCCCCCTTATTCCTCATAGAATGAGGAATACAGGGGCTTCCGAAAGAGCATGTTTGTTCTTCTGGGGAAAAAAAACAAAACGAAAGAGCAAATGCGTCCCTGGACACACAAGTGTTTTTCTGGGATACCTCTGGTATCCCTGAAAAACTCTTGTAGTCTAGCCGTACCCTGGGATACTTCCCTTCAGTGTCTTCATCTTTACTTCAGGACCTTATCCTGATGGAGTCCCAGCAATGAGTTCAGGGCTCCTGACTCTCCCCTGGCTTCTAGCAGCACTGCCTCATCTGAGGTTCTGCATCTCCCTCAGCCAGCCACACACCATCAGCTCTAGCAAACTGGCCTTACTCTGGCCCTGCAGCTTTTCTTGTATTGACCTGCTGAGCTCTGATTCAGCTTGGAAGATTCTCTCCACTGCCCTTTTCTGGGGTGGGGTGTGACAGGGCACTTAGGCCTCCAGCATGGAGCCTTGGAGGATCTCATTTATCCAATCACACACACTAATACTACACTAGACTGTTACATGTGACAAACTCATTCATGTGTCCTCCTTTGCCTCAGAAGCATTTTCGTCCCACTGCATCCATTGGGTAACAACAAGAAAGTCACAGCCATGCATGTCATTTATAAAAATATTACAGAAAATATCCACTTCATCACACCCTGTCCCAAAGAGAATGCCACAAAATCATTTCACTTAGTTTGTTGTGGACCTTGGGTAGCCCAATGGACTTAAATACTGCCCCTTATTCTAGGCTTGAGTATTTACCATCAACTTAATCCATCCCAAGCTTTTATTAAATGCTATGTTAACATGTTTCCTTTAGGTGCGAGGGCAGAACTATTATGATTGTCTTATTAAGTACTGACAGGACAAGATACAGGACTCAAAATGAAGACAGTCCTGTCCTCCAGAGCTTTCATTTAAAAGGGCAAAACCAGGAAAACCTGGATTCATTTTATGAATTCATTTTCCTTATTAGTCAAATGGCTCAGTGGAAGCAGTTATTTGCAGTAATAATTCTGTGTGAGGTTTGCCTCTATTCTTGTAGAAGAAGCAAGTTGCTCTGAACCATTTCTGAAGCTACAGTCATTGCTACTTTGAGTTAGTGGGCACGTTGAGAATGTTCAAGGATAGTTCCCTCCTTTAGAAAATGGAGCATTCACTTAGCAATTGGGCTGGTTAAAGTTATGTGCTTATTCCAACATGGGGCCCATCCCATATGCTTGTGCAGGCAGAACTCCCATTATAGCAGATGGAAGTTCCTCCTGTATGAGAGAATGTGGGACTGCACTCAAACACCTTTCTTGTATTCCAGAATATGAGTTAATTGTGTATATAACAACATAAATGTGAAAATTCCAATTCTCTGTAATTATTAATCATTTTTCTCCAAACAAAACCAGTATTTTTAGAATAAAAACAAGTCTTTTTTTGTGCAAAAGTAAATAAGAGGAACAAAAATGTAAACATTTGCAGAACCACAGTATTTGTTAGTTGGTAAAAAATGTGAAGTAAAAGCCTAACAAACAGTACTTAAGAAAAAATGTAAATACATTTAATGGAATCCAGCATCGCGTAAGAATAGAAAAAGGGATCTTAATAAAAAGAAAAAACTTGAAGAATTATATACTAATTAAGGGCACAATGGAGGTTTTGTCATAATCTCAGAGTAAGGGGCAGTCCAACTGCCCCAGAAACAGCTCAGAAACTCACACATTCCCATCCAGTTTTCCATATGATCTGGGGAGGCAGTAAACTGATGCATCGGCACAGAACATGTTCCTCAAAACAGTTATGCTGGCTGCCATGTTGTGGGATGGGGAAGGAGAGCCAAGACACTGTTCAGTCTCCTCTTGCCTACCTGTGTGAGGAATCTGGAGTTTGTAGAGCCTGCTTTTCCTTCTGCATTGCTACCCGTGAAAAAATTAGACAGCATTTAGGGTGTACATTGCTGGGCATCCCCTTATGCATCTGTACTGCCACACCAACTGGCCACTATTTGGCCCCAAATTAGAATTCATTCCATATTTAATTTTCTAGCATGTTCCAGGAGTGTCCTATCTATACAACTCTTTGGAAATGCCAGGGCCCAGAAATGAATATGAAATTAGGGTATAAGGATGGAACCCCAAATAAAACTAAATTTAAGTCAAGTATAATTTCTATTTGTTTACTGAGAAGACCCATATATTGAGGCTTAAATCTTCTCTTTTTATCTTGTGCTCTGTTTTAAACACTCAGGCCTGATCTGCACTAGACCAGGAAGGTCAGCTTAAGATACGCCATCCAGCTACGTAAAATGTATAGCTAGATTACCTTAAGCTCAGCTGTCAGAGCATCTGCATTGCAGGAGGCTGATGGGAGCACACGCTTCTGTCGGCTTCTCTTACCCCTCGCTGAATGAGGAGTACAGAATGCTGGCTGGGTCTGCCCTCAGCGTTCAATTTGTGGTTTACACTAGAACTGCTAAATGGAAAGGTAGAAGATCCACCTCTCGAGGGTTGATCTTCTCTGTAGTGTAGACATACCCTCAGATAGTTGTTATTTTGTTAGTGCATTAATCTGATAATTGATGTAGTCCTTAGCGGTCCACAGAAAAATGTGTCCTATGTGAATTTAATTAAATGTTGTATTACCATGAAAAATGACAAAAGAATAATATTGTTTAAGTAATATCAAGAATAGAAGAAACTTCAATAGGCTCATGACATCCTTTCCTTGACCTGGAAAAATCTGAAGAAAGGAAAAACTTTGTTGATAGATGAAAGAGGGAGGTCGCAAATCAGGTAACACATATTCCCAGCCTCTAGAGTCCTAAGTGTGTCATTCTTCACGAAATGTCTAAATACTAAGGGAGTGGTCTAAATGTTTCTACTCTTCTGAATAGCCCTGCCCTAAACTTCTGTATACCGGGACACAGTCACTTTGTTATCTCTGGCAAGTCTGATTAACAGCACTGACGTAGTCCTCTTCAGATAGATGACATACTACTGGCTTGATTATCGTTGTGGGTGGTGGGGCTCTGATCTTGTTTCCCCTGTATTTTTAAGTATTCTTTGATATTTGTTTTGTTTTACCCAGTAGAATATGCTTAATAAGTTTCCACAAACCTTAGAAAGAAAATCAAAGAAAATGTATAAATTAATGATGAAGCTTTTGGGAGAACTGAATCACATTGTATGACCTCCAAAAATGATCTCCCTCCAGTTTGCATGTTAGCGTAAAGTGACTTCAACTTTTTATCTGCTTTCATAACATTCAAAGCTGTCACTTAATATTAACAAATAAATACCACATCAAACGAAATTTTAAAAGTTGTAATTCAGATTTTATAACTGAATGTGACAGTTCAGTTAGAGTAGTAGTGATCTGAAGACAGGCATAATCTCAACAGCATACCTTCCTCAACTCCCATGATAAATAAACCTCATCCTGTTTATGAAGCAAGCATCATTCAGATTGCGTTAAGTGAAGATAGTTTTCCTAATACTTGAACTTTGAAAGCCCAATGGATTTATGCACCAATATAATAAAGATATTTATAATCTCCCTAATCTGTCCTGGTACTCAAGACATTAAAAAAGAAATACAGTGTAACATAGGGCAAATTGATATGGTGGGGGAAAAGTTGATCAAAGCTATGCAATTTGAGTTATGTTAGTAGCTTAACTTAAATTGATGTAGCTTAGATTCACATTGTGCTGGGTCGACAGGAGAAACTCTCCCTACTCATCTCATTCTAATGAAGTACCGGAGACAATGTCTGAGTGATCGGTGGTCGATTTAGTGAGTCTTCACTGCCCCTGTTAAATCATCTGGTGGATTGATTACCACATCATCAGTCCATCTGGTAGTGGAGGCAAGCCCTTAGTGTCTCATGTAACTTATTGTGCCATTTAGAATGTTTATTATATAAAATCAATACTGTAAGATTTTCAAAAATGAGTGCCTAAAGTAAAATATGAACTTAGATGCTATTTAGGGGGAGAGAGATCATTATGATGAGTAACCATGTCAAACTTAGACAAACAGTTTTGAAAGTGTGCCTGAGATTTTTGAATTCTGCAAGCCATTCAGTTTGGTTTTTTTTTTCTTTTTAAAAAGCACCCTATAATTTGATTATATTAGTATATGGAAAAAATGTCTTTCTAAATGAATTGTGTTGTCATTCTGAAGTGGTTTTTTTTTTGTTTGTTTGTTTAAATCTAGGCTAGCTTCCACTGCTGTTCTGGTATTCACTCTATGTACTATTCAGGTTACCCTAAAATTGCATATGTTATACAAAGGTTTGCAGGGAGTATGCAGATCATGACTTAGATGTGACACCTAAACGATTCAGTCTACTTTTCCTGTCAGTTTTATTGGGAAAATGTCCTTTTATGCAGGAGTAGAACATACACAGATTCACATTAAACAGACTAATGCATGATTTAGGCATATGCAACCCATGATGTGTGGGCAAAAATTGGAGATTCTAATCCCAGGCAGTGATTCCACCAGGAAAATGTAAATACATTTAATGGAATCCAGCATTGCGTAAGAATAGAAAAAGGGATCTTAATAAAAAGAAAAAACTTGATGTATTATATACTAATTAAAGGCACAGTAGAGGTTTTGTCATAATCTCAGAGTAAGGGGCAGTCCAACTGCCCCAGAAGCAGCTCAGAAACTCACATGTTCCCATCCAGTTTCCCTGATGACCTGGGGAGGCAGTAAACTGTGATGCATCGGCACAGCATATATGGAGCCATTCAATAGATTCACTGCAATTGGAGCTTTGGAATTTACACTCTTATCTTTGTGTTTTGATAAAACTATAAAATATATACTACTAGAAGATTTACCTGGCATTGCTCAGGTCCTTAACTCAAATAATTTTTGTTTTTCTTTTAAATCATTACTCTGGTATGGGGATGAGGGGTTCTGTATGCAGGCTGCCCTAGGGAGAATGAACTACCCCAGCCCTCTCTCACTGCAGCAGCTTGGGGCTAGGTAAGAAGCACAGGGGCGGCCCGTAAGTATAGGCCGACTCGGCGGTCGCCTAGGGCACTACCTTCAATGGGGCGCCTGATGATGACGTCACGGGGCGTCCGATGATTACGTCACGTCATTGATGGCCGTGCAGGAAGGGGCGCCGATCGCGCATTCTGCCTGGGGTGCCAGCTGCCGCAGCTGGCCTCGGACCGCTACTGGAGAAGCACCTCTCCATGGCCTTTGCAGCTCCAGCAGACACAGCTGGGGGAGAGGTGCATGTTCTCCTGGCTGGGTCAGATTCAGGTTTATCTGCCCCTTGTACTCCCCAGCCAGAGTGAGGAATGCAGCAAACCGTGCACTTTGTCCTTGCTCCCTGATGAAGGGGAGCAGCCCACAATGTTCTCATACAAATGTGGGGTGGGGAAACACTTCAGCTCCACCCGGCCTCTGTAAAGGGCATCTGGGGAGCTGGGAGGCTCTGGGCTGAGGCAGTCCCAGATGAGGAGAACCATGCTCCCAGCCAGGCCCTTTCACCTGCCTGGTGAATTCTGTCTCTTTTCTGTATGGTTTTATCAGAAGCAATCCCATTCTAGACACATCCTATTTTCCTGGTACATCTAAACCCTTACCTTGCTTTAAGTTACGATAAGAGGGAGCTGTATACTGAATTTTGTAGTCCTAGCTCTTACTGTCTAGGGGGAATTCTTAATCAAACAGACACAAGAACAGATAGTTTCACAAACTCTCAAATATATAGTACATAATCAAATTATTTTTCATCTTGTGTTGAAAAAGTAGTTGTTGCTTGAAAGATCCTTTTGATTAAAAACACTGACCAGCCTCTGCATCACACAGTTACCCAACAAAGTCTCCAGAACTGGTTGTTCAGGATTTGACAGAGGCTTCAGAATGTGGAAATTGTTCAGTGTTTTTATTGAATACAACTCTTAAATGGGGGTAAGCACCTAGCTAAAAGCTCAATAAAATACATAAAAGAGCAATGTTACTCTGAATTTTACTCTAACAGTTAGCTTTATGTCCCAATTGCACAGGCTTGCATAAATAAACTTGAAATGTTTGTTTCTTTGGAATTCTGATCATGGTGTGCACTTTACTCTTTGTACTTGCATCATTGTTTTAGGTTATTACTAATAGCTTTTTTAAGTAGTATTCCTCCATAACTTACTTAAGAATTGAGCAGTACATGTGAAAATTATGTGGGTGACAATCTCTTCAAATTGATTCATGTTAATTTCATTGGGATTTACAACATACAAAGCGAGTGCCCTGTCAATTCAGAAGTTGAAACTGACAGAGTGATGCCAAATATGAGAAGAATGGGATTAATGTGAAAATATCATCTACATTCCGAAAAACAATTAGAAGTGCTTTGAATTATCTACCCCGTTGAAGTAATGGGTTGTAAAGATCAGGGATTTTCTATATTTAATGGAGCAATAAAATATTTGTGAAGAAATTATGTAGGACTAAATTGTGCCCTGGCTATCACAGGGCATAGAGGTGTAAATAAGCTACTTGCATCCTGGCTAGCAAAATGGGACTAGAAGCAGAATTTGCAGACTGTTACATTTCTCTCACAGATGCATGCAGTCTACGAATCTGGGCTGGGGGGGCAGTGGGAGGAAAGGGTGGGAAAGAGCTCCACCTCCAAAATATGGAGTGGCATAGCTGCACCAGCATGTTATGCAGCATATGCTATGCCAGGTATACGCTGCACAGGTAACTCCCTTCCTGGAATGGCAGGGGAACCCGGAGAAAGATTGTGGCACTCTAATCACAATCTCATTCCTGGACTGCTGCACAGACACTGCAACAATTCACTGCCCCTTACTCAGGGCAGATCATTATCTCACAATCCAGCCCTTATTGTCAGATGTTTATAGCATGAACTCACAACCACAAAGTATGTAGTGTTTGCCAAGACTGTTTTACCAAAAGTATAATCTAATCAAAGTTAACTGCTTCCTGTTTATAATGAGACTCAGAGTGCCTGTTTTTTTCCAGTGTTGCATATACATTTTTTTGACTCTTCTAAAATAAATTATGGTAGTGTAGTAATGTACTGTAATTATCATATAAGGCAGTGCCCACTCCCATAGACCAATAATGTAATTTTGCTACGTGCCTCTGTTCTGCACACAGCACACTCCAATATCTATCTTTCAAGTCAACATATCTGATTTGTTCACTTTTGAGTGGCAGGTAATATTGTAGATTAAGGATTAATATGCCAACATTTTAATGGACAATATAAATAGAATAGATAGGATGGCCAAACCTCCACACTGTTTGTTCCAGACCTGAAAAGCCAACATCTAATTGATTATTTGTAATAATAATAATAATGTATTGTCCTATTTATAACTTACAGAATCATAAGACTGGAAGGGACCTAAAGAGGTCGTCTACTCCAGTCCCCGCACTCATGGTAGGACTAAGTATTATCTAAACCATCTCTGATAGCTGTTTGTCTAACCTGTTCTTAATCATTACCAGTGATAGAGATTCTCCCTACGCATTATATTCCAGTGTTTAAATTCCCTGGCCGGAAGCTTTTTAATGGCCAATCTAAACCTACCGTACTGCAATTTAAGCCCATTGCTTTTTATCCTATCCTCAGAGGTTAGTGAGAATATTTTCCCTTCCCTCTTGGAACAATATTTTAAGTACTTGAAAACTTATCATGTCCCTATTCAGTCTTCTCTTTTCCAGACTAAACAAATCCAGTTTTTTCAATCTTCCTGCATACGTTATGTTTTCTAGACCTTTAATCATTTTTGTTGCTCACCTCTGGACTTTCTCGTTTGTCCCCATCTTTCCTGAAATGTGTAGCCCCAGAACTGGACACAGTACTCCAGTTGAGGCTGTATCAACATGGAGTAGAGTAGAAGAATTATTTTTAGTGTCTTACTTAAAACATTCCTGTTAATACATCCCAGAATGATTGTTTTTTTTCCTTTTTTTGCTACAGTGTTAACTGTTGACTCATATTTAGCTTACAATCCGCTGTGACCCTCAGACCTCTTGAATTCCTTCCTAGGCAGTCATTTACCCACTTTTTATGTTAAAAAACCTTAAAAAAACAAGAAGTGGTCCTGTAGCACCGTAGGGTACATCTACACAGCAACATCATTTCAAAATAACTAGCGTTATTTTGAAATAAACTTAGTCTGCATCTACACATCAGACAGTTATTTTGAAATAATGTCAAAATACTGTCAAGCTGGAAGACATCTTACTCCAACTCTTGTAACCCTCATTGTATGAGGAATAAGGGAAGTCAGAGGAAGAGTGCTCTATTTTGAAATAAGTGTTGTGTAGATGCTCCCAATTTTGAAATAAGCTATGCAATTGACGTAGCTCAATTTATATAGTTTATTTCGAATTAAGCCCTGCTGTGTAGATGCACCCTTAGAAACTAACATATTTCTTGTTAGTCTTTAAGCGTACGTCTACACTGGACTCTTATTTTGAAATAAGCTATTTCGAAAGAGTTATTCTGAAATAGCTTATTTTGAAATAACACATCTATGCTGCAGGGAAGCCTCAAAATTAATCTGAGTCAGGCTTCCCAAATGTAGATGTGCTATCTCGATTTAGAGTCCCAGGAGGAATAACTTAGAGTGGCCATGGTGAGGGGCTATTTCAAAGCAGCAGTGGATCGTCTATACACGCCTTATGTCAAATTAGCTATTTCGGGATAGGCATTATTCCTCATAGAATGAGATTTGTAGATTTCAGAATAAGCTGCCAGTTATTTCAAAATTATTTCAAAATAATGGAATTGCTGTGTAGACACTCACATTATTTCAAAATAACGCTAGTTATCATAGAATCATAGAATATTAGGACTGGAAGGAACCTCGAGTGGTCATTGAGTCCAGTCCCCTGCCCTCATGGCAGAACCAAATACTGTCTAGACCATCGCTGATAGACATTTATCTAACCTACTTTTAAATATCTCCAGAGATGGAGATTCCACAACCTCCCTGGGCAATTTATTCCAGTGTTTGACTACCCTGACAGTTAGGAACTTTTTCCTAACATCCAACCTAAACCTCTCTTGCTGCAGTTTAAGCCCATTGCTTCTTGTTCTATCCTCAGAGGCCAAGATGAACAAGTTTTCTCCCTCCTCCTTATGACACCCTTTTAGATACCTGAAAACTACTATCATGTCCCCCCTCAATCTTCTCTTTTCTAAACTAAACAAACCCAATTCTTTCAGCCTTCCTTCATAGGTCATGTTCTCTAGACCTTTAATCATTCTTGTTGCTCTTCTCTGGACCCTCTCCAATTTCTCCACATCTTTCTTGAAATGCGGTGCCCAGAACTGGACACAATACTCCAACTGAGGCCTAACCAGCACAGAGTGGAGCAGAAGAATGACTTCTCGTGTCTTGCTCACAACACACCTGTTAATGCATCCCAGAATCATGTTTGCTTTTTTTTGCAACAGCATCACATTGCTGACTCATATTCAGCTTGTAGTCCACTATAACCCCTAGATCCCTTTCTGCCATACTCCTTCCTAGACAGTCGCTTCCCATTCTGTATGTGTGAAACTGATTGTTCCTTCCTAAGTGGAGCACTTTGCATTTGTCTTTATTAAACTTCATCCTGTTTACCTCAGACCATTTCTCCAATTTGTCCAGATCATTTTGAATTATGACCCTATGCTCCAGAGCAGTCGCAACCCCTCCTAGCTTGGTATCATCTGCAAACTTAATAAGTGTACTTTCTATGCCAATATCTAAATCGTTGATGAAGATATTGAACAGAGCCGGTCCCAAAACAGACCCCTGTGGAACCCCACTTGTTATACCTTTCCAGCAGGATTGTGAACCGTTAATAACTACTCTCTGAGTACGGTTATCCAGCCAGTTATGCACCCACCTTATAGTAGCTCCATCTCGAAATACCGGTGCAGTGTAGATGCACCCTAAGGTGTTACAGGCCCTCTCGTTTGTAAGGGTTTTTTTTTAAGTTATAGACTAACATGCGAGTCACTTTGTGTGTGTGCAATTGATTGTTTCTTCCTAAATGGAATAGTTTGCATTTATCCTTACTGAATTTCATCCTATTTACTTCAGACCATTTCTCCAATTTGTCGAGATTGTTTTGAATTTTAATCTTATCCTCCAGAGCATTTGCAATGCCTCCCAGGCTTCGTAAGTATACTCTCTATGTTATTATCTAAATCATTGATGAAAATATTGAACAGAACTGGACCTAGGACTGATCCCTGTGGGACTCCCCTTGGCATGTCCTTCCTGCTTGACTGTGAACCACTGATAACTACTCTGTGGGAATGGTTTTCCAACCTGTTATTCACCCATCTTATAGTAGGTCCATCTAGAGTGCATTTCCCCAGTTGGTTTACGAGATGAAACAAAACTAGTGCTGTCTTGTGTAGGAATGTAAGCGACTAGTCAACTATCCAGTAAGCATATGCTTATCTAATAGTTGATTCCACTAGTTGCTTCCCTCTACCCCTTCCTGCCTTCTTAGATGTTCAAATTCATCATCATCACCACCATCCTGGCAAATCCTAAAGGTATGTACGGTTCTTGTAAATCTACCCTATAACTATTCTGTGCTACTTGTTAGGGGTAGATCACCTCCCTGTTGCCCCTTAATGGCTATCATGCCTACATTACTTTACTCAGATACCGGCTACAATTTAGATTTTCTTTATTGGTGTACTCCAGGTCTCCCAGCACCTGAAACACAGGCCAATAGAAAGGCTTTAAAACAAAACAGGAAAACAGTTTCCCATGCTGTGAAGTTCTTGTAGTCTTTTTCTCTGAGGTGCTATAATTCCTGTTCTTTTCTCATCCACAGGCACATTCCCCAGAGTCCTCTCCAGTCTGAGCCTTTTTACCAGACTCTTATTCTCTGGCAACCTGTTTTCATTTCTCCCTGCCTGGAACCTCTTAGAGAGAGCCCTAGCTCACACAATTCCATTTGGATTGTCACTACCTAATCCTCCCTGCTCAAGCAGCCTTCCTTTCTTAGCCCCAAAGCCTGCAAATCTCCTGTCCCTACTCACTCCTTTCTTTAACCACCATTCCCAGTTGATCACAGCAGGGATAGTAATGAAATAACTGCAGTTGTCTCTCATTAGACTCAGTTAACCCTGTTTTGAGAAGGCTGTTGGCCACAAGTAACTTGCCCCGATCCCTTTAAAAGGGACATAACACCACCCATATCGATCCGTGGCTGGATTCTTAAGATGGTCTGGGTGACATTCAGTATACAGTCATAATTGGCAATCTTATTGCAGTGCCAAAGCTTTTGGTTACCACATGATCATTGTTTGTGTAGCAACTTTCCTCATTAAACATGCTTTGGAATTAGTTGGTCTTCCATTTTAATGATATATCCATATCTAGGAACCACTGGAACTGAACCAGTACTGATGGAGGTGGTTGCTGGGTTCAGCTACAAATATGCTCATTGCTTAGTTTTCCCTGCTAGTTGCCATGGAGCCACTGGTGAAGACAGAAGAAGAATTGAAAATGTCAGTCTAATGCTTTCCAGCCTTCCTGAGTCATGCATTTCACTGCCATACAGTTGAGTTGGTATAACTGTAGTTCTGAAGATCCGCAGCTTTGTAGCAGTTTCATATCACAATGACTTTACAGGGGCTGTCGAAAGACCCAAAAACATGGCGTCAGCTGCTGCTATACAAATGTCCATATCTTTTGAGTATCCCCCCAGTACTATCTGCTTCCCAAGGTGTGGATGTTTATTGGGAAATTTTTAGTTTCTATGTAGGGATCAAACACTTGTAAATCTGTATGCTCTGTAAATGGTGTAGCTGTGGCAATCTACAGGTGTGTACTCTTGGGCTGCTTTTGAGTTTGATGCACAGCAAAGTGTTTAAATTTCAGCACTAGTGTAAATGGATGTGCAATTCCAATAACTTCACGTTTGTTACTACAGCTTACAATAAGGATGAATTTGATGATGGCATGAGACAGATAGCTGTGCCTGAATTTATGAGAAAATATATTCTTAAAATATACCATCTACCATTAACATCTTATTATTGTTGTGTAATCTTCCAGTTGCAGCTAGCCAGGGATTTGATCAAACATATCTTTTGACATGTTTATTAACAAGCTTAATTAAATGTTTGCAGTTTAAGTGGACTGTGCATGAGATAGTGGAAGTGGAGGCAAAGTAAAGGGAAAATTGCTTGCATGTGTGTGTGAGAACAGGGGACTACATTGTTTAACATAAACTGACATCTGTAACTGAAGGATTTTCATCTTCCTGAATGAGCAGATTTCTGACAATGATTTCTGGTGGTAGCAAAAGAGTCCAGGTCATTTGAACTGAATTCAAATAGCATTTACTATTCTGCCTGAACTTTGGGGAATGACTTCATACCATATGATAAATAAGATTTAAGTGGTGTGAATCAAAAAGAAAGACAATAAAACATAAAGATTCTCTTGGGGACAGTGGAGATGCATGTTTCTTTGGGACAGGTGGTAAAATGGGATACAGAAAGATAGCCAGTTTTTATGATGGAGGGGAGACACAACTGAAGACTTTCTCAAAGAATAATAGGCAGCCTCAGATGAATGAAGAAGTGAACAGTTTGCTTAGAGTAATGAATGCCTCTGAAAACAGCAAGTTTGCAGGCACCAGATGGAAGAAGAACATTACTACAATTCCTGCATCCTATTGTGCAACAGCCAACAGAGCTGTTAAAGCTTTCTGGTGATTTCTAAGCTTTTTAATGTGCTTTTCTTTGAAGGTGTTTTGCATTTCCCTGTCAGTTTGTGTGCTAGGCTCAGCTGTCATAGAAACAAATTTTATTGGCAAATTATCAGAGCAGAGGAAAAACATTAAGTATAAACTGAAATAAATACATTTAATAAAATACCACCAAAAAGGAAATTGGGTAGATATAAAGCCTAAGTTATAAAGTATGGAAATATTTACAAAATGGGAGAAAAATAGTTTACTTGCCCATTTATTGGTGCAAAATCATGTGCCATGATCAATATCAAACATATGAATTAATATTTGAAGAAAAAAAGTCAGTCCAAACATCAACTCTGAAAGTAACTGTGTATGTTATGCTGTAGGTTTGTGTAGTGTAGTGCTGAGGTCTAGTTCCAGGAGTGGAGATCTCCAGTAACAATACTCAAAAGAAAATTTTGCAGTGTCTATGTCCAACAGGTCTAGGTAGGGCAGAAATTTCAATTTTCATTCTAAATTTCCTGGCTTGTGTTAGCTTATACCACAGCCTTAAAATTACTTTAATTCCGAGAATTATTCAAACTCATAAATGAGTGACATCTGGACACTGTTAATTTTCTAGGTTAAGAGGTACCCAATGAAAAGCATCATTCTGTGAAGAAGGGTGGGTTTAATATGACTAAAAGATGGGATTGGATTATTACAAAAAGCAAGTCTGTATGTCTGTTCTTTTAACCTTCCTCCCACTAGTTCCTTCATCTCCTTCCTTGCTATTCTGATGCACCTTAGTCTATTGTTGCCCATTTCCCTACCTCTTTGCAGGATGATATCCAGCAGGGGATAGAGCTGAAGTAGCGGTGAAAGAGAACAGAGAAGATCAGTGAGAGGACACAGGAATGGGAATCTGTGAGGTAGGCAGGGAGCGTGAGAGACTCTTCCTGCATGATGGGGATTGTATCCATTGTTGTCATGGAAGGTTTAGGAAGTTCTGTTCAGAGATGGAGAATCTGGTAGGGCTGGAAGAGGGAGGCCAAATTCATGAGGGGTCAAAAAGGAGAGAGTGACTGAGGGATTTCAAAAGTTTGTATTGGTCTTTCTAAACAGAACACAGCTAAAAATCTAAAATGGATGGACGTGCCATATTGAAAAGTCTAAAGGATTCCAAATGCATCTATTTTAAACCAATAGTTGCTAAGACAACAAATATATTTCCTCTCCTTTGCTGTGTTGCTCATTATAGGTTGTACTGTTAGTGACGCCTGTAGATAAGGTTGCCCAACATTTCCCATTATAAGATCCTATTTTCAGTTATTTACAACTTTGCTAAACTTCATTTCTCCAGGCTGAAGTTTTCCATGCCAGGTGTCTGCCTCAAGGTTAGATTTTTTGGAAGGTTTCACTCTGCTATTTCCAAGAACATGATGGTAAAATAACTTGTAAGCCTCTGAAAAATCACAGTTCACACATGGTCAGTGGAGTCTTGTTAGAATTTGGTAGTTCTCCAAAGATTCTGTCTTCTCCAGGCATGCTCTACTAGGGCTGCATGTGCTGAACAGGGCTTTTGCTGCAATAACTCTTCTTGGCTGCCAGGGACAACTGGGATGCCAGATACCAGGACTGAAAACAGAAACAGTCTCTCCTGTGCTCTCAGTTTATACTTCCAACATGTGGGAAAAGAAGGATGCCACCTGACTGGAATAAAAAGGTGGCGGGGGGATAGAGACCAGCATTAAATGGGGAAGACAAAGTGTGTGGGTAGGTGGTGTGGTTACAAAATTCCTAGTCTTCCAAAGATCCTAAAGACAACTACAATGTTTTGAAGTAGGGAGCTGTATAAATGTAGAAACTTTCTGGTTAGGAAGTTATGTAGTTGCAGCTGATGCTTTTCTTCATGTCATTGCACTACATGGTATCAGAAGTGAGGGGATCTTTCTCCAAGAGCACTGGGACCTGTATAGAAATGAGGAGGCTATAGGCACCAGAACTGTGGTCCTGATCCTTCTCTTCTCCCTGGCAACCTGCCTCCTGGCAAAGCTGAAACTGGGCAGTAGTTAAAGCTGCCCAAGAAACTCAGCTCACTGTGGAGAGCCCTGACCCCTCCACCTGCATCTGGTAGGGTTCTGGGGGCCCGAGAGTGGCCCTTGGCCTATGTCCTGGGGTATGCTACCCAGGGCAGGTGGAGGGTCTGGGGCTCACTACAGTGGCCTGAGCTCTTGCATGGTTCTTATCAAAGTCTGGTTCCATCTTCAAGCCAGACCAGGTGCAGGGCCTTGTAGCAATGTGAGGGACAAGGCCCACTTCAGCCCCTCCCTATATAGGGAAGCGGCTGAGGCTGCTGGCAGGGGCTATGCTTCATGGCATGGGAGATGATCACCTTATTAGCTGCCCTGCCACAAAATGCAACCTGTACCATCACTGCTCTGCCTTCCTGAAGTTATTATGCCCATGTTAAAAAGTAGGTGGGCATGGCTCCTCTGCCCTGTCTTTCTCTTAATAGAAGGAGTAAAGGAAAGAAAAAAGTCTTCCAGAGTGATAAATAAGCAGGAAAAGTGGATAATCAGGGAGGAGGCCTGTGAAAGCCACTGCAAATCCCTGTCTCAGCTCAGCAATGGAGCAGTTAGGACAGTGGTGGGCAGCCTGTGGCTAAAGGCCCATCGGGGTTCTATGTATGGCCCATGAGACATTTTGTTTACTATTACTCACACGCAGGGTTGCCATATTCCCCTTATTTTCAATCAGTGTAATTTTTTTTTCCCTAACAGTATTACAAAAGTGGCATGCATGTAAAGTAGGGATGTAAGTGACTAGTCGAGTAACTGCTTGATTCCACTTGTTTCCCCGTATATCCCTTGCTGCCTTTGTATCAGAGGCAGAGCGGGGGATGGGGGTGGAGAGCAAGAGCTGGTGCTTCAGGGACCCAGCTTAAAAGCTAGTACTCCCCACCACCGTCTCCACAGTGAGTGGAATGGGGGGAGCAGGGGAGGCAGAGCTGCAGTGGTCCCGGAGCCCGTGCGAGCTGGGACTGTTAAGTCCCAGCTTGTGCTGGCCCTGGAAGCTACTCCCACTGCGGCTATGCATTTTAAATGCATGCCTGGCTCCTACTACATTTAAACTGCAGAGCTGCAATGGGGATAGCTCCTGGACCCGGCGTGAGCTGGGACAGAGCGCCTCCTCTTATCGACTAATTGTGTAGTTGACCACTTCTTAACATCCTTAATGTAAACATGATTAGCCAGTTGACCACTTCTTAACATCCTTAATGTAAAGCAAGGGCACATGAAGTGACATGCATACTAATTATACATAACATTGGCTGTGAGTGCCATGTTCTGCCTCCGCATTCAATCAAAGTGCTGCTATGGTTCAGTCAGCACACCCTGCAATGCTAAGTACGCAAGCACAGTTAGCAAAACTATCCTATCCTGGGAGAATGTCTTGGTTACAACAACCTTATGGTCCACTTACTAGCCTAGGTTGCTCATCGCTGCCTTAGGACAAAAAGCTGTGTCAGAGAAGTTTAATTTTAACAATTAAAGCAGTTAGTCTTGCAGAATTTGTAGATTTTTAGTAATTCTGGGTAACCTCATTAAACCTTTAAATCATAGACTCATAGAATGCTAGAACTGGAAGGGATCTCAAGAGGGTATCAAGTCCAAACCCCAGCCCTCACAGCAGGACCAAGCATCATCTAGATCATCCCTGATAGATGTCGATCTGATCTGCTCTTAAATATCTCCAATGATAGAGATTCCACAACCTCCCTAGTCAATTTATTCCAGGGTTTAACTCCTCTGATAGTTTTCCTTAATGTCCAACTCAAACCTCCCTTGCTGCAATTTAAGCCCATTGCTTATTGTCCTATCATCAGAGGTCAAGGAGAACAATTTTTTCCCTCCTCCTTGTAACACCCTTTTAGGTACTTGAAAACTGCTATCATGTCCCTGCTCAGTCTTCTCTCTTCCAAACAAAACAAACCCAATTCTTTCAGTCTTGCTTCACAGGTCAGATTTTTTAGACCTTTAATTATTTTGTTGCTCTTTTCTGGACCTTCTCCAATTTCTCCACATCTTTCTTGAAATGTGGTGCCCAGAACTGGACACAATATTCCAATTGAGGCCTAATTAGTGCAGAGTAGCGTGGAAGAATTACTTCTCCTGTCTTGCTCACAACACTGACAAATCCCTGATATTTGCTAAGTATAATGCTGATGATTGTATCCTGTGTGCCCTATCCCTCACTGGTGTGGAAAAGAAAGAATATCCCAAGGGGAAAGAAGGTTTTGATGCCTGTTCAATAGGCAGACAGAATAATATATATGAAAGGTCCAAACTTCATAGGTGCATCAGGAACAAGGAGGAACAACTGAGACTTTTCTTACTGTAGCTCATAGTCTTGCTGAACATTGCAAATATGGAGTATTAGAGGAAGAACTACTAAGAGACAGGATAGTTTTTGGTGTAACAGCCAGTGTATCAGCAAGGTTTCAGCACAGTTGGATTCAACAATCAACAAGCTGGATTCAGTGATGTCCTCCATATTATTACTGGTACTACCTGAACTCCTGCAGTTTCCAGTCTTCTGTTCTTCACTGGCATTGCTTCCTAGCGATTAGATACAAAGGTAGGGCCCTGGATAAGTTACTGTGTATAGCCAACTATCAAGACCACTTACTTTACAATGTAATGTGAAAATCACATTGAAAGTGCTGGTTAAAGTCAAGATGCCCCTTTTCTGAAATAATTGGGCCTCTCAGATGTGACCTAAAGAACAGTGGCAGCAGGTAGCATGGGGTTATATTTTGGATCAGTGGTACATTTCTTGGAAGTTAAACAACTAATATCTCCAGTTCATCTGATGAAGTGGCTTTTACTCATGAAAGCTCATGATTCTATATATTTTTGTTAGTTTCTAACAATGAGTGCCACAGGACTACTCATTGTTTTTAAAGTTACAGACTGACATGGCTACCCCTCTGAGACTGCGTACCATAGTCTCTTTGGATCAGCTCTCGCATGCCCCTCAGAATGCCCATATGAACTAAAAGATCCTTCTCCATTACTATAGATTACATTGTAGTAGTGACAGGTGATTTAGCTTACATTTTTACCATTGGGGCTTCTTGAGCTCCCCATGCTATTCCCAAGTAGTTCAAGAACTTCATGCCATCTGGTTATAGACTACTTTCTGTCTTCTTGATGGTGGAAGAATGCACTTGACATCTCTGGATGTTGCTGCCACGATAGAGTGGCTGTGTAATTTACCCAATAGTTCATTGTTTGAGCCATCAGAAGCAATCTGCCAGAAGAAGTTGGACCCAGATATCATGGTAGCAAAAGCTACAGCAAATTGAGAATGCAAGAAACTACCTAGAATAGAAATGTGACTTATTTGCTAGCAGTATATGGGAGGGTGCATCAGCTAACATTGAAACAGCAAAGAAAAATGTTTATTTGGAGAGGAGCAGATACATTTTATAGGTTACATAATTAGCAATCAGGAAGCTCAGCCAGATTCAAATAAATTGAAGGCATTACTCACTTTACTCAAACCCAAAGATGTTTCTGGATATGACAAATCATTTGGGGAAATTCTTACTCAATTTACCTCATCTAACAAAACTGTGAAGAGAACTCCTTAAAGGTCACAATACTTGGATCTGGGATAGTCCACAACAAAATGTATTTAATACAATGCATAGTTTACTAAAACTCCGCCATGAAGCCTCTAGGGGTTTCATGCCTGGATAAAGGAGTGGTTATCCAGGAGTTGGTCAGATGAGTGTCTATGCGCTGATTGTAAAACAACAATATGAATGAAATCTGATGCCAGTACGACTAACTGATAAGTCACCAGCAAGGAATTATATAGGACGATACAGCTGAAAGAGAACCTACTGCAGAAGGTTATACAATGGAAGTTACAGCTATTCGGGCATATCTGCAGAATGAATGATGAGCGAAAAGTTAAGACCTTGGTATTCAGCATAATGGATGGTCCGAATAGGAGAGGCAGACCCCACAGAGAATGGGTAGATGATATAGTAGATTGGTGCAGAGCTAGTCTACAGAAACTAAGCCACTCTGCACTGGACAGGGAAAGATGGAAGGAAATAGTGAGGGAGGCATTGGACACCAACGGGCGTTGAGCCCATGGTTGGTGATGATGATAGTTTACTAAATATTAGGTTTCAATTTTCAGTAAACTATTCAAGAACAATATCAGTGAATACATCTTCATATGATTTAGGAACAGTGCTCACACAGAAGCACCCAGAAGGAGACCAGAAACCTATTACATTCATATAAAAAAGACTCAGAAACAAAGCAGCAATTTGCTCAAGTGGAAAAGGAAGTTCTAGAAGTTACTTGTTTCTGTGAAGAACTCTGCATATCTGTTTGGCTTGAATTTTAATATAGAAATAGATCAAAAGCTCTTTAGTGGGATTATTGGGTTCAAAACCAAATGGTGACTTTCCACTTAGTATTCGAAGACTTTGACTATGGCTGATGCAAGTTTCTTTCAAATTGAAAACTAGGGAAAGCACTCATAGTAGCAGCCAACCCCCAGTGGAAGAAGAAAAGGCTTTTAGAGAAATATGTCAAAGTACACACTGACTTTGTTCTGGCAGCAATTCCAGCATCTGCCAGCTGACTTCAGCAAATTAAAGATGAACAACTAAAAGATGTCTCAACTCTGCCAAAGAGAGTGAGGTTGAAGAAGGCAGCTTCTAACAAACCTACTACCATATTGGGAGGATCAGAATGACCTTCACTTGACTGATGGTCTGTTTCTGAAAGGACAGCACATTTTTATCTCTGTGGAACTTCAGAAAGAAGTGCTCTCTCAAATCCATGAGGGGCACCAAAGTATGAACAAGCGCAGTGCACAAGCAGAGTCATAACGAGGCACTCTAATGCCTGCTGCGAGCAAGCATATTTTTGCCCCATGCTCTTTTCCCCCTTCATTTCTTTGCTGTATTTTGCCCTGCTTGCAGTTTTGCTGCCAGCTGCCTGGGTGGTTTCACAGCCAGCCACACAAACTGTTGCTGGAATGGTCCTGGGACCACCTCAGCTGTGGTCATAGATGGCCACAGCAGCCACTGCTCAGCAAACCCCTGGCAGTGGTCCTTAGGTGGCTGGAGCACTGTCAGAGGGAGAGGTGGCTGGAGCACAGGCCCACCGACAGGCGTGGAAAAAAGAGGTAGTTGCCCCAGGGCCTGGTGAGTGAAAGGGGTTTGGGGCTTCCTGGGGCAGTGGTGGCAGGACCGGATCCCTTGGCCCTTTAAATCCCGTCCGGAGTACTGTTCCACGAGGCTCTGAGAACTGGGGGGGAGGCAGTGCCGCAGTCTGGGTGGCGCTGAGGGCTGACTGCCTTGGCCCCACCCCTTCTGCATGAGGCCCCACCACTTCTAGGGATGCAGAGCCATCTCCCACCTCACTCAGGGCCTCGCGGAAGCTGTCAGCCCCCCTTCTGGAGTGGCCGCTATTTAGTGGCCCCTGTCAGCTGGTGCCACTGACACTGAGCCTCTTGTGAGCAGCAGCCATTCAGGCCACCTCTTCCCCCAAGCAGCAGCCTCCTAAGATCACCTAGCAGCATTATCCAAGGCTTGTCCCCCAGAAGTAATCCCCCCCTCAGAGTTAGAAGTATAGATTATGGACCAGTCATGGGCCATACATTTTTGTTTATTGCCCATGACCTGTCCATGGCTTTTGCTAAAAATACCCATGACTAAAATGTAGCCTTAATTATGATGCAGTCTTGAATTACATAATCACATTTAGTGTTATTTTTTCCATGGGACCCTTGCCTCATTCAGAGCACAAGGTGGTCTGTGGTCAGGGAATGACTCAGATGAAGGCAGCGTAGTGAAGGTGGTTATTCCCTTTGTAGAAGCGGTCTCATTTGTTGCAGGAGCTGGGAATTGTGTAGAGCAGGGGTGGTGAACTTGCAGCCGATGGGGGCTGGATCTGGCCCATTTCTTCATTTCATCTGGCCTGTGGCAAGTCTCTGCTGCAGGTTGAAAGTCCCAAGCCTCAGTGCCCTGTTGCGGGACTGGAGCTGTTGGCGCCAGCTTGCCAGCATATCCTTGTGGTCCCTAGACAAAGGAGTGATCAGGAAAGCTTTATGTTCTGCTTCTGCTCCCAGTGCCAGCGCTGCAGTTTCCATTGGCTAGGAATGGCAGCCAGTGGGAGCTGAGATGGCAGCTCCACCGGATATGGCCGTATGCACCGGAGAGCATAAGGGCCACACATAGTGGTCACTTCCAGATGCAGCAGAGTCCTCACCCCAACTCTAAGCCTTGTTTTGCCTGCACCCTGAGCCTCCTCCAGTACCCCCAGCCCCTGTCCCAGCCCCAGAGCCTGCACCCAATCCTGCTGCTGAAAGCTTGTGCCCTCTACCATACTCCAAAATCCTTGGCCACAGCTCAGAACCTCTTCCTGCACCCCAAACTTCTTATCACAAGCCCCGCCCTAGAGCTCATACCTCTAGCCAAAGCTTGCACCTACCCCCTGATGGAGGCCTGAGTCCACTACCGTACTCCAAAACCCAGCCCAAAGCCCCTTCCTGCACCTCAAACTTCTCCTCCCTAGCCCCACTGCAGAGCCCACACCCCCCAACTAGAATCCTCCCACATGCCAACCCTCTGCCCCTGCCCAGAGATTCTTGCTGCACCTTGAACCCTTCATTTCTGGCCTCACCTCAGAGCCTCCAAGAAGCCTCGAGCTTCCATCTCCCCACTTCCTGCGGGGCAGCATGGGGCCTCTGACTGATTTTTTTCTGTGGGTCAGTGGTCCCTAATAGAAAGAAAGTTCCTCACCCCACCCTAGAGAATGAGGTAGGAAATGATCTTGTGGTTTGGGCAGTTGAATGCCATACTGGAGAAATTGATTCAATACCTGTAGCTTCCACAGAGTTCCTAAGTACAAGGGAAGTTACTTAAATCAAAACATCTCACAGGTCGCCACTATATATGCTTCCTTATATAGTCATCCAATAGGAGACAAATGGGTTAAGATTTGTAGAAGTGCTGAGCACCAGTATATGCAACTGAACTTAGTAGGAGTAGTAGGAGAACATATGAAGTGGCATAAAATTGCTAAGTACTGTGAGCAGTTAGGTCCCAGGTGTCTCAAGCTGGGCACCTAAAATTACGGGACAATTTTGGCCTTAAATTCTCTGAGCCTCAGTTCCTATGCTATAAAATTGGGATAATTATGTCTCCCTTCCTTATAGAAGTGTTGAATTTATGAATAGTTGTGAGGCACTCAAATGTTATGGTGATGATGATGACTACCATCAAAAAGCCTGTGAAGAAATAAATCAATTTGCATCATTTGGATAATGTACAATAATATGGCATGAGCCTCATGTTGAATGCTGTGTATAATATCTGCCCGTTCCATAAGTACTGGCCATCCTGTGCCCTAAATGAGACAGTTGCCATATGGAAAAGATTGTATGGTGTCATATAATTAAATACCATGTAACAATATGTGATTGTGTAAGCAATATGATCATGTAATTATAATGCATATACATATAAGGGCCAAATTTAGGTTGCAATTTTTACTTTCTTTTACCATATTTTTTTGAGGGGGATGAAACTGTAAATAAATTCATGTTGATTTACAGTAAATCAAATAGTACATACAGTAGGCTTTCTACTAATCTGCATTGTGCTGTAGTAATGGTCTGTTTATAAAATGTGTATCATTGAAATTTTGAAGAGTAGGATCTCCAATTTGGGATACTTGTCAAATGAAGCCTGTTTTGAGGTCTTAAACCTTGAGTGGTATCCCTTTAAATATTGCTTAATTTATTTGTGGAGTTCTTGTTCCTTTTCAAATAGAATGAAATTAATATTTCAAAGAAAGCAAGAAAGATTGAGTTAGCTGAAACACATCATGCCTTATGGATATTTAGGGAGGTTTAAACAACCTGGTTATGAACCTGGTGGGTTGGAAAAGCAGAGGAGCTTTGGAATTATACAACCAGTATACAGTACAGTACTTTATGCAGCAAACGGCCTATAAAAACTTCTTTTAAAAATGTACTGCATGCTTGCAGTAGCCAGTTTAAAACTATATCATCTGAGGTATTTATTATGTTTCAGTATTAGAATAGGCTAATTACTTGCCCACTTTCAATTTTAAACTACTAGCTGCTATTATACAATTTCAAAATAATAGTTAAACTTGTAAATGTCTGTACAATGTATTGATTGCTTGGTTGAAAAAGCTGCAAAATTTATGTTAAGATCTTGTATTAAAAGTTTTAGCAGCAAGAAAATATAGTTTATAATGGGAAGTGTGGATCCCTATGGGCAATAATATCAGAGAATCACAGTTACCATATCTTTCTCTTTCAGCTGTTTTCAGTATGAATCCTAACTCATGGGATGATAGTAAACAGTGGTGATCTGAGAAGTACTGGATAAGTTACTGCAAGATTGTCATCCTAGTTTAGGCCATGGTTTTTAAAAATAGATAGCTGTATTCGGTTCCCAAGAAGTGATTTGATTTCCAAAATTGTTGAGTACTCAGGAGATCCGATTGATATGTATTGGAAATTCTGGGTGCTCAGCACTTTTGAAAACCAGGTCACTTTGGCACTTAAATATAGATTTAGTAGCCTGAATTTAAGTGCCATTATTGAAAATCTTGGCCCAGATCAAGAATCCAAATTGAGAAAATTAATGCTGCATTTCTGTTTGTCATATAAGAGTAAAATGCAGCACACGGTCAAGTGTGAATGTCCTAAATGGTGCAGTAAGCATGGAATAAGTTTAAATGTCCCTCACACAGAGTCTTTCTTTTCCACTTGCATAGCAGCATCAGACTTCACCTGTCTTGGAGACATTTTTTGAGCTCTTATATGATTTAAGTCATTATTAAACCAGTGGTTAAATAGTTAAAGAACTATTGACCAGTTTACAAGGGAACTAGTTCTGAATATTTTTGGTCATATGACCCTATCTTACTTTAGCTGGTTTGTTTGGCGTTCCAAAGGGCACAGTATTGATAGCTCAAGTGTTTTTGTTTTTAAAAGAACCAAAAATGCATGTTTTATAACAAATTTTATTTCTCTTTTGGTGCTGGAATCTTTAACATTCATATTTTCTATTACCGCCCCCAGATCCATGAGGGCTAGAGACTTACTTTTTATTTATAGAAGAATCTCACATTTTATTTTTAATCAGGGACCCAGGGGTTTTAAGAAAAATGGCAAATGATTGGTACCATTGAGGTGTATATTATACCAACTTATAAGCAAGGTAGCTATCCTTTCACTAAAAGAAAGGCCCTTATTTTCTTGTGATTGTGCTGAAAAGTTATTTTTAAACATTATAGGCAGAGTCTTATTGAATTATGTCAACATTCTTTTGTCTTGTGAATGTGGGTATGCCTACACAGCAACATTATTTCAAAATAACTAGCGTTATTTTGAAATAACTTAGTTCGTGTCTACACTGCAGGCAGTTATTTTGAAATAATGTTCAAATACTGTCAAGCTAGAGGACTTCTTACTTCTACTCCTGTAACGCTCATTGTACGAGGAGGAAGGGAAGTCAGAGTAAGAGTGCTCTATTTCTAAATAAGTGCTGTGTAGACTCTTCCAATGTTGAAATAAGCTATTTTGAAATAAGCTATGCAATTGACACAGCTCAATTTGCGTAGCTTATTTTGAGGTAAGCCCTGCTATGTAGACGCACCATCTGTATGCATATAATAGCAACAAGAGTCCTTGTGATTACAGAACTGTGACATTTCTACATATTTGGGGTTGACTAATGACTGAGGCTATGTCTAGACTACATGGCTCCGTCGACGGAGCCATATAAAATAGTTTATTTGGTATAGTCAAAGAAGCGGGGATTTAAATAATCCCCGCTTCATTAAAATAAATATGGCCGCCGTGCTGTTACCTATCAGCTTATTATCTTCCAGGTGTTTGCAGATGAATTCCTTAATTACTTGCTCCGTTATCTTTCCTGGCACAGAAGTTAAACTGACTGGTCTGTAGTTTCCTGGCCAGCCTGTAGCTCTTGCCCCCCAAAAGTGCGGCTCGTGAAGCTGCTTCTGCGCCCCCTCCAATGGCCCCCGCCGACTCCCCTCCGCCCCCGGCTTCCCTGTGCTTACTGGGTCGAAGCTGTGGGGTTTTAAAAATGGCGCCCAAGATGGTGGCCATCTTAAAGGGGTAGCCTCCTTTTAAAAAAATTTGTTGTTTGTGCTCGACAATTCTGTTCTGGGGGGGTTTGCTTGATGATTCTGGTGCAGCTCTTCACATTTTTTCCGCCGCTGTTTTAGCTCTCTTTGTTAAATGGGTTGGCCACCCCTGAGCTAAAGGCTCAGATACCTCCTCTATCAGCTCCTTGAGTATTCTAGGCTGCATTTCATCAGGTCCTGGTGACTTGCAGACATCTAATTTTTCTAAGTGATTTTTAACTTGTTCTTTTTTTATTTATTCACTATGTTAGGCATTACTTCATCAGACTTCTTGTTTCTATATTTGAAACTTCTATATTTAAGACTTCTATATTTAAAATGCAGAGCTGCAGCGGGGGTATTTCATGGACCCAGCTCATGCTGGGTCCCTGTCAGCAGGTGATCCCAGCTCCCTGCTGGGACCTCCTATGGATGGGGACTGCTGCTGCAGGATGAGGAATAGCTGCTGCTCACGGCAAGCCTGGGCCAGTCATGGGCAAAGGCTGCTTCACAGCAGCCTCCTCTGTCCCTGCCCCCGTGCTGCTGCCTCTAGGAGACTGCAGAGATGGTGCTGGAGTGAACTGGCTTTTAAGCTGGCTCCTACTCTCCCCCCCGATACAGAGGTTGGGGGGGGGGAATATGAGTAGTCAACTCGACTAGTCACTTATATCTCTAGTGTAGAAGAGTGTTTCCTCCTTGCCAGGCTCAGAGGGGGCTACTCCACCTTATAGCGTCACTTAGTAGCTGATGGCCAATCAACATGTGATTAGTACAGTAAAACAGTAAAGGGTGTAGGGCCCAAATTCCGGGCTGCACAGACCGCAAACAAACGTAGGCTGTCTGGTATAAGGTGGGTAGGCTGCTACCCCAGTGCTGGGGTTGGCAGTAGGTGGTAGGAGGTCCTGGGACACCCTGCTCAACTGGCATCCAGCTCAAGGATCCAAGAGTGGCAGGAAAACTTACCACTGAATCAGCAGGGATTTTGCCAAAACACACTGACCAAGGTTTCAGCAACACATTTGGACTAATATCTGGTTTTCCTGGGATACTACCTACCTCTCACTATTCGTAGGGCTTCATTGCTCATCAGCCTTCAGGCTCCTCAGGATTCTTGGTAGTTGGTAGTTCTAGCATATCCTCCAGATATACCTCCCAAGGCAGGGTTTGGTACAGCTTGGTCCAGTGACCAGTTCCCTCCCTGGCTCTCCATCCACTGAACTGAAGGTCTTATCTCTTATACCTCCTGTTTCCTCCCTACTTCTAGCATAAGGAAGGGGTCTTGCCTGGCAGCACCCACCAGTGGATGGGGAATGTTTCCTCCCTGTCAGAATTAGATGGAGGCCACCCCACCTTGCTATAAGTAGTAAGGCTACAGTTAATCTAGGTGTAGCTTTTGAAACATTCTGTTTATTCCCTTTTTACGTCACAGCAACTCCTCACCTTCAAAGCACTTCCTCTCCCTACTAACCTGCTTTTGCTTGCTATCAATTCACTCCATCTGCTCCACCATCAATATCAGACTTTACTGCCTGCTTGCCTCTCTTCCTACTAACATTACCATGAATGGAATGCCGTTCCCTGAGTTGATCCTTAGAAGTCCTTCAGATCCTTTCTCTAGATCCTCATCTGCTGTGATGCCTGTAAGAAATCAGTTAATCAAGGAAGGTTAAGGCAGGGAGCAGACATATATTTATTAAAATAAAAGATCAAATGTATATACTGATTGATACTGATTGTAGCTCTCTTATCTTTTGAATGTTGCTTGTCTGCTTAAATTATACACATTTGAAGGTTTGGATTGTCTCTGTCCATGTGTTTGTTTATCAACTAGTACACTAGGACCAACATCCTGTTTAGGGTGTCTGCATACTACTAGGATATAAATATTAAATAATAATGAAGAAAGCCACAATCTGCTATCAAAGCAGGAACTTTTGAAAGATGTTGGTTTGGTAAGATTATAGGTTATAACTATTAAACTATCAAGGAAGGACCCATAGCCATTCATTAGTGCTAGATTGGAAATTACAAATTTCTGGAGAGCAAAGGGGTAATCTAAGGGATATCTTCTCAAGCAGAACACATTGGACTAGTACTCCTTTTTAGTGTTTAAATACAAGGAAAACATCTGAAAATGTAAAGATTTGCTGCTGCTTTTGGGCAGTTAGAACACACCTTTTTATGTTTCAAATTTGTTTCCCTTGTTTTCATAATTATGTTTGTTTCCCTTGTTTTCATAATTAATTATGCCGCTGTAGTACTACATGAAGCACTGGTAAACGATTGGCAAATATCAAAACAAGTGTTGTGAAGTATGTGAACCAGCTGTTGTTGAAATCAGTAGAAAGACTCATTTTGATTTCATTTGGGAAATAAATGTGACCCTAACTGGGCTCTGATCTAATAGTAACACATTTGATTCATAGGCCTAGGCTCAGTGATAATCATCTTTCTTAAAATGAAACTGGAAAAAGACTATATGAGGATGTGAAAATAGTCTGCTTTTTGCTTTTGTATATTGAGTTCCCCAGGTTTGTAGAATAGCCTTGGTATCCATTGGCACTTCTAATCTTTACCATCAGTAATCAAATCTGTTAAGTGTGAACTTTAAAGTTTATTCAATGATCCATTTAGATCTCCCAGATTTTCATCTGGCATAGTAATTTCATTTATTATTTCTGTTGTCATTGGGTGAAGCTGACTGTCAGAACGCACTCTGTTACCAGAGTAGATTAGATGCTTAATTACAAAAATCGGTTCATGCCTGTCTCTAGAAACAGCTCCCTTCACAGAGAGACATTAATCTTGTTTAATAGACTCTAAGGTCAGAAGGGACCATTATGATCATCTAGTCTGACCCCCTGCACAACGCAGGCCACACAATCTCACCAACCCACTCCTGGAATAATCCTCTCACCTGTATTGATATTGAAGTCCTCAAATGGTTTAAAGACCCCAAGATGCAGAGAATCCTCCAGCAAGTGAACCGTGCCCCATGCTACAGAGGAAGGCGAAAAATCTCTAATCTCTAATTCTGAAAAATCTGCTATCTGAATAGACACCCTTTTAAAAATAGAAGAGAATAGGAAATCATCTAGGAGGTGGGGATTATTGTTTGTTTCTTTCAATTAACGTACTGTATTTGATTATTCTCTTGTTTTATGGGTAGCTTCATTTGAAAACCCTGTTGAGATCCTTAATACTTAATTTCTGGGAAGCTCTCCTCAGAGTATTTTACTTAGCTTAAGGTCCTTTGAGAGTATTTGAACTTCTACCTCTTGGCTTTGAAAACAGCAAATTATCATAGATTACTTGATTTTCTGTAAATACAATAATAATATGAGAGACAGCAGCCTGTACTATTGCTGAAAGCCGGCTATGTTGTGGATCTCCAGATGATGGCATTTTTTATTTTTAATATATAAGGAACTGAAGATATTTTGTATCTTGTAAAAGTGCAAGGTTTTTCACAAAGGATACATAAAGGCATAAATAATATGCAATGTAAAAAATGTTTTCTTAGGCTGAAACATTTAATAGGTGTACATTGAAGAAACTAATACTTCATAATAATAATAAGTTGAGTTTTACATCTGGAATTGAACCGAGTAATATTTTGAAGAGGTACTTACAAAAAAGGGATGGGCAAGCTGGGATGAGTCTGTTGAGGGTGAAGGACAATGGAGCTGTTGCATGTGGCAACCTGGTCATTTTTTTTTTCCAGAGAAGCAGGAGGACCACTATAGCTAGTCTGGGACTAAGTTTGGGACTAAGTTTAGAAGGGTGCTGTAGGGGTGCTGTAAATTGCTGTGTAGGCCATTTAAGCTTCAGGATCAGGAGAGCTGTAAAATCTGAGGGCTATTGTTCCATCCTCCTTTCTGGTTCTGCTCTGATCATAGATCAAGCCCTTGCAAATACTTTTTAATCATCATATGGTAAATTAATTGTATAGTTGTAAATGATTTCTGAATTAAATAATGCTTAAAATGTCTAAATAAAACTATGGAGACTGAACAGTAAAGTGCAACCTCCAGTAATTTGGAAGACTTAATCAGAAACAGTGTTGAATTCAGTAATGACTTGTCAGTTTGATAGCAGGAAAAAGCTTTCTTAAGTACCTTCCCTGCTGCAATGGTATATTTGATATAGGTTTTACAAAATGTAAGTATTGTACAATAGAAAAGAGGGAAAAGGAAACACTTTCAGGCAATTAAAACTATTTTAATTAAAAACAGGAAATAATCACATAGCTTTGAATGACAGTAAGCAAATCAATTAATGATATAATGAGGCTAGATTCTGCCACCTTTTCTCATATTGATTAGTACCTTACTCTGGGCCATACTGTAATATCCTTACTCATATTCAATAGTACATTATTTCATGAATAGTCCCACTGAAATCAATAGGAGTACTCGTGGAGTACGGTACTTCTCTACATAAGGGTGGAACAAGATTTAATGACTAAGAAGTGAAAAGTTTCAGTAAAGTTAGTGAAATAGCAAATAACCTTACAGTAAAAAATGTAGATAGATAAATAAACTGCAAAAGAAAAAGGAACAAAGATAATAATCTCCCTCATGGTACTAGGCTTCAGAACAAATGCAAATGCCCCCACCCCATTTCCCTTCTCTCATTGTGCGTACTATTTATATGCAACATTTCTCTTGAGTGTTTTTAGTCATGATAGATAAATAGCAATCATATCCCTGGGTATTTGGAGGAATGTAGAAAGCCTTCACAGCCCACTCTTCAAAACTAGGTTAGGAAATAATGTTCATTAAAGGAACTCAAAATCAGTTTGGAGGATTTGCAGCTTTTTAGATTTCAAGTTTTGCAAAGGTGCTTTAGGGAGCAGATGATCAGAAAATGAGACAAAAGGTTGCATGCATTTTTTTATTTAATTCTGTAATATGTGAAGGTGAGATTCTCACCCCAGTTCCAAGAAAGGAGCCCCAAAATCCATGGGTCTGTCTTGGGATATAATTCACCCAGGAGTCATTTAAAAGTCAGGGGTTCTTAACTTCTTTCTTTCTGAGCCCCCCCATACCCACCCCACAGTATGCTATAAAAATTCCATGGCCCATCTGCCCCACTGTAACTGGTTTTCTGCATATAAAAGGCAAGGCTAGAGTTACGACAGGGCAGTGGCCTGGGGCCCCATGCCACAGGGGCTCCCATAAAGCTACGTTGGTTCGTCTTTGGTTTCAGCCCTGGGTAGCAGGGTTTAGGGCTCTGAACTTCAGCCCCATGTGGTAGGGCTTCAGCTTTCTTTAGCTGGGACCCTGCCCAGAAGTCTAACATTGGCCATGTTTGGAGGACCACCTGAAACCTGCTTGCAGACCCTGAGAAAGCCCTGGAGCCCCAGTTCAGAACCACTGATCTAAGATATGCCATGGGAAACTGCAACCCCAGGATAGCTCTAAATCAGAAGAGCATAAAGATTATTTATAGCCATTTTAGCCTACTCTCTGCCCCAGGCTGAGAGTTCTGCATTGCTTTCAGCAGCAGACATCTCAATTCAAGTGCCTGCAGATGGATGCAATTACTGCAATTTGGGGTGCAAGTGTAGGGTATTTGCACACATAAATGAGCATTTAACTCATTCATGTGCAGTTACGGTAACTGAATGCAAATATAAACAAATAAATATTTTTATGCATGGGCTTTGATCCTCACTTTCTGAAAATTTGACTCCAAGTTTCTAATATTTTCAGAATAAATGAAGTAGGTTTCCCCTTGATGTTTGTGGTATTGTTGTAGCCATGTTGGTCCCAGGATATTAGAAAAATGGACTGGGTGAGCCAATATCTTTTATTCAGACCTGAAGAAGAGCTTTATGTAGCTTCATAGCTCATCTCTTTCACTAACAGAAGTTTCTCCTATAAAAGATATTACCTCACCAACCTTTTCTCTTTGAATGAGACTTAGGAATTCCTTTTTTTTTCTTTATATCCAGACATCCTAAAAACAGATGTAATGCAATAGAGACATTTACCTTTGCAGTTAAAGAAGAGGGAGCTATAGTGAAAATTGTAGATCATATAAATTAGGGATGGGGACACTCTAGTGAGAAGCAAAAAACACAAAACAAACAAACACCCCCCCCCCCCACCTCTTTGACCTGGCTCCCAAAAAGCAAAATAAAATAAAAAATCCCTCACTGACCTGGCTCCCAACAATGAAAAAACCAACCCCACCCCCTCAAAAAAGCACACCTCACTGACTTGGCTCCCAAAAAACCTAGACGTTAGTAAAGCATTTGATATGGTCTGGCATGATCTTCTTATCAGTAAACTAGGGAAATACAGCCTCAATGAGGCTACTATAAGGTGGGCGCATAACTGGCTGGATAACCATTCTCAGAAATTAGTTATTAATGGTTCACAGTCATGCCAGAAGAGCATAACAAGTGGGGTTCTGCAGGGGTCTGGTTTTGGACCAGTTCTGTTCAATATTTCATCAACAATTTAGGTGATGGCATAGAGAGTACAATTATTTAAGTTTGCAAATAAAACCAAGCTGGAAGGGGTTTCAAGTGCTTTGGAGGATAGGGTCATTATTCAAAATGATCTAGACAAACTAGAGAAAAGGTCTGAGGTAAATAGGAAGTTTTATAAGGACAAAAGCAAAGTATTCCATTTAGGAAGGAAAAGTCAGTTTCACACATACAAAATAGTAAGTATTGACTAGGAAAGAGTACTGCAGAAAGAGATCTCGGGGTCATAGTGGACCACAAGCTAAATATGAGTCAATAGTGTGACACTGTTGCAAAATAAGCAAACATGATTCTGGGATGTAGTAAGAGGAGTGTTGTGAGCAAGACACGAGAAGTCATTCTTCTGCTTTATTTTGCACTGATTAGGGCTCAGTTGTAGGATTGTGTCCAGATCTGGGCACCACATTTCAAGGAAACTGTGGAAAAATTGGAGAAGTCCAGAGAAGTGCAATAAAAATGATTAAAGGCCTAGAAAACATGAGCTATGAGACTGAAAGACCTGAGCTTGTTTAGTTTAGAAAAGAGAAGACTGAGAGGGGATATGATAGTTTTCAAGTATCTATAATTTGTTACAAGGAAGATGGAGAAAAATTGTTCTCCTTGGCCTCTGATGATAGGACAAGAAGCAATGGGCTTAAATTGCAGCAAGGGAGGTTTGAGTTGGACATTAGGAAAAACTTCCTAACTGTCAGGGTGGTTAAACACTGGAATAAATAGCCCAGGGAGGTTGTAGAATCTCCATCACTAGAGATATTTAAGAGCAGGTTGGATAGACATCTATCAGGGATGATCTAGACGGTGCTTGGTCCTGCCATGAGGGCGGGGGACTGGACTTGATGATCTCTTGAGGTCCCTTCCAGTTCTAGTATTCTGTGATTCTATGAAACAAAATAAAAATAAAGTTTTAAAAAAACCTCATTGACCTGGCTCAGTGGCTGCTGGTGTTTGTGCACTAGCTCATAGGAGATGAGGGACATTGACACTCAGGACTGAACACTTGCACTATAGCCCTGGGGAGGGCAGGTTCTATAGCTCGCCATGGGCCAGATCCAAGTAAGCCAGTGGCTAGATCCAGCCATGGGCCATAGGTTCCCCACCTAGAGGACAATATGATAAGTAATAATCAACCTGAGTTTGTCACAAATAACTGATGGGGAAACCTAAGAGTCGTCTTTGACAGGATTAATAGCGTAATGGATGTGAAGAAGCTATTAACCTGAGATATGTTGATTGTGACACAATCCCCCATGAGTCTCATAAGCAAATTAGGGACATGTGATCAAGTTGATATTTCTACAAGGTGGGTGCACAACTGCTTGAAAGATAATAGTTATCAGTGATTTGCTGTCATTCCTAGGGCACATCAAATGAAGTTGAACAGTCTGTCCTGGATCTAGCACTGTTCAATATTTCCATTAATGACTCAGATACTGGAGTGAAGAGTATGCTTATAAAATTTGCAGATGACACCAAGCAGAGAGGGTTGACGAACAATTTCAAGAACAAGATTAAAATTCAAAATGACCTTGACAGATTGGAGAATTGGACTGAAGTCAGCAAGTTGAAATTTAAATAAAGACAAGTGCAAAGTACTTCACTTAACAAGGAAAAATAAAATGAATATATACAAAATGGGGAATAACTGGCTTGGTGATAGTGCTGCAGAAAAGGCTCGGGGGGTTATAGTGGATCAGTATTTGAATATGTGTCAGTAACATACAGTAAAAGTCCTTTTATCTGGTATGCTGAGGGAGCCAGGAGGGTGCTGGTAAATTGAAAATGCCAGCTAACTAACAGGAAGGTGTTTGGAATGTGGGTGGGGGTGAGAGGTGCAGAGCAGGGGTGTGTGATGGGCTGTGGAATACAGACTATGGGAGGGGGCTTGGGTCCAGGAAAGGGTTGGGATGTGGGAAAGACCCGGGGTGCTGGATGGAGGGATGCTCATCTCTGGCAGCCCCCACAAGTAACTGCCTGTCCCTGTGCCTGGAGATGTGGCCAGGTGATTCTGCTGAAAACAGGTACACTGCCTCTGCCGGCAGGCTCTGTCCCTCTCCCCCCCCAGTTCCCATTGGCTGCCATTCCCAGTTTGCCAGTTGAAGTGTCGAATAAAAGGGCTTTTACTGTAATACAGTGGAGAAAAAGGCTAATATTCTGGGTGCATTAATAGGGATGTCATATGTAAGACCTGGGAGTTAATTGTCTTGCTGTTGCTGGAATGGTGGTACCTCTGTTGGAGTACAATATCCTTTCTAGGCTCCACCCTTTAAGAAAGGTGATAAATTAGAGAGTCCAGAGGAGAGTAACAAAAAAATGGTAAAAGGTTTAGAAAACCTGACCAATGAGGAAAGGTTTAAAAAAAACCTGGCATGTTTAGTCTTGAGAAAGGAAGACTGAAGGGGGACCTGATAAGTCTTCAAATATCCTTAAAAGAGGATAGGAATCAATTGTTCTATGTGTCTCTTGAATGAAGGACAAGAAAGTAATGGGCTTAATCTACATCAGTGGAAATTTAGGTTAGTTATTAGGAAAAACTTTCTAACTATAATAATAGTTAAGCACTGTAGTAAATTGTCAAGGGAAGTTGTGTAGTTCTTCTCATTGGGGGATTTTAGGAGCAGGCTGGACAAACACCTTTGAGGGATGTTCTATGTGTGTTTGGCTCTGCTTCAGTAAAAATGGCTGTACTAAATGATCACTTGAGGCCCCTTCCAGCCCTCCTTTTTTGATTAACTGGAGTCTTCATCTTACAACCAACAAAACTATTGCATGTAAATAAGCCCTAGGGCCTAGAGTAAGGGTTGTGATTGAGTTTCTCCTAAGTGTAATTTATGTATAAAATCAAAATGGACGATAAGTTAACAACTGAATAGTAACCAACTATGAATCTCAGATATGATTGAATCTGGTGATATTCTGAACAACAACAATGAGAAATCTGGTGTTTTCATCTCTTCACATTGACTCAATAGACATGACCTCTACCCCACAGACATTGACTCAACGGAGTGACCCAGAATGACAATCCCAGAATCTTATTATCTAGATGGACAGTTCCTTCCCCCACATGCTTAACAAATAATTAAATCTACTACCTTTTTTATTCTCTAAAATATAGTATATCATCACCTAGGTTCCAGCTTCACAAACAGTTTTAGTAACAGTACAATTAATTGGTGCTCACAAACAGTGTTATGAACTAAAGAACATATGCTATTAAAATGTCTGTATTACCTACCTTCTACTGGCTGAAAGTGCAGTCATTTGGAAAACACACAAATTTTTTTAAACTTTCCATTTTATATATCAGTTCTGAATGCCTGACATACTAAAATACATGAATTTGAATATTGACGTGGCTCTTAACAGCCTTTGCTCTTGTTGCCACCACCCCGCACATCTGCATGTAATTTATTCAAGTATATTATTTTACTTTGTAAAAATGAGCAGGTAGATTGTAAAGGATTTGTGGTGTATGTTTTTGATAAAGACAGAATGAAGATTCAATAAAAGCTATCTACAAATGTATTTAATTTTAATTTCCCTTTTTTTTTAAATGAGAGGGGCACCCTCAATATTTTTTTTTCAGAAATACTACTTTGAGTTTTACTTCCTTTACAAAAAACAGCTGTTCAGCACTTCTTACAACTCATGTCAGGCATATGGCCAGTGGATTTGGATCTTCACCGTTTTTGATCCACGGTCCCACACCAATGCCTCCATATCTATGTGTACGCTAATCTCCAGGGAGCCCTTGCGGAGCACAGCTCTGGGGCGCATAGCGGGTGTGGGCATCCTTCAGGGGCTAAGTACCTGTTCCCATTCTGCCTTAGTGCTCTGGTTCTGCTGTATTAAAAATCATCCACAGTCACAAATGGAGTGAGAGATTTTGCAGGAGCTACCCATATATTAATTGTTTTAGAGGAAATTTGTGTTGCAAAATAATCCATTATCTTGATTATAGAATAATGGTTTTAACATTTTTTAAGTTAATTTTGTCTGACACACAGATTGCTAATTGGAATGGAAACTATCAATAGCAATAATATGAACAGTCATATTTCTTCATCAAAATGACAAGCGTTAAGGCAGATAGTATAATTGTTTGCTTTTCTGCACAGATAGACACGATTTCCTAAAGATTGAGTTATGAAGATTGTATGAATTAAAGTACAAAGAATCTAAGAGGCAAACGACTTGTATAAGAAGGGAAAAGTTAAAAATGAAACAGAGTGGATGTTACAGAAAGTCAGACTGAAGATTTGCTGCAAAAATTAAGGATAGACATTTTAAAAATTCATGTCAAATTTAAACAGCATAGAGCAATTTAATATCTTGCTTATCTGGAAGACTTGTTACATGGAACTAAAACAGTGTTCTGCAGTTATTTTTGTATCAAAAGTACTGCACATATGTACATTTTTTTTTTTTTAGGGAGAGGAAGGAGGGATTTTAGAGATATACAAGTAGAATAATTTACGTAACTAGTAGTTTTCAACAGCGTCTACATCAGGGATGAATTTGTCCTCAAAACCAAAATAAAAATCTCTAATACATTTCCAAGAATGGGATGCGATATGTTTTTTTCTAAATCTTCAATTGAATCCTTTCATATGCAGTTATTTCCTTTTATTCTGAGTGTATGCAAAGGGTGTCAGTCCAGTGTAAGCTCTTCTGTATAACTTTCCATTTTAGAATAGTATAAAGCACTAGGTTCAAGCATATACATTATTATATACACATATATAGTACTAGTAGTTCCTTTAATTCTGATGTGATTAGGAAACTAGCCAGATGAAATTAGTTATTTTGGTGACACTCATATACTAATGTGATAAGAGCTATAAAACTATCCAAGTAGGTTGGTTGATTTTAGGTACCATTAGATTTTATTTTGATCTTTATATTCATTGTGCAAGACCTGCATGTCGCTAAAGTCCAAAATGTAATCTGTCCATTTATTATATCCTTTCCTTCCCAGCCAAAATATTTGGGATAATCTCTTGTGAATAATATTCACAAGCTAATATTTGTTCACAGGCAATTAAATAATCAAGGCAAATGGATTTGTGTAACACTCTTTTTGTGCATCAGTTATGGTGGCTCAAGTACAACCATCAACCCAAACAAAAAAAAGGGGGAAATCGGCTGTTAAAGTTCTGTCAAGTTCTGGGTTTATATCCTTTTATTGCTCCTTTTGATGTATAAGGAAGCCTTGAAAAGGTTTTTCTGGAAAAATGAAATTAAAAACTGGTGTTTTCTGTTTCTGTTTTACATTAGAAATTCAGGTTCCAGTTCTTTGTTGTCTGGAAGACTCTATGAGTTAAGAGCTAAGGTGTAAATGACATCACAAGAAACAAAGCGAAGGAAATTTGTAGTCATAATCTTCAAAATTCTTTGTGTTTTGTTTAATGCCTATTTAACTAGTGAATACTCATAATTTTGAATAAAATAATCTCTTGCTAGAGTATCAATGTCTTCACCTTTTCAGTTGTAATGTTTAGAAATGAGAAGCATATCTGATACCACCTACAGTCTTCTGGAATCATCAGGGTAGATCTGAACTCTGCAGGATATCACCGGAAAACTTTGTCAGTATAATACATTTGATTAGGGAAATAATTTTATCCAGTTAGTCCTAATAACGGCCTAAACAGTTATCCATCTTTGAGTATTTCACCCTTCAGATATTTTCAGGCTTGTGTTTCCCTCCACTATTGATGATTACATTTTCTCTTGGCTAACCAAGTGGAAGTTAAAAACTTAAAAAACAACAATAGACTAGTAGCACCTTAAAGACTAACAAAACATGTAGATGGTATCATGAGCTTTCGTGGGCACAGCTCACTTCTTCACATAACAGGAGTGTTAGAAGTAGCTTTCTAGTGTATACTGCCTAATTTATGTAAACATTTGGCAGTGCTTTTTGAACCTTAAAATTACATAGAAGTCATTATTTTTGTTATATTGACTTGTTTTAATACTCTCCCTCACAAAGAATAAATTCAACTGTGGGTAAAGTTGTAAAGATTCTAAGATCTATTTTAAAGTCTTCTGAGACTTGGTTTTGTAAATATAGTACTATGATTAAAGATGGTTCAAAACTTCTGATAAACTTTTAAGCATGGTTTGTAAGTCACTTTAGTTTTAAATTAAACAATTATGAAAAGGACTTTCTAAACACATTGATATTTTACCACTGAATGATCACAGCTTGACAGTATTTGATCTTGTTTCTGGAATGTTTGGTTTTGAGAACAGTAATGTGTCTCTAAAGCCTGTTTTACTAACACATCCTTTGCTTTAAAGGTCACTGATGTCCATAAATGCTTTTATCTACTAAAACTTCAGAATAAGTTTTAAAGTTGCTTTGTTAAATATAAAGTGTGAAATCGGGTGCTTACAAATATTTTTGTGTGTTTGGATGTGCAATGGGTAAGTTGAGAGAACTGGGAGTCAGAAGTAAATTCAAGTGTCCGCTGTTTCCCTGATTAGCTGTGTGAGCTTGGTTAAGTCATTTCACCTTTCTAAGTTTTCACAGATTAAGATTGTATTTGCAAAGCTATAAGTTATGGGAATAAAGCTATTTTTTTATTTGTAAAGTGACTTAGCTTTGATACAGAATAATTGAAACACAATAAACGTGGCACCTCATAATGCTACTTGGCAACAAATTCTTTATAAAAACCATACATCCGTAAAGCATAATTCTCAGCATTTCAAGTGGTTGAAGTGGGACATAGCACCACTCAGATTTGGCCCATCTTGCCCTTCTACACATGAAGACAAAGGGGACATAGACCAGCACTGATTGGAGTTGCAACCTAGTTCATGAAGTTTCAGTACCATTCTAATTCAGTCTTGACACCCCTCCATAGACAGAGAAGTAGTGGTGGCTGTACCAAACATGAAGGGTGCCATGACCTCACATAACATTGCAGCTGTGCACTCAGTGTGGGTATCCTCAGAAATGCAGGGGCCTGAAGCAAACTGCACTTCACCCCTTTCAACTGAGGGGTTTAGAGTTCAAACTGAAACAGTCCCATAAAATCTGGGTCAGCCGGAAAGTATGAAGATGGGAACTCTACATTGCACAAACACATAATTGTTCTAGATCTAGATTACTGTTGACCCTTTCCTGGTTAAAGTGTTAATGGCTATCACATTTAGGAGTCTCTCTTTCCTTCCATTTTTTAAAGATTTTCAAATTTGTCTTCTATCTTAGGTTAGTCTATAGAATGAATGATTATTGCAAAACTACAAGCTTTTACCCATATAAGTCCATATGACTTCCCCTGTAAGTAAGAACTACCGTGTACCTAAACATTTCATAATCAAGAACTGTATAATTGTCACATTGAATCACATTAAGCTTTAACTCAAGATACATATAGATATATAATATTTTATATAAAGTGGTATGTGAACCAAATATTTACAGTAAACCTTCATTGAAGCCAAAGGAGTTATATCAGGGATAAATTTTGCCCCTTGTTTCATTGTTTCATTCCAACTTTAAAACTTATCTAAACAATAGAAAGGAAACATTAGATTGTCCAAGTGAAGCATGTATGTTTATACGGAATTCCTGCTGCATGTTTTGTGGTAATGAGATCATGCATATCGTTATGGAATCCCCTTCTGCAGCTTGAGTAGTAACCACATTTCCTGACTGAGTGGTAACATATTGCATTATAAGTGGTTGCACATTTCTCTGAAGACCCATACTTCTAAGCATTTGAAGGACACAGTCACAGACAGAAAAAAAAAAACCCCATTAGAATAGGGCTGGAGAGTTGGCTTAACCCCCAATATCCAGGAAATTCAGAATTTAGTTTGAAATATAACTTCCTGTTGTGGCTTGGCAGTACAGGAGATCTCCAAAGGGTGGATAGTTTTCCTTATCAGATGTGTTGTAATTGCTATGCCCAGTGGGGTAGGTAAGTATGGTTTTTTTGTATTTGAGAAAAATAGGGATATTTTTAATAGTCCATTGAAATGCATTATACTTTTTTGAGAGCTTTTTGGAGGAAAATAATGGAAAACTGGAGATGTCTTGCTACTTGAAAGTCACTCAAAAATAGGCAAAGTTAGCTTGTATGTTTTAATTGTAGACTTTTTGGATTTTGGCTATTTGAAGTTACAACTATGATTTTATTTTAATGTAGGAAGTTTTTTAAACAAATAAATACTCTGATGTAAGAGTAAACCTGTCCCTGATGATCTGTAATGAATTGGTTTTGTTCTTACTGTTTATCATGTAAATACATGTTTTGGCATATGGAGCACACTTTCAGTGTGGTAAATAATGTCAGAGAGTAAATCTCATGAAGCTGATTTGAAAAATACTGTCTGTCCATATGAAATACACAAGTTTCACTGTGAAATAATGTAGGTAGCCTTATATTTTTAAATTTCATCTTTTAATTTCAACCAGTTTTTAAAACACACAATGATGGTTCTTAGTGTTACCATACTAGAGCTACAGATGGTTGAGGATTTTCAGTTGGAATAGTCATTCAAAGAAAAATACAGTTTCCACACAATTGAAAATTTCCATGCAAAAATTTTGACATTGCTAAAAATCTTTGAGTTTTTTTGGGAGGAGACGGGGAAGTCAATACAAAAAATTTAGTTTAAGATCAGTTTGGCAAAAATTAAAATATTTTGGTGTATTGGATTGACCTGAAAAATTTCATTAAGAGCCAATTTAGCATTAAAAGAGCATTGTCCCATTGTGGCACACTGTCTTGTGGGAAGTATAGTTCAGAGTGCCTAAATGTCCTCATTCTCATATTGGTTGGGTTCCCTGGCTGAACTATACCTCTGTGATGGAACACATATTACAGGAGTTATGTGACTCTGGATGCATCATGGGAGACATTGTCTAGCCAGCCATCCTGGCCCACAGATCAAATCCGCACTACCTTTCCCTTGAGCAATGTATCGCACTAGGGAAAGATAACTTAATGTTAAGTGATTTTTCACGTCAGTTCAGCAAACCAAAATGAAACATGTTGTTTACAAAATGCTAAAGAAATACATGTTGTTATTTCAGAATTGAAATGCTTCTGAATGCTTCATTCCATAACATATTTAATCATTCATTTTTTTGTCCTGATTAAGGAAAAATAGCTGTTGAAATATCAGAATTTTCCAAGGATGGACGTTTCAATTTTTGCTTGAGCTTTTTGGTTTCTAGTGCTGACCAGACTGCATGTCTCATCCCCACAGATCAGTTGTCTGTGACCCATCCCTTTGCAACTCCTACCTGTGGCAGGACTGTGCATATGCCATCCCAAAAGACCAAGTAAGCATGCTTTTTCCAGCCCAGATTTAGAAAGAAAAAGCCAGATTTTCCCTGTAATTGCTGCTCCTAGATTCTTCTTGGGACCAGATATTGGAGATGAGAGCAGGAGGCTTGTCTCCCCAATGAAGCCCTGCCAGCATCAGGCAGCGTGGAAGAAGAAAGCTGTCTGATTTGCATGCAGAAGGGATAAAGCTGGATGAGGGGGAGGGAAAGTAGTAGACTGTGACAAGGAATCTAGCAAGACAGGGACTGGAGTTGGGGTAGAGATACTGATTGAGAGCAGGTGCAGTTACTGGTTGAACAGGAAGTTTGGGAATGGGAGCCAGTGAAGGAACACAGAGAGTGCACAAGGACTATGGGGAGACTGGGATTGAAAGGGGAAGGAGCCTGAGATTAGAAATGTGGGTGATGGTGGGGGGGAATTGAGTGGGTGGAGGCAAGAGGACAGATTGTCCAGGACCTGGGATGTGAGAGGAGAATTGGATAGACTAAGCAAAAAACCTGGAGTAGAAAGCCAGGGATTGGATGGGTGAGAAGACCTGAGAGTGGAAAATGAGTTTGGGGAGGAAGAAAAGAGAGGTGATAACAATTATAGAAAATTAGGGTTGGCAGAGACCTCATGAAACGAAGCTGAGGGAAAGATGGAGAGACACTGGATGAGGAAAGACTAGGACTGTCTGGCTGTGGGAGGGATTGAGAGTTGGGGGAGACTCGGAGTTGGACATCTGTCCTAGAAAAGTAAAGTAGGACTAGCTAAGTAAAGGGACTGGGATGAGAGTAGAGTCTGGGATTGTAGGCAAAGAGAATGGGGCTTGAGTGAAGGAGCCAAGTGCAGGGAGGATACTGGACTGGGACAAGGACATGTATTTGTCAGGAAAGAAGTCTGTGCAGTTAGAGAATGCTGACTGCCTTGTGCAGCCTGGAATGGAACCAAAGACCCCAGAGTCTCACCATTACTCTGCTCTCAGCAAGTATCTGAAACCCACTGACAAAATGTGTTTTTCACCCCTCCCTGCCCCCAATGTTGGTCAGTATAGAGGATGACTGGTTACTCTGTTAGCTCAAGTGGCAGAGATCTGTTCTGTGAATCTTGGTTTCAGCCCCACTGATGAACCGTGTGGGAGTCAACCTGATGTTATATGATGGAATTTGTGTGTGTTTGCTTTTCTAAAAATCTAGGAAATTACACACACAAAAACTACATTAAAAGAACCTTAAGGTTGCAGTCAGTTGCTTAAAAGTTCAGGGTCCTATGGAAAAATAGTACATAATCATGTAAATAAATACTGTATCATAATGAGTGCACACAACAGGGATGAATTAAAGTTGCACAGGTAACCTTAATTCTGGCATTTCTTAACTTTTGAGTGCTTAATTTAGCAACCTTAAAATATTTTAAAAAATAGCTTGTGTGTAGTAATATGTCCATGCACTAGTGATAACCTGTGGCTTTGTCACTCAAGTTTATGGTAAGTATGAGTGAGTGTGAGATTATGCATGGGTTGTGCTGGGAGATTTTTGTGTTTCTGTGGGTGACAAATGAGGGCTATGTGCTGTACTGAGGGACTATCTGTATTTAGGGTTATTGTGGTGTATTGTTGATTGTGGTGGTGTGCTGGGAGATGCATACGTGCTGGTTGTGTTGATTTTTGTTTGGAGGTAGTAATAGATTTGTGATGAGGTGTATGGGTTATGATGTGGAAGAAGTTTAATGTTGACTTTTGCAGGTGATACAGACAGATGTCAACCCTGTAGTCTTATCATATAGATAAGTACTGTATCTTACACATGAATTTATGTATATATGTATGCATATCTATAAATTTTGTTTGTATAATTGTAATATGTTACATTTATATTTTGAAAGGTCTGTATAATTGTTCATTAAGTCCCAGTTCCTGCAACATGTAAGGCGGGAAAGAACATTAGGTCCCCTTGTGTCTCAGGACAGGTCTACACTGGTGGAGAAAATTGATGCAAGATATGCAACTCCAGCTACATGGATAGCATAGCTGAAGTCGTGTATCTTGCATCAATTTTCTGGGGTGGCCCGAGAGCGGGAGGTCAATAGGAGAAATGCTCCTGTTGACTTCTCTTACTCCTCGCAACAGTAAGGAGTACTGGCGCGGAAGGGAGTGCCCTCAGTGTTTGATTTAGCAAACTCTGGAAGAGCGATCACCAGAGTGGCGATCTTCTGGGAAGTGGAGACATGGTATCAGTGAAGCCAATGGGAATCTGCACTGGAGCACCCTACACATTATGGGTGCAGGACACAAGGAGTTCATTTTTAAAATATCATAATGTGTGCTAAGTCCTTATTTGAAAATCATATGAATTTTCGAACTGCATTATAAACAACTTTTTTTGCAGGGTTTATATTGAAACATCAGATTTGGCCCTTAGTTTTGCAGCAAACTTCGGCAACAGATTTTTCTTTAAGTATAGTTGTATGTGTTTTTTTTAAATCACTTTATCTTAAGATATTTTTCTTCCCACTAAATTATTTGATTGGTAGATAACTATAGATTAATAAAATATAGGAAGAACCAGAATGAATCTTGATACTGGGTACTAGGTTGTTTCTTTTACATAATCAGGAGTAATTTAAATAGTAAATGTATTGAAATTTCTGCAGATCCTCATTTAGGCTACATGTAGTAGCATGCAGTAATGAAGATTCTTTCAGCAAATGTTTGGTAAAACTCTTTCCAAAAGATCTGCACAAGATTAAAGTAACTGAGTGTTCTTCTCAGTGGCTTCCTGTTTTGAAATTAAATGCCTTCAGGATACTTAGAATATCTCATTATAAAAAAATGAGAATAGTTTAACCAATTAAATAATTCACCCTTTTAGATGTGATTCCAGTTAGCTGAAAAAGGAAAGTATACAAAATAGTCCCTGAGTCTTTAGTTAAGCTAAGCATGGCTCTGTTAATTCCTAATGCCAGAAACTAGGTTTTGAATGAAGTTTTAGGAGACAAAATGTAATCAAACATGTTTAGGGCTTCCAGAATCAGTGGAACTGAACTCCAAGGGGCCATGTTTCCTTGAGAGATTATTATTAAGGAGACACCAAGGGAACCAGGAATTCAGGAAATTAGAGTGGAAGCAACTCAATTGTATGGCTAAAGCAGTAAAGTTCCAGTTCAACTTAGCCTGCATTTAGCATCTCTTTTTGCAAATCAGATGCTCTGCACATGCCTATATTACTAGCCAAAGTTTTGCTACCTTTTCTCTGAGGTTCCAATTTTATGAGGTTCCAAACATATCAACTTCCTCTAAAAGTCAAAGGAAATTTGGAGTACTTTGTATATCACAGATTCGACCCTTTGAACAGGAGTGTTATGTGGAAAGATTAGTGTTACCAGTGAATCGTGGCTAGTGGTGTGGGCTACCAGTGATAGGAGGGTTTAGCAGTTGCTATGACAGCATTCCTTCTCCAGTATCTTTAGAGAGACAACGTTTTTCACATGCCAAATATTTCCAAGAACTTCAGTACTCTTTTCATTTCCTCTAATATTGTAGTGGCCTTAAAAGCCACATTACAAGTCTTAATGCTCACTGAACACTGAGCAGTAGTCAGAGATCACTGTTAAGAGCACTTAAATTTTTTTTCATAGATTTTGAGACTAGACCTTTATGATCGTCTAGTCCAGTGTTTCTCAAAGTGAACACGGGCCCGCTTTGAGAAAACTGCTAATGGGCTGCTCTGGTTTGTTATCTAAAAACTCCGTAACCATGAAGCCTTGTGTCTCCCATTGGCTCCGGTTCACCATTTACAGCAGGGGTGGGCAATAATCTTGGAATGGGGGCCACTTCACAAATTTCGGAAGTGGCTGTGGGCCGACCTGGAAGGGGGGAGCCTTGGGCGGAAGGGGAGGGGTTGAGAACTACACTGCTGGGTATGGTGACCTTATTTTCTGGACCAGCTGCAGCTAATAAGAACAATTTAGTTTAAATTATGAAACAGATTAAGCATTTTATCTTTCTCATGTTAGTTTATCAAACTTCATTTTAAATGAAGTAAAATATTATGTAGAACACAAAAGATTTCAATGTTTTCTTTATTTAAGGGAGGGATGGGGAACCCTTTTTGGGTCTGGGGTCACTGACCCGCAAAAAAAACAGTTGGGGACCACACAAATGAGAAGCAAAATCTCCTCCAAAACCCTCAACGCTCACTGATGTGGCTCCAGCTGAGACACCTCACTCCTCTCATGCCTCAGCCACACAGGCTGATGGGAAGGGAGGGGGGGGGGACACACTGAGGTTCAGGGCTTCCCATAGACCAGATTTAGTTTTCTGGGGTTCTGGATTTAGTGGATTTTATGGACCTCCTTAGGCTTTGGGGTAGGGACAAAAATGAGGGGTACAGTGCTCAAGACAGGGCTGCCAGCAAGTAGGATAGGGATGGGGTGTAGGATCTGGGAAGGAGCTGGGGTGCAGAAGCAGGCTGGGAGTAGGGTGTCTGGCCAGGTGGAGGGAGCAGGACCATGGGAGAGTGTTGGAGAAAGCTGGGGGTGCTGGGTCTTGGTGGGGAGGGAAGTGATGGGATTGAGGTAGTAGTGGGAGGGTCTGGGCATGAGGGGGAACTTACCTGTCTTTGTGCTCCCTTGCAGCAATGGCTGCAGCCACACTGTCCCAGCCACCATGGAGGGAGGCCCCACGGCCACGTGGTCCTGAAGGCCGGAGACGCTACTGCCGCGGCCACATGGTTGGGCCAGTCCCAAGGCACTGCAGCCACAGGCCACTCCAGAGGCTGGAGGCGCTGCTGCCATGGCCGTGAGGTCTGCCTCTGGGGCCAGTGGCCACAGGCTGGGCAACAGGCCACCCCCAGGAGGCGCCGTGATCACAGGCCACCCCTAGAGGTGTCACTACTGTGGCCCTGGGGCCAGCCCCAGAGGTGCCGTTATCGTGGCCAGGCAGGCCGGGGCTGGCATAGAGGTGCCACTACTGCAGCCTGGGGCTGGCCCTGGAGGCGCCACTATCGCGGCCGGGCAGCTCAGGACCAGCATGGAGGTGCCACTAGGCTGGCCTCAGAGGTGCCGCTATCGCAGCCAGGTGGCCCGGGGCTGGCATAGAGGTGCCACTACTGCAGCCTGGGGCTGGCCCTGGAGGTGCCGCTATCGCGGCCAGGCAGCTCAGGACCAGCATGGAGGTGCCACTAATGCGGCCTGAGGCTGGCCCTGGAGGCGCCGCTATATCGTGGACAGGTGGGGGTGCCGCTACTGTGGCCTGGGGCTGGCCCTGGAGGCGCCGCTGTCGTGGCCAGGCAGCCTGGGGCTGGCCCAGAGGCATCGTGGCAGCATCTCCTCCTCCATCGTGGCCATGGTAGCAGTGCCTTCAGGGTTGGCCCTATTGAGGAGCCTCAGCCCCAGTGCTGCCTCCTCTGCAGCAGCTTGGGGGGGGAGGGGGGTGGAGTGGCGGAGCTGAGCTCCTTCTTCCCCCCACACACGTCCGTTGGGGGCAGGGCCTGTAATTGCCTCGCGGGCCGGATCAAAGCCCAAGGCAGTCCGGATCCAGCCCGCTGAGAAGCTTTTGTCCACCCCTGGTTTACAGTCAAGAGGAGCCACTGGAAGTGGCATAGCCTGGGCTATAAATGGTGAATCAGAGCCAAAGGGAACCATGAGGCTCTGTGGCTACAGAGCCTTTAGATAAATAAACTGGGGTAGCCCATTAGCAGCTTTCTCAAAGTGGGATAATCTAGTGTGAGCTCCTCACATAGCTCAGACTTTCATTCAGTGATTCCAGCATCAAGCTTATAGTGTCTTGTTAATTAGAACTTTTTTTTGAGTTTTTAATTTTTAAACTCTCCATTTAGTATACCATTTTCTGAGACACTTGGAAATATTTGGTTCTTATCAAATGAAATTTTTGTTTCTTGGTTTGTGTTTCTACTGGATTTTGAAATTCTGAAAGAAAAATATTTTTACTTTGTTACACAACATTATGGATGGCAGCGCAGGTGCTAGATTCTAGAATCAGAGGGAGCAGCTAATTTATTTAACTAGGTCACAGCTGAAGAGTCAGTTATATTTTATTTTAGATTTCAGATGTTTAATATTATTTGATGAGTGAAAATTCAGCTCCATCTATACATTTATGATGTTTTTCATTGCAAAGTTTTCACTTTTCTGTTTTTCAATTATTTATTGGGTTATAACAGAGCTTTTGGATATATTTACACTATTACGATAACTGCCCTCATACACAGAATAAACTTGCAAGGCCTACCACTGGGCAATTACTTCAACTTGCAAAAGAGTTTCATGTTACTAACATGAATTCACATAGTTAATGATTCACAGACTATTTTGATTTTGCATGTCTGGGCAAAATATCCATGGCAACACTGCTCTACATAATAATTTTCCCTAGATGTACCTTTTTCCTGGTATTCCCACTCCTCCTATATACTTTCTTGTATCCTTCCTCCTTGATGTACTCATAGGCCATTGTGGTTTCAGTGTCATTTAACTTACAGTGCTGTCCACCATTACGGCAGTGGTCACACGCTGTTGTTTGACTACTTAACCTGAAAGTGAATTTGAAGGTTTTTCATGTCATATAAAAAAAATTTGAAGAGACAGAATTTCATTGATTCATTTTGACCTGAAATATTGTTCAGAATCTAAATGCAGCATTTCTCTGACCTTGAGTAAGCAAATCCTAATCTTTGGAGCATAGCAAGTTCAGAGTGTAATTGTATTATATTGACATTAGGGATTTAAGTGACTAGTCAACTATCCGATAAGCAGAAGCTTCTCTCCCCCCCCTTGCTGCCTCTATCAGAGAGAGGCAGCAAGGTGGGGGGGGGGAGCAGGAGCCGGTTCCCCCCAGCAACACCTCCGCGAGGGGCAAGGGAGGTAGAGGCACAGAGGGAAATGGCGTAAGTGGGGACTGAAGCAGTCTCCACTCACACCGCTTCTGCTGTGATTCTACTTTTTCCACTGGAGCTCTTGTACATTTCAAAAGCAGAAGCCCTGCAGGGAGCATAGGGCCAGTGGGGGACCTGCCCCATGCTCCCTGCAGTGCTTCAGCCTTTGAAATGTACAAAAGCCCCAGGAGGACTCTTGTACATTTCAAAAGGAAGCCTTGTGCTCCCTGCCAGGCTGCTTTTGAAATGTACAAGATCCCAGCAAGAGAAGGGCTCTTTCTACAGTTCAAAGGCTAAGGTGCCCTTATAGACTAATCAAATAGTCGATGGAAATCCCATCAACCATTCGATTAGTTAATTAAATTTAACATCCCTAGTTGACATAATACACAGGGCCCTCCCTAGAGGGGCACGGGATGTGGGGCATCCTTCCATTGCCCCAGGCCCAGGGCCCAAGGCTACGCCTCCACCGTAGTCTCTGCCCTGCCCCACCCTTTCCTGTCCATGCTTTGCCCACTTGCCTGAAGCCCCCTCCCCTGAGCAACACAAGCTGGGGATTACTGGGGGGACCTGGCATGGGGCAGCAGTAGGGATGAGCTCCTTCTCCGACATTCACAGCAGCAGTGGGAGCCAGACAGATCTGGCAGCCTACTCCGCTCATCTCTGTCCACTTCCAGCCTGTTGTGCTCCTTGACAGAGGGAAGCAAAGCACCCCGGGGGCCAGGGCACTCTGCTTCCTGCTGCCATCGTGAAGTAGAGCACAGTGGGCTGGGAGGGGACAGTGGGGCAAGTGGAATGGAGCAGGCTGACGAGTTGCTGAGTCAGTGCAAGAGGGGGGTGACCTCTCTTGCTGCCCTTTGCTAGGCCCTCAGGTAATCTCAGAGGCTTTCTTGGATCTTGTCCATAGCCTGTTGAGGTGACCACTGCGGGGCCCCCCAGAGCATGGGGTCTATGTTGGCCACCCCAACAGAGGACAGCTCTGTAAATATGCATATAATTTATGTTGTAATTGAACTTTGTCTAATTGTACATGTCTTTAAATGTCTACATAGCTATTTCAAGATTAGAACATAAGAAAGACCATACTGGGTCAGACCAAAGGTTCATCTAGCCCAGTATCCTGTCTACAGACAGTGGCCAATGCCAGATTCCCCAGAGGGAGGGAACACGAGGCAGTCGTCACGTGATCCCTCTCTTGTCACCCATATCCAAACAAACAGAGGCTAGGGACACCACTCCTACCCATCCTAGCTAATTACCATTGAGGGACCTAATCATCATGAATTTATTTGGTTCTTTTTTGAATCCTGTTAAAGTCCTGATCTTCACAACATCCTCTGTCAAGGAGTTCCACGGGCCGACCATGTGCTACACGAAGAAAAACTTCTTTTTGTTTGTTTTAAATCTGTTACCTATTAATTTCACTTGGTGACCCCTGCTTTTTATTGTTAGGGGAACAAGTAAATAACGTTTCTTAATACACTTTTTCACACCTGTCATGATTTTATAGACCTGTATCATATCCCCCCTTAGTCTCCTCTTTTCTAAGCTGAAAAGTCCTAGTCGTTTTAATCTCTTCATATGGCACCCATTCCAAATCTCTAATGATTTTTTTGCCCTTTTCTGAACCTTTTCCAGTGCTAATACATCTTCTTTGAGATGAGGCGACCACATCTGTATGCAGTATTCAAGATGTGGGTGTACCATTGTTTTATATAGAAGCAATAAGATATTCTCTGTCTTATTCTCTATCCCTTTTTTAATGATTTCTAACATTGTTTGCTTTTTTGACTGCCGCGGCATATTGAGTGGATGTTTTCAGAGAACTATCCACAATGACTCCAAGATCTCTCTCTTGAGTGGTTATAGCTAAATTAGTCCCCATGATATTGTATGTATAGTTGGGATTATTTTTTTCAGTGTGCATTACTTTACATTTATCAACATTAAATTTCATTTGCCATTTTGTTGCCCATTCACTTAGTTTTCTGAGATCTTTTTGGAGCTATTCACAGTCTGCTTTGGTCTTAACTATCTGAGCAATTCAGTATCATCTGCAAATTTTGCCACCTCACCGTTTACCCCTTTCTCCAGGTCATTTATAAATAGGTTGAATAGGATGGGTCCCAATACAGACCGTTGGGGGACACCACTACTTACCTCTCTCCATTCTGAAAACTATTTATTCCTACCCTTTGTTTCCTCTCTGTTAACCAGTTATCAGTCCATGAGAGGATCTTCCCTTTTATCCCATGACAGCTTACTTTACTTAAGAGCCTTTGGTGAAGGACCTTGTCAACGGCCTTCTGGAAATCTAAGTACATTATATCCACTGGATTCCCCTTGTCCACATGTTTGTTGACCTCCTCAAAGAACCTTAGTAGATTAATAAGGCATGATTTCCTTTTACAGAAACCATGTTGACTTTTCCCCAGCAAATTTATGTTCATCTATGTGTCTGACAATTTTATTCTTTACTGCAGTTTGAACTTATTTGCCCGGTACTGACATTAGACTTACCAGTCTGTAATTGCCAGGATCACCTCTAGAGCCCTTTTAAAATTTTGGTGTCACATTAGCTATGTTCTAATCATTAGGTACAGAATCTGATTTAAAAGAGATTACAAACTACAGTTAATAGTTGCACAATTTCACATTTGAGTTCTTTCAGAACTCTTGGGTGAATGCTGTCTGGTCCCAGTGATTTGTTACTGTTAAGTTTATCAATTGTTCCAAAACATCCTCTAATGACACCTTAATCTGGGACAATTCCTCAATATTGTCACCTAAAAAGAATGCCTCAGGTTTGGGAATCTCCCTAACATCCTAAGCCGTAAAGACTGAAGCAAATAATTCATTTAGTTTCTCCGCAATGACCTTATTGTCTTTGAGTACTCCTTTAGCATTTCAATCGTCCAGTGGCCCCACTGGTAGTTTAGCAGGCTTCCTGCTTCTGATGTACTTAAAAAACATTTTGCTATTACTTTTTGAGTTTTTGGCTAGCTGTTCTTCAAACTCATTTTGACTTTTCTTATTATATTTTTACTCTTAATTTGACAAAGTTTATATTCTTTTCTATTTTCCTCACTAGGATTTGACTTCCACTTTTTAAACAATGCCTTTTTATCTCTCGCTGCTTCTTTTACTTGGTTGTTAAGCCACAATGGCACTTTTTTGGTTCTCTTAGGGTACATCTAGACTACATGCTTCTTTTGAAAGAGATCATATAGAAAGCCACAACTTTTTTTGAAAAAAGATCCGCTTTTTTGAAAGAGAGCACTCAGGCAATCTGGATGCTCTCTTTCGAAAAAGCCCTGTTTGCGTTCAAGGACTCCTTTTTTCGAAAGAGCTCTTTCGAAAAAAGGCATTCTTCCTAGTAAAATGAGGTTTGCCGCTGTCGAAAAACTGCTACGTTCTTTCAATGTAATTTCAAAAGAACATGGCGGCAGTCTAGACGCAGGTGAAGTTTTTTTTGAAAAAAGGCCACTTTTTTCAAAAAACCTTGTAGTCTAGGCATAGTCTTACTGTGTTTTTTAAGTTGGGGTATACATTTAAGCTGGGCCTCTATTATGGTGTCTTTGAAAAGTTTCTATGCAGCTCGTAGAGATTTTACTTTTGTCGCTGTACCTTTACATTTTTGTTAAACTAACTTCCTCATTTTTGTGTAGATCCTCTTTCTGAAATTAAATGCCACAGTGTTGAGTTGGTGAGGTGTTTTTTTCACCATAGGGATGTTAAATTTTACTACGTTATGGTCACTATTTCCAAGTGGTCTGGTTATATTTACTTCTTTGACCAGATCCTGTGCTCCACTTATTACTGAGTTTTTTATTTTGATAGCCTCTCTAATCTCCTTTAGCATTTCATAGTCACTATCACTGTCCTGATCAGATGGTCGATAATATATCCCTCTTGCTATATTCTTATTCTTGGAGCGTGGAATTACTATCCATAGAGATTCTATGGAACATTTTGGCTCATTTAAGGGACATTGTGGGAGACCTTCTGGAGGCCAAGAACATCCACTTTCACAATGCTATGTCTGGACTACCATAAAGTCAACCCTGGAAGGTCAAATTTACCGTTATTCCTCGTGAAAACAGGAGTACCAAAAATACCTTTGATGGCCCTTAAAATCAATGAAACAGGTTTAGTGGTGTGGACTCATTATTTAGAAAATTGACCTAATGCAGTTAAGTTCAACCTAAACTCCCAGGGTACGTCTACACTAGCTCGTTAGTTCAAGCTAGGTAGGGTAATGAGGGCAACCGGAGTTGCAAATGAAGCCCGGGATTTAAATATCCCAGGCTTCATTTGCATGTTCCCGGGCGCCGCCATTTTTAAATCCCCCTTAGTCCGAACTCCATGCCCGTGGCTACACGCGGCACTGACTAGGTAGTTCGAACTAAAGATCCTAATTCGAACTACCGTTACTCCTCGTGGAATGACTTTTTCTGACTTTTCTTTGCAGTCTAGACATAGCCAGATTCAACTAGTTCCTTCAATATACTAATGTGAATTTTACCAGGCCCCACCAACTTCGATTCATCTAATTTATAGTATTTTTGAATCTGTTCTTTCTTTACTTTGACTTGCAAAAAAAAAGCTTCTTCCTTGATATTAGTATTAGCATTTGGCTACACTGCTAAATTTAACATAACAACCTGGTCATGATGCCAGCATTGAGAGGGTGTGTCTACACTGCTCCTGTAGCTCGAAATAAGCTATGCGATTTGAACTAAGCAAACTGTATAGCTTATTTTGAGTTAATTTTGAAATAGCTTACTTCAAAATTTGGCACTGTCTACACAGCTCTCCTTCCCCACTAAGAAGAGGACCTATACTTCCCTTTGTTTTCTCTTGTTCCTAATGTATTTAGAGAGTCTCCTCATTTTGCCTTTTATGTTCCTTGCTAGGTGTAATTCATTTTGTGCCTCAGCCTTTCTGATTTTGTCCCTACATGCTTGTGCTATTCTTTTGTACCACTCCTTAGCAATCTGTCCATGTTTCCACTTTTTATAGGATTTATTTTTTATTTTCAGGTTATTAAACAGCTTTCTATCTTTCCTTCATGAAATAGTTTGCAGTTGTGCCTTCCATATTGTCCCTTTGAGAATCTGCCAGCTCTCCTGGACTCCTTTATCCCTTACATTTTTTTCCTGTGGGACCTTATGAGTAAAGAGGGTTTTTTTTAAAAACTTCTCTAATGCTAGGTAACACTCAGAATGAAAGCCTATCAGTGCATCTGCCTGCAAGGAAAAATCTTGGAAGGGTTTAAATTATCAAAAAATTCACTTCCCTCAATCAGCTTAACAAAAATGGTGACAGTATTAGGATGCCTTGGCTTGCATAATACTATAATTAGTTTTAGATATAAGGCTTTAGACACGTTATAATTAGTGATCATTTGTAGTTAAAAATCCAATGTGGCCACCATTTATTTCTACTAGAGATCCTCAAAATGGAGGACACAGACTTAACTGACCAACACTGATTAAGAGATAGGGATGACACAAAGTTCAGTAAGTTACTCCAGAATACCTGAAGAGAGAGATAGAAAGAGCAGCAGCCTGAGACCTAATCTACACCGGGGGTACATCTATACTAGCTCGTTAGTTCGAGCTAGGTAGGGTAATGAGGGCAACTGGAGTTGCAAACGAAGCCCGGGATTTAAATATCCCGGGCTTCATTTGCACGTTCCCGGGTGCCGCCATTTTTAAACCCCCGAGGAGTAACGGTAGTTCGAATTGCGGGTCATAATTTGCGTATCTTTTTCTGGTTTTTTTCGGAAAAGAGTCTTTTCCGAAATTTGGCCTGTCTACACGAGGCCAAATTTCAGTAAAACCTCCTCTTTCGGAACATCCCTTCTTCCTCATACAATGAGGATTACAGGGATGGCAAAAGAACGTGTCTGCGAAATTGTTCCAAAAAAGCGGACACATTACTTCGACACAGCATAACTTTTCTGGGATACCTCTAGTCAGTGATTTCTCTGTGACGGTATGCACCGGTACGGCGTACCATCACCTTTTTTGAGAGCACTCGCCGCTTTTCCCCTGCACAGCCCCCAGCTGGCCCTGGAATCACTTACTCTGCACTGGACAGAAGCCCGCTCGGGACATGCGGCAATTAAAGGGGCCGTGACCGCACTTCAGCCCCGGGTGTTTTTGGTTTTGTTTTTTTTAACAAAAAAAAGCACTGCCTCTGGTATCCCGGAAAAGCTCTGCAGTGTAGACATAGCCTCAGTCTCAGAACTGTTAATAGTTAGCTTTGAGAACTCAGAGGACAAGTGAGGGCCAAGAGGAATGAAGAAGGCAAGCGTAATACCTATCTATAAAATAGGGAACAAAGAGGAACCAAAAAAATTATAGACCATTCAGCCTAACTTTCATACTTGGACGGATGCTAAAACAAATAATTAAATAGTTTGTAAGCACTTAGTGGATAGTTGGATTATAAGGAATAACGGTCATGGACTTGCCAAGAGCAAATAATGCTGAATCAACTTTATTTTTTAAAGAACAGATTGAATAAAACACCTATCAGGGATCATTTAGGTTTGTTTTGTCTTGCCTCATTGCAGGGGACTGAACTTGACTTCTTGTGGACTCTTCCAGCCCTACATTTCTATAATTCTATGAAAAATACAATATATCCCCCATATACTTTAAGCACTTACCCATTATACAGAAAGAATTTTCTGAGTTTTCTGAGACTCTATAATTAAATATATTAGTTTATTAGTTAAAATAATTACAGTGGAGTCCTTTAAGAAACTGAGCATCTGTGTAGGTCCCTTGTTTGTCCTAAATGATCTAAAAGAGATTAGCACACACATTTCAAACTTCCCATATAGTTAGAATTAATTGAAATCTTGTGCATAGGCTATATTTGAATAAATTAGATTAACTTAATTACAAAGTGGTAAGGATTTTTTTTCTAATTGCTGTGATTATATAGTCGATCAACAGGCTCAGATCAACAGCTTAGCTAACTCGTAAATGGGGCCATCGTGACATGATAGGTAACTCAACCAATCACCACCTTTCTTCTACAGAGAATTAACATGCAACACTTCTGTTGATTGTAATGAGCCTGTGGTATGAAAGATTGTTGGTTTCACAACTGATCATTTGGCCCAACTCTCACTGCTCTTTTAAATATTCCAAGGCTGTGTACTGGGTTGGGCATCAATACTTGAAGAAAGGCTTCTCATGGCACTGCTGCCTGTGCTCCAGTGAATGTTGTGGGAAGATTGACAGAAGAGTGCAGAGGGACTCTTTATAGCACAAAGATATTAGTACTGGACTTAGCCTGCCTGCCCCTCCTCCTCTGAGCATCAATTTCTACCCAGGCTTCCATTGCCCGTGGTCAACACTCTGGAGCCATCATCACGGGCAGGCCTTTCTGATCTGCCATGAATGGTTCCCTGTATGCCCAGCCACTTGGAATGGCTGGTGCCCACTGCAGAGTAGCTGCTACCTTATATTGCTATATTTGGTTCCCCCCACAGTTCAATCCTGCCTTATCCACCAGATGGACCTTTACTACTCCTCCCAAAGAGGCACATGCCTTTCACCAACCATGGATCATCAGCTCCACAGTTCCAAGACCCATTCTCTGGGAACCCATTCTGAGGGTTTCTTGGAGCTGGACCTTCTCCTACTCACCTGCCCATGCTCACAATCTGTATCCCAGGTGCAGATCACTTCATCCTCTGGCTTACGGGCCACTGACCCATGGCACTGTGTACCACAAGAGTACATTATTGCCCAAATACTCCTATGCTTGGCTCTAATGGCCCCCATGGGATCCATTCTGGAACCATGGTGCACCTTTCATGACATTCTACAGCCCTTTCATCAGTCCAACCCACACTTTTCTTGGTTTCCATAAAAGAAAAGGAGGTAGTAGTACTTCCTGTTCTGCCAGTCCCCGCCAGTGCCACCTCCTTGTTTCACTCTCCCTCTCCTCTTATTATGACTAGAAGCAGTACTTACGGTTTGTGCACCAGCCTCAGCGCTGAAAGTCTCGATAGTAACTGTTTGCACTGACTCTGAGGTCAGAGACCCAGCCCTGCTCTCCATGCCAGAAAGGCACTATTGTACGAAATATAAACATAGGTTGGAGGGTCAACATAACTAGGGCCCTGCCAATTTCACAACTATGAAAAACGTGTTATGGACCATTAAATAAGCCCCTTTCCATGAAATCTGATGTCTCCTTGTTCCTAGAGGCACTGTATCAAAGGGGGCTTCCTAATTACGACTGGGCAGGGGAAGGACAGGACCTGTCCCTCCCCTGCAAACTGCTCTGGTGGTGGGAGAAGGGGACCAGACCAGACCCACCATTGGTTGCCTCCCCCTGCTGCAGGACACTGTCTGGGACAGGGCAGCAGCCTGAGGTTTCTGCAGCTGGAGGAGACTTGTGGAGTTGGATCGTATCTTTCCTGTGCTCCTGGGAGCGCACCATCAAAGAGGGCTTCCTAGCTCTGACTGGGTAGGGGAACAATAGGGCAAGAAGTGTGTGTGGGGGGCAGAGCTTTCTACAACTGCGCAGAGAGAGCAAGCAAGTATTATCTCTTGCAAGCTGTCCAGGACTAGCAGCTAGGAGCCTCTAACTGAGGTGCCTCAGCAGCAGAGGGGAGATCAGAGCCACCTTTACCTCTTGGAACCTCCTGTGGCTGCTGCCTTCCGAGTCCAGCTCTGAAGGCATCATAGAGATGAGGATGGCAATCCCCTGACCCCTTACAACAGGTTTGTGACCCCCATCTCCTTTTGGGGTCACAATACTGGGAAGTTTCAGATTTAAACAGGTGAAAATGTGAAATTTACCGATGTTCAAATCCTGTGTCCATAAAATTAGTCATAATGGACTGTGAATTTGGTAGGGCCCTCAAGGCTGGTCCCCTTGCTGACACTTTGAATGCAGAAGGTGAGGGCCTGCAAGATACCTTAAAATACCTTGTCACTAAAAGCTTCTGTTTAAAAAACTCCCCAAGGTCACAGACTTCCTGACCTTTGGTGGTACACAGCCACCACCCAAATGCAAAAACCCCTTTCATCCAAGAAGAAGCACTTGTGAACTTCTCCCTGTGGGGTAACCCCAAGCTCTTAACGCTCCATTAGGAGAGAGCTTGAAAACAAACTGCAGTCTTTTAATAGTTGACGTTTAGTCTCAGGTACATCAACACAGAACCTTCTGCCTTCTAGGGCACAGGAATTAGATTACAGTCTTAAAAAGGAGATTCTTCTTCGAGTGGTGTCCCCGTGGGTGCTCCACTGTTGGTGGTGTCCCCGTGAGTGCTCCACTGTTGGTGGTGTCCCCGTGAGTGCTCCACTGTTGGTGTCAGGCTCATCCCGGCGCTGCAGCTTGGAGTTTTGATGAGCAGTCATCAGCTAAACCGTGCATGCGCGGCTCGTGCCTCAGGCCATTCGCGCCTTTTGATCTCTCACATGGTCCGGCTCCTACCAGTCCTTCACCGCCCGCGGTCGCACACAGAGCGAGCTCAGCCTCTCACAGATCTCTGTCAGGAGTCAAAAGAAAAGTTAACTTAGTGTCTTAGGCATAGTTTCCTTGTTAGTTAGTTAGTAGTTACCTCATAGTTAGTTAGCAGTTTGTTTTAAAAAAAATGTCTTGTATTTCTAGTTAGTTAGACTTAGTACTAAAAATGCCATTTATTCTCAGGTACATCAACACAGAACCGTCTGCCTTCTAGGGCACAGAAATTAGATTACAGTCTTAAAAAGGTGATTTCATTAACAAAACAAAGAAAATATATTTGGTAAAGCATACTTGGTTGCTAGGTATTCCAGAGTAGCTAAAAAAAGATTGAGGCACAAAGAATTGCTTCCCTGGGATTCAGTTTCAGATGAGTTTAACCAAACTAAAAAAAAACCCCAAACCCTAAAAAATAACTGATTGTGTCTAACAAAACATTTTCTGTTCATTTATATAACCTTTGTTCCAGGGTTTCAGTCTTTCCTTAAGCATAAAATCCATGCCTTTGTTCCTGGTTCAGTCCATGTCACTCTCCCCAGCTCTTGCTCTAAACTCACACACAAAGGAAAATGGAAACAGGCAAAACTTGTGTCATTTCAAAATCTTTCTCTCTCTTCCCATAGGTTCTCCTGGCTCAGTGCCAACACTTCCTGACTACCCACTGTTCTCAGTTTCTCCCTTTAGTTACTGAATGCTAGGATGGTTAGCATCATCCATCACAGGCCCTAAACATAACTATCATGCAGTGAAGACTCTAGGTTCATACAGAGCCCTCAAAATCCTCAGTGTTAACGAGGAGCAGCATGGGGCACCAGTAGCAAGACAAAAGGCCAGACCTTCTTCAATGCTCCTTTCAGTATTGGCTCCAGGTTCAATAACATTAGCAATGGAAATGTACCTATTAGCAGCACTGCTTTGAGAGAGCTATTTTTCCTCCCCATCATAGATAACTACTTCTCACCTGCATCAGGTATGGAACCATCAGCTGAGAAACAATGACCATATCCACAGAAATATTACAAAGGTAGGACTGGCAATGGATAGGCCACCTACACTCTGCCCCCATGGTCCCACAGATATTAGGGTGGGACTCTGTTCCAGGTCTTGGCAAAGAGGATATATTTTGCCTGCCACTAGCATCGCTGGCTACATCACCATCACTAGAATCAGAGGGACTTCCTAAGGATGTAACAGAAGTAACAAGTGATATACTCCAGCTACTTTACATGGATGAATCAGTCTTGTCCGCGATGGCAGCTGCTTTCTTCTGAGCTTTCCAGGAGCTGCTGTCAAAGTAGTGGGCACATTGTACACTGAAATGATAATACCCAAAAAACCACTTATAAATTGTTTGACAGTTTCAGCTCCTCCATGTCCACAAGAATTACCCCTCCCCCAACACCCAATGGATGTCCTTTTGGACCTTGTGAAGGGTTTGTGACACACTCCAAACTCATTCCTGTGGCCTCAGAATGTGTAGAAAAATGCTACCAGGTCAGGCCCAGGGGCTTCAAGCTCTTTTTTGCCCATCTGACACGAGTTGCTTTTCATTTCTGCAATCCAGGAGAAGACTAGATCCACCAAGAGGACTCCAAAAGACAAGGACCCCACGAAACTGGACTTTGGGGGCTGGAAAAAGCCTATTTTTTAGCCTTCCTTTAACGCCACATCATGAACTATCAAGCACTGTTCACTAATACAACTTTCTTGTGTGGGATAGGGTAACCCTTCCTATCTCAGCTCCTGCAGTAATGGGGGGAAGAACAGAGAGAAGTGTTTAACAAGGGGCAAATGGAAGCCAGGTCAGTGCTACAAGTAGCAATAGGTAAATCTAATACAGCTACATAATCTATGGCGTTGGCTATCAAAATTCACCCAGCCAGAGACAGCCCCCCAACCTTAAGCAAATACTAGCAGCCACACACTACGCTAGATACACTCACCCAGGAACCTACTCTTGCAACAAACCCCATTGCCAACTCTGTCCATACATCTATACTAACTAGCGACACCATCCCAGGACCTAACCACATAAGCTGCAACATCAGAGGCTCATACAATTGCACATCCTCTAATGTAATCTATGCCATCAAATGCCAGCAATGGCCTTCTGCCATGCATATTGGCAAACTGGACACTCTCTGCAACAAGGACTAATGGACACAAATCAGACATCAGGAATGGTAATACACATAAACCCCCAGGGGAACATTTAAAAGTATCCATTCTTCTACAAAGGAATTTTATCAGCCAGTTATAGAGGGAGACTGCTGAACTGGAATTTATTTACAAGTTCAACACTATCAACTTGGGCTTGAATAAAGATATTAATTGGTTAATGCACTATAAATGCTATTTCCCTTGCCTTTGATATTTGCATTTACACATCAAAAGCTACGAATGAGACACATCCAGCCTCACTCGATTAGCTTCATTAACACTGGTCCTGTAATTGACAGGTAACTCCTTTTGCTGTTACATATGCTCTGGATTCTGTAATTTCCACTCCAACTCATCTGATGAGATGGGTTTTACTCATGAAAGCTCATGACATAATATATTTGTTAGTCTCTAAGGTGCCACAGGACTGCTCGTTGTTTTTAAAGTTACAGACTAAAATGGCTATCCCCCTGGGACCTTCCAAGAGCCAGTCACCCCAGAGACAGAAAACACCATAATTTTCCCACAGTTTCTGGCCTGAGTATCCACCCAGAAGTCACCCTGCTATCTGTGGAGGAGTACATTCCCTACTTTCTCTGTTGTGCATCAGCCTCTCTACGAGAGGCAGTAAGTAGGCTTAACAAGATGATTGAGAGCCCTACTAAAACCACCCCAAATTGACCTTTAGAAACCATCTCACTTCTTTTCATTGGGTCTGAGTGGACACTACAGCTGACAAATTGGTATTGGATGTTGCCTATGGCTGCACCATTTAACTCACTTCCTTGCTGGGCTGTTCACTTTCCCCTTTCAAGGAACTGTCTCATGAAAACAGATGTAACCTAATTACTTTGTCTATGAACCATAGAAGAGTACCACAGGAGTATAGAGGCAGAAAAGGTTTCTAATCCCCATATTTCCTCACTCTGAACAAAGAGGGTCTTTTTCCTATTCTAGATCTGAGGAGATGAAACAAAAGTATACATCATGTCAATTCAGAATGGTCATATTTGCCTCTATTATTCCATCCTTTTAAGCTCAAAATTGGTTTCTGGTTCTCAGCTGACAGGACATGTAGTTCCTGTGGTTTGGGTAATGGTGATATGAAAATATCTGTGATTCACATTGGGGACTAGTAACTGTCAGTACAAAGTACTGCCTTTTGGGTTCCCTAAGGCACCGAGTCTTTCTGAAAGTCTCGCTGTGGTGGTAATGCATGTGAAGAAGAAGGGCATCCATGTCTACCTGTATTTGGATGATTGGCTGATAAGAGGCAGATCACATCAGTCCTATGCTTTGCCCTCTCTGTTCACCAGGTTGAGCTTCCTGGTGAACTACAAGAAATTGTGTCTCAGTCCTTTGCAGATAAGAGTTCAGGATAGACAGGATAAATTCCCCACCGCAAGGGCTTAGTTGTCTCAAGACTGATCCCTGACTCTGTGGTCATCACTGAATGCATTGATTTTATACTCAGTGCTAATGAGCCCATAATCTTGTCAGATGCCTCTCTTCTACAGTAAAATCAGGGCCTTCTTTATGCCTTCCTACTGATGCCTAGAATAATTGTGGAAGACAGAGGAGATCAGCTGGGACTCATTCTCACAGAGTTCTGTGTCCTCCCCAAGGTGATTTTGGAATTCCATTTGAGTCAGTCAGCTTACCTGAGTTCTTCTGAAAGCAATATTCTAGGCAAGGAGTGAAGAAGCTGCATGCTTTGGACATATTCAAAGCTCTTCAACACCATATTGATAGGACAAAATCTTTCAGATAGTCCTCATGTATTTGTAGCTGGTCTCTACAAATGTCAAGCCACTTAATTCCAAATGCTTTCAAAATGGACAACATGCAGCTTACTTTGCTGACACTAGCTGATGTTCCTCTCCTGCTGACAGGGTTCATTGTATCAGAGCTCCAGTAGCATCCTCAACGTGGTGCCAAATATTAGTGTCCAAAACCTGCAAGTTTATTACAGGAAGCAGTACTCAGCAAGTTTGTTAAGCATTGTGCACTCGGCTTGGCTGCTAGATCAGATGCAAAGTTTGGGTGAACAATACTCCAACCTCTTTTGAACTGATGAGGATGAGACATCTCATGCCCACCATCCTGAAGAGAATACTACCTGTCAGTCTCCTACACTGAGATCCACACTGACGCATATCTAAAGAAAGAATGATTGCTTACCCAACAGTAATTATGGTTCTTTGCGATGTAGTCATTGTGGTTCCACAACTCATCCTCCATCCATTCTTTGAAAATCCTCAGCTAGCACAGCCTTTGAATTGTGAGGGAACAGTGGAAGGGTCAGGGTCACTCTGCCTTTTATGCCCTTTTTATGAGAGTGTAAGCACACATACAGAGCTCTGATGTACACTGCTATTCAAAGAAGATTTTGAGGTTGCACACATTAGGTGAATATGCATCTAGAGCATAATCCACACTCACTACAACATCTCAAAGAGCCACGATTACTGCAGGGTAATTTTTTCCTCCCACTTATTTCCATTTTCAGTAAATTGCTAACATTTCTGAAAAAATATTGCATATGTCAGTTTGCATTACCTGGTTTATGTTTGTTCATAAGAGAAATTCAGTAATATAGAATTTAACACATACTCTTATGCTGTTTTGTTTTTATTTTAGTTAAATCACCATTAGAACTAACTGCACTACATTGTATATTATATATTTGGTTTGTTTTTAAGAACCTTGAATAAGGGTGCTGTATTTCTATCTCTAGATCTGTGGTTTGTCCTCAGATGTTACTAAATCTTTGGATGATGATTTCATATTGCTGATGATTATCATGTTTTGTATGCATTATTTGTAAAATATTTAAAAATTACTAACATTTCAAAATATAATATCCTCGTTTGTATTCTTCAAATTATAAAGTTCATATATCCAGGGCTCTAAGTGAAATTTTGTATTTTTTTAAAGAAAGATTGTATTTCAGCTTTTGGAAAAAAAACCCAAATCCTCAATATGTGTAATTCTTCCTCACTGTAACAGTACAAAAAAGAATAAAAAGATTTTTTTAAAAAAATCTCTACTTTTAGATGTACAGCAAGTTTTCATGGTCCATTGCTTCTTTCACTTGAATAGATTCCGCTTTTCACTTATGATAACAGTTTTAGAGCAATCAAAAGACAAATCTAATTTCCAGTGACTAGAAGTAATTGTTAATGCATGAGAAACTATTATAACTTTATATATGGCCTTCTTTGGGGGTGGAATGCTTGAATTTTGCTTATTGGTATGCTTTGAATGGGAAAAAATCGTTGCATTCTCTGTTTCCCCATTTATCTTTTTCTAGAGAAGTGAATCATTTTTATAATGACTAGATTGTTAAAGAATCTTATAGCAAGAGTACTGTCAGGCTGTAAAAGAATGCTCCTTTGGGAGCAGAACTATATGACTACAGGTACCCACTGGTTATCTACATTAGTTCACTTTTAAATTGTTTGTGTGGTAACTTAGTTTAAACTTTCCAAGGAAACTGTTGAGTTCAAAAGGGCTCATCCATTTCTAGCTGTGATCATTCTGATAACTTAGTAGTTAATGACAGTGCTTAAGAAGCGGCAACTTTTTGCTTTTATTATGTAGCGGTTAGGGATATGATAGTACCTTACAGTTGCTTAACTGGGTCTGCACCAGGCCAACAGTAGATAAAAATGAATGTATGTGGTAAATTTATTTGTACATCAATAATCTTAGATTGTAAATTCTTCAGGATAGTGACAAGATTTTTATGTGTGTCTATTACACAGCAGCTGGCATAAAGGAAGCCCCAAGCGTGATTAGGGCTTCTGGGTATTATAATAGACATATTTAATAGCGATTACAGACTGTGCAGATGTGCAGCCTCTGAAGAACCTATGTTCTTCTGTATGGCTGTCATGGAATTTCCAGAGCTGAAGTCCTCTTAATGTGTTAAAATAAAAATAACTTACCCTAGATGTGTTGGAGGCCCTGGGAAGTCTTGGTCTTTTTCTCATTGTTCATAGCTGTGGTGAACAATCTTCAGTTTAATGGTCCCCTTTTCACTTCTTGAACAAAAGCTGCAATTCAGATTTGTGCTCTGCAAAGTACACAGCTTATTCAGTATGTCTATCTTTCATAGTATCATCCAGCCTGGGAAGAACTCCTGATCAGGTATCAGGAGGCACACTCTCTCATGATGCCATCTGGTGTGTCTTGTGTGCCATAAATATTTGTGGGGGTTGTGGGGAAACTTTGGCCAGGTGGTTGGATTCTGATCTCACTACAGTTGCACATAGTATTACTCCATTAATTTCTTTTCAGTTTTACTCTCAATTTACACAATAGGCGGAGTCAGGCCCAGAAATTCAGTGCCTGTGATAGGTTAGATTTCAGCAGTGAACACACAGAGAGGCAAAATCAAACTGCAAAGTGACCTAGGAAGATTAGAACAGATGGGATGACAGTCAACAAGTGGAGACTCAGGGTTAATAAATGTAAAAAAAAAAAAAAAAAAAAAAAACCAGGAAAAGGGAAGAAATGAAGATACCTAATACAATCTATCCAAGCAACCACACCCTTCACATTAAAGTTTATTTAATCATATCTGATTTAATACTGTCTTAATGTTAATTGTACATGTTTGTGGGATGCAGCACTGTATTTGCCAAAGGGAAAGCATGGAGATTGGTGGGGAGCTGCTCTGTTGCCAGGTGTCCGGTTTTGAACCGGACAGTCTAGTATTTCAGCTTTCTGTCCAGGAAACAAATTGAGAAAATACCGGACATATAAATGTCCAGTATTTTCTAATTAAGTTTTTATTATTATCATGAGTATCAGCACGTAGTTGCATACTGCCTGGCTGGTAGACATGCTCACACTGCATGAGCGTGTCTACCAGCCAGGCAGTACGCAACTACACAGTAGAGAGGAGGAGGGGGGCGGGGCTGGAGTGGGATGGAATCCGCAGGGCCAGATTTGCCTGTGCGCTCCGCCAGGACCGTGCGCGGGACAGCACCCCAGGATCTGTGTGTGCCTGGGTCAGCCCCACTCCCTGCCAGCCGATCCCTCCCCCGCGCTCCGCCCTGGCCAGCCCTGCTCCCTGGCGGCTGGTTCCCCCCCCAGCCAGCCCCTCTCCCCGCAACCCCCTCCCAGCTAGCCCTGCTTCCTGGGGCCAGTTCCCCCCCCCCCCGGCCAGCCCCGCTCCCCCAACCCCACTCCCCCCTGATCCCCTCCTGGCCAGCCCCCCCCCCATCTGAGATCAAGTGTGTCTGGTATTTTTTTTTAAACCATCTGGTAACCCTATCTGTGAGAGCTTTTCTTTTCACTACAGTATATTTGAAAAAATAAGAACAACTGAGTTGGAGAAACATTATGAAGCATAAACATTCATTTGTTTTCAGAATTAGAGCATAAAATAGTAAGGTATCAAGAGTAAACACATTTTGAGCAACTAAAAAAGACCTAGCTTACTGGTACTGGAAGCATCTCATCTTTCCTCTCATGACTAAATTAACCATACTATGGGTCACCTTTTCCCATGCTTCCTTCTAGGTGGCTAACTCACACTGGCAGAGCATGAGAGACATGGCATGGCACCAGAGGGAGATTACAAATGTGGGAATTAGGAGGATAGGCAACAGTAACTTCATCATAAGGAAAATGGGTGCCTGTTTTTGGAGAAATCACCATACTTCCTCTCCTTTCTCCTCTCTAAAAAGTCCTGAACCTGTATTTCAGATGGAATTTTTGTGGGACAAGCAGGCTCACACTGTTTTTGCATATGTGGGTGGGGAAGACACAGATCCATTCTTACCATGTAACTCTTGTCTCCCTCCCTGTTCATGCTATCAACTCCTCTATCAATTCATTGAGGCCTAACCTCCCAACATGAGCTGCCTTAATCCTCTTGGATGCAGTTCTTATTAAATACAGTAAAAAAAAAAGTTAATTCTTCACTTCTAGGATCTATAATTTGTCTTCTGTCTCAGAAAGGAAAAAAAATAGCATTTTTAAAGAAATGTGTTATTTTGCCTTCAGAACGATGTGCAACATCAATTCTCAGCTATTGATGTAATATTTTATCATTTAAAAGGAACAGAACAAATATATTGGTTATAGGAGAAAACTGATCAATTAACATTAGTAAGAATACATTTATAAAGGAACCAATATCATTAATTAGTCTGTATCTGCTTATCTTTTTTATTATACATACATTGCTGTGGGTTTAGTGCTTTAAAGCATCTGCTCAATAGTCCGTTATGATAGCACAAGAATGCTTTTTCGTGAGAGTAATGAAGTAACAGATGCTTCCTGATGACAACTTCTCAATTTGTTTAGGAAACAGTCAGTCAGTCCTGGATTCAGTTTTCCCTTGTAGTGTAGCAGCCATGCAAGCAAATTCTTATGGAGAAACAAGACCTGAGAAATCAAGTGACTGTGTAATTTTTCTAGGAATGACAATCTAGCCAAAAATCTCTATTTAATAACACTTTAATAAAATTAGCATTTTATTCACTGTGCAGATAGATCTTTTTCTTGTAATGAGTATTTAAACAAAATCCATCAATTCAACAACAGAGCTTACTCTCCCTCTTTTTATTTATACTTCCAAGAATATTTTTGGAGCAATGGTATGACCTATCAATGCTGAAGAGTAAATTATTTATGTTGCATTGTAGCTGTCATAATACCATAGTACATAAAGTATTAACAGCTCAAAGGGTGCAGGATCACAGTGTATATAGAGAGGAAAGGAACCAATTAAAAGTAAAAATTATAAAAAACCCTAAAGGCATTACATGTCTTATGTGAAAATAACTTGAGTTTTATTTTTATATATTAGTTAAGCCTTCTATTGTTTATGATTCTGCTAGTGATTATGCAAAAAAAAAACGATGGCCATTGTTTAAAAAGACCTCAGACTTACCTTCTGTTGGACCAACCTAATATTGTCTTAGTCTTTGTGAGTTCTATTCAATCATGGACAACCAGCTCATTTTATTCTAGAACAGTACTTTAGCAAATGCTCAACTCACCTGCTAAAGAGACACTGTCAGTACTTATAGGCTCCAGAATTTACTTTCCCAGGTTAAATTCCATGAATCATCCTTATGGAGACTGTAAAGTACAGGATTACACATCAGAATTGTATCTTTTTATGTAACATGTCCTGCCACTGCTGTTTACCAAAACGAAAAGGGATTAGAAATAGATGTAAGAAGGATTCAGGTGTCCATGAATGTATACAGACAAGTACAGTGCTTCTACTTGTCACTATATATATGGTATACAAAAAGAGCTGAATATCAAAAACTATATTTTGAATTATAAAAGCTTTGTTTACTAGACCAAATTCCATCTTGTTACAGGGCAGAGAAGGGAGATTTTTTTTGTCTTTCATAAGCTTTTGAATGCCCTGTTTCAGACATAACCCAAAGTACCATTTAAAAGCGAAAAGACAGGGTAATACATAATGACAAAGTTCATGAGTGGAAATGCTTAACCTCCAGCTCCCTAAAACACCAGGACAAGGCTGCTTGTACAACCTGCTCTTTCTTGTTCCTAACCGTCTCCAGAGCTGTACTGAGTCTGGGGATGCTACTGATGGATGAAATAGCTCTGTCTCTTGAGAAGCAGGATCTTTAGAGAGGTAGCTCATAATCAAACTTCCCTCCAGTAGTACCAGGGGTTCTCAAGGGAGATTTTTTTGTAGTCTGTCTCCTCCCTCTTGAGGAACTGGGTTATCAGGAAGAGCTCCTGACTCCTCCACTGGTCTATTCCCTAATCCAGTTCATCACCAGAAAATTATGGTTTCTCTTCAGAAGTTGCTCAAAGCCTGAACTCCCTGCAATCCCCAGAAGCAGAATTTTTAATGACAGACTGTTCATTTCTTAAACTACAACTTCCAAGTTAGCGCTATGTTTATGAGCCCTGTCTTGCAGAACTCAGATTGTGGAACATAGCTTTTTTGTAAATATATTACTTATTTCTCCATGTGCTTTTGGGCAAAAGAGAGCGTGACTTTTTAAAATCTAGTTTAAAAAATCGTTCTGAATTAAAAATCACTATGAGGTTAAATGACTAAAGTGGTGTGAGTTATTTTTCACTCACACGGGGCTATGGAATAATGATATTTAAAAACTTATATCAGCATTGGAACTATCATTGGTATTATACTGCACTGCCAATAAAAAGTGACTCAGCAAGTACTTCACTATATGTCATACTTACGCAGTGTTGTTTCAGAGCAAGGTTATCTAATGGCCAAAAAATAATATAAAAATGCACCAAACATGAATATTTTCACAAGTTTTGCTTTAAGAAGAGATTTTATTAAGACATGCAATTTGAGGCTGGGTTCAGATCTGAATCCAAAGGGCCTCTAAGTTTAAGGGGATTTGGGCTGATTCCTTACTGCTGTTCTTCATTTCCTTTTTCCCCCCCCAATTATTCTTGGCACCAAAAGCACTATCCCAGAAGATATATCTAGTTTAAAGAACTATCAGTTTACTAGGCAAATGTAATGCCAACCTTTCTTCCACAAAAGATCTTTTACATAGTATTAGCTCCCAGTATTGTATCTGATCTGGGATCGCTGTAAAGGGAAGGGGGAAAGTGTGTGTCTTTATTACATGTGACCTGGATAAGCATACAGATCTGTATCTGGTATGATTTTTAAGTATCTTAATTCAATTTTTAAAATTATGTTTATTTCCAACTCCACTAGTATGTGGCTATCCAAAATCTGGGACCGCTAGTCACCATCTTGTACACTTGTTCATCAGCAACCCCTGATTGTCTAAAATATTATTTGGATGAAATCAATGTACACAAGCTTTCCAAAAAAAGAGTATGCGCTCTATGGTTATTCTCATGGTTGGTCCTTATGGTTATTCTTATGGTTTGCCAGTTCTTGCATCTCCCTCATGAATTGATTCATGGCAGAGAAAGCATGAAGTTAAGGATCTAAGAAAAATACAAAATAGCTCTAACTCCTATATTTTGTAATAACTTGAGGGTTAAAAATGCTGGTTTCAGTCTTTAGCAATTTGCTTGGGCAAAGACCTAAATGTTCACATTGGTTGGTACCAGTGCACACACAAAATCCATATTTGTGCATGTACACCTACCCTTTGGGGACATATAGTTATTCAGTTTGTATATGCAAATTAAGAGTTTTGAAGGCTCAACAAGTGCACATATATTTTGTGGATATACGCAGTTATGTCTTCATGGAAAATTTGTTTCGGTATATCTAATTAGCTTATTTAAAGTGGTTAAAAAGTTAATGGTCTAATTTTCAGAGTGGTAAACTTCCTCAATTGGTTATAAAGTCAAGCAGAACTAGGGGTGCTCAGGACCTTTTGAAAACTGTCTTATGTTCATACATTGGTTAAAACAAGGTAAAAAAATTAAATTGGTAATTGGGGATTCTGGGAATGTATCAGAATGCCTCTACTAAAAAAACCAGAAGAAGTGAAGTCTAATCTATAGTTGAAGTTGAATTTAGCAGCATATAGTAAGAGGGGGGAAAATTGTCTGAACTTCAGAAGTGTTATTAACCAACACAACCTCTTGAGAAAAGCTCTTATTAAATATAACTTGAGATTTTCTTCATAAAATAAATGATCCTTTGGAAAGTAAAAACTTAAACAGCCATATTGGGTCATACCAAAAATCCACCTATCCTAGTATCCTGTTTTCAGACAGTGGCCAATGCCAGGTGCATTCAGAGGGAGTGAACAGAACAGGTAATCATCAAGTAATCCACCCCCCATTGCCCATTCCTTGCTTCTGGCAAAGCAGAGGCTAGGGACATTATTCCTACCCATCTTGGCTAATGGCCACTGATGGACCTATCTTCCATTAATTTATCTAGTTCCTTTTTGAACCCTGTTACATACAGTCTTAGGGTGTGTCTACACTGCAGGGCTTAACTTGAAATAAGCTAAGCAAATTGAGCTACTTAAATTGCATATCTTATTTCGAAATAGCTTATTTCAAAATAGGGAGTGTCTACACACCACTTATTTAGAAGTAGAGCACTCTTCCTCCAACTTCCCTTATTCCTCGTACAATGAGGGTTACAGAAGTCGGAGTAAGAAGTCCTCCAGCTTGACAGCATTTTGACACTACTTGGAAATAACTGCCTGCTGTGTAGACGTGGACTAAGTTATTTTGGAATAGGGCTAGTTATTTTGAAATAGTGTTGCAATGTAGATGTACCCCTAGACTTCACAATATCCTTTGGCAAAGAATTCCGCAGGTTGACTGTGCATTGTGTGTAGAAATACTTCTTTTTGTTAAACCTGCAGATTCTTTGGGGATCTGTTATAACTTCATCTTCAGTTGGTAGGATATTCTTCAACAGTAGCAGGTTATGAAGGGAGTAGCTGCTGTAGCTAACATAGTGCTAAAAAGTATTATGATAAACATTTTCCAGAGTTGCTTGTTTGTATGATTCTTTGTCTCCCAAAAGCAATCTGGATTGATTAAGGTCACAGTCTTTCAAAGGCTTTCAGATGGATTTAACTATGTCTGTGCTCCTCACAGTGTGTGAATTGAAGCATGTAGGTAAATCTTTACAACATTGCGGCATTCGTATTTTTCTTTCTAGTCTTACTATTATTTTCTTAGTAGTCAATTGATGAGTGTTCAGTAAGATCTTATATTTATTAAATTAATTACTATAATGGTAATACTTATTTTCTCCTCACTGTAAGCCCACAATTTATTAAAGTACTGTATTAATGTTTGTTGTTTTAGGAAGCCCTGGATGATTCTCAAGTAGCTGGAGTCTCTGCAACATCAGAAGTGATTCGCTATGAGTATCATGTCTTGTATTCTAGTAGCTACCAAGTACCTGTGCTTTATTTTAGGGCATGCTTTTTAGGTAAGACTTGTTATACATTAAACTCATTGTAAAATAAAAAATATGCAGGGATGAAGTGGAATCTTTGAAACACAGCTTTTTGTACTCCACTGTCAGTACAATGATCACGTTTAATATTAAAAGATATGAGATGGGGGTGTTAACTAGTAAATTTTCTGATACTCCAGACACTGTGAGCCTCAGGACCTTGGAGTAGATGATATCATCTCAGCCTGAAGAAGTCTGATCTTTAGACTCCTGGCATCATGCCCATGGTTGACGAAACCTGCTGGCCATTTTTCTTTTTGATTTCTTTAAATGAACACACAGACTTAAAGCTACAGCATCAAATTCAGGCATGCATACTGCAGTAACTTTAGCTGAGTTGCACCTGTTTATTTCAGAGCTGAATTTGATCCACAATGATTAGGTCAAAATTTACATTTAAAACAGTCTGTATGTTGTCTTTCTAATTGAAACAGCTTTTAAAAAATACCAAATATTGAACATAAAATCAACTTGCACTAAAAGAAATAGTTTTAAAACATTGCTGAAAATGACTGAAATCAATAAAATAGTTTATTTTCTCCCTAATGTATACATCTTGTCACCCTTTGCCCAGTTGCTACTACCCTATGATTTCACTCTCTTTCCTGTCATGAAAGTGGAACACACTACCGCCCTTCAGGGCCACTATTAGTCACGCTTATTTAATCAACAAGCATAGAGTGATCATACTGCAGCACTGTCTATGCTCCTCTCCTCTTCCCAAAGACAATGCACTTGGAATTGAGGAGTTGAAATCTTAAGGTAATTTTTGAACTTGGTTTCCCACATGGCAGCATGAGTAGATTATGTGTTTTGAATGATCCCTGAATTTTATCTTGAAGATACCTGAATATTGCCAATGATATTTTTCGTTTTAATTAAAAAGTTGCTTAAGCTGCTTTTAATGTGTTTGTTAGAATTAATCACTCATGACCTTATATTTTTAATCACTTCTAATTTTGCAGTGTTAGTGTTTTAACAAGCACATTAGATTTAAAATTGAAAATCAAATTCTCAGACTCACTGGGGAAAAGATTTTTAGTTTGAGGTGCAGTTTCTAAGAACTAATAATTTGGGGTAAATGCTCAACTTGTGAAGTGGGGATACAGTTCAGTTTCTGTAACCACCACCACCAGATCACAAATTCTCACACATTTTATGTTGCAAATTCATTCTGAGGATTGTTACAAGCATTTACAAATGTTCAGTAATCTGTCATTAAACTTCTTGTGCAAGCACCAAGATAAAGGAACTCTTGCTAGTCAGTAACTTTTGCTGTCTTGAAATAACATACTAAGAGGCTGATTAATTTATTTGTGGTGCTGAAAAATGTCATCTTCTTGGTTTTAGTTAATTAACAGTATATCTTTTCTATGCAAGAGAATGGTGATGCTGCAGGTAGACTAAACAGTATTTCTATAATACTGTACTTTCATATAATTAGTATTCAATATAAGCAGTTAATCACCAGAGAAGAGCTCCCAGAGACAAAACAAGTTGTTTAGCTTGTCAGCATCAGGGAATCGGAGGTGTTGAAACATGACTCCTTATAGCTGGAAGTGGATATTACAGAAGCTGGTGGATGAGCTAATGCACAATCTTAGTACAATGTGCCAACAGCTCCCCTTGCAGTACAGAACTGTAATTGTTCCTACAAGTATAATTATGTTTTTAACACTCTTCTTGGGAATCTTTCACAGTGGAAAATTATGGGTTTTTTGAGAATTTTGGAGTCATTTGGAGTCTCTTTATATCCTTATTAACATTTTTCATTTGATGTCTGGCGTGAGAGTAGGATACAGACACTAGCATCCAACTCTTTTTTTCCAGGAGCATATTCAATTAGTACTAAATCTGTTATTTTCATTCTGTATAACACAGTTGTCTAGATATTGGAAATCCTTCCTTTGATACAAATTATCTACTTTCTGCCTGCGTAGTGCTATCCAAAATCCCAAACATGGTGTTTTTCAGAATCTATAGATCACTATGTATGTCAGACATCTGAGTAAGCTTTCTCTTTTGCTTTGCCTTGCTCTCACCTGAAAACAAGCCCAGGAAATGTTCTGATATTTTTGCCTTTTCATCACAATGTTACTATTCTTTCCTCGATAGCCCTTTGCCCCTTTTTCTTCTGACAGTCACTATTGTTCAGTTCTTCCATTTGCTGAGTAGGTGGGAGAACACCCCACACTCAGACATACATCACCGGCACTGTGTAAATTGTTGTTATTGCACATAGATTAGGTGGTGGGTGGAGTTCTCTCTCTCTCTTTCTCTTTCTCTCTCTGTGTTGGAAATATTTAGGAAATTCCTTGTGTCAGAATCATTGTTAGAAAATTATTCTCTCTCCTCTGTGGTTCCCCAGGATCTTTCATTTCTCCCTTTTTTGATATAATACAACTCACATATCCTGCATTGCTAGGATTCTCTGGAGTAGTTGGGCTGTGCATGGTTTCCGTTCAAGCCTGTTTGTATCTCCCTTTACATTGATGAGGGTGGGTTGCAAGAGATAAATGTGAGATGTAACCCATCCACGGACTTTGATCATTATGCTCACACAGCAAAGGATAAACTGGAATCCTAAACTCAGATTCCACACTGCAATGTTTTAAGATATGCTTAGATCTGTAGGCCAGCCTAGGAAATTTTAATTTTTCTGTTCAACCAAACTAAATAGCTTTTACAATATTCAAGAACACTTCCTCACATTGTGTTATAAAAATGACTGGTGCCAGCACACCCAAGTCTATACCTTACTAGGCAGACTATTAAAAAAAACTGTTCTAGAACATTAAATCCTTCATTTCTCCTATTCTATAAAATTCCATCTAGAAGTGAGTTAGCCAGTCAGTCTGTAGATACACCAGTAAGGAAAAAAGGCTCCCAAGAAATTGCTGCTGGTACTTTTCCACTTAAATCCTCCACTATTCTCATATGGCAACTTTGAGTGCCTTATGGTCAGTGGCAGCATCTTTGTCTGGCTTTAACTCACATATGAATGAGCTGCAGGTGTTAATAAGGCCTCCCTTCAGTGTGTTCTATGGAGTCAAAGTTGTTCTGTATTTTCATCCAAATTTTATACCTATCTGAAACTGACTCTGTCTCTTGGAATTCTTCCTGAAATCTCTTCCTCATCCAAATTAAACTCCACATCAGAAGGACTTTGAAGGTGCATTTGCATAGAATAAAAACATTTAGGGAAGAGATCTAGACTTTTTGTAGCATTTGAGGGTCAATGTACCTTTATGCCTTAGTGAGGACAAAACACATCATCTGCAAATAATGACTAAATGTAATGCCTAATAGGGATGTAAGCGACTGGTCGACTACCAGTAAGCATAGGCTTATTGGATAGTTGAGTCATTACTCAGCTAAACGCTTCCTCCCCCCCTTGCTGCCTCTTAAAAGCTGGTTCCCCCCAGTACTGTCTCCACTCAAGGCAGGACTAAGTATTATCTAGACCACCTGAACAGGTGTTTGTCTAATCTACTCTTAAAAACCTCTAAGGATGGAGATTGTACAGCCTCCCTAGGCAAGTTTTTCCTAATGTCCAACCTAAACTGCCTTTGCAGCAATTTAAGCTTGGTGCTGGCTTTGGGCTGGAGTGTAAATACTCAGGGCACTGAATACCGCTCAGGGTAGTGAGCCTCCTGAGACAACACACATCGGTTCCACGAACAGGGTCTTGTTCTCTGGCTCTCTGAGAGACAACTTAGCCATGATGCTTCTGGTGCCAAGTGTGAGGTCAAACTAAGCCAAACAAGAAAACAAAACTTTAATTAGAAGTGTAATAAATTAAAACCCTTAATTAACTAAATTACAAGGAAAAAATACATGACAGAAACTTGGGAGAACCCCAGTACAGCTCTCTGGGAATGGAGCCAAGATTTTTACACCTGCAGCAACTTTTCTGTAGAAAGGAAGAAGCTGTAGCAGTTGGAACTGCACAGTGCTTACATTGTCTTGTTTCTAAACGTTCAGTGCCAAGAAGGGGGGCTCGCTATTGCTTTCTGGGTGTTCCTGAATCTTGGCGTCTTAGAACGTATAATCCCAATTCTCAACAAAATTTGATTATACCCATTTCACAGAGAAGTAAAATGTGAAGATGTGAGGCTCTGATTAATAAGGCCTCCATCTTTTTTTTTTTTTTTTTTTTTTTTTTTAAGAAGCTTGGTACCAATTGCTGCTGCTTGTGTCTATCTAGATTCACTTACCTGGTCTGGTAAATTGATTTGTCCATGAATTAGTGGCAGTAATGCGTAGTATTCAGGAGTTCCTCACTCCCACCTCTTCCCCCCCTTCCTCTTTAGACTGTGCTAAATCAAACATTTCCTGTTTGGGTATTTCTCAAAATAACTTTCCCATCATTCTTTGTGTAGGTGTCAAAGTCCGTATTCAGAGTCTCCCCTATTGTGGATGTATTGGTTAGTGCTTCTTTAGCAGTAACTCTCAGGTGCTCTAGATTATGAACTAAAATAAACTACAAATTTCCACTTGTAGTCAACATACTCTGCTCAAACCAAAGGAGGTGGAGCTGCACAAAATGTGTCTGCAGTGGCAGGGGTGGGAAGGTGAATGTATGCTGGATGAACCTGAGGCCAGAAATGGGGTCATCACCTTCTCTCCCCTCCACTTTCCTGTGCTTGCTGCTCCAGCTGCCATCATCTCCTTTTTATGGCTGCACCTTCCCTGCTCCGATTCAGCATGAGGCATGGGGACAGAAGAGGTAAAGCTGTCACACTGTCCCTTGTAGTTATCAGCAACAGTTACAGGCTACTCTTGCTGCCTAGTTGACTGTGTGAGATCTAGCTGGGCTGCAGGAATTTGTGGTAAGGTTGCTAAATGTATGATTGTTGTCAGTCATAGGGTCTAGGGAACTTGAAGAGCAGGGTAGGAGCTTAAGGGGAAAATAATGGCTAGCTGCAGCTATGCCATCTTTATCAGTTCCCAGACAAACTACATTAAAATTGAGTTAAGGGTAAGAGTAATTTAGAATAAAATATGTTCGAGAGAGTGTAATTGTTACAAACAATTCAGGAAATTTAGAGTTAAGGTTAAGTATAAATCAAAATATACTAAAGTACAGAAATGCACGGGTTGGTTATTGAAATAGCCTCCATGCTGCCCTGTAGAGAAGGTATGAAACAACCCTATATATTTATGATTAAGATATTTTAGTGTTTGTTGTCCAGAATAAACTCAGTTTTTGAAAATAAAAATTTAGAATTCATGGTAATTTTTACATTATTCTTCATTATTGAAAGTTTTTATTTCTACGTGTCCACTATCTCCTTTTATCAGGGACTGAAGCCATAGGCTTCCCTCAGTTTAGATGTTCACTTTCAAAAGAGCTGCTGCCTCCTAATGTTCCCAGTGGCAATTCAGATGAACTGGGGAAGACAGTGGCCCTGTATGCTGTCAGTAGGCAGAGAAGAATACAGTAAGTGAAGGGTAATGGAGGAAGTGGCCATCTGAGCCCAAGGGCAGCCTCTGGCTTCAGTTCCAGCAATAGGAGATGGCAGCCATTTGAAAGACTACATTTCTTGGTTGGAATTCTCTGAAGTAGAATGTTATTCTTTAATCTCTGCTAAAGAAGAAACTTTCTGTTAGGTAGAATAATGACAAAGTATGACCATTAATCCTACAAAATATTCTTCAGAGGTAGTCTGTTCACAAGACTTCAGTGAGTTAATTATGCGGGAAGTTTGAAGAGCCTATTTTTTTCATCACTGAGATCTTTTGAGCCAAAGCATGTCTGACATTTGCTGCTAAATTTTTAAAGGACACATTTTAAAATTAATTTTAATTCAATTTAAGATAATAGATTTGTAATTTCTTAGAAAATTCATTCTATAACTCAAAGAATAAGTGCTGTAGTTTTGGGAGAATATGCTATATTTTTATACATAAAGTGGTTGGATTCCTGCTTTAAGTTCAAAACTCAGCTCATTCTTGGCTATGGATATTTGACCAGTGCCTCCATAATACTAAAGTGGAGTAAATCCATTTAGAATCAGAGTAATCTATTCAGTGATTTTTTTGGATCTCAAGGAGCTCAGGTATTATAAATCACAGATACCACGATGGGAGTACAATGTAGAAACCTAGATGTGCTTTAAAGTCTTGTATTAGAATGTCACAAATCTATGATATCCTGGATCAGGAGTTTGTAAACTTCATTTTACCACAACCCCCTTCTGACAAAAAAATTACTATGTGATCACAGGAAGGGGGAACTGAAGGTTGAGTCTTCCCAAGCTCTGCCACCCTGGGCAAGAAGAGACCAAAGTTGTAGCCCAGTAGTTTCAGTCCCAGGCAGGTGGCTTGTAACTTGAGCCCTGCCATCCACACCCTTTGGACAGAGAGGCTTTGGCTTTGGCCCTGGGTCCCAGAAAGTCTAAACTTTCCCTATGATCTGGGTCCCAACCCACAGTTTGAGAATGACTGTCCTAAATTTTGCATTTGTGCCTTCAATTTGTCTGAAAAATGAGGAAAATAAGTTGCCATGTAGCCTTACACTAGATGCCTAGAGGATGTGATTTAAGAGAATACATTAATCTTTCCAAAGTTACAACAGATTTAAGAAGCATAAATTAACAAACTTCTCCTTAATGTCAACTGTTGACCATGATGATTAATTGACTAATGATCTGTCATCACAACACAGACACATGTTTCAAAGTATAGCTTGGATATTGTTAGCTCACTGAATGCTTAATTTGTCACATGTTTTGATGCTACTGAAGTACATTGCTTATGTCAGGACAGAACTTTCCGCAGTTTTCTACATAAGATAAGATAAAACGGAGGCTCTACGTAGCAGGTTTTTAACTTGTACCTAAATATGACACTCAAATGTTAATTGGATGAATAAATCCTGTGCATTTTACAGACCTGAAAATCTCAATGGATTAGCTCTATTTATTAGAGGAAAATGGTTTTCTGACACCTGATAAATGCCAAGATGAAGCTGCTTATTGGAAATAGATCAAAATACTCTGTTGCTATTTGTCAAAAACAAATATTGAGACAAAATACTGACATGCTTGTTTTTGAAGTGGTTGACACTAATCTTCTGTAATAATTCTATTTTAACACCATGGGTAATATCTAGCTCATAACAGTAAATAATGTATGAATATAGTGGGGAAAAAAGTCTGTAGAACACTAAAAAGCATGAACTTTTTGGCTATAGATAGAATTTTGTTTCTCAGTCATGATTTATTTTTATTTGTGAAATATTTGATAATAAAAATATTTTGCATTTTTATCATTTGTCCAAGGAGTTCAACTGTATAAAACATAAGATAGTGTTGCAGCTCCCTTATTATGTGTTAGCAAAATTATTCTGTCCATTTTACATGTAGGGAAGTTGAGCAGCAGAGACTTTAAGGCTATTTTTAAGTGCATACACTGTTTGAGCTGTGCTACTTGGGAATTACTAACACAGAATTTGACCAGTTTTATTTTTTTGATTTGATTGTCAAATTATCTGTTTTGATTATCAAATTATCGATATTTTTCAGGTTTTACATGAAGCAATCTATATATTTAATACAAGATCATAGAGTATCTCGTGTCTTTTTACAGATGGAAGATCTTTAACTCTGGATGAAATTTGGGAAGGTGTTCATGAATGCTACCGGGCTCGTCTACTGGAGGGGCCTTGGGACACCATTACACAACAGGTTAGATATTACTATTCTTTTATACTATGGAATTTATTTACCAAGCGAATAGTTGACATTAGAGTCACCTATTAAAATATAAGAGGTTTTGTGTCTATTGTGCAGTGATTCACTAATTACGTTATCAAGAAGACCAAAGTGTAACTTTCAATTTAAAATAAACTAATAATTTGTAAAATTGAAGGACAAAGTTAGTTTGTCAGTCAAATTATTTGTTACGGCTGACTAATGAGTTTAAAAGTCAGTATTAATGATGTCCATGTTTTAAAAGAAAAAGTGCTCAATAAAATACTTGTGACTTGTTTTATTATCCTCTACTAAAGGATAGGTGATCAAATTGCCTATCTTTAAAATGGTTTTAAAAGTCATGAGAATTAGTATTAGTATTCCAGTGCAATTATGGTATATTCTCAAGAATCCAATAGTTGCTTTCTAGAAAATGGTCTAGATTTGGCATGACAAGGATGAAACTTGTGGTAAGGACTCGGGAGGTCTGGATTCAGTTATGGGGTTTGCAACCAGCCTCCTGTATGACCTTGGACATGCTATTAAGTGTCTGTATTATTGGAGAAACTCCATGTCTCAGTTCCCCACGGTAGAATTAGGATAATACCGTTTGCTTCCTCCTCCCCACCTCGACCCCAGACTTTTGTCTCTCTTGTCTATTAATGTGTAAGCTCTTCAGGGCAAGGACTCTCTCTTACTCTATGTTTGTACAGTGCCTAGCTCAGTGAGGCCCTGATCTCAGCTGGGGCCTCTAGATGCTATCATAATACACCATACAGAATCATATTGATAAAAGATGCTCAGTCATGGCAATTTGAGTTTGCACAATCACAAACTATTATTACTCTTTGTAGTACAGCAGAGCCTAGAGACCCCAACTGAAATTGCATGTATGCTTTTTGTTGTGCACTTCTAGGCATTGCTTGTGAGTTTCCAGAATACAACTGTTGTTATTAGGTAGCTGTAGTCAATGTATTACTTAGACTGACCTGTGTCTTGTAGACTGAGGATGAGCAAATCACTATATAATAATAAAATAATGAAATCTGGTAGTAGCAGATAAATTGACTTTCTCCAGTGGATATCATGGTTCAAATTGTATATTCTCCTAATTTAAGTCTAGATATTGACTAGTTCTGCATTGGGCAAGAACAGTGCAATTCACCTTCACTTCACTCATGCATATTTGAGTGAGCTAGGATCAGTCTAAGTCCTTGCATTCCCAGTGCACAAGGACCTGAGACTCTAATGCTAGCAACGGTGCTAGGAACCCCTTAGGGCTAGGAGAGGAACATACCCTACACCCTCTGTACTTTCCAACAGAGCTGCCCTGGCATGTAGAATGAGTGCATGTTAAAACCTGTAAAACAGTGTAGCAGAAGCCTCTGCTGTGTGCACTCCATAAGCAATGTGCCTTCTTAGTTGCTGCACCTCTACATCTCTCCTATCCATGGGATGTGGCTTAAAGCCACAAATCAAACTATTTTTGTGAAAAGTACTGTGTGTGTCACACCTATGGCTGTATTGGAGGAGTAAATCAAAATACAAATGTTTCTGAGAGTAAAGGAAGTTTCAGTGACAGAACATCTGCCTACTGTGTAAAATTAGAATAGTGGAAGCCAAAAGAAAACGATGAAATAAAACTGCCCATAGATACATAACCAAAATGGGAGTGCATGAGACACACACATACACAGAAGCTCGTGGTAACAGGCATTTGGCTGGTAAAATGTGTTTTTCACTGAAACTATTGTGTTTGTGGCACCTCTCTAGTAATAATACACCACATCTTAGTCCAATATCAAGAATAAATTTAAATAGCAGGGAAACCCGTTTTGCAAAACAGAGACAGTTATAGCAGCAAAATATTAATTGAATATAATACTAAGCTGATTTCCTATGAAATAGAGAAATTACAGAATTGGTTTAACTCTCTCTCAGGAATAATGTAGACTATGGGCCTCAGGCTGATGGCTCAAGGCAATTCAGACATCAGTTTGATACAGGGATTGCTGACAATTAGGGGCTAAGCCCCACCAATAATTCCACTAATAATGTGGATACACATTTTAATAGTTTTATACTAAATTAATTTTCTGTGAAATATGTTCTCCCTAAGGCTGAGTTTGCCACTTGTTAAAAACTGGAATTCCATTGAAATCAGCATGGTTGCACCACTTCAAAGCTGTTATGAATTTGGTGCAAAGTCTCCAAATGCAACCTTGTTGGGAAATGGGGTGAGGATCCTGCTGAGTCCCTCCTTTCTGTGTATAGCTATGAGTGAGAGCCCCAGAAATAGCAGATTCCTATGTGCAGTAACATTAAATTTAGATTAATCCAGAGAGAAAATGAGTGCTGGGGACTCATTAATACATGATCCAACTTCATTTGGTCTGATTGAAAAACAACAATGAGGCATCCGGGAATTAGGGTGTGTCTGTGTAGGGGGGTCTTTTTTAGAGCTGAGTGAGGTGGAGGGGAAGAAATTAGTGCAGTTTGTGGTGTTGCCAATACTGTCATATATTTTTGATTCTAGCTACCACTTATGTAAAAATGTATTTCCCCATTTAAAACTGGGAGATAGGTATGCCAAACCAAATATAGAAACTACCATAAATAAGACTATATACACTAAGGAATTATAGAAAGTAATAAATATACTAAGCCAATTGCCTGCCACTCTTAGAACAAACCAGGAGCTAGGGCTACAAGAAAGTGTTTGTTGGATCTGAGGGTTGAACACACATGTACCTGTCTGCATATGTGAACTGAGGCACGTGATCATATGAGGTAGCTTTAATCAGTTTGGGACATAGGTCAGTTGGTAGAAGTCATTTGCTATCTCACCAAATCAGGGAGATTAGAGAGGCCATAAAAATAAAAAGCTCAGTAATAATGGGGGATTTAAAATGTACCCAGTCAATATGGGAACATGTCACCTCAGGACAGGATGCAGAGAGAAACGTTCTTGACACCTTTAATGACTGCATTTTGGAGCAACTGGTTCTGGAATTCACAAGAGGAGAGGCAGTTCTTGATTTAGTCCTAAGTAGAGTGGAGGATCTGGTCCCAGAAGTGACTTTAGCTGGACCATTTGGAAATAATGACTATAATATAATTAAATTTAACATCCCTATGGTGGGAAAAACACCACAGCAGCCTAAATGCTATGGCATTTAATTTCAGAAAGGAGAACTACACAAAAATGAGGAGGTTCGTTAAACATATATTAAAAGGTACAGTGCCAAAACTAAAATCCTGCAAGTGGCATGGAAACTTTTCAAAGACACTATAACAGAGGCTCAACTTAAATGTATAACACAAATTAAAAAACACGGTAAGAGAACCAAAAAAAGTGCCACTGTGGCTTAGCAACCAAGTAAAAGAAGCAGTAAGAGATAAAAAGGCATTGTTTAAAAAGTGGAAGTAAATTCTGGCAAGGAAAATAGAAAGAAGCATAAATTCTGTCAAATGAAGTGTAAAAATATAATTAGGAAGGCCAAAAAGGAATCTGAAGAACAGCTAACCAAAACCTCAAAAAGTAATAGCAATTTTTTTAAAGTTCATTGGAAGCAAGATGCCTGTTAAACAACCAGTGGGTCCATGGGATGATCTAGATGCTGAAGGAGCACTCAAGGATGATAAGGTAATTGTGGAGAAACTAAATTAATCCTTTGCTTCAGTCTTCGCCGCTGAGGATGTTAGGAAGATTCCAAACCCTGAGCCGTTCTTGTTAAGTGACAAATCTGAGGAATTCTCCCAGACTGAGATATCACTAGAGTAGGTTGTGGAAAAAATTGATAAACTTAACAATAGCAAGTCACCAGGACTAGATGGCATTCACCCAAATGTTCTGAAAGAACTCAAATGTGAAATTGTGGAACTGTTAACTGTGATTTGGAACCTATCCTTTAAATTGGCTTCCATACCGAATGACTGAAAGATAGCTGAAGTGACACCAATATTTAAAAAAGGCTCTAGAGGTGATCCTGGAAATAACAGACTGGTAAGCCTAACATCAGAACTGGGCAAATTTTGAAAGTATAGTAAAGAATAAAATTGTCAGACACATTGATGAACATAAATTTGTTGGGGGAAAAGTCAGCATGGTTTTTGTAAAGGGAAATCATGCCTTACTAATTTACTAGAATTCTTTGAGGAGGTCAACAAGCATCTGGACACGGGGGATCCAATGGATATAGTGTATTTAGATTTTCAGAAAGCCTGTAACGAGATTCCTCACCAAAGGCTCTTAAGTAAAGGAAGCTGTCATGGGATAAGAGGGAAGGTCCTCTCATGGATTGATAACTGGCTAAAAAGTAGGAAACAAAGGATAGGAATAACTGGTAAGTTTTCAGAAGGGAGAGAGGTAACTAGTGGTGTCCCGCAGGGGTCTGTACTGGGACCAATCCTATTCAACATATTCATAAATGATGTGGTGAAAGGGGTAAACAGTGAGGTGGCAAAATTTGCTGTTGATATTAAATTGCTCAACTTATTAAGAACAAAGCAGACTGTGAAAAGCTTCAGATGGATCTCACAAAACTAAGTGGTTGGGCAACAAAATGGCACATGAATTTTAATGTTGATAAATGCAAAGTAATGCACACTGGAAAAAATAATCCCAACTACACATATAAAATGATGGGGACTAATTTAGCTATCACTGCTCAAGAGAGAAATTTGGAGTCATTGTGGATAGTTCTCTGAAAACATCCACTCAATGTGCAGCGGCAGTAAAAAAAAAAGCAAACAGAATATTAGGCATCATTAAAAAAGGGATAGAGAATAAGACAGAGAATATCTTATTGCCTCTATATAAAACCATGGTACGCCCACATCTTGAATACTGCGTACAGATATGGTTGCCTCATCTCAAAAAAGATATATTGGCATTGGAAAAAGTTCAGAAAAAGGCAACAAAAATGATTAGGGGTTTGGAACGGGTCCCAGATGAAGATTAAAAAGACTGGGACTTTTCATCTTAGAAAAGAGAAGACTAAGAGGTGTGGGGATATGATAGCGGTCTAATAAAATCATGACCGGTATGGAGAAAGTGAATAAGGAAAAGTTATTTACTTGTTCCCATAACACAGGGGTGGGCAATAATTTTTGACAGGCAGCCACTCCCAAGTTTTTGGAAAGTGGTCAAGGGCCGCACTCTTCCATGATATTAATGGAGATGTGGGATCTGGAATGGAGGTTTGGTGCAGAAAGGATTTTGGGGTAAGAGATTGGGGTGCGGGAAGGAGACTGGAGTATAGGAGGGAGTTGGGATGAAGCAGGCAGTTGTGACCTAGGGCAAGGGACTAGAGTGCAGGGGTTTGGGATGTAACCTAGGGTAGGAGGGGATTGTGATCTGGGGCAGGAGACTGGGGTGCCACATCTGGGAGGGGGTATGGGTATAAGAGGGGGACAGAGGGTTTGGGTATGTTGTGGGTGGGGGGTGGGGGCAGAGAGTTGGGGCACAGAGAGTTGGGGCAGGAAAGGGCTTCTGTGCCAGAAGCAGGCTGTGCCCAAGAGACGTACTTGTTAGCTGCCAAACTAGCCTGCCTGCAGAGCTTAAAATCTTTCCTAGCCAGCCTGCCTGCTTGGACATGTGCTTCATGAATAACTGAGCCCAGGAGAGGGGGCATGATTCTTCTTAGCTGCCTGTTATTCTAACAAGCAGCTCCCATTGCCTGGTTTCTGCCAGAAACCGGCCAATGGGAATGTTCTGGGGGTAGGGCAGCTCCTAAAACTTCCTCCCTCCCCACCAGTTTTAAAACAGAAACAGAGCCCTGCAACCACATTTCTGCATGGGGTGCGGGGCTGCAGAGCAACCTGGAAAGCCTCCCTGGGGTTCCCTGCTGTCTCTGCAGGCCGAATCTGGCCCGTGGGCCATATTTTGCCCAGGCCTACCATAACACAAGAACTAGGGGTCACCAGATGAAATTAATAGATAGGTTTAAAACAAATAATAGGAAGTATTTCTTCACACAATGCACAGTCAACCTGTGGAACTCCTTGCCAGAGGATTTTGGGAAGACCAGAACTTTAACAGGATTCAAAAAAGAACTGTATAAATTCATAGAGGTTAGTTCCATCAATACTTATTAGCCAGAATGGATAGGAATGGTGTCCCTCGCCTCTATTTGTCAGAGTCTTGGAATTGGTGACCAAGGAGGCATCACTTGATGATTTCCTGTTCTTTTCGTTCCCTCTGGGGCACCTGGCATTGCCCACTGTTGGAAGACAAGAGACTGGGCTAGATGGACCTTTGGTCTGACCCAGTATTGCTGTTCTTATGTTCTTATGTTATGCTCAAGCTAAAAACTCTCAATGTACCATGAACAGCAATCAGAGAAAGTTCATGGTACTCAGATAAATCAGATAAAATTATACATATCATTCAACATTCCAGCAAAATTGGAGCAAACCACAGCTGGTTCAAAATGCCATTTGAACTGAAGCTAAGGATGATTTTGATATTTTTTGATTCAGCAGTTGGTATACTACTAATAATATAGAAAGTATACCCAGCTTAATTTGTTTTATATATTTAGGATTCAATTCCATTTTAAAACACTGGGGGCTTGTCTTCCATGAGCCTTACAAAATCTTGCTGCTATTCTTTGCACATATGTGATGCAATGTCAGTGATTTACAAGGTGTGTGATTAAATGTAGGCATATATCTGAAAGCAGCACCCGAGATATGAATCCGGCCTGTAAGAATATATCTGTAATTACTAGGATGTTGGAGAATATGGTTAAGGTAACATTTGAACTAATTTCAGTTACTTTAGATTCATTATGAAAGTCATGTTCACTTGCAGGAATTATCTTGAAATATTTTTACTGACTAGCCTGCTTTTTTATTGCAATAGGCAGAAATCAACTAGTTAATTTCTCATAAATAAATTAGCTTGATAAATTGCATAGTGGTTTGTAATGATAGTTGATAAACTGTGATGATTTAATTGCACTTCCTCTCATAATAATCTTAAAATCTGCAAGCTAAAGTTCCAATGATTGGCTTTCTTCTGAACTAAATCTCCCTGGAATTTGCAGTCATCCCTTTTCTACATCATCTGATAAGTTGCTTTAACTGCTCCCATTTTAAATAATACAAATCAATTATAAAGACACAGCTGTTTAACGAAACTTCTAAATGTTGTTACTAGTCTCTGTGGGTATTTCCTGATGGCTTATAATGACATCAATTTAGCACACCTGGTAAGATCTGTGTAAATTGGAAGTGACTTAATGTGGCAATGACAAGAAAATTAAGTAGTATTTATGGATTACTGATGATTTTTCAGAACTGTTGCCAACTCTAATTTTGGCTTCTGTTAAAATCAGTAGTGGAGGTGCAGACGTCACATGATTATGTCCTAAAAAGTTTAGTATTAATTTGTTAAGTGTTTTCACAGGTATTTTATAGCAGTATTTCCTCCCAGTTGTTATATTTCAGGAAATAATTCCTTCTCATCTTTATTAGAATTAGTGGATGCTAGAAATCCATTCCTTCCTGTGAGCTCAGAGTCCCCAAACATAATTCCATTGTAACTTATCTTGAGCAGTAAGCAAACAAAGCTTTCCTCAGTTCTATCTCAACTGAAATCTCTTTCTAAGTTTAAACCACAACAGAATCCCAGACCCACATTCTGATGTGCAACAATCCTTGACAACATTATAGCATCATTCTTTGGAATCCGAAATCTGCAGATTTTCATTTCACTGCAGAGGAATATTTCTTTGTTCTTCCTTTTATTTCTTTCTAGCATTATTTTTTTAAATGAATTGCTAAGTCAGTTAGCTATATTCCCAGTTTGAGAGGTACCATGAGGATTAATTCTAAGTCAGTCTTATTGAATATCTTTATTGATAAGGGGGTAGAGAGTACACAGTATGCCTGTGACATTGATGAATAACGCTAACTTGGGAGGAATTGTAAATATAGCGAAGACTGAGAAATAATACACAGGGTCCTGGAGAGATTAGAAATATTAGCAGAAGGTGGTAAAATGAAAATCAACCTAAAAAATGCAAGATAATACAACTGGGGAATTAATAATCTGAAAAACATTTTCAGTGGAGGAAGAAGCCTAAAAAACACTGATAAGGAAAGAGAGACCATAATGCTGATAGATGGCTGCAGAAGACACTCTCGTTTGACACTATGATATTCAGTAGAAGAGGCCAGTACAGTTTTGGCTAGATACACCGACAACAGGGGTGTCAAATGATGAAGAAAATTTAATACTTTTTAATCAGAGGATTAAAAAAATCATGATTAATTGAAGTTTTAATTATGCTGTTAATAATAGAATACCATTTATTTAAATATTTTGGATGTGTTTTACATTTTCAAAAATATTGATTTTCACTTACAATATAGTATGCAAAGTCTACAGTGCTCACTTTATATTACTTTTGTTACAAATATATGCACTGTAAAAATAAGAGAGATAAGATAATAAATAGTATTCAGTTTACCTCATACACATATTGTAGTTCAGTTTCTTTATTGTGAAAGTGTAACTTGCAAATAATTTGTATGTAACTGTACTCAAAAATAAAACACTGCAAAATTTTAGATCCTACAAGTCCACTCAATCCTACTTTTTATTCAGCCAGTTGCTAAGACAAACAAGTTTGTGTACATTTATGGGAGCATTGCCTGATCTTTAGATTGTGCATTAATTATATAGATTATTTATGAATTTCCAGTTATCATTTTAAGGGTTTACAGGACCTTGTTCCAGGATCAGGCCCAGTATTTAAGTTATTCTGCGGTTGGGAACCCTGATATGCACAGTTGCAACGCTATAGGAGCTCTTGTATATTTACAGATATAGTTTAATAATTCATTTAGCACAGTCAGAAACACCCCAGCTTCATGAGATAGATAGGTAATGTATATGGAATATATTTCCATATATTCACACCATTCCTTCTAGAACAACCTAAAGAGTTATCCATCGTCTTCCTCATCACCATCACCTTCCCCATCATCACCAGTGTCCATCATTCTGGCACCTCCCAAGAATTACATCTCCTTCTCCTACCACCCCTAGGCTGGGATACCACTTTTATAATATGTTATGCTGATGTTATATTTTAATGAATATTCAGCAGGGGATGTTTCCCTTTCTCCTTATTTGTATTTCCTCCTCTTACAAGTGGTGCAGTGTCTTTTTCCTATAGGTCAGTATATCATTGATCTCAGCTTATTATCATATATGCCAATTCGTTACCATGGCCTTTTGTGGTAAAGTATCACATTTGTTATTTCTGTCCTATCTGGTTATTCGATCTAAACCGGTTACTCACACACAGGATTGCCAGATTGTGCTTGTTTCTAGCCTCATGGTTTTTTTCCTACCAGTATTACTCAAGTGACATTCATTTAAAGCAAGGGCATGTAAAAGCTGTGTGCTCCCTCTGCTTCCATTCGAAATGCTGCTACAATTCAATCGGCACACCCCGCAAATTGTAGGTATGAAAGCATGGTTAGCAAAACTGCCCTATTCTGGGGGACCATCTTGGTTACAAGACTCTTGCAGCCCACTGAGATGGAGGGCCACTCATGTGGCCCCCTCACTAGCCTAGGTTGTCCATTGCTGAATCCTCATATTCATATGGCTCTGATGTGACCTCACCTGGAATATTGCATTACATTCCAAGTACAACATTACCAGAAAAATACTGACAAATTAAAGACAGCTCAGAGAACCCTATTGCTTAGGAAGCTGGGAGTTACGACATGGAGGGAAATTCAGAGGAAGGAGAGGAGGAGAAATGTAAGGATATAGAAAATGGATAGATATGGGAAAAGATGGACAGAGAAGGAATTTAAGTAAAGGGTAGAACTCTGTGGTCATAAAGGGGTATTTCAATCACTGAACAATGCATAATGCAGCAAACAGGCACTTAATAATAAATCATATCTAAAAGTTTAGCTAAATAAAGATCACATGCTACTCTTTATCTTTGTGGAAAGCAGATCTTCTAAGGATTGAGGATGATGTAATAAACTAACAATGTCTTGCTATTCTGAACAAAACTTCATGGAATTAAAATAAACTCTGCTGAATGAAGTTTAACTTTATTGAATTACACTAATACCACTGGGATTTATTGTATGGAAGTTGCAATTATTATTATTATTAATGTGTTATTGTGGAATTGTATGGAACCTCCTCTACGAGGAAGGAGATGCTACTATAATTACTCCCACTGTTAGCCCTCATAAAACCATCCCTTAGTAAAATTTGCATTTAATATTTCAAACAAAATTCTCCAGAAATCAGCAATTAAAAAAAAAAAATAGCCTAACTTAAAACAGGCTCAAAGTCTTCTTTGTAACTGAGTAAAAGAACAGGACCACTGGTCCACAGAGAACTCAAGTCCTTACAGAAGGACAGGGAAAATTGAGCTTACTGAGGCTCCATGAAACAGCATGCTTGTTCTGATCTGAAGCTGTGATAAAACTTAAAATCCACAAATCCACCATATACCTTGTGTGAGGTGTTGACTGCTTCTGCTAGAGGCCATGTTGGAGTTGGGGGGTGGTCTTTGGTAAGCTTATAGCAGACATTTATATTCTTTTGTTTTTTATATGTCATCTCTGTAATGCTTTTTACCTTAAATATAGTCAGCATGCTGGAAAAAATGGTATATGGTATCTAACTGAGGTCTTTCACAGTGAAGTTTCTGAAGAAAAAACAAGCAGATGTACTTCAACCTGTCTTGCAGAAATAAGACTCTAAAGATAGAAAATTTTGTGGCCTGAAAATATCTGAGAAATAGTAAAACAGAGGACTCCACATGAGAAAAGTAATGGCAGGGAAGTTTGAAAGCCTGAGAATTGGTGACCTGGCAGAACCACTGAGGGGAAATATGGGTGCAATTGCCCTGAACAGGTAACATGTAGTCAAAATTTATAATCAGACCCACAAAGACTTCTAACTAAAATGCAATTTGGTCCCCTTTATTGAATGAATTTAACTTTCGTTAGAGGCTAAGATAAGTTTTAGCCCATATGTTGATAAGAGGGTGAGAATATGGGGCAGAATTAATGTTATTTTAACACACTGTATACTGTGGGGATACTGCAGTATTTATTCACATCTCCTTTATTGCTAATTTCCATAGTTGAAACTGCTTGAGCTTCTGTTTATCTGTAATGTTTCTTGGTATGCATATTCTTTCTCTTCAGAGGTCCTTTGCAATCTTAACTTAAAATTATTACTGGATATAAAACTCCTAAAGACTTATGGACAATTTTTTCAAATCTAAATGCTGAAAATTGGGCACCTAAGTAAAAGTTATATGATTTTGAGAGGTGCTAAGGCTCCAAGCTTTAGTTATCTAAACTTAGATACTTAATTTTGAAAACTTTGGTCTGGCAATAGCAAAGACTTCACAGAATAATGGTGCATTCACCTGAAATTTCATGAACTGATTCCTGTTCTCCTTCCCCCATACATTAAGTAGAGTTCCATACAATCAAAAGTGTTTTTAAAAGGTTTACTGTATATGCCCAGTAGTTAATTTTAAAATATTAATAATTCAGCCATTTGAACTTTAAAATAAAAGTGGCTCTATTCAAGTAATATCACATTTAAACAAAGCAACTTGAAAGAAGTTATTCATATGTCCCAGACTATCCATGTCTCCTTTGTATTTTGTTTTTTCAAACTAGTTAAATGTAGCACTCATGAACAGGTTTCAGAATTACAGCCATCGAGGCTGAAGTCGTTATCACACAGAATAGAAAAGAAATGAGCATCTGTAGTGCAAGTTTTTTCATCTGTTCTGGCAACATGCCTCAAACTTACTCTGGAGTGCTTGGGTGATCACCCAGAAAAGATTCAAATGCTGCCCAGCTGATTAGCAGAGTGCCCACAGCCAGAAGTTTGTATTTCTACTGGTGGCATACATCTACACATGACTTCTGCACATAACACAAATTATTCTGCACATGGCTGGAAAAAAATAGAAGGAACTTTGCTCTGGAAGGACTGCATATAGGGACAAATAGAGCAGTTCACATTCCATGTCTATTTATTAATTGAGCTCTCTTACAGAGAGCGTCAATTGGTAACAGATTTTGTGATTTAAACAGTAGATCATTAATTTCACATAGGCCTCTGAACACCATTGTGATGATAAGCAAATATTTAGAAATTGCTTATTCATTAAAATTGGAAATATTTGTTCTAAACTCCAGAAAAATATTTTTGTTGAAGAAGAGCTAATGTGGCTCATTTTGTTTGCCATGTAGAGGTCTCTTTAAACCCCCCCCCCACACACACACATTTTAAAGCAAACAAAAATATTCTGATGAATAAGCATGCTGATAGCAATCAGTAGCAAGTGCGTTACTAGTAAGTAGGGTTTTTTTGTTTTAAGAGTATGGCATTATAATAAACCCTGACCATCCCTTGAGAAACACAGTCATAAGCACAAGAGGGTTTATGTATTAAGGCTTAATCAATGTTTAGTAATGATGGAATGTAGAATCAAACGTCTAAGGATCAGTTTGCCCTGTTGCAGAAGGAGACTCAACAGTTGAAAAACTTTCCTATAAAACTGGAACAAACAGCTTTGATGATTTGAAGATCCACAGAAATGGTCTAAAAATCTTAGAACTGGCTTATGAATATGAAGGTAGTTGGGGGATTATGGAATTTATTGATTTTTTTATTATTAAAAAGCTGGCCAGGTCTGTCTGCTGTTATCCTGTCTGTTTCCCATCAGAAAATACACTAAAACAGCAGTGTGCTAGGCACTCTTTCCTACCAATGGAACAAGCAGCAAAAGAACATGTGGATATATGACAAATTCCCCTGCGTGTGGCCTTTTCCTCAGCATTCCAGAATCTAATTTGGTGTACCAGCTGCTGTCACCACAGTGTTAACATTCAGGCTTTGTGGTGTCCACAGTCATTACAAAAGATTGCCAAAAAAGAGCAAATTTAATTCATGTAACTCCACGGTAGGGGTATAAAGTCCCATTTAATTAGTAAACCAGTTAAACATTAAGTTTAACCTGCTGGGCTGGAACTGCTCTTTCCCACCCACCACAGCTGGGCTGCTCGACTCCACTCCAGCTCGACTGTGTCCAGCCCCTTGCTGGGCTGCTGGCTTCCAAACCACGAAGACTGGAAGTGGCAGTTGAGGTATGGGGGGGGTGGTGCTGGCTTCCAGTCTGTGTGGGCTTGTGAGTCAGCAGCTTCCCATGGGGCAGAAGGGAGCTGGCAGCCCTTTCCCACAGTGGGCCATGGGTGGGAGTGCTTCCATATAACAGTTAACTGTTACCTGGTATGCATCACCCATTAAGGGTATGTTTGCTGGGTAACCGGTTACCCGTTCACATCCCTATCCCATTGTCACTCTTCTACTCTTAGTTTAGATCTTCTTCCGTCAGTGTTTCCCTTCCAGAAATTTTTTAAACATTTTGAGATCCTTAAGACTGAAACATGTCTTACAATTCTATGTTTCTCCCTTTATTATTCTGGTGCTCTCACAAAATTGCTGGGCCCCTCTTTCAAAGCACTGCAGAAAAAATAAACCCAGTGGACTAGCTTATGAACAGTGATTTCTAAAGAAACACTTTCCTTCAAAATATATTTCCCCCGTAGTATGCTTTCACAATTTTTCAAACTCTATAATAAATTTTTAAATATGGGAAATCACTGTTCTCTGTGCAATGTTCTAGTAAAAAACCTTTGCTATCCTACAACTTTAAATTAAAGATCTACTTTGTATAACCCTTAAAATAAAGATGCCAGATATTGATGTTCATGATAATAGAACTAGGACTGGTAGGCTCCGTCTAGACTGGCATGATTTTGTGCAAATACTTTTAACGGAAAAGTTTTTCCGTTAAAAGTACTTGTGCAAGAGAGCGTCTACACTAGCATGTGCCTTTGCGCAAAAGATTTGCTTTTGCGCAAAAGAATCTGTGCCCAGTATAAACGCTCTCTTGCGCAAGAAAGCTCCGATGGCCATTTTAGCTCGGGCTTTCTTGCGCAAGAAATTAACGTTCCTGTCTACACTGGCCCTCTTGCGCAAGTATTCTTGCGCAAGAGGGCTTATGCCTGAGCGGGAGCATCCAAGTATTTGCGCAAGAAGCACTGATTTTGTACATTACAAAGTCAGTGTTCTTGCGCAAATTCTCGCGGCCAGTGTAGACAGGCGGCAAGTTTTTGCGCAAAAGCAACTGCTTTTGCGCAAAATCTTGCCAGTCTAGACGCACCCGTAGTGTTTTCTGCTGTTTCTCTTCCACATAGTTCAAGCTCTATCAGGGCAGTCTCAGATGCATGTTCTCTGTAAGCTGTGTGCTTGTGCGGCCACTTGGGAGAGACTCCAGTGCCACCTAGCTGATTAGCAGAGCATCCACAGCTAGGTTTGTGTTTTTCTTGGTTGGTTACATTTGCATATACCTCAGGGCACATAAAAATTATTCCGCACATGGATCAAAAAAATCCGCACGTAGAAAAGATCAGAGGGAACATTATCTCAGATACTGGGCAGAGTGGGGTGAGACCTGGCGCAGAACAGTGGTGAAGTGTGGGTGAGGCCACAAGCTGTAAGTTCTTTGAGGCAGGGACTATCTTCTTAATGTTGTGCAGCACCAACGCAATTGAGTTCCAATATTGTTTGAGACATCTGGATGCTGCCACTATAATAATAATTAATAAATAATTAATACATAACTAGCAGGCTGCACCCTGTGCTCACTACACTTGCCAACCCTCCCTCCCCCAGCGGCTTTCGCGTTTGCGACCAGAGAGCATGAGAACGTGATGACATCATTCTATCACCCGGCAGGAAAAACTTTTTTATGTACATAAAGAGATAATAATTAATAATGGAACTTAATCTATTTTGTAATATTTCTTTACACTGATATTGGAAGGGTTCTAATGTCCTGGAACATAAGGGTTGTCACTTGGTATGTAGCACGTGGCTGTGGTAACCACCCAGTTATATGTCCATTCTGCCACATAAAAATTTCTCCATACCCATCTCCCAAATAACAGCACTGATCTAGCCTATTTTTATATTAATCCACAATCTGTTCTTTTTCAATATGTAGTTAAGATTCTGAAAGACAGGTTTATAGTACAGTAATTCTGTCCATTACATCACTTAATTTATAGCAGTGTTAACTCAAAAATCAATAAACATTATTTCTAAAGTGTCCAGGATGTTAGTGGTGTGATTTTTTTTTAAAAGGAAAAAGATTCTAAACTCTTTTTCAGAGAACTGTGATAGTGCTGTGGAAGCACTTCTAGCTGAAACTGCGGTTGGGAAGATTTAAAACATGGCTCAGTCTTCTTGAAAATGTGTGTATGTAGCTATTTTTAGACATACAAATCTTTCTTGCCATATTGTGGGATTCTGCTATGTGGGGGAGGCTATATACAATGTATCTTAACAGAAGGCTGCTAAGATCAACTTTTAAATCTTTTTGAGTCATATCAGCATTTGCTATGGATCCCCTGCTGGTATTTTTGGGAAATTATTTGAACTACCATTTCCTGAGGGAAGGGAGATAAGGTGGACCTCCCTTGTCTGGCACCCTCGGGACATAACCCGTCTCAAATGAGGGAATTTGCTTGATATGGGGAGGTCCCTTGCCACTGGCCTCCCAGGACGCTCCCCATCCCTGCAGTTGGCTCCACTGTGGCCCCACTGCCACTGGGCTCCAGACAGCAGAGCTTGGACTTGAGCTCTGGCCCACTGGGGCTCCCGAGGATGGAGCTCTTCAGCCACCATGGCCCTGCTTCTCCCCCACTGCACTGGGGATCTCTGCTGGGGATGGGACTTGCTGGCTGCCCCACTTCTGCCACGCTCACCCGGGGATCCCTGGGAATGGGTCTTGCCGGCTGCCCCACTTTTGTCATTTACTGGTATCACTGCTGCTCCGCCCGGCCGTGGCTCCCTGGGTACAGAACTCTCCAGCTGCCACAGCCCTGTTTCTCCCCGGCTCAACTGGGGATCCCCACTAGAGACGGGGCTCACTGGTCCTGCTGCTGTCTAACCTTGATGGGACTCCCTGGGGACAGAGCTCCCCAGCCTCCACAGCTCCGTTTCTCCATTGCCTGACTGGGGCTCCCCAGGGGCAGGATTCGCACTCCCAGGCACCGGGGCTCTCTGATCCAGTGGACCATAGATATTGCCAGACCAGAGAATCCTGGATTTCAGAGGTACAGCCTGTACCAGTCTTACTAGCAAAGGTTGTCTGAAAGTTGTTACAGAGTACAAAATCTAAGAAAGGGCAGTTTAGCTGAATATTTGTTCTGAGCTAAAATTTTCTGTGACAGATTGAACTTAAAGGTTTTATTTACTATATAAAAACAACTCATGATACTCTTGAAGCTAGCAAGTACTTTATAGTGTTTGACTAGTCTTCCATGTAGTGATGCTTTCTTCTAATGATTATAATGTTTTAGTATTTACAGAGCAATTTGTGGGTATGGATACTACTCCTATTGAAGTTGATGGGAAGAGTCCCTTTGACATCAGTGGGAACAGATAGCCGTTCTTTAGAAAACTGCATAAATATTAAATAATACAGCATTTACATATTTGATCAAATGATGCCTTATGCATAATAAGGGGTGGAGATTTCTGTTACACAGTTTCAGAAGAGATTCAAGTCATAGCTATATTGTTACTTGAATTGATTTACTGTAAGATGGAGGTTGAATACTGCTTTCCATGCACAGTATTAATTGAATGAATTACAGCTTAATTGTAATGGTTCTATTAATTTCTCTCTGATGCCATGGGAAAGTTACTTTTGAGTCCCCAGATAAAGCACAAGAAAACTTCCTTTCCTTACTTCAGTCATTGTAATGCCTGGCTATGAGTATAAACTCCTTAGGACATGATTCTTTTCTTATATGACTATAAATGTCTCTGCATAGCAGCATTACTATATAAATAATATATAAAAATGAAAGGGCTCCACAGGAACACCACTAGTAGGAGTTTTCTGACAGATACTAAATAAACACATCCCTTCCCTGGTCTGGGATGGCTCACTTTATGGGCTTCTCTAGGGATGTAAAAAGCAGTTTCAAAGGTAAACGTGTAACCGCTAAAAATTTAGCGGTTACACACATTGGAGGTTCTGCAATATAAAGCTTAGCAGCAAAGCCTCCTCGAGAGTGGGCCCACTCCCAGGGAGCACACCATGGCCAGCCAGAGCAGCCCCTGCCTGTGGTGGGCCCCCTGGGGCTGGAGCAACACCAAGGGGAGCTGCTCCAGCCCTTACCAGTTAACCTTTTACATCACTACTCTGCCCTTATCTCTCCAGCACTGTGTAGGTTTCAGATGGCTTCCATTGCTCTGCCCTTTCCCTCAGGGTATCTGCAATCCAGAAAGTGATCGGAGGCCATTCGGCCTCACTCACAGCATGTAGGTATTCCTGTGAAAAAGTTGAAAGAACTTGCTAGCTCAATCTGAGGAAAGTGAGAAAAGTTGAGAAACACTGAGCTACAGGCAGTGGGTCACAATCCCCCAAATGGAAGAGGCACAAAAAGTAATTAGGGAAGGGTTTTTGTGGTGTTGAAAATTGTATTGCAATTTAATGGTAAGGAAATCTTACTATTCCAGGTCAGGTATTTTCTGCCAATCTCTCAAAGCACACACAAGCTAGATAGGCTTTTTGTTACCACTGATACATTTTTTTACTCTTACTTTTATTGTAAATGTAAGGGGTGGTCAAAATATTTTTTTTGCTTCAGATAAAGGGGTCACAAGGCTGAAAATGTTGAGACACACTGGCAAAGCTAGCAAAAGGTCCACTGTTAATTTTCATTCTGGCAATGGTATTTTCATTAGTGGCCAGTTAGGTATCAGTGCTCACTGTAGATCTTTCAACAGAGATTCAATTTCCATAATAACTGGAAAGGACTCTTCTCTCCTAAATGGCTCCCCTTCAAAAAAGATTTCAACTGACAGATTATATCCATCCAGATGATGGGTTGTTCTCTGAAATTTTCTGGAACTTTTCATCACCTACTTTACTCATTTTTGGAAAGTTTACTGTAGCTTTCATAGAGATTCTAATAAGAGAAGGATTATTATCTGTTAATTTGATTCTATCAAAAAAAGAAAAGCTAGCATGGGTAATATCAACAGTCTTCTTTCGCTACATAGGAATATAAGATTTCCCAAACCACCTCAGATAATTTGTCCAGCAAGTGCTAATTCCTGTAGTAGCCAATTGATGAGACTTTAGAAGGAAAAAGAGAATGCAGCTCTATATAATGCAGCTCTATATACCTGTCAGATGATGCAAGACATGATGAAAGGATGGGGGAATTTTTTTCTAGGCAAACTCAGCATGGACCAGTCTCTGTTGGTGAGGGAGAGAAGCTTACAGAAAGCATTTTTTCAAGTGTGGGAAATTTCAGTATGTCTACACTGCTATTAGACACCCATAGCTAGCTGGAGTCAGTGGACTTGTGTTAAAATGCTCATGCTGAGGGACTATTTAATTGCAGCGCAGATGTTTGGGCTCAGGCAAGGTAGCAGGGCCCCAGTGCTCAGGCTGCAACTGGAATCCAAACTTCTACACAATTAAACAGCGCAGGTCAGCTAGCATGGGGACAGCTGTGGGAGCTAATTGCAGCAGGAATAACTGGTGGGGGGGGGGGTCACAGGAAGTCACTGGCCACATGACCATCTCTTCGCCCCTCCCCCCGCTGAGCAAGGGCCAGGACAACCTCCCTTCACTCCAGGCCCTGCCTCTCTCTGCTCCCTCCCCTCCTCTTCTCTACCCAAGCTCTACCCTGGCCTGCCTCTTCCTCTAACTCCCTCCCCTAGTGATGCAGCCTGGGGGACTAATGGCTACTGGCCAGCCTCTTGTCCCCCTCCACACTCCATTTGTGGGAGCATGTGTCCACCATGTGTCGCCCTTGAATTGCAGTGTAGACATAACCACTGTATCATAGCCAAATGCAGGGTGGAATAAATTGTTTAGCATAAAATAGTTAACACAGATTTCAAGGGACTGTTCAAGGTGGAAATAACAAGTAGTCCTGGGATACCTTAGGGTATGTCTACACTAGCCACCCTAGTTCGAACTAGGGTGGCTAATGTAGTCATTCGAACTTGCAAATGAAGCCCGGGATTAAAATATCCCGGGCTTTATTTGCATGTTCCCGGGCGCCGCCATTTTTTAATGCCCGGTAGTTCGAACTCCCTGCCCGCGGCTACGCGCAGGACGGGCTAGGTAGTTCGAACTAAAGCCCCTAATTCGGACTACCGTTACTCCTCATTGCAAGTTCGAATGACTACATTAGCCACCCTAGTTCAAACTAGGGTGGCTAGTGTAGACATACCCTTAGAGACTAACACAAATATATAGTATCATGAGATTTCATGGGTAAGACCTACTTAATCAGATGAGTTCAAGGTGAAGTTTCCTTTTAACACCTCTTCAGACATGAGGGAGGAGGGGTAAAGGCTGGGAGGAATTTAAAAAAGTGGCTTTGGAGAGTAGTTTTTAGTAGGTTATGAATTGTTGTAATAAGCTGCAAGTCCAGTGTCTCTTCTGTCCATGATTTTTAATTGCAAGCCATGTTATGAATTTAAGCTCCCAGGCTCATTGTTTGTAGGTGTTGTGAGAATGAGGACAGAAAGGCTAGATATAGAGTGATATGATGTTTTTGTCTGTTATTTTTCTGTGTTCACTTGAGAGCAACTACAGCAATACTGCATATATGAAAGTAAAGTCATACTTTTATCGATGCTTCAATGCTATATGTATTTGACAGAGATAAATGGGTCATCCTGTTACTGATCATTGCAGAAAATATTTTTTATGATACTTATTTGTGCAGCTACTCTGTTTTGTGAAATGGTCTCTTTGCCTTCTGTATAAACTGCAAAACTTAGATGGGAGTACACCATTCTTCTTTTCTAGGTTGTAATGCCTCTGGTTTGTAAATCTTGTGAGACATGTGCTTGCCATCTCCATTCCTGAGAGCCCTTTGTTTCACCTGAGTTGTATCAGATTCCCAGATTTTTATGATTATCAAATGCACCTTTTTAAAACATACTTGCCAGAAGCTGGTGGGAGAGATTTTAAAATCAGCTTTTTCCCCCTAACTCCTCATTACTTAATCAAGGTAGTGAATCTGGCTCATATCTCTCATCCATACTTCCCCAGCTTGTTGAATCTTCAAGTTTTGCACATTAGATGAATCTCTTAACTTCAGAACAGATTTTAAATAGTAATTAATTAAGACTTCATGCAAGATTACTAAAATGTTGACAATTAAATTAATCTTATTTTGGCAAGTATGCAACGAGTCATCTGTTTTATTTTCTTGAAAGAATGACTGAGGTGCCAATTGTGATAATATAATTGCATGCCATTTTTCCCACTATAAGTCCCTTTTAAAAACTTTTACAACTAAGTTACAAACTTCTGAGATGTGTTTTTATTTCTATAATGAAAAAATGTGTTAGCCTTTTAAGTCTAATTTTACAGTCACACCATTTACTCTACTGAGCTTACCAGATCCAAGTTTCAAGGCTGGGTAGGTTTGATTTTCTCTGGATCTTCTGTGGAAATACTAAATGTGAGGTAGAAGTGGGGTTGGCAGTTAAATAGGAACTATTCTTTTCTCTCAATCAGTGTTGATGTTAGTATTGCCATAGCAGCTAGAAGACCCAATCTGAAGTGATGTATACTGTTAGCCTCTGTGAAGAACAAAGCAATTGTCCTCTCCTCAGGAGAGGAGCTTACAAACATTCCATCATAGGGCACACTGTCATGTGGATAAAAAGTGAAACAGGTCTTGACAAGTGTCCTTTGAAATCTGTCTATCCACACATCACTGTTTGTGAAATATATATATATATATATAATTTTTCCATCATGATTCCAACAGAGGCAGGAAACCTTAAAGATGGTGAAACTCTCCAGAATAGACTAATCACCTTCAGATCTGGCATCCACACTTGTGTCCTCTCAACTGAAAATGTTTTTTTTTCTTCCTAACATACTTAGTCCTCCACTTTGTAAGCTCTATTGTGCATTGTACCAGAGTAGCAAAACTGTCTTCAGATGTCATGGATGGAGATATTGTTGCTGGGTCCTGATACTTAAATGGCTTTGAAGAACAACTCCAAGACTGACGAGGAAAGTGGATTAGCAGCCATGGCAGGGTGTGGAACACCAGCGTGATGTATTAATGGCATTCCAAAACACTGGGAAGATGGGGTGCCACATTCTGCATGAGCTGGAGCTTTTGTATTGTTTCCACCTTCATCACCAGCTATGATAAATTACTGTAATCTAGTATATGGAGCACTGATCCTTGTCCAGGCAGAAAGGGGACTCAGGGCTAAGGCTCCAGCTGAGCACAAGCATCTACACTACAATTTTATAGTCTGCAGCCTGAGCCCCATGAGCCTGAGTCAGCTAATACAGACCAGCTACAGATGTTTTATTGCAGTATAGACATACCCTAAGATGTTACATCATCCTCTTCCACACAAAGAGTCTGCTGTCAAGGTGTATGTATCAGCTTGTTCTTTGAAATATTCCTCCTTCAGACAAGCATCACTCTGTTCTTACCCAAAGTTAATTTGATCCAACCATTCTTTATGCAGGCATTGAACGCTTTTAGGTATGGTACCCTCCTTATGGTGTGTGGCTTTCCATAAGCATTCATTAGCATTTCTAGCTTAACGTGCAGCTCTGCTCTGAAAAAGTGACAGGAAAAATGTCATGTGAAGATTCAATATTTATCGGTTAACTAATTTCTGTATAAAGTGTGCTCACTTCAGAAGTAGGATGTTTATAACTGTCAATTCTGCAAACTCACCCTAGGATCTGTAAGTCAAACTAAAAAGATCTTTCTTTCTCATGCATCACCACTAATAATGATTCCATAGGCCAGTCTGGTACACTTGTGTTTTACAACCCTATTGACTTCATAATCTGTCTCAGTCACATGTATTCTATTCTATTCTATTCACTCTATTCTCTTCAGGTTTCAGAGGTAGCTCTGTTAGTCTGTTTCAGCAAAACCAAGAAGGAGTCTGGTTAGCCTTTAAGGTGCCACCAAACTCCTTGTTGTTGCTACTCTCTTCAGTGGAATTGGTGGAGTGTAATTATTTGCGATTGGAATTGAATTTACAAATCTATAGATGATGCATGAAAAATAAATAGTATCCAGCTCACTCTCTGTTGGTACTGCAGGGTTATTAGGAGTAAAAATTGACTTATAGAATGTCAGATTATCTGACTATGAATATACATGGAGAACAGATCTAATGAGTAAGAAGGGGCCACTATAACATAATTTTTCTTCAGCATACAACCTGACTTTAAATCAATATCCATGCCTTTTTCTGTACCCCTGCACAGTTGCTCAGTAGTGGAAAAAGTTTGCTTCCCTCTGTATTTTTCCCATTATTTCTGATCTGATTTTTCCCTCCCATATCTCTCCCTTGCTGAACATCAGTTCAGTATTATTCTGATTATTTAAGAGGATGGAGTGTAGCACTCATTCTCAGACAACAGCAGTTATGGTTTAGAGGCTACTGAAGGATGATTACTACAGACAGACACATGTAATTTCTCCACTCTGTTGTTTGGTTTTTGACAGTGCTTGGGTCTAGGAGTTGCTTTTGAATACAAGGTTCCAGTGCTCAGCTATGTAAATAAATTGGCTAGGCTTCTCTTTGTAAATAGAAAACAGGACAGTTAGGATCTATGGCCTAAGACACTGTGTTATATACCACAGCTCACAAGGTAGGTGGAGGTTTTTAGTCTTTGTTGGAGTATGAAGCCTTTACAGCAAACCTCTTCCATCAGTCATTTTGCCAACCCTGAAGCATTTTCTTATTATTATCAAATTTGCATAGCCAGTAAAAACCTATTACTAAAACATTTTTATGAAATTGCTGCTTTAATAGGCATGTTGCAATCTCCATCAGTAAGCAAAACAGAGTACTATACAATTAGTACTGTAATGGTATTATTATTGTGATCTGTAACTTTTCAGAGTGATAAAAGTTCCTTGTGTAATTGCAATTTTATAAAAATGCTGCTTCTGCAACATAGTGATTCCACAGTAATAGAATTTCTGTTGTAGAAACTCCATTATTGGGGCAACATTTTCTGGAGAACTGCACAGTGAAAATTTGGAATATTCTTTACGTGACTGCTGTTGCCTTCTTGGGGAGTGTGACTGGTCATTGTAAACCCACTATGAAAATATACTGACTTTGCTTCAGTATTTCAGCAGGCTGCATTGTAATGTTTGAAACTCTGCCCCCTACTTCCCTTTTAGGGCATGACCAGAACAGTGCTTAAGCCAATGTGTAACATTAAGCATACCAGTAGCCCCAGTTACTTCAAGTTCAACATGCCTAAAATTACATAGTGGCTCATGCAGTGTGCTGGATTAAAGAAACTTCTCATTTTGTTTTTAGATGAGAAATGTTCTGTTTTCTTAAGGCAATTGTTTATCTGCTCTGTAATATTGGTATTAGTGAGGCCGACCAGTATGGCAGAGACACAGAGATTGGATCATTCCATGAAGTTATTAAAAAATTGCTATTGACAATAAACTGAGAAACATAAAATATTGCTGAAAGCATAATCGTTGGATGTAAGAGTTAAAGATGGGCATTGATTTCATTGGCAAGTACTGTTTAAAACTGATGGCATGATATGGCCATAACCATTTACAGATGGTGAAATGAAGAAGACATTCATCTTAATTTAATACCTCACGGTTCCCATTGCCCCACATAGAAAAGATTATGTTGAATTTTTACTATTTCTACCTTCTTCTGCTGGACAGAAGACTGGCTTGAAATTGCAGGTAGTGCTGGAAAAATGTTTGAGCAAAACAGTGCCTGCTGCTGCACTCAATAGTAGCGCCTTGATAAAAGGCTTGACATCCCTCCGTAAATGATTTTTTATCAAAGCGACATCATGCAAACTGGATGTGGCAGAGGCTGTCTTGGACAAGAATCCCTTGCACTATGGTATACATAGAGAGGCCATAAATGTTATGATGGATGTTCTAAGGCAGTTTAATGTAGCACTGGAGAAAATAGAATCCATTACTGTTGGAGGTGCTCCAGGTATGACAGAGAAAATAAATGGCGCTATTACAGGAGATGTACAGACAACAAAATACCTGCTGGCTGGGGGAGCAGGAGCAAAACTAGCTACCTATAGCTAATTAGACATTTCCAGGAGTAATGGTTATTGTTAATTACCTCAGTTATTTTAGGCTGCACATAGGCAGTGCTAGCCCTTTGGAGGCCCTAAGCAGGAATGTTTTGGGGGCTCCTACTAGTGGACTAAAAAAGTGAACAAGGTTACAGTTACAGTTTAATTAGTAACTGTTTAAAGGGAGAGAGAGCAAATTAAGTTCAGCCATCAAGGGACTGATACCCTTCCCAAAAGGCTGCTCTTGCACTTGTTGAAGAAAAAAGCTGGTCATTAACTACAGTGTTTGAACCCCTCATGTACAGGGTAGGATTTAGGGGCAAGTGACCCAAGCGATTACCTAGGCTGCTGGGCTTGGGGGGGGGAGGGTGTGTGTGCATTGTGCTGTTTTTGTTAGTGACAAAAGGGAAAATAGCATGTTTGAAGTAAAATGTTTCCAGTATTCCATATGTGGATTCATTTTTCATTAACTTCCTTTGAAGAAAGGTTTGGACAAATGAAGCCCCAGGAAAATACCTGGTGTGTTGTTGTTGTTGTCTTTAATGACCTGCTTATGAGTCTAGCAGACAGGAAAACACTCTTGCATATTTGCACAGACCTTCACTGGACTCTGACACTCGGGATGTTCAAACATCAGTGATAAAGATTTTGGTCAAAATAGACAACATCTATCACATAGGAACCACTTTCCACTTCAAGTTCTCCAATTTATGATGCAGAGCTGAAGAACACTTTTCCTAATGTGTGGATTGCTTTGAGGATTCTGCTGACACTCCTGGTTGCAGGCACGAGAGATGAATGCAGCTCATTAAAACATATCTTTGATCGATAGTTGTCACTGAGAGACTGACATCACTTGCTATTTTATCGTTTGACAATGCCATTGGCCAGTCTGTGAATCTTTCATGCATGCAAAGTGTGTATAAAAGTCATACAATGGGCTACGAAGGCAATAAAAAATAAGGTTTAACAAAAATAATAATAATGAAAAATAAGTTTAACAAATTGGAGGGGGTGCAGTGGTGCATGCTTAAGACATTTCCTGCCTGCAGCACCATTTAAACGAGGGCTGGCCCTGCTCAAGTAGCGTGTGGTTTGCATTTCTTTTTGCTGTAACTAAGCAAAACTGAATTTAGTTTCAAATACAGGATGAATCTCTGATAGGACCACAGATGCTGGATCAGAGAGACCCAGTGAGGGGCCAGAAGCAGGAGCCCTGCAGGAGGCCGGGAATTTAGCCAGGCTGGCTGCAGGGAGGCCAGTGGGAGACCAGCTGAGCCTGTGGCAGGGAGCCTGCAATACCAGTGGACTCCGGTGGGGCAGCAATCTGCTGTGTTGGGGCTAGGAGCCCTGGTGGAGTTACGGTGCAATGTAGATGCACCCGTAGAGACTAACAGATTTAATCTGGAGGTGTCACAGGACTCCTCGTTATTTCTGCAGATACGAACTATCATAGCTTCCCCTCTGTGACGGAAGTGATGATAGTTGCCAATACATAGATAAGTATCATAACAAGAATGAGTGGTATAGGGAATTGATAATAGGAAATAAAGGATGTGGCAGAGGCTGTCTTGGACAAGAATCCCTTGCACTATGGTATACATAGAGAGGCCATAAATGTTATGATGGATGTTCTAAGGCAGTTTACTGTAGCAGTTTAGGGGTCGGAAATCCCAGCAGCTGAACAGCAATCTGTTGTGGGGAGGGAAACGGGAGTCCTGGCAGGAGCACAGCAGGCTGGCAGGGCTCGTGCTGCCAAGGCAGGGCTGGCGGGTCTGGGAGCACCGGTGGTGGAGACATTGGTTTGCTGTGGCGAAGCTGAGAGCCCCAGAGGTCGGACCATGGGCTGCCATGGCAGGGCAGCAGGGCTAGTCACATGTGGGGGGCCCGCCAGGAGGCCAGACAAGGAACGGAGCTGGGCTTAGGGACCGGTTGGAGGGGGGCAGAAATGACTTCCCCTGATCCAGCAAAATCCCTCCTTTCGGGACCACTCAGGTCCTGAGGGTGCTGGACCAGGGAAGTCCAACCTGTACCAAACAAAAACTAAAAACTCATCTCCTCTGTCACATCTTTTGCTCATTAACCTTCTCTGTGTGTTATTCCATGCCAGAAGCTAAGCTGCATAAGTTGGTATGGACCAGCCTTAAAAATCTTTCTTGATGCTACCTAATAAAGTGGTCTTTCCACAGAAGGTAAAGTAAGCTACAGTTTGAGCTGAAAAATCCAGAGGAGCTGCTACTTGCAAAAATTCAGTTTCCCATGAAAGTTGGGCAAGACTCAGAGAAGAGATATGCAGATATGATGGGTTCCAATTTATGCCACTGAACAGATTGTATTATGAGTCTGTGTGGGGTTATATAGAGGAAAATAATGCAGCAGATTTCAAATAAACTGACTCACTACCTGGCATTCCATTACTGTCCAGAAGAGTTGTGTGCAACCCATAAATGTAAGAATCCATGCTGTACAACTCCAGATAGCAATTGTGGGAATAGGCTAGTACCTCCTGCACATTACTATGCAAATTTACCACTACACAAGTTACTTTGCAATAAGATTGATTTCTAGCTAAAAATAACCTAAAACTGCGACCTTGCCCTATCTCACAGGTTGAGAAACAACGCTGATACAGGCTAGGGGTCATTAAACCTCCCCCTTCCCCCCCCAAAAAAAAATCAGTCGGGGCCACACACAAGTAAAAAGCAAAAAATAAAGACAAACCTACCTTGCCTGCTCCAAAGTGAGAAGCAAAAAAACCCACCTCACTCACACTCAGCTCGGGGCAATGAGGCTTGCCCCATTCTGGCCAGCCAACACTTGTGCTCGAGCCCCTGCTCGAGACTTGCCAGATCGAAATACACAGGGCTACGGAGCAGTGTAAACATGTCATTGTCTAATGAAATTTTAATTTGTACTGACTTCACCAGTGCTTTTCATGTAGCCTGTTGTAAAACTAGGTAAATATCTAGAAGCCGTCTGTGTATCCCCAAGGGTACATGTACCCCAGGTTGAGAACTATGAAGTTAAAGTACAATATTGCTTTCTTAGAATATAGTTCAGCATCCACTTCACTGCATATCACCATTTTCTCACATAGGTGCAGCAAATAATAAATATGTGTATGAAGTGCATTCTCAGAGGGCTTTTGTTCACTCCCATTGAGGGTGTTTTTGTAGCACTTCTTAAGGATTCTGGATTGATTGTTCTAGAGACTGAAACCCTCTCTTAATTCACAGAATGGGTGCACCACAGATAGCAATAGTGCAGGATTCCCACACTGCCCTGCCAATGTGCTTCAACACTGACCTAGAAGAGTTAAGACAAAGGTTATGTCATTCTCCATTGCCAATTCAGTCCTTAACTCCTGTCATGATAATGAGGCTTAGCCAGCAGCCTGGGAACTAAAGGGTTAACTATACTTAACCCAGGTAGTGTTGGCCAATAGGAATATAGGTAGGGATTTCAAACTGGGACAAAGAAATTTTTGGTTTCTCCCTCCTTTGTCTCTGGGGCAGTTTCTCTCCAGCAACTGAGGGAGTCAGACAGAATGGGTACGTCTAGACTACATGGCTCCGTCGACGGAACCATGTAAAATAGTTTACTCAGCATAGTCAATGAAGCGGGGATTTAAATAATCCCCGCTTCATTAAAATAAAAACGGCCGCCGCGCTGTGCCGACGATCAGCTGATCCGGCACAGCGCAGCAGTCTAGACGTGGCACGGTCGACAAGGGAAGCCTTTGTCGACCGCTCTGGTATGCCTCGTGAAACGAGGTTTACTGGAGCGGTCAACAAAGGCTTCCCTTGTCGACCGCACCACGTCTAGACTGCCGCGCTGTGCCGGATCAGCTGATCGTCGGCACAGCGCGGCGGCCGTTTTTATTTTAATGAAGCGGGGATTATTTAAATCCCCACTTCATTGATTATGCCGAGTAAACTATATTACATGGCTCCGTTGATGGAGCCATGTAGTCTAGACTGTCGAAGTAAAAACTTCACTCTGTTTACGCGGCTAAAATATATGGTTTTATTGGCCAATAAAAGCAAAGTGAGCCAAACGTGGACCCAGCAAAGTCAGGCCCAGTAAGGCTGGCTAATACAATCAATCCTAGTATTTTATACCCTTGACCAAACAGCCTGACGTCAGGGCATTCAAATACAGAAATCATCAATTAAGCTAGGAAAAAAAAAGCCTTATCAACACGATGGAGGACAGGTACGAGGGAGTACCTCTCCTGCCTAAACCAGCCCAATTAACACATTCCAATAGCACATCTGTCTTGGCCTGGCACATGGGGTGATAGAAAGTTCACTCTGGCCTACATGCAAAGGCAAAAAGCTGAAATGGTTTCTGCTATACAAGATGGCTTTTAGCTAAACATATAAAATGGTTACGGCAGTCTCTATAAGACGTACCCAATGTCTCCCTCCAAGAATAGACTCTTCACTCTTCTGTAAGTAGGGTAAAGTTTAGATAAATCCATTAGGTTTTATTGTTTTATGGTTTGGGAAATGGGATCTGATGTCTGTGCATTAAAAATGGGGTTTTCTCTCTTTTGCAACTAAGTTTGGGCCCATGGTGGAATTCCCCATGAGTATATTACTTTGTGACTCTACCATCTAGTCATCATGCTTGCAACAGGAATATTATGGTGATAATAAAAGTTCTTTCTCTTTTCTTTTCTTAACCTGGTATTGGTTAATTTTTGTGTCCTGGTTTGTACTTTAGGGGTGAGATTTCCCAAGTGATCGCTCCCCTAATTTTCTTATCATTACTTGGGTGGTGGCAGTGGAGTTTTTATCCCCAAAATCTAGGTTGTTAAGATTTTGGGGGGAAGTTTTTTACCAAAGCCTGGTAAATAAGGTTTTGGGGTACTTTTGCGGGCCCCCACTTCTGCATTTATCGTGCCAGAGTGGGGAAGGAGCCTTGACAACTCCTTAGCTATAACTATCAACAAAGGCACTAATGAATGCCAGTTTTGATTATATGAAACCTCTCAGTTAATTTCATATAGGCCATAATACAATGATGACATTCAGCTTCTACCAACCTGAGCAGATTTGACTTGATGACCTGGCAATAAAAAAGGCTTTATTTCCTATTATCAATTCCCTATACCGCTCATTCTTGTTATGATACTTACCTGTGTATTGGCAACTATCATCACTTCCGTCACAGAGGGGAAGCTATGTTAGTCCGTATCTGCAGAAATAACGAGGAGTCCTGTGACACCTCCAGATTAAATCTGTTAGTCTCTAAGGGTATGTCTACACTAGCCCCCTAGTTCGAACTAGGGAAGCTAATGTAGGCATTCGAACTTGCAAATGAAGCCCGGGATTTAAATATCCCGGGCTTCATTTGCATGTTCCCAGGAGGGCGCCATTTTTAAATCCCCCTAGTCCGAACTAACTGCCCGTGGCTACACGCGGCAATTAAAAGTTAATTCGAACTAAGTCCTTAGTTCGAATTAACTGTTACACCTCGTGGAATGTTCGAATGAACTTTTAACTGCCGCATGTAGCCGCGGGCAGTTAGTTCGGACTAGGGGGATTTAAAAATGGCGCCCGCCCGGGAACATGCAAATGAAGCCCGGGATATTTAAATCCCGGGCTTCATTTGCAAGTTCGAATGCCTACATTAGCCTCCCTAGTTCGAACTAGGGGGCTAGTGTAGACATACCCTAAGGGTGCATCTACATTGCACGATAACTCGAAATAAGTTACGCAATTTGAGCTATGCAAATTGCATATCTTATTTCAATGTTGTTTCGAAATAGCTTATTTCATCATTTGTTGCTGTCTCCACAGCACCAAATATCAAAATAAAGCGCTATTCCGAAACGTCCCCTACTCCTTGTAGAATGAGGTTTACAGGGATGTCAGAATAATGAGCCTGAAATAACGGGTATGCTGTAAAGATGCGGGATAGCTATTTTGGGATACTCTGATATCCTGAAATAGCATTGCAGTATAAACGTAGCCTAAAGGTGCAACTACACTGCATCCGTAGGTCGAATAAGATATGCAATTTGAGTTACACAAATTGCAGATCTTATTTCGATCTAATTTCAAAATAGCTTATTTTGAAATTTGGTGCTGTCTGCACAGCGCCAAATTTTGAAATAAACTGCTATTCCAAAACATCCCTTAACCCTCGTGGAACAAGCATTACAGGAACATCGGAATAGCAAGCCTGTTTTTCGACATCTATTTTGAAATAATGGGCTGGTTTAAAAGACATAGAATAGCTATTTTGGGATACCTCCGGTATTCTGAAAGAGTGCCGCTGTCTAGACGTACCCTAAGGTGCCACAGGACTCCTCCTTGTTTTTCCTTCTCAGAGGTGCAGATTCAGATATTTAACCTTAAATTTACTTTAAGCATGATAACAGCTGATTAACAAAAGAATGGGGACATGATCATTTACAAGACTTGGAATTTAGGATTTAGCCAAACTTTCCAGCTTCAACATGCAACTTCTCTTTCTCTCCCTGATCCCTCAGCAGTCTCAACCCTTGCCTCAGTATGACTTTCTGGAGGCTTTTGTGGTACGTGCTTGGTGGACCTTGGTTAATTATGTATTGTGATGTCCTGTGCTGTGGCTTTCACATCGAAACATGAAGTACATTGTATGTGGTACATATCCCTGACCTTCAGGTTTTGAACAGTTCCAAGCAGCACTGTATTCATGTTTTTTGCTGTCTCTTATTTAGGGCTGAGTACACTATAGCACAGGCCTGCACAACTTGGAAAGCGGCGAGGGCCACATTACTCCAAAGAAAACAGCTGCGGGCCGCAAGTAGGGTTGCCAGATGCTCTCCCAAAAAATACCGAACACGCCCCGCACTCCAACAGTGCCGGCCCCCATGCTGCACGGGGAGTGCGGCGTTCTGACAGCGCTGCCCAGTCGAGTGGCGTGCAGGGGGGCCGAGTCCTGGGACAGGAGCCAGAAGCGGGGACGGGGCCGCACGTGGGCGTAGGGAGCGACCAGAGCGTGCATGCTTCCCTGACGTCAGGGGGAGAGGCGCCGGCACAAGAGAGCACCGCATTCAAAAGGGGAGTAGAGGAGAGCGGAAGAGAGGAGGGAGGAAATATTATTTCCGAAAGTCGTCGTGGGCCGCACAGTGAGCCCCTTCGGGCCACATGCGGGCCGTATGTTGTGCAGGCCTGCTATAGCACAATAGCAAATACATTTACATTTCTGACATTAGACACAGATGTTTGCTTAATGGGATTCTTTCCTACTTTTTGTTGTAAAGAATATTGTCTCTGAGGGTCTTGCTTTGGTCCACATTGAGAAGATTGCTGATAGTTTTGCCAAACCATCTGCTCATAGACGTGCCAAACACCAGCAATATGAAATTAACAAAACGGGTCCGCTTCACTGGTACTATTCAGAATCCTGGGCATAGCAGTGAAACGTTCAAGAATCGTGTCAAGCTCATAGCATTGCTTCTGCTTCATAAAGTGTCAGAGGGAAGCTATGGAGTTACTGACAGGGAAAAAGACCGAAGAAATAGATTGCGAGGTGCAATAGAGTAAGTCAGAAAGCCAGTGGAAGAGAGTGTTGCAGAAACCCTTCTCATTCCCAGCAGCAGGACAGGAAGAAGAGGTAAAGTGTTCCATTGCATTCCAGTTATCAGGCACTCAAGATCCAAAGCCTGATATGAAATTTGGAGACAGTGGATAGTAGTAGGCTTGTAAAAATTCTAGCTACAATCATACCAGTGGAATGGGAGAAAGACATTCCTCCTGGATGGTGCTCATGCACCCAGGTCTTTAATATGTACAGTACATCTGGCTCCTAGGTATCTGGAAAATGTTTCAGGCTCCAGGACTCGTTACAAAATAAGGAGGTACATTAAGAGGAAAGAGGTAGAATAATGAGTTAATGAGATATTACATAATCAGTAGGCTCAGACCTGCATTCCTAACTCAGCCTCTGGGTATTTTGCCCAACTTGTGCAGAATCAGTCTGAATATGGACTGCTAGACACTGAGCAGAAAATGTGAATATTCAGCTAGTGAAATTGTCATTGTGCTCTGTTTGGAGGGCAAGCAACATCAAGAACTAGACGAATTACCTCTGTTAATTTGGGAAGTGAACATATATTTTTGCACTATTCATTGTATTTAAGGGTGCTATCACTAATTGGTTGTTTGCTGTGCAAGTTGAGGAGGGAGTTAATAGTATGTAAAAGTGCTAAATATCTTTTTAATACCTCCAAGGAAATACTTCCGTGAGCGCTGTCTTTTAGAGACATCAGACTGATTTAGACTAGCAGCTGAATAGCAAAGATATTTAATTCGCACAGGCAGTTGTTTCTCAGTGCAGAACGGCATCAGTTCACTATTACTGACAGCAGATGGTAGCAGTCTTGCATGAATTAACTGCACTGAAGAGAGAAAACAAAGAGGTCTGAAAATATTTTTAGTCTCTGAATGTTATATTAAAGAAAATGCTGGCCATCCCCATGTGTATGTTTTAGCGCTAGAGCAAAGTGTCCTGCCACTCTAAGAAGGCTCCTAGCTATTATATTAATATTTTAAATGCTATGGGGGCAAAACCTGATCTCAGTAAAGTCAATGGAAGAACATGCCCTGATTTCAGTGGGACCAGGATTTGGCCGTGGTATAGGCTGGTGAATGGAGGAAATGTGAGCTTTTTATTATACTGTAGGGAGACCAAGTCTATGAGAATTTTTCTGATGAGTGTAGGCAAAGACCTAGATCTTTCAATACAATACAGCCAAACCACTGCTGAAATATGGCCCCAGAACTGGCCCACATGAGCATCACTGTGGAGTAGGGGCATCCCCAACCAGTGTAAAAACAGTGTGATGGGTTCTGTGCTGCCACCTTTCCCTGTTGTCACTAAGGAGTGCATTTACAGGGGAAAGGCTTGTGACTGGGTGTCTCTATCATGCCAATCCCTAGCTGCAGTTTCAAGCCCTGCACAAAGCCATGCTTGGACTGGGAGGTGAACTTTATTCTAGTTTTATATACACACTCACATCCCCTTTCTTCACCCCCCTGAGCTGCAGTATGAGCTTCTTGGCCTTAGCTGAAGATCTGGCTCAGTAGAGTCTAACCTAAATATGGGTTTTGTATATTTTGGGTGTTCCCTATTTTGATATTTGACTTTTCTGGAATCCCTTTGAGATTGCACTTTGCTGTGACATATTAGATCGGGGTGGGGAACATACAGCCCAGAGGCCAGATGTGGCCCCTAGCTTGTTTGGATCTGGCCCCTGAGGTTGGAGCTCTGCCCCCAGCATTGGGGAGCCAGGCTGGCACTCCAGCCCTGCTCCTCTCCCGTCCAGACCCTGCACCCCCATTCCTCCCACCCACCCTTCCTATTGCCAGCCTGCTCTTGCATCCTATCACCATCCCAGGCCCATCAACCCCCAACCCACTCCTGCACCCTCCTTCCTGCCCAGATCCCACACCCCAAGCTTGCTTCCTGGCAGTCCCCTCCCACACACTGAATTCCTCATTTTTGTCCCATCCCAGAGCATGGGGGGGGGGGGCATAGAATCTACTAGTTTAGGCTCCTCTAGCCTCTGGTGTTCATGGGGAATGTGGAGAGTGGCTTTCAGTTCCTCAGTCTTCTTTTTTTTTTTTAATTTCTTCTCACTTTTGTGCAGCCCCCGACTGATTTTTCTGTGGGTCAGTGGCCACTGACCAAAAAAAGGTTCCCCACCCCTGTACTGTGCTAATGCCCTTTGCTGAGTGTGGAGATGAAGTAGGAATCTGTTTATTTTGATGCAGTAGTACCTCAGCAGTGATCTCATCAGTGTTAATGCAAATTCATCTCCCCAGTGTGAGAGTCAGATGTGCCAATCTGTTGATATAGTTGCAGATCAGGTCATTGTTAAAATTTTGCATTAGAGCACAAGTTTGAGTGAGTCGGGGCCTGTATTGCTTTTGTATACAGTAATTCTTCATTTAACACTATAGATATGTTTCAGAAAATGATCGTGTTAAGTGAAAACTTGTTGTGCGGGGTCAATTTTCCCATTGAAAATAATGGAAAAGGTGGGAATTGCATTTCAAGCGGTGGTGTCTGTTGGGACAGGGACATAAGGTTGGGGGAGAAAGAGGACTGGATTACAGAAGGGAGGGGAAGTGTTTGGCTCTGGGGAAGGGAAGGGGAGGAGACAGGAGGGGGATTGGGTTGGGAGTATGCCCCTGTGACGGGTCTGCCGGGACCCGCACTGCATCCGGCAAGGGGGGGTCGCCGGGGAACGGTGCGGCGAGCGGCAAACCCTCTGCCGCTTTGCAGAGAGGTGGGGGAAGCCCCGCACAGCCGCCGGCAACGGGCCTGCAAGCAGGGGCGGAGGAGAGGGGGGCAAGGTGTCTGGTGAGGGGGAGTCAGCGGGGAACGGCGCGGTGAGCGGCGAACCCTCTGCCGCTTTGCAGGAAGGCGGGGGAAGCCCTGAGCCAGCAATGGGCCGGCTGGGGAAATCGTGTTATTCCAGGGACGGTTGTGTAATTCAAAAAATGTTCCCTAAAAAAAAAAAAATCGTGCTATCGCAAAAACATGTTAAGCAGGCACGTGTTAAATGAGGAATTACTGTATTTGTTACTAAAACAATGGGGGTCAAATTACCTTGAAGTGAGCTGCTGAGTTACACTATGGAGGAATTGGACCCTCATTTTTTCTTTTTTAAATGGCATGTTGTATCTTTTCCTAAAACAATTTTGATAATAAAACCAACTGATGGATTCTTTCAGGAGCACCCATTACTTGGTCAACCATTCTTTGTCCTTCATCCCTGCCGAACTAATGAATTCATGGCTCCTGTATTGGATAATTCACTAAGAGAAAACAGGTGAGGAACACCAGTGCAGTTTGTGAGGCTATAGTAAAATGTTTAGTGTATGTAAAATAGTTGTGTACATTTGCAAGATCAGAATAGTAGTCAAGAATCGTCATCTTCATCTGTGTGTGTGTAGTAAAACTGTGTTTTCATTTAAATCCTATAAGTTAAAATTGAGTGTGTAAAGTGCATGAGTATCTTCATTTTTAAGAAAGTTGTCTGGGTGGTAGGGTTACCAGATGGTTTAAAAAAAAAAACGGACACACTTGATCTCAGATGGGGGGCTGGTCGGGCAGGGGGAGCGGGGCTGGCCGGGGGAGGGAAGGGGGAACCGGCTGGCGGGAAGTGGGGCTGGACGGGAGGGGGTCGAGGGGAGCAGGGCTGGACGGAGGAGATAGAGAGGGTAGGGTTACCAGATGGTTTAAAAAAAATACCAGACACACTTGATCTCAGATGGTGGAGGGAGGGGCTGGCTGGTGGGAAATGGGGCTGGCGGGGAGGGAGTCGGGCGCACAGAGATCCTGAGGTGCTGCCCGTCCCCCACATGGTCCCGGCGGGGCGCATGGGCGAGTCTGGCCCCGGGGATTCCATCCTGCTCCGGCCCTGCCCCCATGCTCCTCCTCTCTACTGTGTAGTTGCGTACTGCCTGGTTGGTAGACATGCTCACGCAGTGTGAGCGTGTCTACCAGCTAGGCAGTACGCAACTACGTATTGATACTCATGATAATAATAAAAACATAATTAGAAAATACCAGACATTTATGTGTCCAGTATTTTCTCAATTTGTTTCCCAGATAGAAAGCTCAAATACCGGACTGTCCAGTTCAAAACCGGACACCTGGCATCCCTACTGGGTGGAAGGTTACTGTCAGGCATAAATCTGAACATCAGTAGAGATTTTTATAATACATGCATGCTTTCTTTGTTTTTTTAGGAATATAAACTACATTACATCATGGCTGAGTATTGTAGGCCCAGTTGTGGGATTAAATTTACCTCTGAGTTATGCAAAACGAGTGTCTGAACAGAACACAGAAGCAGATTAAATCAAAAGGTAAAAGGGTTATGGCATATTTTTGAGTCTTGTATAAATTCAGATTCTAGTTTGCAAGCATTTCATCTTTTACTTCTAAGTATTTGCTTCAGGAGTGCCTCAGATTTTCCATCTGACAATTTACAGTTGCTCCTGTGTCTTTGCCATTTTGCTTTGCACTGGAGAGATGAGTTGATGTCCCTCTGGCACTCTGCCAGCACCCTTCCTAACAGCCAGGCAGGATCTCCAATGAAAGCTACCGTGTACTTTTGAGAGTGCTGTCTCAACGATATCAGAGCTTCTTGACTTAACTTCTCTAGTGTGCATTTAATGGTGTGATCTAATATACTTGCACTGCAGTGATTTTTATTTTGCTGCCTCTACTACTTCTAATTTCTTACTGTGTGTCTCCACTTCAGGCTCCACAAGTTGAAGCATGGGCATGAGTGAATTGTAAATCAGCTGCAACCTTGTCTGCAACTGAGCTCAGACACAAACCACCCAGTTCTCTCATGGTCAGCACAACTCAGTAAGGCTTGCCATTCAGGGCTCTTTCCCCTAGCAGCAACATGCCTGATGACAACTGAACACCAAAGAGCTGGCTGCATTAGTGATGCCTCACATTCCACGTGGACACAAGCTCACATTCTGTGTATAGCGCTGATTCAGTAGGGTCCTTTTTTCCCTGGGTTTGGTCTTTACTGAGACGATATCAGAACACCTAATAAAAGGCCAAGCTTCCTGAGATGGGATTGAAAGAATGGATTTGAGTCTACTGAAAGGTATCGGACTGTGTATCTAGAGAAGTACGCTATCTGTCTGCAGATGTTCACAATTAAGTTATATATGTGCACCTTGGTGTGTTTATTCCATGTTAGGGTTAGTATGTAACCCTGGAGAGAGTAGGTACACTTAATTGCCAGAATTCTGATGATCCCTCAGGGTGGAGAATGTTTTGTATATGTATTGCTTTATTGAACAAATGGGTCAGAATTGTAGATGAATAGTACGAATACACTGTATTGGTTAAAGTATAACAATTCTAGAATTCAGGGTATCTCAGTACAATCATGTGAGCGTGTCCCTTACTACTTCTTCACTATGTCTAAAGGGTTTTCCCTCCTAGGGAAGGTACTGTGGTAAATTAGCGTTTCTTTTTGAGCTAGTAATTATTCATGAGTAAATGCCTGATTCTGCAGTCCTTACTCAAGCTAAACTCCCACTTGTATCATGGAGTTTTAAGTGAGTAGAGACTGTCCCCAAGATCCGTGAAAAACAAGCTAGAAATAACTTCAGTATGACAGTTGATTTTGATTCCCTCTGAATCACATTTTGTTCTGTGTTCTGCATTTATTTTGTACAATGCCCAGTAGATAAGAATTACAGATTTTGCTTTCAGTGGTTTAATGAAGACAACATCTACGTGGGGAGTCAAATATTAGAATATGTTGCAAATATAAAATTTATGGGATTTAAAAATCTGTACTCAGAAGTTTTATTATCTTCATGTTTTTAACTTAGGCTAGGTCTACACTGCGGAGCTATTTTGGGATACCTCTGGTTTCCCGAAATAGCTATTCTGCATCTTAAGAGCAAGCCCATTATATTGAAATATAAACGGTTTGCTATTCCACCATTCCTGTAAACCTCATTGCATGAGGTTTAAGGGACGTTTCAGAATAATGCTTTAGTTTGAAATTTGGCACTGTGTAGATAGTGCCAAATTTTGAAATAAGATGTTTTGAAATTACCTCAAATTAAGCACCCTTAATTGCATCATATGTGTTTGTGATGTGAAACAATATAATCCTTAAAATAATATTGACAAAGTGAAGTTCTTTTGCCAGGCCGTTTGGAATTAGTAGCAAATGATAGTAAGGCACATTATTTAGCCTATACTAGATTCTAATGATCTAATGTGATACCTTTGTTTCCTGCACGACTTGTAAAATGTAGTCCTTCATTGACTTCTTATGACAGCCGTCAGATTGCATTCTTTTCAAAACATTCGGTTATGTATGTTTTATGGTAAACAATATCTGTATCCTATTTCACACATTGAAATAGTTATTTCTCTATATACATGAGGAAAAACAAATGACAAAAATAACTATTTTAAATCTGTATTTAGAGGCCTGAATGTTCAGCACTGCTTATGCTTTTTGTGCTGCTCCAGTGAAACAAAGGAACTCAAACAAATAGCTAAAGATTCTCAGCTGGTCATTCTAGCCAGCTTTGCACCAACTGCTTCTGCCTCCACCCCATCATAAGAGGTGGGATGAGGTATGGCCAGAGCACATTGTTCTTTAGCAATGCTGAGACACTGGAATGGCTAATAGTCCCAGAGCAAGTTAGAGATGACTGCTTTACTTGCACTGAGAGTTGAAGTAGCTCCAACTATCCTCAGGATCAGGCAGGGGAGATCCAGAAAAAAACAACACATTCCATATACATGTATGTACAAGTGTGCACACACATGCACCAGATCCACTAAATGCTGCAGCGCCATATTGGAGGATCTAGCTCATAATTATCTTTCTGTAGCATCACAGATATTACCCAGCATTGACCTGTTTGTCAAATGTACAGAATAAACAAGTCCTTGCACCCCAAGAAATTCAATTTTAAGGTACAGGGCCAGTAAAATATGATACAGAATACAGAATGGAATTTAGTCTATATACCTGGAATGCTTGTTTTAAAATATGCTTTCTTATGAAGGGTTCCTTGAACAAGAACCAAAAGATTTTCTTGATCATTTTCAAGTCTTATTTATTTGGACTAGTTTTTGGCTACTCGTCAGAAAATAACTTCTAGTTGGTTTGGAGTAAAATGTACTTGCCTAGTTTCTTAGATATTTCTAGGGGTACATCTACACTGCAACGCTATTTCGGGATGCCATAGTATCCTGAAATAACTATCTCGCGTCTTCACCACAGCAAGCCCGTTAGTTCGGGCTCGCTATTCTGACATCCCTATAAACCTCATTCCACAAGGAGTAAGGGACGTTTTGGAATAGTGCTTTATTTCAAAATTTGGTGCTATGTAGACAGTGCCAAATGACGAAATAAGATACTCAATTTGCATAGCTCAAATTGCATATCTTATTTCGAATTATGGTGCAGTGTAGACACACCCTTGGAGACTAACACTTCCTGTTTTCCAGGCATAGAACATTTGTTAATAATACCCCATCCAGTCATGACTATTCTACACTATTGACCTAAGATAATCCTTGTTTATAACAAGTTCCACAAAACTCTGCCCTGGAGCATTACTCTGAATACAATCTTTCTGCCCATGTGACAGTATTAGACAAATTAACTCATGGAATATAGACAAAAGAAATTCAGCATATATCATTTGTTAATGCAGCTATTCAGATGAGTCCATACCACACCAGGCTTGAGTTATGCTAGCTAAGTATGAATTTTGTTCAAAAGAATGGACTTTCACCACCCTTCTTTTGACTCAGCATTCCTTTACAGATCTATTTTTTTCTTGCTTCATCCAAGAATTACAAAGAAATTGGGTTGCTATGTGGACTGAGAAATTGATGTTCACTTACTTTTAGACATTACAGTCTCCATTGTACAACATTGTTTTTCCTCTTTCATTTATCTTTGTAAACAGTAACTAGGATGATTTGGAGAAAACCGCCTGTTGTCTTTGATTTCAGATCTGTCCTGGCAGAGCTAAACCCAGGCACATGCTACGTGGGTAGCTAAACCGGGGACCTTTTTTGTCAGTACACTTCTCCTATCATACCCCCGGAAGTATCTTTTACCAATAACTGCTTTGAAAGACAAACTGTAACCAGTTTCTGACACGCTTTTATGTCCAACTGATAAACCCCTTCTGAATTCCAACTGAGAGCATCTTGGTGCTGCTCCCACAAGTTCTTAGATACTATAGAAAATAATACTAAGATAACTAGAGGATTTCACAACTGGGTGAGTAGGACACATAGATGGGTGATCTGGCAAAATGCATCATACATCTCTTAACTTTGTACATGAATGAAGTTGGGACAATATTTATTTGCCAGTTGGCACAGCTATGCTTCAATGAGTTATTTTAAAATTTTTCATGTCAATGTATATTACACAGAATATCAGTCCCAACAAAAAATATGAGTTACTTCTATTCCTGTATACCACAACATGAACTGTAAAGTTCCTACTAGCTCTTCTCTAATTCTGTCATCTAAAAAGTCTAGCTTACAGTGATGTCTTATATATTTTGTAAAAGACACAGTTTGTAAAATCGATTTTATGATTCATCCACTTAACAATAAGAAAGGGAAGTCATAACAAGTGTTCACTAGCCAAAGAGAGGTATACAGCCAGGAACTCCTAGTGCTATGGTAGGGCTGCAGCTGCTTGACTGCTAAATTAAAAGACCAACCTAAGAAAGGCATTGTGGGAAAATATTGCTTGGGGATGTTCGTAGGAATAGGAGGGTGCTGTGCTTATCACTGTTCAGCCCTCTTTTTCATTAGGGTGTTAAAGTTAATTCCAAGAAAACCTTCACTTTCACATCAATCAAGGGATTGATAAAATTGGCTTACTAGGGAGGATTTTTAACTGAAGATTGGAGAGCTATCTACTTGTTTGATAAGAGGATGATGTTTATAGAAGGCCTTGTTGAACACCTTTCCTTATTTTCAGGCCTGTCAAAACACAGCCTCCCTTTCTGCAGCACTAGTGGATTTTTCTCTTGTGGCAGCTTTGCTAGAGCAACATCCTGGGCTTAATTCACCCTAGAGAGTTTCAGCTGGAGGAGAGCGCCTCCTCTTCTCCCTCAACCACACTGACACACACAATATAGGCATAGACACTAATTCAGTGTCTTATTTGCCCATGTCCCCTTTTCCTAGTCATTGCTGGCCAGCTTCCAGCTCACTGGCAGAGCAGAGTCTGTGCCAGTGGGATGGCCAGGAATGGAATTTGGGTAGATCCCAATTTATGGTAGATTAGCAATGACCAAAGTTCTGAGCAAATCATGTATTTTTCACATTATTATACTATACATTATTATTGCATGTTATAGTCATTTGAATGTTGGGGGCCAGGATTGCAGGATGCAGAGAAAAAATGTGAGTCAGTGCAGATGGAGAATCTCCTCAGTTGTTGAGTTAAACCTGGGCTGGGAGTGCTGGTTACTGTCTGTGTGAGGCTAGACTCACTCCAAAGTTGTCCAGAGGCAGAAGTTTGCAGCACTGGATTGAGGGCCAGTCAGGCCACTGCTCTCCACATCACTCCCTGCCAGACATGGTGTTCTGTAGATGGGCCCAAAAGAGCCAACTTCTCTTAATCCAAGTCTCTCTACATCTCAACCATGTGGACATCAACTTCTGCATTCACACAACCTCAGAGTTGGGTGGGCCTGTATGGTTTACTCATGCCTGCATAGTCCCTTGGGGGTGAATTTTCACCATCAGTGATCTGCATCCCTGAGTTACACTAGTGGAAGTTGCTGAATCAACCTCCCATCCCAACAACTTCAGCATTGAGAGGGAAAATCTCCTGTTGCTGGCTGTTGCCCAAAGTAGGGTAGCACATTGACTGAGCATATGTAGGAAAAGATTTGGCAAACTGTAAAAATGAGCTAATCTTTTTTTCTTTCTGCACATGATCCAAAATGAAACCCTGAACTGTTACTAGCAGATTGTAGCCAAGCTTTACTTGGCTATGCAAAGACTGAGCCAGGTGCAGGCAATACTGCTCTCTAAAGCTTCATAAGGTTCATTCTTTCACATCCTATAGTTAGCTGTCACTTGCCTACTATGGTCAACCATCTGCTTTAATATTTATACATGGCCTGCTTTATGATGCAGGAACATTGACTAGTGTTGATGAAAGAATCACACTGCAAAGTGGAGCTAGTTCTTTCTTCTCTGGGCTCCTTTCTGCTGTATTTGTAAATCTTACAACCACCTGTTATAAAAGACAAAGCTCTCAAAACAGGAGTCAATACAAAGTATAAAGTCATTTTTATCAAAAGGTCAAGTACTGAGTTACTCTTTATTTGGGCTTTGACTTTTCTAGAGCACCCTTTTCTTTCAAATAATGCAAGTCTGAGCTCCTCTGGACAAATCCTGATGCCATTTGCTAACTCACTAGTTTGGTGTGTCAGTTTAGCCTGTAGTAACCTAATAAAATCGGTTCATTAAACAAATTGAAATACAGCTTGAAACAGAGTACCAGCCTTGATGCCTCTGTCATTCTCCCATTCCCACCTCCAAGGCTGTGGCCCCCCAGCTTGTGTCAAACCCTCCTTCCTCCAAATTCACTCTTGCCGCATTGCCTGCACCAAGTTAAAAACTGGGTTATGAAGAAAAATCTGCTAAATATGCACATGCCAACTGAGTACTCCCCTGCTTTTATTTTTGGCACCTATGTTCTTCCTCTCTCTGCCCCCTTACCTCCCCCATTTTTGTGTATAATCCTTTATAATTAATTATATGTTGACTTGAGATGGTGAGGTCTTCAGGACAGGGACAAGGTTTGTTTCTCTGTAACACCAAGTATGCTTTCAGGTGCCCAAATATTGTGAGAGGAATGGGATACTTGGCCCTTCAAAACTTTTACCCCAGTCTATTAAAAGTTAGATTCAACCACGTGAAGATTTATTTCCCTGAACCTCATTTAAACAGCTTTCAGCAGGTCCCTGCCCCCCCGGCCCCACACACTTTTTAATATTTTCCCCTCCTCATACCAGCAGCAGCATCTAGTGGCAGAAGCAGCTCATGACAACTCTCTGCATTAGGAAACCATACCAGCTGCAGTTAGCTGCATGAACACTTTTACCACTTCAGTATTTCCCTTTGCGCTCTTTGTTATTTGCTGGTGTTGAAGTAGTTTCTCTCACGATTTCTGGATGCTGCTCTTATTCCTAGTGGTTCTTTCTGAACCAGAGTAGTGAGTTTAAAAAACCCAACTTATATTCCGTGAATGAATAGTAGGATCTGAGCTTCAGGTTCCTGGTGAGCCAACTACAGCCTCACGCTAATCAGAATCACACCACCAGGAATTTTTTACAGTAGTGCTTGTAAGTGAATGCCAAAATTTCAGATGTGCTCACTAACTGTACAATGAACAGTTATATTGGCTCATTGCCAGAGATGATGGTAAAAGTAATGGTGCAGAAACAGAATAAATGTTAAACACTTCTGTTCTGTATTTGGAAAGACAGAGGATGATGTGCTAATATCACATGACAACGAAAGTCCTTTCCAATCCCTAAGCAATAAAAGAAAATCTCAAACATTTTTAAAACACATGCCTGGATAACATATTTCCAAAAGTCCTAAAAGACTTGGCTGAGGAAGTCTTTGGCCTGAGTACCACTATTTATTTAAAAATTAACAATCTAGAAGAATGTTAATGCCAAGCCAATAGTCTAAAACAGCCAGTAAGATGACACAGCAATTAGGGATGTCAACATGTAGTCATCTACACGATTAACCGATAACCCTGGGCTAATCTGTTAATTCAGTCAACTGCATGCACACTTCCTTCTGTATCAGAGGAAGCAAGCAAGGGACCAGCTCCCCATGATCACTGGATCCCATGAAACCGTCTAAAGCCCCACCCCTACACTGCTGCCTGAGAGAGGCAGTAGCATAGTGGGTGAGATGGGGCAGCTGGGAGCCGGTACATGTGGGAAGCTGGCTTTCAAGCCAGCTCTCCACATGTATCAGCTCCTGTGGAGCCACCTGTCCCCCACTCTTGTTGCCTCCCAAAGGCAGAGGTGGGGGGCAGGCAGGAGCCAGTGCTCAGGGCCAGCCAGCTTAAAAGCTGGTGCCCCACCAGTACTGCTCCACTGCCTCCACTTGGGCTGCTGCCTCTATCAGGCTGCATGTAGACTGCAGGCTTCTTGCGCAAGAAGCTTTCATCGGAAGAGAGCTTCCACAAAAACTTCTTGCGTAAGAGCGCGTCCACACTGCAAAAGCGCATCAAAAAAGTGATGCACTTTTGCAAAAAGAGCATCCAGACTGCATGGATGCTCTCTCGAAAGTAAGCACTGATTGGTATGCACAGAATGGCCACCAGGGGACCTGTGCTTTTTCCTTTTTGTGCAAAAACCTCCTCTTCCCCGTCCACACACACCTTTTTGCGTTTCAAGCCAGCTCTCCACGTATTCTTCCTCATAGAATGAGGAATACCTACACTGGAAAAACCCCTCTGTTCTTTCAATTTTTTTGTGCAAAAACATGCTTGAGGTGTGGCTGCTCCACGAGTTTTTTCGAAAAAATGGTTGTTTTTCTGAAAAAACCTCTGTAGTGTAGACATAGCCTCAGAGGGCAGCAGCGTGGGGGAGGGGGGGAAGGTCAGGGGAAGCCACCACGGAGCAGCCTCTGCCCATGGCAGGCCCAGGCTTGCCACAGACAGAGGCTGCTCTGTGGATACTGGAGCAGCAAGTGTCCACAGAAAGCTTGGGCCCCCCTCTTGACTGAGCTGCTGCCATCCCATGCTGCTCCTTCTGTATCAGATGCAGCAGTGCGGGGCGGCAGGGGCTTTTCTAAGGGTGGGCCGGAGTGCACTGGCTGCCGGCCCCACTCCCGGGGACTATCTAATTGCTGTGTAACTGCCAAATTTTGATGTAGTTACATGGGATTTAACATCCCTGACAACAATTATAGCCTAATTAACCTGACAGCAGTTCTCAACAAAATGGAAAAAGCTAATACAAATTCAATCAATAAAGAATTAAAAGACACTTGTATGGTGCCAGTCAATATGGGTTCTATAGAAAGAAAATAAGTCGTCTCACTTTTTTCAGGTAAAAAAGGATCATCATGATCTAGATTTACCTCCCGCATATTGCTTGGGATCCAGGTACTTTAAGTTAAAACTGCTGAAACTAATTCCAAGACTCCATATTCAGTGCCTTGAGTTCTTCAGTCCAATTCACTTTCCTCATCCCTCCTCCCCCCCATTTTTAGCTTTCCTTCCATTTAGTTTAAACCATTTTAACTCATGATCACTCAGACAGGTTCTCTCTGCAACCAGTTCTTTGCTAGTTGTGCTTTTAGATTTAGTATTGGTATCACCTCTTGTTGGCTCAGAGACTGGTGAAGAAATTGGTTAGCTCTCACATCTGGGAATATCTGGGCCCTACTGTTATCAAACAACACTTTGTCTTCTAATCTGTATCTGGAAAATTAAAGCCTTCCACAATTTTTCTCACATATGATTTCATTGTTTGATAAAGATAATTGCATGTAACTTTTGAAAGGTACTTTGGTTCCACAAGACATTTAAAAAAATTATCATCCATTAAAACACATTACACAGATTAAGAACTAGCTGCTAGGCCTCAGAAAGTAGTCTGATACTGTGGCAAAAAAGGACTAATGAAATCCAATCACGTATGAACAGGAGAGAGGAGTGAGGTAATTTTACCTCTGTGTACACAATTGATGAGAAATACTAAAATGTCTAATTCTGACATCCATATTTTGAAAAGAATACTAAAAAACTAGAGCTGATTCATAAAGTGCTACAAAAGTGATTCAAGGGCCAGAGAAAATGCATAAGTGAGACACAGAGTCTCTGTTCAGCTTATCAAAAGATTGAGAAGTGACTTGATTATGGTGCATAAGTAAAAAAAAAAAAAAAAAAAAAAAAAAAGTATGAATTTAAGGGATTAGACCAGATAATCAGGGATGGTCCAGATAATACTTAGTTCTGCCATGAGTGCTGGGGTAGTCTGGAAATCCTTTGCAGTTCTATGATTCTACCTCTTACATTTCCTCAGCACTAGGCCTAGCTAAGTGTTCTGCCAAGCACTCCCAAGTTTACCTCAACAAGTGCTTAATAAGCTAATTTAACTTGTTAGAAGTCTTGTTTGTATTCCTACAAACTATTCTTAACTGCACCTGAACTGCATCTGGTTGAAAAAAAATTTCAAAAATTGTTTAAGGGATATTTTGTTTTTCCCTCCCCCCCCTGTTCCCCCCCAAACATTCCCTGGGAACTGTTGGGTTTTGTGCTAAATTTCAATAGAAAGGAAGAACATTGATTCTCAAGTACTGCCATACTGCTTCGCATTCTATGGGGCAGGCTCCTCATTGGATTTCACAATGTACTTCATCCCCACATCAAAAGGGAAAAATGTGACACATCACAGGATAATTAGTGCAACCAGGGAGTCCATCATACAGAAGGGAGTGGGAGTATGAAACACCCAAACTAGACTCCATGAAAACAATCTGGATTTAGTTTTGCCAAAACCTTGAAATTTTCCACAAGAAAAGAGCTAGTTTTCCAACCAGCAATACACTTAAACACAGAAACTCAATGCCACTTGCCCACTAAAAAAATCTAGGTTTAGAGCATGGATTCCCAAACTGGGGGCTGTGAAGAAATTTCGGGGGGGGGGGGAGGGGAGGGGGGGCAGTGAGGCGACCCAGCCCCCCCCTTCAATCCCCTCCCCCCAAGTGTTGCTATTTTTTTTCAGACCCGGTCAGTTCCGTTTTTTTTTTTTTTTTTTTTTTTGGCTCAACAAGTTTTGCTGATATGGGGGGGTGGGAATGTGAGGATTCCTCAAAAACTAAAAAGGGGGCATGACGCCAAAAAGTTTGGGAACCACTGGTTTAGAGTATCTTTACAAATATCTCATAAGCTTCCAGCTAAATAAAACAGATATAACAAATTCTACAATAGTCCACAGAAGAACTAAATGATTTATGAGACTTGAGCCCGTTTATCCTGGTCAACTGTAAGAACACTTCTCATTAGAAGATAAGTTAGTGACAAACAAGGCACTACAGATGTTGAAACACTTTAATTGATATGCAATTCAATTAATTTAGACTATTTTCGTAAAGAAAATGACATTAAAAATACAAGAGGTTTCTTTATATGTAAACTTTTGTTGATATCTTTAACAGATTTTCAAAAGTTTATGATCTTGGTCTCTCCTTCTTGCCTTTGTACAAGGCTAAGAGGGAAACATTGGCTACTTTGACAACCTTGAAGCGAACTCCAGGAATGTCACCAACAGCATGCCCTTTTCGGCCAAAGCCAGCAACCAGCACTTCATCGTTTTCCTAGAATTAAAAACAGAAAACACTACAGTTGCACAGCAGTCAATATAAGATTTATGCATATGTCTAAAACCATGTATTTTAGCTATTCTGATAAATTAGAGCATCCCAAACTGGACCTATACTTTTAAGCATAACACAACTCCTTCCAGGAAAGGCCAGCTGAAACAGGAAGAAGTGTGGTGGTCAGACATAAAGAGACTTGACACTTTAGTCCCTTCACCGTTTTGGTAGGAACAAATATTAGCTAAGACACTCCTTTGCTTTGCAGCAGCACAGTAGAGGCATAATATGGCACATGGAAAGTAAAAGAGCACCCATAATGTCGGTCTTCTGCCCATCATCATGTCAAAGTGCAGTGAGCATGGCCCATCTCCAAATTCAGCCAAATACAACATATAACTAGCTTTCTGTGGTTCATTTCCTGATAAATTATTCACCTCAATAAAATTCAAGCAACCATCATTAGGAACAAAGGCTGTTATTTTCTTGCCATTCTTGATCAGCTGGACTCTGACACATTTCCTGATGGCTGAATTGGGCTGCTTAGCCTCTACACCACTGAAATGGAAAAACACAAAAAAGCATCAGTGACATTTTGCTTGATTATTCTAGCTCATATATTTTAGAACATCAAGGACTGCTACATTAAACACTAGATCACTTTGTACACCTCTATTCAATGAAGAATGTAAACAGCATTGCATTTTCAAGAAGTTCTATAAAACCCAACATTTAATGCACAATTACTGAACACAGCTCATCTAGTACATTGGTCCAAGTAAAAATAATGCCCTAAATGGTCCCTTTGCTTCCTAAATATCTGAACCAATACTGGGGGGAAGGAAGTGTTCCATGGGGATAAATGCTAACTTAATGAGACTGCAAATTAGAAACAGTACAATGGCACCCTGGAGGCTAGAGAAGCTCCATGTATAGTCAAGCCTTCTAAATAAGAGGTTTAAAAATGCCAATAGGAATACAGGCACGAGATTTTTTTATGTTCTGATTTTTGTTTGGGAAGAGAGAAGGGGACCTCAGAGACAGGAGATAATTGCAGAGAAAATACAGATAGAAATGGTAAGCATTTCAATTTAAACCAGAATTGTAGATAGGGATGTCAACGAGTAGTTGACTAGACAATTAATCGATAAGCCTAAGCTTCTCGGTTAATCTTGTGGACAACAGGGGGTAGGGAAGAAGCAGGCGCTGGTGTGGGGGGAAGGGGGCAGAGGTTGCTTGGCAGTAGCAGCACCTGTCTGCAGGGGTTTCAAGCTCCCTGTGGACAGCCGCTGTTCCGCATCTCCTGGAGCAGCCTCTGTCCATGGGGAGCTTGGATCCCAAGGGACAGGGGCTGCTGCCACCCTGCATTACTGTCTCAGAGGCTGCGGGGCGGCAGGCATCTGGCCCGCAAGGGGAGCTAGTTTTTAAACTGGCTCCCCCTACCATCCCATGCTGCTACCTCTGATACAGTACAGTGGTATTAGCTACCAGTCCCGCCCTCGGGGACCAATGAATAACCTTGTAACCAACAATATTGTGTGTGGTTATAGGACTATTCAATTATGACAACTAAAACATCCCTAATTGTTGACATCAAGTGGCATGATGGCAAACATTTTTCAGGCCTCACAAAAGGGTTTTACAAGAAACAGCTCTGCTGCTGTCAATATAATGCAGGAGTGGGCAAAAGGGCCTCCACGGGCCGGATCTGGCCCATGGAGGCCCTGCTGCTCCCCCGTCCCCAGGCCAATTAGGACCTAGGGGCAGAGGGACACGCGCAAAATTTCCTCCACCCTGCCAGGAGCATGCAGTGCTTCCTGGCAGGGTGGGAGAGGAGTTTGTGCACTCTCCCGCCCCCAAGCCCTGATTGGCCTGGGGGCAGGGGGAGCACGTGAAGTTTCCTTCACCCTACCTCTGCCCTGTGAGAAGCGTGCAGCACTTAGAAGAACCATGCGCTCCTGGCAGGGCAGAAGGAGTCTTCATGTACTCCCCCAAACCCAGGCCAATCAGAGTCTGGGGGTGGGGGGAATACACAAAATTTCCTCCGCCCTGCCAAGAGCAGGCAGCACTTAGAAGAGCCACACACTCCTGGCAGGGCAGGAAGAGACTTTGAGCGCTCCCCTGCCCCCAAGCCGTGATTGGCCTGGGGGAGCACACGAATTCTCCTCCCACCACCAGGGGCATAGGTGCCTAGAGGAACATAGGGATGTGGGGGGGGGGGGGGACACGACTCCCTCACTCCCAGACCAATCATGGTCTGTGGGTGGGGAAGCCTGGAAGCATCATGGCTTTGCCCCTTCTGGAGCAGCAAAAGATTATTGCCCACCCCTTATCTAATGCATAATAATCACTTAACACAAAAACCCACCATGCAAAAAAAATCACTAAATTGACAGACTTTATTCAGAAAATCCTCAGAAATAAAACAGTATAAACATCACCAGTGGACTTTTACAATGAGCCTGATTTTCAAAAATTCTGAACTTTTACTTCTCCAATTGATCTCAATGGGAACCGAGAAGACTCAGCACTTTTGAAAACCAGACACACACTCTTATTAAGCGCCATAGCGTCTTAAATGTAACCTTCAATATTCCACTCTAAGATAAATAACCTGACTAAATCACTTCCAAAATAAATCTGTGCAGAAATCAAGCATAAACACAAAACCATAAGAACGGCCAGACCAATGGTCCATCTAGCCCAGTAGCCTGTCCTCCAACAGCGGCCAATGACAGATGTCCCCAGAGGAATGAACAGAATAGACCAAGACCTCTGAACACCAACCATGCCTAGCTACAAATGAATGTGACAATCACACATAATGCAGAAGACAATTCACTGATGCCGAAATAATGCTGGTTGCCAAAATAGAATGTATGATAAATAACTCCCAGATCTGGGCACAGCTACAATAAACTTCAACAAATACTCACAGAAGCTGGAGTGAATTTCTCCAACTAAACTCCCAGAGCATGAGAGTTGTACTTACACGAAGACAAAGCCTGAAACTCTGCCCCGACTGACTTCAAATAAATACAGCAACTAATGGTGCAGAAGTCATGGTTACTTTTTTGTAAACGGAATTGCAGCTAAATTAACATGGGCTGAAAATACATTATGAACATGTTATTAGGTGGATCAAAGCAATCCTACCAGATCTAAGCACGATAAAAAGTACAAGACCTAATGAGACGTACTGTGAAGACACTTGATTTCACTCACACTTTTTCTAGAACAATGCCCTTGGCATGAGACGCGCCTCCAAAGGGGTTGGCTTTCAGGGCAGTGCCCAAATGGGCCTTCTTGTATTGCTTGTCATGCCATTTCTGATCACGACGGTGGCTGCGAAGCTTTCTAGCCGTACGAAGCCCGCGGCACTTCCCTGCGCAGCACGATTCGGCAGGACACACAAAAACAATCGGTCAGTTCCACGCCCGGCCCAGGCCGACGCAAATGGCGGGGGCGAGCCGGGGCCTCTTGTCCCGCGCTTAGGAACGCGGCAGCTGCTCCCCCAGCGGCACCCAGAGCGCCCCCGGCCTGTCCCGCCCGCACAGCGCCCCCTCCCCCCACCGCAGCGCTGCGATCCCGGGGGCGGGCCCTGAACGCCGCGTGGCTGCGCCTCCTCCCGCAGTTCGGAAAACGGAGCCCGCCTCAGACAGCGAGCGACCGAGCGCGGCTCTTCCCGCCGTGGGGGGCGGGAGGGGAGAAACTCGAGCTCGCGGCGCTGGATGACGGGGGCTGCCCCAGCCTCACTCGCGGCCCCGGCCGCTCACCCATGGCGCTGCTGCCGCCGCCGCCGCTGCCAGTCCGAGCCGCAGAGAGAAAGACCCAGCATGCTCCGCGGCGCCTACACGTCGCTGGGAGGACCCCGCGTGAGGCGGCCTGGCCACGCCTGATGGAAAACGCACAGAAGGGGCCAGTATCTGGCACACCCGTAAGTGGGAGTCGTTGTAATGGAAACGGCAACTTCCAGAAGGCATCGCGCAGCCTCCTTGCCTGTGCTTTTCCCCTCCTCGCCGTGACGTGTCCGCCCTCCCCTTGACTGCCCCCAGCTGGGAGAACGGGCGTGCTCTATTTCTGCGGGCCAACATGTCCTTGCTCCCTCCCACCACGGCCTGGTGCCCGCCCCCATTGGTGTAAGTAGGAGGCTGCCGGGCAGCCCGAGTTCCTGTCGCAGTAGCTGCGGGCCCCAGAAATTAGAGGTGGCTCATTGACAGTCCCAGCAGCCACTGTCGAGCATCCATTCCCACTCTCGCATTTGTGCCATGTTTCCCACAGTGTCTCCCCAGCCACAAGGGAAAGAAAATTACTTTTTTCACCTGAAACTGAGGTTCTCACGTATTCCCATGTCCAGGAGCTGGGTGTTCTAGAAAAACATATGAGGCTAATGTCTAGTATTTCAGTAACTGCTACCAGGAGCAGAGTCACAACTTTTGGCCCCATATCAACAATACTGAGCCCATGATGGTTCAAGAAAAACAGTCCAAGCACCCCGTTACAGCTAAGGCAATTAATTTTGCCTTGAAGAAATATTAACTTTCTCTTCTTTGCTTTTTCAAACTGGTCAATGAGTTCATATTTACTAGACTATGTTCAGAGTGAGCAGAGTTGAACTGGGTAGGTGCTTGTTAACTGCAGCTGGCACCTTCCTGTTGCTATAACAGGTGAAAGGCCCCTCCAAACCACATGCTTGGGGCAGACAGATTACCCCCTGAAAGGCTATTACAGCTGGAGAGTGAAGCATTCAGGGTTGTAGCATCCACAAACCCTCCCCAATCCCACCTCAGGATCACTCACTGTAGTCCTCTCACTTCACTCAGGAGGATGGCAGGCTTTCCCACCCTGTACATATAGTTATCACAATGGTACAAAACACACCCATACTGTTAAATTACCTGGATGGAGGAAGGATGCTGGTGCAAGTGGTACGTTACCAGCAAGGAAGTCCAAGCAGAAATAACTAAATTCATCTTGAACATGCCAGTGACCCTATGAAGATACCCTTATTATCTGTGCTTGCCCTTTCTAGATTCTTTTGAGTGTATAACATTCATGGAGAGGGAAGGCAGAAGGTGAATGTAATAAACAGCTCATTTTTCTGATTCAAACTAATGGCAGCAGAATCATTTCTTCTGCTGTCACACTTAATAGTCAAAGCTACTTTAGTTAACAATGTAAGTCTTTGGAGATTTGTAGATACAAGCCACAAAAACAGAGAGAGCTGCCTAATCAAGGCATCCTCTTTTTCCTATTTTATAAAGGGCACTGTCCAATTAAGAGCTAAATAGATTAGCTTGAGGTAAGCTGCCTTGCCCTCAATTGAGGGGTGGAAATGTCTCCACTTACATTAATGGGAGCCAAATGTAAGTGCCTTTCTACTCTGATTTAGTAACACCCAAGTGGGTTAGTCAAAGTCAATATAATTGGATAGACAGTTTCAGTATAGACATAACATTGCTTATGCTGTTACTGGCTTTCAGTAGCTGTTCCACTATGCTCCACACTGATAATATAATTGATGCAAATTTTCTGGTAATGGATATCCACCAGAACCACCTGTGCGCGTGCACGCATGCACACAATTTTATAACTGTGGTGGCCATATACAGACATAAAGTCAACATAATTTTGTAATGCAGACACGGCTTGAGTAAATATATTAGGTCTAATCACACATTAAATCTGGAACATCCACTTTTCTGCATTTATACAGGGATATTTTAAATCAAGAGTAAATAAAGTCAATTTAAATTTGGAGAATTGTTTCACGTTTTCAGGTACTAGCAAAATATTTAAAGTGTTTCAAAAACAAGCTTTAAAATAAAATCAGTTTTAAATCCCTGTGTTCTGTTCCCTCCTCACTGGTTTGTGAGAAGACTACAGCAGGAGAAAATACAGTTAAAGTGAAAATGACTATTCCTTAATTGCTTTCAATACACAAAGTAAACAAGCTGAAATAATAATCTTTCAGTTTTAAACACATTCTCTAGGAAATGATTTGACCTGAAAGTGCCCTTTGTCTTAACAGTTTAAAAAAGACTTAATGAAACTTAGTACTCAATAGTATTAATTTTTAAGTGACTCTTAAAAACCCTTGAACCAGAATTATGCTTGTCTGATCCAAACTCCAAACAAAAATTGACTAGAACATGTGCCCCAACATTTAAGGACTTGAAAAACTGCAATATTTATCAAACTGAAGTTTATTAGTAACTCAGGTGGCATCACAAATTTATGATCGTGGTCTCTCTTTCTTGCCTTTGTACAAGGCTAAGAGGGAAACATTGGCTACTTTGACAACTTTGAAGCGGACACCAGGAATGTCACCAACAGCATGACCTTTCCGACCAAAGCCAGCAACCAGAACTTCATCATTTTCCTAGAATGAAAGAAAGGAAGGAAAACTGAACATTTTTCAGTTAAATGAATCCAAACAGAAAAGCAAATTACATTGATTGAACCAACTCTTTACATCTAAAAGATATCCCTTTACATCTCATGTTTTGATCAGCTGATTTGACAGTAATATTAAAAATATTACTAAGCAGACAGTAACAGTAATTTCTTTCAGATGACCAAATGTCCTAGACAGATGGGGACAAATAAGTAACTCAGAGAGGTATGACATGGAGCCAATTCACAACCAATTTTTAGGGATTCATTATTTACCTCAATGAAGTTCAAGCAACCATCATTAGGAACAAAAGCTGTTATCTTCTTGCCGTTCTTGATCAGCTGCACTCTGACGCATTTCCTGATGGCAGAATTGGGCTGTTTGGCCTCTACACCACTGAAAGGAAAAAAGTAACTGCTGTAACTGAAAGTAGCCATTTGAAGACATCAACTGTATATAGTGATCACTAAACTAACTGAAATCTATAAACTTCCTTGCAGTTGCTGGAGTAGAGTGGCACAAAAGAAGCTGTTTCTTTTATAAATGCAACAGAGCTGTTACTAAGAGCTGGTTATGAATACCCACAGCTCTTCTCCTCAGGAACAGCTGCCGAATCCTTCCACCTGTTTTTCCTTCCATGTCCATGTTATGCAACTCAAATTCAGCTTCCGCATTCAGGAATAATCATAAAGGAAAGTGCCACTTCTAATTTTTCATTTATTTTACCAAACAAAACATGTAATTATTTTAGCCAAAATTGGTAAAGATACAATTTATCTTAAAACAACTTCTAATCTTCTGAATTCTGTTTTTTGTGCAATCTGATTTCTGTTTTAATACAGCTCATGAGATTAGACGAAGGTTTCTAACCATTAGAGGAGTGAGGTTCTGGAATGGCCTTCCAAGGGAAGTAGTGGGGGCAAAAGATCTACCTGGCTTCAAAATTAAACTAGATGGGTTTATGAAGGGGATGGTTTGACAAGATAACATGGTCTTGGTAACTAATTGACTAGTCATTATCAGTGGTAAATAGGTCAATGGAGGGATGATAGGGGTTACTATAAAGAACTTTCTGGGTGTCTGGCTGGGGAGTCTTGCCCACATGCTCAGGGTTTAGCTGATCGCCATATTTGGGGTCGGGAAGGAATTTTCCTCCAGGGTAGATTGGCAGAGGCCCTGGAGGTTTTTCGCCTTCCTCTGTAGCATGGGGTACAGATCACAGCTGGAGGATTCTCAGCATCTTGGGGTCTTCAAACTATTTGAGGGCTTCAATATCTGAGATATAGGGGTGAGGATTATTCTAGGAGTGGGTGGGTGAGATTATGCGGCCTGCATTGTGCGGGGGGTCAGACTAGATGATCATAATGGTCCCTTCTGACCTTAAAGTCTATGAGTCTATGAAGCCAAAATGTCCCTCTTTAAAGTAACAACAAAACAAAGAATACTGCACCTTTATCTGGTAACATAACCAAACAGTCTAAGGAGCTGAATTAAACCTCCCATTTCTTGGACAAGGGAAACAGTTCAGAGGAGAGTAGGGATGATAAGAGTACAACAGAGTAACCATTTAACTGATAAGCTAATGCTTATCAGTTAAGAGTCTCTGTTACACTCAACTGGCTCACAGGGAGGCATAGCAGGGAAGCCACCTCCCCAGAGCCAGGTGGATAAGGGCTGAATGACAAGGAGAAAACTTCACTGTGGTAGGGAAGATGGCTCAACTCCCAGAGAGGTGACTTTGCTGTGGCAGCAAAGCCTCCTCCCCAAAAGCTGGGCTCCCAGGGAGGAGCTAAGCTAAACTTTATACTACAGAGCCCACAGCGTAAGTAACTGGATAACCACTGAAATTTTCAGCAGTTATATGGTTACCTTATTACATGATTTTTAACATCCCTAGTGGAGAGCAATAAAAAAAAACTATTTAGAAAACCTGACCTATGAGCAACAGTGAAAAATTGGAAATGTTTAGTATTAAGAAAAGTGATGCAGGATGAACCTGGTAGCAGTCTTAATATAAAGAGTGATTAATTGCTCTCCATAGCCCTTGAAGGTAGGACTAGATATAGTGGGCTTAACCTACCACAAAAGAGATTTTAGATTAACTATCAGGTGTTTCCCCCACCCTCCCAACTAGAAGAATAATTAAGCACAGGAACAGGCTTCCCAGATGTATTAAGAACTTTCATTCATTGGAAGTTTTTAAAGAACAGATTAAACAAACACTTGTCAGGAACAGTATTGGTGTATTTTGTCTTGCCTCAGCACAGGGGGCTGGGCTATATAATCTCTCCAGATCCCTTTTCAGCCTTATATTTCTATGTTTGGATTAGAGATGTTAAAGATTGGTTAATTCAATAGTCGAGTAACCTCATGAATTCTTATTGGTTACTTGGCTATTCTATAGTCCCCTGGGGCAAGGCCAAGCAGCCAGTGTGCTCCCACCCCACTTTTGAGGAGCCCCCTGACACTTTGTGCTGCTGCCTCCATATCAGAGGCAGCAGTGCAGGGTGCCAGGTGGGAGCTGGTCCACAAGGGGAGCCAGGGGTGAGGGTGGGGTGGATACCTCCTGGACCCAGCACGAGCTGGAACTGAGCTGGGCTGCCTGCCCACCTGGCTCCTAATACACTTTAAATGCAGAGCTGCAGTGGGCGTAGGTTCCGGACCTAGCACAAGACATAACTGAGCTAGGCTGCTGGCCAGCCTGCTAAAAAATGTTCTGATGGGGGGAGGAGGGGAAATGCACGTAGTCTATAGCAGTGTTTCTCAACCAATGGTACACATACCGTGCCCTTGGGGTATGCAAGAGAAGTCTGGGGAATGCCTCAACACAAGTGAAATTTGGCAAAAAAATGTCTGGGATTTTGCCCTCCAAAGAGGACTGGGGAGGACATGCCTATCAAATTGAATGTTTGGAGCCACGCACCTGGACCTTAACAGCCACTCTGCGCATGCACCCCAGCGCTGGTGGGAAAAGTGCGTGGCTGTGGCAGCTCCGGTGAGACCCAGGGAAGTTCCAAGGTGGGGGGTGGGTTTTGGGGGGGGGGGGGGGGGGGGAGCCACTTCCAGGGCTGCCTTTCCTAGTTTGTTTCCTCTCCGGCAGCCTCCCCAGGTGCTTCAGTGGGGAGGGTGGCTGAACCTGGAGATGCGCATTACCCCGCCCCCCACCAACAGCTCAGTACAACACATCCCCATCGCCCCTTCCCTGCGGCGGTGTGGAAAGGAGCTAAAAGGCGGTGAAGCAGCACAATAAGCATTGCTCCAAAGAACACCTCTCTCCCCCGCATCAGTGGAGTAGCAGGGGGAGGAAGTTGCCCCCAGGCACCATACTAGGGGGGCGCCAGGCTGGGGTGGGAGCGCATAGCCCTATGCGGTGAGCCCACCACTGGTGGGCCACTTGCTCCCTGCAGACAAGCCACCGAGGCACAGCCATGAGGCAGGAGTAGGCACGTCAAAGGTAGGGTTACCATACGTCCAGTGCCTGGCTCTGGGGGAGGGGCATTGGGTTAAAGCAGGGGAACTGGGGGCACCTGGGTCTGGGAAAGGGGTGGGTGCATTGGATTAGAACAGGGGGGCAGGGGTGCCTGGCTCTGGAGGAGGGGTGGGTGCATTGGGTTAGAATGGAGAGGCTGGGGGTGCCTGGCTCTGGGGATACTTATGATTTTTTTTGTGAAAAAAGGAGTACCTTTTTTTTTTTTTTAAATAAAGGTTGAGACACACTGGTCTATAGCATTAACCTATAAGCTTTTGGTTATCGATTAATCAACTACACTATTACATCCCTAGTTTGGACTGCAATGATAGTCCCAACTCGGGATGTCAATGTATAGATGACTACACGATCTATCGGTTAATCCTGTCTACTAGATGCGTTTTCCCCCCTCGTTGCCTCTGTATCAGAGGCAGAAGGGGGGGGGGGGAGGGGAGAGGTGAAAGCCAGTTCCTGTGGGGAGCTAGTTTTAAGCGAGCTCCCCAGGAGCACCGGATTTGCCTCCCCCCCTCCGCAAACCATGCTGACAGAGAGGCAAGCAGCTTGGAGGGCAGGCAGAGCCTATATGCATAAGGAGCTGGGTTTTAAGCAAACTCTGCGAGTTCTAGCTCCGCAGACCCACCTGCTCACTCCCCTTGCTGCCTCCTTAAAAGCCAGCTTCCACCAGCACTAGCTTTACGGTGCTACCTACTCCTTCACCTGTGTTGCTGTCTTTCAGAGGCAACAGTATGGGGCTTGGTGGAAGTAGAGAAGACTGACGCGAAGCAGCCCCTGTCTATAGCAGGCCCAGAATCACCACGGACAAACGCTGCTTCACGGCAGCAGTCCCTGTCCATGGGGAGCTTGGACCTCCTACAAACAGGAGCTGCTGCCATCCTGCACTGCTGCCTCTGTATCAGACTGCTTGCACCCCGTGCTGCTGCCTGTGTGGGATGCAGTTTTTAAACTGGCTCCCCTCAGGGACAGGATCCCACCTGCCACCCCCAGCTGCTGCCTCCGATGGAGACAGCAGGGGGCTTCCCAGGAGTGAGGGGCCACTGGTTGCTGGCCCTCTCCTCAGGGACTATCGAATAGTCATGTACATGCAGTTACACAACTATTCAATTACATGCTAACATCCCTAATCCCAACCAACATAACAACTTCAGTGAGTCTAACAGCTACTCTGAATTTCACTTATGATTAAAGATTTCCTCTAATAGCATTTTTTTGTTCTACTAGCCTAAGAAGTTTATATTTGCTTTCTGGAAAGCAGATGCCCATGTTGGAGAAGCGACACACTGTTTTTACAAGACAGTTTCAAAGCATAGCTATTCTCCAGAGCTAATATAGGCATATTAATTCAAATTCTTAAGAAATAGTTTAGGAAAAATAGTAATTGCAGACATAGATCATATCTGTTAAGCATAAGGAACCACTGTGTTAAAAACAATATTTACAAACAATCCTCTAAAACCCAAATATCTAAGAACAAGAACCACTGGTCTTTCAGGTGTTCATGTACAACAATGTTGTGATACTATTGTGTGTAAATTCAACAGACATTTAATAACCCACACAACTGTTACCTTCAACAGCTACAAAAAAGAAGACAAAGCCTGAAACTCTGCCCCGACTGACTTCAAATAAATACAGCAACTAATGGTGCAGAAGTCATGGTTACTTTTTTGTAAACGGAATTGCAGCTAAATTAACATGGGCTGAAAATACATTATGAACATGTTATTAGGTGGATCAAAGCAATCCTACCAGATCTAAGCACGATAAAAAGTACAAGACCTAACGAGACGTACTGTGAAGACACTTGATTTCACTCACACTTTTTCTAGAACAATGCCCTTGGCATGAGACGCGCCTCCAAAGGGGTTGGCTTTCAGGGCAGTGCCCAAATGGGCCTTCTTGTATTGCTTGTCATGCCATTTCTGATCACGACGGTGGCTGCGAAGCTTTCTAGCCGTACGAAGCCCGCGGCACTTCCCTGCGCAGCACGATTCGGCAGGACACACAAAAACAATCGGTCAGTTCCACGCCCGGCCCAGGCCGACGCAAATGGCGGGGGCGAGCCGGGGCCTCTTGTCCCGCGCTTAGGAGCGCGGCAGCTGCTCCCCCAGCGGCACCCAGAGCGCCCCCGGCCTGTCCCGCCCGCACAGCGCCCCCTCCCCCCACCGCAGCGCTGCGATCCCGGGGGCGGGCCCTGAACGCCGCGTGGCTGCGCCTCCTCCCGCAGTTCGGAAAACGGAGCCCGCCTCAGACAGCGAGCGACCGAGCGCGGCTCTTCCCGCCGTGGGGGGCGGGAGGGGAGAAACTCGAGCTCGCGGCGCTGGATGACGGGGGCTGCCCCAGCCTCACTCGCGGCCCCGGCCGCTCACCCATGGCGCTGCTGCCGCCGCCGCCGCCGCTGCCAGTCCGAGCCGCAGAGAGAAAGACCCAGCATGCTCCGCGGCGCCTACACGTCGCTGGGAGGACCCCGCGTGAGGCGGCCTGGCCGCGCCTGATGGAAAACGCGACGCTGTTCGGGAAACTACAACTCCCAGCGCGAGGCTGCCGGCCTGGGGACTGGTCTCTGTCGCGGCACCAGGAGCAGCAGCCTCGGGAATCACTCGGTTGGCTCATTCACGCTCTCACCAGCCTGCCTCGAGGCATCGATTCACTCTGCCGTGCTTGTGCCTTTGGGTCCCGTTTCGCACTCTCTCCCCAGCCGCGCGGGAGAGAACCCCCTCTCCCCCCTCACACACCACCCCCCAGCCCGCCCGTAGCTGAGATTCTAGCAAGTGCAGGGGCTGAGTCTAGCATAAAAACCCGGGCATGAGGAGACAAGCTGGAGTGGGCGACACTTATAGGCTTGCCAGATGGTTTCAACAAAAATACCGGACACACTTGACATTACATCACAATCTACATTGCATCTGATTTAGAAAATACCGGACATTTATATTTTCTCAATTTGTTTCCTGAACAGAAAGCTCAAATACTGGACTGGCTGGTTCAAAACCGGATGTCTGGCAACCCTACGGACCGAGTGCCAATGAGGGACATTGAAAGAGAACCAGCCCAACCCCTCACTGTTATTATAGCTAAGGCAGTTGCCATGCGGATTATATTCATTCATGCAGCTTCTCCTCTCTTTGCTTTTTCACGCTGGTAAATGGTTTCCTATTTGCTCTGCAGTTACACATTCTCTTTCACAAAACTTATGTCCCGTGTTTGTTCTCATGGTGCCAATTAACATCGCTGGATTGGTGTCTTTTAAATTTCAGTCGGGTTATTTTTTGTTTGTTTTTTAAAGGAGGCCCAGGGATCTAACTAGTCATCATTACATGCAGTCATTCCACTTGTTAAAGCAGTCTTTTCATCAGCATCCTCATCATGACCTTCATAAGAAAAGAGGAGTTCTTGTTGGTTTGCCACCCTTGTCTCCCACACTAAATTTTCTTGGGTTGAGTTGCTGTTTAAAGGCAGGATTTATACTTCATTTACTTCTTTTTAGGGATTGGATTTGGGCTGCAGACAAGCTTCTTCTCATATGGATGCATAATCCTGAGCAGCCTGGAGTTCTTGTAGCTTCTCTGCCTTCAGTCAGATTTTTTTTTTTTAGTATGCTGGTGGCAAAGGGTGCAGAGAACACACTCCCCCCTTAGGTGTTACATGATAATTGCTTGTAGAATCCTGTTTCAGGAGATTTGATAAAAGAAAGACTGTTTAAAGACATTACTCCATTTTTGGGGTTTCCACTTTGTGATGGCTAGGAGGGGTGCTGGTTAGCACCCGGTGAGTAAGGGGTTAAACTCAGGTAGCTAGCAAGGGTTTTGGCAGGGGCCCAGAAGAACCGATGGGGATACAGTGCTGAAATCTGAATTGTATAAGATACCTTGCCTGCTTTTCTTTTGTGTGAGGGGAACTTAAGGCAGGACTTGGGAGACACAGAATGTGTTAAACCCAGACAGGACTACCATGCCTCCAAGAAATCCACGGCATGGAAGTGGACTGAACCAGGAAGGGATTGTGAGTAAATAAAGGGAAAAAGTGTATCTAGTTGTGATTAGGGTATTTTTCTTTTTTTTTTTTTTTGGTTGTTTGGTTTAAACTTCTCTATGTGAATCTGTGCCTTCCTGCCTTCATTCACTATTCTAAGAGTTGTTCTCAGATATTTTCTCTGTGTTTTAATTTGTTTTATTTAGTTGCTCTATACACCTAGCAACCAAGTGCACTTTATCAAGTATATCTTTTGTTTAATAAAAATCACTTTTTTTAAGGTGATGATTTTATTCTTGTGTCCTGGAAAGCAACAGGGGGTCTCTGTGTGTGTTTGTTTGACTGGGGGTTCAGCTACCAGAGACTGCAGCTTGTTTCTGTTCTTTTTTCAAGCTCTTTTGGAGCAAAAGAGCTTGGGATATCCCTGGGGAAGGAATTCAAGTATTCCCTCCTGCTTTTTAGTGTAAAATAATTTGATGGTGGTAGCTTTTTTGTTCTTTTTTCAGAGCTAGTGCATCTGTGACTCTGGAGAGATTTTTTTTTTTTTTTTTTTGGAAGCAGAGCCTATAGAGGCAAGATATTTGAGGTTTTTGTGGGGCCCCACTTTCTGCATTCGGAATACCAGAGTGGGGAATAGCCCTGACACACTTGAATTGTGTATCTGAAGTCAATGTACTTACTTCAGCAGTGTTTCCCAAATGGTGTTCCGTGGAACCCCGGGGTTCTGCAAAGTGAAGATAAGGGTTCCGCGAGAAAATTCCATTACAATAACATTGCATGATTTTTTAAAAAATGTGTACACATTAAATGTGATTTTTGTTTTAAAATATGTGCCATTAAACTAAATGCTGATATCATGACCTTGTTTAGCATTTGTTTATTATTATCCTTACTAATTTGTGGTCTACTTCTTCTGCTCCAAATATAAGACTGTTATTAGGAGTTCTGCAAAATTCTTTGGAGTTTAAAAGGGTTCTGTGGCCAAATAAAATTGGGAAACACTGCACTACAGTGTCTTTTATGCAGTAAGGTCAATGGGGGCTGTTCTCCTGTTTACTCTGGCTACTCTTCTCATCCTGGAGGAGTACTGGAGTCAATGGAAGAGCATTTGGAGTTTGATTTGTCACATATAAGCAAATGCAATGTAGGAACAGAATCTGGACACCAGTGTATGAAGCAAGTGGAAGAGTTTATTACACACACACAGTGCTGGCGGAGTATCACATCACTTGTTAGGCTCAGTGAACACTGCCAAACAATAGGTTACAACTAATTATATAGGATGCTCAATGGGCAGATCAAGTGATTGGGGGGGGGGGAGGAATCCTGGACCCCTGGATAGATGCTAATTGTGAGGCAAAATAAGAGCAACAATATAAAGTTATATAGTGTTTTCCGCCCATAGCTTACATAATACCTTACATCTAATAAAACATGTATTTAAACAAAGCAGACATCAATTATCAATTATGTTTTAAGTGGCGATATGTCTGTCAGCTTCAAGAAGGTGTCTCTGCATGGATGTGGTCCATCTGGGAATTAAAACAGAGACATTAGGAGTACTTGACAATTGCACATTTGTTCCTAGCACCATTGAATGTGCCATGTCCTGTCTCCCATTCTGGTTCGTTAGCTCTATGACAACCTTTCTTCAATGGGCTAGGCGGGGGCGGGTAACCATCATGTACTGTGTTAGAGTGCCAGTTCCAGACTCCAAATTTAGAATAGGGGTTCTTAACAGAATATCATAGCCTGGCTCAGAAATGTTTACCCTACATGCAATAAATCAACCTCTGGATGATTGATTGCTGCAGCGTCAATCCACCATGTAGTCAAGACAAGCCCTGAATAATGGGCCATTTCTCTTCTCTGGTGCTAGCTTATGGTGTGTGATGCTTCTACTTTTCAAAGTTTTGGAGGATAGGAAATGAAAATACACATGCATTACATCCATTTTATATGTTTGAAGGAGAAATAGGGTGCAAATTAGGAGCTCTGCCTTTGCAGTTGTTCCAGTGTGAAACTTGGGTTGCCTTTGAATTATTGATTCAGAAATCATCTCCTTAATTTTCTGCAATCCTGACCGTCCCCATCCTGTGAAAGCCTGCTATAAAGGAACCAGAGGCCAGTTTGTGTGGAAAATAATATGGGGTTGGGAGTGGCCTTTATGGGTGTTAGGGAAGTGCTGGTAGAAAGAGGTTCATGGGTGGGAAGTTATACAGGCTAGGGGAGGCTAACCCTCCCCAAACACCCTTGTGTGGCCCTGCTCCGCCCCCTCTCCCCCAGACCCTTTCCTGCTTACTGTCTGTGCTCTCCTGTGGCTGGGATGGGGCTAGAAGGGGCCAACCTGTGGCTGGGGGTCCAGGTGGCTCTGGTGCTGGGAGCTGCACTGCCCATCCAGTGCTCTGGGACTGGGAACAACACTGCTTGCATGTCTGGGGGTTAAGTGTGGGAAACAGGCTGCTTAGGGAATGAAGTTGGTTTGTGGAAGGGTGAATTTGTAGAAAATTCCAGTTTATGGTGGGAGTAAAGACTGGTTGGTCAAAAGGAACCTTTCATTAGAATTTATATTAGTTTTTGCTACTACATGTTAGGACCAGTTTTTTACATGCTCTTCTATAGCATTCCTAGGGCTGGTTCATTATTTATAGCAAAACCACTATCACTAAATTAAAGGCATACACCTTTTATAGTAGTCTGTCATCACCTTTGGTTGTAGCATCCTGTTTTATAACTGGTTCATCTCCTAGTATCTTAGTCCTGGTGTGCCAGGTGATAAATAATCACTGGTACAGTCTGTACCCTCCACAGAGGCTAGAGACATTTGAAAATGATACACTGATATGAATACAGAGATATGTTAAGAACTGTTGTAATAAGGGAGGTGATTAGTTGTTCTCCATGTCCACTGAAAGCAGGACAAGAAGTAATGGGTTTAGTCTGTAGGAGATTTAGATTGGCTATTAGGAAAAAATTTCTAACTATAAAGGTAGGTAAGCTCTGGAATAGGTAGCCAAAGGGCGTTGTGGAATCTCCATCACTGAAGGTTTTTAAGTGCGGGCTGATTGACCACCTATATACTTTTCAGGAACAAAGTGAAGCTCAGTAGAAGTGAGGTGGACTTGCCTTTCTTCTTGGTTGTGCTTATGCAAAAGCCACATTTTTATCAAGCAGATTATTATGTAGCCCTCTCTTTGCAAGCACATATACCCTTGTAACACAGAGTTTATCATATGCTAAGAAAACCATTTTCTATGGGAGTCTGGCTAAAATTTTGGCCTACAATTTCTGGCTATAATATGGCCTAGGAAATAAGGACTAGAAATGTAATTTTTGAAAATAAAAAAACCCTCTTTTTTAACTAAACAGGTTAGAAGATAAGTTACTGGGTCAGTGAATAGTGAAATATCCCTGGCTTACCTATTGTTGTTTAGAACATGAATCATTCTCCCACCAAATGCTTCTCCAAAATCTTGTCTTTATACATAAGAACAAACTGCTGTAATGGGACACCCAATCTAGTGATTTATATCATAGTGGTGTTTGGTTTAGCATTTTTCTTTCACAGTTCCCTCCCTCTCTCAAGCCATATGTTGAAGAACAGATAGAAAATAGCAGCCGATGTGTAAAATCTCTTAAAGGTACAAGTGTGAAACCTAGCAGGATTTTTTTCTCTTGAAATAGTCTTGTGAAGAAGGCAGAGTTTCATTTCCAGGAGATAGGAATTATCTGGAAAATTTGACAGTCTATAACTTTAATGGCTGTTCTTATTCATTTTAAATGCATATATGGTGCCTCCTTGTCCCGTCCCCCCCGGATTTAAAATAAAAATTTGGCCCTGTGTTTCTTTGCTGTAATAATTATTTTATATCTGAGGTCACAAATATCTGTGTATTTCAAAGAAAACTAGGAATGTGAACGAGGAGTTGGCTAGTCGATTAACTGATAAGCCTAAACTCATCAGTTAATCTAGTTGGCTACTTGCATCCCTCTACTTGCTGTGTCTGTATGAGAGGCAGCAAGGGAGGGGAAACAGGAGCTGGTGCTGGGGCAGCAAGCTTAAAAGCTAGTTCCCCCCAGCATCGGCTTCGTGGTGCCGCTTCCCACTCCCCCCTCCCCCCTCACTGCCTCTATCAGAGGTAGCAGCGCGAGCTGGGGCAGGGGATACTGCAACAAAGCAGCCTTTGCCCATGGCAAGCACAGGCTCACCATGGACAGATGCTGCTTCATGGCAGCAGCCCCTGCCCATTGTGAACCCAGGCTCACCGTGGACAGAGGCTGCTCTGGCGGCAGCCCTTGTCCACGGGGGCTGCTGCTGCAAAGCAGTCTTGGTCTGCGGTGGTGCTGGCCATGGACAGAGGCTGCTCCAGCCTGGGCCGCCATGGACAGAGGCTGCTTCTGGGCAGCTTCCCCTCCACCCTCTCTGCAGCCTCTGTCTGTGGGGAGGTGGGATGCCCCTCTGGACAGGAGCTGCTACCACCCTGTGCTGCTGCCTCGGTATCAGGCGGCAGGCAGCCAGTCTGTGAGGGGAGCTGGTTTTTAAACTGGCTCTCCTTGCACACTGGCTCCCCCCGGCACTGTGCGCTGCTGCCTCTGATGCAAAGGCAGTAGTGCGGAGTCACAGGGAGCTCCCGGGATGTGGGACCAGATTGCACTGGTGGCTGCTCTGCCCCTGGGGACTATAGAATAGTCAACTAACTGCTAAGAGTTCATGAAGTTAGTCGACTATTCAGTTAACAAATATATATTTTCTTCAGGGATGTTAGCTATCTTTTTCAGCCAAGTCTCTTATTATCAACTTATATCTGTACTATTTTCTCTTTTTCTTTTCATTCTGGGATTCTCAAATAAGAGGTGTCCAGGTTTTCCCATATTTAGTAATAGTAGCAGTACTGAACACAAGCTGGCGAGGGATTTTAAGATTAGTATATACCCTTTGTATCACTCTAGGAAAAATTAATTAAACACAGTAAATCCTTGATCTTAATGATTGCAGGTGCTAAAGCTCTAAACTTAATCTTATAACTAGAATGCACCAGACTGAAGCCCTTAATCAGTCAAGGAGGGTTTACTTCTGTGATCACATCAGTAGGTATTTGACATTAGCTTCCAAGTACTATGGGATAACATATATATTCAGCAGATTGGGGCCTCCTCTGAGATGGCTTGTGATTGTCCTCCCCCCCCCCCCCCATGGGGATATGTAAGTGGGGAGGGCAACAAAGGGCTCTGTGTGCAGGGATAGATAGCAAACACTGAGATTAAAGAAAAGGGGAATCTAACTTCCTCCCAGTGGCATCAGCTCCCTAAGTGGAGAAGAGAGAGACATGGGTGATTGAGCAAGGGGAGCAGGACTTTTCTTAGTCAACAACAACAGTGGTAGCCTGAAAAGGGAGAAACTTTAAGGAGGGAAATGAGAAACACTGTGAGGAGAAGAGAATAGAGGCACTTTGCTGAGAGGGAGCATCTTGGGATGGAGAAGAGAAAGGAAGGCAAAGATTTCTGGGGAAAAGGAAAGAGAGCATCCAAAGGGGAGAGGGGAAGGGGGAAGAGAAGAACAGAGAAAGGTGGGGGCTCTGGGATCAGAAATGGGGGAGTGGAGAGAGAATATTGAATAGAAAAGAGCAGACAAGAAGGGGAGCAGGAGGAAAGGCACAAGCTGAATGAGAGAAAGCAAGAGGTGTTGAGAATAAGAACTGGAAAAATATGTAAGTGATAAGGAATTGAGATCAGCCTTATGATTTGGGGGGTTCTAGACCAGAGTGGGACTCATATTCCTGGAAAAAGAGGTTGAGAAGGTCTAGGCCAGTGGTCACCAACCAGTAGATTGGGATCTACTGGTAGGTCTTGGAGCCTGTGGCAGGTAATTCTGACTGGTTTGGCTTGGAGCTAGAGCACTTCAGCTGCCCTTCCCTCCACTGCTGTGCTGCTCCTGGCCTCTTCCTTGGAGCTGCCTCTCCCTCCCCCCTCCCCAGCTTCTGTTTGCTGTTCAAGGTGGGGGAGGCAGAAGAGTGGGGCCCCTGATGTCAGGATGTTCCCTTCCCCCCACCTTTGTACCCATGTCCACAGAATGAGCAGGGTGGGGCCTTGGAGAAGGGGTATGGTGGGGCAGGGCCCTGAAGAAGAGGTAGGAAAGGAGGTAGGATAAGGGTATTTGGATCTGAAGTAAATCCTGGATTGACTTAAATTGGAAAAGTGATCTTGCACTTAAAAAGGCTGGAGACCACTGGTCTAGGCCATATGAGTAGCTTCTCTGGCCTGCAACTGTAAAGGGAGACAGAGTCATCACATGCTCTGCAGAAGATGCATAGGATGTATGATATGTAAAAGATTGGGTTTCCAACTGGCCACTTGCTTTGCTTCCCACAGATCATCTCCTGCATCATCCCAAAAGATGGCAAGGCTTGCTATGAACCATGGCAATGGACCCAGGCATCGCAAGTTGGCAACCCCCCAAAATACGGTACCCAAAAATAAACTGATACTTCTGCAAATTTTAAAGTTAATTATGATTATAAAACATAGTAAAATAGAAAGTAGGGCACCCACAAATTGATGCCACTTTTCCCCAAAAGAGGTCTTTATCCTCTCTGTATCTCACTTTCCGCATCTGTAAATTTGGGATATTTGATGACTTCCTGGGGTGTTATGAGGCTTAATTCATTAAAACTGTGTGATCTTCTCACTTGATTACGATTGTTATATGAAATCACACTTTTCACAGCATTTTCAAGGGAAGGATCAACTACAACAATCAGTAACTGCGATAGGGCTCAACTGAGCTTTCTGAACTTGGAAAGGTGGGTTTTTAATTTTTTTTCCCTTAAAAGACAGCTCACTAGGACCCAAGCACTCTGTTCTTTTGTAATAATTCATTAACACAAATAATATAGTATGTTAGAGTGGCTTAGAAAAGGCTTTTTATGTTTACATAGTGCATACAACTGATGCAGTAACATATGTTTCCTCCTATTGGTTGGATGTGCTATCCATCACATGGTTTGTGAGACTACAGGTTTTGATCCCTTTGCTAGAACAGATGTGCTTGGTCAGGAGAGACAGATTCATTTCTCAATGGAAAAAAACATCGCTTTTAGGTTTTTACTCTTTTTATGTGTAGGATTTTCAGTCTCTGTGGACCAAATGTTTGTAAGAATGGATGAAAGGTCAGTACTTTGATACATTTCAACAAACTATTTTGGGGGAGCTGAATGCATTTTTAAAATGTAGTTTTGTGATTTTACTTTGTATCATTTGGGAATAGATTTGATCATAGTTAAGCGTGGCAGGACAGGATTAGAATATTTTTAGTTTTAAAACATGTAGAACTCGTGGGAATGAACCTTTTCAACCCTAAAATATGAAGTGTAATCTCTTTCAAATTATTTTATACATTAGCCTAAAATGATCTAAAAAAGTATATGCCCTAGTGATTTCTCTCTCCCATACTGTGTTTCATTGTAATGCTTTTCTCACTTTTTCATTCCTCATCAGTTGTTAAAAATAGAATTAACAACAAAATAGCAGCAGAGGTGCCAACAAATAAAGGTGCCTTAATATTTCATTTATGTAAAGTGGATACTATTGAAATCTAGATTCAATATTGCAAGAAGTATTAAAATGACAAAATTGCTCCTAATCTTATGTATTTGTATTTGCTATGGTGTGAGTGCATTCATTTTTTTTTTTTAACATAGTACAAATTGAGGGCACAAAAATGACAAGAGAGAGATATAGTGCTTTCTAAAGCCAAGCATTATAAAAGTGGAAATAGGCACATTTAATTATTTGCATCATATCTCAGTCATTAATAACATGCAGATCAAATATGCTGATGATTGCAGCTGGCAATAAAATCTGAATATTTAGGGCAACATGTGGTGATTTGCTTAAGCTTGTATTAAAAGATCTGTGAGACAGTTATAAATGCTACAATATGTTTTCATTCAAATAGTTTATTTTCTGTTTCACTTTTCTTTGATTGATAAGATGTAACAGAGTAGAACTGAGTTTTCACAACAAACCTTATAAGAAAGATTAATAAATTAAAAAGTCCGATCGTGTTCCAAATGAAGTCAATATAAGTTTTGTCTTTGACTACAGTGGAAGCAGGATCATACTTTTCATGTATTAAGTTACCAAGGGTAATAATGAACTCAATTTCTTTAAAAAAACCCCAAAACTCTACAGTTTTGTCATTTCTTAGGTTTTTGTTTTAGAGGTCTTATTCAGGCATAATCCATTAGAGTCAGTGGCAGTTTTGCCTGAGCTGGAACTTCAGAATCAAGTCCTTAATTGTGAAATATCAATATGTTTCCTCCTGTGAAATTACTACAGAATTATTCAGTGTAATTAGAATGGCATATTTGCTTCCCTCTGTAAAGTTAAGTATCTGTGTAGGGGTTTGCTAATAAGAAATGTTTAAAAAACTTAATGAAATATTTTTCATTAGGAGGGTTCCAATAAGGAAATCTACGTTTGGGGTCTGATTCTGATCTTACTTACATTGGTTTCATACCAGTGTAACTGCATTAACTTTAGTCAAGTTACTTGTGGTTGGTGTAACTAAGATATGTCTACACTGCAAACAAGGTGTGCTTGTAAACATGAGTAGGCCAGAATCCCTTGGCATGTAGTTGGTTTGCTACCCTGGGTTGAAGTCCATCTATTTTTACCCATGCTAGCTGGATTAAAGCTACAACTCTACAATCACATCTTAACTTGTGATGTATTTGTACACTAAGACTAATCAGATATGTAGCTGTCTGGTTCACTAGCAAGCTGTCTTCAAAGAAAATTTGAATTTTTCTTTCATGCACACTTATGTTTGATTTACCTGTGGATAAAGTGTTATTTTCTAGTAAAATATTGTGCCAATAATTGAAACTGCACTAAGTCAGCAGTAGTGAAACAGTTTGAAGTTGGAGAACATTAGAGAGGGCTGCACTGCTTGTTGTTATGTTTTTAAGGAGTAATCAAGGTATTAAGGAGTCTATTTTGAACATTGTGTTGTCTCATGCAATCTGCATTTCAGAATGATAGTAGTCAGTGGTAATACTGTAGATTGTATTTTGTGTTCCCTTTAACTGCCTTGTCTGCTGAAATGAACACTACACAGGGCAAACTCTTCTTCACATGATCACTCCCTCACTCCCCTTGCAATCAGTAGGCTCACACATGTGAATAAAGCTACTTCCATAAATGGTTTCAGGTGCAGGCCCTATACTTTCACGTAAGCTTTTTCAGGTGGAAAAAACAGACTTTGTTACTCTAGACTGATAATGTCATTTGATAAGTAGGAATTTGCACTTCTTTATACATATAATCTTATTTAGTTGGGTATTACATAGTGATTAGTCATTCCAGTGCTTTGTATTAGGGCTAAGCCAATTTCAGTTGGGCTCCTGACAAACTTAGAATGGTAATTTCAACATACAAATCTTGTATCCTGTATCATGGAGCAGTTATTCTCAGATAATGAATTCTAAAGAAACGCCAGTGCTTTTAACACATGAACTGTATTTTATAATGAATTTGAAGTTTTTAGTTTAAAATGAGTGAAAAAGAATGTTGTGGGTCTAGTTACTCTTTGCTGAGTGCTTTATAGTTTAATTTCTAGTCTCATGCAATCCTTTCAGCCTATAGTACAGCATCAGCAGTAGCAGTCAAGCTAGTTTCTGTCTGTCATATTCACATTTACAATATTATAAATCAGAATGTTGTTATGCACAAGTCTAGTGTGAGCCCTGAGAATGAATAAATGTGGTTTCATTAATTTGTGTTTTTACACCATTTTCCTGTGATATTTCTGACAGAGTTTTGTGAACAAGCTTAAAAAGCAGCAGAAGAGCTATGAAATGTGCTCCAAATGGTCCATCATGGCCAAAATCCTCTATACGTTGAGATCTACCCATCAGTATTATGAGGTCTTGCTCCAGCAGATCTCCTCTTGAGTTCCCCAGCTTGTCCTTTGAATTTGAATGCTGCCAATCTGGGTTTTGGAGAGCCACATGTTCCCAGCTCAGAGATAGTATTTGGCAAGTGCCTGTGCCAACTGTGAGTGCATTTACAATAACCAATAGAATTGCCTATATCCCCTTACATTTATTGTCAGAGCACATCCTGCCCTGAACTTAATCCTGCTATAAACCAATCAACAACCCCTCCGAACTTGCATCCTCCTTGCTCCCGCCTCAGATATTTATGGAAAAAGATGTGCTTTGGAACGTTAACAGATTAGACTCTAGGGGTATGTCCACACAGGAGTATTATTTTGGAATATCATCCATTATTCTGAAATAACCATGCCTGTTATTTTTAATTAATTTTTAAATAACAGGTGGCTTATTTCAGCATTTGTAAACCTCATTCCATGAGGAATAATGCTGCTTTCAAAATAGCTATTTCAGAATAGCAGTAGTGTGGATGCTCCACTGCTGCTATTTTGAAATAGCTCCTCCCCCAGACCATTCAAAGTACTCTCCAGTGCTTGCTGGGGCTCTAAATTGAGATCACACATCCACATTAGGGGATCCTGTCTCTGACTAATTTCCAGGCTTCCCTGTAGTGTAGACGCACTATTTTGAAATAAGCTATTTCAGAGTATTTCTTCCAGAATAGCTTATTCTGAAATAACCATGCAGTGTAGATGTAGCCTAGGAGACCATTTGGAAGTCCTGCCAGCAGCTCCCTTTCTTTTACATTGAGATGGCTTCAACTCTGCCACGTCCACTAAGCACAAGCACAGTAGTTTAGCATGAAGAGAGATCTGGAGTAAGTTAGGCACAAACCTTTCAGGACTTACTAGGGCAAGACCAGCACTTTGAACTCTAGCTAGGCAGCCGGTGCAGTTCACAAGCACAGATACGTTCACCCAATGTGAAACTGTATTGAATAAACTTTTGAAACTAGTTTCTGCTTCTGCATGGTCTTTCCAACCTAAGAACCTCAGCCTGCTCAGACTGAGCTTCATACCAGCTAGCCTCCATCCAAGCCCCAGTCTGCTGCAGACACTGGGTTATCTGTTCTATTGGATGTGATATAATGGAGATACTCAGCTGGGCATCCTCAATGTATTGCAAACCCCACAGCCCATGTCTCTTTACTAATTCTCAGCCTCATCGTATACACTGACCAAGAGGACAGACATAGTAGACTCCTCTGATGTCCTCACAAGAGGGTACCTGGATGAAGGAATCATTTACCATTATTCCTTTATAAGAAGCAGCAATGCCACTTCCAAGTGCTTTCATCTCCTCTGGGCAAGGATCTCACCTATGCCAATGATAACCTCATGATCAACTGAATGAAAGGCAGCTGACCGATCTAATAAAATCAGCATAAACATGCTGGGAGGAGATCATCAACCAATGTCACCAATGCACTTTCTGTCCTATACATGGGCCTAAAATCAGACTGACCAGGGTCAAGGAAACTGAAGACTGCAGGTATTGACATAGCTTCTTCACTACTTTCTTTACAAGTATGTTTTGCAGAAAAAGAGAGAAATTTACATAGCACCTTACAGCATGTAAGCAATAATAAGAAGCAATAGATATGAAAGAGAACTCCTAGTTGCTATGGTGACTGGCACTCAATAAACACCAAAGAAGCACACATCTTAGTATATACCAGAGGTCACTTCACTGACATGTCTGCAACCTAACTTCCTAAGGTGTTAGGGAACAGTCTTGTTGCTGATGGCATTTTGTCATAGGATGGTATTCAACAGTGGCTCACAGATCACTCTCTCCAAAAAGCTCTTCACGAGGGTATGGCTGTTTCTTTGGCTATGCATATTGATCTATTTTTGAGCGTGTCTCTGCTGAGATGAGAATCTTAACATGACTGCATGAGGAGATTTGGTACATTTTTGCCTGAAACATGGGAGCCAAACTGTACCTGTCACAAACTTCCAACCTGAAATCATGGACCTGTAAGAGTCTGATCTCAGACTGTTCTAGTAGGGGAGATAACATGTATTGCTCTACATGGGAGCATATCCATTATCCTGCCTGTTTTCTGACATGCAGGGTTGGGGTTGCACATTGTTAGTCTTCCTCAGGGATGTATACAATTTTTATTTGACAAGTCTTTTAGCTCCATTTAGGATGGAAGACTTCTGGGGGATTGGAGGGACAGATGATATTACTAGTCCATAAAAAAATGTTCTCTCTAAGCGAGGGAATGAACTGACTTTTGTAACCTTGCATTAAAGTGTTGTTCTAAGATGAATGTTTGATCTGCAAACTCACTCACTGAAGATAATATAGGATTGCAAATTGAAATACTGAGACTAGTTAATTTTACATTGTTTTAATTTTATGTTCAGTAAAATGACTGTACGTTAAGTAATTTGCCTTTAAATTTTTGGTGTGCAATTTTTGGGCTTTCCCACTCCCCTCATTTTTATATACATTACCATGAAAAATGACAGTAATCCTTGTGTTGCTGTTGCTTTCCACAAGTACAGTGTTCTACGTTAGAAAAGGAAAATACTGACATTCTATCTCAATCTTCAAGTCCATGTTCAGCCTGCTTAATTACCTTGAGTGGTTGTTTTACCCGAATAAGAACTGACAAAAAAAAAAGAGTAAACTATCCAGGATTTGGACCACCCCAGTCTTTTCTTATGACAAACCAACAATACATGAAATTTAGGGCTATTTTGTTTCATCAAATCACACTTTTAGAAAAGTTGGAGCATAGGGTGTTATACTGATAAATGCAGTAGAACCAGACCATCACCAACCTTTGTGTAGGCCAGTGCAAAACATTTCCCCTGTTCTTGTGTAGCTTTGTAAGGGTATGTCTGCACTTTGAGATAAGGTTGAATTAAGATACGCAACTTCAGCTACGTTAATTGTGAAGTCGAATTACCTCAACTCAACTTTTGGCACTGTCCTCATTGCAGGAAGTTGAAGGGAGAACAGTCTGCCTTCAACTTCCCTTACTCCTTGTGGAAGCAGGACTACCAGCATCGACTGGAGTGCCCCTCTCAGTTCGAATTAGCATGTCTTCACTAGACCTGCTAATTCAAACCCTGGGAGATTGACAGCAGCAGCTTTGATCTCTGTAGTGTAGACATACCCCAAGAGTCTTCCACAATAATGGTCTCTACACTCAGAAAAGTTCAGCAAGATGCTTGCTCCTGCTCCTCCCTGTGGATGAAGTTGTTAAGAGGGGGCATAGTGGCATTGTGAATGGTGCTCAGTACTATCAAGAGATCTACCATAAAATCGCGAGTATAATGTGCACTTTTTTTCCCGGTTTTATCGGCTCAAAGCCAGGGTGCGCATTATACATAGGAGATATTTTTTAAAGTTTTAAACTCCTCCTCCTCTCCACATGGAAACTTTCCCGCTGCAGTGCAGCGCAGGGGCCGCCGCCCCACCAGGCTCCTGGACAAGGCGAGGAGCCGGCAGCGCCGCCAGGCTGCAGTGCCCTGGCTTGCTGCCTGTCCGGTGCTCCTTCAGGCTGCGCCTGGGGGTGCCCGGGGGTCCCCACGGCAGGCGCGAGCTCGGCGTCGTGCGTGGGCAGCTGTCTGCTGCGCATGCATTTCCCAGGCGAGCCTGCAGGTAGAAGCAGCACGTACCTCCCTCCTGCTCTCCTGCAGCCCGGGGCCGCCTCTGGGAAGCGGGCGAGGCTGGGCTTGGTGCTGGTGGGTCGGCTCCTGGCTCCTGTGTGTTGCCACCCACAGCACCCAGGCAGCTGTCCGGGATGGCGGGGAGCAGGTTTCAAACTCCGCCGCCAGCTCCCCAGGCTGCACGCATGTTTCCCTGTAGCTTCAGATCTAGTTTAAGGATAATCAAATGTTGTGTTCCAGTTTACTAGAGACCAAGAAATTCTGGACTTCAGAAACAGGTTACCTCCCATTCTCCTGCACAGTGGGGTGCGCATTGTACATAGGAGTTCAGTTTCTTTCATTATGCTAAGATTCTAAAGTCAGGGTGCACATTATACTCACGATTTTATGGTAACCAACTTTTAGATATGGGACAAGGATAATTGTGCCAACTACTGAAATACACTAATCACTAGAGTAAAATATGGACATTATTAGTGTCGGCAACATTAACTTATGGTGTAGGATAGCAAGTGAAGAATGATGGACTAAAATCTGCTCTTTCTTGCAAGTGTGCAACATTACTGAAGTCAATGGGTAGATATGTATGACCAAGCAAAATTTGGGTTGTTGTATCTATTTAAAACTATCCAGCATTTTAAGTAGGAGTATGGTATTTATCTGCTTTGAACTGAAATGGAATATAGAACCTTCTAAGGTTTTCCCAGTCCTACTTAGAGTCATAAGAATATAAGAACATAAGAATGGCTATACTGGATCAGACCAAAGTTCATCTAGCCCAGTATCCTATCTTCCAACAGTGACCAATGCCAGATATAAAGACAGAACCTTGTCCTTAACAAATATTAAGGATGAAATACTGGCTCCACTGAGGTGCATAGTTAAGTACCTTAGATGCTTTCCTATTTGGAAAGTGGCTGGATTCTCAGTTCTGCCTGAGTTGGGCTTGGCACCAGAGTAGGAGGGAAGCTACAAAGGTATCTTTAAGCCACCTTATGCTTCTCAGGCTTCAGTATAAATTAGAATATGTTGCTTTAGTTTATGTTTGGCTGCTGTTAGCCCCAACTCTTTGTTCTGACAGCCAGGGAACGCCAGGGCATAGGAATACCCCAGATATGCAACCTTTTCCTTGAGAACACCACTGCATTGGGTGGAGGATAGAGTGACACACAGTTGGTGCTCTCAGGGATCCCTCTTACACAAGAGGAACCCTCACAAATCAGGATCCATCAACTGGCCAGCCATTGTGCAGCTAAGACTCTGGCCTACCATGCTTATTTTAATACCATTCAAGAAACTAGCATTTAGAAATGTCTTATTCTTAATTTGCTTGCATGGTGGATTTAAATCTAACAAAAACAAACAAAAAAGAAACCCATGAATGCATGCTCTCAAATGAGGTGGCTAAAGGGCAACTCCCTTGTTCTGCCCCTCCGTAGTCACACATGAAGTGAACTGAGCTGTTCTCATGTCAGAGGAAACCAGAAGGATAAGGCTGTAAAGAGCTTGTGCAAGCGGAACTTCACCCACTGCATGCAGTGGAGTCATACACCATTTGGTTGTACCTGCAGAGGAATGTTTCTGCAGCGTATCTCAGGAGAAGTGGGCACATAGCCAGTGGATCAGCATCTAAGCAGATCAACCAATTAATCCAGGGAAGCACAATTCCCGAGGAAGCTACCAGAGCATTGCGGGTATAGGAATGATGATTCCACTCTATATTCTGTGTAACAAACCTTCACGAAGCCTGTTTGCTCGGGCCTTGGCCGCTGTAAAACATTTGATCCCACAGGCCAGATTATCAGCTGGTGTAAGTTGGCAGAGATCAACTGACCACAATGAAGCTGCACTGATTGAAACCCACTGAGGGTCTGGGGCTAAATGTTTTAAGGAGCTAATGGCAAGCTGAGATTGACAATGGGTTATGTAGGCATTCACTCAATGTTTTCTTGAGCTTTTCCGACCAAGCAACTTGCCTATTGACTTCAATGGGAGTTGAGGATGTTTTGCACCTTGCATGACTGTTCCATTGTACAGCCACATATCTGGGGGATTCTGTTTGAAGTAGGAAAAGGGTATTTTAGGATTGTGCGGAGCTGATTTTTACTTACAGCTGGGGAGTGAATCACACTGACTTTGTGTCCCATTGATCCTGAGCTGCCTGTACACTGGTCAGTCTTTCACTGTAATCTGAAGCAAACTGAAGATTGTTCTAAATTGAAATAGTTGACAGTATCCTCGATGGGCAGATACAGAAAGCTAGGGTCATTGACATGAAGAGCTGGAGGGTGGGGAAGCCCTAACTTTCTCTTGGCCGCAGCTTCCATACTATCAGTAGGGGAGGGATGGCTTAGAAGCTTGTTCAACATTAAAAGAACCTTTCATATCGGGGTGACTTATTCCTGGATATACTGGCTTTTGGCTGCTTATGCATGGCTGGTATTAAGCAGTCAAGGAACAATGAACGCAGTAAAACCTGTGTTATCTGGTATGCTTGGGGATTAGGGCATTCCGGTTATCTAAAAATTCTGCTTATCCGAGGGTCCCATCAACCTAGGAAAAACCAATGGACAATAATAGTAAAACTCAAGTTTTTAATACTGGTAGTTTTGTAGTGTGAGGAAGTTGGTCTCACATTTCTATTTTGAGTTAAAGATGATTAGTACTTCTTAAATAAAAAATTAAGTCAATCATGGTAAACCAAGCCAGGCCTGTGCGCCTGAAGATGTGACAGTATTATGGCTGGGGGAAATGCCGGTTAACAAAGTTTTCTGGTTAACAGAGTGCCGGATAACAAAGGTTTCACTGTATATATTTTTAAGCACGAGTGCACAACTGTTGAATGAAATGTTACCAATTGGAACTCACTTCAGCAAACTAGGTTTGAATGTTAAGTACAGATATTGTACAATAAGGATTTTTCTCTCTCTCCTCTGTTCCAGTTCACATGCATTTTCAGATCAAGAGCTGCCCCAAAGAAATGGTAAGGCTTTTAAATGAATCTGAATGCACTGATATAGTCTCTGTCAGCCTGAGCATACTCTTGAATTGCACACACAATTCCTATTTAAATCATTAAGATCTCTGCCAAGGAATTAGTGTTTTATACAGTTTTCATAGTGAAACCTCTTTATATATTCCCAGTTAAATCATTAGCCCTGTTAAAATAAAAATGCTTGGATATCCCCAGAGCAATGCATGTGAACTTGATACAAATGAAATGAAATGTTATCTTTTTGGCATTAGTTAAAAACATCCATGGCCAAATGTTCAAAGGATGATGGAAAGGGAGTGTACACATCCCCTAACTCATTGTGGTGTTCCCACAAAACCTTGTATTTGAACAAAGAAATCATGTGACTGCTCATTCACTTACAGTTCACGTGTAGCTTTATCCAACACAGGCATGAAGATCCCTATTTGTGCATGCAGGCTCATGCATACTTACACAGTGCAATCTCCTTTGAAAATGTGGTCTAAAGCATGAAGAAACAAGGACCCTGTTTTAAATGAATGTAAAATGGACGAATCGACAGCTCCATGGATTAATCCTTTTAAAGTTCTTTTCCACTGGAGTTTTACATGAATAAGGGCTACAGGGAGAAAAAAAAATGATGTACACCAATGATAACATTTGCCAGAAAATGGATTTGTGGTGGTCAAAGAGGAGCTCAGCGTATGAGTGTTTTCTGTATCAAACTGAAGTATAAATTCATAAATCAATAGAGTCCTCATAAAGGAGCATTGGCTGAAGGTTCCTTTGTGTTTGGAAGAAAACACACAGAATCATGCGTTCTTTAAAGTATCAGTCATTTTCCATTTATATTCGTAACTTTCTTTCTTTTGTAGACCGACGCTATGAGGGTAGTGTGAAGCCAAAACATAACTTAAAACAAGTAGCAATTACACAGGTATGGCAGTATCAGGACACCGATTATAAGTTCTTTAATGGCATAATTAGTTGTATGTTATCTGATGAAAATAATTTTAAAAAAATCAAATGTCATGTAGAGAATGACTCCTGCAATAACAATCTTTTATGTGGTTTATTAGATGGTCAGCTACAACTTGAGCAAAAAAGAAAGTGAATCTTGGCCAATAATGCCGCACAGCCATTACAGCCCTGTGAATGTCACTGTTAATGGAAGCCCCTGCATTCTTTTCTGGGCCAGGAGGATAATGATTAAGTTTAAAAATCACATGGAGCTGGACTTGACTGACAGGACATTTGGTGTTCATGCAGCTGTGGATGTTGGAGATTCCAATTGCAGTGAAGACCATGCAATGTAAGACAACATCCTACTCTGGAAATGCTAGTTAATCCTTTGGTATAGCCCCTTGTAAAGTGGGTTGTGTAATGGGTTTGGTCATAGATATTCCCTTCTGACCAGTGGCGGATTTAGAGTTAATGGGGCCCTGTGCTCAGCTTCATTTTGGGGGCCCTGGCACCCAGCCAAGAAAAAGAACATTCACTCTTCCTGTCCCTCCCACTTTTCATTTTTTTTCTTCATCTCCTCGTATAAGTAATAAGAAGTAAATGAAAATAAAGTGAGATACTTTGATTGTTTTTGTAGTCTAATTTTTTTCCATCGATCACTTGAAAATTGCTGAGGGTGTTGATGGACCACTTCATGATCTTTCCAAATATTGTTTATATCATTAGCTACTATTGTAAAATGTTTTGGATAAGAGTGCTTCATTAAAAAAACCCAAACCCATAATAACCTTTCCTCAGTCCACCTGAATGGAGTTCTCAGAGCAGTTTGAGAACTTCTGGTCTAGATGAAAATTTGTATTTGCATCAAGCTGACATGAAAAATGTGTAAAAATAGAATCATAGAACACAAGAACTGGAAGGGACCTCGAGAGGTCATCGAGTCCAGTCCCCTGCCCTCACGGCAGGACCCAATACCATCCCTGATAGATGTCTATCTAACCTGTTCTTAAATATCTCCAGAGATGGAGATTCCACAACCTTCCTAGGCAACTTATTCCAGTGTTTCATCACCCTGACAGATAGGAAGTTTTTCCTAATGTCCAACCTAAACCTCCCTTGCTGCAGTTTGTATAGATGACGCATGAATGGAAAAGTAAAAGTTAACTTCCTCTGAAGAAACTTATTTAATTTGAAAAAAAGAATCAGCTAGCTTTCTTTCTGCACTTTTTCTTTACAAAATCATCAATTAAGTCATCATAAGTATTATTTTGTAAAGAGTCACTTTCAATTGTCAATATTGCTGAACTTGTCAAGTGTTCCTCTCTGCTCTCCTGCTCCCCCCCACTGCCCTCTCTGAGGAGAGACTGCTCCCGTCCCAGAGTGTGCATGGGGGAGGGGAGGAATTTTGCTGGATCCTGTGTTGGACTGCCTAGTTCTGGGGCCCCTGTGTCATTGGGGGCGGGGGGCGGGGCACAGTATGTTTAATTGAAAATCCACCCCTGCTTCTGATTGTCACTTGATGTGCTGAAACACTACTGAATCTACCTTCGTGCCTTCATGGGCACCCCTCAACCCTCTGTCCTGCTGAGCCAGGCCCTCCAGCCTCTTCCAGCACTGGCACAGAGATGGAGTAGTTGTTTTATTAAGTTTAAAAAGTAGGATTTTACTCACATGGAATAGTCCCTTAGTCGACACACAGTCCTATTGAAGTTGCTATTCAGCATAAGGGTAGAATAATCATACCATTTAATAAGCAAAGGTGGACAAAGCTGCATTTGGCTATATGACGCCACACAGCAGTAATACTATTACTTAGCTGTTATTTAGCACTTTATAGCTGTATATTTCAATGCACTTTACAGACTAATATGGCTTCCCCTCAGACTCTTTTACAAAGGTGATAAGAGTAACTAACCATTTTACAAATGGGAAACTGAGGCACGGAGAGGTGATGTGTGATCACCTAGTAGACCAATGGCAGAACAAAGAATTGAACCCACATTTCCTGAGTGGCCTCTCCTCTGGGTCACAGTAGCTGAAGTATAATTCAGTTTTCAACAAGTGCTAAATTAATACAGCAAAATCCTTGTGTGCTTTTGAGGCAACTGTGCTGAAAGCCAGGTTCTGTTCTAAGTAATCAGAAATGACTCATAAATGAATTCTATTGTGGGTGGAGAAAGGAAGAAATAATGTTAGTTTTCAAAATTAAAAAAAAAAGGGTTACATTGCAAAACAATAAACCTGTCTGTCATTGCTGAGTTAGCAACCTCTTAAATCTAAATGGAACATTTCAGTAAAGACCGAACCACACTAGAAGCCTGCACAGATGTGGAATGGTTTGAAAGCTTATGGACAGTTATATAGTTGTAAATTTAAAATTTACTTTAAAATTGATTTAAAGGAATAATTTAAAATAATTCCTTGTATTCTAAATTTTCAAACAGAACCAAAATGGTTGGTCTCACTTTACAGTGAAGAAGGAGTTAGATAACTACAAAACAAAATCCCTTCACTTTCTATCTATCTTAGGTAGTGGATCACCTTACCATAGTACCTGGTGCTTCACAGTTGTTAGTGTATCTGTTCACACAATAAACCTAGACTGAGAGGCCAATTTAAATTCATATGTTGTTGTAAAATAAAAAATATTTGGGAAAGTCTACTGGTCAGCAAACAAAATCACAATAGGTTATTGAATATACAGCATTCTGCCTGAGATCCCATGGAAGAACCTGCTGGAAAGGGCCAGGAGAGAAACACTACAAGATGTGTGTCTGCTAGTGTGGGCTATTGTTTAAATCAGGAAAAAAAATCACTTTATGCTAGTCACCATTAGGAGATGTATGTCACAGCATTATATAACCTTTCTGACCAAATCCTTGGAATCTGCTAGAATCCTGCTATATATAACAAAAAGCCTTTTTGGTCTATGTGTGTCTCTGTCAGCCTTTAAGTATTAACCCAATTCCCTGAGTGTGGAAATCCATGCCATACAGATAGGAAAATAGATAATCAGGCTCCTGAACCAGGATTAGACTCACAGGAATTGCCAAATAGAAACCTTGGGCCATTAGTATATGTGTAATACAATAATCTATCTCTGTTTTTGTATGCATAAAGTCTTGTACTAGGCACTGAATTTAATGAGAGATTTGCGTGTAGGTATAATCAGATCTATACAATTTATGCTTAATTTTGGCGTAATTTAAGTAAGTGGGAATCTGAAATCCTTCTCCAAGATCACTGGACCCAATTTTGGGCAAGTGAGTTATCAGTGACCTTTGAAGAAATCAGTTCTGCACTTGAAACCTGTCCCACCTTTTCCCAATATTAAATTGTCTGATTAATCATGCTTTTAATTGCTTCCACCTTAAGTTCTATAGTGGCATAGGTGTAATAATATCTCATTTTATATAAAATAAACTACACAAGTGGTTTCTAAGATGCAAAATGACATAATTAAACCAAAAATCTGCATGGGACAGAATAATGAAATGTTGCATCTATTAGTTTGTGAGACAACAGAAAGATGGTACTTGGAGCAATATTTACATAATCATACCAACGTCAAGTCTCTATTTTAAAATCGACCTAACAATGCTTCTTACTGGGATAAACCACAGCTGTCCTCATTGATTGTACAATAAGCTGGGTCGTGTTCTGCTGCAGTCAACATAGGTAAGTTGATTCAGTGGTGTTGTACGTAGACAGCACTTTGTACTCAGATATATGGATTTGTAACACAGTATCTGGGTCTATGAGACAAAGAATGGCTTATATTATTGCAGTACTTTCTTCTGAGATTGGAAGGTGATACATGCCTTATAATATGTATTTCATGGCCCTGACTATGCTCTAGGTACACAGATGTTGAAGTCAATTGGATTTAACTATACACTGAAAGTTAAACTCTTAGTTAAGTTCTTTCCCACTGTGAAATCCAGACCACGCTCAAGGCAACGGTAAAATCCCTGTTGACTTCAAAAGGCCAGGATTTCACCACTGAAATTTTTCCATTGACTTGAGTGGGATTTGAAGAAAGCCTCAAAATACTGTCTGTTGTATCCATGTTTTGATTGTTTGATGAGCATCAGTTACCCCCCCCCCATTTATTTGCGTTTCAACTTGACATTGTTTTCTTTTTGATCTAGGCTTTCACTTAAATTTGGTGACATTGACAATCTCAAGGGGCTTGTTATTAGGTAAGTTTACGAGATTAAGAACAAAGATACTTATTAGATTATCAAATGTTAATAACTACTGAATGACTTGTAATGCAGACTGTCTGGGAAATTAACTGTGAGAAGGGTTACATACCAGCAAGGGTTGTGAGTCAGATTTGTTAATTATATAGTGAAGCATAAACCAGACAGTTATGTTTAATTTAAATAAGCAATTTTCTTTTAGTTTTATTTTTTCCCCTATTTTTCCCCCCAAGATGAATTGCCTCACTGCTGCACCACAGGCTCCCTTCATCCCGCTAAGCCTCCTGGTGGTCCACTGCTTCTTGTGACTCAGCCCTCCATGTAGGTCACCTACAACCTGAACCCTTCCAGGGTATCACTGTTCCCCAAATAGACAGTGTTCAGCAAAATCCTACTCATCCATACACTGTCTTCAGCTCCTCCTCTTTCAGAGTAGCAGGTTTCCAAACTTCTCCCCAGTGTATACAGCAGAACTCAAAAACACTCAAACAAAAGCAAACACATTAACTTACTAGTGCCCACCCTGCTTTTCATTCAACTGGCTTTTTCCTCCAGCTCCCTGTTCCTCTTCCAAACCTTTAATCTATAATTTCAGGGCCCATCACAGCTGGCTCCCTCCTGTAGTTTATCCATGGCTCCTTTATATAGCAACAGACCCCTCTCTAATAGACTCTGTCCTCCTTGTTCTTTTTCCTGAGCCTGGTTCCTCAGCTCCTTGTCTATACTTAAGGCCATCTGTTTGTGGGTTAGCTTTCTCTGAAGCTCATTTCAAGAGCCTTTTCCCTCCCACCTGAAGCTCCTCCCCTCCAACTGAACTCTCTCAGCCTTTAGTGCAAGGATCAGCAACCTATGGCTCCTGAGCCAAATATGGCTCAGTACAGAACCAAATATGGCTCTTTTGTCATTCCCAAAATATATGCAACTTTTAAAATTGAAATGAACAATTCAACATTTTAAAAATGCATAATTACTCACCTCAAGATAGTCTTTTTGTCTATTTCACCTTTCACCAGAGATGAAAGGAAGGAGGTGGATGCCTGTAAGAACTGGTTGCACTCTGGCAAGGCCAACTGGAGCACTCTGCTCATTTAAAAGGCCAGCTGAGGGTGCACTATAGGGGATGTGTGCACGCTCCCAGCTTGGATAGTGAGAAGACCCCAGCAGCCTGTCCCCATCTGGCCACAGTGTCCTGTCCCTGATCCTGGGGAACGCCCCATGGTCCGGCCCCCATCTGACCAGAGGAAGGGCTGGTGGCAGCCCCTCCTCCTGCTGCAGCACAGGTAAGAGGGAAGGCCACAATCTGGCTGCAGTGATGCAGCTGTGGTGATCCTGGCCTGGCCCCTCATCTGGCCACTGCTGCCTGGGTGCAGCAGCCCAGCCCACACCAGGTAAGGTAATCTGGCCCCAGCTCCCCCACCCACCAACTATTTTCTACTTCGCACCCCCAGCTCCCAGCCCTGCCTCCTGCACCTCCCACACACCCCAACCCCCTGCTCTGAGCCCCTCATATACCCCAACCCTGACTCCTGCATCCCCACATCTACAAACTGCAACCCTAGCAGCAGCAGAAGTCCCATTAAATAACGTCTGTGAGTACAGTGTTTCATTTATACTATTATTATCATGTCAATTATCAACAATATTGAGTTGTACATTTTCAGTCATGCAAATGGATATTCTTATACTGGCCCTTTGCTGACCACAGGAGCCGTTCTGCCGCTTATTTTCAGGAAGAACGGCTCCTGCGCAAGAGGGGGTTTTTGCACAAGATGGAGCAGTGTAGACAGTTCCTTCTTGTACAAAAATGGTGGCTCATTAGGTATGCAAATGAGGCATGGTGATATTCATCACCACGCCTCATTTGCATATCTTCTTGCGCAAGAATGCGCAGTGTAGACGTAGCCTTTGGTTACACTGTTAACCTCTAACAATATGTATATGTAAACAGTATGTCTCTAAAGGTTGAGCTTGGGACATTTATCCTGCAGGATGCTTAACCCTTTCTGGCCATGCATCATACCCCATCTATTCACACTACATCTGCTCCACAATGCTTGCTCACTTGCTGTATCATATATAAAATTTAGGCCATAAGCTCTTTGGAGCATAGGCTGTTTCTGTTATGTCTTCTGTAAAGCATCTAGCATCCACTGGGGCAATATTAAATACTAATGTGCCTGGAGCAATACATGTTATGTACACATGTGTAACATGAGATCAGTTTACACTACACATGTAAACAATTTAATCTTTCAATGTACTTGTGAATGTGGATAAACTTGACATGAATTCCAAATTTCACAATTTTACTGTCTAAGGACTTGAGCCAATGCCCATCAGAGCCAATGGGATTCTTTCTGTTGACTTAATGATCTTTGGCTTATGCTTGGAGGAGGAGCTCCTGCAAGCTGGTAGGGGACTCTCAGAACTTTGCAGGACCAGGTCTTGAGAAAACAAAGCTTTACATTACTGTATCAATTACATCTCCCCTTAAACTGTGGTTTGGAAAATTGTATTTACATGCTAGTGGCAATATGATGCTTTCTAAGGGTATGTCTACACTACAGTGTTATTTTGTAATAACGTCTACATGCAAAATGCATTTCGAAATAGCATTTTGCTATTTCAAAATAGCACATCCACACTGAGTGGACTCTGAATCACATTTAAGGCTGGCTGGAACCAGTTCTGGCAGGGCACCAGGTCAAGACTTACTGTGTGGGGCTGCTGCCTGAGGCTATCTGAGGTCTGTGCTTAAAGGGACCCCCCCAGACAGCCAGTTCTCAGGTTTCCCTGCTTGCTTGTCTACCTCGATGAGGGACAGCAAAGCATTTTGTCTCTGCATGCTCTGGTTGCCCTCACTCGGGCCACCACAGCACTCTGCAACATGGAGCCAGAGCTGCCCCGGGCACGCTGGTGCTTCTCTTGGACGCATTGCTTCGAGCCTGGCTGCACTTTCTGCAGGCTGCCATCCGGGAGGTCCATCGGGGGGCTGTCAGCATCCAGGAGGCCCTGCGGGAGAGCTTCCACCCGGAGGAGCACTAAGAGCCTCCCTGGTCTGCCCTACTAGGGGCTTGTGCCTCATTCCTCCCTCACGTCCTTCCACTTACCCCTCCCTAATGCCCCTTCCTGATGTCAAATAAAATACATGTATTTTCAGGAACACAAATTCTCTTTAACAAAACTGGGGAGGGGGGAACGAAACTCTGGCAATTCTGGGGAAAGGAGGCAGGAGAGGGGAGAAGAGAGGGTGGGAGAGGGGAGGGGGAAACCTCGGAGGAGGGAGCTGGAAGGGGGAAGCAAGGGGAAGAAGGGGGAGGGGAAGCTCAGGGCTCAAGGTTAGGCGTCTTGCCGGACCAACTTGATTTTCATGCAAACCTGCTCCTGGGTTCACATGTGGCCTTTGGTGGCCAGGCTGGCAGCTATCCTGCCAAAGATGGCCGCATTTCTCCATCTAGTGCAGAGATCATGGACGTTGTGGGCATTCCCCCAAACCTGAATAAGGTCCATGATCTCCACCCTGGACCAGGAAGGCGCCCGCCTTCTCTGGGCCCTGGCAGGCTCCTGGGAGCTGGCAGACTGCTCCTGGGGAGCAGTGGAGGGCTGGCTGCCAGTGGCTCGCTGGCTTATGTTTTGGGGCCACTGGGTCAAGGGCAGTGACTGCTGTCTCTGGGCTGGCAGGCTTGGAGCTGGCACAGGCACTGTGACCAGAGTCAACCTCTTTAAGGGCTTTGGGGAGTGGGGGAGGGAGGGGAGTTTTTGTGATTGAGGCTGGAGTGGCCACCAGGGCGCCCTGGGAAGGCTGGAGCCCCCCTATTTCAAAATAAGTGTCTACACAGCACTTATTTCAAAATAGCTATTTTGAATTTGGCGTTATTCCTCGTAGAATGAGGTTTACCAAATTCGAAATAAGTGCTCCGCTAGGTAGACTGTGTAGATGCTAGGAAAGTTATTTTAAAATAAGGGCTGTTATTTCGAAATAACTTTGCTGTGTAGACATACCCTAACTTACCCTTGCTTGGCTGAGTTAAGGTTTTCAACTAGTGGAATTTCTTCAATGTATTTTTACTTTGTTTTCCTCCATGGGCTTTCTTCTCATTGGTCAGCTACCCAGGCAGAATCTGATCTGTAGCTGCAGGGAGGGAGGCAGAATGGATGATATTCTCCTAATGCTGTTCCATAATTAGGGAGTCAGATGATGCTCAAGATTTTTATGATCTCTTTGCTCTGCCTTGGACTAGTCCTGTGTGACTGACCAATGATCTTCTTCAGCTGCAGCAGCAAGCAATCAACATTGTTTTAGAGACTTAGGTCTCCCATATAGCAACAGAAAGAGCAAGATCCTTTTCTAGTGTAAATTGGCATAGATCTGTTGACTTCCATGAGTCTAGTATGGCTGTTCTACTTGTTGGATTCAATAATGTATGCTGTCACATTTGCAACTTTACTAATTCTCTCTCTCTTAAAAATTTTCAGATTCTTATTGACAAACAGTTATTACAAGCTGTCCGTTCAGAACTGGTTTAGTTTATACAGAATACAGCTACTTTACAACCATTCTGTACAAGCAACATTTAATGCAACCAGAATATATGCTCCAGTAAGTTATTCGTACCACTGTGAACATGTGAGCAGTTTGCAGAGGTATAATGCACTCCTGATGCCCAGCTCCGCAAATGATGAGTCCAGGCTCTGGGAAGTGACTTTTATCCATTTCCAGGTAATAAGATGAAGTGAAACCTTAAAGTCTCGGGATACCTGTGTCCATATTTGTACAATCAGAAATGGAAACTGTTGACTCCTACAAAAAACAAACAAACTGGGAACTCCTTGCAAAGCAGAGTTATCAAGCTTACAGTTAAATTTGACTTGGCTCTCAAAAACGATCACAGAAGACTTAGTTTAAAATATAACTGCAAATCCTTTAGACCCCAGAGCCAAGTGCACTGACATGAATAAATTGAGTGAATCAAATCCAGCTAGATAGATTTGTATATGCAAATATTGGATTAAAACTTCTTTCGTAGTAGTAGGAGCAAAATCATGAAGCGCCTCCTACCCAGCAAAGAGGATTTTTAACATAAATCATTTTACTCTCTCTACAGATTCAAGGCTTTAACATTGAAGAAGGACAGTTTGCTTATGCCAAAGATTGTGCATCCTTTTTCTCACCAGCAATTCTGATGGGCTTGGTTATGTCACTGATTTTGCTTCTAGTCCTGGCCTATGCTCTTCATATGTTGATCCACCTGAAGTCTCTTGATAGGCATTATGAATACAAAGCCTCTCCTGCCTATTTTGCACAAATGAAAGATGGTGACATGGCAGATGAAAAAGAACCATTGAGAAGCAATGGAAATGAGTCCTATGAACTTAGAAGTCAACAGTTCCATAAAGTCTATATTTAGAAGTGTGTCTCTCTCATTCAAGCTATTGGTATTTTCTTTCTGCTATTCTGTCCTGCTTAGTTGTACGGTAGCTAAAAGATTTCACCAAATTATTTACTTAATCAAAGAAAAATATATATCTGACTGCTTGTTTAGTTCTGCTTTAGCTTTATTTCTTGTGACCCATTTAAACGATACCTTGGAAATCAGAACAACAACAAAATCTCCCATGAGAGTGGGGGAACAAACGTGGTGAGAGTCTTTTCTCTTATTATAATATCCGTTGGCTCCTTCCCACAAAGGGTGAGGTTTTTCCTTATACCGTATTTTCTGTTGGTCTATCCAGTAAGTATTAAGTATTCCTGGCAAAACAGCTCCAATCCTTTCCTTAGGAAATGCATGCAGCAGTATAAATAGATTCCACCATTAGAAGTCCTTGCTGATTCTCAGCTTAAGCTTCTGTTGTCTTCATTTTAGTCAGTTATTTTTATTTTTAGTCAGTTATTTTTGATGTACCACCATCAAAATCCTTCTCAGTGCTCATACGCCCCATGTACAAAAAGACCATTTTAATATCATCTCCCACCCCAATGAAATGGTGATGGATCTTTGGAATGGTGGCATCTCAAATGTTTTTCTATGTTTTGGCATGAGACTTCGTTGAGGTAATGGTGGAGCTGCAGACACTAGGCCAGAGGCTTTCCCATCTCTCACTTGTTGATCTTTATGCCAAAAGAGATGATGGGTTTTATACAGTTTAATTTTAGGTTAATTTATTTCCAACTAAATTCTGTCAGTCTCCCACACAAGATATGGAAGTTATAGTTACATGGTGGCTCTGCACTTGAAAACAGATATAAATTATGTTGGGTGGAAGCCACCCAGCAGTTCAAAACATATTTAGAAATAAGACATAATTGTCACTTCTCTCTCCTGGGAGCTTAAGGTTTTATCTTCTCAACAATTCTATCACTTGACAGAGCCAGGGTTAGAGAACCCAAAGTTAGTCTTTAATTTGGTTCTTGCTCTTAGCAATGAAGGTGGTAATAAGCTACCCTTATTGCTACTGGGCCAATGCCAATCCTGAAAGAATATTTTGGCATATCTTTTGCAAACCCAGATTTAGTAACCAACCCTCTTTTAAATTTTAGATAAATGAAGCTATTCAATAGAATATATTCTTTCCAAACTGTATTTATGGATGGAACTATTTTAGGGTTCTTTGAACTCATGGAGATATATCCTAAACTCCTGTTGGTAAAGCATTGTAGAGTGAGATCCTGAGGCCCAACAACATACAGACATGCTGATGGAGGCACTCTGAAGCAAGTAGTTCACAGAGTGAGGCACTTCAAAAAGATCCTTTATGAACAATAAGCAGGAGTAAACAACAAACAGTAGGGCATACAGTAAAGCTGCCCTTAATTGCTTCTGAACATAGGAGCCAGAGGGACATGCCTATTGCTTCCGGGAGCTGTGTGAAGCCAGAGCAGGTAAGGAGTCTGCCTCAGTCCTGCTGTGCCTCTGTTTGGACTTTTAGTGGCCTATTAAAATCTCCCAGATGGCTTTCAGTAGCCATTAGGATAACAGCGCTGATTATGGCAGACTACAGCCCAGTCTGGGAGCGTTGATAACCTTACTGAACATGCCAGTCAATTCCAGGAACCGCCCAGCCTGCACCCTCACACCCCCTAAACGGAGAGCCTCCTCCCAAACTTTGAACCTGTCAGTCCCATCCTCTAGCCCAGCTCCCTGCCACAGCCCTGAGCCTCTTACCAAACCCAAACTCCCTCACAGATCCACTCCCCCTCCTACACTTTAAACCCCTGCCTGGTGAAAGTGAGTGAGGGTGGGCTGAGTGAGCAACAGAAGGAGGCAGATGGAGTGAGCAGGGGCAGGGCCTCAGGGAAGAGGCAGAGGGAAAGGAAGTGGCCTTGGGGAAGGGGACAGGGCAAGGGGTTTTGGATTGTGTGTTTAGAAAGTTGGCAACCCTAATGCATGGGGAAGCAATAATGTAAAGCACATAAAAGGCAGATTTTTTTCCTGTAATAAAAGAGGACTAGAAAATCATCTGTTATGCTGGAAATCTGTTTAGTGAGTTATATAATATTCCTATAGGAATGTATGTGGAAGTAATTGGAGAATCATATTTGTTTATGTAGTAACTTCATTTTTGTTGGTGTGCATGTTTGTCTGTCAAGTCTTGTCCGCCACTAGAAAAATAGCACTACTGAAAGGTTATGAGAATTATATATAGAAACATAAATACTCTGTAGGTATAGAACAGTGAAATTATATCTGTACTGAACAGTTATTGTGTTCAGTCAGAACACGACAGCCCCCTAGTGGTCACCTTTGGCAGTTGCATCTAGAAATGTAAACTGTCTTAAATCCAGTAATTTTGTAGAATGCAGAACTAATGTTCAGCACATATGAAGACTATTCTAAATTATGAGCAACAGTTATCCTGCATTTTTCCTCCTTGGATAATTAGGCCACATTAAAATGTCAAAGTCTTAAAATGTATTGTTTGTTTTAGTGGTTACTTATCCAACAAAACGCTGACCCAAAGAAGAGCTGTTAGTCTTTTGCCATCAGAAATAAGTTCTGTGAAAGATATTGCCTCATTCACTTGTATCTATAATAGAGGAAACACTGAGATATGGGGTACATTTTAATTTTGCAGACTGCGACTATGCCTTTTCAAAAGTGTGTGTACACAAACACATGCCCATAAGCTGCATGTACTGTTAATATCCAAGTGTGCTAAGTAGAAAATGTACAATGTTAAGGGACACATTACACTGTAATAAGCTGCTAACCCAGGCCCCAATCTTTCAAGCTGCTTCATGCAGAGCCCCCCCCCCCATATCCTAAATCCGGAAGCGGCAGGTCCCCAATATTGCAAACACAATGCACATTCTTAATTTCACGCAGGCAAATGCCACTGGTTTCAAAGATGTCTGACGTCTGTGGGACTTGAGGGTGTGACTAGTCTAGATTTTCTTCCATGAAATTTCTTTATAAACTAAATCTTCAAATGTGCACCTTGAGAAACAACTTACTGATCACTGTAAATTTTGGACAGTGTATAGTCAGTCCTCCTCCTTCAGCCTATTGTGTGATGTGTTTTCAAATAGCAAAGCGTGCTGTGCAGGGAGGACACACTGCAGAGAGAGATTGGGAATTTGCAGATGAAACCCAGAGTATGGTCATGATGTGTGCATACTATATAACAATACAGTCTTGTATAGGTCTACAGCTACATTCACTTGCTATGCTCACAATGAGCAAGTCTCACAATACTGTGTGGTTTTATTATCACATCTATTTTATTGGCAGATTTAGTACAGAAGTTTGGTGATCTTGCTAACGTCACATGATTCATTGGGAGACAATGGAACTAGTCTCAGTTTCTAACTGCTAGACATACTTAGGCAATTCTTTTGCTTCTTACTTGTCTCATGGGAGATGAATGTTTTCCCTTTCCTATATGTATTCAATGAGTGAGAGTTTTAGGGTTAATCCGTACAAAGTTTGATTTATTCTAGTTAACCTCCCCAAGATTCTCATATTAACTAGTTTGTTCTCACCCACAGGCAATGATTAGAGGTAGGTAAGAGTCACATTCACTTCCTTTGGTGGTCCAGATTGCAAGATCTCAGCAGGAAACTCCACCTAGAATAGGAGTACAGCGCAGCAAAATGCCTGCAACATCTTCTGTGTCAAGAAAGGGTTGGAGCCAACTTATTTAGCCATGAAAATGGGCAGCGCTATCGGTAGAGGGGACATGGGCGGGTCAGCTGTTAATCTCTGACAGATTTTAAAGCTCCTCTCCCCTGCAGCACCATCTGCAGAGGGTGTGAGCAGTTTTTCTATCTATCCTCTAAACCATTGCATTCTTTCTTGGACACAGAGGGGGCAGTTGGTTCCTCTGTGTTTGCACGGGATGTATCTGGTCCATAGTCAAAATATATGCAAACCCTACTCTGCCAAACTCTACTTGTGTGCTGTTAGAGTTAACCAGTTAGGAATAGGAGATAATTAGTCAGTGTTTGACTATGTGAACAGATGTTGGATTTTTTTTTAAATGAACTAATTTCCAGTCCATGCTTTTTAATGCATCTCCCTTAAACTTTTGCTCAGAAGTTCAAGTGGTAGCTGAATAAATTATTGTATTCATATGCTACATTGCAACTGTTATCTTTTCATAGCTATATAGATTCCAAGGTCAGAAGGCACTGTTGTGATCATCTGGTCTGACCTCCTGTTCAACAGGCCATAGAACTTCCTCAAAATAATTCTCAGGGCATATCTTGATTTAAAAACTGTCAGTGATGAGGAATCCCCCACAACCCCTGGCAAATAGCTCCAATAGTTACTTAATCTCACCATTAAAATATTCCAGTCTACATTTGTCTAGCTTTAATTTCCAGGCATTAGCTCATGGTATGCCTTTCTCTACTAGCTTGAAGAGCCCATTATTAAATATTTGTTCCCCAGGCAGATATTTTTAGACTATCACCAAGTCATATTTCCTTTGTTAAGCTAAACAGCTTGGGCTCTTTGAGGCTATGTCTACACTATAGCCTTTTCTGCAAAAACGTATGCAAATGAGGTGAAGTGTGGAATATTGCTGTGCCTCATTTGCATAATTAATGAGGCTCCATTTTTGTGCAAGAGGCTTTTGTGCAAACCTCCCCTCTTGCTCAAGAGCCGTTCTTCTGGAAAAAAATGCTGAAGAATGGCTCTTGCACAAAAGCCTCTTGCGCAAAAACAGAGCCTCATTAATTATGCAAATGAGGCTCGGCGATATTCCACGCTTTGCCTCATTTGCATCTGTTTTTGCGGAAAAGGCTATAGTGTAGACATAGCCCGAGTCGATCACTAATGCATGTCTTCTAATCCTTTCATCATTCTTGTAACTCTTCCTGAACCGTCTCCAGTTCATCAATAACCTTGAGTTGCAGACACTAGAACTTGACACAGTAGCCAGAAGCAATTGCACCACCAATCCAAATACGAAGGTGAAACAACTGCCAATTCCTGTTTATGACTCTCAGGATTGCATATTTGCTCTTTTGATCAGTGTTACACTGGGAGCTTGTGTTCAGCTCATTATCCATGATCTCATATCTTTTTCAGAGTCACTGCTTGTCAGGCTAGAGTCCCCATCATGCAACTATAGCATACGTTGTTTGTTCCTAGATAAATGTGCATTTTACATTTAGCTCTACTAAAACACATTGTTTGCTTGTGTCCAATTTACCAAGTGAGCCAGGTTGCTGACCCGTGCTTTTTATTTACCACTCCTCCAATTTTTGTGTCACCTGCAAACTTTAACCTTTTTATCAGTGAACCAATCACTAATAAATTCACGCAGAGTTCTCATTATTGATTCGTACAGCCAACAGGATTTAACCCTTCTAATTAGTTTTAATACTCAATTTCTTTACCTTCTAAGATGCACAAGATGAAATATTAGCAGATAGATGCCCACGCTAACAGTTATTCCGCCTAAGCAGGCTCTGTAGATCTCAAGGTCTATTTTACTTTCAAAAGTTCCCATTGAAATGATTAGGACTTATATATGCACTTCCCTTATTAGACAGGAAATTAGGCATATGCTTAAAAATGTGACTCGGTTGTGGATGATGTTGATTTGTTCCTCCCCACAGAATTATGGGCTACATACACAAAGTTGTTAAGGAGATAATAGTCAATCTAGATAGAACTGATGAGACCCCACCTGAAATATTGTGTTCAGTTTCTAGGTCTCGCTATCAGAAAAAGGATGACAAATTAGAAGAAATTTGGAGGAACACAACAAAAGTGACTGCATATCTGAATACTCAGATTCATATATAATTCCTACTTGGACATTTCCCGTTGCCACCCCAGTTTTATCCTACCATATGCAGCTGTTGTGCCTTGTCCTGCTGTAATAGGATTGTATGTCTGTTCTGGTAGCGTTCTTGTTTGGACAGTCCTTGCTTGGCTCTATAAAAGAAAGTATCTTCTAGGCTAGTAGAACACAGATCCATACTACAAGTGAGCCCAACAGCATTTAATCAGAACTATATAGTACAAATGTTCAAATTAACATAGTTGACTGCACCTGTTAAAAAGAAATACCATGTTGCTGAATTATTTTTATTTACCTCCTTATACCTGGTGCTGTCTCTCCCTGAGGGAGGGAGGAATGCAGGAGTCATGTGCTGCCCCTCCCCAGAATTTTCCAGGGGTCACACCAGAATGTGGCCAGCTACAGCCTTCCGGCACTGTGCAACAAAGAAGGTACAGGAGCTGCTTCCAATCACAGGGAAAGGGATGACCTGGCCTATGTCTTTGCAGAGCTCATCTCGTCCCCCTCTTTCCTTTTCCCCTCCAGTGGCTGGTGGCAACTTGTCCCTTCCTGCCCGCACAATGTTGAATGCAGCTACCACCACCAGGCTGCTGCTGGCCAGTGGCATAACTCAGTCACCTCCTGTCTGCTGGCTACCACATGGGCAGTCAGGGATTAATCCCTGAGGATGCAGTGTGGTTGTTCACTAGGGCACAGCGAAACTGAGTGCAGGGACTTCAGCAAACCCAGATGACTAGGGGCTGGTGCTTGGGGACAAAGGAGCCCCACAATTCCAGGAGGCAAGAGAAGAGGGTGCTAAGGGGGTGGCTGCGGAGCCTACAGGAGAGGGACATGAACAGGCTGGAAATTGATTCCTCTTGCCACTCCATAGCTTAGCTGAAGGGTGGAGAGGCTTCCCTATGTCAGTGCTGTGCAAGGCTTTGACATATACAGAGCTTGGCTACTTCTGGCAGCACCCTCGGCTGAAGGATCTTGGAGTTTCCCGGGACAGCAGCCCAGCCAGAGGGAGGGGAACAAGGAAGGAACCTGCCAGCTAGGCTGTTGGTGAGCTGATCACTCTGACCCAGTGCTAGTTCTTCACACAGCACTGGGAGTGGGATGCACCCTGCTGGGGAATATATGGAGAAGCAGGGTGTGTGTGTGTGCGTGTGTGGGTGGGGGGGCTGATAGATGGGCAGCAGAGATGACATGTGACTGGCTGTTGCCCACACTTACCAGCCTCCCTAGCTTGCAGCTAGTGCTTTCCAGAAACAGAAAGGGGAGGCAGGCCCCATTGGCTGAGAGCTGGCACGCAGTGGGGGTGGTGCGAATGGACCCGTAAAGGGAGCTGCTGGCCCTACATGCTGCAGCTTTGCCCTACCACTGGCTTTGCACATTCACCCTCATTGTTGGCCACTGGTCTCCCACTCACCATTGGTGGGCAGGCAGCTGACAAGCGGGGACTGGGTAAGCAGCCAGACTCGAGTAGTGGTGGGAGGAGACAGAAAATTACAGACAATTCACTTTTTTTTTTTTTTAAAGAAAAAGTCAGGATATCTGCAAGAGGGCTTAAATATGGGACTGTCCTTTTAAAAACAGGATGTCTGGTCACCCTCCTACAATATAAAGATCTGGTAGCTAAGAAAGCAGTGCTCCTTTTCATGGTTCTTTACTGGATTTTGTTGAGCCCTTGACTCAGACAACAAATGAAACAAGTTTTAAATTAGACAGACCAATATGCCTGTTGTCTATGTAGGCAATATCGTGTAAGCATTCATTTGGAATATAGAGTTTGATCCAAAACCCGAGTAAGTAAATGTGCTTTGATTAGGCAATAGTAGGTCAGGCTGTTTGTCTGTTATCCTCGTTTCAGCAGTTGTCAGTCCCAGATGCATCAGGGATTGGAAAAAGCCTACAGTGAACCCAGCTATCTGTGCTGTCTTGTACATGTTGAGAAAATCCTTCTTGACCTCCACCGGTGAACAGTCTATGCCCTGCAGCAAGAGTCACTTGTTCAGCATAGCATTTATTGTGTTCTCTCTCTTTTGTATCCTCTCTTCCCCACTTCAGCTTCATTTCTCACAGTTTGATTGACAGCCAGGGGAAGGCAATCAAGACGATGACACTCTGTACAAGGAAAGCTCTTCTAGTTCCTTAATTAGCCCCAAGAGCATCCAACTTCTGATCATTTCTCTTCCTGCATCATGCCACTCAGAACATCTGTGAGAATCTTTCTTCTATTGATTTCTACTTGTGCCCTTGTCATACAAGTCCTTCTTGATGTTTCTTGCCCCTCAGCAGTTTTACTTAAGTGTCCCAAAGGACTAACTCGGTCTTTGATGGTCCATGTAACAGAGCTGTGAAGCAGATGCTTCAGGAAGACAAAACCAAAAACTGACAGCCTTTTCTCCTCTTTCCCTCCTGTCCTGGCTGGTTTTTTGTATGAGAGCTCTTAGGTTTAACAAGCATGGCCACTACTGGCTTCTACACTCCTGTAGCTTCTGTCATTAAGGTTGACTCTTCTGCTCTTCATTCTGTATTGTTGCATGTGATTTCCCATGATCTCTTAAAAAGACATAACAAGGCTGGGGCATGCTTGGCAAGCTTTAAGTACATTTCTTCAGAAGAAGTAGTCAGGGCTGCCTGAGCTGAAACTCACTAGTCCAATGAAGGCTAATGCTTAGTTAGGGAATGTTGACACATAGGAAGAACATAGTTCCTTTACAGTTGCCACTTGATACCATGAGAGACATGAAAAAAGTCTTTTCCATCTTTATATCCTGAAAAGCTTATGACAGATGACCAGCCTATCACCCAAGAAGAGTAGAAAGAAGGAAAAACAGTACTGAATAACACAATGGAAATTGGTCAATGCCTAAAGTGGGTAATCCACAGGAGGAGAACTTTGAAAAAAAATTGGAACTGTTTCATATGGAAAGGAGAAGAGGAAATATAATAGCACTATGTATTTCATTTACTCTGACTATTAATGTAATCTTATCTTCTTTTGCTCTTCATCTAAGAATATTTATTGAAATTAATAATTTAAATTTCTGATGCAAATAGTTTGATTACACAAAAGGTATAGACATTTAAGTAGGAAGATCATCAGTTGTTATATGGTAGGCTAACATTAGGTGGGTTTTCAATCCTCCTATTTCATGGCATAAATAGTTCACTAGCTGGGTTGGAAAGGATATTCCCCCCCCCCCCTCATGACATAGCAATCTAGGTGTAATATGATGTTATGTTACTTCCTCCAAACCAGGAGTACAGGGAACACTGGGACTATGAGTTGCTGGTGAATTGTAGGCTAGCCACATCAAATGGGCAGATTTGATAGCATTCTTGAAAGGGTAAGGCTGTTAACTGCTTGAGAAAAGCTTTACAGAAAGCAGGCTCCACTCTCGGAATAGATGTGTGTCAAAGATCCAAAAGCGAGATAGATTGAACTTACCTAGGTAGGATCTTGGAGGCCTCTGCTGATTCTTCCAATGAAAATTTCATATTTTGTTTTGAAGTTTAACAATGGAACCACTGTGATGGGATCCCTGGGGTGCAGCGTGGGACTGTAGGACCACTGTGTCCCCTTAGCTCTCCAGCCTGGAATGTCTCTCACAATGTTTTGCTGTTGACAAGCAGCACACCCCCCCTCCAGGTATTGTTATCATTCAACACAACAGCATGTGGGGCCCCACAACTAGCTAAATTGCACGAATCCTAGAGTCACTCTTGGATCTCAGAGAATGGCATCAGACAAATCTCCCCAGCTCCCAGCCTTGTATCTCAGGAATATACTACCTGGTGCTGCTCAAACCCCTTTGCTGAGCAATGGAAGTTAAAAGTAGATAGACACAAGCCTTTGTAAACCTGAGCAGATTTACCAAGTACTTCAGGCAAACTCACCAGAAAAGATAAACAGTAAAGCAAGTTTATTGAATAAAAAAGCAAATTACCAATCACATAAAATCTCCCTGATATTTGCCTAAGAAAATAAAATAAGAGCACAATCTAAATCTCAACTTTATAAGACAGTATTTAGATCAAGCAGTTCTTCCAGCCCATTGATGGTTACAGTTAATCACGAACAAATTTCACCCTTGAAACCTGGGCCAGTCTCCTCTGTTGGAGTCTTCAGTCTGCTTGCAACATAGGTGTGGTGGAGGAGAAAAGGCAAAGCATGGGGCCACTGAGTTCTGTTTTATGCGTTTAGTCCATGTGCTTGGAGAACACAAATCCAGGCATGTACCATGGGCATAGTGGAGACTCCAAGGATGATTGAGCAATTCCCCTAATGTGGCCTTGTGCAAGTGAGTTATTGAACTGTAGCTCTGTTGCAGGACAGTGGCTATCAGTCATTGTTTTATGCCCACCTAGACTTTGGTTATCCTCCTGGTTATCTTTGGGGAGCTAGTATCTTGGTGACTCGCAGCATATTTTATTGACAGTCATACAGTTCTCCTAATATCACATACATTAATGATATACATATTTAGCTGGAACAGTGGGTTTCAGCAGATCATAACCTTTCCCAGAATACCACACATAGCATTCTTTCATGTGTCATTTTATCACCCAGCTGATTGAAACTAATAATTACAAGCAGCTCTGGAAAACCACCATATTTTGAAAGCATTTAAATTGAGACTGGGGGATGCTGGTTTAATTGCACAGCCTTGAGTCACTATTTAATCTGGCATTATAACTCTAGCTCTGGTTACCAGGGTTCTTTTTGCAGCTGCAGAGATTTTATGAGGTAACCTCTGCCAAAATCTAAGATTAATTCTAATGATTTGGAAACTAGTAGCCCTGTTGTGTAGAGCCACTGCTTCCAGCCCTGTGGGAATGGGCGAGGGGTAGCTGGGCAGGGATCTGGAGTGGGCACAGCATAGTCATTCTTTCTCCCAGTTTGCCATCCAGTGCCACTTCTTTGGTGTGGAAGGGGAAGTAATCTGTGCAAATTATTTCATCCCTGCAGTAGAGAGGGATCCAGGGGCCAACATGTAACTAACTGCTGGTCTGATCCCAGGCCAGTAAAATATCCCATCATCTTTTACTCAGGGCAGATTGTCTTTTTCTTTAACACAGTGTTTCCCTGAAAGAGCTAAATCGAAGATGTTTTGAATTGCTTCCCATGTGACCTTTAGCACAGTGTCACCAAACACTGTCTTTATGACAGCAGCTGATCAGAGATGCTTTAAGAGGGGATGCAGCCAGGTTCAAAGTTGTGAAACAGCCACTCATGATCCTCAAGCAGGCTCTAAGTGCTTTGCTCAAAAAGGAGGCTCCATTAATATGAACTACTGCAGCTCCACTGGTCACGGTTCCCAGCCATGGGAGCTGTGGGGGCAGCAGGCAAAGTCCTCTAGCTCCCCCTACTTGTAGAAGGTGGAGGGGAACATGCCTCTCCTAGGAGCCACACAGCACAGAGGCTAACAGGAAACCTGCCAGCCACTGTGTAGTGCTGCCAGCCAGTCAACGGTCCGGTCACCTGTGCTGGCAGAAGCCACCAGGATCTCTTTTTGACCAGGTGTTCTAGTTGAAAACTGGATGCGAGGTCACCCTACTGGGAGGGGCTGGAGATGCTGAGCTGGTCACATGTCCTCCTCTTTACATTTTGCTTCCCAGTATGGAAAGGCACAAGTCATCTCAACAATGCTCTGGGATCCCTCTTTGGAGGCATCATGGAGCACAGAATGGGAGGTTTTGTTTCTCCGCTAGTAGCAGCTGTAGACTGGACAGCACACAGAGACACCTAGCTTCACCTCCAAATAGGAGGTGGTATTGGGAAATGATTGGGATCCATTTGTAATGACTAAAATGATTTTAGCACAGAATAAATCAGAACTCCAAGAGAAAATTCCTTTGAACAAGGAGTCACTTCAGTCCCTCCTACACATCTCTGAAATAGAGGGATCCCAACAACCTGATTACAACAACATTGCCTGTGAAGGGAATAATCAGGTTGGTCCCAAGTTAAAGAGACAAGATGGGTGAGGTAATCTCTTTGACTGTCCCAATTTCTGTTGGTGGAAGGGACAAGCTTGTGAGTTGACACCAAACTCTTCTGAAATTTTGTCTCTCCCCAACAGAAGTTGGTCCAATAAAAAAAGATCATCTCACCCACTTAGTCTCTGTTCCCCTTATAGATTTCTTTTAGTCACAAGACTGTATAATGCATATTTGCAGCATACATTTACTTTAATAGTTTCCCTTCAACTATATGAACCTCCCTTGAGCCCGCTATACACTGAAAGTTCTGACAATTTTTCATCCAAGTGTTTAGGAGATTTGGTGCTAGCCAGGAGAATTCTGCAGACTGAGGTCAAGGCTGTCTTCTTTTGAGGTTCTGATGCCAGCTCTTGAACCAATACATCAGCAGCACATTTCAGATGACAGAAGGCATGTTCCTTCTTGAATCTCACTTGTGCTGATGTTTGTTCTTGAGGCATTGGAGGAAAAAAAAAAAAAAAAGAGGTAATGAGCCCATAAACCTCAAGCTGGCTTTATTTGATAGAATGTTTGCCAGAGCTATGTATCAGCCCAGTAACAAAGAGGTCTGTCATTCTAGCATTTACAGTAGATATCCATTATAGCCACCTGTCAAAAGTTTAGAGACAGATGAGAATATGCCAAAAGCGTGTGTAACCTTTCTACCAGGTACTGCTGGCAGCAGCCAGGGCTGGGTTCAATATCTAGGGGTTCCTTGTCATCCATCCCACACAGAACTCAACCCCCTACCCAGTAGTCTGGGGAATTCACACACACCCCTGGGCACCTCTGAGAGGCAATACTTCCCCAGCTGCAAGCACAGAGTCTAAGCATAGAAAAGAAACTTTTAATGAAAGAGAGAGAAGGAAGTAACATGGTGTGACAGGCCACCAGTGGCCCGCACGGGCAACAGCCCGGACTGCCAAGGGGTGGAGGGCAGAGGCGCCCCGGGGGTTCCCAACCCCGGACGCGGCGCAGGCAAGAGAGGGCAGTGGGGCCGGACCCAGCCTCCGCGCCTGCTCTGGCAGGGAGCCGCTGACCCCTCCCCCGGGGTAGCGCGGGGCGGGACGCAGCCGCAGACCGGGAGCCGGGCGGCTACAAAGAACACCAGCACACCGCCAGAAGGGGGAGGTCCCCGAGTGGTGTCCGGCGCGGCAGGCCATTTTAAAAAGGCCCTCCATCAGAGGGGACAAGGGGAGGAGAGCCCCGAGCCCAGGGCGGACCCAGGGCAGGACCGAGACCGGCAGACGGTCCAGCCTCGACCCAGGGAGCCACGAGGTGACTGGCGCAGCTGGCAGCCGACCAGTCCCAGCACCGACTGGGACTGGACCCGACCCTGCCAGACCTGGGAAGAGCGACCCGGCCGGGACCGGACCCGCCGGAAGGAGCCGACCCGCAAGCTATCGCCCGAGCGACCCCAGACCCAGACCCAGACCCAGACCCAGACGCCTGACCCTGGGTAGGTCCCAGGGAGCGGAACGGCGGCCAAAAGGGCCCCCTCGGGGGGGGGGGGAGAACAGCCCGGGGCAGGGCCCTTTTGGCATCCTTGGGTAGACGGGTTACGGAGGGAATTACCCCCATCTGCCGCGCTGGGGTACGAGTGAGCCCTGGCGCTTAGGGCCCCGGATTGGGACCTGGAGAGGGGTGGGACCGGGTCCCCCTCCCCCTCCTTCAGGAGGGGTTAATCCCCGGTTGGGAGCAATACAAGCAAGGAACAGAGAAGGGCGACGGCCAGACGGCAGGGCTGGCCCAGGTAGAGGTCCTAGGAGGGACCGAACGGGGGATGCAGACCCCGCTCCAAGAGGGACGGGGTACAGACGCCAGGTCCGCTGAATCCCCCCCCGACCCGACAGCTCGGGCGAGGGTGATCGCACCCAGCTGAGGGGGGCCTGTGAACAGGGACCCCAGGGTGGGACTGCATCAACAGGGGGCGAAGGGGTCCGCCGAGGCCCCTCCCCTTTGGAGAGAGGGTGATCGCACCCCGACTCCTCTACACATGGCATTAACTTGGGAAAACACCACAGACAGAGTTCATAACCAGCCCATGAATAAATGTCCCAGCTGAAGTGGATAGAGCAACATCCTTTGCCTCTCAGGCCCACAAGTCCAACAATGTAAGTGTCCCATTCACATGCCCAACCTTTCTCTGTACCCCATTCACAGTTTTTGCCCTTGGTCAGGGCAGACTAGGGCTCAGAGGTGATTTTCAGAGCTCACCTCCCCCCTTCAGGGGGTGGGGATAGGAGGAGTCTCACCCACTCTGTTGGCCACTCACTGCTGCTCCTGCCAGCCACTTGCACCAGCTGCCTGCTTGCTCCTGCCAGCCACTCCTGCAGCCCACCTGCTGCCACTCCTGACAGTGGCTGTGCTGGCCAATTGCTGCCACTGGCTTTGGATCTGGGAAAAACCTAGTGATTTCAGCTCTGTGATTCCAGTTTCTCAGTTATTTCTGCTCTTGACCCATAGCACAGGCCAGCAGAAAATAAAGAGACTCCTAATGGAGTCTGTTTTAGTTCTCTCATTGGAATGGGGGTTGGGGGGGGGGGAGGAAGAGAAAGTTTGAACCAGTCTTACAGCTTATGCCTGGAAGGCATATAGCCTGCTGGTTCAGAGCTCTGCTCTCCCCCCAATCCAATCCACTGGAGTCTGGAAGGGAAAGGCTTGTCCATCCGAGATTCTTTACAGTGTCAGTGTTTCTCCTGAAAGCACTAGTGGTCATATTTTAGTTTCTACATTAAGGGTTAATATGGTTTGTGACCCCACAACAGCCAAATTAGTTACAACAGGCAAAATACCATTCTAACAGTTGACCATCCATCAGGCCTATAGCACTGGCTGAACTGGATTTACATAAGCGCACCAGGATTTCTTTCCCATTCCAGCATGAACTGTATTTATATAACACCTTACCTTAGCTCAAGACTACTCAACTTTGGAAGCCCTGGGGATCACAATGATACTCACGATATATGCTGAGGGCCATAACTTAAGTGTAGTTGCATGTACATGCAAATATATATGCAAATAGCTTCTTTCACACTGCCGGGCATGAATATAAAGTTTAAGGCAAGACTACACAAGACGGAGGTCCCATTTAAGTCAGTTCTGCTGTTATTAATAAAATGCAATATTCACCTGATTTCCACCCATATGACAGCACTTAATGAGCAATGACAGTCCAGAAATTCAGCTACTAAAACATATTTCAACAGAAGACCATTATATTGACTACTTTGTTTTGACTCCCACCTGTGGGCTGTGTGTTGAGCCCCACAAACCCAAATTGCACCGCAGGCTGCAAGCAAACAGGCCGGGGGCCGCATGCAGCCTGTAGGCCACATGTTGAGTAGCCCTGCCTAAGCTAAATGCCGGACAGGGCTAAACTACTGAGTGAGCATAACCACACCCAGGATTCCTTTCCCCTTTCAGCTGGCTGCATTGATTCAGACTCTGCTTACAAGTGTAAATAAGGGGGAAAAAAGAAAGCCTGAAAATCCTAATACAGTCCTTGTATGTTTTGCACAATTAGGGAGCAAGGTAGTGTAGGAAAGAAGAAACACCTCATTCATAAAATCATTAAATTTCAGTTACAGTTATAATATCCCCTTTTCTCAATTGCAATATCATACCAAGCAGTGTTAATAGTAGTCCATGTGAAAATCCTAGATTATGGTCTGTGGGCCTCTGGTAGTCCTCAAATCATTTGTTGGAGACCTACAGGGAGCTGGCTAACAGGGCCGGCTTTAGGAAGTGCAGGGCCCGATTCGTGGGGGTGCTGCCAGGCATGCGCCGCGCGCCCGGGAGCAGGGCCCTCTTAGGCATGGGGCCTGATTCGGGGGAATCAGCCTAAAGCTGGCTCTGTTGGCTAGTGACATGGTTCTGGCTTTCCTCTTACAAATGTGTGTCTATCATCTTTGCTGCAAAAAAGACAACTAGGGGGACAGCAAAAGCAACTTGTAACAAGGAAGAGAAACTATTATTATCCTGTTTATCCTTATATTTATGAAGGAAGATAAGTTGAAAACCAGAACATATGGAGGTAAACCTATGTAGTTTCCTAAAGGGGACTGTCTGTTCAGGGGAATGGTAGCAGAGAATAGTGAAAGAACAAAGCAGCACTGACAAGGTCAAGGAAGAGGAATAGAATGAATGTGAGGTGACATAAAATGAGCAAAAGTAGCAAGTGTTCAGTCAACTTTGTTCAGAAAAGGCTAAAACAGTTATCTTAAGAGAAATTAAAACATTTTTTTCTCCCCATACTAGGTAATGCCATGTGAACAAGTCTTGTAGTTGCTAGAAGATTATGTGATCATGAATGGATGGGAAGGTGATCCAGGAGATACTCCTAGAAAGTACTCAGCACTAAGGAAAACACTGGGAGCCCTCATCTACCCTTTAGAACGCTGAGATGCATGATGTGTCTATGCACTTATGTCAGGAAAGAGCTGGTTCTTACACAAACTTCTGTGCCATCTGCCACACTGCTCCTCAGGCAGGAGACACAGCATCCTTCCTGTATTGAGCCATAAGGCCACTGCTCTCACCTCCTTTGGACAGCTCTAAAAGACATCTCCACCATGAAGCCAATAAGAAATCAGACAATTTGCAATGGTTCAGGATAGTTGGCCCTTCTAGTAATAAATAAAATAGGTAATAATTATGTATGCATGCATTAGTTATATTTCATTGTTTGCCTCCTGTGCAAGGCTAAACTTACCCCTAGAGTGCCCTCTCTTAGCTGGTTGTGACTCATCTCTCTAGTTCCTCCTGCCAAAGAGCACTCCAGTCTTGCTTTGGTGTCTCTTCACATGACCCAGCCCTTTGGGCAGGTTATATTTTAGTACCCCACCCTTCTGGGGTAACAAAGCCCAAATGCCCTTGCAAAAAAGACTTCAGTCCTAAACACTGGGCCTAGGGATCCTCATACCCTTCTCTCAGGGCTTACCATTAGCTTGTCTCTTTCTCTGTCCCTACATCACTTCACTAGTGGTTTGGGGGCTCATCCCAGGAATGCTTTAACCAAAGCCAAGATCTGTTCCATCCATCTTCTTGCTGCTGCCTCTCTTAGATCTTCTCCTCTACAACCTCTTTTGGTTCACCCCTCTTAAGGCAAGTCTTGTGCAAGAAATTAACGTTGCTGCCTACACTGGCCTCTTGCGCAAGAATACTTCATCCACTCACAGATCTTCCATAGAGGCTGAAGGAAGTTCAGTGCATGAATGAGTGCAAAATATGCAAGCATGATCTAGATAAGAGATCCACTTTGTGGCTTGCACCACATGAACATTGGGGAAATCAGAATCTCAGGCAAGAGGGCTAGAGATAAGGAAAAGAAGATATTACCATTGGAGGAGAGCCATTTGAGCCTATTAGAACAGCAAACTTCAGAGTCAGGTTAGTATAGTAAAAATTTAAACCCCCATCATAGGTCAGGAAGAAACCAGAAAGAGAGAGCATACCTAGTAGGTAGAATATCAATCTGTGCTATCAGGCTAATGAAGGCTCTCATGTCTACTAGTGCAATATATACCCACAGAGGAAGTCTGGATTTAGACATGAGCTTTAAACTCATGCAGTGACTGTGTAAGCAGAGCTCTCTCCCTCAGCCTCCTTGTGGGAGGAAGCTCCTAGATGCCAACACAGAAACACCCAAACTTTAAAAATAGCATGGACAATGGTAGCCCAAAATGAATTAGTGAGCAAAAACTGGATTACTTGAGCAACCCATTGTCTGAACAAGAAAATAATCCTTTTAGGCCATACAAATTTGTATGGGTGAGAGGTGTCTGTAGTGATAGTCTTCTGGCTTCTTGTGGCAGAGAAAAGTTTCAAAGAAATACTTTTTTTTTTTGGGTCAGACATGCAGTTGTATCTAGTTTTGCGGTGAGCCACCAACATCTGCAGGCAGACACCTCTACCCCCACTCACATGACCTCAAACGTACCAAGACAGTTAAGTAGGGAGCATTATACATATTCTCATAGGATCATACATTTCTCAGCTCTCCTCTTGGGCTTCTTAACCTCAGTACCTCCCACTTGTGGAGTCAGGGTCATTAGCCCAGCTGTACTGTAAAGAGGGCAGACAATCTTAGTTGATCTTAACTCAGCTGTAACCCAGAAGTGATTCTTTCCAGATTGCTCCCTGGAGACTGAAGGCATAACCTTTTCAGTGCACACACTGTCAGCCACTCCACAAGGGCAAGTTTTTTGGTTTCATCTCTTCCAAGCATTATTAGATTTCAAATGTGATTGATATTTCAATATTGTTGATATATCAAGTGCTGCTATGAGCTATTTCAGCACTGGAATATTCAGACCAGTTATATAATTAATTGCAATTGACTACTGCTGAAATCTGCATAACCAATTTCTGAACTAGTGTTTTGAAGACTGGTCTAGAAGAGCATTCCTTCAGTTTTCTCTTTATATCATCCTCCAATGGAGGGATTTTCTTGTCTTTTCCCTCAAAAAATATCCACAAATTTCTAAAAACATCCACAGACCTCAGAGTTTTCTCTGCTAGTGGGTTCCTTCTTCATGCTGTACAATAGGGGCTGGGCATTCAAAAGTTCTCAGTATTAATCTAATTCTGCTTCCACTGATGTGAATGGTGAAACTCCTAGGCTACGTCTACACTGCAGGCTTTTTGCGCATGAATGGCCGTTCTTGTGCAAAAACTTGCTGAGCGTCTACACTGCACGTGTGTTCTTGTGCAAGTAAATTTACAGTAAAGCATCAGAAGAAAGGGCTTCTTGTGCAGGAGTTATTCCTCTCCCCACGAGGAATAAGCCCTCTTGCACAAGAGCTCTTGCACAAGAAGGCAGTGTGGACAGGGAATGGCTAAAATGGCCACCAGAGCTTTCTTGTGCAAGAGAGCGTTCACACTGCCATGGACGCTCTTGCGCAAAAGCACATCTCTTGTGCAAAAGCACGTGGCAGTGTGGATGCGCTCTTGCGCAAGAACTTTTGCACAAGAACTCTTTCGCCAAAGTTCTTGCACAAGAAGCCTGCAGTGTAGACAGCCCAATTGATTTAACTGGTAACACAGTTAAACACATGCAGAGTGTTTCTGAAAATCCCCAGACTATGTCAATGAACAGGAGAATATAATTCAGTTTTATAATAGATAGAATTGCTTTGATGAACAGCATTGAATCCTTTATTTTATGTCTCTACCATGCCATAAGACCCCAGAGTAGGAGAAACTGCAAACATTACCTTTATTTGCTTTGTAACCTTTGGGATAGTCTTCACCTATCTGGCTGTCATTATGATATATATAACTTTGAGCCACTGTAGTCAAGTAGAAAAAGATCTGTCTTTGTATTATGATTATACTGCAGAGTTTCATACCACAGATGTACAGCTTTGAAAAGAGATTATGATAATGTCAGTTACGAGTGCTCCACTATCTAATCTAAAGCCATCATTATAGAAATGGGCCTTTTTTCCTTTCTTTTGATCATGGGTTCTCTTAACAAGGAGTTGTTTAGGCTGAAATGGAATTTCTACAACCTCCCAGTAATATTTGAATATATGGAGCATTTATCTGTTTAAACTTGATTATTAGGACCAGATTTCTTGTTGTGAGCTTTATCAATTGCATCCATAAACTGTTTGTGTGTAATTATACCTGAGATTTTTATTGCATTGCACTTGTTATTTGGATATCCTGATTTGTGGGTGTGGATAGGAATTTAAAAGTCTAATCGACTATAAACAAGACCACAAATAATTGCTGTTGATCTCATTCCTGCTCTTGGGTAGAGTATAGGGATTTTCAGAGCTGGTAGTGCAGCTGGGCCCAACCAGTTCTTGACATGTTCTTATCTTCATGGCTCAGGCCAACACACATCTTTGAAAAAAGGGAGAGAGGGTGTCAGACCGGACCACGGGTGTAGGTGATCTCTGCTTTTCAGCCAGAGTGCTATGACAGAGACTGGACTGGCTGCTGGGACCTTTATCTACTTCTCTTGACTCTGCTCATGACTGTATCCATTATATCCCTATTGCATTTTCAGATGCTAATTAAAAATAAAAGTTTAGTGGTAGCAGTAATGGTGCCCTGAATGTGGGTGCCAAAAGCCATCACTGCTACATATTTGATTGTCATGCTGCTTTCTATTTGCTTTTCAACTCTTTTATTTCATTTGAGTATTTTCTTTTTGCACTTTCTGTTTCTTTCCTGCAGCACTGTTTTTGCTAAGCAGAATGCCAGTTCAAAGCAAGCTTTCAAACCCACACTGTTTGAATGGATTAGAAACTAGGCAGGTACTCTACCTCTTCAATTCCCCTCCACATAATCCAGAGCTGTTTTCTTCTTGATGATTTTATTAATAAAGGGGCAATGTTAATCCACAAAAAACCTATTACAGTTTTACATACTATGGACCTTGAAAGAGTGGTGGGGTTTCAGTCATGTGATTCATGTTGAGTGTAATGACCCTAGAATTATGGATAAATTTTTGAAAGTTTAGTTAGTGTCTGATGTAAAATACAGTCTATTGTACTTTGCTAGCTCCGGCATTTCTCAGGCGTTCTGGCTGTTGACAAATTAATGGGTAGGGCTTGAAGTTTTAGCTCTATTAATTTTGCACACAAGTTTCAAACTCTGAATGTGATATCTTAGCAAATAGGTAGCAACATCTAGGCACAACAGGGGAAATTAGGATTACATTTTCAGCTTGAACTCTGAATACCTTGCTTTTAAAAAGATTTTAGACTCTTTATGTTACTGGAATTTGTTTTTTGTGATCGAGTTGGCCAGGGAAATGCTTGACAGATCTACAAACCCAACAAGTCTTTGTTTTTAAGGCAGATAATGTAATAACAGTGCTGTCCATCCCAAAATGTTTCATAATACGTGCCTTACATGGGAGTTCTTCTGACCAAAACAAGATTCTTATGGACCCCATTGTGAATTTTGCCATTGTCAGGAGAGAAAGCTAAGACCTTACATACTATACTGTTCTGGAGATGCTTGAAAAAGAGGGACTTTTGAAACCCTAAACCCTCCCCCCCACCACAAAAACACAAAAAATTGTCCTTTTTGAAATATTTCAAATTTGAAATATTTTGACAAGCTGTATACTGCACAAACAGTATTACAAACAAGATACAGCTGGCTAGGAGGGCAGTTCAGAAAGACGGACTGGACAGTCGTTGGGGAGATGAAAAATGTCAGTCTACAAGAGTGGGCAAACCTCTTCATGAAATGACAACTAGATTTCAATTTAAGGAGTCATCTGAATGACATTCACTTCCTAAACATGGAAGCTGTTTAACTGCATTTGAAAAATAAAAGGCAGGACAAAGTCAGCTAAGATTCAGGTCTTTGCTTCCAATTACTGAGCACACTAAGAAATCCCTATTTGCTGAAACTTGTACTATTTTGTGTATCCAGTTTCTACTTGCCATTCAAAAAACATTTTACTTATCACAAAAAAGTCTGATTAAATATCAGCTGTGTTTTTACTGCAACTGGCTTTGCAACTACTGAGCTTTTATTCATGGAAACACTTCATCTACACTGTTTCCTTTGGATTAGTTTGAAGAAGAATTTAAACTGATCTGGAGCAAGAACATGCCTTCCAGCATTACATCCAGTCTTGGTAATTACACTCAGCTTGTGGAGAATTATTTATTTTGCTCTCCTACTGATATTTTTCCTACAAAGCAAATGTTCAAGTCATGGTTAAGACAACTCAGCATTTCATTCTGAGAAATGACTGCCTCTGGAGTTTATAGGCTGGAATCTTGGAATAAGGCTGTAACGTGTACAAATTAAAAAATACCCTTGTTAGGAGCATTGTATTTGCATTGCTAACTAAAATAGATGTCCCTTGCCACAACACCCAAGATATAAATATCCTGGGTTTTTTTAATACCCCAGACATTTTGAAACACAGGTTATTTGCTAATAACCATTGCTTAGCTTTACAAATACTCCTTTCAGTTTTATTACCAATTCTGTCTGTCTAAAATAATAACACCTGCATTGTGTTCATTTAAAAAAGTGTTTCTGGGGCAAATCCTGCTCACTTACACCAGGAAGTTCTACTAAACATTATCAAAAATAGGACCCATGTGCTGTGGTGAATTTCATCCTATGTGCATATTTTCTTAGCATTCTTGTTTTCTGTTTAATAGTAATTTATTTGAAACAAAGGGCCTGATTTTCAAAATTAGGTGTGTTTGATTACCTATGCAAGATTGTACATTGCAAGTAATTGTGCAAATTAATTGTGAAAGCAGATTGGGTAGTTGTATGGGCAAAGAGTGTGTTACATAGCTCACCAACCAGTTAGATACTTCAGTAATTGCATATGTGAGCAATTATAGCAAGTGCTTATCCTCCTTAGCTGGCGTAATGGCATGTACCTAATCATGAAAGTTAGGGCTGTCATATTGAATGATAATATTTATTTAAAAATCAAAACTGGCACTGAATTACAAAAGATACAAGAGTCTGATTATGCAGTTGTTATATACTACAAAACTCCCATTGACTTCAATAAGAGTTGCATGTATGTAAAGGCTGCAGGCTTAAGCCTTGATTCAGAACTGCAGTTATGTAGGTGCTTAATTTAACTCCAGGCTTATGTGCTTTTCAAGTGAAAGCTATGCACATGATTCCAGTGCTATGCTGAATGACAGCCTAAGTTACTGTGATAGTGAAGCATGCATCTTTGCTATGAATGGAGGCAAATAACACATATGTTGAATGATGTAGGACTGGTTAAGAACAAGCATTCTCTCTGTTTTGAGTATTTCTGATCTATTTTTTAAAAAAGCAACTGTTATCATCTGCTGTGAATTAGGAGAAAAATTAAATAAAATCTTTGATTCACAATCAAGTTTATTTAATAAATTAAAAAGAATACTCATGTACCTATTCCATTTTTGCAGAGGGAAATTCCAAATTAAATGCAGAAAATTATTAACTTTGGTTACTGGATTAGTTAAGATACAATGTGAATCAAGAATATTTAATTTCACAGCTAAGCTTCTTTCTCAAGCTGCTTAACAATTGGAGAAAAAAAAAAACAAAGCCCTGGGTATTTTGTGTTCATCAGCAGTCCTGTGTTTAGTCTCCAATGGTAGATTGTATCTTGTCTCTCTAACTGTGAACCCAGTGATAACTGCAGCTGAGCTTAAGGACAACATTATTATTTGGCCTAGAATAACTGATAATGAAAATCAGACTTACTGTTTGAAAGGTAGTTCACTAGGGCATACACATTAATTTCACAGGCTGAAGCTGCATCATTGATGTGACACCATATTTAATACCTTTTAAAATGTCAAATATCTTTAAGACCATGTTAATTTTAAATAGGGATACAGAACAATAGATATATTAACAGTGCTTGTTTCTTTATTGGATATTTAAGTGGGTTCAATCAAATACAAACACATTTCAAACCACCTAACTCTCACTACATTTCTTAAATAAAGAAACAAACTCAGATCTCTATTCTTCACAGACTGCTCTGAAATAATGCCCAACATATTCTGGACCTCTGGGCCATGTTTAATCTATAGGCTTCTCACTAGACATCCCTGAGTAGGAGCTTAATCCAAAGCCCACTGATGTCAATGGAAAGATTCCCACTAAAGTCAGTAGGCTTTGAGTTAAGCCCCCAGTCCTTACTGTTGAGTTAAGAAATACTTTACTGAGACCTTTGGAAGGGCCTGATGCTCCTATGAAAGAGATGGGTTTGTTATCCGTTTAAGGGTAGCAGGATGAAGTCTTTAATGAATAATTTTCAAGCACAGCGCAGGCACCCCAAGTTTGCTTCTGTAGACAAGTTTTACGTGCAGCCCATGAGACATTTTGTTTACCATTGTCCACATGCAGCGTTGTCAGATTCTGTTCATTTCTGTCTGCATAGCTTTTTCTTGCCAGTATTATTGAAGTGACATGCACATGATGTGAGGTGCATGCTGATTGCACACAACATTGACAGCAAGAATCATGCACTCCCTTTGCATCCAGTAAAAGCACTGCTAGGGTGCAATCAGCACATCTTGCAAATTCTAGGCCTGAAAGTGCAGTTAAAAAACTATCCTATTCCAGGAGACTATCTTGGTTGGACAATCTTGCAAACCAGTGAGATGAGGGAGGGCCACTCATGCAGCCCACTCACTAGCCTAGGTTGTCCTTTGTGAAGTAGACTAATCTAGAACAAACATTGTTCCAAACATACAACAAAAACTCCATAAAGATGGTCCTGTTTCATTAGCAAATCAACAATAATTCACATGGATCTTGGGGGATCCGGGTTTTGTGTGGGCTGAAACCTCCCTGCTAATTCTGTAAAGAGAATAAGTGCAAACTTGCCTCCCATGTGGAGCAAGCTGGAGGGAGTGGCAGACCTGTCCCTGAAATATTATTTGAAAGACAACCTCTTGCTCTATAGCTGTGCCTATGGCTCTATAACATGGAACTCAGCTCTACTGAACATACCAGATTGATAGGTTCCAGTTTGTCTATTGCACGGTTGACAATTCCATATGTACAAGGACTACAGCAGTTATCCTCATCGAGGGTTCCTTTGCAGCTGGATGAATCTGAGTGAATAAATTCATGAGCAATGCAGTGGACAAGAGCTAGAGTTTAACAAAGACTCTTATTTTGTTTGTCATCAACCAATTGTTTCCAGATAATAATTGCACAGGCTAGTTGGAAGGAGCAAAATTTTTCCAACAAAGCAAGCTTGGTAGCAATTGTTTTTTTTTTTTAAGAAATTAAAACCCCATATTCAATTGTTCTACTAAGAAAAATCCACTTATTTGGTATTGTTTTAGTTAACCTCAACAAAACACATAATGCTTGCAAAACCACTGTGCTTGAAAATGAATCTTCTTTTTAGTGCCAGCGAAATAACTCCCAGCTGCTTTCTAAGGACTAGCCATTTGTTTTGGGGTGGCCAAAGTTCAGTCCACAGGCAAACGAGGCCAGTCATTTGCTGCAGCTCTTCCTTTTTTTTTTTGTATTATGGAGATGCAACCCACGGAAACAATAAATCCCAGAACACAATACTGTTTCTCATAGCCTATTTTGACAGTGGTTCTCTTTGTGGCTTTCTTGCAAATTGTGCAATTACTTTCTGATCCATTAGATTCCACACAAGACTGGGATTTTCAAAGGGGCCATAGGTACCCTCCTCCCATCCAAAGAAACTAGTGCAACTCTTAGTACTCTGAGAATCCTAGTCAAAATCTAAGTGTAAACTGGGATGTACTATGCCATAGCTTCTGTTGGTAACCAAGGTTCCCTCTAAGCTGCAGGGCAACACAGCCCCACAGCTGCTTCATCAGCTCTACCCAGTCAGGGGCTCAGGGTTCCAAGCATGGAGCTGCCTGGCTGGGTGGGGCTGATTAAGCAGCTGCGGAGCTGTGCTGTCCCTGCAGCTTAGAGGGAACCTTGTTTGTAACCCCAGACAGGCCAACAATCCTTCCATTATTCTTTAACAATGGAAATACTAAATAATACTAATAAGTGATAGTAATAAGTAACAGTTGTTGCCCAGTAACAGCTGATGCTAATGGAGAGCACCTGAAAGGTTCTCAGTCAGTATCATTCATCCTGAGACACTTGTTTGATGAAAGATGTGTCAGCACCTGCTTGAAGTCTCATTTTTCTCTGTGATAAGGAGCTAGTCTCAGTGATAAAGAGAGGGTGCTTGATTGAAATGCCTGTCAAACTTAATCTAAAAAAATAGCTCTACATGAACACAGTTAATGAGATAGGTTGACAGCTATGTATTACACGAAGGACTTGGGTGTATATAGACATGGAAAAGTGACTGGTAGCTCTCAGCTGGGGATGGAAAAAAGGGAAAAGATAACTCCTTAAAAACTTCACAGGATGGAATGACTTCAGCATAAAGAACCTTTCCTAGTGTCTATCTTGTCTTGTTCTTTGCATTCTAAATAATGATTCTACCTGTATCTTATTTATATGGCCCTCAGTGCCATGGTTTCTGCAGTACGGTAGACAATCATTTAATGCAGTTGTATGAGGGGGGGGCAGCCTGGGGCCAGTTCAGTTCGCGCCCGGCCCACCACTCGCTGTGCTATTGACTCCGCGGAGCCGGTCTAGTCCTGGTGTCGCTCCTGTATCGATGTCGCGAGTGCCCTGTGACTCGGACGCTGATACCTCCTCAGTCAGGCGGGTGAAGGGTAGGGGGGGCCCAGGCCTGCCCACTCTCACGGGCCCCAGCCCAGGGCCCTAAGGACAGGCTCTCCCGACCCTGTCCAGCTGATGGGGTTTTAGCCTGAAACTCACCGGCCTCACCTCCAGGCCCTGCCCTGGGCTGCTTCCTACCCTTCTGTCGCCTTCCTGCCTTGCAAACCCTCCTCCTCCTCCCCGTCATCCCATCCCACCCCCACCCCCGTTCTGGTTCCTGCCCTTTTCAAACCCTCCCGCCCACCTCCCGCCGGGCTGATGTCACCTGCTGGCCCCTCTGACGCTGGGGCTTCCTTCCACCCAAGCGTGCCCCGGGGCGTGCTCCGCCCGTGCAGCTAGCCCCGCCTCGCCCCGCCCCGCCGCTGTGCCGCCGCGTCTGTGCATGGCGGGCAAAAACTCCGCGCCTCCCGGTCTGCTCCCAGGAGCGCGAACGTGTCCGCGGGGCCAGTGCGGGGCGCGCCTCGGCGGGGCAGAGGCGGTCTGTCCCGTCGCAGCAGTGATACTGCACGCAAACCAACTTAGTGATCAAGATGATCAAAAAGAGCCGCAGCAGTGTGAATTCATTTTTTTACTATAGTATTATGTATTCATATTTAAACAGTATTACAGGGAAATATTTAGTTATGTATTATTCTCACAGTAAAATGACTGATCTAATATTATTATTTTATCAGCTGCAACTGGCTAATAAGCATCCTGATTGGCTAATAACTTGGTGTTTTAACATCGTGTGATATTCACTTTAAATTTTAAAGAATGCTGCGACTGATTCAATTTATTTTGAATTAGTCATATCACATTTGTTAAAATGACAAGCCACTTCCTAAATAAAACAATGGGATGTCAGTGAATCCACTGTATTTCAAAATGTTGTGCTAATCTATTGGTATCCACAGAGTTATACCTGGAAATATTAGTAAGTCAGCACAATGCAAAAGCTACAGAGCCTATTGCTCTGGCCTTATTTTTCTTCATTGTTTTCCTCTTTTTAAAAATAATACACTCCAGTGCTTCCCAGGTTCATTCCTGGGAGTTCAAGAATACTCTCATTACCCCTCAGCATGGGAGGTCAGACTAATGAAAGAGTCACTGTATCTCTTCTGCTAGGAAAGCAGCCCTTATGGGCCCTGCCAGGCACTGAGAATTGATAAAATTGGATCCAAGGTTTGTTCCCCTCAACAGACTGCCTACAGATTGTGTGTCAAGAATATTTTTTATGTTGACTTTGTATTACCCATCTTTGATTTAATCAAGTTATTAGTTAAATTAGGAAAGATGTGGATGAGAACAAGAACTGTAAGGTGGATAAAAAGAGCTGGTCAGTGGGCAGAAGGCAATGGGTTTGTGCTGAAAGTCAAATTATCAGCCTGGGGGAGGTTATTAGTGGAGTTCCTCAAAGTCTTGGAACCAGTAATAAAATTTCTTGTGGACTATAAATAGAGACCCCTGTGCATCCCTTTACATCATCTCTTAATATAGCTGTTTTCTTACATGATGGGACAAGGCAAAAAAAGGAGAGGTTGATGACTTTTATTTTGTCCTTCATAATCTTAAATACCTCAGGAAGGTCCTCTCTACGGCTCCTTGCAGACCCTTTACTTATCTCAAAGCTTTAAAAAACGCTATCTCTTTAACTGCAGGCTTCCTTCTTACATGGGCACTTAATCACAAGTGGTGCCTGCTCTGCCCTCCCTTTCCTGTTTTTCACTTGTGAGCTGTGTCATACCATGTCAGTCCTTAGCAGCAGCATTTCTTCAAGGATCTTTCATTCTTGAACCCATGTTGGCAGAAGTAGGTGGACCTGTTTCTTTAGTCTGACCTATTATAATGAAAGGTATTCAGAAGATTTAGCTCTGAATTGCTCTGGTCACTCCCCACTTTCATTTTTTGAACTGATGAATTGTTTTAGCTCGGGATGACCTTTGTCTGCCCTAACATACCTTAACACTACTCTCTGGGAACTAGAGGAGACCCTCCCAACCGTCTTCAGAAGGCCTCTGTGCCCAATCAATTAATAGTAGTGTATAGTGTGAAGAACTAGGTGACGATACAGCTGTTCTATTTTTATGTAAGTTTTCTGAGGGGATGCTACCCCTGAAACTTATCTTTAACCTTCTCTCTTTGCCTGGGTTTCACCCCAAATTTTTCATCTCTTCGCAAGAGGAACTCTGTACAACAGGAGTGAAGCATTGACATAAAATTTTCCTTCTGTGGTTTCAGGTTAGGGACTACTAAAACAGGCGTTTTCAAACTCTTGAGTCCTGGCTTGTAAGGGCAAGTTGCTAGCTGGCTGCAAGATGCTTTGTTTAACTGCGTCTCCACAGGTATGGGCGATTGCAGCTCCTTTTGGCCATGGATCGCTGTTCCCAGCCAATGGGAGCTGCAGAAAGCGGTGTCCCGATCCTGCGGCGATGCAGTTAAACAAAGCATCTTGTGGCCAGCTAGTGGCTTGTCCTTATGGGCTGCGATCCAGAGTTTGAAAATTCTGGGACTGAAATACATACTACAGTGTAATGTCATAAAGCTGGATACCCTCTGGACATGCCCCTTTCCTGCCCAGTGTCCTTCATGCTTCAGGGTCCATGGGTCCTGTGGAGAAAGAGAGGCTACAGCTGCCTTGGCTGTGACAATCTACTCAAGTGAAGTTTTCCCAATGAATGATCTGTGCTATGATGCAGAAGATGGAATAAACAAAGAGAAAATCTGGCCTAGAGAACACAGATTGGGCATACTCCTGCTCCCATTAAAGATGATGGATCAGGTGCTTGGTAGTATATATAAGGTTTTTGTCATATATTTGCCAGAGTAAATTTTCAAGTAATTTTTGATCAAATGTATATGATGTGTATTCAAGGCAATTATCTAACAACTACAATAAAAGGTTTCTGCAGAGTACAGTGGGGTTACAAGACTTAATGCCTGTCATTTTTATCATAATTTCCTTCTGCCTTGTACAGTGATGCCATCCGAATGGAATCAATATTGACATCATAAGATTTAAACAGAAAAACAAAGTGGTTGTAGTTTAGACTGAAAAAGAAGACGTTGTAATTAACAGTATGCTCATTTGTATCTTTGTAACAGACTTTTTGGTGGAAAGCTGTTTACCGTACCTTATTAACAAGACAAGGCACACCTGTTTATTAGGGGTGAAATTAATGCCAACTAGCTCAGTATCTCTTCTTCTTCCCCCCTCCCCTCCTCTCTGCAGAATCAGAAAAAAATTGCAGTGAAGCAGCAGAGGGCGTCAGCAGCCTGTGTTTCAAAATGGTTATAATGGAGGGACACATAAATAAATTTGCTAACAGAGTTTAATAGCACAAAACATGAGTAGCAGCTTTTAACTAGCACATTGAGACTCTTAAAGTGTCTATATAACAGTGACAATTTACTGTGGGGAAGCCATTTACATTGCTATTTAAAAAATGTTAATAAAGAAAACAATGACCGAGCACTAGAATACAGCAGACAGTATCTAATGACTGTGACTGAGATCATTTTTGCAGGTCGCCTGCTGCTCCTCCACGCTGAAGCTTCTTCTGATGCCAATGGATACAGGCGGAATTAAATGAAGCCATCTACTATTTGCAATATGGTTTGAGTTTGCGCTCTCAGAATTGTAGTGCCCCCATGGAGCAATAGATCACTGAAGGCGAGAAATGTAGAATATCATACAAACAATGAACAAGCAATAACAGATATCTGGGAAGTTTAAATTTTTATTCAGAGTTTAACTTAATTGGTTTCTTAATGGAAAACAAAAAGCTTATGAAGCTTCTGGTATGTTGTAATCAGGCAAGCAACATCTACTGTCCTGGAAATTGAATTCAGATTTTTGGGAAGCTTCCTAGGCTAGCAGGCTTCACAAAACTAGATTGTGCCAGGTATTTCTCACACTGTGGCTATTGCTATTTACTGTAAGGATCCTATTAGAAAAGGAGAATTTGAATGTGACTGCAATATGAGCCACTCCCAGCTCGCCTCTAAAACCCACTTTTTAGATCTAGCTTGGGATAAAGAGTTTTGGGGGTGAAAGCGAGTCCTTTTCCCCCCTTGATTTTCATGCCTTCTGAATTAGATTAGACTAGAATCCCAGCATTATTTCTCTGTGCAATTGCAATGGCCCTGAAGCCTGAGGGCAGGTCTTGTCATTGTTCGAAAGAATAAGAGCCTTGACTTGTATCTGAAAGGCAATGAAATTCTTTTTGAAAGTAGTGACCTTGGGCCTTGGTTGTGATGGATTTACTGTAGTCTTATTGATGGATGATGGTTAGTTTTTCTCCTCTCTCCTGCACTTCAGAGAGGCAGGGAGGAGAAGGAAACTATGTATTTCCTAAAATAGTGCCCCCCAACTTAGAGACTGTATTTCTTTAACTTTCTAGAGGTAGCGGTACCCTTTACCCACTGTTGGGTCATTACCCATGTAACATTCTGAATTCAAGGGTAATGGTCAATAAGGGCGAGTTAATGAAGACCTAATCCAAAGGGCAAGTTAAAAAAAAGACCCTCCAATAAGCAAGTATCTTCAGATCAGACCCACTGATCTTGCTCAAACATGTGGATTTCCTTCTTGCTTCCTGTGCCAAGATCACACTCAATCACAAATTGTTTTCCTCCTATAGACTTGTGCTGGCGTGCTCAAGAAGTCTTGGGTCCGATCTAGGAAGCACAGGAGGGAAGATTAATATACTTTGCCCTGTCTCAAATTCTCCCATTCTTGGTTTCTCCAGTAAAGAATAACTGACATGGTACTTGACTAGGGCAGAGAGCCCTCTCCCAAGTCCTTCTCCTGACCTTGGGTCCCCTCTCTGTCTGGACAGGCTGCCTCTTGTAGTACCACCTCTGGGCTACCAGGGTATGTCTAGACTGTACCCCTCTTCCGGCAGAGGGATGCAGATTAGGCTGGGCGAAATTGCTAATGAAGCGGGGATTTAAATATCCTGCACTTCATTAGCATAAAAATGGCCACCGCTTTTTTTCGTCATGGAGCTTTGTCAGAGAAAAGCGGCAGTCTAGAGGCTGATCTCTCGCTAAAGAAAGCCTTTTCCGATAGATCCCTTATACTAGGCATAAAAGGGGTGCAGTCTAGACATACCCCCAGTGTGTGACCTTTGGTCATCTGACTTGCCTTCAGGCTAGTGTTTAATACCCCCCCATGACAAAAACTTTGCATTGGCAAAGTATTAGTGTAATCGGTGCTTTGTTGAAAGGAGTGCTGTCCTCCGACAAATCAAACACTGCTCATAGGGAGTGGAAGTTTTTTTGTCGGCAGAAACATTGTTTACACAGTCTGACTTTCATCAACATGGCTCTGTTGACACAGCCATGTCACTAAAAGCTAAGGTTGCCAGGTGTCCGGTTTTGAACCAGACAGTCCAGTATTTGACCTTTCTGTTCGGGAAACAAATTGAGAAAATATAAATGAGAAAATATAAATGTTCGGTATTTTCTAAATATGATGTAATGTAGATTGTGATGTAATGTCAAGAGTGTCTGGTATTTTTGTTGAAACTATCTGGCAACCCTACGAAAAGCTACATAATGTAGACAAAGCCTAAGTTCCCGTAAACCATACTAACCTAAAAGTTCAAAGCACGGGTGAATGTTTCACTTCACTACTATTCACAAATTCATGGAGATATTAATTTTCTGCATGCATTGAAATCCTGGGCTTCTTTGAATCACAGACAGGAAATAAAGCCTGGCATGCTATCCAAAGGTGTGGATAAGCAAAACAATTTGAGGCAGTCCCTATCAACCTTTATCTTTTATTTCTGCTGGAAAATGGAGCACTAAATTTAAGCACTTTCCCGTCAAGTCAAGCAAAATCACGTGAATGGGTATATCCTTAAAGTCACTTCACTACTGCACTTGTATTTAGGTGGCAATGCTAGGAGGTAGCACTTTTGTTTCTCTCTCTTTTAAAGTTGTGCTTCTGAGAGATGCTGGGATTCACGTGCCAGGAGACCATGGATGTCCTGTATAATAGATGGGGAACTGCCAGCCTAGCCCCGCTCACACTCTGCCCCCAGAATGCCTACTATAGGTGTTCTGGGGGTGGACTGTTGTTGCCCCCCCCAGCACCCACCCTCCCTATAGTCTGGGGCTGGGGAGGTTGGGGACGTGTGCTGCCTGCTCTCACCGTGCTCCAGGACCAGGGAGGCTGGGGACATGTGCTGCCTGTTCTCCCTGTGCTCTGGGGCTGGGGAGGCTGGGGATGCACGTCCTACTCTCTCCCCATGCTCTGGGCTGGGGAGGCTGGGGCTACATGTGCACACTCACCTGCTCTCCCCTTCACGTGGTGGTGGGTGCTGCCCTGCTTCTCTGTGGTCGGGGAGGGACAGGGAGGCGGTTTGGCTCCTGGGGAGGCAGGGCTGGGGGTAGGACTGAGGCTGACCACCCATGTAGGAGACTGAAATCCACAGAGCAGGGACAGCACAGACCACAGCGCTGTCAGTGCCCATCAACCTTTAGATGGAGAATGTAGGTTAGTCTTGATGGGTTGTTCATTTGTTGGTCCCCCTGCTAAGAAACAAATGGTGCCCATTGGTGTCAGTTGCCATTGTGGGTTTTGTGACATACGGACTTGTTCTCTTGAAACTCAGACTGCAAAGCATTCATCACATGCGAACAACTTCTGTTCACTGCTACCCTGCACCACATTAGAAAAGGCAGATTTAAAAGGGAACAAACCTTGGATCCAATTTTATCAATTCTCAGTGCCTGGCAGGGCCCACGGGGATTGCTTTCCTAGAAGAGATACAGTGACCCTTTTATTAGTCTGACCTCCCATGCTGAGGGGTAATAGGAGTATTCTTGAACTCCCAGGAATGAACCTGGGAAGCACTGGAGTGTATTCTTTTAAAAAGAGGAAAACAATGAAGAAAAATAAAGCCAGAGCAGTAGGTTCTGGAGCTTTTGCATTGTGCTGACCTACTATTAATTAATATTCCCAGGTACAACTCTGTGGATACCAATAGATTAGCAAACAAATTTGAAATACATTGGATTCACTGACATCACATTGTTTTTTGCAGGAAGTGGCTTGTCAGTGACTAATTCAAAGTATATTGAGTCAGCTGCAGTGTTTTTTTAAAATGTGAAGTGAATTTGTTAGTTTTGGGGGGGAGGGTCAATAAGCAAGCAGAGTAACTGGGAAAATCTGCACATAATAACGATAGCTTCCCATGCAACAGAGGCAAAAACAATTGGGTATTCATGCAAAGCATGAGATTAATAGGAGCCATTGGTATGGCTCTGCCAAAAGGAGCCAGTAACTATGCTGAAGTTGACATAAAAAACCTTTTCAAAATCTGTAATATAATAAATAATGAGACAGCAAGTTTGATCTTTGTGTCATTCGGAAAATTGGTCACTTGTAGAGCTGATTAACGTATTCTTTGAGAATAAATTGTCGTAGAAATGTGGCTCTTATTTATATATGTGAGTTGTTTATAACTGACCTCACATTTGAGACTGTGTTTGTTATGTGTGGACATCCTCCAGTTGATTTAAGAGTCCCTTATATCAGAGGAGCTTAACTCATGAAGGAACCCTAAACCAACATAAGGCTCTTTGGGACAGGGACTGTCTCTTATATGCTTGCACCCTGCCCACCAATGGTGCCCTGATCGGTAGGTGCTACTATAATACAAATACTGATTTAAGACTGTTCACTCAAAGGTGTTAGATTGTTTTAACTACATCAATTTCTAAAACGATATCATTAAATGAGCATCACTTGTTTTTTTAATCACCTGTTCAGGCACTTTGAAATTTTTCAATCAATGGTATAATAAATAACAAATAGAAAATAGTGAACACATGAATACTCGTGTTCATGAACAAATGCCTTTGAATGTGACTGTGGGTATTTGAATGAAGAACAGTCATTTGTGCAAAAAAAATCAAACACATAACAAGGAATCTGAACATGTTCAAATAACATAGCCACTGGACTCAAAACAAACACCCAGAGTTATTGTTTTTGCTGTGTTAGACAATCTCTAGTAAATGCTTAATTGCTGACCCAGTCTTTTAAATTGTCTGAGTCTGAGTTAATCCCAGAAAAAGTGAAGTTGGAGGAATAATAATACAAAAAATCATTGGACTATAACAACACTTCACAAACTTTGCTTTCCGGACAATTTCTGCTCTTAATTATGGTGAAGTTGCACCAGACCAGATTAACTTCACTGACTTCAGATTGACACCACTGTAATTGACATCAGAATTTCACCCTCTGTCATGAAAGCATATTAGACACATTAACTAATTCAAATACTCATAATGCCTCTGAGAATTAGATACATATTAGTATTCCCATTTAGTCTGCAGAAGAACTCCCAATTTAACAAATTTGAACTAGCGTGTCCTCGCTATAGGGAAGTATCGAAATTAAGCAGAGGCAGGCTCCATTAATATGGATGCGCTATCTCAGACTTAGAGCCTCAGGAAGCACTCTGGGGAGTTGTGGGAAGCCTCCTGGAGGCCAATTAGTGTGAATTATCAGCACCAGAGTGTCCACACTAACATTATTTTGAAATTACTATTTTGGAATTAGCATTCCTCCTTGTGAAAAGCAGGAGTACAGAGTTCGAATTCTGAAGCCTGTTATTTTGAAATAATGGGCTTGGTAGTCTGGAAAAACAGCTTATAAATTTGACGTTGAGGGGAGGTTATTTTGGAATAAGATCATACTGTAGACCAGGGCTGACTGAGTGCAGTTAAGATTGTGTTTGGCAAAAGAGAAACAGTTTTTGTAGTAAAAGTATCTGAAGACTAAAGAATAGTTTCGTTGAAAACCAGATATATGGATGAGCCTGATATTCTTCAGAGGTCTTTCGTTCTACTTTCTGAAGAGTTGGACCAAGGTAGTTAAATTTCTGGACAAAAATACCTGATTAGCTGATTCTTTCAATCCTTGGCATTTTTAAAGTATTTGATGGACTTGGTGCTTATCCTGTTTATTCGGGTATGTCTACACAGCAAAGCTATTTCGGAATACCAGAGGTATCCCGAAATAGCTACCCCACGTCTTTTGAACAAATTCAAACGGCGCTATTTTGAAATATAGTGGATGCACTATTTTGCCATCCCTGTAACACTCATTGTACGAGGAGTGAGGGATGGCTCAAAATAGCCCTGTATTTCGAAATTTGGTGCTGTGTAGACAGCGCCAAATGATGAAATAAGTTATTTTGAAATAGACTCGAAATTAGCTGTGCAAATTGCGTATCTTATTTCGAGTTTTGGGCGCTGTGTAGATGCACCCTTCCAGTGTAAATTAGAAATAACAGCATTGAAGACAATAGCATCACACAGATGTAAAATGAATGTGAGACTGAATGAGATCCTATGTTTTTCTTTGGTGGGTAGGAATATTAAAGGCGGTTTCTTGGATAACATACCTAAACATTTTCTTTTGTAGTTGACTTTCTTGCAAAAGCAATAAAAAGAAATTAATAAAAGATGACAATCTTTTCTTAAGTGGAGTGTTATTTTGCTGATGAAGTAAACCTAGCTGACATCAAGAATGGCTTAAATCTGCCAACTACAGGCTGATATTGGCCGGCTGCTTTTTTTCCTCAGCTCTCACTGTATGGGAGAGCGCCTTAAGTTCTGCTCAATTGTTTATGGTCACGCATGGGGATGTATCTAAAAGGCATGGTATGAAATTCAGAATGTGACAGGGTATGTCTACACTTGCACCCTCTTTCGAGAGAGGAATGCAAATGTAGACATTCAAAATTGCAAATGAAGCTGGGATTTAAATATCCCGTACTTCATTTGCATATTAGCATTATGGTGCTATTTCAAAATAGTGCTATTTCGAAAAAAGAAACGCTATCTAGACACGGTTATTTTGAAAGAAAACCCTTCCTCCGAAATAACTGGTAACCTTGTTGTAGGAGGAATAAGGGTTATTTCAGAAGAAACATTTTCTCCCGAAATAACCGCATCTATACAGTGTTTCTTTTTTCGAAATAGTGCTATTTCAAAATAGCGCCATAACGTGACTATGCAAATGAAGTGCGGGATATTTAAATCCCGGATTCATTTGCAATTTCGAATGTCTACATTTGCATCCCTCTCTAGAAAGAGGGTGCAAGTGTAGACATACCCTATAAGAGTAGGGTGAATACCAGGAAATTACTATGTCCAATAAGACTATTTGACTGTGTACTGGACTCACAAGGGAAAGTGATGAATGCTCCCTCACTTGTGATATCGAACACTAGATTTTACTCAATACCAGAGTACCTCTGTATTTACCCCATACACATTATTGTAATAATCTTTGTGCAAAATATGCCCCATGAGGTATAATTTAAAACTAATAATACTGATAATCGATATTCTTGCAGTATGTATGAAATGTATATTAAGAGTTATGAACATAACCTGAAATTATCTCTAGAATGTCTGGGAAAAGGATAAATTGATTTCTCAAAGACAAAGGACAAGCTGATGTCTCCAGACAGCTGTAATCAAAGTTGATTGGCAATCACCTGTCAAGTGGCCATTCTTTAGCAATGGAGGGAGGCAGGCACAGATCAATCTGCATTGTTGCAAACAACATGGAACCTCTTTCCCTACTAGACTCCATGTCCCCATCCTCATAGCTGCAGTGAATTTGATCTAGAGGTAACCCTCAGGAAAATGATCTTCAAAGTATGAGTGGACAATAAAACTGAGGGACAAAAATACCCCAAGTTATTTACTCTCTCTCTCTCATTCACCTACACAGACAAAGGAAACAGTCCTCTGACTTCGAGGAAAGATCCTGACATCAAAATTTGATCAGCCATGTTGTAGGGACCCTGTGGTAGGGATTTTACTTTGACCAAATCTAGCTTGTTGTGTTTTGGCTGCTAGAAATCATTTTATCTTTCTCTTGTAACCATTTCTGACTTTAATACCTTGTACTTGTGCGCAATTGAAATCTCTCTTTGTTGTTACATAAACTTGTTTTATTTTTAAACTAAACTATTCAGTGTTGGGTTTAAACAGGACAGTTTGGTAACTCCAGTTGAAGTAGTAAGCTGTTGAATATTGACCAAATATGGGGACAATGGACCTTAAATTTTTGATCCATAGGAAGGGGCTGGACAGTGCAGAACATGTGTTTGGGGGAAAAGTGGGGACTGGGAGTGTTGCTGACCAGGGTCAGAGCTGCTTGATTGGGACTATAGCTACACACAGACAGAGTCTGACTCACAAGCTGGTGGACTGTGAGGCCCCCAAACTTTTGGAACAGGCAGTCAGTCACACAACCTCTCATGGGTCCTGACTGGTCTATGATTCTATAAGGCTGCCCAGAACCGTAGGTAACTCCCTGTGAGACTAGCCTGTGCTGAAAGATACACTCCTGTAACTTCACTACTCTGAGCCATGGCTAGCCAAATTAAATCTAGTTCAGGTAAGTCTCCTTGAGTTGCAGTCACACTTAGTGATTGTAATCTGGTTATACTGCAATGCCCACTGATGGCATTGAAATGCAAGACCAAGGCTTTGAATTGGCAACAGATGCAGACTAGGAGCAACCCTTGTTTTTCTGCTGGACCAGACACACATTTACTTAACCAAGTAGATGAAGTCTGGGTTTTATTTCTCTCTTGAAAAATAAAGGTTATCTAAAAGGTGTGAGCTAGGGGCTGGTTTCACTGCTGGGAGCAAGAGATGTATGGGCATTGGTAAGTTAAATTGCAGCAAGGGAGGTTTAGGCTGGACATTAGGAGAAACTTCCTAACTGTCAAGGTGGTTAAACACTGGAATAAATTGCCAAAGGAGGTTGTGGAATCTCCATCACTGGAGATATTTAAGAGGCGGTTGGACAGACATCTATCAGGGATGATCTAGACCAGTGTTTTTCAACCTTTTTTTATAAAGTACCCAATTTTGAAAAAAAAAAGTACCCCGTTTTTTAAAAATTATAAGTACCCCTAGTACCTACAGTTTTCAGACACACACAATTTTTTTCTACCATTACAACACATTTAGTTAAACAACTTAATCGTAGCTGGGCGGGCAATGAAATTTTTGGGTGTAAAAAGTACAAAATAAAGTGCTGTAAAACTTAAAACAAAAATTCAGTTTTCTCCAAATTTCAGTTGTGTTGAAGTACCCCCCAGACTTCTCTCAAGTACCCCTAAGGGTACTCGTACCACTGGTTGAGAAACACTGATCTAGACAGTGCTCGGTCCTGCCATGAGGGCAGGGGACTGGACTTGCCGATCCCTCAAAGTCTCCTCCAATTGTAGTATTCTATGATTCTATGGTTCCGGCTGCAGAAGTGATAGGCAATTTTTTGTAAGTCAGAGATTGATTTGGCTGTTTAAGCTGAATCTAAAGAAAAACCTAATCATGGCTACTCATAGGTTTCTTCAAAGCTTCAGGGTTTATTCTCATTGTGAAGTCTGTCTTGAAACATTTTCACTGGGTTGAATAGTGTGGAAATTATTGTAATCTGAAAGGGAAAAAAAGACTCATCAATTTTCTTCCCTAGTCCTTTTCCAGATTTATTTTCTGCTCCAGTTTTCATGGGAAAATCCCTCACTGTGGTAATACATCTATTTTAATGCTGAAATAATGCTTTTCTTGTCAGCATTTTGTTTTCATAGCTGCACTGAATTGATAACTTAAAAATTATTTTGTATTTGTTGAAGGAAAAGAAATGGTGTTGGATATGACAATGATATAACATTTTGTAACACTGAAAGTTAGGGGCCTAGATTGCCCTATCTTCGCTAGGCCAATTAAGGGAGAGGACTGTCAGATTTCTGGTTATGATTCCTGATTCTGAAGCTGGTTTTATGCCAGACCCAATTTTGATTTTATGGGGACTGCTTTGAATTGTGCTGTCAGGTTGCTAGGAGACATCTGTCAGCTGGGGGGAACCATAGCCACAGAAATTTCATGGAAGGGATAGAACTTTTGGCCCAAAGTTTCCAAATAATCATCAGAAAGTCTGCATATAGATGGGGTTGCAGCAACTCAAGCCACCCATCCTCTAATTTTCCACTGTCAGGCTTGTATGAGAGGGCTCCAAAAGTGAGTGGAACTAGGTGCCTTGGGGGTGTGGCCAGGGCACAGCACAATGCACAGCTGTCCTCCTTGGCAGGGAGAGCTTCAAGTCCCAGGTTGAATCAAGCTCTTCATCTTTAAGTTAGAGAAATGGAAGGTCAGACAATTAACTCAGACTTGGCTCTGGGAACCAGTATTTGAGGGTTAGTGAGAACTGGCGCTGGGAGAACTAAGAGAGGAAAAAAAGCAGCATCTGATTTTAATGAAAACAGAGAGGATGTGTGAGAAAGGGTATTTATAAGTATGTGAATGGATACATCTTTTCCAAAATTACTTTATTTCCCAATTATCTTTAAATGGATGAACTTTCTCTGTTTAATGTTTCTCCCCCACCCCATGTGAAATATTTATGATCAGTTTTCCCTTTTCACTTTGAGAAAAAAGGTCAGGAATATTGATCTGAAATTGTATTGATTTCAGATGCTCTGCATGAATTTTAATGGAACCAAATCACCAGCATACAAGATGGGAAATATTAGGGTTCAAATCAGGTACTAGACAGAGCCTCTAAATTCCCATAAATCAGCTCAGAAACAAAAAACAAACAACCCCCCCCAAACCCTCATACAGACATAGAAAAAGAAAATAAAAAAATAAGTTTTCTGTAGAATCCAAAATACTTGTTGAAATGGAAACACACAAGACTAGGTATACAGTAGAGATGACGTATACTAAAACACATATTGGCTTGCTCCCAGTGATTCAGATTGTTCTGTATCAATGACCTGTCCTAATCTTTGTGTCCTCTGCAACCTTTAACAGTAATGATTTTATGTTTTCTTCCAAGTCATTGATAACAGTGTTAAATAGCAAAGGGCCAAGAAATGATCCCCATTAGAAAAAGATATAATAATTGCCCAATTACAGCTCCATTTTAAGAGTAGTCATTTAGCCCATTTTTAATCCATTAAATATGTTCCATGTTAATTTTGCATCATTTGAGTTTTTTTAATTAAAATGTTATACCATATCAAGTCAAATGTTTAGAGAAGTCTAAATATATTAATCAACCCTAATTCCTTGGCCAATCAAACTTGTACTCTGATAAAAAAAGATACTAAATTAGTTTGCCAGGATCGATTTTCCATAAATCCATGGTAATTGGCATAACCCTCTTTAATTCTTTATTAATCGAGTCCTGTGTCAACTGCTCTATTATGTTGTCTGGGATTGATGTCAGGCTGCCAGGCCAAAAATTACCTGTGTTTCCCACTTAGTCTTTTAAAACATTGGCACAGCATTTGTTTTCTCCCAGTCTTCAGGAACATCCCCAATATTCCAAGACTTACTGAAAAATCAACATCAATGGTCTAATGAGATCCTCGACCAGTTGTTTAAAAACTCTCGGATGGATGTTATCCAGACTGACTGATTTTAAAATGTCTAACTTTAGTAGCTGCTATTTAATGGCCTACTGAGTAATTATTGGCCTGGAAGATGTTTCATCATCGTCATATGACGAACATAAAATATTATGAAAAATGTGGTTTTGAAAAATGCTATTTTTTGACAATTTTTATTGAAAATAATTTGACTTTCTCTAGAAATATGTTTTTTTTACACAAAAACTGCCAATACATACAATATCATGAAAGCCAGAGTTAGGCCTCTGGCTGCAGCAGCTATTTCAAATTATTCACCCTACCAAGAATTCACATGGCAGGCAGATAGCAGCGTTCAAAGGGCCATCGCTATTTATGAAACTTTTGTGTAAAAGTTCTGTGTGGAGGATGAGGGCATACCTTTCAATGATGTGAGCCTGTAATACTGACAGCGTGAGTGCTGCATGCAGACCAGTTCTGAGAAATGAAGTGGGTGTGGGACTGAGCTCTTGGGCAGCCATCCAGGATAGAGTCAATGCTGCCCAGCTGATTAGCTGCTCAGCATTCTGGCAGCATGTGTTTCTACTGGTGGTGCACATCTGCACATGCCTTGATGTGCACAGCAAAATTTGTTCTGCACATGGATGGAAAAAGTTAGAGGGAACATTGGTGGGAAGAACCTGCTTCATAGGCTATGGCTCAACAAGAGAATCACTCCAAGGCTTCTACTTCTTTTGGCTAAAGGTGTTTGGTACTTACCCATTGCATGGGGACTGCCAAAAGACCTATGCAGTGGTGAGTTTCTGGCTCTTGCTTTCAGTAAAGTATAACAGTGTAGAGGGACTCCCTGTAGAGTTATACCCATAGGGTCTGTCTACACAGCAAAGTTATTTCGAACTAACAGCCGTTATTTCGAAATAACTTTACCAGCATCTACACAGCCAAACCGTTATTTTGAAATTAAATCGAAATAGCGGAGGGCTTATTTCAAAATTAGTAAACCTCATTCCACGAGGAATAGCACCAATTTAGAAATTGCTATTTCAAAATAAGCGCTGTGTAGACGCTTATTTCGAAATAGGGGCCCTCCATCCCTTCCAAGGGTGCCCTGGTGGCCACTCTGGGCACAACCAAGAAAACTCCTCTACCTCCCCCCCCCAACCCCGGAGCCCTTAAAGGGGTAGACTCTGGCCACAGTTGCTGTGCCAGCTCCAAGCCTGCCAGCCCAGAACCAGCAGGCGCTGCACCTGACCCAGTGGCCCCAGCATGAGCCAGGCAGCCAGTGCCAGCCAGCCCTCCACCGCTCCCTAGGACCAGTCTGCCAGCTCCCAGGAGCCTGCCAGGGGCCGGAAAAGGTGGGCGCCTGCTTGGTCCAGTGCGGAGATGAGGGACTTAATTCAGGTTTGGGGGGATGCCTCCAACGTCCATGATCTCCGCACTAAACGGAGGAATGCAACCGTATACAGGCGGATGGCTGCCAGCCTAGCCACCAAAGGCCACATGCAAACCCAGGAGCAGGTTCACATGAAAATAAAGGAGCTGTGGCAGGCTTATGCCAGGGCCACAGGGGGCAGCTCCCAACCAGGGGCAAACCCAGATCCCTACCCCTATTTTGATGCCGTGGACTGCATCCTGGGGGGCAGGATGGTCCGTGACCCCCAGGTGGTCATCGACCCTGGGGCAGAGCTTGCTGCCTCCTGCTGCTCCAGCTCCTGCTGCCTCCCCAGCTACAGCTCCTCCTCCCACTCCTTCTCCCCCTCCTGCTTCTTCCTCCCCACCCTCCCCACACCCCCAGGGACTCCGAGGTCCCCGCACCCGTGGTGCTGGGAAACAGTTGGGCCAACGAGCCCCCCAACCCTGAGCCCTGAGCTTCTCCTCCCCTTGCCTCCCCCTGCCAGCTCCCTCCTCCCAGGTTTCCCCCTCCCCTCTCCCACCCTCCCTGCTCCCAACTTCTTTCCCCAGTCTCACCTCAGTTTCATTCCACTCCCACCCGAGTTTTGTTCAATAAAGAGGCTTTGTTGTAATGAATACATGTTTCTTTTATTGTACAGCAGGAAGGGGGGTTAGGGAGGGGTAAGTGGAAGGACGTGAGGGAGGAATGAGGCACAAGCCCCCAGTGGGGCACACCAGGGAGACTGTTACTGCCTGCAGAATGTGCTGCCAGGCTCACAGCAACATGTCCAGGAGAAGCACCAGAGTGACCAGGGGCGGTTCTGGCTCCATGCTGCAGAGTGCTGTTGTCCTGAGTGAGGGCAACCAGAGCACACAGAGAAAAAAATGCTTTGTTGTCCCTCAGTGAGGTAGGCAAGCAAGCAGGGAAACCTTAGAACTGGCTGTCTGGGGGGGGGGGGTCTCTTTAAGCACAGGTCTCAGATAAGCCTCAGGCAGCAGCCACACAAAGTAACTCCTGACCTGATGCCCTGCCAGAACCGGTTCCGGCCAGCCTTAAATGAGATTCAGCATCCTATCAGTGTGGACATGCTATTTCAAAATAGCAAAACGCTATTTCGAAATGCATTTTGTGTCTAGACGCTTTATTTTGAAATAAGCTATTTCGAAATAACTATTTCGAAAGAAGATATTTCGAAATAACACTGCAGTGTAGACATACCCAAACTCTTCAGGGAGCACAAACCTGCAACCCATTGGGGACCAGAACCAAACCATTTGTTGCAATCTCCTTTTGCTTATTCTGACCTATTTCCTCCATTTTGGTTATGCTCTCAGCAGTGCAAGTCCCACTGTGTAGGAGGATGACTGGATCAGTAGTAGAGGAACAAGGTTCATTCTTCTTTAAACTCCTGTGCATGTTTGCAAATACCTGTTCAGTGGAAGAAAGTCTTCACTCCAACATTTCTGCAGTCACCCACTGTCAAGGTGGTGGAGGCCAGTGAATAAGACTGGCCAGACAATTTTTTAATTTGGTTGTACTGACACATAGCATTGTCAGTTCTGGTAGTCAAAAGAAAATCCCCAATTTAGCTCAAATGATGATTTTTTTTTAAGTTGAAATGTTGGTGTCTAAGAATACAGGTAAGATATAAAAAGCCACACATCCTGCTACATTGAAGAGTTTTGCATAAAGGAATTCCCATGCAATATAAATGGAGCTTTGTCAACAAAGCAACATTTCAAGTAACCCAGGATGTCTGTCATCTTTTGTTCTCCATTCTCAAGAGGAGACATGGACGTGCACAAAGAGGGCATGGCTCACCCCCTTAATCGTTGAGGACACAGAACTTTTCTAATGACAGAAGTAGGGAAAAGCAAACTCCTGTTGGACCTGGGAAAGAGCAAGCTCCATCCAGGACTGGGACAGTGGGGGGCAGCAAGTTCCTCCCAGGAAGAAGACACAGATTGTGCTTTTCCAAAAGGGATCAGATTTAAATTCCTGTGAATGCCCCTGAAGGCAGAGGAAGGGTTATTGTAATTTTGGGGCTCAGCTGTGAAAACTCTTATGGCCCTTCTGGGCAGTCTTTGCTCAGACAAGAAGTCTGTGGAATATATGGAACTGTTTGTGTAGGTAAAGGCTTGTGAAGATGGATTCCTGGTAAGGTGTGCTAATCAAATAGTATTGGTTTGTCCCTGAAACACTTTCAGCTAAAAAAATTTCAACTGCACCCTGTCCAAAGCTGCTGAAAGCAAAAACACTAATTTACCGTTGAACACAGTGGTGTAAACACAGGGGCTGTGTCTATACTGGCGCGATCTTGCACCAGAGCTATGCAAATGAGGCTCAGCGTGGAATATCGCCGAGCCTCATTTGCATAACTAATGAGCCACCATTTTTGCAGAAGAGGCTCTTGCGCAAGATGGAGCTGTCTACACTGCCCCTTCTTGCGCAAGAAAAACCCTCTTGTGCAAAGCCATTATGCTGATTATTTTCAGGCATAACGGCTTTGCGCAAGAGGGTTTTTGTTGCGCAAGAAGGGGCAGTGTAGACAGCTCTGTCTTGCGCAAGAGCCTCTTCCGCAAAAATGGCGGCTCATTAGTTATGCAAATGAGGCTCGGCGATATTCCACGCTGAGCCTCATTTGCATAGCTCTGGCGCAAGATCGCGCCAGTATAGACACAGCCAGGGTGAGTCCTCTGTTAAGCTGGTATCCATAGAAGTCAGTGATCAGAATTTGGCCTTTGGTGTCAAAGTTTCAGGGCAACGGTTCCTGTATTTCCCCTCCATGGCTCCTTAAGGGCACACCTCTAGGCTCCCAACTCTTGAGCTGTCACATCTCCAGGACAGAGACTTATGTCTCCCTCCTGACTGGGATTTCTCCAGATCACACGTTCCCTGCCTACACAGGGATGTGGTCACTCCACCCCAAAAATGCTATATTGGAATTGGAAAAGGTTAAGAAAAGGGTAACAACAATGACTGGGAGGTTTCAGCCTGGAAATAAACAAAAGGAAGTATTTTTATACAACTCATAGTCAACCTGTGGAACTCCCGGCCAGAAGATGTTGTGAAGTCCAAGATTATAACGGTTCAAAGAAGAATTAGATAAGTTTATGAGGGAAGGCCCATCAATAGCTATTAGCCAGGATGAGGAGGGTTGGTGTCCCTAGCCCCTTTGTATGTCAGAAGCTGGGAATGGGCAACAGGGGCTGGATCACTTGATGATTCCATTTTGTTTGTTCCTTGCTGGGCATCTGACATTGTCCACTGTTGGAAGACAGGATACTGGGCTAGATAAACCTTTGGTCTGACCCAATATGGCTGCTCTTATGTTCTTACACTGCAAGTTTCCCAGGAAGCCAGATTGACTAAGTAGGCCTGCATCTTTGCTTTGTCCTCAGAGGCTGACCAGCAAATTGCCCACAGTTATAAATTACCAGAGAGCTTTTTCAAAGGAAACACATTTATTCTTAGCATGAAAGCTTTACAGAGAAAACATATAAAAAGAATAAAAGAACATGCACACATGCTAATTCTCTTACCAGAGATTCCCCCCAGACCAACACCAACAAAGACTTGGGTAGGTGTCAGTTCTTCAGATTCCACAAAAAAAGTTTTTCTGTGTGTTACAAGTTCATAACAGCTTTTGCTCAGAACAAGAATAACTATGAATAATTTATTCTTTCCTTTACATAGTTTGGGTCTTTGTGTTTATATGAGGTGTTAGCAAACAAAGGTCCCTTCCTCAGGGTGTATCTTTAAATGGCTGGGTTTTTGCATAAATACAGGGGGTAAATTTGTATACACCTTCTTCCAGATATTCCTACTTAACTCTGTCCATCATTCAATATTGTCCTTTGCAGTGTCTGACCCTTCCCAAGGTTTACACTGGCCACATCCTCTCCCAGGAAAAGTTCCATACAGTCCCAGGATAATACCAAAACTTTGCATTTTTAATACAATGGACTCCAAAAAACTTTGAATTTATCTAGTGAAGTTTTCAAGGATATTGCCATATCTATCACATTGACTTCAGTGGAGCTGCATCCACTAATATCAGGTCTTTGTGCTTAGGAGCTGCTGAATACTTAGGCATCTAAAGAATGCACAGTTTCTATCACATATACATACTTACTATGTTTCCCCACTTAACCAGCATTATGACCATTTCATTTTAATGATACCAACACAGGGAAAATAATGTTTAAACTTATTGTAGAAGAGCTATGGAATTCAGAAGTCCCAGAGACATTGCTTTAACACAGTAGGTGTGGAGCATCAATTGGTCTCTGTAGACATGCAAACTTATATACCAGACAGGACAGTCATATCATGTTAATGATTACAATATGACCCAAGGAAATAAAACTGCACAACCATGGAGGCAGAGAGTTGTCAGCTGGAAACAGCTGTGGTATGGGAACACATGGAGGCAAACTACATAAATATGGAGATAGCTCAAATTCAGCTGTATCTGTATTTATATATGTTTAATGACAGCTGAGAGGGCTGTCAAGAAGTCTGAGTTTGGAGAAATAGATGAGAGTCTGGGATCTAGGAGTTTGAAGACTTTCTATTAATTTTGTTGACCATTGGTTTATAAAAATGTATACTGAAGAGAACCATCGGGCACACATGACTACATACTGTGGAAAGTCATGTAAGGTGTTAGAAGTTCATTTTAAAGTGATGCTTCATAAAGTGAACCCATTAATTTTATGGCAGAATAATCCTGAGCAGATGTTACTCTAAACAAGCTCTTCATTTATGAAGCTTTGGCTACTTTGAGAAAATCTCAAACATCAGTGGCTGATTCTCCATTGCCTATACTGGTGCAAATCAGAAGTAACTCCACTGAAGTTAATGAAGTCACATCCACATAAAACTAGAGCTGCTGGGGGTGCTGCGACTTGAAGTGGTTTCCATCATATATCGGGTTCACAATTTGGTTTATTAGCTTTCAGCACATCCACTATACAAATTGTTCCAGCACTCCTGGGTAAAATTGGTAGGATAAGAGAATCAGCCTCCCAGTGTTTTGATAGCTCTTCCAATATTGTACATAGAAACAAGTTTCCCCCATCCTTGGCTTAGCAGGGGTTTCCAGGCTAAAATACAGAATAAAAAAACAATATTCTTGGCATGAGTTCGTGCATACTTACCAATATTTAGACAAAGGGAAGATGACTGCATATAACCAGTACTATGGCTAGACTATGGAGTTTTTCCGTTGCATCCAGGGAACATGTGTGCTCTTCTGACATTTTTTGCAGAAGAGCAGAGGGCTCTTCCAAAAAAGGAAGCTTTTCCAAAATTTGGCCCAGTGTAGACAGGCCAAATTTCAGAAAAGCCTCTTCTGAAAAAATAATCAGAAAAAGATACGCAAATTGCGGAACGCAATTTGTGTACCTTCCCCCCCCCAGAAAAGCGTCAGTCTAGACGTAGCCCAGGAAAGGGAAAAGTCACAGAATCACTGTAAACACAGTTTCAATTCAAGTCCTTCACTTGTTAAAATGTTTTCTCTCTAAGGACTAATTACACTGGTCTACAATTTTTTAGAAGTCGTCTGCTTCAGAGATAAAATGTGCTATTTATTATGTATTTTGATGTGCTGAATTCAAATATGACAATTAAAACAACTGATTGGCTACTGTTTCCAAGATATTTAAGTTTTTACATTTTACGTCTATGTATATTGTGTAGATAGTAGAGTTTTAATCATAAATTGTAAACCTAGGTCTTTTCATGTGTTTATGGTTGCTTTACATGATAATATTTCACCTGTCCTGTTTATGTAACACTTTAAAAATCAGCAAAAGGGTTATATAAATAAAATTTGTTATGAAACAAAAGGCAAAAAACTATTATGTACATAGTTTAGTCCTATTCAGTGTCTACTCGGCACTTCTTGGCTTGTCTCTTTGTATTCATTAAATGGAGCACCTTCCATGAAGAAGAATGGGACAAGATCCTTCTGACGGTCACGGAACATGGAAACCCTAACATCACCTGCCAGGAGATTCCACTGCTGTAGTCTGGAGCCCAACAGCTCTGCCTTACTCTTGGGTAGTTCCAAATCCCTGACAAGGTCATTCAGTTCACCTTGTGTTATGAGGTGTGGTTCAGAGGAGGAGGATGGGAGAAAATGTGGGTCCTGTGACATTGATGGTTCAAGACAAGAAGTTTCATCCTCTTCCTCTTCCTCCTCTGACTCAAGTGAGAATGATTCTGGTGCATCAGGAACCGGCAGTCCTTCTCCGTGGGGTACTGGGCGTATAGCTGATGGAATGTTTGGATAATGCACAGTCCACTTTTTCTTCTTTGACACACCTTTCCCAACTGGAGGCACCATGCAGCAGTAACAATTGCTGGTATGATCTGTTGGCTCTCTCCAAATCATTGGCACTGCAAAAGGCATAGATTTCCTTTTCCTGTTCAACCACTGGCGAAGATTTGTTGCACAAGTGTTGCAGCATATGTGTGGGGCCCACCTCTTGTCCTGATCTCCAATTTTGCAGCCAAAATAAAGGTGATAGGCTTTCTTAACCATAGTGGTTATACTGCACTTTTGTGATGCAAAAGTCACTTTACCACAAACATAGCAGAAGTTATCTGCACTGTTCACACAAGTCCGAGGCATCTCTGCTCACTTTGGCTAAACAGAAATGTGTCCCTTTGCAAAATCAAACACTGACAAATAAGAGAGCACGACACCGTATGATTTCTAGAGCCGATAGAGAGCAATTTGTTCAGCAGAGTGATGTAAGCTTCGTTATGATTGCATCATCCATGACTTCTAGGAATAACATGATGCAATTCATATCATGTATGACGCAATACCAGCTTCAGATTGCATCATTCATTGTTTTGCCTAAAAAGCAAGTACTGTCCAAACCCAGTCATAGATTTATTCATAGATCCAGTCAAAGATGTATTTTAGTCATTTCTGGTTTAAATTGAGATCCCTTCCCTTTATAACTCACTTATCCTCCGCCATTCCCAAGTCAAGGATTGTATATACTGACCCAATAGCATATCTTGAAAACTAGAGCCAATCAACAATTTTAAGCATCATTTTTGTTCTCAGTGACCCAGAATTAGTAAAGTTTGACTACATTTATTTCAGAAGCATTTTGGCTGTAGAGCAGTGTTATGCAAGATTATTTTTTATGCTTCATGATTTTACAAGTGTATTAAGGCCCTCTCCAATACTTTTGCAATGAGGAGATACCCGTACAGTACAGATCCACTACTGTCCCCTACCTTTCGAAAAGAATCACAAATATTAGAGCTGTGTGGAAGATGAAAGTTCTGCTTCCAGAAGAATTAGAAATTTGCCTTTGTTTCCCCAATTTTGAAATTTTCTATGAAGAGAAAATTGAAAAAAAATTGTTGTGGACATTCAAAATGCTTTATTTCAACAAAACTAAAACTTTTGTTTCAATTTTGACTTTTCCTAAAATGTATATATTAATATCTAAGAATACAAAATGAAAAAAATCGAATTGAAAAGTCATTTCAGAACAGAAAACTGAGATGTTATGTTCTGAAAATGGACATGGGATGTTTTGATGTTGTAACTTAAAAAAAACCTGCCAAAATTGTTTCACAAAGTGTTTCCATTTTGAGACAACCACAAATTCCAGTCAAATATGGTTCTCCTAAAGTTTCTCTGACAAGTTGTAGTAACTATATTTTTGATAAGAAAAGAGAAGCCAATGAAGAATTTCAGCTATGTGCTTCTGGATAATTACAGCCCTGGAGAGATTCAAAAAATTTCTAATCCAGTTGCCTTTCCACTTGTATGATCAAGTCAGAGTCTTGAGCTGACAGGGTTAGTAAATAGAGAAGGGATTGGTAAGGCACTCACCTGAGTATTACGTTAGTAGAATCAGGATGAATACTGGCAAACTGCACATTACACTTAAGCCACTGACCACTACTACTGTGGAGTAGTGCTGGCCAGCACCCAGTGATTAGTTACACTCAGGTAGCTAGCAGGCGGGTTGGCAGAGAGTCAGAAGAGCCAATGGGATACATTGCTGCAATTTGAATTGTATAATATACCTTGCCTGCTTTCTTTGTATGAGACATTTTTTTAAAGTGATGATTTGATTTTTTGTGTCCTGGAAAGAAACAGGAGGTCTATCTGTGTGTGTGTGTCTGCCTAGCCTCAGAGGTCAGCTATCAACGATACAGTTTGTTTTCTTTTGTTTCTTTTTTCAAGCTTTCTTGTGGCAGAGGAACTTCGGGTACCTCTGGGGAAGGAAGTCCAAGCGCTTTCTTCCTGGGTTCAAGAAGAAAGGGTTTTTTTCTTTTGTTCCATTTGGTGGTGGCAGCTACCTCCCAAAGTCAGTGAATCTGTGACTCTGGGGAGTTTTTGTAAGCAGAGCCTATAGAGGCAAAGTATTTAAGGTCTCTTGTGGGCCTCCATCTTCTGCACTTGGAGTGCCAGTGTGCGGAGCAGCCCTGACAGCCACTATTCAGGGTTCAGTTCATACACTTTTGGCAAGTGTTTCTTTTCAGTGCTATACTATGCCATGCCAATACCTTCCTTAGTAGAAACTATATAGTGAACTGTATATTTTAAGAATAATATAGAAGGTCCATCATCTTGCACCCACTGAAACTTCCCATCAGCAAGTCCCATTGCGATTAGAACAGATGCTTTATCTGACAATGACTTTCTTTCCTGCTGAGTATGGGATATCAGCCAGTGTCTAGTTTGCATGGATTTAGCCTGAGTGTGAGAGACTCCCCACATTTTAAAGTAGCCCCATATAGTAGATGTGGCCTTTTTAGAAGTTTTTTAGAAATAAAAAAAATTATCCAAATGTGATGTAGGATTTGTCCCATGTATCAGAGGGAAGGATTGGGCCCCAAACAATTAGTTTGCAGAGCTGATGGAAACATTTTGTTTTGCTTGCTTCATCCTTGATCTACAAGAGACAGGTGCAAATACTTTGCTTTCAGTAATCCCATGTGCTTAAAACTGAGCACATGCTTTAGTGCTTTGCTGTATCCGAGCCTAGGAAATCTCAGCATGTTTCTTCCTTTCCCTCTTCAATTATAAAAAGGAGCATATTGCAAATTTGGCAAAATAGCTCTATATGCTAGTTCTGACCAAGGAACTCTTTAACAGCACATGGAGGTAAATTGCCAGCAAGGAGCACTCGGTGGAGTTAAGCAGGGCACATTCATCAGGCTGTATGTATAAAACAGGCAAGAGTATTTCAAGTGTTAGCATGAAGTGCTTGTTTTCTCTCAACAGCCAGTTAATTGCCATTGACTCTCTTTGGTGCTACTCATCAGTCACCCAGTATTTCTAATGGGCATGTTATATTGAGAATGAACAACTAAATCCCCTGATATTGGAGGATCCTAATAACAAAAATGCCCAAAATACACTGTCTGGTGCATTTGTATATCTGTGAGCACACGAAAAACATGTCTACACTGCTCACAGTTCCCTACCATGTGGCTATGAATAGCAGTTTGCCTCAAAGTGTTGCTCTCTACTTCCCTCATGTGGATCCTGCAGAAACAAACTAAATGGTTCCTAGTCCATATTAATATAGTCCTGAAGGACGATAGTTCACGCTCCCAGCATACACATGGGAGAATTATGATGAAGTAGTTTAGTGCAGACTGCTATTCTCACTCCCGTAGTCTGAGTTGCGGAGCAGTGAAGATGTCCCTGAACACTGGTGCTTTCTGTAGTAAAGTCCACAGTAAATCCAAAGCTTACTCTGTAGAATAGTGGTAGCCACGATTTTTCCTATTGTGCCCCTCCTTACCCTCCTGGGCACCAGCCAGGTGTGAGAGGAATGCACTGCCCCCTCACTCCCTGAGTGTCCGGGGAACAGGATGAAAAGCTATCTGTGTCCTGGAGTGCATGGCTTCTTCCCCCCATGCACCCGAAATGGCGCCCTTGAGTGGAGGGGACACTTCAGTCAGGGCTCCCTATGTATTGCTCCACAGGTGGGACTGAGGACAGGATGGAGGCATGGAGGGTGCAAGACAATGGAGCTGATGGATCCACAGGCCATTCCCACCCCCCTGCAGATCATGTTGGTTAGATCTGGGAAGCCTACTCCAACAGCATCTGTATATTCTCTCTGATGTCCTGCCATTGACAGTCTTTGGTGATTCTCATCAATCACCCAGTATCTCAGGCTGGCTACCAGGAACAGGATTTAAGGGAAAGCACATCTATATATCACACAGCTAACATCTATACAAAATATCTGGGCTCATCAGCCTAATTCCCTAACCATGCTGCATCTCTGTAAGATGTTGGAAAGACTGCTGAAAGCACATGTTTAGGTAGTCTAATGTTACAGAATATTAATGGACCAACCATCTCCAGAAAATTTGCCGAGTCAGGGGAGGTCAATATTGTCTAGCAGCATTACCAACACTTTCACTGCTTAATGGGCTCTTAGAAAACAGTTAGGGGGTAAATTAGAGCTAAAGAACAGCACAGAGCACTGAGAACAGGACTGGTTCCTGTAAACAAACTTTATGGGACTGTGGAAAACTTGGCCACACCCATGATAAGTGGACATCTGGCTAATTAATGTAATTCCGGGCCCTGGATGTTGCCACACCAGCAGGGCCATCCCACAACATTTTGGCACCTGAGGCGGGGAGCTCAAATGATGCTCCCATGCCACCTTTTCTCTTGTCTGCCTGTTATGTCTCTTGTGCCCTCCTTCCTCCAGCACAGCACTCCATCTCTGTGTATCTAGAGCCAAGAGAATACATATGCACCAGCAGCAGACACAATTTTCTACACTCTGGGTCCTAGTGGCACCCCCCCCACAGTCTGGCACCTGAGGTGGCCGCCTCAGTTCGCCTCATGATAAGGCCAGCCCTGCAGACCAGAGAGTGCTGGACTAGAGAGGTTCAATCTGTACTGAACTTCTAATTTCAGATATGTTGTTGGCTTGCTACTTTTCCTTTTGATATCTTCAGGACATTACCTTGGTGCTGACTCCAAGGTTAACATTAAAATTATACAGATGTCTGGTATTTTTAAATGCTCTGTCCATGGAATATAGTCCTTCCTGTGATACCACTGTATAATTACAGTTTCAAGTGTCAGCACTAACAGTAATTAATGGCAATGTTAGTGTGAACCTGAGCAGCTATTGTATCTTCCCTATTCACAATCTCTTACCTAGTTCTGGAAAAGGGAGTGAGCATTTTTGGGTCTGTCTAGACATGTCTTGCCTGTCTGATTACATGGGTTACTCACTCCAGTAATATTATTTGATGGGACTGAGCCAAATAAAAGACAGTCACATTAAATTCTCTGGGCTTGCGGAGTGGTTATAAAGGCAACATGCTGTGCTACATTAACATCTGACCAGTCACATAGTTGTTTTCTGATCCCAGCTTTGGCTCTCAGCCACAAAAAACACAAGGCAGATGTTGTGGTTTTTAGGGTCAGGGTAATCAAAGAGATGTGATTAATAGCTAATTGTTTTACTTTTTGACAGGTTTGTTTTGTTGATTATTAAGGGAATACAAAAATATCTTTAAACAATTTGGTGGGCAATACAATTGGATGGGCAGAAGGCAAGACCATTCAGAATCAGAAATGCTCCCTAAAATAATTTTCAGTGCCTCAGTTTAGGCTGGTGCTTTTCTTTGAACTTGTTTGATCTTGATACTACTGATACCAATATCTAATAGGCTAGAGAGGTTAATGCCTTCTCATGAAGATAACAATAGTAAATGCAAACAAGGTGTTCTCTAATATTTAGTGATTTCCTATCATATGATCAAGGCAAAAATGTTAGTGAATAGAAAACACAGGTGTTCAAAATGCATCAAAGTAATTTGTTAGTCTTTGAAGTGGGGAGTTATTTATAACCAAGACTGCTCTCTGATAGAATGCTAGGTTTGCAGTATCCATGCATGATTCAAATCAGAAAAGAATTTATGATGGAAAATCACTGAGAATTTGATGATGGTAACTGGTTACATTTAAATCAGTCTTTCAAATATTTTGTCTTTTGTAATGGGTTATAAAAAATGCACAGAATCTAAGGGATAATGTCTTTTTTAAGGCAAAGTCCCACTTTAGAAGCAGAGTGGAAGCCTACCCTAACCATGGCAAGTTCTGGAGGGATAAGGGAAGGCATAAGAAATACCACTGGGGAGGAGGCAGCATCACATTGTGCAGGTAGGTGTGCCAGGATCATGCTATTTTTGTGCTCAGTTTGTGCCAGAACCACATTGTGCTCAGCAGCTGGACAAAGGGAGCAGAGGCTGCTTATATCCTCTCTCTTCTTATTCATCCAGGCAAAGCTGAATACAAACGTTGCCCAAGATCCATTGATCACTGAAGAATTCTTTTACTAAACCAAATCCTCCCTGAAGCTATAGGACAAGAAACAAATGATCTAGAGTCCAGCTCATCAGGGCAATTTCAGCCAGTGGAGTTGCACAAGCTCTGAATTTGGTCCATCAGTCTTCATCACCAATATTAAAATAGTCAAGGCTTCTGGATCATCTACTTTTCCAATGCTATCATTTCATTGTCAAAACTATTGATATTTTACTTCCATTTCTATAGAAAGTCTCTAATGGCTCATTTAAAAAATGGTACCCTATTACCAGTAATGAATTCATGGATGTGTCAGTGACAAATTCAATACAAAATCCTAAGCGGGGCTCCTCTTCCATTCTTATATCATCCATTAACACAGATGATAACCCTCTTGGCAGAATGCTAGTTAAAAACTCCATTCACTTGAATCGAGCTCCATCTATCAACCAGAGATTTGTGTCACTTGTATCAGAATCTTTTAATACTGCCTCAGCGATGCTCAAGATAGGTCTCAATTCTAAATAAAACTGCAGGCCAAGATCTTTATGGCTTTCCTCTCTCAAATCTGTAGATTGCCAGCAGGATTGTTTCCCTACATCCCTGTTTTATTTCCCAACTCTTATATTTAAATACCAGATATTAGTCTATTCAATAATGCTTCTGGGGGCCATTCAGAACATTTTAGTTTATTAATGGGATGGATTATGTCCTTATCTTACTCAGGAAACAGAGAGCGAGCCCTGCCTACATGCCACCTCATTGCTCTGCCTACCTGGAACTTGGGTATGAGAGCAGCCAGTGCTCTCTTGGTAATCTTGTCAGCTGGTGGACTGGAAACGTGACTCTGTTGTTCCTTGAACCTGCCTATTAACAGGCCACAGTAGCACAAGGTCAAGGGAATAAAGCAGCAAATGTTCCAAGGTTTCAGTACCTTACTTCCCCTCCCATCCCTGAGAAAAGAAGGGAGAAAGGGAGGACCTATGGCTCCTTGAGTCCCCATTTTTTCCTCTGGTCTGTTCCTGGGCTGGAGCATTTATATACTTACTCTTTACTCAGGACTGAGCCTAAAGGCCTAGTTGAGCTCAATGTGAATGGCATTCAATTTTATAGAATTTCCTTTGTTTTAATGAAAATAATATTTAATACAGGTTGGACCTCCCTGGTCTGGCACCCTTGGGACCTGACTGGCCCTGAATGAGGGATTTTGCTGGACCAGGGTGTCGTACCTCAGTGTCTTGTACCTCGGTACTTTCAGTGGTCTGAACTGTCAGTGTCAGCATCGTCTGGTCAGGGTCGTCCTGGCGCGCTCCTGACAGGACCTGTACTCCGTCGGTGATGATAAACTTTCAGCTGTGTGCATAACAATCGGTACTCCCTTTATCTAGAGTGTTAGACCCCGTGCTCTTGGGTCAACACAGGAGATCTCTGAGAGGCCCCAGAAACAACAGATGCAGGCAAGGTTTGAAATCAATCGAGCAGGTTTATTGTCAGATGCGAAGCTCTACCAGTTGGTAACAGAGATCAGTACAATGTTACACCACTGGGCACTATGGCCCACGTTGACAAGGTACCAACACCAGGCAGGCCTATTGCCGTATAACAGATATTAACAGCAGTTAGTCAGAGTTAAGCTACTGTGCACTCTGTACGTTTAGGCAATGACACCTGCCGTTCAGGCGCCTAGTGCGCCCCCCCCCCCAAGGTCGGCCGGAGAGCACCCTCTGCGGTGTCCTTTTATAGACAGGTACAAACATCTTACATCATTTCTTTACATACCAGGTTGCCACCCTCTGTTGCCTAGTTACCACCCCTCATCTTACGGAAGGGGGGCTTACTTACTATCCTTCATGCTGTCAATCTCAACCCGGTCCTGAACCTAGGTCGGTATGTACATTAGTTTTTGGGGAGTCTTTGTACCAAGACATTTCTTATTAAGATGTTCCACTACTCCCCTTTGGCTTACAGTTTGTATCCAGTGCCTCCCTGTGTCCTTCCATGCTCGACCTAACTTACACAATTACACAGTTATCAGTAGGACCTCTTTCTTGGCTCCTGTGTTACTGAACCAAAGTCTTGCTCACTAGATGGCAGGCCTGTTGCTGCTTTCATGTTACAGGCCTCTATTTAAGCCTACTTACTCCATGTTACTGACCCTCAACTAACTACACAGGGGAGCTCATTTCTAGCTTCTCCTGGCCTGGCCGCTGGCCTCCCTGCTGGCTCTCCCACTGCCACTGGCCCTGCTGCCCCGCCAGCAGCCCACTCCCATGCTGGGCTCCCTGCCCCACCAGCTCTGCTGTGGATGGCTCGGGGCTCCTGGCCCTGCCAGACCTGCTGCAGCAGCCCGTAGTTTCACTGCCAGGCCTTGCAGTCCCACCACAGCTGACCACTGGGGCTCCTGGCCCTGCCAGGGCAGACTGCTGCCTCACTGGAGCCCGGGCCCTGCTGCCGGCTCAGCCAGACTCCTGTAACAGGGCTCCCAGCCACTGGTCTCCTTGCAGCCAGCCTGGCCTCCTCAAGGCTCCTTCCTCTGGCCCTCCACTGGGACTCCCTGGTCCAGCAACATTCATGGACCAGGGAGTCCCAGTTTAGAGAGTTTCAAACTATTTCTTACTGGGCATGTGAATGGTGCAAAATACAGTAGTAAATAATAATCATAAATATTTGGACTTGTGTAATAATTGCTATTGAAATGTTTTCCTTCAGCCTAATTTATGTTACCATGTCATAAGCAGTGCTGCCTAAACTTCATTTCTAGATCTTTGCTCCTTCCTCCTTCCAATGTCGCACTATGCTATTCAGTACTTTTACAGCTATGTTTCATATTCATTGTTCCAACAAATAGTAGCGTTTACCATAGTAGGGATAATAGTACAGATATTGCAGTCACTTTAATTACTTGCAAATGGTAATTGTAAAGATTCTAATGGTGACGCGTAAGTGATTTTTTTTTATAGGCTGGAATTTTTAAAGGGAAGGTCAATGAGGTTTGGGCACCTAGTCCTTCTGGCTCTTAGAAAATCCCAAACACAGTGTTTTAAAAGCTTGTCATCTGGAATGTTAGTTCTTGGTTTTTGTTTTTCATTAAGAGAGATGATTAGGAAGGTTTTTCAAGTCCAAAGAAAACGATGTCTTCCTGTGTAACTGCCTGATTACCATTGGCCTCCTTCAGATAGGTCAGCACCTCTTCAGTCCAATTGGCTCAAGAATGAGTCAGAGTATTAACAAGAGATAGCATCATTTTGCTGCCATTTAGAAAGAACCACCATCCATAATTATGCTTTGCCCTTCTCATGCTCTTTTCCATGGCCTAAGTAAGATAAAATTCCAACTGTTACCACATGAGAAGTTGAGTAACAGGTTCATTGGGATGTCAGGAGGCGTAGTTTAACAAGCATCTTGACTCTAACCTTTCACAGTATATTCGGTTGATCTTTCTGGTTTCGGAAATGTCATGCAAGAAAATTTAATTCCAGTAGTTGACTGTAGGCTGAGTCAGTTTCATTCACCATGAATGTTAGACTGGAAAAGAATCAGAGTCACTTAAAAAAATAAAGTTACTTTAAAACTTGAGAGATTTACTGCACACAACATAAAGGAGGAGAAGAAAAAGAAATAGGAAAGAAAGCTAAGAAATAAATGGTGAAAAGTTTTAAAAAGTACTGAAACCATATGAATTAATATTTAAAAGGAACACAGTATCACAGTGGTATGATTAAATACTTATCACAAAGTTCAGAAAAAGATAGGGAGAGAATGGAAGGAGGAAGGATCAGAAAATTAGCAGTAAAAGGATAAAAGCATATGAAGAAAAGCAAAACCAAATCTTATTACTAAATGTGTTCCAAATACACCAGAAAGAAAATAGACCAGAGAATCTCAAGGAGAACAATAATGTTTTGTAGTATCACTGAGAGAGTTTGGATTGGTGTGGCAGAAGTTTGGAATCAAATTTTATACAATTACAACAAAATTAAGAGATGACTGTATTCATATAATGTGCTGATATCTCTGAGAATGCAATCTAAAACCTGACATGTTCTGCATCTCAGAGCAAAGTAAAGTTTAAAAATGTGCAACTCTCAGAAGTGATTTGGAATGATAGAATAAATTGTATAGGGACTTGGGTTGGTGAGAAAAGGGCAAATGAGGTGGTCAAATGCTCATGATAAATTCAGTATAATATTTAGTTCTACAATTTATCACAAGTATCACTATTGCGTTGTGGTGTGTGAGTAATATCATGCAAATAAGTGCCCTCCACAGAATGAAAAGCAACTGTCAGGAGAGGGCCATGTACAGGACTGAGCATTTCTGATGTAGCCAGCCATATAGACGTAATTACCCCACTGGGCAATATAGCAGTTGTTATACTTCCTAAGGGCAGAGATCAGGAGGAAGACAGAGAGGGAGAGAGTGGAATGAAGTGAGAAAAAAGTGTCCTTGACTCTAGTACAAGGTGATATTGTGAGTGCTCTGGTACATCAGTCCCTCAGATGTTTGGTATTGGGGTGGGTGAACAATAAGCTTGGAAGCAAGCTCTAGATGTACAGTACTCCAAGCACTAGGCTCTAGCCCTCGATGGGGTCCCCAGAACATTTGTGCATTTTAAATAAGTACAAGGATTCTTATAGTAGGGTTGCCAGAAATGGGTGTAAATGCTTTAGGCATGCTTGCTTTGACACTTACAATAAGCACAAGAAAAACGCAACTCTTCACAGCCCACCCCCCTGGGGCTAGTCCAGTGTAAGAGTATGATCGTAAAAAAGCCCTGGTGTAACTCCTATAATGTCCTTTTGCATGCAGAGTACAACCTTCTGTTCATCTAATGAGGCTGCTGTTGGACCCCTGCCAGTAACAGTATACATCTATGTGCAGTTCTCAGCATTTTCTGTCTCCCTGGTTGCCTGCTGTCCAGCTTTGCTTCTGCAGCCAGCTCCCAGGCTGCCGCCTACCTGCATCCTGCTGATCCTGTTCACCTGCAGCCTCTGGCTCCCTCCAGAGTCAGTCTTCTGGTTTTGCTGCCCTGCCCCATACTCCAGATTCTGGAGCTCTCTACTGTCTGGAAGCTGAAGTGTGTGTGTGTGTGTGGGGGGGGGAGGTTAATATAGTGCTGGATAGTGAGGAAGCAGGCTTATTACAATGGAAGTCCATTTTGAGATAAACTGGTTGACAGAGAGCAGCAGAGAAGTAAAGATATGATCAAGCTTAATACAAGAGAAGCAAATGGAACCTCAATAAAGCCCCCAAAGAGAATACTATCCGTGAATTTAGAGAAGAAAAAGAGCCATGATTGTGCTTTTCAATTTATGTGACACTATTTTTTTATTAGCTGTATTCTCATGACACATAATTTGTTCTATCAGTGTTGTTTATCATTGGCACTCTTAAGTCCTGTGACTTTCCAGATAAGCAATTCTCATCTCTATATAGAAGTGGATTTATCCACATGATTTTTGTCTCCATGGTTTTGATTGTAAAGACTTTAAATCCAGTTATCTGGATTTAAAGTATCATCACTACAGTTATTAAAGTTCCATATAATGAACATTGGCTATATCTCTGCTGTACTATTTGCAGCTTTAAAGTCACTAGAAATACCAGAATTCTTTCCAAAGAATGCTTAGTTCAGAAAATTATGATGTCATTTTCTTGCTTATTTCCCCAGTTTAAGGGTATGTCTAGATTGCATCCCTCTGTCGGCAGAGGGATGCAGATTAGGCAGGTCTACATTGCACATGAAGTGGGGATTTAAATATCCCGTGCTTAATTTGCATAAAAATGGCCACCGTTTTTGCCGATTCAGCACTTTGTCGGCAAAAAGTGGCAGTCTAGAGGGGGGATCTGTTGAGAAAGAAAGCCTTTTTCGACAGATCCCTTATGCCTCCTGCAAGAAAATAAAGAAAAGTAATCTCTACGCCAGATTTTAACACTGAGGGGGAGGCAAATGAAGTAAAGGATATAGCTGGGGGTAGGAGAATGTACATGAGGAAGGGTAGGGTGGATACTAGTCTAACAGGTCATATTGGAGGTACAACGTCCGTGCCAAATTGGGTAAAGAATGTGAGTGAGGCCAAACAGCAAAAATTAAGATGTTTGTACACCAATGCGAGGAGCTTGGGTAACAAAATGGAGGAACTAGAGTTAATGGTCCAGGAAGTGAAACCAGATATTATAGGAATAACAGAAACATGGTGGAATACTAGGCATGATTGGAGTACAGGTATTGAAGGGTATGTGCTGTTTAGGAAAGACAGAAATAAGGGTAAAGGTGGTGGAGTCGCATTGTATATCAAAGATGAGGTAGATTGTAAAGAAATAAAAAGTGATGGAATGGAGAAGACAGAGTCTGTTTGGGCAAAAATCACATTGGGGAAGAAAACTATCAGATCCTCCCCTGGGATAGTGCTTGGGGTGTGTTATAGACCACCAGGATCCACTTTGGATATGGATAGAGACCTCTTTAATGTTTTTAATGAAGTAAATACTCGTGGAAACTGCGTAATCATGGGAGATTTCAACTTTCCAGATATAGATTGGAGAACAAGTGCTAGTAATAATAATAGGGCTCAGATTTTCCTAGATGTGATAGCTGATGAATTCCTTCATCAAGTAGTTGCTGAACCTACAAGGGGGGATGCTATTTTAGATTTGGTTTTGGTGAGTAGCGAGGACCTCATAGATGAAATGGTTGTAGGGGATAATCTTGGCTCGAGTGATCATGAGCTAATACAGTTCAAATTGAATGGAAGGATAAACAAAAATAAATCTGAGACTAGGGTTTTTGATTTCAAAAGGGCTAACTTTAATAAATTAAGGAAATTAGTTAGGGAAGTTGATTGGTCTAAAGAAATTATGGATCTTGAGGTGGAGGAGGCCTGGGATTATTTTAAGTTAAAGTTGCAGAAACTGTCAGAAGCCTGTATCCCAAGAAAAGGGAAAAAAATTATAGGCAGGTGTGTTAGACCAAGCTGGATGAGCAGGCATCTTAGAAAGGTGATTAAGAAAAAGCAGAAAGCATATAAGGAGTGGAAGATGGGAGGGATAAGTAAAGAAAGTTACCTTATTGAGGTTAGAGCATGTAGGGACAAAGTGAGAGAGGCTAAAAGGCAGGTAGAGTTGGACCTTGCAAAGGGAATTAAAACCAATAGTAAAAGGTTTTATAGCCATATAAATAGGAAAAAAACAAAAAAAGAAGAAGTAGGACCGCTAATTACTAAGGATGGAGTGGAGGTTAAGGATAATTTAGGAATGGCCCAATATCTAAACAAATACTTTGCTTCAGTCTTTAATGAGGCTAGTGAAGAGCTTAGGGATAATGGTAATATAACAAATGGGACTAAGGATATAGAGGTAGATATTACCATATCTGAGGTAAAAGCCAAACTTGAACAGCTTAATGGGAGTAAATCGGGGGGCCCAGATAATCTTCATCCAAGAATATTAAAGGAACTGGCACATGAAATTGCAGGTCCATTAGCAAAAATTTTTAATAAATCTCTAAACTTAGGGGTTGTACCATTTGATTGGAGAATTGCTAATATAGTTCCTATTTTTAAGAGAGGAAAAAAAAGTGACCCGGGTAACTATAGGCCTGTTAGTTTGACATCTGTAGCATGCAAGATCTTGGAAAAAATTTTGAAGGAGAAAGTAGTTAGAGACATTGAGGTTAATGGCAATTGGGATAAGTTGCAACATGGTTTTACAAAAGGTAGATCGTGCCAAACCAATCTGATCTCTTTTTTTGAGAAAGTAACAGATTTTTTAGATAAAGGAAATGCAGTGGATTTAATCTACCTCGATTTTAGTAAGGCATTTGATACAGTACCACATGGGGAATTATTGGTTAAATTGGAAAAAATAGGGATTAATATGAAAGTTGAGAGGTGGATAAGCAACTGGTTAAAGGGGAGACTACAGCGGGTCATATTGAAAGGGGAACTGTCAGGTTGGAGGAAGGTTACTAGCGGAGTTCCTCAGGGATCAGTTTTGGGGCCAATTTTATTTAATCTTTTTATTGCTGACCTTGGCACCAAAAGTGGAAGTGTCCTGATAAAATTTGCAGATGACACAAAGTTGGGAGGTATTGCTAATTCAGAAAAGGATCGGGATATCATACAGAAAGATTTGGATGACCTTGTAAATTGGAGTGATAGCAATAGGATGAAATTTAACAGTGAGAAGTGTAAGGTTATGCATTTAGGCATTAATAACAAGAATTTTAGTTATGAGCTGGGGACACATCAGTTGGAAGTAACGGAGGAGGAGAAGGACCTCGGAGTCCTGGTTGATTATAGGATGACTATGAGCCGCCACTGTGACATGGCTGTGAAAAAGGCTAATATGGTCTTGGGATGTATTAGGCGAGGTATTTCCAGTAGGGATAAGGAGGTATTAGTGCCATTATACAAGGCATTGGTGAGACCTCATTTGGAATACTGTGTGCAGTTCTGGTCTCCCATGTTTAAGAAGGATGAATTCAAATTAGAACAGGTACAAAGAAGGGCCACTAGGATGATTCGAGGAATGGAGAACCTGTCTTATGAAAGGAGACTCAGGGAGCTTGGCTTGTTTACCTTAACCAAAAGAAGGCTGAGGGGGGATATGATTGCACTCTTTAAATATATTAGAGGGATAAATACTAGGGAGGGAGAGGAATTATTTAAGTTTAATACTAATGTGGACACAAGAACAAATGGATATAAGCTGGCTAGTAGGAAGTTTAGACTTGAGATTAGACGAAGGTTTCTAACCATTAGAGGAGTGAGGTTCTGGAATGGCCTTCCAAGGGAAGTAGTGGGGGCAAAAGATCTACCTGGCTTCAAAATTAAACTAGATGGGTTTATGAAGGGGATGGTTTGACAAGATAACATGGTCTTGGTAACTAATTGACTAGTCATTATCAGTGGTAAATAGGTCAATGGAGGGATGATAGGGGTTACTATAAAGAACTTTCTGGGTGTCTGGCTGGGGAGTCTTGCCCACATGCTCAGGGTTTAGCTGATCGCCATATTTGGGGTCGGGAAGGAATTTTCCTCCAGGGTAGATTGGCAGAGGCCCTGGAGGTTTTTCGCCTTCCTCTGTAGCATGGGGTACAGATCACAGCTGGAGGATTCTCGGCATCTTGGGGTCTTCAAACTATTTGAGGGCTTCAATATCTGAGATATAGGGGTGAGGATTATTCTAGGAGTGGGTGGGTGAGATTATGCGGCCTGCATTGTGCGGGGGGTCAGACTAGATGATCATAATGGTCCCTTCTGACCTTAAAGTCTATGAGTCTATGAGTCATTAGTTCCCATAATATAAGGACTAGAGGACACCAAATGAAATTAATGGGTAGCAGGTTTAAAACTAATAAGCGAAAGTTCTTCACACAGCGCATAGTCAACCTGTGGAACTCCTTGCCAGAGGAGGCTGTGAAGGCTAGAACTATAACAGAGTTTAAAGAGAAGCTAGATAAATTCATGGAGGTTAGGTCCATAAAAGGCTATTAGCCAGGGGGTAGGAATGGTGCCCCTAGCCTATGTTTGTCAAAGGCTGGAGAAGGACGGCACGAGACAAATCGCTTGATCATTGTCTTCGGTCCATCCCCCCTGGGGTACCTGGTGCTGGCTGCTGTCGGCAGACAGGCTACTGGGCTAGATGGACCTTTGGTCTGACCTAGTACGGCCATTCTTATGTTCTTATGTTCAAAATAATTTCCTAGCGTAGACATGCCCTAATTTAGGAATCAGAGTTAGATACATTTGGCTAAAGGAGAGTTGGTTTGCTTCCCCTCTCTAACAATATGTAAAAAGTAATATGTAAAAAAGCTCACTACAAATTCTTAAAGATACAACATTCTTTTTAATTAATATCAGAATGGTTCAATGATTCAATTTTCAAATTCTACAGTAGGTGAATTGTGACATTGTGTGCACTGATTGTCTACAGCAGAGAACAAAATGGAAAATTATAGATGTAACAGGAACAGAATTTGCCACACTGAATTTCATCATTGCTCTATTGAGTCATGTTTACTGCCTTTGGCGGCACATGATAATTCAAAACCAGGATCTTACTCTGTTGTGCAATGTTGTACATTAAGGGAAAATTTCCTTTCCTGACCCAAGGGAAATCAGTTTGCATCCTCAGGAAAGATTTGATTATTCTTATCATTATCTTGTCTAGCATGGCTACAAATAGGTTTTAGTAATGATACAGCAACTTCAGAAATTTAATCTGTCTCAAGATCTCCTGCACCAAAATATCGTATAGGGTGACTACTTCGTATATTGTGCAAATAAATTGGCTTTTTTTTTGGTTTTACATTTAGTGTCCTGTAATTTCATCAAGTGCCCTGCTTCTACACCACTGTATAAGATAAAAGAAATCACTGAAATTCTTTCACTATGCCATTCATAATTTTGAATACCTCAATGAATGCTTCTCCTTTCCTACCTAAATTCCTGTGGTTTCCACTCTCTCTTTTTATCATTGTGTTAAATTTATAATTAGTCTCCAGACTGTTCAGGAAAACCCCTATTACTTCTATAGTCAGAGTTCTCTGGCCTCGTGATGGCTTAGTAGATTTTATTATTTCCCATATTTTACTTCATCTTCTCCCAGCACATCCAGCACTGGGCATGATGGTATCATCACATTTATTTTCTCACAATAATGGGTATTACTGGTGTTTATTGTTGTATCCACGGATTCATTTTTTTAATCTCACAGCACAAACACTCATAATTTCTTTCCTCATGTGTCTGTGGCTGGCAACAGTTTTCCTGTTCCATTTGTTTTGGTGGTGAGCTTTGCTTCTGAGCCATCAGCAGAAGCACAGCTAATTATGCATCTCCTTTGGAACATTATTCCCCATGATGTTTTTCATTTTCTTGATCAATCTCTGGCCTGGCTTAGCTCTGCTTTTCATTTCTTCCATCTGGTTTCTTTCAGATCTGAACAGCTGCCCGAGACATACTTTTCTTGATCAATGATGGTATTATCTATGATGATCTTTTCCTTTTCATGGCTGAATTGAGCTTCTCTATTAACTCTGATAGTTCATGGCATGTTAGTTATGAAGATAAGACCATCTTGCAAACGTTGAGTTGGTTCAACTACTTCTTTCAAGTTGGTGTTCAGTGCTTTCTCCTCAGTTCTTGCTTTGCAAGCAGAGACCTGCTGGGTGATGTATCTTGCTTCTCTCTCTTGCTTCAGCTCTTCTTACTGCATATATAGTGAAGATCAAATTATGTTTTGATAGACTCCAAATGTATTGACCGGGTCTGTATTTAAGTTCCAAATAACTGAGAATGAAAGGGTTGCTTTTCCATAAATAGATCACCATTTTTTGTTGTTGTCAATAAGTGGGGCAGGATGACTTAGGTAACCAAATAAGAAGCTCTGTCTATGTTGGGGGTTGTGGGAAGGGAGAGGGATGGAGCTTTGCATCTAAGGCCCTTGGTTCAACACTGACAAAAGTTTGGAATGTGTGGCAGTTCCTAACATTAACTCACTGTTTGGTGACTGTTGTATTAGTGGTTTCAATCTAGTTCTTAGGTTCCAAAGTTATGCTACAAAGAACACCAATGCTACAGTTGGCATTAATTAATTTTTGGCACGTCCAGCTGAGGAAACCCTTCACTGAATCCTCTTCTCATTCCCTCCAAAGGTGCTTCAGTCAGAAATGGGATATAACTTATTGGAGGGGTTGCATGGAGAAGCTTTACCTGTGCCTATTTTATGGAAAAACAAAATACTTCAGTCTTTAGGGCTACCAATTTGGCACCTTTCTTAAGCACTAAATTCACTTTAAAAAGAGGAAGAAAAAACCCCCCGAAAAATGACTTGCATGGTGATCGATTATATTTGTGCATCTTTGTGAGTATTTCATTCTGTATTATTAGTGTGCCGGGTTTGATTGAAAACCTGCACCTTTCTTTACTTGATTGGAATCGAATATGCAGTAAGTCACTTGCTCACTGCCAAGGTTAACAATTTGTAGGTCCTAGATAGGAAGCTAATAGGTCTTAGTCCTCAAATTGTCTCTGCACTTTCATTTTTAAAAAGATCATTATTCTCCTTTGTTTCTTTTTACTCTCTCTAACGCATTATGAATATCATTTTCAGCTATTCTGCTTCTGTTCTCCCCATTGTCTTTTGCTTATAAATTACACCTTATAAATTCCCCTTTCATAAAAGGTCTTCTCATGGTTTTGTTTTCACTACTTTTGAAAATGTAGGTTAGTAAAAGATTGTTGGCTATTCAAATGCATTTTTGAAGTGTTAAGCTAAGGTTTATGGACTCTGTGGTAGGTTAAAAATCAGAGTCATCAAACTATCTTGTAAAAGCTAATGAGTTTAAATGAATCTGGTGATGCAATGTAAGACTTCTTTTTAAAGTGCTTTAGGAAAGATCAGAAGGAGACAATTCTCATTATTACCCTTTAACAATCTTTGAGTTTTATGAAGCACTCTGCTCATAATGTGTTTCCACTGTAGGCAATCGTCTCCTTGAGAAAGAAACCCTTGTTGTTTGTTTTGTATAGTGCAGCAGCTGCTGCTCAGATTGTACTCTTATTAGTAAATAACAATAACTGAAGAACTATTTTGACTGGATTTCATTTCTGTGTTAGTTGGCGTGACCAGGTGGCCAGTTTTTTACCTGAAAGTCTGGTTACTGCAGGAAGGGATGGGGGGAGGTACCAAGTCATCACCTGTGCTAGCCTCTAATCAGTCAGGGTCACCTCCTACCTGCATTGAAGGGCTGTAGCTCCCAGCCCTCAGTTGGTAGGCCAGTCCCTCTTGAGCCACATGGGTGGGTGGTAAGAGGGGAAAAGCAGTGAGTGAAGTAGGGAGAAAGAAGAGCGAATGGAGGCAGGGCCTCAGAGGAAAGGGGCAGGGTAGGAGTGTGGCCTTAGGAGAAGAGGCATGGCAGGGGCAGGTCCTAAAAGCAAAGGAGCAGGGAAGGGGAGATTCTGGAACACCTGCTGGAGTGTCTGGTTTTTAAATATTACAAAATTGGCAACCCCAGTGTTAGTCCTTTTGATACCTGGTGCCGCATTGTATCATTGTGTAGCTAGGGGGGCTAGCTTAGCCCCATGTAAATTAGAGAAGCCCTAATGTTGCTCTAACTTTCAGGCACCTGCAACAGCTCCAGCCATGGAGCCTCCTCAATGGATTCACCCCTAGCATGCTGTGTTGAGGGCTGACCTGGGGTTGGCATAGGCATGGCTATGAATGAAGAATGCTCCAGTGAGTGGCACAAAGCAACTTCATTGAGCCAGAATATGGGGTCCACACAATTATATATGGCTGTGGGTGTGCTGCAGGCAACTTTAAGTAGTATTATGTGAGTTTTATTGTGCATTTACACTCAAAACCTTAATGTTCACATATACTTCTTATAGACTATACCTTACTGTAATTTAAGTTAAAATTACTTAATGTGAAAGAAGAGGAAATTCATTCATATTACTTTTAGTTAAAAATGGTACCACACAACTGTTGACCCTCCCCCTACATACAACAGATGGTATCTCTTGACCACAGAAGAATGTGGGTTAATAGTTATGCAGCAGTGCATGCAGAGAGCTGTGTAACTGACCTAGCAAAATTCTAAAAGAGAGGCACCAAATTCCAGTAAGATAAGTATATAGCTAAGGAAAAGCAACCTTACGTCATATTTTCCTTCATACTGACAGTTCAGGAAATGCAGAGCATAAATGTGGTCAGAGAAGGGCTCATCACAGAACTTCCATGCACCTGCTTCCCCAATTTCTTTTTGTTGAGTTTGAACACCTTTGATATCATTTGCTCTTCCCTCCCCCTGTCCCGCACCCACTGTTGCCCTGTGAAAGCAATTGTGAACGCAATGGAAATCAATACCTACAAAACTGCCAGGGCTTTTCCAGCATCCAGTATCTATTCACCTGGTAAGCCAAGATCCTACCCGCTCCCTCAGGTAAGTGATGAGGTAACCTGGTTTTGGGAATGTGTACATAAACAGGGAAACTCAAGGGGGGAAAGCAAGTGAAATAAAATCAAACACCCCCAAAGCCACAGACAAGATAAAACACCTCAGTTGTTTACTCCTGTGGGCATAAAACCCAATCCCATAATTAACCCTCGGCAATACTATGGGCTTACTTACCCATTTTATATTTGCAGACTTCAGTGCAAGACGACAGCAGATGGATGTACCACAGCAGATGGTAACAGGTAGCAGCCATTGGGCAGTCACTGGATTCTGGACCTACTACTTCCCTTAGTGTATTCTGCACGGGCAGAATACAGAGTCAAAGGATCTGGAACTGATGAAAAGTCTAGTCAAGATCACTCCAAGGTCTTCTCCAGGTAAGTGAAATGTAAATGTATTCAGCATTATATATTCAAACTGTTAATTATGATGAAAACATTAACACAGTGTAACCAAACATGAACAAAATCCCTTAAAATTGCCATATGATCATCTTTACAGGAATCCCCACCAGGTAAGTATCAAAGAATCTCATAAGCATGGATGAATTGGCCTATATGCTCCTGCCTTTGCAAATATGTTCTCATATGTCACCGACCTTAGAGTCGCTTGTCCTGACACATTAGATTTTTTTGGAGGCCATATTTGTAGCTACTTTTGCAGTGTTGGCACTGAAATGGTAGGTTTTGTATTAAGAGTTGACTCACTCCAATCCTGAGTTGGAGCAGACTTTTTTTTTAAAAAGTAAATACTTGTTGATGAGAACTCAGGTCCAGCACTGAACTATTGTTACTTGAAGCAACACTGACTCTTTTCTAAAGGGTTTCAGTGCCATGATGCACACTGGCTACCAGGCTAATTGCTTTACACTGCAATCTATTTTCACAGGCAAATGGTGCCCATGGGTGAAATAACAAAAATACTGAGGCAAAATTTCCAACATGTGTTCTTTAAAATTCCCCCCTGAGTTGGAAGACTGGCCTCTGGTGAACAAATGTTCTTTCACCTTCAGTGTTCAAAACTATTAAGGTTTTTTTTTTTTTAATGCTGACATGATTAATTCACAAGCTTTCTTTTCAACAGAATGATTTCTAATCTTTGCCTTTCTTGGTCCCTCAGATTTAAGGCAATTTGTTTTATAGGACTGGAAATACTATATCCTGTAAGACTGTTTGATTATATGTTGAATGGTTACTGTGCTGCATTCCATTACCTTGGCTTTAGCTTGAATAGCCTTATAGAGAGAGGTCTTCTGGCAGATTATTCTGTAACTCTGATCCTCTGCAGCTGACATGTCTCACTCCAGATTTTGCAGGCTGGAGAGTTATATTTGAAACATATCACATTTTCCAGTAGTGTTGCTTGTTTACAGTTCTACATGGCAATCTAACTTAAGAGTGAGGCATCTTCTAGGCTTTTTACTATATTTTGGGTATTTTAAAAAAAACCCTTTTAACAGGAAAGCCCCAGAAATGTTTAAAAAATTATTTGAATATAAAAGAATACAGCTACCACTGGCACAGCTAAGAGTGAGACTCAGGCAGCAAAGGACCAAGTCAACACTGTCCATATTGTGATGATAACCCCATTTTTTGCTCTCACCTTGCTGGGTCCATAAAGCTCAAAGGGCATCTTATCTTACCATTTGCTTTCCAGTAATGAATCCAGTTTGAACTTTCTTTACCTCACCATTTGCTGTTCAGTGTCAAGGAGTGAGAATAGGTGAAAAGGAAGTAGATTCAGCTACAGTTTTCCATCTCCTTGTGAAACTTGGTGACTCAGGGCTGTCACATCTTTGAAAGTTAAAATCTGAACAAGAGACATTTTCCTGATTTTAAACAGTTATTAACTCATTCCTCCTTTTAAAGTAGGACTAAGGTGACCTCATTGAGATTATTCTTTGGACAACAGGATAATTCCTTCTCTTTCTTTTTGTTGCTTTCCTCAGGTATTTATAAACCAGGATTGTCTCTCAATTTCATTCACTCTGCTTATATTTGTGAGGAATCCTTTCCAACTCCAGGTCCTTTTATGGTTTCACCTTTGTTTCCTCTGTGTTTACAGCAAATGTGGAATCATCTGCAGGTTTAGCTGTACTGTACAATATGACCTACATTATTAGGGAATGATAGAATAAGTCTTTTCCATTTTTAATTTTGATGAACCAAATAAAATTTCATTTAACAGCTTTTGAGGATGCTGCTAAAGTGTAGTAAATGCCTTGTTCCATCTGCCACTTAGCCACCTTTCCTCATTCAGTACCCAATCCAGTCTGCTGACTTATTTTCACTTCTCCTTCCCCCCTCCTCACCAATTATCTCCCCAATCAGCAGCACTGCTCACAAAGGACAATACAAGCAAAACTCAAGTAATTACATTGGACTAGGATGTGACTTGGATTACATGCTATGCAAATGAGGAAGGGGAAATAAGCAACCCCCTTTACAACCCAGTCAAGGAGGATCAGAGTAAGTGGGAGATGTGCATTTACTTACTCTAACCCTAAGCAGGTGAGTGGGTGGAGGAGGAATGGACTATGCCTGTCCCTCATTGGCCAGAGCAGCTGAATGAGGCATGATATAGTTTGCTGTTAATACAGGACAGTAGCAAATTACTACACCTTTTCACAAGAAGGGGGTGTCATTGTGAATGCTATCTGTGCCTGCGCGTCACAGTGACTTTTCAGGTGGTGCAGCTTATGCATCACCCCTCATTCAGGACTGTGTTTAAAGTCACAATCTAGCCTAAAAAACCAAACAGACCTTCCCTGAATAAAGTAATTGACAATACTACATAAAAACAAAGATCAAGGGATAAGAAATCACACAGGTTTAGCAGATGTAATGAGTATAGCAAAGAGCAGTAATGTTTTACCTCCTTCCCCCTCTCTCCACAGGAGGAACTTTTTACTCCATTCATTATTCTCACCTGGCTCTCATTTAGGAGAAATAGAGTCTGCATTTAGGAGAACACAGGTGTCTTCAAGAAAAGGAATGGAACTCAGGTTCAGAATGGACAAAGAGTTCTTATTTCTGGTGGAATTTCTCCTTCATCTGCTTCTGAAGTAATCTGCAGCTACCTGCTCCTTTGCACCTGAGTTTCTGTCGTAGCTGTTGTGCAGGCCAATCAGAGTATGGAGTAACCCTAGTCTCTTGTGACTTCCCTGGAACATTCATGATTTCCTTCCTACTGAACCTGAGCTGCCTGATCTGGAGTGAATAATCTGAGAAATAAGTATATTTATATTCATTGTATGCACACATATTTTCCAGATGGAGAGTATGGGAGCTGTATTGTACATATGTTCGGAGAGCCAATTAACAGAGTTTTGTACGTAGGAATTGTAAGGATTGTACCCATAGCCCACTTAGACCCCTTCCTATCTTCAAAAGTGAGCAGTACTACCTATAAATACAGAAGTACAAGGATCATGTCTGGATGATGTCAGAAATCTGTGATCATGTGTGGAATATGCTCTTTATGAAGCATAACCCTGGCGTGTACTTTGCATTACATCTTGAATAACTGAGCCTTGTTTGCCTTATATTAGCATGTGTGATCCTTGCCTTTTTGACTGTATAGGAGGAAAATGTAAAAGTTTTTGAAATAGTATACTTATGGAGAATTTTTTTTTTTTTAATGGAGCACCAGGAGACCTCAGGCCCAAAATGGTAGTCATGGTACAAACATCTAACAAAACTAAGGTCTTTGCCCTGAAGAGCTAAGATAAGAGCTAAGAAGATTAGTCATCATTATGAATAATAAATGTTATTTGTGATTGTCTTTGCTATTGTAAGACAATCATGACACATCAGTCTGGGCAGAAAGGAAGAGTGTGTTATTAGAGGAGGTTTTGGAACAAATTGATAAACTAAACAGCAATAGATCTCCAGGATCAGATGGCATTCACCCAAGAGTTCTGAAGGGAATCAAATATGAAATTGGAGAGCTACCAACTGTAGTTTGTAACCTATCATTTAAATGAGCGAATATGATGCCAGTTTTTAAAAAGGGCTCCAGAGGTGATGTGTACAAATTATAGGCTAGTAAGCCGTACTTCAGTACTGGGAAAACTAGTTGAAACTTTGGTAAGAATAAAATTGTCAGACAGACAGATGAACATATTTTGTTGGAAGTGAGTCAACATGGTTTCTTTAAAGGAAAATCATGTCTCACCACTCGGCTAGAATTCTTTGAGGGAGCGAATAAGCATGTAGACAAGGGGGGTATATTTAGATTTTCAGAAAGCCTTTGACAAGATCCTTCACCAAAGGCTCTTAAGCAAAGTTAACTGTCATGGGATAAAAGGGAAGGTCTTTCGCAGATTGGTAACTGGTTAAAAGATAGGAGACAAAGGGTGAGAATAAATGGTCCGTTTTCAGAATGGAGAGAGGTAAATAATGGTGTTGCCCAGGAGTCTGTACTGGGATCAGTCCTAGTCAACATATTCATAAATGATCTGGAAAAAAGAATAAACAATATTTCTAGTTGCTACAAAACTACTCAAGATAGATAAGTCCTAAGAAAACTGCGAAGAGCTACAAAAGAATCTCACAAAACTGTGTGACTGGACAACAAAATGACAGATGAAATTCAGTATTGATAAATGCAAAGTAATGCATATTAGAAAACATAATCCCAACTATACATACAAAATGATGAGATCTCAGATAGTTGTTACTGCACAAGGCATAAAGGATCTGCCAACGAAGGGTTCTGGGACTGCCGCGCTGAGCTGACAATCAGCTGATCGGCACAGCGCGGCGGCCATTTTGATGTAAATGAAGTCGTGATTATTTAAATCGCGGCTTCATTACCCTTTGCCATCCTGACTAATCTACATGGTTCTGTCGACGGAGCCATGTAGTTTAGACACACCCAAAGAGGCCACAGTGCATGACTGAAACTGGGTCTTTGTGTGGATTATTATGTAATAATTCACCTTGTACTAAGCTTTACACATATTTAATAAAAGGCACTGACTAAATTACCAAATCAACTGGTTCAGTAGTTTATGAAATCTTGATTTACTAAATGTTATGTAGAAAAATATATAATGTTATTAATAGATTTCTGTGAAATTGTACATTTACACACTGTGCATTGAATTCTTAGGAATGCTGGATCCCTGAATAGGTCACCTATCCTTTTACAGAGACAATATTTCTCTATAAAATGGGAATCAATTCTACCTTATTGTGTGCAGAGTAATTTGAAGTTGCAGATGCATGTTTTCAGAGTGACTTGTGATTTGGAGTGCCTCAATTTTCCAGTGGCCATTATTAATAGGGGCCTGACTAAAAAGGCAGCTGCTTTGAGACAGACAGCACAATCCAGTGTTTAGGGCGTAGGTTAAGCTTAGAGATACCTGTGTTCAAATCCTTGTTCTACAGCTGTCTCCATTTGTAACCTTAGGCCTCTGTGTGCATCAGTTCCCCATAGTAACAACCTACCCCACACAGGGGTGTGTGAGGATAAATATACTGAAGATTGTGAGGTGTTCCGACACTACAGTGATGGTAGCCATATAAGTGCCTAAAATAGCTAGCACTTTCTGAACATCTGGTCTTTGAACTATATTGAAGGCTGGGCCAATATTACTAGCCACTTTTGAAAATGTAGGCCATGAAGTAGTACATAAGAACTAATTATTCTTTTAAATAAATGTACTGTGTGGTAGTTGGAATCCCTTCAAGAGGATCAGAGAGTCCTGCGGTGGATTAAATTGGGCACCAGTTCCTATTTATATACCAAATAGGGATTTATTTTTTCAAGTCAACTCTTTAAGTGTGAAAGTGTATAGAATAGAAATAAGATGCGGGGTTCTTGTTCTCATATATACTAATGCACTTTAATTCACTTTGCAAGGATAAAATAGCCTTAACATGGGTGTAAATGTAAATTGCTCATTTTAAGGTTCCTTTGCATTGCTGAGTGGTATAAAGTGACCCTTGTGTAAATGAGACTCAGGCCGAGTAGTTTTAGTTTCCTGGTTAGTTTTGTTTCCCAGAATATGATATTTCTGTGTTTTCTGTATGCCTGCCATGGCTCCAGAGGGGGCAGTTTCAATGAAGTGTTAGAAAAATAGAGGAGACAGCCTCAGTTTGGTGAGTTTAGATGTTTATTTTAATTGTAGAGAAAGAACAGGACTGTTTTTCCTCTTTGTTTCCTCAGTGTACAACCTCACTCCTTGCTCCTTTCCACAGTCTCACTCAGGTGGATATCACTTTGCATTTCCCTGCTGGGCTTCTGCACTGCAGTATACTGGATGAGACTCCTGAGATATAGGCTGAGTGTGCAGAGTCTTGCAATTCACACTCTTGACCTTTTTACAGTGGCACAACTGTGCTGCTGTAGCACTTCAGCATAGCCACTACCTACAGTGATGGATGGGTTCTTCCAGCAGTCTAGGTAATCCACATACCCGAGAAGTATAGGTCGATGGAAGAATTCTTCCAATTTTTCTGTTGACCTAATGTTGCCTTCATGGTTGGCTTAATTATGCCACTCAGGCTAGGAGCAGCCCCTGAGCAATTTAGTTAGGCCAATCTAATTTTCTAGTGCAGGCTGGGTCTCATGGTGCCTATGCATTATTTTTTTGGGTCCTTTGTGCTGCAACAATGGCATGATTTTCATTTCAGATCTCAATAACTGTATGATACAGTTGGACTTTTATAAAGCAACCTATATACCAATTAGTTTCAGCACAAACTTTATTGCTTAGAATTAACAAATTTTTGGGCTATTTAGTCATGTGACCATAATGTTCCACACAATACGTGTCCAAAACAAAATGTAAATGAAAGATTAGAATCTGTATGTTTGAAATAAACAGTAAAATATTTACTTTATTATTCCTTAATTCTCCATTAATCTTTGTTTCCATTTTCACAGATGAGAGGAAGAAAAGGTTACCATTTCAGCTCTAAGCTGTCTTCAAAATCTTTGAGTAAATGTGGCCCACAGGGTGTGATAAATAAAATCCACCACAGTTAGGCCAATATAAACTTTGCAAAAATGAAACCTTTCATATTGTTGGAATCATTCCTTAAGCAGCTTTCCAAAAGTTCCAGGAAACGTTACTATATATGTCTGGTTAACCCTCGAATGGGCAGCAAGAGCTCTGTAAACTGATCAGATACGTTGCTGCTAAGATCTCCATAATGCTCTATTTTTTCCCTATTTGTGAATCTGTATTAAAAAATCTTGAAAGGAAGAAAAATGTGGCATAAATGTAGCCCCTCCCCCAAGTTAAAATGTTTTGAGTTTGCATCCGGTTCCAAACTTTTCAAAGTAAATATCTGCCTGTCTTAGCATATCATGTTCCCCAGAGTAGCAGCTGATTGCCTCCAGAATATCTGAGCACCTGATTTTGTGAGGGGGACAAGTAGGAATGGAATTTTAACCTCTTTTCGAGAAGTGAGTTGCTTTGAAGTTCAGGTCTGAACTTTTTCAAAGATCAGATATAATGAGATATAGGATTTTGGCTTGGGCTTATATCTAGTAACAAACATAGAAACTAAAATGCATCTGTAAAACAGAACTCAGTTTCAATTAAAGTAACATATACCTTTACTATGAGAGGTGACTTTCTCATTTATAACAGCCAGGTATTTGAAATATTGAGAAATCAATAGAAGATATCAGTGAAATTAGACTGTCTTACTAAACATACTCTATTAATTTTATTTGAAATGATAAGGGATCACATTCATTCCTGATGGTTACTCCACTGAAGTAAACTAGAGAATGAATTTGGCCTTTTCTTCCTGAAATGAAATTCCTTTCATTTCTTTGGCCTGTTTTGTTTTTTTTTTTTTTTTCATAGGAATAACTGTAGCTTTCCATTTTCTGAAGAGTTAATGTTTTGGCAACCAGTATAGGTCTTCAGAGCCAGCCTTTATAAACGTTCAGGTTACTCAGGAGTGAAAAATAAGTAGAGTGTTTAAAGGAGGAAGATACTGGAGAAGGAAACTCAGCTCTAGATGAATCTTACTGAGGGTTTGTTTCCCACAAGGACTGATTCCCAGACCATATGTGCTAATGTTCTAGGAATAATGTTGAATCACCAGCTTTATCTTTACCACTAGGACTAAACATTTTTCCTGGATTTCAGTATTTTCAGAAGAATTTATTTTCTGATGGACTAGCTGTAATCTTAGATTTTTTTTTATGTTAGAAAAATGTTATTCTACTGTGGTTGAAAAAATAGTGTGATTAAAATCACTATTCCAAAGCCATCCTAGGAAAACCAGAATATAAACTATTTCTGACGATAGGTGGGGATAGATATCAGAGGCTCTCCCACTAAGCTAATGTTAACACCTACTTTTCTGTGCACTTCTCTTTTAGAAGCATTTTGACTAGTGGGTTAAAGTTTTCTAGTTTCTTTGTGGTTTAGAGCATGGGACTGGAGGCTTTAATTTGACAATTATGTATCCATTTCCAAAGGGCATTTTGCTAAGTTTTGAAGTTTTCCCCCACTTGGTAATTTAGTGACTGAACTGACATCATTTCTGATTTATAGGTCTGAAGCAAAAGACATCAATAAGAGAACGAGCTATCTTCACTTGACATTTGCAATTTTCTCTTCATCCATGCAAATGGTGGATGGGCTACAGTGCATGGTTCTGTTTAAAATTAACTCCATGGTTTAATATCACGGTGTGGCAATATTATATGTTGTATGTGATATGATGCACAACACATTGAACAAACAACTCAATTGCTTTGTTTTTTGAGATGTTAAAACTGGACTGAGTGAACTTAAAAACATAAGGGTTGTTAATTCATCGAGCAGACTACTTTTCAACAAAGTTTTAGAGGAATTGATCTGAACACACTGCACATTCTTGTACTTCATGACAGTCATTCAAAACATGAGCTGCATTACTTTAAAACTACTAATAAACCAAGGAGATGAGCAATAAAAGTCTCATAAGTTTGTGATTATTGCATGAAAGGCTCAAGCTAGGTATCTATGAGGCACACAACTAATGATTAAACTGCCAATTATCATGCAAACTGCAACCCACACCGTTTGCCAACATAGAATTTACTGGATGAGATGATGTGGCCTGTGTTATGCAGGTGGTCAGATTAGATCATCATAGATGGCCTCTTCTGGTTTTATAATCTGTAAAACATCTCTTTGAATACATAGCTATCCAATACTATCTACTTTGTTGCCTGCCGGTAAGGTCCATTGGTCATTCCCACCTCTTCCTTGTACAAATCCTATCTGATTATTTCTCTGCCTTCCCAAGAAATCATGTAAACTTTTACAAAGAAAGTGGACAAATTAATCTTTGGGTGTGTCTACACAGAAGCAGAGGGGGTGATTCCCAGTGGCAGTGCAGACAGATCCATGGGTTTGTAGTTAGGTGGCTAGCCTGAGCTGGCATGTATGCTATTCTGGCCACATTACTATTTTTAGCATGCAAGCTCCAGCAAAGCTAGCATGTGTCTATCCATGCTGAGAAGCTGGGGACATATCTTAGGTGGTCTCCCACAAATTCACAAAACGCCTCCAGTGTGGAACTACAGCCAATCCCATACTTATTTTGTCTCTCCTCAGATTCATTTTGGAAAACACTCTAGCTGTAACCTGGAAGAAAAACCTTCTAAGACCTCAGGGAAGACTGCCGTATATTTGAGACTCAGAAGATGAGGATGAAGGTGTGTCTGAAAATTTCTGCTCCTTTTAGGTCTGAAGAAAATATGTGTAAGATCAAACAGCAATCAAGAGAACTACAAGGAGGGTAAAGGCAACTGAAATATATCACAAAAAGAGCTGAACAAATAATCCTCTAGAAAAAATGTATTAATTTTTTTTCATCTGTGATTCATGTTCACAATTTGGTCATATACCAAAATACAAGCTGTTATATATTGTGATCCTGCTAAGCTGGGAACCGCAGTACTGCAGCTCCAAAAATATTCTTAAGATTTATTACTCATTGTTATTACTATTGTTATTTCAAGAAAAATACCTGCAAAAGTAGAAAAGAATAGTACACACATTGAGAGTCTAATTTTACTCTGCATGGGAACATGGGGTTCACATTAAAGAATACTGAAGTCAAATATGTACCTCCGAGGGGAAATTTAGTCCCCAAAGAGAAAGAGCTTGTTTATGTATTGAATATATCCCTTTGGCATACATTTGATGTGAAACTGATCACAACCAGGGATGCAAACATTTGCCTGGCTCTACTCATGTGTGCAACATGTAAGTGCTCTGCCTCACACCAACAGGCGCCAAGATACAAAAATGTACAAGACATTTTATAAGCAGGTCCAAATTGCTTTCAGCACAACTGGAGGCCTTCAAAGTAATATTACTTATTTTAATGGTGGCAGCTCTTGATTCTCTGTATTTAGGCAATACTGAAGATACTGGATCAGACTTTGTCCTCAGTTAAACTGGTGTAAAGCTGGAGTAGCACCACTGAATTTGACAAACTGCTGGTGGAATTTACAAGTCAAAGAAACACTCTGCCTTAAACTGTTTATTATCTTGTAATCCCCATTATGCACAGGAACGTCAAAGTTGACATCTGGGAAATTTGAAGCAGGTTGGCAGAGAATAATTTTGTTACAAACAAAAGGACTACTTCAGCCCAGATGAGAAAAACAGTATTCCCAAAGTCTCATTGGCTCTCTGGCTGATAAAAATGGAGTCCAACCATTTGGAATAATTACAACTATGCATGGATGACTGAGCTGAAGTGGGTTGGATTTTGGCAAAGGCATGGTCAAGATGAGAGCATATTTTGACAATGGGCTGGAGAGGGTCAAAAATAAATTTACAGATGAGGAAGATGCAAGAGATTTAGGAAGAAGAGAACATTTCAAGAATAAGGATGACTTCAAAAAAATCCTGTTCCCTGGATTAAAGTAATGGTCTATATAAGGTAGCTGTGACATTAAGAAACGTAGGCTAAAACAAATGACAACCACAGCAAATACATTTATTCTTTAAAACATCTGACATTGGAGACTCATAAAACAGCCAGGATCTCACAGAGTCATGAGAGAGAAACAAATGGGCATAAAAAGATCAGAGTCTGTGTTGAGAGAGAAAGAAATCATGTATTTGGACATTTTTAATAATGAGAGAATTATTTGACTGTGTCAGCATAAAAAGGAACATGGTGCAAACTAATGAATCAGTTTCATTGTACTGCAAAAATGTAATAGTTTTTTATATTTTAAATTATATATTTAAATTTTAAACAGAGGTTATTTCATTGTATGGGGGCACATCTGTATTTCTGTAAGACTGAAATATGTTACCAACCTCCTCCCCCCAAAGAAGTTGAAATTCCATATGGAAAATAAATCAAGAGAGCCTTTTTGAAATAGAAACATGGGACCATCAGAATATTTAAAAGAAAGGAATTGTACCAAGGCTAGACCTTATAGTCCGGGGAATTTAAAATCAAGCTATATTTTACCAGTTAACTTGAGAAAGACGTGTGCAGGCTCCATTGTGATTATGTTCCTGTTGATCTTTTTCTGGTATTGCTCAATTTTAACCACCCTTTTTCTTTGAACATTTCTGACCAAGTTGTTTCCCTCTTCTTTAATTTCAGCCCACAATTTTGGATTAGCTAATATTCTAAACAGCTGATTGGCAACAGTCTTTTCCATTCTCCCCAGGATAGTATAGGCACTAAGATATTCTTTCAGTGTCTTTTTTTCTAAGTTATAATGTATAGGCCAATTCCAACTAATGATTACAAACACAGACGTCTACCTTACATTTTTATAGCTGCCTTTGCAATGTTATTCTTAACAGAAACAAAAGAAAGGACTATGCAGCACTTTAAAGACTAACAAAATGGTTTATTAGGTGATGAACTTTCGTGGGCCAGACCCATTTCTACATCTCTATTACTTCTTAACAGAGTGACCATCTCATGCAACATTTCGAATTACTTTTCACCTGTGCTTTTCTGAGTGCTAGACTGTTTTCCAATATGTGCACACCACAAGTAGACTGTATTCACTGTTGGCTGAAAAACAGTTTCCTTTAATATAATAATCACCATAAAGTTGTGGTCCTTACTGTCTATCCTAACTGTACTCTTTGGCACATTGTGTTTATTATAGGGACTTCCTTGGCCAGTACTTTAATCCAGTCAAAACATTTTGGATTTGCAGAGTCTGCTCCACCCTGTGTGTTTGCAGCTCATTTTCCACAATGTTTGAATCATCAGAAAATATAACCACCTGTGAAGTTATATTTCTTCTAGGTTGTAGAAGTGAAAAATACTAGGGGTATAGTGTTATACTGAGTTATGTCATCTTTTTTTTTTTAAATCAACAATTAAAGGGTCTCATTCCGATCCTGTAACATGCTCAGCACTTCTTAAGAGGTACAAAGCATCCCTCACTTTGGGAAATTTAAGAGTGCTCAGGGTCAAATTGTGAAAAGTGGATACTCAAAGTGAGGCACTTATGAATACAGAATTGCCATACAAGAGTAGATCCAATGATGCTTGTGATTAGTATCCCCTCTTAGGGTACGTCTACACTTGCTCCCTAGTTCGAACTACGGATGCAAATGTAGGCGACCGAAATTGCTAATGAAGAGGGGATTTAAATATCCCTCGCTTCATTAGCATGATCTCACCGGCGCATTACTCCGCTCAACAGCTGTTTTGAAAGTGAAAGTGTGCGCCGGGACGCGTTAGTTTGAACCAAACCTCTTGGTTCAAACTAACATTACTCCTCAGTTAGTGTAACTAACACATCCCGGTGCGCACTTTCACTTTCGAAACAGCTGTTGAGCGGAGTAACGCTAATGAAGCGTGGGATATTTAAATCCCCGCTTCATTAGCAATTTCGGTCACCTACATTTGCATCCCTAGTTCGAACTAGAGAGCAAGTGTAGACGTACCCCTAGAGAATAACTATACTATAAAGTTTACAGTGGTGCACCTGCACTGATACTAACTGTACTGCTGTAAGCTCTTTAATGTAGCCGCTAACATGGATGGGAGAGAACTCTCCCCTCAGCCTAACTCCTGCAGCTTTCATGAGTAACAGAAACTATGTCAGTAAGAGAAGTTTTCCCTCTGACATAGCACTGTCAACAGAGGTGCTTATGTCTGTGCAGATGCGATAAACCGACTAATTGTGGATCAGTCACTGCACCGTCAATCCACAGCATAGTGAAGACAAGCCCTTAGATGCACTATCACCACATTTTTCTTTTTTTTTTATTTGCAGTGTAGACGTACCCTTAGAATGCCCCCTTCTCCTGGCAGCCCAGAATCACCATGCTGGTTGGCCCTACACTGCACAACACTGACCACAGTATTACATATTTGAGCATCAGTGGGTCACGTGAATGAATACTTAGACTTTGTTAGACAGTCATTAAAAGTTAATCAGTAATGAACATTAATATGAATATTAATATTTTTCTTGAGCTACTCAATATTTAGACTTGAATTCATGACAATATCAATTAAACATAAAGGCTACATTTTGTTCTCACATTACCAAAATAGTTCTAGTTCCTGGATGACAGCTGGTAAGGACATAAGGCACTGATATGGCTAAACCCATTCCCAGGCAAAACAAAGGGGTTGACTTCCTGGTTTTGGTCCTACCTCAACTGATGTCAATGGCAAATCTCCTAATGACCTCAATGGGATCAGGAATGGATCCTTTATCTAAACCGCCCCCCCCACACTCTGATGTTGTAATCTGATGTTTTCTTAGCTGTTCACACATTTAATTTGGAGAAGGTCCTGTGAAAACAGAGCCCCTTGAAGACAGGAGGCTGTAACCGGGCTTTAATGAATATCAGTGAATTAAACTGCTACAGCTGTGGTGGCAGTTAACTCTTCTATGCAGCAACGAATATATCTTGCCAAAGACTGAATAAAAGAGGCCATGGTAGGTAACTATATATCAATTCCATCTTGACTGTGTTAATTGAATTGGGGATGAAAGAAAAGAGCCGATTACAAGACAACTCATATTTTCATTTCATTTCAGTTTAGCAAGACCAACTTCCTTCTGATGTGACCTTTACAGTGGTGAAATTCTGCTTCCTACATGTTTTTCCATGTCAGACTATGCATCTGTCCTGTATTAAAAATAACACCATATAGTCCAAGCAGCTTGCTCAGGAAAGGGTTCAATGAAGAGTTGAGATTTCAACAACACACGTGTGTATGTGTGCACTTACCCACCCACCCATCCTTTTCCCTGAATACATCATCTTCTGCAAAATAGTATGAAAAGGTGTCATATTTTAGCTTTGTTTATGCAGGAAAATAACTCTCTTATTGTCAGAAACTAGATTGTTCCTGCTTCAGATTGGGGTTATGAGGATTATTTCACTGAAGGCTGCAAAACCCTTCAAGACCCTTGTAGGAAAGAGTGTTAGAAATCTAAAAAAGCAGAATACTTACTATGAGATTAAGCCATTGTTTGTGAAATAACCAAGGTGATCTAGAAGTATAACATTACTAAATGGGGGAGGGGGTTGTATTTGTTTAACAGAGTGATATGTATCAGCACTAGCTTTAATGACTCCGCTTGCTTCAGGTGTTTTCATGGAATGGAATGATGGGCTAGAACTGCTAGACTATCCTTCAGTGAAACCAAGTCATGCATGCATACAGTGGACAGTTTTAGAAACTCTCAAAAGTAGATAATTTTGACTACTGTACTGTTATGGGTTGGTGTGGCAGCATGGGGTACAGAAATGCTGCTGGAAATAAAAAGAGACAGACATTACTAAAGTGGGCAAAAGAGACAGGAATTTGCTTAAGCAATCCGGATATGATTATGTCTGTATGGGTTTCATCTAACTGACAACTGAAATCCAAACCAGTGGTTTTTTATTTTTTTTTGTGATTCAGAAATGTTTGGCTTATTTTTCATTTTCATACACCTCTGCTCTGCCAGCAATGAAAATGGAAATGACAAAATATGGCTGGAAGGAAGCTGTTCTAAAGTGAATCCCAATCCAACCAGACTCAAGAAGTATAGTTTTTCACATACTTCTATGTGAAAAATTGTTCTTGACAGATTTCCTGCTCAGTTTTGTAGAGCCAAGAGATACAGATGGCTCAGATAAGGTTTGAGTAAGCATCCAAATGTTGGTGTTATTATCTGAACTGATTTTTTGAACCTTCTGTGGTATACTCTTCCCTTCACATATATGAACTATTTCAGTTTGATATCAAGGGGAGTTGTAGGCTAGTACTGAGAAGATGCTGGTACATATTAACCTTCATTTCTTTATATGTAGTCATAATCTCTATCCTCCCTCCCACAGAAGCATCATTTATTGAGTCAGAAAAAGGTTCTATTCAACTTTAGGTTTACCACCACTCTCGATGGAGAATTTTCACAACCCACCTGCATTATTCCTGTTTCACTGACTAGTACCTTATTGGGAAGAGTTCACTTATTGTTGTGTTGCCTGAGATTACAAGTTACCTCCTGTTTGACAACAAACAATAAAAATCTTATATCTAAGTCTGAAGATAATTATGAACATGAAATGAAAATATTGTATACAAGGTTCAAGCAGATGGAAAGCAACTTGAGACTTTCAGTAACAAATTCTAGAATCACTAGATATGCTGCTAATTCAGGGAAAGCACTTATAGTCTTAAATGGAGAAAATTCAGTTTTAATATGGAGGAAAAATAAGCTTTCTTTACACTTCTTTTGGTTCCTCTTTCACCTTGTTTTTACCCTAATGGAACTTTACTTAATTCGGTGGAGTTAGTCTGGTTGACACAAACCTAGGCAAAAAAAGAATCAGTCTCAACATCTCAATAAAAAAGTATGAAATTCAAATTTATGCGAATATTTCTACTTAGAAAAGCTTGAAAGATGTGGACATGATTGAGCAATTTGACCTTACAGAAGATCTATGCCAGTGCTTGAACGTAGAAAAGTCTGAGAAATGTGGACATGATGGAATAATTGATCATGCTGAAGAGGGGATGAGACCCCAGGAATTTATTCTGGACTTGGGCCTTCCCTGAGCTCTTTTCAGGGCTCTTGCAGGCTGGACCACTGGCAACTATGGTGGCAAAAAGAAGAAGAGAAGACAGGAGGTTAGCAGAAAAAGAAACCAACTGTCCCAAATTCCTGTTTCCTGAGGAGCGGCAAACCGGAGGGTTGGTTCCCCTTCCTCCTAATCTGTTGTGTGTTTTTTTTCCCCTCGCCTCTTCATACAATACTCAGGAATCTAGTCTGCATCACAGGGCAGGCTCATTGTTTCAGCAGCCTGAATGGGAGTTAATAATTCAGGAACAGGGGGAATGGTCCTAAAGAATTTAGGAGAAAAGTGCCCTGCTTCAATTCCTATCAGTTTTTAAAATTCTTGAGGGTATTCCCTCTTCCTCACTTCAATGGTTTCATCCCCAGCACAGAGCAGCAGCATCTATTTCCCCTGTCCATGTAGGCAGACAGATTGAAAAATTAGAGTTACTGCACAGAGTGTAAAATGTCAAGCCAGAGAAAAGTAGATATAAACCAGGGAATATTTCCGCCAAATGTTTGCAGAATATAAGTGGAATATGACATGTGTCTGGTGATGTTATGCTTTTCACTGTGTATAGCCTTTTAGTTGATAATAAAAGAATACCACCATGAAGAAGACTTATCTCATTCTGAGGGGGGGAGAAAGCTTAATTCTGCTGCACCCTGCTCATGAGAAAAATAGATGACTGTGCAGGAATTGTTTGGTGTAAAAACAATGCAATAACGAACAAGATGAATAGTCCATTGTAATTTGGTGGAAGTGTTCGTATCTGTACCAACCACTCCACTTGAAAGCCCTGCTCTAGCTTCCTACCTTAAAATAAACCTGAAATTGATGTGCTTACTGTGTAGAAGTTCAAAAATGTTTGTTGTTATACACTAGTCAGTCTCTGATTCCTGACATTTTTCAGAGTCAGATAATAACAAGTTTAAAAGTGAGTTAAAATTCTTTGCGTCTTTTTTCAGGTATTTAATGAAACATTTTCTAGACATTTATATGATATTGTTTGGTTGGTGATGGCCATTAAAATATGTATTTATGGAATTTTATTGTGCTATTTTGAATAAATAAAACATTAGGCACAATTTTAGTACTCAAATATTCCTGTGCAATTCACCATGGTTCTTACGGTTGGCCCAAAGGCCAAAAATATTGCCTTTTCAAACTGACTAGCTCGTTCTTAAAATCAAAGTTAATCTGTTTAGAACTAGTGCATGAAAGGATGTAAACAAAAGCATTTCTGTTTGCCTTTCTTTTGAAGTTCAGTCTTTTGGAAATGTTTGCAATCACATTTGTTTCAAGGTAGAGTGATGAAAAGCAGAAGTGCACTAGAAGCAGTGAAAAAGATCTGCTGACCTGCAACCAGTCAAATTTGCAGAAGTATTTAGAGAGAGAACTTCACAGGTCAGGAGTACTACTTAAAAAAACATCAATTAAAGTGTCAGGAAACATCAATTTATCAAATGACAAGCTCTGTATAGAGCACCTGTCATTTATGAATGCTTAAGCATTCATATATGTGTAGCATTTTACTTCAAACCAAAGTCTAATGGATTTTTAAAATTCATACATTTTAGTAACAAATCTTTGTGTGTGACTGATCGATGTAGAGTTCAGTTCAGAAATAGATGATAGGAAATTACTGTCTATTATTCTGGAGCTAATTTATTCAAGTTCTTACAGATCATAATTTGAGACTATGTAGTGCCTTAAATCACTTTTGAAAATGGGATTAAGTTTCCTAAATAATTTAGACATATCTTACAATTATTAAAGCTTTATACTTAGTTTTATTATTAATTTAAAATCTATAGAAATAAACTCTTATTCCATAGATAAGATTCTAGTGGCTAACTCTAATTCTGGCCCCCATTGAGAAACTTGTATAAACATTGTCTACTTGCGTTTACATAGGGGTGATGTGTTACTTTTTTATTGGTACTTTAGAGTCTCTGTTCTTAGCTGGTATATGTGTAATGCTTGATGTACAATAGTGTATAGCAATTCATTGACTTCCATGTTACTCAAGGAGGGGCTCCTGGGCAGCTCATTGGCTGTTCACCCCCAACCCTTTTTGTTCCAGCCTAATCACAGCTGGCACATAGCACAACTGACTAGCAGGTAACATGCACAATGGCTGCCTTGCACAGAGATACTAAAAGAAAAGAGAAGGGTACAGAGGGCTATATGGACACTCTGTAAAGTGGATAAGCCATAAGCCATGCTTAATGTAGGTATTATATTGCGCTTCACTTTTGATACAGAACTGAGCACTGTCATGAAGGTTTGAGATCAAATGAGGCATTCTAGAAAGGTGATGCTCCACTAATATGTAAATAAGATGTGAAATTTGTATACATGAATTAGGAACCTGAGTTCTAGACAATATGGGGGTACATTTAGGCATTTTTTTAGCAAATAGAAAATTTCCTGTAAAATGCATTTTTTAAATTCTGAAACTATCCATCAATTTGGGTTATCATTTCTGCCAATATTTTTTACCCCAGAAATGTCAAAAGAGTTAATTTTAGTGTTTTAGAAGTAAATTATGTTGGCATTTCTTTTAGGATTGACATCTGAAATGTGTTCTTAGATCAAAATTTTTTTTGTGTAATGTGGTAAGGAAAAAAACAAATCAGTTTTGGTTCAAAACAACCCCTCCAGATTTTTCAGTCCCCCATGCCTCCTGCAAAAATGTCAGGCATTTGCTCCTTAGGCTTAGGATTCTAAATCAATAAGATGCTTCTGAAAAATTTGCCTCAGCATCTAAAGCAGAACAGATACTCTACCTTTCAAAAATATTTTCAACATCTGAACTCCTGCATGCAAAGCAGAGTCTAGTGGGTCAAATATAAGGTGGAGAGGCAAAAACACTTGACTATTAATCTTAACTCTGCCATTGGCTGTTTTGTTTCTGTAGCCTTGGATAAGTTTCACTGCCTCAGTTTCTTCACATATAAAATGGGAGTCTCAATACCCCTCTTACAGCAATGTGGTGAGGACTGCTTAGTTAACATTTACACATTACTTTGAAAAAAATTGACAACCATATGTTTGTTTCTGCTGGATATCTGAAGGCAATTTAAACTCAATCTCAAAGGATATAGAAGTGTATACAAATGATTCACTTCTCACAGTGTTTAGAATAAATGTCAAAGACTTTACATTTCACAGATCCTGAGGACTGATGTTTTTATTATTCTAGGCATTTGTAAACGGTTTATCACTGTAGCATCTTGATTTGTCTCAAGCTTTGTTATTAAATATTAATCATTGGGTTCAATTCATGTTGTGGAAAAAGATATAAAATCAAACCAGGACCTTATAACGGAAAAAGAGTTTAAAAACTACTGAAAGACTCAGTTAAAAATGGCAGACTTTGGTTTTAGTCTTTAGTATTTAATATTTTCTTTATTAGATAAATATACGGGATTTTATGTTGTCTAATACATTTAAACAATAATAGATATGGCTAAAGGGTCAGATTTTGCTTTAATTTATCCTGTGTAAACCCAGTGAGATCAATATTGTCTGATACTTCACATTTCCACTGTAGTGAGAAGAGATGACATCCATGGAGTTACATTGGTGCAAAAGGTCCACTCTATCACCAATTCCACTTTAAGCTCACATTGGAATCCATGGGGTTACACAGGTGTTAGAGAGAACAGTGTTCTATGATATATCTGTTGTGATGTGGACAGACCAGAGTCAATTCATCTGTGTGTGACTAGAGATGAAAGGAGATATTAATTGTACTGTTTGTGTCTATCTGTATCCTGTTTACTGTTGCATTTCATTAACATTATGCATGCCTGGTAATTAAACAACTCTAGATCAAAATGTGTGAATATAAATATGAATTCAGGTGTTAGAACTTCTTGAAAACTAATGTAATGCTACTTATATTATTTTCACGTATCTATTCCTATTTTAACCTAATGACAGGCATTTACATTATGTCAGCGGTTCCCAACCTTTTCGATCATATGGGCCCCTTTTCAATCTATTAAAATTTCACCGACCGCCCATTCACTGGGGGAGGAAAAAAAAGAAAAGTAAGGATTGGGCCCACCATGATTTTTAAACTTATTTTTAAACTTTCCACGGACCGTCTGCAATACTGTCATGGACCACCAGAGTTCCACGGATCACAGGTTGGGAACCATTGCATTATGTATATCCCTGTGACTAAATAACTCACTGAATGCAAATGAAGCAAAGTGCTAACTTCAAAGCAAGGGCCATTATATTCAATAATGAGAATTCACAGGCTCAATCTGCATTTCCTACTCACCATCAAAGGGAAACCTTATGTGGATAAAGACGTTGTTCAGATGTATTCTGCAGAAGGTACAAATACTAATTCTCCTGTATATCTGGACTGTTTGGGTTCTAACATGGTAGAATAACTGAACAAGAGGATGGAAATCCCCAGAATTATTCTAGGCAGCTCTGAAAAGATTTTTGGGAAACTCAGGGTGCATCTACACTGCAGGGCTTAACTCAAAATAAGCTAAGCAAATTGAGCTATGTCAATTGCGTATCTTATTTCAAAATAGCTTATTTAGAAATAGAGAGCATCTACACATCACTTATTTTGAAATAGCGAAATATTCTGAAATAGTGCTGTTTCTCCAACTTCCCTTGCTTCTCGTACAATGAGGGTTACAGGAGTCAGAGTAAGAAGTCCTCAGGCTTGACAGTATTTTGACACTATTTCAAAATAACTGTCTGCTGTGTAGATGTGGACTAAGTTATTCTGGAATAGCACTTTTTATTTTGAAATAGTGTTGGAGTGTATACGTGCCCTCTGAGATTACTGAAAAAACTGAAAAACAACGAATGATCTGCTCTCATTTGGACTTACAAACTTTGACTCACCTGTTAATGTGTTTTACCTGTTTTAACCTCTCAATAGCTCGTTTCATTTTCTTAGCTAATAAATCTTTAGTAAGTTTAGAGAATTGGCTGCTAGTGTTGTCTCTGGTGTGAGATCTGGTGCTTCTGTTGATCTAGTGTAAGTGGCTCGAAAACCCTGATGTGGTGTGATTTTTGGTTTTAATAACCTTTTATCACACAGTTCAGTTTGTCCGAGTGGCAAGATAGACTGGAGAGACTAAGGTGACTTCCTGTGACTCCAGCGTAAGACTGGTATAGTGATCAAGGAGTTTACATTTGTTATGGGCTAGACCGTACCACCAGTTTGGGGTGTCTGCCCTATTTTCTGACAGTCTGACCTAAGGTTGGTACTCACAGTTGTGAACTATTCCAGAGACCATGGCACCTATAACCTGAATCTAACCTATTTAATTTACTAATTAAGGGTCAAAGATATATGCTCTGATCTATCTTTTGCTCTGTAGTAATGGATAATTGACAAGAATAATTGTTTATTTTAATATTTTACGATAAATGATTTTTTCATACAACTGCTCAGCTAGACATATATTTTAGCAGAAATGGATAACAAACTCCTCGAAACACTTTTAAATCAAACCTGGAGGATTCTACATTTTTGGGATTTTCTGTTACATCCCTGAAGTGAAACGGACAATAGGTACATTTTACTTTGACAAATTAAGAAGGCATTATTTTGATGGAAGATTCTTATTCAATAGCCATTGAAGTGTAACTATTTATTTACATAAGAGCTGGGGAAATCGAGCTAATTTTCCAATAACTGAAATGCAATTTTTTTGGTTAACCTTATAGCGTATCCCAGTATATGCAAAATAATTATTACTGCATATGGATTTCCTTTATCCTATAGTCACAGGAGTTACCCTTAAAAACTTGAATTGGATAATGAAATAATTTTACCTCATTATTTACACACCTATTGCATAAGGGGAAACTCGCGAATTTTGAAGAGTATCCACTGTAGATTCATATATTCTAAGGCTAGAAGAAACCACTATGATCATCTAGACTGAACACTGTCATAACACAGGCTATGGAATTCTTTATCACTGGGAAATCTTTATCACTAGGAAGTTTTATTTTTCAAATAAGACTGAGATTAAAGGGAATGTATGTGGCACTTACAGCCCATTAAACCTTGTCTAGAGTATCAACATTTCATTTAGTAATGGGCTTGTGAGAGCTAGCTGAACCATTCTTGAACATGGTTTGTCCTTGTCTACATAAACAGTTAAACTATATTCAGCATTTGTTCAGCTGTTGACATTGTGGCAATTATCACAGGAATGGGTCCATTTGGTAGTGGAGGCCTTAGTTCTGTTTGACCCTTTGTAACAGCTTATGAATTAGGTGCTCAAAAAGTAAACAAGTGGCAGGCATTTAGAGGACCTGACTAACAATGGTTTGTGTTTAGCTGATTTCTACCAAGGAAACTTGTTGTGTATGCTAATGTTTTGAGCCAGAGAGATCAGAAACCTATCTTTACTGGTCAAATATGAATGGATTGGTCATAAAGTTAGGAAACCACTAATGCTTGGCTTGAACAGACTTCCCATTATCCATCTTTAAAAAGGGAATAACAACATCTACCTCATGGATTATAGTGTGAGTTAATTGGTTAGTTTGGAAAGTTGCTACAGGAGTGAAAGTGAGAACAATGCCACCTCAGTACTGTCCATGCTCTATAGTCAGTCAAGGAGTTGGGTATTTATAATTGGTTAGCATAAGTGATTGTTTGCCTAGGGCAATCCTGCTTCTAGTGCTTCATGTTACCGTGTTTACTTTATCATAGTTTACGCCTACAGTACAAATGACAAATCAGTGAGTGAGCAGTGTAAAAGCCACTTGCAGGTACCTTTTATATGTTGTGTGCACATACATAATCAATCATTTTATGTGAACGGAGGAAATCACACAGAGAAGGTGCAGAGGCAGAAACAGGAAATGGAACATTTAAAGGTCTTTGTTGTGCTAGAGCAGGGAGGGAGGTCAATATTGCAGGAGAAGGATTACTATATTAATAACTCAGGAAACAGTAAATAAATAAAATGTGAGACAGCTAATCTATGGTTAAGTGCCAGGGCTTGAATCCAGGTTTGGAGGCTAACACAGGAAGCTTCACAACATGCAGTGTTTTATGCAACAAACGTTTAATCTGAATCTTACTGTTTGTCAGTGATGCATGAGAGGCCAAAATGCTAATAGTATATACAATTTCAGAAGCAGAGAAGGACTAGCATCTCAGCTGAGCTAAGTCAGCATAGTTCCAGTGACTTAAATAAATCTATATCACTTTTACATCAGTTGAGGACCTGGCCCAAGATGTACAGAAGAATTATTGCTTGGGAAAGTTGGGCTTTTGGGAGGGGAAGCAGAATTTCATTTAGAAGTTTCAGTGCTTATCTTTCAGATATCGTAACCAAAAAAAATCTGCTTCAGGGAGAATCATATTTTTGCTGGCAGTGGCTTTGATTCTTAAATTAACATTATTGCATGGACATTTGTGGTTAATTAGCCAAAACTAGCATCAGATATCTTATTAAGGTCAGTAGTAAAGATATACCAGAGAAAGATTTAGTACATGCAGTGAGGCAAAGAGTTATAAATGCCTACTATAACAGCTCAGAAGACTACATATACCACACACCAGTATCTACAGGCAATGCCATTTTAGTGAAACTCTTTGAGATGAACACCAAACGCAGAAAAAATCTGTTATATACAACCCCCACATAACCACCAAGGAGAATGAATGTCAGCTGTAGGCATTCATTTTTGAAAGCTACCTGCAGATATAATTTACCCCTTTTAAAGTAATAGCTCACAAAGGAATAAGCTCCTTTAAAAAGAGAAGCAATTTTATATCACATGTTCCCATTTAACAGGTCTCAGATGTATTTTATACATTGTTTTTGGATCATGGTTTAAGACTTTTTAGGCCAAATGGGTCCTATGTAATTTTGTAGTGTCCAGCTGGCTGGCCACATTTTAAATCTTTCACTAATATCCATTTTCACAACATGGAAAATGGTACTTCAATTTGTTTGTAGACTGTCAAATGAGCTCTAATACTGAGTCTGAGAGGGCTCTTTCAGCTATTGTTTTATTTTGGAGTAGACAGCTGCAGTCACTAGAGCATTAAGACAATAACTATGTTCCTGAAAATACAGAGTCCTGTGATAAATCTGAAAGGTATAAAAGACAACCAGAGGCCAAAATGGCTCCACTGGGATAAAAATAAGTATGTTTAAGCAATAATACCTTTAAAATGCTCTCAGACTAAATGAGATTAAAATGAGAAGTAAATATATTAGATTTTGGAGACTCAAGTTTTATCTGAATTTTTGGATATTTCAGAATGTTTTGATAGAATTAAATACGTTAATTAAATCACAAGCTGAAGAACTGTCTGTGCCCTTTTTAAGATGTCATCTGATCTCTTTATTTATTTTTATAGAAAAAGCAAAAAAGACCCAACCCTTTTCTTACTCAATCAAACTCACTTTGGGACCAAATTACTCTCAGAGCTACCTCAGCATCACCCTTCCAGGTGGGGTTGGTCTAATCAGTTATAAAATACTAGAAGACTTACTGGGCATTTCCTGGGTCCTTCAGGGCAGGGGGCTGGCAGTGTGTGTATGCAGAAATCAGGGCAGGGTCTTGAAGTTGTAGGGGGCAGGGCAGGAGACTGGAGGTGTGTGGGTGCAAGAGTGAACTTAGGGGGGTGAGGAGGGGCTCAGGGCAGGAGGTTCCATTTGGTGGGGCTTTCTTTGCCCTCCCCCAGCTGACAAAGCCTTTTCCCCCCTCCCCCAGCCTCCATGACCAGCAGAGGCTTTCTCTTCCCCCTTCTCATCTGCCCTGGCCAGCACAGGCCCTCTGTCTCCCCCCTCCCCCGCCCAGGGAGGGGTTTGGGGCAGAGAGGCTACTTACCAGGTCTGGTAGCAAGCAAGATGGCAGAACCTCAGCCATGCTAGTCACTCTCTTGGTGGTGCAGCTGCCCCCAGTGGTCTCTCTGTAGTATAGCTCTTCTCTGCAGAATTGCTGCCCCAGTGGTCACTCTCTGTATAGTGTCCCACATCTCTGTGCTCCTCCCTTTCAATGTTAAGGGAAACAGTCCCCTTCCCAGCACTTCCCATTTTCCTGGCACAATCAAACCTTGACCTTGCTTTAAGTCAGGGATCTCGAGAGATCTTCAAGTCCAGTCCCCTGCCCTCATGACAGGACCAAACACTGTCTACATCATTTCTGATAGATATCTATCCAACCTGCTCTTAAATATCTCCAGTGATGGAGATTCCACAATTTCCCTAGGCAATTTATTCCAGTGCTTAACCGCCCTGACAGTTAGGAACTTTTTCCTAGTGTCCAATCTAAACCTCCCTTGCTGAAATTGAAGCTCATTGCTTCTTGTCCTTTCATCAGAGGCCAAGGAGAACAATTTTTCTCCCTCCTCCTTATAACACCCTTTTAGATACTTGAAAACTGCTATCATGTCCCCTCTTAGTCTTCTCTTTTCTAAACTAAACAAGCCCAATTCTTTTAGTCTACCCTCATAGCTCATGTTTTCTAGACCTTTAATCATTTTTGTTGTACTTCTGTGGACTTCTCCAATTTTTCCACCACTTCCTTGAAATGTGGTGCCCAGATCAGGACACAGTCCTCCAACTGAGGCCTAATCAGCGCAAAATAGAGCGGAAGAATGACTTCTTGTGTCTTGCTCATAACACTCCTGTTAATGCATCCCAGAATCACGTTTGCTTTTTTTTCAACAGTGTAACACTGTAGACTCATATTTCGCTTGTGGTCCACTATGATCCCTTTCTGCAGTACTCCTTTCTATACAGTCACTTCCCATTCTGTATGTGTGAAACTGATTGTTTCTTTCTATGTGGAGTACTTTGCATTTGTCCTTATTAAACTTCATTCTGTTTACCTCAGACCATTTCTCTAGTTTGTCCAGATCATTTTGAATTTTGACCCTATCCTCCAAAGCACTTGCAACTCCTCCCAGCTTGGTATCATCTGCAAAGTTAATAATCATACTCTCTATGCCATCATCTAAATCACTGATAAAGATATTATACAGAACCGGTCCCAAAACAGACCCGTGCAAAACCCCACTTGTTATGCCCTTCCAGCTCTCTGAGAATGGTTATCCAGACAGTTATGCACCTTATAGTAGTCAGAAAATTGGAAATACTTTATGAGAATTTAAGCCCTGCATTCAGATCTAGAATGAAGAGTGATGCTCCAAGCTAACTAGCAGTTTATTTGCTTTAATGGTGAATATTTCACTTCAGCCCCATGCATTTGCCTCACCTTTGTTTTAAAAAAACCACAAAAAACAAAAAAATGACTATTTAGGAAATCAGGGATCAGTCCCAATTCCAGGATTCCAATAAATCACCACGGGACCTGTAGCTTGGTCACACAGAGTGCTGATCACTCTCAGTTTCCATTGACTATAGGAAGAAACCTTGAGAAAATATTTTCCATTGGGTGAATTAATAATCTGGATTATTATTATATATTGGTTTATTATTTATAAAACTATATATTTAATGTATACAGACTTTGAAAATACTAGCATCAGTTAGCATAAGGAATATAGAGCATCTGTAGTGCAAAATATAAAATAGAAACTATAAAATTAGATAGAAAATGCACTGTTAAAATAAAGTTTATGAATAGTATATGTTTAAAGGTATATTTTCGTTCTAAAGCTAACTACACATTGAGTATTTTTCTAATGGGTAAATTGTGATCTTTTTATAACATTAAGGTTTTAGAGCTTTTATAAAAAGTTCCTTTATAAGTACCATTTTTCACAGTTAATCATAGGGAATGTCTCATGGTACAGTACAATTACAACTAACTGATCTAATATTACTGTTGTTATCCCCCAGTTACTGAATGACATGTTCAGGATCACATAGTCAATCAGTAGTAGAGTCAGGAAAAGAGCCAAGGTTTCCTGACTCCAGAGTCCCCAGTTTTAGCTATTATTCCCAGAAAAAAAATTATGTTAAAATGGAATTAACGTTGAGAGTACTCATCAGTTAATTAAGAGTCAAAAGCATTTTAAGGACATTGTAAATATCTTGAAACCAAGCATTACAAATTCTGGAAATTCAGAGCTAAGATTAAAGTTAAAAGAAACTCAAACATCTCAATTTATGGAAACACAAATTCAAGGCACTGAACAACCTTAACTCTGACCCTTAGTGGCACCATGAGAAAAATTATGAAAATAACCTGTGTCTTTAAAAACCAGTTTTATATAATCTGGGCCTGTAAGTATGGATTAAGCATAACTGTAGAATTATTGTATAGAATCACTATAGCACAGAGTTAATGATCACTGTGTCAGAGTGATTGGATTTTACTTCAGAGAGCTGTGAGAGTATCTACTCATGCTAAGTTTTCTTCTTTCTGTCTAAGCATAGTATTGGTTAAAATATCATGGTAGAATTCTTAGACTTGGTTGGTGAAGACTCTGAGGAAACAAAAATAGAATATATAATTATTTATTGATTTTGTTTGTTTAGAATATAAAGTCTCCTGATGCTCTCATGCAAAATATTCATTAATTGATTAAATCTACTTATACTCCTTACACAAAGCCTGAGTAAACACCCTTTATCTAGAGAAATAAGCAGGGCACAAATCCCTGTGCAGTCCTACTGGAACTATGTAAGATCCAGTGGATTCACTGGCTTCTGCATCAACTAGTTCTTGTCATGACCCCAAGGCACACATCTGCACTGGCCATTGGGAGCTGGCATCGAGTCCACCTCCCCCATGTGTTGATGGCTGCCTGTATGAATTCTCCACCAGTGCTCACCACTCCCAGTAGGGATTTGTGTGTGCATGCAATTACGTGTTTGCTTCTCTACAGGTGTATTTTGTGTGCACTAATTAGGCATCTATTCCTGAAAATATGAATGACTCCAAGGTCATAAATTCATTTTGGACTAGTAACCCAGTCAGAGCAGTCCTGTCCATAGAGTAGCTCGGGGCAGCTGCACTGAGTCCTGCATTTTGGGGGCCCTTGCACTTCAGGGGAATATGGAAGTGTGATGCTGAAGGTGGTCTGGGGGATTAATGGGGAGCCTGGAATGGGCCCATCCCTACTCTAATTGGCGGTAGGAGGAGGTGGAGCAACTTGGCCCCATCCTGCTCCACTCCACTGGCTTCAAGCATTGCTTGGTGAATGAGGTTTGAGAGAGTGGAGTGGAGGTCTGGAGGGGCAAAAGGGGGACAGGAAGAGGCAGGGCAGGGATGGGGTCTGTGGCAGAGGTGAGTTGTCCCGGGCCCTGCACCCCACTAGGGAGGGGCCTGAACCAGTACAACAAATGCTCTGTTATACAGCACTCAGTTAACCAAAAACCTCAATTAATTGGCATTTCTGATCTCCCAATACAAATCTTCAACCTAGCAACCAGAATTGTGTACTGCCCATCACGTTATGCAATTGTATATTCTGCATGCTACTTTTAGGCAAAAGAGGCAGAAGACACACAAACAATATCAGATATTTATTCAAAAAGCATTTTCCAGGGTGTATCACTCACAGGGTCATTACAGATTGAGCCCAATCTCACCTTTTACATCTAACATGATAATTGTTGATAATGATGATCCTGAGGCACTGCAAGTTCCTGATGTGCATTCTGAATCCCAAAAATTAAATGATGTTCAGTTTTAGTGTTAAGTATATTTCTAGTGAGCTGGGTGTATGCCAGGTGTGACCCTCAGTGATCTGTAGTGAAATAAGATAACCTGCTACAGGTTTCACCTCAGTAAACCAGAACTCTCTGGTCTGGCAAGGACCACGGATGTTCCAAGATCAGAAAGTCCCGGTGTGCTGTAGGGGGTGGGAGGGCTGGGAGCCCGGCATGATGCAGCAGGGGGTGATGTATGGCTCAGCTGGGCTGTGGGAGGGGGTGAGGGGAAGCTGGCACATAGCTCAGCTGGGTTGAGGGGGGAGCCAGGCAGCTTGGTAGGTGGAGAAGGGTGGGGGAACAGCAGCAAGGGTCCAGAAATGACCTCTCCTGTTCCAGCAAAATCCCTCATCTGGGAAGGTCCTGAGGGTGCCAGACCAGGGAAGTCTAAGCTGTGTATAGAAAACTTTACCTCTATACATCTAAGTGTTTCAAGAAACCAATCAGTTTGCAGTGCAGTACTACTACTGGACTGGTGAGTACCTGCATACTATTTTATATTTTATTCATTGTGTTATATTCTAATTCTTTGAAAATTGGTATTCCATTGGTAAAGTATAACTCTCTCAGTTGACCAGAATATTCAATTAACTGGTACCTCCCATTCCCCCAATGTGCCAGATAACAGAACATTTACTGTATTAGCATTCTGCACTGTCATGTGCAAGGCCATGACTGACCTCAGTCTTCGTCTCTTGATCTTCAGTGCACTGGACTAATCTGGACAAAATGCTTTCATGGAAGTGAGATTCATGTCCCTCAAAAATAACCCTTTGAATGGGATCTGGCATTTATTGGTGAATGAAGGGAAGATGTAGAAGGATCCTGAGGGCTTCATCAGGTATGGAGAAGATCCCATGTTTCCTGACAAAAGCCATAATGTACCTTATTCTATCATATTTCAGATTTTTACAGATAAAGTTTTAATCTGCTTAAATGTAGTATAAGTGAATCCCTGATATAAAGAATAATACATACATGGTGTGTTTGAAAATGTAGCCAAGGGAAACAGACTCTCTTTCAGTGAGCCGAAATCATTTAATCTCTGTGGCTTTTCCATGAAATGCTGTCCAGACATTGGCTGTTTAGGAATTGTTGTCTTCAAGTTTTCATGGGATTCACGGAGGTTTATTTGTTGGATCAGAATTCACTTATGGGCCTTTGTGATGTAAATGGAATGTTAGTGTTCTGGCAATGGCATCCTATACATTATCTGCAGACATTTCCTAAGGCTCCCCTAAAGGAGCCAATTTCTACTGTGTGCCATACAAGAACAATCTGTTCAGGCTCTGGGAACACCCTATTTGTGCCACTAGATTTCTGGCTTTCACTGTAACCGTGTTCTTTTTAACATATGCTTTCAGTTTTAAAAAATAAAATACACAAAGGAACTTTTAATTAGAAATCGGTGAATTCAGTTTGCCTAATTTCTAACCCACCTGAATGTAATGAGTTTGAAAGTTCAACTACAACTCTAACATTCCTGGGTGTATCTTCTGGTTAGGAGATATTCAGTAAAAAAAAAAAGCAGAAAGGATTTGTGAGGAAAACGCAACTGACAAATAAGAAGAGAGTGGACCAGAGAGCAGGCAGAACGGGAAAATGAAAACCAACTAATTAACAAACAAAAAACCCCAAATAGAGAGGAGAAGAGAGAAATTCTTGTGAAAAAAATCTTACTATGTATTTTAGAAATGTGCATCTGTTTGTCTGTCTTCTTGCATCCATTTGTTCAAGAACTCCTCTAACGGTAAGAGCTCCATCTCCCAGTTTCTTCTAATCATAACTTAAAAACAAGATAAGAGTTTGCTTGTTCCAGGACAATGGAATGTGTCTGGAATTTGATTGTTTTTCATAAAATGGAAAGGGAGGGGTCTGGTAGGTGGGTCAGGTATACTGAAGAAAGACCATGGGGGACAGCAAGATCTCCATCTCAAGATGCTAGAGATGGAGATCATGACAGCTATAACCCCATTGGGCCAGCACGGGGCAGAGGTGGAGAAAGGGACAGCTATCTACTGTATATTTTAGAGTTTGTCTGTTTGTGAGTCTATTTGTCTGTGTGTCTGTCCTCCAGCGGGGGGCGGGGCATGCACCCCACTCTCGGCTGTGCCTGCTGCATCTGCAGCAGCCATGGAATGGTGCTTCTCACCTAGCCCCAATGTGCTGGGGCAAGAGAGGGCTGGGTTGTCCTCTCTCTCCGGGGCAGCCTGCATACTGAACCCCTCATCCCAGCCTCACCCCAGAGCAATTATTTAAATGAAGAAAAACAAAACTTATTTGAGTTAAGGACCCGAGCAATCCCAGGTAAATCTTCTAGTAGATATATAATAGGTTTCACATTTTTGTGATCCTTACTATTTGGTAAGATGAGGGGTTGTTCGATTCATATAGGCTTCTCCGTAGCTACAAAAAAAAATCTTTGCTTTAAAATGGAATGATTCCTGTATGGCTTGAGGGAAATGATTTAAGTTACAGAACCAAATTCTACAAATTCATATACTGGTTTTGCAGACCCAAACAATGATTTGAGAAGTTCACAAAACCTAGAGTTTGACACGGTTCAGCCATCACTACTTTTAATCGTGATCTTCAGTCCCTCGTGTTCTAAGGAAATTAGTAGAAATGGTTGAAAATGGGTTAGAAATACTGACACTTTTCTGAGTGGTTTCTAGAAAACCAGTAATTATAAAACTGGTTGCTGTAGTTGATAAGTTCTGAAAGCAGCGAGTGCTTTAGTCATTCCATTCTCATCTATTCATATCAAGTCGGTGTTGTGTCATTTTTCATTTCTGTGATGAAAGTGTTAGGTAGTGTTGTGTTTACCAATTGAGAGTCATCCCCTAAAGGGGATCTTAAGGACAACTGTGCCAGCCACGTGCAGCACAAGCAGGAAAGAGATTACAAAGAGCCTTCTCTACACACCTCACTACTGCTTGTAAATACAGATTGGACACAGTTGCCTTGCATTCTGGGAGCAAATTAACCCCTGTGCAGAGAACTGGCACAAGGACTGTGCCCCACTATGAACCCACTTACATCCTTAAATACAGATTAAATAGGATACCCATGTACATCACAGAGATGCTCTAGGAACCAGTGTGGTGTGTATTGTTGGTACTATGTTGTGATACTTTGTGGATCCACGTGTGGACAATATTTGTGCCCCACTTTCACACATGCACTGATAGTACTGTCAGACCAGAGCTTCCCTTATGTCTATTCCTGCAAAAATGAGTCACAATAATGGATTAATTGGATGAGCTGGCCCTGCTGCTCCTTCTCTAATGGGACAAATGTCATCCATCCAAGTGGTTGGATGACATTTGACAGCAATTTCTGAGACATCAAAGGCAGCAGACCTAGAGGGATGTTGACAAATCATAATTGGCACAATGGACTTACGCTGAATGCTGCAATCGCTACAGAATCTCCTTTAGTTTATTGATGTAGAAAAATAGAGTGTGGTGGGATCATAGTTTTGCTGACTTAGGATGCTCCAGACTTTCATGAGGAAATAGACCTTCATGGATGTTGTAAAGAGCTTACACTAATCCTCCAGGACTACAACACTTGACGAGAAAAGCTATGCTAGTAAAGAAATGGTTTGCCACTGCTCTGTGGAAGCTGGCCACCACCGAAAGCTACAAATTAATTGTAAACTATTTTGGAGTTAGAAAGTCTACTGTTGGGCTCAAGAGAGTGTAGACTCGTGAGCTAAATAACACTGTGGCTTACCCATGGATGAGTGGCATCTGAAGTAATAGCTGATTTTCAGAAGATGGGGTTCCCAAACTGCACTGGGCCATTGATGGCACTCATGTGCCCATAGTTTGCCACCACAAAGGACCAGTAAGTATAAGAACTGCAAAGGATACTATTTCACCTTTATGCACGGCTTGGTGGCCCACAGAGGCAGGTTTAGGAATGTTGAAGTGGAAAGCATGCGGAAGGTTCATGACAGCAGGGTGAGGTGATCTGGCTTGTACTTGAGAGGGGAAGACTGGTCTTTATTCCCCCGAAAGAATATTGTTATAAATGGTGTATCTGTGACAACTCACTCCTACCATGGTTTATGAAACTGCATCCCAATGTCCGGGGTCTGGAAAAAAGGAATTCAACTACAAGTTCAGTAGCTGCAGGTTGGTCATGAGGTGCATGTTTACATATGAGCCCATGTGGATGCCAGTGTGGCCAATGCTGTTCATATGATCTCTTCCTGCTGTGCATTGCATAACACTTGTGCGGCTACACGTGAATATTTCTGCAGGGAGCGGACTCAGGACACTTCTGGTTTGCAAACCTTATACAGCTGGATTCTACATCTGTGCATACTGCTGCTGGTTCTGGTGGGCTCGGGAATGATGGATGGCATCATGTATGCACACATCATGCCAACACAAGGAGACAGGATGATATAGACCAGGGGTGGGGAACCTTCAGCCTGGAGGCCAGATGCAGCCCCCAGCTTGCCTGGATTTAGCCTATAAGGCTTGGAGGTCCTCCTCAGCATTGAGAAGCCTGCGCTGGTGCTCCAGCCTCTCTGCCTTCCCGTGCGCCACTCCCGCAGGGCTGGAACACACAAAACCTATTAGCCCAGACTGCCTAGGCTCTGGTGTGTGAGGAGAATGTGGGGAGTGTCTTTCTTCTTCTCAGCCAGGGGCCATCTCAGTGAGGGGCTTGGGTTGTTTTTTTTCTTCTCTCTTGTGTGTGGCCTCCAACTGATTTTTCTGTGGGTTAGTGCCCCCCCATCCAAAAAAGGTTCTTCATCACTGATATAAACTATGTGATGTTTCTGAGGGCATTTCTGTGATGCTGCTTTATCCTTACCTGATGGTACATGGCAGCATTGGAATGGAGCACAAGTGCTTTACAAGGATTTTGTTTTCATCTGATTATCACTTGCTGAAGGATTTTTTAAAATTTGTGTGTGTGTGTGTGTGTGTGTGTGTGTGTGTGTGTGAGAGAGAGGGGAGGGGCATTGCCCACCTGTATGAAACTCAGCATTGCAGGTTGCCTCTAATATGTTCACAGCTTGGGGTATGCTTCATGGTTAGAACAGTTAGGCTTGTGGTGTGATGTACACATTTCTCAATGTGTAAGTGCTTCTCACTTTTCATGTCAGTACATCACCCATCTTAAGAATTTTGTTGCAATGTGTTTATGTCTTGGGATTGGTCTGTCTGTGGTAACAGTTAAATCCATTGTTTCACTGCATGTCTTTTCAGTTTATATGTACTTATGTCAATTTGCAGCTATACAGGCAGTCTCTCATAGCAGGCTTCCTACATGGTTTCATGGTTCAGTTTGTGGAGGTTGCAGGGGACAGTTGCCCTGTTTTTGTAACTGAGGGCATAACTACAGCAGCATTATTTCAGAATAACTGACGTTATTTCAAAATAACAAAACGTGTGTCTATACAGCAAGCCATTATTCCAAAATAATCTCGAGATGGCAGGCTTCTCACTCCAACTCCTATAACTCCCATTTCACAAGGAGTAAGGAAAGTTGAAGGAAGAGTGTTCTTCCTTTGACTTCCTGTTGTGGAGACAGGGCCAAAAGCCAAATTAAGCTATTTCGACTTCAGCTACATAATTGAACTTGCATATCTTAATTCAACTTTTGCCCTGCTGTGTAGATATGCCCTGACTGGGTGAATGCCCCAATGCAATACTACTATTTACAGCTACATGGAACCCTTCTTCACAGCTTTCTTAGAATGGGTTCAGTGTGGGGGTGATCTGATGCTGGGGACAGCTGTATCTCTGTTCATTGTCTTATGTGCCCACCACAATTCACACCTGTTTGGAATCCCATTAATAGATATATATGGGAAGATGCAGGATGGAGTTGCTGTGGGAGAAAAATGTAGACACTTCAGTGCTTTAAGTTTTCATTGTCTGTTGCATACAGTATTTTTGTAAATTCAGCGCTAGGGGGTAATAACTAATAAGGTGTTTAGAGTCGGTTAACTTTTTTCCCAGGCTTTTGTTACCATTGTGAATGTCTTTCTTTAGGAGAGGATATTGTTGCATTTCAAGGACCTGAATGGAAAAAAAGTGTCTTTCCAGTGCAGTTGTGGGGATCCCTGAAGCTATGCCAAGGAGATTTTTCTGAGTATTGTCATGTCAATGCTAGATAGATGGATGCATGGAGGAGTCTGATGAGCTACGCAAGTGGTTTTACCAGATTTGAAGGGTGATGGAGGGAGAAACACTGCAACTTTACTTCCTTCCCCACCCTCAGGATCAGACTGCTCATATCCCTGTTTTGCGCTTCCCTAGGACGTTCCCTGCCTTCAGGTAGCTGTGATATGGATAGACTGATTATTATTATTATTATTATAGTCACACTGATTATTACATTTCCAAGTTTCTACAGAATGTGATTTGTACTGCAAGCCATACTCCCTGGAGTAACAGTTCTGTGGAAAACAGTTAACTTAACGTTTAACAAATTTTTTCCCTAGAAGTCCATTAGGGTCAGGAACCATTAGGATCAGAGGCTCATTGGAAAGGGAACAGTTGAAGGAGGGTTGTGTGGATATGAGGCATGATAATGGTATGGCTTCAGCACTATACCTTATTCACAGTAACACAGAGACAGTGCATTGCATATTATCCAAGACTTGGTCCATATTCAGGATCATTCTCAAGGGTTTCTGCAACTGGCCCTCCAGATACACATCTTCCTGGCCTGCTAGGTCTTCCCAGCTGCATCCTTAGACTCATCACTATCCTGTTGGTCAACGAGCATGGCAGGATTCAGCAGCACATACAGAGCTACATTAGGCACAATGCTGAGGGCCTTTGAAAGTGTACAGTTGAGTTCCTCATAGAACAGGACTGTGGTAGTGGTGTTCCTGGATGGGTTGTTGGAGTCTTGCAGCTTTCTGTACAGTTACATCAGGTACTTTATTCTCTCCCTGCCCTGAATTGCAGTACGATCAATGCCTATCTCCTCATGATGACTGGTGTGTGTGTGCATGTGGTGCCTGCCTGCTTCGTGTTCTTGTTCCTGTTTTGTTTCCTGCTGGCTGAACTCAGTGTTCCTGTTTAAGGGCATGTGTGTATTTGGGGGTGTGCTGACATGCACATATAATTGGGTGTGTGCAGCTGCTCAGAGCCTGCTATATATCTGCGTTTCTGACTATTAGGTTTTATTTAAACTGTTGCTGACCTAACCATTTCATGGTTCTTACATATTTTAATTGACAACTTATCTGTGTCTGGCTTTGCTTTTTGGTATTTTTGGATTGCTGTTCTGGGGTGCATCAAAGCCTAACTTTATGGAGATGTGTGCTTTTATTCTGCAAACCATGCAGCATGCATATCCTTTGGTGGCTAACTGATACTGGGTTCGGAATGTTCAGAACTATGTGCAGATCATGCAACTCTCCAATGATGCTAGGTTACCTTTTGCTACAGAATTGCTTAGGCCATGATGACATTGATATTTATGATGGATTTCCAGAGCCCAAGTCCTCCTTTGATGTGATTGTAAAGTGCCTCACCAAATATTTCAGCACTGGAGAGTCTGTTCTATTAAAGAGGAAAATGTTTTTTGAAACATACCAGCACCCCAACAAAACCATATGTGAGTTTATATGTCGTTTGCAGCGGTTGGCCCAGCATTGTGAATTTGGGGATGTTATGATCATGCTCATGGATATTTTTATGACTGGTGTAGCCCAGTGATTTTCAATCTTTTTCACTGGGGACCCCTAAAAATTAAGGGACCTTTGGAAATTCATCCTGCAGTCCACAGATCCCTACCTGCTAGAATTTACTTCTATACGTGATGTTTTTGCTGCTCCACTTGAAGTTGTCTTACTATATTTAGCCCTAATATTTACTAAAATACACATAATACATATTATATATGTATATAATAAAAATAATGAATAGTAAAAAGGCATTAAAATATGTGAGAATGGATACTGAAAACCAAACAAAAGAATATTTTTAACTATAGCAATTGTGAAATGCACCCAGAGTGTACTGTCCTTGAACATTCTTTCTCCTCAGTTGGGGAAGGGGAGCATTGCTGTGGCAGCAGGCTTATTCAGCCATGTGTTGAGGATAGAGGTTGTTGCGAACAGAGATTGCTGGAGCCAGTATCTTCAGATTTCCCATCAGTCCTGGGGACTCAGCATTGCCATCTTGACTGTCTGGGAAGGTATTGGGCTGTGGTGCTGCCAGTGTAGCAGTAGTCTGGGCTGCAGATGGAAGAGGAGAGATGGTGGCTGATGGGTAGCTGCTAAGGATTCTGTCCAGCACTAGTCCTATTAACCACTCCATAAGTGTATGCTCATGCTTTCTCTGCTGCCTCTCTTCAATTAGGAAGCAGGCCATCAGCTTTTCCTCCTGTTGCAGAAAGCTGTTCATTGGCCCTCAGAAACGTAAGCAGTTCCTGATTCCTCCTCTTCATTCCAGCAAGCAGGTCCTCTGTTGCCATTTTCTATCTTCCTTTCTCTTCTGTGGGGTTCACCTCCTGCCCTACGTCTAGACTACACAGGTAAGTCGGAAAAAGATATGCAAATTGCGGTTCGCAATTTGTGTATCTTTTTCCGCTTTTCTGTCTAAAGAGTCTACACAACGCCAAATTTCAGAAAAACCTGCTCTTTCAACACATCCCATCTTCCTCGTAGAACAAGGTTTACAGGGATGGCGAAAGAGTGCATCCGTTTTTTCACATGTTTTTTTTTTTAAAAGTGCACGCATTCCTTGGATGCAGCATTGCTTTTCTGGGATACTTCTGGTATCCCAGAAAAGTGCTGCAGACTAGTCCTTAGTGGGAGGACTTCAATGTCTGCTGCAGAAGGTCCTGACAATTCAATGAAAACATCCTTCTACATAACATTGCTTGCAGTAGAAGGCTGTAATTTTGATAATTTTAAATATTTGAGGAATATAACTCTCTCTCCATTATGGGCCTTTGTTCTCAGAACGTTGTCACAGGCCATCAAAAAATGAGGAGTAACTTTAGTTCAAACCAAGGGTTTTGGTTCGAACTAACGCATCCCGGCGCGCACTTGCACTTTCGAAACAGCTGTTGAGCAGAGTAACGCGCCGGTGAGATCATGCTAATAAAGCGTGGGATATTTAAATCCCTGCTTCATTAGCAATTTCAGTTGCCTACGTTTGCATCCCTAGTTTGAACTAGGGTGCAAGTGTAGACGTACCCGTGGATGGTATCATGAGCTTTTGTTGACACAGCCCACTTCTTCAGATTAATTAAGTGCGCTTTCAATATTTCACTATTTCCTAGAATAAATACAGGAAAGTTTAGGGAAGTTAGGGTATGTCTCACTGCATGCTTATTTCAATATAAACTATTCCAGAATAGTTATTCCAAAATACCTTATTTTGAAATAGAATGTCTACACTGCAGGGAAGACTCAAAATTAACCCAAGGCAGGCTTCCCTAATGTAGATGTGCTATCTCGATTTAGAGCTCCAGGAGGCACTGGGGAGGAATAACTTAGAATGGCCCTAGTAGTGGGGTATTTCGAAATAGCAGCAGTGGAGCATCTCATCATCATCATCAACAACCATGGGCTCAATGCCCATTGGTGTCCAGTGCCTCCCTCACTATTTCCTTCCATCTTTCCCTGTCCAGTGCGGAATGGCTTAATTTCTGTAGACTAGCTCCACACCAAACTACTATATCATCTACCCATTCTCTGTGGGGTCTGCCTCTCCTATTCAGACCATCCATTATGCTGGATACCAGTGTCTTAACTTTTTGCTCGTCGTTCATTCTGCAAATATGCCCGAATAGCTGTAACTTCTGTTGTATAATCTTCTACAGTAGGTTCTCTTTTGGCTGTATCTTCCTATATAATTCCTTGTTGGTGACCTTCTGCATCCATCCTATTCTCAGGATCATTCTATAACAACTCCTCTCAAATGCCAATATCCTTCTCTTTGAATCTTTCATTATCACCCATGTCTCACATCCATACTACATGCTGCTAAATACACACGTTTTCAAGATGCTCAGCTTCATTCCTAAGCTAATCGCTTTACTTTTCCAGATCTTATCCATCGCCTTCAAACTCACTCTTGCTTTTGCTATTCTAGTTGCTATTTCCTTCTTACAGTCTAGATCATACTAGTCATGTTGCTCCCCAAATACGTGAACTTCTCTACATTCTCTAGTTTGATCCCATCTACACTGATCTTTCTTCCTATTTCCTTATTTCCAAATACCATTGTCTTCATTTTATCGATATTCATAATCAGTCCATATCACTTCCTTTCCTCATTTAGCACCTGCACCATTCTTGCTAGCTTCTCTTCATCTTCCTTGATGATAACTATATCATCCGCGAACCTCAAGTTGTTAATTCTCATCCCATACACCAATATCCCTTCTACCTCTTCCCTGAACTTGTCCATCAAGGATGATGAAGATACTCGGTGATATTGGCTCTCCTTGTCTCATACCTCTACTCGTTCTAAACCAACTTCTCAACTCTCCACACATTTTTGTTCCACCCTCTCGGAGACATCCCTTCTGATCTTCAATACTCTCTTCTCTTGGACCAACTTCAGTGTCTCCTGCGTAATCCACTTCTTACTGATCTTCTCTTCTTCCGGAACTATCTGCTCAATTGCTTCTTCTATTGCCATAGCTATCTCTTCGACTCTCTTATCTAGGTCTTTCTCTGCTCTGTACGTGTTCCCTATTTCTTCCTTGCCTAGCCTTGCCACGTCTCTTCGTTTCTTAAACTGTGTCTTATACTTTCTCTTAAGTTTCATCTTGATGTTCACAATCATTAGACTGTGATCTGAGTCCATATCTGCTCCTTGGAAAGTTCGGCATTGCTGTACTGATGTTACCTATCTTCTTCTTATCAAGATCATATCTATCATATTCTTGGACTGCCCGTCGTTTGATCGCCATGTCCACTTCCTACAGTCCTTTTGTTGGAATCTCGTGTTTGTAGGGGTCAATTGCGGAAGAACTCTGTACGTGTGAAGTATAGGGGTGGTGAGGCCTGCATTTCCCCCCCTTTTTAATCCCCCCCCTTTCCCTACTACTGATGAGCCAGAAGCAAGCCTCTAGGAACATACGCCATTGTAGCAAGAACGAATTGTAGATAAGGGTGGGAACATAACAATCTTATTTACCTAAATGTACTGATCATGTAAACAAAGTCAAAGGACAAGCAGTACAGCTGAGCCAAACTGTAACAAGCAATGAGTAACCCCCAGAAATTTCCAAACTGCCACAAACAAGGTAGAGACACAGTATTTAAAGCTGCACCAGAGCACAGCAATTTGGACCTCACTGATGGGCTTTGGGTACCGGCACCTCAGAAGCTGAGACAGTCTCCCACTTCATCCGCATCCGAAACGGGTTCCCCCGGCTAGCAGAAGGGATGTAAGAAATGTCGCTTTTCCTATCATGTTGTTCTTTTAATTAAGGGGCACAGCTGATAGCTGTCAGGAAATAAAGTGCTTGTGTTTGACAGATACCTGTGAAGCATGTCTTTGTTCTTTGAGGACCCAGTGTCAGACTTCAGACTTACTCTTGCCAGCAACAGTGTTGCAGATCACCATCTCATGCTCCATAGCAAACTCCTTATTTCAAAATAGCTATTTCGGAATAGGCGTTATTCCTCATAGAATGAGGTTTACAGATTTCGGAATAAGCTGACTTATTTCAAAATTATTATGAAATAATGGAATGGCTGTGTAGATACCCGTATTGTTATTTCGAAATAATGCTAGTTATCTTGAAATAATGGTGTAGTGTAGATGCACCCTTAGTGAAACTCAAAGAAACTCCTTTTATGAGTAAGTGCCATTCAACTCAAATAGGGGTTGCAGAACTGGGTCCTTCAGAAATACAGAAAACTCTATGAGCTACTAATGTGCAACCTTTATACTTTTTGGTTAGTGCACAGGAAAATATGGTCCTTACCCAAAGAGAGAAAACAAAAGTAAATATGCCAAAGAGGGAGTATGGGTTTTTATAAGGATAACAGTAATATCTATAACAATCAAAACACCAAAAGAAAATGTCACAAGCAGTGCCATATACCACACAATGTTCCCCGTAGAAATCTTTGTATCTGAGTTCTTACCATTTAATTCATTATAAAAATGGAGAGAGTAGATCTGTGAACTTTCTGTTGCACAAATTGAAAATTGCTTCTTTTGACCTGCAGACTGGAGCCAGTTAGGAAGTTTGAAATTTTGAAACCTTTTGATGAAAAACAGATACATTTTGGTGACAGTTTTCACAAAAAAAATCAATTTTTTTGATCAGCCTGATAGAAATACTGCCAGTAAAAATTCTGAGGGTAGTCTTTGTCTATCAGAAGATTAAGTTTGGTAAGGGGCAATTTCTGGCAAGGTTGAAAAATGCTAATGGCTGACTGTATTTGTAGAGAACAACTTGGCAATCAAGTCTTGGAATATATCAATATTGCAGTAAGAATAAATATCATGATGCAGTCATGTCACTTGGAACCTCTGCAGCATTCTTTTGGCTCTACAGTTGTATATAAAGTCTCATGCTCTTACTCATATTCAGTAGAACCTTATATCCTGATGAGTCCTATTGACTACAATGGGACAACTCCCAGAATAAGGCATGTACCAGCATTGCTCCTTGGTAATGCCTATGCTTAAATGACACAATGAGGCCCAGGCTGATCAAAGGCTATGTGACCACACTGGTGACTCTACAGGAAGGTGGAACTCAGTGGTCAGAAAGAATCTCATGCTCTAACCTCATTGTGCTATTGCTTTTAATTATTTCCTCCTCTTCCCCAGATTAAGAAGCACATTTCATTTTCTGAAATCACAAAGGGCCATTGAGTAAGAATAGAATGCAGCACCCAAATGCACTGAAGTCCAAGCCACAAACCACAGTCTATCTCTCATTCAATAATGTTTCATCAAAATAGTATTCAGTGTGGGGGAATGGTTTGTGTTTCTCCATGTTTATAATCTCATTTCCCCTTTTCCCCTAATGAAAGTGTATAAATATGAAAGGTTCTTTGGAAATTATTAGTCACAAACTTGGAAGAATAAATAGAAATCTGATCAATCAAGATGCCACAAATATATATTAGTACATTGTGTTATTCACAAATATAATTGAGAAAGACCACACACACACACAAACACACCCCACCAAGTCTTCTTCAAATGTTCTTACAACACTCTTATGTTCTGGAAATTTTACAGGGTTTACAACTATGTTAACTTATTACTGTTATCTTTATGCTAAGTCACACTCCCTGTTGTTTGGCATATTTACTTTTGTGTTTTGTCCTTGGAATGGACAGCCTGCTGAGACCCAGCATCATCATGACCAATGAGGAAGTGAAGAGAGTCATCATGGTGGATGTCATTGTGACTTTTGAGAACTGGACTCTGGCCTTCCACAGGGCCTGAGCTTGGAAGATGGAGAAGTACACCCTGCTGGCGGACACCCTGAGGGCTTAGGGCTATGAGATCCAGATTTACATCCTGCTTGTGGGAGCCCTTGGCATTTGGGACCCCCCACAATGAGCCAGTACTGCGAGTTTGCAGTGTCAGTCAGTGGTTATGACCAGCTATGAGGCAGCTGCTGGTATCTGATGCCATCCGGTAGTCCAGAGACATCTACACACAGAACCTTACGGGCCACTGATAGTACAGAATGAGTGACCAAGATTACCGATGAGGGACATCACCAAAGAATCACCTGCTTCCTTCACTAAATAGACACATGAAACTGATGACAAGAGACCAGTCAGGGAAACAACCTACTTCCTTCCCTGACAGACTATGTATCTTTCCTCAGGAGACACAGGAGACACACGAGACCACTGATGAGAGACACGAGACACATGGGATTGATGACGAGAGATGAGGTCAGGGAAATGACCTGCTTCCTCCCCAGCAGACCATGTATCTTCTCACAGGAGACACACAAGACCACTGAATAGGGACACAGACGAGTGAAGGAGATCACCAACAAGAGACGTGGTCAGGAAAATCACCCACTCCCTTCCCTGATGGACTATGTATCTTTTCACAGAAGACCCACAAGACCCTGACACCACTAAGGGATGTGTTCCACCCATGTGGCTATGTGCTTAACTGTCACAGACTGTGACTTTATACTCTATTGGCATCCTCAAGGACACTTATTCACTGACACTTCAAAAACCCACCCACCTTAATCTGGGACAATGCAGGTTTTACACGTTATGTATCTCATTAACTGCGTAAACCAACACTTTTATTTCCTCATAACCCGAGCTTCACCCTGGATGTACACTGCCTTCCATTTAAACTTAATCCTATAAAATGTATTTTAAACAATTGCTTAAGTGACTTTCAAACAGCCCTTCTAAGATATGGAAAATATTCACGACATGATTCTTCAGATCCAAGTTCAAGGAAAAAGTTAGTTATGAATTACTTCTGAAGTAGTCTGCTACATGTTATTTTTAATGAGGGTAGTGATAATGGTCTAGCTAAAAATAACTTATTTAGGAGAGGTGTGATAGTACAGAAAATTTTGTAATGGCAGCTTATTTGTGAAAAATGTTGCTTATGGTAATAGGGAAACAACCTCTTTCATTTTGAGCTTTGGGATTTTTAAAAGTGGACTGTAGTGAAAAATAAAAGTGATAGGTCTGGTTGTCATTTACACAAAGGCCTTTTGAGAACTGAACACTACTCTGGCAGTGTCTGTGGGAGTTAGAATGGGTGCAAGTTACTCCTGGGAGAAATGGCACTGTCAACTCACAGGTGTAGCTATGGAAAATTCTACAAGCCCATGATTTGCTCCACACAATTTCTATTTAAAAACTGGATTTCACCATTAGAAATATCAGTTTCTAATTTTTCTTCCACACTATGGAGGAACAGAGAGAAATGATGACAATACAGTTGTCTGGAATCCAAGCTGCAGGTTTTCCAATCCTCAAGGAATAGGGACAAGAAAAAGCTTATTCATTATTACTTTCAAGTATTTACTATCTCCCTTGGGTTTCTCCATGGAAGGAGAGAATGCAGCCCATAATTCTTCATTATATGATGGCAATAGTACATAACATGCAAGTAATGATATAAAATATTCAATTTATACCTAATTAGAATTCAGATAATAGATATGTATTTACCTTCAGAGACCAGAGTAAATACATATTTTAGACTCTTGCACAAAAATCTTATTTAAGAAAACATTCTAAATCATCTTCAGCCCCCTCAAATTGACTTAATTTATAACTACATTACCATTTATGCCATGTCATTCATGCCAGACATGAAGTGTTTTTTTCCTCAGAGATGCATTTAGGCTATGGACAAACACCAAGAAATCAGAACACTTCCACTGTGGATACCAATATTTGTTTCTGGCACAGTGTCTTGATTGCTAAATGTGCTCCTGAGAAAAAAGCTGCAGACTTCACAGCTAAAGTAAAAGTGACATGGTTACTATAAAGTATGTGATTGCTATAAGGTAGTTTTGCCTGGTATATAAGACAATAAAGATGTTTTTCAGTTAAAGGCTTATGATGCTATATTCTGACAAGACCCTGCAATGCGACATGTAAGCTACTGGAGAAATACGATAGAGGCCCCACTGTACCCTGAAATGTCACGAGAAGGATTAATAGCAGAGTGAGTAATTTAGGTAATAATGTGACGGCATTGACTGATCATGGGAAAAAAGTCAAATTCTTTAGTAGCATTGTATTAAACAAAATAACCTTTATCCTTCTCAAGATATTATGTATAAATATATATGCTTAAGGGATAGCTTAAAACAACTAAAACTGCAGTCCTGGTGCTGATTAATGTATCCCTGCACTAGGCTCCACTCTTGCCCCATGGCCATATGACGAAAAATTAACTAACCTATAAGATTTCCTGCTGTCTTCATAACCTTTCAGGCATCCCAAGTTTTAACTTAACCAGCTTTCAAACTTTTCAGTGAACATACTTAAGCTATTTACCATTATAGACACTTATCTGCAGGCACAAATCTCAAAATACACAAATGTTGTGGCATTCCTGATGCAGTTCCAGACATTACTCCAAACTTACTAGAGGGTATGTCTACACAGCAGTTATTTAGAAATAACAGCCTTTAACCCGGGAGCAGGTGCGCATGAAAATAAAAGAGCTGCGGCAGGCCTATGCCAGGGCTTTAGGGGGCAGCTCCCAACCAGGGGCTGACCCGGACCCCTGCCCCTATTATGATGCCCTGGACTGCATCCTGGGGGTTGAACGGTCCGTGCCCCCCAGGTGGTCATCGACCCTGGGGCAGAGGGCCCTGCCCATGACACCGAGGAAGAGGATGGCCAGGAGCCTCAGGAGTCTGGAGAGAGTGTGCCCTGCACCCAGGACCCCCGAGCCGTCCCAGCAAGCCTGTCACCGGTGTCATACGAGGCTGGGGAGGCCTTGACATGTGAGTGCCATCACTGTCCCCTTATGTGAGGCAGTGGGGGCAGAGGGGAGAGGGAGACCAGGGACTGCGTTTGTGGGCCTTGCTGACCACCGAGCACACAGCAACCTGCGCATGTGCCGTGCCACCCTGGGCATGTAGCCCCGGCTGGCTGCCACACAGGAACCCTGGCCTGTTACCCACATGCGTGTATGTATGAAGGCACATGACGTGCTCCACGAGCCCCCTCTACGCAGACGCAGGGCACATCTCCCCTCCTCCCCACCCCCACACTAGATACAGCACAGGGACATAGGTGCAGTCCTGGGCCAGCTCACACTCCCAGGGATAGTAGGACATGCCAAACATGGCCTGTGTGCAAGCACATCGGCTCTGATGGTGCGGAGACCTGCCATCATTGCCGTGCAGAGGGGGGCTGGGCTTCACCCACTGTGTCCCCCGGGAGAACTGACCACTTCTCTTGTTTCTCCACAGCCACAGCAACTGTGAGTGCAGGGCGCACCACCCCGCCCAGGACAGCCTCCCGCACCCGGGCTGACCCGTAACCAGGAGGAATACCAGCGGCAGCACCTGGGGATCCTGTGAGGCCAGCATCGCACCCTTGACTATTGGGTGCATGAAGATGTGCAGCTGCGGCGGTAGAGCTGGTGGGAGCTGCTTGCCCAGGGCCCTGCCATTTCCGATGACCTGCAGACCCTGGTGCAGAAATTGCTGCCTCCTGCCACTCCAGCCCCAGCTACCGCTCCTCCTCCCACTCCTGCTCCCCCTCCCATTTCTTCCTCTCCCCACTCTCTACCCACCCCACCCTCCATACCTGCTTCCCTCCGGGGATGCCGAGGCCCCCGCACCTGCAGTGCTGGGGGACAGGTGGACCAGCAAGACCCCCAACCCTGAGCTTCTCCTCTCTCTTCCTCCCCTCACCTCCCCCTTCCAGCTCCTGCCTCCCAGGTTTACCCCTCCCCTCTCCCGCCCTCATTCCCCCCCACTCCAGTTTTGTTCAATAAACAGAGTTTGTTTTTGTCAACACATGTGTCTTTATTTAATGGAAAGGGGGATTAGGGAGGGGTCAGTGAAAGGATGTGAGGGGGAAATGAGGCACAAGCCCCCAGTGGGGTACACCAGGGAGACTTTAGTCCTCCTCCAGGTGGAAGCTCTCCCGCAGGGCCTCCCAGATACGGACAGCCCCCCGATGGGCCTCCTGGCTGGCAGCTGTGGGGGGCTGCGCATACAGGCCAGCCAAGTGGTCGGCCTCTGCCATTCAGCCCGGCAGGAAAGCCTTTTCCTTCCTCTCACACAAATTATGCAGCACAGAACATGCTGCCACCATGTGCGGAATATTCCACTCGGATAGGTCCAGGTGGGTGAGGAGGCATCTAAAACGGGCCTTCAACTGGCCGAACGCCCCCTCCACCATGATGTGGGCCCTGCCGAGCTTGGCATTAAAGGCCTATTGGGAGGGGTTGAGGTGTCCCGTGTAGGGCTTCATCAGCCAGGGTTATAGGGGACAGGCCATATCCCCCACCAGGCACACAGGCACATCCACGTCCCCAACCCTGTTGTGGCGGTCGGGGAAGAAAGTCCCAGCGTGCAGCCTTTGGCACACGGAGGAGTTGAGGTAAACCCGCGCCTCGTGTGCTTTGCCGGACCAGCCCACGTTGATGTGCACAAACTGGCCCCAGTGGTCAGACACAGCCTGCAGCATGACCAAGAAGTTTTCCTTCCGATTGATGTAGAGGGAGGCCTGGTGGTCCGGGGCACGAATGAGGATGTGCATCCCGTCAATTGCCCTCCCGCAGTTGGGGAAGCCCAGGGCGCCAAATCCCTCCATCACTGCATCCACATCAGTGAGGCGGATGACTCTGCGGAGCAGCACTCTGTTGATGGCCTTGACCACCTGCAGAGGGACACACAAAACCACCGAGAATCACTAGGGTGCCAGGGTGGCTGAGAGTGCTCCTTCCCCGCCACTGCCCCATCCCCCCACTCCCAGGAGCAACCCCCCCTGCAATCCTGGCCACCGCAGGCAGCCCATAGTGCGGGTGGGACAGATCAAACCCTCCCGTGGAGGGGACTTGCACCACCTCCCCCCCTTTTCCCTGGGGCAGCCCATCACCTCCTTGCCCCCCCCCCCAGGCACAGTGGCCAGAGACTGCCATACCTGCATGAGCACTGCTTCGACGGTGGATCTCCCCACGCCGAACTGGTTCACCACAGATCGGTAGCTATCTGGGTGGGAGAGTGTCCATAGGGCAATGGCCACACCCTTGTGGAGGAGAATGGCGGGCCTCATGCGCGTGTCCTGTCACCGCAGAGCAGGGGTGAGCCATTCACAGAGCTTGAGGAAGGTATCATTCTTCATGCTGAAGTTCTGGGTCCATAGTTGGTCTCCCCAGCGCTCCAGGATGATGTGGTCCCACCAATCGCTGCTGGTGTCCAGACGCCAGATGCGGCGGGATACGCTGGCATCCAGGAGCTGAAGCTGCTCCTCCCTGTCCCCCAGGAAGGTCTGGAGGACGGCGTGGGGGTTGGGCTGCAGCAGATGCTGTGAGGCAGCCTGCAGAAAACATAGCCAGGCTTGCAGCAACAGGTCCAAAAAGAGCACCAGAGTGCTCAAGGGCGGCTCTGGCTCCATGGTGCTGAGTGCTCTGGTGTCCCAAGTCAGGGCAACCAAAGCAGGCAGAGAGAAAAATGCTTTGCTGTCCCTTAGCAAGGTAGGCAAGCAAGCAGGGAAAGCTGAGAACCAGCTGTCCAGGGGGGTCCCTTTAAGCAAAAGCCTCAGATAGCCTCAGGCAGCAGGCTCACAAAGTAATTCCTGACCTGATGCCCTGCCGGAACCGGTTTCAGCTGCCCTTAAATGCAATTCAGCGTCCAATCAGTGTGGATGCGCTATTTCGAAATAGCAAAACACTATTTCGAAATGCATTTTGTATGTAGACGTGTTATTTCGAAATAACTTATTTTGAAATAAGATATTTTGAAATAACACTGTAGTGTAGACATACCCTGAGTTACTTAAGAGATGGGGCACTGGATATGCATAATCTGATCTGACACTCAGCTGACCTCTTTAAGCATCTTGTAGGCTCAAGCCCATTTTTCCTATATCTTCTGATTAAGTTAGTCCTGCAATGTGTAACTGATGTCCAGAACCTTTTCCTGTGATGGAAAGTTGTATAGTGTTAGATGTATGCCTGACCAGATAGTAATTATTGCTTTCACTAGCAGTTTGTTGTGAATTACACAAATCTCATGAGAGAGATGAAAGGAAGTTTTTCAGGGGCATTTTATACAACTCCAATTATCATGCACATTTTGATGTTTATATTGTTCCTCTCCTTGGGAATGATTGAGGCCATTTGCAGTACGGGGCATCCATTTTGGTGAGGTCAAGTAGCAGGTTGACAGCACCTTGAGATCAATTGTGTCAAAGGCTACAGAGAGGCCAAATAATATAATGAGGTCATTTAGCAATCCTGAAAGAGGCCTCTCCATGTCACATCCTGCTCAGAAGCCTGGAGTCAGTGGGAGTCCTGTTATTTTCAGTACTAACAAGGCCACTTTTCTGGTACATTTTTACCTCTGCTGTGCTTCTTGTGTGTTACATAGACCATTTATGAAGATTTATTATGGTGACAACTAACCAACCCGTACCAGGGAACATTAGAAAGGACCGACATTCTGTTGTTAACACAGGACCTGGCACCTGTTTTCATTAAACTGTGAGTTAGTTTGTGATGGCAAAAATTATTTCATAGGGTTAACAATCAAACCTAATCATGGATCTTTTAACCATCTCTTTTTTCCTGTGTATTGTATGTGTTTCAAGTTCACCCTTCAGAAGATTTGTTCCAGCATCACAGGTTTTCTTTTTTTAAGTTCCATTAAAAATTCATTTGTTTTAGTGGTGCATATTACTGTACTTCATCGATGCTATTTTCTTTGTTCATTATCCAGGCCATTACAATAATTTTCCAGTCTTGTCATGGCTGGGTGAATTCAAACATTTGGAGCTGTACTCAGAACTTGGACTCACATAAGAAATGCACGGGTAATAGCATTAAAGTCCCAGCTAGTTATTAGAGCTTGAATTGATTTGAAAACACAGCAGCATAATAAGGATCTTCTCCATTTGTGTGTTGCTTTTTCAGTTTTGATTATGTCAAGACTCTATAACCACTCAGCACATGACAGCTGCTCGCCGGCTGGTAGTAATACATAGCACCAGCTGCCATGGAGTGATGAGTAAAGCAATTAGTTCTGGTACACTGTGTGAAAGCTGCTCATGGCATTTTTCAAAGTAGAAAATACTTTTATCAAAAGCACTGTGAGAGCTGTGTGGAGGCAAAATCCAAAGTACCAGTGGGAACTGAGTTCCCTACAGATGGAAAAAAAGCTCTTCTATTTCAAATCAATCTCAGAGAGTGAGGACAAGTTTTACAAATTCATCCACATTTCTTCCCCACTAGCCATCTCTTCCAATGGAATTGTATTCTGTCAATGGATACAATTACTCAGATTCATTTAGTGATAAAGCCCCAATGGCAATAATACATCTGTAGAACATTCATATTTTAATTCCTGTTTAATGCCACCAGTAGTCTAAGCTTGGGGTCAGAGAAGAGTCTGGTGCACTGAGAAGTGAAATGCAGAAAAATCATGTACTAAAAATATTTTAATGGTCTCTTGGTTTCCTTTTCAATCCTATTTCAGAAAAGAAACATAAATGTGGGATCTGGTAGTTGTCCAACTGACCAGAACTGAACATTTGCAGTTTCATTAATACAGTTTCTTATTCTTTACTCCCATTTGAGAGTGTGGCAGGGCACAAGAAGCTGGAGAAAAAATACGCCATCATTGTCCTATCCCTGCAGAGGCTAGACTATTTCTACTAGAAAGAAGTATGGTGTGTATCATATACTGTAAGGCAAACAATCAAGCTGCAAGAGGTTGTACCTGCGGATGTGCAGGTAAACAAAGCATCCAACGGCCCACTGGGGGTAATTCTGGTGAGCTGAATCTGGCCTGCAGGCTGTTTATTGCCCTCCCCTGGTATAGAGTCTTTCATTTCATGATCACACACTAGAATGGTGTTCATCAGGTGAATGAGGAGAATAAAGCTCATTCCCCAATAATTCAGAAAGAGAGACCACCTTCATTCTCTCTCTCTTCATTTTGCCTATCTCTCTTATATATTGAATAGTTTATGATGCCCTCATTACCATGACATCTAGGTGCATTGCACAGAGGAACTGAGTCCCATTATAAACAGAAAAGTGAAGAGTTAGAAAAGACAATGCCTTGAATATAGCTTGTGCTAGCAAAATTAGTTATCTTCTCCTGAAATAAACAAAAGTTGTGCTGTAGTAGAAGCAGATCTGGAAATTTTAGTCAAGATAGATGTTATGTCATCAGTCTTCGTTTTCTATTTAATCTAAGCAGATTGGATGAGCAACTTCTATAGTGTTAATGTAACCCACACACCTTCTGGCTGTGGTGTACTGTCCCATCTAATGGCACTGAGACCACTTGTAGAGGAATAATAAGTCTGCTCTAAAGCCTTAGCTGGGAGCCAGCTGGCTTTTAGTTCATACTGCAGAGGCTCATGCAGTAAGCTCTAGAGATACAAGGTTCAATTCTGCCTCTGGTATTACATAAACTTTTTTTTTTAAAAGACAGCACCATAAGAATTTCTGGAAATTTCAGACTATAAACCCAGTCTCTGATGCTACTCATGTGAGTAATGTTCACTTCTTGCTGAATAACAGCACAAGGTTGATCAAAAATTTCCCAGAAGTAACAGTAAAAAAGAGGGACTTAATGTTACAACATAGAAAAAGAAATAACTTAAATCACAAAAAAGGGCTTTAAAACCCATGTACCTCTTCTATCCTTGTTTGTCAAAATCATGTTACCAGAGTTGACTGCATTTCAAATATGGTTTTATTTAAAAGCTTTTAAACAATGCAGGAAAAAAATGCTACTTAGGTTGACCTTAATTCAGTGGGTTAGCAGTGCACATGGTAGGAGGCCTTCTTGTTAACAAAGAGCAGCTGTTACCATCCTTAACATATACTCTAAGAGGCTTTCCAGTGGAAACAAATATCCTTTTGGAAAACTTTTAGGACTGAACTGTAGGTACCTAAGGATGCCAGAAGTAGCACCTAGTTTTCCATCTGATGAGGTCACAACAAACTACTGACAACCAATAATCACTTACTTTAGGAAGCAAGAACCTTGTGAAGTATTTGTTGGTGAGAGCAATCACGCACACCTTAGCTGTCTTAAAAAAAAAAAAGTCCAGTGTTGCAAAGAGGATAGCAATTTATACCTAATCTGTGATTTCTCTTTAGTTATATCACTATCAATGTGACACATGGAAAAGTATTTAAAAAACATTCAAAATCAGCAATTGAAGATGATAGAGGAAGTCCTGTGGCCAATAGATTTGTTGAGCAAGAGTCAAATCCATCTCTGGTGTAGTTCCACTGATGTCCTCTGATGTCAGCAGAGTTACATCAGGTTAAATTTGTCCCACAGTATTTATCTAATAATGATTTAAAAAGTGAAAGCATACATGTCCCAGTTTTCAGAGCTTATGGTAAGTGCCCCCAGCTTTTACAGAAATGCAAGACTTGCAAGAGCTGGTACTCAGCTTTTCTGAAACTAAGGCCTACAAGATCATGAACCTTCAAACATTAGTTATTTTGACCAAAACGCTAGTGATTTTACATCTCTCTCTCTCTCTCTCTCTCTCTCTCTCTCTCTCTCACACACACACACACACACACACACACACACACACACACTGATAAGGTAGGTTCCTCAGCGGAATTCTACTTCTCATAATATAAATGAGGATGGATTTGTAAGTACACCAGTACAAGTATATCTCTAAGCCAACTTCGTATCAAAGTTGAGATTATCTCTCTAGTATAGCATGGCTCACTGCATACAATACAAAAGAGCCTTCAGTTTAGTGTAATCTGGTAATTCACATAAATAATAGAGAAATTAGTAAACCGGTTCTGGTGACGGCTCCGTTGAGAGTCAGTTATTGTATGGGGCGTAGTTTACTTGTAGACTGAGTCTGAAATATAGTGTGCATGTGAATTGTATTTCTTGATTCTCTATGAATTATAATTAACACTAGATTATATCTTAAAAGTTTGTTCTTTCCACAGTGTTTCCCATATAAGTATCTTATATGACTTCATGCCAGCTCTGAATACAATGGGTAAATATTAAATGGTTAAAGAGAGAGCAACATTTTCTGTTTAATACATCCGAGAAAATTGGAAGCATATGTCAGAGCTGTGTCTTATTTTTTCATGATTTCTCTCAGATAAGGATCATGCTTTATATAGGAGCAGCAACAGTTTAGAGGTTCTTATTTATACATAGGTGTTTCTGCTTTAATATTACAACAGTTGTTTATCTAATTACAGAGTGAAAAGGGAAGAGGAACCATGAAGTTAGACAACTGGAACAATTCTTGTCTTACACCATTTTGTACCTGTGCAACTTTAACAGACCCTCTCTGGATTTGTACCAGTTTATTTGGGAAAAGGATTAGACCCAGGGCATTTCAGACTGGACACGTAGGCTGTGTCTAGACTGGCAAGTTTTTCTGCAAAAGCGGCTGCTTTTGCGCAAAAACTTGACAGCTGTCTACACTGGCCGCTTGATTTTGCGCAAAAGCACTGACGTTCTAATGTAAGAAATCAGTGCTTCTTGCGCAAATACTTTGACGCTCCCGTTCAGGCAAAAGTCCTTTCGCGCAAAAGCTTTTGCGCAAAAGGGCCAGTGTAGACAGCTCAGATTTGTTTTGTGCAAAAAAGCCCCGATGGCTAAAATGGCGATCGGGGCTTTCTTGCGCAAAACCGCGTCTAGATTGGCCAGGGATGCTTTTGCGCAAAAGCGTCCATGCCAATCTAGACGCGCTTTTGTGCAAATACTTTTAACGGAAAAACTTTTCCATTAAAAGTATTTGCGCAAAATCATGCCAGTCTAGACGTAGCCAGAGAGTTTTAATATTGTTTTTTAATCACACACTTGCTGTGATTTACAGCAGCTTTTGGAACAAATTCTCACTGCACTTTCCAATAAAATTGCTGTAAAGTACAGTACATCCAGTGTACAGTTTAGCAACATTGTAATTGTTACAGGTGTTAAGTGCTTTTTCACATGATTGTTGGTTTCATTTGTTTGGCAAGGCTACCTGAATTACAGTCTCATTTTATACAAATAATACGCAGAAATAGGTGGATTATTATCTTTCACTCTGAATAGCTTTGTTTTTGGATTTTGAGCTTGCTAGGGCATGGACTGTCTTTGTGCAGTGGGGTTCAAGATCTATAACTTGGGTTTGAAGATACTAATGCAATAGAATTAATAATAATATAAATAATACATCATAATAGTAATAATGTAATAATGGGTATCTTTTGAACCCTTAAAGAAAAACACTTGCTGTGTTGATCAATCCAGCAATCTGGGAGTTCTCTTTTCAATGACTGTGAAATGTATTTGGAGCTCTGCACTGACGGGTTTTGCTGGGAAGAAGGGACCCCTTTTAATGAGTCCTCATCAACATTTTGGACTAAAATACGTGACTAAAAAAAAAAGGGTTATAGCGATGCATACTAGGCATCAATTGATCCTTTTCACAGGGTATCTGCTCTCAGAAAGGATGCCTGTAACTGATGCAAATGTAATTGACTGGGTGTGCATGATCTTGCCTTGGTCTTGTGGCTAGCTGCAGCTAGGATAAGCCTGTTACCCACTGATAGCAAACTAATCACTCCTTTATTTTAAGTGGGAGTTGTGCTTTAGATCAAGCCAGAAGGGGCCTAATCCTGTTTGCACAAAAATAAGAAAAAGAAGTGCTGAAAGTTCATTACAGAAACCAGCAATAAATCTATTAAATATAAAACTGAGATTGGCAACTACTTGAAGATTGTTTGGAACTACAGATTACTCTGCACTGCCAAGGCTGAACCCCACTGTGAATATGCAAGTTTTCTTCATCCACAGGTTTGCATTATTCATGTCTCTCTAGTATTGGCTTAGGCAACATAAAAGTTAACTCTGCTGGAGTCACCTTATCTGTAGCTAGGCACTGTATTATACATGCCTGGGAGAAAAGATTGATTCTATCCATGGTGGAATAGATTGGTGCCCTTGAAGTGGTTAACCACTTGAAAAGGCATTTTATAGAGTAAGAGGATGTCTCCCCTAAGAATCTTGAGAACATATGGAGATTCTTACCGTGGGTTTTAATTGCTTACAGGCCATTCATGATTAATATTCATTAGAAGGGGAAATTTTGGCTTTGTAAGATTGTTTAATTTAATGCCTTATCCTTTAGGGAGAGGAAAGGTAGTAATTTCTGCTTGGTAAGATTTTTGTTAGTGTGTTGCAAACAAGTAACTGTGAAAGAAAATTTCTTTTATCTCCAGTGGGAAGGAATTGTGTTTTGTGAACAGAGGGTCTTAGGTTCTAGTCTCAATGCAACATACATATTGTTTAGCTGCAGTGACTATAGTGGCTGCAAATTTGTTAAAATGGGATTGTGAGTCAGTAACCAGCATGATGGATGCAGTTTTGGGCCCAATACTGTAAAACAAAGGTACCAAATTTCTAATCCCCTGGCTCTGCCCAAGCCCTGTCGCCCCCTGTATTCCCCCACCCCACTCATCCTCTTTCCATCCCTCCCCTAGCTGTGCTCTGCCCTTGCTTCTCTCCCCTCCTTCCCAGCACCTTCTAACACCGCAACACATCTGATCTGCAGCAGATGGTAGGCACTGAGAGGGAGGGAGAGGAGCAGGGCCCAATGGCAGGCAGGAGGTGCTGGGAGAAGCGGGAAGTTCTAGTGGGGGGCTGCAAGTGGGTAATCAGCCATTTTTTTCCTGTGGATGCCCCTTCTTCAGGATTGCCCAAAACCAGGCTTCTTCTTGCTCCCCCCAGTAACTATTGGGGGTTGTCAGAGACTCAGGCTTGCCTTCTCCTCTGAATCCCGGCCCAGGGACCCTGTAAATAGCAGCTGTTTGCAGAGCAATGGTCCTTGAGGTTTCCCTGCTATTCTCCCTCCCTGGACCACTTCTTCATAGGTCTGCACTGTCCTTGATCTCACCTCAGGGCTTTGTCTCAAAGTCCCATCAGTGCCCTGTCTAGATTTCTGCAGCAATTCTTACCAGCTACACATGGTCTTCAATAGCTGACCCTGGGCTTCAGCCTGGTCTGCAATCCACTCCCCACACTGACCTGTCCAAGGTACTGCTGCTTTTGCAGTCAGCCAGTTCCTCAGTCTGCACAGCTTGAGCTCCAAAGAGGAACTGCCTAGCTCTGGCCCAGCAGTTTCCTTATACTGGCTTGCTGGGCCTGCCTGGAGGACTTTTCATCTGCTCTTTTTCTGGAGTGGGGTGTGGCAAGACCACAAGCTTCCAGCAGGGGTCTTTGAGGCCTAGTCCACCCCAGCACTCTCCCCCATGTAGATCCTGGCTGACCCCTAGCCTCTCCCATTCAGTCAAGCACATGTGCCACTGTCATAGAATCATAGATTTGGAAGGAAACCCAAGAGGTCATCAAGTCCAGCCTCCTGCACTCATAGCAGGACAAAGCACCATCTAGACCATGAAACCAGGGACAGAGCTTGTCTGGGTTTGTCCCTGTATGTCTCTGCACCCTCCAACCCCATATGCCTTTGTTTCCCCTACCTCCTGTCCCTATGTGGACCTTGTAGCCTGCTCTAACCTGTCCCCACGAGGCCACTCCTATTTGGCCCCTTGCTCAATACTATCACCCCACTGACTTTTTGAGGTCATGCCCCAGTTTGTCTCTCCCACACACTATCCCTTCTGTCCTCTCTTCTGGTGCCACAGCAGCCCCTGGTGGGTGACAGTCTGATTGCAGTGCCTCTCCAGAAAAATCAATATTCTGCAGAGAAAAATCTGCAGGGGACATGAATTCTGCACATGCATAGTGGCACAGAATTCCCCCAGGAGTAATAATTATTTTTTCATGGATGAGCAAGGTGTTCAGGTTGGGCAGTGGAGAAGCAGTATTAAAGAGATACTATACTCCGGATGCTATTTGCCACGTATATTTTGTTTTCAAATAATTTTCTTTGTGGATATTCAAAGAGCTACAAAAAATCTCTGACTAATATCTGAGTCTTGTTTAGCTTCTTAGTTTGAATTACGAAACGTGGCTTGCAGTAAAGGCCAGTTATTTGACTCACCAATTCCTAGCATGCAGTTTCTCCTTTTCTTGTAGCAAATGCATACATGTTTAATTAACAGAGCCCTTCAGGCTTGAGAAAATAAACATTCAGATGAGACTCTTTTCTCCACTGGCTACCACAGTCCCAAGTTACCGACAAATGAAAACTTGATGAAGGATATATGACAGGACCCATTCCACTCCCTTCCACTGACCTCCATCTATCATGAACACAACTGGACTGTATCATGGCAAGCAACCTCTGTGTCAATAAATCATATAGTCTAAAGTTATGAACTCTCCACAAATGCTGCCATAAGTCTTGATGTTCAAGTACTCACATGATTCAGTCTTGCAGAAGTTTTGAACAAGGCTCACCCCTCTTGGTGTTATGCAATTACATAAAAAAGAAATGTGTGCCCTTAGTGAGGGGAGATCAGAAGCAACTTTATCATTGCTTCATTTTCAGGAAAAATGCTTCCTTTGTACTGCTGTCTGTAATATGTTGAGGTATCTACTATCATGAGATGGACATGACAAAAATCTTTCATTCAAATCAGAACAGAAGATATTCTGAAAGGACTGGTACTGCTGTTTCTGTGAAGTTGTTAGGTTATATAAATAAAAAGTAGTAGATACTACTACTAGAGAGTCAGGTTGGGATTTGTTTTACACAGATAAGGCATATGTGGGAATGTTATTTAAGCTTTATGTTGCAGGGTGTTCTTGATTCTGTCTCTTTCTTGTTATTCACCATACAACAGAGACAATTTTCGGCAATACTCCGAGGACAATGGTGAGATGTACAGCAATATCAAGTTCATTGCCACCTGTGCATTTTCACCAATGCAAGTGAAATCAGAATTTGGTCCATAGTAGTTATGGCCCAAAGAATCTGATACATTCTACATGGTAGAACAAACCAGGATTATTGAGAGATTGAACTGAGTGGTTTAGTGTTAGGAAATGTGAGATAGATTGCTAAGGCCGTTTGCAGCTCATTTTGTCACTGCAAGCTCTTTTAATTTTCTGAAGAGCAAGCTCAGATGACAGGGCAACTACTTGTGCTGTTTATGACTGTGTCTTGTGCTATTAAGCTGTTTGACCCTCCAGGTCCTACACTGTTACACTCATCACCTTTTGTGACTCCATTCTGTAGGAAGACAGCAGAATTCTATTATCCCATTCACTTTCACCTTTCTTTACCTCCTGCATGGTGACAGATGCATCGCCTCTGGAAATACTAGTACACAAAGCTCCAGGCTCAAACCAAACAGTCCAGCCCAATTTACTTAGATTAAACAAATCAAATATTTACTGGCATTTCAGGTTAGGCACCCAAATTCCAGAAACTTTCAATAGGAGTGGGACCAAAGGTTTCTGTTAATACCTTCCTTTTAGTATTTCTGGCATGCTGAATAAGCAATCTTCATACATAAAGTGCTATTAACATGCAAATTACATATCTGCCCTTTATAAATCTGCCTCTAACTGTATTGACACAGAAACAAACAAACAGAAAAAAAACCAGCTGTCTTTTGGCAAGCTTAAGGTGAAATCCCAGCCCCACGGAAATCAATGGGATATTTTTAGTTACATAGGGGAATAGTTTTTTTTTTTTTTAAAGCAAAGTTAACTGATTGAAAGCTGCTCCCTCAATGTGTCTTTCTGTCCTTGGACAATGATAAATACCAATCAAATTACAGGTTCAAATGCAAATATGATACAAAGGACTATACACACTAATGCTAGGTTCAAACATTCCCTCTTTCTGAATCTAGCCAGACATTTTACTTATTTTCCTGTTACCAACCATCTGTTGCCATCTGGTTGTAATTAATACCTTTCCCCATACAGATTTTGCACATACGCATGTGCTTAATTTTATGCATTTGACGAGTCCCACTGAAGTCAGTGGGACTACTCACATGCTTAAAGTTAAACACGTGTGTAAAATTTGCAGACTCAGGGAGTATGTAGATGTATTTGGCAATGCCTGCCTGAGGATTTAGCCAAACATTTCCTGCTGCTGCTACTAACACAGTTCCAGCTCCAATGGTATTGGCAAGAGTGCGAACCCTAATGAAAGCAAGGCTCAGGAGTTAACCAATACTTTAAAACATTGTGGTGTTTAGTTTCTGGGATGAATTAGACTGTTAAACTGCTGATGGCTTCATGATGCCCTATCAACATTAAAGCTCCATCTCTTGCAAAAAATGGTGGTGGAGCTATGTCCTTGTTAGCAACAGTGGGAATTTTTTGCCCCCAAATCCTTTTGCAGAAAAAGCCCCATGTGTACCTCAAAGGAATTTTTCCTCTCTCCTGGAACATCTGGAGAAACAGAAAAAGTTAATTCTAATGTCTCTTGCTACTCAAATCTCTTTCCATATGTCCTAATTAACCCTCTCCTACTCTGGCTAAAGATTTCTATTAATACCTTCCTTTTAGTATTTCTGGCATGCTGAATAAACAATCTTCATACATAACTGCTATTAACATGCAAATTAAGAAGTTACACATTTTTTGTTGAACTCTATCAGTGTGTAAAGGAAGCATTTCCCAGATGACAGCTGAATAACAGCTATGTTACTCAGCTAAATACCTAAATTTTTTTTCCTGAATATTTACTCAAATAGAAAACTGAATTTGCTTAAAGTGTGTTGCACCCCTGTGTGTGAATATTCTAGTGAGTGAATTTAGTGGCAATGATGATTATTCAAATGTTAAGTCAGTTTTAGAAAATATGCACATAAGATAAATTTTGAAATTTGTGTAAAGAGTATTTTTAGGTGCATTGACCTTAGAAACCAGATTTTATATGTTACATTTTATCCAATCAGAGAATAAATTCTCCTGTAATATATATATTTGGTAAAAGTTATAGTGCAAATTGCAATGACTGATTTTTCTAATATTTATAACAAATTGCTAGCAAACAACTTTTAGACCAATAATACTTAAAGAAGTTATTTAGTGAATAAATATGATGCATGGCATACATTCAAAAATATTCTCAGCTGCTAATTTTTAACACAAAATGAGACTCACTTGATCAAAATATTATCTGTTATAAATTATTCACTTGGCTCTAATTAATACAGAATATCTATATAAAGTATCTTAAATACTATGACACTAAATATTCAGTATCGCCCTTGAAGATCATAAAAAATAGGTCCTGATTCAATAGTATATATGTACAACTTTTGAGTAAATAAGAAGTCCCATTTAAGACAATGGACTACTCACTTGCTTTAAGTTAGGGATGTGCTTAAATACCTTGCTGACTTGGAGCTGTAATCTCTAGCTTCAGGAGTAGGGACAGAATGACAATACTTTAAAAAACTTCATGCTACTTTGGAGGAGGAGGAGATAGGTGTGACTGGCTGCCCTGGGCTTCAGAGCTGTGTGTATTTTAGAGCTGTGAATAGTGGGATTAAGGAGTTCCAGAGGGGTTTGCAGGGGAACAAGGAGAAGGAAGATGCTCCTTGCTAGCCTGAATAGGCTATCTGAATATCCAGGGGTTGTGTTGGAGGAAGAGAGCAGTCCATGACACTGCATACTGTGTAAGTCAGGAGTCAGTGAGTATGTACAATCAGGGAGTGGAGGGAGTCAAGAGTCTGCCCTGCACTCCTCTGATGAGTTAGGTAGCATAGTTTAGCCAGGATTGAAGGGCAAGCAATGCCAGTGGCAGGGGTGGAAGAGCTTTCTTTCATTCCAGACCAAGGGGTAAATAGGCATCAAACTGTGTCTCAGTGGTTGCTTTGACTCAGTCTGGAAAGAAGCCAGGCATCTGGAAGATCCCATGATCAGGGGAGCGTCAAAGATGGCTTACAATCAGCATTGCACCCTGCCCCTTCTTGAGTTATGTGGAGCACAGCTTGGCTGAATCAGAGGGTCTTAACGAGAGAATGCTAGGAAGTATGCCCATTTGGATCATATTAATTTTATCCTGTTTTTCTCACCAGTTTCTTAACTCTATAGTTAGAGTTGCTAAGTGAGTCAGCACTCCAACAAACTGTGGTGCAATAATGTGAGTTAAAAGACATAAAGGGTTCAAATCTTTGACAGTTATCATTTAAGGATATCAAAAGAATATGTGAAATAGGGTAACAAGAAAAGTGGCCAGTTTTGGTCTGAGATGTGCATGTTAGTGAAATGTTACAATCTTCATCAGAAACACCATCGTCGCTCTATTGTTAATGGTTACTTTTCCAGACCAGACCTTGAGAAGTCAGGCATGCTCCCCCACTGACAACTAAGGAAAAAGTCTCAGAGAATTAGAAAAGACCTGCTTTTTCCTGCTTTGGGCAGGGGGCTGGACTTGATGACCTCCTGAGGTCTCTTCCAGCTCTAGGATTCTATGATTCTAAGACCTAATGTGGATATTTCACAACATTCAATGCTCCAAACCAAGAAAAGTGAGGAAAGGTGGGCCAGAGATGAAAGCTAAAACAGAAGCCACTGAGTGCATGTTCAGATCATGAAAGACCACATTGAGATGCTGAAGTGTCTAATCAAGATGCAGAAAGACTAGAACCAAAGGCCTCCTTGTCAGCAAATGGAACCCTCCCTCTATGTCCACACAGAAGCCTCCATGGCCACACACGCAAATTTCTGTATCCAGCAATGCTCCCTCTTATACCCACACAGTCATTTACACAGTCAGGTAATGTTTCTCCCTCTCCCCCAGCATACTCCACTCCCTTTCACAGCAGCTTTGACTTTGACAGTTGGTCATTAACACAACTGTGAGGTTTTCCAATAACCTTGTCCTTTACCCTCCCTTTCCACTAGGTTTACACCCACAGCGTGTGACCGTGATTGAAAGAGATTAATAAAGAGAAAAATGACGCAAGTTTCCATGAGTTTATTTTGGGTGACACAACCCAAACCAATTGGTCTGGCCCCTGTGAAAGCCTGTGGGATCCCTTGGTTTCATAGGAATGCCTTGCTCAGGATGAGCGGTGGGATAAGGCAGGGAAGCAACCACAAAACACAGAAATGTCAGCACCCCTCATTGTCAGAGTGGATCCCCAGAGCCTCCCTGATATTGATGGCTGCCCTATGAGCTCACTATATGTGCACCTATGTGCTGTGCCTCAGTGCTCCAAACAAGGGGAAACACTTCGCCCTTCCTCTCACACACATTATGTAAGCAAACAGCATGTGGCCACCACCATGGGGATATGATCCTCCATAATGTCCAGCTTGCCTTACAGAGACACCTCCATCTCCCTTTCAATATGCCAGGATCACTATGGGCATTTCCATATCTCCCACTGTAATTTTCTGGTCTGGAAAGAAAGTCCCAGCCTGTAGCTTTCTGTAGAGGCCAGTGTTCCTGAAGATGGGTGCATCAAGCACCTTTCCAGACCACCCTGCATTGATGTCTGTGAAATGCCCATGGTGATTCACAAGCACCTGAAGCACCATGGAGAAGTCCCTCTTCCAATGGATGTATTCTGTGGTAAGATGAGGTGACGCTACAATGGGAATGTGTGCCATCAATTGCCCCACCACAGTTTGGAAGCCCAAGTCAGCAAAGCCAGGCACTATATCATCCTCATTGCCCAGAGGCACAGTCCTATGAAGCAAAATGTGATTTATTGGCATGCACGCTTGCATAACTGCTGCCCTAGTGGTAGACTTCCCCACTCCAAACTGATTTGCTACTGAATGGTAGCAACTGGGAGTCACCACCATTCACAAAGTAATCACAATGCGCCTCTTGACTGAGAGAGCAGTTCTTATTCAGGTGTCCTTGCGCTAAATTCAGGGGCCAGCTCAGCACGCAGCTCCAGGAAGGTTGCTTTACACACCTTAAAATTATGTAGTCCCTGCTCTTCATCCCAAACCTACATGAGAGTGTGATCTCACCACTCAGTGCTGGTTTTCCTAGCCCAAAAGTGACACTCTACTATGCACAGTTGCTCTGTGACAGCCCAATGCAATGCCACTTCACTGCTGTCCGTGTCACTCACATTGTCATCTGCATCTGAGTCTTTTTCTGCTCATAAGTAGCTCTGCTGCAATGCGTGATGTCCTAAGTACATTGAACACAGCATAGGAGAGAAGTCTGGGATCCATGATTTCTCACAGCAGATGTTGCAGTACACAGCAAGGACTGTCACAGTTTACAATAGCGCAAAAGTAAGATGGAAGCCCTGGGAGGACTGTGAAGCAGAGATGTTTTTCATGTTCCCCAAATGCCTAGTGACTGAAGGTGACACCAGCAATGTGGGATGCATCTCCATATTGCTTTGCTCTTTCAGCCAATGGGGGAGCTAACAATGTGGCCATGATATGTAGACAGAGTGTGGCAATATAAACATGATTTGGCAACTTTCTTTTTGGTGACTTCTGAGTGTTGACAGTACTTTGATCGCCAAATCTTTCCAGTATAGATGTAGCCTAAGAGTAAGAATATAAGAATTGCCACTTCAGAGCAGTCATCCCATCTAGGGGCAGATCCTGTCATAGGTCAGGGCTTCAATGAAGCTATGACAATTTAAATTGCTAAGGATCTGTTCCTTAGACTAGTATCTTGTCTCTGACAGTGGCCACTTCTATGTGCTTTGAAAGACTATAGAGAATCCATATAAAGGAAAATTAAGGAATTATTATGGAATACGTTATTAGATTTTCCCCCTAATTTAAGTGGTTAGTGACGGTCTTATACCCTCAAGGATTTATATCAATTTTAAACTCTTATGCTTTCTAATATAAACGAGGATGTTCTCATTATCCTGTCTTTTTCTGAATGGTACTAAGCTTTGGTCTCAGTGATATCTTGTGGCAATGAGTTTCACAGGCTTACTAACACTTTATGTAAAAATATCTCTTTTTCTCACAGATTTAAATTTATTATTATTCAGTTTCATTGGCTGTCCTCTTGGTTTTATGCAACGAGAAAAAATAAATAAGATTGACCTCCTCCATCCTTTTTGACTATTTTGAAGTAGCTCTATCTTGCCATCTCTTATGTATCTCTTCCTCAACCTAAACAGTCCTAATCTTTGCATTTTTTTCTTATGGAAGGCTTTTTACAGTATTGTAGGTGAGAGTGTAGCACTGTTTATCTAGAGGCATTACAATGTTTTCTATAATATCGTCTCTCAATATCTTTATACACCCTTAGGACATGTCTACACTACAGAGTTATTTCGAAATAACTCCCATTATTTCGAAATAACAAGATGATCATCCACACAGCAAGCCCGTTATTTCAAAATTATTTTGAAATTACAGGTGTGTTATTTTGAAAAAATAACCCCTCATTCTACAAGGAATAATGCGTATTTTGAAATTGCTATTTTGAAATAGGGTTAGTATGGCTGCTCAGCTGCTATTATTTTGAAATAACTGCTCCCTAGACTCATTCAAAGTAGTTACTCCCAAGTGCTTCCTGGGCCTCTAAGTTGAGATAGCATGTCCACATTAAGGGAGCCTTCCTTGTAGTGTGGACATGCTATTTCAGGAGTAGTTATTTCGAATTGCGTAGCTTATTTTGAGCTAAGGGTGTTGCGTAGATGCACCCTGAATGATTTTGTTTATTTAGAACCCACTACATTTTATAAGACATTTAAGTTATTTCATTCAATGTGTATCACTTTCCATTTATCTTTAGTCTGCTGCACAACTGCCTAATTTTTTAACAGTTCCTCTGAAATTCTTCACAGTATTCTCTTGTCTTTGCTAACCTAAATAAATTTGTCATCTGCAACTGTTGCCTTACTAGCCACCCATTCTCCTTTGGGGAGCACCCTTGCATTTCTCCTTTGGCGTTATTCTTGTTAAGTCTTTCACTGACAAATATAATGTATTTTCAGTATAACATCTATTTAACTTAAAATAATCCTTGACCTTGCTTTGTGCTGTGTGACAGCCCAGATCTGTATCTGCTGTCTTGTTAAATATACATGAAACAGGAAGCTAAGGATAATGTTTTATCTCCAGTTTTGGATTCTGTATACATAGGATCCCCTCAGGGCCATGTGATACAAAGAACAACATAATAGTTTTCCAGAAGGTAGGAGAAGAAGTAACCCTCTGAATTCTACATTAAAAAGATGTTAACTTTCCATATTATCCTAGCTAGTCTTTAAGTTGTTACTCTGTATAGGTCCATCCAATTCATATCTCTGTTACTCTGAAGATGGGAGGTGGAATCCCATCTTCATTGCAGTAGGATCAGTGTATAAGTTTGCTAGTATGGTGAGCTACTGGCTGTCAGGATACTGCTAACTGAATTAATGAAAGGTTATCAACCCACTGCATAATAGATACAGATGGTACTAGCTCTTGGCAAAGCATAGGGTCCTTCAAAATCATCTGTTCATTGAAACAAGAGAGACTAGGGAAGAAAATAGGATAAATACAAGAATTACCCAATTGTAGATATGGGGTTCTCATAAAAATTGTTTGATGGCCTCGAAGTGTGGCAACCAATTCTGGTTGGTGGCTTCTCTGACTATTTTTCCTAAAACACTTAATTCATTTTAGGAAAAACAAATAAATGTTAAGGCTGTCAATCAATTAAAAAATAATCACAATGAATCATGTAATGAATCACACAGTTAAAACATTAATAAAATACCATTTATTTAAATATTTTGGATGTTTTCTACATTTTCAAGTATGTTGATTTCTATTAAGGCAGAGAATACAAAGAGTACAGGCCTTACTTTATATTTATTTTTGTTTACAAATATTTGTCTTGTAAAAAATAAAATAAATAGTACTTTTCAATTCACTTAATACTAGTACTGCAGTGCAATCTCTTTATCATGAAAGTTGAACCTATAAATGTAGAATTAAGTAGTCCCCCAACTCTGCATTCAAAAATAAAACCATGTGAAACTTTAGAGCTTAAAAGTCCACTAAATCTTATTTCTTATTCAGCCAATCGCTCAGACAAACAAGTTTGTTTACATTTGAATGAGATAATGCTGCCTGGCTTCTTGTTGACAACGTCCCCTGAACATGAGAACAGACATTTGGATGGCATTGTTGTAGCCGGGATGGCAAGATAGTTACCTGCCAGAAACACTAAAGATTTGTATTTTCCCTCATGCTTCAACCACCATTCAGGGCTGATGACAGGTTCTGCTCAATGACGATCCAAAGCAGAGTGGACACATGTTCATTTTCATCATCTGAGTCAAATTGCACCAGCAGAAGACGGATTATCTTCATCTGGGGTTCTATAGTTTCCACACTGGAATGTTGTTCTTTTAAGATTTCTGACAGCATGCTCCACACCTCATCCTTCTCAAATTCTGGAAGGCCCTTCAGATTCCTAAGCCTGGGGTAAAGTGCTGTAGCTATCTTTAGAAATCTCACATTGGTACCTTCTTCATGTTTTGTCAAATCTGCAGTCATCATCTGAGACTACAGTAACATGAAATATATGGCAAATGTGGATAAAACAGAACAGGAGACATGCAATTATCTCCCCAAGGAGTTCAGTTATAAATTTAATTAACACATAACTTTTTTGAATGAGCATCATCAGCATGGAAGTCTGTCCTCTGGAATGGTGGCCAAAGCACAAAGGAGCATACGAATGTTTAGAATATCTGGCATGTAAATACCTTGTAATATTGGCTACCAAAGTCCCATGCAAATGCTTGTTCTAACTTTCTGGTGACATTGTAAATAAGAAGTGGGCAGCATTATCTCCCATAAATGCAAACAAACTTGTTTGTCTTAGTGATTGGCTGAGCAAATAGTAGGACTGAATGAACTTGTAGGCACTACTGTTTTACATTGTTTTGCTTTTGAGTGCAGCTATGTAACAAAATATATATATATATATGTGAGTTGCACTTTCATGATAAAGAGATTGCACCACAGTACTTGTATGAAGTGAACTGAAAAATACAGTTTTGTTAATCGTTTTACAATGCAAATATTTTTAATCAACTGGTATTGTGTTGTTTGAAAGTGTGATAAAAATTGCAATTAACTTTTAAAATTACAATTCTTTTTTGAGTTAATCATGTGAGTTAACTGCAATTAATCAACAGCCCTAATAAATATTTAGATACACATGCCCAAATCATTACAATTTATTAATATAGTGATATTTTTTGCAGATGCAATAATAAAAAAATTACAGTTGTCTCTATTCTTTACTGGACTTAAATACAATTAAAACAAATAAGGTGCTTTGCATATTTTTGTCTTCTTTTATTGTTTCTTTTGCTTTTTGGTTGATTTTTTTAGACTTGCTAGCTGGTAAGTCTGTTTCTGTGAAAAATGATATTTTTATGTTTGTTAATAGCACTTTTCACAGGAGCAGACTTGGTAGCTAGATGGGAGACAGTGAAAAGTGCTATTAACAAGCATACAAATATCACTTTTTATAACAGAATTACGCAGACCTGGCAATCCTTGGGACAAATGAAGCCATGGATAGGGAGACAGTGGGGTGGAGTGGAGAGCCCAGGGATTAGGGGGTACTGATATTTTCCCCTAAATTCAAAATGGAGTGGGTTAAGGGATTCTAGGATGAACTATGGCATTTAAACAAGAGAAATTCACTCCAAATATCGTCTTCCAAAATCCATTTTACCAGATTTTAATGCTAATAGCATTTATTATATTTTAACGTCGTGAAAACATTTCATCTTTAATTTTTATTAACACTCTTAAGTCATGTATTCTATGAATGCATAATGCTCACTATATTTATGTAACTGAGTTTTGAAGCAAATAAATGAAATTACATATATTATAGTCTTTAAACTATTATTTTAATTACTAATACAATAAACTAAATGTCTCTTGGCAGAAATCTTATCCTGGCTGGAATCTGTTATTTCACTTACAGACGAGTCTTAATTTATTAGCTTTAATCTGTTTTTAAAAAAGACTTTTGTTTGCCAAGTAGTTTTGTTTTCTCATTAAATATTACTCAAAGATATTTTATTCCCTGAAACTTTTCTACGGGTACATTAAAAACCCTCTGTTTTTAATGGATTTCTTTTAACTATATGATATGGAAATTTGTATGAATTTCATGCAGCTTAAACTGAAAGAGCAACAAAAACCTTTAGAGGATTATTCGACGTTTACTAATAAATTCAATGAAAAAGTGTCTGACTTTTTCCCGTGCCTAAATATGAGTACGTCCATGGAAACACCCAAACAGGAGTGCAGCTTGCAACATGGAAAATGTCACCTTCTGATCTCAATTGGGCCAGTGTAAAGCTGGAGTAAACTCTGTTGAATTTAGTAGATTTATTCCACATTTACAAGACTATATGCAGTTATGATCTGAATCTGGACCACAAACTAGATCTTTTACTGACTCTGGCCCTGAGTGTTACCCATAGTTCTCTGATATTACAGAAGAATAGCAGTACGTGTGGCCACTCTTCAGCATGTGCTGAGCTGAAGCAGGCCATCTTTGTAGTGGTCTGAGAGGTACCGGCTAGTGCCATCTTATCATTCTGCAAGTGTCCAGTGTGGAAAGGCATGAAATATGATTAGGGGAAAATCATGTAGGGTTAGATTTTGCTGTACCCTTGTTTGGCAGTATTTGGAGGGGAGAAGAAATAAGGCTCTCCTCTGCCCCTGTACAGCTCATGTAAGAATTGCTGTCCCTTTGATCAGGGGTGCACTATAGGCCTTTCTTCCTCTCTCTACTCTAGCCAGTGAAGAGGTAGAGCAGTGTGCGCACTTCCAAGGTACTACCGAGTTTTGAGAGGCACTGTGCTTTTATGAGGCAGAAAGATTCTGATGAATCTACTGATGTGGTGCAGCTGTGCACCATCATCATTACAGGTTTGCATTTTTGTACTGTTACCTATCACCAGAATGTCGGAGCATCTTCAATGGAAAATAGATTAGCAATACAGGCATAGAATCATAGAATACTAGAACGGAAAGGGACCTTGAGTGGTCATTGAGTCCAGTACCCTGCCCTCATGACAGGACCAAGCACTGTCTAAATCATCCCTGACAGGTGTCTATCTAACTTGCTCTTAAATATCTCCAGTGATGGAGATTCCACAATCCTCCTAGGCAATTTATTCCAGTGTATAACCACCCTGACAGGCAGGAAGTGTTTCCTGATGTCCAACTTAAACCTCCCTTGCTGCAATTTAAGCCCATTGCTTCTTGTCCTATCCTCAGTCACTGCTCTAATAAACATGTTAAATAATAGAACTGTATCTCAGAAGGGTATGATAATATTTAATCAAGATTGTCACTCAAAATGTGCTACATACAATTTAAAGTACTGCAGGACTGGGGAGAATGAAAAAAACAGCAGCATATTTTGAGCTTGAAACTAGATAAAAGCAATGCCTACAGATCTAGAGCAGGTTAATTTATTTGTTTGGAATAATACTAATTGAAAAGTAACCCTTTAGGTAAGTTCATGAACTGCTTGCAAACAAGTCTGATTTCTACAAACGTCTTTTATTTGTAGGCATTTGCCAAAGTGTTTGGATTAACAACATTCAATGTATGGATTGCTGTTAAAGTGTCCTCTTTGATTATTTACTATTCAGTATTTGCAGCATGTGATTAATATCCTAAGTCACCTGATATTGTTTCTGCTTCCCAGTTGGATGACTGAAACTTTAAATGAGAGAATAATTAATGATGACTAGCATTCAATAGATAATGTATAATGCACTTTTTACTAAAAATGTCAAAGCTTTCAGGATTCACAGTTCTATTCCTGCAATCTCTATAGTTATTTGAAAACTCAGCAACAATGCATACAATCATAGAATTATAGAATCATGGAATCATAGAACTGGAAGGGACCTCTAGAGGTCATCGAGTCCAGTCCTCTGCCCTCATGGCAGGACCAAGAACTGTCTAGATCATTCCTGACAGGTGTCTGTCTAATCTGCTCTTAAATATCTCCAGAGATGGAGATTCCACAACATCCCTAGGCAATTTATTCCAGTGCTTAACCACCCTGACAATTAGGAAGTTTTTCCTAATGTCCAACCTAAACCTCCCTTGCTGCAGTTTAAGCCCATTGCTTCTTGTCCTATCATCAGAGGCCAAGGAGAACAATTTTTCTCCCTCCTCCTTATAACACCCTTTTAGATACTTGAAAACCGCTATCATGTCCCATCTCAGTCTTCTCTTTTCTAAACTAAAGAAGCCCAATTCTTTCAGTCTTCCCTCATAGCCTATGTTTTCTAAACCTTTCATCATTTTTGTTGCTCTTCTCTGGACCTTCTCCAATTTTTCAAGATCTTTCTTGAAATGTGGTATCCCAAACTGGACACAATACTCCAATTGAGGCCTAATCAACTCAGAGTAGAGCGGAAGCATGATATGACTTAATGAATAGCAGCAGAGTGAACTAAGCTATTTACTTATGAACATCAGTGTATCACTTTTTTCATTATTAAACCAGTTTTACATAGCATGAGAAAGGTACAGGTATTTTCTGTTGGTGTTGGCTATTAATATCTATATCAATGTGATTTTGAACATTTCCAGTTTTAGAGTAACTGAAATATTTAGCCAGGCTGTTTCATCACAAGTAGTAATATTTCTAAAACACCACAATGTGATTTGAAAATGTATGGTTTACTGTTTCCATTATTGCATTAAGGAGCTCTGTCTCATAATCTTATGCTGTACAGCCAAAGCAGTAAGAAAGAAATGTATGGTTGAAATGTTGTTTCGGATTCAAAGCTCCAGTGAATGTTAAAATTTCAGGTTAGTAGTTTCAGTAGAACTGGTGTTTTGGTGAGTAAAGAAGAGTTGTAAGTTTTCAACTTTCATTGTGCTGTGTGGGTCTGTACTTGGTGTTACAGAGTCCAAGCTCTTTCTCACAGGCTTTCATCCAAGCATCTGTCTAGGGACAATTAGGCAACTATTCATTTTGAGTATACATTATAAGGCAATTGAATAAGAGCAGCTCTCTTCAGAGAGGAGGCAAAGTGAGATCTAGGACATTAATAACTGGGATGTCATGAGAAGCTACAGTGATGCGAGTCATCTGGTTCTGACATAAACTTGCAGCCAATCTGCAAATTTACTGCAACTTAATATCAGTGTAGATTCTATGGGGGCTTGTCGCTATACAAGCATATGCATGTTAGAGAGGGGAAGAAAGGGAGAATGTGCCTTACCTAAGGCTAGAGAACAGAAGTGATATTGTTCTTTACAAGATCATTAGAGCAGATATGACATCTCTTTGTAAGCAAGTGAGGCAGTTCTCATTAAAACTCTAATACTTTTAAAATAAAAAATTATTTGCCACTGAAATATTGTTGCCTTTGGGTTCATTGCTGTTTGTCTGTTTTACCATTGGCCATAAAAATGCTGTTAATAGGTGTGCTGAATGTTCTAAATTACCTTATGCAGAAGTGAGAAGTTAAGAGATTTGACCAGATTAAATTAATCAAATGCAAATCCAGGATAATTCCATTCATCTCAGTGGAGTTACTATGGATTTATACCCATGTAGATCAGAATCAAGATCAGCTGTGTAGCCTTTCTACATTTACGTGTTTCAGTTGTTGAATGCACTTTTTTTTCTCCAGATCTCATTGTTTAAAATATACATTTGAATGGTGTCATTTCTAAGGAACCTGTAAGAATTTGCTGCTGATATTGAACTTGCTCATTACTGTTGTTTTACAATTAATAATCAATTGTAGTTTTCCCTTGTCCCTCAAACAAATCAAAGTTCTAGTCTGAATGTATCCTAGAAGTACAACTAGTTGAGAGCTCAGCTGCTGGCAGTCAATCAGCTTGAATTGCCCATGGGTTGGTTTAAACAATAAGAATGTAGGTAAAAATGATGTGATTATTTTTATTTCATGGTTTTTAAAGACAATTTAATATTTTGGGGGTCTGGCTCATGATTTCTGTATATGTGGGGCAAGCAGTACAGGCATATGCTAGTAGATCTGATAAACAGAGTAGAGCTAAATGGTGAAGAGCCTTAAAGGCGAAGACAAGGAGTTCATGTTTGATGAAGAGGAGAGACTGGAGGGAGGGGATGATGTGGTTGGAGATCAAGTCAGAAGGATTACCATAGCAGTGTTTTGAATGGGCTTAAAGAGGTCAACATGGCTAATGAAGACACCAAAGAAGTGGAGATGATAATGATCAAAGTATGAGATGCTGAGGACTTGAACAAGAACCTTGCAGTCTGTAGAGGCAGAAATGGGTGAATCTTAGAAACGTTGTGAAGGTAAAAGAGGCAAGACTAGGATATTACTTGGCCATGTGGATCCAGCAAGAGGGAGGAATTGAAGATGATGCTTAGATTATAGGTCTGGGTGACTGAGAAGATGATGATGTTATCCGTTGTGTGTAAGTAATCAGGCAGATGAGAAGGTTTGAGGGGAGATCAAAGCTTGGTTCTGGCCATGTAGAGCTTAAGTTTCTGGCTGGACGTTCACTGGGAGATGCAGTTGGAGAAATCAGAGGAAACCCATGACAGGGCAGAGTCACAAAAGTCAATGGTGGACAAGACTTTAAAAAAATACGGACTGTTTGATAGTGTCATAGGAGAGGAGAAGAGAAGGATGAGGCTGGATGCCCTGGCCAGAAAGAGGTTATTGGGGCCTTAGTGAGAGCATTTTTAGAGGAGCGGAGAGGGAGGAAGCTGGACTGGAGAAGGTGAAGGATGGAGTTGAAGGAGTTTGTCTATAATTTAAGTATTTTACTTGGTTTCTACTACCATAAATAATAACATAAAATTGTTGCTGTTATACTTTAACCTTTATTGTGCCTTGGGAATGTATGGAAATGAATAGGCAACATATTTCATAAACTTGATGGGTCAGAAAAGCCTGGACTAGCTTTTTCTGAAGTGAGTCTCACTGAGAGAAAAAGGTCCTGTTCTGTTTGTTTTGCTATTGGAATGGGACTGCTATTTATTCACTGCAAATTATTGTAAACAAATAACCATTGTAAGAAACATGCTGCAGCCCAAGTTTAAATCAGAACATTTGATAACTTGACAATGCTAGAGGAGCCAGCACACATTACAGAATGATTCTAAACTCACTCTGTTATTTAAATGTCTGGAAGCAGTTTTCCCTAAAACCAGCAGAGTAGCAAAGAGAATGAATACATTTAACAGGCATTCTCTGAGACTCCATTCCTGTTGGGGCAGGGATGTGAGCATTACAGCTGGGCAGATTGTTTTAACTGATGAGGAGGAACTGAGATATGTTACTCATATTTGGTCTGGGTACATGCAAAATAGCCTCAGCAAAAAGGAAACTGCAAAAATAGTCGTCAGCTTTACTGGGTCAAATTGTTTGCTAATTTATTCTCCGAGAAACCTGAATAAAGCCAATGACCCAGAGGTCCTAGTCTAGCTGAGCTGAGCTTTAAAACCATCTTTATGCTTCCCTGGAGGTATGTCTACACTGCAGAGTTGTTGGTTTTTTTTGAAAAATGGCCGTTTTTCCGAAAAAACTTGAATTACTTCCACACTGCAATCGCGTTCTTTCAAAAAAAATCGAAAGAACTGAGGGGTTTTCCCGACATTTGGTAAACCTCTTTCTACGAGGAAGAAGCCTTTTTCCAAAAGAGCTCTTTCGGAAAAAGGCGTGTGTGGACGGAGAAGAAGGAGTTCTTTCACAAGAAGAGAAAAGAAGAAAAAGCACAGGTACCCTGGTGGCCACTCTGTCCATAGTAATCACAGCTTAAATGTGAGATAGCATCCATTCAGTGTGGACTCTATCTTTCGAAAAAACAGATAGCTTTTTTGTTGAACTTTTGCTGTGTAGATGCTGTCTTTCGAAAGAAGTGTTTTTGGAAGATCTCTTCTGGAAAAGCTTCTTCCGAAAGAAGCCTGCAGTCTGGACATAGCCTGGGTCTCTGATTCAAGTTAAAATCTTCTCAGAGGTGTACCTACTTATTACATGCAAGTGACTCACTGCCCTCGTAAGACTATTATGGCAGCTGGAGATGACCAGGGTGTAGGACAACCACCAAGTCCTCTTTCTTTTGGGCACACCTTGTACAGCTAAGTGTGAGGGTGGCATAAGAACCACTGTGGTGGCTCTATGCTCCTGGAAATTGTTGGCAGCAAAGAATAGTCTCATAAGACTGGATCCACCAGGGAGGATCTGGAAGTGAGGAGAAATGGGAGGTGTCCATAGGGCATGGAGAAAGAGGCAGTAAACTGGGAGAGATATAGACTGCGTATCTCGGAGCTGGACTACCTGCTCTTGGAATAAGCAATAACTTTTTGAATTACTCTGCCAGTTCTGGTTTTCGGAAACATTAGTTGCAAGGAGCTACTTGCAGGAAATGTAGACAAGTGATGTGTCAGATGATTTGAAAAATCTTGCAAGATCACTGCTCAGCTTTCACTCCTGTTAGGTTTGGGATGAAAAGAAAGGAATCCTGAAAGTTGACAAATCTATTTGTACTTAGAGATTTGGTAGTTTTATCTCAGCAAAAAAAAATGGAAGGAGATAGAACAGCTTAGCAAGCACAAAGTAAAATGACACTTTAAAAAGCCATTTCCACCGCACCGTGAAGATTTCTCTATAATAATTTATTAAATTAGAGATGGAACCTGGCTCCACCACCTCTGAGATTTAGGGACTTTAATAACTAGATCTCAGCTTTATTGCTGGCCCCATTTGTGTTGTAGGGCTGAACCAAATCCTGGATCTGAACACTGTAAACCTTAGTGAAGTTTCAATCCTGAGTCAGTCTTTGTGGTAAAACTACTTCACATATACCGTTCTTTCTGAATTCTCCATTTAGGCAAGCGTCTGTGGGATGCTGTGCAAATCATATTTGTTTAAAGAAGCACAGACAATTTATTTGTTGAAGAAGCTGTCTGCAAACCAAACCCAAAACAACACTTGGATGTGACAAGCTCCTGAATTAATTACATTCTCCCCAGATTGGCAAATAGGGGATTATTTTTCAGGACTTGCTACTCACCAAGTAAGCTTTCCTGAGTTCAAGCAGTGTATTGTATATGGAAAAATATGGCAATTCTCTGTCTGTTCTATGTTAACCAACATCAGAAAGGGCCAAATAACTTCAGTGAGACAGGAAAAGGACAGATTCAGTCTGGGTTCCTGGCAGCAGGCACATATCTCCTGGAAACCCAGACACACGACTCTGATATACAGAGTGAACCAGGGAGAATTCTGTGGCTACACAAAACATCTGTGACCTCCTGGCTGCTGTAGAATGGGCCAAAAGGCAGGAGATATAGCTCATGAAGAGGCTAGCACTGCCAATAAGGGAAAATATGGGGATGGGAGCTGATTCAGTGTCCCCTTAAAGCAAGTTTCACTAGAAATTAAAGCTGCTCTCTCCCACCATTAACTCAGACTGTGAGCTCTTGTGAGGTAGAGACCATATTTTGTTCTGTCTTTATGCAGTGCTAGCATAATGGGGCATGTACTATGGCAATGCTAATAAATAACAATAAGGGCAGATAACACCATTTGACTTTCCTTTGGGTAAATCACTCCTGGGGCACAGGCAGGTCAGCTGGTACAGATACATGTAAATTACAACGCCTGTGCTTGCTTGTGCAACTGGCTCATCAGAGCTCTCCATTTTCAGTCCATTAGAACCACCACTAATGCCAAAACCAGAGAGTTGGTTCAGCTTTTCCAGACCCTTGTGATTTATTATTTTAGTACAGTGAAAACTGTCAGCAATATCAAGCGAAAATGAAAACCTTTTATAGTTCACATGTTGAATCAGAATTTTTCTTACAAATCTTGGCAATTGTCAGCACAACTGGTGTTTAAATAAAGCTGTGGCTTAATTAAAGAATGAGACTGAAAGAAAACCAAGACAATTAATAATATTAGAAAATTAAAATGTCTGTCATGGTCAGGTCATGTGAAAATTCTGAAGCCACTGGCACTCTCTCTCTCAAAACTATGTAGGCCTAAATTTTAAAAAGCAAAAATGTTGGTTTTCCCTGATTTTAGGATGTCTAACTTGAGAAGTCATAGAGGAGTATGATTTTTCAGAAGGTGGGTAGCTTAGCACTTCCAGAAAATTAGGCCCCACTAAGGTGTCTGAAGTTGGGCACTCAAAACTTGAAGCATTCAGACTGCCTTATTACTTTGAAAATGTAGGCTGCAGAAAGTACAAGTGGGGTCAAGTGGAGCCCCTCTTAGGCCTGTTGTGGGATGGTATTTTGAGATACAACTGAGCCCTGAAATGAGCCTCTGCCATAAGGAAGAGAGAAGTAGAGGAAAATACCCTCCAATTCTGATTCTTTTTCTATAATCACCTGGTTATAGTCAGACTTACTGGGAAAAACCAGTTCTAACATTATGTCTTGTTATAGGATTCTCTTTCATCTGTTGTCATTCAGATTCAAACATTTTCTGACTTGCTGTTGAACCTGTCCATCAGCTATTCATCTCCTTTCAACTTCCAGCAACATCCATTACAACATTTGTGTAATAACTTAATTGTTCCCATCTTTAACAACAACATCAACTACAACATAAAAAGTAGAGCTGGTCAGAAAAGAGGTGGGAGGGAAATCAGTTTTTAGGCCTAATTTTCATCAAATCTTCCATGTTATAGAAATTTCCCAACCATCTTTAATTAAATGTGTAGCAGCATTAAATGTTCCCCTGTACAAACATACACAAACAATTAAGGCAATTATAGTACCGAGTGAAGCTTTTTTATGCTCTGTTCTTTACTGGGCAGATATAGTTTGGGGTACTGACTAGCTCTGGCTGCAAAAGTAAAAACAGGGGAAATAGGAGTAATATAAGACCTCCAAAATTAACATCTAAGGTCCAAATCCTTCTTTCAATGAAGCCAGTGATAACATTTCTGCGTTAATATATTAGAAGTAGTAAAAGAAAAAATAATCCCACAACTAGTTTCACGGAAAATTTTAAAATGATTTTTATAGGATTTTCTTTAAATTGATGTTTTATTTTTTTTCAATATATGTATAAAACAAAACATTATCAACATGGCTATTGAAGTTTTTAATTTACCAACAATCCAGTTTTCTAGAAATAAAATATGTCGATAGCTATTGTCTTAATGTTTCTAATAATGTGACTGATACAAAATTTCTACAAGTGTCACAATGTGTTTTGTAAAAAAAACAAATTTTGTCCATGTTGACTTTTTTGTGGAAAATACTTTTTAAAAAAAATGTCATTTTTTTTCTGACAAAATCCCTTTTGGATGAGCACTAAAATACATGCCTTTGTTCTAAGTTTGGTCCCTTCCATAGGTTCTAGAACTAAGAGTGCCGAGGGTGCTGCTGCACCCCCTGGCTTGAAGTGGTTTCCACTATATACAGGGTTTCCAGTTTGGGCCAATGGTTCTTTGCACCCCCACTATATAAATTGTTCCAGCCCCCCCCTTCCATTGTGAAAGTTGTATTGTTATTTCTTTAAATCCCAGTCCTACAGATACAGAAGCCATGTGTCTTAACTGCAAATATGCCACCCAGCTGATTTCTGACATGAGAATGAATTTGCTCAGGATTTACCATGCACAATGGCCAAAGAGGAAGATTATGACTCAATCCAGCCTAAATTAAAGCCTGCTTTTGTTGAGATACATGCATCATGTATCTGCGAGTGAAAGAATCAGGACCAAGCCATTCTCATGTGGAAGACAATGAAGTGCAACGGCCAGTGCAAACAAAATAAAGCCTGCCGGCAGTGGTGCCCAAACTTTTCGGCATCAAGCCCCCTTTTTGATTTTTGAGAAACCCTCACATCCCCCCTCCCAAAAAAATAGCAGCAAAACTTGGGGTGGGATTGACAGGGGTGTGTGTGGCTGGGTTGCCTCATGCCCCCCCGGAAGTTCTTCACGCCCCCCAGTTTGGGAACCCATGCGTTAGACAGACCTAGGATCCAGTATCTAAAGCCAATGGCACCACATGAATCCTCTGGCTAATCTTATCTAGAGGATCTGAGACTGAGTTACAAATAAAAACAAAGTCTAATGAGAAGATCCATGGGATTTTGCAACCAAAGTAGCTGATGCAAAGGAAAGTGTGAACTGCATATTACATCAGTATGTAAGGACACAAATACTAAGGAACCAACTGCACAATGTAGATACATATCCAGTGTGAATGTTAGATGTTACCCTAACATCTGACCAACCAAACCCACTAAAATTCGATAAGACAAAAACCAAACACTAAAGAGTTGTGTAAATGGACAGCAGCATGAAATACTTTACTCTTTCACATTCAAACCTCATTTATAATTACCCAAAACACACCTTACAATTTTTGTGGACATATTAGGAATATTTTCCTTCAATGAACGCTATGCTGCCAACAGTCCTCACACTTCATCTCTTCAGAAGCCTGCTTGCAGCTAGTGGAACAACAGTACATGAAATTCTGCCCCATCTTGAAGGATGGGAATAAGAAATTCCATGAAATATAAAACTGGAGGGGGCAGGGAGAGTGAAGAGGGTTGGATACAAAGAGTTAAGGAATTCCTAGCAAAATGGTGTGTGTGGGGAGCGGGGGGGTGGGAGGGGACATAAAAATGATAATGAAAATGCCCTTGTGTGCCAAACCAGGACCTCTTTATCATGCCAAATGCTAACTTTCCATCAATCCAATTTGCAGTTTTAACATGTCCATACTGGAAAGGAAATTAAGCTACTATGTATCTAGATCTATGACACATTTTTATTCTTATTCTAAAATACAACACCACCCTGCCCATTAAAAAGCCATAAAATATCCCAGCACCATTGGGCAGCATCCCTGGTGGTGGAAGACAGATTTATCCTATCTGAAGGATTTGATGGGAAATAAATCTTAACAATCCATAGGCCAATTATATGACATTTACGTATGTGTATGCACATTATAGTAAAATATAGAAAGCTTTTTGCTTATGTTGACATTCCAGTGCCTGAGAATCTACAGAAAATACCTAGGCAAACAGCAGCATCTACAACTTGTAGTCAATACAATAGGCCATTATTAGCTTACAAACCTCTTGCTATAGACTGATATATTGACATTCCCATATGAATGCTGAAGGTCCGCTTTAGCCAGTTAACATGATTACCTAGTGGCAGGGCTGGCTTGAGCCATTCCTACGCCCCGGGCAGCGGGCACGCAAAGATGTGCGGCTCCGCCCCCGGGCGCATGGCGCATACGCGGCCCCGCCCCCCAACACCCTGCGCACCTAACAGCTGCAATCGGGCACGCGGCACCTGAGGGCAGCTCTAAGGGGCTCCGCGCGGCCCCCGGCCCCGGGTGCTCGGCACCTGATGGCAGCTTTAAGGGGCACCGCGCAGCTGGACGCACGGCGCCCCTTACAGCTGCCATCAGGTGCCCCCCATAGGTTGGCGCCCCAGGCAGCTGCCTGGCTAGCCCCCCCCTTAATCCGGCCCTGCCTACTGGAAATATGACCTGGTCTGTACGTATCACCATCTGATAGAGCCAATTTGGCTCTTAGGGATAATCACTTACTGCACAATCCTTAGGACATGAGGATTCTTGATGTTTCTCCCCATCCCATTCAGCTTTGGAATAACACAACTAATAAGCCAAAGCTTAGGTTTAGAAAACACCCCCATACTTCAAGGAGTTCTCCTCCTGATGGTAGTCATTGATTTCACTGCTCTACAGCCAAAATGCTTCTGAAATAAATGTAGTCAAACTTTACTAATTCTGGGTCACTGAGAATGAAAATGATGCTTAAAATTGTTGATTGGCTCTAGTTTTCAAGATATGCTATTGGGTCAGTATATACGACCCTTGACTTGGGAATGGCAGAGGATAAGTGAGTTATAAAGGGAAGGGATCTCAATTTAAACCAGAAATGACTAAAATACATCTTTGACTGGATCTATGAATAAATCTATGACTGGGTTTGGACAGTACTTGCTTTTTAGGCAAAACAATGAATGTTGCAATCTGAAGCTGGTATTGCGTCATACATGAGATGAATTGCCTCATGTTATTCCTAGAAATCATGGATGATGCAATCATAACGAAGCTTACATCACTCTGCTGAACAAATTGCCCTATATCAGTTCTAGAAGTCATACAGTGTCGTGCTTTCTTATTTGTCAGTGTTTGATTTTGCAAAGGGACACATTTCTGTTTAGCCAAAGTGAGCACAGATGCCTCGTACTTGTGTGAACAGTGCAGATAACTTCTGCTATGTTTGTGGTGAAGTGACTTTTACATCACAAAAGCGCAGTATAACCACTATGATTAAGAAAGCCTATCACCTTTCTTTTGGCTGCAAAATTGGAGATCAGGACAAGAGGTGGGCCCCACACATATGCTGCAACACTTGTGCAACAAATCTTCGCCAGTGGTTGAACAGGAAAAGGAAATCTATGCCTTTTGCGGTGCCTATGATTTGGAGAGAGCCAACAGATCATACCAGCAATTGTTACTTCTGCATGGTGCCTCCAGTTGGGAAAGGTGTGTCAAAGAAGAAAAAGTGGACTGTGCATTATCCAAACATTCCATCAGCTATACGCCCAGTACCCACGGAGAAGGACTGCCGGTTCCTGATGCACCAGAATCATTCTCACTTGAGTCAGAGGAGGAAGAGGAAGAGGATGAAACTTCTGGTCCTGAACCATCAATGTCACAGGACCCACATTTTCTCCCATCTTCCTCCTCTGAACCACACCTCATAACACAGGGTGAACTGAATGACCTTGTCAGGGATTTGGAACTACCCAAGAGTAAGGCAGAGCTGTTGGGCTCCAGACTACAGCAGTGGAATCTCCTGGCAGGAGATGTTAGGGTTTCCATGTTCCGTGACCGTCAAAAGGATCTTGTCCCATTCTTCTTCATGGACGGTGCTGCATTTAATGAATACAAGAGACAAGCCAAGAAGCGCCGAGTAGACACTGAATAGGACTAAACTATGTACATAATAGTTTTTTGCCTTTTGTTTCATAACAAATTTTATTTATATAACCCTTTTGCTGATTTTTAAAGTGTTACATAAACAGGACAGGTGAAATATTATCATGTAAAGCAACCATAAACACATGAAAAGACCTAGGTTTACAATTTATGATTAAAACTCTACTATCTACACAATATACATAGATGTAAAATGTAAAAACTTAAATATCTTGGAAACAGTAGCCAATCAGTTGTTTTAATTGTCATATTTGAATTCAGCACATCAAAATACATAATAAATAGCACATTTTATCTCTGAAGCAGACGACTTCTAAAAAATTGTAGACCAGTGTTTCAGGATACCACATTGAGAGGAAACCGGGACAAGTTCCACATCAACTCTCACAAGATTAAATTGATTGAGATAAGGTTCTGCTGCATCATAAGAATCCTAGTTTCATGCCAAACTGGCAAGAGTCAGAAGTAACACCTGGGTCTGGGCACCATTGAGGGAGCCACTCAGGGCGAATCACTCCAATTCAGGGCTCCTTACAGCCCCAGACTAGAGACCTTCCCAAATAGGCCACAAACCAGCCCCACAGAGCACTTCAGCTGCCTGTCTGGCCAGCTAGAAGTCTCACGAGCAAAACTCTGACACCCCAGCTTTCTCCGTGCCCCAAACAGCCCCGGGCCTAACACATAGGTGAGGGGTTATAGAACCCAATCTCACCTACCCCGAACGGGTTCTCCTGGTTCCAAGAAACTAGCCACAGGTCCCGATTAATTTACACTCTGGATCTTACCCACAAATCACGCTGAGCCAATCCTTTAGAATCTAAAATCTAAAGGTTTATTACTAAAAGAAAGAAAAGCATGAGAGTAAGGTTGTTAAAGTATCATATATTACATGCATTGAATCTCCCAGTACTCAATGCAGGCTTGCAGCAGAGATGTTATAACTGCTGGCTTAAAAGTCTTTGGTGTACATCCTATGTCAGGATGGGTCCACAGTTCTTTCTGGCTTGTTGATCCCTGCAAGGCTTCCTCTGGGATGAAGAGCTGAGCTGAGCACGAAAATGGAAGATGCCACATAGCATATTTATATCCTTCCCTGGCTTCTTCCGAGCTGGAGACAGTCACATGGTCAGAGGTCAGGCACCTAGATTCCTTCCAAGGTGGGTCTCTGGTACTTAAGAGACCTATCGTTCCTGGTGGCTTACTAATTAGCATGTCCATAGGGTGAGCTTTTCTCATCCATTGCTCAGCCACAGACAGAGAAGCTTCCAGTATTAACATGGAGTACATATTCATAACTCCACACACAGACATTATACAGATATATGAAGAGCATATACAGAATCAGTAGACAGTAAGCTTTCGTTTGACACCTCACATAGCCCCCCTTTGTACCAACTTTTGGGGCAAACACCCCCAATGGGCACAGCAGTGATCTGGCTGCTCCCCTTAAAATCCAGTAACGTGACACCCCCAACGCAAAATTGATGCAGAGTACACATGGGCAAAGCACACATGGGCAAAGCTAGAGTTTGTGCATGTACTCTCCTTCTGCATGCTGTACAAAAGCCTTATGATGACCTAAATGGCTACTTGTCTAAGAAAGGGCTTCTCTCCCTGTGCCACAATGCCAGTCCTAATATGAGCAAAGAACCTTGAGCTTGAGATTCTTAGACTCATAGAACACTAGAATGGAAGGGACCTCGAGAGGTCATCGAGTCCAGTCCCCTGCCCTTATGGCAGGATCCAGTACCATCTAGACCATTCCTGATAGATGTCTATCTAACTTGCTCTTAAATATCTCCAGAGATGGAGATTCCACAACCTCCGTAGGCAACTTATTCCAGTGTTTTACCACCCTGACAGTTAGGAAGTTTTTCCTAATGTCCAATCTAAACCACCCTTGCTACAGTTTAAGCCCATTGCTTCTTGTCCTATCCTCAGAGGCTAAGGAGAACAATTTTTCTCCCTCCTCTTTGTGACGTCCTTTTAGATACCTGAAAACTGCTATCATGTCCCCTCTTAGTCTTCTCCTTTCCAAACTAAACAAGCCCAATTCTTTCAGTCTTCCTTCATAGGTCATATTCTCCAGACCTTTAATCATTCTTGTTGCTCTTCTCTGGACTTTCTCCAATTTCTCCACATTGTTTTTGAAATGTGGTGCCCAGAAGTGGACACAATACTCCAGCTGAGGCCTAATCAGCGCAGAGTAGAGCGGAAGAATGACTTCTTGTGTCTTGTTGACAACAAGCCTGTTTAATGCATCCCAGAATCATGTTTGCTTTTTTTGCAACAGTGTCACACTATTGACTCATATTTAGCTTGTGGGATCTATGACCCCTAGATCCCTTTCTGCAGTACTCCCCCCTAGACAGTCGCTTCCTATTCTGTATGTGTGAGACTGATTGTTCCTTCGTAAGTGGAATACTTTGCATTTGTCCTTATTAAACTTCATCCTATTTATCTCAGACCATTTCTCCAGTTTGTCCAGATCATTTTGAATTATGATCCTATCCTCCAAAACAGTTGCAACCCCTCCCAGCTTTGTATCATCTGCAAGCTTAATAAGCGTATTCTCTATGCCAATATCTAAATTGTTGATGAAGACATTGAACAGAACCGGTACCAAAACAGACCCCTGCAGAACCCCACTTGTTATGCCTTTCCAGCAGGATTGTGGACCAGGATTCTTGGTATAAACAATGGGGGAACAATTTCTGTGAGGGCCCCACTGTCATGGAATTTGTTTTCCTCCTTGTTCAGCCATAGTCCGAATCTGGTGACCTTCAGGGTATGTTGCAAAGCTCATCTCCCCTCCCCCCCCCTCCACCCAAGCATTTGTAAACAGGAGGGGTGGGGAGAAATTGTAAGTGCAGAGACAGGGAATTATTCTGAGGATTGGGGTGAATCTGTGCTGGACTATCTTAAATTGCTGCACTTGAATTTTAGGCTATGCAAAGGGTCGCTAAAGTATGTGGATGGCACCTTTTTAGCACATCTTAAATCATAAATAAATAAATCTTGCCATAAGCTGTAATGCTGGCTTTCCTCTTATCCTTCAACAAACTGGCTGTGTCTATACTGGCGCGATCTTGCGCCAGAGCTATGCAAATGAAGCTCAGCATGGAATATTGCCGAGCCTCATTTGCATAACTAATGAGCCGCCATTTTTGCGGAAGAGGCTCTTGCGCAAGATGGAGCTGTCTACACTGCCCCTTCTTGCGGAAGAAAAACCCTCTTGCGCAAAGCCGTTATGCTGATTATTTTCAGGCATAATGGCTTTGTGCAAGAGGGTTTTTCTTGCGCAAGAAGGGGCAGTGTAGACAGCTCCGTCTTGCGCAAGAGCCTCTTCCGCAAAAATGGCGGCTCATTAGTTATGCAAATGAGGCTCGGCGATATTCCACGCTGAGCCTCATTTGCATAGCTCTGGCGCAAGATCGCGCCAGTATAGACACAGCCAGTATGTTTCCTGGATACCTACTTATCTGTCTTCCATTAGAAAACCAAAGCCTCCTCAAATGAAAAACGGGAACCAACTCTCAATTGTAATTATGATTTGTCTGAATGTTATCCACAAACCAGCATTACAACCAGATTTTAAACTCTTGTAACAAAAATCTAAAAATCCCAACTATGCAATGGCAATAAAAAAAACCTGGCATTTGATAGGATTATTGTGCTTTATTTTTTGCACAAATCTAGGATGTGGCCTCTTAATTAGAGCTGGCTGAATAATATTGGGTTAATATAGTTCTAACATTTATTCACCCAGCTCTGCTCCCAAGGCAAATCCATCTATTTTATCAATGTGCACTGATTAACCTTCCCCGTCTCTCTGAAATGCCTGATGAGTTCAAATGAACTTCAGATCTATAGGTAGGCAGTAGAATTATTGCAAAAATACTTCAAGATTTGTAGACATGTGTTCTTTTGACTCCCCCACCATCTTACTGAAAAATAAACTACTGTACTTTATGGCTTATTTTGTCTTTGTCAAAGAAATGCTCTGCTTCCATCTCAGGAGAATTACACATTAGCAGTCTGATCCTGACCTTTCTACCTCTTCCTTGAATAATAGATGAAAAGTAGACAGTGAGAAGTGGCCTATGCTCCATAATTTGTGTCTCAGGCCCAATCTAATGACTATCTGCCTCTATTAAAAACAACTGTAACAGCAAAGGTTAAGGTAAACAGGTTTAGCAAATTACCTCCTAATCAACTCCAGTTATAATTTACTACTCTACTGTGAAAGCCTGTGCTTGCTAAACCTTTGCTATTTGTGAAGTTTTCTCCTCTCTAATAAATACTGTGTGATAAATACATTTGCCTGCAATGCAAACATCAAACATAAATAAAATATGATCAAATAAAACTGCATCTAACACTATCAGAGCAGAATGGCCCAAGCAATTCTTGTACCAATCATGGAAATGAAAGTGCACATTTTTCCAAATTTTCAACACTTTTTGTTAATTTTCTGGAAAAAACAACCCCAAAAGATGGAGCCACCAGAGGAAAGAAAAGTAAAATGGTTAAGTAGAGACTGACTAGTTAGGCAAAGATTGCATGCATACATTTATGCAAATACCTGATGTGGATATGTAAATCAAGCATTTGTGCATGCAGATCGTCACATATTTCTTTCAAATGTTTGCATGCATGTGTTACATATTCATTGTATTTAACTTTGGAAATATGGTTTTAAATACACAAATTAACTCATTTTTAATGATTCTTTCAGACCATGGCAAAATTTCTTTCCCACAAAAGTTACGGGGAAATGAAATACTACTCAAAAGAGTTTCCTGAGATGTTTGCAATCTAGTATTGGAACAAAAACTAGTCTAGTATTGGGTTTTGTTACAAGCTCAAACCTCAAAACAGCTTAATTAAACATTTACTAAGCTTCATGAAATTTTGAGCAAACCTGAGACCAATCCTGAAAAATCCTGGGCTTAACAGTTTGTTTAACCTACTTATACTTCAACTGGCCAGACTTACAGAGAAATTCACATAAAACATAGGTGCAGAAGCACCAATGCAATCACCAAATGGCTTCACCAGAAGATTACAAGCTGATGCTGAACACCATCTCATAATAACCTGGAAATATCATTTAGTCAACCAATTTACTATGAAATATACACTTCCAACAAACAACAAGTTTTTTTTCAGAGTCTTCAAAAGCTAGTTTCTGTTCGAGTGGACATTTGCTGCTGGCCCTTTCATTCGCCCCCCTTTACATGTGCTTTTTGTTAGGTTGCTTGTGGGTTTTTTGGGGGGAAACTGGACTGGAAATCCAAGATTCAATAGAATGGCTGGATTTTTCTCAAGCCACTCGTGTTCAAGACAATAAGTAAGTGACTGGGGTACAGCCCAAATAAATTCAATTGTCCTTAAATAAAAACAAGTGTCTGAGACAACTTGAGAAGACAATTAAGAAATAAATTTGAGTCACCAAGCAATGCACTATTCATAAAGATGAGCCAGAGGATATTATGGGAGTTTGTGGTGTGCTGGCATGATTACATGTGAATTTTTATGCTTGTATGGCTTTGTCTCAGATCCTGCACTGAATAATACAGTAATGACACTGGATATGCGAATTTCCTTCCTTTCAATAAATTTAAGATGATCATTTTTGTTGCTGTAAATACTGTTATTATGTGAACTGACGTCATGTGTAATTATGTCACTCACCAGTGCAGTGGAAGTTCTGTGGGCATGATGGCTCCACAGTTGCTTTTCCTGAGTACAGTCCAGGATGCCAACCCCTAAATGTTTGGTTGCTACAAACTGCAACATCAAGTATTTCAATTCTCAATTGCCCATCCACCAATGAAGATCTGCTTGCTGCTTCTGTTTCCTCATATGGCGTTTAGCAAGAATGTTGAGGAGACCCCAGTGCATACATTCAAGGAGCCTCCATAAGTTTTTCTGCAGATCTGGGATCTTGCTGGCTGGGATCCTTGCTGGGATCTTCCTGCTGGTTAGACAGGAGAACTGTATCCTGTGTATGGTTAATATTCCTCAGAGGAAGGCTATGTAATAGAACTTGCTTCTAGCAAGGGGCAGAATCAGGAGATTTGACAGGGAATATATTGGAGCGACTGGTGCCTGCAGGTGGAAGGGTGCAGAAAGGGCTACCCAGAGCGTCAGGAGGCATGCGGGGACACCTTATTTAGCAATTAAAATTTTGGCGGTGGCAGAGTGGGGCATTGACTTCCCGAGTGCTACCTATGGAATATGTGAACGGTTAATTTGGGTAAGCCCAGCAGTGAGTTTTTCACTAAAACTGTAATCTGGCTGGTGACACTACTTTAAAGATGAAGGACAATCAGGATACTTCCATTCCAACCTCTGAGGTCCCCAAAAATGATGGGATTAAAAGTGGGGCTTGTGAAAATCATTAAATTCAGGGTCATATGAATTACAGGAGCTTCAGGGGGTAGCCGAGTTAGTCTGTTAGTGTATGTCTACACTACAGAGTTATTTTGAAATATCTTATCTCAAAATAGTTATTTCGAAATAGCTTATTTTGAAATAACGCGTTTAGACACAAAATGCATTTCGAAATAGCGTTTTGCTTTTTCGAAATAGCGCGTCCACACTGATAGGACACTGAATCGCATTTAAGGCTGGCCGGAACCGGTTCTGGCAGGACATCAGGTCTGGAGTTACCTTATGTGGCTGCTGCCTGAGGCTATCTGAGACCTGTATTTAAAGGGACCCCCACCCCAGACAGCTGGTTCTAAGGTTTCCCTGCTTGCTTGCCTACCTCACTGAGGGACAGCAAAGGATTTTTTTCTCTGTGTGCTCTGGTTGCCCTCACTCAGGATACCAAAGCACTCTGCAGCATGGAGCCAGAACCGCCCCTGGTCACTCTGGTGCTTCTCCTGGACGTGTTGCTGTGAGCCTGGCAGCACGTTCTGCAGGCAGTAACAGTCTCCCTGGTGTACCTCACTGGGAGCTTGTGCCTCATTCCTCCCTCACGTCCTTCCACTTACTCCTCCCTAACCCCCCTCCTGCTGTACAATAAAAGACACGTGTTCATTACAACAAAGCCTCTTTATTGAACAAAACTGGGGTGGGGGGGAATGAAACTGAGCTGAGACTGGGGAAAGAAGGTGGGAGAGGGGAGGGGGAAACCTGGGAGGAGGGAGCTGGCAGGGGAAGGCAAGGGGAGGAAGGGGGAGGAGAATCTCAGGGCTCAGGGTTGGGGGGCTCGCTGGCCCAACTGTTTCCCAGCACTGTGGGTGCGGGGACCTCGGAGTCCCTGGAGGTGTGGGGAGGGTGGGGAGGAAGAAGCAGGAGGGGAGAAGGAGTGGGAGGAGGAGCGGTAGCTGGGGAGGCAGCAGGGGCTGGAGCAGCAGGAGGCAGCAAGCTCTGCCTCAGGATCGATGACCACCTGGGGTCACGGACCATCCTGCCCCCCAGGATGCAGTCCACGGCATCAAAATAGGGGCAGGGGTCTGGGTCTGCCCCTGATTGGGAGCTGCCCCCTGTGGCCCTGGCATACGCCTGCCACAGCTCCTCTATTTTCATGCGAACCTGCTCCCGGGTTCGCATGTGGCCTTTGGTGGCCAGGCTGGCAGCCATCCGCCTGTAGACGGTTGCATTCCTCCATTTAGTGCGGAGATTATGGAGGTTGGAGGCATCCCCCCAAACCTGAATTAGGTCCCTGATCTCCGCACTGGACCAGGCAGGCGCCTGCCTTTTCCAGCCCCTGGCAGGCTCCTGGGAGCTGGCAGACTGGTCCTGGGGAGCGGTGGAGGGCTGGCTGGCACTGGCTGCCTGGCTCATGCTGGGGCCACTGGGTCAGGTGCAGCAACTGCTGGCTCTGGGCTGGCAGGCTTGGAGCTGGCACAGGCACTGTGGCCAGAGTCTACCCCTTTAAGGGCTCTGGGGAGGGGGGGAGGGGAGGAGAGGAGTTTTCTTGGTTGTGCCCAGAGTGGCCACCAGGGCACCCTGGGAAGGGCTGGAGGCCCCCTATTTCGAAATAAGCATCTACACAGCGCTTATTTCAAAATAGCATTTTCGAAATTGGTGCTATTCCTCATGGAATGAGGTTTACCAATTTCAAAATAAGCCCTCCGCTATTTCAATTTAGTTTCGAAATAGCGGTTTAGCTGTGTAGACGCTGGTAAAGTTATTTAGAAATAATGGCTGTTATTTGAAATAACTTTGCTGTGTAGACATACCCTTACAGAAAAAAAACAACAAATGGTCTGGTAGCACTTTATAGACCAAAAAAACCATGTAGATGATACCATGATACCATCTACATGTTTTGTTAGCCTATAAAGTGCTACAAGGCCATTTGTTGTTTTTTTATATGAATTACAGTTAGTCATCTGCTGGGTAACAAGAGCCTGTCTGAGAGTCTCTCATCCTCCCAAATTGATCACCTCTCTCTGCATCTTGAAGCCCCATAAAAGTCATTATTGCATAAGACACTGCTCAGTCGCTGTCTGGAAACCGCTTGAAATGGGATTCACTTAGCAGCTCATTGTGCTACTTGGTCTCTGGATTAAACTCTAATAAAATTCACATGACTTAAAATCTATGGCTGTTTGCAATTTTGTTTCATATAGAAGTGGAAATATGGCTACTATGGATTGCCAGTTGACTCAAAAATGCCTGACTGGGGACTGGAAGATTGGACTTGTTCTGAGGGTTTGCTACATCTTCTATTGCACAAGCTGCCTGACTCACAAAGGGTGAAATTGACCCCTGTGCAAATGGTACAGGTGAATCCGTACACATCTCTTACCTACTTTTTGAGCATGTTTCTGTTCCCATAAAATCAATAGCAAAACTACCATTTATTTCAGGTCTTTAATATAGGGTTTAAATTCTTGTGATGTAACGTGAATCCCATTGAATAACATTGAATTTCTTTAAAAGAGACAGACCTTGCTGCATAACAAAAAGAAATTAAAAGGGCAAGTGATGCAATGGAATTGTGGCATTCCTTTGTTTTGAATGAATTTCATCCTCTGTTATTCTCAGTATAAAGAAATACTTCCTTTTTGAACAGGACAGCAAGGTGCATCTTTGAAGTTTGAAGCTTGTTTTAAAGGAGCAGAATGTGTCAGATCATCATCTGAATCTGAACTTTTTGTTAATATTCTGAGCAACTCTGCGCCCGTGCTCCCCATTGTGTCAACTGTGAACTCTGAGACGTGCACTGGATGCTGTGTTCAGAATTTCCAATGTACAGCAACTTTGTAGTCTGTGTTCACTGACACTACCTGTTGTGGTATTTTGTTCTCTTCCACAAGAGTCTTCATTTCTGCTGCTAGCAACTCCAGTGAAAACTGGCCATTGAAATATTAAAATAACACAAAGTTATTAGTAAAGGTTACAGTAAGGAGGGAGATTTCTAAATAGCTTTTATGCCAAAGGAGGAAAATGACTCAGTCCTGGGTATGTGGTAATTAACTCAATCACTAAAGCTACGACTACACTACAAGCTTTGCCGGAAGAGGCAATGCAAATGAAGCATGGATTAGCATTTTCTTGTACTTCATTTGCATAATCTCTTCTGATCCATTTTTGCACAAGGGGTTTTTCTGCAAAAACCCCTTGGGGGGGCATAAGGATCTTGTGCAAAAAGGGGTTTTTGTGCAAAAAGGAAACATCCACACTGCTTGTTTTTGCGCAAAAACCCCTTGCGCAAAAGTGGATCGGAAGAGATTATGCAAATGAAGTGTGAGAAAATGCTAATCCGTGCTTCATTTGCATTGCCTCTTCCGGCAAAGCTTGTACTGTAGCCATAGCCTAAAGATTTAATTTAGTGTGCTATGTTCAGAACCGACTCTAGGGGCATACAGTGGTCTATAGCCCCAAAGATAAATAACTGTTGTATCTTCAGCAGTCCATTATGCTATCCTTTTAATTGCTTGAAGAAATACTTTTAATACCCCAGACCCTCAGGGAATGGTTATACTTTCTCTCAAAATACTTTAGGCAGTTACTGATTAAATTTGGGTAATAACAATAAATGACTAAAATATATTTAGGGTGGGATTTTCAAAAATGGCTATGACAGACATAGTGGGACTGTGTTCCTAAATTATTTAGGGCATGTCTACACTGTGCTTTAATTCATAGGGGTGTAAATTATCCTGTCCACAAAGGAGTTGTGCACTATCTGGATACTGCTGGCATGCACTAGAAGTTCCATAGTATGCATTAGTTTATGCAGTTGCCCTGCCTTTTCAATCATTTTTCTTACTTTCAGTAATCAATTCTCCATTAAATAAATCATTGTTAAGAGGTGTGGATTAAATTAGTGGGGCTGCACTAATTTACAGAACCTGAGGATCTGAGTCTCTATATTGCAATAATTACCATGAACTTTAGATTCCAGGTTTGTGGTTTGATGAAACACAGGAGATTTTTTATTTTAGCATATCAGCACAAACATTTCCTTAGTTTTCTTTAATAGATCACGCTTTATTGCATTAAAGACTTTTCTAAAGATGCTGTCGACTTTAAAGACTTGAAAGAATTGGTTTAGCTGGAGCTTTCTATTCTTTACAAGTGTGAGTTTGAACTTTCTTACTGTGCATTGTCTCCCAACTCAACTGATTTAGCCATAAAAACAAACAAAAATCTCTTTTCCTTCATCATCCGTCAATCCTTGTGGGCAGGATAATAGAACTAAACTTGATATCACGAATCATGATTCTATATGAACAGTTCTTACCTAATCGTAATTTGAAGTTGTGTATGCTGAAGAAAAACAAATCAACCTTTTGAATTTCCTTAATAAATGCTTACCTTTTTTCATAGTTATGGAAAGAAGATTTCAAAGAGCTTGGAGCTCAATACAACGTTATAAGTATCTTTGAAGACAGCACTTTTATCACTAGCAAAAACTTTTCTACATATAGTGAATCTCTGGATTAATTAAACATAGGTGCAAGCTAGAACTTTTGTTGAAACACTATTTACTTGTACTATCATTTGACAGAAACTCAGGGTATGTCTAGACTGCATCCCTCCGTCAGCAGAGGGATGCAGATTAGGTAGGTCGACACTGCAAATGAGGCAGGGATTTAAATATCGCGTGCGTAATTTGCATAAAAATGGCCACCGCGTTTTGCCAACTCAGCACTTTGTCGGCAAAAAGCGACAGTCTAGAGGGGGATCAGTCAAGAAAGAAAGCCTTTTTTGACAGATCCTGTAAACCTCCTTGTAGGAGGCATAAGGATCTGTCGAAAAAGGCTTTCTTTCTTGACAGATCCCCTTCTAGACTGCTGCCTTTTGCCGACAAAGTGCTGAGTCAGCAAAACGTGACGGCCATTTTTATGCAAATTAGGCACGGGATATTTAAATCCCTGCCTCATTTGCAATGTCGACCTGCCTAATCTGCATCCCTCTGCCGACAGAGGGATGCAGTCTGGACATACCCTCACAGGCTATGTCTACACTGCAGGTATTTGTTGGCAGAGAGTATGCTAATGAAGAGCTCATTAGCATTTGTCACGCTGTCATTTGCATATTCTATGCTGATGCTTTTTGCCCAAGAGGTTTTTGCGCAAAAACAAGCAGTGTAGACGGGGCTGTTTTGTGCAAAAAAACCCTTTTGTGCAAGATCCCTTATGCCTCAAAAAAGGAAAATATGCAAATGACAGCGCAACAAATGCTAATGAGCAGGGCTCGACAGTTAGTGAAATCTACTCGCCTGTGGCAAGTAGATTACAAGCTGGCACAGCCACGCAGCGTGGTCAGCGCATGTGCAGCGTGGTCTGCGCATGTGCAGCATGCCGAACCGCACGGCTGGCTAGCGGGGCTCGCTACCGCTTGGTGAGCCCTGCTAATGAGCACTTCATTAGCATACTCTCTGTCAACAAATACATGCAGTGTAGACATAGCAATAGAGTATGTCTACACTGCAATTAAAAACCAGTGGCTCATCCATGCTCTCTGACTTGGGCTCAGGAGTTCAGGCTAAGGGGCTGGTGCTCTAGTGTGACAGTCCCAGAACTTAAGTGAACTGAAGATAGATGATGAAGGACTTCACAGGAGAGGTGCAAGGGTGTTTTCCACCACATTTGTTGGTTCTGCCATTTCCTGGAAAGGTAGGACTGGAAGGAACTTTGAGGGGCCATCAAGTCCAGTTCCCTGTGCTGATGCAGGAACAAGTGAATCTTGACCATCTCTGACAGGTGTTTGTCCAGCCTGTTCTTAAGAAACCTCCAGTGGCAGGGATTCCATGACATCCCTTGGAAGCTCATTCCAAAGCTTAAATATTCTTATAATTAGATTTTTCTCCCCTGATATCTAACCTAAATCTCCCTTGCTACACAATAATTCCATTACTTCTTGCCCTACCTTTGGTGGACATTGCCATCTTTACAACTGCCCTGAACATATTTGAAGACTGTTATCAGGCACCCTTCATTCTTTTCTCAAGACTAAACATGCCCAGGTGTTTTATTTTTAACATTTCCTCAGAATACAGAGTTTGGTTGCTCTCCTCTGGACTCTCTACTCTGTTCACAGTTTTTCTAATATGTGGTGCCCAGAATTGAACCCAGTACTTCAGTCGAGGCTTCACTGGTATTGAGCAGAATGGGACAATTATCTTCCTTGTCTTACATACTTCGCTTCTGTTACTATGCCCCAGAATGATACTAGTTTGTTGCCCAACTACACAATATTTTTATTGTGATGTAATTTGTGAACAAAGATAAGCCCCAGATCCTTTTCAGCAGTAGTACCATCTAGCCAGTTATTCCCCCATTTTGTAGTTGTGAAATACTTTGTACTTATCTTTATCGAATTTCATCTTGTTAAATTCAGACCAATTATCCTGTTTTCTGTGGAACAATCTAATCCATCCATCAGCATCAACAACCCCCCTTGCTCTTCAAATGCTTTTATGATCCCCAGGGCTTGTCATATAGCAGGAGGTGAGGAACTCCATTGGAGGCAGGTAAATGATATTTTCCTTGAAATTGGTGTTAAAATTTTAACATTGGGCTGCAAGAATTTACAAGAATCCCTTCCCACATATCATTGGTCCATTAGAAGTCAAATAGTTAGATAAAGATCCTTAGCTGGTGTAAACTGGGGGAGTTCTACTGAAGTTGGCTGAGAATCTGTGCCTTAATATTTTCATCATTACCATCTAGTTAGTATTTTTCAGTCCCCTGTGTTGGGAAGAAATCAGTGATACATGTGTCTATTTTAGAGAGCTAGCAATTTTATTGAAAAAAAAATTACACTATATTTAATTATTGGAGAAGCATGCAGAGTTACTGGAGAAAAAGTAAGGTTGTGTGGGACCTCGGCTGTCAGTTCTAAGAGAGGGAATTTACAGGTAAAAGAATGGGTTGTGTTCAGAGTTGCCAGCTGTCTGTAACATTTTGCACAGCTATGTTATTAACTGCTAGTGACTTTGTGCTACTACTCCTGGGACTGATTACTGATGACATGATCAATGGGTGTGCATGCACACAGAGGAAGGGCTAGTGAAGTATATCACAATGCACAAATCACCCCTGCTGAATGAGGGACTGAGTTCTGCTTGTGCTGCTTACATAGAGGAGCAAAAGTTTAAAGGAAAGAAGAAAGTGTTATGCTGAAGCTGTTTGAACACCACAGACCACATTCAGTGGGCTATTATATCTCAGCTACTGTAAATTGAAAGGTATTTAAAATGAATGGGGAGCTGGTACATTTCCTTTTCATGAGCTACCACTATTTAAATATTCAGAAGCATTCATTCTTTCTCACCAAAATGTCATCTATTTGACTCACTATCATGGGTTACTAATTTTCTTTAAAATGAAACTACTGTCTAATAGGAAAACTATCTAATAGGAAAAATATCTATGGGGTGGGTTTCATAAAGATACTTAGATACCTAAAATATGGGATTTAGGTACCAAGCACCTCTGTGACTCCTGTCCTAGGTCTGTGGTGGAATGCGCCAAAGAATCACAAAATTCCCACTGAACCCTGTTTGCACCAAAACTCACTTGGCACCTAAATTCTCAGGGTAAAAGTTTCCTAGGCACCTAAGTTTCTACCTTTGAGCATACACACTGCTGTCTTAGGCTATGTCTAGACTGCAGGCTTCTTCTGGAAGAAGCTTTTCCAGAAGAGATCTTCCAAAAAAAACTTCTTCCGAAAGAGAGCGTCTACACAGCAAAAGCTCATCGAAAAAGCGATCTGCTTTTTTGAAAGATAGCGTAGATTCAGTGTGGACACTATCTCACATTTAAGCTGTGATTACTGTGGATGGAGTGGCCACCAGGGCACCTGTGCTTTTTCCTCTTTCCTCTTCTTTCGAAAGAACTCACTCTTCCCCAAGAGCTCTTTCAGAAAAAAGCTTCTTTGTCATAGAAAGAGGTTTACTAATGTTGGAAAAACCCCTCTGTTCTTTTGATTTTCTTTCGAAAGAACATGATTGCAGTGTGGACATAATTCAAGTTTTTCTGAAAAAACTCTGTGGTGTAGACAGAGCCTTACTCTTCTGCCTAAGCTCCAGCTGTATCCCTAAACCAGGGGAAGATAGGCATTCACTTCCCTATTTGGCATGCAGGGCCCAGTCTGCTAGGCATGGTCAGAGCTGCCTAATGGATCATGTCCCATTGAAAATCTAACTAGAGGAGGGGGTGGTGGTGATGCCACTTATCTTATAACCTTTAGTCCAGTGTTAAGTGCCCTCACCAGGAAAGTGGAAGACCCTCTGCCTGAGAGGGAGAAAGGATTTGAATAGGAGGCTTCCACCCTCAGTTCAAGAATGTTGTGGGGGGAAAAAAACCCAACAATTAAACCAATTTTGAAAAAAGTCCATTTTTGAATGTTTTTTGACCAAAGCTACTTAACTCTGAAGTAAAACATAGGGTAACATATGCATTCTGTTACTCTAGATTTTCTATTACCATCACCATAGTTTATGTGTGTACATCCTTATCCTTTCTCACAGATGTACTCTCTAACCAATATATTGCTAATGAGCTGCACAAATCTTGGGAAAGGAGTAAATATAAGCCTCTCCCCAATCACTGAGATATAATTGTCCTGGACCATATTTTACTCCTTTAGCACCCTCTTCTGATGACTGTTTCCACCTTGTTGTGGACTGCCTCTTCCTTTGGCCCAGTCATGCGTTGTCCCTCCCCATTCTGGGGTAACATAAATCCCAACAAAACAGTTTAAAATCCTTCACTAAAGGTCTTTGACCTTCACTCATGGATCAGTAGTCCTCATACTCTTTTCTCAGTACTCTCAGTTATCCTTATTGCCTTCTCAGGGACTTTAGGACACCTTACTAGTGAACTATTCTGAGTAGTCCCTGGATTCTAAGACATGAAATCAAATGTCACTTCTTGAGATTCTTTGCTACTATCTTCATAGGTTTCTTCTTTGTTCATTAGGCCTCTGCCACAGCCTCTCAAGTTCACCCTGCTTTCAAGAGCATGACACTCAGGGCTTCCTTGAAATCCCCCAGTAAACCTCAAACCAGCAGAATAACCTTAACTCAATTTCTGCCCTCCTCAGTCTTGACCTTACTTGAATGCCTCCAAGGGCTCTCTCTCCATATCCCACCCTAGTGCGTGGGCTCATCACCAGACCTTCCTCCACCTCCAGTGGCTGTTCTGTGTCTCTCACAGCCTCTTGCCATACTGTGCTACTCAGGAGAGAATCCCTAAGATTAATCTAGACCCTTGTTGTCTTTGTAATCCCAGAGTGATTGTACACTTTCTCCCTATAGCCCATTATAGCAACCACCCATCTACTATCCCAGTTGTGAATCATCTTTAATTGGGGCTAGTCTACTCTCCAGGTGCGGGTGAGTGGGTTAATTGTCTGTTGAGGCTCACATTAAAGCCAGGATGGGGATATATACCTTATCACAGGGAGCAAATTAAGTGTTTGCACATGTGCTTAACTGGTTGAGGGCACATCTGGTATTTGTGTATATAATCAAGACATGCACAAATATGTGTGTGCCTAACAATGAAAATCTGGTCCTTACAGTAGAGCTCAGCTGAATACACACACAGTATTCTTAATGGCATATGACAAACACATTCTACCTTGTCTAGATCTCAAACAATATCCTCACACTGCAGAACCATATAGCGCATAGTAAAAACTATGCCTTTAAAAGCAGATTATGGGGCATGGCAAAGTGCCACTCAAATGCCCTTAGGAAATCACTGCTGTGGTAACATACAGCTGCTGGCATTCTCAGACTTCTTCTAGTGTTTCATTTCCGAGCCTAATCCATGGCTTCAAAAAGCACTAGAGGGCAGGCTAACCTCGACTAGTTTTTTTTAATAAGGAGTAAAGTAAATTATGTTTGATATAAGATTTCACTAGAAATGTAATTAGAAAGTGAGACAACCTCAACTGCTCCAAAAGTCCTCAATAGGAATTAGGCCACTTAATGAGAAATACATTGTAATGTTTTCTTCACTGGAAAGTATTAAAAACACAAGCACTAGTGTGAAGTGATTGTGCAATCAACCAGAAATTATAAATAAATAAGGCTCATTTGTGCCCTTGTGTTAGAGCTTTGTGTTTCAGGGGACAGTACAAGGGCCTGATGGCTCTGAGCGATCACCCACAGGAGTGCTGTGAAAACCTGTCAGAATTCCCAGGAACAGAGCAGGGTCATGTCCATTTTATACCCTTTATTGGGTGCAGCATGCACCCTTGCATGCTGGTTCCACTTTGTTGGCCAATAGATATAGATGAGGTTGGCCCATGGTCCTGCTTAACTCGCTAATTGTCTGTATTCTCTGAGGTGCTGTGTATCCCCAGGAATCATACAGAAAGCAGGCTCTGTGCATCTGAGTTCAGGTGTATGAACATTGCACCCGACCCAATTCAAGAGTGGGAGAAAGTCCCTTGCCTCACTGCAGTGCACTACAGCTAGTAAGAAACGTTTTGAGGGATTGTTTTTTGGTTGAAAAATGCCAGCTCATCAAAAACAAAACCTCACTGAAAAGGGTCAGATGTGATGAATTTTCTGCTTTAAAACATGCTGAGAAAAAAATCTCAAGGTTGAATATTTCACTTCAATATTTTCAAAATAGAAATTTCTGGTTTCCCAGTGCAAAATGACTTTGTTTGACCATTTAAGTTAATTAGACTGAAAAAAATATACCAAAAATGTTAAAATAGAAATGTCAACCTTTTAAAAATATTAATGGGACTGGTAAACCATTTTCCACCCAGCTCTGTGTTCCCATGTAAGTACCAAGTCCCTATATTAGTTAGCAATAAATATAGACATTTTGTTTTCCAAACTGGCTGCTAGAGTAAGTCTACTGAATTATTTACTCAGAAAAGCCAGATTACTCATGCAGAGTAGTCCTACCAAGCTCAGAGGCACCACATGAATAAGTAGGTATTGTTCACCGTGAGTATTAATAATCATAATAATTAATAATATCTACCACTTATGTAGTGTAAGAACAGAGTAGACATGTAGAACTCAGCCCCTACATTGGTATCCACCACAATAAAAAGTTGCAAGTAATATTTTAATACTACAGAACTGTTATTGTACTAACAGATCACTTTGTCATTTTTGATTGCATGATTTGATTATTTTTACTTTTGCAGGGATGTAATGATTGTTAAACTATTCAGGGGCTCCTGTGCTGTTCAGGGTAAAATAGGCTGGATTGATGGCACAGAGCCATTGAATGCAATGCAACACTGGCATGAACAAGTTAGCTGTGAAATTGGAGATCACATATCAGGTACAGACTAGAGTGGTTGGTTTTAATGGGTAAGTATAGTGTCCTAGCTCTTTCAAGCCTCATTGTGCTTTCTCCTGATTCCAGTTATCCCTTGAGAGACAAATAAAGCAACAAATCACACACATAACACTGCCCCCAGCCCATATAATCTTGGCAATAGTAGCCTGTAAATGAAATATATTGCAAAACATTTTACATGCATGCAGAGAAAGCCACAAGCAACAGAGACAGAAGAGACCTTGTCATTGTTTTTCTCTCTGTCCAGTGCAGAATTATTCTTCACAGTGTATCTCCCAGTGCTTTGCCCAGTCACGTTCAGAGTAACAAGGGATGGGGTGGTTGCTGTTCACTTATCTGTTTCTTCCACAGTATAGAACATTTGAGGCCAAATGTATCCTAAAGTAAGATCAATATGACCTTCTATCAGTGTAGCCCTAGTGTCAGAGCATTTTTACTTGATACATACCTCACATTTTCCTTTATTTAATTCCCTGACATTACTCCTAATCATACATGTTGATATAAAGAGGAGAGAACATGCTTGTTTGTTAGATAATATCTTCAGACATGGGTTGTGGCTGATGAGGACAAAACTACTTGAGGTACCTTTTGCGAATTAATGCTTTCTTCAGTCACAACGGTTATTGGCTACACTCAGTGACAGAATGGGAAACAAGATAGCCCATTGCTCTATTCATGTATGGCAATTCCTGTGTGTTTGTTCTGACTGGACTAGATTTTTAGGTACTAGAGCCAATGGAAACTTGCCTAAGGATTGAGCAAATACTCTGAGAGCACTTTGGAATTTGGCCCCATCTGAGTAGGCAGAGCCTATGGAACTTTCAATACTCATCCCCGAGCTAACTCTGCTCTCATTGAAGTCACTGGAAACTTTAATATTTACTTAAATGGGAGCTAAGTCAGGTCAACACCAGGCCTTTGAAAATCCCATGGTAGACTTAAAGGGCAATATCCTGAGATGGGGTAAGCAGGTACAGAGCCCACCTAGAATCATGTGGTCCAACTGTATTTGTACCTTAGCAGCACTAGTTAAGCCCAGACTGGAGTGGTCTCTCTTATCAATGGCTGGAGAGCCATTCCATGGCTTCCTTGCTATTTTAGTAGTGAGTGTCTGGAGATTAGTGGAAGGTCAGGGGGTGTCCTTTGCTCACTGTTAGATGTTGGGAAGTATCAAGCCTCTCCTTCTCCTTCTAACACATGGCAGCTGCCAGGGCTGATGGCCTTCTCCCCTACTCCCTCAATACCTTGGAAATTGAAGTGAGGGGGTAACAGAGTATATTGAATTAATGTTATGATCCAAACCCATTAGAGTCTGTGTAAAGACTCCCACTGACTTTGGTTGAGGACCAGGCCCCAAATACATCCACACAATAGCCTGACAGCACTGGTGAATGTCATCTGCTAATGCTTGATGTGTCGTGCATCAATGTTTTGGCGATGAAATGAATTGAAATAATGGTTCTTTTTTCACTTTATTACATTATTAAAGTGAACTGTAGAAAGAAGAGCCTTGTCAGCCAGCTGTCTTGTGGCTTTTATGGCACATTTGTGGTAGTTTCCCAAAATTTGAACAAATACAAATAGTCTGTATGATAGTATTTGTTTATAACACATCAGACATTTTTGTATTTGTTGTTTCAGAGATGCGACTCTTTTATTATCATCAGATATACAGCAAAGGGTGGTTTGAATCTGCAGAGTAATTCAGGTTTACGTTAGGAAGGCTTCTTAATCAGTATTAAAACATACTTAATTTTTGACATTAAAGAGTCATAGCAATAGGGTGACCAATAGCTGCAGGCTTGACAGAGTCCAAAAGTCAGCCTGAAAATGAGTTTGGTTTCATTGGCCTGATTCACATTTTAATCCACCTCAAAACCACCGCACATTTCATCACCATTTTAAGAATAGCTATTTAAGTCAGGGCTAATGTGCTATGGCTGATATAGTGAAGCTTGCAGTGTACCAAGGTCATATTATTTCTAAATTCATTTTGATGAGCCTACATTAATTCAATAACATTTTAAAGGGTCTATTCCTATTAACAGCCCAAATTCAACACAGCGGCTGCGTCCAGACTGGCATGATTTTGCGCAAAAGCAGCCGCTTTTGTGCAAAAACTTGCCAGCTGTCTACAGTGGCCGCTTGAATTTGCGCAAGAGCACTGATGTTCTTATGTAAGAAATCAGTGCTTCTTGCGCAAATACTTTGATGCTCCCATTCGGGCAAAAAGCTTTTGTGCAAAAGGGCCAGTGTAGACAGCTCAGATTTGTTTTGCGCAAAAAAGCCCTGATCGTGAAAATGGCGATCGGGGCTTTCTTGTGCAAAAGCGTGTCTAGATTGGCACGGACGCTTTTGCGCAAAAGCGTCCGTGCCAATCTAGACGCGCTTTTGCGCAAATACTTTTAACGGAAAAACTTTTCCGTTAAAAGTATTTGTGCAAAATCATGCCAGTCTAGACGTAGCCAGCATGTAAGGATTTATTTAAGTTCCATTGAACAATATGTTTGAAGGATGTGCTTGAAGTTAAGCACATACCTATCTATATTGCTGAAGTGAGGACTGAATTACCTACATTATGGCAATGACTTTATGGAACACCAGAATGGACTACATGCCCAGAGTTACATTGAATGAGTATTGAATGATGTGTTTATTGTATATATAGACACACAAATATGCAATTATATATTATATATTTATTTATATTTTAATTTACTGTGATCAAAGCACCTGACATACCACAAGTTAAACTTAAAAAATAGTAAGGCACTATTTTGTGGCATATTTTTTCTATTTCTTACACCAATACACCATAGCATGGCCTACATAGATTATTAAATAAAAGTAGAAAATGGTTTTTACATGTTAATATGTGTGTCATAGTATTTATGGGTGTGGGTCAACCTTAGCTTTAGTTTAAATCCCCTGACAATACTGAGATCATTGTAATTATACCAGGTACGAATTTGGCCCAATATGTTGAAAATCACATTTGTTGACTTACTCTTTAGATTCATAAAAAACTGCAAATAGTTCTGCAGTACCTTAGAGACTAACCAAAAATGTAGATGTTATCATGTGCTTTTGTGGGCACAACCCACTTCTTCATCTAGGTTGTGCCCACTAAAGCTCATGATACCATCTTCATTTTTGATTAGTCTCTTAAGGTGCTGCAGAACTATTTGTTGTTTTTTAAGTTTTTTCAGTTACAGACTAACCCAGCTACTCCTTTGAGTCTTTAGATTCATTTTTTAAGCCTAGAAATGGTCACATAATTGTGCGTAAAGGTTTTACTAAATTAAACTTTTTATCAATTTAAATATTTAATCAACATTCTTACTCTATTAGTAAAAGGTAAAACCTGGCAATAAATCAATAAATAGGTGAATAGTCATGTAGTACAAACCTCCAACTAGTGTAATACCAACATAATTTTACAATTTCCTGATATTATTTCTCAGGTTACATTGAATGAGTTTGTGTGAAGAAACATCTCTCATCGCGTAACACTCGCATGCAATTTAAAACTCATGGTGCCAATCATATTTGCTATTCAGAGTCTGGTTTCTGTTTGTTTTGCCATAGAACTCTGCAAAAGTCTTAAAGAAGCAGGCTTCATTAGACTTTCCTTTCCTGAGCCAACAAGATCCTCCTTTGGGGCCTGATTATCCTCCTAGAAGTCAATGGGAAATTTGACACTGACTTCAATCAAAGCAGGATTGGGGGTCCTATTATCAAAAGCAGAGTAGATGTATTTAATCCTTTTAATAAAAAAATGCTTTTTGAATAATATTTATACTGAGTAATTTGTTATCATTAAATGTGTTAAGTTTCATGAACTTTTCCACTGAGGAAATAATATTTTTGGTGCTTGATCCTAAGTTTGAGTACAGACTTTTGTCTCCTGAAACAATAGATGGTTACATAAATAAATGATCTTAATACACTGCATTTCTGGTTGACACCTGATCTAGTGTCTGAGAATGTTTTGGCCTGTCATTAAATATTCATTTTGAAATTGTTTTTGAAGTTATTTTGCCAACTATTTTTAACAATAAGTAAATACAAAGAAAAAAGCCAACGTGAAAATGCACTTATGGATTTTTATGTGCAACCTGCCACTGATTGAGGGTCTAATCTGAAGCCCATTAAAATCACTCATATTCTTTCCATGGATTTCAGTGGGTTTTTCATCAGGTACTGAGTCCTTTTAATGGAAGAATCACAGGGTAAACATACTCTAGAGCTAAGAAAAACTAGAAGCTGAATTTTCCTTGTTTGATAAATACTTGCTACAAACATTTAATCTTTGCAAAAATTACAAAATGCAAAAAAATCCCAAACTTTACAACACTTTGCAACTTAATTTCCTTTATGTAGCCTCACTATTACAAGTATGGAACAAGGTCAGTCCTTTGCTACCAAGCCCAGCTACATCAAAGTCACGTGGTATCACAAGAAATTCCTGGTAGAACTTGAACCTGTGGGTGAAGAAGAAACTTTACATCACAAATCATACATCAGTTACATTTAACTCATCATTCCCAGCTCCTCCACAGGCTCCTCATGTGATTTTGGACTTGTTATGCAACCTCTCTGTGGCTCAGTCTTTCTGTCTGCAAAATGACAATGAAAATAATATATTCTTCACAGGATGTTGGGAGGCTAGTAGCACAGTCCTGAGATTTAATTCATTAGTGGTTTGAGATCTCTGTTATTTGCTTCAGTGTATTTTCTTGATGTGTGCAGCATCTAAAATATTAGTTTAAAACTAACTTCTGCTGCTTGAAAAGAATATTTGGAAACAGGCTTTACAAAGATTCCCAGAAGAAATTCTGTTGAAATTTTTCAATTATTTCTACTGAGTAAAATGTTCAATTTTGCCTTTTAAAAGTGAGCCAAGCTCTGAAGGGCGGGATTTACAAAGGTATGTAGATGCCTAATGCAGTCCCATTGAGAGTTAGGCATCTAAATGGCTTTTTGAATTCTCCTCTGATTTAGACTTCTAATTTTAAAAAGGGAAGTTAGGTTCCTAAATCACTTAACTGTTTTTAAAAGGTAACCCATTATTTGTATTGTAGTAGGTATTTAGAGGTCTCAACCAAGGTTATACCCACAGCAAAAGACAGTTGTTGCCTAGAAACTCCAGACCTCATTACACTGCTCTACAGCCAAAATGCTTCTGAAATAAATGTAGTCAAACTTTACTAATTCTGGGTCACTGAGAATGAAAATGATACTTAAAATTGTTGATTGGCTCTAGTTTTCAAGATATGCTATTGGGTCAGTATATACGACCCTTGACTTGGGAATAGCAGAGGATAAGTGAGTTATAAAGGGAAGGGATCTCAATTTAAACCAGAAATGACTAAAATACATCTTTGACTGGATCTATGAATAAATCTATGACTGGGTTTGGACAGTACTTGCTTTTTAGGCAAAACAATGAATGATGCAATCTGAAGCTGGTATTGCGTCATACATGATATGAATTGCATCATGTTATTCCTAGAAGTCATGGATGATGCAATCATAACGAAGCTTACATCACTCTGCTGAACAAATTGCCCTATATCAGCTCTAGAAATCATACAATGTCGTGCTCTCTTATTTGTCAGTGTTTGATTTTGCAAAGGGACACATTTCTGTTTAGCCAAAGTGAGCAGAGATGCCTCGGACTTGTGTGAACAGTGCAGATAACTTCTGCTATGTTTGTGGTGAAGTGACTTTTGCATCACAAAAGCGCAGTATAGCCACTATGGTTAAGAAAGCCTATCACCTTTATTTTGGCTGCAAAATTGGAGATCAGGACAAGAGGTGGGCCCCATACATATGCTGCAACACTTGTGCAACAAATCTTCGCCAGTGGTTGAACAGGAAAAGGAAATCTATGCCTTTTGCAGTGCCAATGATTTGGAGAGAGCCAACAGATCATACCAGCAATTGTTACTTCTGCATGGTGCCTCCAGTTGGGAAAGGTGTGTCAAAGAAGAAAAAGTGGACTGTGCATTATCCAAACATTCCATCAGCTATACGCCCAGTACCCCACGGAGAAGGACTGCCGGTTCCTGATGCACCAGAATCATTCTCACTTGAGCCAGGCGAGGAAGAGGAAGAGGATGAAACTTCTGGTCCTGAACCATCAATGTCACAGGACCCACATTTTCTCCCATCCTCCTCCTCTGAACCACACCTCATAACACAAGGTGAACTGAATGACTAAACTATGTACATAATAGTTTTTTGCCTTTTGTTTTGTAATAAATTTTATTTATATAACCCTTTTGCTGATTTTTAAAGTGTTACATAAACAGGACAGGTGAAATATTATCATGTAAAGCAACCATAAATACATGAAAAGACCTAGGTTTACAATTTATGATTAAAACGCTACTATCTACATAATATACATAGATGTAAAATGTAAAAACTTAAATATCTGGGAAACAGTAGCCAATCAGTTGTTTTAATTGTCATATTTGAATTCAGCACATCAAAATACATAATAAATAGCACATTTTATCTCTGAAGCAGACGACTTCTAAAAAATTGTAGACCAGTGTTATCAATATGCTCTGCTAACTGGTTCAGGACCTCTTTCCAGCTAAAGTGCAGGCAGGGTTGGGAGGCTTTCAAAACAGGACTTTTCTGAAACATGAACACATCCTTTGGAAGGCCCAAGATCACTCTCTCTTTCCTCTGGAAGCAATGTGGGGGCCCTATGGAATTTCTGATGAGATCTACAAAGTGCTAAAAATTCACTACTTTCCCATTTTGCTTTCAGTCAGACACAGGACCTGCCATGTGCCAGTGCATTGTAAAGGCAACATATAGCTAGATAGGTATAGGCTTCATTTACTGTCAGAGAACAAGTCCAGAGCAAGAACCATCACTTCCTATACCTTTCATCTTCTATTTCAGAAATACCCTTCATTGTAGGAACACTGCTCTGTCATCAGACTTTTTATTACATTAAGCTCCTCCTCATACTCATGACATGATTCTATAGCTCTAAAAGAAAAAGCTGGAAGAAGACTAATACACAAACAAGAAAAAAAAAACTATGGGAAAGTGTCAAACTTAGTTTGTGGTAGTGGGGGTTGTGAATAATGAGACCATTCGAAGAAAAACTGCACAATAGCCATGTCATCATATTGTACAGAATTAGGGATGGTCAAAAATGGGAAGTCTGTTATACTATGTAAGGGTCCCAGGGCCGGCCCACAACATTTTGGCACCTGAGGCGGAGAGCTCAAATGATGCCTCCATGCCCCCTTGCTTGGGCCAAAACTTTGAAAGGTCTCAATTCTGCCTTCTTCCTGTTCTATTCCTCTCAGGACACTCTACCATCTCTGTGCATCTAGAGCAGAGAGAATAGATATGCACCAGCATCAGACACAATTTTCTACACTCTGGGTCCTAGTGCCCGCCCCCCCCCACCGCAGTCTGGCACCCGAGGCGGCTGCCTCAGTTCGCCTCATGATAAGGCCAGCCCTGAAGGGTCCAGCACTGAATTTGCAACCTGGGGAAGGATCTCTGTGTTGGGTTTTCAAGTCACCTTTGCACTCACCTTAGGGGGCTGGTGTCTGATGTAGCCCCTGACATAACTTTGACAGCTCATGGGGCTGTGTTTGAAATTATAGCATCTCCCCTCTGCCCATTCTTTGTGAATTTTCACACTGCTGCAGGCTGTAGCCCAATTCCTGACATGCCCTTCTTACTGCCAGTATCCTGCCTATGCCAGCACATATGCAGAGATCCTCAGAGGAAGACTTATGGCTGTCTTCCACAATTCTTGCACAAAGGCAGTTCTCTCCTAGCTAGAACTAAGACTTTATACCTCTCTGGCTTATGCCCCTTTGTGCAGCTCCAGATCTTGTATCTGGCATCAAGAGGCTGAAGTGGGGGGTGAAGATCTCACCTATAAAGAGAGCTAATTTGGCAAAAGGGTAGCAGTTTAAAAGGCTGAGTTAAATGAAGACTCCAGGGGGCACTGTGTGCCAGGGACTGGAGAAGCATGAGCCCCAGAACCATCAGCTAATATCCATTTCTATCTAGAATCTAGGGCCCCTGATCCATCTCCCCTCTCTGCCCTGTAATAAAGAAACAGGTATCTAAAAGAATGTGGAATGTTAGCAGTCAAAGATTTGTTTCCTGGGAACTTATAAGTAGCTGAAAAACAAGGAGAACGGAGGCTCTTCACTACCTGAACAAGATGGCTGTTGCTGTGGGTTTTGTGTCTATCATGGCCCTGCTGGAAAAAGTTGCTGTAAATGCAGTATCTATCAAGGCCACAATATCACTGACTGTTCTCCCAATTAATTCCTCTCTGCAAGTGCTGACAGGACAAATGAATGAAGCAGAAGGGAGAATATCATGGTGGAAGATCAGGCACAAGGTGTAGAGAAGTCTTACAAATGTATCTTCTCTTAAATCTAACAGATTAGACCTCGAGGGAAGATCTTGCCACAATAATTTTGAAAATTATAGGAGCACCTGAAGGAGCAGAGAAGTGTAACTCCTTCAAATTCCCTTTCCCCAGCTCCTCAAGAAGTGCTTAGTGTGTTCGATGTTTCAAAATTTGATTTAGAGAGAACATATAAGTCCCTGGCTTCTAAGCCACCTCAAATGCCAAGCCATGTACAATGATTGTCAGATTTCTCAGATTTACCGTAAAAGAAAATATAATGCAGCTAGCTCATGGAAAAAAAAACTGGTTTGGGGATGCCACAAAATGAGATAATGATTTTTCAAGATTTTGCAAAAGCTGTGGTTGAATAGAGATCAGTCTTTAGAAGAGGAAAAGAATTTGCTAAGCAGCAAAGTCTCAAATATTTTCTAAAGTTTCCAGCTCAGTTTCATGTCAAGTTTGGTGGGATTGAGAAAGTGAATCTGCTCCAAAAGCCAAAAGCAGCAGAACATTTTAACTTTTGGGACATGCAGATAAATTCTCATCAAATGACTGAATGTAAAGTGCCCCAGCTGAAGAGTCCAGGGAACACCTCATCCTGAACTGATTTCAGGGAGAGTACTGACTGTGGAAAGGATGTATTTAAATTGTGTATTATCAATATAAAGTGCCTTTTTTCCTGTATTTGTGATGAGGAAACCCTGAAAAATGTCCCTAAATGGATAAACCAACATGAACCATTAGTCTGTGATTATACAAGATCTATGTATTAATACAGCGCCAACGTACACCAAAGCAATCATCACAGGGTTGCACATCTCCTGTTGTTCTGTAGAAATTCAAGGGCTACAATACTGCTTTTAAAAATCAGAGTCGGTGGGAGATCCTGCTGTGTTGCCACACCTTACTGCTGGGGTTCCTCCCATGTTCTGAAAGCATGAGAGGCCGATCTCCATGCATGACCCTATTAAAAGCTGCACAAGAACTGAACAATCTCAATGGACCCTCGATTGACCAACAGAGCAGAGACCGACTGACATGGGTTGCTGAGTTACATGCACAGTTATTTGTGCCTTCCCTATTACCTCCTACCTGCCTCCCAAGTCTGACCTTTCCTCACATCTCCTGCCCTTCTCTTCCCCCAGTACCCTCCCTCAATTTCCTATTTCCACAATCTTTTCCTCATTATCCTTTGTCCTAAACCCTCCTCAACTTCTTCAGATCCTCCCCGGCTCTAGCACCATCTATAAGCTCAAACCCTTAATACATGAATTGCATAGACTAAAGGTGGACAAATATGTGGTTCTGAGAAATAAATTCCTGCAACACACAGCATGTCACATAGTGCACCAAACTGCATTGCTATGTTTTGTTTGGTAAACAGAAAAAAATACAAAATAGGAAATAACCAGGTTAATAAATATGGGTATATCTACACTCCATTCCTCTTTCGAGAGAGAAATGTAAATGCAGGCAAACAAAATTGTAAATGAAGTGCGGATCTGAATTTCCCGTGCTTCGTTTGCATAATCGAATCCAGACGCTTTTCGAAATACCCTATTTCGAAATAAAAAATGCTGTGTAGATGCAATTATTTCAAGAAAAAACCCTTCTTTAGAAATAACCCTTGCAGGTTTAAGGGTTATTTCTAAAGAAGGGTTTTTTCTTGAAATAATCGCGTCTACACAGCGTTTTTTATTTCGAAATAGGGTATTTCGAAAAGCGGCAGGACGTGATTTAGCAAATGAAGCACGGGAAATTCAAATCCGCACTTCATTTGCAATTTCGTTTGCCTGCATTTGCATTCCTCTCTTGAAAGAGGAATGCAGTGTAGACATACCCTATTATGTTTGTGAACTCTGGGCTCCTATTTATCTCCTTACAGTGTAGTTACTACTTTGTGGAATGGAAAAACTAGAATACCTGTTAAAAATAATATATAAATAATAGATATGGTGGAGTCCAGGCCTGGATGGTGTGTCTCCCTAGCCCACCCCCTATGGAATTTACAGTTAGTATATTTTTCTTGATAGTGTTAAGTATTTACTGATTGTTGCCTTTTCATTGTGATCTACTTTGCCTGGCAAGAAGTTACATTTTTATCTATACACATTGTGTGTTTTTATGTTTTTGCTTTAGCTTGTCTTTCTATACTCTTTCCCTTGCTATCCTCTGCCGTCTCCTCCGTATTCTCTGGAAGTCTGAAAAGTGACAAGCATCTGGCAAGGTAATCCAAAATCTGAGGTATAAATTTCAAAGTCATTTCATCCATAGAATCCCCACCTTGTGGATATCTGTGTGGAGAGCAGGATGGGATATAATAGAATAAATGACACAAATATTCCATCACCTTCATTTGAAAGATTATACATAGTTAAGCAATTCTTATATAACCCTGAATCTTAATTTTATTTCTTGGAATGTGTAGGATCTCAATGCTCCGATTAAAAGGAAAAGGGTGTACTCTTTATTAAAGAAAGCAAGGGGTGACGCTGTATATTTGCAAGCAACATACTTGATCATAGGTGAGGCTGCTAAATTAGTATGTGACCTGATAGGAAAAACAATGAATAGCTTTTTCTCATTCAAATCTGGAGGGGGAGCCATTTCATAAAGCACTGAGACAATTTCACATAATTAGGGTAGAATAAAGTCACCATAAATAGACCTGAGCTAATCCTTGCTAATATGTATGGACCTATCCTTGATGATCCTGAATTTTTTCATGGGAGTTTTACTAAATCATATGGAGAATCCCATATACTATTAGGATTGCTGGGGATTTTAATGAATATATTTCAGCCTTACAATCATAAAACAACCAAAACTAGAATGTCTTTGGAGTTGCACATTAAAGATATGGGATTACATGATATCTGGCAGTTTACACATCCAATGGGTAGAGACTATTCATACTTTTCTCTGGTACATGGGTCTTATTCCAGAATAAATTTCTTTGTCATCTCCGGGGACTTGGTTAATCCTGTAACTGACTCCTTCATAATACAATAGCTAAGTCTGATCATGTTCTATAGCTCTTCAAATAGCAACAGCCCACATGAAAAACACTTTTATTAGATCCACATTTCAACTTTTTTATTGAAGAAGAAAATGGCTTTTTCCTGGAGAAAAATGAATTCTCGGTATCTTCTAGCAGGCTATTGTGGGCAACAGTCAAGGCTTATTTGAAGGGTAGAATTATAAGTTTCATATTTGCCAAGAAGAGGAAAACTGGAGAAAATATGATGGTCCTTGTGAAAAAAGTAAAAGAGCTTGATTTGTCTTATGCCTCTACCCCATCTCCAGATTTGCAGTGATCCCTGCTTAAATGTAGACAGGAACTCAATAATCTGTACACGGCACAGGCTGAATTTGCCCTATTATCACTCAGGCAGAACTTCTGGCAATCAGGTGAAAAAGCTGGCAAGTTTTTGGCATACTGCCTAAAACATAAAACCTCTGCCTGGAGGAACATAGCCATACAAACATGGTAAATTATGTACATCACCTAAAGATACTAATAAATATATATTTAATTTTTAATAACAATCTGAACAGATTAGACAACTGACCCCTTCATAGATTATTTGGATAACTTTTTCAAAAATATTATATTACCATAAATTACTGCAGCTCAGAGTAGAAACCTTTATGTGCCTGTAATGGAGGATGAGTTAATTGAGACAGTTAAGACTATGAAATTGGAGAAAGCCCCAGAACCAGATGGCCCAGCTGCCGAATTCCATAGAAACTTCCTTGGCCTCATCTTTGACAAGATGCTTAAAATATTTAATGAATCACCCCTAGCGGGCATCCTTCCCCATATGCTAAGGGAAGCCCCAATGTCAGTTATTCCTAAACCAAGAAGAAATGTCACATTATATTCTAACTATTGGCCAATTTCACTTACTAATAGTGATGCCAAAATATTGGTATTAGTTCTGGTGATGCCATTGGAGCATGGTTTGGGTTCTATCATACACCCAGATCAAGTCAGGTTTGTCAGAAAGAATCATAACTCTGATAACCTTCAACAACTTATTGATATTACAGCAGTAAAATATATGACCCTAAAACACAAGCCTTATCTACAGAAAAGGTTTTTGATAGAGTGGGCTGGAGGTATATGTTTTATACCCTACAAAAATGTGGATTTGGATACATATTTCATTTCTGAATCTGACTGTAACATTCTCACATTCTCACCCATATTCTCCAATCATAATCACCAATGTAACTTCAGATACCTTTGGTTTCCTCCATGGGTCTAAGCAAGAGAGCCCATTGTCTTCACTACTCTTTGATTTGGCTCTTGTGCTGCTGGCGGTAGCTATATTGTGTCGTCCAGATACTATCGGTAAACTGGTAAACAACTCTATGGATTATAAATTGATGTTACATGCAGACAATGCCCCTTTGTACATTTCCAAACTAGAAACCATTAATTCAGCCATATTATCACTAATTAAAAAATACAGAGCAATAGCTGGTAGCAAAATAAACTGGAAAAAATGAGAACTACTAGATTGTAATGTTGAGGAGCATTTTCTCAATGGATTTTCCTTGGGTGCAATTAAATATCAAGGTATAAAGGTACCAAAAGCATTAATAAACTAATGGAAATTAATTTGATACGGTATTCTCTCAAATAAGTAGTGATGCAAGTAGATGGCATCCTCTTGCCCTAAGCCTGTGGGAAAGGGCTAATACAATAAAATAGAATATAAAGGAGCCTTCACAGAATACTCAAGTGGTCTGTTTGAATTTATTCTGTCATGTTAATTTAGAAAATGGAATAACATTATTGGAGACTTACCAGAATTGGGCTTTTCAGGATGGCCCCTGTAGCAAGGGGAAAAATGGAGGAATGCCTGTGGATTCTGCAACAATAGGATGCAAGAATAGCAGAGGGTGATAACCATAAGAGAGATGGATACCATGGCTGACCTGCTGCCAGTATGAGGTGATAAAGCAACAACAGGACAAAGAGTTTCAAAAAAATCCCCAAAACCCAAACACACAGATGTATCCTCCCCATCATAATATTTTTGGACAGCATGGGGAAGGAAGTAGTCCTGATGGTTCTGGAGAGGAAATGCAGAACAGAGGTATCCCTTTGGGGAGACTTGAGAGGGTACTTCCATGTAAAATAATGCTAGGGAGCAGGAGGATGAATGTTAAGAAAGTAAATAAATGGGGCTTTACAAAAGGGACTCTAGGACCTACAAAAGTAAAATGGCCTCTCACCTGGGAGGGACTTTCCCACCTCTGTTCAAGAGTGAGGAACATAGGGTATGTCTACATTGCATTCCTCTTTCAAGAGAGGAATGCAAATGCAGCTGAGCGAAATTGCAAATGAAGCGCGGATTTGAATTTCCCGTGCTTCATTTGCATAATCGCGTCTGGCTGCTATTTCGAAATACCCTATTTTGGAAAAAGAAACGCTGTCTAGACATGGTTATTTTGAAAGAAATAAGCGAGGGATCATTGTCCAGGATGGGTTGTAGATCACTAATGATGCGTTGGAGAGGTTTTAGCTGAGGACTGTAGGTGATGGCCAGTGGCGTTCTGTTGGTTTCTTTCACAGGCTTTCACGGGCCTTGGGAGGCAGGCCAGTCCTTGCCCACAGACAACCCGCCAACCTGAAGCATATTCTCACCAGTAACTACACACCTGCACCATAATAACTCTAACTCAGGAACCAATCCATGCAACAAACCTCGGTGCCAACTCTGCCCACGTATATACACCAGCAACACCATCACAGGACCTAACCAGATCAGCCATACTGTCACTGGTTCATTCTCCTGCACATCTACTAACGTAATATATGCCATCATGTGCCAAGCAATGCCCCACTGCTATATACATCGGCCAAACTGGACAGTCCCTACGTAAAAGAATCAATGGACACAAATCAGATATTAGGAATGGCAACATACAAAAACCTGTAGGGGAACACTTCAATCTCCCTGGACACACAATTGCAGATCTAAAGGTAGCCATCCTGAAGCAAAAAAACTTCAGGACCAGACTTCAAAGAGAAACTGCTGAGCTACAGTTCATCTTCAAGTTTGACACAATCAACTCAGGATTAAACAAAGACTGTGAACGGCGCACTAACTACAAAAGCAGCTTCTCCTCTCTTGGAATTCACACCTCCAGATCAGCTACTAGAAGTGGGCCTCATCCTCCCTGATTGGATCCACCTCGTCATCTTCAGCCTGATTCTAGCCTGCATATTTATACCTGCCTCTGGAAATTTCCACTACATGCATCTGACGAAGTGGGTCTTTGCCCACGAAAGCTTATGCTCCAACACTTCAGTTAGTCTATAAGGTGCCACAGGACTCCTCGCCGCTTTTATTGGATTTATGGCTTATTACAACAGTCTGTAACCTTTTTTGGTCTATGACTGCAGAGGTATTAATGGGCCATTCTACCTTGAATGGTCCCTTAGAATTCATGTTCACTGCTTATGTTAAACCATCTGTTTCATCTTGCATTTCACTGTGATGTTCAGAGTATCTTTCACAGACCTGAAGAAGGCCTGTGTGTGACTCAAAAGCTTGTATCTTTCACCAACTGAAGTTGGTCAAATAAAAATCTCACCCACTTTGTCTCTTTAAAAGTTCCTTGGGCAGGGAGGCCTAGAAGAGACTTTTTCAAGGTTTGATAAATGAAAAGAACTGTCAGTCAAGAGCACCTAATTACAGTAACTTCTGTTCAGAAGAAGTTATTCTCAAAATAATGAACATTAAAGATAATGAGTAGTTCTGTAGCACCTTAGGGCACATCTACACCGCAGGGCTAAACTCAAAATAAGCTACATAACTTGAGTTGAAATAGCTTATTTTGACTTTTGGCGCTGTCTACACAGCAGTTATTTTGAGATAGAGCACTCTTTACCAAACTTCTCTTACTCCTCGTACAATGAGGGTTACAAGAGTTGGAGTAAGAAATCCTCCAGCTCTACATTATTTCAATATTATGTTCAAATAACTGCTTGTGTATAGATGCGGACTGTGTTATTTCGGAATAACGTCAGTTATTTCAAAATAACGCTGCTGTGTAGACATAGACTAACAAAAATATATATAAAGTATCATGAGCTTTCATGGCAAAACTCACTTCCTCAGATGAGCAGACAAAATAATAACAGCAAGGGTACGTCTAGACTACATGGCCCTGTCAACGGAGCCATGTAAAATAGTTTACTCGGCATAGTCAAAGAAGCGGGGATTTAAATAATCAACAATAGAAGACTTTGTCAACTGCTCCGGTATGCTTTGTGAAACGAGGTTTACCAAAGCGGTCGACAAAGGCTTCCCTTGTCGACCGCTCCGCGTCTAGACTGCCGTGCTGTGCCGGATCAGCTGATCATCGGCACAGCGCGGCGGCCATTTTTATTTTAATGAAGCAGGGATTATTTAAATCCCCGCTTCTTTGACTATGCCGAGTAAACTATTTTACATGGCTCTGTCGATGGAGCCATGTTGTCTAGATGTACCCTAAGAGATGAGAAATAGTCCTTGAGGAACTTGGTCTAGTGTTTTTGAGAGCAATTTCTTTTAAAAGTTGCTGATCTCTGTTTACTATAAATTCAAACTGATGCACAAAAAGCCACTCTAAGATTTCTTGAAAAAGTTTGTGGCTACTCTGCCTAATGGGTTGAAAAGCAAGCAAGCTTGTGATATTTATTTGTCCATTACTTTATTTTAGTGTGAGATCAGTCAGGGAGAGGAAAGAAAGCCCAGCAACAATTGTGTGAGCATTGAACCAAATGAGGCACATTTCAACATTTTGGCACCAGGCCTTCAATTTTTCCAGATGTGCCAAGTCGATGAACAGGCTGGGGAGAGCTGCTGGTGCACAATTAAGCTCTTCTTTTTTTTTCCTGGAGGTTTCTCAGTTAAATTTAATTACACTCTCCCTCTGCTTGCGAGCTTGAGAAGTTACTTTTTTTTTTTTTTTTAAAACAGTGCACTTTCTCACCAAGCAGGTTTGTCCAAGTTCTCACAGTTCTACTGATTACTAACAAAACAGATCAGGTTTCAAATACAGAGCCATATGAGGCATTATTTAGTGGGGAAGGGACAGGGAGGGAAAGGTAAAATCAGTGACCTGTTTTGTTTCTTTTGCTATCATGTTGTATCATGTTGACAGTGTCATTTAACTGCTATGTGCAGTTCTCTGCATAGGTGAATGAAAGTCCTGAAGAGATGTGAATGTGGCTGAGGAGTCAATAACAATAATACAGATAATTATTAAATGCTTTGAGGAATAGGCTGTCTTGGATATTTGTAGTTTCAAGCACAATAGGACTTTATTCTTGATTAGGGCATTGGGACACCACAGTAACAACAATAATAATTAATAATTTAACAGTTTTGTCTAATAAAACACAGATTTACAAAACAAAAGCCATATCAAGCTCATCAAGGTGCATTCGCAACCACATCAACATGTTCATGTTACTATTATCTTCTCCCTTTCCTTCCCCTCTTCCTATCTGTCATTGTTTTGGGACCAGATCCTCAGTTGATGTGAAATGGTGTCATTCTGCTCATTTCAATACAGGGATGCCAGTTCACTCCACCTGAGGAGGTGGACCCCTTACGTTTGAATGTAAGGTCCAATTCTAAAATACTGATGGATGTGAAAAAAATGAGGAGTCCTATGGTGCTAACGCACACAGCTACCCCTCTGAGACTGATGAATGTGAATAACTACAGGGTCTATTGAATAACCCCATTCAATTCAATGTGACTAATCATGGGAGTAAAGTTGTTCACCCATGTTCTGTGTTTGCAAGCCTCATTGACTGTAAGTTCTTTGCAGAGGGCACTTTCTTTTGATTCTGTAGAGTGCCTGGCACACTTTGGAAGTGAGGCCTTGATTGTGCATATTGGGGCTGATCCACCATTCCCTGAAGTCAATGGCAAGGCATCCATGTACTTTTGGCATCCATGTCCATAATTCAAGCCATGCAAATATGTGCGGTGAAAGCTAGTTGCACCTTTCCCCAACTCACACATGCACACTAAATCCCTGTGTAAGGGCAAGGAAGAATCTGGCCTTGATTAAATATTTAATAGCAATTAATAACAATATGAGAGCTTAGTCTGAGTATGTGGTAGATAGAAGAATCTATTACACCTATCTGCCACTTATGTGCCCACTCAGAGTGAAGATGTTTATTACTGTATAGCGCTACATAGAACACAGAAAAGAAATAAAAAGGTCAGTTGTAAGCTAAGTAGTCTTCCTTTGTTGTGGTTCTTGGCTCAAAGTGCATGATTTCTGGAGAAAAGTCACAGCAATGCTACAGCATTATGTCTCTGGTTGAAGGCTGCTTTGAAGTTTCCCAATGGTAGATTTTGAAGGTAAATGCTCAACCAGATGTTGAATGAGTGACATCTGAGTTCCTGATTCCAAATGTAGATAAATAAATTCCCTGGGATCCTAAGAAGGACAAAAAGCTGCCAACAACTCAGGTTTAATTTTAACGTTACATTTAAATAAAGGGATTTGCACACGCAGCTCCCAGTAAAGTTAATGATGTCTTTGAAAATCTTGGCCAAAAATATTTTCAAGACTAGTTGTTTGCTTTGTTTTCTGTTTTGTTTTATGCGTGTACAAAATATCAAGCAAGAAGCTGTTGGTAATTACTTTTGCTTTTCATTATTATGTGCATGATTGTTAAGCTTGCATCCCCAATCCACAAAGACGAATTAATCTATTTAGACAATAAACAATCGTTCAAGAAGAACTTGTCCACTACAGAAGTCTGTGGGGGCAGTTGCCCACCAGAGAAGAACTCCATCTCCCCAGCTGTGATATCATTTAGTAATGACAGCTCTCTGGTTTGTAACATGCAGCATATGTTTTCAATGCTCTCATTAGCAACTGTTTTCTATAGCAGTGATTTATAGCCATATTCTGCTTGCCTTTCCTCCTTGTAGTTTCACTGCCTTCAGCAGAACAATTGCTATAAGTGAGGTGGATAGGATTTGACCCTCCAAGGGGAAACACTTTCTGATTCACACTTAAACTTATCTCTAACTATTGAAGATAAGTAATAAGCTTTCCATGCAAAAGGGTTATTCCATAACTGTTTGCTGCCATCTCTTGCGTCTTTCTTTGAAGAATCTGATGGTGGTCCCTGCTGGTGACAAGGTACTGGACTAGATGGATCCAGCATGGTAATTCCTATGTAATATTTTCTTAAAATATTGCTCTGAAACAGTCACACGTAGCCTTCATGTTTAATGGAACTGGGAAGGGAAGGGATTGGAAACATTCTCATCCACTCTGCTACTCAATTTATTCCACTCTGAAATTTAAGTCCTAGAAAGGCCAATGCAGGTCAGATGAAAAACACTAAATATATATTTTAGTGCTTTTCATATGACATTTTTTATATATATAAATATATATGTATTCCTTCTCTCATGTAAAAGTGTCATGTGTCTTCACAGGATATGTATATGACTGAAGGAGTACATTACTTATCCCAGGGCAACAAAATGAAGTTAGCACTACCACACATAATGAAAAATGAAGTGCTCGTCTCGGACATTTGCCCCATTCACTGTAGTGTTGTTGGTGGCTTTTTTCATGTTCTAAAATTTGGTCCAAATTATTTCGTTTCCAAGGCCTATATTCCTAAAATGTAAGTGTGCATTTAGAAAATGTTACTGCACATCTGTGCATAATTTTTTAGGTCCATGATACAGGAGGAACAGGTTAATTGGGACAGGCTGAAATTTAATGCCAACAGCAGGAGATGCAAAAAGGGCTATTGTCTTTGTTAAAAAGAAATAAAACCTGGAAGAAATTTTCATTAAATTGGAAACAGTTATCCAAGGACTTAACGATAATAATTATATTCTATAGCTCCAAAGCACAATTTTTGCCAGGATATCATCTCAATGATTACTGAAGACTCATGCTGTAGATGGCTGCAAATATATAACACAATGCTTGCCTTCAGTACAAAAATATTGGAGAATGTTTTGAAACAAGTCTTTACTTGAACAAGGGTTTTTATTTCTCATTACAAATTAGAGTGTTTATCATTAAAAGCCAGATTTATCCCATGGACAAACTGAGTGATGAAGGAGGATTGGAAACAAAATCTCGCACTTGATTTGTGTGAAGAGATCCCCAGGCAATGAACCATTTCTAGTAGTCATTGTCAACTGTGTTTTTAGGAATATTGGCATTGCAATACTGGACCAAACCAGCATCCATACTGTCCATTCATTGCTGGCCAGTACCCCCAGCGGATAATTATGAATATCCTTCTGCTAGGGGCAGTTTCTAACTCCAGATGTCAGGGATTGGTAGTACTAGTCAAAAATTGGAATAACCATCTTGTGGGAAATTTTGATGTTTAGGCATTTGCTTTTATCTTGAACTGTTCAAAATGATGAAATTTTGATGCTAAACCCTATCTGCATAAGCTACCGGGGTAACTCATGGGAGTGATAGTTTGAGAGAGCTTTATGCCTCCATACCTCCCTGTGAATCAGGCAGACTACATCTCCATGGATTCCCATGATGGAGGGTGGCAGCTCAACCAGATGGGAAAGTCTGGAGCATTTTAGGAGAAGTAGCTCAGCAAGAGAGACTGGCCCACAGATGGAGAATGGGGACTTGAGGAACCTGAACTACAGATCCAAGCAAACACAGGTTGATTTTGCAGAAAACACATTTTCCATTGAAAAAGCATGTCAGAGAAAATTTTCAAGCAGTTCTAATGATAACTTTATGTCCTGAAGCATGAAGATTTATATCCTCTTTTATATTAAAAAAGTATCCAAGTGTAAATGTGAATGCTTTTATTATCCACATAAATGTCTAAATAATTTTGTGAATGCCACTAAGTCTTAGTCCAATATGGTTCCTTGGCAGAATAAAAGGCATGAGAGGGAATTTTTGTTAAGTGAAGTAAATTAAATACAGAGGAAGTCTATCAAGTGATATGGTGGTTTCTCCATCACTTGAAGTCTTTAAATTAAGAAGAACTATTTTCAAAACACACACACTTCGATTCTGTCACAAGTTGTTGAGTTCAGTGGAAATTTGGTGGTCATAATAGTACATTTTGGCCTTAAAAGCCTCTGAAAATTTGCCCCCCAATCTCTAGCTTTTTGAAATTTCCTTTCTGAAAATGGGGCTTCTGGAACCAAACCTCTCATTGAGCTTTTTAAAGCTCCATAGTGTGTTAGATGTTAAAGTGCAATCTTTCTGTGCTTTTCCTACTGGAATTGCATAGCTTTTCACTTCTCTTTCATGCAGCAATAAGGGAGCATAGTGGCTTATAGGAATGAAGACATGAATGATTTCCAGATCAGCAATTAGAAGATGTACCTGCATTTTATTGGCATTATAGATGCCAATTTATTCTTGGGGGTTTCACCACGTCATAATCCTTAATTAAAGATTAGTCTTTAATTCCTGGAAGTTTAACAACCGTAGTTGGCATGCCTTTAGAAAATGTAGCTCTAGATGCCAAAGATGCATGGATTACAACAATTTTAGGACTGGCATGAAAATATACTAGAGCTGTTTTTTACCTGTTTGTAATCAGACACTATGGCTATGACTACACTACGGGGGTTTTCTGGGATACCAGAGGTATCCCGGAAAAACTCTGCCATGTCCAGGGAATGGGTCTGCTCTTCTGCTTTTTTTTGCAGAAGAGCAGACGCGCTTTTTCGGAAGCCCTGTCTTCCTCATTCCATGAGGAAGAAGGGCTCTTCTGAAAGAGGAGATTTTTCTGAAATTTGTTCCATTGTAGATGGGCCAAATTTTGGAAAAGCCTCTTCCGAAAAAGCTATCTGAAAAAGGTACGCAAATTGTGCTTCACAATTTGCGTACCTTTTTCCGATAAATCATTGTAGTTCAGACATAGCCTATGAGATGGGTGAGCCAATTTGTAGACCCTACTTCCACATCATGGTGGGAATTGCCATATGGGTGACAGAATCTGTGCTCCAATCAATATTCATGTTTGAAACCTCTCATGTTAGCATTTACACCTTTTACCAAAATAAGCCTCTTCAAGGATCACCTATAGATGATATGCTCAGCCTCTCTCAGATCTTGTCTACATCAGATTTTCATTCCTTTTTATAGCGGTGTGAGAGCCAGCTGATTTTTCTCCTTCTCACTAGAGGGGACCTTAGTAATAATCTTTCAGTTATGGGGAACTGCAAGTCGATCTCCCTGTTTTCTGTGGGTCATTGCTGTGGCATGAGGTAAGCCATCAGATCTCATTTCAACCCTTCCTTTATTTGGCAGTGCAGTTTGGGTGGTACAGATCTGACTGGGTGGCATTTCTAGTGAGGCACTCACTCTAAACATTGTCAGTGCTGAATAACTTTTATATCTGAGACCATGCTTATAAATATTCTTGGTTTAAGAACCCCTGCACAGGCTGACAAGTACAGGTTTTGCTACTGATTTCCTTAATTTCTATGTAGTAAGAATGGCCCTACAATATCATCCTATGAAAACATCATTACTTGGTTCCCAGTTAAATTATGGAATAATGTTTAGATTATTAGAAAAACAGTTACCCCAAAATGCTGTGTCACCAAGATTCCAAGGCCAGAAGGACCCATTGTGATAATGTAGTCTGACTGCCTACATAGTATAACACAGGCCATAGAACTTGGACAAAATTGCTGGAGCAGATCTTTTAGAAACAAATCTAATCTTGATTTAGAAATGATCCGTGATGGAGAATCTACCATGATGTTCCAGTTGTTTCTTGCTGTCCTCTTCTTCACTGGCTTTCTTTGCTGGTCTTTCATCTCCCATTCTTATCATGTGTCCAGTGCCTCATGATGGTCTGAAGCCACACTGGGCCTCTGGAAGTACTTCTTTTGCAAGAAAGCGGGAATATGCGATTCAGTAAGATTCTAGCAAGAACTTTCCTAATGATGGAAAGGAGTGCAATAGTTGCCACAGATAGCACTGTCTCTTTTTTCAAAAATGCTGAAAGCATTCCAAATCACACAGATAACCATCCAAAGACTTCAATCCTCGCTGCACCAAGAAAACTTCCAAACACTCCTCAGTGAAAAACTGACTATATACATATCTGGAAACGACAACACAAGTATCAAAGAAGACCGGAAAGCTCTAAAACAGACCAACCATGAGGCATGTAAAGAATATATCAGCTTTGCTATCCTCCCACCATCAGAACTGGGTTGATGACTACAACAGTGAGATTATTACCCTTTTGGGCCAGAAGAGAAAAGCTTTCTGTGAAATGGCAAAACCAACCACTGTCCAGTCAGAAGTAGAGCTCTTTCTTTCAGCTCAAAGCTGAAATTCAAAGGAGGATCAGAAAAATCAAAAACAAATGGTAGAACAAAGCCAAAGAAATCCAAACATTCACTGACAGAACATGATATGCAGAGCTTTTTGAGTCAGACAAAGACCCTGTGCAGACCAAGCTCTTGTGGCCTCATACCTGTGAGATGTTAAGATGATAGTATCCTTCTTAAAGATAACAAATCCATCAAAGAGCACTGGAAGTAACAATACCAAAAGCTTCTAAGTGACATAAGTTAGATTAATTTGAGTGGTAGTGTAGATAAGTCCATACAGAACATGCTGATGCTACATTCTCAGTGATGGTTTAAACTTTAATTGTATTCCCTTTCTAAAAAGTGAAGGAGCATTGTTACAAGTGAATGTTTATCTTTCATCTGTCAGCAATTAGCCTGAGAACGTGCTTCTCCTGACAACTTTCTGATCTTGAACTATGGTGCAAGAAAAAGTCTTTTGTCACAGTGCATTCTGTTACTGCTGTTAATCTACTGTCTCTGTTTGATCGTTGCCCATATGGATTGTTACTAAAATGGGATTATCTACATTACTGATAGTGGAAGCTAGAGAGAAATCTGGCTTGTTTCAAAGATGAAACTGGAATGAGTTAGTAGGCAGAGGTGTGCGTGTGTGTGTGTACGTGTGTGTTTCTTAGTCAGTGTTCTGCTTGAAGTAGAACCAGACTTTCTGTAAGTGATTAGTATATATGAGTTCAGTGTGTTCAATGTTATGCTTCTAGTTAAGCCATATATTACCATACTAAAGGGGCCACAAAAAGGATGGCATTATTTCTTATTATGTGTCTCCAGTAGGCCTCAGTTTATTTGGCTAGCAGAAAGTTGACAGACTAGAGGAGGATTGGAGAAGCAAGAAAACCTGTAGAAAAGCCTTATTTTGAAGACAAAGTTGTAAAACGTTGTATGATATGGACTTTCTTTTAGATTTCTTCTTTCTTTTATTTAATGTTTAGACCAGCAGACTTCACACCACCATTCACAGCCCTGGACATTGTAGTGTATACTTTACAGTTGCTCTGGGGGCTCCCTCTCTGGCATAATTTTAAATTCTTATAAGCCTTATAACATTGAGACTTAAATCATTGATGATTACTCCTAATGACTTCTGTGGAAGCTTTGCTTGAGTAGGGAATGCGGGATCCAACTTTAACATTACATTTTGTGAAATCCTATATGGAGCAAGGTATTATTGTTGAACGGTAGGAAGTGTTTTCATTCTTTCCTAGAGCAGTTTGATTGAATCACTCTTCAGATCCAACCACAGTGAATTAGTGGTTTTTATTCCAAGGAATGTCCACATGTATGATTTTCAGTATTCACTCAGTTTGGGCTCCATGTAGAGTTACTGGGCTGGATCCTGAGAAGCGTAGGAGCTCTTCCCAACCACTGTTTTAAAACACTGTTGGGGCCTCTCAGTTGCTGGGACAGCAAAGCAAGTAATCCAGAGGCTGAAGGAATTATCCAGAATAACAAATTAAACATGTGGTGCTATAGAAGAAACTGAAAACAATCCCTATGTATTGGAAGAAATCAATTATCAAATCAAATGGAGCGGTTTCTAACGTGGGATGTAAGTAGATGTAATAGGATGAAGTGAAGAAAGAAAATTTAGGCTGAAAATGAGAGGAAAGATCCCTAATGGTGAAAGGTGTGGACTAGTTTTCCAAGGGAAGAGACAGAAGGCACATTACTTGAGACAATTAAAACTAGGTGGCATGAAATACATTGGCAAGAAATGAACAAGTTAACATAATTGGTCTTTTCCTTCTCTAACATCAATCATCAGAGGAGTGGAAAAAAAAAAAAGAAGAGAGAAACTGTTACCCTTGCTGTGATGTATTTGAAGAGTAAAAACTGTAAACTTTCACATTCAATTCTCAAGTGGTTTCCTGGTTCTGCTTGTAGGGTAGGTGGATCTGTAAGGAAGTGTGTAATGGCTGTCCTACAGCAGGCAGTCTGCAAAGAGCCAGTCTAGAGAAAAGTGAGGGCGAATTGTATTTTTCTGATTTAGGGAGCTACCTTTTCTCTCCCTCTTTTCTTTTTTCTCTTAGTTACAACCATCCTGAATAAGTATTTTCTGTGTGTATCTAATTTCTCTGTCTGCTATGAATATAACACATTGAAAGCTCTCGTACAATCTGATTAAAATGATTGCAGTTAGACAAATTGGACATAGGAAGTACAAAAGACTATCCTCAGTAGACTGGACCCTCAGTATTGCCAACCAAAGAGTTTTGGATCATTTCAGTCCAAGGTGGGAGTTTTGCTTGTGTGACTGAAGTAACCTTATAACATTTGTTCAGCTCACCTCTTCCAGCCAATCAATTGTAATTAAATCATTATCAGTTGTTTTCCCATGGGTTAATAAGAAAATAGTCCTTTCAGACTGGCACACCTGTATGATCAAAGCCATTTGGCCATTTCACCTCCTCTAGAGATTATACAATACATCCAGTAGAAGTCATTAGTGAGAACATCTGCGTCACTAGCTACTTTCTTCAGGGGCTTAAAAAGATTTTTAAAAAGCAAGCTCAAGGGATTGTTGTAAGCAATCTTCTCTCTTCCTTGTTTAGACAATGCTTTTTGTAGGGTGAAATTATATTGCCCCTTTCTGTGCAAAGTATGCTGAGGTGTGTTATCTGACACATTTAAAGTGAATGGGAGTTGTACTGCTACAATTACACATGCTGCTTTGAAAAGTAACTTGCCTAAGCCTTGCTATTGTAAGGGATTTATTAGAACAGAGAATTAAAGAGAGAGCTGCTGGTTGGATATTGGAAACACCTAGATATACTTCCTTGTCAGTTCTCTCTATGCACAGAACTCTGTGTTATCAATTAGAATTATATGCACAGGGCAAGAGGAGAATAATATTTTGCATATCTAGGTGCTTCACTTAAAACTTGTGCCATCAAAAGTTGTCTTGATGCTCCAGTAGCCGAAGGTAAATGCTATGGGAACATTTCCAATAAACATTGTGTCCACTGTGGTGTATTTATGTGTTCAAGACAATAGAAAGAAAGCCTCTGAGACAATAAACTGAGTGCTAACTCTGCTCTTCCTGTAGAATTGCTTTGAAAGCTCCATCAAGTCTGCTCTTTGATCAGTTTCCATAATAAAAGTTATCTGTCAGGTTTCTTCTGGAAGGCTCATGAAACTTTATGAAGGTACTAGCTGTGGTTTTCATTCTCAGCTGGATTTTTAGTACTTTAATACAGTGGAGAAGTGACACTAATGATAGCATAAAGTACCACTTTGTCTAAATCCTTGTTTTCAGGGACTTAGCATTTTCTCATGTAATTATCCTTTGGTGAAATTTCTCATGCACATGCCAAATACTGAGATACTTAAAAAAACAAAACAAACAAAAAAAAAAACCTTGCTAAAATTCCAGTCTGTACAATTTATTGCTAAAGTGTTTTCCCATTCACTGAGAACTCAAAAATAGATGGTCTTCAGACTTGTCACTTTTAATATTGATATTTCAATATCACCAAAAAGCCAGCCCTAGCAGCCCCCCATTGTACCTTGCAGTACAAAAGCACAGAGGGAAATGACTGTCTCTGCCCCAAAGAGTTCAATTCTCACAGGATAGGCTTTGAAGCATTTTCCCATATAAATACTGCAGTTCTAGCATAAAGACACTATTGTGTACCCCTTAGGTAGGCAACCCCATTACAGTAAGTGGCAGTTTTGCCTGTGAAGGAATTGCAGGATTGGGCCCCCACTACTTGATAACTTGCTGCTGTTTAACTCCATGTAAAAACAACAACACTTCTGTCACTCCACAAAACCCAGAGCACTACATTATAAAAGTGAACATGGAAGGGCCAGAGCTGGAGGAGCAGCAAAGAGAATTCAGTGGGGGCTCAGGATTAAACCCTAACAATCTTCTCTGAGCCTCCAAGTGCATTTCAGAAGCTCTGACTTAACCAAACTCAGCAGTAGTCTCTAGCAACATCCCTGCTTTACTAGCCACAAACTACAAGAATATATAAACCAAATGAGACACCTGACTTTTGTTACTGTGGACTCCCTCCCCATGGTACTGTCTAAACAGCTCAACATTCTCACTCAGTGCAACTTGGGCCCTCTATAATGTGCTGAGTCTAACTAGGTTCAGCTGCACATAATTAGCACTTATTGGGGAGCATTTCCTTGAGTTGAATCTGAAGTGTGTCTGTGAATTAACCCCCCCACATTCCCAGACCACTCATTGATTCAGCTGGGCTTCCTCCTAGTAGCATAACTGAGGTGTGCTGTGGCAGTGCTGTAGCCTGCTGGGTCTTCGTAGGGAAGTTATGGTTGATAGAATGTCAGAAAAGTTTTTAAAAATCTCCACAGTAGATAGACTACACTTATTTATACTTTTTTATCACAAACACCAGACTTGGTTTAGGTTCATTGAGAGTTGCTATCCTGATAGTAGAAATGAATGTATGTTAAGGTCACTAGCACACATTATGATAGCTAGAGCTGGAAAAACAATTTACAATGAATAATTCATTCAACCAATTTGACCCCTTTTTAAATACACTTTTAAAATGCTGATCAATTTACAAAGAGAAAAATATTATGGAAATCAGACTAGAAGGCAAAGAATCAATTTCCCACTCTCCCACAGGATTGTTATTGTAATAGAAAAACCTATGGCTTGCCATCTATTGTTTGTAAGAGGAGAAGAAAAAGTTCAAATGATTCATGCCTATTTTGGCATATTGTGATGTTTTAACATGCTGATTCAGTGCATTTTCCCACCTGTACAATGGCAATCTGTGTAACATTGTATGTATTGAAACAAAACAACAGGGAAAACTAGGGGAATGGAGATAGTGAGCATATACACAAAATAAGAGCTAGATAAACAAACATTTGACTACATGGGTGTCACTGCTCAGTGATGGTTAAACCAGAAAACATCTGTCTTAGCCATGGGCATTGAGTTTCTAAAACAAGCTGTCCTTTGAATTTCTGACTTTAATAAAAGATCACACAACAGTCAACATGATTTCTAAGTTACTAGAACAAATAAATATGAATGTATCAATGTTGCAATTGGATTGGCCAGAAGAGTCTAGCTGAGAGACCTCTGTGGCTCCCTCAATGACTTAAAATGTGGTGTCTATACTGCTCTCAGATCCTGCTGGGTCAGGAAAAAAAAAAAGATTAGACGTGGGAATCAAGTCCAGAGCTCTTGCTGAATACTGTGGAGTGTTGACTACAAGACCACTGTGCCAGCACAAGATTAACACCCTTCTTATAGGTCTTCTAGAAGAATCTCTAAAGTGTCCCAAATGTTTTAGTCACTCTGTAAAAGCTTGTCAAACTTTGGAAGAACTAGAGAAAAACAGAAGGTGCCAACTTGATGAAACTCTGCTGTGTACATGCTGGAAAGTGTGTAGAGCTGCAAGTAAGTAATTTATTTATGAAGAACACAGTACAATACCTTGCTTTTAGCTAGGCTGGTCTTTATTCAGGGCTACTTTGCACATCTGACACACAGTGGTGAGTGAGGGACAGTAGATAAGCCCGTTGCCCCAAGGAGAACACTGGGAAGTATTGTAACTGCTAGGGCTCTCTGATGGACAGGGGAGATGAACAATTTGTGATACTTTGTTGAAATGTTCAGCAATATGGCCCTAGGGTGCAGAATCTCAGATGGAGCCTCATGCTCCCTTAATGTCCCTTAATGTCCAGAAGCACCATAAGGGAACTCTGTTATGGCTACCTCCCTTGCATAGCCAAGTCTCACACAATCTATCCCTTTGAAAATAGGATTTTTTGGTTATTTATTTTTCAAAAGTAAAAACTAAGTCAAACTCTGGATTTTCACATATTGATGTTTTTTAAAAACTATAGACGCTATTTTTTTCCCTGAGAAAAAAAAATTGTACCCAGGAATTTCCTCTAATCTGATCTGAAGGAAAGTACTATGCTAGCTGGCCTTGCTTTGAGAGACTTAGTATAGGCATTTCATTTGGTTCAGTCTAAGTACTCTCAAATACTCTCAAATTTTTGTACTCTCAAATACAGCTTTGTGTTTGGGATTTGGATGGCTTCAAACTCTTAAGCAAAACTCATATGAGACTGTCAGGTTTCATCATATTAAAACCATATCAAATGGCATTTTTTGTATCGGTTTCCCGAAAATACCTCAAAACCAGACTCATGTTCATGCTAAAGGTGTGTGAACTGTAGCAAAACTTTGGATAATCTTGATCTAAGCTTCAAGGTTGTAACAAAATTCAAACCAAGGCAGTATTTTTATTCAATAAGATAAATATTTATCTACTATATATTTGAGAGAGTTTGTCTGTGAGGGAGGGAGTCTGTCTGTCCGTCTGTTCAAGAACTCCTCCTAAACAATAAGAACTAGGACCACCAAATTTGGTATGTAGCTTTCTCTTATCATAACTTAAAGCAAGATCAGGGTTTGGTAGTGCTGGGACAATGGGATGTACCTGGCTCGTGATTGTTTTTCATAACACGGAAAGGGAGGGGGCTGCTAGCAGGGATAGTTACACCATGTAATAACCTCAGGGGGAGCAGCAAGGAGCCAGAGATGGGGACTGGAATAGCAATAACCCCATAGGAGCATCAGGGCGTAGGGGTGGAGGTAAGCTTCCTGCCTGCCCCCAACCAGCACAATCCCTGTGAGGCCGGCCTCAGGCAGCCGTCACCCGGGAAGCATGGTCCCTGCTCAGACAGCCTGGGTAGCTTCCACCCAGGAAGTGAGGCCCTTACTAGCTCCTGCAACCCCCACACCCCAAGCCCATGCCCTGAGCCCCTCCTCACCCCAAACTTGACTCCAGCACTCTCTCTGCAACAACCCCCTTCCATGATCCCCTCCTCACTCCCCAACTCTGACTCCTGCACCCCCACACCTTGAACTCCCTGCCTTGAAAGACCTGAGCAATGCTGAGTACATCTTCTAGTAGAATAAATAAATACAAGACCACAACTAGTTGACTGAATTCTTCTTGTTGAGGAGGAATATTAATTCAAAGGATACTGGAGAAACAATCCGAGAGTCCAGTAAGAGGCACTTCTGGAGATTGCAAGAGCATCCCTCAGTCCACTATATCACTATTCATTACAGTATCTGTTTGTGATTACCACATTAAAATTCAATTAACTAATTCCAGGGAACAAACAATGATTTCTTTAAAATTCTTTTTTGAAATGTGATGATGGGTATCAGATTTACATGGTTAAGATGTTTTCACTTATGTAACTTCCTGTGGAAATGCCATTCTGAGCACCACTGAAAATTGGTTTTGTTTTAAAAAAATTGGTAAAACTGAACAAATGTCTAACTTTAGGGCAGCAGTGTATAGTTCTTGGGATAAAACTATTTATATTCCATTGATTTTTACAGTGCAGATCCTCAGCAGATATTGTGATAGCTCCTCTGAAGTTGGTGGAAGAGCTATACCTAAAGACATATTTTATAAAATTACAAATCAGAAAAGAACACACTTGCAGCAATTTATAAAATACAAGCCAGACACCTTCATTTGGATATATTATATGAAAACAGTATGTTTAATGAAATTTTAAAGTTAAGCATGCAAAATTTGGGGAATCATAGAAATGTAGGGCTGGAAGGCACCTGAAAAGGTCATTTAGACCAGCAGTTCCCAACTGCTGAGCTGTGGATCAGTGCAGGGCTGTGAACCGCTGGCTGCCGGGCACAGCTCGTGCTTCTGTCTCAGTGGGCAGCAGATCGGAGGGTGTCTGAGCAGGGTCGGGGGCCTCAGAGCTTGTGGGACAAGCAATTGCAGTGTCAGTGGGGCAGGATAAGGTTTTGGCACAACAGGCAGTCATGGAGTTTGTGAAGCAAGGGGAACCAGGGTAATGGGGCAGAATCAGGGAGCACAGGGAGTAGTGGGGCAGGATCGGGGAAATGGGAGGTTGTCGTCAGGGGTTGCTGGGACACAGCATGCTGCAATTGGTAGTGACAGCAAATGCAGGACAGGCTCCAGGCAAGACAGAAGTGGTTGACAAAAGAAATTGGAAGCAGGAGGTGTTGGGAAGCGGGAGACAATGGGCACTGGGGTGACAGGCTTGGCAAGACAGACTTGTGAGGTAATGGGGTTAGTGGGATAATTATATGGGATATCAGATGATGGGTTTGGAAGGTTTAATAATACAAAGACACAGAGTACCAGGGTTGGCTGGACAGGGTCAGAGGGTTCTGGGGATGAGATAGAGGAATGTGCAGTGACAAGATGGGATCAGCGGGTGAGTGGGTTGACGGACAAGTAACATTTTATTTGCATATTTGCAGATTCATTATTTGCATAATGAACATGCAAATATGCAAATAAACTGTTGCCGGTCCGCCAAAAGTTTGTGAATGGGTTTGTCAGTCCGTGGTATAAAAAAGGTTGAAAACCACTGATTTAGACAGTCCGTGTCCAATGCTGAGACAGGACTAGTTATAGCTAGACCATTCCTGAGGAGCAATTGTCTAACTTGTTCTTAAAAATTTCCAGTGATGGGACTTCCACAGCCTCTCTTGAAAACCTATTTTAGTGTTTAACTGTCTTATATTAGGGAAAAGTTTTTAGCCTCAATCACACTTGAGGTATGTCTAGACTACATGGCTTTGTCGACAGAGCCATGTAAGCTAGCTTACCCAACATAGTCAATGAAGCGGGGATTTAAATAATCCCCGCTTCATTAAAATAAAAATGGCTGCCACGCTGTGCCGACAATCAGCTGATCCGGCACAGTGCAGGAGTCTAGACGTGGATCCGTCGACAAGGAAAGCCTTTGTCGACCGCCCCTGTAAACTTCATCCTGTAAACCATTGGCTTCCCTTGTCGACCAATCCCTTCCTGCAAACCCTCCGTCCCTTTTTATCGGGCCCCTGTTCCGCGGTCCCCCCCGGCCTCCCCACCCTTGGACCCCCAGCCGGCTGCAAAAGTTGCAGCCGGTTTGCTTTCGAACTGCGCCTCGAGAACATCTGTACACGCTCGTGCTCCACACCTTGCATTTCCCCACCCTCGTGTCCCGCCCCGATACCAAATGGCGGGACTACTTAAGACCCGTTGAGGGTGGGGAACCCCGATGGGCCAGCCTATATTCCACCTTAATCCCGCGGCCCGTCGGGGATATCAGTTGGCGGCTCCTTCACGGAGCCGTGAGCACGGGCGTGTACCTGGCGCGGTTCACCCCCATCCCGGACACCTGCCCTTTTTGCGGCGTGAGGGAAAACCTGGCGCACGTCTACCTCGAATGCGCCAGGTTGCAGCACCTATTCCGGCTCCTCCAGAACCTCTTACTGAGGTTCTGGCTGCACTTTTCCCCACACCTTTTCCTTTATGCACACCCAATCCGTGGCCCCACAAAGTCGCGGGACCTCCTCGTCAACCTCCTCCTGGCTCTAGCCAAAGCCACCATTTATAACACCAGGGAGAGGATGCTAGGCGAGGGGGTTCCCTGCGACTGTGGGGCCTATTTTCGTTCATTCCTAGCGTCACGTATCCGGGCAGAGTTCCTCTGGGCGGCGTCCACTGGCTCCATGGACAGTTTCGAGGAGCAGTGGGCGCTGTCCGGGGTTCTCTGCTCGGTGTCCCCATCCGGTCTCCTAGTTATAAACCTTTAACCTGCACTCCTTGCCCCTTTTGTCATTTTTTGTCCCCAGTAATTAGTTGGGCATGGGTCCAGTCGTCCCTCCCGCAAGGCTGGGGGAGGGGCTTTTAGAATAGAGAAGGAGGAGAGGCAGCAGGGTGTCGTGTTGCTGCTCTTCCTTCTCCCTCCCCTTGCTCCTGCTCCTGCTCCTGCTCCTGCTCCTGCTCCTGCTCCTGCTCCTGCACCAGCTGGGGCCCTCCCTGCTCCACCCAGCCACCACCTGAGGCCTCCGTGCTGCTGGACCTGCTCCCCACGGACACCACCGCTTCTCACCACCACCGGCTACTGCTGCTGCTGCCTGAGGGGAGAGGGGGGGCCTGCCGGCTGCCCCCCCTCTCCCCTCCTCCACTCCAGAGGAAGAGGACCCCACCGGCACCACCACCCAGAGGCCTTTCCCACCTGGCTGCTGCCCACCCGCTGCTGCCGCTGTACCACCTGCACCCCACCGAGGGAGACCAGAAGTCAGTTGGACTGTGGAGGGGGTCTGTTTGTTGGGACTGAGCCTTTCATCTGCTCTTGGGGTGGTGGTGGACTGAGATACCAAGAGGGGGGCCGGGGGTGAGGTGTAGAGCCTTCCCCCCGGTCCAGCTGCCACTCACCCCCCCATACCACCACCCCCACAACCCCCTCCACCAACCTTTGCACCACCAGGACTCGCCCCTCGGTGGGGCTGGCTGTTCCTCCCCGCTTTTTGCCATCTGGGACTGTCCCGCTGCAGCAGTGGGCGAGAACTGAGCCTCCCACAAGCACTCGTGGGCGTGTTTCCACCCCACCCTTGGACTTGGCCCCCCTCCCTCAGCAGTATTTGGTTGGGGGGCCCCCCTCACTCTTGCTCTCCCTGCCCTACCCCCCACTGCAGAAGCCTTGCCCACCCCGCCCCGGTAGCCAGCTCTCTTTCCCCCTCCCTCCCTCAGTTTGCTGACCGACCCCGCCCAGCCTCAGTTTGTTTTACCTGCCCCGCCCGCATTCAGTTAGTATTTTGATTCCTGGCCCCCGCCTTGCCCTGCCCCGTCTTGTTCACCCAGTGCCCCCCTTCCCAGCCTCCCAGTAGTCTTCTAGCCCCACCCAGAGTTTCGGTCCCCGCCCCGAGTGCTTGTGTCCCCCCCCTCCCCTTTTTAGTTAGCCCCCCTGCACATTGCACCCCCCCTCGACAGCCGCATAGTCCCCCTTGATACCCCAGTGCAGCCGGAAGAGCCGGCCCCCACCCTGCATCTGTTACTTTGCCCCCTGCCTGCCCTGCCAGCGCCCTCCTCCTCTGCTTCCAGCCTTGCGGGGAGGAGTGGTTGCTGGCCTCTCGGTTCCCCTTATTCCACCCTGCCCTTCTTGATTCCCTCCCTCCCTGCAGTCAGTCGGTGGGAGGGAGTGGTTGTCCCTCCCCTTTTCCCTCCCTCCCCAATCGCGTACCCCTTGCCTTACGTTCCTCCCCTCCGCATTAGCGCCCTCCTCCTCTGCCACAGTCTCAGCAGGGAGGAGAGGCTGCAACCCCCCCCCCCCTTTCCAGTTGCCCCTCTCCGAAACCAGTGCCCTCCCTCCTCCCTGCCCTCTCCCTCACGGACACCCTCCTCCCCTGCCTGCTGTTTGGTGGGGAGGAGCGGTTAACCCTTGCCCTCCCTTCCTGCCATCTGTGCCTCCCTCCTCCTTCCCCACATGATGGAGGAAACCCCTTCCCTTGTCAACCCCACGGTCTCCCCGTTGCCACCGGGCCCAAAGAATGCCGCGGCTGACCTCCCGACCCCAAGCCCGAGCTCCGCCGCTGCCACGACCGATGCTCCCCCAAATCCGGGAGCAGCTTCCACCTCGGCCGGAAAAAAGGGCCGGGGGGGGAAGAAAGGCAAGGGCCCGGCCCTGAAGGCCAAACCCCCCACGGCCGAGGCTGCCCCGCCCGCTGTGGCCCCATCGTCCGCCACAGCCCCTCCTTCCCCTGCTGTTCCCTCCACCAGCTCTGGGGGAAATCCACCCACGGCCCCCAGAGCGTACGCCCAGGTGGCCGCTGCCGCCCCCCCACGTGCCGGGTCATCTGCCCATACCGCCGCCTCCAGCGCCATCCCTGGTGGCCGAGGTCCCTTTCCCACTCTGACCAGGAGGCATGGTGTTCGCTGCCTCCTGGTCGCCGCCTCGCCCCACGTCGAAACTTACGTGCGGGCGTTGGCGAGGGTGGTGGGGGCCTCGGCCATGGTGGCGGCCTCCAAGATGTACGGCAAGGTGGTGTTCTTCCTTGCCTCGGAGGCCGCCGCCCAGGAGGCGGTGGAGAGGGGCCTGGCCGTGGGGGGCGTGCACGTGCCCCTCGAGCCATTGGAGGACCTGGGCGTACGGGTGGTTCTCACTTCCGTCCCGCCCTTCCTCCCCAATGCTGCCCTGTTGCCTTCCCTCTCCACCCTGGGGAAGCCAATTTCCGTGATCAGCCCTCTCCCGTTGGGCTGTAAGGACCCCGCCCTCCGCCACATTTTGTCATTCCGCCGGCAGGTGCAACTGCAAATGCCGCCGGTGGCGCGTGGCGGGGTGGCGCTCGAGGGGTCCTTTATGGTGCCCTACCAGGGGGCCCTCTACCGGGTCCACTATTCTTCGGGGGAGGCCCGGTGCTTCCTCTGCCGGGCGATGGGGCACGTCCGGAGGGACTGTCCCTTGGCCCGGTCGGAGGAGGTGCCCGGGACCCCCGGGGCCCGGGAGGACGCCGGCCTTACCACCATCGGCCCCCCTGGAAGTCCGGCCTCCGCGGCTGCCCCTCCTCCAACCGACGGCTCTGCTCGGCAGCCGAAGGCGTCCCCTCCGGCGTGCCCGAGCGAGCAGGCGGGCCCTGACTCCATTCGATCTGTTTCTGCAGGGCCCGAGGAGGAGAGGGTGGCGCGGTTGCCGCCGGGCGAGGGAGAGGGCTCTCCCCAGGTGGAGGTCACCCTACCCTCCTCTTTCCCTCCCTTGCCTCAACGCCTTCCCCAAAAACAAACTGTGCCCCCTGGCCTTGCCCCTGCTGACCAGCCCTCCACCTCCACCTCGGAGGGCTGGACGCTCTTTCGGGGGAAGCGCAAAGCCCGCCCTTCGCGGGCTCAATCTCCCCCCTCCGATGGGGAGGGCGGGAAGGCCCCCCTCCGAAAGATCTCGAGGGGGGCCAGCGCTGCCGAGAACGCCCCCGACGAGCTTCAGCAGGAAGCGCCGGACGAGGCGGCCGTGGCAGCGAGGGGGGACGACGTCACCCCCCCTGTGGAGCCCCTCCAAGAGGAGGCCTCGGATGGAGCCCCTCCGGCCCCGGCTCCAGCTGAGCCCTCCCCCGCTCCGGCTGAGGTAATTGTTGCCTTGGCGGCCGCGGGGGGGGGTTCCGGGGCCGAGGGGATGGAACTTAGCTCCATCTTCGAGGAGATCGAGGCCCTGGGTCTGACCCCGCTCACTCAGGGGGAGGACGACCCTCCGCCAGCGGGCCTCGGTCTGGGCGGCGACTCTGCGGCGCCGCCCCCTCCCCCTCCCAATCCCAACTCCGTGTCCCAGGTGGCCGACCCTGTCCTCACACTTGGGGTGCCCCTGATATTGCCCACTGGCCCGGCCGACTCGAGCGCCAGAGCCGATGCCGCCGAGCCCTTAGGGGCGACGGCTGGTGCCGAGTGGCCGGGTCTTGAGTCTGGGGACGCCCCCTTTCCCGCAACCGAGGCGGGGCGGTCATCTCCCCTTCCCGCTGGGGGCCCAGCAGAAGACACCGCTCTGGCCGACGCCGAGGTATCAATTCCAACCTCGTTACCTGAACCCGGCGTCGGCGTGGGCCCCCTTCCTGTTCCTGCTCCCGATTCCCAGGTCCCCATTCGGGAGGTGCCGCATCCCGGTGGGATAGCCACAGGAGACCGCTACCCAGACCCTGCCCGGGATTCCGATCCTCTCCCGTGTCCCGATCCTCCCCCCACCCCTGTTTCCGCCCTTTATGAACCCATCTCCAGCCCGGAGTCCTCCCCTGTCCCTGATTCCCCTCCAACCCCCACCTCTTCCCTGCTCCCCAACCCCGACCCACCGTCCGGCTCAGAGCCCATTCCTTCTCCCGCCCCTACCGCGAAGAACATTTCTCCGCTGCCGTCCCCCCGTCCCTTTCCCACCCCGGTCCCTGCCGTAACATCTGATCCATCCCCACCGCCCCCCCAAATGTCCGCTAGTGCCACCCCCACGGGGGCCGTCTCGTTCCCGCTAGTCGTGGGCGGCCCTCGGGGGGCGGTATTTGTATCCCCGGTCCCCAACCCGTTAGGGGCTGCCTTGTTCCCTCCGCCGCCCCCTCCCTTGCCAGAGTCGGGGACGGGCAGCGCGGCGCCATCAGTGTCGGCGCCGCGTTGGGGATCGGATCCCTGTTTGCCCATCTCTGTGGCCCGTGAGCTCCACCCGGGGGCCCGGACGGAGAAGAACCCTGGTTCCCCCTTAGCGCTGAGGGGCGAGCTGCGCCAATTTCTCGCGGATAACCGCGGGGTAAAGGGGAAGGTGCAGCTCGCCTTCCAGCGCTGGGGGGACTTCCATCCCATCCTCCAGGCCACTAGAGCCCTGTTGCAGGAGGGGAGAGGGACCAATAGGCAGGACGACGCGGCCTACCGCCGGACCCGCAGATTTCGAGACGCGCTCCTGACCTTCGGGGCGGAGTGCAGTCTGCTGCGGGACCTGCGGGGGGCCGACGATCGTCCTGCCCGTGAGGATCCACCCCAGCCCTCTCAATGAAGTACACCATCATAGCGACATTGAATGCCCGGGGCTGTAGGGCGGGTCTCCGCAGGAGCCAGGTGCTCTCCTTCCTTCGGGAGGGGGGGTACTCGGTGGCCTTCCTGCAGGAGACCCACACGACTCCGGCCGTCGAGGCTGGCTGGCGGCTGGAGTGGGGGGACGGGGTATATTTTAGCCACCTCGGCGCCCGCTTGGCCGGGGTGGCTACCCTGTTCTCCCCTGCCCTACGGCCCGAGGTGCTGGGGACGGCCGAGGTTGTCCCGGGCCGCCTGCTGCACGTCCGGGCCCGCACGGAGGGGCTGACGTTGAACCTGGTCAACGTCTACGCCCCGAACGCGGGCCCGGACCAGGTCACTTTTTATCGGCAGGCGGCCACTATCCTCGGCACTCTGGATCCTCGCGAGTGTCTGGTCCTGGGCGGGGATTTCAACACCACCCTCGATGACCGGGACCGTGTAGGACTCGCGAACTGCCAGGCCGCAGCAGGCGTCCTCAGGGAGATCGTGGACCACCACTCCCTGGTGGACATCTGGCGAGACCACCACCCGGACGACAACACCACCTTCACCTACGTCCGGGTGGGGGACCATCGGTCGAGCCACTCCCGGTTGGATCGCATTTATCTTTCCCGTTTCCATCTGGCACGAGCCCACTCCTCCAGCATCTGGCCGGCCCCGTTCACGGACCACCATTTGGTGGCCGTGAAAGCCTCTCTGAGTTCGGAGAGGCTGGGGCCGGCCTATTGGCACTTTAATAACAGCTTGCTGGAGGACGCGGGCTTCGTGGCGTCCTTCCGGGAGTTCTGGCTGGCCTGGCGGGTCAGCGGCCTGCCTTTCCCTCGGCGCGGCGATGGTGGGACGTGGGGAAGGTGCGCGCCCGGCTCTTCTGCCGCGACTACTCCCGGGGTGCCAGCCGGCGGAGGGATGCGGCGATAGAGCAGCTGGAACGGGAGGTCTTGAAGCTTGAGGGGCGTCTGGCATCCGCCCCCGAGGATCCACTCCTCCGCGAGGCGTACCGGGAGAAGCGGGAGGAGCTCCGGGCCCTGGAAGATCGCAGGGCCCGGGGCGCCTTCGTTTGATCTCGCATCCAGCTCCTTCGGGAGATGGATCGCGGCTCCCGCTTCTTCTACGCCCTGGAGAAAAGGAGGTGGGCCAAGAAGCACGTCACCTGCCTTTTGGCAGAGGACGGCACCCCCCTCACGGACCCGGCGGAGATGCGTGGAAGGGCCAGGGCCTTCTACGCCAGTTTGTTCTCCCCGGATCCGACCGAAGCCGACGCCTGCATGGTGCTCTGGACCGAGCTCCCGATGGTCAGCGAGGGCGACCGGGACCGGCTGGAGATGCCTCTCCCTCTGGCCGAGTTCTCGGAAGCCCTCCGTCTCATGCCCAACAATAAAAGCCCGGGCATGGACGGGCTGACCGTGGAGTTTTACCGCGTGTTCTGGGACGTCCTCGGCCCAGACCTCGTCACCGTCTGGGCCGAGTCCTTGGAGAGCGGGGTCCTCCCTCTGTCGTGCAGGCGAGCCGTGCTCGCCTTGCTGCCGAAGAGGGGGGACCTCTGCGACCTTTGGAATTGGCGTCCCGTCTCGCTCCTCAGCACAGACTATAAGGTCGTAGCGAAAGCCATCTCGCTGCAACTGCGGTCCATGCTGGCGGACGTCATCCATCCCGACCAGACCTACACCGTCCCGGGCCATAGCATTTTTGATAACTTGTATTTGGTCCGGGATCTCTTGGAGCTCGGGTGTAGGGACGGCTTGTCGTTCGCCCTCCTGTCCCTGGACCAGGAGAAGGCGTTGGACAGGATGGATCACGGGTATCTCCTGGGCACCCTGCGGGCCTTCGGCTTCGGGCCCCATTTTGTGGGTTTTCTCCGGGTGCTGTACGCCCTCGCGGAGTGTTTGGTCAGGCTCAACTGGACCCTGACCGAGCCGGTCAGCTTCGGGCGGGGGGTACGTCAGGGGTGTCCGCTCTCGGGCCAGCTGTACGCTCTGGCGATCGAGCCCTTCCTCCGTCTCCTCCGTCGGAGGTTGACGGGGTTGGTGCTCCGAGAGCCGGAGCTGCGGCTGGTCCTGTCGGCGTACGCCGATGACGTGCTCCTCGTGGTCCAGGACCCGGACGATCTGGCGCGGGTGGAGGCCTGCCAAGCCGTCTACTCGGCAGCCTCCTCCGCCCGGGTCAACTGGGTCAAGAGCTCTGGCCTGGTGGTCGGGGACGGGTGGCTCCCTCCCACCCGCGCTTCAGGCCATCAGGTGGAGCGCGGGTCCGCTGCTCTATCTGGGCGTTTATTTATCCGCCACGCATCCTTCTCCGCCGGAAAACTGGCAAGGTTTGGACGCCAGGGTGGGTGAGCGGTTGCAGAGATGGGCAGGACTGCTCCGGTGTCTCTCCCTTCGCGGGACGGCACTGGTGCTGAATCAGCTGGTCCTGTCCATACTCTGGCACCGGTTCAACACCCTGCGCCCTGCCCCGGAGGTCCTGGCCAAGCTCCAGAGGACAGCTTTGGAGTTCCTTTGGCCAGGACTGCACTGGGTCTCTGCAGGGGTCTTGTCTCTCCCCTTGGAGGAGGGGGGCCAGGGCCTGGTCTGTGTACGCAGCCAGGTCCGGACCTTCCGCCTCCAGGCCCTGCAGAGACTCCTCTGTAGTGTAGGTAGTCCGGCATGGAGCACTTTGGTGTGCGTCTTCCTCCACCGCCTCCGAGGGCTCCGATACGACCGGCAGCTCTTTTTTATCCACCCGAGGGGTCTTCCGCGAGACCTCTCCGAGCTGCCGGAATTCTACCAGAACCTCCTCCAGACCTGGAAGCTGTTCTCGGCGACCAGGTCCGTTGTGGCCGCCGAGGGAGGAGACCTCCTCGCGGAGCCCCTGCTCCACAATCCAGCCTTGTGCGTGCAGGTGGCAGAGTCTTCCTCGGTGCGCCGGAGGCTGATCCTGGCAGAAACCACCATGATCGGAGACCTCCTGGACTACGACAAGGGGGACTGGGTGGATCCCCGAGCGCTCGCTCGGCGCATGGGGCTCTCCACCCCCCGAACCCGTCTGCGCCTACTCCAGGAGGTGAAGGCGGCTCTGCCGAGGCCCGCTCTCAACTTCCTGCAGCGGTCTGTGCGAGAGGGTATCCCCCGCCCCTCCCTTCCTGCAAACCCTCCGTCCCTTTTTATTGGGCCCCTGTTCCGCGGGCCCCCCCGGCCTCCCCACCCTTGGACCCCCAGCCGGCTGCAAAAGTTGCAGCCGGTTTGCTTTCGAACCGCGCCTCGACAACATCTGTACACGCTCGTGCTCCACACCTTGCATTTCCCTACCCTCGTGTCCCGCCCCGATACCAAATGGCGGGACTATTTAAGACCCGTTGAGGGTGGGGAACCCCGATGGGCCAGCTTATATTCCACCTTAATCCCGCGGCCCGTCGGGGATATCAGTTGGCGGCTCCTTCACGGAGCCGTGAGCACGGGCGTGTACCTGGCGCGGTTCACCCCCATCCCGGACACCTGCCCTTTTTGCGGCGTGAGGGAAAACCTGGCGCACGTCTACCTCAAATGCACCAGGTTGCAGCCCCTATTCCGGCTCCTCCAGAACCTCTTATTGAGGTTCTGGCTGCACTTTTCCCCACACCTTTTCCTTTATGCACACCCTATCCGTGGCCCCACAAAGTCGCGGGACCTCCTCGTCAACCTCCTCCTGGCTTTGGCCAAAGCCACCGTTTATAATACCAGGGAGAGGATGCTAGACGAGGGGGTTCCCTGCAACTGTGGGGCCTATTTCCGTTCATTCCTAGCGTCACGTATCCGGGCAGAGTTCCTCTGGGCGGCATCCACTGGCTCCATGGACAGCTTTGAGGAGCAGTGGGCGCCGTCCGGGGTTCTCTGCTCGGTGTCCCCATCCGGTTCTCTTCTTTTGACCCTGTGACCCGCACCCCCTGACCGTGTTTTTCATTATTTGTCCCAAGTATTTAATTGAACCCCAGGTCCAGTCATCCCTCCTTCAAGGCTGGGGGAGGGGCTTTTAGAAGTGGGCGGGCTTAGCCCGCCCACTTCCTGGGTTTTCAAATAGTGACCCACTACATTGCCCAATCACTTAGTTTGGTGAGATCTTTTTGAAGCACTTCACAGTCACTTTGGTCTTAACTATCTTGAGCAGTTTGGATAGTAATGTACCAAAAACAGACCCTTGTGGGACTCCACTAGATATGTCCTTTCAGTCTGACAGCTAACCATTGAAAACTACTTTTTGATTATGTTTTTGACCAGTTATTTACCCTTCTAGCCTTAGAGTAATTTTATCTAGACAAAATGTCCATAGTTTGCTTGTGAGAATGTCATGGGGGCTCTGTCAAAAGCATTACTATAATCAAGATATAACATATCTACAGGTTCCTCCCTATTCACATGCTCTGCAACTCTGTTAAATAAGGAAATTAGGTTGTTCTTGATAAATCCATGTTGGCTATTAGTTAGAATCCTATTATATTCCAAATGCTTACATATTGATTGTTTAATAGTTTGTTTCAATAGCTTTCTAGGCATCAAAATTAACCTCAATGATCTATAATTCCCTGAGTCTTCTTTGTTCCCCCTTTTAAAGGTAGGCACTTTGTTTGTCCTTCTCCAGTCCTTTGGCACCTCATTTGTCCTTCATGAGTTCTGAAACATAATTTCTAATGGTTCCAAAATTGCTTCAGCTAGTTCCTTCAATACCCTAGGATAAAATTCACAAGACCCTGTTACCTTGAATACATCCATCTCATCTAAATATTCTTTAACTTCTCCTTCGCAGTTGTGGCTTTACTTACTGTAGGTTTTTGTAAAAATATATACCTCTTAGTGTATGCATAACATCTGACCAGGATTCATTACCAAATTTGATCTGCTGGTTGGATCATTAGTTTCCCATGCCCAGGCCAGGTACTGACAGGGAGTGCGACATGAATGCCGATCCATGCCTTATGTATATGTAGGATGCATCCGGCAATGGCTGACTGGTGCCTATTGGTATCACAGTGAACTGCTTACTTAGTGCCTGATCTTGGAAGCTTTGCCATTGGCTTACAGTGAGATACTTAAGAAGCTCATCTATTCACCTTCTTAAAGAGGAGGGAAAGAGATGCCGTGATTATAATCAGTAAGAACCTAATATGAAGAACATTTCTGACAGCAGAGAGCTCTCTAATCTAGCAGGCAAAGGCACAAGGGATTCAGAGGCTGGAAGTTGAAGATTAGAGTAATTAGCCATTGGAACAATTTATCAAGGTTGGCAGTAGACAGAGCCTTAGGATGGTTTGGAGCACCACCCTGGGCCCTGTGGGATTATGAGAGGGCCTGGCACAGACAGTAGGGGTTGGATCTGCCCCTGTACTCACCAGGAAGTGGAGCAACCCAACCCAGAATGCTCCACTTTGGCATCTCCCAGCTGGGTCACTTTGCTTCACCATGGTGCCGGAATATGGGCTGACCTGGCCCACTCCACTCCCCTGAGTGACACACCTGGGAGCTGGGCTCGGGGGAGCAGAGTAGCCTGGGATCAGGTTACTCCACTTCCCACCACTGTGGTGAGTGCGGGGCGGGACTGCTGCTGCCAGCACCAAGCCCCCCAGTAGTCCTCCAGGTCACATTACTCGGGGTGGGGGGTTGTTGAGGGATTGGGTGCTATAGGGTGTGAGGGGGTGAAGCAGGGGCAGGAAAAAGTGGGAGGGGCTTGAGGGAAGGGATGGAGTGGGTTGGGGTGGTGGAAGAACAAGGGCAGGAACAGGTGAGGCGAGGCAGGGCCTGGAGCAGAGGGGGGTGGGTTGTTCCACACTCCGGACCCTCCAAAGGATGGCCTTGCAAGAGATTGTCCATTATGGATAATTTTAAAATCCAGATTGTATGTGTTTCTAAATGACATGCTGAAGGAACAAATCAGGAGTTTTATGGCCTGTGTTATACAGGAGTCGGAGGATATTCACAAAGGTCCTTTCTGGCCTTTGAATCTGTGAATCTATGAAGCTAGACAAACTCGAACCAGATATAAGACACAGATGTATACCAAGAGAAGAACTGGATTCTCTCTTACTTCCTGTCTTTAAATGAAAACCGGATGCTTTTTTAAACAATATGCTCTATATCAACCAGAAGTTATGGGCTTGAGACAGGAATTACTGGGTGAAATTCTATGGCTCGTGTTATGCAAGAAGTCAAAGTACATGATCAAAATGGCCTCTGTTGGTTTTAAAAGCTATGAATATATTACTTCAGTGGGCAGAGACTCGAGTCTTTATAAGCTTATCTGATACCAGTGGTGTCTCTTTTTATTGAGAGATTTAAAGCTGCATCTTACCCTGATAAATGTGCAGATTAAAGAATCTGTCATGGTAGTATAAATGACTTCTGCACCCTCTCCAGCCCCCTTGCTTTTTGTTTCAATGTGATTTTCAGAATGTTTTGTAAATTTTCAGTAAGATGTTAAGATCTTAAACTGAACTAAATTAAATACCTGAAATAGTAGCAAGCATTTTAAGCCAGTCTGGTTTCATAAATAATTAACCTTTGCCTGCAACACAGAATCAATGCTGAAAATATTCTTGATGTTTCATATCCATAGCATTGCAGAGCATTGTGCTAAACTGGCAAGCTCTCAAATGCTTTGACTTTAATTCCTTGCTAGAAATTAGAGAAGGAATAGTGAGAAAACAGATTTGCAAATGTATATATGAATAAACCACTCATATTTATGTTGCAGATATGCTATGATGTTTTTATTATTTGTAAATACCCTAATGGGTACTCAGAGTCTTGAAGATGTTCCCAGAGCTCAGAATTCTCTGATGTTTGTGCCACAAGTACATTACATGGTCATTTGATATCCACTACTTGCCCTTCAGGATTTTCACATTAAAAGCTCATCTGGACCAGGGCATAGAATCTGTGAGACAAAAAATTAAAATAAAATAAATACATAGTCTGTCTATCTCACTTCTCTACAAGTTTTTAAATCATGCTTTTCTTTATGGTATCTAAATGTCTAATATTTTGAAGAGAACAGTTCAAGAACAGTTCTTAACTCAATAATCGGAAAGTTATTCGTTTGAACAATTGAGTTAATGCTTCTAAATGCCAAATACCTTTGCAGAAATCAGGAATGATTCATGAACCAAACAAAATAAAGAAGGCAAATTCATCTGATTTTTGATGCGAAGAATTTGCATCTTGTCTCCATGCAGACTTTCTCATCCCCTTTGATATGATATATGTCCTTGGGGTGCCCAGAGGGAGTCAATATCCCTGGTCGTTAAGGGAGATATTTGGCAGAGCACCCTCCCCTTGTTGCACGCTTACACAAAGCCCTGGGCCAATCTGGGCCTAAGAAAGTATACTTAAAATGCAGATTCAGTTTGGTACACAGCGCATACAGTGCAATCTGGTTTGAATATCTAAGTAACAATGAGGATTTGGTTGAAGAGAAAACACAGTTCAGCTGTTCTAGTCAATTTTATTTTAAAAGATGACGATACTTTACAAACACCAAGGGGAACATTTTCAAACTCTTCATAGAGATTTAGCCATGTGATTTTCATTGACATCAATGGGAGTCAAGCAGACAAACCTACATGCACTATGCTGAGAATATATCCCAGAGGACCCAGTTCACAGTAACAAAAACAACTCAAACCGGCATGTTTACCCATACGATTTTTACTTACTTGATCCATGAACAGAGCAAAAAACATTTAGTGGGTCATTAAACTGTCTCACTGTATGTGAGTGAACACACACAGACACCCTGTCTCTCTATTTGGTGTCTCATGATTGGAGGTCTCCAGCCCTTCCACCAGAAGAGAGGGCACTTAAACAGTAGTGTAATACATTCATTGAGTATTTAAATAAAGACTCAGATTTTCTGGGGGGAAAAAGTTCACTAGCGTGAAACTCTTGGTGTTTGCAAAGTATCATCACCTGCCTGTGGTGAAATTGTTTACTGAGCCTTTCTTTTAGCTTTTGAATTTTCAAGGCTGACTGTGGGTTATTGAGTGGTTCAGGGAGTTGCCAATTCCTTCATTGTGGGTTCCTTTATCTCTTTCTCTGTTGGTGGGCTATATGAGTCTGATGGTCTCAGTACAGTTTCCACCAAACAGGAGTCCACATTGAAAGACCCCATTCAGGGTAGGATGTAGGTCTGGACCCCTGAGTTTGCTCATTTCTTTTTACAATAATTATTATCCTGAAAATATTTATTAGCCCATGATGTGTGGTGTTCTTGTGAAAGGTGCATTATTGACCACTCTGGGGACTTGAGCTTTCTGTTTATTCAGAGAACAGATATAGCTCTCAGAGAGGCAATCAAAGATTCTTCATGCTGTATCTCAGCCTTGAACTGGAAAGACTGTCTGGAGGGTGAGAGGCAGGGCAGATGTCATGCCTATTCAGGCCTAAAGCTGATGACAGCCAATTAGTGCCCGTGTTGCTTATAGTGGTGGTAGGTTTTTGTGACATGGACACTTGTCCACTGAGAATTGGTTGGGGAGTGCTACCCTTATTACAAGCTTATGTAACCAATAACTGGGACTTCCTTAATTCAAGGCACTTATTCTTCTCATTGAGGTTACACAGCAGTGAGCTTTATTGATCATTTCAGTGATGTATGAGCATTCCCAGAGCCCATCCCAGCATGCTTTAGGCTCAGTGTAAAACCTAGAATCGATTCATTGGGAGCAGTCTCATTAGAACTCTTGAGAGGATATGCCCAGGATGTTAAACAACCAAGCCAGATGAAATACAAACCATTTACACAAAGGTGAAGGGCTCTCAAAATCACCCTGCTCCTCTCACTTTACTCTTTTCATATCTATATCTATTTATCTATCTATCTATCTATGAAGTGAGGGGAGCTGGGTGATTTTGAGCTCCCTTCACTTCACTGGATATATATAACTTTACTGGTGTTGTGATTACTCTGCATTTTGTTGTATTGTTTCAATTGCACATGTCTTGAAAAGAGACTCTGTGATTTTCCAAAGTGATTACAATCACAGAGTGGGAGAAATTGAGTCTCACTTTGAACTGGGGGGTACAGCAAAATGATTTACTGCTGTTGATGAACTAGGAGCACCGATGTGTGACTCAGACTGTGCTGCATGTGCCATTCTCATCAGTGCATAGCGTGTGGTCTGAATCTGATGGCAGAGCTCCAAGTCTGGCTCTCACGTGCAAAGCACTCTAACAGTGCTGATCAGAAACACAAGGCTAGTTATTCAAAAATTAAAAATGGCAATGATATTTTGCCATAAAATGATCCTATATATTTCAAAGAAAGCTTGTAAGGGTGGAAGACTCCTTGGTGACCTTAAACACAAAAGGGAAGCTTACAAGAAGTGGAAACTTGGGCAGATGACTAGGGAGGAGTATAAATATATTGCTTGAGAATGCAGGGGATTTATCAGGAAGGCGATAGCACAATTGGAATTGCAGCTAGCAAGGAATGTGAAGGGTAACAAGAAAGGTTTCTACAGGCATGTTAGCAATGAGAGGGTGATCAGAGAGGGTGTGGGGCCCTTACTGGATGAGGGAGGTAACCTAGTGACAGATGATATGGGAAAATCTGAAGTACTCAATGCTTTCTTTGCCTCTGTCTTCACAGACAAGGTCAGCACCCAGACTACTGCACTAGGCAACGCAGTATGGGAAGGAGATGGACAGCCCTTGGTGGGGAAAGAACAGGTTAAGAACTATTTAGAGAAGCTAGACATACACAAATCCATGGGTCCAGATTTAATGCATCCGAGGGTACTGAGGGAGTTGGCAAATGTCATTGCTGAGCCTTTAGCTATTGCCTTTGAAAACTCATGGAGATCCAGAGAGACCCCGGATGACTGGAAAAAGGCAAACGTAGTGCCCATCTTTAAAAAAAAAGGAAGAAGGACAATCCAGGGAACTATAGACCAGTCAGCCTTACCTTAGTTCCTGGAAAAGTCATGGAAGGGGTTCTCAAGGAATCCATTTTGAAGCACTTGGAAGAGGGGAAGTGATCAGGAATCATCAACATGGATTCACGAAGGGCAAGTCATGCCTGACCAATCTGATTAGCTTCTATGATGAGGTAACAGGCTCTGTGGACATGGGGAAGGCAGTGGATGTGATATATCTTGACTTTAGCTAAGCTTTTGATACAGTCTTCTACAATATTCTAGCCAGCAAGTTAAGCAAGTGCGGATAGGATAAATGGACTGTAAGATGGATAGAAAGCTGGCTAGACTGTCGGGCCCAACGGGTAGTGATCAACGGCTCGATGTCAAGTAGGTGGTTGGTTTCTAGTGCAGTGCCCGCCACTAGATCGGTTCTAGAGCCAGTTTTTTTAAACATCTTTATTAATGACTTGGATGAGGGGGTGGATTGCACCCTCAGCAAGTTTGCAGATGACACTAAGCTAGGGGGAGAAGTAGATACGTTGGAGGGCAGGGATAGGGTCCAGAGTGACCTAGACAGATTAGAGGATTGGGCCAAAAGAAATCTGATGAAATTTAACAAGGACAAGTGTAGGGTCCTGCACTTGGGACGGAAGAATCCCAAGCATTGTTACAGGCTGGGGACTGAATGGCTAAGTAGCACTTTGGCAGAAAAGGACTTGGAGATTACAGTGGATGAGCAGCTGGACATGAGTCAACAATGTGACCTTGTAGCCAAGAAGGTGAATGGAATATTACGGTGCATTAGGAGGAGCATTGCCAGCAGGTCTAGAGAAGTGATTATTTCCCTTTATTTGGCTCTGATGAGGCCACATCTGGAGTATTGCATCCAGTTCTGGGCCCCCCACTATAGAAAGGATGTGGACGCATTGGAGAGGGTCCAGCGGAGGACAACCAAAATGATTAGGGGGCTGGAGCACATGACCTCTGAGTAGAGGCTGAGGGATTTGGGCTTATTTAGTCTGCAGAAGAGAAGAGTGAGGGGGGATTTGATAGCAGCTTTCAACTTCCTGAAGGGAGGTTCCAAAGAGGATGGAGAGAGGCTGTTCTCAGTAGTGACGGATGGCAGAACAAGGAACAATGGTCTCAAATTACAGTGGGGGGAGGTCTAGGTTGGATATTAGGAAAAACTATTTCACTAGGAGGGGGGTGAAGCACTGGAATGGGTTACCTAGGGAGGTGGTGGAATTTCCATCCCTAGAGGTGTTTAAGTCTTGGCTTGACAAAGCCCTGGCTGGGTTGATTTAGTTGGGATTGGTGCTGCTTTGGGCAGGGCACTGGACTCGATGACCTCCTGAGGTCTTTTCCAGCTCTATGATTCTATGATTCTAAGAATGTCCTGTAGAATAGAAAAAAGAAAGCTGGAATGTCATGTATTAGACTGTCCCAAAGATAAGTCAGCTGAGTTCAACCTGTCTTTGGCATTTCATGAATAAATTCAAGGCACTTACAGTTTGTTCAGCAGTTATGCCAATGGATTAGGCTGCTCTTTTGTACAATGATTATGGATCATGCGTTGTTATTTCCTGGAAACTCAGTCTTTGTAACACAGAACACAAGACAACGCAATTCTTGTGCATGTATTTTGACTATGGCCTTGCCATTTTTGACCCTCTAAAATGGAGATTAGTCTGCTGTCAAAATATCCAACAATCTCAACAAATCACAACAAATATAAAAGAGAGGAAATCATCAGTATATCATTGGAAGAAGCTGTAGCTGTTTTCACAGAAACAAGACTTTGGTCTTGTTCATTTTCAAAACTGTTGGCGCCCATTTTGACCATTCAAAATATTCCTCTTTTAAGTTCTGCTTCAGGAGTCAAGGTTAATAATTTGATTTGTCTTGAATAAGAGCTCTAATTTCCTTGTAGGTAACAGGCAAAACAAAACAAAACACCCAACCAACCACTCCGTAATTTGTTCATAGAGCTGCTGATCCCAGAGGGAAAACTGAATGACCCTACTTAGAAAAAATCAAATTACATATCAGCTTATGTATTTTCCAACCCTTTTAAAAATGATCACTGTTTGATATCATAAAATGTAGTTGTATGAAAATGGTTTGTCATGAACTGGACAGTGTTTAAGACCCCCAAAGTGAAGTGAAGGAACAGTCTGGAAAGAATCAAAGGATCCCTGTCTATCACATGGTGGGAAGGGATCAATGGTGAAAGTAACTTAAAATTTCTTACAGGTACTGTCCTATTGCAACCTGGGTCCCTGCCAGCTCTTTAAATAGCTCCCTATTGGCTTTTGCCACAGTTCAGCCAGCTTTTGCCGGTTGTACCCGCTTACTTTCACCTCTGGATGGAATATATGAAGGATAGGAGTAAGAAGCTAGGTTGAGGAAGCAAAAGTGTCCTCAAAGACCTTAATATCCTATGGGGATTGCATTTGGTATTTTTCAGGTACATTTTTTAATTTTGTGTTTTGTTTTCAGATTATAAATTGTGCTCTAAAGCCAGGGCCTTAAAAGGACTTGTATACTTCCACCTCCTGGGCTAGTGTAACAGCTCACCCACGTACACTGAGTAATTTTGAAGGAATCATACGCAAATAATAAAATAATAGAATATTAGAACTGGAAGGGACCTCAAGAGATCATCAAGTTCAGCCCCCTGTCTGCATGGCAGGACCAAGCAACGTCTCTAGATCACCCCTGATAGATGTCTGTCTAACTTGCTCTTAAATATCTCCAGTGATGGAGATTCCACAACCTCCCTAGGCAATTTATTCCAGCCTTTAAGCCCCCTAACACTTAGGAAGTTTTTCCTAATGTCCAACCTAAACCTCCCTTGCTGCAATTTAATGTATGCATAAAATTGCTGCATATCCCTTGCTGCACAAAATGTATACTCAGCACTAGCTCTGACTGTTGATATTTTCAGGGCCTCCTTGCATTGGTTCTCCCATGGAAAAATCTAGATGCTTTAACTAGAAGTGGAATTTGGTGTTCTCTCCCATCTAAGAATAAAAGAAACAGGTCTAAGATACCAAATGGCTAAGGCATGCAACATTATGTCCCAAGGTTAGTCCAACCCTCACTATTGTCAGACATGCAAGAGTCATCTTTTCACTAATGCATTCCCAAGGAACTGGAGAAAAAAATTCTCGAAGCATGCTCAAAGACAGTCCTTGATGACTAAAGCAAAGAGTGTGGCAGAAAACTGATAATTCTTTCTGGACAAATCTTACTGTATTCTGTAATCCAGGAATTGTTTGTGCCTAGACTTCACAATAATAGGCTCTTTAGAAATGTGGACACATGGGCAGATAGTTAGAGAGGGTTGGGCTGCTGGTCAACACAGAATTTGACCTCAACTGTCCTTTCACGGTATTATTCTACTTTACATCCAGCAAGTAACATAAGAGGGAGAGCAGTTCTCTTTCTACTATTAAAGGTAGCAGTTACTCAGAGTAGCAGTTCTTCCTCTTAGTTTCCCCCACCCGTTGGCTGACATGGTAGAGCTCCCCCTATGGTTTTAATCTACTTTAGCCACTGCATACTTCTACGTTATTCTTTAAAAGAAATATTGAGAGAAAGGCTATGCCTAGACTGCAGGCTTCTTTCGGAAGAAGCTTTTCCGGAGAGATCTTCTGAAAAAACTTCTTCTGAAAGAGAGCCTCCACACTGCGAAAGTGCATCAAAAAAACAATCTGCTTTTTTGACAGATAGCGTCCACACTGAATGGACACTATCTTGCATGTATGCTGTGATTACTATGGATGGAGTGGCCACTAGGGCACCTGTGCTTTTTCCTCCTTCCCTTGCTTGCGAAAGAACTCCCTTTTCCCCATCCACAAACGCCTTTTTCCGAAAGAGCTTCTTCCTTGTAGAAAGAGGTTTACCAGTGTCAGAAAACCCCCTCAGTTCTTTCGATTTTTTTTTTGAAAGAACGTGATTTCAGTGTGGACATAACTGAAGTTTTTCTGAAAAAACTCTGTAGTGTAGACATACCCAAAATGATTATTTACTTACACTATTGGTGCTATACCTTTTGATCATTGTGTAATTCAGGCCCTTATAAGAATAAATATGGGGTCAGATCCTCATCTAGTGAAATCTGACGGTGTTTCATTGACGTCAGTGGAATTATGTCAGTTTATCTCCACTGAGGACTCATTTGTGCATAGATTGTACTTGCCCTCCCATGGTTTGGCTGAGTTACTCTGTTTCTTTTCTATTCTCCCTCTCTTGCCCCCCCCCCCCCCCGCTTCTTTATAGTCTGAATGCTTTATTCCCACCCACATGTATGGATTTGGCATACAGTTTACACTACTAAGAATGCCTTGGATTGGATTAGGGTGATTGTTCAGTCTTTTTAGGTGCTCATGAAGCTCAGTTTTAGTGAGGTTTAAATAGATGCACATACTCAGTAGATTTCACCTTAGCAGGCTGCACCTATATCTTTTCAGCAATGAATTCCTCTCACGTTTTACAGCTCTTTCTCCCCCTCTCTGCTCTCTGAGTTCTCACCTAATAAACTATTTTGTAGAGGGCATATTTTATGGTGATTATTCGTAACAATAAATGTACATAGCTATATTCTATTCTCAGTCAGATATGTCCGTAATTCTCCTTGACATGTGAAGCAAAGCATGGGAGCATTCTAATGCCATCAGAGGATTTTCAAATCAACCACTGAAGGAAATGTTTCACATTTAGGGTACATCTACACTAGCCCCCTAGTTCAAACTAGGGAAGCTAATGAGGGCGACCAAAATTGCTAATGAAGCACGGGATTTAAATATCCCTCGCTTGATTAGCATATTCCCGGCCGGTCACCATTTTGGAAACTGACTAGCCCGAAGTAAGGGGTTTATCTTGGAATCCCGCTTCTCTGCCGTGTGTAGATGCGGGCAGTTACTTCGGGTTAGTCAGTTTCCAAAATGGTGACCGGCCGGAAATATGCTAATCAAGCGAGGGATATTTAAATCCCGCACTTCATTAGCAATTTCGGTCGCCCTCATTAGCCTCCCTAGTTCGAACAAGGGGTCTAGTGTCGACGTACCCTTAGTGATGAATATTTCTTAGAAGAAACCACATGTGAACATAGAGCTTTCTACCTACCTGACCTTAAAACTATAGAAAAGAATAAACTTAGAAGGCTTTCCTGAAGGTCAGACTCATAGAATCACAGAATACTAGAACTGGAAGGGACCTCGAGAGATCATCAAGTCTAGTCTCCTGCCCTCACAGCAGGATTAAGCACCGTCTAGATCATCCCTGAAAGATGTTTATCCAACCTCCTCTTAAATATCTCCAGTGATGGAGATTCCACAACCTCCCTAGGCAATTTATTCCAGTGTTTAACAACCCTGACAGTTAGGAAGTTTTTCCTAATGTCCAATCTAAACATCCCTTGCTGAAATTTAAGCCCATTGTTTCTTGTCCTATCATTAGAGGCCAAGGAGAACAATTTTTCTTCCTCATCCTTGTAACACACTTTTAGATATTTGAAAACTGCTATCATGTTCCCTCTCACTCTTCTCTTTTCTAAATTAAACAAGCCCAATTCTTTTAGTCTTCCCTCACAGCTCATGTTCTTTAGACCTTTAATCATTCTTGTTGCTCTTTTCTGGACCTTCTCCAATTTCTCCACATCTTTCTTGAAATGTGGTACCCAGAACTGGACACAATACTCCAACTGAGGCCTAATCAGTGCAGAGTAGAGCAGAAGAATGACTTTTCGTGTCTTGCTCAAAACATCCCAGAATTATGTTTGCTTTTTTTACAACAGTGTCACACTGTCGACTCATATTTCGCTTGTTGTCCACTATGATCCCTAGATCCCTTTCTCAGTACTCCTTCCTAGACAGTCGCTTTCCAGTCTGTATGTGTGAAACTGATTGTTCCTTCCTAAGTGGAGTACTTTGCATTTGTCCTTATTAAACTTCATCCTATTTACCTCAGATCATTTCTCTAGTTTGTCCAGATCATTTTGAATTCTGACCCTATCCTCCAAACCTCTTGCAAACTCTCCCAGCTTGGTATCATCTGCAAAGTTAATAATCGTACTATCTATGCATCATCAAAATTGTTGATGAAGATATTGAACAGAACCAGACCCAAAACAGACCCCTGCGGAACCCCACTTGTTATGCCCTTCCAGCGTAATTGTGAACTATTTTAATAACCAATCTCTGAAATTGGTTTTCCTTCCAGTTATGCACCCACCCCATAGTAACCTCATCTAGAGTGTATTTCTCTAGTTTATTAATAAGAAGGTCATGCTAAAGCATATCAAATGCTTTACTAAAGTCTAGGTATACCACATCCACCACTACTCCCTTATCCGCAATAAGTATGTTAAATATCGATTAATTTACTAGTTGAGTAGTCGATGGACTTTCCACCAACTACTCAACTAGTTGATAGGCACTTCTGCATTCCTCCTTTGAAATGTACAAGAGCCCCAGCGGGGGCTCTGGTGCATTTCAAAGTTGAAACTCCGTGTGCAGCCCGGGACCAGCGGGAAGTCCCTCTGACTCCAGGCTCCACGTGGGCACTTTAAAGCTTTACAACCTCTGTAAAGTTGTCATGGAGGTGATAAGGGGACTGGAACATTTTGTTCTCCCCAAAAACGTGATTATTTCCTCAGGATGTTGGAGTTGGAGGCTCCAGGGTATGTCTATTCCTATTTATAGGTTTATGTCTAGATTGTGGGGGTTTTCCGGGATACCAAACTCCACCATGTCCAGGGAATGCGTTTGCTCTTCCGCTTTTTTTGCAGAAGAGGAAACGCGCTCTTTCAGGAAGCCCTGTATACCTTGTTCTATGAGGAATAAGGGCTCCTCCAAAGAGGAGGCTTTTCTGCCATTTGGCCCCATCTACACAAATATGGAGCAAGGGGCCCAGAGTTTTAAATATAAAGCAGAAAAAGAGGGAAGAGGGGAAGGAGAAAGATGAGAAGAGATTTGAATTTCAGAATGCACTTATGCAGTGCTGGCTGCAGATACTGACAAGCCCACACAGGCCTGGCAGACACTATATTGCACAGATACCAGGGGAAATAGCGGTGGTCCTAACTGTGAAAGGAAGTTTTTCAGGAACCACTGTTGCTGCCTGGTAGGTGTTACAGATATCCTTGGAAAGGAGGTGCTGATTACTCTGGGGGATTTCAGCATAGGAATATGTGGAGTGGCAGGCATATAGCTTCTCTTAAGCAGCAGGTCTATGGACAAATAGGGAAAGCAATTTTCATTTTAAAACAGTCAGATGTAGCTGATTTTAATTTCTTTCTTGGCAAAAAAACCCAAAAAACCGTAACTGTCTAAGTTGGAGGAGGTCTGAAGGTTTTCTTACAAGATGGGCTTTCAGTCTGAACTTGATTTCCATTGAACCACAGGCAGTTCAAGGTCACTGCTATTAACATAACAAAGGGATGTCAGCAGAGAGTGAAATTATACCAGAATGTATTGATCAATAGGGGACTGTGAAAGAAGATGGCTTGATTTCCTTTGTTATTTTACTCTGCTGCTTTGCTTGCAGCATTCACATTGTGGCTGTACAGACATATACAAACCATATATTTATGATGCAGTTTCTGCTTTCAATTTATTTGTTCCACAGATTTAATAAGATTACACTAATATTTTATGGGGGAAGGGGTAAAATGCATGTGCAGATTTTATTCCCTTTGGCTTGGCTGGAATGAATTGCATTTCTTATATTAAGTGACATCATTACTGAAGAAAAGACTCTCAGTCACTGCCTGAACACTCTTTAATTTGTATAAATGTTAGAGCTGCCCTGACCAGTCTTGTCAAATATCTCCAAAGGTTCTGAAAGGGGACATGAAAGCTCAAAAGAACATAAGCAGAATCAAAACAATTAATGCTTTCATGAGAATAAGCAGTTGATGCTTATCCAGATGAATCACTCATCCTGAAGGATCTGCAGGCACCTCACCGACCAGAAATCAGTCACTCACCATTGAAATGTAACCTTTCCCGAATGTCAATATAAAAAAGGGTTTAGGTCAGTAACAATTACACCATAGTTCTCAACTAGAGAAGTTGAAAGTATCGTCTCATAATGAACACACGGGGGAATTTTTTAGTCACGCACAATGGATCCAGGACACAGTTTACTCCTCTTAAGAGTTACATGAAGTCTGTGATAGCCACATGTGGTCAAGGCCTCTGTTTTATGTGCCATGTGTAAGATGGCACCTCTAACCATATAGAGCTGCCTACCACAAGTGTTGATTATAAACATAATACTGACTTATAGTGGAACATACTGCTGCTGCTATTTCATGCAGTACCCTACATTTTCTTGATTGTGTTTCAATCACTTAGGGTATGTCTAGACAGCAGTGCTATTTCAGGATACTTCCGGTATCCCCAAATAGCTATACTGCGTCTTGACAGTGCACCCGTTATTTCAAAATATCTTTTGAAATAACAGGCGCACTATTGCGATGTCCCTGTAAATCTTGTTCCATGGGGATTAAGGGACGTTTTGGAACAGCAGTTTATTTTGAAATTTGGCACTATGTAGACAGCACCAAATTATGAAATAAGCTATTTCTAAATTGACTCATAATAAGCTACGCAATTTGCATAGCTCAAATTGCATAACTTATTTCGAGCTAAGGGTGCCGTGTAGATGCTCCCATAAAGAGCAGGACAAATCCTGCTTCATTTATGAGGCACTAGCAGATTTACCTGGTGTTGCTTGGGTCCTTACCTATAGTAATGATTGGTTTAAAAAAAATGAAAAGGAAAATGTGCATGCTGTATTTAAATTATTATTTCAGAGAAAGGATTGGGCATGAGTGTGGTGCTCAGAGTGGTGGGGGGGGCAGTACATGAGTCAGGACAGGGTGCTAGGAGGTATTGTGGGGCCTTGGGCAAGAAGGTGGGGGTGCAGGAGTTAGGGCAAGGGGTGAGGGCTCAGAGCACAGGGTTCGGTGTGTATGGGTTTTCAGGGCAGGGGGTGGAGGTGCAGAAGTCAGGCAGGAGTTTGGGTATGGGGGTTCCAGAGTTAGGACAAGGGGTGGAGGGGCTCAGGGTAGGGTTTGGGGGTGAAGGAGTGAGAGCAGGAGGCTGGGAAGGTTGGAGGGCTCAGTGCATGGGGTGGGGGTGCTGAAGTGAGGGCAGGGGCAGGGGGGTCAGGACAAAGGGTTTGGTGTGGGGGGGGCTCTGGGCGGAGGGCTGGGAGGATGGGGGTGGGGAGAGGTAGCTTACCAGGGCCGCCTTGTTGCAGTGAGGGTGGAACTTCTCTGGCAATGGCTCCTCCCCGGGAGTTGAGGCTGCAATCCCCAAAGGCAGCTTCTCCCAGGAGGTGAGGGTGGTGGGGACCAATCCCAGCCTCCAACTTATCTGGGGAGGGGCACAACTCTGTGACACAGCCCCAGCCTTCAGGTCCCTCCTGTCTGGCCTGGCCTCCAGCTGCCCTCTCTCCACCATCCTCCTGCTTGTCGAGGAAGCATTCTGGGGGGTGGCCTCAGCCTCCAGTGGCCTCTGCCCCCATCCTGCAGCTGGACTGGGAGGGGCCATGGTTCCCAGTCCTGGTGTCTCCTTGGGAGGGGTTTTCATTGGCAGGGGGAGGGTCGCAGTTCCTGGCCCTGGTCTCTCTTTGGGGGAGGCATCTCTTGGTGGTGTAAGTTATACTGCACATCCCCAGGCATGGTCCCAGGAAAGCCACAGTGGTGAGGCTAGTGGGCTCCCTCACCCATCTGGCACTGTTTGGAGCAGAGGGGTCACTTACCCAGTCCGGTGACTGGCCATGAGGAAAGCCCTGTCTCCAGCTGGCCACTCTCCTACTGGTGCAGTTGCCCCCAGTATCACACTGCAGTATAGCTGTCCCCTGCACTAGATGCCCCCGGTGGTCACTTTGCATATAGCTTTTCCTCTGATAAGGGCCCTCCCTTTTCATGTTATGGAAAACAATTTCATTCCAGGCACTTTCCTGGCACAGCCAAACCCAGATCTTGTTTTAAGTTAGGATAAGAGGAAGCTGCATACCAGATTTGGTGATCCTAGTTCTTACCATTTAGGAGGAGTTCTTGAGCAAATGGACTCGCAGACAGATGTACTAACTTTCTGAAATATATGTGTAGATTAGAAGCTGCAGGATAAGGGAAATACACTCCAAAAACAGAGTAAAAAGGAACTGAACAAACCAGTGTATATTTCTTATTGAACATGCTAGTTCTTCATACTTAGAAAATATTTTGATTCAATTTAACAACAGATAATAGAACAATCTAACAGTGAAAGGGGATTGAACGGGATAGTGGCGGATAAAGGAACTTTCAGAGGAATTCCACGTTTTGGATGACATTGAGTAGCTATTTTTACTGGTTGGATGTGTTGTCTCTGGTCTTACAGGTTTATGTGGCATCATAGCCTACTGTACTTTTATAACAGTTTGAGTAATGCATCTGCGCTCTTCAGAACAGCTTTTGGTAGCAGCATCATTTTACAGTTATATCGGGCCTCTACTGTAAGAAGCTTTCACAAAGTACTTTAATTTTAGCAGAAGAAAACACTTTCACATATGCTAAGTGGCCTATTTATAGTCAAGGGAACTCAGAGCTGCTGTAGTGTAAAGCCTAACACTTGGAGTATGGAATCTGAATATTTTGCCTGTAGAATCCTTTAGGCATTATTATAACTAATGAATTAGAAAACCTTGACATGATGATATTTTTGATAAGCTCATGGAAGAGCTGGGAAAACTACTTGTTTAAATGACAAAATAAATAATGAACACCAATCAGACTAATTGTAATATCAACAGGCAGAAGTGAACTTGGGACCTCTAGTGCTTAGTGCATGAGCCTCTACAGTTTGAACTAAAAGCCAGCTGACTCTCAGCTGAGTCAATGGAGGAAACTCATTCTGTCTCTCTGTAAGTGGTCTAAATGCCACTCCCTGGAACAGTGACCCACACCGAGTAGCTGTGTGGGTTACATAATGACTATGGACAGGAAGCATGTGAGTCTAACATGATGGCAGCTTTCTTATTTATTTATAGACTAGTATCAACTATTCAAATATGTGTTATTATGAAGACTAGTACTGTCTGTGCATTAAATTGTTTATCAACTTACTGAAATTCTAAAATTCCCTCTGCAGCCTAATGAAATCCTAAAATTCCCTCTGGTATATTAGGCATCCATTATAACAGTATTATTATTACTAATCTTTGCAGTTTCTAATTGTTCGTCTTATGTTCCTTGTTTTTCTCTTTCAGGACAATGTGAAGTAATGAAATGCCTGAGAAAAATTCTGGATTCATAGAATCATAGGACCATAGAGCTGGAAGAGACCTCAGAAGGTCATCAAGTCCAGCCCCCTGCTCTAGGCAGGACCAATCCTAACTAAATCAACCCAGCCAGGGCTTTGTCAAGCCAAGACTTAAACACCTCTAGGGATGGAGACTCCACTACTTCCCTAGGTAACCCATTCCAGTGCTTCACCACTCTCCTAGTGAAATAGTTTTTCCTAATATCCAACCTGGACCTCTCCCACTACAACTTGAGACCATTGCTCCTTGTTCTGCCATCCGTCACCACTGAGAACAGCCTTTCTCCATCCTCTTTGGAACCTCCCTTCAGGAAGTTGAAGGCTGCTATCAAATCCCCCCTCACTCTTCACTTCTGCAGACTAAACAGATCCAACTCCCTCAGCCTCTCCTCATAGGTCATATGCTCCAGCCCCCTAATCATTTTGGTTGCCCTCCCCTGGACCCTCTCCAATGCGTCCACATCCTTTTTGTAGTGGGGGACCCAGAACTGGACACAATACTCCAGATGTGGCCTCACCAGAGCCGAATAAAGGGGAATAATCACATCTCTGGATCTGCTGGCAATGCTCCTCTTATGCAACTAAATATGCCATTAGCCTTCTTGGCTACAAGGGCACACTGTTGACTCATATCCAGTTTCTCATCCACTGTAACCCCCAGGTCCTTTTCTGCAGAACTACTACTTAGCTGGTTGGTCCCCAGCCTTTAAAAACGCTTGGGACTCTTCTGTCCCAAGTGCAGGACTCTGCACTTGTCCTTGTTGAACCTCATCAGATTTCTTGTGGCCCAATCCTCCAATTTGTCTAAGTCACTCTGGACCCTATCTCTGCCCTCAAGTGTATCTACCTCTCCCCCCTAGCTTAGTGTCATCCACAAACTTGCTGAGGGCGCAATCCATCCCCTCATCCAGGTCATTAATAAAGATATTGAACAAAACCGGTCCTAGAACTGAACCTTGGGGCACTCCGCTAGAAACTGACCGCCATCCTGACATCGAGCCATTGATCACTACCCGCTGGTCCCGGCCTTCTAGCCAGCTTTCTATCCATCTTACCGTCCATTTATCCAATCCACATTCCCTTAACTTGTTGGCAAGAATATTGTGAGAGACCATATCAAAAGCCTTGCTAAAGTAAAGGTATATCACATCCACTGACTTTCCCATGTCCACAGAGCCAGTTACCTCCTCATAGAAGCTAATCAGATTGGTCAGGCATGACTTTCCCTTTGTGAATCCATGCTGACTATTCCTGATCACTTTCCTCTCTTCCAAGTGCCTCAAAATGGATTCCTTAAGGATCCCTTCCATGATTTTTCCAGGGACCGAGGTAAGACTGACCGGCCTATAGTTCCCTGGATCGTCCTTCTTCCCTTTTTTGAAGATGAGCACTACATTTGCCTTTTTCCAATCATCCAGGATCTCTCCCGATCTTCACGACTTTACAAAGATAATGGCGAAAGGCTCCTCAATGTCATTTGCCAACTCCCTCAGCACCCTCGGATGCAAGTCTGGACCCATGGATTTGTATACGTTTAGCTTTTCTAAATAGTTCCTAACCTGTTCTTTACCCACCAAGGGCTGTCCATCTTCATCCCATCTTGCGTTACTTAGCGCATTAGTCCGGGAGCCGACTTTGTCCGTGAATACAGAGGCAAAGAAAGCATTGAGTACTTCAGCTTTCCCCATATCATCTGTCACTAGGTTACCTCCTTCATCCAGTAGGGGCCCCACACCTTCTCTGATCACCTTCTTCTTGTTAACATGCCTGTAGAAACCTTTCTTGTTATTCTTCACATCCTTTGCCAGTCACAATTCCAATTGCGCTTTCGCCTTCCTGATAACCCCCCGGCATTCTTGAGCTATACATTTATACCCCTCCCTGGTCATTTGTCCAAGTTTCCACTTTTTATAAGCTTCCTTTCTGTGCTTAAGTTCACCATGGATTTCCCCTTTAAGCCAATCTGGTCTCCTACCATGATTGCCTCTCTTGCTACGCATCGGGATGGTTTCTTTACACATCGGGAATGGTTTCTTTCATGGTTTCTTTCTTTCTTTCTCTGATGATTCATAGCATCAGAGATGAGATCCTTCCTTTATTCACAAAATACAGTACAGGGATCATCCATATAAACTTCCTTTCCCACCATTAAAAACAACAAGCAGTCCTGGGCACCTTAGCCCTGGTCTACATTAGGGAGTTATACTGAAATAATTCCCCTTATTTTGAAATAACAAGCAGAGCATCCACACTACCAAGCCCATTATTTCAAAATAAGGAGCTAGTTATTTCAAAATAATAACTCCTGCTTTCCTTAGGGAATAAGTTTATTTCAAAATAGTTATTTTGATTTTTTTTATTTCAAATTTAGTAGTTTTGAAATAATTTCCTAGTGTAAATATGCCTTTAGAGATTAACAAATTTATTCGCTCATGAGTTGTTGTGGGTAAAACCCATATCTGATGAAGTGGGTTTTACCCATGAAAGCATCTGACATAATAAATGTATTAGTCTTTAAGGGCATGTCTACACTAGGAAATTATTTCAAAATAACTAAAATCAAAATAATAACTCCTGAAATAACAAAATCAAAATAGTATGTCCCCAGTATGGGGGAGCATTGAAATTACTCAGAATTATTTCAAAATAGCGCGTACAGACTGATTGGAGCCTGCCTCGGACTTAGGAACCCTGGAAGCACTCTGGGGAGGGCGACAAGAAAGGGGTCACTTCCTGTGGCTGCTTGGTCAGGCAAGGTACGACACGTGCTTTCAGGGGCTCCTCTCTACCACCATGTCTCACATACCACTTCTCTACTTCCTCTCTCTTCGTGGGACACCAAACGGATGCAGTGTGCTCTGGTTGCCCTTGCAGATGCCACAGTACTCACACCATGGAGCTGGAGCTGCTGCAAAGTAGTTTATGGACCTCCTGGCGCGCCTCGTGGTGCAATACTTTCAAACTGCCTACATACTGCTCCATCAGGATGAGGACCAGCCCAGACTCCAGGTCCTCATCACCCAGGTCCTAGCACTACTGCAGCTGTACATGCTCCTCAATCCCCTGGATACCACGGAATGCTGCTTCTGGCAGCAGGAGACCACGTCATCCTCTTGCAGCTATGGGATGGCCAGCAGTGCCTTCAGAATTTCCACCGTCCTGGAGCTCTGTGAGTGGCTCCCCCCTCCCTTAGGTGACAGGACACCTGCACGAGACCTGCCATCCCTGTGGAGAAGAGCATTGCCATTACCCATGGAAGCTCACCATGCCAGATAGCCACTGCTCTGTCGGGACCCAGTTCGGCATGGGGAAATCCACAGTTGGGGCTGTGCTCATACAAGTAGTGAAGGCCATCAACCAGAGTTCCCTCTAAGGTGCAGCCGCACACAAAATATTCTAAACCTGCCACCTCCTTCACAGAGCCACGCAGCAGCACTCACCTTCCTGGAAGGTGAGTGGTGTGGCTGCTCCCACAGCCAGGGCTATGTGACAGCAGAGGCGTAGTGAGGGTGTAATGTGCCCGGGGGCAAAGGCAAAATTTGCACCCCCAATCATTTGTTACTACTTGTGGGACAATTGACACATTCTAATCTGTGCTGGGAGGGGAACATGTGAACAGGGTTTGACTTGGACCCTCCGTGCTGCCCCGTCCAGCCAAAGTGCAGAATTAGCCGCATAGGAAGCTGGAGCTCACAACCCGCAAGGCGAGCAGAGCCTGGCGGTTTGGGGTGACAATGAATCGCACCCACATGGGTGGCTGAGGCCTGAGAATTGCTTGAGGTCCGCACGGGGGCAGCGCACTGTGTGCATCTGGTGTGTCCACGCCAAGCCTAGCAGCACGACGGTGGCTTGTGGGAAGCTTGGGACCTGGGGCTTCTGAAGGAGGCTGACAAGGCTGGGCTGCAAAGGAACCAGGGTTAAAACTGCTGTGCGGGTCCTGGGTAGCATTGCAATGTGAGCAGCTGCTGCAGCGTAGCCGGAGTGGGAGCTGGTCTCTATAGAGCGCCGAGCAACATCCCCGCCTTTCCTTGTGTTCTTAAGCAGAGGGATGGGACATATAGGGGGGCTCAGGGCAGGGCTGGCCTTACCATGAGGTGAACTGAGGCAGCCGCCTCAGGTGCCAGACTGGGGGGGGCACCACTAGGACCCAGAGTGTAGAAAATTGTGTCTGCTGCTGGTGCATATGTCTTCTCTCTGCTCTAGAGGCACAGTACCATGAGAGGAGTAGAACAGGAAGAAGGCAGAATTGAGACCTTTCAAAGTTTTGCCCCAAGTGAGGTGGCATGGGGGCATCATTTGAGCTCCCCGCCTCAGGTGCCAAAATGTTGTGGGCCGGCCCTGGCTCAGGGCAGGGAGTTCTGGTGTCAGGAGGCGGGTATGGAACAGGGGGTTGGTGTTTGAAGGGGCACAGGTAGAGTTAAGGAGTCATGCGGGGGCTGGGTTTGGGGGCAGGCTCAGGGATGAGGGTGAGGGTGCAGGAGTCAGGGATGGCTGTGGGAGGTGAAGGGCTCACAGCAGGGTACTGGAAGGCAGGAGTAGCTTACCAGGGCTGGCCAGTGGTGAGTGTAACACAGCTCTTGCAGCGGATCCTCATGGGAGCAAAGGACTGCAGGAGCTGGCCCTGGTTTCCATCTACTCCCCTCCAGCGAGTGGAGAGGTCTAGCTCTAGGGGCTGACCCTCACCTGCAACTTTCCCTGCAGCTCTTAGGGTTTCATAGCTCCGGGGTCTGCCCAGCCTGCAACTGCACCCCAGCCTCCAGCTGGACCAGGAAAGGGTGGAAGTCGGAGTCAGCCTTGAACTCCAGTTGCCACCCCTGCATCCCCCGAATTCAGGTTCACCATGGTGGGGTTGCTCCGATCTCACACAGAGACTGCCAGGGTAAAAAGAAGCCGGGTCTCACTGTCTCGCCCAGGCTGCTCTGCAGGGGCAATTCACAGGCAACTAAATTGGCGCCCCTCCCCCAGCGTGGCACCAGGGGGAAACTGCCCTCCCCACCTCCTAGCCATGCCATTGTGTGATGGGTGGGACCAGTGCCACATTGGGGGCGGGCTGCTCTGGCTGCCCCTGGAGCCAAGGCTGTGTTGGGAGGCGGCTGCTCTGGCTGCTGCCAGGGCCAAGGCTGCATTGCGGGGTGGCTGCTACAGCTGCCGCCAGGGGGGGTAACTGCTCCGGCTGCTTCCGGGGTTTGGGTCCACATGGCTGGCAGGCTGCTGGCTGCTGCTGGGGCTTCTCATCCTTCAGAAGAGAATGGAAAACCTATGGTGCTGATGTGAAGAAAAATACCTTATCAGAGGTCTTGGACATATGCAAGTTGTTCTTGAAGTTCTTTTCTGGTCAGTAAGACTACTGTGTGTTACAATGAATACTAGAACAGTTAAAGTTACAGAGACAAGGCTGCATAGAAAGTATAATAGTTGGCCTAGATGCTGGTGTAAATTTAAATGGGTTGGTTTAAACTAACATGGGTTCTGGCATTCTTGCCTATCATTTTTAACCAGGAGATGGCACAACAGTTGCACTCCTGCATTGCTCTTCTCTACTCTAATTCAACAATTGGAACAGTCCACAAAATGGCTACATAGCTGCTGCATGGGCATTGATCAGAACTGACAGATTGTTTGTACTTTTAAAATTTCCTATGTAAGTAAATGCTCTGCAATTTTGATAATACAGTCTACATTTATAGATATAAGAACACAAAAATGTGCATATAGATTTGTGTGTAACTGACTTTGGTGCACAAATTTGTCAATGGACACACAAATCTGCTCATGGATGTGCATTTTTGCAGCTGAAATTATGAAATTTTAGTTCCGTATATAACCTAAATATGAACTCTTTGGATACATTCACAATGCCCTTTCTAACTCTGTGGGAAAAAACCAATCAGCTCAAGATGTAAATTTTTTAGAGTTCTTGCGCAAAAGGTCTTGCTCAAGAGTGCATCCGCACTGCCATGTTCTTTTGCGCAAGAGATGTGCTTTTGCGCAAGATCGTCTATGGCAGTGTGGATGCTCTCTTGCACAAGAAACCCCTGTTGCCCATCTACACTGCCTTCTTGCGCAAGAGCCTGACTAGAAAAGGTTGATGTCTGTTCACCTCAGTTAAAGAATCAACAAAAATATCTTTTTGGCCTAGTGATGTAGGGAGTCAGTGCCTGGAATGTAATTCACAAGCATGGATATTTTTAGGAAAACAGCTTGCTAAGGAGTATTGAGGGATAAAAAAATTTTATTTTAAATTAAGATCTACCTTTCTTAGAAAAAAGAAATACTGGGAAATATTCCCAATATTTCCTCTGTAGCAGCTATTCTAGTGAGCTTACAGGCCTACAAGTCCCATTTGGAATAGCCTTCCTTTATCGTTCCATGTTGCTGATGTACCCCCTCTTTTCAAATCTCAAAATTGAAAACATTATTTTTCTTTCTTGTCCATGTCTCTTAATTCCTCCCTGATTCTGCTTTTATTTTATATCTTGTTAAATACAAAAAGAAATTTCAGGCTCATGGTTAACTGAAAACTCTGTGCTACAAGTTATGCATTTCTGTTGTTAGCCTATCTGAACATCAGTAATACTGAAATCTGGAACAATAATAGCTTTAACCACTCATTCAGATAGTATTTATTTTTGTAAAACACCCCAACTAGTCAGATCCAGAAACTTTCCTGAAGAATGACCAATTGAACTGAGAGAAGAGGGCAGAAGAAAGCCAGATAGCATAGCTGAGATAGTGACACTCCAGGCAGCACAAACAATTAATCCATGTTCCTTCAATAACAGTTGGTTTGCACTGCATTTGTCTTGGAGTTAATAGAACTGCATATGGAAATCTCTGCTTCCTGCCTGGATTACTAAAGGTAGATAATGCATCTTTCATCGATGGTAGCTTCATTGTTCCCTTCATTTCAAAGAGAAAAACAATTAACTTTCAAATTCATGGACCCAGTAGAGAAAATTGCAGAAATTGACAATGAATATTTTTCTGTTATATGTAACAACGCATATCCTGAATTCTTGTTTCAGACAGTGAATTGTTCCTCAGGGAAGCTATTTATCTAAAATCAAGGCTACGTCTACAATGCAGGCTTCTTGCTCAAGAACTGTTTTGCGCAAGAGTTCTTGCACAAAAGGTCTTGCACAAGACTGCATCCACACTGCCATGTGCTTTTGCACAAGAGATGTGCTTTTGTGCAAGATCATCCATGGCAGTGTGGACGCTCTCTTGAACAAGAAAGCCCTGTTGCTCGTCCACACTGCCTTCTTGCGCAAGAACTCCTGTGCAAGAGGGCTTATTCCTCATTGGGAGAGGAATAACTCTTGCACAAGAAGCCCTCTGTTCCGACATTTTACTGTAAATTTATTTGCGCAAGAACACGTGTGCAGTGTAGATGCTCCACAAGTTTTTGTGCAAGAACAGCCGTTCTTGTGCAAAAAGTCTGCAGTGTAGACGTAGTCCAAGTGTTCAAAAGCATTGTGTGATTTAGGAGTTGAAGGGTTTGCCTACACTCACATTAGAAACCTGCTGCTGGCCCATGCCAATGGTCTAGATGCTTGGGGAGCTCATGCTAGTAGGTTGTTTAATTGCCACGTAGACATTTGGGCTTGAGCTGAGCCCGAGTTCTGGGACCCTCCCACTTTGCAGAGCCCTAGACCCCAGGCTCTTGCCTGAGCCTGATTATCTACTCCACAATTAAATAGTTCCTTAGCCAGAGCCCTGCAAGCCCAAGCCATCTGACATGGGCCAGCTGCAGGTTTTTAATTGCAGTGTAGACATACCCAAAGTCCCATTTTCAAAATTCACTTCACCCCAGGTCCTCAAAAGTACTCTGTTCCTCTGCACTGTTTAACCCCCTTGTGGTCTCCTGACTAATAAAAATCTTCAGCTCAGAGCTCAGCACCCAAACTCCCCGTACAACGCAGCGGGAAAATTAGGTGCCTAAGAAAGGAATCCTAGGGTGCCACTTAAACTGGCTAGGAGTAAAATGGGAAGAGAGGGAAAGAGAGAGGGATGGGAAGTGGAGAGGGCTTTAGGTACTTAAATAACTAACCCAGCATGCTTTACTGATGGTTCAGTGATGGGTGCTTTCCTCTGCTTGGGATCCTTAGCCATGAACCCTTTCCTGAAATTAAGCACGTAAGAAATTGTCTTTCTCTCAATTCATGCTCAATACCTCTCTCAAGCTTGCTCTACATGTCCTTGTGCCCCATCTGCCTTTTATGCAGATGTTATATGACCTTCACACTTATCATAGCCTGCATATGAACGTTCTCTTGTGGGGTCTGACAGATATCAGGTATTAGGAGCATGCAGAGCACATGGAATTGGGTCCCACCAACATGATAGGTAGGTTCCTCAGGGACCTAAGTGGCTATGGAGTTAGGCAGCAGCTAAGTGACAGTTTTGAAAATGTCAATGATGTCTAAATGATGGATCTCAGCTCCTAAGGACCACACTCTGAGGGTATGTCTACACTACCACCCTAGTTTGAACTAGGGTGGCTAATGTAGGCATTCGAAGTTGCAAATGAAGCCCGGGATTTAAATATCCCGGGCTTCATTTGCATCTAGCCGGGCGGGCGCCATTTTTAAATCCCCTTAGGTCGAACTCCGTGCCCGCGGCTACACGAGGCACGGAGTAGGTAGTTCGAATTAGGATCTCTAATTCGAACTACCGGTACGAGGTGTGGAACGAGGTGTACCGGTAGTTCCTAATTTGAACTACCTACTCCGTGCCGCGTGTAGCCGCGGGCACGGAGTTTGACCTAAGGGGATTTAAAAATGGCGCCCACCCGGCTAGATGCAAATGAAGCCCGGGATATTTAAATCCCGGGCTTCATTTGCAACTTCGAATGCCTACATTAGCCACCCTAGTTCGAACTAGGGTGGTAGTGTAGACATACCCTGAGGGAGTTAGATGCCTATCTGCCTGGTTAGGACCTTAACTCTCTCTGGGTATGTCTAGACTAGCCCCCTAGTTCGAACTAGGGTGGCTAATGTAGGCATTCGAAGTTGCAAATGAAGCCCGGGATTTAAATATCCCGGGATTCATTTGCATGTTCCCGGGCGGGGTGCCATTTTTAAATCCCCTTAGTTTGAACTGACTGCCCATGGTTACACGCGACAGTCAGAAGTTAATCTGAACTAACTCCTTAGTTCGGATTAACTTCTGACTACCACATGTAGCCGCAGGTAGTGAGTTCGAACTTGGGGGATTTAAAAATGGCGCCCCGCCCGGGAACATGCAAATGAAGCCCGGGATATTTAAATCCCGGGCTTCATTTGCAACTTCGAATGCCTACATTAGCCACCCTAGTTTGAACTAGGGGGCTAGTCTAGACATACCCTGAGATTCTAAGCCTTACACACCTAAGTCCTATTGGCTTAGACTAAGACTTAAGTGTCTATGCCATTTGTGAAAATTGGGCTTAGGCTCCTAACTCCCAGAGTCAGATTTACGAGGGTAATTAGGAGCTTATGGATGCAGATAGGTTTCCAGTGGGGTTGATAAAAATAACCTGAGAAAGGGCTTTTGTAAATTTGGCTTTTCCACATTTCTGAAAATGTTAATAGTTAATAGTTGTCAGTCAGGTAATTAAATATTGATATTCATCACAATATACATGAGTCAAATTCACTGACTGTGAAACTGGCTTGATATCTACTTGTTAATTTTAGAGTTATTATACTTGGAGGAATTATTTTGGGTCACAGATTTTATTAAAGGCACTATAGAAAATAAAATTACATCGTTTGGTATTATATCATACAGCTAATTAAATAATATCATTAGTAATACAGCCAAGTTTTTGTCTTGTGCAGAATACATATTAAGTACTATCCTAATTTTGAAAAAAATAAGATTTATTGCAGATTTGCTATGATTTGCACTGTACTTTCAACTACAACTTTCCACACTAAATGACATGGTGACTTAATGTCCAGCATTTACAATGGTTCACCTGGATAAACCAATGTGTCTAGTTTGATGTGAAATCCTTTTTCTTTTTTAAAACTGCAGAAGTGGTTTTCATTAAAAACCAGTTTTTATTGTTGGTGTGTATTTCCTGTTTTCCAACTATTTTAATTCTCTCACCTCACATAATACTCCCCTAATATGATGAATTTATGGAGCAACCTGTTAACATAGCAGTAACTGGAACTTCCCACTCAACTACTGCCTGTCAGTACCCACACCAAAATGGTATAAGATTATTCAAATTCTGTTATTTCTCCCTCCCACTTCACGTGAGCATAGTTGAGATCTGGCATAAATTGCATAGGGAGTTGAGGTTGGCTATTTGTAGCAGGGATTATAGCTATACTTTACCAGAGAGCAACAGAGAATCAATGCAATAGACTGGACACATTAGAATATGATCTAGAGTAAGATGCGAGGATGTGGACAAGTTAGAGAGAGTGCACAGAGAGCAATAAAAGCAATAAAAGATTTTGAAAAATCTCAGCTATGAGGAAAGATTAAAAAACCTGAGCATATAAAGAAAAGAGAGTTGAGCAGGAACCCAGTAACAGTCTTCAAATACTTTGTGTTGTTATAAAAAGGATGGTAATTAATGTGCTCCATTTCCCCTCAAAGGTAGGACAAGAAGTAATGGGATTAATCTACAGCAAGGGAGATTTTAGGTTATGCATTAGGAAAAGCTTTCTAGCCATAAGGATAGTTAAACTCTGAAATAGGCTTGCAAAAGCGGTTGTGGAACCCCCCATCATTAATAACTGGTTGGACAAACAACTATCAGGAATTGCCTAGGTATATATACATGCGGGGCTGGACCTGATAATTTTTTTGAGGTCCTTTCAAGCTCTACATTTTTATGATTCTGACTGTGGCTGTAGGGAAATGAACTGATCTTATTTCTCCCATCAAGAATCCCTGTTTAAGAAATGCATAAAAATCACAGAAAATAAATCATTATTATTTATTAATTAGAATCAGTTAACCAGCTATTGGTAATAATAATAGAATGAATAAGAATAAATTTATAGCTAGCTAATTGAGGGTTCTAATGATTGTGCTACACTTAAAATAAGGGATGGGGCAAATTGTTATGCCTTATTCTGTATCCACTTGAATATTGTGGATTTAAATGTACAAAATCAAACATCAGGCTTATTGGAACCAGGATCTGCCTTAAGAGAGACTGAAAAAAGTAGCAGAGACTGTACAGAAGGGGAAAGAAGAACCCAAAGAAAAATATAAGGTGTGAATGGAGTGGACAGAGTGGAAAACAGCATAACAGTGTAAAGAGCCTGAAAAGGAGTATGGAGAAGCAGAGAAAGAAAAATATCATGAGAAAAATAAATGCAGTATTTGGGCTAGATTCAGGCTGTGCCTATATACACTAGTAGAAAATTTGGCACTATATATCTTTTTCACTGTCACTCACACACCATATATTGGGCACTTTGCTGTTCCAGCTATCTTTTTGGGATAATCTTGATCTATGCATATTTTCTCTTCCAGACTAGAGGAATACATTGAAACAGATTTTCAGCCAATATAACCTATTTTAGGTATACTGACTTCAATGGAACTATGCTGATTGATTGACACTGGAAGACAAACTGACCCCATGTACTGAATTGCCACCAAGGAAAAATGTCTCATGGACTAAAAATAGTTTTGCAAATGTGTGCAGACTCCCCCATCCAAATAGCATGAGAATTTAAGAACCTCTTGAACTCTAAGGTTTGCTTATTCCTCACTCATCCATTGCCACAGCTGATTAATGAGAGCTCTTCATTATTCTGTAAACAAAGAATATTATGACAAGAAATCTGATGTCCAACTCACTCCTTCCCCTCCTTATCGATTTTGCCTTTGACAAGTACGTTAATAATTCATCTGACTATTGTCTGATACAATGTAACACATAACAAGCAGGGTCACACATATAATGGAGAATACAAAATCATGAAGTACGTTGCTGGAGAAGTGTTGGTGGAAAAGGTGCCTACCTCATCATGGCTATTTAGTTGTAATATTAATTGTTAGACCATTACTGGAATAAAGCTGTTACGGATGCATTCAATCTTAGTTCAGAAGCTCCATCAATCTTGTCATCAGGTAGACGTTGGCATTTGTTATTAAATATCTTTTCCAAGAGGAGTGTCTATTCAGAGTCCACTTTGTCTTCAATTGTCAGAATTGGCTGCTGCAAAAACTTCTTATTTTTACTCCACTGTGATATGGCTACATGGGATCATTTAGACTAGCCTGAGGAACCTGGATCCAGCACAGTTCAGCTAGCTGTAGGCAATTAAAAACATTAGACAGACTGGAGAACATATTATGGCCACATCACCTTGATGACATTCTGAGCTCACTATCTGTAAGGGTGTGTCTACACAGCACTTATTTTGAAAGAGAGCACTCTTCCTCGGACTTCTCTTACTTCTCGTACAACGAGGGTTACAGGTGTTGGAGTAAGAAGTCCTCCAGCCTGGCTGTATGTTGACATTATTTTGAAATAACTGCCTGCTGTGTAGACGTGGACTAAGTTATTTTGGAATAGTGTTGCAGTGTAGATGTACCCTAAGGGAAATAAAACGGACAAGTAACTTGATTATATTTGCAAAGCTTTAAGATAGTTTCTGTATGAATAACAAACTACTTGTCTAAATGTATAAATGTAGGGTTTGCATCCATTACATGCTGGCAGAAATATAGAGGCTGTTTCTGAAAATGTGGTCCAGGATATTTTATTTTTTTCATTTGATATCTATGTTTGCATTTTGGAAAAGAACCCCCCTGTACATTTTTGCTTCCAACATTAGCAATTGGAAGTAAAGCAGCACAAGCTATTCACAACAAGCACATTATTTGTTGAATTTAGTTCTTTTCTGTAACGCAAGCACATTTGGACTTCTCTGTTAGAATTTGTTATCTGAATGTATCTGTTAAAGATAATGAATGTGAGGTATGTGAATACATGTCAGTTTATGGACTGTGTTCAGTGTATTTTTTCAGGATAATTAATTTGTGTATTTGCAATTCATAATTTGCTGTGTGTGCTGTGTAATTAGTTACTTAAGTCATATGGTATTATTTATGATCCTTGATTCTGTCATTCCCAAACCAACAAGGAGATTTCAAGATGTCCATGCAAACCATTTCAGAGAGAGTATTCATGCATATGTATATCATTTAGTCTTTCTGTGGTTAAAAATGTATTCACACAGCTGCTTGCACAAACCAATTAAAAAGAGTCACAAATACATGTGAAGAAAATTGGTTGTCTTCAAATGAATATTCATGATTTATTCTTAAAATTCATCCAGCCATCCTCAGGGTGTTCTTATCTATCAGAAGGCTGTTCTGTGAGGATGCTTCTGTGAATGTTAGTAATATGTCAGCTGATTGGCTAGGACAGTATTTTGAACAAGGATAATCTGCTGAACTGGCTATCTAGGTCTGCATTACAACACAGATTAATTTTCTTTTCTTCCTTCTTTGAGAACAGCAGTTTGTGCCCATCAATGGTAGTAACAAGTTACTCTAGGCTTGTACTATACTATATTAGCCATGTAGAAACCACTTTGTTGTTCTTTGACACTGACATGATCTTGGAATTCCTGATATAGAGGCTTTTGCATTATCATTTACATTCTAGGATAAGAATAGATGCTTAGGGACATGCTATTATCTATTATTTACAGTATTCTTGGAAATAGGCTTTGCTTTAAGTAAGGCCTAGCAGTTGGCATAAGCAGATATTATACATTAACATGAATTTTAGACCTCCTAATTATAAGATTACAGGGGCTTTCTGACATATGTACCTTTGGAATAAACAAATAAACAACAAAAGAACAAAACATGCTTAAAATAATGGATTTCTAGGGAGATTTGGAGGATTATGTGCCGACAAAATTAACCATTTCAATGTGCTGGGAATATTGTGGAAAGACAAATGTAAATGTATTGACACAAATTGCCTGTGTTAGCAAATGGAACATTATTTCTCCAGAATGGGACTCATGGACAGGATTAGAGGCAACTAAATATGGTCACCAAACACATGGGAGTTGTATGTCTAACCTCTAGTGGGCACATCAGGATGATGATGTGGCAGAAGCCTGGATTATCATTCCATTGACTATATCCTTCACTTGCTGTTTTCTTCTATTTTTGTTTTCAACAGTTTTTGTGGTGCAGTAGTGTGTCAATACTGAAGATTATTACCTTCTGTATATCTATTCTCTGTGGGCTAATGTTTACATTCAGACTTGTTTAGATGCTAAATAAATGTTTCATGTGTCTCACCAGTCTGATTCTTAATAATAAACGTGTGTAGCTGCCTGAGTAAAGGACCTGTTACTGTTAACTTGTACATTTTCCACATTAATTAATAAAGGCTACTCTTTGTATCTCAGAGATTGCCTCTTTTCCTGGGCAATAATGTGGTAGTTGAGACCATTCAAAGCACTTGAGCTAACAGGCCTGTGAAGGGTTTAGCAGCAGTGCATTGTCAGTGAGGGGTCCTGGCTTCTGCAACTGGTTTCCTGCCTCAGTTCTCCAGAGGCTGGATTGTCTCATAATCAGGACATGCTAGGACTATTCTCTAGACTCTTCCTGAGGAACAGAGTATCAGAGCAAAGTTAGAAACTGAAAATGAGGCCATGATGTAGACTTTGTGGTGGGTGAAAAGGGCTCTGAAAAAGACTTTCTTGACTTACAGGTCTATTGATGAAATGTTTATATATTTTGTCTTTGGTCAGGATGGGTATTTTTATTCTGTGTACTGTGATCACCTAAAATTTAAGGTAGATATATTTGAAATCCACTTAAATTAATAAGTGAATGTAATTTACTCATATTAACATTTGATCCTGCCCACTAATGAAGCTAAGGGTGATAAAGTACATATAATACAAAGTGTGTTGACTAACCTGCTCTCTGAACAATCACCTCAACGGTTATGCCTGGATTGGCAAACTTTTCTTTAAAACTTAGCAGCTAATTAGAATGCATTAAAAATGACAATGCCTGATGATTGTAGGGCTAAAACCCAGAGATTATAGTGTCACACAACACCACACAATATGTGAGTCGGTCAGCCCCTTTGAATGTTCTTCACATCTGGCTGCTAGTGAATGGACCCACTGTCAAAGCATTGCTGTTGTAGTACCTGGTTCCTTCTGTACTAATTGCCAGTACTGAACGCAGGAGTTAGGAGAGTCTGGGGACTTGTGGCTAGAGTTCACATGGACTAGTTAAACAAAGGAAGCCCTGTTTCTCATTATGTTCCTGCACTTAATTAGGAAGTGAATTTGTTGATCATTGCCTGCATTAAGAATCACTCATTTATAGCAAAGTACTTGGTGATTTTGTGAAAGTTTATTTAAATGACATCTTACACTTAGGCCATGAGGGATATGTCTCTATTTTATCAGAGTTTAAATATGGCTCTTTGTAGTCACTCGATCTGACAGAAAGAGAAACAGGAGTGTTTTGTTCTACAGGGTAGGCGGGGGAGAGACAAGGGGAAACATTTCATTGTAGGCTCCGTTAATTGTTTTGGGATTAACACATTGCTGTGTGAGTGCTAGTAAATTACTTGGAGATGTGTGCCTTGAATTCAGAAGAGCAGGATCACTGCCAAGTGGATGGCATTCTCGTGCCTTCTGGTTAGGAGTTCAAGGCAAAAACATTTATTGGCCTGACAGTTTATCACACTCAGCTTGGATGTGCAGATTTCACTGGTTTATAAAACGGTAACACTTGCCCCACTCTCACTGATGGGTGTCTCATCTGGGAGGTAGAGCAATAGATCAGTGGGTGAGAGGAGGAGGCTGAAAGTGATCAGCTGACACTAAAAAGGATGTTTCCCCATACAGAAAGTGATTGTCGCAGAAGTCATTTCAAGGCAGCTTGTGTTGGGAGTCAGATGCTTCTGCGTCCTCGTTACAAGAGAAGTCATTAAAATCTAGTACAACCATCAGAGAAACAATTCTTCATCCCTAGAGCTAGCACAGGTGAGTAATGGATTGTGTTTCTTGTCCAGAAACTGAATTCCTGGGTTCTGACACACAGTAGAAAGGAGATCACGTGAAAGAAGAAGGCGGGGAGTAGCTTAAGGGAAAAGGGCACTGAGGCTGAGACAGAACAGAAAGGTCAGAGAACCTTCAGTTTTTTCCTTAGTAGCTCTAACTGGACTTAATCAGTTGTTGCTAGAAGGAAATTAGCCATGCTAAGGCTCAGATTCTGTACATCATTATTACTTAATTAGGGGGATTTACCCAGATGTTGCCTCCCCTCCAGCATTAAATGTAGCTAATTTCAGGTTCCTCAAGCATTAAATGTAGCTAATTTCAAAGCTAGCATGTAAATTCTCATAGCCCCATATCAGCAATATCAGGAATACTAGCAAACACTGATAGGAGGAAGCATATGGATGTTTCTTAGATCTATTCCTGTATGTGATTTTAGCTTTAGTACACACAAAATCAGTTGGACTAGACTGGACAAAACTGTTCAGAGAGTGTGATGAGGGAACCATCCTGTGCTGGTAAGAGGATAGCCTAGATAGCCTAAAAGGTCTGTCATGCTCCCATTTCTAATTTCACTGATACTAAATGAAATTAGAGTTACTGAGTTGTGAAACCTAACTATGCTTCTTTTTTACCTTACCTAATATGGCATCAAGACTAGCTGCCTGAAATCCTTCATCACAAAGTTTCCTTTTGTTGACCCATTAAAAAAAATGGAATGAACCCAAGGCTGATGGCTGATTCCAAGCTACTGCTGATGTAATATTTGCCAGAAGACAAAAAACTGAGGTTTGCTTTTGGTGTAGGAAACCGTTCATTTGATCTATAAGCAAAGGGGTCTGAACATTATCTAGAAAAATGTTTTCAGAAAGCACCTTACTGCTTAATGAGGTGACTAAGGGAGAAAACAAGATAAAAAAGGCAAAGAATGTTAACAATATTAGTGGTTAGCATAAAACACAATGATATTCCTTTGGTAAGAAAGAAAGCAGGTTGTATGGTACCACAGGACTTGTTGTTTTTGCAGATATAGACTAATATGGCTACACCGCTGAGACTTAACTAGTGCCATGGATAGTTCCACTGAAAACAAAGATAGTACATAAGCGTCTGCAAGTTTGGGGTGTTTGCATGTTTGAGCTCTCAAATACAGAAATAAAGATACAATATACAATTAGCTGAATAAAAAGCTTGCCACTCCTTCTCCACCACACATCCAAGACACTGTTGTATTCCTCATTATGAAATAACTGGTTTCTTAGATGAGCAGTAAATGACGTTGACTTTTAATGGTGACCATAGTATATGAACCTAAGATTCAATCCTCCTGTAAAGTATAGTTTCACGAAAGAGGCTTTTGGCTTTCCATCTGTTTTCTTGGCTGATCACTTGGTTATTTAGATTTCTAATGTTTCACTGTATTGGTATTATCATGCAGCACTATGTCTGCCATAAGTATTATTAAAATGTCTGGGCGTGCAGGTTCTATAATCCTCTAGCAGCTGGCTCCATCTTTCACTGGCTGACTGTAATAGTCTGTGCACTGTATTTTTTATTGCTACCACTGTGATTGTATTACATAGCTCTTGCTCCAGTTCTGGCTTGTTAAATGAATGGAACATATCCTTGTGTCTGTTACCTCAGTGTCTGGATGGGATTTGATCCTTTCCCTTAGTATGAATGCTTTCGTTGGGCCAAAATTCTCTGGGGTAAAGATATTACTGCAAGAGTTTCAGAACCCAACTCAAGGTGTCCTAAAATTAGCCTTAAGTAAGCAATTAGTCATTACAAAGGATACATTGATTCATGCCCTGGGTGCTTTGTGAGGCATGGAGGCCAGGCATCTGGGAAGTGCACATGAGGCAAAAATTCACACCTTGATACTGATGTATCTTATTGCTATAGCTCACTGGTAACTACCATAGCTTTCAAATTGTTATATTTTCTAAAGCACTTAATAAAAACCCACTTCTGAGAGGATTTCATAGACCATATACCTTTATTATGACATACAGTGTATAGTACAAGATCACCCATCTACAGTAAAAAGGAGAGCTGCCTGAATTGTGCAAAAAGAGTGTTTATTAATACTGTTTCCAACCCACTATTTGGTTCAACCTCTGTGTCACTCATCATTCACAAGCTTTCTTACTGAACAGATTTTCTGTTTGCATGAATGTATGGGGAGGGGCAATTCTTTGTAAAAATGCCCAAAGTTATACATAAATTACAGCATATGTGTGTATACATTGTTTATGCTAAGTGTCCTGTGGCTGCTGTGATTTGTATAAAAGGCCTTTGGTGGCACCTTCCATCTCAGGGGAAGTGAAAAGGTAAACTCCGTGCAGCTTATGATTGTGCCCAAACACACTCATGGGCTGCACAGCAATTTGGGATATTTTGAATGAAAACCAAAATGCAGCATTTCATATTTGCTTCTGATTTTTGCATAAACTATTTCAAATATCTTTTTTTTCTTTCAGAGTGCTCCTTCTCCGAGATTCAGTGTCCGTTATTTTTAATTTCTGTACATTTTCCTTCCAGTTGCTTCCTCTTTTTCCCATACAGCAGCACTTTTTCTTATGGATGTTTTGCAGGAGATTTGGGGATTGTTTTAGCTAGGCTTTTTCTAGTTATGTGTTCTGTAGTTTGTTGTTATATGGCATGTCATGTTCCAAATGTTAAAATGTATGAAAGCTGCACTGACTTAGTAAAGGCATTCCTCAATATGGCAAATATTGTGTATTTTAAAAATGTCTCAGTTACTATACACATTATCCAATAGTTGACCCCATTAAGGACTAATCGTTAACAGGCTACTTCTTGAAACCTTGCTTAGGTTGAGTAGAACTTACTCATGCAAATAGCTCTATTTTCTTTCCAAACCCTGTTTGATACTTGGAGTTTGATTAACCTGAATTTCCAAGGGGCACTTCTCACAGATATGTGTGTGCTGAGGAAGGGAAAGCCACAAGGGTTGTCATGGCATAGCTGCAGGAGCAATTTAAACTATGTTTAAGAACATGTGAGAACATGAGATAAGGTTCAATGTAAACAGTGAACTTTAAACCCAAAACTCTGACCGAATGGGTTTGAGGTTGATGTTAATATTTTTTACACACCTCCAATATGTAGGCTCACCTTGCTGTTTTCTTTAAATAAAATGCAATAGAAAATATTAATTTTAGTGCCGTTAACCTAGATCCTGCTTGTACTCTTGGGCTTTTAAGAAATGTTTCTTTTCACAATGATGTGAGTTGAGGAAAATGTGTCCACTTCATTTGAATTTCCTGGGTTTGGTGGGCTTAAGTGGAGTGGACTTTTCTGGATTTTCCTAAAGTCACTTTGAGACCTTTGATCTTCACTAAACTTATGGGCAATTGTTTTGGAAACTAAACACTGGGGGCATTCAGAAGACAATTAATAGCATTTTCTAATCCTGTAGATCACAGGATTTCAAAAGCTTTGATGGAGGCAATGTTTGATTATTCTTTCAAAATATGTGCTTCTTTTCAAGTAAAAGAACTCCAGTGTTCAGTGCTAGCATCCCTTTTTCATTGAAGTTTAGTCGGATGCCTTAATTCCAAAAGGGTGTATCATCCAATTCTAGATCTAGAATTTGCTTTAGAACAAAAGTTAAATATAGTGATCACACAATGGTCATTTTATTACTGAATAAATCATTTGGATCTAGATATTGGAATGGTGATAATTTTTAATTTGGTTCTTTTCCTTATGTAACTAATCAGCTTAATAAAACACAAATCCTTTGGGACAATATGAAAGAGATTCTGCCTTATAAGGAAGAAAGTAGAACATTAGTGCAGCTAATGAATGAAAACATGAAGAAATTGCACCCTTTCTGGAAATTTTCATTTTTGGGAAATACTCCCCAAAATGATGATGCTAAAATCTGTTTAAATTTACAGGAGTTTCTCAATATTGACATGTGTCATGTAACAGAGAACAGTATTAGACATACGGAAAGCAGAGTTCATCCACTTGGTTGCATAGACTTGTTTTCTTCAGCATGTTTTCCCTTCTTTTATCATCTGTAACCTTGCTGCAGTCCTTTTAATCCCAATTTTTCAAAGCTACATTTGACAACTCAGGCCTTCTGTTTGAGAACTGTATGCAATCTGTTCAACACCCATCTCTGCAGCTTCTTAATCTATAGTTAAAATGATCACAATAGGAGGTGGATGGATAAAGCTAAAGATCAGCTTTACCATTTCCATGACAACAAATATTTTGATTCAGATTTTTTTGTCTTTCAATGACAAATTTCACAATGAAATTTTTTTAAAAGAAATCATTTAATTTTGGTGAGAAGAAAAAAACCTGCCTCACTTTTAAACCCTTTTTCACTGGAAGAAAATGGGGGTGCGAGGGAAGAAAGGCAGGCAGAAAATAGTACATGGGAGTGCATCAAAATTTTTTAAAGTAATTTCAAATTTTTCATAAAAACACTAAATAAGTTTATGGAAAATGTGAAAAAATGAAAAAAAAGTTCAAAAAATTAATAAAATGTCATCTTTCCCCAATCAGCTCTAATAAAGTTATTTGCTTTATTTTTTCTTGAGAAAGGAAAATATATCTTCCATTATGTAAGATTAAACATATTTAGCTGTCAAATACAAGAGGAACGATACACATTTTTAAATTAACAGTATTGGATATTTCTAAAAAGAAGTATTGACATTTCAGAAGTAATTTTAGCTCAACATATTTGGCAAGAAGTCATATTTGTATTCATTTTTTGGTGAAAATATGAATTGAAATATTTCAGTTCAATGTATACTCCTCCCCCCTCAATTAGCCCCAGGGATCTCATGGCACTGGAGACTGAGAACTGGTGTAGAGCAATCATGCCTCCAAATGGTTGACCCTCTTCTCTCTCACTGATTCTGGTCAATCCACCCAGTCTGTGAGTGAGCCCACTGGCATAGTTCTACACTGGGGCAAATGCTCCACAGATTGACTAATTCAGACAAAATCTCATCAAAGGAAAACTTCCTCTACTTTGACCCTTTTCCAAGGTTTTTGACATAAGAAACTGCAACTGGGGACTCTGTTTTTACTCAGGATTTATTCAGCAAAACTCCCATACATTTTCCCTTACTGAAGACTAAAGAGTCAAGGGATCCCTGTCTATCACATGGTGGGAAGGGATCAATGGTGAAAGGCATCAGTGGAATGAGAACTTCAGAGTCTTGTCCAGATGTACAACTAATTGCACACTGTGATAAGTATGGCACTCTCCTGTAGCTTCCTTGGAATACTTTGTAGGTGTTAAGGAGGGCTGGGATTGTATGTAACATCCCTAGGGGGGAGATGTGACACACATGAGATCTGGCAAGAGTAATTCATTCAAAAGACCATATAAAAAATGTGCCAGGTGAGTGGGGACTTTTAGGACAATAAATGAGTAATAGCTTTTCTGGGAAATTCCTATGAAGCGGTTAATACAAGTTCCACAGCTTCGGTTATAAAAAAACTGCATCCTAAGAAGACATTGTCTTCTGAGTATTGAAGGCCAAGATCAAAGTCTGAAGCTGTGCAAAGAAACAGGTTATCTGCTCAACTTTTGTTTTGGTTATGGAACTAAGATGGATGAATTTGTAAATATAGGAAAAACCCATTTCTGGGTTTAGAAGAATGGTGCACAACCTGCAGCCCACAGCCCCCACACGGTTCATCAGGGTAAGCTGTTTGCTGGCTGACAGGTTGTTTACCTTGTATCTGCAGGTACAACTCCCATTGGCCATAGTTCACTATTCCTGGCCAATGGGAGCTATGGGAAGTTGTATGGGCCACAAGGACTTGCTGGCTGTCACTTCCCACAGCTCCCATTAGCTGGGAATGGTGAACCATGGCCATTGGGAGCTGTGGGCAGCCATACCTGCTGATTCAAGGTAAACAACCTGTCAGGCAGTTTGCCAGTGGTTTACCCTGATGAACTACATTTGGCCCATGACCCGCAGATTGCCCTTACGTGCGCAAGCGCACACACTCACACACACACATCAGCCAATTTCACTTGATTTCAAAGACAGTAGAACTGTGGAAATAGCAGCTCTGCTCTTCAGGAATAATGTAGACACTGAGCACAGTGGAATCTGCAACCTTGCAGAGGGGGAGCCTCACTTATTGCCAGCTCTCTGGAGCCAAACATATATGGAAAGTGTAGGAATAGGCTGGGATGGCCAAAAATCTGTCCTCATCTTTTTTTTGCCTATGGCAAAGAATAATATATATCAAATACTTTACAATTAATCAAAAGTATTAAGGAAGATAATATGAAGAGCAGCCCTAGTTTCTGGGTTGGAGAGTTGCATATAGGCCTATTCATCTCAGTTCTGCTGGGTATATCAGAAATAAGTCCTCTGCAGTCAGTGGGGTTACAAAATGTAAAACCAATACAACTGACAAAGAATCAGGCCCTGTTCATCTAAAGTTATTGATAAATGCTTTGCTCGTGACATATCAGTATTTCTGATTCTGATCGAATATCACCACTCGGGGAAAACAAAAATCAAGTACAAGATTCTCATTGTAAATTTAATCAGCTGAAATGGATCTAGAAATGCAAACTCATATCTGGCACATTCAGGTCACAAACTAAGGATTCTATTATCTCCTTTCAAGGCACATGCCCCACTCCCAGTAACCTAACTAATGCAGCTTTCCCACATGCTTTATGCATAAAATGCTATTAATGCCTCAAAACAACGGAACCCTTAAATCTTGCAGTTTTATTGCTCATAAAGCCAAGTTTATCCATTTTACCAAAAGGGATATATAGCCAAAAAGAGGACAAAGCCAAATAAAAAAGAAGTGTGTATTTCTGGCTGGCTCTGTATATGAATTATGACTATTCAAGGGGGAAAAATTGAATGAGTGCCAAGGAAGCCAAGTGTGTAAAGGGACAACTGGAGTTTTATACTAGAGTTTACAATGCATTATTGTTCAATTAAAAAAAGCAACTCACACAACACATGATGTGACAGCTACCTTTGAATTCAGAGTACCTTCTTCAAAGGAAAAGACATTTTCTATTCAATTAGGTATGAAAGGAACAAGAGGCACTCACCTAGGAATGTGTCACAGTGCAAAAATGATATGATTACCAGGCTTAGAATTTTTTTAAACTGAGATATATGAGTATGGAAGGTTGGTATATTTTCCCCATCTCACGACTTCCCTCTCAGCACCTAATACTCATCTCTCTTCAAGAGTGACAGGCTTTAAAATCAAGACTAACATTTTCAAAATTTTCGGCAGGCAGAAATAGCTATTTGAGGTCCATTTAGGGAATTAAATTGAAGCTGGGTCCAAAGAGGTAAGTCTGTAGTTCTCTGTCCCAGGCTGCCTAAACTGCCATGCTCTTAGTGTTTCTAGAGGGTTTTGATACCCGAGCAGCATTTTCAGAAGGTTTTATGAGCTAGTCTAAGTACTCAAAAATTAGTCATGCTAAGCCAGGAAGGAGCTCAAACAGCAATCTCTCATTAGTTGCTCTGCAACAATGGCCGCATGCAGAGTAAGGACTTTCTGTTCTTTCTCCACAATCCATTCCCACATCCATGAGATATAGACACAGAGAAAAACAGGGCTGAAGAAAGAGAGGGTATGGCAAGGTAAGGACAGGACATGCACACACTTGTCTGCCCAGAGGATGAGAGGAAAAAAGCCCATGAAAGATGTTAATCATGTTGCTTAATGAAGTGCTGGAAGGTGCTCAGAAACTACAGTGATGAGCACAGTACAAGTTGGACCTCCTTGGTCTGGTACCTTCAGGACCTGACTGGTCCTGGATGAGGGATTTTGCTAGACCAAAGGGGTCATTTTTGCCTCTCTCCCCACCCCCTGCCCCACTACCAGGCCCTCCTAGCCCTGGCCCAGGTGACAGCCTCCCAGCTGGCTACCCCCCATTCTGCTGGCCCTGCTAGCCCTGCCACCATGTGCTGTCTCCTGGCCCTGCCAGGCAGCCCTCTGCCCTGCCAGGCACAGATGCCAGAGCACAGATGTTGCTGGACTGGAGAGTCCAGGTTTAGAGAGGTTCAACTTGTATAAGACCTTCTCTACACTGGTGGCAGCATGTAATGTATATGTAGCTGCATGCTGTGGTGAAAAGCAGGCTGTATCCACACTCCAGTCTGTAGCTACACACAGCAATGGGGGAAGCAGCGAGGACAGGCTGTGGCAGTGGAATGTTGCTGGAGTCTTTCCCCATTGTCCCTTCCCCCCAGGTCCCACCCCTAAAGTCTTTCTCTGCTGCCAAAGCCTTTCACTATGGCAGGGAAATGTCTGGAAATGTGGAGCGATGGGACATTATGGGTTGGGGGAGGCATGCAGTATACAAAATCTACATGCTACTGTAAGCGTAGACACAGCCCCCATAACTATAAAGAGTACAATAGAATCAAATAAAATTGAATTGAAAGTTTTTGATGTATATGTAGTTAAACTAGGATCAATTTTTGTTTAAAAGTTAGCTTTACCTGAAAATTGGCCTGAAAATATTAGTCACATTTCTGATTTGTTCACCCATGAAAAAAGAAAACTAATAGACTAAAAGTTTACAGTATCTGACACTGGATTTTTTTATTTTCAGTTTTTCATTTATTAGGTTTTCCAACTTTATCACTCTTTTGTTCTGCTTTCTCTTCTTATTATTTCACAGACAAATATATATATATATATATATATATATACATATACATATGTATATATATACATATACATATATATATATATATATATATACTAGCAGGTGAGGCCCATTGTTGACCAGGCAAAGTCATTTTACATAGATTACACTTATAGGAAAGTACAAGAAATTAAATATATGTAATAGATTTTTTTATTAATGTGTTTGGAAAAGGGAAGTAAAAAAAATAGTTTTAAATTTGTAAGATTTCAACTTCAAACATTATTCATGTTATTGAATAATTAACATACATAGTACATTTGAATCATAAACTCATAAAGCTTCCATTACTCTTTCTGCTACTAATTTGAATTATTTTGTGATCTATACCAATAAAAATGTCTTTGCATTAAAATAACAGTTGAATACGTGACTCAATTTTAATTTTGTTAGCAAATATTTTTTATGAACTCTAATCATAATAGTCATGACTTTTTTTCCAATGAAAAACAAAAATAATTATTTAAACCTTTCACCGAGCATATTCCAATGTCAAAAGTAGTGCATTCAGCTAATTTAAGTGGCAGGATTGTTTATCATAGCATCATAGAACACTAGAAACGGAAGGGACCTCAAGAGGTCATCGAGACCAGTCCCCTGCCCTCATGGCAGGACCCAGTACTGTCTAGTCTAGACCATCCCTGATAGATGTCTATCTAACCTGCTCTTAAATATCTCCAGAGATGGAGATTCTACAACATCTCTAGGCAATTTATTCCAGTGTTTAACCACCCTGACAGTCAGGAAGTTTTTCCTAATGTCTAACCTAAACCTCCCTTGCTGCAGTTTAAGCCTATTGCTTCTTGTCCTATCCTCAGAGGCTAAGGAGAACAATTTCTCTCCCTCCTCCTTATGACACCCATTTAGATACCTGAAGGCCGCTATCATGTTCCCTCTCAGTCTTCTCCTTTCCAAACTAAACAAGCCCAGTTCTTTCAGTCTTCCTTCATAGGTCACGTTCTCTAGACCTTTGATCATTCTTGTTGCTCTTCTCTGGACCTTCTCCAATTTCTCTATTTTTTTTGCAGAATTGGAGATTTATGCAAAGTTGGAGAAATGTATGCAAAATTTGGTATTGTAGCTAATTGGAAAGTATGACTTTATTTTGCACAAACAAATCCACAAAGAAACAAATTCTTCAAAATATATAATAGATAAAAGACAGAGAAAAGAGAGAATATAGATAAAGGAGAGAAGGAAAAAACCCCAAATGCCTAATTACCCAAAAACTAATATTTTGAATTTTTTAGAAGAAAAAAATTGAGTAAACCAAGTTTTATGATTCTTTTGTGAAACACTTCTTTTATGACCAGCCATAATATATAACCTACTGGTTTTTATTTTTAATTGGAGAGTTTCATAGAAAAAATAACAGGTTCTGCTCTAAATTTGATTTCATTTAGAGTAAAGCAGGAAAAAAAAGAGTCATGCTGATATAAAACAACTGGACCTGGAGAACAGAACCCTGATGAACCACAAAGTTGACATTGTCACTTTATTGCTATGTTGCCACATTACAGATTTTAGTCACATTAATCTTTTGTTGTCCTATACACCAAGAACAGGGATTTCTTGTTTCTAAACTTGATACAAAATATGCTTACCACGTGTTACCAATTCTCATGATTTTATCACATGGCTCATAATTTTTTATGTTCTTCAGATAGCTACTGGAGTCATGGGACTAACTGAGACTCTCAGCTTTCACTCTCTGAACAAGGTAGTTATTTAGACTGTCAGGATTATGAAGAACAACGAATAATTTAGCAGCACCTTAGAGACTAACAAAACATGTAGATGGTTTCACGAGCTTTTGTGGGCACAACCCACTTCTTCAGACGAATGGAATTATTCAAGGTCCAGTTTCTAAATAAATATCAGATGGGGTGGGAGGAGACAACAGACAACCCCTGAAACTCAAACAAATTCTCTCCAGTAACCACACAGGCCACTTCCATCATACTCATCCTGGAGCCCACCCCTGCAATCAACCCTGGTGCCAACTCTGTCCACACATCTATACAGGTGATATCATCACAGGGCCTAACCACATAAACCACCACATCAGAGGCTCATATAACTGTACATCCACTAATATCGTCTATGCCATCAAGTGCTAGCAATGCCTCTCTGCCATGTATATTGGCCAAACTGGACAGTTTCTACGAGAAAGAATTAATGGACACAAATCAGATATCCGAAAAGGCAACACACAGAAACCTGTTGGGGAACATTTTACCTTCCTCGGGCATTCATTAATGGATCTCAGAGTCACAGTATTGTTTCAGGCCAATTTCACAAGCCAACTCCACAGGGAAGCCTCAGACCTCAACTTCATTTACAAGGTTGATTCCTTCAACAGAGGTCTGGACAAAGACATTGGGTGGATGGCTGGCTATAGTCCATACCCTAATGACATAAAAAAGCAAACAATGGGTACTTAAAAACACTCAGTACCTTCTCTATCAGCTTCATGTCGCATGGACACTCCAATTGACTATTCTTTTCTCTTTTTTTTCCCCTTTTTTCCCTTCTCTCGCCTCCCCATCCAGTATTTATTTAGAAACTGGACCTTTAATAACACCATTCCTCTGAAGAAGTGGGTTGTGACCACGAAAGCTCGTGATACCATCTACATGTTTTGTTAGTCTCTAAGGTGCTGCTAGACTTTTCATTGTTTTTAAAGTTTTTCCAGGTTAAAGACTAACACGGCTACCCCTCTGAAGGATTATGAAGAAAAAGCTTGAAAAATGTGATCCCCTAATCATTCTAATACCAGAAGGAAAAGACATTAAATATGTATTATTATTTATATTTATTATTATTAATAATAAGTATTATTATTTATTATGACCTTGGCATGGTAGTTAGACTTATGATTATTGAACACTTAAAGCTGACAATGCACCACACTTGAGAAATCCTCTTCCTGGTAACAAATGCTTAAACAGCTTATATAAAGAGATGAATATTATTGTGGTTTCAGAAACGTATGTATTTTCTCCTAATAAATCCTTTACTGTAAAATACTATATTAATTTTTCGATCATCTATCATAGGGAAAAAAGAAATAAGGCTGGTCATCAGAGCCTTACTTTTTAGCTCATTTTTTTACTGCAGATGTAAGTAAATAAGTAATATGCACCTTTAGACCCCTTACAACAAGAGAGGAAGGCATTGTTACACTTCTCCATTAACCACAGTCAACAAGACTTGTCTTTCTCCTCAGAATAAATCTTTTGATTCACATTGAGACTAAACAGGGATTTCTCTGTTTACTTTCGGAAGCACTGAGCATTGAGAAGCTAACACTAGGGAATAAATTATTAAAGAAGCTTTCTTTGTGTTAATGTCCAGTCTTTGTGGAAGACTTTGTCAACAAATCTTGGTGAAATATTGCTATATTACATTGATTTGTTGGTGGCAAAAGTGCATGTGTGGCAAAATTTTTATTGGAGTTTAATTGTATGTATAAGAAAAGAGCAAAAGTATTGGAAAGTATAAGCTCTTTGGATGCAGCTGGAAATATTTCATTTTTATCAGCAGACCACCAGAGTCAAGGACACTTGAGTTCTACATCTTTTGTGACAGTTATTTCATATCTTACAAAAGCTTTATTACATGATCCAAACAAGTCAAGTTTAAGTAATTATTTTCATGACTCACAGTTTCCATGACAAATGAAAATTTACTGTTGAGTTGAAAAGTTAATCCCACCGCAAACTTTCAGTACCGGGACTTTGTCCACCAAGCTAAATACTGCATGTAAAGGAGAACCCAGTTTCAAGTAACATGCCTCTAACATAGACTGGTACTTATTTGAGACTAGAAGAATTATATCAGATGGGGGGAAGGGATTTAAACTGTTTCAAGTAATGTATCTATGAATCTCTTAATTACTTAGCATGATTGATAATCTATCATCAGATGACTCCTATCTTAATTATAAGAATTGAAAGACCGTTTTCACCTAAACTGTCGCATAGTCCCAGGCTGTGAAAAAAATTTGACTAATTTTTCATGGGACCTAAGATTTGAAATGGTCATCAGACAAGAAAATGTAGTTGTCCCAGTTTTTATGGCTTCTTTTTAGTGTGTCTGCAACTTATTTGTTCTTACATATATAGTTTTGTTCTTCCTTTTATATAAACTGCTACCACCAATCTGAGATTGTGAGTCAGATCCAAAACTTTTAAGAATTTATTTATCAGTAAAAATTCTAATAGTTAAACAACAGTATGGATACTGTTGAAATCTACAGCTGATCAGAGACAGTAACTTAGTCTATTACTCCATTTACTGCCTGCTGTAGCTGTTGAGAGCTCACTCTGTGTAGAGGCAAATATGTTTCATTCTTGGTCCCCCTTTCAGACCAGTACAAACTAGCCTAATGATGCTCTAAAGCATATATACTTGAACTATTCAGTCATGTCTGAATCAAATCCTGGGGTGTATTTACTACTCATAAGTAGGTTGACTTGTTTGGATTAAATACATCACAGAATATCCAAATATTCATAGAATATCACTGCACTGCTGAAGAAAAATAGTGTAAATAGTGGATTAAGGGGTTGGGGCGTGATTTATGAGAAGGGGCCAAAGGAACTGAGCTTATTTAGTCTGCAGAAGAGAGGAATGAGAGAGGATTTGATAGCAGCCTTCAACTACCTGAAGGGGGTTTCCAAAGGGGATGGAGCCAGGTTATTCTCAGTGGTCGCAGATGACAGAACAAGAAGCTGTGGTCTCAAGTTGCAATGTGGGAGGTCTAGGCTGGATATTAGGAAAAGCTATTTCAGTGGGATGGCAGAGAACCCCTGGAAGGGGTTACCTAGGGAAGTAGTAGAATCTCTATCCTCAGAGGCTTTAAGTTCTGGATTGACAGAGCCCTGGCTGGGATGATTTAGTTGGGGTTGCTCCTGGTTTGAGCAGGTGGTTGGACTTGATGACCTTCTGAGGTCTCTTCCAACCATAACCTTCTATGATTCCATAGGAAACACAAGGAAATGATGAGGCAGTGATCAGCATGCTAAAATAGTGCTCACAACACACCAGCTGCATAATCATTATAAATGTTTTTGAATAGATGAGAGAAGGGAATAGTTTTAAGGAGCAATGAATGGCTTTGTGCATATTGATGGGGAGTGTCTTTCCTATATAAGGGATAGCACAGAACAAAGCTCCAATTTGGAAAATTTTATAAGCAGGCAATCCAAGTTTGTAGAATGAACAAAGGCAGGGGCATCCTTATTCCATGCAGAAGATGATAACCATGACAGGACTAGCCACTGAAGGGTTGCTCTGTTGACTTTAGTAGAGTTGCTCCTGGTTTACATAATACAGATTCAGGCCCTTATTCTCATTACTGTGCCTGAGAGCACAGCTGATGTATACGTGTATCTCATTATGGCCACACAACCAGCCATTCACTGAAGCTTATTTTTACAAGGGGAACATCTGTCCATTTGCTAAGGAAAATGTGAATCTCTTGTTTTATTTACTGTCCCCTTTTTCTCTCCTGCAAAAATAAAATAAAATAAAATAAAATATCTGGAGATATTTAAGAGTAGGTTAGATAAATGTCTATCAGGGATGGTCTAGACAGCACTGGGTCCTGCCATGAGGGCAGAGGACTGGACTCAATGACCTTTTGAGGTCCCTTCCAGTCCTAGTATTCTATGATTCTATGAAAATAAAATAAAATAAAATCTTTCCCTGGAGAAAAAAAGAAGAACAAATAAAACCTTATATTCACTTTCAATTTTTTTTGCTGATCCCAGTGCTTGTCTAATTCATAGGGAGCTATGAATTCTCTATATCAGCATGTACTGAACTGAAGTTGAGTGTGATAGCAAGTTCATCTGAGCGGAGTGACGAACATATTGACCTGACTTTTCTCGAAAAGATGTAGCAAGTAGCTTCTTCTGCTCACTGTAAGCAAAAACCAAACAATGATCTGAGTGCAAAACTTGCTTATTTCATCTTTTCCTTAAAGTTCACATGGAAATTAGAGGTGGAATGAAATGAAATCAGGTTTGCAAAGCCCCAACACTTATTTTAAACTCCTTAATGTTAAAGGGTATGAGAAATGTTATCATTCAGTTATTAAAGAGACAAGATGGGTGAGATAATATATTTCATTGGACCAGCTGCTGTTGGTGAGAGAGAGAGATACAAGCTTTCAAACTTAGAGATCTTTGGGTCTGGGAAATTTCACTTATGAAATACACAGCAGTTCCTGTGGCCTTTTCTCCTCTCCCGCAAACACAAACATACATGTTCATATGGAACACGGTAAGTTAGCATGTAGCTTTACTCATCAATTTCTAGCACTGATGCCAGAATTTTCATGTATGTTCCTAAATAGAACTGTCCTGTGCTTTTGTGCTGGATTGTGAACAAAGCTGGCTGGGAAAACTCTACGTCCCAGAACGCTAAGGCAAGCTGAAGAGCTATCTGGCCAAGTAGTTCATGCCCATGTGATAAGAACTAGGGGAAGCTGGGGGTGGACTGAGTGACATTAAGCACAGCAGCAGCATTGTCTGTCTGCCAGCAGGGAGGGTTGCCAGGGATCCAGATGAGAGGGGAGCAAAGAGAATTAAATTGTCTCAAGGACAGTGGGAGGAGGCTGGGCTGAGCAGAGTCAAGCAGTGCCTTGAAAGGAGTTGGTGGGAACTGGAAGAAATGCACTTCTGAGCATGCCTGAGGCCGAATCTCACCTTCCATTTAGATATGCTGTCTGGTCATGCTCTGATCACATGCATCTCAGATTAAAGGGCTTGGGTAGGGTCTCAACCTCTTAGGCATAGATAGGCAGTTATTTTTGCCAGAAAGGTGAACAATCAGACAATCCTTTAATTTACCAACTTAGCCACCCTACCTCTGGCTGCAACTATCAAAAACCATTTGATTTGGTTTTAGCAACAAGATAGTCTTTCTCTAATACCTTGTGCCTTTGGCCACTTCATACTTAAGCTGCTCCAGCTGCCTGGATCAAGCAAATTTAATTTACTACAAGCCTTGATTTACATACTGCTTTAAAGTCATTTGTGTGAAATTTGCACACAGACATAGTCTTGGTTGATTTTAAGAAAAAAATAGTTAGAAAACTACTGGAACACATCAAATCTCACTGCTGGCAGGAGTGAGGAGCGGGGGAGATAGGAGGAGCAGGGGGAATCAAGAGTTAAGGTATCCCTTCAGCCTGAAGAAGGCCAAGTTAGCAGAAAACACATGGTGCAGCAGAATATGCTAAGGAATATGAGAAAATCTGCCATAAATTCACTTTTCATTATTCATGGAAATTCAATACCCAAGTGTTTCATGTCAGTAAGACAAAAAGTTTTGTGCAAATGCAGAAAGCAGGAGAAGCTTTCTGAAAGGGCACTTGTCTTATAAGCTTTAGAATGATTCCCTACATGTGCAAAATGCATGCATGCAGAACACGGGTCTCTTACTCCATACAAAACTGCTATACTTATAGACCAATCACAATTACTAAATATAACTGACAGTGAAGACTTTTACATAGCAAGTTTTAGTATTATGGTTTGGCTACCCTCACTTCCTTTTGGACTGAGCATGCCCAAGTGACTCCTCCCTAAATATTGGAGTGACCTTTTCCTAAAATCAGCCTACAGCTGCCTACCAACATACTAGTCATAGGTCAAACCACCAGCTTGTTCTCCTTGGCGGTGTGCTATCATTCTGTGAACACCAATTTACCAAACTGTTAAACTGCAAACAATTATTTTATTCTTTCAGTATGTATCCAGTTGTTAACCTATGCATTTCAATGTTAAGATCTACTGTTGCCACCCCATTTTTTTAACCGATTTAATTAATTTTATACCAGTTCTTCCCCCATTTTCAGTTCCCTGGCAGCAAAGCATTGTTTTTCAATGCTCTGCTCAGGATAGAGAATAGAGCAGCTCAAAATCTTTTGTATCAGCACCAATGCCAAATACAGAGATAAATAAATAAAAGGATGTGTTACTAATTCAGTGTAAGCTGGATCATTTGGAAAACAGGTAACAAGCAAACATATATTGATTGCCACTCTCTTCATAACAGCCTCTAACATTTGAAGACTGTTACTAGGTTTCTCCTCAATTTTCTTTTCTCAAGATTAAACATACCCAGTATTTTTAATCTTTCCAGATAAGTCAGGTTTTCTAAACCTTTTATCATTTTTGTTGCTCTCCTGTAGACTCTCTCCAATTTGTCCAACTCTCTCTTAAAGGCTGGTACCCAAAATCAGTCACATAGCTTACTACTCACCAGTGCTGAATACAGCTGGACAATTACTTTGTGCTTTACCTATGAAATTCCTGTTTGTATATCCAAGAATATTAACCTTTTTTCTTCCAAGTGCATCATGTTGCTGATTCAGTATTCACAGTGTGATCTACCATAACCTCCAGGTTAAAAGAATAATCCAGTAGCATTCCCACCCAAATTCCTCCTTTGGTAGGAGCATTTATACATACGAGAACACACACCTACACTAGTTCACATGTCCAGCCGTTATAGTCCACTGATTCCAGGGGCACACAGGAGGCCAAGATTATCCACATGGATGCATCATCCCTCTGCGATGGCTCTGGTGGTCTCCTTCCATAACCCCTTAATAGCAAGATGTGATTGGAGATAAACTGACATTTCCCAGCCTGGCATTTCCCATCCAGGCCCAGCCCTGAGATGCCTCCCAGGGTCTCAGTGGGGCAGGGTTCACAGAGAAGTAATACGTTCTGGGAATATATTATATATATACATTCCTGTCCTAAATATTGTGTATGTTTGGGGGCTGGGGGTGGGGGAATACCCCCTGGCTTATATCTCACATAGCCACTCTTTATTTCATCTGGTCCCAGATGAAGGATTTTGCTGGACCAGGGGAGGTCATTTCTGGACGTCTTACTGCTGGCCTCTCCACCCGGCTGTTGGCCTCCTGGCTGGCACCTGATCTTCTGCTGGCCCCACTGCCATGGCTCCAGGTCTTGCTGGGCAGCCATGCATGCTGCGCTGGGGTTCCATGGCTCCCTGCCCACTGACCTATCGGGGCTTCCAGCCTTGCTGGGCAGCCACGCACCTGTCTCCCAACCCCACTGGGCAGACCTGCTGCCACATGCTGGGTGACCCCACTATCAGCTCACTGGGGGCAGCCCATTGTCCTGCTGGCCTCGCAGAGATCCTTGCCACTGGCCATCTGCCAGGACTCTCTGGTCCTGCAACATCCGTGTTGGACTATGGATGTTGCTGGACCAGAAAATCTCGGTTAAGAGAGTTTCAACCTGTATAAAAATAACAGCAAAGATAACAATTCAAGCTGTATTTTTTTAGCTTGTGAAACTATCATATTTTTCCGGGCCCAAGGCATTCTCACTGTGCCCTTTATTTGGTAGACAATCAAATGTCTGAGAATAGTGATTCACAGTCCGCAAGATCAGCGTCTAGACTGGCGCTTTTTTCCGGCAAAGCTCCGTGCGGAAAAAAAGCAGCAGCCATTTTTATGCTAATGAAGCGGGGGAGATTTAAATCCCCGCTTCATTAGCAATTGCGATACGTCTAATTTACATCCCTGTTACGAAAAAGGGATGTAGTCTAGACGTAGCCCTAGTGTATTATCAGAATTCGCCCCCAACATTGTCTTTTCTTGTAGGTTTGTAATTTGCCATGTACACCTTAAATTTTAAAATTTTTAAATATTAAGTTCCTTTTGAGCTTTACCTGTCCATTTATATTTTGTTCCTCATCCTCTAACTCATTACTTTTTAAAACATCTTCAGATCCATTGACTGTGTAGCTTCCTAACTGAAACCAAATTCTATTTTGAAATGTACAGAAGACAAATCTACCACTCACCTATTTGCTTCATGCCTTATTGCCTCAAAACATGCTACTTGATTCAGTTTTTTAATTAATATCTATGTGATTTTGACTTCATCTAAGGTCTAGTTTATTGATCTATACCAGGGGAGGGGAACCTAAGGCCCAGGGGCCAGATGTAGCCCCTGGCTTGCCTGGATTCAGCCCCTGAGTCTTGGGGCTCCCCCCAGCATTGGGGAACCCATGTTGGTGAGGCATAGGGTTTTTTTTTTGTTTCTCACTTGTTTGCAGCTCCAACTCATTTTTCTGTGGGTCAGTGGCACCAACCCAAAAAAGGTTCTGCACCCCTGCGCTATACATTTTGTTAGTTCTTCTTCAGCTCCTTTATTGCAATTTCAGAATATGATTTTTCATTATCCTCTTTTGGTATCTTCCTTTCCTGCAGCATGATATTAAATTATCTTCCTTATTCAACCAGTAATCTCATCAGCATATTGTAGCATCATATATATAGTAGCCCAATGTCTGTGACTCTGTAACGCTGAAATGCTGGCTGTTCCCTCTGGGCAGCACTGTTGCCTCCCTGGCTGTTCCCTCTGGGTGGCGCTGTTGCCTGAGTCATGTCCTTTGCCTCCCGCTGTGGTGCTCGGCTGACTTCTGCACTGCTCAGCCGGGCCGCCGCGGGGGAGCAAGCGGCGCAAGCAACCGTTTGGGCTCCGCGGTCCCCTGAGTGAGAGGCAGGAAGGGGAGGAGAAGAGAAAGAGAGAGACAGAGAGAGAGAGGCAGGACACGGAGGACAGCTGGGGGGGCGGGGAGGCAGTAGGAGGAGGAGGAGAGAGAGAGAGAGAGAGAGATGGAGCGAGCAACCGGAGGCTCAGGAGAGAAGACCGACATGGAGGAGAGACCTGAAAATCCCATCTTATGACGGGCTAATTGGCTAGTATACAAGATTTGTCCAGATATAATGCTAATAATTTTTGTTTTTATGGTATTGTCTTAGAAAAAAATCTCTTCATTTCTAGTATCTAACATCTAGCCTCCCTAAATGATTGCTGATACTGTAACCACTCTATTCCTGAGTGACACAGTATCTGGAGTTTCTGCAACAGTCATTAATCCCTTTCTACATGTATACTATATTTAATTGATGTTAGTTAAGTCAACCTATTGTTAATAACCAATTTAGATTTTTCTATTCTTATATCCTTTCAGTTTAGTGTCCTAACTCTTTTTATGGTTCACTGTTGCCACGTTCTATGAATTTCTTTTCCTCAATTGGCTTTTATGAGTGCTCTATAATCAACACTGGTTCCATCCTAGTTTCTGTCAGCCCTGGGCTTTTCCTCCACTGGTTTAGGTTAGAGATAGAGACTAAAACTGTATAAGCGACAAGGAGTCCTGTAGCACCTTATAGACTAACAGATGTATTGGAGCATAAGCTTTCGTGGGCAAAGACCCACGATATCCTAATCAGATATTAGGAATGGCAATATACAAAAACCTGTAGGAGAACACTTCAATCTCCCTGGACACACAATAGCAGATTTAAAGGTAGCCATCCTGCAGCAAAAAAACTTCAGGACCAGACTTCAGAGAGAAACTGCTGAGCTACAGTTCATCTGCAAATTTGACACCATCAGCTCAGGATTAAACAAAGACTGTGAATGGCTAGCCAATTACAAAAGCAGTTTCTCCTCTCTTGGTGTTCACACCTCCAGATCAGCTGCTAGAAGTGGGCCTCATCCTCTCTGATTGAATTTACCTCGTTATCTCTAGTCTGATTCTTGCCTGCATATTTATACCTGCCTCTGGAAATTTCCACTACATGCATCTGAAGTGGGTCTTTGCCCATGAAAGCTTATGCTCCAACACATCCGTTAGTCTATAAGGTGCCACAGGACTCCTTGTCGCTTTTGCAGATCCAGACTAACACGGCTACCCCTCTGATACTTAAAACTGTATACAAAGTTCTCTCCTTTGGGAGATACTCACCTTTATAATACACAAAGCCAACACACCAATTTTCCTTTGTAATCTGTTCCATCCATGTGCCAAATAAATGTTTTTATGTGCACTGAGGAATGTGTGATTTGGCACCACTAGGAGAAAATGAAACCTAGCCATGGGTGCTCTGCTAATCAGTGGGGCAGCATTGGAATCTCTTCTGAGAGGCCGCACAGGTGCATAGCTTACAGGGAACACTGTTACCCACTGCTGCCAACTCCTCTCCTGAAGGGTGAAACTGGCAGTTTTGGAAGATTGCACAAAGAGACTCTAATACCAAAAAGACGTACCAATAATATCGAAGTCACTAAGTACACTGCAATGATGCTCTTTAAAGAAAAAATCAACACCAGAAGTACTTCTGTTGCATGTTGTGCTTTACTCACCAGAAAACAGAGCACATGGAAATGCCTGATGGTTTGACTCTCATGATGCTTTCAGTGTTACATTGAGAATAATTTTCTGTGCAATAATTTTACTGGATTTACAGAAGGGAAATAATAGTAGTCATTTGTTTTCACTTGAACCCACTCTGCTTGTTAATAATTTTCATTGTTGTAAACTTCTGTGTCATTATTTTCTTCAATCATAATAATTGTTCCTGTGTGTTGCTGATCCCTGGTCAGGACCCTATACTTGGAAAAATCTGTGGACAGTGAAAAGGCAATGGGAGACGGGGCTGCAAGAGATGGAGAAGCGTCAGAACCACTTATTCCAACTTCCAGTGCTGCAAGTACAAAGAAAGCAGGGCATTAAATCCTGGCATGGAATGAAGCAGGGAGTCCAAATTTTTGTGCTGGAATTCAAGACTAAGCATGAGTTTCCATATATGTAGATACACATATAGACAAAGCTTTTGATCCCAAATGCAGAGGAAGGTTAGGGCTTCCTTACAGGTTCTTCATAAGGATATTGGTAAAAGTAAGCTCCAGGAGTATTCTGAACCCAGAGCAGCAGAAGTCTGATAGGAGTCAGCTACACCACCTCCAGTTGCTGCCTACCTTGAACTCCAGATACTAGCGGGTCCATCATTCCCCACCTACAACTCTTCAGAATGCTCTGGAACCACAGCACCATCTCCCGTGGGCAGCTGCTAGAGAAGCAGCAGACACAGATTTTAATCACTAATCAAAACAAACAAGCAGTAACAGCCTATGAAACTAGCAAGAAGTACCTATCACCACCCTGATCACTTTGTCTGATGGTGCAGTGTTTCTCAACACATGGTCCTTGGCTTGTTGCTGGTCCCTAAGGTCTCCCTCACACAGTTTAAGAAGGCAGCAAGCTGGTCTCTGGTATTAAAAAAGTTGAGAAACACTGTTATAATGTATCCCTGTCTCACACTCTTGGTTTTTGCTCTTGGATAGTAAACTCTAAGACGGAGACTGTGATGTCCTAATTCTAATGATAAATGCAGAACTGGGCCAGAATATAGTAAATTAAATTTCAAGCCTCATCTAAATGGCATGTCGTACACAGTAGCTGGATTTTCCCTGATGTAGGCCTGATATAAAGTGTCATTTTGAGAAAAGTGCTTAACATTTAATCTTTTTCTTTTAGAGTTAATCCAATAAAAGGTTTCACTTTACTTTTTATGTGTTGTTTAATAGCTAGCACAACTACCATACCAAGTTGGAAGTTTGAAATATTTCCTGCAGTTCCTGCTATGTCTGTGACCACATCTAATGTCCAGGAAAATAGTTCTAGCTGGAGGCATTTTGTTGTTGGTTCCACAGTCTACAGTGAGCAGAGAATGGGCTTAATCCGGCTGTTTTCTGGGCATTAACTGTGTAATCTAATGGCAGTGGAACAGATACAGCTCTGCAGCACAGTCATATCTGTATGATTCTAATTATTTTACTAGCTGTCATTACTTCACGTTTTTCCAGAGAATCACTGGTTTCAGGGCAAGTCCCAACATTAAGTGTTTTGCCATTGTAAGGCTGTGATTTTAAAAAATTCACCATGGGTTGCTTTGGACTCATAAATTCTTCTGAGATTTATGGTATATTGCTTTCTCTGCAAATGGATTTCTTAAATATAATTTGCTGCTGTCATGAGCTCATCAGTTCTCATAGAAGTAGCATTCAAAGTAAGAATGGCTTTGAAGTAGAAATTGAAAGTGGTCAATTCACATTTAAAGGGGTTAGAACCTGTGAATGAATTATTGTTATTTATCATTTGCCAAGAACCAACACTGTGCTCATACCTATGTGGTTTGGTTCAGACAATGAGGCTGTGTCTAGACTGGCCACTTGAATTTGTGCAAGAGCACTGACGTTCTAATGTAAGAAATCAGTGCTTCTTTCACAAATACTTTGACGCTCCCATTTGGGCAAAAGTCCTTTTGCACAAAAGCTTTTGCGCAAAAGGGCCAGTGTAGACAGCTCAGTTTTGTTTTGCGCAAAAAAGCCCCGATGGCTAAAATGGCGATCGGGGCTTTCTTGAGCAAAAGCGCGTCTAGATTGGCCACAGACGCTTTTGCACAAAAAGTGCTTTTGCGCAAAAGCATCCGTGCCAATCTAGACGCTCTCTTGCGCAAATACTTTTAACGGAAAACTTTTCCGTTAAAAGCATTTGTGCAAATTCATGCCAGTCTAGACGCAGCCTGAAACTTTTACACGAGAAAATAAATATTCATCCCAGAATCCTTGTCAAAGGTATTCTAGATCCTGACAGGATCTAGGAATGGAGATTGAGCCATGGGACAAATCAGTAAGAACTTCTTTTCCATCAATTGCAGTGTATGGACAGGGCTATTTAAGGAGCAGGCCCAGTGTAGCCAGGGACTGAACTAATTCTGTGCAAACTTTTGGCAATATTGTCAGCTGAGTTTCTGTAAAGCACTAAGAGCAGGATTTGGCTACTATGTTTGCTGGAACACCAAAAGCACAAGGTGTTATGTGCAGCTGGAGAATGTGTGTGTTATGCTCAGCAACATGCCCCTACTCAGCTTCCATATTGCTCATTATTACATTGCAAGCAGAGTGTGTCCTGTAATCTTGGCCATGCCACCTAGATCCAGATCCTTATCTATCTGATTTCAGGGATGTGCCTGACAAGAAGGAACTTTGGGGCCATTAAAATCAGTTGGGTTTCCCAGGAAATCTCTAGGTGAATGTGTGTACAAATATACTCCTGCTCCAGTTATGCAAGAACTGCTTTGCCCTGCAGAAAAGCCCTTTGTCTGCTGATCATCTGTGACATGAGGACATGATTGGAGGCCCAAACTATATAAAGGAGAGACTCAGATTCATGGGTGTGCTTGTTCTGAGCATGAGTGGTTATAAATTTGTAACTACAGAAATACTTCTTTGTGGGGTCTGAAGAAATTATTTCTACTAGAGCCCTCTTTTGAGTTGGGTTTGATCTCTAATAAGTTTACCAGCATGTGTGTAGGTTCTTTTATTGTTTTAATACGTTTTTTTTTCTGTAATGTACCTTAAGGATGAATGTGCTTGCTTAGGATGAGCTGTGTGGTACCTTATAACTGGGGGAAATTACACTGTATATATTGTCTGAGAGAGGTAGCCATGCTAGTCTGTATCTGTAAAAACATATTAACACTGGTCCTACACTTGACAAGTAACTTCCTTCTTTTGTTATATATATATATCCCTGCCTCTGTAATTTCCATTCCAATTCATCTGATGGAATTAGTTTTACCCACAAAATGTATGCGCAAATAAATCTGTTAATCTCTAAGGGTATGTCTACACTGCAAAGTTAATTTGAAATAACAGCCATTATTTCGAATTAACTTTAATAGCATCTATACATGCAAACCGCTATTTTGAAATTAATTCAAAATAGCGGAGCGCGTAATTCGAATTTGGTAAACCTCATTCTACGAGGAGTAATGCCAAATTCGAAATAGCTATTTCGAATTAAGTGCTATGTAGACACTTAATTCGAAATAGGGGGCCTCCAGCCCTTCCCAGGGAGCCCTGGTGGAAAACTCCTCTCCTCTCCCCCATCCCCAGAGCCCTTAAAGAGGTAGACTCTGGCCAGACTGCACGTGCCAGATCCAGGCCTGCCAGCAGTCTCTGCCCCAACCCATTGGCCCCACAATGAGCCGTCCCCCGCCCAGTCCCCCAGCACCCAGGAGCCAGCCAGGGGTCGTAGATGCTGCACTCCCTCCTGAACTAGTGAGGAGATCATGGATCTCACTGAGGTTTGGGGGCAGGCCCCCAATGTCCATGATCTTCGCACTAGTTCAGGAGGGAGTGCAGATGGAGGAACGTGGCCATCTATAGCCGCATAGCTGCCACCATGGTTCAGAAAGGCCACAGGCGCACCTGGGAGCAGGTGCAGGGGGCAGTGAGCCGGGACCAGAGGGCCCTGACCAGGGCACAGAGCAGGAGCTGCCACACCACCAGGACCCCCGAGCAGTCTCACCTGCAGAGTCAGCAGGGTCGTCCGGAGAGGCCACACCATGTAAGTGCTGTCACTGTCCCCTACCCAGGGGGTGGGCAGGGAGGGGAACCAGGGACCACGCATGTGGGCCTTGCTTATCACGGATCACGCAGCAACCTGTGCATGGGCAAGCAAGTGCCGTGCCACCCCTGGGCAGGTGGTGCAGCTGCCAGTCACACAGGGGCCTTGGCCTGATAGCCACATGCATGTGTGAAGAGACCTGACATGCTCCTGACCCCGGGGCGGAACACAGCAGGACGCTCTCCCTTCACACACCGCCTCTATCATCTCCCCCCCATCTCACCCACACTATACACAGCACAAGGGCATGGGTGCGGTCTCGGGGCAGCTCCCACTCCCAGGGGTAGCCGGACAATCTGACCATGGCCTCTTTGCAAGCACAGCAGCTCTGACGGTGCAGGGAACGGTCATCCTCACCGCGCAGAGGGGGGCTGGGCTTTACCCACTGTGTCCCCAGGGATAACTGACCACTTCTCATCTTTCTCCACAGCTGCACCAGCTGCACATGCAGCACGCACCACTCCACCCGGGACATCCTCCTGCACCCGAGGGCTCCACAGGGTGACCGCAACACGGCAGAGGTACCGAGAGCAGCACCTGGGGGCCCTGCGAGCCCCGACTTGCATCATGGAGCAGCGGGCGCAGGAAGAACGGGAGTTCCGGAGGGAGCTGCTTGCCCAGGGTTGTGCCATCTGTACTCATCTGCAGACCCTGGTGCAGAGCGTGCTGCCTCGTGCCGCTCCAGTGCCTGCTGCCCCCCCAGCTACCATTCCTCCTCCCACTTCTTCTCCCCCTCTCGCCTCTCCTTCCTCAACCTCGTCACCCTCCTCCTCAATCTCCACACCCCCCACCTCAACCTCCACACCCTCCTCCCCATCCCCCTGGGGATGCCGAGGCCCCCGCACCCGCTGTGCTGGGAGACATGTGGCCCAACGAGACCCCCACCTCTGAGCGCTGAGCTTCCCCTCCCCCTTCCTCCCCTTGCTTCCCCCTTCCAGCTCCCTCCTCCCAGTTTTCCCCCTCCCCTCTCCCACCCTCTGTCCTCCCCTCTCCCACCTCCTTTCCCCAGTCTCCCCAGAGGTTCATTCCCCGCCCCCACCACCATTTTGTTAAATAAACAGAGTTTCTATTTTTGAAAAAAAGTGTATTTTATTTTACATCAGGAAGGGGATTAGGGAGGGGTAAGTGGAAGGAGGTGAGGGAGGAATGGGGCATGAGCCCCGGGTGGGGAGGACCGGGGTTGCTCTGAGGGCTCCTCGGGGTGGATGCTTTCCTGCAGGGCCTCCTGGATCCTGACAGCCCCCCGATGGACCCCCCCGGATGGCAGCCTGAAGCAAGTGCAGCCGGGCTGATGGCAAGGACCCCACGAGATGCACCGGCGTGCCCAGGGGCAGCTCTGGCTCCATGTGGCCGAGTGCTGTGGTGTCCCGAGTGCAGGCACTCAGGGCACTCCAAGACAGGACTGCTTTGCTGTCCCTCATCGAGGTAGACAAGCAAGTGGGGAACCCTGAGAACTGTCTGTCTGGAGTGGGGGTAAGTTCCCTTTAAGCACGGAGCTCAGTTAGCCTCAGGCAGCAGCCCCACACACTAAGTCCTAACCTGATGCCCTGCCGGCACTGGTTCTGGCCAGCCTTAACTTCAGTTCAGGGTCCACTCAGTGTGGACCCGCTATTTCAAAATAGCAAAATGCTATTTTGAAATAGATTTTGTGTGTAGATGCGTTAATTCGAATTAGCTTAATTCGAATGAACTATTTCGAATTAAGATAATTCGAAATAGCGCTGTAGTGTAGACATACCCTAAGAGTATGTATACATTGTGGGCTAAAGTTGAATTAAGATACCCAACTACAGATATGTTAATTGCATAGTTGAAGTTGAAGTAGCTTAACTTGGCTTTAGGAGGTGTCTACACTGCAGGAAGTCGAAGGAAGAGAACTCTTCCTTCAGCTTGCCTTACTCCTCATGAAATGAGGTTTACAGAAGTCAGAGTAAGAGGCCTGTCATTTCAAAATTATTTCAAAATAATGGGCTTTCTATGTAGATGTGCACTGTGAAATAACATGAGTTATTTCAAAATAATGCTGCTGTGTAGACATGCCTTAAGGTGCCACAGGACTCCTCACTGTTTATATAACCTCTGAGGAGAAAAGGAAGGCTGGCCTGCTTTGGGACTCTGAATTGTTAGGTAATCCACAGTGCAGGCAGGGAGCTGTGCAGCCTGGAAATACTCTGTTCAGAAGTGACAGAGATAAGGGTCTCCTCGCAAGAAAGGCTCTAGCTAGGAACCAGAAAACTGAATGTAGTAGTCCTTAATGGACTATAGAGGAGGAATGTAGGTGCAGTTGCCCTGAATTGTAACAACAGCTTTCCTGAATCCAGGCCCACCTGAGAATCTGGATATTAATTTTTCTTTATCTAAGTTAAGTGTAAATTGTGCATAATGCAGCAGTACTATGCTCAAATATTCAATAATCATGAATTGGCCCCTTAAAAACCAGGGGACTATCTTTAAAGAACATGGGATTTTTTAAAAATAAAGATGTTGGGTAGGTTCCTTTTCTTTGTCTTCTAGCTTTTGAGCCTTGAGATGAGCTTTCATATTTTCTTGTCTCCCTCCCCACAACCGTGAGGGCTGAAAGCATATTTTATCTTCAAAACAAACAAAAAGCAACAGCTAATATTCTCCTGTATCCACGTAATTGCAAGAACCAGGAGTATCAATCATTGCAAGATTAAAAGTAAATAATGAAATGGCAACATTGAAATACCTAGGAGTCTTGTGAGACACCTTAAAAGGAAACACCTCAAACATGGGATTTTAGGAGTGGGGCAAAGGTAGGGGGATTGATCTAATCCAAAGCCTATTGAAGTCCATGGCATTGAGGGCAGATGTAACGAGTGTCACAAAGGGAGTCACTTGTAGTTTGTAACTTTCACTGTTGCCACCTTTCTTGAATATATTGAGTCTTGTGATATTTGGTATTTTTCTTAAAGCCCTGACTCTTGGATTCATGTTATTATGTAAGAATTGTGGCTTTCTTTATGTTTATAGTAAGTCTCTAGCCCTAGTGGCTTTTATTATTGCAGAGACAATCTTGGAAAAGTGACCCAATCACACCCAAAAGTCTCAGAAAACAAATTCAGTATATTTTTAAACATCATGATTTTATGACAAAGCTCATGATTTTTTGATGATTTTTTTTAGTCTTGCATATTTAGGGTTGGCAATACTGTATTAGTGGGCCTACAAAACCAAGGAATGATGTATTCTTGAGCACCATCTACTGGCACTTTATCAATTAACCATCTATATATTTATATACATACACAGCACTCTCAAAACAAATGGCAGTTTTCATTCTGTGGGTCAGGCCCCAGTTGAATAAGTTTTGGAAGAGACATCATTACAAGCATAAGGAAAAACTGAGAAGAGAAATAAAGATGCTTTTGGGAGATACAAACAAGATGGAGAGTGCATCACAGAAAAAATATTGATCAGAAAAAGTATTTTAAAAATGAGTGGTCCTGTTTCATCAGCTTTCATGGGCACAACCCACCCTTGAAATTATTAGTTTTCAATTCTAATTAAAAAATTCAAATATTTTGGGTAAAACCCCAAATATTTTCATTAGGAAATTTCATTGCTGTTTTTATGGGTGTTGAAGCCGAGGAGTCTCAAGTGATGGTATTATCTTTCGTGGGCAAAGACCCACTTCGTCAGATGCATGGACATGCATCTGACGAAGTGGGTCTTTGCCCACGAAAGCTTATGCTCCAACACTTCGGTTAGTCTATAAGGTGCCACAGGACTCCTCGCCGCTTTTGCAGATTCAGACTAACATGGCTACCCCTCTGATAAGTGATGGTATTGATGGTCAGATCACATCTGCCAGGATGTGAAATGTTTCCTTTATTTACTTGGTATTCAAAATAAACAATGTAAAAATAAAAATAAATATTTGTATTGATTTTTTTCAACTTTTCATTAATCCTAACACAATTATACTGTAAAGAGTAAACTCCCCAATACCGGACACTTTAAAGTTTTAACCACTGTGAACTGTACACTGTGAGTGTTACAAACAGTTCCGTTTCAAGTTGCAACTGTCTTCCTTCCAAAGGAACTGATTTTTGGGAAGCTATGAAAATCTTTATTTCTTGAAGTCTGTTTTTGAGTTGTGACCCTTTTATACTGGGACGTCAATATGTGTAAACATTTTGAGCTTTGCTTTTAGCGCTTTATTGGGCAATAAGTTATCTGAGACAAAGTTTTGAAGCTATTTCATGTTCTATTGACATGGTGGCCAGTCCAAAAAGTCTCTCTTTCAGCATGGAAAGCCAGAATTTCTATTATTATCAAACATTATTGCAATTAGAATGGAAAGGAATGTTATATGTTAAGTGGTATTTGTTAATATTAGCAATCAGGTGTTAAAAATCAGGGCTTTATTATTACTTTAACAGAAATAATCTACAATAAATACACAGTCTTACAAGTACTTGTGATTCTCCTTTTACAATCTTGCTAAAATCTCTTCTAAAAATTTTTAAAGTCCAATAGAATACAAATTCTTCATGGATACAGCATCTTAATCACAGCTCGTAACATGGCAGAACAGCTCTTGTGGTTTGCTGACCAGTCTTCACTGAGCAGATCAGCACTAACCCAACTATATGACTGCCCAACCCTGCCCCCGACAGCAAACCCAGGTGGCACTCTTTTGAATCTATGCCGTGACCCAATTTAACGGTATTTACATACACAGCCATGCTCCATAATGTGAAATAAATAATGTAACTCAACCTCTGACATAGCAACGATGCACTGCTTTACAAGTACAATAGTAGACACTTTTATTGATAAGAAATAACATTAATATATATTTTAAAGAGAGAAAGAAATTCACTTCCACCTAATTTGGCACTCCTTAAAGCTTGGCATCCTAGGTGACCGCTCAGTTCGTCGAGTGGGCCCTGCATTGACTATTCTGTGGCAATGCTTTGTGTAACCGCACTTAGAAATGTTAACAGAAATCCCTCTATACCCTTCATGGGCGTCAGCAACCCTATAAAACTGACTACCATGTTCATACAGCTATTGATGAAGCTTTCCCTGGAGTATTCTTAAGAAAATAAGCCAATATAATACTATTTACACAATACCCTTCAGCTGGATATTTGTGTATTTAAAAGCGCTATCCTTGGCCACAGATATTCAATTAAATAAACTTTTCATGCAAAATTTACATTTCACTTTTAAATTAATGCACCGTTAAATGCTCAATTGCTCACGTAAATGCTCAGTTAAATGCTCAGTTACTACCGTGTTCATGGTTTTAGCAAAGAAAATTATCTCAGATCAGTTTGCCCAAAGAATATTGGTCATTACGTATGCTGTGCTTGTGTTGTGTTCTAATGTGTTGAATTTTGAACGTTATAAAAATAAATCTGAACATTTACCATGCATATAACTAAGAAGGAGGTTGGTTGCAGGATGGTCCTTTGGAACTGTTGATACTTGCCCTGAGAAATGTGCGTGTGAGACAAACTTCTCCTTTTGCTGCTTCTCATCCCTAAGGTGTTGCTCACTAGAAAAAAAATCCGCAATGCTGACAGAGTTCAGGAGCTAGAGAATAGATTGTTTCTGCTTTAGTGACCCTTGCTCCTGATTCCCCTTTTGCCCCTGAATTGCTCTTGTTGCTTCAGCTGCTGCTTCATTTTCCTTTCATCTTGCAGATTCCTCTGTCTCCATTGAGGCTTTGAATACCATTCCCTCTGGGGTTAATGACAGCATTCATGTGCCTGGTGTGCACAACCTAGCTAAAAAGTCCTTAGCCATTGTGTATCACAGAAGGGGTGCTTCCTTTTTGTGATTCATTCATACCGGCACTTTCACTTTCCCCTGTTCTGAAGTGTTCTCTGTGCTCTGTTTCTGAGGCAGAAGAATGCCATCTTCAGACAGATGTTTATTATTTGGATTTATACAAATGCTAAACACTAGATTGTACAAGGGAAGCTGACTTAGAGGGACTCATCTTGCACATTGTGGGTGTAAAGTGATGCACTTATTATACATTCAAGTAGAAAGTGGTGAGCAGGCTACAGAGTGCACTAATGGAATTTGCTGTTTGATGGGCACCTAGTGATTCATGCCTAGTAGCTATATGGTCAAAGAGGAAGAATGTAGTGCCTTAGTTGCATGCTAAGAATCTAATTCAAATCCATGTCTCCTTGGACTTGCCATTTCTCTGCCCACCCTCTACCCCTCATTTACTCTGTTGTCTAGAGACTTGTAGAATGAACTTGTAAGGGCCTGAGAACTAGTTTACATATTTCCCGTCACCTGGCTTTTACATCTTTCATTACCATGTTTCAGTGTAATGCTCTCACTTTTCTAGCCAACAACAACTTGGTCAAACATCATTTGCAGCTCATCATCAGCAACATACTTTGCTGAACCTGAGCAGTCTCTATGGAACAGCAAAAGGCAAGAGCCACTTCCTTCTGAGGAAGCAGGAATGGGAATTAAATTAGTTTCCCCACATAACAGGACATTTGTATGAACCACTGTGTCAATCCACCATGCAGACTATTGTAATGGATTAATGATATAACAGGACATACATGTGTATATGTAAAATAAGATTTGATTGCAAAATTAAACAGGTAGATACATCAACCTGTGTGTTCAAATCAGATTCTGATTGTACCCTAAACATGCAGGTTCATACAAAGAAAAAATAATCAATTATGCAAATTCTGTAACAATTATCAGTGTAAATAGGATGGTTTGTTTTATATTTATAACCCAATTTCATTATGGGTACACACTTATAAGAAAGCATATACTTAAATAATAAAACAGTATTTTTTTTCTTCAGAAACCAGGAGAGCAAAACAAAAGGTTGTTTACTGAAGCCATTACTAAAAAAGGAAAGAGAAATAATGCACAGCAATAGGATTGAAAAGTAACAGAAATATTAATGGAGAATATATGAATTCATACAGAAAAATATACATAAAATTAAGAACATAAACTCCCTGATTCCTAAGAGTAACTTGTAAATACCCTTTACATACATGAATGCAGAGATTTCCAAGTGTCATTTCAGTGCAGATGGAAAAGAATTCTCCTGCTAGGATTATTGGCAAAGGTACATGAGAGAATTTTGTGTGAGGAAATGAACTAACGAAATTGACAAAAATCAAAAGAGAAATGTATGGGGGGGGGTGGCAATGAGAACACTAGCTGTGAATGTGAAATGGCACCTTGAATGAAGTTCCAATTTGCTCTAGTCTGTGATTTATTGAAACAGTCTCTGAGTACTTGTGGTTTATTTAAACAGGAAAAGTAGTTGCTATGTGCACCAGCCTTGCTACTCAGCAACCTGTGGAGCTACTGAGAGCAGTGTTGAATTTATGAAAACAGAGAATTTACCACTGCGCAATTAGTGGCTTCTGGTGGTAGCAGTGTTTTCTCCAGACCATTCCTAACTCCAGTTCCCCTTTTGGTAAGTTTTATGGCCATCAATCAGATCATGTTATTTGCTGAAGGTCCTGGGACAATGATTTATGGTATTGGGGTGAAAGATTCCTTTGCTTTTCTCCCTAAGAAATCAGATGTACAGTTCCTGAATAGCAGTGTTCTGTTATGTGGGATTTGAAAGAAGAGCTATTGCACTTTTAAAATCCACAGCTATCATTCAATCAGGCTAATAAACTGCATGCATTACTTGACTTGATGTCAGCTCTATGAGCCTAACTGTTGAACAGGCTAGAGATAAGAGTCTTTTCTGAGAAGAGTTAGAGGTGAGAGAGACTAAAGAGTTAGAGGTGAGAGAGACTAATTAAGTGCTTGAGTCTTTGCATGACTGTGCCCCAAGACTCTAGGGGAACAACCATACATGTATTTGGTTGCGGGAGCAGATGTGTGAGCTTCTTTAAAACCTCTTTAATGTGGTGAATCTTTCCATATATGAGCCTTCATAATTTGTATTTCCCTTAGTTCCTTGTGATGGAAACTAATGGGTGTGTCATGACTGTTGGCAGTTAGGGTTCAAACTCAACTTTGCCATGATCCCCAAGCAACGGGCAGTGTGCTATTGTGCTAGCCGCAGAGCAGATGGGAAGGCACTTTGTGACCGAGTCACTGTCTGCTCTCACTGTGAGAAGGAGGTTCCCTGTGTCATCTGTATACTTAGCACATTCTGATAGGCCAGCATCGCTGCGTTGGCTAGCACAATGGGGAAAAGGATGAACTAGACCAGTACTCTGCCCAGGGTAAACTCCCATTTGTCCAACTCCTGCCTACTTGTATGTATGTAAGGACAGGTGAGAGGAATGCAGCAATCTTGTGCATGCTTCTTCTCTCCCTGGAATGCTTCTGAAAATCCCTTTAGTTGTAGGCATGACTGTGCTGGATGGGTTGCAATGTGATCCATGGCTGTCACAGAAGCAACTCAACTGAGGAAATGGGTTTTATCCACAAAAGCTCATGATATAATATATTTGTTAGTCTCTAAGGCGCCATGGGACTGCTCATTGTCGCAGAAGCAGTGAGAGTGGTTTTCTTCAGTGTCGGGTGGAAATGCATTTATTTGTGATAAATTATCCACATAGACATTTTTACAAAATGATAAAAAAAAGAAAAACGTTATTTTACACCTCTTGCCCGCTTGCAGATGTTTTGCTTTGAATGTCTTTGTGACTGAAACGAGCCACACTGGACACAGTACAATGGATGGAAGAGTCTCCATAGTGCTTCCATTGATTCAGTGAGCACTGAATCAGTCCCAAAGTCAAACAAACAGCCTGGATGGGTGATGCAACTGGCACTATGACTATGCTCCTCTGGTTACTCAGTGTAACTGTGGATGGGGGCAGCTCTAGTTTGGCCAGGCCAATGGTTAATCAGTTACCTTGTAAGCATGCTGGTAAGGCAAATGCTTATTGGGTAACTGGTTAACCCTTTATATTCTTATTTTCCAGCCTGATTAACTCAGTCAAAATCTTTCCTCTGAGAGCATTAGGAACTGGTTTTGCTTTAAAATATTTTGGTTTAATCCTATCCTGATTACAAATCCTGAATTTTACACCTTCCAAAGTCCTAAACCTTTCTTTAAAAAATATCTGGGTGAGCATTCAGGACTTCCTAGAGTGCTTCTGTTTTGCTAGAGGCTAATCTGAAAATTTCCTCTCAGTTTAGTTTTGGTTTCTGCAAGCAATCTTTGCCTAACAGATTTTGCCTTTGTTCCTTTGATCACTAGGAATGGTTACTTTTTCTTTCAGCTTTTATATTTTACAGAGACAAGCACAGAACTGCTGGGCTCAGGCCAACTTTGAACTGCTCATATGGAGATTCATTGATCACAGTTGCAGAAGTTCCAGCATCTATTTCCTTTGGTACTGAATGACTGCTTAATTCTACCATGACTTCAAAAGGTCCTACTTTCTCCCCATTTGCATACTACTCTGCTTTGTCTTCCTCCCCTTCCCAGTAAAAAGCCCCCAGCTTCCTTCCTTTTCCTCTGCTCCCTCAAGTAGCATATTTGGGCCTGAGATACTATTTGATGATCATCTATGCATTTTCTGGCTAAGTGTCCAGTCTTGAGGCATTTATGACAGAGTCATTTTAAATTTACAAACTGATGCGAAATGAGCTTCTCCACAGTGGAAACATCTACCAGTCCCCTTCTCTTTACTGAAGACTTAAATTGTCCCTGCCATACTAATCACAAATCTTGTAAACTTTTCATTGCTGCTTTCATTGCCATTGCTAATTCTACTGCAATGGGCCAGGTTAAGTTCCCCTTTGCCAGCAATTGTTTTTGAAGTCTCTCATCATTAAAATCACAAACAAATCTATCCCTCAGCATATCTTCCAGGAGATTCCCAACTCATCAATATTGCATTAATCTTTTTTGCTCTGTCACATATACAGCTATGGTTGCACTATGCCCCCTCATAGTATAGTATAAAATGTGAAATTTTCTAGAATAATTTTTGCCTTTTGTGTATACTGGTCTGGTATGATCTTTTGCGGGTCTTCTAAACTCTTATCTCCTGGTAACAGACTCCTTATGGGGGAGTAAGTTTGACAACAACAGACACTGAGGAAAATTGCTTTCTGTTTCTCCTTACCTAGGCAAAAAAAATAATGGTCAAGTATTTTAATATAATGCTGCCTACCCTCATTTTTTGCATTATTGCCTCAATTTTCCCAAGTTTAATGTTTTTATTTGTTCAGTGTTTAATGTTTTAATGTTTCCTCCTTACCAATTGTGTAATGGTATCATTCTGTGCACAAGAAACCCACTTTACTTATAATACTGCAGGCTGGGAATGTGCTGCATTATTAAACTACCTAACTATCAGATATGGAGAAAACACACTCTCTAAACAGGAAGTGGGAAAAGAGTGGAACATGGATACAGCCTATAATACTCTGAGTAACCTAGTTAACACTCTACTATATGATTGGTTGCCTAAGTCACATGATATTGCATCTACTACCTTATTTGATTTCTGAAGCTTTATAGCGGTAAGCATTTCAGTGTGAAAAGTAAATACATATATGTGAGTGCAAATACTATTGCATAAATATTCCTGTTGGCATGGGGAGAAATTCAGTCCCACATAGACAGCCAGCAAATGGCCTATGCACTACTTCAAAATGGGATTTAATTGGGACTTCAGTGGAATATAGTCCTTGTGAAAGTGTAACAACTGCCATCTTGAATGACACACCAGGGACTGGAAAGACCAGGTGGGTAAAATAATATCTTTTCTTGAGCCAGCTTCTGTTGAGGACAGAGACAAACATTTGAGCTACCCAGAACAGAACAGATTGTTTAGTATAAGTGGTTTGCATATATTCTAAGTGACCATTCAAAGTGGAATGGGACCTCTAGAGTAGAAAGCATGAATCTCTACAGTTTAAGCTAAAGATCTACGGCCTCATTGTCAGACCAGGGACTACTCTTTGTAAAGAACCATAGAACAATGGGCTAGATATGTTTCTCTATACTTTGCCATCCTGTGTTAAAGACTGATGGAAATAAGAGATTGCCAGGTTCACATGTGGGTGAATGAAGCAGTGGCTTTAGTGGCAGAACACGACAGGAAAATTCCTTGTCACTTGAAAAGCTAAAATGAAGAACGGTGCAACTTAGAAATACAAGACATTATTTGGCTGAAATGTAGCTCTATTACATGGGTCTTATTAAATGTAATGCTTTCAGAATCCAAAGCACAAGATGAATTGCATGGTTCTGTAACTCCTAAACACAGTAATACAGAGAGAATGCCATATCTCACCAGAGGCATAACTCTTGCACTGAATGATGCCATTGTATTTCTGAAGTTTGATCTCAAAGGATCTCACCAGCTGGATCTAGCTTCTGCATCTTATCCGTCAATTTTTTTCAACACATTTCGGTCTAAGATAGTATACAAGGCTAAGTTCTGGAATGTTTTCAGCCACAGAAATATTTCAAGATGCTGTGAGGAGCATTATTCATTATGTTTCCAGTATCAACTACACTAATAACATCTTGATATATGGGGGGGAAAAATCACCTGGAACAAGATGTAACTCAAAGTTGTCTTCCAAAGCTTTGTTGTATATATCTCCAGTATGCACAAATAAAAGTATGTCTTAAACAAAGCCATCCTTTAGTTTCGTGGTCATATTTTTTCACTCAAATTAAAGCTGTCTAACTTGAAGAAGATCATAGCAATCTAAACAGTAATAGTTCTCAGAAAGCCAATGAAATTCTGAACTTTTTGGTATGGATACTATTATATACGCACTAATGATTGCTCAGTATTGCATGCTCCTTTCTGGCCACCTACTAAACATGTGCCCACTTCATGTCACAAAACTTTTAATAAAATCAAGTATAGTGTGCAGACTTCAAAAGTTCATCATGGTTTCTAGTGGTATTTCCCATTAAATGTATGTGTAGCATTGCTCAAACTAATAAAATCTGAAAAACTTGTTCAAATATATTAGTAGTATCCACTGTAACAGCTCATGATTGACATAACAAATGGCAGATTTATTTATGGAACCAGCTGCTGTCAATTTCATAAGGCAAGAAACCATTCTCAATAGTAGTGGAGAGTTGATACTCTAAGAACTGTTTTATATGAAAGCCAAAATATGACATCAGTAGAAAATAAGGATGTTGAAAAACTGTGAAGATTCAAAAAAGGGATAATCTTGAAAACTATTTGAGATCTGGAAAATACATCTTACAATAAGAGACTTTAGGAGTTTGATCCATTTAGCTTATCGAGGAGAAAGTAAAAAGGCAATTATGGCAATTGTGATCAAGTTAATTACACATGAAGAAGAAATCTGATATAAGAAGGCTTTCTGCAGTAGAGTAAATGGTGGATTCTTGAAGTCTTTAAATAAAGGTTTGAAGATGTCCATAAGTCAGCCACAGTTTTTGGGTCTATTACAACAAAAGAGGGTGACTGTGGCCTTCAGTGATGAGGAGGTCAGACTAGATGATCATGATCATGATGGTGCCCTTCTGCCCTCAAAGTCTAGGAGTCTTGAATCCAGCAGGCAAAGGTATAACAAGAGCCAATGACTAAGATTAGGCTAGAAATAATCAAACTGGAAATAGTGTGTACATTTTTAGCAGTGAGGCTAACTAAACAGTTTACCAAGCTTTGTGGAAGATTCACCATCACTTGAAGTATTAACCTCAAGATAGGATGTCTTTGGATATGTCTACACAGCAACATTATTTCAAAATAACTAGTGTTATTTCAAAATAACTTAGTCCACGTCTACACAGCAGGCAGTTATTTCAAAATAATGTTGAACTACTGTCAAGCTGGAAGACTTCTTACTCCAGCTCCTGTAACCCTCATTGTACAAGGAGTAAGGGAAGTCAGAGGAGGAGTGCTCTATTTAGAAATAAGTGCTGTGTAGATGCTCCCATTTTCAAAATAAGCTATTTTGAAATAAGCTACACAATTGATGTAGCTCAATTTGCGTAGCTTATTTCAAGTTAAGCCCACTTCCTGAAAGATAGCTTGTCACTTAGGGTATGTCTATACAGCAGGGCTAAAGTTGAATTAAACTACGTGACTTCAGTTATGTAAATAGTGCAGCTGAAGTCGAAATAGCTTAATTTGGCTTTTGGTGCTGTCTATACAGCAGGAAGTCGAACGAAGAGCACTCTTCTTTTGACTTCCCTTACTCCTCATGAAATGAGGGTTACCTTGAGTCAGAGTAAGAAGTCCTCCATCTCAGCATCATTATGAAATAACGCTGCTGTGTAGACGTACCTTTACAGAATTCCTCTCAATCATCACATTCTGTTACATATTACCATTATGGCTGCAAAGGGAGCATGTTCACCAAATCAAGCAAGTGTAAGAAGTTAAATCAAAATCACTTTCCCAATCAGAAAGCAGCTTTAGCAGATCTACAATGCTTCACACGTATGGAATGGGAACAATCAGCACTCAATTTTGATATTTTCCTGAAAGGCACTTGTTCATGCCGCCTGTAAGGGGGTGGTCCCTTGGCATGGGCTCAGATGTGGCCGGGCCAGGCTCCTGGGGTCCCCTCTCTTAGTTTATTCTAGCCCTATCAGTGAGGTACCTCTGGCGTCGGGCAACCAATAGCCCTGTCGGGGTCCCCTTACCAAGTGGGCATTGTGACTACCCTTCGCCCTTGCCCCAGCAGGGCTAACACCCAGGGTCCTCAGTCTGGTCCCTCGTATGGCCGTACGTCTCACTCTACCTGCGGAGTGAGACTTCCCATATCCCTGCCTCCATACCAGCCGGTGCAGGGTAGGGTTTTGCCTGTTGTTCCCCTGCAGAGTAGGGGGACCCGGGCCTGCCCTCACTCACAGGTCCCAGCCCAGGGCCCTAAGGACAGGGTCAGCGCAGTCCCTGCCTAGCTGGTGGGGGATCCTTCCTGCAACTCGCCAGCCCACGGGCTTCAGCAAAGCCCTGCCCTGGGCCACTTCCTACCCCTCCTGTTACCTCGTTCTGGTCTCATCGGGTGTACAAGGTTGCAGAGGGTTCCGAGGCCCCCCAGAACACCGGCACCCCGTCACACCCCCATTCTATCACTCTTGCTCACATTGAATAGTACCTTACTCAGAGAGCAGACTTATTAATTTCATTCTGCCCTCCCCTTTCTACAGTCTTCTGAGCGATTCATGGAAGGAATTGTTCTTGCATTCCCAAGTGTCACAGCAGTAATTGGCCCTTATTCAGGACAAAGGAGGGAAACAACTCTGCACGCTTATAAAATGGTCCTGGACAATCTCACTCAAAAGACATAGAGCCAGTAGAACTAATGGTCAATTGAAGAATGGAGTTTTTTCCCAAATAAACGGCTTTGGGGTTGCCCAGTGTCACTAAAAAGGGAATTTGCCCATAAGCTGTAGTGCCTTGATTCATTACATATGTAACTGTGCTGAATATAATCCCTAAGTTCACAGTATCATTCATATTTATGTTGCTTTCATGCCAATTAAAGTATTTTCAGCTTTAGTGTACTGCATTTGTTTTCTCCCCCTTTTCTGCTTCTTACATTTTTTCCCCTTTGCAAAACAGAAATTACAATACAACATCAGGATTGGAACATGCTAAAATTCCTGTGAGATTCATTGTTCCGGTTTACATCAGAATACATGCTTCCAATATAACTAGCAGGATAATGTAGCAGTTCAAAAATATTTTGTTTGAATTACATTTCTTCACACCATATCAGACTACCTGAAGTGATCCTCTGTCAACAAGTGCTTGTCTGTTTCTTTTCTTACTATGCATGCTATTTCCAGTTTTTGAGAGGCCATTTAAGGAATATAGGAAACATTAGTATGGAAGGAGTCCCAGAAGTTTGTCTAGCCTGTTCTCTCAGAAGTTTAACAAGAACTTCAGCAAATGTGATTGGCCAGGTAGCCTTGAGAATTAAGAGTGACACTTGATATCTGTTGTAAGCACTAACAGTGAAAGCTCTTAGTCCACTCCCAGGACAATTCAAACCTAGAAACAGTTGGAGCCACTGAACTACTCTCTCAGTTGATCTTGTAAACACACTCTTTTCTTTTCTGTCACACGTGTGGTTTCTGTGGTCTTATTTTGTATGTGAAACTGTTAGAACATTTTGAAGTCTAAAGCTCTCTTTTGATATCCAGTTCCTACTGCAAGCATATCTAGTGTACTATTGCTGATCTGATCTGGAGACAGAACTGCAGAGACAATGTAATGTACCAAGGGAAGGTCATATACCAAATATGCACTAGAGAAAGAAACAGATCCACCAATTATGAAAGCAAAATAAGGGGGAGAGGAGAGGTTATATATAGTGTGGTTCATGACTTTGTTTCTTTAGATGTGGCACAGATTATGGAAGGCAATCACATAACCACTTTTGTAAATGGCTCTTCTCTGACCAATACAGACTTTCATCTCCCAGTTATTAAAGGAACTGAATTTCTAGCATGCTCAGGATAACAGGATTATTTTGTACATTTCAGGATTTGCAGGCTGGTAGGATGAAATACCTTATTACATGTTGTGCTGTAACCATTTGAAAATCTATTCTGATATCTCTTATAAAGCTACTGGAACAGTTTTAGTACTCCAACTAACACAGTATCTGCTGACTTTCTTATGAGAGAGGCTAGCTTATTAAAGACCCTGTGACACATTTTGGCAGGCTATCTGTGTTTTCTTTCTCTTCATTGCTGATAACCAAGATAATTAAATAAAAGCTGTTTCTTAGAAATCAGCCTGAAACCCTAGCATGGTTTATTCTGTGGAATGGCTATAAAAATAAAAAAATAAAAGGGATGGAGTCTTGTGCCTTTATTCACATTGGGTGTGTCTAGACTACATGGCTCTGTCGACAGAGCCATGTAGATGAGTTTACTCGGCAAAGGGAAATGAAGTGGCTATTTAAATAATCGCCGCTTCATTTACATCAAAATGGCCACCGTGCTGTGCCAATCAGCTGATTGTCGGCACAGCACGGTAGTCTAAACGGGGATCTGCTGACCCCAGAACCCTTTGTCGGCAGATCCTTTATGCCTTGTGAAACGAGGCTTACAGGATCTGATGACAAAGGGTTCTGGGGTCGGCAGATCCCCGTCTAGACTACTGCGCTGTGGTGACAATCAGCTGATCGGCACAGCACGGTGGCCATTTTGATGTAAATGAAGCGGCGATTATTTAAATCGCCGCTTCATTTCCCTTTGCCGAGTAAACTCATCTACATGGCTCCGTTGATGGAGCCATGTAGTCTAGACACACCCATTGAGTAACACTTCAGAGTATTACCATTAAAATCAATGGGGATATCTGTGGACTTATTCTCCTCAGCACGAATAAAGGTATCAGAATCTGGCCCTTTCACAAAGTCTGCGATTATTTTATAAGTAAGTGTCATAGCTTTGATGCTGGCAGGGCAGAAGCCAGCTCTTGTCCTGTCTGCAGACTTTAGCTAAGAATTGATAAACTTACAGCTGGAGACCCGACAACCTATATGTTAGTTTTGCTAAATAGGTATTAGTCTTATAAGAATGTATTTCTTGTTTAGACTCTCTAAAATATTTGTAAATTGTTGCATGCATTAATCTTACTTGCAATGTCTGTATTCCATGCTCTAAGAAAATCTGTACATTTTGCCTTATACTTTTGAAAATGTTTGCTCCGAACTTGTGAACTCAGACATAGGAATCATCTCTCCCCAACCCATCCAGAAAGACTATCAAAATCAGATGGAGCCAAAAAGGATTATCACAATACAAAGATTGGTTAATGGGCCTATTGCACCTGGGAAATGCTATGTGTAAGAAAGCTCATGCAGTGGTTTGGAGGCTGAATAAAGGAAATAAAACAAAGTTACAGGAAAATTTTCCATCTCATCTGTCTAATTCAGAAGGGCCAGATATTCTAAACTGAAGCCAGAGGTCCCCAGGGGCTGCCTCTGGGGTCTGGCCTGAATTTTGAATTGAAAGATCAACTCTGCCAGTTTTAGGATTTAGATGGTAATTCATTGGTGTGTGTATGTTTTCTTCCTGTAACCTGCAAGTGATTCTCTTCTTTCTTGTACTTACTTACTGAAACTTTAGCTAGTTCATTATAGTATTGGCTACAGGCATTGTCTTGGGCATAATATCTAGGGTACCACTTGACTCTTGGAGGTAAGTGACTGGTCTCTTGGGTCTGGAAGCAACCTGAATGTGGTGCAATTTTTGGTGTCAGTGACCATTTCTCACTAAGTCCAGGTCACATTTGTTACTGGCTTGGTGAAATCTAACCACTGAACCAATTTGGGGTGTCTTCACCTTTTTTGTCAGTCTGCTCTGAGATAGGCAATCATGGTTGTGAACCACTCCAGCCAGCCTGACATGAGCTCCACATCAGTTAACAGATGGAATGACCTGATTTAGCCAGCCTAATACCTCTGCATGTGTTCATCAACATTTAGGTCTCAAGTCTGAAAGCTGTTGGGCACCTATGGACTTCAACTGGGCTTCAAAAGCACTTACATGACTATGAGCCTCTCATATAGGTCTGATCCAAAGCCCTTTAAAGTCAAGGGGAACTTAGATGAACTTTAGATCAGGTCTGTAATCAAATTTGTTGAAGCTGAATGGGGATAGGCTTAGATCAGTGAGATAGCCTCTGATAAGTGCTCCCTATTGGGCAAATAGTTCAAAAATCAGAACGCAAATCAAAGTAAAACCATGAGATTATTTGCAATAGTCTACAACTTCTTCTGTCTCAGTTGCATGTATACAAGCAGGAGCTTTATGGGAAAGCTCTTTGGAATGGATATGCCTGTGCTGTTCTTCCCATTTTAAATCATTCCCCAATAAAAACCAGTTGTGTGGGGATCATTCAGCATATGATATTTTACATGCTTCAGTTTGAGCGTCTCACCCAGAAAGCATTATCCACTGATTGCTACTGGCTCATTGGTCATTGCTATGCATTCCAACCAGTTACAAACAGGTAATAACAAAACTTCTTTTTAAACCTGAAAGGAAAGTGGGCCATTTTTGTGTAATAAGTTCTAGCAATGCAGCACATATGGTACCGGAGTCATGAAAAGTCAACTCCTGGAACTATGGATTTACTAAGAACTGCACCTTCTATTTCAGCATCTTATTTGCCAGTAACCATCATTCCTGAGAACCACCTCAGAATTCTTCATATTTTCTGATATGTATGCAACCCTTAAAGCCTGCTTTCTGTCTTACTAATGATTCTGAACACTAAGGATTCACATGTGAAAGAAACAGCTCGTGAAAACATTTTGCAGATGCAGAGTATATCTTTTGACCTTCAGCGTCCTCTGCCACCTCCTTATATAGCATAAGCTTTATGTTTTACTTAGCACAATATATTCTTGCTGGCAATTCTGATTCCAACACAGTGGAAAGGAAAGAATCTCTTCTCTTATTTTACCTTTGTAACTTTTCACTCATCTTAAACAGTAGATTGGAATATTAATGACAGCAGATGTAGCCTAATCACAAAATGAAAGCTTCAGTTTACATGGAAACATACTGATAATTTACAATATTGGGAATAGAAAAAGAATATGATACTTTAATGGGATGCTATAATACAAGTATATTACTACCCCATTTCTTGTAATATGGCTGCAACATATGGAGAGCACTAAAATAAAATCTGAGCGACAGGGAGAGAAAATACTTTAGATTTTATTAGCCCTCTAAAGTGAAGCTGTTACCTTTCTGCATAGAAAACTGAAATGTGTTGTTACACAATTAGAATTTTAAAATATATTGCAGCTTTCAGAATTTAGAGATTGTACATTTCCCCAGACAAACTGCTGGAAATCTCTGATAGCAGTGTCTAGTTCTTCAGAACTTCCTCTTGAGTTTGCTCCAGGTTCTAAACTACAAGATATAGTCTGAGAATCTTCAGCTTGCTATTAATCAAATTCACTGGATTTTTATTAATAATACAGGACGTTGCCACTATAAGTCACCCCGGTATACATCCGTTCCACACTAAAGTCATTGACATTTGTAGGAACTGATACATTATAAGTCCTCCCATTCCCCACTACAAGTCATGCGAAACACTCCCCCAATTTGCTTAAATGGAAGTCAGCTGTAGGAAAAAAATTCCCCGGTTTAAGTTGTTTCACTATAAGTCCAATTTTTTTTGAACATATCTTGGACTTATAGCGAGGACGGCCTGTAATCATAATTATTATTTGTACTGCACCAATAGTATGCTTGTGAATTGACTTTAGCAGTGCCAAGATTTCACCCAATGCTCCTACCCCAAAGATCTTGAATTCTAATTAGATAACACATTGATGAAAGATAAAGAAAAAAAAAGGATTTAACAAAAATCAATGTGGTTGAACATGTCTTGTTTGGTGTGTGATTTTTGTTTAGCTATTTCAATTGAATTTTCAGTGAGTACAGTGGTATACTGGAATGGTGCTTTGGAAGAAGTGGACTTTGAAGTGGTAATTGCTCCTAAAACATGGACCAGATTGCTGAGTGGGATGCTTGCTTGCTTGCTTTTTTCCTCCACTCATCATGCCATGACTTGCACTCTCTCAATTACACCCGTGTAAGTCTAAAGTTATGCTGTTGATGCCAGTTAAGTTATTCTAAATTTTAGCAGTATAAGTGGGACAGAATATGGCCCAAAGCACCTGGCGGTTGGTGAACCCTGGAAGATAGACAATTCCTGGACAGATTATCTTAAGGGGTTTTTCCGTCCTTTCAAGATCCTACATGAGATGAAGCTTCTGTAAATACTCTTCCTACAATTTGAAATGAAGAATAATTTGTATTTCATTGATACGAGAATCAGTTTGTAGGCATCTAAGAGATTAAGCAGAATTTATACATAGGTTTCCACAGCATAGAATCCACAGAGATCATACATCTGCCTTCTTTGAGCAGTTGAACTACCAGGAAACTATACTGGGCTATAGACACATTTTTGCAAGTTTCCATGGTTGCTTCCTTCAGAAATGTGCCCTGAAACAGAGACACAATTATAATTTTACTTTCATCCCCTACCCCACAGTCCTCATTCAGACAGAAATATACCTTATCGTGTTGAAAGTTAATTTTATTTGAAGATTTTTTAAAGGATTCCAGATCAGGATGCCTCCTTCTCTCTTGTAGCAGTTCATCTTTCCTAGATGAGAATGTCTCTCTTATTTCTTAAGGTGACACTGTGTCCATTAATATGCTAGGTGCAAGAGGACACTCGTGCCAAACAAAGCTAGACCTTCAGCTGATGTAAATCATCATAGCTGGAAGTCAATGGAGCTGTATTGATTAGCACCTGCTCAATCTCTTGCCCACAAAGCTTAGAAAGCTAGTCTTCAGAATCTGCTCTGGAAGATGATTCCAAAACAGAACTATACATTTTATTCTAAGACTTAATAGCTATTGACATCTGTATGCATTGCACTTTACTACCAGCACATCGGTATCCTGTTGCTATCTGCTGTACTCATTTGTTTCATTAGGGCTTTAATTCCTTCACACATGAAACATTTCTATATCAAGCTATTTATTTACATTTAATGGATAAAAAAATGTTTCATCCTTCTTGGCACTACTCCTCAGGAAGAGATTTGTGTAAAATGGCAGAAAAAGTCCATTTTCTTAAAAGTGCTGCTGGTCCACAGGTTGAAATCCAGCTCTCATAAGTAGTAATGTAAATTTGTCTTCATGTTTTGTGGCTTAAGTGAAATGAGTCAAGTTGTGTCTGAGACACAAAGGAGTCCATATCACAGAGAAAGCACAACCACCAACCACTTTTTGGACAGTCTCAGGAGAAAGGACAAAAATTGAATGCCCATGAAGATTGAATTATACTCTCATGTCACAGGTAGCCCCTCCACATGAGGATTCGTTTACATTGCTAGGCCAGTGTGGGAGAAATTGTTGCACTGCCTTCCATGACAGTGCAGTTCTATGAAGAAACAAAAGACTTGGCTCGCCAGGCTGCCAATCAAAAGAATTAAATTCTTACACAAAATTAAAAATGGTACTGGCATTTTACTAGCAACCGTTTGCACACATCACTTCTCCAGTATGAATCATTAATTGTTGCACTCTATATATCTGGGTTACACTGTAGGCTACAAGTAGAGGCAGGCAGTGAGAGTTAGCTGCATAATTAGCAGGTAGTATTGATAGGGTGGGACATATAGTAGTGCTATGTCTTGATCATCTCATTACTTCAATTGTGATAAACAGGTGGATGGTGGATAAATCAGTGAAATTATATGAAACTAAATATACATACCATACAAATTTACAGGACACATAATTGATCCATGGTTAAAATAGCATCAGGGACATTTTAAGACTTAAGTCACAGACAGTCAAAATCTCTAGGAACAATCTGGGGTTAAAAGGAATGAAATACATGGTTGTATAAACCCTGAGTGATTGGCTTATGTAGCAATGTAAGCGGGCTGGGGAGTTTAAATTCACCTTTCCACTTAAAACCAGTGTTAGGCTCCAAAATAGACCCTCCCTTTCCAGTCTATGGGCTACAATAGTGGCCACTTCACCCCACTTACCCTGCAGCCAATACATCTACCTAAATATTGATCTGATGGTCCCTCCTCTGGTCAGCACAGACTCTCTTTGAAGCACCCAGACCATGTGCAGAGCTCCTGGAAAAGTGGCTACTGTGCACATAGCTCCCCTGTATGACCTCCAACTTGGGGCTTAAATACTGAGTGTGGTTTATGGCCACAGCACTGGTTCATTTCATCCTTCATGCATAGTACTGACTGGAAAAACTACTGCATATGTAGTAGGAAGAGAACAAAAGAATAAATTGGTAAATTGAACAAAAACTTAAAATATTTGGAAAGCAAATGATGAACCTCTAGCTCTAGTGAAATATTCAGGGAACTGATGGAAATAAAGTATAAATTAAAGTCACAACAGGCCAACTAGAGTTCTTGTTTCAGTCATCTGACTCTACTTTTATTGAGATGCTCATCACTGCAGTATGTTCCATGTGGTGGAAGAGGTTCTTGCTCATATTGGAAAAAAACCTGTGGCATGATATTGAAATGACATCTACAAATAAAATAGATTAGTATCGCTGAGCAGTTTAGACACAATAAAATATTGCTGTCAGTTATGTGGCAAATTGGAGGCATAAGGTGCTATAGCACATTTACATTTACAACAGCTGGTGCAAATAAGAGGCTTCTTTTGCCTATAAGGCCTTATTCTCATCTATCCTCAATGCAGTTACTTCCTGAGTTACATCAGTATAAGTGAGAGAAAAATCAGGCTCACAGAAAAGATACCAAAGATAAGAACAGACAATTATCTCAACGAATGGCTTGTATGACTACTTGAAGAAAAGCAAAGGCACCTTTAGAGCTACCTTGGACATACTGTATGGTACTAGAATGGTCACCGCTATAAGGCCAATATTTACCAACATTTGTCAAATGGGAGAACATGTTTAGCATACTTCTCCACTATTCCAATTACAAAAGAAAGCTGATATCCCTGATATCACTATGTGGTAACTGATGACTTTCTAATGGCAATTAGTGAATTAGTGAATAGTTTTTGATTCTTCACATGGGTAGGAGAAATATTCAGGGTAGACCAATAAAATAGTAAAAAAAGTCTATGCTGAATAATAATTAGGGCTGGTCAAAAACTTGAGCTAGTTTTCAATTGCATGATTTTTCCCCTCAACATATTGCATTTGATGAAAAATGTGAATGAAAATTGTATCCCATATGTATTAGCTCTAACCATAATGTTCCTTCTTTTATAAAGCATGTGTAAAATTATGTTTCATAATAAAATAATAGCATAAGTATGGATGAATTTACCATTTAGAAAAGCCTAGATGATGGTGATTTATAAAAATACAATAATGAAAGTAATTAGCAAAAGCTCTAATTACAATAAAAATGGAGCTGCTAAGAGTTTCAGGAGAAGTAAACCTGATTCACTAATAATTCCCACACTCTGATTCAATCTTAAAGTGTGGTCTTTGATAGTTAAAACAATCCCACAGAATAAATAGAATCTCTCACTGGAAGAGATGGACTTGATTGTAGATATTTTAATGAGGAGTTCATGCTTTTATACTAGAGATAATAATCCCCTTTCATGGGTGAGACATCTTTTATTTAATCATGAAAGCAATACTTGAGTAATACATTTGTTCACATTTAGTAATGAGATCTGAATGCAATACAGCTTTGTCACAATCTGAGCTGAGTTTGGATTCACAATTGGAATGTCACACTGGGGATGGGTGATTTGACATTGACAAGTGATTTCTTGGCTTTTAACAATAGGCCTTCTCAACATGACAGGTCCATCACACTATGAGTCAATTGTGCTCTATTTTATTGTATGTCTTACACAGCTAGACATACATACAATAAAATATTGTATAGGGGCAAAGATGGAAGGAACAATGTTTTTCCTTAGAAGCTAATAACCTTTTCTTTTCCCCATTCCTCCTCTGTGAATTTGGTTAATTTACTACCTCAAATTAGCAGATTTATGAGGGACCTAAAATAGTTTACCAGTTGTGTAGCTATATGTATATTTACAATTCTATAAGAATAATAAATGGCCTAATATTAATTATTATTTTAATGACCATGAAAATTGTCCTAAGCAATTAACAAAGGCCTGATCCCTAGCCTCGGTTTGCCAGAAGCTGGGAATGGACAACAGGGGTTGATCGCTTGTTCTGCTCATCCCCTCTGAAGCAGCTGGCATTGGCCATTATTAGAAGACACGATCCTGGGCTAGTGGATCTTTGGTCTGACCCAGTAGAGCTGTTATTATGTTCTTATCATCTGAATCCCAGTGAAGCCAATCAATTCAGTAGGCCCTGGGTCAGTCCCATAAAACATGGTCTGCTGCACCTTGTTAGTCCAGTTGAGGGTGGTGTGCACTTCATTTAGACAGCTGGTGCGACTGATAAATACTGTACTGTGAATTTGCAATGGAAACGAACTCCTTTCACTTTTTGGCTTACTTAGGGTTTCACAGGTCAAGAACCATTGTGCCACTGACCCCAGCATTCTCAACCCTCTCAGTCTACTCATGGGGCAGGACTTATCAGAAGTCAAGATCAATTGTGTAGTCAGGTTCTTTATAACTTAAAATCCTGAGAAGTAGGGAATTTTTTGAACATTTTAGGACTGGAATCATAATAATAAAGTGAGTTTGATTGGGGTTTGAATTCCCCTCATGCTATTTTGGAAATATTTCTCTACTATACTCTTTAAGATATTGGGCCAAATCCACGATGGAACTGAGAACAGTTCTCATTTACAAAAAAAATCCACACAGCTAATCATAATGTAATGAAGTATGTGAATGGCAGGGGATTTGACAGCTTCTGTGGGCCCCCAGGCAAGGTGTGTGTAGGAGCTGGCTCTGTGCCATTGAAAGGGTGAGGTGCTGGGTGGAAGGGGTGGGGCTGGGGCAGCTGGCCTTCAGTGCTTCCCGGACCGTGGTGCTGCCGGCACCCAGCCCTCAGAGTCAGACGGAGTGCATGGAGCGGTGCTTCAGTGGTGTTTTAAAGGGCCTGGTGTTGTCCAGGAGCCCCAGGCCTCTTTGAATCACCAGGCTCTGGGGCAACTGCTCCCTTCACACACACCCCATCAGTGGACTTGGTAAATGGTATAGCGAAAGTCGATCAGCAACTTGCTATTTACCCTTTCTCAAAATACAAGAACGAAGGAACACCCACCGACAACGAAGAGCAGTAAAATTTAAATGAAAACTTTTTTCTCCACATAACATGCTATTATCTATTGCCATACATTATTACTAAGGGCAAGAGCTTAGCAGAATTCAGTCAATTGGAGACATGTGGCTAATGGAAACATCCAGAGTTGCAATATTAATAATTAAACAAGCAAATTTAAAAGTTTTGATAAAGATACTAATGTTCATGTTTCAGGGCATAAGTCAACCTCCAACTTTTTTTGTAGGGCTTGGAAGAAATGTTCCCTCTGAGAAGATACTCCACAACTCCCTGCTGCAGAATCTGGAGGTAGCCACTATTAGGCTATGTCTACACTGCTTTTTTTCCTAAAGAGGCTTTTCCAAAATTTGGCCCATCTACACGGGGCCAAATTTCAGAAAAAACTGCTCTTTCGGAACATCCCTTATTCTTCTCACCGAGAGGAATGCAGGGATATGGAAAGAACACATCCGCTTTTTCGGAAACTGTTCCAAAAAAGCAGACATGTTCCTTGGACGTGGCAGAGCTTTTCTGGTATCCTGGAAAAGCTCTGCAGTCTAGACATAGCATTAGAGATAGGTTTTTGGACTAGATAGATCACTGGTCTGACCAGGTATTTGTGTATGCTCCCCACATAGCTAAAAGGCTGTGCATTGCTTAATGTATATAGTGGGGGTCACATTTTTTTCACATTCTATTCTGAATCCCATTCCAATTCAAAGTTTTCTCCTCATCCTCACTGGTATATTGGAATCTTCATATTGCTTCAGCAGTGCAGATAACTCATACAACATTCAAGATCTAAAGGATTCAACAAAGGGAAACTGGTTAGCGTAATTGATTGGTCTCTTGCCGACTTTCCTGTGTTTAATACCTACATAATTCACAGACTCAGGAATGATACTATCTATTGACTTTGATTCTTATCTGCTTTGTTTTATCTACCTAATCTTCAGATACTTACTGATTTCCTCTAGCTCCCTGTCTCCCACCCCCCTTCTTTTTTTCCCCCTCCCCCATCCCCTTCCCCTCTCCTATTTATTTTGGGTGTGCACATCCTAAACTCATAACTCTGGTCATCTGAAGAAGTGGGCTATGCCCACGAAAGCTCATGATACCATCTACATGTTTTGTTAGTTTTGTTAGTCTATTAAGTGCTACCAGACCATTTGCTGTTTTATAATTCACAGAGTCAGGATTCTACTTGCTACTTATTAGTTGACTTTAATATAATAATGTATTTAAATTTTATAGTTGATAAATTAAGTCTCAAGTTTCACAAGTTTGCTTTTGGGGATGATTTGTTTGCAGAGTAATACAACAATAACAAGAATATGACAACATTTAGAAATAATCTTTCTCAGTGGAAGTACGAGGTTTATTAACAGTCAGCATACCAATATGCCTTCAACACTGTACACAATATGAATGCAACACTTGTAAAATCTACTGAGAGTCCAAGCATGCATTATTGCATTTGAAATTAGAAACTTCTCTGCTATGCATGTCATATTATTGAAGGCAGTGGGAAGACATGAGACAATTCTTTCTTTGTTAGCTCATAATTGCTTCTTTCCAGATAAAAAATAGTAATGTAATTGCATGTTTTCTTCATAGTGTTGTCATGGGATACAACAAAAGGTGACCTTTGGCATTGACTAAATATGAGAAAATTTCTCACAATCCTTCAGTTATATTTATAATACTTAGAATCATTAACTGTTCATTCTGTAAGTGAAAAAAATGTGTCACATGGGCTCTCTGTACCACATGCTGATGGTTTTGCATAAACATCTTCTGCTCTACAGTAATGAGTAAATTATGTGATCTGTCTGCAATGCTTCTGTCTGAAATGTGAGCAACACTGAAGTCTCAGTCCTAACTAATCAAAGCCCTTTTTTGGGTTTTATTGTTCCTTTATTAGGGCCCAATTCAATTTCCCTTAATTTGAATGGAAAGATTCTTATTGTCTTCAAAAGAAGTTAGATTGGGCTCTTAGGGAGATTATTGCAAGTAAAATTATGATTATTGAGTAAGTGCTGGCAGTGTGCTTGATGCAGCGCAATGTAAACTTTGCCCTAAAGAGTTAGCAGTCTAACAAAAGTGTATGGTCACAAATGTGTGTATGGCGGTCATGATCATCCTGCCCTTCCCATCTTGGTCAGTGGAAGGATTCCTAGCCAAATCCCAGCTAGATGGGAGGCAAATCCTGGCATGGAAAAGTTGAGAACCACTTGTCTGACAGGCAGATCCACAAAGACAGGATTGCACTAGGGAATCAGTGAAGGAAGAACTTCGGTGTGTAGTTTTATTTAATTTTTATTTGTGGTGTTTCCAGACACACTTGTCAGAGCCTGTAATGTAGGGATTCAATGGAAGTTTCTGAGATTTCCAGTGATAGAATCAACATTTGATCACCACTCAAGGATGTGCATCTTCTTTTATTTACAGTGTACACCAGTCCTGGAAAAGATGTGGTCACAAATAGCATGCAGATATTCTACTTTTCCAGGGATCTCAGCCGAAACACAAATGCCTGGCTGCCAAATACTAACTCTGCGTCAGGAACTGACTCTAGCTAAAAAGACTAAAGCAAAGAATAAGAGACGAAACAGTTCAAATTGCACTGAAACAAAATGAATGTAAACTTACTTGTAAAGGGATTAAATGTTGGTTGTAGCTGGAAGATCAACCAACAAAGAAGTATTGGTTAAGGGAGGGAATTATTCTCTTGTTTCTTTCTTTCTTACATCTTTTTTCTACCATTTAACTACACTGAATGTATTCCTTCACTGAATACCAAATCTATGTCATTTAGGCTACCTTAACATTTATACTCACAGCTAAATCCTTAACTATAGTGAACATGCAACACTGCTGACGGACTGGGAGGAAGATGATTTTTCTATTCTGCTGACTTTGGGGCTGGCTGGCCCTGAAGTAATTTAGAGCTGCCCAAGTAAAGGAGGACTTCTCTAAGTTATGCCATCTGTGGCAGTCCCACACTTCTTCCTGCCTGTGTTGAGCTGTAGGGTATGTCTATACTACCTGCCAAATCAATGGACAGTGATCAGTCCAGCGGGGATCAATATATTGAGTCCAGTATAGACTGAAGAAATCGACTGTCCATTGCTCTTATGTTGACACTGGTACTCCACCAGAATGAGAAGGGAGAGGGCAGTCAATGGGAGAGCATTTTTTGCAACACACCACAGGGAAGACAGCTGAAGTTGCAAAAATCAGGTCAATCTCCCCTCATAGAGTAGACCAACCACAGAAATGGTTAGATAGTTATATTGCCCTTTTAGGGGACTCTTCTGGTGTCTTTGCCCTGCAAGTATATAATTTAACCCATGGATACATATCATAGCAATGTCTGGTCTAGAACATTCAGAGAAAGAAATTTTTTGTTGCCATTCACTATCTTCCTCTGCCCCCACTTATTTCCTTTCCTTTCCTCTTTCTCTCTTTATGCTGGAAGCCACTCCCCAAACCTCAGGGAACACTATTGCTCAACAGAGTTGCACCATACAGTGGACATAGTGCTCTCATCAAACCAGATGTTTGTATACTGTGCTCTTGTGAGGTTTCTTTCAGTAATTACTGCTGGTTAGTTAAACATAGCACGGTGCACGCTGCTGCTTAGTGGGTCATGGGTTTTTTTCTTTTTTTCCACAGCTTGAACATACAATAAGGTATTGTTTCCAGGAAATGACAGGAAACTAAAAAGCTATTATCATAATAAACACAAAATTACAGCCTGTTCATCACATCCACCATATAGCTAATCATTTCTGCTTATAAATACTTTCCTACCTTCATGCAGAATTGAAAATAAGTGGCTAAGGCCAATGCTAAGAATTACACAACTCATTAACTGAAAATCCATGTAATTTTATTTTCTGTGGTGCTTACATCTCCAAGTGAGTTGTGTACATTTGAGTTCCTATCCTGAAGTTCATGAAGATGCATCAATATATGCTAGCAAAGAATCTTTCTCTAATTGTGTATATATACAACACCTCCAATAGAGAGTATCCTCCAAACCTGCAGCCCCGAGGAAGGCTACAAAATTCCTTTAGACTGTATGCCATTGTGCCCTTTATGTTTATACCAACATTATCTATTTATATTAATATTTTTTTATTTAAAAAATTGAATATAATCAGCAGTTTTAAAACCTCCAGCAAATACACATATTATAAATTAACTGAGTTAGATCTTTGGCCACATGCATGCTCCAGGCCCCCACTGGTGTAAAAGGTAAGCTATGAGTGCCTCCAGTGTGTGTGGCCAGAATACACTGTGCTAGAATGATCTTGGACCAGGGGAAAGGACCTGACCAGGGAAAGCACTCTAACTTCCAGCGGGCATAAGTTAGAGCATTCATGAAGCTACTGGACATGTTGGAATACAAAGCAGAATACAAAGTAGAAGAACCTGATTCAAATCTTTGAATCATGAATGCCCCATGTAACACTTTCAAAACTGATATAGATAGAAAGAACGTTAGACCTGTAAGATTGAGGCTCCAATAGAAACAGCATGAGAGCTCAAATCCGAAAATAACCAAAGTCGCTGTTCAACAAAAGCAATATGAGATTTCTTGGAATTGCTCCTGGAAGTAAAATTTGAGTCACCATTTCCCACAGTGTATTAAGCACCGAGCAAACATGAAATATCTTTAAGGGCTGCTTCTGAGGTTCAAGTCCAAGAGATTTTGCTGAGGGTAATTAGTGCCAGTCAGCTCCTTAGCTGATGTATATTGGCATAACAACATAAACTTCAAAACAACTGCTGGGCATTAGGTCCTGTCTTTGTACCTTCCAAAGAGAGAAGCTAGGACCCTGGTTCCCCATTCATTCACAGTTATATAAATCAGGAGTAACTGCAATAAATTGAACTACATTGCATTAACACTGCTGTAAAGGTATGTCTACACTACAGCATTATTTCGAAATATCTTATTTCAAAATAGTTAATTCAAAATAAGTTATTTCGAAATAACACGTCTACACACAAAATGCATTTCGAAATAGCATTTTGCTGTTTCGAAATAGCACGTCCACACTGATTGGACGCTGAATCACATTTAAGGGCAGCTGAAACCGGTTCCAGCAGGGCATCAGGTCAGGAGTTGCATTGTGTTTCTGCTGTCTGAGGCTATCTGAGACTTGTGCTTAAAGGGACCCCCCTGGACAACCGGTTCTCAGCTTTCCCTGCTTGCTTGCCTACCTTGCTGAGGGACAGCAAAGCATTTTTCTCTCTGCCTGCTTTGGTTGCCCTGACTTGGGACACCACAGCACTTGGCACCATGGAACCAGAGCCACCCCCAGGCACTCTGGTGCTCATTTTGGATGTGTTGCTGCAAGCCTGGCTGCAATTGCTGGAGACTGCCTGGCAGCATCTGCTGCAGCCCAACCCCCAGGCCCTCTTCCGGACCCTCCTGGGGGATGAGGAGGAGCAGCAGCAGTGCCCAGACGCCAGAGTGCCCCACCGCATCTGGCGTCTGGACACCAGCAGCGACTGGTGGGACCACATTGTCCTGGAGCACTAGAGAGACCAACAATGGACCCAGAACTTCAGGCTGAAGAAGGACACCTTCCTTGAGCTTGGTGAGTGGCTTGCCCCTGCTCTGCTGTGACGGGACACACACACGAGGCCCGCCATTCCCCTCCACAAGCGTGTGCCCATCGCCCTCTGGAAGCTCTCCACACCGGATAGCTACCGATCCGTGGTGAACCAGTTCAGCGTGGGGAGATCCACCGTCGGAGCAGTGCTCATGTAGGTATGGCAGTCTCTGGCCACTGTGCTGGGGGGGGGGGTGGGGTTCAAGGAGGGGATGGGCTGCCCTAGGGAAAAGGGGGGGAGGTGGTGAAAGTCCTCTCCCCAGGAGGGTTTGGTTTGTCCCAGCCACACTACGGACTGCCCGCAGTGGCCAGAATTGCAGGGGGGGGTTGCTCCTGTGAGTGAAGGCGTGGGGCAGTGGCGGGGAAGGAGCACTCCAGCCACTCTGGCACCCCAGTGACTCTCAGTGGTTTTGTGTGTCCCTCTGCAGGTGGTCAAGGCCATCAATAGAGTGCTGCTCGGCAGAGTCATCCGCTTCACCAACTGGGATGTGGTGATCGAGGGGTTTGGTGCCCTGGGCTTCCCCAACTGCGGGGGGGCAATCGATGGGACACACATCCCCATCTGTGCCCCACCACCAGGCCTCCCTCTTCATCAACTGGAAGGGATACTTCTCAGTCATCCTGCAAGCTGTGTCTGACCACCGGGGCCAGTTTGTGGACATCAGCGTGGGCTGGTCCGGCAAAGCACACAACAAGCGTGTGTACCGCAACTCCTCCGTGTGCCAGAGGCTGCACGCCCGGACTTTCTTCCCCAACCGCCACATCAGGGTCGGGGATGTGGACATGCCCGTGTGCCTGGTGGGGGATGCAGCCTACCCACTACAACCCTGGCTGATGAAGCCCTACATGGGACACCTCAACCCCTCCCGACAGGCCTTTAATGCCAAGCTTGGCAGGGCCCTCATCGTGGTGGAGGGGGTGTTCGGCCGGTTGAAGGCCCGTTTTAGATGCCTCCTCACCCGCCTGGGCTTCTCCGAGAGGAATATTCCGCACGTGGTGGCAGCGTGTTGTGTGCTGCATAATTTGTGCGAGAGGAAGGGGAAAGGCTTTCCTGCCAGCCTGGATGGCAGAGGCCAACCACTTGGCTGGCCTTTATGCGCAGCCCCACATGGCTACCAGCTGGGAGGCCCGTTGCGGGGGCCGTCCGTATCCGGAAGGCCCTGTGGGAGAGCTTCCTCCCGGAGGAGGACTGAAGTCTCCCTGGCATGCCCCACTGGGGCCTTGTGCCTTATTCCATCCTCACATCCTTCCACTTTCCCCTCCCTAATCCCCCTTCCTGATGTAAAATAAAAACACGTGTGTTGCCAAAAACAAACTCTCTTTATTGACCATAACTGGGGTGAAGGGGGAATGAGGGTGGGAAAGGGAAGGGGGAAACCTGGGAGGAGGGAGCTTGAAGGGGGAGGCAAGGGAAGGAAGGGGGAGGAGAAACTCAGGGTTGGGGGTGTTGCTGGTCTACCTGTCTCCCAGCACTGTGGGTGCAGGGGCCTTGGTGTCCCCAAAGGGGGGGAGCGGGTATGGAGGGTGCGACAGCTGGGGGGGCGAGGAAGAAGCAGGAGGGGGAGCAGGAGTGGGAGGAGGAACGATAGCTGGGGCGGCTGCAGGGGCTGGAGTGGCTGCAGGTCTTCCTGCACCCAGTGCTCCTGGCAGCAGACCTGCCTTCGCAGGAGCTCCAGGTGCTGCCGCTGGTACTCCTCCTGGTTCTGGGTCGACCTGCTGAGGGCCCGGGTGCGGGAGGATGTCCTGGACGGGGTGATGCACCCTGCACTCACAGCTGGTGTGGCTGTGGAGAAACACAAGAAGTGGTCAGTTCTCCCTGGGGACACAGTGGGTGAAGCCCAGACCACCTCTGCAAGGCAAGGGCAGCAGGTCTCCTCACCATCATGTCCTGCTATCCCCCGGAGTGTGAGCTGGCCCCTGTGCTGTATATAGTGTGGGTGTGGGGGGAGGAAGGGGAGATGTGCCCTGCCTCTGCATAGAGGGGGCTTATGGAGGGAGGGCATTGTGCAGTGTCCCTCCCCGGGGTCAGGAGCATGTCATGTGCCTTCATACATACATGCATGTGGGTAACAGGCCAGGGCCCCTGCGTGGCAGCCAGCCGGGACCACATGCCCAGGTTGGCACGGCACATGCACAGGTTGCTGCATGCTCAGCAAAGCCCACACGCATGGTCCCTGGTCTCCCTTTCTCCTCCCCTCTGCCCGCATAAGAGGACATGGCACTCACATGTCGAGACCTCCCTGGCCTCGGATGACACCGGCGACAGGCTTGCTGGGATGGCTCAGGGGTCCTGGGTGCGGGGCACGCTCCCTCCAGCCTCCTGAGGCTCCTGGCCATCATCTTCCTCCTCCTCCTCCTCCTCCTCCTTGGTGTCATGGGCAGGGCCCTCTGCCCCAGGGTCAATGACCACCTGGGGGGCATGGACTGTCCGACCCCCCAGGATGCGGTCCAGGGCATTGTAATAGGGGCAGGGGTCTAGGTCAGCCCCTGGTTGGGAGCTGCCCCTGAGGCCCTGGCATAGGCCTGTTGCAGCTCTTTTATTTTCATGCGCACCTGCTCCTGGGTGCGCATGTGGCCTTTGGTGGCCAGGATGTCAGCCATCCGCATGTAGATGGCCGCGTTCCTGTGTCTAGTGCAGTGATCGTGGACATTGGAGGCCTCCCCCCAAACCTCAATGAGGTCCACGATCTCTGCACTAGACCAGGAAGGCGCCCGCCTTTTGTGGCCCCTGGGAGCTGCCAGCTTGCTCCTGGGGAGCGGTGGAGGGCTGGGTGCCACTGGGTTGCTGGCTTATGCTGGACCAGGTGCACGGACTGCTGGCTCTGTGCTGGCAGGCTTGCAGCTGGCACAGGCACTGTGTCCAGAGTCTACCCCTTTAAGGGCTCCGGGGCTGGGCGGGGGAGCAGAAGAGTTTTCCTGGGTGTGCCCAGAATGGCCACCTGGGCACCCTGGGAAGGGCTGGAGGCCCCCTATTTCGAAATAAGTGTCTACACAGCGCTTATTTTGATTTAGCTATTTCAAATTTGGCATTATTCCTCGTGAAATGAGGTTTACCACATTCGAAATAAGCGCTCCACTATTTCGATTTAATTTCAAAATAGCGGTGTGGCTGTGTAAACGCTAGTAAAGTTATTTCGAAATAAAGGCTGTTATTTCGAAATAACTTTGCTGTGTAGACATACCCTAAGTGAACAATGAACTTATCCCAGGATCTTCTTGGAATGACAGTGAAGAAGCGTATGTATGCCTGGGTGTGTTTATCTATATGTTTCTTGTCTTTTCCAGAGAAACTCAGCCATGCTGAAAGAAGGCAGATATGCTTCAATCTGAGTTTATATGTTCTAGAACATAGAAACCTTTCTCCTAATTTGTGAATTGATTTATGGGACCATAATTACAACTATGCAAATCAGTTTTCCCATGCAAAATTATCTCGATGTAAGGACAATATGAAGCTGTTCTTTTCTGCTCAAAAGAGGATTTATCACAGAATTCTTATTTGCCAGTGTTTTGATGTCTATTCTAGTTTCAGTTTCACTGCTTTCTTCCACTTACTGAATTTGTCTGCTAAGATCTTTCTAATGGGAGTACATTAAGGAGCTTATTTTGGGGGGGAGGGGGGGAGAGAAGGGACAGTGTTGATTGCATTTTCTTTTGTTAATTTTCATTTTGCTAGTATAGATTTAGGTGTTAAGAATTTAAACTTGTGATATCCCATGTTTCTTCCACCTCACTGATGTTTTAAAAATCTGAATCTTACACATTTCTGGATTTTCTTTTACTGTTTTTTCTTCATCATTTCCTCAGAAAATTTGTATTAATTTTTTTACAAGTATCAATACAGAATAAAAGAAAGAACTACGTATACTTTTTAAAGGCAAATATAACAAATTGTGGCAGGTACACACTCCTCATCTAGTTCTGTGTTTGATCAACCACAATCAGCACTAAATTTTGATCTTAGTTACAATGGTAATCATGCTATATCAACAGAGTTATTTCTTATTTTCTCTGAAGTGGTTATCAGGCTAAATTCTCCAGTGCCTTGTGCTTTGTGCAGTCATTTATAACAGTAAAAAGTGAGGGCAAAGTGATTGTTAAAAGTGCACTAGCATGACTTCATGGAGCAAATAGGTAGCATTTCACACCTAACTATGTATGGGTGTGAATACCAATGTGCAAAGTCCAAGGAAGTGTGACTCAGGGCTTCAGAGTAGAATTTGGCCCAGAGTGTGGAACTTTACTGTATCTAGCTTCACAAAGAAAGAATCCAGCTGTCTCAGAGAACAGCCATTTGTTTAATCTCTTTTTCCTGCTTCTGAAACAGGCATTTTTCAGTCCAGTGGAGAAAGATAAAGAAAGTCCAATGATAATAGTCCCTCTGTCTGTTTCATTTCTCTTTTCTGGTGAGTGACATCTTGTATAATGTTAAAAATAAGCACTGCTTCAGTTTGTATTCTCAATTCAATAAGACACCAGAGCTAAAATTTGCACTGTAGAGATTAGGTGAGTCAAAGTAATGCAGTCCTCTAGCCTGATACTGAAATACACCGTGCCAAATTCAGCTTTAGTGTCAGTGGTTATAATCCCATTGACTTCACATCTAAAATTTGTGCCATTATTTCTTTTCTAATATTACTCCTAGGCTATGATGGAAAAAGTTGTTAACTATTAGAAGAAATTACAAAACCATAACTCAGTGTGTATCTTGCACATACAAACAATCCAGATCAGTTGCCTAATCACAAATCCTAGTAAATTTAGGTATATAATTGTTCAGAATCCACTCACATGTTTTCTTATTGCAATCATTTAATCAAGTTTCCCTTCCCATCTCTTAGCTCTCCCAATGCCTGCTGGGCCATAATAGAGAAATGTTTTAGGAACTAAATACTATAGTGGGCTTTTTGCTTGCCAGAAGCATCATTCTTCCATTGTAGGATTTGAGGGTATGTCTAGACTACATGGCTCCATCGACGGAGCCATGTAGATGAGTTTACTAGACATAGGAAAATGAAGCGGCGATTTAAGTAATCACCGCTTCATTTACATCAAAATGGCCGCCGCACTGTGCCAATCAGCTGTTTGGCGGTACAGCGGGGCAGTCTGGACGCGCCGCGTTCGACAACGGAAGCCTTTGTCGACCGCTCCGTTATGCCTCGTGGAATGAGGTTTACCGGAGCGGTCGACAAAGGCTTCCGCTGTTGACCGTGGAGCGTCCAGACTGCCCCGCTGTGCCGCCAAACAGCGGATTGGCACAGCATGGTGGCCATTTTGATGTAAATGAAGGGGCGATTATTTAAATCGCCGCTTCATTTTCCTATGTCTAGTAAACTCATCTACATGGCTCCATCAACGGAGCCATGTAGTCTAGACATACCCTGAGTGTCTCATTTGTTTCATGGCAGATCATTTTCATGTTCAGAACTTAGATTTTAATGGAAGTTAAATGTATAAATGTATGCTCTGCTGGGAGAATAAGGTCCTGGGATACTACATCATCCTGATTAAGAAGGCCAATTAAAATATTCTTCTTGGCCATTATTTTCAAAAGTGACTAGTGATTTTGGGTTCCTCAAGTTTTCAGATACTTTAAAGAAAAGCCTGACTTTCAGAAAATGCTGCATGTCTGCCCCTTAAAAAGTAGGCTCTTTAAAGTGTTTCCAGACGAGCTTTTAAATTGATTTGTCACTCTTGCCTTGTCATCATATGAGGGCAGATCACTTACAGAAATCAATGAAATTGTTGCATAAAGCTAAATGGCAGGATATTGTGTTTAAGGTTATGTCTACACAGCAGCATTATTTTGGAATAATGTCAGTGCGCATCTACACAGCAAGCCCGTTATTTCAAAATTAATTCGAAATAACGGGCTTCTTACTCCAACTCCTGTAACCTTCATTGTATGAGAAGTAAAGAAAGTCGGAGGAAGAGTGCTCTATTTTGAAATTACTGCTGTGTAGACAGCGCAAAAGTTGAAATAAGATACTTCGACTTAAGCAACGCAATTAGCGTAGCTCCAGGTGCGTAGCTTATTTCGAGTTTGGTCCTGCTGTGTAGACGTATCACAATAGAGTTGGTTGAAAAAAAACGTTGTTTGATGAAAAGTGGCCTTTATTTAAAAATGAACATTTTCAGTTCATTCCGAGCAAAAAAGATTACACTGGTCTACAATTTTTTAGAAGTCGTCTGCTTCAGAGATAAAAATGTGCTATTTATTATGTATTTTGATGTGCTGAATTCAAATATGACAATTAAAACAACTGATTGGCTACTGTTTCCAAGATATTTAAGTTTTTACATTTTACGTCTATGTATATTGTGTAGATAGTAGAGTTTTAATCATAAATTGTAAACCTAGGTCTTTTCATGTGTTTATGGTTGCTTTACATGATAATATTTCACCTGTCCTGTTTATGTAACACTTTAAAAATCAGCAAAAGGGTTATATAAATAAAATTTATTATGAAACAAAAGGCAAAAAACTATTATGTACATAGTTTAGTCCTATTCAGTGTCTACTCGGCGCTTCTTGGCTTGTCTCTTGTGTTCATTAAATGGAGCATCTCTTGTCACTGTCCAGCAATAGTCTGCAAGCATTGATGGGCTCCATTTGCCCTGATAGCGTTTCTCCATTGTTGCAATGTCCTGGTGAAATCGCTCGCCGTGCTCGTCGCTCACTGCTCCGCAGTTCGGTGGAAAAAAATCTAGATGAGAGTGCAAAAAATGTATCTTTAGTGACATGTTGCAACCAAGGCTTTTGTATGCCTTGAGGAGGTTTTCCACCAACAACCTGTAGTTGTCTGCCTTGTTGTTTTCAAGAAAATTTATTGCCACTAACTGGAAGGCTTTCCATGCCGTCTTTTCCTTGCCACGCAGTGTATGGTCAAATGCATCATCTCAAAGAAGTTCACGAATCTGAGGACCAACAAAGACACCTTCCTTTATCTTAGCTTCACTTAATCTTGGAAATTTTCCACGGAGGTACTTGAAAGCTGCTTGTGTTTTGTCCATGGCCTTGACAAAGTTCTTCATCAGACCCAGCCTTGATTCAACAAGTGGTGGATGCTGCACACTTTTCTTCCCAGGCTCCAATGACTGTTGGAGTGGCCAATCTATCTTGATGTAGTGGGAATCTCTTGCACGACTATCCCATTCGCAGAGAAAACAGCAGTATTTTGTGTATCCAGTCTGCAGACCAAGCAAGAGAGCAACAACCTTCAAATCGCCACAAAGCTGCCACTGATGTTGGTCATAGTTTATGCACCTCAAAAGTTGTTTCATGTTGTCATAGGTTTCCTTCATATGGACTGCATGACCAACTGGAATTGATGGCAAAACATTGCCATTATGCAGCAAAACAGCTTTAAGACTCGTCTTCGATGAATCAATGAACAGTCTCCACTTATCTGGATCGTGAACAATGTTGAGGGCTGCCATCACACCATCGATGTTGTTGCAGGCTACAAGATCACCTTCCATGAAGAATGGGACAAGATCCTTTTGACAGTCACGGAACATGGAAACCCTAACATCACTTGCCAGGAGATTCCACTGCTGTAGTCTGGAGCCCAACAGCTCTGCCTTACTCTTGGGTAGTTCCAAATCCCTGACAAGGTCATTCAGTTCACCTTGTTTTACGAGGTGTGGTTCAGAGGAGGAGGATGGGAGAAAATGTGGGTCCTGTGACACTGATGGTTCAGGACCAGAAGTTTCATCCTCTTCCTCTTCCTCCTCTGACTCAAGTGAGAATGATTCTGGTGCATCAGGAACCGGCAGTCCTTCTCCGTGGGGTACTGGGCGTATAGCTGATGGAATGTTTGGATAATGCACAGTCCACTTTTTCTTCTTTGACACACCTTTCCCAACTGGAGGCACCATGCAGAAGTAACAACTGCTGGTATGATCTGTTGGCTCTCTCCAAATCATTGGCACTGCAAAAGGCATAGATTTCCTTTTCCTGTTCAACCACTGGCGAAGATTTGTTGCACAAGTGTTGCAGCATATGTGTGGGGCCCACCTCTTGTCCTGATCTCCAATTTTGCAGCCAAAATAAAGGTGATAGGCTTTCTTAACCATAGTTGTTATACTGCACTTTTGTGATGTAAAATTCACTTCATCACAAACATAGCAGAAGTTATCTGCACTGTTCACACAAGTCCGAGGCATCTCTGCTCACTTTGGCTAAACAGAAATGTGTCCCTTTGCAGAATCAAACATTGACAAATAAGAGAGCACGACGCTGTATGATTTCTAGAGCTGATATAGGGCAATTTGTTCAGCAGAGTGATGTAAGCTTCGTTATGATTGCATCATCCATGACTTCTAGGAATAACACGATGCAATTCATATCATGTATGACGCAATACCAGCTTCAGATTGCATCATTCATTGTTTTGCCTAAAAAGCAAGTACTGTCCAAACCCAGTCATAGATTTATTCATAGATCCAGTCAAAGATGTATTTTAGTCATTTCTGGTTTAAACTGAGATCCCTTCCCTTTATAACTCACTTATCCTCCGCCATTCCCAAGTCAAGGATCGTATATACTGACCCAATAGCATATCTTGAAAACTAGAGCCAATCAACAATTTCAAGCATCATTTTTGTTCTCAGTGACCCAGAATTAGTAAAGTTTGACTACATTTATTTCAGAAGCATTTTGTCTGTGGAGCAGTGTTATTTGACTTTTTAAATGCGATTTGTCATGAAAAAATAGTGTGAAATTTCAGTGAGCATTTTTCATTTCTTTCAGAAATTTTCACCAAAACTATTTACCATTTTTCAGCTGAAATTGTTAGTCATTAAAGCATTGCCTGAAATATTTGATAACTTGAAGGCTTGTGTTAATGGAGTAATTCAGGAAAATTAATTTGAATTAACTAAATAAAACTAAATTAAGGCCACCTTAATTCTGAGGCTGTCCCCCCCCAAGGGTTTGATGCTTTTTTAATTAATTAACTTTAAAATTCATATCTAGTGAATTAAGACAAAGTTTCCTGAGTGTTTTCATGTAGGCAAGCCCTCAGTTTTTTAGGGACTAAACCTGACAGAACCAATTTTCACATTAGAACATTTTCTGCGTCTCTTTTTCAAAGATTTTAGGATGGGACTTTCATTAAAAAAATTAGAATGATAAAAAGTAAATATTGGAATTAAATGGATTAAAACCTGGCTAACTGATAGATCTCAAAATATAAGTTTAAATGGGGAACTGTTATTGAGCAGGTGTGTTTCCAGTGGAGTCCTGCAGGAATTAGATCGTGGCTCTATGCTATTTAATGTTTTTAATCAAAGACCAGGAAGAAAGCATAACATTATCACTGAAAAAGTTTGCACAAAAATTGAGGGAGTAGTAAATAATGAATAGTACATGTTACTGATTCAGTGTGATCTGGATTTCCTGGTACTCTGGGCATAAGCAAACACTGCATTATAATATAAATTTAACAGTCTACATCTAGGAACAAAGACTACAGGCTACAGGATACACTATTGTTGAGAAGCAGTGACTCGGAAAGAAATTTGGGGGTCATGGTGGATTATCAGCTGAAAATGAACTATGGCCATGTCTACATTACAGGGAAGATCGAAGCAGCCATAGTCGATATTCCTGGGTTCGAATTAGTGGGTCTAGTGAAGACACTCTAATTCGAACTGACAGGGTGCTCCCGTCAATGTGGGTAGTCCTGCTTCTATGAGGAGTAAGGAAAGTCAAGGAGAGAGCGTACTCTGTTCGACTTCAGGCAGCGTGGATGGCACCAAAATCTGAGTTAAAATTCTTTAACTTAAACTATGCAATTAACTTAGCTAAAGTTGTGTATCTTAATTCAAATTTATCCCCTAGTGTAGACCAAACCTATGTGATGCTGTGGCCAAAAGAACTAATACAATCTTGAGATGCATAAACAGGGGACTCTCAAGTAGCAGAAAAGAGGTTATTTACTGTTGTGACCACTGCTGGAATACTGTGTCCAGTTCTAGTCCCCATAATTCAAAAAAGATGTTGATAAATTAGAGGGAATTCAGAGAAAAGCCATGAGAATGATTAGAAAACAAACAGCTTACCAAAGAGAAGATTACGGGGTGATATGATCACAGTGTATATGTATGTTCTTGAGGTACAAATATTTAATCATGGCTTTTCAGTCTAGCAGAGAAAGGTATAACATAATCCAATGGTTGGAAATTGAAGCTGGACAAATTTAGACTGGCAGTGAAGGTAATCAACCATTGGAATAGTTGTCTGGTGTCATGGTGGTTACTCTATCACTGACAGTGTTTTTAAAATCAAGATTGGATTTTTTAAAATTATCTTCTCTAAGAATTATTTTGGGGAAGTTCTATGGCCTGTTATATAGGCGATCACAAAGGTTCCTTCTGGCCTTGGAATTCATGAATTTTCAAAGCATCTGCGTGTCTCAAGAACTCAAGTCCTATCAAAAGACAAAAATCTAAAGTCCTGCCTTAGGAGGTGCATTCAGAAATATTAAATCCCCAATTTTATAATATGGTTCTGAAACAGAAATGTGAATAGTTACATCTGAAACTTTTAGGAAATGAAGAAGCCAAATGAGCAATCTGAAGAAAAGCACTTGCAGAGAGTGTGCTTGTAAATGTATATTCAAAGGGGATCTGACTTGCCCTACTGCCTGCTTGTTGAGGAAAGAGTAGAGGAGGAAGGAGCGTGGAGCCAAAAACAGGGAGGCATCTGGAGTTGAGACCTGGAATATTTAGGTAGAGAAACAGGGAATATCATGAGAAAATGGGATTATCGAGGAGAAGAAATAGCAAAAAGGCAAGTAACAGGACTGGTGCCATATATGAATAGGGGATGCAAACAGAAGGTGCACTTCTTGTGCAGAAGCTAGGGAGAAGCACCTCGGTGGGACTGGGTGAGAAAGAGTTTTAGCAGGGAATAGAGGGAGTAGAGAGCTAGCTGAGATGGGTCACCATTTTTTCAGAAGCTTGACACTTGAAATGCACCTGGAAAAGCTGCCTCTTAATTTGCATTGGTCTACCACTAGTGCAAAAACTTTAGCCCACCTTTGACTTATTGTTACTGGTACTGATTTGAAAACTTTATTGAAGCACCACAGGTTGCAAGGATGAAGCTCTTATGCAGAACTCCGCTCTGGCACACCTGAGCACTCTGCAGTAGGTGAGTGCTACCTAAAAGGGTATGTAGCTGCCCTGTACTTAAAATGGAACATACAGAGATATTTGACTCTGCATAAAACAACATGACATACAAAGAGGGCTAGAACAACACTCCAGGCTAGATTCTGATCTTTACACTGATTTCAGTGACAGTCCAGGGGTAGCAATGAGGTCAGCATGAAATCCTTTAAGTCAGAACACTTTAAGCAAAGTCGCCAGTTAGAATAAAATGTTTTGCAATGTTATTACCAGCAATTAGGCTTTTGAACATTTAATGACAGATTAAAGAAATGAACATACTCTCCCCCATCTTGTGAAAAGAAAAGATCATAGAGATTATTTCTGCATGCTAATGTATTTGATATTAAATAATAGATTGCGCAGCTTGTTATACTCACATATGTTCAAGAAAGTTCAAGCACACCGAGAGGAAATTTGAAGTTACTCTCTTGACATCAAATATTATTATGACTATTGTGAAACTAACTACACTGTGATTTCCATTGTGGGGAAGGTTTCATCATACGGTTAGGAAAATTTCTTGACTTTGCAGAAGAGTATTTCCAGCTGCAAAGCAAGTAAGTAAAAGTTAGTTACCGAGAACTGCCATGTACATTTCACACAATGGTCAAGATTTAAAAACAACACATGTAAATATCTTAAGAACAACTATGAGTTGAAATTTCTGCCTTTTATTTTTTTCCTGAGAATGTTTTTAAAAAAAAAAAAAAAAAAGCCTATTATTCTTTTAGCCACCATATTGGACACAGTAATACTTCATGTGTAACATTTAACATGAGAAGTCAAGAGTCAATGTAGTGATCATCATTAATATACTATGTAGTATTTAAATTAGATGCTAATATTCTCCTATTCTGTATTCGTGCCAGTACTGCAGTGTTTGCAGAGTCCAGTTCCACTAAGAACAACTGAGAGTGGATATGAAAGGAGTCCCTATTTATTTGAATGGCAGTTGGATTGGGTCCTAAAAGAGAATCAAAATCTTGTGAAAAGAAGCTTAGTTTCACAATAAAACTTCTGCTGTTTTTATAGGAAGGTAATTAATTGCATGGTTTTAGTATGCTCAAAGGCTAATTATGGGTAATTAGAAAAATCAGGAAATTGCTACCTATAAAACAAAGACCAATACAAAAAGGACAAAATAAAACTGCCTCTTTTGTTCCCAAAGAAAAAATATGTTTCTTATTCATTTTGAAAAAAATAAATAAAAAGGATTTAAGAGTTGCTGTTTACTCAATTATATAACAAGGATGTTACAATTATGTAACAAAAATGGTAAAATGTAGTTATGACAATAATAATAGGCAATAACAGTGACCTAGGCTGATGAATGCCTGCTTGCTTTTTCATTAGTAAGGAATAATGGAAGCCCATTTCATTGAAGGCAGAGAGTTATTGATTTTCATCACTCTAGCTTTAGCCTCCATATGATCCCCATCTGGAGTAGCAGGAAGAGGTGTGCTGGATAGCATGAGGTCTCCAGCTAGTTTCCACTAGGGGAGCACTTTATTTTGATTGATGTGGATCACAGGTCCCAAAGAGAGATGTTAGCCTAACACTCCAGAGTACAGTCCCCTTGGGGTGGGGGACTCAGCATACACAGCCTGCTTTTCAGTGCCTCTACACTGAGAATTTGCTTCACTTAAAGTTTTGTTTTTGTTTGAGGCTTCCTGGCTTTCATTGCTTACCAAGCTTTATTCACATTAAATTTGAGAGGATAAGTCTCTACCAGCAGGGCAGATCCCTCCCTTTACAAATGTCCTTTGATTTTATGATGAACTCCAAGCAATGGCCTAAGTTGATTTCACAGATGTGTACTGCAGCTTAGGGTCTCCAGAAGAAGCAAGTCTCCTGGAGAAGCAATGGGATGGGGCAAGGCAGCCACAGCCTCACCTTCCTCTGGGTCCCACCCATGGCAAGTGCTACTCAAAAGTTTCAGACCAGGCAGCCAGGGATGCCCTGATTTCAGCACAACTCACAGTCACCTCTGCTGGCAGAGCTTGTGCAGAGTCCCTGATGGAATTTACAGCTGACCTTCCACAGCAGAAACTCAAGGGTAATGTAATGATAGAAACAACACCTGCCTTCTCCTGGGATAAATTCCTTTGTAGAACCAGGGGCCTCCATGGCACAAGAAAGTTCTGACAGTACAGGAAGGGGATGAATCCAGCACAGTATAATGAAAGCTGATTCTAACTAACAAGCAAGATTTAGGGACAGAGTACATACAGCCACATAGGTTAATATGCATTTGGGATTTAGGAAATATTGCAGACACCAACAGAAACAACCATTCTGCTGCCTAATGGGAGCCATACAAATGGGAAATGTTCCAAGTTTTTGCTAGAATGATGAATCTCAAGTAAAGTTTACTATGTTTCTATCCTTCAGTATGCAAATACTGTCATGAAGTAAGGCTCTGCCTGCCTTGATCACAGCACATCTAGCTGAAGAGACTCCACATATCTGCTATGAGTAAGGTAATTCAGAAGCTAAAACAGGCTCTGTAGGCTGGATACTATGTTTAGATGTTCTCTTTGCTTATAAACCTGAGACTGTGGAATTACTCAATACAGTTATTAGAAGATGTGACAATTTCAGAGATAATATTGTTTATTTCATGTCTATGATTATGAAATCATCACCCACAGGACTGACCAGAGTCACCCCCCAGGCCATGCACTTTGAGGGGCTTGCAACTTCAAGGACACGTGGAAGGGAATTAAAGGGAGTAACAGAGGTTGGACCTGCACCACCTCGGGCTGGGCATTTACTTCTTTTTCTTCCCTGCAGCTGTTTGGGCTGTTCAATCACCTGTTTGCTGCCCCAGGGTTCTAGTTCTCCCAACTCTCCCATGTGCTAGTGCCACTCCAATAGCCTGCACAGAGCAGGCTGATGTTAACCCTAAACCTGCCCTTCTGGGCTCCCACCTTCCCTTTTCCAGGGGTGGGACCCTCTACCAGCACAGCCTTGCTGCACAGGTGAGTGCCACCTAGTCTCTGTTGCCTATCACTGGTGTCCCCAAGTGCCTCACATTTCCCCCTTCCACTGCCCTTTCTCCCCTCACCCTGCACCAGGTGTGGGGGAGGGTCCTTGCCATGAGGGAGGCCAGCCCTTATCACAACCCTCCCTCAGGATCCTCCTGTCTTTTCTCAGCTCTCTAGCAGCAGGCTCCAACATTATGGTTCCCCACCCTGCAGTACCAGAATCTAGGGGCCCACAGCTCCACCACCCCCTCCAGGATTGGCAAATTACAGAAACACAGCAGAGGATTTCCACTGACCCCCCCCCCCCACACACACACCATTTGATGAGCTTTCTAAGTGCTCTAACATCTGAATGGTTACTCTGAATTGTTTGGAAACCTGCCTCCTGGAGATGCAGAGTCACTGGTGATTCAAATCTGGGGTCATTTGACCAAGGTAGCTCCCGAATTACAGGCTTCCCTACCTCAGAAAAACCCTGTTTTCTTCTGTACCACAGAGAGTGAGATACTAAATGTCTGGATGAAACACAGACAGATTCCATTGAGATAAATAGTGTGAACTCACCCCACCATCAGTTAACATAATTAAGGATAAGTCAATCACATCACAATCCCATTAGACAAAAGTTTTGGAATAGGTGCCTGCTGGAGGGCACTAAACTTTGTGAGCCATGCTGGATGGCGATTTGAATTTGATGAGAATATAATCAGTCTTTGTTTGGGAAGGGGTGAATTCCTGTGCAGAGAGCAGTATTAGGGGGAGATTCACTGGGTGGGGGTTGTACTGCATACTGCAGTCTGGAGATCCATGCTCTAGAAGTCTGGGGGTGGGGACAGTGGTGGTTCCCTTTCTTAGGAGGGCAGGGATTAATTGCACTACTAAAGAGAACCACTACTGGTTTCTAAATCCAGGGGATGGGGAAGTCTGCAGGTTGATGGAGGTGGATCAGGGCACCTTGTCTATATAAAAATATTAAGGAGGGGCCATACAGGTGATTTGCCCCAGACCCCACACCCCTGTACGAATGGCCTGGTCTTCACCTCAGACTTCTGACTCTATACATCACTGCTGATGTCAGACATTTGTTTTTTCTCTAATATTTTCCATAATCTAAGTTTACTCCCATATATGACACTAAAGTTCACTTTCTCTTGTGATCTCACAAGCTAAGCAGGTTCAGACCTTGGTTTGACTGGGAAGCAGGCAAAGAAAATCCAAATGTTGTAAGATGTGTTGCTTCTTCAGCAGGTGGTGCTCTTTCCTCTGGCTCTGTCTTGGACCAGTATATGACCTAGTATTGGTGGGCGTGCAGGCACGCATGCACGCACGCATGCACGCACGCACGCACACACTGCTGTTGAAGGTGTTGTCCATCAGCAACAAGGCAAACAGAGTCCAGGCAATTTGCCATCATTTAAAATCCCATGATACTTTTCCCACTCTGCCCCCAGGACCTTAACAAGAGGAGTGTTAGCTCCAGTGATCAAGCCAAGAATTTCATCTGGGTAACATACGTGCCAACCTACCTAAAATTCTCCCTATGGTTTCGAATGGATAAGGCATTCTAAACTTCTGGTCATTACCATGTTGTGCAATGTTGCTCTGTTGTTACACAGCTGTTGCCTTTTCTTTTGTGGTTGCAAAGCAGTTGTCGGGAAAGTGATTGCACATACACACACTCACTTGAAATGTTTTGGTAAAGTTTGTAAAGCTTGTTCAGTTCTTTCTGGATTAAAAGCAGTATATAAAGGTAAATTATAACCATCAGTATGTGTATCCTCTTCTAACTATGCATTTGTAAAATCATTAGCATTAATGGAATGCATCAAGAAAAGACTTAAGCTCTCTAGAGACACAACAGCAATGTCAATTAATGGAGTGTTAACAGCAAATGGTTCTAGTCTTGTCTTATCAAAGAAAAGCTTTGACTGTTTTGCTCAATACAGCAACCTCAAAGTCTACTTCATTTATTCACAGCCAGCTCAACAGCACTAACGATGAACTGAAAGTAGGGGTGTGTCTAGACTATAGGGTTTTTTTGAAAAAAATGGCTTTTTTTCTAAAAAACTTCCCCTGCATCTAGACTGCTGCCATATTCTTTTGAAAGTAAATTGAAAGAACGTGGCAGTTTTTTCGACTGCAGAAAACCTCGTTTTATGAGGAATAACACCTTTTTTTGAAAGTCGAATGCAAACTGCGTTTTCGAAAGAGAGCATCCAGACTGCCTGGGTGCTCTCTTTCGAAAAAGCGGCTCTCTTTCGAAAAAGCGGCTTGCTTTTTTTAAAGTACTGGTTGTAGTCTAGATGCTCTTTTTTGAAAGAGGCTTTTTCGAAAGTATCTTTCAAAAAAGCCTCTTTTGAAAGAGGCTTGCTGTCTAGACGTAGCCTAAAAAGAGACAAAGTTCTCTTCCTTGTGATAGGTTTGACAATGAAATACCACATTTCCTTCTTGCATATGCTCTACATATAGGTCCAAGTGTCTTACTGTTGGCCCCCAATTATGGTATTTTTGAAGTTCTTTTGAAGCACTGTACCTCTGTTCCTAATCCAGGAAGTAATTGAAAAGGATGTTACAGTTGTTTATTTGCAGGACACCAGTTTCTAATGGACTTCATACAGTCTTTTTTTTTTTTAAAGGAAATCTGCTCCATCTCTAGCATGAATTCTCATCTCCAAGGGTTTATTGTGATACAAATGTTATTTTCCCCTCCCCCAAGAGGGTATGTGAACCACCATGGTTGGTAGTTATTTATTTGGGCAACAAAAGCAAAGCACAAACATCAGCATCAGAATATATGCTTTATCTGTTCTTGAATATCTGCAGAGGGCTAGGCATGGGGCCAAATTCATTGCTGGCACAAACAGATGCAGCACAATTTTGAAGCACTTGGAAGAGGGGAAAGTGATCAGGAATAGTCAACAGGGATTCACAAAGGGCAAGTCATGCCTGACCAATCTGATTAGCTTCCATGATGAGGTAACTGGTTCTGTGGATATGGGAAAGTCAGAGGATGTGATATACCTTGACTTTAGCAAACCTTTTGATACGGTATCCCACAATAATCTTGCCAGCAAGTTAAGGGAATATGGATTAGATAAATGGACTGTAAGATGGATAGAAAACTGGCTAGGCTGTCAGGCCCAATGGGTAGTGATCAATGGCTCGATGTCAGGTGGCGGTCCATTTCTAGCGGAGTGCCCCAAGGATCTGTTCTAGGAGTGGTTTTGTTCAACATCTTTATTAATGACCTGGATGAGGGGATGGATTGCACCCTCAGCAAGTTCGGAGATGACACTAAGCTAGGGGGAGAGGTAGATATGCTGGAGGGCAGGGATAGGGTCCAGAGTGACCTGGACAGATTAGAGGATTGGGCCAAAAGAAATCTGATGAGGTTCAACAAGGACAAGTATAGAGTCCTGCACTTGGGAAGGAAGAATCCCAAGCATTGTTACAGGCTGGGGACCGACTGGCTAAGTAGCAGTTCTGTAGAAAAGACCTGGGGATTACAGTGGATGAGAAGCTGGATATGAGTCAACAGTGTGCCCTTGTAGCCAAGAGTGCTAATGGTATATTAGGATGCATTAGGAGGAACATTGCCAGCAGATCCAGAGATGTGATTATTCCCCTTTATTTGGCTCTGGTGAGGCCACATCTGGAGTATTGTGTCCAGTTCTGGGTCCCGCACTATAGAAAGGATGTGGACGCATTGGAGAGGGTCCAGCGGAGGGCGACCAAAATGATAAGGGGGCTGGAGCGTATGACCTATGAAGAGAGGCTGAGGGAATTGGGTTTGTTTAGTCTGCAGAAGAGAAGAGTGAGGGGGGATTTGATAGCATCCTTCAACTTCCTGAAGGGAGGTTCCAAAGAGGATGGAGAAAGGCTGTTCACAGTAGTGAGGAATGGCAGAACAAGGAGCAATGGTCTTAAGTTACAGTGGGGGAGGTCTAGGTTGGATATTAGGAAAAACTATTTCACTAGAAGGGTGGTGAAGTACTGGAATGGGTTACCTAGGGAGGTGGTGGAATCGCCATCCCTAGAGGTTTTTAAGTCTCAGCTTGACAAAGCCCTGGCTGGGTTGATTTAGTGGGGATTGGTCTTGCCTTGGGCAGGGGGCTGGACTTGATGACCTCCTGAGATCTCTTCCAGCTCTATGATTCTATGAATTGACATGAATAGCATTTAATCGATTTACACCAACAGAGAATTTGGCCTGCAATCTGTCATAGGATGGTAAGACTTATTGGGAAGATCAGCTATAGTTAGGAAGCGTCTGGCTTTGTGCAAGTGCGGAGGTGAGGCACTGCAATTCTCATAGCCCCATAGCAAATTAGTGGCCAACCCCAGATTAGACTTGGGGCGTTCCTGATTTCCTGTGCCATGATCATTCCAACAGAAATCTCAAGGATGCACAAAAGTTGGAAATGGAGCAACCCAACTAAGTTATTTGGTCTGTGCTGCTGAATGTACCATATTGTGTCCTACAGCGTATTTTGCATTTGTGATTGGTTAAGGGCACAATTATTAATTGTAACTACAGAATGAGTTTTTAAAAATCCCCATGAATAGCTCTTGAACATTGAAAAGTATATTATTCTGCTAATCCTGCTGCTGGAAGAGACACAGCTACAGCCGTCTTTGCAGCTGGTTGTTTGTAAGAGAAGCCAACAGCTTTCTGAGCTGCTTACTGCATAGCTCAAAGAAGAATGGATGTAATTACTATCATGTTACCAGGCTCTTCTTTCAGATGTAGTTCCTCATCCTGTACCAGCAGGATTACCCTCCGCCTTGCAAAATTTAAAAACCTTCATATGAACCTGATGTAACAGCTGGTATTTGAACCCTCTGCTGTGCAAAGTGATGGCACTAGCAGAGAGATTGGCCTGAACCTATTCAATCAATCAGGAGTGCTTAATATTCTCCATAGTGCTACATGTTTCACTCTGGATTCAGTCTGAATACATTTAGGAAGAATCTTACAAATGACAACTTTCAGGTGTAAAAAAGTGACCACACATCAGTTATTCATGTACAATCCTACATATTATAATTGTGGATTTTTTGGTGGGAGTAGGTAGGATAATGTGGCTTAGACACTGTGTCTTAGAGAGAAAATAATTGGGCAACATATAGTAACAGGAAACAAGTATGGCAGTGATCAGGTTGGAAAATTACAGAATCTGGGCAAATACTTATGCTTCTATCTGGCTTACTTTGCATTATGGGCCAACATGAGGAAGGGTGGCACAATTTGGCTCTTTGGTAGTTTGTGAGTGGAGCTCGTCAAATATCAGTAAACATATGTGATTAATAAATCATTCTATGAATGAAAGTATTGTTAATCAAAGACTGTATTAGACTACTGCTCTTTGACCAGTTCTTATTTAAATTACACCAAGACAGAGCTGTCATAAAGTACTGTCCTTTATCCTGCTTAAGTCCAACAGCTCCCTAGAATAGAATATGTCATTTGGCTACATCTCCCTGTTTGGCACAAAGCCACATCCACCCACTTCCTGCTCATCTATATTCCCAGACAGAGATGAGTTGCAGAAGGGAGAATGAATGTCTCTGTTCTCCTAGCAGCCTGGCACTTGAGTTGAAACTCAAGGACTGTGGTCTTTGAGCATGACAGACCCTTTCACACACACACACACACACACACACACACACAACTAGAGCACTAAGCTCTCTGTGATGTTGGTAGAGTAACTACAGGCAAAGGTTATTATTATGGGTTGGATCACAGAGATCTCCTTGAGACTGTCACTTCATTTTACCGCTAGTCTGCCTACCAGCCCTCTGGGTACCCCACAATCCTGCGCTGCTGAGTCAGAAGCTCTGGTCTCCCCTAGTAAAGTCACAGAACTGGGGTAACAGTCTCCCAGCAGAGTAACATAGAGTAACACAGACACTGCAAACAGCTCTGGGAGGGCTCAGTTACAGGGACTTGAGAGCACCCAGGAGCACAGCCCCCCAAAGGAACCAAAACCCCAGATTAATCCATTTTACTCTGTATAAAGGTTTTATAGAGAAAGCTCATACGTTTGCTCCCTTCATAAATGAAAGAGAGAAATGCACTGCTGTTGTTCTCCCCTCCCCCAATAAGAATTATTTACACTGGGTTTGATAATGAACAAAAATGATTTTATTAAGTATAAAAAGTAGGATTTAAGTGATTGCAAGTGACTACAGACACAGCAAGGTAAGTTACTAAGCTAAAATAAAACAACACATGCCAGTTAAACCTAATACACTAAGAGAAGTTGTTACAAATCATAATATTTCATCCTAGTCCTTATTTCAGATAAAGTTTTTCAGGACAGAACTAATATTTTTCGGACCTAGGTCTAACAGCTTCTCTCCTCAGTAGAGATTTTTTTTCTTTCCAGGTCCTTTTGTATGTCCTTTTGAGGTGGGCAGCAGTCTCTGACATCAGCTGAAGACAATCACTGTTTGCTTCCTACGTCTTAAATAAAATTTCCCCAGGGTGAGAATCCTTTGTTCCATTGCCCACACCCTTCTGGAAAAATATCAAATTCAAGATGGATCCCAGGACCAAGTAGCATGGTCATATGTCTTTTGTAGGAGCAACCACAGTTTAAACTTACAAGAAAACCAAGACTATTTACAGATCATTGTTTTGAGCAGTGGGCCATTAAGTTCCTTAAGTACCATTAATCATTTTCACTGGAAGAACTAGATTAATAAACAGGTTTATTTATAAATATGGTATATTTCTAACATCACATACAAGAAAGATTCATTCACACAAATAGAATATGCCCATTCAGGTGATTACAAGCTCTTGAATGACAGAATACTTGCCTCATTTTGCAAATTTATAGTTCCATAACCTGAATACAAGTCAGAAGACCTAGGCAAGCTATGGCTGTGTTGTGGGTCTTTTATCACAGTGTAAACATACCCTAAGTGACATGGTATGACAAGGTACACTCACCTCTCATGTGTACTCCATGTTGACTCCGTATGGTGCTGCAATTTTCTTTTTCCCCTGGCACCCTCTATAGGATGTTGACTTCATCATGCATGTCTTCAGTGACTAACAAAGTTCCAACAAAGACTATGGCTTTGCACTTACATCTTCAGCCCTGTCTCTAAGCTCAGTTCTCAGCCCCTGTTATAGTGCACTGCCCTCAGAGCTTCCACCCTGGAGACTCTTTGCCTTCACTGCTTCTCATGGTCCCAAAGCTCCAGCTATGTCTTCTGGGATAACAATGCACAATAAATGGTTGGTCCTTTCCAGGGTCTTCAACTCAATATACTAAAAGCCTCAGAAAGGTCCAGATAAAGAGTTTTATCCTCTTCTCAGGGCTTTGGCTACTTCCCAGTGGCTGGTGGAGGGGACCCAGACCCACATTGCCCCATAGACCAGAGACACTACAAAGAACAGTCATGGACTGCTCGCTTTAGCCCCATCAGTTATCTGCTACTGTTTTCCTGAGGCTTCTTTCCGCTCGATCTCCTTTTTGTCACCCAGTCCTTTATGGTTGCCATTCTCAGGTCTACTCTTTCCTTGCAGAAAGTGAAATGCAGCCAGAACTCAACTTCTAGTTCTCTGTCAAGCTCCTATGGCCAGCAACAAGCATCCTACCTTACTCCTATGCTCCAAGACAGAAACTGAAGTGCCCTGCAGCATCTTGTATCTGAGCCTAATATGCTTTGAATGGCTGCTTCCATGAACCCTCTCCAGACAGATCTGGAGGACCCATCTCCATTGTTCCTTCTTCAGTTAGGAAGTTGGAGGATGGTAAGGCCTCCCACAGGGGGCCTCAAATAACTTGGCATGCTCAGTCATACCTGATTTCTTGAATAATACAAAGCTATTCTTTCTAGATTATCTTAGGTTAGATTAAAAGCCAGACGTTGTAGATTACAATTGTTAGATTACAACTAAGAATTTTTATTGGCAACTGTGCAATTTTGAAAGACAGAGCATCAACACTTTGTTCCACTGTTCCATTTCATTTCAAAGTCTGTTTTTTTCTCTGTATGAAAATACCTTTGTTACCCAGAAGCATCTGGTGAGGATGCAACTGTAATCCCACAGTCATGCAGTACCTTCACCTACATAAATAATATTCAAAGCTTATTTACAGGTCATATTTAAAAAAAAAATCAGTTAGTTACAATGTTTCTCCCCATTTTTGGAACTGGACTCTTGGTGCTAAGGAAGCCTGTCTTTATTGGAAGAAAGATTTGATAAACAGGATCAACAAAATATTTCAAAACACTCAGAAATTTTTTCCTATAATATATGTATCTTATATAGGTTACATGATATAATATGAAGGTTGCTTATGTTAGACAATTTACATAACTCATTCAGGGCTTCAATGCTTAAAAGTAAAGTGCTCCCAATTGAGCTTAAACACCGCCCCAGCATCTCCCTATTTCCAATTATATTATATTATATTATATTATATTATATTATATTATATTATCCAGTCTCTGACCTGCAATGTTTATATGTCACATTTTCATTAAAGTTACAATTTACCCCTGGCTAGGTTGGTCTGTGATGGTTGGGTGCTATTAGAAAGAACTTTGAAGCTAACATCCTTGCAAATTGGATAAGTGTTACATTACAGTGGTTTTGCAGTCCCCTAATGGAGCCTTATCTGCTTTGAACTTCAATACCAGCACCAGAAAGATTAAAATGTCACTAGCAGACAAGTATTCACTTTCCAAAATGGTTCAGATTTCCAAAATATGAAAAAGTGTCCGTTTTGAAAGCCGGAACCATGCAATCAAACAAAATGAGATCCCAGCCCTGCAAACTGTTATGCATGTCAGCAAGCCTTACTAACATGAATAGTTCCATTGACATGAAAAGACTTGCTTGTGTGAGTGTGGATTACTCACTTGAGTAATTGCTTTAAGGATCAGGCTCTTAACCATCCCCTTAAACTGGTTAAAACAGCTGAAATGTTTTGAAATTGTTTGGGCTATGCATGCCAGCAACTTAAGTCAGAAGTTTTCTTTTCCATAAAAATCACAGGTTTTTCTCCCACAGCGATAACTACAGATGTAGTTAATCCAGCTCGGACTGTATCAGGAGATAGTTATAATTCATTCTGGCAATTTAGCTTTGCCAGCCATTTATAAACATTGTGAGAAAGAACTCTGCTCTGCTCCGATCGTGTCCTCTGAGAAAGATTTGTCTAGAATGTTAGCCAGTGTAATATAAACGTATCAATATTATACATGTTCTTTGCGATTTAAAGGAAACAACTGTTTCCAAAACCTTAGCTAATTGGCTGTTAGTGGAGAGAAGTGCTGGGTTGTTTCAGCCACATTTTATATTTTTTCTTCTCTCTGATATGTTCAGTCAGTCCTCAACTCAGTGTTATATTCTTAAGGATGTATTCTTTGAAGTTTAACTTTTTGAAGCAGAGATTTAAGATCCATGTGTGTGTGTCTCTCTCACACCATATATATTGCATATATTGCGATGCCTAAATTATTCTGAGCTCCAGTCAAGCTCATCTGAAGAAGTGGGTTTTGCCCATGAAAGCTCATGATACTATGTATATATTTTTGTTAGTCTCTAAGGGTATGTCTACCCTAGCCCCCTAGTTCGAACTAGGGAGGCTAATGTAGGCATTCGAAGTTGCAAATGAAGCCCGGGATTTAAATATCCTGGCCTTTATTTGCATCTTCCCATCCAGGCGCCATTTTTAAATCCCCCTAGTCCAAACTATCTGCCCGCGGCTACACACGGCAGTCAAAAGTTAACTCGAACTAAGTCCTTAGTTCGAGTTAACTGTTACACCTCGTGGAATGAGGTGTAACAGTTAACTCGAACTAAGGACTTAGTTCGAGTTAATGTTTCACTGCCGCGTGTAGCCGTGGGCAGTTAGTTTAGACTAGGGGGATTTAAAAATGGTGCCCGGACGGGAAGATGCAAATAAAGGCCAGGATATTTAAATCCCGGGCTTCATTTGCAACTTCGAATGCCTACATTAGCCTCCCTAGTTCGAACTAGGGGGCTAGTGTAGACATACCTAAGGTGCCACAGGACTACTTGTTTTTAGAGTTACAGACTAATATGGCTACGTCTCTGAGACTGTAAAAACCTGGTCCATGATTATTAACTTGGTTAAGAACCAACTGTAGAGCACTATCTTGTAGAGCCCTATCTTTTCCTGTAAGTAAATAGTCCTACTGAAAATCAGTGGGACTTTCCATGAATAGTAGTCTGGAGGTTGGATCCTGGAGTGAACTCTTGTCTCTATTGAAAGCTTTGCCATTCACTCTAATAGGATCAGATCTTTAACCCTAGTGCTAAATGTTGGCTTTATCTGAAGTTAGCATGTGTTAAGTGATCCCAAAATGACTTCAATCAACCACATTTCCAGTAATTGTTTCCTATGCCTTAAAAAACAACTAATAGTTCTATAGCACCTTAGAAACTAACAAAAAATGTTAAGTGGTATCAGTTTGTGCCCACGAAAGCTCATGATACCAGCTACATTTTTGTTAGGGTTAGCTCACACCTTAACTCACAATAAGATATGCAATTTGCATGACACAAATTGTGTATCTTATTTGGAATCTATTTTAAAATAGGCTATTTCGAAATTTGGTGTGTCTATACAGCGCCAAATTTCGAAATAACACTATTTCGAGACATCCCTTATCCTTCATGGAATGAGGTTTACAGGGATGCCGAAATAGCGGGTCCGCTATATTTCTCAATAGCGGGTCCACTATATTTCTCAATAGCGGATGCATTCAAAAGACACAGGGTAGTCATTTTGGGATACCTCTGGTACCCCAAAATAGTCTTGCAGTGAAGATGTACCCTTAGTCTCTAAGCTGCTAAAGAACTATTAGTTGTTTTTTAAAGTTTTTTTTCAGTCACAGAATAACACAAGACTGTTATGAGACTTTCTATGTCTTGTTTGGTGGATGTAATAGCTGCTCTTGTTTTCTGCCTGCACTGACCAAGAACTACATCTTAGGCAGATCTTTAAACTCACCTCAGCTGCAGTCAAGACATTTCGTATGCTCCAGCATTCAAAGGGTCCCTGGGAGTTCAAAAGTTTTATTTTTATTAGCTGTTAAAGTTCCAGTAAGTAAGAAAAGTGTTTGTTCTGAGATAACACAAATATAACATATTGCTGTGTGGTTAACAGGATTTTTACAATACTTGCAAAATGTTGCAGAAAAAAAAGCTTTTACAGTGCTAACTACATTTGGCATAATTCTTCCTTCATAGAACAGGCCTGATCTTGCAAGCCCTTTTTGCTGTACATAGATCCTGACCCAACAAAGCATGCAAGCACATTGTAGTGAGAGATTTTTGCCTTGAATGTTTTCACACACCTTGCAGCACCTTGACAGAAGGTGGCAGAAAAAACCCACAAGGGCTTTAAATACCATAACATTATATTTTCTTAATTGGTGATAGTATCAGGACACTTTAGTTTTCATAAAATCGTAACGAGTTGTAGGATAAAGGCTTTAAATAAATAGAAATTAAAGTTAGTTTAAATTTAGAAAATCAGTCATGGCTGACCATAATGGCAGATATAGGACGAATGTAGTGGAAGATTCCATCTCTGAAAGATACAGTATGAAGTAGTGGGAAATTTCTTTGGATGATGTCATAAGAAAGTGATTAATGAGTCATGTATAGGTAAATTAGAATGGGAGGAGTCTGAAGATGATGTAATGTAAGAAGGTGAAAGATAGGTCACATATAGGTACACCTAGAAAGGGCTTTTCTACCTAAAAGAATAGGGATGATTGGCTGGTTCTGAGGGCATGTCTACACTAGGAAATTTTTTCAAAATAACTAACTTCAAAATAATAACTCCTGAAATATCCATTTCAAAATAAACTTATTTCCCAAGGAAAGCAGGAGTACAGATTTTGAAATAACCAGCCCGTTATTTTGAAAAAACTTGGCAGTGTGGATGCTCTGCTTATTATTTTGAAATGGGGGGAAGGAGTTATTTTGAAATAACTCCTTAGTGTAGACCAGGACTGAGAGAGCAACTGACATTCTGAATTTGTAGTGAGTTCAGGATCACAAGAAGAACAGAATCTGTGAGACAAATGCATGCATGGAAGATGAAGCTACAGAAGTAGGAAAAGCAGCAAGAGAACTCCAAAGCTGCGAAGCAACTACTGGTCTAGCAACCCAGCCAGTGCTTGCTGCCAGCAATGACCTTAACTTCCACAGGAACCAGAAAGGCAGCAACAGAGAAGCAGCAGCAGCCATACTTGTGTCAGACACTGCTTTGGACAACCTACACTCTCAATATCTATGCAGAGCAGCAGGAGAATTTAAAAGACTAATCACAGGGATATTGTGAAGGAAGAAGGATGCGGCTGCTCTTCTTCTCTACCCATTATTTATGTCTTTTGTCTGTAAATAAACCTAGATGTCTGTGTTCTGAGTGAAACTTTCCCCCACCCATCTGGTAACCACTTGGCCAATGCTATTGGGGATGAGAAGTTAAGTGTTAATGTTAAGTGTCACATTTTAAATGTTAAATGTCTAGTGATTAATATTAAATGTTAATATTAAATAAATGTTTTAATCCATGAATACAGTGATGTATATATAGAGGCTGCACGCATTACATTGTATTAATTGCGGGATCACATTATAACATTAAGATTAAAGACCTTTGTGTGTACGGGATCTCTATAGGTTTGTTGCACTGAAACCACTCTATTTTCTGTTTGTGTGATATGTCCCACACAGTCTGGTCTTCTCCCACTGTTTTTATCCTTTCAACTATGAATTCTGCTTTGCCTGTTCTATTTTTTCCTGCTTTATTAAATAAAATTGTAGGCACTTCTTTTAAATAAATAATTATTTTATTTGTTTGTGTGTCCGTTCTTGATCGGAAGGCTGTATCGGAGTCTTAGTTGTTAACAAGACTAGCTTGCTCTGGGGAGCCCTCTGCAGGTCAGAGACATGACCCCTAATAATACCCTGGCAATTCCTTTAAGATGGGCCACAACTTGGTTATACTTTTTGTTGAATTAGACAAATTTGTAGGTAATTTAATTAGCATCTATAATCTTAGGGTAACAACATACTTAATTTAAGCATCTCAGAGGAGTAACCATGCTAAGTCTGTAACTTTAAAAAATGAGTAGTACTGTAGCACCCCCAAGACTAACAAATATAGTATATAAATAGTATCATCAGTTTTCGTAGGCAAAACCGACTTCTTCAGATGAGTGTTTTGCCCACGAAAGCTCATGATATATATTTGTTAGTCTCCAAGGTGTTACAGTGCTATTTGTTTTTTAAATTTAAGTATGATAGCCCTATGGAAGTCAATGGGACAGCTTGCATGCTTAAAAGAAAGCAGGAGTTTGAATACTTTGCTGGATCAGAGCCAGAGTGCTATGTATTGTATAGAACTGAGTTCAATGGGACTACGCATGCCACTAAGCACTACACCCAGTAGCAAAAGTATGAAGTATCAGGCCTACAAAGTAACACCAGTTTTTGTACCTACAATAATCTAAAAGAATGTGCTGTGGCTGTTTAATAATCCTTTCTATTTATTTCCTGATAAAGCAGCTAGTTAATGCATAAAACACATAACCCATAACATATCAACAGAATGAAAATTATGTTGGACCGCTCCCTTTGATGGATGGAAGCAATGTAGGCATGCAAGTAGCACCTCTGAAAGCAAAGGGGCTGTTTGGCTGAGGAAATGCTTACTAAGGTGATTTAGGCCCCCCACAAACTCGCCTGAATTAAATGTGAGGATTTGTATTGTGACTTTTGGAAATGAAAATGCACCAGTTGGTAGCCCAGCATTTACCACATTCTCAGAAGCTATTTTCCAGTTCTGTAATGAAATTACAACTACCATTTCCCCATGGTGTAGACACTAATGCAAAACAATGCTGAGGATCCTTTCTAATACTTTTTTCAACAACATTGGAAACATATTTCTAGGTAACACGTCAGTATGTATAATTTCTTGGAGAAAAATGGTCAGAGTTTTATGTGATTGCTTGTTAAAGCTTTTTCTAAACACAAAGGACCCCAGGGAAGCTGGCATGAACAGTAAACATTCAGAAACATAATTTGCGATGACAAGTGATTCCTTCAGTATTTATTTAACATTTAAAATTTGTCTGAATAAAAAAGGAGACCAAAGGCTGAGTAGGTCCACAACCCTTTTCCAGCTGTTCATTCTGCCTTTTTCCTTCTAGGTTGAGGAAACCCTAGGATCATGTCAAGAGATAGCCCAGCTGATTCCTGTAAAACTTAAAGAAAACCTATCAATTTGCATTTTGTATTATTAAGTTATATGTACTTATTCAGAACTCGTAACAGATACCAGATTTTGACATGTGTTTCCTTTCCTCTAGCGAAATACACAAGATTCAAGTTTGCCTTCCAAACACCCAATAAATTACATTTTCTAAGTAAACAAAACAAAGCATATCATTGTCTTCTGTAAAGATGTAATGCAGCAAAATCCTGTGCTCCATTAAACTGCAAATAGGAAACACTTGGCTTGGTAATTCTGTTTAAAACAGGACACAATGAATACAAAACTCATATCCCCCTCATTATGTATCTTTTAAAAATCAAAGCACAAATAACCCTATTAAGTGACTGAATATACTCAGCAGATCAGCTTCGTAGTTAGAGGAGAGCAATGTATTGAAATGAATTGCTCATCAGAAAAGAAAATTGATTTAATCACAGATTTTTGTACTGAACTTCACTACTAACTTGACTGCATAGATTTCAGTAGAGAAATAACATTCAGTTAACCTCTTTAAACTCAGTTTCCCCTTTGTGGAATTTACACAGCTCTTTCTTCTGTCTGTGAATAAGACCCAGAATTCATCATTCTGTAATATCACAAATATATACATAAGGTGGATTTCAGTGTGACTTGGTCAAATTTGTGACATCCCAAGCAGGAACAGTTTTTATAGTGTTGGTCTTGAAGGTGGAAAACATTTATTTGGGTTGTTATTACTGCTTCAAGCCATGGGGCATGGCAACGCCCCCAGAATCCCTAGTTTCAGAACCCATGTATGCAAATGCCAAACAGAATTTCACAAAGAAGCAACATATACATGAAAAATACTGTATTAAAAATATTTCTTTGCTGAATAAACCCCTAAGACTGACTAGTGGTGACATCACTACAGAAACTCTAAGTTTGAATAAATATGTATAAAAATACTAAAATAAATTGAAATAGAAATAGATTAGAAAATGAACACAAGAAGAATGAATGCTAGGCCAAAGCAAATTTACCCATATATATCATTCCCAGAAAAATACATTGAGTAAGTGTTCTTTTTCTTAAGCACTATCAGGTATACGTGCCTTTGTGGTTCAGGCTTCTTACTAATGGTTAATATTTTCCAAAAACGTACTGGCCCATTGTAACTTCCTATGTGATTTCTTTGACCTTGACTTTAAGGTTCATCTACCAATCCATCCATCCATCCATCCATGTGTTTATGTATCTACAATGGTACCATTCCATCATTGCAAACAGGTTTTGTTTCTTTTTGCTGGTTTATTACTTTTCTCAGATTAGTGATATCAAATGAACATGATGTTTCTTCCTACTTTACAATGAAATACTCAACTAATCTCAGGACTGATGTAAGAATATTAGATGAGATGGTGTTATCTGAGTTTAACGTCTATTTTAACTTGCAATAAGCTTTCTGAAAAAATAAATCACTTTGAGCTGTGGCACATACTGTTTTTTTTTTAAATATCTGGTTCTGTTTTCTGTGTTCTACGTAAGAGCAAAGCCATGCCACAACACATGCTGTAGCTTTTCACTATTCTGTGATCTAATGAAGAATGAATATGAGAGTCAAAAAGCCAGTTTTCAGTCCCAGAATGTTATTTATTTTTGGAAACAACATGATGCGTTCATGAAGTTCACTATCTTTTTTTCTCTTGTGAATTGAAGATACTTTCAACAATATGCCTAAATTCTCAGTAGAATGACTAGTGGTGGGGAGTTCTCATGTGTGTTCTAGTTATTCCTGAGACCTTTTAGAGTTCAATCTTCCTTTCATTTTACTTCTAAATAGAGATCATATTAATTTATTATTTTTAAATGGCCACTTTGGAGTGTGGTGTAGATTCAGGGTGAATTTTTTTCCCCATTAAACACAATAGTCAAACTCCTGTTGGTTTCAGTGGCCAGGATTTCTCCTTCAGAATATTTGTGTATCTTAAATAAAGTCACAGAACGGGCACCAACAGAAAAATGTTGCACATACTAACTATGTCTATATATGAATAACCACTATAATTGTTGTCTATACTGCACCATGCACAGTTAGTACTAAAATAATAATGCATGATGATGATAATGGAAATGATGACCTCTCTCTCTCTATTAAAGGCAGAAAGATAAAGGCAGTCCTTTTCACAAGAGCTTAAAATCCACATAGCAAACACAGAGAAAACAGTACATTCTAGGGTAACCACAGGAAGAAATAGCTTAGAGTTTGTTTTATATATTTATATAATTATTCTATTATGATTAACAATCAGCTCACTACCTGTGGGCATCTCAGTGAGACTAGGAAGCTGTTCAAACAGAGCAATGGTAATAACAATACTGGAGTAGGAAAGTATTCCCAGCATACTTAGAGTCCAATACTTCCCAGGTTGCACTTATCACTCACAACACAATATGAACTGAGCAGGTATCTATGATAGCCACACACATTGTCATATGTTTGTGCTTCCTTGCTGTATAGAATTCATGGCAGCTCTCCAATATCTTCTTAGTCTGTTATTATATTGCTGTATTCCCCCATAACAAAGTGTGAGGTTCTTTTCTCTTTGAAATGATTTCCCATGCCATTCTTAGACCTTGGTCATGTTCCAAGTTTTTCTTAATCAATCTAACATTGTAAGCTGTCAGATCTCATTTTCTTTCCTGTGAGTTTATATAACTATATATTTAGTATTTGTAGCACACAAATCTTCTTTTTGTTCCTTACTCTTGTTTATTAGTTCCTTTGTTCCCATAGAGATTTTCTTCTCTTCCTTTCTGGCCTCTTACTGAATTATCTATGGCTTTTACTGATCTTTCCAGTGTAGCTGAGAGAATGTTCTCATGTAAAGGAAAACCAGCAGAATGTGTTTCTCTTGAGGTTATTGTGTTCACCCCTGAGCTTCTATGGTATCATCTTAGGACAAAGTACATAACAAAAGGAGTGTTCCAGCAATCTTACTTTTGTACTGCTGCACAGAGGACAGCATAGCTGGAAACCCACAGTAAAGTGAAACATTTACCACAGTTCCTCTAGAGGAGACTAACATTTACTAGGGGGGTAGCTCATACTTCTAGAATGATTACTCCCACATAGGGCATGGAGAAACCACAAGTTTGGAATTTCCATGTTTCACATTTTTCTTCCGTTTGTGTGCAAAAGGTTCCATCAACTGGGGGCATCTGCAGAAGCACAGGGACTTCTGCTCATGAGCTGTATCTGCGCTGGCTCCTGGCTCCCAAGGCAAAGGCTCACACCTGAGAAGTGTAGAGTCGATAGTGAGTGGAAGGAAAGTGCATGAAAACAAGCTGCCAGTCTCTTGTGCTCCATCAAAATCTAGAGATTGTCCCCTGCTTGGAGTGCCTCATATCACAGCAGCTACACCAGGGAGTAACCTGGTGTATAACCTCCTGGTGAAAAAATAAATAGCAGCAGGCAAAAAGATATTGAAAATAAAAGACAAGTCAGGGGGCGGGGAGATTTGTTTCTCTCCCATACTCCTCTTTCCAGAATGCAGTAAGCATTACTTCTGTATGCCTCAGTGTTGTTTTATAAAGGGACAGCAGTGCCCATTTAATCTGCCCAGTTGATGTTTTAAGGCAAGAGTGGAGCATTAGGTCAGATGGGTTACTTCTGTAGTAAGGATCCAACAGCCAGAGAGCTTGGTACAGCATGTACTGTCTGTGATTCCTTCCAGTCGCTTTCTTGGCTGACTGACATTGGCAAAAACAAATATTTTCATTATTTTGTTTGTTTTCTTCCCTTTCTTTAATATGTGCAAATGTTTGCAGGCTGACAGTCTCAGTTCCAAAACTTGACTTTTCCAAAGGAAAAAGGAAGATAATTTGTTTACACAATAGAATATTGCTTGGCTTTTCTGAACCATGCTTTAGTTACAAATGTTTTCAGTTATCACAAGAGAGAAATTATTGCACTGTCAGCACATATTGAATAATACCTTCGCCCCAGACCATATGATTTTTAAAGACTGCATTCCTTTTGATACTGAGCCAATGTAGTCTTGCGAGGAATTATAGAGAGGAAGTGAGGGCAAAGCAAGACAACTGGCCAATAAACACCACTATGCTAAGGTTCCATTCTCTCCTTCCTTGCTTGAACTATGACACAACTGTATTCTGAAATATATGCTGTATCACAGAGCACACTGATCATGAAATATGCCATATTTGAAGAAACACTATTATTCTAAGAGGAGAAAAATCATGAAGAGATCTGTGCCATATATAATGGGTGTTCTGCATTACACTGGATTCTCCTGTCCTCTTGCAAAAAAAGAAAAAAGTCATGAGTTTTGTATAGGAGAAATGCAACTGCTGGGAAATGCTTGAATGAAACGAGACAGGGTCTTTGCACCTAGAATTTGAATTAGTTCATTTTTCATCATTATGGTGTGGTGTTTGTTTACCACATGAAGGCATTTATGCTGTTTGTTGGAAAGTCTGGCAGTTTTTTGGAAAACTCTTCCCAAACAATTCACATATTTCTGCGTTCAAACTTTACAAAATAACAGCGGGACAATTAGGCCATACTGGTCTCCTATGCTGAGATCTGCTCTGTCTAGGAGTGTTGGGAGGGACCCCATTAGAGAGCTGGATGTATCTCCCTGTATTCTGTCCTGATCTGCACTAGCACGGTCCTAATGATGTTTAGAGCATCCTAGCCGCTGTTCTGAATCCATCAGATGTTAATCTCCAAAAAATGGAGCACTATCTTGAGATCTCTGGAGCAAGACACAAACCCTACCACAGTTACCCACCCACTCTGGCTTTTACATCCTGCTATGCCAGGGCCAGGGGAGCACAAAGGAATGGAAATGTAGGAGAATGTGTTCAACATATTCATAAATGATCTGGAAAAGGTGCTGAACAGGGAGGTGGCAAATTTTGCAGATGATACAAAATTATTCAAGATTGTTATGTCGAAAGCTGAGTGAGGAGTTTCAAAGAGATCTCAGTAAACTGGGTGACTGGGACACAAAATGTCAGACCAAGATTGAATTTCATATGTGTGAAGTAAAGTACACTGGAAAACAGAGTTTCAACTATAATACAAAATGATGGGTTTAAATTAACTGATGCCATTCAAGAAAGAGATGTTGAAATGTGGAGTGGCAATCAAAAAAACCAAACAGAATTTTAGCAAACTCATTAGGAAAGGGTAAGATAAGACGACAGACATAACAATTCCACTATACGAATCCATGTTTTGGCCATACCTTGACTACGGCATGCAGATCTGGTCTCTCCATCTCAAAAAAGACATACTAGAATTGGAAAAGCTACAGAGAAGTGTAACAAAAATGATTAGGGGGTTGGAACTATTTTCATTTGAGGAGAGATTAAAAAGACTGGAACTGCTAATTTTAGAAAAAAGATGCCTAAGGGGCATGGTATGATAGAGGGGTATGAATGGTGTGGAGAAAACGAATAGGGAAGTGTTATTTACACCTTCATATAGTACAGAAAATTCAGTTGATTCATCAAGAACCTTAATCTCCTTGCTGTCATTTATTATTCTAAATAGCAGCAGCAGCAGCAGCAGCAGCAGCAGCAGCGGAGGGGCAGTGATAGGAGGCAATATTTTGGTGGGCTAGATCCTGCACTTCCAACTCAATGCAGATTGCTTTCAGTGGGAGACTGGGATCTGCAAGACATTTCAGATCACATGCAAAGTCTTTATCAGCTAGCAGACTCCTAAGATGGATAGAACAAGCAATCCATGCTCAGGAGTTTTGGTGGGAAGTGCAGCTTTAGCCTCAGAAGACTGTACCCAGCTTTTGGGTAGGGAAGTAAGGGAGGAGGAAAGCAAGCCTCCCCAGGAGAAATCAACCCCTGAAAGCCATCATTGGCTGTCATCATTCCTGAGTGACAACCAGACATTTGGCCCTCACGGAGTCTCAGCAGCCTTCTGCATCCCCTCAGCTCCACAATGCTCAGTGGCCTTTACTCATTTCCATGAGGACCGGTTGTCAGTTTCTCTTCACAGAAGATCCTGTTTTTTGAAGTTCCTGCAACAAAGGGGACAGAAGGAATCTGGTAACTCCACTCCACAAGTATTAGGCCTCCATCTTGGTGGAGTCACACAATAAGCTGACTAAAATTAATTACAAAAATGAAGGGTTTAGTAGTTCTTTGACAATGAAAACTTGTAATATCCTGCCATTTCTTTGCAGATCTACTGCTCAAGCTACTGTAGTCTGTCTTTGCTCAGAAACAAACTTGCTCTTTGTGAATAGCTGGGGATGTGTCTAACTGTCTGGAAGTCTTTTCTTTATTTAAAGCCCTAGATGATCTCTTCAAGTGAATCCATTCATTTCTCAGTAGCTGCTGCCCTTGACTCCTGTATGCTTCATTAACTGAAACTGATTGTCTCATTTTTGTATGCAGTGTAGTTGTATCCATGTTGATCCCAGTCTATCAGAGAGACATTTTTATTCAGGTCATATTTATTGAGGTCATAACTCCTTGCAGGCTCTCTCTAGAAACAAGTTGTGTGAACACTTCTTTTATTGTGGGGATACTCTCAGTCTTTGTTACCAGAGACCCTGCCCTCTAACGAGAGAAAAGGAGAGTGAATTACAAGTATGTGGTGTTAGCTGCAGTGTGAAACAATTATTTTGCAGACTAAGTGTGAGGTTTTCTTGGGGTGTCCAGAATTGTAAGTCACCTTGTTACCTTTATGCTTCTCCAAGGCTACCTCTAGACTACACGCCTTTTTCAAAAAAGGCTTTTTCAAAAAAGAGCGTCTAGATTGCACTAAGCAGATGGAAAAAGCGATCCACTTTTTTGAAAAAGAGCGTCCAGGCAGTCTGGACACCCAGAACCACTTCTGCCAGGACATGGGGGCAGCCTTTACTTCTGGGTCCTACGGCATGCTCTTTGCAGAGACACTGGCTTAAAGGGACCCCCCTGGACAGCCGTTCCTCTGCTGCTACAGCTGGCTTGCCAACCTCCTAGAGGGACAGCAAAGCTTCTGCAGTGCTTGCTTTGAGTGCCCTGCTTTGTGGGACACCACAGCAATTTGGTTTTTGATTGGTATTTGTGCTTTACAATCCTTTTTTTTTTTTTTTTGCCATGGAGCCGGAGCTGCCCCTGGGCAGGCGATGGCCCCACACCGTAATGCTTCAAGTTCTGCTGCAACTCCATGAGACCTTCATGATGCTTATGCCAGGTCTGGATTCAGAACCCAGCCTTGAGCCCCTCGCTTGGGCTGCAGCAACACTGTCCTTGCCACTGAACTTCTTTCAGGAGAGGCGATTTTGGAGGTTGGACACAAGTTCAGACTGGTGGGACTGGCTCATCATGGAGCGGTGGGATGACCAGTCTTGGCTCCGAAACTTCAGAATGCATAAAGCCACCTTCCAGGAGCTGTGTATCTGGCTCACCCCTGCCCTGCAATGCCAGGACACCCACCTGTGGCCCGCCATCCCCCTGGAGAAGACGGTGGTTATTGCCCTCTGGAAGCTGGCCACCCCCCGACAGCTACAGTTCAGTGGGACACCAGTTTGGCATGAGGAGATCTACTGTTGGCGACATGTTGATGGAGGTAAGTCCGTCTCGAGGGATAGTCCATGCGCGGTAGAAGGAGTGTAACAGGAAAGGGCAGAGGGAGTGGGGGATGGAGTGGGAGTGGGGGAGGGCTCCTGGAAGGGAACAATTTAACATGCACCTGTCCCGAGCGCACTTGCAGGTGAAATGCACCTTTGGCCAGCTGAAGGGGAGGTTTAGGTGCCTGCTCACTCGCCTCGACATGGGGGAATGCAATATCCCTGAGGTGGTGGCTGCATGTTGCGTGCTCCACAACCTGGTGGAGAGCAAAGGGGAGGCCTTCCTCCCAGGATGGGGGACATGGGCTGATTTCTAAGGGAGGCAGTTCGAGCAGCCCCAGACAGCTGCCATCCTCCAAGCACATCAGGTGGGGGTCCGCATCCGGGAGGCCCTGCGTGAGAGAGTCTCAGCAGGAGCCCAATGACTCTCCCCAGGGCCTCCCCAATGGGGCCTCTGGTCTGGGCCTCCCGCAATACCTTTCCTCCCACAACCCATCCCTGCACCAGTCTCTGGACAGTGAACACACACACACCAGGTTTTCTGACAAAAACATTATGTATTAAAAAACCATCAAACAGTGTTCAAAGAATAACATTTACTAATAAAATAAAACTGTTCAAAATGTTATCAAAAATAAACTTTCTTGTAAATATAACAAAGTCTCTTTAACTGGGGAGGAGAGGGGCTGTAAACCTGGAGGGTGGAGGGAGGTTTAGGGCTTAGGGTGTCGCCTGGTCCGCAAAAGTCTGCCGCCTTGGGTCCGTGGGCCTAGATGTGCTCACGCTCGAGTGGGGCCTGGGACAGTAGGGGGCTGGGGAGGAGGGGGGGCTGCAGCTGGGTCTGTGATGGCAGGGGGTGAGGGAGGTCAGGAGTTGAGGAGGGTCAGTGGGTGAGGGAGAGGAAGGGGGGTTAGTGGGTGAGGGGGAGGAAGGGGGGCAGGGGAGGCCAGAGCAGGTTGAGCGGGAGGAGTGGCAATGGGGGCAGGACCTGGGACACCCATGGCCTCCTGGATAGTGCCACAGATTGCTGTCTGCTGCTGGAGGAGCTCCTCCAGCAAGCGGTTGGTCCACTGAGCGTCTTCCCGCGTCCTCTCTGCCATGGTCTCCTACATCCTTTCCAGGGCCTCAACGTGCCTGCGCATGAAGTCATTGTAGATCCACCAGTACCTGCGGTTTCTGTGGGCCTGTGTGGGTGGTGGGACAGGTTTTGCACGCTGGTCTGCTCCAGCAAGTCCGGCTGTGGAGGAGAAGAGGGAGAAGTGGTCAGTCATGTATGCACACACTGTCCCTGCTTGCGTTCAGTGAGTAAGTCCTTGGAACAAGGGACGCCAATGTTCTCACTGCAAGCCCATGTCTGGCCTGGACAGCAGCCCCGGCCTCACAGGGGCCCCGAGGAGGCTAGGGCAACATCCCCCCCACACACACACAACAGTCCCACCATGGCCATACAGCCCAAGTGTCCAGCCACAGTGGATCACCAGATGTAGGACAGGGGCCTGGAGCAGCTTGGGTCTCCCAGGACACCCACCCACCCACCGCCTGCCCATGGCAGCACTGTCTGCGGGAGTGATTGTTGTGTCTCATGTGCATACGGGGCCAAGTGCTATGTGTGACACTTGCGGTGGTCTGTGTGGTGTCGTGTGCGCCCTTGTGACCAGCCTGCTTCCCACAGTGCCTGGCGGGGGGAGGACAGCCCTCCCTGGGGTCAGACATGTGTGGGGCCCTCCCCAAGCTGTGAGCAGCTGCCCATGTGTGCCCTGGGACTGAACGTGCTTGCACATGCACAGAGAGGTGCAAGCTGTCCAGGAAGAGCATGACATGTAAAGACTGGCCCGCATCCCCTGTGCTCCCACCTCCCCTTTTCTGTGTGTGTGGCAACCTGACTGCACTCACCTGATGTTCCCTCCCCAGGGTCAGAAGATGACTGCAAGGCCTCCTGGGTCTGGGGGACCAGCTCCAGGGTGAGGGTGACAACACTCCTGTTGGTGTCCTCCTCCTCCTCCTCCTCATCCTGCAGCTGCTGCTCTGGGTTGTCCTCAGCCATCTCCTGGCAGTGCTGGATGGGTGTCTGCAACCTGGACTGGACAAGAACCAGTGCAGAGAAGGGTTCCCCACCCCCCAGGATTCTGTCCAGCTCCTGGAAATAAGCGCAATGCTGAGGCGCTTCCCTGGAGGTGGAGCTGTGCTCACGGGCCCTGGCATAGCCCTGCCTCAGTTCTTTAACCTTGGCCCACACTTGGTCCAAGGTTCAGGGGTGATGGCCCTTTTTTGCCAGCCCCTCGGCCATGCGGCTGTAAATGTCTGCATTCCAGTGTTGGGAATGCAGAGCCTGCAGGGTTTCCTCCTCTCCCCAAAGTTCCAATAATGTCAAGACCTCAGGCCCTGACCAGGCTGGAGCTCACCTCTTTGGCCCCCTGGATGGGTTGTGGGATGGCTCCCTGAAAGGTCCTTGCAGTTTTAGGGGTCTTGGGCTTGTTCTATGCATCCTTAGCAGAGAGGCAGGGATAGCCGTGTGGTCAGTGGCTTCCTCTGGCTGCCTTCCTGCCACAATGGCTGCCCAGGGTGCCTGTGCCTTTAAGACATGGCTACAGACAGGAACAATAGAGATTTTTCCTGCAGATGGAGTGTCCACCAGGGCTTTTCGAACCACAGCATCCAAACGCCCCCGCATCCAAACACACCTTTTTTCGACAGATCTCTGTCGAAAAAGGCGTTCTTCCTCATAAAACTAGGTTTACTGCTGTCGACAAAACCGCCATGTTCTTTCAATTTACTTTTGAAAGAACATGGTGGCAGTCTAGACGCAGGTGAAGTTTTTTCGAAAAAAGAATTTTTTTTTAAACTGTGTAGTCTAGACACACCCCAAGAGAAAGATTTGTTTCTGCTAAACTATATGTCAGTTCCCCGACACTCCAGTTTGTTCGCCAACCCAGCAAATGTTTCAAGACTCTGCCAATCCTTTCCTTACTTTGCAGGTAACTCTTGCTGCCTGGATGCCTGAACCTGCTGTAAGAGTGGTTCTCTGAAGCATTCAATTCCTGTCACTAGACACTTAGGGGTACGTCTACACTGCAGGCTTATTTCAGAATAAGCTATTCCGGAAGATATATTCTGAAATAGCTTATTTCAAAATAGAGCGTCCACGCTACAGGGAAGCCTCAAAATTAGTCCAAGGCTGGCTCCCCAAATGTGGACGCACTATCTTGATTTAGAGCCCCAGGAAGAACTGGGGAGAAATTACTCAGAATGGCCCCGGTGAGCTATTTCAAAATAGCAGTAGTGGAGTGTCCACACTGCAGCTATTTTGAAATAGCTTTTTTGGAAGTGGAGTCATTCCTTGTAGAATGAGGTTTATACAGAAGTAGGAATAAGCTGCCCGTTATTTCAATATTATTTTGAAATAACAGAGTTGCTGTGTAGATGCCCCCATTGTTATTTCGGAATAACACTAGTTATTCTGAAATAACAGTGCAGTGTAGACGCACCCTTACAGAAATTCCTGGGTCCACTATTTTCAAAGAGATGCAACACACACCAGCCTGTTGGCTCAGTTGATCATGTGCATCTTACTTTACTATGACAGAACTAAGGTGAATTTATAATGAAGCACAAATACATGTATTTATGAAGAACAGAGGTTCAATTGATACTGCACAGAGCTAGAGAAAATGGTTACAAATAGCCATGCTTTTAAGAAATCATATATACTTCAGCAGGCTCCAAGCTTTATCTTAGCAGTTGTCTCACCTACTGCTACTCTCAGCATCACCAATCCACATGGCTGGTGCCCCACTGTTCATAGATGCAAAGAGCCCTGATCTCTTTGTCCCCTCAAGTGTCCCCCTCAATGTCAAATGTCTTTTTGCTTCTTCTTGTATTCCCCACTCTCGTTTTATTGTCTTTGTCAACAGAGTCAGGATAAACATCTGGGATTCAAACTCCAGTGTCTATCCAGGATGATTTCACATCTCTATGTTAATTTGTTTCTCCGGTTTACCTTCACTGCAAATGAACTGTCCATTGTCTCTAGCATCGTCGTACTCAATTTACATTAGAAATGGGGAGATAATTATCCTCAGTCTTGTTCGGAAAAAAAAAAAGAACTGTTTTCTCCCTTTGGCTAGAGATTTTAAAGCCTCATACAGGCAGTATCAATAATTCCTCATATTATAAAATGTGTGCCTTAGCACTACGTTAGGGACCAGTGTGTCAACAGCTTCCATATTCTTTACAGATGAAACACTCTTATATCAGTGTGTTTGATGGAATGAGTTTGTCAGGCCTAATAAGGGTTGCTGAGAAAGAGTAGTGAACAACAGTGTGCCTCTGTGTCACACCAAAGAACAAATTTTGGTTCCACTGAAGTCAAGAACATTTTTGCCATGGATTTCAAAGAGATCAAGATTAGAAACTTATTCTTTGTTGTAACATATCAGTTACCTCATAGTCTTTTGTTCCTAGACTATAAAGTTTTGCGTACAATGCTCTTTCTTTGGACTAGTAGCCCTTAATCAGGGATCAGACAGCATGTTGATGACCCAAGATCTCTTGCATTACACATTCATTGTGTTGGTTGATTAGTCCTGTTCTCCATTTTCCTGCTGTCAATGAATTGCAGATAAAAACTGCACGTGAACTAGGCCTGATTTTATTGCATGACTGGTCTCTCTATGAACTCTGAGGTCTGAGACTGCACCATACACTGCATTGACATTTTTGCAGATCTGCAGCAGCCATTGTACATGCATTTTGTTACATAATAACTGTGAGGAGATACTTCAACAGTATCCCTGACCTTCTTAAATACCTCTACACTGTTAGCTAAAAAAATTCCTCACAGATACACAAAGGAAAGATTCAAAACTGATACTGAACCTCACATTTGTTCACCCACCTGTGTGGTAGAAATGTGTGGCATTGATACGTGTATATAGTCTGAAAGATGCCTTGATTCATAGAAGATTCTGAGTTGCCAGTTAGTATGACATGCCTGTGTAGCATGGCAGAAGCATTAAGTCCTTCAACAGAACTGAAAATATCAATTTCCATTTCTCAAATATTTTGTGGAAAAAAATCCACGTGACAATATTGAATGAGAAATCAATTAAACAAAAAGCCAATTTTTCAAGTAAAAGCTTAGCTTTGTTTACAAGTTCCTTCACTCTTCCCAAGACATGACTCAAGAAAGAGCCTGCAGGCTTGGACTCACTGATATGAATGGTAGTGTTTTAATTAAATCTTTCAATTGACCTTGATCTTTCTTAATGGCTCTTTTTTAACTCTGCTCGTGAGAACACAAACCATACAGCTGACTATGTATTCCATACTCCACACAGCAAATCTCTCAGATATTTGGATATATAGAACCATTCCAGCTTCAATAGTTTTTTGTGTAAATTCAGAACAGTCTGACGACTTGGACACTTTTATGTATTCCCATTCTAAATGGTGTGTAACTCACATAGGCCTTTGCTGAAGTTGTTGGTACAAACTTTTTTGTTTGTATTCCACAGTGCCCTGGAATGCAGTTTGTTTCCTCCCTTTTCTGTGCTCTTTTTTGACAAGTAAATATTAGTTTGTAATGATTGTATTCAATAGACTAAGCATGTATAAAGTGTATTTTTTTCCTGAGGAAAGATACGATTGTTATTTCTTGGAAGGAGGCTATCCACTTTCCCGGAGGCCACACCGCATTCTAAGAAGGCCTATCTGGAATGAGCCAAACTAAGATTTTCTACCTGTGTGGATGGGGAAGAGGAAGTTCTTTCAAAAGAAGAGGAAAAAGCACAGGTGCACTGGTGGCCACCCCATCCATAGTAACCACAACTTAAATGCGAGATAGCATCCGTTCAGTGTGGACGCTATCTTTTGAAAAAGCAGATCGCTTTTTTCAATGGGCTTTGGCAGCGTGGATGCTCTGTTTCAGAAGAAGTTTTTTCAGAAGATCTCTTCTGGAAAAGCTTCTTCCGAAAGAAGCCTGGAGTCTAGACGTAGCCTTAGAGAGAGCCCATGCATACAGAATTTTTTTAATCTGATGGGTTACAGAAAGAATAATAGGAGTTAGAGACTCATTCTCTCTCTTTACCAGTGCAAGAATGATCCCTATTTTCTATTGCTTTATTCATTTTAGTTTCAAATGCCCAAAGTGATGAGGTTTCTGTTCCTTTCTGTGTGAGACTATTCCACAGTCCAATAGTTCCCAATGACAGAAAGTATCCCCAGATATTTAGGGCCAGACTCTGATACTCTTATTCACACTGAGTAGGACAGTACTTGATAAGGAGTCTAATTGACTCTAGTGAGACATTTCATTGAGCATGTACTACCTAGTATGAGTCAGAATATCATGATTTTACTTTGGTAATTTAAGGAGAGATGAGAATCTTCCTGAAGATGATTCATATAATTCTTCATCTTCCATGTGTTTTGGTTTTGGTCTCCATTTTAATCACAGTTTTAAATGTAATGAATAGTCTTCACTTAATTACAAAATAGCATTTTAGACAGTCAGTGAGTGAAGTAATAGAGTTAGACCACATTCTCTACTGATTCCTAACAGTTAAAAATAAAGAGAGTCAGGGTTCAAAGGAGTTTCTCCTGAGGCAGGATTTAACCTTAGTGCAACCCCTGTTTTTAGCTGGAACTAAGCCAACTAATTGGTATCCTCTTTTTTGGAAACACCAATTGATGTCCTGATAGCTTAGTAAACTTCTAAAGCATTATGGACTGGAAGAGATTATCATTAAAAGCATATAATCCTTTAAACCAGAAAAGAGAACATCTGAAAACATAGAATAGCCAAACATCAAACTTCATTTAATAATTCATATCCTGAAATACATTTTAATTGAAAATGGGAAATATTGCCATTCTACCTGAAAACTCAGCCAGAATGAAATGCATTTCTGTATTATCTTTCTTCAGGGCTTACTACATGGACTATAGTCTCTCAATGATCTTTTCACTGATTCTGTAATGGGGAGCTGTATCGTGCATAGTAAATATAAAAAAGCTTTTCCTGATGTAAGACAGATTTATTTAACTAGTTGACAAATAACCCTGCTCAATTTCGAGGGCATTTATGATAACCATGCAATCTTTGAAAGGAAAATGAATGTACTGGCGTGTGTCATAAATAGAATAAAGTATTAAAATGAACTTGTGTGCAGCCAGAAAGCCTGTTGCTACATAATATGGTTGATAAATAAGCCTGTAGCTTAAAAAGAGTAATTGAAATTTCCCAGAAGAGGGGGGATACATTTGGAAATTATCATTATTTCTAACAGTTTTTTGAAAATACCCCCACACTGTAGAAGTATAAGCTCTTAAAATCTTAACATTTTCCTCAAGAGAAAATAATCAGGATGGGTGATTGATACTCAATTTGGTGAGATAGGGGCCAGTTCCTCAGTTCATGCAAATTGTCATAGCTTCATTGAAGCCAATGTAACTTGTCATACTGGTGCCAGCTCATGCCGAGGATCTTACGCTGAAACTAAACACCGACAGATGCATAACTGGAAGCCAGCCTGACTCACTTGTATGTGAGTATTTTTGGAATAGGCATTAGGCTTGCTAAAATGTGTTTAGTGTTTAGACTTTATGAAACAACTATAGGATGCTGCAGGTAGTAATCTCACTTAAAATCTATTCCGCATGTTATAAGATTATATATTGTGTTTGCATTGTAAACCTCTAACTCAAACAGGAAAAAAACATTAACTAATATAAAATGCTGGCTTCCTACAGAAGGTGTTAGCTTCTACAAGAAGGCTCATTGAAACCAAATGTGTCATTGTGAAACATCAAAGAATGAAGACTTGCTAATTGCATTCATTCCTCCCCACCCGCCATGAAGAGGAGATGTGCAGGAAAACTCATTCTATCAGTTTGAACTCTGAATTGTAAGAAAAATCCTCAGCAAGAAGGATTCTAGACTCTGAGAGGCACGAATTAGCCCTGGTCTACACTAGGACTTCATTTTGAAATACCCCCCTCTTCCCCAATTGAATTTATAAGTGGAACATCCACACTACCAAGCCTAATATTTTAAAATAAAGGTCTGTGGAATTGGAAATCTGTACTCCTGCTTTTTATCGGGAGTAATGCTAATTCCAAAATAGTTATTTCAAATAATGGTAGTATGGACGCTCTGATGCTGCTATTTCAAAATAATTACTCCCCTGAGTAATTCAAACTAATTACTCCCCAGTGCTTCTTGGGGCTCCAAATCCAAGATAGTGCACCCACATTAACAGAGCTTGCTTTGGACTAATTTCGAGGCTTCCCTGTAGTGTGGACACACTAGTTTGAATTTGTTAAATCAGGAGTTATTAAGTCGAATTTAGTAATTTTGAAATACTTTCCTAGTGTAGACATAGCCTTACTAAGTATAAACAAAAGATCCCCAGTATTTGGGCTGCATTGACATGAAGGACATATTATGGGACTTAATATAAAAGCTCTATCCATCTTTGTGAACCTAAGACTGTAATTCATTTTTGTGTATAAACTTACCTAGTTTCACCTTGTAAATAAAAGATTTCTTTTTATTAGTTAATAAGTCTTTAATTAGCTTATCATTGGATTGGTTATAAGTGTTGCCTGTGATATAAGATCTAAAGTACAACTGATCTGGCATAAGTGACTAGTCCTTGGGGTTTGGGAGTAGCCTGTATATTGTTGTAATTTTTGGTGTAAGGGATCATCTAGCACAAAGGCAAGCTTCAACTGCAAACACAGACATGTCCAGGAAGGATAAAACCTTCCACTACACATACAACTCTCCTACCTGGACAGAATCTGAGGGAGAAAACCAACTACATGTTCCATATGATAGTAATACAGTAACCTATATGGAATATAATAGAAGAATACAGTAAACTGCAAGTAACAGTATATGGTGTTATACTGTCTATTTGTGTACCATGCCCAGTTGACAACACAACATGCTACTCCTGGGCCATCATTAACACTTCGGGAATAGTATGGATGAACCATGTTTGAATAACTCTTCCTGAATAATTTAGCATGGATAAAGTTAGAAACTTTGTTCTGTCACAAATATCACTGAAAAAATTCCTCAAACATGGAAAATATTAATTGTGCAACATTTTTGTTTTGCTCAAGGGAAAAAACAAAGGACCAAAATAGCACTCCAAACTAGCAATCTTTTTCAGGAAAAATAGATTAATAACTGGAACTATAAACATTGTGAAGGAAATATAAATAGTCAATTGACTCTCGGTCTTCAAAGTTCATCACATAAATTCCAAATCTACAAAATGAATAAAAATAGCACTGAAACAAGTTGTAGTTGCCAGATATTAGCCCAGTCTTGCAAACCCTAACTCCTGGGTGTAGACCTTCGAATTAATGGGACCATGAATGAATAAAGATTATTTATTTGGATCCAGATCAGGATCAGATCCTGCATAAGGCATAAAAGCTATTGTCAAAAGTTGGAGAGGGGTAAGAGAAGGCAATGTACATAATTTGTTTGCACCCATTAATTTTTCCTTCTCACTATGGTCTTTCTTTTCATCCATACAATTACCAAGCTAGCTATAACAGCAGTTCTTTAAATGCAGCTACAGTATAGTATAAATAAGTGTGCTGTGTGCATTATTGAAACAGGAAGATAGTATGGGAAGGGGATGGGAAAACAAATGCATGCCAAATGTTAATCACGTTGCTTAATATGCTACTTGAAAGGGCTCAGATATGACTGTTATATAAAAACCTATATAGACTAGAACAAATCATGCAACACAAATGTACCCACTCATGATGTTCAAGGGTAGAAAAGCAACATCTTATTTGAAAGGCTATCAAATATATTCATAGCAGAAGAGCTAAATAACCTAATGAGCCCTGTATAAAGTAAGCTTTATTGCACTATCTTGCTTTGTTTGCCTAAGATGTTATGGAATATAAATAGCAATGTTAGCAATATTTTATTAAAAATAATTGCAACAATAGCAATAACTTCATCTGAAGAGGCGGGTTGTGCCCAGGAAAGCTCATGATACCATCTACAAGTTTTGTTAGTCTTTAAAGTGCTACTAGGCTATTTGTTGGTTTTTAAGTTTTCCATGTTACAGACTAACTTGGCTACCCCTCTGAAGCTTTTGAATAACAGCAATATTACATGGCTATATAGTGTATTTATTTTTTTGAAAAAAACTATAAGTTGCTCTGTTGGCTTGCCTAGGGTTCTTGTTTCACTTTCTGGATCAATTTCTAGCTTACTAGAATCAGCTTTCATAATACTTTTTTGGTTTCCCACAGAAGTTTGCAAAAGCTTATCAGTAATAAAGATAACAACCAAAGTCATAGGTTGATGGAAGAGGTCTTGTAAGCTGGCACTGAATTCGCATAGTCATGTACACCCTTCTCTCAGTTCTACAAATCACATCTTTTTTGTAATGAAGTGCACAATGAAAAAGCATAATGAAAAAATAATGCTTTAAAAGGGATTTGAGAAAAAGAAATTACTTTGGAGAAGAGCTCTAACCCATCTCTCCTGGACACCACCAATATCTTTCCATACACAGTATAGGAAAGAAATCCAGACAAAAATTTCCAGCTGGGAATATTACATTCATTCATTCTTTTTTATTTCAAGACATAACAAATGGTGATTAGTTGATAAAAATACAAAAGTAGATGAACTAAAATGAAAATATGAGTTACAGACTACTATGTACTGAGGAGTATTGATATTTTTACTAAGAGCCGATGACCCATATGAAACCCAGTTAATCTAAAGACCCTAAAATCCATCTCATTCATCTGCAAGCTTCTCTTGAGATGCAGGAATGATTGTGCAAGTGTTGATAAAAGGTCATCAAGGAACTAAGCTGTAATTGAGCAATAAGTGGAGAGAGACATTTGATAGAAAATAGCAAGTCACAGACTGTTCCAGATATGACCCCACCTTGTGTGTACCAGATAGGAAATACCTTGGAGCTACTGTTCTAATATAAGTATTAACTATATTCAATATTAGTAATTAAACTACTTGGGTAAATGTGTCTTCCTTACAAAAGCATATAGAATTGCTGTTGTCAAGAGGATAAAGATATTAATTGGAAAGATTGTCTTGTGTCTAACATACCATAATTCTTTGCAGCTTCTCTCACAAAATATTTAGATACCACGGAGGAAGAGGAATGAAGTAAGAGTATCTGAAGTTATGCTGTTGTAGATATTGATGATATAATTTGGTTTTGTAATTAGAGGATAATGTGTTATTGCGAGACAGGGAACCCCAGAAGTGGTGGGTCAACATTTTTGAGGGGTCCTGCAATTTTCTTGGTTCAACATACATCCATTAATTAAAGCCACTTTTGAGTGTGCCTGTGAGTGCAATGCTGTGGCTGGCATGCTGTTCGGTGAGGTATTTCTTTCTGCTTTAATCTTCCTTTTGGAAGAATCTACCAAGGTTCTAGAACACATGGATCTTTATGAACAAAGTAGTGACTTGTTCTATATAGCAGCACAGGAGAGCAAAGGAGTCTTAAGATGTCCCTTTACTCCTCTGTGTAGCATCACCAGTTTGCACATGTGGGGTTATTAGAGTACTTGGTGTCTGCACACCTGTGAATAGTAGACAGGGCACTGATAGTTGGTTCTCAAGAATATGTAACATAGTTCCTGGGTTTTGTAAGACCAATAAAACTTATTAGTGCAGACATGTTTTCTCTGCATAGCTCTTAATATCAACTCAATATATGGGAAAGCTTAACTGATGCTCCCCATTTCTCCCATAGACAGGAAGTGGCTGGGAAGTAAAGAGAATGAATGGGACAGAATCCCTGGTCCAATTCCTCTCTACCCAGTGCTGATGGCATGGAGAGGAAGGGGCCAGAAGAAGATTATGTCCTCCATGAAATAAAGAAAGACTAAATGAGACAAACATAGAATATTAAGATACACAGAGGAGGGGTTAGGAGAAAGGGATGTATGGGAGTTAAAATAAAAGATTGAGTAGCAAATAGCAAGCAAATTATAAGTTTCAATTGAATTAAAATTATACAAGCTTTTTGTTATCTAGGCAAAACAAATGTGTGCTGCTATCATATTCTGTTCCCATATTTGCATGCAGAAAGCACAAAACGGTAAGACTTTAAAAATACCAATTAACTTAATGCTCTTAAGGAGTAAGTGCTTCCAAATGCACCATGGAAAGACTTAGCACAGCAGCACATAGTGCTGCCAAGACACTGTGCAGTGCACTTCAGCATATTGATGAGTTTTATTCATTTACAGTATCTAGCTGTGGTTTTTATGATTTGTGTTGATGAACAGTATTTAAGCTAAACTGTAACATAACCAGACACTACTGTTCTTCCTATTTGCTTTCCAGCAATCATTTCTCAGACATCCAATCTCTGGTAATAGGTTCTGATAGTTTTCTATGGGTTTTTATCCCAGTGACTTGGCCAGTTCTTCTCATCTTTGTGAGAGAAGAAAAATAAAAGGGGACAATCATTTTAATGTTAGTGATGGACAAAATTCAAAGGTTTCAGTGGTTTGGATGAGCTTAAATAAATACCCACAAATATGGATACTAATCCAGTTTGTTTCTAATCTGTAGGAGGCTCCTCCCCTTCCTACGGCATTCTAACAATGGGATACAGGAGCAATCTTCTCCAGGAACCTTGCTGTAGCTTCCACTGTTGTCAGCTACATTTCACTCTGTAGCATAAGTGCAGCTGGGTTTGAAGAATGGTCAGCGGGTTTTAGACAGTTCTGTTTCATACCCAAGATTCTGGGTATGTGAGTAGATAGCCATTATTCAGCCCTTACAGTTCCAATACATTCCCAAGAAAGGGACAAATGAAAATGAGGACTAAATACAATTTTGCAAATTTCAAACAGTTATCTGACATAACCTGGAAAAGATTAACATGTTGTCCTTAGTGTACAAGCAATTACAGCACAGTAGGTTATATTTTATATTACATGGTCCATTTGCATGTCTCTGCTATTTTCCATTCAGTGAAATTTATTTAAAAAAACAACCCTTTCTTTAAGATCCAGGATAAGACAGGAGGTCCCCCGACATGCGACTGCCTAAGTTCCAACCCCCCGCACTTACAGCCATTTTTGTAAGTGCGGAAGGGGCCAGAAATCTCTGACTTACATCCTCAGTCTTCATTTACAACAGTGCATGGCGCCTATCATAAATGAGGGCTTGAGTTACAACGCCCCCGACTTGCAACACTTCCCCCAGAATGGGGGAATAAGACGCTTTCAATAAGACGCTATGGCAATAAAATGTTTCCTGTTTGTATTTTCCTTAAAAATGTATAATGGTAATGAAGCTCTGGACATTGAGTATGCTGACTACATGCCAACCTCTGTTAAGCACACTGAAGACCTCATATCAATTAACCTCCCTTTCACTATGGTATGTGTTTGAACACTTTTACTCCTTATTCAACAAACTATCTGTGGTTCCCAGAAAGGAGGAGGAGAAGCTGTAAATAATAATACAATATATACTAAAGACAATATTTTCCTCTACTGTCTTCCCAAGATGAGAAAAAACAACTAGGTGCTGATAACATCCTCTTGAGTCATATTTTTTAGAAGCCATATGGATTGTTTTCCTGCTAGCACACAGATATGCTTCTCATTGACCTTTTGGCAGGACAATAGCAATCATTGACCTAATAAAGATTCCAAGATTATTGGAATTTCTCTCATAAAATTGCCTCATCCTGGTGGTGTTATAGAATGTGCTTTTAGTTCACTGTAATTATTAATCACTACCACTGAAACTCTTGACCATGCAATTGTCATAGGAATTCTTGACCTGGAAATAATAAAACAAACCCTTGAGTGCATGCACACACATGAGCGCACGCGCGCACACACACACACACACACACATTCTCCAAAGAAATTGGTGCTGTGAACTTTATGGTACACTCTAGTTGAGTTTAGAGGTACATTCTGAAGGCATATGTATGCTGAAAGCAATACTTTCACTATATATTTTCAATATGGCATTTCAACCTCATTGATGTTGATTAAACATGTTTTCTTATTTTTTACTTCCACAGAAATGAGTTAAACAGCACAAACAAATGCAACACAATCAGTATATCTTTGCTATTATCCAGACTGCGTATACTGTTTTAATTCACTTCTGTTTTTGCATCCTTTGATGGATACACAGTTGGAAACTCATATTCTCCTTTCTGGAAAAAAAAGGAGCCTGTATTTAAAATATGACTGGAAAAGTTTTCTGCACTAGAGAGAAACAAATCTGTCCCTTGCATGCTCACCTATTACTCTCCAAAATATGAGATAAAAAGGTGCTGGTGTAAGGGTGGAGAAGAGATATTTTTAAGGAAATGTGGGCTCAAGCATGATTCTCAGCAGTCTAGTGAGTCATTGAACTATGAACCCCATCTTTGTCTTTATTTCTGATACTATCCCTGGGTGTCTTGTTTGCAGCACAATAGCATTCTCATTAAAGGAGGCTAATGTTTCCCTGTACTCATCCATGTTTATCTTGCTCATCTACATTTCATACTCCACACCTGCACTGTACAGGAGTCTGAGTTCTTTAAGCTTCTTATCATTGCCACAGCAACCAACGGTGATGTTACAGACTCAGACTCAGTCTCCTGGTGGGATTTAACAGCTGGAGCAGATGAGCTCTTAACAAAGATCATCTCAAATAGTCAGAAAATGTGGGAAGAGAAACAGAGCATTTATGATCACTTTATGTGAAAGGTTGTTAGCTGGAATGAAGGGAAAGGCTCAGCCTTATGCTGGCTCTTTGCCGACATCCAATATAGAGAGACACATTTCTGAGGACAAGGTCCATGTGCAATTGTGTAATTGTAATTTCTGAGATCGTGCACATATCTGAAGTGTTTATACATGGAAACTGCTTGTTAGGCATCCAGCTCTCCTTATGTGAGTGCAGTCACCTGATTGCATGCTTCATTGTTGTAACTATTGTGCAAATATAGGCACACAGTTTTACCAATGGAGCTGGTAACTTAAAAAAAAAAATGAAAAAAAAAACCCCAGCACAACCATTAAAATGACTAAAGCTCATTCTTATTCTATACATTTATAATATGTAGCAAAATATAGTATATGCATGCAGCCTTCTTTCAAATGTCTGGCAAATGTGCTTTAAAATAACTTAATGACATTAATGGCTCAAAGGGCCCCAATAGTTTGTTCTGGCACATGGCTACTGTGAACACAGAAACTTTCCATAAGGAGAAGTACTTTTAAATGTCTTTTTTCCCAAAAGCTTTCCATGAGGCAATCGTGTGTCTTTAACGTCTGACATTAAAGTCTGAAGGCAAACTAGATTCATCCTTTGTCGTGATCCACTCCTATACAAAAGACACCACACCTCTGAATTATATTCTTAACTGTGAGTTCCATGCATCTGTGTTTGACTGAATGATTCATCCTTCACATGACAAAGATTGCAAACAGAACCCTGTTCTGGAAAGGGCTGCTTCCCTATTGAGAATCTTAAAAGTTTAGAGCAAATATTCAGCATTGGGAATGGATTCAATATTTCTCTTTATTGATACAGCATGTGCTGGCTACCGTGGGAAGTGACAATGTTTCAGTACGTGAGTACAACCACTAAGTAGAGCTAGAGCAAATGTTTAATGTCATTTTACTTAGTTGTAATCATACAAAGGTATTATGGCCTGCAGCTTCTAACAGCTGGCCCCATTATAATTAGAATTTGTTAACACAGTTGGTGGTATGCTGTCTATTTTTACACCATTGGTTTTCCTGCTGGAATGTCTAAAAGGTGTTAGCATGTTGTACTGATCCATCAGCACCTCGTGAAGGTGAGGCGTTGATGGATCATAAGCCGAGTGCCAGTCTTATAATAGGAATCATATGGCTTGGGAGACTTAAGGCCACTGCTGAGGGAAATAAGATGGAGATTGGATGAACCTGGACCATTCTGGAGTAGAAAAAGAATAAAGGAATCATTTACAGGAAATATTTAAAGTCTGTTAATTGCATGGCATTCTGCAGGAGCCTTCCATTTGATTGCACATTTTCACTGCTTCAAGGCACACTTTGTTTTGTATCTTTGGTTCCCAGTAGAGACCAATTCATGTTCTAATGTGTAAAGTGTTGGTTTATTAACTCTCACACTTTTCACTGAAAATGGAATAAGCCTGAGAACCAGAGAGCTATTTGGCCTCTTGTGAACTTGATCCACTCTGGAGAGGGCAAAGAGGCATACAACACAAACTGAGGTGGGTTTACGGTCTTCGAAAGGCCGTACAGCCTGCTGGGTGCTAGGGGCAACACACTTCACATCCACCCTCCCTTCTTCTTGCTGATTAAAAGCAGCATTAAACATACTTTTATTTAATTGAAATTTAAAAAGTTATAGCTATTCAAACTATGGGCACTTAGGAAGCTAATTCCACCTTCACTGCTAACATGCTGTAAGACTGTGTGCAAGTCACTTAATCTCATAGGGATTCTTACTATGTGGTTTGTCCTAGACACCACTTTAATTCAAATAACACATGATTGTGGAGTACGATTACTAAAGAGTTTTCTTGATTCAATATCTTCTATGTGCAGACTTCCATGCATAGAAACCCACGTACCTTCACCTAAATCAGCTGCGGAAGCTTTGATATACATTCTATTGAATTGGGGAATGCAAAAGTTAGTAAACTATGGGAGAGAAATACTGAAGACATGGCAAGTAATGAAGTTGTAGCTCAGGGTATGTCTACACTACAGCGTTATTTCGAAATAGCTTATTTCGAAATAGCTTATTTCGATACAATGTGTCTACACACAAAATGCATTTCAAAATAGCTTTTTGCTATTTTGAAATAGCGCGTCCACACTGAGTGGATGCTGAATCTCATTTAAGGCTGTCCAGAACCAGGGCATCATGTCAGGAGTTACTTTGTGTGGCTACTGCCTGAAGTTATCTGAAGCCTGTGCTTAAAGGGACCCCCCCGGACAGCCAGTTCTCAGGTTTCCCTGCTTGCTTGGCTACCTTGATGAGGGACAGCAAAGCATTTTGTCTCTGCGTGCTCTGGTTGCCTCGCTCAGGACACCACAGCACTCTGCAACATGGAGCCAGAGCTGCCCCTGGGCACTCTGCTGCTTCTCATGGACGTGTTGCTTTGAGCCTGGCTGCACTTTCTGCAGGCTGCCATCTGGGAGGTCCATCAGGGGGCTGTCAGTATCCAAGAGGCCCCGTGGGAGAGCTTCCACCCTGAGGAGCACTAAAAGCCTCCCTGGTCTGCCCCACTGGGGGCTTGTGCCTCATTCCTCCCTCACGTCCTTCCACTTACCCCTCCCTAACCTGATGTCAAATAAAATACATATTTTTTCATGAACACAAACTCTCTTTATTTAACAAAACTGGGGGGGGGGAATGAAACTCTGGTGAGACTGGGGAAAGGAGGCGGGAGAGGGGAAGAGAGAGGGTGGGAGAGGGGAGGAGGAAACCTGGGAGGAGGGAGCTGGAAGGGGGAAGCAAGGGGAAGAAGTGGGAGGGGAAGCTCAAGACTCAGGGTTGGGGGTCTCGCCGGACCAACTTGATTTTCATGCAAACCTGCTCCTGGGTTCACATGTGGCCTTTGGTGGCCAGGCTGGCAGCTATCCTGCCATAGATGGCCACGTTCCTCCGTCTAGTGTGGAGATCATGGACATTGGGGGCATCCCCCCCAAACCTGAATAAGGTCCATGATCTCCACTCTGGACTAGGAAGGCACCCACCTTCTCCGGGCCCTGGCAGGCTCCTGAGAGCTGGGAGACTGCTCCTGGGGAGTGGTGGAGAGCTGTCTGCCAGTGGCTTGCTGGCTCATGTTTTGGGGCCACGGGGTCGGGGCAGTGACTGCTGGCTCTGGGCTGGCAGGCTTGGAGCTGGCACAGGCACTGTGGCCAGAGTCAACCCCTTTAAGGGCTCTGGGGAGGGGGAAGGGAGAGGAGTGTTCTTGGTTGAGGCTGGAATGGCCACCAGGGCACCCTGGGAAGGCTGGAGGCCCCCTATTTCGAAATAAGTGTCCACACAGCACTTATTTTGAAATAGCTATTTTGAATTTGGCATTATTCCTCATGGAATGAGGTTTACCAAATTCAAAATAAGTGCTCCACTATTTCAAATTAATTTCGAAATAGCGGTTTGGCTGTGTAGATGCTAGTAAAGTTATTTCGAAATAACGGCTGTTATTTTGAAATAATGTTGCTGTGTAGACATACCCTCAGAAAGTTTGCTAGCTGGTCACTGAGGGCATGTCTACACTTGGAAATTATTTTGAAATAAGTTATTTCAAAATAACTCCCAAAATAGCTATTTCGAAATAGTGCCATTCCTCATGACAAGCAGGAGTTATTATTTTGAAATAATAAGCCCCTTATTTTGAAATAATGGATTTGGTGGTGTGGACACTCTTCTTGTTATTTTGAAATAAGGGGAATTATTTTAAAATAACTCCCCAGGGTGGATCAGGGTGGACCAAGGCCGAAGGTTTTGTAAACTTCATTGATAATATTTTAATGATTACAAATCTATAAAATTTGCTTTTGAGGCAATCATCTTGTTATGCATTTGGAGATTTATTTCTTAATACAGTCCACACAATAGATGAAATTTCTTCAACTTCCATTTGACTACATCATTACAGAGGACTGTAGGAGCTTGAGTTGTACCACCATGTAGTTACATTCCACGAAATACAGCTGTTCAAGTACATATGTAATATCTGTCTGTCTTCTTACAGTGTTTTGAAATTATCCTTGCCACTGGGCTAGTGGAAAAGCACACCTTTCTATTCAGTACAAAAACAATCATTAAATATAGTTCATAATTTTTTTCTTTCAAGATGTAGGTAATTTTTTTCAAATTAAACATAGTCCTTGATGAAATTGGACGCAAAATATTGGTCCACAACTGTTCCAGTACAGTGTTGTTCTTTGCTATGGCTGGATTTGAATAGTTGAATTATAAAGAGAAAGTACATTGTTTGCTCTCCCTTGTGGGCAATAAAGCAAATGAATAAATCCATCAAATGCAAAGGAAACTGAATTTTTCTGTAGAGAACAAATTCACAGCATAGAAAGCAACCATTTATGTCTCTTCCCTCCCCCTTGGTCAGTAACTCCACAGTGTGGTAGCTCCTTTATCAACAGATAATCGTTTACCCTGGAAAACCAACCAAGGCATTTCCTTGTTGGCAGGGATGTTCTTGCCAAGTGGAATTATTAGGTCTGGTCTCCTGCCAGAGTTTACTCCCAGACTTAATTATAGAATCATTTCTTTATGTAAAGCAAGATTGTCATTAAGTAAAGTTGGCACAGATTACCATGTCTACTCTTGTGCAACTGTGGGAACAAATCAGGGATCTGTGCATACACACAGGGATATTTAAATAAGATCCCTGTTTCCCCCATGCAACTGAGTTAACAACACATGCAAATATAAGCCTAGAAATCCATGTGTAAAAAGCACACACAGATCTCAGGACTCACTTAAAAAAAATCTGGATTTAAAAGTTATTTTCTTAATCACCAAACACATTATGAAAAGGTAGCTCTGCCATTCGAAACCATGTTGGCCAATGGGTTCCTGTTCCCTACACAGTATGATGTATGTAGACAGACAAAACAATTTTTTGCTGTCTTAAATGCTTAAAACAAGTTGCCTTTTGAAGAACCCAGAGGTCTACAGCACACACGGTCAAAACATTATTCTCTTAATGTTGATGCACTGCAGAAATCTCATAAAACTGCCATGTTGAGCCATGCTCTGTTTTGTGGTCTTCACTGTAGAGGTCATATAAGCATTGGAGGGCACCAGACTTATCACAATACTGAGTAAATGAAAGTTGCTATAATCTTAAAGGAATTCCTTATAGTTATAAATTAACAGAAAGGATGAAAAACTTTCTGACAGAAGGAGCACATCAGTCATCAGATGAATTTGACTAATGATTGCTCATTAAAAATGCAAACACCTACCAGAGACATTGTCAAAATGGAGTAATAGAACTTAGTACCAAGCAATGATTTCCCCACCTTTCTGCACAAATACTACTGACTTTGACAGCTAGTACTACAGCAAAGGCCCTATGTGGCAAATGGAAGAAAGACTGATCCATTTTATTCCAGGTTGTTCACTGAGCTGCTGTATCACCTGTATTGCTTTCATTTTTGCCCTCCTCTCTTACTCAAATGGCTTCATCTTTCCAAGAAAGATTGGACACAGTCTCAGTGGCTTGAATACGGAAGCAAGAATTCCCATAGCTGTTGCAATTACTGATGCAGTGAGGTAATGGTTGCAGCAATGGGACTGCTTGCCAACATATCTGAATTCGCATTCAGTCGTTGAGGCTTTGAAAGGATAATACTCTGGCATTCCTGAAATCAAGTAATGCATTGAGAATGGCTTTGCTAGCAGTCTATGGTCAAGTGAGAAATCACTCCGAGTGTGCCAAATGTTTTACAGAAAACACACTGAAAACAGATTCCTGTCCCCAAAAGCTCACAATATAGAATGATGGACTTGATAGAGAAGAAAGGATATGACATGTCTGTGTCCTTCACTCCTCCTTCCTAGTGTAACAAATGTAAGATTAGCAGCAAGTCATTTGAGGCATTCATTCATCTTAAGGGTCTACATATTGTGTGTGTTGTGTTTGTGTAGGGTTTTTTTGGGGGGGGAGAGAGGGAGTAGGAAAGGCAGAGAAGCAGGTTTCTAGCCATGATTTGAAAGAGGTTTGATAAATGGCATTCCAAGGGTAAAGGGCAGCAGGGTAGGGTAGGCACAGAGACAAGTACTGCAGACCACCCCGCAGGAAGTGAAGATACTGTGTCGTGGTCCAGCTCCTCCCCGGCAGTACCCCAGGAGCTCCAAGGAGAGCACACAGGACATCTTTTGAAATGTGGTTCTGCAAGGGTGCATCCTGAGAGCTCTGTGGTATTCACCCTCTCCCTCACTAGCCCCAAAAGATTGATAAAAGGATTAATTAATCAGGTGATTAAAGTAATCTTCTGACTGAATGAGGGAGCCCTTCTCAGGAGGAATAAGCTAAGTTGGACTTTTAAAGGTAGGAAATTGGCAGCTAAGGGGATATCTGGGAAAGTCTGCAGTCATTCGCTGGTGAAAGGAGAAGTGTTTGGATGCTGCAGAGATAGGTAGCCACAATAACTCAGTGGAAGGAGGGAGCTTGGAGGCTGGCTCAGGGAGAGGAAGTAAGGTCTAGAAAGGAACAAACCTTGGCTGTCGACTAGAGGGTCCCTGAGCTGAAAGATGGAGTAGAAGGAGGGCCTTGTTTTCCCTGCCAGTCACTGAGGTCACTCTGCCTAAGGCTGAGAAAGTGGGAATAAGGCAGCGAATGGGAAGACTGCTTAAGATTGCTGAAGAAAGACTTTGATACCCTGGAAGTGGGGAGTTGGGGAGACTCTGTGTGTGTGTGTGTGTGTGTGTGTGTGTGTGCGCGCGCACGTGCACACATGTGCAAACACATATAATGACCTGCCTGGAGGGCAGCAACTTGTGGAACAAGAGAAGGATTGTGGAATGAGCCAGAGAGATGCAATTGCAGGAAAGGGACTTTGTGAAGTTAAATCACCAGAATGGCCCGTGGTTAGCAGAGCATCCTGTCACAGGGACAAAATGCATCCTTGAGTTCTTGCTGGTGCAGTAGTCCTCTGCTTGGGCTATCAAATCACCATGGTTCCTTAGATTTCTGGGGGTACGTGTACACTGCAATGCTATTTCTGGATACTGGAGTATCCTGTAATCGCTATCCCGCGTCTTCACAGTAATCCCATTATTTTGGGCTCACTATTCCAACGTCCCTGTAAACCTCATTCTACGAGGAGTAAGGGACATTTCGGAATAGCACTTTATTTTGAAATTTGGTGCTGTGTAGACTGCGCCAAATGACAAAATATGCTATTTTGAAATAGCATCAAAATGAGATACACAATTTGTGTAGCTCAAATTGTGTATCTTATTTCAAGTTACAGTTCAGTGTAGATACACCCGGGGTGAGCCAGGTTGGCACAAAGGGTATGTCTACACTAGCCCCCTAGTTCGAACTAGGGAGGCTAATGTAGGCATTTGAAGTTGCAAATGAAGCCCGGGATTTAAATATCCCGGCCTTTATTTGCATCTTCCCATCCAGGCGCCATTTTTAAATCCCACTAGTCCAAACTAACTGCCCGCGGCTACATGCGGCAGTCAAACGACAATTCGAACTAAATCATTAGTTTGAATTAACTGTTACTCCTCATTGCACGAGATATAGTCACCCTGATACTTTCAAGGTGGAAATCACTATATAAAAATATGTATCTTACATAAGGACTCATTTAGGCTCACAGAGGCAAAGGTACTATTAACATGTTTGCTTTCCTTGTTTAATTTTAGAATTGAAATCTTGCTGCAGCCCACCAGGTTTTCTGGGCTGCAGTGGGATGATCTGGCTGGCAATCAGATTTCTGATGAAAGGTGTGCACACACCTCCTGCAGCAGCAAGGACAGATAAGCAATAAGGCAGCAAAAGAATGAAGAAATAAATCCAACTGCTGAATCCACCTATTGTGAATCACTGAAGCAGCGCAGAGCAGGAAAAATTGGAAGATGGAAATTTCCTGAGACTATTGTTTGTTTGTCTTTCCCCTCCTGTGAATGAACTCAGTCTCTTGAGAAAGCTGATCCCATCTAAGTCTCTTGGTTCCTTAGGGGCAAATAGCTAAATTGCTAGCAAGGATTTAACCACTTTTTAAAAATCCATGATAAATCGGGACAAGACAGGTCCTACAGTATAACATAATAATAATCAAGGGCCTTAGGATTTTGAGGCAATTGAACTTCAGGTTCAGTTGCAAGCGCAAAAGATATGGGACACAAATCTGCCGACTTAATGCCTGTGATGTTAGCAGAAGGTTGAATTCAGCTCTTCCTCCAGCTTTTCTTTTCCTTCCTTACCTTTACTTCTCTTATTCCTCTTGCCCCATCACCTCTCTCTCTCTCTCTGACTTTAATAGAGGGAGATCAAATAGCTTTCCATTTAAAACCATTAAGGACATTACGTATCCCCTGCTTTTATAACCTTGGAAGTCTTAGAGCATAAGACCTCAAGAACTTCCCTGTGGCTTCCTGAACCATATTTTCAGTCTGTCTTCAATGTAATTTTCACAGTCAGGGGTGTCTATTCATGTGGCATCCGTAACCACAGGTCTCCAGAGGTTCAACCTCCAAAGGAAATCCACTTAAAGCCTGAGGTTAGACAGAAGGGCAAAAGTCATGGAAAGCATAGTGGGGGCATATAGACAGCATGGCAAAAATTTCCCAAAGTGGCCTCTGGTTTGGCACACTTCCAATTTTGTGTGCCCAGCTTTCAATGTTTTGAGCCTGATTTTCTGAGGCACTAGCTACCCACCACCTTTCACTGGCTTCCAGTGAGCAGAACAAAATTAAAACCCATTTTTGGAAACTCAATCCTGTATGACCATTACTATAGCTTTCAACAAAATTTATTTCTTTGACCATAGAAATATTTTGGTACATAAAAAGCATCAGCTTTCTTTTCTTTGCCTATTCCATGATGAGAGACGGTTTCCTGTTCCCTCATCATTTGTTTCACTAGCCCCTTTATACACATATGTTGTCTTATATTCAGTGTGCCATGTGGTCAGTGTGTAATAAGGATTAAGGCATTTTGCTATTATCCTTTCACTGAAAAGAGAAACAACTTTATACTGTGGTTATGACAGTTGTCCTATCCAAGCTAATTTCAGTAATTTTTCAAGTAGGATTTTGTAAGACGCGGTATTCATATAATTCCATAAAATCAATGTGAAGTCTATTAAATCCAGTAATTTAATAATAATACAATGTCAATAAAGCAATCAAATGTGTCTGCAAAGGTCTATGACCTGATAATGAAGCAAGGCCAATTTATAATAGCTCTTTATAAACTCATTTTACCTATTGATAGTGGTTCAAATATCCTCTGAGTTTTTAAAATTCATCTCTATAAGAAAAACTTTATAGTTGAACTTTTTCTCTTTATTTATGAAGTTATAAATACAGACCAGGACAAATGTTTAGGCAAGCTGTAGGAAAAAGTACAGTTTGAACTACACAGAGAATAAATAGAACAAGGAACATGACAAAAAAAATATATTTTCAATGAGATTCCCAGAGTATTTGTTTACTTTTTTTTGTTAGTTATATGCTGTTAGTGTTTTAAGTGCTCATAAAATTAAAATGAAGCATTTGCAGTCCTAGCTAAGGTCAAGTACAGTGTGTGATGCTGAAACTTCAAGGCTGGTACTGGGTAGAAGTCTTGGTCCTTTATATTTATATGGTTAGTTTAGCTTGATTGCAAGCTAAAAGTAGTTGTATACTAATCAGCCTCTGTTCTATATTGCCTTTTGGAAGTTGCTTCTCCTTAAGTTAGGTTTCTCAGAAAGCTAAGAAATACTTATGAAGTATTCTTGTTTGTCAGAGTTGAACTCTATTATTGTGAAGAATCCAAAATTTAGTAGCACAGGGGAGAAAAGATTGATTTGAATGAGTTTGATATTTTACATTTCTAAATGACTTTCAAACAAAAATATAATATTTATTATTTGTCTGCAATGTGTCAGTGAGCTAGAGCTTATCATGTGATTGAGACAGAGAAGCTGTTCCTTATAAACCTGACAACATGTTTGAAGCAAAACTAAGTTTCATTTGATTTAGACAAAATAGAATAAAATAAAATAAAATAACCCGGTCAAAGAAGTTTGCACAACGTAGGAAGTACAGGTTGAACCTCTCTAGTCCTGCACTCTCTGGTCCAGCAACATCAGTGGTCCAGCATGAATTTAGTTAGCTGGATGTCCACTTATCATGGATGTGGCTAGGTTTCCCTCAGTCCCATAAAGTTTGTTTACAGCTGCCAGTCCTGGTTCTCAGTGTTCTGTGGTGTAATTTAACTCTAATTTACACCCAAATACCTTCTAAGAGCCCAGCAAACAATGGAAGTGTTGGTAATGCTGCTAGACAATATTGACCTCCCACGGTCCAGCAAATTCTGATTCAGCACTGGTCAGGTCCCAAGCATGCTGGACTAGAGAGGTTCAACCTGTATGGGAAACTTACTGATCTGGACTTAGCTTTATACATCTGCCAGTGCTGATTTCAAAATGACAGCTGTGCCAAACTCAGGACTCTTTCAGGCACAAGCAACTTGCCCTGCCACATTGGACATGTGGACACATGTAAGAGGGTAAGGGAAAGCTGTTCTCCTTCTAACACTGATTTCTACAAAAAGGCCTGATTTTTTTTTATTATTATCCTGTTGCTTTTTTTACTTTAGAAATTCAGGTCTTGTCTGTCTTGGAATATAGTACATTGGACCCCAGATAGGACTTTACCACCATCACTGCACCAGAGAAGTGAAACCTGATAATCAGAAATGGGAAGTGATTTTTATTAGAATTTAAAATTTTGGGTTTTGCTTGTTTTTGGTAGCACCTATTTAAAATCAATTGCCCTATACACAATTGGTTTCAAAAAGTCATTGTTAAAGATACAGCACCGCACATTCATCATTTCTAGGTGGAAAAACCTAAACGTGGGGAGGATTGGGCTCCATTTGATCTCCTACTATGAGATCACATAAAGATATTCCATAGGGGGAGTTCTTCATCTGAGAGCCTTATTCTGGGGCAGTTGAGCTGGACCATGCTCATTGATCACATCTCTTGTGCCTCTTTTTTCCACAGAGTATTCCTGGATTCCAAGGTCAGAAACGATGATCTGCTATCCAGATCATCTAGTCTGACCTCCTGGATAGCAGAGACCATAGAGCTTGCCCAAAATAATTTCTAGAGCAGATCTTTTAGAAAAACATCCAAACTTGATTTAAAAACTATCAGTGATGGAGAACTCACAACTACACTTGGTAAATTGTTCCAATGGATAATTGCTCAAAGGTTCCTAAAAATCTGACCAATATCTAATGATAAGCAAATATGTCTAGTCTATTCATCAGGTTAATGGTTGGGAAATCAGTACTATATAACTTTTAACATACAAATTCTGCCCCCCACCCCTGCTTTAACTGTACCATCCTAGCTGATTTGTCTTCTTGGAGTGGGTTATCAGTATATGTCTCTAACTGGACAACAGAAAAACAGAATATTCTGATGATAACAGATCACAGTGGCTATAATCTCTGGCCAGAGAGAAGGGGAAAAGATGACAGGCTATCCTTTATATTCTACAGCAAGAAAAGGGACCTGATTTCCCAAGTAATTCCTCAAGAGGCAAAAAGCTTCTGAAAGGCTAGAAGGAAATGGCAGAGATTGAAAAAAAACCTTTTGCAGTTCTCTGAACTGGAAATTCCCTGCTTGGTTGGCACCTGTCTCACTGTAATGACTGGCAAAAGCTGTGGGCAGCTACTTAAAAACCTTGGAGGCTAGAAACCAAGCGAAATGTAGAAGCCAGAAAGGGAATGTCTAATTTTCTCATGTGGGGTAGATTAGGAGTTTCACTTTATTTACTCAGGCCAGGTCTACACTAGACCTGGAAGGTCAGTTTAAGGAATACGTAAAATACTTAGTTGGAGTCAGCATACCTGGTGCTATTCCCACTGCAGGAAGGCGATGGAAGCAAATGCTCCCATTGCCTTCCCTTACTCCTCACGACTGGACCTGTTAAATCAAACACCAGAACGTCATTCTTTGGCGTAGCAAGTGAAGATGTGCCCTCAGACTACCTCTCACCAAGAGATACAAGAGCAGATCCATCGATTGAACATGTCTCTTCTTGACTGTAATCCTCATTATTGGTCCCATCTTGCAAAGAGCTGAACATCTCCCCAAGATGCTCAGTGAGCACCATGCAAGATGGAGACCCAGGTTCTTAATTCAACAGTTGGTCTATGATATAGTTTGACTGTTCAAACCTGAGCTGATTTAGCAGCATAAGCCTGTTCTGGAGGCAATTTTTAAGCTTTCTAATCTTTAAATGCATGATTTCTTAGACACAGGAAGAACTGCTATTTGAAGGTGAGCCAGGGAGGGGGAGGACATAAGCCCTGGCAGATGTCAGTGTGAGCCCTGGTAATAACTGTCTTTCAATAATCTGACCCATCAGACTAATCATCACAATGATTCAGTCTGATCTTGAGAAGTATCTTATGTTTTATTTCTGTACAGATGCCCTGGAGATAACATTTTTGCTCATAAATAAAAAATTATGCAACACTGAACAGAACATAGATTTATATGCAACTGCCTGTAATTTCAGCCTATGGAAAATGAAAAACAAAGCCATGAAGCCAGTCTAGGATTCTATGGCCCTGATTCTTGTTTACACCAATGCCCCTTAGAAATGTCATTTATACTGAGACTTTGTTTACACTGGAGGTGTGGTTTAGGGTATGTGTAGTAACGTGTAAGAGTGAAAAGCCGACTGTGTCCTCACTGCAGTGTTTAGCTACATGGGGCTAAGGTTATGTCTAGACTGCAGAGCTTTTCTGGAATTCCGGAGGTATCCTGGAAAAGCTAAGCCACGTTCAAGGAACGCGTCTGCTTTTTCAGAACAATTTCAAAAAAAGCAAATGTGTTCTTTTGCCATCCCTGTAATCCTCATTGTATGAGGAAGAAAGGATATGTCGAAAGAGGTGATTTTTCTGAAATTTGGCTCCGTGTAGACAGGCCAAATTTCGGGACAGCCTCTTCCGAAAGAAAAGCGAAAAAAGATAAGCAAATTGCAGTTCGCAATTTGCGTATCTTTTCCCAACTTTTCTTTGCAGTCTAGATATAGCCTAAGAGATGCTGTGGCAGGGGAGAGTCTTTCATTGTGGGATGCAAAGGCTCTGGCAGCTTCCTGTGGGTGGGAAAAGCTCTAGAGCAGAGCTACTCAACATGCGGCCCGCGGCCCATTTGTTTGCAGTCCACGGTGAGGTTTGGGATTATGCGGGACTCAATACGCGGCCTATGGTGGGAGCTAAAACAAAAGAGTAGTTAATATAATGATCTTCTGTTGATATGTATTTTAGTTGTTAAATTCCTGGACTGTCATTGCTCATTTAAAGTGCTGTCATATGGGTGGAAATCAGGTAAATGTTTCATTTTATTAATATCAGAAGAACTGACTAAAATGGGGCCTGCGTGTTGTGTAGTCTTGACTTAATCTTTGCATTCATGCCTGTCAGTGTAAAAGCAGCTATTTGCATATATTTGCATGTATATGTAACCACACTTAAGTTGCGGCCCTCAGCATGTGCTATGAGTATCATTGTTGCTCCCGGGGCTTCCAAAGTTGAGTAGCCCTGCTCTAGAGGGTCACTACATAGCTAAAAATAGTGTAGGAAGGGGAAGCAGTGCTTGGGCATGTAGACATCAGTGTACAGTACATATTCTAAGGTCCTTGTGTCTGTGCTCTACTCACCTAAACAGTGCCTCTCTGCCTATGCTGCTATGTATACCCATGCTAAAGAGGTGTGCAGTGCATGTATTTTAAGAGCAGGCATAGCTTTATTTAAAAGCTGCTTAATGCTGCCAGAGGGGAGTAAAGTGGCTTAACTGTAAATGCAAATCAAGAGCTACAAGTCTAATGTGATCTTTAGGCACCAGCAATAACACTTCAAGGTAAAAAAGCCCCCCTGAATTAGAAAAGCCTGGCTGTGAACAACGCCTTAGTGGTTGCAATAATACCAGACAGAATGAGTCAGTGTCCAGCAATAGATCTGATAAATATTTTAAAACAATGAATGTTTCCACAGGAATCCCTTTCATACAGGATAGATACAGTCATTTTTAAAATGGAAGTAATGGGCTAAGTGCTAAAGTTTAGCCGAAAAGCAGTCATTTGGTCTCACACATGCAAACCCAAAGCTTTTTCGAAAGAGCACCATTACATGATTATGCAAATGAAGCATGGGATATTTAATCCCAGCTTCATTTGCACTTTTGAAGTGCTTCATTTACATCCCTTTGCCGACAGAGGGATGTAGTCTAGACGTAGCCTTAGTCTTTAGGTTCAGAAGGTATATGGGTTTGCTTCAATCTAAGCTCTAAAGTGACACTATCTTTCCCCAACAGAGAGGGAATAAAGAACTGCATGTCAAAACCACGAGTCTGCTCCCTTTTTGTACTAGCTAGAGGACTGAGAACTTCATGTTTCACCCTTTCAAAGCAAGCGCAATGGGAGTTCCTGCTTGGGTGATCTACTTTCATACCTAATGAGGTTTTTACCTCATTTACTCTTGAATAGAAAAGATGTCCTGGTATCTCTGGAAGTTCCTATACGTCTAGGAATGAGGTGTCCTGTGGTCTATAAGCATAACAATTGGCAAGCTACAGTATGTCATAATTACATAACCTTTCACAGCAATATCATAGCTATTTCATTCCAGTGTGGTTTGTTGGCTTTTATTGTGACATATTTCAAAAGGCTCATCTTCTACTCATTTTCATTTCTTTTGAAATAGAAGGTATCTTTCAACTGTGGTGACATCTCACATCAATTTTAAGTCAAAAGGATGCAATTGTCTCAAAATAGACCTTAAAGGCTACACTACCCAGAATTCACCCATATCCTCTGAAAGTGTCGAAGACAGACCAGGGGACTGAATAGCAAGGATGTGGTAGGCTGGGTGGGAGGCATAACAACACTGATCCTAATTCTATCTGTAGCTATTGTGTTATAAAGTCACAGAGGAAAGCCAGACATTATCTATGGACTAGCATAGGGTCATGCAACATACTTACCAGTAAGTCAAACTGGAATGTAAAATGAACTGGATTAAAGTTCATTTTACACACATAGCGTGTGTTTAAAATCTAGGAATGCACCAGTTAAAAAAATCTGACTCCAACCCTCTAGTTTTGAAGTTCTGTGCCCGTCAGGCATGTTGTTCTGTGGTGTTCACTTACACTAGAAGATGCGGGAGGGAAAGTTAGAGATGTGCGGTAAAACCTGATAATGGAGTTCAATCTTCTCATCTCTTCTTTACAACGGCACAACATTAATAATCCAAGAATATTTATTATGTGTTTGGCTCAGCGAATATCCTCCCATTGGCAAAGTTCTCCCCATATATAGCAACACTGGCAATAACAAAGGGGAAATGCACATGACAGGCTTTAGGAAAATAATGCTATAAAACTACAATATAGTGCTGCAGATGTATAGATAAAAGCTGTCATAAAGCAGGCATCATATGGTTTGACAGACCAACAGCACAACTTGAATTTTAACTCACAAAAGCTAGAAACATATCACCATGCCAGTAATTCAGTTATATTAGAAGCCAAGCCATTTCAGACATTACTTTCACACACTAGCAGAGAGTGCAGTTTATTTGTATGTTTTATTTTATACATTTAAAACAACCCAAAGAAACAAAACAACTTTTTCACTCTTTCTACACAAGAAAAATAGGTGTTAAGCTAACACTGTAGCTGTTTTGGCTAAGGAATGAATTTCCTATTTTTATTGGAGCCAAATTAATTCAGTTATATTTTCACTAAAGCCATAATCTTTGGAAGATATTGCACTTAGACTTCCATCCTGCCAAATTCTTCTAAATTACAACATGTACATCCATGAGAAACTGGACAAAGATTTATTAGAACAAGGTGCTAGAGTTTTTCACTCTCCCTCCGGACTGGTGCCAGTGGTAATGTCAACATGAAAAAAGACACTCCTCTCGTATTTAGAAATAAATCCCTATTTCACATTTTCCATTTTTCAGATTAACCTTTGAAACTATCTTGAAAATAAAATGCTTTTCCTTACTGATCACAGCTCCCTCCACTGGTCTTTACTTACTGGATTTCAAACATATAGTTTACCCCCATCCTTTGCCATTCTATTCTTCACACACTTTTTATGATTATGTTATTGATATCAGACATATTGTGAAAATGATGCATTGTAAAATATGAACCTATAAATAATATGACAAAGTAATTAACTGGGGATGGGCTAAATGGATTAAACAAAAGTTTGAAATAAAAGTTAGTTCTGTTTTAATCAAATTAAAAGCAACACTGCAAATAATTCAGAATCTAAATGCCTACCATGTGTCCACTATGGGCTTGTCACTTCTGAGGTATTCAGACTTAGGTGTCTGAAGTTGGGCATCCAAAATCAGTGGGCACTTTTGAAAATGTACATACCTTTTTCCTGTTTAGAATGAGGCCCAGAATGTGCTGCTTGTCACTCTCTGAGCCTAGATCCTGTCATCTCCCACAACCCTATTTATCTTGGACGTCGGGGCCAAAGCGTGGCAGCCTTACTTTTGAATCCTCATGTTGCTCTTTCAGTTTCTCTGCCTTCTGTGGTTTCCCCAGTGATTTATGCCCTGCGATGATTCTCAGGGCTCAGTCCTCCAACCACTTTACCTCAGACCCAGCTAACCCCATGTGTATATGATTAAACTAAGCATGTGAGTACTCCTGCTGAAGTCATCTTCCAGGCAGACCTAAACTTGCATGATTTGTAGCTTCTAAGGTACATTATGCAAACTTCAGTTTTATAACTAAAGTGGAAGTCCAAGAACAGAGCACAATTTAAAAGAAATATCAAAGGGGCTCAGCAGAAACAGTGTAGCCCCTACCTCATCCCCAGGATTGATCTTTACCAGCAGAAGCATAGGCTGCAAAAGAGAATAGCCACCAAGGATCCTGCCTCTGTGAACCCACCCCCAAGAAATGAGAGGATTCTTATGGGTACCAATACATAACAGATTGCTATTCCATCAGGTCATCCACAGTAAGGCTGAATATAGTGAGGGGCTAGCAAAGGAAAGGATTTGAATGGGACTATTTTGGAATGACCAGAAAGAGGCCTCAAAGGTGCAGATAAGCATCCAAAGTTTTGGATATGACTATACCTCAAAGTGTCACAATTCACCATCTAGTGGATTTGAGAGTGAAAGATTATGTTAACAGTCACTGAACCTGAAATCACGACGACTGCAGCTCCCTGCACTTTTGCAGAATTCCTTAGCCTGAGTATTTTGTCCCTGGGTTGTACCTCAGACCAATAAGCATCACTACCATCTTGATTTTAATTATCACTACAGCTAATACCAGGAATGACCTCAAGAAATTAGACTATGTGAACAGACTAATTCTGTAATGAAATCCCAGCTTGTTTTGGAGAGAGGGTTTATTTTCCATTTCCTCTCTAAAGTTATTTTTGAGGATAGCTCAACAAACCCATTCTGACCCAATTTTAAATGTTCCATTCAACATCACAACGACATAAATCACTGGAATACTCTACTCAAGATTCCATGTTTGTCAACAATTGCCATTTCATAGTGAAACCTCAGATAACTTATTTTTCTCCATACATGGAACTATTTCAGACAACATTGTGTTATAACTGTAGGTAAATGTTGATTTATTAGGGTGATCACTATATTTAAAAAAAAACATGACCATTTTAATAGAATTCAATTTTCTTTCAATTGAGCAATGTTAAGCTTCATATAGGAAGCTCTAGCAAGAAATAAAAACCAGTCACTAAGCATAATGTAAAACCATCTGGGTTCTCAAATGGATCATAAGCTGGAAATACACATTTATATTGTGTATGATTCTTGCAGTTTCTCTTTAAGGCACAGTGGCATCTCAAACTGAAGCCCTCCTGAAGAGAACACAGAAGACTCTTTGAAAATCTTGACTTGTTAAAAATTTATTGTTAATAAACCAAATGATTTTACCAGTATTCAGAAACACAGATTATGATTATTAGGGTTTCATGATTTAATGAAATTTGGGCATTTTAAAATATGAGGATTGAGTTGTTTCTCAGAATGATAAAACATTCTATCTAGGAAATTTAACAATTGCTACTTTCTCTCTTGCTCTGGCTAGTGGTGAGAGGCAGTTCTGAGATTGGGTGTGGTGAACTCATGGTGAGTATGTATACTCCTGAGCTTCTTATTACCACTAGGTCAAGTCATTTTACTTTGAAATATTCCAAAGAGGTGGGAGGAAGGAGTACAAAAGTGAATGGATGAAATATTTGCCCCACTGCAAGTCAATGGGAGTTTTGCCATTGTCTTCATTAGAGTCAGGGTTTCACACTAGTTTGTTCCAAGACAGCAATCGGTGTTCGAACTCTGTAATAGCTTTTTTGCACCTTCTTGAACATATCCTTTTGGTGCATTCATTTTGTGCTTCTAGGTCTGGAAGTACAGAGGGAATCCTGTAGCTGATTTCAATTCTTAAGTGCCAGGAAACAGCCAGTTTTCACTCTCAGTGAAGATACTTCAAGGATTAATTGGAGTCAGTTATTCTTAACAGCAAGCAACACAATTAAAATTTGATGGAGCATAAATTGCCATGTAGTAACAACTGTCTGCTTTAAAATTTTCAGGACACTGTTGTTACTGTTCCCAAAATGAGTGTAAAAATATGTTGTGCTAATGGATCTCCAATTTATTTTATTCTGTATGACAGTGGGTACAACATATTAATCCTCATTTTATAGATGGGGTATTTCAGGCACAAATTGTCCTTGCTCACTGTCTGAAACAGTGACAGAATCTAAGAAGAAAACCCAAATCTCAGTGCCCTAGCCACTGAACCATGCTTCCTCAAATAGTGTTGTTTATCAGCCATTCTAAGGAATGCCCACACAACCCTCAGGCAGCTGTGTGTGCCATGTACAATGACTAATCCCAGTAGAGGAGCAAGTATGATGTACATAGAGCACAACTTGTACCAGGACCCATCTCAGAACATCCGTCATCATGAAGAACCTTCAAAGTGGGTGGTTTGTGAAAGTCTATAAGGCACTTATGCATAGCTTGGGCATGAATCTGGGTCAAAGAGAGTCTTCAGAAAGACCAAGAGACAGCCTCAAAAATAAGATTATGAGTTCAGGTCCTATATCCAGAAAGAATCTTCAGGACATCAACAACGGACTGATAGTTTTAAATGCTTAGAAAAAATCTTGAGAGAGGAAGCCTGAAGGAACATTGCATATTCAGACTGAACATCTGGAGAAGAGTGGACTGCTTTTCAGACTTCTGAAACTGTTCCTAGACACCTCTTCTATATCAGTTAAAAATACATCACCTAAAATGCCCAGGCTCTGCTTTCTGCTCTGAGTTCTGCAAAACACTAAGGGCACCTCTACATAGCAGGGCAAAAGCCGAAATAAGCTTCACAACTTGAGCTATGTCAATTGTGTAGCTTAAGTCAAAAGAGCTTATTTTGGCTTTTGGTGCTGTCTACACAGCAGGAAGTTTGAGAAAAAACACTCTTCCTCTGACTTCCCTTACTCCTCATAAAATGGCGGTTACAGGAGTCGGAGTAAGTCCTCCAGCTTGACATTATTTTGACATTATGTTGAAATAACTGCTTGTAGTATAGATGCAGATTACGTTATTTCAGAATAATGTCAGTTATTCCAAAATAAAGCTGCTGAGTAGACACAGCCAAACTTTCTCAAAATATATTTTGAAATTTCCAGTTAATTTATTTATTGGATTGTTAATTTTATCACTGTGGCTCTGCTGGCTCTGACTGCAAAATTTTAAAAAATTACATCGCTGAATGGAAGTTAACATCAACATCTTGAAAGAATAATTCAATTTTTAAAATATAACCAATTGTATGGTAATAGAGATCTATGTTTTTGCCCCTTGAGACAGCTACATTTTAAGCCAGAATTTTTCACTACTAAGCAAATACTCAGATTTTTCCTGTGGGCTGTTTTCTTTTTCAGGGGAGAGCACATTTTAAAAGAAGATTCATTCTGAAAGCAATGACAGCTTAGCTGTCTATGATTCATTACTATTTTTAGGGTTGCTTCCCATTAATGTCAGGATTACTTCACTGTTAGGAAGTCCCTCCTTTACTCATTTGGCATGAATGGGCTTTCCATGCAAATTCCAGAGGGGCCTGCGCTGCAAAATGTAGATGTGAATTTGAAATCCACCAACATTTGGGGATGTTTGGAGAAAAGGCTTTGATGTGAGCCCCTCTGGAACAAACAGATGGGCATCATTTTTCCCATGCGGTAAACAATCAGAGATATAATAGTTGTAATGAATGCTACGTTGCTCGATTTTTTAATTAAAGGGACAGCATCGACTTTAAACTAGTTGATTTTCAAAATAATGAATTAACAGTACTTTTAGGTTCTACACATCTCCTCTGGTTCCTCTGCCAATTTTTGTAATTTTGGAAACATATGGGAGACCCTCAAAAAAGGAGATACTGACTAACTCTGCAAGGGAAACAGAACCCTAGTTAGTTCTGCTGTGAAGACAAGCCCTGAGAGATGCAGCACAGAACTCACAGGAGAAAGGAACTAATGTGCCCTTCAACCATTTTTTTTTTTTACTCTTCTGCTACTATTCTGTTATTGTGCTGAAGTGGCCTCCAGTGTAATTTAGACAGCTGTAGGAAGCCTGAAAAAAATGTGGAAGAATGGCTCTTGTGCAAGAGCCTCATTAATTATGCAAATGAGGTGTAGCGATATTCCACGCTTTGCCTCATTTGCATATTTTTTGCGCAAGATGGGCGCAGTCTAGACAAAGCCTCAGTCTGCTCTCTGCAGTACCGCAGGCTGCCACCCTGCTTCAATACCTCTCTCCTGCCACAGGCTCACACTGTGGTATGCCTCCTACACTAGGATTTGTGAGGGGATCTGTGAAAGGCAGCCTTACTGCTGTCTTCTTAAGTGCCAGCAGAAAGGAAGCTTTTAGAGCTCCTTTATGCCCCTTTAGTCTGTTGAAAGCAGGCATGAAGGATTTCACCCAGAGCAGATGGGCAGCTCTCTAACCACCCTTAATCTGGTTTGGGGCCTAAACACATGTAACCCATGTTTGTTTTATTTTGTAGGTCACAAACATTCATATGAAAACCATAAACTTCTTTTGCAATCTTAAACATGAGTGAATGACCTGACACCAAATTTGGCTTAAAGCAACAAGAACAAATAAGTTGTTTCAGCACACAGTGAAAACAATCAGGGTATGTCTACACTAGCTCGTTAGTTCGAGCTAGGTAGGCAAATCAGGGAACCGGGGTTGCAAATGAAGCCCGGGATTTAAATATCCCGGGCTTTATTTGCATGTTCCCGTCCAGCCACCATTTTTAAATCCCCCTTAGTCCGAACTAACTGCCCGCGGCTACACGCGGCAGTTTAAAGTTAATCCGAATTAAATCCTTAGTTTGGATTAACTGTTACTCCTCATTCCACGAGGAGTAACAGTTAATCCGAACTAAGTCCTTACTTACTCGTGGAATGAGGAGTAACAGTTAATCCAAACTAAGGATTTAGTTCGGATTAACTTTAAACTGCCGCGTGTAGCCGCGGGCAGTTAGTTCGGACTAAGGGGGATTTAAAAATGGCGGCTGGACGGGAACATGCAAACAAAGCCCGGGATATTTAAATCCCGGGCTTCATTTGCAACCCTGGTTCCCTGATTTGCCTACCTAGCTCGAACTAACGAGCTAGCGTAGACATACCCTCAGTGTTTCTAAGGGAAATGTTGACAACTGCAGTCATGGCAACTTTTAGGGGGAACCTTACTATAGACCTTTCAGTAGGAGTCTAAGGCTATGTCTACACTACCAGGTTATTTCGATATAATAACTCCCAAAATAACTATTTTGAAATAAGCTTATTCCTCTTCACAAGCAGGAGTTGTTGTTTCAAAATAACAAGCTCATTATTTCAAAATAACAGGCTTGGTAGTGTGGATGCTCACTTTGTTATTTCAGTGTAGACATGCCCTAATTGTAAGCTGCTCCTGACAGCAGTCTCTCCAAACAGCATGGGTACATCTACACAATAGAGTGTACCTCGAAATAAGCTATGCAATTTGAACTATGCAGTTCATTTTGAAATAGCTTATTTTAAAATTTGGCGCTGTCTACATAGCACTAATTTCAGAATAAATCCCTATTCCAGTGTTTTCCTTAATCCTCATGCAATAAGGGTTATAGGAAGCTGGAATAAGAAGCCCGTTATTTCAAATGTATTTCGAAATAACAGGAGTGCTGTTAAGAGACGCAGAATGGTCTTTTGGGATAATGGATGCTATTCCAAAATAGCGCCACTGTATAGACGTCCCGTATGTCTGATGACATTATGTGGCGCTGAGCAGAAACTGGAATGATAATTACCTTTAGTTTATGATTTATTTAGGCACCCAAAATAAAGGTTCATTTTGTAAGAAAATCTAAATTAAAGACACTAGAGCCAACATTTTTCAAACATGAGTGCCAGAATCTAAGCACCAAAATCCATACTTAGACTGCTCATGACTCCATTTACTTCTCCATTTACCACTCTATCTCCCTTTCTTCTTTCACCTCTAAGTTCATTGAATGCACTGTTTACCATCACTGTTTTCAGTTCCTTTATCCTAGTTCCATCCTACATCTTCTCCAGCTGTAAATGCCATTTTCCTTGCTTTGACCATTGTGCCCCCCTCTCTTTGCATTCCTCCCCTGGTTCCTCCGTCTCTATCAGTACCCTTGTCTACACTAGGGAGTTATTTTGAAATAACCCCCCTTATTTCAAAATAATAAGTGGAGCATCCACACTACCAAGCTTGTTATTTCAAAATAACAGGCTTGTTATTTTGAAAACTGTATTCCTGCTTTCCTGGGGAAATAAGCTTATTTCAAAATAGTTATTTTGGGAGTTATTATTTATTTTAAAATAATTTCCTAGTTAGCGTAGACATGTCCATACAAAACACAAGCTACTGGTTTTCATTTGCAGGGCCTTTCATGACCTATCTCTAGGGTGACCAAATGTCCCAATTTCATAGGGATCATGTTCAGGGCTTTGTCTTATATAGGCACCCACTACCCTCCACCCTGGCCCTGACCTTTCATACTTACTATTTGGTCACCCTACCTATCCCGATCCTACTTCTCTCTCATTCAGTACTGAAAAGCTTGTTCCCATCTGTGATTGGCCTGTGTCAGCCTCCATTAAGCCTTTGTCAACTTTTTCGAACAAACACTTACCTGCTTTCTCATATTCCGTCCCTCAGGATTGGATGGAGCTCACTATATACAGCCTCCAAATTAACTAATTCACTGTGGGTACGGGTACACTAGCTCGTTAGTTCGAGCTAGGTAGGGTAATGAGGGCAAGCGGAGTTGCAAATGAAGCCCGGGATTTAAATATCCCGGGCTTCACTTGCAGGTTCCCGGGCGCCGCCATTTTTAAATCCCCCTTAGTCCGAACTCCGTGCCCGCGGCTACACGCGGCACGGACTAGGTAATTCGATTTAAGGATCCTAATTCGAACTACCATTACTCCTCGTGGAATGAGGAGTAACGGTAGTTCGAATTAGGATCCTTAATTCGAACTACCTAGTCCGTGCCGCGTGTAGCCGCGGGCACGGAGTTCGGACTAAGGGGGATTTAAAAATGGCGGCGCCTGGGAACCTGCAAGTGAAGCCCGGGATATTTAAATCCCGGGCTTCATTTGCAACTCCGCTTGCCCTCATTACCCTACCTAGCTCGAACTAACGAGCTAGTGTAGCCGTACCCTGTCTTCTTTCCAAAAACTCCTTAAAAGTCTCTTTGTATGATGCTTACAAAGAACTTGGCAATAGTTAGGCTCTCTTGTGCTGAGACTACTGCTTATCATACTGACCATATCCTGCCATATCCTGGACAAACCTTATGGAATTAAGATTAACTTTACTGAATTAAGTTAAACCTTATTGAGGTAGGTTTAATACTTCTGAAGTACATTCTGTTAAAAATGAAACTGTGTAATTGTTGCTGTGAAACTGTCTGTAATTTTTTTAGTAGGAAGGGGGATGTTAACATAATTCCTCTGGGTACCAACCCTTTGAAGTCACCCCTTGGGAGAGATTCAGACATAGTAGTTCAGACTAGATTTTTCAGGGACCAACAGATTTTTGGATAAACCATATGGTTTATACAGGCTCAGATTCTGCTTTCTGGTCTAGAAAACAGAGAGGACTCCTATATCCACAGAGGGCTCCAGTCCTTAGGGAATGTTTGGAAGAACTGGGGTTACTGAGGCCACATAAGACTGGGTGCTTGGTCCGAGCTGAAGCTGTGATCAGTTTGAAACCAAAAGGAATCCCTTTGGGTGGGATGTTGATAGACTGCTCCTGCTGGAGCCCATATTAGGTTTTCTATGATCTCTGGTAAGCTTATTAGCATCACGTAGGTTCTTTGTGATTTTTAACGTAATGGTTTGACCTTAAGAAAAAATAGGCTTGCATAAACAGATCTGTGTGGTTCCTATAATAGTCGACAATAGTTCTGTGATCAGTCTCTGAAAAGAAAGCAAGCAGCTGTGATTGAGCAGTCTGCCTCTATTGAGAACACCCTCGTGGAGGCAGGGAACTCTGCTGTCAGGAAATACCCCAGTTAGAAGAGAGTGAGATGTGGGTTTCCATCCAAGAAAGACAGCGGCTGGGGAATTGGAAGCTGGAGAACTGGCACCCTTGCTGGGTCACTGAGGGAAAACGGAGGTGCAGCTGCCCTGAACTGTGATATCCACAGTTTAAAATGCTGGCCTAGACCAGTGAACAGTTGCTGTCCAGCTCAACTGTAGTGTGAGTTCCCTCACTTAGTGAAGATACCAGGAGGAGAAATTTGACTCCAGTGTTAAATTTGCATAGACAACTCCACTGAGTTGTGCTCACTTATATCTAGGATAGTAATAGAGAGGTAGCCGTGTTAGTCTGATCTTGCTAAAACAAAAGGAAAAACTATGTAGCACTTTAAAGACTAACAAGATGGTTTAATAGGTGATGAGCTTTCGTGGTCCAGACCCACTTCCTCAGATCATATTCTGGAAGAGAATTGGCATGACCATATATAATGTGTTCACTTTTTTCATTGTATTCCTTTGGTATATATGGTCATGCCAATTCTCTTCCAGAATATGATCTGAAGAAGTGGGTCTGGACCACGAAAGCTCATCACCTATTAAACCATCTTGTTAGTCTTTAAAGTGCTACATAGTTTTTCCTTTTATATCTAGGAGGCACTAGATCAACGATGGACAACCTAGGCTAGTGAGTGGCCTTCCTTCATCTCAGTGGGCCACAAGACTGTCATAACCAAGATGGTCTCCTGGGATTAGGCATTTTGTGAACTGCATTTGTGTACTTAGAATTTGCAGGATGTGCTGACTGAACCCTAGCAGCACTTGGATTGGATATAGTGGGAGCACACACCTCTCACAGTCAATGCTGTATGCAATTAACACCCACCTCACTTCATGTGCCCTTGCTTTACATGCACTTTAGTGTCACTTTAATAATACTGGGAGGAAAAAACTGGCATGGATGGAAACTTGCAGAATCTGTCAACCCCGCACATAAGCAATCGTAAAAAAAAACCAGTATCATGGCCATAAACAGAACCCTGATGGGCTGTATGTAGCCCTCAGGTTGCCCATCGGTGTTCTAAATCCACCAATCACACTGGGTTAAATTAATCTCAAAATTGCAAGCACATTTTTAGTATTGTGTAGTATTGGTTTCACAGGGGATGAATTTGGTCTTAAACTCTGCTCTCAGCTGCACATACGTCTCTCCCACTGTCTTTGCACACGTCTCAAGGTAGAAAAAAGGCATAATTAACACGTCAAGGTTTTCAACTGATATAAAAATACATTCTTGGGAATCATTAACAGTTCTTTGGGGTTGGTAGCATTTTCCACTTGTAGATTAAGCTAGTTTATATGGCCCATTTATTCCACGCATATTTTAAACTTTTTTCCCTTTGCAATCTTAATAAAAACAAAGCAGCTTTCTTCTTTGGATGAATATTTATCAAAGAGCCCACTGTCAATTTGACATTTGTGTTTTATCTTTGTTAGGGATGTTCTATTCTGCTCATCCTCATAGTTTCTGTGTACCTCCTCTCACATTACACAGGTTGGCAATCCGGAAGGGAAAGTCCACACCATAATTTTAATTAATAAATATTGCAGTCTGTTGTGTAAGAATGAACAGATACACAATGAAAACTGTTATTCTGTTATAAATCAAATTATATGTGTCTAAACAAAGGGCAACATTCGCTTTAAGTTAAGGTGTCCCTCGCTTTTACAAATTACAGTCAAGGCTACTAGACTCTGGTGGCAGAAGGTACTGTATATGGGTGGTTTGGGGTTACCATGTAAGTGATCCTTCTAAAGTATGACCCTGCTACTCCTGCACGTGGCAAAAAAGATCTCTGCACCAGTCCTGCATAGGATAGTGTGGGAAAGGAATGGGAACCACGACTGCACAGATCTAATAGACCCAATAAACTCCTCAATGGATGCATCAGGACTGAAACTGTTACTCCTCACAGCAAACTATCAAGGAGGAAAGGTTCAAGGTCTGAGTTGCAAGTCAATTTCTTGTCTCTGTGTGAATTAAACCTTCCCTACCCAAAGGCTTATTATGGCCTTCTTTCAGGTAGGGAAACTGAGGCACTGAGCCTGTGACCTGGCCAATATAATCACACACAAAGTCTGCCTCAGAGCAGTGAATTGAACCTAAGTCCCAGATTAGTGCTCTAACTGCCAAACCATCCTTCCTGACTCCCAGTTCTGTCCTTTAAGCGCAAGACATGCCCTCTCCACTGGTTGGCTTGCATCAATTGCCTAGATCCACTAAGAAAGCCCCAGCATAAACATCCCCTGCTGAAGGGCAGGAAAAGGATGTCAATGTGTTTGTGTGACCACAAAGAACTGAAGTTATGTAGCAATTCTTAATGGGATTCCACTTGGCGCTGGAAACATCCTGAGAGAGTGCTTTTGCTTTCCTCTGACATGCAAGACATAGGAAGTAACAGAAGAACGGCTCATTCCAATTCCACACATGCATTTCTACTTTTCCCTTACTAGATAAACAGTAGCTGTCACCTAATGCCTGCATATGAAATTGGTAGTGAAATGTAGCATGACTGAACCACCCATTACATATGGTTATATAGCTGCACATCATAATACATGCACTGGAAAGACAGAATACACCCCTGAAGCCATTGAAGAGATATCCATATAAATGAATATCTCCCTCAGCATAAGATGCAGGTGGAATGGTAAATAGGCCTGAAGAGCAAAAAGAAACATCTGGTTTAGATGATCTAACATGTCTGTTCCAAAGCTGTATATTTTTGGTTTTGGCAGATTGGGGCCTTTATACACAGCTTGTAATACTTCATATTCTGCTGCTGAGTGTCTTTAGGATGATGCAACTCTAAGAAACCTGAAAATTAGCTAAGGCAGATCCAGACTCTTAACCTTTATCTGTTTCTTGGGAGCAAAGCCTGCCTACTACGCATCACTGTGGCTGTCTGGACCATATGTAAGATAAGCAGATTCACCTTTCAGTGGACTGGACTCCAGAGAAAGAGAGAACAGACAAGCAGCTGGCTCTTGGCCCTAGGTGGTTGTAACTCAATGTAGTATTTCCTGTTCGTGTTACCGTTCCAGGTGCTGGAATAGACATAGCTCTGATTACTTTTGCTAAGGAGAGCACATTCAAGCAACGGAACCTAATAAAACACTGGTTCAAATCTATTTTTTAATCATACAGCTATGGTTAAATTACAGTTAATGCAGTAAAATCCTAGCAACTATACAGATGTTATCATACAAATTTACTTTATTAAGTGAAAACTACAGTAAACCTGTCATAACTAGAGAAACACTGGATTCAGATTCCAGGTATTGTAGTAATAATGTGGTAAAACATGCTGAATTGTAGCTTTATGATGGTATCTGCCTAAATTTATTATAATTCAAAAACAATGCCGTCACCAGGAGAGTTTTACTATCATAGGCTATATTTCTAAATTTGTTAGCACAGTTCTCACAGTGTAATCTGGTAGAACTATATGTGTCATTTATGGAGCTGAGGGCTAAAATGTGTAAGATGTAGAGCTTGAACTGTTATATGCAGGAATGCACCACCACATATTGTGTACTCTTAGCTGCTTGTTCAAAGACATGCATTGTTTCTACAAGATAGGAAGCTATGGTCACCTTTATATCAAAGGTTAGGATAGACCCCTTAGTTCAGTGCTATTCTCCTCACATCTCTTCATAGCTTTGCCTGTGACTCTTTTCTCTGGTTTGAATAGCACCTAGCATCTTAATATTCATCCTGTGGCTGTCCAGGAAAACGTGGTAGTTTTTAAGAAAAGACTCAGAGAAATGGGTAGACAGATCATTCAAGCCTGGCACACTTACACAATAGTCCTGACTTTTAATGCCTAGGATTTATTGTCTTCCATATTGACTCTGACACAGGGAACACCTTCTATGACCTGATCCTTGTAGCATCTACCTTACTGTCCTACAGCTTGACCTTCTGGCGCACATCCAAGAAATTAGCTAACTAACTACAGCCATGAAGAGGCACAGTTGATGATAGCTGAAATTTATTTAAAAAAAACCAGTGTATATACACGTGATTGATGTTTTAGCCCTCTCCACAATCCTTCGTAAGTGGGAGATGTCAGTATGAGTTCATAGATAGATAGATAGATAGATGCTTTACCCATGCAAAACATAGATGGATGATTAAACACTAACTTCAGTGTGCTATTACCCATTCTGTGAATGTTAATGTGGGTTGCATGTATTGGGTCTGTGTCATTTCTACAGGTATTATTTAAGTAGCTGCGTTTGCAATGCTGGCCCAAACAGACCCTGACACAGATTAATTAAACATACCCTTGCATTGATAACCAAAAAAAGCAACTAAAAATGTCTCCTTTGAGATGAGAGCTTTAGAAGAGTGGCTGTAGCAGAGGGCAGTAAAGGTACAAGAACTAAACTTAGGAGTGGAAGTGTCCTTGAGCTCAAAATAATGATGTTCAGTTTATAGGTTTTACTCAAGGCCCAAGCATAATTTTTTCAGGCCTAGTACAAACTTATAACATGTACCCTGTCCCATACACGTACCAAAATTTTCAGTTTGGGCTGGGCCTCCAGGGCCTCAGGGCCCTGATGAAGCATACCCTTTTCTCTTGCCCTGATGTGAGGGCCCTGGTTTTATTTAGTGATTGCAAAAGAATTAGTTTTGTTGGTATTGCAGAGTGTGTTGATGGAAGCTCTAACGTTAAAGTTTTAATTGACAATGAAAAAGTCTTTTGGTCTGAACCAACCCTTCTCATTTATTTTTTTCCATGAACCCAAGTTCTCAGAGCCAGAGTTTGGAAACCTTTTTCCTACAAAGTTCATGGCCAGCAGCAAAGATGAATCATATCTTTTTTTGGGTGTTAAATCAGCAGAGGGACTATCAAAGTGAGTTAAAAAGGACTCTTGTTCTTGAAGACTGGAGGACAAAATGTAAATTAAATGAATGTTCTGTCTACCTTTTCTTCTCATTCATGGTTTGTGTACTTATGCTGATCTCTAGCAGTGGCACAGATTTGTTCTACTGCTTTGTGTGTGTGTGATATGTTCATATAGCACAATACCATGCTGTTTCTTTCAGACAGAATATCATTTCTGAGTGAAGCTTTTCTACAAAGTGTTATCCTGTGTGTTAATCCATTCTTCCCTCTTTGCATTTACACAAACCCCACATAATTAATAAAAGGTTAGTTTAAAAAAATTGCCAGCAGAAATAAAAGTGGATAGATTCATAACATTAGAAGTTTATCTTTAAAAAAAAGAGGATGAACCTATGGGAAACCCATAATTGCTGAGGTTATGGAGGCAATTGTGGAAAAGCTGGGTGTAGTTTAGTCAAATATTCTTTTCAGGCTTATACTGAAGTAAAGACACTTGGGCTACATCTACACTGGCACGTTCTCACGCAAAAACTCTTTTGTGGAAGAGTTCTTCTGCAAAAACTCTTCCACAAGAGAGCGTCTACACTGGCATGTGCTTTTGCGCAAGAGCATCCATGCCAGTGTAGACGCTCTCTTGCGCAAGAAAACTCTGATGGCCATTTTAACCATAGGGCTTTCTTGCGCAAGAAATTCATGTTGCCTGTCTACACTGGCCTCTTCTGAAAGAGCTCTTGAGCAAAAGGGCTTCTTCCTAAGCAGGAGCGTCAGAGTTCTTGTGCAAGGAGCCCTGATTTTATACATTAGAACGTCAGTTCACTTGCGCAAGAACACGTGGCCAGACAGGCAGCAAGTTTTTGTGCAAGAGCGGTCGCCTTTGCACGAGATGGCGCCAGTGTAGACACAGCCTTCCTCTGGGTTGGAGGTATTTAAAGCCTTCAGTTGACTCTAATAGGAACAATGTCCCTAACCATAAGCCTTCTCAGGTGATCTTAATGAAATGCAAATAAAGTGGTAATTATCCTACTGCCTTATCCTGACTGACATCTGCAAATACCACCACCCTTCTAAACACCCAAACTTTCCTTTTTATACTCTTCTTCACCCCTCTTGTTGAGTGGGTTTGTTAGACATCTGAGTCTAACTGTCATGTCTCTCTGATTGATGATTGAGGCTCAGGTCCTTCTCTGCAGAGGCAGGCCTGCTGGAGAGGTATCTGAACAGCATAGGCAGGAATACAGGATTTAGAAGTGCTCTTCTTCTGATGCCCTTGTTCTCTATGTTCTAGAAGCTACCAAAAACCAGTCAAAACAACAGTAGTGAGGCTTTTGTTTATTTAGTAAACATGGTTAATTAAAACACAATCGACTTTATGGTTTCTTTATATTATTTGTTGTGTGAAGAGCAACACTCACACCCTCAAAAGGACTTAGATTTAGGCACCAGTGAGAGCCACAAAACTCTGCTTAGCTGCTGCCTACCCCTATAGATTCATTTGGAGCTATGTTTCAGATTCAATGTTCCCTAGGTAAGGTGTCTTTATGTTTCTGCTTCTGGGCATGTGCACTCCCTGCTCCCTCTTGGCATTCAGATATCTCCCTCCCACCTAAATCCTAAAGTGACCTACAATGCAGGGAAAGGTAGGTACCTCTACCTACCTCACCCAGCCCATAAGTGTGCTTACAGTATTCATACTGGATTAGTCCTCATTCAAAAACCTGGTAAATAACAGCAGAGCTGACAATACAGCTTTTAACACAGTTGTTAGAGTACTTACCTGGTATGTCTGCCCGATAACAAGAAAGGATTTAAACAGAACCCCCCCATCTTTCAGTAGGGCAATTGGATAGTCTGATGTTGGATATCTCTCAGTCCCTCCCATTGAAGCTGTTTTATTTTGGATAAATATGTGCCATTGGCCCAAAGAAAGACAATATGACTCTAGAGCACCCAGCTGAGGAGGTGAAAAACCTAGGCTCCATTTCCCCTGCTCCAGTGATTCTTTATATACAGTGGCTATCAGCTTCAGCAAAAGAGATGTTGGGAGCCCCTCGTCTCTTTTCAGAATATCTGACAGGTTAGTGTTTACAACAGCCTCCTGAGAAATGTGGAAGGCCCCTCTCAAAATTCCTTTTTTCCCTATCAGGCAAAGGAGCCATTGAACTCAGGTCTCTCACATTTATGAAAGTGTTCTAATTGCTGGGCTAAAAGTTATGAGGGCAGAACTGTGCTGAATGAGGGAAGTGCCTAACGGACTCTCACAAGAAGTGGCTTAAGCTGTGGGCCACAAGCAGCGAAGTGAGTGTACAGGTAAGCACCTGACAGACATATAACTTTGAGAGAGCAGGACTTAGAAAGCATCCCTTTTTAGCTAGCTTAGGTGGCTGCTCACCTAGCAAGCTGGTTTTTGTGGTTTGCATTTGTTGACACCACTCCACATTCATTATACAAGGAGTCTAGGTGCTTGATTCTGGCTTTGCAGAACCGCTGTTTCAGTGATTTCTAGGGGCCAAAAGTTAGATATTGCAACAGTCACCCTTGGATCATCTAAATCCCTTTGTGGAATCTAGCTTGAAAGACATAACAATTTACTCAATGGATTAATCCCAAATTGTGCCCAAATTGATGGGTGATTAGTTAGAAAAATCACATGGTGTCATTGGTGTTCACTGACAAAATGTGTGCAAGTGATTCTGACATGAGCCTAAAATTTTGTTCTCTCTGAGTGCTCACAAATGTGATTTTGGATTGTGCCTCCTGTGATTCATTCACATCATTATTCACACTCAGCTTCACAAAACTTTCCAGAAAGTGAGCACAAAGGTATTGTGAGCATTTCTGAAGTGAATCTGTCATAGTATTCACCTGCCTAGCTATTACTAAACACTGTTCAAGATTTTGATTTTCTGAAGGTTATGATCAACCCCACTGGTCAGGGGAGGCCTATTCAGAAAGTAGGCAGCTGAAGATATTTAAAAATGTGGTAGTTATAGTTTACTAAGCAGGAAACAAAAGGCAATGAGTCGGCACAAGAATCTAACATACCTCATTCGAATCTTTCTCATTCCATTTGTACCACATTAAAATACCCAGACTAAATTGCATTTCGGAGCATGCTGAAGATTTGAATTTACAATATCTCTAATTTCCCTAACATTTTACCAACGTTTTTCTAGGGAAAAAAAACAAAATTACCTGTAGCATTTGATTATCAAGGAGTTGAAGTCATATAGCTATGTTTAAAGCTGTGGTAAGACTTTTATCACACTAGTGGCTCTTGTATGGACACAGACAGCAGTTTATTATTTATATACACTTCAATGGAATTGAAGACTGATGAACATAAAACAGAACAGATTCTTACAGACATTAAAATGTTCACTCATTTTAAAATATGTGGTAAAACCCATAGAACTCAGTATTTCTAAAACACAAATGCTGCCATTTAAAAACATTTGAGTCTAGTATTAGTGGTTACAGGGCACTGTGATAGGCACCTTAGAAAGACAGACAAAAAGACAGACGTACATATAAAAAGAAACTAATATATGCTGTAACAGTTTAGCTCTTTTTGACAAAAAAATTGGACTAAATATTGAGATTTTCAAATCTGTTTATCTATGTACACAAGAATTTTTGTTGCTGAAAATATTTGAAACATTTTTAACCATACAGATGTTTTAAGTCTTCAAAGTGCATGTGTAATTTCCATTAATGTTAATGGGAGTTACAAATGAGGAGTAAAGATAGCGTAGAGATACGTAGGTGATCTTGTGCCACAGAATTAGCTCAGTAGACCATTCAGATTTTACAGGTGTTAATGTATATTGTAGTTCCTATGAATTTTGTGAAGCCGGGACTTAAAAACCTCTAGGGATGGAGATTCTACCACCTCCCTAGGTAACCCATTCCAGTACTTCACCACCCTCCTGGTAAAATAGATTTTCCTAATATCCAACCTAGATCACCCGCTCCCGCACTACAGCTTGATACCATTGCTCCTCATTCTGCCATCTGTCACTACTGAGAACAGCCTCTCTCCATCCTTTTTGGAACCTCCCTTCAGGTAGTTAAAGGCTGCGATCAAATACCCACCTCATTCTTCTCTTCTATAGACTAAACAAGCCCAAATCCCTCAGCCTCTCCTCATAAGTCATGTGTGTCAGTCCCCTAATAATTTTTGTTGCCCTCTGCTGAACTTTCTCCAATGCATCCACATCCTTTCTGTACTCTAGATGTGGCCTCACTTTTGCCTAATAAAGGGGAATAATCACTTCTCTAGATCTGCAGGTAATGTTCCTCATAATGCACCTTAATATGCCATTAGCCTTCTTGGATGCTGGGCACACCATTGACTTATATCCATCTTCTCATCCACTGAAATCTCCAGGTACTTTTCTGCCAAACTGCTGCTTAGCCAGTCGGTCCTCAGCATGTGACAGTGCTTGGTATTCTTCCATCCCAAGTTCAGGACTCTGCACTTGTCCTTGGTGAACCTCATCAGATTTCTTTTGACCCAATCCTTCAATTTATCTAGGTCACTCTGGACCATATCCCTACTCTCCAACATATATATACCATATATTCAAAAAAATGAAAAAGTTTACATTTACATGGTAGAACCTACAGATTTGAGCGTACATTCCTTGTGCACCCAAAAGGTTCAGGAAAGAAGGATCCAACACTATAATAAACCAGACAACATTAAGGTCTAGAGGGTAGTGTTGTAATCAGAGCCCAGACACCCTCAAAGAGAAAACAGCTGGTAAGAACCAGAAGAATAAGCAATTGAATCAACTTCTTGTAGACAATGTTAGAGTACAAAAGTGTGTTAAGTAGGTCTTTTAAGCTCATAATGTCCTGAACCCAGTCATTAGGAGATATGTGTATATGTTGTGGTTATGCACATGTGCATATATTTGTATAAAGTTGTATGTGGTAACTACAATACAACTACAGCCTCACCTCAGAACAATGTGGTAAGGCAATCAGGGAGGGAGGACATATCCCAGGCCAGCTGTTTACATGAAATGGGCTCTAAACCATATCCAGCCAGGAAACGAAAATGATGGACCATTAAAGTTAATAGGAAAACATTGAAACAACTTAAAACTGAAAGAAAAAGCCCCATCAGGAAAACTCACCTTCTTTCTATAAACGTAAATTACCAGGGTCTCAGAAAAAGTAAAAACACCTATAAGCCCTCTTGAAAGGGAAGTGAAAGTTTTCCAGAAACTGAGGGCCAGATCTAAGTGCATGGCTGTCTTTGAAGCATTGGTTCCCATCCAGGACTGAGAGAATGCTAGGGAGCTGTTCAGAAGCTATAGGTAACTTGTAGTAAGCTTTTTCAATACTTCAGAGTTTTGTTGACAAAAGTTACACTGCTTTAATTAAATTGTTGCATGTTCACACTATACGTCTTGTAATGGCAGAGCATATTCACACCAGTGGCTCTTGGATTGCCACACGGAGCAATGCAATATGGATAGCTATCACGCAGTGCAATTAGCTGAACAGTGCATTGGGAAAGGTTTGCAATGCCTCCAGGAGGTAGCTAAAGCAACACATGATGCAGATTTCTCAATCCCATCCTCCCATCAGCATTTTACTAGATTACCAGCTGCTTTTCAACTGAAGTGAGTGGGTGAGTTGGGAAGGAGAGTGTGTGACAGGAAGTGTGTGTTGCAGAGAAGGGAGAAACAGTGTGTGAGAGATTGTGTGTGAGTGGGGGGATGGGTGACAGATCCCCTGTCTGGGATACCACCTAATATATTGGGGTTTCACTGAGCCTCTCCTGCTCCACCAGCCTTGATTCCCTCTGCCTGTTTTACTCAGTTAGGCTCTCTGGCCTCTTGCAGCACACACACATAGAAACAGGTAGGGCCACATGGAGCTGCAGACACACAATGAAGTCAGCTCTGTGTGACAGGACTCACTCAGTATTCACAAGCACACCCCTTTTGGGGGACAAACCTAAAATGATACTATCTTGCACTATATAGAAAGATCTGCATAGTGCAAGCTCAGAATAATTCTCTCTCCCTCAATGTGGAGAGAGGTATGCACATATTCTTCCCCTCTTTCCCTCAGATATGAATGGTACAAACTGGAAAATGTTATAAACAAGAGATAACTTTATTAGCTGCAAAGATTAACTTTAAGCAGTTATAAGAGAGAACAAACAAAACAAAGCAGATTAGTTTGCAAACTGAGCTTAACACACTGTATTGGTAAGGTATAAATTAGCAAATTCTCACCTGGAGTGATAAACAGACTGGCACATTCTCATGGCACAAATGGCTTTAGCTTTCCCAGGTTTTTGTACACTGTCTAAAAATCCTTCTAGACTAGGACCACAGTTCAGTCTTTGTTTTTTAAGTGTTTGTTTGCAGGTGTGTTGTTGTAGGGTGGGTATTTTTAACCTTGCAACATAATTCAGTAACAGATACATAGCCAAACTTCATAACTCCATATATAACAATAACCCATACAACTGAACAAGATATTAATGTTTAGCAGATCAAGGCTTTTAGAACGATACCTCACAAGACATATTTTGTACAAAGCACATCTTAATTACCATGACAGAGGTAAATATTGGGGTGTCAGGGTGTTACAGTGTGGAGTGTATATATGAGAGAAATAAGTGTTCATTGGGGGAGAGTGTGCCAGCATGTTTTCTCTTTACATTCAGACAGAATAACCAATCCTGGGGAAAGGGGAACAGTCCCCCATGTCATTCCCCAGCTCTAAACAGCATAGCAGTCTCTCCCCATCTTCCTCAGGAGCAGCAGCTTGTTCTGTCTGTCTACCTATGGTTCTGCGATTCCCTCCAAGTTCTCCCACAGCCTCCTTAACTACCAGGAGCAGCATCTCAGCTGCTCTGAGTGAGCTCTCCAAGCTGAGGAATGTCAAAGCTTCTCCAGAGCGTTGAAAGGGGAGGGGCATGTACCTGCAGGGTAGCCAAGTTCAAAACAGTGAGCAGTGGGGTCATGGCAGACGTGGGATACTAGGGGAGGCCAGTTATGCCAACATAATGAACAGCAGCACCTACACTTGCATTTAGTTGACAAAACTTTTATGCAAAAAGTCCTATGTCTCTCACTGACGTGATTTTATTTTGCTGGCAAAACTACAGCGTTTTGTTGCCAAAAGTGGTATTGCAGTGTGTACATTTCCATTGCTTTGCCACCAAAAACTACCTTTTGCTGCTAAAATGCTACATTCAATACAAGGTCTTAGGAGAATTGTCCTTGCTATTTCTTTTTTAAAAAAACACAAGGAATCTGGTGGCACTTTAAAGACTAACAAATTTATTAGGTATTAGTGCATAAGCACAACTCACTTCCAAAAGAAAGAAAGAAAGAAAGAAGGGGAGCATACAGAGATGAGAATGTGACAATAGTGCTAAATAAATCACAATGGATTTGGCTCCTCTCCAGTAGCGGTGAGAAGGTGAGAGTTCCTGAATGGGACATTAACTATTGTAATGAGAGAATCACTTCATGTGTTTATGTAGACTTTGGTTCAGGGTATCAAATTTGCATATTAATTCTGGCTCATCAGTTTCTCTCTGCAGTCTGTTTATGATTTTTTTCTGTCTGATATTTCTATTACATAAATGTTGCTATTTTTGCCTCAAGCAGGTCTCTGTTGTGCAAACTGTGAGGAGTGTGTGCCAAAGCGAATTGTTTCATGCCTGTGCGGGTGATAAACCAGGGGGGTCTGAGTGTCTGGTAAGTAAGAACTCAGGGGATGGATTTGAGGGACTCAGAACTAAAGGAAACTGGGCTGGTAGAAGCAAGGATGGGAGCTTATGCTTTTAGGCTGGCTACTGGTATCAGACCACCAAACCACTGCAACATAGCATTAAGACACCCTAAGTTAAAGGTATGTGGTGACATGGTTTGGGTGATCCCCAAAATGTTATAGTAAATAACACAAATATGAAAGCATATATTCACACACTACAGGGGAATGAAACACATGATGATTAAGTATAGTCTGCAATTTTTATGAACTAATTAGCTGAATTCACAGAAATGGGAAGAAAACAGCATTTGCAAGACATCAGGTGGGCAGTAGGACAGACCCAGTGTAGTATCATAATAGAATACCATGGTTACCACATATGAGTGGAGGACTGCGTTGAGATTGTCTCAGTCCCCCATCCCCAGCCAGTCCATCATCACTTAGGCTATGTCTACACTCGCAGCTTCTTGCACGAGTAATATGCAAATGAGGCTAAGCGTGGAATATCGCCGAGCCTCATTTGCATACCTAATGAGCCACCATTTTTTTCAGAAGAGGCTCTTGCACAAGAAGGAACGTCTACACTGCCCCTTCTTGCGCAAGAAAAACCCTCTTAAGCAATGCCGTTCTTCCTGAAAAGTAATAGGTGTAACGGAATTCCTTTAGAAGGGGTGATGGTTTAGGGGGAAGTTCTTATGGAATTGTGGATCTTGCATTTAGATCTGAATAAGTTTACATCAGTCAGATGTGCTTTGGTAAGGCATTCCATAGCCAGATAATTGACATGGAAAATGTTCCACTGCCCGTGCCTTGAAGGACTTATCCTGGGGTTTCCTAGCTGCAGCACTCCGATGGAGAACAGTGGCCTTGGTGGATAATGGCTGGATAAGAGATCTCTGAGAAAGCTGGATCCTAGTCATTTCAAGGACTTGCTGATGACGTTTCAGACTACTAATTCAGTCCAAAATATACATCAGTCCAAAAAAGTATATGGGCCCTCTGGGGCTCATGAAGTACCATGATGATTCATTCACCTCTGCTTTATTGATCAATTAGTGGGAAACAATATGATGTACAAGTGGGAGGTTCCTCATGCACTTAAAGATTAGCCTAAGGCAAGATGAGATACACTATAAGGATCCTATTTTACCTGCTTCTTGACACTCAAATAGCAGAGAAATACCTTGTTTCAATTGTGGTTTGTGGAGACTTGTGCCCCTTCTTCTCTAATATAGGTTTAGCCACAGTTATCCATGCTTTCATTACCATCAGGCTAAACCACTGTCACACACTCTCTGGTACCTGAGATTCACCAGGACCACTATGAAAAGCTTAATCTAGTCCAACAGGCAGCAGCTTCCTTTGCTGTAATATGTAAGTAACCCCAACTGGTGAGCTCACGTCACATCAGTGCTTCTCCACAGACAGCATCTGTTCCCTGAGAAAGAGAACATACTCTCCCCCCCCCCCCCCCGAAGAGGTGATTTAAACCAGCCTGCAGAGTTAGATTCCAAAAACCATTACAAAGTTTAGTCCAAGCCTGTTCACTTTAAAGTCAATGGCAAACCTCCCATTAACTTCAATTACACCAGGACTTCAACCTCTGTTATGCGTTGCTGGACACAAAACTAAGGTAATCCAAAGAGGTTTAAAAAAAAATAAAGTGAATTTAATTTCAGTTTTGTGCAAACATCTATTTTTTTAATCTTGCCCACCTTTACCTGCGGGACACTAAGCAATTCATTATATCGGACTTCTCAGCCCATGGGGCATAATTCAAAACTGGGTTGCAAGGGAATCATTGCTAGCACTGAAGATAATAGAATTTTTACAGTTGACTTTAAGTGGAATTGGGATTGGACCCGTGACGTGTCTAGAGCTACTCTTCCCACCTTGCTCAGTCCCTCAGCTCAACATTTATGTTAGTTTCACTGAACTATTTTGTATCAGCAGGGTTTGGCTATATAATTGTATAATCAAATACAATTATATGTGACAGTCTCCATGGTAAAAAAAACCCGCTGGATCAGGTGATCTTCCATATAATGAGTTAAGGAAATCAAGGCAGGTGTTGGGTAGCGTCTTCATTCCAGAGTTCAAGAATAGGTGCAGTGAAACTTACAAAGACTACATCTTCTAGCAAACTCCTCATAGAATCATAGGGTTGGAAGAGATCTCTGGAGGTCATCGAGTCCAACCCCTTGCCCAAAGCAGGAACAACCCTAACTCATCCTAAGCAATCTTTGCAATTTTGCTCTGAAAGCTTATCGTGTAAAAAATGGCATTGTGGCTTTCCCATTTATTAGCCTTCAGTGATTTGCATATTAAGTGTGCTCAATTTGCGTGTAAAGTTTATTTTTCTGTTTGTGATCCTTGCAAACACAACCTGGATTTCAGAGGCCAGCTGGATATTTTTTCTTCCCATTTATCATCACTCAATAACAGTTGAAGTCTTGCAGACAAGTCAGGCCCTCAGTTTCATCAATATAGCTCCTGTCTTTGAAATATGCCCTCTTGTCTTCAGTGGGTTAACTGATTAGTGCTTGAAGCTGAAACATGGCACAATGAGAGACTCCAGTTGACTCCAGTGAGGTTTGGAGCTAGTCCTTGGCGAACATGTAATCTGTTGATGGTGCAGAAAAAGAGTTGTGGAAACCTGCTCAGTTTTTCTTAGCTGTATTGTCTCCTGCAGAAGTAAAAGGAGTTAAAATAGTAACAATTATGTTTTGGCATTAATGTAATCAGATATAACTCTGAATATACACAGAGGGCAGATTTGTTGAATAAGATGTCATTTTTCCAAGAGAAGAACCATACATTAATGTATTCCCAAGATTCCCTGTAAAAATTTGTTGGCTTTTTGGTTAAAGGCATTGTCTCCATTAGTAAAAAGGGCTTTAATTAGCCCCATGTTTTAACATTTAAGACAGGCTTCACTAAATTTTCAGTGTAGTCTATTTGTAAAATTTAAGGAGTCTTCTCAGAGGTTTGTTGCCTATAATCATTTACCTCACTCAGAAGGCATCACAATCCCCAGGACTGAGAGATGAAGGAAAACCAGTAAAGCATGCTATTGCCCAAAGGGTTTTTAGTCAGCTCTGTTATAGAGTCTCAATGGAACGTGTTGAAGATTTTGAGCTTAACTTTCCATTTCTTTCTTTCTTTCTTTTGCCATTTTGGATTAAGAGGTGTCATTCACAATACAGAGACTTGTATCTTTGTTCTTTAGCAGGAACAATGGACACTGCACATTTGCTGCTACTGTTGTTTCATTTCAAAATCTGCTCAAGGATATTTGACCAGTGTACTAAATTCCCACTATATCAATGGTATTTCTATGTTCAGATATAGGATTTCAGGGGAAAGTTCAGCCCCAGTAAAGTCAATGAGTGTTTTGCCATTGGTTTCAGTAAGTCAGGAGATCATTCAATGTGTTTATCGGATATTTATGATAGATTTTGAGTTTTCCTATTTTTTCCTTAGTAACCTCTCCAAATTAATTGTATTTCCTTATCTAAAAAACCTACTAAAAGAGATTTTTCCTCTTATTCTGACTGTTTATTTGTAAGATGTTAGTGCTGTTATTACTGGTCTGAATATGTATTCTTACATTTATTGTTCATTTAGTGGGACTCCATTTTGTTTATGGATGCCATTTTGTTTGTCAAAAGACAGTAAGGACTCCATAAAGCTGACCCTTCCTTATGTATTTTCTTGCCCATTTCTGAAAGGCAGGAAAAGGAGGTAACAAGACAGGATAGCCAAAAATTTAAGGTTTAGTAGGTTATTCCAGTTAGGAGGAGAAATAGGTGATAGGTATTTTTTGATGCAGTTTTGTTCCTTTACAAAAAATGTACAAAGTCTGAGTTTCTGAATATAGAAAGAATCAAACAGCAGTAAAAAGCTTATTTTGTTCACAGCACCAAAAGCAGTCTTTTCAGCTGGTAGTCCTGACTCAAACACCTCTTCATAGGTTACATCCATGGTCCTATACCATGCTTTCAGCTGCCCCTTCAGGTTGTCTGTGGATTCCCTTGCCTTGGTGGAATCACATAATCCTTTTATCTTAGGTGAGGCCTTGTGATTAACTTAGCCTTACAGTTATGTTACTTAAAGTGTGAATTCAAACCATTGGTTTCAGTGAGATTTTAATTCAGTCCATTACAAGCGTAGGCGTGGGAAGTAGGGGAGTGAAAGAGTGCTGCCACAGAGTTCCTGTGTGATAACAGGCATGTCACTTATACCAGACTTTTCACAGGTGGTCACTAATGGTGTATTCCTAGTTTTCTGGGTGGCTGACTTAAGAACCTGAAGCAGATCTGTGGGAGTTCAGGGCACTGGGAGCTGTGCTCTGATGCTATAGAATAGTAGAAACTTTGAAAAATCCTAAGACTCTTCAACTGAGCACCAATCATTATTGGATATATTTTACTTTAATATCTCTGTGCCTCAGTTCTCTGTCTGTAAAATAGGGATAATACCCTTTCTTCTAACAGAGGTGTTGTGAAAATAAATTTATTATTTTTGATGGGCACCACAGAAAAGCCCAAGGAAAGTAATAATTCTGCTTCAGATTAAGATTGAAATTGTGTGTGGTGAATATTTCACGGGGCCACATATTGAACCAAGAAGAAAACAATATACTGAATTGCGGCTTTTTAAGGGAGCACCATCCATCCTGTCCATTGAATGAGATTCTGTGGGAAAAGATAATATGTGATCATATAATGAAAGATTGTATCACAATGTATACTCACAAGGTGGGGAGAGGGGGAAATTAAGGCTCCGCAGTGTAGCCTACTAACCAATAACTGCTTTATTTCGGCCTACCAAAATGATATTTGCTTTATTTTAGTTAATTGATAGCTGTTTTATTTTATTTTTGGTTTTTCTTTATATAGATTTGAATAGGCTGGTAATGCAAAGGTGCCTTCAGAATTAATTTTCTGTGAGATGGCTTATAGCAGCAGGTAGTTAGATAAAACTTGGTTTTCTGTGTAATTTTCCATAAAGTAGTGAAGCAAGAGTTTATGGTTGGCGCGATAGTCTATTTTTAAATTCTGCATGGAATTTGCAGAGAAAAATCTGCTAACATATTGATAACTGCCATTTCGAATTTCCTGCACAATTGGTCCAGATGACAAGGTCTAAAACCGCAGCCTCCCATGCTTTTCAAGTGGATATGAGAGGTTATCCAAGAAAACATCAGTCATTCTTAATAAATATTCATAAGGTCCCTGAATATTTCTTCCAATCAGAGATGGTACCCTCAGAAATCTTAGGGTGCTAGGCCCAACTATGGAAAAGGGTTGTGCATCCGGAACATTCTGGTGCCAAAAGGGGTATTTAGACCTAGGGATTTGGGAGATCGGGGCTGCTGTCCCAGCCATTGCTGAAGCAGTCCACACCGGAGTGTTTTATCCTTTTAGGTCAGAAACTAAATACTTATATCTATCTATTTCTATAATGGCTTTCTTGCTTCCTTAAATTTGCTTAAGTTTGCTTTTAGGAATCTTACTACCACTTGCTCCCAGGTCTTCCAGGGGAAGGGAAGCCACCCTTCTCCATCCAACCTTGGGGTTCTTGTGTGTAGAAAGTATTATTATTACTCTTTATATACTTAAATAAGTTTTAATTTGATTGTGTTAATGACATCTTGGGAAGGAATTCAAGTGATTTGTGTTCTTGCTGCTGTTTTTGTTGCTTTATAGTAGTTTCTTTAACAATAAAGTTGTTTTCTATTTCATTTCCTGAGTTAAAGTGTGGTTGCTGTCGGTTACTACCAGCCCTCAGAGAGGGAATCTTATGGTTCCACTGAACTGTAACCTGGGATAGAGGACAAACCTAGACTTTTGGTCAGATCGGCGAGCCTAACCCAACCAAATTTTACTAAAACTCCTTCTCAGGCTACAACAGGCATCCTTAATTCTGGAACTTCCTACCTTTTGAGTGTTGGACCTTGCAACCTCAATGTCCTTTTGTGTTTAATACACTGATAACCAGATGCTAGTTGACCTTTGGTTAAAATGTTCCCCGTCACAGCCTCTGCATCCTAACACCATAATGCCTTTTCTAATCATTTTTACAAAGTATGTTTTGGCAAGTTAGTAAGCACTAATATGGAAAGTAAAATGGGAGAAAAGCAACTTATTTTGATGAACAATAGTCAGAGCTGTCAGGGTGGCAACATTCAGCCATAGTCTGATCATGAGTAAGTCTGACCCATTTAGACTAGCATTTAAAGTAAATATTAAGAAAGGAAGAGGGGAAGACAACAATGGTGAAAAGGGACTTGTATAAACAATCTCCTTTATAACCATTTGTATCATTACATTTCATCTGAACAATAGATATAATCCAGGTTTTTCCTGCATAAGAAACCAGATGGGTTTAAGGCAAAATATAAATCATGCTTATTTACTTCTATGGTGACAGTTTATAGTTAAACAATGCAGTTTTGTTTTCCTTTCGAAGATTTATTGTAGTGGACAACTGTTACTGACACACAGAAGCCATTCAGAGAGATAGATTAATAGTCTAACTACAGTGAAAAATATCTGATTCTTCTCTGATATTGTGCATATCGGGAATAATTCCATGGAAGTCAATGGAGCCCCATCAGTGTATGAAAGAGGAGAATCAGCTGCAGTATTCATAGATGCTATCCAAGAAGTTGTTTCCTGAACTGAAATCTACTGTTTCAATCAGTGTCCATGAAGGTAGATATATTCAGCCTATTATTTCACCATATATTTAAGCATTGCTGCAAGTACTTGTCTTTCTGAAGTCACTTACTGTATATCCCCTGATTCTATCCATTAAGCTATAACTCAGTTTCTTTGATTTAAAGAGAAAAAGATGACATGTAATTGTGCTATTACTACCGAAAACATTTTAAGGTGAGACTTGATCCCTTGTGACTAGAAGAAGAAGCCTGACAAGTCTGTCAAATGATGATGTATCTTGTATTCTCATCTTCCCTGGAAACGCCCAACATTGTCAACAGCTGCAGAGGAGTTAAAAAAGCACAAAAAAGATTTTCACTTAGCAAAAGATTAGCAACAAAGATAATACTGGTAGCCTGGAAAGTGAGCCTATCAGTATGATCATTCAGCTTGCTCCAGGGAATTTTTCAGCCTGCATAGGAGTGTACTTTGTCCTGGGGACATGCATTTTCCCTTAGGGTATGTCTACACATCAAGGTTATTTCGAAATAACAGCTGTTATTTCGAAATAACTTTACTAGCGTCTACACAGCCAAACCGCTATTTTGAAATTAAATCGAAATAGCAGAGTGCTTATTTCGAATTTGGTAAACCTCATTCCATGAGGAATAACACCAAATTTGAAATAGCTATTTCAAAATAAGTGCTGTGTAGACACTTATATAGAAATAGAGGGCCTCCAGCCTTCCCAGGGTGCCCTGGTGGCCATTCCAGCCTCAACCAAGAACATTCCTCTCCCTTCCCCCCTCCCCAGAGCCCTTAAAGGGGTTGACTCTGGCCACAGTGCCTGTGCCAGCTCCAAGCCTGCCAGCCCAGAGCCAGCAGTGGCCACCGGGGCCCCTGACCCAGTGGCCCCAAAACATGAGCCAGCAAGCCACTGGCAGCCAGCCCTCCACCACTCCCCAGGAGCAGTCCGCCAGCTCTCAGGAGCCTGCCAGGACCCAGAGAAGGCAGGCGCCTTCCTGGTCCAGAGTGGAGATCACGGACCTTATTCAGGTTTGGGGGGGATGCCCCCAATGTCCATGATCTCTGCACTAGATGGAGGAACGTGGCCGTCTATGGCAGGATAGCTGCCAGCCTGGCCACCAAAGGCCACATGTGAACCCAGGAGCAGGTTTGCATGAAAATCAAGTTGGTCCGGCGAGACACCCCAACCCTGAGCCCTGAGCTTCCCCTCCCCCTTCTTCCCCTTGCTTCTTCCTTCCAGCTCCCTCCTCCCAGGTTTCCCCCTCCCTTCTCCCACCCTCTCTTCTCCCCTCTCGTGCCTCCTTTCCCCGGTCTCACCAGAGTTTCATTACCCTCCCCTCCCCCCCAGTTTTGTTAAATAAAGAGAGTTTGTGTTCATGAAAATACATGTATTTTATTTGACATCAGGAAGGGGGGTTAGGGAGCGGTAAGTGGAAGGACGTGAGGGAGGAATGAGGCACAAGCCCCCAGTGGGGCAGACCAGGGAGGCTCTCAGTGCTCCTCAGGCTGGAAGCTCTCCCACAGGGCCTCCTGGATACTGACAGCCCCCCGATGGACCTTTGGGATGCTCAGCAGAAACAATAGCTCTAGAACATCTAGCTCCTTCCTTTTGATAAGTGCAAATGGGCTCATACTGTGAAATTGGGGTATTGATCCAAATTTGGTTGGATCCCATATACGTTAATAAGCCATATATATATATATATATATATATTGAAAAGCTGTAATCAAATGAGAAACAGATTTTATGTTGTTAGTTCACATAAAATCCAAAGGATATGAGTGTAAGCCAGAAAATACTATCATATAATGTGAGAAAAATGTGTATTTCCAATTGAAGATAACATTGAGAAAGTCACTAGGCAGCCTGCAGCAAGTGCGGCCAGGCTCACAGCAACGCGTCCACGAGAAGCACCAGAGTGCCCAGGGGCAGCTCTGGCTCCATGCTGCAGAGTGCTGTGGTGTCCCAAGTGAGAGGAACCAGAGCACACACAGACAAAATGCTTTGCTTGTAGGCAAGCAAGCAGGGAAACCTGAGAACTGGCTGTCCGGGGGGGGGGGGGGGTCCCTTTAAGCATAGGCCTCAGATAGCCTCAGGCAGCAGTCACACAAAGTAACTCCTGATCTGATGCCTTGCTGGACCTGGTTCCGGCCGGCCTTAAATGCGATTCAGCGTCCACTCAGTGTGGACGTGCTATTTCAAAATAGTGAAGGGCCAGTGCATGATGCAGGGGGCGCACCCTTTTTTTAAATTATAGGGAACATGTTTATCCTGGTTTAGGGATTAAGAACAAGCAGTTTATCAAACTAGTTGAGTACCTATTCTTTCAACATCAATGATATAGCCAGCTTGCTACTGTTGCAGTTCTGTCATCAGATCAAACAGTGAACAAGAAGAGAAAAATGATTTCTCAGCTTCATCTCCATGGCAATAGTGCTTGTGCACACACAGAGTTTTGACAGTTCAAGCCAAAGCCACTTTCAACAGCCTTATGAAGTCTAACTCATTCCGTCAAAAAAAGAACAATTCACATTATTAGCTGGAGTAAACTAGAAGGAGCTATTTGATGGGTCAATTAATAGTCTTTATTTGGCTTGCAAATGTGATTCAGACACTGTGAACCCATAGCAAAGTGAATGGCTTTTGTTTTTATTTTTTTTAAGGAGCAAATTTCTGAGAATTAGTGTGCTGTGTTGCAAAATTTTTTCTGATCAAACTCACACAGGAAACTGCAAATATTCACTGTGCAATCTGAATTCATCTTCAGTTAGGCAAACACTGGGATGGCCCTACTGAAGTCATTTCCAGAAATTGTCTCCAAGGGATCATAAATTCCATCTTTTAGAGGTACTTTCCTAGGACGGATGTCTTTATGCTAGGGCAAGAATTCTGCTGAGCACCTCCCATGGAGCTGTAGATTGACTTAAAAAGTATAATGACTGCATTTCAGATAAGACAGTGATGAACTATGTGTCTTCAAAGAATGAGAAGGAAACTTTCTTTCCTTCTGTTGACATCAGAAACAAATCCTTAGCCCAGAGGACATTTGAAAGTAGATTTTCTGTTTTCAAAGGAGACAATACTCCTCATACAACAAAATGCCTCTGGCTAGCTTATTTTGAACTTTCCTTTTATTTTCATTGGTTTTTGTTAGAGGCAAGTTAATTTTTTATTACTCAAATTTCAAGATAGTTGTAATATTTCACGCAGCACTTTAAACTTTTGTGTTAACCCTATATATAATTTGAATGTGCAGTGGTTTGTTTATCATCCTTACACAATAAAATAGCTCTGTCCGACTGGCTTAGTTCCTGTCACCACACAAATGATAATGTGTTTAAGAGCAAGACCTGCAAGATTTCTGGTAGGAAGATGTTCCTTCAGAATTATTTTTCCTATAGGATTTAGCCCAATTGTTTCAGGAAGAGAAGTAGCCGAAATACTACTGGAATCCAAATAAGTGTATAGTGAACAAAACAATTCTGAATTGACATCTTAAAATATAGAGATACATTCTTTAATACCCTGAAACATGTATAGTCATTTTCACCTGTAAAAAGTGGATGTAAAACGTGATCAGATCAGAGTGATGATGTTTTAAACCCACTTTACAGTCTAGGTTTGCCAATTTTGGGTGTATGTCTTCCTGCAGGTATCATTACATGACATAAGCTTTAATTAAAGATTAATCTTTGATTCCTGGAAATCCAGGGCAATCCTGCAGAGTTGGTAATGCTACCAGGCACTCACTTTGCAATGGTTTAAATGGCTATATATGGCACTGAACAATTAATTTAAAGTTGTACAAGCAAAGCAATGTAGAACTAGAATATTGTTGATGTATTCTGCTTTGTTAGTACAATTAAGCTTCTACCACTTCTTTCTCTCCCCTCCTGAACCCTTATAATCTGAGTAAAATTGTGATACTCTAACTCATGCGGTGTAGTGTCTTACTGCATTATCATTCAGCATATAGATTGTAATAATGCCTAGGTCAGGTTCTATTGTGCAATGCACTACCGTATATAAACATAATAAATTACACTAATAGTCCTTTTGAAATATAGAGTACAACTCACAGAGTGAAGGACTACTCAGTGTGAGTAAGGATGTCAACAACTGTCCCTCTAAATATTATTACCAGTGCATTTGCTGAAAGTCATTAAAAAGATTGCTGTTTAGAAACTGCTCTGTTGAGAAATATTAATTTGCATGTGTTCTCCATTTTAAATGTGTAGCCAAATAATGAAGGCAGGAAAATTTCTTTTAATAGTCTATCTACTGTCCCAGTAGAATTAAAGAAAGGATAGGAAAATCTCTATGAAATCTCTTTCAGAAAGATTCATAGTGGGAAATTAACAAAGGGTTTTGTAAATTAAAAATACTTACAAAACCGTGGAATAGGCCACAGATCTTATTGGTTAGTAAGGCTATAATTCTAAAAGTATTTGGCCTTAACGCTCCCTTCATATACAGGCTGATAAAAGTTATAACACTCCCTTATATGCTAGCCCTACTAAACTTTTATTGTTTCCTGTTTTCATGCAGTTAATTGTTTGGACTCAAGGCTGGGTCTCCTCCTGATATTAATCTGGTTTAAAGCTTTCTGATGGTTATTAGATGTCACAGCTAGAATTTTTATTCTCTATTAATCTGAAGACACTTCCTTTTGTCTCTTTTTTTAAGGTTTGACTATGGAGTTTGTAGTCTCTCTGACAGTAATGAAGGTATAGGCCACCCAAATCACATCACTAGATGTTTGTTTTCCTTGTCTCCTTGTTTTTCTTCTGTTCTATCTGACTGTTAATTGATCACATTGGACAGTGGTAGGGAGTTGCCTGATATTCCTTCTGGAGTGAGAGTTTACAACACACTGAACATTTACAACACCCACAGAGATGCGGCCTGGAGGGGAGGAGGAGACGAGGGTGCTATCAATACTTCCCAAGAGTCTCTGAATACTTTTGCAAATTCAGGACCTCAGAATTGTAGTAGCTGTGGAAACTTAAGGTAATCATGTCTTTCCTTATGAAAAGCTCATTCTATTTCATTTGGTATTGTGTCTCAAATTGGTGTTGGAGGTGGGCACAAAAGACATGCAACTTTGTTTCCCTGTCAACATGAAGCTGCTAAGCTAAAAGTTGCAAGGGTTGTGTATGCATCTACTGACCACTGAAAGCCTAACCATCTTCAAGGAGCTGGGCCTCAGTATCTGCAGAAGGGCATGTAGCATGAGGCTGAGAAACTCACTGAAACCCATGGGAGCTATGAGACCTTCAGTCCAGGAGCAGAGATAAAAGGAGCACTGGACACCCACTTACACCCCTTTTGGCCAGGTGGGTAGGGAATGAAGAAGAGAAAGGTGAGGAATCAGTAGAACCTTGGGTCAATTCCTTACGATGGCTAACACATCTGAACCAGTCTGGAAAAGTCATAATTTGAGGCTGGTTCATTCCTGAGCAAGGAGCAAGTACAGGAGGACTTGCGACTAGAGAAGTATCTCTCAGGGCTACTCCTGGGATGGTGAAGCCTATGCACCACTCTTTACTTGCCATCATTGTCTAGCCTATCTAGAGTAGCAGTTAAACACTCCAAAGATTTTTCTTCAATTTCTTCTGCAATTTTCCCAATTTATTGCCCTAAGTGTTGTACCAGTTTTTGGTGTGCATTGAGCAGCATACCCACAGCAAATCATGCAAATAAATTCAAAAAACAAAACATGTTCCATCTATTTGTGCAGTAATGTTAATGAGAGCTACAGTACAAGTTTCTGACTTTAATCCTTCTGACTTTAAATCCTTCTGGTTTTTATATTTCAAGTGGCAGTAGCTTTGGAGACACAATAATTTTTAGTAGTCTATAAAGATCGGTAAATGTACAACAAATTAATTAATATTTTGTAATTGTTCATGAAATCCAAGAATGCACAGAATAAAGCCTCTCTTAAATCACAATGGATTAGTCATGAGGCCCAATTCTGTCCTCACATATGTACACGAGCCTCTAGTTTAAGTCAATGGGAGAGAAATATGTGTCTGAAGGCAGAATTTAGCCCATATATTTATACCATTGTGCCACTTGTATTATCAGGATTTCTCTTGCTGTAGTAATTCACCTTAATGTCACTGCTTAGAGCTAGACATACTCTTATTTAGGGGCTGATTTTGCTACCTTTGTTTATTAGGAGTGCTATCTTAACTCTGAGTAGTCCCATTGATTACAACACATGGGTTTGCTTATTGACTTTCATTATACTGCTGATGGGTCCAATTCAGTCACCTTTTGCAACACTGATTATTTTTATTTTTTTCATTTCATACACTCCATCAATAAAAAAGGAGCCTCTATCCTTTGTTATAGATGCTCCATTACACATTTTAAAATTACAGTAAGAAACATCGACTCCCTCCTTCAACCAATAACAAATGTATACAACAAACCAACATCCAGAAAATTACTTAAAAGTTTTTACAGTGTCTCAGGTTAGTACAATACTGTACTAAATGGGATTTCACTGTGGTCAGATATGAACGCAACTTCAGTAAGGGTGACAAAATCTAGCCCATGATAAAGTTTACTCTCTTAAAAAAGCCAAAGATAATGTACTGAAAATCAAAGGGTACAATGGTGTAAAGCCTTACTAATATGCGGGACTAAATATAGAGCTTGACTCAAGGTTGTGTGGGGGTATCCTCCTACTCCACTGAAATCCACAGCTTGAAGCTCAGTAAGGATTTAGCCCTGTTGTGTGAGTGAAGCTTACTTACATGAGTGCAACTTTTCAGGAACATGCTCTTATTCATTTTGCCTGAAGAAATATATTGCAGGCACACATATAAATTGACTTTGAAGTTTGCAAATGACATAATATTAATGGACATAACTGTATGATCATTGCAAAGCATTTTTATTTAAAAAGTGGGCAGAGGATAGAACATTTGCATTGTGTTATTTTAAACAATATTATATTGATTAGGAATACATTGGCCCCATTCCTAGACAAAAGGTTATTTATTTTTTTCAAGCCCAGAAAATTGTTTTTCATTCCAGCACAATTAGCTGCAGGTGGTGGTGCTAACAGCGCTTCAGAAATGCCTCCACAGAGACTTAATGCAAACAGAGTGAGCAGGAAATCTGTGTGCAGAGAGCTTTTTTTCCATACAAGTCTTTAAAATATATTAGTTTTTTAAGTTTTATATATGAAAGTGGGACCTTGTAACAATTTTTTTCTTTCTTGGTTGCAAAAAATCAACAAAACAGGACTCCCAGATTGCTTAGTTCTAAATTGCACAATAATTCTCCTATGTGGGGATTTTTGCTTAGTTTAGAATGTCTATTGGCAAATGTCAGATCTCATGCTGTCATCAATAGGAAGACTGTTGAAAATTAAATGGATTAGCCAAAGTCAGTTGATTTTCACCAATGGGGGATTTGATGTGCTTTCCCATTTGATTCTTCATAGTCAGTGCAAGGAGGCAAGAAGAAATGTGCAACAAGAGACTATGATCAAAAAGTGAAGGGAGAGGAAATTGCTGGTGGTCTCCAGAATTTGCTTTGAACCATGCTTAGCCTTGGGGGCAATAGGTCAGCTGTTATGCTGCAGTGCTGAAGAGCAAATCATCAGAATAGCAGGGAGCCACTTATTACTTTCAGGAAAGTTTCTCAGTTATGTACAGAGGGGTAAGGACAGATTGAGGACAGTACCAGGTGGGGATTGAGGGTGCAGCCTGGATCGAAGGCAGTGAGGACCCACTTCCCCCACATGGGGAGCTCCAAGATTCAGAACATTTCTCATGTCCTGCTAGGTGCAGAAGCTTCTCAGAATATCTGTAGCTTATAATTCTTCATGCATCTAAGCAGCTCCTGTGTGCATATGTGCTCAGTTGAGTTTGGGAGTGGGGGGAAATGGGGAAAGAGATGGCCCTATATTTCTATTGTGGCACAGATGCCACATATAGTATCCCTAGCTGAGTAGAGGCTTTTCTGAGCACAGGAACTACAGCTCTGCCTGGCAACTACGTGGGTCTCTCTAGATAGAGAAAGGCTTCTGTCACACCCCACCTTTGAGAGAGGGTCAGGTTCACCCTCTAGTTTGCTCCTGATTCAGTTATCGCTGTTCTGCTAAAGTTTCCCCAAGTTGCCACCAGCATGATGATTTAATTAAGAAGAATTGAACAATGGTCCTTTACCTATGCAGATGCTTTCATATACTATTGCTATTTAAAACAGATAGTGGATGTCATTATACTAGTTTTTATAAAAATAGTATATATGTACATGAAGAGAATGTGTGGTCATGAGGGGAGAAAAAATAAAAAACAAACAAAAAGGAAATCAATGCCTGTTAAAGCATATTATCAGTATAATAATGTGATTCTCTTTATTTGTGCAACTTACTACATCCCTCCTGAATATTGAAAACATCTATGTTTTTATAAATATTTTCATGGTCAAAAAGGACAGACTCTTCCATACCTTTTGAAAAATGACATATAAGATAAGATGAGATGAGACATTTCTTTATTGGAAACTAAAATATATTATGGAATTTTTGAAAAAGTAAAATTACTGAGAATATTTGAGATGTGATTCCAATTAATGTTCATCTTTCTCATAACTATGCTCTGATTACTTGTATTAGTGATAATACAATGTTACAATTTTAGAAAATATTAGGAATGAAAGCAATTTTATTTATCAGATTAACATCCATTCTCCTTTTCTGAGGCAAAAATGATTTTTAGGTGTGGATCAATTCAGATAAGCAACCTGCAGAATACAGGATGAATAGTGGTGCGGGCTGACACACTGCTTCCTGTAGTTCCCTTTGGATGGGAATGGCAATCGACGGCCAGTGGGAGCTGCAAGTGGCCATATTTGAGGATGTTCAGGTTAACAAAGTGTCTGGCGGCCTGCCAGCAGCTAACCCTGTTGAAACATACGTGGCCTGTAGGCCAATTATTGCCCACCCATGATCTAAATAATTTGTAAACCCTCTAGCAGAGTTCACTGTGCTCTGTGTTCTAGCAATTGCTAGAGCAGCAAGATATGTATATGTAGCTTGGACTTGCATAAAATAATAGAACTGGAAGGAACCTCAATGGGTTATCAAGTCTAATCCTCTGCACTCATAGTAGGATCAAGTATAATCTAGACCATCTCTGACAGGTGTTTGTCTAACATGCTCTTAAAAATCTCTAATGTTGGAGATTATCCAACTACCCTAGGCAATTTATTCCAGTGTTTCACCACCCTGACAGTTATGAAGTTTTTCCTAATGCCCAACCTTAACCTCCCTTGCTTCAATTTAAACTCATTGCTTCTTGTCCTATCATCAGCAGTTGAGAATAATTTTTCTCCTTCTTTCTTGTAACAACCTTTTAGATACTTGAAAACTGTTATGTTGCCTCTCAGTCTTCTCTTTTCCAGACCAAACAAAGCCAATTCTTTCAATCTTCCCTCATAAGTCATGTTTTCCAGTCCTCTAATAATTTTTGTTGCTCTTCTACAGCCTTTTTTTTTTCAGTTTGTCCACATCTTTTCTGAAATGTGCTGCCCAGAAATGGACACAATACTCTGGTTGAGGCCTAATCAATGAAGAGTAGAGCAGAAGAATATTTAGCTTGTGGTCCACTATGACTCCTAGATCTCTTTCTGCAGTACTCCTTCCTAGATAGTCATTTTCTATTTTGTGTGAGTGCAACTGATTGTTCCTTTCTGAGGCTATGTCTAGACTACAGGTTTGGAAGAAGCTTTTCCAGAAGAGATCTTCTGAAAAAACTTCTTCTGAAAGAGAGCATCTACACAGCAAAAGCGCATCGAAAAAGCGATGAATGGATGCTATCTTGCATTTAAGCTGTGATTACTATGGATGGAGTTGCCACCAAGGCACCTGTGCTTTTTCCTCTTTCCTCTTCTTTCGAAAGAACTCCCTCTTCCTCTTCCACACACACCTTCTTCCGAAAGAGCTCTTTTGGGAAAAGACTTCTTCCTTGTAGAAAGAGGTTTACCAATGTCAGAAAAACCCTTCTGTTCTTTAATTTTTTTTTTTGAAAGAATGCAATTGCAGTGTGGACGTAAGTGAAGTTTTTTCAGAAAAATGTCTGTTTTTCCAAAAAACTCTGCAGTGTAGATGCATTTGTTCCTATTGAATTTCATCCTATTTACCTCAGACCATTTCTCCAGTTTGTCAGATCATTCTGAATTATAATTCTATTTTTCCCAGTTTGGTATCATCCACAAACTTTATCAGTGTACTCTCTATGCCATTATCTAAATCACTGTTGAAGATATTGGACAGAAACAGCCCCAAATATGATCCCTGTGGAACCCCATTTGTTATAGACTTCCAGCATGATTGTGGAACCATTGATAACTACTCTTTGGGAATGATTATCCAACCAGTTATGTGCCCACTAGCTCAATCTAGGTTGAATTTCCCGAGTTTCTTAATGAGAAGTTTATATGAGACTGTATCAAATGCCTTATTAAAGTCTAGCTATACCACATCTACCACTTCTCCCTTATCCACAAGGCTTGTTATCCTGTCAAAGAAAGCTATCCAGTTAGTTCAACATTATTTGTTCTTTACAAATCCATGCTGACTGTTACTTATTTTCTTTTAAATGTTTGCAAATGGATTCCTTAAACATTTGCTCCATTAACATTCCTGGTGCAGAAGTTAAGCTGACTGGTCTGTAATTCCCTAGGTTGTGTGTAGATAGTTATTGTATGTAGTCAGCAAACATAGTTATTTGGAACCCATTGTGCCCACATAATGTTTTCATGCAATCACTGTTGTGTAAAGGGCAAAAGACATAACATGTACCAAATAAATCTCCTGTTCACATCCTTACTTGCACACTTCTCATCTTTCCCTTGTGGCATAGGGGCTAAGATAATACACATAACAACAATACCAGTCTCTCTTCTAGGCTTTGTTTCTGCTATTTTTTGAAGATGGCATAACTCTTCAGCTTGAAACCATTCTCCAGGGTGTATGCTGCACCTCCAAGAAGATTCAGACTGTGCAAGTTCCCTGCTTCACCATTATATTATTGGCTCTACTCTCTAACAAGAAAGCACTATCTAGTACCTGCTCATGCTTCCCAGAGTGCACAATGTATTTCTGGGAAGCATCACGAAAAGAAACCTCAGAGTAGTGCCAAATTTTAAATAAAAGAGGAAAGAGGCCTAGAAAGGCAGTTGGGCTGCACCATCACATTATGAAAGGTACAAATCACTCAATGAGAGAGCCAGAGGAAAATTAGGAATGACAATCAGTGCAGTACCTGCTTAAAAAAGCAACTCAATAACAACATTTGATGAGTGACTAACCCAACCAGTTCCCTACTGGAGAGGGTGGAGTCAGGGCACTACTTGTGGGGAGAGAAGTTCAAATGTCTTTCAAAACTTTGGGATGCTCAGCAGAAACAATAGCTCTAGAACATCTAGCTCCTTCCTTTTGATAAGTGCAAATGGGCTCATACTGTGAAATTGGGGTATTGATCCAAATTTCAACTCCCTGAAAGTACAGAGGTGTTCAGATATATGGATTTCATTTGGCTTATTACAATGATAGGGACCATTTGATCAGAATCAGGGTTTGGATTTTAAACAGTCCCAAAGTTAAGGAACATTTAAGTCTGGTGCTTTGGTTGGATCCCATATACATTAATAAGCCATATATATATATATATATATATATATATATATATATATAGAAAAGCTGTAATCAAATGAGAAACAGATTTTATGTTGTTAGTTCACATAAAATCCAAAGGATATGAGTGTAAGCCAGAAAATACTATCATATAATGTGAGAAAAATGTGTATTTCCAATTGAAGATAACATTGAGAAAGTCACTAGGCAGTGCCAAGGTTTTAGTAATTTTCCTTCATGCAGCATGCAATTGAGTGTTTGCAACATATTAACCATTCCCATTCCATGCCTCCATTTATGGATCAATGAGCTATTTGCATGAAACAAGAATCCTTTGTTTCCACACAGAGGTCTTCTTTGCTTCTGGGGAAGGAAATCAGAGTGCCTGACCTGAGTACAAGTGGGGACAGATTGGTAAGCACAAGGAGTAACGCATTGTAGGGGGTCACTTTAAATTAAATGGGCAGCTGAGGGCTAGTTCTAACAGTTTTATGCTTAAATGTCTGCCCCAATTTGTATATAGCTCAAACACTCTAATTTCCTTCCCAGACCTGAAGAAGATATTTGTGTAGTTCAATAGCCTGTACCTTGCTTCTTTCCACAGAAGCTGATCCTATAAAAGCTCGCTTTCTCAATTTACAAGACAGTAATTAAACGAATAGATGCTTGAATTAAAAAACAAAATAAATCCCACAATTGTCTATACGTGAAACTGGGAGACAAAAAATTCTAAGGGCCAACCCAGCACAGTGTGGGAGAAAATCACTGCTGATCTCACAAGAAGGACTCTGAGCTATACCCTTTGTAGTGCTTCTAGTGATTGAGCATCAATATAACAGCTTTCATTTTAAAACACTGGTCTCCACTTCAGTCCCTCTGTGCTGTGATGGGATGGGATGGCTGGAGCAGTTGGGTCCAATGAATGAGAATAAGGAGACCTGTGAGCTGACATAAGTCAGAGCAGTGGCCCTGACACTGCTTGAACTTGCTCCTAAGCTATTCCCAGCTGTCCTGGGATGGGGAAAGATGTCAAAAAGTTACTTATGCCCCACCCTCTCAAGTGCACCAAGTACATTTCAAGTACACTGGATATGATTCAAATTTTCTATCCTTTTGCCTTGTCTTGGTGTAGTACCATGGTATTTAAACAGCCTCTTCTTCACCACCCCCTTTATTCTGTCTTAATCTGTTCAATACACACCCACAGTTCTGTTCCATTTCTCCGTATTCATTTTCCAGTTTTCCTTCATGGGCTACCCTATCATTCTGTCAGCTTCAGAGTGCTATTTCACTTACTTCAGCTCTTCCCTTCCTCAGTAACCAACCACAACCAATAAGTCTTTGAAAAAAAAACCCTATAAATCCCTAATTTTCCAACTAGTCCCCTATATTTCTTTTCCAGTTTTCTGGCAAGGTCTATGTAATAGTATATTCACTTTTAGATCCATAAATGAGTGCCCAGTCAAGTTAAAATGTTCCCCAACAGGTTTCTGTGTGTTAACATTTTGAATATCTGATTGATGTCCATTAATCCTTTGTCATAGAGACTGTCCAGTTTGGGCAATATACATGGCAGAGTGGCATTGCTGGCACTTGATGGCATAGATCACATTGGTGGATGTGCAGTTGTATGAACCTCTGATATGTTGGTTTATGTGGTTAGGTCCTGTGATGATGTCACTTGTATAGATGTGTGGACAGAGTTGGCACCAGAGTTGATTGCAGGGGTGGGTTCCTGGGTGAGTATGATGGAAGTGTGCTGTTGTTTTCTTTGTTGGGCCTATCTTAAAGACGCTGATGCCTGGGTACTCATCTGGCTCGTCAATCTGTTTTTTCACTTCCCTAGGTGAGTATTTAAAGTTTTAAGAATGTCTGATAGAGATCCTGTAGATCCTGTTTGTCTATGGGACTGGAGCAAATACGGTTGTATTTTAGGGCCTGGCTGTAAACAATTGATTGGGAAATGTGTCTTGGACAGAAGCTAGAGCAGGGGTGGGCAAGATACCTCTCATGGATTGGATTCAGCCTGCTAAGCCACAGGATCCGGCCAGCAAACACTCCTCCTTGGACCTTCAGGCGTGCAGCAGCTGTTGTTTGATACACAGGGCTCCTCTGTGTGACTCTCTACTCCGGAGTGATGGGGAGGCTTCATCTGATCTCGCCATCTCCAGCCCAATCCTCAGCTCCTATTGGTCGGAAACAACCAACCAATAGGAACTGACCCCAGCCAATATCTCATCTCCTATTGGCCGGAAACAGCCAGCCAATGGGAGCTGAGAGATTGGCCTGGGAGATAGGAGCAGTGCAAATGGCGTTTCTTTTTCCGATTGAACCTTGCAGTCTAGATGTAGCCAAAGTGTTTGTATTAAGTACAGACAGTAGGATTTAAGTGGCTGCAAGTGAAAACAGACAGACCAAAGTAAGTTACTAATCTGAAATGAAAAGAAAATGCATAGCTAGTTCTCATTCACTAAAATAAACTTATTGCATACAGATTCTCACCCTAAAGAGCTGTTCTAGTTTTATGCAGAATCTTCAGGTCAGAGTCTTTTATCTCGACCTGGGTCCCCAGTCCTCTTTGCAGTGTGTCATGCTAGCTAAAGATAAAGAGCTGATAATTTCTCCTTTCTTAAATAGTCTTCTCCCTATGGCAGGAATCTTTTATTCTACAATCCCCCTACCATGGAAAACTACCTGGGTCAAAAAAATGGAATCCCAGTAGCAGGTGGTATGGTCACATATCTTACTAGACCAATCACCTTTGGACTTACAGGACAAACAAGGCTGTTTACAGGTCATTAAGTTGATCACCCAGTTGTTAAGGCTTCCAGAGCACCAATAGTGGCTCTTATTAGCACATTTAAAACTATACACAGTCTCACACTTCATATTTCTAACTTTACATAAAAGACTGTACATGCACCATAATAGGATATACAGATCCAGCAGACATTAAAATTGATAGGTTACATGAAGTATTTTGTCCAAAGCATTTCTGAGTTATGCATATTTATATTTATATGCCAATATTCATAAAGCATGGTGAGAGAACCATCACCCCCACATCATGTAACACTGTACCTACCACATGAGGCATTGCATACCCTTCCCAAAGCACCCTGCATCCAGTTGCACAGTAAGATAGCTACCCATAGTGCATTGCTCTCTCTGTTGATTCAAGAGCAGCTAGTGTGGATGTACTTTGTTGACACAAGGAGCATAGTATGTACTTAACTTTTGGTGATAGAACTCTGCAGTGTAGAGATAGCCTTATTCATTTAAAGTGCCAAGCAGCTTATTTATTTGCCATTTCACTTCCCTTTCTTTCCTAAATGAGGCTAATGCTTTTGAAATATCAAAGTGTAACTTAGAGGTTGGAGCCTATTATGAGGATTTTCTCCACTCCTTATTCCTTGGGCTGATGTTGTTAACAGTGACAGATTACAACTGAAGATTTAGTAGCTTTTTAATTACATGTCTACTTAGGATCATTAATATAGCCCAGATGTCACTTTTACATGACTAAACTTGGAAGGCATCCAGAATGTACTTAGTAATGAAACTTTCCCATTCATTCATATATTTCAGTATTGCTGTCCAAAGGCAGATATGTTAATCCAATATTATCCATATCTCTGAAGGTCACTTAGTGTATGTCTACACAGCAGTGTTATTTCAGATAATGGACATTATTCTGAAATAACATATTGCACGTCTACACAGAAAGCCTGTTATTTCAAAATAAATTCAAAAATATGGGCTTCTTACTCTGACTTCTGTTAACAAGGAGTAAGGGAAGTTGGAGGAAGAGTGCTCTATTTCAAAATAAATGCTGGGTATATGTGCCCAAATTCTAAATAATCTATTTTGACTTAAGCTACTCAGTTAATGTAGCTCAAGTTGCTTAGTTTATTTCCAGTTTATCCCTGCTATGTAAATGTACTCTCACAGACTATACCATGGCTATCTGAGGTACAAAGTCTCATCTTCTTGTCATCATATTATTTCTTATTCTGTTACACACAGTATCACAACTAATCAGAAATATTTTCACGTCTGACTTAGGCTGACATGCAACATATTAAATATAGGTGAATGAGATGGATATTTTCATCAGCTCTCACAATTACACTGTGCTTTACACACAAGGCTATCAGTAATGTTGGACATGCAGCAAACAAAAGCTCAGACCGTCTCATCAGCAATAGTTTTATTTAATAAAAGAAAGAAGTACAGTAGAATCACAGTTATGAACACTAGAATTACAGACTGACCAGTAAATCACACCTCTCATTTGGAACCAGAAGTATGCAATCAAGGAGCAGAAGAGGCAGTGGCAGACTACACACTGGGCCAATAGGGCCCTTGCCCAGAGGCCCCGGCCAATTGGGGGTCACCTGGAAATATAGATGCCCCTGCACCCTAACCTTTTCTGTCGAGCTAGTGCTCCTGTGAGAGGGGGGGAGGGAAAGTTGGGGCATGGGAGCTTGCCCCAGCAGGCAGAGCTGGGCAAGCCACCATACTCCAACTCCTCTTCCCAGCAGGAATACTGGGTGGGCAGGACAGAGCAAGCCCCCACATTGCAACCTCACTCCCTGAAAGGAGTGCTGGAGGAAGAGGTGGGATAGGCCTCCACTTGTGCTGGCTCAGGGCCCCACAAACCCTAATCCACCTCTGAGCAGAGACCAAAAAAAAGCAAATACAGTACAATACTGTGTTAAATGTAAATAACTTAAAAAAATGAAGGGGAAAGCAGCATTTTCTTTCTGCATAATAAAGTTTCAAAGCTGTGCATTAAGTCAATGTTTCAGTTGCAAACTTTTGGAAGAACAACCATCACATTTGTTCAGAGTTACCAACTTTTCAGAGTTACAAATAACCTCCTGACCTGAGGCGTTCATAACTCTGAAATTCTCCTGAATTAGACTGTAATTGGGTTTTACGTTCTGAGACACAACACATATTTAGATTCATGCCCCTGAGCTGGTGGCCTGCCAGCAGCATGCAATGAGCACTCAGATGTGACAGCTCTCTAAATTCTGCTCTGCCTCTGCTTGTAAAGAATGGACATGTCCCAGAGAAACTGTGTTCAAGTCCTGGTGTAAAAGGACAAATGACATCTGTTTGTAAATATCCCCTATTGTCCAGTTCAAAGAGTGCATTGGTGCAGTGCCAGAAAGGACTGAGCACCCCACCCCATCTTCTAGAAGTCAATAGGTGCTATGTTTTTCATTATTTAAAGAGCAAGCACTAACTTTCTGCCAGAATGACCTTTATCTTTTATATTAAGAAAACAAAGAAGGAATAACAAAAGTAGAGGCCACATGAGAGAGCACACTTTGAGTGCATCTTCTCTGTGACAATCTGCACTGTACTGGATTCTAAGTGGCTGCTTGTGGAGCAGACAGTAGAGTCTTTAAGAATGGAAGGATCCAGTGCACAGAAAACAAAGGAAAAAATATGCAGTTAAGTATACTGACTTGTATGAAACACAAATCATCCTCAAATCTTTGGCCAACATCCAAACCAATTTTTCCTGCGGTTCTAAAGCTTGGCTCACTTGTTTATTTAAATGATTTTGCATTTCCGCACACCTCTGCATTTCCTGATTCTGAATGAGATCAGAGGCGAAGTGTCACAAAAAAGCTGTTTTAGGCGTTCATTTAGCAAAGGCAGAATCTGAAAGACTGCTATTGTTATGTTCCAGCCCAATTATACAGACTAAAAAACTCTGGATACTTGTATATTTGGTTTAGCTTTGACAAAGTAACTAAACTTTGAGTGCTTATCAGAGTTGAATTGCCATACCTGTTGTGGTTTTCCTGTCTCGAGGGGTAATGTGAGCAAACGGATTGGGAGAAAGCAGATTTACATAATGATCTCAGACAGAAAGAAGGGGGGAGGGAATCCAAGAATCTTGTCTGGACTGGTTTCTAGAGTAGGGCTTGAGGCAGAAAGGAAATATACACCAGTGATACAGTAAACACATCTGGACTGAATCAAACTATCAAGGTGGAGAGGGCAAATTATTTAAACAAGAGTCTCTCAAAGATTACAGGTTTGGCCGCTTTTTCAAACAATATGGTTGTCCCAAAGATCCTGTTATATGCTGAATTAGTTTAAAAGCTTTTCTGTAAATTACTCATTTTGGCCTGGATTATGGCTGCCTATCACATGCATGGGAGAAGGTAGAAGCCTTCTCTTACATTTTGTACAACCAAAGTGAAAACTCACAGTCCCTGTACTTGCAATTGCAGTCCCTGCACTTGGGGAAGCACAAAAATTGCTCCAAACACACTCCATGGGGGCAACAGGGAATAGGTTGGAGTGGTGGGGTCAGAAAGTGGATGTGTGGCCCTGCCACTCCCTCTGCCCCCAGCACATTGCCGGGAGTAGACTGGAATGCTACAAGGGATAAAACAGCCTATGAAGACCAATCAGGAATGGATTAACAATACTTCAAAATTAGCACTGACTCACCTGAAAGTGCCTTGCTGAAGGGGCATTTTACAGATGGAGAAAAAACTGAGCTAAAGCCAGGTTAAGTGATTTTCCTAAGGTTACAGCCTATCTATGTCTAAGAAGAGAGAGAGAATAAAGCCCATCCCTTGTGGCTCCTGTTCCTATGCCTGACTTACAGAAGTAACTTGCCTCCCTTTTTTTATAAGTTTAAATATTTCTATGCTTATTTTTACATCATTAGCATAACATATTCACAGACCCCTAATGCCTAAATATATTCAGAGGCAAAACTCCCAATTAACAAAAAGTTTCTCTGCTTTGTACAAGAAGGAAGCTGGGAGGCAGGATAATCTAGTGTTTAAGACACTGGCCAGGGGTTCAATTCTTTGCTTTGCAACAGACTTCCTGTCTGACCTTGGAGGGGTCATTTAACCTTGCTGAGCATAAATGAGGATAATAATAGCATGCTACCTCATAGACCTGTTTCCAGGATTAATATGTTAATGATTGTGAGGCACTCAGACACTATAGTGACAGGAGCTACATAAGTACATAGATAGAGTGCAGGAATGCATGAGCTCATATAGCAAGAAATATTCACTATGTAGTGTTGACTAGAAAAGAAATGAGAGAAGCAGAGAGAAAACCAGAAGTGGTAAAAATTAAAGCAACAATGTAGAATAGTGACATACAATACATAGGCTAGGAAATAATTTGTGTGTCCACCTTTTTGATCCTATTGATGCTGACACCCATGATGATTGAGTACAGCTCTGCAAGAAAATCTTCCCACTGGCATGGTGGCCAAACACAAACATCAGAGATGAGACAGAAGTAAATAAACATAGTTCAGCCATAGGAGCAAAAAGCAAGAAAGGGCTACATGAAGCCCAGAGGGGTTTGAAACCAAAACCAAGCTGTAAAAGAAGAGATGTAACAGGAATGAATGAATGAATGTAATCTCTGAGGGCCATTCCAATAAACCAGCTAAACAAACCACTGCTGGCACATTTCGGCTTGTGTGGTATCAGCTGTGATATGCATTATCTTTTCAGGCATCACACAGAATAGCAAAAAAGCAAAAAAGTTAGTGATACAAATACATAAATGAATACACAGACTACAGGAGATGATGGATTCCTTAAGGAATAAGAGGAATGTAAAATGGTAATGAAAAAATGAGCCCATGCAGTTGCTTTATTGTCCTAGATTGTTTTGAGATTGAAGAAACTCCCATTGAATTCCAAGCTCTACAGCTGACTGGCTGTGATCTCAGGAAAGACACTTCATCTCTTTGTTTCCCCTCCTAATCTGTTTAGATGTTAAATTCCTCAGCACAGGGACTGACTCACATTATATGTTTGTACAGTACCAGTGTAAGGCCCCAGGTTCAGAATCCAGGACCTTTCTAGCAGCTTTCTGATACCTTTGGCTGCCATCTAGCAGCAGCTGTAACCACCCTGTGCTCCACTTCCCATATAAAACACAAATCATGGGACATCTCACTAAAGGGTATGACAGACAGCAGCCCCATGGGCTTCTGATTGGCTTCCCAACCTATATATGCTTCTCCAAAAACTGTAGATTTTCTGTAGTGGTTATTATTGCTCTTGAGTTTCTGGCTTGACATTGGCTTGTTTTGGACTTTGCCTCCTAACTTGAACCCTGAAACTTATCTTAGATTGACTGTTGGTATTGATGCCGGCCTGGATCTGACTATGAACGTTTTTGCTCCCCCAGCCTCACTTTTGTCCCTGCTCTGACCCTTGGCCCTGACTGCCCTTGTTGGGATCTGATAACATACACAGTGCCCATCAGAGCTGCTACTGAAATAAATAATGATAATCTCTTCAGAGGGAACTTTGAGGGGTGCTTTGGTGCTTTGTCTTCTTTCCTTAATCATCTTTTTTTAAACTGCTCCTTCACTGTTCAGCATAATATATTTTCCCTTTTCTCTTTCTTTTTGGAGATTATAAATGAACTTCTCCATCTTCAGTCCATTGCACTTTCCTTCCCTCACAATCACAGAAAGTTAAAGGACAGTATTCTTCTCTTTTACAGATAACTGAGACTAGTGCTGCAGAACAGTCTATTATCATATTTTTAGCAAAATGTTTCTAAGTATTCTCAAAGCTGCACATAGAAATGGAAGGACAATTACTGACATTCTGCTTTTGCAGAATATTTGTGCAGTTCTTTGCTTAACATATTTATGTCTCCTTACCAGGAACCCACTGCATAATTTATACACCATCTAAATTGGCAAAGGACAGATTGGGAAACAGGAGCAGTGAAATGATGCACTATGTAAGCTTGGGCAAATCAGTGGCAGAACTTCTAATAGCTACTTTCATGCACTGCCCGCTAGATCACACTGCCTCCAGAGCACAGAATCTGATAGCAGCCCAGAAAGGACACAAACAGTGCTGGTTTGAATGTCAGCTGAGAGTGCTACTGACTAAAGGTGCGTCTACACTGCACGCTTATTTCGAAATAAGTTATTCTGGAATAGTTATTCCAAAATAGCTTATTTTGAAAAAGAGCGTCCACATTGTAGGGAAACCTCAAAATTAGTCTGAGGCACGCTACCCTAATGTAGATATGCTATGTTGATTTAGAGCCCCAGGAGGCACCAGGGAGGAATAACTTAGAATGGCCCTGGTGAGGGGCTATTTTGAAATAGCAGAAGTGGAGCATCTACATATGCCTTATTTCGAAATAGCTATTTTGGAATAGGCGTTATTCCTCATAGAATGAGGTTTGCACATTTCGGAATAAGCCGTCCATTATTTCAAAATTATTTCAAAATAACTGACTGGCTGTGTAGACACTCGCATTGTTATTTCAAAATAATGCTAGTTATCTCGAAATAATGGTGCAGTGTAGCTGCACATTTACTTCAACATGAAAACTTCATTGTGTTGCATAAGGGAAACAGTGCAAAGGCTATTGTTCATTAAGATTTAAACTGGAAATTTTTACCTGTGAAGATAATTAGGCATTGAAATGATTTACCATGGATCATGATGGATTCTCCATCACTGAACATTTTAAAATTAAGATGTGCTCTAGGAATTATATTTGGAGGAGTTCTAGCTGTGGCCTGTTACAGAGGAGGTCATATTAGGTGATCAAAGTAGTCTGTTCTGGCTTTGGAATCTATGATTAATAAACACTCCATTTTTTCAATCACCTGGGATGTTGACGTCTCAGTTAATGGAACTTTTCATCTTGTCAAGAACTGAATATAGAGCTAGCCTTTTGGCTTTATAAATACTCATGCTATGGGTCCCCCATTTAGAAGACTCTTAAAATAGTTATGCTAATCATCTTGGCTTTCAGTTAAAACACATTCTCTGGGCTTTTGTTGAAAGAATAACTTTAAAATGTAAATTCATCCTTTCAAATCTTCAGGGCAGGGACTGTCTCTGTTTTTTATAGGACCAATCACAGTGGATTCAAGCTTCTAGGGGCTACTATAATACAAATATTGAAAGTAAGTATAAATCTTATCACAACAGTTTTTCTTAATATATTTCTTAATGGGTTATTAATCTTCAGACATTCAAAACTGGCTTTAGGGCCTCCAAAGCTCACTGTCACAGGCCACCCACATTTTGGGGGAACCCCCCCAAAGATTTCACTGTTGTATAAGACTATCAGACATGTTGTTGGAGCATGAGAGACACTGAGAGTATGTCTACACAGCAACAGTATTTAAATATAACTAGCGTTATTTCGAGATAACTTAATTTGCGTCTACACAGCAGGTAGTTATTTAGAAATAATGTTGAAATACTGTCAAGCTGGAGGACTTCTTACTCCGACTTCTGTAACCCTCATTGTAGGAGGAGTAGAGGGAAGTTAGAGGAAGAGTGCTTTATTTCAAAATAAGTGCTGTGTAGACGCTCCCAATTTCAAAATAAGCTATTTTGAAATAAGCTATGCAATTGACGTGGATCAATTTGCGTAGCTTATTTCAAGATAAGCCCTGCTGTGTAGACGCGCCCTCAGTCTCAAGAAAACATCCACCTTGCTCTCTTCCCACCCAAGCATAGAAATGGGACCCTACAGGGCAAAAGATGTGATAGACCTGATTGCTCTGAGCAATATATTAGTAGTCATGCATGTGTGTGTTAACATTGCATTGCCATCCATAAGGTATAGTTTATTCAGTAGGCTTATCTTGAACTTTTTTGTAGAAACTGAGTTAAGAATATACATAGGAGAGTAAAGTGGTATCTTAGGATTAGCCCAGTGCTAGTGAATATGGAGCTTTGATGGCAGAAGAAGTCTTCCCTTTCTTTTGCACACCTGCCCCAGGGCCACTCACAACCATTGTCCTCACAATAATAGAGCTGATTCTGCAGTGCTGAGAGTGTGGGACTCCCATTCACTTCTATGGAAATGAGGTTATTCAGCACTGGTGAGTACAGGGACCAGGCCCTGAGAGCATAAGCACAGCTGGAGGCTAGAACTGTCAGCAGTACATCCTCCCCAAGGGGTAGGAAGAAAAGAGAGAGCCCTGAGCTTGCCCATACTCAGTACAGCTGGCTTGCCCTGGGCAGAGTATATATGCTTCACCCATTTCAAAAAGTATAGCAGAATCTTCCTTGTCCATACTCCAAAATACGTTGTGCCTGTGTCAGACGCACACTCTCCCAGAGCTGACCTAATCCCACAAAGGGCTGTAGTTTACAGCCATAATGTAACCCTACTGCAAATCTCCTTTTGGCCACTATGATAATCTTTGGCAATCTTACAGATATGAAATCTGCCTCAATAGTTGGTAATAACCATCACGAGGTGCCGAAACATAGAAGCTGAAACACCTGCATTATTGTTCTGTAGTTGTTCTTGCAGGACAATGTAACTTCAAAACAACATCTGGTATTGGACTGGGAAATTAGAACCAGAGATGGCTCTTCATCCACCAGATCGGTTCACATGATTTGATTGCCAAAAATGGGGGAGGCTAATTCAATTCCATTTGTGTTTGTTTGAATAAATTACAGATTGATCTCTATGGAGAGAGATCCATTTGTTATAACAAACACTCTTCTTCATCTGAGGTGTGCGAGTCACCCCTCAACGTATTCCAGGAGAGAAACATGGTCTTAATGCTTATATAGCTTTCACAGTAAATCTGCTTAGCAGATATGCTTGGCTTTTTACAACTAAAATGTATAGGACTCTCATCCAGGCTTCTTGGTCCTTTGTGTATTAACAGCTAGGAAAGGGAAAGGAGACACAGATTGTTTTGTAGGATTTGTAGGGTTTGCAAATACTGCTGAGTCTGGGGTTTATTTTCTTGAATAAGTATAAATGTTTTCTATTAATATTTCCTAAAGAAAGGAGAGAGAGCAAATATGGGTCCATCTTTGCTATATTGCAATTTTAAAGTAGAAAATTAGAATATTTCATGATATGGGATATACTGAATTAAAGTATGGAGACTAAATTTTCCTTCAATACATCCAGTACTGCTCCATCAAGGAGCTTTTTACTAGCTAGGCAAGGTCAGTTGTGCACTGAAGGAGCCTGATGTTTGGTGTGCCCATATGTGTTGTGGCATATACCCCAAACTGGAAGAGAAAGAGTGAACTAGAGCCAGATAGCAATTAGTGCATCTAATTGTACCTGGAGCATTAGCCAGGCCCAATTTAGGATTCAGGCCAGCTTGAGATGAGTTTGGTGGCTGAATTAAGTATCTCAGCTGTGGGGAGTGCAGTACTAACAAAAGAATTACTTCAGGGTGGGGGACCGAAAGCCCAGAAGGAGAAGTGAACTGGGGATTTTCTCCTGAAAAAGGATTACTAGTAAAGGACCAGAAAAGACTAAGAATCTGAAGGTGTGGTCTGAGTTTTGGTGAGCCTTGATTAAAGGACAAGACCTCACTAAGGCAACCTGTGGATGAGTTTCGAGAGGAAAGAGATACAGACACGGGGAAAGACAGGCAGGAGTCGACTGGAAGCTCTGGGAGGTATTGCTTGGTACAAGAGCTAGAAAGAACTCTGCAGTACCTGGAAAGGTGTGAAGTGTCTGTGGAGAAGGGATGAGGAAAAGAGCCGAGAGACAGGCAGTAAGAAACGTGGGGAAGCAGACCTTAGATGTTTGCTACAGGGTCTTTGAGGATGGAACCCAGAGTAGGAGGGCCTGGCTTCCCCTTAGGCCCAGAGTTGGTAGTGAAGATTTGATCTAAGGTCATTGGACAACAATTTGTGGGAGTCTCTGTTCACCTTGAAGGTTCAGATTGAACATGATGTGGCCCAAGGGTGAGTTACAGAAGAAGCAAACTGGTGAATGGCTGCAGCAGCTGCCAATAGGAATGCCTGGAGAGGAGAGCCTGTCTATATAATGCCAAGCCATGAAGTGGGGGGACATGCTGGCTGGTGAGTCACCCTTCTGCATCCTATTTCCACTACTGAATTACTTAATTTGTGTAGGCTGTCAAGTGTTAAAGATGAATTGATCTTATGTGTCAAGACCTTGTCATGAGACAAGGGTGAAGAGTCACTTTCTTCTAACCCTGAACAAGAAATGTTGTTAGTATAAGGAGATTATCACAGTATTATCCATAAAGCTGCTCTGACTCTCTGGTTCATTGTTGTTCTTAATTCAAACCTTTCCCAGACCCTCTGCTGCCTGTATCTTTATCCCAGAGTAAATAAAAGAAAGCAGTACATACATCCTCTTATACCTAGCATGCTGTTCCATCTCACTGCTATTCAGAATAGTACTGTTTTGTGAAATGCAGGCAAGCTACAGAGAAATCCTGCTGTTATGCTCAGTGAGAGAGATACAGAGCCTTTGTACTGCCATAATCTTAAAAAGACCAGGTATGGTGCTGTAATTGTTCCAGGTGCAGATATTAAGCTAATATGAACATACTGTTATGCAGATATGCACACATGCTTATCAGATCTAGAAGATATTCTAGTTTTTAAAATGTAATAAGCAACTTAGGGTTGAAGAGGCACAAAGAGTTATTTCCAATTTCAGTGACCAATTGGACCTGTAAGAAAAAGAGGGCTAAATTCCCTGCTAGTGTCAACATGAAGACCCCATAACATTTGTGTTGCAGATTTGTATACATCTCCCATACCCAATCAACAGATCAACACACTTTAGTTCCTTAACTAAATAAGTGGAGCAGCAGTCCCATCAATGTTTAATCTAGTCCAGTAAATACAATGCAAGCATAGTGTTTTGCATGATTATTTCAGTTATAATGGTAGCAGGGTCAGACTAATATTGTTAACATGCTTTTTGTTCCAGTTTTTAAATGGCTTTGCTTCAGCCATGATCCTACCCCTTTGTTTGTTCTTTAGTCTTTAATAATTGAACTAATTTTTTCTGGAAACTAATGAATATTTGTATTCCTAAATCTTAGTGACACATAAGTCTTGATCTGCTCTTGAATAATGAAATCATTGAAACACTGATTCAGTAAGAAAAACAATACCATGTAAGTTCTAAGCAATCACAGTTAACCAGAGTAGCTCAAGTAATAACAAATACTTTAAAGAGCTGTTTCTAATCAATCCATATACTTAAACCTGGGTGGAGTGAAAACGAAGGCTTTGACAAAAATATTATGCATGTGAGTATTGCCACTGATGTCAGCTGGGCTAGGACTTCATCTTTCTGAAGTTACAACTTGCACTTCTGACTACTCGAGCACAGTTGGACCTTCTCATCTGGTTTGAATATCCATTGACGGAACAGGGAGAAACAAGTAATTAATGGCTACTGATGTGGGCCTGAAAAGGTAGGCTAATTGTTTTTTTTTTTTTTGGTTGGCCACCAAGTCTGTCAATATTTTATCTTTACACATATTGTTCTAAGACATGGTGCATATGTATCTGGTCCTTAGACAATGTACCTCAGCAATTCATCAGAATCAATTAATGTAAATCTAAACCTGCATGTAAAGAACAATTTTGTTACAGACCAGTTACATTCATGGCACACAAGACTCTGAGATACCCTCTTGAAAGTTCTACTTGTTCAACGAACATAAACTGGGTTCTTGGTGCACTGCCATGAAGATAAGTTTCAGTGGGGTATCTGTGTTAGTCTGTTAGAGCAAAAACAATTAGAATCTATGGAATCTTCAAGACTAACAAATTTATTTGGTCATAAGCTTTCATGGGTTCCAGCCCATGAAAACTTATGCCCAAATAAAGTTGAGAACCATTTATTGTCCATTTTGGACCATTTATTGTCCATTTTTAAAAATTTTAAAAATAAATGGACCATTTATTGTCCATTTTTAAAAATTCATCAGATCAATAGGAAAAGAGCCAAAGGACCACAAGATGCTTTGTGAAGATCCCCTTGCAAGTGCTGGTATATAAGGCGTTGTGAGAGTAGGATTGAAGGTGGAAGGGGAGTGCCTAAGATTTAGGACAGTACTGCCACTCATAAGGCAGCCCAGGAAGACTACTTTGTCAGACAATCTATAGCAGGGGTCAATGTGGCCTCTAGGACCACTCAATCAAGAAGGCAAAAAGGGCATCTTAAAGCCACCTTAGTCATCCTCATCTTCCAGGGCTGCAAGCTGAGTGCTGTGCCTCATGGAGGAGCAGCATGGTGTATCGTCTTTTTGGTTTGGAAATAATTGATTAATGCTTCAGGTTTGCCCTCCTGTCACTTTTCTGACATTACTTCTGTTAAAAAAGATCACTAGAAATAGAAATCTAGTACTGGACAGGCCCTCAGAGTCAAGTCCAGTTCTCTTTGATTGAGGGAGGACCAAGTCCATCTTTGAGATGCATGAAGATTTTTAATAACACTGACTGATGGGGAATTCCACAGCTTCCCTCTAGAGTTTATTCCAGAGCTTAAGAACCCTTACAGTTAGAAAGACTTTCCTAATATACAAGCTATATTTCCCTTGCTGCAGGTTAGGCCTATTGCTACTTGTGTTTCTTTCAGTGGACATGGAAAACATTGATCACCAGCAGGGGCGGACTGGACCGGCAGGATACCGGGAATTTCCTGGTGGGTCGTCCTCCGAAGGGCCGGCTGGAGGCTGCTGTAGTAGGAGGGGGATTGTGATGAGGCACCGCAGCCCCACACTTTAAATTCCCTGGCGCTGGCCATGTACGGGGTATGTGGGGCTGAGGGAGCGCATGCGCGGCATGCTCAAACGCCGCGCAACAGCTGAGAGGGGAGATGCCCGGGCGTGGCGTGACATCACGGCCCAGGACTTTAAAACTGCCCGGCCCAGAGTTGCACCGCGTGACCCAGCTCCAGGCCCGGCAAGTGGGCTGGAGCCCTGGAAGCAGCTGGGGCTAGGGCTGAGGGACTTCTGGGGCCCGATCACAGACTCCAACACCGCAAACTGGAAGGCAGAAGGTGGGGGAAGGGAAGGGAGAAAAATTGGGGTAAGAGATGGGAGAGGAAGGGGCTTGTGCTGAGGGGTGGGAGGAGGGGGGCAGGTCAGGAGAAGAAAGGGGAAGGCACCAAGGGACAGGGTGGAGGAGAGACAAATGCCAGGAGGCCAAGTGGAGACAATGAGGAAAAGGTCAGGAAGGGAGGTGTCAGTGGGAAGGGGGGACAGGGTTATGCTGGGAGAGGACAGGGTAAGGGCATGGGAGCTACAGGGGGGAGGGGGAGATGCTGGGAGAAGGCTTGAAAGAAGGGGGGCATGAGGAAGGTGGGGATGGAGCAAGTCATGTGTGAGGGCACAGGGACATGAGGGGAACAGGGGCAGAGGGTGGTGAGGGGGTGGGCATCAGGGAAAAAGAGGGCAAAGGGGACAGGGGCAGTGAGGGAAGGGGGGGCACCCAGGAGGGTGCAGGGGTAAGGGAAGGTGCAGGTGCCAGGGGATTCTGGGGGTGAAGCAGAAGGGCAGACACCTGCAGGGGAGGGACCAGCACCAGAGGAGAGAGGCAGGGCAGGGGTGTAGAGGGAGGTGTTAGGAGAGGGGATGAGGAGGGGTAGCTCACATGATCAGAGTGGGGCTACTGGAGGAGTGGGCACAGGGGGAGAGAAGGGCTGGTGGAGGGGGGCAGGTCGCAGGAGGGCTGAGGGCAGTGAGAAGGGCAGGAGTCAGGACAGCAGAGGAGGGTGAGGGTTGGGGAGCAGCAGGCACCAGGGGAGCTGATGGAGTAAGGGGAGGAGACATGGCAGCAGAGAGAAGAGGTTTATAAGATATTTATTAATAACTTGGGCGCCACAGTGGCACATCCAAACAAGCCACATGAACTCAATACTGGTGCGCAACACAAAATTCATTCTGCTCATGGGAGGAAACTCTTAGAGGGAACACTTCCCCCAGCCTCTCTGCCCCTGAGTTAATGTCACACACATTGGGTTAATGCAATTGCAGGATAGTTGCATGAGGGGGCTTTGGTGGGGGCCAAACTAATCCCTATTGGTAGGAGGATGGTGGGAAAAGTCCTTAGAGAGGGGTCACATGACACCTTTTACTTCTGGTCATGTGTCCATCTTGCCCCGGAAATGTTACCTCCAGAGGCCTGGCTAATGGGAGTTAGGGGGTGTGGTTAATGGGGGTCAGGGGCGTGATTAACAGGGGTCAGGGGTGTGGCTAATGGGGGTCAAAGAGTAAATTAAAAAAAATTCTTTGATGTGAAAAAGTGGGCCGTTCTCAACCCATTTCCCGGGCCTATTTTGATTGCCAGTCCGCCCTTGATCACCAGAGTCTCTTTAATAACTTTAACGTACCTGAAATGGTTAATCAAGTTTCCCCCATCAGTGTTTTCTCTAGACTACCAATGTCCTGGTTTTTAACCTTTCATCACACTGAATTTTCAAACCTTCTAGCATTTTGTTGCTCTCTTCTCGACTCTTCAGTTTTGCCCACATTGTTTCTCAAGTGTGTTGTCCCCAACTGGACACAGTACTCCAGCTGAGGCCTCGCCAGTCCTGAATAGATCAGGGCAACTTCCTGTTTCCATCTCACAATGCTCCTATTAATATACCCCAGAATGACAGGTGTGTTCTTGTTTTGTTTTTTTCTGCACCTCATATTCAATTTCGACAAGGAATCCTGTGGCACCTTATAGACTAACAGATGTATTGGAGCATCAGATGCATGAGTGGGTCTTTGCCCACGAAAGCTTATGCTCCAATACATCTATTAGTCTATAAGGTGCTACAGGACTCCTTGTCGCTTTTGCAGATCCAGACTAACATGGCTACCCCTCTGATACTTCATATTCAATTTGTGATCCATTAACTCCCAGATCCTTTTCAACAGTCCTATTTCCTAGGCTGCTGTTCTTCAGATTGTAGCTGTGCATTTGATATCTTATTGGATGAATAAGGGATGTTCAGAAAGAGGACTTTTTTCCAAAATTTGGCCCTGTGTAGACGGGTCAAATTTCGGAAAAGCCTCTTTTGGAGACAAAAAGAGGAAAAAAATACACAAATTGCGGTCTGCAATTTGCGTATCTTTTTCCGACTTTTCTCAGCAGTCTAGATATAGCCCTAGAAAGCAAAGCCAATGCTCAGATATTTCACCTAAATAAAGCCACCTTCAATGGCATAGGGGCTTCCAAGAATACCTTCAAACTTAGCAGGTTCATCATTACTTAGAAAAACCTGAAATAACCAGTTAAGAACAGACTGAAAAACCATGTAGGACAAATAACAAATGTGATAGATAACCACAAATGGCCCATGGTAACAAATTGACATGTATGATAAGTTGAGATCAATGATATACTGACCTATAAGGAAAGTGCACTTCACCATTACTAAGGTGAGGAAATACAAATAAGGAAAAAAGAAAGCATTCCCTACTGAATATGTATCAAACATAACATCAATGTAACATATGACAAGTGGCATCCCAGCCTAGGGGTGGTAGGAGAAGGAGATGTAGTCCTCTGGAGGTGCCAGAATGATGTCCCCTGATAGTGATGGGGAAGGTAATGAGGAAGATGATGGCTACCACCTCAGCTTGTTCTAAAAAGAATGATGTGAGTATATGGTATGGATATAGGGAATGTACATCTATATCTTATGAAACTGGGGTATTTGTGACTGCTAAATGTATTAATAAACTGTATTTAGGAATTCTTGTATAATTATGTAGTTGAGTGTTACAATTGTGCACATCAAGGTTCCCGACCATAGAATAATCAAATACTGGGCCAGATCCTAGGACAAAGGCCCTGTCAACTCTATTTATGAATTTCCAGTTACCACCTTTAATCTAATCTGTAATCTAAAATCAGGTTACACCCCTCTGCTCTAGACCCTATCTCTTTTCTGTCCTTTTCTGCACTACCCTAGGTCTTTCTCCAAGCCCCCTTTGAGTAACTCAGCAAGTGTTGGGTGCTTGTGGGAAGAAGAGGGGCTTGATGTTGGCAGCAGGAGTTGGGGGGGGGATCCACTCACTGGCAGGGGGAAATGGAGCAACACTGCCTCAGTTGCTACCTTTCCTTTGCACTGGGATAGTTTTCCGTTTTTATGCCGTTTTTAATATTGTCTCTCAAACTACCAGCTCTCCTGAACACCTTTATCCCTTACATACGTTTCTTCCCATGGGATTTTATCTACCAGCTCAGTCTATTAAAGTATAATTTTGTTTAAGTACATTATCCTTATTCTGCTGCTTTCATTTCTTATTTTCTGTAGAATCATGACATCTGTCACTTCATAATCATTCAAATTAGCTTTGCTACCAATTCCTTCCCGTTGAGGGCAGAAGGCAATCAAAATCAAGTCTAAAATGGCTGTCCCTCTGGCTACTCCCTTAGTTGGTAGGGAAAATAATACACCAATATATACCAAGAACTCATTGGAACTTGTGGTGTGGTTTTTTCCCCCCCCATCTTTTCCAACAGATGTCTGGATAGCTCAAGTCTCCAATTATTTCCAAGTATTGTTTTGGATATTTCAGTTCTGTTCTAGGACATGTGTTGAATACTGAATAGCCACAGTCTTAGATGACTACTGCTATCTTCTCTATTAAGGGGAGAAATTGGTAAATACATTGTCAGTCTTGCAGAATCCCTTCCAGATATAGAATGGTAGAGGTCTTTAAGGAATCTTCTAATGAAAGCCTGAAAACACGGGGTCCTATTCTATCCAAACTTTACACACATTTTTAGATGAAAAATTGTCATAGGATTGTTTGCATAAACTTTTTATTCAGCCAGCTGGATTTCTTTTGCTGTATGCTTATAATGCTTGCTGAAAGTAAACAAGGACCATAAGGAGAAAAGGGGCGGCGGGAGGGGGGAAACTGGGCCCAAACAAGTGAGTACTGAGTTAAAGCGCTCCATGATAGCGTGCACACACACAGAATAAATTACATCTCTCCAAGTGTATTTATTTGTGAATCACCTTGAAAACTGATCGTCACTGTGAATGTATTTTGTAAGCTTTCACTTCACCTTAGATTTTAATGCTCATCATATTCATCATGAGTCGTCTTGCATAAGTGATTGAATTAGTTTGGATTCCTGGCACAGTGGAAAGAATCTCTTGAAGGGTGTGGTGAAGAAGGAAGAGATGGTGCTACAGAGGCACCAAAAATCCTTTTCCATGTGGAAGAGAAAAGATCTATGTATTTAGAATCCTCTCAGTCCTGGACATAATAGGTTTGGATATGATCTGGACCTTAGAACCAACAGTTGACAAAGTATGCCTTCCAGCATATCTTCTTTCATGTTCAGGATGTCCCACCAGCTATAGGATAGCAAAGTGCTAAGCATATTAACCTTCTGTTTTGTGCCTATTCTCACTTCTGTGTCTCAGCCAGTTTGAGGCATGACTCGTTTAAAAAAAAAACCTCACCCATTAGTATTTATGTTTGTTAATAGCCTCCTGTGATGGCCTTTGAAAGTCCATGTTGTCAGCTGTTTCTTCTAGGAACTATTTTGTAGACAGACTTCAACTAAGCAGAGTAGATGTACACTCTCAACCTCAAGACATTTTGACTTGTTCTTATATTCCATACATTGTGTTTGGTTGAAGCAATAAAGTTTTGAAAATAGCTTTACAATTTGATAACTAGCAAAAAGGTCAGTCTTTGCTGTACTTGTCTGCAGTTTTGTCTCCAATGCATTTAAGAATGTCTGTTCCATGTTCATAGGGTTTTACAATTTTTGCTGTTGTATCAAGAAGCTGTGTGTATTTAGTAGACCTGGCAATGTAGTAATAGTGGCAGGCCTGCTGACCGAGTAGGGGGCAAGAGTGGACAATTGCCCATGGGCCTGGGTGATTTAAAAGGGCCCAAGACCCCAGGTGCAGTCATGGTGATGGCTGGGAGCCTTGGGCCCTCTTAAATTGCCTGGACAGGCTTCAGGGCTTCTAGACATCGTGCCCACCCAGCCACTGAGCAACCACTGGTGGGCCCCTCTTTCCCCAGTGCCTCCCACCAGTGGCAGGCCCTACTGATCTGCTCACCCCTGTCCCCCCAGCCTTGCCTGCCAGCTGCCATCAGCTGTTTGGCAGAATGCCAGAGGAGCAGGTGGTGGGAAGAAGCCCCCTGACAGCCGAGCCAAGTGGGGAGTGGAAGCCACCTCCCTCTAGCCAGGCTCTTTCAGGCAGCTGTTGCAAAGGGCTGCAGAGCATCACCTAGGGCCATGTTTAAAAGTGGCCTGGCCTCCTGCCTGCCAGGAGAATGGCAGAATATGCTGGGGGAGAAAGGGCTGGGTGCAGGAGGAGGACAAGTGCTCTTTTCCTGCAGGTAACATGGGGTCGGAAGTGGACAGTCCCCCTGGATGGAGTATGGGGGGGACCCAGAACTTTTAGATGGTGCACCCCATTATGGGGAGACATCAGTTGTATATGGGATGCCCTCTCCCCCTGAAGGCAGAACAGGGGTAGGGGGCAGGGAGTAGGGCATTGGGGAAGGGCCTAAGATGGAGCAGAGAGTCAAGCACCCCCTGGAAAATCTGAAAGTTGGTACCTATGCTCCTAGGTGTACATGGGTTGCTACTGGCAGGGGCAAAGGCAGCTGGGCAGTCATGTGGAAGCCCTGGCCCTGCTGGACAAGTGCCCAGCAGCACGGCCAGCAGCTAGTTGGGCCCCAATGAGGGCCCACTGATTGTTCTGCCTTGAAGCCTGGAATTGCTGTTGGCAGGCCTGCATAGAAGTACCATGACACGGCCTATAATCTCCACAGTTGCCAGTCCTGTCTAACACATTAAACCTGAAACAACGAGCAGTCCTGTGGCACCTTAGAGACTAACAAATAGATTGTATCATGAGCTCCTGATATATTCTATTAGTCTCTAAGGTGCCATAGGACTATGAGTTCTTAGTCTGTAAATTTACAAACTACAGATATTAAACCTCAGTTTTTGTTCTTTAAAAATGTTTGCAATCGACAAGACTGCTGCAGTAATGATGCAATTTTCAGAGGCCCTGCCCACAGCCCAAATGTTAAAGTATAAATCAGCCATTTGGAACACAGTAAGGAATATGGTGCTAACTGTTCCATTAATACCTTATCATAAATTACTAACAATGCTTAGATGAGTAACAAAGATGTGTTACTGCTGGGGAAACAGAATACTTCCTCATGTTTCTCATCATTTACATTGGGAGTTGTACTGTGGTTTTAATACAGACCTGCTAATTGGAGTATATTACTCATGGCCTGTCATGCTTAGCATTCATAGCCATCTGAAGAGAGAACCTCCCCACATCGAGGTCTTCTAAGACTATATTAAAAAGGAAATATATTGACTGACTCACCGTTAGTGAGTAAAGAATAAGCTCATATGAATTTGAAATTATTATGCAGATAATATTTTCCTGGTTGTGCTTTCAGATTTTCTCTTACAAGACGAGGGCAGTTTTGTATTCTTAGAAAAATATTCTTAAGATTTTTCTAAGCAAAGTAGGGAGCAGACTATAAACATGTCTGCACTTGATTTTTGTCTTTTAATGTAGCCCTTAGGAGTACTCAACCAGTTTATAGATGCAGCATGTCTCTACAATATCAATGGTTTATAGAAGCAAATTTCAATGTTTGTATAGACTACAAATACAAAGGCTTCTTTATTCTAAAGGACAAGTGCCAAAAAGATAGAAATGGCACGTAAGGATCTCCCTTCATCTGAAAGACTAAAATATCTGGAGTAAGTTTTGTGTGTGTTATGGCAGCATAGGCAGGAGACAGCTGTGCCTCCTTCGAACAGCCCTGTGTAGCCCCAGCCCAAGCATGCGGCTTCTCTTCCAGGAAGCCAGCTGGGGTTATAGTGGCTTGGACTTGGGATGACTGGGGCACATGCCACCCAGTACTCCAGGACAGGGAGTGGGGAACACTCTGTGGCTAGAGGTATTCAGGCAGTTTGGCATTGGGTGGAGGTGTTGACAGTTGCCCCTCTCCCTGCCTATAGGCTTCTATGGGGTGAGGGAGGTGAAGCGAGAGGGTCTGCAACTAGCTTTCCAGAGCCTGTGATTCACCCACCACCCATCGTCCAGGAATAGCATTTTTGTCTGTTTGCCATAAGCTTGTTTTATGCTCAAATTTCACTGTGGGGCTTGAATTTATACTTAGAGGTGGATGAATGAGGGAGGTGGGGTATGTGCAGAAAGTGTCTATAAACACTGTCCATTTGCTAAGTCTAAGTTAACTATGCCATAGAAGTCCTCACTTCCTGTACACTCTAGAGTCAGTCTTTAGTTTCCTATGACACAAGTCCTGCTACCTCAAAAACAAAGCAGCCCAGAACATGGAAGTCACGGGCTGCAGAAAATAATAGAAAGCTTTGTTACTTCGCTCTGTATATAAACCCTTTTGTTATGAACAGGCATTATCTTGTCATGGTGTGCTCATAAATAAGATGATATAGGGTACCAGCAGCGGGGCACAACATGGTAGAAAATCCTGTGAAAGATAATATTGCAATGACTGCTACAGAGTGCAGCTGCACAGGCTAACTTCGCCCCTCCTCCCCTGACACTCACACAACACACACTGACAATCAGAGGAAAATGCTGAAAGTGTCTGGAAGGGTTTCAAACAGTAACATGAACTGTGTATGAAAGCCCTAGGGGCAAACAGACTGAAAGATGACAAATTATTCTGCTCTTGCCATTAGCAGGCAAAAAAACCCTAACTGTCTACACTGCTTGACATACAAGTGGGTGTGGAGGGAGAAAAGAGAGGTGGGAAAACTTTGCAGAAATAAAAACGTGTGTTTGAGGATCACTTTTGAAAGATATGTTTAAGATCAGAATGAAGGAGAAACAATAGAGGGGTCTATCAGACTTAATATTCTGTAGTCAGAAAACTTACTTGCTAAGACCCTCTGTCATTAATGGCTGTGACAGTAAGATCTTGGAAACGGTTACTAAGGGAGATAGAGCGCACACTAGAAAGGTAATGCTTATATGCCAATTAAACAAAGTCTAGAGAGGCATAAAACACAGGTGGTATGCTCCTATGTGGAGCTCTTAAATGCAGCATAGCATGAAGCTATGTCTACACTATGCAGCTTAGCAACGGGGCCTTGTCAACACAGCCCTGTCGCTAAGTCCGGCAGCATAGCCACTGTTTGTCAGGTCTTCTGCCAACAAAATCCCCCATGAGCAGCTCTTCCTTCATTGATAGGAGGGTGCTCCTGCATGCAAAGCATTGTTCACAGCAGCACTTTTTGTGGCAAAACTTCTCTTTCAGAGGGGGATTAGCATCTCTAAATGGCAAATTTGTCCCTCAGTTATCAGTGTAGACCTAGCCAAATGTTTTTAAGGTTTCAGCTGTATCCAGGCCTATTCCAGAACAAAACAGAAATTGCATTCACAGAGTCCTTAAAGTTGACAATTATTGTCCTTATTTGCAGTATTCATTGGGCATCATCTGTGCTTAGCACTGTTCAGAAAACATAGTCCCTGAGTCACTGTGTATGTAGAGCCCTGTGAGGATACAAAATTTGTATGTGACTTGCACTTGTATCCACAAAAATGAGCCGTGGATATCTGCAGATTTGCGGGGCTCTGCATAACGTAAGAACGGCCATACTGGGTCAGACCAAAGGTCCATCTAGCCCAGTATTCTGTCTGCTAACAGTGGCCAATACCAGATGCCCCAGAGGGAGGGATCACAATAGATAATCCTTACGTGATCTCTCCCCTGTCACCCACCTCCAGAGAAACAGACGCTAGGGACACCATTCCTACCCATCCTGGCTAATAGCCATTGATGGACCTAACCTCCATGAATCTATCTAGCTCTTTTTTGAACCCTGTTAAAGTCCTGGCCTTTACCACATCCTCTGGCAAGGAGTTCCACAGGTTGACTGTGCGCTGAGTGAAGAAAAACTTCTTTTTGTTTGTGTTACACCTGCTGCCTATTAATTTCATTTGGTGACCCCTAGATCTTATATTGTGGGAATAAATAACTTTTCCTTATTCACTTTTTCCATACCAGTCATTATTTTATAGACCTCTATCATTTTCTCCCTTAGTCTCCTCTTTTCTAAGCTGAAAAGTCCCTGTCTCTTTAATCTCTCTTCATATGGGACCCATTCCGAACCCCTTATCTCTACATATAAGATGTGTATACCTGGATAAGAAGACTTTAATATTTAAGTATGAATGAGTGAAGGCAATAGAAGTTTTACTTGATTAAGGACTAGAAGAGCTTACCCTTCCATTTTCTTTGATCTTTTCTGCCTGCAATGGCTCTGAGGTACCTTAAGTTTTTTTTTCTTTCAACTTTGAAATATGGAATTTTCTTGGTGTTTGGTTTTAAATATTGTCCTGAAACAACTGCATGTCTGTCAGTGTAGTGTTGTGTGCAAGAGCTTTCAGAAAAGCCTTTAAAATAGAAGTTGAAAGCAATGTTCCAACTCCTGACTGAGATGAGCCTCCATGACAGTTCCCTTAAAGCCCCAGCTCCTGGAGTCAAGCAACAAGATTACTTCAGCTTTCATTCTTAAGTGAAAATGAAGTTTCTAGCTCTCATGGCTGTGGTGAAAGCTTTGAAATGTGACCCCAATGCACCCTAACAGCTGAAGCAGCAGAAGGCAAACACCAGCTCTATTTTTAGATCTCATGACTTTTGGTGAGCCCCATTTTTGATCCTTTGGGGTTGGCAATACTATGCAAGTGACTTAAGTGTCATGTTGACTTGTGGTTTAATGTCAGCTTCTAGTGTGTAGTGGAGTAACACCCTGAGTCAGCATCAGCAAGTAGCAAAGTCTTTGAGAGGCTAATCCTCTCCTAACTCAGATGGTGGCCCTACCCTTGTTCCCCCTCTGCCCTGAAGCTGACTGAGGCTCAGCTCCAGCCAGCAGCCTGGAGCTCAGGTCAGCTGGTGTAGCTGGGGTGGGTCAAACAAGGCTCCTCTGGCAATAGGGGGCATTTGAGTAGAAGGGGCAGGGCCAAAGGTGGGGGTGTTCACCTGCTGCTTATAGTCTTACTGCACCTGGAGGAGCCTTGCCCTAGTTGTATGTTTCCAAATAGTTAAATGATCTATTCCAAGGTTGGTAAACTGAAAAAAAACCTATTTTTTGTTGTATTCAAGTTAAAGCATATACACTAACATTTTAGACCTAACCAGTATTTCTTAAGTGACTTGTCACAATCTTAGAACAATATATTAGAGTTGAGTGAGTCTAATATTTAATTTTCCTTCTTTATGAAGAATTAGATATAGTGTTCCTGATGGCTAATTTTGAAGTTATTTGCAAATATATCGTTTTCAGGTGCCTAAGTAGCCCCTGCAATCATGGTTAAAGTTCTCCCAGGTCACCATACCCTTTGCTACTCCCTTGTTTGAAACATGCCTCTGTCAAAAATGGAACACAGGAAACGCCATCAGCCATGAGGCAACCAATATGAGTACACAAAATGTTCAGCATTCAGGCAATTAAGGAGAAGCTATAACAAACTTACCTATTATGAGGAACTCTGCACAGAAAACAGGAAAAAAGTTCATGTTATCAGCACAAAAAGGACTCTTCCAATGAAGAGCTATTTTAAGCACAATAATGAAGGAGCCCGAAAATGCATGATTGGCTAACTGTTGTGTATGTTACAAAAGTGCCATTTGTGTACATTTTAGACATTGGGCCACAGGTAAATACAGTAGCAAACTGAAATGTAGGGAGCATTTAAAGGAGGACAAGTTAAGTGTCTGTGCTACACAGAAGTGGTGGTGACCTGTTAAGGTACTTGTAGTTACGCACTGCAGTGAAGAGCTGGTGTTGTCTGAAATGGGGTTAGTAGCTGCAAGTGGCAGCAAATGATTCTGAAAGGTAAGAGACCGCAGGTAAAAACTTTACTTGCCTAAGCCATGCCTCTGCTACACTGCTATTTACACCTGAGCTGCGTGGGAGTGGAGGGGGGGTCTGTGTGTGTGTACTCGGCATACAACCAGAAGATGCATGCAGTGCAGATGTAACTATAATGCATGAACAATTACATATTTGGGATAATATGCACTGAGACTTAAGTACAAAGGGAAAATGATAGAACAAGAGTTTGAAGTAGTCAGAAGAAAGCAACCAGTTTTGGGACTATATGGCTGTGAGGTGGTTGGCCTTCTTAAGATGTATGCCATAGAGAGACAAACAACATTGACCCAAATACTAACAGAATCCTATGAAGATATATTCACAGGTGCTTCCTAATAATAGACAAGACACAAGTTAACAGGAGATGCAGAACCTGTGGTACACAAAAAGTTTCATAAGCCTTAAACAAGCTAGAAGAAGAGCTATAAAATATGACCTCAAATGGCAATACCTGGGCAACAGAAGGAAAAATAGATTGGATTCAAACCTTAGTAATAAGAGAGGGTGGGGTTACAGCTGCATAAGGAGCGCAACAAAACCAAAAATAACACTTCCACTTGCCCAGAAGGAGTGAACTGTTGTCTGAGACAGCATGAGCCACATTTTTTCAGCAAACTAGATGCAGGGGCTAGATTTTGGCAGATCCTCTTGGGCACTAAGGGCTCCCAAGATTTGTACTTTCAACATGCCATTTAGCAGATATTGCTTTATAATACTGCCTTGTAGAATGTTTGACCCCATGGCAGTGGCCATGTTTATGCTAATGAAGCGCAGGATATTTAAATCCCTGCTTCATTAGTAATTATGACGTGCTTGATTTGCATCCCTCTGTTGACAGAGGGATGCAGTCTAGACGTAGCCTGAGAAGAGTTTTGGAAACTTCAAGAGCTAATGTAAATTTCAAACAATGGAAATAATGTAGCTATCAGAGACTTGACTGCCAAAGGAATCTTTCCCAATGAACCAGGGATTCAGAGAATACTGAATATACTAAGACCTGAAGATAAAAAGGGAATTAAAAGGCTGCTAGGCAGATATGAATTTACTAACCTCACTCAACATGACTGTACCACTCACACAATTCCCCTAAAATATCTCCACAAGCACACTGAATGGACATGGATGCCAGAGTATGAAAGAGGTCAATGATTTGAAGCACATTGTTAAATTTTGCTCTACTGCTACAATATTTTGACCTACTGACACATGATACACACTATACAGATGCCTCAAAGGAGGGGTGGGACTATCACTGAGAGCACCATGAACTGAATGGTATCCAGCCTTATATGCCTTTAGACTATGACAGCCACAGATAAGATAACATAGGGTATGTCTATACTAGCCCTCTAGTTTGAACTAGGGAGGCTAATGTAGGCATTCGAAGTTGCAAATGAAGCCTGGGATTTAAATATCCCGGGCTTTATTTGCATCTTCCCGTCCGGGCGCCATTTTTAAATCCCCCAAGTTCGAACTGACTGCCCGCGGTTATACGCGGCAGTCAGAAGTTAATCCGAACTAAGTCCTTAGTTCGGATTAACTGTTATTCCTCCTGCAATGAGGTGTAACAGTTAATCCGAACTAAGGACTTAGTTCTGATTAACTTCTGACTGCTGCGCGTAGCCGTAGGCAGTTAGTTCGAATTAAGGGGATTTAAAAATGGCGCCCGCCCGGGAACATACAAATGAAGCCCGGGATATTTAAATCCTGGGCTTCATTTGCAAGTTCGAATGCCTACATTAGCCACCCTAGTTCGAACTAGGGGGCTAGTGTAGACATACCCATAGTTACAAATTGAAAAAGACACCTGGATGCTTATGACCTAATTTTTTTTTCTCAATGGCTGAAGCTTTAAAGCAGAAACTGATTCCAAAGCACTGCTCCTAAATAGGGATTTGCAGAATCACCAGGAAGGACAAAGTGATGATTTTTCAGAATACAGAAGTATGATGTGACCCTCAAGAGCATATGCACCATCTGTCTATATACAGCGTGATCTGGAATGAACAGAAACTATACCTGTGAACATGATGATGTCTTCAATTCATCCCATATGTCTAGCTGTTTCTCACATATTGAAAGATGAAATGCTGAAATCAGTAATACAAGAGAGAAAAATCAGCACTCTCTATCTTCGTCTTCCCACTAGGAAAAAATTAGCTTTCAAAGTGTTTTTTTTTTTTCAGGAGTGTTCTTGCAGGGAACATTGATCTTGGTAAGGGAAGGAAAACATTGGAACAGGTCCATAAAAGGCATCTGGGAGTGATCAACAAGATCTAGACAAACTGTATTCTGGACACCATAAATTTGACATTAAAGAAGTGGTGAGCAGGTGTAGACTGTCAAAGTACAAAGAACTGGGAGCAGTTGCAAGCACTTCAGAGGACAGAATTAGAATTCAAAATTGCCTTGATCAATTGCTGAATGTATGAAATCAGCATTATGAAATGCAATATACACATGCACAGTACAATGTCTAGGAAGATAAACTCAAATGCAAAACAGGGAATAACTGGTTAGGCAGTAGTACAGAGGGATGGGGAGAGGAGAGTATTGTGGCTCACAAATGTGGTATGGTTGCAAAAAGACTAATAATATTCTGTGGTGTACTAAGAAGTGTTGTATGTGGAAACACTAGTTCTACTCTACTCTGGCCCAGTGAGGCCTCAATTGGAGTATTCTGTCCAGTGCTGGGCACCATAATGCCCTAATTTGTCTGTCTTTCCTGAAAGTACAGAGGAGCAATAAAAATGGTTAAAGGTCTAGAAAACATGACTTATGAGGGAAGTTTGGGGGAGGGAGTCATGGTTTAGTCTGGAGAAAAGACAGAGAGGGCATAAGTTTTCAAGTAGTGCAATAAAAGGGTCTTACAAAGAGGAGGGAGAGAAATTATTCTAAACTCTGAGAATAAGAAAGAAGCAATGAGCTTAAATAGCAGCAAGGGAGCTTTAGGTTGGACATCGGGGGTTTTGAGAGCAGATTAGACAAATGCCTGTCAGGAATGGTCTAAATAATACTTAATCCTACCATCATGAGTGCAGGAGACTGGACTAGATGGCCTCTTGAGGTTTCTTCCAGTACTATGATTCTCTGAAGAGTATAGTGATCAACTGTTCTCAAAACACTGAACGAAGGACAAGAAGTAATCTGCAAAAGTTATTGTTGGAATGTTTTCAATAAGAAGGATAAAATAGATTTTTATGGAAGATAGAGGAATCCCTGTCATTAGAAGTTTTAAAAACAGGTTGCACACTCATGGTATGAGTACATTTGGTACTGCCTCCACGCAGGGAGTGCAATCGGTGACATCTTGAGGTACCTTCCAGCCCTGTGTGTTCCATGAATCCCTGAACAAAGAACCATTGATACTTCAAGAACTGGCAATTCCATGTGAGAAAGTTGGAAATATGTTCAGTCTGGGATGACAAATTATCTGGTTTATAATTAACTACTTCTGGGAAGCTGGTATTGCACTTGAAGATATCATATTAGTAATAGTTGTGCCTTAAATCTCCATGAGTAGTAGTAAGTGACCAGGGCCTGCAGTTCGAGAACAGGGAATTTGTCATCTGAAGACGTGAGTTGTGCCTACGAAAGTTCATGATACTAGTTACATGTATTTATTAATCTCTAAGGGTAGGTCTACACTACATGGCTCCATCAATGGAGCCATGTAGATTACCTTTGTAGACACAGGAAAATGAAGCGGCGATTTAAATAATCGCTGCTTCATTTAAATTAAAATGGCTGCTGCGCTGTGCCGATCAACTGTTTGTTGGCACAGCGCTGTAATCTGGACGCTCCACGGTCGACATCAAAGGCATTTGTTGACCTCCCCAGTAAACCTCGTCCCACGAGGCATACCAGCGAGGTCGACAAATGCCTTTGATGTCAACCACGGAGCGTCCAGACTACAACGCTGTGCCGACAAACAGCTGATCGGCACAGCGCAGCAGCCATCTTAATTTAAATGAAGCGGCAATTATTTAAATCGTCGCTTCATTTTCCTATGTCTACAAAGGTAATCTACATGGCTCCGTCGACGGAGCCATGTAGTGTAGATATACCCTAAGGTACTACAGGACCATTGTTGTTTAAGGAAATTCCTGGACCCTGCTAAAATGTATACCTTTCATCATAGATATCTAGTTCCAGATATCAAGTCAATGGAATAGCTGAATGTATAGTATGTATGGTAAATAAATGCTCTTAAAAAAACAAAGGAGGTAAGAGATGATCCCTATTTAGCATTACCCAGCTGTAGAGTTAAGTGGAAAGTTACTTCTACAACAGAAGTATAAATACTCAATTACCAGATCTGGAACAAACAAAGGATAACTAAGAAGAGGTAGGGGTATACAAGGTTAACTGAAGCAGCCCCTCCCCCCATGGTAAGGTGGGGCCAGCCAACCAAAGCAGCCCTACCCCCTCTTCTTCCCCCCCGCCCCCGCCCATGGGACCCCAGCTCGCCACTGTGAACTGGTTAAACACATCATTTAATCAGTTAACTTTTTTAATGGTTATTTACATGCATACTAAGGAACCAATAATACTGAGGAAAAGACTGGGAAAGTATGATTCAGACAAAAGTACAATAAGAGAGCAAGATCTCTTCCCTGGTTAAACATTAGTGAGAATTTAGCAAGATGGACTTTTGCCAGCCCCAACTACAGTGATCAAAAAGTCGCCTTGTTCAGTGATCACAGATAAAGGCAAAAATCTTACAAAGGAATCATATCTCATAACTTGTCTCAGCCAAGTTCTTAAGCACAGACATACAAGTTGAAAATGAGTTCCACACTGAATCATCTGTTGCAAACAAGAACTTGCCTAAAGAAGGTTTGCAATTCAGCAGAGTGGGGATTACTGAAATGTTGTTAAGACTGACTGAGACGCTTTACATTTCTGCTAAAGCAACCTACAGGATTAAGTCAGTTATTACATTTGTTATACTGTAGTTAGCAGCGATTTTTAGTATAGTCAGGAAACTAGACAGGGATAATGTGCTTTAAAACAAGTCCCCCAGGAAGTGTGGGAATGCCACACTTCTTATGCATTCTAGATGCAGTTTCTTATTTCCTGTGACTCTTCCAACCAGGGAGAAGAAAGGAAGATATCAAGGACGAGGCAGTCAAAGGCCACAGCTGCAGTGTGGTGGGAAGCTTTGTTACCTCATATATGTAGTTTCTGTTCATAATAAAGAGTTTCCTATGCCATAACTGGCTCATCAAAGATATAACCATGAAGATAAGTAATCTCAGAGCAGTAGTTGTGTTAGGCTGTACCTTTAATAGTCCTGTGGCATCACGGGGTATGTCTAGACTACATAGCTCCATCGATGGAGCCATGTAGATGAGTTTCCTAGACACAGGAAAATGAAGAGGCGATTTAAATAATCGCCGCTTCATTTACATCAAAATGGCCGCCGCACTGTGCCGATCGGCTGTTTGGCGGCACAGCGGGGCAGTCTGGACACGCCACGGTTGACAAGGGAAGCCTTTGTCGACCGCTCTGGTAAACCTCATTTCATGAAATAGCTATTTCGAAATAAGTGCTGTGTAGACACTTATTTCAAAATAGGGGGCCTCCAGCCTTCCCAGGGTGCCCCGGTGGCCACTCCGGCCTCAACCAAGAACACTTCTCTCCCTCCCCCCATCCCCGGATCCTTTAAAGGGGTAGACTCTGTCCACAGTGCCTGTGCCAGCTCCAAGCCTGCCAGCCCAGAGCCAGCAGTCACTGCCCCTGACCCAGTGGCCCCAAAACATGAGCCAGCAAACCACTGGCAGCCAGCTCTCCACCACTCCCCAGGAGCAGTCTCCCAGCTCCCAGGAGCCTGCCAGGACCCAGAAAAGGCGGGCGCCTTCCTGGTCTAGGGCGGAGATCAGACTTTATTCAGGTTTGCGGGGGATGCCCCCAACGTCCATGATCTCCACACTAAATGGAGGTTAGCTGCCAGCCTGGCCACCAAAGGCCGCATGTGAACCCAGGAGCAGGTTTGCAGGACAATCAAGTTGGTCTGGCAAGACCCCCAACCATGAACCCTGAGCTTCCCCTCCCCCTTTTTCCCCTTGCTTCCCCCTTCCAGCTCCCTCCTCCCAGGTTTCCCCCTCCCCTCTCCCACCCTCTCTTCTCCCCTCTCCCACCTCCTTTCCCCAGTCTCACCAAAGTTTCATTCCCCCCCCCCAGTTTTGTTAAATAAAGACAGTTTGTGTTCATGAAAATACATGTATTTCATTTGACATCAGGAAGGGGGGTTAGGGAGGAGTAAGTGGAAGAACATGAAGGAGGAATGAGGCACAAGCCCCCAGTGGGGCAGGCCAGTGAGGCTGTTAATGCTCCTCAGGGTGGAAGCTCTCCTGCAGGGCCTCCTGGATACTGACAGCCCCCCCGATGGACCTCCCGGATGGCAGCCTGCAGAAAGTGTAGCCAGGCTCGCAGCAATGCATCCATGAGAAGCAGCAGAGTGCTGAGGGGCTGCTCTGGCTCCATGTTGCCGAGTGCTGTGGTGTCCCGAGTGAGGGAAACCAGAGCACACAGAGACAAAATGCTTTGCTGTCCCTCATCGAGGTAGACAAGCAAGCAGGAAAACCTGAGAACTCGCTGTCTGGGGGGGGGGGGGTACCTTTAAGCACAGACAGCCTCAGGCAGCAGCCCCACACAGTAAGTCCTGACCTGGTGCCCTGCCAGAACAGGTTCCGGCCCGCCTTAAATGCAATTCAGAGTCCACTCAGTGTGGACGTGCTATTTCGAAATAGCAAAATGCTATTTCAAAATACATTTTGTGTGTAGACGCATTATTTAGAAATAAGCTATTTCGAAATAACACTGTAGTGTAGACATACCCTTACAGACAGAGAGAGAGAGAGAGAGAGAGAGTTCCCTGTGGCTTCCAGCCCCTGCTATCCCTTACTCCCAACTATCCCTCACTCCCAACCCAGACCAGGACCGGAGACACCTGAGCATTTGTAGAACTGCAAATAGTGATTCTGTGAATAATGAGGGTCTCCTCTATGTGTGTGTGTACATATCATCATTTTTAGAACAGGGACCTTGAAAGCTTAAATTATTCTAAATATGAAATGTTTGCAACAGTCAGGCTTAGGTTGCAAATGTTTATTTGATCCTTTATGCTCCATGTCTCACATGACTTCAACATTTGTCTTGTTTTTGGTTCTTAGTCTTATTGTAAACATCAGACTTTATACCAAACTAATAAATCTTTTTCAGGAAGGGTGATATGGTTTACTGATACCTCTTATGCTTTCTTCTAAGTCAGGAGTGACTCACTGGCATTTTGCTTCTGTACAATCAGCATGCTTGAGACTGGAATCAGATGTGAGGTGCATTTAGTTGCTTTCTGAACTTAATTTACAACTATTGCATCATGTAAAAATAAAAAGGTCATAGAGCAGTTTTTAAAGTAAGGGCTGGGAGAAAGTTGACAGGTGCAGAGAAGCACATGGATCAGAAAGAGACATCCCTTAGGGGAGGATCTACTAATAGAGATTCACTATGACATAGTAAAAGAGGAGAAGATTAAAACTGATAAAATATGAGTAAGCTCTGATGAGAAACAGGCATATGAGAAAGTCTTGTTCAATCACATCATGTCAGTCATTACAGCTAAATAGTGACAAGTGTTTGCTTGTATACAAATGCTAGAAGTCTAAATAAGATGGGTGAACTAGTGTCCCTCATTAAATAAGATTATTGATATAATAGGCATCACAGAAACTTGGTGGAATGAGGATAATTAAAGGGGCACAGGAATACTAGGTTTCAAAATATACAGGAGGGAACAGGTCGTGCTGGTGGGAGAGTGGCAATATATGTGTGAGAGAGTAGAATCAAATGAAGTAAAAATCTTAAATGAACCAAACTGTTCTATAGAATCTTTTATGGATAGTAATTCCATGCTCTAATAACAAGAATATAGCAGTAGGGATATATTATCAGTCACTTGATCGGGATGGTGATGACTGTGAAATGCTAAGGGAGATTAGAGAGACTATAAATAAAAAAATACTTAATACTAAAGGAGAATTTCAACTATTCCCACACTGACAAGGTTCTTGTCAGGGCTGGATTACCCAGTAGGCAGACTAAGCACGTGCTTAGGGCACCAGCAAAGCAAGGGCACAAAAAAAAAAGAGATTTTACAGTATAGTATTGTTTTTATTTTGAATTACATATGGGGAAGGGGCACCATAATCTTTTCAGTGCTTAGGACCTCTAAAGGTCTTAATCTGGCCCTGGTTCTTGTCACCTGAGGACAGGATGAGGAGATAAAGTTTCTTGACACCTTACATGACTGCTTGGAGCAGTTGGTTCTGGAACCCACAAGGGGAGAGGCAATTCTTGATTTAGACATAAGTGGAGTGCAGGATCTGGTCCAAGAGGTGAATATAGCTAGACCACTTGGAAATAGTAACCATAACATAATTAAATTTAACATCCCTGTGGTGGAAAAAACACCACAGCAACTCAACACTGTGGCATTTAATTTCAGAAAGGAGAACTGCTCAAAAGTGAGGTAAAACAGACATTAAAAGGTACAGTGCCAAAAGTAAAATCCCTGACAGCTGCATGGAAACTTTTCAAAGACACAATAGTAGAGGCTCAATTTAAATGTATACCCCAAATTAAAAAACAAATAGTAAGAGAACTAAAAAAGTGCCCCCAATGCTTAACACCCAAGTAAAAGAAGCAGTGAGAAATAAAAGAGTATTGCTTAAAATACTAGTGAGAAAATAGAAAAGAGCATAAACCCTGGCAAATGAAGTGTAAAAATATAATTATGAAGGCCAAAAAAGAATGTGAAGAACAGCTAGTCAAAAACTCAAACGGTAATAGCAATTTTTTAAAGTAAATCAGAAACCAGAAGCCTGCAAAACAAGCAGTGAAACCACTGGATGATCGAAGTGCTGAAGGAGTACTCAAATATAAGGTCATTGCAGAGAAACTAAATGCAGTGGTCTTCACAGCTGTGAACGTAAGAGATTCACAAACTTTGTCACGTTGTTTAGGTGATAAATCTGAGGAACTGTTCAAAATGGAGGGGTTATTAGAAAAGGTTTTGGAACAAATTGATAAGCTAAACAGTAGTATATCACCAAGACCAAATGAAATTGTAGAAGTACTAGGTGTGGTTTGTAACCTATCCTTTAAATCAGCTAATGTGACAACAATTTTTTAAAAGGACTCTAGAGGTGATTATGGCAATTACAGGCCAATAAGTCTAGCTTCAGTACTGGGTAAATAGGTTTAAACTATAGTAAAGAAGACAACTGTCAGATATATTTGTTCCCCACCAAATTATAATCAATACGTTTTTGTAAAGGAAAATCATGCCTAACCAATCTCCTAGAATTCCTTGAGGGGATCAACAAGCATGGGGACAAGGGGGATCCAGTGGACAGATTGTACTTAGATTTCAGAAAGCCTTTGACAAGGTCCTTCATCAAAGGTTCTTAAGTAATGTAAACTGTCATGGGATAAGAGGGAAGGTCCTCTCATGGATTGGTAGGTGTTTAAAAGATTGGAAACAAATAGTAGGAATAAATGGTCAGTTTTCAGACTGGAGAGAGGTAACTAGTGGTGTCCCAGAGTGGTATGTACTAGAACTAATCCTGTTCAATACATCTGCAGATGATACTAAACTGCTCAAGATAATTAAGTCCAAAGCAGACTGTGAAGAGCTTCAAAAGAATCTCACAAAACCAGATGAGTAGGCAACAAAATGGCAGGTGAAATGTAAAGTAACATCTTGGAAAACATAAACATACTTATAAAATGAGGGGCCCTAAATTAGCAGTTACCACTTAAGAGAGTCATTGTGAATAGTTCTCTGAAAACATCCACTCAATGTGCAGAAGCAGTCATAAAAGCAAATAACATGTTGGGAATCATTAAGAAAGGGTTTCATAATAAAACAGAAAATATCTTATTGCCTCTGTATAAGTCCAGATACACCTACATCTTGAATACTGTATGCAGATGTGGTCTCATCATCACAAAAAAGATACATTGGCACTGGAAAAAGTTCAGAAAAGGATAACAAAAATTGTAGGGGTATGGAACAGCTGCCATATGAGGAGAGTTTAATAAGACTGGGACTTTTCAGCTAGGAAAAGAGACAACTAAGGTGGAATACGATAGAGGTCTATAAAATCATGACTAGTGTGAAGAAAGTGAATAAAGGAGTTATTTATTCCTTCCCATAATACATGAACTAGGGGTCACCAAATGAAATGAACAGATAGCAGGTTTAAAAAAAAAAGAAAAGAAAAAGTACTTCTTTGCACAGTCAACCTGTGAAGCTCCTTGCCAGATGATGTTGTGAAGGTCAGGACTATAACAAGGCTCAAAAAAGAATTCCTGGAGGATAGGTCCATCAATGACTATTAGCCAGAAGGGGCAGTGTCACGGAGTGTCAGGGAGTCCCCGACCCTGAACCCCCATCTGCAGCTAGATGTGACTCTCAGCCAGCAAGTAGAACAGAAGGTTTATTGGTTCACAGGGACACAGCGTAGCTCAGACTTCTTGTTACAGGAACCAGGAGCAGCCAGTACAATCCATCTTGGGGAAACGGGGGCCCTGAGCCTCAGGCCAGCTAGCCCCCTTCTCCCTCAGCCAGTTGAAAAACTAACTCACACTCACAGCAACTGGTCACCCAGCCCCCTAGGCTGCCACACCTCCTCCTTTGTCCTGCTTTCAGGCCCAAGGTGTTATTTACTGTTACCTGGTCCTCAGAACGTGAAAGACTGAACATACTTCCCCAATGAGTCATGCCCAGCCTCCCCCTCCTCGTGTATAGTGCTGCAGTGCCTAGGGAAACTGAGTCTCTCTCTCTCTCTCTGACACACACACTCACTCACTCACTCACTCTCACTCTCAGTCTCTCTCTGCAGAGCAACCCTGGACAGTAGGAATTGCATACAGCACAACTAAGCAAACAATGCAAAACCAGAGTGAACGCAGTGGACCACATGGGTGGACAAAATCCCCACTGTGTCACAGGCAGAAATGGTGTCCCTAGACTTTGTTTGTCAGGGCTGGGAATGGGCAACAGGGGATGGATCACTTGATGGTTACCTGTTCTGCTCATTCCATTTGAAAGACCGAATACTGGGCTAACTGGACTTTTGGTCTGACCCAGTATGGCTGTACTTATTTAAACCTTATTCTGAATTGCAGCTTTCTGCTCAGGAGCTCTATTGATTTCAACCAATTCAGTAGTTGGAATTTTCTACCAGTTTCCCATTTCAATTGGGGTAGGAATTTGGATTCATTTTTTAAGGAAGAGTCTTTTGTGCAAACTCTACTAATCAGAAGGGACATTGCTCCACAATGGACTGATGCTGATTTATATCACCTGAGGATGTGGTATCTGGCAGTTATTTTGATTTTTTTTCTCCATTATGTTCCTTAGGGGGAAAATGATCTAGTTCTAGAACTTTAACAGGGATCAAAGATCAGTCCATAATTTCTCCAAAGGTCCCTATTGGTTGACTTCAGATATTTGAATCTATGAAAAAAATGTAATGGCATAACAGATTTGTGTGAGCTCCTTATATATAAATGGCCTGAATCGGTGCCTTTAGCTGGTGTTTGGGTCGATGGAAATGGTACATACTTGGTACTTTGCCAGACTGGGTTCCAAAAAACCCACCGCGATTCAAATGTTCAAAACCTACAAGAGGAGTGAAGGCACAGCTTCCCCTGAAATCAATAGCTGTTGTATGACTGAATCCACTAGCCCAGTTTTATAAATAACAGTAAGTACTTATAATGTAACTAACAATTTTGTCAGGCCAATAAGGTTCTTGATCAACTCCACAGTGGTAGTCAAGTATGCTGAGGCTATTGTTAAGACAACTTTGAGTTGTGTGTGGGATCTTCCTTCCTTGCTCTCAAATTCTGTACAGGGCTAGAAAAGGGATCTTCCCAGGATATTACAAGTATGGTGGTGAAATAATTTTTTAAATATCAATACTTATATTGCCAAATATAGTTAAAAAACCCACACATCTTAGAGGAAAAAAATTCAATAGTGTTCTAGGCTTCAGTACCAGATGTCACATTTTCTTCACACTCAACACTTGGATCCTCTCTTGTAACACCTGTTGGTCACTATATATTCTTTCCATGGTTTTTAACCAAATAAAAAAGAGACAAAGGATTAATTACAGTGGTCAAGCTGGTGGTGACTACACCAGTTAAGATTGCAAATACTTTCCATTAAAATCCTTTTTAACATGTTCATAATGCTAAATGTTAACCACTGTGGTTGAGATTTCCTGTCCTTGGTCAGTCTTTTTCCAAGGGAAAGCTCTTTTTGGAATGTTTTTGGGCAAAATTCCTTCAATTATTTTGAGTTATGAGAAAGTAGGAAATATTTGTGCTTTATCATACCCTATCCCTGTATATTTAGCTGTTTTTTGACAGAGCCCTGCTAGTGTTTGAAAATTGAAACATAATCTTTGAACATTCTCTGTTGATGACTGGGTTGAAAAAAATGGTTTTAATTTTAGAAGTATTTTCTACTTTGTATATTGTGAATTCACAGTAAGTTTTTAGTCACTACAGCCTGGGTCCAAAAAAGTACTTAAAGCCTCTTAGTTTTAGGCATCACTATGTTCCATAAAACAACCGCTTGTCTGCTACCTATAGCCACCTAAACCCTAAACTCACTCAGTGTCTAAAATTCCATTGTAAAAGTTGCCTAAGTACCTTATTTTCTGTATCTGGGCATGCATACTGCTGTCTTACTCTGGGTTTCCATACCTGTCTCCCGCCTAAATCCCAGTGAGGTCCACCAAGAGAAGATAGGTGGTCATTTACCTATTTTCCTTGCAGAAATGAATCAGAGGGTTGGAAGAGACCCTCCTCCTGCTAAAAGCAGGACCAATCCCAATTAAATCATCCCAGACAGATTTTTTTTCAAGCTGGGACTTAAAAACTTCTAGGGATGGAGATTCCACCACATCCCTAAGTAACCCATTCCAGTCCTTCATCTAGCTTCATCTAGCATGCCTACCAGATTGAGTCTGATTCAAAATCTAGGAGGAGGTGATGGTGATAGTGGCACCGTCCACTTTCTCATTTCCATCTCTGGTAGAAGAGCTCTTGCCTGATGTTGGGGAGAGGAGAGGCTTTGAATAGGGGAGAGAGGGAAACTGAACTTGGGTTCTCCACGTTCCAGGCAAGCACTCTAATGGCTGTGCTAAAAGTTATAAAGTGAGCATGGTCTCTTCCTCCTGTCATTTTGCATGGCATGGGATGGGTGCTTAACTCTTTCTCACAAGAAAAGACATAGGTGCTTGAGCCACCTGACTTCAAGAGAGGGGGTTCCTAGTTGTGCATCACAAGCAGAGATTGGTGTATGCCTATTGCCTGTATTTAGCTTCCTATATCTGTGAGATAGGTGGGTCTTAGGACACACTGCTTTCCTCAGCATCTCCCAATTGGTAGTGCATTAGGCAGGGGAGCTTTAGTGGATGACATTCTAAGGCACACACCTTTTCCCATTCATTATAGAGGGAGTCTAAGGACCTAATTCAGACTTTGTGGATCTCACTCTTGTTCCAATGGCTTTCTAGGTGTCTAAAACTGGGGCCTTGCAATGCTTGGTGTTGGCGCACATAAGATCCTCTGTGAATCTAAGGCCAAGTGCCTAATTCTTCACTGAAGTCAGTTGGAGTTTTGCCATTGACTTCAAAGGGAGCAGATAAAGATGCAATATCCGACTTTCTTTGCCTACTCTGTAAGGGGGGAAGTGTAAAGGAACCATAAAGTGGGAATAAACTCCATTCCCACCCACACTGAGCCCCATTGTACTCCCTAAACAGGGAGTAGATGGCTTTATGTAAATATGAATCAGGCACAAGTTATAGAGAAATGTAACCTGGGGTGTGTTCCCTTTTCAAAACTCACCAGATGGCAACAGTTCTGCTTAGCTCAGCTGCTTCAGCATAAGTAGAGCTGATCATAAATTTTCCAGTTGAACAGTTTTCTGTTGGAAAATGCTGAGTCAGTGGAACTGACACATTCTGCAGGAATGTGTCAATTCCGTCAAAAGTTTCAACAGGCTGGTGATAGGATTCCCTAGGGTGCCCTACTGGTAGACAGGTGGGTAGGCTGCCTGGTTCCCTGACTTGCCAGGCAGCTGGCACTCCCTGCTTAGGATCCTTATTTACAAAAAAAAATCCATCCCATGGAAAATTTTATAGTTCTCACTTTTTTTTCCAATTCAAGACAAAACTATTTTGGAAATGCACAATTTTCCATGGAACAAACATTCCAATTCCCTTATAGCTTTAATCAGCATCTGTATCCTGTCAGTCCATGGCCAGTGTCCCTGATAACTTGTCAGCTCAAACTATTTCTGCTGTTTATGGTCTTAAAAGTGTCAAGTGCAACTGAAATTGATCTACAGCTGGAAATCTGTTTTGGATACCCAAGGTTTATATAAGGCCTTGGAGCAATTAAATTTGACAAAAATCCTTATGCACAGAGTGGAGAGGACAATGAGGGTCCTGAATGGCAGGGGAGGGGGGACAGTCCAAGAGAAACTGAAGTAATACAGTTTGGTTCAATACAGAACTGAGTGAAATTATTTAGCCTCTATTGAACATCATGCTAAGTTCTCTCCTCTACTCTTAAAATGTATAAATCTGTGAAAAGGATATGTGCAGATATAACGCTGACAAGCAAAACCAAACCTGGGACTTCTGGAGCTTCGTGCATGAGCATCTACTGCTTGAGCTAAAAACCAGCTGGCTCTCAGCTAAGGTCATAGAGCACACTCATTCTTCCTTTCTTTAGGGGGTCTAAATGCCACTACATAGGACAGCGAACACCCAATAGGTGTCTGGGTTACACAGAGACTGAAATGCATATCTGTAACTCGTAGGTGCTCTTGCAAATCCCACTACTAGCCTACAGTACTAGCATATACTTTGGCTCTGTGGGATACCCACCATAGCAGGGACAAAATGAACCTGGGACCTCCAGAGCCAAAATCATGAGTAGTTACAACTTAAGCTAAAAAATTCCAAAACTCCTCTAGCTGTGGCTGTACCACACACTGCCACTGAGTTACATCTATACCAGGGAATTCTTAAAAAGAATTCTCTCTGATGCTGTCATTGACTGGGAGTAACACGATGAAAAGCTTAATTCACACAATTCTATAGGTTGAACCTCTCTAGTCTGGCACACTTGGGACCTGATCAGTGCCAAACCAGAGAATTTGCAGAACCATAGGAGGTCAATATTGTTTAGCTGCATTACCATCACTTCCACTGCTTAATGGGCTCTTAGAACACATTTAGGGATAAATTAGAGCTAAATAGCAGCACAGAACAAGACAGCCAGGATTGGTGGCTGTAAACAAACTTTATAGGACTGAGGGAAACTTGGCCACCCCTATGATGAGTGGACATCCAGCTAACTAAGATCATGCTGGACCACAAATGCTGTCAGACCAGAGAATGCTGGACTAGAGAGGTTCAATCTGTAGCAACTTCTGACATTTAAAAAGTGCCACTTAGATCTGTCAAGTAGAAGGTTTAATTGGCATGGTTGTGGAAGTGGCTTTGGCCATAGGAACCTCATCTACATTAGGGCTACCACTGGTGGTATTAGTACCAGTTCAGCTGAACCCAAAGTAGCATGTGTGGGGATGTTTTCCTAAAATTCCATAAAGCACAGATGGGGCTTAGGAGACTTTAATTATGGTGTCACAAGTGTGGCTGAAAGCAATTATTTCTCATCAATGCTTGCAGTTAAAGTGCTCAACATACCTGTTACTGACACCATTTGTCAGCAATGGGTATTTTTCCCCCCTAGTGTGTAGAGTACTGTGGCTTTGGTGGAGTGCTTCTCTTGGCTTGAGCTCTCTTCAACTTTAATTATTACACCCGAAAGCTTGAACTGACAATGAGCCCTCTTTATTTTCTTTAGGGCTCTAAGCTCGCAGGGTCTGATTCTGTTGTCAGGTATGCTACTGTGAGGAGTTACAGCAGTATAAAACTAATGTGAAATCAGACTCAACCTTTGACATTTGAGGTGAAATTCTGACCTTTGTTGAAGTCAAGAGGAATTTTTGAAGTCAAGAGGAATTTTACCATTGTCTTCAGCAGGGCCATGACTTCAACTCTAATCCATACAAGGCTCCAGTGCTTTTGCATATCCTCACTTCAGCTTTGAGAAATTGACATATTCCTGACCTTCTCTGCTAGGAAGTTTCCACAAGTGCAAATTTACAGATATGTTCCATGATCAATATTGGTTTCTATTTCTAGAAGCAAATGGAGATATTGGTTTTAACCTATAAAGCTCTTGATGGTTTAGACTCAGTGTACCTCAGACCTATTGTACACTCTATTTTTGTACCATTGCCCAGATTTCCAGGTGGGTGTATTTTAAAGTAGATCAAAATGAAATAAAATGAAATATAATGGTATGTGCTGTCAACTTGCAGTTAAAGGCACAACAATGATTAAGCACACATATCCTCAGTCTCTGATAAAATTAAAGTATAAACATTTGACTAGGCATTATTCAAACTGTCAGCTTCTTTATGATGACATGGAATTTTAAACCAATGCTTGGGTCTCGTTCTGTTGGAGGGAGCATTGTTTCTACACTGACTAAAACTTTCCCACGGCTCACATGTATATAGCTATGTACTGTAGTGATATTTACATGTGTTTTAATGTGGGACAGTTGAAAAGACTGTCTTGATTTTTTTTTCCTGAAGATGTGCTGGTGATTGACAATGTTAAATGGGATTCTGTGTTGTCTTGTTTTTCCACTGGAAGTGATGAAAGTTTATAAATAACAGAAACTTCCTGCAATTCTCAAGGGATGTTTAAAGTACAAAAATATAAAATGGAAGCAAAATATTTCAAAAAGCCTAGGAGACAAATTACAAAAACATGAAGCCCATTTGGCTTTTATATGAAAAGCCATTGTTACCAAAGCTATTACAAAGAGCAAAGACAATTCAGAAGGGAACTTGGTACTGCATGGTATTATGATTTTTTTTAAGAACATGAAAATGGATTTAAAACGAACATGGCACACACTAAATGGATTAAAAACTGGATAATTGAGCTCAAAATGTGATCATAATTGGGGAATCATCAGTGACTGGGTTTCCAGTGGAGTCCTGCAAGCAGGCCAGCTGACAGACTTTGCTGGGCTCTGGGAAAGTTGGGGGAGTGGCGCTGGGACCCCAGGAGGGCCAGGGCCTTGGGGCTACCATCACCTGGGGGCTCCAGCAGCAATTTAAAGGTCCCAGTCACTGACATTGCTACTGTAGCAGTGTCAGGGGCTGGGAGCTCTGATCCCTTTTAAATCACCAGGGCCAGGAGCAGTTGCTGCCTTTGCGGGGGCCTCCCATTGGTGAACCTGCCTGGAAGGACTGGTTTTGGTCCTATTCTGTTTAACATTGTTATCAATGACTTAGGGGGGGGGAGGGAAACAATCCCCACCAAAATTAGGGAGGAGGCAAACAGAGTGATTGAGATCACTCAGTACATTGGGTTCAAGCAAACACTATGCATTTTAATATGGCTAAATGTTTACATTGAGAACCACTGCCCTACATCCATTGTTCCTAAAAGTGTGGTTCGTGAACCACTAGGGGTCTGCTACTGCCTTACAGGTGGGCCACAGGCTCAGGAATTGCTCCCCCTTGCAGTGGGGAGCCTGCACAGGCATGCCAGCTCTATGCAAGATTGGAGCATGGCCAATGGGAGCAATGGGGGGTGGTGCAAGACGTGGAACCCCTCATGCTCAGACCCTACATCCCCACCTCGCTCCTGCCACTCCTTCCCAGACCCCTTGCTCCTGCATCCTACCTCCCAGTCAGACCCTCACCCCAGTCTGCTCTTGCACCCTATTTTCTGGACAGACCATGATTTTGTCATCATGGGTGGTTGACGGTGGTCCAAGGAAAGTTCTCCATTGAGCAGTGTGGACTGTGATCCACAAAGTTTGAGAACCACTGATATAGGCCATACTTACAGAATGGGGGACTTTATCATAGAAAGTAGTGACTCTGAATAAGATTTGGAAGGTCATGATGAGTAATCAGCTGAATGAGAGCCTGGGGTACATAAATAGGGGAATACCACGCAGGAATAGTGGTTGTATTACATCTTTATTTGGCAGTGACACAATTATTGCTAGAGTACCATGTCCAATTCTGGTACCCATAATTCGGGAAGGGTGTTGATAAATGGGTGGGGTTTACAGAGAAATGTGAATGATTGAGCCTATTACCATAAGGCATGTTTTCTAATTTTTTAATCAAAGATCTCAATTCATTTAACTTAACCAAGAGAAAGTATTTATATAGGGAACTAATATTAATTATTGTTTAATACTGATATCCTCAGTCTAGCAGAGAGGGGTTTCGCACTAAAGAATGAGTATAAGTTGAGGCAATGAAAATAAGATAGCTTCTATTCTTCTTGTTGCAGGATAGGGAGAGAACAAGCCAAGATACTTCCAGGTAAATGTGGATGAATGGCTGGTCTGCATTTCTGCCCCTAATAATACACTCGGAGGTAAAGGCAGTGAACTTGCTACCCTGTGAAGTGTCAGGGAAAAAGAAAAGGCATTCCTTAAAGAGACTGGAGGACAAGGGGTATGGTCTTGGGGTTGTCTCCTCAGTCCCAGGAGTAACATCAATTAAATTTAGATGGGAATTAGGAATTTTGGTTTGCATCTCACCTCCTGGCCTTTTATAATGGGAGAAGGAAATGGGGGGATTCTTTAGACTCTTTCCTCTGTGAGATGGGAAGCAGAGAGATAAGATCCATAAACTCAGAAGAAACTGATCTTTTAATCCTTGGCATAGCTGGTGAACTGTCTGTCGTCATGTTGTGTCTTGCTTTCCTCTGCAAGCAGCATCTGATCAGGAATCATAGAATAGTAGAATTGGAAGGGACCTTGAGAGGTCATCGAGTCCAGTCCCCTGCCTTCATGACAGAAGGAATGGGCAGCCAAATATTTCTCCTTTCACTTGCTTCACCAAGTAGCAAAGATATTTGTGAATCTTGGCAGCCACTTTCTTGTTGGGATTTTTCCCATCCCTAAGTATAAACAAAAGTTTCATTCTTCAACAGGAAAGATTTCCCTCTTTCATCTCCCATTTCACGCCTGCTTAGAAACCAATATGAGATTTTCTACCAGCTGTAATGGGGAGGAGAAAGAGTGTCCCCTTATTAGCTGGTGGAGGTTTCTTATGTTGCAGCCTGTGCAAACACAGAACTGGTTAACCTCTGAAAGAATTCATTACTGTTGAATTTAATGAATCCTGGCACTTCACTCATCTGAGTCATTAGGAATGTAAAGGACTGGAGGAAGGAACTGCTTTCATTTACTGTGTTTGTAATTATGCCATTTATTTCCCAAATGGCCTCACAGTTTTCATAGAATCCTTCCTGAAGGCTGTTCATAGAAAGGGGCCCACCATATAGGGAAAAAAAGGAGTCAGACAGACAAAAGTATATACTTGGAAACTGAGACCAATGTCTTCGCTGCAAGCAATTAGCACTAGTAAAACAGCATTGTTTTATGTTAGTGACTTCTTTCATAGGAGTCATGTAGCTTCAGATCATCGGAAAATGAGGCCACTTATTTATGTGTCTCACTATGGATATAGGTGCCTAAGTTTAAGCACCTATGTTTAAAAATCTTGGCCTTGTTGTCTTGCTCAAGTGAACATAGGTCTAAGTCTCCTCTCACAGCTTGAGCAACAGGAGATCCTATTTTAAGATCCAGAAGTTGCAGTTTAGAGCCTTGTATTCATGACCCACCCAGGGAGACAGGATTACCAGGGGTCAGAGAGTTACACTGCATGGGTCTAGATTACACGGTCACTTTGGCTGGCTAAATCCTTCTGAGTTTCATCCCACCCATTCAAATTCAGGCTACCACTTGCTACACTCTGCTCCTGGAGGGTTGGTAGCAGCAGGGATTGAAAAGCACAAGCCTCAACCATTTGAGTGAAAAGATCCAGGTATGTAGGCCAATCCTGTGGTAGGCTCATCAACTATATGTGGCCCAGCCACCCTGGGAGGTGAGGCAAAGCATCAGTAATACATTCAAGCAAAATAATAGCCTAGATATAATCCATCTTAACATCATGTGTCCCTTTTTGTTTTAACGCCTTTTCTAAATTATATGAAAGAAATGACACCATACCCTGGCAGTTGTGCTATTAGGCTCCTGCATCCAGCTCTTGACATGAGAAAACTTGCTAAATTTTGGCCCTGTCCTCATTCTTCGTACAGACAGGATCATTGTTTCCATATTAGGCTGAAATGCTCTTTGGTGTTTGAGATTAAAATAAGAGGAAAACTGTGGTCAAAATCTACTGGTAGGTTTGCAAGTTGAGTAAAAACACCATGGACAGCTGGATCTAAGCCAGCCTACAATACATGAGTTACCCTTTATGAAGGGGACAAAGCTCTGTGAATGCACATGTGCTATAGTCTAACACCTCAGAACAAAGAAATGCCAGACAAGAAAATGGAAGTGAGGGTGAAGAAATGGGTCTTCCTCCTCCCCCTCAAAAATTAGAAATAATGGAAGGGGGTATTTATCAGTGAAACCATTTGCACAGATCAAATAAAACAAGGGTGTAAATCTGCCTATCTTGGACTTCGGTGGAGCAATTTACAAGCAGCATAAGATCTGGCCAAACAGATGTGATTCAAAGCAAAATTACTTGGGTCTTGTACAGAATGATGAATTATAACCAGTAATAAAACTTAAGATATCAAAAGCTGCTGCTAACTCTATTCTCCAAGAAGAGAACATACTGCATATACTCTCCACAAGATAGTTAGCAAAAAATTTAAAATGCAAACAAAAATAAAACTCTAGAGGATTAGGGAATCTAGTTCTAATTATGTGTCTTACATTTGCATACAAAATGTCCCAGCCAAGGTTCTTGGCAGATAAAATTGTGGTTTTTTTCTAGTGCAAGTTCCATGTTATTATAGATTCAATGCATATATAAGTTCCTGTGTGGAGCTATGATCTGTCTCCATCATGCACAAAGCAATAAACCTGCCATTAAAACTCTAAATCACAAGAACAGTTAAGATTAGTTAGCACCTTTGGAAAAAAGTATACAGTTGGGTATTCTTTTATTGCACTTCGTTATGTGTATTCTGTGGTAACATAGGATGCATTTGTGAGAGGCAATTTTTAAGGTCATAAATTTTTGCAAGAAAATCAATCCTTAAGGCTACTGACAATGAAAATAGTTATCCCCCCCATGTTTTTCAGAGAGTGTGTGGAAAGAATATCCTTATTAAAGCAATAATTCTGCTGATTCCGTCTACCAGAGACCAATGCAAGTGATGTATAAATTCAATAGTCCCAAAGATACTGCATTCAGGGTCATGTCCTCAAAAGGATATGCACAAAATTGCCCTCAATCAAAAGGTATAAATCAGGGGTAGGGAACCTTTTTTGAGACAGGGGCTGCTGAGCCACAGAAAAATCAGTTGAGGACCACACACAAGTGAAAAGCCAGCCGCCCCCAACCACCACCCCCCATAAAAAACCCTCACTGACATGGCCTCTGACTGAGAAGGAGAAAGACACTCCACACATTTCCCTTGCACACTAGAGACTGGTGGCCCCAGCCTAATAGATTTTACTCCATGGGGGGAGTAGCAGGGGAACTGGAACACCAGCGCAAGCTCCCCAATGTTTGGGGGGGAACTGAGCCTCGGGGTCCAGATCCAGGCAAGCTGAGGGCCACATCGGCCCCCTGGGCCTGAGGTTCCCCACCTCTGGTATAAATGATCAATTTAGTTAGCCTGTTTTGATTCAATATATTCCTAAAAGATTGAAAATCAAATAATTGTGTTGCTCTCTTCCAACAATAATCAATCATTTAAATGCTTATGTCGAGTGAAAAAAACAATTACTCTGGGCCTTAGTGGGAGAATTGGAGGTAAGAGCCTAGGATTATATCTGCATTTGTAGATATCCGCATTCTTTTGAAAATCTGGCCTTTAATCATTCTGTTCCTCACCTTTCCCATGTGTAAAAGTGGGATAATCTCTCCTACTTCACATGGTGGTTTTGAGCAAGGGTCTCAAACTCAGCCTGTGGGTCTGTGTGTGTTTTTTTGTTTCTGCAGGGATACTGACAAGAGAGAGAGAAAGAATAGAAGCTAAAAGTTAGGGAAGTCTTTAGCTTAATCAAACAAACAACAAGGTCAATCTTTGTGAGACAAGGACAGCAGTGAACATGCACTATACACTATACATTCAGAAGTTACTAGTTGATAGGGTTAAAACTAGGCTTAAAAGGCTCTTTGTATTCCTGCTGCTCCATCTGGAGTCTGAACCTAGAGACTGATAAAGGGCAGGTGCTGCTGTTGGGCTTGTTAAGACACAGGCTGCTAGCTCAGCAAGGAGTTGATGAATGATCCTCCAAGAATAGTGAATTACTCGATAATGGAATCAGGGAATACCATTCTTCTATTCCTAGTACGTAGGTCACAGCATTGGAACACTAGGCATATATTACACTGTACATTATTATGACAGGAGGAGATGAGGTCTGTTGGTATACACTCCAAGTAGAGCCTCACCATGGCATACTTAATAAATATAACAAACTTGTCATAGGCAGCACTTTTATGGTGTGTGATCTGTTTTCCTTTTTCAAATATACATTCCAAATGTGAGGTGAGTAGATTGAGGTTGAGGAACAGTCTTTTCTGCTAAGATTTCTGGGGGCATGTATTCAATCATTCTACCAAGTTGCAAGATTTGCAAACCAGCCAGGTCATCACTCCATCATATGAAGGGGAATAAACATGGAAAATGTTACACTTGTAGAAATAGAACTAGCAGAATCTTATTGGGGGTGGGGTGGGGTGGGGTGGGAGGGTAAGGCAATGTGCCACATTTATCATGAGGGCAGAATTCATTCCCTAGCTACTAAAATTATCTGTAGTACTGTGTATATGTGTGGTGGATAGGATATAGTTACCAACCTTAGTTACTCATGCTATTCTGCTGGCTAGATGGTCTAGACATGATCAGGGGAGCCAGTTCCTGTCAGTGTGCATCGATGCTCCTGTCGAACCGAGAGACCCAATCCTATAATTTTGCAACCATCTTTCTATATGTTTTAGTCCATAGATCCTGTCATGTCCCACTGCCCCAGGGCACTGTTTAACTATCAGTCATCAGTTAAGGGCAGATGGAACTTTGATCTTATTTTCTTGACTGGGCTTTTATCTCCTTTTTTTGGGAGCATTCTTTTGCAGGGTTCACTTGCATTGTTCTTTGGCCATCAAGGTGGTGCTGGCAGCTGGTAACCCAGACAGGGTGGCTTCAGGGATTGATCCCTTCGCAGGCACACCCACATTCCCACTTTTAAATGAGATTACAGACTCTCACTAACTTTAAACAGAGTTAAGGCAGTACAAAGTTTGAGATGGAGGATTGAGTTACTATGTATTAGCAGTTCAAAATGGCGTTTCAGTTACAAACAGTTACAAAAAAGTTACAACAACAGATTCTTCAAAGGCAATTTTTAACAGGTTACTAACAAATTAATTCAAATCCTATTCATAAAAATTGGGCCATAATTCATGAGGTTACATTATGTCACATTGGTAGACAGAATTCATTAAAAAGGTGATTTCATTCATCAGTCCTATAAGACAAGCTTCATTTTCAGTGGACATGAAGCAGTTGTATAAGTGTGGCAGTCTTGGATCCGAACAAGTATGGAGACACAGAAAAGAAAGTAGGAGAGGGAAGAAAAAACCTAAGGACCTAAACTTTCGTTTCATCATCTTCATTTAACGCTATGTTTTCTCGCCATCTTCTGCTAGAGCAGGGTTTCTCAACCAGTGGTATGCATGCCCTTAGGGGTACATGAGAGAAATCTGGGGAGTACGCCAACACAAGTAATAATTGGCAAAAATGTCCGGGATTTTGCCCTGCAAAGGAGATTGGGGAGGGGGCGGCGGCACGTGCCTGTCAAGTTCAGAGTCGTGCGCCTGGACATTAACAGCCACTCTGCGCACGCGCCCCAGCACCTGGTGGGAAAAGCATATGGCTGTGGCGGTGGCGGCTCTGGTGAGACCCAGGGCAGTTCCAAGTTGGGGGGCGGGTTTGGCTAGTGGCGTAGCGAGGGGAGGTTGGGGGAGCAGTTGCCCCCAGGCGCCATGCTAGGGAGGTGCCAGGCTGGGGTGGGAGCACACAGCCCCATGCGGGGAGCCTGGCACTGGCAGGCCACTTGCTCCCTGCAGACAAGCTGCTGAGGCGAGGCAGAGCAGGGCAGCGGGAGCAGGCACTTCAAAGGTAGGGTTACCGTACATCTGGTTTTTCTCAGACATGTCCTCGTTTTCCCATGTTAAATTGCTGTCCGGACGGCTTTTTTAAAACACAAAAAATGTCCAGGATTCGGGAAGGGGGCAGTGGCACCTGCCTTCAAGGGAAAATTTAACTGTCTTTTGGAGCCGTGCACCTGGACAGTTCATGGCCTCTCTGTGCACACGCCCCAGCACCTGGAGGGAGAAATGCATGGCTGTGGCAGCGGCTCCAGTGAAACCCAGGGTGTTAATAAAAAAATAAAAGAATCTGGGGCTGCCTGGCTCTGGGGGAATTGAGGGGCATTGGGTTAGACTGGCGGTACTTATACATTTTTTTTAAAGGGGGTACTTTATAAAAAAAAGGTTGAGAAACTAGTGCATACTGCTCCCTACAAGGCTGGGCAGATGGTCAGCTCAGGTATTGGCAGCATGTAGCACTATATGTAATTGAGAAATTGCTGCATGTGATGTAATAACTATCCTGGCCCTTGAGGATAGAGATTAGCTGCCAGGTGGCTTGCTTGCTTCACAATGCATTTCTCCTTAGTAGCTTTCAGTTTGAGCTCTCACTAAACTCCACTTCCATAATGGAAAAAAAAAAGGCTGAAGAAGTCCCCAAACTATGTTGTTAGGCTTGTGAGGAGAGTCTCAAGCATGTTTGTCCTTAAGCAGCTTCTAGCCACAGAACTGAGTATAACATTCAATAAGAACTATGGGATAGTTTATACCTATGGGATAAACTGCTTTATGAAGGTGTGGTTTCTACAACACTAAAATGATACACATTAATTTCCCCATTCAGATCATGCTGGTGAGCACTAAAGAGTCCCTGATACTCTTTAATGTATTACTGTTTCAAACAGTGCTACATTAGAGCACACCAGCAGGGTGTTTACAAAGCAATTAAAGCACAGATTGCTTTAGAAATCACACATCCATACAGCACGTTACTCCACCATTTAGAAGTGTCTTAAAATAGACAAGTCATGAGAATGAAATGGAGGAGAAAAGCAGTACAAAAATGAAAATAATAATGAACATGGTCCCTCTAGCTCAGTATCTTTTCTTTCATCAGTAGCCAGTCCCAGATGCTTCAGAAGGAATGACCAGAATAGGATAATTTTGAGTGATCTTTCAGTTCCAGCTTTCTCGCAATCAGCAGTTTAGGGACATTGGGAGCTCGATGTTGCATCCCTGACCATCTTGGCTAAAAGCCATTGGTGGACCTGTCTGCCACAAATTTATTTGAGTTCTGTGAGAGAAAGAGTTTCATGGAAATGGGTGAAGCACAGTAGGAGGCAGAAGGACAGTGTTCAGTGTTTGTAAACCTTAGCTAGGATTGGAAGCTCTTGCATTGCAAGGACTATCTTTCATAGCTGCATACCAAAAATGGCACATTGATTATATAGCATATGCTTTCCTGCTCCCAAAAGTCCCACTGCTCTGAGTAAATGGATGAGACTTCCTGCAGAGCTGAGATCAGTATATTCCCTTGGTCCACTTTACTAATTAAAAGCGTGCTGGGGAGTAAAAGCAGCAGGAAGTGATCTTGAGAGGAAGTAAAACACTTGGAGAATCTGATTTGTTAATACCCATCTAGCCTGACTTATTAAGGGCAGTGATACATACTTAAAATATGCTGGTGGTACTACTTATTTAGAAGAGCATCTTGCCAATGCCTTTAAATGACTATTTCCTTATAACTCCACTGGGGGTGATGTTTGTGGTCTACAAATACATTTATCATTTTACTGGACATTTCTTCAGCCTGATGCACCACTGGAAGATTGTTAATGTCTTTGTATGTGGGAAAGTCCAGCTGTGATTTTTGTGTTTAAAAAATCCCTTATTTTTAGAAAGAGAAGGGCTTTGGTTTTTGTTTTTGTATTTTTTTAAAATATGCAATAGGATATTTGGCCATTAAAATCATATTTACTCTATTTAACTCTTCAAATGTTCTTTTAGGCGAGCATAATATACTATAGTAACTGTGTATGCTGAACAGCAAATATAGGCATTTCACGTGTTGCAGTGATACAATCAATACTATACTCATTTGATAATATTTACCAACAGCGGGGTGATCAGCATTGAGAGCTGGGGCAAGGTGTGTGTGTGGATTGGCTCCACACCCCCTGGAAGGGGTGGGTCTCAGATAGAAGGGGTAGGGTTCAGGGTAGTCAGCCTTAGTGCTGACCAGACTGCGGTACAAATCCCCTCCAGCTTTTGGAGCAATGGGGATCGATGTTCCAGTGGCAATGTAGCCATTAGCAGTGATGGCAGCCACAAACTCCAATCCCCTTTGAATCTCTGGGCTTAGGGACAATTACACCCCTCCCGCCCCCCCATGGGAAAGCTTGTTTATCACTTATTTTGCAGTGGTGTAAATGGATAATGGAAAAATCAGATGCACAAAGTTCCAATTTTGAATTAGTTGCTAGATCAAGCTAGAAGCTAATGGAGCTGTTCTGGATCTAAATTAGGTCCCAAACTATGAGCTACCCAGATATGGTGGAATTTGCTGCAGTGTCTATAGGTGTAAGGACTAAGTAGTGACTTTTATCTGAAAGAGGCTTTGCAGAGCTCCAGCTGACCCAACTGGACTTGTAGGGGAGGAAGTTCCCTTGCTAGTCACTTGGTAGAACTACTTCCTCTGGCCTCCAAAACTCCCCATGCAAGTATCAAATTAGAGGTAGGCAAAAATTTTTGGACAAAATTGTTTTGTTGAATATAGAAAATTCTGTGACATCCAAACATTTAATGGATTTCAGTTTTTCCAGTTTATGTTTTTAAGGGAAAAATTGTTTGAGACACTTTCTTAACTGACTTTTTTTGGGGTGGTTGTGGTTCTAATTAAATATATTTAAAATATTTTGATTTGGTGAAAACTTGGAAAAAGTTTGGTTTGACCTAAAACAAAACAAAACAAAATCCAAGTTTTGTAATTGCCAGCAAAATAAGAACATAGAATGGCCATAATGGGTCAGACCAATGGTACATCCAGCCCAGTATCCTGTCTGCCATCAGTGGCCAAGACCACATGCCCCAGAGAGAGGGAACACAACAGGTAATCCTCACATGATCCCTGCCCGGCACCTACGTCCAGAGAAACAGAGGCTAAGGACACCATTTCTACCCATCCTGGCTAATAGCCATGGATGGACCTAACCTCCAGGAATCTATCTAGCTCTTTTTTGAACCCTGTTAAAGTCATAATCTTCACTGCATCCTCTGACTAGGAGTTCCAGAGGTTAACTATGCGCTGAGTGAAGAAAAACTTCCTTTTTTTTGTTTTAAATCTGCTACATATTAATTTCATTTGGTGACCACTAGTTCTTATATTGTGGGAATAAACAAATATCTTTTCCTTATTCACTTTTTCCATACCACTCTTGATTTTATAGACCTCTATTATATCCCCCTAGTCTCCTCTTTTCTAAGCCGAAAAGTCCAAGTCTTTTTAATCTCTCTTCATATGAGACCCATTCCAAACCCCTAATAATTTTTGTTGCCATTTTCTGAACCTTTTCCAATGCCAATATATCTTTTTTGAGATGAAGTGACCACATCTGTACGCAGTATTCAAGATGTGGTCGTACCATGGATTTCTATAGAGTCATTAAGATGTTCTCTGTCTTATTCTCTATCCCTTTTTGAATGATTCCTAACATTCTATTTGCTTTTTTGACTGCCACTGCATACTGAGTGGATGTTTTCAGAGAACTATTCACAATGACTCCAAGATCACTCTCTTGAGTAGTTGTAGCTAAATTAGTCCCTGTCATTAAGTACGTATAGTTGGGATTATTTTTTCCAATGTGCATTACTTTACATTTGTCAACATTAAATTTCATATGCCATTTTGTTGCCCAATCACTTAGTTTTTGAAGCTCTTCACAGTCTGCTTTGGTCTTAATTATCTTGAGCAGTTTGGTATCAGCTGCAAATTTTGCCACCTCACTGTTTACCCCTTTTTCTAGATCATTTATAAATAACTTGAATAGGATTTGTCCTAGGACAGACCCTTAGGGAACCCTACTAGTTATCTCTCTCTCCACTCTAAAAACTTACCATTTATTCCTTTGTTTCCTGTCCTTTAACCAGTTATCTATCCATGAAAGGACCTTCCCTCTTATCCCATGATAATTTACTTTACTTAAGAGCCTTTGGTGAGGGACCTTGTCAAAGGCTTTCTGGAAATCTAAGTATACTATATCCAATGGATCCCCCTTCTCCACATATTTGTTGACCCCCTCAAAGAACTCTAGCAGATTATTAAGGCCTGATTTCCCTTTACAGAAACGATGTTGACTTTCTACCAACAAATTATGTTCATCTATGTGTCTGACAATTGTATTCTTTACTATAGTTTCAACTAATTTCCCCAGTACTGATGTTAGATTTACCAGTCTGTAATTGCCAGGATCATCTCTAGAGCCCTTTTTGAATATTGGCATCATGTTAGCTGTTTTCCAGTCATTAGGTACGGAAGCTGATTTAAAGGTTAGGTTACAGTTAATAGTTCTGCAATTTCCCGTTTGAGTTCTTTCAGAACTCTTGGGTGAATGCCATATGGCCCCGGTAACTTGTTACTGTTAAGTTTATCAATTTGTTCTAAAACCTCCTCTAATGACACTTCAATCTGGGACAATTCCTCAGATTTGTCACCTAAAAAGAATGGCTCAGGTTTGGGAATCTCCCCAATATCCTCAGCCATGAAGACTGAAGCAAAGAATTTATTTAGCTTCTCTGCAATGATTTTATCATCTTTGAGTGCTTCTTTAGCATCTCGATGTCCAAGGGCGGCTTCCTGCTTCTGATGTACTTAAAAAAACATTTTGTTATTACTTTTTGAGTTTTTGGCTAGCTACTCTTCAAACTCCTCTTTGGCTTCTCTTATTATATTTTTACACTTAATTTGACAAAGTGAGGAACAATTTCCTCACTAGGATTTGACTTCCACTTTTTAAAAGATGTCTTTTTATCTGTCAGCTGCTTTTTTTACTTGGTTGTTAAGCTGTTATGCTTGAAAGAAGTACATGGGACCTTTTTCAGGGGGATAAGGCAACACACCACATTTATTGATATAACAAAGTAGCATATGCATTTACACTTACACAAACACACATCCTGCTGACGTATAGTTACCAGTCTGTTGCTCTGCCCAATCTATTGGCTAGATAGGTCGAGTGCGAGGAAGAAGCCGGGTTCTTGTCAGTCCTGACTGATGTTCCACGGTCATAGCAGGACAGAATCCGAAGAACCATAAAGACACTCCATCCTTTACAGGATTTTCCTTCCATGCAAGTCTATGCATTTTGCCTTGTCAGGCCTTAGTCAGTCATTCAGCATCACAATCAGTCTTTCTGCAACATATGTTAATCTGGAGGTTGTTCTTGCAGTCATCTGATACCAGTGTGCTGACGACCCGTTGGGGGTGTTGTCTTCTTGTCTTCTGGCAAAAGTTGTTATTGGTTCTCTATCAAGGGTTCTTGCCACTAACTTCAGGGTTCATCAATCTGCCTCGGTCCAATTTGCGTCTTCAGTGTGCCTTAGCTTAGTTGATAATTATTTGGTGCTTCTCAGTCTCCAGCCCCTCCTCTGACCATTTGGGTATTCAGTGGCCTTCACACTTATCTCTCCTAAAACATTCTCTCTCTCATTCACACAAACAATATATTTACACAATTGCAGCACAGATCAAAAGGTATTTCTAGTCACTTTAACAAAGTTACAGAGTCTTTCAACATTAAACTTCTTTCTATCTATTACAAGGCCTTACCTAATAGTAACATCACTATCTACTACAATATTCCATCCCTTCCCTTTAACATCAGAACATGCTAACATCAAACAGCGCTGGAGCTGCCTGGCCTGTCTGAGGCCTACATCTTGTGTTTAAGTTTAATCCAAACCTTATGCTATTGCATACATCCATTACATTCATTATAAATAACTAAGCTATTACCTACAAAATTACAAGGCTACAAAGCCACGACGGCACTTTTTTTGGTTCTCTTACAGTGTTTTTTTAATTTGGGGTATAACATTTAAGTTGGGCCTCTCTTATGGTGTCTTTGAAAAGTTTCCATGCACCTTGCAGAGATTTTACTTATTCTCTTATGATAAAATATTCATTATCTGCACAGCTCTGTCAGATAATATGTAAGATGCACCCACAGAGTTTTGCATTGAATAAGGGACTCTTAATATTGTCTTTTGTGGTTTCTTGCCCCAAAGTTGACAGAGTTGTGATATAAAAACATTTAATCCATTTCAGGGAAAAGTCTATCAGATTAAACTCAATAGTTTTCATAAAAGACTACTGGTAATTGATGGGTGGTAATTTTTTTTAAGCCTCTGAGGGATGGGTGATCATTCAATTTAATTCATATTTTATCTGAACCAGTTGCCCATGTCTAAATGACAAACAACATAGAATAAGCAGTCTATTGGAAAGTTAAGAGGAGATTAAAGCAACATATTGCTTCTTGAAGTTTACATTCTTATGTTAGCCAAATTTAAGAACCTATTATAAAATTCACTCAGAAATTATTCTCAAAACAGCCAAACATAACAGGCTATGTTTTTAATATGTCAGTTCTGTTGTCTAGGTGTTCCTACCATGTCTATGATCAGTATCTAAATTTCTACAAAAGCACAACAGAAAGTGCTTGTCCTCATTTAATAAAGCACACATGTTACAAATAATACTGAAGTCAAACACACATCATCAGACCAGTGTAAAACATACTGTGTGTAGGTTTTTCATAGGGTGAAATCCTGCTCCTGTCTTCTGCCCTGATGACACCAAGTCAGAGACTTTCATCTGTTAAATACCACAGTGCAATTTATTTACATTTGCTCCTCTCACCACCTTACTGAGTCATATACCATAATTATTTACAGTTTTCAGTTTTTCCTCAGTTCCTGGGCTGCCTTATACTTTGTGTGCTAATGTGCCAATTTGCTTGTCATTCATCCCCCAGCCCATTCTAATCCACTCATCGGGCCATGTCAGGTCCATCCTGGGGATTATTAATTGGTGCCTAAGTGACCAGAGTGCTGGCTCATCTGTTAGTTCCCTGCACTCTGTCACAAAGTCCATGAACTGAATAACTGACCATATTCAATTAAAATGCAAATTTTCCCCTTAACTAGACAAAAACCAGGACAATAAGATCTAAGGATGAAACACCTTCCTTAACTTGAAATGTTTTGACCAGGTAACACAAAGGACAGTACTGCAGGCATAGGTTAGGTTGCTGGCTTTTGTGGTTTTTTCACAATCATAATATTTTAAAATATTATAAGGAATATCCGTTACCTTTCTACTTCCAAAAAAGTTAAACCACAAAGAAAAAGAAAGTGACCATTTTCTTTCATGTCATTTCATGCCTTTATAGGGTCACATCCTTCAATTGCAAAGCTCTCACTAACATGAGTGGAACAGAGTCTGGTTGTCAGGAATTCCATACTGCTTAGTCACTGAAGTGCACTCAGGTAGGGTAGCCTTATTTTTATTGTTAATGGAAGCTGTGGGGGGAAACACTGATCATCACACTGAAAAAATAACCATAGAAGTCCTAGCCAAATTTTAAATAGGATTTTAATTGCAAAGGAGATTAGGGAAAAATAGTCATCAGAATTTAGCCTACAGCACATTTTTAACAACTGAGTTTTGAAATGCTAGAAAAAAAGATTCTGAACAGAAACTCCAACAGAAGCATAACACTAATGGAGTTTCCAGGGTTTTTTCAGTAATTTGTTTTATAGCAGTGGTCTCCAAACTTTTTAAGCACAAAATAACTTTTTGAATTTAAGTGCAATCCAGGATCTACCTCAAATCCAAATACCCTTGTTCCACCTCCTTCCTGCCTCTTCTCCAAGACCCCTCTGTTCACTCCATCCTCCCTCATCCTCCCTCCCTTCCACCAGGCAGGGGAAGAGGGTTGGGGCGCAGGCCTTGGTCTTGGGCTAAGGGATTTGGAGTGTGAGAGGGGCTCTGAGCTGAGCCTGGAGAAGGGAGCTGGGGTGCAGGAGGGGGATCAGGGTACAGACTCTGTAAGGGAGTTTGGATCCAGGGGGCTCAGGGCTAGAACAAGGGTTTGGGGTGTAGGAGGGGTTACATTACTGGGGCAGGAGTTTGGAACTGGCTCCAGATGGGCACAGGTAGCTCCTGGGTGGTGGTGCAGTGGGGTTAAGGCAGGCTCACCCCTGCCCTGGCCCTGTACCACTCTCAAAAGCAGCCAGCAAACTCCCTCCATCCCAAGCCTGGTTGTGCCCCCCATCTGTTCTGTGGCAATAGACTACAGGGTGGGAGGGGGCACCCTGACATCAGCACCCCCATCTCTCCTTTCCCTGCACTGCACAGCAAGCAGGAGGCTGGAGGGGGAGGAGGGAAAGGCAGCTCCAAGGCAAAGGGCAGGAGATGAGCTGCATCGGGTGGGAGGGGCAGCTGAAGTGCTGTGCTTGATAGCCTCTTGGCCAAACCAGTCAGGATCACCTGTCAGAGGCTCCAAGTTCTATCATTAGATTTCGATCTACTGGTTGGTGACCACTGTTTTACAGGGAGTACTGCAAGTTGCTTCTGTGTAGCGGAAACAATCAGGCCAGGACACTCTGAGCCAGGACAACATCTTGAAGTAGTAGCAGATTGACAGTGAGGATGTAATATCCACAGAGGATTTCTCAATCAGTAGCCTTCTGCTTGAAAAGCCAGCCTAATGGACAAATCAAGTCTTTTGGCAAGTTTTGCTACTCAGTCCTAAATTAACTTCAGACTTCATTTCTGAAGATGAAAGATCTCCATTTTCATAATTTAAGAGACCATGTCTGACTCTAATGTGCCCTACAATAGTAATTGGAATGAAGTACAGTACTATATTTCACAGAACTTCAGTCTCCCTGGATTCACTCAGTTTTAGATCTATTTGGAAAAATAAATGCTTTACAGCACTAACAATAGAATAATTGTTTCAATTACCATACTGTAATTATACTTCTTGGCTACAACAGAACTCCATTTGTTCACACTTGTTTTAGTTCATAATGTAGAAAGTGCATTTGCAAAACTAACTTTGTTCTAAGGCCAGATTTTTGGTATCATTCTTGGTCCTAAACTTCACATTTTCTTCATACATTTACTTTGTCTGCATATTTGTTTATCAGTCTCTCCAAAATATTGTCAGACTGAATCATTACCTGGACCCTAGTCTGACAAAATTCTTATTCATGCTTTATTCATGCCTACTGCAATTTCCTCTTTCACAACCTTCCTAAATCAATACTTTGAATTTGAAATGTAGCTTTGCATAAAAGTCAATATTCATATGCTTTGGATTTGGGGAAGGACACAAAGTCTTTTGCTTATCCAAAAAACTACGTCATCTGTCAGGATTTTATCTATGAGATTAAATCTTTGCATGATACACAAGTGTATTGCCCCATGAGTTTAAACTGAAATATGGAAACTGCATTACAATGTTTTAGTCTTGCTTCCAAGTTTGTGACATATTCACTTATGTAAATTTTGTGGAAAACAGTGGTGGGCTTGCAAAAGAGCAAATCTGGATTTCAATCTCCTTTCCAATTCCTCTCTGACACTCATTGAATTACTTATGTCTGTGCCTCAGTTTTGCCATGTACAAAATGCCTAGAATCACAGAAGGGGTCTATGGCAGAGCTGGTGACTTGAACCCAGATCTGAGTCTTTGTCTAGTGTCAGCCACAAGATCACGTTTCCTACCTTGATCCATCTGCTCATGTAGCATTTGTATCCTCTTTTCCACTGTGTGTAGGTTTGTGACAGGTGGTGAGGAACCTTATCCTTTGCAGTATGAATTGCGAGTCTGGAAGAATTTACCTATATTTCTCTGCCTACTTGACCCTTCATTTCAAACTCTCTTCCTAGGCAATGAATAGTCCTGCAGCACCTTAGAGACTAACAAAAAATGCAGATGGTATCATGAGCTTTCATGGGCACAACCCACTTCTTCCTAGACAATGCTGCTCTTAAAAAAAAGCCCCACATCATATGAGAGAAACTAACTCTGCAACTGCATTATTCATAGCATAAAATTGTTAAAAGCACCTAAGATACTTATGTCACCACATCTCATTGACTTTTCCTAATGACAGTCATTGGGGCTTAGGAGTCTGACAAGATTCACAAAGGTTGTAGTGCCAACCACTAGGGGCACTGCGGCTAATGGAATTCTTATCCCTAAATTAGGTGTCAAGGCTCACCAGTCATTGCATGGGGAGAGGTAGGCATCTAAGAAAGAGATTCTTAGAAGCCAGGAACCTGCTCCTGGAGTTTGGTACTGAAATCAGATGAGGCTTTCCTTGTGGAAAAAGCAGAGACTCACCTCAGAATATCCATCCAGTGGCTAGGATGCTTGCTTGGACGTGGGAGACCTGACCTCAAGCCCCTGCTCCAGATGGAGAACAGTTGGGAGCCAAACTCAGGTCTCCCAAATCTTAAGAGAATGCCTGAACCGCAGGACTAGTGGGTACGCTGGAACACACGTATCTGTCATCCACCTCAATCTGTGTTTTATGCAAGACCTATCCCTGTAGGCATACTGACAATTTGGGCTGATCTACATGTGGGTTACATTAGCTTAGCCATTTCTCTCAGGGGAGTGACTAATCCATGCTATTGAGAGATGAGTTTAAGCCAATTCCATAGTTGGACAGAGACTCATAGGAAAGGCTCAGGAACGAGAGCCTTTATCATCAAATAATGTTTTTGTCTAAAAGAAAAAAAATATACTGTTGATTGGCAATGGGATATAGCCTTTCACCCTTAAGAGATGACTACTAATTCAATTTAGCTCAGTAATGAACAGTAGTTACCATGAAGGAGTACTTGGGTGGCCTATGTGAAACTTATTTGGTGGCTTTAATCCTGTTCCCAGTAGTCATGTCCCCATTTTACATATATTGACATAAATGCTCTCATAAACTCAGAGACCTTGACCAAAAATGACATGAGCTTAAAGAAAACACTTTTACCACCGTGAAGTAGGTAGTCCAGATTAAAGCTGAATGTATTGGCAGGGCATACACATAGTCAATTGACATGTAGTCAATTTTCAGTGCGTCATCTGACCTACTGCTAGAGAGACTCAGTCTCTTTAGGGTTCATGTTCCAGGCCCATTAATATGGGGCTTTTTCAGAAATGCTCATGTTGCTTGTAAACAATTTTGTTTTGTTATTGCTTGAGCAAAATCAGCCTCTTTCATCAAAAGTATTTGTAAAAAGAGCAGGTCAAATCCTATGCACTAAATGAAGCAGGGCTCTTATAGGGGGAAAAAACCCAAATATGTGATCATGTAATTTAGGACTGTAGCACAATACGCCTGCACAAGAGGGCCAGCTTAATGTTCACAGACCACCTTAATTCTGGCATGTCCTACTTTTTAAATGCTTGAATATCCTACCTCTTTTTAAACTGCAATTTGTGTTATTTGCATCTTTTAAAAATGCAAAGTGAAAACAGTCAAAATCATATTCAATAGCCTCTGAAACCTTTATATTCTCCTCACAGCTTTCTGCCACTTGAGCTGAGAGAGCAACTGACAGCAGTAGACAATTATTCTCCATGTGGCACTGGGTGGGAAGCGAGGGGAAATGAGACATACTTCCCTAGTGGGTTTCAAATATTTTACTGAGAGCAGTGGAATAGTGAGACTTGGGAATCTTGGGTTCCATTCCAGGCCCTGGAGGGAAGTATGTTCCAGTGGTCATGGAGCAGTCTACTCATCTCAAGTCTGATCCCTTCTGCGCCATCCCCTCCTGTCCCTGTCTCCCACCTGCCCAATCCACGTCTCCTCATTCAAGTTTCAGTCTCTCCTTCACACATGCACACGCTCACTCACTCCACTTTGTCGGATTCTCTAGGCTCCTCATACAAATTCCGTCCCAGTTCCCTTCCCCAGTTCCTTGTGCACTCTCCCCCTTCCCTGCCCAGACAGTCCCAGTTTGCCCTGCCTTACTCTGGCTCATCAAATCTCACTGCTACCACAACCTGATCAGTTCCAGTCTCTTTGGTCCATTACTCACCATACACTCCAGCTCTTCAGATTTTTCTCTTAATCAGTGGATCAGTGTCTTTGCCGAATTGGTGCTTGTTTTGCCCCCCAAATCCAGCTTGTCAGATCTGTTTCCTATCACCTGCTTATTTTTCTTCTAATTCCCTGTCCTCCCCTTTTCTAGCTCTCAGTTGCGGTGTGCCTGCCTAGCCAATTTTGTGTCTCCCTTCCCGCACTTCCATGCCCAAATCTATTCTTTCCCTTTCAGTTGAGATCCTTCCTTGTGCTTTTCCTAGTGGGAGAAGGGGTGGGGCTTCAATGAGAGCACAACAGACAGCACTGAAGCTTCTCAACAATATGGCTATTTAACCCACATGCAAAATGACATTTTCTGCTACTCTTGTTCTCTGAGAGAGCTGAACTGTTTTGGCTGAAATTTTCCCCAGAAATGCAACCTGATAGAGTAAATTTCAACCTCAATGATAGTCTAGCAAAGATAAAAGCAATTGGAAACAAGGTCTTACACTGGGGAAAATATAGGCAACCTTAAAAATAGGTGGCTGTGACAAAATGGGGATTGTATTTACTGTTTGCTTTATGCTGCATGTGATTTCTGTCTTGTCTAGTTGTGTGTGTGCCTCAGTTTCCCAGGGCACTGCACTTCTGCCTGGCTGGGGATGAGAGTTTTGGATGTGACTCTCACTAAGGGCAGGCTGTCCCAGACTGTCCAGCCCATCACATAAACAATGGTTCAGGGTCTCTTGTAATCTGAGCCTCGGGGGTGCAACCAGATACTTCTTGCCTGGGAATGGGAACAAAGGAGAGGAGGCAGGGCTGCCTACAGGTCTGAGACCAGTTGCTGAGTGTGTGAGGGAGTCTCAGCTGGCTTAGGATGCAGGGAGGGGGCCCAGGGCCCTGACTCTGGGCACCCTGCTCCCCAAGATGGAGTGTACTGGCTGTTCCTGTGCTAACAACAAGTCAGTGCTATGCTGTATCCCTGTGAACAAATAAACCTTCTGTTCTACTTGCTGGATGAGTTACATTTGGCTGCAGATGGGGGTGCAGAGCTCAGTGACTCTCCACTCTTCTGTGACTGTGACACTGTCAACTGCATAGCACAACAGATCCTGCTATGTAGATACCATTCTGATTATTAATATGTACATTTTCAGTAACTGGCCCTGACATTAATTCTATTTCTCTGGTTTTGTTGCAAAAGCAGAACTGCACTGCCAACGTGAAGCTAGCGGAGGAGAAATGTCCCATAAATAACTGATTTCAGTAGTGCTTCATATAAAACAGAGGAAAATATAAAGAATTTGCAGCTGTATCTGCAGCTTGGGTACAGATGGATATAGGCATATACACAGGTATTTTGCATAGCAAGGTTGCTAGTTTATGCATACAAATCTAAGTAACAACCAAACATTTTAAAACACCACAATACAATGAATAGTCCAAGGACGTTGTTTTATTCCTTCATTTGTTGACCAGTAACATTAACTGTTTTGAAAAGGAAAAATAAAGACATTTTTTCAGTGAGCTGTTTGAAAATATTATTTTGCTATGTTTCTGGATACTCAAGCATGAAAAATTGCTTGGTGTATTGCTTCACCATATAATTAAAAGTGTGGCTTGGAATCGTAGGGAATACTAGGAACTAGTATGTGTAAATGGGTAGTTTCCATAGTTGGGGTTTTACGTGAATAGCATTGTTTCATCAAACATCTCTTTTTTTTTTTTAATTTGGAATTCTGTAAATGCAAGAAAAAGTAAATCTCTTATCAGAAGATGACATGCAATAGTTGCTTTATCAAATAATTGTTTGATTGTTTGGGATACATAATTTACATGTGACAGACACAACAGACAGGTTTATCTTTGTAACTTTTTGGTGCAATATTCAAATTCAAAGATAGGACCAGATCTTAGGACCAGATAAAACACAGAAGCACAGGTCTGGGCATGTGCGTACATGCATGAGAAATGGGTCAAAAAGTTCACCTCTGCAACCTTCTGATATTGGGTTGCTGCATACGAGACCAACTGCTTAGCATGTTAGAGCTAATGGCAGCTAAACTGTGACCCATTCTTCACTGCTCAGTCTTTTATATAATTGTATCTTGGAAAAATGAATAAAGTGTTCTGAACTACATGATGGCATCAGCTTAGCAATGTCTATGGCCAGCTTGTATAACAGTTCAAGGGTGTCAAATAGTCACTTCCTCTGAGTTGTAGAGCAACCTGAATTCAATGTAACTTAAGCAGCTGTAGCAACTGATGGGCATTTTTCTAACAAGAACTCAGTGATTTTTGTATATCTTCTAGTTTGTTTTATTTCCACCTTGCTCATTCTAATTACACAGCTTAGCTTTTCAAAACGACAATAGAGATGGTGACAACTCTCAGATGCAGCAAAAATGTTTGGGTTACTCAATATAAATATGCCTTTCAAGAATCTTATCACTGTAAGTTATTAGACAGTCTTTTAAAGAGTAAAGCTTGCAGAAATATGTAATAAACTCAAAATGCAAGCATTAATATTCAGCAGTTAATTTCACTACAGTAGCTTTTACCCTTTAGAACATTGGTACTTGCAAGGCTGCTCAAACAGGTAAACGAATGGCCAGATTACATAAAATCTTCACTTTAGAAAAGGTTATTGTACTAAATAGTTCATTAATAAATACTCATCAGTATTGCCATTAGAATTCCTTTGTGGCATAGTACTGAAAATACTTGAACACTTTATCTTCTAAAATGTACATGTACGGTTTGTACACATACTAGTTTGAGCTCACAACACCCAAATTTGTGTATTCTAATCAGTTAGATACAAAACTACATGACTTGCAATGATGATGACTCTTAACAGTAGAAATAGGGTTTTTTTAAAAATTTCATAAGACCTGCATTGATTATTATTGTAATATTTGTACAAGATTTTAAAAAAAATTCAGACAATTTAAACCAGAGATATTAGTAGTAATAGTAGTATACATAAATGTATATTTCATGGCCAATACAGGAATTCATTAAATGAATTAATAGCGAACTAAATGAATTTCGATAACCAATAATCATGTAGGGGTTTTTTTAATCAATTAGATTTGGTCTTCCTGTTCTAAGAATGTCTTTGTAAACACACAGAAAAAGACCTCTCAAACTGATGTATTTATTAAGTTTGTTTTCAATTGGATGGCTTAAAAATAACCACTTTGAAATCCAATATAAAATGCATATGAATGACCTTTGCAGAATTTATAATATCAGTGTCAGTACTACTAAATTAACATTATGAAATCAAAATACAGGTCTTCAGTTCCTAAATGGCATTTTGTTAAACTGTACACCATGGTCCACTAACAGGAAAAAAAGGAAACAGTTGCCAAAAATATGGCCTCTCCTATACACGCAACAAAGAAAGAGAAGGGTTTAGAATATGTTTTTTATCTTTTTGCTGCCCAAAGTCTGTCAAGCCATTAGCTTGATAGCAAGAGATTCTTGACATTCTTCAATTGCTACTGTGCAAACAGAATGCTGAAGGCCATCACTATACAACACACAGCTACGTATGGACTCTTCCGTTCACCTGGTGGAAAGAAGTAAAGTGAATTACTGACTAGTTATCACTACGAGAGCAGGCAGACATTATATCTAGCTTACTATAATATGTTGATATATAATGTATATTAATTACAATTCTGTGTGGAAAAATAGAAGATTATATTCAATAGTTACTGCTGAAAGTATTGCAAAAATGTGAATGCAGCTATTTTAGGATATTTGAGAAAAAGTACAAGAAAGGATGAAGGAGGAGAAAATTAAAAGTGAAAGATAGAGGCAGACTGGCTTTTGAATTCAAGGACCACTGGCAAAATAAAGCCATTTACAGTTTCCAAAACCTCTGCCTAGCTCTATCCCAGCACAATTTAGATTAAAGCAGCTCCCGACCTGCTCTATATCAATTGAGATGTGGCTCAGCAGTCCTTGGCCATGCTCCCTCTCATCACCCCTCCACACCAGCGTTTCTCAACCTGTGGTTCAAGATTAGGGATGTAAAAGTTCCATTTAATCAGTTAACAGTTAACCTATTAAATGGGATCCCAGGAAAGGGACTGCTGCAGCACAGTCTATGACAAGCTGATGCCAGCTAACTGATTACCTGTTCACATCCCCAGTTGGGACCCCAAACTGGGTCATCAGAATGTGTCAGAGGATCATGTGGCTGATCTTGTCCCACAAGTCTGGCTTGGCTCACTCGCCTGCTACCTCTTGTATTCCAGAGCCACTCAGATTTGGCCCAGTTGTCGTGATGCCAGGAGTTTGGGTAGCCCAAATTTGAGCGAGTGGCACTGCAATCCTGTAAGCCAGGTCACAACTCCACTTTGACAAATTTGGTCCAGTCAGGGGATGGGACCAAAACTGACCGGTGCTCAGCCCAGAAAATTGGCTGTGGGGTGAATGCCGGGCAGGTTCTAACTGAAACCATTCCCAGGGCATGCTGTAACTAGGGATGTTAGTGGCTAGCTAGATAACAGTTTAACCCATGAGCTATTGTTTATTGGTTAATGGTCCTGGTTAATTGCAACAATCCTCTCTCCCTATACGTGCTCTGCATTTAAACTCATACTGGCAGGCTAGCTCAGTTCCAGCTGGACAGTCCGAGTTTTAAACAAAGAGCATGCAGTAGAGCCGTCTGCCACCCCTTGCTATTGCCTCTGATACAGCCCCTGTTCACAGAAAGCCCTGTGGCTAGTTTCATTGCCAAGGAGAAAAAAAAACCCCACTTACCAATCCTGGCACATTTCCAGAATATGCCCAATAATCTGTACAGATACATAAAAAGTTGTTAAAGTCCTACATTTAATATAATTTAAAAATAATTTAAATGACTTTTGGTGCATGATTTACTATTCAACCTTTTCACTTCTGATCAAATTAAACATTTGAACTCATCCTTTTCTTGCCCTCCAAAAACAAAACATAAATGGCAGTCATTGCCAAGAAACTACCATGGCAGTAGTGGTGCTCTGGCAACCTCTTGGATAAAACTTGTACAGTATTTGACAGATGCCCATCTCTGAACTTACTTTATATCTATTTTTTTCACTATTTATGTTCTTTTACTCTTCATTCACCTCATCTTAGGCAATAAAAGGAGAGAAAGTATCTTTGAGGCAACAACGCTACAATTTCTGTGTTGCAAATACAAGAGAGAACAGCTTATATTTAAACAAATCCATTTTCATTGGAACTTAATTGCTCACGGAAGCATTACTATTCTAAAGTTTCCAAAAACTTACTTGAAAATCTAGAAATAAGCCAAATTTTACCTGGACAGGGTTCCTTTAACTTAAACCTTTTTCAGGCTTTTTCTTTACCAAACGGTGATTTAACAATATGGCCAGAGGCACGTTCAGAAAAGTGGCAAACTATGGGCAACACACAATGTAAAAGCTTTGGCACCTTGAAACTGATGACTTGATAGGAAGAACACACTGTAGTCAGTTGAAATGCTAGTTATTTGGTATTAGTTTACAAAAGAAAACAAGTTGCATCATTTTTAAAGGCTTCAAACTCCTGAAGTTGGTGATAAATGTAATTTTTTCCTTCCCATCATCTCAAAATGATATCAGGAAGACCACTGTACAGGAAGGATATAGCAACATGGGAGCACTCAAGATACTTTTAAGTAAGAAAAGGTTTTCAAAGGTTCATTCTGCTGCAACAGCTAGGTATTTACTTTATTTATTACTATACTACTAATATCACTAGAATTAATTTTACCCAATATGTCTAGATATTTCCAACTAAGCATGGAATAGCCTAGCACAAAGGGACAGGGGTTATACAATATGTGAGTTCTTTGTAGGTAATCTTACCGTCAGGAAATTATGTGTTGGCTTGGAAGCAATGAAATTTCATTTTCTAATACAAAGTATTCAACAAAAATAAAATGGCACTTCCTATGTAAAAATAAACCTACAGATCAAGAGCTTAAGTTGTCCACCATGATAGTACCCTTTGAAAACATTTCTGATGTATAAAGACAGTTCTATTGTACTGGGAGACATATGCTTCAAGAGTAAACATAATAGGTCCAGATTAAAGGAAGTATTATGTGCCAAAACAGCACTAGAATTTTAATCAGTAAAATAAATATAATGTCTTACTGTGTACACCTCATTGACTATTGTCTTATCCACCATTAACAAAAATTGATATAAAAAATAAAATTTCAGTAAATCTTCATGTCTTCCCATCTTTATTAATGTCAAGAAAAATGCCTGATATGTCAATGATAATGATATGATTTTCTTGTGTAAGGACAGATGAATGTTTTCATACTAGTTTTCCAAATGGAAAAGGCTCAGGTGTCATCTTACATAGATATTTAAGTACACATTCAAAAAAAACCCGTGTGATAAGAGCTATTCTAGCCACAACACTTCATTTCAGAGTAAATCATTCTTAAGGATTTTATAAATACAATACTTTAAGTATAGCAAAGAATTATAAAAAAATCAGCCTGTTCTGAAATATGTACGTAGAAACAGCAGGATAATGAATAGTTATTGTTCTCAATGGCTTCCTGATCAAATCGGAGGTATTTTCAAGCAAAAAAGATGATTATTTTAAATAAAAGCCCTGAAAACTCAAAAACGGATCTGAATGTCAGGCTCTTCTTTTGCTGGCACAAACAAAATTGATTAATGAATTGCACATGTATAAATGAGGCAGAATTTGGCCCAACAACTGGGACCTCATCTACCATTGCGTTGAGAAGCAACCAGGAACAGAACCCAGCTCACTTTCCCCCAAAAGTCAGCCCAGCAGTATTAATAAATACCAATATAAATATTGATTTGATGTAGGGTACACAGAGAAAACTTGTTGAATTTGCTTAGTGCCCTTTTCAAACTGTCATTTTCCAGACAGAACCAAACTTTAAGAAGTAAAGTAGATAATGCCATAGTGGGACAACAATAGCAAAATCCAGTTGCATGTAGGAACAGGAAGTTCCTTAATTTAGAAAAAATTTAGGCAGCATGATGAGAGACTGCTATAGTGATAATGAGTCTTTGTTTTGATATTGAAAATTATTTGAAAATTCATTTTAATCCGAATTCCTAGTTAAATGTTTAATTATACGTATAGACTATTGATAATCTCTGGAATTTTCCTTCATATTTGTATTCTAAAAGACTCGATAGAAATATAATCCTCACCTCTTTCTTTCCATCTCCATCTTAAAAACCACACATATATAGTACATACACATCGATGAAATAACTCGAAGTAGAAAAATTTGTACATGATCAAGTAAGTCATATTCTATATCTAATTTCTGGGAGTTCAAATTAATAAGTACATGTTCAGGCAGAGAGTTATAAAACTACAGAATAGCTCTAAAGGGAATATTTACAATGGCTTGGGCTTGTTATATATATAAAAATCTTGTAAATGCCATCTCATCCTCTTCATTTTATGAGATGTCCTTTATGTCAGCAGCAGTTTTAATTTTAAAATGAGAAAATTCTGTAAGGAAGAACAAACTACATCACTATTGACATGTTCTGAAGTATGTAAAGATGATGCAAAATATTATCAAAATCCCAATTTATCTTAAACCACTTGAAAATACAAACCATATACATGGCTAGTTACTATCTCCGTTTCTGACGTGCATGCACAATGTGTCCGCTGCCTCGGAGAGGCACGTTTCTCAAAAATGTCCGCATTGTGCAAAATTGAAATCGAGGGTGCAATGAGCCAGAGATCTGCGCCTCAAGCTAATGTTATTCGAAAACTCACTGAGACCTGCATCAGACCTGGGTCAACAGCCCAGTGAACACAAACATGGAAGCAAAACAGAACAATGTTGCTTAACGGAGATAAGCAACCTATCGTTTTTTTAAAAAGCAGTTAGACACATAAACATACCCAGTTTTATTTTTGTCCAGTAAGCTGGGAGCCAAGGATCGGATATAAGCACAGGTACATATGAGCAGCAAGATTACTGTCAGTAGACTCTGAAAGTTGAAGATTGCAGACTAAAAAAGAAAGTGAGAAAAACAATGACACCCTTTCATTACAAGCCATTATAAATCATCTTTTTCTCTCAAACTCAACAGTGGCAGCGTTCATAACATTTCTTAGGCTGCTAGTTGTATAGTAAATATTGCAGAAATAAGGCATAGTATTTTAATAATTAAGATACAGGGATGTAAATATCTGACAGTTGGTCTGCTTTTTAATTAACTGCCTATAGGGCATAACAACTTGGAATGATTCTTCGGAATCTGTTGTCGCTGACAAATATTAAACATTTACTATAGATAAAAAAATAAATGAAATATAAAATTACTAATCTTGTTAGTCTGTCTTACATTGATAAAATACTGCAAATTCATTTTGTGCACTTAATATAGTGTCCAGACAATATACTGAAAAATTATCTATTTGCAAACCAGGCTGATTACTGTACCATTGCTGGCATAAGAAATATGAAACTGCAGATGATATGGAGGGCGAGCAAACTATATTTCCATAAGCCAGTACATTTTCTATACTGATGCTAATTTACTTTAAGTGCCAAGCCACTATGTTTGAATTAATAAGACACTAGCAACCCTATGTTGTATTTTTTTTTCTTTTAATGGGCTCATAGGAAGTTACATTTTCTAAAAAGGCATTTGTTAGCCTCTTGATGTGATTCATAGATCAGATTAAAATTATTTAACTTTTTACAATGTGGAAATATTTCAGCTATTTGAGACTCTAGTTTTATTGCTTCCTAAAACTGCTCCACTAGTATCTGGATTAATTCAATAGCTACACTAATATACTTCCCACAGTTATCTTCAGACAACTACTTACTGCTAATTCCTCTGCTCTCAGTTCTTATTTATTCTCAACCCCAGAAAGGGCAAAACAAGTAGAGGAACTAAGTTTTTCCTTGCTTTCTGGGATTCCCGGTTCCTGAAAAATTGCTGTCCGAATACTTGTTTTTACTCCTGTTACACTCACAACACCTCATTATAAAAGACTAGTTAATACTGTATCTGTAAGTACCCAACATGTATAGTGTACCTTCATGTTGCATAATCAATCTTTTAGCAGAGAGTTAAATGGGATTCATTAAGATCTAGTGAAGGCTACTATTTAAACGACCAGATGGGTCACCGTTTAACTGTCAGGGCACTTTATTTCCACTTCTACAAGCACCCTGGGGTAATTCTGTGTCAAAAACTGTTCATAATAACTTAAAATTCTGCAACATTTTGCATCTCCTATTTGTCAAAATAATAAAATTACACAACGCGGCTTTCAATTACTTTGGAATATTTTTTTCAAAATAACTGTTGTCAAGAATATAAACAAAAAGTTTCAGGAAATGATTTTTGAAAATAGATTCCTTGCTCGGCACATCAACAACAGAACTTTTGAGTAACAATTCATTTAAATTACAATACAGAAATGTATTTCCTGCCCCACTCATCAGTGCAAAGGCTTGGGGAATTTGGGGGTAAAGGAAGAGTTGAGGGAGAATGAATTAATTACTAGGCAGGAGCCTCGGAGTGAACTTGGAGGGTTGCTGGGAATGGATGGCAGAAGTATGGAACAGTTTCTTTGGCAGTGGAGGGATTGTTAAGGAGTTAGGAAGCCTCCCAGTATAAATTCTTGTTGACTCCAGACTCTCCCAATTGAGTCCAGTACACATGCTCTGTCCCCATGTGTCTTTGCATCCCTGCTCCCATTCAGTCCCCATCTTCCGCCCACTAGTCCATCCGAATACCAGTCTACGTGACTCCCAGCAACTCCACCTGCTCTATTCTGTCTGCCCCTCCCCCATATCCCATGCTTCCTCCCCTGGTCACAAGGGAGGGTGCTGTAAAGGTGACAGCTTCTTCCCCTCTCTCTACATGGCTGGCTGCTCCCACCCCAAGCTAGTGGCCCTCTCCTGTGATGCCAGAGTAGCCCCTCATGGGCAAAAGTTGTAAACATAGTTCCTTCTCAACAGAATATATTCTTCTGCAAGAAAGAAAAAACTATGGGGGACATGAACTTTGTGTGTGCAAAATTCACCCAGGAGTAAAAGGCTGGGGATAAAAAGGCTATTAGCCAGGGGATAAAATGGTGTCCTTGGCCTCTGTTTGACAGAGGCTGGAGAGGGATGGCAGGAGACAAAGCGCTTGATCATTGTCTTCGGTCCACCCCCTCTGGGGCACCTGGTGCTGGCCACTGTCGGCAGACAGGATACTGGGCTAGATGGACCTTTGGTCTGACCCGGTACGGCCGTTCTTATGTTCTTATGTTCTTATGAGTATACAGACACATTCTCTACTGCAGCTCAAGTCTCATCTCCACCAGGCTAAGTGAGAAAGATCAAGAATCAAACCCTTCTGAACTAAAAAATGAACAAAACTGTTCATATCACATAATAGTGACTTAACTAGAGAGTAAGGAAGGGGTGTTTTATTGTAATGAAATGATTCAAAATGTAATCAATAATCTATGATAATTTGTTGATACCTGAAATCTCATTGGTAGATAGTCATTTGAAAGGATCTATGTATACAAGTGACAAAAGGAAAAACTGGTAACACTCCCAATGAATTGGAAGTCCAGACTGAAATTTATGAGGATAAACATCTTAAAAATGTAGAGTAGAAGAAATCTTTCCTGATAATTTTTTTTATTAAATTCTGACACTTAACATTTTTGCAATTCATCATTTCCCCACAATCATGATAAACTTTTAGTCTTACAACAGACTGTTACTCATAAGGCTACCACAAATGTACACCAAGGCTAATTGCAAGAGCACCAGGACCTGGATTCAGCAGAAAGCAAAAATCTGAAAGCCAAGGCAGAGAGTTTGCACTCCTGTGAACAGAATCATGTGAGGTTACCTGTGATTCTCCACAGCTTTTTAGGCCAAGCTAGGTGCATCCTCAGCTATGTATTAATCATATTTAGGGGACCGATACAAGGAACAGGGTGAATGAGAAGGAGCTATATCAGCAGAGTGGTCCAGTTGATGCTCTATGACAACAGTTACCAATCCATCATTCATAACTGAATGGTAGATCCTGGAGCTTCTGCCAGTCCATTATAATGCATAATTAGGTTGCCTCTGCTTGGCCCCGTACTGCTCCTGAAAGTAGCTGGCTGGCTAAGTGCAGGCAGTCTCTGAAGCCCGGGGGCGGGGGAGTAGAATAAGGATGTTAAGTATTGGTTATTTCCAGCTGATCCCGGGCTTAGTGAAACAGCAGAGCCGCATGGAGCCCGGGGTCAGCTGGGACGTTCCCAGCTGACCCCAGGCTCTGCGGCGCTGCCCCTCTAAATGCCGCTGCGTTCATATTGCTGTCTTTATCTAAACACCACAACTAGCCCTGAGGGATACTGGGGCATATCAAAGCCCCAAAGCATCATCTGCCTCATCTGAACTAGAAAAAGCAGACTTACTACAACACAGAAAATATGTTACAAACAGTCCTATCACCATTTTTAGAAATACAGGGCCTGTGCCTGGAGTAAGAAAGTTGTGGGAAAACAGCCAGTGGGGAAGAATTGCTCTTCCCATCCATTTAATAATTTAATATATTTAAATCAAGAGGCTTTGGTTTCTAGTGAAAACTTTCACAGAAAATTGAAAAAGTGAATTCCAATGGGTCAAAAAGTATGCACAGCATCTGCCAATCTGACTATAATCAAGTACATTAGTCCCACACTTTCATGAGTACTGAATCAACATTTTGCAGCTATTTGTTGGCTCTTTCGCCGACAAAATATTTCCACTCCTACTGAGTGGTGCTAGCTTCGTTGGCAGGAGAGCACCTCTGCAGACAAAGTGGCGTTCATACCAGCACTTCTTGTAGGCAATACTTTTGTCTTTCAAGAGGAGTATTATTTTAACACCTTTGAGCAACCAGTTTTGTCTTTCAACTGCCAATGTAGACGTAGCCTAAGGAAGGGTGTTCATCAACTCAGAGGATATGGTTCCCAACAGATAACACTATCTTCTCTAATTTGCTTATTATTGTACCTCTGGTGAAGCTGAAACAATTGCCTCCTAGATCTCCCCAGATACAAAAGTCTAATTTCCTTCACTTTTATAATGTAGTTGTGCATTATCAATACAAAATTCTGTGGCATATAAAAAGCTGAAAACTGTGATGGAGATACTAAGTTCAGGTTTTTACACTAGCAAAATAAATAACACAGGGGGAACTTTATAGATGGAGTTATACAATTTAATATTTAATGAAAATCTAATTTTTAGGAAGTTGATGGAAAATGCAATAGAAAATGCTGTAGAATCTAAGGATCTTATTGCAGAATTTATATTCACACTAGGTTAATACAGAAGACCAAGGCCTTAACAATAAGACAAATTCTTTTGCTTTACCTTGATGTGAATGCTTTACCATCATAAGCAGCACCCTAATGGGTACAATAAATATATTATTTCAACAAAAAGTGCAATGTCCACTCTTCAGAAGTAGGAGTGAAATCTGGCCCTACTGATGTTAATGGAAGTTGTGTAATTGACTTTAATGGGGTCAGGCTTTTACCTTATGAGTTAAGGGGTCAGTCTCCCAGGTCGGTCTTGTGTCAAAGAGAGGCCATTGCAGTGCCATCAAGCAAATTTGTCCAAAAATTATGATTTTCCAAATTACCAATGATTTGTTAACAAGACCTAATGGACTGTTGCATAGAAATCTCGTAAGACAGCATTTTTGTAATAAAAAGACATTAAAAGTTAAAACTTGGATTTAAATGACAACGGGTATACAGAGAAACTTGTACTTGTTGGATCGCTTGTATACCAGCTTTTACATTATATTTTACCTTTAGAAAAAATAGAGGGAAAGGATGATAGTGATCATTTAAACAAAACAGATAAATCCCAATTTCTGGCTGAGGAATTACACCTTATACTGTATATTTTTCCTGGTCCATGTTAGATAGCTAATCAAACAACAATAGCTGTTAAAATGTACCCACATGATCCTGAAAATCCACATTAAAATGTGTATGACTCAGAAATACAATTCAAAGTCCCAAACATATACAAAGGTGAAATCAACCCACATAATTTTTTAAACAAACAGTACTTTTGTTAAATGGCTAAAAAGAATGGACATTATTCAGAGCTGTCCTTTGGGCAGGGAAAATAAAAGTAGTCAGATTTAAAAATAACACTAATTTTGAAATGTGTTACTCCTAAAACTCTAATGGGAAATGAATATACAGAAACTATTCCCATGACGAGAATAAAAAAAACTATTAAAATCACTGCTAGAAATAATGAATAAATGTGCACAGAATTCTACATTTCTCTAATTTACTCTGAAATAAATGTTGAAGGAGATTCTTTCTCCTTTCATATATAGCAGCTATTTCACAAAGATAAATAGCAAATGTTATATGTACATACACACATTTATGTGTGCACTAAATTACTCAAATATTAATCATATAAGGGAAATTCAATTTAACTGATTTCAACTTGATTTTTTTCTCTACCTGAGCTCCTGCAAAATTACACGAGCCAGGTCCACTTTTACATACTAATGTATTGTTAGAGGTCATGTTACAGCTGTGCAACAGAGTCTCCAGCAGGATTATGGACCCAACATATATTATAGGGATGTTAAATATCAGGTATTTGTGAAAACCTGTAACTACAGGAGGAGGGTAGGCGGGAGCTGATACTTGCTGCCTCCTACCCCCGGCTGCCTCTGATAAGAGAGAGGCATCTATCAGAGGCAGCAGGGAGGGGAGAAGGGTGGCAGGTGGTTCTGTGGAGCCAATACATGCAGGGAGCCCCCCCAGTGGTCATTTTGCAGTACAACTGTCCCTCCTATCAGCCCCCTCCCTTTCCGTATTATGGAAAACAATCCCATCCCAGGTATATCCCATTTTCCTGGCAGAACCAAACCTGGACTTTGCTTTAAGTGAGGATAAGAGAAAGCTGCATACCAAATTTGGTCACCCTAGCTCTTACTGTTTAGGAAGAGTTCTTGAACAAATGGACTTGCAGATGGACCGATGGACAGACCAACAGATGCACAAACTCTCTAATATAGATAGCAAGCATGGAAACAACTCATATGCTTACTGGCCAACTAAGAGGAAATCTCTATTGGAATCATAACTCTTATTTTAAATCAATAGGAATCCATAAAACTTGTATTTGATTGTAAAATACTTCAGATTGGACTAAAAATATAGGTGATTAATGAGATTCTTAAAATCAGGAATCTGGAATACTATGCTTCAATTCAATTCTTTACCATCATGTTTATTTACTCACACATCAATACTGGGCACTCTCATATATCTTTCTTCTGGTACCAAGAATTAGTAGATATATAACATTTGTAAACAGTTAAAAAAATCAGTAAATAAAGCTTAACACCTCACTAAGTTGTTAAAAAGCATTTTTATTTTTTCATGTCTACATTCAATCAATCTAATATTCTGATACCAGACATCATAGTAAAAAGAAAAATAGACACATCTTTGGTACTACTCTGCATTATTATATAGCAAATACAATTTATTCTAATGTTTCCATTATTTGTTCTCCAAAAATGTGAATTATTCCCATGACTTGAAGAGGCTGGAATTGAATATGATGTTCTGAGTAATAATGGACTAATAGCATTGATTGGATACAGTCATTAGAGCAGGTGCTGTTCAGTTTTTGCCATATAGCTCTTCCGATACACACAAATCTTGATGTGAAATTCCTTAACTGTGTCTGTCTGGGGAATCTCATAAAATGAAACTGTTCTGTTGGAATATGAGCAGAAAGAAATTCTTTTTGGGAAAAGAAAGTAGTATTACTCCATGATGAATAATCTTGTCTTCCCTTTCTCTTGCAGCTCAATTGGGTAATTCAAGTTGTTATTTCTTTGTATTACTGTTGTTTTTAAAAAGGGACAGATTCTTGGATCCATGTCTCTCAATAATATAGGGTAGATTTTTTGTGGGCAACCCATGAAGGCTCATTACACACACACACACACACACACACACACACACACACACACACACACAACTTGTTAGTCTCTAAGACTACAGTGTGCACCAAGTCTCACAATCAAAGTCTCACATACCTTGTGTAAAACTCCTTGATTTTTAAACCAAACTTGTGGTGAAGAATTCTGTGGTAAAGTAGATATTTTGCAGCAGCTCAATGTAAATTTTTAAAATGTGAGATATTTACTGAATATTGAAAATGAGTAAGTTCAGTATTTCTATGAAAACAAGGTATACACAATTCCTTGGACTTGATCCTGCCTGTATCCCCATCTGATCTGAATTGCACCATCATCACAAAATAAGGATGTTAAAGAGCAGTTATTTGCTTATCGTATGGTCAATACAATTTGTATCAACTACACGTTTAGTCAAGAATGGGAGCCACTTTGCAGAGCTGCAGCGTGGGTGGCTCGCAGATCCAGTGCGAGCTGGAACTGAGCAGTCCCAGCTCACGCTGGCTCTGGGACTGCTGCACCTCTGCATTTTAAATGTAGTAGTAAGAGCAGCTGGACTCTTACTACATTTAAAATGCAAAGCAGTCCCAAACTGGTGCAAGCTGGGACTGCTCGGTCTCAGCTTGCGCGGGGTCCAGCAGCCTGTTTGCGGTAGCCCAGACTGGCCACGGACAAGGGCTGCTGCCAGAGCAGCCTGGGCCACCATGGGCAGAGGCTACTTCATGGCAGCCTCCCCTATCTCCCTCCCTCTTTTCCCCACCTCTGATAGAGGCAGGGGCAGGCGACACTGCGGAGACAGTTCTGGGGGGAACTGGCTCCCTCCAGCCCCTGTTTCTCCCAGCCTTGCTGCCTCTCATACAGAGGCAGCAAGGGCAGGGGGAAAAGTGAGTACAGTAATTCCTCGCTTAACATGTGCCCGCTTAACACGTTTTTGCGATAGCACGATTTTTTTTTTTAGGGAACATTTTTCAAACAACACGACCGTCCCCGCAATAACACGATTTCCCCAACCGGCCGGCTGGTCGCTGGCAGCTGCGCAGGGCTTCCCCTGCCTCCTTGCAGAGCGGCGGAGGTTCGCTGCTCACTGCGCTGTTCCCCGGCGACCCCTCCTCGCCGGACGCAAGGAAGCAGGGGGAGCCCGGCGCAGCTACTGGCCAGCTGGGGAAATCCAGCCGCCAGCTGCAAGCGGGGGACGGAGGAGAGGGAGCGAGGCATCCGGCCAGAGGGGGTCGCTGGGGAACGGCGTGGCGAGTGGCGAACTTCCGCCGCTTTGCAAGGAGGCAGGGGGAGCCCTGCGCAGCTGCCAGTGACCGGCCAGCTGGGGAAACCCAGCTGCAAGCCCCCTCTCCTGTCCTCCCCTTTCCTTCCCCAGAGCCAAGCACCTCCCCTCCGTGCTATAACCCAGTCCCCTTTGTCCCCCAACCTTATGTCCCGGTCCCAGCTGCTAACAAGTGCAGGCTGGAGCTGCAAGCGCAAATGCAACCCCCACCTTTTCCATTATTTTAAATGGGAAAATTGACCCCACATAACACGTTTTCACTTAGCACGATCATTTTCTGAAACGTATCTACCGTGTTAAATGAGGAATTACTGTAGTCAACTACCCAACTTGATTACTCACTTATATCCCTATCACAAAACAGATTCAACATCTGGTTAGGGAGTTCCCTCGAATAAGGGAACACCTATACGCAGCTGGGGACCTGGCCAGACTGTGCTGTACTTTGATAATTCTTGGACTAGCCCTGTGTAAGCACCCTGTGTAATTTAGAGCAGGCTTGAGGATCCTCTAAAACAGGCTGAGGGCCAGAAGGGCAACTAGCAGCCTTGGGGATCAGGGAAACACAAAGGTGGCTCAAAGTATTTGCATTACCCTGTTCCCAAAAGCACCAAGGATCAGTCTGCCATAGCTGGGAAACTGGAGCCTGATGTTATTCTGATATCTCACTGATTATATACTATATCCAAATGCAGAGGTTTCCCGTTCACAAGTTTTTTTTATTAACAATATATGGTTGCAACACAGAAGTACCAGGTGGGCAAAATACTCCAGCCCCCACCAATTACCAGTTAACTGAAGCCTTTCCTGTTAAGAGTGATGGTTACCAATTAATCTTTCACGTTCTTAGTTTGAGGCCCAAGATTCCCACATCAGCAACCTAAGTCAACAGACAATCCATGCCTACATTCACCACTGCATTCAATAACCACGATCAATCACATTAACGGGCTGGTTCAGTTAAAACACTAAATAATTAAGATTGGCATTTAAAAGACAATTATTTATTGACTGTAAAGTCATATTATCATACTGAGATTGATGGGAGAGTTCATAATTCACACAACTGCTGTTTTAAGCTACCTGCAGTTTCAGGAAGATAACAATTAAGTTTACCCTCAAATCATATCTGGAATGTTTTTCCCTCTCTCACAATCAGAAAAGTTAAAAACTTAATTTCTGGCTGTTACTGACATCTTAGTTTCTGGGCTGTACAGTTTTGTAGCAAAATTTGATAGAATTGTACAATTTAAGTGATCGTGACTAGGAATGTTGAGAGGCAGGTATTTAATCAAATAGTCAATAGAATTTTTATTGACTACTCAATTAGGTGATAGGCAGCCCGGCTCAATCCCAGCTCGCACTGGGTGAAGGACCAAACCTAACTTTGGCTCTGCAACTTAAAAGGCAATAGGAGCTGGGGGGCTTAGGCAAGTAAATACACTCCTGAACCCTTAATGTATATATCATATACAGCTCTCCACACACGTAAGCAGTAGGGAAAGGCTGCACAGGGCAAAAGCTCCAGGACCTTCCCGATTTAGAAGTCTTTTACTGCAACAGCAAAATACTCCCAACATTTGGGAGACAATGCTTGTCACACTATCATTAAATATGGCCCACCCCAGGCCACTGCGAATAGAGACTGCTCCGGCACCAGCCCCTCTTCATGGCAGCCAGAGCTGGCTGTAGATGGGGGATGCTGTCTGAGCAGACCCTGCCCGCGGCTAGCCCTGGCTGCCATGAACAGGGGTTGCTTGGTGGCAACAGCCCCTGCCGGGGGGGAGGGGGAAGGTGGTGTCCAGCACTTTACAGCAGCATCCCCTAACCCCCCGCTGCCTCTGAGAGAGGCAGCAGGGGCAGGCTCCACCCAGGAGATGGTACTTTATTGGTTCCCCTCAGCAGCAGCGCCTGCTACCCACCCTTGCTGCCTCTTTCTGAAAAAGGCAGGGGGGGGAGGGACGGAGCAACTAGCTGACTAGTCGCTTACATCCCTACCCTGCTCTATGCAGAACATGTTCTTACTTGGACTTCTACTGCTTTTACAGAAAAAATAATCTCTAGATTCCAGTTTTCTTTCTCATTTTGCACTTAAGAGCCAAAATTTAATAAATTAAATGACCCTTTGATCAACATGGTTACCTTAGTTTATGTTTTAGGGCAGAGTTTTCAATTTTTTCCCCTTCTATTATCTTACATCCTCAAATCCATTAAAGTGCCATTGGATGTCATAAAGGTGCAAAAGAGCTATAGCTCTCTCAAGCTGCTGCTGAAAAAGGAAAACTTCACTTATGCTCATCCTCCAAACTGTATTTTCAGAGACCATTCAACAGGTCAGGCAACAACTGCTTTGGTCTGACACACCCTGTGCTAGAACAAGGCACAGCCATCATAAAGATCGTGCAAAGAATGCTTACACAAGCAACTATAGACTGAACCTCTCTATTCTGGCATCCCCGGAACCTGACTAGAGCCAAACCAGAGAATTTGCAGAACCGCAGGAAGTAAATATTGTGTAGCAGCATTACCAACACTTCCACTGATTACTGGGCTCTTAGGTTATGTCTACACTGCATTCCTCTTTCGAGAGAGGAATGCAAATGCAGCTGAGCGAAATTGCAAATGAAGCGTGGATTTGAATTCCCCATGCTTCATTTGCATAATCATGTCCAGCTGCTTTTTCGAAATACCCTATTTCCAAAAAACCCCACACTGTCTAGACGTGGTTATTTGGAAAGGAAAACCTTCTTTCGAAATTACCATTAAATGTCATTTTAAGGAATATATATTATGCATTGTTTTCTTAATACCCACATTATTTTCAAGAAAAAGCAACTACTAGTGTGTTATCAAGAATCTAATTAGCAGCTGACAAACAGAAAATATAATTTAAGCATATTTATCCCTTTAAAAAAGAAACGAAGGCAAGATATACGTGCTGAAGACCGCAGGGGTCAGAGTTAAGGCTATGGGGTATAACCCAATACTCAGATATACATCACGTGCTAGCGAGAGGTTTATCCCGCTCTTCCCCTGTCTGGGTCGCTGAATGACGTCACAGGCGCGATGGCGTCACTCAGCAAGCCAGGCGTTGGTGACCGAAATGAAGCGTAATGGGGCGGAGGGTTTGCGAGGAGAACTGGATGGGGGGGGGGGCTGAAGAGCAACCACGAGACTGAGTCTCCAGCTTGGTTGCTGGAACGGAGCGGGGGTGGGTGGGGCGAGGAGCGTGGGAGACTCCGGGCAAGCGCCGCAAACCAGCCGCGAGCTCCTTGGGGTCGGAGCCCCTCACAGGCCGGGGGAGAAGAGCAGGAAGGGGAAGGGGCTCAGCACCGCACAACCGGCACCTTCGCGCTTACCATAGCTCCCCGCTTCCAGCCACATCACACTTCCGGGAACGAGGGGGCAGAAGCGGAAGAGGCGTTACTTAGTTTTCTTCTGGTTGGTCGGGGAATTGCCGGCTCGTGACTGACAGGCGTCAGCGGAGTCTCTGCGAGTGCTGATTGGGGGCGGTGGCCAGAGGGCTGGGGGGGCTGCATAACTGTACCGGCGCGCGGTAGCTGGCGGTTTTGATTGGCTGCTGCCACTCACGCTCCCCCGCCCCCACCGTGGGAAGGCGGAAACGGGATCGCACAGTGGGAGCGAGGTACAGTGGGGCTGTGCGGATGCTCTGCCGGCGCCCGGCTATCGGGCGCTCCCACAAGGCGCGGGCCTCCTCTTGCCTGTGTCCTGGCAGTAGAGAAGCAGCCGGCTCACTGCGTCCGCGCTGCCGCCTTGCTGTGGCAGGCGAGGGGGGCGGGAGGGGTCGTGTAACTGAGGCGGGAAAGGGGCAGGGGCCTGCCAAGGGCTATCGGGGTGGGGCAGTGGCCACCTTCCTCTCCACCTGAGATGGGGGGGTCGGGGAAATTTCCGTTGGTGGGAGCAGAAACGGAGGGGAACGTCCGAGGCCTCGCCTTTCTTACACCGTCTCCGCGGGTATAGGAGCAATAGCATGGGGGCAATCCCAGAAGCAGTGCTTGGGTCGCGGGGCAGTGGCTGGGTCTCTCTGGTTCCCTTCCCCTCCGCTCCCCTTCCTCCGTACACTGACCTCTAGTAGGTACCTGTGTAATTTTTCAAGCCCTTCTGGACTTGTCTATTCTGGGAACTTGCATGGGCATAGCTACATCCTTCAGGGGTGTGAAATAGCCACATCCTTGAATAACGTTGCCAGGCCAACCTGATCCGTGGTGTACACAGTGCGAGGTTGATGAAATAATTATTTTGCCATTCGGGAAGGTGGCTTTACTACTACAGCAATGGGAGAACTGTCAACATAAATAGTGTCTACATAGACTGAAACTGAAATGACTATAAAGGCAATGAAGTTTTTAGAAGCTGCTGTATTAGGTTTCTAAATTCTGTGTTAGCTCTCCACCCCGCACTCTCCCTCTTCCCCCCCACACCAGGTCATAGCTAGTGGGTTGGTAGTCCTGCTTACTTCATTGGATCATATGCCTGCTTTTACATTGACCCTATGAGTACCCTTTGTATATATGAATGAAACTTGGCCTCCTTTTGCCGTCTTAGGATAAAAAGTGCTGGATGAAAAATGAATCTCCCCTTTCGATTGTCACTGAGTACCTGTAAATGAAGAGTTCTTGCTGTTGATTTCTGGGCATGTTGTTTTTAAAGTTGGCAAACAAAGATTCATATGCTTCAGAGGGGTAGCTGTGTTAGCCTGTAACAGGAAAAACTTAAACAACAAATAGTCTGGTAGCACTTTAAAGACTAACAAAACATTTAGGTGGTATCATAGATTCATCTGTACAGATAGATGCAGGTCTTTACTGGCAAACGGTATTCCATTTCATTTAACTTCTGTAAACTACCATTTTATGGAATATTTGTCATCTTTTTTTCCTAATCTATAGAAATATATCTCACCACCTCCCATTCACTTAATAAATATATTTTTGTCTTACAGGTAAGGGCCTATCATTGCACATCTTGTTGTCACTTCCCTTCTAAGTGACCAAACTATAGATATGAAATCTAAAAACTGTAATTGGATATTGTGATTAAAACCCCACCTGTCTAGTTGAAATGATAGTGGTAGCTTTAATACATGTGTGTGAGCATTTCTGTTTTAAAGGGCACATCTGATTTTTCCCTTGACTTGTTTCATCACTCAAGATAGAATGGCTTTATAGTAGTCAAGGTAATCTTTAAAGAGTTAGTTGATCCCATTTTGGCACCACGCCATGATACTTAAAACATTTTCCAGTGTTTGTGAGTCCATGCATGGTTACTCCTTGTTGTGTAAAGTGCGTAAAGTTAAATAATTTCATTCTAAGCATCTGTTAGAAATGTGGAACTGCAGTGATGCAGTAATATCTTATTTAGTGAAGTATGATGAATCAAATAAAAAAATACATTGTTTTAAATGAAGCACCCCATCTCAAAAAAAGAACATCTTAATAATTGGTTTGGTTTTGCAGGTAAATTCAGAATGATCCTCACTGTTTACTCCTGGAAGCATATAAGACAGCAGAGTAGACTTAAAAAGAAAAAACCAGCAGATTCATCTGTCAGTCTCCTCAGCTTAGATCTTATTGCAGCTCCTGTGTGCTAATTCACTTCATTATCCTCCTTTCCTTTATGGAAATGCTACCTTGATGGGAGCTTTAAATTTATGTGACACACTTGGTATGGCTAAGTTGGAAATGCTTGAAAAAAGATAATACTTATGTGTCAGGGCTATAACCCCTTTTCTCATACCTAGCTACTAAAAGGCACAAATTAATTGAAACCTTTGTAGTTTTTTAATTGTCCAGTGTGGTGATTTAGGTTGTTGGCTCACTGAAGTCATTACATGCATCAGGGAGCCTGTTAGAGCTATGAAATCCGTAGTGATGCTTTCATCTGACAGCTGATTTTGAAGAAGGTCTATATCTCTACCTCCATAGTCTTTGCAGTAGACAGGATTTAATTTGTGGGATCACCGTGGTAAAATAGATGTAGCATTTGTTATTTTGTGAGCAGTTAACTTTGATCCTCTGAGAAATTTCAGTAAGACAACACTATATGTGTGAATGTAAAATTTCAGTGGAAGAGCATGACTATTATTTTTGCACTAGGGATGTAAGAGACTAGTTGACTGTCCAATAATCAGAAGCTTAGCGGATAGTTGACTAGTGATGTGACTAGTCGCTTCGTCCCCCCCTTGCTGCCTCTATCAGAGAGAGGGAGCAAGAGGGGGAGGAGCAGGAGCTGGTGCTAGGGGGAGCCGGCTTAAAAGCTGGTTCCCCCTAGCACCGTCTCTGTGGTGGGCAGGGGAGATAGTGGCACAACAGGAAATGCTACGAGCAGGGACTAAAGCAGTCTCTGCTTGCGTCACTTCTGCTGCTATTCTACTTTTGAAATTTCAAAAGCAGAAGCCCTGCAGGGAGCATGGGGCCAATGCCTGATAGGGCTCTTGCTAGTGCAAAGGCGCCCTTATATACTAATCGAATAGTCAATGGAAATCCCATCAACTATTCAATTTAGTTAATTAATCTAAATTTAACATCCCTGCTAAGGACTGAATACTGCTGTCACCACTGATCTGTTTTCTGAAAGTTTACTGAATAGCGGAATGTCATTTTCCCACTTCCAAGTTTGCTGGTGTTTAACTTTAAAGGTACCAGTTCAAGAGCAATAGATTTGATTTGGGGACTCTCTTTTTAAGGTTCATACGTCAAGTGTTGGACTTATTGGTGGGGCCATTGTAAAGAGGACAGAAGTCTATATGCATTGCAGAAATTTGTGATGGATACTACTTCTATCACTGGAAAAGAGGAAGAATAATTCCACCCTGCCTGGCAGAGACAAAGGGATATCAGTTGATTTCCTGTGAATGTTGCATGATGAAGTCAGGAAATAACACTACAATAAAGGATACACTTATAAAAACTTACTTCTGTAGCAAATCTGGTCAGTCTTCTGTTTATACCAAATATTTTTGGGCCAGTGAAACAAACACATTGAGCAGCTTTTACATTTAAACATATATGTTGCCCTTACAAGTGTAATTTTTTTTCCAGAGAACAACTTAGCTTTCAGTGGCAATTCGCTATAACCAGTGTTGCAGTGCATTGAAGTGATTTGGAAACTTTTCATCCTCCCTAAACACACAATTTCACTTTTAAGTGACTGCGTGGTATGTAACTTAAGGTTCTATAGGCAAAATAAAATACTGTCTTCAGTTGTAATTGAAAATTGCAGAGGAAATGTAGGTTGTAATTACCTAAACTGGAATTTGACAAGCATATTGGACTTAACCTTTCTGCTCTTGTAGAAAATAGTGCTATGAGATCATTAATTACCCTGGTTGCTGAGGATTTCAATATCAAATTTGAAAACTGGTATCTTGAACAGCACAGTGCCCCTTAGGTTGATGCTATAATATAGATTCAATGCCAGTTTGAAGAGTGCCACTTATGAACTACCAACACCACATCCTTCAGCAGTTTTCCTCAAAGTTTTCCTATCCAAATATTGATTGTATCTAGGGTTATGGTGGAGACATCTGTTGAGAATGCAGTCTTTGATCCAAATACAGGCATAAAAGAAACTAGTTGCCTTTTTTTTTTTTAAAGTGTGACATAAATCAGTTTTAATAAGTAGTGTTTGTCTTCTGTTTTATAATAAATAAGCAACAGAAACTCTTCTGTTAGCTGTATTGTCAAAACCAGCTGAAAGCGAAGGGGTTGTTCAGTGCTCCATTTGAATTGTTTAAGTGATAGAGCATATAAAAGAATTTGCTGTAAAGTGTCTATAGAGAATAAGGCTTTAGGTTGCTGTAAAATGCACACAGAATCCTAAGTAATGTGTCAAGTTGTACATAGGGTGTAAATATCAATTAAAGTTAACTGGTAAAACAATAGAATTGTAATCGTTTAATTGGTTAGTCATGTGTCTGAGATCCGGGCAGCCCACCAAACAGCCCCCCCCACCCCCCATGTGCTGCAGCCAGGGTACTGCAGCCAGCTGGGGTCCTAGCAGCTAATACTTACCGGGTAACCAAGTAGCTTTTTGGCTCTTGGAATATAAAGAATTAACAGGATCTTGAGACGGAGAAGAGTTGTTTCAGATTAATAGTAATTAAAATGAGACTCAAGTGAAAAATACATGGGCTTTTGACATGATACATACATGTGCATTTACTGTAGAAAACAATTGCATATATATAAAAGGGCAGAACAATCATTTACATACTGGGAAAGTAGTGCATCCTGAGATACGGTGTGAAACTCAGTTGATGCAAGTTTTACATGAACATGTCTATAAAGCTGAGAATAAGGGTGTAATTTATGTAAATTGGTCCTTTTTTTAGACCATATCCATCACTAGTTTTTATTGCCTTAAAATAAGTCATGAAATGCATAAAAAGCATTTTTCATGTAATTTGCTGCAATTTCAAATTATAATTATAAATCATTGAATAGAGTATAGGACACAAAATTTATTCTGAGCCAGAAAAAACATGCTACAGGAAGACTCATGAGGACTGTAAGCCTAGTAGTGAGACTATACACTTGATTAGTACCGCTTACTCCAGACTGTCACTGAGATTTATGACCAGGTGCCATGTGTGTAACATTGGTTTATTTTATTTTATTTTTTTGGTGACTGAAACTGCATATTTTGTAAAATGACAAGGTTTATAATATTGTATCGGACCAACTTCTGTTAGTGAAAGAGAGAGGTTTTCAAGCTTACAAAGCTCTTCTTCAAATCTTGGAAATTTAGGGTGACAGCTAAATACAATGTGGAACAGATTGTTTAGTGTAAGTAGTTAACATGTTTGAAGAGACCATTCAAGGTGAAGTGGCATATTTTGTCAAATGACAGATCACGTGGCCTATGACACAAATCAGCACCCACTATTAGTAGCATGGTATTCTGAGTGACATAAATACCTGGTGTAACTTTCTCAGATAGGGATTTGATGAGACTATCATGGATGGATGTGCTAGTGACTGTCAGTGGTAGGCAAGTGGGCACACACGACACCATTCCTTTGTGAGAATTTAATAGTGAGGTCACAACAGTGAAGAACATTCACAGATGGCATCAGTTGTGCTGATGCCTATTATAGGTTTTACTGCAAAAACAAAACTTGGTGTTTTCTACCTCTGTCTGTCAACAAATTTTGAACTCGGGGCTGTTAGAAGAACAAAAATGTGCAATAACATATGACAAGTACATTGGTCTACAATCAGAGAGAGATACAGACAATAACTATGCATTGTAACAGCAGTGCAGCAATGTATATTGCAGTCCTGACTCATGGGCACAATACTATAGGTAAGCATCTATAGGGGCACAGAACTATCAGACATTGTTGCGATGATATGTAGTGGCTATATGAATGTTGCTGTTTGGAGCAACAGGTGTCATATTCCTTACATCCCTGCTTAAGCCTTTTCCAAATAGAAAATGCTATTCACGTATGCCCTAGACTTTCTAGTGTATGTGCACATAGGTTGTAACTAATAATGCTCCTTGGGTTGGATATGCTATTCATCGGTTTGTACAATTTCCAAAGGGATATGTTATACAGTATACATGCTTCCTGTGTACCCCTCATTGTAATTTGGTGGTACCAAGCATAAAGTCTCAAAGGGCTGTTTAGGTGATAAAGATAGGTACCCAGTGAGATTCTAAAAATGTCATAGGTACCTGTGCTATCTTTAGATGTTTAAACACCTTGACAAATCTGCCCTGAAGTTGTCATATGGCTTCAGACTCCATAATTTAAACAAAGCACCTAGATTGATGGACGTTGTTTAACAGAGGATTGTACAAGAGTGATGACTTGCATCTTAAATGAACAACCTTGGCCACTACACATTATTTTATTCAATTGTATCTTCTATTGCACTATATTTCTGTATCCATGATGTGACCCTCATTCTGTCTGGATGCTGACTTGTATCAAACATTTGCTTTCTGTGTCACTTTAATGTGACCAACTCTTCATGATTGTATTTGCATCTCTTCTGTCTGACAGATTCTAAGAAAGACATTAACTAAAACATACTCAATCTATATTTTTGGGTATTGGACCTTATAAGCCTAATCTATCAAACTAGTAAAGGAATTTCAATTTAAATTTCTTGTGGAATTTTCCTGGCGTGTGGGAAACAGAAGCCAGAACTTGCTATTGGCCAATGAAAGTTCTGCATGAGCAAAGGGAACAAGCTTTAGCCGGATTCAGGGACATCCTTCTGGAAAGGTAGGTAACATCAGCCAAGTTTATGCCCAAATTCTATCTTGAGTTGGTATGAATATCTCTGTAAACATGGAGGTTCAATTGACTTCCTCAGTGGCACATTTGGCAAAGAATGGACCATGGTGGTTTTAGTTACCGGGAAAAGGTAGAGGAATAAAATAATGTACATTAATAAGTATTAATTATGCCCTGAACTATGTCCCACTACACAACTATGTGAGAGAGCTTATTTCAAAAACAGACAATAATGGTATCACAAGCTATGTATTTAAACAGCTTCAACATGCTCTTTGAAGCCAGTGTTAGACCATCCCACATAGCAGCATTCTAGAATAAAGAAAATAAAGCAACTTAGCAGAAAGACATTTTTTGAAAACTCCAAATATTCTGTTATTTCTCATGGCAATTTGTTTTTGCCTTGTAGGAAAAAGGTTAATATTATTCTAAAAGGTAGAAAATTTTACCCTAAAAGTTCTGTTTCTGACTCTAACACTGACTTGTGTGACCTTAAATAAGTCATTTAGTCTCTTTGTGCTTATCTCCCCCTCTCGCCCCCATATACATATACTCTGCCAGTGAGAGAGTAGGTTTGTGGAGTACTTTGGGTTCCTTGGAAGAAAGACTCTGTGAGTGCAAAGATTACTAGAATTAAATATTAAAGCTATTACTATGATATACCCCTTTTTGCCTTCTGTTATAAGTGATACACTAACTGGATTATTTATGACAGCAAACTGATGTGACATTCAAAAGAGAATGATTAAAAAGTTACTGTAGTTTGCTAATATAACACAGTAGGTTCTGGTGAACATTAACTCAATATGAAGAGAGAACTTCTGACTTACTCATTTGATAAAAATATGTTATTGTGTAAGTAGAGACCACCACAGTTACTCCCTTCAGACACATCTTCGTAACCTTAACAAAAGATTGTTTAATAAAAGGTACTGAGGGATTGAAAGTTTTGGGAATTATCTCATTGGAATAATACAAACAATCCTACATCTGCTACACAGACTTGTAGATGAGTTTTCAGTCTAGCATTTTGTAAATGGGTATCCTCAAACAGACCAGATGGATAGATCAGAGATTGACTCTCCTCCCCCCAAAACCTCCACAGCTTTAGCTGTAATTGGTTCATTCAACAATCACAAAGGGGAATGAGAACTTGTCTGCATAAGGACAAGAGTTTAGCCAAATCATTTGTATCAGAATTAAAAATTAATGCAAGAGCAAAGTGAGATTGTCTATCTTATCATAAGCCACATTTGTTTTTACAAATAAGGCAAATGTTTATGAAAGGGATTGTTTGTTTATAAGTCTACAAAAGGATCTTACAGGCCACTGTTTTCAACACAGTAGCTGGACAGGAAAGAGGGAATACAGGCCTTTCTATATGCAGTCAGCTGTGTTCAGCTTAAGGACATTTTTCAACAAATCTTTCCTAAGGTTTTTGTATTTGAACAAACTAGAACAGCTTAGAAAGTTGCTAGAAGCAAAGTGTAGCATGTGGATTTATATTAAATTTCACAACATTAAATTTAATCTTGGAATAAAAATAATACAAGGAATATAACTTTACATGCCTGTGGATGCAATGGGGACTGTTTGGGCTGAAGCATTAATTTCAATGGAAGCCATTCATGCACATCAGAGAACAAAACTTGTCCCTGGCCCTTTTCCCCCCTGATATCAATGGCTGTTTTTTTTTTTTTTTCTCTCCTCCTTCCCCCCACCTCCCTACACTGGAGACCTCTAGATAGATGGCAAAGGGAATTCTCAAGTTATGAGATTCAGTTTAGGCAGCTTCTTGAATGCACCTTAGCAAGAACAAGAGATCTTGTTTTCCCTTATCTTTTAGTCAAGGAAATACATTTTTTCATACACAGGTAAAAATATATATTTTTAATTAGGAAATGTGTTTATTAAATCTTGTAACATTTGGGGTTGGTGATACTGAAATCCTTACTATATACAAGAGCATGCATGACTCAGACCTCCAAAATCATTTGATTGAATCATTTGATTCAATTTGATTCAAATCATTATTGATATTTGAACCTGTATGTTACACTTGGGTCATATCTTCAAGCCTTTTCTTCTGCAAACATGATGGTAAAAAACTTCCTTTTCTTTTTTGGTGGTGGTGATTATTGCAAATTGAGCTGCTATATAATCAGAGAAGTCCTGGAGCTGCTTCTTTAAATACCATGAAACTAGTGATACAGTCTTGACAACTGGCAGTACTGGACTGTAATCCCACCATGGGTTACAACATCCATTATTTTTAATTGGAGCTTTATCATGATTTTGTCTGCTCGAAGGAAACCAAATAAAATTTGATTTTAGCTGCGTGTGAAAATGCTTAAAATGCAGTGGGTGATGCATAACACTAGAAACCTATATAATATTAATATTTGAAACTTCATTGTAGGGTAGTAAGTGCAAACTAAACAGGAATTGATTGCGTAGACTGATTTTTTTTTTCTCTTTATGGTATATTTAACGTTTAAGTGAAGGATATGCTGAAAATTAAGGACCCAGCTTTGAAAACACTGAGGCCTTGTCTAGGCTGTGATTTAAGGTGTGATGTTAGTATGTTAGTTAACTAACCCAATAATATCACACCTTAAATCCTAGCCTAGATGGGGCATTACCATGAATGTTCCCATTGAAGAGAATGGCCCTACTTGCTCAAGAATGGGTCCTAATACTGTTCAACTGAAGATTGCTGAGAATAAAGCAATGTAGGTGGTAGCATATATGTGGTTCAGCATATTATTTTATTTCTTGATAAAATGTCCACAAGACCTGATCAGGTTCAGAGCTCTGCTGCATAGATTTTTTTACAGATATACAGCTAGATATGTTCCCTGCCCTAAAGAGTTTGCAATGCAAGGCTTCAGTTCTGCAGATGTTTAGCTGCATTCAGTATGAGAAGTTCAGTTGAAAACAATGGGGCTACTCACTGTGTATAAGCTTAAGCACACGCATAAGATTTGCAGGATCAGGGCCTAAAATAACGTCTTATGTTTAAGTCTCTAATTACATAGGCTAATCTATTTTTTTTCCAGCCTGCAGTGCATAGCTGTGAAAGGCGGAGTAGGTGTATAACTACTATTTTTTAATTAAAATGTTTTTTTCTTGTTAATAATTTCCCAAGAACTCTCCAACCTTTCCCTCTCCTTAGGTAACTGGGAAAGTGTTCAGGAGCTAAATGTTTAAATCCCAGACCAAAGTACTAACCATCTTGTTTTAGTTTAACGCAACTCAGTTTAACACATCTTAAATGACTCACACTCTTGCCTTTTTCAGATATCTTTATGTTGCTGTTGAGCGTTTTCAGAATGTCCTTGTAACACATTGACTTACCAAACTGGACTCTTAAATCAGTTAATAAACAAAGGATTAGTACTTAATTGTTTTGTACTTTCAGGATAGACTTCAGTCTTTGAATAACTGATGTATACTTGACCTCTCTGCTAAACAAGGCAGTTAACAATTACCTTAAGATCAGAAACACAGCTGAAGAATATTGAGTAATAGCCATAGCCAGGTTAGTTTCTTACTGATTTGTAACTCAAATGCAAAATGAAATCAATATAGACGTTTTCCCTCCCCTTCTTTAAGAGTATCATTAAGTAGAGCACTGGAACAATAGACTACATTGGTTTTCTTCAGTTTTATTTCTTTTACTCAATCCAAGCTTTTTTCACTTTTTTAAAATACCCATTCCTAATAATTACTTGTTGTGCAAAGAGTCTTTTGCACTTAAGATTTATGCTACATTAATATAATGTAATGGAAAAGAGTCTTTCCATTAAAAACTGTAATAGCAGGAAAAGTTTCAGAGGGTTAAGTAGATCACCTATTCAATTCAGTTAGGTGTTAAAGTCTAGCTCATGCTATTTAAAGTCTAGCTAGGACCATTTAAATCTACTGCAGTCTGAGTAAATAAACTTCAGTCAAAGAATTTTAAAAAACAAACACATCCTTCACTGTTGTTAGATCATAGTATTCCATTTTTATTCTCTTCTCGCTTGTCTTGCTTTCTTACTCTTCCCCTCAACTCTTCTTTCTCCCACAACATCTCAGGGTATGTCTGTAAACAGAAAGGCTTACTGTGCTGCCTTAAATCTAGACAGCATGGGTAATGAATATTGAAAAGGTGGCAGCAAAGGGCTTTGCACAGCCTAGTAATTCCAGTACAAGCCTGCCAGGGGCTCTTGGTATGAATTTGGATTGCTAGCTTGTGCTGAAGTAATTTGCTAGATTAAAGGTAGCATGTGTATACCTCCCCACACTACAATCACACTTTGGTTTTATTGTATAGATTTATCCATAAGCCTTTGTCTCATCTCCCTCTAGCCCAGGGGTTCTCAAATTTTGTAATACTGTGACCCCCTAAAATTCTAAATGAATTTGTGTGACCCCCAATCCTCATTGCTCCACGAGTAAAGGAGGAGTTGGGGGCAGCGGGGCTGGCTGGGGGAGATCGGGTGGGGGAACCAGCCGGCGGGAAGCAGGGCTGGCGTGGGGGGGGAGGGTCAGGGGTAGCGGGGCTGGCCGGGGGAGTTGGGGGGTTGTTGGGGGCAGCGGGGCTGGCTGGGGGAGATCGGGAGGAGGAGGGGAGAACTAGCTGCCGGAAGCAGGGCTGGCGGGGGCAGCGGGGCTGGCCGGGGGAGTTGGGGGGTCATCGGGGGCAGCGGGGCTGGCTGGGGGAGATCGGGCGGGGGAACCGGCTGGCGGGAAGCAGGGCTGGCGGGGAGAGTGGGGTTGGGTGCAGCGGGACTGGCGGAGGGACATCAGGAGGAGGAGGGGAGAACTGGCCGCCTGAAGCAGGGCTGGCGGGGGCAGTGGGGACTGGCTGGGGAAGATCGGGAGGAGAAGTGGGGGAGAACCGGCTGGCTGGAAGTGGGTCGGGGGGAGCGCGAATCAGCTGGCGGGGAGCGGGCCTGACCCGGCATGTGCAGATCCCAGGGCACTGCCCATCCCGTGCACAGTCCTGACGAAGTGTGAGTGAGTTCGGCTGCGACTCCACCACACGCTTGACACACGCTCAGGAGCACGTACACGGCTTCTCCTCCTCCCCAAGGCATCACTCACAACCAGAGGCTCTCCGTGCTTATTGCGCCCCGCCTCCCAGCCACTCCCCCCGTCAGGCTTCCATCGGGCACCCAGCCGGAAAACTAGAAAATACTTTGCACATGTCTGGTATTTTCTTCTTTTTTTTTTTTTTTTACCGGACTGTCCCAAAACCCCAAAAAACCGGACTGTCTTGCGACCCCCCCTCTAAGTTGCTCGTGTCCCCCCTGGGGGACGTGAACCACAGTTTGAGAAACGCTGCTCTAGCCTAAGAACTTAGCTACGCTAGGTGTAGATTCACTGCTTCAGTATTTAAAAGAAGAAAAACAAAAACAATAACCAAAACATTTGCACCAATGTCTGTCCTGATGACAAAAATTATTTTAAAGCTAGGGTAAGCTGCACCATCACAAGTTACTTTTTACACCAGTGTAAGGTTTGCATTGCTATAGATGCCAGTGCACAAAACCTAGTACACACAGGCTTCCTTTTTTCAACCTGTGCCTTTGTACAATCGAGTGCTTATTTCTGGTGAGAGAACATAAATACCACTGTAATATTACTAGTGCCTCTGGTGACTCACAAGTAGTACCCTTGCAAGTTCTGTTTAAGAGCTTGTCTACAGAGGGAAGTTCAGGCTATCTTAGGGTATGTCTACATTGCATTCCCTCTTTCGAGAGAGGAATGCAAATGCAGGTGAACAAAATTGCAAATGAAGTGCGGATTTGAATTTCCCGTGCTTCATTTGCATAATCGTGTCTGGGCGCTATTTTGAAATACCCTATTTCGAAAAAAGAAATGCTGTCTAGATGTGGTTATTTCAAAAGAAAACCCTTCTTTCAAAATTACCCTTAAACCTCATTTTATAAGGCCGTGGTCACCAGCCCGTTGATCCCGATTGACTGGTTGATCGTGAGGCATTTGGGGGCCCCTCCATTTCCTCCCACCCCCAAGAAGCCCCACTACCTACCTCCAGCGACAATGGAGGTAATGTTGGCTTCCTGCGGGGTGGATGGAAGTCTTGCAGCTGCGTGTCACTTCCAGGGGTTCCGGAAGTGTGCTGACTGCTCCCCTTCCCCAGGTCTGTGGCGTGCGGGGGGGTTGGGGGAAGTCCCCAGAGGAGGCGTGCGCTGGGGCGTCCCTCCTCTGCGGGGGGGAGGTGGGAGGAGTCCCGGGAGGAGGTGGGTGGCCCCCAGCAACACCCTGTCCCCTGTCCCCACCCCAGCACCCTGTCCCCTGCCCCAGCACCCACTAGCACCCTTCCCCCGGTACCATGTCCCCTGATCCCACCAGCACAGTTGGGGCCACATTAGTGAGGCTTGGGGGTTTTTTGGAGTACTTATTTTTTTGCATCTCACTTGTGTGGCCCCCAACTGATTTTTCTGTGGGTCAGTGACCCCTGACTCAAAACAGGTTCCCTGCCCTTCTCATAAATAAAGACAGTGCCTAAACTTTTTTTTGTTTGACATAGTATTTTATTTAAAAATGCAGCCTGGCCAACAAACCTCCAATTGGGGCCAAGCCCCCATCTGGCTGCAGCATCATAACACTCTTGAACACCCCGCCCCCCCAGACTCTAGATCTGAGCCTATCATACACTGGACCCCCCTGCCCTGAGCCCCTCACATACCCCAACCCAAATTCCTGCACCCTCACATCCACAAGCCTGTGGCTTACTTAGTACCCCAACCCTCCATCTGACCCCAACAGTCCCCAGCCTGGAGCATCCTCCCCGAGCCAGCGTCCCCTTGTCCACCTTCTCCTGCATCCAAATTTCCTCCCAGAGCTTGTACCTCTCACCCCTTTCGCACACCCAAATCCCTCTTTCATACCCCAGAGCCCCCACATCCTGTCTTAGACTCATAGACTTTAAGGTCAGAAGGGACCATTATGATCATCTAATCTGATCCCCTGCACAATGCAGGCCATAGAATCTCACCCACCCTCTCCTAGAATAATCTTCTCACCTATATCACAGATATTGAAGTCCTCAAATGGTTTAAGGACCCCAAGATGCAGAGAATCCTCCAGCAAGTGATCCGTGCCCCATGCTACAGAGGAAGGCGAAAAACCTCCAGGGCCTCTGCCAATCTACCCTGGAGGAAAATTCCTTCCCGACCCCAAATATGGTGATCAGCTGAACCCTGAGCATGTCTTAACCCAGTGAGGATACGGCTAGACTGCAGGAGTTTTTCCAGGATTCCAGAGATATCCCGGAAAACTCTTCCGCATCCAGGGATGCGTTTGTTCTTCTGCTTTTTTTTTTTTTTACCATAAGAGCATGAGGAATAAGGGGGCTTCCGAAAGAAGGGGTTTTTCTGACATTTGGTCCAGTCTAGACAGGCCCAATGTTGGAAAAACCTCTTCCTACAGAAGAATCGAAAAAAAAGCAGCAGTGTAGAGTGTATAAGGCTGGGGATAGCAAGTGATGGAAAGGAGGAGAATAGAGAGGGCGGGGCTTCAAGGAAGGGGTTGGGTCTTGGGAGAAGGATGGGGCAGTAGAACTTGGCTTGTTCTGATATTTAAAAAGTGATCTTGGGTGTAAAAAGGTTGGAGACCACTGTTATAAGGAGTAAGGGTAATTTCAAAAGAAGGCTTTTCTTTTGAAATAACCACGTCTAGACAGCGTTTCTTTTTTCAAAATAGGGTATTTCGAAATAGCGCCCGGATGCAATTATGCAAATGAAGCGTGGGAAATTCAAATCTGTGCTTCATTTGCAATTTCGTTCCTCTGCATTTGCATTCCTCTCTCGAAAGAGGAATGCGGTGTAGACATACCCTTACTTCTGAAAGAGAACATTTAGGCAGGGTTTATGCTTTTATGTGTCTTAATTTCACCGCTTTAGTTATTTTGTATTAACTCTCCTGAGTGTTGCTATGTACATAAGTCCTATGTGTAGATATAGCAGAAATGTGTATGGTTGATTGATGCAGTCAACTGCATTTATTGAGGCAGGATTGGTTTCTAAAAATAATTGCACAATCAGTTGTTTATGTTATTATCTACTGTGTATGGTTTATAATCATGCAATAATCAAAATCATTTCATAGTACCAGGTACAGGTTGGGTCACTGTCTGTACAAGGTGATGATGTAGTTGAACTGCTTGCAGGCTCATAACTTGCAGGGCAACCCAGAGTCTGACTCCATTTGTACCTGATCAAAAGCTGGCCCTACACTGCATATAAAATCTTATCTAAAACGGGTATAATCAGAAGGTCTTGCTTGTAGGGGAGGGGGTAGGCTGGGCATAGCACCAGACCTGTTGAAACTGTACCTTTTAGATACATAGGCATGCAGCCAGCCTGTTGTCAGCTTTATTGGCTTGTCAGGCCTTGGCAAAACCATATAGTTTTGTTGGCAAAACTGTGGACATGTACAAGCTGCAATGCTACTCGTGTTGGCAAAATGAATCAACTTGACGAGAGGCATAACGCTTTTTGTGGCAAAGTAGAGCAACAAAGGGTCAGTGTAGATGGTGCTGTTTGTTATATCACCCGGACAGGCCTCCCCTGATATCCCACAATGCCGCCTATGATGGCTCTTCTCACTATTTTGAACTCTGCTACCTTGCATATAGCTCATAGGCATGCAAACCAACAGTAATCCCTCCCAATTTTCTCCTCTTTTTCTGCTCCGTTTTCTGTGCTATCATCTTTTAACTGGTGAATTATATACATTAAAAGAGTGACCTTGTCTCAAACACTTTCACAACTAGATGCCAATGCTCACTATAAATGTCTTGTTTAGAGATTGTAAAGGATAATTGTATTATAACTTATAGCTGATAGAATATTGGAGAAATCTTGTGCTATATTTTCCTAATGAGTAGTACCTACCTACCCTCTTTGTTCAAGCAAAATAGCTATTTTCCTTTGATATGCCCCTGCTGTGTCTTTGATACAATTGTTGGACCGCAACTTTCTTTGCACTGCTGTGTAATCCAACATTCCTTAATGCTTGCGAAGAAAAACTAATATTGAAAAGCCAACTTCCTTAAATAATACCCCATGCATAGTATCCAGTGTCTGAGGAGATTGTTTTTCTCAGATTAAGTTTCTGATTATGATGATAAAAAAGAAGTTTTGCAAATGCCAGAAAAACAAAACTGTGAGCTGACACTTACTGAAAAACGTGAGTTGCATGAAGAATTTAAACAAAGACTGAAAATTTGTAAAAATGCCTTATTTTTTCTGAAGACCCTCTTTCCCACTTCATTGTCCCTCCCTGCCTTTGCACACAGGTAAGTAGGTATCAAATTGACCAGATCTAAAGTATGAGGAGTATGGCAAAGGAAAAGAGAGTTCCCTTCAGCTGTGATAGTCGATATTATAGGGGCCTTATCCAGTACCCATTGAAGTGAAAGATATTCTGGTATAAGGCCCCATTCCTGCACTGCGTACCAGAAGGGCAGGCCCTTGTAGTACATAGTGTCACTGAAATCAGTGCTCATTGTAGAACTGGGGCATCTATTGGCGCCAAACCTTACATAAGAATGGCCATTCTAGATCAGACCAAAACTCCATCTAGCCCAGTTTCCTGTCTACCAACAGTGGCCAATGCCAGATGCCCCAGAGGGAGTGAACAGAATAGGGAATCCTCAAGAAATCCCTCTCCTGTCACCTATTCCCAGCCTCTGATAGAGGCTAGGGACACCATTCCTACCCATCCTGGCTAATAAGTATTGCTGGATCTAATCTCCATGAATTTATCTAGTTCTTTCTTGAACCCTATTAAAGTCCTGGTTTTCACAACCTCTGGCAAGGAGTTCCACAGGCTGACCATGTGCTATGTGAAGAAAAACTTCCTTTTGTTTGTTTTAAACCTGCTATCTATTAATTTCATTTAGTGACCCCTAGTTCTTATGCTATGGGAACAAGTAAATAACTTCCTTATTCACTTTTTCTGCTCTGGTCATGATTTTGTAGACCTCTATCATGAAAAGTCTTTTTAATCTCTCTTTATTGGGACCTGTTCCAAACCTGTAATCACTTTTGTTGCCCTTTTCTGAACCCTTTCCAATGCCAATATATCTTTTTGGAGATGAGGCAAGCACATCTGTATGCAGTATTCAAGGTGTGGGCATACCATGGATTTATATAGAGGCAATAAGATGTTCTCTGTCTTATTCTCTATCCCTTTTTAAATGATTCCTAACATTCTGTTTGCTTTTTTGACTGCCACTGCACATTTGAGTGGATGAATTCAGAGAACTATCCACAATGACTCCAAGATTTCTCTCTTGAGTAGTTGTAGCTAATTTAGTCCCCATTATATTGTATAAATAGTTGGGATTATTTTTTCTAATGTGCATTACTTTTCATTTATCAACTTTACATTTCATATGCCATTTTGTTGTCTAATCACTTAGTTTTGTGAGATCTTTCTGAAACTCTTCACAGTCTGCTTTGGTCTTAACTATCTTGAGTATTTTAGTATCATCTGCAAATTTTGTCACCTCACAGTTTATCTCTTTCACCAGATCATTGATAAATAGGTTGAGTAGGATTGGTCCCAGTACGGTCCCTTGGGGGACCCCACGAGTTACCTCTCTCCATTCTGAAAACTGATCATTTATTCCTACCGTTTGTTTCCTGTCTTTTAACTAGTTATCAGTCCATGAGAGAACATTCCGTCTTATCCCATGATAACTTACTTTTCTTAAGAGCCTTTGGTGAGGAACCTTGTCAAAGGCTTTCTGGAAATCTAAGTATACTATATCTACTGTATCCCCATTGTCTGCTTGTTTGTTGACCCCCCCTGTAAGAACTCTAGTAGATGAGTAAGGCATGATTTCCTTTTACAGAAACCATGTTAATCTTGCTGATTAATGTTTTAGGTGATAAACCAGACAAACTTTTGCCAGTATTAATATTCTTAATTTTGTTTTTCTCTTAAATTATTTTGTCATGCTTGTTGCCATTTTGCAGAGCACTTGAATATATCATAGCTAAAGTAAAATTCCATAAAAAAATTCTGTGTAGGCTGTATAAAGCAAAATTAGTGTTTAAAACAGTAAGTAAAAAAATACTTTTTCTTCGAAAAAATCAGTGACAGTCTCTTCTAAGTCACAATAGGTTAAATGAAAAAACTATAACAAAAGCTAGCATTAAGCTGAGAGAGAGAATAAGGCAGGTATGCTTTTCAAAGCGGATTCCTTTTAGTAAGATAAAACTATCTAAAATTCAGGCTTAGTTTATTTATTCTGAGGGCTGTCAGTGTATCAGTTAATGCAAGCAATTAACTGAAAACAAATTAATTTGATTACAAAAATTAATTGCAATTAATTTGTTTTAATCACACAGTTAATAATAGAGTACCAATTTAAATTTATTATAAATACTTTTGGATGGTTTTTCTACATTTCCAAATATATTGATTTCAGTTACAACACAGGACACAAAGTGGATTACTCATTGAATTGTTTGCGATGTAAGGGCTAGCACTGAAAATTTCCCGTGTCCCTATGTGATCTTACTCTATTGAGAGTAACAGAGGTGGTAGGGGAGCAGATGCTGCAAGTGTCTGGGCACAGATCTGTCTGGTCCTTATGCTGCAGTGCAGTGTGCTGCAATGATGCCAGTAGAATTAATGCTCGAGTGGTGTAGGTAAGTGACCCACTGTGGTGGAAGCAATAAGGCAACCTCTAAGTGGATGAACTGTTATTGTCAGACCTCATTATGTATAGTATGTATAGGCTTGGTACCATTCTATATATATATGGCAGTATGGAAAAGGAATATTATGTATAATGAAAATATAAAAAAAGTTACCAAGTCTACACATACTCCAGGTGAACAGGTCTGACAAAAACATTTCATCCAGTTGAAAGGTGTGTTTGGGAAAGCAGATAAATAGAGAAGCAAACCTGGCATACTATTTAAACATAATTAGTCCTTTTTAATTTTCCAAAGTCTGATCAGCTTTTTAATTTTTATTACACCTCTTTGGGCATGGGGAAGGTGAGGACTGTTCCAGTTTTGTACGGGGATTGTCAGAATTTTTGGTTTTAGACCTTGACTTTCTCAATCTATACTGTATACAGCTTAATAGATCTCTAAGATAGAGCTCCCATTTACTTTTCCTGTTAATATAATACAGCATTGTTCCCTGTTGTTTTTTTCAATTCCTAAAAATCATCTTTTTAATTTTTTCTTCTTTGTCGAGTAGTGTCCCTGAGGGTGCTCCACTCATGGTGCTGGGCTCGTCCCGGCGCCGCAAACCGGAGAATCTTCACTAGCAGTAGCCCTACCGGACCGCGCATGCGTGGCTGTTGCCTTGCGCCATTCAACCTCGTCAGTCCAACCTCGTCAGTTTCCTTTCAACTGTCCCCGGCCGCAGATGGAGTTAGGACGCGCTCCCCCTCCTGTCTGAGGAGAACGGGAGATTAGTTTTAGAAATATAGTCTTGTCGCTTAATAGTTTATTAGTGTCATTAGTTATTTTTCTTAATAGTTACAGTTCTATTCAATTAAAAAAATATTTTTTCTCGTCCTAGTTTTAAGTTGTCAGTAGCCAAAGTAAAATCGGATAGAAGATTATGCCAGGATCACCTGGCTTTAAGAAATGCACCCAGTGTTAGGATGCCATGCTGGCATTGGATGGGCGCTCGCGGTGCATCAAATGCCTCGGAGACGGACATGTCCCGCTGAAGTGCACTCACTGCACGAAATTAACTGCGTGACCGGGAGTTGAGGCTGAGGGTGCTTTTATTCAGTAAAGCCGTTCAGATCCCCGAAATGACCGAGCCGTCCTCCACTGCTGTAGGGATGCATGAGGCTCGTCCACCGGCTCAAGAGCCTCCCCACAGGACCTTTAAGCCTTCTGAGAGGGTGAGTATGGGAGACAGACTGGGCATCTCTGGCATCCTGCCGAGGCATCCTGTTGAGAAGATGGGTAAGGGCTGCAGCTCTTCGGCCCCAAGTTTTGCCCGCACGAAGGACCCGATAACGGCACCTGGCAAAGGGCCGCGGGCTGAGTCGGCACCGGCAATGGCTCCAACGGCCGTTTTGAAGCCGGCAATGGCTGCCCTGGCACCGGCTTACCCAGCGCATGCACGGACGAGCGCAACTGTGCTGGCACCCACAGCAGCGGTGCCGGCGACTTCACCTCCACTCTCCTCGGTGCTGGAGACACCTGCACCAGCATCGGTGCCGCAGGCAGGCACCGTCACTCCACAGCCCTCGGCACCAGCATTGCTGCCTCCGGTCCCGCAACTCGCTACTCCAGTAGCACCGGTGCTTTAGCTGAACTACAGCCAGTCTATGGAGACTGCTTCATTATCAGCTAGCCCATTGCACACGGCACTGTCTTCCCCTCTCAACTGTTCCGTGCCGACCAAGGCACAGCGCAAGTCAGGACGAGTCCGAATATCATCTCTCACCCCAGATCATGCTGTGTTTTCTCCTGGACCCTTGTCACCGACCTCGTCTTACTCTGGCAGCCATCACCATGCTTCTCGTTATACCTCGACCAGAGACCGTTACTACAGGTCACCTCGTCACTCACTGTCATGACGGTATTATCGAGCGTACTATTCTCGATCTCCCTCCCGCTACTCCATGAGATCTCTTTCACCAAGGTCTTCAAGACCCTCAGGATATTCACGTTGATACAGAACACTAAGAGGGTATTCTCCGAGTTGCTCTCCGGGTTCATACCATCACAGACGGTATTATGACTGTTACTATGACGACCGCCCTTCCTCACTTGGCAGGAGGTACCCGCGTTCACGATCCCCGCGTTCCAGTTGACCAGTGTCTCCACGTTGTGCACCGTTAGAATCCCCCCCCTTCTGCAGCTCCACCAACTCCTGCGGAGGACACTGCCTCAATCCATACCCATGAGGAACAGCAGGACAACAACATTCCACACCAAGACCAACAGAGCCCTGATTCTCCTGCCAATTACTCTTCTTCGTCGCCAGACGATTCAGTAGTTCCTGGTGATTTTTCTCCCATGGAAGATCATAAGCAGTTTCAGGAGCTCTTCAAGAAAGTTGCTCAATCCCAGGAGATTCTAACGACAGATGTGCAGCAGAAACAACACCGTTTGCTGAAGAATTTGCATCCTTCCCAGAAATCAAAGCTGGCATTACCTTTTGATGAGGCCATCTTGGAGGTTGCCAATGACATCTGGCAGACTCCAGCTACGTCGTTACCAACCAACAAACGGTCGGATAAGAAATATTTCATAAGCCGGAAGGGTATGGAGTTCTTATTTACCCACCCCCAGCCCAACTCCCTTGTTATGGATGCCTCACAACAGAGGGCAAGAACGACACAGGCCAAAAACACCTCGAATGACAAGGAGGCTAAGTGTCTTGACATTTTAGGTAGGGAAGTGTATTCTTCCGCCACTTCAGCTCTGAGAATGTCTGTCTGATTATGCGGTGCAACTAGCGAATCATGATTTCGACAACTATTTGAAACTAGTCCCTCTATTGGAACATTTGTCGGACTCTAAACGTCAAATTCTAAAGGCGGTAATACAGGAGGGCTACACAGTTGCCAGAACAGCGTTGCAGATCGCACTTGATACGGCCGACGCAGCGGCTTGAACCACAGCTACAGCTGTAGTCCTGTATCGTGCGTCTTGGTTACATCAAGCCGCTGTCCTGAAAGAGCTACAAATTAAGGTCGAAGACTTGCCCTTTGATCGCCAGTCACTCTTCGCTCAATCCACCTTTCAGGTATTTCACTAGGGCAAAGACTCACGCACGACGTTGAGAATGCTGGGGATGTACACGCCTCCGTACAGACGCAAGAGATACGTGGCCTATAACAAACAGAGGCCCTTCTCTTATGCGACACCCCGTGCTAGACCGTACGATCTGCAGAGGCTAAGACAACGTCTGCAAAAGCGACGGCAACAACCTAACAAAGCGCCCGTCCACCAGGAGGGTCGGCAGCAGGTTTAATGTGGTGATCGAGGGACTGTGTACCACCCCTTTGACGGAGGCTCCAAACAATGTGCAAGGTTTATTCCATCATCGGTTGAGGCCTTATCGACACCGTTGGTCTCTTATATCCACCGACCGTTGGGTACACGACATAGTCACTTCAGGATACTTCATCCCTTTCAACTCTATCTCTCCCCCCTTCCCCATCCTTTTTCAGGGACCCCTCTCACGAGACTCTTCTACAACAAGAGGTCTCTCATCTGCTTACCATAGGAGCAGTGGAAGGGGTGCCAACTCAGTTTCAAGAGAGAGGTTTTTACTCTCGATACTTCCTCACCCAGAAGAAATCAGGGGGTTGGAGGCCTATCCTGGACCTACGTCAGCTCAACCGTCACCTGCGGAAACAAAAATTCAAGATGGTCACGTTAGCCTCTATCATTCCAGCTCTCAACCAAGGGGATTGGTTCGCGTCCCTCAATCTACAGGACGCCTGTTTTCATATAACGATACATCCGGCCCACAGGCAGTTCCTTTGGTTTGTAGTGGGAGCCGACCATTACCAATACCGGGTGTTACCTTTCGGACTTTCAGCAGTGCCACAAGTTTTTTTTCCAAGACCCTGGCGGTGGTAGCGGCTTACCTTTGTTGCCTCAACATCATGATCTTCCTGTATCTGGACGATTGCCTATTAAAGGCCCCCACGCTCGACGAAGCTACATGGGCAGTTACCACTACTGCGATGGTGTTCAAGGCTCTTGGGCTCATAATCAATTTCGAGAAGTCCTCCCTGACACCAAGTCACAACCTAGAATTCATCGGTGCAAGACTTGATTCCTTGACTGCAAGGGCGTGCTTACCCACAAAGAGGTTCTAACTAATCCGGGATTTGGTACAGACACTATCAATTTCTCTCAAATCCCACACACTTACCTGTCTACAGCTGCTGGGCCATATGGTAGCTATCACATATGTGGTACTGCACGTGAGACTTCACCTGCGCAGTCTTCAGCATTGGCTGTTCACTATTTACGTGCCCAGTGCACACAGCACAAACAGGACAGTTTCTATTCCCAAACACGTCAGGACATCACTGGCATGGTGGGACAACCCCAAGAATATGTTAACAGGGGTCCCCTTTCACAGCCAGAAGCCCTCACTGCAGATCACAAGCCTTCCCTGCTCGGCTGGGGCACCCATTTGCAGGAGCATCGAGCTCAGGGTCTCTGAATGCCCCAAGAATCCCTGCAACACATAAACTTCCTCTAGTTACAAGCAGTATTCAACGCTTGCAAGCATTTTCTCCACATCATCCGAGGCCTTACGACCCAGATTCTCACCGACAACATATGCACAGTGTATTATATCAACTGGCAAGGAGGCGCACGTTCACGCCTCCTCTGCGCAGAGGCCGTAGGTTTGTGGAACTGGGCGATTCGGCAGGGTATCACCCTGACTGCATCATACCTTCCCGGCAAGGACAATGTTATCGCCGATACCCTCAGTAGGCACTTCCTCCCCCAACACAAATGGGAGTTACACAACGAAGTCGTTCGCAACCTTTTCCAACTCTGGGGGTTCCCCAGTATAGGTCTCTTCGCCACCCACCACAACAGGAAGTGCCATCAGTATTGCTCACGGGCGGGCGTCGGCACAGATTCCTTGCGGGATGCCTTCCTGCTCGACTGGAGTCGCCACCAACTGCTCTATGCCTTTCCTCCTCTCCCGCTCATCCCAAAGGTGCTGGAGAAAATAACATTGGAGGGTGCAACAGTAATTTTGATAGTGCCCTTCTGGCCCCGACAAACGTGGCTAACACAATTATTGAGAATGTTGGTGGCCCAGCCACGACGACTACCGAGGCTGTTCAATTTACTGTCTCAACAACATGGTACAATGATCCACCCGCTCATCGAGCTCAGGCACCTGACAGCGTGGCTCCTAGCTGGCTCTAAGCGCCTGAATTGATCTGTTCTCAGGAGGTGAGGCACGTGCTCATTAACAGCAGGCGACACACTACTCACAAGACTTACCGTCAGAATGGTACCGGTTCCAGTCTTGGTGTTCAGCAAGAGATTTCGACCCTCTTTCCTTACCTATCCAACCGGTGCTCGTTTATATTCTGCACCTAAAGATGGCGGTGTTGGTGATTCCTTCCCTCAGAGTGCATTTGGTGGCAATTTTGGCCTTCCGTCTTCCTATCAATAGTCATTCGGTGTTCGCACATCCTCTCACCAAAAGATTTTTAAAGGGGCTCAACAATCTATATCCGGCTCACAGGATCCCACTGGAACCGTGGGATTTGCCTTTAGTCTTGGACACTCTGACTCGCCCCCCCCCCCTTTGAACCACTTGCGACGTGTGGCCTACGGATGCTCACGATGAAGGTGGCATTCCTATTTGCTATGATGTTGGTGCACCGAGTGAGTGAATTAGCAGCTCTTTCTGCTGATCCACCGTACACATTATTCTCCAGCCATGGTGTGGTGCTTCGTGTACACCCCACCTTTCTACTGAAGGTGAATTCTGCCTTTCAGATAAACAAACCCATAAGTCTACCGACATTCTACCCCAAACCTCATTCCTCGCAGGAAGAGTCACGGCTGCACATGCTAGATGTCAGTTGAGCGCGGGCCTTTTACCTCGACAGGACACGTGCTTTTAGGAAGTCTCAGCGCCTTTTCCTGTCTACAGCCGAGCATTCCAAAGGCAAACAGCTCTCCGCACAACGCATCTCCAGCTTGATCATCACGTGCATCACACGATGTTACACCCTACGTAACAAATCTTTTCCGAGGCGACCTCATGCTCACTCTACCAGAGGCATGGCTGCATCCACTGCCTACCTTAGGGGTGTGCCATTGCAGGATATATGCCATGCAGCAACCTGGTCATCTGCTCTTACCTTCGCTAGACACTATGCCCTGGCGAACATACTGAAGACCGATTCAGCGGTGGCCCAAGCTGTCTCATCCACTGCGCAGAGGCAATAAGTCCGAAGCACACATGTAGCATTGGACCACTGCTGAGTTCTCACCTCGAGTGAAGCACCCTCATGGACACTACTCGACGAAGGAGAGAGTTACTCATCTTGTGCAGTAACATCTGTTCTTTGAGATGTGTGTCCCCGTGGGTGCTCCACATCCCGCTCTCCTCCCTGCTTTGGAACTTCTGTTTTCTCTTTCCAGATGCTTCCGGTTGGGAGGAAACTGACAAGGCTGGATTGCGCTCAGCTGAACGGCGCGAGGCAGCAGCCACGCATGCGCGGTCCGGCAGGGCTACTGCTAGTGAAGATTCTCTGGTTTGCGGTGCCGGGACGAGCCCAGCACCTCGAGTGGAGCACCCACTGCGGGACCCATCTCAAAGAACAGACGTTACTGCACAAGGTGAGTAACTCTCTCTCTTCAGGGGCATTACAGGGGAATACTCACATTCTTTAATCTTGTAAGCTAGCCAAATTGTTCTCTAATAAAATAGCTACTTTTTTTATCTTCAAAGATTTCATTTGTATGAATTGACTTAATTTTAGCCTGTTTCCAGCTAGTCAGAATTTACTTAATGAATTCTGTATGTCTCAAGGAAATTTCAGATTTCTGATACAAATTTTTGAAGTTTGTGTTTTGATTCATACTCACGAGTGTACTAATACAGCTACACTTCTGTAAGTTTGCTGATGTAGCCACTCTATGCCAATGGGAGAGAGCATTTCTGTTAACATGATAAATCACCTTCACAAGTGGTGGTAGCTATGTCGGTGGGAGGAGCCCTGCTGACATAGCTCTGTGAACACAACTACTTGTGCCAGCAAAATTCATGTCCTTACTTTTCATGCCCTCTAGCAACATAACATTTGCTGACATAAATGGTAGTGTAGACATGTTCAGAGGTGAAAGTAAACAAGTGTGCCCTGGTGCACAGCTCCTGCAAGAGCTGACTCAGCTGTGGCAAAAGCCAGCAGGGAACTAAAGAGCTGACAGGGATCTGGATTGCAACAGAAGAGTACCTGTAAAAGTTTAAATTACTTACACTGCTGGACATGTTCTTATACATAAGTTTGGGCTAATTTAGGATATAGCTGCTCTTAAAATGCCTTGTATTCATATTCCCTGTTACTCAGTCATCAGGGAAGAACCATGACCATTTAGCTGCTGCTGGGGACCAGCTGGCTGGGCTCTGATCTACTATTGTGCTTTTGTTCCTGTAGTGCCTTCCTGGCAGATCTGGTTTTCCTGCTGGAGAATGCAATCTGCAAAGGATACTTTAAAGGACTTCTCTTTCTGGGAGTGTGGGGAAAAAGTGCTTGTGTACATGGAAGGTTTTTTGGGGAAGGCCAGATCTACACTGGCGGAGAAAATTGATGCAAGGTACACAATGCAAGCTACATGAATTGTGTAGCTGGAGTCAACGTTGATTTTCTGGGATGGCCCCAGAGCAGGAAGTCGACAGGAGAAACGCTGTTGACGCTGTTGACTTCCCTTACTTCTCACAACAGAATGCCGATGGGGGCACCTTCAGTGTTCAAGTTAGTGGGTCTTTACTAGACCCACGAAATTAAGCCCTAGAGCAGTGTTTCTCAACCAGTGCTACAAGTACTCTTACGGGTACTTGAGAGAAGTCTGGAGGGGTATGTCAACACAACTGAAATTTGGAGAAAACTGAATTTTTGTTTTAAGTTTTACAGTACTTTATTATTTTTGTACTTTTTATACCCAAAAATTTCATCACCCGCCTGGCTATGATTAAGTTGTTTAAACAAATGTGGTGCAATGGTAGAAAATTTTTGTGTGTCTGAAAACTGTAGGTACTGGGGGTACTTATAATTTTTTTTTGAAAAACGGGTACTTTATAAAAAAAAAAAAAAGGGTTGAGGAACACCGCCCAAGAGGATCTATCACCAGAGCATCAATCCTCTGGCAGGTGGAGATGTGGCCTAATACTCTCATAATTAAACTACTATAGTTATATTGGTGTAATTTCACCATGTGGACTCTTTTTGGGAATAAGAAAAGCTTTTTTGTTGTTGTTTTGTTTAGCTTAAGCTGCTTCCAAAACTAAAGTAAATAAATAAAATAAATCTCACATTCATATACTGGAAGAAGTGTCCACAAGAGGAGTTAATGAAATCTTTATATAGTTCTTTAAATTCACACCATCTTATGTTTATATAACTACTTTGTGTAGACATTAGACAAGTCCTAAGAGGGAATTGGGCGGATTCAGCCAATTGTTTGACTCCCACCTGTCTATCTAGTAGTATCTGAGCGGGATGGACCTGATGCTTCAAAGCTAAGAGAAAAGCAGCAGGGTGACCTTGCCTCCAGGCTTCAGGGATGATCAAAGCCTGGGTGGTAAAGTTCCCATTGGCAGGAGTGCTGGCTGTGATTCTCACTGCTTCCCCTTGTTTTATCTTCCCCTGATGACTGCAGCCTTCTGTTTCTGAGGAGAGAAAGTTGCTTTAGTTTTTCACAGTATCAACAGTCTTTCCCACGATGGGAATGGGAAACAAAATGGTTGTATGCTGTCTATCTCATGGTTGGGAAACGCTGATCCTTCCTTAAGCCCCTGCATTAATACAAAAAATAGTGTGGCTTGATCTTTGCTGGCTGTGGGGGGCGGGGGACGGAGGGAGAGGGAGATTGGTCCTGCTCCACTTTCCCTGTTGCAGCTTAAGAGGTTCATATTCCATAGCTGAGTTAGCTTCTGCAATCTCCCCCCGCCCACGCCCGATAGCTTGTCTACACTGCCAGTGGTGCAGCTATGCCGCTGTAGCATTTAGTGAAGAGACTACAAATGCTGACAGGAAAGATTCTTCTGTCAGTAATGTACGCCATCTCCCCAAGATGCAACTGTGTCATTGGGAGAAGCTCTTTCATGTCTGTAGCATGTTAGGGAGTGGATTTTCCACATCTCTGGGCGACACAGTTACACTGACATATGTTTGTAGTGCAGCTCAGGGCTGAGGAGCTCATTTGGGGCATCAACAGCTCTGGCAATTTTTGTTTTAAATGGGCCCATTTTGGGCTGCAACTGATATTGACTCTAGGGATGTAAAATTTTGATTAATTGGTTAATCAAATAGTCGATGCAATTTGCGTTGACTATTCAATTAGTCGATAGGGCGCCTCTGCCTTTGAAGTGTAGCAACAGCCCTAGGGCTGTTGCTACACTTCAAAGGTGAAAGCTCTGCAGGGAGTACAGGGCCAACATGGGGACTCAAGCAGTCCCCCACTGGCCCTGTGCTTCCCACGGCATTTAAAAGCAGCAGAGTTGCATGGAGCCTGGGGTCAGATGGGGACTCTGAGTCCACAGCTGATCTCAGGCTCCATGCAGCACTGCTGCTTTGAAACTATGAGGGGAGCTCAACGTCAGGCTTCATGTGGCATTTCAAAGTGGCAGTGCCGCATGGAGCCTGAGGTCAACTGGGGGTTCCAGCTGACCCCGGGATCCATGCGGCACTAGTGCTTTGAAACGCTGCATGAAGCCCAGGCCAGCTGGGGACTCTCATCTGGCCCCAGGTTGCATGCAGCATTTCAAAGTGGCAGCACCACATGGAGCCTGGGGTCTGGCCCTGGGCTCCACACAGCACTGCAGCTTTGAAGCACCCCGTCTTTCTTCCCCGCCCCTGCTGCCTCTTTCTGTGGAGGAGGGGGAGGAGTGACTAGTCGACTAGTGTGTCGACTATCCGATAAGCATTTGTTTATCGGATGATCGACTAGTATTTCACATCCCTAATTAACTCTCCCTTGTTTTACAGAGTGAGGGCCAACATTACAGAAACACTTGTACAAAGATTATCCTATAAGTACTCCATAGTTTCAAGAAGTTTTCTATTTTGTAATTGACTTTATCTGGCTTTTAAACCCATGATCAATCCTATACCTCCAACACATACATGTCTCACTACTCTAAACAGAGGGGCGGGGGAAACAAACAACTGCAAAGACAATACAATCTCCATCAGGATTACTGACTCCTCATTTAGGGGAAATTGCTGTTTAGACTAGATATGCAAAATTTCCTATATCAGATTTGTAATCTGATATTCTGGTTTTGGCTTATGCTTCATGTTTCAGGGAAAGGCAAACAGCCAAAATACTTTATTTGGACAGTTGTGCAAAACTGTGTTTTTGATCCCTCAGTGACCCCTCTGACAACAACTGGTACTGTCTAAGGCCAGTGGTGGATAGCCACTGGACCAATGGGGCCTGTGCCCAGGGCCCCAGAAAAATAGGCTCCCTGCACCCTGACCAACTTCATCCAGCACTTCTGCTGGTACATGGGGGAGGCCCCTGTGTCCCAATCCTGCTCTCCATCAGGAGCACTGGGGGGGGCGGAGGAGGGATGGAAGGGCAAGGAATCTTCCTCATTCCAGCCCCATATCCCTGAAAGGAGTGTGGAGGGAAGGGGGGGGCCCACTTGCAATGGACCAGGCCTCTCCCACAAATCCCTGATCCACATCTGTCAAAGGCTTTAATCCTGCAGTTGCATCCAGGTGGGCAAACTTGGGCTTGCACAGAACATCATTAAACTCATTCGATTGATACAGATTATCTTGCCTTAGATGGTAGCAATCAAATCTTCAGTTAGGTTATTAAATCATCCAGCCAACTTTTGTTCTCTCTCTGTACCATTTAACTCTTACTACTTTTACTTGCAGGGGCATTTAAAATTATTTGCTCTTTTTATACGGAACAGTATAAAAATGAGAGACTGTTCAATTTTGAATATGCTCAGTACAATTTGAAATCTATCAGTTAAGTCCTCCCTAACTCTGTTCATCTGAAGAATGAATAATACTGGCATTTAAAATCTCTTTTCTTTGGCTGTGAAAAGAATGTTTGAATTCCACATGAAGGTCTCTGTAACTGGAGCTGATACGAGTTTCAGACAGAGCCAATATCTGCCTGAAAGTGTGGCGGGCTTGTTTTGTGAGAGATGATATTTAAAGAATGCTCTGCTTTTATTGACACTTATGGGCCCAGCCACTTTTACATGAAGCAAGAATTTCCTCTTGCTTTAGGCTGGTAATATCTTAAAATATTTGCTAATGACTAGGGGAAGTTTTGTAAATCAATTGAGATAATGTAGTTTTTTTTGTTATACCTTTGTTCCATTTCTCCATTTAAAACCTTAATTCTAGTCATCTTTAGTTTAACCTGGGGGGAAAAAGCTTTGATTAAAAGCCGTAGAAATACTTGTGCTGCAAAATCATAAAAACTCTTCTTTCTGTCAGAAGACCACTTACGACATAACAGTTACTGAAAGCAACCTGCATGCTTTTCTCTTCTGGTTTAAATGCCAAAGAGGTATTTACAAATGCGCAATATATTCCTTTATTGTGGCTTCTTTTCCTCTTTTGGTAAACCGCTCAGTATCACCTTCCCATCTGAGAGCCAAGCTCTCATTTTTTATCATGGTCAAATTTAACTGTGACACCAGTGATCAAACTGATTCAGAAGCTATACGTGTTAATCTTTTATTCTGAAATCATTTCTGATACTGGCCTATTTGTCTTCACAAGAAAGCAATTAAATTAATTGCTCCATTAGAAATGTACAGTAGCTCTTTCTAATATGCAGTTAGTCTTCCATGCATCGCTGCTGCAGTTTGAAAGACCTGAGCAAAAGCAAGCTGGGGTGGTGGGAGTAGCCATGGCTCTGTATAAATTAAAAGCTCAAAGTTCAAAATGTTATCAGTGACACTGTTATGAATAGCTGGAACAGACTTCAGAGAGTTGGCTTCTGCTCCCTGCCTTACTGCTATCCAAAACATCATACACAATTCTTTGTAAACTAATTTAAAAAGCGTCTTGTTTATTCAGAAGCAACTGTGTACAGTGTTTGTTCAGAAAGTAGACCCCAATCAAATAAAGACCAGCCAATGGCTGATTTTTCCTTAGACAGAAACATTGCCTAATATAGATCATAGAAGCCAAACACCAAAGACACTAAGTGCTAAAGTTAAACAGTTCAATCCTCAGCTGTTCTTGCCTGAATAAAATTACTGATTTACAAATTTGGGGTGGGACTCAGTGGTTCCCACCTGCAGGCTTGTCTCAGCTCCTTGGCTATTACATGGTCAGGTGCTGAGACGTAGTGCAACCTACTGTGCCCTTAGGAACAAAACACTGGCTTTATTCTATCCCTAATCAATCAGTTCTTCTGAAGCTTTTCTTTATAGTAATGGGGGGAGGGGGAGAGAAAAAGAAGACTGACTGTTCTCATTTTACCAAGATAGTGAATTCAGAGAGACTACAGAGCCAATGTTATTGAATCTTTAAAGGCATTCCACGGTACTTCATTGTGGCTGTAATTGCCTCTTAGATATTTATTATACTGCACAGCAAAGGGCTGATTTCCGTAACTTTCAGTTGAAGTTCCACTGTAAAACAGTATATGTTCATGAAGTAATAGCCCTTGAAGATTCTCAGGAATTGTAATATCAGGCTGTGAAGGTACAGAATCTCACTATTGAGTTGACCTGTGTGTCAGGAATATTAAGGGTTTGAAACAGCATTATCATCTTTCTGTACATATGAAGAACTGAAAAGTGAAGTTGGTTTGGATAGTCCAATTCTCACTGCACTGCCTCTTAAAAATGTTTAAATAATTCTCCCAAAAGTCCTTATTTCTACATGTAAGTACAGGTGACACATGTAATTAAAATATTTGATAAATGAATAGGAAAGGCCTTGTTCTTACATAAGCGTTTGCTTAAATTTGTTCATGTGAATAGTTCCATTGAAGTCACAGAGCTTCTAAGCTGTTGCAGCCACTCTGCCCCACTGAAGCAGTGGTATAACTTCAGGTGGGCTTGAGTGGGCCATTGCCCACCCCCTTATCATCCAAGCCCACCCCCATCCCAGTTCTGCTCCTGCCTCAGTTCTTGCCTTGCTCAGCTCATCCAGCACTCTTGCCCTTACCGGGGAGCAGGGTTGCAGTGCTGGGGCTTGCTTAGCTCCAGTGCTCCAGCTGGGAAGAGGGGCATGGGGCTTGCTACACTATGCTCATTCAGTCTCCAGCTATGGAGCTGGGTTGGGGACTTGCCCTGCTCTTCCCACTCAGTGCTCTTGCTGGGGAGTGGGATTGGTCATGGGGGCTGACAGGTGCCTGACCCACTCCCTACCTGGAGCACCAGAGTGTGGCAAGCCCCTGTGTCCTGACCCTGCTCCTGGGCAGGAGTGCTGAGCGGGCAGAGCAAACCCTCACAGCCTGACCCTTTCTCCGCTGCTAGAGATGGGCAAACCCTCATGCCCTGATCCTGCTACCCAGCAGGAGTGCTGGGCTAGTGGAACAGGGCGAGCCCCAGCAGCCCCGCCCCAGCAGCCCCACCCCATCTTCTCTGCTGCAGCTGAGCAACCCGCTCCCCCCCCCCTTCCCCCGCCCGCTCTGATCCCCCTCCCTAGCTGGAGTGCTGGGCATATCAAGGAAAACCCCCAAACTCACTTGCTGACTGGTGCGAATGAGGCAGTGTAAATGAGGATGCACTTTTCTTCACACACTCCCTCTCCTCCCCCCCTGCATTTTTTCAGGGTTCGTGGCCAGAGTGTCTGTTGCCTGCCAAGGGGCTGGGGAAGGGGAGAGGTGCCCTTACTGGCTCCTGCCCTGCCTGCCCACTCTAAATTGGGACCCACCCAAGTGTCCCAGTCTGCTTATGCCAACAATGGGCAAGCTAGGCTGGTGAGTGGGCCACGTGAGTGGCCTTCTCTCATCTCAGTGGGCTGCAAGATTGTCATAACCAAGATATCTGAGGGGTAGCCATGTTAATCTGAATCTGCATAAACAGTGAGAAATCCTGTGGCACCTTATAGATGAACAGATTTATTGGAGCGTAAGCTTTTGTGGGCAAGACCCACTTCATCAGATTCATGTCATACCGGTAGGAAAAAAACTATATGGATGAAAACCAGCAGAATCTGGCATGGGCAATGGTAAACAAAATGTTTCATGGGTGACGCATGGAACTCCAATGGGCCACATGTAGTCCTCAGGCCACAGGTTGCCCACCACTGGCCTAGAGGCCTCAGCTATGATCAAGAACGGTCAAGGAAAAGGATTTTATTACAGATAGAGAACTCAGGCAAATACCAGTAAGCGCATGTCTACACTTGAAGATTGACGCTCCGGAGGTTGATCTGGCATTTGATTTAGTGGGTCTAGTATAGTACTGGTGTCCAGTACTACTCCTTCTGCGCTCCCGTTGGCCTCCTGTTGTGTGTGGATGCCGCCATGGTTCAGCTTAAGATAAGCCAACTCCTACGCATTTTGCATAGCTGGAGTTGCGTACCCTAAGCTGACCTGCCTGGCCTAGTATAGACCAGGCCTAAGTGATTTGCTCAGAGTCATCCAATGTAATTTGTGGCAGAATCAGAAGTTGTTTCTGGATCTCCTAAATCCCAGTGTGGTTAATGAACTGACCACTAGACTTTCCCTCCTCTCCAAAACTACCAGTCTTCCAAATTGAATACTTTTCTGTTGTTTGGGGGGTGTGTGTGTGTGGTGGTTTTTTTTTTTGTGGTAATATTTTGGCAGAGGGTAGATATTGTGGTAGCTGCCTCACTGTTTTGCAAGTGGTAGCTGCCTCACTGTTTTGCAAGTGGTAGCTGCCTCACTGTTTTGCAAGTGTATCTTAGTTCTTACTGTGGTAACAGATTCTTTTGATCACTGTATAACATAAATACCAAAACTCCCTATGCTTTCATCTATCAGTGACTATCATCTGCCCACTGGATTTTTTTTTCACTGTGATCTTTGTGGAAATCTCATGGCTAAAAATATGCAAGATTCATTGTAAACCTTATCAGTTATTTTTTAATGCAAGTTATTGTAACAACTATAATTCGAATGCTGTCCCCGTGGGTGCTCCACTTTAGGTGCTGGCGCGTTCTCCTGCCAGTGATTGGAGATCTTTTCTAACAGTGCCCTGCTACGCCGTGCATGTGCAGTAGGGTCTCCTCATGCCGTTAGTGTCTGTTGATTACATATGCAGCGCGGTGCCTCAGTTCCTTCTCTACAATCATCAGTAGCAGACGGAGCTCCTTATGGCCCCCCTCCCTTTTGCCTAAAAGAACAAAACACTTTGAAAAGTTCTTCAATTTTCACCTTTTTCCAAGTTTTTGTACCCTTCTGCCTTGTTTTTTCTTTTTTTTTAAAAGTAAAACAAAAAAAGTTTTTTCTGCCATTTTCCCCTAGTTCAATTATGCCTGGTTCCTCAGGATTTAAGAGGTGTGACTCTTGCAGAGATGCCATACCTGCCTCTCGCAGTCATGCCTGTATAAATGCACTTTTCCAGAAGTGCCTGCATTGTTCCAGTCTTACAGTACAGGCAAGATGCAATCGCGCAAACTGGCTGAAGACATCCTTCTATGAAAGGACTCTTCAGCCAGTCTGAGAGGACTCTCCCTCTTCAGTGAAGACCCAAGAAAGGGAAGAAACTTCAGCTTTGGAGAAGAAGCGTTCCTCCTTGTCTTCAGAGAGGGTAAAGGCAAAGGATAGGCCAGATCCTTGCCTCCAGCACCAAGCTTCTCTAGAGCTAGAAATGCTGATAAGCCAGGAACCTCCGGCACCGTGCCGGCAAAAAATAGCACATCATACAAATGCGCACATTCTGAACCAAGGCACAAGTCCTTGGCATCGGCATCATCACTGATGGCGCTGTTGCGTGACACGGCACTGAAGATGGCGCTGAAACCGGCACCGAAGATGGTGCCGAAGACTCCCTGTGCCGATATGCTGGCGCTGAGGGCACCAACACTAATGTTGTCACCAGCACCTATTGGAATGGCACCACACAAAAGTGCACCAAAGCACAACCCAGCACCAACTGAACAAACCAAGACAGAAGTACGGTCATTGCTGCATTTACCTGACATTATTAGTACATTCAATCTATTCTCCCGGATCCCCAGCACTATCAATATAATTTAGTGAGGCAGTATGGGACCACAGAACAGATTCTGGTCCCAGCACTCCTCTCCGACACACAGATGTCCTCTTTGAGAGTCATGCTCAACCATAAGAACATAAAGTCCATACTGGGTCAAATCAAAGGTCTATCTAGCCCAGTATCCTGTCTTCCAACAGAGGCCAATGCCAGATGCCCCAGAGGGAGTGAACAGAAACTGGTAATCATCAAGTTATCCCTCTCTTGTCATCCATTTCCAGCTCCTGACAAACAGCAGCTAAGGACACCATTCCTACCTATATTGGCTAATAAGTATTGATGGACCAACCTCTATGAATTTATCAAGTTCTTTCTTGAACCCTGTTAAAGTCCTGATCTTCACAACCTCCTCTGGCAAGGAGTTCCACAGGCCAACTGTGCACTGTGTGAAGAACTACTTCCTTTTGTTTGTTTTAAACCTGTTACTTATTAATTTCATTTGGTGATCCCTAGCTCTTATGTTATGGGAAAAGTAAATAACTTTTTCTTGTTCACTTTTTCCACACCACTCATGATTTTATAGACTTCTATCATATCCCTACTTAGTCTTCCTTTTTCTAAGCTGAAAATTCCCAGTCTTTTTAATCTCTCTTCATATGACACCTATTCAAACCCCTAATCACTTTTGTTGCCCTTTTCTGAACCTTTTCCAATGCCGATATATTTTTGGAGATGAGGCGACCATATCTGTATGAAGTATCCAAGATGTGGGCGTACCATGGATTTATATAGAGGCAATAAGATGTTATCTGTCTTATTCTCTATCCCTTTCTTAATGATTCCTAACATTCTGTTTGCTTTTTTGACTGCTGCATTGAGTGGATGTTGTCAGAGAACTATCCACAATGACTCCAAGATCTCTCTCTTGAGCTAAATTAGTCCTCATCATTTTGTATGTGTAGTTGGGATTATTTTTTCCAATGTGCATTACTTTGCATTTATCAACATTAAATTTCATTTGCCATTTTGTTGCCCAATCACCTAGTTTTGTGAGATCCTTTTGAAGCTCTTCAGTCTGCTTTGGTCTTAACTAACTTGAGCAGTTTAGTATCATCTTTAAATTTTGCCACCTCACTGTTTACCCCTTTCTCCAGATCATTCTTAAATAGCTTAAATAGGATTGGTCCCAGTACAGATCTATGGGGGACACCACTAGTTACCTCTCTCCAATCTGAAAACTTACCATTTATTCCTACCCTTTGTTTCCTGTCCTTTAACCAGTTATCAATCCATGGGAGGGCCTTCCCTCTTATCCCATGACAACTAACTTTACTTAAGAGCCTTTGGTGAGGACCTTGTCAAAAAGGCTTTCTGGAAATCTAAGTATGCTATATCCACTGGTTTCCTTTGTCCACATCCTTGTTGAACCCCTCAAAGAACTCGAGTAGTTTATTAAGGCATAATTTCCCTTTACAGAAACCATGTTGTCTTTTCCCCAACAAATTATGTTTATCTATGTGTCTGACAATTCTATTCTTAACTATATTTTCAACTAATTTTCCCAGTACCGATGTTAGACTTACTGGTCTATAATTGCCATGATCACCTCTAAAACCCTTATTAAGTATTGGTCTCACATTAGCTATCTTCCAATCTTTAAATCTGCTTCTTTGCCTAATGGATAGGTTACAAACCATAGTTAATAGTTCTGCAATTTCCCATTTGAGTTCCTTTGGAACTCTTGGGTGAATGCCATCTGGTCCCAGTGACTTGTTACTGTTAAGTTTATCAATTTGTTCCAGAACCTCTTCTAATGACTCCTCAATCTGGAACAGTTCTTCAGATTTGTCACCTAAAAAGAATGGCTCAGGTTTGGGAATCTCCCTAACATTCTGAGCCATGAATGCTGAAGCAAAGAATTCATTTAGTTTCTCCATAGTGACTCGTCTTTGAGTGCTCCTTTTACATTCCAATTGTCCAGTGGCCCCACTGGTTGTTTAGAAGGCTTCCTGCTTCTGATCTACTTAGAAACATTTTGCTATTTTTTTTCAGTTTTTGGCTAACTGGTCTTCAAACTCCTTTTTGGCTTTCCTTGCTATATTTTTACACTTAATTTGACTGAGTTTATTCTCCTTTCGACTTTCCTCACTGGAATTTAACTTCCACTTTTTAAACAATGGCTTTTTATCTCTCACTGCTTCTTTTACTTGGTTCTTAAGCGACGGTGACACTTTTTTTCCTCTTACTGTGTTTTTTAATTTGGAGTAAATATTTAAGTTGGGCCGCCATTGTGATGTCTTTGAAAAATCTCCATGCAGCTTGCAGAGATTTAACTTTTGACATTGTATCTTTTAATTTCTGTTAAATTAACCTCGTCATTTTTGTGGTGTTCCCCTTTCTGAAATTAAATGCCACAGTGTTGGGCTGCTGAGGTGTTTTTCCCACCACAGAGATATTAAATTTTATTATATTATGGTCACTATTTCCAAGTGGCCCAGATATATTTACCTCTTGGACCAAAGCCTATGCTCCATTTAGGACTAAATCAAGAAATGCGTTTTCCCTTTGTGGGTTCCAGAGCCAACTGCTCCAAGCAGCAGCCATTTAAGCTATCAAGAAACTTTATCTCCCCATATTGACTGGGTACACTATGTGAACAGTAACAGTCTTGAATTTAAATATACAGTATGTGTACCATAAGTTGGTCAGAGCCATGAATGGGTACAATCAGTGGAACTGTACTGGTGACAAATCTGACCCCTTTTGCTTATACTGAATCCAACAGATAAAAATGGATGAAATTCAGATTTTTTACCAGCATATGTAACGCTTATGGAAATCTCTAGGCCAAATTAAACAATGATGTAAATGATACTGTAAGTAACAATCTGGTGTAAGAACATAAGAATGGCTCTACTGGGTCAGACCAAAGGTCCATCTAGCCTAGTATTCTGTCTTCTGACAATATGTCATGTACTCCAGAGGAAATGAACAGAACAGGCAGTTACCAAGTAATCCATCCCCTAGTGCCACTTCCTAGCCTCTAGAAACTAGTAATTAATGTCAGGGAGGATTCTGAAGGGACATCTTTTTAAGGTCTCTTCTGGGGCATGCCCCTGGAAGAAAGGCGTACAGTCTGGCCATCAACTTGAATTCTGAAACCTTGGAATAACTGCTGAGTACAATGCTCAACCTCAGCTGGTAAGGCAGTCAGTGAGTGAAACCTTGGCCTTTTAAATCAATAGGAGTTTTGCCATTGACTTAGTTGGGCCAGGATTTTCTCCATATTTTATTTCTATTGTGCTGATTTCTGTGGCACACTGGAAGAAAGGGGGATATAAAAGGAAAAGTAAATGATGGCTGAGCTTCTAGGGCAGGACAGAGGTTTATTTGAGGGCACATTTTCAACCCACACTCCTTTTCTCCAGTCAGTACTAACTACATTTTACTGACCTGAGCGCTACACAGTTTAGGTAATTCATCACTACTGTTTATTACAAGGATTTTCTTAGTAACATCATATTGTTTTAAGGTTTTTGTTTTGTAATTAATCATATTAAAGTGCCCATACAGTTATTCAGCTATATTTTCCAGAGGGCCAAAGAACTTAAGATCAGAGTTTTAACTATCTTTTCATATAAAAAGCCCCAGGCATGTCTATACTAGAAGTGTTTCACTGGTATAGAAATACCAATATACTATCCTGGGAAATGATCATTGTGAGGACACAGCTATACTGGTGTAGTACAGCCATCTCTTCTTAGCTAAACAAGCTGTACTGATTAGAGCACAGAGATTTCCGCAGACATTGTTATATTAGCATGGGGTTACTCCTCTTCATGCTGCTGACCAACATAGCGATGACAGCAGAAATCTGTGGTGTGGACCTGGTCCCAGTCTCTAGCTACGCTTCTCTTATAAAGGCATGTCTACACGTACAGCATGCCTGGTGAAGATACTCTATGATGACAGTAGTGAGCTCTCCCATCATAATAAAATCACCTCTGCAAGAGGCAGAAGCTATATTGGCAGGAAAAGCTCTCCTGCCAGCATAGCACTGTCCACACTAGCCTGTATGTCAGTGTAATTTATGTCATTCGGGGGTGGTTTGTTCACATAAATTGTGCTGACATAAGTTGTTGCATAGACATAGCCTAAGAAACTCCAAATTGAAAGGAAGGAATGCAGTGTTGATACTTTTCACTGACCTGCATGTTTGCTTATGTGGCAACAATCAAAAATGCAAACAAAAGATAACTTTTTAATGCATACCTCAATGTGTTGTACAACTACTCTCTAGGTTTTAACAATCACCCTTTAATTGTTCTTTCATAATCAGAGAAACTAAAGCGCTCCTAAATTTAAAAGTCCTCTCACAGCTACAGTGCCTTTTTAAATCTCTCTTTTATCAAGAATGCTTTCTGTCACTGGGTAAGATTTGCACGTTTCTGGATTGCTCTAGGACAACCAAAAAAACAAAAGCGGGGGTGGGGGAGGGGAGAGGGGGCAGGCAGGAGGAAGAGTCTCATTTGTTCATATACACCCCACACATTGACTTGTATTTCCTGTCACATGCTTTTTATTGCTCCTTATTTGGCAGATGTTGGATCACAAATATTTAAAACAAGAATTTCCCCAATAAACCAGTCATTTCATGTGACTTTCTTCAGACTTCTATACCCCGTTGCTTGGTGTGTGAGCATAGTAGAGTGTATTATAGGTTTTCACTTTCAGGAGTGAAAGATTGATCTTTTAAAATCTGGAATGAAATATAAAAGAATCTATTTCAGACTGATTAATTCAGCCGTGCTATGTACTATCATTTTTAAGTAACCTCTCTGCTTCAAGCGTTCTTTCATTGTGAATTGAGCCTCTGGCTTTTGTATACCTTTCACAATGCAGCCATTTATCGCAATACAAATAGTGGTAGTTTATAGCTGAAGACAGTAATGATCTCATCACTGTTTGTTGAAGATGAAGAGAATTTATGGCATCTAGTGTATATAAATTGCTTATTTCCTCTCAACCTAGTCACAGTTCTAGGCTATTTATACAGTCTGTTTTTGGATTTTTGTCTTTATTCTGGTTTCTAAAGCAGAGAAATACCTTTGTATCTTACTAAGGACAAATAAACTCAGTTTACTGTGTGGTTGGTATTTGTGACTTGCCAGATAATCAAAAGTGTTGTCAGAAATTATAAGCAATTATAGGCTTTCGACCAAAATTCAACAATGGATTCATAGCATGTTCCACACAAAGCATTTTCACAATGCCTTATCTTATTTCTGTGTAGAGAAAATATAAACACCAAAATTTTATATTTAATTAATTTAGCTAAGTATCTGTGTATGTAACATATTTTGATTAGCTGTTAGTACTTATTTGGTATTGAAAGTAATGAGTTAAGAACTCTGAAGATCAACCACTGAGTCTTAGCAGGTGTGGAAAAGTAGGTTACTGGCCAAGGGGTTGTTTTCTAGATTGTAATACTTCTTTATGCACCAGGAGTGAATCTAAGATTCCTGTGTTGCATTTTTCTATGAATACTTTACACTTGTTAGGACAAGGGAATGGCATCTCTAACGTCTCTAAGACACATACTTGAACAAAGGTCAGATACAGTGCAGGCAACTGGAGTTGAAACTACCTCCTACTTCCTGTCAGGCCATCCTGCAGAGTCACAGCAGTGATTAAATCTCATCTCAAACTTAGTCTGTACCTATGATCAAAGACTATCTCATGTTTTTTGTTGGGTTTCTAATGCAGAGTACAGTCCCCTTGGGGCCTAAGCTGAAATCAACCATAATACCTTTGTGTATCACCTAAAACTGAAGGCATGATAGGGCAATTTAGCACATACAACATGCCTGATGCAGCAGTCTACTCCCATTACCTGCAGGCGTAATTTGTGTTGTGGGGTAGCCTAGAAGTAGTGTCACTGATTGTTGTCACATGGCTCTATGGCTTTTGCATTGTTAATGAATGTCTATATAATCACAAAATCAATAAGGTCTGAGTCTGGTCTCTTCGTCAGGAAACTTTCATCAGCTTTATGAAAGTATGTTCAGCAAGACTAAATTATGTACTTAATATACTAGGCAACAGTGAAATAATAAAGACTTGTATTGCAACAATATATAAATAAATGCACATTTTAAAAGGTCTCAAGTAAAGTATAGACTACTGCTCAGTTGTTTTGATTTTGAGCTGCAAAATCCACTACAATATCATAAAGTCAATCCCTTGCAGCTGCAGCTTCAGACTCCAGTTTCATTTTAAAATTTCCTTTGCTGTTGCTGGTATCAACTATAACTTCTGTTTTGCAGTGGAATTTGATAGCATCTTTTAAATGGCAATATTCCATCCCATAGAACACTGGCTCATTTGTGATCCTATTGCAGATGATGTACATTTGGGTTGATAGTGAATGTTCAGTTGTAATATAACAGTGGAGAATTGCCTATATTTCTTAACTGTGCATCTCCAGACTTTTTGACACTTGATATGTGTTCTTTTTCTTTTTATGGAAGGAATATTTAAATGTTTCGGTTGTACATTGGTTGTAGTAAATCTTAACATCCTCTCAACTTCAATTATTTTAAACAAGTTTTCTCTGTGGAAATTTCTTAAGCAAAAAAACCCCAACCAACCAAGCAAACAAAAAAAAAAACATGGCCTCTTAGTCAAAGAAACGTGTGGTGAGGTTTTTTTGGTCCTAACAGGCTGCTGGCGGCCGCCCGTCATCTTGCCTCCCTGCACGGTGCCAGACAGCTCCCTTGCGGAACCCAGTAAGCACTAGGGTTGCCAGGCTGCCTCCGTATTGAGCCGGACAGCCCGTAATTTTCACCTCCTGTCCGGGAAAAAATCAGAAAGTACCAGACATTTTAGGTGTCCAGTATTTTCTGAATTTTTTTACCGGACAGGAGGCAAAAATACCGAACTGTCTGGTTCAATACCGGATACCTGGCAACCCTAGTACTGAGTAACTGTAGCTCCTATTGACTCCAGTGGGATTTATGGATTCTGAGTTCATCTGAAAATAAGCCATTGATTAATGTTCAGCATCTATGGTTACAAAACTTTGGTCTTAAAGTATAAGTGAACAAGAATTCTTGGCTATCTTTGGCAGATTTCTCTAGCATAATGGTTCTCAAACTTTTTGTCCTACAGCCCTGCTCAATGCAGACCTTTCTGCAGACCACCAGCCCCTCCACCTATGATGACAAAATGGGTGCAGGAGGGATGGGGGGTAGAAGGTCTGGCTTGGGAGGTAGGTTGCAGGAGCAGACTTGGGGGGAGGTCTTGGTGAAAGGTAAGGTGCAGGGACGGGGTGAAAGTGCAGGGTCTTGGCAGGATGGTGGGTGTGTGAGGGAGATGAGGGTGCGGGGTTGGGCATGAGGGCAATGTGAGACACTTACCTGACTCCGTGCCTGCTGGCCTCAGGCCCCTGCCTCCATTGCTTCCATTGGCCACAGACTGGGACACTGCTTTCTACAGTTCCCATTAACTCGGAACAGTGATCCACGAGTAATGGGGGCTGTGATCACATGGGCCGCAAGTAAATAGATTGGTTGGGAACCATCAAGGATCCATCAGATCACATGGACTGGTATTTGCCCACCTCTGGGAATAGGGGACCTGCTGCTGGTGGACCTGAAGGGCCCAAGGGAAGAAGTCTGGATCCAAAGAACCCCTCCTAATGAAGTGCCAACCTGAACTTGGGGTTGGTCTAGAGTTTTGTGATTTCATTTTACTGGGAACAACCTGGATCAAGGAGAAATGGAACCTGAGGCCTATGCATGGAGACACTTTCTAATCTTGTCTCTTTTTTACTTTGCTTGTCCTTTGGTACACGGCCACCTTTTTACTAATTCCAGCATGCTATTCTCCATGTGAAAGCCTTCCTTGGTAGCACAGACTCAAATCCAAAGCAAACGCTTGTCTGGAATCTCGTGTGGGCTATTCTGGTGACACAAGGTGTTTAAGCTGCTCTAAATGGGAATTCATCTGTTGTGAGAGGGAGTAAATACAAGATTACTTTCTTTTGTTTCCAAAACAGGTGGACTAAAGAATGGAGAAGAAAGTGAGCAGAATTTATCCAGTTTCTGAGCCAGGCACAATATATTTTCTGCAAGTCACTTGGGAAAAAGACCTAGGAACTGGCTTTATGGTAACACTTAGCGATGCTCAGTCAGCATGGGCTGGAACAGGTAATATTGAAAACAAAAGATGAAAAGATTTTTAAAAAAATTATACACCCTTTTCCCATTGGCTTTTGAGCAGTGTTTTTTACTTTTTCTGTGACCCCTTTATACATGGGAAGTTAGCATCCAGATTCCCCATCTAGTCAAGAAGGAAGGATGATTATGGAACTTGTGCAAATCAGTCTTTGAAATTTATGCAAAGACTCACCTGTCAAAACAAATACTAATTAATTTCACAAATGTGTGTGTATATATAATAGTTGTTTATATTTTCTCCAGTAATATAATTTCCTGTGATATAATTCCGGTCCACTGCAACTGCTCAGTCTATTTGAACAAATGTGACAAACTGATTTCATTTGTAAATTATTAAGATCATGACTATCTGTGTTAGTCCTCTTAGATGATTTATTAAAGCTATTAGTTATTAAATTTAGTTGAATGGAGTAGCCACAGTATATGTGTAAGTGAAGGAAGGGGAAGGAAATGAACTGTGGCAGTAAAATACGGTGGCAGTGAGTTTTGGACAGTTTTTATGTGTGTTCCATTTAGACCTTCCTTAGATCTGTTTATGTTCTTATTTGGCCTTTTTAATTCCATTCTGTGCCCATTTGGCTCTTCCATGATGAGAAAGTTAATAGGTATACTTAATTACTCTTCTCTTTAATATTATTTTCTGACTCTTTGCTGTATCTATTTTCTTTTCAAACTAAATTATTATACTCCAGACAAATGAAACCAGATTGTTTATCTGGATTTAATTAAATCTCCTGTTGAAATTGTATATTTTAAACATAATTAGCAGTTGTTGCACAGGTTGAAAAGGAAATATTTGCACTGATTATGTGCAAAAACTTTCCTGCATGGGAGGCCACGATCTATTTTAAAAACGTCAATGTCTTGTTGCTTTGTTTTGTTATTGTTAATTAGGCATTTGGTGATTGTTCCAATATTTTTGCCTGAAGTCTTATGTTTTATGTTAAGGGATAATGCCAAACTGAGGTCACACTTTTTATTTGTGTTTGCCTGCTGTTGTTTAAGTAAAACCTAATATCACTGCAACAGAAAAAGAATATAGGAGAACATTTCTAGCCATTTGTTCTTAATTTAACATTCTGCATTTGACAAACCTATCATAGAGGTACTTCCAAGAGCCGTGGTCACCAATCCCTCGCTGCTCCCCATCCCCAAGATGCACGCCACGCTGATGCTTCCTCCAGGGACCACAGAGGTAGCGCGGGCTTTCTGCGGGGTCAGGGGAGTTCTGTAGCTGTGTGCTAGGTCCCAGGAGCACGTGGGCTGCTCTCCGCCCTCCTCCAACAGCTGGCGCGGTACCTAAAAAGCCAGTTCGTTGCGCGCTGGGGACTTCGTTCCCCTGCTGCCTTCCTGCATGTGAGGAGGAGATGGGGGTCTGGGACTGCACCGGCTCTGGCTGCTCGGGCAGCGGGCACTGTCGTGGGGAGCAGAGGAGCAAGGTGCATGCTGCCTGAGCAGTTGGGGCTGGCATGATCCGGGGCTCCCCCTCCCTCCACTCAGGAAGGCATCAGGCATGCGACGGACCAGCGTTTCAGATACCGTGGTGCTGTTTGGGGGACATGGGAGCAGCCTGCGCATTTCCTGGGCATGCAGCTGCAGGATCCCCAGGTACCGGTCCCTGTCCCCTCTACCCCCCACAAGTACCCTGCCCCAGCACCTACAAGCGCCCAGTCCCCTGCCCCAGTCCCCTGCCCCAGCACCCTGTCCCCTGTCCCAGCACCCTGTCCCCATCTCCCACCAACACAGTTGTGGCCACAATAGTGAGGTTTGAGGGGTTGTGTTTTGTATCTCACTTGTGTGGCCCCGACTGACTTTTCTGTGGGTCAGTGACCCCTGACTCAAAACAGGTTACCCGCCCTTCTCATAAATAAAGACAATGCTGAAACCTTTTGTGTTTGACATAATATTTTATTTAAAAATGAAGCCTGGCCAACAAGCCCCCAATTGGGGCCAAGTCCTCATCTGGCCACAGCATCATAACACTTCTGTACCCCCCACCCCGACTCCAAATCTGAGCCTATCAGACACTGGAACCCCCTGTCCTGAGCCTCTCACATCCCCAAACTCCTGTACTCCCACATCCTCAATCTTTGCCACAACACACTTGCACCATTCACACACTGCAAATCTGTGTCCTGAGCCCATCATACTCCCAACCTCCTTACTCTGAGCCCCTCACACACCCCAACCCAAACTCCTGCTCCCTCTCATCCACAAACCTATGGCTTGCTTAGCACCCCAACTCTCCACCTGAGCCCAACAGTCCCCAGCCTGGAGCCCCCTCCCTGAGCCAGCATCCCCTTCTCCACATCCTCCTGCAACCAAATTCCCTCCCAGAGCTTGCAGCTCTCACCCTTTCCCACACCTAAATCTCTCATTCACACCCAGACCCGTACCTCCTGTCTCAACCCAGTGAGGGTATGGCTAGACTGCAGGAGTTTTTCCGGCAAACATGCTCGTTTGGCAGCCCCTCTATTCCTATTTCCACAAGGAATGAGGGGGCTTCCAAAAGAAGGGGGTTTTCTGACGTTTGGTCCAGTCTAGACAGGCCAAATGTCGGAAAAATTTCTTCCAACAGAAGGATAAAAAAAAGCAGCAGTGTAGCCGTATCCTGAGAGTTTATAAGGGAGTGATGGAGAGAAGGGGAACAGAGAGGGCGGGGCCTCAAGGAAGGGGTGGGGTTTTGGGGAAGGGATGGGGTAGATCTTGGCTTGCCTGACATTTAAAAAGTGATCTTGGTTGTAAAAAGGTTGGAGACCACTGTCCTAGAGAATGGCATCAATGACCATACCAATCACCATTATCTTTATCTATATCTATATCTATGAGATCAGTCCAGCACCAAAAAAACCCACAAGGAGAGTGGGCTTTGACCTCCTCTCCTAAGGCTGATTTAATCTTTTTTGGCTATGTTTACACTACCAGGTTATTTGAAAATAAGTTATTTCAAAATAATAACTCTCGAGATGACTACTTCAAAATAAGCTTATTCATCTTCACAAGCAGGAGTTATTTTGAAATAAGAAGCCCATTATTGCAAGATAATAGGCTTGGTAGTGTAGATACTTGCCTTCTCCCCAGTGTAGCCATACCCTTTTAGTACTTCCACTGAGTCAAAAGGGAGCTGAATTGAGCTCCTTCTGTTTTGTCAATTGCGTGGGACTAGGTGGAAACTACTTTTGTGCCAGCAGCAACCCAGTTCTACAACCTGTTTGCACTGATGCTAGCTCTTTGCAATTAGTTTTAAGAAAACAAGTGGACAATAAGAGAAATTCGTAAAACTTTATCATGTTCATCTTATAAACGCCTTATTGTAGACTAGTTGTGCTTGTCATCCCTTCGCTCTAGAATGAGTTGACTTGTGTAGCTATGAATGTGGCTATATTATCCTTATTCCAGACATAAGCTGTTGGCAGCAGAAACAAGCATTAGCATTCTTTCTTTTTTTTCCATATTGTTAAAAATCTCAAGATGAGTGTTCTTTTGCTTCAGCAGCTGAGCTTGAAAATTCCCTTAATAGCAGCACAAATTAACTGCATGTGGACTACATCTCACTTTAAGTGCACAGTTAATAGCATAATTAGATTTTTCTACTGCATGTGCTTAGTCCAGCATTTCCACAAATTCATAACTGCTTTAAGACCATTTTTCAAACTGAATGAACCACATTAAATACTCTCCACATCTCAACTTTGAAGTTTCAAATTTCAGCTTTTTTGGAGCTATTTGCTTGAAGGGAAAAAGCAGTGGTCAGAATTTTTTAAAAAAACAGTGGGAAATCCCTTCAGTTTCTTATGTTGTGGGATATTATGCTTGGCAAGCCATGTCAGGAAACGAGTAAGAGTTGCTGAAGGATTGGTCTTTTATAGTTCTTATGAATCTAGTGTGATGATGAAAAGTGGTGGAAGCCTCACTGTTTAAGAAATGTAAAACCATAGAAAATCTTGACAAAAGCCCTACAAAATGTACTATGTAGCCCAATATGGATGAGGGTGGGCTAAATGATCTGTAGCAGTGGTTCTCAAACTATAGGATGGGCCTCCCAAGGAAGCCACAAACTGCGTGCTTTTAACACCCAAGAGTTCTGGTTGTCAGCATTGGGTTGCTAGAGCTCATACAGAAGAGCTAGCAAGCCCAGGAGGGGTGGGGATGGGATAGAAGGGAGAGCCAGAGCCATGCCCCACAGGGGCTGACAGCTAGAGCCCTGTTGTCCAGGCTTTACATCCCTCACCCCCACAATCCCTCACTAGGATCGCTGACTCTCTTATCCTTGCCATTCCCCTGCTACAAGGATGTGTCCCTTTCTTGCATCTTCTCCCAGGTCCCACCCCTGCTTGCTCCTTCTCCCCCCCTCCCATTCCTTCATTTGCTTTCCCTCACCCTCACTCACTTTCACCAGGATGGAGTAGGGGCCTGAGGGGTTTGGTGTGTGGGAAAGGGCTCTGGGTTGAGCTTGGTGCAGGAGGGCATGCAGGCTCTAAGAGGGAGTTTGGTGCAGGGTATGGGCTATGGACAGGGGCTTATGGCTGGGGCAGGGCGTTTGGGTGCAGGAAAGGGTGTGGGGAGTTGCCTTTAGGAGGGGGCTGAGGCCTGGGGCAAGGTATTTGGCTGCAGGAGGGGGTGAGGGATGCAGGGTCCTTCTGAGCAGCACTTGCCTCCGGTGGCTCCTGGTCAGCTGCGCAGATGGACTAATGCAGGGTCCCTGCCTGCCCTGGCTCCAGGCCACTCCTGGAAGTAGCCAGGACATCATGTGGCTCCTGGGGGGGAGGAGGCTCCATGTGTGCCTCTGCTGGCAGGCACTGCCCCAGCAGCTCTTATTGGCTGTGCTCCTAGCCAATGGTAACTGCAGCATCAGGGCTGGGGGCGGGACAGTATGTGGTGACCTCCACTGACCCCCAGGGTGAGGTTTGCTGGATGTGCTGGTTGCTTCTGGGAGTGGCACGGAGCCAGCGTAGGCAGGGACCCTGCCTTAGCCCTGCTGTGCCATCAGACTTAGCATTTTAAAATCTCCCAGATTGGCTGCAGTAGCCTCCAGGAGATTAAGCCTGATTCTGGGGGAGACACAAAAAAAATAGGAGGGTTGGCAACCCAGTTTCTTACTGGGAGGCAGTTGAGAGTCTTCAGCTGCTAGTGCTAGGTTGGCAGCAGGAGCACAGAAGTAAGAGTGGCAATGGGGCATTAAATTTGCTGTGAAAATTGATATTGATAAATATTTCACATTGCCATGCTTCTGAGCTGATGCCTGGCATGGTGCAGCTTCAGAAATGGATGTCTCTTAGCAGCTGCTGCTCTGTTCTCTGCCTGCAAATCTGAACAGTGGTATATATATTTGGGTGAGGGGGTGGGGGCTGGGGATAAGTGATTACAGACACAAACAGGGTGGGGAAGGGGGCGGGGATTGCAAACAGTCAAGTACCACTGATCTATTGAGGCTTTCCATGTATAACTTACATTTTCTCTGAAAGAAACCCAAGATTTCCTATTGCTTTTACAGCTCTGGTATGCAGACCTAGCTTGTTCAACATACTTGACCATTTACAAGAGAGTATCACCTTGATCCCTCTATTATAGCCCACAAATAATGATTTTATGATCTTGGTGATGATTCATTCTTCAATAATGCTGTAACTTGTTTCCTCAGTCTTCAAATCATATTTTAAATAACCACTTTGAAGGTGAACATTAACATTTCTTTACCTGCTTTTTTTTTTTTTTTGTTCCTCTCTGTTTATCCCACTTGTCTCTTGCGGCATAACTATCCCTGCACACTCTGCCAATGATGACAAGCACTTGGCCTCTGTTTCTCTTTACCCACAAACATTTCCAGACCTTCCATATGGTCCCTTGTCTATCTTGAGCAGACATGTGAGGTTGCTACCCTTTCCTCTTTTAAATTCCTCATCAAAACCCAGTTCCAAGCAGCCAGCTAATAGTGGCTAAGCTGGGAGCTGTTTGGTACAATCTAAAACTAAACAAAAACATTTTATGGATTGTAAGTTTTATCCCTTTCCCCCACCGCCCCCATCCTTTGTTTGTCATTTGTATTTGATTATAAGCGTTACGGGGTTCAAGTCTGTCTTGCTGCGTATCCCTGATCCTACAGAAACTTACACCTGTGCTTAATGTAATGTATGAGTAGATCCACTCACTTCAGTTAGACTGCCCCCCCTGTGTAAAGTTAGTCACTGTAGGCTTGTGCCTTTGGTCTTGTCTAGTTTTGGCAAGTTTTGTTGAGGAAAAGTGTGTTTGGTCAGTTGCACAATGCAGCTAGGGATGTTAAAATGCTTTTTGTAAACATGTAACCGCTGAAAACTTTGGCGGTTACATGTTTACACATGAGGGGCGTATCAAGGGTTTTCAGCAGTTACACATTTATGTGTAGGGAGTCACACATTTACACACAGAGGTGTGTCAGAGGCAGCTGCATGGGGGGAGGAGTCAGGCAGTTCCGTGGGAACCGGTATGCACAGGGAGCTGCTTAAAAGTGGGACTCCTGCCTGCTCTGCTCTCCCCCATCTCCTGCCCCCCCTTCCTCCCCTTCCCCCGCTGCTCCCTCTTTATCGGAGGCAGCAGTGTGGGGTGGGGGCAGGCAGCTCAGAAAAATAGGGAAGATTTGGTTCACAAAGTGCTAAATCAGTCATTGAGTGAGTGGAGATGTCAGGAACAGCACAGGAAAAGGAGCTGAGGAACCTCAAGGACAACCAGTCCTTTGCCAGACAGGCCACAGAATGCATGATCATGGTCATGGAGGAACACACCGAGATCCTAAATTGCTTGGTAAAGCAGCACGGTGAGTCAACATGGGTTGGCCTCCCGCGCAGCAGGTTCAAAATTCTGTGTCCAGCAATGCTTTCTCTGTGCCCTCGCTTTCTTTTTCTTTTTCTCAGAGTCCATATTTTCCCATGCACTCCACCCTCTCTCCCAAATGTGATTATGATGCCTGGGCCTACACATATCAGTGAGTTGGCACCCTTTCCCAGTACCTCCCTTACCAGCTTACGGGGTGCTTTATTGTATTTCAGTGCACTGCTTACTGATTAATAAAGGGACCTTTAGGAATGATTCTACACTTCTATTTTCTGTTTTACAATGTTACAGAACAGTCACTGTGATCCCAGCTGCAGAAATTAAAGACGTGTTGCCAAGTATGTGTTGCCTTGGATGGTTGTGGGTGGGAGCACATGGAAGCAACTATAAATGAAGTTTATTTTAATGCCCCTCATTTTCAAAGCCTCTCTGATGTTAGCAGCAGCCCTCTGAGTTCCTCTGAAAGCTCTAGTGCAGGTGCGGGGAACCTCAGGCCCAGGGGCTGGATGCAGCCCCTAGCTTGCCTGGATCCAGCCCCCAAGGCTCAGCCCCTTCCCCCAGCATTGGGGAGCCTTCGCTGGCACTCCAGTCCCCCTGCTGCCCAACCATGGGACTGGAGCACACAATCTATTAGACTGTCCCGCCCCTCCCCCCCCCCCCCCCGGCTCTGGTGTGCGAGGTGAATGTGAGGAGTGTCTTTCTTCTTCTCAGTTGGGGGCCACCTCAGTGAGGGTTTTATTTCTTTCTTTATTGCTTTTCACTTATGCGGCCCCCCAACTGACTTTTGTGTGGGTCAGTGGCCCTCAACCCAAAAAAGATTCCCCATTCCTGCTGTAGTGTCTGGCTGCTCAAACTCTGTATCCAAGCACTGAGCCTCAGCGCTCTATCCCTGAGCAACCAATTCCCCCTTACTTTCACAGAAATTATGTAAAGTACAGCAAACTGCTATAACTATGGTAATATTGTCCTCAGTCAGGTCTAGCCTCTTATAGAGACACCTCCATCTCACCTTCAGTTTTTCGAAGGCATATTTGACCAGTGTGTGGTACCTGCTCAGCTTGTTAAAATGCTCCTTATTGCTGTCCAAGTGCCCTGTGTACTGTTTCACGAGCCAGGGCTGTAAGGGATAAGACGAGTCCTCAAGAATCACAAGGGGCATTTCCACATCCCCACTTGTAATCTTGTGGTCTGGAAATAAAGTCTCTGCAGCTTTCTGTACAGGCCATTGTTGCTGAAGATGTCTGCACCTTTCCAGACAACCCCACCTTTATAGCTGTGAAATGTCAATGGTGATCCACAAGCACCTGCAGACCATCAAGAAATATGCCTTCCTATTGATGTACTCAGTGGCAAGGTGGGCTGGCGCTAAAATTGGAATATTTATACCATTTATTGCCCCTCCCACCCACAGTTAGGAAATCCCATGTCCGCAAAGCCAGCCACTATGTAATGCACATTTCTCAGAGTTCCCACAGTCCTCCGTAACAGAATGCAATTTATTGCCCTGCACACTTACACTGGGACAGCTCCAACAGTAAACTTCCACACACCAAACTGATTTGCAACTGACCAGTAGCAATTGGAAGTCACCAGTTTCCATGCATCAATTGCCACGCACTTCTCTACCAAAAGGGCAACTCGCATTCTAGTGTCCTTGTGCCACAGTTCGAGGGCCAGCTCAATACACAGCTCTAGGAAGGTGGCTTTACACATCCTAAAATTCTATAGCCACTGGTCTTCATCCCAAACCTGCATGACAATGTATCCCACCACTCAGTGCTGGTTTCCTTAGCCCCAAAGTGACGGTCTACATGTACAGCTGCTCTGAGTGCCAAATGCAGTGACAGGTTGTGCTCTCCATATCATGCATACTGTCAAGCTCCTCTGTGTCTTTGTCATCTGTCAGTAACTTCAAGATAATCTTCACAGCCATTCATGAGATCCTAATGACAGTTAACAGAGCATGCAAAATAAGCGTGGGATCCATTCTTTCTTGCTGAAGATTCCAGAGTACACAGCAGAGAAAGGCAGATGAAAAAAAAAATGTGAAAGGACTCCAGAAGACCCTGAACAAAGCCTGCTGAGATGTTTCGCATAGTCCCAAGAAGTCCCATGCTCTGTTCCCAGGTCCCACAACCCCTAGCCACAGGTGGTGTCACTAAGCACTGAGATATATACCCACAATGCATTGCTTCCATTGTCAGTGAGGAGCTAAAGATGTGGACACAATCAGTTGAGAGAGGGAGCTTCAAGTGTAAACATGCTTTGGCTATGTTTTTTTGGTGACTTCTCTGTGTCCACATTAGTTTCCTTGGCACAATTTAGTACTGTAATGTACTTTGTATGGTGCCTAGCATATTGTGACTGCTACCTGTCCCTGAATTGGGAGAAGGATTTTGTCCCCCTTCTTTCTGAAAGCCTCTCTTCTCTTCTCTTTCTAAAATATACCCTGGCACACAAAGGTCTCTTTATTTTAACTTATTACATGGCTCCATGATTTGGATTTTTCTGTACATTAAAGTCTCTATCAATAGGTTGTAAACAAACAAAAAAAGATTAGTTTTGTTGTTGCTGTAAAAAAAAAATAGATCAAGTAAAACAAATAAAAAATGTGTTCCTATAAGATCTTGTATGCTGAGCTACAAATATAGGTCTTGTCACTTTTTTACAGTAGAACATTTTATTTTAATTTAGCTCAGCTAAGAGGTTACATGAAAAACATTTCCAGCTTTATTGTGTCTTATTGGTTATTAATTGTGCTTCAGTAGTCAACAGAACACAATATCCATCACAGCAATTACTGATTTAATCAAATTTATTTTACTGTGAGTTAAAATCTGCAGGGATATTGAGTTCTATCCTGTTTCATTCTGTTTTCCTTCCTCTTTGCTTTCTTTCATATCTAGAAAATCTGAGCTTGTCTTTCTTTTTCAATTCACCAAAACAGAATTAAAATGTTGAACTTTTATTGTATTTTACTCCCAATTCTTTTGCAAGACATGCTTCACAGTATTGCTTTGCTTATTCATAGGCATACCTATAATATGCCTCATCACTGTAGTAGCTGATTGTGTTTCCACTAGCGCTGCAATGCTTATAAAATGCTAGTGTGTCATTGTCCTTTGCTGTAAGTGAACATGGTGTACAGGATTGCTGTATGGCATTCTTAGATTCTATCGCTTAAGGATCCTCAGTTTTGAGTCTTGTTTCCAGTGTAAGAGAGGGACGAGGTGCTTTCATGCTCAAGTGAGCAATATGATGCAAAAAGACCTATACGGAGCTCTTTCAATGCCTACACAAGCATTGTTTGGCTACCTTATTTGTATTACTTCAGACTGTTTATTTAGCAACTATTTTATTTTATGAACCAAAGAGAAGCCAGTGTCTCTGCAGCCCCTTGCTGTCAGATTGCAGTGGGGCATAACATATTTAAAACCTTTTAGAAAACCCCTGATACTAAAGGATATTTAACATGAGCCTGGCTAGCTTGATGGTGATGTTTGAGCAACTGTATACCTGTGAGGTCAACCTGACTGCAGAATTGATAGCTTTTTCCTTGTGAAGGAGACTTCAGCTGGTAAAGAGAGTTAGGTGATGTGCTCCCTTTCCCTCTTCCCCACTATTTATATGACCCACTCAATGCAGCTGTAACACTGATGTATTCTCAGTCCTGGTTTCCAGTCCCTTCTTTACTTTTTTGTGTCCTTCAGATTGCACCTTAAATTTTGGCTTTTATGGCAGATTTGATGAGCATAACATGCTCTGATAGACTTAAATTAGATCCTTTTCTAAAATGGTGGTCATATTACACCTTATGGAGACTACCTTGAGGTCAACTATTCCCCATGCCCACATGATCATCCCAGTGAGGTTCTTTTTTATAAGCTTGGTTTTGAAAGGTCCTTGCATTTTTCCTTGGACCTTGCTAAAAGTTTAAAATTTCGTTTTTTTTCTCAGTTACGTTTAGTTCACATGTCACACTGAGCAAAGCAGAACCTAGGCAGTCCCTCTTTCTCTGCTGTCTCTGAACTACCTACTTTGATTTGTTTTAATGTCTTTTTCCAGTCTCCAGGTGGAATTTACAAATTTACTCCATTTAAGCGAATAGTGGCTTTTGTAGGGTTATTCCATTACAATTCCAAAAGAAGGAAACACATTATTATTGGTCATCTTTAGTTTTCCTAATGCAGGTTGCATCTCTCTAATCTGGCACTCTGGTCCAGCAACATCTATAGTTGGGCATGATTTTAGTTAGCTGAATGTCCACTTATCATGAGCGTGGCCAAGTTTCCCACTCTCCATAACATTTGTTTACAGCCACCAGTCCTGTCTCTGTGTTCTGTGCTGTTATTTAGCTCTAATTCACCCTAAATGTCTTCTAAGAGCCCAATAAGCAGAGGAGGTGTTGGTAATGCTCCTAAACAATATTAACTTCCCGAGGTCTGGCAAATTCTCTGTATTGGCACTGATCAGGTTCCAAGGATGCTGGAATAGAGAAGTTCAACCTGTACTTTTTCGAAGATTTGCAAATCATTTGGACCAGATTTTCAGTCAGGAATTCTTTATTCATGCAAATATTTATGAACAAATGTACATGCATGCAAAAATGACTGATTTGCACATCTGACAAAAAGGGGCCTATGTAATTTTTTTGTGTGCAAATCCCCAATTAGTGCATGCCTAGCTATGCAAATAGATTACGCCTTTCTGTTTGAAAACCTGGTCCATTGTGTGACAATTTTTTAAAAAATGTATTGTGTCTATGTAAGACTGATAGGCAGAACCAAACTTGGGACCTCTGGAGCTTAGTGCATGAGTCTTTACAGCTTGAGGTAAAAGTCAGCTGGCTCTCAGCTAAGGCTGTAGAGCACACGCATTGTTTCTCTCTGTAAGTGGTCTAAGTGCCACTAGATGAACCACATCCAGTAGGCTTGTAGTTACATCTACATATTTTCCAAACTCTGACAAAGAGTATGAATGAGTATAGTTACCATCTTTACAAGTGTGTGTGTGTGTGTGTGTGTGTGTGTGTGTGTGTGTGTGTGTACACACACACTTAAAAAAAGAGACAGTACTAAAACTAGCTGTGAAGGATGTGATCTCATGTTGTTTATCGATGCTAATTTAAAAAATATGCAGAACTGCTTAAAAATAATTGTGGGAGAAGTCTGCCACTGTGTGTAGCAAACAATTGCCCACACGCCTCACTATTACATATTTGGATAACTGATTATTTGATGAGTAGTACATCCATTGCAATACCAGATTACCTATGGTGTCAATAATATAAATAGAAGAAGAATGAGGCAATTTAAACATTGTTTCCCTGCTTGGAAAACTCTTCTGTTTTCATCTGCATGTTCAGGGTATGTATGCAAGTGTATCCATTCATGTGAAACAGTCATCAAAATGAGATTTGTAGAAAGAATTATAGCTAACTAAAGTACTACATGAAATATTTTTCAGTTGAGGATTCACATCAGTATTAAGAACTTATTTCAGTTTGACACAAGTTAATTGCTTTTCTTTCCCTCCCTTGCCCCAACTGTCTCAAATGTTGGGTAGTCGTTCAGGGAAACGTTAGATGTCAAATCCTAAATGGAGAAAAATGACTATCGTGTTCTCCAGAAGATTGGTTATAACTGGAAAGTGAAACATTTGTGAACCCAATAAAGAGCCTAAAACATTGATAGACTGTAGAATAAGACTTGATTTGACCCAGGTGGAACATTTAAAAAAAAAAAAGTATTATCATCTCTTCTGTTTGGGTCCTTATACAATAGACTACAGTAGGGCTACTCAACTTTGGAAGCCCCGGGGGCCACAGTGATACTCACAGCACATGCCGAGGGCTGCAACTTAAGTGTGGTTGCATATACAGCCTCTCTCCGAGTTACGAACGAGTTAAGGACCAAACACTTGGCCGTCACTTGATCCATTCGTAACTCGGACCCCATTGAGTTACACGCGACCACGCTGTTCGTAAGCGCGGGTCGCGTTCGTAACTCGGGGACCGCCTTTATGACCACTCCATGGGAGCTTTGGTTGTAAGTGCGAACGGTCGTAACTCGACCGTTCACAACTCGGGGAGCGGCTGTACATGCAAATATATATGCAAATGGATTCTTTCACATTGACGGGCATGAATACAATGCACTTCTCACAATGTCCCTGCACTCCCGGCACCTTCTCCCTGGGAGCTAGAAACACCAACACTCTATACCCATCTGTTCCAGCCAGCCTGTCTGCTTGCATCCTTCAGTGTTCACCCTGCCTGGGAGACGCCTCGCCATTGTGCAGTGTGATCTCAGTGGAGGCCATGCTCAAAAGATCCCACCTGTGGGTTGCGTGTTGAACCTCCCATAAGCCCAAACCGTCCCGCAGGCCGCAAGCAAACGGGCCACGTGTTGAGTAGTCCTGGACTACGATAAAATCTGGCTCAACAATAGATCTTGAACTTCAACAAAAACTAGATTAATAGAACTCAGATCAGACTATTACAATTTGAATTAGTCTGTAAAACAGTTTCTGATGAGAATAAATTAAATCTGAATTATTTTCATATGAGCTGCAAAGAGGCTTGAATCCCACTATTAATGATGCTGAAGATAGATACTGACAAGTGAGAAATGGAAAACTCAGAGAAAACAGATGCACATTTTATGATGACAGAAATAATTAGAATAATTTAAGGAAAGCTATATTGTTGTTAAACAGACACATACGCAGATTTTTGTTTCAAGAAAACTTCGGAACATCCCTAATAACTTCATGATAATTGGAGCAGAAGTCTGTGCATATATTCCTTCTCTGCATAGGCTTATCGGGCAGTTGAGTCACTACTCCACTAGTCGCTTCCTACCTCCCCTTGCTGCCTCAGAATCAGAGGCAGCAAGGTGGGAGAGCAGGAGCCGGTGCTGGAGGGAGCTAGCTTAAAAGTTGGTTCCCCCCAGCACTGTCTTCGCGGGGGGGCTGGGGAGGCAGAGGCGCAGTGGGGAACCCAGGAAGAGTGGGGAGCCCATGGGGCTCTTGCTACATTTCAAAAGAAGAAGTGCCACAGTTCCCCATTGTGCCTCTGCCTTTGAAATGTTGGGACCAGTGGGGCTCTTGCAACATTTCAAAGGCACAGGCACAGCGGGGAACTGAAGTGTTTCTGCCTTTTGAAATGTAACAAGAACCCTGGTGAGCTCTTACTACATTTAAAAGGCAGAGGCACAGCATAGCCTCCCTCTTATTAACTAATTGAGTAGTCAATGGAAATTCCATCGACTACTCAATTAGCTATTAATCGAAATTTAACATCCCTACATAGAAACTCATGTCTAGACTGAACAGGACAGGTGGTGCTGGCTAAGGTCCTGTGAGGAGGATTCCTCCTTTATTGAATCTTTGTAGGCCCTAAGTGTTTCAGAAAGAGTGAAAAGTATTTTTCATAAAAGGCCTGATCCAAAACACATTTAAGTCAATGGAAAATCTGCCATTTGATACAGCTGGTTTTGGATTTGACCCAATAAGGACTGGTTCACTGGTCTTGAGTGATACCCCTTTATTTTGAATTAAGAGACATTAGACTGGTGATTGCTGCAAAATTTAAACTTGGAGAAAGTGATAAGGAACATGTGAGGGTCAAAAATAAGTGTAGTAAACTAAGTAAAAAATAAGCCACTAACTCATAAGATATTGGAAGAACCTTCCCCCAAAGGAAAATTGTAGGATATAGGATTATGAAGTTATTCAGAGCTCTCTTTTGCTGTTGAAAAGCTAATCTATCATTGCTCTAGCTAAGCACAAGGGCTGGGATAAATTTGTAGTAAGACATAAACAGATGTTAGTTTTAATTATAAATAATTTAGATTTACATTTTAAACTGTTTTTTTAAATAATATTCTTCCTTTAATGTATGTTTCCCATTTTAAAGTGTATATTTTTTAGACTTCACCAATTTCCTCCTCCCTCCCTAGTGTCTGAAGCTGAGATTTCTAAGGAGGCTGATGACATGGAAATGGAAAGAGAGAAGTATGTTGAAGAACTGAGGAAAGCCCTGGTTTTGGGAGCTGGCCCAGCCAACACGTACAATTTCGATGTTTCTAAAGATGGAGAAAATGTGGAATGCTGTGATTTCTCATATGAAAAAAATCTGAAAGATGTTTCCGTAAGTATTTCTGTACAAGTGTGGTTAAAAATGTATCTAATGAAATACTTACGAAAAGGAATCTTTTGTGGAGCACATTCCTCAATTTAATAAAATTCTCTTTAAAAATGGTCTTTGATAAGTTTGAAGAAAAATTTTGAATTAAATAGATATTTTCAGTATGGCCCAAAACATTGAAAAAATGAGCTTTTACAAAATCTACAAACAACAGAAATGTTTTCAGGGCCTTGTGAAATTCCTTTTGAAAAATAGAGACCGATGTGGTGGCCTCTCCTTTATTGGACATCCCATTGGCTGCTGTTTGAGTTTTGAGTGTGTAACAGATGTAGTATCAAAGCCCTATTTTGTCAATTTGATTGCTGTTTCCTTTGTGTATGTTCCTCTAATAACTTCTTCTAAAAGTTTAGTATTTATGTTTTCCATAAGGACAGGATAGGTTCAAATTGGTGTTATAGTCTGGTATTGTACTAAAATAATACACACACTTTAGAGTTGGGAGTTACATTCCTTTTTCTATGGTACCCGTCCCATGGCCTATGTCTGATATGTCATTTGGACAAAAGAAAACACAGACAATCCAGGAAATTTTTGGAGAATGTTGGGAATAACTTCTTGGTACAAGTGCTGAAGGAACCGACCAGGGGGCCATGCGCAGCTTGACCTGCTGATCACAAACAGGAAGGAACTAGTAGGGGAAGTAGAGGTGGGTGACAACCTGGGAAGCAGTGATCATGAGATGGTAGACTTCAGGATCCTGACCAAAGGTAGAAAGGAGAGTAGCAAAATACACACCCTGGACTTCAGAAGAGCAGACTTTGACTCCCTCAGAGAACTGATGGGCACGATTCCCTGGGATGCTTATGTGAAGGGGAAAGGAGTCCAGGAGAGCTGGCAGTACTTTAAAGAAGCCCTATTAAAGGCACAGGAAGAAACCATCCCGATTCACAGTAAGAAAAGCAAATATGGTAGGCGACCAGATTGGCTTACCGGGGAAATCTTTGGTGAGCTTAAACACAAAAAGGAAGCTTACAAGAAGTGGAAACTTGGGCAGATGACTAGGAGGAGTATGAATATATTGCTCGAGAATGCAGGGGAGTTATCAGGAAGGCGAAAGCGCAATTGGAATTGCAGCTAGCAAGGGATGTGAAGGGTAACAAGAAAGGTTTCTACAGGCATGTTAGCAATAAGAGGGTGATCAGAGAGGGTGTGGGTCCCTTACTGGATGAGGGAGGTAACCTAGTGACAGATGATGTGGGAAAAGCTCAATGCTTTCTTCGCCTCTGTCTTCTCAGACAAGGTCAGCTCCCAGACTAATGCACTAGGCAACACAGTTTGGGAAGGAGGTGGACAGCCCTTGGAGGGGAAAGAACAGGTTAGGAACTATTTAGAAAAGCTAAACATACACAAATCTATGGGTCCAGATTTAATGCATCTGAGAGTACTGAGGGAGTTGGCAAATGTCATTGCAGAGCCTTTGGCCATTATCTTTGAAAATTCATGGAGATCGGGAGAGATCCCAGATGATTGGAAAAAGGCAAATGTAGTGCTCATCTTTTTTTTTTTAAAAAAAGAGAAGAAGGACATTTCAGGGAACTACAGACCAGTCAGCCTTACCTCAGTCCCCGAAAAAATCATGAGGGGATCCTCAAGGAATCCATTTTGAAGCACTTGGAAGAGGGGAAAGTGATCAGGAATAGTCAACATGGATTCAAAAAGGGCAAGTCATGCCTGACCAATCTGATTAGCTTCTATGATGAGGTAACTGGCTCTGTGAATATGGGAAAGTCAGTGGATATGATATACCTTGACTTTAGCAAAGCTTTGATACGGTCTCTAAAATATTCTTGCCAGCAAGTTAAGGGAGTATGGATTGGATAAATGGACTGTAAGATGGATAGAAAGCTGGCTAGACTGTCGGGCCCAATGGGTAGTGATCAACGGCTCGATGTCACGTGGGAAGTCGGTTTCTAGCGGAGTGCCCCAAGGATCAGTTCTAGGGCTGGTTTTGTTCAACATCTTTATTAATGACCTGGATGAGGGGATGGATTGCACCCTCAGCAAGTTTGCAGATGACACTAAGCTAAGGATAGCGATAGATACACTGGAGGGCAGGGATAGGGTCCAGAGTGACCTAGACAGATTAGAGGATTGGGCCAAAAGAAATCTGATGAGGTTCAGCAAGGACAAGCGTAGAGTTCTGCACTTGGGATGGAAGAATCCCAAGCATTGTTACAGGCTGGAGACTGACTGTCTAAGTAGCAGTTCTGCAGAAAAGGATCTGGGGATTACAGTGGATGAGAAGCTGGGTATGAGTCAACAGTGTGCCCTTGTAGCCAAGAAGGTGAATGGAATATTAGTTTGCATTAGGAGGAACATTGCCAGTAGATCTAGAGAAGTGATTATTCCCCTTTATTCAGCTCTGGTGAGGCCCCATCTGGAGTATTGTGTTCAGTTCTGGGCCCCCCACTATAGAAAGGATGTGGACACATTGGAGAGGGTCCAGCGGAGGGTGACCAAAAGATTAGGGGGCTGGAGCACATGACCTATGAGGAGAGACTGAGGGATTTGGGTTTGTTTAATCTGCAGAAGAGAAGAGAGAGGGGGGATTTGATAGCAGCCTTCAACTTTCTGAAGGGAGGTTCCAAAGAGGATGGAGAGAGGCTGTTCACAGTAGTGACGGATGACAGAACAAGGAGCAATGGTCTCAAGTTACAGTGGGGGAGGTCTAGATTGGAAATTAGGAAAAACTATTTCACTAGGAGAGTGGTGAAGCACTGGAATGGGTTACCTAGGGAGGCGGTGGAATCTCCATCCCTAGAGGTTTTTAAGTCTTGGCTTGACAAAGCCCTGGCTGGGTTGATTTAGTTGGGATTGGTCCTGCCTTGGGCAGGGGGCTGGACTTGATGACCTCCTGAGGTCTCTTCCAGATCTATGATTCTAAGTTCAGGCATACAATAATTTTGTGGAAAATTGCTACTATTTTGCTTATTTTAAACTATGGCATTTGAAAGCTAATATTAAAAAAGCTCTTTTACAGTTGGAACTGCTTCAGTCACAATTTCAAGTGACACAGATTAAAATACCTTCTCACTTTTAACGGTTGTCCTTTCAGGTTAGTATTGAGTCAAGTTTTGAGGAGAATGTTTGTTTTATTTTTACTACCTGTGCTTCGTTTTTTCCTTGTAATTATATCAGAGACTTTAGACCTAGACTTCTTACATCAGTGCTTGTGAGTGGTAAGAGCTTGAATATGTTCACATTAAGGTGAAGGGGAAAGCATCCATTAACAGAAGTGGTGCAGGCCTTCACTCTAATTTTAAAGAAATCCATGGATCTGTGAGTCTAACAATCCTTTGCTTTTCTTATCTCCGTAACACATATCGTAGATACATGGGATATATCTTGTATTTTATTAAGGAAAGCAGCTTCCAGTTTTTGGAACTGGCTAATGTATAGCTCTCTGTTACGATTTATGAGAAATATTTCGTATGGAAATTTGTTTTGTCAAATTAGGAAAAATAAATAATCTGACCAAAGTAAAGACAAAGCAAGTTTCTATTACTGCGTCCTTTTGGAATTAACAGATAGTTTTCAAATAAGATGTCACTTTTAGAATTTTAAAAACCAAATCACACAAAGTCACATCACCTCTGTTGCATGTAATAGACACAATTGCCAAAAACCCTTTTGTTAACAAATCTGATGGCTTTTAAGTTTGTGGTAATATATGTTTGGAACTTATTTCTGTGCCTCAGTTTATAACAATTGTGAAATGCGTATTTATATGTCTTTATTTCTTTTAAGAAGTTGTGTATGTACATCTGCTATATAGTACAACCTCAGAGTTACGAACTGACCCATCAGCTTTATGCTTTATTTGCAACCAGACATATGCAGTTGGGGCAGGGAGAAGGCAAATAAAGTATACCACTAAGTTAAATGTAAACTACTAAGAAGTAAAGAGGAAAATCAGCATTTTTCTTCTGGGTAGTATAGTTTCAAAGCTTTATTAAGTCAATGTTTAGTTGCAAATTTTTGAAAGAACAACAATCAAATTTTGTTCAGAATTACAAACATTTCAGAGTTACGAACAACCTCCATCCCAAGGTGTTCGTAACTTTAAGATTCTAATGTATATATTGAAATCTTTCATTGTTTCCACTTTTTGGGGGATCAGTTGTTTGGCGATTTATGAGAAATATGTAATAAAAGTCTTCCATAGATCTTTCGTTAAATGTATGCCTTTCAGCAAAAGAGAAAAGTTTTGGCATGGCTGTTCTTATTTTAAAATATAGGTTCAATTAAAGGAAGCAATGAGTTCCAGTTATTACAATGCTACATTGTATGCTTTGTATAAATCCACTACTTTTAAAGTCCCAACTCCCCATTATGTAATCAATCATCACCCTTTAAGAAAAATCCACTAAATTACTAAAAACAATTATAGGATTACTTTTATTAATTCAGTACAGCTTTACGATTTGATGAGTTGCAAAATCATTATGGGAACATGCCTAAACATTAAGATGTTTTTTTTTTTGGTGCTTGAATGTCAAATTATTTGCTTTATTTTCGTAGAGAAGTGTGGTAATGATTGCTTTGTTACGCAAACTTGAAAAAAGGAGTTGGTACTTGCATCTTTTTTCGCTATAAATTATGGTGGAATTTTCTTGGCCTAACTCCCATTGACTTCTAGGGAACTAGAATTAAGCCAATGTTGAGTGTTTTGAAAGCCGCATCCTAAAGCATTAAATAGGGGCAAGATTACTCAGAGTTTTCGTTAAATTGAAAACGGTGAAAGGCAAATTTCAGCTTAACCCAACAGCTTCAAAATACAGGCAAGAAATGTGTTTTTTTTTCCTTTACTACCTGTAGAATGTTACTTTACCACAAATTAACAACTATGTTAGTCATCTCACTTGTATGTCTTATGTAGAATGTGAATTACCAGACAGAATACAGTCTTTAAGAGCTATAAAAAGGGTTCCTGAAAAGACAAGTTTTGGTCACGCTTAAATGTCTAACACCTTGCCTACACTAGGAAAATTAGTATCTGTTCTGTCTACATTGAAGGTGAAGCCTTTCTGCAAATGGCATAAATGCTGTCATAGATGGGACCCAGATGCTTTTACCACTGTTTCATGAAAACTTGCTCAGAGCTTGAAATATGCCTTTTTCTAACATTGGTGTAGCCCAAGTGAAAGCAACTGTGGGTACAAAGAGGAAGAGTGCCAACTTGACTGAAACAGCAGTTAATTAAGACACTAATATTGTTGTTACAGTGTGCTTTATTTTTTTCTGCTTTGGTTCTTTCATGCTGTATCTTGCTTGAGTCCAAGGAAAAATGACTTTGTTTATGCAGTAAGCAATAGAGACATGGATGGGAGTCATTAGAATGGAGTGCTTTTGCAAGAAGGATTTTTTAAAATTCTCATTCCTTTTTTTATTTAAACGTTCCTTCTCTCACTGCTTAGAAAAAAATCTGTGCTTTTAAATTTTTGTGTATATTTCAGATTATTTAAGTGTCTCCATTGACTTTCTTCAGAAATAGAATGACATTTTTGAATTAACAGTAAATAATGATCATACCCTGATTGCTTTCTAATTGCTGTTATTTTGCTTTATTGACCTATGGGCTTGCCCTCGCAGGGAAATTGGCCACCAGAACTTTAGAGGTAAAATGGTACTGCTATAGCTATGTCTGTACAACTACTCCTGTGGACATCTTTGTGTAGAATTAAAGTGACTTTTTGACATATCTTATTGACCTGTTTTTGTGTGTATTGTTATTTATGTGTATTATCGTAGCACCTAAGAGCCCTAGTCATGGACCCCACTGTTGTAGACGTTGTACAACCATAGAACAAAAGACTGTCCCAAAAATCAACAAGCTCCTAAGCTCCAGTTCTGTAAACATTTATGAATGTCAGCTTTACTACCAATACCACTAATTTCTAGATGGCGTGGTTTCTGTATGTGAGTATTCATAGTTTTAAAAAAAAGGTTTAAAAACTGTAAAATGCTATCATTTGTTTTCAGGATTTAAAGTTTGTACATTTGGTGCCCCGTCCTGATCCCAATGACATCCATGTGAGTTTTGTTTTTGATGACTTTGAGAGTCACATAATGCCACTAAAGCAGAAAGAATGCATTCTTAGTTACTATTTGGAGTGATGGTTAAGAGCAGTGATTTAATAAAAAACTAAACTAAAAAGCATGTGGCTTATACAGCCACAAGCAAAATTCAGAATTCTAAGAGTGTGTTCTGAAGTATTTTAAAGGCAATATTTACCATTTTGAACTTTGCCAAGGAAACCCTGGTTAATATAATTAACTAAAATGTATCATGACAAAGCATGGCTGATGTAGAATGATCCATAAAATACATGCAGAAATAATGGGATGAACTTAAGGAAAATGTGGGCTCATTATTAGGAAATGTTTTCTAACAGTGACATTTGTGTGATTAAGTGTGAGTTTTGCCGAGGGAAATGGTGGTAACCCCATTCCCTGAGTCATTTAAAACTGGATTGGACAAAACAATTGGACAAAACTGTGGGGAATAATCCTGAATTGGCACTGGGACATCCTAGCTCAGGGGTTCTCAACCTTTTTGTTGCTGAGTCCCTCCTTCCCCTTCCCTTTTAAATGCTATAAAAACTTCACAGCCCATCTGTGTCACCACAACTGTTTTTCTGCATATAAAAGCCAAGACTGGCGTTAGAGGGTAGCCAGCTGGGTAATTGCCTCAAGACCCAATCAGCCCCGTGCTATTGGGTCTTCATTTTTCTAACCTGGGCCCTTGCAAATCTAATATTGACCCTCCTTGGTGGCCCACTTAAAACCTGTGTGTGCCTCAGTCTCCTGGCTGAGAATCACTGCACTAGCTGACCTAATAGGTGTTTTCTATCTCAAAAGTCTGTGATTCTCTGGTTGACTATATAGAATATATTTGACATAAAAGTCCTCCGGAGAGCAGTGCACTGATAATCCTAAACTTTTATAGGAAATTAATATCCACTCCCTAAAGCCCCACATAGAAGTCTGGAAAGTAGAAGAAAGCAGAATATAGGTTTTTCAAGTCAATGCAATTGCCCTTCCCTTTTAGATGCCGTAGGTTGTTTGTTCAGGGCTTTTGCTGCCTTTTGGTGTTTAGATGGAATGTTTAACAGGGATAAATCTGACAGATGAGTCTCCACTTCTACCAAAAAAAAAGTCAGAATTGTAAACATCATCTGGCCAAGGGGAAGTTAAAAACAAGCTGTTTTACATCAGCTTGGTTTGTGTTCTTTAACTGATAGGGAAGAATAATCCCAGCCCATCCTTGGTTTGTGTATGGGAGTAAAATTCAACAAATTCATTTCTAGACGGAGATTAATTTTTAAAACAATTTTTGTCAGAAGATCATTAGAAATGTTACACTTTCAACCTGTATTTTATCTTTTTATACCAAATTACTAAGGGTTCACCAACTACATCGTTTAGGTACAACCATCCCTTGAGGCAGTAATTTTTGATGGGGAGGCACTTTAAGGGTATGTCTAGACTACATGGCTCCGTCGACGGAGCCATGTAAACTACTTTACCCAGCATAGGCAAAGAAGCAGGGATTTAAATAATCCCCGCTTCATTAAAATAAACATGGCCGCCACACTGTGCTGACGATCAGCTGATCTGGCACAGCGCGGCAGTCTGGACGCGGATCTGTTGTCTGGGGAAGCCTTTGCCGACGGATTCCTTATGCCTCATGAAACGAGGTTTACAGGATCGGCTGGCAAAGGCTTCCCCAGCCGACAGATCCGTGTCTAGACTGCCGCGCTGTGCCAGATCAGCTGATCGTCGGCACAGCGTGGCGGCCATGTTTATTTTAATGAAGAGGGGATTATTTAAATCCCTGCTTCTTTGCCTACATGGGGTAAACTAGTTTACATGGCTCCAGGGGCAGCACTAGACTAGCTGCCAGCAACTGGCACCCTAGGCGAACCATGCAATCGGCGCCCCCACCCCCAAACTCCTCAATGATATTTCACCACCATTTGGCGCCCCATTTAACTTGGTGCCCTCGGCAACCGCCTAGTTCGCCTATATGGACGGGCCGCCCCTGCATGGCGTCATCAACGGAGCCATGCAGTCTAGACATACCCTAAGATTTTGGTGAGTGGTCAATGTCCTGACTTTTCTATGGAGGGAATCCGGTCTCTGGCACAGAGGATGGATGCAGAATGGAGCTTGGGGTAAGGGATTGGGGTACAGGAGAGGGTTTGAGAGAGAGTTTCGCTGAAGGTGGGGGTTATGACCTAGGGTAGGGGATTGGGATACAGAATTTGAGAGGGGGTATGGGTGCAAGAGAGGATTCTGACTGGGGGGAGGAGTGCAAAGAGTTGTGACCTGGGGCAGGGAGGAAAGTGCAGAGAGTTTGGGTAGTGACCTAGAGCAGGAGAAGGTGGTGACCTGGGGCAGGGAGTTTGAGTGTGGGAAGGGATGGGGTGCCAGAGGCAGCCTCTGGCTGGGAGGCACTTACTTAGGCGGCTCCTCACCAGCAGCCCAGCAGAAGCACCAGACCACTCAAAATGGATGGCTGTTCCATGTGGCTCTCTGCACCACGTGCGTGGAGGAGGAGGCATCCCATGTTGCCCCCTTCCCCCACCCACAAGCACAGTCTCTCAGCTACCATTGGCCATTTTCTGTTCAATGAGATCTGTGAGATTGTGCTGGGAGTGGGGACAGCATGCAAAGCTTCCTCTCCTTGTTCCGGCACATGAAGCAGCCAGCTGCTTTGAGCAGTCTGGGGCTGCTCTGTATCGGAGGGACCCAAAGGGATGTGATGGATTGAAAGGCTTTTCAGGCTGGATGCGACAGGCCGTATCTTGCCTACTTCTACCTTGAAAACTGTGAGGAAGCCAAATTAACCCAGGAGAAGCGCAGGAAAGCATTCTGCTCCAAGATATGTAAACAGTAAATGTAGTGTGACATCCACTTCAGAGGTATGTCAATCTCCTTCTGCACACAATGTGAAGGATTGGGGCAATGGTTCACGTTGACCCAGCCTCTTCATTATAAGGTAGTAAGGTTTCCCTAATAAGGACTGTGCCACTTATATTCTATATTTTTGTATTCAGGGGAAAGGTTTCCAGTTGTTGCAAAATTTTATTTCTGACTCTTAGGAAATACTTCTAATATAGACATATTACAATTTCATAATAGCATTATGATTGAAAGCAGTTTTTTAAAAAAAGGAATAGAAATTATTTAGCCATATGGAAAAACTGTAAAAAGATCTGTCATACAGAACTATTACTGTATTCTTTGCTGTTAGCCTTTTGAAAGAGCAATCAAAGAAGATGTATTTGTATCAAAATATTTGTCTTAGCTGCATTTTAGCCTGATAATTGTGCCAGTTAATTTAAATTATACAATTTATTTTCTTTATGACAAGTGGCCTTGTCACAGGGTATTGCACACTGCCTGCCCTTAGGAGTTGTTTTTAGGGTGGTAAGGGCAAAGGAGACTGTTAAAAGTCACATTAAAATAACAATAGATTTGGTATACAGTGGGACTTGTGTATCAAGCCAGCTGCAATGCAAAATGGGCCACACACACAGAGCTCAGTAAGGAGCCATTGAGATTTGGCCAGTTAAACTGCTGCCACCTAAACAAACATCATCACAGAGTCAGTGATTTAGCGCTTGATCTAAGTAGGTGACCACTTGCAAGTAAATCTTTCCAAGTATTTTAGCTAGTAACTCCATATATTATAAATAATGGAATTCCTGCAACATTTTCTTTTTTGAAACTGACAAGTTAATTGATTAAATAGCCTTTTCATAAATAATATTGGAGGACTAGCAATTTTTTCACATTAATGTGGCAGGTATTGTACTACTTCTTGCTTGTTAGGAAAATTGGTAAATAGGCAATGTGTTAGCCTAAGAAGTTCCACCACTAGGTACAAAACTCCATTACTAATTGGGCTGATGAAAGAACTGCTGCTATTTGTTTCTCTAGATTTCTATGGCAACATTTCTACAGTGGTTCTAAAATATGAGAATCTGAGATCATTGTACTTTCATTATGGTTTCCTTGACATAAGTTATATTTCATGTACGTATCATAATGTGTTGAGTGAATTAATAAGAATTGGTATGGTTCTAAATGTTTCCTAAATGTTGGGCTGGTCCAAGGTTTGAATAGGTGCTGAGCTCTAATGGCTGAAGATGCATTGTTTGGGTAAGAAAGGTCACTCTGAGTTCAGATTCTTTCCCAGGCAATTTAACTAATTATTCAATTAAAAATGGACAGGGAAAAGAAGATACCTTGCACAAAGACAAGGTGATTAACTGGTGAATAAGTGTAAAGGTTATTTGCAGTATATTACTCTTAACTACATACTTATGAGTGTAATAGCATGTATCTGGATGAATTTTCCTAAGACAGCTATTTTAGGAATATTTAACTACTGTACTGTGCCTACCACAAACATAGATGTTGCTTGTATGCTGCAAGACTTCTTTGCAATACAGGGTTCTTCTCCTGTGTTCCCTAACACTTACTTTATGAAGTTTAATGTATTCCCATATGATATGAATTTACGGGCAAGTCGTTTTTCCAGACCTGAATCACAAAAGCTTTATTTTTGGTTGGTTATGAAGTTTTAAGTTTCCCTTTTTTGCTGTATTTTAAGGCACACAAACAACACAAAATGTATTATGTTGCAGAGGGAGGCATTTTCTTTTTTTAACTGTTGTCATGTAATATATTTTGCTCTTCTTTTAAAGAAGGAAATTTTAAATACTAATAAAATAAGTTTTTCAAAAGTGAGGAGGCTGCACAGAAAAAGAAAAAAATTAATAAAGGCTGCATTAATTAATTCTCTTCCACCCTCTCCCCACTTGTCATGTGTAGGGTAAACTGAGTCAGTCCATGGTATTGATGCAATAAGAGTAAAAAATAATTCTGAACATGGATTACACCTGATATGAACTGTGGTATATTTTTAATGACTGCGATTTCTGGATATTTATTTCCATGGATATCTAATTCTTCTATTAATAGAAAAGTGTATCACATTTTAAATATACATTAAGAACAGTAAAATATATAAAACTCTCAAATCAGCAAGATTCTCCTGTCAGTAGTCCTTTCCTCATTGGTAATATTTATTTATTTATTTATTTATTTATATTTCAGATTTTCCAATTTTTGAATATATGCTGTGAATGTGTTGTATAGAAATCAAGATTTACTTGTACAGCTGAATTAGAATCACTTTCCTTTTAAGAGGCAAATCTTTAAATCATTGTCTATTGACAAATCTTGGTTTCCCTGGAAAAAAATACTGGAGATAGTAGATGTGCTACAAAAGAGATTACTCAGTGATTTGTTTTTGTGGTAGAATTAATATATATATATTTCCATATTCTTCATTAGGGCTTCAATTAGAGTATTGTGTTCAGTTCTGGGCACCACATTTCGAGAAAGATGTGGAGAAATTGGAGAACGTCCAGAGAAGAGCAACAAAAATGATTAAGGATCTAGAAAACATGACTTATGAGGAAAGACTGAAAGAACTGGGCTTGTTTAGTTTAGAGAAGACTGAGAGGGGACATGATAGCCGTTTTCAAGTATCTAAAAGGGTGTTATAAGGAGGAGAGAGGAAAATTGTTCTCCTTGGCCTTTGAGGATAGGACAAGAAGCAGTGGGCTTAAATTCCAGGAAGGGAGGTTTAGGTTGGACTGTCAGGGTGGTTAAACACTGGAATAAGTTGCCTAGGGGGGTTGTGGAATCTCTGGCTATGTCTAGATTGCTGAGAAAAGTTGGAAAAAGTGGCAACTGTCCTAGAGACAGGGAACATCACTTTCCTGGTGGGGAAAACAAACTTCTCGTTTGAGGGTGGCTTCTTTCCTATTCAAGAGTGGCCTGTGTGAGGGGTCCCAGGTGGGTGTGGGGATACTGACAAGCCTCTGGCTGGAGGCTTCAAAGCTGGAGTTTGTTCTGGTAGATGAGAGGATGGCCTCAGTGAGACTTTGGGTCTTATAGAGGAAAACCTGGCTGTTGATAGGTGCAGAGGCACAAAGAGCGGTTCAAAGTAGTTGGCTTTTCTGGAGATGGTGTGATCAGTGCTCAATAGTGTCACCTGCTGACTCTATTGTTCTTCTGGGGGACTTCAGCGTTCACATGGAGAATGATAGAGATGGGGGGGGGGGACTGAGTGGGAAGAATGACCTCATTTGTCTGTAACAGAGAGGTGAATTGTTACTGGACTTTTGTGCTGATCATGGATTGTCCATAACAAATACCATGTTTGAACACAAGTTTGCTAATAAACATACTTGGTACCAGAGCACCTTGGGCTGAAGATTGATGGCTGACTTCATAGTCATCTCATCAGACCTGAAGCCAGATTTCAGGAGGCAATTCCGGAAATCTCCAGTGAGATCAGATCTATTTCTGATGCTGAGGTTGATATGGAGCTAAAGATCCTTTTGTAATGGTATGGCAGCATAGGTGGATAAGACTTATCCAGAGATGCTGAAAGCATTTAATAATGTTGGGGTGTCATGGTTAATGTTCCTCTTCAATGTTGAATGGAGGATGGTTTCCATTTCTTCTAGACTGGCAAACTGGGGTGGTGGTCCTGGCCTTTAAGAAAGGAAACCAGATGGTGTGTTCCAGCTATAAGGTGATCACGTTCCTTAGCCTTCCTGACAAAGCTTATTCCAGGCTGCAAGAGAGGAGGTTACACCCATTTAGTTAAACCTTGGATTTGGGAGGAATAATGCAGATTCCATCCCAGCCATGGAACAACAGGCCAGCTTTTTTCTCTCTTGCAGATACTTGAGGGGTCATGGGAATTTGCTAATCCAATTTATCTCTGTTTTGTAGATTTGGAGAAAGCATATGTGACTGCATTCCCTACAGTGTGTTGTGGGAAGTACTGTGGGGTATGAGGTACTTGTGTTGTTTTGCATGATATCAGTCCCTCTATTCTTAGAGTGAAAATTGTGTTTGTGTTTGTGTCATTAAGTCAAGTTTCTTCAAACTCTCCTAAGGGTGCATCTTGTCCCCACTTCTGTTCATGATTTTCATGGATTGGATACCAAGGTGCAACCGAACTGTGGAGTGCATCTGGTATGAGGACTTGGAGTTGGCATCTCTGCTGTTTGCAGATAATATTGTTGTTTTTGCTTCTTTAGCTGCACACTTAAATGCTTCTTGTCTGGATGTCAAATGGCTGGGATGTCAAACGGAATGGTCCTCTCCCAGAAGAAAGTTGACTGTTGTCATAGGGGAGCAGCTATCTTTAGTGGAATAGTTCAAATATTTAGGGGTCTCATTCATGAGTGATGGCAAGTGAGTGTGTGAGATGAACCAGGGGATTGGTGTGGTCAAACTGAAAGTATGGTGCCTTTATTTAGAATAGCATTACAGGATGTCAATGTCATGGGTGGTGTTGCCAAAAAGGAAAGATTCTCCTCCCTTTGCAGATGGGGAACATAGTCTCCACTCGTAGCCTGAGAGTGCAGAGTACACTTCTCTAGATTAAATATCTGTGGCATGAAAATAAACCCTGCTTGCAAGTTCAGGGAGCAAATTTCTGTAGTAGTTCAGGACAGCGATACCGTAAATTCAGAATTCACTAGTGTGGCATCCTGACAAATCTCCTGCTTAGTCAGTGATGATACATGTTCGGCTGTGTGCATTTTCGTATGCTCCCTCAGTATATCATGCCAGCTCTGCACAGACAGCTAGCATAATAGACTTCATGGGAGCCCCCAAAGACCACAGACTCAGATAAGATACAAAGGCACCCGAGTCAGGTTTATTACGAAGTTCATTAATAGGTGTCGGTAGCCAGATGGCCTCTGAGCACCAGCGTATTTGTACCTGGAACAATGGACACAGCTCAATCGATAGTATGGATTTCACTATCACTCCCTAGGCTGGCCAAAGAACTAAGGTAGAGGTACCCCAATATTTATAGACAGAAATGAACAATCTAAGATGCACGCTTCACGTATCATCTTACGCATTAATGACATGTTTGGTACCTCCCCTTGTACTTTCCTCCAACACATTCACTTCCCATTGTTATGCTTTCACTATTGTTGTTTCAAACTATTTTATCATGTACTCAACTGGGTGTCCCTGTACTGTTCTGATGGAATGTATTTACATACTTTATGTGCTTTTATCAGTGCTAGCAGTTCTAGTGCTGAGAGACACTGACTTGCAGGCAAACAATTGCTTTTGACACAGCCTGTCTATTACTCATAGTATAACTCTTGCTTACTTTGGTTCAAGCACCAGGCCCATGCTTCAGGCTCTTTCTTTCTCCTACATTTTCTAGCTTTTTGTATCACTGAATGAAATTATTCTGGGGTAGACAGTCTTACCATGTTTTCTCTGTAGCTCCTTGTGGTTCTCTGCAGACAATTCCTGTAAATGAAATCGTTGCACATCTTACTCAAACTAGGGGTTGAACTGCTCATTAGGATTTAGTAACAGGTCTCTGATGGTAAGTAGCTGTGTGTGACGCTATCTTTGAAAGTTGTTTCCTTCAACTCTAATCCTCTGTTATTTTTGTGTTATATTTAGATCATAAACACTTTAGGATGAGGATTGTTGTTTTGTTCTGTGTCTATACAGCACAATGTTATCCTGATGTGACGCTCCTAAGTCCTCCCTTTCTAGGCTACGTTTAAACTACACCCCTCTGTTGGCAGAGGGATATAAGTGAAGCACTTTGAAAGTGCAAATGAAGCGGGGAGTTAAATATCCTACGCTTCATTTGCATAATCACATCATGGCGCTGTTTCAAACAAGCGCCATTTCTAAACTGAAAGCGCGGTTTGGACATGTTTTTTCTGACAATGGGGTGATCTTTCGAAAAATCGCCCCGTAGTCGGAAAAAACGCGTCTAAACTGCACTTTCAGTTTAGCAATGGCGCTTGTTTGAAACAGCGCCATGACGTGATTATGCAAATGAAGCACGGGATATTTAAATGCTTCATTTGCACTTTCACAGTGCTTCATTTACATCCCTCTGCCGACAGAGGTGTGTACTTTAGACACACCCTTAGTGTCTTGTCTCTAGCCATTGGAGTCTTTTGCTGTTGTCAGTCACTGATGGATAACATGCCATTGTAGGCAGTCTCATCATACTATCTCCCCCCTTCCTTAAATGTGTCAAGTTCAGTCTTGAAACCAGTTAGGTATATTGTCCCTTACTGCTTCCCTTGGAAGGCTATATCAGAACTTCCCTCCTGTGATGGTTAGAAATTCTAAATAACTAATTGACTGTAAATTAAATGCTCAGAAAAATGTCAGAACTTGTACCTATACCATATCAGGAAACAGTCTTCATTAGTTGCTATATAGGGAATGAAACCGCTTTGCAGTTGATTCTCATTGTTTTGTTTACTATTTGCATTGGAGTAGTCATGAGAAGCCCCATCTGGGGATTAGTGCCACACTATGCTAAGTACTATGTGTACTCCCCTCCTCCCCCTCTCATACAATGGAAAAAAAAAGTCTCTGTTTCAAATAGTTTACAATCATGAAGTCTGCTGTCTTGCAAAAACTTATGTATGTGCCTGTTCTGTATTGACTTCATGCATAGAATCATTCACAATGTAAAACTAAACAGGTGCATACGTCTGTATGGGATTGGCAGCTTTAGGTGGCCTGTATATATCAGAAAATATCACTCATAGTTACTCTGCCTGTCATTTGCACAGTAGCACACAGTATTTAAAAAATGTTAACGTGTGTTTGTAGGTTCAGTTCTACTTCCATTTACGTCATAAGCAAAACTGTGATTTCACTGAGCGCAGGCCTAAACTTTGTAAAAATTGTTTTAATACAATATTATGGAAGTTAATAAATATTATATGATTGTTATAGGGCACAGATAGTGATGTGTATAGTAAAGGTCGCCCAGTGATTCCCATTAGAAGACCTAGTTTTCAATTGATTATTACTTTACCTAACTTTTATAATTCAGGCTAGAATTTTCAGTCATGGGAGTCTGCTCCAGACTGATTTTATTTATGTATTTCTAATGTTTCTGCAGAAAAGTTTCATTCATTTCTGAGAATGAGTTTATGGTAACATTAAGTTGTTTTCCCAATATTAACAATGGTATGACTATCTAAAAGTTTTGGTGACTCTATGTGTTGGAGTAGGGGCTCGAAATCTGCAGTAACAATGTACCTTTACTTTTTCTGATGGAAGAAATTACCCAGTTTTTGCCATATTATAAATCTTTGTGAAAATCTCAATTCATACATTTTTGGTAGACTTGGTAGTCTTGCTATTTAATTCTTTGGAGATTCCATCTGCACTGAACATATACCAACTCAACACAGTTCTTACATTTAGACAAGGCTATTCTGTGTATGCCCTTTCTCCAGAGAGTGAGGGCTTATCTCCACTATCAAGAGATCGATGCTGTGGCAGTTGATCCAGTGAAAACCTGCCAAATAAACCACAAATAGTTCTTACTGGAAAGAGTAGTGTTAGGTAAGTTGATGGGAAAGTTTCTCCCATTGACCCAGTCTGGTGTAGACACTCAATAAGTCAACCTAAGCTATACTGACTAAGCTAAGTTGCATTATTCATGTATCTGGAATTGTGTAACTTAGGTTGACTTAGGGCTGAAGGCAATCAACCATTCTGAGGCTGCTAGGGCTAAGCAGGACTTTCCCTGAAAATTCTGCTCTGGACCACTGTGGTGAGTGTTTGACTTTGTAATGTTAATGCTTTTAATATATATTTTCATGTAATAGGATATAAAAGTTGTATCATATATATGCACAACATGCACGCTTAAGGGCATGGATGTAATTAATATATATTTGAATATTTTCTGACTTGAGAGGTTAACCATAGATCCTTAATTTTATATTAGTATAAAAATTGATTTAACTTCTGCACTATAGTACAGTTTAAAAAACCAGTTTCTACAATCCCTGCTTACGTTTCTAGTTCTTAAAAAGAGGGAGTTTGGGGATACAAGGAAAAAATAGTTTCACTATCTAAGCTTTAGAAATTTGCTGGCTTGCAAAAAACTCACAAACAGCAGGTATACATTTTAAAAGCTGGATATACCAGCATCAACAGAACTTCCTGATAATGCATCTGGTCAGCCGTCTTTGAATCAGAGGCGCTCATAAGCTTTGGAAAGTACTTTGGGTCTTCACCAGCAACATAGTTTGCGAATGTGTCCAAGTGGGACTCGGTTCTCCTTTTGTGCATTTTAGTGAGCTGCAGGAGAGAGTAACTATTTTTTATGCTTTAGGAGCCCCACAGCTCGAAAATGCCCATGCTGTGTTCCTGGGCAGAGCAGTCAGAAAAGAGCAGTCAGAAAAGGAGTTTCTTTGGAATTTAAGTTTATTAAAGTTGAAATTTGAAAAAAAAGTAAATTGTTTTAAAGTATAATCAAATTTAAGGGACCTGATTTTTCCATTTACACGATGGCACAAGTGGTGAGGCAGTGGAAAAAATCAGGTCCCTTAAATTTGATTTGCTGTACCGGTATTCATCATCTGGCTCTGAACCATATACCTGCACGCTCTGTGGCAAGGACTGGTGCTTGAAATTTGGATTTCTTTAGCCACTCTTTATGCTGCAGCATAACACATATTAAGAACTGCTTTGGTTCTCATGCCCGTGTCTTTTTAGAAGGGTGCTTCCCATCAAATTGGGAATAAAATACTACGTATGATTAATTTTTTTAAGCCCAATTCCAGGAGCCTGCTTCCATTTAAAAAAAAAAATTCTACACTTAATGTTGCAGGGCAAAGTTAGAAAATGTAACTATAGCACAAATTTAAAATAACCCTAAATATATTACTTTTAAAAATTTATAGTTTGAAACACTCCCCTTAAAATAGTCTGACTTTTGATTTTTTTTTTTTTTCAAAATTTGAGGATGGCAATACTGTAGTTGAGGAAATGGAAGCATTTTACACCCACTCTCTGTGCATTTAATGGTTATACAATGTAGGAGACATTGGGAAGTCAACTTAATGCCCTACGGTTTGAACTGTGGGGCTGCATAGGCAATTCTTAGCTGCTTTATCCTTGAATGAAAACATCCATATGGGTGGGAGGGCAGGAAGATAAATTTATGTTTTCTTTAATGCCACAGCTTTAACTAATTTGCCTTGATTTTCCTAGGTATCCTGTAGGCGAGCCAGAATCATGGTCAGGATTGTGGATATCTAGTTTATCATTTATAGCCTTATTAGCTGATTGAATTAGTGTTCAGTTGTCTCTGTTTATAATAGTACCAAAAACTATAGTCTAGACAAGATTTCAGAGTCTAACTCTTAAATAGTTTGTAGACTTTTACTGAAGTCTTTCAACCTATATTTGGGGGGGAAAAATCCATGAGCTAATATGGCCTTTTGAAAATATAAATATTATTCTACCGCTCAGAACTGAAAATATTTAAGCCAGATAAAAATATTAAACTAACATTTAAAATAAAAATAAAAATATTCTATGGCCCAGTCTGAATCACTGGATAATCTTGCATCATAAGAAAATATTTTTGAATGTTTACTTTTTTAATTACCCATAGACATCTGATTCTTTTTAAAGGTTGTCCTACTTAGCAATTAGAAAACTGAATTGTTTTCATCTCTCCCTTTCCCAGACTCACATAAAGAGTAGCAACTGTGTTACCTTAACACCCGTTTGAAAGATTTGTCATTGAAACATAAGGGCATTCACCATTGTGTTGCTCCTTTTTTATGTTGGTGGTGCTCCACTGACTTCAGTGTAAAACTTGAGTAATGTTGTGAATCAGGCCTAGAAATTATGAGTGAAATACCCGGTAGAAAATGGTATCTTAAAAGTGGGAAAGTTTAAATAAGAGGAGAGAGTGTGAGAGTGAATAATGGCAACATTATATACGGATGCATGTTTAAAAATAATTGTCTGACAGTCATTTCAAAAACTAAACGTAAAATACAGACTCCACCAAATAAATGGCAGAACTCCCACTGAGTTTACTGGATGGCCAGGATGTTGACCTAACTTTTTATGCATAACACACACACAACTGTGATACAACCCTCTTCATTTGTAGAGGCACCCTTCCATATTGCATCACTCATTTGCAAATATAGCCTGAAATTCATGGTAAATAGAGCTAGACAGACAATTCATATTCTCTTTCAAATATTCCCCGTAGTCTAGACGAGCCCATAGAGTGTACCGCATCACCCTTACAGGTGCCTACCTGGCAGTAGGAGGACACAGGGAAATTGAAGGCAGAGGTCATGGAGAAACCAGCCCACGATGCATCACCACTAACCAATTCCTCCTCCTCACTGCATGAGGTCATAATGTCTCCACTCCTAACAGCAGCAGACAACTTCTCCCATTTCCAGGACCTTATCAAAAGGGTCACAGCAGAACTTAAAATAGCCCTAGAGGAGATGTCTGAAACACAGCATGGACTTACAGACATTCTGCAAGCCTCATCCTCTTCTAAGATAGCATTTCCCATCAATCCTGCTATCATGGACCCCACCAAGACAGTATGGCACACCCCAGCTTCCATACCTTCTAGTTGCAAGATAACTAATAGAAAGTATTACATATCATCTAATGAAGTGGGTCTTTGCCCACGAAAGCTTATGCTCCAATAAATCTGTTAGTCTATAAGGTGCCACAGGACTCCTCGTCACTTTTGCAGATTCAGACTAACACGGCTACCCCTCTGATACATATCATCTAAGGGTTCTGAATTCTTATTCACACACCCTACTCCAAACTCCTTAGTGGTGGAAGTGGCACATAAGAGTGGCAGGCAACAACACTTCTGATCAACTCCTATTGATAAAGATAGTAAGAGGTTAGATCTCTTTGGGTGAAAAGTTTATGCCTCCTCCACCTTACAGTTCAGGATTTCTAATTATTCTGCGCTGCTGCCCAAATATGGCCATAGGAACTATGCCAAGCTCCTTGACTTCATGGAGGATATACCTGATACCAAAAGACCACATTAAAGGCTATAGTCTCAGACGGCCAAACTATCGTCCACACAGCCTTAGAGGCAGCACATGATATGGCTGACATCATAGCACAATTCACTGTATCTGTGGTAGTCACGTGGACAGCCTCTTGGTTTACATCAATTACATTCCAGAGAAAAATACAAACCTCAGTAGAGGATCTTCCCTTTGATGGGGAAAAATTGTTCTCAGGCAAGACCAGCAAAGTCTTACATGTGATAAAGTACTGATATGCCTCTGATATGACTCTGCTCCCTCAAAATCCACTCACTGGCAACCAGAAGGAGGCAATATCAGTATCAGTCCTACCAATGTCCCCCAGTCCTCCATATACCCAGCAGAGACCATATGACCAATCAAACCAACATGGCAAAGACTCTTATGCTGATGAGAACCATGTGAATCAGCACTGCATTCCTCACCACCTAATTAGCAAATTTGAAGACTTGGTTGAAGGTCTCAAACAAAGTTCCTTCTAAGCTTCAAAGCAGTACAGCCCCACAACTGCTTAATGAGCCCTGCCCAGCCAGGGTCTCAGGGCCATGCACGCTGAGCTGCCTGGCTGAGGGAGGGGCACTTCTCCATCAGCTACAGCAGAAGCTCCCTGCTAAGGACAGAGCAGAGAGTCTCTCCTAGCTGGTAGGGAGGGAACCTTTCCATTTTTGCCCATCCCATTACGAAGCAATTTCTAAAGGACCTCCAAATTATTCTCCCTGACGTAAAACCACCTTTTACTCTGTGGGACCTAAATCTTGTTGTACACACTCTTATGATATCACCTTTTGAACCACTCGCCTCATGCTCCTTGCTACATCTTCCCATGAAGGTGTCCTTTCTTATTGCCATCACTTCGACCCGTTGTGCAGGGGACATTGCAGCACTCATGGCTGACCCTCCATACACGATATCCTTTAAAAATAAAGTTACTCTGTACACCATCCCCAAATTTTTACCTAAGATTCCTTCATCATTTCACATTAATGAACCTCTTCTACTCCCCAAAGCCACATGCATACTTTAGATATCAGATAGGTGCTTTATATATAGACTCTACATCTTTTTGTAGTCATAGCAGACCGCTCTAAAGGGGCTCCAGTTACTAAACAAAGATGTTCCAAATGGATCACAAACTTAGGGGATCTCAACCCCCCTGCTCCCTGACAGCTCATTCTATGAAATCCATCTCTACCTCAACAGCATACCTCCACATCATCACACTCTCAGGCTACTTCTGCACTACAAGATTTGCTGGAAGAGGCAATGCAAATGAAGCATGGATTAGCATTTTCTCGCGCTTCATTTGCATATTCTCTTCCGATCAGTTTTTGCCCAAGGGGTTTTTGCGCAGAAACGTCCACGCTGCTTGTTTTTGCGCAAAAACCATTTGCGCAAAAACGGATTGGAAGAGAATATATGCAAATGAAGCACGAGAAAATGCTAATCTGTGCCTCATTTGCATTGCCTGTTCTGGCAAATCTTGTAATGTAGATGTAGTCTCAGAGAATTGGAAAGCCACCGTAAGGGCATCCCAACATATGTTTGCTAACCATTATGCCCTTGCGTATGGTCCAGGAGGTGATACTTAGTTAGGCAGAGCAGTACTCTCTTCTGCCTTTCGGCACACTCCAAAGCCCCTACTGCCATGAAGGAAACTGCTCTCTAGTCACCAAGACTGGAGCACCCACAGTGACATCTCTCTTGAAGAAAGGAAGGCTACATGCCTTTTATTTATGTTTAATGCCTAAATTGGTATCAATTAAGACACATTCAAAAATGTGACTGTTCAAAATTGGGTTATATAAGTATATTCTTGATTACTTTGTCCAGTTCAGTTTCAGGTGCTTTCAGCAATGGGGATGTTATTCCACAGTTGAACAGTTCTCACAGTTGTTTTGTTTGATCAGTTTCATCATTTACTTTTAGTTATGCTCTTTAGACAACCCCAAACAATTGCTTTGCATCTCTGGAGTTTATATTTGTCTTGATATAATCCATTCTTTGGTGTGTGGACCAAAAGGTCCTCTAGGAAATGTCACAAACTCAGATAATGTTCCTGAATCATAGATTTTTGCATCTGGAATTCTGATTTAGCTGACAGATGTGAAACATACCCATTCAGCTAAACAGTACTTACCAGCTGTGTGTGATAAACAGTGAAAATGTATTCCAGCTAGAGTTGTCCTTAATTTATGCTAAATTATTCCCACCAAATGATGTTTTTCTGAAGGCATTCCTTGAATATCTAGGTATTCCAGAAAAGAGCAACAAAAATGAATAAAGGTCTAGAAAACATGAGGGAAGATTGAAAGAATTGGGTTTGTTTAGTTTGAAAAGAGAAGAGTGAGAAAAGACTTGGTAATAGTTTTCAAGTATCTAAAAGGTACAAGGAGGAGGGAGAAAAATTAATCTCCTTAACCTCTGATGACAGGACAAGAAGCAATGGGTTTAAATTGCAGCAAGGGAGGTTTCTAACTGTCATAGCAGTTAAGAACTGGAATAAATTGCCTAGGAAGATTGTGGAATCTCCATCATTGGAGATTTATACGAGCAGGTGAGACACATACCTGTCAGGGATGGTCTATGGTGCTAAGATGTTGTTTTGAGTGTACCTGTCTTGGTAAAGTGTTCTAAAATACATGCAAGATGTATGAGAAGTGGGAGATCCATGGATTTAACTATAAGAAAATGCCAGGTTAGGTGAATGCTTGATAGTGACTGCCACAAGCTCCTTACTCATGATGTCAGTTTTTACACTATGTTGGTGTCCTGTGACCTATATTACAAACATGTTTAGTACTGACAACACTAATTTGGATTTTTTTCTACGAAATTCTTATGTCTGTTTTTCTTACAAAGGTCTTAGCACTTCCATTTGCTTCAAAGAAGAGTAGGAGAGTACTAGATTGTGTGGGACTCATCATGGTTAAAATAAAGACTTTCTACTCACTGAGTAAAAGTTTTGGTTATGGAAGAAAATCACAGCAGACAGCAAACTATCTTTACCACAAAAATACTAGATTTCTTTGTGTTATTGCAGTTACTGGCCAGTATACCTACTTAATAAATCAGATCTGTTGACTGGAGGGGGAACAAACTGCAAAATTCACTTTTGGAGAAAAAAATTTAAAAAACTTCCCACGTTTTTTGTGATGGAAAGCTAAAACAGTATCCAGAAAACATAAGCAGGCAACACCTTGCCTTGTTATAAACTAATTATTTTAAAATGATTGATCACAAACAGGCATCAGTATTCAGGCTTATTTTCTCTCAAGCCATGAAGATTTTTCTTGGAAGAGTTCAAATGATGTCTTGAATAATTTGTCCTCCTCTTTTAGGAGACTCTGTTACTATTCTCTGACCCTTAGTGCTGATCCATTTTTGTAGTTTAAAGGTTGGTGTGAGAATAGGCTAAACCTGGGGATATCTACAGGCATATGAATGTAAATCTATCTGTATAATTTATCTCAGATTTCCCAGACAGTATTTATATAACACAATGGCTTGTTTCTGGGATATTGCCAGACCTGCTTGTGTTCATAAAACATTTAGCCATTGCAGCACATTTATGCCATCTGGAAATGCCTGCATTTCCCTTCATGAACAATGGACTTTAATCAAGACCACTATTATGGAAAGGCTAGAAAGATCGGTATGCAAAATTGGTAGGATATTAGACTTAGAATTATGCATATATTTTCCTAACCCTAACTGGTTTCATAGGTACTCGTAGGTCTATTTTAGATCCAGTCCTTCCTGATGCTAACTTTAACTTCCTGTATATTTTGATCAGCCCCAAATGTTAAAAGGGCCCATAGTCATCACTGAAAACTTTTATAACTTTTGAATGAGCTGGGTAGGAAAATTTATCTGTGATACCTGGGTTTTGCATTGCTCTGAATATAAAGATTTATTGAAACTTCATAGAAAAAATATCTCAGTGATTCAAAAGCAGCATCCATAAAATTGATTCACAGTTGATGTGTACTCAGTAATTGTTATGTGCGGGGAATAACCACTGTGCATATCTCTATTTCATTGATAAAGAGAGCTAACCTTATGCATTGTTTCTGTGTAAAACTTTTATAGAGATTAAGATGGATGTATTTGGGGTTTTAGTCCCTTTTGGAGGTTGTGTTTCTGGGTGCTGTCAATAGTTCTGTATCTGGGCCCCCTTAGAGCTGAGCTGGTTCAGAATGTGTATTGTTCTGGGGAGTGGGGAAGGTAATTATCCCAATTGTGAGATTTGGCTGAGGGAGACCAGAGCTTCTGGCCCAGCAGGAAAGAGTGGTGGGGAAGGTTGGCAGGCTCAGTGGCATGATCAGCATGCGAAGTGGCAGACTCAGGAGGACCCCTATGAACCAACTCGTCACAGTGGCATAGCTGAGCAGAATAGTTTGCTAAGCATCTATGCAGGGATCTAAGCACATACACCTTTATACATTTTTCTTCCTTTCAGGGATGGGCCTGAGGATTTCACAATCATACTTTGTTACATTGATTGGATGTTCTTTTCTTGGCTGTCCTGTAAATGTAGAAGTTGACAAAATTATTAACTATTGCTCGTTATTCTCACAAAAGCTGTCTTTTTCATTAGCTTAATATGTATCCCAGAACTTGTCCAAAATGTGATATTTTCAAACCCTTTATCACTCAGGTGTTTCCAAATATTAAAGTCAGTCCTCTAGTGTATGAATTTAGCAAAACATGTACTTTTCAGAAAGTATATAGGCAGATGGTGGCTGGTTCTTTACATGCATATAAGGGAAGAGAAGCTGCAAGGAGGCTTTTACACAGATATCAGCCATAGTGTGCTATTGGGTGCAGTTGTGTTTAGCTTCTTTTAAAAGCAGAGGCAAGGCAGCTTTAATGATTTTTTAAAAAATATTTTCTCTCAGTATTGTGGAATTGCCTTTGAAGCATATACCCCAAATGTGGAATGGCCTCTCTATGCTCCCCTTTAGCACAGTCTGTGGCTTCAATCCACAATGAAGTCCTTAATATGACCAAGTTCTTTCTAAGTTTGTTAAAAGCAGTTTCCCATTTTCTGTGGTTTTCTCTGTGGTGGTCTCTAAACAGTGACAGGCATTGTTCTGCTAGGCAATTTAGTGTTTGGAACTTCCAGCATCTTTTTACCCTGAAAAAATATTCCATAAAATGCAGCAGTCACTATTGTATCCATCATATTTCTTTTTGTAAGATAACAAAACTGTGGCACACATGAATAGAAGTGGTATTCATACTGTGCTGAGCATTTGGTCAGGAAAGATAATGTTTTTAATTTAACAATAGCAAGCTACATTTTTAAAAAGTCTAGATTTCAGGTTACACTCCTTCACATGTGATGTTCACTATATGCAGGCATTTTCCAGTGAACTAAAACTTTAATTTAATTAGGAGTGCAAGTTTGGAAGGAAATTCATTTCCATGTGGTAAAGATTTTACTAATATTTGTAAAGTGCTTAAATTCATACAGATTTCTTTGTAACTGAAGGATAAACGTAACACATAAGTGGTCTGGCTGGCAGCAAACAGTGTCACTTCTGTGTCGAACTGTTTTCAGGGCATGTGATAAGGGAAAAGGCTGGTGAAGAGCTAGTTCGCTTCAGCAGATGTATCCATTTCTTTATTTTTATGAGACAGAGCAATACAAACTCTTTGTACATGAAATAATTCTAAAAAGAATCAAATTTTATTTAAGTTCTGTCTGATTTCAGGTAGATTTCATTGTTAATGAAATATACCTTGGTCTCAGGAAGAAAAATTATATATTGCTAGTTTCAATTAGCAGCTGACAAAACTATACTGAATTATTGGATCCTTCTGCCTGCATTTTTTAGCAAAATACACCGTGAATAGTTATATTCTTCTTGACTTGAAGTACAAATCTTTATAGAGGCCACTTAATTAATATCTATTATTCCAGTTCCACAATTTAGTTTTTGATTTGTAAAGTATTGTAGTCCAAATCTAAAGCACAGTTCACTAAGTTTTCTATGGTCTGTGGAGGGTGGTGAGCAGTGGTGCTGGAACAGTTTTTATAGCAGGAGTGCTGAAGATGGGAGCCATATATGTGGATTGGTATTACTACTTCCAGGCAGATGGTGAAGCAGCATCCCCAGTCCCCACAACACTTCCTGTTCTAGCTGGTGAGGAGTGCAAGGGAGAAAATGGTTCATAATGGGTCAAAATGTTTGCCTAAATCAGGTGAATAGTCCTATCAACTCCAGTGGGACTGGTGGTTTGAGTAAGGGGAGCAGGATTTGGCTTCATTTGGGGACAGAACAAAGTCTTGCCCTCTGAATAAAAGACACATGTCCCTCTTTTACTACTGAGAGATCCTTCCTAAAGAAAATATTGTTGCAAAAATTAAAGTAAATGTTGGATGCATGCTACTTATCTTAGAAAGGAGGTTCATCTTATGCCTTGCATTTATCTCCTCTTCAAGGGTAACCCAAGCAACTTTTAGGTGGTGTCACAAAAGCTATTCAAACTTAATGGTTAGTTCAAGGTTAAGCACACTTACCCACCTCTTACCATCCTTACTACAAAAGAATGGTATGGAGAGTAATTGACTAATTGTGTAGTTGATACAATTTGTATTGACTATATGATTAGTCAGTAAGGGAAGGTGCTCTGTCCTGGCTTGCACCAGTCCAGGAGTTACCCCTGCTGTGGCTCTGCAGTTTAAATGTAGAAGGAGCTGGGTGTACAGACCGCCCAGCTCTTACTACATTTAAAATGCAGAGCCACAGCAGGGGTAGCTCAAGGTCCTGGCTTGCATTGGCCCGGAACCACTGAGACTATGCATTTTAAATGTAATAAAAGCTGGGCAATGACTTTCATCTGAACTAACTGCTGTTCAGTGGTCAGTATTTTTTTGTGAAAGATAATGTATTATGAAGTAGAGAATTTTTATCTTTTTAAAGTGTTCCTTTTCTTCTACTTCAGTGGTCTATACATTTTTGAGGCATTGAAATACACATCCAAAAGAATTCTAGCAGAAATGAAGTTGTCTGCCTGCATCAGGAAAGGTTTCAGCTGAAACTTAAACCTTTCTGCCGCACATTTTCTAAAGAAAGGTAATAGTGAAATGCAAATCTTGACAAGTTTATATTATAAAAGATAAAGGCAAGCTCTAGTTAAAAGCTCTTTTTCATTAATATTTTTGTGATATTCGTTAAGCTACAGTAAATAAATTCCATGATTGCATAGATTTTTACAATCATAGGTGATATCCAATTTGTGACTCATGAGTGCCTGTGGATATTGAGAGTCTATCCTATTGTGAAACATTTCTCAACTTGGCATTATTGATTGCTCAGGAAGAGAAGGTTGGAGGTCTGGAAAGTGAAGGATCCTGATCTCTCAAGTTTTGGCTGGCTCCTCTCTGAAATATGCAAGTGACTTAATAGCAACTAGTTTAAACTATTAAGTAATCAGTGGTGAAATAGCTTAAAAAAAAATCCCATAAAGCTAGGAAGCTGTGTGATAAATCTTTTCTGTTCCCACTAACGTTGGTCAGAGTTGATGTTGTTTTTACTTCCTTTTATTTATTTGCATTTGTCTTTACCCAAATTTTGTGAAATTAAAATATTTTAGATATACATATTTTAGATATAATCAGTCTACAGGTTGAACCTCTCTAGACCAGAACTCTGGTCCAGAAACATTCATTGTCTGTAATGACTTTAGTTAGTTGGATGTTCACTTTTCATGGGTGTGGCCAAGTTTCCCGTGGTCCCATAAAGTTTGTTTACAGCCACCAGTCCTAGCTCTCAGTGTTCTATGCTGTTATTTACCTCTAATTTACCCCTAAATGTCCTTGAACAGCCTAGTATGCAGTGGAAGTGTTGGTAATGCTGCTAGAAAATATTGACCTCCCCTCGTCTGGAAAATTCTTTAGTTCAGAACTGGTCTGGTCCCAGGGGTGTGGGATTAAAGAGGTTCAACTTGTAGTAGATACATCTTGTATATTCACTGTTGTTCACTGCTATAGTGCCCATCTATAAAACGGGAAATAAGAACAACTCAGGAAACTATAGACCAGTGGTTTAACTTCTGTGCCAGGAAAGATAATGGAGCAAGTGATTAAGGAATTCATCTACAAATATTTGGAAGAAAGTAAGGTGATTGGTAACAGCCGGCATGGATTTGTAAAGAACAAATCACATCAAACCAATCTGATAGCTTTCTTTGATAGGATAACAAGTCTTGTGGATAAGGCAGAAGCGGTAGACGTGGTCTACCTAGATGTTAGTAAGGCATTTTATACTGTCCCGCATGATATTCTAATCAATAAACTAGGCAAATACAACTGGGTAACCGTGCTCAGAGAGTACATATTCTGTGCAGAGAAAGCATGATGATAAAAATGGCAGATTTGAAGGGCAGCATTCATGGGTACGTGGACAAGGCACCTTTTGTCTCCTCTGGAGTTTTGCATATCTGGGTTTTGTCAGTTCTGCAGGGCAGACAGAGGAAAGGGGCAGCTCAGACCCAGAAAATTGTTTTGTGTTGTGCTGTTGCCATCCTTTTCCTTTGTCTACATTGTTCTCAATCTCGATTTGTGCTTTGGGGGTGGATTGAAGTAAACACATGCTTCTTTTGGGGGTTTGTTCTGGGAACACAGCTGAGGGCTTATTTTTGCTCAGAAACTGAAGTAGGATTAGAACGTAATGTAGTCAAAATGCTACATAATGATGCCTTTATCACTCAAAACCTGGCATATATTACTTTATTTTGCGTACCTCAATTGATGTAAACCAGGTTTAAGCCAGTTCTAAAAGTATCCATACAAAGTTGCACCACCTTAAGAAAATCTCTTTAAACTAACACCATCAGTTAAAAGATGCAAAGAGTAAATTTAGATATGTTAAGCAACTTGTTTCTTTTAATTGCATTTGTGTTTAATAAATCTTGTTTTTGCAAGGATCCCTGATGTATGTAGACCTGTCTGGAAAACAGAGAACCCTATAATTTCTAAAGAGTGGTCCAGCGGGGTGAAAAGCCCTCTAGAACATGGATCCCCTCTCAGTATTGGTCACAGAACTTGAATAGACAGACAAGTCAGTTCCTAGATATTGTGTTGCCATCAGCCTGTGACAATCAATCACAAGGAAGAAGCAAAAAATCTCTTGGCCAAAAACTAATTGGGTCTGGCTGCATTTGAGCAATGTTAGAATCCTATTCTTTTCACAACCTACCTAAATATCTTTCCCATTTAATAAGTAGGATTTTTAGGAATGTGGAAGTAGAACAAACCAGATGTTTATAAAATAAAGACATTTGTCTGCTTCCAGAGAATCGCTCCACACTTGTACTGTGAATTACAGGCCTGGTCTATCTGCCAGCAATTTACGCTGATAAGCCACGTGCAGCTTGCAGGCCACAGATTGTCCACCACTGCTTTAAAGGCTACATTAAGGAGAGAATGCATAAATTTCTCATCTGAAAAGAAAGGAATAGATTGCTTAACACACTGGCAAATAAAGTTGCTAAGTTTGCGGAAAAAACATCATAACTCTCAGAATAAAGAACTTTTCATTCATTGCCTCAAAATAAAATAAAATGAATGTGTGTCCACCCAGATTCAGATCATGCTTAATAGAGTTAAACAGAGGTGGGCAGTACTCAAAAGTTATTCCACTTAATCTGCTGTGCAGGAACAACTGATGCTTTACCTGCTATCTTACCATGAGATGCTGAAAAGGCCTTCAGTTTGTTAACACGTGATACTGAGAAAATTAGGATTTGGATCTAAATTTCTGATCTGGATTAATACTAATTACAAATTACTCCTTGCCTTTGTTCTTACAAATGACGTTAAGTGGAGGAATGTGTTGAAGTGCCCTCTGTTACTCCTACTATTTAACATAACCATGGAGCCTGTAGCAGCATACATCAGACAAACAGCCTTTATGGAAGAAATGACCATGGAGGATAAGGAGTACAAGATTAGTCTATCCATGGATGATATTCTACTCATATTCAAAAATCCTTTCTCTTCAATTTCACTACCACTATCTACAGTGAATTGCCTGTGTGAGGTACCATGATTTTGGAAGCCAGAACAAGTCTCAGGTGATTGGATATTTCTTGTAGACCCAAAATTCATCTCAGATAGAATCGGTCTCCTTTCTTTCATGCAACAATATAACCTATCCAGGAATCAAGATTTATCAGAGCTATTTTCTGCGAACACATATGTCATACTTGGAGAAGGGACATAAGACACGGAGAAATGGCATTCATCACCAATAGCTGTATTGGGAAAGGTAGAAGCTATTAAAATGAATGTAGAGCCATGATTAATGTGTAAGTTTAGCTTAGTTACACTTAAATTTCTTGCTTCAACTTTCACAGGCATCAATGGCACGAGACGGAAGAAAAATTAGTTAATCCCTTTGTCTCTCTCTCTCTACATTTCCATTTTTAAAACAATTACCTGCACCTTTAAGGAAAAATACAATATTTGCATCCTCTTGGAGTGATCTTCAGAAAATCAAATTCATCACCACGTCTAACCTCACCAACTCTCTTTTCTTGATAATCTGGAATAATTCCCTATTTAAATTTGCTAATATCTCAAGACTCAAATTTGCTAGCCCTAGTAAGAGCTTATAATAAAAACTATTAAAATAAACTGTAATAAAATGTATTATTGAATGGACAACTTTAGAACATAAGAAGTGATACTGTTCCTGCCCATTCTGGCTAATAGCCATTGATGGACCTATACTCTAGCTCTTTTTTGAACTCTGTTATATTCTTGACTTTCACAGCGTCCTCTGGCAAGGAGTGCCACAGGTTGACCGTGCGTTGTGTGAAGAAGTACTTTTAGTTTTAAACCTGCTACCTATTAACTTCACTTGGTGACCCCTAATTCTTGTATTTTGGGAAGGAGTGAATAACTCTTCTTTATTCACTTTTTCCACACCAGTCATGATTTTATAGACCTCTATCATATCCCCTCTTCGTCATCTATTTTGCGAGCTGAAAAGTCTCTGTCTTATTTATCTCTCCTCCTATGGCAGCTATTCCATATCCCTAATCATTTTTGTTGCCCTTTTTGGAATCTTTTCCAATTCCAAGATCTTTTTTTTTTTTTTTTTTTTTTTTAAAGATGTGGCAACCACAACTGCACATAGGCGTACCATGGATTTATATAGCAGCATTAAGATATTCTCTCTGATTCGCTATCCCTTTCTTAATTATTCCTAACATTTTATTTGCTTTTTTGACTTCTGCTACACATTGAGTGGATGTTTTCAGAGAACTATCCACAATGACTCCAAGATCTCTCTCTTGAGTGGTAATAGCTAATTTAGTCTCCATCATATTATATGTATAGTTGGGATTATGTTTTCCAATATGTATTACTTTGCATTCATCTGCATTGAATTTCATTTGCCATTTTGTTGCCCAGTCTTTCAGTTATGTGAGATCCTTATTTTAGCTCTTCACAGTTTGATTTGGAGTTAACTATCTTGAACAGTTTAGTATCGCTGCAAATTTTGCCACCTCACTCAACTTCATCATGAATACTAACTGCTTATAGATCAATGTCCTTTCTGCAATAAGTTTTGACTCTAAGTTATGAAGGAAATGGGGAATAATACTCCTCAGATGTGTACCTTAGAAGTATGTTAGTAAAAAAACATTTTGTGGGTAACACCATACAAATATTTGACTTCCTTGATTTAGCCTACTGATTATACTATAAAAGAAAAATGGTAAAGTAGCTAACAATCCTCGTTTACTCTGACAGATAAGATACTGTTTAGCACAATATGTGCAGAACATGCAGTTTTCTGCTTTATGTGCTTCTTTCAGAACAAAATTCTAAATGGATATTATGAGATTCCTGAGCAATTGCATAAAGTTGGACTCACCCTGTGTAGTAAATCTTGGAGATGTGTCATCTCCAGTGCCAACATGGATATCGTTTGACAAAGTCTATATGAGACATGCTTTGGAAGCAAGCCTGTAGTGCCCTTTATAAGATGACCAGTTTAGGGATTTCCCTCATGCTAGTCCTCTGTGGGTTGTAAGCTCATGATACCATCTACATGTTTTGTTAGTCTTTAAGGTGCTACTAGACTATTCATGGTTTTTTAAGTTTTTCCAGTTACAGACTAACTTGGCTACCCCTCTGAAGCCTCTGTGTTTTGGGCATTCTAGAAGATCTGCTCAGTTTAAGCAATGCCAAGAGAGAGATTAGTTTAAAATGGTAAAAAGAATCATTTAGCAAAAACGAAAATAAGCTGTTTCTCCCCGTCCCAGTACTGAATTGTCTAACTGAGCTAACCAACACTTCCTGCATGGAAAAGCTGACATTTATCTATGAAGGCACAAAATACAGCTATGGGAGATACTTCATCTTTCATGACAGCATTATGAACTGACTCCAGGTAGACTAGGCTTCTGATGTTTCTCTCCTTTTCGGGGGTTGTTAGGGAATTACTTATCTTGTAACCATCAGGAATATTTATCTATTGATATTACATACTACATATTTGTTAAATCCATGTTCTGCTGTTTTCTTTTTCCATTGCATTTGATTGTCTGTATAGATATGTTAAAACATCTTTAAAAGGGTTTAAAATTATTATTTAATTTTCTATCATAATGTTGCCAGCAATTGTACACATCCGTTTTATGTAACAGCCATTCTTTCCTTTAACAAAAGACAGAACTATGTAGCACTTTAAAGACTAACAAGATGGTTTATTGGGTGATGAGCTTTCGTGGGCCAGACCCACTTCCTCAGATCAATATGTGGAAGAAAATTGGCACAACCATATATACCAAAGTGATACAATCAAAAAAAAGTGAACACATATAACATTGACGAATCAGATTTAAGAACAGAGAAGGGGTGATGGGGGAAGGTTAGTGTCTGTGAGGTAATGACATTAGGGGTGATAATGTCATAATAAGTCCGACTATGACCAGGAGGCAACTAGACAACTCTCCAACACCACATTTTACAAACCTCTCTCCTCTGATCCCAGTTCAGAATACCAAAAGAAACTATACTATTTCCTTAAAGAACTCCCTACCTCTACTCGGGACCAAATCCACACAGAAACCCCTTCTGAACCCCGACCAGGATTGTTCTGTCTGCTTCCCAAAATCCATAAACCTGGACACCCCGGACGCCCCATCATCTCAGGTATCGGCACGCTCACTACTGGATTATCCAGCTATGTAGACTCTCTTCTCAAACCCTATGCAACCAACACTCCCAGCTATCTCCAAGATACTACCGACTTCCTGAGAAAACTACAACACATCGATAATCTCCCTGATAATGCCATCCTTGCTACCATGGATGTAGAAGCTCTCTACACCAACATCCCACATGAAGACGGATTACAAGCAATTAGAAACACTATCCCAGAGGATACCACTGCCAATCTGGTAGCAGACCTATGTAACTTTGTTCTCACCCACAATTATTTCCAATTTGGGGACATCCTATACCTCCAGATCAGAGGCACAGCCATGGGTACCCGCATGGCCCCACAGTACTCTAACATCTTTATGGCTGACTTAGATCGTTTCCTCAGATCCCATCCCTTTTACTCCTTCTCTATTTATGCTACATCGATGACATCTTTATGATCTGGACCCATGGCCAAGAAACACTGGATGCATTCCACAGAGACTTTAACAACCTACACCCCACCATCAGTCTCAGCCTGGACCATTCTACATGAGAGATCCATTTCCTGGACACCACAGTACAAATCACCAACGGTAAATTAGACACCACTCTCTACAGAAAACCCACTGACTCATACAGTTACCTACATGCCTCCAGCTCCCATCCAAGACACACCATACGATCCATCGTCTATAGCCAAGCCCTTAGATACAATCGCATCTGCTCTAATCCCACTGACAGAGACCAGAAACTTCAGGATCTCTACCAACCATTTATAAACCTCAATTACCCACCCGGAGAAATAAAAAAACAAATTGAAAGAGCCAGACGAATACCCAGAAACCATCTACTTCAAAACAGACCCAAGAAAGCCAACAACAGAACACCACTATAGCCCCCAACTTAAACCCGTCCAACGCATTATCAATAAACTACAACCTATACTGGAACAGGATATTACCCTCCGAGAGTCTCTGGCAGACAGACCCATAGTCTCCTATAGACAACCACCTAACCTCAGGATGATTCTTACCAGCAACCACAGGACATACCACACTAATACCAACCCTGGAACTTTCCCTTGCAACAAACCCCGGTGCCAGCTTTGTCCACATATTTACTCTGCTGACACCATTATTGGACCTCATCATGCCAGTTACAAGATCAAGAACACATATTCCTGTTCATCCAGAAATATAATTTATGCCATCATGTGCCTAAAGTGTCCGTCTGCTATGTATATTGGACAAACTTCTCAGACATTGTGCCAAAGTATCAATGCACATAAAACAGACATCAGGTTCTCTCACAGAGAGAAAACTGTTGCTTGCCATTTTAACCAGACTGACCATTCTCTCAATGACCTTAAAACATGCATATTGCTTCAAAGAGATTTTAACTCCAGACTTCAAAGAGAAGCCTCAGAACTGTCATTCATGCTTAAATTTGACACTTTGCATATGGGTCTTAACAAAGATGCTAATTATCTCACCCATTACAAAGATAGCTTCCCCAATTATCACCCCTAATGTCATTACCTCACAGACACAAACCTTCCCCCCTCACCCCTCCTCTGTTCTTAAATCTGATTGGTCAATTTTATATGTGTTCACTTTTTTTTGATTGTATCACTTTGGTATATATGGTTGTGCCAATTTTCTTCCACATATTGATCTGAGGAAGTGGGTCTGGCCCACGAAAGCTCATCACCTAATAAACCATCTTGTTAGTCTTTAAAGTGCTGCATAGTTTGGTCTAGCTGAAACAAAAGACAGGACTAACACGGCTGCATCTCTATTACTATTCTTTCTTTTAATATCCACTTTGTGTTTTAGGATCCTGACATGTTTAAATAGTTTTGAAGGATGTTTTAGCTAATGTTGTAAATGAGACACGGTCAGGTTTATACCCCTATACTGCAGCTTCCATTTTCTTCTCATGCGCTGCTCAAGGTATATGACCTCTTTATACCTATCAAATCAGGTCTTTAAGTTGATCTTCTATAATAAACATTCTTTTGTCAGTCGTAGTTCTGAAGAAGTGCTATTTGCAGTGAATTAAACCAGCAGTGATTGTCATGGATGAAGGAGGTTTGCTTGAGAGAGAAGATCTGGTTTTCTTCAGCACTTGTATTTTGCGAATAGCTGGTTGCACGTTATATGTTTAAAATTTCCTTTCATTATCAATTTGACACCCACGGAAGAATAACAAGGAAACTAGTTTTAGAAGATTTGCTAGAAAACAAATTCCCTTAAGTGTGCGTTGATGTTTTAGGACATTTTCATTTATTTGTCAGAATAATCTAATTTCATTCTACTTCATGCATAGAGGTAACTGCCAGCAATGGCAGTATTTATTGTCTGAAATACTGAGGCATTTACTACATTGTTGTACAATAGTGTTGTTATTTATAGGCAGATCTGTTTGAATTTGCAGTTAAGAGTTAAATCTCTTTTGACATTAGAAGGGTATAAATCCCATTTCTAGTTCAATGGATCTGTTTATAATAATCTCCTACTTTGAGATTTTTAATGCTGACCATTAATGGTTCAGCCACACAACTCCCTTTAATTTCATTGCAAATGGTGTAATTGAATCCCATAGTCTGCTTTGAAAATCTGAATCCTACTATTTGGTGGTTTTGTTCTTTTGACATTTTTCTATATATTGTCAGCTCTGAACTAAGTGAGTATCTGTGAACTGTGAGTTACCAAAGTTGAAATGGTAGTATGGACTAACCTGGATCCCCTAGCTGTTTACTTGAAGACATAATAATGTTGGAGTTCAATTAGGAAGTGTTGAATTTTTATTTAAAAAAATTAATAGGGTTTTTGGTGTTAGCTGTATGCCATCAAATGCAATTCAACCTCAACCCTTTTCTGATGAATTTTCTGAATTCTGATATGGTACTGGAATTGAGATACTTAATGTGAATCTAAGGTTCAAAACGCTGTTAACAAACTGTTTTGTTGTTGAAATTGAAAGGATCAGGATTTAAGATGAGTCTGTGTTTCAGTATAGCTCTGCATGTCCGCCATAAAGATTCAACACCTCCATCCTTCACAATGACTTAAGCCGAATGAATTTCTATCTCCTGTTGAACTGGCCACATGAAATTAAGCAGTGTCATGGAAGCTAGTTTTCAGTACATTCTACAGACATGACATCCACTGAAGTAGTAATAAAAAGAAGAGAGAAATTCATTCTGGTATAAATCTGGAAGTCTTTGGAGGTATTCTTAATTTCAACTGGAGTAACTGAGAACAGGTCATCTCTTCCTGTCCTTGCTAATGTTACAACAACTTTATGGATTTAATGACAAAATATAAAATTCCATCATTAAAAGAAAAGTGTAATTTCAAGCTGAATGAAATCAGAAACACCTTTTAATATTTCCCTCAAACTATGTATAATTCTCACCATTCTTATGTTTGTTGTCACCATCAGTTTTTTATTCCCCCATTTTTCTAGCAGATACTCCTTTGTTTAGATATCTCTGAAGTCACGACTCGAAAAGACCCTAATTATATATAGACCAGATGCACATTGCACCTTAGAACTACATGATTATATTGTGTCTGAAGAAGTTTCATTGTACCCCCTCATGATCAAGTTTTAGACTAGAGAGGGGTGTTGTATTTCTCCTCAATACACAACTCTGAGATTTCCCAAATTATTCACACACTTTCTGAGAGAGACTCTCTCCCTGAACTAGATTTGGGAAAATCTGCAGAAACTCAAAAAGGTTAAGATATTTTTGTGAGGAAAAATGTAAATGGGGTTGTTTAAAATGGGGAGAAAAGGAGAAACAGCTGGAGTGAAAAAGATCGATAAGGGAAGATAAAGACTTCGGGAAAAACCCATAGCTTGCAGAACTCAAGACAACAAGGAGTTGTTTAAGTATATTAGGAACAAGGGAAACTCTAAGAATAGTATAGGTTCATTATTTGGAAACGGTAAAATTGTTAATAATGATGCAGAAAATATATATTCTGTTCTGTATTTGAAAAGAAGCAGGATGATGTACTTAGGTAATATGAGGACGATGCAGTATTTTAACATTCTTCATTGAGTGGTCCCCGTGGGTGCTCCACTCAAGGTGTTGGGCTTGTCCTGGCGCCGCAATCCGGAGAATCTTCATCAGCAGTAGCCCAGCCAGACTGCGCATGTGCTCCCGCCGTCTCGTGCCATTTGTGCCTTTGTGCTGAGTGCGGTCCGGCCCCGTCAGTTTCCTTCCAACCGGAAGCGTTTGAAAAGACAAAAAGAATAGCTTTGAAGCAGGGAGGAGGGTGGGATGTGGAGCACCCACGGGGGGACACATCTCAAAGAACAGACGTTACTGCACAAGGTGAGTAACTCTCTCTTCTTCGAGTGGTCCCTGTGGGTGCTCCACTCAAGCTGAGTACGTAGCAGTGGTCCAATGCTATATGTGTGCTTCAGACTTATGGTTTCTGTGCTGTAGACAGAACTGCCTGGGCCACTGCAGAATCGCTCAAGTGCATAATGTCTGGCAAAGGTAAGAGTAGATGACCAGGTTGCTGCACAGCATATGTCCTGTAATGATATACCCTTAAGGTAAGCTGTGGATGTGGCCATGCCTCTAGTGGAGTGGGCGTGAGGTTGTTGTGGCAAAGATTTATTGCACAAGGCGTAACAACGTATGATGCAAGTGACAATCAAGTTGGAAATGCACTGTGCGGAGAGGTGTTGGCCTTTTGAACGCTCAGCTGTAGCTAAGAAAAGGCGCCGAGACTTCCTGAACCCACCTATTCTGTCAAGGTAAAAGTTCAGCACCCTTCTGATGTCCAGCGTGTGCAAACATGATTCTTCTATGGTGGAATGAGGCTTTGGGTAGAATGTGGGTGAGCTTATGGGTTTGTTTATATGAAAAATGGAATTCACTTTTGGTAAAATGGGGGGATGAACGCGAAGCACTACCCCCTGTGCACGGCAGATCGGCAGAGAGAGCCGCTAATTCGCTCACTCGCCACGCCGAAGTTATGGCAAGCAGGAACGCCACATTCATCGTAAGGGTGAGGAGGTCACATGTCGCAAGGGGCTTGAAGTGGGGGGCGAGTCAAGGTGTCTGAGACCATAGCTAGGTCCCACGGCTCTGGTGGAATCCTATGAGCGGGATACAGATTCTTGAGCCCTTTCAAAAACCTCTTGCTTAGTGAGTGTGCAAATATGGAATGATCATCGATGGGAGGATGGAAGGCTGAAATTGCCACGAGGTGGACCCTGAGGGAAGAAGTCGCCAAACCCGTCGTCTTCAGGTGCAAGATGTAATCAAGTACTTGTTGGATAGGCAAGGAAAGAGGGTCGAGAGCTCTCGCTGAACCCCAAGACTGGAATCAGAACCATTTATGGAGGTAAGTTTTCCTAGTAGTGTGACATCTGCTGTTTATAAGCACATGCTTGACAGCCTGAGAACAGTTTTCTGGAGCTTGGAGCCAACTAGGAGCCATGCAGTGAAGTGCATGCGATCGATGTGTGGGTGAATCATCGTACCGTGTTGCTGAGATAGTAAGTTGTACAGCTTCAATAGTCACCGTGGCTGGGCCACCGACATCTGCGACAACTGCGTTAGCCACGTCTGTCGGGGCCAAAAGGGCGCTATCACAATCACCGTTGCTCCATCCACTGCTATTTTCTCTAGTACCCTCAGGATGAGTGGGAGAGGGGGAAGGGCGTAGAGTAATTGGTGATGACCCCAGTCAAGCAGGAAGACATCCCCTAAGGAAGCTGCACTTATACCCGCTCGTGAGCAATAATGACGGCATTTTCTGTTGCGGTGAGTGGTGAAGAGATCTATACTGGGGAACCCCCAGCGTTGGAAAAGATTGCGGGTAATGTTGTTGTGCAACTCCCATTTGTGCTGAGGAAGGAATTGCCTGCTGAGGGTATTGGCGATGATGTTATCCTTGCCTGGAAGGTATGATGCAGTAAGGGTGATCCCGTGACGAATGACCCAGTTCCATAATCGTATGGCCTCTGCACAGAGAGTGCGTGAGCGTGCGCCGCCTTGTTGGTTGATATAATAAACCATGCAGATGTTGTCAGTGTCCTTGAGTGGAGCACCCACGGGGACACACATCGTGAAGAACAGACGTTACTGCACAAGGTGAGTAACTCTCTCTACTCCTTAGTTACTAAAGGACTGGAAACAACAGCTACTATAAAGATAGTATGATATAAAGATTTTTAAATCATCAGACTTAGAAAACTTGTTCCTGAGGTTCCTATGATTTGGCTAAGGATATCTCTGGCTAGATGACATTAATATTTAACAAAACTTGGAATACCAGAGAAATTAGCACTCTTCCAACCTTCTGCAATGTTATGCCAATATTCAAAAAGGGCAAAGGGCTAACCCTTGCAATTGTAGGTCAGTTAGTCTGGCATCAGTCACAGGCAAAATAATAGAAAAGCTGTTACAGGATTTAACTTATAAAGAATTAAAGAATGGGAATATTGTTGTCGGTCAACACAGTGAGGAAAATAGATCTCGTCAAACAAATCTGATTTTAGTCTTTAAAATAGATTTCAAGTCTAGCTATTAAAGGCAGACATGCTGTGTGGTATTCCTTGACTTTTCCAAGATGTTTGACTTGTTTAAAAAAATCAGCACTACACAAAATCAGTAAAGGATATATTAAATGGATTAAGGACTGGCTAACTGGCAGACCTCAACATATTATTTGTCCATGGGACATAGTTAGGGTCCTATCAAATTCATGTTCCATTCTGGTCAATTTCATAGACATAGGATTAGAAAACTAGTCAATTTCATGTATTCAGCTATTTACATCTGAAATTTCACAGTGTTGTAACTATGAATGTTGTGACCGAAAATGGAGCTGGGGGCAGCTCACAAGCCTATTGTAGGTGATAGCGGGATTGCCACCCTCACTTCTTGTGTTGCCTTCAGAGTTGAGCTCTGGCAGCACTGCCATAGGAAGTTCATGGAGGTGGATCTGATCTCCCCCCAAGAGTGACCATTCAGGGAAAATACAAGTAGCACAGGAGGAAATCAGATTTTGAGTGTGGGGGGAAGGTTTATTTCATGGTCTGTGACATGTTTTTTGCAGCTGTGAAATTGGCAGGTCCAAGACATAATCACTCAATTGGGGTGTTTCTAGTGGGGTTCTGGTTTGACAATTTTATCAGTGCACTAGAAATAAACATAAAATCATATAAAGCATTTGCATATAAAGAGGAAGATTGTTGGAAAAGTAACTAATGATGAGGACAAGATAGAGAAAGCGACAAGATCACTTGGAAAACTGGGTTCATTCAAACAAAAGGCATGACTGTACAGCCAAATGCAAGGTCAGAAATCTAGGAAAGAAAGTAGAATGGGGGACAATATCTTTGAAAGCAGTGATTCAGAAAAGGATTTAATGATCATAGTGAACAGACAACTTCACCTAATCCTTGTTGTGATGCTGTATCTAAAATGGCTGATGTGATCCTTGTATGCATAAACAGGGTAGTTACTAGTGTGTAGGATACTGGGGTGATTTTCCCTCCTATATATAGCATTGGTGAGACAAATACTAGTATACTGCATACTATTTTGGTGACCACATTTTTAAAAGGATGTTGAAAAATTGGAGAGGGTGCAGAAAAGAGCCACAAAAACTATTTTTTGTGCTGGAGAAAATGCTTTAGAGTGAGAGAGTTAGAGCTTGGTCTGTTTAGTGTAGGGGTTTAAAAAAAAGAAAGATAACTTGATTATAAGTACTATTGGTACTAAAAGGCTCTTCAGCGTAGTGAAGAAAGGCATAACAAAAACTAATGGAAGCTTAAGATATGTAAATAAAATTAAAAGTTAGGCACAAATTTTTAACAATGAGGGTGATTAATCACTAGAACAAACTGCCAAAGAAGTGGCATCTTCTCCATCTCTTGAGGTCTTCAAGATAAGACTGAATGCCTTTCTGGAAGATCTTAAAAAACAATAAATAGACTAGTAGCACCTTAAAGACTAACAAAACATGGTTTCATGAGCTTTCGTGGGCACAACCCACTTCTTCAGATGAAAGGAGTGTTGGATATCCAGATCCAAGAATAAATAAGGGAAGTGGGGGGGGGGAAGGAAAAAAATGAGGGGAGGAAGAAAAAAAGAGACAGAGAATTAGATAAGCTCCAGAGGGATAGCTGAGTTAGTCTGTAACAGGAAAAACTTAGACTAAATAGTTACAGGAAGCTGATAAGAATGATTAGTTTGCACTTGGATAGGAAGATGACCAACACCAGATTCTACAAAGATATCAAGAACCATTAGTAACTTCATTGGTTGGTTGGTTGATAATGTGCGAGCCATCCGATATCCCAATTCATACCATTTGCGTAAGAATTAAACTTGTGAATGAAGTTAAGTTCCAACCCTTCTCTGTGTATGTGGCTTGTGGAATTGGTCTGAAATAAAACGGACTGGAGATCCATTAATAAGTGTCCAGGAAGATTGAAGTGTTCTCCAACAGGTTTTTGTGTATTGCCTTTTTGGATATCTGATTTGTGTCCATTCTTTCCCGTAGAGACTGTCCAGTTTGGACAATATACATTGCAGTGGGGCATTGCTGGCATTTGATGGCATAGATCACATTAGTGGACGTGCAGTTAAATGAGCCTCTGATTTGGTGGCTGATGTGGTTGGGTCCAGTGGTGAAATCACTGGTATAGATGTGGGGCTGACTGCAGGGGTGGGTTCCTGGATGATTATGATGGAGATGTGTTGCATAGTTATTGGAAAGAATTTGTTTCAGGTTAGGGGGTTGTCTGTAAGCGAGAATTGGTTTTTCCCCCCAAGGCCTCTGAGAGTGAGGGGTCATTTTCCAGGGTAGGTTGTAGATTGTTGATATTTGCTGGACGGAGTTTAAGTTGTGGACTGTAGGTGATGACAAGTAGAATTCCTTTGTTTTCTCTTTTGGGCCTGTCTTGAAGTAGTTTATGTCTGGTTACTTTTTTGGCTTTGTCGATCTGTTTTTCTACTTCTCCAGGTGAGTATTTCAATTTTAAGAATGCTCTATATAGTTCCTGTAGGTGTTTGTCTGTGGGATTGGCGCAATTCCGGTTAAAACCGCAAGTGATAGGGCTCAGTAGAGGGTAAATGGATGAATTTTAATGGCTTGTGACATATGGAGGGTTAGACTAGGTGATCTAATGATCATCTGTGAATTTTGTGCAAAAGTTCTCCTTTGTTCCTAGCTCTTTTTCACTCAGACATGCATTTTATTCCCTGTTCCTGATTTATCAGGAGCTATTCAGAGACCAATAATCCATAGCATCCTCACTCTCAAGTTTTTAGTACTTCACAATAAAGAAGGCCTGCTCATTGTGGGTCACAGAACATCACCCACCCTCTCCTGTAATAGGCGCATAGCATGTGGCCGAGTTTCTGAAGTCCACAAAGCTTGATTTAAGAACAGCACTGCAGAGAAAGGTGAAATCTGCCTAGAGTCTCTGCCAATCTGAGCTGGAGTAAAAATCCTTCCTGATGACAAATACGGTAACAGGTTAGATCCTGAGCAGGCAAGCTATATTTACCTGTACCTCCATAGGTACCGGCGATTGCATCTCCCATTGGACATAGATGGCTGTTCCTGGCAAATGTGAGCAGTGGGGCGGACCGGGACACAGCTTCCTGCAGCTATCATTGGCCATGAACAGTGATCCACAGCCAATGGGATCTGCGATCAGTTGTACCTGAACAGGCAGCAGTGGCCTTCTAGGGACTAAACCTGGCAGACTGGATACAGCCTGCAGGCTGGTATTTGCCCCCTCTTTTCCAACTGCTACATCCCAATCTTAGAATTGTCATTCTTGTTATTTACCCTACATGACCTTGCATTTTTCACTATTAAATTTCATCTCATTTCTATTACTTCATTTTTCAAGGTCATTAAAATTCTGTAAGATATTCCATATTGGCAATGCTCCCTAATTTTGCATGGTTTATGGATTTTATTAGTGCACTCCCACTTTTTGTGCCAACATCATTAATGGAAATGTTAAATGAGACTTACCCAAAGACCAGTCCTTGACAAGCTCCATTTATATCCTCCCTCCAGCCTGACATTTCACCTTTCAGCATGACCTGTTGCTGTCTTCCCTTAACCAGTTCCTTACACATCTTTTGATTCTCACCTTAATTCCCAGCTTTTCCAATTTAACTAATAATTTCCGTAGTAGAACTGTATCAAACATTTTACTGAAATCCAGGTAAATTAGATCTACTGCATTTCTGTTGTACTAGTCATACATATGGTTTTTAACTGGTTTGGTTGTTTTTCTGTATCTCATTTTGCTATTGAGCCTTACTGTAGAGCTAGGTATCATACAAATAGCTGGCTATGTTTTTAGCCATCCTTTTGCAGGATTTCGGCCTGCACTACTGTAAATACTTGTGTAGCCTCTCACATGCAACATTTGCAAAGTGATTATTATTTTTCCATGAATGACAAGCTATAAAAGTTTTTGCTTTGTAAAGAGATGAAGTAATGGAAGACATGTGAAATGCAATACACTTGAAATCACACATTTCAATGCCTTGAGAAATGACTTGATTTTACATTCATATGTCCTTGCAAGGTTTGTTTATCAGCTACAAAGTGAAGTAATGCAGAATCACTTGCGTTGACATACAAGGTTAAGAGGTGCATAAGTGTACTTTGTGAATGTTGGAGAGGGCAGTGGGTTATCATGAGAAAAATGGTCAGTCATTTACTTTATATGAAAGCAGATTAAATTATTTGATCATTTAAATAGCTGAGCAATATTTAAAACTTGGTGCAATAAATATGTCTAAACAATCCTATTTATGCATTATGCAAAATACCTAAAATTGAACATTTTAAAAAGAGGCAAAGAGGATTGTAAAGGGCAAACTAGCAGTTTGCAACCATTTGTGCAGTAAAATGTAATAGGAATCCTAATAACCCCATTCTTACTTTTTTTTTTATTTGCAGCAGCATAATCATACCTATATGACTTTTATGCCTAAGTTCCCAAAATGTTTGCAGAAGGATTCAAGTAAACAAAACTATACACAGAGATCACACAATCCACTTTACAAGTGTTTCCAGTAACTGGGTGAAATGTGTCAAATATTTAACAGGACAAATTCTTCAGCTTTTTTTTTCTTGTCAGAAAATTAAAACAATTTTTCTGGGGAAAATCAAATGATAGATAAAATGTAATCATGGAAATTGAAATTTGACATGGGTGCTGGGACTAATATTTCTACTGGAAAGTGTTATGGAATCCTTAACTATAAGAGGTCAGGACCTTGTCAAGTGTTCAGAACCTCAGTTTTATGTCTCATCTGAAAGACAGCAACTTCTGTATAGTCTCCCCTTGCACTGACTTAGTATTGAATGAGCAAAGAATGCTTGCCTGTACCATCTTATGTTCCCTGGAGAGCGTTCATCTAAGTACTGATTTAGTTCAACAGCATTGTTGGTGTTTATATTGTGGCATCTCCCAAGTATTCCAATAAAAACTCCATTGGGTTAAGCACTGTTGAAACACCTAGGAAGAAACAGTTCCCGTCTAGAATAGTTTGTGATCTAATTTGAGATAAGATGTGGCAAATCAGAATGAGAATGGGGTTGGTAAGCATTCACTTGTTTGCAGCTATGTGAACAACGCAAGGATTCTACATTATTCAAAACCATTGAGTTTTATTTTGTTTCAGAATGAACCGTCACTTAGATGGCTTATTCTTGTAGCTGGCATGGTAGAAGTGGTGATCTAGTTGTGATGGGGCGTACTTACCTCACCCCATAGCAGGGAGAGTGTGAATTGACTTCCAAGAGAACCCATTAAAGTGACTGTCCTGTACCAGAGAAGTTGCTTATCCTGCCAACTAGAAATGTAGTGGCCCACAAATGTGATTGCTGGGATACGGACAGGAATAGAAGGGGGAAGTAGTGAAAAGGTTCTATGAGAGAAGGAGAAATCACCGTCTTGTTTTGAGCATAGTCATAAGAGATGCAGGCAGGTCCCTGAACTGGTTCTGATCTAGTAGCCTAAGGATCCTAGAGTATGGCTCGTTTGTTCAGTTTTGAAGTCATCTGTGCTTTTTCCTGGTTTTGGGAGGAGTATGTCATTTCCATATCTCCCCAAAAACCAGGCAAGCAGTTGAATTTTGCAAGGTTGCTACTCCCATCTATGGTTTGAAAATAAAGCCTTCAAAAAGCATCTAGTACCTAATCACTTTATCAAATTGCAAAATTCATGTCTCCAAAGTATATTTCAGGTAGTTTGTGAGCTTATTCCTAACTTTTTTTTTTGGTAATATTTTTGAAGACTTAAATCTCTGAAACCATGTACGTTTTCTCCACCAGTATTTTAAGTCATAATAATTAAGAATTGGCAATTAGAATATATCTAACTTTTTTGAAATGTCATTCTTGGCTTTCCACAACTAGGCTCATCTAATGCTGAACTCTTCCTTTATGTTTGAATGAGCGGACACAGAGGAGTACATTTTCAAAGGGCTGTGTATAGTTTTATTAAGAGTTGTATGGTTAGTGGTGGCCTGTATAATGATCATAGTAAGTATATTTGAGCCATGCACTTTACTATGTGTGATATGCGTGCTGGGGTATTCTATATGGTGTTTTGCAAAGATAGAATCACAGTTTACTTCCTCCAAGTTTTAAATTTAAGATGTATGAGTGGCATGCTCTGTTGTATTAAGAAAGTAAGTCTGATTTTCTGAAGTTGAGAGAAAATATAAAAATGGAATTTTCAGATAAATGCTCAAATAGAGTTTTATTTAAGTTAAAAGCTCATTAGTGGAAAAGAAAAATACTTTGTCTTGACAATTTAGACCTTTTGAATGAGTTAACATACCTTGTAAGGAGAAATACATTTCAGCAACATAGCAAATCTTTCTGAGTGCATTGAAAGCAGCCATGTTGAGACTGATTTAAATGTAGCCTTAAAATCTTTGTCATACTAGGTTTCTAGTCCTGCAGGGCCGGTGCACCAAATTCCTACAGGATGGTAAACATTGTGAGGGAGACCCAAATAATGCTGTGTTTGCACTGAATCTGGGAGGACAAATTAAAATGTCAAAAACAGAAATCTGTTCAAGATTCTTAGAATCAATACTAACATTGAGCATCACGTATTTGTATTACATAAGCAGAGCAATACTGAAAGATTTTCAGACATTTAAAAATCCCATTTGCAAAGCTCGTTGCTTCAGTCATTCTCAGTCTACTTGTGTGATTCAACTTTCTTTATAGAAAATTACATTTACGATTTACTTTAAAACCAGTCACAATATAAACAATGGCCATTATTATGGTCATTATTCATTTGCACTTCGACTATTCTTTTAAAACTATGTAGTAATATTTTTTTTGCTCAATGGCAAAAAAATTGTTAACTTAAGATAGATGACAAATAGACAAACTAATACACATTTTTCCATATGCTGCTCAATTTGTTTACAAAGAATGTCAATTTTCTAGAATGTTATTTACTATATAATATATTAATTAATTAGTGAACAGTTCTTCAAAGTCTTTGGAGAAGTGTGTGAGATGCTTGTTCTCGAGGACTATTTTGCATTTTGTTGGGTAAGGAAGAGATGTAGCATATACATATTAAGAAGCAACACTGACATATTAGGTCTTTCTGATCTAGGGAAACACAGAGATACGCTGGGCTGAAATGGGCTTAGAACCTTGCATTAAGCCACAACAGCTGTAGTTTTGACATTTCTGTGCTGGGGATTGGCTGGAGTTCATTTTGGATCATATTAGTTTTTTACGCATTCAACCTCTTGTGTTTCATTTTGGCTTGGAACAATTAGTGGATGTACAATATAAAAGTGAGGAAAAATGTGTCTTTTAGGAACGTACTCAGCTGGTAATATTTAACAAACAGGCTGTGAATTGCTATGGAAACCAGACAGTAAACACAATTGAAAAAAAGATTGTTCTTAAAATCTATCTCATGAGTAGTTGGTTCATTTAAGAGGATTATCTTCTGCAAAGTATGATGATTGTTTTACAGCATCCTTAAATATGTATAAAATGGCTCTATTCTCTAATATTTCTGAATTTTGTCTTTCAGTGGTAAAGTAGTACAATGCTTATTGGATTATAATATGAAACTGAAAACTAGTATAATTGCCACCCTGATTATTTACTTATGCAATTGCCATTTTAGAGTCCCTGCCAGAAAAAAACAATGGCTTTTCTCTTTACCACCAGTTTGTGAACTCAGTTTGTACTAAACTTGTATCTACCTTAAACATGTTGCAACTGCAATTGATAGTTACTGCTAAAAAGAAGCCTGTGACTTAGCTGGCGTGGAAGCTTTTGCTTAATCCAAGACAGGGTGGTTCCTCTAGGTCACTCCCTGACTGGACAGTAACAATGGAAAAAGCTTGCATCATTGCTGTCTCTTGAATTATGAAGGACTTCTTTTTGTACTTCTGGTGATAGTTCAGTCATAAGGCCACAAAACATATTTTCATTCTATATTTTAATATGTATTATTATTTCTTTTTCTTTTATTAATTCTTAGTCTCTTTTTAACTTAATTTGCTAAAATAAAATGCTTATAATTTGTCTTTGCTCATCTATTTATGGTTTTATATATTTTTTTTCCTTTTGTGCGAAAGGAAGTTTTTCTTCAATTCCCCCTATTCTCCCATTCATGGCACTGCATCGACCAATCTCTTTTTCTGAGTAAAAGGGGCAGATACATGTCTAGAAGGGTTGATGCCATGTCTAGAATGGCCTTAGACTAGAGACTAGCCACAGAGCAACACAAACCTCCCAGTCTCTGCTTAGTTTGGCTCTGAGGACCAAAACATGGAAACGAATTGTGATCAGCTCTGTGGCAGTTACATCAATTGTCATTGTTCATTTCCTTATACATAGTACAATTGAATGAAATAAGTCAGTCAGGTGGGGAGAAACTCTCAGTGCCATTTCTAGAGCACTTTATTACCTAATATGTCAGTTATGTTAGGAGAAGTTAGACACTTGTATATTGGGGTGATGGCCTTATCTGGCAGCAGTTGCTTTTTGCCCCTAGGCTGAGAAATGGGAACCCAGGCATTCCCTGCATTGCTTGCACCATGAAAGCTGGCTGTTTAGGGTTTTCTGATTATTGTTATGATTTTTTAAAATATTTTGATTGTGGTCTACATTTTGTTTGCATTAATTTTTGTTCTTTCTAATTATGTTTACCACAATCAGGCTATTTGTTATTCTTGTTTCTGGAGAGAGAAGTCTTAATTAAAAGCTATTACATCATCAAAAGAGGTTTCATTTAACTTGTGACCAAGGGAATCATGATTCCATATAAAGAAATTTTTCTTTTGTGGCTCTCAGACTTAAAGAACACAGAGAGAATACTGTGCTCTGTCTCTAAGCATCCACATAGTCACAATATACTATGTAACTATTTCTCAAAAAGTAAAAGATCCACTTTAAACCACAACTCTCTTAATGTTTCCATCCATAAATTGTGTATTTATATCATTAGTGAAAAAGCACATTATTAACTACAGTAGATTTTACATGAAGAAATACCAGTATAAGTAGCATAAAGAACTTCACTGATATAGAGAACATGTTTCAATAAACATTCTCTCCTTTCAGATTAAGGGTATGTCTTCTTTGCAAAGTTAACAAAGTTATTTACACTGGACTTAATTCTCTTGAGTTAACTTAGCTCAAGCTTGAATTGCCATGCTGCAAAATAACACTTGAGCTTCTGTGTCTGTACTGGCCTTGCACACATTGCTAAAGCTTTTGGGGACTTGCTTATCGTTCTTTGCACAGCAGTAAGAGAGGCCACTCTGAATTATTTTTCTAGTGAATTATGAGAGAACTTGTCAGGTCTTTGTGGGCACACCAGGGAATTGTGGGAAGGCATTGGAGGTTCAGTGGCACTTGGACAAAGCTAGTTTATATCTGCACTGCAGCTGATGAGTTGTACTAACAGGAACATCAGTATATACCACAATGGACCAGCCAACTTGCAATAAAAGCACTTATTAGGTGTTTTATGTGTAGATGGAACTTGAGTTAGGGTCCACATTTGAGTTAAAACTCGAGTTAACTTTGCAGTGAATACAAGCCCTTAAAGAGCAAAGGGATTGGAGAGGGGAACTTGGTAAATCAACAATAAGGACCACCTATTGGCCAGTAAAGCCTCTGAATTTAAATGAGTTAAGACAGTGCTTTGTCCTATCTTATTAGCAGGAGGGTGCTTCTGAGGAGTGCTGTGGACACTTCTGATGGAGCAGCAATGTTTTGCTATGTCAGGCAGGAGTGACACACAGGGAGTGGTAGAAAAACTTGAACAAAATATCAGACACACCATAAAAGTTCCAGTACAAATCAAGTGACTCACTAGTACTAGCTAATGCCCTGAGTCACTGCATTGGCTGGTGCAACCTCTAATGATAGATAGAGGCCATTGTCCATAAGCATATTAATTAGGGATGTACCAAATAAGCACGGGAAACAAATATCTTGAATTGTAGTTTAGCTAGTAGTTTCCTGGTCATCAATAAGTAGATTTAAAATTAAAACTGACAGTATGATGATAAATGTTTATTACTAATAAATAATTTAAATTTGTTTAAAATTATGCTTCATGGAATGGTCTTAGCAATTGCATTTTGGCTTGATGGGAAAATCTACAGTTCTTTTTGTTAAAATCTGAAGATGGCAGTTTAGAATATGAAGAGTGACTTCTGTATTATGTTAGACAGAATACATCTCTAATAAGTTGGAGATGTTTAGACTACAGGATTTTGTCGACAAAAGTGGACTTTTGTCGACAAAACTATGCCTGCGTCTACACTACCACCAGGTTCTGTCGACAGAACTCGGCAGTTTTGTCGATGGCGGTAAACCTCATTCTACAAGGAATAATGCCTTCTGTTGACAGAGTTCTGTTGACAGAAGGTGTTACTGCATCTACACTGTCCTTTGCGTCTACACTCTCATGTCGACAAAGCGGCTTGCTTTGTCAACAGAACTGGATGTAGTTTAGATGCTCTTTGTCGACAGAAGCTTTGTCGACAGTATCTGTTGACAAAGCCTCTGTCGACAAAAGCCTGTAGTCTAGACGTACCCTAAGACTCCTTCCCTAAGGGTCTCCTATTCCTTGCAAACAACTCTCTCACTTCACACCTGATACACATCTTACAGGATCTTTATCCATAAACAGTAATATGAAAAGTATCCACAGATAACTTGTAACTTGTTAAGATTCATAATAATTAAGATAGTATTTAAGGAATTGGAAGTATTTATATTGAAAGTATGTTTATAGATTTGGAATAAAAATTTGTCACCAGTGGTAACATATCTTGGTGGTGACCCATTCAGGCAAGAAGGAGTTGTCTCTCCTTCCTCTTTAGCCAGTGGGTAATTGGACTCAGTTGTGTAGCCTTTTTCCCTCTCAGGACTATTATTGGAAAACTCTAAGACAATGATCACATTCAAAACCACTTAGAGGTGAAAAAGGGATTCACCTTATATGTAAACAGAAACTAAAGGCTGTTTTGAATATAACTCAGAGAAGGGAGAAGCACTTTGTATCCTTTCGCTAATGAAATCCCTTAAAAACTGGGGTACTTTCATGAATGTTTGGATCCTGGTGCTTTGAAGCTAGCCAGCTCTGTAATGCATTGAACTTTATGGGGTAACCTATTGTTTCCATCACTTTCTTTCATTTCTAGTTAAATCTTTATTAACCCCATGCAACCAAAACTGCCATCAGATTCCTGAGCATTGTCCAGCTTTATGACTCTTAGACGGCATCTTATCAGTCTCATAAAAGGCTTATATGAAAATGGCCCCAGCTATTGAGTTCCCCCAACTGAACCGGAGTGCTACAGACTGATAATGTTCTGAGGTAAGCAGCTTCTGGATGGCAAGGGAGACATGTTTCCTCCCAGGTGTGGTACGCTGCATGTTGGTATGCTATTGTTGAAAGTCCAGGGTCAGTTCTGCACAGACCTAAAAAAAAGTAGTCCTCCCCATCCTCTGCTTCTTGCACCACAGGTCTGCAGAATATTCTTCTCCCACCAATCCACACGTTTCCTAGGCACAGAAATGGCACTAAGGCTATGTATAGACTACATTAGACTTTCGAAAGAGGATATGCAAATTCCGCGGGAATTCTTTCGAGCTCACTTTTGAAAGTGGCAGTTTCGAAAGTGAAAGTAATCTAGACACGGTTTTGTCGGTGAACCCCCCTGTTTGTCGACAAGCCACGTAAACCTCATTCTTTAAGGAGAAGCGGCTTGTTGACAAATGGGACAGTTCGCCGACAAAACTGCGTCTAGATTACTTTCACTTTCAAAAGTGAGATCGAAAGAAGATACGCAAATTTCCATGGAATTTGCATATCCTCTTTCGAAAGTCTAGCATAGTCTAGACGTTCCCAAAATGCCATGTAGGTAATCCAGGAACCAGTCGTCTTGTTCAAACAGTTTGGCATGATCCTGCCTTTTCTGTGTGTCCTGCTACTGCCACAAAGGGTCTAGCTTCTTCAGAAGGAGGTGCTGATGCTGTAGGATGTTCTCCTGCACCCACATCTTCTCCTCCATAGTGCAGTGACAAAAATCCAATGCCAAAAATGTCCAGCTTGGACTGCTCTTAATCAGTCCAAGCAACATGTGTGTATTTTCCCTTGCTACCATAGTGGTACAGTACATTTCTGGGTCCATGCTCACAAGTAGCAATTTGAAAATGGTCCAAGCCATTCCAAAAAAGAAGTCTGAGAGACAAATCAGAAATATGGGATTTAAAAAAAACCTTTAACCTGACTGACATTCCACAATCCACAGCAGAAACAATATCAGGATGTACACTGTTTCGCAACAGAGCAAAGGATCATAGGCGACCCCCTGCAAATGCTACACTGTCAATTCACAGCAAACCACTGCTGTGTGTTCATACAATACAAATTGAAAATGGAGAAGATGCATGCTGTTGGTGTGAACTGCATACTGTGAATTAGTTGATGCACATCAAAAAGCTTTAGATTAGCTCTCCTACACACATACACACACGCCTTACAGACATAAGAACGGCCATACTGGGTCAGACCAAAGGTCCATCTACCCAGTATCCTGTTTGCCAATAGTGGCCAATACCAGATGCCTCAGAGGGAGGGAACACAACAGGTAATCCTCACATGATCCCCTCCAGAGAACAGAGGCTAGGGACACCATTCCTACCCATCCTGGCTAATAGTTTTTGATGGATCTAACCTCCATGAATCTATCTAGCTCTTTTTTGAACCCTATTAAAGTTTTAGCCTTCCCTGGCTAAGAAGTTCCACAGGTTCACTGTGTGTTGAATGAAGAAAAACTTCCTGTGTTTGTTTTAAACCTGTTGCCTATTAATTTTATTTGGTGACACCTAGTTCTTTTATTGTGGGATTAAGTAAATAACTTTTCCTTATTCACTTTTTCCATACCAGTCATGATTTTATAGACCTCTATCATATCCCCCCTTAGTCTCCTCTTTTCTAAGCTGAAAAGTCCAAGTCTTTTTAATCTCTCTTCATATGGGACCCGTTCCAAACCCCTAATCATTTTTGTTGCCCTTTTCTGAATCTTTTCCAATGCCAGTATATCTTTTTTGAGATGAGGCGACCACATCTGTACGCAGTATTCAAGATGTGGGCATACCATGGTTTTATATAGAGGCAATAAGATCTTTTTCTGTCTTATTCTCTATCCCTTTTTCAATTACTCCTAACATTCTATTTGTTTTTCTGACTGCCGCTGCACACTGAGTGGATGTTTTCAGAGAACTATCCACAATGACTCCAAAATCTTTGTCTTGAGTAGTTGTAACCGAATTAGCCCCCATCATATTGAGTATATATAGTTGGGATTATTTTTTCCAATGTGCCTTACTTTACATTTATCAACATTACATTTCATTTGCCATTTTGTTGCCCAATCACTTAGTTTGGTGAGATTTTTTTGAAGCTCTTTACAGTCTGCTTTGATCTTAACTATCTTGAGCAGTTTGGTATCATCTGCAGATTTCGCCACCTCATTGTTTACCCCTTTCTCTAGATCATTTATAAATAAATTGAATAGGATGAGTCCCAGGACAGACCTTTGGGGGACCCCACTAGTTACCTGTCTTGACTCGGAAAACTTACCATTTATTCTTACCCTTTGTTTCCTGTCTTTTAATCAGTTATCAGTCCATGAAAGGACCTTCCCTCTTATCCCATGACAACTTACTTTACTTAAGAGCCTTTGATGAGGGACCTTGTCAAAGGCTTTCTGGGAATCTAAGTATACTATATCCACTGGATCCCCTGGACACACCCTAAGATATTTTAAAATAATATTGTGTATTCTCTTCATTCGTGTGCATAGATTTTACTAATGTTGTGAATGTTTTGTACTTCTGTATTTCATCAACATATCTTAAAACAATGTACAGACATTAATTAAGAAGAATTTAATGTATGTTTAGATGAGAAAATACAATACATAGTAAAGTAAATAATTATTACTTATGATTAATTACTCAATTAGCTGTTTTCTGAGAACACTTTATAACAATTAAAATAGATGGACATAGACATAAAAATTAATAAAAGTATACCTATCCTGAGCAATTTCATTGCTTCAATTGTAAAGGTCCAGTTCGAAACCACTTAAAAACTAATCCTTGTATCCTTATTGTTTGTTCTTATGTCCTCTGAGTGGAAAACTATAATAAAAAAACAAAACAAACAAAAATGCTTCCAACTAAACTGTGACATGGGATATACATAAATGTTGACACATATGAAAATTAAAAATACCCCAGACCCTGTATACTTGATGATACATCTTCTTATGGTATCTGAAATCTAAGTAAAGTTGTAGAAATAATATTCCTGTGTTTATGCTATGAACATGGTAACCATGACCATCCAATCCAAAACATTCACTGTAGTTGGGGGAACATAAATCTTTCTGTTCTAACTTTTTGCTATATGTAGTTAAAACAAACACTTCTATTTCCTGTAAGTCCTCATGAAATAGTCATTATGAATCAAACCTTTGGAGTTTCACTGTCAGGCATGAATGTTTCTGAACAATGTATATTTTGGTACATATTGAACATTTTGTATAAGCTCCCATAAATAAATCAAGGAAACGTCTGTCCCTTGAGCACCACCTTTATTAAATTTAGAACAGCTGTTGTCATTGAACTTGCACCCAAAAAATATAATGGAACCCTTGACATCAGAAACTGTTCTGTGGCTGGTGTATTATTGTAAGGCGCTGTAAACATACAAGCTTTCTGAAACGGGAATGACTCTATGAGAACCATAAACTGGTTGAAGTTATCATAGGTGGAATTCTTATACAGTGTGTTCTGTGGCAGTGATTGATACTGTACACAATTTGAATGAGTCTTTTGTGGGGCATGGGTAGTGGGGATGTTGTGTTTGTTTAACAGCCAGGTACTCTGTAAGTGACAAAAGTTATTTACATGTTTATAACAAATACCACATAATAAGTCAGTATGTAGTGACCTTTTTGAAACAATGGTGACAAAGTGACTTAAATAAATCTGTAGAAAAATATAATGGAAATACAGGTCTGGATTCTAGACCACTCAGTCTGTCTTCCCATGATGATGAGTCAGGGTGAACCATCCCTAACAGGTTGTTGCAGTGGTGACTGCTGGGGAGAGACACAAGGGGAGCGCTAGACATGTGGCTGCCGCCCACATGTTAACCTCTCCACACCACCCCTAGCCTGGGGAGGACCTGCCTTTTCTCACACACGGCTCCATGTACCCCCACTGCACCCTCGGCCTTGCCTTTTCCTGACCCCACCCCCAGTCCACCTCTTTACCCAAGCCTCTACCTCTGCTCTGCCCCTCTTGTACTCCTCCCTCATCTTGACCCCCATTCCTTCCCTTCTCCCCAGACCTTACACTAAGTGACATGGCCTGAGGGACTAAAGGAGGCCTGGCACCGGCATCAGGGGTCACTGTCCCCACACTTATCGGTGGTGCGAGGAAGTGGAGCAACCTGGCCCCAGTCCACTCCACTCTCCCAGCTCAACTACCTACCACTGGCAGTACCACCTCTTTTCACAAACCACCTCCTCCAAGCAATGTGACTGGGAGCTAGTGCATAAATGCGTGAGTATAAGAGGCAGAGTTAAGGCAATCTATGCAGCCTTAATTCTGTCATATCATGACTTTTGAGTGCTATTCCTTTAAGTTCTCTCAACATAAATTATAAAAATTTTATGCCCTTCTTAATCCTTGTTTTTCCTTTAATGTTGAAGAAATTAATTGTGGGTATATTTTCCCGCAAATTTGACTAGCTGATTGTAATCTTCAGATTTTAGGAAACTCGTTTTAGGGAAGCCAAATAGGCTTTATCTACAAATATATGTTATCAGCTGAGACATGTAAATAATGCAATTGTACAGATGCTTATTAATTACAAGATTTAAAACCAAGACTTCAGAACTTGTGGAATTGGAAAACTTTCTCTTTGATAATATATTATGGGCCTGCTTCAAAGCCCACAGAAATCAATAGGATTTTTTTCATGTTGTTGTCAATCAAATAAGAAAACAGAAGCCTATGGTAAGATTTAGGCAATATCATGTTATCTTGATTTCCAGTTTTGTGTAAGGGTTACAGATTAGAATAACTACAGAGTAGGAAGTTTAGAAGTAGGAAATTAGTATTTCTGTTAATGAATTTTGCCTATAGATCAGGGCTACTCAGCATGCGTCCCATGGGCCACATGTGGCCTACGGCCTGTTTGTTTGCGGCCCGCAGTGCAGTTTGAGTTTACATGGGGCTCAACATGTGGCCCATGAGTGGGAGCCAAAACAAAACAGTAGTCAATATAATGGTCTTCTGTTGAAATGTGTTTTAGTAGTTAAATTCCTGGACTGTCATTGCTCATTAAAAGTGCTGTCATATGGGTGGAAATCGGGTAAATTAGTATCAGCAGAACTGACTTAAATGGGGCCTGTGTGTTGTGTAGTCTTGCCTTAATCTTTGTATTCATGCCCATCAGTGTGAACGAAGCTATTTGCATATATATTTGCATGTATATGCAACCACACTTAAGTTGTGGCCCTCTGTATGTGCTATGAGTATCAGTGTGACCCCCAGGGCTTCCGAAGTTGAGTAGCTCTGCTACAGATTGTAGTCTAAAACTGTTACTTGAAGTTAGCTAATAATATTTTTTTCCTTATCTGTTATGTGGTTTTCTATATCTCACATGTACATAGCCTATTAATTTTAAAGACGTTGGGATGGATATGACAGCAGTCAGTTTTCTTTCCCCAAATAAATCTCTTCTCCTAAATTCCCCTCTCCAAATCCCTAATCCAGCTTCCTATGTTATGTTTTTCTTACTCAGCTATTCATCTCTTTTCACTTAAATCAATGCTGCCAAGTGTGCCATCTGGTTTAATCCCTGCATCTGTATGAAAGTCATTTGGGCTCCACAAAGGCACAAGGGCCCACCCATGTGGAACATCTTGCAGGATCAGGGCCTTACACAAATATTGGGCTCAGGTTAATAGAGAAACTGCATTGTGTGGTAGTTGCTTTCTCTCTGGTTCAAGGGTCACAAATTTAAGATAGCTAGAGCCCTGTCCTAGGTGTGTCATGTCGTTACCAAGGCTCCACCCAGTTTTCAGGCTATCTCCTCTAGTGCACCTGTTTAAGGATGGGATGTAGCACCTACCTGGAGTCTAGTTCTCTCCACAGTGCTATCCATGATAGAGATAGTTGGAGATGATTTCTGAAGAATGTTTTTCTGCCTTGTTATATTCCTGCACTACCTTGCCTAACCAGGCCTCTAATGTTTATCAGAAAATGTTTTCTTTCTATAAGTTTGGATTACTAAATTTAATTATTTCACTAATTTCTTCCTCTTAAACTTTGACTAGCTAAATGTGCTGCTTCTAATCCTGCAAAGAAAAAAATCAGACAAATTTTGTTGCTGCTTGGATTTCATTGCTCAGTCATTGCTTTTTCTATTTTTGGAAGAACCAGTTGAAGTTAAAACAGACTTTATAACGAGTCTTTTGAATTGTGTTACAAAGAAAAGGGGTGGAGGGAGAGTTGTGATCTCATTGTTATAAACAACCCTTTGCTCTCTGGTCAAGGCTTTTAAGTCGCAATAAGCAAACAATAACTTTTCTGACCTCTTGCACAAAAAGCAAACCCCAGTGTGGTTTGAGACAGTTTGGGAAACTGTATTTGTTTACATAGTAACTAGGGTTTCTTCTGCATTTGAAATGAAATATTGTCTAGTTTTCCAGAAAAGACCAATATTTTTCTCTGGAGGATTTTGACAAAAGTGATCAATTCCCAGCTTCCAGCAAACTGAGACTAGGGATACCATCCTGCCCATCCTGGCTAATAGCCAGGCTAAAAATTGATGGACCTGTCTTTGATGAAATTATCTAGTTCTTTTTTGAACCCTACCACACTGAACACTGTAACATAATATTCCCTAATTGGCAAATAGACAGTGGCGTAGTGAGGGTGTTATGCACCCGGAGCAAATGCAGAATTTGCGCCCCCACCCCCAGCATGGTGGGGCACCAGACACAAAGCTGAAGCCAATCCTGGGAGGAGGGGAGGGAGCTTGTATTGCATCTTCCCGTGACCCCTCCAGTTTGGGGCTGATTCCCTGCACGCACTAACCCGCTGGCGGAGATGGAGGAGGGTCAGGCTGGGGGGTGGAGAGGCAGGGAGGAGGCTCCAGCCAGCAGCGGCGGGCGGAGGAGGAGCAAGTGAGCTGAGGGATGACAGGGGGAGCAGAGGGGGACTAAATTGGCACCCCCCCAGCGTGGTCCTGCACCTCCTCGTTATACCATTGCAAATAGAGAGCACAACATTAACTTTCTCTGTCTTGGGTATTTTCCTGTAAGATTCTTTATCTTTATCTTCTGCAGTGTTTTGAAGCATATTCTTGGGATTTGGGATCATGAATGGAGACTGTCTCTGATGTGAAGTTCAAATTGCATATGAATCATATGGGTTCATTTTGCTTTCAGTTGTGAATTTTTGCTCTCTTGGGTTGGGCAGCTTTTGAAAACCATGTTAATTTACTGTGTCACATAGTTTATCCTTAATTATTATTTGGTCGGGTCTACACTACAGACCTATGTCAGTTTAATATATACCCCTGAGTAGTGTACTTATACTGACCTTAATCTTCTGTGTAGACAGAACAGTGTTGATCGGAATGTTGTTGTTTTTTGTTTGTTGGTTTTTTTGATATAGCTACTGCCTCTCAGTGAAGTTTATTAATTATGCTAACTGGAGAGTTCTTTCCTGTCATTGTAGGAGCATTTTAAAGTGCTAGAGTGGCATAGATGCTTTGATGCAGCATTTTAAGTGTAGAACTGCCTTCTGTGTGGGCTGATTCATTGTCCTAACACTCCCTGTTCAACAATTCAGACTATTTCATTTTGGTATTAATTCTAGTACTCAAAATCCCCACTACTGTACCACACCTGCCTTAAATAAATAAATAAATAAATATTGTATTTTACATATATTTAAACGAGTTGTCCAAGAGCTTTGTTATGAACTGATACAAGTTAATAATTGAAAGATGACAGATCTCATATTTCACTGAGATTTGAACAGTTTTATGTCTTTTCTCAATCTACGGTTGCTGTAGCTGCTGTACTTATCATGTAAAAGTTTAATCTTCACTTTAGTTCTGCCAAACATTTTATTTAAAGATATTTTGTGGCACAAAGTTCTATGGGTCGTTGAAGCACTCTGTAAAACTGCATTACTTTTTATCAGTTTTAAATGCATTGTTTTTCTGTTTCATAGGATACCTTTGTATTACAAGAGGCAAAGTAGGAACTCTCCATTTATTTTTCCTTTACCATACATTATTTGGTATACAGGTTGGACTGCCCTGGTCCAACCTTTGGGACTTGACTGGTCTTGAATGAGGGAGTTCACCAGATCAGGGGAGGTCTATCCTGGCCACTTAACTGACTGACTCCAAGCTCTCCCGGGGTCCTTCAGTAGACCCAGCCAGGCTCCACTGTTGGCTTTGGGGCCCCAGCTCCCGGGCTCCCTGCCCCTCGGCCGGACTCCATGCCCCGGCTGCTGGAATCTGTTTTGCCTGGCTGGACTCTATATTGCCAGGCTCCCTGCCCCGCAGCCGGGGTCTGCTAATGACCACAGCCACCAGCTGGACTTCGCGCTCCTAGTCGCTGTGCTCCACTGCTGGCTGGCCCAGCTCCATTGGAGAAATAGAACTATCAGAATCGTATTTGGGGGATAAGGGCAATATGCCGCGTTCATTGTAAAGTCAGAATTAATTTACTGTCGCTGACTACTAAAATTATCTACCACATATACACACACTCACACACAATTTTACGGATGGGATATAATTACCAGGCTCAGTTGCTCATGCTGTCCCACTGGTCAGCTGGTCTAGATGTGAGGAGGGGGCTGGGTCGTGTCAGTGCGCACTGATGCTTCTGGAGGCTAATCATAGGACCAACAGACCAAATACTATTGTTTTGCACCCATCTTTTCATATATCTTAGTCTGTAAAGCCTGTTTTGTCTCACTGCCCCAGGACACTGCATGACCATGATTCATCAGTTACTGGCAGATGCAATTTGGTTATTCTTTTCTTGATGGGGCTTTTGTCTCTCTCTTTCTTGGGTGGGTTCTTTTGCAGGGCTCGTCTGCATTGTTCTTCGGCCATCAAGGTGGTGCTGGTAGCTGGTCACTGAGACAAGCTGGCATCTGGGACTGATCCCATTGTGCACAAACCCACATTCACATAGACATACACCTAACCGACAGAGCTAAGGCAGTACAAAGTTTAAAATTAGGTTTCAGTCACAATATGGAATACAAAATGTATTAACAGTTTAAAATGGGGTTTTAGTTACATTCTCTCTCTCTCTCTCTCTCTCTCTCTCTTGTGTGTGTGTGTGTGTGTGTGTGTGTGTGTGTGTGTGTGTGTGTGTGTGTATAGTAAGTTACAATGGCAGATTCTTCAAAGGCTTTCTTAACAGGTTAGTAACAAAGTGTTAACCCAAGTCATTAACACTATTTCACATATAAAATTCCATTAATAAAAAAATTGGTGTACAGGTCATGAGGTTACATACATTATATTGGTAGATGTAATTCATTAAAAGGGCAATTTCATTCTTCAGCCCTATACCAGGGAAACTGCCCTGGACAGACTCCACACCCCTGGCCGCACTCCACTGTCAGCTCTAGCTGCCGGCCCAGCTCCACTGCTGGCCCAAGCCGGTGCATGGCTTCACCTCTGGGCTCCTTGATCCCAGCCACTGGGATGCCTACACCTTGGCCCCTGACCCAGCTCCATTGCCAACCCCAGCTGCCAGGTTCCAGGCTCTACTTCTAGCTCCAGTTGCTTGGCTGCCAGCCCACCTGTCCCTGGCTACCAGAGTCTCAGCTTCTGGAGCACTGTGATTCAGGGGCTCTCTGGTTCTACAGGATCTGTGTCAGACTATGGATATTGCTGGACCAGAGAGTCCTAGACCAGGTTCAATCTGCACCTCCATTATGTCTCTTTTGAACCTAAACTATAATCTTACATTTTACAATCTCTTGTCCTATGGAATAGTAATAGAGATGTAGCCGTATTAGTCTAGTCTAGCTGAAACAAAAAACAGGACTATGTAGCACTTTAAAGACTAACAAGATGGTTTATTAGGTGATGAGCTTTCGTGGGCCAGACCCACTTCCTCAGATCAAATTGTGGAAGAAAATAGGCATGACCATATATACCAAATGGATACAATCAAAAAAAGTGAACACATATAAAAAGGACAAATCAAATTTTAGAACAGAGGAGGGATTGGGGGGGGAGGTAAATGTCTGTGAGCTAATGATATTAGAGGTGATAATTGGGGAAGCTATCTTTGTAATGGGTAAGGTAATTAGTGTCTTTAAGACCCCGGTGTAAAGTGTCGAATTTAAGCATGATGACAGTTCAGAGGTTTCTCTTTCAAGGCTGGTGTGAAAATGCCTTTGAAGCAGTATGCAGGTAATCAAGTCATTGAGACAATGCCCTTTCTGGTTGAAATGGCAAGAAACTGTTTTTTCTTTGTGATACTGTCTGATATCTGTTTTGTGTGCATTGATTCTTTGGCGAAGCGTCTGAGACGTTTGTCCAATGTACATAGCAGACGGACACTGTTGGCACATGATGATATAAATTATATTTCTGGATGAGCAGGAATATGTGTTCTTGATCTTATAACTGAATTGGTTAGGTCCAATAATGGTGTCAGCAGAGTAAATATATGGACAAAGCTGGCAACGGGGTTTGTTGCAAGGAAAAGTCCTAGGGTTGGTATTAGTGTGGTATGTCCTGTGGTTGTTGGTAAGAATCATCCTGAGGTTAGGTGGTTGTCTGTAGGAGACTATGGGTCTGTCTCCCAGAGCCTCTTGGAGTGTAGTATCCTCTTCTAGTATAGGTTGTAGTTTATTGATAATATGTTGCACGGGTTTAAGTTGGGGGCTATAGGTGATGACAAGTGGTGTTCTATTGTTGGTTTTCTTGGGTCTGTCTTGAAGTAGATGGTTTCTGGGTATTTGTCTGGCTCTTTCAATTTGTTTTTTTATTTCTCCAGGTGGGTAATTGAGGTTTATAAATGCTTGGTAGAGATCCTGAAGTTTCTGGTCTCTGTCAGTGGGATTAGAGCAGATGCAGTTGTATCGAAGGGCTTGGCTATAGATGATGGATTGTATGGTGTGTTCTGGATGGGAGCTGGAGGCATGAAGGTAACTGTATGAGTCAGTGGGTTTTCTGTAGAGAGTGGTGTCTAATTTACCATTGGTGATTTGTACTGTGGTATTCAGGAAATGGATCTCTCGTGTAGAATGGTCCAGGCTGAGATTGATGGTGGGGTATAGGTTGTTAAAATCTCTGTGGAATGTCTCCAGTGTTTCTTGGCCGTGGGTCCAGATCATAAAGATGTCATCGATGTAGCATAAGTATAGAAGGGGTAACAGGGGACGGGATCTGAGGAAACATTGTTCTAAGTTTCTAAGACTTAGAACAATGTTTCTAAGTTTCTGAAATTTGATTTGTCCTTTTTATATGTATTCACTTTTTTTTGATTGTATCCCTTTGGTATATACGGTCATGCCTATTTTCTTCCACAATTTGATCTGAGGAAGTGGGTCTGGCCCTCCAAAGCTCATCATCTAATAAACCATCTTGTTAGTCTTTAAAGTGCTACATAGTCCTGTTGTTTGTCCTATGGACATCTTTTGATGTCTCTTAATAATTTTGCTGAACTTTCCTGAGTCCCTTCTACTTCTGCTATTTCTTTTGAAATAGGGTGACCAGGACTGAGCCCAGTACTCCAGTTGAGAGCATATTATTGATTTATGATGTTATGCTGAAAATGATCTAATTAACTTCTAGAGTACAAAAAATAGGTTATTATGCTAATCTTGGAACTGTAGTAAGATGGTTTGGGACTTCAGTAAGTCAATCTGATTGTGTTTTCATTCACAAAAAATACATATTTTTCTAATGGTTTCTGTCTTTTAAGTACTCCATGAAACAGCCCTAACACAAAACCTGTTAACAAAACCTGTTAGCCTTCTCTTTGCCATGATTATAATGGAAAACATTGCTCAAAAATAAAAATAGCATTTTCTAGGCATGAGAGTAGAATTTTTGCAAGGCTAGTCTAGACATAGATTTTAGTGAATTCAAACTCTAGTGTCAGCAAACAGGCCAGTAATGTACATTAAAACACAATCTCTTTAAAGAATCAATCATACTTTTATAGAATTCTAATGAGAAGAAAAAAAAATCCCATCCCTTCTGATTGTCTTGCTGAGACCTTCCAAAACCATGATTCATTAAATAGTCTTATAGCAACTTCTGAAAATAAAGTTACGTGGAAAAAATGTTTTGTTTGTGTTGCTAGCAATCAGGTTTTAGTCTAAAATTCCTTATCTGCTAACCATGTTTCTTTTGCAGATGGGATCATATAAAACAGCAGGGAAAGTGTTTTCAATTAAATAAACCCAATCCACTTTTGAATGCCTCAGTAGAAACTTCCTTTCCAGTAAGATGCATATTGTTACTGTACTTTGGGGTTTTTTTTCCTCCAGTTTTTCTGATTAAATCAATTCACTTTTGCTAAATAAAGTTTATATAATTAGGTACAATATGATCATTCAAGATGTAAAGGAACTCTGCATTTAAATTTGAATTTTCAGAAACCCATGTATATAGCCAAAAGGGTGGGCGGAAACTGTCGGTGAAAACAGAAGGTACATTATAGACATATGTCAAATACTGAATTTATTCCTTGTGCTATTTTCATGTAATGGAAAGAGATGGTGGTTAGAGCTATGCACAGATTCTGTGCAGAGTACGCCCATCAATATCAATGAGTTTGACTCACTGGAATTTGTACTCCCTGAGCTTCACTTCTGAGTTTAGATATTTGCAAACTGCAGGGAAACATGCAAATTTTAATAAGGAAAATGGTGAGTTTCACCCTTTTATGCACATTTGATCAACCTGCAGGATAACATTCATCCACTAAATTCCTCAGATTCCCTCTTCTCAGAATTCTAGTCCTACAAGCTTAACTTGAGATGGCTCTTTTATCATAGTTTGAATTTCATCTTGAGATTGTTTCAGGAACTTCCTCTCTTGTCTTCCATGATTGTGTTGGATACCTCCCCTTTCATTCATAATAGCATAACATCTTTCTCGTTACTTGCACACATTTGCGTGAATGGAAAAATAATATTTGTAAACTGTTCGGTGTGTTTTTAGCTTTTAAAAATGATTTAGGATAACGATACAAGAAAAAGACCCAGGCACCATGTAAGCGGTCAGCTATCCTAGGGTCACGAGCAAGTTCTCCAGAGACCGTAGCTGTAGAGACTGATAAGGAAGGTTTTTTTGGGAATAACTAGTTAAGTGATTGGACAGATTTTATTCAAAAGTCCATTTGTTTTACTGTTAAAGGAGGAGTCTAGAATGTTTTGAAGACTGTGCGCCCTGGTACAATTTTATATATACTATGTACTTTGGATGAAAAGTGACGGCATGTGCTGTCCAGCCTCAATATGACATTTGAAAATGGAAAGTTTCCTAAATGTTGCATTATGGTGTGTGGTATCTCATTTACTGTATAGTGCATGCGATCACTTAAAAGGCAGAGTTCCAAATAACACATTTACCGCTGGTAGAGAATAATCTCAAAGTATAATAAAAATGGTTTAAGAATTCAAAATTTTGTAAAATAAAGTCTTCACAGTTGGACACCTTCTTTAAAATGTTTATTTTACATGAATTGCTTACATTTAAAAATATTAGTAGTTCTTAAGTATTCGGACTGAATTCTTTTTAGGTAATGATTTTCAAACACAGGAACCTAAATGTAGACTAATAACTCTATATTTAGGCACCTGTCAGATTTTCAAAAGTGAACCCCACATCTCCCAGTGAACTTGGTTCCCGTTTTTGAAACTTTGGTCCTCATCTCTAATGCCCCAATTTAGCAAAGTACCTACATATATTTGGAATTATTTGGAAAATTTTGCAGAATTATTTATTAAGTGGATGTATTTAAATAAGTGAAAATAATTTTAGACCGTCTTTAATTAATAGAATGATTTTCTAAATTTTTCTTACCCAGGTGGATGTAAAATTTTGATTTTTAACAATAGCTTCTAGATGTGAAAATGCTAAGCGGATTATTTTATATACATAATATAAACATTCAAATTCCAAACCCTCTAAATTTAGATCCCCTTGATGGTGCTAAAGTGAGGCTAAGGTGTCCTTGGCCTCTGTTTGTCAGAGGCTGGAGAAGGATGGCAGGAGACAAATCACTTGATCATTGTCTTCGGTCCACCCCCTCTGGGGCACCTGGTGTTGGCCACTGTCGGCAGACAGGCTACTGGGCTAGATGGACCTTTGGTCTGACCCAGTACGGCCATTCTTATGTTCTTATGATAGTCATTGGAAACTGAAATTCTCAGCTCATTCATAGAATAGTGTGCTAAAGACACTAGCAATACACCGCCTTTCCAATGTGCCTCGGTTCTGACTTGGAAGGATAATTTTTTAGGTGAATGAGTCGCTAATGAATTCATAGATTTTTTTTTTTTTTTTTAAAGGCCCGAAATCCACTGGAGTAATGAAATTTAACCTCCTGGATAACACAGGCCATAAATGTTACCCAGTCGTTCTAGCATCAGTCCTCTAACTTTTAGTGAGCTAGAACATTTTTTTTTTTTTTTTTTAGAAAGACACCATAGAAATGGACAGGAAGGGTGCATTTACACAGTACAGTTATTTAGAAATAACCGACATTATTTCGAAATAACAATGTGAGTGTCAACACAGCAATTCCATTATTTTGAGATAATTTCAAAATAACGGACGGCTTATTTCAAAATCTGTAAACCTTATTCCACGAGGAATAACGTTTATTCCAAAATAGCTATTTTGGAATAGCAGTAGTGTGGATGCTCCACTGCTGTTATTTTGAAATAGCTCCTCCTCAGGGCCATTCAAAGTAATTGTTTCCCAGTATCTCCTGGAGCTCTAATTCGAAGTAGCACGTCCACATTAAAAAAGCGAGCCTTGGACTAATTTTGAGGCTTCCCTGTGGTGTAGACATGCTATTTTGAAATAAGCTATTTTGAAAAAAAATAAGCGTACTGTGTAGATGTACCTGAAGGGACCTGGAAGGATTTATTTACATGAGTATATTTATGTTAGAAGGCTTATCCATTCACCCTCCCACTTTCCTGGCCCTTCTCATATGAAGAGAAGCAGCAATACCCAGAGTCCGGATATTCAGTGTTTATTGGCCAGCAAGCATGAATCCAATTTCCGTTTTCCCTTTTTTCTCTTTTTCCAAACTTACTTCCTGTTGGCCTTCAATGTGCATAGTAATATTCTCAATTATATCTTAACCAATCATTCTACTAAAATTTAAGTAAGCAATCCTAACATATCATAAGATGATTTTCTAACCAGTTATATCCCACCACCTTGCAAAATTAATTATCAACAGGCAGAAACAATCAAAGAACCAGAGACCATATAGATAAACAATAGAGAAGGGAGAATCATAATGACAAAACAATAAAGAAGTGAGGATTGCACAACCACAGTTATTGATAAGTGGGTCCTTGCCAGACAGAAAGCTATCAACCTAAGGCTTCTTTAAACCTTTTAGGCTCTTCCCTTTATGTGGAAGCAACTGATTGGATAGCTTTTCTGACAGCCCAAATTTTGCCTGATTTCAATGAGACTGTTTGGAATGTATAAGGATGTGACCATACATTTCCTAGCTTATGGCTGCCGCTGCTGCTTAGCCAAAGACCTTAGCTAAAGAACAAGTCCTCAGACTATATACGGATAGACTGTGATTTTGTTTGTTTTTATGCCTCTATAGCTAGCTAAGTGATGAAAATACCAAAATTCTTAACATATTGGCCTTTATAGACAAGCATGAATATTTATACCCTAACATGTTAGAGTGGACTAGTTCCTGCAACCTACAGAGGTGTGTCTAAACTACACCCCTCTGCCGACAGAGGGATGTAGATTAGGCTCATCGCTATTGCAGATGAAGAGGGGATTTAAATATCCTGCGCTTCATTTGAATAGAAATGGCCGACGCTTTTTGCCAATGCGGCACTTTGCTGGCAAAAAGCGGCAGTCTAGATGGGGATCGGTCGACAAGGAAAGCCTTTTCCGACTGATCCCTTATGCCTCGTGCAACGAGGTTTACAGAATCAGTTGGAAAAGGCTTTCTTTGTCGACCGATCCCCATCTAGACTGCTGCTTTTTGCTGGCAAAGTGCCACATCGGCAAAAAGCGGCAGCCATTTTTATTCAAATGAAGCCCAGGATATTTAAATCCCCGCTTCATTTGCAATAGTGATGTGCCTAATCTACATCCCTCTGTCGGCAGAGGGGTGTAGTTTAGACACACCCCAGGAGTAAAACATCATTGCATAGTAAACTTCCTCTCTGGCTGAGGAATGATATGTTCCCCACTTCCTCCTGGCTGCAGGTTAACAGAAGGCAACCTGTAGCTGGGTCTGCAAGATCTTCAGTGGTTGCTGGGTCCCCTTGTACTACGTTCCCCAATGTAATGGAATGGAGTTTGGTTGGTTTATCTACACACCATGTCAGAAACGTGTTCATTTTTAGAGGGAATAAAATGTAGGGAAGTCTTTTGCCTGAATGAGCTAAAATCAGAATCACTATGATGTCTAGTAGCTTTTGGGCTAATAACCTGGTGAGTAGCCACCAGTGAGTTACATGATTGTATTGAGCAGATCATACATACTATCCAGTAGAAGGCATTGCTATATATACACACCTATCCCTGACTACCTCTTGTTACCTTGTACATAATAGTCTGTTGATTATGACATATTAAAGTGTCTTGGAAATAACTGTGGTGATATTCATTTCTGTGTTCAATTCCACATTCAAATTCAGATTAAGCAGGAGAAAAAGATGGGTAGAGAAGAATAAAAGTACAGTTTTACCTGACTAGGGTTTTATTATTTTTTTCATCTCTAAAGCACCAATTTAAAGCAAAGGTCTCTACAGTAATAAATAAATGGGGCAGTGGTAAAACTAGATACACATTGTAAGTAAATGAACATATACTGAAGGTATATTAAAGTTCACCGTTCAGTGAAGTAGGTTCAAGAATGCATCAGCTAGTGTTTTCTGTTCTGTCGGTTCAATTTCTGCTTCTTCCCGCATAGTTAGCATGAGTTCACTTGCCAAAGGAATTTGTTATGGCTTAGGTCCATTTATAGGATGCAAAAAGGGGTTCCATGAAGGCAGGGAGAATAAAATAATTGTTACTGCTGTTAGTGCAGCTCAGGGAGGTGAGTTTAGCTCAAAAGCAGGGAAAAACCTGTCATTGCATGTTTCTAATTTACCAAAGTGGGCTAAAATAACTTGTTTATATATAAATGTACATCTTGTGAAGTTTTATTATTGGTAAGTTATTTAGATCTTAAAGAGGTTTTAGCAAAGTAGTGTTGAGGCTCTAAAAGGATGTTGTAAACAAAGAGAAAACAGTCTATGGTTGTTCTAAACGAATCCTGTGTTATTACTCATACTGGAAAATTGTTTGTAGTGCTTAGTTTGGGAACACTTTTATATTTTGCCTCAGTCTAGGCATTATCTCATGCTTATTCACGGGGGTATACACTTACTTTCCAAGCTAGAAAATCTAAGGCACAATCATCGAGACTTTAACCCTCAGAGTACTGCATGTTCAAGGGGAGTCGGGCTTAAATTACTGCACATTCTTGGCATGTTAATTCCAAGAAGCACTTTATAGTTTCCATTACTTCCCAAACTTAAAGGTCAACACTTGAAGGGAAGTAGCTCCCAAGACAAGTTCTCTTCATATCTGACATTTATTACTCTAGACGTTTCAGTTATGTTTTATTAAGGTTAAAAAATCTGTCTGGGTTTCACTTGCATGAATATGATCAATTGAGAGGTAGTTTTAAAATGCTCCCATTATGTAGCAGCTAGCCCATAATATGATGGTGTTTTTATAAAAGCTGAAAGTATTAATCATTCATACTTTGCTAACTTGTAACTTATACTGACAGTAATATCACCAGCACTCTGGTAGGCCTTGCTTTTATTTTGGGGATCTAGGCTAAAAGCGCATTTATCTGGATCTGTAACAATTCATAACCATTGCTGAAATCTTCTAGAGGTCAGCTAAAGGGTTTCAAACTTTTTTTTCCATTTGTGTGTGTGTGTGTGTGTGTGTGTGTTTCAAACTTTTTTTTCCATTTGTGTGTGTGTGTGTGTGTGTGTGTGTGTATTAAATGAAAGCATTAGATCTATATTGCAGGTTAGTATTCTCGACCAGAGATATATCTTTAACTGATTTTAGGAAAATCTTTGGCTAGAATTGTTAAGTCTAAAATAAACTAGTGAGTTCAAACTCTGAACCCAAATCCAAGTTCCTTGGTATCTACTTCTGACAAGGCAAATCAAAACCTGAGATCTGAACACTTTTATATTTTAGGAGTATGAAATCCAGACCAGAAGTTTATGGCTGAAGCCTGTATGTAGTATTTACAGTGAGTCAACTACTATAGAGAGTTAAGTAGGAAAAAATCTAGTAGATTTTAAAGTTAATTCAGTTACTTAATTAATCCAGGGGCATTTTAAAATATGCAGAAGTTATGGGTTTTATGAAATGATGTTGAAACATACCTGAGTATTCATTTATAGAGTTGTTCAGCCAATGAGAGAAATATGCTCTGGGGCTAAGCTACTTCAGCAGCCTTTTAAAGTTATTCCAGAGGCACTTTGGCCATTTTGATGATACTTCAAAAGTAGCAGCTGTGGTGGTGGTGTCATGAAGGAATAGAGAGGAAAAGTATAAATATGTTGGGTGCAAGAATAAAATATAAATCAGGCAAATTTGCAGTGATGGGGTTGTAACTTCCTCTCAAATTCTGGCGACTACATGAAACACATACACACTATTATTCTCATGGTTATGAACTTAGGGTTTATGTTGGTACAATTTAGTATTTGTGGAATCATAACCATATATTTGAAGTTCCTTATTTATTTTGTATTTATCATTCAGTTAATGTCAACTAACATAATTGAACTTTCATAAAAAAAAATCTTACTTTGACTAGAAGCAAAATTAGGAGAGGAGTGAAACTAGTATTGCTTTTCATCTTCTAACTAAACCAATAATTATAAGTGCATTTCTATGACACTAATGCTAGAAACCAAAACTCAATATTTAATGTATACCAGAAGGGTAGAAAAATAAATGATGGGGATAAAATTTTCAGATGTGCCTAAGTCCCATTTCAAAGTTGCTTAGTTTATTGAAGTTAGGCGACTTTTGAAAATAGAGTTAAACTACTAACTCACTTATATATGACTTTTGAAAATTTTACCCTAAGTTCTTTTGTTTAAGAAAGGTATTAATGGAAGTGTTAACCTTTAACCATTTGAAAAGTAATTTCTTCCTATTATTTTAGCTTTGTCTTTTATCCCTTTTACTGCAATTAAGTTCTTTCTGCCTGCCAGCCTGCCTACCTGCCTGCTTACAACCAGGACTCTGTTGTGCTAAGTGCAGAACAAAAAGACAGTCCCTGTCCCAAGCGATGTACAATCTAAGTATAAGACAAGAGACAGCAGATGGATACAGATAGATGGAGTACAAGGAAATGATGCGACAATATTGGTTAGCATATTAAGCAGTGGTCTCAACTCATCATCAGCCAAGCCGTTGTCAATTCTTAATGGTTTAGTTAGCAGAATATTCTGTATAATGTTCACTGGAAAATACTGCAGATGTTAACAAATGTTTAATGTTAAAAATACAGAATCTTGCTTTTGTGAGAACATGTGGGTACATAATGATTTTAACTGGAAAATATTCAAATTGATGATGAGGATAAAAAGTGGTTTGAGAAGAAGTGGAAATATATTTTGTATATTTACAAAAAGCAAACTCTGATTTACCATAATTATTTCATAGCTATGCTCAGTGGATTTCAAATTAGAGATAGATCTGGTTTCAAAGTAAAGCCATAAGTTGGGCTATAGTCTTTCTTTGCAGTACAAGGATGCCAAGTTAGAGAGATATTTCAAGATTATATTATAATCATGTAATCTCTCATAGGAAACCAGTTTATTTTGCTGTAGATGAAAAAAATATGTTCTCTTAAACACAGTTTTAGTATGATTCTAGCAAAATGATTATAGACCATGTTAATATAGTGAATCATGGCCTGGCTAGAGCTTGACCAAACTATCATACAGTAGTCAAAATGTAGTCACTTCAGCAGCATTTGGATTCAACTACAAATAATTCATTGGCAGACAAGCATTTTAGCTGACACATGGAACTAGTTGTATTACCTCATTTGGCTGCTAAATTTTGTTACATACATCAATGATTTCAGGTAACACTGTAATTATTATTCACTAGACAAACAAGTAAACAAATACAGCTAAACAACTCAATTTAGAACAGGGTCACGTTGTGCTAAGCACCAAAGTGGTCCCTTCCCTAAGATCTCATAGTCCAAGTCAGTGATGGGCAACCTATGGCCTAAAGGTCATATGCAGCCCAGCAGAGTTCTGTGTGTGGTTCACAAGCTATTCCATTTACTGTTGCCCACGATATTGCTGGTTTCTGTCCAGGTAGTTTTTTTCCTACTAGTGTTACTAAAGTGACACTCTCTTAAAACAAGGGCACATGAAGGCAGGTGTGTGCTGACTGTACACAGCATTGACTGTGAGAGCCATGCAGTCCCTCACATTCAGAGCACTGCTATGGTTCAGTTGGCACATCCTGCAAATTCTAGGTATGCAAGAGCACCTAGCCTATCCTGGGAGACTGTCTTGGTTACAATCTTGTGGCCCACTGAGATGAAGGAAGACCACTTCTGCGGACTACTCATTAGCCTAGGTTGCCCATTGCTGGTCAAGGAGACCAATCAAAGAAAAGGTGGAAGATAGTGAGATAACATGAAGAGCAAGCAGTGATGATTTGTAAATGTCACTTTAGTTGCATGATTCTTCCCTATGGACTTCTGCTTATTTGACTGTCCTCTAACTCCACCCCTTACCCCCAACTGATGCCAGGAGCAAGGCCCAGGTATGTGAGGCCAGCAACGGGGACCCCAGACCTAGTGCTGCTGGCGTGCAGGATGGAACCCGGTCCCTGGGCATAGAGCTGGGAGGCAGGGAATGCAGCAGCACCCTCTTAAACCCCTAGTTCCTGCATCTATTTCCCTAAAATGAAAGACAAAAGATGGTAAAGGGGACACTAGGGGTGTGCTAAACTACACCCCTCTGCCGACAGAGGGATGTAGATTAGGCACATCGCTACTGCAAATGAAGCGGGGATTTAAATATCCTGAGCTTCATTTGAATAAAAATGGCTGCCGCTTTTTGCCGCTGCGGCACTTTGCCGGCGAAAAGCGGCAGTCTAGATGGGGTTCGGTTGACAAGGAAAGCCTTTTCCAACCGATCCTGTAAACCTCGTTGCACGAGGCGTAAGGGATCGGTCAGAAAAGGCTTTCCTTGTCGACCGATCCCCATCTAGACTGCTGCTTTTTGCCGGCAAAGTGCTGCGTTGGCAAAAAGCGTCGGCCATTTTTATTTAAATGAAGCACGGGATATTTAAATCCCCGCTTCATTTGCAATAGCGATTGCCTAATCTACATCCCTCTGTCGGCAGAGGGGTGTAGTTTAGACACACCCTAAGAGGACAGAGGGAAATGGGATACGAGAGGAAAGCAGAGGGAAGAAGAGAGGCATGGAGGGCAGAAGAGAAGTGACTTGTTAGTAAACATAAGGACATTGCAGTGAACAGCCAGGCAACCTAGGGGAAAGAATGTCTACAACTGAAACTGGAAAAAAAGGAATGCTCTGAACCACATCAGCATCCCCAGTGGAGGTGAAGCTGCTTCTCCAACTAGCTGCATCTCCTCCTTGAGTTTTGTTGGCTAGCCCTTTGCTGAGAGTTTCTCCTTTTCCTGAGCCCACATTACTACAGAGGTTATTGGGGCATGTGATTCCAGGAGGGAGATCTCCCCTGCACAGCTCTGGTGATTAGAGTGTAATACAGTAAGATCTAAGTAAGTAGTGTGCTTACTGTGTGGTATAGGTAAAGTTAATGAATTTAAATGAATAAATTGAGCCCAGGCAGTTAGTGTCTAACAGTTACTGCCATGTGATAGCATTTTTGTGGTCTGTGCAAGATGAATTGTGGTCTTAGTCTTGTGAAACTAATTGGCATATGTTTCAGAATGCCAGCCAGGGCAAAGAACTAGAAGTGATACCTCCAGAGCAGTGTTTCTTAAAGTGGTCTGCGGATCCACTCTCAGAAAGCTGCTAACTGGCCATTCCCATTTGTTTGTTTACCAGCTCCACAGCCACGGAGCCTCATGACTCCCATGGGCTGTGGTTCACTGTTTACAGCCAAGCGGAGCCACGGGAAATGGTGTGGTCTGGGCTGCTGCTTCCTGTGGCATCCCTTGGCTGCAAACAGTAAACTGGAGCTGATGCGAGCCACAAGGCTCCAAGGTTGTGGAGCCAGTAAGTAAACAAATGGGAGTGGCTGTTTAGTAGCTTGTTCAGAGTGGGTCCATGGATCACTTTGAGAAACACTGCTCTAGAACAATGCTTAGGCACAATGATGAAGAAACCTGCATTTCTTTTGCATGTTTCCCACTTATCTTGAGCTTCAGCCTTCAGGGATGTCACTTCAGGCCAGGATTGGGCAACCAGGAATAGTAGGTGGGTTGCATGAGTGGGGCGCAGATGGACCCCCTGCCACAGATTGCCCGCCACTGCTTCAGACCCTTTCACGAGCCCCTCAAAAAACAACACTCGGTCTTTCAAGTTGCAGGCCCCTATGCACACATGGTAGCCTCCTTGATGTCAATGGGATTCCGTGGAGGCACAGAATTTTCTCATGAAGAGCAGCTGGCAGGATCTGTGGCCAGATTTATAACGAAGTCCAAATGTGTAGCTGCTCCCAGTATTGAGTTTACATTTTAAAAAATATTTCAAATGCCCATTCAAAGGTTAGCTTTCCTATGGCAAGTCATGCATGGTACTTATTATAGTTAAATAGTACACTTAAATAGTTCATTTCAGTTTGAGAAATATTATCAATTCCAGCACTATTCCTTGTTATTAAAACAGGGAATATTGCTGGAACCAATTTGACTTCTAAAACTGAAATATAGTTTTTAAGGGTATCCACTGTATCTGGACAAATTTTACAAGTAAAAGGTAGGTATTGACTGGAAATCCTCCAAGTCATAGTGGTGTTTGTTTGTTTTCTTTAATAAAGGAAATGATACTTGATTCTTCACCTCTAGGATGAGAATAAAGCTCAGGGTATCTCAAACACTTTCCCAAGCTCAACAGAAGAGCAGTGTTTGAGGGTATAATAATGCCATACAGTATAATGAAACCAGATGGAACTTCACCAACTAAATTGATGTGCAACAAATGTGGTGCAATTTATGCTGAAAGCTGCTGTAACTTCTAGCAAAACTTAAATGGGATAGTAATTTGTGTCAGCAGAATGGTTGAAATTCTGCAGGGTAAATGTGCAGTATGCTTTTATCAAGTGGGAAAGTACTTTCCATCAAACCGGAAGATAATACAGTGCTTCTCTACCAAGGACATCTAACAAATGCGCCCCCCAACCCCAAAAAAGGAGAAAAACATAAATTTTTCTCTTAGAAAATGTACTCTCAGTCATGGTTTTTATATTGAGTGATGTAAGCAGCTTAGTTTTTGGCTATTACTGGTTCTTTACCCCACCTACATATGTCATGGTTACTGTTGAATAATTTCCCTGGAGATAGCGATGGCATGGCTTTAAAAAAATCAAGACCACTAGCTGATGGATTTAGGAAATAAAATGGTATAATGCTTTCCAGACCCAAATTTGCAAGAACAATACTTTCTTTATAAGGAGCTAAATGTCAGCATCATTCATTTGTAGGTTCATGCTCTTAAACCAAGGAGATACCTTTTTATTAACGTTTTCAGCTTTTAAGCCTCTTTAATCCCTTTGAATCTTTAATGTGAAAATCTTTACTTGATTAAAGTCTAATTTTTCTACATTAGGGAGTGACTGTCTATATTTGCACTATATGGAACATAGAGTACATTGTTAGATTTTATTAAACAATGATAATAAGCAGGATGGGTGAGTTATGGTTTTATCTTCTATCAGTTGTATAAAAGTCACAGAGGGGTAGCTGTGTTAATCTGTAACTTTAAAAACTACAATACCTCCTCATCCTGCCAAAATGAACTTCCAGTTAGCATCACTGAGTATGTGCTGGTGACGGAGGGAAATCTGAGGGTGATGCAAAGTGCTCTTTCTCATAAGAAGTCTTTTTTTGTTGTTTGTTTTGTAGTTAGGTTTCCCCCAAAACCAACTTCTTGGCTGAAAAATCAGACATGAACACATGCTCTGTTTTACTGCAGCTCTACTTTTTGGCATATGGTTATTTCTATGTAAGAATGAATGTCCGATAACCTATTACAATGATTTAGTATTTACACAGGAGTCTGTGTGGTTTAAACAGCACAAACACAGGCAATAATCCTCCTCATTCGTCCCTTAGATCAGTATAAATTTAATTCATGTATTAGCTTCATTACTCATAATTTAATTCATGTATTAGCTTCATTACTCATAATTACCCTCATTTCATAGAATGATTGTTCTGAGGCAGAGAGATTGAGTAGCCCAGGGCAATTATGTTGTTGTTATGTGATGTAAGTTGTAATGATTGAAATATTATAATGATCAAAATCAAGAGCTCTGGGATCTTAGTCTTTTTGACAAATTTAAAATCTGTATAGATTTTTGAATGATACCTTATACCTGTTTGAGACAGTCATTCAAATAGAATAAAGTTTAGAGCTTAAAAGTGAGATTGTCGTGCAAATGTATGCTTTTGCCATATATCAGTCTAATAAAGTCATCCCAAAGTCACATGTGAGCCCTCTGCATAACCAGTGCACACACAAGTATAGGGGCCACACCTGCAATCACAGACCATGAGATGCAATACAGATAGTGGAGAAGTAGTACAGTTGCTGCATGTGAAGTGGGTAGGTTGGAGTATATTGCATCGTTCACATCTCCTCTGATATTTCCTTGGGAAAAGGATATTTATTCAGATGTTACACGGAGGTAGGCAACATTTGTCCCCCAGTATGCTAAAATTATGAATGATGCTAACACAGGCAATTGTTAGCTGTTTAGAAATATTTGGCTTTTTTTAGACATAAAGAATAAAGTAGGGCTGGCAGCAAGCTCAAACTCAGGAGAAACTACAAGAAAAGGAATGTGATAAAAGAAAGCACTCATTTCCAGATGCAAGAAAGAAAAGGGGAAACAGGCAAGGTGAGCTTGTGGCAATTCTACATCACAGAGAAATACAGCTACACTCATGTAATCGAAATTTAAAGAGAAGCTAGATAATTTCATGGAGGTTAGGTCCATAAAAGGCTATTAGCCAGGGGATAAAATGGTGTCCTTGGCCTCTGTTTGACAGAGGCTGGAGAGGGATGGCAGGAGACAAAGCGCTTGATCATTGTCTTCGGTCCACCCCCTCTGGGGCACCTGGTGCTGGCCACTGTCGGCAGACAGGATACTGGGCTAGATGGACCTTTGGTCTGACCCGGTACGGCCGTTCTTATGTTCTTATGTTCTTATGTTCTTATGAAACTTGAGCATGAATCATACTCACGACTGGAATATTAATATTGATTAATACAATCTTATAAGAGAGGTGGAAAAATCTATGTGAGAATGATTTTACAAAAGCAGGCAGGAAGGGTGCTAGTACAATTTTTATAGTGGGGATCCTGAGAGACATTGACCCAAACTATAAACCCTGCTTATAAAGGAAACCACTTCAAGCCCCCACAACCTTATTTCCAGCACCTGTGTATCCAGATGTGTTTTCAAAATGGAGACAGCATCAACAACAAATTAATGTGGGTCAAGTTTTAAAATTACAACAATATACAAAAGAGAAACTACAGTATGCAGCTGTTGCGGACCACCAGTACTGAGCACAAACTATGTTTCTGAACCAAGTATCAAAGATCAGATGATATTGTGCTCATGGGAAATTTTAGCTGTTTAAACAGATTTTTGGTAACAAATACTGCTAAAAATGATTGTCAGATGCTTGAGCAATGTGGAGAAAATCATAGCCAAAAATTCAGACCCAACTAAAGGATCCTACATTTTAATTCTTCCTAATGGGAGATAATGTATAGAAAATATCTTGGCACAAGTGATTGAGCTAATAAATATAGTAATGAGTGAGACAAGTTCCTGATCTCCGTAAAGTTATTCTTCGGACCTGAATAAGAACTCTGCGGAACAGCAAAACTTGTCTTTTTCACCAAGGCTGTGTCTAAATTACATCCCTTTTCTTGAAAAAGGGATGTAAATTAGACACTTCAAAATTGCAAATGAAGCCAGGATTTAAATTTCCCACGCTTCATTTGCATAATGGCGGCTGTGGTTTTTTTCGAAATGGGGCTTTTCAAAAGAAAAATGGCCATTTAGACGGGGATCGATCGAAAATAAAACCCTTTTTTGAAAGATCCTGTATTTTCAATCGATCCCTGTCTAAATGGCCATTTTTCTTTCAAAAAGCCCCGTTTCGAAAAAAACCCGCGGCTGCCATTATGCAAATGAAGTGTGGGAAATTTAAATCCCGGCTTCATTTGCAACTTCGAAGTGTCTAATTTACATCCCTTTTTCAAGAAAAGGGATGTAGTTTAGACACACCCCAACAGAAGTTTGTCTGGTAAAGGATTTACTCACCATGTACGTTCTGGTACCAATTCATCTACAGCAGCACTTGAAAAATATATATTAACATAATTCTTCATCAAGAACAATAATCTCTCTAATGTTCTTGCCCATTTGTCTGTTCAGTTGTCAACATTTGTGAGTGCTTGTCTCTACAGCATTTAAGTTCTGTACAAACATTGACTGAAAGCTAGCTAACGTGACACCAATATTTAAAAAGGGCTCTAGAGGTGATCCCAGCAATTACAGACCAGTAAGTCTAACGTTGGTACTGGGCAAATTAGTCGAAACAATAGTTAAGAATAAAATTGTTAGGCATGTAGGAGAACATAATTTGTTGGGCAAAAGTCAGCATGGTTTCTGTAAAGGGAAATCATGTCTTACTAATCTATTAGAGTTCTTTGAAGGGGTTAACAAACATGTGGACAAGGGGGATCCAGTAGATACAGTATACTTAGATTTTCAGAAAGCCTTTGACAAAGTCCCTCACCAAAGGCTCTTGTGTAAATTACATTGTCATGGAATAAGAGGGAAGATTCTTTCATGGATTGAGAACTGGTTAAAAGACAGGAAACAAAGGGTAGGAATAAATGGTACATTTTCAGAATGGAGAGGGGTAACTAGTGGTGTCCCCCAAGGGTCAGTCCTAGGACCAATCCTATTCAACTTATTCATAAATGCTCTAGAGAAAGGGGCAAGCAGTGAGGTAGTAAAGTTTGCGGATGATACTAAACTGTTTAAGATAGTCAAGACAGAAGCAGACTGTGAAGAACTTCAAAAAGATCTCACAAAACTGAGTGATTGGGCAACAAAATGGCAAATGAGGTTTAATGTGGATAAGTGTAAAGTAATGCACATTGGAAAAAATAACCTCAGCTATACATATAATATGATGGGGGCTAATTTGGCTACGACAAATCGGGAAAGAGATCTTGGAGTTATCATGGATAGTTCTCTGAAAACGTCCACACAGTGTGCTGCGGCGGTCAAAAAGGCAAATAGAATGTTAGGAATTATTAAGAAAGGGATAGAAAATAAGACAGAATATCTTACTGCCCCTGTATAAAACTATGGTACACCCACATCTTGAGTAGTATGTACAGATGTGGTCTCCTCACCTCAAAAAAGATATTTTGGCCTTGGAAAGGGTTCAGAAAAGGGCAACTAAAATGATCAGGGGTTTGGAACAGGTCCCATGTGAGGAGAGGCTAAAGCGACTGGGACTTTTCAGTTTGGAAACAAGGAGACTGAGGGGGGATATGATAGAGGTATTTAAAATCATGAGTGGTGTGGAGAGGGTGAATAAAGAAAAGTTATTGATTAGTTCCCATAATATAAGGACTAGAGGACACCAAATGAAATTAATGGGTAGCAGGTTTAAAACTAATAAGCGAAAGTTCTTCTTCACACAGCGCATAGTCAACCTGTGGAACTCCTTGCCAGAGGAGGCTGTGAAGGCTAGTACTATAACAGAGTTTAAAGAGAAGCTTGATAAATTCATGGAGGTTAGGTCCATAAAAGGCTATTAGCCAGGGGATAGGAATGGTGTCCCTGGCTTTTGTTTAGCAGAGGCTGGAGACGGATGGCAGGAGACAAATCGCTTGATCATTGTCTTTGGCCCACCCCCTCTGGGGCACCTGGCGCTGGCCACTGTCGGCAGACAGGCTACTGGGCTAGATGGTCTGACCCAGTATGGCCGTTCTTATGTATGTTATCATATTTGGCCAAATTCTCTGGTGTTTTAACTCCACTGGCTTCCATGAAATAAAATCAGAAGAAAATGGCCTAGTGAGAGCTTGTGTGGCAGTGTGTGTTATGTTTACTCTGGTTGTAAGCAGGTCTGTTCCTGCTCTGTCCTATTCTTGGTTAAAAAAAACTGGTAGTCCTGTAGCACCTTAGGGTATGTCTACACAGCAAGGCTTAACTCAAAATAAGCTACACAAATTGAGCTACATCAATTGCATAGCTTATTTCAAAACACCTAATTTAGAAATTGGGAGCATCTACACAGCACTTATTTTGAAATAGAGCACTCTTCCTCTGTCTTCCCTTACTCCTCATACAATGAGGGTTACAGGAGTCAGAGTAAGAAGTCCTTCAGCTTGACGGTATTTCGACATTATTTCAAAATAACTGCCTGCTGTGTAGATGCGGACTAAGTTATTTCAAAATAATGCTAGTTATTTCAAAGTAATGTTGCTGTGTAGACGTACCCTTAGAGACTAACAAATATATACATATGCAATATCATGAGCTTTCGTGGGCAAATTGCCCACGAAAGCTCATGTTGTTGTGTTTTTAAAGTTACAGACTAATACAGCTACTCCTCTGAGACAATTCTTGGTTAATCATCCTTAGCACATTCAAAAGTAAAATCAGGTATTCTGTTCTAGGTGTATGAAGAGTGCCCTGATAAGGTCATCTTTCTTACAATGTGATCTAAAGATGACAAGGGTATGGTTTCTCCTTTGAAGGGCTTTTCCCCATTCTTGGTCTTTCTGTTGAGAAGATTCTGCCTCTTGTTTTGCTGAATATGTGTCTAGATTCCTGGAAGTGTGTTGTGTCTCGTGAAGAAGGGCAATCTTTGAGGTTATGTGGGTCAAACCCATGGGATGCTTTGTATATCAATACTAGAGCCTTGATTTGGATGTAGCAGTGCATGGGGAACTAGTGCAGGCTCTCGAGCACCAATGTGATATGTACTCTTCAGACCCTTCTACTCAGGAGATATGCGTCTGCATTGTGTACCAGTTGTAGCACCTCCAATAAATTTCTAGTCAAGGCCAGATAGAGAGAGGTTCAGTATTTTGTTCATATCGATCTAAGTAATTAATAGTCCAAGCACTGAAGCAGAGGTGCCTAATGATGGGAGCCACAGCAATGGGAATTAACAGACATCTGTTCCTGCTCCCTTTGATAGAAGCTGGTTGGAGCTAAAGATAATGCATACATGGATTGCTGTAGCCACCTTATCTGTTAAAGGTTAATTTCCAACATTGGCAAATTTCATCCTAATATACTAATTAGGCATTTTTTAAAATTTTACATAAGAATTAATCCCATCATAGAGAACCATAGGATTCTGCAATTTTTTGTATTAAGTACAATTTTTGCAAATTTGTCATTCAAGGATGCATTGCATCATATTTAACTGACATGTGAGTTGTTGCCTGAAATTAATTTAGTCCCTTGGCCATGAAATAACGTAGGAAGAATTTACTTAAAAGAAAGCTTGATGAAATGATATTTATAAATGATCTGCTTTACTTGAAAGGAGAGCCCGTATCCTTACCACACTCTTCCAGTTTGCTAATAGCAAAACTCCTGTCATTAAAAAAATCAGAAGAGAGATTTGGGATGTGGGGGAAGTATGAGAGACACAACAGCGTCACTGTAAATTTTTAGTGGACTAGAAGATACTGGTCTAGGACGCAGCATAATTTCTAGAGAAGCTGATGTGGCATGTTCCTGAAGAATTCTCACTCCGTCTCCTGGTCTTTGAAATGAAAAACACCACTAAAGAGAATGATGATAGAAATGATGGATCAGCTACAGGCAATTCCAGAAGTTCTGGTCAGTCTCTGCTTGAGTGAAGTTCTTAATGATTCAATTCTGAATCCTCTTTTATTTAATATTTTCATGAATGATCTGAAAGAGGAGTTAGAAAATGTATGAAGTACATCTGCAGATGATGAAAAGCTAGAGTTCCAACCAGTTGAAAGGATGGCAAGAAAATAGAAATTGATTTGAGAGTCTTCAGTAATGTGCAGGAATTAACAAAATGAGATTCAACATGGAAAAACAAAACCTAATACTCTTATGGGGAAAGTGATAGAAGTCATAAATATGTTATATGCAATTAATACAGGGTTAAATTTGAGCTTTCAATCACACGCTAGTCAGGAAATTCAGGACTTGATTTATAGTGAGACCTTCTCCCAGCTTCCACATTTGTTTGCACATTCTTGCCCTTTAATCACTTCTGTTAATCTTCCCAGAACTCTTTCAGTCTTCTCAGTCTTTCTGGCTACAAAGAACAAAAGGTTAAACTACGTACTCCAGTGTGGTCTTGCTGTAGTTATCCGTAGAGAGACTGATGCCTCCTTTTTCTTTGTACAAGGATGCTTCTGGATATTTTCAATATATTTGCATTCCTGTTTTTTAATCATTTGTTAGTTTTGCAAGGTCCCAAAATAGAATTCATTTCTTTCTATTTCTTTTTGGGATTCAGCAAGAAAGCAACAGGACTCAGGCGCTGGACTGGGAGTGAAGATGCCTTGAGTGAAATCCTGGCTCCATTGAAGTCAAACACAAAACCCCCAACTCTCCTGTGTTCTAATCCCAGTTTTACAGCTTTGGCAAATCCCTTGATCACTGTATGCCTTTGTTTCCTTTTCCCTTTTTCTGTATTGTCTATTTAGATTGCAAACGCTCCAGGACAGGCCCTATGTTTTACTGGGTGTTAGTATCTAGCTTGTAGGATGTATTTTTATTTGTTATAGTTTATTCTGTTTTAAGATAGATTTATATAAGAAGATACAGTATATCTATTGCTTTTATCATGATGGCCAATTAATATAAGAGCTTGTCTTCACTGCTGTGGAGATTGATGCTGCAGCAGTCCATCTTTTCAATTCAATTTAGAGGGTCTAGTAAAAGACCTGCTAAATCAAACGCTAATGGTGCCCCCCCACTGACAATGACCTCCTTTCTCCCGTTGACCTCCCACTGTGGGGACGGCGCTGAAACTCAGATTAAGGTACATGGACTCCAGTTACATTATTTACCTAAGCCAACTTTCTGGCTTTAGTATTGACCTGCCCCTTAAAACGATGCAGATAAGTCCTATCCTTTACTGCACTGGTTTAGAGGAGGTAGGGCGTTTTTTTCACTTCTCACACCCTGATTCAAAGAATAGGGAAGAATCTCCCCTTGCATTCAAAAGAACACTTTAGAAGAGTCAAGACAACTAGTGCTCTAGCTAATGCACTTTGTCTTCAGGGAGCTGCAATATGCAGTTCAAGAGATATGTCTAGCACCCTATCCTAGCTGATTAGCTAATTAGGTTGAATGCTGCTTCTCCACTGTTTTCTGCATTGTGACCCCACCCCTGGAAGTAAAATACCTGAAGCAAAGGAGGCACCTACCTGTATCTCAGCTCCACCTCACTGCACTAGTCAAGGTGGGATTACATAGTTCCTGGAAAATGTGGGTGACAGCAGTGCTACACCAGTGTAATCACAGCATATTTGCGATCTTGAAATCTTACAAATAAAATATTTCATTACTGGTATTCCTGTGGCATTAACTTTATGTAGAAATAAATTTCAGTTCCTGTTAGTCTTTCTTGTAGTGAGAATTCATTACATAACACATGACAATGGAAAGTAAATTGTAAGGTGCACCACATTTCTTTATTCTGAAAAATATTTTTAATTTATTTCATCTGAATACATTATATTCCAAGTAATTTACATGGCAAAAGGTTTTAAACCTATTAGAACTTTTCTCGCTAATCAAAGTTAAGATGGCAGAAAGGTTGCATTTCCATTTATCTGTGCTACTATATTTTTACCTCTTTGTCTAGTATCAGTGTGGCATGAATTCTTTATCCATTTGGCTTGGTGTGGCTTGCAAGTGATGAAAAAGAGTTTCCTTGATACAAGTCCTTCTTTGTTAATGCTATCCGGCAAGTGTGATATCCAGGGAATACAATGGCACTTGGTGGGTTACTGATAATGTAATCTACCTTCTAAATATAAAACTCATCTTGTCATCTGTTCCATTTAACCTTAAATAGCAGTTTTGTACAACATAAAGGAAATTGTGTATTGTGAAGTATACATCTACATTTAGAACAGGTGTCAGAAGAGTAACGTGTTAGTCTGTATCTTTAAAAAAAACCCAAGAAGTCCTGTGGCACCTTAAAGATTAACAGATTCATTTGGGCACAAGCTTTCATGGCTAAAAACCACTTTGTCAGGTGCATCGGAAAGCTTGTGCCCAAATAAATTTGTTAGTCTTTAAGGTGCCACTGGACTCAATTTATTTACATCAGGTTCATCTGCTCAGTGCTGGACTAAACCTTTATTTTCAATTCATTTTCTGATGATTATTTACTGAAGATAGTAATTTTATGATTGCTTCATTGCTTGTTTAAAGTTAAGTTGCACAACTGAATTTACTAATTAAGTTAAAAATTGAACCTAGACTGAAGAGTTAATAATGCTGTTATTGGTTGTTTCAAATGATTCCTTTACAACATTTCTGAGCCATTTTTAAAGGTCTGGTCTGCCACATCCCATTTTTCCACCATGTGTGTTTTTATATTACTTGCTATCCTTTTCTAATTAAGGTGGAGTAGAATAGAGAGAAAACAAAGAAAAAGGGAGACTAAGATAGACTCTTCTTAAAGTCTTGTTTTCTTTTGCAGTCAGATGTGTTGTGTGGACGGAACCCTTCCTTAGCATATGAATTTGGCAGTGTTTTCTGAAGATCTGTTGTTTTTATTTTTCTTAGTTTGTAAAAGAAGTATGTTAATTAATAATGTCTTGAAATACCAGAACAGTCTTACTAATCCTTTTAAAGATTCCAAGAGAGTAGGTACACTCTACACTCTTTGCAGATATCCTTGGCTGACTCTACTATCCCTTTGGCCCTGTCCATGCAGATAAGTCTTACAGAAGCTCCCAGTAGTGGCAATGATGGGCTTTCCATCCTCCTTTTCAGGCTTCCAGAGATACAAACACTTTCCCAAGAGAACTAATCCATCTTCTTCCCTAGACAGTTACAACAGCAGACTCTTTCTGCTTTGGCCCCTAGGAGTAAGATGACTCAAGTTACCATTTTAGTGAGGATATGGAAATTTTGGCAGAACTGATCCATTTCTCCCTCAACATAGCAGAAAGAGCCCATAGTCCCCATTACCAACACCTTGGGAAGATGAAATGTAGGAGGTGCCATTTCACCCTTCCCATACAAGAATCTGTGGTGTAGACTGTCAACTCTGCATGGTCCAAACTGAAAGAAAAAGTCTACCAGCAAGGCTATGTGGATCTGTGTAAAATTCAGTCAAGGTATATGCCCCCATATTTATTTTTCTTCCTCTTTGCCAGGTCACATACTGAAAAAGTCTTGACCTCAGTAGTTGGAGCAGGGCCTCCAGAGGGTTATGTGGAACAAAAGATTGAAAATTCACCACAGAAAGTTTTAAAAATCTTGCTCCACAATTTTATGTGCTGCAGTGGCATTTGTTGTGTCAGCTTGTATGGCCTTATCTATCACTGCCTCTGCTTGTACTCTCAGAAAAGGTCCCAAAGAAGAGTCCAAATATAAAATAAAATTAAATAATTTGTGCATGAAAGAATCTTCTATTTTTCTCATCTTGTTCTATATCGGAACATAGAAATTAGTAACAATTGTTCTAATTTTCAGCCATTCTGCAACTCGATTTCTACATTTTCCATAGCATCTTCAACAGCTGCTAAAATGCCCTGTCCTGTAAATCTTTACTTACGTGAGTCATTCCATTGGAAGTAATTTGGACTATCTGCATGATTAAAGGACTACTTGCATTATTAAGGGTTTGTTGGATAGGATCCCGAAAGGGAAAGTTCATGAGATGGACTTGCTCTTTTCTGATACATCTGTAAAATACCAAAGAAATCTGCAGTGTTATATTAAACCCAAAAGTCTTATTATTAATTTATATAATGTCATTTGACTTGTTCATATTTATATTATATGGCTGTTCTGGTTACTGCAATAGGTGGCAAATTATTTTCTTGGTATTTCATCAGGTAGCATCATAAGAACAATGTTATAAATTCCTGACAGCATTTATAACCTTTTCTAATAGGTCTGCACTACAATAAAACTGCTTTTTGCTCAGCACCTGAACATCTTGTTGCATCTTCCTGCAGTTAATAGGGAGAAGCTTGTTAGTGTGCATATCATCAGTATGCAGATAATGTGGTGATGTATATCATATATGTACCAAAGACTGAATAAAAATGTAGATATGTTAGGTACATAAGCAAATAGCGCTTTATTCCCCTTTCCATATATTTACTCAACAGGCTTCATTTTCTTGCCATTACGTTATAATTTTCAAAAGGAAAGTATTCAAGGATTGAATTGTACAATATGCTGCTGCCTATTAAGATCATGTCTGAATTTTGATTGAAACTAGGTTTTTTGACTTTTTTTTTAGTTCCAACAAAGTAACTAAGTTTTTCCTTTTGTCCCAGTTTAGACTTGGATCACTGAAGTTACAAAAAGTCTCAAGTCCAACTGAAGTCATTAAAGAGCTGATTTGCCATTGCCTAGACTGCGTAGCAGAACTACATGCCAAAAAGGAGCACTTGCAAAAGGAAAATGAAAGGCTTTTAAGTGATTGGAATGACGTGCAAGGACTGTAGGTTGAAAAATATATCAATAGGATATTCTTTATATACATATGCGCAGTTTACCTATGCAACAAAGTGTAGGTTATACTGATGGAAACTATTTAAGATCTTTGCAAAATGAAATGCACTCATTTATTTTCTGTTGATAGTGTTTTGGATTCTAACAGCTTGTAGGCTACACACGCGTAAATTAGGCTGCTTCTTATTTCAAGGTGGCAAGTGGCACCTCAGACTATCATCCCAACTTGATACTAAAAGCATCATGCTTCTCTAAATTGTAAGATGGCTGCAGTCATAGAACTTGGAAAGTATGTGCAAATAAGACTAACAGAAATGTCTATTTCCATTAAGTTTACTCATTTGTGATTTCACTTTTTCATTACATTTGAAAGCTTTTTTTGAGATGAGTAGCTTATGTACACGGCCTATGGAGATGTGACTTCTATGAAGCAAATCACATGCAGGCACCAGTGTATGACAAATTTCAGTGAAGTTTTGTGTTTTTAGCTGGTGAAATGCTGAAATGTAATCCTAGCCAACTTTGCTTAATTCTCACATAATATAGGTAATGCATACTAGAGTGAATTCTAAATAAAAAATGCCTTTTTGAACATATGCAGAGATATATATTAAAAAATCATCCCACTTTGCAGTATACTATGTGATTTATGACTTGTGTTCCTAAACAGTAACACATACCTGCTTTCCAAGATATCTATTTACATGTATTTACTTGTTAGGTGTATATCTTTTTAAAATTGCTATAATTTGCAAATGTTACATTAATAAAATAAAAAATTCCTAAACACAGTAATTTAATAGGTCATAGATCTACCAAAGAATGTAACTATTTTTATATTTATTTGGATTTCTAAAAAAAAAAAAAAAAAAAGACAGACAAGTTGCTACCCTTTTGCCCTATGAGATTTAAAACCTAAAAATGCATACAAAATTAACTAGTATCATAATACCAATTTGCCTTTCCCAGTGTCCTTCTATGTCACAATAAATATATAATCCAGAATACTTTTCATCCCATGTCCATTCTTCTTAGTCCAGAGAGAACATATAGGTCTTTCAGCATGCCCTGAAGGTTAAGACTTGGATCCTGATACTGCTGTGGGATTATCTAGTATAGTTCTTCAAGGCCATGCGGCTCTACGTAGGTGTAAGGATCTGCACTAGGTGAATGTTTTGCAGGATTGGTGGCCATGGGCTTTTCTCATACCAATGGGGAAAGTGATTTCCAGAGTCAAGTGTCCTTCATTGAAACTGCATTGCATGAAGCCCCCCTTGGTTCAATCAGGAAACTGCTATTAGTCACTTGAATAACTCAAAATGAACTCAATTGCTGTGGTACCAAACAACATTAGTTGTTGTTGACTAGTGTTGTTTTGTTTCCCCTCTAATTTGGTTACCATTCACATTGCAGGGAGGGGAATTGTCTTTTTTCCTCACTGAAGGATTTGAAAAACTAAGTCATATTTTCCACTTGCATATGAGGTTTAAATATGTAACTGGAAATAACAGTTAATTTTAATCTGTTGCAGTCAATGAAATTTCACTAAAGATTAATTTAACTTGGTATTTTAAAACCATCTTGCTTTTATGCTGAATATTTAATCAGGAAGTGGGTTTAGGCAATTCCCCTCCACCTCATGAACTGAACACTGCTAATACTTTTGACTCTTCATACTGTGCTTTAGTGTATATCTTTCCATTAAACCGCTAAAGTTCCCATGTATAGATGGAAAGTCTTCTGGTAGTTGATTATTACATATGATCTTCTTTAAAGAATTATTGAACTGATCTATATGGTAATGATGTTCAGCCATTTGCATTTAAATTAGATGAATTATTTATCAACTATCAAATGTATCCCAAATGCATATCACAGCAGACTAAGTTAATATTTCATAAGATCCCTTTCTATTGCCTTTTCATTTTATATATATTTCCTGTAAATTAATGACATAATTAATATTTGTTTTAAATACACATTGAAAAATGTAATGCTACTACAATATTGACCCCTTTTTTGTTTTTATAATTTAATTTTTCAATAGCTGTTGAATTAAAAACCTACACATTTTAGAATAATGCTTGGGAATATTCTAACTGTGAAAAATGGTACGTTTTCTGGAATCAGGCTTTTCATCACAACTTCTTGTATATTAAATCCAATTGAAGATAGAATAATAGAAATATAGGGCTGGAAGACACCTAAAGAGTCCCATCTAGTTGTCTCCCATCAAGCAGGCTTAAATACACCTGGATCATATCTGACATTGTTCTGATATTGTCCATAAGTTTGTTGTATTTTATCATCATTTACTCTACTATATTCTGAAGTCTGAAATGAACAGTAAGATCATTATTAGCAAGTGAGTTTATTTTTGTATTACACGCACAAATCAGTGTTAAAAACAATTAAGGTTGCAAAGTCAAGAACTAAAAGGCTAGGAAATACCAATGTTAAGTTGCTTGTTAGATTATCACATTTTTCACAGAACCTCTACTTTAGTCAATACGTAGGACTTTGTTATCCATATTGTGGCTCCATCTCTTATTTACTGGACACATACATTTTTGATATACTATTTATTGTTATTTTTATCTTCTTGATTAAAATTTAAGTTAAATTAATTTCTTAAAAAACCAAAATTAATTTATATTTACCTATTATAAACATTTGAGTATGACCTATTCCAAAGACCTCATTCAGCAGCATTTTTAAGATTTTTACATATAGCATTAAGTATCTCTTTAAAAGTAGTTTACATTAGACACGAAAAAAAGACATTCACTCTTCAAAATAAGGGCTGTTGGTATCTTAAAATCTCAGCTCTCTAGCTGTACAACCCAAATAAAACAAGCACAACATAGTGTTTGCTAGCATTGTAGTTGTTTGAATGCCCATAGGGAACTGAAATTGCCACAAATCCTGCTTCAGTAGTTCTGCTGATTGCCAAGAATCAGTTTGTGTCCTGCTGTACAAAGGATCAAAGTCTTTAGAGGAGCAAAGGGACAATGAGTGGCAAATGTTGATGTAACATATAGACCTGCTGCTGAAATTCTAATAAATTGTTTCAATTAGTGGTAGTCCTGAGAACATCAGCTGGAATTTTAAAATAGTTTAAACATATTTGGAGGGCATGTATTTTTTCTTTTATATAAGTATACATTAAAAGTGCAAAGCAGAGTGAGTAGGCTCAACTTTTGAGCCCAAGAAGCTTGACCATATCTATTTATAATCTCAATTAATGTATCTTTCTAAATTATATACACTCTGTGGAATTCACCACCTGAATCTAAATAACTCTGATATTGGTAGATAGCTGTCTATATAGTATAAACATAAACTAATCTCTAATAAATAGGGATTAGGGAGAAATTTTCTGTGTGGGCAGATTAGTCCATAGCTACTGCCTGTAGGTCTTCTTTCATGTTCCTCTGAAGCAGCTTGTATTGGCCAATTTTGGGAACAAAATGATAAACTAGGTTGAAAGTTGATATGATCCATAATGGTATTTCCTATGTATCTCTCATCTTAACCACTGCAGAACATTGTCTTAACAAACACATAGGCTATGTCTACCCTACAATGATTTTGTGCAAAAGGGTTTTTTTGCGCAAAGCGGAAGCTGCTACACTGCTTCTTTTTGTGCAAAAACCCCTTGCGCAAAAAGCCTCCGCAGAAAATATGCTAATGACATTGTGACTCACGCTAATGAGTCCGTCATTAGCATATCCTCTGTGGCAAAAACCTTGTAGTGTAGACAAAGCCCATAGAGTTTTTTAAAAAAAGTTAGTAAAATACGAAGCTGCTAACTGTTATTACATTTTAGGCTGGAAAAATGTGTGGAAGCTAAAGAAGAACTGGAAGCAGATCTTTATAAAAGGTTTATTCTTGTGCTCAATGAAAAGAAAGCAAAGATAAGAAATTTGCAAAAGTTGTTAAAAGAAGCTCAGGAACCTGCAGAGGATACAGCACATAAAAGGTATTTGTTAATTTGCCTAAAATATTTGGTGTTGTGCCTGACACATACATAGGTTTAATTTATATTTCCTAAGCTTTAATAGATAGTAGCCTAATTGTTGTTTCAATGTAATCATAATTAATAAATCACTTTTATATAGTGTATTTTCTTTCTCAAGGATTTCAAGTGGTATAAATACCATACAATAAATATGCAAGGGGACATTTCTCTCATTTCTGAGCTAAGTTTGTGAGTTGTGAGACAGACAAAAAAAATGGCCTAGCTTCAAGATGTTTAATTAAAATTGAATATACAGATTTCCTAAAATATGTACAATTATTTCTTAGGAGGGCAGAAGTGAAAAGGGATAGTGTTTTGTGTCAGTATACAATAGATTCTCAAACCCACTTCAACCTGCCTCTTAAAACCTCACTTTAAGTACCTCTTAAAACCTCACTTCCTTCCTCCTTAGAAAAGTGTTATTAGTGAGATGATTGGAAATATTTACTAAAGAAGCAAATAACATTTACTTAGGAAAAAAAATCCAAACAAAAATAAAATCACAGAACTGCCAAGAGAGATGCATTAAATCAAGGGCATTGTTTTAATCTGTTCTGGCCCCACTTCTTTTTAGTACATTATCTATCTAGTTGTTTATGTCAGTTGTGAAGTCTTCAGGATAGGGACCTTGTATTGACCTCAGTAAAGCACTGTAGATATAACAGCTATGTTGCAAAAATAGCAGATGGAAAATTACCTTACTGTTTTTCTAGGGATAGCATGGCTACAGTCCAAACTGCTATTGAAAGAGAGCAAGATTATGCTGGCAGCACTGATGAGGAAAGTGAAAATTTAAATCAGCCCTCTACATTAGAATCAGGTAAGACAGAATATGTTGTGTTTATTAGAGTATTGCAAATTGGCCAATTGCTTTACACGAATAAACTATAATGGAGACAAAACACTACCTGACACATTGCTTTGTGATATGCTAATTTACAAGCATTAAAAAAAAAAAGCCCTCTGTTGAAGCAGAGTATAATGCAGGCATTTCAAATTAAAGAAAGGAAGTTTTAAAAGGCATGTGGTATAAATGAAGGAGATGTCTTGTTTATAAAATGACAGATTACATATTTTGCATAACTAATAGACATCTAACAGTAACTGAACATTTTTACGATGTGAATAGTCAAAAACTACATTTTAAATTCCAGGAATCATTATGTACACATGAGGATTTCTGGAATTTAAAATGCAATTAGTTGCTGATATTTCATAGTCTGTTTAAAAAAAAAAAAAGGTTTTAACTGCAATCAGGAGAGTTTTTTGCTCGATTATTGGATTTCACAACAGGAGCTAAACTGTTTTTATAACATCCAGCAGAATTCATTGAAACTTACAGGGGGATGCTCTTAGCCTCAGGTTGTTGAATGTGAAAATTAATTTGATTAATCTGCCTAAGACTAGAGAAGTGTGAGTACATAGTACACAAGAATTATCCATTTCACAGTACACTGTATAAAGCTTTGCATCATATGAATTCTCAGCTTGGTTTGCCAAATACTCTGTGCACAACTCTTTTTAGAGGCAATGCTGTCGGGACAGATAAACTGCCTTACATTGACAGCTACCACATACTAAATGATTTCCCTTCAAGATTGTTGGGTTTGTATGGTTTCTGTCACCCCAGCCATTTATCTCTACTATAGGATAAGCTAATCAAAGAAAGATATCAGCAGATAACTGACTTAGTGCACATGGTGGTTGTGTTCTGTGGGCACTAAGGTTTTCAGTCACCTCACTAATAAAGTGATTAGTCTCCCCCTCTGTAGTATGGGTGTATTGATTTCTTGAAGACCATCTAATGCAATTGACGTAGGTAATAGATTTAGAAAATTGCCAATAGTCTACATTTAAGTGAAGAAACAATGTGAAGTGCAGACACTAACCACAGAAATAAATTTCTGTTGAAAAGCTGGCATGTAAAGCATCTCTTTAATTGATAAATCTTTTTTTTTTTAAATCACTATTTCATCAGTGGCATAGATAATGTCTTGAAAAATACTTCATTTGGTAAAATGGCACAGAGAAGGGAAAGGACTTCGGATATCAACTTTTTTCTAGATCCGGAAATAACTATTTTGCTAGATAGAATTTGTATGACAGATATCAGGACACCATTTCCTTTAACTGCCTATCATGGGAAACTGAATTTAATGCCTTGTGTTGTAGGGAGACTAGCATGTGCATAACCTTTTGAGTCATGAAGCATGCTCACGCCATTGCCTCTGAGAGTCAGATATGTTCAAAATTGCTTTCTGTGAATATACAGAGAAAGGAACATGAATGTGATGTTCAGGTTACAAACTTAAACTGTTTCAGAGTAATGCATTTTAAAAGTTTGTCGTCGCAATGTTAACTCTGTGACACTAAACTCTGAACAGATAATGCTTCCTGGTTCTAGAGACAAGTTTCCTCCATACATGGTCTTACCTTCCCACAAGGAAAAAGTGTACTGACTCTTCAGTATTGGCTTCTTTTCCCAGTGACCTACTTCAGGCCTTTAAGACTGTCTAGAAATGTATGCCGGAATATGCGTAGGGACTGAATGTACACTGAAAAGGAGGTGAGTGGTTCAGCTACACAAAAGATTAAGGCAAGGTATCCTAACATGTATAGACTGAGACAAAAAACTGAGATAAATGACTTATGTAGCAACTTATAGGTTTCATGGTATTTGTTACTTTCCCTTGTAACTTGTTCCTGATATCTCCAATAAAACATCCCTATTCATTATCGTATCAAACCATCTTATCTTGTACTATACTGAAATATATCTGTATTAGGGTGACCAAAGAGCAAGTGTGAAAATTCAGGAGTGATAGACCCCTTTAGAAGACAAAGCCCCAAATACACCTGTAAATTTCTATAGCATTAGCTTATGGAGCATGTCTTTAGAAGTGTTCCAATAAACACAGGCTAAAGTTCAAAATAAATAATAGTGAGCATCTTGCCATTTTCCAGTGCTGTAAAGTGCAAATGTTTTCAGCCTCACTCAGGTTCCCATTGTGGGGATTATATGTTGTGCCTTCAGGAGGTTATGGCCCTTTCCATTTAATTAGTTTTCTTGTGTAGTCCAAACCACCAATGGCTAGATGCTGCTGGTTATTAAGCTTTGATCCAAGTTATTAAAGAAATGTCTGTTATAACAGCACCCAACTGTGCTGCTGCGGTTAAAATGCCGTCTGTCAGGGCTTCTCTCTTAAAGCCTGTTTAAGGAGTTTGGAATTTGGGCATTTTAATTCACTTCAAGCTGAAGTGATCTCCCTTCCCCCTCTCCAGTATGATTGAAATTGATTTGTCCTCTTCTTTTTTATTTTCTTTTTAAAAATTAATTGAATCAATTTTTTCTTTTATGATTTGAGATGCATTTTCCTTAAGTTGTCATGAAAATCTACTTTCTAATGTAACCAGACATTTTGCAGGCACGTTGCATTTGCATTTGTAAAACTGCTTCCCATTTGAATAATATACCAGATCTGTGATTCAAAATGCAGATATACTGCTGCTTTTACAAACTGTATATTTTCCTTTCACAGTCCTATTGTTTCAAATGTTCATTAAGGGGAAGGGTTAAGAGAACATAGCTATATTAACATTTGAAAACAGCCTGCTCTGCATACACCTGCCTCTTCTATTTAACATTCCTTATTATGTTCATATTAACATTGTGGTGCACTTGCAAGTCCTAATCTCTGAATGAGTTGTTACAGTTTATTGATAAAACTACTAGAATGTCAATAATTTTCAGTGATTACTGAAAGAACCTTTTCATATTACTAAATTTTATGAGGAAGCAAATAAGCAAAGTAGTTAATCACAACATACATTTTCTTCTTAAACCCTTGTACTCCTAGTGGAGCATAGGCCATCTACAAGGGTACGTCTAGAGTATACGTTTCTTTCAAAAGAAGCTTTTTCGAAAGAATCTTTCGAAAAAGCTTCTTTTGAAAGAGATCGTCTCGACAGCCACACCTGTTTCGAAAAAGTGGACCGCTTTTTCGAAAGAGAGCACCCAGGCAATCTGGATGCTCTCTTTCAAAAAAGCCCTGTTTGCGACCAAGAACGCCTTTTTTTGAAAGAACTCTTTTTAAAAAAAAAAAGGCATTCTTTCTTGTAAAATGAGGTTTACCGCTGTCGAAAAAACCGCTGCGTTCTTTCGATTAAATTTCAAAAGAATGCGGCAGCAGTCTAGACGCAGGTGAAGTTTTTTCAAAAAAAGGCCACTTTTTTTGGAAAAAAACATGTAGTCTAGACATAGCCCAAGTCTCCTCCACTTCACTGTGTCTTGAGACAAAACTTCTAGCTTACTCCAGGAGTACCCCAGTTGTTGTCCTTCAATCTCAGTAGATCTTCTCCACGTTGTCCAAGGTCTTCCCCTTTTGTGTTTTCCTTGTGGGTTCCATCTGAGAGCTTGATGGACTATGCTCGGTGATGTGATGGTTTTCTGAGAGTGTGGTCTAGACATCCCTACTTTCTTCTCTTGATTTGAATGTCAAGTGGTTCTTGTCCTGCTCTGTTCCAAAGCTCCTCATTTGTGACAAAATCTTGCCATTTGATGTACTTGACCATTTTTGTTTAGTTGTGACTGCATTGGTTCATAGCATATTAGCAAATGTTCTGCAGTATATTTTATGCATCTTAGTATGTTGTAGTGATGGCTCAGCATCTCATTATAGCACTGCCCTGGTACATTTTAGAAAATTAGGGAGAAGCCATTGATTTTTGGTATGCAAATCATGGCATCGGATGTGTTACTAATTCACTACTTGCCAAGATTCTGCTTTGGTACCTGTATTTGTATATCTACTTATATTGGTATTTGGAAAAAGACCATGAACTCATCAAATTCTGAGGTCCAATCTTGATGCACTTCCATGAATATATTTTATTTTGTCTATTTTAAGATAATATTAAAACAAAAAAGAAAAAAATAGAATTAGCACTTGCAAAGGTATCTTTTAATCAATGGAAAGAATCCATTCTTGAGTTAGAGAGTTGTTGAGAAGGGTCTGTAATCCTGTACAACTGGGTAAAGCCTTTGTTTTCAGTCTCTTTGAAGAAGGTTGTGTATTAGGTGCAATTAACAAAGCCAGACTAAAGTTCATGGACTAGAGAATCCTGTTTTCTGGGATCTTTAAAAGATCAGCATGCTCAACTATAATTTGGTGGAAGAACATAATGCCTGCAACTGATTGCCAAGTTAAAAACAACAATTTTCTTTTTAAAATTAATCCTTGATATTGTGTCTTTTTAGATTTCAGGTTTCATTCTTTTCATGTGCTCTATTATGTTCCTGGTGGTATAGCCTTTTTCACACAGGGTCCATCTACACAGCAGAGCTTAACTTGAAATAAGCCTCACAAATTGAGCTACATAAATTGTGTAGCTTATTTCGAAATAACTTATTTCAAAATTGGGAGCATCTACACAGCACTTATTTTGAAATAGAGCACTCTTCCTCCAACTTCCCTGACTCCTCATACAATGAGGGTTACAGGAATCAGTATAAGAAGTCCTCCAGCTTGACAGTATTTCAACGTTTTTTTGAAGTAACTGCCTGCTGTGTAGACGTGGACTAAGTTATTTTGAAATAATGGTAATTATTTCAAAATAATGTTGCTGTGTAGATGTACCCATAGAGAACTGTGAAAATCCGTGTTTTCCACTTGCTTATACCTTGATTTATCCTCACAAAGAAAAGCACTTCCAAGCCAGTCATTCTTCCAAACAAAAATACCCATACTCCCTCTGATTCTTGATACCAGTTTTCCTGCTTATCAAACAGTTATCTTTGTGCTTCCTTATACAGCATATTTTATGCATAGAATACCCTCTTGAACTGACTAATAGATTTAAAAAAAAGAATCAGATAATGTGGCCTGAGAGAACAGTATGGAGTTAGAAGTCAGGAACTCCTGAGTTCTAATACTCTTACTCTATAAGTCACTAAACTTTTCCATGTGTTTCCTGATTTGTAAAAAGGAATAATACTTATGCATCTACCTGACAGGGATGTTGTGACGGTTTATTAGTTAATATCCATAGTGTTTTGGATGTGTGAAACATCGCGTAAATGTCAAGCATTCCTGCTGAGGTAAGGCTATGAAAAATGATTTAGAGATTTTTTTTTCTAGTGAGTTTTGATCAGTGCTTAAAAGAGGAATAGGTATCTCACTGCTTGCCAGCTGAAAGAAGCTGAGGGGAGAAAATGTAGCATACTCCTAATTTTTAGTTCAAATTTTCAGTTTAGTGGCTATTTTAATGACTATCCAGATTGTAATAGGGTAGAATGTGTACACCTCTTTGTGCATAGATTTTGGCAACGGAGAGTCTGATTACAAAAATGGCAAAGAAAGCAAAGGGATTTGTTATCTTTTTCTACCATATTGCAATAATTGCAAAGCATAACTGTAAATTTTTGAGCAGCAAAGAATTAATGGGAATTTTTGAATTTTCAGATTATTTTATGATCTTCCACAATGCAGTGAATTACTAGGAAACCTGCAAAAAGGTGATTTATTCAGATAGCTCCAAAATATCTGTTTAACTCTTTATAGCTGAACTAGTACTATTCATATAGTTCATTTGCTACGGAAACCTTTTAAAAGTGAGAATAATAGAAACATGATGATAAAGAAGAATGTCGGTCTTGTAATGCACAGTGGGTGACATAGATAAAACTTTTCAAGTGTATATGAACTCAAAAGGCACATAAGTCTTAAAAGAATAATACAGATTGAATCTCTCTAGTCCGGCACTCTCCGGTCCAGCAACATCCTTGGTCGGCATGATTTTGGTTAGCTGGATGTCCACTTATTATGGGTGTGGCCAGGTTTCCTGCACTCCCATAAAATTTTTTTATAGCCACCAGTCATGGCTCTCAGTGTTTTGTGCTCCTGTTTAGCTCTAATTTACCTCTAAATGTTTTTTAAGAGCCCAGTAAGCAGTGGTAGTGTTAGTAATGCTGCTAGACAATGTTGACCTCCCATGGTTCATCAAATTCTCTGCTTCAGCACCGGTTAGGTCCCAAGGGTGCCGCACTAGAGAGATTCAATCCGTATTAAAAAAAAATTAATGGAAAGTTTGGATTAGACTAAAAACCAATAGGGTGCTTCAACTTTTTACTGTATAGCTCATTTTACTATTTTTGAATTTGAGTTCACATCTGTGATGACAGGTTCTCTCATAAAACAAGTTCCCTTTTTGTCCTATGGATTATTAGTTCACAGAAGCAGCATATATATCAGTATGAAAGATGTTGACAAAGAAGTACTGAAGTAGATAAATTATTTTTTTTAAAAGAAGCTTTAATTATCATCAGTCCTCAGTAATGAAGAAAAATCCACAGGAATGACTTGGCATGATGCCAGAGTGTACTGGTAAGTGCCACTACCAGACACCTTCTGTCTTTGAAAAACAGGTACAGTGAGCTTCATGCTGGAAAAGCTTAGAAAGCTCTCTTTCGTCTTCATGATGAAAAGATCTCCATAGGGCACTTTCCCCAGATTTGCATAACATGAAATATGCACACTTGAAGTTGGGTGTCAAAGCTTTGTGAAATATAGTAAGCATGGAAAAAGGGTTTTAAAGTAAGACAGCAGCAGCAACAAACAAAAAATACTGCTCTGAAAATTCATTTGAAATTCATGTTCTAATTTCTATTATACAGTTTTCTAGCTATTTCATATTTGTTTCTAAAGATAAATATGAAATATATTTAGTGTGTGCATTTCTGACTAATATACAGAAGTGCTCCAGAGAGAAACTGTTTCTTCAAAACCCTTTGTGCAAGACAATTGCACATTATATTTCTGTATAACAAATCTTTTGAAAGACATCTACTTATGTGCAACGTTACAAAAAGCAAGCACTTTTCAAAACTGAAGTTGTCAGCTGCAATTTTATTCATATTAGCACTATAACTTACTGTATACGTTCAAAGGAGAAAGAGACACAAAGGCAAACAAAGAGCATAATCAACTTCACACTCTGCTTTTTAAAAGAAGAAGAATCCAATGTATGTGATACTGGAGAAAGGTAGTTTGGATTTATCACAAAACATTCTCTGATGTTTGATAATAAATATTGTAGACATTGGATATCTTTCACTAAGGATAAATTAAGTCTCTGCTTGACAGGTGTATGACAATGATAATATAGGTCTGTACATCCTGAACATTGCTAACTACTGCTTCTGCTGCTTCAGAAATTGAGAATTTAGCAGTACTTGAAGAATGATGGGTGTAAGGCAACCTATGATTGCAGGCAGGTGGATTAATCTTTCTGCACTTTCCTAACCCAATTCATAATTATAAAATGATATTTTTTTCTAGTTTCGCAGATGGCAGTTATTAGATTGAATTAGCTCACCTGGGATTAACCAGCATGCTAAAATCATTGAGCTTAGTTCTGTATTGCTCATACACTCAAAACTCCCAGTGGCACATCTCTGGGACAATAATTTTTTAAAAAACAAACAGGTATGTAGAGTTAGGCACTAAGTGAACTGCTGCATACCCAAACTTCTGAAAATCTAGTCATTTATTTAGCTGTTTAAATATGGATTGATTTTAGGTAACCATTTTAAAAAAGTTTGCATGGGAGTTCTGGGTTTTCATGGAATGCAGGACAAACCATTTCTGGAAAGAAAGTTTACTGTCAATTTCATAAAATGGGATACATTAAAATATTGTATCATTATGTGTCTAATGGCTTTCACGTATCAAGAAAGAAGCTTAACTGATTAAGGCTTTTAAGCATAAAAACCAAAGCAAGAGGTGCCTAGATTCAAAATATGAATAAATTAAAATTGACAATTAAAAACAGTTGAATTCCCAATACAGCTAATCAAATATTAATTTCTTTAGTTATATATAAAATCTTCAGTTATTTTACATAGCTTTTTGTAAAATGTGTATCATTAACTAAACAATTCACTTGAAACGTTATCACTCCCATTTATTTCAATATGTAAAAGTGTTGCTCTGTAACTTAATTTAAAGGAGAATTTCATAAATCTGATAAGAAATACCTTTGAAGTTTTTCTTTTTTTTAGGAATTGTATAATAAAAACACCAAGTCATTTCCCAAAAGGTGTCTTAAAAGAAATGTCTCACTGCCAACAGAAAGGGGAAGACCTGGAACACCTTCATGAGAACTGAGATTGGGTTTCTTGCATCACTAATCAGCGTACGTTACTGCCAAAAAAATGTAAATGAAGCAACTAGTTGCCATTTGAAGGAGTACATACAAAATAATGTCAACAATTCCAATTTGCACTATTATCAGGGAGAGGAAAGGGAGGAATCCTACAAGCAGCTCATAATACAGAGCTCTACTAATAAGTCTAATTTACCTCATTCAAATCCTACTGTTCTAAGGCAGAGGAAAACAATTTTATTGCACCATCAAATACTCACAGATAGCCTGTTAGTTTTCTCAACAAAGGTGCTTTTCCACAGAGAGCAAAGAAACAGGAAACACTTCTTACCATTTTATGTGGGAGATTCATATCGTATTAGTTCTTGAGCCTAAAAATGTCGATAAGATAATTTAATACTTGGCATATGGCTTCAGTCTATTTGAAACAAATTGGGAGTATAATACGAAATATGAATATCAATCATTTTACTTGCCAGTGTGTTCCAAAAAGTAAAGCATACTATTTTATAAGTCTCACGTTTGTAATTATTACTTGACTCTGCTTTCATTGGCATAACATAGTAACAATGTATAACTGTTTATTTTATATTTGCTAAACAAAGCTCAGCAGTTTATGGTTCTCATTTGGTAAAATCACCTGCTTATCTCTGAACTATAAAGTGTACTTTATATTGCTTGTTGTGCATCAGCCTGCATCATAACACTTATTTAAACATTGCTCTATGGTCCAAATTAGTATTAAAAGCACTCTATTCATTACTTGTTTCTTGGCTAAAAGCTGCCACTTACTCACTGATTACATTAAATATGATTAATTGTAGGCTGCCTGCAAGCCCCAGTTCCTTCATTTTACAACAGCAAATCTGAGTCACAATTCCCAGTGCTAACTAATTTTATAATGTGTAACAAGGTGTGCTTACTTTAACTCCTTGCAAAACAAGACTGCTTTATTTGTATGGTAGTTCAGCAGAAATGACCCATTTTATAGAAGATTTAAAATGCTGCCCCACCTCCCCGTTGAAGCTGTTTACTAAATCCTTCTGATTTCTATTCATGGTCATATGCAGCAAAAAGCTCCTTAAATCTCTATGATGCCACTTCAAGCTCTGCCTTCTACCACTGTCTTGAATAGAACATACTTATTAATCTAAATTAGCCCTCCATCCCAAAAATTACATAATTAAATGTTTAATTATAATCATATTGTTACAGCACTCAACAGTATTATGAAAGCTAAGAACCTGGCAGGATTATTGAGGCCAGATGTTCAGGTGGTATAATTTGGACAGTGATGTGATACTGATTTATACCAACTGAGGAGCTGGTCCCCCAACATCTAGAGAAGTCAACAAGATAGATAGTGGAACTTCAAAGCAAAATATCAGCTACTCAGAAAACAAGGTGGCAATTGGCTCATTCTGAAAACAACTGTGGAAAACTTAGCTATGGTAAAAAGGAGCTATCATAGACATGCCCATAAGCAGAACAAAAGGACCTTGGGACTGGTAAGCTGAGTTACTGACTTCAGTTTACTGGATTAGGCTTTACGTTAGGCCAGGTATTCATTTCAGATTCTCAGTAAGTGTGATTACTGTCACAGGGTGCTTGGGGCCCTTTAAGAGGGAGAAGGCCAGTGCACCTGTGACTGGTCAGCTTACATCCCCTATTAGGCTTAAAACAGGGCACCTGAGCCCTACAGGGAAACAGAATGAACAACAGAGAGTTGCTTGGGGAAGAGACCTGCAGAAAGCCCTATACTGCCTCCTTGGAAAGATGGAGGAATTGCCATGAATCCAGTAGAGGGATATACATGCTGACCTTCCTGTTCCAGAGAGCCAGGGCTGGAGCAGGCTCATGGCTCTGAAGAGCAACAGAGGGAGATGCCTGCTGGCTCTCTGAGCCTGACAAACGAAAACAAGAAGGCCAGAGAAAGCTCAAGGTTTGGATGAGACCTGGTGAGAAAAGTTGGAGCTGCAGAAATACTAAGCATGGTCAGAGACTCATGGACCATTCATTGATGGACTGCTGTGGACTTCATTTTTATAGTATATACATACGGGGGTTTCTTTTATAATAAAGTAACCCTACAAAAGCTACTTAAAGTCAAAGAGTGTGGAAGCTATTTCTGGGAACAATTGGAGGGGAAACTGAGGCAGACACACAAGCATGACATGGCCTTTCACAGGAGGGCACTCCAGGTGAGGGTTCACCTTTTGATGCCTTTGTTATTGGTAGTACAACTACATGGGATGAACGGGTATGTTGGAGCTGTGGTGCTACTTATGTCAAATGCATTGTTTGATAGCCAAGGCTCTGTATCCTTTGTGGTAAGCTGAATCTGCATTCTATGGCAAGACATATTGGTTTCTGTGGCACTCTGATGAAACTAGACACTGTGGTAATTGTGGGGTAGGTTTAAAAAGCAGAGGCCTTTTAAATGAAATATACAAATGAATATGCAATCAGCACAATGTCTTTTGTGTTGCTCTCCACCTTTTAAAAAAATGTACCAGAGATCTGTGCATTGACAACACATAACTGCACAGTGGAATTGGTCAGGAAAAAGTAGCATTTGGGCATAGCCTTTCAGTCAGGTGGTAATGATAGCAGAAAGGGTCAGATTTAATATGTCTAGGGTCCTTCTTGTCAAATAACTAAATTAGCTTAAGTTCCCACTCTGAAACCTTTGAAAACTAAAGGACCCTCCCTGGCTGACCTGAAAAGGCACAGCTTTCTCTATTACAAGCTCTCTGATGTGGCACGTAAACAAGAAAATCATCATTAGTGCAAAAGGAACACAGTCATAAACTTAACGGAGAAAAGTAAAATATCCCGCACCATGTCCAGTAACTTTGACAGGAGTCCTTCTAACTCCCTTCCCAAACACTAGTGAAAATAATCTGTTGGCCAGACCATGCTGATCCATGAAACTCCATGAACAGTTTGAATCAGTGAGTAGCATTAGTTCAAGTGTATCTTTGCAGGTCTCTCGCTCATCCCAAGAAAGCTGCTTGTCTGGTCCCACCTGGAGGCACCTCCACCTAAACTCAATAATTCATTTTTATTAAGGTGCTGGGTAGGCAGTACCTAACTGAAGTCCACTCAGCTCTGTTGTCTTCTGTGACAATTCTTGAAACAAAGTCCTCATTCCACATTGTCTCTTGGAGGGAAGAGCCAAGAGCACTTAACATCCTTAAGTAGAGTCCTAGCTGTTTGGAAAATGAACTCTTTGCCATAAATCAAAAGCTTTTCCCTCTCCAGTCTCCCCTTTCTATTACCCTGCACAATCTGAGTTTATGTATAGTTATGACTCCTCAAATGTCACTATAGGAACTGTGGATGGATAGTCTATGCAAATGAATATCTTTGTCAGTACTTTCCCCTTTCCACCAATGGAGGAATTTGAGAACTCTTTATGCCCTTAAAGTTTACATGTGCAAGGAACACTTGGAACTTTTGACACCCAAAGCAGTATGGTAATTTATTCCAGGGACTCAGAAGGTGGTGAAGATGTTTAACAATGATGAAGGGGATACATTTGCTTCTCCTCTGTGGACTGAGATAAAGGTGATTTGAAAGTGGATAAGCTGGAGACTTTGATTTTAGTTGCTTGCTCAGAAATCCAATTTTCATGGAAGAAATGCTTAGCATGAAAAACCTCACAACATAGCTAATCATTAACCAGATAGTCAGTCCAGCTATTGCAAATCAAGGACATATTTGTGTCATCAGACCAAAAGGTGAAAGTAAATTTGTGCAGTCAAGACAAGATTCTGTCATCCTTTGACGCATGACAAATATTGGAGGATTATCAGTGAGATTTCTCAAGGACAGTAAGAGTTTTTCAAGTATTCCTTAGAGTATGTAGACCATAAGATTGATGTCAGTGGTCTTCATAAGTGTCAATAAGGTTCAAGGTATAAGTGGAGAATTTGTGTGATCTTCTAGGTCAAAGAAAACCGTGAACCTAATCACAGGAGTGTAACACAGTTGTTTAAAATAGCTAAGGACTTTCTGTTCAGCTTTGAGATGTCAATACATATTGATCATGATTCATCAACACAATTGATGAATAATTCATACGTCCTTTTGTGGAAAAGGAGCAGTCATATCTCCCATTATATCTTCAGGAAAGGAAAAACCAGTTACCTTTACTTGAAGGATGCCAAGCTTGAAATATAACATGGTTTTAAAAAGAACTAGATAATTTCATGGAGGATAGGTCCATCAGTGGCTGTTAGCCAAGATGGTCAGAGATTCAACTCCATGCTCTGAGTATCCCTAGCCTCTGTTTGCCAGAAGTAGGGAATAGGAGAGGGGATGAATCACTTGAAGATTGTTTGTTCTGTTCATTCTCTCTGGGGCATCTGACATTGGCCATTGTTGGAAGACAGGATACTGGGCTAGATGGAACATTGATCTGACCCAGTATGGCATTTGTTCTGTTCTCTCCTGCTGCTGACTATTGAGAAGGTGAGTAAGGAGGACATAAGGTCCTGGAAGTCCAATAGTCCTTGAGGTTGTTGTCAAAGGGTAGAAGCTGTGGAAAGGCGAGTGGAGTGGAGTGAGTGGAACAGAAAAGAAGAGGGCTTAGCAGAATGGAACTCTGCTATGTTCAATCCTCCACTGACACAAGGTCCTTGAAGAAGAATATTCCAGTGAGTTCAAGGGCTGGCCTGATGGAGTCCCTTCCAACACACCTAAGTATCTTTGAATTAGAGATAGAGAGCTGTAGTTGGTTCCTTGTGCACCTCCTCTGCCACTCTCATGCCGCATGCACGTCCACCCATTCTGTACTCCATTGGGTTGTAGCTCTGCTGTCATAGACAATCAAGGCAATAGGCATGCAAGGTCCCTTCTCCTAAGATGTTTATAACATAATATAGGCAAATATGATGCATGAGATACTAAGAGAAACACAACTATTGTTTGCAAGATTACTGTGGAAGAAGTGGATTATAAACAAGGAGTTGAAAGAACGAGAAAGGAGAAAAAGTCACGTTTTCTTGTTCCGCTTTGTTTAAACAAAGCATAATACTGTATATAACGACAAAATGTGTATATAGTGTTTTAATGTGACTAGGAAGTATTTCTTTCCCTACATCCCCACATGGTTTTCTCCTGCTAAAATGTGAAGTTATAAAAAAAATAAATCTAGTTTAACAGTAGCCACTGCAGTCAATGAATACTGACTCATACCTTATGACTGGGCATAGCCTTTTGTAATCCCTGACACATGCCATGTAACCAGGGCCAGGAAATATAAAAAGCAGCCTCTTGCCAGCACTCTTGTGTGATAGAGTTAACTTTCATATGCTTGTCTTTACTGCTTAAGCTGATTTCATACCATTATTGTTATTAAAAATTGTAAAAAAATTCATTTGTAAATCACGCCTACTTTAAATATTAACCTAAACAATTTTAAAATAATAATTTGAGGGAAAGCAGCATGCTAGATTACTTGCTTTAACTGCTGATTTATATCAAGAGACTCTGAACATGGTGCCTGTTAGAGTTTGTTTTATTATCTTTTGATATCCTTGGATAACAAGATCAACACAGTTCTGTTATTAGTCAAAATAGTTCAGGAGCAAATAACAGGTGTTTTCATAGTAAAGCATCATTGAGAGAGTAAATCATTGGGATATGCTGTATTTTCTTTTTTTGTATGACTAATTTTAGAATCTCTTATTTCAATCTCTTCACGTGCAACCATGTTGGCTTGCAGAAAAACAGATACCAGCTACAAGAACTGGAAGCCCTTAGTAGCAGTAGGGAATCTCCTCTTAAGACTGATCTTTAACCTTTGGTCAAACAACTCAGTTTCATGTTTTTCAAGCCTGAAAAAGATTTATAGCCTGAAATGGAGTAACTGTAAATGTATGTTTACTGGCAATTTGGAGTCACCATAATCTTCCTTACTTTACATAGACAAGATTCAGGGATGGATAGAATTTATTACTACAGATTAACAAATTCAGATGGAATGTTTGAGATAGTATTCAAAGAAATGTTTTCTTCCTTTCTGTGACTTCATAGGCTGTGGGGAAAAAAAAAGAAAAGAAATCAACTATGATCACACTAGTATAAATGTCCTTAATGTTTATGATGTTTTCTAGAGGGGGAAAAACATTTTTTCATGATCTACACAGTAATCTTATTGTTCAGTTTAGGAAATGTTTAGGAATAGGAATACAATTTAAATATCTTTGTTCATCTATGAAACAAAATTAGTTTTTATAGAATCAAAGAAATGTAGGGTTGGAAGGGATCTCAGAAGTTCATCTCATCCAGTCGTGTACACTGAGGTTAGGACAAAATATACCCAGTTCATCCCAGACAGCTGTTTATCCAACCTGTTCTTAGAAATCTCTTGTGACATGTTCATATAGTGCATTTTATTGCTGGGTATTCCGACACAATGGGCCAGATCCTTAACTGGTGTAAATCAGCTCAATTAACTTCAGTGGGGCTACTCTGACTTATAGCATCTTAATATCTGGCCCAATGTGCTTACTGTTATCTGTCTCTGGAATGCTTTTTCACACAGCAATGGCTGACACTCAGCCTTGGGACACTGTAGTGCTTTTTTTTTTTTTAATTGAGTGGACAGTGCATTTATGTGAGTATATAGTGAATATGACATCCAGAGCTATCCCTTCTCAGTTTGGACCTGATTCTGATACCCATACTCATATTGAATAGTACCTTATTCCATGAGTGAGCCAATTTGTCAATGGGACCAACTCATGAAATAAGGTACTGCTCAACATGATAGGGTTATTAGAATATAGTCAGGTGATGGCTATGGGATCTTGAACAGTCATCAAAGATATACAGAATGAATATTGGTTTAACGTTATCTAAAGGAAAAAAGTTCTAATGTTACAAGACCTTGGTGTAGTGCCTTTTGGTGATATCAGATCTGGGTGTTAGCTGAAATACCGTGTGGGACTTGATCCCCACAACTTTCAGTCCAAGAAGGGGCGGGAGGGGGACAACTCGCTGAGCCATGCAGTTGTCATACAGGTTTCTCCTTTCTTGGGAAAGGCTAAAATCAAATAGTACAATATTTTTTCTGAGCACATAGTTTACACAGGATCATGTTCTGGCTTTAAATCAACACCCAATGAAATCAGCGGTTTCTAAGTGCATGTACTGTGATCAAAACCATAATATGGCTCAGTAAGTTTTGGCAGACTATTCCAATTTTCCTTTTCATGAACTTTATCATATTTTTCAGTGTAGCTTGTAACATATGCATTTTCCTTCTTGGTCTTCAGTAAGTGGGATGCTTACTGTCTTTGTTCTCTGGTAGACCATGTCACTGAATGAACCTATTACATCCTTTCACTAGGAATATTAAGTTTCTATAATACTCTTTCACTAAAATTAATATTTGCTTTATATCATGGAAACTCCTCCCTTCCTATCATTGTAGTGTATTGAATTTAATTATTTTTGCTGGTTCTAATCCTCTGATTTATTCTTACTCTTCAACAAATTATAAATAGTTTATTCCTCTTTCCTTACAAATGCAGCAGCAGTTCTTGGAGTCATTAGTTAAAAAGAAGCACTTAAATCTTAAATCACTATTTATTGAACACATCTCACACAGCTTCAGCAGGGCTGTTCTGAGATGGACACTGCACCAAACTGTTGTTTTTCCTTTGGATTTCACAGCTGCTTAGAGTAAATGAACCCCCTGTAAAATAGAAACTAATCTGAGGGCTGAGATCATCTCTCCCCATTCCTGCTGAGACACTTTGTGCAGAAAGGAGGCTCAATTGCTTCCACAGCACCATTTCTCCTCTCCTCCACTGCTCTTACAGAGGGTTTTCCACATAGCTCAGGATATGTGCAGTTGGACAAGACTGTGTATAGGTCAGGTTTGGAGAATATGCACATTAATCCCCTAATTTGACCCTTACAATTTACAAGAAATATTAGTTTTTCAGTGGAGCCTCCCCAAGACACCATGGCCAAAGTGGGATTCCCTATGATTGTGCTACCAGTCACTGCCAGAGACTGTTCCTTGCCAGAATTGGCTTAATTCCTCATCTTCACACTCATCATTTATAGGTGTCCAAGAGGAAATCTTACTCAATTTGAGGGATGCCGGAGAGAAAGAGCTACCAGTAGAGCCATGTTGCTATGGAGAAGTATGCAAGTGTCAAAGGCTCCGTATGGAGCCTTAATAGTAACATATATTTTCTGGTTCTAAAGACACATGGGAACTCAGCAGCGCTATCGTAATAAAATGTCTAAACTGAAAATACATGAAGAGTTTTTAGTTCTTGTCATATGTATGTATGAAAATGTTACTCTAAAAATGCCAATTTTGTGACAGTTTTGCAGGAGGATGGTCAGGGTACAGTCCGTTATGTCAGTAAGAGTTTGTTCAACCGAAGAAGATGGTGTGCCTAATTTGATCAGTAGCTCATCTTTTTTGTTTTGTGATATGTCATGTGGGCCTTGATTGATTTTTGGGGACTCAAAATGTTGCTATTCCTATTTTGTTCAAGATTTTACATACTGTTTCTGGCCTTGGTGATTCTCAGGAAATTGGGTAGAGGAGCGATACCTGGAACATTCATACAGGCTGGAGCAGAGATTATCCTACTTTGTTCTATTGGGCACTGAGTTTTTACCATTTGGATAGGCTGCTCCAAATCTAGTAGAATCCCAGAGTTGTGTATGTGGAAGTTCTTTATACCTGCTCTGACTGTGGCCTCCCCCTTCACCCTAACAGCACTGCTCAGTTATTATATAACTAATGTGCAGTCAGGATGTAATCCTTTTGTACTCCTGTCGATCTTTCCACTTGTCAGTGTCAATAAATTTCAGAAGTAATTCCATGATGCAGGTGAAGTGTTCCTAATCTGATCTGTTCACTTCTTTTGGCATCTGCACTCTGTTTTCTCTTCATCCATAACCCTGATTTTTCATCTTGATCCAGGATTGTTGACCTCTGTACATATGTAAATTTCCATGAAGGTAAGTATATACATCTTGAACAACAATGGGACTCTGCATTTGCACAACGGGTCAGTGCTTATACATCTTGATGGAGAGAGAGGCAGGACTGGGTTATAATACACTCCTCAGGCTTGCACCTAATTTTAAGTTTCCATTTATGTAGGGTTAATACATTATTAATAAATATTGTAAAAGTACTGCATGAATAATCTGTAGTATAGGTAGTTATACACACATCATTAGAGGGTATGAGAGATGTTTATAAACCTGGTTTATGACCATCTTGTTGACCTGTTGAACTCCATAATAATTGATTATTAAAGTTTGCTAGCCATATAACATAAACTGTGACTGTTACTGTAGATGTACAGTACACTTTCAGTGCTCCGTAAGTATATTTAATAATGCTAATGTTCCCTTGTTCTTCCAACATCCATTTAGAACAATAATTTCAAGTTTCTTTCTTTAAATACCTACATTCTCAGGGGAAAAAACACTTTTAGGCTGAACACAGTTACCTGTAATTTTTTTCCCTATAAAAATTCTCTTGTAATGTTGATTGAAATTGTGCCAGTACTTCTCCCATAAAAACATTAGTGTTAATGTCATATGTCTGATCAAGACATGTGCATCTTCAGTGTACATCACTCTTGAATCCATTTTTAAGACTTAATGGCAGCAATATATTTCCCAGATATACCATAATGACATTTTAAATGCGGTCTTTAAATTCACTGTATAAAAAGCCTTTTGGAAGTCACTACTCATCAGAAAAGAGTAGGTAGCTGATAGCAATTTTTATAATGTATTTAAGTATACACTTGGTTTAACAGTGCTGTTGTGTTAATTTTGATGGAATAAGTGGGCTCAGAGAGTCAAAGTGATTCTATTATAGTGCAACCCTAAGCCATGAAATGTGGTTCAGAGTTACAAGTTTCAAGATTGCTTGCTTTGCCCCACAGCAAACACAATAGGAAATTCATGACAAAGTTGGACATGAATTGATTAGGATACACGAGAGAAAAAGAAAGAATAAAAACAATTGAAAATTGAGTAGTTATGCAATGCAAACCTAATGAAAACTAATCAGAGAGACTATCAGTCAAACTATCCTTTATACTGTGAAACAAAGGGCCAGTTTGGCTGTCCAATTTTGAACTGACCCTGTGAGTTTGGTGGACAGACACAGGAAGAAAAGGAAGGATAGTAAAAAATTAGTGAAATTCAGCTTCTTTTGTACATGTTCAGGATATAAAGTGGTCAGTCATGAACGGATGCTCTGGATTGGCAACAGTTGTTGCTCTGGACCCTGGCTGATTTAACCAGTCTGATACTTCATTTGACAGGCATGGGAAGGTCCCTCTCAACAGTCCTAAGGCTGAGCAGAGCTGATTGGGCCATTTTATCTCATCCTACTAGGGCAGCGTGATGAAGCTGGTTTCAGGATTAGGTCAAAAAGTGGGTGGGGACAGAAGAAGGAAGATGATGAGAGATGCAAAGGAACACACAAGGCAAGAGAGAACAGAGCTAGATCTTGCACGCATCACTCTGGGGTCTTTGCTGGTCTAGTGGTGATGGTCAATCATCTTCACTGTGCACTGAGGCTTGGTTGTCATAACAATGCTGGAGATTCTGTCCTTCATTGCTGAGCCTCAGGGGAAAGCAAAGGCCTGTCAGCTTTTTCCCAAGGGAATCCCCCTGAAGTTTGTTAGGCCTATTTTACCCTCAGTGTAGCCCCTTTAAGGATCCAAAAAGGAAGAGTTGGTAGCAGAATAGGCTATACCCTCATTTTGCTGGCCAGTTAGGTCTAATTTCTGATCCACCAATTTTGGTCCGTTAATTTCTGCTTTCATCTTGTTTTTAAATCACAACCTTAACACTGTGGGTGCTATCAATAAGCTTCTATTTTCTTTGTGTGAATCGAGTCTGTTTCTTTTCATATGCTGTCCATCAACATTCATTGTCATACGTTTCTATCATGATTTAGGCCCTTTCACTGATTTTCCACAAATTGACCTCGCCATGTAATTATTATAACATTGCCTACAATAAGAATACCTAGCTCTTGATTCAGCTAGTGTGGGGTCTCCCAGTTACTTTAACATACTGTCTCTCATACTCTACTAGTGCTTTGAATCCTTAAATCTCAAGGCACTTTACGAAGATAAATATTGTTAGCTCTATTTTACAAATGAGAAAAGTGAGGCACAAAAAAGGGAAATAGTTGCCTCAAGGTCACACAGTAAGTCATTGGTAGAGCCAGAAATGAATCCATGTCTCTTGTCTTCTAGTTCAATACACTGTCCATTGGACTATGCTGCATTTGACTCTTAAAATACAGCACAGGACATCATGATTAAATATTTATTGTCATTATCTTCCTTTCGCTGTTAGACACACACAGCCACTACATAGGCTGAAAGACCCCTTCTATTCTCTTCTCATTCCTTCATAGCTTTCTCAAAATTGTTTTTGGGGGGGGCTAAAATTTGGAATGCTTACTCTCAGACAAAACAAAAGCAAAATCAGTTTGTTTTGTACAGTTATATGACACAAAAATCCCCTTGTTTAAAAAAAACTAAGAATGTTGGTGTTTGCTTTTATTACCTTTTATTATAAATCATTTTTTGAAACTTGATTTAGAAAAAAATTCCTTTGCTCTGTGTTAGAAATAAATGGGGATACACATTAAAAATGATAAATGATTAAAATAGCTTTCAATCACATCACCTTATATTTTTGTCAGCATGCCTGTGTTGTATTGGTTATACAAAACCATTCATAGTTTTACTGTAGTTGTACTGTACCTCCTGCTATATAAGTATCATTGTAGAACTCCAAAAGGACACTGGCTCAAAATACATAAAATTCCAGAATATTACATAGTGAAGACTTGGTATTTATAATGTAATTCAAAAATTTGCCCACGAAAGCTTATGCTTCAACACTTCAGTTAGTCTATAAGGTGCCACAGGACTCCTCGCCGCTTTTTCAGATTCAGACTAACACGGCTACCCCTCTGATAATCAAAAATTGTGAGGGTTGCTTATACATAGTACACGTTGTTATAAGTGTGGCTCAGTACTTTGTCCATTTTAAAATGTCCGGATCATGACTCCATATGCTTGCCAAATTTACTTCAGCCTGTGCTCTGACATCAGAACTGTCTGACAAAATCCATGTTTTTGCCAGATCCCAGCCAAGTGGAACATATGCTTGTTCTCATCAGCATATGTGGTGTTTCTGGACAGGTTTCTATGACTTTTATTAACCTAAATGCATTCTGTTTTTACAGATTTACATTAAAACTTTAAAAAATATCCAATCTCCAGCTGTCTCAAAGTGCAGTGGTCTTACAAAAGAATCTCAGACTTACAAACTCGGAAATGGAGGTTTTCATAACTCTGAACAAAATGTTATGGTTGTGCTCTCAAAAATTCACAATTGAACTTTGACTTAATGAAAAATGCCACTTGCTATTTATTTTTGAGTAGTTTGTTTAACAAAGTACAGGTTGTACCTCCCTTAACCGGGACTCCATGGTCCAGCAATATCCCTGGTCCGGCATGGACCATGGATGTTCCTGGACCACAGAGCCTAGGAAAAGGGAGGTCTGCGGAGTTCTGGCCCCAGCAGCGGCCGTGGAGCTCTGGCCCTGGACCTCTGCCTCAGCCCTGGCTGTGCAGCTCCAGCCCTGGCCATGGAGCCAGGTGGCTGCTTAGCTCCTGTTCCAGCCATGGAACCAGGTGGCTGCGGAGCTCTGCCCTGGCTGCAGAGCTCCAGCCGTGGTACTCTGCAGCATCTAGAGAACCCCAGGAATCTGGGGTAGCAGCAGGGATAGGCTGGTGTCCTAACCCAGTGGCAGCACAGCCCAGGAGGAGAGGGACCTTCCTTGGTCCGGCAAATCCCCTTGTTCGGGACCAGTCAGGTCCTGAGGGTGCTGGACTAGCAAAGTCCAACCTGTATTGCATTCCACATCCTCTCTCTTCCCCTCCCCCTACTCCCACTCCACATCTTTGCTGCTGCCTGGTGTGTTGTTCTCATTCCAAATGAGGTATGTGGTTGACTGGTCAGTTCATAACTCTGGTGTTTATAACTCTTGAGTTTCTACTATACTTTGTGTCCACTCCAGAATTATGAGAGACCACACAGGTAGACTTCTCAATAACTGGTACACCGTGGAGTCAAGCTCTGTGGTGGCTAATTTCATGGGATTTCAGAGAGGAGTTCAGTGGATGGGCAGGCCAGGGCTCCGTGAGTGAATTTGTGGACAACATGGATCCATCTGGTGGAAACTCTGTGATGCTGATCTCACACTGATTTTACATGAATGTAAATCCACTGACTTCAGTAGGCCATGGCTGCTACTAGATTGTAATGGTAAGAGCATCTATGCACTAGCTACAGGGGTGCTCAGCACCATGCTTCCAACTTCTAGAAGTGGGGCTAAGAAACAGTTCCTGAACTGACCCTTGTTTACTCAGGCTTTGTGACCTACCCACAGCCTGGGCACTGGTGAGAAATATAACATACCGAAAAAATTCATTAGCAGCTTTCAGGGGTTGTCCTAAAATTAATAATGAACTAGGTTACAAAATAAAACTACTGTACTAGAGTATAGGGGATTCAAACTTATTCCAGTAAAGCCATTAAAAGGCTTTACTGTTTACAAATCCTTTTTGTTTCCGTTAGTATCTTACTGTCAGGGTTACAATGACTTTAAGTGAAGAAGCTGATACAGGAAGAGCAACTTACCCCTACTTCCGGTTTTCTAAATGCAGTATTCTGGGTTAGAATTAATACTCCAACTCTAGTTTAATAATACCTGAGGATAATAATTTATCCTAGAAATTTTTCTTTTATATGAATCCAGAAATGTGGTTTCAAAGCAGCAATAGTGATGATCATCTTACACACTAACCTATTAGTGGTCTTCAATCTGTAAATAATTAATACGTTACCCGTGTGCGAGGCCTTCTATAGAACTGTTTTTCAGAAGTCAGACTCCACACAGCTGGAGGTTAGACATAATGAGAAATACTACCTGACATATGGGGTAACCCTGAGGTGATCTTTGGAAATCCAACACTCACAGTGTCATGGGGAGGGTCAGTAGGGTGGGCTGGGAAAGATAAACTGCAGTTAGCAGAAGAGTTCAAAGGGTAAAAATTGCATGGTGACAATAAGCATGAGTTCTAAGCATAAATATTTGCCTGTTTTTATATTACCTGCAGAAACTTAAACTAAGTCTCCCCAAAATGAAATGAAATTGAATGATCACAACCTAGAAAATTTCCCAAAGCTTTTTTTTAAGCTTCATTTCCTTTATTGCCATGATTGTCTTTCTCATTTTCGAACAGCTCTAATTTTCTTTTGATTATTTGTCATACATATTAATCCCTTTAATTTCTCTTAAGGAGACCGCTAATAAACCCTCTTACCTCCAGCCTGATAGGTATGGAGAATCCAAATAAGATAGCAACAGATTCCAGATAAAGATGCAGCCAATAGTCACACCCAGAGCAATGAGCTCATCTAAGCCTCACATTACTGAGTATGGATATGCTGGGGTGACAGCACAATGAACTAACTAACGCTGCCAGCCTGGCATTATTGAAATTATTCATAAATCAGACATGGAAAAGGTTGCAGGTAATAAATCTGACTTTCAATAGAACATTGAAAATCCAGAGCATGTTGCTGCTGAACAGTCTGACTGTTCATTGAACTGCTTTTGGCTGGCTAGTCAAGAAACAAAACAAGAATATCAGAGCCACCAATATTACCAACCGTTCTGTCAAGCAGCTATAAATAATAAACCAGGGAAAGCAGCTTTAATGGCTAATAGGTTTCAAATAACAAAAATTACTTTTTTGTTTAAGCTTTCACCGTCTTCATAATGGAGCCTCTACTTGTGATCCATGTCATGAAGGATTTTGAACGCAATATAAAGCTTCCATTGTTGTATTGTAAAGCAGGCACTAACTTCTAGGGACTTTGTGACATTTCTTTGTGTGCCATACAACAAGGAATGTTAAGGTTACTTTTAAGACACTTCTAAATCACAATTTATGGAGATGTTAAAAATAGGTGTGTGTTGTTGGGATTATGGCATTAGTAAAATAAAAAATCTTAGCCAGGATCCTTATGGATTATCGAAAGTGAATATTTCAGTGAATGAAGCATGCAGTATTGACACTGAAAATGTCCCATTATCAGTGCATTGTTTTTAAGATGGGTATCTAGGAGATCCTGTAACAGTGCAGGGATTTCAAATCATGGGTACCATGATTCAAGTGTTGAACTGCTTGGGCAGTTGGTGTTTATATATAAACATGTAAGCACGGTTTCAGGAGCCTTTGCTACTATTTCTTAAGACATATTTATTTTCTTCCAGAAGCTCCACTGATATCTGAAAAGACCTCTTTCCCATTCACCCAACCATGGTATTCATTTGAATACCAATGAGTAGTCCAGTAGCACCTTTAGACCAACAAAAATATATAGGATCATAAAGTGGGTTTTACCCATGAAAGCTTATCAGATGAGTTGGAGTGGAAATAACAGAATCCAAGAAATATATAACAGAGAAAAAGCAGTTACTTGTCAATCGTGGGGCTTGTATTAATGAAGCTAATTAAGTGGGCTAGATGTGTCCCATTCATAGCTTTTGATGTGAAAATACAAATGGCAAAGGCAGAGGACATTGTTACCCAAGGCTTTTTAGCGGTGATTGCACTAAAAAGTCAATGTCAAATTTATAATGAATTCCAATTCAGCAGTCTCTCTGTAATTGGATAGAGAAATTCCTTTGTAGAAGAATGGATAATTTTAAAGCCATTATTGAATGTCCACGCAGGTTTAAATGGTCCCCTACATGTTTGTGTTTTTTACCATTCCTCATGCCTGATTCGTGTCCGTTTATCCTTTCTTGTAGAGACTGTCAGGTTTGGCCAATATACATGGCAGAGGAGCATTGCTGGCATTTGATGGCATATATCACATTAGGGGATGTGCAGTTGTATGAACCCTTGATGTTGTGGCTAATGTGGTTAGGTCCTGTGATGGTGTTGCTTGTGTAGATATGCAGACAGAGTTGGCAGTGAGGTTTGTCTCAGGGGTCAGTTCCTGGATGAATGTGTCTGAGGTGCAGTGTGTGGCTGCTGGTAAGTATACGTTGCACCTCTGTAAACTGGAATTCTCTGGTCCAGCAACATCTGTGGTCTGGAAAGGCCACGGATGCTCCAGAATCAGATTATTCTGGCATGGTGGGGTGGGAGAGCGAGAGCCAGCATGTGCATCAATTAGGCCAGGGCTACTCAACTTTGGAAGCCCTAGGGGCCACAATGATATTCAAAGCACATGCTGAGGGTCGCACCTTAAGTATGCTTGCATTTACATGCAAATATATATGCAAATATATGCAAATAGCTTCGTTCACACTGACAGGCATGAATACAAAGCATTTCCCACAATGCCCCGGTGCTCCCGGCACCTCCTCCCTGGGGGCTAGAAATGCCGACCCCCTGTACATGTCTGTTCCAGTCATCCCATCCACTTGCGTCTTTCAGTGCTCACCGTGCCTGGGAGACACCTTGCCATTGTGGAGCGTGTTCCCAGTGGAGGCCATGTTCAAAGAATTCCAGCTGCGGGCAGCGTATTGAGTCCCATGTAAACCCAAACCGCCCCATGGGCCGCAAGCAAACAGGTCGCGTGTTGAGTAGCCCTGAACTAGGCTGCAGGTGTGGGGGGTGTCAGGAAGCCTGGGGGAGGGACAGGGTAAAGGGGGCCAGCAACGGGGCCAGAAGTGACCTCTCCTGGAAAAACCCCTCATCCAGGACCAGTCAGGTCCCTAATGTTCTGGACCAGGGAGATCCAACCAGTATTTGCTTCACATTGAGGGTTAGGATTGGCCTGTCTCTTAAAGTCTGTAAGAGTGAGGGATCATTTTCCAGGATAGATTGTAGATTGTCAATGGTGTGCTGGAGGGGTTTAAGGTAGGGGCTGTAGGTGATGACCAGCGGTGTTCTGTTATTTTCCTTGTTAGGTCTGTCCAGTAGTTTACTTCTGAGCATTTATCTGTTTCTGTCAATCTGTTGCCTCATTTCCCCAGGTAGGTATTTAAGTTTCAAGAATTGATAAAATCTTGTAGGTGTTTGTCTCTGTGGGATTGGAGCAAATCTGGTTATATCTTAGGGCTTGGCTGCAGACAGGAGATCGTGTGATATGTCCTGGATGGAAGCTAGAGCCATGTAGGTAAGAATAGTGATCAGTAGGTGTCCAGTGTAGGGTTGTGACCGTCATTTGTTTGTACTGTAGTGTCAAAGAAGTGGATCTCTTGTGTGGACTGGTCAAGGCTAAGATTGATAGTGGGGTGGAAATTGTTGAAATCCCTTGAAGAATGCCACAGAGACTCCTTCCCGTGGGTCCATATGATGATGTCATCAATGTGGTATAAGTAGAAGAAGGGTACTAGGGGACAGGAGCTGGGGAAACGTTCTAGGTCAGCCATAAAAATGTTGGAATATTGTGGGGCCATGCAGTGCTGCTCACTTGAAGGTATCAGTTATCCCCAAATTGGAAACAGTTGTGGGTGAGGACAAAGTCATATAGCTCAGTTTATCTGGCAAGAGTGTCTGATAATTTGAAGCACCCAATGGAGGCAGATATACACCTGAATGATCTCTATATAAATAAACACTGAGGAAAAATTATATGAACACATTTTAACAAAATTTCTATCTTACCCTGAGGTTATTTCTTTCCCCTTCAGTTGAAGGCAATGGCCTGCTGGGCTGTTTTAATTATAATAAAATATTTGTACATCTCTAAAAGGAGTTGTTTAAAAAAGGTGAACTCACAAAAAGACTAGGCATTGCCTATGCAAGCTTAAGAGGCTACTAATTATGTCTCAGCACACATTAGTAATGATACCATGGTTATATAGTCGTCTGCTGTGTAAATGTAAACTTCCTTACCAAACTGGGTACAATTTATAGTTTTGTACAGATGGAATCTAAACTTTTTGCTACAGCTATTTTAACGTGTGTCTTAGTAAACTCTTTCTATGGAGATATTACTTACAAAAATAAATGTTAATAGTGAACTGACACAGAATTTATAACACAGTGGTTTCAAACCTCCTTTAGACCCCAGGGGATTACAATAATGTACATCCATGTTTATACAAAGACTAAAATGTCAGAGCATGTGCAAGAGGAATAGAGTGTGGTTCTTACTATTTTCCTAAAATTAAAATAGTAATTTCTTTCTGCTACTTTCACTGGGGAATATCCATGAGCCATAAATATATGTTTTATTTGAGGCCACTGAATGATTTTAATGGATTTATTGGTCATGAGAAGTACTAGACTGATGGCATTGCTGGCTGAAGTGCTTATATTTGCAGAACAGCTATAGTAGACTTTCCCAAATTGCCTTGCTAAAACCCCCTAGTCCTAATTTAAATGAACTACCTATAACAGTGAGACAGAGATGAATTTCCATATGCTTTCATTGAATAGCCTCCCCACTGAGAATGTCAACAAAGGTGTCCGTGATTGTCAACTATAGTAGTCCATTAGGGACTAAACTGAGACTACAAACCAGTATCTATCCTATAGCTATTTAAGTAGTAGTATACTATAGTCAAGCATTAATGTAAGGAGGAATTCAGCTCCTTTTCATCTACAAAACACACAGGGAGAACTCCTCTTCTCCCTGGCTTGAGGAACAGCTCTCCCTGCTAGCTTCCACTTCTTCCACAATAAAGGTGAGAGCTCTCTGCCCTTTTCAGTGTGCTTTAACCACTGCCTATAGTGTATTGATAATAGAACCAGATGGGCTATCATTCATGATTGCTGGGTAAATCGTCTAATTAATGTTTGTTAATTTCAACATGCTACATGTTTTTAACTTTTTTTTTTTATCTTGACGTTACTGACCATCTTGTACTTCCTTGCAATATCACATGTATTCATTCCAGCTGACTGATTTTTATTGAGCCTTCTGCTCTTAGATTTTGTGACCATTGCACCCATGTAGTTCATAGAACTATTGATTAGGCCTTTGCCTTTCTCTGGCCCACACATCATGCCCCACTCCCCTGTGGTATTTGAATCCATGTCACAGAGAACTTGCCAAATCCTTGCTGTGCAGCCTTTGTGCTTCCTAGCCCATTCACACAATAGAATGGCAGTGATTTCTTTTCATTTTGTCTCTCAAACCAGAGAGATTTCACCTTAAATTCTGTTCTGCTGTGTCCTTTTTTATCTGTGAACTGTCAGCCTTGACTACAAAAACAACACAATAATAGCTCTCTGACAAAGGGATAAAATGAGAGTGCAAGAGTTAATATTTGATAAAAATTTATAGCACTTGATCTATATTTTTCTGATCTCTAACCCATTGTGTCACTTGCAGCAACTGACATGTCAGTTACAACTTGCATATCAGGAATGCCTTTTGTTTCTTTTCCTCCCACCCCCTTTTCTTCTTTCTTTCTGAAGCTTCTACAAGCTGTTCTTCTGGGTGAACTGGGCAATTTCCTTCATAAATATTAATCCTTTGTGTATTTAAAATTATATCTGTTAGCAAAATGCTAGAAATGCTCATTCACATTTGCAATACAAAAATGTTTAAGACTGAAACACTCAAACAACCCATTAATTGCAGTGCACTGAATACTAGAGGGAAACTTTTGAGTTTGAGAAATCTGCAGAAAACTAGTTTTAGATTCAAGACCAAGTCCAGCTGTGCCACATAAACTTTTCTCAAGGACAAACAGATATGAATCTGCTTGCACTTTGCTTGGCCTTTAGCCAAAAAACCATGATTTCATATACCTGAATGTAATTCATTTCTGCGTAACTGTAGCATGCATTATGAAGGCTTGTGGTAGTTGATTCTTTGAGCTTCAAAACATACTCCAGCTTTTCAGTTAGTGATTTGAATCTGAAGCTGTTCAAATTCTGGCTTAAAACGTAACAGTGTAATATCAGATATAAGGAAGCTTATTTTTGCTTATCATGAGATATTTTTATGCCATCTATATTGGAAACATTTTTCCTTGTGTCATGAAATTGAATCTTCTCAGAAGAATTTCTGCTCTTTGTATGATGTTCAGATTAGTTGATTAGGTAAATATGTCCTCCTCTTGTCTTTAACATGTCATTCAAACCAAATTTTCTTTTAATGAGATAAGAGTAAATGTCTGTGCCGATTGCTAACAGATTATTGCATCTGCACTTAATTTCAGATTGACAGTAGACCGTAGTACTTGTCATTGAATGCAATGGGTGCCATTTTCTGTTCATTTTACTCGCATAAGATTCAGCAAGACTGTTGAGTTAGGTTAAGCAGGATTTGCTTGTAAATATTCGGCAACATTTAGCGTGGATTCATGTTTACTATTCACTGTTATATGTTACACAGATATAATAAACACAAAGGTGCACGGTGTCCAAAGTTTATTGCAGAACCCATACCCAAATCTATGGTCCCCACCACGATGCAATAATGGATATGACTAAAAGAGTGATTGAAAACAGTGTGATAGGGGAATAGCAGAGGATGGAATGTAAATGATACAGTAATACGCTTGTCCTGATTCCAGTTTACTGTATATGCAGGCCTCACTGGTGTGCTGTTTTATTAATTTGTACAAATTGGTAAATAAAGGAGATTGGGAGTAACTAGATGAGATTACTACGGTGTTGAATATATTTTTCTGTATACACTCAGTAAATAGTAGCAATGCTGCTGTTGCTTTATTGCCATTTTACTATTAGGATTAACTTCTATAGCCTTATCATGACGAAGATTTAGGGTGTGATGTCATGTGTTAGCAAACATATCCTAGTTAGCAGGTTTTCAAAGTCTTGTATGAACAAGGCACACAATGCCTTTAATATGTACTAAACAACTCAAATTAAAGCATGGAGGCATGGTGGAGCATAGACTTTTAAGTTAAATGTGTTTAAATACAGTGTCCCTTGTCAATATTGGACTTTGAAAATGTGTTTGTATGCCAGCTTCGTGCCCAGACAGGGGCCTGTGACTCTCTTTTAATTAAATAAAATGTCCATTGTTTTCAGCTTGTAGTTCCTAATTCATAAAAGACACTTCAGCATTCAGTGTTTAATTTTAATCATGTAAATAATCCTTCATCGAGTGGCCCTGTCGGTGCTCCACTCTAGGTGTCGGGTCCATCCCGGCGCCACTGGTCGGAAGATTTCAGAGCCATATCTGGCCGGACTGCGCATGCTCCCTACGCCACGGGGCATTCGTGCCCTTTCTAAGGTGCGCGGTGCAGCCCCCCCCCGCCAGTTCCTCTCAACCGTCCTTGGTTGGTGGCGGAGCTCTGTGATCTCTCCACAGACGCATAGCATTCTGTAAAGAAAAGTTATAAATTGTTAATCCTTCCTTGTTAGTTAGTTCTTAGTCCTTTAGATAGTTAGTGTTCTAGTTTAAAAGAAAAAAAATCTAAAAAGAAGATCATTCTCTTCAGTTACGTGGTTAAGCAATTCTTGTCAGTTTCACCGACATATCTGGATCACCGGGGTTTAAGCGGTGTATCCAGTGTAAAGAGGCAATGCCGGCTTCTGACCAGCATGCAGTCTGTATTCGCTGCCTCGGGGAGTCCCATGTCCCTGACAAATGTATTCACTGCTCCAAGTTAACTCCGAGAGCACGGAGGGACAGGGATCTACGGCTGAAGCTACTTCTATGTGATAAGGCTGTTCAGCCATTACAGACCTCCCAGCAGGAATCCTTGCAGCCTCCCAAGAGGAGAGCATTATCCCCTGGAGCATTGGGGGCGAAAAAGAAAAGAGCCTCCCCTGCCCGCTCCCTGCCTGTGGTTCCCCTGCCTCCCATAAGTCAGGGAGACAGATCAGGCACATCAGAGAATGGCTGGCCGGCAGTTAGGTCAATTACACGGCCGGTGCCACGGTCGTCTAAATCTTCTAAACCTCACACGGCATTTGCTCCGCCGCCGGCCTCCCCTCCTCATACGGAGCACAAGTGAGCTGCGGCCCCTTCGGGGAATAAGCGGCCCCCACCAACGATGCCACCGGAGAAGGCACCGTCCCCGGAACAGTGGGACTTGCCAGGATCGGCGCCGGAGTCGGCACTGAGGGCGGCCACTGAGACGGCGCTGCTTACAGCTCTGCAGGACCGTGTACCATCCGCACTGGACAAGAGGTGGCACCAGGAGGGCCCCGCTCCGCAGGGCGCCGAGGCGGCACCAATGATACAGCTGGCACCGCTACTGAACAGCTGTTCTGCAGCACACCTGGTGCTGCGCGAGCTGCCTGGCTCAGTACCAAGAGCACTCTCTCACCCTGCTCAGGCATCGGCACCGAGACTGCAGACAGCCTCTCCTTCTTCCCCGAATTCACATACCTTATCAGGGGAAGATAACTATACTAACACAGCAGGAGACCTCTCAGCTGCAAGAGAGCACTTACCATCAGTTCCTACAAAAGCAGCTAGGAAGTTGATCCCTAGGGGCCATTCACTGTCTCCTTCACCTGTGTTTTCAGCGGAACCTTCCCCATCCCCTTATCCTTCATCAGAAAGGGGAGTTTACTCTTCGGCACATAGGACTCCGCATTCACCGCGGCAACGATCCCGCTCTCGCCATTCCTATAGATACAGACGAGTTTCTCCACGCAGATCTCGCTCTCCAAGCTACTCTCCTCCCAGATCATACCGTAGCAGACATGGGAGCAGGTATGCCTCCAGAAGGTCGTCTCCTGATTATGACTATCGCTATCACAGGAGCTATCGCACCTCTGGGAGTCAGGGCAGATCACAGTCTCATTCTCATTCTTGTTGCTGCAATCCTTCTTCTTATAGACACCACTCACCACCTGCCTCCGATCGCCAAAGGCCGCAGTCACGAAGACCTCCTCCTAGCGCCCCCTCAGTGTCAATTCTTTTGGAACCTGAAAAGGGTCAAATCTCATACACAGATGAACGAACGCCTGCAGCTTCCCCAGAGGATATCCAGTCGTCTTCTCCCGATGACGCGGTTTTTGCAGCAGACTCTTCGCCACCGGATGATACCCGAGAATTTCAAGACCTCTTCAAGAGGGTGGCACAATCTCAGGAGGTCCAATTAGTGGAGGTACAAGCAAAACAGTATAAGCTGTTAAAGAATTTGCACCCTAGACAATAATCTAAGGTGGCATTACCGCTAGACGAGGTGATTCTGGAGCCAGCTGCAGAAATCTGGAACACACCGGCTTCCACTACTCCATCATGTAAGCGAGCCGAGAAGAGATATTTCATATCATCAAAGGGCGTTGAGTTTCTTTTTACCCACCCCCAGCCCAATTCATTCGTGGTGGATGCAGCTCTGCAAAGAGCAAAAAACCCGCAAGTAAGGAACTCAGCAGCGGACAAGGACGCAAAGAGACTAAACATATTTGAATGAAAAGTGTACTCCTCCTCCACACTTCTCCTCCGTATTGCAAATTACGCAGCGTTACTTTCTAATCATAGCTTCAATAACATCGCGAAATTATCAGAAATTGCTCAAAGAATTTCTGAGACCGATAAGATACTTCTCCAGTCAATACTACAGGAGGGTTACGCATGTGCCAGGGCAGGTTTGCAAATTGCCATGGATGTGGCTGACACAGCGGCGCGAACAGTAGCAATGGCAGTCTCCATGAGAAGAACTTCATGGCTCGCGACTGCTGCCGTACCTAAGGAGTTGCAATCCAAGGTCGAGGACCTTCCATTTGACAGGATTAAACTGTTCACAGAGAAGACGGATAAGGTGCTCCACACTGGGAAAAATTCACGAGCCACCTTATGCATGCTCGGGATGTATGTTCCACTTTTTCTCCGTAGGCGTTATTTTACATTCCAAAGACGTTACGATTACCAATTTCGTAGACAACAGAACCGTCCATATGACCAAAGCCGTTCCAAACAGAAGACGCAGCGCAGACGTCCTCAGCCACCTAGGGCAAACAGCACAGTGACTCCCAGGCAGCAGGTTTGACTCCCAGGTCGGGGGCACGCCGAACACTCCTGTTGTGGTCAGAGACTCCAATCCCATATTCCACCACCGGCTGCGACCCTATTACCACCAATGTGTTGCCATAACATCAGACAGATGGCTATTGGAGGTGTTAAAATCCGGACTCACCATTCTATTCACATCCCTCCCCCCTACCAGCCCTCCTACCCTGTCCCTTTTCAGGGACCCATCTCACGAGAACCTCTTACGACAAGAGGCCTATCGCCTGTTATCCATCGGAGTGATAGAAAGGGCCCCAGAGTGTTTCAAAGGAAAAGAGTTCTATTCGCGGTACTTCCTAACGCAGAAGAAAACAGGGGGCTGGAGACCCATTCTCTATCTACGCCGGTTAAATCATAATCTTCGAAAACAGCGATTCAAAATGGTAACTCTGACTACAATCATTCCATCTCTAGACAGCAACGACTGGTTCGCGGCCCTCAACCTCCAGGATGCCTATTTTCATATAGCCATACACCCTGCGCACAGACGATTCCTGCGCTTTGTCATAAACAATGAGCACTTTCAGTATTGCGTTCTTCCGTTTGGGCTGGCTTCAGCTCCGAAGGTATTTTCAAAGACCCTCACCATTGTCGCCGCTCACCTTCATCGTCTTCAAGTCATCATATTTCCTTATCTGGACGACTGTCTGATAAAGGGCACATCATGTAAAGAGAAGATGCAGATGCTTACGCTGGTCAGGCAAGCGTTCGACTCTCTCAGACTGATAGTAAACGAACAAAAGTCGACGCTGATTCCAATGCAAAATATAAAGTTCATAGGAGCAGTTCTCGACTCCCACGTGGCAAAAGCGTACCTGCCCATGGACAGATTCCAGGCAAAAGACCTGGTCAGTCTACTCAGCAAAACCCCCAAAACCTCAGTCCGTACCTGCCTATGTATGCTGGGCCACATGGCTGTGGCCAACTTCGTCGTCCCACATGCACGCCTCCATCTGAGGAATCTGCAGTACTGGCTGTCAACTGTGTATATCCCTGCAAGACACGACATCCACAAGTTAGTTTCTCCTCCATCCCATGTGCAAATGTCCCTGGGATGGTGGACGAATGCATCAAACATCTTGACGGGAGTACCGTTTCACCAGTCTCACCCATCCGTTCAGTTAACGTCAGATGCTTCGCTCATCGGATGGGGTGCTCACATGGGCGAGGAATGCATACAGGGACGGTGGGTCTCACACCGAGAGACGTCTTCACATCAACCAATTGGAGTTGCGAGCGATCTTTCTAGCATGCAGACATTTCCTCCCACGTTTAAAAGACAAGACAGTCAGGGTGCTGACAGACAACGTAGCGGCAATGTATTATATAAACAGACAGGGAGGAGCAAGATGACGCTGCCTATGCCCCGAAGCGGTACGGTGCTGGAATTGGTGCATACAGAACAACATCACCATAACAGCATCCTTCTTACCTGGCACAGCCAATGTCATTGCCGACTCCTTCAGCAGGCGCTTCCCCACAGACCACGAGTGGGAAATAAGACAACACGTGCTTCAGAAGATTTTCCACAGATGGGGAACGCCCCTAGTAGATCTGTTTGCAACAACCACCAACAAGAAGTGTTGCCTTTTTTTCTCCAGAGCAGGGATCAGCAAGGGATCTCTCGGCGATGCACTATTGACCACTTGGAAAAGGGCACTCCTCTACGCTTTTCCCCCAACAGTCCTCATTCCCAGAACACTGGAGAAAATCAGAACGGAAGCAGCTACGGTAATCCTAATAGCACCAGCTTGGCCCAGACAAGCTTGGTATCCGTTCTTACACAGAATGTCACTACGGCCACCATGGCCTCTGCCCTCATACCGGATCTCCTCTCTCAAGAACAGGGATTTCTCCTACATCCCAAGCTAGAAGCATTGCTCCTGACAGGCTTCGACAAGACGAAAAACTTTGTTCAGAACAGGTCAAGTCCATATTGATACATAGCAGGAAAGCATCTACGCGCAATACTTACGTGGCTAAATGGCGCAGATACTCCTACTGGTGCCTCCATAATAACATCCAACCATTGTCTTCTCCTTTACACCAAATCCTCGAATACATTCTTCATTTGCGAAATTCAAAACTTTCCCTGGCGTCCCTCAGAGTTCATTTGGCAGCCATTAGTACTTTCCATTACCCGATACAGGGTTCTTCGGTGTTTTCTCACCCGACTACTAAACGATTCCTCAAAGGAATCAATATAAGTCCACCTCGAAGACTACCCCCACCATCCTGGAACCTTGACTTAGTACTGGATACGATTATGTATCCCCCTTTTTGAACCATTAGCATCTGTCCCCTTGCAGATGCTAACTATGAAGACCGTCGTCTTACTCGCAATTACATCAGCATGCAGAGTCAGCGAACTGGGGGCAATAATGGCAAATCCCCCTTTCATAGACTTATAGACTCATAGACTTTAAGGTCAGAAGGGACCATTATGATCATCTAGTCTGACCCCCTGCACAATGCAGGCCACAGAATCTCACCCACCCACTCCTAGAATAATCCTCTCACCTATATCTCAGATATTGAAGTCCTTGAAACAATGGTTCAAAGACCCCAAGATGCAGAGAATCCTCCAGCTGTGATCTGTACCCCATGCTACAGAGGAAGGCGAAAAACCCCAGGGCCTCTGCCAATCTACCCTGGAGGAAAATTCCTTCCCGACCCCAAATATGGCAATCAGCTAAACCCTGAGCATGTGGGCAAGACTCACCAGCCAGACACCCAGAAAGTTCTCTTTCACTTCTTTCTTGAAGGAATTGGTGACGTTACGATTACATCCAGCATTCATTCCCAAGGTCTCCTCATCGTTTCATATCAACGAGCCGATCGTCCTTTCCTCATTTTACCCTAAGCTGCATGCCTCGAATAAGGAGGCCCTGCTGCATACACTTGACGTAAGGCGCGCTCTTTCTTTTTATATAGACAGAACCCGCCAGTGGAGGTGAACAGATAGACTTTTGGTATCAACAGCTCAACGATCTAAGGGTGCTGAGCTCTCCAGTCAACACATCGCCAGGCTTATCACCTTATGCATTACCACATGCCACTCTATTCGGGACAGACCTTTGTCTTCTCAACCACGAGCACACTCGACCAGGGCAGTGGCGATGTCTACGGCCTTCGCCAGGGAGGTTCCACTAGCAGATATTTGTAGGGCAGCCACATGGGCTTCCAGCACTTCATTCATGAGACATTATGCTATAGTGCAAAGATGGGCAGCGGATCACGCTGTGGCTTCCACAGTCCTATCTACTGCGAAAACTAATAGACCCGGAGCGCTTCTTGTTCCGGCTACTGCTATACAGTCACCTAGAGTGGAGCACCCACGGGGCCACTCGAAGAAGAAGTAGTTACTCACCTTGCGTAGTAATGATGGTTCTTCGACATGTGCCCCGTGGGTGCTCCACGTCCCGCCCTCCTCCTCATGCCGGGGTTTTTTCTCTATCTCGTTTCAGAGACCGAGCGGTGAGAGGAACTGGCAGGGGGGCCGACCCACACACGTTAGAAAGGGCGCGAATGCCCCGCAGCACAGGGAGCATGCACAGTCCGGCCAGATATGGCTCTGAAATCTTCTGACCAGTGGCGCCGGGACAGACCCAACACCTAGAGTGGAGCACCCACGGGGCACATCTCGAAGAACCATCATTACTACACAAGGTGAGTAACTTCTTCTTTTGGCAATAATAAGACTATTCATTTATTGATTGTAAGTACGTACTTAAGTGCTCTGCTGAATCAGAACCATAGTTTTGAGAGAGATAATGAAAAAAAATTGTACTCATTTCAGTTGCAAGATTAAATTAGCAAAGGGAGTGAAAACCATATTCAGGTTTTCTTCACTTGTGTGTTGTTTTTGTAAAGAAAGGATAACACTTTTGAGAGGCATAAAAATGTTAAATCAATTGTATCATTTCATGTAAAAAATCTCCAGTGCTCATTCTCAATCACATCTTTCATCCACACACAAATGAATTCAGAAAATGAACAGAAGGGTACAGCCAGGGGAAGTTAACCTTAACATCACTCTTCTCCGTCACCACCTTGTTATTTGTTGCATTTCACTTGAAAGGTATGATGTTTTGGATAGCATTATCTTAAAAATGAAAGAGGATTCAAGTCTTTAGATTTAAAAATATGCATGTTAAATAAAAGTGTGCTGCAGACTGATGAAGACTTACAGAAAAATGTGGGCACGTGAGGTGGGTATATATAATAAAACCCGTGAGGTGAGTCTTTGAATACTTTAAACAATCAGCTGCTGGAGCTGAGGGAGGAATTCTCTTTTGTAGTTGACCTAGAATGAATGGACAAATATTAAATACAGTCAAAACAAAATAAAATATAATATAATATTTTATTTTGTTCCAAATTTTTTCCAAAAATGTTGTTGAAATGAGCTCCGTGTGATTCTGAGGACAGGGCTAATGCAGCCCTGAGATACATAAGGAGTAGAGAAGCAGTTTTATTCTGTGTAGGGTATTGATGAGACTGATAATGGAATATTGCATCTGGTTCTGGTGTCCACATTTTAAAAGGATGTTAAAAATGGGTAAGGACTCAGAAGAGGCAGAGGCACAAAAATTATTGGAATGCTGGGGAAAATATGTTCCAGTCAGTGAGAGACCTAAAGAGCTCAAACTGTTTAGCTTATCAAAAAAAGGACTCAGGCAATTTGATTACATTTCATGAACACTTTTATGGGGAGAAAATCCTATATATGAAAGGGCTCTTTATCCGAGATGGGAAAGGCGTAAGAAGAACCAGTAGCTGGCAGCTGAAGCCAGATAAATTCAAATTAGAAACGAAGTACACATTTGTAACAGTGATTAATCATTGGGACCATCTAACAGGGTAAGTGGTAGAGCTCCACTCTTGGTGTCTTCAAATCAAGACTGAATCCTATTCTGGAGGATATGCTTTCACCAAACAAGTTATGCGTAGGTCAAATCCAATTTTTTTGGTTCAATAACTTGCTGACAGTCTATAGCCTTTCATGGAGGTCAGATTCTATAATGTTATGGTTTGTTGGGCCTTAAACTTTGACTCCTTTTGGAATTTTAGGTGTTCTCTAATATAAATTCTAGACCAAATCTGATGCTCTAGTTTATGCTGCAGTATTGGAAAATAGTGCATCATATGAAAAAAGGTTACAAATGAATTCAGTAGCTTTCTGTTGTTTAGCAATTTTACATGACTGTCTCAAACCGCAGCCAATGGAGTTGCTGCATCTTGAGAGAGGCCATTCTGGGGGAGTGAGAAGGAGCTTTTTCAGGGAAGTAGGCCTCTGTGTTAAGTTGAGCAGACAGAAGAGTGACATTCACTCTCTTACTCTCTTGGTGGCTTGAATAGGACAGTTCTTTGCATCAGTGACTTGGCAAGTGGGTCTATTTTGAACCTATCAGCAAGAGATACTGTCTTGGGGCTGTGTAGCCCAACTCTCCCTAGCTGTCAGTTTTCCCTGCCTGCACTGGCACATCAAAGGGGTCTTCCTTGCCTCCCCTGACGTTGTCAGTCAAGGATGGGTCTCAAACTCTGACTCTGGGAGAGAGGGGGGTTAGGTTGCTGCATAAAGGCTATATCTACACTTTAGAGTGGTGAGTCTTCATGCAAATCCCAGCAGTACCATTGAGCTACTGATGGCTCCTCTCCACAATGATGCATGGGTCAGGAATTGGTGTTATGTGTATATTTGTGCTGTTGCGGTTGTAATACTGTAGGGGAGCCTGGATGGCCCTCCCTTGACCAGAACAATGTCTGCAGTGCTAGGCCTTGTTCCAGCCTTGTCCAAAGTATGGATCTCTAACAAGCCACCTTAGGTCTGACTCGAGCCTGGGCACACACGTATGCACGCAGGCAGGCCAGGCCAGAAAAGGTGGGGAAAGTCAGGCGTGCTTGCCCAATTATGCAGAACTTGTACAGGACAGTGAGACCAGGCCAGAGAGCAGAAACAACCTGGTACTAGTACATCCCATTTTTTGATAAGAGAAAAATTCCAGAGACAGACAGAAAAACTATTAATGAAGCGCTTTTGCAATATTTTGGCATTGCAAAATGTACCTTAGATATTGGCATAATAGGTATTTTATGCAAAATGTAGTTGATTGGTAGATATTACTAGAACGACCAAGTCTCGCTTTGCTATAAATATAGGGGTAGAAGATCTAATCAGTGGGAGGGATTGAGTAAGGTGTCCCCACTACCTTACTCATTGCAACAAGAAGGTGAACCAGTCCCTACTGCCCGATGCATTGTGGATGCCTCTGCGCATGGGGAAAGAAAGAGGCCACGACCTCCCGTCTGACAATCATACGGGTAACAGAATTGGAACTCTGTGAGAGAGAGAGAGAGAGAGAGAGAGAGAGATGGATGCATAGAAATAAGTATATGTATATTCATATTCTTATAACTGAGTAGCTTGTGTATTGTCCTAGGTAAAGGTGTGGTTATACTGTCTGTGCTAACTATCCCATGTATTGAAATAGATCTGTGTAACTTTGTACTGCTTTCCTTTACTATTCTGTGCAAAATAAAGTTAACAAGACTTCATCTGAGGTGTTTTTACTGGCTCCTCTCATATCTAAAAACCGAACCACACAACAAATACCTGTTTCTTTAAAAGACACTATTATGCATGTTTCTCGTAGTGCCTTGCTATAGTATTTGCAGCTCCCTAATTCTTAAAGTTTTTCACCTTTGGAGATGGATGGCATGTAATCCACACTCAGTATTGGTCATTGCACATCATACTCTGTGGAGTAGAAGTGCTGGTCTCTGAAAATTACAGTCAGTTCCTTCTTGACCATGGTCAGGAAAGGAGCTCCTCTCAAAAGTTTAGCCTAGGAGCTAACTAATCTTCAGCATCCCCCTGTGAGCTAGATGTGTATTATCCCATTTTGTGGATGGGGATACTGAGACACAGGTAAGTTAAATATCTTGCCTGATGCCACACAGCAAGTAAATGATAAAGCTGGGTTAGAATGCATGAAACTTGTCTCCCAGGCTACGTCTACAGTGCAGGTATTTGTCGGCAGAGAGTATGCTAATGAAGATCCTGTATACCTCCTTTTTTGAGGCAAAAGGGGCTTTTGTACAAAAGGGGTTTTTTTTTTGCGCAAAACAGCTCCATCTATGCTGCTTGTTTTTGCACAAAAACCTCTTGCGCAAAAAGCATCGGCAGAGATATGCAAATGACAGCACAACAAATTCTAATGAGCACTTCATTAGCATACTCTCTGCCAACAAATACCTGCAGTGTAGACGTACGCCCAGTCCTTTGCTAACATCTTGGTAAGTAACTGACATTTGTATAATCTGCTGTGTAAGTTATTATATGGCTCCCATTAACACTGGAACTAAGCATATGCTGCCAGCAATGGAAGAGTCACAGAAAAATGTAGAACTGGGAAATTATTTTATCACATTGCCTTCTGCGGCATTTTGTCAGCCTTGGCTCTTTTTTCCTTTCACTTTGACAGTTACCTCAAGGAGGGATTCCTTTCTCAGCAGTCCAGATGTTACTGATGTTGCACCAAGTAGAAAACGGAGACAAAGAATACAAAAACCTACTGGGGTGGAACCTAAGCTAGCTACATATGAGACCCAGCTCCCAGCAAAGGAAAAGTAAGTCATAACTAATGACATAACATCTCTCTGTGTCTGTCTCTCTCTCTGAGTGATAGAGGTTCCATTTCCTACTTGCATTTATTGCACAGCATTGTAAGACCACAAATGCCTGATTTCTCTTGTCTTGCACTTTGTGCAGACATTTGCACCTATGAAAAGTGCGTGTAAAATTACTGCCTGTCTGATTTGGTATTTTTTTAATATCCACATTGCACAAGGGGAAATGAGACAAGGAATAAGGCGGTGGAGAATCAATCTCCAGGAGTTATTCATCCATTTTAATATTCAGAGTCAGACTTGCAGAGAGCAAGTAAGAAAGGCATTCACTTGGTTAAGCAAACAGTATAAGCCTACTACTTAATCTATGAATTACCATATTTCCATGAGAGCAAAAAAAAAAGTATTAGCAATAAGGATTGAATTAAGGTGGGAGGCATGACGAATTAAGGTGGCAGACTGATACCACAGGAATCAGTAGCATTAATCTGTATTTATAGTATCATATGTTTAGGAGGGATGGATGCACTAAATGAGACAAGAACCAGCAGTAACTTCAGCATTTTTTCAAATGATCCAACATTTTTCAAATATTTTTAAAGCCATTGTTTGTTTTCATGTGTGTGTTCTCTCTCTCTCTCTCTGTCTCCAGTCTTGTCGTCTTAGGCTCCTATTAGGAAAATGTCTTGGCATGGTGTAGGCATTTCCTGCCTATTTTTACCATGTAATTGGCAGATTTTTGCAAGAGTCATCACTGGTGCTTCTCACTTTCAGCTCTGCCTCATATGATAAATAGGCAAGGCTCACAGCTCTTCTCTATTTAGATAGCAAGAAATTGAGGTAACTAGTAGTGATTCTGAAGCAATGCAAAATTAAAATTAATATAATTTTAATAACCAAGAATGGTTTATAACTCATAGTGATCTTTCTTAACTATCTAAACAGATATGGAAACAAATATATTACAAAGACATTTCCTGTTATTAAAGAGAATTTGCTATTTTAAATCCCCCAGAAAATATCCTGTCTTGCTGTAGAGAGCTGCAGAATGATGCCAACAAGTTTGTTTAATTTTAGAATCATGTTTTCTTAGGGAAAATATAATTTTCAACAGCCATATTGACCAAAGCCAAATTCTGCTGTTCTTCTTTTTTGAAGCTCTGAGCACACAGGTTGGTAATTTTGGTGGCCAGTTGTATGTAGTTATGGTAGTCAAAGTTGGTGTGACATTGTACCTGGCTGTGTTTGCCTGAAACACCCTGCCTTGCTGGCGTTGATCCTACGAGGAATGGTTGAAGTAGTTCTAGCCACTCCCTAAGGCAGGTGATTGGATATAAAGAATGCCTTTTCAACGCCTGCAGACATTTCCAGAAACATATCCAGGGCAAGACTATAGGTATCCTTACCAACAACATCGCCACCATGTATTATGTCAGTCACCAGGGCGGAGCACGTTCTCTATCCCTTTATACAGAAGCAGTCTGGCTGTGGAATTGGTGTATTTGAAACGACATCACCTTAATAGTGTAAGCCGGGTAGGCCTCCCGGAGGGGTTCCTCCACCTCCGGGTCTGCGGGCAGCCACTCCGCCCCACTGCACAGCCACTTAAAATAATCCCCAAGTCAGTAGTTCCACAACACAGTCTTTCTTCAGATCGGGGCGAGAGGCAAATAGTTCACCACAGTTTTAACAGTTACAAAGCCCTTGCCCTGGGCAGGGCAGGCAGAAAACAGAGTCAGTTCAAGAGGCCCTGGCCCTCAGTCAGGGCAGGGCAACCAGGGCCGGCCTTAGGCTGATTCGGCCGAATCGGGCCCCGCGCCTAAGGGGGCCCTGCACCCTGAACCCGGAAGTGTGCTGGGCGCCATGGGCGGCGAGTTAATATTCAGAGCCGGGGGCCCTGCTCCAGCAATATGTGGAGCTGGGTCTCTCCCCGGCTCTGCCTGGAGCGGGCCCCGCCCCCCCCCCCCGCTGCCCCCCCCGCGCATTCTCCCCCCCCGCCCCCAGAGCATCCCCCCCCGACCCCGGACCGTCCCTGCCGTGCGCGGCTCTCGGTGTGGCTCCCCCTTGCTGGCTGCTGCTGCTGCTGCCATATGCGGTGCTTGCAGGTGAGCGGGGAGGACGCCTGGCCGTGACGTGACGTCACAGCCCAGGACTTTAAAACAATTTGGTGCCACATTGCGTCGCATGGCCTGGCTCCGGGTTCGGAGTCTGGAGCCCAAGCGCAGACTCCGGCCCTGCAAAGTGGAAGGCAGAAGGTAGGGGAGGGGGAAAACTAGGGGAAGGGAGTGGGAGAGGAAGGGGCTTGTGTGGAGGGAGGGAGGGGCTTGTGTGGAGCAGGAAGGGGGAGAGGAAGGGGTTTGTGCAGAGGGGGGGAGAGGAAGGGGCCAAGAGACAGGGTGGAGAAGAGACAAATGCCAGGGGGCTAAGTGCAGACAATGAGGAAAAGGGCAGGAGGGGAGGTGTCAGTGGGAGGGGCGACAGGGTGATGCTGGGAAAGGAGAGGAGAGGAGAGGGTAAGGGCATTGGGGGCTAGAGGGGGAGGGGGAGGTGCTGGGAGAAGGCTTGAAAGAAGGAGTGGGCATGAGAAAGGTGGGGATGGAGCAAGTCATGTGTGAGGGCACAGAGAGGCAGGAGGGGAACGGGGGCAGAGAGTGATGAGGGGGTGGGCATCAGGGAAAAAGAGGGCAAAGGGGGCAGGGGCAGTAAGGGAAGAGGGAGGCACCAGGAGGATGCAGGGGTAAGGGAAGGTGCAGGTGCCAGGGGATTCTGGTGGTGAAGCAGAAGGGCAGTCACCTGCAGGGGAGGGACCAGCACCAGAGGAGAGAGGCAGGGCAGGGGTGTAGAGGGAGGTGTTAGAAGAAGGGATGAGGAGGGGTAGCTCACATGATCAGAGTGGGGCTACTGGAGGAGTGGGCACAGGGGGGAGAGAAGGGCTGGTGGAGGGGGGCAGGTCTCAGGAAGGCTGAGGGCAGTGAGAAGGGCAGGAGTCAGGACAGCAGAGGAGGGTGAGGAGTTGGGGGGCAGCAGGCACCAGGGGAGCTGATGGATCAAGGGGAGGAGAAGCAGAGAGAAAAGGTAAAGGTTTATAAAATATTTATTAATAACTTGGGTTCCACAGTGGCACATCCAAACAAGCCACATGAACTCAGTACAGGTGCACAACACAAAATCCATTCTGCTCGTGGGAGGAAACTCTTAGGTTATGTCTACACCGGCGGCTTCTTGTGCAAGAACATCTTGCGCAAGGGTTCTTGTGCAAGATGTTTTGCGCAAGAACACGTCCACGCTGCCATGTGCGAGCTGTGCTTTTGCGCAAGAGCATCCATGGCAGTGTGGACGCTCTCTTGAGCAAGAAAACTCCAATGGCCATTTTAGCCATTGGGGTTTCTTGTGCAAGAAATCCCTGCCGAGCATCCACACTGCCCTATTGCGCAAGAGAGCTTACACCTGTTAGAAAAGTGTAGCTCTTGCACAAGACACCATCTCTTACCACACCATACTGTAAATTTCCTTGCACAAGAGCAGGCGGGCAGTGTGGCTGCTCTGTGGGTTCTTGCGCAAGAATGGCTATACTTGCGCAAGAAGCCACGAGTGTAGACATAGCCTTAGAGGGAACACTTCCCCCAGTCTCTCTGCCCCTGAGTTAATGTCACACACATTGGGTTAATGCAACTGCAGAATAGTTGCATGAGGGGGGTTTGGTGGGGGCCAAACTAATCCCTGTTGGTAGGAGGATGGTGGGAAAAGCCCTTCGAGAGGGGTGACATGACACCTCTTATTTCTGGTCATGTGTCCATCTTTTTTTTTTTGCTCAACCAAAATTGCTGCGGGGCTCGTCGAAATTGTTCGAATTGGGCCCTGCACTTCCTAAAGCCGGCCCTGGGGGCAAAAAACAAACAGTTTAGCAGTTTAGTGGGCCCTGGCTCTAGGTCAGGGCAGTGCAAGAAACAAACAACCACAAGTTCAGTACGCCTGGGGCCTGTCTCAGGCAGGGGCCATAAACCATTAATTAGGAGGGCCCTGACCCTGGTTCAGGGTGGGCCAGCAAGTAACTTGCCTTGCCCAGGCCTTGGTTCAGACAGGGCGGCAACAAAACATCAGTCCAGGCTTCCAGCCCTGCTTCAGGGCGGGGCCGCAGATAATCCCACAGTTTAAACCAGTAGTTCGTAAGTAGGGTTGCCAGATGGTTGAAACAGAAATACCGAATGCGCCTTCCCCCCCCCCCCAAAAAAAAAAAAACACCGGGAAAAATTCTGTTGAAGGGAAAAAAAAAAGGGGGGGGGAGACCAAAGTTGTTGAGCCAAAAAAAAAAAAAAAAGATTCCAAGGACTTATTAAGCCAAAAAAAAAAAAATTAAAATAAAACAGCATATCTCCTTTAAGAGTGAGTGCAGGTATAGGAACAGGGGAGCGGTTGAGCACTAAGACCCAGTATTGCTTCCCCTAGGTCTTTTGGCCGGCAGCCATTTTGTGCCAGCAGCCTTGGGGAACCAGGTAAGCATGGGGGTTGGGGTCGGGAGGCTGGGGGTGTTGGGGGGATCGGGGCGGGGGGGAGAGGCCAGGCGCTGAGTGTTTGTAGGGTTGCCAGGTGCCCGGCATTTTCACCTCCAGGCCAGGGAAAAATTCAGAGAATACCGGACATCTCAGGTGTCCGGTGTTCTCTGAATTTTTTACCGGACAGGAGTCGAAAATACCAGATTGTCCAGGTGAATACCGGACACCTGGAAACCCTATTCATAAGGCCCAGCCTTGGCTCAGGCAGGGCAACAAAGCAACCCAGATAGTTTATAAGTTCAGTGAGCCCTGGCCCTAGGGCAGGGCGGGGCAACAAACCAACACAGTAAGTTCAGTTAAGGGGAAGCCAGGCCCTGATTCAGGGCATGGCCGCAAACACACAGAGGTTTGGGGTCTCCTTGTTCAGGAGGGTCACAGGAAGTTCACCTGTGGCAGCGGTGAGAGGGAGACTGCCATCCGATAGGTGGGTGGCGGGGGAGGGGGGCCACCCACTCCACTGCGGCCCAGCTCAGGGCCCTAGATGCAGAAGAGCAGCTGCTGCTGGCTCAGCAGGGGCTCCAGCCGGAAATGCGCCGGCCTCGGGCCTTTACCAGCCTGTGCTATCCCCTGGGCCACTTCTCTTCTCCCCCTCAGCAGATACCTGGATCTCCAGCAGGTCACTTGGGGAGTTAAGGGTGGTCTCCTCTGGCTAGGGTCCCGGTGGTCCTGCCCAATCCTCAGCCACTTTCAGGTCCAGAGACTCAAGCTGGTGCTCTGTCGACAGCAGGCGTCGGTGCTCTGGTGGATCCTCAGGGTCAGGCTGGTCCTCCGGGTTCGATTGGCCCTTGGGGTCCAGTGGGCTCTCACAGTCCCAGGGTACCGGCTGGTGTTGGGGGTCCATGCCAGTCTTCCAGGCAGGGCCGGCTTTAGGAAGTGCGGGGCCCAATTCGAAAAATTTCGACGACGGGTTCACATCATGATATTCTTCTAACGGGGTCATCCCTGAGATGTCATCTATTCAGTGCATTCGTGACTACATTCTGCACCTTAGCCATGCCGGCCTTTCCATTCCATCCCTCAAGGTACACCTAGCAGCAATTACTGTTTTCCATCACTCAGTAGAGGGCATGTCGGTTTATGCGCACCCAACAATGAAAAGATTCATCAAGGGTCTTACGAACTTGAACCTGCCACGTAGACCTCCACCACCGGCGTGGAACTTAGACTTAGTCCTCGATACCCTTACCCAACCTCCCTTTGAGCCCTTGGCCACCACGTCTCTTAAGTTACTGACATTTAAAGTGTTTTTTCTCCTGGCTATAACTTCAGCCCTCAGAGTCAGTGAGCTAGCGGCACTGATGTCAACACCGCCTTACACTCTTTACCAAAGAACAGGTGATTCTTAGGCCTCACCCAGCCTTTATTCTGAAAGTATGTTCAGCATTCCACCTCAATGAGCCAGTTATGCTCTCTTTATTCTACCCAGCTCCCCATGCTTTGCCACAGGAGGCCAGGTTATATATGTTGGACATTCGGTGTGCGCTCACCTTTTACATAGAGAGGACCAAAGACTGGAGGAAAACAAACTGTTTATTGGTCTCTATAGCAGACTGCACTAAGGGTGAACCACTTTTCTCCCAATGTGTTGGCAAACTCATAACAACCTGTATTACCATGTGTTACTCTATCCGCAACAAGCCTCTGCCAGCACAACCTAAAGCACATTATACGAGAGCTGTAGCAACGACCACAGCATTCCTTAGGGGACTCCTGCTTCAAGATATGTGCCGTGCAGCCACGTGGTTGGCCAATGCCACTTTCATGAAGCATTACGCAGTCTTGAAAAGTAGTGGTCTGGGGAAGAGAGTATCTAGGGTTTGGGCTGAACAGTCCTGAGGGGAAGAACACTAGGAAAGCCAAGCCTGGGGACAAGGTTTGTGATGATTGGTATGTTGTTTATTTGTAATTTCTTTTTTAATAAATACAAACGTCTCACAGGGAAGAATTTGGAATGTTCATATTGTGCATACTATGTTCGTAGAGCAAGTTAGGCTACACATCTGGTCTTTGATTTCCACAAATATGTGCGAGTAGTTTGCTTGGCTATTGTGTGATGAGTAATGTTCCAATTCATACCTTACCAGCACCTGCCTGTCAGTTCTTTATTATTTTTTACAATCCCAGTTGAATGTAGCTCAGGAATATTGGACACCCAGTACCTGCATGTTGAGGAGTAACGTTAGTTCAAACCAAGGGGTTTGATTCGAACTAACGCATCACAGAGCGCACTTCCTGGTTTGAATCAGCTGTTGAGCAGAATAACGCGCGGGCAAGATTATGCTAATGAAGCGCAGGATATTTAAATCCCCGCTTCATTAGCAATTTCGGTCGGCTACATTTGCATCCCTAGCTCGAACTAGGGAGCAAGTGTAGTCGTACCCTCAGAGGGGTAGCTATGTTAGTTTGTGACTTTAAAAACGAGTAGTCTAGTGGCACTTTAAGACTATTAAAATATATATAGTACCATGAACTTTTGTGGGCAAAGCCCACTTCATCAGATGAGCTAGAGAGGAATAACAGAAACCCAGAATTTTATAACAGAAAAAAAGGTATCTGTCAATTGTAAGACCAGTGCTAATGAGACTAATTAAGTGGGAGATGTCCCATGCTTAGCTTTTGATGTAAAATGAGGTTTTATAAAGCCAGGTAAGGCTGGCTTTATAATGCTACATCCAGTTAATGTCTTTGTTCAAGCCCAGGAAAACTGTGAAATTTGTAGATGAATGTCAATGTCAATTCTGCACTTTCTCTCTGTAATTGGCTGGTGAAATTCCTTGGTAGAAGAATGGCTACTTCTAAATCCATGATTGACTGGCCAGGCAGGTTAAAATGTTCCTATACAGGTTTATGTGCATTACGATTTCTGATGTCTAATTTGGGTCCATTTATCCTTTGTCGCTGAGACTGTTCAGCTTGTATTGATGTGTGGACAGAGTTGGCAATGGGGTTTGTTGCAGGGGTAGGTTCCGGGGTTAGTGTATCTGAGGTATGATGTGTGGCTGCTGCTAAGTATTTGCTTCAGTTTGGGGGCTGTCTGTAGATAAGACTTGGCTTGGCTAGAACCACCAAATTAGGTATGCAGCTTCCTTTGTCCTAACTTAAAACATGATAAAGGAGTGTGCCAGGACAATAGGATGTGCCTGGAATTTGATTGTTTTTCATAAAATGGAAAGGGAGGGGCTGGTAGGAGGGAGAAGTATTCTGCAGAATGACTACAGGGGGGCAGCAAGGGGCCAAAGATGGGAACCAGGACAACTATAACCCCATTGGGATGGCAGGGGGAGAGAATAGTGACAGATTTGTCCTCTATATTTCAGAAAGTTTGTCTGTTTGTCTGTCTGTCTGTGCCTGCTGCAGCTTCAGCAACCATGGAGAGGTGCTTCTCACCTGGCCACAAGCGGCTGTGGTGAGAGAAGGCTGGGATTGTCCTCTCTCCCTGGGGCAGCCTGCATACTGATCCCCTCATCCTCAGCCCAACCTCAGAGTGCTGATTTAAATGAAGAAAAACAAAATTTTAATTAAGCACCCCAGCAACATCAAGTAAATCTTCTAGTATACTAATAATCTTCAGTACTCAGGCTATTCTGGGGAGAGAGGACAGCCTCAGTCCTCTTTCACCGCATTCGGTTAGGACAAGGTTCAGAGCCCCTCTCCATGTCTGCTGCAGGTCCAGTGGGCATAGCCAGGGAAGAGGTGCATGTCCCCCAGCTAGGGCAAGTCTGGATCCATCTACTCCTTGTGCTCCCCACCCAGAGTGAGGAATGCAGCAAACGGTGCACTCCCCCCCCCCATACCCTGATGATGGGGAATAGCCAGCAATGTTCCCATACGAATCAGGGTGGTGGTGGTTGAGCTTCAGCACCTGGGAGTGGGAGGCTCGGGGCTGGGACAGTCCCAGATCGGGGGACGATACACCTCAAGCTAGCCCCTTTCACCTGCTGGTGATTTGGTCTCCTTTCTGTATGATTTTATGAAAAACAATCCCATTCCAGGCACCTCCCATTGTCTTGACAAAATCAAACTCTACATTTTTTGATGTGTGACATGCCTGCCAGTAGCATGATAGGTATACACGATGATGATATTTCCATGTGCTTTATTTTTAACCCAAAGTGAGTATCACAAACCCTTGGTGATCTCCTTTTGTGCTAGATTATGTATTTGAACTGGAAATGAGCAGTTGTTGTTGTTTTAAAATCATGTAGCCCAGTAAGTATGTTTCTATGTTGCCTTTATATTTAATGAGATACAAGAACAAAAATGTGATAATATAATTTCCAGTCAGTTGAGAAATTTTGTCTTGCTGTCACTGCTGACTAGTTCTGATTTCTTTGAACTTCATTTTGAGTCTTCATCAGGTTGCTGACTGAAAGTTGAGAGAGCTTGCTTGGGTATTAATTTTATTTCTCTTCTGTGAGTCAATTGTAAATGTGAAAGCCTACATTTGATATCATCTGGCTTCCCAATATAATTCATTATGTTTGATCTTTTATCCATTGTTGTTAACTTTCTGCAGCCATTTGTAATTTGCACTCCCTACTGCTTTGATCATGAATGGTGCTAAGCACCTTTTGAGGCTTCATTTTGAGCTCATGATTCTTGGCATCAAATCTTATTTCAGACTGCCATGAGAATGTTTTATTTCGGCCATAAAACACGTTTTAAAAAATAACTGCCTCCAGGTTTCATCATCTTTTGGAGATACACCATTATAAATATGGAAGATGTTCAGGTTTGGGGAGGATAACATAACAGTAGGAGAGCAAATGTTTGGCATAGAGACACTGATGTCATCCTCAAATGTGTGAATTGCTCCTAATTTCACAAAGCAGAAAGATTTTGGAACTGTGTTACATAGGTAAATGTTTTAACTTGTTTTCCCATCCTTCCCAACCCCTCAATGTTCCCGGTAAACTAAAACGTATTTAGTGATCTTTTCCATTTGCAAGTTTTGATGATCACATCAATGCATGTTTTGTGTTCTTCAGCCTATTAATGAGTAGATACATGCCACAGTAAGTACTTTGTATTGCCTTTTAATATTCCTAATATGGGCCATTTGGTCCAGGAAAGATCCCAAATAAAAATGAAAAACACATGTTGAGTAAGTGAAAAGATAAAAGGATATTTGTGATTCTACATTTATTACTAATCAGAAAGGCGGGGGGGATTTTTCATTCCAGCTCCTCTACTCAATCCATCATTTTTCTTTCCTTACATATTAAGAAGGAAATAAAGAGTTGATTTTGGATCTTCCTTATTCATATCAAAACCTTTTGATTACAGTGACTTCAGAGTGAGCCATGAAATAGGCCTTTGATATTTGTGTTAAATGGATGCAGAAATTTAAAAATATTTTCTGAATTAAAATAACCCAAATCTCAAAAACTTTGGAAACATAGCATGGTATTTTTCATCACAGTTTTTATGAACATATACTAAGACCTTATCTTAATTCTTTTTGTCAAGAAATATTTGGTTATTTGGTTGCACAATAATAAATTTAAGGGAATTCCTAAAATTTTAATATGTTTGGTAAGAATGTCTTATTTCATCTTCATGGAAACTCCTAAGACAATTTTGAAATTTTATTAAATATAGGGAAATTTCTCCAGTCACCAAACAATTTACATTACAAGAGGAATTGACCCTGCGAGCCGCGAGTTGAGCCCCGTGTAAACCCAAACTGCACTGCAGGCTGCAAACAAACAGGCCGCATGTTGAGTAGCCCTGCATTGGGGTATGTCTGCACTTGTACCCTGGTTCAAACTAGGGATGCAAATGCAGGCATTCGAAATAGTCAATGAAGCGGGGATGTAAATATCCCGCGCTTCATTAGCATGATCTCACCGGTGCGCTAGTTCGAATCACAGCTGATTCGAACCAGGAAGTGTGGGTCTGGACGCGTTAGTTCGAACCAAACCCCTTAGTTCAAATTAACATTACTCCTCATTTTTTGAGAAGTAATGTTAGTTCGAACCAAGAGGTTTGGTTCGAACTAACGCATCCCGGCGCGCACTTCCTGGTTTGAATCAGCTGTGATTCGAACTAGCGCACCGGTGAGATCATGCTAATGAAGCGCGGGATATTTACATCCCCGCTTTATTGACTATTTCGAATGCCTGCATTTGCATCCATATTTTGAACTAGGGTGCAAGTGTAGACATACCCTTAGAGACTAATGAAAAATGTAGATGGTTAATGTACAGTTTAGCCAAGCAATTAAATTACACTATTTTAAGGAAAACTGGAACTGTGTTATAAACATCATTAAACTACAAGAAAATAGTGCGGGGTATGGAAATGGAATCTGCAACAATTGAGATGAATTTTGTAGCACAAATTCACATAAATGTGCAATATAATGTGCCACGTTAGTTCTTTAACATAAATAAATAAGTATTGTACTTACATTTCATTGTGATATTTGAACCTGTTTTTTCACTTGTGAGCCTGGTCATTCTGTGAGGCCAGTGAAGTGACAGCAACAATTTTTCTCCACATTCAGTCCATGTCTACACTAGAGAGGTTACTGCGGCGTAGCTGTACCTAAGCAGCTGCACTGCTGTAAGATCTCTTGTATAGCCACTCTATGCCAGTAGAAGAGAGCTCTCCCGTTCATATAATTAAACTGTCTCCTACAAGTGGCAATAGCTATGTTGCTTGAAGGGATGACTTTTTCATGTATCCCTCTTCTCCTTCCAAGTGGTATACAGCCGGTCCCCGAGTTGCGAACGGTCGACTTATGATCGTTCACAGTTACAACCAAAACTGTCGTAAATGGCGGACCCCGAGTTACGAACGCAATCCACGCTTATGAACAGCGCGGTCGTGTGTAACTCAATGGGGTCCAACTTACAAACGAACTGAGTTATGACCAATTGCTTGGTCCGTAACCGGTTCGTAAGTTGTAGAGAGGCTGTAAGTTATCCTGAAAAAAGTGATAGTGTAGTCATAGCCTGAGTCTGTTCCTACTCTCAGGACTGGCATTAGGATGTGGCAAACCGAGCAATTGCTCACAGGGCACCCTGTGAAGCTACATTGCTTGAGCTTTAACTTGAATATTGGATTTTGAAAGATGTTTTGTTGGGGGCATTGTTCAGTGTAGCAATGGAGATACATCTACAGGTTTTGCTTGTTATTCTTGTAGTGCCTGTTGCCATCTTGTATTGGTGGGTCTGACCTATGGGGTACTTGCTTCCGATGAAGAGCATGGCAAGATTGTTTGGAGGTCACAAGAGGAGATTCAGGAAAGATTTCCTTCAGTGTGTGATCCCCATTAAATATGGGTTATAAATGTTTGCTAATACCTTATATTGCAAGTAGTAATGCCATCATGACAGATGTTGATATAAAAAGAGGTGACATCCATGGTGGCAAGCATGGTGCTATGAGGGAGGTAGTTAATCTTGCAGAATTTCTGAAGGAAATCAATTGTGTCCTGGACAAAACTGGTTCTTCGTGTGGAGAATGGTTTGAGGATGGTTTTTCTGAGTCCTGATATTCCTCTAGTAAGAGTGCCATGGTTAGTTACCATAGATTTCCACCACAATTTCAAGAACTGCCAACCATCCTTCAGAATTTCTCTGGAACACTCTTTGTGCCAGATTCAACAAAGAGTGGAACCCTACCAACAATTATAAACAAGAAACCACCAGATCACCACACTTATCTTGACAGCCTAGGCACCTAACTCAGGCTTTGTTAATTGCAGTGTATTCCCACTCTTTTCTGGGCTCCTTAAAAATAGGTCTCCCAACAGTCAGTGTTACAGTACCTGAGTCCTTTTCTGAATCTAACCCAAAGAAACTTGCTTACTTTATCACACAAGGAGTCAGAGTCAGGAACAGGAATCCTGTTTCTTGACTAAATGTTAACTGTGTTTTTGAAAGCATCATAAAGTGGAATATGATATTTTATATAATCTGTACTGTAACAATCTGATCCAAAAGAAAATGTCAAGGCATGTTGTCATAAAAATAAAATGAGAGGGTTCTACAGAGATTCGCTCTAGGTCTAGTTCTGTTAAATATTTTCTTCAATGATTTAGGTAATGACAGAGAGTACACTTACAAAGTTTGTGAATGATACCAAGCTGGGAGGGGTTGCAAGTGCTTTGGAGCAGGGGTTTTCAAAATTTGAGTCATGGCTTGGTAAGCTGCTAGCTGGCAGCGAGATGCTTTGTTTACCTGAGCATCTGCAAGCATGGCCATTTGCAGATCTCAGTGGTTGAGGTTCATCATTCGTGACCAATGGGAGCTGCAGGAAGTGGTAGCCCAACCCACACCACTTCCCGCAGCTCCCATTGGCCAGGAAAGGAATACCACAACCACTGGGAGCTATGAGTGGCTGTGCCTGGGAATGCTCAGGTAAACAAAGTGTCTTGCAGGGCCAGCTAGTAGCTTACCCTTACAAGTTGCAATCCAAAGTTTGAAAACCCCTGTTTTGGAGGATAGGATTATAATTAAAATGATCTGAACAAACTGGAGAAATGAACTGAGGAAAACAGGATGAAGTAAGGATGCAAAGTACTCCACCTAGGGAGGAACAATCAGTTTCACACACACAAAATGGGAAGTGACCGTCTAGGAAGGAGTAATACAGAAAGAGATCTAGGGGTCATAGTGGACCACAAGCTAAATATAAGCCAACAGTGTAACACTACTGCAAAAAAGTAAACATCTTTCTGGGATCCTTTAGCAAAAGTGTTGTAAACTAAAAAAATTAGAAGCAATTCTTCTGCTCTACCCTGTTGATTAGGCCTCAACTGGAATATTGTCTCCAATTCTGGGTGCCACATTTCAGGAAAGATGTGGACAAATTGGAAAAAGTTTAAAGAGCAACAAAAATGATAAAAGGTCTAGAAAATATGATCTATGAGGGAAGTTTGGGTTTGTTTAGTCTGGAAAAGAGATGACTCAGAGAGGGGATATAACAATTTTCAAGTACCTAAAAGGTTGTTATAAGAAGGAGGGAGAAAAATTATTCTCCTTAACCTCTGACGATAGAACAAGAAGCAATAGATTTAAAGTGTAGAAAGGTGGGGTTAAGTTGCACATTAGGAAAAATTTCCTAACTGTAAGGTGGTTAAACCGTGGAATAAATTGCCTAGGAAGGCTGTGGAATCTCTATCGTTGGAAATTTTTAAAAAGCTGGCTAGCCAAACAAGTGTCAGGGGTCTAGATGGTGATTAGTTCTGCATTGAGTGCAGGGGATGGGACTACATGACTTCTCCAGGACCCTTCCAGGCCTTTGATTTTATAAGCAGCCTAATTTGCAAACATGGAGCCCATTTCTGATTCAATGGCAGTACTTGCCTGATTAAAGCTACTCATGCAAGTAATTGTTTGTCATGTCAGGCATATGGGGGTTTTTTCATGGTAATTAAAAACTGGTCTTTCACACCATATTTTCATGTACCTTTCAAAAGAGTTTTAAATCTTCACTATGCAAGTATCATTTTGTGTTCTACGTTTGTTTAAAAGGATGCTTAATTTTATATTAAAATATTCTCAGTAGCTAGATAGCCTTTTTGATATTCCATTGCTCCTTTAAAACACTGAAAGCCTGTGGTTTTGAGGAATCCTCTTGGGACTGTCTCTCTTCATTTATTTAATTTATAGCTTGTGGCTCACATTTTTAAAGTTCTAACACAAGGTTTATTTAAAATGTGGTTTGCCAGCACCAGTGATTATAGTAGCAAAAGCACAGATTTATCTTGGAATTCAACTTTCTCGGAGGGCATGCAGACATCAGTATTACTGTCTCTCATATGAAGTAATACTTTCCAATAAAAGTGTGGCCACGTGAAATTAGATTCTTGTCTAACTGATACCATAACCTATTGTGACCCAATGAGAATATGAAGTTTATATCACAGTCACTCATTAAAAAAATATTATTTTCTTTTGAAAGTACATGTTAACGTGCCAGTTTTTTAATACTTTAAATTTATTTATTTAATACAATTAGAAAGAGAACTTGTGCAGTTGTGTATATAGTGACAAAGAGCTACAGTTACTGGTTTCTCACACAAGGTTCTCACTGTAGCATCTGTAAATCAGAGTGATAAAATGATACCTACCAATTAAACCTATAACATGGAGTTGTTAGAAAGCTGTTGAAAATTAATTGATTTAGAGTTGAACATCAGCAGGTTAGGAAATTCCCAGAGGTGGTCAAGGAGATTCATATAACATAAGAATCAACCCAATTGTTTGTACAAAAGTTGAACTTAGCCCATAGAACCAGAGATGACCTGTACCTACTGATAGTGGAGGGAGGGCTGCCAGCTTCAGTACTGCTATTGGACATACTCGATACTAGCCAAGGAGCAAATGGGGGTGAGAGGACATGACCACGCATCTCCCCCACCCATGTATTGCCTCTCCTCTGACCCTTCTGAGTTTCATCCGTATTGATCACTTAATAAAATAATTCCTGCTAATTTTAAGGAAAGCAGAATTGAAAAAATACTAACTATCCAACAACTTTTGCCAGGAACCAGACATTTATAATTCCATAGTGTGAATGCTGTTTTGAAAGCCAAACATTAAAAGTTTTACCATAACCCTTTTGCGACCCAATGGGAATGTGGTTAAATAGCATGCGTCTTCTGAACCTGGCTTGTGCATTTCTTTGCAGTTGAATGCAAGCTAATGAAAAATGGCAGGTGTATTCATCCACATGTTGTTTCACTTATAGGTGAACAAAGAAGAAGCAGGGTCATAAGAAAAAATAGCAGATCATGTTTTAGCTACCTGGTGTCATCCCAGCCCTCATACTTGTACAAAATCTAAAGTGGGCTTGCACATAACTGCAGTGAGTTGAACAGAAATAGAGTTACGGGATAGCTCGGAGGACTTGGCCCATTGTGGCACCTTGGCTTTCCACTCAGCTGTAGTCTCTTACCTCGCCAGTGACAGACTGCTGCATCACTTTATTAGGTGGTAGATAATTAAGAGGGGATTGTCACTCTGGAATCCATGAGCAATGGGGCACTGTTTGGCCAGGATCCCTTACATAAAAAGTATAAAGGTGGTGGACATCTCTACAGCACCATTTGTCCTCTGTTGCCCTAGTCTCAGGGATCCACAAGCAAAGGAAGGGCTGGGGACATATCTTGGAGAGAATATGCATCATCTCCCTCACCTTTCAGGCTATATTGATTCCTGAACAAAGGCTCTATGTGCTGTGTTTTTGCTGCACATCACACCCAATTCTGTGGCCCTTCAGATGGCTGGTAACTCGCTGTGCAATGTGAGTAGGATGGACAAAGTTGTGCTTATAACTTTTTTGGATGGAATGTCTATAGTATAGTTATATTGGGATTATAATTATAACAGAACTGGTAAGCTATATATCTGAAAAGGTTAATTCATGGTGGATTTCACTGGGGGTTGGTAGCTGTTGTATAGTAATAAGAGGTCGCCTTAAAAATTCTGAACAGTATTTCCTTCTGCCCTCTGCTTTAGGAAATTTGTGTAATTTCCTTGTCTTTGCAACAGGATTTACATATTGCTATGAAATGTATATTTGTATTCTAGCTCTCCAGTAACCAGTGAGCTTGTGTGTGTGTGTGAGATTTAAATCATAGCACTATGTGTTAATTTCTTCAGGACACTGTCATCCCTGCAGGTTTATTTTAATGTTGCGGGTGAAAGGACTGCCCTTAAGGGTAAATTAAAGTAAGAAAGAGGAAATACCTTCTACAATTGAACTAACCTATGCTACTGTATGGAGAACAAATGGCAATATTTTCAGTCTTATTTGGGGACAAAGAGTGGGTATGAATGAATTCTTATTAAAAATAAACAAGCCCATATTAATAATCTTCCTGTACATCCTAACACTTGTATATAGTAGGAAGTGTGTGCCTTTTTTAAATAATGGTTTCTATAAAATGCTCTTGACAACAGCCGTCAATTAAACCTACATTTTCTAAAACAGCTATTCAAGCAGAATTCTTTTCACATTGCTCTTAATAGGATGAAACAGGCAATGTAGGTGCCTATGATTTTCGTTATGTACTTTGGCAGGAGATTAGAGTAGGTTGACAGAAAGCCTATACTACCATGCTCCAGTGGCTCAGCCCTAATACTGAAGATAGACAGAATGCAGGAATTTGATACTAAAGCTTTGATATATTAATGAGATGGAGATGCTTCAAACTGCTTTAAAAATCGGTTTTGATTGATCAGTCTAGGTGTAAAGTTTAATCCAGCTTTAGTGAAGTCCAGTAATTTTACAGTCATTCTCACCTAAAAATTACGAATTTTATATAGACTTCTGAAAGTGTTTTGGATCAAACCTCTTATCGACTGTAAAATGTTGCATGGAAAATACTTTGAACTGTAGAATTTTTAAAAATGATTCGCTTACAGATAGCTAAAAATGTTTCTGTTTGACTTTTTCACCTGGTCAGTTCCTATGATGCTGTACTAAGGCTATTGCACCAAGTATTTACCTTTTCAGTCATATTTGCATTGCTGATGTATTTATTTCTGTGGTTTTCAATAACCATCAAAAACTCCTATGCAAACAATGTTTAAGTCCCCTAACAATTAACTAGATTCATGGTGGAAAATGATGTACTATTCTTGAGCAACGAGGCTTTAATCACTCCATCTGGGAAATGTCTAGTTTTTACTGGCACCAAGTATATCAGAACCAACATATTTCACATGGGAAAAATCCTGGCTAGTGAAGGAAAATATTGGTCATCTAAAGATGCAATATCTAGACATCCAGCACATTAAAAAAGGGTTAGTCATTTAAATGGGTGTGATAAAGGAGACTCAGTTAGGAGTAACTTGCATTATAGTGTAATACTATGCAAGTGAAACACAACAGGCCCAATTATCTGCTGAGTTTCCTTTTCTGTTATCAAAGCAAGTAGTTTTTGATTGTTTTTCATTAAAGAATAAAAAATAGCTGATCAGAGTCTAAGGTGAGAGCTCATTGAGGAACCCATGTCAATAAACATATAAATAGTATGTTGGGAGTGGGAAGGAAGACACGTTAATGGATTTAAAAATCAGGGTGCAATAGTTGTAATCATTCTCAAGCAACCAACGTTTACCCTGGGTAAGATTATTTTATCTTTTTTTTTTTTTAATTTAATGCTGTCACTTCAGTAAGATGCAACAGAAGTCTAATAATTTTATCACAAAACAGAGTGGGAAGATGCATACTAAACAGTATTACTACAAGATTGTCTGCATATATTACGAAATTACTCAGTGATTCCTCTGTAACGTTACTGTGTGCATCTCTCTGCATCCTAGGGAATAGCTGTGCCCAAGGAAGAGTAACTCCCTTGGATAACACACGTGAAAATTTATCTGCCCTCCTCCCCATGGAGGGTTCCACCAGACATAGTGAGCTTTAGGTTTCTGCCAAGGATCTTCATAGGAAGCTTCCCAATACGGACAGCCTGGCAGGTGTGATAAATCATTAGACAGGCCAGGTGCCTTGTCTGTCCCTCTCCCCAGCTAGATCGGCTCATTTTCTGGTCTGCGCTTCCCAGCTAAAAGGCCTCTGGGCAGAGAGTAGGTTTTGATTGGCTTCTGCTGGTGGGAGCCCCATGTAAGTAGATGTTATGTCACTGGCATCTTTCAGCATGGGATCTTCTGGTTTGAAAAAAAAATAGAGAACAATAGTACCAGCAACGTTGCATATGTACATGTGTGTACGGAGGGATTTAGATGTACACACATATTGCCCTGCACCTTATGTAGTCATTTACATTTGTGTAATGTGGGAGTAAAATGCTGCCATTCTAAATTAGTAACATATCATGCCCTCTTTATAGTAGTGTAAAGTGACTATCCACAGTACAAAACAGAATTGAGACTGTACAATGTATCTTTAGATATAGATTCTTTCATGGCTTCTAGTACTGTTGTGAGTCCTTACCTCTAATGTACACTATAGAGTAGATTCTGTTATAATATTGCTATGGATTTCATCACTATTTATATGAAAGCTTTTCATGTCATATTTCTTAAATATGACATGATACACTGACCATCAGAGAGCTATTACATTTCAATGTCATTTTTTCATAGAGTAATCTTTGATCAAATTGTAGATAACTTTAAATTAATGAAGTGTATCTAATGCTTCATTTTCCCCTGTAAATTCCTCCATCTCTCTAATGGCACTTCTTTACTTAACTACTTACAACTATCAAAATAAAACTCTGTTAGGAGGCCAACAGCTTGTAGAAATAGATGTGCAATGTGTTGAAAAAGTGATTAACCTAATGTCATTATTTATTATTTTTGTCCTTAAATACCAGTGGTGTGCTTAAAACCATAAGAGATGCAAATATTAAGGCAGTTCCTATTTCAGAGAGCTTACAGTTTAGAACACAAACATACAATGACCAACCAGATCTACTGGGAGATGAAGAAGACGACTTTAGCTTCGGGGATTTTTTTTAAATGATTCTTTTTCTTCTCTTTCTTGTGTCTGAATCTCATAAAATAAGTGGTTATTTTGAAGGGACATGAAGGAGAAGCAAAGGGGGACTTTCAGACTGAGAAGTCATTACTCATAGAAAAAGCGGCATGGAAAAAGAACAGATATGGTATAGATAGCAGATGGTGGCGCGAAGGACTGGATTGTGTTTTTGCCTTTGTATTATTCTCATATATGGTGCCAGAATACAATAAATTAAACATATAATTTCATTGACATCAATAATATTCAAAAAATCCCCAGATCTGGTTCATATGGATAAATATTCATAAACTTTTGTAGCATGACTAATCCATACAATGTGAACAAATGCACTTTCATGGTCCTTTGGGAAGACTCATCTGTTTCTGTCAATTGGTATCGAGATTCAGGCTGATAGTATTCAGTTTCTTCCTTGCTATGGTCCACCATCCATAGATCAGTATGTATTCCATTTGTTGCATCTCTCTCTAAAGAAAAATATAAAATATGACAAAAACACGGAGAAATTATGCTATTATGTTCATTCTTATAACTTATTGCAATAATATTCATAACTTTAATCTCCCTTCCTTGAGGGCAAACAATGGCTTATTAAAACCTTCAAAATAACAGATTTATTTGTACATAGTTCTTGTGAACATGAAATATTGCTAGAGAAATCTTTGTTATTTAACAACAAAGAAATCCTTCTTTATTTTGTTCAACAATCACATTCACAAAAATATTCATACCTACATATCATTCAGGCATCAACATAAAATCAGTAAATTAGAAAGCAAAAATAAATGAAATAAAATTTGAATTAAGTACATGTATTAGGTTTTTTCGATTGTTAAAAACTCAGGATGATCTGGTGTTCTAAGTGAAATGAAAATGTTGAAAACTTTAGAGGCAAACTTAAAACAAATATTTATTTTTTCAATGTAAGTTTTCAAAGGATAGGAAAGAAGATAAGCCATAGCTATTACACTGTGCAAAGCTTGTTATTCAAAATAAATATATAGGTTCAAAAGACACTGGAAAAACCTCAAACCTGATGAGAGTTTTGCCATTCACTTCACTGGAACCAGGATTTCACCCAACATCTTTTAGAGCCACAGTAATAATAAACTTACCAAAACACACATGCAGCCATCATTACTCTTGTTCCGTAAGACTGACACAATTCTGACAGAGTAGAAATAGGGGATTCCTCTAATTGAATTGTTTTCCTTAAAAAAATACAGTTCAAGAGAATACATATACAGCAAAACTCCAATTGTCCGGCATCCAGTGGTCCAGCACTCCTGATAGTCTGGCACCAACTGGAACCTGGAAGTGCTCCAGCCAGCCGGACAATTGGAGCTGCCCAGAGGCGGCGGCGGAGAGGGGGCGAGAGGCAGGCAGCTGTTTAAGGAAGGCAGGCAGGTAGGCGGGCGGGGAGGAGGTGTCAGCGGGGAACGGCGTGGCGAGGGGCGAACCCTCCATCGTGTTGCGGGGAGGCGGTGGAAGCCCCGCGCAGCCAACTTGCAAGCGGGGAAACTTGTAAGCGGTGGAGAGGGGGCAAGAGGCAGGCAGCGTTCCCCACCAATCCGCCCCACCCCCGCCCGCTTGCCTTAAACAGCTGCCTGCCTCTCGCCCCTTCTCTGCCGCCGCCGCTTACAAGTTTCCCCGCTTGCAAGCCGGCTGTGCAGTGCTTCCACCGCCTCCCCGCAACACTGCGGAGGGTTTGCCCCTCCCCGTGCAGTGCGGGTCCCGGCAGATCTGTCACAGCACCCCGCTGGAGTACCTCCCGATACTCCGGCATATTCGATAATCCGGCATCCCCTGGGTCCCAAGGATGCCGGATTATCAGAAGTCTACTGTACTTCCTCCATATTTTATATGCCATTTATACACATGTGAAAAGGAGAATTCTGCATTAGGATAAATGATCTTTTGTTTATATAAAGCAACTGACATATCCAAGCTTGCATTTCTCTGGAAATTTGATGGAAAAATGTCTTAAAGGATTGTTTGGGGGGAAAAAAGCTGTCCGAAGAAAGAATTAAAGTAATTTTGTGAATTTTTCTTAAAAAAAATGATCCAAAGAAAGGACTTCCAAGTACTTACCAAGACAGTGTTTCCATGCGAAGATATTAAGTATGTTTCATTACAATCACTGGGATCAAAAATATTCTTTCATAAAAGGAAGAATTGTTAGTGACTCCCCATCCATCTCAAAGATATTCTGAGGATGTCCTCTTCCAGTTTCTGTGAGAAACTTTTGGTTCTTAAATTACACTTTAAACCATTTCAAAATCATCTTTTTTCTCCCTTCATATCAGAACCCCCAGCCCAATTCCAAAGTTCTCCCTTAACATGTTTAGCCTTCACAGCTTGTCAACTTCGTGGCAGTGTCTCCTACAGTAAAAGGAATCTGAGGGGTCCGAATGGCTGATTGAAGTGTATGAGTACATCAGCAACAGTCTGTCAAACTTTTGTAAATGATAAAATATAACCCTAAATTTTGCCTGATTTCATATGGATTTAGGACTGAAGGCAAACCTTTTCTCAGTCTAATCCAGCTTCCTAATTTTTTATTTAAACCCAATAATAGAAGAAAATTGCATTATGCAATATTTAATTTTAAAACATTAAGCTTTTACCATTATTAAAACCATGTTGAACTTATCCAGTTTTAGGTAGGACTCCCATACTGGCAATGTCATAGTCGCTGTCACATCTTGATGAGATGGCACCTACCAGAAGGTTCAGCCATATCAAAAGTAGTTAAGGTCTTAATTTTTAAAAACAGGCCTTCATTGAGTCACTCTGACAAGTGCTACTTATCATCTTCTGAATTTTCCCATTGTGGGGCTGAGCAAGATAAATGTCATTTGTCTTTTAAATTCGTGTCAGGTTGAATGGGTCAACAATATTATCTACATAAAAGTGCACCTGTGTGTAAATTGACTCACCATCATCTGACATCTTCAGATGTTGTTTTTTCATTCTATAATCCTACAAAAGTACACTGTACGCTTTAGTAGTCTTTACTGTGTGCTCAAGAAAAATGTGACTCCATAGATTACTGTAAATGCAGAAAATGGGAGAGGGGGGAAAATCTCTGATATTAGTGTCTTATGTCTTTGGTAACGTATTACTATATTAAGCGATGTGTTTTAACACATAAATGAGAAGTGCAAGAAGAAAGGGAGAAGTCCACTAACAAATGCTCTGAAATAAAAGAAGGAACATCAGGAAAACCACGTCTACAGATTTTTCTTGGCCCAGCTCATAACTATGCCATTAGTGGTTTGGGTTAGCTTTAGGAATTAAAAACAGTGTCTCTAAGCTAGAACTGACAGAATATCTATCTAGTATGTTGAATCACCATGACAACCTGACATTACAATTTGATAAATCACTTCAGAAAGAAAAGGCATAAATGTTCAAGGTGAGTAGTGTAAAAAAAAAAAAAAACCAAACCACTATCCTTTAAATACAAGCTGAAGCCTGATTTTTCTCTCACGTACACTGCAGTATGTGGAATTATAATCAAGCCTTTTATTTTAAGCTTTACCATTTGATATTAAAATACTTACTTCACTATCCATCTCATAAATCTGCAGGCATGGCTAAAAATTTATATCCTAGTTAAAAGAGAAAATAAAGATCATCTTGCAAAGTCCATCCTTTGTATACCACCCAAAATTCATTTTAGTAAGTCAGAGAGGAAATCTGCACAGAGACGGGAAATGCCTGGGGTAAGACATAATTGACAAGTTAAAGTTTTATTGAGAAAGTTTGATTGAGACTTCTATCCAGATTTTCATCCCCCTCGGTTGAGGGGCTGGCCCCTTAGTTTTGAGTGGGCCTGTGCCTGCCTGCTGGATTACCTGTAATGGGTACCCAGATTTTCATCACCTACCTAAATTTATCTGAACATATGCTGTTGCAGCATTCTCTAGTGGATAGATGATTAAACTGGGAGCCAGGGGACCAGAGTGGCCTGCTAGGTGACCATGGGCAAGCCACCTCCCATCTCTATGCCTCAGGTTCCTCATGTGTAACATGGGCTGCTGATAATTGATCTTCTTTGTAAAGCACTTTGAGAGCTACTGAAGAAAAGTGTGATGTCAGAGCTAGGTATTCTATATTATTTCTCATTTTATTTATATATATAGAGAGAGAGAGAGAGAGAAAGAGAGATGTATTTTTTCAGTGTAAAACTTATGCTTTTATTCCCACTTTTCTTCATGTTCTTCATAATAAGCTCTACTGCCAGTAACCAGGCTGACAGATAAATGGTAATAAAGACCACAGTAGCTGAAAAGTTGAATTTTATGAGTGGTGTCAGTGAAAACTAAAAGATATAGAAGGATTTCTGTGGTTGCTCTGTTTTTGAAACCTAGATCAGAGTGCCCATATAATGTGGCCACGGAATTGGTCCTACTTGTTAAACAAGTTCTCATTTCTAGAGAAGTGAGTTGTAGTGAAATAATATTATTAATCAAAGCAAGAGAGATATCCAATATCAGGCAACTGCAAATGAAGAGAAAGAAATCACACAATATATATTGAAAAGAACATATCTGTTAAGCACTGCACCATCTAGAGAGTTTTACAACTTGTAACTCATAATCTACCTAGGAAAGTATCTTCCTACTTATAAGATTTATACATCACTTATTCCCTATATTATTCCATGATAGATAATAAAACAGAAATAGCATCTTGCTTCTGTGCAAATTTATGGTATGCTCACATCTAGAATACTGCATGCAGCTCTGGTCACGCATCTCAAAATATATATATATTAGAAATGGAAAAGGTTCAGAAAAGGGCAACAAAAATTATTAAGGGTATGGAATGGCTGCCAGATGAGGAGAGTTTAATAACATGGGGACTTTTCAGCTTGGAAGAAGAAATGATGAAGGGAGGATATGACTGAGATCTATAAAATCATAATTGATGTAGAGAAAGTAGATAAGGACGTGCTATTTATTCCTTCTCATAAGACAAGAACTATGGGGTCACCGCATGAAATTAATAGGCATCTGCTTTGAAACAAATAAAAAGAAGTATTTCTTCACACAATACATAGTCAACTTGTGGAACTCTTTGCCAGAGGATGTTGCAAAGGCCAAGACTATAATAGGGTTCAAAAAGAACTAGCTCAGATCTCAAACTGCAAACCCATAGCAAATTCCCGGCCAAAGCAATTGCGCAGTCTGTCCCAGAACTTGTCGGTTATGGGCCTCTCAAGTCCCGCCCCTTCCTGCCATCAATTCCCCCTTCCCGTCCATGGCACCACATCTCTCAACCATGTGGTTTTGGGAATCATGCAGCCACAATGGTCGTGATCTTCCCATACCTAGGCAACTGTCTAATAAAAGGCCGCTCCAGAATAGAAACAGCAGACATGACAGCTAAGACCAAATGACTTTTCAACCTCTTAGGGCTCCTCATAAATGAGCAGAAGTCAAATTTCAACCCGGTCTAACACTTAGAGTTCATAGGGGTATAACTCGACTCCATATCAGCCAGAGCGTATCTGCTGCAGCAAAGATTTGATACACTACGCGATCTAGTTGCTGCCCTTATCGCGAACCTCACTACGACTGTGATACTTGCCTCCAGCTCATAGATCATATGGCAGACACCACGTATGTGGTCCACGATGCACACCTACACTTACGTGCCTTGCAGCACTGGCTGGCATCAGTCTATATACCATCGTGACATCCACTGCACAAACCAGTAGTTGTTCCCAAGCAGGTACTGGACTCCCTCAAATGGCAGGCATCCCCCCACAACTTACTCTCGGGGGTTCCCTTCCTCCAGCCAGAACCATCAGTACAAATCATGACGGATGCTTCGCTAGTAGGGTGGTGCGCACAACTACAGCACAAGACAGTGCAAGGCAAATGGTTACCTCACGAGGCACTACCGCACCAGTAAGAAGAGCTGCTATGGAAGGGACTGCAGGCTGCTCCATCATAAGTGGTTGTGCAGCAAGCACACTGTAACTATGTAGATAAGAACTCCAGAGGCCATTGTGCATCCAAGAGACAGTTTCCTGGAGCTCTCACCGAGGCAATGCAATGTCAGTGTCTAATGGACATGTGTAGCCCATAGAGTTTACTTGCCCACAGTATGCTGTGACCCTCTCACCTGAGTTGTTTCATGTTTTGCTTAATGCAACCTTGCACCTAATCCAGAATAAACTTTATGATCTATACACTGCAAAAATGATTTATTATTTCTGTGTATTGCTAGAAATAACTAGATAGCAACTGGCCACAGCAAAATTATTATGGCTTCTGCCAAGGAGATCTATAGCTTTATCCTTAAATAAACAATGTCTGAATTGAATTCTGAATCCCCAATAAAATACTGTGCAAAATGAAAAAAAAATCAGGTGATTGAAAGCAATTCTAACAAATGTTTTTAATCCTGAGTGCAGATTTAATATATTTCTAAACCAGAGGAGATAAAATATCATGACTAGAATATTTGTGCATTTTCTCTTTTCAGTGATATATCTCCATTAATTCAGAGTAAATACACTGTAATAGCCTGTCTTGGGTGAGGTGGTTTTTATAAAGGTTTCTTATCTTTTCATCCACATACTCTAGGCTTCGAAGTACTTCCACTGCTATTTCTTGAGTACATGAATTTAAAATTCAAATTGCTGACAGACATGGATTGCTGTTGAAACCAGGCATCTAAATGTTCTCAAACGCCCTGATGAGTTATACATTTTCAGTGGGTTAGATCAATGAAAACTATCATGTGGTTTTTATTTATATTACCATTTCCATCAATAGTCTTCTTTTACATAAATCTCCAAAGCCCAGTCTGACAATTAGTATTGACAATTACTGTATTGTTTCAGGTATTTTATATACCTGCCTCTAAAACTAAAGGACAATGTATAAATATTGTATGGATGACATCTGGTCCCTGGAGCTATTAATCAACACAGAAGACTGGCTGTTTGCAACCTATCATTCTTTTTTTGCATTTGGAAAAAAATGAAAGCAGAATTAGTTCTCTTTAAACTTCCTATAGATTCCAGATGAGTCTGAGGTTCTGTATATTTTACTAAACTATCAAATGGAAAACCATTTGAGATTTTAAATTATGGATTTTTGCTTCTTAGGCTGAAAAATTATCATGTAAGTGATTGTGCTCATGTCACTGAGTCTAGATGAACCAGTGAGTGGGATTTAAAACTGGTTCTGGATTGTGTTTTATATCACTCCATATTCTCATCAAGAGTAGAAAAATTACATGCAAACGCCTACCTAAACTACATAGAAACGCCAGCATAAAAGGAGAGAATGAATAGGGAGACAGAAAAGCTAGAAAGTTTAAAAAAGATGGGCCAATAAGCAAGAAGTCAAACTGGCTCAAGTAAAAAAAATCCATAGCAAATAGATTGTTGCTATAATGTGATTTAATGGAAAGATACAGCTCTCTATTATACTTGAAATAAATATTTTACTTTCATGTGTAGAACCACTATGTTGACTTCCAGAGTCGTGTAGGTAATGAAGAATGTTCAAATATGGGCACTTATTTTGCACGTGCAAATATGTTTGCACATATATCACACTACATGCACAACTTCTATAATAAGCAGATTTCTCAGAATGCTTTGCTTAGGCTTATTTTTTTTTAAAATCATACTGCATCAGTATACTTTGTCTTCTTGTAAAAAGATTAGTTCAGAAACATATGTCTGCTTTCAGCACTTCTGATACATGCTATTTGCCCTGATTTCCATGTAATTAATTAGGAAATTAATTTCATTTTTTTCATAGATGCTGATTTATTTTATTTTTGGTGAAGTTCAAGTAAGGAAAAACTGGAAAGTGTCTTAGCTCATTTTTAATACAATAAATTATGAAAATGTGTTCAGTTTAATAAGCAGATGAAAATATCCACAATGTCAGAGTATATCAAAACTCTGGAATAGATATCAGTTCTAAATATTGAAGCTTGTTATATAGAAATAGAGTGTATACAAAAGCATACATTTATGGGACCTAATTCTCTGTTTTATCAGGATGCAACCTTGTTAATTTCAGTGGCTTTGATGGGCACATAACATAACCATACTGGATCAGAGTAAATGAGTAGAATATTGTCCATGTGGTCAAACCATCACCAGATTCTGATCTTATGCTTGTTAGGCATTGATTTCAGTGGCAGATTTTTAAGTTAAGGACATCAGGATTGGTTCCAGAAAGCTATCAGTTCTAAAAGAATATTTATGCTTTTTGAAAAGAAATCTCTAAACTAACATCTCTTCTTCCTATTTTGGCAGAGTTTCCTAACTTTATACAATCTGAAAACTGTTCATTGGAAATAGTAAAGGCATTTTTGTCTCTAATATAAATGAACAAGTGGAAATATAGTTAATCATTTCAGGTTCTGCTGTCATGTGGACCATTAGGGCTTTTATGAAGATGTATTTCATAAAAGAAGCAGGTTTAACCCAGTCAGAATAACCCTGGCTAGCAGTCTAATTTAATGTTCAAAACCTATAAAGTCCATTCAAATAGAATGATAGCAAGAGGAAAACAAAAAACCTTGAAATACCCATGACTCACTGAGAAATTGCCAGAGTCTAGCCACAACAGAAAATGAAAACATTAGCTCTTTTGTGTCATTTCTCAGCAGAACTTCACAGAATCTCTGGAGTATACTATTCTTACAATCCTCAGGTTTTATAGGAAACATTTGCCATTTTGGGGGTGGGGGGAGAATGGACCTTTTAGCCAAGAAGTTCTTATGCTATTAAAACATGGGCCAATTTCTCTGCTGGTGTGAATTGCCACAGTAAAGTATTATTTAATAATAAACAGCCAGCAGAGTGATTCAGTAACAGTGAATAAGACAGGGTCCTATGAGCTGGCTCACTGGTAAAGACCCTCACACCCATGTGAAGTTCCCTTGGCTTGAATGGGACATTGCACAGTCATGAGGCTCACAAGCACTGCTTTCGTTTACAAGATCAGCTCATTAGACACTATGGGTGTGTCTAAACTACACCCCTCTGCCAACAGAGGGATGTAGATTAGGCACATCGCTATTGCAAATGAAGCGGGGATTTAAATATCCCGTGCTTCATTTGAATAGAAATGGCCGCCACTTTTTGACAACGTGGCACTTTGCTGGCAAAAAGCGGCAGTCTAGACAGGGATCGGTCGACAAGGAAAGCCTTTTCCGACTGATTCTGGAAACCTCATTGCACGAGGCATAAGGGATCGGTCGGAAAAGGCTTTCCTTGTTGACCAATCCCCATCTAGACTGCCACTTTTTGCCGGCAAAGTGCTGCATCGGCAAAAAGTGGCGGCCATTTCTATTCAAATTAAGTGCGGGATATTTCAATCCTCGCTTTGTTTGCAATAGTGATGTGCCTAATCTACATCCCTCTGTCGGCAGAGGGGTGTAGTTTAGACACACCCTATGATAGGTGCTTTAGGAGGGCTCAGTACAAACAAATGAATACTTTGTACTGCTCTGAAAAAGTACTGAGCTCAAAAATTTCCTCTTTGGCTTTATGCTCCATCAGAGCCTGAGATGACTCCCACTGAAATCAATAGGAGCTTTCCCATTGTCATTAACATGAGTTGGAACAGGACCTTAATGAATTCAGTAAGTTAGCACTGAGGCCATTCATCTGCTTAATTGACCAGAGGTAATGTGCTGCAAAATTGCCCAATTAATAGGAGAAGGAACTTATCACCATGTTTTGAATGTAACAGTGTGCCAGAGGCAGTGCCTAGATACTACATATGAGGCTAGGTACAAGCAGAGAGATAGTAGATTAGCTACATAGAGATTACCATCTGTCTTTTAACAAGTATTTCATCCTGTTTAGAGCTGATCACACTTTTTAATGTAGCAGTTGAAGTTCATCAGTGCACCTCTGTGAAAATGTGTATACATAATTATTCATAGTCATAAATATTTTAAAAGGGCTGCCCAAGGTTGAGCTCGGATGGAGGGAAATTTTTAAGGGCACAAATACCTATTAGGGCCCTAATTCCAATTGACTTATGTTCACTAGGAGATAGATGCTGACCTACCGTTTGTGCTTTTGAAATCTTCCTCCTATACACTCATATTAGGCACTTAAATAAGAGAATTGATTTTCAAGAGTACCTCTGAAGTTAGTGAGAGCTAGTGGGTGCTCAGATTTCTTTGGCTGTCTAGATATGGTGTTAAGCCCCTACTTCTGTATATGTATTTCTGAAAATCTTGACCAGCATTTACAGGTATGTTCCATGTTTTCTCTTTGGTTTTGCAAGTTTTTCTGCTGTCTGAGAGTAGACGGCTTAGCAGGCCTCTTTATTCCAGACCCTACTTTGTGTTCCAACCCCTTTGAAAATGTTTCTGTTTTTTATTGAGTCAGAGGTCAGGTCCTATGCTGAGTTTAACTTTTTCATTGGTGGGAGATGGAGATCTTTTGTATGGGTTGGCTTAGAAGAAGTTTATCATTTAAAGACAATGAATTGGAGACTTCTATTTGAGTACCTTAATTCTGAACTATGTGAGACAAATTAAACCCTCTTGTAATTTGCTTCATTTCGATACAGGATGAAATTGGTCCAGTTTTCCATTTAATGCATATATTACCTGAAAAGTAAGCATATATAAGTGTAGTAATTGTCTCCACCCACCCCCAAAATAACCTAAGCATAGAAACAGACAAAAAATATCAGAGGAGCTGTTTCATTAATTCTTGGCAATATTTTGTGCACTGCTGTGCTTCTTTTATGGTTGATCCTTTATTTGGCATTCTATTAAATATATTATCTGTATCATTTAATATTTCCATTGCCTGACACTCCGTGCTTGTAGCTTATCCAGGAGAAGTTAATGCTTCAGGATAATATTTGTATGACTACTTAACATGACACTTAATATAACAAAGTTGGAGAAATGATCTTAAAACCACCTAAATCATTGTGAAGGGTTTTGTGTGGAACAGCACTTATCTGAACCCTAGGAAACTGTGAATTATGTGCATGATTTTCAAGATGCTTTGGGAGTAGGGAAAATCCTCAGCAGAGCTAACTGTGGTAACTAAAATTACCAGTTTATTAAACACATAAACTAAACTAACTATAAGAAAGGATATAGTATAATGAGGTGGCCTTTGTCAGAACAGGTTTGAAACACAAAGTGGAAGCGTCTGGCTCTAGGAGTTGCTTCCCATTACAGCTACAGCCAGAAGGCTTCTTTCCCTTACTGATGGGTCAGGCTTTTATAGCACTTAATTGCTCTCCTTTCATCTCACCAGCCATCCCTTAGGGCGGCAAGGGGTTGACTGTAAAATAACAGAAACTGGTGAACCTATTGTGGAGCTGTTCTGCAAAACCTGCCCTGGCAGGTTCATCTTTCCCTGTTTAGGGTTCAGTCCTCTGAGGTGCTGAGAACTCTGGCCCTGATGTACCACACTGCTTAAGCATGTGCTTAACTTCAAGCACTTTGGGGAAGGTTTGTAAAGGTGTGTAGGAGCCTAAAGATGGAGGTAGGTGCCTAGTGGAATTTGTAAATGTGCCTAAATATCTAACTCCCATTGAAATCAATAAGAATTAGGCTTAGTCATGTTTCAAAAATCCCATTAGACATCTTTCTGGATCTGTAGGCACCTAAATACCTTGTCATGTCTGTCCTTTTGAAATCAATGGAACTATTTCTGTACTTAAAATTAAATGCATGCTGAAGTACTTTGTTGGTTCAGGACCACAATATTCAGCACCTTGCAGGATTGAACCCTGAATTAGTATAGAGGCTCTCAGCCTTCAACCCCCGCAATCAAAGGAGTGTATCAACTTTTCTCCTCTGCATAGTTCTCCGACCTCGTTGAAACTCTTTTAGCTGAGAGAGCGCAACATTAAAAAAGCTAATCAGTTACAAAGTCATATGCTTCTCACCCCAAAGGCTAAATTAACCACCTCTTCAGTTGATAGCGTATTTGCGTGCTGGACCACATTCATCTGTCTTTATATTTTTAGGTGACTATTTTTCCTAAAAGGTGTAAATTCATTTTAAAAAAAAACCTTACTCAGCAATTTCTTGAAACTATATTGTATAGCCCCAATATCTCAATGGGTGTAAATACTGGGCATCCCTTGGCTTCGATACACATTTTCCTAAAGTTCAGGGTTGTTCAACTTCATGATTTTGGAAAATACGTAATGTAAAAATGATGGATTACAAACTGATAAGGGTTAAAAATCAGAATGTTTTTAGAATGGCTAAAAAGCCTGCTCTTTGCAGCAGCAGATGATAACAGTATGACCACCATCTGCCTCCAGGTAAAACGCTTCACTTAGTTCCCCAAAATCAGATAATGAAGTAGATGAGCAAAGTTAAGTTAGGTCAATAGAATTCTTCACAGAACTGTTTATTGCCGATTTCCTTAAATGTTTCTTTAAAAAAATAGAAGATGAGGCTCCTTTGTTTTCAAAGGGTGTCTGTATATGCTGGTAGATCATTTTAACTCACGAAAGAAAATTAGTTGTAAATATATGCTGTACAAATGCTGTTATTCATTCTTAAACCTAGTTAGGCACAACAGAATTCACTCATCCATCCTCATGTCAATCCACTCTTTTCTCTTTCTCCTGATTTTAACAATAAAATCTTACAATACATGAATTAAATATTTTATCATCATCATAATCAAATACAAATGTTTGTTCCTCTAGCAGTAATTTCAAGGCTTGTCTACTTTTTAAAAGAGACTGCATTAATATGATCATAGTATCTTTTAGTGGTTCATGCTGCATGGGATAGTAGCAATTTGGGTACTACAATTAGCACATTTGTGTTCTGGGCTGTAGGCATGTAAACGTGTTAGTATCAGTCCCTAAAGATACAGAAAAAAAACCCCAAAAAACCCCTAAAGTATGCCATTTGAGTCTGCATTACACAAGCAATATCTGGAGAAAAAATTATCTTGATACAAACATCATCCCATTGCTCACAAATGTCACTCATACTTGTCGTCCTTATAATAAAAGAGAAAAAAGTAAATAGAAAGTCTTGTCTGTGTTAGGAAATGCTCTTGTTTTTTAAGTGCAAATCAGCTGTGCTCTTCCCTGGCACCCATTATTAGAAACAGGTAAATTTCTCAAGTTAGACAAGGCTTAGGAATACAGCATAAAACATATAAATGAAGACTTTGTGAATGTTAATAATGGAGCTCTATTTGCTTGGCATTTTGAACATCTTTTCTATCTGCAAAGGAGGGATAAAACTTTTTATCAAGAAGGACTTTGTCATTTCAAGTATTATTTTTGGTGCCAAAAACATTAAAGAACCTTTGACCCTCACCATGCTCCCTGTTCTTCATTCAAAGGCATCTCTTCTCATGGGAAACCTCCCTTTGTGGAATGGGGGAATCTTTGTAGCAGGATTCATTCCCTTCTTCCTTCTTCTCCCTAGTCCATCAGGACAGTAGAGGACACTCTGTCTATGCACCTGGAAATCCACATGATGGAAGGCCAGTACTGAGCAGGCAAAGGGAGGAGGTAGATGTGCAGTTTTCCATCTCCTCCCCCTCTTGTATCCATTGGAGAGGAGAATAGAAATTAAATTCACCTTAAGCCTCCTATCTGCCCTCTTTGTAATGGAGACCTGCTTGAAGTGTTCCTAGTCAGCTGCTGACTGCAGAAGGAGCATTGGAAGCAACGTTCTAGTCAAGTCATTCTGCCAAGTCCAGGAACTGTGCATCCTGATGCGCATACCTGGCATTGAAACACATGGTCTCTGTGCTATAAAGGCCCTAGCCAACTGGTCTCCAACTTTTTTAAGCACAAGATCACTTCTTGAATTTAAGTGCAATGTAAGATCTATCTCAAACCCAAATACCTTTGACCTGCTTCCTTCGTGTCCCTTCTCTGAGGCCCTGCCCCTGCTTACTCCGTCCATCCTCCCTCCCTTCCCCATCTTCCCTCCCTTTCACCAGGCAGGGGCAGAGGGTTAGGGCACAGGCTCTGGTCCTGGGCTAAGGGATTTGGAGTGTGAGAGGGGCTCTGAGCTGAGCCTGGGGCAGGGAGTCGGATGCAGGAGGGGTTCAGGGTGCAGCTTTTGGGAGGAACTTTGGGTTCAGGGAGCTCAGTGCTGGGGCAGGGGGCACAGAAGGAGGTTCATGACTGTAGCAGGGGTTCAGTGCTGGTTCCAGTTGGATACTGTTTACCGGTGGTGGTGCAGTGGGGCTAAAAGCAGCCAGCAAGCTCCCTCCATCCCAAGCCCTGTTGTGCCCCCCGCCTCCGTTCTGTGGAGACAGAATATAGGATGAGAGAGGGGCCCCCTGACATCAGTGCTCCCTCCTCTCCCTTCCCTGCTCTGTACCATAAGCAGGAGGCTCCCCAGGGTGGGAGTAGGCAGCTCCAAGCCAAAGAGCAGGAGGTGCACAGCAGTACGGGGGAGGGGCAGCTGAAGTGCTGCACTTGATAGCCTCTTGGCCAAACCAGTCAGGATCACCTGTCAGAGGCTCCAAGATCTACCAGTAGATCCTGATTTGGTGACCATTTCCCTAACCTTTATAGGAGGAAATACAGAGCCTTCTGTTTTTAAAAATGACAATATTTTTGTCTTATCACTAAAGTTAAAAATAATTATAAATTGGCAGTCAGTGGAGTTGCCATCAAGACAAATTTCATTCTTGCATGAGGGGCAGCCAAGTAACAATGGCAATAAAATCTCAGTGAGCTGTGGGTGGTACTTTGTAACTTTGTTCGTATTCACTAAGCATGTGAGCTGCCTCAGGGACCTGTCTTCTAGTCTCCTTGTTTCTACAGTAGTAAGCTATAAAATTAATCAAGTTGAAAGCCCATAAGTTCTTGATGGTCATAACTGAAACAAAAGCCACAGATTTTAACATAGCCAACACAATGTTTCCTTGTATAGCTGAAACACTGGGTAAATAAAGGAAAAAGATCAGAATTTGCTCATTGGGAGCAATTAACAGTCTGTTGATAACACACAATTTCCTTTCTTCCGGCATGTATGTTACCCTTTCTTTCCTTCTGCTATTTAGACGTGCTGGCATGGTTTGTAGAAATCTTGACACTTTTTTGTTTGCTTCTTTCTTTCAGGTGAATAGTTTGTATCTATCAGTGAGACAAAGGATAGCAATTCTTGAGTTTCTCTCAAACCATTTTCTTTTCCATTCCAGCTATTAGTATTGACCTAAGCATCCTGTAGGCACTGGATGGAAAATTATATCATTTTACCTTGTACAACAACAAATGTTATTTTGCTTTAGTCAAAGTTTCTGTGTCAGAAAAGCTTGGATGGTTATATTCTCCAAAGTCTTAACTGGATTTTGAAAAGTAACAGCTGGATTTACTTCTACAAGTTAAAACGCTTTGGCAAATCCGTAGTTTCATTTCTACGTCTTTGTCTGCACAGTGGGCTGTTTTTAATTTAGTAGCATGCTATAAAATTAGGGCACAATGTAGTTTAATTACTAACAATACAATTAATAAGAGTAGTAAAAACAATAATTATAGTAATACAAAACTGAATTTAATTCATAAAAAGTTTAATATGTAGCTTTATATTTAGTTATAGTCCTATCTTATTGATACACTTAGATGGCATTTTCTAGGTTCTGTTACCTTATATAATGTTTGTGGTAGTTTCTGTCTACATTTACACTGTATCAAATGGAAGCTACAATGGTGTGTGCTGACAACTGTGTCACTGACAACAAAAAATGTTTATTTCTTACTGCCTTACAACTTAAGATTGCTTGTTTGATTGATGCTTATTTTAGGAACTTGGACTCAAAGTATTGTCTCTTTATAGTAACATCATAGAACTAACATTTTAATATTTAGTTCCTTATTTTCTTGATACTGTTCTGGAAAGAGGCCTTTGTAAATCAGTAACTAAATTTTGGATACATACTGTATTTAGAAATACATCCCTTACAAATGTTGAGTGTGGATTTTGTAAAGGATAGAATTGAGGGGCAGCAGAGAAGTAGATATCTGTTGGTAGGAGCAACTTAAACCCTCACCTATGTCTTACCAAAATCTGAAAAACATTCTTGCATAGCAAGTCCTATGAGTAGTAGTGGTCTATTTGGTAACAGTTTTTAGTTTCTCTAGTCTTATTTTTTACAGTCTCCATTTGGAGCAGGAATGATAGTCTAGGAGATTTAAAAACAAACTTTTACATAGAAAAACATAGTGTTCTTTGATTAAATGTATGCTTTTATGGCCCTTCTCATAATTCCTTTGGGCTTCATTCTGTTGAGATCTGCTCACAGGTAGAGGCATTTTACAATCCATTCTGTCCTCTCTCTGTTTTCCTGGCACACTGCTATTGATTCATCAACATGGGAAACATTACTTGCCACAAGCAATTTTATTGTTAGAATGATTAGAGTACTGAGATGAATGATTATTCCCAACACCTAACATGATTCTGTAGAGACTAGCATCAGGATCCAGCTCTTAACTCCTGGTGAATAATATAATGCCTATGGGTTGCCACTACATTTCAAAAGGGTCGCCAAGTGTCTCCCCAGGTGGCTCTGCCCTCTCTCCTCCCCCATTTTAGAATTGCCGTGGTTCAACAAGTCTTCCTGAATTGTCAAAATGGGTCCCCATCTGGAAAAATTTGGGAACTGCTGTTCTAGACAGGATAGTCTGGTACACCAAGACTCAAACTAAAAACTAATTGTACCCTTGGAAAGGCCATGACTAGAATTGTCTAGATATGATTCCTGTCAGCCATTCTTAGGTGTCAGCCATTCCAGCCAATGTATCTATAAAGAACTGCCTATGATATGCCTTCTCCTGTAGCTTCAGTACAAACGCTTGCTCTCTTTATCCCTGTAGAACATCTGGATCGTTGTTTTCCATGTTCCTCTTCCATATCTAAAACCATCTAAGACTAGAGACCGGATCAAACACCTGATGAGAAGAATAAGAATGTGGGGCCTTCAGCTCCCCAGATGCTGTCATGAAATATCTCTGAGTCATGTTGTGGGTTACCACTGGGGGGGAAAAACAGGAGACCAGACAATCTTACCTCATTAGAGCTTCCTTTATTTCCCTTAATTAGTAATCACACACAAAAAAGGAGCCCCCCGATTACGACAGTTTTACTCATATGAAACCAATAGTCCAAAAAAAAATCTCTCTCATCCCTCAGTTCCACAGTACCATTTTAGTAATTTTCAGCATATTATCATCACACCTTGAAAGTGAATTACTCTACTTGATAATTTTCAGCAAATGCAACGTTTAAAACAAAAGTACAATAATCTGTCAATTTAGCTAGTTGAGGATATCATGATACAAAGATAGTAGCATGAGACAAGACATCTCTTAACAGACATGCACAGACAAGCAGTATGTTTATTCTAAGTGTTTCATTCTCCATGGTCCTATCAGTGAGTCTAGATATGTTTCCCCCAAGGGTATAAGTTACTGTTGTCTTAAATCATATCTGAGTTCTTCCTCTGAGTCACGTTCGAAATGCAGATGTAGGCCCACCTAGGGAAAAACTTGTCTTCCTATTCCATAGCAGCATGAGAAGGAAAGCTGCAGTCAAATCCAGGACTTTTTGTTCTGTTTTGTTTCTGTGCCAAGGAAATAAGATTGAAGTCAGAGCAGGTGAAGTCTTTGTGGCTGAAGATAAAATTTATATCACCTAAAACCTGATAAAGATTTGTGGCTGAAGATAAAATGTATATCAGCATAAATTTAATTGAGAAACATACAAAATTAATGCAGTAATAAGGAACATTTGTTCATATTGCTGACATTTCATTTTGCTATATTTAATCACTTTTTCCAATAACACTTGGACCCCTGCTAGCAGGATTGATGGGGAGGAAATGGATAGGAACCGATGAATGAAAAGAGATTAAATGCACATATGGAAGTATCACTAAGGCTTTTGTGGCGTAAATCTTCAGAACATGGACAGGTATTAACTTAAGTTCCAATCCTCTATTTCTTAAGAGATGCACTTTATTAATATTCATTGCATACACGAGGGTATGTGTAAAATCTGAACTATTGCTAGCCTGCGACACGAATCCACATTTAAAATAAAGATCATTAGCAAACTTCTTCTAAATATGTAGAACAGATTTTAGCAAAAATGAAATAAGTTCCAGTGAGGCGAGGCAACAGAGACCAGGCTAAAGCTATGCACAGGGACAAGATGAAAATATTTCCAATGATGTTCCCATTGCTTATGGATTTTGTTAAAACACCTAGGGTACGTCTAGACTACAAGCCTCTTTCGAAAGAGAGCATCTAGACTACAACCAGTACTTTCATAAAAGTGAGCCACTTTTTTGAAAGAGAGCACCCAGGCAGTCTGGATGCTTTCTTTCGAAAAAGCACAGTTTGCATTACATAGCACCTTTTTTCGAAAGAGCACTTTTGAGAAAAGGCATTATTCCTCGTAAAATGAGGTTTACCACGGTTGAAAGAACGCGGCAGCAGTCTAGATGCAGGGGAAGTTTTTTGGAAAAAAGGCCACTTTTTTCGAAAAAAACCCTGCAGTCTAGACACACCCCTAAGTCCTAATTCACTGCTGCCTTATGTTTTTGCAGTCATTTATACCAGTACAAACTGGGGTAAAACACTGCCAAATCAGAATTGATCTCTTTGCATTCACTTATCGTTGCTATAGAGGACTTCAGAAGATGCAGGGCAATAATTAATCTGATGCATAGTCCCCTGATCATTTCTGTTGAAAACCACATTTACTTTGTCCAGGAACGTGGAGGGAGTCATTGTCCCAGAAAATGAGAGAAGGGTCCATCTGGACAGGCCTAGAGACTGAGATTTTTTGTTTTCATAGAACAGGAAGAGCGTGGGCAGTAGCACTGCAATCTTATCCACTCTGTCCCTCTGTGTACAGATATGTTCAATCTTGAGATTCCTGCCTGTTGAGGCTGTCGAGAAGTGTGCTGGGCAGTGCAGTTATGATGGTGAATTTTATTTTGTGATCGTCTGCCCAACTGGTCTGGGACTGGGGCAATCAAATCTTTTCATATAGGCCACCAAACAATCAAAAAGTAGTAAGTTCAATTTTCTAACCAGCTGAGAAGGATTGAGACACTAATTGCAGAGCTGCTTGTATGTGTAAAACCTGCTTAATCTTAGTCCAGTACCTTTTATTATTTGCTTGAGAGGACACGAAAAACATATTTTTTACTTCACTGAATTAAAAGTTATCTATTCAGTTCCGTTCTTCATGGTAGGAAGTGGCTTTTTTATGGCCCTGGCTCTCCAAAATATGTACATTATATACATGAACAGTCCCATTGAGCTAAATGAGTGCATGTGGGATCATTGGAGCCTTTATTGCCTATTCTGATCTGTAAATTTTCTCATGGTGTTAGATTGTGGTCTTACTGGTCAGAGAATCTGAAGAGGTTCTTTCCCTTAGCAGAATTAACTGGCTTTTCATTTATTAATTATTTAATTGAAAATAGTTCTGCATTATCCTAAGAAAAGCTTTGAGTAATAAACCATTAACACTAAAATTGTTAATATTAATGAGAGCTACTTATATTCATATAGCATATGAAAAGTCATAGAAAGGTAGAAGTGGGAGGAAACTCGAGAGATCATCAAGTCCAGTCCCCTGCACTCATGGAAGTACCAAGCACCATCTAGACCAGGAGCGGGCAATGAGCAGCCCTCTGGCCGGACACTGTTTACCAGGATTTGCTGCTGGCAGACCAGCAGACTCTTTGTTTACCTGCAAATTTGCTGTTACAGCCGTTCACTGTTCCTGCCAGTGGAAGCTGAAGGAAGAGGCACAGGCCAAGTCACCATTGCTTACAGCTCCCACTGGCTAGAAACAGTGAACTGAATGTAATCAGAGATGCGAACAGCCATACTTGAGGAACACAGGTAAACAAAGCGTCTGGCAGCCTGTCAGCAATAAACCCTGGCGAACCGCATGTAGCCCATAGGATGCTTATTGCCCACTACTGATTTAGACAGTTCCCAACAGGTATTAGTCTAATCTGCTCTCAAAAATCTCCAATTATGGAAATTCCACAGCCTCCTTAGGCTATTTATTCCAGTGCTTAACTACCCTGACAATTAGGAAGTTTTTCCTAATGACCAGCCAATAAGAACAATCATACTGAGTCAGACCAAAGGTCCATCTAACCCAGTATGCTGACTAGGGACACCATTCCTACGTCTCCTGGCTAGTAGCCGTTGATGGACCTAACTTCCATGAATTTATCTAGTTCTTTCTTAAACCCTGTTAAAATCCTGGTCTTCACAACCTCCTTTGGCAAGGAGTTTCACAGGCTAAATGTGTGATGCGTGAAGGAAAACTTCCTTTTGTTTGTTTTAAACCTGCTACCTATTAATTTCATTTGGTGACCCCTAGTTCTTATGTTATGAGAAAAGTAAATAACTTTTCCTTATTCACTTTTTCCACACCACTCATGATTTTATAGACCTCTATTATATCCCCCCTTAGTCTCCTCTCTTCTAAGCTGAAAAGTCCAAGTCTTTTTACTCTCTCTTCATATGGCACCCGTTCCAACCCCTAATCATTTTTGTTGTCCTTTTCTGAAACTTTTCCAATGCCAATATATCTTTTTTTGAGATGAGGCAACCACATTTGTATGCAGTATTCAAGAAGTGGGTGTACCATGGTTTTATATAGAGGCAATAAGTTCTATGTCTTATTTTCCATCCCTTTTTAAATGATTCCTAACATTCTGTTTGCTTTTTTGACTGCTGCTGCTGAGTGGATGTTTTCAGAGAACTATGTACAATGACTCCAAGATTTCTGTCTTGAGTTGTAACTAAATTCATCCCCATCATATTGTATGTAGAGTTGGGACTATTTTTTCCAGTGTGCATTATTTTCATTTATCAACATTAAATTTCATTTGTCATTTTGTTGCCCAATCACTTAATTTTGTGAGAACTTTTTGAAGCTCTTCACAGTATGCTTTGGTCTTAACTATCTTAAGCAGCTTGGTATCATCTGCAAATTTTACCACCTCTCTGTTTACCCCTTTCTCCAGATCATTATTAAATAGCTTAAATAGGATTGGTCCAAGTATGGACCCTCGGGGACCACCACTAGTTACCTCTCTCCATTCTGAAAACTGGCCATTTATTCCTCCCCTTTGTTTCCTGTGTTTTAACCAGCTTTCAGTCCATGAGAGGACCTTCCTTCTTATCCCATGGCAACTTATTTTACTTAAGAGCCTTTGGTGAGGGACCTTGTGAAAGGCTTTCAGAAAATCTAAGTACACTATACCTACTGGATTTCCCCTTCTCCACATGTTTGTTGACCCCCTCAAAGAACTCTAGTAAGGCATGATTTCCCTTTACAGAAACCATGTTGACTTTTCTCCAACAAATTATGTTAATCTATGTGTCTGACAATTTTATTCTTTACTATAGTTTGAACTAATTTGCCAGGTACTGACATTAGACCTGCTGGTCTGTAATTGCCAGGATCACCTCTAGAACTCTTTTTAAATATTGGTGTCACGTTAGCTTTCTTCCCTATCTTACCTCCCTATGACAAGTTGTCACAGATATCCCCATGAGATTGTCACTTGACAGTGATGAAAACACTACTGAGTCAGATTACCTGCCCCCTGGGCTGTTATCGTATTCCATCTCCGTGTCATCTTTTCCAGATTAAACAAACGCAGGTTTTTTCCAGTCTTCCCTCATAGGTCATGTGTTCTAGACTGGGGTGAGCAATAATTTTAGAAGAGGGGCCACTTGATACATTTTTGAAGTGGCCCCAGAAGGGCAGGGCCTCGGGAGAAAGGGTGGGGCCAGGATACTTCCGTGCTCCCCCACCCACAGACCCTGATGGACCTGCGGGTGGGGGAGTGCATGAAGTCTTTGCTTCCATCCTCCCTAGAGAGAACTGCCAGCTGTTCTGAACAGCTGGTAGTTCCTTCTAGGCACCCGCACCACTGGCAGTGGTGGGAGACTTTACATGTTCCTCCCGGTCAATCAGGGTCTAGAGGAGGGGGAACGCGTGAAGTCTATCACTCCCTGCCCCCGCCCTGCAAGGGGCACTCGGCACTTAGAGTGAACCTCACACTGTTGAGAACAGCTGGTGGTTCTCTTTAGGGAAGATAGGAGCAAAGACTTCATGGCGGGGCAGGATGGGCGGAGACTTCGCACACGTCCTCTGCCGTGATTGGCCTGGGGGCGGGGGGAACGGAGGGTATCAACCTGGCCTGGTGGGCCGGATCCAGCCTGCACAGGCTCTCTTGCCCACCCCAGTTCTAGACCTTTAATCATTTTTGTTGCTCTTCTCAGGACTTTACCCAATTTGTCCACATTTTTCCTGAAATGTGGTGCCCAGAATTGGACACAATACTCCAGTTGAAGCCTAGTTAGTACTGAGTAGAGTTGAAGAATTACTTCTCATGCCTTGCTTACAACAATCCTGTTAACACATTCCAGAATGTTGTTTGCTTTTTTTGCAACAGTATCACACTGTTGACTCATATTTACCTTGTGGTCCACTATGACCTATAGATCCCTTTCTGCAGTACTCCTTCCTAGGTAGTCATTTCACATTTTGTATGTGTGCAACTGATTGTTCCTTTCTAAGTGGAGCACTTTGCATTTGTTTTTATTGAATTTCATCCTATTTACCTCAGACCATTTCTCCAGTTTGTCCTGACCATTTTGAATTTTAATCCTGTCTTCCAAAGCCCTTGCAACCCCTTCCAACCTTATATCATCTGCAAACTTTCAGTGTACTCTCTATGCCATTATTTAAATAATTGATGAAGGTATTGAACAGAATCAGACTGAGAACTGGTCCCTGCAGAACCCCCCTCGTTATGCCCTTCCTGCATGACTCTGAGCCATTGATATCTATTAGCTGGAAATGGCTGTCCAATTAGTTATGCACCTACCTTATTAGGGCCATCCTTAGGATTTTTGGTGCCCTACACAGAACTATTAAACCGGTGCTCCTATGCCTGACTTACTCTTGGAAAAACAAACATAAGCTTACAGTATTGGTAAACTTGCTACATGCACTTTATTAAAAACAGTTAGAACAAATTAAGCCTACTATAATGCTGATAGACTGAGGCTGCAATAAAGAAAAAGGGCTATAGAAAAATTCTGATGTACTGACAGATTGATGCAAATAATATAATATTTTAAATGTCAACATAACATTTTATTGGAAGTTACTATCTTTATTTAAAAGCAATCTTTCTGGCTTTTTGGCTGCAAAATCAATAATAATGTCATCATATGACAAAGGTGAAGTCATGTCTTGTTTGAGCACAAGAATAGCAAGACCAGTCAAGCGTTCTTGACACATTGTGGAGTGGAGATAGTTTTTAATGAGCTCTAGGTTTGAGAAACTCAGTTCTCCTGATGCTACCATACAGAAATTGTCAGTACAATATGAGTGGCAATTCACATATTAGAATATTCCAACAAGTTTGCTAGCATGAATAACCTGTACAACGTTCATCACCATCTTTGCAGGTGGCAACACTGATGACAATGTAATCAATTCCTCATGAAGTTCAAGACCATTTAAATCAGAACTGTCACTGTTCTTCAGGAGGCTTTCTAGGTTCTTGCACTTTGTCATTAGCTGCTCTTGTATAGTGGGCTTCAGAGAGGTAGCCAAGTTAATCTGTAACTAGAAAAACTTAACAAATAGTTAACAAAACAACAAATAGTCTAGCAGCACCTTTATGACTAACTAATCTATAGATGGTATCATGAGCTTTTTTGGGCACAGCCCACTTCATCTTTTGTACCCACAAAAGCACGATACCATCTACATGTTTTGTTAGTCTTTAAGGTGCTGCTAGAGTATTAATTGTTTTTGTATAGTGGGCATTAGTCTTAGTCATAGGCGTGCGCAGCACATTTCATTAGGGTGTGCACCCAAACAATTTTTTTAAATGTACTCTTTGACCCCCATTAGCCACACCCCCTGACTCCCATTAGCCAGGCCTCTGGAGGTAACACTCTCCGGGCAATACGGACACATGACCAGAAGTAAAAGGTGTCATGTGACCCCCCTCTAAGGACTTTTCCCACCATCCTCCTACCAATAGGGATTAGTTTGGCCCCCACCAAACCTCCCCTTATGTAACTATCCTGCAGTTGCATTAACCCAATGTGTGTGACATTAACTCAGGGGGTGGAGAGGCTGGGGGAAGTGTTCCCTCTAAGAGTTTCCTCCCATGAGCAGAATAAATTTTGTGTTGTGCACCAGTACTGAGTTTGTGGCTTGTTTGGATGTGCCACTGTGGCACCCAAGTTATTAATAAATATCTTATAAACCTCTCCCTTTTCCCTCTGCTGCCATGTCTCCTCCCCTTGCTCCATCAGCTTCCCTGGTGCCTGCTGCCCCCTCCCCCAACCCCTCACCTACCTCTGCTGTCCTGACTCCTGCCCTTCTCACTGCCCTCAGCCTTCCTGAGACCTGCCCCCCTCCACCAGCCCTCTCTCTCCCCCTGTGCCCACTCCTCCAGTAACCCCACTCTGATCATGTGAGCTACCCCTCCTCATCCCCTCTCCTAACACCTCCCTCTACACCCCTGCCCTGCCTCTCTCCTCTGGTGCTGGTCCCTCCCCTGCAGGTGACTGCCCTTCTGCTTCACCCCCAGAATCCCCTGGCATCTGCACCTTCCCTTACCCCTGCACCCTCCTGGTGCCTCCCTCTTCCCTCACTGCCCCTGTCCCCTTTGCCCTCTTTTTCCCTGATGCCCACCCCCTCACTACCTTCTGCCCCCAGTCCCCTCATGCCCCTGTGCCCTCACACATGACTTGCTCCATCCCCATCTTCCTCATGCCCATCCCTTCTTTCAAACCTTCTCCCAGCACCTCCCCTTCTCCCCTCTAGCCCCCAAAGCCCTTCCCCTCTCCTCTCCCAGCATCATCCTGTCCCCCCCTCTCACTGACACCTCCCCTCCTGCCCTTTTCCTCATTCTCTCCACTTGGCCCCCTGGCATTTGTCTCTCTCCTCCACCCTGTCCCTTGGTGTCTTCCCCTTTCTTCTCCTGACCTGCCCCCCACCCCTCAGCACAAGCCCCTTCCTCTCTGACCTTTTCTCCCTATTTTTTCCTCCTCCAGCAGCCACCAGCTGGTCTGTAGCAGAGTTCTAGGGTCGCCCTGAATTTCACCCTTCTGGTGCTCCCCCTACTCTGTCTTTCTTAGGTTTCTCAGCCCCCTTTTGGGCCACAAGCCCCCACCCCGCAGTCTCTGGTTCCCAAAGTTCCGGCAGTCCCCATCACTTGGTGCCTGTGCCGGGTCCAACTCGTGGGGTTGCCAGGTGTCTGGTTTTCTACCGGACAGTCTGGTTTTGGGGCCCTCTGTCTGGTAAAAAAATCCAGAAAATACCCGACACGTGCAATATCCGGTATTTCCTGGTTTTCCAGTTGGGCGCCAGACTAAAGCCTGGCGGCGACAGGGGGAACAGCTGGAAGACGGGGCGCGATCGGTGCTAGGAGCCTCTAGTTGAGTCTGACGCCTTGGGGAGGAGAAGCCCTGTCCCTGCTCCTGAGTGCATTGTGGAGCCGCAGCTGGTAGGGTTACCAGGTAGACCCCTCCTCCCCCCAAAAAAACCGGACACACTTGATCGTGGACGGGGGGGCCGGGAGGGACTGTCTGGGGGGGGGCTGGCTGGCCGGGAGGAAGAGGGGATGGGAAGCAGAGCTGGTGGGAGGTCGGGGGCCGCGGGACTGGCCAGGAGGAAGGGGAGGGCTGGGAGGAAGGAGGGGCAGGAAGCAGAGCTGGGGGGGGGGTCGAGGAACGCGGGGCTGGCCAGGAGGAAAGGGGGGAAGGGAAGCAGTTCTGGGGGGATGGGGGCCAGCCATGCTGCCCCCAACCCTCCCGCCCCCCCCCCCGGGGCCAGCCGCGCTGCTCCTGACCCGACCCCCGGGACAGCCGCACTGCACCCAATCCCCTGCCCGGGGCACCCCCCACCTCTCCTACTCTTTCCTTCCCCCCCCCCCCGCCTTCCCGCCCGGGTTTTAAACTCACCGCACTTGATGGGGTGGCGGGGTGACGTTGCTGCGTCCCTGCCGCCTCTTTCTGCGGGCTCCTAAGCCCCACCAGTTTTGACCACACAGCCGTGCATGTTCGGCAAACCCGGCGCGGCTCCCGTTCCCCAGAGCGCCGAAGTGGCGCTCCTTCTAGTGCAGGGGCTCGCGCCCCTGCACCACGGCCCTTTGAAACATTAGGGTGTGCCTGTGCACACCCGGCACACCCCGTGCGCACGCCTATGGTCTTAGTGTTAGGTACAACTCAGTCAACCTTATATTGTAAATAGATCAATGGCATTATCCAGTTAACTAATAGTAGTCATGTATTTACTTAATGAAAGTTGGACAAAACATTGTGAAAATATAAACCATTGGCTGCTCAGCCTCTGTGCTGGTAAAAACTATACTAATTCACTGAAAATCAAGAGGATCTTAGTGCGGCATATGATCACTCTATGCACTAGTAAGGAGATAAGCAACTGTAAAGTTGTTATGAGCACTCTAAGGTTATAGGAAAGCATGTTAATGTTTTTTGTTTCTCTGATGAAAACTCTCACTTCCTCCCCTGAATAAAACTTGTCACAAATAACTGTCAACTTATTTTTGGCTAAAAATTGAAATTGAATTCAGGATTGTTAGCAAGTATTTTTGTCAAACAAAGTGTTCAAATGACAATCTCACATGATTTTCATTTAAAATGTCACCAAGACTCTGGCCAAAAAAAAAAAGAAACAGAGAGAGAGAGAGAGAGAGAGAGAGAGAGAGAGAGAGGATAATTAGTGCATTTTGAACCCTGAGCAAACTGAAAAAATGTAAAGAGAAAATAATTCACAATAAAAAATAGCTCTGACCTGATGAAACTGTTCTATTGTTAACAACATATTGATGCGCAAAGCTAATCAGTGGCAACACTGTAAATTGCTTTCATGCTGGCTCACCCCCAGCCAGCTGGTCCAGCAGCTGCAGGAGAGGAGATAGGTGGAAAGCCATGGAACTCCAAAATCCACCTCTTGCAGTGCAGAGTGCAAAAAGCAGCAGCAAACCCTCTGTGCAAAGCCGTCTCCTCCCCACGTCCTCCTGTTCCTCTGTCACACCTCAGCCTCTCCATTCCTCTGTCATCTCGCAACCTCCCCATTGCCCTCCTGTTCCCATCTCCCCTTCTTGCCCCCCTCTCACTGCCTCCCACTATCCCCCTGTTCCCAACTCACTGCATGAAACAGGAGGAGCAGCTGCAGCCCTGCAAGTTCCCTGTCCCCAAGATGCTGCACTTCACCATAGGGAGTGGTATCCCCAAATGCCCTGGGGCTCCATGCAGCTACATCGTTTGCTTATTGGTAGGGACAGCCCTGCACCTTATAGTAGCTCCATTTAGGTTATATTTCCCTAATTTGTTAATGAGATGGTCATGTGAGACTGTATGAAATGCCCTGCTAAAGTCTAGATACACCACAACTACAGCTTCCCCCTTATCCACAAGGCTTGTTATCCTGTCAAAGAAAACTGTCATGTAACATGATACGAGATGCTCTGAAAGAAGGCATGTAAGTGGCATTGTGCAGTAGTCAGTCATCTGTGTAGCAGTTAACTTCCCATCTTTTTATCAATGCCATTTTGATAACACAAAAAGTTTTTTTCTGAATGGAAATAGAAGACATCTGACTTTATTTAGTACATACACACTGATTTGGCCTGGTCCTTAGCTAGTGTTAATCACTGTAGCATCAGTGAAGTCAACAGAAATACATCAGTTTATGCCAAGTGATGTAACCTCTGGCACATTAGGTTATTTATCTTCCTAAAGATAATTTGAAATATTGGAGACTGATTGGGAGATTAGATAAGAAGTACTAGCAAGACTGGTGTTTTTCGTACTTTCACCATGTTGTTTTATTTGTTTGTTTGTTTACTTATTTATTTTAATAGAGGTCCAGCAGTATTCATGGCAATATACAAGCAGATAAAAAGAAAAAATATCTTCATAATGCTACATATTTGATAAATTAACTTTATGCATTGGGAGCTCATTAATAGAGCAGATATTGCTCTTTGTTCTCATTCTCTTTCTCCTGTACTACTGTATCTCTTTGATCGTTGCCCTACAGATCATTATTAATACTGCATATCTTTACTCTGTGAATCCACTGAAAAGTCTGAGTTGATATCTGTGATTTCAAATGGCCTCTTAAGATGCTGTCTTATTCCCAACAAAGCTGTTCATACATAAACACTGGATTTGAGGGGACTGTGTGAAATTTGTGGATAATTCCATATTTAATTTGAAGGCGGAAGTGCCTCCCTGGGTCCAAGTTGGGGGTAGAATGGGTTGTGGAAACCGTTAAAGGCCAGTCTTTAATCCTGAATACTAATATATATGTCTACTTGTTATCATAAAAAAATCTGAATATGAAGGAATGGGGAAGTATTCAACATTATAAGGAATGGTCCAAAATAGTACATTAGCTGCATTGCCTTAAGAAATTATTCAGACTGATGGTGCACAGCTGTTTGTGAGTATTTATAGCCTGCCAAGGTTAAATATTAGATGCAATGTGTGACAAAGACTCAAAATTTGGGGCACAAAAATGCTTTTTTTGCAAACACCCTTTATGCTGCGAGTTGTTGGGTTTTTTGTTTTTTATTTTTATTGTAACTCTCCATAACCTCTGCTTCATGAATCTGCATTGCTGATATTAATAATTTTCAGTGATATAAGTACAGGGTTACTAAATTTGTGTTTAATTTAGGCAACTTTTCATGTAAAATGGGCAGCTCATGAAATGAAGGGCATGTGACAGGTACGTCTGTGAGATTAGGTATTACCTAACTTCCCTATGTGACTGAGAATGAGACTGAGAATGTTTGAATGAACTGAATGATGCAGCTGAAGTATTTGACCACAGTGATGAATTAAAGAGGTAATACTATAAAGGGGAACCTGGAAGAAATGTCAGAGCAGGGGGCTTAACCTAGAAATTCTGGAATAGGGGTGCTGGTGATACAGCAGCACCCCCTGGCTTGAAGTAATAATAACAAACCAATACAGTAATTCCTCATTTAACACGTGCCTGCTTAACACGTTTTCGCGATAGCATGATTTTTTTTTTTAGGGAACGTCTTTTGAATTACACGACCGTCCCTGGAATAACACTATTTCCCCAGCCGGCCCATTGCCAGTGGCTGTGCGGGGCTTCCCCCACCTCCCTGCAAAGCGGTGGAGAATTCGCCGTTTGCCGTGCTGTTCCCCGCTGATGCCCCCTCGCCAGATGCCTTGCCCTCTCTCCTCCGCCCGCGCTTGCAGTCTGGTGGCTGCGCGGGGCTTCCCCCTCCTCCCTGCAAAGCCAGCAGAGGGTTCACCACTCGCCACGCCGTTCCCCAGCGACCCCCTCCCTCCCAGATGTAGTGCGGGCCCCAGCAGACCTGTCACAGGGGCATACTCCCAACCCAATCCTCCCTCCCCTCCCCTTCCCCAGAGCCAAACACCTCCCCTCCCTGCTGTAACCCAGTCCCCTTTCTCCCCCAACCTTATGTCCCGGTCCCAACAGACACCACTGCTTGAAACTCAACCCCCACCTTTTCCATTATTTTCAATGGGAAAATTGACCCTGCATAACACGTTTTCACTTAACACGATCATTTTCTGAAACATATCTATAGTGTTAAATGAGGAATTACTGTACATGGTTTACATTTTCAGCACCCCCACTATAAAAATTGTCCGTGTAAGATGCTGTTGCCTAATACAATAAAAATTTGATGCCATTGAGGAAATATAAAAACAATTTGAATTGTCCCAGTGAAAAATAAATGTTAGACTTATTTAATAAAAGTATAAAAAATCAGCTGCCATAGCTCTTTCACTGTCAGTGTAAATCACCAACAAAATTAATGGCAATTCTGCAAAGAGTTTTCATTGGTGTGGTGTATGCAGCTGAGCTAGTGTAATTCAGAGTCCATGGCAAATTAAATTTATGCAATGAATGAAGACTCTGCCACAACATAAGCTCGTACCAATCAATCTCTCCTTGTTCAATAATATCCCCTTTTTCACAATCATATATATTAGCACAGATGCGGGTAAGCATGAAAGATTCAGTTCATTATTATCTTCTAATTAACTATGAGGTTATGAGAAGGGCTGTAAATTTAATCGACTCATCTTTTTGAGTCCATGATGCTTAACTTTGATCCAAGTACAGTCAATGGAAAAAAGTGTGAAGTAGGGAAGTTTCATGTGTGAAGTTGTTTGGGAAGATCTGTTGCAACTATTGGCCATACTGTTGGTTATTTATTTATTTATATTCTTTTAATTAGGCTGCTTATCAGCTTCGTACATGTGCATATGTGTTATTGAACTGGAAGTTGCAAGTTGTTTCACACAGTTATTTAAAGCTATATTCTTCTTGGAGTGGTTGCTCATGTCCATTCGAATCAGGTGTGCGCACCGCGTGCACCACGTCTTCCGGAGCGTTTTCCCTAGCGGTACCCGTAGTGCCGGCAAGGCGCCCCCTGGAGTGGCGCCGCCATGGCGGAGCATAAGTACCCCTGCCGGCGCTCCCCCACCTCAGTTCCTTCTTACCGCCTGTGACGGTCGTTGGAGCATGTCTCTCTGTTAGAGTAGTTAATGGTTCCCGTTTCTCTTAGTATTGTAGATAGTTGTAAATAGTTCAGTTAGTTAGATAGTTAGTACTTCTTTGTTGTTTTCTCTCCCCCTTCGGGGGTGAGGAATGCCTGGGCCGCAAGGCTTTAAGGCTTGCGCTGTATGCGCTAAGTTCATGCCCAAGGGAGACCCTCACGATAGCTGTTTAAAGTGTTTGGGTGAGGGCCACCTAGCAGATGCCTGTAAGATCTGCAGGTCATTTAAGCTGCGCACGAAGAGGGAGCGGGACTCCCGTTTGAAGCTTCTCCTCATGGAGGCGGCTTTACAACCGGCACCGACTGGAGGTTCCACGGTGCGCAGTGTGCCGGCGTTGATGCGAGACGCGAGACGCTCCATCCCGTGCGCGGACTTCGGTACCGAGGCCTCGGCACCATTCTCTCCATCAGGAGGTGCTCACGCTCCTCGAAAAGGGAGCCGTAGAGAGGGTCCCTTCACATCTGAAGGGCAAGTGTTTTTATTCCCGGTATTTTACTGTCCCAAAACCCAAGGGTGGGGTTCGTCCCATCTGAGATCTCAGGGACCTCAACAAGACGGTGGTGAAATCCAAGTTCAGAATGGTAACCCTGGCCTCTGTTACCCCAGTTTTACAGCTAGGAGACTGGTACACAACTCTCGATCTCAAGGACGCTTACTTCCATGTGGCAATAAGACGCAGCCACAGGAGTTTTCTCCGTTTTATTGTTTCCCGATGCCACTTCCAATTTACGGTTCTCCCATTTGGCCTTTCAACAGCACCCAGGGTCTTTACAAAATGCATGGCAGTCGTAGCGGCGTTCCTCCGCAAAAAAGGGGTACATGTCTTTCCATACCTAGACAACTGGCTGATTCGTGGTCGTTCCTATGAACAAGTGCAGGCCCATGTTTCCCTCACAAGGGCCCTCTTTGTAAGGCTGGGACTCATGCTAAACGAGGAAAAGTCATCGTTGACTCCCTCTCAGCACCTCGAATTCGTAGGTGCTCTCTTGGACACCAGGATGGCAAAAGCACTCCTCCCCAGAGCCAGGTTTCTGTCCATAGTGGAGCTGGTCTCCGAGTTAACCCGGTTCCCCATCACAACCGCCCGGGTCTGCTCGAGGCTGCTGGGACACATGGCGGCATGTACATATGTGGTACGCCATGCTCGAATGAGGCTCAGGCTGCTGCAGGCCTGGTTGGCAAGGGCATTCAACCAGTCCAGGGGTCTCTGGGACACAGTGCCTCCGGAGGTGATAGCCTCCTTACAATGGTGGACTCAGGAGGCTGTGGTATGCAGCGGGGTTCCATTCACTGTACCTCCTCCCTCGCTTACACTGGTCACAGATGCTTCGGACCTGGGTTGGGGAGCGCACTTGGGGTGTCACAGAAACCAGGGTTTGTGGTCTCCTGCAGAGCGGGCTCTGCACATAAATGTCCGGGAGCTCAGGACAGTCAGGAGAGCCTGCGAGACCTTCCTGTTGAAGCTGTCTCGCCGCTCTGTCCTGGTGCGCCTGGACAACACGGTGGCTGTATTTTACCTCAACAGGCAGGGGGGAGCCCAGTCGCCTCCTCTCTGCCGCGAGGCCTTGAGGCTGTGGGACCTGTGCATAGTGCACGATATAGTGTTGCAGGCAGAGTACCTACCGGGGTGCAAGAATTTGCTGGCCGATGCTCTGAGCAGATCCTTTGGAGCCCACGAATGGTCTCTCAAGGATTCGGCCCTTCGTCAGGTCTTCCACAGGTGGGGTTGTCCCCTAGTGCCGGAGTTACTGCTCCCTGTTGGGGCTGGGGGAACACTCCAGGGGAGATGCCATGACCGTGCCATGGCCGGCGGGCATCCTCTATGCATTCCCTCCGTTTCCCCTAATTCCCAGGGTTCTGACCAGGGTCAAGACCTTCAGGTCCATGGTCATCCTGATAGCCCCTTGGTGGCCCAGGCAGTTCTGGTTCCCTATCCTGGTGGATATGCTCACCAAGGAGCCTATAACTCTCCCGCCGGTTCGGGATCTCCTGACCCAACCTTGGGACAGGGGCCTCGTGGTTCACCCGAATCTCAGCTCTCTCCACCTGACGGCCTGGTTTATCCGTGGCTGACCCAACCAGAAAGGGAATGTTCCCAGGAGGTACAGATGGTGCTCCTAGGTAGCAGGAAGCCATCCACAGGCGGTCATACGCAGCCAAGTGGCGGCGGTTCTCGTCTTGGGCGTCCAGAAGAGGAGTGCACCCGTCCTGTGCACCTGTCCCGTCCATTCTGGACTACCTCTTCGAACTTGGGTCCGGTGGGCTCTCTACCTCCTCTATCAAAGTCCATGTGGCATCACTCTCTGCCTTCCATGTTGGATCGGCAGGAGTCTCTCTGTTCTCTGACCCTGTGGTGAAGACGTTCCTTAAGGGTTTGGACAAGTTGTACCCCTCGGTTAGACCCCCTCTCCCCGCTTGGGACCTTAACCTCGTGTTGTCTAGACTTGTGTGTCCCCCCCTTTGAGCCGCTGGCCACGTGCTCCTTGAAGCACCTCTCTTTGAAGGTTGCGTTCCTTGTAGCCATTACGTCGGCTCGCAGAGTCTCCGAGTTGAGGGCACTAACTGTAAACCCGCCCTACCTAGTGTTCTCAGAGAATAATGTGAGGCTCCGTCCTCACCTGGCCTTTCTCCCTAAGGTGGTGTCACCGTTCCACCTGTCCCAAGAAATTTACCTCCCGGTTTTCTTTCCAAAGCCCCATGCCTCACCTAAAGAGCGAGTGCTCCATTCCCTAGATGCTAGACATGCGCTAGCTTTTTACATTGATAGGATTAAACCCTTTTGCAAATCCATGCAACTATTTATTGCTTTTGCTGACGGAATGAAAGGGCTCCCCATATCGACCCAGAGGTTGTCCAATTGGGTCGCGGGGTGTATCAGGGAGTGTTATGCCCTGGCCGGGAAGGTCCCGCCCCGGGTTACAGCACATTCCACCAGGGCGCAGGCATCCTCTGTAGCTTTTGGGGTGCAGGTTCCAATCACTGAAATGTTGTGCAAGGCAGCCACATGGTCGTCGGTCCATACCTTTACAGCGCACTATGCGCTGACACAGCAGGCCAGGGAGGACGCAGGACTGGTCTCTGTGGTCCTCAGCTCTGTATTGTAAATATGTTTGTTTTTATCTGTACCACATTGTACTTTTTCCACAATTCTCTGTAGAAATACGTTTGGGTTGTTCAACTTTCGTGGACTTCTCTTTCTGGGTGCTCCGACCCCTCCTTTATGAAGTGGGGTTGGCTTGGAAGTCACCTGATTCGAATGGACATGAGCAACCACTCGAAGAAGAAAAGAACGGTTACTTACCTGTAACTGTTGTTCTTCGAGATGTGTTGCTCATGTCCATTCGATTCCCCCCCTACCTCCCCTTCGTCAGAGCGTCCAGCAAGAAGGAACTGAGGTGGGGGAGCGCCAGGGGTACTTACGCTCCGCCATGGCGGCGCCACTCCAGGGGGCGCCCTGCCGGCGCTACGGGTACCGCTAGGGAAAATGCTCCGGAAGACGCAGTGCTTGCAGTGCGCACACCTGATTCGAATGGACATGAGCAACACATCTCAAAGAACAATAGTTACAGGTAAGTAACCGTTCTTTTATTTTACCCAGCTTGAAATCACCCTTGAGACTGACTGAACAGAATGTTCACCCAGCATTTTTTGCATGAATTAATATAATCTAGTTTTAGTGAGAACTGGAGATTTTGTTCATCAAATGAGATAATAAAATGAGAGTTGGAAACTTTCTTTCAAACCTGATTAATGTGAGACTGTGGAGTGAAGGGTAGAAGGCTGAAGCATCTTCTGTATTATGGCAGTTAAGTCATGTATTGAAATAATTTTTCAACATGGAACACACTGCTATGGCACAACTTCTCTTATAGCTCATTGCAGTTGTGTGCTGAATTTCCCATTTTGAGAACTGGCACAACTCTGTTATCATTCTTGTTCTCAGAGTGGAACTGTGCCACAAAGTGGTTTGAATGCTTTAGTGAAGAATTAACAGATATTATGCAGATCATGACTTTGCAATCGGTGAATCCCTAAACAAATTGTGTCAGCTAATCATCATTAAACCTAGTTTTGTTCAAGCTCCCATATGCATATTTATTAAAGTCTCTTACAATGGCAGAAGAATGCAAAATGAAGTTGATGTTTGATTAAGTGATATGAAAGAAATTTAGGGAGCTATTGTCAGCCAATCACGTGCCTGTTAGTCTTATACGTTTGTAAAAGAGCTAAATACAAGTAATAATATGAGTGCACTATGGGAGAGTGTCTGGTAGATGCCTAGTCTTTGTGTCTCCTCGCTAAGGTAAGTATCTCTGCATTCTGAACTGTGTGGTGAAAAAGAGCTAATGGCCTTTCTCTTATTCCAGACTACTGGGTTTTGCTGCAGTCATTGAAAGCAACATCCAGTGCCATCGCCATGACAATGTACTTTTACTTGTTTATAGCTCAGGCAGGTGCATCTAATCATTTGTGTTCCTAATGTTTATTCCAAATACAGCGTAGAAATCAGCATATGCATTCACACACACACACACACACACACACGTGCGCATTCTGCAGTTGGTGTCATAGTTACCAGTTTTATTGGTGCTTGTGCCAGCCTAGTGGCCAATTAGGTTATGGCAAGAGGAAGTAGCTGGGTTCTGTCAGCTGTGGTCTAATGCTCTGAAGTTGTCTTCACAGGACTAACCCAAAGCCTTATGGCTACACACCCCACCTTTATGGTTGTTAAGTCCCAACTTTAGACTGTGGGTTTTGCAGTGTCATGCAGGAGTCATCTAATTGTTTTACCTCAAAGCTGCTTTCATTGTCATGTTCCATCGGTACTCTGATGAGTATCCTGGGAGTGACTGGAGGTGGTTCATCTCATTTACAGACCTCATTCACAGGTGGATGCCTTTGCTTTAGAGTAGTCAATTCTGCCCCTCTTTGGCCATGCTGAATTTGATTGACGCCTGAGTTTGCACCTCCTTGTTAACCATTCTGACCATCTGGTACTGGCCTCTTCTGTCTCTTGTCTTTACACATTCCTCATTTACACAAAGAATAGTTCATTTCAGAAAAAGCAATTTCTCTTACAAAGGAACAGGCAGGATTTCTTACAGACTTACAAAGTTAAAAAAAATTAAACAATTTCTTACTAACGTATAATACCTAATACAAAATATATTTTAATACCTAACCGTGGCCATAAAACAAAGCTTATGAAACAGAGTCTATATAACTATATAAAACAAAGCTATAAAATAAAGCTTATATAACTACTGTTAGGTATCAGGACCTATACTATGTCTGCAAAAACATTCTGCAAATCCTATCCTGTATTCCTAGTTTTCACTTGTTTTTGTTTTGTCTGCAAACACACAGAAAATAACAGGATCTCTTCTCTCATTATTGCTTGCTGACCCTGAGGAACAACTCTCATTTTGGCCAGCTGAGGAATGTATGCAGAGTCTGTGTTGATGCTAACGCATCTGGCATGTACTATCTGGTGATACAACACATGTATGTTAAGCAAAAGTGGAGTAATTTTTTTTTCTTTCGTTATCCTATCTCTGGGAGTATTTTGTTCCCTGTTATCTGATCATTTGCTACTGGTTCACTTGCCACACTGGAGAGCTGTGGATTTTGGAGAGGGACTGGGAATGGTTTTAGTCCATCAACAGAGCACGCAGTTGGTCTTCACCATGATTTGGCACTTACAACTGAAAATAAAGATTTTATAGTACTGCACAGCAGTACTCTTTCACTTCCCTTTAGTGACATCTGTGGTGCTCTGGCTGTGGATATCACAGTCTTTTAAAACGTCAGCTGTAAATCCAAGCAAAATAAAACAGGCATAGTTGTGTAAGTGCTGGATTGAAAGTAGCACTTATAACAAGGAAGGATTTGTGGATAATCCTTGGGAAGAAAGCATCATTGGAAGCACTTCATAATAGATAAGGTCTTGGTATGTAATGATAGGAACATAGCATATATATACTGTATATCCCTAACTGAGATTACTTCACTATAGGAGTATATAACAATGGCTATACTAGGTCAAACCAAAGGTCCATCTATCCCTGTATCATGACAGTGGTCAGTGTCAGGCAGTTCAGACCGAATGATCAGAATAGGGCAATTTTGAGTAATACATCCCCTGTTGCCCATTTTGTTTCAGTCAGAGGCTAGGAGCACCCAAAGCATGGGGTTGTGTCTTAACAAGCTTGGCCAATATCTATTGATGGATCTCTCCTCCATCAATATAGCTAATTCCTTTTGTAGCCCAGTTATACTTTTGGCCTATTCAACATAGTCTGGCAGTCAGTTCCACAGGTTCACTGTGCATTATGTGAAGAAATACTTCCTTATGTTTTTTAATCCTGCTGGATTAAAAAAATTATTATTAAATTATTATTAATTTCACTGGGTATCTCCCTTTCTTTTCTGAATAAAGCATCTTAAAGTATCCTGATACACTGAAGATGCTATAGTCTGATTCTGCATAATTTCAGTATGTGGAACTTCCATTGATTTCAATACAACATTCCATTTTAAGCCATAAAAGTGAAATGTTGCTTAAGAGCCAATGTATTATCAGTTTAATTTCTCATATATTCCCAATCTAGAACCTAGAGCTTTAATTATTAAAATAATTTAATGGGTGATTAAGTGATTTTCTTCTCCATATTTCCTTATTCTGTTTTAATTGAGTCTTGTGGGGGGGAGGGAAAACCCCATTATTCATTGCTCAATAAATAATAATTTAAATGATAATTGCCAGAAGACGTTAAAGTGCAGGGTGATTTAAAAAATAACCTGTCACTTTGCTTTACTCTTATAATTACTTTATTATCTATTCTCCTTGTAAAAATATTGCAAATACTTTGATAAATACCTTGGTGCCATAAATACTGTTTTTAATAACTTCCATTGTTGCAAAGAAAGTAGGCCTGTGCAATATAAAATCACAAATGTCATACATATTTTTTGCTTCACAAATCAGGCCTACTAAATTTACACTGAAAATTAAATAAACACTGTTTGCGAAAATAGAAGAATGTAATGTTTTTAACTATGCAAGGTAAGACAATGATATGGATAATTAAATCTCATGCTTTGAAGGATAAGCAGATCTCTTGAGGAGGGTAAGGAATTCATTTTCCCCCAGGAACACAATATTACATAATTGGTTACTGCTTTATGCAGGCTTTTTATATGTCTTTGAAACTTCCAGGTACTGCCCATTTTCAAAAATCAGAGTATAAAACAGAAAGGTCTATTTCACCCTAATAGCTATTAAAATGAAACAATACAATATTTTCATACAAATTAGGTCTGATTCCTCTTATTCTGAATTTACATTGGAGAACCTCATTGACTTGAGGTCCACAGTCTCTAAAATACAGAATATTTCATCAAGTTATTCTGTTTGCCCTTTAAAATGTTTATTTGGAATAGTTTTTAAAACAAGTAACAGTATAAAGTTTCAGTTTCTTCTTATAGATGCATCAGTGAAGACAGTAATACAAATCAAATGTTAAACTGCCAAACACGGTTGATGTAAGATATGTATGTCATTGATATTCTTGTGGTGTAACACATTCTGATGTCATGAGTTACTGTGCATGGGGAAAAATATGACTGAAGGAAAAGCTAAAAAATCTCATCTCCGTATAGTGATATTTCAAAAAAGTATCATCTAATTTATAGAAACTGAAGAGGGATTCTTGGTTTCATTACAGCAGCTATGATTGGCAGAAAAATTACCACTCATTCTTTACAGTAGATTGCCACTCTTCATTTGTGATTTGATAGGTAAAGGTAGTTTATTTTAAAAGAAGGAAATCATTGTATTCTGATTTAAAGCTTCTTTGAAGGTTGACTCTCATAAATGTTTTTAAACCAAATACATTAACTTGCTAGTATATTAATGTTTATATAGCACAGCGTGAATAGAAATTTTCTGCAATATAAATCCAAATCTAACAAAATACTGAAGCACATGTCTCAATCTTAAGCTTCATTGAAACATTTTTTTCAATAAAGTTAAGCACATGCTTTAGAGCTTTGTTGGAGGAGGCTCTAAGTCTTTAACATGAAGCAGGAAACGAACTGAAGAGTTGTGTAGCAGATGGTACAGTTCTATCATAATCCATATCAAGAGATGGCTAGGTGCCTCACAATTACTAGTTTAAGAGGTGCTGGCAACTTGTTCCCTCAAGGTGGTATTGGCTATTTTAATTGCAATGGACCTAATGTAGCTTCATTCATTTTTTGGCAGTCAGCTGAATCATGGATCAAAATTGTAGGTCTTAATCCAAAACTCTCAAAGACACTTTATATCCTCAGTGGGCAACACTGGCTAAAACTCAATGAGAGATGCTGTTTGATCACTGGGCGAAATACGAAGGCACAGATGGGAAGTGTGTGATAATTACAGGTGTAAGCAACCATACGTCTTATCACAAGGTGGTGCATGATGTGAGTGCCCACGTCTTTGGAAGCATGTGTGCGCTAGTAAATAACCCCAGTAACTGATGGAATGTGCATCATGACATACATATGGTTTAAGGAAAAAGGGGGACAGTTTATGCAAATGGCAGTGAATTGTAAGCGGCCATCCATGGCAACTGCAAAGTGAAAATTTGTAGATGTGAGTACATTGTTCCTATAGAAAGATACAGTTAAAAAAAAACACATAATGGAGTGTATTTAGCCACCACAATGACTGGCACTCTACACTATAGCAGCAGAAATTCTCTTGCACTAGCCTTACCTCACTTCGGTATCCAGTTACGTGCAGCTGTGTTGGCCACTGGGCATATTGCCAGGTGTTGGCCTTTTGTGTATATATTATTGAGTGTGTATATTTCTGTAAAATATGACAAATGTGGTCAGTAATCATGAATAGATCTCACACAATGCAAGTCTTTGGGATACATAGGAGTTCTGAGATGCCGTGATCATTATGGACACTTGAATAGTTTATTAGAGGTACAGTACATCATTTCAGTCACTGACCTGTTGTTTTTATAAAAATAAAATTTAAAAAGGTCCCTTCCCAATATGTTTTTAGGACAGAATAACCTGCCATAACAACAGAGTTTTAGTTTTCATCCAAGTCAGTTTGTCCTTATACATGTTAGAAAGCTGGGCATTTTAGGATCTTACTATTGAGCTGATTACCTCACAGTCTGTATATGAAGCTGCTTTGTCTGATCAGAGCTCTTATTGAGCTCAGTAAGAGTATGCCAAATGGTGCTGGATCATGCTGATTGAGAACAATGCAGCTGAACTTCTGATTGTACTGAAATGCAATGTGAAACTTTTATTCATGACTTGACATTAATAAAACCAAACTCAGTTCATAACACTAGAGTGATATTGGGAAGACTTTTCTAGTGTGGAAATTAGATAAAATGTTCTAAGTTCAGTTGTCCCCCTAAGAAACTTAATTGGAAAATTCTTCTACTAAATTGAGACTATACTTAGTTAGTCTACAGACGAGAAGAGTGAGGGGGGATTTGATAGCAGCCTTTAACTACCAGAAAGGGCGGGGTTCCAAAGAGGATGGAGAGAGGCTGTTCTCAATAGTGACAGATGACAGAATGAAGAGCAATGGTCTCAAGTTGCAGTGGGAGAGGTCTACGTTGGATATTAGGAAAAGCTATTTTACTAGGAGGGTGGTGAAGCCCTGGAATGGGTTATCTAGGAAGGTGATGGAAGATCCATCCCTAGATGTTTTTAAGTTGTGGCTTGACAAAGCCCTGGCTGGGATGATCTTTCTTTCCAAGTGCAAACAGATGAACATCATACCTAAGGGACTGAGGGTGAAAAACCCACTGCAATCTACATATCCCACAGACTACAGCCAGAGATTATGCTACACTCTCGCAAAGAAACTCAGGAACCACCTTATTAGCATTCTTTACAACAAACAGAAGAAAATCCAGGAGGAGCTCTCAACATTAGAAACCATCATAAAAAGCCAAGCTTCCACACATGCTTCATCTCTTCCAGACTTTACTAATATTCCACAAACCACCTACAAGGACCACTTTATCTCCCTTCAGAAGAAAAAGGACTCCTACGTGCCTCAGGATCTCTCATTCCCGATACTTTCAACTCACCTAGCTGAAAATGTCAGCAAACAAAATCAAATAGCAAAACCTCGGTCATGAAGAACACAATGTTACACTCAGCCTCAAAAACAATTCTAACATCATAATCATAGAGTCTGACAAAGGGGGCGCTCTAGTCATCATGAACAGAACAGATTATGAACAGGAGGTGACCAGACAACTCACCAACACCAGATTCTACAAGCCTCTGACCTGTGAGCCCACTAAAGAATACCAAAAAACCCCTGAAACAACTGCTCATGAAGCTCCCTTATGCTGCTCAGGAGCAATTTTACACTAATTACACTCTCCCTAATCCCCGACCAAGAGTTTTCTATCTACTACCCAAGATACACAAACCTTGAAATCCCAGATGCTCCATCATCTCAAGCATTGGCACACTTACTTACAACAGGATTATCTAGCTATATTGACCCTCTCCTCAGACCCTATGCTACCAGCACTCCTAGCTATCTTTGAGACACCACCGACTTCCTGAGGAAACTACAAAACATCAGTATTCCTGAAAATACCATCCTGACCACCATGGACATAGAAGCTCTTTACACCAACATTCCACATGAAGGTGGATTACAGGCTATCAGGAACACCATCCCCAATGACAGCACTGCACACCTGGTTACAGAGCTCTGTGACTTTGTCCTCACCCACAACTACTTCCGATTCGGAGACAATCTGTATCTTCAAGTCAGCGGCACAGCCATGGGCACGCGCATGGCACCACAATATGCCAGCATCTTTATGGCTGACCTTGAACGTTTCCTCAGCTCTAGCCCCCTAGCATCCTTACTCTACTTATGCTACATTGATGACAGCTTCATCATATGGACCCGCGGGAAAGAGACCCTTGAAGAACTTCCAGCCCTCAGCCTGGACCAGCCCACACAAGAAATCCACTTCCTGGACAATACAGTACAATTAAATAATGGAAAAATTTCCACCACCCTATACCGGAAACCCACCGACCGCTACACTTACCTTCATGCCTCCAGCTTCCATCCCAGACACATTTCTCAATCCATTGTATACAGCCAAGCCCTGAAATACAACTGGATTTGCTCCAATCTCACAGACAGAGACAAACATTTTTAAGAGGTTTTTAAGTCTCGGTTTGACAAAGCTCTGGCTCGGATGATTTAGTTGGGATTGGTCCTGCCTTGGGCGGGGGGCTGGACTTGATGACCTCCTGAGGTCTCTTCCAGCTCTATGATTCTATGATTAAACATCTACGGGATTATATAGAGCATTCTTAAAACTGAAATACCCACCCGGAGAAGTGAAAAAACAGATTGACAGAGCCAAAAGTGTACCCAGACATGAACTACAGTAATTCCTCATTTAACACTATAGATATGTTTCAGAAAATCATCGTGTTAAGTGAAAACATGTTATGCGGGGTCAATTTTCCCATTGAAAATAATGGAAAAGGTGGGGGTTGCGTTTCAAGCAGTGGTGTCTGTTGGGACCGGGACATAAGGATGGGGGAGAAAGGGGACTGGGTTACAGCAGGGAGGGGAAGTGTTTGGCTCTGGGGAGGGGAAGGGAAGGGAAGGGGAGAAGAGGGGAGGGGGATTGGGTTGGGAGTATGCCCCTGTGACGGGTCTGCCGGGACCCGCATTGCGTCCGGCGAGGGGGGGTCGCTAGGGAATGGCACGGTGAGCCGCGAACCCTCCGCTGCTTTGCAGGGAGGCAGGGGAAGCCCTGCACAGCTGCCGGCAACGGGCTGGCTGGGGAAATCGTGTTATTCTGGGGACAGTCATGTAATTCAAAAAGCACGATTTTTTTTTAGGGGATGTTATCGCAAAAACGTGTTAAGCGGGCACGTGTTAAATGAGGAATTACTGTACTTCAAGACAAGCCCAAAAGAGAAAACAGAATTCCACTTGTGATCACCCAGTCCACAACTTAAGCCCCTCCAACCTATTATCAACAATCTACAACCTATCCTGGAAAATTATCCTTCACTCTTGGAGACGTTGGGGAAAGACCAATCCTCACCTACAGACAAGCCCCCTAACCTCAAACAAATTCTTTCCAGTAACCATGCAACACACCTCCATCATAATCATCCAGGAACCCACCCCTGCAATCAGCCCTGGTGCCAGCTCTGCTCACACATCTATACTAGTGATTTCATCACTGGACCCAACCACATTAGCCACCAAATCAGAGGCTCATTTAACTGCACATCGACTAATGAGATCTATGCCAACAATGCCTCTCTGCCATGTATATCGGCCAAACTGGACAGTCTCTACGGGAGAGAATTAATGGACACAAATCAGATATCCAAAAAGGCAATACACAGAAACCTGCTGGAGAACACTGTAATCTTCCTGGACACTCATTAATGGATCTCCAAGTCACCATGTTGTTTCAGGCCAATTCCATAAGCCAAATACACAGGGAAGGATTGAAACTTAACTTCATGTATAAGTTTAATTCTTATGCAAATGGTATGAACAGGACATAGGCTAGTTCACACACTGCCTTCCACATCCTAATGACTTAACCAACCAAACAAACAATGGAGGTGCTAATTGTTCTTATTATCCTGTTGTAATTACTTGAACCATCTACTCACAGTCTGTGTCTCTCTTTTTCCCCCTCCTTTTTCTCTATTTTTTTTCCTGCTCCCCTCCCCCCTTATTTATTCTTGGATCTGGACTTCTAATACTCCAGTCGTTTGAAGAAGTGAGTTGCACCCACGAAAGCTCATGATACCACTTCCATGTTTTGTTAGTCTTTAAAGTGCTACAAGACTATCTGTTGTTTTTTAAGTTTTTGGGATGATTTAGTTAGGGTTGGTCCTGCATTGGGCAGGGGTTGGACTCGATGGCCTCCTGAGGTCTCGTCCAACCCTATATTCTATGTGTGCATAAATGATTATTCTCTCCTCTTTCCCCTTCAAGTTTTGGGTCCTGATTCAGCAAAGCACTTAAGCTCTGTGACTTCCATGAGACTACTCTCAATTTTAACATTAAGGAGTTGCTAAAATGCTTTGCTGAATCAGGGCCCTTGTTTCTTTTTCAAATCTACAACACCCAATTTTAGTGGTAGAAAACATCTTATTTATTCCCCCAGTCCATATGCTATAAACAGCATTGCTGTTTTGGAAACTATGATGACTTGCAAAAAGTGGAAGTAATAGGAAAAGAAAGAATAAATGGCAAGCTGAGGGGTTTTACTCAAGGTTGCTTAGACTATAAATATGATTAGTGGTTTTACTTTCTATATTTGTTAAAACAACATTGAAGACAAACATAGTTATTTTGAAACTGTCAGAATGTTCCTGTCTTATGTTTCATGCCTTATCCATGAGGTAAAGATGCTTATAAATGCAATTATCTACTGAAAATAGTTGACCTCATGTTCATGTATCTTAAGCTATTTTGCAGATTTTTTCAGTTCTCATAGAGTGCATTGTAGGTTGTATAATGATTTGTTAACTTTTCACTTTTTGGCTCTTGTCTGGCTATAAAACCACAGTCCCGTTAATTACAAAGAATTTGTGTCTGTGTTTTCCTTACTTTGCCTTGTGGGGAAAAAAATTAAATCTAAGGGAGGTGAGTTTGTTGGGGATCTTTATTTTTTCTGTCATATAAAATGTTAGTGAGCTGTGGCAATTTATAAAGTATTTCAGCATGTTCTGTGATGTTTAACCTGAACTTTACATCATTTGTTATGGTGACACCTGCTACCATTGGAATAGTTAAGGGTATGCTAGTATATATAAGTTGGCTATAAAAATGTCATTCTCTGCCAAAATTTGGCATACAAAAACTTTTGACCAGGAGCAAATTATTATTTAAAATGATGGTGGGGGAGAAATTGATCATTTATAATGAATTGCAGTGCAATACAAATAAAGTAATTTTACTGTTGTATATGCTTCATTATGCTTCTGGTAAACTCAAAAGTATCAGCTGGGTTAAGTGAACAAGTGGATTTCTCTGCTAGCCTCTCACAGCTGTAATCTGAGTTTAAATTCTTATTTCAGTCCCAACTGAAAATGCATCTGATGTCAGATTCCCTGTGATCATTCAGCCACATTACAAAACCCCATCTTGCAGCTTTATAGCCTTTAGCATGGTCATTTTCAAGTGAGGAGCTAGCTCTAATATTGCCATTTGCAGTGGATGGCACTGCTCTATTATGTGTGGGGGAAGTAGGAATTGATTAGTAGATGTGTATGAGAAGTTGATATGGGCATATTCTACTATATATCTGTTAGTCCTTCACATTCATGAGTTCCAAGTTCACACAAGTGAGAAAAAAGCCAGATCTTTGTCCTCAGTACCTTAATAACATAGCCAGAATATTTGGTCTATTATCTTTAGTTGACTGCACTTATCTCCTAAGGATTGCACTAGTATACCTAAAATAAAAACTACCTGGCCCCTAGTTTTTTTTAAAAAAGTTGGTATTGAAGTGAGTAAATAGCTAATCTTGGCCCTTTTAAAAACAAATCGATAGAATTGCTCACACGGGTAAAGGCTAGAAAAAACAAGAGTTAGAAACCACAGATGATCCCACAGATCTTTTGATGAGGTGCACATGCTCCCATCACACTGTCTGTCTTGAGGGGTTTGGAGACTTCTTAGATGAAAACTTGTAGGTTCTCTCTCTTATCTTCCCTTAATCCTCCTTTGGGCTGCTTCTCACTGAAGTAGTACCAGTCTTTTGTCTTCAGGACATCTGCTACATCTTCATTTTGCCATCTCCTAAAGATGTACAAAGTAATCTGAGCAGGGTCTCTTTGAAAGCTAAAGATGAATTCAGTTACCACTTTCATCCTTAGCATTATTGACAGGAGCAGGCATCATTTTGATTTTTTGTTTTGCTTTCTTTTTAAATATCAAGATGGGCTAGTTACTCTGACTTTCAACTTCTTTTTTAAGTTATGTCAGTGACAAGAACTGCAATTTAATTTGACTTTAACATCCTAAAGTCTCTGGATGAATTTCAGCCATTCTGACTATGAGTAGGTAGAGTTAAAAACTGATGGGTTTTTTTTCCCTTTTTCACCACAGAACACTTGGGCAGAAATTTTAAAAAAAAATCTAGGAGATTTAGGAGCAGAAGTTTCAGTGACAGTCAGTGGGATATGTTTCTCTTAGTCTCTTAGGTGCGTTTGAAAATCTCATTAGTATTTAAGATCAATATTTCATAGGTCCTACAGATTATATTCTAAGTGTGTGCATTTGCTTGCTTTTACGCATATAAATGGCCTCCTTTGCCTGTTATGCTTATTGAAATGTCTGTGCTCACAAATGCAGGTTTTGTGACTTTGGATATCCCACATTAAACTTAGAAAAATTGACCTTTCAGAGCCTGATTTTTAAAACCCATCTCTTTCTTTTTTTTGTGCCTATAATTTGCAGCCTTATGAGAATGCATGGGTGTAAGTATGTCATTCAGATTCCAACTATTTGATACCCAGTGTCATTTTAGGAGCTCTTAAAGAAATGCAAGTTGAGACCACTTTCTCAGTCAAGCCCCACATTATTTTAATTGTACCTTACCCTATTAATATATCTTTTTATAAGAGAGCTATTAATAGATATGGTGTCAGAAAAAATTGCAGAATTAGTCAAAAACAGTAAGCTACACATTCTAAATGTGCTGATACTTCATGGTAACATACAGTAAATGTACAGCACAGTATGTGGTTCCTTGGTACAATAGTGTTAGACAATATGTACCTTTTCTGCATATACATAAGGTCCCTTGGCAAGTACTAACAAATGACAATTCTCCTTTTGGCAGATTTCAGCTGCTTTTACTACTACACCACAAGATGATGTAATCTACAGAAGCCAAACAGTGGCTAACTGTTTTTCAGGGGCTTCCAAACTTTTGCAATGCCTGTCATTAGCTGATCACTGGCATTTGTCCCATCAGCAACTGGCTTTTGACAGCTTGCTCTTGTATCCTATGTAGCCTCTTCTTTTTAAATGAACAAAGAATAATTTGCGAGCATTGCTGTTGAGGAGCAACACATTTATTCCTTTGCAGACTTAAGATAATGCTGCCTCTACTTCTGTTTCTTTCAACAGGATAAGCTCCGTGAAGTTGATTTTTTTTCTATATGTCAGCTGGGTATTTTGGCATCTAGTGATGCAACTGCTTTTGGAATCTTTTTAGCCTTTCCTCCTTCACAAGGAGAGCACCAAAAAGAGATCTGCTCACCAGCTAATTTTTATTACATCTCCATCATAATTATCAATTTAAGGTGATGGCACATTGAAAACATATAGGTGCTTTGTTTGCCTGTTCATTTGGAATTACTCTGACCTTGTCTCTAAAAATCTGTCAGTGTTGTGCATTTCATTCTTCATGATTTGAGGTGGAAATAAAAGCAAGCGGCTTCTTCAGATCTTATTCTGGTTTCACAAAATAAAATCAATACAAATGTTTGTGTCTCTTGCATATATTACTGCTTTGTTGCAGTGGCTAAGAGATTATTAGAAAATGTGCCCTGGATATAATAATCTTCTGTAGTGTCTAGTTTATAGAAATCCAGTACAGATAAACTGTGATGATGGCTTATCCTATGTGTCATTATATTTGGCTATGAATTATGGTTTTGCTGAGAACGGTCTATGTTTTTGTTTGGCTACCCAGAAGAATGTAGCTATTTTCAAAGCCAGATTCTAGTATCTATGTTCTGCCTATAAACAAATGCTGAAGTCGTTATTTGACAAAATGCCTGAGTTTAATGCCATGTTAGACTCTATATTAACACACAACAGTTATGTCAATAAAAGGGAGGGTGTTTTCTCTCTGTGACCTAGTTTTTGTCAATTACTAAAGTGATTTATGTTAAAGATCGTTAGAAAAGCTGCAGATACAGGTGCTGTATACACACAGTGGAGTGCATTCCCTTGTACACACACTGGGAGATGAGAAGGGCTGGACTGGAGATAAAAGAGAGCGTTGGACCCTTCTCGTGCCCATTCCTCTCTCCTTACTACTCCATCGGTCTCGTCCTGCTCTCACTTGCTTTCTTTCCTTCTTACCTCCCATTGTGCCGGGAACAGACCTTCCTGTTTACCAAGGGGTCTGATCCAGCAAGATGTACAGCACTCACAGCTTCCGTTACACTCAATGTGATTTAAGGGCTTTCATAAACTCATAGGATGAAGCAACAAGTTTGCTCTCCTCCTTCCAGAGCTGTTTGTAAAACACACATCTGTTGGGGGTGCTTTTTTTATCTTACTCCAAACTGTTGCATTTTGACATGTCTCTCCAAGGCCCAGCAATAGGGTACAAGCCAACTGATCCCTGCATATCTCCACTGAAATCAGTGGGGTTCAAGGTCCTTCCTACATGTATATAGTTGCATGGTTAGGGCTTTAGGCTGAGAGTCCTTGGGGGCTAAGAATATGTCTTAACACTGTGTCATGTAAATAGACAGTACTTTATAAATTATATTAATTATCAAAATACAACAACACTTTCTCCTCACAATAATTCAGTAACTAGCAGCCACAGTGGCTTTGGTTGCTATTTATATAGAGTCTAGACATTTTATATGACTTTCGAGCCTTGTTTTGCATTTTTATAAGGTATGCAAACACACCCCTTTTTGATCCTATGGCAACATGACACATGCATTGGCTCCATGATGGTCTGCCTAAATAATGTCCAAAATAAGCAGTCTGCTGGCTGAGTTCACCTGAATGTGTTGCAATGCAGTTTTGAAAACATGACGTAGACATATTGACTGCTAGCCATAGAAAAAATGGAAATTTATAAATTGCAATGTGCACGTTATTCAGTATTTAGACACAATGAGACTGATGCTACATATTGCAACATTCTGCAAAAGGGACAGATACATGGATTTTCAAAATTTTACAAGATTTGCTTTCACAAGCTCTAGATGAATAATAAATATTACCATTTGTTCCCTGGGCTTGGAGGCTTGAGATGGACCCTGTACCACAAAAAAGGAGGCAATGTGCAAGACTATTCTGTACCATGCTACTGCTCTGAAGTGTTGCAATAAGAACTGACAACTTAAAACATGACTGGACAGCTAGATTTTCTCTGCACTGTCCAGCCTAGTTTGGTTTGTTGAAGGAAATATAGGTGGAAAGAGATGACCCATTGCCCATATGCCTGATTTGGAAGAAAGGCTTACAGAAAAACTAAAAAAAATTAAAACCAAAATTGCTTGTTGAAAGCTGGCAAAGTCCAAAAGATTTAGCCAGAATGCCTATTATGCAAGGAGCTGAATGCTCCGGTCCTGACCCAGCAAAATACATGCTTATCTTTAAGCATCTGAATAATACTATTGATTTCAGTGATTACTTTGTGTGCTTAAAGGACACTATGGCTGCGTCTCTGAAGGCTGAGTAGGCTAGTAGCAAGGTAGAGTAGGCAGGCAGAAAAGAGGGGGGCTGGCCCTTCGTCCCCCTGTGTTCCTGGCCCAAGAACTCTGAGCCACTCCCTGTTTTAGACCTTTAATTTGAGGTGCGGCCCCAAGAGTCCAGATTCCCCTTAGTTAGGGTTTCCCAATAGGTTCCTCCCCTTTTTCCCAGAGGGGTGGGGCTTACTTGCTCCTATGTCTGCTGGGCAGGCAGGCCCTGGTTCATCCCTCAGTCTGCTGGACCAAGCTCCTGCCTCCTCGTTACTCAGTCCCATATTGAGCCACTCTCCTTCCTTTTCTCCACACCCTCTTCCCCCCGCCCCTCCCGCCTCCAGGTCTGGCATTGGCTGCAGGGTGGGGCTAGCTAGGTCCAGAGGTTTTCTTTTAACCTCTGGCATGCCAGACCCTCCTTTCTCTGCTCCCTTACAGATACTCTTAAGCACCTCGCCAGAACAGAGCCAAAGAGACTGAGCCCTATGAACCTGACTGATACTGGTTTTAATTTACTATTTATTTCGGGCTGTTTTTCTCGATGTGTGTTGAGGGCTTTCAAAAACTCATAGGATGAATTCACAAGTTTGCTCTCCTCTTTCCATATCTGTCCATAAAACACACATCGATTAGGGGGCCTTTTTTATCCTACCCTCAGCTGTTGCCTTGTCTATTTCTCCATGTCTTTCAGGCATGCATGTTCTTGGTTCTCATACATGAAGACCTGATCCTGTTAGATAGTGAGTGACAGCAGCTCTCTTTCATGAAAGCTGATACCACTCTGAACCTTTCAGAATAGAGTATTGAGTGTGAAATTTCCTTATGTACTTTTCAGTTTCAAGGTAATTAGTTATCGTGAGTGTCTTTGTGGAATAAATCACTTAGAAGAACATGCATTTAAATAACAAATGCGTTTAAATGAACATCAGTAAAATGGTGGGGGTTGAAAGGAAGGTTTTGGTTGCTGAGACTTTGCCATGTCATTTACTGGAATAGTTATTAATACCACACGTGCATGTACAAGATGTTATTTCACTAAATATTGAAAAATGACCTTTACCAGTCATTAGAAGTCAGATAATTAGATTTTTGGCACACACATTTGCACACACTTATATAGTAAAAGTGTCTTACATTTCTCTGTGTTCTTTCTCAATTACTGCGCAACCATCAAAACTTTCTCTTCCTGGTAAATAAATATATAGTCAGTGATGGAATCATTTCCATTTTTATTTTGTTTGCAAAGTAAATGCAATGCATACTCTAGTCCTTGTGTACAGATACTGTACAAAGAAACATTTCCTATCAAATTGTCCAGTTCAAAATGTATGTAGGGAATCAACTTCCGTAGTCAAGTTCTTTATAGGTTAGACTCGTGATTAGGTTAGTGGAACATGCTTCATATTACAAAGAATAATATTTAATATTATATATTTTCCATCTTGGAAGCATTGTAGAAACATTAATTACATTGAAGTATATTGGGAGGAAATACTGTAATCTGAGATTCAGATCATAGAATCATAGAACTGGAAGGAACCTTGAGAGATCATCAAGTCCAGTCCCCAGCGTTCATGGCAGGACCAAGCACCATATATATATCATCTCTGATAAATGTTTATCAAACCTGCTCTTAAATATTTCCAGTGATAGAGATTCCACAACCTCCCAGGACAGTTTATTCCAGTGCTTAATCACCTGACAGGAAGTTTTTCCTTAGTCTAACCTAAACCTCTCTTGCTGCAATCTAAACCCATTGCTTCTTGTCCTATTGTGACACGTTAAGGAGAATATTTTCTCTCCCTCCTCCTTATAACATCCTTTTAAGTACTTGAAAGGTACTTGCCTCTAGTCTTCTCTTTCCCAAACTAAACAAATCCAATTCTCTCAGTCTTCCCTCATAGGATATTCCATGAGTGGAAGAAACATTGGAAAGCAGTAATGCCAAAAGAGACTTAGAGGCAGCAGCTCACATCAAATTAAAAATGAGTTTGAATGTGGTATGATAGCAAAAACACTGATTCATCTGTAGGCTGAATAAGCCGAGGCCTTGGCATCATATGGAATCTTATTAGCAGGACTTTGTTCACAGAGGAGCACCAAAAATGATTAACAGGTTGGAGTGACTGATTTACAAGGAATGATTAAGAGAGTTAAATATGTAGAACCTAGCTAAATGACAACAAAAGAGAAACCTGATAATAGTCTAGAATGTTTGAACAGCATAAACGCCAAGAAGGGAGAAGGTTTAGCATAATAAAAAGGACATAGCTAGGAAGTGATGGGTTGGTATTAGAAAAAGGAAATCTCACTGCAGGCAGGGGCTGCTCTAGCAGAAGCCCCAGTCTGCAGCCAGCCCTGGCCACGGTGAATAGGGGCTGCTGGATCCAGCATGAGATGGGACTGAGCAGTCCCAGCTTGTGCTCGTGCGGGACCTCTGCAGCTCTGCATTTTAAATGTAGTAAGAGTCAGGCGGGTGGCTCTTGCTACATTGAAATGCAGAGCTGCAGCAATCCCACTCTGTTTTGGCTTGCACCGGCCCGGGACCTACCCCTGCCGTGGCTCTGCAGTTTAAATGTAGTAGGAGCTGGGCTGCCTATGCACCCAGCTCTTACCACATTTAAACTGTAGAGCAGCAGCAAGAATAGCTCCTGGACCAGTGAGAGCCACGACAGAGCGCCTTCCCTTATTGACTAATGTAGTTGATACAAATTGTATCAACTACACGATTAGTCAATTAACTGCCTCTTAACATCCTTAGGACTTATAGGAGACCTCTGTGACTTTTTTATCTATCAATTTACTATATTGCCCATCACCATCAAGGCAGGCAAATTAGATGTATACAGCAAAGCCTATGGTAGACCTGAAGATTCTTCTCACTGTTCTTCTCTGATTGTAGGAAGCTCTGCTATTAGTATATGTATCTATTTTTCAATATAAAAACCCCTTTTTTGAAAAGGGGAGTCTCCCAGCATGTTCTGATAATAGAGGTCAGAGTCAGGATTAGTTCAGTCTCTCCTATTCTCCCTGGTTGTTCTGTGGGCCAGTGAGGAACACTTCTTATCCCTGCAAGTGTGTGTGGTTGTGTGTGGGGGGTGGGGGAGTGGCACTCTGGCTTACCTTCTTGCCAGCTGCTATGTTTTGGGGGAAAAGGCACTTAGCCTCTTTAATTCCCCAACTCTGTTGTTAGTTGAGGGCAGCACCCAACCCTCCCAGTAGGGGGAGAGGAGAGTGTGGGCTAGGTTAAGGCACATGCCCAGAGCCCCAACTCTTGGTGCTAGGTAATTATATTAAAGATGTAGCTTTCACTTAAAAAACCAAAATGTAAGTTTCTTGTCCTCCTGGTTGCAGAGAAAAGCTTGAAATGGTGACCACGTCTGAGCCTGAAATAATAGCTCAGAAAAAGGGAGCACTTTAAATATGGTGTTATCCCTAAGACCCACTGCTCTAGGAGACCCATCAACTCCCATCCTGCAGAACAGGGTATGACAAGAGAAGAGTGCAGCTGCCTGTCCATCTAAGCAAATCCACTCTGACTCTGTGTGTGGGGGAAGGGGGCAGGAGGTAGGGGGACCCTGCTGCTCCTGCCCCTCCAAAAAAGGAACCCTCTGTCACCACCATTGTAAGATGGGAAGATGGCTGTGTGCACAGAGCCACAGGTTGTGTGTGCATGCTGGTGTGTGTGTGCACTCAGACCCATGTATGTCATGGTACGTGTAGGACCCCTGGTTGCCTTAATCTGTCCTGGAGAGTTAACCTCATTGGAATGCAAACCCAATAAGCTTTCATTTCTAGTCTGAATTTTGAACCTTTGTGTTTGTGTGAAAGCTAGGAAAGTAGCTCAATAAAATAGAGAGCTCAGCAAATTCATCTGTTTAAGTCTTAGCTCCAACAGCGTGGCAAGTTTGTACTTATCTGCTTCCAGCGATATTTGCAATGCACATTCAGATTTTCAATCAACAAGACATTGAGTGGAAAATACAAGAATCAAAATGGAGTGGTTGAAAGCTATATACAATTCTTAAACTGGCTTATTAAACTCAAATTTCACTCTGCAGGTTAAATTAAATCCTATATCTTCCTCGTTGGTGGGGTTTATTTATTTTAAAATGTTATTTATTTTTAAATGGCAATGGCCAAATACACAAGAAATTAAAGGGTAGGATTTACATATGAGTAAATTATTTGCAATGCTTTTATAATGCCTAACAGATTCTATAGTGGTTTCATTCATTTAAGTCTAAAATCCCTTGCAAAAGTCTTTAATACCAAGAACCCAAGATACAGTATATTGTTGGTTTGTAAAGTGTTTTAGCTTAAGGCTTCAGAGTCAAAAGTTATATTTACAAAACTTTTTGAATGCTCTGAGAAAATGCTTTGTCTAATTACTTGGCTGATTTCCTTTAAAATGTTGATTTGCAAAGTGGGGTTTTGTTTAAATGACTCCAGACTATAGAAGTATTGTGTTAATGGGGAAGATTTTAGGAGGAATAAATTGTGTTCCAGCAAAAATACAGCAATTGAATTTTCAACATACAATCCTCCTTTGATCCTTTGTATTCTTTGGGATTTGATTCGCAGCACTGAAAGTTGCGTCTGTAATTGATATTACACTGTACCCATATAATTCATGTTGTTTACAAAACCACAGCAGAGACACGGCTGCCTCCTGGCCAGGGTGAAAGGACTGATTAGGCAATAGGAACTTTGGATCACTGAACTGTTTCTTCATGCTGGGCTTTCACAAGCTTTGGCAGACTACAAAGTAGGAAAAACTCGAAATCCTAGCTCAGCTGTTTGTGCATCAGCAGTAAGGGGCTATAGCAAAGGAAAAAGAAAGTAACAGAAGTGGAAAGGGAAAGACAGAATAAAGAGAAGTAGGAAGAGTATGGATGAAAAGCAGGAAGGAAGGATGGCAGGAAAATTTGTAGATATCTGCATAATATCAATTATTTGCTGATAAATTAATGTTGGTGAATCATGTGATGGTGTTTGGATGTGAGGAGAGCATGGCTGTTTAAAAAAAAAAAAAAGGGGCGGGGGGGCTCAGGATTGTGAGTTCCTTATACCGTGAAGGTGGAGATTACATTTGAGGGGGCTGCTTACATGGTATTAGTTGAAAAACTTAAAAAACAACCAATAGTCTAGTAGCACTTTAAAAACTAACAAAACAGGTAGATGGTATAATGAGCTTTCGTGGGCACAACACGCTTCTTCAGATGACTGGAGTGTTGGAAGTCCAGATCCAAGGGATTTGGACTTCCAACACTGCAGTCATCTGAAGAAGTGGATCCAAGAGATTTGGACTTCCAACCCTCCAGTCATCTGAAGAAGTGTGTTGTGCCCACAAAAGCTCATGATACCATCTACATGTTTTGTTAGTCTTTAAAGTGCTACTAGACTATTGGTTGTTTTTTAAGTTTTTCCTGTTGCAGACTAACTCGGCTGCCCCTCTGAAGGTGTCAGTTGAGACATATATAATTGCAAGTGAGTTCATAGGGATAGAAAGGAGGAAAACCACAAGCTGTGTGTCAGGAGGCAAAAACTCTAATATAAAGATTATATAGAAATCAGATTTCCTACGTGAAAATATTTTCCTGTGCTATGGAATGTATATATTCAGTATGTAGGAGCAAAATATCTACCTCAGGTATATATTCTTCAAGATTATGACTAACACAACATAGGCATGTAGAGAGGTCCATAATGTGGGTTTTTTTTTTCTTAAAGCAGTCAAAGTGGTAATCTTTTACTCAAAGGTCTTCCTTTTCTCACAATGGCATCAGTACAAGGAGAGGCTGTTTGTAGTCTTAAGGAAATAGGCGTGCCTTCATTATGCTCTTTTACGATGGGATATCTCACACAACCATGCTAAAGTCATATTACGTAGGGCTGGCAAACCAAGAAATAGTTTATAGTTCAGGGTGGATGAGATCAGATCGTGGTAAAGCTAAGTCTGGGTAATATTTACAGCTAACTTGAGATACTGTACTTTGGCTTTTGTAAAACTAGCTATTTAAGTCCTGAGATAATACTTTAATGAATTTTTATAATAAAAATATTCAGTAGTATTTTAACATTTACATTATTGAGATACTGTTAATTGCTCACAAAGTGCTATTTAACTGTTAAACCATTACTATATGAATCAAAGTCCTTGTTTAAATATTAGCTTTGGAGAGAAAGTGAGAGAGACATTTGATTCTTCAATCCTTTTTTAAGGTTTTTTTTAATAGTCGAACTTGTTCATTTATGTACTTTCTCCAAAAGATGTTTTCAGAAGCCTTTAACATTGTGGGATTGATGTATTGAAACCATTAGCTCTGAATCTGAAAATGTTTCAGAAAAACTTTACATTTCCCACCTGTCAATTGTTAGTTTATTATTAACTCTCCAGAGTATATCAAATGTACATGCCCCATACTGCTCTAATGGGTTAAACTGTATGACAGAAATGGAAATAGCAGAGTAATAAGGCTATCTGCAAAACTATAGACAGAATGGCTTGCTCTCATGAGAATCTACCTAAAAGTTGTGGTTTGGTATTTGTCACTTATATTTTTTGTATTTGGAAAACATATTAACATATTAATGTCCATCTTCCACATGTCACATACTCCTTTTGCACACAGATATATCATCTATCTGCTGATTTTATTGTATCTGTTTAGACACAATGGGCCTGATTTTGCAAAAGGGAGGATATTTTCAAAAACACAGGTGTAAATGATAGCATCGTTTCACGTACATGATCAACTGCCATTACTGTGTATTCACATTAGGGATCTAGTTGCTCTTGCTTTTTTGTGTGTAGACTTCAAAATTCGAGCCCACTAGGACATAAGTATTGGGTCATGGAATAAAAGATGGGGTATTTATTAATATGATGTGTATGATATATATATCCTACTGTCCCAAGCAATGAATATTATGCATCTCCGATTTGGCTGACATATTTGTAAAATCTGTATCTAGGCAGCTCCCTACTGGTTACACATCTAAGTAATTTCAGAGTTGATTTTTCCAGAAGTGGTTGTCAATAACTTATCCTTCTGCAACGTTTTCAATAGATGCCAATTTTGGAGAGTAGGGATTGTTGGGCTTTAGAGTATACCTTTCATGCTTCACAGCTGTCTCTCTAGTTCTCACTAAAGGAATGCACAGGAGACATGCACGGTGGGTCCATACACCACCAGGACCGGATTAAGGGGGGGGAGCTAGCTGGGCAGCTGCCCAGGTGCCAACCTATGGGGGGCGCCGAGGGCCGGGGGCCACGCGGCGCCCTTTAGAGCTGCAATCAGGCGCCGCACGCCCGATTGCAGCTGTAAGGTGTGCAGTGCACCGGGGGGCGGTGCCGCGCATGCATCACGCACCCGCTGCCCAGGGCACAGAAATGGCTCGAGCCGGCCCTGGGCACCACAAGTATACCCTGACTGGACTACAAGTGCAGATGGTATATATCAGAAGGCAGTCACTATTACAGCCTAGGGACTGCAAGAGCAACCAGAGAACGACTGTACAGTTACTTAGAAACCAGGCAAAAAAATGTGTGGAAACGTTCCATTTTCTTATCGCCTGTTTAAGGCTACTTTACTCTGACTTCGCATGGCAGGGGACAGAATTTGACCTAGCACAGAACCTGTCATTTTCATTTTTGTTAAATGTATATTCTTATATGCACTTTTATCTATGTTATTTTACTCCCCAGAATCCTGAACATTCCTCTGTCTTTTCAACAGATGCGTTTTGGGAATTCTGTGTTTTACTATTTTTGTTTCATTCATTTTAGCATCGTCAAGGAGACACTCTTGACACTTGATCAACTAGACAAAACAAAATAGAAAGAAAGCATGACTTATAAAATCAGCAACAATCCCTTCTGTGGCTCTGGTGAAATTTACTAACGTTTTGGAAAATCTGACCTATGAGAATAGATTAATAAACCTGTGCATATCTGAGAAAAGAAAACACAACAGTTCTCAAACTTTAGCAAACCAGGGACCAGTTAAGGCCTGTTATAAAGAGGACAGTGACCAATAGTTCTCCATGTCCACTATAGATAGGGCAAGAAGTAATTTGCCTAATCTGCAGCAAGGAAGCTTTAAGTTGGGTATTAGGGAACATTTTCTAACTATAAGTATATTTAAGTCCTGGAATAGGCTTTCAAGGGAAGTTGCAGAGTCCCTATCATTGGAGGTTTTTAAAAAATAGGTTAGATGAACATTACCAGGGATAGTGTAGGTATAAATGCTCCTATCTCAGAACAGGAGGCTGGACTAAATTACCTTTTGAAGTACCTTCCAGACCTACATTTCTATGATAAGGGGAGTCCACGGTTGGAAGGGGTGGGTAGCAACACATCATCCTGGAGGTTCTGTTAGTGTATGGCATATAGCTTATGGCTTCTGATCCCAAAGGTTGTCTATTCTGTATCTAGTCTGTCACTGGCCTTTCCTGGTTTGGATCCACCCTGAATCAATGCCAGCCATCCTCTAGCCCTAGCATACTTTCCGCTTTTGGGCAGTGTAAGTGAATATAGTCTGTCATTTGTATTGCTGGAGGTCAGGGGGTAGAAACAAAAAACAAAATACATAATGAGACATGATGGTATTATTGCTGTTTAATTGGGATAAGCCACATAAATCATGGCTCAAACACATGTGCAATGTGGCTGTCCCAAACACATTTCAATAACATCTTCATATCAAACCTTAGTGTCACATCTGTCCGCGTCTATTGTCTACCCTCAATCTGCCACCTGCTCCATAAATGTAAATTTGTCTGTGTCTTCTTTGCCTCAGATGGTCCTCTGGAGTGGAGTTCCATACATTTTGATTGTTTTTCGTGAAGGTCTCTTTCCATGGAGTGGGGGTTGGCACAGTGCTTTTAGGGAAAACATTGTGAGGTCTATTTTAATGATCCATTAGGACAAGAATCTGCCACATGGGTTAGTCCCCTAGCTGGCACACCATGAATATCCTTGAGGCTGTGGGATAAAGTCTGAGCAGCACCCTCTCTCCATCCATGTATTTCAAATACTAGCCTGAAATCTTGCCCTACCGCTCTTTTCCCCCCTATTAGCACAACCATGCAACACAGGATCAGATTAGACTCTACATTGCTCTATAGCCAATAGAGAGTCAAAGAGTAGTCAAATTTCAGGTTTGGAGAGATCAGTGAACTTGCACCAGTGAAGCAGGACAGTATTTTCCAGGGAGTTTGAGCCACCTGTGTCCTTGATTTAAAGAAAGATTCTTTAACTTCATTAATCCTTTTACTGATTTTAATTCATGCCCTTAGCCGTATATTGATCTCAGCTGTTCACCAGAGACATTTTCACTACAGTTTTCATCTTTTTAACCAATAATTAAAAACACACATGCACACCCTGTAATAGCAACAAGACACATAACAAACCACTTCATTATATATTTTCTCTAAAGAGTAATTCCCAGGAACAGTCACTTGCAACTTGCTTCCTTTTGCCATAAACCAAGTTCTATCACTCTTCCTTAGGCTTAAATCTGGTGGTTGACACTTAGGGTTCATCTGCACTGGAATAAAAGACCCACAGCATAACTGTGAATGACCTGGGTCACCTGACTCGTGCTCGCAGGGCTAAAAATTGCTATGTAAACATTCAGACTCAGGTCGGAGCCTACCTCATGGAGTCCTAGAGCTCATGCTCCAGCCTGAGCAGGAATGTTGACATTGAGTTCTACAGCCCTGCAGCCTGAGCTCCTCGAGCCTGACTCCGGTGCCCTTGGCCAGGCACAGATGTTTAATCGCTGTGTAGCTGTACCCTTAATAAATAGACATATAAGTATTAGAGGTGGAGAATTCCCCTTCTTCTCCGTTCATCTTTAGATCAAACTCCAAAATGCAATTTTAGATCAAAGTGCTGCTTCCTTCTAAAGGCTGGAAATCTCACAGGAAGATCTCTTCATGCTAGATTTTCTGCCAATTTGGGGAGGCTCGAGAGATTCTGATAAACACCTAATCCAGAGGTATGTCCACACCACAGAGAAGATCGAAACTGCCACTGTCAATCTTCCAGGGTTCAAATTCTAATGAAGACACACTAATTCGAACTGAGAGGGGCACTCCGGTTGATGCCGGTAGTCCTGCTTCCAGGAGGAGTAAGGGAAGTCAAAGGGAAAGTGTTCTCCCTTCGACTTCTTGCAGTGTGGACAGTGCCAAAAGTCGAGCTGAAGTACTTCTACTTGAGCTATGCAATTAACATGTCGAATACAGATTCGCAACTTCAGTTCTTATCTCATAGTATAGACGTATCCTAAGTCTTTTCAGGTTGTTTCTACTCAGTAATCATAACATTGGACTACTGGCCTGCCTTTCCTGAAAGAAGCAAGATAATATTGTAATACCATATTCAGTCTGGAAGTACAGGTATTCTACCCACCTTAATTTCAGAACATACTTTACTGACCAAACTAAAGAGTTTTACTCTGTGTTTTGCAGGCTCCCAACTCACCCATTTCCTTCTGCTTTCTACTGCATTTTCTGACTAATGGTAGGAAGAGGGGTTACTAATATAACTTCTTCTAAAACAGTAAGAAATGTCTGTATTACAAAGAGTCCATAAGTAACATCCTCTGCTGTAGTTTTAGGCATCACATCCACGTGCATCAAAATCAGACTGCACCCCTCAGATGTTTTTTTTATTTATTTAGTGCATTTAGCTTCTGCAGTCTGTCTGGCAACTTCATTTCAATTCATTCCCTTAAACATCTTGTCTCTTAGGCTGCAGATCAGCACTTTGCTCTTTTTGTCACCATTTAGACTAACAGGGAAAGTTAAAAAAAGAAGAGAAATACTGCCAGCTTCACCAGCCAAAGCCATTAATGTGAGTTTTATGAAAGTCGCATTTGTGCTTGATCTGCTGTGCTAATTTATTTATAATTTGTACATGTCGTCTTTGCCCCAGTCAAACAGTTGTGACATAAACAGTTTAGAAGGCACATTAACACTCTTTAAATGCTTGAGATATTATTTCCTGCTGCCATTACTAATACTATTATCATATCTATACCATCTCTGTAGCTGTCTAGGTACTTATATAGCCCCATCACTATAATATCTACATTTTCCTAAACACTACTGTGTTCATAGGGCTGTTGTCCAATTAAATAATGAACTCATATCATGGTTGTTTTACCAATGTGGAAATGAGGCACGGGGATATTAAGGTGACTTGCCTAAGGCTACATGGGAATTCTGTGGCAGAGCTGGGGAAAGAACCCAGTTTTACTGAGTACTGTAATGACAAGACCATTCTGCACTCTCTAAAGAGCAAAAATAGCTTGTTGCAAAGATTTGCAAACTTCTCCATAGAGTGCACTATTTTTACTAGACTGATTGCATGCTGGCCCTTCTCTTCTTTGTCTGCAACTGCAGCATAATATCCCTGTGGTAAGAACAACTCTTTACCTGGAAAAATATTAGGAAAGTATTTAATGTATTCTAGTTTCCTTGATTGTAGCTTAGAAGCTTTAGGGAAGAACAAGGAGCATGTCATTGGTCTGCCTATGACGGACCACTTGCAAGTGATCTGTGGACCATAGTTTGGGAATAAATAGCCTGGTGTGTATCGGATCCAATATCAGTAAAATCTTATATTTCTTGAACATTCAGGACTTTGGAAAGTACTTTGGTGTCTTAGTTCTATTCTGTTTATTGCTTTCTTCTTCAGAGTTCATGCAGTTTCCCCTTTCCTATGGCAATTCAACAGGTAGAGGAGAAAAAGAAAGGTATTGGGATATGGAGCCTTTCACCTCTAGGCCACCCTTTCAAATCCAGCCCAGTTTATCAGTGCCAAAAAGTCATTGCTGTCTGATATCTGTTTGGTGGCATATGTGAAATAACTTATATCATTTTAGATCCTGCTAGATAGTTATCTACATCTCAGAAAACACTGTATTTATTAGCATCCTTGTGGGCAGCCTCTGTTGAGAGACTGTAGACTGAACAGGGATCAAACAGGTTTGGTCCCTGTGCAGCATACATTGGATCAGCTCCATAATACTGAATCAGTAGAAAAACTACCACTGACTTCAGTGGGCTTTGGATCAGGTACTTTGTCCGGTGACTAGTGTCACAACTGCTGCCCAGGTTGTACCTGTTCTGTTGATGATAAATTAAGGAATTAGACTGGGTCTCCCATCCTTACAGTTTGGCACTTTTCATGACCATATACTTCACCGTACTTTAAAAATAAATGCATTAATTGAATAAAGAAAACAAAGGTTGGCTTGGTGTAATATGTACAAATAAAAAAATATATAATTAAAATATTTAAAATTTCTATTCAATGTTGCAGCAAAATAGTAAATCATAAATACAGGTTTGCTCATATTTGATTTACTCTCAATGTCGTATCAGCATACAACTAATGAATTTCTGGCTTTGGTAATTGTTGGGCTGCTAATTGGTCATTTGGCTCATGTTCCAAAGGATCTTGAGAAGTCTTGTGTGCTTTACAGTACTGCTCAGTTCTAACGTGGCAATTCAGCTGTAAAGTTTCCTTGAGTTAAAATCTATTCTGTACATAAATGACAGTATTTAGGCAGAACCCAATGACTCTTTTTTATTATTATTATTTCATTGTTTCTTCAAAAATGGAACATTCCTTCATCTTAGAAAAACAAACAATAATTTAAAAAAAAAAAAAAGTGGGGTTCACCAGACTGAGGAATTAATTTTCATGCTCTCACTGTAAAAATCTCTTTCAAATCAGTACAATAAACCAGTCTCACATATTTCCCACCAAAGATATTCACAATATGTTTTTTTTCCTGAAGGATTGGAGTATAATTTTATTGGTGCATTATATGGTGTTTCTAGGCTGCGCAATTAAACTTCTCTTGGTCTTACTCAGAAGCAGTCTCTCCAGAAAATGGCCTGAACTCTATTTCTTCAGTGTGTGTGAAAAAATGTAAACTCAAAAGAATTACAATAAGCTTGACACTTGACAGTTCCAAGCCCCCTCCTTAATTGCTTTCATCAGTTCCCACCAGATTTCAGAAAAACTGTTACTGTTTTTGCCTGCATATCTTACTACAATTACCAGTATATAGTATTAAAATAGAATTTGTTTTCTTACAGTGTGAAGTGCAGATCTAGATTGTAAATTAGTGTTAAAGCTCTTGTTGCTTATTAAATAGTCTGAAGATTTCCCAATTTGGGGATTTGCAGTAAATTTGGACCTTGTGTCTCAATTTTGCAGTTTGAAGTTTTACTTATTGATACCCAATTATTTGATGATTTCTAATCCTGGCATGAAAGGAAGGGTCAGAGTTCATATACCCTCCCCAGAGAACAGGGCCAATGGCTTATCTGAACCTCACTGGCCTACCTCCAAACCAGGTGATGCCTTCCTCCTTTTCCAGCGGGCCCTGGGAAGGGCAGATTCTTAAAGGAGTTACTACCCTTTTTCTCACTGAACCAGACAAAGACTACAACCTTTGAAGTTGTGGAGGTTATATTCTCCCTCCTTGGTACACATCAGTGTATTTTATTACTTTTTATGTTGACTGGTATGGTATGTTCATAGGCAGATAATTATTGTTTCTAACATAGTAAAGCAGAAGCAAGTACACTCAAATAAACACTAAAATATCACCCTTAAATTTCATCAGACGGGGTGAGTTAAATACAGTGTCCTGGGCTTAACTCAGAATTTCCTTGCTTCTGGTTTATGTCACAGCCTTAACAGTGCAAGAAAAAGTTGGTTTGATTGATTGATTTTTAACAGTCAATTAAAAAGATAAAAATCTCCCTAATGTATATGACAGTTGCCTTTTGAGCAGTTTCACAGCACTCTCTTGTCAATATTTGCAGACATTTCAAAAAACAAAGTATGTTCTGTAAACACAGATAAAAAATACACTTCCCTCATTGGTTCTGGAACAATTTTTATTAGTGAGGTTGCTGAAAGCTATTGAACAAAACCATAAACCCTCTGTATGATGGAAACCACTTCAAATCTGGAGTTTTGTTGCTGTACCCCCAGCAGCCCTACTTCCAGCATCTATGACTCCACCAACAACCTCCTGAGCTTTGAGAGGGTCTCATGTACTTAGGATCGAAAGCCTAATGAAGTCAATGAAAAAGTCTCCCACTGACTTCAAAGCACATTGGATGAGGCCCAAATGCAGCTTCTAAGATCTGTAGTATTTAACCAGTAGGCAGGAAATATGTAAGTAGTAACTGCTTGTTTATTTAAATGTTTAAGCCTCAAATAGTTAATAGTAGCAAAACCTTTTTTTGAAAAAAACTGTAGGGGTTTTCAAAACCGAAGGAGCACTGAAGGAGCTGCTAAGCACCATTAGCTGCCAGGAAAATAACTTGGAGATGGGAACTCTAAGCCCCTCACTGGGTATTTAGGGGGGTCAAACTGACATGGGTTTCAATGGAAGTTAGGCTCCTGAATACCTTTTGAAGATCTGGGGCTGAGTCCTCAATGCTGATGTGCAAGAACCACCAATGAAAGCTAACTCTGGGTGGGATTTCTTTTTCTGAAATGCATAAGCACTGGCTTAACTTTGCTCTCCTAAATAGGTTGATTCATTGACAATAGAGAGGTCAACCAAGAACTGCTTTTTACAAATCCCACTCTGTATTTTCCCAGACGGATCATGCTGTACAAAAAGCTGTTCCAAATTTATTTTTTCAATACCCATTCTTATTTATAGTAGTACTTTAAAAAAAGCTTCTGAAACGAGTAATTCTGTTGGGTACCTGTGTTAATATATATCTGACCTGAGCTTTGTGGTTTTTTCTGCATCAAAGTTCATCCCAGGGTCAAGACCTTGTGTGTCATGTTTAGCTTGGAATACTTCTTTTTCTGTAATGATATAGATTTCTGCAAAAACAGGGTTCATAATATAAACATTGACACAATCTTAACTAATGAAAGACAGCAGACGGGAACTACCTCTGAGAAGGAGGATTGTGAACATACAATTGTTACTTATTTGTCCTTCAGAGAAAGAAAGTGAAGGCATGAAATGAGGAGCTTGTACTTGAAAAATGTCAGTTCCTCTCTTCCTGTTTCTTAGTACTGCAGAGTGGATGAAACCAGATGGGTTTCAAATAAGTGGCCTTGATACTAATAACCTAAGACTGATGTGTAATTACATTTTCAATGATTCATCTGTATAACACCCTGGATTATTTTACATAGGCAGCATCTGGTTCACATGTGCACTGTGATTATTCTATTTTGATTGACATCTGCAGTCTCCTAATAAAGTCCCAGTTGCATAGATGTGTGCCGCTGCCTTCTTCCTTAATGTGCTTGTCCAGACAAAACGTCCTTTAGAACACCATGCTGAAGCTTGCAGAAAAAAAAGTCAGTCCATGTTGGGCGGTAAGTAACCCTGCACTGTAGTTGCTGATCGCCAAAGAATTAAAGAATCTGAAGGATCAATTCTTTTTTTTTGCAATAGTGTCACACTGTTGACTCATATTTAGCTTGTGCTCCACTATGACCCCTAAATCTCTTTCTGCAATACTCCTTCCTAGATAGTCATTTCCCATTTTGTATGCATAAAACTGATTGCACCTTTCTTAAGTGGAGTACTTTGCATTTATCCTTATTGAATATCATACTTTTTACCTCAGACCATTTCTCTAGTTTGTCCAGGTCATTTTTCATTATAATCCTATCCACCAAACCACTTACAATCTCTCCCAGCTCAGTATCATCTGCAAATTTTATCACTTTACTCTCTATGTCATTATCTAAATCATTAATGAAGATACTAAACAAAATGAAACTCAGAACTGATCCCTGCAGAACCCCACTCGCTCTGTCTTTCCAGCATAACTGTGGACCATTGATAACTACTCTCTGGATTGTTTGTCCAACCCGTTATGCACCCAGCTGACACTAATTCCATGTAGGTTGTATTTCCCTAGTTTGTTAATGAGAAGGTCATGTGAGGCTCCAAGCAATAGAGATGCTAGTTAGGAGAAATCTGCTCTATACTATGTGAAATTCATGAAAGAATTATGTTGGTCCTGGTTAGTTGGGGATTTGAGGTTTATGGTGACAGCATAATCCTTCCTAAAATTCCTAGGGTCCAGCACTCTTTACAGTATCCAGCCAGACAAGGATGATCCTGTTCTTCAGTATTTTGTTAAACTTTTTGTTAAATGGTAGTTGCTGATTTTGAGCTGTCTTGTTGCAGGGAACAAGATTGGCCTACAGGCCAGTTAGGGCTTTGGAGTGTATTTAGAAATGGATCATTCTGAAGAGAATAGAGGGGGTTTTTCGTGGTGCTTTTCACCTATGTAATTGTATGTCTTATAAAAAATTGTTGTGTAGCATTGGGAAATCCAGAGAGTAACTCTTCTACATGCAAATAAATGAAAATGCTTTGTGGTGAGTCCCTTCCTCCATCTAATGGACATTTTAAAGGTTACCATGTTAGAACATCTTGCAAAGTGTCAAAAATGCAAAGAGCAAGAAGGTTCTAAGGAGCATGCTGCATGATAATTAACAGGTTACACTGGGCTGGATTCTCATCCTCATTTACATCCCCTTTGCAATACTTGAGCACCATGAAGGGGATGTGATCCATTGGCAGCCAATGTAGGAGGTGGAAGAGATTTCTGAATTGGTGCAGAGCTGGTAGAGATGGCTCCTATCCTGACCTCTTCCTACTCCAGGCTTAGTTGGTGTGACAACATGATGAAGAATGAGAGGGGGTAAAGCCACCTTCTTATTATATCTGTAGCAGCTATTTGCTCCCACCCACACCCTCTTGTTGCATTCCATTTTACATTTTTTCCATTAATGTAATTTATTTTTCCCTACATCTCACCAGTGCTGCCATTTTACCCCATTTCAGTTCTGAAATGTACATAATGATGTCCATTCCCCTAGGAATAATCAAACACATCCTAGGATTACTTCAAAGGTCTGATCTCCCCACTATAGAAAAACTGAATACTGTAGCTGGCCAATTTCATTGTTCATGGAGGAGTACTCGGTCACAATCCTGGAGTACTTCTCCTGAGTCATGCAGCTCTGTTTTGTCCCTTCACAGGCCATGGCTTCAATATCATAGCCTACCCACATGTGAAGAATAGTATTTCAGGAGCAAGTCAGTAGTTAATAACATAAGAACAGCCGTACAGGGTCAGACCAAAGGTCCATCGAGCCCAATATCCTGACTGCTGACAATGGCCAATACCAGATGTCCCAGAGGGAGAGAACACAACAGGTAATCCTCACATGATCCCTCTTCTGTCACCCATTTCCAGACAAACAGAGACTAGGGACACCATTCGTACCCATCCTGGATAATAGCCATACCTCCATGAATCTATCTAGCTCTTTTTGAACCCTGTTAAAGTCCTAGTCTTCATTACATCCTCTGGCAAGGAGTTCCACAAGTTGACTGTGCTCTGAGTGAAGAAAACTTCCTTTTGTGTGTTTTAAACCTGCTGCCTGTTAATTCATTTGGTGACCCTTAGTTCTTATACTGTGGGAGTAAGTAAATAACATTTCCTTATTCACTTTTTCCATGCCAGTCATGATTTTATAGACCTCTATTATATCCCCTTAGTCTCCTCTTTTCTAAGCTGAAAAGTCCCAGTCTTTTTAATCTTTCTTCATATGGGACCTGTTCCAAATCCCTAATCATTTTTGTTGCCCTTTTCTGAACCTTTTCCAATGCCAATACATCTTTTTTGAGATGAGGCGACCACATCTGTACACAGTATTCCATATGTGGGCATACCATGGTATATATAGAGGCAATAAGATATTCTCTGTCTTATTCCCTATCCCTTTTTTAATAATTGTTTACATTCTGTTTGCTTTTTTGGATGCTACTGCACACTGAGTGGATGTTTTCAGAGAACCATCCACAATGACTCCAAGATCTCTCTCTTAAGTAATTAATTTCAATCTAACGTTATCTGTGCCAGTAAGTAGATGAGCTGTGATAATAAGGCATTAAATGTCTACAGTAAAGGCTGCATCAGCACCAAATCCAGATATTCAGTAGCGTGGCTTAGGTGGCTTCCCACTGCTGCACAATTCAATAGAACTCCAAACTGTGCTTCTTTTAAGTGTCTCCATGGCTGATTTTGAATTGGCCAGGTGGAAATCTAGCCACCAGTACTGTGTCTATTCATAGTGTCTCTGGCACCACCTCTCAGTGCCCAGTGAGGCAGGGTCATACATTCTGCCAAGCACAGCAAATTGTTGGGCAGCTGCACAGTTGCTCCAGGGGATTGTGTCTGCCCTGTCTCAGGGTTTCCAGGTGCCATGTCTGCCCAGGATGTACTGCTCCTTCTCTACATCATGGCGGAATTTTAGACTAAAATTTGGCCTTTATTATTAGTTTATCAATGCAAATCTGATAAGAAATCAACTAGGGACCAATCAAATAAAATGGCTTTTAAAGTTTAGTGTGATTATAATTTATAATTCACTCATTTTATAAAAGGTCTTGATTGAATCGGTAAGAAAACTAAAGTTTTCCTGCAGTGTATACTTTTGCAGTTATGGCTAAGGAACTGGATTCTGTGAAGATAGTGACCGAAATTATATTTCTCAAACTGGGTGTGTGGTCTAGCATATTTAAGTAAAAAGGATTTTAAGTAGAAATAAGCCACAGAAACGGATACCACCTGTCTCAAACAAACATGGTTTCAACTTTTTATTTGTTATAGATAGTGCTTAATTTTTAAAGCAAGCCTTCATCAGTAAGTAATCATAAGTGTGTTTGGTCAGATCCACGACAATATTTATTTCCCCCCAGTGATATTTATTAATTTGTAATTTATGTTGAGTAAGGACCAATGAAGTCATTGGGAATCTTGCCTTTAAGCAAGATCCAGTCTTTTTATAAAGCACTAGCGTTCATCTAGGTAAAGTTTATAATGTTTTTAGAGTAAAGTATAAAATAGCTTCTTATTAATGTTGTATGAGCCAATCTTGATGCAAATTAAGGTATATCTGTGTCCTACGAGTGTAATGGATGCACCAGTTAGTTGCTGCAGCAACCAGTAGGTCAGTTTTTATCATTTTGAAGTGATTTTCAAATCATCCTGCCCCTTTTTACAAGGATAGTTATAGAATGAACTTTCTATGTGCATAATTGAAAGGTAGTTCCTGCACTGATAGTTCCCCATTCCATGCAACTAACAGTGGCTCATGCAAGGGCTTGCCTTAGGTTTTATTTGTTGGGAAACTTCCACGTCTGTCATGCTCTCCATAGTGGTTATGATGAATGCAGATGCAATCTGGCTTGTAGCCAAAGGTTGAGGTTCATTAAGAGACATTGAGTACCTCCTTGAACATTAGATTTGTGGTTTCTGCCTTGAATATATTGTTCACTAACCATGTATCTCAACAAGTTCATCGTAATCTGTTCTGCTGACCCTAGCTGGGAGTACATGGAGTATTATCTTAGTGCACTAAGTATGAGGTGATGTGCAGATGCGCTCTTTCCAGGAAGTGCTCCCAGAGGTAGATGGATAGATAATTCCTTGGGGTGCGAGTATTTTGCTATAGCCCTTTCTTGAGCATAGCATACTCTTCTCCACTTTCCCATGCTATCACAGCTCTGCTGGCTAGGTACTGGGGAGTAGAACCTCTCGCCTGGGTAGCTGTATTCAACCTGGACACAATCTGAATGCTGGTGTTCAGTGAACCCACTACAGTATTTGAATTGTCCACTGAAAAACCTGATTATAATGGGTACACCCCCACCCCCCGCAGTTTAAATTAAATTTGCCAGTGATTTGTCACTACTAAGAGTGACTGTCCCCTCAATGTTACAATGATGGATGTGTTACAAATACTAAGGTAGCTAAATATAGGGGCTATTCTCCTCTCACATTATTTTTAGACTAGTGTGTCTCAATGGCGGTACTCCTGATTTACACTGGAGAGAATGCAAAGAAAGCTATATCAAGCATTTAAAATGTCATTTTAAAGTTGCATTGAATTAGAGATTATCCATGTTTAAATAAAACAGCTTGGTATGTTTTCTATACCTGAGTACACTTTTTTTTACTTCTTTTTCATGGTAAAAATTAATCAGAGATCAATTATTTGGCTTTCAACATCTTATTTAAAACTTAAATGTCAAATGCCTTAACTAATGCATTAATCATTCTACAATTTCCACAAAGAGGCTTTTTTCCAACTTTGTTCCTTCATCCTTTCCCTGAACTGATGAAATTACATCCAAGTCTACTGAACTCCACAGAATTAATGTTCAGGTTTTTTTCTGACACATGTTGAGGGGGAAGCTCATCAACAGTAATTTCTGGGGCTGTTGGTTTCAGCCAGTAAGCTTCTCAGGACTCTAGGAGAGGTTTTCACTTTATGTGGTCAATTGGAAATTTATGGCTTAGCTTTCACTCTCCTTCCAGGAACAAATACCAGAACAGACAAAATCTGGAAAATGACTGCTTCGAAGTATGCTGAAATCATTAGTGTTCCAAAACCTAAACCATGTTCTTGCGAGGTTTTTCTTAAACAAAAACAAAAAAAAAAAGCCCCACAACTTATGCCTTATAACCCTTGGAACCCATACCCGGGAGAACAGCTGATCATATTAAATCAGATGGAAACTCCACTTTATCTACTTTATGCTTTTTAAATTCAGCTATGAAAAAAACCTGCTATGAATAGCACTCTTGATGCATTTATTTATTTAAGAGGTTTTCCCCTCCCCTCATCACATTGCCTTTGTTTCCTTGTCACTTCTGAATTTCTCTCTTTTTGAAATAACCCCAGGCAGTTAATATGATGCCTCTGTTTTCTTTCACTAAGAGCTTACACTAAGGGAAGACTATCATTATAGGCTGAGGATCTTAGATATAACCACAAGGGCTGGGAAGCTTTTACCTATGGCTTTACTCTAAGCTCCTTTCCTAATCTTCCTTCCTTATGAATGACAATTTTTTTTTCCATGTGGGACCATCTATGAAGCACCCATTAATACCAATAAGATATCAGACTGTTGATAAATCAGTGAATTAGTTTGCCTCTTCAATGTTGCCTCTGTAACACAAATTCTGCTCCAAACTTCTGTTAGATACAATGTGGCTTTTTTTTTTTTTTTTTTTTTTTTACTGTTTGAAATGTCATACCTCTGTTTAAACTTTAATATTAAAATGAATACTAATTTTCTGTTTGTGGGCTACTACTGCCACCTACTTTTTATAATGACTCCAAATAAAGTATATATTAAATCAGATATTCCTCTAATATTATTATTTTCTTATGCTGTTAATAGGCTATAAAAAACAAAATGTTATGCAAAAGTGTTATGAATCAATACACACACAAAAAGAAAAGGCATGCCCAAACCTTTGAAATTTAAGATTTCAGCCCCAGTCTGAGATACAACCCCACATCTTGAGGAAAGGGAAAAAAATCTCCCAGCAAATGCACTTCCTGACATTAAGTAGTGAAGACAATAACCTAAGTAAAAGCTGAAAACATAACATAAGGATTCAAGAACACACATACATCCCCAAAATTGATTACATTTTCTAGGGAAAACATTTACAAATATTAACATATACAGTATTTATTGGTTCAAAACCCATGTTGGCAGCCAGAGCAAAACCATCAGGAGAAGTATCAACATATCCTGGTGGGTGGATAAACCAACATGGCTAAGTGCAAGTACTTTGCATGTTCCCAGCATATGCAAATAATATGTTAAGATTGGCTGTTGTACCAGTTTGGCAGCCTTTTAGTCTGATTCTATTCCCATGCAAGTAAAAATATTTAATCCTTTGCCACTGGGAAGCTCGTCTTCATAATGGCATTTGCAGCAATCACACAAAAAATGTTTTTCTGTTTCAGCCTCCTTCAGAAAGCTTACAAAACTGGACGAGTGTTCCTATAGGAATTGTGTTTCAGGGATCTCCTCCGGGGGTCTGTGTGAACAAAGGAATAGTTAAGTCACTTGCAATAAATGGTATTTATTGAATCCCTTTATTTAGAAGGAAATGCTCTTTTCAATAGATTATACAATGTAATTGTACCACACTTCTATGCAGTGCTACACTACTGTGTCAAGTGTTGTAGAGCTTCTATGTCGTCTTTTTCTTGTGGTTCATCCTCAGCTGTGTGAAAAAAAAATCCAGTAATTCAAACTACTTTTTTCCTAATTGTGGGCCCAGACTTCAGCTGGTGTAAATCAATAGAGCTTCAGTGTTGTTCAGAGTTCTGCTGATTTATACCTGCTGTAAATCTGGCCTCCTGTTTGAATTTAATGTCAGGAAATATGAAATTATCTTACCGAGTCAGCAGTTTTCTAGCTTTGTTAATGACGTTTAAGTTTCCCAAAAGGGAAAATTGTAAAATTGTGAAGCATGTAGAAGAACATAATTTGTTGGACAAAAGTCAATATGGTTTCTGTAAAGGGAAATCCTGTCTTACTAATCTAATTAGAGTTCTTTGAAGGGGTTAACAAACATGTGGACAAGGGGGATCCAGTAGATATAGTATACTTAGATTTTCAGAAAGCCTTTGACAAGGTCCCTCAGCAAAGGCTCTTGTGTAAATTACATAGCCATGGGATAAGAGGGAAGGTCCTTTCTTGGATTGAGAACTGGTTAAAAGACAGGAAACAAAGGGTAGGAATAAATGGTAAATTTTCAGAATGGAGAGAGGTAACTAGTGGTATCCCCCAAGGGTCAGTCCTAGGACCAATCCTGTTCAACTTATTCATAAATGATCTGGAGAAAGGGGTAAGCAGTGAGGTGGTAAAGTTTGCAGATGATACCAAACTGTTTAGGATAGTCAAGACAGAAGCAGACTGTGAGGGACTCCAAGAAGATCTCACCAAACTGAGTGATTGGGCAACAAAATGGCAAATGAAATTTAATGTGGATAAGTGTAAAGTAATGCACATCGGGAAAAATAACCCCAACTATACGTACAGTATGATGGGGGCTAATTTGGCTACGACAAATCAGGAAAGAGATCTTGGAGTTATCATGGACAGTTCTCTGAAAATGTCCACACAGTGTGCAGCGGCAGTCAAAAAGGCAAATAGGATGCTAGGAATTTATTAAGAAAGGGATAGAAAATAAGACCCAGAGTATCTTACTGCCCCTGTATAAAACTATGGTACGCCCACATCTTGAATACTGTGTACAGATGTGGTCTCCTCACCTCAAAAAAGATATTTTTCGCCTTGGAAAGGGTTCAGAAAAGGGCAACTAAAATGATTAGGGGTTTGGAACGGGTCCCATATGAGGAGAGGCTAAAGAGACTGGGACTTTTCAGTTTAGAAAAGAGGAGACTGAGGGGGGATATGATAGAGGTATATAAAATCATGAGTGGTGTGGAGAGGGCCGATAAAGAGAAGTTATTTATTAGTTCCCATAATAGAAGAACTAGAGGACACCAAATGAAATTAATGGGTAGCAGGTTTAAAACTAATAAAAGAAAGTTCTTCTTCACACAGCGTGTAGTCAGCCTGTGGAACTCCTTGCCAGAGGAGGCTGTGAAGGCTAGGACTATAACAGAGTTTAAAGAGAAGCTAGATAATTTCATGGAAGTTAGGTCCATAAAAGGCTATTAGCCAGGGGATAAAATGGTGTCCTTGGCCTCTGTTTGTCAGAGGCTGGAGAGGTTTGGCAGGAGACAAATCGCTTGATCATTGTCTTCGGTACACCCTCTCTGGGGCACCTGGTGCTGGCCACTGTTGGCAGACAGGATACTGGGCTAGATGGACCTTTGGTCTGACCCAGTATGGCCATTCTTATGTTCTTATGTTCTAAGTCTTCAAAAAGACATCCAACAGGCTCACAATCTCTATGAAACCTGCAGTCTGCACCCCACATGAGGACTTCTGTGCCTAGTTCAGGACCCAATGACTTCAGCGGGACTTCATGTGGACAGAAGGGTCCCACATTATCTAAGGTTGTAAATATAGTCCCTAATCCCTAAATAAATCTACACCTATATACTGAAATTTGATTTAGTTACTCTTTGCAGTGTTATCACAGTTTTGTTGGTCCCAGAATATTAGAGAGTCAAGGTGGATAAGGTTCTGTCTTTCACTGGATCAGCTTTTGTTCATGAGAGAGACAAGCCTTTCAGCTACACAGAGCTCTTCTTCAGGTGCGAGAAACATACTCGGAGTGTCACAGCTAAATACAATATGAAACAGATGTTTATCATCAGTAGTTACATATATTTCAAGTAATCATTAGAGGTGAAGTGGCTAGTTAATGTCTACCCAGTCACAGGAAGAAAAGTGGTGGAGGAGAAGACAGTGGGTTTTAGATTGTTATAATAATCTATAAATCTAGTGTCTCTATTAAGTCTTTGATTTTCAGTGTCTAGTAAAGTTCTGAATATAGGCTCCCAGGCTTACCTTTTGAAGGTCTTGTGGAGGTTTCCTTGGAGGACAAGGTCAGATACAGAATGATCACATTGTTAAAAAAATATTCACCCAAAGACGATAGGGTGTTTTTATCTTTTATTCATGTTCTGTGTCAGTTCATTCGAGAGTGTGATGGTTGTCTCATTTCACCCCCCATGGTTGTTACTGGGGCATTCAGTGCATTGGATGAGCTACTGTTTGTTAGAATCTCTCCATGGCTTGAATTTAGAAGAAACCAATCCATATTATTGCTCAGATTTTGTTAAGTACACACCTTAGATTGTATATTGGGGCATGACCAGTCCTGTACAGCATCATCTGAATGCATATATATGCATTCAGATTCATATATATGCATCTGAATGCATATATATGAATATCAGAGTTTTAAAGCCAAAATTTCTGTTGTACATATGCAACACACTTATAAGAAGTGTATTTTCTCTGTATGTCTAATGCTTTCAGTTTACAAATTTAGCTTCACAGACCTGGTATTGTGATTTCATCAGTTTAACGGTTACAAAACATAGAGGCGTCAGTCACACCATTAAGTTAAAGTTAATCAGTAACTAGGCTCTTCATCTTACAATCTCTTTTGTTTTATCTAATTCCTACCGCTTTTCTTTGCTGTAGACAGTGTAAAGATTTCTAGAAGGGATTTATAGGTCTGAGTTTGTTTAATGTCTAAAATGATTAGTTTACATATGGAGCATAAAACAATTGTTGCATTTGTTAACTTTGACGGCCTATTTTCAAGTTTGTCGTTTTTAAATTAATTTTTAAAGTAGATACAGAGAGTTGATGGTGAGGGATTCAGATGCGATATGTATGCAAGCCTATTCTAGACTTAGTGGCATAACAGTATAAACCAACCCAATGTTGAAAGGACAGTGCATTTTCAACAACAAAACTTGAATATTTCAATGTACATAAAGAAGAATAAGCACTTATTGGATGACTGCTATTGAACATTTGGTATCTGAATAAATCTGACATAATAATTGATATTGATCCTGCTGGCCAGAGATTGGTCTAAAGGCCAGATTTTGGTGCCCTCCCTCTATAGTTAGTAGACTTCTGTTGACACACAGCTCTGCCTATCCTTCATTACATACAACCAGACTTCTACCATTAAGATGCCCTAATGCCTGGATGAGGTCAGCTCATGGATGAAGAATATCTGGTTGAAGTTGTATTTTGAAGAGCTTAGAGCCATGGTTTAGTCTCCTTTGGCTACCCACAATTGGTCAAATCAGGCTGTAATTTAGGAGTGATTGGAGTATTTGCTGACATTAAGCTTCCACATAACAGCATTTAATGCTTTATGCCATCTTTAGTTGTCTAGAAGACTTTCTCACATCCTGGCAGATGATGATTTGGCCTCAGTTACACATTTGTCACCTCCTGGCTTTACTATAGCATGAAGCCACCAGCATTTAGGAAACTCCATGTACAGAACCCTGCAGCATGTCTCCTCAGCAACATCAGTTTGCACAAGCACATCAAGCCTGTCCTCCATCTCTATGCTGATTTCCTGTGGACTATCAAGTGCAGTTGAAGATTTTGATCCTTATCTTCAAGGCACTCAACCTCGCCCCACATTATTATCTAAAAGTTTTCCTGAAATCCTGGAATGAAGGCTGTGGTCAGTAATTCTGCTCCTTATGTACAATGAAACTTTCTACTCTAAGGATAAAATTCATCTGCGTGGAAGAATTTCCACAGGGAACTAGTCTCAGGCCAGAAATAAACTCCCACAACAAGTAAAGACCTTCACAAACCTAACCATCTTCCATTGCAAATGCAAAGTGCAATTCTTTGAGCTTGTCTCTACCATACATGTATAGCAGTGTGTACATTTAAAAACAACCAAAGAAAACAATAGTCCAAACAAAACACCATTCTATACACACAGTTGTTTCTCTGGCCCCTGGTCTACACTAGGGGATAAGTTCGAATTAAGATACACAACTTCAGTTACATTAATTGCGTAGCTTAAGTCGAAGTATCTTAACTCAGATTTTGGTGCCATCTGCACTGCAGGAAGTCAAAGGGAACACACTCTCCCTTCAATTTCCCTTACTCTTCATAGAAGCAGGACTACTGCATCAACAGGAGTACCCTCTCAGTTCAAATTAGTGTGTCTTCACTAGACCAGCTAATTCAAACCCCAGAATATTGACTGCAGCTGCTTCCATCTTATCTGTAGTGTAGACATAGCCTGGGAGAGGTTGACAGAGGATGAACTGCAAAGCTGCTCACATACTATGATGATGAAGGCAGTATAAGAAACTATGTAGACTAGAATAATGTAAGAGTATATATACTGACATAGAACTTGAAATATGGAATGCACACAAGTAGAAGCCAGGGACTTGAAAGTTATGCCTAAAGGCCAAGATTTTGGACACAGGCACAATTCAAACATCAGGAGAATGAGAAGGCAGCAATTAATTCGAAATCATTCTGTGTGATAGATCTATGGCTAGCCATTCCTGCTATCATGGAACTGAGATGAATACTGCACTGCCTCTACATTTTTGTCCTTTCTTGACTCTATCAAATTCTTCATGTTGGCTCTGCAGGTGGGGGGGAGGTAAGGTTTGTAATTTTCAATGTCTTTAAAGACATGACAAATTAAATAGAAAAAGCAATTAGAGATTAAATAATTATAAGATGATATTTCATCTCCTTGTTTTGACATTTCAGCAAGTAACTAGTATGTCTTACAAAGGATACAGTCAAAGGACATATTCTTCCTATGCAGTGTCTTAACAAAAAGTCTTAGAATAACTATTAAAGGATTAACTTCCCTTCATGTGTTTACATCTGATTTTTTAATTATGTAGCTAAATTTTTCAAATGAATTTCTTTTCTTTACATTTCCAGACTTGATCCTGCCCCATCAATGACCTCAGGCAAGCGCCCGTCAGAGATGTCATCACTGGAAACTCAGAAAAATACAGCTGAGCCAGAGGACCTCTTTGATGACATTTAACTAGGCTTTTTATTCTGTTTTTGCTGAGGAAACCGCTAGAACAAAATTCCTGTTCAACACTGGGTGTTAAACCATTCAGTTTAATTACACATTGAGCTGAAACCATTGTATATAGAGGGATATTCTAGCTCATCTGTATAATCACATCAGTTGTCAAAATCTTTCACTCCAGACATTCAGTCCTTAGAACTGATCCTTAGATTGATGTGTGTCACTCTGGCGAGGCCTTAAAGTCCGAGGCTCCTGTGCCACCATCTCCTGTGTAGGGTGTGTTTCTGAGGGAAGAGTGCCAGGCCAGGCGATCTTTACACCCCCAGCAATCCTTGGCTACTCTGGGGATCAGCTGGTGGCTTAAAGCCACCTTGTACTTTGCCTCCCCACTCTACCATTACCCCCTTTCCCAATCTGCACAAAGCACAGTCCAGGAACTGGACTATTCCCCCACAGTATTGAGGTGTTTATTCTAAAAGAATGAGTTTAGAAATTGTGCCTTGTGATGGAAAACACCTGTAGAAGTTTAATTTCTGGCTGTTCCGTAAAGCTCTCCAAGTCCACCTTTGTAGCAGGAACATAACTTCAGTATGCACTCTGAGATGTATTTTTGGCTTTGGGAGTAAAATGGTTGTAAATTGATGTTGTCCATTTTTAAAACATATTGAATATTGCCAAAATATTTGTTCTTTGTGCTGAGACATTGACCTATTGTTTTAAAAATCATCATTTGTGTAATGCTTTGCTGATTTTTCTCAGGGTGATTGCTAAAAAGAGTAAATACACCTTTTTTAGATTTTTTTTTTTTTGGTTTGCTTGCTTTTATTTTTCAGGTTGGGGAGCCGTAAATGTAAGGGCTAGTTGGCATAGTTAAACGATCAATCTTTTTCTGTCTGAGAGAGCCAAGTTCATTTGCATTACAGATTTAAGACCTGATCTTACATGCTTGCATGGCTGTGGTCCAACACATTTGTGTAAAGTTAAGTAGGAGCTGCAGTTTTTTGCAGGATCTGGGCCTGGCAAAGGCAGGGCCTGCTCTAGTTCCTATTCAAGTTAATAGTGACCTGATCATTTGTCCCCAAAAGTTCTGATCCATCACAGTATTTAACAATGTGCATAGTCTCATTGAAATCAGTAGGGCTATTCACATGATTAAAGTTAAGGACTCACTGCTTTGCTGGACTGAGGCCTGTGCACTACATCAGATTTCAGTGGGAACTGTTGGGGGGTAAGCATTTTTTTTAAAAACTGAAGGCCTGATCCTGAAAATACTCATGGATGTGCTCAACTATAAGCACATGAGTAACTGCTCATGTGCTTACAGTTAACCATCTGTGTAAGTGTTTGCAGCATTGGGGCCTGATTTAGGAGCCTAAATGAGGATTTAAGAGTCTGACTTAAGGCATCCATTTTTGAAAAAAACGTAGCCACAACATCTGAAACTCACAAAGGGCTTTGGAACAATGTTATAAATCACAAAGTAAAAACATAAATGGTTAACATACTCTGCTTGCTGCAAAGGTTGTGTGCCTGAGAAGTGACAGGACCACAAAAGGCTCATTCATGCATCAATTCATAGACATTGCCTGATTTAAAATCTTTCACTGCTGATCTGACAATGCTTTCAGCAAACGTTTGTATATAGACTCAACTTTAACATTAAAATGTTCCATGACTTAACCTGGAATATGAAAGCTTGAATTAATTGTGCCTGAAGGGGAAAAAAAGTAGCTAAACTAAGCTGAATGCCCTTCAAATTCCACTCTCAAGAAGCTGTTAGTTTCTATTAATAAAATGTCTAAATAGCAACTGTGTCAATTGACAAATGTACTAAATCCCTAGAAAATGTCTACTTTTTTGAAGGTTTTACAAATCAAGCTAAAATCTGGAGAGAAAAACATGCGACATTGAACAGGTCTTTTGCTGTATGAACACCTATTGTTTTTCAGCATGGGATAGCTGCATCTCTCTGCTGGTTTCTGAGACTCTAGGTCTATTTACTAATGCTGCCCTGCCCATAGTCCACTCTTTATGTATCCGTCTCCACAGAGGGCCCATATGAAGATTCATGAAAGAAGCTCTCTCCTTTATGGGGCTTAAGAGATGTGAGTTAAACAGTGACTTGCCTGACCAGCCACCACTGGTAAGGTTTCTATGGAACTTAGAATTAGAAAGTCTACCAAATGTAATGCCAGAATGTAAAGCTGTCCTTCACTGGTGGAACCTCTGTACAAGGGCAATGGGGATACTGCTACCTGGGAACAAAGCAGTCCCTCTTTTGTGCAGGTTCCTCCATGGATGAAAAAGGCTAATTCATTCCTAGGATGTAACAGGCGAGGTATTTCCAGTAGAGACTGTTATAGAAGGCACCGGTGAGCCCTCATAGGTAATAGCATGTGCAATTCTGATCTCCCATGTTTAAGATAGATTAATTCAGACTGGAACAGGTTCAGGGAAGGGCTACTAAAAGGATCTGAGGAAAACCTACCTTATGAGTGGAGACTCATGGAGCTTGGTTTGTTTAGCCTAAGCAACAGACAGTTGATGAGTTGCCAAAATGTTCAGGGTCTAACTGACCATCATATTTGCAGCTGGGAAGGAATTTTCCCCTGGATCAGATTGGCAGAGACCCTGGAGGTTTTCCACCTTCCTCTGAAGCATGGAGCCAGGTCACTTGCTAGTTTAAACTGGAGTAAAAAGAGCATTTTCTGGAGCTTAAAGTCTTTAAAACATTATTTGAGCACTTCAGTAACTCAGCCAAAGGTCTATTACAGAAGTAGGTGGGTAAGATTCTATAGTCTTCAATGTGCAGGAGATCAAAACTAGGTGATCATGATTGGCCCTTCTGGCCTTAAAGGCTATGAGGTCCAATTTATCTTCAGACCTCTTCCATCACTACTATATATATAAGAGTAAATCTGGCCCAGTACATCCAGTGTGCCATAGTCTAAGCTCAACAAATGGCGTTCCAGTCTAATCAGTGACAGAGAGTTGCATAGGTATACAATTTTAAATGAAAGTTTAAATTCTACAGCAGTATGGGATTACACAAAAAAACAGGACCAAGAATATGATTAAATGACTATTTTAAAAACTAATTTAAAAAAACCAGAAAATTTCCAAGAAGACCACCTAAATTAAGAAGCTCAGATTAAAGATTAAACACCATCCTTCATTCCCCAGTTAAAAGTGTTTTCCTCAGTTTAAACAGTACTTTATAAATATACATTAAGGAAGGGTAAAATGTGTAACACTTTTACAGGGGGGGGGAACATCCTGTCTTTCATTAATTTTTGGATTTCTCCAGTGTTTTATGCTTTAAAATAATTACTTACTCAGATTATATTTTTATGCATAACAATTCATCATTTGAAGTCTGGATTTGTTCAACAAATCTTTAAGGTCTGAAAGATTTACAGCATTTTTTAGAGAGAGAGAAAGAAGTGTAATAAACTAAATAGTTACTGTTTTCTTGAGTGATTGCTGCATGAAATATGCCTTTGAGAAAGAAAGGTTACCTTGATTTTGAGATAATGTTTTGGCCCTTCCCATTATTGTTCTCAAAAGCTATCACTTATTCTAATATATACAAACCAATGTATACACTAGATATCCAACATATTATTTCTTGCTTTGTACCTTGTAACATATAAATTACCAAATACACCCATGACTCTCTTGAAATGCTAGTTGACCAAGACAGTTGTATATTACTTCCTTCCTAGCAGCCTATTAGTCTGTTGCGGTGGGGGAAAGTCCAATGATCTAAAATTCAAAAGTCTTGACACAGGGTAATTCTGATATTGCTGCAAATTTTTAGCAAAATTGCCTTTTAAAGGGGTTGCTAGACTTACTCTAGGGGAAAAATGAGGACAAATAAAATGAAAGTGGTAGGAAAACAAAAGTGGTTAAAAAACACACGTGCACACTCAAAGAGCCTGACAGTTTGTATGTGTTTCTCTTAGCAAAACTCAGTTTAAACAAGAAAAGCCAGGAAATGACTGTCCTCAATAAAATAAACACTACATAAACTAGGACCATCTTTTCAGTTGGAATCCTCCCTCCACTTCCAGTCACCTTCTACATCCTTCCCATTCAGCCTTTTTGTTCTCAAGTCTGTTGATCTGCACTACTCACCAACAACTGCATTTCTGCTTTCATTCTCTCATCTTCCCTTCTCACTGCCTATGCTTCTACCAAACCTTTCTCCTAAATATCCGTCTGGCATCTTTCCATCACGGTCTTCATCAAGCCTTTTTCCATGCAATGCTTGCCAACATCTGGAACTCCCTCCCTCTTCTTTATTTCCCAAATGACCACTCTCCCATTCAAGACCAACACCTGGAAACTCATTTATTTGAGAGAAACCATACACACACACCAAAAAAAATTGAAATAATACTGTACAGGAGTTCAGAAAGATTGTTTACTTTCCTTTAGTTCTAGGTGCAGTATATGGGGCTTTCTACCCAATGTACGCCCACAGAAAAAGAAAGCATTCTTTTTCCAGGTATGTGTTATGTTTGTAGCCATGTTTGTGATGCTGTATGGAATGTGGAGGACACTTTAGGTCAGGGCTACTCAACACGCAGTCTGTGGGCCGCATGCAGCCCATGGCTTGTTTGCGGCTCATGATGCGGTCTGGGTTTATGCAGGGCTCAATACATGGCCTGTGGGTGGGATCCTTTGAACATGGCCTCCACTGGGAACACGCTCCACAATGGTGAGTCAATATAATGGTTTTCTGTTGATAAGCTTTTTAGTAGTTAAATTCCTGGACTGTAGTTGCTCATGAAAAGTGCTGCATATGGGTGGAAATCAGGTAAATATTGCATTTTATTAATATCAGGAGAACTGACTTAAATGTGTAGTCTTGCCTTAATCTTTGTACTCATGTCCGTCAGTGTGAAAGAAGCTATTTGCATATATTTGCATATATATTTGCATGTATATGCAACCACACTTAAGTTGCGGCCGTTGGCATGTGCTGTGAATATCACTGTGGCCCCCAGGGCTTCCAAAGTTGAGTAGCCCTGCTTTAGGACATTATGAATATCAGTATTGTAGAATAGCAATAAGTCATGCCAGATATGCCATATAAGATGTCTGCTAAATTGTTATATCTGCCAAATATCATAATCTTATTTATATGTTTATATCACCTTTGCATTTAGGTTATTGATATGTATGTATGTATGTGTGTATGTATTATAAAACTTGTGTGATGCTTCTGGGTGCACGCACAGACAGTTTGGTAATACACTGCCTAGCCTACCTGATGGCCCATCAAGGACCATCAGCTATTCAATTGACCCTTGAGAGAAGGCATGTAGATGCATGTCTATTGGCAGAACTCTAAGGCTTTCAGGCCATGTGCCAGGCAGCCTGTGCATTGGGACAAAGGCAGTAGAAGCCACGTGGCAAAAGGAATATAAAAGGCTGCTGTATCTTTTCCATCCTGTCTTTATTCCTGCTTCTTACCTCTGGAGTAACCTTTCTACAAAGAAAGTTCTGAAAAAAGGACTGACTGGCATTTCCAGATAGGGTTGTCCCCCCAGGTCACATCAGTTTCCCCAGATTCTATCATGACTGCCTTGTACTCTGCAAGTTGCCTGCACAGTATGGATATGGTAATATCTGGGCTAAATAGTTTACTAATACACAGGAAAAAAGATGAAGGACAACATGTTATCCCCTTTCTGAGGCTACGTCTACACTGCAGGCTTCTTGTGCAAGAAGCTTTTTGCGGAAGAGATCTTCTGCAAAAACTTCTTGCGTAAGAGGGCATCCACACTATAAAAGCTCATCGCAAAAGCGATGCACTTTTTGTGCAGGAAAGCATCCAGACTACATGGACACTCTTTGGAAAGAAAGCTCTGATGGCTATTCACAGAATAGCCACCAGAGCACCTGTGCTTTTTTCGATTGGCTCTCTTTGTGCAAAAAACTCATGTTGCCCGTCCACACACACCTTTTTGCGCAGGAACACTTGTGCAAAAAGGAGTTATTCCTCATAGAAAGAGGCATACCTACACCGCAAAAATCCTTCTGTTCTTTTGATTTACTATAAATTTACTTGCGCAAAAACGCGCTTGAGGTGTGAATGCTTCACGGGTTTTTGAGCAAAAATGGCCATTTTTGCACAAAAACCCTGTAGTGCAGACATAGCCTGAGACAGGAAAGGACAGATACATTTCCATTTTTTTCTGTTATTTCTGTTCTATTTTTGCTGTGGAATTGCATTTGCTATTATAAATAATTTCTGTGTTGCTTTCAACAAAAATATACGTTAGAAGAACTTATATTTAAGATGATTCCATTAACTTGATCACAGAATAAAATTCATACACATCTTCCAAAAGGCTTTAAAACAATCATGAATTTAGAATGTTTAAATCCATTTTTCTCCCGCTACTTGTGATTTAACCTAACTGAGCCATAGCTTGGTGCTTCCATGCCCTTCCTTCTCAGAGTGGTCTCACTGAGTACATGGAACCTGAATTAATAAGGATTATTTACATCATGGTGCTGCAAAGATCTATTTTTATGCTTCACTTTGTGTACTGTGAGCAGTCCCAAGTCAATGGGATTTGCTCACAGTGTGTAAAGTTAAGCAGATGTGTAAATCTCTGTGGGATCAAGCCTTCCATAGGTGAGAGTTACAGCCAGGGCTCTCTGTAAGTTGAGTGTTTAGGCAGCCACCCAGGAGATTCAGGTGCCACCCAGCTGATTAGCTGAGCACCCACAGTTGGCGACATTTGATTCCACTGATGGTGCACATCTGCACATGCCTCTGTGCACATAACATTTATTCTACCCATAGATGGAAAAAATTAGAAGGAACATTGGTTACAGCCTGAGGACCTTTGTCAAAGAGTCCTCTGGGTCAGTTAGGGTGTGTCTACACACCACCCTAAACTTGAAGTAAGATACCCAATTTGTGCTATGCAAATTGCATATCTTATTTCGATTCTATTTCAAAAGAGATTATTTTGAAATTTGGCGCATCTACACAGCATTAAATTTCGAAATAACGCACTATTTCGAGACATCCCTTAACCCTTGTGGAAAAAAGTTTACAGAAATGTCGAAATAGTGCGCCCGTTATTTCGAAACATATTTTGAAATAATGGGCGGCTTGTTAAGACACAGGGTAGCTATTTCAGGATACCCCGGGTATCCCGAAATAGCCATGCAGTGTAGACGTACCTTTAGGGAATAAATTAAAGATTAAATTGATTGTTTTAACATTTCATATTAAAACTCCACTGTCTCTAAAGTTTTGTCATATAGGCATTTGTGTCACCATCATATTTCAAAGGGCCGAAGTCTGCCTTCACGTATGCATGCAAATCTCATGTCTACTTCACTGGGAATTGTATATGAGTTTCCAAGAGAAGAATTTGATCCATGCATTGCAGGTCAACTCCAGCAGTGTTTGTAGGACTTGAGTATTTTTACTGTGTTTTGTTTTTATGTAATGACCATTTCTATAGTGCTCTTTTACCATAGTATTAAAGCATGTAAATTAAGAACTATGGAAAGTGCCTCTGGGTAAAAAGTGAAGTCAAGTCATGATTTTTATTCTAGTTAATTAAAGAACAGCTGAAAATCCTGTTTCCCATTTTCGGCACATGGTTATGATTACATCTGTTGAAAAACGAACCCTGGATTTGATCAAAGCATTCACCCTCATTTTCTCCTATAGCCCTTAACTTTCCATTTTGCCTTCTGAGCCAGTATAAAGTCCTCTTTCATTTAATAAGGTGATTGAAGTGTAGCTTTAAAGATCAATTTTATTTTCACTGAGAGTTGGACTTCCAAGCTGAAAAGAGGAAGGTGGACGCACACAGTTGTGTTTATTTCAGTTGATGCATTATTTCAGGACCATGCAAGAAGGTGAGGGATTTCTCTCTATTGAAGCCAGTTTTCCAGAGACATTTGTGCTTTCGGGCATTGTACACACTGAGATCTGAAGGCATTTATGTTTCCCTTACTGTATTAGAGTGCATCTACACTGCACCGTTATTTCAAGATAACTAGCGTTATTTCAAAATAACAATGTGAGTGTCTATACAGCCATTCTGTTATTTTGAAATAATTTCTAAATAATGGACGGCTTATTCCAAAATCTGTAAACCTCATTCTGCAAGGAATAATGCCTATTCTGAAAAAGCTATTTTGAAATAAGGCATGTGTTGATGCTCTACTGCTGCTATTTCGAAATAGCCCCTCACCAGGGCCATTCTAAGTTATTCCTCCCCAGTGCCTCCTGGAGCTCTAAGTCAAGATAGCACGTCTACATTAGGGAAGCCTCCCTCAGACTTATTTTGAGGCTTCCCTGCAGTGTAGACATGCTATTTCAAAATAACTATTCCAGAATAGCTTATTTTGAAATAAGCATGCAGTGTAGATGTACCCTTAGGCATACAGACCGTATGCACAGCCTAATCCAGAGAGCAACTGAAATATCTGTCTAAATTAATTAATTTCAATATAACTCCCACTGCTTGTAACAGAGAGAAACCACAGCTTTGACTAAGATTTTCTCCAAATTTTTGGATATTGTTAGTGTTTTAAAGGAGCAAGGGAAAACTGGTGTCATATGCATCATAAAAATTGGAGATGGAAAAGACCCGCACTATTAGGTCATCTCATACCTCTTCTTGCCAATGCTGTGTGGAGAACTGGCTTGAGTAGAACATGAGACAAAGGGCCAGATTGTACCAGTAATGTGTGGAGCTGTGTGTGGCCATGTGCCTCAAGAAGAATAATGCCTCCTGGAGCTCTTTGGGAGTGCGGTTGCTATGCCACCTCTTCCGAGTGTAGTGTGCACTCCCCTCCACGCCTGGCCAGCTGTGCATTGCCTTCTCCAGCCCTCTTTTGCAATTGGTAGTAGCCTCAGTTTGTAGGTCAGTACAGTTGTTTCTATTATGAGAGCACAAAACCTCTGAACAGAGGGGTATGAAAGAGGAAAAGGCTTTGTGTGCCTAATCCTGATATAATCACACAAGGGGTCTGGCTACACTGTGGGTTTTTTTCCAGAAGAGGTATGCAAATAGCACTCACATTTGCATACCTTCTTCCGTTTTTTTTCCCGGAAGAGGCTTTTCTGCCATTTGGCCCCATTTACACAGGGCCAAATGTCGGGAAAAAACCCTCTTTCGAAAACCTCTGTAAACTTCATTTTATGAGGAAGAAGGGGGCTTTCGAAAGAGGGGGGTTCTTCCAAAAAAGCCTCTTCCAAAAAAAACCCCAAAGAAGGTATGCAAATGTGAGCGCTATTTGCATACCTCTTCTGAAAACCCCCCCACAGTGTAGCCGTACCCAAGACCAGTCACCATCTAGCTTAAAGAAACTAATGAGATTGTGCCCTCCTTCAAGAATACTCATCCCATGTTGTACTCAGGAAAAATATCAGGTCCTTTCTATTAATATAAAGTGAATTTCCTGGCCTCTGTTCTGCAGGTCTTCATGAATGGTACAGGTACCCAACGTAGTCACTCCCAAGATAAGGCTGCCCGGGACACCTTGTCCATGATTTGTTAACAAAGCTATGAAGGCTTTTTGCTCGTAATGCCACAGGCAACAAGTAAAGGGAAAACAAACAACTTGTGCTAATTAAATGGGATATACATACCTGACTATGCATCAAATAGAAAAACACTTATTTCATTGTCCAGAAAAGCCACTTAAGTGAGATAAAAATTAATCAGGACAGACACTTTTATGGAGAAGCATTGAGAGAATGGATTTCATTTCTCCAGATTAAAATGTATGTTTGATGTGTTGCTTTAACAGAAAGCTTGTTAACAGCCAAGGCTGTGGAATGACTGAAAGACTGTTCTCCTGTATCACACATGGATAGTGTAGTGCTGATTGTGTTTATTATGCAATATAAATGTAATGAACAGCTCATGTTCTTAAACGATGAGGACCGCAACAAGCAAGACATATAATGATATTTTTCTGGCCAGGATGAAGGATCTGGAGACTCTGCAGAAACCTACTGCTGCTTGTCATCAGACACTGATCGGTTTTGAGTCTTTAATAGCCAGACTTGTAAATCCAACCATAAAGCAGGCAGATTTTATCAAAATGGCTAATGTATATGAATAAGACACAAGAGTCCAGCTGCACGGACTGTGAATCAGCAGAAAGCTGATTCACAATGGTCCAGAGAAGCCTTAGGCCAAGATTTTCAAAGTGACTAGTGGTTTCAAGGATCTCCATTTTTAAATTGACATTTGGAGACACACATAAAAGGCCTGATTTTCAGAGAGTGGCTTCAACACAGCATTTCTTTCTCCCTAACTATGGAGGGAAAAGACCACACTCCCTTTCCTCTACGGTTACTGAAAGGTGTTTCGGCAATCATGGGAATGCATTGATTGGAGTTCTGCTAACTCAGCCTCTTTTGCAGCAAACACTATGATTTGTTTTGTGCCTGAGGCTACGTCTAGACTACAAGCCTCTTTCGAAAGAGTCCTTTTCGAGAGAAGCTTTCGAAAAAGCCTCTTTTGAAACAGAGCATCTACACTGCAACCACTTCTTTCAAAAAAGCGAGCCGTCTGGATGCTCTCTTTTGAAAAAGCCCTGTTTGCATTCAAGAACTCCTTTTTTCAAAAGAGCACTTTCGAAAAAAGGCGTTATTCCTTGTAAAATGAGGTATACTGTGGTCGACAAAACTGCCGCATTCTTTCAATTTAATTTCGAAAGAACACGGTGGCAGTCTAGACGCAGGGGAAGTTTTTTCGAAAAAAGGCCACTTTTTTCGAAAAAACCCTGTAGTCTAGACACACCCTGAATGTCCACCATTGAGGTGCATTGGACACACCAAATGTAGTATCCAGTAGTTCAGCTGTACATATCCCTGTGAAATCTAATATGGCTTGTCCTTGCTCACCTCTCAGATGTATATAATCCTCACTGTAACCCCCAGAACTACATGTAGAGTAAGCCGAACAGGATTTGTCCTATTGGTCGTGAGGTTAATTTCTGTGGGAGAGGTGTTCTGAATGGAGTTTATTCTGTATTTCTATTAGCTGCTGTAAGTTTATATTGGAAAATCCAAGCAAAGCCTTACAAAATATTAGATATTGTCTGTGGGGAACCGTTAGCAGACATGCTGAAGTAAAGTTCACCCCACCCTCTTTTCAACAGTTTCTACAGAAGCCAAGCACAAGTGTTATACTACAGTGTTTCTCAACCAGTGGTACGAGTACCCTTAGGGGTACTCGAGAGAAGTACTCGAGGGGTACGTCAACACAACTGAAATTTGGAGAGAACTGAATTTTTGTTTTAAGTTTTATAGCACTTTATTATTTTTGTACTTTTTACACCCAAAAATTTCATCCCTTGCCCGGCTACGATTAAGTTGTTTAAACAAATGTGTTGCAATGGTAAAAAAAAAAAAAAATTGTGTGTCTGAAAACTGGGGGTACTTATGATTTTTTTTAAAAGGGGTACTTTATTTAAAAAAAGGTTGAGAAACACTGTTATACTAGGTGTTGCTATAGTAGTTGTACTCATATGACTAATTCTCAAACCTGGGGAATCTAAAGATAGAAGCCTAAATCAGCACTCAGGAGTGTAATATAGGTATTTAGGGGCCTGATTTTAGGCACCCAAGTTTCAAATTGAAATAAAAATTGATACATCGACAGCACCTTTCATATGGGGATTTCAAAACTCTTTATAAATATTTGTTATATCAATCTTCACAACACCTCTGAGAAGTAAGTATTGCACAGGGTAACCTGAGGCAATCCAATGTCCTATTCAAGAGCACCACACAACAAAGAAGAGAGTCCAGGATTCTGGACACCAGTCCCCAGCTCTAATGACAAGGCATTTTCCACCTCATTTGCACACTAGGTAGCAGTGTGTAAGATGCAGTGACCTAATGTAAGAGACAGGAGACATGGACTATGTGACATTGTTAACATCCTTTTGCTGATTACACACGAGAGTGGCACAGAATCATATATGCTGTTGTTTCCAATATATACCATAGGCTCAGAGAAAAGAAAAACATCCCAAATTACAATGTGTGTGAGGGCACTTATAACTCAATGAACATGCCCAAAGACTTTGTTTGTTTGACCTCATTTCTACCATTAAGTGCAGAACATCTGTAGGAAAGGAACACCCGAAAACCCAGCCCTTGGCTGTCCAGACAGTTCAGCATCTAAGTGTGAGATGGGGAAAAGGCTTGGACAATCCTTGCTTCTTGAGTCTGTGCCTTTCAGTTTTATGACACAGCGTTTCCCACACCACAGCCAGCAAAGAAAGAGATGGGAAATGAAATCAGCTGTCTCCAAGTTGTACAAATAAATATGTAGAAAAATAAGACTGGATTCTCAAGAGCAATTGAGACATTTAACCTAAACATATATGATAAATGAATCTGGGCTGCGTTAGGGCAATCAGACTTTTGCCGCAAAAGTGTGAAAGAAGCAAAATACCCTCTTTCCTACCTTCTGCTCTTTCAGAGGGGTGCTCTCTCTCCTTCTTAGTTAGACTTTGGGAAGATGTGGCAGTTCTCCTACTAACAAATCATATGCGTGTTTTGTTTAGTCTAACTGGACTTAGGGCAGCAATCAGGCGAGGAGAGAGTTGCCCAAAATGATTATGATTTATAGTAACTCCTCAGTAATAAGCTACAGTAAGCCCACTATTAGCTGTTGTTTTTTTAAAGGGTGACTTTGCTTTTGATTTAACGTGGGTAAATCAAAGGGTAGCAAGCAAGCATATTTTCAAGTTTTGCTTTAATAACTGCAGCATGTGGAATTGATATAGGAACTCCCATGTTGCATTTGCTATCAGAGAGCAGCTCCCCCACTAAAACACCAAATCCCCCCTAACCTCACCTGCACTTTCCAAAGAAGGGGTCAGAATCAAAACAAAGACCTAGAGTCTTATTTGTCATTTATCCAGATAGAATGAAACTCTCCATAAATCCTTCTGTATTAGTGTATATTCCATGTAAGAATAACTGGTTATTCCATAAGTATCTGTTTTGGGCTTTCACCGGGTGAGCTAGTCCTTTGAGGGAGCCGTAGGTTCATGGTTGACTGTAACTAGTTCATCTCCCAGCCCATGAGTTGTAATGGGAGCATATGACTAAATTCCAGACTTGCTGGCGAATAGAAGGGCTGCCTGAGGTCAATAAGGAGAAAGATTCAAAGGTGACAGGAAGATCTAATGTGCCTTAGAGAACCAGCTCAATCCATAATATGGGGGTTATGTACCTTCCCCTAATGCATCTAATATTAATTGTTGTCAGACACAGTGTAAACAAACTGCATTCCCAGTCACAAAGTAGATAGGCTTTCTTTAGCACCGCTGCATGTGGATTGAGGAGGAAATGACCCATTGGATATGTATGTCGGGGCAGAATATAATACATGTGAAATTCAACTTTAAAGGGAAAGTTCCATCTTGGAACTCATGAATTTTCCTGTTACAAAGCCAATTTACTTGGGATGGGGAGAAACTTGGGTCTCACTGTGGAGTCCAAAAATGATGCCACCAACACCAAACCATGCTGTGTGTCAGCCCCTGGAAACTTCAAAACTGCATGGAGGTGTAGGATGTTTGACTTTCAGCACACAGCATACACAGTTAAAAGAAATGGAAGTAAAACAAGGAGCAGAGGTCAGGAAAACAAAGCTACATTTTTACAGTGGATTTCACAATACTTTTTTTTTCCCTTTCCTAATTTACAAACAAATTTTGGATGCAAAAAAAGACATGCCAGCTTAAAGTTAGTGAAGCACATCTGAGATCTCTCCCTCCATCAGCTGTCTGATGTTATGAGTTTGAGTCCCTGCACCAAGGAAAGGACTAGAGCAATTGACAGTTCATATCTCATTTAGGCTGGCTGGAGGCTTCTATTCTTTTATTACGTGTGATTTAATCATAACATGCTTACCCTTCTCCCACCAAGAGCTAGTTGCCAAATAAAAATTATTCCACACCCAGTCCTTCACCAATTACAACTAGAGTGGAAAATTGCTATTCAACCATTAAAATAAAAGCACTTTGAACAATCCAGACTTACTCATATGAAATGTCTCAAGAAATAATATTGCTAGCAGTACATTTTTAAATTATCTGGCTGTATTTCTTTGCCTGTTCATGTTTATAATTAATTGGTTTGTATTGTACTACTTAATTACTGTATTGCCTGATACTAGGAGAAACCATGGGTATAATGCTGACCCTGTTGAACTCAATCACAAAATTTTGATTGGCTTCAAGGGGGCTGGGATTTCACCCAAGAATTTTTAAAAGTTCTTAGGAGCATATAGATTTGAAATTGGGAGTGTCCACTGCTAAGCAGAGGGACAACAGGCTCCAGGTGCAGTGTGCAGAGGCAGCTCGGAGATGATTATGGCAGATGTAGTGAATGTTTTGGCTATACTGCATTCATTCCAAACTTGGCATAAACCAATTCTGACAGCAGTTTTTTCAGTGATATTTGCACATATGAAGCTGTTTACTTAAGAAACCTGCAGAAGATGTGCACTGTGCACAATTACTGAGCTCCCAAAGTCAAAGCACTCAGTCAAGCACATAACTGAGAGTTTCACTGAACATGTCTGCCTTGCATGAGTAGCCATACAGCCCTCCACAACCCTGTCCCAGCATGCACTGGGTTTAGGGTAAGACTCCCCCAGGAAGGGTTCTCTGGTAGCAGTCTCTTCTTTGGTTTTTCAAAGCTCAGGACGGAAATGTTGAGGCCCAATCCAGCCTCCACTGAAGTTAGTGGTGTCAGGTCCACAGAGGCAACCTAACTGGTACAGAACCAGAGTGATGTTTGCTGTGTCAGCTTATAGCCCTCTTCAAAGTGTATTGCTTTGTGAGTGCATTTTATCCATTGATTGTTTGTTTCCAAAAGCCATACTTTTGTGTAATATTCTCAAACACACAAAAGAAGGAGTGCTGGAAGAGCAAATAGGAAATTTCCATTGGCAAACAGGTGTAGAGATATTGCTGTTAAAGTTCCATCTCCCAGAATCACTGTCTGCTGAGTCTGTACTAAACCACTACTCCACGATGGTGTTAAGAGGACAATGTGCTTCTGGAGGTACTGTGTTTCAGGTGTCTTCCAAATCTTTGGTCCTGACTACTTTTGGTCATTTAGAACCAACTATTTAAAGATGACAGTGTGACATGCCTTGTGTGTGCTCAGTCTCTAAACTTGTACATGTAGAGTACTAGTTAAGTGCTTATCTAGACAGTTTTCCAGTTGTGCTAGCTGCTTTTGCAAACATTGAGTAACAAATTATGCACAGACTTTAGCTCTTAAGTTTCTTTTAAAAGTAGACACTATAGATTTTATGATACTTGCTCCCAAGTTCAGGAGGTTTAACACTAGTGGTCTTGCAAGATTCTAATTTGTGTTCTCTCTACCTGAATTTCCTCCATAGCTTGATTAGCTTTCATCTTAACTTCCTGTTTCACATGTATGTGTTGTTACATGCTGTTAAACAGTTATGTTCTACCTCAGAACAAGCTGCATTTCACTGATGACCTGAGTGGATTATTATTACTTAATTAGTAAAGTGCTTTGGAATGAAATGACTGTATTCTGAGGCTATCATTCTTATGGTTTTATTTCATCACAGACGTATAATAGGCTTCAGCTCAGGGAATCTCCCTGAGGAGATTGTTAGTAAGATTGCCCCAGTACATGAGCATAGTTAGCTGTGTCCATTAGCATACTACCAAACCTGGCAACTGGAGAAGAGAGGTGCCACAATGGATCATTTTCTGTCTGCATCTCACACTAGCATAGTAAAATATGAGCATGTTGTGAAATGAAAAATTAAATATTGCTTGAGCTTATCCAGCGTAAAAGTAGCTTAGTCATGCTCAGATGGTGGCTGTCTACATCTGCTGATTTCAGACTGGAAGGCCTCAGCTTGAGACTGTAAAGACTTTGTCAGAATTTTGTGAAATCTTGTGATATAAACTCTATTCCCAAAAGTGCAGGAGCAAGGCCAAAACCTGAAAACATTGCCTTAGTAAAGTCATCATTGCAGCCAGTGAGTAAGAAAGTGAGTTATAGCTTCAGGATTTGGCAAAACGTGTCTGTCTTCCAAAAACTTCTTACTTTCATATACATGTACATAGTGTAGGCCACGTGTGCATCATGACTGTGATATTCTTCTGAGCTCAGATGCCAAAACACTCCAGAGAGCTGACTTTAAATCAAATACCTTTCTGTTAAACAAATCTCTTCTTTGATACATGTAAGGAGAATTGTTCTCCCAGGGTGAGCTTAATGTATTTTAGGGAACTTTTTCTGAGGAACAAGAGGAGTAGTTGCTTTTCTGGTGCCAGAAGCTGACACTTACAGTGTTGCTTCCACGGTGCTCTGGTGTTAGAGGTTTCTGGAATATGTCTTTATGGCAGTAGTTCTACGTGGACTCACAATCACAGATTATATCAGTGCAGGAGTGGGAGGGAATCAAAGACCATTCATTGCTGGAATCCTGGGGACCTAGTTTCTTCCCACAGGATATGAGTAAGTTACATTGATTTCAATATTCAGTGGGCCTCATATAGTTCAGACTCCACTTGGGCTTTTCTGTCCATATATTGCAATGCTGACATTGGTGGGTGTAATGATAGTGGTAATTATATATTACAAACACAGGAGATACTCCTATGAAAAGAGGACAATCTTTTAATTCATTAGACAAAAGTGAAAGACCATGAAATAATATTAAAACATTTTAACCATGGCATTATCATTGCTTCGTCACTACAGGAAGTCTGGCAAATCATTTCGTAATTATTTCATAATTTCATAATTTGATAAAAAAAGATTCTCCATCTTGAAGTAAAGGTGCTGGAGGGATTCTAACAATTAAGTGCTTAACCTTGTGTGAAAAATGTATTATGGAAGAGGAGAGAGTTTCTAAGTACTAGCCAACAGTGGATTCTTCAAGCCCAAAGGGAGAACAGATGTTTTAGCACCTGTACTTAGTCCTACCAGAAAATAATTCAGATTTGAATACTCTACTCTGAATCAGTTTGTTTTTCTTTTTAAAGATGTCTGCCCCTTCTTTAAATTGTATGTATAGCCAAGAAAAAAATGGCATTAATATTATTCCATAGGGTGCATAGTGCTTGCAGGAAAATATTAAAAAATTATCTCTCTGCCTGCAAAGGTTGACAATCTAAAGTTAGACAAGGAATGTCATATAAATAACACATACTGGGAGCACACAGGCAGATAAAAGGAGGAGGAATACAGCTCTTCAGAAGTGCTATTTCCCATGGCCCATGCGAGGCAGGGCCGGATTTCCAGTTCTGCACCGGAGGCATGTTGCTATGGACTCTGTTGTTTTAGGGACACCTTCCCTCTCTACAACTGTGTGCAACACAAAGGTCAGCTGTAGGTGGGGACAGAAGGTAAAAATCTGGCCCTGGTGAGAGGTAAAGCTGGTTGCCTCATAGATACATTGCTAGATACTGTTTTTGTTTACTTTTAACTACATAAGCCTGTAGTGTAGCAAATGATGTGTTTCAGTGAAAGGTAATAAATTATAAACTTCATTGGAGATACAAGTTTGAACCTGTTCTATATTGTGTTTTGGAGCACAAAATCAAGAAAAAAAATGCATAAGAAATAGCGTGGACTTTGTCCTTTGCTAACTGTACCTCTGTTCTTCCTAGAGGCCAGACTTTTTCTCACACCAGATAGTAACTTATTTTATGAGTAGTTTCACTCAGGGTATGTCTAGACTGCATCCCTCTGTCAGCAGAGGGATGCAGATTAGGCAGGTCGACATTGCAAATGAGGCAGGGATTTAAATATCCTGTGCCTAATTTGCATAAAAATGGCCACCGCGTTTTGCCGACTCAACACTTTGTCGGCAAAAAGCAGCAGTCTAGAGGGGGATCTGTAGAGAAAGAAAGCCTTTTTCGACAGATCCCTTATGCCTCCTGCAAGGAGGTTTACAGGATCTGTCGAAAAAGGCTTTCTTTCTCGACAGATCCCCCCCTCTAGACTGCTGCTTTTTGCCGACAAAGTGCTGAGTCGGCAAAACGCAGCGGCCATTTTTATGCAAATTAGGCACAGGATATTTAAATCCCTGCCTCATTTGCAATGTCGACCTGCCTAATCTGCATCCCTCTGCCGACAGAGGGATGCAGTCTAGACATACCCTCAGTGGGCTTATATGAACAAGGCTTTAATTGCGGCATCACAATCTGGCACTCTGTGTTTCTTAATTCTACTTATCACTGAAAAGGAGACTCCCCTTCCCCTACTTTCAGCATTATAAAGCCAATATATACAGAAGAATGAGCTGATGTCTCTTCTTCCTAACGAATCTTAAACAAAATTGCCAAATGAGGATATTTTTGGCACTCATTGAGGAGGATGTATTGTTTGAAGAAAACACAGCTTCAGTGTTCACATACACAGTTGGCCCTGTTGCACTAACAGTTGGAGAAACATTTTTGGACTGATAAATGTATCAAATTACCATCAAGATAATATTTATCTAAAACCCCATTTCTAGGTATCTCTGTATTTTAAGAAAGCACTGTTAGACAATTGCATACTCATTCAAAAGACAAGACCAGATTTTACAGTGTGTATGTGTAACCCACATCCTAGTGGGTGTGGGTCACTGTCCTACTGAGTGGCACTTAGACCACTTACAGTGAGAGAAAAGAATGAGTGAACTCTACAGCCTAAGCTGAGCGCCAGCTGGTTTTATAGATCAAGCTGTAGAAGCTCCTGTATTAAGCTCCAGAAGTCCCAGGCTGAAATCCACCTGAAGGTGGTTACATACACATTTTAAAAGAGCAAACTCCAAATGGCACATTAAGTGGAACAGTGACAATTTATATGGTTTCCATTGTGTAGCTGTCACCATGGAGATTTATACACATGACGAGGAAGCTCTTTAATTGGATAGACTCTGGTCAAGATCCAACATTCCCTCCTGAGGAAAAACTTGTCCATTTAGTGTGTCCGATTCAGAGGTGAATTACACTTTCAAGATTCACTTTGGACTACCTTAGATTTAGATGCACAAAGGCCTGATTCTCAAGTAAACTGAGATTTAGATAATTATAAGTCTCAGGAAGTGCAGTTAAGCCAAGCCAACTCCCAGTGTAGATGTGGCTAGGTTGACAGAAGCATTCTTTTGTTGACCTACTATTGCTTGGGGAGGTAAAAGTTACTACAGTGATGGAAGAAATCCTTGCATCATTGTAGTGTGCATCTATGCTACAGGGATAGAGCAACACAGCTGCAGTGCTGCTGTTCCCCATCATATAAACATATCCCTAGACTTCGTTGTGTGAGGGTCTGACGCTCAGCCCTTTCTCACACTGAGTAGTATCATCTTAGGCTTGCCTCTATGGCCCATTGTTAGAGGGAGTTTTGCGTGAGTAGGAGATATGAGACTATGCACATTCTCTGGGATTACACACCTGAATAAGCACCACCCTCTGTGAGCAAAGGATGTGGAACTAGGCCTTGAGATCTGCTTAGGCTCCTACTTATTTACCCACACACAGTTCACTTCTCCCTTACACATTGCCTCTGCTTTCCGTCTGCTGAATCCAACTGAATGTAAGAGTCAATCAGTGATAATGCAAATCTGCTGAAGGACCACCAGTGTAGCAAGAAAAGCAAAGAGCAGGTAAGTGCAAGAAGGGGTAAATTAAATTGCCTTCACCCTAGTTTAACTTGTACCTTTTAGGCAGGTTTAAGATAATCCAACTGAATGAAAGGAGTTTTACCCATCCCACCTACCACAAACTCTGAATTTGGCTCAATATGTTTTCCCATTGAAGTCAACGGGAATATTACCTACTCATGTGGAATTTGAGCTCTCTAAGTAGCAATATAAACTGAGTGTAACCCATGAGAGAACGATATAAAATACAACGGTTTCCAAACAACCACAAGACCGTTTACTTTACTGACAGATAAAGATAAACAGGAGGAGGCAGCTGTAAAAAGAATTCCCGTTGGCCATTGACCTGACAATGTGAAGTTTTCCACAAACTAAATGCAAACCAGACAAATAAAACAAAATATTTTGATGCTGCAACACAACTTCCTTGACGACTCTGTCAGTTATTTTAGAGGTAAGATATGTGGAATGGAAAATGCAATGCTCTTCTGGGCTGAGATTACATATATTACAGATATAATATGCAAACATATTTTCTTTGTCAAATTAGATGAGAATAGAAGAGCTCTTAGACTATTTATGCCTGCACACAAAGATTGAATAGACATTCTAATCCTACTTTCCTGTATTAAAATGAAATTGATCCAATGTTATGGAACTCACCAACTTCTTTGGTATGTCAAATGCCTTTAACAAGCTGAGAAAGGAATCATTATGTATTGATGTCAACAGAGTGTGCTACCATCCTAAGAAAAGTAACATTCTCTCCCTCAATCACAAAGACTGGAATGCTAGAAACAAATTTGATAAGAACAATAGAAAAGAGATGGACATAAGATAAAACCACTGACAAAATGGCCAAATAAAATGGAGTTCAGATCCTAGCCATCTTCTACTTCTGGTTTGTGAAACCCAACCCTGACTAATAAATGATAGTCTGGGGTTCTAGTTGAGATCCAAAACAGAAGGGGCCTATTTTCATGGGGTAAGCTCAGACAGTTCAAATTTCAGAAAAACATTTATACTTATGAGATTTCAGCCAGAAATGGTGAAAATGTTCAAATGATCTTACAAGACTGCTGCATTTAAGGCAAAAATCTTGTAAAAATGTGGTGCTGGTGAATGAAGATCCAAACCTGAATGCTAGCCCTGATACTTACTTTGCACCCAAAATCTAAATCTCTTTTTAATCCGAACATAGTTCTGATCTCGATTTATTACTGGCAAAACATATTTTACTTCCATTTAGCATCACTCTCAGATTTCAACCATATTAACACTCAGCCCTAAGATACAAGCAAACCTATTAAAAATAAAACTTAAAAAGTCAGTAGGAAACACAAATACATTCTGTTTTTCTACTGATAGCTACAGAAAAGCTTCACCTTCACCAAATTGCCACTGCAACAGTGATCACAAACCCACATAAAGCCTTTGTGAAAATTCAAAGGACAATTCAAATACTGCAACAAGCTCTGAAACAGTAAAGGATTTCTCATCAAAAAGTGAGGAAGATGAATGGAATAATTTTGGCAGGAAGGGAAGTAGCTGCAGAAACAGCCTCATGATGTGTGCCATTGAATTTGAAATAATAAAAGATGGAGACACTTGGCCAGGCTTTCAAACAGACCAATGACTAGAATTATAGACCAAGATGTGCATGCACAGTTATTACAGTTACATGTGTCAGTAACCTATCTGCTAGTGCAAATAGCCACACTGGATAGATCTACACTGCAAAATAAAACTCGACAAAGTGAGTCTCAAAGCCTGGGTCAATTGACTCAGATTCACACTATGCTAAAAATAGCAGTGTAGGCATTCCTGCTCAGCCTGCAGCTGAGGTGGTGAAACCAGACAAGAGTGGTAAGTCTCAGAGCCAGGCTTCAGCCATAGTATGCTCATCTAGCCCTGGTCTACAGTAGGGAGTTATTTCGAAATAACAGGCAGCGTGTCCACACTACCAAGCCCGTTTATTCAAAATAACAGGCTGGTTATTTTGAAAAATTAACTCCTGCTTTCCATGAGGAATAACACTTATTTTGAAATTGTTATTTCAAAATAGTCCATGAGTGTGGACACTGCTATTTCAAAATATTTGGCCTCCAGAGGCCTCTCACAGCTGCACTTGTGAGCAAAGTGGATGCTCTTGGGCGGCTCCTTATACCTGCTGCTATTACAAGCAGATCAATGCCATCCTGGAAGGGCAGCCGGTCACCTCCCCTTACTCATTGTCACGTCCTGCTAGGACATGCCCAGAATCAGCCTCCTTGAGGGTGGTGTTGTAGAGGAAGAGGAGGAACAGGCCACCATGCCAGCTAGCCAGGAGCTGCTCCTCACCCTGGAGCCAGTCTCCCCCTCCCCCCAGATGTCTCCCTGGCTTCAGATGATCCCAGTGAAGGTACTACAGGTGAGTTCTATAGCTTTCCTTATACACACATGGGGGCAGGTTGCAAGGGGCTATGCACTCCTCGCTTGGCCTACTTGCCCTGAGAGTTGCACAATAGTCTGTGCATGTGGGTGCACATGGAATGCCAGTCTGAAACACTCAGCTTCATGATGGTCTCACACAGAAACTCCTCAATCCTTCTCACAAGAGAGGTCTGCCTTACTCCGGACTACATGGTGGGACACCTTCCCACGACAAGCCACCACTAAGGAGGCTGGGCTCATGGAAACACATAGCAGTGCCGCACACATCACCATGCATACTCGGTCAAGTGCGGTGATGCAGAGGAGACCGATTTCCTGCTTGGGGACCTGCCAGGGGGAGGAAGAGAAGTGGAACCCAATAGCACTCTCTCCATCAAGCGGCCTCTGCCACTCACATACACCTCTCCCAGAACTCCCCCCAGTGGGTTGAGATAAAAGTTCTCTCTCTGCAGGATGCAGAAGAGCCTGGTTGGAGCTAAGGAGGATAAAAAGCAGTTAATTGGGTAACCATTGTAAATTTTAGTGGCTACACGGTTACATGCTGCGGCCTCTGCAGTATAAACCTTATACTGTGGAGCCGGCTCCCCAGGAGCGGGACTGGCTGCCAGCTCTACTCCCAGGGAGGCAGCTTCACTTCAGGCTCTTCATTATAAGCTTTATACTGGAGAGCCCACAATGCAGGGTGACAGCCAGCTCTCCGGGAGCCAGTACGTTCTAGGAGCCTGTTTTTAAGCCAACTCCTGTTGCATACCAGGGGGTGGGGCCAAGAGCTGGCATGTAACTGGTACGGTAACCAACAAGCTCATACTTATCAGATAACTGTATAAATAGTTAAACTATTACATTCCTAGTTGGAGCAGCATGCAGTGGGCAGGGGGGGCTCTGGCCTGGCTGGGGCAGCTTGCCACCTGCCCCTGTTTAAGCAGTTAACCATAATATTTAAGCAGTTAACTGGTTAAACGGCATTTATATCCTACTTTTGTGTGGTGTCACTCATAGTGCCAGCCATGGTGAGTATGGCCTGCCAGAGGTGAGGGAAATGAGGAGGGAATTGTTCAGTTACATAAAGCTATGAATATAGGGAGCCAGTATTGAATATGAGCACCATTTTCCACAGGCTGAGGTGATTTTAGCTGATATTTCACTCCTAAGTCTGCAGTTTGTTATCAGATCATCTGTTGTTTTCTTTGGCCCTTTGCTATACCTGATGCAGTATTTTTGCTCTCATAGTTGTGGAGAGAGCTCAAAAACGGCAAATTAAAAGATAACTAATTTTAAATGGTGATGTTTTTAAAATTAATTGTCTGACTTTTGTTCTACTGTGAGAGTTAAATGCTTTGGCTGGCAATTTGTAGGCCCACTGATTTCACTGGGACTGCTAACAAGAATAAAGTTATGCAAATACTCAAGGGTTTGTAGGATCAGGGCTTAAGTGATGCTTTCGCTATTTCATTTATGAATCAAGGTGCCAGCCTAACATAGTAAGTGTGCTGTTGAGATGTAAATGAAAGTTCTTGAACACTTATTTTCAAGAAAGTTTCCATAGCACTTTTTGCAAAGTGGGGGTGGGGGAAAGAAAAGATATCTTCATCTGTATAAGTAATTCTTTGCTTTCTTCATAAATTTTAATGAAGTGTGCAGGTATCAGGTGGATTGCTTGCAGATGAGAGATGGCTAGCTTTCACTGGTGGGTGAAGTGATCCCTCTGTATGTTCTCTGGTTCGGATTGGTATGGATGAAAGGTACTATATAAATAAGTTGTTTATAATAATGACTTGCAGCAAAACCATTTAATTGTGGTGTTCCTCACTGGATCTGACTCTTATGCACTTTTCACTCTGTACCTACACCATCATTTATTGTTTTTTCCAGCTCTGACATCTAAAAGATCATATCCTGGTCCCACTGGCATCAATAAGGTGTTCTTGCCATTGGCCTCCCTGTACCCTGGATTTGCCCCAGAGAGCACAGGAGGTGACAAACTTGGTGTTAAGCCAGAAAGGATGGAGGAACAAATGATGATCAGCAAATTATGAAGGCAGGTTTATTTTCCTTGTGGTCTTATTTTCCTGGCCTTGCAAACTGTGAGGACATCATCTTGTTCTGATCTCCTTCATGTATCCCATTCAAACCACGTGGGATAGGGCTGCTTCCCTAAGATGTACTGTTGTTGCAGCAGGGTTTGCTTCTTTAAATAGGATGGCAAACTATTTATTTTTGAATAAAATAAAATGATGATCAGGTAAGTGAATTATAGGCCAAGAAGTACACTGAGGGCATCAATTGAGAAGAGCATAAATGAGAAGCTTGAGTCTTCCATTATATAATTTGTGTCTGGTAATGTCCCTGTGTTCCTCCATTGTATTGACATTTTTGGCCACAGCTTTTCTATCATTAAACTAATGTATGGCTCAGGGTCTTGCTTTTAACACTGATAATGTCTGGACCTAATTCTGTAGCTGCTTTCTTATGCAGAATGCTTTTGTTTGTTTATTTATGTATGCAGACAGGTGCTATATAGTCTTGCATCAAGGGGCTGGCAGTCTGAAAGGAACATAAAACTCAGACACAGTAGATTGGAAACCCCTGAACCTGGTAGGACATAGGCTGCTTTTCAGTCCTTTGGTTAAAATTGTGAACACTTGTGAAAGAAGTGTAGTTTCAGGAAAGATTTGAATGAAGAGAGGGGGCATTTGGCATACAGACATAGGGAGAACATTGCAAGCATGGCAGAAAAAAATATTGTATTGGAACAGGCGATTCCAAGCCAAAGACAATGACTTCCCAGATATTTATTTATTTATTTATTCCAAGGGAGGCTGCCACAAAGCACAGTAATAAAGTCTTTAGCAAAGTGAATTTGTCACATTACCGTCTGTGCTTACTGTTGGAAATGTAAACATGTAAATATTTGCCTGATAAGGAACCACTTTCCCAGTTCTGAACACCTTTTGGTCCAATCTACGCTACCTATATAAATTATACCCAGACTAATATCCTCATAGACTAACACATGACTTTAGTTATGCTATATAGATGGGAGCAAGCCATGTTTTAACTTTCTTACCAAACTATGCTACAGACCAGCAATATCTGAATTAAATGAGCAGTGGGCACCCTAATCTAGTAATTTTTTAGTGTAGAGGGGGTCTTTGATCTACTGCCAAGTCAGCCTATTTGTGGTAAAGCCAGCAACCAAGTCTGAAGGAAAGCTGGTTGAGCATTTCAAGATTTTCTTCTTGTCACACAGGTAGAGGCAATCACAAAACATAATGCAAGCAGTCTGAAATGAGAGAGAAACAATATCATGGATACATACAATAGGTGAAAGTTGGAGGACTTCCACCCTGATGGAAGCGATTATGCAGTCATCAGGATGAGCTATTCAGGTAAGTACCTATGAAGTAAGACTAAAACTCAGGACATCATAACCCTTTAAACATTCTGTAAAATTTAAATTTGTGCTATTTGATTATTTTAATAAAACAGCTAATACCAGAATACTCTAACCAGTAAGCATCACCTGATAAAGTTGATGCTTACGGGTTAACCAGTCGCATCCCTATACAAAAGTGTAAAATTTGGGGGGAGCAAGAGAATGGAGCTCAATCTTAAGTTTAGGCTGTGATTATACTAACAATGGTACCTCTGTGTTTTGCCTGTAGCTGTTGCCAGTATAACATTGGTGGGCCTCTGGATGCGCTATTTCAAAATAATCCTAAGCTATTTTGATGCTGCCTTGTAGTGTGGACACGCTATTTCAGGAGTGATTATTTTGATTTCACTTATTTTGAAATTATTTCTTAGTGTAGACGTGCCCCTTCAGTGCTATTTTTAGCCCCATAGCACAAGCCCGAACCAGTTGGCCAGGACTCTGAGGCTTTCAGTTGTTTATTTTTTTTCCCAGTGTAGATGTACCCTTAGATTCCCACCTGATTTACACTTCAAATATGTAACATGCATCCGAGTTCCAGTTACAATGTGCATTTCTGGTGTGCATTTGCATGAGCATTCCCACGAGTGACTCTGAGATTCTTTCTGTTAGAAAATCTGGAGCAATCTATAAAATGTATCAACATAAAAGGTTGACTTTCTAAAGCATTAGCTTAATTGTGCTCAGGAAAATCAATAAGAAAATTCCCATTGACTTTATGGGAGCAGAGTTAAGCCATTGCAGTGTGCTTTTGAAAATCCCATCCTAAATCTTTTGCTATCCACCTACTCTATTAACTTTGGTTATATTTGCATAGTTACCATGACAATAAAGTAAATGGAACTGAAAATAGCAGGGATGGTAACAGCACACACCTGGACAAAGGAAAAAATAATGTGTCAACTTAGGAAGTCTCAGAGGGGTAGCTGTGTTAGTCTGTAACTAAAAAAACTTAAACCCATTGTTGTTCTTTAATTTTTTTCAACTTAGGAAGTTTATCTTTCATTACAATTGTAACTGAAAATAAAACAAGCAGATTTATGTAATGTACGAGGCCAAATTGTGATTATTTAGTCTGTCCTCATGTATAACATAAGCCACCATAGAACTTCCTGAATTCACTTCTGTTTGAACTAGAGCACATATATAAACATCCTACCTTGACTTAAAAATTCTCAGTGATGGAGAATCAAACATAACCTTTGGTCAAGATGTTTCAGTGGTTAATTACTCTCACTCTTGAAAATGTAGGTCTTACTTCTACTTTGAATTTGCCTAGCTCCTACTTCCAGCCATCAAATCTTGTTATTTACTCTATTGCCAAATTCAGTCTGGACTTCCAAATGTTGGCTTTAGTTTATTACAATCTCTGTCATGATGAGATATGTTGAGCTTTTCTCTGAGGGAAGCAGTGGCAAGTGTCAGCTTTCTGTATTGTTCCCATTCTGGCTGTAGAAGTCTCTGTATGCACAAGGGAAGGTTGAAGGTAGGGAAAGAGCAAGATTTGCCTCACAGGTGTGCTCATTCTTAAAATAGTTGCCTTAATTTTGACCTCTTTCCTCATCTGTATTAACAAGAAATTTCACACTGTTTTTTAGTTGGTTGTTATATAAAAACATTCTAAAGTGTGACTGCAAAGTGTTAAAAATAACAAAATATGTCTATACATATAATATGAGGTGAATTGTACCAGAATACACAATAAGGACAAGCAATCCAACAGTTACAGTACAATCCTGGGTGCAGTTAATGTCATTTATATAACTAGAAAACTTCTGCTGCTTTACTTGCACATCAGTTGGATCTTTTTAGAAATTGTGAGCAACACTAAAAGGCTGTGGCTGGCACTTAAACAAACTTTTTCTTCTCAACAGAGGAAAGAATCAGAGAATTATGCTGTCATGATCATGCTATTTTTAAAGCTGCCCTATTATCCAGAGACATTATTATCTTGTTAAAAAATTTTTTATCATGCAGAACATACAAGCAAAGCTGTCTGACAAATGCTACCGTTCCTTTCAAAATCTGAAAAAATGTACTCCAGATACATTGGCCAACAATTACGTTCTCAAATTTGTTTACTGTGGAAGAGAGACAAATGTGGGTTGAGAAACACAGGCTAATAAACCTATCCTTTGGACACTGCCAGTTTATTGAAAAGATACAATACTTTGTGAGTTGAAGTGATTGTTAATTAGAAACTGTACACATATTCATGTGAGAAAATAAAATAAACTAAAAATCTTCCAATGGAAGTAGCTAGTTTATAATTTATAAGTGAAATGATTCCACAATTTCATTGTAACTCCGTGTCCAAAAAAGCATTACTGAATAGCAATTGGCTAGTGTAGCTAGAACACTGTTTCCAATGAACACATACAGATAACAAAGTTTACAGTTGCTAGGCTTAAGTTTTCCCCTGTATAGCCTTATAAAGAGGCTCTTTTCTTTCTAAAATGCCAGTTTCTAGATATGTCAGTCTGACATTTTTCACTCCCCCTCCCCAAGTCAGTTTAATAACAGAAAGTACTGCCAGAAGAACAACATAAGAATGGCCATACTGGGTCAGAACAAAGGTCCATCTAGCCCAGTATCCTGTCTTCCAACTGTGTCTATTCCAGGTGCCTCAGAGGAAATGAACAGAACAGGTAATCATCAAGTGATCCCTCCCCTGTCATTCATTCCCAGCCTCTGGCAAGCAGAGTCTAGGGATACCATTTCTACCCAACCTAGCTAATAAGCAGTGATGGACCTATCTTCCATGAATTTTTCTAGTTCTTTTCTGAACCCTGTTAAAGTCCTGTCACTAATGTATCTGAATGCAGTTCCCAAGAAGGGTTCATTTAGTGCCATTTATGCTGGAGCTTTTTGTGATGCGGCTTAAGTCAGTAGTGAGCTGGATATGACCCACTATCAAAAGAGGAAAGTCTCCATATTCTGTAAGGGTACATCACAAAGCAACATTATTTCAAAATAACTAGTGTTATTTTAAAATAATTTACTCTGCGTCTACACAGCAGGCAGTTATTTTGAAATAATGTCAACATACTATCAAGCTAGACGACTTCTTACTCTGACTCCTGTAACCCTCATTGTATGAGAAGAAAGGAAGTTGAAGGAAGAGTGTTCTATTTTGAAATAAATGCTGTGTAGACGTTCCCAATTTTGAAATAAGCTATTTCGAAATAAGCTACGCAACTGAGGTAGCTCAAGTTGCGTACCTTATTTCGAGTTAAGCCCTGTTGTGTAGACGCACCCTAAGTCATCAAGCACACACGTTCACATACAAAAATACAGCACTGACAATGCATTCTTCCTGGGATTTAGCAGGCATGTCTGTTTTGCTTTCCAAAGATACAATCAGGAATCATTCAACACTTGAAGAGTAAAGACTTTTTTTGTTATAGTAGTCTTCTTTTTAAACTGGAGCTTGTCCGGAAAGTTGTAAGTGATTTAGGTTATTAGTGAGAAATGAGTAACATATTACTATCCTAATAAAGTTTCTAGGATGTGACTATGTCCCAAGACATCTTAACATTTCTCTTCTCCAGCCCTAAACTTAAAAGGCTATGTCTACACAGCAGAGTTATTTCAGAATAACTGGTATTCCAAAATAACAATAGTCCGCATATACACAGCAAGCAGTTATTTCCACATAATGTCAAAATAATGTCAAGCTGGAGGACTTCTTACTCCAACTCCTGTAACCCTCATTTTATGAGGAGTAAGGGAAGTCAGAAGAAGAGTGCTCTACCTCGGACTTCCTGCTGTGTAAACAGTGCCAAAAGCCGAAATAAGCTATTTCTACTTCAGCTGCGCAATTGACGTAGCTCAAGTTGCATAACTTATTTCAGCTTTAGCCCTGCTGTGTAGACGTGCCCAAAAGGATATTTTCTTATAACAAAATAATAAATTAAGATCATAATACTATTTAAAATCAACCCTTATATCTCTGAGAGACAATAAAAGAAAAACTGAGAGCCTTTGCTTTCTTTACACTGGAGTCAATTAGTTTGGTTAGATATATTTTAATTCTTGATTACTTTTGTTAGTATAAAATACAAAGTACAATGAAACTGAGCAATTACTTAGCTAACTAGCTGGCCTTATATCGGGGTAGGCAGTAAGCTGGAGGCAGTTCATTAGGATTAACCCCTTGCGGGCTGCCATCACTTTATTTACCTGTCCGTCCACAGGTACAGCTGCTTGCAGCTCCCATTGGCCACAGACCATGGTTCCCCGTCAATGGGAGCTGTGGGAAGCAGTGTTCCAGTCTGTTATACAGGAGATAGATGGCTAGATGCCTTGGGGGAGGCAGCTGGGTGCATGCCCAGAGGCAGAAGCTAAGACACCCCTGAAACAACTTGGGCATGGAGTGAGTTTAAGTGCCTATAGGGTTTGGTGGCAGCTGAGCAGGAGCTTTGCAGATCATAGTGGAGCTTAAAACTGAGACCTAGATGTTTAAGTCTGTGGTTAGGATCTGAACTATCTTTGTGGAGCTGGGCCCAAGAGTTCTGTGAGTGGACAGGTCTGATGCCTGGTGGGCCTGATGCTTATTTTCACTAAAGCTTCTTTATTCCACTCGAGTAATATAAAGGGACCTTAGTGCAAATGAGAATCAGTCCTGGCTGATTTAAGCCCATATCTTCTGAATTCCTGCCGTACGTTTACCAGACCCAGTTCTTACACACGGGCAATGGCTGAACATCATGTCAGTCCACATAGGGATCTTAGTCACACTTCTTCCATTGCGGTTATTTGTACATGTGTCTCAGTGCTCTAGGGTGCTTTGGAAATCTCCCCCAATGTGTATTTTTCCACACCTTACTTCAGTGGTGATTACATTTTAAAATGATTGAACCTGCACTTAAAGTACAGACCCCCACCACACAAAACCACTTGTATATATTTACCAGGAGCACTGGTAAGCACTTTTGTTGTTCTCTCTTTTTTTAAGTTTAAAACACATTTTGGTTGCTGTCCTAGTGATCAGCTCAGACAAGTAACAAAGTTCTGTGCGATTTCAAACCAAGTTACAAACACAGCAGTTGAAGACATCTCTCACCTTTTCTGACAGGCAGCTGTATACACATTGATTCCTTGAGTAGATAGGATGGAAACCCAGGTGGTCTCCAGCTTCCCATGGGAGTTTTCCACACTCAAGTGAAAGGAGCAGCTAGCTCCCTTAAATTAATGCTGGCTTATCTTGCCATTCGTCAAAGTTTCTCTGTGTTAACACAGGGCTCAGTTTTCCACTCTCAAATTGAGAGTTGAGAGCTAAGCTCTGCCAACAGAAGCTAATGTATTTTTTTCTATAATAATACACAGAGTAATGAGGCCTAGAGTCTGCCATTCATTTCCCTAGTAGGTAACAGCAGGTGTGCATGGGAGCACACTCCCCTCACTATATCCGCCATATTAAAATAATTAATTTATTGTGTGAGGTGCCAACTTCAGTCTTCTAGGAAGGTGTAAGTGCCTGCCTTTCAAAGGTCTGTATTTCTGAAAATGACGTTTTACGATTTGAATGCATTCAATTGTATAAACAAACAGACACATCTGTCTGGCCTGGTTGCCACATGTGGGTCTTCTATTATCATGGCTCCAAAATCTCATGTGTGGCATTGGGCAGGGGGGACAGCTTAGTGGTTTGAGCATTGGCTTGCTAAACCTAGGGTTCTGAGTTCAATCCCTGAGAGGGCTATTTGGGGCAAATCTGTCAGGGATGGTACTTGGTCCTGTCATGAGGATAGGGGAACTGGACTCAATGACCTCTCAAGGTCCCTTCCAGTCCTAGTATTCTATGATTTTAAATCTTCTATTAGCTACTTTAAGCCTATTGCAGACAATGGAAGTTTTGCATCAGGCCCTAAAAGGACACTTAAGTGAATACTCCTATGTGAATTTTGATACCCTGATAAGACCCTGTTATTTGAAAATTAGGCTTATGGTGTTTTTGAAATATGCATTTATTCCATATATACATAATAAAAGTAACCGATATTATGTATATAGATAGAGCTATAGACTCAAATAAAAATATACAATCAGCATTAAGGAACTGGCTTAAATCCTTGGAAGTCAGGACATTCTGAGCTAAGTTTGTCACGGCTCCCTGAAGTCTGTTAAATAGAGCTGGTTGGGAATTCTTCAGCATTACTTTTTTGTGAGAAAGTACATATTGGTTTTGGTTAGATTTTCTGTGCACAGTGGTTTGGACATTTGCCTTGGAAGAGGGGAACCTGTGTTCAAGTTTATGCTTTGCCTGATTTTTGGTGCAGGGACTTGAATCTCAGTCTTCCCATAGGAGCTTGTTCTACTTCGTATAAATAATTTTAAAAAGTTGGGCCAGAGAGATAGTGACTGTATCTACTGATGGTCAGTCAGAGCACTCACCTGGGATGTGGGAGGCCAACATTCTAGCTCCTGCTCTGTCTGGTTCATTAGATTGTTGGGTGTTCTGAGGTCTTCCCCCCACCCTACCTCCTGCCACATGAAAAAGTAAAATGTTCTCAGTTTTTTTTTTCTTGTTCCAATGCAGGAGGAAAACAAAATTTAAGACCTAATGTATGCTTTCAGATTTCCCCATGGACTCCCCCTCCCCCAAGCCCCCTGCTCTTTAAAATGAGAACTTGCCTTGCTCAACTGCTTTCTTTGTCATAGAATCAGTTCCAGTCCCATCTCAGAGGAAGTGTCAGAAAAAAATTGCCCCAGGGCAATGAATAAATTCTCCTTTCTCTAGTTATCCCAAATAACTCCCTCCTCTGTTTTGTTTCACACTTGTTCTCGCTGGGTTTTTTCCTTCTTCTCACATCAGTGGAGTCTCTTTTTTCTTTTTTTTTTTTTTGTGATGGCCAGGGATTGCCCAATAACACCAAGCAATTAAAAAGGGTATTAGTAATGGAGCCACCAGCACTTGCAGTTCAATCACTCCTGACTCTGACACGTTTTCCCCAAGGTGCCGTACCATTACATGGATTATGATTCCAGAAATAGAACTGGTGAGGCAGAAAGTAAAAACACACAACCAGTTACTCACTAGCACTTCAACTCTGAAGAGGGATCCTGTGGAAAAAAGATATTGCCATGCAATTAGATCCTGTTCTCCAGGAGAGCCCTGGGATACTATAAGCACTGACGTGTGAGAAATGAAACAGAAATGAAAAATTAGGCTTTTCTGGGGATTCTACAATACAATTTTTTTTAAAGTGTTTGTACAAGGAAAGGAAAGGGCCAGGAAAGAAGATAGATACTCCATGTTTTTAAGAATTACATATGTACATTAGACAGTATGAGTACATCTACACAGCAACGTTATTTTGAAATAATTAGTGTTATTTCAAAATAATGTCTAAATACTGTCAAGCTGGAGGACTTCTTGCTCTGACTCCTATAACCCTCATTTTATGAACAATAAGGGAAGTCGGGGGAAGAGTGCTCTATTTCTACATAAGTGCCGTGTAGATGCTCCGAATTTCAAAATAAGCTATTTTGAAATAAGCTGCGCAATTGAGGTAGCTCAATTTGCATAGCTTATTTTAAATTAAGCCTTGCTGTGTTTTCAGCAGCCTAGGTAAATTTTTCAAGAAGAGGCAAACCCAATGAAAAGATTTCTCCAGTCACAGTGACAAGTATCATGACAGTGCGTAGTTTCAGCTGTTAGGGAACACGTTTTGCCCTAATATACTCCACTGAAACTTTCTTTTGAGCCATTTGTATTTATGCTAGTACATTTATAGGCCAAATTTGACCCTGAATTCACACATTTATTTGTTCTGATGGAGCTTTGGCACCTACAATGTGTGTGGAAGGGATGGGGCAATCTTCACCTTTAATCCAGCCATCATTTTATCTTACACAGATGGGTGGCATACAAGAAAAGCATCCTTGTGCATACTGAGAGCAAGTAATTGGTGTTTGTGAGTATGGAATTGATCATGTTGCACAGAAAGGTGAGTGGCAGGCATACTGCATTATGCTGAAAACTGCAGACAAGTAAGGAGGGGAGGATTTTAGTAAATGAAAACAAATTAATCCAGGAGGCTAGTGAAAAGTCACAGACTGAAGTTCTGAATGGATTCAAGGGGAAATAAGAGGAGTGGAGGAAGATCAGTGGGAACTTACATTAAGTATTTCAGAAACAGAATTTGCTTAGAGTCTCAGTCTTTAACTTCCCTCCACCCCTTCAGAAACACAAATTACAAGATAAATCTGATTTTTCTGTTCATTTTTTAATGAATGTTGAGATGAAAACTTCTGAGGAAAACTAATTTGTTCAAACCATTTTTTGTTTGCGCAATCGTGATGTATTAGCCTTTGTTTCAAGATGGGATTTCCTTGTGGCAAGTTATTAATATGAATATTTATTTATTTTACAGCACGGTAGGTACTTCACATATGCATGGCTTCTGCCCTGAGGAGTTTATGATCTTAGGCCTCTGGTCTTGCAAAGAGTAATCCCTTTCAATTCAATGGGGACTATTCGTATGCATAAAATTATTCATATTATATAAATACTTGCAGGATGTTGCCACAGAAGAAAGTAATAAACAAAGAGAGTTGGATGAAGGGAAAGGAACTTGAAGGTACAAATAATAAGTGCAAGTGGTTATCTAGGCTGGTTATATATGCTCCTAGCTGCATTATATATTCTATAATATCAGTGCATTCACACACACTTGAAAAAAAATCCTTCTAAAACTTTCCTAATCTCTGTCCCATTTACATCTAATATAGTTGCACTAAACTACTTAGAATATTGTCTACTAAATTTTGAGAGTTCTCTGTCACTGCCTGTCAAAATTTGGGAGTGGATCCTATCATTTGTATTAAGGACAAGACAGACCTCACTTATCCTTTTCCCTGCTCCCTCCCATTTTTGTGCTTTGCTGAGAGTGTGCGTGTTTTTGTTTTTTACAAACCTAAAATTCAAGTCAGACTTGCTGCCTTGAGCCTGAGTATTGAACAAATCTCAAGTGAACCTACTGGCTGATTCATGTGTCTCTCACCTGGAAATATAAAACTCAGAGTTTAGCCTAGTTTGATCCTGAAATCAAGTGCAACTCAGCAGTTTGATCTCAGTGTTGAAACTGGTCTCGGTGAAAACCTAAATCTCGGTGATTATGTAGACCATGGTAAAATATTTTTAATCACTTTGGTAGCCTCTTATCATAAGAATATAGGAACCTTCTAGACCAAAACCCTGTAATCTTCACTCGGGATACATTCCAAATGGAACAAATGGGTAAGAGCTGATGGCAGTACCTAAACCGAGCGTGCTATTAAATTGCCATCCTTTCTTGCTATGATGTTTGGTGGATTCTGGTACTAAACCACCAAAGAAGGAATGCTCAAGATTTTGAGTGCTTCCTAAAACAAAGTGAAATTTGTCTGCATGTTCTACTTTTTTTTTCTAAAAGCAATAGCCAAACCTCATATAAATGTAGGAGACAGGTTAGTTTCAACAAAGTAATGATGTTAAGAATTCATAATTCGATCCTAAGATTTGAAAAGCTAAACCAAAGCTGAATAAGGAAACTAAGATACAGAATGTGTGTCGACCTTTTCTTGTTAATCTACCTAAATAACAAGGCAGTAATCATTAACACCACACAACTACAGTGCAATAACCATACAATATGTGACAGATAAATCCAAGCTCCACCTAGAGAGAAGAAGTTTGTACTTGCTCCTGAGTTTGATGTATCTGAAGTTCAATTTCCTTTTCCAGGGGACTCTTTTATCTGATAATAAGCAAGTAAAGTTTTCTGGCCCAGGTTCTAGACTAATATATTATTACTAGTTTACTGAATGCCAGCAGTGGTCATGGAACAAAGAGGCAAACTGCTGTGGAAATCAGCCTATATCAGACCATGCTGTTCAGACACATGGATATCATTAGTTATGGTGCTTTCATTTAATTCTGTTTCGATTGCTCGTGATGGGTAACTATAGGAAAACTTAACAAAGAAATGGGTTAATGAGGAATCTGACTAAAGAGAAGAAAGTAAATTGCTGGATGAGGAATTTCAAGCATAAGTGGTGGCAAGGGCAAAGTGTGATGGCTCCGCAGTTCAAATGCTGACGGAAATGGGGAAGGGATAGAGAACCATACCACCCACTGGTCAGCAGCAAACCCTCTTTTTAGAAATGCCTAATACACTTCCCATTCTAGTAAGGTGGTGGGGAGGGTAAGTAAACAAAACATTTTCTGTCTTTTATTGTTCTTTGTCAGTTACATTTCGGATATCACTTTGACAGTTTCATTTCTGACATCACAGCTCAACTTTACTGTGCTGCCACCTCCATTTTGTATTCTCCATGCTCTTCTTGACCTCAGCTAGCTCATTGCACCTCTGCCTTGCTGCCTCAAACATACCGTGTATGTACAGCCAGAGTGCTGTCCCCTGCTCTCCTCTTGTACCCTGGCTGGCTGTTCCCTCTCTCCTGTGACTCGTGTCTGCCAGCTGAATTCTGTACTTCCAGCCCCCCAGTAGTAGCTCTGCTTTACTGATCCTCCATTCGTGGAGATGAACAGTGTTCTGTGTGTATGAGTTGAGGCACAATCCCCCCTTTGAGCAGCCCTGTCTCCATATATGGTGAGGGAAAACCCTCTCTCCCTGAGACTGACATGGGGTTGTAGCCCTTGGAACTATCTATTCCCTTCTGCTTGGGTCAGCTGAGCTTCCCTGCTTTATATATATGGGGGACAAAGGGGGGTCCTTTATGCACCTGATCTACTCATAGCTTGGGAGGGCTCCACAACGGCGCTATCATGAGTGGGAATGGAAGCACTTAAGAGAGGCTTTATTCCCAGAAGCTGGAATTGATCAAGTGCTGCTTCTGCCCCCTGTGTGATGCTCCAGTGACACCAGAAGGCTGTGAGCACAATAGCCTTCCCAGCCAAACACCCTCTTTTTGTGCTCATGTCACTCTCGATTCCCCTGCCCAGTGAGTCACAGTGGTGCCAACTATCCTGATTTTACTGTGTGCCTTGTGATTTCCGGTTGGTTTTCTTTAAAGCCTATCAACCAGAATCATGGTTTGGTATGAGGATCTCAGCTTTAATTTAAAACAAACAAGCAAAAACTTGCATGTCTTCATTGTTGCAGAGAACAGGTTGAAAATGTGACGTGAGTGCACCTGAAAGGCATGAACGCCAGGAGGCAAAAGGGAAAAATGCACATTTATTAATTTTTAAAGCTCATTTGAAAGCCTATTTTATGATTTTGGTGGACTGTGCTCATGATTTTTAATGTCTGGGGTTGGCCACAGTAGTGAACAAGTCACGGGGCTGATCCAAAGCTCACTGAAGTCAATGGGAATCTTTCCATTGACTTCAGTGGGCTTTAGGTTTGGCCCATAGTGCACATTTGTTGTGACTTTGGCAGACAGTAAGAGACTGCTAGAGGCTCAGGAAAAAAGAGTACTGAGAAAATCTCTTTTAGTTCATGTCAAGAGCTGGCCCCATCAGTGTAAAACCAGCGCTGGACAGTTTATTCCTTCCACAGTTATAGTACCTTCGTATCGTAAAAAAGAAAAGCCATGAAAGGCTATTTCATGTGATAAAAGCAAGTGAACAAAACCACAATTGATCATTCAGTATTATTTCTGCATCAAATCTTATGATGCAGACGCTGACTTATCAAAACAAAAATAAAGTGTGTCCAGGATGGAGTTTATCAGAGGAAGTCTGAGACAGTGAGGATTAACACAGCACTTGACTGCGGCTGAGGCTGCTTGATACTGACAAGGGTCTCTCCCTTCCTTGTTTGGGTGCTGTGTTCTGTTCTCATTCAGATCAGAATGGAGAAGAAACTGAGCAGTGACCTATTCAACTTCTCTGAGGGTTCCCCCTATAAACTACAATGTGACTATTCTTTAAAAACTCTGATCTGGCAGAGCATGTAACTTTATAATTCAGAGCCAGAAGCTGATACTCTTGCTCATGCTGAGTAGGACCTTACTCTGTGAGTCCCATGGATTTCAGTGAGAATACTCACAGAGTAAATACTTTTTTTCTCATGATGAATTGTATCATAATCTGTCTTTAGCCTTCCAAGCAGGAAAACTGGCACAGAACTCAGTACCAGAAAACAAACCAACCTCCACTCTGCCCCAGCACGCAGTTGAGGAAGTTATCACTTTTGAAGGGCTCTGAGCCATAGTCAATTGCTTTGTAAATGCTGAGTGTCCCAGACTTCCTTCTGATAAACTCTATCCTGGAAACCTACTATCTTTGTTCAGATAATTTGGTGTCTGCATCATTAAATGTAATGCAGCAGTAAAAAGTGAACCATCAGTTGTGGTTTGTTCTTTCTATCAGATGAAAGAAGCCATTCATAGTTAATTATAAGTTAGCTCCGACAAATAAATGCAAAATAAAAATAGACAGGTGAAGAATAATTTTGCCATGCAAGAAACATGAACATTAACACAAACCATGCCTTTTCTCAAGGCAATAATAAGCACTACTATTATTAAGCCTGAAGATTTTCAAGGGTTTCTTATTTGGCTGTAAAAACTTTGTTCTGAGCCAGAGTTTAGCAGACACTGTCAATGAGGAAGACTTAGTAACTAAAACACAAAACTGGAAAACAAATTAAATCAGACAGTGAGTGTCCTCAACTCACCGTACTGTCACATCCATTTTGTATTCTTCATGTTCTTACAAAGTTTTAATGTCTTGAAAGCTTCTACTGTTTTCTGTGACTCTGATTCTGGAGGACTGATTTCTCTCGCTCCTGCACCAAATAAATCAAAAGTAACTCTGTCAAGGTCAATACTATACTACTAAACCAGTACTATAACTGGGAGGAGAACCCAATTGGCTCATTTCCCCTTGTACTAAGGAATGACCTTGCCACAGCTGGCACTGAAAAGGAGTTTGTAGAAGGTACCATGGTGGGGGAGGGCTGTCCTCCGGAATGTGGGCCATAGTGCCAGGAGGCCTAGTTGAATGGCCTGACAGGGAACCCTGATTTGCTTGAACTGAATTTGGTAATTCCTGATACACTCTCTTAATTGAATTTTAGTTCCCAAAGGGTGACTACAAGATTATAGAATCTAAGGTCCAGACTGTGACAAGTTTTGTGCCTGTGCAGGAGCATGCAAGGAGCATATACAGGGACTGCTCCCTCAGTGTGCCCCTGTGGGTATATGGCTAACCACAGATTGTGGGAAGTATGCACGCCCAGAGCCCTGTCGGTTCACTGCCCTGCTCTGGTCTATTGAGTGGGCCTGCTACTTTGCATGAGCAGGCTGTATTATCTTGCCTCTGTGTGTCAACAAGCCCGCATCCTTACTCGCTTCACAACAATGCCTCACTTGCTATCCAGCCTGCACACTGAGGCATGGTCCTGTGGAGAAAACAATATATGATCATGTAATGAAAGATGACATCATAATGCAAACATAATATACAAGGTGGGCATATACATAAGGATGTAAATACTGGTTTTGTAGTGATGGTCCAAGTTGTATTCCTGACTCCACCTCTTGGATGTGCAAGGGCGAGTCAATTCACCTTTCTGTGCCTTTGTTTTCCCCAATCTGTAAAATAAGGATAATGATACTACCCTTCTTTGTAAAGTGCTTTGAGAACTACTGATGGAAGGTGCGATGCTAGACCTAAGTAGTAGTAGTAGTAGTAGTAGTATCCCTACATTATTTCAACTATAGGATGTATGAATATGAGATAATTGTGTAATGTTTGTGTTGGTGTATTTACATTTGGAATTAGTGTCTTTGTGAAGCAGTTCTGACCGCCCACAAGCAATATATACCTAACTGTGCAAGTCTAACTCATTTCCATAGTGCCAATGACTCTGCACTAATTATGCAACTAGAAAATGATGCATATAACAAAGAGATAAGCAGTTTCTTATTGTTTTTCTTTCAGTTCTTCTAAGCAGTAGCTACTTCTAACTAAGGTCTGAAGTGTAATACTTCAGCAGTGTTTGAGTTTAACACTAAAAATGCATGTCTATCTGCTCAAGTAATTCATGAATTACTGAGAGTATTACCTAGAAACTTTTCCAGGAAAATATCCCTTCAGGTTGTAGCTAAGCAGTCTGCTTCAATTTATGGGCCAAATTCTGTTTGCTTTATCAGGGGGAATATTAGGGCTTATGTGTAGGGTAAGCAAGAGTTTTGCTTCAGAAGCCAAACCTATAGGGTACGTCTAGACTACAGGCTTTTGTCTACAGAGGCTTTTCAACAGATACTGTCAACAAAGCTTCTGTCAACAAAGAGACTACATCCAGTTCTGTCGACAAAGCAAGCCGCTTTGTCGACATGAGAGTGTAGACGCAAAGGACAGTGTAGATGCAATAATGCCTTCTGTTGACAGAACTCTGTCGACAAAAGGCATTATTCCTTGTAGAATGAGGTTTACCGCCGTCGACAAAACTGCCGAGTTCTGTCGATGTTATGTTGACAGAACTCAGCGGTAGTGTAGACACAGGTATAGTTTTGTTGACAAAAGGCCACTTTTGTCGACAAAACCCTGTAGTCTGGACACACCTATAACGACTTATGAATAGCTGAATATTGGGTGAGATACAATTAATTTATTTTTATTCATTTAATTGTGAGCACTTTCTGTGTTGCATAGACATGTGCAAATGCATTTATTAGGATATACACATTTTTAAAAGGACATAATTAAAAAATACACTTTTTTCTGGAATTGTTTTACCTACTAATCTTGTAAGCAACATGTAACCCTAAAAGAAATTTGAGAACATAGTATTTTCTCTCTTTTTCCAGTTTGTTTACTTAGGCTTCGGATCATGCCCAATCTCAGGCCAAGTATATAGTGGAAGATGTAAATCATTGGCAGTTACAATTCGGCTCACAGAGCACAGCAACAAAAATGCTGTGTCCACACTGTCAGCTGCCAGTGCATTAGTGGGACCACACTCACAACATTTGCTGCGGCATTCAGAGCGGTGTGTTTGGAGCAGCTATTCCACAGAGCACCTCATCCTCTTCTGCTGCAGAAGTCTGTGGGAAGGCACGGGGCATCCTGGGGCCTGTCCCCCTGGCCCATGATACATCACTTCACATTCCAGCAAGCTCTGCGCTTCGGTCCACATTTGGTGCCATCTTTTAATACCTTCTGTGCTACACGTTCTGCCTCCTCAGTCTGTGCGAATGGATCCCCAGCTGTTGATGAAAATGCTGACAGGTCTCACTACCATGTCACAAATGACTGTCAGACTACTCCTGAAACAGCAAAATGATGATGAGGAATCCATGCAGCGTTCGTACGACACAAGATTTCTTGTGGCATTCACAGAGAGGCTGACCACAGTAGAATGCTACTTTTGGGCTTGGGAAGCAAGCACTGAGTGGTGGGATCACATTGTCATGCAAGCCTGGGTTGATGAGCAGTGGCTGCAGAACTTTTGGATGAGGAAAGCCACTTTCCTGGGACTGTGTGCTGAGCTCGCCCCCACCCTGCGACGTAAAGTCACATAAATGAGAGCTGCTCTTCCCGTGGAGAACCACATGGAAATTGCACTGTGGAAGATGGCTTACTCCAAACAGCTTTCACTCACTCACCAATCATTTCAGAGTGGCGAAGATGACCATTGGACTTGTGCTGTTGGAAATGTCCATGGCCATCAATCATATCCTGTTCCAAAAGACCATGACTCTGGGCAACATGCATGAAATTGGGGATGGCTTTGCACAGATGGGCTTCCCAAACAGCAGAGGGGCCACAGAAGGCACATACATTCCAATTCTGGCACCAGACCACCTATCCTCTGAGTACAGTAACCACAAAGGGTATTTCTCCATGGTTCTGCAGGCACTTGTGGATCACTGTGGGTATTTCATGGACATTAACGCAGGCTGGTCCAGAAAGGTGCATGATGCTCACATCTTTCAGAACAACTGGCCTGATCAGGAAGCTGCAAGTGGAGAACTTTCTTCCCAGACCAGAAGATCTCTGTGGAGAAAGTGGAAATGCCCATGTGATCCTTGGAGACCCTGCCTATCCCTAATGCCATGGCTAATGAAGCCAAACACGGGGAGCCTTGACAGCAGGTGAGGGATGCCCTGAGAATTTCACAAGTTGGTATATGTCCACAGTTCATATGCAGCCCTGCCATCTGATGCGCTGTAGAAATCAGGCTGCAGTTCATTGGAGCTAAGCTGCATGCACATGGTCGTTGAGTGCATCGGGAGCCTGCCAGTGTCTGCTTGGCTGGAGGTTGGGCAGGCAAGCGTGGTGGGTGGTGCATGGGAATAGGATGGTGTCTAAATTGCATTGGCAGGGACGGGGAGTGTATTGGAAAAAGTTTTGGGACACTAACTGTAGCGGGGGTGGAGGGGGGGTCATGCAGCTGCTCCATCTACTGCGCTAGTAGCCCATCCTGCATGTTTGCACCTCCGTAATGCTTAGGATCCACTGCGTGCTCTCCATCTGCACCCTCTTCTTGCTGTCCCTCCACTCCTACAATGTTTTGTGTTTGGTGGCTCAGGGGGTCTTGCAAAAAGTCCTCTCTCCAATCTTTCTTGGGCGCATCCATGCCCATCTCAGACACCCTGCAGGAGTTAGAGCTTCCTGAGCCTGGCATTACGAGGCTGGCTCTATCAAGGACAAAATTGCAACATATCACAGAGAGCTCATTGTTAATGCTAGACACAGCACTGCCCCAACCCCTTTGAAACACTTGTACTGGCCACATATTTAGCACTGCGAGTGAGAGTACATAACATATAGAAACCCCACAATGCTGAGTTCACCATTAAGGGCACCAAGGGAAACCCTAAATGCAGTAGGACAAGAGAAAGGGCTGAGCAGTGGCAGTGTGGGCTGGGGTATCCTTTCATACAGATGGGCAGGACTCCGGGGAGCAGGGCTTTCCATTTGCACATGGCTGTACTGTATTCCGGACAAGTGGGAACTGGGGAGAGCACTGCAGGGGGAAGCAAAAGTTTAATGGCCACTCATTTCCACAGGCCATGTTCACCCTCAAAGACATTTCACTGCTTAAAGTGAGCAGGGAAGTAAAGGAGGGTCTTTTATTCAACTGCAGGTTCTGTCTGGGACCATATGCAGCTTGTCTTTGTGCAGTGCTTGTCGTCCCTCTGGATGGTACAATGGCAAGGGAATGGCAGCCTTCAGGGGTCAAATACCACATTTGCTTTGCCAGCTAATCTGACAAGGAGGGCACAGCAGCTGCATGAAGCTTTCAACGAGGTCTCTAAGGCAGATTACTGAGATGTAAGAAATTGCATCAACAGTCTGTTCACCGTCTGACTGACCGTCGGTTGGTAGCGGCATCACACCGAACCCAGCCTCCTTTCTGTAATCCTTCCACTCCCAGCAAGTTGCGTGAGTGCTTTCCAACCAACTTTCCAGTCGCATCATCCTCGGCCTCCAAGGGCTGTGAGTGGCTTACCTCTGTGGGGATACAGAACAGCTCCTGACTGAAAGCCTCTACAGACGCCAAGCCCTCCTGACTCTGGGTTCTTCTCCCCCTCAGCACACTCGGCCTCAACTTCTCCTCATATCGGTCCATTGCCAGATGCCCCCTAAAGCCTCTGAGAGGGGTGTGTGTGTATGTGTGTGTGATCACTTCCAAGTATGACATCCAGCTCTTTGTAGAACCTGCAGATTGTTGGTGCAGCACCAGAGCAGCAGTTTGCTTCCCACCCCTTATGGTAGGTGTTTTGCAGCTCCTTCACTTTGACCCTGCACTGCAATGCCTCTTGGTCATGGCCCCTTTTGGTCACGCACTAAGAGATGTGCCCATATACATTGTAATTAGGGATGTTAAATTTAGATTAATCAACTAATCTACTAGTTGATGGAATTTCCATCAACTAGTCGACAAACGGGGGAACTGCATCAGGGTTAACTCCTGGCCCTGGGAGCTAATCCCACTGAGGCTTTGTCTGTTAAATGTATTAATAGCCAGGAGGCTCTTAATACATTTAAAAGGCTGGTGTGCAGCGCTGGGGACCTGGCGCAAGCTGGGACAGCTGATTCCCGACTCGCACCTGGTCCCCACTATCCTCTGCCTCTCCTGCCCTCCACAGAGATGGTGCTGGGGGGAACCAGCTTTTAAGCTGGCTCTCCCCAGCACTGGCTCCTGCTCATCCCTCCCCACTGCTTCTGACAGAGGCAGTGGGGGGAGGAGGGAGACGAGAAGCAACTAGTCAAGGGACTAGTCGATTATCCAATAAGCTTATATTTATCGGATAGTCGACTAGTCAACTAGTCGCTTACATCCCTAATTGTAATTCCCACACTTGGAATGCTTTTGGGACTGGACTGCTTCCTCTCCCCACATGCAGATGACTTCTAGCACCTTGGCATAGCTCCAAGCCCAAGATCTCCTGATGCATGGAGCAAGCATGGCCAGCTGGAGAGATGTGCTGAGAACACACCACACGTCACCAAGCAAACAGGAAAGGGACTTTCAAATTTCAAAAAGAACACAAGGGCTAATCTTGGTAACCTGGTTAGTCACCTGAGCAGGGCAGTAGAGTTGAAAGAGATGACCAGAGAGGCAAGAACTGGCATTGTGGGAGGGGTGCCAGAGGCTATTCAGGAAGCAGTACAACAATACGGTGTCCATACTGGCACCCAGTGCACTATCCAGAGCTCAGAAAGCTCTATGCTTCTCACTGAGGTAGTTTACCTAGAGTGCACTAACTAAAGAGCCAGTGTGGATGGACACTATGATTTACTGCACAGTAACTTGTCAGTGTAGACTTAGCCTCAGTCTAAAGAAAGATGTCTGTTGACCTCAGTAGAATTTTCATTATGGGTTGTGCATTTGACAGTGCTTTCTACATCATCATTTGTACGTCACTTTTCCCTGATTTGTGTGTCTTTCACACACAATATAGAAGGGGAAAAAATGTAAATGGAAAAATGTGGTTGGAAAACCATAGAAATTGCAAGGGATAACATAGTATAGTAAACTACTTTTAATATTTTTTTCCTTTAGTTGATTATATTTCATGTTACTAATGTGCTGTTAAACAGCGTTATATTTTCCCTATACATGCTCAGTTTGGTATTTTCACATAGTCATAACTTTGTTCAATCAAAACCAATTTCAAATATTCTGGAATAAATCTTGTTCAGAAAGGACCATTTATAGATGGCTTACTGTTCAAATGGCTATCATTTTAATACATTTTATAAATTTGTGATTAAAGTCTTAAGAAAAAAAATTTCACCGTCCCATAATTGCAAAATTGCTAACAGAATTTTTCTCAAATGAATGTGAACATCTGAAAATAGTGATCTCAAAGATCATGTGAACATCTGAAAACAGTGATTTTTAATTGGAAACATTCAGCAGCCTAACTGTAGCTTTCATTTGTACCAGTTATAACCTTCTTAGAGTATTTACAGCAAGAGGGAAAACCAAAATAATCGATGCTCAGAATGAATCAGAAGTTAAGATATAAAACATCCAAGTTCCAATTCATAGAGAATGTTTAATGAAGGGTTTTATAGCGAGGGCAATGTTGCCTTCTTCAGCTGACTTTTGATTCAGTTGCAGAAAACTAAGCCCCAAAAGGGGATGGGGGGGAAAGAGTTCGCTAAATAAAAGCAGGATTAAAATACCAAAAGGTTGTAGAGGAGGTTTGTTTTTCTATCCAGACTAACTCCTCACCTTTCCCATTACTGCTCGGCAGTCTCAGAAACCCTGAGGGTCTCTAGAGTAAATCAGTTTCCTTCTTCTGTTTTCTTTTCGTTTTGGACTGACGAAATTGTGGATCACTTCCTCCCCCACCCCCCAACCTTCACCGAATGATTGAAGTATACTGTGCAAACAAGAAACAGGAGTAACCTATGGTACTTACCTATATTACTCTTCTGAGCCCCTTTGTCCCAGAGTATATGCATTAAATTTAAAGGAGCACGTCGGTTCCAAAATTTCATTTGGGTTTTAAAATGTGCTATCTAGTGTCGCTTTAAATAATACTTACAATTTCTAAGCTGAATGTTGAGACACTTGATAGATAGATATATATTTTTTTACTTTTGTGCATTTAATAGCTGTCTCTGGGTAGTCAGTTTCACTATTTCTCTATAACCAGTTTCTCCCTTGCTGAAAAGAGAGCAGCAACGAGTCAGGAAAACAAAAAAACTATACTATCTGGGGCTTTTAAAATCAGGGGCCATACTATTTATAGAATGCTCTGTCACAATCTAGATATTCTATTATTAGCAGTTAAAATAATTGACGCTGATAGCGTTAAGTTAAAGCACACGAAACCCTCTTGCGAGTTGAGTTTTACTTTTAAAATCAGCCACTCCGATTCTTAGATTCTGAAGCGGCCTGTCATCAGTAGTATTTACTATCGCAATGTGAGTCCTGTTGGTATGAGGATGAAAACTTGGAGCTATGACTATTGCGTTTACACTGTTCCCTGGACAAATTAGGCTCTGGGTGTGTGTCTTGTGCATATGATTTGTACTGCGTTGCAATCCCTCCTCCCCTTGCAGCAAGTCAGAGCCCCCATTCCCTTGTGTTAGGGACTCTCCCACAGTCCTATTGTGTCTTAATTAAATGAATAGCAAAAGCCCGCTAGAGCAACCTCATTCCTCTCCCCCTCTGAAGTGTCCTTGTAGTGCTCAGTTTTAAGATCTCTGCTGCTTCCTTGTGTTCAGAGGGAAACTTCAGCTCGGAGAGCCCCGCACCGACTCTGCTTTAGCAGCCGGGCCAGCCGAGCAAGGGGGACGCGTCTCTGTGGCTGGGGAGGGGAGGACGCAGGCGCGTCGCCTGGCCCTGCTGCCTTAGGACAAAGGGGAAAGGAGAGAAAGACCCTTGTCTCCGACTGGTCGAGTTGCCCGGCAAACCTCGCTCCGCCGGAAACCTCCGGACCAGATCTCCCCGAGCCCGTCGGAGCCCTTGATGTAAGGGCTGAATCCAGCGCCTCTCCCCCGCCGTGCCTCGATCGCTGAGCCCATTTAGCGCCCCCCGCTGTGACCGGGGGTGGGGGGAAGACGCAAGGAGCCGGTGTTTACAGTAGGGTCTCCCGGGAATGGAGCGGCTTCAGAAGGGCTTCTCTGGCCGCTCTCCTGGGAGCAGGGACCCTGGAGTCCGAGCCCCCCCCCCCTGCTCCTGCATTGTCAGGGCGGGGGAAAGGGGCGGGCTGGGCCTTGGGAGCCCTGCTCCCCATTCAGGCAGGGGATCTAGCTCTACGTGCAGGGACGGGGGCAGCTGCGGAAGCCCCTTCGCCTCCCGCCACCTCTCTCCCCCAGCGTTCCGCCCAGTGAGCTCCCGCGGCCAGGGAGAGGGGGCGGCGCCTCGCGTCGTGGTTTCCCCTGAATGAAGCTCTCGCTCTTCCAATCGGCGCCGCAGATCGCTGAGAGCCCCGCCCCCGCCCCCGCCCCCCGCCCCCCTCCACGCGAGACGTCCCAGCAGAGTGCGCGGACCCCCCGGGAGGCTGGTTGCAGCTGGGCGGCTCCTGGCTTCGGGGCTGACCGAGTGAGCTCGGGCTGCAGCCCGCTTTGCAGAGCTCCTGAGCCCAAGGGCTGTGGCTGAGCTCAATGGTGCGCTGCAGAGGATCAGGCCCTGACAGCAAGGGAGTTTGAACGCAGGGGACGGGCCGGGCTTCGAGCAAGCCACACGCCGCTGGTTTGAGAGATTAGAGAAACCAAAGAGAAGAGTGAAAAGCCAGTTCCCAGCTGCGCACCAGTCCCTGCTAGCGATGGGCGGGGAAGCCGAAAGAGCGCTGTAGTGGGTGACCCCGCCTGATCACTGTAGTCCCCCCGCCCTTTGTGGGTCCCCCTTGCTGTAAACGTAGCCAAAGGCTGTAGCCTGGTAATTCCTCAAAGTCCCCCCTGGGTCGCTCTTGGACAGTTGGGAAGGGCAGATCTGGCCGGGAGTGAAAGAAAAGCAGGAGTTCCTTCCTTTTGGATGCTTTGACAGCCAAGAGCAATTATTTAATCTTCAATTGGCAGGAATGAGAGGGGGTGAAAAGACAGACATGATTCCCCCCGACCCAGCGCTACTTCCTAGGGACGGGCAAGAACAGGATAGCAAAGCTAGACAGCAGTTTAATATCTGACCAACATAGGCAGGTGAGAAAAGGCGTAGGCTATAAAGAGGTGTCTGACCTCGATAATATCCCATCCCTTATCCAATTTAGCGTCATGATTAATATTTGAATAGCCCGCGGGGAGTGGCTGCGAACAGACCAGTAAAGAAAATGAATACTATTCAACTACTTCCCTCTTGTCCTCGTTCTTCCTAGTGGAACGTGATTCTCCTATTGCACACGCGAATAAAAAGCTTAGCAAGACCTTAAGGGGCAAGAGGAAAATAGTTTCATTCATCCTCAGCCGCTGAAGGTGCTGCAGAAAAGGGAGGTGAGCATTTCTGGCGTCTTGTGAACTAATGAATCCGAAACAAATGAAAGGAACAGTAAATTCCCATCGTGAGAACCAGGTTTCTCTTGGCAAATACTCTATCCATATGTCAATGGAAGCGTTTGATCTACAGGCAAGGATCCCAAGCCGGGGGAGGGAGGGAGATGTAAGGGAGTGGGGCTTTAAACCAACATAAGCAAGGGAATTCAAAGTGAAAGGTGAAAGGTTTTCCTTTAATCACTACATTGTGCTGAAACATTACAGCTGATTCAGCCCCAGTATAGGGAAGGACTGCCTGTCATAAGGGTAGTCTATAAGGCTGCAGTATTTAGCCATAAGCCAGGCGAAATGAAGATAAAGGGTTTTAGTCCTAACTCTGATTGTTTTGATTTCTGTTGGTATAAACGACCAAGTGTAACGCTTGTGCATGAATTTCTTTGTCTTTTCAAGTCTTCAAACTCATTGTTACTATCAACATACATATCCAAACCTCTGTGACAACTGTTACAAACTGCACTAGCTTAAGGGATTGAAAAACTAGACACTTCCCGGGTTTCTTTTTTCAATCAGACATCCCCCCATTAATTTTAATGGGCAATGGGGGTGCTCAGTAAGAGTAACCCTTTTCTTATGACACAACATACAAAAATAGTGTAAACACAGGGACAAGTTGCTTTTAAATACATACCATGTGTTATTACACAGACTTTAAAACTCTACCAGCAATCAAAGACTCTAAAACCCCAAACCTGTAGCCATAACCCTGAAGTGGCAAATACTCCAGAATTGTGGCCTAGCTTGACACTGGGATTCTTAAATACCCAACTGAAATGAATGAGACTCATGAGTCCTGCCCCCTCCCTTCCCCTGGGCATGAAAGCTTTGCCTGAAATCCAGGTTTTCATAGCATGTACAGCAAGAAATTTGCTCCACTGGGAACTTGGCCATTGTAACAGTAGATACACCTATTTTTTTATGAGTGCTGTTTAAGGTTTCCCTACTATCTAGTAGAACTGTCAATGGGCACTCAGCTTCGCTTCTTGGAAATCATGGGCCTAGATAATTCCTATCTGTAGGATGCCAGTTCCACCATGGACCAGGTTCTTGATCACATTTACATACGGGGGTGTGAATCCAAAATATCTTCATTGTCTCCATGTGACTCAGTCTGGATTTATACCCCCATGTGTAAATGTGATCAAGAATCTGGTCCATGCTGGAACTGGCATCCTACAGACAGGAATTGTTTTTGCTGGATATATTGTGCCCAAATTTACAGCTATGTGTGCCTTATAAATACCTATAATAAACATGTATATATTTTTAAAAAGAGTTCCATGGACAAAATAACAGATCCTTTGCTCAGGTGGATCTAGTAAAGGCCCCTATAAGACAGTGTATTTAGATTTTTGATCAGTGACCATAACTTCATACTCTGATTACCTTCTCCAGGCCTGCAGAAGAGCTCTGTGAAGCTACAAAATGCTCCTGTTTCACCAACAGAAACTGGTTTAAAAATGACTTTGTGTGCACCTTGACTCTCTCATACCCTGGGGCCAACACAATTACAGGACTGCAAAGGTGACTTCAGATGCTTTTAAAGAGATCTGGACAGCAAATGCCTAATCTAATCTCAAAAGAGATTGGAGATGAGTAAATCTGGCGTGGGGGAAACCCTGACTTGGTGCCATGGATTGAAATTGCCTGTGAATGTGGCACAGACAAGCACCAATACATTCTTTTATTACAAACCTCCGTTGAGATTTTTGAAAAACAGTGATTATAATTCTGATCACTTCCCTCGTTTAACTGGTGTTGGAAGACACAATAGGGGAGTGCCTTCCTTCTCTTTCAGTTAATTATGTAATTAGGGATACAATGCTTCTTTCACACTGGGGGACAAAATCTAGCCTGTCACTTTCTGGCTGGAAGATGGGGTAGGGGCGACAATTTGATTCAGCAAATTGTTTGTGTCACGCCGTTTCCCTTGCCAGGCAAAATGATCTGTTGCTACTTCATAGACTCGTGAGGGTTCATGTAAGGGAGATTCTCCCCCAAGGAGCGGACTCCACAAAATCACATCGTGTGCGAGGGGTGGGAGCAACTTCTGTGGGTGCAAAGTCAGGCGCTGGACTGAAAAAAGCAGCTACCACCCTCCCCTCGGTACTTTGTGAGGAGGGGCAGGGAGTGCTTGGCTGCTCCTGCCCCCTTCCCTGTGTTACAGAGCTCTGAGTTCTCTGCTGTTGCTGCGGGCTTCTTCAAGAGCATGTGTGAGCGTTCACCCTCCTCTCGGAGAGAGGGCCCCTCCTCTTGCAGCGCTGACGGTACAATGATATAGTAGTAATGATGGGTGTTCGAGCTCGCATTTGAACTTGCAGGCAGGCTGTCTTGCTCCTTCTTTTGCTCGAACTCAGTACAGACTCAGCAGCTTGGGATCAGGTGCTCACCAGTGGGGAGTGCTGGAGACCCCGGAATCAGCATCTCCCTCCAGCACTGACCAAGGGATTTTACTCTTTCATGCGGCCACTGGGAACTCTGGACTAGCCCGAGCACCACGTTGTGATTTTTTGCAGGCTCTGCAATAAACTACCTTTGAAGGTAACTATGCTCCTTTTTATGCATTTTTTTACATGTGGCTAGAAACCCCCTCGGGTAATATAAAAAAACTATCGTGTGCTCTTGGTACCTTCAAAGACAAAGAGTTGCACTGAAAAGCTAAGGTGGCGGCAGATTAGATGTCTGGTCATTTGTAAAAATCTGGGGAAGTTTTCAAGGACAATTAGAAAGCGAAAAGGTTTTGTTGGGGACCCCCAACATTTCCTGGGCCATGAGTAGAACAAAGACATATGGGGAGCAGATGATTTTGGGGGTGACGATGGCGAGATAACTCTATGGTATTGGTTGTTGAATGGCTAGCAAGGTACAGCTGCACCTTGATTTGTAATGGGGCTCAGGAGGCTGAGAGAAGGGACAAACGAGGAGCTATTTGTATGGGTGTTAAATACACAAAGCCCCACCGCAGAAGGAGCAGTAAGAATGGTCCCGGGGAGCCTTTCTAGCCATCAGGATTAAATTGCCTGTGGAATAGTACAAGGTCAGTTTCTTACCTCCTAAGTTCTTTTTTTAGTATCCCTGGGAAGCTGAACTCAAGCCAGCCCCAGGCTGAGAAGCTGGGGAGCTCTTAGCATCCCTCCAGAGATAGAAAGCAGGCGTTCTCTAAGCCCCATTTTCGTGGCAAGGGGTGGCGTGGGGGGGGGGGGGGTGAAGGAGAAGAGAAAAAGGACCACAGGGTTAGTAGAGCAAAACGCCCCCTCTTACATCCGCAGCCCGCTTCTCTGCTCCTCTGGAACACAAGCCGCCGCCTTTTCTGCGTAGTCCTTGGGTTTTCCCTTTGTTAGAGAGTGAGCGAGCAGCGTCAAGGAAGGAAATTAAGGGAATTTAGACGGCGGGAAACAGCTCCTTTGCTAAGGAGAATCCCAAACTGTAGCACTGGTTGTGATCGTGTTCATCCCCCCCCCCCTTGGAACCGGTTTAAATCCTGTTTCAAACTTTTGCCCACAAAGGGATTGCACGGAAGGATGCGAGGTCATGCTCTCTCATTACCCCACTTGTCACGTTCAGTCTGATCTACCCATTTATCTATCATTCACACAGCAGAGCGAAGCCCATTTGAATGAGTGAGCTTTGGAGATATTTTGGAGGGAGGGCTTTTAAACACACTGCACAATCCGGCCTAAGAAGGAGATATTTTAAACACTGCTTTTTCCTCCCAAAAGAGGGAGTTTCCTTAGAATACTTGGCAGATCTGAAACAACTGTAAAATCGAACATAAGGATCTATGGCGTTTCTCTGAACACATATTGCAAGGCAAATAAAGGAGCCGCGCCTTATTGTTACCCATAAATGTATAATTAAGGAACTTTCCCTTGGTTAAGTTCTAACTTGGCTGTAGGGGAGTTTCCGAGCCTGGGGGAACGGCTTAGTTAGGAGGTACCCTTAACAATTCAGGGGACTTAGCCATGTGAAATTTACAAACCTCAAGCCCGTGGCTGTTACTCAATCCTACTGGATCGATCCCAGATTTCTCTAAATGTCACAGGGTGGGGGACCGTCATTTTAATACAATACGAGCGAAAAGGAAAAACCTATGTCATAGCTGGAAGCAATTGCTTTGAAAATCCAGCTGTTCGCTGAGCACATCGGCATGTTACGGAGTTTGGGAAGTGAGGGGGATTTTCTCTGGGTATATTGGGAATAATCAAAGCTGGAGAACTCAGAGCAGGGACTTGGTCCAAGAGGAGTCCGTCCTCCCCCGAAACATGCGGTGTCTGTCTCTGAGGCAAGCTCCGGGAGAGGGCCCTTCCCCCACCCCGCTAATAAATGAATGGGCTGGACAGGACTTCAGTGGCTTGGTTCCTGTGTAAAATCGCTAACAGGCTCCGTCCTCCTGTTGAGAACTGATACATGGTGGGGGGCGGCGCACTTAATCGGATCTAACCCCCGCGTTGATGTCTAGGAATCTTCCGGCCTTGGGAAGACCCTCGGCTCCCCCTACTGGCGAAGCGGAGAATACCCCCAAATCATATCTGACACCAGTGAATGATAAATCATCCCCAGTCCGGGATTGTATTGGGCCAGGGTTACTTTCTCCTCCATCCAGCAATCCTCCGTTGCATTCCGCCTGCCCCTTTGCAAAGTAAACCCACGTGCTGTACTAAAACCCGGCAGAGCCTTCTCCTGGGTTAGCAGGGCAGTCCCCTGTTCACATTTGAGGTTTACTTCAGGAAAAGTGTGGCCTCCAAAACTCTTCCCCCGAAAAGCTTTCCGGGCTTAGAGCCGGGTTATGGGTTAGCTGACGCTCCTGCCTCCCCCAGGGGATGGATGCCTCGAGCCGGAACAGCTATGAACACTCAGGCTACAGGAAAAACTCCAAAGGAGCCTCCCTGGGGCTCAAACTTGCCGGGAAAGCTCCCAGCCAGGCTCAGAGAGAACGTGTCTTCCACTCCCGGCTGCTTCTAGGGGAGGGGAGGGAGCAGCGTGGAGGCCAAGGCTGGCCTTGCTAGGCAGGAGTTTCAGGGCTTCGCTGCGGGTTTGATTCCGCCCTAGGACAGTTGTGGCTCTACGCCGGGCCGGGGGGAGGGGTCGCAGGAGGGCCCAATGGGAGCGTTACCAGCGGCTGCCAACCATGAGCACAAGGGGACTCTGGCTCGGGCAGTTTGCCTGTGCACTCTCCGATGCCAGCAGCGCCTCCTCCGGCTCAGCGATCTGGGATCGGAGGGCTCTCGCTCCTTCCGCGGAGAAGGCAGCTGCCTGCACACGCACTACGAGCTCCCCAGGCTCCCGGAGCGAGCTTGTTCCCCGCAGCCACGTGGACTGGGAAATTCAGCTGGGGGGCGGGGAGCTCTGACTCAGCTCGCTCCTTTGTCCGTATGGGGAAGGCGTTAAGCTAGACGCTGCCTGGCGAGTGCCTTTGGTTAGCCGGGGAAAGCCTGGAGCGTGACAGGTATCGTCTCACTCCGTTGCCCCCAGCCCAGTGCTCGCCGAGTGCGTTGCGAACACAAAGCCGGGGCAGTTTGGAATGAATGTTCCCTTGACCCTCACCTGCCAGATGTGCCGATCACAGGGAGTCTTAACAGAGGCGATGTCTACACACAGCAAGCTGTTATTTCGGAATAGTGTGGAGCCGGAGGACTTCTTACTCTGACTCCTGTAATCCTCCTTTTCAGGAGGAGTAAGGGAAGTCGAAGGAAGAGTGTTGTGTAGACAGGTCCAAAAGCCGAAATTTCGACTTCAGCTCCGCAATTGATGTAACCTTTCTTAAATTGACTTTGCCCTGAAGTGTAGATGTGCCCAGACCTGGCTATGTCTGCACTACATGGTTTTCGGCAAAAATCTGCAGAACCTCCACACCTCAAATGAGCTCTTGTGCAATGAAATGGGCAGTTAAATGGCAGAACAGAGGGCCTTTTCTGCCATAGGTGAACCTCCTTTTCTGAGGCATAGCTGCTTTTAGCACTATAGCTATTGCACAAGAAGGCATGTGTGGATGCTCCAGAGGGCTTTGTTGTGCAAAAAGAAAAAAAAAAAGCAAGAAAAAGCACAGGTGCTCTGATGGCCATTCACAGAATGACCATTCATTTTTCACAGAATGTCCATCAGAGCTTTCTTGCACAAGAGCGTCCATGCAGTGTGGACGCTCTCTTGCGTAAAAGCACATCGCTTTTGCGATGTGCTTTGAGGTGTGGACGTACTCTTGCGCAAGAATTTTTTGTGCAAAAACTCTTGCGCAAAAGGCTTCTTGAGCAAGAAGCATTTAGTGTAGATGTAGCCAGAGTGACCTGTGCATGCCTGTTTCAAATCTGGACATCACTTGAGACTGTCTCTGGCAGCACCATGGCCTAAAATTCTGACCCCAGGTGTCAAATCTCTAGAATGACCCTACTAAAGTCACTGAAGTCACTCTGAATATACATCAGAGGGTAGCCGTGTTAGTCTGAATCTGCAAAAGCGGCGAGGAGTCCTGTGGCACCTTATAGACTAACTGAAGTGTTGGAGCATAAGCATGCATCTGACGTAGTGGGTCTTTGCCCACGAAAGCTTATGCTCCAACACTTCAGTTAGTCTATAAGGTGCCACAGGACTCCTTGCCGCTTCTGAAGATACAGAGGCTTTCCCCATAAATTAGTGTGTTACAGGCATAAGATTCCATTGCCCGTGTTGCCACAACAGGCCAAGTTCACCCAGGGCAGACTTATGCTGGCTTTAGGTGGAGAGCTCCTAGAGTGGGAAGATTTGCTAGGAATGAGGGTGTAACTACTCAGGAGCATAAGAAGGTGAATGAAGCCCCAAAATTGGCAGCTTTGGAAGGGCTGGCAATTTCCTTCATCTGCTTATCAGCCGGGTTTTTATGGAAATAACCCTAAGACAAGATCTCACTGCCCCTTTGGGGCTTCAGTAGTAGCGAATTTGGCCCAGTGTGGAGTCTCAATTAGTGATAGAGATGTAGCCGTGTTAGTCTGGTCTAGCTGAAACAAAAGACAGAACTATGTAGCACTTTAAAAACTAACAAGATGGTTTATTAGGTGATGAGCTTTCGTGGGCCAGACCCACTTCCTCAGATCAATATGTGGAAGACATATTCTGTCCCCAGAGTCACATGTGAATTGAAGTCATGGGGAATTTCATGTGCTGGGAATGCATGTAAGCACAATTCTGACAACAACAAACTGGAATATGAGGTTGTGAGGTGCACAACAGGGCCATGCTATTCTGAATATGCACCAAGCATTCAGATGTTTAAAATAATTTACTTATCCTTAATGACAGATTGAAAAAAAAGATAAAAGCAAGGCAAAGTCCTTTGTAGAAGCACAGTCTTTGGAGTGTCTTGTGTAAACTCAGTGGTGTGTGAGACACTAGTAGATATCTTAAAATGCACATGATATGCATGTGTATTTGAGAACCTAACAGAGGTAACACAAATCCAATCAACCACAGGGGCTCCAAATCAAGGAGGCTGGAAAAGTCTGTAAGATATGCAAAAAAGTGAGGCATCCAGCTGAGACCAGCTTAGTATAGCTTCTGCTTGCATTGCCAGGGGATAAGTCCCTTTTTGCTCACCTAATCCAGCTGTTGCCTGTGGAGTATGAGAGTCATAGTTTGTATTTAAATTGCAGCGATCTGCACACAACAAATTCAGCACTGGGATAAGACAAAAAACTGCTGCATGATTTCTCCTGACTCACCCCCTCCCCGCCCGCCAGCCTATACTGCCTTCTTTGGTGGAATGGGATAAGGTAATTTCATGAATCTCCTTCCCTGCTCTTCCTACTCCCTGCCTGGGGACCCTCCAGGCCTTTCTCCCTCTACTCCCATTGCTCTTTTCCTTCCCTCCCATGCCTCATTCTTCTCCTCTCCCATTGCTCTTTTCCTCTCTTTCTTCTCCTCTCCCATTGCTCTTTTTCTTCCCTCCCATGCCTCATTCTTCCTTGCTCTCCTTTTCATATTAATAATGGTAGAAACTGCAACAGGTAAATGAGACTGGGAGAGGCAAGAGCAGAGGACAGGACCAAGAATGGGAGACATGCTATGATGAGACAGGAAGGCACTTGTGGGCAGAGCTTGGATGAAAACCATCACTTTTTCCCAGTTTAATCCTAGATGTGCACAGTATATTGCAAGACATATCAAAAACTGGGGGCAGATTCTATGCTGCATCTCAGCCCTTGGTAGGTGGAAAGGAGACATTCTGCTACTTTCTCTCAGATTCTGGGCTGTGTTAAGTACCAAAGTGGCCTAGGGACTGACCATAGCAGCTTCACCACAGCTGCCAAAACACTGTTCTGCAGCCCAAAATTGCCAGTGCACACCCTGCTCTGATGACTTTTCCTTCCACATCCAGCACAGAACCCCTCTGTGCTTGGGGCTGCAGTTATATGGCCAAAGGAATTCCCTCTGGTGCTGTTAGTTGTAGGAAAAGTACTGGAGTAGGGGCCCTAGATAACAGTTTGCAATTTACGTGGGGATATAACAGTGCAGTGATAATGGGTGATGAATTAAACAAAGGCCAAGTTAACCAACTGGCAGCAGTGCAGTAATTAATCAAACGGAAGTAACGTGGAAAAATTGGCAAAGTTAATTAAATGGCATTTATGGCAAAGTTAATAAGTGCCAGCAATTAACAATCAGTCAGCTGGTACGAAAGGGTGAAAGACAGGATTAAGTAAAAGAAAAAGTGAAATACAGACTGCCTGTAGATTGTAGAGGCTAATAGTTGTGAAAGTTCCAGCCATAACATGTAAGTATAGGGCTCCGCTGGTGCTTAGTCCTTCTGAGGGCAGGAGGCAGCAAATATATAATGCCTGTCGGTGACGGGGCTTTTCTAGTTTGCTTAGGCAGCACTTGGAGGTTGGTCTCTGCCATGTGCAGTGGCCCTTGGTTCCCATTAGCCTTAGGAAGAGTTGTCTTAACTTACTTCTCTAGTGCCTGATTCTGTTAGAGGCTGGAGGCAGCTGCTGGTTAGACTTTTTTTCTTTTTGTGTGTGTTGCTGGAACCTGAACCTCATTCTATTAAAAACAATGTGGGCACAATAAGGGACAAATTATAAAAATGCAAGAAGTGCTGCCAATTCTTGCAATTTCATCATGAGTCCATTTTGAGCCCATCTGGCACCTATATTACTATGACCTGAGAAACTCCAGATTTCTCAGAATTTTAGCACTGCTGGGGAAATACCCCTTTGATTGGCTTCCTTCTTTGTGTCCTAGGAAAGAGCAGCCAACCTTCTGCAGGAATTATGTAGAGCTCCCGCCTCAGGAGCAGAGAAGAGTTTAGGCGGGGGAGGGAAAAGGAAGCAGAAATAGTCCAAAAGTCTGTTTTGGGACCAGTTCTATTCAGTATCTTCATCAACGATTTATTTTAGATGTTGGCATAGAAAGTACGCTTATTAAGTTTGCAAATGATACTAAGCTGGGAGGGGTTGCAACTGCTTTGGAGGATAGGGTCATAATTCAAAATGATCTGGACAAACTGGAGAAATGGTCTGAAGTAAACAGGATGAAGTTTAATAAAGACAAATGCAAAGTACTCCACTTGGGAAGGAACAATCCGTTTCACACATGCAGAATGGGAAGTGACTGTCAAGGAAGGAGTACTGCAGAAAAGGGATCTAGGGGTCATAGTGGACCACTAGCTAAATATGAGTCAACAGCGTGACTCTGTTGCAAAAAAAGCAAACGTGATTCTGGGATGCATTAACAGGAATGTTGTGAGCAAGACACAAGAAATCATTCTTCCGCTCTACTCTGCACTGATTAGGCCTCAGTTGGAGTATTGTGTCCAGTTCTGGGCACCACATTTCAAGAAAGATGTGGAGAAATTGGAGAAGATCCAGAGAAGAGCAACAAAAATGATTAAAGTTCTAAAGAACGTGACCTATGAGGGAAAGCTGAAGGAACGGGGCTTGTGTATTTTGGGAAAGAGAAGACTGAGAGGGAACATGATAGTGGTTTTCAGGTATCTAAAAGGGTGTCACAGGGAGGAGGGGGAAAATTGTTCTCCTTAGCCTCTGATGATAGGACAAGAAGCAATGGGCTTAAACTGCAGCAAAGGAGGTTTAGGATGGACATTAGGAAAAATATCATAACTCTCAGGATGGTTAAACAGTGGAATAAATTGCCTAGGGAGGTTGTGGAATGTCCATCACTGGAGACATTTAAGAGCAGATTAGACAGACATCTATGGTGTTTGGTCCTGCCATGAGAGAAGGGCACTGGACTTCATGATCTCTCAAGGTCCCTTCCAGATCTAGGATTCTATGATTCTAAGTCCTAATGGCTCTGCCCCCTCCTGTGAAAAATTGGTTAGTTCCTCTCTGCTCCTCCCAGAACCACCAGGCCTAGGAAAGGAGAGTGGGATGATTAACTCCCAGAGCTGCCTTGCCACCCTGGCCTGGGAAAGCAGAGAAGAGGACCCCAACGGTGCCTCACCCAAGGCTATATGGGGAGGGCAAAGAGAGGGAAGAACCTCTGAAGCAGCAAGAGGAGCAGAGGTGCACTGAGGGCTGAGGAACAGATACAGGGCTGGGGGACAGAACTGATATGGGGTCTGCAGAAGGTGTAGAGGTTAGGGATGCAGACAAATATGGGAATCTAGGGGAGCTGTAAATAATCAATTAGTTAATCAATTAGAGTGTTGGGTTCTGGGGAGATGCTAGAAGCTTTGCACATTCACCTGGCCAGGAGAACTCCAAAAGCAACTCATTTATACTTTTGGGGGATTTGACAGCACTGTGCCATCCCCCTCTCTCACAAACCAAAATCAGTAGGATTTTTTTTTTAATGCTTGTGATTTTTGGAGCCAAACTCACAATTGGTTAGGGTCTGACCTGATTTTTGAAGTTTGAGGGCTGGCAGTACACTTTTGAAGTGCAAATGGATAGGGCTAATTAGACTCCCAAGAGATCCTGACACCAAACCAGGAATAAACTGTACTCTCTACTGTGACCTCTGAAAGTTTCCTATGTATTCTGCATGATAGCAGCAGAGGGTGAATGGTAAAAGGAAGTCCAGTGGATACAGTTGTGAGCCAATATGATTTAATCAAGGGTGCCCTAAAGTTAGCAGGACTTTTGGGAGGTGCAAAGTGGAGAAGAGACAAGGGGAACAGTACCTTCCCAACTTCATTATTCCTGCTAAAGAGCCTCTTATCTTGGGAAACTTGCTAGGTCCTGGGATTGGACCACAGAAGGTCATAGTTCTTGAGCTGCCTTTTTCTACTACTGCGAGAAAGCTCAAGGATGTTCCCTCTCATATGTCACAAGGGGGATCAAAACAATTTTTGGATTGGGATTGGGATTTCTGAGCACCAGAAAATCCCTGTTGTTGTTTTTTTAAACTAGATCCATGTTGTGCAATTACAATACTAAGCACCATTGTTTTTGCAAAATGGGAGTCAATGCAAAATTGAGGCTAACCATTCTTTAAATCTTTCTTTTGTGGCTCACAAGAAACCTAGCCGCTATAAACTTTTACAATGGGAAGCTGTCACATGTCAGATCACAATGCCTCAGACACCTGGCTTCTTCTGAAGAAAATAATGAATGAATGCCTGTAGGAGATCATTTCACTGCCAACTGGGAGGAAATAGGTAGGGAAGTGACAAACACCTCTTGGTAGAGACCATCAATCTTTCTGGCTGGATAAAACAATGATTGCTACATAGCTATGTATCACACTGGAGGTCTTTTCTCTTTCTTTCTCTGGAATCTTAGAGGGAAGCAGAAATTATGTTCTCCCATCATTTTACACCAGAAGTAATCCCACTTAAATCAATAGTTACCCTGATGTAAAACTGGTGTGAAATTGAAATCAGGCCCTAGATGTGCAAACCAAATTCCGACTTGAGTAATATTTGCTCATATGGGCTGCAATATTTTAAAAGCTACTCTTCACTTCCAGTAGTCAGACATAGGATAGCATTATACTGCTGCTATTTTATTTCCAAGGAGGCAGCATTTCAGGCAGTGTGTAAAGTGTCTATAGCATTTGTTACAGATATTAGGTTTGTCAAGGGTTTTGGCTTCAAGCTGAAAAGTGCCACAGATGAATTTTTGAATAAAGGGCAGAAATAAAACATATACCCAAGTCCTGAAGTTTTAAGTTGGGAAAAATTCTTCCTCTGTAGGTCAACTGCTACACAGCCCCTCTAGGCTTTTTCAATGCCAGAGGACTCCAAAGGCACAATCTGTCCCTAAATATGGTACTGTAATGAATTGGCTGTCTTGTTAATGTTTAGGGGTTAACCTCTTACCTAGCCAGCAGAGGTATCCATAAATATAACAGGGGAGGGATGTACAAACTCAAGTCACAGGGGGTCTAGCTCAGAAGGGAACCAGAGGCTGATTTAGAGCAGGAAGCTGGGGCTGGTTTGTGGGAGTTTGCCATGGGCATAGTATTGGGGAGTGGGGGACATTGTCCCCCCAAACTACAAGCCTTGGGCATGTGCAGAATTTGCCCCCACTGTGCATGGCTCTTTTGGCCTGACTGGAGCGTTCCCCTGCAAATATAGACGTCCAAGTGCACTTGAGAAGGAAGGCTGTCCTACTTAAAAGCTGTGACCAAAGGACTAAGAGAGGTGCTGATGAGGGGGCCAGCAGGAGCCATGACAGGTGCTTGGAAGTGGCCTTCAAGCAGAAGGTGAGGTAAACGGGTCTGAATAAGAGTACAGGACACCGGGGGCTTGTCTTCACTACAGAGAAGATTGACCCTCTGGAGGTCAATCTTCTAGTATTTGATTTAGCAGGTCTAGTGTAGATCCCCAAGTCAAACACCAAGGGCAGCCCCTGCTGGCATCCTGTACTTCTCATTCTGCAAGGAGTAAGGGAAGGCGACAGGAGAGTGTGCTGCTATCAGCCTCCCACAGCGTAGATGCTATGATGGCTCAGCTTAAGGTAAGCGGACCTGCCTGGTCTAGTGTAGACCAGGCCTGGCTGAGGGCTCTGAAGGTCAATGAGTGATAGTTGCTGGAGGCAGTATCCCTGATATAAGGTCTGAGGAACTTTACTTCATAACCTTGGCCTGGACTTTCCATGGGACCTGAGTTAGGAATTCTTTTTGTAATCTTTGGGCTATAACTTAAAGTAATTGTGCCTCTATTTCTGGGCTTTCCCAGTAAAGCAATCCTTTTATAATTCATTAGCATCTGTGAATGTTTAAGGAAACCCATCTAGGCCTGCAGTCTGAAGGGTGAGAGTTTAAAGCAGCTATTAATGGGTATTAAACCCCAGTTAATGTCAATGGGTATTCCACAGGTGACTCTGGGGAAAATAGAACAATCACTGTACAGCTGATTAAGGAGGTGCTACAGGTTAGAGAAGATGAAAGACAAGATGTCTGAAAGTTCATATATTTTGAGGTAGATTTTCAGAGTGTGGGGGAAGTTTTTTTTGGGGGGGATGTGTGTTTTATATTAAGGTCAGAGGGTTGTGCAACATTTTTAAAAAATGTTCAAGTTCTGTGTGTAGCAACTGTAAATTCAGCAGTAGTGAATTGAAGGCTGTGTATGAAACATGCCAAAACATCCATTCCCGTGTACTGCCCTGCTTCTACAAGGCATGTTGATACCATTTGGATTTCTACAATCAAGATCCCTGATTAATTAGCCTTCCTCACCATTTTTTCCTCTCTTTTACTTTTCCATTTTTGGTGCTCTTTCCAGCAGCCTTCAGTCACTAGCCAGCAATAATATCTGGCAATATATTTCTGTCAGATGATCCTGTAACTGTTGAACAATTAGAATGAAATCTATTCTCTGGCATGAATTCCAAGCCGTGAAGTGCAGGGAGGTGGGGAGGTGAAATCTTAGCCCTAACCTGGAGCCAGCGTGCTGGGGCACAGCTGGAATAGCTGCCACTGGCTCCCAGGTCCTTTTGTATGAGGTCCTGGGGCCACTGGAATGGTGTAAATGTGGGCCTTTCTCTGGCCTGCCCTGGCACAACTCTGTTGTAGGGAGTTTTTCAGGGTAAAGCGTGTTTCTGAAGTGTGTGAGGCATGTGCAGGACTCCTGGCTGGTGTGGTTTGCTGTCCTACCTAGTGGTTATGTAGACCACTCTCAGAGAGGAAAAGAATGAGTTTCTTTTACAGCCTTAGCTGAGAGCCAGCTGGTTTTTAGCTCAAGTGGTGGAGACTCATGAATGGAGCTCAAGAGGTTCCAGGTTCCCTTCTGTTTGTTGGCATTACACAGGTACTAAGCAGTTTTCCTTTTTCTCCTCCTGGCTATTAGAGGCAATATACCCTGAGCAAACACCTCTCCCTCTTCCTGTCTCACTGCTCCATCTGATGGCTCCCTCCCTCCAGCTCAGCCTCTCAGTGCACCATAGACCCCTCAGGCCTTTTTTTTTTTTCTCATCAAATCCCTCTTTGGTCCTTCTTGTTTTTTCCAGTTAAAGTTATTTGACTGTTTGGCCATTGGCACAAGCTTTATAAGGGGAGGAGGTGCAGCCACAGCCCAACAGGGGGCACTCCAGGAGACACTGTGCTGCAGGGAAGCCCACTGTTTCCTAAAGCTTCTGGGGGAACACACCCATTGCACCACCTTGTAGTGGATGTGCTCTCCTATGTGGCTGCAGAGGCGCTTGATTTTAACATTTCCACGCCCTCTGTGGAGCGGTTGCACCCAGAGGGGGAATTAATTGTGAACAGACCTTGTTCATAGTGGATCCCAAGTTGTCTGGAGGTAGGGGCTTCTTGAACTATCCTCTACATTGCATAGCCCCATAGACAGTAAGCACCTTCTGTCCCCTCACCTACCAATGATATAATAATGAGGAATCATTTTTTAAATAATGATTTGTGCATACAAATTAGGGATATCATTGTGTAGATGATTACATGATTAACCGATAAGCTTGGGCTTATCAGTTAATCTTGTCGACTACACACATTTCTCATTCTTCCCCCACCCCCAACTGCCTCTGTATCAGAGGCAACATGTAGAGCTGGGAGAGGTGGGAGCTGGTGCCTGTGAGGAGCTGGTTTAAAAGCCGGGTCCCCATGAGCACTGAATCAACCACCCCCCCCCATCCGCGGCAGTGTTCCCTCTAAGATTTTCCATCCGTGAGCGGAGTGAGTTTTGTCTTATGCACAAATATTGACGTCATGTGCGCTTGTTTGGATGTGTGCCACTGTGACCACCACCAGTTGCTAACAAAATTACATATGTGTGTGTATGTGTGTAAATTGTTATGTAAGAAAAAATACCAAAAAATGGATAATTAACAAGGTGCATGACCCTGCACCCACCCACCCTGAAAACCACCCAGCTTGTTGGCTCCTGCCCCCAACACACACTGTATGTACCCCACTGCCTGTGCCTCTTCTCAGGACCACACACACAGCCAGCTGGTACCTCTATAGGCCTGGCTAACTGCCTATCCCCACACACATCTTGTAGTTGTGCTCAGCTTTGCAATCTGCCCCCTATCTGCCACCAGTATATATGCCAGGGCCATGCTATCTTCCCCCCAGACACTAATAGCCAGTAGCTGGGCCTAGGGCCCACAGCCCAAGCACTACTGCCAAGAGCCCTGTGTCCATCCCTACATCTAGCCTGTTTGCCCTCCTCCCCCACCATTGTCCAGAGACCTGTGCCCATCCCTGCACATCACCTATCCCCTCACATTGCCCAGAGACCTGTGTTCAACCCTGCAACTTGCCTCCTCTCCCCCTGGAATTTACCTGCACCCAGTACCTCCCACCACCACAGATGGCTGCACCTTTGTCCCCCACCCAGCTGGCTTCTGTGCCAGGCCCCCACTGTCCTTAGCCCCACTGCCTCCCGCACTGGAACTGACCCCAGTATCTGCCGCGTCGCTCTCCCGCCCGGGTTCTCAGGCTGCTGGAGCAGCCTCCTGCAGCCCGCCACATGGCTCCTCTGGCCCCAGCCGCCGGAGCAGCCTCCTGCTGCCTGCCACATGGCTTGCAGCTTCTCCAGCTCAGGTGGCTGGAGCTGGTGCCTGCTGCCCGCCACGCAGCTTTGCAGTTCTGTGTAGGAGGTGGGTTGGATGGAATTCTTTTTGCATGCCTGGGCAAGTGCACAGCTTAGAGGGAACCCTGCCCCCCAGGCTGCTGCCTCTGATAGAATGGGGGTAGGCTGGAACTAATACATGCAGGGAGCCAGATTTCAAGACAGATCCCCGGGTGTATTGGCTCCTGTGGACCTGCCTGCCCCCCCTTGCTGCCTCTTACAGAGGCAGCAGGGAAGGGGGGAGGCAGGAGCTGGTGCTGCTTGCCACCCCCCCGCCCGTGCTGCCTCTGTGAGAGGCAGCAGCATGGGGAGGCAGGCGAGACTGCCATGAAGCAGCCTTTGTTTGCAACGGCCATGAAGTCAGCCACAGTTTGCAGAGGCTGACCTCATCCCATGGAGCAGCCTCTGTCTGCAACAAGCCTGGGGCTGCTGTGGACAGATGCAGCTCCGGGCGGCAGCCCAGGTCCACGGGGGAGCTAAGCTCTCCGTGGACAGAGGATAATCTGCCTCCCACGGAGCAGTCTCTGTCCACTGCAAGCCTGCAGGACAGAAGCTGCTGCCACAGAGCAGCTTCTCTCTGTGGGGAGCTTGGACCCCCTGTGGACAGGACTTACAGGCAGACGGTCTGCTCAGGGAGCTAGTTTTTAAACTGGCTCCCCTCGCAGACCAGCTCCTACTTGCCACCCCACGCTGCTCCCTCTGATACAGAGGCAGCAGTGTGGGGTGACAGGGGCTCCTTGGGAGTGGGGTTGGGAATGCCACTGGCTGCTGGCCCCACCTCTGTGGACTATCAAATAGTCATATAACCACTAAGATTTCATGCTGTTACACGACTATTCAATTACACAATAGCTAACATCCCTAATACAAATGCAGTATATGGACAGCTTTTGGAGATACCCACCTTTGAAAATTAGTCCTTGTAGAATTATAAAGAGCAAAAGATCAGCTCTGCAATATGCAACAGTTTCCTCTACAGCCATTTCGCTTATGCACTCATTTCAGGATGAAGGTCTAGGAGGTGGTACAACTGTCTAGCCTTGTACAGTTAATTATCTTGCCCTCCCAAACTAAAACTGCATGGGCTAGTCATGTCCCTGTGAACTGATTTAAATTGAGTACTGCTATTTGACCCCTGAGATAAATCTTACTGAAGATATGGATCGGGTTGAATGAACCCATTAAGGGTTTGTCTAGACTACATGGCTCTGTTTCACGAGGCATAAGGGATCTGACGACAAAGGGATCTGGGGTCGGTTGATCCCCGTCTAGACTACCGCGCTGTGCCGACAAACAGCTGATCAGTACAGCGTGGCAGCCATTTTGATATAAATGAAGTGGCGATTATTTAAATCACTGCTTCATTTCCCTTTGCCGAATACACTTATCTACATGGCTCTGTCGACGGAGCCATGTAGACTAGACACACCTTTAGGTCATAATTCTTGTTTTGGATTTAACCACAAAAATATGTAAACCTTGTGTGAAGGTATTTTTCTTGCATAGTCAATGTCATCATGCAAGGTTCAGTGCAGATGAACACCAACACTGTAACATCAATATTATCACACTGTAATCCCAGCCCAGTGTAGCTGATGATAAAAAGATGGGGTATGCTTGGCAGCCTTCAGTCTGTTGCATGGGAAAGCAGCTGGTTTTCTCCTCCACACGCTCTAGGAAAATGTTGCACAATATGTTTCCCTATGCAACAAGCAACATTAGCCATCCACTCACTGGGAATGTAAAGATCCTGGAATATAATTTCCTTGAGTGGGAATTATGACAGTGTCCTTTTCAGATATTCAAGAGCATCACATTGTGAAGGGTTTATTTAAAATGTGTTGTATTATTATTTTCTGAACCACTCTCCCATTGTGGAATGTATCCCAGGCCAGATACAGATATGTGGTTTCTGAGACATACCCATAAGTTGTGGTAACAGAATTCTTTTACACTGAGCATATTTTCCACTGTTATCAGAAGACGTTACACTGTGTCTGTTGCAATCATATGCGAGCATCCACTTTGCCTAGTAAATGCCATCATGTAAGATGTTGGTGAATGTTTTAACTCCAGTGATAACTTTTTAATACTTAAGCTTATGGAAGTCTACCATTCGAATGTAGTTTGTTTCCCAATAAATCTCTGCTCCATAGTTCCCTAAAGTCAGTCAAATTATATTCTGTTCAGGACATGAAATAGCTCTCAGGTTTGTCTATTGCTCTAATTAGAGATCGTGAGTAGCATATTCTGAGAAGAAAAGCAGGAAACTCCTATGAATTCAGACTAACAGCTCCTCAACAACAGTGCCTCACAAACCTTTACTTGTCACTAAAAGCTACTTTTCATGATTGCTAGATATCATAGATGAGTGCCTGTAAAGAATAGCTGAGTATTTTTAAAGAGATAGTGGCTATCATTTAGTGGGAATCATTCTAATTTCACTTGAGTACTTACGTTTAACTAGGATTTGGCATGAACTAGCAATGTGTTGTTATGGAAACACTGTATTTTAGAGAACTTTTCGATCTTTGATGGGGCTCATAGCCTAGAAGGGAGGGTGGCATATGCAAAGGCACTGAATTGTCCAAATCACACTTTGGAAACATACACCTAAAATCTACCATGAATCTGTATTAATGGGGGACACATTGTCATTGTAATGAAATTTTACCCAGGAATAAGTACTGCAAGCAGAAAGTACCCTAAGACAACCTGTGTTCAGCAAAATGATTGAACAGATTTGTTATGGTAACGTTTGTGAAATGAAATGGACCCTTGATCAGTATGGCAGGTTCTAATTTTCTAAATGATGGCAGTTTTTGTACCCAACTACGAATTAGGTTTGGATTACTTCTCATTTCTTCAAGACCATGGATCAGCCAGCAGATGCTAATAACTTTCTGTCACTACTGTATTAGATTCAGGCCAGTGATTTAAATGTGAAAGAATCTTAACATTAATCCATTCCTCCTGATGAATAGCTTGTTACAGTGTGTCTGTATCTTTAATATTAAGGACAGTTATTGATGTCATAAGTACTCACTAGAATACTTTTGACTTACTAATTTTTTTCTTTATTTGTAGGTCAAGATGTTATTAAGTATAAAAAGTGTCTTATGGATGTGCTCTACCTTAGTTGTAACATATGCACTGCATAAAGGTAAGTGTTCTAGTGTGAAAACATATACTAGAACTGTCTGTTGGGGATTCTTAGAGGCAGCATGATCTAGAAGGGGATAGGTTCAAACCGTGGGACTCAGGCCATCTAGTTTTGTTTCTGCCTCTGCTCTGCTGAATAACTTTGTGAGTTACTCCCCTTTGTGTGCCTTTCCTCTGCTTTGTTTGTCTTGCGTATTTGGATTTCAAACTCTCCCTTGAGGATTCTAAATGTTACAGTAATACAAATAAGAAAGATGTAAAATGTAATTATGTAATGCAGATTATCATAAAGAATTCAGTGTTTTCCCCCCTCAACATTCTAATAATAAAGCTATGATTCTCCCAACCAAAACCACCATTCATTTTATTAAAGCAACAAAGAGTAAACACATCCATGTTTAGGGGCTTTCTGAGCTGATTTCACTCTCTTGGCAAACGCTTGCATATAAAATGACTATTTCTTTTCTCCAGCTCTTAGAAAATTGTTCAAAGATTTTCTAGAGAAAAACGAATGGCTGAGGTGCTTAAATGGGCCCACCCATTACAAAAAGTAAAATAAAGTTTTCCTAAGAGCAGGATGGAAGCACCACTATTTTCTACTTAAAACCTTTTTATTTTTGCTATCCTTCATTGAACACATAGTAGGCCAGAGAGATTAGAATTGTTCTCAGGAACAATAGACTAAAAAACTTCATGAGAGGGTCAGGAGCAGATAACTACATTTCCATGATCTTGCCTTGGAGAGCTGGGTCCTCTTTGGTTAGTAAATGGCAACGTTTCTAGTTTTCACTTGGTAATGTAACTGAAAGTATTGCATACCACAGTGAGATATGGGTTTAGATTCAGTGTTGTCTTTAGTCTACTGTTTACATGGGGGCTAGTAGGCAAGCAAAATCATTGTGGGAAGGGTTTTTAGATTAGCAAAATGAGTTTAGATGCTAAAGTATCCCGTGATAAATTTAGAAGTCCTTATCCAGTGAGTTGTAATGTTCCAGTAAGACAGAAATATTTAGCATAAGTTACAGTGAAACTAAAAGTTATTAAGCATAACAAGCTAACTTCAAAATGGGGGTAATTTTTACACTTGTAAATGGGTATTATTCACATGATGAAAAGCAGAAGGGTGATGTTAGCAGGAAAAGCAAGTAGCAGGGGAAAGAATGTACAAGAAGCAGCAGCTCTGAGCCTCATTATACATTCCTATTAGTTTCTGTTCCTGACACTTCTGTGCCCTCCGGACCCAGACTGTGTAATTCTACTCACACTCACATGCACACCAAGCTACTGTTGTATAATTTACACCACCTTTTATTGCTTCTTAATCTGGCTCAAAATTCTCCAATATGGGATTAACTGTACATGAGCAACCTACTGATCAGACTCAACTAGTAGTAAATAACAGTAATATTAGGCCAGATTCTGGCTGGTGCTCATCTGCATGTGGCTTAGTGGGAGTTCCTGGAAAGAGTTTCCCACCCCTAGAAAGGCAGTGTGAACCTTTAGTTAGAGCTCTAGTTTTATCATGGCAATTCTAAGTAAACATCACAGAACGGCCATTGTGAAGAGGGCAAAAGAAATGGGAAAATACCTTCCAAAAGATTTAATGTCAACAGATTGGTTTCTCTCTCAAGTATCTGTTGTTTACCATTGTAGAACAGATATCAGGCAGAGAGCTCACATTTGCAATGCCATTTTTACTCTATCTTGGAGTAAAAATTGTTACTGATCATCCATTGGTATGGTCCTTTGTGTCACTGGGTTACTTTTGTTCTCTTATAATCTGTCACTCAGCTCAAGGTTAAACATTTGCAGTCTTGGTCCTCTGTGGGGTTTAGTCAACTGCTTGCCATCATATATTCCCCCAAATAACTCCCCTATCATGCCAAAGTCACAAAAGGCCTTGATTTGGATATTGATAAGGATTTTTAACATATAAATCCTGAAATCCAAGATTCCCAAAATAGGACACGATAAAACACCAACCTTATTTGTAACATGCCAGATTACAGATAAGCAATATTTTATATATTTGCCATTAATTACACCCTTCTGCATGGGTTCCATTGTTTGAGAACAAATAACTGTTCTTAACTAATTTTGGGGTGTTGAGTTAAAAAATTATATCTTATTTTTGCCCACGATGTACAGATTTTCTGAAAACTGGAGTCTACTTTTTCAAAAATGATATTATAATGTGTTATACATTATATTCAGTGACTTATTTGCAAGAACTTGCATGCAAAAAACCCTCAAATTAATTGAATTAGTCAAAATGAATGTCATCTAGCTTAATTTTGTTGAAGAGGATCGCCAAATTATTATATTATAAGAGTAACAAAACAGAATGGTTTCATCGCTTTATGTTTATGACGCCAAATGAAATGAATGGGTAGCAGGTTTAAAACTAATAAGCGAAAGTTCTTCTTTACACAGTGCATAGTCAACCTGTGGAACTCCTTGCCAGAGGAAGCTGTGAAGGCTAGAACTATAACAGAGTTTAAAGAGAAGCTAGATAAATTCAAGGAGGTTAGGTCCATAAAAGGCTATTAGCCAGGGGGTAGGAATGGTGTTCCTGGCCTCTGTTTGTCAGAGGCTGGAGTTGGATGGCACGAGACAAATCGCTTGATCATTGTCTTCGGTCCACCCACTATGGGGTACCTGGCTCTGGCCACTGTTGGCAGACAGGCTACTGGGCTAGATGGGCCTTTGGTCTGACCCAGTATGGCCATTCTTATGCTCTTATGTTCTTATGTTTTGAATGATATTTACAACTGAATTTTCTGCATTTTCTGCATTTTTCAGCTAATCCCCTAACATGACTTCTTGAGCTTGCCTAAATGATCCAAAGAAGCAAAGACAGAACATAACAGATTTTGTTAAACATATATCACACCTACTTTGGTATAAAACTTGGGGATCAAGACTTTGGAACAAAACTGTCACAAATGTAATAAAATATGTCTGGATCATTCAGGCAACCTCGAGATGCCATGTTAGGGGATTACCTGAAAAATGCAGAAAATACAGAAAAATGCAGAAAATACAGTCGGATATATCATTCAAAACAATGAAACCATTTTGTTTTGTTACTCCTATAATATATAGTATAATAATTTGGTGAGCCTCTTCAACAAAATTAAGCTAGATGGCATTCATTTTGATGAATTCAATTAATTTGAGGGTTTTCTGCATGCAAGTTCTTGAAATAAGTTGCTGCATATAGTTATAAGTTCTTGAAAATAATTATTTTCCTGAAAATCTTGGAAGTGTCAGTGAAGAGCAAGGGGAAAGTTTTCATCAGGATATCAAAGACCATGGAAAAGAGATATCAAGGACGCTGGGATGTCAACATGATGGCTGATTACAGCTGGTCCCTGAAAAGAGAGATTGATGGTGAAATGCATAAAAAGTTGTCAAAAAAGCATTGATTAAGTTTCATCTAATCATTTAAAATTACTCAGTTGTTAAATTTCACACTTTTCTCCTTTGTTCTTTAAATAAGGACTTACAACAGACCTTCTAAAAGAACTATAACTTATATTTACCAAGTATTTAATGCATAAGGTGGAATAAAAAGCATGAAAAATGTCCATTTTTTTCCTTTTGATTTGTGAAAAATCCTTATGTGATAGAGCAAAATGGATGCTATTTTTTAAATCAGCATAGCAAAATTATGTAAAATCACCTATTTTTATCAAAACAACTGAAACTTTGTTTCAATTTGCAGACCAATGTTATTGTTTCTAGTCTTTCTTACATTTTATCATCTCTCATCCTTGTGCTTGCCCTTTTTGATAAATATCTAACACATGCACAAGGTAAGTTTGTTAATTTTTTGTAGCCACAAAGCATTTTTGGGTATAAAAGTAAATCATAGAGTCTCTTTGTTTCTTTAAGATCCTTAACATTTCCATAAGATATTTTTGGGAGCAGAACAGCAGGGAGTCCCACAAAAACCTGTGAGGTCAGAGGTGTGCCCCATCACAGGACCTGTGCCGTTTGCTCTAGTGCACATAAAGGATTAATGACACAAGTTAATGAACAACATTTACACTGGTTGTTAGCATGACATTCACTCCCTTTTGAACTAGCTGATGGTGTAGTATATTAGGTTACAAACTGCACTAGTGACTCTGATACATGTGGGAATTTACCTACCGGATTTAAACATTCATTTGTCATGTCACAAATGGGTGGGATTTTAAGACGACCCTATAAGCCTGAAAAGTGTAGAAAAATCCCCTCAGTAGTAGTGTGACACTTATCTATGACTACTACATAATAAACATCTCTTTGTGTCTGTATATTATGTATATGTACGTGGGGGTGTGTTATAATGTTCAGGTCTGCAGATGGAATTTACATTTGCCTGGTTTTCTATGATTTACTGACAGAGTATGAGAAGTAATTGATCCTTCAGTACTCTGTGCCTGGTTTACATCTTCCCTCTCTTTACTGTAGTAGCTCAGACCACAAACCATCTGGTAAGAACACAGTAAAGTTTTTGTTGGGATTCAATTTATTACCTTCATTCTCAAAGCTCCATGCAAGTCCTTGCAGGTAGTCCTGATTTTTTAAAAAAAATTAACAATCTAACACTGTTATATTCTTAAGTATTGAATTTCCTTCTTAAAAGATTTAGAGTTAATGAGCAGAGTTTGCTTAGGCTCAGAATATAAAGAAATCAGATTTAATAGCGCACATGAGATCATAGGTATTTGTTATGGCTGCTACTAGACTGGACTATAGAGAGTATGCGTAGTCAGACTATTGATGAACTCTTAACAAAGGGTTTTAATTTTTCCCCTGTAAACTTGGCTTAATATAAATAGGATCTTTGATTCCATGAGAATACATTTTTGTCTGATTACTCACTGTCAATGTTTCTGTTCATTTCAACTTAATCACACAGCAAGACTATTCTTCTCAGCACCCTCTCCTACTGGAGGACATTCCTTTCTTTTGGATCCAGATCTCCTTATTCCATGCAGACCAATGGGTGTTGCTGTTAGTTTTATCTAAAATAGCCCAGCTGCATTAAAGTTCCATCATCCCCTTTTCTGCTTACTACTCTTTTTTTCAGGGATTTGCAACTTTTGCAAAAGTAGGGATTGTCCAAGACATTCTGGAAGAAGGAGTCTTTGTTCTCAGGCAGGGAGCAAGTACTTTTTTTTTTACTTCAAAAGAAAGAGATCAAGACCTGCCTGACTGATAAGATGAGCTGACTTTTAAAACCCAGACTATGAACTGGGAGAACCTGAGGCAAAGTCCAAAACAACAGCTAGCTGGAGTTTTGGGTAGTCAAACAGCTTTATTCCAGGTACAAGCTCACAAAGATGAAATTCTATCAGGGAGTTTCAGGAGGTAACCGTATGGAATTTATAGCATCATCAACCTCTCTGTCTTTAATTACCTCCCTTTTAATTAATTATGCAGCCCCACAACCCATATTACTGCCTAGCAGCAGGGTACACTAACTTTGATTGGTAAAACATTACAGTAGGTTCAAGATGAAACTGCTCTGCAACTTCTAAGTACTCACACCCAAACCCCTATATTTATGAGATGAGAGGGCTCCAAGAAACCCACCAAAATACAGGGAAACTCACTTAAATCTACAAAGGTTGGCCCTTTCCATGGTCCTGCACATCCATGTGGATTAATACATGGAGGAAGAGCCCCACAGATAACATGGAGGGCAGAAAAATAAACAGAACTTCATTTCTCCTTTATTAGTATAAGGATTGGCTGCAACATGAGGGTCAAATTGCACTATAAGACATTGGTTCAGATTGATCATCATGGCAGGGGAGCACTCTGGTACAATCCTAAGGTACAATCCTCCCCCCAACTCCATCCCTTTGGACCATGCAGCCTGCTCACCTGTGAGCAGTTGATCAATTCCATGGGGAAGGATAGAACCATTGCTCTGCCTCTTTCCACCTCTTTTTGAAATGACTTGCACCCTGACTGAAGTAGGAAGAAGCAGTGTCTGCAGTCCTCAAAATGCAGGGACTGTACCTGACTTATTTTTTTCCAGGAGGCACAATGAGTGGGACAATTTTTAATGCCTCCCTTCCCCATTCACCCGTTCTAAGGCCAATGTAAAGACAATTATTACAATTTAGATTTAGATAAAAAGGTGAGTACTCTAAGAGGTATGACAGATTATGTAGTGAGTCCCCCATAACTTGACTATACTGTGTTTCTTTGGGCTTGATCCCACCATCGTAGCTGAGATAAACTTCCTTTTGACTTAACTGGGAATTTTGCTTGAACAAGGATTCCAAATGGCTATTTGTGGTGATTTGGACTTAAGTCTGTGTGTGTGTGTGCGCGCGCACGTGTGTGTGTCTTCCTTCCATTAACCAGTTGTATTGAAAAGGTTTTTATACACCATTTAGCAATAGAAAAATGTTTATATTAATCATCATCCCAGCTGATGATTTCTTTTCAGTACATACATACAGGAGAACATTAGTGCTTTTAGGTCTCCCATGACCAGGCCTGCCTGCAGGAAGGCAAAAGGGACAACTGCCTCAGAGACTGGTGACTCAAAAGGGCACAGGACTCCTGGCTGCCACCACTGCCACAGTACTGTGGCAGTGGTAGCAGACGGGAGCACAGGGCCCTTTAAATCACTGCCAGAGCCCCAGGTGACATGTTCCAGATGGTATTGAAGGGCTGGCAAAGGAGGCAGCCCCACCCCTTCTGTGAATACAGATCTTCCCCCTCCCTTCCCCACACACATACCTTGCCCAGTGGTCCTGACAAGTCTGTCAGCCCCCCGTACGTGGCTGTGGAGTTGAGTGAAAGGGCTGGAAAAATGGGTGTCTGGGTTCCATAGTATCTTCTATGATCAACTCCAGGAGAGCTGCTGACCTAGGCAAACTGTCTGAAGCTGAGGGGGCAGATATTTGTTAAACACACAGGCAGTTATTGAACCTCTTCCTGTCCCTAATACTCTGCTGTCCTTGGTGACCATTTGTTTTGCCGGCCCTGTTCTTATTAAGGATTGGTTCACAAAGTGGCATTGAAAGCACAGCATTCTGTGCTTTCAGTCAGAGGGAGGATGCTGAAGTAGCCCAAGGGATGTAAGGGTTAAGAAAAGAAGAAAAGACTGCCTTCAGCAGTGGACATTAAATCATGTTTGAATAGCGAGCATGGGCTGCCACAGGAAATAAAGTTTTTGGAACAGTGCAGGAACATCACTGACCCATGTTTAATTGCCAACTTTTTTCCCCTCCAAATGGGGAAAGTAACTTTTTTTTTAATATCCTATCTTATCTAATAACAAACTTAGGCTGATGAGCCTGCAAATTATAATAAGAATACACTCTGTTCCAAAAGTACTATGGGATACTTACTTTGTAAAGTAGATGGATGTATTTGTGGCTACATGGCCTCCTTTCCTTCCAAAATGTTGTTCTAGATTAGAATAGATACAGACTGTATATCATAATGATATGAAAGAATAAATAGACACAAATCAGATATCAGGAATGGTAATATACAAAAATCTGTAGGAGAACACTTCAATCTCCCTGGACACATAGTAGCAGATTTAAAGGTAGCCATCCTGCAACAAAAATCTTCAAGAACAGACTTCAAAGAGAAACTGCTGAGCTACAGTTCATCTGCAAATTTGACACCATCAGTTTAGGATTAAACAAAGACTGTGAATGGCTAGCCAACTACAAAAGCAGTTTCTCCTCTCTTGGGGTATGTCTACACTACATGGCTCCGTCGACGGAGCCATGTAGATGACCTTCGTAGACATAGCAAAATGGCCACTTCATTTACATCAAAATGGCTGCCACGCTCTGCCGATCAGCTGTTTGTCGGCTCAGCACGGTAGTCTGGATGCTCGGTGGTTGACATAAAAAGGCTTTGTTGGCCGCCCCGTTATGCCTCGTGGGATGAGGTTTACCGGGGCGGTCGACAAAGGCTTTTGATGTTGACCGCCGAGCATCCAGACTACCGCGCTGAGCCGACAAACAGCTGATCGGCACAGCGCGGCAGCCATTTTGATGTAAATGAAGTGGCGATTATTTAAATCGCTGCTTCATTTTGCTATGTCTACAAAGCTCATCTACATGGCTCCATGAACGGAGCCATATAGTATAGACATACCCTAGGTGTTCACACCTCCACATCAGCTGCTAGAAGTGGGCCTCATCCTCCCTGACTGAATTGACCTCGTTATCTCCAGCTTTACTCTTGATTGGTACTCTTTTCTTATGCCTGTATATTTATACCTACCCCTGGAATTTCCACTACATGCATCTGACAAAGTGGGTCTTTGCTCACGAAAGCTTATGCTCCAATACATCTGTTAGTCTATAAGGTGCCACAAGACTCCTCGTTGCTTTTGCGTAATGATATGGTAGCTGCTGAGAGCTTTCAGTCAATTCAACATGTAAATATCAATTCTAAGGAGAATATTTCCTTAGGGATCAGTGTGCATATTGCAACTCACTGCAGTCGCCACCAACTATCTCTGAAGATTATTAAAATTCCGACAGGCAGGATAATTAGAAGTAGGTATGACAAAGGATTAACAGACACAAATCAGATCTTCGAAATGGTAATATACAGAAACCTGTTGGGGAACATTTTAACTTGCCCCAGCACTCACTAATGGAACTTAAAGTGATGATACTATTTTGCAAAAACCAGCTTGAGAGAAAAGCTGCAGAATTTGGTTTCATTTACAAGTTTGACGCCTGTAATCAAGGTCTGAACAAAGACCTGACCTGGATGGGCTGCTACATTCTACATCCTAATGACATAAAAAGCTAAGCACCAGGTACTTATAGCCCACTCTATTAGCCTCATTTAGCATGGACACTGTAATTGACAATATTTTTTCCTATTTTTTCCCTTCTCTTTCCTTCCCCATCCCCTTTCTTTCTCTATTTATTTGTACCCTGGATCCCTTACTCCATTCATCTGAAGAAATGGCTTGTGCCTACAAAAGCTCATGATACCATCTACAGTGAAACCGGTGTTATCCGGCATGCTCGGGGATTAGGTCGTGCTGGTTTTCTAAAAATTCTGGGTATCAGAAGGGGGTGGAGTGGGAGCCATGTGGGGCCTATGGGGGGGGGAAGGCGGGAGTGGTGCGGGGCCGGGATGTGGCTTGCTAGGAGGGGGCCATGAGCCATGGGGGGGGGAGGATGTGGCCTGGTGGGGTGGGGTGGAAGCCGGGGGGGTGGAAATTGCCGGGGTGGCCTGCCGGGGGGGGGGGGAACCACAAGGGGGCTGACCTCTGTGGGGGAGGGGCTGGCTGCCAGGAGGTGCCGGGCTGCTGGGATCCACGGCAGGGCTGACCTTCCGGGGAGGAGGCCAAGAGGCATGGGAGGGGGGCCGGGAGGCCACGAGCAGTGGGAGTGTGGGGCTGCTGGGAGCTATGGGGGAGCCAGAATGTGGCCTGGTGTCCGGCAGCCATATTGGACGTTCGCCTCTCCCCCCCGGTACGTGCTGCACACATGTCTGGCAGGGGTGGGGGGGAGCGTCTGAGGAGTGGCCCGGCTTACAGCGCCAGTTTCCTTTTTTTCTTTTTCTTTTTGCTTTTAACACGTTTTTTCCCGGCTTGGAAATTTGCCGGTTTCTAAAGTTTTCTGGCTAGTTAAGTGCCGGATAGCACAGGTTTTACTGTACTTGATTTGTTAGTCTCTAAGGTGCTGCAGAACTATTCGTTGTTTTTTAAGTTTTTTTAGAAGTAGGTATTTAATTCTTTAAAATATTCTCTTTAATGAAGATATAAACTTTTTCAAAAAACAGCTAGACATAATAAGAAATAGGAAATATTTTAATACTAATTCTGATCTCACACCTGTATAAACTGATGGTAGCACCATTGAAATTGAGGTTTCACAGTCTCTTACACCACTGTTACTGCCGGGTAATTCATTGCAGTTACATTAGCATAAAGCTGGTGTAATGGAATGGAGATTCAGACTGAAAGGCATTATCCTAATGAAAAACTTCAGATTAAAACCACACCTTCTTAGTTATTATCCATTGATGCCATTATGAGCTAGATTCTGACACCCTTGCTCAGGCTGAGTAGCACCTGACTCCAAGTAGCTCTCTTGATTTCACTGGGAATATTTGTGCACTAAGACAATACTCATCATGAGGAGGAACATTTGAACCTGGACTTTGGTGATTTTTGCCCAACAGCCTATAATCCTAACAATTCCTTACCTTTTGGCTGTTGAATCTGACTAGTATTGGTCTTTCCCTGTTTTTACAAGTAGCCTCTTGCTGGACCTCTGATCTCTAGTCCTTAATTGTAGTATGTGACTTGTTTAAATCTCAGTCATCATACGTGGTGCTTTTCTGTAATATGGAGACACTAAGATACCAGAGAGATGAGCATAATATCAAAATGAGATTTGACATATTTAAAGTATGTGCCATATAGAGCTATCTATGCCTCTTTGAAAAAATAATTTAACCAACATTTGAATGCATTATAACATAATAGTTTTTTAAATAGCTAGGTGTTAACTTTCTTTAACATTTTCTTCAGTATAGACATAGAAGACATTTTTGACAACCAACAGTAAACAGCTAGATAGTTTCCATGTGTTGCCAGCACTTGTTTCTTCCCTAACACTCTTGGGGTGTGTCTAGACTACAGGGTTTTTTTTGAAAAAAGTGGCCTTTTTTCGAAAAAACTTCCCCTGCATCTAGATTGCTGCCAGGTTCTTTCGAAAGTAAATTGAAAGAACGCGGCAGTTTTTTTGACCACGGAAAACTTGTTTTACGAGGAATAATGCCTTTTTTCAAAAGTGCTCTTTCAAAAAAAGGCGCTATGTAATGCAAACTGTGCTTTTTTGAAAGAGAGCATCCAGACTGCCTGGGTGCTCTCTTTCGAAAAAGTGGCTTGCTTTTTCAAAAGTACTGGTTGTAGTCTAGGCTCTGTTTCGAAAGAGGCTTGTTCGAAAGTATCTTTCGAAAAAGCCTCTTTCGAAAGAGGCTTGCAGTCTAGACATAGCCTTGCTGGTCAATATTAGTTTGCAGATATTACCTTTCTACACTATAAACCCTAGTTCATTTAAAATTAATTAACATTATCTTCAGCCGTTCAGAGAAAGAGTTATAGAGCATGCCAGTATAAAAAGAAACAAATCTACATATATGATGTTATTGAACCATACCTAATAACTTAATGAGAATTAACAGCTGGTGGGTAATGCTAGCAAACTAAAATCCTCTTTCCAGACACACACTATAGGCAAACTGAATGAACAGTAGCCAACTTTCCCCTAAGGATATTGTTGGGTGAAAGCATTTCCCTGTGAAGTATTTGCAGCTGGAGATGTCATAGAAATATGTTAAAAGTCCTAAAATCACAAGAGGAGACCTTTCATGGGCTTTATTTGCGCCTTTACTTGAACACCCTGTAATATAAGGTTTCAGCAACATGTTAAGGCCTGAGATTGGAAAAGAGGCAAACAATTAAAAAAGAATTAATAGTTGGGAGAATCTCACTGAAAAGAGCATTGTTAGACAGATGAAAATGAGTTCATCTGTGATAGAACAATGGGTGGGTTCTCAGAGTTGTATGCACCCAAGGCTTTGGGTCATATTCTCCTCTTACGCTGGTTTTACTTTTGCGTAACAACAATACCTGCCTTGTACATGGTCTTTTTCATCCGGAGATCTCACAGCACTTTACAAAGGGAGGGGGGCAGTAACATTATGCCCATTTTGCCTAGGAGGAAACTATGTCTCAGAGAGGTGAAGCCATTTGCCCAAGGTTACTAAATAGGCTGAAGAAGAGGCAAGTCTAGAACTCTTCTAATCCTAGTCCACTGGAGCACACTTCCTTTTGAGTTTGTTTCATTGACTCCAAATGAAGGAAGTCCTGATTTACACCAACGTGTAAAGTATATGGGTATGTCTACACTAGCCACCTAGTTCGAACTAGGGAGGCTAATGTAGGCATTCGAACTTGCAAATGAAGCCTGGGATTTAAATATCCCGGGCTTCATTTTCAAGTTTGAATGCCTACATTAGCCTCCCTAGTTCGAACTAGGGGGCTAGTGCAGACATACCCTATGAGAATCAGTCCTCATGTGAGTGTTAATCCTTAAATTGCAATGCAGTTGATCTAGTTCTTACTTTCTTGGCCCACTAATGCGATGTTTTGCCCTTCTTTTTTTAGTTAAAGTGGAAAAAAGCCCCCCTGTAAAGGGTTCCCTTTCTGGAAGAGCAACTCTACCTTGCTTCTTTTCAACCTTGCCTACTCTACCCCCCAGCTACAACAATACAAGTGAATTTCTTCGAATCAAATGGTCAAAGATTGAACAGGATAAAAGTGGAAAAGATGTGAAAGAAACCACTGTTCTGGTAGCCCAAAATGGGAACATCAAAATAGGGCAAGGCTACAAAGGCAGAGTGTCCGTTCCAACCCACCCAGAGGATATTGGTGATGCTTCACTGACTATGGTTAAACTACGTGCAAGCGATGCGGGTGTGTACCGCTGTGATGTCATGTATGGAATTGAAGATACTCAAGATGTCATCTCATTGGCTGTTGATGGTAAGGATTCATTTAATATATTTGCCGTTAATAATGATTTCTTATATCTTGTTAAAATGTAAAAGACAAACAATTATCGGAAAGTCAAAGCATTTAGAGATGCTTCAGCACCCTTGATAAATATGCTCCTAGTTACTTGTCTGCTATCATTTCTTTCTAGTAGTCTCCTTTTTTCTTCTAAGACTCTCCCCAACAGGTATCCTTCTACTTTCCTCTTCATGTTTTTTTATACTTCCCTTTACACTTGGAACAATTTCTGTCCTTTCATTCACAAAGCGATCTGCCTCACCACCTATAAATACCTCCTCATGATACTGCTTCTACTTAATCTTTCAGCGATGGTCTCTGGAAGATTCTATACCACCCTTCTCCAAGACTGTGATTTACAGTAGTGTACGCACGCACGTGTGTGTGTGTGTGTGTGTGTGTGTGTGTGTGTGTGTATGAGAGAGAGAGAGAGAGAGAGAGAGAGAAAACTGTTTTGCTGTTACTAGATTGAAAGCTTTTTGGGTAGGAGTTGTGTCTTTTCAAATGTTGGTATAGCACTGGTAATTTGTTGGTTCAGTGAGAAATAAATAATAATAAAAAGGAACTATTTATTCGATCCACTGGAAGTTTGACAGGGCAAACTATATAACTGCCCTATATACCAAAACATGATGAAATCTTAGTTGGAAACCACTTTCTCCCAGGTTTTCCCAGTAAAATGTGCAGTGATTGTCATGTCAAGCACAAAGCACCTCTTTCATCATAATGGGAGATAAAAGCAGTGGTAGAACCCTAGAATTATGTGCATGTACTGTATATGCCTTGTGCAGCACCCTCTTATAGCAGGGTGTGATGCTGAAAAGGAACCTGTCTCTCTGGTACCTCCTACAGGCCATCTGCCTCTCACCTTTCATGACTCTGGCCAAGTCTCCTGAAATTCAAAATGTCCACATAATAGTCCTTCCACCTCTCTTGTGCTCCACTGAAGTGTTCTTATTAGCTCTCTCTCACAGGAGCCTAATTTTCCCCTGCAGTTGTCTAGCATGTCCCTTCCTCAAGAATTGGTAGGGAAACTTAAACCCATCTGGGATTATAGCCTAAGGCTCCTGCATTAAGCATTTACATGTGTTTCTTTAGACATGCTGCTATTTACCAGGACACTTTCCTTTCTCAAAGACCATGTGTGCTGCTTCCACATAGCCTTATGCTTATCATAGCATCTCTTTGGTTCACAAACCTCTGGCTTCTCCCTTCTCTGCCTAACTAATAAGCTCTCTGCTCCACTCAAGCTTCCCTGAAGTGTGCTCACTGGCCCTCCTTTAGGGCTCCCCTCTTCTTCCACAGTCAGTCCTTTTGTTGCTCTTTGTCTTAAAAGGCTTTCCTTCACTGCATCCCTTTACTAGGGTCTCTGGCAGCTTCCACTGGGGATCTCCTTACTCCTTGTAGGCCCTACCTTAGTGCTCCCCTCACAGGAATCCAAACTGCTCCCTGTGGTTCCTTCCACCTGATATCCTACCTATGTGAACTCTGTCTCAGGGATCCTCTTACCCCCACTGGAGCCGGAGCCAGAGCCTGTTCCTGTGTGTTTTCCAACTTGCACAGGAGTCCTGCTTTTTCTCTGTGGTCTCTTTTATCTCTTCTTAAGTGGGTTCTCCATTCTATCTAGCCTTGTCCTAACCCTTTCACAGCTGGAGTCAGTCATTATCATTAAGTTGCCATAATACCATGAGCTGATTCTAGCTACAAGTCCCAGACAAAGGAGAGCATGCTAGCCTTGAAGGGCCAATTAGCCTGTGATTGTGCACAAGTTAGATCTGGTGAAGAAAACAGGGGAGGAGTAATCACAAATATTTGATTAAAATTCCTCATTTCTCCTATTTTTTTCTATACTTTGAAATTTCATTGAAATGTCTAACTATTGAAAAAACTTAGCCAGATCTAAGAGGGAAATCACATTGTTAATTCTTCAGTTTGCTCTCTGTTGTAGAATGCATGTGCCGTTGCAGATGTTATGGTCTATCTGAAAGTTTGGCCCTTTGAATGATTCAATGATTTTTTCCGTGTTTGCTATTTTATTTTACCTGCACTGTTATTTTAAAAAGAAAACATAAGTCCTTCTAGTTGTGAAGATGAGCTTTACATGTTTAAATAGTCATCTGCCTGTGGTTTTTTATATACCCATCATTAGTATAGCATCTGAGCCACCTTCTCTTTTTCATCTTAAAGGATGTTAACTACAAAGCCTATAAACATCAGACCACTCTACTCTGTGTTTTTTGTCAGATCTTATAAACTAAGTGGAGCTGATGTCACTTCTTGGTTGAGAGACCTTTAGAGCCTTTTCTATACTCGGAGGATGATTTAAAATGGCTATTGCCAGTGAAGCTGAACCCATGTTAGTGGTGGTGGAAAAGTTTGGCAAAATTGTTAGAAGAAATGTTTACTAGTGACTCAGAAGTTGGAATTCTTTTGTTTCATTCAAGATAGCTCTAAAAATCTGGGAATGATGGATAAAAGGACATGCAAGTTGTAAAGCAATCTGAAATTCTTCTGGTCAAAAGATGTTGTTTATAAATGATTAAGGTTGCTATTGTTAATCATTGTTGTGCATTACTACTCTTTAAATTCCAACATTATTAAATGGGTTTAGTGATATATTAGATAAAGCTAGTAAAATTTGATACACTTGTTAGCTTTACTGTGAAGCAACATAGCTGTAATGAAGTCAATTGAGCTACATAAAAATGTGCCAGCTAAGGATGTGACCCACTGTTTCAAGCATTTCCTGATGTCCTGTTTCTTTGATTGGGTGTTCAAAACAGGTGCTTCTTAAAAAAAACATTTTGATTAAAAATAAGAATGATCTAAATAGACCATTGACACATTAAATGGATTATAATCTGACTAACCAGTAGGTCACACTGTTTAACTGTAAATGGGGAATTGTCACTGAGCAAGTCTGTTTCTAGTGGAGTCCTGAAGGAATCTGTTCTTCGCTGGTACTTTTTAACATTTTTAGTAATGCCCGGGAAGAAGAAAAAATTATCACCTGGAAAGCTTGCAGGAAACAAAAAAAAAATTAAGGGTGTGGTCCAAAATGAGGAGATTGTAGTGATGCCAAGCAATATAGATCCTTTGGTAACAGGGGCTGGGGGACAAGTGAACAATATTCACGTTAATGTAAAAGTATAGATCTAAGAACAAGCAATGCACATCATACTTACAGGGTGGGGGACTCTATCCTGAGAAACAATGACTCTGAAAAAGGTTTGGGGGGTCACTGTGGATAATCAGCTGAACATGAGCTCCCAGTGTGACACTGTGGTCAAAACAGCTAATGCGCTCCAGAGATGTATAAACAGGGAAATCTTGAGTAAGAGTGGTGAGATTGTTTTATCTCAGCATTGTCACTAGTGCAGGGTCACATCTGAGTAGGCAAAGTGTTTGGCAGGTCATACATGCTTGTTGGCCTGACCTTTTCCTCATGGCGAATTAACCTCTGGGCCAAAGGGGCATGCCCAGGGGCCCCAGTCAGTTGGGGACTCCCAGAAAAATGGGGGTCTCTATGCCAGCACCGGTGGGAGGTCGAGGGCTGGATGAAAGGTAACATGGGCTAGATGTGGTCCATGGGCTATAGTTTGTCCACCCCTACACTTGTGTGATGGCTCTGGGATACTGTATCCAGTTCTCGTTCCCTACAATTCAAGGAGAATGTTGATAAATTGGAGAGGTTTCAAAGAAGAACCATGAGAAAAAAAATATATACTAGTATAGCAAAAGAAGGGAGTTACTTATTAAGTGTAGGACCAGTGTTAATAAGGCCAATTCAGTCAGGGTTTGTGTGGCCTAACAAAGAGAAGGAAAAGGGATGAATTAATTACAAGTATTTTATTATGAGCTCTTCAGTCTAACTGAGAGAGGCATAAAACCATCCAACAGTTGCAAGTTGGAGCTAGACAAATTCAAACTGGAAACAAAGTATATATTTTTAGCAGCAAGAGTGATTAACCATGGAAACAGTTTAACGAAGGGTCATGATGGATTCTTCATCATTCACAATTTTTAAATCAAGTTTGGATTTTTTTAAAAGATCTGGTCTTGGTATTATTTGGGAGAAGTTCTGTGGCAGGTGTTCTACAGGAGGTCAGACTAAATCATCCTAAATCACGCATTATAAGTACTGAACTATGCTGTGAGTAAAAGAAGTAATTTCAAAGGAAGGAGGGATTGGTCTCTGCAGATTATCCATTTACCCTAACAGTTTATACAAACCTGGACTCCGGCTACTTGTCATGGAAAGTAACCTATAAAATATTTAGGGCTTGATTTTTCAAGACCTCAGAAGCCTAAGATTGAGAGAGGATGTAATTGCATGTCTAATTTGTATGTGAATTTGCTGCAAATTAAGATTTAAAGAGGTAACTGGTTGGTAAGCATTGCCTTACTGTCATGCTTACCGGGTAAACCAGCACCCAGCCTGACTGGAGCAGCCCCTCACCCATGATGTGCTCTAGCCTAGCCAGGCTCACCACACTGCAGGAGCCCAGCCAGGCCTACCTGCCATGCCGTGGGCTCGGAGCACTCTAGCCCAGTGTTTCTCAACCTTTTTTTTATAAAGTACCCCTTTAAAAAAAATTGTAAGTACCCCCAGTACCTACAGTTTTCAGACACACAATTTTTTTCTACCATTGCAACACATTTGTTTAAACAACTTAATCATAGCCGGGCGAGTGATTAAATTTTTGGGTGTAAAAAGTACAACAAAAATAAAGCGCTGTAAAACTTAAAACAAAAATTCAGTTTTCTTCAAATTTCAGTTGTGTTGATGTACCCCCCAGACGTCTCTCAAGCACCTCTAAGGGTACTTGTGCCACTGTTTGAGAAACAGTGCTCTAGCCCAGCTGGGTCCACTTAGGGTTGCCAGATGTCCGGTTTTGAACCAGGCAGTCCAGTATTTGAGCTTTCTGTTCAGGAAACAAATTGCGAAAATATAAATGTCTGGTATTTTCTAAATAAGATGTAATGTAGATTGTGATGTAATGTCAAGTGTGTCCGGTATTTTTGTTGAAACCATCTGGCAACCCTACGTCCACTGCCTGCAGCACTATGAGGCGGGCCAGTTAACCAGTTAACATTTTTAAAACAAGATTTTACATCCCTATTGCAAATACATGTGCAAATATATTTGTAGTAAAATGGCCAGTATAACTGGCTGACTTTATATCTACATACTCATTTGCTGAGTCTAGATAAGCAACTTCATGTGACGTTGGGTTTCTGAAGTTCAGCAAATCAGGTCTCTATGGATATGTATACACTGCAATGCATGGCCTATAGCTGGCCTGGGTCCACTGGCTTGGGCTGTGGAGCTGTACAATTGATGAGTAGATATTTAGGCTTGGGGGAGGGTCCCAGAGGATGATTCATTTTACCATCTGTAAAAAGTGTGGACTATAATCCATCATTTTGAGATCTGTGTGTAAAAATACTATAGAGATGTAGCCGTGTTAGTCTAGTCTTGCTGAAACAAAAGACAGGACTATGCAGCACTTTAAAGACTAACAAGATGGTTTATTAGGTGATGAGCTTTTGTGGGCCAGACCCACTCAGAGGAAGTGGGTCTGGCCCACGAAAGCTCATCACCTAATAAACCATCTTGTTAGTCTTTAAAGTGCTGCATAGTCCTGTCTTTTGTTTTAAAAATACTATGTAAGTGCAAAATAGTAGTAGTATGCTCTGCAGAATATGTTAGTGCATGTTTTAAATGACCCCTCTTGTAGCCTATGTTATTAAAATATAACAGTGGGGCCAAATACAATGGAAAAGAAAACGAAAAATCACTGCAAAAAAAGTTCAACTGTTTTTTCATAACCTGCCTGGGGGCTCCTGAAGATTTAGGGGGACTAGGCTGGCTGGTGGAATCCTTTCAGATTTCTTGCTCTTGTCTACATCTCACCAATGAATGCCTCTCTCAGCAGCACGCTTCTCCTTGTCTCATTGGATGGAGTGGGGGAAGGGCTGTTTCCATGGATCTTTGTTTTTATTTGTTTCAGCTGCAAGCCTGGCAGACTTTTATGGTGTTAGGTAAAAACAGAAAACAAGTATAGGAGAAAAGGTTTCAAATCCTGACCTGGAAAGTGGGGAGAAGCAGCGGTTAAAAAAATAGAATAAATGTGAAGAGGAAAGAAGCAAGAGATTGTAATTCACATTTTTCCTTTTTATGCAGACCAACCTTGGATGCAGGCATTATGATGATAATAAATGGGAGCTGCTCCCAATGTGGGAATAAGGCCACTTCATTGTGCTCTCAGCTTTTGGAGATTTTATGTTGGCAGTCTAATTGATTTGTTCTCTCTGGAATCTGAGCTCTCATTGATTAGCCCTGACATACAGCAGTTGTAGAAACACTGTTTTAGTTAATCTTTTAAAAAAACTGCCTGTCCTGTATCTGGATCACTCCTGGAAGCTAACCTCCCAGACTTTCTTTCTAACTGAGCAGGCTGCCCTGTTGCTCCACTGCTGCTCACAGTCTCTGGGTTGAGCTTTCAAAGTGGGTATCTGATTCTGTCCCTAGTATGCCTGCCAGGAGTAAAAGGAACAAGGGGAGAACTACTCTGAAAGGAGGGAAGTAATTAGTTGGTTGAAAAGACTCAAGATTTGTGTTCAGTGCAGCTCAGGAGAGGAGAGGGAAGGATGGCTTTCAGCCACATTTCTATACTCCTGATCTGAGACGGGCAAAATGGCTTCTGGTGTCGGCTTTTAAATAACAAGCCAACAATTGGAGCACTATCCCCCGACACCACCCTATCGTACTTCCTAGTCATGTGAGACGGGCTTTCTGCCACCTGAGCATTCCTCTGCTTGAGAGTCCCTAGGTGCTGCGTCGTTTTTCAGTTGACTGGAGCTGTTTCAGTATGCCAAGGCTGCTGCAAGAGCAAAGATCTCACCGTTTAAGAATTCAGGGTCACACCCATGTGTAGGTGAGCAAAGTGGAGAGGATGCAGGAAGATCCCATAGTGCCATCTATTGCCACTATGCAGACAAATCTAGCCATCCCAAAGGGGTAATTAAGGAGGAACAGCTTATGTGTAGGGATGTAAATTCCCAGTTGAAAAGTTAATCAGTTAAGTGCTATATTTAACTGATTAACCCTGGAGCAGTTCCCCCACCTGCAGCATGATGCAGTGGGCTCCACCAGGCTGGAACAGACTCCCACCCACAGTGCCACAGGCGGGGGATTGATCCAGCCTGGCCGGGCCCACTGCCCCATTGGTAGTAGACTGCTCCCAGTCCAAGCCGCTGGTTAACCGGTTACCAGGTAAGCATGCCACTAAGGCTGATGCTTACCAGGTAACAAGTTAACTGGCTAATCCTTTACATCCATAGTTGTAGCAGTTGATCCACTCCTGTTGCACACTGGTAATTAATGCCATGCATATTCCTGCCTGGGCCATGCAACACTGTATCCAGCCTACTCACACGGTGAAGACCCATGTGAGGATTCAGTTTGTGACCAAAGCCTAAAATGAAGGACACAAATGAAGTATTCATTCAATAAACTTTAAAGACTGTATTAGTCTCTCCTGTCATATACTTGACTCTATAACTTCTAGTTTGTGATTCTTTATTTGTGATATATATGATTTTCAACAATAAAAATGAGGTGGTCATCGATTTGTGTGGCACATACTTAACTTTGGGACAAAAACTAGACACATTTAAGAGGTTTGTCTACACTGCTCCTTAATCAGGACTGTGCTTACCACACAGTTGAGCTCTTTGTTTGCTTCCCTACAAGGCCATCTCTTCAAATCTTTCCCCCCAGTCCTCTACACTTTCAGCTAGGGATGTTAAAAATTGTGTATTAGGGTAATTGTTTAACCACTGAAAATCTCAACAGTTATGCAGTTACCTGCACTGCAGGCTCTGCAGTATAAAGCTTAGCCTTTGCCCACCCACCTCCCTCGGAGGAGGCTTCGCTGAGTTTAACTTACCATTAACTGATAAGCTTCCGTTTATCGGTTCAATGGTTAGTCATGTACACTCAAACATCCCTACTTTGGGGACCTAACATTGATACAAATCCACAAAATGACTGCCCAGCTTTTTAACAACTTTCCCCACTCCCGTCAGTGCCTGTAATTAAAATATTAAATAGAACACCCAAGCAATGAAACCCTTCAATGTTTTGTGAAACTTGCCAAACTTAATCTATGAGAGACCCTTGGAGGGCACAGTTTTCCATGGCATGAGCCCACCACTGAAAGTTTGCTGTGATATATAGGTCATAGTAGTGTAATAGCTGAATTATTGGAGCACTTTCTAGTACCACCAATGGGTTTTGCAGCATTGGTAAATAGCCAAGCAGTGTTGCAGTCTAGTGGTGTGAAATAAAAAATCTGTTTTCTTTTAATTAAAACCTTCCTTAAATTTATTTTCTCCATAAATATAACAAACAGGTAACAGATTAAAAGTCACTCTGGTGCACACCCCAAAATGAGTTCTTTTAAATTTTGTATACCGCAGACTACTTTCTTTAAGTGATCTTGCCTACCGACACTGCTGTTTCTTCCTGTAATTATACTTACTGTGCTTGCCAGATGTTCAGTGACAACACAGTTCTAGTCTGTTTTCTAGTTGCTTTATTTGCTCCTAGGACAACACTGTTTGTTGCTTTTTCTTTCACAAAACAAATAGAGTCCAGGAAAAATCCTTTACAATTTTTTAAAAGAGCTAAATCTTGGACAGTGGATTTTGCCTGCTCTCTCGCTATCCAACTGAAACAATGGAAGTCCTGTGATTTAATCTCCTTAGCCCCAGGGGGTCTTCTAATTGTTGCAACCATTACACAGACTTATACATGCTGATGTTCTCCTCTCTATTCATCCTGTAGGCTCCTTTATGTCCATTGGCTGCTCACTGGAAAAGCAAGAGTCTTATATTCTTAAGAATAGGTGAAGTTTACCTTCAGGATCAGAGTGAAGAGAACAAAGCATTGTCTAAGTTCCTTTCCAAGTCTTACAAATAGGATGACCATATTTCTCTATGCTGAATCTGGGACATCTGGTAAAATTACTCGTATTCAAGCGCATTCAACGGCAATCCATCATACAAACGTTCAAATTAACATCAAGTTGACCGAGCCTCTGTTAAAAAGAAATCATGCATACTTGGATTCTTTTTATTTACTTTCTTATCTTTAAGGCTTTAGGGCTCACACAGGGAGGGGTAACACTTCCCCCCCCCCCGGCGCACACATGGAAGAGGTGACACACACATACCTCTTTCACATGGGAGGGGACTGACTGACTGACCAATCTGACTCTCCCTGCCTGGCACTCCCCACCCTACATGGGCAGAGGGTGACCCACTGGCTTGAGGAGGCTAGTCCCTGCAGCCCTGCCCCTTCTGCCTGACGCCCATCCATTCCCAGCCCTTCCCCCATTATGGCTATTGGCTCCTGCCTCATGTCCCTAACATCCCACTGGGGCCACTGGCCTCTATAGGCTAACATGCCCCAAGATCATTGAGGAACTGAGCAGTGTAATTACCGCCCGCAGGCACTAGAGCACAGAATTGTCGGGCAGTGTGGCCCCAGCTTGTCCCAGTCCCAGAGTGCAGGGAGACTGGCCAGTGTGGCTCCAGACCTGCTGGCCCCAATGGTCCAGGGTGGCTTGGGGGGATTACTGGGGAACTTCGTGCTAGCTGCATGGGCTGGACAGACCCTGCACTCACCAGTGGTGAGGGGAGCTGTGGGACCAAGTCCCAGACTGCTCCACTCTGCCATTTCCCAGTTGGGTTGCTCTGCTTTGGCAGTGGGAAGTAGAGCGACCCAGTCCCAGCCTGCTCTGCTGCCCTGAGCAATGTGGCTGGGAGCAGAGGTAGTGCAGCAGGCTGGGGCTGACTCACTCTGTTTTCTGCCATCGTGATGAGTGCAGGGTAGGAGCAACACCTGCTGCTGGTGCCAGGTTCCCCCTTTCTCCTTCCAGGCCACCCAGATTAGTCCCTGCAGCCCTGCACCTTCGGCTTGAGACCAAGGTTGCATCACTTGTGGGAGAGGAGTTGGGAGAAGGGGTAGAATGGAGGCAGGAGAGGGCACCGACACACAGCAAGGGCTGTGTTTTGATGGATCAGCAGGGTGAGTGGCCAGCTACATATTTGCCCACCACTAGCCTTGCACAGCCATCCCTATTGTTAGCCACTGTACCACCCCCCCCACTCACCACTGGTGGGTGGGCAGCTGGGCAACAGGAATTCAGTCAGAACCCAGACCTGCCAGCTACAGGGGAAGTCAGAAAATATGGGACAATTTGCCCATTTTTAAGAAAAAGTTGGGAGACCTGCAGGAGGGTTTAAATATGGGACTGTCCCTTTAAACAAGGGACTGCTGGTTACCTTACTTACAAATGAATAAAGGCTTGAGAACACTGCGAGAGCTTCTTTAAATTGGCACCAGTATTAACTCTTAAATACTGCCTTTTTTAGACATCACGGCCATTAGCAACATGTACCAATTTTTTTTTAAAAGCTATTACTTCAGACATGAGGGCAAGATGGACAGTCATTGGGAATCCATTTATGTACTTAGTGCAAAATGAAGTTTTGAAAATGAAGTGCTGTCATCAGCCCCCCACATATTTCCTGCCTTACCAGGCCTTCTTTTTGCCCTGAGTGACAGAATTCGTCTGCAGATGGGAAACTGTTTTAGATCAGGTCAGCCATATATAAGGAGTGCAGACCATTGTGAGTCATGAATCAAAATCAGTGTCAACATGACATTTTTGTGAAGATTAAAAGCCAGCCAGCCAATGTCACATACTTCTCACTGTATGTGTTTTCAGACTGAGGTATATAAACTCAGTATAAAAAAAATTGGACTCCAAATACATACTATTAACAACAGAACCCATTGGGCTAGACCTCAGCTGGTGTAAATCAGCATAAACTTCTGGCACCTTAGTGTCAAGCTGTATTACTGCATGAAGAGAATTTTTAAAAATAACTTACAACATGTGCAGTATATTGTTTTAGGTGCTGGGTTGTATGTCTCCTTTAAATACCAGAACCAATTTGTTGCTGCCTGTGAACAGGCTTTCTCTTAAACACTTGAAAATTCTATAGGGTAATCCCTTTGTGACATAAGCAGCATGCACAGAACACCAGGGTACCTCTGTTCAGTATCTTTATTACTGTGTATGCTCCAGGTACATTGCAACATAGCAGCAATCAGGTAGAGCAGGTTTCCTGGATCAGCCTTTTATACAGCTTGCTTTCTTCACTGTGCTGTCCAGCTGGTGAGATAATTACCTCATTAGCTCATCAAGTGCAAATGATCCCTTTTACCTAAGTTCCCTGTAAGCTGTGCAACAACCTATTAAGTACCACACAGGCACTATGGGAATGTGACTGGGTTGAACCTGCTGTGGCCAAGGAAAGGACCAGTGTCCCCTGACTCCAAAAGAGTCCTGAATGGGCTGTAGCCAGGGGAAAGGTGCCCTTCTCCCTGCCTTGCCCTGGATGACTGTGGCCTGAACCCAGCCCCGACACAGACCTGCTGTGGTTGAGGAGGTATGTCTATCCTGTAGCCCAAGCCCTGGATTTGCTGCAGTATGGAGAGGTGCCTCTCTTACCCCCACCTCTCAGGCCAGGTGCTGCTATGGGGAGAGAGAGCTGGGGGCAGTCCTTTCTCCCTGCTGTAGCCCTCGGGTAGCCCATATCCTAAACCCCTCATCCCTGGCCTGACCCAGAGTCCACACACCCATCTGGAGCCCTCATACCCCTGTACCCCAACTCTCTGCCCCAGCTCTGAGCTCCCTCTCACACTACTAGCCCCTCACCCCACTCCCACAGCATGAATTTTGTTATGTGCACCAAAATGGAAGTAATGTGGGACACATCAGCTTCACACTGGTGCACATAATAAAATTCATTCTGCTCACATATGGGAAAAATTAGAGGGAACATGGCTTCTACCCCCTCCCAATCCAAACTCTCTACGTTGCTCCTGCTTTAGCAGGGTGCTTGCTGACAAAGGTCTCAGTTTATAGCTGCTAACAGCACCATGTTACACCGCCCCATGCTTGTTTGGGTGTCTCAAGACAGAGCTTCACAGTATTCTTCTGCATGCCACTCTGGAAGTGGGCATGTTGGGAGGCTTGGGACTGTGGTTAGAGACCATTCACTAAAATGATCTACCAGGCGAAAGCCCCAGTGTGGGCAGCTCGGGCAGCACAAATGGCCTGTAAACCTGCCCCAGGTGGACAGCAGTAAATTCTCCCAGTTAAGGGAATTCTTGGGGGACATAAAGCTAGCACAGCTGGTACTACTCTGTGCCATTTTAGCTCCCTCCTAGCAGGAGTTGTGTCAGTGTCTTGTCCCACTTCAAACATGGCTTGGCCAGACCTGAAGAAATTTGGAGTATTTCCATTGTTTCCATGGTGCATGGTACACTGCTGCAATGCAGACCTGGTCCTGTTCTCTGTTTGTGTCATTGACTTAATTGGTGTAGAAAGGATTAGGGTGTTTTATACAAGATTTTTTTATTTCAACTGGAAAACTTCCTTAATAAAACATGACCAGGGAAGAGAAATAAGCTAATTCAGTTTAAATGGAATGGAGGGATAAACAAAAACAGGTCTGCAATTGTGGTCTTTGATTTCAAAAGAGGAAACTTTAAGAAACATTAAGGGAACAGACTGAACTGAATGTGGAGGAAGCTTGGAATTACTTTATATCAAAGTTGCAATCCTGAAGCCTCCATTGCAAGAAAAGAGGGGGCGGGGGGGGGGGGGAATCATAGTGAAGGCTTGCAGACCAAATTGGGTGAACAAGCATCTCAAACAGGTTGTTACAAAACAAGCAGAAAGTCTACAAGGAATGAGAAGGATCAATGAGAGAAGCTACCTCTTGGAGATCAAAAGTATAGGGAGAAGGTGAGAAATGCCAAAAGCCAGGCAGAATTGAACCTTGCAAAGGATACTAAAACCAACAGTAAAAGGTTCTTTCTTCTTCTTACTAAATATTTTAGAAATGTGCATTTGTCTGCGTGTCTGTGAGTTCATTTGCTCAAGAACTCATCCTAAGCAGTCAGAACTAGGACCACCAGATTTGGTATGCAGCGTCCTCTTATCCCAACTTAAAAACAAAGTCAGAGTTTGGTTATGCCAGGATCATGGGATGTGCATGGCATTTGATTGTTTCTCATAAAAGGGAAAGGGAGAGGTGTGGTAGGAGGGAGTTATATTGCAGAATGACCACAGGGGGACAGCAAGGGGTCAGAGATGTGGACTAGAACAGATATAACCCCTTTGGGCTAGCAGGGACTAGGGGTGTAGAAAGGGACAGCTATCTACTATATATTTCACAGAGTTTGTCTGTGTCTGTCGGTCCTCACATGCATCCCTTCCCTGGCTGTGACCGCTGTAACTGCAGTGGCCATGGAGTGGTGCTTCTTACCTGGCCCCAAGCTATTGCAGTGAGAGAGGGCCCGTTATCCTCTCTCTCCAGGGCAACCAGCATAATGAACCTCTCATCTCCAACCCTACCCCAGAACAATGATTCAAATGAGTTAAAGACTCGAGCAACGCTGGGTAAATCTTCTAGTAGCCATATAAATAAAAAAGAAAATAAAAGGAGTGAGACCTCCTAAGCACTGAGGAGGAAGTGGAGATTAAAAATAATCTAGGTACAGCCCAAAACCTAAACAAATACTTTGCCTCTTGTATTAATAAGGGTAATGAGGAGCTTAGGGCTAATGGCAGGGTGGGTAATAGAAATGAGGATATGGAAACAGAAATTACCACATCTGAGTCAAACTCAAACATCTTAATGGAACCAAATCAGGGAGCTCAAATAGTCTTCATCCAAGAATAGTAAATAGTAATAGCAGCAAGTTTATGCTTAAAATTAGATGAAGGTTTCTAACCATCAGAGAAGTGAAATCTTGGAATAGCCTTTCAAGGAGAGAAATGGGGTAAAAAACCTAACTGGCTTCAAAACTGAATTTGGTACATTTATGGAGGTCATGGTATGATGGGACTGCCTAGAGTGGCATGTAGGCCGTTGGTGATGGCCTGTAGCAAAAATCCCTAACAGTCAGAGATGGGACACAAGATGGGGAGGGCTCTGAGTTATGACAGAGATTTTTTTCACGGGCATCTGCCTGGTGAATCTTGGTCAGGGTCTAATTAATTGCCATATTTGGGGTTGGGAAAAGATTTTCCTCTTGCTCGGATTGGCAGAGACCCTGGCCTTTCTCTGCAGCATGTGGCATAGGAATTGCTGGTTTAAACAAAAAGTAAATAGTGGATTATCTATAAATTGAAGTCTTTAAATCATGATTAAAGCTACACGTTAGTCACAGGTATTTATAGTAAAAGTCATGGACAGTAGACAGTGTACAAAAATTCATAGCCTGTGGCCTGTCCATGACTTGTATTATGTACCCCTAACTAAACTTAGATGCTCAGAAGGGAGGGTGGTTCACGGCACTCCAGGTGCTCTGGGGGCAGCAGCTCTGGGCCCTCCACTTGAGCTAAGTGGAGGGATTGGCAGGGCTGGCAGGCTCCCTACCTAGCTCCACACAGCTCCCCAGAAGCATGACACCCCTCAGTTCTGAGATGGCAGTGTGTGGCCAGCGGGCACTTTATGCTCCTCTGACCCAAGGGCCACTTCTGCAGCTTCCATTGACCAGGAACTGCAGCCAATGGGAGCTGTGAGGGAGGAGGAGCCTACGGGCAGAGGCAGAGTGTGGATCTACCTAACCACACTTCTGTCTAAGAGCTGAGGGAAGGTCATGTTGCTGCTTCCAGGGAGCCCCCGGAGCAGTGTTTTCCCCAGGAATTGAAATTAGGTGGGTGTTCGAATTTACGGGGGGGGGGGGGGTGTTTCAGGGCTGATGAGGGGTGAGACTGTGAGGGTGAAGGTGGGCTGTATGGCACCATAGTAAAAACTGAAAAATGTTTCATGACCATTTCATTCGATTTAACTCATGTTTTAAAATTACACAAATTAAAGTTGGCTACTCCAGCCTTCTATGAAGCTCTACGTCTACATCCTTCTTGGTTTCTTGTTATAATTTTGCACAACTCTGTTAATGAACTTCTCGAATGCAATGCGTTCATCTTCGGTGGCTTCTCGTGTGTCTGGTACTTCCATTCCTTCACTTGATATACTCATTAGTTCATTCACATGATAAGGCAGAAGGTGACTTCTTTCAGAACACAAAATTCTATTCAATGATGAAAAAGAACGCTCAGCTGTAGCTGTTGTGACTGGGAGTAGTAAGAGATCAATTCCTACTTCTTTCATCCCAGGAAACATAGCACAAAGATCCAGTCGAGCCACTAGTGATGATAAGAAAGAAGTTGAAGTCAAATCTTCATTCATTCGTCATATGATATTCCACTCTGTGTTCAGATTCTCTATTCTGTCCTGAGCACATGGCAGCCCCATTGCTGGTAGTGCCTCACTCCACTCAACTGTCAGTGTTTTATAGAACAGGCATCTGTAAAAGCTACATAGAGGTTGAGTAGAATCTAGAAGTCGCTGTTGTAGATTTTTAAGAATCAAGTCTGTGTACTTTTTCAGTTGTCTTAACAAACACTTCTTGTCCTCTTCACTTAAGGATTCAATATAAATGCCTTCATTAGTCAACTTCTGGACTGAAATCTTTGCTTCTTCCAGTACTTTTTCAATGGATAGCTCTCTGATTGATTGATCCAAATGTAGCTTCTATTGCTGGACAAAGATCTACTACTGTTGTAGCAGATACCTGGATGGTGGTATTTAATGACCCAAGTGGTTTCAAAAGTAGATTTACGAGAGAGAGAACGGCAATAGTCTTCTCTGAACGTAGTAGCAAAAGTAATCCACCAGCCTCACTACTTAGATCTATCCCATCTTGGTAGATACTTTCCAAAGCCAGTAATAACGGCTGGAGTAATTTTAAGACAACAGCCAAGGATCGCTCATGAGAGCCAGCGGGTTTTCCCAGGTTGGACTAATTTGAACTTCAGTCCCAGTGTATCTTCTATATTTTCCAAGATATTCAGTCTTTTTGGACTCTTGCTGAAAAAAGAATATAATGAAGACATTACATTTATAGCTTTTTTTAATGTCTTTTGAAGATTCTGTAGCTCTTACTAGTGCTAGTTGGAGTAGATGGCCTCTGCAGTGTGTATAGGAGAGATTAAGGTTACACTTTTCTCTGAGCAAAGCTTGTACTGCACCATGTCTTCCAGAGAAGTTTGCAGCTCCATCAAATGCACAAGCAACCATCTGTTTGGGGTCCAATTGACAAGCATTTAACTCTTCTAAGAAATGGGTTGTCACAGATGCAGCTGATGTGTTTTCTATAACTTGAACATCTAGAAATGCATCTACTGGCCTACCACTGACATCAAGATAACGTACACAATGACTTAATACTTGAATGCACCAATGCAAATGGGCATCATCAGCCATGTATGCAAATGTTTTGAACGTGGTGAGAGAGTTCTTCACTTTTTCAACTGTTGAGTCTTTCACTGTTGCACCGCACGCTTCTAGCCAGTCAGTTGAGTTTCTTGAAGAAAGATAGTGAGCATTTGCTGGTCTTGTTCAGAACGAGTGTTCAACTTCAGGATGAACAAGTGACAATGCACTTAACATTGGCCTCCAGTTTGTAGTGTGTGGTATCTCTTGCTTAAATAGAAAGTATGATGCCACAATCATGTTTGTTCGCATGAACTGTGTTGTGTCTCCAGCATTCTTAACAGCCTCATTAAGTACTTCTAAAATTGGCTTTGAAAGTGGGCTTATAAGGCTTTCTGCATGTTGATGCGGTCCAGAGGCCTGGTGTTTTGCTGCCTTTTCACATAGTTTGTCATCATTGGCTTTGCTGATCAGTCTGACAAACCAAGCTCTTCCACTTTTACCGTTATAGCATTGGAAAGCTTTCCTTCTTCGTAAACTTTTTTGCAAGAGGTGCACCAGTAGCCATCTTTTGTAACTTCAATAAATGGGAACAATTTGATCAACAAACCTCGGGAACTGCCTTTAGGTTTTGGAGACACTGTTTCTTTAGTAGGTAGTTGTATTTGTGCTTCAGGCTGGTCGGATGTAGATACACCACTTGACCCTTCAGATGACATGTTGATATATGCTTGGTTCTTGATGTGTTCTTCACCTTGGTTAGTTTTTCAGGCCTTTGAGTGGAAAAATTGTTGTATTGTTTTTTGTCTTTTCATTTTTACTTTGACTTGCAACGTATAAAAGAGATATGAATAAATTAAATGTTTTGTTAGGATAATGCAAATTTAACATAAGGATAATGCAAAATACACCAAAACACATAACAGAAAATATCATATTGCCTCTATATAAATCCATGCAATGTGCACACCTTGAATACTGTGTGCAGATCTGGTCACCCCATCCCAAAAAAGATATATTGGAATTAGAAAAGGTACGGAGATGGGCAACTAAAATGATTAGGGGTATGAAACAGGAGGAGAGATTAAAATGACTGGGAATTTTCAGCTTAGAAAAGAGATGACTAAGGGGGGGATTATGATAGGGGAGTCTATAAAATCTTGACTGGTGTGAAGAAAGTGAATAAGGAAATGTTATTTAATCCTTCACATAACACAAGAACTAGCAGTCACCCAATGAAATTAATAGGCAGCAGGTTTTAAAAAAAACAAAAGGAAGTACTTCTTTACACAACATAAAGTCAACCCGTGGAACTCTTTGCCAGGAGATGCTGTGAAGACCAAAACTATAACAGGATTAAAAAAAGAACTAGATAAATTCCTGGAGAATAGGTCCATCAGTGGCTATTAGCCAGGATGGGGAGGGATGCAATACCATGCTCTGAGTGTCCCTAGCCTGTTGCCAGAAGCTGGGAATGGGCAACAGGGGATGGATCACTTGATTACCTGTTCTGTTCATTCCCTCTGAAGCACCTGGCCTTGACCACTGTCGGAAGACAGGATACCAGGCTATATGGACCACTGGTCTGACCCAGTATGACCATTCTTATGTAAAAATTAATTATAATAGTAAAAACGTTTAGTACAGAAACTCCCCAACATAATGACCTCTCAAGATAACAATGATGTGAGATAACAACCTTGGCAAATAATGCATTTTAAAAATCTTGGCCTACTAGGAAACACATTTAAATAAGTTTCCATTCCCAGTCACAAATTTAGCATTCTGGAGCAGTCACTAAAATATAGTCCAACAAACAAATGTTTATTTAACATGCCCCTCATTTTTCCCTCCACCTCACCCCACTTGCTGGTGGTGTCCTTAGTCAGTGGAGACTCAGAGTTCAGAGGTGCTTTCACGTGAGCACACCTTCCAGGTGGGGAGCAAGAAGGCACCTTGCTTGTTCCTCCAGCTGCTCACTGTTCACTCTGGCCACTGTTGTTCATTGTGCCACCGTTCACTCCATCGCTCTGTTGCCAATGGCTCTGCGTCGTCACCTTCTGCTGCCACGTGCCACTGTGACCTCTGCGAGTTGGTCTCTTGAGGTTCCACCCAGCTCTCAGTGATTTCAGCTGAGCTCTCAGTGGGGGAACCTCACTGCTAGTGCAGTCTGGGCTGTCTCTTACACAAAAACACTGTACCCACAGGAACACTGTCCCCACAGCAAGACTAAGCACTTAGACCTGATTATCAGTGATTTCAGCTGTAGTGGTCACTTAATAAAACAAAAACTATATATGGGGCCTAATCAGCTCTGTCTTTAAACAGTGGAGAGGGGCAGGTCAAATTGTACTTGTGACTCAGACAGACGATCAAGCAAAACACCTGTCCCCATCCTCTTTCTTGATGCCCTCAATCAGTACAGGTTAAGTAGAGTTCTACTGCCCTTTACTCATACAATAAGAACAACAACATTTTATCCCCCCCCCCCCCCAGCTCTGTTTGCTGGATATCTCAGTAGATTAGGTGTGAATGTAAATACAATCTGGTCCTGAAGACTTTCCCCCCAGCCCCCAGCTCATCACTAGCTGTCAGGGAGAACTCATTTTGACTTTGCTTATAAATCATAATCTGAAAGTATTAGGTTGGCCAACATCACCAAAATGAATGCACTACATGGTCATAAAAAACAACAGTTGTATAAGGAAGCTAGTCTATGTTCATACTTTTCAAATCTATTATACTTTTTCAGATACACATATCTTATCATACACTATATGCTTTTAAAGTGTATATTAATGTTTCAATTTCAATTCAAATTTCCAAACAATCACTAAATTGGCATGTAACTAGTTCACAAAACTGGGGGGAGGGTGTGTTAGGGAAATTCGGGGGGGGTATGCACCCCCGTAGAGGGGGTGTAGGGAAATCCCTGCCCCTGAGCTAAGCACTGTCAAGAGCCCTCTCCCCCTTCCTTGCCTCAAGCTCTAGCCCTGAGCCCTCTCCCACATCCAAACTTTTGCTGCTGTTGGGGGAAGGGAGCAAAGTGGTCCAGGACTGCTACAGCAACAGCTGGTGCAACTGGTCCAAGGGCTGTTCAAGTGGCTCACGTGGCTCCTGGGCCAATCACACTGGCCACTGGAGTAGTTACAGAGGGCATGGAGACCGTGACCTCTGTGATAAACTCGCAGCCTTAGTAATGATTTGAGGATCAGCCAGAGGTTATGGGTCTATTACAGTAATGGGTGGGTGAGGTTCTGTGGTATGCAATGTGCAGGAACTCAGACAAGATGATCACAGTGGTCCCTTATGGCCTTAAAGTCTATGAATCTATGAATGCATATCATCTATGAGTCACATTCGAACCTTTTATTAAGGCAACTAATTCCAGAGAAGTCACTGAAATTACACCAGATCTGGCTTTGGCCTTGTGGGCAGAGTAATTTCTAATAATAATGGAACTACTTTAATCTGCACTTTACTAATTTGTCCTCATTTGAGTTCATACAGAAAATAATAGTCTTTTCCCTCTTCTCAGCAAAGTTTTAATGGCAGAGAACTGTAGCGAAGTCTCATATTATGAAGGCTTCATCATGTCTTCATAATATATTAGAGCACATAATGAAATATTATAATAAAATTAAATTGTCAAAATAGAAGAAAAAGTACACTGTAATTTATTCACTTTGCTTTTGTATTTAATGCAGAGATTTATTTGCTAATTCATAATGCTGAGTAAAGTGCAATGGATACTTCAGTGATTAGTGATGTGCTAATATATAGTATTTTTTAGGGATGTTAGATATTGGGTAATTGAATAATTGTGTAACCACATGGAATCTTATCAGTTACACACCTATTTGATAGTCCCCAGGAGTGGGGCAGGCAGTCAATCAGTTCTGGCCCCACTCCTGGGGAGCCCCTTACCAACCTGCACTGCTGCCTCTCTGTCAGAAGCAGCAGCACAGGGTGCCAGGTGGGAGCCGATCCATGAGGGGAACTGGTTTGAAAACCAGCCTCCATGCAATCCAGCTGCCTGCCACTCCGTGCTGCTGCCTCTGATACAAAGGCAGCAGCATGGGGTGGCAGCAGCCCCTGTCCACAGGGGTCCGAGCTTCCTGTGGAAAGAAGCTGCTCTGTGGGGGGCAGAGCAGCCTATGTCTGCAGGGAGCTCAGACCCCCCCTCCCTGCGGACAGGGGCTGCTTCGTGTGTGGGGGTGGGGAGGGGAGCAGGTGGCACCTCGGATCCAGTGCTGGGGGGAACCGGCTTTTAATGCATGTAGTCAACAAGATTAGCAGATAAGCCTAGGCTTATCAGTTAATTGTATATAGTCAACTACACGTTGATATCCCTTGTATTTTTCAAAAGAGCATCATGAAGCATCATCCATTGTTTTTTAACTTTAAAGGCATAGCAATAGGGAAAGAATGATTTTGGACAGTAAAAAAAAAAAAAAAAAGGCAAAAAGCCTTCTGCCCACTGAATGTTAGGAACATAAGAATGGCCACAGTAGGCCAGATCATTGGTCTCTTTAGCCTTGCATCTTGTCTTTTGACAGTGGCTAGTACCAGATGCTTCTGAGGCAATACATCCGTCAGTTCTGCTCTTAGATATGCATATGCAGCTGCTGCTGCAGTTGTCAGTTGGATTTACACTTGTATTGAGGATAGAGTTGGCTCCTAATGAAACTAAACTTGTTTTAATGCTCTGAAGTTTTTTTTTTTAATTTCTAAGTTCTTCCAGTTACCATAATCAGAAATCCTCAAATGCAAGAAAGCTTTATGTAGCTTGCAGTATTTTAGTACATAAAAGAAAATATGATTGTATAGAATATCTTCAAATGTTTATAAATTGTATTACTTTATTTGTAACTAATCTGGCCTGCAGGGACAAGCACCTTGGAGAGATCAAACCAGGGACCTTCTTCACCAAAATCATAGGTTTTTACCATTTGAACTAAAAGAATTTCTCCAACCTCTGGATAGCAATAGACTGTTATCTAGTCATTAGCAGCTATCACTAGAGGGAGACACAATCATACTTACTACTGAATATCTTGTAATAGTATGCTATTATTATTGTGCAAGGAGGGAGTCACCTTATTCTTTTTTTTTATTGTTGTATCAGGATAATGTTACCATATAATGAATATAGCCAATATGGTGCCCCTTGTGACATTACAGTATGTTTGTTGTCTTTGTAGGTGTTGTATTTCACTATCGTGCTGCAACTAGTCGGTACACCCTGAATTTTCAGCATGCTCAGAAGGCTTGTCTGGACAATGGTGCTGTCATAGCAAACCCTGATCAGCTGAAAGCTGCATATGAAGATGGATTTGAGCAATGCGATGCTGGCTGGTTGTCTGACCAAACTGTCAGGTGAGCTGTTCAAGTTGTCTCTTGGCAGTATTCACAAAATTAATAGGCCTGATCTTTTCATACTTAACATGCACTAAAATGTTATCTTACTGTAAAAAAGAAATATTAATGTATTATATTCCAGATATCCAATCAGGCAACCAAGAGTTGGCTGCTATGGAGATAAAATGGGAAAGGAAGGAGTCAGAACATATGGATTCCGTCTTCCCAATGAAACTTATGATGTATACTGCTATGTGGATCACCTGGAAGGTAAGATAGCCCCAAATGTGTGTTGTGATTAGAAAGCTAAAATAATTGCAGAATCTAACATGTCAAGACAGTAAAATAAGAACTTTTGTATAAAATACATCCTAGTCATTGTGCATATGAAAAAGAATGGCTGGATGAAATGAACTATAGTTTGTGGCATGGAGGGCCTTAATTAAAGGAGACTGTGGACAAATTCAGGTTTGGAGTGGCTATAGTTAGTCCTTAATGTAACTGCTACTGGAACATGTCCTCACAATTTTTAGAATCTTAAATAAAGCAAGCTACTTCAGGAAATGTTTCTAATGCTTGGATACATTGCATAGAACTAAAGATGCATATAGTTTACATACTGACTATATTATGGTTCCAAAAGTCTGTAGTTAAGATGCTTACCTATCTGTGACTTTAGAATTGGGTAGATATTAAATGACCATCCATGCTTAATATTGGAAAGAAAAGGCTTTCATAGCATAACATATCTCGGTGAGACTTGCAGCATGTAACTGATTCTACAACAGTCATATCATTTCAGTTCACATGAAATTTGTCTGTGGAAATGTGGCCTCCAAATACAGTACAACAGTTGTGGGTCTGTTGTGTGGAGGATGGGAAATGATGGAACCAAGGGACTTTGAAACCAAAGGACTCTTTTTTTTTTTTTTAAACCTTTCTATAGCAAAATTAGATTCTATGACACTCCTATAAAGATCAAAACAGCAAGGATTTGGGAGAGGGGTGTAAGATGTGAGGGTCCAGTGATCACAGATTCCCACATCACATTGTGATCTCTGCTTGCCCTCACAGCCTATGGGCTAGTGTAACAGTTACCGTTAGCATAGTTCACTACTATGCACTTCTCTAATGGGATGGGGGAGGGCAGTTTCTAGATACCACCATGCTTAGACAGTATACTAACGGACACAATAAAATCATTTAAGATATAGGTAGATTCTCCCCTTCCCTCCCTCCACATCCATTTAGATTCTTACTCGGCTTTGTGCTGTGACTTTTATCCTCCATGCCAGAAGTCTACAGTAACCAGACATACAGCTGTCATGTGTCAATGCACTGAAACAGTATGAGACTTTCACTTGCTGAGCAGAGTTTCATTCAACTAGGTTTTCACTGTTCCATCTTAATGCATTACCAGAGCTAGCAATTAAGTTTCATGGACATATTCCTCAGCTGGGATAAATTATCATAGCTCTGACAAAGTCAGTGAAGCAAGCATTGAACCAGCTGCATCTTCAAATATTTAAATTGAGGAATAAGAATTAAATGATACATTGTAAGGCTTTGATTTTTTTTTAATTTTATATTTGAGTTATTGTCCAACATTTCTTTTTTTCTGTTCTGAACATCTGTATGGATAAAGACTCTGATCCTGCACCCACTGCAGTCAAGGGGAGTTTTGCTCTGAACTGCAGGAGGTGTAGATCAGGTCCAAAATAGTACTCAGAAGAGAACTATTGAAATGATTCCCCTGCTTTTATTTGTTACATTGCTTTTTCGTAATATCACAGTCCATTCCTGGTGATAAAAGACTGTATTGTTGTTGCTGCTTTAAATAAGAGTCACTAATGTGAATGTAGTGCATACTCTGTTGAAAGGCGAAGATGAAATACACATGGTGGTAGTGTGGTTTTTCTGAAATAAAAAAAAAATGGTGCTCGATTGGGGGTAGCATATTAAGGATGGGATTTTCATCAGTGTTCATTGTTGGTGTAACACTGCTTCTCTTCACATCAGTGGGTGTTTTATCATTGATTTCAGTAGGAGCAGAGTTAGGCCAACACAGAACGCTTATGAGAAGTCCACCCTAAAGTCCTTCCTTTAGCCGCAGAGCAGAGCAGCAATGTCAACAGGCCATTACTCTACTCTGGAGAGACTCTGCTAGGTATGAGATAGTAGCTCAGTCTCTGTGACCCATTCAAATTCTTGGTCTCTACAACAATGTGGCTTGGCACTTCATGGATGAGAGACCTGCGGGCTGCTAGCCCTGATTTCTAACGAGGCACATCCAAGCAGGGATCATCTGATTCTTCTATAAAGAACAGCAAGAAACAGCAGAGTGAGAGTTCTCAGGGAGAACTGAGTAGGTTATTGAGGCTGATGGGTGAGAGGAGGCTCCAGCAGAAGAATCTGGGACTTTCAGAGTGAGATTACAGCCAGGAACAGCATGGGAGGGACCTGATAGGGATGTAGTGGAGTGGACTTGAGGAAGGACTGGAAAACTTTACTTTGAATGTTTGTTAATTTAATAAAACAGAAGTTCAGAAGGGATGTGAATGGGCAAAAGGGTCTGTGGGTCATAACAAAATATTCTTAAAGGGGGAAACCAAGGCAGAGGGTTGTTGGCCAAGCGGTGGTGTTCAGGAGGCATCTGCCTGGTGACAATCTCTGTGCTGAGATGGCCAAGAAGAGTGCTAGCTAGTGCCAGTCCTAGTAATGTTCTTTTGTGGTGAGGGAATTGGGTTGAGACCACATACAGGTCACCAAACAGCAGACGCGCTTTACACATTATTTGGGCTACATTTGAACAAGTGCAAGCTGCAATATTCCATTGCCTGTGTTCCCCGTAAGCTGTTTGCTTCTGCAGCCACTCAGGAGAAATTCAAATACTGCCCAGCTGATTAGCAGAGCACCCAAAGGTAGGCTCTTTTGTTTCTACTGGTGATGCACATTCCTCGGTGCACATAAAAAATTATTCTGCACATGCAAAAAATTTGCACGTTGATGGAAAAGATTAGAAGGAATATTGTGCATTGCTCCCTCCTCAGGTCACATTAACAGTCCCATATTGCATAGATATTCCATGTTTTACTTTTAAAATATAAATATTAACATAGGATTATTTCTGGGCCAGCTCCTCAGCTGGTAAAAATAAACATAGCTAGAGGCAACTGGTGATGAGGATGGAGAGGGGGCCCCATCCATGTGGCCTCAACCCAGACTGGGGAAGGGCTGGGACAACCCCCTTCTGCCTGAAGCCCCACCCTGCCCTGGCTTCACCCCTTCCCACCTCACCTCTCCCCAAGTCGAGGTGGCCCAGGGAACTAATGGGGCCGGCGCTGGCAGCGGGAGTCTGTGCCCCGCCCCCCCCCCCCCCCCCCCCCCGCAGCACTCAGTGGGAGCTCCAGCTTGTATAGTGTTGCTCTCCGGCTGTTCCAGGGAGAGACAGAATCGCCCCTGCACTCCCTAAGAGGAGGTGGTGCGGTGCAGCTGGAGAGCACCATGAGCTGGAGCTGCCTTGCTGCACTTCCCCCGCTCCCCACTGCTGGTGAGTGCAGGGCGGGGGGCGGCATGGCCTCCTATTGCTGGCATGGTTCTGTGACCTGCTAGTCCCTCTGGGGGTCCATGCCCTCTCCCCCCCGCTGCTTTCTGGCTTTGCTGCTGTGCTTCTTGCTGGGGAGTGCAGGGGTGGTCCTGTCCCTCCCCTGAAGTGGTGTGGCCGGAGAACACCATGAGCTGGAGCAGCCTTGCTGTGTGTAAGGGTTGCAAAACAGTGTCCATTATAGTCTTTATAGATTTCAAGCACAGACGTTATCTTTATGATCATCTAGTCCGGGATAGGGAACCCCAGGCCCAGGGGCCGGATTTGGCTCTTAGCTTTCCTGGATCTGGCCCCTGAAGCTCAGCGCTCCATTCTCTCCCTCCCCCCCCCCGCCATTGGGGACCTTGTGCTGGTGCTGCAGCCCCCCTGCTACCCACTACAGGGCTGGAGCACACAAAATCTACTGGGTTGGGTCCCCCTAGGATCTGGTGTGTGAGGAGAATGTGGGGCGTGTCTTTCTCCTTCTCAGTCAGAGGCCACGCCAGTGAGCGATTTGTTTGGTTTGTTTTGTTTAGTTTTGCTTCTCACTTGTGTGCAGCCTCTGACTGATTTTTCTGTGGGTGGATGGTCCCTGACCCAAAAAAGGTTCCCCACATCTGATCTAGTCTGAGGTCCTTCAGCTTTGTAAGGTCTAAAGTTTACAGTGGAATGGAAAGTTCCAGGCTCAGAAAAAGATGACAGAAAAATCTACTTTAGGACCCGAGTATGGATATATAGCATCTGTATTCCACACTTCCATGCAGTAGGCCCATCAATGGAGGCAACCAGATGGAAGAAGATGTAGAAGGCAAGCCAGCTACACCTTGGAATGGGAATTTGTCATACATTTGCTGTTAGTCCCTAGAAATTTAGCGAAGTGGTGGGTTCTTTACCTTTTCACCTAGGGTACATCTATACTGCATGGCTATTTTGGGATACTGGAGGTATCCTGAAATAGCTACTCTGTGACTGCACAAGCTGCCTGGTATTTTGAAATATTTTGCAAAATAATGGGTGCGCGCATCCCGGTAACCCTCGTTCCATGAGGGTTTTAAGGGATGTCTCGAAATAGCACATTATTTCAAAATTTGGCACTGTGTAGACATGCTACATTTCAAAATAGATTGGAAATAAGATATGCAATTTGTGCTATGCAAATTGCATATCTTATTTCAAGTTTAGCGTGCTGTGTAGACGCACCCCTAAAGATTAAAGAACCATGACAATGTGCTGCTTCTAGCAAAAATTGTTGCTTGAAGGACAAAAGGTGATTTTGAATTCAAGAAATTACACAGTACAAAAGAGAATAAATGTTTGGAACCATATTTGTCCATGGAGAATAGAGAATTTGCTAAACTGCAGACACAAATAATTTATGTGGAGAGTAAATATTGAATAAAACAAAATTGTTTTGTTTGTTGCATAAATAACATGAATTCTGTGGAAATGGGCCATAGCTTTTAGGATTCGAAGCCATGTATTACTTGTTGTTGTCCTTTTCATTTAGTGCCTGATTCTGCAAAAGGCTGTCTGAGCTTCTGTTGTGAGGTGCTGAGCACCCTCAACCTATGTTAAAAATAAATGGAATGAAGGGAAGCCTGCACCTCACAGAACTTGGCTCAGACAAGATATTTTCCACCTTAATTATGTTTTGGAACCAAGAACATCCAGGTATTATTCAAGATGTTGATAAAGGGCCAGATCTATTTTCATACTGAATAGTGCCTTACTTTTTATATGTCATGACCTGGGACTGTAGGGTCTTAGATGACTGATACTTCTATGTTTCCACTGAGGAACTAGGACAGGAATGGGGAATCTTTTTTAGGCTGGGTGCTGCTGATTGCTAGGCTAGTAGATTTTGTGTGCTCCAGCCCCATGGTGGGATATCAGAGGAGCTGAAATGCCAGCACAGGCTCCCCAATGCCATGGAGTGGGAACCCTGACCCTTGGGGGCAGGACCCAGGCAAGCTAAGGGCTGCAGGTTCCCCACCTCTGAACTAGGCGAAGCAGGGCAAATTTGCCCTGGGCGAATTTGCATTCAGGTGCCACTGGCCCACATGGCCCTGGTGCCCACGTTCCTCATAGGCTCCTTAGTCTCCCCACCCTCCCTTTTCCCCAAACCCTGCATCTCCCTGAACTGTGCCCCCTTTGGCCCCTAATACCCTCACTTCCTCCTGTGCTCCAACCGCTGCACTGAGCTCCCTTCATTTCTACTCTCCACACCTCCCTCTTGTGCCCCTAACCCCTGCACTGTGCCCTTCACTCGTACGCTCCTGCACCCTAACCCCTGCATCTCCCTTCTGCACCCGTGTGGGGAAACTGATCCACCTGGATGCACAAAGAACTGCTGCTCATTCCCACACAGGACTACTGCTCCTTTGCTCCAAGCAGCTCAGGGAGTGCACAAGGAAAGGGAGAAAAGCACAGCTGCTGATGCCCTCAGCAAAGCCAAGGTGGGGAAATGACCTGAGCGTAGGGAGCCCTACTGTGTACTGGGGGGAGAGGGAAAGAAACTGTTCATGCCTGAGCATATGAACGCACTGTCTCCTTAAGAGATCACTCAAGGTCAGGAGTCTGAGGGTTTGTGTTCTGACACAAGCCACCGAAGGCAGCAAGATACACAGATCTACCCTCCCCCCATCTCCCCAGCTTGGAGAGGTTCAGAAGGGGGTCACTCCACCATCTTTCTTTCCCCACCCTGCTGCAGCGGATAGGAGGGTGTTCCCAAACCAGAATGGGCAGGGGTGGCTCTGGGGAGGAAAGAGAGGGACAGGAACAGCAACAGCTGCACATGTGGAGCAGGGGGAGGAGGGGAGTCCCTGCTCTAGCTGGTCATCTAGCTGCCCTCTGCAGCTTCTGTCTGCCCATTTCCCCCTCCCAGAACTGCTGCCTGCCTGCCTGTCGCTGCCATCAGCCCAGCTGCTCTCTGGACAGGTCAGGTGAGAATCGAAATACTGCTCACTGCAGTCACTTTGGCAGACTTTCCTGGGCGATTGCTCTGATGGCCCACCCCAAAGGCTGAGCCCAAGGAGAAGCAACACCCAGCAAAATTACTGGAGGGCTAGGCATTGCAGGAAGTACTGCCTGAAGAGCTCAGTTCAACAGAACCCTGTAGGCCCCTGATTATCCAACAGCAGCTGTTTAAACCTGGAAGATGATCAGCAGAGCTGTCTGAGCCACAAAGTGTGGATTTTGGCATCCTACTGCCTCACATCTCATCTTTTGTCCCATCTGGCCACTGACTTGCCTTTGAACCTGGCATGCCTTGACTTTAATGCCCATTTCTTGACTTGGTACTAGCCCTGAGTCCTGCTCCTGACTCAGGCTCAGTGAAGATTAGTGGTCCAGCTGTCTGTCCTGGCCATTACAACTCTATGAATGGCATTATTGAAGTCAGTGGGACTACTCATAGAGTAAGGGCCTGCTTGACATTAGTTAGGGTATCAGAATCTAGCCCATAATGAAGATGCTTATCATGTAAATGAGCAATAGTTGGGACCCAACGTATATTGGCTTTGTATTGGAGACAACATTAGACCAGATGGTCCTATAAAGAGCATGGTAATATTTACAGTTGACTTTAGTTTAAATATGTACTAAATTCACATTATTTATATGGTTAGTTACAGACAAAGATGTGCATCAGCTAGAAGCATTTCAGCTTTCTTCCTTCTTTTCTGGCTTTATAAAATTACATCGCATGAGACATGAATTTGTGCAATACAAATAATTAACCTAAATTAAAACCAGTCATCTAGGTTATGTCTTACCATTTTCTTGTTCAGAGGAAAGCCATAGAGATTAAACGCTGTGCACAATTATGAGTAAAATATGTTGAGTTTTGTTAAAAAACATTGGTACTAGGGTTGCCAGATGGTTTAACCAAAAATACCGAACTCACCCCCCGGGGGGAAAAAAAAAAACAGCGGAGAAAAAATTCTGTTGGGGGCGGGGAAGGGGGAGACCAAAGTTGTTGAACAAAAAAAAAGGACTCTGAGAGTTATTAAGCAAAAAAAAATTAAAAAATAAAACAGCATTAAAACAGCATGGCCCTTTCAGTGCGTACAGAGTCAGAATAGGGATAGGAACAGGGGAGCGGTTGAGCACTAAGACCCAGGGAAGGCATTGCTTCCCCTTGGTCTTTAGGCTTTTTGCCAGTGGCCATTTTGTGTTCTTGATCAAGCCAGAACACAGTTTCCCTGCGGAACCAGGTAAGCAGGGGGACAGGGGGGCGGGAGGGGTCAGGGGCTGGGACCAGTTGCCGAGTGTGTCGTAGAGTTGCCAGTTGTCCAGTATTTTTGCCTCCTGGCAGGGAAAAAATCAGAAAATACTGGACATTTTAGGTGTCCGGTATTTTCTGAATTTTTTTATAGGACAGGAGGCAAAAATACCGGCCTGTCCGGGTCAGTACTGGACACCTGGCAACCCTAATGGGGACCTGTTATGTGGACTTAAAATTTCAGCACTATAATGATTAAAAAAGAGATTGGAAACAGTTTTTCTTTAAACTAACTAGGCCTGGGCATGGTGGCTTATAATTGGTTTATTTAAATTTTTTTGTAGTTCATTTCACCTCATTATGCAAGGTTTTGAACACAATAAATCCGTGCTTATAGTTAAAGATCTCAAAGGTGGGCTGTTAATTCAGGGGATTCAGTAACCTCACTGTCTGCTTAATTTCATTTCTATCTGAAACAAGTTTCCCACCAGTAATATTACAATATCTATTGATTAGAAATGAATGACTAAAAATATGTCTTCCAATTCTGCTCCCAGATAAGAATGAATTTGAGATTAGAGTTATGCCAGTGGAGCCTAAGGCCAGATCTACATTAGTGAGAAAATCGATGTTAGATATGCAATTCCAGCTATGATAATTACGTAGCTGGAGTCGATGTACCTTACATTGATTTTCTGGGGAGGTCCCACAGTGGGAGGTCAACAGGAGAAACTCTGGTCAAAAGTACCATGGTCAACAGGGGTACCTTCAGCATTTGATTTATCAGGGCTTTATTAGACCTGCTAAATTGAATCCTGACACATCAATCCTCTGGAAAGTATAGACAAGGCCTAAGTGAAGTCCCATTGATGAAGTGGAGGGCTGTGTGTGTGTGTGGTCCAATGGGCAAAGCCCTGGAACTTTCATGTTAGAAGCCATGTATGTATAAGATGCAAACAAGGAATTGTGCTAGAAAACTATTTTTGGGGTGGAAATTGAGAAGATTCGAAAAGCCCCTTCCCTGTGACATTCCTTTTTTCCCAACTGGTGTAGGAAAACAATAGAAGACTGGATGGGCTTTCAACATTTGCCATTCGCTCTCATACAGTTCTTGTTGAAATGTATGTAAGAATAAAAAGGAATATCCTTACAGAATAAATCCTCGTGCTTGGGTATTTTTGGAGGATTCAAAGCTTCCTCCAAAGTCTGTCTGAGTCAATGAAAGTTTTTCTGTTGATTTCTGTAGGACAGGGGGGTTGCCAGGTGTCTAGTTTTGGATCAGAAAGTCCAGTCAGAAAAGGAACCTGACAGTGACTAGTCAGTACTATTGACCAGACACCCAAAGTCCAGTTACTATGGGCAGAGGAGATGGGGAGATATGGGGTCATCACCTGCACCAGTCTCTACACAGATAGAAGGTTGCCTCAGACCCGGCTCCACAGGTGAGTCTCTCCCAAACTGGAGAGAGGGATGTGTGGATGAGAAGGAAAAGCAGCAAGTAAGTAATTGGACCTGGTGGGGGGGAAGGAGGGGATGGGACTGTGGGGTCTTGGGAGAAAAGGTGGGTCTGCAGGGGTGGGGGCCTCAAGTGGAAGGAGGGGGAGGCCTTGCTTGGCTCTTTGGGAGGAGGAGATAGGAGAGGGGCGGGGGTGACAGGGAAGGTTCTGCCACTCCTGTTGGAATGTCCATTTTTAAAATATTAGAACGTAGGGTTGCCAGGTGTCCGGTTTTGAGCCGGACAGTCTGGTATTTGAGGATTCTGTCTGGGAAACAAATTGAGAAAATACTGGACATATAAAATGTCCGGTATTTTCTAATTAGGTAAGTTTATTATTATTAGGAGTATCAGTACGTAGTTGCGAATTGCCTGGCTGGTAGACACGCTCACGCTGTGTCAGTGTGTCTACCAGCCTGGCAGTACGCAACTATGCAAGGGAGGGGGGCAGGGCCGGGGCGGGAGGGAATCCCCGGGGCCGGACTCACTCGTGCTTCACTGGGACCATGTGCGGGACGGGCAGTGCCCCGGGATCTGTGTGCGCCCAGGTTAGTACCGCTCCCTGCCAGCCGATTCTCTCCCCCTGCTTCCCCCAGGCCCCTCCCAGCCAGCCCTGCTTCCTGCCAGCTGGTTCTCCTGCCCCCCTCCCGCCCAACCAGCCCCGCTCCCCCCTATCTCCTCCCGGCCAGCCCTGCTTCCCTCCCGGCTGGTTCCCCCGCCCCCCCCATCTGAGATCAAGTATGTCTGGTATTTTTTTTGAAGCCACCTGGTAACCCCATTAGAAAGTTGGCTACCCTAGCTTTGGATCAGACCCTAACCCTCATCCTGCCAGAAAGGCATACATACATGAAAGTGATTTGTCTGAAAAGCCTATGGAGGGTTTAAAATTCACTTGGCCCTATCAACAAATAAGAACTAATAAAACAATAATGCTGGGTCACAGCTGCTACTTCAGAATATAATGAGCTGCAACTCACCTTAGCATTCGGGGGGCAGGCCTGTGGGAAAAATGTCTCCTCCCAGGTCCTCCAAATGTAATAAATTCTCCTCGAGCATTATCACATCACTTTGCATAGATTAGGATTCATAGCTTGCAAAAGGTTAACAAGATATTTGATTGCCTGACTCCCAATGATATTAATGGAAATTGGGCATCCCACGTGAGGGATTGGCTTATGATTTCCAGGCTATCTGTAAAAATAGAACTGCAGCTGAGATTGCCTGCCACACCTTTGCTTCAGGGGCGCGCACACAGACTGTGGGAGCTGGACCAGGAGTCCTCACTGATGAGCAGGTATGCAGGCTCTGGAGAACTGTACATAGCTGGAATCACCCAAGCACATGGGCTGTGCCTGGGCAGATACAATATATGTGAGGCAGATGAGCTAGCAGAGTCTGATTGACATGATCAGACAACCAACTGCTGATCTTAGTGAGGCTGCACATGGCTGGGACTGCCCAATATGTGAGCTGAGCCCAGGCAGGGACAGTATTTGTGGGAGCTGGCTGCAGGGCATCAAGTTATAGCAGCTGGAGGGGAAGCAGCCCAGGATTTGCTTCCTGAAGCAGAAGGGGAGGATGTTGTTTTGTTTCTCTCTGACAGAAGGCTTAAGAGTAACTAAAAGCCCCCATCTACACAATGGAGAGATTGAGCCCTCAAACTCTGCTATGTCTGTGAGGACTAGCTGCCAGCTAATCCTATCGGTACCCTTGTCCCAGCTCCAGGAGCCATGGTAATCATGGTAACCATGGATGGCCACCTACATGGGAGAGCTGTTGGTGTCCAGATTTGGGAACGCCAACCTACAGCCAGTAAGCCAGGCCAATACCCCACAAGGGCCATTAGCTCTTTACAGTGAGCACCTGTTCCACCAAGCACCCAAGGCATGTAGGGAAACTTTGGAGCATTTTGGTTGTTTTTACCTAATTAGTTGATATTTACTGTTTATTGCTGTGGGATTGGCTGGTTACTTCTTTATTTAATATCCCAGCTTCCTTTACCAGCTCTCTTTTCCTTCTTGTAATTTACTCCTGTTCCTTCAAGGGATAAAATATCTTTATCGGTTGGCCCTTGATTTCTTGTAGATTTAGTAATGACCTAGGGGTCGTTGAGCTGCCTATTAGGTGATGCACCCAGATACTAGGTAAAGGCAGTGAACACAAACAGCCCATTGGTCCTAAGCCCTGGAGGAGGGCAGAATAAGGAGCTCTACTACTCTTGGTAGAGCAGAGATGTCCCCAGAAGGGAGTGTGACAGATAAGGCAAACTCAAGCATATCTTGAGACTATAGTATTCACTGCATGAATGCTCTCTGTACAGGTTATTAGTATCTTAGGGTTGCCAGGTGTCTGGTATAGGCCTGGACAGTCCGGTATTTGCAGCCTCTGTCTGGTAAAAAAACCTAGAAAATACTGGACATGTAAAATGTCTGGTATTTTCTGTTTTTCTTGGATGGAAGGCCACTTGGGACATTCTTCCCCTGTTGCATCTGGCAGAGGGAGTGGGGAGATTTAAAGGGACTTTTTTGTGACTTTGGTCCCCCGCCCCCCCCCCCCCCCCCCCGGCCATGTTCTGTATTTTTTGTGAAAGTATCTGGCAACACGAAGTGAGCTAGGGACTGTAGTCAGCACCATGAGGGAGGGTTATTGCAGCACCTCTGGGAACTAAAAACAGTGGTAGGTAATTACAGTAATCTCTTGGACTTGTTAACAGCTCCAGAAATGCTTATCACCTAGTTCCCCTTCCAGCTTGTCACCCCATCAGAGGTTTGTATACATTGATTCTGGCTGGGTTCAAGAGCCCCAGAAGAGCCTGGGTAAAGGGCCTGTTTGAATGGACAGAGAGGCCTTCGTTTTGATTTTAAAAAAGATACCTTTGTCCAGTGGGAGGGGAAAGGCACCCAGTGAAAGGCTTGGAAGGATTGGAGCCTGCCAGGACTCCCTGGGAGTGAAGGTGGGAGAAGGTGCAGGTAAGCTTAAATAATGCACTGGACCCTTTTATTGTTTGATATGCTTTTCCTGTAGATTTTTTTTATCCTAAAATCATGTACTTTGCTTTGGAAAAGCTGTTTGGTTACTGGTAACTGCTGGCATAGCCTTTGGAGAAGAAGCAAAGCACAGGGGCTGCAGAGTAGCCAGACTGGCTACTGGGATAAACACAGTGAAGGGCCAGGAAATTGTGAGTCTAAACCGCTAGTGAGAAGAGAGAGGCTCACAAGTTTCTTGGCAGAGAGCTGACAGCTAGAGCTTTGAGACCCAAAAGGGAATTCCTTGAGCAGATCATGAAGGGAGATCAGAGGTGCCGTTACCCAAAACTCTGACAGGGCTGCACAGGGGAAAAGGACAGAAATTTAAAGAATGAAATCTGAGGTTGCCCTTAGCATTTCTAGTTCTCCCTCAGTGCTGGAGAGGGCATGGTTGCCGGTATCATAGGTTCCAAATGCTGGGGCTGAGGTACACTGCCCACACCCAATGCCTTCCATGAGAGGCTTTGGCCTACTGAGTCCATGCTGTATGAGGACTCTGGCTGTGGAGCTAGCCCACCTTTATTTTCATACTTGCTTTTAAAGCATATGGCTCATGAAAATCACTTGCTTGCTCTCCTGACTCAGGGAGACTTCTGGTGAGGATAAATAAGTGAATTAAGCTTCAAAGGAATGGAACTTCTTACAAATCCACCTGATAAGCCTCCAGACCCAAAGCTTATTGGCACAGCAGTGGTAGTGAGTCAGCCTTTGTCTGCAACAAAAAGCTTGGCTTCCCCATCTAGCTTGTTGTATTTGACAGGAATAAAAAAGAAATTTTGGCCAGGGGCTTTTTTAAACTAAGCAATGCAAATACTCATAACAGGAAAATCCTGGAGATTCTTTCAGTGCTCGGACTGCTGAGAGTAGGGAATCAACCTGAGACTTGACCTGAGAAAGGGTCCAAGAATAATACACGTGCATTATTGTCTGTAATCAAAGTGTTGTCATGGTTTCTATTTCACCCTTGCTGTTGCACGGCATGGTCAGATGTAGTTTTCCTTCCACTTCTGCTCCAGGCCCTGGGCTTGCCTTAATAATTTTGCTGAGTTACCTCTCAGCATTGACTCCAGCTATCAAAACATTACAGATCATGTTTAACTTCTTGGCATTCTTTTAAAGAAGAAACGTTGATTCTTCTTTGCTTTGGTGATGGGGGCTACGTCAGCTATGTGCCTGCCAGACAAGTTTTCTGTTTCTTTCTTGAAAGTGTGGAAAAAGTGCAGTCCTTATGTTTTGGTTGGGAAAACTTGGAGCTTCCAGACAGCATAATTAAGCAGCTTGTGAGGGGATGGCAGTAACGCCCCCTGCTCAGTGTGAGACTTAGTGCCCCTAAGCACAAGGTGGAAGTCATTTTGAGGGGATACACCGCAACTTAAATATGTTTGATTAGTTTCATTAGCAACTTTTAAAGCTCCTTAGAGGAAATCTGTAAGGGTCAATTCTTTCTGTTTGGTTGCTTAGAGGTGATAAGATGAGTGCAAACAGCAGCCAAATTTGACCAGTCCCAGTGGAAGCCAGGACTTGTGCCTAAGTGAACTCTTATTTCCCAAATCCCACTGATGGCCTCCCTGCCACTTTTGAAATGGGAGATGAGGAACAGAGCCTGAGCGCATCTGCTCTACATTGCATCACTTTCCCAGCATACTCCTGGGGTTTCCATATGAACGGGAGGAATTAAATGAGCTCCTTTTCAGCATTAGCTCTTGCTTCTCAAATTTACCTCTCCTTCTGTGCTAAGGGAATAGTATGTAGAAAAGACACAAGTGGGGAGCAGCATGAACAAGTTGTGTTTTGATGGAAGAAGGGACCAGGGATACAATGAAGTAAGGTTGGCTCTTTCTCAAGACACAAAGGATTTCCCCATTGCTGTTGGGACATAGATACGGGGTGCCGGTGATCTGTGCAGAGGGCACAGATAGGTCTTTCCCGCCTATCCCTTCCCCCACAGTACATGCACAACAAAATCCAATAACTTGACACCCAGCCATCCCTGAGCAAAGAAAATACCACCTAGATTTGTCCTCAGCATTCATTACACCAGTGTGTTTGTAATGGGATATGGGCACGCTCCTTGTATTCCCCAGTAGAGGTTGAACCTCTCTAGTCCGGCATCCTCAGGACATGACTGGTGCTGAAGCAGAGAATTTGCCAAACCACGGGAGGTCAATATCATTTAGCAGCATTGCCAACACTTCTGCTGCTTACTGGGCTCTTTAGAAGACAGTTAGGAGTAAATTAGAGGTAAATAATAGCACAGAACATTGGGAGCTAGAACTAGTGTCTGTAAACGAACTTTATCAGATCGCAAGAAACTTGGCTACACCCATGATAAGTGGACATCTGGCTAACTAAAATCAGGCCAGGCCACGGATGTTGCTGGACCAGAGTGTGCTGGACTAGAGAGGTTCAACTTGTCTTGTCTGTAGGCTATAATGAGGGAATACATGGCTCACACTTACTATTGGAGTAGTAACACCATTGGAGTGCATGTTGTCGTCAACCACCATTTGGGCAGAGAACCTCTTTTCTCTTCTTCTGTTGTCTTCTGGAAGCAGTTGATTCTTACAGCCGTTAATGACCTATATAACTTCTTTTAATTTAAAGTGAGAACTAAGGCATCAGTTGATAGAAACTGGTCTCACTCAGCCCCATGCATATATTATAATTCTTTTTCTCATTTAAGCCTCAGAAATCAGAGCTAGTGTAAATCAGATCCCTACCTCTGGACTATCTGATAATTGTCTTGGAAATATTTCTCCTATGGGTTGAATGTCTGAAGGACACTTTTTTATGTTTTGGAAAACTGCAGGTCCACTTTTAAAAGTTGTATAACCAGACCCATCTAGAAGTTTTGCTTGATTTTGTTTTTCTGTTGGGTCATGATGGCTGTTACACTGCCGTAAATGCAGGTCAAATTAATATTGACACATAGACTTGTCATTTCTTTTCAACTTGGACAGACTGATTGCAGGCTAATTTCTTGTAGTCTCAGTGTGTGTTAATTAGAATTTGTTTTGGACATCTCTAATGGGCTGTTTTTTTACTAGAAGATTTGAATTCTAAGTATCTAATTTCTTGGCTTGAACAAATGAAAATTGCTATTATTTTAACATAGTTATTTTTTTAATTTTCACATTGGCATTCTTGAAAGAAATTAATCTTTATACAATACAGGGTGGAATGACAAAATTATTTTGCTGATTGCTTTGCCATCTTTTTGCATGCTTCAGCTCCAAAAAGCTCATATTATGTCCAATAGGTGGCAAGAGGCATAAAACTAGACTCTCTTCAGGCATTTTGACCCATTTTAAATATTTTTCTTTTAAATGTGTCTTGGGATTTTTTCAGCATTTATGAATTTTTTTGCTCATTAACTGAGTTACAGACACAGGTGTCATCTTTGTTCCACCAGAAGAATTTAGAAAAGAAAGAAAAAAACTTGCCCTCTGATCTATCATTACAAATTCAGTAAAAAAGATGTGATGAAATGGGTTTTTCTCATAAAAGTTAATGATAATATATATTTTTGTTAGTCACTAAGGGTATGTCTAGACTACATGCCTCTGCCAACAGAGGCATGTAAATTAGACATACCGACATAGTCAATGAAGTGGGGATTTAAATATCCCCTGCTTCATTAGAATAAAAATGGCTGCCGCGTTGTGCCGGCTCAGCTGTTTGTTGGCTCAAAGCGGCAGTCAAGACGGGGATCGGTCGACAAGAAAATCCATTGTCAACCGATCCTGTAAACCTTGTTTCACGAGGCATAAGGGATCGGTTGTCAACGGCTTTCCTTGTCGACCGATCCCCGTCTTGACTGCTGCTTTGAGCCGACAAACAGCTGAGCCGCCGCAACGCGGTGGCCATTTTTATTCTAATGAAGCGGGGGATATTTAAATCCCCGCTTCATTGACTATGTCGGTATGTCTAATTTACATGCCTCTGTCGGCAGAGGCATGTAGTCTAGACATACCCGAAGGGTACATCTACACTTGCTCCCTAGTTCGAACTAGGGATGCAAATGTAGGTGACCGAAATTGCTAATGAAGCGGGGATTTAAATATCTCTGCTTCATTAGCATAATCTCGCCCGTGAGCTATTCCGCTTGCCAGCTGATTGGAACCAGGAAGTGTGCTCCGGGACGCGTTAGTTCGAATCAAACCCCTCGGTTCAAACTAACATTACTCCTCATTTTTTGGGGAGTAACGTTAGTTTGAACCAAGGGGTTTGATTCAAACTAACGCGTCCCGGAGCGCACTTCCTGGTTCCACTCAGCTGGCGAGCGGAATAGCGCATGGGTGAGATTATGCTAATGAAGTGCGGGATATTTAAATCCCCGCTTCATTAGCAATTTCGGTCAGCTACATTTGCATCCCTAGTTCGAACTAGGGAGCAAGTGTAGACGTACCCAATGGTGCCACAGGACTACTTGTTGTTTTTAAAGTTACAGACTAACACGGCTACCCCTTTGAGGCAGATGAAAGAAGGCACTCTCCCCACCACTCAGTTGTGCAGTATTATTAACATTGAAAATGCAGGCACATTGCAAGGGTACCTTCTAAATAAACATCTCTTTGTGTGGGTAGATTTCAGCAGTGTGTAGGCACAATATGAAACCATGAAAATACATTCCCATGGTTTGCATGTTTAAATCTAGTAGCAAGTGACACAAGTATGCAGAATGGTATGCATAATTCAGTGCATGGGTATAAAAATGTGGGCCCCAATTTTTATGGAACTCACTGTGCCTGTATCATAGAGTCCAAATCTCAGCCCGGCTAGTATGTGTGAGTAAATTTAATAGTTCTGTTCATAAGCTCAATTTGGTACAGTTGGAAATATGACTTTCAGAGTGTGGTCAAGATTCTCAGATGGTGTAAATCAGTGTAGTTAGTGGAGCAACTCCAGTTTTTACTCACTGAAAGTCTGCCCCTGCTTTGCTTACTCTTTTCTTTCAGCCCTTTTACAGAGTACAATTTCTTCTGTACAGATACTGTAGACGAGAGTGACTTTATTTGCTCTTTACATACCACACCTGTAACCCTTGTGCCATTATCAAATCAACTGAAATGCCGGCTTTGGAAGATTGTTTTGCCTCACATATGTAGCATGTATGTCCCCAGAAGGCAGTATTGCTTGGTAATAAAGGTTTTATTACTTTAATTTTTAACAATCTTTTTAATACACTCTTATTTCCTGAATATTCACTTAAGGCATGATTCAGTCTGGCAGTTATATAGGGGCATAACTGTGTAGAGCACATAATGGAAAGGCAGAAGAGAAGTCTTGTGCCTTACTAGTCCATTGTTCGACAGTGCTCCAGTGGAGACAGGCTGGATGTGTGGTTATACCCTTCTCCTCACTCTGTACTGGAATGAGCATTCTCAGAGGAGCAGGCTATCTGTTAAAATGGTGTATAGCAATAAGTTAATTCCCCCTGTAGTCTAAGGAGCTCAGAGAAGCATTTTGCCTTCTCAGAGTGATGTGGTTTTGTGCTGTCCCTAACCCTGAACCATCCCTAGGAGGTCTAATTCAGCCATTAATGGCTACAGCAGAGATTCTGAAACTGTGAGACATATTCCCAGGGAGGCATGAAGGAATATTTGGGAAGGCTTGGTAGGGGCCCAGGCCATACTCCATACGCAACAGGATGGGGATGCCATTCAGCTCTGCTCCTGACCCCAGCCCTGTACCTGGGGCCTTGGCTGCCTGCTCCACACCTAGCTGAAGCCCCACCCCCAGCTGTGGCCCCAGCCTCAGCCCCCTTACCTCTGTCCATGGCTCTGGAGGGAAGAGCATAGAAAGGAGTAAAGGGAGGCATCAGGTAAAAAGTTTGGGGACCACCGGGCTGCAGTGATTTATCCCTTGGTTAGAAATTCTCTACAATTTGTATAAGGAAACACATGATATGAAAATGCTATTGCAGCTGTAATAACAAATGACAATACTTGTAAGAGTGAGAAAAAATTGGCCCGCTGCCTTCTTTCATATTTGCATTCCTTTCAGGCCTAGTCTAAGTGCAATATTGATGTGACTAGACCTGCTCATATGGATGAGGTCTCTCCATCTGCCTTGTGTTAGGTTTTCTGGAGACAAATACATGGGTCAGATAGATCACATGTCCAGTGGGGCTAAGTAGCTCTCCCCAGCAATAGGAACCTTTGTATTCTGGCCCACAGAAAATGAGAGAGAGAAAAATCAACTTCTCATAACAAGTATCTTGAGTTTACACTGATTTTTTTTTTATTACTTTAAAACTCATTAGCTACAATCTTAAGCCTGACAGAGGAAGCTGTCAAACATTGCACCAGTCCCAGTTTATGTGGGTTAACTTTGTTATTATATTGATGGGTGACAGAGAAGCTCTCTTAGATGCTAAAACAAAACAAAACCATAAAAAAATATCAATCACAAAATGGCTAATTACATTGGAACTGATTTTAAGGCACAATAATCATTTTGTTCAAGTCCCATTTATAAGTGGAAAGGGATTACTTGGAGACTGAAGACAAAGTGCACAAAAGATCTTCTGGACTAATTTGTCTGTTTCAGCGGATGTCACAGATTCAAGGCATACAATAATATGTGCATAGAAATGATTGTCATTTTCTATTCTATAAGTAGTTGACATGTAAAAATATCACTCTAAAAACTGGAATAACGGTAGCCACTCAAGATCATTTGTATTCTCTATGCCTCGAGAGAGATCCTAGTGATGACAAGAAGGGCCAGCCAAGTAAGAGGCCTTCAGAAGTAAGAAACTAGATTTGCTCTTCCTGAGAAAAATAAGCACTGACAAATCATACTCAGTGCATTACTGAGTGCACCAAAGTCACAATTCCTAGTCCAGCCCAAGGCTCAAGTAGAAGTCACAGATGGTTTGGCTTTTCTGTGCCCTGCATGTTCAGGGCAGGAGTCTGTCCCCAATCCCTGCAGAATTCCCTCACAGAAAGGACATAGATTAAATCTTTCTGTTATGTGATGAGTGAATTAATTTCGTGTACATGTATATAGAGTGAACTTTGGGCAGATTTGATTCTCTGGTCACAGAGCACACAGGCAAATTTGGAGGGCAAGGCCTTGTTCTAAATATCTCAACGGGGAATGGGATTAAATTGAATTAATAATGGAAAGCAAGTTTCAACCATAATACTGGAGAGGCAGTTGGAGCTGGAGTATCAAGAGGGAACTGATCAGTAAAACTCACCTTTGTTTTTATTCCTCTAGGCGATGTGTTCCACGTGACACAGCCCAACAAGCTGACCTTTGAAGAAGCTAAGAAGCAGTGTGAGAAAAGGGATGCAGTTCTTGCTACAGTTGGGGACCTGCATGCTGCCTGGAGGAATGGCTTTGACCAATGTGACTATGGCTGGCTGGCTGATGGCAGCGTGCGTTACCCTGTGTCTGTGGCTAGAATCCAGTGTGGAGGAGGTTTACTTGGGGTGAGAACCCTGTATCGCTATGAGAACCAAACAGGCTTTCCCTACCCACATAGCAAGTTTGATGCCTACTGCTTTCAACGTAAGCTTTTTTTATTATGCTTTTAAGAATGCATTTTGGTTACAAAGGGGTTTAACCTGCCATTTTGCGTGATTCCATTCCTTACATAACATGTATATTGTGTAACTAAAGCATTTCATTACTGTGGCTTTACAGAACAAAGAAGCCAAACAGAAACAACTCTGTTAAAACAGTAGTAAGGACAAGGCAAGGCACTATGGAGAGAGGAAATGCTGAGATAACATTTCACCTGTCCCCTGTTGTTCCTCAAAAGTGTGGCACACTTTTTTTCAAGAGCCTCCCATGATTTATTGGATTACCTATTGTTGTGGAAATGTGTGGCTGAGTTGAGGCATCCAGGCCTGATCTTGCAACCCATACTGACAGTGGTATTCCTTTTGACTGATGTCAATGACATCCTTATTTCAGTGACTAGTCCCATTAAAGTTAAGGTGTGAGGGAACTTGCATGAGTAAATGTTGAAGTACTGGGTCTTTAATTAAAGACTTCTGGCTTCTTGCCTTTCAGTGACAGTAGGCCACACCCACTCAGTGTCACTCTGTTCCCCTCTAGTGGAGGCTGAGTCATATACAGAGGTTGATGAGCTTGCTACAGAGCTAAGTCTCTTAGCTCAAACAATTGTGGCTATGTCTTATTGTACCAATATCCCAGTTCAACCCCTATGGCTAATGACAAACCCAAGGGTATGGTGTGACATGACATCTTGACTGCTCTCAACTCTCTGTGAAATCAGTAGGAGCTGAAGGTGCTCAGCACATTACTGTGTGGGGTGCTCTTGTCTTTTGCATTTTTAAATACTGTTTGTGGGTCAGATCTTACAGAAATAGTCACATTGACTTCAAAAGGACTCCATGGATAAATAAAGACTATATTCATGCAGGATTGGTCCCTTACTCAGCTACTCAACAGAGTTTATCTTACAACCCAAGTAGTGGGTGGGTCAATATATTTGCAATTTGGTTTTTTTTATGATCATTTTAAAGTATGATGGGTGAATTTCACCCTGTTGTGGAGGGGCTGCAGAAACCCCTTCCATGGGTTGAAATAGTAACAGTTTTGAGGAGGTGGCTGTTTGAACTCAAGGCTGGAGGCCTAGTTCTCAGTGAAAACATAGGATTTCACCTTTTCAGCCCAGGAAATATTTACTCACATAAAGACTGTCTACTGGGCATGAGATGTGTCGAGTGAATTTCACCTTATGAAAACAGAATTTGTATTTTGCACTTTGTATTTCATCCTTTTGGGAAGTTATTCTTAGAGCAAATTTTGACACATCTTGGGGTTTACTAATATCCTTCACAAGAATGTGCATGGCTCATTGTATTCTTTTTTTCTCTAGTATTTCAGACACTGTTCACAGATGTAAAGATTTTATTAGTTTTCAAACAAAAAGAAATCCTTCACAAGAATTTGCATGGCTCATTCTTTTTTTTCTCTAGTGTTTCAGACAATGTTCACAGATGCAAATATTTTATTAGTTTGCAAACAAAAAGAAATCAAAGTATAACAAACTCTTTTACATGAAAAAAACAATAAACAAATCTAATATGGTTTGGGAATAGAGTGAATTGCTTCAAAATGTTTTCTCTAGCATTTTGAATTGAATTCAATATTGCATCAGTATTAAATAAAACCAAATGCTACAGTCTGAGTCTGGTGGCAGAGTTCACCAGTTACATACATCCCTTTTTGTTTATAGAAACAAATGTATATGTGTGTGTATTTGGGCCCTATTCTGTACTCATTCAGGGCCTGATCTTGCCAGGTGCCTACTCAGAGGAGTTGGATGCTCTCCCATGATATCAAAGGGATTTGAAACCACACAACCCCGCTCAGAAGTAGAGCTGTGTGAATAACTGATTTTTTTGGTTAGTTGGCCATTACACAAAACTGGGGGGGAAAAAAAACAAAACAAAACAAGAAAACCCAACCTCATTTGGAGTTAATGCCAAGTGATTTTTTTCAAAATATTTGTCAAGCTGTAAAGTTAAACTTTTTTTAATGTTTCTTTTTCTTCCAATCCTAAGAACGTAAGAACAGAGATACTGGATCAGACCAAAGGTCCACCTGGCCCTGTATACTGTCTTCTGGGTACGTCTAGACTGTTTTTTTTTTTAAAGGAGATATGCAAATTCGGCGCTAATTTGCATATCTTTTTCCAATCACTTTTTCGAAAGTGGGTTTTTTTTTTTGAAAGTGAAAGTAGCCTGGACGCTTTCGAAAAACCACGTAAACCTCTTTTTAAAGGAAGAGCGTTTTTTTCGAAAAAGGGTTTTTTTCTGAAAAAACTGCTTCCAGACTACTTTCGCTTTCAAAAAAGCGATTGGAAGAAGATATGCAAATTAGCATCACATTTGCATATCTCCTTCGGAAAAAAACCTGTAGTCTAGACGTACCCAGAAGACAGTGGCCAATGCCAGGCACTTCAGAGGGAACGAACAGAACAGGGAATCATCCAGTGTTTTTTCTTTTCCCTCCCCCGGTTGCCAATTCCCAGCTTCTTGCAAATACAGATTCGGGCAGTGTTCCCAGCCAGGGTTCTGCAGAACCCTGCAGTTCCGCAGACCATTGTCAGGGGTTCCACGAGAAATCGTGGAATAAATAAATAAATTTTTTTTCTTACAACGTAAGCTGACAAATATAAAACAGCTCTTTACAAATAAATTTTCTTGACAATAATTTAGCAGTAATTGAATTGCACTCCCCACTGTCAACTTTTTCTGGCCAAGCAAACGTTTTCATAGGTAGGGGTTCTTCGGGATATGAAAAATTATTTTAGGGGTTCCTCCATGGGAAAAAGGTTGGGAATCAATGGATTAGGGACACCATTCTTGCCCATCCTGGCTCATAGCTACTGAAGCACCTATCCTCCATGAACTTATCTAGGTCTTTTTTGAACCCTAATCAGAACAATTGTTGTGAATTCAACATGAATTTGCAAAGTTTTTTGATCAATCCAGCTTGCATGTTTCATCCACATCTCCTCAGTGCTCAGTATCTGGCAGGAACAAGCTGTAATTTTTCAGTGATCAGAAGGATATTTTCCTGGGAAAAAGTGCTGAGTAAGGACAGTGCTGAGTAAGGTCTAAATCTAGTGGATCAGATGGTGTGATCTTGTATGCCAGGGGTGGACAATAATTTTTGAAGAGGGTCCACTTTGCAAATTTCAGAAGTGGTTGCAGGCAGGGCCTAGAGCAGAAGGGGCAGGGCCAGGAGACTTTGCATGCTCCTCTGCCCACAGACCCTGATTGGCCTGGAGGTGGAAGAGCACATGAAGTCTTTATCCCCTGTCCCCACCCTGCCAGGGGTATGTGGGGCCTAGAGAGAGCTGCCAGCTGTTCAGAAGAGTTCCCTCTGAGTGCCATGTGCCCCTGGTGGCAGGGAGACGTCACGTGTTCCCCTGTGCCAATCAGAGCCTGGAGGTGAGGGAGTGAATGAAGTATTGTCTGCCCACCCCTGCCCTGATAGGGGCACACCGTGCCTAGAGAGAACTGCCAGGTGTTTTGAACAGCTGGTGATTCCCTCTAGGCACCACACACCTCTGGCAGCAGGAGGAGTCTTTGCACGCTCCCCCTACCCCTTGTCTTTGACCTCTGCCCCCTAGGCATGCAATGACTAGAGGAAACCACCAGCCGTATTGAACAGCTGGTGGTTCTCTCTAGGCACCGCACACTTCTGGTGAGGGGAGGAGACTTTGTGCACTCCCCTGTTCCCAGGTGTCTATTGGCCTGGGGCTAGGGAAGTGGCAGGGTGGTCAATTGGGTTGGCGGGCCGGATGCGGCCCACAGAGGCTGTCTTGCCCATTCCTGGTCTGTGTAAACACACAAGGAGAAGAAGGCTAGTATGAAACTTTACCCCATACTACATGGCTTCTCATGGACTGTTCACTTGCTTGTCTTTCTTCCTTTGAAGAGCCAGGCTCCAAAAAGGAGGCAGAAGAAACGAGGAAAAGTTAAGAAGCTGACCACCCTCTGAATCAGCCTGCAAAACAAGGCCAGCGTACTGGTGGCAGCAGCCTGCTCTAATGAAGAGTGAAATTGCTCACTTTGTATAAAAGAGTCAACACTAGAGAGATTGAGACATAATTAACAATCTCTCTGTTGCCCTCCCAAAGATGTGACAGCTCTCCACTGCTCAGGACTTTGGCTTAAATGTCAGAGTCTAGCTGAGTGTTTCCCATGAAAATGCAGCATATAGTCACTGAGAGGCATTATGTGATACAATAATCCCTGATCTGACCCTCAGACACAGCTGATCCATAGAAAACCTGGTTAAGAACTGACTGCTGCAATTTTGGTTTCTTAAAACCTTGCACAAAACCTCAGTACCATGCTTAGTGCTCTGTCAGCATTTTCATAATGTATCTTGTTATGTTTTTCCCCTAATATTTACATGCTGGCACTTAGGGGACTTGTATTAATAAGGAAGCATAAAAATTGTTACATTAATTTATTTGATCAGAGGCTGCTGATTCGAAACAGTTTCTTTTGTGGCAAAATCAAGAGGAGTTACCTAGATAACATCCAGCCTAATCTCTGCAAAACAGATGTTTGTATAGTAGAACACAGTGATGCTGTAACCACCCCCAGGCAGATTTGAGCCTGGGACCTCTGGAGCTTAGTGTAGGAGCCTCTACTCTCTGAGCTAAAAGCCAGCTGCCTCTTAGCCCATGCTGTAGAGGTCTCTTGTTCTTATCTGTTGTTGTGGTCTCAGTGTCAGTGCATGGGCCAGTGAGCCACACTAGGGCTACGTCTATACAGCTTCCCTCTTCCCCAAAAGCCTATGCAAATGAAGCATGGATTAGCATATTGCCACGCTTCATTTGCATAATTCATTAGGAGCCGTTTTTGCGCAAGAGATTTTTGTGCGAAAAGGCACCGTATACATAGTGCCTTTTTGCACAAAAACCCCCTCTTGCGCAAGAGCCGTTCTTCCTGAAAAAATGAGGATGAGTGGCTCTTGTGCAAGAGGGGGTTTTTGCACAAAAAGGAGCCTTGTAGATGGGGCTTTTTTTACACAAAAGTCTCTTGCGCAAAAACGGCTCCTAATTAATTATGCAAATGAAGCATGGCAATTTGCGAATCTGCACTTCATTTGCACAGGCTTTTGCGGAAGAGGGAAGCTGTGTAGATGTAGCCTAGGTGTCTGGGTTACAATGTCACATTTTTATTGTGTCCCACTAAAGTTTCCTCTGCCTCATGAATTATAAGGACAGAAGGGACCATTGTGATTCTCTAATCTGACCTCCTGTATAGCACAGGCCACAGAACTTCCCCCATATAGTTCCTAGAGCAGTTCTTTTAGTCTTTTTAAATCATCCAGTCTTGATTTAAAAATGGTCAGTGATGGAAAATTCATTATGACCCTTGATAACTTGTTCTAAAGGTTAAATACCCTTAAAAAATGGATGCCTTCTTTCTATTCAGAATTTGTCTAGCTTCAGCTTCAGCCATTGGATTGTGTTATACCTTCTCTGTTAGTGAAGAGTCCATTTTTAAATATTTGTTCCTCAGGTAGATACTTATAGACAATCAAGTCAGTCTTTAAGTTTCTCTTTGTTAATCTAAGTAGATGTCTATCACTAAAAGATACGTTTTCCACTCCTTTAACCATTCTCATGGCTTTTTGAGCCCTCTCCAATTTGTCAACCTTCTTAAATACTAGGCACTGGAAGTAGATATAATATCTATCAGTAGTTGCACCAGTGCTGAGTCCACAGGTAAAATAACTTCTCTACTCTTACTCAAGATTTCCCTGTTTATGCATCCCAGAAGAATATTAGATGTTTGGCCACCACACGACAATGGGAACTCATGTTCAGCGCCCACATCTATTAACATTTTTGAGGGTTTTGCATGTTATGCAATTAGTATGAAGTGAAATAGCAATGATTAAGGACCTAAGTTTGACACTTTTGGTCACAATGAGTAATATTTTCTGTGACTTTGAGAAGTCCTGTTGGAATCTGTGAGGCACATGAAAAGATATTCTTCTCAGCTCCAGAAAGGATGGCTGGCTCTGGCCCTTGTGGAGCCAAGTAATGGATTAGATTTTTCAAATGCTCCAAAGCAACAGATCTTTGCCAGAGGAGACATCTGTATTAATCATTATCAAAACAAACCTTATATTTTAAAAAAAGTAGTCATCTCTTTCTTCAGCCCATCACAAAATCTTTTCTCTGAATAAAACCACTCTTGATGAAAATTCTCTCTGTCTCTAGACAGACAGACAGATAGATTAAAAAAAGAAAGAATTTAATTTTGCTGTTAAAATTAAAAGAAACTTCCTACATTCGGAAGATTTCTATTCTAAAAACTGGATTCAGCAGGTGTTTTTCTTTTTTAAAATATATTAGTTTCAAATGAAATCAACAGCCAAGACAAAAATCTATCTGTAGTAAAGTGAAGTTTAATATTTTACTTAGTTTGCTTTCCAGTTGCAAAACCATACCGTACAAATAGTCTTGACTCTGGAAATAAAATGGGCTCAAACTAATAATTTGAGTTTTGAAGTCTAAAACCTTGTTTTTAAAAAAGAGACCATCTCTTTGATCATGTATTTTTTTCCTGCTCTACAGAAACCATATGGCTCATTATCTTTTTTTTTTCTTGGTTGCTTACAAATCTGTCTGAAGTCTTCTTGAAGTTTAACCTCTACTTTATTAATTGTTTTATTGTGTTTATTTCCTATGGCTCATGTTTAGTCCCTCAGTCTGCAAATTACTTGAGTATGCCTAAAGTGTTGATATTTGATCGTGGTTAGGCATGTGCTCCAGTACTTTGCTGCATCAGGTCTGTCATCAAAAAAGTCTTTTATCTGTTAAAAGCTAAGGTTGCTTTTGGAGGGAGAGGGAATGTTAAAAAATATTTACAAAGTAGAATTTGTGGAACACTGATGTTCATTGAAGCAGAACAAAATATTATTTCAGCAAGAAGTGACTTAATTTCTAATGAATACAGGTTTTATAGCTAAACATTACAGAGAGGAAAAGATTTTTTTTTCCTTCTGTTAGGGGTTGATCGAAAGCCCACAGAAGTCTGTGTTGGTCTGTCTATTGACCTTCATTAGGCTTTGGATCAGGTCCTTACTACTGCAGCAGATAGAGAATAATTACCAGACTACTTTTTTGTCAACCACTGATTGGAGTAGGGAGGGTTATCTTTCTGACTTGCTAAAAATGTGGACTGGATGGGCTTATGCGTGGACATGTTTGCTGGGCATGTTTCATAAAGCACTGAAATAGCATAAGGCCCTAATTCATGTAGATACTTCTGTAAGATAGGCCTCAAATTAATCATGTGAGTAGTTTTATTGATTTCAAAGGGCCTATGCAATTGCTTAAAGATAGATACATGCTTAAGTATCTTGTTGAACTGGGGCCTTTGTATCCTGAAAACACAGACATATTTTATTTGTAAAATGTAAGCAAAATTAGTATTGTCTGCCTTCTTATTAAGCTTCTCAGTTTGTGGCCTCAAAGGTAAAGCATTTGGTTCTCAAGTCTTTTGTGTGTTTTCCTAGATAAAATTATTAGTCTTAATATAACTCCACCATTTTAATGACCTTATTTAAACAACAGTGAAGAAGGAAAGAAAGCTATTTCAGAATGAAAGTGTTAAGTAAACAGTTGGAGAATAAAAAAGTACAGTAACTCTGTCAATTCACATAGGATCCATCCAAAATCAACTTCATTCAGGTTGTTCTTAATATAAAAGGAATCAATTGACAGCAACACAAGATAGCCTTTGATGTAAGCAGCAGTCATTGAGAGAATTTGATTTCTTGCTGCTAAAAGATTCAGGCATTTTATTAGGAAAATCTGCCTCATGCCTTACATCAGAAGAAGCACAAAGAAGACAGCCTATTGAACACATGGTGCAAGGAATACAGTAATACAAAACATCTGGATAGAGAAGCAAGCAGTTAAAACTGGAGTTGGAACCTATTAAAAAGCAGCTTTTTTTTACAAGGCAGAAAGAAATGCTGGCAGATGTCTTCACTAAGAAGAAGCAGCTAATTGTCAGCTAATTCTTCTCAGTTAAGTTTACAAATCTGTATCATGTCTATGAAACATTTTATACATCATATTAGTGATAAGGCATTTACCTAGCATAGCTGAAAGAATCTTAGAGATGGTGTAAATCAGCACTGCTCCTCATATTCCAGTTTGCACCAGCAGAAATATTGACCATTTATCTATAAACAGAATAGATATTGTATTGTGTTCTTCTTTAGGAAACACAATTTGTTTGTTTGTATTGGTCAATTAGTAATTGCTGAACCAAATACCTGATGCATTTGACCTTCTTTTTTTATTTGTTTATTTGTGCTCCTTCACTGAACATCTGAAACATTTTATCAAGAGATTAGCAGTTAATAAGTGGTGAATAGTAAGTACCTGCATATCAGGCATGAATTTGTGAATTTTTTTTAACATTTTAATGAAAATCTGGCAGTCTCCTAAAAAGTCACAAATAACTTTGTGACAAACTCTCAAATAGTGATGAATCACATTTTATCTATTTATTCATCATTGTATTTTGATGCTGGCTTTATTTTCTATCTTCACCACCTCTATTAATGTTAATATTCTTTAAAACAAACAATAATCTTTCTAGATGTTAACTAGAGAGTGGCTCACACCAGATCGTCAACCCCCCAAATTTCTGGATCCAAACTTAATGAGTCATGGATCCGACTCTGTACTGGCTATGAACCAAGCCTTTGGATACTAATGCTTTGAACTTTGATGAAATTTGGCTATGGATTTGGACATACCTGGCCTATCACCTCTTAGTCCACTTCAGTGTATAATCTAATAATTTGTCTGTAAGGGCAACATTATCAGAATTAGGTCTGTGAAATTTGAAATGCACATTTGTGTAGGCCTAATGTATGCATACAAATACCTTATGTGCCTGAGCCCTGTTCTATACTATGATCTGGTGTCTGTATAACTATGTGGTCACTCAGGGGTTGTAGATTTAAACCTGAATGAGGCAGTTATACCAACCAAACTCCCAGTGTACATTGTGCTGTGTTGATGGAAGAAGTGTCAATGGGAGGTTTTTCCCATCGACATAGTTATTGTCTTTTAGGGAGACAGAAAATCTATGTCAATGGGAGAAGCTCTCTCGTGCTTAGGTAGTTATCTTCACTAAGCGCTACAGAGATGCACCTGCACAAGTGAGGCTGCACGCTGCAGTGCTGTAAGTATAGACAAGCTCTAAAAGGCCGTATGGCATGTGCATGAACATACCTGCTTGGGCATTAATCAAATGGATGTGTTCAATTGCATGTTCCTATGTTTCCCCTTTGCTTCTTCCCATTCTCTGCCTGTGCCGTTACTACTTCGAATGATTTTTCCCTGTGCTCTTAAATTCTGGAGGTCTCAGTGGATAGTAGACTCTTCTTTGTTCCATCCACTGGAATATCTCCTTTCTGCAAATGTGACCTTTCTCAAACCCTCATCTTTCTCCCTGGCCCCTAGCCCTCAAATACATTGATAAAACTTTCATATTGTACACTGAGCCTTTGAGTTTCTCTGAGCTCATTCATTAATTCTGAAACTCTCAGATGTAATATACAGCTTTTGACCTTTGGGCCTGTCCACCTAAAACATGGTAATTACATAAATTTCTTGCATGTTTGTCTAAGGATTTTAGTTTACATGATTAGATACTTAGCAATGCTTTCATATGAAAGATACTGTAGGTTTGATTGAGTTATGCTGAAATAATTAGTCCTTACATTTGTGTTTTAAAAATCTGAAAATCATTGTCTGTGTCCTAATGGTGATTCCAAGGGCCATACTCTGTCCTTTATTGTTTTGATATTTTAAAAAGCCTGATTCTGCTGTCCTTTCATATATAATGCACCCAATTTTATGCGTGAAGAGACAGCAGGATTATGCCTTTTTCATTTTTTTCCCAAAAGTAAACTTCATTGCAATACTATGTTTCTGATCCCACCTGTAGGTACTATCAGACCTCTCTGTGGGTTATTGTTCTCATTTTCAAAACTAATCTAAATCTCAGAGTATAGTTTAGATGGACTACAGCAAATTTTGTGACATTGCAATACAGTGTTTTAGGATGGCATGTTAGTTTCTGTTACCTAAACAAACTCCTGTTGTTGTCAGGGTTCCTTTTTTGTCATTTGTAATTATATGCTGAAAATATACTAAGCTGGTATTTTGCTTCCTGTTGTTATACATGTGAATTGTATGCTAAAGTGAGCCTTGGAAAAAAAATCCATGGCATTTGCAATACAGCTAATACATAAGGGTACATCTACACTGCATAGATATTTTGGGATACCAGAGGTGTCCCGAAATAGCTACCCTGCGTCTACACAAGCTGCCCAGTATTTCAAAAAATATTTTGGCAAGCCGGTAACCCTCATTCCACAAGGGTTAAGGGATGTCTCGAAATAGCACGTTATTTCAAAATTTGGCACTGTGTAGATGTGCCAAATTTCAAAATAAGCTGTTTCAAAATAGATTTGAAATAAGATATGCAATTTGTGTAGTGCAAATTGTGTATCTTATTTTGAGTTTAGGGTGCTGTGTAGAGGCACCCTTATGTAACAGAGCATAAAGGCACAAGAGAAATCAGAAACGTTTCTGTCTTAAACTGCAATTTTCTGAGGATACATCTACACAGCAATGTTATTACATAGTGCATGTCTATACAGTAAGCCTTTATTTTGAAATAATGTCAAGCTGGGGGACTTCTTACTCCAACTCATGGTCACGCTCATTTCATGAGTAGGGTTGCCAGGTGTCCAGTTTTGAACTGGACAGTCCAGTATTTGAGCTTTCTGTTCAGGAAACGAATTGAGAAAATATAAATGTCCAGTATTTTCTAAATAAGATGTAATGTAGATTGTGATGTAATGTCAAGTGTGTCCGGTATCTTTGTTGAAACCATCTGGCAACCCTATTCATGAGGAGTAAGGGAAGTCGAAGGAAGAGTGTTCTTCTTTTGACTTCCTGCTGTGTAGACAATGCCAAAAACTGAATTAAGCTATTTCGACTTCAGCTACACAACTGACATAGCTGAAATTGCGTAGCTTAACTTGACTTTAGCCCTCTTGTGTAGACATACCCTGATAGACTGGGAGTCAGTTGGCAAGAGTATGAAATGAAAGAGTCCACTTCAACATTTCATTCAGTACAATACAGAGCAATATGTTTGTATCTTGTTAATTTTATGTTGTATAGAAATCTCTGATAATGTTAATATAGCACCATGAAATTAATATTACTGACATTGCTCTGTTGCTGCTGCTTTTGTTGTTGTTCAACAATGCAAGAGATTTCCTTCCCTACATCTTATGCTGATGACCTCACAGCACTTCTTGCTCAGGGTGTCAAAGATAGGACTTTTATGAATAATATTGTATCCTAAACTAAAAGTAAGAACATTTAATTTACTGTTGTTACTTAGAAACACTCAATAGCAGCTCCAAATTGAGAACAAAATAAAATCTGGCAGGCAAATACTTTGGCTAAAGGCAAATTAATTAAAGCCATTCAGTGAAAAAATACGGTTCTCACAGTCAGCCCTAATCTAACTTTCTCTCAGTATTGTGTATAAATGCCAGCAAAGTTTGCGGCATTGTAATACAGTGTTTTTATACTGTCATTTAAAGCGGTATTGAATTCAAAATCTTTATCTAAAACATTTTGTCACTTCTGTTTTTTTGGGGTTTAATTTGCATCAGAGAAGTATAAAAATAGATTTCTTTATACCATGTCTAACTGATTCTTTAATATTTTTTTTTAGGTAAACAAAATGTATCAGAGTCCGCATCTGTTGAGCTGGACATTCCTATGGAAAGTGGTCCAGCCAGTCTCTTAACAGAACTAAAAATAACCCCTGGTAAAGCTACTTTTAAAACTGATATTGCTGATAGTTCAGTCACCGAATCAGTTGTCACAAAAACAAAGACCCCAGCTTCAGCAAAAGTAATCCTGGGAAACGATAAGGAAGATGCAATACTAACTAGCAGAGTGGGTGAGAAAAAAAGAGAAGAGACAATGCCTAAGGAGTACATTAAGTTAATCGATATTCTACCTCAGACTGTCACAGATGGCAAAGTGGATCCTTCTGTATCATTGGAAATGGCTACACCTGATACTGCACCTAGGCGAGCAGTGAGCACACCTATACAAGAAGAGATGGAACGCACTTATTCTGCAGCAGAATTATCTGAAGATATGTCTAAAATCAGAGAGGATGTTTATTTGTCCTCAATTTCAGAGCATAGAGCAGCTACAGATGTGGCCCCCACATTGTTTCCAATCACAGTTTCATGGGAAGATGCTGAAATTGAAGCTATGCACACAGTTGAAAGTCAGACTGAACAAATAGAGGTGGGCCCAATAAGAACATATGGAAATACCTCAGTGCAAACCCCTCAGAGAGAGCTTCCTGAAACAGATACTTCAGTTACACTAACAAAAGAGGAAATGTATCTTAGTGCTCACCCCACAAGAGAATCAATGGAAGCAAAAACTGATAAGAAACTTACCACTGTTGTAATTCCCAAAAATCTGCATACAGATCATCATGAACCTACCACACAGGATGAGGAGGAGGAGGATGGCAAAGCAAGCGCATACACTGTTATGCCTGACCACAGAACTTTGACTTCTAGCAGAATCCCAGAATTAGAAGTAATTACTGTATCAAAGACATTCTTAGAAGAGCATACTGTAACTACTAGGGCATCTTCTCTAGCAAGTGAGTCCCCTCCAGCAGTTAGAGTTACAGAAGAACCTATTTTATTTGATGATAATGAGGCATCAGCTGAAGGAAGCATAGAGGATTTGACCGTTGTGCAGACTACCGATGCACTTGAAGTTTCCTTTTCGGTACCTATGTCTGCATCTGTATCAGAAGTTAATCAGACAGAAGCTGAGGCCATCACTGTCTCACAAGTTGCCACCTCACCACAAAGAGTAGTAAAGGGAACGCAGAATGACAAGCTCTCATTTCTAAAACCAGACTCTGATAAAGATAAAACAGATCCTAAGGGATATGTTGCAAGTGAAAAATTCACACTTCCCTCCCAAGTTTCAAGCACTCCACTAACTACTGATAAAGATCAGGAAAATGTGACAGAAGATTTGGTTCATTATATAAAAACATATGGAACTTTACGAACAGGAGATGGTATCTCTGGAATGGAGTTTTCTACAGCTTCTCCAGCTCAAATTTATATCGTAGAACATACAAAGCACCCCGAAGCAGTAGTTTCAACAGCAAAAGATAAAACTAAGATAAGTCTGGAGCCAACAGAAACAAAAATTGATGAAGAACTTACAGCTGTATCAGCTGATTTAGATCAGAGTAAAGATACCACAAGTATCTACCCCACTCGTAGAGCTATAGAACTGGAAGTAATCACAGTATCAAAAATATCGCTGGAGGAAAGCAATGCAACAATAAAGCCCTTTATGCCAGCAGTGTCAGCATCAAAAGCTACAAAATTACCAACAGCCAGGCCCCCACTCACAGAAGTGAGTGACAAAGTACAACCAACAAAAGGATTTACAGAAGATGAAGATTTTGTTTCAAGGTATCACGAAACTATGAGAACATTTGCTCCTGCCCCAGAAGTGAAACCAGCAGAGGCCACTGAGAAACTAAGAGCACCATTTACTGAAGATGTTACATTTACAGATAAAGAGGTTTCAAAATATGCAGTCACAGAGGGTGACCACATAAGTACAGGAACAATCGTTAAAGAAGAATCTGCAATGACCTCCACTACCATCAAAACCCAGGAAGAAAAGGTTGCACCTAGTGCAGGAACAGGAGGGCAACAGGTTGATTGGCTTGAGGAAGGAAGTGCTATTGAGCAGACCCAAGATGTAGGAATCACCAGAATGATCACTACTATTCACCCACATGTGGAAACTCAAGATGTAAAAGGAATCAGATTTCAAAAGGAACACTCTACCAAAGATGAAACTATGGTACAAATAGTTACTGCCACGGAGTCCACAGGATCCATTTCTAAAATGGATGTGGTATCTACTCAAGTACATGTGGAAACAGGTGATCAGGAGGTAGTATCCAAATCTGAATCTGCTCAGACAACTATTACTGAAAGTAAAGATGTAGTCCAAATTACTGAAGAAACAGTGGAAGAAAAACCATACGGAATTACTAGGGAGCAATTGGTTACTGATACTGATTCTACTGTAACTACTTCTAAGGTGCCTGTGACATTTGTTCAAATATATGAACAGAAGACAACTGCTGGACCTGAGCTGACTCACACAGCTATTACTGAAAGGCAGGATATGGGCATAGTTACTGAAGGATCAGCGTATAACGAAAAACATAAAACTACAGAAGTTTTTGTGCCTGATGTAAAGATAATGGATTATGAAAAAATTCTAGCATCTGGTGAAACAACAACTGGGACCATACAGCTTGTTCTATCTCCAAAAGTTGATGCTGTTACTGAACACAAAGTAAAGACCACTGAAGTTATGCCAGTATCACCAAGCACTGAAACTGATGAAGATGAAGGTGGAGTACCACACATCAAGCAAGAAAATGAAACCAAAGAGAGCAGTGTGGTGAGTTGGGAAACAGAGTTGCCTTCACATACAGTGCCTACAGGTCCTACTGCACTGGAAGGTATTACTCATCAGATTGAGAAATCTACTTCTGAGGAAAAGGTGGAAAATTTGACAACCCATAGTCTGGAAGGTTCAGGAATATTGGAGGAACCTGAAGGAACAAAACCAATTTTATTTTCAGCTATTGCAACAGATAAAACAACAGCTCTAAGTGCAGTAGACAAAATCCAACCAACTTCAACTACCAAATCCTTTGTTACTAAAAAGCCACCACGTATAATTGACAGGGAAGATGAGGAGGAAACAAGCATAGGCGTAGTAGTAATTGATGAATCTATTTCTCCCAGTAAAGCCACTACTGATGATGATCTGACAGGCAAAACAGTGGAACCAGAAATTGACAAAGAATATTTTACATCATCAAGTGCCACTGCAGTTGCACGACCTACCAGACCACCCAAAGTTGAAGAAACTACAGAGGCTTTAGAACCTCAGGAAGTGTCTCCCTCTATTTCAGATCTTGAAACAGACATGGAAAAGAAACCTGACATTAGATTATTTGTCTTTGCCATTACAGGCAATGATACAGGTAAGAGTTTGCCCTTTAGACCTATGACCCATGCCCATACCGTTAGCCATATTAGTAATGATTCAAAATATATCAGAACTTTTTATTTGATTACGGAAGCACAGAAAGTATCATGTTTCATTTAAACAGGAGTTTTTCAAGTTTTCTATGTACATATTTGTAGTAATTAGCTATGATAATTTATAATTATCTTTGAGTCAAATTTGCTATTGATGCAAGAAGGTGCAAATCTATTGTTTATATTATTGGGAGTCATAAGAATGGTGATGTCCTGGTTTGTCATATGATGTAATCAAATCATTAATTGGACTTTTGGTTATCTGTGACACAAAACATTTTAATTTTACAGCTTCCATGCCATACATTACTACTCTTAAGTGTAGCATTAAACTGTGTTAACATTCCATTAGTCTATAGCCATTAACAATACCATTTACAGTGTGCTCAGCTAAAAAATTTGGGAACCTTCTTTTCCCTCCACAGATGGATGTTGTGGGATTTGGGGGCAGGATATTTCACGTTTGCCATGGTGTGTCGTCATCATTCTCCTAATTGCTTTGCAGAGTCCATGGTGCAAATTTTACCCTAATTTGCACAAGTTCATGAAGTTTTTTAGCTGAAGGCACTGTGTTTGCATATGCAGCTTTAATTCCATGGGTTTCCAGAACAGAAACTGAAAAACTACATTGAACTAAGCTACCAATTCCTGAATTAAAACACTGAATCAGACAGCTGGAGTTTACTTTAGATCTGTTATATAGTATTAAGTTTCAAAAGAAAGATGATAAAGTCCTGAGGAAAGGGAAATTAATTGAGGTATATTGTAGGGTTTGTTGAATTTCATACTATGTTTAATTAATGTGTAATTTTTTTTCCACACAAATATACATTTTTGTTTTTAGCATTGCTGAATATGATGCTTCTATATGATTACTTAAAGGACTCTTTTTTCACTTATTCATGACCATTGTTACTGTTAGTATGAAGAACCTGATTCAACTCCAATTTTAATTAATGCACATCCTTTTATTGATTTCAATGGGAGTTGGTTTGGGAACCAATAGAGTTGTGTGCACTAATCAAAAGGCAAAAGTTGATCCCTTAGGCTTGGACTACACTATATGGGAAGGTCCAAGTAAGATACATAATTTACATGGCTGGATTTGTGTATCTGGAGTCAACTTATCTTACATCGTGTTTCCGCACCACCCACATACAAGGAGGTGAACGGGAGCCAATGCTCCCGTTGGCTTCCGTTACTCCTCGTGAGGAGCAGGAATACCAGCATCGATGGGGGCGCCCTTTGAGTTCAATCCAGTGGGTCTATATTATATCCACTAAATCAAACACTGGAAGATTAACCACAGCAGTGTCGATCTTCCATGTAGTGTAGACGTGCCCTTAATGTTTACAATGTAGTTAGCAGAGTTTGTAAAGAGTGCATATTTTTTTTACTTTTGCTTATTTTATACTACATAGCTATAATAAACTGCATGGTCTTGACTAATACATTGTAATCAATTGGGGCTTAATATAAAAAAAACAATATTGGGAAGGTTTACGTGTTTGTTTGTTTGTTTTTTAATTGAATGGTATTTTTGTTTCTGGGATATGTGACACATTAGCAGCTTTGGAAGTTTGTGTTTTGCCTGGTGCATATATTTAGGAAATCTCGGTTAAATGAGACGCTCTGATGCGCCACTTTAAGTGATTGAGGTATGTGGATTGGCTTTAAGACAGGTACAAAATACTCTTGAATTCATGAAAGTTTGGTTAAATCAATTCAGTATCTAAGGACCAGATTGTGAATTAGAAGAGCTGGTGATTCTGCCTTTGGTCAGCCTCTGGGAGGTGGAAAGGGAAAGGTTTCTTGCACCTTTCCCTTCAGATTCAAAACTGTACATGGGCCAGCCATAGTCTGCTACCAACTTTGTTAAAACACTGTAATGTCTTTAGCAAGTGTGTGCTATAGGTATCTGGATTGTTTGTTGGTTGGTTTGTTTATAGAGTCATATAGGAATGCTATGGATTGAATGCAACTGAAATATCCTAGTCAGTATTTTTTATTCTAGACTTTCATAAATTAGTGCCTCATATAGCAGTGGTTCTCAATCGCCGATCTGTGGACCAGCACCGCTGCCTGCCAGGCTGCGGTGGCTATCGGAGCTCAAGCCAGCTGTTTGCGGCAGCTCAACTCTGGTAGCCATGGTGGCTGAGGCAGCAGCAGGAGGAGGCAGAGCACGTGCCTTCCCCTCCTCCTCCACTCTCTGCACTTTGGGAAATGTGCTAGGAGAGGGAAGGGGTGCGAAGGAGGAGGAAGCATGCGCACCATCAATGACCACTCTCCCTGTCTGTGTGGCCGCTTTTGCCGGTGGTGGTGCTGGGGCTGAAGTGGCAGCAGGAGGAGAAGGAGCAGAAGATGCCTCCCCAGGGCTCCGTGCTACCCCCCTCCTCTCACTCGCATGGCCGCTTTTGCTGGCAGTGACACTGGGGCTGAGGCTGTGGGAGGAGGAGGCAGAGCAGTAATAGTGGTCCCCCCTTGGTAATAGCGGCTGGCTGGGGCTCTGTGTTCCCCCCTACCCATGGGTATGAAAGACACACTTCAGGAGGGAGGGGGTGCGAAGGAGGAGGGCCACTCCTCCTGCGCGTGAGGCAGTAACAGCCACGTTCCCTAAAGGGGGCAGCCTCCTCTGGTGAGTGCGGGAGGGGAAAAGAGGTGTTAGGTGAGGGCATGGTGGGGTCACAGGGCAAGTGGGTATTGGCATGGGCTGTAGGGGTGTAGGTTAGAGGCTTTGGGTTGGGGCTAGGCGGACGGTAACGTTTTATTTGCATAATGAATATGCAAATAAAAGGTTGCCCATCTGTCAAAATCTTATGAATGGCTTTGCCTGTCCACGGCATAAAAAAGGTTGGAAAACACTGTCATATAGTACAATATATGTTCCTATTTTGATTTTAAATATATGTGTGTGAAATGTATACTTATATCATCAATCAAATATTGGACTAGAGATATCTTCTCCACAATGACTCTATTCCTGTGCTGTCTACAAATCAAGTAGTTAGATATCTAACTGCAAGTATTTTTGCCTGAAAGTAACTGTGGGTGAATAAATGAAGTTTCAGTTACAGAGAGGTGTACAATAGTACCCATGGAAACAGAAGATAGCTGAGATCTGGATGAAAATCAAGCCCATTATGCTATATTTTGGCAGTTACACTGAAATGCTGATAAAAGAGAGAATATAGATGAATGGATTAAGCTGCTTATTTGTATAAGAATACAACAGTTTTCCATGAGATAATTTATTGGCAAACAGCCAGTGTAATGGTATGTTAATGAATCTGAGGCAGGTGCACAAATTAATGAGGACTATAAAGCATGACATTTCTGACAGTCTATGTGACATGGGCAGGTCTAGGACAGGTGTACCAATTAATAAGGAAATTGTATTTCTACATGGTGAAACATCCCTTCTTTTGTCATAAAAATGACTGTGCAAGTTCCATAGTGGACTGTTTGAGACTTAATGTACTTATATAGAACTGAATGCCATTCCCTTTTACTTATGATCAGTGTTGAATGGGACTCAACACAGACAGGAAAAAAACATCCCCATGCTGAATTATGTGATCATATTAGTAATTTCCCACCATACTGAGCAAGTTAGATAAGGCTTGTTTTTCACAGTGGAGAAACAAAACATGCCACTCATGGTCCTTGCATGTTGCATGAGTTCCAATGGTTTGTAACAGTGAGTTATAATGCTGTAGCTGGAATGGTATGAGTCAGCAGCTGAAAAAAACCTGAAGTAACTTTTCAGCTCATAAAGCTTTTATTAGCTGAAAAATGCTAGTGGGGGAGTTTTGGGGGTGGTTTAACAGTGGTTGAGGGGATACTGAAAAAACAGCTCCTGTCTGCATTAGAAGTAATTTGCACACCTGCATTTTCAGAGACATTTAAAAGTGTTTACTTAGTGAATACGTTGGAAGGTGCTTATTAGATCCAGAATTTCACAACCGCTCTGTCTGGTTTCTTGTCCCCTCAAGCTTTTAATAGAATGAAAGTGAGGGAACCTGTGTTTTGTGGGTCTGCAATTTTACAGAAAGAGCTTGCTAAGGCTGTGTGTGTTTAACATGTGATTTCTGTTCAACATGCTTGTTTTCTGCCTTAGAATGTACTAGGTGTGTGAAAATTGAATGAAAGTCATTTCTTTAAAATACAGCATGTGGATTAATCATAGCCATTAATCCCCACACTGGCAGAATAATCTTCATTAGGCTCTTCCTTTGGTGTTGACAGTGCCCATCATGGTCCAGATTATTTACATAAAATAGTACTTTACAGTAATTCAGTGGGACTTTCATATGCGTTATAGCACACAAGTAAGAGTAAGGGACTCACAATTTGACCCCAACTAGTACCATTGACTCTAATGGGGCTAATGATGAAGGTAGGTACTGCTCAGTATAAGGATATCAGAATTTGATCCCATGTGTTCTGTCTCAAGGAAAGGGGCATGTGCAGTGGGATTTGATAGAGTTGCACAGAGTCTTGCTATACATACACGCACAAATCTGATACAAACATTTTTCATACAAGAAAGGATTGTATGCAATTGTCCTGTATCTAAGTATTATCGGATGCACTTTACTTTTCCTCTGAAAGGATCAGTTTTCATTCCTGGCTAGCTCAGGTCATTGACTTCTGCAAACATGTGAGGTGGTGACCACATCCTGAACCAGGCTGACCTTATAGCCTTGGGCAGGATGTGCTGGCAAGCATGATAGACTTGGTAGCCAATACCTCCAAACCTTGCTGGCCCTCTCTTTAGTCTTAAATGGGAACCCTACTATACCTCGGCATGTGTGTTCTGGGTGGCAAAAGACTCCCTACCTTCTACACACCTGTGCAATACAGGGTGGCATTTTTCCCTTTAAATGTTATATTGCATGGAAAATTAAAATTAAGATTATTTATGCATAATGGCATACATCAATCAGGACACTATTCTATGGGATATATTTGCCTACTTGCTATTTTTCACAAGGTTATTTTAATTATAAGTGTTCATTGTTGAGTTAGATAGTTACTTGTCCTGCAGGTGAGGAAGCACCAAGGCTAATATCTCACAATTTTAGACATCTTTCCTCACCGAGATGATAAATGTATGTTACCCAAACCTATTATTTATTCTTAGGAGGTATTCTACATTTATCCTTATGTTTTATAAAGAAAGTTTTACATTCCTTGTTGTGTAGGACTGTCATTATCTATGGGGAATGCAATGATTCATTTTTAAAAAGTGGATGTTGAAATAGAAATGCTTCACAAAATTGGGTCAGCTTAGCTGGAATTTTGCTTTTTAAAAGAGAACATTTTGACAATGTCAGAAAAAATGCTTTAGTTTCTCATTGTGAATTTTTATGTTGTATTATATTCTATAATGTAGTATAATTATATTTGATAATATAATAGAAATGTTAAAAATTCTGAGTTGAAATATTTAAAGTTTGTTGAAGCAAAGCTTTTGGAATGACCCAAAACTATTCTTTCAAGAATTTTCCTTCACAGATAATTTCAAAACGTTGGGGTTTTGTTCCTAATTTGGAATGTATTTCAAAATCCTCTGCCAAATGGAAATTCTGGCCTCAGCACTGCTCTGTGTTTGTAAACTGGTTTATTTTATTTATGAGCAACAAGTTTAGCTTAATGGACATGTGCTGAGCTCTTGAGAAGGCTATCATGTACTTCAAAATTAAGATAATTGAACTAGAATGGCATTATAAGAAAACAATCTTTTATAACTGTGTAAATGCCAATGCAGAGAGGTAACATCTGTTTTGACAGCAAAGTTCGTTGGTTCTGTTTTAGTGTTCTCTTGCCATAACTTCCTGGATAGTTTACCCAAGATTTATCCAAATACATTTCTTTGTGGTATCTCTTATTGGCATGGCGGCATGTAAGTGGCTCACTGTTGATTTGATTTAGTTCTCCTCTAAATTAATTCAAATACTTCCATTTATTTCACTAGAAGTTGGACCAGGTACTGTATCATCAAGATAACCTTGAGAATGGATCAGTTGTGTGCTTTTGACAGTCAGAGAGAAGAGGTCAAATTAATCACTGCTGTAAATAGGCTCAGCATATGGATGCTAACTTACATGTTCAGACATCCAGTATTCTGATTGGTTGTCAAAGATACCATTTGATATGGTGATTTATTTGTCAAGAGTAGACCCCCACCTTTTTGTTTTTGTATAGTAGTGTTTCAGTGCTAGGGCTGAGTTTGTCTATTCAACTAAGACAGAAAATCAATTGACTCTTTTGACATACATTTCCATATGAAATGCAGCTGCTACTTGTTTGGTATATAAGGTAATTAATCTATTTGAGAACTATAGGAATCATTTTCATATCCAGAATGACCTAATCCTTTACATATCCATTCCTAAGAACTGGAAAATACAGAAACCCGGCTTCACATCACAGTTGGCCCCAAATAAATCCAGAGTATCCCTACTGTGCTACTTGAGATCAGAATCTTGCCATTGTAATTGACATCAGAATCTGGCACAATGACTTCTACAAGTTCTTTCTACAAAGTAGGGTTTTTTAAAAATACATTTAAGGCCATTTGGCAGCAGGGACTTAAATCAACCTATTTAAGCTTATCTGAAGGACTTGTTGCTTAATTAAGCCTGCTACAATTTCACCACATTACCACACTCTTGTTTAACCAGCATTATGAAGGGCTTTTATAAAGAAATGAGACCCAAAGCAGTATAAATTCTATTTGAAATGCAAATGCAGGAGTCATTTGATGTAACCAGAAACCAACCAACCAAAACAAGTTTGTGTTTTTTGAGCATTATTCCTCCTTCCCTTTCAAAAAATGAAATACAGCTTTGAAATCTAACACACATTAATTTTAAAAACTGCTAAATAGTGTACTGGCCATGACTATTGGCTCTTTTTGAGGAACGTATTATAGAATGGTCATTTTATTTTCACATTTCTTTACAAAAAGCCATAGAGACCAGAAAACAGTACCCACATGTTACACATGGAGGATGCATACACATTCCCTGCTGTTTGTGCATTGTTGCTAAGGAAACCTCCCAGATCTAGACATAGGGATTACACACTTCAAGCTTCCTTATAGCTCTTTGTTCATTCATGAGAAAAATGAATGATCATTTTATTCATAGATACAATATAGTTTTTAGTATTACTGTTACGTAGGAATCCTTTTTTAGAAGTTTCAGTCACATATAGATAGTTTAGTGCAATTTTAATGTGTACAAGATGGCTGTTGTTGCTTCTGTGGAGACTATTTGCAGAATGTGTTTTCTATTTAGAAAATAACAGTATTTTTAATTAGGTGGGTGTCTGTATCCAACATGTACTGAACTTTTCTCTGTTGAGTGAAAGTTTCTTGCTAATCAAGCTTTTTGCCATTTTCCATACACGTTTGTTTTACCAAAAAAAATTGAAAAATTACTTTATATGAAGTGATGTCACTGATGAAGCCTAATTCAAGCTCAATTCAGATTTGGTGTCAGGAATACAAGCTAACATTACTTCAAAAGTAGCGTGAAAGCGAAAATGATTTGCAAAGCCAGTGCCACTGAAAAGAACAGGTTCTAAGTATTCTGGTGATGATTCTTTTTGAAATATGTCAGCTATTCATGTTTTTTGAGCTATTCATCATCTTTTTTTTTTTTTTTTTTTAGTCTCAGGTCTATGTGGGCAGTACTTTGAAATAAATGAAGTTTTCCTGCTAGCACAGTAAATATCATTAGCTTCTATTCCACATACATCTCCCTTCTTTTGGCAGGGTGGATCTGATTGACAGCGCACATAAAACATGTTGGTGCATTTCATGTGTCAGTCTGTGTTCAGTGTTGGTCATGTGTTTCCTGAATAAGGATGTTAAATTGCATTTAATCAGCTAATCAAGTAGTTGATGGGATTTCCACAACTGCTTGATCAGTTAAGGGGAGAAACTGCAGAGCTGCAGCGGGATTAGCTCCCGGCCCCGCTGCACCTCTGCCTTTTAAATGTAGTAAGAGCTGCCCGGCTTTTACAATATTTAAAAGGCAGAGGTGCAGCAGGAGACCAGACATGAGCTGTGACTCAGCTAGCCACTCTTACCACATTTAAAAAGCAGAGGTGTAGTGTCTGGGGTTGGGCGTGAGCCAGGACAGCTGAATCCTGGCTCATACCTGGTTCCCTGCTGCACCTCTGCCTCCCCTTCCCCCCCACGGAGATGGTGCTGGGGGGAACTAGCTTTTAAGCCAGCTCCCCCAAGCACTGGCTCCTGTACCCTCCCCCTTGCAAGGGGGCGGGCAGAGAAGCGACTAGTCAAGTAGTGACTCTACTGCCCGAGAAGTTACTTAATCCCTGTTCCTGAAACCTTTGGGAGAAAGCAGTTGAGATTGTCATGTTCTAGTGAATAATTCATATTTATAAAACAAACATTGAATGTGGTACGCAGGTTGAACCCTTTTCAACCGGGACTCCCTGATCCAGCAACATTGGACCATGGATATTACTGGAGCTTAGGGACCCGATGAAGGGCAGAGACAGGAGCCCTGTGGGGGCTGTGAACCTGGTTGGCTGCAGGGAGGCCACCAGCTGGGAGCCCTGCTGCGGGAGTTTGGCTAAGCCGGTGGCAGGGTGGCTGGAACGCCAGTGGGCTCCGGCAGGGCAGCAGTCTGCTGCGGTGGGGCCAGGAGCCCTGGCAGTGGGGCCAGTGCTGCTTCGGTAGGGCTGGCAGGGTTGGGAACCCTGGTGGCTGAGCAACAGTCTGCCGTGAGGAGAGGGAGGAGGAGGGAGGCATGGGAGTCCCAGCAGCAGGACTGCAGGCTGGTGGGACTGGTGCTGTGATGGGGGAGCACAGGCGGAGCACCGCTGGCCGGGCTGTGGTCTGCTGTGGTGAAGCAGAGAGCCCCAGTGGCAGGACCGGGGGCTGACATGGCAGGGCAGCAGGGCTGCTTGCACATGGGGAGCCCGCCAGAAAGCCAGGCCAGAAGCGGAATGCTGGCAGGGGGGCAGAAATAACCTCCCCTGCACAGGACTACTCAGGTCCCCATGGTACCAGACCAGGGAGGTTTAACCTGTATTACAATCCAACTATCAGACCTCCCAATTGTTACCATCCAGAAATTTCAGTTTGTGTCATCACACAGAAAGAGAAGTTTTCTGGTCACAGAGGGCTATATCTGTAAACCCTAAGAAGGATCAGTTCAGTCTTTCCTTTCCATAAAATTTATTCTCGATCAGTAGCTATTTAGCTTTCTGAACCAACCATGCCTATTTTTAGACTGTCTCGGCTCCTTTTAATTAATCTCTGTCTTTTTATTTTACCATCATTGGGCTACAGAATAAACTAAGACATCTGGTGATATGTTTTATATATCTGCTGTTCCATATTTTAAATTGTTGGGGAGCTCCCAAAAGCCTTGACCAGTGTGTGGAGAATGCTTTAGAGACACTATTTATTATTGTTAGTAATAGGATGTCAAATTCTGAATTCCTCAAGCAGTCGTTTCTTACTCCAGCAAGAGTCCCAATGATTTAGTGGGAGTTTGGCCTGAATAACAATAAAAGATTTGGCCCATCGTTATATTTTTCTGTGTCATGGGAATTGTATCTATAACATGTACACGTGTCCCACACACACACCCATGCATACCCATGGAGAAGCACACACGCTCACACTCTCACATAGTAATGTTATTTTGAATAGATGGTTCATCTAGTTTTTCTCCTTTTAATCCATACTAATTACTTTAAAATGTGAAAATGTGATTCTTTGTTATCCTATTACCATTCTGCTTGTTGTGAGATTGTCAGTGATCCAATCACTTTAATGTCAATATAAGATTTTTCTGAATATTAACTGTGAAGTCTCTATATCTGTAATATATGCTTGGGTCAGAGCACATGTAGGCTGGCAGGGTGAGATAAAGACCACCAGAAGTATATTCTGGTGAAGCAAAACTAATAGTGATAATGGAGCTGTAAGGGTCAGTGAACCAGTCTTTGAGTGTGACTACCTCAGGTGTAAGTATTCCTCTTCGTGCTCGAAGGAACTGAAGAGAGTAAATTCCCACATGAGTTCTTTAACTAATCACCTGAAAAGCAGTGGACATTGGTTCATTTCATGCCTTGAGGCAAAAGGACAATAATTGCCCATTGAGATATAGTAATGGTTCTACACTTTGAAATGAGTCAACTGCAAGCAGCCAAATGGAAGCCTGGTTTTGCATTGGTATTGGTGGATAGCAGTTCAGCACTCTTAGGTTTGAAAAACGCTGAGCTTTGGTATATAGCTATAACGAAGTTACTAAAGAGTTTACATGAAGTCCTGAGCAGCAGATTACCAGGTGATTTCAGAAGACTTTATATTTTCCTCATCTAAGGGAATACATGTTAATATATAAGAGGAAATAAGATTATTTTGAAGGTTAATGAAACCAAAATATCACACATTTACATGTGCAATTGTACCTACAAAGAGATTTTTAAAGGCCTCGCTACCCAGTTGCATTTGCAGAAAATACATGTATAACTGAAGAAAATAAACACATAAATGTAGCTGCACAAATGTGCACATTTTTTTGTTTACATGGGGCAGGTCTGTATCTATCGAAAATTTGCCACTTTGTGGCGGCTACATTTCTGCAAGGGTTAACTCATATTTTAATGAAGAAAATTGGAGCCCTAAAAATAGTTTTGCTTTGACTGAATAAGTACACATTCCCTTATGATTAATAGCTCCAACTATCGTAACCTGGTAAATTCCACAAAGAGAACAGGAACTGCAGCCAAAGAGAGTATCTGATCATCTGTGATTTTGTCTGCTTGCTGTATGACAAGAGGACTTGTATAGAAGTTAAATTAAAACAGTGCTATGAAGTATTTAAAACTTGGAAAATTACACGGGATAACATTTCAGTAAAGCTTCATATTAAATGACACCAAGCATACATTAACCGCTCTACAAACCAGTATAAAGAGTATTATGGGGCAGATTTTCATCATAAGTAAATCAGCAGAACTCCAGCACCTTTAATGGAGCTTGCCAGTTTGTACCATCGAAGATCTTTTCTACATCTATACCATTCTGGTGTAGATATGTAATTAGTACATTGCAGTATTACTACAGTGTCACTATTTTCACCCTAAAACTGCGGATACAGTGTAAAAATACAAATCTTGGACAGCTGAAATAAAACAGTGGAGAAATAACATGCTCTTGTCAGCACCAATGTTACACACTTGTGTAGCTGTTTACATAATGGGGATGCTGGAAGCCATTGAGCCAAACTGTAAGCCCTGGGTCTGATGCAAATCACTTCAAGCCAGGTCTTGAGGCAGCACCCCTACTTCCAGGCCCTATGTTGTGTAAATCAATTTCAGTTTTCTCAGAACTGCAGCAAAGTCATTATCAAATCTATTATAAAAAAGTCAAAATACATTAATCACTTTGTGGAACAGCCACAACCGATGGTTGGGGAACAGCCACAACCGATGGTTGGGGAAAAGCCCAACCATACACTGAGCTGTGAATTAAAGATTGAGTAGGTGGCAGGTGGTTAATTTTTCTTGTTTCCATATTCAGTCAGTCTCCTCCCTTGTTGGAGTTGAAGTTCAGGGACAGAGCCACAGCAATAGTGTAATTCTAGACCAAGCTGTTCTGTTTCCCTTCGATTTTGGGATCATACACTCCCATTTTTCCCACTCTTTTAGGCTGATCCTTATTGCAGAGGCATTTCATCAGTTCTTTTCCAAGAGCTTCTGAACCTAAGGTAGTAAGGGTACAGCTTGCACCTACATGGGGTAGCTCCTTCCAACTGTGTCATAGCAGATGCATTTGAGTGCCACTTTCTTGGGTAGCATGGTGTTTTCTTTGGTATAAGCTTAGGGTGAGAGAGAGTAAGGTGTGATGGACGGGGGTTGGGTGTGGGGAGGGAGGGCAAAGCAAATCAGCCTCCTGCAAGGGCCACATGAAGGTCACATGCATTCTCACAGAATTTACCACAACTTGGGCAGGAATAGGTTCTGTGAGCAATAATCTCTGAGGTTGCTTCACAGTCTGGAGAGCAGAATTCTTTCTCTCCCAACCAGCACATTTGCCTATCATCTGGCCTACATAGTTGGCCTGGGAGCTGGTCTGTGGATTGGCTGTATATGCATATATCCAAACAATCATCTAATATCAAGTGATAGCACAACTATGTGATGTTTTCTCTGTTGTGATTTGTAAAATGTTGGCTGGAGCTAATGGCATGGTATTTGCCGGTTACTTGCTTTTGGGTTATTTAGCACTATAATGTGTCAGAATCATGTTCTTTTTAAGCAGTAATGAGTTGTCATTGGAAATAACTGTTCATGTAGGGACAATTGTGTCAGCAGTAGGTTCTTCTTAATATGAGACACACACTGTTGATAGAGTTTTGTAATGAGATGTTAGGCTGTAAAGGAAATATGAGGAGAACAATTGACCTTAGAGTAGCATGTGACAATTCACCTAATATCAAAGGACCTGAGCTAATAGGACTTATAAGTCTGACATTCTTTCAATTAAACTGTAGCCTTTGACATATTACTCAGTCTGTTTTTTGTTATAATTTTACCACCGGGGGGGACAAATGCTGAAAGCAATAAGGGGCATTGGAAAGTTCAGAGGTCGGCAAAAGGTCTCATGATGGTTTCTTTTACAGTACAAATCTTGCTTAATTTCTGATATGGGTTTTGCATCCTCATTTTTACATCAAAATTTGGCAGTAGCATGTTAGCAACAGGACACAGGCCAGAAACCTGTCGGAAACAGATGTCCATATTGGTGATACCCATTTTATACAGTTATTTCTGGTCATAGCCAACAATTTTGTCAGGTGAGAACTGGTGGGAATGGTACTATTATAAAAAGACTGGAATTTAAGAACATTCCAAGACCTGAAACCCAGATTTTCAGAAGTGCTGTGCCTTGCATGGAAATATAAGACTGTAAATCAGGCTCAACAGCTGAATTTGACTAGTCAAGACTGACCACCCACCCTGTATGACTTTCAGCTTCTTTCTAGCCAGCTGTGCAAAACTTGTTCTTTTCAGATGTTGCCTTCCTGAAACTGAGTTGAACAGTTTTAACGTTTTATGCAGGATCAATTTAGTTAAATAATTTTGGTTTATTGGTGAAGGTGCGGGGGAATCATCTCTTTCAACTGTAAGAGGGAGAACAAAACATAAGTTTTGATTAAATGTAGAAAGTAAAAAAAATTAACATATTGAAACATTCATCATGTCCTTTAAATGTTTCAGAAGTTACCTTTGGCTCACAAAACTGTTAGAAAAATATCTCCAGCTGGGGAACATTTTTAAATGAATTAAATAAAATCTTCTGTTTATTTCGACTGAATACTAATCAAGAATTGGATTTTACTAAGCCTTATCCTACCTACTAGGCACTTTAATATGGGGAAAGATTAAAATAATTTAAAAAAAACATTTTTTTGGAGCTTTCTTTGCTTTGTTGTACTGAGGTGCACATAGTAGAAGCCATGTTTCTTTTAACACTTAATGACAGACCTTTGGTTTGATTCACATCTCTTCATAACCAGAAGAGAGGAGGCATGGCTGCAGCATTGTTCCATGGTGACCATGGCACAAGTAAAAGCAGTCATAAGTACAATGTTGGTCAGAACATGGAATTTTAGTGGTGTGGGAAATTCAGATGTTTTGAAATTCTTATTTTTATAATTTCTTCTTTGTATTGTCATTGTTCCTAAAAGCCTTCATCATGGGCTAGGACCCCATTGTTCTAGATGCTGTACAAACACAGAACAAAAAGACAGTCCCTGCCCCAAAGAGCTTACAAAATAAGTATAAAACAAGAGACAACAGATGGAGATAGACTGATGTGGCGCCATAAAGAAACAGAGAGTTCAGTTTGATAGGCTGTCTCAGCACACCACAAGCTAAAGAGATGGTTCCAAATTTCCTGTAAAACAATGTCAAAAAATTTCATTTTGGTTCAGTAGGAACATCATCTTTCCTTCTGTTCTGACTTCAACTTTAAATAACTCAGTTTGAAATAAAAATTCATTTGGAAACAAAAAAAAAATATAAAAAAATCTTGTCTGATAAGTATTATAATAACATAGACCTTATTTCCCGTTTTTTCTAACATGAAATTTCTTTTAAATCAACATGTTTCCACAGAAAGTTTTGGTTTTTGACAAAAAGGCATTTTGCAGTGGAAAAATCTTTTGGAAATTTTTCAACTAGCTATAATTGTAAGACTGTTATAACTGGAACTGAACTTCACTTTTAAAATTTGATCCTAAAATAACTTCAACCCATATCACAATGAAGAAGTAACTGGGTAAAATTTTTATGGCCTCTATTAAATGAAAGGCTAGACTACATGATCTAATGGTCTGTTCTGAACTTAGAACTAATGAATCTATGAAAATCTAATTTATATCTCATGGACCTTCTTTCAGTGTTAATTTGCTAGCTAGCCAGTGTGGGGTTTTTTTCTAGTATCTTTCATTTTCAAAATCTTCATACTGGATTCTCATTCTCAGAATCAGCATCTACAAAATATATTTTGGAGATTCAAAACCATACATCCATCTGTCTAATGTAAAGTACAGCACCACTGGCTGCAACTGAATTATGACAATTTACAGGCTGTGAAAATGTGGGTCTCCGTGTACATACATAGAAGTAAACTTCCACATCGTGAAAATGCTGCCATTTCTTTAGTTCTTATCCCTAACCAATCTAATCTTGATCTCAGAACAGTTGATCAGCAGACATGGTCAGTGGGCGAAGGCACTGCTGGGGGAGACAAGGTCCCAGCCCCACCTCCAGTCCCACCCCAATGACAGGGATAGGAGTGGAAAAGGCGGCAGTGCAGTTGTCCCAACCTCCCCAGCCCCAGAAGAGGTCAGAGGGCTCATGGTATGGCCCTAGCCTCCCCAGCTTTGGAGGAGGTCAGAGGGCAAGCTCTGCACATCATGGCCCCAGCCCCGGAGGAGGGCGTGCCATGTAGCCTGGCCCAGCCCTGCCTCTTTAGCCACAGAGCACTGGGGAGGGCAGAAGGCATGCATCCCCAGCTTCCCTGGCCTGGAGCAATGGGGAGGACGGGTGCTGGGGGCAGCAACACTCCACCCCAGAATGCCTACTGCAGGCATTCTGGGGGTGGAGTGTGGGTGGTAGGAATGTAATAGTGTAGTCGATTAACTGATTAACCGATAAACAAAAGCTTATAGCTTAGTGCTATAGACTACACACATTTCCCTTCCCCTTGCCAGTAAATTCTTTACCAGACTGGCCAGCAGTCCAGCTCAGACCTGGCTCACGTCAGGTCCAGGACTTACCCCTGCTGCAGCTCTGTCTTTAAAGTGTATTAGGAGCCAGATGGGCAGGCAGCCAAGCTGAGTTCCAGCTCACACCGAGTCCGGGAACTTAATCGCTCCCGACAGGAGCTGCTGCCTCTGTATCAGAGGCAGCAGCATGGGGTGACAGGCAGCCGATCCATGAGGGGAGCTGATTTTTTTTTAAACTGGCTTCCCTTGCAGACCAGCTCCTTCCTGACACCCTGTGCTGCTGCCTCTGATACAGAGGCAGCAGCATGGAGTGGCAGGGGGCTCCTTTCAGGGGTGCCATTTTGGAAGGGTGGGTGGGAGAGTACCCAGGTATTTTGGGACATGGCTAGCTTTTCATCCCGTTCCCCCTCACTCCTTTAGCATCTGGGGAAGTGCTTGCATTCCGTGCATGCCTCTCACACCTGGCTGGTGAGCTCCCTTCACCAACCAGGTGTGAGAGGCATGCAGGGAATTCAAGCCTAACCACCTGTGGCAGATTTGATCCTGGGATCTCTGGAGCTTAGTATAGGAGCCTCTACCCTTTGAGCTAAAAGCCAGTTGGCTCTCAGCCCACACTGTAGAGGTTATCTGTTGCTGTGGTCTCGGTGCCACTCACTGCATGGGACAGTGAACCACACTAGGTGTGTGCATTACACAAGCACTTTCCCCGCACTTCCTCAGTGTCCAGGGAACAGGAAGAAAAGCTAGCCATGTCCCAGAGTGCACAGCTGCTGCCCTCCCCACCATCCCGAAATGGCGCCCTTGGCTCCTCGGGAGTGGGTCCAAAGCACACTGGCTGCTGGCCCCAGACCCAGGGACTATAGAATAGTTGAATTGAATAGTTGAATTCATGAGATTAATTGACTATTCAATTAACCAATATTTAACATCCCTAGTGGGTGGGGCTATGCCTGGCAGTTTGGGAGGGAGAGCCTTCCCGCACCTTATATACTGGACACCCATGTCAATAGGCAAGAAGAGCAGGCTCCTGTGGAACTGTTAGCATGAACCAAAAGAAACTTCAGAGAAAGTAGAGGTGCTAACTGGTATTCCTGAGTTCATTTTAGCTTAACTAGTAAGTCAAATAAGGCAGTTTGTTGAGTTTTATCGAATTTAGTCAGACCAGTGTCCCAGATGTAGAACTTTCCTGTTAAAGTCCTTGGATTAAGTTAATCCATGACATAAAATATGAGTGAAAAAAGGTAAGCATGAAAGAAGTGCAACCTGCATTGATTTGGCATTCAATGGATGTGCAACGCGTACAATACACATGCCAAGAGGAAGGAATGGGTAAATGTAGCATATAAAGTTCACAAGGCATTTGAAGAAAACTAGATCCCCTTTAATTTTATTGTATACTACACTGTTGGTTACTTTTCCTGCCACTTCACACCCATTCACCTTCCAGGGTAAAAAGTAAACTATGGGTAATTTTGCACACCCACTGCGTACCAAAGTGCGGCAATTTAATGCTTACATACACCATTGTTTAAGACAACACTGAATTAGACCTGCTGACTCAAATTCACCCCTAGCGTAACACCGCAGACACCCTAAGGGCCAGTTTTTCAGACTAATATTAATAAGGAGAAATTTGAATAAAATCAAAGAAAACATTTCTTCTTTTCATATTGGTGTCTTCTATGGCTGGGGCGCTTGCTACCAAGAATGCTTGTAATACTCTAATGGTCTGAAATTAAATCCATGCTCAGTGTACACCACTTTCACAACACCACCAACAAAAAAAATGCTTGTTTTAACTATATTTCTGTGTCTCTGTTGTACACAAAATTTAGGGCCTGAGTTTGAAATTCATGAGAGTCAATGAGAGTCTTTCAGTTTACTTCCTTGGGTTTTGATCAGGCATCTTGTAACAGTTAAAGTCCTCCCCAAAAAAGCCTCCCTGTACATTTCTGCCAAGACTGAGCTCCACCACAAGCTGCAGGAATCACTGGGTGGAAGTCGGTTGTCATACAGGTTATTAACGCTAATTATCAAAATGGTCACTCCTGTCTTTACAGTCTGTGAATGAATCTGTGCAAATCCCCCCCCCCCCAAATCCATGTCTTCTGAGCAATGCTTACTATTCTTTTGAAAGTTTTAAAAATGTTTACAGCTCCTTTTTTCTTTTGATCACTGTTTCTGTTTGAATAGTTGCTGAGCTGATCTCTTTGGGAGACAAATCTTTTATACCTCCTGCCCAGTATAAGTGATCTCTGAGGAGCGCTTCAAAGTTCTTTACAGAACATTTAAAAAAACTATCTTCAATTTTAAAAATTACAAAACATTTTACTTATTTGCATATCTTTGAGTTAGTTTTCCAATCAACAGCATGGGAACAATATCTACCACTTAGTATTAAATTAACTGTGTGAGAATAATTTCTAATTACAGCTGATTGAAGGATTTTAATGGGTTTGGATGAGTCTCATTGTAGATAATGTTAGATATCAAGACATCCCGTGACCACAGAAAAATGGGTTCTTGACTTAGGAAAGCTTTCACTTTTTTATGTGTTCTTGATTAGAGATGTTCAAAGGACTCATTTACATACTCTAATCAATTTAAACCCAATGTTTACAAACACAAAAGGGTAGGAAACTCACCATACTTCATATCTATTTATTCATCTGTCTACTCCATCTTTGTTTCTTCTCCATATCTTTTCATATGCCTCCTGAAAAGTCTTTACTGACTAAATCCCTTCAAGACCATTTTGAAATGACAGTCTGAATTACCTTCCCTTCAGCTGCTTGCTTTTTTACTTGCTTTTGCCAGGAATTATTTTATCAAAGCCGCCCTCTGAACAAATGCCACTTTCCCTGCCTTTCTCCATTATTGTGTGTGAAACCATGATAATATTCAGTAGCCATATCCCTAGCCATTGGAATATCCTCTTTGTCTCTTATTAATAGATCAGCAGCTATGTCTTTGGTTACACTAGGACACTTGAAAAGGATATGAATTTAAAATTGACAACACATATTATATATAACTAGACTATTTAAAATTGTTACAGATGCCGGAGTGTTTGGCCTTAGGGGGACAAGAATCCATTTTAATAGATTGGGTTTTTTTTTCTTTTTTATGATAGATTTCAGGTTTCCAGTTGCATGTCTTGCTTATTTATAAAGAATATGGCTTTATATTATATGCCGATAACTTTTCAACATATTTTGATATAGCTCATTGGCCATCTGTAGTTGTTAGAGAATTTATCATCACTTAATAAGGCTCAGAAGTGGCATGATTACTAATATTGAACCACTGAAATTCTAGAATGTAGGATATTTTAATAAAAGACAACGAGCCACATTCTTTATGACAGGACTGCTCCTTCTATGGCCCCTGGGCTGTGCACACACCACCAGAGCATTTCATAAGGCTCACATCCTGTTTTAGCACAATATGCTATCAATTCATTTATGAGCATTTTGTTGTCATGTTTATATCATTTTAGTTCACACAAGTGTGTAGATAAACAACACTCTATACAGAAACAACCTATCTAAATACAGACTAAACAAGCTGAACTTAAACTATAAATCAAATTGTATTAAAATGTTGTCAGATCTGTATAGCCCACACAAGGTTGTGCATACGTTCATGTGGCCATTCTGTGTAATAAGGTTGGGTGCTACTGCTTTATTATATTATATTATATTTTCTTATAGGTCAGTTATTAAGCCATGGAACACTGCTTAATATTGCAAGTTTATCTTAACCATATTAGAGTATCATGGCTAAGCAAAGTTGCTTTTATGCAGGACCATCTTGGCATGTTAGATCTTGAAAAAGCTAACAAATTATAGTACGATCTGACAGAGATCTTTGCTTGCTTCAGTATTATACACATTTGTACATGTCATCTAGGTGAGTTTGGAACAGATGTTATTTGCTAAAGTCATTAATCTGCCATAAATTTACCATAAACAATTTAGATTGAACTAGTAATCTGAGTGGTTCTCAGGTGTGCATTATTACAATAATAATGCACTGGTCAGAACTTGTTAGATATGTTACCCTCAAACAAATTATTTCCTCTGCAGTTCAGACCAGATTTTCAGAATTGTGTATGTACATTTATGTGCAAAACCATGTGTATATTCACATAGCTAGCTAGCAAATACAATTCCTATGACAATGGGGGAAATAATAATTTCTTGCTCTCTGGTTAATTTGACTAGGCATTTGCTCTTATAACTACTTCAGAGGTGTGAACAATTGTAGTAAATGTTTCCACAAGATAGTCATGCATATGCACATTGGCACGTGCAATGTACTCAAAAGTGTGGTACTTTTAGTTATTATTATTTGTTTTTAGTTATACTCAGTTCTCTATTACCCAAATAATGAAGACCTTCCTTAGTCAAAATTTCCATAATAGGTCCAATATGGCATTTGCAATTGTACATATCCAGTTTCCTTGTGTGGTGGCATTAATAGTGTTATAAAAAAGATGTGCAATTACACATGGCATAAGATTTCATTTATTTCAAAAATCAAGCCCTTAATATATTGCACAAAAGTACTGCCTTCCCAAAGTAAGTCTTCCAAAAATGATTTTACTGCTTAGCAGTAGACATGTCTCTCAAAGTTGATTTGTGGGTAGCATTATGGTTACTCTTCAGTTACTGGTTACTCAGATTGGCAGGAATTTCACTCCTTTTTTCCCCTCTGTGTTTGCTAGTAGCCACATTTCACAAGAAAATCCTCAGTATCTATATTTTTTGCCTTTCTTTGGAAAGCCGAACTGACCAGGACTTTCACATCATCATACTTGTATCATGAGGTCTGCCACTGAAGCTAAAATAGATATAACACTCTACCAAGTGGAAAATGTATGCATGAAGCCACTTGAGATAAATGATTTACAACAGTCAATAAATTCAGTAAGCTTGTGGGAATGGCAACAGCTCTTTGGCTATACATGATGGAGTCCCGATTAATTTCAAAATAAGTCAGTTTTCCCCAAACTGAGGCCGATTTAAGTTATTACAGACTTCTGAGTTTATTTGCATAAGAGATTGAGAGCAGAAACAAGTATGCCACTGTTCACAAGGGACACATAACAGACTAGGTCTAAAATCAAATTGAAGGCCATTGTTTCAGGAGTATTTTGATAGCAAATTACATCTCTAACCTCCTACCTCTTTCTGAGAAAAGTTAGAAACCGCTTCAGTGAAAGATAACTTTGTTCTCCTGCCTTGTGAGCCAGACCAAAAAATGCACAAGTGCATGGGAGAGTAATAGACACATTTGAAATAGCAATGGAAAAACAGACGCAATATGAATGAAGAAGCTTTAGAAAATGCAGTGAGGTGCATTAGTCCTATCTAACATACTGGGACACATTGTTATGATCATTAGGTACCTAATTTCTACTGTTTGTCAACAGGATTAGTCATGTTGAATTCTTTCTGAGATATTTGGTGGGTTGCTCATAGGCTATCATAGAGCACACTTTTGTCTTACGGGTTGTGGTGGAATATGATTCTATCATCATGTCCTAGAGTTCTTTGCATTTTGTCTCTAGTCAGGTAGGAGATTTAGTTAGATTTCTTTTTTATTCATGAATTTTTAATCCTGTAGGATCTCTTTATAAAAATAGTTTCGTTACAAAATATAATACACAATAGGTGTGTCTTTATGAATAAAGACAGGATTGACAGAAGTGCAGCAAGGGTATTGATCTTTTATCAAACAGGCACAAATGATCAGTATTTTAAATCTTTTTGATAATTAAGAAAATAGAAGAACAGTATTTTTCACTGTGACCTTAGATGTTCCCGTGTCAGCAAACATGGTTTGTGGAGCCAGCTAAGGAAAATTCCCCTGGGGCAGGCATTGTATTAGGTAGCCCTATGCTGCCCAATGAGGGTTGCCAACAAGCCCAAAAGGGAGGCATTGCAGTGATCCATAGACTAGCCCAAGGAGGTTATCATAATTCGTGCTGTGTAAGTTATGCATGGGGCTATAATGGCTTCTAGAGCTGAATAGAATTGGATGAGCACTAATGTTGCTTAAAGCCATCTTAAAAGCCTCTCCACTTGGGTTTTGAGGTTTGTGCTGTTCCAGTGAGAGAAGCAACACAGACTGTCAGCCACTGTTTTCAAATGTGTCCTATAATATTTACTGCAAATACAGAACGCTGGAGAAAGGCTGACCTACAAACTTTGGACATGTGTCTCAATTTCTTCACAGTTTAAGATTAAGCCCAGTGTTTTGGTTCAGGTACATCATTATGGCAGACACTTCATAACTCTTAACTTGCACCAGATCCAGAAGCCAGGGGCGGATATAGGGCAGGGCGAGCGGGGCGGCCGCCCCGGGCCCCGCGCGTGCACCATGACAAAGGGGGGCCCCGCAAAATTGTGCTGCCCTGGGCCCTGCAAAATGGTCATCTGCCCCTGCCAGAAGCCCTTAGTTTTTACCACATTCCTCCCATTGTCTCCTCCAATGGAGTTTTACCTGAGTATGGACCAAGTAAATTATTCAGGATTTGGCCCATAGCAACACATTGGGCAAGATTTTAAAAAATTCAGCTGCAGGTGCTAATCTGATCGTATGAGATGCAACACTGAAGCTTTTTTTTCCAGGCTCAAAATGCACATGCAGATTGTTCTGGCACAGTTTGCATGAACAACATAGTGAAACTGGTTCTTTGGAAAACCATAGACTTCAAGCAGTGCTTGTTATCTTCATTTGACTTAACACATTGTTCTGCATAATGATCCTAGTGATTACTAGGCCAGTGAAGGTTACAAAATCTCTGTGGTTAACTGATGCTCACATATAAAGGAATAGCACTTTGTCACAATTTGCTTTTTTTACATTTTGGTAAGAATTTTTTTAAGTAGGAAGGTTAATTTATACATGACACTATGCCTTTCACTATGTATATAGTACAAATAGAATCCTTCCTTTAATTTAGCTTTTCAGACCCATAGGGTGAGTAGCGTTTATCTGATAATGCTAAAGGGTAGAAGCCAGGTACATTGGGCTAGATTCTCTGCTGATGTAAATAGGTTCAGCTCTATTGGCTTCCTCAGTTTAAACCAGCCAAGGTCTGGTCTGTCTTATTTATCTAGAATGACGTGTAAGAGAAATGTATAGATTAAAAGTTGTGTACAGAAGCACAATACTTTCTGGCTACCAATCAGCGGAGCAAAGAGTTCTATAAGACGAAGTCTAAGACAAAGAGATCTTATAGGTTTTACTTCTCTGAAGATGGCATGCATCCTATAGACCAGAAAACTTGAGATAAAGTTTACACTTTGGGGGACATGAGGCATATAGATCCCACTGGAATTCAATGAGATTTCAGTACATCAGTGTCTCAAAATGTTTGAAAATTTTTTATTTGTTCAATATTTGTTCAGATGCCTAAAGAAAATAACTTAATTTTTGCAATATATGTAAACAGTGATACTATTCAAGATAATAACTGGAAATAAAAACTAACTGGCATTTCTCAAGTCTCATTAAATAAAATAAATATATATGTACTATATGGCATCAGTTCTGTGTACAATATATTTAATATTTGCTTTATTATTTAGATGATATTTTTACACTAACCATAATGCACCTGATTAGTGGCATATTATTTACTAACCTAATGGTCAAGAGTACAGAGCAGAGTGTCTCATTTAGTCTTGAAGCAACTACTTTCATTTGAGCAAGCATGTATTCAGGACAAATGGAGGTTTCATCTTGATTGCTAAGGAAGGTTAGTTTATGCAACACATCCACAGAGGTAACTGTTGCAGTTGGGCACCGCTGATAGTTTCTTCTGTCTCAAACTGAGTTTTTTTCCTCTGTTCCCTTTACCTCTGTATAGAATAGTGGATATCTACTGAAGAAGTCAGCACAAGGCTATTTCTGTGATTAAACAACCTGTTTTATGACAATTTATAAAAATTGGTGAGGTCTGTTTATAAATACAGTGGAACTGGTAAAGCAAGTGTGCAGTTTTTAAAAACAGTCATATTTATCTTACTGTGCCAATAAAATAGCATACTATTTAGTTTGAAATCAATGTATTTTTACTATGATAGATTGTTTGTCTGACCTATGGCTAATATAATACACTACCACATTTGTCAATTAAGGATTTTGAAAAGCTCTTTCTTTTTGCAGAGCCATTGAATGGATTATTGGATCTATTTGATCATGAGGTACATCCACACGAAATAGACGAACCCCCCATAGATGCAGACTCACCACAGGCTGAACCTTGTACCTCAGTCCCTGATCAGGAGTCTTCTGAGTACCTAATAATGGAACCTTTATTTCCCATTTTTGAGCTGGAAGAGGAAGAAGAAGATGATGAGGATTGTGAAAATTCTACCGATGTTACAACTCCTCCAGCATTGCAGTTCATCAATGGAAAGCAACAGGTGACCAGTGCACCCAAAGACACAAAAGCTGAAGAAGCAAGAAGTGACCAAATTGAAAGTGTTACTCATTCAAAAAATGTCACATTTTCACACATCAATGAAACTAACACCCTGATACCTGAAACTGAGGCCTCTGGTACAATACAGCCAGGTGTATCTAGAGAAATAATAGGGGCATTTGAAATTACGCAACAACCTACAGTAGATGTTGCAATGTTGGAGCCTGTTTTAAGTAGTGATTTGGAAGTTGCCACTACAGATATATCTGAGGTAACATCTATATATGGGCAACCTTCATTAGAACCTTCAGAGACCTTAAAACATCATGGAACTGAATTTCATCAAAGCTCAACTGAAGACTCCAAAATATTGCCTTTGATTACTATGGAATCTTCTGGAGATGCTGCCATTGTCTCTGAGTTCCCAGGTACTGTCGTCTCAGAAACTATGAAAATGACAATCAAAGAACATGCTATAAAAAGTTCAGCAGCAACTTCTGCTCCAAGTCCTGAGTTTGATACTGCTACTGCAGAAATAGGCATAAAAGACCATATGCCAGAAAAGAAAATCTCTGTTCTAAGAGATGATTATAAATCAACTGTTAGGCCTGATAGACTTTCCCCATTGAAAACCTTTGTAGAAACAACAACAAGAAGTCATATACTGAAGTCTGTAGTAAGTCCTACTTCATTTATAATGCCAGAAGGCTCTGGAGATGTAGCAGAGGAGGATGTTGCTAAAACTTCAGCTATGGTGACAGAGACTGTAGTTCCTGAAAAGATTTCAGTACAAGAAACTTTCTTAGGATCTGGCAAACTTCTGACAACAGAAATTACTGCCACTGTTTCAGGACCCTCCATTTCTTTGCATAAAGAAACTAGCACTACATCTTTTGCTTTTGACCAAAGTTCTGAAAAAACTGCTGTCACCGCATCTGTTACTGGGTTAGTTACTGAAAAAGGAGTTAGCAGTGCTCCTGAAACAGAAACGAAAATGAAAGAAGATGAAAAAGCAGCACAGAGCACTGTTCCTTTAACTAAGGAACGTTCATCTACTGTTGAGATAGGAAAGTCAGTATTCAGTGATGCACAGGAAAGTTCTGGTAACCATATTGAAACTGTAGGTCAGGAATTTACTACTCTCAGCAAAATAATACTAATGACAGATGCCACATGGCCTGAAAGCAAAGCGATTACTGCTGCTCCTTTTTCCACGGGGAAAAGCCTTTTTATAGATGAGGGATCTGGGGAAGAACTAACACACATTAGGAAAACCATTAGAGACATAATTTCAGGGGGTGTCGCAACAAGTGTGGTAAGTACTAATCCCCCATTTATTGAGCCAGGCTCTGGAGAAATTGACTCACCTGCCATTACTGAAGTTCTTTTGGGGTCTGTGACTGGGAACATTGAAACACAAACAAAAAAGCAGGAAAGAGAGGGCTACAGCACAGATGCTTCATTTGTGGAATATACAGCAACTGTTGAAACAACTAAGTCAGGGTTAAGTACTGAATCAGATGACTCAGCTAAGGAAACTGGAACTGGAAGGCAGGAATCCAAAGACTCTCTTAGTGCAGGTAAACCAGGGGAACAAAAACATGAAACAGAAGCACATTATATGATTACAACTCTTCCTTCTCAAGAACAATCTTTTCCTCAATCTAGAAAAGAGATGGCAACTCATGTTGCAACAGAAAAACAAACTAAATACTTAGAAAGGCCTTGGGCCACATCTTCTGTGGTGACTGTAGATGAAATCACTTCTCCTGATATCATTGTGACACATGCTATCAGCAGCATAAAGGCTGTAACTGAATCTACAGAAAGTGAAAGTGGAAAAGGCAGCTCTCCAATCATCTCAGCAGAGACAATTATTCTTATGGAGGTAGGTTCTGGAGAAGAATCAAGTGATGAGAGTGGAACCATAGTACCAGTGGCACATAGTTCCACCAAAAAAGTACTTGGTACTACTTTCCCATTAATTGATCAGGGTTCTGGAGAAGTGGATTCTATCATTGAGTCTTTCACAGAAACTACAGCTTCACCAAATTTAGCAACTGGAAGACCAGAAACACAAACAACAGAAGATGAAAGAGAAATTATCAGTGCACCCTCTGTAGATGGTTCCTTTGCTGTTGAGTCTTCAAATGTAGTCATGAGTACCAAAAGTGAAGTCACCACAGTTAGAACAGGAACTCCAAAAAAAGTCATTCCTGAGGTAAAAGCGGAAGAGCAAATTCCTACAGAATTAGTAACTAGAACTTTTGGTATAAATCTTCCTTTGGAAGAAGATACGCATTCTGAGCAAACGATGTCTACAGAAACTTCACGAAAAGCAGTAGATCCTTCTGGAATAACAACAAAAGATCCTATCATTAAAAGTACAGCATCTACCTTAGAAAAAATTGAAATTTCAGTTGTTTCCACAGTTAGTCCATTTTCAGAAGAAAAGAAACTGGAGATAATTCCTGGCACTGAATATGTTGAAAAAATGCTTTCATTTAATGATACTACCCTAGTAACTGAGTCCATAAAACTTGAAAGCAAAGATATAAACTCTACCACTACACTTACAAAGAAAGAAAAAGACGTGGTACATAATATTTTCCCTACAGAAGACATTCATAGGCCATTTTTGACCCCAAAGGGTGACAAGCCAACCGATAAAGAGATCAGTAGTGACTCATTGTTTTCAGGACAAGGATCAGGAGATGAATTTATTAGTGTTCCATCAATGGTGCCACTGACTGTTGTGACGATAAAAGAAATCTTTACTTTAAGTCCTGAAACCTTTCATCCTGAAAACGTGGGACCAAAACTTGCCTATGACACAGAATTTGAAAGTGGTCAGACTGAATCAAACAAGAATTCTAATGAAGAATTCAGACTATTCAGTTCTGTAACGGAGGCAGTTTCAGACACAACAGAAAAAATGTTCACTATGACTTCTGCTTCAGCTGAAGAGAGTTCCAGGGACTTCAGTATTAAAGAATCTACCACAAAAGAGACATTCCATTCTTTTTTCATCACTGAAGACTCTCACAAACAAGAATTTTTTCATTGGGTAGAAGAAAATGAAACATATGGAGCACCAGCTACTACTGATCAAGTTGTTACTCAAGAGGAAACTTCCCAATTGATGACTAATGGAAATATAACTGCTGCCTCTGTGTTCTTTAAAGAATCTCCTCGTCTTGAAACAGAGAAAGCACTTTCAACATCAACAATAAAAATGCCTCCCATACCACTGTATGAAAGTTCTGGAGAAGGATCTGGCTGGGTAGGCACCCATTTGCGAAAGCTTGAAACAACAGTTGCTCCTCATGCTCAGACAGAAAACTATTCTGAAGCACTGAACACAGAGATAGCATTTAATGGATCACAAACTGTTTCAGTGGTGTTTTCCACCCAAACAGAAGAAAAAGAGATTGTACCAAGCCCAACTAGTGTCCAACCAAAGACATTTACAGGTGAGAGTTTAATAAATGATACAAGGATTTTTAATGAGATCACAGTAATTGAAGTACAACTAGGAATCACATCAGATGAAACAACAATCATAGATATGGATCATTCTAAATCAATGCATGAAGATATACTAACTGTGCAGACAACTCCAGATACAGAGACTCATTCAACATATGGCAATAATGACAGCATGGAAGTTGAAGTGAAGGAGTATGATTTAACATCTAATCTTTCTATTGCTGAAGAGAAATCATATGGATCTGGTGATAATCTTTCCATGACTATTTCCAGTAAATCAATAAATACTGAATCAGTAACAGCTGAAAATAGACCCAGACCAGATGACAAAGATTTTGGTTCAGGGGGTGTCACGCTGTTCACAACAGACACTCCCATCATTGATGAACTCCCTGAACTGGATATTTTGCTTCCAACAATATCATCAGTGGCCAGTCCTCGTGTGCCCCCCCGAGTCAGTGAAGAGGCCAAAGAATCTCCATTTGAAACTAAACATGTAACATCAAAAAATAAAACACAAGACCACCCTGAATCAAGTACTTTGTCTGATAACCAAGCAATAGCAGATCAAAGTGAAATAATCTCTACCTCGGGATATTCAGGAATGGGACAAGAAGAACCTGATGAGGAGAAGAGTTTGTTTCCTTCTTTTAGACCAGACTTACCTACTGAGACAGAACAGGTTTTGCCAACAAACATGTCTGATGTAAGTCATGTTACCCCACGACTTCTATTCCAAAACTTAACAGAGTCACCTAATATAAGTGAAGTAAAAAATCACGCAGTTTACACAGAAACAAAAATCACATCAGTAGAATCCGAAGAAACAGATTTAGAAAAATTTCTTCCTGTAACTCATATGCCCAAATCTCCTGTAACTGTCCACCTGGTTAACGAAGTATCAGCATACCCTGAAGAAATCATTCCAAGTACTTTGCCATCAACTGATTCAGACAGGTCCAATCAAACATCAGAACAAACTTTCAAAGAAGTTAGTGCTGATGTTGCAGCAACTTACAAACCACTCACCAAAGTGCTGTCCATTAAAACTGAGTCTCCACTAGACTTTTCTCCTGAACCTGAATCAGAAAGCACAGCTGTTGAAAGTACCCCTGATTTTAGTGGACAGATAACAGACAGAACAAAGGAAGAATCTTCCATAATAGAATTGATTGCTGAGGAACCAACAACCATTTCTGAAGATTCTCTATCAAAATATGTCATACCAACAGTGTTTATACATTCTGGAGGAACAATAGACACAGAGATTCCAGAAGTGAGCCCATCTGAAGATGAAACTTCAGCAGAGAAAGTGAAAGATCCCAATGAAGTAGAGGAAAGCAGCAATGGGGGAGCTTTGCCAAGCCTATACACCACACCAGCTTCAGTTCCATATGAAAGTGTAGCAGCTGGAGTACTCAAGTCTGGCCAGGCAACTGTTGCAATGTTACCTTCATCTTCAACATCTCTGGATATAAGCCTGGAAACACAAACATCTGTGGTAATACAGGAGGAGGCCACAACAATTTCATCTGATGTTGCAACAAAAATTACAGCCCCTGTAAACATTCCTGACTATAATAAACAGATAACCATAAACCCAGAAGACCTAAACAGAATTGAACTTGTAACTTCATCATTTTTCCTTCTGGAAGTTACTAATGGATCAGATTTCCTGATCGGCAATAGTGAAGGTTCAGTTGAAGGCACAGCAGTCCATATACCTGGTAAGATACAAATTTGATAAATATCTTAAGCTTGTTTTGTTACCTGGAAACATGTAATTTTTTTCTTTATGTTTTCTTGAAGACTTTATTTTATACTAAAATGCTAGGTTTTAACAAACGTGTGCTTATCTATGAAATATGATAATCAAACAATTTGGAAGACAATGAAGATAATGCGTTTAAAAGCATCACACAATGCTGAAGTTAATACAACGGTGAAACCTACCCTGTACAAGTTCAAAGAAAACTAGGAGGCTAATCCAAAGCTCACTAAATCATAAGGGACATTCTGTTTGCATGAATGGGTTTAGGTTCAGATCAGAGGTGATGAGAGACCATTATACAAGAAAAGGAACATTGATCCTAACTCAGGATCCAGTTGTGGTTATTTTCTTTTCAAGTTCCTATTGGATATGTAGATATATTTAACTTATCTGCTGAATGTTGTAGCATTTACATGACAATTGCACTGTACAATTATTTTACTAATTTAGTGGCTTTCATGGAATATTCCAATTGACTTGGAAAACACATTGAGGGAACGTCTTCACAGCAGTATTATTTTGGAATAATGCCAGTTATTCCGAAATAACATAGTGAGCGTCTACAGCAAGCCCAATATTTTGAAATAAATTTGAAAAAACAGGATTCTTACTCCAACTCCTGTAAACCTCACTGTATGAGGAGTAAGGGAAGTCGGGGGAAGAGTGCTCTATTTCGAAATAAGTACTGTATAGATGTGCCCAAAGTCGAAATAAGCTATTTCGACTTACGCTAGGCAATTGACAAAGCTCAAGTTGTGTAGCTTATTTCGAGTTTAGCTCTGCTGTGTAGACATGCCCTAAATGAACACTTCAAGTAATTGCATTCACTAATTGCAGACAAGCTTATCCATAATACAAATTTTTAAAAAATATACAAGATTAACCTCAAGACTGGCTGAAGTCTGAGTTTTTAAAAACCTCGGTTATTGAATAAAGGTCAAATTTTCAGCAATCTGAGACTATGTCTACACTGCAGTGCTATTTTGGGATAACTTCAGTATCCCAAAATGGCTATTCTGCATCTTTTGAGTTCACCCATTATTTAAAAAATATAATGGGCTTGCTATTCTGACGTCCCTGTAAACCTCATTTAATGGGGAGTAAGGGACATTTTGGAATAGTGATTTATTTCAAAATAAGTGCTATGTGGACAGCACCAAATTTCGAAATAAGCTATGCAATTTGCATCGCTCAAATTACATAGCTTATTTCAAGCTACAGTTTCAGTGTAGATGCACCCTGACTGGTTTGATGGAGCTTCCATCAAATATAAATGTAAATAAAAAATCCTTGGCTTGGACAGGGTTTGAGATAATGAAAGATACACAGATAAAATTATTTCTGTATACAATATCTACTATTCATCAGGTGTCTGTATGTAGCTGGCAAGCTGAGGGTAAGAAATGGACTAATATTTTAAAATTGCTCAAATATCCTTGTTTTTCATCATTTTCTAAACAGTTTGGGTAACTAATTGAATCAATGGAAAGACTTTGGATTGTGTCCTATATACCATAAAGGATAAGCAAACTAATTAGGAAAATGTAAATGTTCCATGTCTTTGAATTAGATTATTTTTTGCTTCATATTCCTCTTCTGCATTCTCAGACTCCCAATAGCCATTACTTTCTTCTTGCAGGCCAGAAGTACTGTATGCATTGATTTACTGAATGCTTAAGAGTGCAAAAAATACAGGTGTAGAGTGGCTACCTTTTGTATGAATATGTTATGTATCAGTGATTGTTTTTAGTTGCTTATATCATGCACATATGTTTAACTTTGAACCAAGTTCAAATAAAGATCAGTAGACCTCTACAACAAGAAAAAAAATGTAAATGATGACTTCAGTATATGTTGGCGATTTCATGGCAGGTAAGTTTTTTTTAATCTAAATATTTTGGTTTGGTTTCAAATATAGCTAGTAAATTTGTTTTCGGAAAGTATGTTTTAAAGGAAGACAACTGGAGCATGATTTAGGGAAAGCATATTAATTAGCAAAAGACCCTTGCAAAGAAATAAGAGTGTCTGGGCAGTAGGTGGCTAAGTATGACAATCCAAAATGACAGCAGCGTGTGAGTTTGCTAAAAGATGCATGTTCTGGGTACCCAATCATTCCATATAAACTAACCCTGTTCAAAAGAATGCATTTTCCATCCATTGTACACACATTTAACTGTTTTGGCTATAATTAATTGCCATGTCACACCAACTAAAGCCTCAACTGAATTTTTCAGTTGCCAGAAACAGTATAAAATGTCATTCTAAAACCATAAAACATCTCTGAAAATGAGTATTGTTCTCTGTCGTGAATATAGTGTTATCAGTAAGGCTGAAAATTATGGTGATTGAAAATGACTACTCCAGGTAGTACAGAACTTTTTTTAATGGTTTAATCTTAAATTGCTGTAAAGTATCAAAGCAGAAATAAGGAACTACCCTTCTCCCTTAAAAGAATCAACAATTGAGTATTTTAGATAATGTAGCAATTTTTCTTTCTTTAATTCATATAACAGGCCAAGATCCCTGCAAAAGTAATCCCTGCCTCCATAGGGGCACCTGTTATCCACGTGGCTCTTACTTTGTCTGCACATGTATGCCAGGTTTCAGTGGCGAGCAGTGTGAACTGGGTAAGATGATGCCAGCCTGAAAGCTTTTCTTGTACTGGATTGTCTGCGGATTGACTAGAATAACAATCTTTCGTATCTTAAGATTTGGGAAAGGAATTATATATTACTACGCAACAGATGCTGAGGCTTTGAAGGATTCTGTAAGTTGGACCTGGGCCAGACAGAGAGAGGCGAAGAAAGAAACACCTGCTCCTTTTTCCTGCCACCCGCGCCTGGCCCCAACAAACACACACATTTAACTAGCAAGCAAGAAAAAAACATGGTGAAAGTAACAGTCTCTCAGGATTTAAACGCACACTTTCAAACTGTACGATATTTATGTGTGATCTTTTAGACAGTGCGGTTGTTTAACCTAGGATGGTTTTAAGTGCTTGTGAAACTGTTACTTAAGCACTGTTGTCAAACTAAAATATCCTTTTTATATTTTGATACTCAGTGTCTATCAGTAAGTCATCTTTGGACAAGATATTTGCATGAAATCTAGGTGAAAGTTTAGCCGGTAGATATGCCAGAGTAAATTTCCTTAAGAGATTAGTTGTAGGTTCAGTTTTCATATTCAAACCTATTTGTCTCTCAAACTCGCAAGTCTTCAATCTTCTATGTGGTCAGGAGACACCACTGTACAGAGAGAATTTGGAGATGTATGGGTGTTTTAATATCAGATGCTAATATTTATTAGGACAGAGGAACCTTTTGTTTGCCTCAGGGTAAGTCCAGTGAAAATCTCATCTATCTATAAAGATTATTATCAATGAAGACACCTAATAATAAACAGCAAAAAGCCTTTAAAAAGCTTTGCCCCAATCATGCAGGAAGTGTGACATGAAAGGAATAGATAGACAGTACAATAAAATGCTAATGCCTGCAGTTTTGCAGTCAGAAACTAGAAGCACTGTTTACATTGTGAGATAAGAATTGTATATCATGGTCACAGTCTAGAGAAGTTGTACTCATCATGGAGATAATTAACCAGCTGAAGAAATCAGCTACATCCACTACGGTGCATCTTCTTTCACAGTGACAAATAGGAAATGCAGATAGAGATTAGTGAAATTAACCCAGGAGTCATACAGCTGGATTCAAAAACATGTAAATGTGGAATTGTTGTTCAATAGCTACCACTTTTCTGAGGTTATTTGTTTGTGGAAGTCATAATTCTCATATGAAAAAAGCAGTAATGTAGTCTCTTTTGCAATGCTTTATCATTCATGAGTGGAATTGTTTTTAGAACCAATTCTGAATAAGGGTAAAAGGTGTTTCCCTATAAGAAGGTGAATACATGTTCATTACTCTTTTACATTTTGATATAGATGTTGATGAATGCCAGTCCAATCCTTGCAGGAATGGAGCCACATGTATTGATGGTCTCAATACATTTACTTGTCTTTGTCTGCCAAGCTACGTAGGTGCTCTTTGCGAAAAAGGTAAGACATTAACAAAAATTTTTTTTGCAATTTGTGACTAGGCAGGGACCACTATGTAATCATCAAGTAAGCAAAACTCCCATTAGCTTTAGTGGGAATTTTATATGAGCAAAGACATCAGGAATAGGACTTTCTTATGGGTGTGGGTGTTTTTACTAAGCTCTCCCTTGTGTTTCTTGGTCTCCATTCTCTTTCACGTTTGCTTTTGATTATTGTTATATCCAATCAGAAAAGGTAACTTCAGTCTTTGTTTATAGTTCTGCTAATGTGAATGTTGTATGACCATTTGTGGGAATCCGTTTTTAGCCTCCTCAGGGCACGCTATGCTTATTACTCTGGAACTCCAGCTGTCTAAATGAAACTGCAATGTGCTGATCTTCTGCAGTTTGATTGCTCCTACCATGGTACCCAAAATCTGTTCTACTTAGATATCCTAAGGGCTGTATTGCCCCATTGGTGATGCTACAGAATTGTCCCTCAATTAGAGGAGCAAAATGCCTCCTAGAACTCCCCAGTATATAGGGAAAGGCACAAGTTGCTCTGCTGCTTTAAAGGGTGCCGTATACCACCACCATCTACACCGTTGGTCCTGGCTCTGCTAACCATTTCCTGTCTAACCTCCTTTGGAGTAATTAAGACAATATTCTTTGTTCAAGAGGCAGCATAGAAGAAATTTGTGGAGTTTGTAGGAGAAATGAACAAATAGGTGGATCAGAAGGGGCTGCAAGGAGAAATGGCCCAATAGGACAGAACAATAGTGTGAAAATCTTTAAAGCTAAGGGCACTCATGTCAGGCAGTGGCCCTGGTAGCTGGTCCATTCCAGGTTTCTTTTAGGGATTCTGGAGCTTCTTATATCCAGTTGAACACATCGACTCTGCAGGTTGTATATGACTCTTTCAACAATGTCAAGTGTTTGTTTACTATAAATTCACTTCACTCATGATCAAATTTTAGAACAAAACCAGCATGAGAAAGGCAGCAAATACACAGCAGGACAAAAATGAACTATAAATTGACCCAAAGAGTATAACAATGGAGACTGCAAGCACTGAAGGAAAATTTTTTATTAGAAGTAAGAAATGTTAAGTTCTATTCTCATAGGGTACGTCTACACTTGCTCCCTAGTTCGAACTAGGGATGCAAATGTAGGTGACTGAAATCGCTAATGAAGCGGGGATTTAAATATCCTGCGCTTCATTAGCATAATCTCGCCCACGCGCTATTCCGCTCACCAGCTGATTCGAACCAGGCAGTGCGCTCTGGGACACGTTAGTTCGAATCAAACCCCTTGTTTCAAACTAACATTACTCCTCATTTTTTGAGGAGTAATGTTAGTTCGAACCAAGGGGTTTGATTCGAACTACTGCGTCCCGGAGTGCACTGCCTGGTTCGAATCAGCTGGCGAGAGGAATAGCACGTGGATGATATTATGCTAATGAAGCGCAGGATATTTAAATCCCCGCTTCATTAGCGATTTCAGTCGCCTACATTTGCATCCCTAGTTCGAACTAGGGAGCAAGTGTAGATGTACCCATAGAGACGAAATAAACAATATATGTACAAAATGAGGGGAACATATCCAAATAGCCGCTCTCGCCATATTAAAGTAAGTGTATTTTAATCTTCAGCTCTGACCTAATGTCACTTTATCATGTAACTAAGCATTTGAGTTGCTGCAGTGTAAGGTGACATTCTGATTGGCAGGATAACAAGCCTATGACAGTGCATATGTTTTACAATGTGGTCCACAATTTAGAACATGGACAGCTGGAAACCAAGATGCCATCACCAATTGAATCATCTGCCTATAACCTTGATATCTGCACTCCGAGCTTCTCCAGGTTGACTTACTTTGTGGTCATTTCGAAAAAGGGTGCCAGGTGAAGATGACAACGGAGCTGTAAGAAGATCTCCTGGTGAATTCAGGAGAAACAAGCCACATGCCACTACTTTTCCATGTTCCAGTGCCTTATTGCACAGGAAATCCCTTTGATTTCAGTCGGACTATTCACACAGTAAGATACCTCCTTGATGTATGTAAGAACAGCAAAATCTGGCCCATTGTTAAAATTAGTGGAGACATTTCCAAGAGAAAAAGAAATGGTGCTTAAAGGTGTGTTTTTTTTCCCCAGGCTAACAGAAATACTTTTCTTCCTCTTTTTTCTGCCACTGACTGGTTTCGCTCACAGAGTAATCAAGTAGACCTCTACATGTAGCTGCATAAATGTTGGCAGTTTCAGGCTTACTTTTCATCCCAAGCCTATTGGGTGAAATACAGTTCACAAGTTTTTCCAAGTGAACCTGAAGAGATTTGTTTGGTAGAGCTGAAACCTCTAAAGAATGACAAGTTGCACTCTCATCACAATCCAACTTTTCAGTAATCTGACATAGTCCACTGTTTGAAAGACTTTCTCAATCTGTTCTCCAAAACTAGAATTTGATAGTGTTTTTATAACAGAAGGAATAAATGTTCTCTTTTTTCCCCCAGCAAATCTATAGTACTGAATGGCCTTCAGAATCATGGTAGCTTTAATTTGCATTTTATGACCAACTTGAGAATACATTTAGGTGGTTAATGGGAACATTTCCTAGTTTGCCAATGAGAAACAGACCTCTGCTCATTCAGCTTTGGAATTTAAATTTCCTCCACTTAAAGTCCTGCAGTGGTTTGGGACCTGGGGAAAGTGTTCAGTGCCAAATTTCCATTTCACCAGACAAAATAAAACTGTATTGGCAATGCAGACACAGTTGTCTGGCAAGCCGTCTTTATTTCATGGCATCAGCTCTGACTTTGCTGCATTGAAAATGCAGCCAGAATGACAGAACATCCTCAGGGCTTCAGGAAAGGTGTAGGTGAGCATGCAAACATTATGTTTCATTACTTGCATTTTATTTTTTGCTTGCAATACCTCCTCTTCTTTTCTGAGAACTTTCAAAATAAACGTAAAAAAGCATCCACAATCTCACTGTCATGGAAGCTGAGTGCCCAATTACATAGTACTTCTGAAAATCATGCTTTCACATAGGAGACAAAAGGGAGAGATCAGAAAGCAACCAGATCTGGCCATCTTATAATTCCCAAGGGCAAGGGAACTCTCTCAACTGGTGCAGTCTGTTTCTACTTCCAATTCTGGGCATGAGTCAGGTTTAGGGAGACAGTATTGCCAGAGCTCAGTACACTTCGGCTATGCTCAGCAGATACATTGTCCTTTAGAGATCTTTGCCAACTGGTGAAGGATGAGCAGCCTTCAGACTACTTCCATCTATGCCATCACCTAGGGCAGAATAAATCCATTCTGAGAACCAGTGAGCTATAACTGCCTCCCTGACAGCACCTTCCTCTGTCTCACCAAATGGAAACATAGTTCAGCAGAGAATCTGGGCCAAGAACTTCTTAAATGCTGCACGAGAAAGTTGTCGGACAAAATATAAAGCTTCTATTCTTTCAATAAACTCAAACTGCTATTCAGAGAGACAATATTGTTTCCAATTCAGATTAAACTACTAGTGCAGATAAATACACCTGCTCTCTCTTATAAGTATCCCTTTCTGTCACTTATTTTTTTACCCATAATGCCCAACTTTTCAAAATACAACTATATCTGTATATCCAAGCAGATAGTCCCTTGTTTGTAACTTTTCAATGCATAATATCCAGGAAAAGTTTGTGTAAGCAAGCTAATGTGACTGCAGACTGAGGCAGTGGCTGCAAACCATATAAGTAGGTAGTAACTCCACCGAAGTTTCGGGAGTTACACCAGTGTAAAGTTGGTGGGAAACCATTTGGTGTGTTTAGACAAATGAGCTCATGACTTGGGGTCTTTCATTTGTAACATATAAAGTGCTTTGTTATAGCGAGCTGCAGTACGATAATCTTCTTTCATAATGAGGAATACTTCTCCACAAATTAGTGGGACTGGTCGTAGGATAAGTTAATATGCAGTATATGTAAGTGTGTTATAATGTAGCCTATGATGACGATTTCTCAATATTGGGCTTTCTTTACTCAGGTTGAAAAGTACTTTACTGCACAAATAGCCCCATTTGTATCAGTGCGACTATTTGGGTAATAGGATGCTATATAACCTGGCTAAGAGAGGCTACAATTTCACCATTGGCTTCTAGAATATGGTATGGGAGTGTCTAACAGAAAACAGTGGATTTGCTATTTCTCCTCCCCCCTCTTTCCTGATCTGGATCAGTTTACCTTTTTTTTCACCTCTCTCTCTCTTTATTCTGACTGATCCACCTGCTCTGAAGGTGATGCATTTTTGTTTTAAATTTAAAGTGAAGTTTGGCTTCCATTGTGCTGAAACTCTGCAGACACTCTCATAGCTTACCCTGTTTACTGAATGCAGCTGTGCTCACGGACTGCCAAAATGGCACACATGCGTTTGTTAGTAGACATCCCTCACTAGGGTAATTCAACAAGACTTCTTCTTTTTTCTTCCAAGTCCCCCACGCAAAACAAATGTTTTCTTCATTATCAGCAACATTGCTTTTCAAAATTGAGATCCCTGTCCAAATGTTTGTGATTACTGTTTCCTCAGCTGATTCATTTTTTCTCCCAGTTGTAATACCTTGGGCAAGCAGAAAGGTGCAGAAAGGTTTATTGCAAGGACTCTCTTTGGAAACAGATAGTTTCTAGCTTACATCTTATAGCTGAGGGGATTCTTGACTATTTACTAGAGAAGTAGTTTTTCTTTGAGAGGTCTGGGCTAATGGGACTCTGACTTTCATTCATTACCTGAGTCCGGAGACACTAAGAAAGTTCACAGCTGAGCAAGACTCACTTTACATTGTAGGATCTAAGCTTCAGCCTTTGTTTTCTTAATCCTCTTATGGAATTTGTTTGAAGATACTGCAGCTACTGGCAGCAGCCTATAGCTGATGTTGCATACCTGCCCATATACAGTAAACTTCCGATAATCTGGCACCTTTAGGACCCAGGGGGTGCCGGATTATCAGATATGCCGGACTATCGGAAGGGGGGGCTATGAGGGGTCTGGGGTGGAGTGGGGGGGATGCGCCCCTCGGCGCTGTGGGACCAACCCGGCAGCAACCCAGCTGCTCTGCCCCAGGCGTCCCCAAGTCAGCTGCTGCTGACACTGACCAGTGGCTCACTCGGGGAAGCCGGGGGCAGAGCAGCTCCAATTGTCCGGCTGCCCGGAGCACTTCTGGGTTCCAGATGGTGCCGGACCATCAGGAGTGCCGGACCATTGGATGCTGGACCACTGGAGTTTTACTGTACTGTGTTTGGAGAGCTATACAGCTATAGGGGCTGTTTCAGGGAACAAAAGTGTGTGGGTGACTCCTGGCACACATTTCTGAAAACAAATCTCTAAATTATAATAAACCTTTGGGCAAGCAAGAGAACTTTGAAAACCCCATAAACAGCAGTCAGTGCTTCAGTCTTTCCAATACATTTTGGGATCAGCTTACACAAAGCTATGATTACCTTTCAGGAAACAAAGTGTGTGCATGCAATGTAAGATGGCTAAGTATTCCCACCAAAATTATTCACCCACGGACACTGACCAGATAGGAAACGTACTTCTATGGGTGAAGCTAGACTCCCATGTGCAAGAAAGGCATTTGTATTGGCACAGTCACTGAAATCCTATTGTAGGCAAAGCCTTAGTTTTCTGGGAAGAATATTCACCAATGATCTTTTGAGATTGTAAACAAATGATAATCCTACTTTTCTTCAAGGTTAATAAGGCTAAAGAGAAGGGGTTTGATACAGTGTATGTTTCTAGCACTGATAATTCAAGGCCTCATTTTAGTTACTATTTTAAATGCAGTCTCTGTGTTCAAGCCTCACTTCCCCCTCACACATGATTTAGCTGGCATCCCCAGCGAACAGCCACTGGATTGGTATGGCCCAGTTCTGCATAATCCTTGAGCTCTCTCTTTGTGTGTGTTATTTCAAATTCTGCTTGTTGTTATTTGACTTCCTTTCTCTGAGATGAGTCTCCTAACCAAGATGAGTAATGAGATTTGAAGGGTCCACCATGGAGGACAGCACACTTAGTGCTATGTGGTTAAACAAAACCTCTAGACAGCCACAGACAGATGAAACTTAAAAATCACCCAGCTCAAGGAGATTAAGTGCCAACTGTTGCATGTGCCTATATTCCTGGGATTAGAAAAAAACTCTTTGCTGTAAATTACATGCTCTCTCCATAGCTGAGATTCTTTAAAGTATGAACAGTTTTTTTCACAACTTGACTTGTCTAGTATAAAAATGTATGTGTATTCTAACCAATGCTTCTCCAGCATGGCAATTGCTCTAATACAGTGGTGGGCAAACTGTGGCCTGTGGGCCGCATGCAACCCATTGGGTTCTATGTGTGACCCGTGATTGTGGCCTATGTGCAGGGTTGCCAGATTCTGGTGGTTTCCATCTGCATAGTTATTTTCCTACCCGTGCTACTAAAATGATGGGCACGTAAGGCAAGGGCACATGAACTGAGGTGTGTGCTGATTACATGCATTGATTGTGAGAGCCGGGCACTCCCTCTGCATCCAATCAAAGCATTGCTGCAGTTCAATAGGCACACCCCACAAATTCTAGGTGCACAAGTGCAGTTAGCAAAACTACCCTGTCCTGTGAGACCATCTTGGTTACAACAATCTTGTGGCCCACTGAGATGGAGGGCCACTTATGTGGCCCACTCAGGCTACATCTACACTGCGGATGTTTTGCGGAAGAGGAAATGCAAATGGAGCAAAAAATGAGTTTTACAGGCTCTTGCGCAAAAGGTTTTTTTTCCGACAAATGGCCCTGTCTACACAGGGCTTTTTATTGCAAAAACCTCTTCCACAAAAAAGATCGGAAGAAGATATGCAAATGAAAGTGCAAGATATGCAAATGAGTGCTCCATTTGCATTTCCTCTTTCGCAAAACAACCGCAGTGTAGACGTAGCTTCACTAGCCTAGGTTGCCCATCACTGCTGTAATACATAACTTCCAGTTAAAAGCTAAGAAATGTTCTAATTAAGGAATTAGCATACATGGTATAAACAGATGGTTACAGCTCCTTTATATACAGCTGGATTCCTTTGGGCCACATCCTGCCATTGACTGAAGTAAAAATCCCAATTCCCACCTCCTCAGGTCCCCAAATAATGTAATTTATATACAGTTACTACATCATTGCCATGGGAGTGATACAGAGCTGTGTGGGGAATCCTTAGGTGGTGTAAACTTGGCTCTGTGCCTTCTGGCATAGGGACCAATAAGGGAGAGGTGGTTGAGCTAGGGGCATGTTCATGTGTTTTGAAAAGGGTATGGTGAGAGCCTGCTAATACTCTATTGGTCCTCAGCTGGTGAAATGGTACGATTCCACCCAGCATAACTCAGAGCAGTCTGTAGATTGCACTAAATCATGCTGGGATCACTTCCCTCCTTCTCCTTCTTATTTCCTCCCATTGGGTCTTGCATCTAATCAGAGGAGCTGGTTCACTCTTTTAAAACCCTTCTTACTATAAAACGGTTTGTCCTTGTGATCTCTTTGTACAGTGAAAACAAAATCAAAATGAGTATAGACACTTTACAGCATCTGTTCTGCCTTTGGCAGCCCTACCTTGATATTATAATTAACATCAACCCTACAAACTGCTACAGTTCCAAAGCTCACATTTATTTCTATTTATCAGGAGAGAAATATTGGCTGATGTGAGCTTATCAGTACTACCCCTCATCCAAGCACAATGTGCAGTTCATTACTTTATACTCCAGCTTTATAGTTGTCTTTAGAAATTGATACCTAAGTTTACTAAAGTCTACTCCCTCTTTTTGGCCAACCTTAATCTTTGCTGAGATAACACTTCAACTTTGCATCTGCTAGATGAACAATGACAGTTACTTTTCTCCATGGCCATTTTCAATCATCAGTCCTTCACAGTAATAGAACAGAGTAACTCAAAGCATTATTTGATTAATAGCCCCACAAAACAAAACAATAAAAAGTATAGAGCCACGGCAACCTTACATCCAAGCGGAGCACCCGAATTTAATTCTTTCAGAGTTATAGGATAAATAATGCCTATTTGAGAGAGTCACGATCTGGCATAATGTGCTAATTCAGAGTACAGATTAATATGCAAAGCATATTTTTCCTTATGGCTAAAGAAGAAATTTAGTAAATATAAAAGTACTGAAAACTTGAATAAGAATTGCAGGGTCAGTGCTTTTTTTTAAATCTGTGGTGCTTAGGTTGTGTTTTCCTGAGCCTTTAATAGCAGAATCCTCTGTCCACTTGCATAAATCTCAAGCATGCCTCTCTTGTGTTTTTTGTTTACTTGTCACAGATACAGAGACTTGTGATTACGGTTGGCACAAGTTCCAAGGACAATGCTACAAATACTTTGCCCATCGCCGCACATGGGATGCAGCCGAAAGAGAGTGTCGTCTCCAGGGAGCCCACCTCACAAGCATCTTGTCTCATGAAGAGCAGATATTTGTGAACCGTACGTACCATTAGGATTCCGCTCAGCAACTCAGGGTTGAGGATAGAGCATAGTTACACATACTGAGAAAACACCCTCCAGACCACTAAATACTTTTCATATTTCCCTTCTAAAATATGCCTCCTCGTTTGATTTTTTTTTTAAAAGGAAGGCCCCATGTCTCGACCATTCCTTCTGTTGTTAATTTTGTATTAATCATTATCTGCAGTGGGGAAATGTCTGATCTTCAGAGAAAATTGCCTTTCTGCCCCTAAAATTTTAGGTCCTGAGAAAAAGACAAAGAAGTTCAGTACTTTAATCTGGAGACTTTGTTCTAGGCTTACTGTTTAGACAATCTGATTCTCTGGGCCATCCTAAATAGTACTTCAGAGGCACAAAGCATTAATCACTTTTATGTTACATTACAAGACAGATTCAGCCCTGTGATACCCATCACAGCATGAGGTGCTGTCTGCACATACTGAGTAATATTTTTGATTAAACTGTTTGGAGATGTTTATTTTCTAATTGTCATACGTTGTTCTAACATTTGGGTCAGTTGTTCAGTCTCTGAAAATCTTCTTGTAAGAAACACTTTGGGTCTTTCATGATATATCTCCATAGGGATAAAAGATGCACAGTATGGCCATAGCTGGCTTAGATCAGCTGATTCAGGCTGGCAGGTCTCCGGCTGCAGAGCTAAAAATCTTTCTGCAGATGTTTGGGTTTAGGCTAGAGCCTGAGTTGTAGGACCCTCTACCCTCCAGCCCAAGTCCGAACATCTACACACAAATTGTTCAGCCTCAGAGCGCTGTGAGCCTGGGTCAGCTGATCTGGATCAGTCCAGTTGGCAGTGATTCCTGACAAGTCTGCAGGTTTCTGACTTTCTGCCACAGAGTTTGGCACATCTCTCCTGTAAATGTCACTGAAACTTTTAACACTACTAACGAAGAGAAAATACTTATTTAATTACAGTAAAGAGTTGAGGCAAGTTTTTTTTCCATTTAATTGTCAGTGCCTGACTTTACACTGCTGGGCTAGGTAGAAAGCTAATCAGATCTTTTGGGATGTGTAGGATGACAGGAAGATAGTATAGGCAAGAGACTATATTTTTGTAGATTTCCTGAATTAAAATAAAAAGGCTAAAAATGAGCCTGTAAATATTTGTGTGAATGCTATTTAAGAACAGGAAGTCTGATTCATTATGCGAAATTTTTTTTTTATTTTCTTTGATGAATGTTCTCCCTTTTATGGGAAAGTTAATAAAAATATCTTTGTGGTATCTTTACTGTTAGGAGTCGGGCATGACTACCAGTGGATTGGTCTCAATGATAAGATGTTTGAGCATGACTTCCGCTGGACTGATGGGAGCACACTGGTAAGATGTCTTAAAAAAGAAAAAGCTATTTTGAAAGCCTTTTTGGTGGTTTATCAAATAGCCATTGGAAATGGGGAAAAAAAAGGGTCAGACTTCAGAATCAATAAAGTATCCAAATGTTCACCCCAGCAAATTTCCATGCTTGGGATTGCTACCTTTTCTTATCATTATGGTAGTGCTGAAAGGGTGCTATTCAATCCACACATTGAGAGATGTTTATCCTCTAAGGCCCAGATCCTGATCCCTGGTGGAACTGCTTTGTACTTATTTGCTTATATGGTGTGGGGGGAAAAAAGGCTATAAAGTTAATGTATCCTGCTGCCTGATGAGTCCCTCAGCATAGGGAAATTCTCAGGCTGTCTAGGGGGGGCATAATGGTTCCTATATCTCCCTTCCTCTTAGCCTATCATGGAGAAGGCATTCTTGGGGTAAGGCTGACAGAGGACATGTCTACACTACAGCCTTCACTTGACCTATGTAATTATTGCAGTGGCTGATGTCCACACTAACCCCCTTCTGTTGGTGGTGCTTTTATCCTCACCAGAGCACTTCTACCAACTGAAAAGGAGCAGTGTGGGGGACTGAGAGCTAGAGTTCTCAGCTGCGTGCAGTTCTCTGCCAGAAGCCTATTTGCCCCTGGGTCTTCTTGCCTTCCTGCTCCCAGCCAGGAGCAGGAGAAAGCCAGCTGGGGCTTCTCGTGCCTGGCAGAGAGATCAATGCCTGGAGTCCGGTTGGTTGCCATGCTCCCAGCACGGAGCTGAGAATACTGGGTAGTGCAGCCAGGCTTCCAGCTGAGCCTCAGTGAAGCCAGAATTCCAGCAGAGAGCAGTGACTCCTGGTGGAGAGCTCACTGTGTGGAACCCAGTGGCAGCCCAAGGCAGGAGCCTCGGTATCCACCATCTTGAAAGTGGAGACCAATGTAATTGACAAGACAGGCAACAGCTGATATAACTAATTCAGTGTCTACACACACAGTACATCACCCTAACTTCACAGACATAAGCCCTATGCCTCTGATGGAAGTGGAGTTATTTCGTATAATGGAGCACTTACGTTGCGAGGACAAAGCTGTAGTGTAACCCTAACCCTACGACGTTGGAGTACTATTGATATTTTTATAGCATCAAAGCAATAAGGAAAAAATAAGTAGATGGGGAAAGAAAATATTCACTCCCCACCTTCAGCTAAACTAATTCACCCAAGCCAAAGTATTCAGTCTTTTCCTTAGAAGAGACAGGTGATTTACAACCAGTATAACACCCTTTGATACACACTATATAAACAGATTGGTCATGCTTATTTTTTCCTTTGTGAACCCTTCTCTAACCAGGAAACATCTGGTCCTCAGGTCACATACATACAGACTATGTTGCAATAGTCTGTATGTATGTGACTGCTTATCACATAGATATGGTGTCTTTAGTAAGAAGTCTGAAACAAAGCTGATTTGATTAATTGACACTTGATGTAAATAGAGGATTAAAGACTTTTCCAAGATTTTTCAGTGTTTTGTGAATGATAATTTCTTACAGGTGAGTGAAAAACAAAAGAAAAAAATCAAACTTTTCTCATGTGCTTGTTTTAGCGCTGGAACTAATCTCTTTAATTGAGCCTGGAGGCACAAATCTTTAGGACTATAGGGAGAGGAAGTTTGCTACTCTACATCACTTCCTCCTATTCACCTATTTTTGAGAGTCTGACACCTTTTCTGCATCAGATTTGCATAGTCCTTGTACTCCATTCGCTTTGTTTATCCCTCTCTTCTCCTAAGCACCCTGGTAGGCTCAGGCATAATCTAGCCCTTATCTGTGTAAGGGCATATCTTTGCATTGGTAAATACTAAGCAAGTTGTAACTTGCACATTGCAAAGACAAATTTGGCATGACATAAACTAACAAAAATCAGGAAATTAAAAGCCAGAGTTGATTCTTTTATTTTCAGCTTATGCTGCTGGGCAAAGTTGGGTGTTACATTTTTTCTTTAACTTTGAATTTAAGAAGAGAAGACATTTTCGGCACAGTGTAAGACCATCTGCTAAAGAGGCCTTATTTTCAAAAAATTATCTTTATCCCACTTTCCTACTCTCAATCCCTTTCTTTGGGAACAATCTATGTGTGTCCTGAACTCATAGCCCACAGCCAGTTATTCTATGGCCATAACCATTTATTCCGTATGTGAAATGTTCTGTGCATGCAGTGATTCTGCACGTGTTTTCTGTTTGCTTACCGTAGCCTCATTTTTTAGATTCTTTTCCATAATTTTTGTCTCCTCCATTGGACCGTTTATCACTATTAATTGTTGGACTCTACATACATGTTCCAGTTACATCTTGGTCAAAGGTGCAAGCACTGCCCTTAATGTACCAGGTGCATCTTCAAATTCCATTGATTTGAATACAATGCTAACAATGAAAGCCCTGTGCGTGCAGTTGCAGGTGAGCACCTGCAGTAAAGGCTTTAGCCCTATTGATCCAGTTTGTAATCATGAAAGCTGACATGATGTCACCATACATAAGTTTACTACAAAAAGAAACTCAGTAATATGCCCTCTTAACTTCAATTTCTTAGATTAGAGAGGGGTCTGCCTATAAATCCTGACCCCAGGCTATCCTGAATTTTTGGATTAGACAGAGATCTAGCATTGTTCATGCTGTACTTAGCTCTGTTGGTTTAAAGGCACTAGTTTACCCAGTCCACTGAAGATTCCTCTGGCATCAGAATTGTATCAGGAATGAGGCCAGAGAGTTCTGCTACACTAATGTTCTCTTACTGGATTAACGGCTATTTCGTGATTACTAGTGGGCAAACTAGTCCTCACTTTGGCCTCAAAGTGCCGAGGATGTAAAGCTGCTTTTGTCTTATTACTCATTTGAGTAGCGTGTCAAGAGCAGCTCAGTCATCAGCTGAAGAGTATGCGCATGGTTCCTTTAAATATTGTTTACAAACAATTATAATACTAGTGTGTAAAAATATTAAAGAAGTTTTTTAAAATATTACGTTAACTTTCTGAAATAGATGACGACCATGGAAATCCTGACACAGTCTTATCCAGTGTGGCCCAAATGAAATAACTATGGTAAACAGTATATATTACTGTGACGTACTGGGGATGGTATTCACTCTGGTTGCTTTGTTATTCTGTGTGTGATTCCTACTGTCTTCTCTGGATGAGAACTCCTGAGGGCAGGCATGTAGGAAATGGTCCAGGCAAGCCTGTCACCTGAGTTAGGTGGAGGATCCAATGAGGAGACACTTTGCCCAGGAATCTGAACAAAGGAGGGAGCGTAGCAGCCTGGAGGGCTGTGATCAGTTGCTAGGGGTGTGCGTTAGTTTTCAGCTGGTTTGGAGAGAAGGGAGACTAGTTGGTTTGGGGGCCCAGAGCTCTAGCTCTGGGTCCCCTTTTCCCCAAGATGTATTATACTAAATTCTCCTGGTTCCTGTTAGGAATGTAATAGTATAGTGGATTAACCAATTAATTGATAAGCAAAAGCCTATAGGTAAATGCTATAGACTACATGCATTTTCCCCCCTCCACCCACCTTTTGCCAATACATTTTTTAGCAGGCTGGCCAGCAGCCCAGCTCAGTCCCGGCTTGCACTGGGTCCTGGACCTACCCCTGCTACAGCTCTGCACTTGAAGTGTATTAGGAGCCAGGCAGGCAGGCAGCCAGGCTCAGTTCCGGCTTGTGCCAGGTCCAGGAGCTCAAACCCCTCCCCCCTCGGACAGGGGCTGCCTGGGGACTATAGAATAGTCAACTAACCAATAAGAATTCATGAGGTTAATCGACTATTCAGTTAACTGATATTTAACATCCCTAGTTCCTGTAACAACAAATCTGTGCTACTCTGTGTCCCTGTCAATGAATAAACCTTCTGTTCTACTTGCTGGCTGAGAGTCACATCTGACTGTGGATGTGGGTGCAGGGTCTGGTGACTCCTGCACACTCCGTTAAAATTGCCACATCGCCATGATTTCTCCTTTACTTATATTTTCAATCTGGGCAAAGCAATCAGGAATCGATGAACCTCAAACTCTACCACTGGAGATTGGGAATGAGGTTTGAGTTACTTTGGTGCACATTTTCCATGGAGATGAGGAAATCCACAACATAATTATTCAATCTATTGCAGGGAACTCTTTTGTCAAGTGGTGGCATGTATTTTATTAGTACACTTTCGGGAAAAAGGCTCAAATTTACTTTTTACTTGCATCTAAAAGATATTTAGAACAATGAATTAACTGGAAGGAAGGAAGTGCCAACCATGTTAAATACGATCAGAGTTGGATGCTTACGTTGATTAGTTTGTACCAAGACTAAATCCATCGCTTAGATGTGCACACTCATTTCTAACTGCCTTCAATGAGAATTACGTGAGCCAATCCAAAATCAAAATGTTGGCCTTGCCTTCTCTCACTTCCACTGCTTTAAAAATTCTCTATGCTTGTCTTATAAGTTTACATTAGATCAGTGTTGAAGTGTTAACATGATGAAATGTGACGGATCAATAAAATGAGCTTTTTTATCAGCTTATTAATGAAGGTTTAAGTGACAATATACAGTTGAGGAAAAATCTGGCAGTATATAATCAGATGAAAAGTTTTATTTCAATTCACTGAGAATTTTGTAGATTAGATAAGATCCATTCATGTCATAACTGTATTTTTTAAAAAATGTGTTTGAAAGGTTTATGGCCAAGAGTTTAAAAAATGAGAGCCAAAAGTTAAGCTTTGATGTAAGAGATCTACTTTTCAAAAACTCAGAACACCTACCAGCTCCCTCTGGCAAGCACTCAGCAATGTGAAAATCAGACCATTTGTTTAAGTACCATTTTTCAAAAGCCTGTCTATAGGCAGCCCCTTTTGAAAATCTTGGCCTTTGTTTTTCTCCTGGAAATGGTCAGCTGCTTGCAATTTATCAAAAGCAGCAACAATAAAACTGCTCTTTTTATTTCCAATGCATAGTTTTCATTCATCAGCTGGCATTTATATGTGGTTAGAAATGACAATTCCACTAAGTGAGGCAAGTCTTGGAATCCAGGAAGATTTACAGGTTGTAAATATATGAACTGATCGTTGTAAATATATGAACTGATCATTAAGCAGAATTCCTGAGAGAAAATGTACAGGTCATTGACATACCATCAAGGACCAAATGGATTCACTGTGAATGCAAGTAATAAAAAGAAATATTCCTGTGGGCCAAATTATGTTTGAGTCAACATATGAGTCAAATATGAGTCAGCAGTGTGACACTGTTGCAAAAAAAGCAAACATGATTCTGGGATGCTTTAACAGGAGTGTTGTGAGAAAGATATGAGAAGTCATTCTTCCACTCTACTCTGCACTGATTAGGCTGCAGTTGGAGTACTGTGTCCAGTTCTGGGCATCATATTTTAAGAAAACGTGGAAAAATTGGAGAAGGTCCAGAGAAGAGCAACAAAAATGACTAAAGGCCTAGAAAACATGAGCTATGAGGGAAGACTGAAAGAATTGGGCTTGTTTAGTTTAGAAAAGAGAAAAACTTAGGATTGTAAAGAACACAACACCTTGAATTTCACCCAGAAGTCCACAGGTAGCTAGTGCAGCTCCCAGATCACAAGTGCTGTTTGATCTCAACAAACAATTCTAATTAACAAGTAGGCTACTGCATTCTGGGCTAAGTTCAGCTGTAAATGGTCTCAGGATAGAGACTATTGACCACTGCCACAATTTCAGATCAATGGCCATGTTTAAAATGAGATGGGCTACCATCAAGGAAATCTGCAGAGTACACATTTTTCCATAATTGCTTGGCTTCAACCTTTTCACTAATCTTTCCCAAAATAGGACATACAGAAGCAGCCTTTAGCTAGTGAGGTCCTCAGCTTCAAGTCTTGATAGTCTTGTTAGTGAATAAGTGGCAGCCAGAATACTTCTAGAACTTTTTTTTGCAATACTGGCTGGAACTCAAGCAGTGTTTCCTCTCACAACATTGCTCTGCACCCATGAATGCAGCAGGCTACATTTGAATTATATGCTATGCCAGAGAGAATATGTTAACCATGGATTTGGAACCCATGAGATACTTGCATGTCATGTTGTTCTGTAGTTTGGTACTTTGTGTTCCTTGGACAAGCCTCTTTTCTACTAGTTTCTAATTTGGGAACTAAAACACATATGTGTAAGAGTTTGTTTTCATAAGCATTTTTGCAAAATCAAAATAGTGATTTGCCTTAAAACATATTCTTAACCCAGTTCTATTCACTTTTTTTGCAAGCACTTCTATGTCTATTTTTCTTTCACCTGAATGTATGGGTAGGCATTTTTATTCATCCAGATAAAATACTTGTACTGCAATCGTTTATATTAGGTCATACCATCAGGGAATAAGAACCATATCATGCGGTTTAACTAACTAATCACACAGTATGGCTATTGAATGCTCATTGGAGTATTTGCTGAGAACTGTTTATGAAAAATCCACAACTGCAAATATATTATAAAAGATATTACTAGCACCCACCAAACTAACCTTGGAAAATGACAGTGGCACTATGAAGAAGGAAAAAGGACCAGAGTCCTCAAATAGTTATTTGCAAGGAATAGATAGACCACATCCAGATAGATGAATGCATATATCAAATTCTGCTCTGTTCAGCTAGGAGAAAATCAAATTAGGAGAAATTTAGTAATAAAAAGTTGTTACATGGAAGAAAGACATTGATATAAATATTACCAGTCCTAATCATCTGGGGGCATTCTACAAATCATTCTTTGAAAGCCAATAAATAAATAGCGTGCTGTATTTGAAAATCTCATAGGGACACTGAATTTTAATATCCACCTTTGTAGCTGTAAAGCACACACATCTAAATAGAAAAATCTGGCGCTGCTTTTGGCTGCGTCTTCTCTTTGTATTTGGCTTGCTTGCATTTCACTATGAAGCCCATTTGCAAACAAATAGTGGCGAAGGAGTCCATTGGAATTATGTTTCAATGTTCCATGTTATGGATTAAGCCTATATAGCTACTAGAGGTTGTACTGCAGACCTCTGTCTATTCATATCCTTTAGAAAATGCTGTTGATAATTAGTGCTTTGTATGGCAGTGAGCTCACTTCCATTACACAAGATTAGTGTAGTATTAAGGAGCTGGCTAGTGTCTGTGGCCAGATTGTCTGTCGCTCAGAGAATGCTGGCAGTCAAGAAAGTAATGGGCAAGTTGCCACTTTAACAACTGTCCAGAGACCTTACGGTAGTTTTTCTTCCCTTTAGCAAAGGAGTGTTATACTTCATGTTTGTAATACAGGGCTTCATTGCCAGTGTTCGGTAGCTACATAAAAACAAAAGTTTCATTTTGTAAAAACAAAGTCCTCTCTTATTCTTTCCTTTATTGGTCAGTGAATCAGACTGTTTTAGTCTAAACCTCTAACACCTCCCCTTCCAGAAAGAATAGCTGTATTGAACACAAAAGGGCTTAAAAATGTATGAAACCTTGTCGGGAGGTATGCTGCCAGTGAGAATTAAATAAAACAAACAGACTAAAAAATCCTGCCGTCAACTGGAAACAAAAAAGTTATTGTGCCAGAGATCCATAAGTTTTCTGAAGACAGGGATTTTAAATCTATTAAATGTTTTGATTTTCATATGTAGCAGTCATTACAGCTCCGCTCTCTGTCTAGGTGTACACTATAGGTTTTTTTCAGAAAAAGCTATGCAAATTGCGCTCCGCAATTTGTGTACCTTTTTCCGATTGCTTTTCCAGAAGAGGCTTTTCTGCCATTTGGCCCTGTCTACAATGAAGTATACAGGGCTCTCCGAAAGAGCATGTTTGGTGTCCCAGAAAACTCCCACAACGTAGATGTACCCTCTGATGCTCATTTGACCTGCTTATGCCAAGAAATCTATGCTTTATTATTATTTAAAATTATGTTCTTAGCTCAGAATGTCTCAGTCTAGCAATGAGACCTCTTAAACTTTTGTTTTTTGTCTGCTTTTCCCCCTCCAAATTTCTGAGTGGCCTTACCTTTGGCTTTGGGCTGAAACTTGTAGTGGCCTAAAACCTGCAATAATGGTTGGGAATAAATAGCACAATGGAATATTTTTTCTGTGTGTGTCTCTGGTTAGTTGTACAAGTGAAAAACACAGCTGTGTGGATTTTGATTTATATAATTGCTTTAGTATTCCCAGAATTCATCTACTCTATTAACAAGCCTCTGTCAGATTCCTGAAAACAAAGATACCTCACCTATGGCAAATTAGTTTAATAAGTTAAATTAGTCCTTCTGCGACATTCACATTCATTCCAATTTTTAAAAAGCTAACTAGAGAGCAAAGTTATGTTAAATCATGATGATAATTTACATTGTGGACTTTATCCCAAAGATCCAAAAACATTTTAAAAATATTTTGTTTCTGATGGATGCAACTACTTCTTAGGTAGAGAGGGGCAGCCAAGTAAACAAGTAGTATATCGCACAAGGTGGGAACCATACCCTGGATAGCCATTATTTACATTAAAAAAGCTCATGAAGATACAGTGGTTCCCATTTCTCTAATGTAGCCTTAGCTAGTAGACAAAGTCATCAGGGAAACCCTCCTTACCAAAAATGTCAGTGTCTCGTTAATTCCTGTATGGAGCAGTCTGGACTTCCTCTGAAAGTCACCCTTATGCATACAAATAAAGCAAAGTAATTTGTCCTTACTAAGTTAAATACATGAAACACAGTGAAAAAATTGTCCTGATCCAAAGTCCAGTGAAATCAGCAGGAGTCTTTACGTTTGTGTCAATGGGCTTTTGAATCAAGCATGGAAAGGAGGAGTTAATATTTTTAATCCTTTTTAATTTTTTTTTTTAATATTATTCAAAGTAGTGTAACACAGCAGCTGAATATTACTATCTAGGCATAATAATAGGTAGGCAGCTCCATCTAGTGGAAGCTCCCTGTTATGTTCAACACAAAGTTTCTCATTTTCACGAGTGCTCAAATGAAATAATTAAGCCAAGGAGCCAAACAAACACCTCTCCTTACTATACAAAATATAAGTTTCACAGTGAGTGTATATATCAGCATGTCACTGATTCTAAACAGTGCTTTGTATGGCATTGTAATATTCTCTCTAAATAATATATATTCTATGTTAGACGTAAATATTTATAGCGTATGCCAGATGCTTCAGCACATAAGCAAGTGGGCTGCCCAAGAATTTTCGTGGGATTACACATAGGCTAGGCAGATGCTTAAATACTTGGATTGAATGGGGGGCCTTTAAGCACATGTATATTCTCTATGAAATCAGTGGAACTTCTCACATGCTTTTGAAGTAAAGCACGTGTGAAACTGTTTGCAGGACTGAGAACTAAATTCAGCGCAGCAATTCAATTGACATAAGGGAACATCTTGTCTATCCAAGAGCAAATATCAGATTCATTAAATGGTGCTGTGACTATTAAAGGCAATTATAATCATTATTGAATTTTTACAAATAAATCCTTGACCTTTTTCTTTCTATGGAACATGAAATTCCTTCCAGGCCTCCTCCAGTCTCTCAGTTAATAGAAGCAGTGTTGTCTAATGGAGTAGTCTGCCAGTAAAGTCTGAACTCATCTGCTCACTCTCTGTAACCTGGGAAAAGTCAACTGACCTCCTTATGCATCAGTCAACCCAGCTGTAAAACTGGGTAATAGCAGGACATGGCCTCATTGAAAAGCAGATATAACATCTGAGTTGAGTTAGGTAAATGAATTTCAAAAGAAGCCCACCAGTGTGGGTGACTCTGTCAGCGACTTTCCTGATAAGAACTTCTAAGGGCTTATCTGTTATTATGGAAGAGTATATTCCCATTCTCAGGGAGGATTAGGGAAAAGGAGACAATTGCAAATTCTCGTAGTATCCTGAAGGCTGCTGGAGCTTAGTTTAAACCAGTTTACTGATAAATGCTAGTCAGGAAATGTTGCTTAACTTTAATTTAAGATAAAATGGCCTCCGGAGAAATCATTCATCCCCTGGTGTCCTTGTCTCAGCTTTGTGATATGCCACATCAGTTGCTCATTGTGAAGCAGTCAAGGCAAAGGGCCACAGGAACACAAATCACATTCTAATAACAAATGTCAAAAACATGCCAGGAAAAATGTGTACTGCAGAGTCATGTAAGTTGCAGAAACTGCTCCCCACCCCCAGCAACCCTGAAAATGCAAAGATCAGACACACTTCTAGTAAATAATTCCTTGAGTTTAATTTTAGAAGGGATTATTGGCCTGTACACAAGAAAAGGGTCAAGTAATTAAGTTTTGTTTGCATCTGAGGTTTATTTTGCTGTGGTTCATTACACACGGTGTCTGTTGACTGTTGGGGTATAAAATCCTAGCCTATTGATCACAGCCACTTGGTATGTATTTCTGTGATAAAGGAAAGGCTGCTATCAGTAGATGGCTATTACAATACTTAGATGTTTTTTCCCCACAAATTCACCTTGACAATATGCAAACAGCTAAAGAGCTCAATGGATAACTTATTAGTTTCCAGAGTATGGGTGGTTATTGTAAACTAGTATAAATAACTAACCTTCTGTATGGCAGAGTGTATTAGGGTATTTGCAAAGAAGTCTTCATGATGGGAATACTGTGCTTGCTCCTTTTGAATAGTGACACTGCTGAATGACAAAGGGTTTGCTGTTAAATGGTTGTTTCCTTAGACTTAATTTAAGTGAAAAGACAGCACAGTCTGGTTTAATGCTATAGAAAATATGGGGGAGGGGGGTGGAATGAAGTTTATAGAAATTCATTCACTTGAGGGACATAATAATAAATGTATTTTAGATACTTATATGCCTCCATTACCATAATGTCTGAATGCCTCACAGTTTTCCAGTTCAGGAACCAAGAGAGTGAGGCGAAGTCTACACTATAGCTATTTTTCGGAAAAAGCTATGCAAATTGCGCTCTGATTGCTTTTCCGGAAGAGGCTTTTCCACCATTTGGCCCCGTCTAGACGAGGAATACAGGGATCCCCAAAAGAGCACGTTTGCAAATAAAAGCGGAAGAGCAACACGTTCCCTGAACACGGCAGTTTTTCCAGGATATCTCTGGTATCCCAGAAAACCCCTGCAGTCTAGATGTACCCTAAGGGTTTGTCTACACTGCAATTAGACTCCCACGGTTGTCTGTGCCAGCTGACTCAGGCTTAGGGGTAAGGGGCTATTTAATTGCAGTGTAAATGTTTGGGTTCTAGGAACTTGCAAAGGGGGATGGTCTCAGAGCTTGGGCTTCAGACTGAGCCCAGAAGTTTCTACAGTGCAATTATACCGCCCTGCAGCCAGAATCAGGCCAGCATGGGTTTTTAATTGCAGTGTATTCAGTCTTAAGTCAGGAGCAGGCAAAATACTGTGTGCAGGCTGAATCCAGCCTGCCACAATCCTCTGGGCTGCCAGTGCCTTTGGGCAGGCTCTGTCCCTGCTTCATCCCATGCTGCTTGGACTGTGCTTGTGGGCACAGGCACCTCATGGAGACCCCTCTTCACTGAATAGTCATGTGCCCTACAGAGATGCACACTCTTGCCCCAGCAGCTGGCCACAGGTTTGAGCAGTGTGGAGGGGCATGACAAGCAGGAAGCCTGCCCAAGGATCCTGCTGGACTGCTGGCAGTGAGCCACCTAGAGTAAGCACCTCTTGGCCACAGCCTGCACCTGGCACCCCCTCCACACCCCAACCCCTTGCCCTAGGTCACAAGTTAAATCCTCTGCACTCCAGCCCCTGGGTCAAAACTCCCTCCCAGACCCTGCACTCTCTCATTTACCACTTCCCTAGGTCAGAATCCTCTTCTGCACCCACACCCCACACCTCCTGCACCCCAATCCCCTATGCTGAGCTACTTTCTGCACCCAACCTCCATCCCGGACCCCACACACTAATATAATAGAAACGTCAGGCTCTTGACCACTTACCAAATTCTTGGAGTGCCCTCCCCATCAAAAATTATTGCCCACCCCAGCCTAAGTGATAAGGTCACATAGGAAGCTTGCAGCACAGCAGGGAATTGAACCTGCATCTCCCAAGTCCCTGATTAGAGCTCTAATTGTTGGACACTCCTTCATCTCACTGCAGAAGAAACCTCTGCTCTGTAGCAAAGAAAGGTAGAGATGTGTAAGCTGATACTGTCTAATTCCAAGAAGTAATTGTGGCCCTCAGCAAAGGTTTCACCAGCAAACCTTATAAAGAAAATGACTTGAGGGAGCACATTATAGTTACAAACCATGAAGAGTATTAAGGGTCTACTCTTGTTTTCAGGTTGACCATGATCACAGGGCAGTATTGTTGTATGATTTCTCAGGGACAGAATAAGGCTTAGAGACACTCTGCTCATGTGCCTAGGACCAGCTTCTGGAGTTATGTGATGACATCAACATCTTAACCTTACTAATTTTCAGTGAAAGTTTTGCCAGCATAGCTATGTCAGCTAAGGGAGTGAAAAAATCATGCACTCTCAGCTGACACAATTATGCTAGTAACCCCTCCTCCCTCCACGACTTGCACTACGTCTAGACTGCATCCCTCTGTCGACAGAGAGATGTAGATTAGGCACATCGAAATTGCTAATGAAGCAGGGATTTAAATATCCTGTGCTTCATTAGCATAAACATGGCCACCCCTTTTTTTCAAAAAGGAGTTTTCCGGAAAAAAAAGGCAGTCTAGGCGCGGATCTGTTGAAAATAAACCCTTTTTCAATAGATCCTGTATTCCTCAAAAAATGAAGTTTACAGGATCTGTCGAAAAAGGCTTTATTTTTGACAGAGCCGCGTCTAGACTGCTGTTTTTTTCGAAAAAACTCCATTTCGAAAAAAGTGGTGGCCATGTTTATGCTAATGAAGCACGGGATATTTAAATCCCTGCTTCATTAGCAATTTCAGTGTGCCTAATCTACATTTCTCTGTCAACAGAGGTATGCAGTCTAGACGTAGTGCAAGTGTAAATGTAACTATGTCAACAAAAGAGAGCTAATGTTCTTTTGGGAGGAGGTGTAGCTATGCTGGCAGGTTTAGCCAGCATGTAACTATGCTGTCAGATGTAGCCCTGCAAATTTCAGGATATCTGCTTTATATCCGTGAGTATCCGCATAGATGCGGATATCCATGGCTCATTTTTGCGGATACAAATTTTGTATCTAGAATCCTGCAAATTTGTGGATATCTGCTTTATATTCATGGGTATTTGCAACTGCAGATGTGGATGCAGCTATCTGCAGCTCATTTTTGTGGATGTGGATCCATATTTTGTACCTCTGCAGGGAGCAAAGACAAACCCTAAATTTCTACCCATCATAGTCGTGAAGATGTGCTTGAAAATGTCACCAACAGAGCAATCTCATCTTAAGTCTGCAGGGAGACTGAAGCAATAACATTGAGAGATGTGAACTACTTTGTGTAGCTCCCCCCCCCCCCCCAACACTGTCCCTGCAGATCCACTGTATGGCTGGAGGAAAGATGTTCGGTGAGCCCCACCTTTGGCAATGAGCTCCCCTCGCAGCTGTACAAATGGCAATGAGTATAGGTCCCTATAGTCTCTGCCTGGATGTCCTTTAATGTTTTGATCTCAGGCATCATTTCACATTGTCACAATGATTTCCTCATGGCCTTGCTTCCATATTGCCCATAAGGGTAATGCTCTTTAGGTCATTCTTTTTGGTGGTGTAACACCATAATATTTTTGTTGTAGATTTTTTTTAAAAAGCCCATAGTAGCTTTTCCACCTTGAGTTAACTTGAAATGTGAATGTACTCAGGTTTTCAGAAACAAAGACTATTGGTGTTGGTAAGATATGAGTTGGCATTTGATTGATGACTTCAGGCTAGCTTGAAAGGTATCTGGATATGAGGAACAGCCTTTTGATAATGGCTTCACTGATTTGTGGAGACACAAATTACATGAAGATACATGCAGAGAGACTGGAACAAGGCCAGTATTCCTTGGATCCATCTGTGAGTTTGGCTACTGAGCTCTTTTAGGCATTACTTTTAAAAAACCCTGCACACTAAAGAGTATAAAGGAATGGAACTGAAATATTCTATTTTTGGTACAATGTATTTATTGTAAAATACAGTGATTGGGTTGAAATATGATGATCTCAAATGACAACCACTAAAAAGAAAGATGCTTTGTTTAGGATATTGGAGCAGTGGTTCTCAACAGAGGAATTATTAGTCAAGTATTTTGGATGCATTTTTGTGTTTATAGAAGATGTCTTTACACTTTGCAAATGCAGGGATTATAGACATGGGATATCTTTGAATGCAAATGCTGTGGCCTAGCAATTGCTACATGTGGGGTTTGATTTTTCTGTCTCACTAGTTTTATGCTGCTTGTAACTTCACTGATCCCAATAATGTTGCTCTTGCTTTACACCATTGTAAGTCAGAGGAGAATCAAACTCTGTGATCCCCCAAATCTCTCTCATAACAAGAAAAAGGATATTAATGCATTTGTAAAGTAACACGTACCTTCCAAACTGAGAGACACTTCCCCCCTAACTCCTTATTGCCCAGTCAGTGGAGTGTGGATAAATAAGGTATTGAAAAACTGCCCAGAGGAGCAAGTCAGCTGTTTGGAACTTCCTCTCCTAAGCAATTCTGGCATTAACACCAAGCAAAACCAGAGCTTCCCAGCCAAAATAGATCTGTACAATGATCATATCAGATGTGAGGCAATGGTGTGTCATGCTGCAGGGTATCAGACATTCTTGTACAAACCACAGTCTAGATTTGGTCTTACACCATTAGACTGCAGCTTGCCAATGAAGCAAACAAAAAAGTTTGAAGGTGTTACGATGTGAAACTCCCACAAACTGCTGTATGTGATTAGAGCTCAAATCGAATAAGACACTGATCATCCTCAGCTCACATCTCTGCTAGGGATGTCATTGTATAGATGAATAGATGATTAACTGATAAGCTGAGCCTCATCAGTTAATCTTGTCGACTACATGCATTCTCCCCCCTTGCTGCCTCTGCATCAGGAGAGTGAGAGCTGGTGCCCATGAGGAGCTAGCTTAAAAGCTGGCTCCCCATGAACACCGGATCCGCCTCTCCCTGCTCCCATGCTGCTGCCTCTGATAGAGAGGCAGCAGCGCAGAGGGTGAGAGAGGTAGGCTGGAGCCAATACGTGCAGGGAACTGACTTTCAAGTAGGCTCCCAGAACGTATCAGCTCCCACAGACCCATCTGCCCTTGGGGGAGGGGGAGCTGCAGAAGCCAGTGCTAGGAGGAGGCATCTTAAAAGACTCCCCAGCACCAGCTCCCCGGTGCTGCCTGCCTATCAGAGGCAGCAGTGTGGAGGAGCAGGGCAGGGGAGGCTGCTTCTCAGCAGCAACCCCTGTCTGCAGTGGATCTGAGATCTCCAAGGATAGAGGCTGCTCCGCATCCCACTGAGCAACCTGTGTCCATGGGGGGCGGGGACGAGCTTCCCATGGACAGAGGCAGCAGCATGGGCCAGGCAGGCAGTCTGTCTGTACCGGGAGCTGGTTTTTAAACTGATTCTCTTCATGGACTGGCTCTGCCTGCCACCCCGTGCTGCTGCCTCTGATACAGGTGGCAGGGGGCTCCCCAGGAGGGGGACCGGGAGTGCACTGGCTGCCAGCCCCACCCCCCGGGATTATTGAATACTCATGTAACCACTAAGATTTCATGCAGTTACACAACTATTCAATTACATGACATATCTGAGGATGCTGCAGAAGGGCTGAGCAGGCATAACAGAACATCCGCTTCGGATTTTACTTTGTCAATCCAGAGTAACTCCACTAACTGCCATAAAATTACTTTTTTACTGACATTACTGAGCACGGTGGGTAGAGGCCTGTGTGTAAGCATGCATGTTAACTGTTGAGCCCAGACTCATTGGTTAACCATGTACACGGTTACACTTTCACATCCCTAATTTGTATATGTCCTGTATTAGTGATTCTGAACACTGAACGACAGAAGTGAAAACAATTTACGGTTGCCAACTTTCTCGTTTCAGAAAACTGAATACCCTTGCCCTGTCTTCTGCCCCACTCTTCCCCAGAGTCCTGTCCCTTCTCTAAGCCACCCCCTCATCACCTATCTCTTCTCTCACATTTCCCCCTCCCTCACTGACTTGGTCATTTGTATTGGGTTGTGGCAGAGGGTTCGGGTGCAGGAGAGGTGAGGGCTCCGGCTGGGGGTGCAGGCTCTGGAAAGTGTGGGATGGAGGTGCGTGGGCTCAGAGAGAGCATGAATGCGGGTCAGGCTCAGAACTAGAGCAAGGGATTAGAGGAAGGAAGTGTGGGGTGCTGGCTCTGGGAGAGGGCTCAGGGTTGGGTCAGGAGTTGGAGTGTAGAACATGGTGTAGGTTCTGGGAAAGGGCGCAGGGCTGGATCAGGTGGTTGGAGTACGGGAGGGGCATCAGGGCGTGGGCTCTGGTTGGGCAATATTTACCTCAGGGAGCTCCCAGCCAATGTGAGCTTACTGACCAGTGCTGAGGGTGAAGGCAGGAGGCAGCATGCAACATCCCTGGCCGTCCCATGCCTAAGGGCTTCAGGGACATGCCACTGCTTCTGGCTGCCACTCAGAGCCAGGGCAGGCATGAAGTCTGCCTTAACTCCCCTGCACTGCCAGATGGACTTTTAATGGCCTGATTATCTGTGCTCACCAGAGCCACCAGGATCCCTTTTCAACCTGGTATTCCCATTGACACCTAGATACCTGTAATAAATTCAGTGCAGCTCAGTTTAGACTAGAATATTAGAATTGAGAAGTGCTTAGATAATGAAAGGCTTTTGATAGATAAACTGACATATTGTAGTAGGAACAGGTTAAGTATTAAACTGAGCTTTTTAATAGCTTGATTCAGCATAGGCTAAACAGCAGTTGTGTGTAGTTCGTTAACCTTGTTTCTGAATGGGTTCAAACGGGCACTGAGTTGTAATTTCACAAAGTTATTTTTTAAAAAGCTATGCTTTTATGGACATTTGTATGGAAAATGTACCACATTCAAATGTGAACACTGGGGGCAGAGGGATCTTACCATTTTGACTATACAAGGAGCTGATTGGTTGACTAGATTCTGGCATTTAAATTTCAGATATTTAATTTATCCTTCATACAATTATTCCAGGAGTGACACAGCATTTTTAGGAGGCAATTAAAGAGGGGTCAGAGAAGCCCAGAAAGGGTGGGATCTGCATTAATGGAGGGAAAGATCTGTCTTTAGTTGTTGTGTATGTTTGGAAACCAGGATGAAACCTACTGGAAACAGATTATCCCACATGTATGTATTGTGGGGCTCTTACAGCCGCCTCTGAAGCATCAGGTGCCAGCTGATGTCAGAGACAGGGTACTGGTCGAACAGTGAAGTCAGTAAGCTTTATATTTTTTGCCTTTAAGAAAATCAGTTCCCTCCAGTGTCTTATTAATTGTACATCCATTTTTTTGTTTAATTTGTGCTGAATTGCTTGGGTTGAACTATTGAATTTGCTCTCTTTCTGAGGTAATATGTGGCCTTTTCTAATGCAGAATATAATATGCCCTGATTCTGGAAATCATGACTTTGCTCCTCTTTTCTGCAGCAATATGAAAACTGGCGACCTAACCAGCCAGACAGCTTCTTTTCTGCTGGAGAAGACTGTGTGGTTATAATTTGGCATGAGAATGGCCAGTGGAATGATGTGCCATGCAATTACCACCTTACATACACCTGCAAAAAAGGAACAGGTAAGCAACCATCACTATGTAATAGTGACTGAAATAGGCAAGATTCCCTGAATTCATACATCTTAGTGACCCTGCTTTGGGGACAAATTCTGTCTGTAAGTTGATGAAATGGATCCTTTGATGGGTTTGTGTTCAATGTGTGGCCATATTCTAGCTAAGAATAGATCCCAACATGTTTCCCCTACCTTTCTATTATAAAAGTACTATAAAAAGGTCTAGTCTACACTAGACCAGGAAGGTCAGCTTAGGGTACACAACTCCAGCTTTACAAAATGCATAGCTGGAATCGGCTTACCTTAAGTTGAGCTTTGGTGGTGTCCACACAGCAGGAGGCCAATGGGAGCAAATGCTCATTGGCTTCCCTTACTCCTCACATAAGGAGAAGTACCAGACACTGGCGGGAGCAGCCCTCAGTGTTCAATTTACAGTTCTATACTAGACCCACTAAATCGAATGCCAGAATATTGACCTCCAGAGCATTGATCTTCTGGTAAGGTCTCCAGTGTTTCACATACATTTCCATAGGTCTCCAATGTTTCACATATATTCTCATTCACAAGGAGAATTCCAAATGAAGTTTATGAATTAGTCCTTTTTGAAAACCTTTTGCTGTAGAATTAATGACCTTTGGAGTGCTGCAGCTTTCAGGAGAAAATCTCTGCAGAAATTGCCACTCAAACTACACATAAATTAAAAACCAAAAAGAAATTCCAGCACTTTTGTCTGCAAATTCCCGTTCCTAATCTTACATTATTAAAATCTGTACAGTTGATACACCATGTGGCAATTGGCTGATCCTGCAGCTCTGATTTAGGTCACACTCCTAAGAAGTCAGTTGGTGCTGTCCTTGGTTAAGGACTGCTGGGTTACACTTTGGAATGACACTTATGAATTTCGTCCTTTTTGGTCTTCAGTTGCCTGTGGTCAGCCTCCAGTTGTGGAAAATGCAAAGACCTTTGGGAAGATGAAACCTCGTTATGAAATCAACTCCCTGATTAGATATCACTGCAAAGATGGTTTCATCCAGCGCCATATTCCAACTATCCGGTGTCTAGGGAATGGAAGCTGGGATATGCCTAAAATCACCTGCATGAATCGTAAGTTGCTTTTGAAAAGAAACTGACTATGAACTGTATCAGAAACTATAGATCCACTATGGTCAAATTTTTTAGTAAGGATACATTTTCAGCTGATGTATGAAGAGTTAAAAATGATTAATAGATGTCAATTTATATAGATTGTTCCAGCAACATTGTTAATCTCAGGTGTTCAAAACCATAAATCAGGTTTCAACAAATCATGATTTTAAAAAAGAGTGGGGGAGTCTTTTGTCTTCTGGTTTCTCAGCCTTTAGGATGTATCTGGATCATGAGTTCCAAACTTTTCTCCACAACCATCAGGACTAGAAATATATTTAAAAAACAAAAAAAGTGAACTCTGAAACTCTCACTTAATTACAGGAGCTGGGTCTTTAAAAACACATAAAATATCATGTAACTGATAAATTCATAAAAGTTGGCACAGAGAATAATCATGGCCAATAGGTTCCTTATAACTGTGGCTCACAGCCATTGATGATTCTGACTTTTGATATGCTTGTAATCATCTATAACACATAATACTTTTGTCTGTCACATGTTTATAATATCAAATATTCATTTATTAACCCTTTATAAACAATTAATAATGGAACTTTAATATAAAGTGCGACTCCTTATATAGTCACATTATCTGCCAGTTTATTGTTCAGATTAAGGAATTCTTTTAATGTTTTCCTGCTTTTTCCCCTTCCTCACAGCGTCCACATTCCAAAGGACTTATTCTAAGAAATATTACTATAAACATCCTTCAGCAGGAAAGGGAACTTTGTTAAATTCATCAAAACATTATCACCGCTGGATCAGGACGTGGCAGGATTCAAGGCGCTGAATGCTAAATGGTGAATGGGGATTTTCACCATTTCAGCCAACGTTCTAACTTACTGTGCCTTTTCTATCACTTATAGAAGTATTATCAAATTGTTTTGAACTATGGATGCCAGAATTCACAACACATTTTACAAAAATGTTGGTGTTTATCAGCAAATTCACAAATAAAAATACAAGGAACCTTTTCCAGCCAATAAGAAATGTTAGTTTTCTATATGCCATCAGTGGGGACCATTTTATAACCTATACCAGCCTACTGCAATATGTAAACAGCTCAATGTTAGCACCAATGAAAATGTAAATAAGATGATTTTATGATGTTTAATTGTGTGTTGTTTTTTAAATCCTGTATATAAAATGAAAAGTCACACTAAGTTTGGGCATATTTAGGGTTATATGGCCTCAGAGGTCTGTAATCAATGATTTTCTTGTTTGTATGTCATTTGCCTAGGTTGGAGATGGTTTAAATATAGTTGTATTGACTGAAAACTGCAAGATGAAGATAAACACATAAGTTACGTGCCATTTTTTTGTTAAGCTATCATCAGAGGTACAGTTTTTGTCCATGTGATGTGAAACTTAGAAGTAGAATATAAAAAGTGAGAGCAAGCCTGAACTAGGGACTGCTGTGTGGCACTTTTTCAGCTCTCCATTCCAGCTTCAGCAATGGTGAGAGAGGACTGCATGCAGGATTTGTATATGACAAAGGAGGCCTGTAAGAGTAAAAGTGCTAATACATTAACTCTCTCAATCAGAGTTACGTTCTTAAAATGACTTTCACAATACTAACCATAGGTCTATGTTACAGGTCTCTGCATTTTATAACGGAGATAGACCTAGGGTGGTTTTTTTGTTTTGTTTTTTTAAAATTTTTGTTTGTTGGGTTTTTTTTTAAACAAACAAAAAAATTAAAAAAGTAAATTTTGTATATATAACCATTTTTTAATCTTTTTATAAAGTAATGAATGTTTGTGTATGAATGCTGCAGCTGTGAAGCGTACATAAATAAATGAAGTAAGCCATACTGATTTAACTTATTGGATGTTATTTTACCCATGCAAAGAAAAATAAAAGAGCTTGGTAGGTGATTGTACCCCAAAACTCCCCTGATGAATTTGGAACCATATTGCAGTTCAACTGCTGTTTCCCTGATGAACAAAATTGCTAGTAAATAGGATCACTTGTTTATGATGAGATGGGTGATGTGTAGAAGAATCAGCATGTTGGCTATCTAAAAAGAAGTGCGCAAAAATATAGATTGTGGTGAATGCAGTGGGTATGCAGGGTTTCTTTATTTTGAATTTTTTATATTACTTTGACCTATTCAGCTCATGACTGGCCTGAACATGCATAGTTAGATAGTATTTAAAATAAGCTCTCCACAACAAGGACCATGTCAGTTTGCTTGTTTCCGCAAAGACCTTGCACTCTTTGGAGCAGTGTAAAAATATTTTTTTTAAAAAGATCAATAGCCTGTGATATACCAATAATAATATAAAAAATAAGTTGAGGTCTCTTACAGTATTGATATAGGCAAAAATTAAGGAGAGAGAAGCAAGCACAAATTGAAAATGAAGCTAACATGCAGGAATTTGTATCCTATTGAGCTGCCCATAAAGTAAACCTTGTATGGCTTCTCAGCAAATACAGTATCTACAAGTGCAAACGGTGTCTTTAAAAATTCCATTGACTGCTAAACCCAGTGTAACCTTACTTCTGTGTGTTCTTGACAGCAGTACCCCACTGCACTGACCTGTACATTTTCCCCCTCTACAGCGCACATAATACTTTTCTCTATTTATATTATAACTTGTATAGTGTACAATGTGAATGTCTGGTTTTTTTGTGAATGAAAGTTAAAATTTTTGTAACTTTAATATCTGCTTCTGTTTCACCAAAGAAACAAGGTTTTGCTATACTGTGACTTGTCTTGTTATTGCATGTCTTCCACTTTAAATCTATGCAATGTGATATTTTACATATGACTAAGGTGCTCATCTGCTAGGCTGTTTGTACTCACCGTTATTTCACAGGTACTATGGGCCCAATCCAGTGCCCACTCAAGTCAAAGGATGTCTTTTGATTGAACTTTAATAGGGTTTGGATTAGATTTTAGATGAGTAGCTATACTGGATTTTTGGACAGTGTTTTAAAATATAGAGTAAGATTATTACTTGTGTAAATCAAGGCTCTGTTCATGATATAGAGTATTCTACACAGCATTTCATTGTGCAAACACATACACGTCATAGAATAGGCTTTAGTACTCTGTCAACTTTCTTACAATATGTACAAATTTGTTGTATAAATCTGTTGTTTTACTTGTTTGTTTTTGGATTTAAATAATGTTGTAAGGCATTCAGATACCATGGTGACTGTAGTTTAAATAAGTTAGGTATATAGCTTATGTTGATTCTGTCCATTTCTGCCTCTGTCACGCATAATAAAATAGGACTGACAACCTTCCTTATTAAAATCAACCCATGTTTCTTTTATTTAGAAACTTAATTGAACTTTCTTCACTTCTGGAAACCTAATTTAATTCCTGATTTTAATCCGAACTATAAAGTTGGTTAGATGGGCACATACTAGGCCATAGGTCACGTGTCCACATCACAAAACCACCAGTTTTTTCTGCTCATTTGCCTCTGATTAAGAGAAGCCAAGACTCTATTCAATCCAGTGGCATTAGGACTTCACTTCCATTAAATGCAAACACCCCCAAGGTTATTGAGGTCAAAGCTAGGAACAGGGGATGGAGTCAGAGATTTGCATATAAATGTCAGAATCGGCATCCCACAGCTTCTTTGTAATTGCTTCCAAATTAGTAGATCCCTGGGTGGATACAAATTTCTACACATTGATGTGGATCACCAGGAATAGAAATCGGTATCTGCTGAGCTACAGCCCTACTCACAGAAGATTCCGTGGCCAAAGGAGAGGAACATGGTGCCGCGGCTCCCAGCAGCCAGTGTTCCCCACTGGCAGCTCCTCTTGGCTGTGTGTGTTTCTTCTGAATGCATTTATATGTACCAAAGGGTGAGTTGGGATGCTTCTATTAACAGCAGGAGTACATGTTGGTGCATATTGCAGTGTAAATTGCAAAGTTTCAGCAAAAGAATATGCTGCATGAATTAACTACTCGTATATATGAACCCTGTCCACAGATACACCCTTCCCCTTTGATACACCACTACTCAAGCTTGATAACAGTAGGCACTCCCTAAACTCAGAGCCAGCTGATGCACATTGAACTGTATACCTGACTTGGGTGCAGATGCCATGATGATGGAGATGGAGTTGGAAAGTCCATGCAAATAGAATCTCTTCCAGTTTTGTGCTTGCAGTGCGTGTGGTAGGGATGGGTGGCTCATCTTGGGTAAACTAAGAACCTTCATTAAACACTTGGGCTGCGTCTCGACTGGCATGATTTTGCGCAAATACTTTTAACGGAAAAGTTTTTCCATTAAAAGTATTTGCGCAAAAGCGCATCTAGATTGGCCAGGGATGCTTTTGCGCAAAGGCATCCGTGCCAATCTAGACGCGCTTTTGTGCAAGAAAGCCCCGATTGCCATTTTAGCCATCGGGGCTTTTTTGCGCAAAACAAATCTGAGCTGTCTACACTGGCCCTTTTGCGCAAAAGGACTTTTGCCTGAACGGGAGTGTCAAAGTATTTGCGCGAGAAGCACTGATTTCTTACATTAGAACGTCAGTGCTCTTGCGCAAATTCAAGCGGCCAGTGTAGACAGCTGGCAAGAGAGTGCAGAAAATGTAGTAAGGGTCTGTTGTTCCACCACTGCTTTACAGATTCAAAAAGTGCTGCAAAAATAAGTTATTTTTTTCACAGCAAAATTTCATCTCTTGTGAAATGAGATGAATTTCATCTCCCCAACTTCCTCCAAGTGAAGACAAATATATTAGAGATAGTCAGGCACTTCAGTTCTTTTTTTGGGGGGCGAGCGGGGGGGGGGGAATAGAATATTAAATAGTAAATAGAATTTTTTTCACACTTCAACTTTCAAAATCCACTTATAGCTATGAAAAAGGGAGTTTTAGGAATTCTGAACATTTGAAATGTTGCACAACTTAACAGGGAGAGACACAGCAACTTGTAGACATTCACACAGACATAGTATATTCCCATGTATACATACTAAGTCAAGTAAGGTCTTCCAGTGCTGTCCTGGTAACTCAGAGCAGTCATATATTGATGCAAGACAGATGCCTGTAGAGTGATGTGATTTGAGGCTATTTCATGCAGTATGTGCCAGCATGGGCAAATTGGGAGTTCTGGCATCAGAAGTGGACAGGACTTTTTTGTGACTGTGTTGCCAGAAGACAATGTCCTGCAGCTGGCAATACAGCTGGCCATGGCATGGGGATAGAAACAATTTATTCACTTCCCATGGTGTATCACCATCAGTGGGATCCTCTTTTGTTGGTACTATAGTTCTTTCTCCTGCCAGTCATGGGGATACATACATTTAGACTCTCCGAAAGGGATCCAGTTGAATAGTTATATGACTGCAAACTGGAATTTTCAGCAGCTGTCACGAAGGAAACAAGTTTTAGATAGAAGATGCAATGGCTATTCTTGGTTATTCCTTTTACAGGGTGACTGGTATTATCCCCGTCTCTTCTCCTCAATGTATCCAAAGCAGTATGGATTATGACTTGCGTGCTATGATTATAGTGTCAATACTTTTTATAAAAAGGGATAAAACCTGTATTAATATAGCCAAATTACTTAAAAAAGCAGGGGCATGGGGGTAAGTGCAAAGGCACCTCCCTGAAGGTGGTAGGTCAGAACTGCAATGGCTGCTGGGAGAAAGAGCTATAAAAGCTCACGAGTACAGCAACTGGGGCAATAGAGGAAAGTTCAGTGGAGGAAAAGGAGTTACTATGTTGCACATACATTCTAAAAATCCAGCTGGAGGGGGAAGATCTGCAAACAGGGCTGAACTGTGGCCTGTGCAAAGCTGGCTAGTTTTGTTTACAGTGTTAAGTCTGGAATTTTATTTTGCTCTAAGTCTGTATTTTTCATTTCTTTATGGTCACTAGTACTAAGCTGTCATTTCATGAGAACTGCATTTGCCAGCCAAAGCTTATGTCCCTAGATGCACATCCCTCCCTCCAAGTTTGCAGTAACATGGTTTGTAATCATTTGTTGGTGGTACTGGTTTTTAAAAATTATTTCTATTATCGTTAAAGAATGGTGTCTTTACTAAAGCCCCAGTCCTGGTCAGTGCAAATCCCCAGACTTGCAGAATTGGACCTTACAGTTTGTTGGCATTAAGGGTGTACCATCATATTTGCATTTTTTCCAGCAAGTTGTCCGCTATGAATAATTTTTCTAATTGTTAGCAGCACTAGAATTTGCTCAATAAGCCTCTTGCAGGTGCAAAAGCTATATTCTTTCTATAAACTCATTATGGCTTTTCATATGCTGAATCAAATAAAAATTGTTGTCTCTCGATATTGTAGAGGCTATTATTACCTGCCACCTCTGGTTTGGCTCAGTTCTGTGAAGCCCACAGTCCCTAGTGTTCGCTTTCAAAGGATTGTGTTGCTCACAAGCAATTTCAAAGAATTATTGGAACCTCTGTAATATTTGCATTAACCACCATTATCTTAGCTGTTTCTCTCTGCTTCACAAACCTCTCTCCAAGTGCTTATAATGATCACACACTAATTTACCTCTTGGTGTCTTCTGCAAGTATCTCAGTGAAGGCATATGGTTCCAGATCCTGACCTGTAAATTCACTGTGATACCAGTTCTTAACTGGCATTCAAATGCCTTTAACATCTAAGTTCTAGAAGTCACTCTGTAGCTGAATATCCCTTGGCTAATATCACATTGTTTAATTATAATTTATTCAGGGAGTCAAGCAGCATTCTTGTATGGTGTGAACCTCAGATATCTACTGACAACTTGCTGATTTATTACTAAATTTTCATTAATCTGTCAAGTACCAAAAAGTGTATGTCATAATATAAATAATACAACCTCTCTTTCTGTGTTCTTACTCATCACACTTTATATTATTTTTCTTACAAACCCTTGTATAGTCAAAAATGACAATTTAATATTCCACTATTACACTTCAAAGTGAAACCCTTAATTTAAAGGCAAAGCTTACAGTACTTTTCAATACCTGTTGTCAACAGATATATTTCCATCACATCTGGGAAGTGGTTTAAATTATGTATTGCAGTCAAATAGCTTACAGAGCACATAGTTAAATGAGGACAAATTTCTGGGACTTAAGTATTGATTATACCCATAAGGAAGACTGGCTAATATCACTGTTGATAACAGGCATGGGAAAATAGACTCTTAGTAAGTACATTTAGGGTGTGTCTACACTGCATGATAAAATCGGATTAACATATGCAATTTCAGCTACATTAATTGTGTAGCTGAAGTGGAAGTACCTTAACTCAAGTTTTGGCGCTGTCCACACAGCAGGAAGTCAAATGAACACTCTCCCTTCGACTTCCCTCACTCCTCGTGCAAGCAGGACTACCGACATCATCTGGAGCACCCCTCTCAGTTCAAGTTAGTTAGCTGTCTTAATCAGACCACTAATTTGAACCCTAGAAGATCTACAGTGCAGCTTCCATCTTATCTGTAGTGTAGACATATCCTTATGGACTAAACTACTTTAATTAAAGTAGTATCAGAACAAACACTTATTGCATGTGAATGTGGTCACTAAAATCCCACTTTCTTACATCTACTACCAATGATAGCATTAGAGGACGGATCAATATGTAATTTCCAGAAATGTGTCAAAGCATGTAGCTAAATTATAAGTTATTTGACAACAGTACAGTAGCTAATTTAAAACTCTTCCCAGATGCAATGAAAATGTCAGTCCTATACATATTGTCAACAATCTGTTAAGACATTACGAATAGATTTGTTAATTTAAGAAACTAACTTTTCACAGATTTGCTGTTTATTTTTTTTGATTCACTCGGCTTGGACAGTAAAAACAAGCTGGATGATTTCACTTCTCTGCTTCCAGTCCTCCTCACTGTCCTAAAGCAATGGACTGGGAATTAGGGTGCCATAGTTTTGCCACTGATCTGTTGTGCAAGCATAGGCAAGTCATTGCATCATCATGTGTCTATTTCCCTATCTATGAAATAGGGCTAACCCTCTGTCAAGCACGGTAAGCTCTCATGCTATGTCTAGACTACGGGGCTTTTTGCATACCTTTTTCTGATAGTTTTTTCGGAAGAGTATTTTCCGAAATTTGGCCTGTCTACACTGGGTCAAATTTTGGAAAAAAGCCCTCTTTCAGAAGAGCCATTCTTCCTTGTGGGAGGAGGAAGACAGGGCTTCTGAAAGAGCTCATCTGCTCTTCTGCAAAAAATGCGGAAGAGCAGACGTATTCCCTGGACACGGTGGAGTTTTTCCGGGATACCAGAGGTATCCTGGAAAAAAAACCGTAATCTAGACATAGCCTCAGGCTGACTGCTCTGGTGTAGTGGAAAGATAAGCTTGAATTGTTTCCAGCAGACTCTAGCAAAATCTCCAATTCCTTTGTGCTCTCTTGGTTTCAAGTGGAGGACTATTAGATTAAAGTATCTATTGCTGTATTCCAATACCCAACTGCCAACTGCAACCAGTTAAAAAAATTTCAGCCATGGTTATGTTTGTGACATAAGTTTTATATGGTGTTTAATGTAAGATGTTTTGGGACAGAGCTATAGAGCTGGCTCTTCTAGAACTTCTGTATAATAATTGCTTTCCAACTCTCTAATGATTGTGCACTCCTAGAAAGGAGCTTGAAAGTACTATTTTAGGATATGTATATACTACAGAGGAAGATCAAAGCTACCATTGTCGATCTTCCAGGGTTCAAATTGGGGGGTCTAGTTAAGACAGCTAATTCGAACTGAGAGGGGCACTCCAGTCGATGCGGGTACTCCTGCTTCCATGAGGTATAAGGGAAGTTGAAGGAAGAGTGTTCTCCCTTCAACTCCCTGCAGTGTTGACAGCATCAAAAGTCGAGTTAAGTTAGTTCAACTTCAGCTATGCAATTAACATATCTTAATTCTACTTTGTCCTGCAGTGTAGACATACCTATAGACAGCTACTCCAGATCAGTAGTGGCTATTCTTTCCTTTGCATCCAAGCACCATAAATCATCCACAGCCTGGGGTTCAGGAAACATGGTGAAGGCAGAAAATCTATGGCTACGTCTAGACTGCAGCACTTTTTTGGGATACTAGAGGTATCCCAGAAAAACAATGCCGCATCTAAAGAACGCATCCGCTTTTTCAAAAAAAAATTTTTGTAAAAGTGGATGCGTTCTTTCATCATCCCTGTAAACCTTGTTTTAAAAGGAAGAAGGAATGGCTCAAAAGAGCCGTTTTTTCCAAAATTTGGTGCTGTGTAGATGCACCAAATTTTGGAAAAGTCTCTTTTGAAAGAAAAGCAGAAAAAGACAAGCAAATTGCAGTAAAAGCAGAACAACTTGCACCCTTAAGGCTGTCTCAGAAAAGAAGCCAAGAACTGAATAGTCATGGAGACAGAACAACTCACATCCCTAGAGGGTTATGTCTACACTGCATGCTTAGTTCAAAATAAGCTATTCCAGAAATAAGAAATGCTCAGAAATAGTTCATTTTGAAATAGCACATCTACACTACAGAGAAGCCTCAAAATTAGTCCGAGGCAGGCTTCCCTAATGTAGATGTGCTATCTCAATTTAGAGCCCCAGGAGGCACTGGGGAGGAGCTATTTTGAAATGGCAGCAGAGGAGTGTCCACACTATTGCTATTCCAAAATAGCTATTTCAGAACAGGCATTATTCCTCATGGAGGAATACAGAAGGTTTACAGAGGTTGGAATAAGCTGTCTGTTATTTCGTATTTAATTGGAAATAACGGAATTGCTGTGTAGACGCATTGTTATTTCGGAATAACGGCCATTATTCTGAAATAACGCTGCTGTGTAGATGCACCCAAAGTGTTTATAGGGAAGTCATGACTGAAGGACATTGATGGAATAGTGTGTGATAAACTTGCATTGCAACTGTTTGCTATGTGGAGAAATAGACTGTCACTTCTGTTGTCGACACAGCAGCATTCATGACCACTATAAAACTGACTTTAAGTAATTGCTGTTACTCAAAGTGGGAAACTGCAGTTCATTTATACTACTTTGGCATAATCACACACAGTATCACAAGCTGTCTGGGAGTAAAGATATTCCTCAGTCAAAAAAAAGAAAGATGTGAGAAATGAATAATTCAGTGTAAATTCAATAGAACCAGGATATACACTAACATTATAGAACTCCACAGAAATCCAGTTAGTTATTTTTCAATCATGGCAATAAAAATGGCAAAGAAGTATCAACTTTAATATAAACATCCTTTTTTTGCTAATCTGTTGCCTGTTCAAAAAGGAAGTTTTCGAAGACCTTGATGTCTGGGATATATTTGTAATATACAGGGGCCAAGCCCCCTTCCAGTTATATCCTTGTAGTCAAGAATGTGATAAAAAAAAGTGAAGAACTATCGCAGTATATGGATTGTATTAAAGTTGATTACTTTCACATTTTCACAAGGAATTAAGCCTAAGTAGTTACGCCCAGGACAAATTTGGGCCAAACATTCAGCTGAATAACTACACAAGGCAATCAAGAGGCTGTTTTTTTTTAAAGGAACCACAAGTCAGTCTCTCTTGTTGCACCCTCTATTTGTAGGCAGAACTGAAGGCATGTAGCTGTCTATGTATGTGTGGCTGTCTCTGTGTCCTCATTTACTCCCACACTTATTTTAAATTTATAAAGCAGCTCTTTAAGCACAAAAATACCAGGTTTGAAAAGTCAGGGCCCTTCCCCCTTCTGCTCCACTCCACCACCAAAAGTCAGTGGATTGGGTATACACTAATGAAATCAGCAAAGAAAATAATTCTAACAAGACAGATGTTCAATACCATTGGAAGGAATTTATCACTCTGAAAACTGCCTTTGTCTGTGATGGATTTATAGTGGAGCAGAAAGACATCCTTTAGATTCAGTCTTTCAAGGAAAGGACTATGTCTTAATCTTTGTAAAACTAGCCAATTAGCCCGTCATAAGATGGGATTTTCAGGTCTCTCCTCCACGTCAGTCTTTTCTCCTGAGCCTCCGGTCTCTTGCTCCATGTCTCTTTCTCTCTCTCTCCTCGTCCTATTGCCTCCCCTCTCTCTCTCAGCTCTCCTCCACCTCTCTCTTTTTCTTCTCCCCCTCCTGTCTCTCACTCTCCCTTTCTCTTCTCCTACTCCTCCTGCCTCTCACTCTCTCTCCGCTCTCCTCTGTCTCCGTCGGGGATGCACGCTCATCCAGGCCCCGCCTCCTGGGTGTGTACGTCACCTCCCCGCCCCCTTTGCCTCCTGCTGTGGCACTCGGCTGACTTCTGCGCTGCTCAGCCAGGCTGCCGTGCAGGAGCAAACGGCGCAAATGGCCTCTCTCTCTCTTCTCCTCCTACTGCCTCGCCCTTTCTCTCTCTCAGCTCTCATCCGCCTCCTGCCTCTCTCTCCTTCTCTCTCTCTTTCTCTTCTCCCCATCCCACCTCTCACTCTGTGTTTCTCTTCTTCTCCTCCTGCTGTGTCTCTCTCACTCTCTCTCTCGCTCTCCTCCACCTCCTCCGTTTTCCTCTCTGTCTCCTCCGCGTTCTCTATGTCTGCTCCGCTTTCCTCCTTTTGAATCCGGCGCCCTTTCCTGACGTCAGAGACGCACACTCATCCAGGCCCCACCCCCTGGCTGTTCCCTCTGGGCGGCGCTGTTGCCTCCCACCGTGGTGCTCAGCTGACTTCTGCGCCGCTCAGCCGGGCTGCCGTGTGGGAGCAAGCGGCCATTTGGGCCCCGCGCTCCCAATGCAGCACCCCCGTGCTGCATGGGGAGTGTGGACCCCAAACGGCCGCTTGTGCTGCTTCCTCCAGTGTGACGGCCCGGCTGAGTGGCGCAGAAGTCAGCCGAGCGCCACGGCGGAAGGCAACAGAGCCACCCAGAGGGAACAGCCAGTGTTTCAGCGTTACAGAGTCACAGACATTGGGCTACTATATTTGTAAAATGCCTTGCAACTTTGTGGAACTGGAAGCACGCTTGTTGAGAAGTTCATTATAATGCTTTTCATTTCATCAATAGGATAGCTTTGGGATAGCTGGAATGCTGTACAGATGGATATAAGCTATACAGAAATGAAGGAAAAGTAGAAAGGAAAAATGTAGTGATGGCATTATATCTCTATCTATCTAAGCTATCAAACTTCATTTTGACAACAGTGGGGTGATGAAATTCTTTGCCTTGTGGTCTTGGTGTTTCCCATAAAAGGATCTCAAAGTATCTTACATGCAGGAAGGGCTCTATTCTACAACACTTCTTTGCCTCTCAGTCACAAACAGAAGTTGGTCCAGTAAAAGATATTCCCTCACTCACTTTGTCTACTTACACAAGTCCCAGTGAAGTCAAGGTTGTTTGTACAGTGTTGCATTTTTAATTTGGATTTCCATCATTGCAAAGTTCGGGCACATTCAGTTCCAGGTTTGGTGGGGTCTGTTTTGGTATTTGCTAAGCTAGTGAAGTACTACATTATCTACTATGGCAACATTTAGCATTTTAGAGAGAGAAAATGCTTGCCAAAGTTATTTGAAACACAAAATGCTGAAAGGCACGTTTTATGTTCTTACAAATTATGTTGGGTGATGTGGGTACAATACAATATGCAGTCACAGAACACGGTTTTCCATAATCTAAAACCACTAAAATTATCAGCAACCATCTCTCACAAGGCCCAATAACTGATCAGTTGGCGTAATAAATCTTGTCCATTTTTGTTTCTGATTCAAATTTTTAACAGAGCCTACCACTGAATACTTGAAAGACTTTGGCCCTTTGATTTTAGGAAAATCAGAGAGGAATGCAAAAAGTATTTTAGAATGACATCTAATTATTGTTCTATCCATTAATAAATTACACATATCTATATTTAAAAGGTTTCTTTGTTACAGTCATGAGATTTAAAGTAACGATATCGTACTAAGTCTCAGAGGGGTAGCCTTATAAAGAGATTTTTTTTGCACCAAGCCATTTAGATGTTACTGTGCATTGTACAAAGTTCCAGATAAGTAAGGAAGACAAAGCTGGAACTCCAGCTATGCACTATCCTTTTTGTTTGTTTTTATAGCTTGTAGTTTTCTTCAGTAAATGCTTCCTATTAAAACCAGGTCATGAGAACAAAACTAACCAAGAAATCAAAGAACACAAAGAGAAGAAATTCTTGAATTGCCTAGCTACTCATGCTAAGAGTCTGGGTAGCAAATAAGAGGAATTGGAATTGCTCATTGGAGCAATAAAATTTGATCTAGTTGGTATTACTGAAACTTACTGGGATGATATGCTTAGCTGGAATGTTTGAGAGAATTATATATCTGAGAGAACTCCTCCTAAACGGTAAGAGCTAGAACCACCAAATTTGGTACATAGCTTCTTTTTATAACTTAAAAGCAAGGTAAGGGTTTGTTTGTGCCTGAGCAATGGGATGTGCCTGAAATACAATTGTTTCTCATAAAACAAAAGGCAGGACTTCACTAGCAGGGACAGTTATACTGTACAATGATCGTGGGAAGGCGGGGAACAAGGGGCCAGAGATGGGGACCAGAACACCTATAGCCCCACTGAGGCAGCAGGGAGCAGCAATGGAGAAAGGGACAACAATCTATTATATATTTGAGAGAGTTTGGGTACGTCTAGACTGCAAGGCTATTTTGGGATACCGGAGGTATCCCAAAATAGCTACCCTGCATCCAAGAAACATGTCCGCTATTTCAAAATAATTTTTGAAATAACAGACGAGCTATTTTGGCATCCCTGTAAACCTCATTCCATGAGGAATAAGGGATATCTTGAAATAGTGCTTTATTTCAAAATTTGGTGCCCTGTAGACACACCAAATTTTGAAATAGGCTATTTCGAAATAAAATTGAAATATGAAATGAAATTTGCGTAGATTGTGTATCTTATTTTGATTTTAGAGTGCAGTCTAGACATACCCTAGAGCAATGAGGAGTAACAGTAAATTCGAGGGAAGGGTTTTGGATCGGACTACCGCGTCTACACACGGAGAGTTAATTTGGGCGACTGGCCGCGAATATGCTAATCAAGCACGGGATATTTAAATCCCGTGCTTCATTAGTAACTTCGGTATGCTTCATTTGCCTCCCTAGTTTGAACTAGGGGGCAAGTGTAGACATTCCCATAGAAAAGAGACAGAATCACCAGGCAGATGAAAGGGGCTGGCTGCGGGTGTTCCTCATCCAATCTGGGACTGCCTCAGCCCTGAGCTTCCCATCCCCAAGGGCAAGGGGCTTAAGTCCCCCCCATTCCAATTTATAGGGGAACATTACTGGCTGTTCCCTCTTTGTGGAGCAAGGGGAAACTGCACAGTTTGCTGCATTCCACACTCTGGCTGGGGAGCACAGAGTGGAGATGAACGTGGACCTGCCCAAGCCAGGGAACATGTACCCTTCCCCCGGCTGTGCCTGCTGGAGCTGCAAAGGCCCTGGAGAGGTGCTTCTCACCTGGCCCCAAGCTGCTGTGGTAAGAGAGGGCTGGGGTTGTCCTCTCGCCCCGGAGCAGCCTGCACCTGAACCCCTCCTCCCCAGCCCCACCTCAGAGCAATGATTTAAATTAAGCATGTGCATTTTCTTTTTTTTCCCCAAAAAACAAAAAATAATTGAGTTAAGGACTTGAGCAATGTCATCTCAATCTTCTATACATTATAAATGTACTCTGCATCAAAACTGGCATTATCTGTTACCATTCACTGACGTGGAAAAAAATGATCTTGAATGCTTCTAGATCGATGTTCTAGCAGCTAACACACAAGATGGGATAGTAGTGGTTGTCTGCTGCAATCAACTCACACTAGTGAACAGGATGATTCCCACTATAATTTAGCAAGGGGGAAGAAGTGTGATCACAAAGGAATTCAATTTGGGTGATATATGCTGGAGTTCTCATGCTGCCGGTGTGAAAACATTCTTTCTTTAAACATTATAGATGACAATTTCCTCACTCAAAAAGTATTGCAATCAACATGAGGGAATACTGTGTTAGTCCTTTTCATAACATATGAAGAAGAAAATTAATAGAAGTGTAGGCACAAGTGATCATGATAAATGCTATCAGAGTACAGTCTAGACCAGTACTATAGATATGGCGTGCTTTAAAAGAGCTAAAAACAAGTAGTAGCCAAATCAGCTGTGAAGACGTATGTAATCAGAAAAAAATATAATTAATGATTGGGAATAATTTAATAACTTCTTACATGTTTGCCCAAAAAGCCACAATCTGGCAATTGAGGTTATGCTCATCAGTTAGGTGCTACAGGACTAGTCGTTGTTTTTAAAGTTACAGACTAACATGGCTACCCCTCTGAGACCTCCTCTGAACCTTTTAAAGGTAATAGTGTTGATGTAATATACTTAGATTTCTGTAAAGTATTTGACTTGATATTGAATGATGTTTTGATTAAAAAACTAGAACGTTATACATTTAACACAGAACACATTAAATGGGTTAAAAACTAGCTAACTGATAAGTTTCAAAATGTAAATGTAAACAGGAAACCAGTGGGGTTTCTGAGGGTGAATCTACACTGTACCTGTAGGTTGAGATACAATTTGTGTGTCTTATTTCAATCTAATTTTGAAATACAGCACTATTCCGAAACATCCTTTAACCCTTGTGGAACGAGGGTTACAGGGACGCTGGCATAGCGTGCCCATTATTTCATAATCTATTTTGAAATAATGGGCATGTTTAAAGACACAGCATAGCTATTTCGGGATACTTCTGGTATCCTGAAATAGCACTGCTATCTAGACGTAGCCTCAGGGATTGTTTTTTGGCCCTGTAGTATTTAGTACTCTATCAGTGACCTGGAAGAAAACAAAATCTTCACTAAAAGTTTGCAGCTGACCCATTTCCCAGTTATGGTTACATCACTTGGCTTTTTTTGCTTACTAACCTTGATTTTGGGTTGAGGTATCAAAGTTTATAGAATTGTTCTACCCCACAGAATCCTATGAATTATTGACCAATTGTCATTTTTTCATGTGTGTGAACAATAGTTTCACTTAATCTAACTCAGTTTAAGAGTTGCAAAATGTGATGCAGAGATAAAAATTCACTTCCTGCTTCAAAATCACCTGACTTTCATTGGACAGGTCACATGACACGGATCAGTATACATTCAGAGCTGAAAGGCTTATTCATTCTGTTATTAGACAGTTGTTATTAGACAGCTGTTAGTAACAATGTCTGGTGATTTCTCATTCTTACTGCCACTTTGTTTTCAAAACTGTTCTTTCTTCCTTGGCCTGTTCAGCTGATGAAATGGAATGGCCCATTTGGACTCTGTTTGCTGTTCCTGGTGTTTTTCACTGTCACTGACTGGGTGAGCATGTCCTGCTTCTGTCAGCCTCAAAGCAGTATCCGTAGCATTCTGGACATTCTCAAGAAACTGAAAACTACTGTCCTCCTCCTCTGTTTGGTTTGGATGCCTTCCTGTAGGACTGACCTTCAGGAGTGATCAGGACATGTGACATTGATACAGAAAATATAGTAGTTCTTTTGGTAGGCTTCCAACCACTTCCTGTTTGAAATCTAACAGTCTATCTTGCTTGCAGTGGGGATAATTGTTTTGCAGTCTTGTCCAGTCTTTCTTCTTTCCTGACATAGCCTTCTTTTGTAACCAATTCAGTATGAATTGTCTGGCTCAAGACTCTTGTTAGCTGTTGGCACAAAAGTTTATGTACTTCTGTCCACAAGCTCAGAAAGTGTACTATGACTGATGTTTTGTGATATAATAACCAGAACTAAATGTGTAGCCTTTGATTAACCAGGGCTTTTAAAATCATTCCCTCTTGTTCTGACATTCTGCTAGTTCCATTTTTTTCCTCCTGCCTGTTAACACTTTAATTTGGGAAATAACAAATACGTAATGCATGTGATTCATTTATTACAATAATCTTGCTTTGAACTGGTTTTTAGTTATTCCACAAACAATTCAGTCTCAAAACTCATCGGTTAACTGATTCAACTTTGGTTTGGAATAGCAGCTAGAAGAGGTTTGGTGTTGTGAGCAAGGAGACTCTCTTACTGTCTGGTTCCTCTTGTACTTCAGGAAACAGGACCTTTTGTAAACTGATGCAGGTTTTTTTATTTCCAAAGGAGGAAATTTTTCACTCTCACCAATTTCAGAGGCATGGGTCAGGTTTACAAACTTTAATATACCTGGTACATAACAAGAATCAGCACCCACTGCCTCTATTGGTACAAGATATGCTGGGGATCAGTTTGAGACCAAAAATACAATTCCCACCTTTCTGGCAATTTGCATGTAAATTATAGCAATACAATACAACAGCTGAGTCAGCCACAGCAATACTTATAGTTTGGGGGTTTTAAGATCAGGTAATAGAGGCTCATGCTTCAAGATCCAGTGTTATAGGTTTGATTTCTATTGACAAGAAAACACTTGGGTGTATAGCACTACAGACCTTTCATGAAGCTGTCTGCTCTCTTCAGAATGAGTAGAGTCCAAGATCAGCATGATGTCATGAATTCTATTTTTGAGGTGTCAAAATGGAGTGTGGTCCATACTATCTCACTGGTATAGTACTTAGGAATATAGATGGAATCATTGTCAAAAAATGTACACAGTCAATCCATTAAGAAGAAAATTCTCCCTAATATGCTAAAGACAAGTATCTGGTAGATGGCAGCAGTAGAAGTGAATGCAATAGAGGTAGAGCTACTCTGCAAATGAACTACAACTCGGCTAACCCTTTGAAGCTACTGGGTTACTGTTGGTTAGGAGTTGGATAAACCCTGTTTGTGTGGGGATGAGGGGTCTGAAATTCTACACCCTAACCCATAGCTGGTGCTGGAGACTTATGGGGGCATTGTGGAAGGATTAGTGACTTGGACCCATCACTTTTCCTTCCACAGACTGTCATTCAAACAAACTACCACTAGATGTCACACACAGGAGGTTTATTGGATTGTGTCCTACATTACCTTCTTTAAAAAGGAAAATAAATCTACTGTTTTTTCCAGACTTCTTTCATGTTCTTTATGTGAGCACTGGTGCTGATGGCCCATAATATTAGACTTAGTGAGCAGCAGCTGGAATTGTGGAGGCACTGTGAGTGTGGGAGGGAGGTTTGTTTTACTTTGCAGTCTTTAACAATGATAAATAACAAAAATATAAACATACACCAAAATTACAAACAAAATTGACACGATAGTGTGGCATGAAATACTCTATTGATGGAGGAAGGAGGATCCTATAGTTACATCTTGCGACTCTCTGTCCCATTATATAAGTTCTTCTACTCCCAGCTTTGACCTAGACCTTATATGCATCTGTTTTAATATAGCTGTGTTTTTTTAGAAGTGGGGATAAAAATATTACAGAGTTGAGGTGATGATTAATACCTCGTTTTCAATGATCATTGGATGAAAGTAACTGAAAAAATGCAAACTACTATTATAACAGTGTGTAATGATGTAACTGGAAACAAATATAGCATTAATGAAAGTGTCTCTCTATAATATACAATGCAGAGATGGTACTAATTTCTTTGCATAGATGCAGCTCCCTAACTCATCTAACTATTAAGTTCAGTGCTGAATGTTGCATATGAATTGAAGAACTTTATCAAATAGGCAGATTAGGAAAAAAATTGAAAGTTTAGGATTTTTGTAGTCCCCGTTTTTCATGAATAGTTCTGTATCGCTAAAGATCAGTTGGTATCTATATTAGACTATGTGACTTAAAGTTTCCCTAAATTAAGCTAAATTCTGGCAAATCATCTTTGCAATGTGTTTATTATTTGCTCCGATAAGAATAGTGGTATAAATGCTGTATACTCTTAACTGTTGAAATCAATGAACTTCACCATCTTCATTACTGGAATCTCTGGTAAGATGTAGTGCTAGGGTTTTTTATTTTGTAAATTGTAGAATAGCTGCTATTATTAATGAGTAATTAAAATTTGTTATAGCAAAATTGCAAAGGTCAGTTGCAGATTAAATAGTGGGATTTAGTCTGGCATGATTAACATCAGAATGAATAGGGCTTTAAAATGGTTAATAGAGAAATGTCGTTTCAAATTAATTTACAGCGAATCCAAAAACTACATGTACAAGAGAAAACAGAACACAGAGTCAGTGAACCATATCGTGCATGGTGGAACTTTTCAGTACAAGACTACTACATAACTGCACATTGCAAAGGTTATTTGTAAGTTATGGTGTTATGTGAAAGAGACGGACGTTAATATTCTTTGCCCAAAGGCATTGTGAAATAGTTTATCTGTCAAGTAAAGTTATTAAATAGCCTTTTAATCAAATAAATAATTCAGGGCTACTGTATAATGTTACAAGGGCCTTGGAATTAAACACCATAAGAAGCAGAATAACTGGATTAATGTTAATGTGGCAGCACTTGACTCAAGGCTAATGCTTTAGAAATTGAAATGTGATTCCTGTTGTTTAAAACCCAAAGCTGCTGGAGTGCAGCTGATAGTAACCCTACTTTTGGCAAAGCTAGACTTTGGTGGTTACTTCCTTGCAGGAACAATGAAGACATGAGGCATTTTTGGTACACTGTAAATGATCCCTTGTTAGAACTGTGGATTCACGTGGAGTTTATTTACTTCATTTTATAGCAATTATGTTCCTTCTGTCAGACTGATCCTCACAGGTGCATAAAATATATGACCATAGGGATAATGCTATAGCTGCTATCATGACAGTTGCTTGTCTTTTTACTTGTAAAAGGGAAACAGTTTGGCATTCCGATTGGAAGGTCTTCTTTAGTTTCTTGGCATCATGCTCTTTTTTTAATTTTAGGGTTAGTTGTTTCTGGCTTAAGAAGCTTGTTAGATGTTGACATTAAATTTTTGTTCTTCTGCCCATAAGCATTCCTACTCAAGCACTGAGAGGCTTAGTGTGCTATTTTAATTATGTTAAGTATGGAGTCTTTTATCCATTAGGGAACTTCTGTGCCATGTGTTGACTTTTATGCTAACCCATTTTGCTATCTATAGTAAGAACTCACAGCTAGAAAGTTAATTCAGCTGGAATGTAATGTTGCGCAGACTACAATTTTACAGACTACCATGGCCCAGTCTCTTTTTTTAAAGTAGCATTCCATTAGCAAGTTGCTTCAATACTCTGATCTCTATCTTAGATATTTCTGATATTGCTAATCAGTTGTATTTGTTTGTGATTAGTGAAAAATTAATAAACATATAATAGCAAACAACCTAGACCAAAGACTTTCAATTTAGTTGTGACACACAGGACTATGCTGGATTTGATGATTGGACCCAGTCGTGTAAAATGGGGCAGGATTGTATCCCTGCAAGAGTGGCTGTAGACAAAGCAGAGTCATATTTTGGTAACAATTTTTTTTATCTTGTGCTCTTTCAGGAAAGAAAATATCCTTTGGACACTTTTCCTTGGTGAGAATTCACAAAAAATCTGTATAAGAATTATTCAGTTAACAGTCCTTTGGTTGTGAGAACAGGGCCATTAAGGCTATGTCTCCACAGCAGCGTTATTTCGAAATAATTGATGTTATTTCAAAATAACAAAATGCACATCTACAAGCAAGCCATTATTTTGAAATAATGTTGAGCTGGAGGACTTCTTACTGTGACTCATGGTAACCCTCATTTCATAAGGAGTAAGGGAAGTCAAAGGAAGAGTGTTCTTTCTTCCACTTTCTGCTGTGTAACCAGTGCCAAAAGCCGAATTAAACTATTTCGACTTAAGCTAATCAATTGATGTAGTTATGCTTAGCATAATTCAACTTTTTCCCTGCTGTGTATACATGCCCTAACTGAACTAGATGATACAACACTAGAGAACCAATGAATTAGAGTTGGTAAAAATATGCTCAATGCTAGAAACCAAGTGAGTATATTTTAAAAAGAGGTTTTCAGAATGACAAAAGTCTTCATTGTGTCTTGTTTGCTTTACATTTTTTCCAGGATAGTTTGCTACATGAAAGCCTGAACTTTTTTTTTTCCCAGAGTGCTTGGTCCTACCACGAGTGCAGGCGACTCAACTTGAGACTCCTTCCAGCTCTATCGTTCTATGAAGAGGGGTGCATGGATGTTAACACCAGCAAGGTCCCTCTCTTCCATTTTTTTTTTGTTAGCATGAAAATGAGTGATGCAGAGAATAATTTTATATAAGGTAAAAGCATGCCTGAACACACAATAGCTTCTGGTAGTAATGGGAAGTGTGACAGTGTACTGGGAATCTGCAGGCTAATCGCTGCTTAACCAGTTGAGCCCCTGGGAGGGCCTGAATAAGGAGAGGAATTCCTAGGGCATGTCTACACTAGGAAATTATTTCAAAATAATAACTCCTGAAATAACTGTTTTGAAATAGTGTGTCCACACTACAGGGAACCCTCAAAATTAGTCCAAAGCACATTAGTTTCATAGGGTACGTGTACACTACCCCCCTAGATCGATCTAGGGAGGCTAATGAAGGCGACCGAAATTGCAAATTAAGCCCGGGATTTAAATATCCCACGCTTGATTTGCATGTTCCCAGGCGGTTGCCATTTTAGAAATTGACTAGCCCGAAGTAACTGCCTGCGTCTACACGTGGCAGTGAAACGGGATTCCGATTTAAAGCCCTTAAATCGAATTAGCTGGTAAACCTCATTGCAGGAGGAATACCAGCTAATTCGAGTTAGGGGTTTAAATCAGAATCCCATTTCACTGCCACGTGTAGACGCGGGCAGTTACTTTGGGCTAGTCAATTTCTAAAATGGCGACCGCCCGGGAACATGCAAATCAAGCGCGGGATATTTAAATCCTGGGCTTGATTTGCAATTTCGGTCGCCTTCATTAGCCTCCCTAGATCGATCTAGGGGGCTAGTGTAGACGTACCCGTAATGTGGACACGCTACCAGGAAGCACTGGGAAGTAATTTGAATCATTCTGGAGTAGTTATTTCGAAATAGCAGCAGTTGAGCGCCCACACTACCACTATTTTGAAATAACTATTTTGAAATTGGAAAGCAGGAGTTATTATTTCCAAATAAGCAGCCCCTCATTTCGAATAACAGGCTTAGTAGTGTGGATGCTCCACTTGTTATTTTGAAATAAGGGGAGTTTTTCAAAATAATTTCCTAGTGTAGACCAGGGTTTAGTTACCAGATTGGGTTTAGGTAGCTAATAAGCTCGTTAACAAGGAGACTGGATAAAAGAGCATAGGAAGGAAGTGCAAACAGTGCGGGGAGGTTAGGACCAGTGTTCCCTCTAAGCTGTGGGGAAGCCCAGCTTCACAGGTGATGAATCAGCCCTGCCCAGTCAGTCAGCTCTGGGCATGGAGCCCTGAGCCTCTGAATGGGTGGGGCTGATTAATCACCTGTGAGGCTGTGCTGCTGTGCAGATTAGAGGAAACACTGGTTAGTACCAGGATCAGTCTTCATAAAGGGAGCTCCTTATGGGCAGAGATCTTTCCCCTTTCTCTCCTACTCCCTCACCTCCACCTAGGGAGAAAGGATAGTTAAAGTGAAATGACTAAATATTATGGCTGCAAGGGTATGTAAAACTGAGCAGTCTCGGAGCAGTCTGTGTGAAAGCAAAGAAGACGGGTGGCCCCATCCCAGAAAATACTGATATTTTTGCAGTAAGCCCTCATTTCTGTTACATTTTGTAGTTCATCTTCAAAAAAATTGCAAAACAATATATTAGTTTTGTATCACTCCAAAGCGATTAGAGACAGGATCACATTTCTGGTTATGTTAATCGCGTCATTGGTTTGCTGTTACTTTGAAATCCTTCATCCACTCATCTCATACAGCTGCCAGGATTTCTGGCCAGCAAGTCACTTATTACAGTCTGTGGGTTGCTGCAAGACATTAAATAGTGGAGTTGGACTACAAGATGACATGAATGTGTACTCATTCTCCATACTTTGAGCTGTAGCATTTCACATTTGCTTTTTTAGGAAGGGGTGTGTGAGTGGTCTGATTATACACCTTAAAGTTAATTTAGGTTGATTACAGCATTTAAGGCAAGTAATATTAAAGATAAAAGAACATAAACCACATTGTTTCATTACACGTTCTGGCCCAGTCCTCCATGCCTTCTCCACTCAACCCAATATGAATTAATAGACATTCTGGCAGTGCAAGCACTGCAGAACTGAGTCCTTTTGGATATCCACTATACAATAAATTTGGAATACTACAAAAAACTTGCAGTTTTGTTGACATAGCAATGACAGAAGGCTAGATCCTCAGGTTTGGTTGAGCTGTGTATCGACTGGGGTTTGGAGGAAGGGAAGTGTTATAAAAATGTTTCACCACAGGCATTTCCCCTCAAATCTGGGGCACATAGGGGCTGGTCTGACTTCCAGGAAACACCAGCCCCAGTGCTGCTATAATTTAAGATAGCTGTAGTGACTTCATAAGTCTATTCCAATGGCACGGAAGTTCTATAGTGGTGTATATTTTTTTCCACTCTGAACCCAACACATCCATGGTATGCATCAAATCCCAGACTATGTAACTGTCTGGATAGGCTTCATGTTGCCCTGTATGAGGGAAATATCCACTTGTTATCTGAGCCAGCTTTCTATCATCTTTGTGCTGCCAGGGTAGTGCAAAGGGATGGAATGGCACTTAATGAATATCAAGTGCAAGGTTTGGAATCTCTTTCTAAGGCAGCTGTTTTCCAGATGCAAAAAGACATTCCAAGAGTTAGAATCTTTACTGGACTGAAATGTGTTTATCTAGATTTTACAGTGAAAAGCCAAAAGCTAACATTGAGTTGTTCGTACTCTTGTTGACTTGATTAAAGTAAACATGATTTCTTTTCAAAATCACGAGGGTTTTTTTCCTTTGGATGAATCATGTAAACTTTTAAATGTTGATTCAAGCATTAGTAAAATGCATTCATTTGTGTTGATTCAAACACTGCCAATGCAGCATGATTGTGCTAATCTACATGAAAGATCTGGTGCTGAGAAGGAGTAAATGTTTCTTATTTAAAAAGCAGCACTTTCTGCATCAGAGAAAAATGGTCCTCTTTATACTCTGCTTATGCCCAACTGCCGGCAATTTCAACAGGAGTTTAAAGGAATTCAGAATCAGGTTTCATACTGCAATTAATCAATTCAGCAGCAGCTATAGCAGAACTTTCTGTATGTATGTTCAAAGCTAGTGACCTCCCTTCCAGACTAAGCCAGATTCTGATACCTTTACCATGAGCATGCCTACTGAAATCAAGGAGGCCACTCCTTCAGTCAGGAGCCATACCAGGCACATTACTGATATTCACCTTACTACTAAAAAACATTTTGTGATCTACAAGAATTCCACCTTTTGGCAGGAACAGGTGACATATTGTTGCCAGGACTTACAGCAAAGAGAATGACTAATTATGAATTTTCAAGTGTCATTCAAGAGTAAATAAGGTAGAAAGAGTAGAGAAGGTAGAACATTTTAATTAATCTCAATTAATTGGGGTGGAAGAAGTGGGTGGTGAAAGATACTCTTTCCCCTTTCACCACAAGCAGTTAGTCAAAGTTCAGGTGTTTTGTTTCCATTAGGAGGAGAAACTGATGATCAGTCCGGATATTTTCTCTTTTTTATTTATAATATATAAAGTTCAGTTTCCCTGAATACAGCAGAAGACAGTTACTTTGCTTGGTGCTCCAAACCTTCCTTTCCACTTTGACTTTCTGTGTGGACAGATAGACAAGCAGTTCCAGGAACTAAACCCTGCATTTGAAACCCCTTGGCTGTGTCTACATTGCATGCTTCTTGCACAAGGACAGCCGTTCTTGCACAAAAACTTGCTGGCTGTCTACACTACACGCGTGTTCTTGCACAAGTAAATTTACAGAATAGCGTCGGAAAACAGGGCTTCTTCCAGAAGAGTTATTCCTCTCCCCATGAGGAATAAGGCCTCTTGTGCAAGAGCTCTTCCACAAGAGGGCAGTGTAGACAGGCAACATGAATTTCTTGCACAAGAAGCCCCTATGGTTAAAATGGCCATCAGAGCTTCTTGCGCAAGAAAGCGTCCACACTGCCACGGATGCTCTTGCGCAAAAGCACATCTCTTGCGCAAAAAGCACATGGCAGTGTGGATGCGCTCTTGTGGAAGATTTTTTGCACAAGAACTCTTCCACAAAACAGTTCTTGCACAAGAAGCCTGCAATGTAGACGTAGCCCTTAAGCCTCATGATTTAACTTTACTCAAGCTTTTCAATTTGCCTGTATTTTGGATGCTAATGCTGGTGTTTCGATCACTTCTCTGATATGAAAGAAAGATATGCAGCCTATAATAATGGGGTTTAAATTAAACCATAACAACCCTCTGAGGGTACGTCTACACTGGGCAGCTATTTCAGGATACTGGAGGTATCCCGACATAGCTACCCTGTGTCATCACAAGCCACCCGGTATTTTCAAAATATTTTTCGAAATAACAGGTGTCGCTATTTCAGCATCCTGGTAACCCTCATTCCACAAGGGTTCAGGGATGTCTTGAAATAGCACATTATTTCAAAATTTGGCACTGTATAGATATGCCAAATTTCAAAATAAGCTATTTTAAAATAGATTTGAAATAAGATATGCGCAATTTGCGCTATACAAATTACATATCTTATTTCAAGTTTCAGGTTCTGTGTAGATGCACCCTGAGTTATTTTGTTGTAGTGCAGGCAGGAGCAAAAAACAGCAGCTCTGTGGTTTCTATGGCTAAGATAATCTGGAAGTAGTATGATGTGTGCAGTGCAGTTAAACTTCCATTGCCTTACAGTACAAATGTAAAACTGAACTCAGGAATGAGACCATCTTAAGGGGTCTTTGATTGCTAGCTAGTTGTAATACTTCAGTACTGTTGCCATTATTAAAAAGAGCCCTGACTTGTAGAGATCTGAGAGCAAACTTGGGATGAAAAAAGTTCAAGGCTTCTGTGACTACCTCTGTGTATTCCTGTTTAGAGACAGCCAAAATCAGTTGAGCTCCTGGCTAGAGACAGTAAGCATCAGGGTCTCATCACACACAATGTTTGTCTTTGCAATGATATTCTCCAGGCTTGCTGAGTCAACAGGATGAAGGGTTTTCTGATCCACCTTTTTCCCCTCTGAGGGTCTGAAGTTGGCTTAGATACTGATTTATGAGTTCCTGATGGTTCCCAAATGACTACTTCTGTGATGTCAGAAATGGAGGCAGTGGATCCAAGTTTCTCCATTGCATTAGGAAAAGCCAGTTTCCAAGTGTTCTGATAAAAGTTTCTTCCACATTGTGCAGGACAGTACACTCATATTCCACCCTCATCCTGGAGGTGAGAAGATTCCCAGAGAAGATAGGCTAAGCACGCTGCCTGCAGGGGATTGCTGAAAGACCAGCAACAGGAGAGTGTAAATCTTTCAGGATAGTCTATGCTTCTGCTCTTCATTCAAAGCGCCAAGTTTGTACTCTACTTAGTTACATATCTTACGATTAAGATTTTGTCATAGGTATTTTTAGTAAAAGTCATGGACAGGTCACGGGTAATTAACAAAAAATCAAAAAAACCCATGACCTGTCCTTGACTTTTATTAACTATACCCTGGAGGACAAGGGGCTAACAGCTGGAGTCCCAACAGGGGCTAACCCTGCTGCCCCAGGGACTGATCGCAGAGCCTTGCCAGAGAGAGGGGGTGGTGACAGCTGCGTTAGCCCCACTGCTACACCAGCTAAAGCCTAAAAAGTCACAGAGCTTTGTTAAAGTCATGGTATCGGTGATGGAATTGGCTCCTTACTTAAAACTGACTCCCATTACCATCCTAGTTAAATGCCTCACACCACCTCTGAGGTAGGATAGAATTATGATACCCATTTGACAAATAGGAAATTGAGGTTCAGAGTAGGTAAGTGCACCCTGGTATAGCTTTACAAAGAAGCATGTCATCTTCAATAGATCTGTCAGAAACATAACATAAAACACTAGACTGTGTGCTGCACTGGAATGACTGCTTGCTGAGTCCCTTCCTGAAGATGGAAAGCAGGGGGTCAGATTCTGGGCTCAGACAGCACCACAAAAGTATCCTACAGTGTGGCTGGGCATGTCCCTGGCATAGGGGAATCTGCCAGGAAATCTAGTGCCAGCCCCCTGTTCACTTGCATTGTGCAAAGGAGGTGTGGAGACAGATGTGTCAGGAATGCATGAGTCTCATCTGGTAGAACAGTCCATATGGAACTCTTTTTAAATGTCAGGACTTAGAGAAGACCTGAGCTGCTCTGTTACTTCTGTGGCCATTTGGGCTTTGAAGATGAGGATTCAACCTTAAGTCTCTTAAGAACATAAGGCTACATCTACACTGCAATGCTATTTCGGGATACCAGTGTATCCTGAAATAGCTATCCCGCGTCTTCACGGCAAGCCCGTTATTTCGGACTAACTATTGCAACGTCCCTGTAAACCTCATTCTACGAGGAGCAAGGGATGTGTAGACAGTGCCAAATGACAAAATAAGCTATTCTGAAATAGCATCAAAATAAGATACGCAATTTGCGTAGCTCAAATTGCATGTCTTATTTTGAGTTCCGGTGCAGTGGAGATGCACTCTTGGGCATCTTCAGCAATTCTGTTAATTCAGTGAGAAGCAGTGAAATGCAACGAAGTCCCTGTTTCCGGTTTATACCTGATTCAGGCCCTGTAATTTTTATGCTTTTCTGTATAATAAATATTTCAAGATTTTCTACAGTGTTATGAGCCTTCTGCTGTGATTCCTAGAAATACTAGATAACACTTGAAGGAGTTCATCTTGACACTTCCAGTCTGAGTATCTGAGTCCTGAGGAGTTTTCAAGTATCATTTTTCTTAACCAGCCAGAATTGAGCTCCCCTGGGGTCTAACCATCCTTCCAAAACACTTTCTCAGATAGAACTGCACTCCCTTGGTCCATATGTACACTATAAATAAGATCAAAGCAGATGGAATTGATCTTCCGGGGCTCAAATTAGTGGGTCTAGAAAAGACACGCGAATTCAAACTGACAGGGGGTTCCTGTCAATGCCAGAAGTCCGGCTTCTACAAGGAGTAAGGGAAGTTGAAGGAATAGTGTTCTCCCTTTGACTTCCTGCAGTGTGGATAGTGCCAAAATTCGAGTTAAGATACTTCAACTTCAGCTAAGCAATTAATGTAGCTGAAGTTGTGTATCTTAATTCAAACTTATCCCCTAGCGTAGACCAGGGGTTGAGGTCTAATAGATGCAGTGCAGTCATTTGAGGGTAAGCAGTTGTCTTGGTCCTTATTGATTATAGCTGATGGTTCGATTAGGGATGTTAAATTTAGTTTAACTGGCTAATCGAATAGTCTACTATGCATCAGCTATTCAATTAGTCAATAAGCCTCAGCCTTTGAAATGTAGCAATAGCCCTGGGGTTGACCAGGGTTTAGTTACCAGATTTCACCAAAGGTGAAAGTGCTGCGGGGAGCATGGGACCAGTGGGGAACTCAAGCAGTTCCCCATTGGCCCTGTGCTCCCCCTGACGTTTCAAAGTGGCAGTGCCACATGGAGCCCAGGGTCAGCTGGGGACTCATAATCCCCAGCTGATCCCGGACTCCATGCGATGCTGCAGTTTAGAAATGCCATGGGGAGCCCGGTGTCAGGCTTCATGCAGAATTTCAAAGTGGCAGCACTGCGTGGAGCCCGGGTGCTGCCACTTAGAAGCACCCCATTCCCTCCCCCCCCCCGTCTCTTTCTGATAGAGCCAGCAAGAGGGGGGGGAAGCGATTAGTCAACTAGCATGTTGACTATCAGATAAGCATTTGCGTATCGTATAGTTGATTAGTCAACTAGTTCACATCCCTAGTTCTGCTGTTCCTATTCGGTGACATGTTTCAAGGTGGCCTGGGTGCATGACAGGGCTCTTGTGTTTTGTATCCTACACTGTAAACATTACCTTCCATGTAACACAAGCTATAAAATTTCACCCAGTGACCCAGCCCAATAACTTGTGGATGAATTAGAACAGTATTTCTCAACCATTTTTTATAAAGTTCCCCTTTAAAAAAAAATTATAAGTACCCCCAGTACCTACAGTTTTCAGACACACACAATTTTTTTACCATTGCAACACATTTGTTTAAACAGCTTAATCATAACCGGGTGGGCAATAAAATTTGTGGGTGTAAAAAGTACAAAAATAATAAAGCGCTGTAAAACTTAAAACAGGAATTCAGTTTTCTCCAAATTTCCGTTGTGCTGATGTACCCCCCAGACTTCTCTTAAGTACCCCTAAAGGTACTTGTACCACTGGCTGAGAAACACTGAACTAGAAAGTATATTTTAGAAAGACACTGGGTCTTAATTTAAAGCCTGGAGACTTAATTTAATCTGCATAAACAACGGTAAGTCCTGTGGCAGTTTATAGACTAACAGATTTATTGGAGCATAGGCTTTTGTGGGTAAAGACACACTTCGTCAGATGCATGACAAAGTGGGTCTTTGCCCACGAAAGCTTTTGCTCTAATAAATCTGTTAGTCTATAAGCTGCCACAGGACTTCTCATTGTTTGTGTAGATTCAGAATAACACGGCTACCCCTCTGATATTAATTTAATCTGAGAATTTACCATAAATTTCACTGAAGACATCATTCCCAATTTGATTTAACCCAAAACTTTAGCTTTTTTTTTAAACTTTTATAGATATTCATTCTTGTCTGGATAAGAGAAGAAATACTCTAAATTTTTTGTTTTCAGTAATCTGACTGCTAAATTTTCAATGATAATTACTTCTTAAATTAGAAGTCAGTCATGACTGCAATACCAACTTTTATGTAACATGAGTTTTTGATTTTGCTAGGTATTTTACAGCCTCATTTTGTCTCTCTCAATTCATTATGAGCACCAGCTGACATGGAGTCATAGCTATGTGGGTCAGAAAATACTTTAAGACAATGAATTAAATGTGGGAGCTAAGTCCTGACTCAAAAATTTGTACTGATCGCTCTATTTATTAGCTTTAGTACACACATTTCACTCTTGTACCCTTTCCCTAAATATAGTGCATTCTGTAGATCTAGTCATGCAAGCTGTATGCATTCAGGCCTTCAGACTGACAAGAAAAATGTTTCTTGGGGTGCCTGTGATTCAACTCCAGACTCCAATAATTAGAGACATTTGGAGCTGTTACAGGAGACCCAGTGATCAGGGTAGAATGGTAAAAGATTAATGCAGTCCTTTAAAAATAGTCTGGTCCACTGGCATCTTTGTCTGGCGTTCGGAGAGAGAAACGTTGATTGAATGTCGCAATCACCATACACCTTGCTTCCCTCCAGGACTACAAAAAGCAAGATCAAAGCTATTAGACTAACTTGCAAGGAGCTGGGCAGAAGAGTGCTATATTCCTGGGAACCAAACATACACTAGATAAAGAACTTGGATTTTATTTTGCTGGGAGTTGTGGAGCTTGGTTCTTCTTTCTTGCACTGGTGTAAATCAGGAATAACTCCACTAAACTGAACAGAAGTAAACCGTGTGGCTACGTCTACACTGGCATGATCTTGAGCAAGAACTCTTTTGCGGAAGAGTTCTTGTGCAAAAACTCTTCCAGAAGAGAGCGTCTACACTGGCATGTACCTTTGTGCAAGAGATGTGCTTTTGCGCAAGAGCATCCATGCCAGTGTAGATGCTTTCTTGCGCAAGAAAGCTCTGATGGCCATTTTAACCATAGGGCTTTCTTGCGCAAGAAATTCATGTTGCCTGTCTACACTGGCCTCTTGCACAAGAACAGTTGCGCAAGAGGGCTTATTCCTGAGCAGGAGCATCAGACTTCTTGCGCAAGAAGCACTGATTTCATACATTAGAATGTCAGTGTACTTCTGCAAGAACTCGTGGCCAGTGTAGACAGGCAGCAAGTTTTTGCGCAAAAAAGATCGTGCCAATGTAGACACAGCCACTGTAAGTGAAAGGAGCTCCAGCTTCCTGATGTCTGTCCTCCATGGACACATCCTGCAGTAGACATTTACCTTAGACTCACTGAAAACCTAGGGTGCCAAGTGCTATCCCTAACTAGAGCTAGGCAAGGTGAGCTCTTTAACAGACCTGTCATGTTTGCCCCTTTTGTGTGGGGTGCCTCACCTGAGATTCTCCCACCCTGTGCCCCAAAACTAAGGTAGCATTCAGTAGGACAGGAAGCAACAGCAGTTACCTGACAGGGGGGAGCAAAGAGGAGACCTGCCCCTGGCAGCTGTGGACTTACTGTCCCTCTTTGCCTTTCCTTGACAATCCAAGGAGCTGAAAGAGGGCCCTAGGCAGGAAGCTTAGTAGCCAATAGAGGGTTATTCTGGGGATGGGGTAAAGCTGGTTAGCTGCATCCTGCACAGGAGGGAAACGATGGGGTGTAGGGAGAGGAGTCAGTCTCTTGAGATTTTCACATGCTGGGATGCTTCACCACTTCCTCACCCTTCCCACCTGTGGAAAGGAGATTGGACCAGCCTGCTCCATTTGATTTGTCCCTCCAAACTGGTCTGTGCCTGGCCAGCTGGGCTCCCTAGAGAAGCAGAGGGCAGACAGCAACTGTAGATTCCTGCTTAAAGGCATGGGCTTGGCCCACATTAATTGCATTGGGAGCACCTGGCAGATCCACCCCTACATTCTCAAATACTCTTTTTTCTGGTGAGACTTTTCTGCAATTTCCTGTCTCCCTCCATAGGCAGCTAGGGAACTTTCCCTCTAGTACAGTGTACAATTGGCCTTATTTTATTCTCACCATGTAGAAACATCCTTTAAACAGACATCAACCAGGTAAGAATTTTCTTACAGTCTAGGACTGGCTTCTTAGGGAGAGCTGATTATTTTTTTTAGCAGTTTTAAGCTTAAACCCAGGGGAAAATGAAAGGAAAAGATGAAATTCCTGTGTTACACAAAATACACTGAATATTTTCTATATGGGTTGGCTTGAGCAAAGTCATAAGTGGCATATAGCCAGCAAGTAAAATAGCAGACTGTCCTTGTTTAAAATAAACTACCAGAAATGAACCATTTTCCCTGACGGTTTTTTTAGGGTGCGGTGTGGGAAGTGATTCCTCTTCCACGCCCTTAAATAAATATTTACACACAATATTTTACTACAGTTTCCTTTAGCAGAAATTCACAGAAAGTGTTTCAGAAAAACTGGGATGGGCAATCAGAGCTGAAAACAATTTCCAATAAATGTCTGGCTCTGATCAGGATGTCGTGGGCTTGGCAGACATTACAGGCTTTGAATGACATACATAGCACACATGTATTTAATCTCCATCTTTATAATGCTGTTTTACTCGGGGGTTCTCAGTGAAGTAGCGGAGGAAAAGGTTTAGTAATTTGGGAGGGGCTGTTAAATAATAAATCCATTATCCTCTGACTTCCTCATCTAAAGCATGGTGAGACAGCATACACTGTAATTAAGGTAAAATGCATAAATTGATGGGCACAACAGAAACTGTGACGTGTCAGTTTTTCATACAGAGTCCGTTTGTAAGAATATTAAAGGTTATGGTTTCCCTGACGCACACTAAATTGAACCAGTGGTTTCCACTCTTCTCTACATACTGAATTTAGGCTTGTTTCTTTTCTCCCTCTTTACTCTGTTTGGCTAAGCCTCCGATTTATAGAAAGCATTGTTCCATAGTGACACAAACAGTCTTTATAGAGACAGAGCTGTGATCAGAAACATTGGCTTGATATGCTCTTACTTTGCTGTCCCATATGTATTCTCAACAGGTTAGCCTGATAACAAGCCTTGTGTGTAACAGGAATTCTAGGTGGAGTGACAACTGTTTACCTATGTGAAGCCTCTCTGGGTTACACCTTGAGGACATAGAATTGAGTTGTAGTTGCAGACAAAAACTAAAGCCACAATGAAGGGTCACCATGGGACATATGCACATGTACACAGCACGTGTACCATATAAACAATGGTGTCTAGAGTCACCGAGCCAGATTTAGCCCAATGATATAGGTTAGTGCCCAATGGAATTTTCAAGGCTTGTCCAGGGTGCCTGCAACTTTAAGAGGGGCCAAGAGACAGGAACTCTAGAATTGTGATTACTTTGGATGGATTGGCCACCAGGGAACCTGTGTTATTTCCAGGAGGCCTCTTTTGAAAGAAAACCCTCTTCCCAATCCACATCTGCCTTTTCCGAAAGAGCTCTTTTGGAAAAGGCGTTCTTCCTCCTAGAAAAGGATTACTGCTGTTGGAAAAATCCCTCTGTTCTTTCAATTTACTTTAGAAAGAACGTGATTGCAGTGTGGATGTAAATGAAGGTGTTTTTTTTAAAATGGCCATTTTTCCGAAAAAACTCTGTCGTGTAGACATAGCTTCAGACTGCAGGCCCTGATGCATAGAAGTCATTAACAGTGCATTTATGCTGCCATTAGACATCTGGGTCTGACCCATGCCAGCAGACTCAGGCTAAGGGGCTCTTAATTGTAGTGTAGACTTTCAGGCGTGGGCTGCAGCTTGATCTGTCACCTCCCACTTCACAGGTTCCTAAAGCCCAGACTCCAGCCAAAGTCCTAGCATTTACACCTCCGTTAAAAAGGTGTAAGGTAAACTGAGCCCTTCAAGCTCAAATCCCCTGGAATGGACCAGCTGCATGTTTTCAATTGCAGTGTAGACATGCACTGAGTGGGCAAGCAGCAAAGAGCCTTAGCTCCAATACCTGTCCTTGCTAACCAGCAAGGGGTCATACTTGTTACTCATAATTGTGACTGCTTCCCCCATGCTTTATGAAAATTGCCTTATGAATATAAATATGCATAACTCTAAGCTGCTTAAAAATACCTCCTGTATCCTATCAGTTTTAATGTTACAATCTACTGGATCTATAGATCCTATTTTGGTGCATATATCATTCTTGTATGTAAGGTTAGAAGCACGTAGTGTGAGTCTTTATAGTTTTAAATGTGCTAATGAGCCTAACGACACAGTGAGCAACTTAACTTGTACACAGCCTTGTTTGTTCTGCAAGTCTGGAAGGTGGTTGGTCTGGAGAGACACATGAACCTTGGACTTGGGACTTGGGACTTTTCCACGGGGGGGTGTGTGTGTGTGTGTGTGTGTGTGTGTGTGTGTAAAACAAAGGTTTCCCATCCTGGGGGAAAGACTATTTAAACAACGAGAAGCTATCAGCCCTTTGTCTTTGGTTGGCCTGGCATACCCTACAGGGATAAAAAGAGGGCTAGAAACCCAAGTCAGAGTAAAAGATGTTGTCTCTGACTTGAAAATTTTGCCTGAAATAAGAACAGCTCTTTAGGGTCAGAATCTGTATGAAATAAGTTTCTTAGTGAATTAGAACTAGCTATGCATTTTCTTTTCATTCGATAACTAACTTTGATCTGTCTGTTTGCACTTGCAACCACTTAAATCTTGCTGTTTGTACTTAATAAAAACACTTTTGTTTACCATCAGGCTCATTATAAATAATTGCTAAGAACCACTGTTCATATTTCTCTTTCATTGTTAAAAGGGAGCTTACCTGATAAGCTTTCACACTGTAAAACTTTTACACGGGTGGGTCAGTGTGAAGAAGCTTATATGGGCACTGTCTAGGCTGTATCTTTTGTGTGCATACAGGGGAGCTCAACTGCCACTACTGTCTGTTCTGGAACCCCGGAACCAGTATTGGTAGGATGCTAAAGAGATATTTGCTACATAAGAACATAAGAACGGCCGTACTGGGTCAGACCAAAGGTCCATCTAGCCCAGTAGCCTGTCTGCAGACAGTGGCCAGCACCAGGTGCCCCAGAGAGGGTGGACAGAAGACAATGATCAAGCGATTTGTTACCTGCCATCCCTCTCCAGCCTCTGACAGAGGCCAGGGACACCATTTCTATCCCCTGGCTAATAGCCTTTTATGGACCTAACCTCCATGAAATTATCTAGCTTCTCTTTAAACTCTGTTATAGTCCTAGCCTTCACAGCCTCCTCTGGCAAGGAGTTCCACAGGTTGACGACACACTGTGAAGAAGAACTTTCTTTTATTAGTTTTAGACTGAGGATGCTACTTAGACTGAGGATGGTTAAGGAGCAGCCATACTTTGATTTTTCTATAATGGGGGGTGGTTGGGATGGGAGCTATCTCTAGGATCACCTTCAACACTGAATGTGCTGGGCAGAGAAGTGTTGATGCAAAGTAAAACACTGGACAGCTTCCCTAGAGATGTAAACCCCATCTCTGACTTTCATAGAATCATAGAACCATAGAGCTGGAAGAGACCTCAGAAGGCCATCAAGTCTAGCCCCCTACCCAAGGCAGGACCAATCCCAATTAAATCAACCCAGCCAGGCCTTTGTCAAGCAGAGACTTGAACACCTTCAGGGATGGAGACTCCACTACTTCCCTAGGTAACCCAATCCAGTGCTTCACCACCCTCCTAGTGAAATAGTTTTTCCTAATATTCAACCTGGACCTCTCCCACCGCAACTTGAGACCATTGTTCCTTGTTCTGCCATCCATCACTATTGTGAACAGCTTTTCTCCATTCTCTTTGGAACCTCCCTTAAGGAAGTTGAAGGCTGCTATCAAATCCCCCCTCACTCTTCTCTTCTGAAGACTAAATAGACCCAAATCTGACTGGTGAGTTTGAATGCATCTGTTTTTGGATGGTAACTGAAAGGAGCCTGATGTTCTGAAAGTACTAAGCATCCCTACTCAGCCAGCCACGCACCCTCAAGAAAAATGAGGCTGAAGCCAACCAGCAAATTCATGCCAAATCTGGGACTAGTCCCAAGTTGACTGAAACTGCATTTTTCAGCAGATAAAACATTCATCTGAAAGACATCACCCAGTTCTATTCCACACGGGGGTGTGTGGGTACAGGTATAACAGGACACATTTTAAAATGTATTGAGGCACGTATAGATGCAGATATGTGCCTAGTGGCATTCTATGCAAATTGAAAGCTTTTGAAAATTCCATTGGGAAGCTTTTGAAAATCCTACATTATCAACTGGGGTTTCAAAAACCATGCCAAACTGGTTGCCCACCGACTGGTAACTGTCTGGGGTGGTGAGCTTCCATATAGAGATGGCAACCCACTTCTCCGGAGGGTGGCGGACTGCAGGTTGGTGTCATGTTGTCGGAGGACAGGTGAGCCAGGCACACAGCTCCAAAAAGGTGGCTTTCTGCATGCGGAAGTTTTGGAGCCATTGCTGGTGGTCCCACTGATCCATAACCAGCTGGTCCCACCAGTCGGAATTGGTGTCCAGCCTCCAGAAATGCCTCTCCACAGTGGGTTGCAGTTGCACGGTATTGCTCCCGGACCCAGAAGGAGGGTCCCAAGAATAAGCTCGGGGTCAAGCTTGGTCAGGACAAGGAAGGCAGGCGGCACAAAGTGCTACAGAAACTGCCCGGGGCAGCTCCGGCTCCATGGCACTAACAAAAAAGCTGTGGCGTCCAAAAAAGCAGGGCAACCAAAGCAGGCACTACAAGAGCTTTGCTGTCTCTCGAAGAGGTAGGTAAGCATGCAGCAGAAGCAGAGAAATGGCTGTCTAGGGGGGTCCCTTTAAGTGCGTGGCTCTGCAAGGCTCCGGCACCAGCACTCGGAAGCAACTGGTGACCTAAAGCCCTGCTTCAAGTGCTTCTGAGCGGCCTTTTATGCGAGATAGCGTCCAGACTGATGGGACACTCTCTTTTGAAAAAGCAGATCACTTTTTCGATGCACTTGGCCAGTGTGGATGCTCTTTCAAAAGAAGTTTTTTCAGAAGGTCTCTTCCGGAAAAGCTTCTTCCAAAAGAAGCCTGCAGTCTAGACATAGCCTGAGTAGCACGTGCAGGAGTGTAAGCAGGGCATTGGGTGGCAGTAAGACATCTTACGTGGCCTGAATCCTGGGGATGTTCTTGCCCCCAGTGTACTTGGACAAAACTGGGATGAGGGGGAACAATACAAAATGTTCCAGTTTTATATACATGTATTATTCTGCTTTTTAAAAGTAATTTAAAATAGGCAAGTGCCAAGAGAACTCTTTAATCAGGTGTTCAAATCTTATAACGTGTGATAGAGAGCTCAGAGAGGGTCTAGTGGTTAAAGCACCCAAAATCTAGCCTTTGCATCTCTGCCAGGGTGGTAGAGGCAGCTGTTTCTGACCTACAGCTGGGGCTTTTCAGCCTTCTACCCACATCTGGGCCCAGGTCCCTTGATAGGGAGGACCCTGTCTTTCCCTTGCCACTGTGTCACAGGTCACAGTCCTGTGAGAAGCAACACTGGCAGGGTCCTCATTTCAATGGGTCTAGAGTCATGTCTACAGTAGCAAGCTCAGAGCTGTACTGATGCTGGTCTCCCACTGTAAGATAATACTGCAGCTTCTCTATACAGATGGGAGAAATCTCACCCATTAATCATAGAATCATAGAGCTGGAAGAGACCTCAGGAGGTCATCAAGTCCAGCCACCTGCCCAAGGCAGGACCAATCCCAACCAAATCAACCCAGCCAGGACTTTGTCAAGCCGAAACATAAAAACCTCTAGGGATGAAGATTCCACCACCTCCCTAGGTAACCCATTCCAGGGCTTCACCGCTCTCCTAGTGAAATAGTTTTTCCTAATATCCAACCTAGACCTCCCCCACTGTAACTTGAGACCATTGCTCCTTGTTCTGCCATCCATCACTACTCTGAACAGCCTTTCTCCGTCCTTTTTGGAACCTCCCTTCAGGAAGTTGAAGGCTGCTATCAAATTCCCCCTCACTCTTCTCTTCTGCAGACTAAACAAACCCAAATCCCTCAGCCTCTCCTCATAGGTCATGCGCTCCAGCCCCCAATCATTTTGGTCACCCTCCGCTGGACCGTCTCCAATGCGTCCACATCCTTTTTGTAGTGGGGGGCCCAGAACTGGACACAATACTCCAGATGTGGCCTCACCAAAGCCAAATAAAAGGGAATAATCACTTCTCTGGATCTGCTGGCAATGTTCCTCCTAATGCACCCTAATATGCCATTAGCCCTCTTGGCTACAAAGGCACACTGTTGACTCATATCCAGCTTCTCATCCACCTTCAACCATCCACAGTAGCTCTGTTGATGTGTTATACCCACAAAAGTGCTAATATAGATGCAGCCTAAATTGCTTCCCTTAGCTACTTCCTATTTATAAATCCTTTCAGTTTGGGACATGGCCCCTATACTCAAAACAGTCATCACTTTACAACTGAAAGGGTCCAAAGGTACAGGGGTCTGCTGGACCTGCGAATTCTCAAAAGGGAGGGGGGCGGTTAGAGGAGGCTGTACCCAGAGGTGACCCTTGCCTATGGGGGAGAGGCAGAGTGAAGGCACCTGGCTTCAGCAATTAGAAGCCCCCACATGCTCCCTGCACATGTCCCCTATACCTGAGGGTGTAGTTTGCAATACATTAGTCTCAAAGAAAGCTCAAATACCCTTTCATTTTCCTTAGCTTTCCTTCTATTTTTCTAATCAAGTTGCACATATTTCTAAGTGGTTTACACATCAGTCCTCTTATTACTTTGCTTTGTCAATGTGTTCAATAGTCTTCTGATTTTTACAATCCTTATTGCCATTTTTTGTCATATTAATTTAGGGTGGATTTAACAAGCAGTGGGTTTAGATAGCCTCATCCCACGAGGCATACCGGGGAAGTCGACAAATGCCTTTGATGTCGACCGCGGAGCATCCAGACTACCGCGCTGAGCCGACAAACAGCTGATCGGCTCAGCGCGGCAGCCATTTAAATTTAAATGAAGTGGCAATTATTTAAATTGCTGCTTTATTTTCCTACTCCTATGCTGGGTAGCCTAATCTACATGCCTCTGTCGCCAGAGGCATGTAGTCTAGACGTACCCATGGAGTAATGATGCAGCTTGTGACTAGCAGAAACTGGCAAAGTTGTTTAAGCTAAACAACAGGATCCACGCTATATCAGACTTTGCAGGTCACTGAGAAGAGGGAGATGGGGTTGTATCTATCTGATTCCAGTCTTTCCCATCTAGAGGTCTCTGAGGTGCTGATAGGGAATCACATATCTGCTCTGAAGGGATGTCTGATACAGAGTTTTAATGTAGCACCTTTTTCAACACTGAGAGCTAGCTCCTCAAAAGGAGCATTGCAAAGACTTAACTGTAGGCATCCTGCTATCCAGTGGAATCCTTGGGCCCTGACCTAGGTGCCCAGGCTCCCCATACAATGCACAGGAGACATCGGGGGTTTAAGAAAAGAATCTTCAGAAGCCAGCAAGCTGAGCAGGGAGCCACTTAAGCTAGCCAGGAGTGAAATGCTGGGAAGAGAGAAGATGCATTTGACCTTGTGCATCATGTTGAAAGGCCACACATAGGCATCTCTTCCCATTCAGGATCTTCAGTTGTGATCCTCTTGGTATTAAGCATTTGTCCTGCCTTAGGTGCCCGGGTAGCCCAGGTCCTAGTAGCTAAAACCATTTCTGTCCTTCTACTCACACTCGCTGCTTTTCTCATGTGCATCCTACAATTCTCTATGCCCCGGCTGTCTTTTTTGTGGGTGTTGTGCAACTTCCCAACCAATCAGTTGCATCTAGCCTTCCTGATGCAAACTGACAGGTATCAGGTTTTAGGTGTACTCAGATAGCTGTTACTCTCTCTGCAGAGGTTCATGACAGGAGTGCCTGGTTACCAGCATCACCATGGAAAAGGTTTTATGTACTCCATCAGTTTTTGTTAATACGTTTCACAACATGTGCATGCATCATGGTTGTCCTTAGAGTTTCAGATCATAGCAGCCATCAACAGCACTCTCTTAAATCTGATTGGTGACAATGCTGTAATCTTTCTTACTGCACATGGACTCTGTCATGCCTTGTCACCTACAGACTAGATTACTGCATTGCACTTCTCTTAGGGTTAAAGTACACTTAATAAAAAAGCCCTCAAACTTCAGCAAGTGCAGAATGGGACTGCTCTCTCCCTTCAGGCATGTCTACATGACAGCCACTACAATGGCACAGCTACAGGTGATGCAGCTCTGCTGCTATCACACCATAGTTAGATACTTCCTAAAGGGTTTTTTCCCCCCCTTCTGCTGGTCACAATACAGAACCTATCCTTATGGCTACACCTTCATCTGAAGGATGCAGAGAATTAGCTTGAAATTAAGGCATTTTTATTCATTTTGACATTGTGCATCTGATTTTTATATGTTTTGTTTATACATACTAAGCATTTTATAAATCAACAAGTAAAACCACATAAAATATCCATAATGTAAAAAATTATACTGATGCTCCAGGTTTTTGAAGCATCTATACACTAGCCATTCAGGAGAAGGAAGGATATGCTGAGCTATGTGAAGTTTAATTAGGAAATATTAAAGTTACAAGTATTTTTGGAGTAACTGAATGAGGGGGAATGCTGTCCAGCTTATTACTACTGCAACTTACTATCACCAAGAGTAAACTTTTATGGGGCACCCATCAAAATATTGACTGACAAATTATCAGGTCCATCCAACTTCGAGTCCCTGTAAAAATCATTCACTTCTAAAAGGTACATTGAAAAATACCGTAAATGCAGCCTTAAAAAATAGCTTAATACAATCTTGTTCATGGTGTTGGTGCAAAGTGTTTTCTTTTGCTTAGAACAGAAATAATTCTAGTCTATCATTACTGTTGATATATATTTTCTGGCAAATGTAAGTATTTTTCATGGCACAGCCTTACAAATGCCCCATTTAAGATGTTTATTAAAATTAAAATTGTAGACAGGCTATAGCAAGGGATACCTTTTTATGGCTCTGTGCGTCCCAGTAGGAAACATTCTTTGTGGATTAGAAATGTATTTTCACCTTCCAGTGTACTAGAGGTAAATTTGTATGAAACGTGACAAGGGTCAGGGGAAAAAAAACAAGCACTACAAAACAGACTGCAAGTTAGTTTTGTGCTTAGTTTTATTCCCTCTCCCCCTCCCCCAATTTAAAGAACCCAGCAGCCTCCTTGAGGCAGAGCAGTGCACCACAGCTTGGTTATACTTTGAACGCAGCCAATAACAGTGCGAACATTTTCATTTTATCAGCTTCCCAGGTTAAAAAAAAAATCAGTGCATGTTAATATGCTCATGTAGCATTGCTAACTGAACAAATGGATATCAATTTAGTTTTATGTAATAAACTGGCATTTTTTAAAGCCAGAAGGCTGGAATCACAAACTAATGGACCCACATGCTACAGTGAAGTGTGAAAGAAATAGATGTGAACAGAACTATTTCAGTTGCAGCCTGGGCCACTGACTGGGAGGACAGAAGGAGGCAGCTGCCCTGGGGTCCAGATATTTAAAAGGGTCCCGGGTTCCCAGCTGCGGCTACTGCATCAGCAGCAAGAGCCTTGGGCCCTTTAAATTGCCTCCCCACCATGACACCCTGTTCCTGAGGATGTGGCGCTTGTGGATTACTGGGAGGCCTGAATGCTGCTGCCATGCCGCACCAGCTACCCTGCCCCGGTGATCCCCCAAAGCCACATCCGTGGGGGAGAGGGTGGTGTGATGGTGCGAAGGGGTGGGGCTTCAGGAGTGGTAAGAGACAGGTCTCCCTGGCCTGCTGGGATTTCCACTCTGTCTGGGGATGGCCCACAGGCTGGCAGTTTGAGGCCCTTTGTCTAGATCAGCATTTCTTAGTGTGTTCCATGGCACACCGGTGTGCCGCGAGGCAGTTAGAGGTGTGCCGCAGAGAACAGAGTTCAAAATGGCCACCCTTAAAAGGGCTATGCCTGCTCACCTGATAAAAGGGCAAACTATTTGGTTTTTTTTGCTTAACTTCTTTTTCCTGTCCTTTTTTTTTTTTTTTGCTCAACAACTTTTCCCTTGGGAATGGCTGCCCTTAAAGGGGCAAGCCTCCTTTTTTTTTCTCAACAAAAAAATGCTTGGTGTTCCCCATTTAAAAAAAAAATTGTTGAGTGTTCCTTGGTCTTAAAAAGTTTAAGAAACACTGGTCTAGATAATATGTAGTCTGCCCTGAGTGCAGGGGAATAGACAAAATAACCCTGAGGGCCCATCCAGTCCTACAATTCTGTGTGTGTGTGTGTGTGTAAACATGTCCTAATACACATTTTACTGAATTCAGTGGTGGCCTTTTCCTTAATCTCAGTGGGAGTTGCATCGGACACTTGTTGCATCCACAAGCATGTCAAATCTTTTCAATTGCTTCTAGTATTTGGAAACCAGTATTATTATCAAATACTGGTGGGGTTGTATCAAAGTAGCTGCAAACCCGACTTCTCAGACAACCATTGAGACTAGAGGGCAAGTGAATTTCAGCTTAAAAAAAAAGAGAAAGAAACAACAATTGACTAGAGCTAACAGGCTCAGATGGTAGAAGGAACAGTTTTGATATATTTTACCATTCAGAAGCAGGTCCCTGTATGATAAGTTGGGAAAATATGATTGGAATATATAGGCAAACACTAATTTTGTACTGCGTTTCACAGGGAGAAATTCATACACATGACCCATTCCTGAGACAAAGCCTTAGTAAGTAGACTTACTGGGAATTTAAGCAGAAAGATAGGATGGAATTCACCCTTGTAATCTGCAGGCAGAGGGCAACTTTGCAACCCCTCTGGAATAATTAAGGATTGTGGAGTTGCCCTAGCCCTCGGTGGCAGTTTATGGCAACCATTTTCCATAACAGTGGACTGACTGACCACTCATCCATTCCTCTCCTCCTAATCATCCATTCACAGTATCCCTTGTAAAACTGACATGGGGGCCAGCTGTGATGAACTGAAGAACTGCAGAATACATCACAAACCTGCAAGAAACCCACCAATGTTGGGGGCTGTCCACAACTCTCATTATAATGAATAAGCTTCACCCACTGAGATTAGGAAGATTAATGTGGTTACCTGCCGTGCTTCTGTTGGTTTTCATATTTTAACATTTTCACTACAATTTTTGAAAAAGATTATAGCACCACAAGTTCTCAACAATTCTTTGTTTGCACCTCCTGCTCTTCCCTTGTTGATTTTTTTGAGTGGTTATTGATGGCTTATTTTAGTTGTGGGTTAAAAATTAAAATACCTGATATCTGGAGCACTAACACATGAATTCATAATAACACTAAGTGGAAAAATCTAGTCAATGTCTCCCTAAATCTCATGACAATAAATATGAGCTCCATTTCTCTTTTGGGCTAATTGAATGATTGACTGAATTTGATTCTCAACTTTCTTCCTTTCGGACTTGATCAATATGCCAAATGTGAAGGCGGTCTGAAGAAAAATAGCTAACTAGGGGGAAAAGCATATCCATTTTTAAGTTTGGACAATTGTGTCTGAATTAGTCATTTACTGGAAGGATTAGTTAAAGACTAACAAAAGAACATTTTTTAATTTTGTTAGCTTTATGAAGTGGCCCCATCATATAGTTGTTGAGCACATGACAAAAATAAAAACAAGACAGTAAGTCCCTGACCTATGTCACCATAAGTAAACTCTCAATGAACAATTAAAGTATACAAATACCGCTGGCTTGAGGAAGTAGATGAGCCTTGTAACTTACTCTAAAGGTTTATAGACTTGGACACTCTGACCAAATGAGGGAGGCAACAAATACGACTCAAAAGGGGCCTATTTTTGAGGATTCTCTGACTTCGGGTGTTGAGGTCAGGGGACAGATACACAATAAGACAAAAAAACATGTCCCAGTAATACTGCACAATGTTTTTTAACCGCAAAACATTAAAGACCAAGGGTTTGCCCAAGATGCAAAATCAGGAAGGGTGAATTTGGCTTGAATGTTCATTAGAAACAGACCTACGGGAGGTTAAAAGGAAGCTTTCAGGTTATCCTGATATTAGGTGCAACATTATGATATGTGGTAAAAAAAATTATTTTTCTATCAGTTATGCTATGTTGGCTCACCATTTTGCCTTTTCTATGGATGACTGTTTCATGCCATTCTGTTAAAAGGGGGACTATTTATTTGTTTCTCTGTTTGTGGCTGAGTTAGGGCCTCAATAAATTTGAGCTCTGACATCTCCCCACACAATAAAATCCATCATCAGAATTGAATTGCTCTGTAATGGGCTTGCTTGACTTCAGTAAGTATTGCTGGGAAAAAAATGCCAACAAATGCATAGGACTCCTAAGTCAGATCCAGCAGCATAAAATTTTCTCCAGGACAATTTAATTGTAGTTACAGACAATAAATCTTGTTATTATTGGTAGGCTATGTGTTCAAAGTATGGGTATTAAATCACAGCCTTATTGGTTTTAATGCCAGTGACTCGAGCTTACTGATGTAAGGTAATCAGTTTTCCAATTCTAGCCACTGCTTTAGCAGCAGAGCTTCTTTATTTAGTTAATCTATCAGGAAAATCCAAAGACTTTTATCTCCATGGCAGTTTTTGGAGGTGCTGGAGGAAAGAAAAATACACGATTCACCTCTAGTGGCTTCCAGACAATTTTTCATTTGTTGCCTGTTGGGATGTCATTCAATGGGACCTGTCAGTGTCAAAGTAAATAGACCAGTGAGGAAGGCATTACTCTCCTGCCCAGTCCCGGACAGGCTCAGGCTGGTTTAAATAAATAGTTAGAAAATAATGTATTGTTGAGCTTAAAATAGCACATTAATTATGTGAGGTATTTGCCCTCTTTTTTTGGGTAAACACTTCTCTTTTTTTAAACATGACCTAGGTTAGCCATCCATATATAGCCAGTACAGCACTGAACAACGCAGAGTGTCTGTGCTTGTAAAATGGAGAGGACTGAAGCTGGGCTATATCAGTAATGCTCCCTGGTGTGGGAACACTTTCAATAGCGGGGCTTACCGAAAGTGAGTTCCCTTTCCCCTGTCCCTACCCACCCCCTCAGCTAGGGCAGGAGCAGAGTCTTGGCGCCAGCAGCCAGGACCCTGGGGAGAGTGGCAGCTGCTATGGCCTGGGCATGGGACCAGCAGCGCAGGCTCGACTAAAACCTGGGTGTAGTGCAGCACTCCAGTTCTTTCCCATGTTTATGCTCCTGCTTACACCAGCTACAAATCTGGCCCAGTATTTTCAATGACTGCAGACTGGTTCCTGACCTTCGAAATCTTTTCCTTGCTGCACATTTAAAATAGCAATTCTTTGGCTCATGAAAGGCAGCATAATTTGGCTTTAAGGGGAAAAAACCCCCCCAAAACTGAAAATGTTCATTTTGGGGGAAAAAATGCCATTTATCATGAGGGTTTTTCCCTTCTCCAAATGAGACATTGTTCTATTTCCAATATTCATTTGGGGTACATCTACACTGCATGGCTATTTCAGGATACTGGCGGTATCCCAAAATAACTACCCCACGTCCACACGAGCCGCACATTTTTTAAAAAATATTTTTCGAAATAACGAGCACGCTATTTCAGCAAGCCAGTAACCCATGTTTCACGAGGGTTAAGGGAATGTCTCAAAATAGCATGTTATTTTGACATGTGGTGCTGTGTAGACATGCCAAATTTTGCAATAGCCTGTTTCGAAATTCAATCGAAATAAGATGCCCAATTTGCATAGTGCAAATTGGGTATCTTATTTCGAGTTTAGAGTGCTGTGTAAATGCACCCTTGGCTATGTACCTGCAAAATGTTGTCAACTAGAAAAGTTTGTGGTTTTGGGGGGTTTTTTTAGTAAAACTTTTTTTAGTAATACTTTTCATTTTACACTGAAGGAGGAAAGTCCCCAAGGCTACATCTAGCCTGCAAGCCTCTTTCGAAAGAGGATTTTTTGAAAGTATCTTTTGAAAAAGCCTCTTTTGAAAAAGAGCAGCTAGACTACAATCAGTACTTTTGACAAAGCAAGCCACTTTTTCGAAAGAGAGCACCCAGGCAGTCTGGATGCTTTCTTCCAAAAAAGCACAGTTTGCATTACTTAGCACCTTTTTTTGAAAGAGCACTTTTGAAAAAAGGGGTTATTCCTTGTAAAACGAGGTTTTCCACAGTTGAAAAAACTGCCGCTTTCTTTCAATTTATTTTTGAAAGAACACGGCTGCAGTCTAGACGCAGGTAAAGATTTTTCCACAGTTGAAAAAACTGCCGCTTTCTTTCAATTTATTTTTGAAAGAACACGGCTGCAGTCTAGACGCAGGTAAAGATTTTTCAAAAAAAGGCCACTTTTTTCAAAAAATCCCTGTAGTTTAGACATACCCTAAAAGTCTGATTTGTACTTTCAAACGATACAGAAAAAGAACAGGATTACAGGTACAGTAAAACAAACATGAGAATGCACATGGTTCTTATTTGTTTTGTAACTTATATCCACAGAGCAGACTGGTTCTTTTTTGGCAACTTTCTGTTTGGCAGAGTATGTACCTTCAGATTCTTAATCATTTATTTTTCTGATTGTCTCTGTGGGAAAGAAAAGGACCAGTCCATAAAAAGAAGTCATATTGAAAAGAATGTGATTTAATTGTTATCATTCATGGGCATTAAAATTCAGATACATTATGTAATACAAGATAATGACACAGCACATTAATTCATTCTTATGACGAAGGTTTTATATCCTCAAGAACATAAAATAGCACTGGTTTTTAACAGGTCTTAAGCATCCTTTTCAGATACAATCCAAGCACCTAGCAAACATTTTCAAAAGTTAAGGCTGTTTTGTAACTTTGACATTATAAAAGTGAAATGGAGCTACTTTAGTAGCGGTAAAAATAAATACAATTTGTCTTTTTGTCTATTCATTTGTGCCCATTTCACACGCAATTGGATGCTTTTATTCTCTTTAAAACTGCTTACAGTGTAGCTAATAATTTCTGCTTTATACGTGTGTGCTCCCAGCAAACTATTCCATCAACGTTATCTGTTAGAATGATAAATAGATATAATTATATCTCTGGTGAGCTAAAACTAGCCTTATTCACTAGAATATTCCCGAGAAAACCACCAGGCTTTTCCTTAAATAATATAATAAACTTTGCACACAGATCTTCCCAATCTTGTGGGTCTGAGTTTGATTCCTGACAATGTGTGTATTCAGTGGGGTTTCACAGGTGCAAATGGATGGTAGAATTTGTCCAGCAGTGATCGTATTACAGCTCATTGTCATTCCAGGGTTCCAATTCCCCTGGTCTATGACTTTTTTTTGCTGCAAAACTGGAGGATCTGGCCACCTGGGGATTTCCTGGGTTTAGGGGGAAGATCTGGTTGGCATAGAACCAGCTTAGCCACCAGCTGCATCATAGCCCCTTATATACGGAGCCTGGGTATAAAGTATGTGCTTCTGCATTCTAGCTATCAAAAAGGCGTCTTGGGTAGCAAGACACAGACGAGTATAGCCCTAAATCTAACTTGCAGAGGAGGCTGTCTAACTTCAGAATCAGAGAGCTGCAAAGGTATTATAAAACTGACTTGTCCCACTTGGGTATGGAATATCCAAATGCATTTTGGCCTGACCTAAGGATTGAGATTTGAATGTTCACACTTCTGCCATTAGAATCCTTGGCTAGATTCTCTCTTTCTGCAGAATAAGAAGAAACCTGTAGGAATGGGCTCTGGGAAAAGGGGTTGCTGAGATAACTCACTGGACAGCTTTCCACTGAAGTCGTCTCTCTTTAAGAGAGCCGTGCCTAGCCCCCAAATATGAAAGCTCATTCTGGAGGTCAAGATCTCTCGTATGAAGGGTCTGTGGCTTTACATCAGCTCTTATTCCATGTGGACAAACAGTCTGCTTGGGAACTGGAGCCACGAGTGACTTGCTCTAGCCTTTGCTGAATCCAGGACTACTGAAAGGGCCATGCAGAAAAGTGAAGGCAAGGTATTTCTTGTCTCCTTTTCATCGGTTGAAAGGGGGTGTTCTGCATCCCTTTGGCATCACTGCTATCTCTATCTTGCCCATACCTCCCTGGCCCAACCATTCTCCACTCCTCTGGATTTGCCTCAGACTGCTCAGAAAAGTCTTTAGTGTGTGTGTGTGTGTGTGTGTGTGTGTTAATGGGGGAGGAGGTGTATGTGTGTATGTGGGGGAGTGTTGCTTTGAATGTAACTGAGCCCTCCTTCCGAAGGAAGAGGAGGAGAAACTGTGGCTGCAGGGAGGTATGATCTAGCCTCTTCATTGGGCATGTTATGATCACTTATGATTACATTGTGCTAGAGTTTTCAGAAACCCTGGCTCTTGAGGAAGTAAATGTTACTGTAGTATTTTTTTTCTTTTCAATGACATTGTTTCAGCTGGAAAGCATGACCCAATATCCATATTTCACAAAGGTGTCACCAGGAAGGAATTAGCCTTCTGCACTTGTTGGGAATGGCAACATGCTCAGCAATTCAATACCTTTCTACTACAATCCTGTGAGGCATTGAGCCAATTCATAGAATTTAAATTGGAACCACAATCATTTCAGGAATCATGATTTATTTACTCATATTTGTGTGTGTGTGTGGGGGGGGGAAATCTACACACAAACATTCATGAAAGCATTCCAGCTCTGTTGTACTGGGATACTACTGCTATATTTCATTTAGATATGGAAATTGTAAAACTTCATTTAATACAAATATTGGTCCTCTGAAATCTTTATCGTCAGCAACCATGGGGTAGGAAAACAGATTTCTATATTTGCTTGGTTTTTAATAGACAGGGCTTAACAAATCACTATATCTTCTCGCCTGTGGCAAGTAGATTTCAGCCAGTCACCCTGTTCACATGTGCGCAGTGCCACTCTGGCGCATGTGCGGTGCGGGGCTGGCAAGTAGGTCTTGCCGCGGTTTGTCGAGCCCTGTTAATAGTGATACTAAGATGGGTGGGAATTTCAAAATTGTCTAATGGATTTGCAAGGTTAAGATTTTAGACAGTGACTTGTAATTTTTGGTAGCTCAGTTTTTGAGTGTCCATCTTGAAATACCTTTAAAGCCTGATTTTTTTCAGAAAGTTTTGTGCACCCGCTCTTTGAAACCAGGTTGCTTTAAGATGCCTAAAGTTGGACCCCCAGAATTGAAGCATCTAAAAATCACTAGTCATGCTTGAAAATTTTGGACTCTTATACCAACTTCCCTTATTTGAATATTAAATTAATGAGAATCTGGTGCCCAAATTGCTCAGGAAGCTCCAAAAACCCCATGCACTGTGCACAGCGCTTCCTTTCTATGATACTGGAAGACATAGGTAAATGTTTCCCTTGCAGACTTCTGCAGATTGTAGTGAAATTGCTACAGTTTTCCATTCATTCTAATAATGATCGATCATAAAATCTGATGAAATTTACTGTCTTTGTTTGACCAATTTAGAAACAGAAGTATCTGTATGGGGATATGAATTGGACTTCATAAGTATCCACATAAACAGGAAACAAGGCGAGGGCAGGAGGTTGGTTTGTTTTATCTTTGCTAGTTGGGACTAGATTTTTCTTTCTGCCTATAGCAACTGTATTGAATGTTAATGAGTTTTCCATGTGTTTATCTTTCAAGATGTGTAAATAAGAGAAAATATAAAACATAAAATCAAGCTGCTAAATTTTACATTTTGTCTGTCCAGCAGTTCATCTATACAACTGCCCTGAGTAGATGCTAAATGCTGCTTAGCAAATGGCCTTTAGAGTTTAAAAATAACTCAGTAAAGCTACTCAAAGGTAATACAACACTTCTCAGGCATCTTCTGTTGGAATTAAGAAGTAGGGTTCACTCAGTTAATTATTCATCCACTCGATGTTTCATACACAATAAAAACACAATTGAAATGTTCAGGAGCTCTAGTTGTGCTTTTTGCTATGCCTGGGCTCACATATCAGCTTATTTTTTCTTAAAGGCGAGATTTTAAATGGTAAAACAAGTCCTGTTTTGTGGACTATTTGAATTACTGTTTTCATCAAACTGTATATATTGTCCCCCTGTGAAAAATATTTTTTCTGTTTTTTTTATTTTGCAAAACCTCACTGAACCCCTGTTAAGAAAAAATTAGCATATTTCAAAACTGCACATCACATTTATTTTTTGTAGTGCATCTCAAAATGGTACAAATATGTAAAATTTGTGCTTGTAAAAGCTTCTGCTTTGAGTAGCCTTACATTTCTTAATTTAGTCCTAGCAATTTTCAAGCTATTGCATGCCCCATTCATGAAAAGTATATTGTGTTCGGATGCTGTGACTGAAAGAGTTTGGCTCTAAAGCTTCCTTACCAAGAGCTTCATTCAATTATATTAATTTAAAATATCTATTGAATGATTAAGTTCAAAAAACAAAACCAAATTAAAGGGTTGGGCTTATGAAAATGACTCTTTACAGTAAGTAAAAAAGGTTTATCACAGTTTTGGTAACTTGCATGAGTTCGTATTGAAAAGAAATCTTTCACATGTTCTTAATGAATTTAAAATAGTTGTGCTCTAGGTACTTTCAGTTGTACGCTCTGAAACAGTAGACACCATATAGCTTGTGTTTTTTATCTGGGAAGCCTACAAAGCGCACTGCAGCTTCATCAGGACTGCAGCGTCTTCTTGGCCTGGAGATGGGGTAGCGGACGCTGCCGTCAGCCAGCCAGCCCGCATCACAGCGATCATATCCTAGAAGTTTCCAGGCAGCAAATATCTGGCCTACTTTAGCAATCTGGGATCCATCCTTGAGGCAGGCCTGCACAGCTTCATCATAGGTCAACTTGGTTGGATGGATTAGATAATAAAAACGGCCTAGTGGAAAGAGAAAAGGTAAAGTCTTAGGCATGTGACATGGTTAAGAAATTGTTCAAAAAATAAAACAATCCTCATTACAAAATCATACAAAATTAAGAATATCAACAATCTATTTATTCTAGAGCTGGAAATTGTTTTGAACCCTTCTTTCAAAACTTGGACTTAGACTCAAATACATGAAGTTCACAATCTGCTTAGGGGAATCTGAAGAAAAAGAGCAGGGGGAGAAAGAAATGTTCTTGGTACCCTTCCCTCCCGCCACTCAGTCAACAGGTCATGCATGTATGTCAACTTAGAGTGAGAAGACAGTGGAAGTTCTGTGCTGTGCTAGATACATTTCTATCCCTACCTCAAAGCAGAGGTTTCCCTCTTCCCTTGAAGACAGAAAATGTAGAGGAAAAAGTGTGAGGAGTGGGAAGGGGAGAAACAGGTTCAGGAATTCAAAGGAGGGCTCCTATCCTGCCATGAGGTTCATACAAGCACATCCATGTGCATTCACATAGAATGCCACTGAAGTCCCAGAAAGTAGAGGTTTTCAAACTGCAGACTACATAAGATTCATCTCTCTCTAGTTTATTCACAGAAATGAAAAAATTATTTCAGCGCTTACATTATGACGGGTTTGCCATCTACACGGCAAATTAAACTAAAACCATCACAGTGTTCCATTTTCTTGTCATAAACAGAGAGAGGTATGTTTGAGATCTGACCTGTGATAATATGTATGCAAAGTGATTAGGCCTAGCAAATGCAGTATTAGTCTTTCATGACAGAAATAACCATTCCTTCATATGGCCGACACAATGTTCCCGATGAAGTACAAGCACCATTTCAAGTCTTTCTGTAAGAAGGCTGAAAAATGCATGACTTCTGAGAAGCAGGGGTGATGATTGATGAGGAACATGGTGGGCAGAAGAGACACCCCATGGGGAATGTGACAACGCCCTCCATCCCAGACCCTGCTTTTTTTGCTCCGCCTCTTCTCCCAAGCCCTGTCCCCTGAGGGATGAGGCCCAGGAGACTAATAGGTCCAGGGATCTGGCACCTGTAGCAGGGGCTGGGCCCCCTGGCTCTCACTGCTGGTGAGTGCAGGGGCAATCCTGCCCCCTCCTGTCCCCTGAGCAATGTGCTGGGAGCAGCAGGAGCAAAACGAGCTAGGACCAAGTTGTTCCGCTTCCCCCCCCCCCACCCTGTCTGTGGTGTGTGTGTGTGGGGGAGGTGGGTGGAGTGCTCCAACCCCTGCTGCCAGTATCATGACCCCTGCTGCTCTGGCCCTGCTGGTTGCTGGCCTCTTGACCCTTATAGCCACAGCATTTTGGGGGTCACATTCCCCCTCACCACTCCATGCATCGCCTCTGCTGAGAAACATAGTTTGAGCATTTAGTAGACCAAAAACCTGCCTGTCTTAAGTCTTTATTTCATCAGTTGGAAACATTTACTGTTTTTTTTTTGTTTTTTTGTTTTTTTAGGCATCACAGGGTATGATCTCACCATAGAAATGATTACACTGATGGTGCTATGAGAAAAACGATCTCTGTCTCAAAGTAATACAAATATATGTCACTAGTAAAATTAAGGGGAATCTCTTTTGTTGAGTTTAAGCAACAACAATATAAATATTTATTTCATCCATCAAGGAAAGGCATAATGTAAATTAATTGTGTTCCTTTTATTCAATATCTTCAGGGTTATTTATCATTGCTAGACTGACAAATAAACAACTGCTAGGTGGAACTTCAGTCAGCTGATGGACTAACAATTCCCAAATAAACATGGCAGTCTTTCAAACTGGCTCACTTCCAGTGGACAATTTAAACAAGGAATGAAGTCTTTTTTGCAGGGGGCCTTCTTGTTTTAATTCTAGAGGGAAATACTATGTTTCTTTATTAAGGAATAAGCCAGATTATTATTATTATTATTTTTCCTCCTTATGAGAGAACCAGTTCTGCTCCCTTTCATATGATTTTCTCAGAATTAAAGAGTGCCAGATTGGATGGACTATATAAAGAAAATGGGAATTGCTCCATTTTTAGGCTGGCAAATGTTTATATTAGGACTAATGGTGACATTGGGTAATGTATCTTTATAGTAAAGTGAATGCTTCTGTTTCAATGCATTTGAAATCATTGTATGTAACATATGCTAATGTAGAAAGTTTCTATGATTAGATATAAACTCTTCATACTCTTGAGAGCTGAAGGTGGTTTGCTGTAAAAGCGAATGAGTTTCAGATTGCCTGATGGGCTGAAAATTCCACTGACTTTATTAGCAGCTGGTCAAACCCTCTGTCAATAGAAAGGTAATTTCCCATGGATTTTCAATAAAGTTGTGCATTTGACCCATGACCTCAGTAATAGGAGCACTCTTAATATGCCTGTTTCTTAAATAGGCCATCACTAATTGTAAACGTAGTGCATAAAATGTTCATCTGTATCCAGAATATTTTGTTAAATTAAAAAAATAACCAATAAACTCAGTGCACAACTGCTGGCCCCCTTGAGAAGAGACCTTCCAGGCCCTAAATAAAGCATGTGTTAAATTTTACAATGTGTACAGACAACATGTGAACAGCTACTTCAATTTGGTGTAATCTCATCCCCAAATATCAAGAGGAATAAGTGTGAAGTGATGCCTGGCTGTTTTTGGATAGAACTACATTTTTCTTTTTGTAAAATGTAACCCACTAAAATGTGGTGGTAGAAACTTTTACCTTGCACTTGTAAAAAAGTCAAGAACTTGTCTGTCAATTCCTTCTTTTCCTCTTCCTGCACACCTTTTTATTTTGTTTTAATTATTTGCTGTGCAGTAGATACGACATGCACATTAACAAAGAGGTGCTACAGAAGGCTCTCTGTACCACTGAAACTCCAGGTTAAGAGAGGTGGGGTTGGGAGCTCAAGAGGCATTCACTGGTGTAGAGGGTCTTCCCTTGAATACATAGGTCCTGAGCACTGGGGTAAAGTTTGCCATAGGAGAGCTGTTGTTTCTAGCATTCCCTCACGTCATAGTGACAATCCCAGGTTTTGATCAAGGGTGCCATTTTGGGCACATAGGGGGGCAACAGCCATTCACTCCAGGACTTGGCTAGCTTTTCATCCTGTTCCCCGGATGCTTAAGTGAGTGAGGGGAAAGTGCTTGCCTTCCTTGCATTCCCTCACATCTGGCTTTTGAGCTCCCTTCACCAGCCAGGTATGAGAGGAATGCACGGAATGCAAGCACTTTCCCCTCACTCCCTTAGCATGGGGGGGGGGGGGACCTGGATGAAAAGCTACCCATATCCTGGAGTGTATGGCTGCTGCCCCCACATGTGCCTGAAATGGTGCCCTTTGGTTTTGATCCTTACCGGACCTCTAAGCATTTTACCTCTTCCGTGTTTTGTGGTGGTCTTTTCTACTGGCAACCAGACACCTTTTGTTTGCTCCAGCTGTTTTCAGTTTAAAATGAGTACAATTCTCATGTATGCCTTGTTCTGTTGGGGGGTTTGCCTGGAGTAATTGAATTACTGAAGGCTGAAGTCATATTGTTTGTGTTTTGCCACTACATCACATGCATGTAATTAAGTGATATAGGCAAAATAAAATAACCTCTCATAGTACTGTCTACCTTTCGGAGTCTCTAACGTGATCAGAAATCATGTTAGAACTCCCAAATCATGAATAAATAAAACCAGAAACCATTGTTATTAAACTGTCTTTTGACTTTTTAGCCAGAAGAACACAGTGGAGTTATGTATTTCAATGTGATTGATTGGTCCATCAGCCCTATCAGAGACCCCCGATCACAATACATCATTTGTGGTGTTCTAGCCAGTTCTGCAGCTGTCCATCTGTCAGAAGCACCAGACATGGATCGGCATGGTACACTGCTGTCCAGGACCCCTGAGCTCAAGTGATCCTCCAGGCTTGGCCTTGCCAGTAGCTGGGATTAAAGGCTTTCACCATTGCACTCAATGGCTGTGTATGTGTCTAATAATTTCAGCAGAAAAAGCCAACTTTTAATGTGCACAAAGTGGATATTAAGCTTTCACTTACCCTCTCCTTACTCTTAACTTAAGGAAATTATCATACATTTCCTACTACTGTCTTGATTCTTACTGCCCCCAGGGCTGCTGTCCCTCCCATAATTAGGCTGCAGCACATCCCTGATTCCCTCCCTCCTGTACCTCCTGCTGCCCCCCAAAGATCCTCGTGTGTCTAGAAAGAGAGGAGACTTCTCAAAGGGGCAGGAAGTGCTGCTGCTGGGCTCCAAACCAAGCAGCAGCTTTTCCCTGAATCCACCTCAGGTGCCTCCTGCTGCCACAGGACCCTCTCATTACTATAAGGACATACATGGATGGTGGAGCAGGAGTGTGTCCTGCTCCTCAAGGTGCTCAAAGACTGTGCATGTGATGGGGTTTAAAAAAAAACCCCTAAAATGTCTAGTCAAGTTAAAATCACGAATTGGCAATACTGCTTTTCTGTGACCCAACCCAACTAATCACAGCATTGTGTGTTTTTGGAAAAGAAAACCATTCTCTAGTGTCAGATAGCAACGTGGCAGTAAAAGCTGGGTGTTTTACATATTCTGCCTGTTGCCTGGAGGCTGATGGTATCTGCACAATGTGTGGAGTCCATCATCTGCTCAACACACTCAAGTTCAGCCTGTCTTAATAGCCACAGTGAATGGTTGATCAAAACCAGTGTTCTTCATAGTTGTTAAAAGCTTCAGAAGTGGAAACGCTTCCTCATACATTAAATGGGAACATTATTTATTAGGTTTGGCATCTTTTTTGACCTGTGTTGGGGAGCTACAGTAACTTGACTTTTATCCTGCCACTTTAACAGACTGACGTTCCTTCAAAGGTGCCGTTGGCAGTGAGGCCGGTGATCAGCAAACTTTTATTCCATTTGCTAAGTAATTCACTGAGTTGTTGAATCCAGTTTATTTTTAACATTATTGTTGTATCTTTTCCATTTTCTTTGGTCTCTCACCCAAAGGAACAATGACTCATTACTGGATGCCCTTTTTTTCTTTGAATGGTAAAATGAGCAATAAAAATATATAACCCAGAACATGTTTTTCTGAGCGTTTCTTTCATTACATGGAAGATGGTGGCTTAAAGTCTGATGTCTGTGGCCTCCAGCATTGAAAAAATTGGTTGGTTGCTGCACTTTTTTGTTGGTGTGAAAAGTTCCATTTAATTTATTCAGTGAATTTTGTAATTTGTTAACACAAGAGATTTGTGACTCCATTAGAACAGATTAAAAATATCAATTATATGGTGCTGTTCAATGTGCAAAGCATGTACCAAATGGCATATTAATGAGCAGAATGTATAAAGCAACCACTCAGACCTCATGTATATTTTATAGAGGGAGCTGGTTGTAGCCCTCTATTCCAGTTGCTTTCTAGGATAAAAAATACTTGTGACTTTTTTTTTTTTTTGAGAAGCATTAACATCACTGTTGTTTGCAGCAGGCCTTTGAAATTGGGATGGAGAAATGCTTTAGTCTATATTTTCTTTGCCCTAAAAAACTCTGTTTGCATTTAACTGCTTTGCAAATAATTAAAATTGCCATTTTTCTCCTCTCACATGCAGCCTGTCAGATCAGCCTGAATGTTCTAAAGAACTGGGCATGAAGCAGCAGATACTGTACAAGGAGCTGCTGGAAAAACTGTAATAGGAGTAAGAAGGAACTGAGTTTTACCCAACCCTCATTTCTTAGACACATCCTGGAACCAATATATGGGTCCAGCATCCCATCCAACCTATTCAAGCTTATATAGTACTAAGCATTAAAGGGACTTACTATCTAGTGATTCTCAAAATGAGGGTTATCAATCCAAAGAAGGTTAAAACCCTCTTTTAATGAGTCCACTAAGGCTCATGTTATACTTGTTGGAGTCCAGGTACAAAGCTGAAATCCTGAGCCTCACTACCTAGGGCCAAAGCATGATGCCCATATCCCAAGGCCAAAGCTGAGGGCTTCAGATCTTGGTGGTGGGGTTTAGGGTTACAGGCCCCCTGCCCGGGGCTGAAGCCATTGTAATGCACGTATAGAAAGTGCAGAGGTACAGTTTTTGTGAACAACTTTAACTTTGGTCTTTCTTGACCTTGGAGGGCTAACCATGCAGCTTTAAAATTCTCTAATGTTAAGTTTGTTTAGATTTATAAAATGTTCCACTGCGGACTTTATAAATCATAGTTCTTTTTAACAGTGCTTGCCCAGACAATTTGCAGCAGCTACATGAGTGATGTGCAGAGCCCCACAAAGCACCATCAAGCCTGGTCAGAGGGCCGATAGTGATGTGAGACGTTGTCTGTCTTTGGCCACAACACCTCGTGCAGATCTCTCATTGGTCCAACTGTCTGGCTACACATTGTTCCTGCACAAATCAGTTTGGAAGGGCTCACCGGTGCCATGGATAATTAAAGCTGAGCACGCATATAGCCAATTATAAGAGACCGTGTCCAACATCAGCTACAGCCCACTCTTCACACCACATCGATGTCACAGAGAAGTCTGGGCAGGGCTAGTGGGCCCATAGTGGGTGCCTTGATGACAAGTTCACTCTCGGTGGTTGAAGAGGTCTGTGTGTGGTGGCAGGCTTGGTTTTGCCCTGGACTTCTCAACTGTTCTGGCTATGGCCTCCTCATGATGCTTGTATGAAGGAGTGACTTTGTTTCATATGGGGAGCTATTGTAGTAGTGTAGGTTGAATCACCCCATTATGATGCAATTGGTTGAATATAGTAGATCAACCCACTTGACATGAGATGAATGGAACTGGACTGAAGCACAGTATTCCACTGCAAAGCAAAGTGGGCTAAACTGGATGATGGAGGTTGTGCATTCTCAATGTGCAACCCTTGAGTTTCCAGTTTGTACCTGAGATAAGGATGATCCAGCCAGCGGACTATTCAAAGTCTTTTCTAGGGCTGAATCTCAATCACTTGTAAGGTGACGTTCTGCATGCAGTTCCACCCCCCAATGTTTGAGTCATTGGACTAGCCCTAAGAATACTATTGCTCCGCACCAAGGGGTAGGGTTGCCAGATGGTTGAACCAAAAATACCGAACACCCTCCCCCCACGCTCCCCCCCAAAAAAAACACTGGGGAAAAAATTCTGTTGAGGAAATAAAAAGGGGGGTGGAGACCAAAGTTGTTAAGCAAAAAAAAAGGGACTCTGAGACTTAAGCAAAAAAAAAAAACAAAAAACCAGCATTAAAACGTTATGCCCCTTTCAGAGTGAGTGCAGAGTTAGAATAGGGATAGGAACAGCGGAGAAGTTGAGCACTAAAGACCCAGGGAAGGCACTGCTTCCCCTTGGTCTTTAGGCTTTTTGCCGGCGGCCATTTTGTGTTCTTGTTCAAGCCAGAAATTAGCTTCCCTGTGGAACGAAGTAAGTATGGGGTCCGGCGGTGGGGGGTTGGGGGTGTTGGGGCCCGGGGGGAGGCCAGGGGCAGATGCTGGGCCTGGGCCCTAGGGTTGCCAGGTGTCCGGTATTTTTGCCTCCTGGCCGGGAAAAAAAATCAGAAAATACCGGACATTTTAGGTGTCTGGTATTTTCTGAATTTTTTTACCAGACAGGAGGCAAAAATACCAGACTATCTGGGTCAATACCAAACACCTGGCAACCCTACTGAGGGGTTATCAGCAGCCAAAGCATAAACCATGGTCAGACATTATTAATACTTTACCTATATTACTACAAATCACAACCCTGTGCATATATAATCTAATAAAATACTTTTTGAGAATTAAATGTGTGTAGATGGTCTGAGCAGTGGTCAGATAGTGCATCCTGTAAAAGGCATCAATAAAAAATCATAACAGGTAATTTCATCCAGTCCTGAAACTAATTTTATAGTAAAAGTGACAAGGAGACCTGTGACACCTTATAGACTAACAGATTTATTGGAACATAAGCTTTAGTGGGCAAAGACCCAGATGTCTTTGTCCACGAACGCTTATGCTCCAATAAATCTGTTAGTCTATAAGGTACCACAGGACTCCTCATCACTTTTGCAGATTCAGACAAACACGGCTACCCCTCTGATACTTAATTTTATAGTGTGTTGCGTCATTAAAGAGAATGAGAGAGTTTTTCTGCAACATCTTCCCTTAAGTAGCTGAGGAGATAGGTATATGTATTATATTATAAAGCCACAACCTTTATTGCTTTATGAAGTATATATACAGAGCTGATCAGAGGGGCAGGTGAGCTGGGTTGTTGCCCGGGGCCGCCAACAGAGGTGGTTTTAGCAGCAGGCCGTGACCGCATTTCAGCCCGACCTCCCGAAGCCTCCCCCCAGACTTTTCCCTGGCTGCTTTTTTTTTTTTTTTTTTTTTTTGAGACAAATTTTTGTCTAGTATTTTTTTTTTGAAACCATCTGGCAACCCCATGGGTGAGCCAGGCAGTCGCCCAGGGCCACCAGTTAGTTAGGATCAGCCCTGTATAGATAGTTTGAGAGTTATTTGATTCACTCATTCCACCATGGAGATGAGCAAGCAGCTCCAGAGTTTAAATTGCTACATTCAGATTTGCCCTTAAAGCAATCTGAAGATATTTCTCTGACATGATTTAATGTCTATATTTAACATCCTCCCTTCTCGGGAGGGAACTGAGTTTTGTCAAAGATTTACTAACTTTGGCAGATGAAACATTTAAAAATTAGACCTTTTTGGGGTTACGAAAGTGAATCAAAGAGAGAACGGAAGTATCTGTGCTTAAAGCAAGAGATCTGTTTAATCTTGTGTGTTCTAGGACAAGCACATTCCATTGTGGATGGATGTACAATACATGAATAAGTAAAGAAGCGCATTCTCCCTTCGTTGGTGGGCTAAAAGAAAAACATCTGCTTTGCAAGATGAATGAAAATTATTCACAAGCAAGAGGCCCTAACTCAGTTGCCGAAGGCAGGCTATAGAACTGTTCAGGAGAGACACTCTCTTTGCTTGTGGACTGTGATGGTCCTAATAATTGTTATGGGTTGTAGAAATCTTTTGGAGCTACAAAGTGATCAGACTAGTCCCTCAGCTATAGCAAACAGTGACAATGGCTTCCTATTCAGCTGTACCCATGAAAACGTTTAGCATTTAGCAAAGATGACTGCTCCTAAACCAAGGCTTGAAACTGCAGTTTAGAGCAGGTAGCCTACAAGACTATACAGAAAGGGAGCAGTGGCAGTGTAGAAAGGAGGGACAAAAGAGACTAAATTATTAGTCATAAGAGTTAGGGATTAACAAGACTGGCATTACAATCATAGCATCAAAAGACTGGAATGGACCAGAAGAGGTCTTCTAGTCTAGTACCCTGCACTCATGGCAGGACTAACTATGATATAGACCATTTCTGAGTCTGGAGTTTGTCTAAGTGCCCTTAAAAATCTCCAGTGAAGGAAATTCCATAATCTCCCTAGGCAATTTATTCCTGTGCTTAAATAGTCTGACAAAGTTTTTCCTAAATGTCCAAACTAAACAACCCTTGCTGCAATTTAAGCCCACTGCTTTTTGTCCTATCCTCACAAATTAAGGAAAACAAGTTTTCTCCCTTTCCTTGTAATGCTTTATGTACTTGAAAACTGTTACCATCCATGCCCCCCTCCGCAGTCTCTTCTCCACACTGAACAAAACCAGTTTTTCCAATCTTTTCTCATAGTCACATTTTCTAGACCTTTAAACATTTTTGTTGTGACTTTCTGGATTTTCTCCAGTCTCCCTATGTCATCTCTGAAATGTGGCATACAGAACTGGACACAATATTCCAGCTGAGGCCAAATGAAAGTAGAGTAGAGCAAAAGAATTACTTCTCATGTCTTGCTTGCAACAGTCCTGGCAACACATCCCAGAATGATGTTTTCTTTTTTCACAACAATATTACACTGTTGACTTGTATTTTGCTTATGATCCACTATGACCCCAGGCCCTTTTCTGCAGTACTCCTTCCTAGACCGCCATTTCCCATGTTGTCTGTGTGCAATTGATTGTTCCTTCCTAAGTGCAGTACTTTGCATTTGTCCTTATAGAACTTCATCCTATTTACCTCAGACCATTTCTCCAGATCATTTTGAATGTTTACCCTATCCTCCAAACCACCTCCCAATCCTCCTTTGCTTGATATCATTCACAAACTTTGTGGCTGTGTCTACACTGGCGCAATCTTGCGCAAAAGTGGCCACTCTTGCGCAAAAACTTGCTGCTTGTCTACACTGGCTGCGTGTTCTTGAGCAAGTAAACTGACGTTCTAATGTATAAAATCAGGGCTTCTTGTGCAAGAACTCTGACGCTCCCACTGAGGAATAAGCCCTCTTGTGCAAGAGCTCTTCCAGAAGAGGCCAGTGTAGACAGGCAACATGAATTTCTTGCTCAAGAAAGCCCTATGGTTAAAATGGCCACCAGAGCTTTCTTGCACAAGAGAGCGTCTACACTGGCATGGATGCTCTTGCGCAAAAGCACATGGTAGTGTAGACGCTCTCTTCTGGAAGAGTTTTTGCAGAAGAACTCTTCCGCAAAAGAGTTTTTGCATGAGAACGCGCCAGTGTAGACGTAGCCACATGTAAGTGTATTCTCTAAACCAATATCTAGATCATAGATTAAGATATTGAACAGAACCATGGTTTCCTCTAAAGTGCACACCTGGATGGGTATGCACCAATCTGAGGCCCACCCACCTCCACAACAGGGATGCTCAGTGGCTGCTCAGCTTTTCTGAGGCGGAGCTGCATATGGGGCAGCAGCCACACTCCAGGAGCAGCTGGCCAGCCACCACGAGACCCTGGCCCTAGCTTCAGCTCTTCCCCAGGGCTGGAGCTAAGGCCAGGGTGGGCTGTGTGGTGGGCGGCAGCAGCTGCTCCAATGGCCAGTGCCCGAGCTGCTGTGTGGCAGGCAGTGATGGAAGTTCAGGAAGCAGGGGCCTGGGTGTCACCCGCTGTGTGGAGAGTGGCAGCGGCATCTCTGGCAGCCTGGACCCGAGTCTAGGGATCAGAGGACAGAGTCCCTGCTGGTGGGACTTCTAGTCTGTAGCAGCCAGTGTTGTAAGTCTTTGTTATTATCTTGGCTCTCAGGACATACAGCTTTTTTGGGCTTAACTTGAAGACTGTTTAGCTAGTGTTTAGAACTTCATTAGTTGTGTCAGTTGTTAAGAGTTGTTGGGGAAAGGGGTATCTGCTTCCGCTTGTTCCCAGATCATACCTTCTTCCCACCCACATCCCAGCTCGGTTGCTTGTATCTGATGCCTTAAAGTCTAGTATCAAGCAGTCGTTTTGATTATACAGATCCTAACTGGGTAGGAGAGCTGCACAGGGATTTGGAGAGAGAGTAGGACAAAAAAAGTGTGATGGGTAGGTGTTGGACTGACAGATCTGAAGTTGTCTATTTATGTACTATGTAGGGCAGAGGCAGTGCCAGCTTTGCAAAGGAAGCTGTTCTGAACAAGGGTGGCCAAGGTTTTCCCAGGGGCCAGAGCCAGTGCCACATCATGGCACACAGTGGGGACCTGGGCTGGGCTGCGTGGCACGTGGCAGCTGGGGTGGCAGCTTGGGGACTGGGCCTGAGCCACATGGCAGGCAGTTGCCCTGTCACAGGGCTGGCCTTAGGGCCTGGAAAACTGGGCCCATGCCCAGGGCGCGATAGCCAGAAGATGAGGGACAACTGGGCATGGATGTTTCTGGGCAAAAGGGGTAGAGGGTACAGAGCAGGGGTGCAGTGTGGCAGGATATGCTGGAAGCACAGGGTGGTGGTTGGGAGCACAGCAGGAAGAAAAGTGCAGGGGTTGAGATGAAGGGGGCAATGTGCAGAAGTTAGGGGCAAAAGGGGCATAATGCAGGGTTAGTGGTAAAGGGTTCACAGGATGGGTGGGAGTGAGACTGGGTGCCAAGATGGGTGGTTTTCAAGGTAACAAGGTGCAAGACCTTGCACCCACCCAATTTCCCTTGTTCTAGTATTTTTTCTTACATAACAATTTAAATTGTATAATTTTGTTAGTAACTGGTGAGTGCCACAGTGGCACATATCCGAATAAGTGCTCATGACGTCAATACTGGTGCACCAGACAAAACTCACTCTGCTCACAGATGGAAAATCTTAGAGGGAACACTGAACAGAACCAGGACCAATCTCTACAAGACCCCATTCAATATGCTTTTCCATCTTGACTGTGACCCATCCATAACTACTCTCTGGGAAGGATTATCCAACCAGTTCTGCACCCATAGTATAGCAACTCCATCTAGGCTGTATTTCCCTAGTTTGTTTTTGAGGTCACGTGACATTATATCAAAAGCCTTACAAAAGTCAAGATATACGACATCTACAGCTACTCCCATCCATAAAGCTTGTCACCTGGCCAAATATGGTATATCATTGTTAGGCAAGGCTCACTATTCAAAATGGAACTGCTTGATACTTTATTAGAGTATAAAGTGCCATTAAAGTTAGATAACAACTGTAAATTCCTAATCACAATTGTTCCTTGTGGTTTTTTTACCTTTTGATACAGTATTTAACTCAGAGGTGGGCAAAAGGGCCTCTGTAGGCTGGATCTGGCCCCCTGATGGGCCTGGGGGCGAGAGAGCATGTAAAGCCTCCTCCTGCCCTGCCAGGAGCGCTCCCACCCATCCTGGGTGGTATCCCATGCCCCTTGTGGTGGGAGAAGACTTCGTATACTCCCCCTTCTGCCCCCAGGCCAATCAGGGTCTGGGGCAGGGAGAGTGCGCAAAGTTTCCTCCACCCTGCCCCCGCCCTCCAAGCAGTGTGCGGTGTTTAGAAGTGTCACATACTCCTGGCAGGGCGGGAGGAGACTTCACACACTCCCCCTCCCACAAGCCCTGATTGACCTGGGAGCAGAAGGGGGAGCAGGCAAAGTCTCCTCCCACCACCAGGGGCATGGGCGCCTAGGGGAAACTTCGGGGTGTGTGGGAAAAGGTGCTCCTCCACTCCCAGACCAATCATGGTCTGTGGGTGGGGAAGCAGGGAAGCATCCTGGGGAAGTACGGAAGTACCCACTTCAAACATTTCTGAAGTGGCCCTTGACAAAAAATTATTACCCACTCCTGATTTAACTTGTAATATATCCTCACTATTTACTTAAGGGGGAAAATCAATAAAAGGAAACACTCATTTTTCCATTGCTTTAACTTAAATAATGTAGGCAGTGTATCAATATGAAACATACCTGAACAAATATCTAGGAATGAAAACAAAGGCACATGAATGTGCTGCCAATATTCATTTTGAACTATTGCTTTTAAAAATGAACATGAAAACTTGGCAACATTTGTCTTTTTTTCAGTCCAGATTCATTATCTCTTAAATTCAATGATAACTCTTTCCACAACTGATATGCACATTGACAAATCAAATATCTCATGCTGCTTTATCATTGGAGTTGGCTTCTTTTCTGAAGCACAGAAATGGCCTTCTTAAATGTAGAAGTGATTCAAAATTCTTACCATTGAAGTTTGATGTAAAACAGAAAACATCATATCTGCTTTTAGCCTTATCCCAGAACCCATAATTCCTGACTCCAGGCACTGTGTTCTTTCCTCCGCAGGGTTCCCTGGGTTTGGTGATGGGGTACTGAACTGATCCATCACTCAGCCAACCTGCATTACACCAATCCAGCCCTGATCTCCATGCATCATACAATTGGTCAAAGGACGCAATAACAGAATCTTGGTCCAGACAAGCTTGTTGAGCCTCATGGAAGTTTAGGTGATAGCGACCAAACCGTGGAAAATACGGGAATACAACACCTAAATCAAAAAGGGAAAAAGAAAGCTATTAGCTATTTGTATAAAAATATCAGCGAGAGAAAGAGAGAGAGATCATCTACTAGCATCAAAAGGACAAATTTAAGGTTAACCATGTGAAATGCCAAAATAATATCACTTCATCTGGTAGTTTAATTTCTAGAGAAATTTCCTGTCAGCAAGTCAGCTTCCCTGCTTGATAGCTTCATACCCTTTCCTACTGGAACCTCACCTGTTCTGCTCCCAGCTGCAGCTTTTCTACTGACACCAGAACCTCACTCATGCACATTCTGACAGCATTCTGTTCTGGGTACCTTACAACCACATGAAGAACAATCGCAGGTAGCTCAGAGAAGGAAAACTACAGTGATTATGGGACTGGAGGTCCTAAGGAGGAAAATGTCCAAGCAAGCAAGGAAAAATCAATGGATTATTTTTAGTGTGTTTAGTTTAAGGGAACATTTAAAAGAATGGTCAGGCATCTCCCCCGCTCTGCTGCCACACCTTAGAAGGGGATGTGGCACATACTCTCCTGCAAGGCCAGAGAGCTCTGCTAGGCACTGTGAAGTATAAGGGGCACCCCCTTCTCCCTGTTTCCTGTTGGGTGGCTCACTGCCAGGGGCGGACTGGCCCGGCAGGACACCGGGAATTTCCCAGTGGGCTGTCCTCCAAAGGGCCGGCTGACGGCTGCTGGAGGAGGAGGGGGATTGTGATGGGGCACCGCAGCCCCACACTTTAAATTCCCTGGTGCTGCGCGCCAGCCATGTACAGGACACAGTGGGGCCGAGGGAGCATATGCGCAGCGTGCTCGAATGCCGCACTACAGGTGAGAGGGGAAGACGCCCAGGTGTGGCGTGACATCACGGCCTGGGACTTTAAAAGCGCTCAGTCCAGAGTTGCACCGTGAGGCCCAGCTCAAGGCCCAGCACGTGGTCTGGACCCCGGAAACAGCTGGGTCCTGATCACAGACTCCAGCCCCGCAAACTGGAAGGCAGAAGGTAGGTGGGAGGGGGGGAAAAATAGGAGGAAGGGGTGGGAAAGGAAGGGGCTTGTGCTGAGGGGAAGGGGGCAGGTCAGGAGCAGAAAGGGGAAGGCACCAAGGGACAGGGTGGAGGAGAGACAAATGCCCGGGGGCCAAGTGGAGACAATGAGGAAAAGGGCAGGAGGGGAGGTGTCAGTGGGAGGGGGCACAGGGTGATGCTGCGAGAGGAGAGGGTAAGGGCAATGTGGGCTGGAGGGGGAGGTGCTGGGATAAGGCTTGAAAGACGGGGTGGGCATGAGGAAGGTGGGGATGGAGCAAGTCATGTGTGAGGGCACAGGGGCATGAGGTGAACGGGGGGGGCAGAGGGCGGTGAGGGGGTGGGCATCAGGGAAAAAGAGGGCAAAGGGGGCAGGGGCAGTGAGGGAAGGGGGAGGCCCCAGGAGGGTGCAGGGGTAAGGCAGGGCCAGATTAAGGGCGGGGCTAGCCAGGCAGCTGCCTGGGGCGCCAACCTATGGGGAGCGCCTGATGGCAGCTGTAAGGGGTGCCGTGTGCCCGGGGCTGGGGGCCACGCGGCGCCCCTTAGAGCTGCCCTCAGGCACCACACACCCGATTGCAGCTGTAAGGTGCGCAGTGGGCTGGGGGGGGTGGGGCCGCGCATGCGTCATGTGCCCGGGGGCGGAGCCGCGCATGCGTCGCGTGCCTGCTGCCTGGGGCGCATGAATGGCTCGAGCTGGCCCTGGGGTAAGGGAAGGTGCAGGTGCCAGGGGATTCTGGGGGTGAAGCAGAAGGGCAGACACCCCTGCAGGGGAGGGACGAGCACCAGAGGAGAGAGGCAGGGCAGGGGTGTAGAGGAAGGTGTTAGGAGAGGGGATGAGGAGGGGTAGCTCACATGATCAGAGTGGAGCTACTGGAGGAGTGGGCACAGGGGGGAGAGAAGGGCTGGTGGAGGGGGGCAGGTCTCAGGAGGGCTGAGGGTAGTGAGAAGGGCAGGAGTCCAAGTCAGGACAGCAGAGGAGGGTGAGGTGTTGGGGGGCAGCAGGCACCAGGGAAGCTGATGGAGCAAGGGGAGGAGACATGGCAGCAGAGGGAAAAGGTAGAGGTTTGTAAGATATTTATTAATAACTTGGGTGCCACACATCCAAACAAGCCACATGAACTCAGTACTGGTGCACAACACAAAATTCATTCTGCTCATGGGAGAAAACTCTTAGAGGGAACACTTTCCCCAGCCTCTCCACCCCCGAGTTAATGTCACACACATTGGGTTAACGCAATTGCAGGTTAGTTGCATGAGGGGGGGGTTGGTGGGGGCCAAACTAATCCCTATTGGTAGGAGGATCGTGAGAAAAGTCCTTAGAGGGGTCACATGACACCTTTTACTTCTGGTCATGTGTCCATCTTGCCCCGAGAGCGTTACCTCCAGAGGCCTGGCTAATGGGGGTCAGGGGCGTGGTTAACAGGGGTCAGTGGTGTGGCTAATGGGGGTCAAAGAGTAAATTTTTAAAAAATTCTTTGATGTGAAAAAGTGGGCCCATTTTCTGGGCCTATTTTGATTGCCAGTCTGCCCCTGCTCACTGCACAGTGGTCACAGCTGGAGGGTATTCAGAGGGGTGAGGGCAGAGACTGTGGCTGGCCCAAATGCAGAGGACACAAGGTTGTGGGATGTTTCCTTTCAACACATGAGGCTGGCCCAAAGCCTAAGATCAGGTCTTAGTCCTTGAAGAGGAATACAACACAGATAACATTTGTTTTAAAAAGAGGAGCATCTCAGTAGAGACAGTGAAACTTAGACAAGTTTAAGAATTCTCTCAACAGCAATATTTAATGAAACTCACTTACTCTCCTCTAACCACCCAGTGACTATTGCTGAAGTGAAATTAGGATCTATAGGTGCTGTGTATTACTGTAAAACACAATTTTATGTTAGTGGCTTTCTATGTTTTTAGGTGCTTAATGTGTTAATAATTCTGGCTAAAATGTTTTAACAATATATAAATATGCACTGTAATAGCTTGTGGGTGTATCTTCTGCAGAACAGATTAGAAGTTGCGAGTTCATTCACAATAAAAATCTACAATTGATTACATTGACATCGCTCTGCAGTTACTGGAATAGACAGGTTGGTTGGATTTGTCCCATGATCCATATTGTTATCTACTGGCATGCCTGCTTTCTCTATAGCTTCTAATGTTGAATTAATAGGGAATATCTATATTACAAATATCTCTACTGCTGCAGGAGCTTCAGGGGGTAGCCGCGTTAGTCTGTTACAGAAAAAAACAACAAATGGTCTGGTAGCACTTTATAGACTAACAAAACATGTAGATGGTATCATGAGCTTTCGTGGGCATAGCCCACTTCTTCAGATGACCGGAGTTATGAGTTGGGGATATGAAAACTCGAAATAAATAGGAGAGGGGAAGGGGAGGGGGGAGAGAAACAAAAAGGGAGGGGGCTGGGAGACAGAGCATCATTAAGTATCTGGAGAACGGGTACTTAAACCTAAGCAGATAAAAATCAAAGTAAATAGATAGATTCCTATGCTTTTGTGCACTAGTTAGGCACTTAACACCTTCAGCTAGTGTTCTTGTCATTGACAATCTATCACATAATTTTTTGGATGGAGCAAAAGACCATCCTGAAACAGGGTTGTCAGGTGTCCGGGATTGATCCGGACAGTCCGGTATTTTCACCTCCTGTCCAGTAAAAAAAATTCAGAAAATACCGGACACCTAAAATGTCCAGTATTTTCTGATTTTTTCCTGTCCAGGAGGTGAAAATCTTGGGTGCTTACCTAGTTCCACAGGGGAGCTGTCTGGCCCAGAGCAGGGAGACAAGATGGCGGATGGCTGCCAGCAGCCTGTTAGGGCCCAAAAGCCTTAAAAGCATTTCTTAAAGGGGCCATGCTGTTTTTTAAAAACTTTTTGCTTAACAACTCTTGGGGTCCTTTTTCTTCTTTGCTCAGCAACTTTGGTCTCCCCCTTTTTTTTTCTCAACAGAATTTTTTCCCCAGTGGCTTTTTTTGGGGTGTGTTTTTTGGTATTTTTAGTTAAACCATCTGGCAACCCTATCTGAAAGTTACATTTTTTTCCTACAGCTGGAAATGAAATAAAACCCCCTGACTTTTAGACCCATGCTCATCCCACTAGATAACATCTCCTCTCGGTAGCAGTAAAAAATGTATCCACAGCAGTCTACCTTTAATCCTAGGAGTTCCTCATGCCAAAATGTAGGAACATTGATGTGGCTTGTGGAGGGTCAGAGCCCCAAAACTGTATCTATACTGATCTCGGAGATGCAACTCTTTGTTTCGTGATGCAGGTTAGAAATCCTTCAGGAGTTATGCATTCACAATACTCAAGTGACAAGCTTTCAAAGCTCTGTCACACCAACATAATTTGGTCCAATAAAGGTTATTACCTGATCCACCATCTCTCTCTAATATCCTGGGAGCAACACTGCTACAACAGCATCATTTATAATACTATGAATATACCAACTTTCATACTCAATTCACTTAAATAAACCCTCTCAGATAACAGCTTTTCTTCTCTCTGAATCTAAAGAACATCATGAAGAACCAAGGCCACCTCACGATATCCTGTTGAAAATATTTGTAACTTTGTATGTGAAGACAGACCCACCATAGTGTTTGCTCTCTGATTCTGAGCTTAATCAGAGTCCTGAGAACTGGTGATTTTAACGAAAATTAGAATGAGTCCATAAAATTAGCATGACAGCTATTTGAAGTAATGCACATTTCAATAAACACACCTGTGTTTATTTGAATGATCACATTATAGTGCACAAATACATGCTTTGGCTTGTACTGCAAGCTTAGTCAAATAAATATTTAGAAAGAGAAAAGGGGAGAAGGAACACAGTTGAACCCAGTCTTCAAAAGCACTCAGGCACCTAACTTCCATTGATTTTAATGAGTTAGGTGCTGAATACGTTTGAGAATTGTACTTTTGTGCTGAGTTTTTCTCCATAAAACTCATCCCTTTTGTGTAGAAGTACTGTTATTCACATGACATGCAAGTTAATTTGCTAATCTGTGAAGTTAAAGTACAGAACTGTATTATCTGCTAGCTAAAGGGGGTGCTGAATCAGCTAACAATCCCTAATGATCATCACAGGAAAAAATGAACTGAATGTGGTGGTGGTAATTAGCTAGGGATGAGCAATATCACCCAATAATATGATATTGGTACTAGTCAGACAAATCTGCGGCTTGTGAAAATTCATGGTGCCCCTTCAAACCCCTGTTAAACTCAGAGCATTGCAGACCACTGACCACAGCCTCAGTTGCATTCCTCCTTTCTTCTTTTATCTCATCTTTCATCTGGGGGTCTCAAGATATCCGTGAAAGGAAGCCTATTATTTTTACACATTATTCTATATGAGAAGTACTTTCTTTAAGAGATGAGTTTTTTGATCAAGCCTATGGGAGCTTGGTGCCCAAATCCCATTGCAAATCAGTAGAAACTGGGTAACTAAAGAACTTTTGCAAATCCCATCTTAAATGGACAGGCCTGTTTGAGTAGTGGGAAGGCCAATTATATCTGTGCTTTTAATACAATATTTCGAAATGGAATGCCAGACTTAGCCTTTTGAAATTCTCTAGTCACTAGTTTCTTGCCCCTAGTGTAAAGTAGTACAGTTTACACCAGTTGCCTTTAAAACTGTGGCAATTGTGTCTAACATAATGAAGTTATCTTAAACAGGACTGTTACGGTGGCAGTTAATAGTGGACTGAGGTAGCATTATATGCAGCCAGCAAACTTTTAAGGGTGACCATTGTATTTACAGACAAGGAGACAACACAAAATTCTGTTAGCCCAGATGGAGCTGGAAGGGTGGAGAGGCTATCCATAGCCAGAGTAAAGAAATAGGCTTCCTTTAGTTCTAGTCTAAACAGAAAATCAAGGCTTCCTGTAGCCAGAGTCAACACAGGATATAGTAAGGCTCCCTATATACTGTACTGCAGGGAGCAATCTTACACTGGCAGGGGGGTATGCTAGATGGCCTAAGCAGCATTTTCCTTCTCATGTTTTTATAATTCAGAGTGAACACGGAAACTCTTCTCTCTCCTTCAGAATCCTTCTCCGGCTTCCAGTCGGCTATATTTTTGGGGTACTCGGTGTTCTCACACTGTTCCATGGATCCAGATAATATAGCCATCCTTGAGCAGCCAGTTCATCAAGTGGCTCCACTCTTCTGTAATCCAGCCAGGTTTCACAGAGGTGTGGTGACACCTCTTGCCACCTCAGCAAAAGAAATGCATGGAATTCTTTGTTTGGCTGGTGTAACAGCTCAGCAAAGATGCAAAATGGGCCTTGCTTGGTTCACAGGCAGAAGCTTTACAAGCTGCACTAAAGGGAATTCATTGGAAGTTATGAAAAACTTTTTTTGGCAGTAGCCACAATCATATATATAATGTAAATCATATTTCACTGTGTATTAAAAGCAGTCTTCTGAATATATTTCCAGGATAATATATGGAGATTTAGCTATGCTATTCCATTTATTTCAAAAGCCATTAGTCATAGAGTTTATGGCCAGAAGAGACCACCAGATCACCTAGTCTGACCTCCTGTATATCACAGGCCACCAATACCACACCATACACACACATTACGCCCAGCAACCAAAATTGGACCTAAGCATTAAAGCCTGCAAGAGACTAAATCATTATGTGTACCACAGCCAGAGAAAAGGAGGGATCAAACTACATGAGTCTCAGAGGCACTAGCAACGACAGGGAGCTGATTAAGAGACATATACCCAGTAGAGATGTAAAATCCCATTTACTCAGTGAACCAGTTAAATGTTATGTTTAACCCATTAACCACTTAACCAGAGGGGGTGGGGCAGCAGGCCCAGCCCCCCCCTGCTGTGGATGGGTGTTGCTCCAGCCAGGCTGGAGTGCCCTATGCCTGCAATGAGGTGGGCTGCTCCAGCCAGATTAAGCGTAACCAGTAAGCAACATATTCACATCCCTAATACCAAGATAATCTCATTAAGACATCTTCACTCATTTGCTTTTTCAGAGAAAAACTAAAAAAATCCCAGGGTCACTGCTAATCTGAGTAGAGGGAAAATTCCTTCTCAACCCCACATATGAAGATCACTTAGACCCTGAGCATGTGATCAAGAACTAGACAGCCACTCTCCTGAGAGAGAGAATGCTTCGTGCCACCTCAGAGTCCTGATCTACCCCATCCAGTATCCCATCTCCTGCCATGGACATGCCTCGTGTGACAAAGAAAGGAGACAAAAAGAAAAAAACCCCACCCAAACCTTCCAGAATACACTGGAAGAGGGAGGGAGGGAGGGATAATCCCTTCCTGACTCCCGCAGGGCGGGATACCAGATAGAAAGTATGAAAAATCAGGATGGAGGTGGGGGTAGTGGGCACCTATATAAGAAAAAGCCCCAAATGGACCCTGGATTCACATGGGTGGGCAAGAATAGGGGGTGGGGAGGAGTGGGATAGGAGGAATGGGAGGGGTACCATTGATCCTGCTCCCTGGCCAAAGTGGAGAAAGCCCCGGCCTTATGCCCCAGCTGGTTCACCAAACAAGGTGGGGTAAGCCTCAGGGAGTGGGCCAGGATGCAAAGTGAGTGAGCCATGGCCCACTCAGGCCCACCTGTGGCTATGCCCCTAATTGGGACTATAAAATTGGAATAGCTGGTCACCCTACCTGCAGGTGACTGGCTAAAGCTCTGAAGCATGAGATTTAGAAATGGAACGCATGAAGCAGAAAGGAGTCCCAAAGCTCATGAGCTTTGCCTTGCACCATGAGAAGGAACCTCAGCAGAAAATCCCAAACAGAACTTTCTCCAGCTTTTCCTTAAAACTAATTACATTGTTTGCTCCCAACAGCTGTTGTGAGGTTGTTCCAGAACCTTATCCTTCTGACAATTAATATCTTCTAATTTGTTCATGGGCAGTTTAATACCTATTTGTTCTTGTGTTAGCTTTGTCCATGAATAGGTCCTCATCTTCCCTAGGGGCTAGCCTGCTGATGTATTTATAGAGTAATCATATCACCTCTCAGTCTGCATTTTGCTAGGTTAAACAAGCCAACCTTTTCCAGTTTCCTCTTATAAGATAGGACCTCCATTCCACCTGGCAGTTATCTGCCTCTGTTCCCATAGGGTCCAACTACGTGGGTGGCTGGGCTTGGAGCACTCATGGGGAAAAATTAGTGGGTGCAGAGCATCCACCAGTGCCAAGCTCATGTCTCTGCTCCTCTACCCCTGCATTTCTCAAGTGTCAGTGGTCCCACTGCCTTACTCCTCCCAATCCTCCTAGGGTATGTCTACACTAGCTCATTAGTTCGAGCTAGGTAGGGTAATTAGGGCAAGCAGAGTTGCAAATGAAGCCCGGGATTTAAATATCCCGGGCTTCATTTGCATGTTCCCAGGCGCCACCATTTTTAAATCCCCCTTAGTCCAAACTCCATGCCCGTGGCTACACGCAGCACGGAGTAGGTAGTTCGAATTAAAGATCCTAATTCGAACTACCGTTACTCCTCATTTGCATGTTCATTTGCATGTTCCTGGGCGCCATGGTCACCCATTTCCAGACAACAGAGGCTAGGGACATTCCTATTCATTCTCGCTAAAAGCCATTGATGGACCTAACCTCCAGGAATCTATCCAGCTCTTTTTGAACCCTGTTAAAGTTCTAGTCTTCACCACATCCTCTGGCAAGGAGTTCCACAGGTTGATTGTGCAATGAGTGAAGAAAAACTTCCTTTCTGTTGTTTTAAACCTGCTACCTATTAATTTCATTTGGTGACCCCTAGTTCTTATATTGTGGGCATAAGTAAATAACTTTCCGCTACTCACTTTTTCCACCTGGCATGATTTGATTTTATAGATCTCTATCATATCCTCCCCTTCATCTCCTCTTTTCTAAGCTGAAAAGTCCAAGTCTTTTTAATCTTTCTTCATATGGTACCCATTCCAAATCTCTAATAATTTTTGTTGCCCTTTTCTGAACCTTTTCCAATGCCAATTTTTTTTTTTTTTTTGAGATGAGGTGACCACATCTGTACACAGTATTCAAGATGTGAGCGTACCAAGGTTTTATATAGAGGCAATAAGATATTCTCTGTGCTCTCCCATTGCTTTAGTGTGTTTTCCCCAGCCCTGGTAAATTGACATTCACTGCATCGCTTGCAGTAGTGCCAATCTACCAGAAAGTGTAAGAATATTCTAATAGTTATAATAGTCTTTAATAAAGTAAAGTCACTTGATTTAAGAACTGTTCTAAATGATATTGAAATTATATCCATTCATTCTTATGTGTATTCAGTTTTGCCCTGTTAGAATGTAATAGCATGATATATAGTATAGCAACCTTTTAAAATAATTTATTTACATTAGTATTTGACAGCTAGTATTGAAATGTTGTCCACTTACTATGGACAGTTTATTTAATGCTGTTTTCCAGGCCTCCCATATGCCTACAGAAACAAAAAGCACTAATCTGAACTGACGTAGAGGACAAGGTCAACTATCCTCCCTGATATGATAAACACCTCTTCATCGAGCCAAAGATTTATTGTTTTGTACAGTGAACTCTCATTGAAGTGACCAACTGCCTCGAACTGCCATGGGCATTTCTGAAAATAAATGTTTGGTCTCTCTGCCAATTGGCATCCTTTAGGGCTAGCATCTAAGGACATGGAGCTATTGATGTGGCACCTTCCAACGGTAAGATTGACCTTACTATTTGTAGCAGCTGTTGAATGTTAGGCTAGCACAAGGATGGGCTGATACATCTTTATTCGCCCCCCCCCAGGAACTGATTTGCTGTAAAGAGATCTCTTTTGTATTGTACATGTACCTAAAACTGCAATCAAAATCTCCCCTGTGAAAAATGCAGATAAGCTGAGACATGAGTGTAGGCCCACCAATGGAGAGGCCCAGAGATTCAAAAGAGCCCAGGGCTTCAGCCACCGCCCTTCAAATTGCCACTGGAGCACCACTGTGGCATACTCTGGGCAATTATGAGGGTTGCCAGGGAAGGGAGGGGGCAGCTTGCTCCTGGTGGTACTGAAAGACAGCTGCCCCCAGCTCCATCTCCTTCTCCCTGAGGCCCCCCCCCCTTCCAGAAGCATGAAGCTGTCCCCTTTCCCCATACCAGGGGGTGGGCAAGGCTGTCGGCTCGCCTTCATGAGCATGAAGGAGAGCAAACGGACAGTATGAGCCTTAACAACACATTAAATATATGCTCATTTCAAAAGTAAGTGTGTTTAATCAAGCTTAATTGTCTTAGGAAAAACTATTTTCATAGCAAACATTGCGCTGTGGATCTTGGTTATTAAGCTGCTATGTTTGGTAGATCAGAAAGATCAATTTTTTTGTACATATAGAAAACTTCTAAATATTGATCTAGTTAATTTAGTAAGCCCACTGCTCTGTAGATATATATAAGTGTTTTATATACAGGCTGATTCTGGACAGCATTTTGAGTAATCATCTTTGTTGGATGGAAATAAGGGAAAACCATATGAAAAACAAGGAACAATGCCTTATTTTAAAGGGACATTCCAGGGAAACACCATTTCATGCATATCATATATTTTGCAATGATCATAAGCTTCGGTTCAATGTTCAGCATGGTACTTAGGATATGTCTGCCCTATACAGCTCTTTTGTTGACATAGCCGTGTCACTAAAAGTTTGACAGCGTAAAAATGCTGTTCATGGGCACCAACTTCCATCCCCTGCGAGTGAATGCGGGTTTGCTTTATACTAGTACTTGTCACTGGGTGGGGAAGGCGGTTAAGTACCTGTGAACAATAAAAGCTTTGTCACTCAGTTGCCATAGTATCAGTTTTAATACCTCTGAGTTATAGTCACCCCAGTAATGCTATGGCCCCTACAGCAGCCCAAGAAGGGCCCTCTGGTTTATGTACGGGTGCATCTACACAGCAGCAGTATTTCAGAATAACAGCCATTATTTCAAAATAACAATGCGAGTGGCTACACAGTAATTCTGTTATTTTGAAATAATTTTGAAATAACGGATGGCTTATTTTGAAATCTGTAAACCTCATTCCATGAAGAATAACGCTTATTCCGAAATAGCTATTTTAGAATAGCAGTAGTGTTGACGCTCCACTGCTGCTATTTCAAAATAGCTCCTCCCCAGAGCAATTCAGAGTAATTACTCCCTAGTGCCTCTTGGGGCTCTAGTTCGAGGTAGCACATCCGCATTAGGGAAGCCTATGTTGGACTAATTTTGAGGCTTCCCTGTAGTGTAGACGTGATATTTTGAAATAAGCTATTTCGGAAAAAAAATTCGGAAATAGGTTATTTTAAAATAAGCATGCTGTGTTGACATACCCTAAGGGAAGAGGAGAGCACAACAATCTTCTGAAACTACCATAGTCACCTGAAACTACCATAGCTACCATAGCCACCTGTGCTTCTGAAACTACCATAGCCACAGAGGCTCATCACAGAATCTCATCCCAGGCATCAGGGAGTCAGGATTTTACTTTCTTTGATCAACATTATAAACTGAACCTGATACCTCACTTCAGTGATTCAATTTTTCCTTGTACAAAGATGAGACTGAGTCCAAGGATGCCTCTGGCAAAAGGACAAAAATAGAGCCACATGCCTTTGGCCTCCTACTCATTTTTCTCTCCACTCAAAATGAGTTTTAGTTGACTTAACCTGTATACAAGTCTAATTTTCTTTAACAGAGAGTTACATTCTTCTTTGAAATTGAAGAGATAAAGACTAATAATAATGATGGGATGAAAAAAATGTAAGTTGGATACTTTTGCCTTCACAATGGCATGGAAGATGTGTATATTTTTCTGTATTGACAAATGGATGCACCAGCTGCAATGTTACCAGCAATTGACAAATGAACATGGAGAAGTAAGGCAAGACCATTCTACATTATGCAGACAGAGTCTTGTTAGCATATACATAAATACCAAAGCATACAATAAAGAACTTTACCCATAAAGAAATTTACCTATCCCACACTGCAAGCACAGCTCAGTATCTGAGAAAAACTTAACAAAGTAAGAATGAAACTAAATGGTTGTGTAGCTGACATACCATAGCTGGCATAATATATCAGTGTTGTTCCAGCAAATTTACAAGCTGGAGATAAACACAATTTGCAGAAATCTGTGCTAGGTCTATTCAAAGTTTATTCATTGAAAGCTCTTGAGAGTTTGAAGATTGGGAATTCTGAAAATAATTCTACATTTCATATTAGTGTGAATATATGTGGCCAAAAATAATACATCAAGGAGGACATAAAGTCCTATGCAAAGGAAAAGGGTTAAAATGAAGTGAACAACAAAAATATAGAATGACCTGTGCTTTTTCCTGAAGAGGGTGACCTAAGAATGTACAGAGCAGGTCTGAATTGTTAAATGAAGCCCTTGCTTTCTCCAACATATGACCGCAGCTTTAAATGTAGTAGTAGTGGATTAGCAGATGGGAGGTGGCATGAATATGTTCAGATCTTAAATCATTCATGGATTGATATACTGCAGACTAGGAACAAACAAACAACTTCTCCTTTTTTCTTAAATGATTGTAAGAGAAAAATCAACTTCAGCCTACACTGTGCATTAGCTATTAGAGAAACGATTATGCAAAAGAAGGAGGTAATAGCTTGCAAACCAATTCTGCCTCCCCCATTCATGTGCAATACTTTACTCCTCAGTAATCGCAGAGAAATCAGCATTGAAAAGTACTAATCAATGTGAGTATGGGTGACAGCATATGATCCTATAGCTGTGTCGACACTGGCGCGATCTTGCGCAAAAGTGGCTGCTCTTGTACAAAAACTTGCTGCCTGTCTACACTGGCCGCGTGTTCTTGCGCAAGTAAACTGATGTTCTAATGTGTGAAATCAGGGCTTCTTGCGCCAGAACTCTGATGCTCCCGCTCAGGAATAAGCCCTTTTGCACAACTATTCTTGCGCAAGAGGCCAGTGTAGACAGGCAACATGAATTTCTTGCGCAAGAAAGCCCTATGGTTAAAATGGCCATCAGAGCTTTCTTGCGCAAGAGAGCGTCTACACTGGCATGGATGCTCTTGCACAAAAGCACATCTCTTGAGCAAAAGCACATGGCAGTGTAGATGCTCTCTTGCACAGCTACTTTAACACAAGAACTCTTGCGCTAAAGAGTTTTTGCACAAAATCACGCCAGTGTAGATGTAGCCTATGTGATCAATATACTTTTTGGATTGACTGTTATTCAATAATTTTATAATCATCCTTGCATATTTTCCTGAGTAGATTTCTAATGATCAAAGACATATCATTAAGGTAGATAGTGGTTCATTTAAAAAAACCGATCACAATACACATTAAAATAATAAATGTAACTGCTAAATAGAGTAAGAATATGAGCTCTCTTCTACATTGCCATTGCAGTTACCATTATGTTCTAGCTGAGGAAGTGAGTTGTAGCTCACAAAAGCTTATGCTCTAATATCCTAATAAATTTGTTAGTTTTAAAGTGCCACCAGACTCCTTGTTTGTTTGTTTTTCTTTTGTATATTTACTTGGAAAGGGATGTGTTTGTTAATGTTCCAGAAATCTGTAATGTAAATGCTACCTACCTTGTAAATCCAGAGATACCACTGCTGTGTCATCCTCTAATCCTTCAATCACCTCACATTTATATCGCCCATAATCCTCCAGTGTTATATCTATGATTACAAGAGAAGCATCATTTTCACTGCTTTTTTTCAGAAACACCCTGCCCTGGTAGTTTCCGTAACTCTTCTGGTGGAGTCCCATTGCAACAAAGACGTCCACTTCCTTGAGGTAATCTGAGGTGAGTTTGGTCCACTTGATCCGGATTTTTCCTGAGCCAGCTGATGCATGTTCACGGTAAAATTTACATGGTAGTGTGATGTTGCCACCCCTATGTGAGAAGACTTTTGTTTGTTCTGATTCCACAAGTAGACGGGGTCCATTTTCTGATAGAATTTGAAAAAACAAAACAAACAAATAAGAAGAACCATTAGTCTGAATTCTAGCTTTTACAAAATGGGATACAGGCTACATGCAGTATTTGATGCAATCAGTTCTGCATAATCATTCTCCTAGAGCTGTGTTCTACTATACAGTAGGTATTTAGTACCAGGCTTGCTATACTAGTTTTACCCTTGACAATAAATGTTTGCAGCTTGAAAGGAGAAGGCACTTCTAGCCTATTCATCAATGAAGCAATGTAATAGTTGCTTCATTGATGAATAGGCTACTAATACATAATTGATAAATTAACCTTAGTAAGTAAATTACTGATTTCATCTCCTTACATAGGGCCATATTATGATCCAGCTAATGCATGAATAATGTGGTGTAAATGGGTACAAGGTTTCATTGTAGCAGATACAGTAGTTTATGGGCTCACTACTCTCCTTCCAACACTGGTGGTCAGAGAATAGACAGGCAGGGGCAGGAGGAGGCGGGGGAGGAGATTAAGAAGCCAATCAGTACGGCTGAGCTGGCACCCTGGGGAAAGTAGCCTATGCCAGTGTTTCTCAAAGTCGTCCGTGAAACCACTTTGAGAAACTAGCTAACTGGCCATTCCGGATTGTTTGTTTACTCTCTGCAGCCACAGACCCTCATGGCTCCCATTGGCTCCGGTTTGCTGTTTGCTGTTTGCAGCCAAGGGGAGCCATGGCTCCCCTTGACTGCAAATGGCGAACCGGAGCCAATGGGAGCCGCGAGGCTCCGTGGCTGTGAAGCCAGTAAATAAACAGTCCAGAGTGGCCAGTTAGCAGGTTTCTCAAAGTGGTTTTGCGGACCACTTTGAGAAACACTTGCCTATGCCAAGTATAGAGAGGGTCAGATTTTTCCTTTGAGCAAAGAAAGGAATCAGCATGTGTGTTCAGGATTACAAAGGACAAAAGACTCTTGTCACCACTGGTCAACACAGAGTTAAGCTCCCATGACTCCAGAGTTGCCTGGGATAAGCGGGGGGGTGGGGGTGGGGTGAAGTCTGTGGTAGGGTACTTGCGGCTCCATCAGTGGAAGGGAGTGGGGTTGGGCAGAATGGTCAGGGGCAGAGCTAGCATCCCTAGATGGGCAGTTCACATGCTGCCCAGGTTAACTGCATATAGGGCTGGATTCAAAGCCTACTGAGGTTAATGACAGTTTTCTGTTCACTTCAGTGGATTGGCCCATAAGACTAAAAGCCTAGAGATGAATGCAAAAATGTAAACACAGTTACTGTCACTGGCTGTGCAATAGGGGTTGGGCATGCAGTGCGGCTAGGTAAAGGAGTCCTGAAGGAGGAAATGAGTAAATAGGACTTTGAAAAACAGGAGAAAAGACCATGGAAGTGTAAGGCCAGAGCCCTTTTTCTGCAGTCACATTAGGACAGCTGCAGCCAAGAGCCAAGAAGCAGAAAATCACATCCTCACATTCCATCTCAGTGGGCATTAGAACAATGAAATATCAGGCTGTTGAGAAGGCTGTACTAATAGGAGATAAAAAACAGACCTTAAGATGTTTTAAAAAAACCTTGCTAGCATTATGTCTGGCAAGGAATCATATATCAAAAGTTGTGGTTGTGAAATCTCTTCTTTGGTATTTTGCATTTATGGGCCCTACATCTCTATTGTTTATCTGTATGGTTTCTGTCTGGTTCTTCTGGTTCTGTCTGTGGCATAGTTCATTTTTCAAGATTTAAATCAACATCAGCATGAAGGGGAATGATTAGTTAAATAATTATTTTGCAATATGTTAGAATTGGCCCAAAATATTTTGTTATACTTCAGTATGATTGGTTAAGGTACAGCTAAACAGGGCTTTAAGTTTCTCTATATAAACTAGGGTCCAAAAGGAACCATCTCCAGGATACAGCCCAGACTCAGAGCTGCCAGATTCTACACCCTGCCAACTATATCCAAAACCTGGAGTCCGGGATGACCTGATTCTGACTGGCCACCGGAAAAAATTTATCTGCCTTATTGGGAATGGTGAGCATTGTATGCTTAGCATGTGCAGCTGATTGTTAATAAATAGAGGTTAAATATATTACTGAGTAAGACTCTTTCACTGGTAAAAGACCCTGCAAACCAGCAGAAGGTTTATGTCCTGAACCCTAGGAATGGGGAACAGGTGAGTGCCTAAATTAAGAGAGTGATGCCTTGAGACTGGGGACTGGGTAAAAGATGGATGGCTAGAGCATGTGGGCAACAAAAGGGTCAGGATATGTTCTGAATGACAAACATCATATAGTGGTCTACACCTCAGCCAGTTGTCAATCTGTAGCAGTGCAATCACTGATTTTGTGTCAGCCATTGTAGTGACTGCAGGGGCCACACAGTAATGCTGAAGATCAGCTAAGCCGTAGTCCTGAACTGAAAAATAATCCCTCAAAATGCAACAGGTGAAAGTGCTGACAAAGCTTGCTAAACTTCGAACAAAGCAAGTCCCCTGAAAACCTGCATTTGGAAAAGATGGAAATATGATAACACTAGGGATATTAGAGCATGTTGTTCTTCACAACTTTCCTCTCTGAGTAAGAAAAACAAAATATATTCTAATCTTCCACCCTACAGAAATGGTCTTGTGCCTGTACACAGCATTGCTAAGACTGCTACTGGAATATTGTTTGCAGAATCGTTTTAGATGTGTTGATCCCAAAATATGAACTGGATAAGATAGGGAAGGTAATATTTTTATTGGATCAACTTCTATTGGTGAGACAAGCTCCCAAGGGCCACAGAGCTATTCTTCAGCACTCTACCTTACCCGCCTTATCTCACTAGAATATTGTGTCCAGCAGGCCAGCTGAGGCGGAAGTAGGTTAAAGGGCGGGGAAGGAGAGAAGAGGAAGAGACAAAAGAGGCAGTTACCAAGGGACCCAGTGATTCATACTTCTTGTGCCTTGCAGAGTAATCTGATACCAAAGATAATGTTAATATCCTAACTAGTATACTTATCCTCTGCTATATGGTCAGTACAAGGTTGAAAGAAATTTGCTGGGCAGGATTTTCAATGGAATAATTCCAGGCACTGGCCCTACCAAAGGGATAAAACATTTATCCCATCAGATAAGCAGAAGCTTAGCTGTTACCAGGTAGACTTTATTTCAATACATTTGATCACAGAAATAGGAATGGGCATTAGGGTTGCCAGGTGTCTGGTTTTGAACTGGACAGTCCAGTATTTAAGCTTTCTGTTTGGGAAACAAATTGAGAAAATATAAATGAGAAAATTTATATTTTCTAAATAATATGTAATGTAGATTGTGATGTAATGTCAAGTGTGTCCAGTATTTTTGTTGAAACTATCTGGCAACCCTAATGGGAATAAATCACCATTTCCTTCATTTTAGACTGATCCAGAAGGAGGCTCTCACAACACCAATACTATAAAATTTGCAGAACAACTTACTGGAGCCTTTTCAAATCAATTCCTGAGAGAGGAATATTTAAAAGAAGAAATTCCTTTCTATGAAAAAGTAGGTTGCAATATCTGAACTTGTTACAAAATCATACTAATTCACTTGGGTTATTTAACAGGACTTTGCTTATCTGCAGTAGCTTGCTTGTGGACATCTCCCTTTCTATCAATTGTACAAGATTGAACAGTCTGTAATAGTTTTGTCTTCTCTTCCATCTTTAGGGTGTGTCTAGACTACATGGCTCCATTAATGGAGCCATGTGGATGAGTGTACTCGGCAAAGGGAAATGAAGTGGCGATTTAAATAATCGCCACTTCATTTACATCAAAATGGCCGCCACGCTGTTCCGATCAGCTGTTTGTCGGCACAGCGCGGTAGTCTAGATGGGGATCAACCTACCCTAGATCCCTTTGTCATCAGATCCCTTATGCCTCGTGAAACGAGGCTCACAGGATCTGACGACAAAGGGATCTGGGGTCAGTTGATCCCCGTCTAGACTACCACGCTGTGCCGACAAACAGCTGATCGGAACAGCGCGGCGGCCATTTCGATGTAAATGAAGCGGCTATTATTTAAATCACCGCTTCATTTCCCTTTGCCGAGTACACTCTCTACATGGCTCCATTGATGGAGCCATGTAGTCTAGACACACCCTTAGATATTCTGCTTCTCTGTTCTCTCCAAAAGTTAGGAACTGCCCCCTTTTGGCTGAGTCATGCACTTTTTTATAAATAAATGAAGAAGGGACCAGCCAATGCAATAATGGATGTCACCATGGGCTTGAGGAATAGACACCAATTTGGTTCCCTCCAGTGAAAATGAATCCTGCTTTTTCAAATGAAGCAGAAGTTCTGGCCACAAAAGCTCTTGACAAAAGGGGAAAAGTAAAAATGGCTTGTAGAGAACTTGCTACCAGAGGGAAAGGGGTGGCTGTTGCACCTATTCTCATGCTCATGCTGGCTGGCCTCTTGCTGTTTCATCTCAGAGCCAAGTAGTCAGAGCTTCCATGAAGGCTTATCTGCACAACTTAACATTGTCTTGGCAAGAGTTTAAGCTGTCTGTTGTAGCTTACTACCCAAACCCTGCCCCCCCACAATTAATTATATTCAAAATGTATATTGGTTGAGCAAAGGGGCTACTGACAAGAGCATTGGATGATGTAGAAGAGGAAACATGCCTCTTACGGTAGGTCTACACTAGAGCAGGCGGTGGTATAATTTCCAGCTCAGGTAGATTTAAGGGTAGCTCAGATTGAACTAGCAGTTTAAAAATAGAAGTGTAGCCAAGATTGTGCCAGCAGCAGGATAGGCCAGTTGATCCTACTATGATCCTGTCAAAGACCTTAGGTAAGAAATTACACTTTTGCCTTCTCGCCAATTCTGTGTCTGCCATACAAGTCGTACTCTGGTTCCCGTCATTGCTATCACTATGCATACACCTCCCATTGACTTCAGTGGGATTTCTAGGTAGATGGCTAGCAGTCTGATTTATTAATGCACTGCCAGGTCTTTCCGTTTAACTACATCTGCTGGGTTATTCACTACATTAGCCCAAATTTTGCCTTCCAATTTACATTAATAGCTTTTAATGGTTCCCACTGGCTTCTGCACATATGAATAATATTTAGCCCATTATGACTAATGGCACATCAGCTTTGGGAAATGATGGGAATACTGCAGGGCAGGCGGCAAGAATCTGGACAGTATGTAGACACCATTCATGCTGCTAGTTGCAGCCTTTGTCAAATGGTCTTTGTCAGATTTTATCCATCAAAATGTATTCAGAATGTAATGGTTGTAATGTCACTCAACACGGTAAGTAGGCACAGACCAGAGTTGAAGGGAAGAACTTACAGTCCAATGACAAAAAAATGTGCATAGTGGAAGAAAATATAATTTTAAGAATTTCTCTTTCAAGCTCTCCTGAGTGTATTTTGTCAGATGGATTCTCTTTACTGCTCACATAATCTGTAGAAATCCTTCAACTTCCAGATGCTTTTTATCTCTCACTAGTAGAACATCCATGAAGTAATTAGCTTGACTTGATTCTTTCTTTCAACAGCGTTGCTGTTCTGTTACATAATTTGAACATACCTGGGGAATAGATACTAATAAAACTACATATAAGTAGTAAGTACGTGTAAGTAGTAAAGAATCTGTGGTAGTGAAAAAAATTAACAAAACATCAGGAAGAGTTACTTAAAGAAACATCTTTTTTGTTGTTTGTTTTTGCTCGTTTTTGTTTTGCTTAGATTTGTTACTCTGTTTTTGTTTTCTGCAAATGCTAAAAACCTCTTTAAATGTATTGTCGGGGCAAAACAAGCTTTTTTGTTCTTCTTTGGCTCACACGCCAACTACACTTCATTTGTACTATAAAAGAGAAACATGAACAAGTTGTATTTTTCCAGCTTAAAATTTGTCAGCAAAAATTATTTTCCACACATAATTTTTGTAAGTATTTGTGCCAGATTGGGCCTCTGACACACAATATCTCATTATCTAGTCATAGAGATGCCAGACAAATCTGGGATAAGTGTTTCAGTCTCCAGTACTGTGACATTATGTACCTCAGAGTAACACCCTGGAACTCACATATTTACCCTTGCCATATAATTATGTTAGGTTTGTACAAACCATGCCTTGTGAGGGATCATTTTAAAAATCTTGATTGGCTGAATATTATTATCCTGTTGGATTGTACATGCTATTATTGGATGTGAAATTATGAAGTTTTACTTTGTATTGTGCTACTGAAAAATGAAATGAGGTTCGGAACACACACAACTAGCTTTTCAGGTACAATAGTGGAGTAGCCAGATAGCAGTTTATGGCTCATCAATACTCATTAAGGAAAGACTCCACTACCTTGGGCTGCCCTAGAGCCTAGACCAGGGCTGGGCAAAATATGATCTGTGGGCTTCATCCAGCCACAGAAATGCCAAATCTGGCCCACGAGAGCCTCAACCGGCTTTCTGCCTGCCCCGCCACCACTTGGCACTCAGGCTATGTCTACATTGCAGTTTTTTTGAGGAAGAGGATATTCAAATGGAGAACTCATTTGCATATCTTCTTCCAATTCTTTTTGCGGATGAGGTTTTGCCACTAAAAATGGCCCATGTAGACATGGCCATTTGTCGGAAAAAAAAAAACCCTTTTTTGCAAGATCCTGTAAACCTCAATTTTTGAGGAATAAGGACTCTTGTAAAAAAGGTTTTTTTCTGACAAATGGTCATGACTGTATGGGGCTTTTTAGCCGCAAAACCTCTTTCGCAAAAAGAATCGGAAGAAGATATGCAAATGAGAGCTCCATTTGAATATCCTCTTCCGCAAAAAACCCACAGTGTAGACATAGCCTCAGTAAAGCCGGCTGTGGAGCCATGTGCATCTCTGAATGCTGAAAGCCAGGGGAAGAGGTTTCTCACACTGCTCCCACCCCCAGTAGCTCCCATTGGCTGGTTTCCAGCCAATAGCAGCTGCCTGTTTGCAGGACAGGCACCATGTGAAGTGCCCCTCTTCCCCGCCATCCCCTGGGCTCACAGTGTTCACAGCAGCAAACATGGCCCCTCTGTAGATGCTGTGAGCATGTATAGGGGTGTGGAAGGCAGGGACCCTGGCTAGGGAACCTGCTGGGTTGCTGGCTGGGAGGTAAGGTTTCCCAGCTAGAGTGGGCCTCTGGCACCCAAGCCCCTCCCTCCCTCTTTGCCCCCCCCCTCCTTGCACTTCTACCCCATGTAACCCAAAACTTCTGCACCCATGCTCCAGACTCCATACACCTTCCCAGACACTGCATCCCCACCTACACCCCTCCTCAGGTCACACCCCCTTCCCAGACCTTGCACCCCCATCTTCTATCCCTGGTCACAACCCAAATTCCTGCACTCCCTCTTGCATGCCTGCCTCAGGTACAATGCCCTCCAAGACCCTGCACGCTTCCCTACACTCCTCCCGATGCCAGAATCCTCTCCTGCACCCAGACCCCACCCAGACCCTGCACCCCAATCCCCTGTCCTCAATCAGAACCCAAACCCCTGCACTCCTACCCCAGGTCACACTCCCTTCCCATACCCTGCACCCCCTCTTGCACCCCCATTCACTGCCCCAGGTCATAATCCCCTCCATCCAAACTCCCTCTCAGATCCCATATCCCAGTCCCTTACCCCAAGCTTCCTTCTGCACCCAGCCTCCATCCCAGACCCCCACACCTCTTCCATTAATATATTAATAATGGAAGAGTGTGGCCCTCAACCACTTACTAAATACTTCACGTGCCCCCCCCCCATCAAAAATTATTGCCCACACCTGGCTTAGATTGACAATTTAGCCAAATTAGGTGATGGGATCTGGATAAATATCTATTAGGTTCTAAGACCAGATTGCTTATAAGTAGGGCCCTCACAAATTTACAACCATGAAAAATGTGTCATGGACTGTGAAATCTAGTCTCGCGCCATGAAATGTGTTCTTTTGTGTGCTTTTAGCCTATACTAAGCAGATTTTGTTGGAGAGACCAGCATTTCAAAAAACAAAAAACAAAAAACAAAAAAACCTGGGGGTCCTGATCCAAAAGGAAGGTTCAGGGGTCATTTTGGGGGGGTTGTGGTATTGCCACCCTTACCTCTGCTCTGCTTTCAGAGCTGGGTGGCTGGAGAGTGGTGGCTCTTGGTTGGCTGCTCCGCTCTGAAGGCTGTGCCATCATCAGCAATAGTTCAGAAGTAAGAGTAGCAGTGCCACAACCTTTCCTACAATAATCTTACCCACCCATCCACCCACACACACACAAAACTCCTTGTTGGCCAGGACTCGGGATCCCAACAATAATACCACCCTCAGTTTTAAACAGCTGAAATCACAACATTTACTATTTTTTAAATCCTATGACCATAAAATTGACCAAAATGGACCATAAATTTGGTGGGTCCTACCTATAAGTGAGGGCTTGTATTTAAGTTTCAAGGAGTAAACTATTAGTGTGGGCCATCTTGCAGCTAATCTAGATTATTTTAAACCTTTTGGGTAATATAGTATTGTGAATAGAAAGCAGATAAGCATTCAGTCCAACTAAATTAAGCAAACCCAAGAAAAATGAGGTAGGAATGTAGAAGAATTAATGAGGATATTCTCCTTGCTATTGATCTGTTTGAGACTTTTTCTTTTTGCCTAAGTAAGGACTATTGGATACTCATTGGCCATGGGAGGGCAGGAATATACCTGAGAGATCTGCTGCAGAAAGGCTACATTGGGGCCATAGGAACCACTTCAGAGTCAGGGTTCTTCTCCCTGCCCTCCTCCCTGCCCACCATTCCCTACCCCAAGACAAAAACCAAAAGTGCTCCAGGTCAGTATCCTAGCTCTGAAAGTGGCCAGTATCAGATGCCTTGTAATGCTCCTCTGGCTGCCTGTAGCCCCTTACTAGCTGATCAATTTATTCTGAGTGTGCAGAGGACTCTCCATATATAGATTAGTGGAGAAGGACATTTTGCCTATTTTTTATTAATAAGTCTTTCTTTTTCCAAAGATATTAAATTTGCATGTTTGATGCTCAGACTGTGGTGCACACAATGAAACATTTTCTAACGTATATGTAGAAGGTGTACACTTTTTATAAAGGACAGAGAAATTATGCTTGATATTAACTTTAAAACACACTATTCAGTAAAAAGCTACAGAATAGACCTAGTCAAACAAGTCCCATGTATTCTCTCCCCTGGGCTTTCTTGTTTGTTTTTTAAATCTTGGATAAATTGAATGCATATGTTAAAGTCTCCTACCACCCTCAAGCAATTAAGTTGGCAGTTAGTGCTTTAGCTGAGTCAACTTTGTTTAATGCAGAGTTGCAATTTACAGAAGTATTTCTTCTCTCTAGGGGTATGTCTACACTGCACCCTTAGCTCAAAATAAGCTGCGCAATTTGAGCTACATAAATTGCCTAGCTTAGTTTGAGTTAATTTTGAAATAGCTTATTTTATAATTTCGAAATAAACTGCTGTTCCGAAACTTCCCTTAATCCTCGTGGCATGAGGTTTACAGGGACGTCGGAATAGCGAGTCCGTTATGTTTCGAAATAACAGGCTTGTTTCAAAGACACGGAATAGCTATTTTGGGATACCAGAAGTATCTCAAAATAGCTCCACAGTGTAGACGTACCCTAATAGATATCCTGGGTCTTTGACTTATGACACAGTCAGTGGCAATTTGATGGTTCAAAAGTTACACAAAACTGAGGTTGGGGAAAATCATAGTTTTCCTTATTTCCAGACTCTCAGAGTCCCTAAGGGCTTATCTTCACACAAAAAATATACTTGCTTTAACTATACTAGTATAATTAAACTTGCACATCTCTAATCCATAGCCAAAAGAGTTTAATCAGTACAAAAACTGCATGTAAACCAAGACTAAGAAGGGCAATTAGAGTTTCAAAATAAGTGCAACTTTCAGCCTTAAGCTTCCAGCCTTTAGTCATTAATGTACACTCAGGCATCTCAAAATGCACAAAATTTACAGGCATCATTCATTTTCCTCCTAAGAAATATAAAACAAAGGGATCAAAAAGAAAGGAACACATGGGTAAAAGAAATGGGCCAAGAGAAAGAAATAGGAGAGAGAAACAAGGGACAGATGTGAGGACAGTACACAGAAAAGAAATCCATATACTCTTTAAGTTCATTTTGGGTGAATCTTTGGGGCCCTCACACTATTGCTAAGGAGCCATGACTAGGAAAGACTTGCAGAGGGGTTTCTGTGTCTCCTCTGTGCTGCAGAGGCAGTCTATGTTGGCTTCAAAAAGGGCAGTTAAAATGATGGTTTGGATTCCAGTCATCACAGGCCAGTGGAAGGGTCATGGGATCTTTGAGTGATCCAACAGTCCCACATTGGGACCCTACGAGGAGAGGCTGAGGGATTTGGGCTTATTTAGTCTGCAGAAGAGAAGAGTGAGGAGGGATTTGATAGCAGCCTTCAACTTCCTGAGAGAGAGGTTGTTCTCGTAGTGAAGGATGGCAGAACAAGGAGCAATGGTCTCAAGTTACAGTGGGGGAGGTCTAGGTTAGATATTCAGAAAAACTATTTCACTAGGAGGGTGGTGAAGCACTGGAATGGGTTACCTAGGGAGGTAGTGGAATCTCCATCCCTAGAGGTTTTTAAGACCTTGCTTGACAAAGCCCTGGCTGGGATAATTTAGTTGGGATTGGTCCTGCTTTGGGCAGGGGGTGGACCTGATGACCTCCTGAGGTCTCTTCCAGCCCTAGGATTCTATGATTCTATTATTCTATGATTTGCAGGGTACATTGCAGCTCTTCAGCCACTGGAGGCTGAATGTATGTGAATTATTTATTTATTTATTTATTCATTTAAATATTTTTACCCCACCTCTCTATTTAAAATATTCGAGGCGGCTTACAAAAAATTTTTTAAACACAATACAAATATATATAAAAATTTAAAATACGAGACCCCAGAAGGACATAAAACCTGCTAAAAACATATAAAGAAGAGGAACACACACATACAGACTCAAACATTAATAAAAGCACGAGTAAAAAGGGTGGCTTTAGCCTGACACTGAAACAATGCTAACGTTGGCACCATGCGAATATCCTGAGGAAGAGAATTCCACAGCCTGGGAGCAAAAGCTGAGAAGGCCCTGTTTCGCGTAGATGTTAATCTCATCTCCACAAGTGGGGGAACATGAAGCAAAGCCTCCCCAGCTGACCACGATCCCCGGGCAGGTTCATATGGGAGAAGACAGTCCTTCAGATACCCCGGACCCAACCCATTTAAGCCTTTATAGGTCATAACTAAAACCTTAAATTGTGCCTGGAAACATACCGGAAGCCAGTGCAGCTGCCGAAGCACTGGTATAATGTGCTCCGTATAATGAGTATTAGTTAAGACTTGAGCAGCTGCATTCTGGATCAGTTGAAGTTTCCAAAGGTTCTTTAGAGGCAGCCCCATATAAAGTGCATTACAGTAATCCAGTCTGGATGTAACAAGACCATGGATCACTATGGCCAAGTCATGCTTGTTCAGGAAGGGTCGCAGCTGGAGGATCAGACGAAGCTGCCTAAAAGCACTCCTTCTACTCTCCTTTAGCTTCCCTGATTTCTTAAGGTTAAATTTTGCCCTAATTTATTAAGACCACTGATTCATTAAACAGGTCATCAAATGCAGGCAATTTACTAGAGTTTTGCAAAGGATTTTTCCTGGTGAGCAAAGAGAAATGATGTGACCCTTGCATACCAGTTTGTTGTCTGCTAATTTGTTGTTACATGCTTGCGTGCCAAGTGCCTGCTTGATGAAGTTTTTAATGTGGTCTGTTTAGGGGTATGTGTGCTGAGTCCAATGACTTGCTATGCGATGGTGAGATGTTACTAACGAGGTTCTGGCCTCTTTAGGATCGCTTGAGAAAGGAGTGTAGCTAACTCAGGGAGAATAGGGATTTAAAAAGGCCTGCTCATGTGCAATCAGGAGTTTTGCAAGTCAGTTTAGAGAGGGAGCATGTGAGCCTGATAGAACCAGTAAATATTTTCTAAATTTTGGCCAGCAATCTCCACTTCACCCTCCCAAGAGAAGCCCCCTCCTCCTACCCCCCTCCCCCAAGAACAAAAACAAATAAAAAAGCCCTGCAAGAACAAATATAATGCAGGGAGACATCCTTTTCCAGAATGTGGGCTATCCAGCCTACTGCACTGGATGCAGCATATATGATTATCTGCCTTATGAGGAAGGCATGGGATCTTGAGACTAGAGTGGCTGAAGCGAAGACATTAAGGGTATGTCTACACTGCCACCCTAGTTCGAACTAGGGCGGCTAATGTAGGCATTCGAACTTGCAAATGAAGCTCGGGATTTAAATATCCTGGGCTTCATTTGCATGTTCCTGGGCGCCGCCATTTTTAAATGCCCCGTAGTTCAAACTACCTGCCCACGGCTACACGCGGCACGGACTAGGTAGTTGGAATTAAAGCTCCTAATTCGAACTACCGTTATTCCTCCTGCAAGGCATTTAAAAATGGCGGTGCCTGGGAACATGCAAATGAAGCCTGGGATATTTAAATCCCGAGCTTCATTTGCAAGTTCGAATGCCTACATTAGCCACCCTAGTTCGAACTAGGGTGTCAGTGTAGACATACCCTAAGGGAAGAAAGATGTACAAAGAAGAGAGCAGCATGGTCTCACACCCAGACTGACAGACTTTCTGCTGGTAAGGAGGATGAATGTCTTCTTGGAGAAGGAGAGCATCAAGCTGTAGCAGAAGGAAATGATCCCATAGTTGGGGCCCGGCTGCCATGGTATCCTCATCCATTAAGGATAGCCCTCTGGGGAAGCAAAGCCCAGTTATGAGTAAGAGACAGCTAATAATAATAATGGAGGATTTGATTATTAGAAGTATAGACAGTTGGGTTTGTGATGACTAAAAGAATGTCATGGTGAATTGCCTGCCAGGTGCAAAGGCTGTGGTGATCGCGATACCTACAGCTAGACTAATGAGAAGTTCTGGGAAGAAGGCAGAGGTTGTCGTACAGCAGTTGCCAGTGACACAGGGAAAGGTAGAAAAAAAGTAATGGAGGCCAAATTTAGGCTATTAAGTAAGAGAATGAACTCCAGAACCTCCATAGTTCAGTCTCTGAAATGTTTTCAAGTTCACATGTGGGACCATTTAGACAAGCTGAACTGCAAGGTCTCAGTGCGTAGAGGAGACATTGGTGTTTGGATCAGGGATTAAGGTTAACTAGGAACTGGGCTCCACCTAAATCAAAATGGAACCAGATTGCTGACACATAAAATTAAAAAGGTTGTAGAGGACCTAAATTAAAGGCTAGGGGTAAGGCCAGCAGGTGCAGAGGAGCACACAGTTCAGAAAGATACTTCCCTTAAGAGAGGATTTATTTATGATAATGCTATCTCCTAATAAAGAGGAGAGGATAAGCTGATAAAGCACAGCTAGGAATAAAAGAGGAACAGTCAAACAAAAAAAGATCCAGTCGCTTACATCATATGAAGGCAGACAACTGTGTAGCAGCTGTCAAAAAAGCAAACAAAATGTTGGGAATCATTAAGGAAAGGATAAATAATAAGTGAGAAAGTATCATATTGCTTCTATATAAATCTATAGTCTTCCCATATCTTGAATCCTGAATGCTGATATGATCACTCTTTCTCAAAAAAGAAAGATATTTTAGAATTGGAAAAGATTCAGAAAAAGGCAACAAAAATTATTAGGCATATGGAACCACTTTCATATGTTGAGAAATTAGTAAGATTGGGACTTTTCACTTTGGAAAAGAGACAACTAATCAAGAATATGATAAAAGTCTATAAAATCATGACTAGTCTGCAGAAAGTAAATAAGGAAGCATTATGTACTCATAACACAAGAAATAAATTAGTAGGTAGCAGGTTTAACACAAGCAAAAGGAAGTATTTTATCACACAATACACTGTCAGCCTATGGAACTCCTTGCCAAAGGATATTTTGAAGGCCCAGAAAATAACAGCGTTCAAAAAAGAACTAGAGAAATTCATGGAGGACAGGTCATCTGTGGTTATTATCCAGGACAGGCACAGATGGTGTCCCCAGCCTCTGTTTGCCTGAAGCTGGGAATGGGAGATAAGGGATGGATCACTTTAAGATTGCTTGCTCTGTTCATTCCCTCCAAAGCACCTACCATTGGCCATTGTCAGAAGACAGGATACTGAGCTAAGTGGACCTTTCATCTAACCCAGTAGGGCTATTCTTATGTTCTATGTTCTTGTAAGTGTTTGAATACAAATGCTAGAAGTCTAAATACTAAAATAGGTGAACTCAAGTACCTGGTTTTAAATAATGAGATTGATATAATAGGAATCACAGAAACTTAGCAAAAAATTATAATCAATGGGACATAATAATATCAGAGAACAAAACACATAGGAAAGACAGAGTAGGTCATGTTGGTGGAGGATTGGTACCATATGTGAAAAAAGTATAGAGCCAAATATAGTAGTCTTAAATTAATTACACTGCATCATAGAACCTCTATGAATAGAAATTCCATAATAAGAGTATAGCAGTAGAGATATACACTAGCCATTTGACCAGACAGTGGTGGTGTCTGAAACGTTCAGGAGGATTAGAGAATCTACACAAACAGAAAATTCAATAATAATGGGGGATTTCAACAATCCTCATATTGACAGGGTTCATCACCACAGGACAAGATGATGACAGTACCTGAAAGCCTCTTACAGACTTCAGCTGTGCTGAAGAATGCTCCTGCTTCCTTTACTTAGTGGTGCTTTTTGCATGGAGCATTTTACCCCTGTGCTCCAGACAGGGCCGGCTCGAGCCATCCCTGCACCCTGGGCAGCGGGCGCGTGATGCATGCGTGGCTCTGCCCCCAGGCGCGTGACGCATGCGTGGCCCCGCGCCCCCAGCACGCTGTGCCCCTTAGAGCTGCCATCAGGCGCTGCGTGCCCGGGGTCAGGGGCCGCACGGTGCCCCTTAGAGCTGCCTTCAGGCGCCGCACGGCCCTCGGCCCCCCGGCGCACAGCACCTGATGGCAGCTCTAAGGGGCGCCACGCAGCCAGGTGCATGGCGTCCCTTACAGCTGTCATCAGGCGCCCCCCATAGGTTGGCGCCCCGGGCAGCTGCCCCACTAGCCCCCTCCCTTAATCTGGCCCTGGTTCCAGAGCCTGAATTGACTTCCAGCTCATTTCTAAATCTGGATCTTCTCATGTGTTGTGCAGCTTTAGGCAAAATCCTAAATAGAGCCTCTGGGCACTACCAGGGTACAAATAATAATTTACAAAATAATAATTAATTGTAAAAACATCAGGTGTGGAGCGTAACCTGTGACAGCATGTCGGGGACCTCCGACCCTGCACCCCTGTCCGCAGCAAGATGTGACTCCACCAGACAGTAAAATAGAGAGGGTTTATTGCTTCTCAGAGATACAACATGGCCCGGGTTCGATGTCGACATAGGAGTAAGGGGGCACAGAGCCTTAGACCGCTTCATGCAGGGGTACACAGGCCCCTGAACCCCCAGTACTCAACTTAGTCTGTTCTCTTCATGTTTGCCCAGCCAAGACTGCCCCCCCCCCAGCCCTAGGCCACTCACTCCCCATAGGTAGCCACACCCCTTCCTTTGTTTAAACTCCTTCCCCTGGCCAGGTGAGAATTTGCTAGGCCATTTTCTACATGCCTGTCCGCAGGGACCACCCCCTGCTGGGCAGTGCTTACAGACACAGGCCAGTAGGGGTCACCCACAGCCCAACACAGCAACTAGTGAATGCCCAACCAGTGTGGACCGAGGGCCACAAGAGTATAAAGCCCCCCAACTACGTCACATCACCAGTGATGCCCTTTCCACTTTGCAACCTGTGTATCTGGGGAGCCACCTCTATGCTTGTACTCTATACTATGCAGTGCAGTTGTTTCTTTCATCCACAGAAATTGGCCCAATAAAAAATAGTATCTCACCCACCTGTGCTCTATACTGGCAGTTCAGAAAGATGATGTGCAAAGCTAAATAAAGTCCATTGATGTTGTGTATATCCACAAGTGGGGTTAGGGCATTTTCAGTCAAGGATGCTCAACTGTGAAATTGACTCTCCGACTTGGTCTTAGAGAGCTTGAATCAACTGACCTTCAGGGCTCACAGTAAAGCTGGACTGTAATAATTACTCAGGTTTATTCTGAGGAGGTTGAGTTGAAAGGGGAAAACCTCAGATTTTGGAGGGGGGGGAGGCATGGTCTAGCAGCTGTTTTGCCAGCTTTGAACTATTCTGCTATACCCTTATGTAAACCACATTGATTGCATGCAGAAAGACTGACAATAACTGAATTGTACAGCTTGAAATCTTAACCCAAAGTAGTAGGTGAATAAGCAATTTTAGGTGGTGAAATTTAGGTAGAGCTGTCTTTGAATTTGTTTAAATGTTTGTTTCTGGATTATCTTTCCCTCAATAAATAAACAAATAATTAAATAAATAAATTCAGTGCTACGAAGCAATAAAGTTATAGGATAATAAAGGAAGACCTAGACATAAAATTGACATTTGGGAATGAATGCTCACTCTCTCACAGTACCATTATGTCTTCAATTTGATTTGACCTTCATAACATGAATTTCTTTATAGTGAAACCAGCTCTCAGTGAATCCAATTTGACCTTGAAGATATGAGGGCCTGGTCCTAACAAGTGCAGAACACTTGTAACTCCCAATGCCTTTCCAGGGAATTGTGAGTGCTCTGCATTCTTATGGTACCACACCTTAATCTGATCATTTACTTTTATAAGGAAGCTCAAATAGCATATTTTGAAGAAAAAGGCATCAAACTTTCTTCTCTCTCTTTCCCTCTCACAGACACAGCAGTAAATCACATTTCTTAATATAAAAATGCTTATGTTAGAGTGATTATCTCAGCCTATGCTAGAAAACATAAAAATGAGGGAAAGCAAATCTCTGCCTGTCCTTATTGCTTAAATGTCCTGGCTTTCCTTATAAAGGATGACCCTCAACAACTGAAGCTGGGACTGAAAAAAAAAAAAAAAAAAACAGCTGCATTGTGCTGCAGACTCAAATCCTGATACAGCTCTAAGCTTTAGGATTCAAATGAACCCAACAGGATTATGCAGAGAGGCAGTATAACTCTTTATATGAATTAGAGCTATGTGGAAGGACATATTTCCTTTGGGGTAAGCTACTTTTTCTGATGTTTGTGTTTCCCTATTCAGATTTAATTTCATTTTCTTTCTAAGTAATAATCAGCCATTATCACACTTCTGTGATGTGAAGATTTGCTATGAGCCAGCCTTAAATCATATTTATACCACAATAAAGTAAAGGTATTTAAATCTGCTGCAGTTGCTTTTACTTTAGGGTTCATTTCATTTTTTTTAAATATACTGGCTTTTACTCACAAATTATTGCAATTATTGATTTACTGCTATTGAAAGTAAGAAATGCAACTTTCATTTTCCAAATTTCTTAGAGTATAATAATTCAACAGAACAGCAGAAAAAGGGCTCAATATTAACAGCGTAAAAAATTGTCAGTGCAGCAGGACTGAAAATTAAGGGACATTAAGCACAACATCATATGTCTGAGGAATATGAATGTATTGGTAATTTCTGTTGCATATATCAGTATTTCCTTACCTTGGATGTGAATAATTCTGTCACGCTCCAGAGTGTAGTTGCCAGTATGTTCAGCCCAGCAGATAGAAATCAGCACCAGAAAAAGTAGACTCTTCATTTTTATAGCCAAAAGAATCTTCTTCACTGTGAGAGCATCATATACAAAAAGACTTGTGAATTTTAGAAATCTTTACAGTGTTGCACTGCAAAACTTGTTACAGGCAGCTCATGGTATAGCGGGTCTATAAAATATTTAACCCTCTCTGCTGAAAAGTTACAGTAGCTAGTATTTTTAGGCATGAAGACAGAAGCTTTTCTCATTAGAGTTACCTGTATCTTATTAAATGAAATTAGAAATCAAATAATTTTAACTCTATGCAGAACTGCAAATATGAACATATACACATACAAATAAACATGCACAAAATAAACAACTTGGAAGACCTAAGGTAAGCAATGACTGTGCTTATAAAAATGTTTTAGTGTACTTTTGGTTTTCCAAAACAACTCCATATAATCTATCATCATATGCTGTATAATACAAACAAACAAAAATTAATCCTTAGCAAGTAAATAGTATTTTCATGGCTTTTGGCATTTCAGTCCAGGCTGCAAGTTAGCTTAGCAAACTGTGTGCTAAGTTTATTTGATCCTAACAGAAAAGATGAGAGAATATTTGTCAGACAGATCAGAAAAGGTAGATTTTATTTCAGATCCACTTACCATTTTAAAGGGTGCCTAAGTATACAGTGAAATGTTGGGAACCATGCACAAAGTAGGTTAGAGTTGTATAGGCTAGCACTGCAGTTGCCCTGATTGATTTTTCATTCATTTCTACCTAGAATGCTGACGCACTAACTTAGTGTGCCAGGTAGGGTCTCTGCAGTCAGCAGAGCTGAGCGCTGCAGGGAAAATCTCTGCCAGCCTCAGAGTAATAATTAGGCAAATGAAGACCTGAAATAGATAACAAGGCATAAAATACAAGACGTCTTATGCAGAGGGCTTAGACTGATGTGTTCATGGCAATCACTTTTATAACACTGGATTATCTAAATAAAAGAAGTATATTCTCAAGCTTCTTTCAAGACACAAGGATTTTTTTTTAATAAGCTTCAAATAATATTATTAAACACAGCTACTTATGATATACTTATTAATATATTCTTAATATAATGTACTAACCGAGAAAACACATTTTATTTTCTTGCTTGCTTATAGCAAAGCTAGACATGAGTCTGACCTTAAACCCAGATCCAAACATCCCCAAATTTACAGGAGTGCTCCTAGTCAGAACCCAGATCAAAATCAGAAATTTGCAAATAGTCTCTATCCCTATAATACACTAACCCCCCTATAATACACTATTTAAATAAATACTCATGAGGTGTTTCGAATCCAGATCCAAATATGATTTGAGCCTATTTCTAGTCATAAGCTAATAACCACAAGTAGAGCAATTATACTGCAATTTTTCCCCATGACAGAACTTTCATATCAGTACTGCTGCGGAATGCGAGGGACAAGAACAAGGGCAGAATGTTAACAAACAAGGGTCCAACTGTCAATTGACCTTACCTTTGACAAAGGTGAACTTTATTGTTAAAATGGATTCTAGAATAAAATAGCATTAAAGTTTGATTTTTGCTTTCTTTAACAATTTTTGATGTAATGATTCAGTGATCTCTTGGGTAGTCTTTGCTGGACTGGTTCCTATGGTTCCAAGATGCTTTTCTCTGGTAAAACCCACAGAGAAAGACAGATAGCCATGTCACGTTCCTTGATCTGTCAACTGGTGACTCCCAATGTACTTAGGGAAAACATTTTCTGTGATACCTTTCGGGTGAAATTGGCCTATTGGATCATCAGGCATTGTACAAGCTTGACACCACCATTCTATGAGATATGTCAGTTAATCCACTACAGGCTGGTCTTGTATAAAAAAGTAAAAGTCATGTATAATTACATGCCGGTGGACTAAGCCAGGATCTTAATGCATGTCTTTGGAGGTGAAAGGCACTAGCTAGTCTTCCCCCCACCCACACAAAATAATGCAGGCAGCTATTCTCAGCTGGGAAATGGCCTGTAAGTGGCTGTTGCAGCCAGAATGTAAATTAGAAAGGCTAACCTAGTTTATGCTGAGAATCAGTCACACTCTTGAAGAGGTTGATACCAAGAGCACAACAATGGTTTCCATTTCCGTTGATGTGCTTCGTGCAGGAGCAAAGAATCAGGAGTAACAGGTCATAGATGTCCAGTAATATGTGTCATTTCTCAAATGCCCCCTCTTAGTCCTCTATCAGGTTGCATACCACAGTCATACATTTTTTTGTCCATGACTCTTCTCCATAATTTTTTTTGGTTAGGCAGGCTTTGCGCAACCAATCCTAGTAATGGCATGGTAGACCTGCATACCTCAGTGGTAAGGAACATCTTTCTCTCTCTGCTACACAATCTGACTGCGTAGAAATAAAGGGTCAGTTGTCAGAATGGAGAGAGGTAACTAATTATGTCACCCAGAGGTCCATGCTGAGATGAATCCTATTCAACATATTCATAAATGCTCTGGACAACAGTTCTGACCGGATGTGGATTCCCCTTGGTTTGGGTTTAGATCTACTGCTTCTTCCACAAAGAATTATCTATAGGAAACTGCAAATAGGGAATCTCACAGTTTTCCTTCCCTGTACGTTTACCATGAGAGAGCATGATTGACCTCCCTGGATACTATGTTTATCATCAGCGGGGCACCTTTGTGCCTTACATTTCTGAAGCATAATGGCTAATATGAAAATATAACAGAACTCAGACTAATTAACCAAGTCCCCCTTATTACTTTTGATTCCTTAATATCACTGAAGAGCTAAACTAGGCAAACTGATCTCACCACCAAGAACAAACTCAAGTTTTGGCAGACAGCTGGAAGCTACAGGCCCAAGAACACCCTGTTGTCAAGAACACCCTATTGTCTGGGGTGTTTAACCCCAGGAACCAGCAGCATGGATGACCCAATGGATCCTAGATCATAACTGGACAAAGGAGAAATTCCTGCAACAGCAGTTATGATTTTTTAGCCACCCCTTAAATTATGACCAAAAGCAAATAGGAAGTTGACATCCAATGCCGAGCACCAGCAGTGTTCAGGCCAGTCAAGCTAAGCAAGCTGCCCACCTCTCTGAACAGTTCCACTGGTGTCTCCCTTACCATTTCACTAGTCATCGATCATTTGTATCATAGGTAGGATGTGACAACTAGGTGCCAGACTGCCAGTGTTTGTGGATAACAAATTGCCATAATAGTCCTCTAAGCATAGACAGAATAGATCAATGAAAATGCAGCATGACTGCTCAGAAATATCTGAAACTTCCTTTACTCTACTGCTCCTCCAGCAAGAAAACAGGGTGAGGGAAATGTCTGAAGCATCTCTGCAGTGACTAAAGATAATGAGCTTTTATCATGAACACACAGGGACTTATATTTAACCAGCTGAAACCTGAAGACCCTACTTAGCACAGATTAGAAATGGCTTCTTCTTTTTATTTTTTAGTCACTGACCTATTTGGATGCTGCTGGGAGGTTTTCTTCCAGCTGTGGACCTTATATGATAGAGGTATATAAAATCATGAATGGTGTGGAGAAAGTGATTATAGAAAAATTATTTACCTTTTCCCATAATACAAGAACTAGGGGACACCAAATGAAATTGATGGGTAGTAGGTTCAAAACTAATAAAAGGAAATTTTTCTTCACACAGCGCACAGTCAACCTGTGGAACTCCTTGCCCGAGGAGGCTGTGAAGGCCAGGACTCTATTAGGGTTTAAAAAAGAGCTTGATAAATTTTTGCAGGTTAGGTCCATAAATGGCTATTAGCCAGGGATAAAGTATGGTGCCCTAGCCTTCATAACAAGGGCAGGAGATGGATGGCAGGAGATAAATCACTTGATCATTGTCTTCTGTTCTCCTTCTCTGGGGCACCTGGCATTGGCCACCGTCGGCAGATGGGATGCTGGGCTCGATGGACCTTTGGTCTGACCCAGTATGGCCATTCTTATGTTCTTATGTACAACAATGATTCATGCATTCATAGCCTTGAAGGCAGATTACTACTATATTTTGGGACCACCCTGGAAAATAACAGTTTATAGACTACAGTTAATACAAAATTATACACCATGAATGTACAAGGGTTTTGTGCATGAAAATCAAGGAGGATCACACTCTGCAAACGATAGTGCAGGGGTCAGCAAACTATGGCATGTGGGCCATAAGTGGCACGCGAGGCGGGAGCTAATCCCCACTCCTACTCCTCTGTGCAGCCACTGGAACCTTTCCTCTTCCCTGGCAGCAGGTTAGGCTGCAGTGGGAGGAGGCAGTGCTGGAGCTGAGGCTCCTCAGTGGCGCCTCTGAGGCTGGCCCAGGACCATGGTAGCAGCACCTCCAGCCTCCGGGACTGGCCTGGGACCACGTGGCTGCAGTAGCAGGTCTGGGGCTGGCCCGGGAAATATGCTTCCGGCCTCCGGGGCCAGCTCGGGACCACGTGGCCACAGTAGCGGCAGCAGCGCCTGTGGCCTGGGGGCCAGTTCGGGACTGAGTGGCCGCAGCATTTGCTGCAAGGAAGTGCAAAGCCAGGTAAGCCTCCCCCATCATGCCCAGACACCCACACCTCAATCCCCCTCACTTGCTCCCCTCTTGAAGACACTGTAGCTCTAGCTTTGCTCTGACACCCTCCCATGTTCCTGTACCCTCCCTCCTGGTCAGACAACCTACCCAAATCTTGGTCTGCACCCTCCACCCTGGTCTGGCCAGAGAGCTACCCTCACCCTGCTCCTGCACCCACCATTCCTCCTGGCCACACGCTACACCAGCCTTTGTTCCTGCTCCCTCCACCTGGCCAGACACCCTACTCCCAGCCTGCTTCTGCACCCTACCTCCACCTAGACCTTGCAACCTCTTCCTCTTCTGCATCCCACCTCCTGCCCAGATCCTGCACCTTATCCCTATCCCACGCACTGGCAGCCCTGAATCACATCCCAGAGCCTAAGGGGGTTCATAAAATCCACTATCTCCAAAACCCCTGAAAAGCAAATCTGGCCCATGGGAAAGCCTGAACCTCAGTCCTCCCTGTGCCTTCACTTTACCCCATGAGGTTGGAGCATCAGAGAAGTGAGGTGTCTCAGTTGGGGGCCAAATCAGTGAGGGTTGGGGGGTTTGGGAGAAGTTTTTTTGCTTCTCACTTGTGTGGCCCCCAACTGATTTTTCTGTGGGTCACTGGTCCCAACCCCAAAAAAGTTCCCCAGCCTGCCACAAATAAAGAAAACATTGAAACCTTTTTGTTGGACATAAATTAATATTTTCCTTTATTTAAAATGAAGTTTGATAAACTAACATGAGAAAATTAAAATGCTTAGTCTATTTAATAAATTAAATTAAACCACCATTCTCCCTAGCTGCAGTTGGTTCAGAAAATATAGTTGCTGAACGTAGCCTGCTCCAAGCCTGCCCCTTTCCCTTCCTCCCTCGGGCAGCACGCAGATCCATAAATAGAAGTGAATAAGTTAAATCTTGGCACGCTATAGTGGCTGCCTGTAATTCAAACACTGTAATTCAAGATCTACATTTAGTACATAAACCCTTAAACAATATTGGCTCAATTTATATGAGTTGTTGTTTGGTGTCTCACCTCTTGTTAGGGCACTTGTCCTCAGCAAAATGGAATCGATGACAGACCTGTGTTATATTTTTGAGAGTAAGCGAGCCAGATCCTTTTAAAGTGATCCTCTTTTTAGTATGACATGTTATAACAGCAATTTGGGCATTATTCATATATCTGAGAGAAGCAAAGTCAGCTATGACAGGGAGCCATGAATCTTGTGTTCTCAACCTAGTGCTAACATTGATTCAGTATATAATTATGCAGCAATTTAATTACTACCCTATTTGGGCACTTAAACCTTTGGATGGACATCTTTTTACTAATATTTACATTACAATAAAATAAATATCTTTGAGTAAGTCACTTAGGCCAGAATGCTGACAGGTACTAAAACTAAGACACCTAAATACATATTTAAGCAACAGAAAGAAAGTGAGGGAGATTTTTCAAAGTCACAAATATAGTTAGATGTCCAGCTCCCTCTGAAAACTAATGGTAGCTTGGTGTCTGGCTTCCAAAATCTCCTCCCAAAGTGCTTAATTTTAGATATTTGTGTTCCAAACTGTTACAATCATAGCACCATATGGTTAGAAGAAACCACAAGGGTCATCTTGTCCAATCATCTGCCAATATGCAGGAGTTCTCATTAATCTCTGCGTTCCAGGTGTTTTGTCTGGTCAATGTGGCTGAAAGTTTCAAAAGCTGGTGCTTACAATTAGGCACCTCACTCTATATTTAGATAGATCTAGCAGATTTCTGAGCAGAAGGGCCTAATTTCCAGAGATGCTGAGCATGAACAGCTCCCACTGAAATTCAGTGTGAACTATGGATTTTCCAATACTGTACCTCCAAGCTTCAGGCCTCACAGATAGAAACCTAAATATTAATTTACCAATCTATGTTTGGAAGTTTGAGCTGATAATAAAGTACTTTCACCTCTAGGAGGGAGGAGTAGTGTGAGTATTAACTCGTTAATGATTGCAACGAGCCTCAAAGAAAGAAAACAGTCGAGAAGTGCTAAGTATTTTCATTGTCACCTTTTCCTCACCTGGGTACTTCTACTACCATAGTTTGTACTGCTTGTCTATATTATTTATGATACTGTGATACACCCAGGACTCTTAGGCATGGGATGTCTTTGCAGGTTGGACCTCTCTAGTCCTGCACCCATGGGACCTGACTGGCCTGAATCAGAGAGTTTGCTGAACTTGGGGAGATCATTGCCAGACCCTCTGCTGCCAGTCTCTAGGCTCTGCTCATAGCCACTGGTCCCTGTGCCACAGCCCCAGCCATTGCGCTCCATTCCCAGACACTGGGTTCCACTCCTAGGTGCTGGCTCCTGCCCTCTCCACCCTCCCCCGCCCCTGTGGCTGCTGAGCTCCAATCCCAGTCACTGGCCTTTGGCCCTGGGACACCGCTTCCAGCTGTCAGCCCAACTCTCTGGTCCATTAACATACGTGGTCCTGCTGCATCAGTTTTGTCCCATGAGTGCTCTAACTCTAATTCAGGAGCACCCCTGGGGTCCCCAACAATACTGAATCACAGATAATGCTGGACTAGAGAGGTTCAGCTTGTAGTCATTTAATATTTGTTTTGAATTTTAAATGAAGGGCTAAATAAGAATAGTAATAATGCAGAACTGTGTTGTCATAGTCAATGGCTTACAATTGTGTGGCACCTCTATTATTACCAATTACACTTTTAAAGGCACAAGATACAATTTTGGCACTGTTTCTCTCATCAATATGAAGCATTCATAGGTCAGCCCTGGACATGGTTTATGTGTTTAGTAAGAAAGAATTCCTGTATAATTTGATGATGTCTTCATATGTCATTAAATCACAGCATTCTGATCTTGTCTCCCTAGGGTTCATCTTGTATAAATATCCTTGTTTTCCAATGGCATGACAAAGAAAGCAAAGGAGAGGAGAGAAAAAGAAGAAGAAAAAAGAAGAAAGGATAAAAGAATATGAAAGGAAAGTTAGGAGGAAGCAACTCTTTTTTGCATGGTTTTACTATTTTTATGTTCGGACTGAGGGGGATTTAAAAATGGCGGCACCCGGGAACATGAAAATGAAGCCCAGGATATTTAAATCCCGGGCTTCATTTGCAACTCCGCTTGCCCTCATTACTAACGAGCTAGTGTAGCCGTACCCTTAGATACAAGAACCAGGGTGGCAAGGGAAGGCTCACTTTAAGCCACCTTTTTGGTTTCTTGATCCTTGGCCTGAGTTGGAGCTGAAATGACCTGAAACATAATTCAGAGCAGCTTAAGGGCTGCTCTAATTCATACTGGCTGTGGAATACATGTGTACAATGTGATCTGGTTCCACCTCTGAAACCTCCTCTGATGTTCTCAGACTCAGGAAAATAGTCCCCTTTCTCCTGCTTCCTGCTTTTCCAACTGAGTGGGGAGCGGGGGGAGAGCAAGTGCCAAAGACTTGCAAGTTTTACAAGGCTCAGGTCTTGCATAGTTTCCATCAGTTAAAACAGCTATTCATTTCAGGGAAAAATAATTTTCCATATTTAACAAAATGTCCTGTGCTGCAAAATAAAACAGAAGTTTCCTTTTCTGGAGACATGCCAGAAACCTATGCCCTCAAGAGGAATTGGTGGAAAGTAGCAATAGACACTTACAGGTGGGAGCTCCTGGTGCGGCACTCTCGGGAACTGACCAGTCCCAAATGAGGAGGATGATATACCACGGGAGGTCAAAGCCAGCCCCTCTGTTGTCAGCCTCCAGGCTGTCCCGGGAGAGCTGCTAGCCTCCGGGCCTCCAGGCTTTGTTCCCGGCTGCTGACCCAGCTCCACTCTCAGTTCTAGCCAGTCCCCCGGCCCAGCTCTGCTCCCAGCTACCAGACCCTTACATGCACTCCAAGCCCTGGCTGGACCCCCAGCCACCAGCCCGGCTCTGCTCTTAGCTCTGGCCCTGGCCAGGCTCTCAGCCACCAGCCCCTCTGTTGCCAGACTCCCAGCTGGTCCCCACTTCCAGTCACCAGTGCTCTCTAGTCCAGCAACATCCATTGTCCTTCCACTTAGATTCTCTAGGCCTCATTTCAGAACTCATAAAATGGGGAATAACAGTGCTTTCCTACCTCAGAGGGGTACTATGAGGATGAATAGACTGTGGGGTGATCCAATAGTGTTAATCAGGGTGCAGGGTGGAGAATATAAGCAATAAAGATAGGTGAAAGAGAAGGACTTTTTAGGTGCGTCTACACAGTAGGGCTTAACTCAAAATAAGCTACACAAATTGAGCTATGTCAATTGCATAGCTTATTTCAAAATACCTTATTTTGAAATTGGGAGCATCTACACAGCACTTACTTTGAAATAGAGCGCTCTTCCTCTGTCTTCCCTTACTCCTCATACAATGAGGGTTACAAGAGTCAGAGTAGAAAGTCCTCCAGCTCGACATTATTTCAACATTATGTCAAAATAATGGCCAGCTGTGTAGACATGGACCAAGTTATTTCGAAATAATGATGCTGTGTAGACATAGACTTCCAGATCAATTATAACTAAAAACAGCATATTTTGTTTTTCCTGAGGCTTTATGCAGTGTATATGTGTGTGTATGTATGTATGTGTGTGAACATATATTTCTTCAGGAAAAAAGTTTTCTTTCATTTTTAACGTGTTTTCATCAGAATGTAGGGTGATTGAGACTGATAAATATTCTGGAAAGCATGAGTTATATAGTTATTTAGTTAACTTTTCTTTAGCTAGATTATGTTGGAAACAAATGAAGAATTGTTGAGAACATGGATTTCTGACAAATAGTCTTTGTCTAAAAATTTTTTTAAAAAGCCTTTCAAAGTCTATTGCTTAACTTTGTTATTTCAGTATTGTGCAGACATTAATATTTTAACAGTGCCAACAGCATAAACATCTCATGAGAATATCATGAAATCATCATAGTATGGCCTGAAAACAATTCTGTGATCTTATTGAATATTTCTTGTAAAGTAAATATTACACTCATGGAGGTACTATAAAAATAAAACTTAGCTGACTTATGGAGGGCTGAAGAATGAAATTGCCCATTTAATGAATTGCATCTACTAATATAACATTATGTAATTTATGAATTGTGGTTCACTTTTTTAATTGATGGAATTTTATAAGTGAAATAGTGCTAACCGCTGATGAATTTGTTAGTAACCTGTTATGAATTGCCTTTGAAGAATCTGTTATTGTAACTTTTTGATACATATTGTAACTTAAACCCCATTTTTAACTGTTAATACCGTGTAACTAAAGTAACCCCATATTGGAACTGAAACTCCATTTTAAACTTTGTACCGCCTTAACTCTGTTTAAAGTTAGCTGTGTGTCTGTAATCTCATTTAAAAATGTGAATGTGGGTGTGTGTACAATGGGATCAGTCCCAATGCCAGCCTCTCTCAGGCCATGTCTTCACTTGCAGCACCACAGAACAACATTCTAGTGTTCGATTTATGAGTCTAGTATAGACCCGTAAATCGAATGCAGAGGGCAGCTCAGTCTGGTGCTTCCTCACAAGTAAGGGAAGCCAACAGGAGTGTTTGCAGCAGGGACGGCACCAGGCTTAGCTTAAGATAAGCCGACTCCAGCTACATAGTCTACTATTCCTTAAACTGACTTTCCAGGTCTAGTATAGACCTGGCCTCAGTGAACAGCTGCCAGCACCACCCTAATAGGACAATGTGGGTGAGACCTGTGAAAGAACCCACACATGAAAGAGAAAGACAAAAGCCCCATCAAGAAAAAAAGATCAAAGTTGCATCTGCCATTAACTGATGTGTCATGGTAAAACAGTGCCCTGGGGCAGTGAGACAGACTCTAGGGACTAAAACATATGAAAAGACGGGTGCAAAATTATAGGACTGAGACTTTTGGTTCTATGATCATCCTCCAGGAACATCGGTGTACACCGACATGACCCAGTTCCCTTCCTCATGTCATGTGCCCACTTGGCCAGTCAATTAGCATAACCAACTGAGGCTGGTAATTATATCCCATCCACTGAACTGTCTATGTGAGTGTGTGTATCTGTGGTGGATAGTTTTATTTCCTTATTCCCCCAAACAAGATTCTGCTAGTTCTATTTCTCTAAGGACATGTCTAGACTACGTTCTAATTTCGAAAGAGGATATGCAAATTCCACTCTTCCTGAAAAAAGGAGGTTTATGTGGTTTTTCAAAAAAGGGTTTTTTTCCCCAGAAAAAACTGCATCCAGACTACTTTCACTTTCAAAAGACCCGCTTTTGAAATTAGAACATAGTCTAGACAAGCCCTAACTGTAACACTTACAGATACAATAACAAGCAGATAACTTCTATAGACTCTCCAGTCAGAGTCTGCAAAGAAGCAGATGATCAGCCTATGATGTACCAAACTGTGAATTATTAGCTCATATATTATATGTACACAGATTGTAATTATAATTATATAGTTTGTTATAGGTAATTCAAGGTACAAGTTTTAATTACAATAGGATATGTAATCCTCACTAAAAGAAGAAACTTCCTCTGTTTCTCCTTTTGTTGCAGTCCCAAACTCTTCTGACAGTTATAAATAAGATACATTCCAAGATGTAGAATCAGGTTGCGTAGTACTCCATACTATTACAAACATGATCTTATCCAGGATTCAGCTCATTGGTTAAAAGGCAACAAAGGCATTAGGAATTCTGCATAAGCTTTCCTAAAACTCTTGCAGTCTTTTAGCTGATGTTTATTCTTTGTTCAATGAAATTTAGAACATCTTTACGTACAGAACTTGGGTTACTGACAGATACTGGGTTACAGATAATGCTATCATTTACAAGCCTTTTAAAAGATGCAGAATCATTGCTTTCTCTTAGAATTAGTCTCCTGGAGGCATACATCAACAGTTTAAGCTGGCTTACAAAACTTTATTACTTTACTAAATTGATACTCGAGGTGGGAGTGTTGTTACCTCGGGTTCAAATAAGTAAATACCTGCAAGATACAAATGAATGTAGGCACAGGTGGCTGGCCTAATTGCTTGGCTAGTGCAATGAGCAGCCATATTGAAGATTTGCATCTTACATGACTTCTAAGAACATCACTAATGATATGCATGGAATAACATAGAGTTGCCAACTGTCTAATCACACAAAACTGAACACCGTCCCCTGCTCCTTCAACAAGACTCTTCTCACTCCATCCCCTCTCCCTCTGTTGCTAGCTCTCCCTCACCCTTACTCTCCTTCACCAGGGTGGGACAGCAAATTTGGTGCAGGAGGGAGAAACAATTCTGGCTAGGGGGAGGGGCCTCTGGGATAAGACCAGAAGTGAGGAGTTTGATGTGCAGGAGGAAGCTCCTGGCTGGGACCAAGGGGTTTTGAGTGTGGGAGGGGGCTCGGGGCTTGGACAGGCATTTGGGATGTGGGCCTTAGCTGGGTAGAGTTTTGGATGTGGAAAGCAGTGCAGGGGTGGTATTTGGGAGGGAGTTTGGCTGTGGGAGGTGCACAGGACTGGGTTAGGGAATTGGGGATTTATTTGGGCAAGGGCTCCAGCTGGGATTGTGGGTTCTGGGTGAGGCCTGGGATGAGGCATTTGAGGTGAAGGACAGGTTCTGGCTAGGGCTGGGGAGTGCAGGAGGAGGCTCAGGGCTGGAGAAGAGGGTTGCGATGTATGAGGGATTCTGGGCTGGGGCTGAGGGGTTCAGAGTGCAGGAGGAGGGGGTCTGACCTGGGCCAGGGGTCAGGGTGTAGGAAGTTTGGGGTGTGGGCTCCGGCTGGGCAGTGCTTACCTCAGGCAGTTCCCAGAAGCAGATGACATGTCCAGCTCCTAGGCGAAAGGCCATGGAGCTCTGCATGTTGCCTGCCCACCCTTGCAGCTCCCACTGGACACAGTCCCTGGCCAATGGAAGCTACAGAGCTGGTGACTGGGGCAAGGACAGGGCACAGAGCCCCCAAAGCCACCCCTGCTGGGCATGCCAGTCACTTCCTGGAGCTGCAGGGAGCCTGCCTTAGCCCTGATGCACTGCTGATCAGACTCTTATGTCCTGGTCAGCAGTGCTAACCAGAGCCTCCAGGGTTTTCTTTTCAACCAGACATTCCAGTCACAAACTAGATGCCTGGCAACCCTAGAACAGCAATACAGTATCTTCATAAACTGTCTCTTTTCCTAGCTCTAGATATCCACAATAGCGTTACTGATTTAGGGATATAGGATGGTTTTAAAAGGAAAGGGAAATGGCAGCCTAAAGTGACAGAGTGAGAAGCTTACCATTGCCAAACTAATTTAACATCCATTGTCTTTGCCTTGCAAAGGTACATAATACAGTATGGCTTACGTTAAGGACAAGAGAATAATACTGTGAAAGTTTCCTCTCATCAGACTTTCAACATTCTCCCTCCCTCTCCCCCCCCACACTCTTTTTATAGGGGACTAATATAAAATGTATGGGTTCTCCCAGAAGTGAAAAATGCAGAACTAAGATTAAAAAGTTTGTAGCCATTTGATAATGCCATAATAACAAGATACTTTGGTAAGTAGAACTCTTCTAAATTGCTTCAGAAAATAGGCTACAGAAAACATAGTGCATGCTGTTTGATACAAAAGCAAAGTTATAGCACCATTTAGCTTCAGTGTGAAATATTTTCAAGGTTACTGAAGTGTGGCTGGAAAATCTATATTCAGGAAATCCCTTGATTCTTTGTTACAAAAATAAGCGCCCCTGTAATGATCCATCAGGAAATGGAATATGTCGGAAGCCACAGAAAGCACAGTGTTGGAGGAAAATACACAAACTGAAAGAGAGATTGGGAGAACAATAGTCCAAAGCCAAGCTTTGAGTAGTGGTGTGTGGTGATCGGATCATATTTAGGAGCTATGCCAGAGGTAATTGGAGTGTCCTAAATAACAATGTAATTTCTTTCAGATGCCAGTAATATTTGCTGTCCTTGAGCTAAAAGTAAGTTAAGGATTGGAATTCTTATTGTTCTTTGGTTTACAAAGCTGTGAAGATTGCTAAAAAGGGTTGATTTGCCATTCTCTGAAGTGGAAACTCTGTGTGAGCAAAAAAGTGTATTGGTTTTGATTATGTCGGACAACTCCTTGGCCTATTCAACTAGAGAAGAAGCACAGTGTATGACTATTTGAGATGCAGTAATAATAACTGACTGAAACTTAGTGGAATTCTACAAGGACACAAGTGGGATCCTGTAAGATCTCCAATAGAAGTGAATAGGAAACTTGTAAGACTCACCTACTCTGGGCTCCAGGGCCTCACTTGGTCAATCCTCTTGAGTGGTCCGCACTGTAGTTTCATTTATGTTGTGATGGAAAAGACTCAGTCCAGACCAACTTTCTGGTTTTGGCTTGGCCTACTACTAAAACTTAGGCTGAGCTAGCTTCATTGCTCAGAGCTGTGAAAAATGGCATGCCCTCTTCAGTGTAGTTAGGTCAATCTAACCCAGGGGTAGGCAATAATTTTTTATGGGAGGCCACTCCAAGATTTTTGGAAAGTGGTCGAGGGCTGCAGTCTTCCACGATATTAATGGAGGAGGTGTGGGGTCTGTGATGGAGGTTGGGTGCAGAAGGGAGCTTGGAGTAAGAGATTGGAGTGCAGAAGGGAGACTGGAGTCTGGGAGGCAGTTTGGGTGAAGAAGGCAGTTGTGACCTAGGGCAGGGGACCGGAGTGCAGGGGTTTGGGATGTGACCTAAGGTAGGAGGGGATTGTGATCTGGGGCAGGAGACTAGGGTGCAAGATCTGGGAGGGGGGTATGGGTGTACGAGGAGGACAGAGGGTTTGGGTATGTTGAGTGTTGGGGGGGGGAGGGTAGAGGGTTGGGGCAGGAAAGGGCTGGGGTGCCAGAAACAGGATGTGGCCAAGAGACTTACCTGCCAGCTGCCAAACTAGTCTGCCTGCCTGCAGACCTAAGGCTTGCAGAGCTTAAAACATTTCCCAGCCAGCCTGCTTGCCAGGTCATGGCCTTCACTGAATAACTGAGCTGAGGAGAGGGGGTAGTTCTTCTTGGTTGCCTGTTATTCCAACAAGCAGCTCCCATTGGCCAGAAACCAGCCAATGGGATTGTGCTGGGGGTGGGGTGGCTCCTGAAACTTCCATACTCCCCTCCACAGTTTTAAAACAGAAAAGGAGCCCTGCAGCCACATTTCTGCATGGCACATGGGGCAAGATGGGGAGCCGGCCCGGGGCTCTTTGCTGCCTCTGAGGGCCAGATCAGGTGGCTTGGCAGGCCAGATCCAGCCCCTGGGCTGTATTTTGACCAGCCCTGACCTAACCTCTAATGTAGACGCATCTATGGACTTCTTCTGTTGACCTAGCTACTGTCTCTCACTGTAATTGGCTATGCTACTGTAGTGCCCCTAGTGCAGTGGTCTCCAACCTTTTTAAGCATGAGATCACTTTTTTGAATATAAGTACAATTCAGGATCTACTTCAAACCCGAACACTCTTGCCCTGCCTCCTTCCCACCTCTTCTCTTTGGAGATGGGGTACAGGGTGGGGGGAGGGGCACTCTGACATCAGCACCTCCTCCTCTTCTTCCTGTGCCTTGCACAGTAAGCAAGAGGCTCCGGGGGTGAGGACCAGCTCCAAGGCAGAGGGCAGGAGCAGCACGGCAGTGCTGAGAGGTGCAGATGAAATGCCAGCACTTGATAGCCTCCCGGCCAAACATGTAAGGATCTCCTGTCAGAGGCTCCAAGATCTACCAGTACATCCCATCTACTGGTTGGTGACTACTAGCCTAGTGCATGGGAAGGGAATATGGGAAGGGTGAAACAGTTCTTTCCTGGTTGACTGAGTGCCATTCAGATAGGGAAGAGCTTTTAAGGAACCAAGCAGCAGGGAGTGCAGGAAACTGCAAGTCTGAAGATATCCATATACCAATCCCCTTAAAGTAACATTCATGCCTTTAAGTGCTTCCCATACAACAGACAGGAGGGTAGTACTCATGTCTAAGAAAGTGTAATCTACAGTAGGAAAGGTTTCCTGGTATAGCTTTATGGGTAGAGGCTCACTATTATACTGACAAAAAGTACTTATGCTGGGAGAGTTTATACCAGTTTGGCAAATGATTCAAGTTCTGCAAAAGAGTACTAATATGACTGTATCTATACTCATAGTGACAAGTCTCAGAGGGGTAGCCGTGTTAGTTTGTATCTATAAAAACAATGAGGAGTCCTGTGGCACCTTAATAACTAACAGATGTATTTGGGCATAAGTTTTCATGGGTCAAAACCACTTTGTGAGATGCATGGATGGAGATGCATTCCATGAACCTGACAAAGTGAGATTTGACCCATGAAAACTTATGTCCAAATACATCTGTTAGTCTTTAAGATGCCACAGAACTCCTTGCTGTATCTACATTACGGCTTTTGCCAATCCAGATATGGTGACAAAAAGAAAGTTACACCCTTAACTCTCGGGGTATATCTACACTAGCTCGTTAGTTCGAGCTAGGTAGGCAAATGAGGGCAAGCGGAGTTGCAAATGAAGCCTGGGATTTAAATATCCCGGGCTTCATTTGCATGTTCCCAGGTGCCGCCATTTTTAAATCCCCCTTAGTCCGAACTCCGTGCCCGCGGCTACACTCAGCACGGATAGGTAGTTCAAACTAAAGATCCTAATTCGAACTACCGTTACTCCTTGTGGAATGAGGATATTTAAATCCCGGGCTTCATTTGCAACTCCACTTGCCCTCATTACCCTACCTAGCTCGAACTAACGAGCTAGAGTAGACGTACCCTCATAGACATACCAGCAAAACCTTCTAGTGTAGGCCTGCACCCTCAAAACCTCTTCTTTCCAATGACTGGAATGCGATGAACCCATCCTCCACCCTCCCAAACATCTAGTCCTATCTTCTACAAAGTCTTTTTTTTTAATTCCCCAAGAATTAATTGCTGCCTGTCTCTCTTCTTCCCACCAAGTACATAAACAGTTATTTCTTCCCTAGAAATGAATGAACCATCATAGCCCATGCAGCCCCCATGGACCAGGGGAGAGTGGTTCCAGAACTATAGTTTTGTTCACAATGGGATCTGTTTGCTGGTATAGTATACTGATAAAACATTCCTGTGTAGACATGACATAACTAGTAGCAATGCATTGCACATAGGGATCAGAGAGCTTATCCAGTGGACTGTTTTTGTTAACTGAGCAGCTCTGCAACACCAACTATGTCTACACTGAGCTCATTTTGTGCAAGAAAAAAAAAGCGGAAAAACGGCTCTTGCGCAAGAGGCGGTTTTTGCACCAGAAGGAGCAGTGTAGATGGCTCCTTTTTGTGCAAAAGCCTCTTGCGCAAAAAGCAGCCGCTCATTAATTATGCAAATGAGGCTTGGCGATATTCCACGCTTAGCCTCATTTGCATATTTCTTGCGCAAAACCAGCACAGTGTAGACATAGCCCAAGATGCAAATCTTCCCCCCCCACCCTTTGTCCTTACACAGTGGGCTAATCTGTTTCTGAATTGGGTTGGTTATGTGCACAGATATGGCATGTGACTCACTGTGTCTTACACACCTCAGGGCAGGAAGTGGTTGTACATTTTAATCTGAGTAGAGCTCATAGGCTGTAGTATGTCAAAATTATACCAAAGTAAATTTTACTGAAATTAGAAGAAGAGAAAAACAAAACAGTTTAATTAGCTTCATCACAATAATAATCTTTTAGTGACACGTTTTAAAAGAAAACCCTTCTCCTTTGATTCTCTTAAAGAATTAATCTTAATTGTAAAATTTCTTCTATGTGGAGATAACAGAACAGCAATGAAATAGTAGATAGGCTTTACAATAATTTATTTTCACTGACAAATTATGCAGACAGTAGAACTGTATTTCTAAAAATCAACCCACAGTTCTTATTATACCCTACTAGTTTTAAAAGCAGATATGTTAAAAAATCACACACCAGCATTAATGAGATTACATTTGCATTTTTAAAGAATTATTGGAAGATCACATTGTACTGCAAAAAGTTATTTTCATGCATTGAAACACCTGGAATTTACTTGAGTAGGGCATAATGTAGGAGAGGTTTTTTAAAAAAATATTGGTTTAAACAAATTATTTTGATTTTTATGCAATTTCAGGATAATCTCTGGATTGGGGGTAGGATGAAGCTGTTCCCCTTTCTCTCCAGGGGAACAGTGGAAACATTTTACTTTAAGGATCCTCAGTGCTGTCTGGAGCTCCTTGGTTGTGTTGGGAAACAAAGTAACCTACCACACCTGGATGAGAAGTGCAGTAGATTCCCTTCTATGGGTGTTATGGAAGTGCAGCCAAAAAATCCATCAACTGCTCTTTTTGGTGAGTTGCTCCTGGGTTTTGGGAATTGCAATCACTGCTTCTCTGCATGTATTTATGAAACTGGATGACCCTTATGCAGGCCACACAGGTGGTAAAACAGGGGAGATGAAATGGGAGCTACTCACTCACAATGTAGTCCTGCATGTTTAAATATTACCACTATAAAGCAGGCATAGCTTCTTAGATACAATTTGTAGTCCAGCTTTATACATAAGGCGGTACTGTAGGGGCAGATAAGACTCTAGCTGCAGGAAGAAGAGACAGCTCCTCAGGGCTGCTTCTACTTCTCTATCTAACTAAATAAGGATAGGGAGCGATAGACTCCTTGCTCCCACACCTATAACTTGCTAGCCATCAGAACTGAGCCAGTGCAGGGAAAGAGAAGAAAGTCTGCTCATGGCATCAGGATATTGTGACCAATTGCTTCCTGAGGAGCAAAGAAGGAACTACTACAATGCACCACACCTTATCTCTCTATATATTTTAAAGCAAGGATGGGCAAATATTGGCCTGTGGGCCGGATCTGGTCCACCAGCGTTAGGCCCTGATGGGCCCCCATGTCTATGTTTACTTGTGCCGCTGTAGGTATCAGGTGATCACAGCTCTCGTTGGCCATAGATTGTCGTTCGTGAGCTATAGGAGTAGCAGGAAGTCTCCATGCTGCTTCCTGCCGCTCCCATTGACTGCAAACAGTGATTCATGGACAACAAGAGCTGCAATTGCCCACTACCTGTGGAGGCACAGGTAAACAAAGTTGCAGCAATCTGCAAGGGACTAATTCTGGCAGGCCATCACTTTTTTTAGAGTGTGTCTGTCTGTGTGTCTGTCTGTGAGTCCATTTGTCCAAGAATTCCTCCTAAATGGTAAGAACTAGGGCCACTGAATTTGATAGGCACTTTCCTCTTAAATCACGGTCAGGATTTGGTTATGCCAGGACAATCAGAAGCCCTGGGGGAAAGGACTGTTTTCCATAACATGGAAAGGGAGGGGTTGCTGTTCAGAGGGACATGATATGAGAGTGGCCACTAGGGACAGTGAGCGCACAGGGGAGAGCTACCCTACAGAGTGTCCACTGGGGGCAGCTGTACCACCAAAGTAGTGGCCAGCCGGGCTGGGGCTCTGCCATTTTGCCTACCACCACATCAGTAAGATGCCCCCATGCCCCAAATCATTTCCCTTTCTCCTGGCCCTTGGCCGCAGTCCTGGGAGGTCAGAGCCTGGGGGAAGAGAAAAGACTCCTTGTGGCTGGAGCCCCAAACCTCACTCTCACACCCCTCCCTCCCACTCCCAGCCTCCTGCAACCCCTCTCCTCACATTCCCAAAGCCCTGCCCTGAATCCCACACCCTCCACACTACCAGCCCCCTACCCTGAAGGACCCAGTTAATGCCAGGTAAACCTGCTAGTACTTAATATATACTGTGTCTGCGTGTGTTTGTGCTCTCTGATTTACAAAAGAGATAACTGGGACATTGATGGCGGTAATGCAGACATTGTTTGAGAAGAGGGAATTTATGTTAATTTTTACTATAAAAGGACTTGCATTCACATTTTATGTGGAATTTTACCATGGAATTATCCTTAAATGACTAATAGCTTTTAAATTTGCCATCAGCCAAAGACTTTTATCCAAGTCCATTATTGCAAACACATCTATTTAAATGCCCTAAATTAGGTTTTGTTGGAAAAAGTTATATTGGCACAGTCATAGGTTGGCAATATTTCCCTTGTATAGCCATATTTTCAGGGCCCATTCGTAGTATCTCAATTGCAGCAGTGATGTTCATTATTTGCTCTGAATTCAAGAACAATAAAAACAGAAGGTACGTTTTGTGATTATTATATGATAGGCTTGTTGGGTATTTTTTTACCATAACAGTGCTCTATATAGGGATGTAAAATCCTGTGTAAATTGTTAACTGGTTAAACTATAAGTTTAATTGGCTAACTACCCACTTTTCCGCAGGAGGGTGCTTGAGGGAAGGATACCACTGCTAGGGTTGCCAGGTGTCCGGTTTTGAACCAGACAGTCCTGTATTTGAGTTTTCTGTTCGGGAAACAAATTGAGAAAATAGAAATGAGAAAATATAAATGTCTGGTATTTTCTAAATAAGATGTAATGTAGATTGTGATGTAATGTCAAGTGTGTCCAGTTTTTTTGTTGAAACCATCTGGCAACCCTAACCACTGCTGAAGGGAAGGATATACCTTGAATTCAGCTGTTTGTGGCTACTTATTGTGCCAGAGTTAATAGAAACGGATCCCAAAAGAATAGCCAAGAGTCCAGTCTGGTATCATTTAATTGAATGTACAGATTTGGTCTTAGATAGTTCCACCCTGGAGTAAAATTGTTACTCTATTTACTCCTTCTGGATTTTTGTTAACCTCAAGCTTCTTCATTCTGTTGTTAGCTAATTGTAAGTATAGCTCAAGCAACCACTTGTCCTTCCTTCAGAAACTATATTGTCTGTAATGTGATATTCTCTAGCTTGCTATCGTCCTATGTCTATGCTGCTGATTAAAGGATTTGTTATGTATGTGTCTATTGGGAAGCAACTCGAGGAGAAAAAACAACACCTAAAACAGATATTAACTTTATAAAAATTCCTCTAGCCCTTATCAAGAGACTTGTGGCGTTTCTTTTTGAAATATCTTAAAAGGCTGGAACACAGGGGAAGAGGACTGGGTGGGTAAGTACTGTTATCTTATAAAGGCTCCAGTTAATTGGCAAGCAGAAGACTAGAAGGATCTTACTTCTGTTCTTGGTTAGAAATTCTGACGACTGACAAATGAGTATTGTTTCTTAATAGCAAGCAAAAACATTTCATAATAGTGATTAAACAGTAGTGCTTGTATTCCCTGTTCATTGGAGCAAGGATTATTAATTTCACACACCCAGTTCACAATTTACTGTTGTAAGGTCAACAAACATTTGCAACAACTCAAGTTTGCTGAGACAAGCTCATGACTGAAAGTAGTTTGTGCCATTGCACTTCTTGTTGGTCAGTGGCTTATGACATTTTTTTGACTCCATATGACAGCTTTGGATAGGAACAAAGGCTGCAACATCTCCAAAACTCTCAGAAGGGATTTGGTGGCCACTGCATATCCATAAATGCATTCAGAGTGCCATGTTTAATATGACTGTATGGCCACAGAAAAGCCTGGAAATAAAGCATACACTTCTAGCCCTGAGAGTAACTAAGCATTGGAACAATTCATGAAGCACCTTGGTGGCTGCTCCATCACTAGCAATTTTTAAATCAAGACTGATGTTTTTTCCACAAGATTTGCTTTAGGAATTATCCAGGGATGTTCTATGGCTTATGTATACAGGAAGACAAATTAGATTATCAAAACTGTCCCTTCTGGCTTTAGAATCTATGAATTTCCTATTGTTTTCAAGCTGCCATATAATTGTGCCCCAGAATTTTAAAATATCTTTGAAAAACAAAGTCTCTAACTTCCTCCCTTCCTAATTCTGCAGAACAGGGGTAATCGATGTTATTCCGAAATAATGCTGCTGTGTAGACATAGCCATAGGGAAGAGAGTTCATGAAAATGAGATCATCTGGCACTAGCTAAAACTAGGGATTAGGACTGGACAATATTTTTAAAAATATTTACCTGGAAATGGGAAAGGGGGAGTTTTCTTTCCCCACCTCTGTTGTGTTGTTTGGGGAAAAGAGTTTAATTTCCCTCCTCTCTGAAGGCCCTCTTTGCAGACCAACCCCAATCATAATATTTGATGTGGTTAATAAAGTTTGATTTTCTGGTTGCAGGCCCTTTCTTTTTCCCCTCAGGATTAAGGTGACCATGTTTCCCTATGCTGAATACTGGACACCTGGTAAAATTTCTCATATTCAAGTGAGATCAATGCCTATCAATCAGAACTATGCAGTATAAACATTCAAGAATCAAGTTGACTGAGCTCCTGTTAAAAAGAAATACTACACAGTTGTATTCTTGTTACAGGTTAGACCTCCCTGGGCTGGCACTGTTGGAACCTGACTGGTCCAGGATGAGGAATTTTTCTGGAGCAGGGGAGGTCATTTTTGGACCCCAGCCCCCAGCCCCCTGGCCTGGCTGTGGGCCTCCCAGCCAGCTCACCAACCTCCTGCTGGCTCCGCTGCCCTGCTGACCCGCTGGGCAGCCATTGCTGCCGTAGCTCTACAGGGCAGCCCAGTGCTGGGGCTCCAGCAGCCGCATGCATCGCATTCTAGGGCTACAAACAGCTGCACACACCAGGGCTTCCTGAGCAGTCACACACACCATGCACTGGGGCTCCCTGAGCAGCCAGGTGCACATACTGCACACTGGGCTCCCATACGCCGGGTCTCCCAACCCCACAGGGTAGCCCCAGTGCCACACGCTGGGTGGCCCCGACGTCAGCGCCCTGGAGGCAGCCCGCTACACTGCCGGTCCCGCAGGGTTCCTTACTGCTGGCCCGCTACAGGGACTCTCTGGTCCTGCAACATCCATGTCAGACCGTGCAACACATACACACACTCCCGTACACCTCTTTCACACTGACTGATCTGACCCGACCCTCCCTGCCCAGAGCGCTCTGCCCTCCATACCTGGCTAGGCCCCTGGAATGGGCCCTCACCTCCTGGTACCTGGTGCCATATCCTCCCAAGGCAACATGTGCGTGCACACATGGTCACATACTTTCTCCCCAGATTTCTGCCAGGCATCACACCAGAATGTGGCCAGCAGCAGCCTTTCAGTACTGTGCAGGGGTGGGGGATGGAGCTGCTTCCAGCTGCATGGAAGAAGTGGTGGAGGGGAAATGATCTGGCCCACATCTTTGTGTAGCTCATCTTTCCCACTCCCCCTCCCACAAACACCATGGCTGGAAGAAGCTTGTGCCTTCCTGCCTGCACAGAGTTGAAAGGCAGCTAACACCTCCAGGTGGCTGCTGGTCACTGATATAACCCAGCCTCCTCCTGTCCCTGGTTACAGGGATGTCAGGAAAGGGTTAAGCCCTAAGGATGCATTGTGTACCAGTGGCCAAGGAACCTGAGAGCAGGAGCTTCAGCTAATCTGGCCAGAGAAGTGGCTCAGCAGGGGCTGGTGCCCATTGCACTTCCTATGGAATCTGATTCTGTATTTTACACGAAACTTAACATTTCATATTTGTAAAATATGAGCCAGATGCTCCCCTCACTGATGTCAGCGTAAATCCACCACATCATCCTCATGAACTTCATTCCCATAGATGAGGGGTTTATGCATCTACATAAGACCAGAACTGCTACTTTCATTTTGTCCAAATCTGTAAGTCAGGAGAGATCATTTGCAAAAGAGATGTGCCACCTAAAAATAGGGTGCAATGTCAGTAGTAGTTGTGGGTTGAACAGAACTCTCACTTTGCCTGTTTTGCTCAAACATATTTGCATATTGCACTGTACACAGCATAGGCAGGGGGAAAAGGCTTTGTGCCTAGCATGGCACTGCACCAGGGTCCCGGATGCCAGCCTATGCCTGGGGGTCCCACTGCCATCTGGGGCCTGGGTACCAGCCCCTCTGATGCTGCCCAGGTCCTGGCCACTGGTCCATCTGCTGCCACCCATGGTCCTGGCCGTCGGCCTTGGGGCTCTGTTTTTGGGGCTACATTATTGCTCATGCTACAGACTTGAAATGACTGACAGCTTGCATATAAAATATGTAAATTATAGATTCACTGGCAGTTTCCTATGTACTGAAAGATGGGTCATTGCATGCCAGTTTGAACCAAGGGGATAGGATAGTTCTGAGATGGATTTTTGTACACTGCACCACAGAACTAAATATAGATTTTGTCCAAACCCACAATCAGCTAGATGGAAGTAGACATGTTTCCATGCTGTTATGTCAGGAGTAGGCTGCAAGTCAAACAACATGAAGCTATTCAGTAGTGGTGCAGGAGGGTCCCAACAAAAACAAACAACAAATATTACAACAGCATCTGCATCAATCATCTGAGGTACACAAATTAAGTCACTATCACCAAATAATTTGATAGGATCATCCACCCCTGGTTTGAAAATAAATGTCTTCATCAGTGATTTCTGTATATACAGAGAGAGACTATACAGAGCTTTCACTTTGCTTCAACACAGATGAAATTCCACTGATGTCAGTGGAGTTACTCTGGATTTAAGTCAACATAAATATGAAGAGAACTTGACCCACTCTGACCAGATGGAAGTCAATCTAAACAGTTTTAATAAATACTGTAATAATATAACTTTAAAATAAAATCTGGAAAAGTTCTTCCTCTCTCTCCCATCATTTCTTTGGTACTGAAGTGTCCATCCAGTCTCCAGAATGCATTCAAGCAGCAGGAGAGCTCATATATGTATATGTCAAGCACACACACAAACATTTATCCATGTAAGTACAATTTTATTTTCAGTAACATAGTGCTCCAAAACCAACACACAACAGTGGGTTAGCAGAAAAAAATCTGTCTATGCAAAATGAAATGCAGTTAGGAGTGATTATTTGTAAGACTATAGAAGAAAACTGTATTTTCAAAGATATGCAGTAGTCTAAATTCCTATACATTGGCAAAACTCGATATTGTATTCCAGACTTCTAGAAATGTTGAAGAACATTTAAGGTAAGAAGATCAATTACATATTCATTAGTTTGTATGTGAAAATATGAAACTTCTCTATTGAATATGCTGTATCTATAATATAAAAATGATGGAATAAGTTGTTTGCAATGTTATGTTGTTGCCACAAGGTGGGAGCATAGTAATGATGTACTGTAGTATAGTGTTACAAACAAATAGTGTAGCTATAAAACAAGAAGTAATTGGAATTTAAGTCTAATAATTACACTGGTTAGTTGAATTATTCTTTCTTATATACCACTTTTAAAACTTTGGTTTTGATCGAACACATTACACTATGTTCACATTTATGTTACTACAGACACAAACTTTGGAATGTATCTTTAGACATTTTCTTCTTATTCTAAATGTACTTTTAAATATTATATCAGTTGTATTTCATTTATCGGATTATGCCAATTTTTTGTGGTGAAATTAGCATTGACATTGATATTCTGGGAAGTAACGTACAGAACATATGTGCAATACTTCAGTCAGACTCATATTTTCTTAAATGTGAATAGCTGAATAGAGTTATTCATTTTCAATTTGAGTCGCTTCAGCAATTCAGTCTTTCAGTATTTTCTCATACTGCCAGCCTAAGTAAAGTCAACAATTTTAAGCATATATATTAACTGATTACAGATATAACAAGTTTAGGCCCTGGTTCTGCAAACATTTGAATGCATGCCAAACTTCATTCATAAGAGCAACTGTACAGAAGTCAGTGGCGTTACTAATGAACATAAAATTACACATATGCAAATGTTCACAGGACTGGAGTTCTACATGTTTCTTTTTGGTCATCCTATTTGAATATAGGACCAAATCCTACACTTTAGCTGGCAACTTTATTCGCATGGGTAGCCTCATGTGAATCCCATTAGAGTTCCCATTAATTTCAGTTGAGTACCCATATTCTGGTTTGCAGGATCTGGTCCTAAGTGAATGAAGCTGTGTTGTACCATAGCTTTCATGGAGATGGCTCCAAAAACAGTGACAACCAGTGCTAATCACCAACCCTGGGAACAACGGAGATGCCAGTTTTAAAACAATGGAAAATAATACCCATGTGCTGGAAACCAAAGATCAGCAACAGCCTGAAATTTAAAACGATAGATTTTCAATTGTCAGAATCTGATGAACAATTTACATGTTCCAAAAGGGAGTACACTTCAGGGCGCACATATTCCCCCCATATATATGGCACCTCCACACATCTATGACATTACTATGTGTAAAAGGCACCATAGAACATAAAGAAAATATATTATAATCTTTTGTAGATATCATAATTTAATGAATTATGCATTGATATATCTGATTTGATAAACTCACCAAGAAATACAATATGACCAGTAAAAACAATGAAGAGTCTAGGGCACCTTAAAGACTAAGAAATGTATTTGGGCATAAGCATTCATGGACGTCTGACAAGTGGGTCTTTGCCCATGAAAGCTTATGCCTAAACAAATCTGTTAGGGTATGTCTACACTGGAAAGTTAATTTGGAATAACAGCCGTTATTCCGAATTAATTTCCATAGCGTCTACACAAGCAAACCGCTATTTCGAATTAAATTCGAAATAGCAGGGCACTTAATTCGAGTTTGGTAAACCTCATTCTACGAGGAGTAACACAAAACTTGAATTAGCTAATTCGGAATAAGCGCTGTGTAGACGCTTAGTCTGAATTAGCTGGCCTCCAGCCTTCCCAGTTTCCCCTGGTGGCCTCTCTGGGCCAAACCAGGAAAACTCTTTTCCCTCCTCCCAGCCCCGGAGCCCTTAAAGGGGCAGACTCTGGCCACAGTGCCTGTGCCAGCTCCAAGCCTGCCGGCCCAGAGCCAGCAGTCACTGCCCCGACCCAGTGGTCCCAAAACATGAGCCAGCAAGCCACTGGCAGCCAGTTCTCCACTGCGCCCCAGGAGCAGTCTGCCAGCTCCCAGGAACCTGCCAGGGTCCAGAGAAGGCGGGCGCCTTCCTGGTCCAAGGCAGAGATCAGGGTGGACCATACTCAGGTTTGGGGGGATGCCCCCAATGTCCATGATCTCCACACTAGACAGAGGAACACAGCCGTCTATGGCAGGAAAGCTGCCAGCCTGGCCACCAAAGGCCACATGTGAACCAAGGAGCAGGTTTGCATGAAAATCAAGTTGGTATGGCAAGACCCCCAACCCTGAGCTTCTCCTCCCCCTTCTTCCCCTTGCCTCCCCCTTCCAGCTCCCTCCTCCCAGGTTTCCCCCTCCCCTCTACCACCCTCATTCCCACCCCAGTTTCGGTCAATAAAGAGAGTTTGTTTTTGGCAAGAAATGTGTTTTTATTTGACATCAGGAAGGGGTGTTAGGAAGGGGTAAATGGAAGGAGAGAGGAATGAGGCACAAGCCCCCAGTGGGGCACACCAGGGAGGCTCTTAGTGCTCCTCAGGGTGGAAGCTCTCCTACAGGGCCTCCTGGATATTGACAGCCCCCCGATAGACCTCCAGGATGGCAGCCTGCAGGAAGTACAGCCAGGTTCGCAGCAACACGTCCATGAGAAGCACCAGAGTGTTCAGGGGCAGTTCTGGCTCTGTGTTGCAGAGTGCTGTGGTGTCCCGAGTGAGGGCAACCAGAGCACGCAGAGACACAAATGCTTTGCTGTCCCTCATTGAGGCAGGCAGGCAAGCAGGGACACCTGAGAACCTTGGTGGGAGCGGGGGGAGGGGGTCCCTTTGAGCACAGGCGTCAGATAGCCTCAGGCAGCAGCTACACACAGACACTCCTGACCTGATGCCCTGCCTGACCTGGTTCTGGCTGGCCTTAAATCCGATTCTGTGTCCAGTCAGTGTGGATGCAGTATTTTGAATTAGCAAAATGCTAATTCGAACTGCATTTTGTGTGTAGACGCGTTAATTCGAATTAACTATTTTGAATTAAGATAACTCAAATTAACGCTGTAGTGTAGACATACCCTTAGTCTTTAAGATGCTACAGGACTCCTTGTTTGTTTTTTTGTTTTTTTTCAGGCATATACTAACATGGCTACCCTTCTGATGACCAGTGTAAATAACACTAAAAATGGAAAGACTTCTTTAATGTATTCATCACCTTGTGAAAATGTGGACTGAAAATAATCAACTCTGACTTTGAACCATCACTAAACAAGCCTTCTCTCTTCTCTCTCAAATCATTTGTTTTCTTATACTCAGATTTCTGCCAAACACATCTCTAATCTAACCTGTCTCCATTGCCCATATGTTCCCTGTATCTGTAAGTCTTTAAAATAATTAAGAGATACAGTAAATGAAACACTATTGCACGATAATGGTCTCTTGCCATTAGATAAATGTCAAGGTGACATTTTTCCCCCCCAAACAAGAGGTACTTATCCAGTAACAATTTTCTGCTCCAATGATTTTATTTCCATTCTAACACATGATTAATGATGCAGATTCGGACATTATATATGATGTGCACTGCACCGGAAGAATGACAGGGGCTCAATGTGCCATTAGCAGAAAGCTTTGCGGTGGGACAGACTTTATGGCCTAACAAGGATTCTCTTTACTTCGACCTGGTTTGATTCCCAGCTAGGGTTCCAAGTATTCTCAGTTCCAGACAAAAAGAGTAATACCGTCTATCAAATCCACCTATGAAGCACACAAACAAATCAATCAGTATTTCTGATGTGCCATTTTATCTTCTCTAACCTACGTTTGTAAAGTTTGCCTGATTCATAGAAATACAATACTTCAGGCATTAGCTCAAGTATCATGTTAATGGGCAACAACAGCTCTTGAGAAAACGTTCCAAATCACCCAGTGGAGTCTTCACACAGATAGTTCTGTGATTTTTTACTGCTTCTTTGAAATGTTTTTTTTTTTTTGAGACACTGATCATGTTCAAGATTTCTACTCTCTTATGCTAATAACAGAGAAACACAGACCCTATTGTGAAGCTTGGTGATTGAAAAGGAGAGGGAAATATTTATTCTGTACAGCAACACTCAGCTTTTTATATTGCCTTTTACTTTACTATTCAGATCGTGACAAAAGTCGGGGTAGCTGAAGTGTAGAGGATCTGATCCTGCAAGATAATGAGTAGTTTCAATACCCTTTTGAGCAATAGAAGTTGAGGGTGCTTAGTTGGACCTCACAGAAATGAGACCCATCACTGGCTCCATAGGCCAGGTATTGGGGTTGCCACTAGAATAGGTTTGTGTTAGCAGATAACCAGAAGATTCCATGGTCTGGAAGTCCACTCCCCAAGTGCAGATTGAAGGGCAGATTCTCAGCTGGTATAAATTCTCACCACTCCATTAACTTTCATGGTGCAATGACAATTTACATCAGCTAACAATCTGTACCTGAGTGAGGAGACCTGTGGACCAAGAGACATATCCCCCTTCCCTAGTGAAGGGAAGAGATGGAGTGGTCCAGGTGAAGGAAAGAACATGAAGGAGGCTGGGGAGCAGAGTTGAGTAAGATTGAGCGAGACTCAGAAAAAGGAAGAGGGAGAAGCAAAGGACCCTTTAATCTGAAGAAATGATTAAACATTTTCTTCTCTTACGGCTGGCAAGAAGAGAAATATTTAGCGACAAATAATATTTTTATTAGCACCACAATCTTCTTGGTAATAGATTTTTTTGGAAGCACTGCTGGAGGTATCTTTGAAACAGTTATTGCAGATCATTATCCTTTCCTGTTTTAATATTAGCACAAAAGCCCTCAACACTTCACTTCTTTAAATATATGTAAAATAAAGTAAATGCCGGACTATATGTGAGCTGTGCATATTAGTTACTGCATGATTTAATTACCCTTAGAAACAGCAAAATCTCTATCGGTGCAAATTATATTAAACTAAAGTTAAACTGATGTTTACTCAGCCAACTGGCATTTGCACACACAAAGGTGCGAGCGCACACACATACACGCACACACAGAGTTAGCTGGTCCACTTATGCTAAAATTGAATAAAGTTGACTTGTTAGCATTAAGTATTGCACTAGATTAGTTACAGATGTGTGCATAGTTAAAAAAATAGAAGAGGATAGTGAAAGTCCAATTTGCAGCATCCACTAGGTGGCATACAGTGACCATGTTTAAGTCATCTTATCTTCACAAAACCTCCCATTCATAGAGTAAATAAAGAACAGCATTATTAATTTATACCATTGCATCCACCCTACACCTAATATTTGTTTAGCCAGCTGTTTCCTCTAATCCTCCTTAAATGCCATTGATTGAAATCCTAAATACGTTCAGACATTTTTACCCCAAAGAACATTTTGTTACCTACAAATTACAAGCTACCTTTTCAAGTGCATGACTGTATGCTACAGTTACTCACTGTGGAGCCAGAATGTCTAATAATTCCTTACAGGCAACAGAAGAAGCTTGTAATCGGAAAATGATTTTTTTTCAAAAACTTACATTTAATTTTCTGAAAATTTTAATCCATAGAATTGTGAGTTTAAAACTGCAGTATATAAAGTACACAGTATTTCAACATTTAAACCATAATTTACCTACCACTTCAGTAGAAAAGCATATAAAAAGAAACAAATCCTAATTCAGACCAAAGTGCTTACTACTTATCTCTCAATATGATTAAAAGATAGGATACCAATAATAATACTTTGCACTTGATTAATCACTTTTTACCTGAAGATCTCTAAGCACTTTATAATGAGTGGGCCAATGTTTTATTTCCCCTATTTTAAAGAGGGGCTGGGAGGTTAAGCGATTGATTAAGGTGACAAAGCAAATCAGGATTTGAATTCAGGTCTCTTGGCTCCAAAGCCCAGACTTGGATATCTCAACACCCTTTTCTTGTCACATTTCTACATTAAGTCTCTGGAGTCTTTCCAGGGTGCCAGAAAACTTCCTTCCCACCCTATTACACACAGAGCAAACCATCTAAAGCACATCAGGACCTTCTCAGATCTGTATTTTCCGAAACCATTCCTGCATAAGCACAGCTCAAGGTACTTACTCCCTTATCCCTTCTCACAAGCACTAGCTGTGTTAACTGCCAGAAGAAAGTGAGAGGAAACTGAACCTATTAGGGATATAATGAAATGATTCTTTACTGGGCAAATCTCTTGAATACTTTTGAATTATACTGACAATCATTTCTCTGAAACAGAAAATTGCAGCAGCTAAATGCTCCACTTCATAACAAAATGGTGTTTCTCCTTTCAACTCCTCAGATATTCAGGGCTTTTATTAGGAAGATGAGCCTTTTGGCTCATTTTTATTGTAGACCAGCAATGTCTTGATTACTGCACTGACTTTATTATTTATATCACTTAAGAAAGTAGTTGTTCTCCACTGAGTTCAAGATTCTCCCTTTTGTAATTATTGTCAGTTTGGTGGCAGCTAATCTGAAATGTAATATAAACCTTTTTAGTTATTAGTATCTTTACATTAAAAGAACAGGTAGGGGTTAGAACTAAGCATAGCCAGTTAAACTCAGTGGAGAGTGAATCCTCACCAGTTACATTTCTTCATCATTTACTTTTTCAGATATCATGTCAAGTGTCTCTTCTCTAACAAACTAATGACGATGTTATTACTTATTTCAAAGTTATACTCCATGAAACAGATCTATGTAAATATTAAAAGCTTCATTACATTTTTTGTAAAGTTAATTTGTAGTCAATCAATATTGCATTCAACTTTAAGAAATTAATTCACACAATTCTTTCTTCTACCGCCCTCCCCTCCCCTGCTAGCTTCCAAGAAACTCCTCAAGCAACCTTTGACGTCATACTGGAACATATCCACACTGAAAATTCCTAACTGCAATCTACATTGTGTATTTTTCCAGCGATAAAAGAATGTAAAGCAATATGACAGCTCAATTAGTACATATTATACAAGTTCGTTCAAACTGAATACTTGCATCTAAACCATCCATAGCCAACAGTTCTAATTTTGGCATGAGGAGCATTTGAAATGAGAGTTTTTACACTTTTAACAATGAGAAGCAATTACACATTTCTGAGGCTATGTTGCTATTATAGCATCGATAAATTGCTCAAAGATTTAACTTTTGTGATATTATAACATCCTACCGTTCTTGTTAATGTGGAGATAATAAAGAAGCCTGTACCCATAAGAGATGTTATCTCAAGTTTCAGTTGACAGTAAAAGCAAAGTATATTGAAAAAAAATATGTATCATACCAGACTTTTCCCGCATCTAACACGGTCAGTCCTAAAGTGCGAGACAACAACATTCACAACTCTTGAGCTTTTCATTCAACCCACACTATCCTCCCCTTCACGGGTCCTTGAAACGCTTTCTGGGATTTTAACAGATGGGGAAGTTACCTTTCCGAAACATTAATCCCTCTGAAATGTATAGTCTTACAGGAGAAAGCCAGTGGACTAAACTACACCATTGTCGTAGTTCAGACAGAATCTGCAGTTGCAATATGATATCTCATCTGTTAACACAAAGTCAGATAAACGGAGGGTGGTCGGTTTCAAGCCTTCTCTTCCAACTTTTGCCAAAGATCTCTTCCTAATCCCGTTAGTACGCCACCCTATCTGATGCCTTGAGACATTAGGTGCTGGATACCATTCATCTGAACAAAAGCCTTCCCTCCCCACCACAAAAATTGTTCTGTTTTTACCTTTTCCAGAGCTCCAAATTTAAGATGCTCTCCAAATTCCCCAGCAGTTGGAAACGGAGCACACAAAATGCAGAGCGAGTTTTTTGGCGCTCACCTTAAGTTTGGGGTGTGTGCGTATATGTCCAGTGTCTCTTTCTGGCTCTGAATGGCAGCGGTCCTGATTCAGGGAGCCACTTTCTCACCGAGAGGAAAAGAAAAGCACCACGTCACAAGTTAAGTACGCCTCCAAGAACTCTTAATTACAGCTCAACATGCAGGCAAACCCCAGGAATGAAAACAGAATGCCCAGAGCTGCTGGAACACCGCGGCGGCTCAACACAGAGCACTGTCCCTTCACAGCTGCCCTACTCTCTACTTAGATCAGCGCCCTAAAGTCCTGCCCTCCTCGGCAGCTCAACATTTCCCTCACGCTACATGCACGCCCCAGGTTAAAAACAAAGTGCGAAGTTGTCAGATTGCGTGACACCTTCCGAAACACGAGACTTCGCACAAGTTTACTATCCATTCTCCCAAGCCTCTTTCCACTTTATACCTGAAGGTGCTGTTTTCTGGAAAGGACAGTAGGTGAAGTGATCAGATAAAAGAGGAAGGGGAAAGCTGGATCTAAATGGATCTTGCTGGGCTTTGGCCCTCATCCCCAAAGCGTACCATCTAACCAGTGAACAACTCAAGCCCTAACTATTGCAAAAAGGAGAGCCCCCACCCCATCCACAGGGTGCCACAAAACCTGGATCTGGTCAAATTTTGGCTCTAAGCTCCAATTTTAACTCCCTAAAGAGAAAACAGCCCAGCTGCTCCCAGGGCATCAAAAATATCTGATGTATCATTGGGGATGAGAGTTACAAAAATCCATCTGCTTGGCCCATGCAATAGTTGACCCTCAAGCCCTTCACTCTGCCAAATTCACAGCATGAAATGAGTAGAAATCTACATTCTACTACTGCACCAACACATTTTTCATACCTGATGTAACCCTGCATAGGAAGAGTACAGAAACCCATATCTAGCACTTGTATCCAGCACCTGGATTCTGTTGGATTCCGCCAGTTTTGTTTCCCCCCCAAATTCCAAGTCTACCAACTAAATACAGAAGTACAATTACTCCAGTTCCACTACAGAAATCTAGATGCCAATGCATGGGCAGAATATCAGCACTTGAAGCCTGCTGGGACATACAAGTTTTGGCCCCCAAGTCCCTAAATGTTGCCATCAAAATAGACAATTCAAGCTGTCGAATACTGGACCAGAAGATTCCAGACAGTCACAATCCTCGTGCAAGACTAATGCAACTGCATGTACCTGGCACATGAATCTTGCCAGATTCAACATATTTTGACACAAACTTCTAAATTTTGCTGCACAAATAGAAACCAAGTTTAGCTGTTCCACTTGCACTCTAAAAAACTGGTCTCTGAAACATCCTGGCACATGAGCACCTGAAAATATTCAAATATAGGCCTGAGTCCATCAAAATCCAGACCATATCTTCCACTTGAGTCTTTCTTTCTAGAGGGACAGGAAGGGTGTATCTACACAATACCCTAAACTAGAAATAAGATACACAATTTGCGCTATGCAAATTGCATATCTTATTTCAAATATATTTCAAAATAGCTTATTTTGAAATTGGGCGCATCTACACATTGCCAAATTTCAGAATAACATGCCATTTCGAGCCATCCCTCGTGCAATGAGGTTTACCAGGATGGCGAATTAGCGTGCCTGTTATTTTGAAAAATATTTCAAAATAATGGGTGGCTTGTGTAGACACAGGATAGCTATTTTGGGATACTGATAGCTGTGCAGTGTGCAGTACCCTAGCTATAGTTATCCTTTCACAGCAGAATAACTGTATCCTATGCCACTGAGATTTTCTAGAAAATACATATCTTTCATCTAAATTGGATTAAAAATCATGGAAGAGCTAAGCGATTAAGACACACCACTTCCATTAATTGTAAATATATTTAGATGTCTCTAAATCCTCTAGACTACTTTGAAAATCTGTCAACAGTGGATCAACTGAAATTCCCATTATTCTCATCTGGTAGACTGATCCCATTGCAAAATTCCTGTGTTATGGAATGAAATGTGTGCCTAGACAGATCAAGATGACAGATTTGGGCTATGGTGACATTATTGAAACACAATGCAGGGATTTATCTTATATGAGAGGATGGTAACATCATGGTCTAGAATCTCTCCTACTGCATCAAACAATTATGTCTGAGCTGTATTCATGGGTACAAGATGAAGGCCAACAGTTCAATGGTTTTCACAGGATTCCTGTCAAATCCATCTTTTATGTCAATCATACTCTGATATGCACTACAGTATGGAATTGTTTGGTGCAATAGGAGCAAATAGAATTTATGTAGGCATCAGGATATGGGGGCCCAGGACCAAATTTGGATGGATTCAGGTATTGGTTTAGTATTTTTCCATATTGGTACTTGAGTGCAAGATTGTGTATGTGTGTGTGGGGGGGCGGGGGAGGGGCTGCTTTTGTTTGATTTGTTTTCATTTGTTTGGGGTTTTTTTGTTGTTGAATGCCATTGAAGTAGATAGATTTGCTTTTTGATGGTATAGTTTGCAGTCTTGGGGGCCACATTTTAACAGGAACATCTTTTACATCACATAAGGTATAATATGGAGCCAAAGCTGAGGAGACATCTAAAGAAAGCTACAACCTCAGGCCCAGCTATGTATGGGATTTTTGTGCTTGTGGTAATTTGAACAATGATAACTCCCTGGCTAGGAGGTAGACAACCAGGCTGTATTTGAGGAATGCTCTGGGGATGCCTGAGGCATGGGTGGGGAAGGGTTGTACATCCACAGGGGCCAGTATTAGAACCAGTTATGGGCACACACACCCAGTCTCTTCACCCAAACGCCCATGGAGAAGCCAGCTCCAGAACAAACAGGCGTTTATTTATAGCTCCAGGGAGCATATACAGGCCCATTGAGTCCCGCCTTGAGCAAGCAGCGTTGGCTGGAGAGGAAACGGCCGCGGCTTTCGATGACAGAGCCACCTTTGATGCAGAAGGGAGTGGACCCGCCTTGGGGAGGCTGGCAGGGCTAGGCAAGGGGCGGGGTGGCGGCAGGAGAGCTGGGGGAGGAGATCGAACAGCCGGGAGAGGCTAAGCGAGCCGGGAAGCAGAGGAGCTTTGCCTCGGAGGGGATCTCTGATGGAGGGTGGCTGAGTAGGGGAGCCGCGGCAGAGGGAGGCTGGGGCGAGCTCCCGGGGAAGCCCTGCAGCCCGGGCGCTTGGGCTGTTGCGGGCCGGGAGCTGTAGGTGGCGCCATTGTCTCAGCCACTCAGCCCGGGGCTGCGAATCCCCAGCTCCTTCTCCGCTCCCTGCCCCCCGACTCGGGCCCGTGGACTTCACCCCGCAGCCACGCGGGGCAGCCAGGGAGCCGAGCGAACCCGCAGCAAGAGGCGCAGTTTGGGCTCCACTCCTGGACCGTACAAAGCCCGAGCTAGAGATGGAGCAGCCGCTATCCCTAAGGGCTGGCGGGGAAGCCGCCCCCCCCCCCCCCCGCAGCGTTACACCAAAGCTAGGTTCGCATAAGTCGTTAGCACCTTTTCTAAGGGACCATTCAAGGTGGAGTGGCCGGCGACTGCAGAGCCGTAGAACAAAAAGGGGTGCGGGGTGACAGATGGTTATAATACTGCAGACGGATGTTTGGCAGGATGTTTTACACAAGGGCATTACTGATAGCCCAAAAGGACAATGGTACCCATTGAAGAGGAACAGTCTGCATTGAGCCGGGGTGTTGTCAGCAGAGACCCATAATGGGGACAGGCAACAGAGCAGCCAGCTTCCCAGCCTGTGAGGAAGCTGGCAATGGAAGGGTATGGAACAGTCCTGGAAACAGGACACACCAGTCAGCTCTACTGCCCGCTTGATAGGAGTGTGCAGAGATGAAGGCAAGAGTAGCACAGGCTCCCTTAAAGCCTGGTTTAGGAATTTACACCCTGCTCCAGTGCTCCTTTCCAAAAATAAAATCTTGGTTGATCTAGTAAAAGCTATTTCCTCACCCATTTTACTCCTTTTTATAATGTTCAGTAGAGATAGATAGGATTGCCAGATGGTTTAACAAAAAATATCAAACACACCCCCTCCCCCAAAAAAACACACTGGGAAAAAAATTCTGTTGAGAAAAAAGAAAAAAGGAACTGACCGGGGCCGAAAAACAGTCGAAGACCCTTTAATTCCTGGGACCAGTGTAAAAAAAAAGGTGCCGGTACTCCAGGGGAAAAGTTGTTGACCAAAAAATAAAACAAAACAAGAATACCTCCCCCTCCCCCCCAGTTTGCCCTTTTAGGAACAGGCGTTGCCCTTTTAAGGTGGCCATTTTGAAGTCTGCCTGGAACACTCCACTCCCCCCCCCCCCCCCCCCCCCCCGCCCCAGCCAGCCTGAGGTGCACATGTTCTGGTGGATGCCCAAGCCAGGAAAAACAGAAAATAACAGACATTTCACATGTCTGGTATTTCCTGAATTTTTTTACCGGATGGAAGGCCCAAATACTGGGCTGTCCGGTTCAATACCAGACACCTGGCAACCCTGTGATAGAAGACTGCTGAAAACATGGAAGAGGATTCCACATCACTCCTCCAACAGGATGATCCCATTTGAAGTTTTAGGAAAGTTTTGCCCAACACAAGTAAAATGGACCCGTTTTGCCTCCCTTACACCAGTGTAAAGCAAGAGTTATTAAGTCAGTTCCAGCAGTTTAAAACTAGTGTAAAGGTGAGGGGGATCAGGCACAATGCATTTATTTATGATGCCTTTCCAAGACTTGGCTTACACTACTAATTTATTTCGAGTTAACTTTGCCACTAAGCAGTTTGGAAAATCTGCACCCCTCAGGGCAGGAGATCAATCTAAGTTATTTAACTTCAGCTAAGTGAATAATGTAGCTGAAGCGGACATACTTGGATATACTTACCACTGCTGTGTGTCAAGTGGAGACCATCTCCCATCAACTAACCATGTCTTTCTCATTGAGGTGGAGTATTGTATTGGAGTTTATGGAAGTATGCTTGGTGGTCGATTTATCACATCTCTAAATCAATCCCTGCAGATCAATTGCTACCCTGTCGATCCAACATGTAGTGAAGACATGCCCTCAGTGAAAGTGCTATGTTGTTTTCCTGTTGATGTAGCTACCATTTCTCAGCGAGATGGAGTACTTCCAGCATGGGTGAAGCTTTTGCCTAAGACCTGGCCTAACCACTCTGCTGTGTTTTTCATAGCAACAGATGCATTACCTGGGGCTGAAACAGAATCCACAGCCATAAGCTTAAAGCAGCTGAAGTACTGCTCTAAGGGCACATCTACACAGTAGGGCAAAAGTTGAATTAAACTACACAACTTGAGCTACATCAATTGCATAGGTTAAGTCGAAATAGCTTAATTCGGCTTTTGGCACTATCTACACAGCAGGAAGTTGAAGGAAGAATACTTGTCCTTCAGATTTCCTTATTATTATTTATTATTAATCCTCTTCTCTCCTAATGGAGCATAAGGCGCCAACGAATCTTCTCCAGCCTTCACAGTCCTGAGAAATCCAGCTGACTTCTTCCCAGGTCATGCCCTTCCTTTTCATGTCCTCCTCCAGATGCCCAATGGCCTCCCTCTTTTACGCTTTCCAGGTGGAGTCCATCTGAGTGCCATATGAGGGAATCTTGTTTCGCTCATCCGAAGGACATGCCCCAACCATCTCCAGCGTCTCTGCTTGATCTCGTCCACAACATTGTTGATGCCAGTGCTCTGGCTTATCTCCTTGTTTGTAACATGCTGTTCCCAGCAGACTCTGAGGATACGACAAAGGCACCGTCCTTCAAAACCTCTGAGTCTGCTCTCAATCTTCTTGTTAGTCCTCCAAGTCTCTACAGCATACAGCAGGACTGAGCGCACATTCGACCTATAGATCTTCAGTTTAGTCCTGGTCTGCAACAGTGACGACTTCCAAATGTTGTTAAGCTTTTGGAAGGCTTACGCTGCCAGGGCAATTCTAGCAGAGATCTCTTTGTCGATGTTGCTGTCCGCCGAGATGGAACTGCCGAGATACCTGAAGTCATTTACTTCCTCTAACTCTTCACCCATGGTGGTTTTATCGGTGTTAGTTGTCCTCGGTTTCATCACTTTGGACTTGCCAGGGTGAATTCTGAGCCCGACGCTTCTGGCTGTCTGGTCAACAATGTCAGTCTTTTCTTGGATGTCCTGCTGATCATGTGCGAGAAGCACCAGGTCATCTGCGAAGTCGCAGTCCTCAAGCCAAGCAGTCGGTCCCCAGAGCACTCCCCTTGATCTGCCCTCAGTGGCTCTGCGCATCACCCAGTCGATGACCACAAGGAAGATAACAGGTGAGATTACACAGTCCTGTCTGACCCCTGTCTTCACGTGAAACCAGTCACTCTGTTGTCCTTCATGTCGCACACAGCATTGATTCTCAGCGTACAGGTCCCTCAGAATGTTAATGACCTTCTCAGGGAACCCATATGCTTGTAGAATCCTCCAGAGTGAGAGGTGGTGGATGCTATCAAACGCCTTCTCAAAATCGATGAAGTTAATGTAGAGTGAAGAATTCCACTCTATTGACTGCTCCACTATGGTTCGTAGGACGAAAATCTGGTCCGTGCACGACCTTCCACTTCTGATGCCAGCCTGTTCTTCCCTGAGGATTTTCTCAATGCCCTTTCACATTCCTGTAGCAGGACTCTACAGAGAATCTTTCCCAGCACAGACAGCAGATTAATGCCTCTCCAATTCCCGCAGATGGACAGATCACCTTTTTTGGGTAACTTCACAATGATGCCCCTCTTCCAGGCCTTCAGTACCCTCTCTTCTTCCCAGACCCTGCTGAAGAGACCCTTCAGAGCTTGTGCGCTTGCCTTGGGGTCTGCCTTAAGCATTACAGCAGTGATCTGGTCTTCCCCGGGCGCTCTTCATCTGTTTGATAGCATCCGCTATCTCCAGATCACTGATGTCCCCACATTCCATGTCTACTTGGAAGTTCATATTTCTAATATCAGCCTCTTCCTCTGGGTCTGGTCTGTTGAGAGTCTCACTGAAGTGTTCTGTCCACCTGCTGAGCTGTTCTTTTGCTGTCACCAGCATTTTCCCGTTCTTGTCTCTTACTACAGTAGACTTGTTGGCAAAGTCTCCTATAAGAGTCTTGGTGATCTTGTACACTGTCCTAGTATCACCTCTGTCTGCTGCTGACTGGGCCTCTGTGGCAATATTGTCCACATACGCTCTCTTATCTCTTCGTACACTTCTCTTCACGGTAACATTTAGGTCCCTATAGACCTGTAGAGCTGTTATTTTATCTTCGTCACTGCCTGCAAGTGTGTGCTGTTTAACCGCCTTTCTGTTCTCAATGAGCTGCCATGTAGCATCTGAAATCCACTCCTTTCTCTGTTTCTTCTTGTACCCCAGTACAGTCTTGCTGGTTTCCAGGTATACCTTCTGGATCTCCTCACAGTGGATATTAATATCATCTGCTATCAGGTCTTCGAACAGGCTGAATCTGTTGGACAGCTCTAGAGTGAACTGGATCTTTACTGTTGGATGTTTTAGTCTACTGGAGTCAAAGAGCTGGCCACCAGTCTTTCTGTCTGTCTTTTCCAGCCGTTTCAGCTTGAGCTGCAGCTTACAAAGAAGAAGATGATGATCGCTGTTGGCATCTGCTCCTCTCAATACTCGGACATCTCTCATGGATCTTCTCCACTTCTGGTTGATAGCAATGTGATTAATTTGGTTAGCTTCCCTTACTCCTCATAAAATGAGGGTTACAGGAGTCGGAGTAAGAAGACCTCCAGCTCACCATTATTTCGAAATAATGGCTTGCAGTGTAGACATGTTCTTTGTTATTTTTGAATAACGTCAGCTACTTCAGCTCTGTTTCTCCACAGGTTTCATCTCTGTCACAGGGACTCCTCAGCTGCCTGTTCAGAGCATCTCAAATACAGAGAACAGTTAGAACCCTAGCTAAGATTCTACTTTAAATGCAGTTATCAAAAATATCTGCTCAATGCATAGATTCCAAGTAGAAGGTGTCCAGCATATGCCGCTGTCCTCCAATGACTTAATTTTTTTTGACCCAGTGATTAAATGCTGAATGCATTATGATGATGGAGCATTAATCTAGAGTAAGAATTGCTTATTGGAGGTACAGTTACTGAAAGACTCGTATTAAGTCAAAGGGTAGCTAATTCATAGAAATATACAGGTCCTTTGCAACTATATTAGAAGATCATTTTCCATTAAGCAACCAATACTTTTGTTTCCTTAAAACAGAGGTGGGGAATCTTTTTTGGGTCGGGGACTGCTGACCCGCAGTCAAGAAGTTTTTGTGTGCTCCAGCCCCATGGTGGGATAGCAGGGGGGCTGGCATGCCAGTGAAGGCTCCCCAATGTTGGGGGGGAGAGAGAGCCCTGATCCTTGGGGGTCGGATCCAGGCAAGCTGGGAACTGAAGGTTCCTCACCCCTGCATTAAAAGGATGAGTCAGGATTTACCCTATTTTTTAAATATTGTACTCCTATAAATATACTGACTGGATGGATAGTTATTATAAAATGTTATTAATACCTAAGGACATGTCTACATTGCAGGCTGAAGTTGAATTGAGATATGCAACTTCAGCTATGTTAATTGCATAGTTGAAGTCAAAGGACCTTAACTCAGCTTTTGATGCTGTCTAAACAGCAGGAAGTCGAAAGAAGAACACTCTTCCTTCAACTTCCCTTACTGCTCATGAAATGAGGGTTACAGAAGTTGGAGTAAGAAGCCCATTACTTTGAAATTATTTCAAAGCAATGGGCTTGCTGTGTAGACAAGCACTCTTATTTCAAAATAGCACTGCTATGTAGATATGCCCTAAGTGTCTATTATTCTCATTATCTGCTCCATATTTTATTTGCTATATTAAAATCGGCACTTCTCTAATGTAAGTCCATCCTGCAGTTCAAATTCTGAAATAATACAGGGAGGGAGTTAAGACACTTACTCAGGAGCTCTGGGTTCATTTCTGGCTCTGCTTCCTGTATAACCTTGAGTAAATCACTTAATCTGTGTGTGTCTTGGTTCCATATTTAAAATGGGACTAGCAATACTCCTCTCTCAGTCGTCTTTATAGATTTTAAGTTCTAGAGTCACAAAAGATCTGGGGCTCTGCAATGTTCATTGTCATCTTACCTAACATAGGCCTTGTCTACACTTACAAGTTTTGTCACCAGTTATTCCCTTTGCCAAAACTTCCAGACGCCAGCATCTCTCAATCAAATCTTTTAGAATTAAGGTGGTGGGAAATGGCATATGTCACCTTGTCACAAACCTTTCATTACATCCATCTTGTGTGGCCTCACCTATTTGTTGATGGGTTCCTAGTTTTACATATAGGAGATGTCATTTACTGTTTGTGTGCTATGTATACCTAAAACTATGACTGAAATATATGTCTGTGACAACACGGTGTAATGCAAAAATATGAAAGTATGATGAGATACAATTGTAACCAATTGTCACCCAAAAAAATATCTAAAATGTAATACTAATATGCAAGGGAGCTAGGGATATGGAGGCAAGATTAACTATGTATTCCTTGAAAAAGACACTGAACTTATTTCAAATAACAGCAGGAAAGATTGGAGAGACTATCTGGAGAAATGAAATTATAGGTACTGAACAAACATCATCTAGTGGCGTAAAGCCATACTATATACAAATGTGGTTCAAAAAACACAAATAAAAAAATATTCAGTCATCCAGGCTAAGCACAAACAAGTTCTTCAAGGAATGGCCTTAGCCACTCCTCACCCTTCCAAAGGCACAAAATTGCCAATCCCTTAGCAACAAATAAAAGAGAAGTGACAGCAGTGTTCCTAATCCTGTTCTGTCCAAGCACATCATGAAACTGCTCCTCTCCCACTTGGAGGACCAACTAGCACATCAAGATAGTCATATATCTCTAAGTAATATAGTGAATTTCACAGAGATGCTCAGTTGTTTTAAATCAGCTTAACTTTGATGAAGTCAAAGTAGTAAACCAATAAGAATCTAGCCCAGCATTTCTCAACACACATAACATGCAAAACAATATTCCCACACAATACATGATATTGACTTAGTTTATAACATACACAGTTGCAATATCCATAATGCTGATGAAAGTCAAATACATTTATGTGTCTTCAGCGTCATATCCTCCATGCTTGCTTTCCCAATATCTGGCCATGATAGGCTCCCAGATGAAATCTGGCTTGATTAAAATCAAGTCAGACAAGATGGGGAGTGATATTGGTAGATAATGGGGAACATGCAGATAGGTGGATAAGGATAATTGCTCTTAATTGAGAACATCTCAATTATTAACAGTCTCAGAATTGCATCCATCATTGCTTTTGAAGTTTCAAATTATAGCAATGACTTCAAATCTATTTCACCATCTTTGGCTGCCTTGGGGAATGAATCAGAAGGGTAGACGTGTTAGTCTGTAACTGAAAAAAATTAAAAAAAAACAATGAATGGTCCTGCAGCACCTTAGTAACTAACAAAAAATGTAGATGGTATCATGAGCTTTTGTGGGCACAACCCACTTCTTCAGGAAAATGTGAAGATTCCTCTACAACATTGGCTTCACCACAGTTCTCACCATGAAATTGCATTATTTTTAAGGCACTCTACTTGTGTGTGTTTTCTTGAAGACCATATTTACCTTTTAATTTTCTTGTGTGGAATTTTGCAGTGCCAACATTGTTCTTACAGGATTCCAAATAATGTAAAAATTAGGTACATTCAGTCAGTAGCTAACACTTTATTTTTCTGAATAAACATACACACTTTCACCTATTTGTTAGAGAGGGTTAGGGGCCTTTCAGTTCTGGAATCAGTTCTAGAATTTGTGATCTGTCAAAAACCCAGCCTTTCATACAATGTGCCAGACACATCTTGTTATTTTTCAAGCAAGCAGGAAATGTATTGCTCATTCTCATTATGTATATCTATCCTCAGTTCTTAGCACTTCCCAATTTATCTCCACATTTCATTAACACTCTTCTTACCCCTCTTCCTGTTCATTAATGAATGTGTTAACACTGCGTCCAACACCACCAACCCTGGCATCACCCTAACCCCAAAATTCAATTCTGCTAACTGCTACTCATCATTATTTCAGTTTACTGTCTTTCAGTTAGCTTCCAGTTCATTGTGTTAGTGATCTTCTTTAGCTAGACAAGCTTAACAGCTGTGAATTACATTCTCTAAAGGTATAATCAATGGCTGGCTAGAACTCCAGGGTCCAGACAACTAATCCTTAACTACATTCCTGGATGGAGTAACCTGACAACATGATCTTTGCTTGCTTAAAATAAATCTTTTTATTCTAACTATTGCCCAGGATTCTCCCTGAGTAATGATCTTTCATTATTGGACTGTTCTGTTTCAGTTGAATGTTGATTGTTCTTCTGATAATGTATTCACAGAGAGAAAGCCAGAATGAGACACAAAATACAAAGTACAAAGTATTGTTGAAGAACAAAATACGAAGTATGGGGGAAAGCATGGGTTAAAACACAGCATGATCTATCAGTACAGATCTGCAGACAAACCAGTAAAATATCAACACAGAAATTTGTGAAAATTCCACACTTTTGCAACTGGATTCTCAAACGGAGAAAATTCAGCTCTAGATATGGTCACAGATTTTTTTTTAATGTATAATAAAAATGTGTTTAGGAACACACACCCAAATTACAAGAAACTGATTATAACAAACTGATGTTCATACTGCTGTTTTCAAAGTTGACTGAAGATGTAGAACTTTAATGAAGCTATGTTGTTTTACAGCAGCTTAGCATCCAGTTTCACCAATTATTTATCATTATTAATATGTTATTAACCAATAACATTCCTTATAGTTTTTTTCCAGTTCAGCCCTTATACAACATCAGCTGTCACAGATCAGCTGTACATAGCAGAGCATCTTTTTTGGGCTAGGGAAACCAGTACTGAGTGGTGGGATTGCATTGTCATGCAGGTATGGGATGAAGATCAGTGGGTACAGAACTTTCATATGGGTAAAGCCACCTTCCTGGAGCTGTATGCTGAACTGGCGCCTGAACTGCAGTGCAAGGACACCCAAATGAGAGCTCAATGCTGAGGGGAAAGAAAGGTTGGGCATGAGTCCTCGAGAAAGCATAGTCCGTGCTTGTGCAGCACATGTATATGGAAATAATTTGTAATAATCCTCCACTAGTCCACAGGCTGCCATTACTCTGGCTGATTTATCCCTGCTGAAGGTTAACAGGCAAACCCAGCCTCAGCTTCTGCATGTGAGTGGGAGGCACCCTGCTCCTTATGCAGCCAAACTCTGTGTTGCCTTGGTTCTGGCAGCACAGTATGAGGAAGGGCTTGAGAGAGTGTTGTACCACAGTGGTGGGGAAAATGGCAGTTCTGGAATGGAATCTCCATGAGAAAATGAATACGTACACTAGGGAAAGGTTCAACACCATCTCCCAGAAAGATTCTATTGATATCTGTGGGTATGTCTAGACTACACGGCTCTGTCGATGGAGCCATGTAGATTAGGTTTCTAGACATGGGAAAATGAAGCGGCGATTTAAATAATCACCGCTTCATTTACATCAAAATGGCTGCCACGCTGTGCCGATCAGCTGTTCGGCGGCACAGCGCAGTAGTCTGGACACTCTGCGGTCGACAAGGGAAGCCCTTGTCAACCGCCCCGTTATGCCTCATGGAATGAGGTTTACCGGGGCGGCCAACAAGGGCGTCCCTTGTCAACCACGGAGTGTCCAGACTACCGCACTGTGCCGCCAAACAGGGGATCGGCACAGCGCGGCAGCCATTTCGATGTAAATGAAGCGGCAATTATTTAAATCACCACTTCATTTTCCTATGTCTAGTAAACTAATCTACATGGCTCCGTCGACATTATGTCCTAACAGGGCATTGATGTACACACAGGGTATGTAGTCTAGACATACCCTGTGTGTACATCAATGCCCTGTTAGGACATAATGCAGACACAGACACAGCTTAGCCAGCTCACAGAAATACAGCCTCCATTCGCCCTGTGCTGTCACCGCCTCTTCATCTCCCAGCTGCAAAAGCAACTTCCCAAGCCACTGCCTACTCCTCCCCCATCCCTCTGTGATACACAGACACTTACTGCCCTGCACCCTCCCTCCCCTGGCTGCACTAGAACAACTTACTGCCCCACGCCACTGCAGCCCCTTTCTCCCCAAACTGCACTAGAACAACTTACTGCCATGTTAGGGTATGGTCTACACTACAGAGTTTTGTCAGAAAAATGGCTGTTTTTCCAACAAAACCTGAGTTACGTCCACATTGCAATTGCATTCTTCCAAAAGTAAATTGAAAGAACAGAGGGGTTTTTTCAGCGTTGGTAATCCTCTTTCTACAAGGAAGAAGCCTTTTTTGGGAGAAAGGCATGTGTGGATGGGGGAAGAGGGAATTCATTTGAAAGAAGAGGAAAGAGGAAAAAGCACAGGTGCCCTTGTGCCCACTCTGTCCATAGTAATCACAGCTTAAATGTGAGATACCATCCATTCACTGTGGATGCTATCTTTTGAAAAAGCAGATCACTTTTTCGATGAGCTTTTGTGTGTGGACGCTTTCTTTTGGAAGAAGTTTTTTCAGAAGATCTCTTCCGAAAAAAGGTTCTTCCGAAAGAAGCCTGCAGTCTAGACGTAGCCTTAATGTCATGTCACAATGTGAACATTCTCCAAATTTTTTCACCAAAAAGGGTTTTTTGGTGATAAAACTTCCAAGTGTAGAATAAGGCCTAAGAAGTTGATTGGTCCTATACAATTTGGACTGCTTCAGGCTTTTCTGTGAAATCTTTTCAGATACCTTGTGTTAGTATTTCTTCTGGGATACATAGCCATTTGTCTTTTTGCCCTGCTCTTCTCACAGGCTATGTCTACATGACTTCATTTACAGCTGTAGCACTTCTGATGAAGACACAAGGGTATGGCTACACTACTCAGCTTTTAGTGACAAGGCCACATCACACAGCCCTGTCACTAAAAGTCAGTGTGTGTGCAAACTGTATGTAGGCACTTTTGCCAACAAAATACTTGGAGTGGGTTTCACTCCACATTCACACTTAACACTGCAAAACTTTGTTGTTTGGGAAGGAGGGGGAGTTGTTGTGGTTTAGACATCCCTGAATGACAAAAGGTTTGTCTATCAAGTTCAAGTGTAGACACAACCTAAGCCATGGAAGAGAACTCCCTGTCAGCTTAATAACTATGCCTCTACCAGAGGCAATAACTATGTCAGTAGGAGAAGTGCACCTGCCAACATAGCGCTGTCTACACTGGTCTTAGATTGGTATAACTTACATCACTCAGGGATGGTGAATTTTTCCCACCCCTAGCAATGTAAGTTATACCAAAGTAATTTGTAGTGTAGACATAGGTTTTGTCTATACATTAAAGTTTAAAGTGCATATAGCAGTGTGGCCCCAGCAGGCACTCTGGGAAACAGCTCTCCAGCACTGCAGGTAAATCACCTGTACAAAAGGAGTAGCGAATAATGCTGGGAGCCCAGTTCCCAACATTGTATCACTACATTGGTGCTTTACAGCACTGTAACTTGCTGGGCTTCAGGGGGAGGGCGTTCCCTTCCCTGAGTGAAAAAGTTACAGCACAGTAACTTGCTGGTGTAGAAAAGCCTAAAGTCCCTAAGTTTTGCTTAGAAGAATTATGGTTCAGTTTTCATTAGAGGACCGTATAGATAAATGGCTGGATTCAAAAAGATTGTGATCAAACAAGCAAGATAGTATGCACCAGCAATTTGCTAGAGATGATCAATGAACACTTCAGCACTGTATCTTTTCTTCTCTCTCACCAAACTCAAGGCTAGTAAGACTATTTTGCATTTATGTCACACCTATTGAAGATCTCAAAGCACATTAGAAGCATTAATGTATTTGCAATCACTACAGCCCTGTAAGATAGCTAGGTCTCACCTTCATCATACAGAAGCTTCAGATGGGTAGCTGAGTTAGTCTGGAATAGGAAAAACTTAAAAAACAACAAATAGTCTAGAGCACCTTATGTTTTGTTAGTCTTTAAGGTGCTACTAGACTATTTGTTGTTTTTTAAGTTTTTCTTAATTATACAAATGAGGAAATCAAGACATAGAGAAGTTAACAGATAGATTTTTATAAGGTGAGATGCAGGAGACACATATATTCATGAACATATATTTGCTTACCTACTTTTGAATACACAATTACAGCAAATGTGGTTTGCATGCATAACTGGACACAAATAGGCCCCCAAATGCTCAGATTTCAGTCTTCACTTTTCTAAATGTCAGATCAATAGTGGAAGATCCCGAAAGGGAGTCCTGACTTTGAGATTCCTAGTGCTTTGTTTTACCCACATTCTGTTTCTTCTCATCCCTTATCTCTCTTCACCATTCAAAGGTGACAGGGGAATTTAAGAACAGAACTGTCTCAAGCATTTATTGCCTGAGTGCAGCATTCCCCTAAATTACTATAAAGGGTCAAAGTGTAGTTTTAAAGCTGGAAGCAGTTCAGAGGAGCCAAGCTGCAGCAGGAAACCCTAGAAACAAGTCTAGCTGGCAGACTCCCACAAAATTCTTCATAGGAGGTCCCATGAAATACATGACACAGAGCCAATTAAAGACTTTTTCCAGTGAACGCTGCAGTGCCCTCCATACCAAGCCTCTGCTAGCTACTACATCAAAGGAGGGGCTATGGCCCTATCTTCATTTTACTTCATTTCAGATAGACATTTCAGGACTAGAACAGAGCAGCAGCTGTGGTCCCTGACAGGAATGCTCTGTGTATGGAATGCTGGGGCAGTGGGGGCTGGAGGAGATTCCTGGAATCCTCTCACCACCATCCACCCTCTTATATATATATATAAAATCTAACCCAAGGTATTAAAGTATTTGAACTTTTATTCACAGGGCTAGTCAAGCTGAGCTTTTCAATACATTTGAATAAAAGCATCCTATTTAGGGGTTTCTAAAACATCTGCAGTCTCAATTGGCAATAGTAGATCATCATCTCAGGTAAACCTTGAATTGCAAACTCCAGAATATATTTGCATAATGCCAGCTTTTAAGTTACCCAGGTCACTTGCTTTAAATTCTTTTTTTCTTCTAGTGATGATGAAGATAAAATGTTCTCAGATATTCTGCATTTTTCAAAAGGTCTATGCCACTCTGAGGGTATGTCTACACTATGGGACAAAGTTGAATTAAGATACACAACTTCAGCAACATTAATTGTGTAGCTCAAGTCTAAGTAGCTTAACTCAGCTTTTGGTGCTGTCTACGCTGCAGCAAGTCGAAGAAAGGCCACTCTTCCTTTGACTTCCCTTACTCCTCATGGAAGCAGGACTACCGGCATTGATCGGAGTGCCCCTCTCACTTCAAATTAGCTGTCTTAACTAGACCGCTAATTCGAACCCTGGAAGATGGACAGCAGCAGCTTCACTCTTCCTCGGTAGTGTAGACGTACCCTGAGTTATTAAAAGTAATAAATAGAACAGCACTGTTTTGTGTGACTCACAGAAACAGAATATGTGAATGTATGCTCTCTTGTTATAAAGAATGGTAGTTTGTGTGTGTGTGAAAGAAAGAGAATGAGAGAGAGAGAGAGATTTGTATTTCCAAGCAGATAACACACATTTTTCTTCAGAGATTACATAAAGCTTTCAATCTATATGGACACAGTTGATCCTTGATATTTTATATCATAAAAGAGATGATTGCAGATAAACTTAACTTTCTCAAAATAAGAAATTGATCTTAGAAGGTGGCTTACTTTGTGTGTGGTACTTAAGCTGCTTTAGCAGCACTGAGACTGTTTTCAGTCCTGGAACAGTGACAAAAAAGCACTGCTTAGACTGAGGCACAACTCTCAGATTTTAAGATCTGACATCTTGCAAACCACTTGTACAGAAAGCGACTGTTTTGCACTGGGAAAATTGGGCAGCTTACCAATTATGTGAAATTTTTATTTCTTGCCTTTGCAATTTCCCCCACCCATTCAGTTCTGATGTGGCTTTGGTGGCTTCTATCTCCAGAATTTCTAGAATAGAGCTGAGTCATTCACTGAATTTTCAGTTCAGAGGCAATACTGATCCCCCCGCCCCCCACACACACACACTGTCTCCCCATTTTCAGTTTATTTCAAGTCATTTTTGAATTTGGCTTGTTTTTTGTCAAAACAAATAACTGAAGTAGATTATATTTGCTAAGTGAAATGTTGTTTTGAGTTAGCATGCTTTAAATGAAATTTCATTCAACTTGACATTTTTAAAATTAAACATCAAAATGGTCAGTTTAAAAAACGTTTAGACTAGCCATTTTGATATTTTTTTTAAAAAAGTTTGAGTTCTTTTGGCTAAAGCTATTTGTAGAATTTGACTCAAATACAAATTGTTTCAGTGCCCCTAAATAGCTTTTTTGACTTAGTTTACTATTTGCCTTTTTTTTTTGCCCAGCTTTGCTTCTAGAACTTATAGCCAATCACCAGTGTTTAATGTCACCTTATTGTATCACAGCTCATTTTCAAATGGTATATTTCTAAGAGCCTGCTCTAGTGGGGTACATCTATGCTACAGAGGAAGATCAAAGCTGCCGCTGTCGATCTTCCAGAGTTCGAATTAGCAGTCTAGTTAAGACAGCTAATTCAAACTGAGAGAAACAACAAATGGTCTGGTAGCACTTTATAGACTACCAAAACATGTAGATGGTATCATGAGCTTTCATGGGCACAGCCCACTTCTTCAGATGACCGGAGTCATCATAACTCCGGTCATCTGAAGAAGTGGGTAGTGCCCACAAAAGCTCATGATACCATCTACATGTTTTGTTAGTCTATAAAGTGCTACCAGACCATTTGTTGTTTTTTTTCTGTTAACAGACTAACTTGGCTACTTCCTGAAGCTCCTCAAACTGAGAGAGACACTCTAGTCAATGCCAGTAACCCTGCTTTCACAAGTAGTAAGAATAGTGTTCTTCCTTCAACTTTTTGCAGCGAAGACAGTGCCAAAAGTTAAGTTAAGCTACTTTGAGTTCAGCTATGCAATTAACATAGCTGAAGTTTCAAGTATCAGAGGGGTAGCCGTGTTAGTCTGGATCTGCAAAAGCGACAAGGAGTCCTGTGGTACCTTATAGACAAACAGATGTATTGGAGCATAAGTTTTCGTGGGCAAAGACCCACTGCATCTGACGAAGTGGGTCTTTGCCCACGAAAGCTTATGCTCCAATACATCTGTTAGTCTATAAGGTGCCACAGGACTCCTTGTCATTATAGCTGAAGTTGCGTATCTTAGTTCAACTTTATCCCGTAGCGTAGACAAACCCCTGGTAAGCATGCCTAATAAAGAAACAGGAGAGCTGAGTTTTATTCATGGCTGTGCTTCAAGACTTGCTGTGTGGCTTTGGGCTAAAATCAAATTGTTTCCTTTTGCTACTTTGGGGCATATTTGCTATGAGCTACATGGGACCTTTGAAGTATTTGTAGTATTCATGGGGATTTGTACTTATTTTGAAATAATAAGGTACTAGTCCCTCTAGGGTCTAAAGTTAGAGGCATTCAAACCACCAAATATAGCCAGGAGCCAGCAACCATAGCAGGCTGGCCTCATAGGAGAAGCAGATTAATCCTGCCATCAACCCCAGATTGCAAAGAGTAGAGCAGAGAACAAGCATCTACATAGGTGAGAGGGTTTCATTATAAGCTTGGCTCTGAAATATGCACGTAAAAAATGGCATGCCCACATTTTTTGGTCACTCAGTATTTGCATATCCCAGTAGCTGGATTTAAACATACAAGCCTGAGCTTTGGATTCACAAACATTTTCATCACTCAAAATTGCACACACATTTCAAAGGTGCAAATTTAGAGGCCACTTGCAATATGTGGTTCAGAGACTCACTAGTTTGAAAAGTTATAGTACTGCTCTTGCGCTTCACGCTGTTGCTGCCATATTCTGTGTGTAACTTTACTTGTTACACTGTAAAATATAAAATTACATCTCATTTTATTCTAATATAATAGACAGAACTGAGTATGTCACTCATGATATGTTAGACTAAGCAACTCTCAGCACTTAGGGTATGTCTACACTACAGTGTTATTTCGAAATAGCTTATTTCAAAATAACACGTGTACACACAAAATGTATTTCGAAATAGCTTTTTGCTATTTTGAAATAGCACGTCCACACTGAGTGGATGCTGAATCGCATTTAAGGCCGGACGGAACCAAGTCCGGCAGGGCACCAGGTCAGGAGTTACTTTGTGTGGCTGCTGCCTGAGGCTATCTGAGGCCTTTGCTTAAAGGGACCCCCCCCCCCCCCCGGACAGCCAGTTCACAGGTTTCCCTGCTTGCTTGCCTACCTCGATGAGGGACAGCAAAGCATTTTGTCTCTGTGTGCTCTGGTTCCCCTCACTCGGGACACCACAGCACTCTGCAACACAGAGCCAGAGCTGCCCCTGGGCATGCTGGTGCTTCTCTTGGACACGTTGCTTTGAGCCTGGCTGCACTTTCTGCAGGCTGCCATCCGGGAGGTCCATCGGGGAGCTGTCAGTATCCAGGAGGCCCTGTAGGAGAGCTTCCACCTGGAGGAGCACAAAGAGCCTCCCTGGTCTGCCCCACTGGGGGCTTGTGCCTCATTCCTCCCTCACGTCCTTCCACTTACCCCTCCCTAACCCCCCTTCCTGATGTCAAATAAAATACGTGTATTTTCATGAACACAAACTCTCTTTATTTAACAAAACTGGGGGGCGGGAATGAAACTCTGGTGAGACTGGGGAAAGGAGGGAGGAGAGGTGAAGAGAGAGGGTGGGAGGGGGAGGAGGAAACCTGGGAGGAGGGAGCTGGAAGCAGGAAGCAAGGGGAAGAAGGGGGAAGGGAAGGTCAGGGCTCAGGGTTGGGGGTCTTGCCGGACCATATTGATTTTCATGCAAACCTGCTCCTGGATTCGCATGTGGCCTTTGGTGGCCAGGCTGGCAGCTATCCTGCCATAGATGGCTGCATTCCTCCGTCTCATGCGGAGATCATGGACATTGGGGGCATCCCCCCCAAATCTGAATAAGGTCCATGATCTCCACCCTGGACCAGGAAGGCGCCCACCTTCTCCGGGCCCTGGCAGGCTACTGGAAGCTGGCAGACTGCTCCTGGGGAGCGGTGGAGGGCTAGCTGCCTGTGGCTTGCAGGTTCATGTTTTGGGGCCACTGGGTCAGGGACAGTGACTGCTGGCTCTGGGCTGGTAGGCTTGGAGCTGGCACAGGCACTGTGACCAGAGTCAGCCCCTTTAAGGGCTCCGGGGAGGGGGGAGGGAGAAGAGTGTTCTTGGTTGAGGCTGGAGTGGCCACCAGGGCACCCTGGGAAGGCTGGAGGCCCCCTTTTTTGATGTAAGTGTCTAGACAGCACTTATTTCGAAATAGCTATTTCAAATTTGGCGTTATTCCTCATGGAATGAGGTTTACCAAATTCGAAATAAGCACTCCACTAATTCGAATTAATTTCGCAATAGCAGTTTGGCTGTGTAGACACTAGTAAAGTTATTTTGAAATAACGGCTGTTATTTTGAAATAACTTTGCTGTGTAGACATACCCTTAGTCACAAAAGCAGTCTCAGTTCTATCAGTAGGAGCTCTTTTGTTATTAGGTGCTCACCAGCTTGACTATAAGGGGGGCACATATAATCTAGCCTTAATTATTCAGAGTTATTTTAATTGCATATCTCTTTGTATATGTGAGAGTTTTCTGGGAAAAACAGAGAGATTCACAGATTCCAAGGCCAGAAGGGACCACTGTGTGAACCTCCTAACAATGAAGGCCAGAGTATTTCCATAAAATCTCTCTATATATTTAAAAAAGTTTTTCTTGCAGGATGACAGAGTAACGTCATCATGTCACTCTGTGTTCCCCAGTCCCCGCCCCTTGTGTGAGGCCTTTCCTCTTGGGGGGCGGGGAGGGGTAGGGCCGGAGCCATGTGTCATGCAGCATTTCCCCCTCATGGGAAGGGGCCAGGGACGGAGCCATGTGCTGCCCAGCCTTTTCCTACTTGCAGGGTTGGGCCAGAGGCCAGTTGCGGGGGAGGGGAGGGGCATAGTGGCCTCGGGGCTGGGTCCTCCCCGGGAGCAGGGGGAAGAGCTGGGGCTATTATGGCCTCCATCCCTCCCTGATGGCAAGGGGGAGAGGAAAAAGTGCTGGGGTTTGAGCTGGGCCTGGCGTGCGCCATGGGCAGTCACCGCGGTTAGGGTTAGGCTATGGTGAAGGATAGGAAGGGAGAGAAAGGGGCAGGCTGGTGGAAGGGGCAAGGGAGGAGGGGGCTGGGCTGGCACAGCTGCAGCCTGGCCCTCCCCCTGGCCAGGGGAAGAACGGGGTTTGCCTACCTCCATGGCAGGGGACTTGGCGAACACAGCGAGCAGGGGGCACAGCCCCCTAGTAATTCCTAGAGCAGATTTTTTAGAAAATATTCAAACTTGTTTTAAAAATTGTCAGTGATGGAGAATCTCCATGACTCTTGGTAAATTGTTACTGAAATGGCTAACTACCCTCACCGTTAAAATCATACACCTTCTTTCACGTCGCATTTGTCTAGCTTCAGCTTCCAGACATTGGATCATGTTATGCCTTTTCCGTGCTAGATGAAAGAGTCCATTACCAAACAGTTGTTCCCCACCTAAGTACTTACAGACTGTAATCAATTCACCCCTTAACCTTCTCTTTGTTAAGCTAAATAAATTTATCTCCATGAATCTATCACCACAATACATGTTTTCTAATTTTTTAATAATTCTTGTGCTTCTTCTCTGAAATCCTCTCCAATTTATCATCCTCCTTCCTGAACTGGGTACTGTATTCTAGCAGCAGTTATGCCAGTGCCAAATATAAAGTTAAAATAACTTCTTGGCTCCTTCTTAAGAGTCTCCTATTTATGCATCCAAGGATTATCTTATTCCTTGTAGCCACAACATCACACTTGGAACTCATGTTCAGCTTATTATTCATTGGCACCCCCATTCTTTTCCAGTGACACTGCTTCCCAGGACAGAATCCCATATCCTGCAAGTACGGCCTTCACTGTTGTACTTAGATCTATACATACATTCACATCTAGTGATATTAAAATGCACTTTGTTTGCTTGAGCCCAGCTTGATATGGAATGCAGATTGCTCTATTTCAGTGAACGGTCCTCATCCTTATTTACCACTCCTGCAATTTTTGCATCATCTACAAACTTTATCAATGATGATTATGTTTTCTTCCAGATCAGTGATGAAGGTCTTATTGCAGGTAGAGTCCCTGATTTCTCAGGGATGGGAATAGAAACACACCAGTTGAATGATGGTTCCCTCTTTACTGTTAGGCTACAGCTACACTGCACTTTCTTGTGCAAGAAGATATGCAAATGAGGCACGGCGATGAATGTCGCCGTGCCTCATTTGCATATCTTCTTGCGCAAGAATGAGCAATGTAGACATAGCCTTACACTTTGAGATACACAGTTAGTCAGCTTTCAGTTCATTTAATTTGTTCCATGTTAATTTATATTCTTCTATGTATTTTTTTTAATCAGCATGTTATCCAGTACAAAGTCAAATGTCTTACAGACGTCTAAATAAGTTATATCAATCTTTAATATTATATTATTATCTTTTTCAACCAAATTTGCTATCTTATCCAAAAATAAAATATTAAATTACTTTTGACTGGATCATGAACTTATTGTTGCCAACTCCCACTTAATCTGTTGCAATGTGCAGTCATAGACCAGATTTCAAATGTATTTTGTCCCTTAAAGGTACAGCTAGTCACCTACTAAAATTAACCAAAACAACCCCTAAGCAGATTAGGTAACTAGCTGTATCTTTAGGGGCTGTTAAAATCAATAGGAGTTCAGCACCTAATCTGTTTAGGAGATTTAGTAAATCTTACCAAGAAATCTATCTGAACCTTTAAACACCTAAATACCTTTGAAAATCTCTTCATATGGGACTAAGGGCACTTAAAATCTCCAATTAATTCAGAATGCTGCAGCTGAAGGAAGAATATTTGCTTTTAGACAGAAATCAAACTTTTTGCATTCATCAACACAATCTAATGTAGTTTTGGTCCTGGCTCCCTAGTTGTAACTGTGGCTTCCTGGGCCACAACTAAGAACACCAAATTCAAATCACACTTCTGAGAAATGGGACAGACATCTCCCATAAGAAATACCAAATCAGCTACAACTTCTGTCTCATCACAGTGGCTAACAAAAAGTCATAAAAGCAGTTTCTTGAAGCATTTCAGTCTTATATCACCACTAAAACATTGGATTCAGAAATGTGTGATTATTTACAACCAGTCCCATCAAATAAAAGGTTCTTCTGATCCCAAAAGACCACTCACAAATCCGGTCAATATATAGCTTAGATCTTACCCACAAAATCATGCTGTTGCCCATCCTTTAGTATCTAAAATCTAAAAATATTTTTATAGCTTCTGCCATGTGGAGGGAAATCCATTGTTCCAGACAAAACCCTCAGCACAGCTAGTGGGAAATTACAGGTAAAGATGGAATATGGAGTCACATGGGCAAGTCACATATCCATGCACAATTTTGCTTTGTCACAGCAGAAGCCATTACGCACAGGCTAGTTTGAACATTCAGAGGAAAGTTCATTAGGTGTAGATGGGTGTCTTTCCTGGGCCATTGTGATCTAAGTGTTTCTTGATGGGCCATTCAATTTGAATAATCCTGTCACAATGTGTTGGCTAAATACTACATGGGTCTTATGTCAGGTGACAATCATTTGAAATACAGGTATCATTTGAAATATAGCTAATATTTATAACTTCAAATGCAAAAAATGATACATGCATTCAAATCGTATAAGCATATTCCTCAAATCATAATTTTTTCCATAGATATCCCACACACCACATAGGATGTGTCTAGACAACAGAATTTTTTTGAAAAAAGTGACCTTTTTTCAAAAACACTTCCCCTGGGTGTAGACTGCTACTGCATTCTTTCGAAAGTAAATCGAAAGAACACGGCAGGTTTTTCGACCACGGAAAACCCCGTTTTATGAGGAATAACGCCTTTTTTCGAAAGTGCTCTTTTGAAAAAAGGTGCTATGTAATTCAAACTGTGATTTTTTGAAAGAGAGTATCCAGACTGCCTGGGTGTTCTCTTTCGAAAAAGCGGCTTGCTTTTTCGAAAGTACTGGTTGTAGTCTAGACGCTCTTTTTCGAAAGAGGCTTTTTCGAAAGTATCTTTCGAAAAAGCCTCTTTTGAAAGAGGCTTGAAGTCTAGACGTAGCCATATATAACAGTGGTTGCAATAATGATCCATATGGTAATACATGTCATACTAGCATTACCTTTTTTCCAATTTTTTCTTTCTCTTTCCCTCCCCATACTCTCTTCTTTCCCTGCTATTTATTTGTACCCTGGACCCCTTACTCCATTAATCTGAAGAAGTGGTTTGTGCCATATGCCTCCTTCCCAAGCCACCATTTCTTGGCACTTTATAGGGCTCATGCCAAACAGAAGTGCTGCCTATAATCATATTATATGCTAATTTTGTGAAAAGCACAACTGTCTCAAAGGGTCACCCTTTATGTATTAGGATAAAAGACTTCTGGTTGTTCTCTTGTTCTGTAATATTAATGTTTTGTACATCAAATATCAAAGAGTCATTTTCCCCAAACTATTTAATGGGTAGTCATGAATCAGAAAAGGGGAGCACTTGAGACTCATCTCTTCTTCTGTTCTAAAAAATTATATTGGGGCACTTTGTATAGTCATCTTTTCTGGGCTAATATTCTAACAATGACTTGTTGAGCTTTTTAGGCAATTCAATATCAGCTGAAATGTACTAAGAATTGTAGAAGCTATTTATATGCTATTGGAATGTTAGGGATTATTTCTTTCTCTACAAAGAAAATTCTCACTCTGTCTCTTGAGTCCATTAAATCATCGTCTGTAGGAGGTTCTCCTTCCTGCTGTCTAGTTGCATGTACCTTTTTCAGAGCTATACTATCACCTGCACAAAGATCCTTCATATAATTATTCGGAAAATTACAATTCAACTTAATCATTTCCATACATATATGCCCAGACAGACAGGTTTACTAGCTGTCCTTGAGGCCCTGCAGTGCAGTTCTGTCATTCTAGCTGTGTGGTGAAAGGCATCTGTGATTATTCTTATTTCTATTCTCACTTGTCCTTGAGGAAATTGCCTTGAGGAACAAACGCCTAGCCGCCTAGCCCTCGTCTAACTTGTCAAGATCCAGGGAGGCATTGCCGACATTGTCTTTTGCTTCCTATCTGACTGGGAGGTTTTGAATTAGAAGCTAAGTCTTTTAAATGTATTACACAAATAAGTAAGCAACAAGATAAAGCTGCCAAGTGCTAAATAATTTCAAATATTCAAGAATGAGGCATTCAGAGTTTCAAGAATACCTTCATCTTGATTTTAAACATTATAAGATATGCTGTTTTTCACAATGGAATGATTCAATGGGAAAAATATTTATCAGGTTATAAGGAAATTACTTTGATCTGATCCTTCATTTTTAGGAAGACAGACTCCTTGTACCGGGGTGGGAAACCTTTTTGGGGACACACAAATGGAAAGCAAAACAAGAACAAAACAAAATAAAAAACTCTGAACCCTCAGTGACATTTCCTTTGACTGAGAAAGAGACTCCTCACATTCCACTCCCACACCAGAGCAGGGGTGGGGGTGAGGGGAGGAGCAAGGGAGCCAAGCTACTAGATTTTGTGTGCTCCAGCCCCAAGCCTGGGGGGGCAGGAGGGGGACACATCCAAGCAAGCCAGGAGCTGCATCTGAGGTTACCCACCCCTGCCTTACCCTTACTGTAAGTAGAAAATCAATATAAGAAGAAAACACTGATTGATGTCTTCATATGGTAATATACCTTCAGAGGTTTATTAGAGTCTTGAGGAGACCAGATTCAAAGTTTGTTTTTATAATGAGGAAGATTATTTAAGAAAAACCATTGAAATGAGGAAAACCCTTATTTCCCAGGGGTAGAAATTACTTCACCTGGATAAATCCTGATTAATAATCTCATTTTCATATAAATGACTATGTAAAGTGCATTGAAAATGCAGGAATTTTATAGTCATAATAAACTATGCTACATTGCAATACCCCTGCCTAGTTATAGTTTTTCTTTGCAGCCCAGCATTCCCTACACTTTTGCTGCAAGCACACACAGGTAATCTCTTTAGCAACATGGGAATATGTTCCCTAATGACTAATGGGCAGTAGATCTCTGGGCTTTGCAGGCCGCTGTAAAAATGGATGCAGAAGTAAAGAGAAGAAAAAAAAAAAAGACCTGTTAGAGGTTCACTTACGCTATGTCTACACTGGGAAGGTTTGGTGACAAACGTGCTGTCGACACAAAAGTTGAAAACCGATCAGACCGGTTTTTCTGCCTCCCATTGTCAACATTTCATGGCCACATTGCTAGCACCCTGATGACAGATAGAGCAAAGCAATGTGGGTAAGCATCCTACAGTTCAGTGTGTGGATAGGCAGAGCTGATCCCTGCGCTTCTTGCGATTCCCTTATATTTCTGTGAGCTCTCCATTCTGAGGAATGTCAAAGCAGCACAGCAGTCTTTCTAGCCCTCCCCCTTAAGCAGCAACTGTGTTCCTAGTAGGGCAGAACAGAAGCATTTCAATTATTTGCTCTTTGTTTGTTCCCCAAACTGAGCAGCTCACTCAGCTGTCAGATACTTCCTGGAGCTTTGGGGGGTGAGGAGGGGGAGAGAGAGCACATGCCTGCAGGACAGCAGAGATCACAAAACACAGAACACAGCTATAAGGGCAGGTATTGTGGAATATTTCTCTCTCCTGACACCTGAAAGCTTTCCAAGCACTCTATAGTCAGAGGACTGAGTTTAGCTCTTTTCCATGTGAGAAATTTTCATTTTATTCTGTGTTTCAAATTGAGCTGAAAATCAACATGACTTTTTTGGGTATTTCTCTGTTCACCCCCTTAAGTGATAATGTCAACACAGCCCAGATAATGGAGTGTGCTGCCTTATATTCCTTTTGTTACTTTTGCCACAGGACAACTTAGGGTAAGCAGAATTTTCAGAAGAGCTCAGCATTGGCTCAGCTCTGTTCCCATGAAAATCAGTGGCAAAAAATCAGGTGAATGCCGAGTGCTTTTAGTAATGCTCCCTGTGTGTCTAACACATCCATGTTATTTTATTTTTAACATTTTGATAATGAAATAGTGGATTTATTTAGAATTATTTGAATAGGTCCCAGTCCTGTAAATTGCTCTGTGCTGGCAGATCCCTGAGCCAGAGCAGTACATGGGGCTCCATGCAAACACAAGGCTCCCACCTGCCTCTAGCAGCTTGCAGCAGAAGGCCTTAAATTACAAGAATTTTCAAGTAGCTCAAGTTTGAGGTTATCCATTTTCCTTTAATCTAATAGCAAAATAAAGGGAATTCTCCTGCAGCCCTTATTCAGTCAAAATTCCTATTGAGAAAATAATTTTAATAAATAAAGTATTTCTAATTGCTGGGAAAGCAGGGAAGTTAAGTTCTTCATTACTTTTATTTTTTACAGATCCAGAATATTATGCTAATTAAGAGAAAAATAAGAGGTTTTTTTCCCCCAAATGCTGGTGGCACCAAACTTTATGAAGTTATTTATAGACGGATTAAACTCCGAGCAAAAACAAACAAAAAACTCCCCAAACTAAAATACCTCCCTAGGAAAACAAACCCAGGACTATTAAAGCATAATCTCAAATGTAAGTCACCTAATGTAGATAGTCTGCAGATTTGATTTGTTATAATTTTGCCTTTTTCCTGCTTTCAGTGTGAATTTCAGAAATCATGTATTTTGATCTCAACAAAAATGGAACTTCTTAAGTAGCTTCATATATTGTAAAGTAAATTTACAAATGTTTCTGTTCCTACCTTCTGTAGCTCTGATTCATAATGAAGGAAGAACATGCAGTTACAGAAGACAGAACTCTGAGGACGAAACATAAGTTAGAAGCAAAACAAAAACAAAACAAAACAAACAAAAATCCTCATGTCTAAACTACATTCCTTTTCCAAAAGGGGAATGTAAATGAGCCCGATTGAAAATGCAAATGAAGCACGGATTTACAAATCTAATACTTCATTTGCATAATCGCGTGCAAGCGCTATTTTGAAAAAAGGTTTTTCGAAAAGGAAACCACAGTCTAGATGAGGTTCTTCCGAAAAAACAAACAAACCCTTTTTCAAAAGAACCTGTACTCCTCATTTTTTCAGGAGTACGGGCTCTTTTGAAAAAGGTTTTTTTCCCCGAAAGAAAACTGATCATGTTGAATCAGAGCAGCAGGGGAAAAGTTTCCAGGCAGTGCTTTGCTATGCTGCTTTTTCCCTGGCCAGTGGGAGGGTGAGGGGGAAAGGCAACTTGCAGAGCCACTTCCTCCCTCCGCCAGGCAGAATCTATGGGTCGGATCCAGCCCTGGCTTGCCTGACTCTGGCCTATGTGGCTTAGGGCTCTTCCCCCCACAGCCCAGTGCTCCACCCCCACAGAAGGGGCTGAGGGGAACTGCAGGGCTGGAGCACCAGCATCAGCTCCCTGGTGCTGGGAAGCGGGGGGCGGGGGAGCCCTGACCCTCAGGGGCTGGATCCAAGCAAACTGGGGGCTGAATTCAGCTCCCCAGCCCTAAGTGAACAAAGATTGGGAGGGAGTGGGGCTATAAAAGAGCCAGACAGATTAGTAGTGTAAGATGGTGTGAAGTTAATGCCCTGTAATAGCACTAGATTCTCTGAAGGATGTCAGATCATGGTCCATCCCCAAGCCTGCTGAAAGGGGATTGGTAGGACAAAGGGGAAGGTGGCAGTTGTCTTGGGCCCCCGTGGCTCAAAGTGGCCCGGGGTTTCTGGTAGTGGTGGCAGCAGCAGGAGCCCTGGGCCTTTTAAATTGTGACTGGAGCCCTGCGCAGCATGCTCTGGATGATGCTGGGGGGTCGGGGGGAGATCTGGGCAGAACCAAGACCTCGCTGCCCCAGCGTTGCTCCTTTCACCTGAGGTCCTGCCCTTCTGGGAGTATGGAGCCACTCTCCCCCCACCTTGTCCAGGGGCCCAGCAAGCTGGCCTGTCCATCTCCCCCTGTGCACTATGCAATAATGCTGGGCTTTTGTAAAGGGAACATGTTCTGCATTTTCTTCAATGTGGGTGCTGTGGTTGCACTCTCTGGGGACTCATGAAATATTATGCTTTGCCCTCACTGAAGAATAGGGCATGGCCCCAAGAAAGAGCATCAGAATTCTATTATAGATGTTGCAGCGGGAAAATACCTAGCAGAACAGATTTTTCATTTGTGGAGCCATAGAAAACTTCATATATAGTCAGTTTACAGATGTGATTAGTTCTAATTTGCCCTTTTTCCAGCTTGTATAATTCTTTGGAAATATTAGACAGTCTGTGGACCCACGGGGCCCATGGACCACAGGATGAAGATCACGATAGTAGAACAACCAGTTATTCTCCCTTCCAGTGCTGGAGTGTAATCTACAGCACATTTTCTGATGATTTGTTCAGCCTAGTTTTAAGTGCCCAAGTGATGAAGCATCTACCACTTCTTTTGATTATATCACAGACTAATGGATATCACTATCAGGGAAATTTTCCTGAACTTTTTCTTATTACATTTGTTATTCCTCTGCAACTTCTGTTCCTTCTAGTTTCCTTTGTAACTCCTTTTCCTCCTTGGTATTTGTCCCCCCGCCCCCTTCAAATATTTGTCTGAATTCTATTCAAGTTGCTTAAGGCTTCTAGGTAGAAATTACTGTAATTGTCCAAGGGAGGTGTGAATCTCTGCAATTTATTGAACACACTTCTTCACTGCACTAAGATTTTACATACAAATGTAACAGCAGGAGCACTTATCATATCCCACCATTAAAAATAGCTCTTTAAACAAGATTTGTATCTGAATCAGCATCTCTGTCTGCTCTGAATATATTGGCAAAAATATCACAAAGATTAATCCCTTGCTTAATCATTATCCCTGTCACTCTTGCAATTCCTGGAATTCTTCTGTTCCATTGTTACTCAGACAGGCCCTTTTTTCTTCACACCCTGCTGCTTCTCATCTTTTGTTTATCAGCTACACTTGCAATATACTTTCATGGCCCTGTGTTGTGTATTAGTAACAGATAACAGAATATGCTTTATTTCTTTATCTAGTTTTCTCTTTCAGGTTTCTTAAATCTGTATTTGACTTTGTACTGTATAATCAGCATGTATATATCTCCTGACTTTTAAATTAGAGATTAGTAAATGCTGATGCAACCTCTTCTGCACTGAGGCTCTCTCTAGACTGCAGGCTTCTTTCGGAAGAAGCTTTTCCAGAAGAGATCTTCTGAAAAAACTTCTTCCGAAAGAGAGCATCCACACTGTCAAAGTGCATTGAAAAAGCGATCTGCTTTTTCAGACGATAGCGTCCATACTGAATGGACACTATCTCGCATTTAAGCTGTGATTACTGTGGATGGAGTGACCACCAGGGTACCTGTGCTTTTTCCCCTTCTTTCGAAAGAACTCCCTCTTCCCTATCCACACACGCCCTTTTCTGAAAGAGCTCTTTTGGGAAAAGGCTTCTTCCTCATAGAAAGAGGTTTACCAATGTCAGAAAAACCCCTCTGTTCTTTTGATTTTTTTTTTTTTGAAAGAACACGATTGCAGTGTAGATGTAAGTGAAGTTTTTTTGGAAAAATGGCCGTTTTTCTGAAAAAGCTCTGCAGTATAGACATACCCTGAGAGAGATGAGGGGGTGGGGGGGCAAGAATGAGTTTCCAGAAAGATAACACATTAATTATATGTCGCATAAATAACACAAAAGTCTCTACACCCCTTCCTCCAACTGAGATGGGATGAGGGATTTCCGGCCCTCATCACTCTTCCCTCCTTAATAAGTTTGGGTGCATCTACACTGCAGGACTTAACTCAAAATAAGCTACGCACATTGAGCTACGTAGCTTATTTTGAAATAGCTTATTTCAAGTTTTGGTGCTGTCTACACAGCACTTATTTTGAAATAGAGCACTCTTCCTCCGACTTCCCTTACTCCTTGTACAATGAGGGTTACAGGAGCCAGAGTAAGAAGTCCTCCAGCTTGACAGTATTTCGACATTATGTCGAAATAACTGCCAGCTGTGTAGACGTGGACTATATTATTTTGAAATAATGTTGCTGTGTAGACATAGCCTTAGTGTCCAAGCTATCAACCAGGAAATCCTTCTTCAGTCAGTTGAGGAGAATCTGCCTACCTTTTACTGAGCTAAAGTCAGGGCCAATGCCAACTAGCAAGCCAAGTATGTACCTAGGGTCTACTCTGAGCTTGTACAAACTGTGCAGAAGCTAGACAGAGCTGTCTTCATTGCTCCATTACCTACACAAGCTGGATGTAAGTTCTCAGGTAGGCTAGCCTATACACAGCATAAGCTGTGTTCACATACTCTGCAACTGAGATACCGGGTCAATCTTCACAGGCTTAAATTTTCCCCTCTCGTTATTTCTAGCAGCTATATACAGTTTAACTGCCATATAAAGTTTAAAGTAGATAAAAAATAATATATGATCTACCCAGAACCAGAAACCATAAGGCACCATTACATCTTTCTTCTGAAAGGGAAAATACCATTGTGGATTTTCAAACATGTAGTCATTTAGGAGTGGACATGCTGTAAGGGCTTTTTCCACACAGACATTCTTTTCTGCATGAATTCAACACAGGCATAGGTAGTATCATACTGATTAGTTTGGTGTTTCCATTATCATTCTTGAAAGTTGTATTTTAATACCACCGTGGCTTAAAATAATGCTTATTTTCACAAATGCCTTTAAAAATTACGTAGGGTATGTCTATACTACAGCGCTATTTTGAATTAACTTAATTCGAAATAAGCTAATTAGAAATAACACATCTATACACACAAACTGTTTCGAAATAGCATTTTGTTATTTCGAAATAGCATGTTCACACTGAATAGACCCTGAACCGAAGTTAAGGCTGGCCGGAACCAGTGCCAGCTGGGCATCACGTTAGGACTTAGTGTGTGGGGCTGCTGCCTGGGCTAACTGAGCTCCGTGCTTAAAGGGACCCTACCCCCATCCCGGACAGACAGTTCTCAGGGTTCCCCACTTGCTTGTCTACCTCAATGAGGGATAGCAAAGCAGTCCTGTCTTGGAGTGCCCTGAGTGCCCACACTCGGGACACCACAGCACTCGGCCACATGGAGCCAGAGCTGCCCCTGGGCACGCCGGCGCCTCTTGTGGGGTCATTGCTATCAGCCCAGCTGCACTTGCTGCAGGCTGCCATCCGGGGGCTCCATCAGGGTTCTGTCAGGATCCAGGAAGCCCTGAGGGAGAGCGTCCACCCTGAGGAGCCTGAGGAGCCTCCCCGGTCCTCCCCATCGGGGGCTCGTGCCCCATTCCTCCCTCACGTCCTTCCACTTACCCCTCCCTAACTCCCCTTCCTGATGTCAAATAAAAGACACGTATGTTCAAAAATACAAACTGGGTTTTTTGAACAAAACTGGGGGAGAGGGGATGAAGCTCTGGGGAGACTGGGAAAAGGAGGTGGGAGAGGGGAGGGAGAGCTCAGGGCTCAGGGTTGGGGGTCTCGCTGGACCAACCTGACTTTCATGCAAACCTGCTCCTGGGTTTGCATGTGGCCTTTGGTGGCCAGGCTGGCAGCTATCCTACCATAGATGGCAGTGTTCCTCCGTCTAGGGCTGAGATCATGGAAGTTGGGGGCATCCCCCCCAAACCTGAATAAGGTCCATGATCTCCACCCTGGACCAGGAAGGTGCCCACCTTCTCCAGCCCCTGTCAGGCTCCTGGAAGCTGGCAGACTGCTCCTGGGGAGCGGTGGAGGGCTAGCTGCCAGTGGCTTGCTGGCTCATGTTTTAGGACCACTGGATCAGGGGCCCCAGTGACTACTGCTGGCTCTGGGCTGGCAGGCTTGGAGCTGGCACAGGCACTGTGGCGAGGGTCTACTCCTTTAATGGCTCCAGGGCTGCGGGAGAGGAGAGTAAGTTTTCCTGCCACCAGGGCTCCCTGGGAAGGGCTGGAGGCTCCCTATTTCGAATTAAGTGTCTACACAGCACTTAATTCGAAATAGCTGTTTCGAATTTGGCATTACTCCTCGTAGAATGAGGTTTACCAAATTCGAATTAAGGGCTCCACTATTTTGAATTAAATTTGAAATAGCGGTTTGGCTGTGTAGACACTATTAAAGTTAATTCAAAATAACTGCTGTTATTTCTAATTAACTTTGTAGTGTAGACATACCCTTACAGGTCAGTCAGCAGTGCAATAAACTCTATTTCGGTTTCCCTCAGTGGAACTTTAATGAAGTCACAAAAGTCTAATAAAATTTCCACAGATTCTATAGAAAATGGATGACCTTGATAAATTATAATAGCAACATGTCATTCTATGTAATTACAACAACAAAATGTAAGTCTGCATCAGGTCAAAGAAGACTAATGACAGGTATGAATTTTTCAACATCTGTTGACAATGTGGAACTTTAATACCAGATAATCCCACTCTGATCTGAATCTCCCTTGTCTCTGGAAGGAATAATTTGAATTACTTCTTTATATTTATAGGTTATAAAGTAACTGTAACCACTCAGGAAAGGTTAATGACAACATCTTTGCAATGAGAAAAGGAGCAAAGAAGAATACAGATTATAGTAGGGAAGAGATTTATAATAATAATAAAAGTTATGCTATGAATGTTCATGGTACAGTCTTTCCTCTAATGCTGTGTTCACTGCTTTGGGGAGAAGAGTGCTATGTTGAAGGCAGGTTTCTGAAAATACATGAGATGCATTATCAAATCTTGTGTGTCCTGTCCTTGTAGGCACAGTTATAACCTACAGGAATTTCTAAGATAAGAAATATGTAGGATTAATGGAGGCATGCCAAAGCAGATGAAATCCAGGGTTATGACGACTGCCATGAGACCAAAAATGTCTATACTTCATTGATAAATATGTATGGTTTTACATGTACTAATACAATGCCTCTGAAGAGTGCAGCTGATTTAACAATTGTCACTGACATCGGGGAAATCCTTCAGAGGTGGCAACAGCATTTCACTGAAATTTTTTTGCCCACGCTGACCAACATCATAGATGGGGCACTACATGAAGTCAATGCTGCAAATCAGTGCCATGAAGAATTAGAGAAGGGTCCTGGGTCTGATGGCATTCCTGCATGAATATTTACATATAGAGGTGAGATCATGCTGAGGTAACTGCATCTCAATATATGGAGTAGAGAAGACCTATCTCAAGACTTCAAAGACACACAAAAGTTATCATATACAAAAGGGAAGATGGAAAATCCAACTGTGATAACTATTATGGTATCTTGTTACTCTCCGTTGCTGGAAAAGTTCTTACTAGAGAACTGTTTGTTTCTCAACATTGCTAATCACATGCTATTGGAGTCACAAAGTGGTTTTAAGCCAATGTGAGGAGCAGATCTGATATTTGTAGCTTATCAGATGCAAAAGTGAGACAGAGAACAGCAGCAGGAGTTTTACATGGTCTTTATTGACCCCATTAAAGCATCTGACACCATCAGTAGACCTATGCTTTGGCAATTATGTAAAGTTTGTCTAGAAAAGTTCACCAATGGTCTAATGCTATTTGATGATGGAATACTAGAAGAGTTTGCATAAATTCTGTCTGACCCATTTCCTACCATAGTACTGAGTGTGGCTGCCTAATTGGTCCACTCTTGTTTAATCTCTTATGCAATGGGGCTTCATCGTGCTACATGAGACCTGACTACCAGTATCTGGATATGTTTCTGATACTTATTGTCTGTAAAATTATTTAATCTGAACAGATTGCGATTTGTTCATAAACTGTCAGACGCTGATGACTGTATTCTACAGGCAAATACTCTAGAAGAGAGATAATTGATTGTGCCCACAGACAAATTTTCAGAGTCTGATTTTTGGCCCATCCCTTTCTGCAATCTGGAAAAGACAGAGGTCACATATCAACCTGCACCAGAGAAGCCCTACACGAAACCAAAAGTCACCCTCAGCAACTACAGCTGCATACTGTTACAGACTTCAGCTGTCTTCCAAGTATATTCTCAAATGACGTAACTGTATACAAGAAGCCAACAAGGTATAGCAGCAAAGCCAGTTCCCCATTTGGCAGACTATCAGGCAGAGATTGGCTGCAACATGGTATTAAGCTTCCAGGTAAGTTAAGTCTATTAAGCCGTTGAGCTGTTCAGTTTGTGGCATAGGTGGATCTGGCATCACATTAAGCTTCCAGATCAGTTCCATTTATGATATCTGCCTGCCATACTCTGCATCAAATGACAGGATAAAGTTACCAGCAATGGGGTTCTGGAATGTACACACTCCAAAGGGAGTGAAGCCACACTTGTTACATCATATTTATGATGGGTACGTTGAGAATGGACAAACACCAGAATGCCGAAGCAGTTGCTGTACAGCAAACTGAAAGTGGGCAACAGCATCTGAGGCATCCAGGAGAAACATGAAAGGATACATGACACGAAAGCATAACTTGAAAACAGAGCAGCTCTGGTGTTGACAGCTGGGAGTGGTCAGCCACAGATAGATCACATTCAGCAACTGGGTTACCCAGTCAAGATTAACTGCTGTATGAGTATGGATCTTGAGGCATGGAGGCTGAGTCCCAAACAGCAGCAGACTCATCAGGCAGAGATTGTAATTCTTCCTTGGCATTGAGCTACCTGTGCACTTCATAAGGAAAGGATTGCCACTTGCGCATTGGTTTTTTTAGTCACAACTATGCTCACAAGATGCAAAACCATTGTCAGTGTCATCTGCTGTCACATAGGACAACAAACAAAGAAACAATATGTGCCTCTTCTTGATTTGCTGTTTGGTTTCAGGGTGAGGGAATTTGCTTATTTGATTCTTATTTTTATAATTTTGCTTGTTTGATTTTATTTTTATAATTATATAATATATATATAATATTCTTAAAGCTTTATACAGGCACTTTTCCCCCATGGCACCATCACTGTAAATATAAACAACAAAATATATAAAAGTTGATCATTCCATCTCAAATATATAGTAAAGAACACGGACAGTTATTGGAGAAATGGAAATTTTTTCCTATGAACAGAGTATAAAGTGATTTATTGCACTATTAAGTTTACAGAGGAGATGAATAAGAAGGAACATGATGGTGGCGTACAAAATAATGAATGGCATAAAGAGAAATCAGTTACTCCTACCTATTTACATTCTCATAATACAAGAACTTAGAGGTATATTCAATGAACTTGAAAGGCAACAAATAAAAAATGATGAAAAGAAACATTTTAAAACACAGAACATAATTAACCTTGGAATTTATATTGTCACAGTTTAGTGGACTAGATTCTCATAGCACCCCAAGCAAAATTGCAAAGAGAGAGTTGGTGGTGGTGGGGAAGAAACTCTAAAGCATCGTTTTCCTTCTGTGGTTTAAACTGTACTCATTGCATAGACTGCTAACCAGATCATGGACTAGCCTTCTGCTCACACACTCACCCCTTCTCCTTCACCAATGGAGCACCCACTCTCTCCTGCAATACACTCTCTAGGTGCAGGGCTGGCAGAGTAGGTGGAAATACAACACGACATTAATATAGTGCTTTTCATCTGTACCTCAAAGTGCTTGTACAGAGAGGTTAGTAGCTCCTTTAATAATGAAGAAAATGAGGCACATAGGGGCCAAGTGACTCATCTAAAATTTCATACTGAGTCAGTTGAAGAGATAAAAATAGAACTCAGATCTTCTGACTCCCAGTCCAAAACTCAATAATTCCATCAAAAGTTTCTGGAATTGCAAGTAAATTGAATATGTTTCCATGAGTTCCCTGGGATGGTATTTTTAAGTCAACTTTTGCTCACTGAACAATTTTACAATACACACATCAAACAAGAATATCCATTGAAGAAATACTTTAATGCAAAAAAAAAAAAAAAGTAAGATTTTCCTTCTTTGTATGGGGAAATACATAAATCATTTGTTTTAGCGAGGCAGGGTTTCTGCCCTACTGCTTTGCTGTTTTATAAACTTGTTCCTTTCCTTATTGTTGTTCAGTCAAACGATTTGACATTTTGACAGTTGACATTATTTTCTATACAGGGTGGAAAAGAGTCAATTGACAAATTGAAATCTGTCTTTCAGTTTCTTTTAACTGTGCGCACACTTTTTAGGATGGCAAGGCCTGATTCCTCTTTCACTCTGGTTTTACTTTGGGGGAACTCCATTGACATTAGCCAAGTTACACCACACATATCCCATATCTGAGTGGATATTCAGTCCTTTAATATACTTGTCAGAGCAAGGCTCGTGAGTCATAGTTGTGATATCAGTTCCACGAATTATAGTAGTGAGAGGGTTGTCTGGGAATTCTGAAATTTTATATGCTGGCTTACAGGGTGATTGTCCATGTATTATAAGGCCACATACTACAATCCAGAGGCATGTTGTGAATGATTTCTGTTACCTAATTTCACTGGAGAGTAACCCAGGGTTACACTTATATTGATTTATTCAATGTCGCTATTGGCTCAAGCAAGAAGGTAATGGAACTCTCTCACACAGACACTCATGCACTTATGCACGCTACGAGTTGGCAGTGGGGGCAGAAGAAGCCAAGCATAGTGGGTCCAGTGTGTCTGTGTGCAGTCACTAATCCAGGCCAGCGAGCTGATTGTACGGCCTGTGGTCTGCGTGCTCTCTTCTCTTTATTGAGTTGGGTGGCCCCTGTCACGTACACCTAGATCTTTCTCTGTGTCCGTCACCGAGAGGCCCACCCAGGCCTCATTTTCCTCATGCATATTAATTCCTGCTTTTCATCTTCGCTGCACCTCCATTTCTTGCCTTTCTCATGTGCAAGCAAAGATTACATCAGACCCCACCTAGCCCCTGTAGTCTCACAGCTCCTCTCAACAAAGACACAGACATTACCCTATTCACACCACTTACATATACCCTGTTCACACACCACTTACACACACCCATGCACTCCCTTGTCACAGGATAGAATATAGAGCTTAAAGGTTGTACAAGCAATAGCTGGAAGTTACAAAGCTTGCAAGAAGTTGCAGAACTTGAAACATTACATGAAAGCTACATGGCTTACAGTAACAGAAAGAAGCTTCCGGAAGCTCATGATACCATCTACATGTTTTGTTAGTCTATAAAGTGCTACCAGACCATTTGTTGTTTTTTTCAGTAACAGAAAGTTACAAGCTCACAATGACTGAAACTTACATGACTTAGAACTGAGAATTACATGGCTTACAATAGCAGAGAGAGTGCGTCTACACTGCACCGTTATTTCGAAATAACTAGCATTATTTTGAAATAACAATGCGAGTGTCTACACAGCCATTCCGTTATTTTGAAATAATTTTGAAATAATGGATGGCTTATTCTGAAATCTGTAATCCTCATTCTACGAGAAATAATGCCTATTCCAAAATAGCTATTTCGAAATAAGGCACGTGTAGACGCTCCAATGCCGCTATTTCAAAATACCCCTCACCAGGGCCATTCTAAGTTATTCCTCCCCCGTGCCTCCTGAGGCTTTAAATCAAGATAGCATGTCTACATTAGGGAAGCCTGCCTCAGACTAATTTTGAGGTTTCCCTGCAATGTAGACGTGCTATTTCAAAATAAGCTATTTCGAAATAACTAGCTTATTTTGAAATAGCCATGCAGTGTAGACGTACCCTAGAGTTACATGTCAAGTTACATGACTTATAATAACTGAAAGTTACATGTCTTACATTCACATTATATTGGATTGGGCAGAGGTTTTACACAACAATTTCTTACACAGTATCTTTTATTGTAAATGGTTTAGTTTTGGGGCACCTTATCTTAATATACATCTTGTTAATATTGATGGAATATTGACAGAGTGCTTAATGGTATAATTCCCACAAATTTTATTCAGTTGCTCTCAACTTCTTTACCATACTTCAAGATATATTGTTGTGCAAAGATACAGTAATTTCTTAGAAAGCATTATGAATGTCCAATACAGTCATACTGGAAGTCATTCATAGACAATAATACTGTACTTGTTCTTCATCCCTCATTCTTTTCATTCATAGACAGGTATAATATTATAGCAGCTTCCAAGTATCCAAGGAAGATTTTGCACTTTTGGGATGAGTTAATGCCTGAAGTGGATAAATAAAAATCAATGGACGCAGATCTAGCATATTTTCTCTACTCCATTTGATTCATCCTTGTTGCTGATTGTCACAATTAATTATTAATTTTAGATAAAATAAGTTTTTCCCAGTTGTAGAGGAGTACAGCTTGAGAATGTGAGCTGAGGGTACTCCAGAACCTCAAAATCAAAAAGAGAAATAAATAAAACCCGACATTTGATATTTTAAAAACAGCTTGAGGATTTTTAGCAAACTGTATATGTATCCTTGGGGCTTGACTCATGATTCTGAAACATTTGGAGTTGGCATTATTGATTTATTGATATTTTGTTCTTCACTTACAGTGGTACAGTGGCTTTTTACAACTCTTGGTACAGAGATGTAAAGATATAGCCATGGTCTACACATTGCTTAATCACCTCTTCAGATACTTCTTGACCTTCTTTTCATACCTCCCATGCCTTGACAACCAATCACCAATCCTAACCAAGCACCTCACATTGGACTCTTGGGGCTATCAAAGAGCCATGCCTGTAAGGACTGATCTACACTTGCACTGTAAGTCCATCAAGACTGAGCTACTTCAGTTATGTAGTTACGTAGGTTACTTGGGTAGATTTACATTGGTGTCTACACCATGCTATGTTGATAGGAGATGGTTTCTCCCTGACAGTTGTTCCTCCTCTTGAGGAGGCAGAGTATGGATGTTAAGAGGAGAGTGCTCTGCCATTGACTTATCCTGCCTTCCACTTCCACTAGACTTGGTAAATCAATATTGTGACATCAATTGCAGCAGTGCTGATTTAAAAGGTTTCAGCCACTGTCTCTTGATTTGAAATAATGACATAAGAAATATAACCTGATTAGCTTATCAGGAATGAAGTACCTGTTAGAGTGATGTGTATTGTATGTTTTGAACAAAGAGAAGCGTTAGACATTTGATTTAAAGGGCAAGAGTAAAGAAATTCAACCAGGGCTTCTTCATCTTTAGCTTGGTCATTATGTTGAGGTATTGGTAAAGTTTAAATCAATATACAATCCTTACTTACATTAGCCATAGGCATAGCAATGTAATTTTATGGAACAGAAATCTTACTTTAGGATAATTTTTTATTTTTTAATTTCCTTTGTTCCATAATGGTAGTTTAAAGAAAAAAATCGTAATGTAAATGTCTGAATACTCCTAGAAGCAGCACATCATTGGCTTTACAGTCTCCTATTTTGTCAAAATGTATTATTGAAGATCTACTAACTAGTGAGCGTATATATATTAATTTAAAAATGTAACATTTAGATTATTAATGTGTTAGAGCAAAAGAGTTGTTATCAATTACATTGATGGCAGTTTAAAAGTGTAAAATACTATTAACTCTGATTTCTATAGGAGAAATCATTTCATGTGCATTGTAAGTATTTTCATATTCACGTTTATAAGAAATTATTGTATAAATTTACCAGATGCTTTACAATCTCACTGACTCTATTTCCTTTTCTTTCTTTAGAAAATATTCAGAAGCATATACTACAATGGGCCCAAATACATCATTTGTTAATACAAATGAGGCCTGATTCAAAGTTCACTGCAATCAATGTGAGTCTTTCAATAGACTTCACTGGACTTTGGATTAGGATCCCTAGTATAATTAAAATTGGTTTCCACTGAGTCTTCTGTGGATCATTAGACGCTATATTATTAAAATAGTCATTGCACTCTTTGCTGCCCTAATCTTTCCAAAGTAGTTGTATTAAGCAATAATTTTCTAAATAAATTTTACAAACAGATTTCTCACTGAGAAACAATTTCTAAAATTTGATTTGAACTTTGTTACCTTTCCTGAGAACTAGTCATATTATATTATGGGAGCCAGAAGCCTGTCATATTGCAAAGTCAAGGAATGCCTTTTTTTTAATCCAAAAAGCCATACATTTGATGTATATTCTGTTCTCCACTTTGAATAGCTTTGCTGGAGTACTTACGATTATGTGATCTCATCTCAGAATTAGACATGAGTGGTTTTCAGGCCCTGTATTAATTGTCTTCCACCTACCCTGACTGTTTCCTTTTGACATAAACACATTTCTATGGCTAGGTTAAACCAATAAAAAAAATCTTTTTCAAGTAAAATCGATGCGAAACTTGTTTATATAAATGTTAAATTTTACAAAAAAGAAAAAGAAAAACTGTGATTGGGCTAGGTCAGCACTTCAAAATTCTTCCAAGCAAGCCTACGCAACGTAGGAAGTGGGTTTGGTGTTTGACACATGACATGACATTCCTCTTTTAGCAGTGAACCAATGTCCTAGTGGGGCAGTAAGTGACCATATGCAGCTGGGGTTGTAACCTTCCTGTCTACTTTATTTATGATACCATGACAATTCCTCAAAGAGGAGAGGGTGTTCCCTTCAATCTCCAAGCACCACTCCCTTCAGTTACATACATTCATACAAATGAGAATTGTTCACTTTGTAATGTGTATGACTGTGTAATTTCTTTGAATATATTCTCCTTCCACTTTAGTTGAGACTGCATTTCTCATATGGGTGGATAACATAATAAAGGTATTTAATGAAGCCATCCATGAGAAAGGAAGCTTTCACACCAGGAACATGGTGTTCCTGGCCCAAGGTATAGTCCACATCAGGCCTGGGCAAAATACGGCCCACAGGCTGCATCTGGCCTACCAAGACATTGGATCTGGCCCTGCGGGGAGCCCCAAAAAGGCAGCCCACTTGCCTCGCCCCACCTGCACGCCACTCAGAAACACAGCTGCAGGGTAGTTTTTCTTTAAAAACCGTGAGTCCAGAGGGGAGGAGGGAAAGCTTCAGGAGCTGCTCCCACCCCCAGCACAATACCATTGGCTAGTTTCTGGCCAGAAACCGGACAATGGGAGCTGCCCGTTTCAATAACAGGCAGCCATGAAGCACAAGAGGCTCCTACCTGTGGGGCAGACAGCAGTGTTCCCTCTGAGCTGCGTGACATCACAGCTTCACAGGTGATTAATCTGCCCTCCCAGTCAGAGGCTCGGGGCTCCGTGCACAGAGCTGACTGGGCGGGGCCGATTAATCACCTGTGAAGCTATGCTGCCACACAGCTTAGAAGGAACACTGGTAGGCAGGGATACTGATTCAGAAATGGCTGCTGGCTGGTAGATCTCTTTCTCCAACCCTATGCTCCTCACTCCTGCCCCCTACTCCACATATCCAAATCCTCTGCCCCCCTCCTGTACCCATATCCCCTCCCAGATCCAGCACCCCAATTCCCTGCCCCAGATCATAGTCCTCTCCTGCCCTAGCTCACAACCCAAATCCCTGCACCCTCTCCTGTACCCCAATTCTCTGTCCTAGGTCACAATCCAACCCCCTGTACCCCCAGGCCAGTGCCCCAGGTCACAACTGTCTCCTTCACCCAAACTCCCTCCCTTACCCCAAGCTCCCTTCTGCACCCAACTTCCATCTCAGACCTTTCACCTCCTCCATTAATATCATGGAGAAGTGCGGCCCTGACCACTTTGCGAATTCTTGGAGTGGCCCCCGTCAAAAATTATTACCCACCCCGGTCTATATTTAATGTATCAAGTTGGTTGAATGCTTTGTAGCCTTTGAATAGAAAGCACTATGTAAATATCTGTCTATGTCATTTCTACCTCAGGCAAAACCCATTTCCTTTCATTTTAAACTTGCAGAATTCATAGTTCCTTCAATGCCTCCCTTTGTGTGATTCTACTTTAGAGAGTTCTAGAAGTTTTAAATATTCTAGATATTGAAGACAAAACAGGCTCATTTTGTTAACATGCCAATAAGCTGATTATGATGCCCCTTGCTTGTACAAAGCATCAAAGCACTCTTTTGGATGCCCTACCACTGAAAAATCTTAGGAGGGCAATTTATTTGTCAAGCTGAAGCCTTCCCAGTGGAGCTTGATTTGGCAGCTTAGCCAGGACTGGCATCAGCTCTGCAGCTGTAGCACACATGTTGCAGTTTATCCTACACCAAGTGAACTGGACACCTGTCAAATTGTATTGTGCTGGCCTCTCAGCCTTCAATAAATGCTGGCCCTGCCAGTAGCATATTGGGACATTTTTATATACTTTATTGGAACTGCAAAGTGGTTAATGACTCCAGGGTACCAAAAATAGGAAGCTATTTGTGAACTGGCAGATAGCCAAGTCCCACTGTCTCCATCTGCTCAGTGATTCTAAGCGCAGCTCGTGTTACTGTATCTTCCCAAATAGATGCCCTATGAAACAAATAACTTATTTTAATATTTAAAAAATGAATAGGTATCTAAATAACATCTGAATAAAGGGTCATTTACCTGCATTTGCAAAGATATGACTACTTCCAATTTTCCAAAACAGTTTTTTTTAAATAACAAAATCTGTGTGTGGCAGCAAACAAAACTAAGTGCTTCTGTGAGGTTTAGGACCCAAAAGTAGTTTAGAAGTCTTTGCTTCTAAAGAAAGGAGTGTCCAGTGGTTAGGGCATCCACCTCAGTTTGGAAAATCTGGATTTAAATACCACAGATTTCATTTGGGAGCTAAGGAAAGTTTCTTTGTGCCTCTGTTCTTGTGCTGTAAAATGGGAATAACAGAGTTTCCCTGCCTCATAGAAGTATTATGAGCAGAAATACATTGGAGACAGTGTGGTGTTCAGCTACTATGGTAATGGGGGCCAATAAGTACCTTAGACAGGTCTTTATTTACATATCAAAATGTTGTAATTACATATACCGACTAACTGTTTTCCTTGTTCTGCGTATCACAGTTCTTTTTTATTGTCATCCTATTCAGTACTTCTGTATTATTCTTTCATCTCTCTTCATTTGCATGTATGTGTTTCATGTTACACACACAAAAAACAAACACATGAAAATGGCTAAACCGAATTAAACCAAACTGAATATGAAAAAGAGTAACCATCTGAAGAAAAAAATATTTCTTGACTACAATCAGCCCCAAACCAATTTTACAGATGATTTATAAAAACCTGAAATTATGGACAGACTTCGCTCTAGTGCTACTAATGGGAGCTGCTATAATTATAGAGTTCAATACAAATGATTGCTTATCAGAAAATTAATCTCTTTATTAGGTGACTTTTCTCTATTCTTGCCTGTAATTTTGGTATTCAGAACCTTAAAATAACATTGAGGATTTAACTGCTGATTAGCCAAATCCCAGAAGCACTGGATTTCTGAGGATATATCTACAGTATGAAGACTATACAGACATGGCTGTATCCACAAAGCTATGTCAATCTCTCCTCAGTATAGATGCAGCCTACACCAACTGGAGTTTTTTGGTTGATGTAGAAATACCAGAATTATGAATCATTCAACATAGCTGCATCTTTTGTGGGCATATGTCAATCTGGACTGTAGTTTTTCATAACCCCGACTGACATCACTGTGGTTATTATAACTTTCCAATGTAGACCACGGCTGAGTTACAATCTTATTTTTAAACATTAACTTCACCCTATTCCCTTATTATATCCACATGAGTTTGCAATCTGGGTGTGGTCTCAGTGAGAGTGGATTCTTCATGAAATAAAAAGAGGAAACATAACTGCTTGTGATGGGGTGTGATTTACAGTGTTCTCTGTAAGATGAATGCTTGGGCCAGGAGTGATTCAAATGCTGCCCAGCTGATTAGTGGAGGACCCATAGCCACCCATAATCAACAGCATATATTTATATTGGTGGTGCATATCTGCATATGTCTTGGTGCACATAACATTTATTCTGCACATGAATGGAAAAAAAATAGAGGGAACACTGGTAGTGTACACAGCCCATGCTGAGCAACAAGGTGTTAAGGAACTACTCTGGGCTCAGCCAGCCCCACCCCACCACACCTGTAGTAAATGCATCAACTGAAGGAGAAGCAAAAAGACAGGGCAGCAGCTCATTGGGGCAGAGCAGACATGTTACAGGCAGCTCCAGGAAAGACAAGCTAAGGGAAGGTGGAATCTCTTCCTAAACAACTGCCTAAACTAAGGCCCTTCCCTGCTGCAGGGGCGATCTGAGAAGGAAACATTCCCCTCTCATACCAACTCTGCATTTGAGTGATCTTTATTTTTGTTTGGAGTACTCCAGTATGGGAAAACCCTTACCTTGCAGCTAGCCTGCTGGGCCATATCCCAGGAAAAGGTAGCTGTTGCCTGAATGGGATGAGCGACTTTGCACCACGCCGCTATCAGGGTGTGCCTTGTGGTGAACAGAAAACTTTGACCCTGGCTTATTCCAGACGGAGACCTGGGGACAATTGCAGGGAGCTATTAGGAAGTGGCCCAGGGAGGGAGGGCTACCGTAAACATCTCCAGCTGTCAGACCACTAGTAGCCCTCAAAGGGCCCAGGGTCAGAGTGGGAGGGCCTGGACTCTCTTAGCATAACCTCTCTGCATGTCACAGGCCTAAACAGGGACCGCTAGGTTGCTCCTTCCACAAACCAACCCTGAGCCACGGTCATCACATTGCAGTAAAAGTAACTTCGTTTACCATTCCTGGAAACCCAAGACCCATCACCCATCAGTTTGCACATCATAATGGCAATTGGCTCTGATCTCTGACACTGAACAAAGGGAATGGCATGGAATCAACAGGATCAAGGAGACAAACAATAAAATGTGGAGAAACGGAAGTGGAGCCCAGGACCCCAAGAGAGATAATAGTCATGCATAACAATTGACATTAAGCAGATGTGTCCAGGAGGAAATGTTCAGCTGACTCAGATGTGAACGTGTATAAACAACATCTCTTTAGACCATGTTTAATAGTGCTACACAGTCACTTTAAATTCTGTGGTAGTAATGTTCTACCTGTCAACTCTGGAATGCGATTCGCAGTGTTTAGGTCCATTGCGGTCTGCCAATGGGGAGGGTAAAGGGGGCAACTGCCCCAGGGTCCAGCAATTCAAAAGGGCCCAGGATTCCTGGCTGCTACCATCGCTACTGTGGCAGTAGTGGCGGTCGGAACCCCAAACCCCTTAAATCGCTGCTGGAGTGCTGTCTGGCATACTCCAGGTGACGCTAAGGGCTGGGAAGAAGAGACAGAGCATGGCATGCTCTAGGTGGCGCTGAAGGCTGGCTACCCCAGTGCTGCTCCTTGTGCTTGGCAATGCACTCTCTATTGTGAGTGAGCAGATGAGGAAGGAGTGAGAAGGGCAGGCAGGAGACCCCTTAGCTTCACCCAATTTGCCAGTCAGAATACCTGTCTGGATGCACAGCAAGGAACAATGTGGGAGCTGGGGTGCAAGAGTGATTCTGAGTCACAGTTCATACACTGTTCTACTTGCATCTACATGCCATCCCTACCATGACAGAACTGATTGCAGAGTTACAATCTAACCCTGACAGAAGCGGCACATGGTGTGCACTTGACAAATAGAGCCAACGTGTACCCGCATGGAACGCTCAAAAATCACATCAAAGCTGATGCTAACTTATGCTCCTTTCACCAACAGAGGGCACTACAATGCAGTGCATATCAACTGCAGAAAGGGTGGTCTTCCTAAAAGAAGACATGATCCCCTGCCTCCTTCCACTGACCTCCAAAAGCAGAAAAGAGAACATGCTAAAGTTGCCTCATTTACTACTGCACAACCATGACAGGGTGTAAGAATCTAGACTTAGCCAGTAGCCTGATGTGCCTAAATTGGTGGCACACCTAAAACTGGTTGCACACCAGTACTATATCAGAATGTTTTTATCAGGAGGCACTTGGGCATGCGTATATATACAATCAAGCATACATTAAGTACTGGTAGGCACCTACTTTGGCAAGTATACCTTGCTGATATATTTGCCCAGATAATGTAAGTGATTATGATTTATTGTAAAACACTCAGCTTGAAAAGCTTCATTCCCCATTGCACAAGGAGAATGCTTTCTATTTTAAAGGTTGGAAAGGTTTCCCTTGTTTATGGCTTTTAAACGGTCTTTTAATGAAAATTTAATGTAATTAAAGACAACAGCATTGTAAATCATATTGTAATGAACATAGCTATACACAACTTGGGCCAAATCCAGCTTGCCTTACTCAGAACTTTTCTGTGAGGGCTTCTTCTGTGAAGATGACAAGATTTGGCCACCATTTGCGAGTCTGAGCCAATAAGAGTAAGCACTTAAGATAAAAAATACCTTACTTTTCAAGTCCCAACTGAAGATGATATCTTGTGGTCAAAATAAATTTGGAAAAGCAGCCATATCTCCCTGCATAGATCTGCCAGTTCTCAGTATTTTTCATTTTGTGTATTTCCAGAGAGAGAGAGAGAGAGAGGAGAGAGAGAGAGAGAGAGGCTGACAGAGCATGCAGGCAAAGAATTAATGTAAAGTGTGGCATCTTCTTCCAATGGACCCTCTCTGCAGTTTCAGAGCAGCTCTGTAACTGGCCACCGGCTTTGGTTTCCCTCTAGGGTTCCCAGTAAATCTATGTGAGCTTATTGTCTAGTCCATCAACAGTTTATAAACAAAGTATGAAAGACAAGTCTTTCACATCCATCCCATACCAGAAATCCTTAAAAAACAAACAAACAAAAACCAGCTTCATTCTTATTATTCTGGTGACTTCCACCAGACTTAGACTCTTTAACAGTCTTCATTTGTTCCTCTGCCAGGAAACTGGCCCAGCTCTTCATTCTGAGGCACAACCCCACTTTTCCCAGGAGGGACTTTCCTCACAGACTCTTTCTAGGAGCTGCTCATGGTTCCTGAGGCATCCAGCTCTCAAGCAAGAACTAAGCAATGGCTAAGCGCCCCTCCACTTCTCCCCTTGACTCTGGCTCAGAGCCAGCAGGAATCTTCCTTCTGCTTCTAATGTTGCTGCACTTGCCTTCTGCCTTCTCTATCCCTCTGGCTGGGGCTTTCTGGATTGGGAGCACCACACACCAGACACTTATCTGCTTTCTTGCCTTCAACCTTCTCCCAGGAACCATATTTTCATTGAGTCAACTCCTGCTCTTCCTGACTAAAACAGTCTGCTCTGACTTCCCAGTCATCCATCCTCACCAGGCCTCTTATAACCTTCAGGTACTGTCCAGTCCTCTTAATTAGCTCAAATAGGGCACATCTGTACTGGAACAGTAGCTCTGAGGCTTGTTTTATTAAATAGACCAGCTACACTGTTACAGTTCTTTTGGAGGAGCAAATGTTTCAGGGGTCCATGATAGGATTGATAGATAAATTGTAATTATTATCTTGGTGGCATTCACAGGCAATTTGTGATGATTGGGAAGAGTTAATATTTTAAAGTACATTCATTAAGACAGACACCTTTGAAAATCCCTAAGGGGAGTCAGTGGGGGCTGGGAACCTAACTCCCTTAGGCTCATTTGAAAATCCCAATCTCATATTTATAGCTGTATCTCTGCATGCTAAGCACAATTTGGCTTATCTTGCCCTCATCAGGAGTTCTTATAGCCTTTAGTAATGGTTAAGCTTTTAGGGTTCTATCAGCCATCAGTAGGATTCTATAACAATGACTATTAAAAACACAGATGGACTTTCATATGGAATTGTATCCTTTTTGTAAGAGTTTGAACCCTCCAATCTTATCTTCTAGCAGGGATGTAATTTATTATTTTGTTTCACATGACGATTGATTTATTTTTAAACAAGTTATCAAGTTCTATAGAACTTTTCTGCAAGGACTGGATAAGGCCCACAGCCACTCAAAAAATAAAGCATTAGTAAAACATTTGAAAAACTATACACAAATCAACATCCCACCCAAAAGTATCAGTGACCATCATGAAAGAGAACTCGCTCAGACCTCTGTAGAGAAGCAGTGTCCTAAGCACTGTCTGCCATCATGATCCCCTGAAATTTATAACAGGGCTTCACCCTCAGGACACAGTTGTGGACCCATAAGTACAGCAGAGCCAATAAGTGGAAGCAATGATCTAAAGCAACATAGCACAGTACATCTGCTACTACAAAACTAGCATGGGCACATGCTCTCATTACTGAATCCCCTGTGCCTAGGACCTACACAGTCTCCCAAAAAGCCAGTTTTCACAGATGGCCCACTGGTCAGACTGCATACTCAGGACTATGCAGCCTTGCTTCCTCACCATCCAGTCTACCAATAGTCCTCAATGTATACATATGCTAAAGGCTGCCACATATCTAAAAGCCCTCATGAAAAAGGTATAGGAAAGTTTCTGTTTGCTGCTTCCACAGTGTCCCCAATGGTATTCTGACAGAGACCCTCTCCTATCACTTCCCACTCATGTACTCTGCCTGCCTCTTATTCCCCAATCACTTCCACTGAAAACAGCCTCCATCTGCATCCCTCCCACATTAACACCCTCTGAGTTCTCTTCTCCTCCCTGCTGAGTTGCTGTCTCTTTTGAATAGTAGTGGCTGGCCTGACAGCTAATGAAAGGCTCTGATTGAGATCTTCTCCATATGCACCTACTGGTTTGCAGCTTCCAGAATCATGACTAGCTCACATATAAGGTGCTTTTTAAGTTGTTTTTTAAGTTCGCATATAGTTAAGTTGCCCTATGCATTCCTAAGAAACTCTGAAAATTGGTGATACAGTGGTCAGTCCCACTTTCCAACCTGTTTGCATGCACCCAATTTTTTGGCACTTATGCTCTGTATACAAGTACATATGAGCTTGCACACTGACTGTGATGGTGCATGCAAATTCAGTAAATAGGTAACTATACATTTGTATATTCATTTCCCCAATTTGCATATGCTATCAGAGCTAATGCACAATCAGTCATGAGTCCACTAGTCATGTACATATTTTGTATATAGATCTGTTCCTCTATCTTTTGAAATAGCATAGCTTATAGTATCTATTTTCTTAGTATGTGAATGATCTCCTGCATACAAGGGAATTGCATTAATAACCAAGTTATCATGCTGCTCTTCAAATATATTAAGGAAGGTAAAGACCTATCTCCTTGCACAGGCAGAGTTACTCCCTCTTCTACAATCACATTTTTTGCTCAATGCAGTTTTATTTTTCTCAGTCAACAGGGATTTCAGTGCCCTAAGAATCAGTCTAATATATCCCACACCTACAAGTTTATCTGGGTATTCTTCTTAATTTCCCCCTTCTTTCATTTAATTTAATTATTTCTAGTTATTGCCCTTGTGCTATCTGAAATAATTCTTCTCCCTTCTTGCTATTTACGTTCTTCAACTATTTGGAAATGGGTATTATATCTCCCTCTAAGCATCCCTTAATCAAGTAATCTTTTGATCTTTTCAGCATTCTTCACAAATCAATGCTTCTAAATTCCTTAATCATATCGGCTGCTTTTCACTGACCTCATGCTAATCTGCAAATCATTCTGGGAATGAGCACTTGGGAACAAACACAATATTCCAGGAATGGCCACAGGAAGGAAGGTATTACATTCTTCTTCTCTGGTGTGATGCAACTGTAACTTCAAATGTCATTGGCCATTTTTACAACCATGACAAGCTCATTTCTAATTTGTTGTCCAGTGTCTCCTGTCATCTTAAATCTCTCGATATTACTGCTTTCCATATTTCACATAGAATATGTATGTTATATTTTATTTTACCTCTATCACCTTGCATTTCCCCCTATGATGATCATTGCTTATTATTAATGCTTATTACTATTCTATTGCCTATTATTTGTATTACCATAGCATTGAGGACCCCTTTGTGCAAAGTGCTGAACAAGCACAGAATACAAAGGTGGTCTCAACCTTAAAATATTACAATCTAGGATATAAAAGAACAGATTGAGCACATCACTGCCTTAGCTGCTGCATTTTTTTTTTGTGTGTGTAGGCATCTTCATGGAAAAGAAGGGCTTTAAGGAGAGTTTTGAAGAAGAATAATGAGGTAGATTTGGAGATGTTTTGTTGCACCAAGTGGTAACTTCTTGGGAATATTTTCAGAAAACTATTTTGAACAGAGATTAAGATTCAAGACGGCATGATTTCTAACATGTCATCAATGCAAGCTCAATGCTAGTATTTAGTACATATGCATACATTTAATTGTTTCAACAACAATTACTTCAGAATATTTTAATACAAAGTAGAACAGGGTAATGATTTTGCAGGTTTAATTAGAAGGTGTTGAAAGGTGTGAAAGCCAGTGCAGCTGTGTTCACTGTGGAACACATCGATAAACTGAACAGTAATAAGTCACCAGGAACAGATGGTATTCACTTGAGTTTTGAAGAAAATTTCAGATATGAAATTTCAGAACTACTGACTGTGGTATATATAACCTATCACCAGAGCCATCCCGTCCATAGGATGGTTCAGGTAAATTATCCCAGCTCTGCACTTTTAGGGGGAAGGGCCCAGGATGGCCTGAGGCTTCCTGGCAGGGCCTGGTGCTGTCTGGTGTGGAGGGGCCCAGGATGGCCTGAGGCTTACTGGCAGGGCCTGGTGCTGTCAGGTGTGCCAGACCCTCCCTTGCATTCACCAGCATTTGCAGGAGCTGCAGGAAGTAGAGTGACCCAGCAGCTTGCTCTGTTCCACCATATCTTAGCCGGGTTGCACTGCTTTACCGCAGCAGTGAGAAGCAGAGCCCCTCTGGCTCCATTTTGCTTTTCTCCGCTGAGTGATGCATCTAGGAACTGGGCTTGGGCCAGGTCTCTCCACTTTCCACCTCTGTGGTGAGTGTGGGGGGCCCTGACCTCTGCTGCCTGCTCCAGACCTCCCCAGTAATCCTCCAGGTCATACTGCTCGGGGAAGGGGTGGGACAGAGGCAGGAAGAGACAAGGTGGGACTGGAGGTTGGGGTGGAGAGGGTTGCTGTCCCAGGCCCTGCTCTCCCCTAGGAACAGCACTGCCTAGCACTTAAATCAGCTTCTGCACCAGATAACTGGAGGAAGCTAATATGACACCAAATTTTAAAGAGCACTCCAGAGATAATCTTGGCAATTATAGGCCCATAAACCTAACTTCAGTACCAGGCAAATTGGTTGAAATTAAGTAAAGAACAATTTTTTCCAGAGACACAGATGTCCACAATTTGTTGGGAGAAGATTCCACATGGCTTTAGAAAGGGAAATCATGCCTTACTAATCTCAGGGAGTCAACACACATGTGGAAAAGGATGATTCAGTGGATATTGTGAACTTAGATCAAAGGCAGGCAAAATATGGCCCACAGGCCGGATTCAGTCCACCAAACCTTTGAGTCTAGCCCAGAATGATACTCTGGGCTGACAATGTCCTGTGATCCGGTGGGACTGTCAGGCAGGCTCCCTGCCTGCTGCGCCCCCTGACACCTCTCCTCCTCCCAGGCTCCAACTCCCTGCCCCAGGTCACAACCCAAACTCTCTGCACCTCTTCCTTTACCCCTGTCCCTGTTCACAGCTCCTTCCCAGACTTTGTACCTTTTACTACACCCTTCACACAGGTCAGAATCCTCTTCTGCACCCATACCCCCTCCTGAACCTTGCACACATTCCTACATCTCAGTCCTCTGCCCCAGGTCACAGTTCCCTCCTTCATCCAAACTCCCTCCCAGACCCTGCACCTCTTCCATTAAGCTAGAAGAATGTGGTCTTTGACCACTTACCAAATTCTTGGAGTGGTCCCCCGACCATAAAACAATTGCCTACCCTGATTTAGACATTCAAAAGTCTTTGATAAGGGGCATTACCAAAGGCTCTTAAGCAAAGTAAGCTGTCATGGTATAAGAGGGAAAGGTTCTCTCATGAATCAGTACCTGGTTAAAGGACACAAAGGGTAGGAATAAATGGTTAATTTTCCAAATGGAGCGAGGTAAATAATGATATGCCCCAGGTGCCTGTATGGGGACCAGTGCTGTTTATATTCATAAATGAACTGGAAAAAAGGGGTAAAAAGTGAGGTGGCAAAAATTGTAGATACAAAATTACTAAAGATAATTAAGTCCAAATTACAATGGGATCTCACAAAATTGGGTGAGTGGGTAACAAAAAGTGGATTAAATTCAATGCTGATAGATGCAAAGTAGTTCATATTGGAAGGCAATCCCAAATATACATACAAAATGATGGGATCTAAATTGGCTGTTACCATTCAAGAAAAATGTGAAGTAATTGTTGATAGTTCTCTGAAAATATCTGCCCAGTGGTAGGAGCAATCAAAATAAATAGGCTAAACAGAACATCAGTAATCACTGGGAAAGGGATAAATAGTAACACAATAAATATCATTGTCATTATATAAATCCATGGTATGTCCATGCCCTGAACACTGTATGCCCCCATTTCACAATAGATAGATAGATATCAGAACTGGAAAAAGTACAGAGAAGAGCAGCAAAAATTATTAGGAGTATGGAACAGCTTCTATATGAGGACAGATTAAAAAGACTGGGACGTTGCAGCTTAGAAAAGATATGACTAAGGGGAGATATGATATAGGCCGATAAAATCATGACAAGTGTAGTGACAGCCAAAAAGAAAGTGTTATCTACCTATTCACATAACACAGGAAACAGGAGTCACCCAATAAAATTAATAGGAAGCAGATTTAAAACAAACAAAAGGAAATATCTCTTCCCACAATGCACTGTCAAACTGTGCAGCAGGTTGCTAGAGGATGTTGTAAGGACAAAAGTATAACTGTGTTCAAAAAAGAATGGAAATTAATGGAAAATAGGTCCATCAATGGCTATTAGCCAGAATGGTCAGGAATGCAACCCTATGCTCTGGATGGCCCTAGCCTCTGGCTGCCAGAAGGTGAGAGTGAATGACAGGATGGATCTATGGGTGGTGGGTTGTATAGGTCTCCTCAAACAGCTAGGCCCATGCTCTGCTCTGCCCTACACATGCTTAGTCCTGCCCACTTGTGCGGCAGACCCCCTGTGTACTGGCCAAGCCTGGGAGGCTGGGGTCATGAACCACCTGCCTTCCTGGTGCCCCAAGGATATGGGCTGCACACTGCCAACTCTGCCAGTGCTCCAGGGTTGGGAAGGCTGTGACTGTGCATGGGCTGCCTTCCTGCTTCAGGGCTGAGACCATGCACCACCCACTCTCCTTGTGCTCCTCTGGGACTGGATGGGTCTATCTGGGGTGAGGACTAATCATCACATGGTACAGAGGCTTGGGGGCTCTGGGCTCTGGTGGGACTTCATGCAGAAGGGGTGGAGCTGCAGGCTAGCCTCCTGAAGCTGACAGTTCACATGTCATCCATGAACGCTCACTTGAAAATTGCCTTCAGGGCTGTTCCTCAGGGGCTCAGGGCCTGGGGCAACTCAGAGCAATTGTCCCCTGCCACAGGCCCCACCCTGCCTGTACACTAGCATTTTACAGCACTGTAACTTTCCACTCAGGTGTGTGAAACCCTCCCTCCCTCCTTTCCTCCCTGAGCGCAGCAAGTTACAGCTCTGTAAAGCACCAGGGTGAACCAGACTATAGCCACACTCCCAGTGCTGTTAGCTACTCCCCTCGTAGAGGTGGTTTAAATAGAGTTCTCCCAGTACTTGTGCCCAGGGCTGGCCCGAGCCATTTTGGTGCCCCGGGCCCCAGGCGCACGGTGCCGCCCCCCGGGACTCATGGCCCCGCCTCCGGGTGCACGGCGCATACGCAGGCCCACCCCTGGGTGCGTGGGCGGACGCACGGCGCATCCGTTGCCCAGTCGGCCCGGCCACCGCCGATAGTGTGCAGCCCGGGGCCGCCTGGGGTGGGCTGCACCTAGCCATGCAGGGCCCTGCAGCCACGGGGGAAAGGGCGCTGCTGTCCGGTGCTGCGGGGGTTAACACGGCCCCTGCCCCGAGCAGCTGCTGCAGCCTGCTGGGAGCCGGGCGCCCCCCGTAGGTTGGCGCCCTGCGCAGCTGCCTGGCTAGCCCACCCCTTAGTCTAGCCCTGCTTGTGCCATGGCCACACTTTCAGTTTAAAGTGCTGCTGCAACTGAGCTTTAAACTTTTAAGTGTAGACTGAGGGAGGGGGGGAACCTCTTTTGGGTCAGGGGCCACTGACTGACAGAAAAATCAATTGGGGGCCACACACAAGTGAGAAGCAAACTGAGAAGCCCCTGACTGAGAAGGAAAAAGACACTCCTCACATTCCCCTCACACACCAGAGCCTAGGGGGGCCCAGGCTAGTAGATTTTGTGAGCTTCAGCCCTCTTTGTGGGTGGCAGGGGGGCTGGAGCACCAGTGCAGGTTCCCCAATGCACGGGGGACCCCTGAGCCTTGGGGACCGGATCCAGGCAAGCCGGGTCCTACATCCAGCCCCTGGGCCTGAGGTTCCCCACCCCTGGTGCAGACAAACCATAACCTACAGCTAAGGTGACTCACTTCACCTAGGAGTGAGCACTAAACAGATAGGGTTGCCAGATGTCCGGTTTTCTACCGGACAGTCCAGTTTTTGGGCCCTCTGTCTGGTAAAAAAATCCATAAAATACTGGACATGTGCAACGTCTGGTATTTCCTGGTTTTCCGGCTGGGCGCCAGACGGAAGCCTGGCGGGGGTGTGGGGCGTGATTGGGAGGCAGGGCGCGATCAGCTCTGGGAGCCCTGGTTGCAAGTGAGAAGGAGGAGGGGCAGCCCGGTCCATGCTCCTGCGCGCTGGTCAAGTGCGTGGTGGAGCCACAGCCGGACTGTGTCACGCGGGATGGGCGCGCCCTGAGATCTTCACAGCCTGGGTCAGTCCTGCTCTCCGCCGGCTGATTCGCTCCCCTGCCCCCTCCTAGCCAGCCAGTTGGTTGATTCTCCCTGACTTCTCCTCCCAGTCTTCCCCGGCTAGTTCCCCGCCCCCCCCACCACTGCCACCAGCTCTGCCTCCTGCTGGCCGGTTCCTGCTCCGGATCTTCCCTGGCCAGCCCCCTGCAACCCCCCACCAGCCCTGCTTCCGGCGGCCAGCTCCGCCCCCGACGGCCTTTCCCCCCCCATATCCCGCAGCCAGCCCCGTTCTGCCCGCCCCCTCCCCACGACCAGCCCTGCTTCCCGTCGGCCCCCCATCTTCCCCGGCCAGCCCTGCTGACCCCCCCCCCCCCCGTTAGCTCTGTTTCCCAGCCCCCCTCCTCCTAGCCAGCACCGCTCCCCTCCCGGCCAGTCCCTCCCCCCCCGCCAAGAAGCATGTCCGGTATTTTTTTTATGACTACCTGGTAACCCTATAAACAGATGAAGGCTCAAGACACTTTTTCATAGCAGGAATGTCAATTCTTGGTGCATAAGGGATACCCTTGCTTAGATACCCTTTCATTTGAAGAAGTACACGCAGAAGCCCACGAAAGTTCATGATACCATCGACAGGTTTTGTTAATCTTTAAGGTGCTGCAAGACTATTTGTTGTTTTTTAAGTTTTTCCAGTTACAGACTAACTTGGCTACCCCTCTGAAACCTTGCTGGATGGCTACTGCTACATTTAGGATGGTATAGAACTAGCGTTTTTATGAGTACTTTTTTACATTTGAAACGTGTAGATGGGGCTGGTTCACTTCCAGAAAAGATGTAGTCTGAAGGTTGTCACCTTCCCATTGAATTCTTACAATTTTGAGTAGAGCATCTTTTCACTGACAGGAGGAAGAGCTGCATTCTTTTTGCATGTCCAGGAGAGGTCACTGTGATCAAGTGAAACTGTTTATCTTTCAGTCCTTTTCTTAACTTCCTGGCTTGTAAATAGAATCAATTTAAAAATCTGCATAGTTGTTAATTCTTGTCCTAAAGATTCACACCGTTGTAATAATATTTTGTATTCTGTGAGATGGTGAAGTAGCTTTCTTAAAGATTCCTTTAATTTTGGAATTGGTCATTCAGGCTTTCTTGTCTTTTAATCAATTTGCTTTCTAAGGGGAATTTATCTATTCAAGCTTCAGACATAGGAATTTTATCCCTAGAATTTTAATTCTATACTTAATCAGCTTCCAAAATTCCTTCATTTGTAAATTTAACATTGTACCCTAAATAATCAGGAATACTTATTTGATATCTTGTAGCTAAATAATTTCAATTCTAAGGAGACAGAAGCAAATAAATTAGCTACAAGCAACCCATAGTACTTCTTAATATCAAACATAACTTCATTCTCAGTCATATTTTCATCACAGAGAAGGCTAGTATTAAGAATTTTGAGGTCACAGTCTTACAGTAAATGACAGTTGTCTTGAATTTTGGTTCTGTACGTGAGGATAAACACATCAAATGGAAGAATTCATTATGCAGGGGATCTCTAATATAGTGATTACTTATGCTATCTGTTGGCAGATGTTTCTACTAGATTTCAAGTTGCAAGGCCTGCAATCTGTATGATTTGATTTAGAATTAAGATCTGGCTTGTCTTAAATGTTGTTTGCTTCTTCTTAACAGTTATAGGTTCCTGTGATATAGCTTGATTTTTATCTGCTCATCCAGTTTGCTGGCATGTCACAATCTTCTTTTTACACATATGAGAACTTATTTGTATATTGTGTGCAACTAGTATTTTGTCCTGTTACTTATGCACATTCCATACCAAACTGATTTATAATTATTTCCCCCCATTCTTCTTAAAAGGAAAAAAATACTCTAAAAAATTAAAACTTCAAATTTATAATGTGAGAAGAAAAAAGGAAGGGGTGCATGGCTGAGTGATTTTCTTTGTCTGATGTCCTCTGTGGGAGCAGATGGTGTATCTTTCTTTGAAACAATTAGGTAGAGTTGTAAAACAGACCAGATAATAGATAAGCAGAAGGTCTCATGTTGATGTGAGACATAGTTTTGTAGGAACAGGAGACAGCCAATTATCCTACTGCCCAAAGTTCATCTGTAGGTTAGTTTAGCCTGTATGGAAGTTTGAGGCCTGTGGTTTGGTTTTTTGCATTGAATATAAACTCAATATTTCATATTAACATCTATTATTATAAATTGCATATTCATGAGTTATTGGTAATCAAGACACAAGATTATGAGAACCTGGATGAGATCTGTAGATGTGTGGATGGAGACAAAAAAACTATATCTTGGAGATGCTATGCATAAAGAATAGGTAAGATTTAGATATAACATAGATGTAGACAACTCAGAGAGGTCTGACTCGAAGATGAGACCCAGGCTTGAGGGACAGGCAGGATCACAATGTTTCTCAGTGAATAACTATTTTTCTATAGGTCAAGAAAGGAGGTAGTAGAGTGGGCTTGAAGGAGAAGATTAAAAGGTTAAGCATATTGAGTTTGAGCTGATGGCTCAACTTCTCCAATGAGATGTCAAACAAATAAGCCAAGATTTTAGTTTGGATGAGGGGGACAGCAGAGAGGTAAATTGGAGAGTCATCGGATTAGAAATGGTAGTTGAATTGGTGTTTGCAGCTGAGATTGCCAGTGATAAGCATGGATGACAGGGTTGAAGGTGGTCAACAAGGATGAGAACAGAGTACAGGGTTTGAACTTTAGCTAGGAAGAGGTCAGTACAGATTCTGGTGAGTGCAATTTCAAATGATTCTATGAAGTGGAAGTTAGATTATAGAAGGTGTAGGACAGTGGTCACCAGCCAGTAGATCAGGATCTATTGGTAGATCATGGAGCATCTGACATGTGATTCTGACTGGTTTGGCCAAGATGCTTGGGTGCCCCCTCTCCCACACTGTACCCTATCTTTACAGAGTGGAGGGGGGAGGCACAACAGGACTTGGGATGAAGGGAGTTTGTTGGCTGCTCCTTTGGGAGTTGTGCAGGGCCAGAACAGAAGTGAGCCTACCTTAGTTCCACTGCACCACCACCCAGGAGCCACCTGAGATAAGTGGTATCCACCTGGAGCCTGCATCCAGAACTCCCTTCTACACTCCAAAACTCAACCCTATCCCTGAGCCTCCTTGCTTCCAAAGTCCCTCCCAGATCCTGAACCCTGAGCCCTCTCCTGAACCCCAACTCCCTGCCCCAGGCTCAGCTCAGAGTGCCTCCCACACTCCAAATCCCTTAGCCCAAGACCAGAACCTGCACCCCAACCCTCTGCCCCAGCCTGGTGAAAGCAAATGAGGAGCGAGGAAGAAGGGAGGCCAGAGTGAGCAGGGTTGAGGCTTCGGAGAAGGGGCACAAAGGAGGTGGGGCAAAGGTATTTGGGTTTGAGGTAGGTCCTGGATTGCACTTAAATTCAACAAGTGATCTTGTGCTTAAAAAGGTTGGAGACCACTGATGATGGAGGAGGATGACAGTGTAGGAGAGGAATTTCAGACAGTAGTTGCAAATAGTACGTTCAGGGGTGGCCCGTGACTATAGGTCGACTCGGCCGTCACCTAGGGTGCCGCCTTCAACGGGGCACCCGGGGCGCCTGATGATGACGTCACAGGCCGCCCGGGCCGCCCGATGATGACGTCACTCCATTGACAGCCGTGCAGGCGGGGGCGCCGATTGCGCGTTCCACCTGGGGTGCCAGCTGCCGCAGCCTGCCTCGGGCCGCTCTTGAATACGTTCAAAGAACTTGCAGACTATAGGGAAAAAAGGAGAGATAGGGTGATAGTTGGAGAGACAAGTAGGGATCATTGGGTGAGGGGTTTTTGTTTTTAAGATGGGAGATATGAAAGCATGCTTATTCTGTAAAGGGAAAGAACACAACGAGAAGTTAAGGAGAACAGCAAATGAATAGTTGAGAGTGAGACATCAGGAGATGGACTGGTGTTACTGGGCAAGTGGAGGAGTTAGAGGAGAGAGAGAGGGAGAGTTGTAGGAGGGGAAGGAGGAAGGGAAGCCAAGTTAATGGCAGAGGAAGACCACAGCATATTGTGTCATTTCTGTCTTAGAATAAATCAGTGAGATTCATGCGGAGAGAGAATTGGAGTCGGAAGAGGGAAGGGTTTGAGGAGCGACTCAAATAGGACCCTAGGATTGAGGGCATGGGGTTAATTATTAATTATGGTGTAAGTGGAGGAGGAGAGAACACATTTATAGTGAAGGAAGTTGGTCTGGTCTGGGATGAGACTTTTCTTATATTTTGTTATATTTTGCCCATATTTCTAAGCTCTCCAGCTTTCTTTGTTGCTCAGTAGTCTGTCCTCAGATATGTAGATAAATACTGCAAAAATTGTATTATGAAAGTAACATAGTACAATAAACATGATTAAAGTGTAAAATAAATCAGAACAACTGCTGCAACAATACAATGGATCAGTTGCAATGGGAACAGCACATTTCTTGAATATGAATAGTTTTGTGGTGAAATGATTATAAAATGTCAGAATGTAAGTTATGACTGCTTTCCAGCTGTGGTAAAATATATCCCTCTGTTTAAAAAAAAGTTTTATTGATCTTTGTACAAAATATGGTTCTGTTCTTCCAAACAATTACATATGTACTTAACTTGATGTACTCGAGTGACCCCAGTTCCATTGGACCATTCACATGCTTAAAGTTAAGCTCATGCCTATGTTTCTGAAGGATCAGAGTCTTCATTCTTACCATAACAAGCCTATGTATACTAAAAGTAAATCAGTGTTTCATTAATCTTTGCTGAACCTTCTTTTCTCTATTTTTGTTCATCTTCCAGTGTAAGTGCTGTAATGATTCATTGCGAAAAAACACAAGGACTGCTCCAAATCTGTTTACTACAGAAGAGAGTAAAGTTGTAAGGAAAGTGAAGAGGTTTTTTTTTTTAAAACTAATTTGTAAAGTTTTCTATTTTAGTGTTAGCAATACATCTATTCTTTGGTCTTGTCATCACAATACAAAACATGGAACAAATGGCAATGATAAAAATGCCTTTAGAAATGTCATGCAGACTTGAACATTATAAATAGAAATAGGTACTCATATTTTTGATACTCATCTCAGTTTGACTAATGATTCACATGAATAATCAGTATTCAGGCTGGAGGTTTTTTATAATGAAGTTTTTAAATGGAAAAAATGTGATCCTTTCTTTATTTAAATATTCGTATGTTTATTCACGATGTCTTAGCCATGAGCAGAAAATTAATGTGGAAAATACTGTCACAAAAACATCATTATTTTATTTGAACAAACCTGATTCTTTTGCTGAAGTCTTATTTTGTATGTGATTCCTATGCAGTTAATTAATCTACAAGCTTTTATTTTCAGGATATAAATGGATGTATGATTGCTTATGTATTCAGAGCAGTTATTTCTAATTTAAAATACAGAACCTAATCATGCCATTTCCTTTGCTTTGGGAGCCTTTGCTCTCCCCTTTAGCAATTCATCTCTTGCTTTTAACTTACTGCTGGCACACTAAAAGAGATAGGAATTCTTTTTTTCCTTTATGATTTCATATATTTTGATAGAAAGGAAAAATTGCTGCTCATGACTACATATAAAATATCTATGTGAAATTTTCAGTGACTGCTAGCTGAAATAAGTGGATTATTAAAAATCATAAATAGATCTGACCTTATCTGACCTTTAGTTACAAAAACCCAAACCTATCAATTTATAGCTGTAAAATGAAGGCCTCTTGGTGGTGGCATAATCACAGATGATTCATTAGCTTAGACAGATGATTTGAGATGTATGCTCCATTTAATTAACGCCTTTGATTTTATAATATCTCAGTTGGTGTTTCCCGTATATACATTTACTACCCCAGTGACCATGGTCCAGATTTTCAAAGGTATTCCGGCACCTAAAGATGCAGATAGGTACCTAGTGGGATTTGTAAAAGAGCCTAAGAAAGTTAGGCATGTAGCTCTCATTGGAATCAGTGGGGATTAAGAACATAAGAATGGACATGCTGAGTCAGACCAAAGGTCCATCTAGCCCAATATGCTGTCTTACAACAGTGGCCAATGCCAGATGCCCCAGAGGGAGTGAGCAGAACAGGTAATCATCAAGACATCTACCTGTCTTGAAAATCCCATTGGATAACTATTTGCAACTTCAGGTGCCTAAATAGCTTTGAAAGTCTGGTACTATATAGGTCTGATCAAATTCTTACCAAAGTCAGTGGAAAGATTCCTGCTGGCTTCAAGATTCAATCAAGCCTCAATTATGTAAGTACAGATTCCTTGGCCAGGCCAGCTTGTGCCTAGCACTGGACCAGGGCATGACTAAAGGGATATTTTTGCTCCTCTGATCCCAGAATTGCCAGGAGCCAGGCTGGGCCACAGTATAACATTGAATGGCCTGAACACTGTTGGGGTTTTTTGTTTTGTTTTTTATACCATCTATCAACAGCCTACAAGAACTGTTCTGACAGCTAGGCATCACCTAGACATGGTGGAATCCTAATTGTTTACCTTTCCCTTGTCATTTCATCTTTGTGGGAATTGGGAGGAGAGTGGCATAGGAGTCCCTGGAAAAATCATGGAGGGAATCCTCAAGGAATCCATTCTGAAGCACTTGGAAGAGGGGAAAATGATCAGGAATAGTCAACATGGTTTCACTGAGGGCAAGTCATGCCTGACCAACCTGATTGCCTTCTATGACAAGGTTATTGGCTCTGTGGACATGGGGAAGTCGGTGAATGTGATATACCTTGACTTCAGCAAAGCTTTAGATACAGTCTCCCACATATTCTTGCCAGCTAGTTAAGGAAGTGTGGATTGGATAAATGGACTGTAAGGTGGAGAGAAAGCTGGCTAGATTGTTGGGCCCAACGGGTAGTGATCAATGGCTCAATGTCAGGTTGGCAGTCGGTTTTAAGTGGTGTGCCCCAAGGATTGGTTCCAGGGCCAGTTTTGTTCAATATCTTTATTAATGACCTGGATGAGGGGATGGATTGCACTCTCAGCAAGTTTGCAGATGACACTAAGCTAGGGGGAAGAGATAGATATGTTGGAGGGCAGGGATAGGATCCAGAGTGACCTAGACGGATTAGAGGATTGGGCCAAAAGAAATATGATATGGTTCAACAAGAACAAGTGCAGAGTCCTGCACTTGGGATGAAAGAATACCAAGCATTGTTACAGACTGGGGACCAACTAGCTAGGTAGCAGTTCTGCAGAAAAGGACCTGGAGATTACAGTGGATGAGAAACTGGATATGAGTCAATAGTGTACCCTTGTAGCCATGAAGGCTAATGGCATATTAGGGTGCATTAGGAGGGGCATTGCCAGCAGGTCTAGAGAAGTGATTATTCCCCTTTATTTGGCACTGGTGAGGCCACATCTGGAATATTGCATCCAAGTATGGGTCCTCCACTACAGAAAGGATGTGGATGCATTGGAGAGGGTCCAGCAGAGGGCAACCGAAATGATTAGGAGGCTGGAGCACATGACTTATGAAGAGAGACTGAGGGATTTGGGCTTATTTCATTTTCAGAAGAGAAGAGTGAAGGGGGATTTGATAGTAGTCTTCAACTTCCTGAAGGGAGGTTCCAAAGAGGATGGAGAGAGACTGTTCTCAGTAGTGACGGATGGCAGAACAAGGAGCAACGGTCTCAAATTACAGTGGGGGAGGTTTAGGTTGGATATTAGGAAAAACTATTTCACTAGGAGGGTGGTGAAGCACTGGAATGGGTTACCTAGGGTGGTGGTGGAATCTCCATCCCTAGAGATTTTTAAGCCTGGGCTTGACAAAGCCTTGGCTGGGATGTTATAGTTGGGATTGGTCCTGCTTCAAGTGGGGGCTGGACTCAATGACCTCTTGAGGTCTCATCCAGCCCTATGATTCTATGAGCCATTGTAGTGGTCCTATACCCCTAGAGGATTATCCTACACAAGTTAAATCTTTCACTGCCTAGAATGCCTGGGTTTACAACAGCAGCTCCTGCTGTCAGAGGAGTGTAATGCAGCCTCAGTTTGGCTCGAAATCTGACTCAAAGTATTACTAACAGTGAGGGATAGAGAAAATGCAGGTAATTTTAATTCAGAAAATCCACCGCAAAAAGAGAATCATTCCAGGTTTAGGAATCCTGCCAAAATCAATGCAAATTCTTCCCATGGAATAATGGCAGGATAAGGATATTTGTCACAGTACAATTGGTTTGGCCCTATTTACTTAAACAGATACTAATTAAAATGGATCCAACTCTGCACAAATCTCCCTGTGACATTAATGGTTTGTCTGTGCAAATAAAGAGCAGCAAGATCTGGAATTATACATACACTCTGTTACCCAAAGTGATGTAAGCCTAGTCATAAGATAAGGACTCTTAAAAAAAGGCAAATCAAGCCTGGTATCAGCTATTACATGTCAATCGCTCATACAATAGGACTCAGAAAGCGTACGCCTAATTAGAACTTTATATAGTGCTACTTGAGGACCAACTGTGCTCTAAATTAGATTTGAGGAACTCCACTCAATTCAGTGGAACTGTACAGCTGGAACTGAACAATATTATACATTAAAGATTTAGGCCCAGAATATGCTACACTTACTCATGTTTCTCAGTACCTTATTCTGTGAGTAAATCCACTAATTTTAGTGTAAGATGGCAAAATCTGGCCATCAGTTAGCACCCAGTCCAGCTCTCACTGAAGCCAATGGGAGTCTTTCCAAAACTTTAAAATGGGTTGGCCAATCCTTTATTTCTCATTTTTGTAGGGTGTTGAAACATGAGATTTCTCAAGCCTTTTGATGAAACACCTAATATTATGTTTATTATTTAACACATTTCTTCACTTCCTCAATTTGCTCATCATTTTATTGGACTTGGTTTCAGAGCAACTCTATATAAATCCATGTATTACATTTTTTAAAATATGCACTATCACTATTTACTCTTTATAAACAATGACATCTCAACTCACACATTGCAGGTTGCTAATCAAGGCAATATAATTATTTTACCATAGACAATTCACAAGTTGTCTGAGAGATGAATATTAAAGATGGACTAGGCACACATCCATCTACTGAAATACTCTAGTGTTTTGTCACTGTAGCATCATAATATAAAATGTGATTACATTGGCATCTGTGTCTAAAGCATGCACACTACATTTCAGTAATAATCTTCAAATCCCCTAAAATTATGTAAATTAAACCCAATACAAAAATAAATCCAGACAAAAAACTTCCTTTTCATATTAACCATGTAATGAATTGCTAAATCTAGGGTTTAATAAAGGAAATTGGAAACTGATGATTACAGGTAGTATGATTTCTGCTTTTGGAATCTAGAACATCATCTGTTGTACAAGAGATAACTCTAAATAGTCAATTACCAGCACATGCAAGATAAACATTCAGTGGAGCAAATCACATGCCCATGCCAGGATCATGGTGGATGATAAACCTAGGTCTGGGGGAGGCAAGCTCCCATTCCTGCTCCTTCCACCGAAGACCTCACCCCTGCCACCCAGGGCCCCCCTGGGAGCCAAGCTCCTCCCTCTAATGGAGCAACATCCTCCCCCAGCAGGAGGTGCGTAGCCTCAGCCTTCCCCCTGCTCTGGGAGCATGGGAAGGGTGGGTGGCACATGGCCCAAAAAGCATGAGGAGGGTGTGCAGCCACCCCAGTCATGAAGGGCAAAAGGGGTGCAGCCCCCCTGGCTCTGAAACATGGGAGTACCTGGTCCCAGCCTCCCTAGCCACGGGAGGCCAGGTGGCACAGCCCAGCCTCATTGGGTGTGAAGCTCAGGCAGCCCCAGGAGACAGGGGAAGCCACATTCAATGGGGAGAGGGGCTAGGGTTGGAGTTTGGACAGAGCCAGCGAGGCAGTTTGAGAAGGCATTGCCTTCCCCTGCCTCTTATACCCACTGGTATGGAGCAAAGTGCAGTGTGAAAGCTGGATCTTTGGTACATGGACGAAAAGAACAAATATAACATCAGAGGAAGGTTCCACCAGTGTTTCTTGTTTTTTCCCCACCCCGAATGGAACAAATTTTGTGATGTGCACCAATAAAGAAGTTATGTGTGACATATCACCTTCATACAGTGCACATAACAAAGTTCATGTGGTGGGGGTGGGGAAAGAGTTCTGAGTATGGGAGAGGACAGAGGGTTTGGGTGCCAGGCTGTGGGCTGCAGGGGGTGTGGGCTCAGGATGGGTCAGAGATAAGGGACTGAGAGTTGGAGCAGAAGGTTGGGATGCAGGGATTTGAAGGGTCCGGCTAAGGATACAGGCTATGCAGGGGCCAGGTTTGGAAGAGGATTGGGATGCAGGATGCTCTAGGACTACTGTGAGGAGAGAAGACCCTATCCAGAGCTCTCTCCTCACAGTAGCCTCTGGGTGGGGAAGAACTCAACCCCCACTCAGCCTGGCCAAAGAGTTTGCAGGACCCAAGGTGGCATGCTGACAGCAGGGCCCAGCCTGTAGATGCTCAAGTTAAACCTAGTTGAGGGGTTACAGAGTCCAGCCCAGGCAGCACAAGTCACTTGCTAGATATATTCCACAACACCTCTAGATTTAAGAAACATTTCAACGGGCATCTATTTCAATGTCATCTGCCATGCTTTTACTGTTCTCTATGATGTCATTATACACTATCATAAAACTTCCAATAGAAGCCCCTAGCATCTATTAGCACAAACCATCTGAGACCCGTGGCTTGTATTAGAGACCCGTTGTTTATTTAGCAGACCTGGTGTCTACTAAAACATCTAGTCAGTACTCCTGGCATCTAACAGATTAAAAGACTCATATGGAAGGTAAATGTTTTCATTTTGGAGGTTATTGTATGATTTTCTGAGACTTGAGACCATTTTAAATATGGTTGAAGACAATTGCATCAACTCTGTGTTTCAGTAAGCTGGTGTAACAAAGTGTTGGTGACATCCCAGCCTCAAGAGAGATACCTTTTTCCGATAGTTTTTTTGGAAGAGGCTTTTCCAAAATTTGGCCTGTCTACACTGGGCCAAATTTCAGAAAATCCTCCTCTTTCAGAAGAGCCCTTCTTCCTCGTGGGAGGAGGAAGACAGGGCTTCTGAAAGAGCGCATCTGCTCTTCCGCAAAAAAAAGCGTAAGAGCAGATGCGTTCCCTGGTATCCCGGAAAAACCCCGTAGTCTATATGTAGCCTGAGAAAGAAAAAAAAAAATCAAGGGGCCAAAGACCACATTCCCCTAAACTATCAAGGGAACAGCCTAAGGCCTAGTTTACACTCACCCCCACTATTGACCTAATCTGCATCACTAAGCGAGTAGCATAGCTGAAGTTGACATTCTTACCGCAGCGTCTTATGTACAATAAGGTCAGCGAAGGCTGCTCTCCTGTTGTAGCTGCTTATTCTTCTTGTCCTGGTGGAGTACTGGCATTGATGATAGAGTGCATGAAGAGCAATTTATCGCATCTAAGCAGGTAAATCTGAATCAATCACTGCAACGTTGATCCACAGCATAGTGGAAACAAGCCCTTAGTGTCATTATCCTAGACTCCAAAATAAAATTTCATGTAAAGGGGAAGGGCATATGCACAAATAAATCTTAAATGTGCTCCTTCTCTTGCTCATTTACTCTCCCTAGCTCACACACACAGACATTTTGGATAAAGTTTCAGAAAATCCAAAAAAAGAAATGTACTCATTTTTGAGCTTGGGTTGAATTTGAACTTTTTACCTAGTGGTGAGCTGACTGAACATACTGTTTCCTTGTTTCAACCCATCAGGTTTCACAAAGGAACCATTTTTGTTGTGCACATAGGAATACACTGAAGTGGGATTAATTATAAACGTGGTCCTGTGAGTGTCCGTGTGCGTGAATGATTCTTTCTGTGGGTTTGAGTTGCAGACAAGAACAAAGTAAATCCTAAACTTCAGAATACAGCGTCTGTGCACTCTTTTAAATGGTTTAATTCATTTCCATTCCAGGTAAAAAGAGCTGCATTTTACAGACAAAATCCCCCAGGGTAAGTGTTGCAGTTTGTGTCATGACAACTGTACAAAGCTGAACTTTGTATCTAACATGTTGTGTGCAACACAGGCAATGTTTGAAACTCATAACACTTCTCAGAACTTTTCAGCTTTTCATGTCACAAGACGTGCTGTCTATAAATGTCACATAGCAGGAAGTACTAATGTGTACATTCACATCAATCAAAGATGGAAGGGGGGAAAAGGCCAGGAAACGTTCATCTCTTGGCCCTATGTGCAAAGCTCAGTGTGAACTGACATTTTAAAAATGAATGTGACAAAAATGCCCTGTCTTGCCAGTTTCTGTTCTGTTCTGTTGGGAAAGCTTGTGTTAGCTGCTCTTGCTGTGCTCAGAAACACAACTTCCTATCTTGTGAATCATGCTGTGACATAAGCGTTAGTCCTACATCAATTTTGTGACCTGAGCAGGCTGAAAATGCAACTCCAGACAAGTCAGTTCCATAACATATAGTCTGTCAAGGTTAAAATATTCTGCTGTATTTGAACAAAAAAAGAAGTATAACCTCAAATGTAGAAAATAAACGTGACTTCTAGGAAACAAACCCTTGCCATTTGCTGATAAGAGTAGAATATGGGCTTGAATTATTATGAGAGGAGTGCTGAATAAATTAAGCAACAATAAGGATCTTGCAGCTGACCAGTTTTTCTAATAGGTACCTCTGCTGTCTATGGGAATAACTACAGATCCAAACAGGCATAAACATTAAACAAACAACAGCCTTCTTGAAAGACAAAGAAGGTTAATGAGTTAGTTTTCCATTTTCTGACTAAGAAGCAAAGCAATTAAGATGTATATGAGGAACTATTATGAGCTAGTGTTCATTTAAATACAGATGTCAGCTATTCAGTGCTGCATTAGTATACATGTGACCTGCTATACTTTTAAATTATTTTTCTCCACAAACATGGGAAAAACATATTGATTAGCCTTGTGATTTGTGTGTCTATATATAGAGACTAAATTGCTTCTGGCAAATTGAACATGAGAGCAATTTACTGTACTAATGTTTTTTCTTGGTCTGAGATGGATTTGAAAGCTCCAATTTCTTCTTATGTTTCTAAGAAGAAAGTGTAGGGCTTTGCAGGTACATTTTTGCCACTCAAGGATAACTCAGCAGCTTTTTAGAGTTATGAAGGAAGTAAGATATAGAAGTAATATTTATTCCCCTCTGTGTTCTGTACTTTACCATGTTATAGCGTGTATATAGCCCATGATCAGAACAAGAGGAAATTTGGAGGGCAATACATATGCAAAAATAACTAATGCCAACATGAGATTACACATTTCTATTGCCTAAATGATGACACAGCTTGCTTCCTCTATCTTTGCAACTTCTCTATCAGCTTCATGTAGCACGGAAACTCTGAGGCTACGTCTACACTACGAGTTTTTTTAGCAGAAAATATGCTAATGAGGGACTCATTAGCATGAGTCGCGACATCACTCGCATATTTTCTGCTGTTTCTTTTTATGCAAGGGCTTTTTGCGCAAAAAGAAGCAGTGTGGACATTTCCTTTTTGTGCAAAAACTCTGTTTTGTGCAAGATCCTTATGCCTCTCCAGGACACTGCTTCTTTTTGCACAAAAACCCCTTGCACAAAAAGAAACGGCAGAAAATATGCTAATGATGTCGTGACTCATGCTAAGGAGTCCCTCATTAGCATATTTTCTGCCAAAAAAACTCATAGTATAGATGTAGCCTAACTGACTATTTCTTTCTCTTTTCCCCCTTTCTCTCTCCCCATGCCCTATTTATTTTGAAACTGGTCCTTTAATAACTGCATTAATCTGAAGAAGTGGGTTGTGCCCACGAGGGCTCATGATACTATCCACATGTTTTGTTAGTCTTTAAGGTGCTGCAAGGTTATCTGTTGTTGTTTAAAGTTTTTCCTGCTTCTTAACAGTTTAGCCTTGAATGCATTGTGGTTGCACAAGAAAATGCTTCCCAAGATCTTCATTAATTATCTTTTCACCTTAATTTTTATGTATGTTTCCTTGTCTTTTTTATCAGTCTTTTACTAAAACAGATGGCTTATTCTAGCATAATTCATTGCATCTACATCACATCAATTCTTTTAAAAAAATCTTTGCATCAAGCAATGTTAGTTGTCTTCAGATTTCATAATTTTACTTATGAATCACAGTTGTCATCTTTTGTATCCATCCATCTCTTAGGCTACGTCTACACAGCTTCCCTCTTCCACAAAAGCCTATGCAAATGAAGTGCCGATTAGCATATTGTTGTGCTTCATTTGCATAATTAATTAGGAGCCGTTTTTTGCACAAGAGGTTTTTGCGCAAGAGCCATTCTTCCTGAAAAAATGAGGAAGAATGGCTCTTGCACAAGAGGGGGTTTTTGGGGCAAAAAGGCGCTGTGTAGATGGTGCCTTTTTGTGCAAAAACCTCTTGCGCAAAAATGGCTCCTAATTAATTATGCAAATGAAGCATGGCAATATGCTAATCTGTCCTTCATTTGCATAGGCTTTTGCGGAAGAGGGAAGCTGTGTAGACATAGACTTAATGTCCCAAAGTAATATGTGCTGGCTGTACCAGAATACTGTTTGAATTCATCAGTTTCTTTAAACAGATTTAAATCAACTTATCTCATTTATATAAAATACACACATGCACAGCTCTGCCTTTCAGAAGTGACATAGCCAAATCAAATGCTTGTTCATATATATGTTACATGAATATCCCTGCTCATCTGAAGAAGTGGGATTTGCCCACAAACGCTCATGATACGATAAATATGTTATTTGTTAGTTTCTAAGGTGATACAGGACTACTCATCATCTCTTTATTTGTGCGAGCTGAAGGTAGTAGCCACTTGGCACTAACAGTGAACGCAGGGGGTACGTCTAGACTACATGCCTCTGGCGACAGAGGCATGTAGATTAGGCTACCCGGCATAGGAAAATGAAGCGGCGATTTAAATAATCGGCGCTTCATTTAAATTTAAATGGCTGCCGCGCTGAGCCGACAAACAGCTGATCAGCTCAGCGCGGCAGCCATTTAAATTTAAACGAAGCGGCGATTATTTAAATCGCCGCTTCATTTTCCTATGCCGGGTAGCCTAATCTACATGCCTCTGTCGCCAGAGGCATGTAGTCTAGACGTACCCAGGGAGCAGCCACTATCTGATGCAAAAATACACAACGAATAAGCCAAGTTTCCTGTGAAGTGCTCTCTCATTTGGAACACACTTTCCAAGATGCACAAGGAATGAGGCAGGGCTTTCATTATTCACTGCCCACCTCACAGCACCAACAGGGAATAACTGAGGTTTTTGCCCACCACATTGCATAGCAAGTATGCCTGGCAAACCTGGCAAGATGTCTCCTTCCCTAACTATGCTCATTACAAACATAGCCCCATTGATGTTAAAAAATGTGCAGTGCACACGCTGTGTAGTTTTCAAATGCTTATACCTCAATTCAAATATAGCTCCACTTTTCTCCTGAGCATTCCCAGATACTGCTCATCCAGATCCCTTTCCAGCCCAAATTTCACTATTTCCCCACATCTCTTTTGGCACTAGACAAAAAAATATAAGGCTAGCTAATACCTGTTTTCACCTTTTTAAGATCTGTCAATACAAATATTGATAAGGTGTGGAGAAAGAGCTGTGGGAGCCATTTTTTACTTCAGATAGGTCTTGTATCATAGAAGAGGTAGTGTGATCTAATGGATAAGGCTCTAAAGTGGGTCCCAGGAGACCTAGATTTCATTCCTAGCAGTGCTAGTGACCTGCTTAAGTCATATTACTACTTTGTGCCAGATTAGAGTCAGGATTGCCTCTGACTTTGTATGTGCAGTGGTCCCCACATTTTTGAGGGTTGTGCCTTCCTTTATGCAGTTCCAGGGGAAGGCATGTGAACATAGGTAAGAGGGCTGAGGCTGGTCTGGGGCCAGGAGCAGGGCTGTGACCAGGGGCCAAGGATGTGGCTGTAGCTAGGCTGTGGTGAGAGCTGGCAGCTGGGCCTCTGGCCACATATAGCTTCATTCCTGGCCTTGTCCCCACACTGGGAATGGAGTTGTGGCCATCAGCTGAGGCTGAGGGCTGGCATGGAGCTAGGAATGAAGGTATGCTGTGACTGGAGACCGGACCAGGCATGGGGCCATGAGCCACGAATATGTCTGCGGGCAGGACAGGAGCAGAGCTAAGGGTGGCACAAAGATGGGGGCCACTCACTCCCTACTGCCTGGGCCTAGACTGGGCCCTACTATCACCACAGGACATTCCTCCACAATCCCCCAGCCTAGTGCAATGGGACTTCCTGATCCTACCATGATATAAATAAGGATTGCCCTCATTGTTCCAATCTTGAAGCCCTTCATCAATATGAAGTTAGCAGTTTTGAAGTCAGCCAACCAGGAAAACTGGCTGTATACAATTACAGGAACAAAAGTAAAACTACAGTAAACACCACATTTTGCGCTACTGGTAGAAAATAGTCACTCGAGAAAGTTTGGCACATCCAATTTAGAATCTCTAAAACCTTCTCATCATCTGGCAGAATCCCAGTTAGTCTATTTTATTTGTAAAGGTTCACATTTCCTGGCCAAGTTATAGTCAAAGACCAGACTCCAGGGAAACATTTTTCATGCTGCAGTAACAATTATACAAATAATAAAAGATTTGGCAATCCATTCAGAAGCGTCTGACATTCTGGATTTGGCCCACAGTCCTCCCATTGACTACCTGTTACTTAGAACTATTACATCTTATTGTGCTGAGGTCTACTGCAGCATATTTTAGTCTTGAGATTATTAAAGTCATTCCCACGTATTGTGTCAATGAAGCTGCTACAGGTCGGACCTCCCTGGTTCAGCACCCTTGGGTGGTCCCAAAGCATGGAGTTTGCTGAATGAAGGGAGATCAAGGCTCCCTACCCCGCTGTAGGTTTTGCTCCCAAATGGGGCTGCACTCCCTGCCACCTGCTGCCGCCTCCAGTCCCCCACCATGCCACGCCTGGCCGGGGCTGCTTTCATCACTGCACCAGCCCCAGACGGGGGCTGGTCCTGCTGCTTCCAGCCTCAGCAGGGGTGCCCCACATGGTGCCAGTCCAGGCTGTGCACCCACATCTGACTCCAGCCCTAGATAGGGCTGCGCTCCTTGCCGTCAGCCCTGGACAGGGCCATGCTCTCGACTGCGCTGGCCATGCTGGGGCTGGACTTCCCACCACCAGCCCAGACGGGGCTGTGCTTCTGAACTTGGCCAGCCAGGGCTCTCCGGTCCAGCAATATCCATGGTCCTGCTGGACCACAGTTGTTGCCAGACCAGAGAGTCCCCAATTTTAGAGGTTCAACCTGTACAATGCATATTTTTTGCATACTAAGGGCATGACTACAGTACATGGAAGATTGACGCTGCTGTGGTCGATCTTCCAGGGTTTGATTTAGCGAAGGTAGTATAGACCCACTAGATTGAATTCAGAGGGTGCCCCAGTTGGTGCCGGTACTCCTGCTCCTCACGAGGAATAAGAGAAGCCCTCGCTGTGTGGCTGGTGCAGAAATGCGATGTAAGATACGTCGACTCCAGATATGTAATTTATGCAGCTGGAGTTGCGTATATTACTTCAACCTTCCCATGTAGTGTAGACCAGGCCTAAAGGTCTTAATTTTGATCTCAGTTCTGTACATAGAGAATGTACAGAGAGCAGAGAAATGCAATCATGTGGTCAGAATTCACTGAACATTTAAAGCAAAGATTATAGGGGGAGAGGATTTCTTACATTCTATCTTTCCACCCCGTCTGTAACATCCCTAGCTAGGTCCACAAACAGTGATGTAGAGAAGTAATCAATAAATTCTGCTGGCCTTCTAGTGTGCTTTTACCTTATATATTATTTGCTTTTCAAAGGGTATAATGAAGCTTTTAGTCCTAACATTGAAAATTCTCATGTTTTCTTTTGTTGGGAAGTAGTTATTGCATGTTGTGCTCCAGGGAACCTTTAATTATTATGGGCTTCCAATCTGAGCAACTGGGAGTTATTGACTTCAGTGGGAGCAGAATCAGACCCTATCCTAGGGCTTAATGAAAAAGTAAAATCTAGTGACAGCTTTATTGAGTACCTCTAAATTTGCCAGAGGACTGGGAGCTAACTAAATCACCAAAGCATCCTGTCCCAGAATAAACTAATGTTTGTGTAAAACTTGTTAGGGAGTACATGGCAGTAGTGTCTATTCCAGTTGTGTTGGACTCCTAGTCAGAAACAGTTAGCAGGTCTTTCCAGGACAGCTCTGCATAGAGCCGCTACTTTTCCAAATGAAAGAACATGCCTTTTTTATTTATTTTCCCCCCAAAATACTCAAAGGTACAGAAATAGTCAACTTTATGGTCAAGTTAACCATGTGTAAAATTGTATTTCTTGCTTTCAAATGAGTTAATTTAGCACTCACATTGGCAGCACTGGAAACTGAAACAGTCATTCCACAGACCAGCTACTGCACGGGCAACCTCAGTGCAAGTTTCCCCATAATAATCCTTCAGAGTGCTTCAGCCCTCTTTTGGAGAGCCAGCTAAATATGGGAGGAAATTTTTATATCTATGCACATGCAATATTTGCTTTTTTTCTGTTGAACCATCCAATAAAAGGCTGGAGACATGGGAGGGGATGTGGATGCTCCCTTAGAAACATGACAGACCACCAGTTCAGACAGAGGAGTAATATTGGCATACTAAATGTCATGCAAGTCATCTTTGTAACCAATGAATAAATACACACTAAATTCTTCCATGTTTGGTGCAGCACCTGCCTCCACAAATGGTCACACTGAAGCGGTTGGTAATATTCATGGAGTAAGATGTTTTTTAGTTAATAAGGGCATCAGAATCTAGCCCCAGATTTCTGAAAGACTCCATATACCTGCAACCTATCTGGTTGCCGTCTATATTAAAATATAATGTTACTAAAAAATCGTTTAAAGTAAATAAAAAAAGACGAAAACCATTTTACAGCTTGTGTTCCCCCCATATTTCTATTCAAAAAATAATTATGAAAAAAATCCTCCTTTTTTGTTTTTAGTTGTAATTTGCCCAATTCTAGCCTGGAGCTCGTCTTTTTTGCTAAGTACATAGGTGAACTAGTCTGGGTAAAAGAATAACTGACAGACACTTTTTCTTATACTTGACCCCAAAATTTTCTGAGGGTCAACATTTTCTCTGCAATTATGATTTCAACATAAATACCAGAGAGAGGTTGAAAGCAACAATGGCTAGCATTTATACAGCACTTTTCATCTTTAAACCACTTTAGCAACATTAACTAAGCTTTACAACAGCCTTGGGAGATAAGTATTGCTATACCCATATTTTACAAATGGAAGATAGAGAGGGCTCAATCCTGAACCTGTTCAGGAAACTTGCACCACTTTGATGATGTAGAGGAACAAGAAAGAAGTTGAATTTCCTCAGCTGTGGGTTTGCCCATCTAGGGTTGTTACCAGCTTGTATATATTACACCTAGTCCCTTGAACTCCTTATATAAGGAGTATGTCAGGATGCTGAGGATATTCATCTGCTTTCTACCCCAGCTGGCAGATAGCACTTGGAAATCATACCTAGTCGAGCATACATTAGAGAAGTCCCAGGACTGATCTAAACTATGTTAGGGGTCCCATTTGCCCTTGGACCAGCCATCCTTATGATCAGGAAGCCACAGCTGGATACCCTATACCACTGTGCCCAGGCAAAACTGAGGATTGGGGCCTGTTTTTTCATGGGTTGTCCAAGGCCTCAGAGGATATATGTGCCAACCAGGTTTGGTAAAAGTGGGCAAGCCTATTAGCTTTAGAAACATACCAAAAATCTGTCTTGAAAATTTAGGGTAGGCAAGTGGTGACTCAACTGGATGTTTGCCAGAACTGCCTCATATTAGTGTACAGAAAAGCTGCTCAAGTAGAAAGACAAGGAAAGAACTGGTGGGAGAGGGCTGGAGGAAGGTGAAGGGCTTGTCTTCACGTACAGCACTGCAGCACCAGTACAACAACACTGGTGCGGCTGTTGTGCTTTAGTGAAGGTGCTACTAGAGCATCTCCCATCCATCTCCTACATAGGCAGTAGCTGATTGTCCCATTGCTGTCTACATTGGTGTTTTGTATGCCTCAGATTACATAGTTCTATTGCTATAAGGTAGACCAGGCCTGAGAGAAGAGGATACAGTTTCTTAAGACAGTACAAGTCTGTGAGAAATTCAGCCTTACCAATATTGCTGATTTTGAAGCAATGCACCTTTAGTTTGGGTGTTCCCAATGCAGCTCATTGCCACCGAAGGTGCCAGGCCAGGTTGCTGAATGTGACTGACCTTAGATTCCTTGCAACATAGCTGTAGGCATGTCGGTCCCAGCATACTGGACAAAAAAGGTGGGTGAGGTAATATCTTTTAATGGATCAACCTTTGTTGGTTAGCTTGTCCCTCTGACCAACAGAAGCCCACTAAAAGATTACCTCTTCTACCCTGTATCTCATATGATCCTACTCCCACTATCCTACCAGGGAACTTTTTTCTTTCCCACTATCCTATTGGGATAAGAAGAGTGATCATGCCTATTGCTCTGTAAAAGCTACAGGATTTGGGGGAGCTGAAGACCTGAATAGGAACCCTCTTTCTAAAGACCATGTTGGGGGAGAAGCAACCCACAATCCCAGAGATCCTGGAGGAGGACATCCTTGGCCTCAGGGTGATATGGGATGGCATAGTTTGACACCAGAACCCTCTTTGATGACATTCAAGGTAAAGTGGGTGCCCTGGGGATTTGTGGGGAAGTAGGCTGCTGGGAAAAATCTGGGGATAATGGAAAGTCTGTCCGAACAGTGGCAATGGACTTCAAGATCTTGTCTCAAACCTGGGCTAAGGTTCAAATAGGGTAATACAGCCCAATCCCACCCTGATTTGGGGGTGTTTTCTGTATTCTTGCAAAAGTAACATGACAGTTAAGAGCCGGGAAACTGATAGGATTGCTGGACCCCTGGGCAATGAGTATGTGTGGGGTGGCTTCATGATACCAGAAGGGGCAGGGCTTAGGGAGAAAGGGGCAGGGCTTGTCAGCCAGCCTCCTAGCCCCGCCTGGATGGTGCTGTGCCCTCCCTCCTCCCCCACTGGCCCTAAGAGCTGCCAGAGTACATGGCTCGGGGCTCTGGAGTGCACTGTGTGACATTCCCATAGTGATTCTAAAGGGCCTAGGACTCTCAGTTGCCAGAGCCCTGGGCCAGTTAGAATTACCCTGCTCCCCATTGGCAGGCCTGGTTATGAGAAAGATCTGGTTGCCTTGGGAAGAAGAAAGGAAAAGCATGTTTATGCGGAAGTTATCCACCCTTCCCACTTAAATTACACATAAGGAAACAAAGAATTTGACCATTCCTAATCAATGTCAATAAGGTTAGACAGAGAGGAGTTTCCTGGAGGTATAAATCAATCAGGAGCAATATTGTATCAGTTAAAAGTGATTTGTGTGAACACTGATACATCTCAAACATTATATTGATACAGATGCCTACAGTAAGTTATGGCTGTGCTGTAACAGCTGCTCATCATATATATAGTAGCCCAATGTCTGTGACTCTGTAACGCTGAAATGCTGGGTGTTTCCTCTGGACGGCGCTGTTGCCTCCCTGGCTGTTCCCTCTGGGTGGCGCTGTTGCCTGAGTCATGTCCTTCGCCTCCCACCGTGGTGCTCGGCTGACTTCTGCACCGCTCAGCCAGGCCGCCGTGGGGGAGCAAGCGGCGCAAGCGGCTGTTTGGGCGCTGCGGTCCCCATGCAGCATGGGGGTGCTGCATGGGGAGCGCGGGGCCCAAACGGCCGCTTGCGCCCCCGCGGCAGGCAGGCTGAGCGACGCAGAAGTCAGCCGAGCACCACGGCAGGAGGGGAAAAGGGGCTGGGCAGTGACGTACACAGCCAGAGGGCAGGGCCTGGCCGTGTACATCACCACCCGGCCCCCCTTTGTGCCCCCTTTCACCTCCTGCCATGGCGCTCTGCTGACTTCTGCGCCGCTCAGCCGGGCCGCCACGGGGGGGCCCAAATGGCACAGAAGTCAGCCGAGCGCCACGACGGGAGGTGAAGGGGGGTGGGGCAATGATGTGTGGCGTGACAGCAGCTCCAGGCCCTGCCCCCTGGCCATGAATGTCACCGCCCTGCCCCCCTTCACCTCCTGCAGTGGCTCATGGCTGACTTCTGCGCCGCTCAGCCGGGCCACCGTGTGGGAGCAAGTGGCACAAGCAACCGTTTGGGCTCCACAGGGAGAGGCAGGAGGGGGAAGAGAAGAGAAAGAGAGAGACAGACAGAGAGGCAGGAGGCAGAGGAGAGCTGAGAGAGAGAGAGGGGGAGGCAGTAGGAAGAGGAGGAAAAAGAGAGAGAGACACGGAGCGAGAGACCAGAGGCTCAGGAGAGAAGACCGAAGTGGAGGAGAGACCTGAAAATCCCATCTTATGACGGGCTAATTGGCTAGTTAACTAATAAGAATGCTATAGGCCAGACATGAAAATACACACCACATTGCAGCCTGGTGAGATGTTGCTCAAAAAGTGTGCTCTGTGTTTCTGAACAAAAGCAATAACATATTTGAGAGCCTGGACACATTTCATTCAAAAACCCTTAGATGAGTGAAGAGGAGAATGAGTCCCAAATGTTAGGCGGGATTTTGCTTCCCTTGCTTACAGCTGGAATAGTCACATTACAGCTGGAATAGTCATATTAAAACCAGGGCTCTTCAGTTAGGTAAGGAAGGGTGACAAAACTGGGCACTTTGAGAGGTTTTCCTAGTAAATACTATGTCTCCTGTGGGCACAGGTGCCTCCAGCCCTAACTAATCTTCTAGTCCCACAAAAACCATCACTAATCTTTGTCATTTATTGCCAGTATTCCACCATGAGACTCAACAAATCAGATTGCATTGAACTCTCCTCCTTAACATTATGTGAATTCACTCAGGCTCTAGTCTTCCTGCTGGTCTCATTAGGAGGCTACATTGCACTTGCCACACCACTCACTAGTGGTCTCCAACCTTTCTACATCCAAGGTCACTTTTTAAATGTCAGGGCAAGCCAAGAACTACCCCAGCCCTTCCCCAAGACCCCACCCCTTCCTTGAGGCCCTGCCCTCTCCATTCCCCTCCTCTCCATCATTTGTTGTCCCCAGCCCTTGATCCAGGGACAAGGATCTTACTTGCTCTCACTGGGTTGAGAGAGGAGGTGCAGAGTCTGGGGTGGGAATGAGGGATTTGGGTGTATGAAGGGGGTGAAAGGTACAAGCTCTAGGAGGGAATTTGGGTGCAGGAGGAGGTGGAGAAGGGGATGCTGGCTGAGGGAGGGGGCTCCAGGCTAGAGTGTGTTGGGCTCAGGTGGAGGGTTGGGGTGCTGAGCAAGCTGCAGGCTTGTGGATGTGGGGGTGCAGGAGTTTGGGAAGTTTGGGTTTGGAGTGTATGAGGGGCTCAGGTTGGGTGTATGATGGGCTCGGGGCACAGGTTTGCAGTGTGTGGGTGGTGCAGCAGTGTTGTGGATCAAGATGAGATGTGGGGGTGCAGGAGTTTGGGGATGTGAGGGGCTCAGGCCAGGGGGTTCAGGTATATGGTGGGCTCAAGGCTGCAGTCTGTGGGGGGTTCAGGACTGTTATGATGCTGCAGCCAGATGGGGGCTTGGCCCCAACTAGGGGCTTATTGGCCAGGCTTCATTTTTAAATAAAATATTATGTCCAACACAAATCATTTCAGCATTGTCTTTATTTATGGGAGGGGTGGGGAAAAATCAGTCAGGGACCACACAAGTGAGATGAAAAAAACAACCCTCCAAAACCCCCCCAGACCTCACTGATGTGGCCCCAACTGAGACACGTCACTCCCCCGGCACTCCAGCCCCATGGCAGGGAGGGTAGGTAGGACTGAAGTTCAAGGCCTCTCTCCAGATGAATGCTTCTGAGGTTCCAGGGTTAGTGGGGCCTACACTCTGAGGTGGAGCCAAAATGAGGGATCCAGTGTGTGGGACAGGGCTGCCAGTGAGTGGGATAGGAATGGGAGAGCAGAATCTAGGTGAAAGCTGGGGGTAGGTGTCTGGCCAGCAGTGGGGGGCAGGCAGGAGCAGGGTGCTGGTGGGTGTCTGGTCAGGGGGCAGAGGCAGGGTGCTGGTGGAGGTTTGGCCAGGGGGCAGGGTGCTGATGGTGGTTTGGCCAGGGGGAGGGCACAGGAGCAGCTTGGCTGGTACCTGGGGGTTCTCCAGGGACAAGGATCTTTGGGGCAGGATCTGCAGGCAGTGCTGGAAGAAGAGCACTTGTGGCTTCTTTAAGAAAACCAGCTGCTCCGGATCCTGCACCACCATCTTAAACTCCCCTTCCCCACCTCCCCAGAACATGGGGAATGAAGGGAAAGCAAGAAAGCGTGCACATTGTTGTGGGCAGGGAAGGAGTGCTTCTTTCCTTCCTTCCTTCCGTATGGGGGGGGGGGGGAGTCCTGAGGCTCTGTGCCAGATCCAGCTTCTCAGGAAGCACGCTTTTATGTTTTCAAACCTGGTACCTATTACCATGTACCATGTGCCAAAGTACATGCCTCATAAGTTCTCAGGACCAGGTCTGAAAAAAGGGGGAAAACCTCACCCCTCAAGAAAAAAATTCTTTTAACAGCTTCAAGAGGGAATAATCTACTGGGTTATCAAAGATTATGTGGTTGTGACTGGACAGTAAATAGTATTCTACTCAGTCAGATTTTTTAGTCAAATTATCAGTATTTGACAATGTCCCCTATGGCACAGTGACATCTTGTGGTCTTTCAGGTAACTTAAAGTCTAGCCAAGGAGCATTGGAATTCTTTTAGTATTAAGACATTTGGTCTCGCCAATAAATTATAGATGTTGTAACAATTAAAATAAACGCTTTTTTGCTGACACCTGGGGATTTGTTTCCTCAAGCATACTACAGATTTCCTGTTTCTATGTGTGGTACTGTAAAATGTCAAACTGCTGGTGGATAACAATTCTGTTTCGCAGCAACTTTTGAAGTTTCAAAATTCATTTGTGTTTGGCATCGACACAAAACCAAAAACCTTTCAAATGTTGTCAAGCTGTCTGTTTTTGGATCAAAAACTGAGTTTTAAAATTCTAGTGGGTAGTGATGTGTGTTAGTGGTTAAGGCAATAGTTCACCATCTGGGAAAGTCATGTTCAAGTCCCTACTCTCTCTGAACAGTTTATGTGTTGCCTCTATCTGAGTTAAAGGATGAGGGGGCATGTTATTGCCACCTAGGGATTTTCAGACTGTGGGGCATGCCTCCCAGGAGGCTGTGGAGGAACACTGCAGGGGTAAACATGGGCAGGCCCCATGTGGCAGCCTGGCACGGCTTGGTCAGGCCAGCCCTACACAGTGGGCCTCAGGGAGGGAGCTCTCCACAGTGGGCCAGCCAGACTGTCAGGGTTGGGGGTACAAGTTGTAGCACCCCTCCCCCCACATTGCTTCTCTGCTCAGAAGAGACATTTTCATCCCAGGTTACTCTGAATTGGGAATAGCAGGGGTTTGAAGGTGGCACTCCCAAATCCCTGTAGAGTGCCCTCCTCACTAGGCTAAATAGTATCAGATTCTCACTTCCAAAAATGTTGCAATGAAAATTTTGTTGAAAACTATACATCTGAAATGTTTCTGCTTTGGCAATTTATCCTAATGTCCCAAATTGTAATAGCCAAAACTTTCAGTTTGTCAAAAAAGTTCTGATCAGCTTTGGTATAATAGTTTCTGGATATTTTTCCACATGCAGCATGATAAAAAAAAAAACAAAAACCAAGAACCTTGTGGCATGTGAGAACATCAGATTCAAGAGGTCACAAAGAATCCAAATTATCTTACGTCCCAAAGAAATAACTATTTCCCTGAGGTATCAAGCCACACGATGAGAAAGCTCTGTGTCCGCATTTGGCTAAAGACTATTTTGCAGATTTGTATGTGTTCAAATACAACACAATTCAATGCAAGTGTTGAATGTGCACTCTATAGTGACTATTTATGATGCTGGGTGTAACAAGTGTTAATATAATCAATAAAAAGGAAGACATCTGGGAGTAGAGCTCAATCTAAGCAGTCAAACCTTTACAGAACATTGCCACTGAAATAAATATTTAGTGACTACAATAAAGGTGCTGTTCTTCTGACAGGATGAGTTTCATGCCTCATGGCACAACAGTTATGAGATTTCAGTCAGTAATCAAATAACTCCATATTTTTCAGAGCAAAAAAGACATTTACTTCTTTTCCCCCTCCCTCTGATGTATATACAATGACTAGAAGACTTACCTAGCATTGCTCATATCATTCAGGGCAGGGGACTGATGTTAAAGGGGATATAGGAGTCAGGGCAGGACGTTGGGTGTGGGGGAACTCAGGGGAGGGAGTAGGGTGCTCAGGGCAGGGGGCTGGGAGGTCGGAGAGCTCACTGAGGCCACCTGTGACAGTGAGGATTACTCAGCAGCTGCATCACAGGGACAATACTGTGATGTCCAGCCCCAGCTGTTGGCTCCTCTGGGGACAGTGGAACAGCTGTGGTGCCTGGCTACTAGCAGAGCTCCTCCACTGGCCCCCTGCAGTGCTCCTCCAGTATAGCAGGCTGCTGGCTGGCAGGGCTCCCTCCCCATCCAGTGCTGCAGCCAAGAACTGGGGGGGAACAGGGGCCGCTTACCTGGGCTGTAGCTGGCAATTTGGAGAGTCCTGGTCGCAGCTGCCCCTCTGCAGTCAGTCTGCAATATATCTGTCCCCTGTGTTCACCGCCCTCAGCGGTCACTCTGTAGCATAACTGTCCCTCCTATCAGCCCCTTCCCTTTCCATGTTATGGAAAACAATCCCATTACAGGCACATCCCACTTTCCTGACACAACCAAACCCGAACCTTGCTTTAAGTTAGGATAAGATGAAGCTGCATATCAAATTTAGTGGACCTAGCTCTTACAGTTTAGGAGGAGTTCTTGAACAAATGGGTTCACAGACAGATGGACTCAGACAGACACACAAACTCTCTAATATAGATATTTAGATATAGATAGATTACATGACTTCTCCTCTGCCCTTCCCTCCCAGACAAAAAGAGAGGAAGGAAAGAATGAATAAAATGTGAGATAACATTGCAAAATGGGTGTTGGTTTAGACGTTGCTATTGCATTTGGTTATTACTTTGAATTCTGGCCTTGGATCTAAGCTGTGTGGTCTAAAAACATTGGAGATCATTCCAAAGCTATAGGGCATGTCTACACTACAGAGTTATTTCAAAATAACTCACATTTCGAAATAACAAGGTGAACATCCACAAGCAAGCCCATTATTTAAAAATTATTTCAAAATAACGGGCTTCTTACTCCAAAATAATAATCCCTCATTTCATGAGGAATAATGCCTATTTCAAAATAGCTACTTTGAAATAGGGTGAGTGTGAATGGCATGGTGATGCTTATTTTAAAATAATTGGCCTCCAGGGCTTCTCAAAACTGCCCTGGTGGCCACTCCGTCCACACCCCTCAAAACTCTATACTTTCCTTTCCCCTTCCCCTGCAGCCTTTAAAGGTGCAGGCAGAAGGGAAAGGGCTTGTGGCATGATTAAATCCCTGCTTGCATCATGCCACACAGCAGGACCCTGTACAGCCTTCCCTGCTGCCATGAGCGACCACAGCACAGCTGTCAGCCACCTCAGAAGCCCCTGGCCAGGGGCAGAAGAGGGCCCCATCATGGACTGGTGCAGAGATCCTGGATCTCACTGAGGTCTGGGGTGCGGAGTCCAAATTCCAGGATCTCCACACCAAGCGCAGGAATGCTGATGTCTATGACCAGATGGCTGCCAGCCTGGTTCAGAAGGGGCACAGCTGCACCCTGGACTAGGTGAGAATAAAAATTAAAGAACCAAGGCAGGCCTACACCAAGGCCAGGGAACAAAATTCCCCATCTGGAGTGGCACCCTAGACCTTCCACTTCTACTCCCAGCTGGATACCATTCTGGGAGGGAGGTCATTCCCCTCTCTCCCCCTGATCATGGACTCCAGCCTGGACACACCCATCCTCAGCCTCCAGGAGGGTGGGGCTGTGAACCACAATGACGAGAAAGAGGAGGAGGAGGAGCAGGTCAGCCTGGATACCATGCCCACCAGCCAGGAGGTGGTCATCACGTTGGAGCCAGTCCCCCTCACCAAGTATCTCCCAGGGCTTGGACGAGGCTGGGGAAGGCACATCAGGTGAGTTCTCTATCTTTCCTTATCTACACATGGGTCCTCCTCAGCCTGGGGCTAGCACAACAGCCTGTGCACATGGGTGCACGTGCAACGCCAGTTCAGAGTAGAGACACCCATAAGGTTGCCACACAGGAACCTGTTGCTCCATCTCACCAGATTCCTGGACAGGCCTGCCTTACTCCTGACTCCATGGTGGGACCCACAAGCCACTACTAAGGAGGCTGGGGTCATGGAAACACACAGCAGTGCTGTACATGGCACAGATCCATGCCTGCACTCTCATGGCAGCACCTGCTCCCGGTCAAGTGTGGCGAGGCAGAGGACACTGATCCCCTACAGGGGAGCCTGCTGGGAGAAGGAAGAGGAGGGGACCCCAGTAGCACTGTCTCCGGAAAGCGGACTCTGCCATTCACACACACCTCCCTGAACACCCTCCCCCCTCTCCTACACTGGACAGGGATAGAAGTTCTCCCTCTGCAGGATGCCACCAGTGCCGGACCCAGCGTGTGTGGAACACGGAGGGAAGCTGAGCCCCCCCGTCCCCCTGCCTGCCTACAGGCTCCTGGCCTGGCCAGCACCTTCTCATGCCTGCTTGTCTCTGGGATATGGGGGTAGCAAGGCTTCGCAGGGACATCCATGTGTCTGCCGGACAGTGCCCACTGTCTAGGCCACAGATGGCCTTGCTCATCGCCGTTGTCTGACCTGAGACCTTGGGTGTTGTCCCAGATATTAGGGCTAGGCTTCATGCATGGTGTTTCCTGTGCATGACTGCCTTTCTCACTTTTCTTCACAGGTGGACCAGCTACAAACATGGTGCATCAACCATTTCCTGTACCATCAGCATGACCCTGTGAGAGCCGCAGGCGGAGGTGACCCCAGGATGAACTGGCAAGGTAACACCTCAAGTGCCTACATTCCTTGAATAGGAACTTTGAGGAGGATTTCCAGGAGCGCTGTGCTGACTGGGAGCTATGCTGCACCATCTGGGAGCAGCTATCCCGGCAGCATGAGGCGATGTGTGCAGCATACACCAACGCCATAGGGCACCTGGTTGCCACCATTGAGCGGTCCAGCAGCTGCACCTTAGCACCAACTCCCTCCCAAGTTCCTCCCCACCCACTCCCCCCAAGTCCCTCACAACCCATTCCTTCCCCTGCCCCCCAGCTTCTCCTCCTAGACCTCCCCAGGACACTGAGAGCCCTACACACGAGGCAGTGGGACCACCTGAGGCAGGTGCCAATCCCATCCCCATCCCTGAGCCTCTCCTCCCCCATACTTCCCCTTCTCCCCCCTCCCAGGTTCTTTTACCAGTCCCTCCTCAGTTACATATTCCCCAAATAAATTAATAGTTTATTGTTTCAGGAAAAAAGTATTTTTTATTTGGTCTCCAGGGAAGGGGAGGGGAGGAAGCTGGGAAGGGAGCAGTGTGAGAGGAAAGGCACACAGGAACTATGCAGAGTCCCCTTGTGGCAGGACCGAGGGCGAGTGTCACAGCTGGCCCTGGCTGAAACTCTCCCTCAGGGCCTCCCTGATGAGCACAGCCCCCTGATGGGCTTGCCAGATAGCAGCAGTGTGTGGCTGCTCAAAAGCCCTTGTGAGCTGATCAGCCTCTGCCCCCTACTCTGGCAGGAATGTCTCCCCCTTGTTCACACAGGTGGTGGCAGCCTGGCAGGCTGCAACCACCTGGGTGATGTTCCGGTCGCCGAGTTCCAGGTGGGTGATGAGATACCAGAACCTCCTTTTGAGGCAGCCAAAGGCGCCCTGCACCATGATGCAGCACCTGCTGAGCCTGGCATTGAACTATTCCTTGGTGGGATCCAGGTGTCCTGTGTAGGGCTTCGTAAGGCAGGGGAGCAAGGAGTAAGCTGTGTCACCCATGATGCAGAGGGGCATGTCCATGTCCCCCAACCCTGATGGTGTAGTCAGGGAATAAAGTGCCTGCGTGCATCTTCTGGAACAGGCTGTAGTTCCTGAATATGCAGGTGTCATGCACCTTTCCCACCACCTGTCATTAATGTCAGTGAACTGCCCCCAGTGGTCCACAAGGGCCTGCAGCACCATTGAAAAGTACCCTTTCTTACTGATGTGATCGCAGGCCTCGATGGGGATGTAAATACCATCAATGGCCCCCTGCAGTTGGGGAAGCTCACCATGACAAAACCAGTGATGATGGGGCCCACATTGCCCAGGGTGACGACCCTGCACAGAAGGATGGCACTGATGACCTCACTACCTGTAGAATGATAAAACCATAGAATAACAAGGTTGCCAGAGCCCTTAGGAGTTCTCCGAGCTCAAGCCCTTTCCCACAGCAGGAGCAACCCCAAGTACTCCATCTCCAGCAGGGCTTTGTGAAGGTGGGACTGGAAAACCTCCAGGGAGGGAGTGGTAGCTGTCTGGCATGGCTTGCTTCCAGAGGGTAATGGTGAATCACTTCTGGAGGGGGATGGCAGGTCGCATGTGGGCAGGAGCAAGACACTTGCAGAGCTCAAGGAAGGTGTCCTTCTGAATGCGGAAGTTCTGGAGTCACTGCTGGTCATCCCACCACTCCATGACAATGCAATCTCACCAGTCAGTACTCGTATCCTGGCACCAGAAGTGGTGATGCATGGTGTGCAAGAGAGGGTGGGATGAAATGTGGTGCATGAGGAGCACTTGGGCCTGGGTGAGGACGTCCCCTATTCTGAGCTGGTCGTCATGCTCCTGCAGCACCACATAGGCAGACTGCATAAACTGTGCCAGGAGTTGCAGCAGTAGGCCTAAGTGCTGGTGACTGCTTTGCAGCAGGTCCCACTCCACGGTAGGAGTGTTGTGGCATCCACAAGGGCAACCAGAGCACATGATGTGGTGTTTGCTGTCCCTCAAGGAGGTAAGCAATGGAGAAGAGTCTGAGGGTATGTCTACACTGAAGAGTTTTGTCGGAAAAACGGCCATCTTTCCGACAAAACCTGAGTTACGTCCACACTGCAATTGTGTTCTTCTGAAAGTAAATCAAAAGAATAGAGGGTTTTTTCCGACATTGGTAATCCTCTTTCTTTGAGGAAGAAGCCTTTTTCCCAAAGAGCTCTTTTGGAAAAAGGCGTGTGTGGATGGGGAAGAAGGAGTTCTTTCAAAAGAAGAGGAAAGAGGAAAAAAGCACAGATGCCCTGGTGGCCACTCTATCCATAGTAATCACAGCTTAAATGTGAGAGAGCGTCCATTCAGTGTGGACACTATCTTTTGAAAAAGCAGATTGCTTTTTCCAATGTGCTTTTGTGTGTGGATGCTCTCTTTCAGACGAAGTTTTTTCAGAAGATCTCTTCCAAAAAAAGGTTCTTCTGAAAGAAGCCTGCAGTCTAGATATAGCCTGAGACATGGCTGTAGAGGGGAGCCCCTTTAAGCATGAGCTTCAGATAGCCTCAGGCAGCAGCTACAGGAAGTGACTGCTGTCATGATGTCCTGCCCAGAGTGCTTCTGGGGGGCCTTAAATGCAATTCAGGTTCCAATGAGTGCGTACACACTATTTCAGTATAAAGCTGTGTTATTTTGATGGGGATTTGTAGTGTGGACACACTATTTCAAAATAGTTATTTTGAGAGTTATTATTTTGAAATAACCTGTAGTGTAGATGTGCCCCCAGAAACTAACAAAAATATATATAGTATGAGCTTTTGTGGGCAAAACCCACTTCTTCAGATGAGCTAATCTAATGAAGTGGGTTTTGTCTACAAAAGCTCATGATACTCTATATATTTTTGTAAGTCTCTAAGCCCTGGTCTACACTAGGACTTTATTTTGAAATATCCTCCCTCCAAGGTCAAATTTATAAGTGGAGCATCCACAGAACCAAGCCCATTATTTTTAAAATAATGGAATTCAAAATCTGTACTCCTGCTTTTCATCAGGAGTAATGCTAATTCTGAAATAGTTATTTCAAAGTAATGGCAGTGTGGACACTCTGGTGCCTCTATTTCAAAATAATTACTCTGCATAGTAATTCAAACTAGTTACTCCTTAGTGCTTCCTGGGATTCTAAGTTCATGTCCACATATATGGATCCTGTCTCGGACTAATTTTGAGGCTTTTCCGTAGTGTGGACATGCTACTTCCAATTTGTAAAATTGTGAGTTATTAAGTTGAATTTAGTAATTTCAAAATACTTTCCTGGTGTAGACATGGCCGAAGGTGCCACAGGACTACTCGTTGTTTTTAAAGTTACAAACTAATATGGTTACCCATCTGAAACTTTTGGAGAGAAAGTATTTACACCTAAGCCCCTTTAATACTTGTTGGCAATTTGGCCTAAAATTGTGTAACAAATTCTACAGCAGTTTCAGATACATTAAGAATTTGAAGTAATTAACTATTTAAATTTTAAAATGTGATAATTCATTTTTATAATGGTTAACACATTAATTGTCATTTATTTTGATATGAAATCCAATTTTGTTTGGCCTTTCCCTTCGCAATATTAGAATGGCGGATATTCAAATTGAAAACTAAAGGTTTTGGTGGCAAGGTAGGGGAAATGGGGCTTTTTAGGCATTTTTGGAATAAACACATTAGCAGAAAAATCCAGCCACCATAATCAGCAGTGAAATATTTTACTATATTGTTGCCTGTCAGAGCTACCAAACACATTCGGTTAAATGTAATAGTTGACACCTCTCTGAGCTATTGTTTCCAGCTGCGCAAATGGAATGTTCACTCACTTCAGGTTTGTAGGATTTTCTGTGAAACAACAAAGGCCAGAAACACAGAAACACAATTCTCTGCTTCTGTAAACAGCTCAGATTTGGAATTGAGTTTTTTAAAATAAAATTGTAGATGCTGGTATGTAAGGTAGCAAGAACTGCTCTCTGCAGCAATTCCCACAGACACAGAATACCTGCCTTTGCCACCTTTTGGGAATGGTGATTGATTTTGAATGGCAGCAGTTTTCCAAACAGTTTCTGTTTGAATGGCAACAGTTTTCCTTTTCTGATGGAAGATGCTGCCTTTGTCTAAAGGCAGCAATAGAGATTCTTTCTGGAGAGATTGATGGAGAATTTTTAATCCGAGGGTTCGGATGGGGGCCCAAAACCCCTACCAAATCAATTCCAGACACCCTTCTTAAGCAACCAGCTTTATTCAGGAATGCATTCCAGGGCAAAAATCTCCAGGATACTCTCAGGAAAAGTTTCTGCAACTTCCCAAACAAAAGGCAAGGTCTTTTGTACTACCTTACATGGTAATTACCCCTTTTTCCACTGACCACTTACAATTGCATGCATATACAGGTCATGCCTCTTTGCACCAAATTCCCTCCAATCATTATTTGTCCCCCCTCAGTCCCTTTGCAGGCCTTACAACAGGTTCAAACCAGTTTCACCCCCCCTCACTTTGCTCACCTGAGTTCAAGCACGTACCTCTTTACAAAGACCAGACTTAACATCCAGGTGTCACAGAGGTCATACTGACAACAAATTAAGTTTATCCTTCAAGATCAATCTTTAGGAACAATGGAAAGGAGATTTAGATGGAAAAAAATTACCTTGGCATAAAGCTTTTACCACAGGGAACACCAACCACTACTCCAGTGCTTGAACATTTTCCATGAGAACAACAAAGGAGAAAGAAAATGAGGGCTCGTCTATATGAACACTGAGTTTGTGGCAGGCGGGGGTTTAAATTTTCTCTGTACTGCATGCTGTACACTAAAGCCTAGTGTACACTGGGAAATTAGGTCAAGGGTGTGAAAAATCCATACCCTTCAGTGATGGAGTTAAACTAACATATCCCTGGGTGGGAGAATTTTTCTGTCAACCTCTTGGTGAGGTGGGGTTACCTGTGCCAAAGGGAGAACCCCTCCAATTGGTATAGTTAGCATCTTCGCTGAAGTGTTATAGTTGGAGCTTTGGAATTACACTTCTGCAGCTAAATGTAAACAAGTCCTAAGTATTTATGTGGACCCTGCTGCCATACACTAAGAAATCCCTAATGGGTAGCTCAAAGTGCACCATGTTGAACTGCTGGTTAAAAAAAGACCCTGGAGGCCATAAAAAGTACAGTTGATGGTGCAGCAGAGCTAGCAGGCTCCCACGTCCCAGGCTCTCTGTGGCTCTCAGGCAGCAGCTGGCATGCCTCCCTGTTTCTCTGTTTGGTTTGTTTGTTTGTTTTGAAGGAGCTTCTAAAGGTTTGAAATCTAGAAGCCTCTGTTAATTGGCTGAGCCTCAATCAGGGGGAGGGGCTACCGGGGCTTTATAAGCTGTGAGTCAGCGACCAGGAGCAGCTAACAGGGAGTTTGGAGAGGGAGTTTAGAGGGGAAGGTTAGAGGGCACAAGTGACTTCTGACCTTTAAACATAGCTTTTATAATAATCTATATTCCAGACACTTAATAAGAAGACCAGTTTATACTTAAATTTATTCATAAGAAAAATGGAGACAGAAGCCCAGCCACAGAGTGGGGGCTATCCTGTTTATTGCATCAAGTGTAACATGTATGATTACCTGCCCTGTGGGCGGGTGGTGTATGTGTGTACCCGTTGCAAGGAGCTCCTGACCCTCAGAGACCGAGTTCGGGCTTTGGAGGCCAGGGTGGCTGAACTGGAGGAGCAAAGGGAAGTAGAGAGCTATGTTGATGAGACTTTCCGGGACACTGTAGTACTGTCCCACCTCCAGTCTGAGAGCCCCAGTGCTCTTAAAGAGGATGAAAGTCTCAAGGGAACAGAGCATTCAATGGGAGCAGAGGGAAACCATCCCGTAGTTGGGACCCTTCTTCCAGAGGATGTTGCGGTATCCTCTTGCACTGAGGATACCTCTGAGGGGGAGGGAATGCCAGTTGTTAGGAAGAGGCAGGTGTTAGTAGTGGGCGATTCGATCATTAGGAACATAGACAGTTGGGTTTGTGATGACCGGGAGAACCGTATGGTCACTTGCCTGCCTGGTGCGAAGGTTGCAGATCTCTCGAGGCATCTAGATAGACTTATGTGTAGTGCTGGGGAGGAGCCAGTGGTCGTGGTACATGTAGGTACCAATGATGTAGGGAAGGGTAGGAGAGATGTCCTGGAGGCCAAATTTAGGTTGCTAGGAAAGAGACTGAAATCCATGACCTCTATGGTGGCATTCTCAGAAATGCTTCCAGTTCCACGTGCAAGGCCAGGTAGGCAAGCAGAGCTTCAGAGTCTCAACGTGTGGATGAGACGATGGTGTAGGGAAGAGGGGTTTAGATTTATTAGGAACTGGGGACACTTTTGGGAGAGGGGGAGCCTATACAGGAAGGATGGGCTCCACCTAAACCAGGGTGGAACCAGACTGCTGGCACTAAACATTAAAAAGGCCGTAGAGCAGTTTTTAAACTAAGAGATGGGGGAAAGCCGATTGGTGCGGAGATGCACATAAATCGGATGGAGACTTCTCTTAGAGGAGAATCCACTGATAGAGATTCTCTAAGCTGTAGTCAGAAAGAGAGGAGGGGAGAGGACAAACCATGGGCCAGAGCAGACAAACAACCGCATATAAAGGAATCGAATGCATCAGGGAAGGGCAGACAAATAAGCTGTGGCAAATTTTTAAAGTGCTTCTACACAAATGCGAGGAGTCTGACGAATAAGATGGGTGAACTAGAGTACCTCGTATTAAAGGAGGAGATTGACATAATAGGCATCACTGAAACCTGGTGGAATGAGGAAAATCTGTGGGACATAATCATACCGGGATATAAAATATATCGGAAGGATAGAGCAGGCCATGTGGGTGGCGAAGAATCAAATGAAATAAAAATATTAAATGAATCAACATGTTCAATAGAATCGCTATGGATAGTAATTCCATGCTCCAATAATAAGAAATTAGCAGTAGGGATATATTATCGACCACCTGACCAGGACAGCGATACTGACATTGAAATGCTGAGGGAGATTAGAGAGGCTACCAAAATAAAAGAACTCTATAATAATGGGGGATTTTAATTATCCCCATATTGACTGGATACATGTCACCTCAGGAAGAGAAGCAGAGATAAAATTTCTCAATGGCTTACATGACTGCTTCTTGGAGCAGCTGGTACAGGAACCCACAAGGGGAGAGGCAATTCTCGATTTAGTCCTGAATGGAGTGCAGAATCAGGTCCAGGAGATAATCATTACAGGACCGCTTGGGAATAGTGACCATAATATAATAACATTTAACATTCCTGTGGTGGGAAGAACACCTCAGCAGTCCAGCACTCTGGCATTTAATTTCAAAAAGGGGAATTACACAAAAATGAGGAGGTTAGTTAAACAGAAATTAAAAGGCACAGTGACTAGAGCCAAATCCCTGCAAGCTGCATGGAAACTTTTTAAAGACACCATAATAGAGGCCCAACTTAAATGTACACCCCAAATTAAAAAACAAAGCAAGAGACCTAAAAAAGAGTCACCGTGGCTTAACCACCATGTAAAAGAAGCAGTGAGGGACAAAAAGGCATCTTTTATGAAGTGGAAGTCCAATCCTAGTGAGATAAATAGAAAGGAACATAAACACTGTCAAATCAAGCGTAAAAATGTAATAAGAAAAACAAAAAAAGATTTTGAGGAACAGGTAGCCAAAAACACAAAAAGAAATAACAAAATGTTTTTTAAGTACATTAGAAGCAGGAAGCCTGCTAAAAAACCTGTAGATGATCGAGATATAAAAGGAGCAATCAAGGACGATAAAGCCATTGCGGAGAAACTAAATGATTTCTTTGCTTCAGTCTTCACGGCTGAGGACGTTAGGGAGATTCCCAAATCTGCACCGTCCTTTGTGGGTGATGAATCTGAGGAACTGTCCGGGACTGAAGTGTCATTAGAGGAGTTTTTGGAACAAATAGAAAAACTTAATGTTAACAAATCTCTGGGACCGGATGGCATTCATCCAAGGGTTCTAAAAGAACTCAAATGGGAAATTGCTGAACTATTATCTGTGGTTTGTAACCTATGCTTTAAATCGGCTTCCGTACCTAATGACTGGAAGGTAGCTAACGTGACACCAATATTTAAAAAGGGCTCTAGAGGCGATCCTGGCAATTACGGACAAGTAAGTCTAACTTCAGTACCAGGCAAATTAGTCGAAACAATAGTAAAAAATAAAATTGTCAGTCATGTAGAAGAACATAATTTGCTGGACAAAAGTCAACATGGTTTCTGTAAAGGGAAATCCTGTCTTACTAATCTATTAGAGTTCTTTGAAGGGGTTAACAAACATGCAGACAAGGGGTAGCCAGTAGATATAGTATACTTAGATTTTCAGAAAGCCTTTGACAAGATCCCTCAGCAAAGGCTCTTGTGTAAATTACATTGTCATGGGATAAGAGGGAAGGTCCTTTCATGGATTGAGAACTGGTTGAAAGACAGGAAACAAAGGGTAGGAATAAATGATACATTTTCAGAATGGAGAAGGGTAACTAGTGGTGTCTCCCAAGGGTCAGTCTTGGGACCAATCCTGTTCAACTTATTCATAAATGATCTGGAGAAAGGGGTAAGCAGTGAGGTGGTAAAGTTTGCGGATGATACCAAACTGTTTAGGATAGTCAAGACAGAAGCAGACTGTGAGGGACTCCAAAAAGATCTCACAAAACTAAGTGATTGGGCAACAAAATGGCAAATGAAATTTAATGTGGATAAGTGTAAAGTAATGCACATTGGAAAAAATAACCCCAACTATACGTACAATATGATGGGGGCTGATTTGGCTACGACAAATCAGGAAAGCGATCTTGGAGTTATCGTGGATAGTTCTCTGAAAACTTCCACACAGTGTGCAGCGGTGGTGAAAAAGGCAAATAGGATGCTAGGAATTATTAAGAAAGGGATAGAAAATAAGACCCAGAATATCTTACTGCCCCTGTATAAAACTATGGTACACCCACATCTTGAATACTGTGTACAGATGTGGTCTCCTCACCTCAAAAAAGATATTTTGGCCTTGGAAAGGGTTCAGAAAAGGGCAACTAAAATGATTAGGGGTTTGGAACGGGTCCCATATGAAGAGAGGTTAAAACAACTGTGACTTTTCAGTTTAGAAAATAGGAGACTGAGGGGGGATATGATAGAGGTATATAAAATCATGAGTGGTGTGGAGAGGGCGAATAAAGAAAAGTTATTTATTAGTTCCCATAATAGAAGAACGAGAGGACACCAAATGAAGTTAATGGGTAGCAGGTTTAAAACTAATAAAAGAAAATTCTTCTTCACACAGCGTGTAGTCAACCTGTGGAACTCCTTGCCAGAGGAGGCTGTGAAGGCTAGGACTATAACAGAGTTTAAAGAGAAACTAGATAATTTCATGGAGGTTAGGTCCATAAAAGGCTTTTAGCCAGGGGATAGAAATGGTGTCCCTGGCCTCTGTTTGTCAGAGGCTGGAGAAGGATGGCAGGAGACAAATCGCTTGATCATTGTCTTCGGTCCACCCTCTCTGGGGCACCTGGCGCTGTCCACTGTCGGCAGACAGGCTACTGGTCTGGATGGACCTTTGGTCTGACCCAGTACGGCCGTTCTTATGTTCTCTGCCCTGAGTGCTAGCTCCACAGCTCCCACTGGCAGGGAACTGTGGTCAATGGGGTCTGAGGGGCATTGCCTGCTGGTGTGAGCAGTGTGCAGAGCCACCTAGATGCCCCTCTGCCCAGGAGCCGGAGGGACATGTCGCTGCTTCCTAGGAGTCAGATGAAGTCAGTACTGCCCAGAGCCTGCACCTCAAACCTCCTCCCCACACCGAACGCCATCCCTGACGTTGGCCCCACTCCAGAACCCTCACCCCCTCCTGCCCCAGTCTGGAGAAAATGAGTGAAGGAGCGAGCAGTGGGGCATACGGGAAATGGATAGAGTAGGAGCAAGGCCTTGGGGAAGGGTATTTAGTTTTCTGCAGTTAGAAAGTTGGCAGTCCTGGCACCAGGGAACTTCTAGTGCACAGCAACAAAGTCCTCACAGCCACAGTGTATGGCAGGCAGATTTATATCCCAGCCTGCCACAAATGAAGACTTTGTCTCTACTTAAACAGTTTAAAGTGCAGTAAAGCGGCAGCGCTGTAAACTGAAAGTGTGGTCATGGCATGAGTGCTGAGAGAGAGCTCTCCTGGGCTATGTCTACGCTGGAGGCTTCTTGCGCAAGAACATCTTGTGCAAGGGTTCTTGTGCAAGAACTCTTGCACAAGAAAACATCCACACTTCCCATGTGTGAGCTGTGCTTTTGTGCAAGAGAGCCCATGGCAGTGTGGACGCTCTCTTGCGCAAGAAAGCTCTGATGGCCATTTTAGCCATAGGGCTTTCTTGCACAAGCAATCCCTGCCCAGCGTCCACACTGCTCTCTTGTGCAAGAGCTCCTGCGCAAGGGGTCTTACACCTGTTAAAAAAGAGCATAGCTCTTGCGCAAGAAGCCCTCTCTTACCACGCTGTACTATAAATCTTCTTGCACAAGAGCAGGCGGGCAGTGTGGACGCTCTGCGGATTCTTGCGCAAGAACGGCCATACTTGCACAAGAAGCCGCGAGTGTAGACATAGCCCTGGTGTTCTGCATAAACCCCCTCTGAGAGAAGCATAGCTAACAGTGTTGGCAGCATGGCTTGAATGGTGGTGGTGGTTTTTCACACCCCTGAGGCAGAAAGTTACAGTGCTGTAAAGTGCCAGTGTAGACTTGGCATAAGTGTTCATATAGATAAACCCAGAAAATTTGTGTGCATGTGTGTGAGAGAGAGAGAAGCCATATGTTCTGGGTCTCACAGAAGGCAGTTGCCTTCTGTTCATAATCACTTCAAGAGAATATTCTAGCAAATAAGTTTATGAACATGAATGTTCATTTCTAAACTATGTATTTTAGGGGACTGCTCTGAGAGAATATTTGAGTTCAAAATCAAATTTCTACACTATCACCAATATTGGTTAAAAGGAACTTCGAAAAATGCTAAGATCAGTAATGCAGTTTCACAAGCTTTCAGATGCAGTTCCTCTCTGCCTTCCGAACATGTTGGTATTAAAGCTGAATGGGTCTAATATTTAATTTTCTTTCCTATATCAAGAATTATTTACCATGCTTCTGCCAGATATTTTTAAGTTATCTTCAAAAACCCTAGAATTTCCAGTTGCCCACAGTTAAAGTAGCCTCTCTCCCCCCAAATCTGAAATGGTGCTCCTATGGAGAAACATGAAATTTGTCATCTCTCCTCACATACAGTCTCTTTGGCCTGACTGGAGCCACCTCCCCCAATATAGAATTCAAACGACACCGATTTAGCTATGCCTGAAGAGATCTGTGGTGCAGAGGTGGCCTGAACTTTTCCCCTCAAATAAGGGTTTTTAGCACTCCCACTATTGATTTCTGACACTTAATATCTGTAACTCCATTTCTACTCCCATTTTGCCATTTTACTTGATGTAAATTAGTGGCACTCATTTATTTATAGCTGGATAAAAGCTTTGCAACTGAGCAAAATCTTTCGAGAGTTAGATAAGAGGTAATGCAAGGTGTTTACTGTACAAGAAGTTAAAATGTAACAAGCCATCCCCTCACAAACCTGGTAGGTCTCATCACTAAACATAGACACTGTGCAAGGCCATCAGCATTTTATCCAGCACTGAAGTGGGATTGAGGTTTGGGGTGCTCTGCTTTCTACCCAACATTTAGGATACAAGCAAACCTAAGGGACAGACTTGTGTTTCAAATAGCCATGTTTACTGCTCTGTATAAATGTAAGTCCCAGTTACATATATACACAGTTAGGTTCTGCAGCAGAGGACAGGAAAACCCACTTGGGGGGCTTCCAAATGATTTAAGGAATACTACTTAAATATTAGACCCTAAAGTGTTGTTTCCTCAACACCTCAAAGTTCTCAGTTTTAAAGGATGATTTCTGATCATTTGAGTTTACAATTTTCCATCTGTCCCCATGGCTCTGTTTTTTATTCTCTTCTCTTCTCCCTTTACACCTTATCCCTTGGTAATATCATCTGTACACAAATTCAACCACGTCTGTATATTGATTCACATATCTATTTCCCCAGACCCATTCCTTGTCCAAAATAAAATCTTGGCCAGTCACTCTCATCTCATAGATGTCTAGCTATTGTCTCAAGCTCAATATCACTCCCCTCTCTTCCCCCCCAAAAAATCCCAACAAATCTAGCTCTCATGTTCTCTCTCAGCACTGTGGACAACACCACTCTCCTGTCTGCCACCCATGCAACCTTTCTCTAGAATAGATCTTCACATTCAGGCTCTCTCTAACATGCAGCCTTTTCTAGCCACCCACACAGCTAAATCTCATCTGTGCTTTCATCTTTATTTCTCAGCTATTGCAACAGTCTTTTCTCTGACGTTAACAAATGCAATCTTGCCCCACTCATTGCCACTCAATATGCTGCTGCAAGGTAATTTCCCTAGACACTTGTCATCCTCCTTTTTGCGTCTCTCCTCTGGCTCACCGTTCTCTATCACTTTAAACATATGTTGCTTGTATTCATTTTCTAGGCCCTTCATGACCTCTCTCTTTCACTGTGAAGCTATCAACTTGTGCCTCTGATTGGCTCATTGCCCAGCCTCTGTCATTGAGAGGTTATATTTTCAAACAAGCACCTCTGTGTTTTCTGCCTCACTGTCCCTCATGTTTGGGAGAAACTCCCCATAAACATCTTTAATGTTACCTCGCTGTTGTCCTTCCAAACCTCCTTTGTCCATAATTCATTCATTCCAAACAAACAAACAAACCAACAAACAAATAACATTTAGGTCACTGAGGCCATAGCTTACCACGGTGACTAATATTATCTCATTGTCCCTAATACGCCACCATCTGTGTGTATCCATCTGATGACTGTTGTCTTCTAGTTAGATTATAAGCTCTTAGGGAGCAGAGGCTATCATTTTATTCTACATTGGCATGGCCCTTTGTGTATTGCTGTCCTGGTCCAGGACTAGGTACAGTCACACAAATAGTAATAACTGTGTTTGAATGGAAGTTAGAGCTGCACCTCATCCCTGTTTCAGTGTGGAAGGGAGAGTGGTATAAGGCTTAGAAGAGAATGGTACTATGAGAGGACTTAAGCAAGTGTGTAACTCTAAACCTAGGAGTAGCTTCATTTAATTCAATTAGACTACCCCCTGGCAGTTATTTAAGTGCTTTGATGGATTGGATTTAACACCTGATGAATTTTTTCCATAGAGAGCATGCCAGGGAGATCAGTAAAGCCCTGCAAATCCACAGATATCTGCTTTATATCCTTAGGTATCTGAATCTGCAGATATAGATGCAGATATCTATGGCTCATTCTTGCAGATACAGCTGTGGGTGCAGATACAAATTTTGTATCTAGAACCCTGCAAATTTGTGGATAGTCTCTTTATATCCATGGGTATCCATATCTGTGCATATGGATGAGGATATCCATGGCTCATTTTTGTGAATAAGGATGTGGATACAAAATCTGTATCCACACAGGGCTCTAGAGATCAGCCCCACCTCTCCATCAAGCCTAGCCCACTCCTGATTTGTGCTGCTGCTGTGAAAAGGGTCCTCCAACTCTCAAACAGGCAGATCACGCAGCAGCTCTTTCAATCCGCAATCTCTACTTCTCCTTGCTTTTCTTCTACCCACATGTGGTGGCAGGAAGATGCTCAGGGCTTAATTTTGTTCCAATTTTTTATTTGTCACTTAATGTAAGAGCAACCTGTGCCCCAGAATGTTGATATTGGCTGCTAATTGATGCAGCGAATAGCAAGTTGAGAACAATATATCTGTTTCATTTGCAGCTGTGTTTAATTATGACAGAAGTATTTTCTTTTCAATGACTCTTCTTGTGAGTCTATTTCCCATTTTAATTGTCTGTAGTAAGCTCAGGCTTTTGTAGCACACAGCAGATGTGTTTTCATTATGCCCACATTTGGTAATTTTAAACTTGTTGACAACACTGCACACTTTAAACAAATCTGTACAAATTTGCAAATTCTGAACCTGACAGTTGGTTTTAGAACTTCAGCTACTCATGGCTAAATATCTATTCAATAATATCCCTTGCTTTTGCATGGGTAATTGGTATTTTTGTTACTAACTGTAAATATTATGATACTATTCATCTATAACTCAAGCTACAGGAGACTGTATATATTCTTATTCAGTGGCTCTGTAAACAGTGGATTCTCACCACCCACAGGCAGTTCAGCAAACAGTCACTAAGCTGATTTTGCCTTTCAGCTAAGTCCAACCTCCACCAAGCCATTGCTTGGTGGGCCAAGATGATCTGGCCCCCACAGAAAGGGTGTGTCTAGACTACAGGGTTTTGTTGACAAAAGTGGACTTTTGTTGACAAAACTATACCTGCGTCTACACTACCGCCAAGTTCTGTCGACATAACATCGACAGAACTCGACAGTTTTGTTGACGGCGGTAAACCTCATTTTACGAGGAATAACGCCTTTTGTCGACAGAGTTCTGTCAACAGAAGGTGTTATTGCATCTACACTGTCCTGTCAGCAAAGAGGCTTGCTTTGTTGACAGAACTGGATGTAGTCTAGATGCTCTTTGTCGACAGAATCTGTCGACAAAGCCTCGGTCGATAAAAGCCTGTAGTCTAGACGTACCCAAAGAGATGAAGGGAAAGGGACACAAGAGAGAGAATGAAGGGTACTTGTAAAAGGTCAATATAATTTACTTCCAGAGTCTTTAGTCCCATTTACCCATAAGTTCTCTTACCTCTCAGGAAAGTCCAAAGTTCCTTATCAAGCCGATACTCAAATGGTGCCAACTTTTTCCAAAATCAGGACCTTTTACCCATGCTGATTGTTTTTTCTCTTGACCTTTCTTGGTGTTTGCCCCAGTACTCTCTCAGCCTCAGTCTTCTTGGACAGAAGCTACTGCCCACTCTTCTACACTCTGGGATGAACTGGATCTAGCTCCTATACTCCTCTCCCAACCAGCAACCTCTGATAGGACTAGTTAATTGGAGTCAACTGCTTTTCCCCCTCCTTCCATGTGACTGATCTGTTATTCAGATATCCCAAAGTGGAATTTCCTTCCTCATTTCAGCTTTGATTAAATTCTATAAAGTCAAGGCAAAAACTCTTGTAAGACAACTTCCATGCAAAGTATGTTGGAGTGCCATACTTACCGTATAACAAACTGGTGAAATCTACTCCAGTGAAGTCAATCAGTAAAAGGACTTCAATCCATGTTTATTCCTATTTGGAGTGGGAATTAAATGCTGGTCCACTGCTCATTAGTGAATTCATCCTATATGCATGACTCATGAAAATGGTCCCAATAGAAAATCAAAGACTGAAAACAGTCTCCTCTGCTTTGGGCACTTTCTCCCCCCCCTTCCCCCATTCTTTTAAGCTGTGACTACATATTTTGCATCTAAACAGAAATTCATACTGCAGGAAATTGGAATAAAAAAATTGAAAAGGACAATCTTTTCGTTCACTGTTTCCCAAAGGGTGTTCCACGGAACCCCAGGGTTCCGCGAAGTGAAAATAAGGGTTCTGTGAGAAAATTCTATTACAATAACATTTTATAATTTAAAAAATAATAATTAATAATATGTGATTTTTTAAAATATGTGCAATTAAACTAAATGTTGATCTCATGACCTTGTTTAGCATTTGTTTATTATTATTCTTACTTATTTGTGGTCTACATTTTCAGCTCCATATCTTAGACTGTTATTAGGGGTTCCTCAAAATTATTTCGAATTTAAAAGGGTTCCGTGGCCACATAAAATTGGGAAACACTGTTCTAGTTTATCCATTGTCAGTGCAGAATTTGTTCCTATACATTTATCAGAGCGTAGAAACATGGGGTTAAATGCTTAGTCTTCACCCAACCAAACATGCCATTGGCATAAATGTAAGCACTGGAAAGGATAGGCAGTAGTAGCAGTTAATTTAATGCATCATTTTAGAGACCAAAATGTTAATGACATAACTGAAGAGGCCTAATATGATTTATCACAACTGCAAAATGCTATAAAACCTGAAATAATAAATATCATCTAGCAAAATGATAGGCCACTCATAACCCTCATAGGGAAGACATGAAGTACAAGTTTGAGTTCCTCTTGTCAGCTCTCCACTGAAAGTAGCTCCATAAGGAACATAATGGCTAGGCTAACTATAGCCTCAAAGGAGCAGCACTCTCAATAACAAGCCACTGTTTAGATTTGTTTTAATCCATCTTAATTTTCAAATCCCTGCTCTACTAAAAGCTACTGTTCAATAGGCCTAGAGTGAATATGGAACAAAGAGAAAACCAAGGAGACATAAAAAGATCATTGTGAAAGAGGATGTTGTCTGGGTCAAATTATTAAACTAAGCAGTGGGGCTTACACCAGTCTTCAGCAATTCTGAGTTATTAGTTCCACCCCACGGTGCTCCATGTGTCCTCCAACTGGAAGCTGAGTGCATTCCCCAGCCTATTAACTGAGTTACAAATTGAGGTACCGGACAGTTTAATCAATTATTATTTTTTTAAAGTAAGAATTTTAAGAATTTGAATTGTCTTATAATGAGAGAACTTAATATTCAGTAGTAAAAACAGAATCATTCTCAGAAGTATCCTTTGCAGATGCATACAGGGGTATGCTGTGAAAAAGAGGAGTATATAAAGTTATAATTGATTAACATTTGATTATTTTGCCAAGGTTTGCCATGTTGTATTGGAAAGACTCTGGTTATGCATCTCACATTGCTAATAGAATTATGATCATGATTTACAGCAATACACTTCTATATATCATTGGGAAAATGCAGACATCACTGTTCAAGACCATTTCCCTCAGGTGTCAGGGGCAGGGGAAAAAAATAGATGATGTTCCAGAGACCTAGCACCATGAATTCAGTATACATTGTTGAATCAGGGGAAAAGGTAATGAACAGCCAAAGATAGTGAAAGGGCATGAGACAGATGGAAAACTCAAATTAAAATAGTATGCTGTTGTCATACTTCCTTGCTTTTTTGAATTTCTTTGCATTCAAAACTCTGGTCATCTGAAGAAGTGGGCTGTGCCCACGAAAGCTCATAATACCATCTACATGTTTTGTTAGTCTATAAAGTGCTATCAGACCATTTGTTGTTTTTTAAGTTTATTTTGCATTCAGGGTTAAAGAGGTTTTTAAAAGCCCTCTAAGCTCATTGTTATAGTCCACTTTATGGTGCATATTTAAGATAAAAGTTCATCATTTTAACATTTCCCTTCTCTGTGTTATTGATATCAAAGGTGTTTTGGTCAAGTTATTGAATCAATATAAAATGAGCAAGAAAATTGGTACATAACAGTCAATTTCATCTTTATATTTTCTGCAGATGTTCATATATACAGAAAAATACTGTAAATCAGGGATGTGTTATGAATATTGCAAACAAAGAAATCCTGATCATATTCTAAACTTGAATTTTTATTGACAGGCAAGATTCTGGACACATAGAGGAGTCTAGTTTCAGAGGGGTATCTGTGTTAGTCTGTGTTAGCAAAAACAATAAGGAGTCCTGTTGTACCCCAAAGACTAACAAATTTATTTGGGCACAAGTTTTCATGGACTGGAACCCACTTTCTCAGATGCATCTAGGAGTCTGGATTTTTTGTAAAAAAAAATTCTCTCTTGATTGGGCCACAGATACCCATATCCAAGGGTATGGGTTACTTTAGAGGACTCCAGCTGAGCACAACAGGACATAATTTCATGATGAGCTTGTCTCCCCGTTACTACAAAGCACTTTTCACAGATGAATGCTCCAACCTTGGAATTCCTAATCATGGCAAGTAATATCTTTTAAACTTCTAGTCACCTGAACAGTTTGTCATACAAATGTATCTCCCTCAGACTTTTGTTGTTTGTTAATTCTGCAGGACCTCAGAATATTTTTGATGTTGTAACATCACCTTGATGATATGTTAATCAGATTATTTTTGGATATCTCACAGAATTACAACCAGCAAGTTGAAGAACTCAAAACTGCATATGAGAATCTAGAAAATGTAGATGAGTTATTTTACTTGATGCACGGTGGTCATGTTATTCAACATGCAATTCAAAAGAAAGGAAAATACTGACAAAATCTCTTGTATTTAAAAATAAAATAAAATATTATTTGAAAATATTTACGGTGGGAAATACATGGGATGATTTACATGGACTCTCAAACTTTTGTTCTAATAGGTCCTAGGTAAAAGCATTCACTGCAGAAGATGCAGAAAAGTTGATTAAAAAATAGACAAAAAGATGGATAGGATCCTTAGACCATTGAGTCTGTCTCCCTGCCAGTTCAAGCTTGTCCTCTCCAGGATATTTTCTTGTGTTCTGTCCAATCTAAAAATCTCAAGTGATGTGGAATTCATCATTTTTCTTTAGATACAACCTAACTGATTTTACAGTCAGGATTTCTTTCTCTCCCTTTTCCCCAATTTGTATTGGAAAGGCATCTAAAACTCAGCACTCCATTATGTTAGATTATTTACAAATATACAATAAGGAGGTGACCCCAGCCCAAAAGTGCTTATAATAGGCTTAATATTTCCTTTTAAAATATCATCCACATTTCCTCACAGTTGCATCATAAAGCAACACCATAAATAAATCTTTTTTTGAGTAAAATAGTTCTTTCACAATTACAATTCAGATATGTGCAATTAATTTATCTCTCAGAGGATCACAAAAGGGAAACAGCATTCAATACAAAGTTCCTTAGATAAAAATACTCCCAGAGACCACGTTAGAATCACCGTTCCATCTTAGGCCCTTAGCAAGTGTAAACTGACTTAGCATTATTGGCTTCAGTAAAGGTAGGCTACCTTAAAGCTACTCAAGATCCAAACTACAGTCACCGGCATTGAAGTGTAACTTCTGATTTAAAACAAACTTAGGTGGTGTCATGAGGGAGCTAGCTTTTGAGGGGGGTCAGGTGCTTGCTTACCTGTCATAGGTTTTGAAGGAGAATGAGCCAACCCAAATCAATCTCTGAATAGCTGGAGGGCTGGCAGTTAATTGACTAAGGAGCACTTAGGTTAAAGTAAAGAATAGGACGGTCCCAAAGAATAAGAAATTCCAGAGAAAGACTTCTCAGTGGAGCTGGTTTGGGAAACTCACCAGGGAAGGAAATCTGAATGGAAGAGGGCCTAAAAGGGATGAATGATGAGTGCCGAGAATCTAGGGCAAAAGGACCTTACCAGAGAGCAGCAGGAGATCTAGATCACAAATGAATGATGCACTCATCTGTAGGAGAGCTGTAGTGGTTTGACCTTCACAGGGTTACTTTCTCCAGAGAAGGAGCACTTCTCTAGGTGTGCATCTACACTGCACCTTTACCATGAAGTAAGCTATGCAACTTGAGTAGTGCAAATTGCATAGCTTATTTTGAGGTAATTTCGAAATAAAGCGCTATTCTGAAATGTCCATTAACCCTCATGGAACGAGGGTTACAGGGATGCTGGAATATGTCGAAATAATGGGCTGCTTTAAAGACACAGAATAACTATTTTGGGATACTTCCAGTATCCCAAAATAGCTCTGCAGTGTAGTTGTAGTCTAGCTGATGATGGCAGGTCAGAGGAAATCTTGTGTTGAGAAGGCTTTATTGATAAGGAGACTGGATCAAAGAGACGGGTGAACTTAGGTTATGGCAAATAGAATAAGATTAATTTGGCCTCTCGCAGCTGTACAGTACGGTGAAGACTTGCTTGGATACCATATCAGCCCTTGGTTAAGTAAGTTAGAGCCCTTCAGGCATTGCTGAGCACATAAAAGTCCATTGGGAAAACTGAGGCAGAACCCTAATCAATATTTCTGGGGGCAGGGTGGGGACACCAGTATTGACAGAAGAAAGCCCCCAAAGAATAGGTATTGGTCAAGTCTTATTAAGGGGCTAAATATCCAATTTCATGCAGCTATATTAAAGAGTAAGATTACTTGCAGCCCTGACAATGCAATGTGTTTGCTTGGATTGTGCATCAGAGAGTCAATGGTTCATTCCTGATGTCTTTGTGAAAAATGTCACCTATATAGTATGACTGACCATATTTCATTTTTCACTTTGTGTAGGGAAACTCTGTGTGGTTTCATGAAAAAAATAGAGGAAATATAAAAGAAAGCCATTACATAAATTCTCTCCCAAATAGGCGAAAATAACCTACTTTTTCTTGGCATTTTTATTTTCTTCCAATAGTTTATATGGATAATTTTGTTTCTATCTCCAACTGGAGAGTAAAAGATAAATCACAGAATGACTGTGGGGATAGAAGTAACAGGATTTCTAGGTATGATGATTTATAGAGTGTAGGAGTGTAAAGAAATGTGGTGTATATAATATTATGTATCTATAAGTATAGATTTTAGTGAAACACGTCAAACAGCGCCTTAAAAAATAATCTAAACTGGCTTGGATGCAAGTACTGCTGCCTGGATTGAAAAGTATCAGATGGATAATGACAAATAATTAACTCTTGAGTTGTTGAGAGGTGTTTGCTGGGGTGTAACAAGGATCAATGCAAGTTCTGATTTTATTTAATATTTTATTCGAGATCTTGAATCAGATCTAGACAACACATACATTAAATGCATATAGGACACTAAATTAACAGCTGCTGCCAGTCCCAGTGGGACAAAGAAATAGTACAAAGGGATCTTTACATGTTAGAAATCTGACTAGTAGGAATATGTACATGTTCCCAGATTTGTTTTTTAAGTGCTAACATATTCATGGAGATTTGGGTTTCAGAGAGAAAGCAAAACTCAATCTCATTACCTCCCCTTTAGTAAGTACTACCACTGTAGGACTATTCTTTAGCTCATGCAGCAGTGGCTAGCGCCCTGGGTCCTTTAAATTGCCACCAGAGTCCTGCATGGGATTCTGCAGAACCTGGGCAGTATGCTTGTCACTGTGCTTGGGGGGAGGGAGGCTCCATGGTTCAGGCAGCACTGAGGGCCGGCTGCCCCAGCCCTGCCCCTTTTACCCAAGGCCCTGACTCTTCCAAGAGCACAGAGCTGCTCCCACCCCCGCCTTGCCCAGGGGCCTGGTGAATTGGTTGGGTCACTTGCTGATCATGTAAGGGAAAGGAGACAGAATCCCCACCATCGGAATGCTGACAGAATTTTTCCCCTTTGTTTTTGTGAGTATAAAATATCCACAGCTTCCCCCTTGGTTGGCCATTCTAGTTATTTTCTTGTATGTATAAAAGTATAAAACAAACTCCTTTCTTGGAAGGTGGGGGGAGTAGTCAGTGCTGCAGAAATAGGAAGAAATTGTGGAGCTGTTTGTGCAAAGAGCAGATGAAAGCAGATGAAAGCATGATCACTGGTGGGGTAGAGGACAGTGGGAAACGGTTCGCTGACCCTGATGTTCTATTAGATGTTAGGCAGAGCTCAGTTTTCTTTCTCTAACATTTTTTAGAGCTATGGGTTCATTTACACATGGAGATTGTGTTCTCACAACGTAGTTTCCCAACTCAGTTATAACTCAGCTATGGTTTGGCCTTGCTTGTCAGCATGGGACCAAACTGTTCTATCGTGCTTGCAGATCACATTAGAGGGCTGTAAAATGATGCAATAATGTGGTCTGATCCAGTACGTGGAATCTGGGTCTACTCTGGATTCAGGCTCTTCTACAAAGCCAACCCCAAAGTTCAGGATATTCAGAGCCAGTGTTTGGTTTAGTTCCATCTCTAATGTTTATTAATGGTCTTGATCTATGGGGCTAAATCTGAGCAGGCAGAAGGAGAACACATAGAGCATTCACTCTATGCACAAGGGAAGGGAATAACTGCAGTCTCAGTGTTCATCCCAAAGAGAGAAAGGAGGAGGAGGTCTGACCTAGAAGGTGCTAATCAGTGACTCACTGTGCATACTCTTCTGAATCAAACACACCTTGGAAGGACAGTGAACAGGCCGGGATGCCCCATAGAAGTAATGGAATCTTCCCTCTGACCAGTGCCACAGTTTATGGGCACACGGTGGTTGCTAGTAAGTCTTAGGGTGCTAGCAGCTAATGCAGCATACCTGCTTCCAGAGGAATGGATGTTGGTTTTGCATAGTCAAAAGTCTCTTCCTGCTAGAGAGGCCCCAGACACCTCAGTTTTCCAGCACACAAAAGGTGCTGAATGGATCCCCTTTTGCAGACATTTTCTACTGATTCTTCTGTGCTCAGAACATTGTGCATCTGTGTCTTAAGTTGAGAGATATGGCCCTAAGGAAATAAAGGATAGAACTTACTGATATTATTCTAGCTTTTCTAGCAACAGTTGTCATTGGCTTTCAAACAATTGATCAGTTGAACCAGCCTTCACTATTATTTTCTTACTGAAAATATTTGTCTTTTAAGCAGAGGATTCTGACAGCAATTAGCACAATGTCATCAGTGAAGAGAACCCTCTCATCTGTAATACTGAACTTTTGTCTCAGACCCAGACAATAAAACTGAATCTAAAAATAAGCATCTGCTTCTAATAATTCTTAATCTCTGAGGACTAAATGTGAGAAATGAATGCTTACCCTTTGCTAGTCTTCCTTCATGAAGGACACAAGAAGAATTCCCCTCAGTTGGAAAATAACAGTTTTTTGAAATTTGTAAAATGTCCCTATGGCTGCTTCTGTCTCAAAGGACAGACTATCCTTTTCTTTGGACTTTCTAATTTTCCTCAGATGGAGACAGTTCAATTTTAGAAGGTTGGAACACTGCTGTTCCCTACCACCCCCCTCTAAAAACCCTATCCAGCTATTGGAACAATTGGAGATGTACAAAGGCTGAATGCAAAATGTTGCTGTAGCTCTGCACTGATGCTTTGAAAATACAATTTAGTTGCTTTAGCGGTAATTAGCATCACTTGAATGAAAGCTCATCTTTTACATATAGGCTGTGTCTAGACTGGCAAGATTTTGCGCAAAAACTTGCCAGCTGTCTACACTGGCTGCTTGAATTTGTGCAAGAGCACTGACGTTCTAATGTAAGAAATCAGTGCTTCTTGCGCAAATACTTTGATGCTCCCGTTCGGGCAAAAGTCCTTTTGCGCAAAAGCTTTTGCGCAAAAGGGCCAGTGTAGACAGCTCAGATTTGTTTTACGCAAAAAAGCCCCGATGGCTAAAATGGCGATCGGGGCTTTCTTGCGCAAAACCACGTCTAGATTGGCCAGGGATGCTTTTGCGCAAAAGCGCTTTTGCGGAAAAGCGTCCGTGCCAATCTAGATGCTCTTTTCCGCAAATGCTTTTAACGGAAAAACTTTTCCGTTAAAAGCATTTGCGGAAAATCATGCCAGTCTAGATGTAGCCATATAGTTTAGTGAATGATTTGCTTTAACACTGTCCCTTGAGACAGCTGCGAGTAGACATTTCAGATAGATGTTTAAACATGCATGCAATATAGATAGAAATATGCTTACACACATTTGCATCATGTAGCTATAGGTACAATATAGTTGGAAAAATATTTATACACATACATGATATGACAAATAAATACATGGGATAGCTGTAGATACACATACATATGATATGTCATGTTTCACTGTGTACAAAAGAAAAGTAATCTGTATTGTGGCTAGTGTTGTTTGATTGACATAAAAAATGTAACATTTGTAACAATTCAGAACAGCAGTGAGTGTGCTACTTTAGGGATCATTATCTTCTTGATACAATGTTCAATTCACTGGTCATCTCATTTCTCACATAACCAATTTTATTAATCCTATAGTGTGACTGTTTTTATACGTGTTGCCAATAATTAGAAAGGAGTCAGTTCTCCAGAGTATAATTTGTAGAAAGCCAGTTGTACAGCTTCCACTGAACAACAGCTGTCAGCAGCATTTAACTTTTTTTCATTTTAAATGATAGAAAATAGACATCACCATCACTATATCCATATTGCAACTGCATCGAGATTATATAATAGCGCCATTCCAGACATTCCTGGGCTTCACATAGGCATTACCAATAGGAAGTGATCCATGGGAAGCTAAAAACTAGGCAAATATTTAGATGAGTGGGTCTACCCTCTGGAAGACCTATGCATAGACCCAGGGATATGTGTACCTGTCATTGAGAACCACTGATCTAGCCCTTTGTTCTTAATAATGATGCATGGGGTGCATCTACAAATATCATATGAACTGCAAGAGAGCTCCCAATGGTGTGTGATGTAGTGGACAGCCCCCCCCCCAACACACTGCATCACATGGTGTCAATGGAAGTTTGCACAAAGCTTAAAAGTAGAATATAGCCCTTGTATAGCACATTTTGATCCCGATGGACTACTATCATCTCAGGTGTTTTTCTATGTTATTCTTATGTAACTGTTTTTGTTTCTTCTTCCTCTAATGTTTGACACTGCTCGGTTTTGTGGTCCCCTTTTTAGGTATTTGTCATGACATACATAACTATCATGTGTGCAGAGAACAACTTCTAGATTTTTTGTTTCGTTCCATTTTAGGGTATAAAACACATGGTCTTTTTACATATTAGTTTCCACAAAAGAGATCATATGGTCAAACACTGCCATGCTGAAAAATCTCCACCAGCATGCAAATGACAAGCATATGTGCCTACATTTACTTACAGCTCTCCACAAGCTGGAGAAAGATGCAATCTCGTATAATGCAATCCAGAAGAAAAGACAATTATTTTTACTAGTCTTGCTTCCCTCCAGACTTGCATTCTGCTACTCTCTGTAAATCAATGATTTTGCAAATTTGGAAGCCTGGAGGGCAAACAGGGTGTGGGTTTTTTTTTAAAGCCAAAAATATCCTTTAGACTAGAGGTTTCAGACTAAGGATTTAGCTAGTGCATTCCCAGCAGAATCTGGGGTTGCCTATCACTCATCAAAGCTTTGTGCAACCTCGGCAAACATTATTTACCAAATTCCATTATCTGCTGGGAATTGTAGTAGACTAAGGGTCAAATTTGCAGCTGATTTGTAGGTATTCTTTTCATGTGCTCAAGCAAAATTGCACATAAGCACGTGCGCTTGCAGTTTGCATGTCTGAACAACTTGAGCAGTCTAACTGGTGAATACTCATGTTACGCACTGGTGTTTGAAGCTGTAAAGCCTGGATACAGATATATGCCCATACAAAGGTGAAGGGTGTGAAAAAAATGTCCTACAATTCTCTCTCAACCATTAGCCAGGATAAAACAGCATTTGAATAGTCCACTGGTACATTTAAGGTCTCAAAGGTACATCTACAAGGGGGACCAGATATCATATGAACATCATATCAGCAGCTGAAATTTTAATGGTGTAATGGACAGGAGGAGTGCTGACTAAAGGGTTAAACTTAGGTAGCTAGCAAAGGTATTGGCCAGGGGGCCGGGAGAACTAATCAAGATAGAGTGTTGGCATTTGAATTGGATATAGATTCCTTGCCTGCTTTCTTTGTGTAGGAGAGAAAAAACAGGAGTGGAAACACACAGAATGGTTTAAACCTAGGCAGGACGACCATGTCTCCCAGGAATTTGGGGCATGGGAGTAGGCTGAATAAAGAGAAAATTGGAAGTAAGTAAGGGGAAAAGTGAATCTAGTCGTGTTCAGGGTAATTTTTCTTTATTTTGTGGTTTGGTTTGAACTGCTGTGTGTGAGTATATGCTTCCCCTCCCCATTTACTATCTAGCACTATGCCCAGAGACTTTTCTCTGTGTTTTAATTTGTTTTCCATAGTTACTCTGTAACATCTAGCAACCTAGTATGCGTTATCAAGTATATCTTTTGTTTTGTAATAAAAATCACTTTTTTAAAAGATTTGATTGTGTCCTGGAAGGTCTGTCTGTATCTGCATACCTCAGACTGAAAGGTCAGCTACTAGAGACTGTAGCTTGTTTTCCTCTTCTTTTTTCAAGCTATTTTAGGGCAAAAGAGTTTGGGGTATCCCTGGTTTTAGGGATAAAATCACTCGATGATGGCAGCAATTCCCCAAAATCTGTGTATTATGATTCTGGGGGGGAAGTTTTTTGGTAACCAGTGCCTGTAGAGGTAAGGTTTTTAAGCTCTCTTGGGGGCCCTTGACACTTGGAGTGCCAGAGTAGGGAACAGCCCTGACTAATGGTGATTCTGTTAAATGTACACAAATAAATTAGAACTACCGTAAAATCACGAGTATAATGCGCACCTATGTATAATGTGCACCTACCTTTTAAACGTCAGAATTCTGGAATAAACTGAGCTCTTATCTATAATGTGCATCCCCATTATACTTGTGATTTTACCGTATATATAGGAAGGAAGGGGCTGCTCCCACCTGCAGACTCGCCAAGGAAAAGTGCGCGCAACACCGGGGAGCCGGCGGCGGAGTTTGAAATCTGCTCCCCACCCAGCTGCTCGTGTGCCGCGCTGAGCTCGTGCCTGCCGTGGGACCCCTTACCCCCTCCCCCGCCCAGCTGCCCCGCCTGCTGGCTCCTCACCTTGTCCGGGAGCCTGGCTGAGCTCGCACCTGCCGCGGGGGCCCCTTGCTCAGCTGCTGGCATGCCGAGCTGACCTTGCGCCTGCCGCGGGGGCCCCCTGGCCAGCTGAGCTTGCGCCAGCAGCTGAGCAGGGGGCCCCCGCGGCAGGCGCGAGGTCAGCCAGACTCCCAGACAAGGTGAGGAGCTGGCGGGCAGGGCAGCTGAGCTTGCGCCTGCCAGGGAGGTCCCCTGCCCAGCTGCCCACGCGCTGCACCTTGTCCGGGAGCCTGGCGGGGAGGGTGAGGTAAAAATTTTACAAATTACCTCCTATGTATAATGCGCACCCTGTTTTAACCCTTAAAAACTGGGAAAAAAAGTGCGCATTATACTCGTGATGTTACGGTATATGATGGACAGCAGAGTGATGCTTTGACTGTATCTTAGAGTCATGTCTTATAGAACAGTAGTTCTGGGATTTACATGTGACTTGTTAGTAGGGTTGCCAGATGGTTTAACCAAAAATATCGAATACCCCGCCCCCCCCCCCAAAAAAAAATCGGGAAAAAAATAGAGAAAAAAAGGGGGAAGACTAAAGTTGTTGAGCAAAAAAAAAGGACCGCGACAGCAGTTATTAAGCAAATAATAAATAATCAGCACGGCCCCTTTTTTGCTGGTGGCCATCTTGTTTTTCTGTTCCAGCCACAAGACAAGCCCCTGCGGAACCAAGTAAGCAGTGAGGGGATGGGAGGGCGTCCGGGGGCAGAGCTCGGTTGCTAAGTGTGTCATAGGGTTGCCAGGTGTTCAGTATTTTCGCCTCCTGGCAGGGAAAAAAAAAGAAAATACCGGACATTTTAGGTGTCTGGTATTTTCTGAATTTTTTTACCGGACAGGAGGCAAAAATACCGGACTGTCCAGGTCAACACCGGACACCTGGCAACCCTACGTACAAAAGGGGCCTGTACAGAAAATATGCTTATTAAGATGTACAAAATCTGTTGTAGTTCACCACAGAACATGCAGCATTTCTGCATGCTGTTATTTTGTAATAAGCACTGTCATATCAACTTGCAAGCTACTAAAAATATTTTGTGTGGCAACAAACAATAAGCAGTATTGGGGGAAAAAAATGGAAGGGTAGCTATGTTGGTCCCTGGAGACTAGAAGCAAGGAATGTGAAATATCTTTTATTGGACCTGCTTCTGGTAGTAGGTGGGATACGCTATCAAGCTTCACAGAAACTGTTATGGGATCTGAAGAAAGTAACTAATGTGTGAGTTAAAGACACAGATGGATAGATTGTTAAACATAAGGCTTTCACACATGCTGCAGGAGACCACTTAAGATGAAGTGGATAATTAAGGGTTAGCTGGCAAGAAGGCATGCTACACATTGTAATAATGAGCCATAAAGCCAGTGTTTGTGTTAAACCCATGGATTTGAGAGTCCAGAATTGCAATTTTGCTGACTTTTGGTTTTTTCCATGGGTGCCCCATCCTGGTTCCACCTCCTGCCCTCTCCACCTCCTTTTGCCCCTGCTCTGCCCGCTTCGCTAGGTCCCCTTTTTTGAGTGCCTCATACCAGCTGCTCACTCCTTTCTCCACCCCCCTGTTTTAAGAGCAATATATGTGTGTGTGTGTGTGTGTGTGTGTGTTTAGGGGTGGGGCTCAGCTGCTGGAAAATGTCAGCATATTTATATGCTTCTTTCACATTCTGTTTATTGAATGTGTGTCTATCATTGGTATCTGAATAATTTAATCATTAAAATAGTAATGAGCTACATAATTACAGTCTCATAAATTACAATACATTAAAGTTATTACATTCAGCTACAAGCTGTCATCACTAGCATCCCAGTTAAAAGACATTACATTCACCCTGTCACACCTGCTTAGGAACTGAGGGCCAGTGATGGCCGTGGGAAGAGGGCGGATAGGAAGTTCAAGCAGTGGGGAATCTTTTCCCTTTCTCTTTTTCTTGTTTCTTCTCTAAGTCCTAGCCCTCCCTCATATTTTCACCTTCTTACTTCTCACCCATGGCCCTTTCCCCATATCTTTCTGCTCTCCAACTCCTGGTGGCTCTGTCTAGTGCCTACACCCACTTAAGTTCTCAAAGTTGCAAAAGAGGTTTCCTTTCCTTCTGATAGGAAGGATTGCAAAGTAGTTAAGCCCAGGCCTGGGGTTTGGTTGTTCTGGGTTTTAATTTCTGCTCTGCCATAGACTTCCTGCTTAGCCTTGGGAAAGTCACTTTCCCTGTGTGCTCTACATCCCACCTGCGAAAGGGGGTTAATAGTGACTCTGCCTCCGAGGCAAAATCCATTCACAGTTGTGTGTTGAGAGGGGGAAATGGAAATTCCAAGGTGGACAGATTTTGGTTGAATTTCTCCACAGCCTTAAATTGAGAGTCAGCTTAGGGGGAGGGTAAATGGGATGTGGCAGGAAATCAGGCCAGCTCTGCTCAGAGTGGGACTCTGGGCTTGAGTCCCACATCTTCTGCTGTGCTCTTCCCCTCCCAGTGCAGCTCCTTTCAGGCCCTGGGGCATCTCCTCCTACCCCTGCTTGGTTCCTACCAGGGTCCAGGGCTTCTCATCCACAATCATTACTGCATCCAACCCCAGCCCTAGTCCAGCTGGGCTCTATTAGGTCATCAGATGCCAGCAGTGGCTTGAAGGGAGTAACCATACAGGTGGATGCCATGGTCACCAGCCCAAGAGGTGGTCCCAGGAGAGCAGAGGCTACCAGCACTGATGCCAGCACTCCCACCCATTCCTGACCCTAAGGCTCTGGGTTTTTTGGGGAGACTCATTCAGCCCCTGCTGGAGCAAGGGGCCTGCCTGTCAAAAAGCTGATCCCAGCTATGCAGAGGTTACCCATATCAAATAGCTCATCTGATGAGGCACCTGCAAAACAGCAGCTCCTTGGCTGCCAACAGCTGAGCACCCCCGTGGGTGCTAGTCACTGACTTTTCCCCATAGGTGCTCTAGCCTCAGACCACCCCAGAGCCAGCACTGATGCAGTAGAGTTATGAATTTAAGGTCCCAGTCCCACCTTTTGAAGGTGTGGTGCAGGTTTCCTTTGTGAAAAGTTCCTTTGTGAAAAGCAGGTTTCCTCCCCTCCCTGGTGACAAGGTGGTTTTGCCTCTCACTGTTCAGAGTGCATTCATTCATGGGCACAGTGATTGGCTGAGTGTCACCCATCTAGCATTTGCTACACTGACTGAGGTACACCACATCTAGTGCAAGGTATGTGCAGGGTTATCCTGGGGTTCACCACTGCAGTATCTCTACCCTTCCACCCTTATCCTGCCTCTTACACAAGTGTCTCTTCTTCCAAGCTCAGGATGCTCCCCCTTCTGCAGGACAAAAATACCCCAGATGATCTGTACGGGGCAGTCTCCTTTTCCATTGCCCAACCTGTGCCACTTCCCCCATAGCTGGCAGGGATACCCAGGCACAGCCACTACTCTGACCCCTACAAACAGCAGGCAAGGGCTGCACTTTCACTGGGCTGTGCTCCACTGTATCTCTATTAAGCTCCTTTGCCACCCTCTCTGGGTGCACCCTTCCTCAGGGCCACAATACCAGAACTTCTAGTCTCCTGCTGGTTTCTACCTTTCCTTCTCTAAGCAAAGAGAATGATCACAGACCTTCTGGGCTGCAGCTCCTTTCATATGCTCTGCTTCCTAGTTTTATAGCAGCTTAGCCTGCCCCTTGCTCAGCTGGACTTCATAATCAGTTAAAACCTTATCAGGTATGGCCTGTAATATAGTGAACTGGCTCTTTCTGCCTACTCAGGCCCTGTGAGGATAAGCAATCAATCTGTTAGTCTGATGCCATTTTGATTAAGAAATGGAAAATACTAGACACAGAGACATTGAGGCTGTGTCTAGATTGGCATGATTTTGCGGGAAATACTTTTAACGGAAAAGTTTTTCTGTTAAAAGTATTTCCACAAAAGAGTGTCTAGATTGGCACGGATGCTTTTGCGCAAAAAGTGCTTTTGCGCAAAAGCATCCATGTTCAGTATAGACGCTATTTTGCGCAAGAAAGCTCTGGTGGCCATTTTCGCCATCGGGGCTTTCTTACGCAAAAAATTCCTTCCCTGTCTACACTGGCCCTCTTGCGCAAGAACACTTGCGCAAGAGGGCTTTTTCCTGAGCTGAAGCGTCAAAGTATTTGTGCAAGAACACTGACAATCTTACATTAGATCGTCAGTGTTCTTGCGCAAATTCAAGCGGCCAGTGTAGACAGCTGGCAAGTTTTTGCGCAAAAGCGGCCGCTTTTGTGCAAAATCTTGCCAGTCTAGACGCACCCTGAGGGTGCAGACCCAAAGACTCCTAATTCTCAGTAATTTTGTCCTATTACAAACCCTTGGAAGAGGGTTACATTAATGCAAAGTAAGAACTTTTTAGTTTTCACCCAAAATGTCAACACAGGGGATTTACAGTGTAGTACATTGGTGCTCACCACTATTAGGCTACATCTAGACTGGCATGATTTTCCGCAAATGCTTTTAATGGAAAAGTTTTTCCGTTAAAAGCATTTGCGGAAAAGAGCGTCTAGATTGGCACAGACGCTTTTCCGCAAAAGCGCTTTTGCGCAAAAGCATCCCTGGCCAATCCAGACGCGGTTTTGCGTAAGAAAGCCCCAATCGCCATTTTATCAAAACAAATCTGAGCTGTCTACACTGGCCCTTTTGCGCAAAAGCTTTTGCACAAAAGGACTTTTGCCCGAACGGGAGCGTCACAGTATTTGCACAAGAAGCACTGATTTCTTTCATTAGAACGTCAGTGCTTTTGTGCAAAATCAAGTGGCCAGTGTAGACAGCTGTCAAGTTTTTGCGCAAAAGCGGCTGCTTTTGCGGAAAAACTTGCCAGTCTAGACACAGCCTTTAGTGCCCCCCCATACTCTGAACTGTGGGGTGGAACAGAGAGGTATGAAACCTCAGTTTCTTTTCAGTATCTTCATTGCTGAATTTTGCCACATCTCACAGCCAAATGACGCTATATGCAAGTGAAGGGATGATAACTGGTGATTCCAGCTAGCTGCTGAGATGTACCTTTTCCAATAATCTTTTTGAAATAATGCTGTATTATTTTCTTCATCAACATGTATAGAAAAATGTTCTCCCGTATAGTTTCAGTTAAGTAATGCAAACTTTTAAATAGCAGGATAGGCTCTAATGCACAAACTCTTTTAGGTTACTCATATAAAACCATTATATAATTTGAGTTGCTCAAGAAAACTGGTACAAATTACGGACAAATCAGCCCCTATTTTGTTAAACTACTAGAAAAAGTTCCATTTTCACTAAGCCAATGCAAACTGCTTAGCAATGCCGGTGGCTACGTCTACACTGGCAACTTCTTGTGCAAGAACTCTTCCAGAAGAGAGCATCTACACTGGCATGTGCTTTTGCGCAAGAGCATCCATGCCAGTGTAGATGCTCTCTTGTGCAAGAAAGCTCTGATGGCCATTTTAACCATAGGGCTTTCTTGTGCAAGAAATTCATGTTGCCTGTCTACACTGGCCTCTTGCGCAAGAACAGTTGCGCAAGAGAGCTTATTCCTGAGTGGGAGCATCATAGTTCTTGCGCAAGAAGCCCTGATTTTATACAGTAGAACGTCAGTTTACTTGCGCAAGAACACACGGCCAGTGTAGACAGGCAGCAAGTTTTTGCGCAAGAGTGGCTGCTTTGGCGCAAGATCGTGCCAGTGTAGACACAGCCTCTCTCTCTAGCTGTGCTAGAGGGAATTGCTGTTTGCACTTCCCTGTAGCATACACACTTTCCTTGAGAGCTAGAGAGCTCCAGATGGAATTCTTTCTCCTAATCCATCCCCTGCTTGCCATGGGAAGGTGCAGTGGACCCTATGATAGCTTAGGAGCAATGGTGAAAATCCTAGTAAATGAAAATGACTGCAGAGCAGAAAGGATTTTACCCAGTGTTCAAACAATTCTGACATGCATTTAGGTAGCAAATTCTTTTGCTGCCTCCATAATTTATGGCATGTGAATATATATATATGTATATATATATATTCTATTCCCCAGTCCTGGTCAACTCTCCCAGGTGCCTCTGCTATGCAGGGTTTCATCACCAAATGCAGTCATCCTTCATTTTAGACTCAAAATGCTATTCCTCAGCATTTCATTTTGTGACTTAATTTGTGATTGTGTAATGAGCCATAGTGTTAGAAACATTAACCTCAGATTGAATGCTAGTTGAAAGGGAATTGAAAGGTACTGGCCATTAAAAGATTCTGGGGTCAGTATTCAGTATGAAACATTCAGTGTAGTGCCATTATGGGTACATTATTTAAAAGGTAATGAAAAATGCTAAGCACTATAGTGCAGAAGCTAGTGCCATAGCCTTTCATTACCCCTGCTTGGAACAAAGAGAAAAAATAGACATGGTGCTTTCATCTTCATTCCTAGAGGAAATATATCCACAGAACAACTGTATACCGTGATTGGCAATCTTTGCTCAAGACAAGAAAGTTACATGTAAGAACTTGAGTGCTTTGACAGCTGGATAGGGGATCTTGCACAGTATAATTCAGTATTATTTTAAACGTAAGCTAATTATTTTAGTCCTTCAGATTCACATGCATGAAACTCATACACTGTTTTGTATAAGAAAGTATTAAGCATATACAGTAGCCAATTTACTTACATTAAACCCTTCCTTCGGGCCTATTCCTCCCTGTGCCCTACATACCAAGTTTCATTTTTTTAAAATGGCTGGTTTTGAACTTAAAATAAATCCTAAATCAGGAAGTGCTCCAATTTTAAAATTAACCAAATTGATGTGAAGAAGAAGACGACGACAATGACTTGCATTTGATAAGAAACATAGGAAGTGCCACAGTGGATCAAACCAATATACCATGCACACTAGTCTGATCCTATTTTAGATTGTCTAGTGTCAGATGCTTTACTAGAAGATATATACTCTTTACAAGGGATATTTGTACAGTAATAAGTCTGAAGTTCGTCACAGGCACAATTTTATCAATTTAGATGAACTATATGAGCAAAAGATGTTAACATAACCCAGTCACTATCCAACATTAAACAGTGTTAGCAAGGTCTTGGACTTGGTACACAGAGATCTTAGGGTATGTCTACACTACCACCCTAGTTCGAACTAGGGTGGCTAATGTAAGAACATAAGAACATAAGAATGGCCATACTGGGTCAGACCAAAGGTCCATCAAGCCCAGCATCCCATCTGCCGACGGTGGCCAATGCCAGGTGCCCCAGAGAAGGAGAACAGAAGACAATGATCAAGTGATTTATCTCCTGCCATCTCCTGCCCTTGTTATGAAGGCTAGGGCACCATACTTTATCCCTGGCTAATAGCCATTTATGGACCTAACCTGCAAAAATTTATCAAGCTCTTTTTTAAACCCTAATAGAGTCCTGGCCTTCACAGCCTCCTCGGGCAAGGAGTTCCACAGGTTGACTGTGCGCTGTGTGAAGAAAAATTTCCTTTTATTAGTTTTGAACCTACTACCCATCAATTTCATTTGGTGTCCCCTAGTTCTTGTATTATGGGAAAAGGTAAATAATTTTTCTATAATCACTTTCTCCACACCATTCATGATTTTATATACCTCTATCATATCGCCCCTCAATCGCCTTTTTTCCAAACTGAAAAGTCCCAGTCTCTCTAGCCTCTCCCCATATGGGACCCTTTCCAAGCCCCTAATCATCTTAGTCGCCCTTTTCTGAACCTTTTCTAATGCCAATATATCTTTTTTGAGGTGAGGAGACCACATCTGCACGCAGTACTCGAGATGTGGGCGTACCATAGTTTTATATAGGGGAAGTATGATATCTTTTGTCTTATTATCTATCCCTTTTTTAATAATTCCTAACATCCTATTTGCCTTACTAACTGCCGCTGCACACTGCGTGGATGTCTTCATAGAACTATCCACTATAACTCCAAGATCCCTTTCCTGATCTGTCGTAGCTAAATTTGACCCCATCATGTAGTACGTGTAATTTGGGTTATTTTTTCCAACATGCATTACCTTACACTTACCCACATTAAATTTCATTTGCCATTTTGCTGCCCAATCACTCAGTTTGCTGAGATCTTTTTGTAGTTCTTCACAATCCCTTTTGCTTTTGACTGTCCTGAACAACTTTGTGTCATCTGCAAACTTGGCCACCTCACTGCTTACCTCATTTTCTAGATCATTGATGAACAAGTTGAACAGGATTGGTCCCAGTACTGACCCCTGGGGAACACCACTAGTTACCCTCCTCCATTGTGAAAATTTACCATTTATTCCCACCCTTTGTTTTCTGTCTTTTAACCAATTCTTGATCCATGAAAGGACCTTTCCTCCTATCCCATGACCACCTAATTTACGTAAAAGCCTTTGGTGTGGGACCCTGTCAAAGGCTTTCTGGAAATCTAGGTATATTATATCCACTGGGTGCCCCTTGTCCGCAGTGTCAGTGATAGTGCAGTGCCTGGACACTATCTCGTATGTAGGCATTCGAAGTTGCAAATGAAGCCCGGGATTTAAATATCCCGGGCTTCATTTGCATCTTGCCGGGCGAGCGCATCTTGCTGGGTGGAACGAGGTGTACCGGTAGTTCGAATTAGAGATCCTAATTCCAACTACCTACTCCGTGCCGCGTGTTGCCGCGGGCACGGAGTTTGACCTAAGGGGATTTAAAAATGGCGCCCGCCCGGCAAGATGCAAATGAAGCCCGGGATATTTAAATCCCGGGCTTCATTTGCAACTTCGAATGCCTACATTAGCCACCCTAGTTCGAACTAATAATGCCTACATTAGCCACCCTAGTTCGAACTAGTGTAGACATACCCTTACTGTGGCAAACACACCATTGTAAATCATTGTAACCTTTTACTAAAAATATAGAGAAGGAAAAACAGTTAAAACATTTAACACAACATTAAGCAAGACTTTCATATGAACATTTCTTGTTCCCTTGATCTTTAGTTGGAGAGTGGGCTTTTTTTAGAAGAAATCACCCCATGTTTGACAGTCTTTTGGCTGGTATCAAAGTTGACATTGTCTTTGGGCAAAAAGAGAAGTATCAGAGACTACAGCTAGACTCCAGTCTTCTTGTACAAGAAACTTTTTTCAGACAAGATCGTCCGGAAAAAACTTCTTGCACAAGAGAGCATCCACATTGCAAAAGCATATTGAAAAAGTGATGCGCTTTTTCGAAAGATAGCGTCCAGACTGCCTGGACACTATCTCGTATGTAAGCAGTGATTGCTACGGACAGAATGGCCACCAGGGCACCTGTGCTTTTTCCTCTTCCTCCTTCTTCCAAAAAAACTTCTTCTTCCCCGTCCACACATGTCTTTTTGCAAAAGAACTCTTTTGCAAAAAGGCTTCTTCCTCGTAGAATGAGGATTACCAATTGTGCAAAAAGCCCTCTGTTCTTTTGATTTCCTGTCAAACGAATGCACTTCCAGTGTGGACGTAACTCGTGTTTTGTTGGAAAAATGGTGATTTTTCCGACAAAACTTTGTAGTCTAGACATAGACTGAGATAGGTTGGAGATGCTGTGGCTGCTGTTAAAGTCTAATCCTGTTTCATTTCAGGTGATTTTTCAGCAAGAACTGGTAAGGATGACAATGCCATGTGGATCCACTCTGCCCCACTCAGGTCAGGACATCCCTTGAGATTAGCAAAAAGAAAGTCCAGGGCAGATTCCCAGTAGACTTGTGGATTTGACAACCATAATGGTAAAGCTCTCTTCAGTAGCCTCTGAACAATCTCTGTCTGTTCTTCTATATCCCCTTATCCCCTCGCCAATGTCTTTCTTTAAGTTCCCAAAAAAAGAATGATACAGGTGGAACCTTTCTAGTCCAGCATTCTCTGGTCTGGCAAGATCCATGGTGTGGCATGATTTTAATTAACTGGATGTCCACTTATCATGGGTGTGGACAAGCTTCCCGCATCTCATAAAGTTGGTGTACAGCCATCATTCCTAGCTTTCAGTGTTCTTTAGTGTTTCACTGTTATTTAGCTCTAATTTACCCCTAAATGTCTTCTAAGAACTGTAAGCTGTGGCAGTGTTGGTAATGCTGCTAAACAATATTGACCTCCTGTGGTCACTGGTCAGGCAAATTCTTTGGTTCAGCATGGGTCAGGTTCCGTACGTGCCAGACTAGAGAGGTTTAACCTGTAGTTGGATTAGTCCATCTTCTCATTATTGTGTCCACCAGTTAGGCCTACTATTCAGCATACACTCATTTTGGTTCATTAATTTCTGGTTTCACATCTTCTGTTTTTACCAAGCATAATTTTGACCCAGTCCTTGAACCATACCAGTAGGCTTTCTTGTTTAGACTAACTTAGTCTTTCTGTCTCCTTTTCATACCTTTTTACCATCAACATTTTTTGTTATAAAGTATTGTGACATCTTAGAATTTTCCACATGCTTTCTACAGTTGAGCTCACAAATTAAGTAAATTTGTAGCTCCAGTTATCCAACAGTACTTCCTGGTTGATCTATATCCTGACTGATAAGGGTAATGGTATTCCTTATAGTTGAATGAACTTAAAAAACAACAAATAGTCTGGCAGCACCTTAGAAACTAACAAAAAATATAGCTGGTATCATGAGCTTTCGTGAGCACAACTCACTTCATCAGATGAATGGAGTTGTTAGTTTCTAAGGGTATGTCGACACAGCAAAGTTATTTCGAAATAACAGCCGTTATTTCGAAATAACTGTACTAGCGTCTACACAAGCCAACTGCTATTTTGAAATTAATTCGAAATAGTGGAGGGCTTATTTCGAACTTGGTAAACCTCATTCTATGAGGAATAGCGCCTGTTTTGAAACTGCTATTTCGAAATAAGCGCTGTGTAGACATGGAATAGGGGCTATTTTGAAATAGGGGGCCTCCAGCCCTTCCCAGTGTGCCCTGCTGGCCACTCTGGCCCCAACCAGGAAAACTCCTCTCCTCCCCCCGTCCCCAGAGCCCTTAAAGGGATAGAGTCTGGCCACAGTGTCTGTGCTAGCTCCAGGCCTGCCAGCCCAGAGCCAGTATTCACTGCCCCGACCCAGTGACCCCAGCATAAGCCAGGCAGTCAGTGCCAGCCAGCCCTCCACCGCTCCCCGGGCCCAGTCCCCCAGCTCCCAGGAGCCTGCCAGGGGTTGGAGAAGGTGGGCGCCTTCCTGGTCCAGTGAGGAGATCATGGACCTGATTGAGGTTTGGGGGGATGCCTCCAACGTCCATGATCTCTACACTAGACGGAGGAACGCGGCCATCTATGGCAGGATGGCTGCCAGCCTGGCCACTAAAGGCCACATCTGAACCCAGGAGCAGGTTCAGATGAAAATTAAGGAACAGTGGCAGGCCTATGCCAGGGCCACAGGGAGCAGCTCCCAGACAGGGGCAGACCCAGAAATCTGCCCCTATTTTGAGGCCCTAGACCGCATCCTGGGGCTGGGGGGGGCGGGACGGTCTGTGCCCCCCAGGTGGTCATCGACCCTGGGGCAGAGGGCCCTGACTAGAGCACGGAGGAGGAGAGCCAGGAGCCGCAGTAGCCTGGAGGGAGCGTGCTGCACAGCCAGGACCCCCGAGCCATCCCAGCAGACCTGTTGCTGGTGTCATCTGGGAAGGCAACAACATGTGAGTGCCATCACTGTCCCCAAAGGGGGGGGAGAGGGAGACCAGGGACCGCGCCCATGGGCCTTGCTGATCACGGATCATGCAGCAACCTGTGCACGTGCTGTGCCACCCCTGGGCACGTGGCCCCAGCTAGCTGCCACACAGGGGCCTTGGCCTGTTAGCCATGCGTGTGTATAAAGAGACATGACATGCTCCTGAACCCGGGGGGGGGGGGGACACAGCAGGACGCCCTCTCTGCACAAGCCCCCTCTACACAGAGGCAGGGGACATCTCTCCCCCACCTCGGCCACACTATACACAGCACAGGGGCATGGGTGCAGTCCTGGGGCAGCTCCCACTCCCGGGGATTACAGGACATCCTGAACATGGCCTCTGTGCAAGCACATCGGCTCTGATGGTGTGGAGAACTGTCGTCCTTGCCGTGCAGGGGGGGGTTGGGCTTCACCCACTGTGTCCCCAGGGAGAACTGACCACTTCTCTTGTTTCTCCACAGCCGCACCAGCTGCGAGTGCAGGGCGCACCACCCCGCCCGGGACATGCTCCCGCACCCGAGGACTCTTCAGGCCCACCTGTGCAGTGGAGGGGTACCGCAGGAGCACCTGGGGGCCTTGTGAGCCCTGCACCGCACCCTCAACCACTGGGTGCAGGCAGACCTACAGCTCCAGCGGGAGCAGCTTGCCCAGGGCTGTGCCATCTGCGAGCACCTGCAGACCCTGGTGCAGAGCTTGCTGCCTCCTGCCGCTCCAGCCCCTGCTGCCTCCCCAGCTACCGCTCCCCCTCCCGCTTCTTCCTCCACCCCCCACCAGGGACGCTGAGGCCCCCCCACCCGCTGGAGAGAAAGTTGGCCTGGCGAGACCCCCAACCCTGAGCTTCTCCTCCCCCTTCCTCCCCTTGCCTCCCCCTGCCAGCTCCCTCCTCCCAGGTTTCCCCCTCCCCTCTCCCACCTTCTTTCCCCAGTCTCACCTCAGTTTCACTCCCCCCCACCCTAGTTTTGTTCAATAAAGAGGCTTTGTTGTAATGAACACGTGTCTTTTATTGTACAGCAGGAAGGGGGGTTAGGGAGGGGTAAGTGGAAGGACGTGAGGGAGGAATGAGGCACAAGCCCCGAGTAGGGCACACCAGGGAGACTGTTACTGCCTGCAGAACGTGCTGCCAGGCTCACAGCAACACGTCCAGGAGAAACACCAGAGTGCCCAGGGGCAGCTCCAGCTCCATGTTGCAGAGTGCTGTGGTGTCCTGAGTGAGGGCAACCAGAGCACACAGAGAAAACAATGCTTTGCTGTCCCTCAGCAAGGTAGTCAAGCAAGTAGGGAAACCTTAGAACTGACTGTCCCGGGGGGGGCGGGGAGGGGAGCCCTTTAAGCACAGGCCTCAGATAGCTTCAAGCAACAGCCACACAAGGTAACTCCTGACCTGATGCCCTGCCAGAACTGATTCCAGCTGGCCTTAAATGCGATTCAGCATCCAATCAGTGTGGACACGCTGTTTCGAAATAGCAAAACTCTATTTTGAAATGCATTTTGTGTCTAGATGCGTTATTTCGAAATAAGTAATTTTGAAATAATGCTGTAGTGTAGACATACTCTAAGGTGCTACAAGACTATTTGCTGGGTTTTTTTTAAGTTTTTCCAGTTACAGACTAACATTGCTACCCCTCTGAAACTTATAGTTGTACAGAATGTCTATGATAAATATCTAATCTTTACTTGGATGCTCAAAATTAACTAGGAACAGTGAGGTTCAGAGTTCATGTCTTCAGATTATTAATTATGCCCTGTCTTTTTTTAAAAAGAAAATTCTTTGATAAATTATAATTCATTGAATTTTAATTTCATTTGGCACCCATTGATTTTTGTACCATATTAAGAGAAAAAGCCAATGGAAGTCAATGTGCCATAGCTTTTGAAGGCAGAACCATATGTAAAAGATGGGACAAAACTGACATATCAAATACAAAGTCTTCCTGAATATTGAACCCACACGTTATTTGGCTCAACATGGGTGTAAAAGGGTGAAATTATATGGCCAGTGTTATGCAGGAGGTCACTTAGATGGTCCTTTCTGGCCTTGGACTCTGGGAATAAACCATGATGAATGTAATGTTCCGATTCAGTCTTGGATTTATACTTCATAGATCCTGACTTCACACAGGCCTTCTCTAAAATGTAAATGCCACGAGGAATATGGTTCCATAAAGAACAACAAATAAAAAAGAAGTAAAAAAAAAAAAATATCGCAGAAACCTTGAAATTTACTAACTTTTCTGAAAACAGTGTCTTTTCCATCTTACCTGGAAACCTCTTTGAAATGACTCCATTTCAACAACAACAAAAACAACAGCAAAGCCCAGTTAAATTAGTTAAATCATGCTAGGAAATGACCAAGTTACTAACATGTTTCATATTATTTCATGAATTGAACTAAATACAGGTTTTCCTTTGAGGAGGCATTTCCCCACCATTGTACTTTCTGAATCAATACCATTTTGAAGGTACCACTCAGTTAATTTATCTTTTTAATCCTATACTCTTGTGCAGTTTGGTAGCTACAGAGGTCAACAGAGATGAATCTATGTTTCTTAAGATGAAGTATTTCTGAAAAATTGGAGGTCACTCTAATTACAACCAAATGTGATGGCAGCCTGCCTTTGCTTTAACGATTCTGGCAGTGCAATGTGACTTGAAAAATGAAACAAGTAATCAGTTTGGTACATTCACCGTGTTGAACTGACAATCATTTGGAAAGCAACTTAATTTATCTTTGACTAAAAATGACTGAAGTGAAATACCTTAATTTCCATTCACCAATAATTATATTTACTACATAAATTAATCACCAAACAAATTTGATCAAATAGTATATGATGGGGGTGGAGCATAACTTATATGCACTTAAGCAAGTGGAGTTCTCTTTTCGTCTTTCTATTAAGAGAAAGCTGATGATATTGCTATTCTGCTATAAGCCACCCGCCCCTTCCACACACATAAGGGATGCGTGGGTGCCTTCTATTTTGTTTCAGAGAAGAGTTCATTATCACTAACTTTTATTTACCTTTTCAAGAACAAAATCAGGCTGGGATAGGGCTGGCACACTTTATGTTCATCTTTAAATGCTGTGATTGCCATATCCAAGGCCTATCATGCTCACATCAAAGCATAATGCTAGAGGGTTTTATCCATTCACCCTCCCACTTCCCTGGTCCTTCTCACAGGAAGAGAGAACAGCAGTACTCAAAGTCCAGAGGTGCAAACAGTTCAATGTTTATTGGGTTAGCTTCCAAGAAGCATGAATCCAGTTTATATTCCTTTTTCCCCTTGTTTATTCTTCCACGTACTTCCCGTTTTTTCCCCACTTCCTGTTTTCCCCCATTGTATATTAACTAATCATTCTACTGAAATATAACTAACCAATCCTTACATATTATAACATGATTACCTTACTTAACCAATTAATCAGTACTGGATTTATGCAGAAGATAAGTAAGATGCAGTTAAGGGCCTCAGATTACTAGTTTTTAGTTGCATTCTCACCTATGTACCAGAATATATGCAAATATAAAACTTTATTATATCTATTTTCATTGTCCTTTCTGTTAGAATAATACACTTTTTTTGGTAATGCTGTGGGACCTCTTAAACTTGATATAGTTTAGGGCCTCAGCATATCTTAATCCAGCCCTGCCAATTATATCCCACCACCTAAATAGGTTTACATCCAGCAAAATTAATTATACAGCAGACAGAAACAATCAAGGAACCAGACAGAGGCAATGAAGAAGACAGAGATGGGGAGCATGATAACAAAACAAAGAAATGAGGATTTCACAACCCTAACTATTGATAAGTGTGTCCTTGTCAGACAGAAAGCTATCAACGTAAGTTTTCTTTAAATTTTCTAGGCTCTTCCTTTTATCTGGAGACGATTGAATCAACTTTCTAACAACCCCAAATTACCTTATTTCAGTGTGACTGGTTTGGAATGTGTCAGGACGTGATTGTCCATTTCCCAGGCCTTGCTGCTTGGTCAAAAGCCTTAAGCTTAAGAACAAGGCCTCAGATGATCAAATACAGACAGACTATGATTTTGATTTTTTTACCACTGCAATCAGGAGTGAAAGTAATTTAAGTTTCTTACAGATACTGTCGTATGGCACCCCCACCCCCACCTCGGGGACTCAGGGCAGTGAGTTAAGAGAGGTGCGATACGACAGTACCTATAAGACATTAAAGTGAGGGGTGGAGTGTGTGTGGGCTTAGAGCAGGGGGCTAGAGTGTGTGTGTGTGAGGGCTCAGAGCAGTGGGTGTGTATGTGGGGGGGGTTCAGGAGTCAGGGCAGGAGCTAGGGGCTGAGGAGGGGCTCAGGGCAGGGGACTTGGGGTAGGAGGTGCAGGAGCCAGTTGGAGGTGAGGAGGGGCTTAGAGCAGGGAGGCTGTGGGGAGTGCAGGAGGCAGAACAGAGGGTATGGGGGGGGTGCAGGATTCAGGGCAGGCAGCTCAGGGCAGAGCACTGGGTGTGCATAGAGGGCGAGTGCACGGGGGCAAAGGTGCCATTTCAGCAGGGCAGGGGAGCTGCAGCTGCACATATTGGTTGCTCATCCGAGTTGCTCTTCTCCTTCCCCTGATGATGAGGGAGCAAAGGGAAAGTGTACAGCCTATGTGCATTCCTCCTCTGCCCCTCCCTTGGGCAGGCAGCAGTGACAGGAAGGCATACAAGCTACAAGCTACGTATTTTCCCCTCACTCCCGGAGAGTCAGGGGAAGATAAGATACATGTGGCTGCAGCCCCTCATACCACCTTCTCTGAAGGGCACATGGAGAAGGCGCTCAGGACTGGGGCAGCCCCACACAGTGGGGGAAATGCGCGCACACCCCCAGTTAGCCCCTTTCACCTGCATCGCTGCCTGCTTCTTAGCACAGTGGCCTGAAGGAAAGCCCCGGGAGCCTGGCTTGGAGCAGCTGCAGTCAAATGCCCCAGTCTGCCGGCTTCTTCTTGCTGGACTGCTGCACTGGGGCACACTGGCTTACTTTCACCTCTGACTGTAATTAGCAAAATGTTAAGAATACACATACATTCTGAAAATATAGGCCTTTACAGGCAGACCTGAATATCTATATCTTAACACAAGATTTAACCAATCCCAGTTTTAAGAACATTTTACTGAAGTCCAGGCTTAGTTTTTCCTTCTTCAGTATCACCCTATTCATCTTAGTTATGGCACCATGGCCTTTGCTGAGATCTAGCCCTATCTCTCTGTGTCTATGCATATACCTATTAGCATTTTCCATGTTTGTGAAGTGAAATTTACAGAAGTATTTCTTCTCTCTAGGGGTATGTCTACACTGCACCCTTAGCTCAAAATAAGCTGCGCAATTTGAGCTTCAACAATCTAATTCACTATTTTTTTCTCTTTTTTTCTTTTCCTCCTTCTTTCCCCCCACCTTCCCTTATTTATTCTTGGATCCGGTCTTTTAATAAACCAGTCATCTGAAGAAGTGGGTTGTGCCCACGAAAGCTCATGCTACCATCTACATGTTTTGTTCGTCTTTAAAGTGCTGCAAGACTATTTGTTGGTTTTTAAGTTTGTCTAGTTACAGACTAACTTGCCTACACCTCTGAAGCTTTTGTTTTCTGTGTTTTTTTGTTTCTTTTTTTCATGCTCTCCTGTGGCAAAAGAGCTTGGGGTAACCCTTGAAAAGAAGTTCAAGTGTTTCTTCCTGGTTTTCAGTGTTTTTCTTAATTCACTTGATGGTGACAGCCTATCTTTAAAGGCTATGAATCTGTAACCTTGGGGTGTTTTTTTAAGCAGAAGCCTATAGAAACAAGATTTTTAAGGTCTCTTGTGGGCCCCATCTTCTGCACTCAAAGTGCCAGAGTGGGGAACAGCCCTGACATGGGTAAACTGAGAATGAACCTAATAAAAATAGATTACTTTGAAACTCCCCCCCCCCGCAAAAAAAAAACAACCCACATGCAACTTCTCATGAAGAAAATATGAGCCCTGAAGTTTCAGCCCTAAATTTCTCCAATCTGTTACGTCTCTGAGGACTCAAAGGAACAATCCCCTAACAATCTGGAAAATGTTCATTCCTTTTATAGAGCGAACAAAATCTAAGAGTTCTCTAAAATAACTGTCTAATACATTATGGCTTTCTATAAACATTACTGCATTATTTCAAGCTCTTATTATGACTCTAAAATATGATACTCTGTGTGTGTGTGTGTGTTTATATATATATATATGTATATATATATATATATATTTACAAAATATAAATATTAAATGATTGCGATGCTGGAGAAACTTCTTTAACCACATGCAGGAAACACAGTAACCAGGAAATGGTTGGAGTTGTCAGACAGTACTCTCACCAGCATGAAATTCTCCCCATGACGGGAAGTTAAAATAAATCCATCCATAGTTGTTCTCTTCATAGGACAAGTGAATAATTCCAGTGCTGGTGTCAGGAATCACCTGACAGAAAAGGTAGGCCAGTATTCCTCTCAAAGTTCCAGGTGTATTTTGCTTTCATCTGAAGGAGGAGGCTTCAGTACTCTGTGAGCTGTACTCTGACCAATTCTGTTCTGCAAATGTATGTGATTAAGGCTATGTCTACACTACAGATCTAACAGTGGCACAGCTGTACCAATGTAGCTGTGCTACTGTAAGATTTCCTGTGTTTTATGCCACTGGGAGAGAGCTCACTTGCTGGCATAATTAGATCTCCCCAATGAGCAGTGTAGGTAGAAGAGCATCTCTTGCTGATAGAGTGCTGTCACTCCAGCACTTTTGTCTGTGAAACTTATGTCAGTGAGGGATGTGGTTTTTTTCACACTCCTGACTGACAAATATATTAGTATAGATAAAACCTAATAAGAGTTAAGATCATGTGAAAAAAATGAAATAATTCACATTATTTTCCATCTGTATTTCATACTAATAAGGATCTTCAGAAATAGAATGTTCAGTATATAAATAAAAATTAGCTATATTGGGCATTCCAAGACCAAGGTTTGATTTGCTTTTGTTCTTGGATTGACTGTTTTATAGCTTTCAAAGTGCTGTGCATTTCACAAAGGCCACGTCTTCACTTCCTCGAAGATCGATGCTGTGGTGGTCAATCTTGTGGAGTTTGATTTAATGGGTCTAGTAAAGGCCCTCTAAATTGAACACTGAGTGTGCCCCAATTGATGCTAGAACCCCTATTCCTCGCAAGGAGTAAGGGAAGTTGATGGGACCATTTCTCCCATCGACTTCCCGCTGTGAGGATGACACTGAAGCTTGGCTTAAAGTATATCAACTCCAGCAACGTTTTTTTATGTAGTTGGAATTACGTACTGTAAGCTGACTTATCAACTAATGCAGCGAAAGATGATGGTGTTTAAAAACATGTTGACTGGTTGTGGTGAATTATATTGGTTGATAAAACCATCTGATAGGATTATCAAATCTTGAAAAAAAGTAAGTGTATTTCACCAAAAACCTTGGGGAAAACTGAGGAGAGTTTTTGGTTTAAAAAAATAGCTATTTCTTTTCAATGTTTAAATTTCTTTTTGGTTGGAAAAATCCAATTGTCTTAAAAAAGTCAAGAGAAAGCTTTTTTTATAATTGTGGAACCAATGAAAAGAAATTTTGTTGAGTTTTTGCTGTTGAAAGAACATAAAATCAAAAATTTTGTTAAATGAAACTTTCCCAAATATTAATTTGTCAGAGCAAAGTGAGAGGCAGAGGGAGATTACAACATCCTATAACATACATAAATGGAAATGAAGTGATTATGATTTTTTTTTTTAGGTAGCTATGCATTTATTACATACAATGTCTTGCTTTTGTTCACTTAAAAAAAATCTGTTTGAGCTAGTCTTACCACAATAGTAAAGGCTGCATGTTTGTAGTGGCCATGGCTTTAGTGAACCTCCTCCTCCAAATGACTTTTAGGATCCCTGCCACCCAGCCAGCCTACAATTGGGCAAGGATTTTCCATTCTCCATGAATTTTTCAAAGCACAGGCGGATGGAAGTCAGTTTGGATTTTTGGACTTTAGCGAAAAGATTCTCCTGTCTGGCGCTCAACAACAGCCTAAAATAGGCCCTGTGCATACTGGCATGAGGTTGATGGGTGGGTCTGGATACTCACATTATAATTTGACTAGCCCACACTGGACTTTAATAACTTGAACTTTCACCATTGGAAGTCAATGAAAGTTTTGCCATTGACTTCGGTGAGGAGAGAATCAGCTCCTCACTTATGGTAAAGTACCTCTATGTTATGGTGATGCATCCTGTGAGTATCCTGATATAATATTGCTGTGCTGATAGCCTGTAACTTCATTTCCCCTCCTCCAGAGCTGTTTTCCATTGCTACTCATTCCATATGGCTAGCCCTGCAAATGGCAACATAAATTTGAGACCAATTTACCAAAATACATAAGCACATGCTTAACTATCAGTATGTTCTTAAATTCCTTTCAAAGGGATTTCTACTTAGGCTTAAAAGATAAATACGTGTTTAAGAAACTGCTAAATTGAGACCACTGTTGAACATTGAAGATAGTAATATGTTTACTATGGCTCTACTATGTTTACTTTGCAAACAAATCTTGTGTTTTTCTTTGTGCATGTTTTTATTTGTACTTACTGCCTAGCTTCGAACATCAAAGCAAGCCAACTCTTTTGTAGGTAAATTGGCGGATTGTACATGTAGCAAAGTGGCCAACATTACCTTTAAAAAAATTGAAAAATAACTTGTAAAGCTTTGTGCACTATTATAAAGAATAATTTACATATTAAAATACCACCACTGGAGAAGTGGTCATGAAGTTGCAGGAGGATGCGAGTACAGAGCAGGGAGGAGACTTTAGCTATATGAAAATAAGGCAAAAAGGTAATATAACCTCAAGCTGCAGCATCATTTCTATTTAGCTCCTTCAATCGTCCCAGGAGCAGCTGCAGCAAGGAGCTGGAGCTGAGACCTTGCCTGTTGCCAAGATTGGAGTAGAGAGCAGGCATAGGAGCTCTATGAGGATCCCTGGGAAGATACCAGGTTTTCAAGCTGGCCACACAGATTTTTTCATTGAGAGGAGAAGAATAGAGAGGAAAAGAATAGAATGTGTAGATGCAGCTTTGTGCCTTGAATATGGGTCGGAGAGAATCCTTGTGGAAGGAGCACCACACCCATTGTTCTTTTTCCTGTGGTGGGGTGTGAGCAGGGCCACACTGTGTTATTACTGTGAATGTGCAGTTTATTACTTTCTTTACAGAAGCACTCAGAGTTAAACTGGCACAAGTGCAAAGAAGCTATTGAGATATGAATGGGTGTACATCACATCAAAAGTTGGCTTTTGGTGATCCGTAAGAAATCGACATTGTGGCTGTGTGGTACATAAACTCCACTCATTTCTTTTGTTGCTGCATGACATGGAAGATTATGCATGAGACAGGCCAAGTGAGAAATCCAGACTGTGATAGATTTCTAAAAACGGCTTAACAAAACTTAACATGAAGTTACATGAACTACAAGCTGAAAGCAAGGGTGAAATATACCAAGCCAAAGAGATATTTTATCAGAATCTTTTAAGGCCCTGACTACAGACCTGTTATGCTAGTATTTTAGCATTATTACTGGGACATTATGGGCCCAAGTCTATCACCCTGACTAGACTTGAGTAACTGAACTGAGATCAAGTAAACTACCTTGGTTACTATTTACTATTCAACACAAGTAAGGGTGGCCACATCAGATTCATATTTGTAGCATTTTTAATTAAAATAATGAATGGAGAACAGCTGTTTTACTTGGTATAATGAAGTTAGGGGGACAGCTGTTGAATAGTATACAAACTATTTTAATTGGAAATGAAATGAAGTATTTTTTGCAGTCCACTATTTGATTGGTAAAGATTATTCTATTAAAAATCTCACTCATTAGGCATTAATCTAAATAGAATGTATCTTGCAGTAAAAACCAGCATTGACCATAAATGTATTTGTTTTCCAGGACACGTACATGACTCTGGCATAAGTTGGGAAAAATATCTAAACCGTTAAAAAATCTAAACCGTTTTTGTTGAAGGAAAGCTTTGCAAACTATGGGCAGTTTATTCGGATTTGTTTATCAAGCAGTTCATATTACCCACTCAGTGTTTACAGGAGGAGACTATGCATACCATTCAGTCACTTCAGAAACTGCAGCAGGACTGAACAAATTTTCCTTTACCACATCATACTTTCTTCTGGTTTGGTTTGGTTTTGAAGTCTGCTTTTAGACTCTAAGAAATATTTGGAGAATGTGACAGTTACTGTTAAACATGTTCTGAGTGAAAAGCCATTTGTTAGTCGATAGCTCGTCTTCCATAGCAAAAACAGCACCTTCTATTTCAAAATAGACATTGGAAAGAAATTGAAAGGTGATTACAGATATTATAGACCATTCTAGTTGTGCAGCAAGTGTCATTTTCAATATATGTATGTTATGTAAATAGCAGGTTGGATTCTTTTGGAATTAAAAACACTTGGCATGTACCTTCAAATCATGTCATATCTACAGTGAAAAACTCACTTTACTTTAACTCCAGTTCTCTCAGGTTAGTGTTGGTGTTCTTAATATATGAAGATGTATTACAGAGCTCGTAATAAGAACAAAATTACTATAAAATAGTTTGTATACAGTGTTATTATAGCTGTGTTGGTCCCAGGGTATTAACAATACAAGGTGGGTGAATTAATATTTTTATGGGACTGTTACCCGAGGTTCTTTCAAGCCAAACCTCTCGGTAACTTTTACTGTCTGCGAGGTGGTGTCAGGAAATAATTCAGGGGATACACAGTCGTCCAACCGATAGATGGATGGTACAAACAGGACAACACAAGAGTGCTTTCATTTAAAGCTAAACTTTATTTAGTCTCAAGTACTTACACATGTCCGCAACAGGTTAGTAAAACACCTCCACCCTCGAAAATTACCGAAGTTGAGTGTGGCTCTCGAGAGACACCGAGCAGGCTTCCGATGGCCAGTCTTCCGTCTGCCGGTGGGGATGAAGATGCATCCAGATGTGAAGAGTCCTCAAGGAGTCCTCGAGGCGTCCCTCCAAGTGTTCCCAAAAACTGTCCCCCCAAACTCAAATGTTCCGTCCCTATTTATCCATTAGCATTACAATAACATGTCACTCAAAAACTTGTTAGGCAAGCACTTTTTAAAGGTTAGGCAAGAGGTTTTCTTCTGATCTTCACTTTGACCAGATGTATTTTTTTTCTTTTTCAGAGATTTCATGCTCGGGGGCCCTGATAGATATATGTCTTAGGGCATTTAGACAAACTTCCTGGTTTTATTAACGTATAGCTCAATGATTTGGGCCTCAGGAAGGACGTGGGGTCAAGCTGCCCTCTCTGTGGCACCCAAACTCCCTTTCTTCCCCCTCCCTGACTTGGTCATGCTGTCTAGGCCTATTTTGGGCCTGTTAGCTTGGTTGCTAAAGTTCAAGCAGTAAGCAATGGTGGTTCAGGCACATTACTGGATTTGCCGAAATCTCCCCGTATAGGACCAACTTCTATTGGTGAGAGAGACAAGCTTTTGAACTACACAGAGCTCTTCTTCTGGTCTAAATGGCTTAGGTTTAGGTAACAAAAGAATTTAAAAAAAAAAAGAGAAACATATTGTGATACATTTATACACAAGGATGGCTGGATTCCTGTTCCTCACTCTGTACATCAGTTTTATGTCAGTGTAACTCCATAGTTAAACAGAACCTTGAAGTCTTCAAAGGAGAGAATAATTTGTCAGTATGTTTTTACCCTGGTTTGCTCTCATTATCCTTACAATTACACTGAAAGTAGTAGATTTATATTTTAGCAAAAGTGAAATAACTGTCCAATGGCATTTTGTGATGTTGACCCTATTGAATGAAAGTCAGAACATTAGAGTAGTGGGAGGATCTTTGAAATACCAATAATTGGATGCTAAGTGGAGGATAGGTGTTAACAGCAGACTTTTAGACATGCAATTCCCAGGAAAATTATATGTAGGAAAAAAGTAATAATTATCCAACTAAATACCAAGGCCAGAGCCTCTGCTGAAGTAAACTGGGATGGCTCCAAGTCAGCTGAGGATCAGGCCTGTATTTTGCATATACCATCTCTGTAAATATGCGGAAGCCTTTAGCCCCCACAAAAATGTCTCGGATTTTAGTGTTAATTTGTAGCTTGCCAAATTTTGCAGTTAAGGGGCTTAATCACAAATCTGTCACACTCGTCAGTGGGCACTGGGCATTTACCTGAGGAGGCTCAGTGACTTCAGAGGTATTGTTTGGGCTTTATAACTGCCCAGCAGTGTGAGAAAAGTCTTTACAGTCTGGCTCTTGGGAAGGATTGCGTGGGGTTTGCAGGATCTGGCACAGTGTTAGGATGAACAAACAGCCCTCCTCAATAGCTAGGGAAAGCACAAAGGCTGTTTCAATGGGCTGCTTCCACAAAGGGGCAGGAAACTCTATGAAGTGCTTCTTGCGAGTTCCCAATGACCACAAATTCTACCCTTTTGAATGTAGGTTGCTGTGTTCCTATCCAGCTTCCTGGAAAAGAAGCGAGAGGACTCAGCCCAGAAAGCCAACAAATCTCAGAGGATGAGCAAAAGCTCTGTGTCCCTGTACTGATTCCCAGCCCCTGCTACTCTTTTGGCAATAGGTTTAATACATTTATTAGCAGATTACTGATGATGTGCAAGGAAACTAATTTTGTCCCAGAAACTGTTTCAGTCATTTTACCAAATACACTACACACCAAAATCCTATATTCAGATAACATTATTAAGGTTGCAAATTAAAAGAAAGGAAATCATAATGCATATGCATCAGGGGGCAAATTAAGGTTGTGTACAGGTAAACTTAATTTGCCCTCCTTCTGCATATGCATTTTAATACAGGCTATTTTCCTACATGCCTCATTCAGAGAACAGGATGAATGGTGTTCACTTCAAGAGCAGCTATTCAATATTTGTTTTATCTATGTTTTTCAGCATGTTGCCCTTGGCCTTATTTACTGGCCACTGTTCAAAGCCTGCTCTGAAGACAACATTATTAATTTCCTTGTGATTTTTTTACAGACCTTGTCATGAGCATATCCAAGTGCTTTACAGACACTGAGGTATATATTCACAGCCCCTCTCAGATTAAAGGTGTGTGTGTGTGTGTCTTATCCCCATTTTATATATGTATAACTGAGGCAAAGAAAGATTAAGGTTAGAAGTCACTGATTTGGGATGTCCTGTTTGAAGCCCCTAGGATTTGATTTCAGAGCACTTAGCATTATACAGCACTTCAGCTGCAGCTATGAGTGCTTGGCACTTCTGCAAATCAGACCCCAGAGTATCAGGTTTGGTTCCCAACAAATGATGAACACCTCCAGTGAAAAATGTGGTTTAAATGACTTACCCTCAATTACACAGCATATCTGGCAGAGGCAGGAATAGAATTCGGTTGCACAGGCAACATTCCACTGCCTTAACGACTGCTTTTTTCTTCATGAAATCCCCTGACTCATTCACTACACATCTTCCAGTGTGTGTGTGTGTGAGCGTGTGTGCACACGTGAGCTCTGCAACTGTGGGGTCCAATTCTGTTCCCTTGTCCATTCATGCTTCTGAACATAGTTTTTCTGGGAGTCTCTACTGGCTCCTTTAGAAAATCAGTGGGTGCCTTCTGGGGGTTCTTTGCTTGGTGTCCTCTGCTGGATCTCTCATGATTAACCTTTCACACCACCCCTCCCAATCCAATTTTCTCTTTCCCTGTCTCCAGAAATCCTGAGCTGAAGAGGTGGCCTTTATTTTTGTGTGGCCCTACATTTTCCCACACCTGTACTAATACTACTACACACCTTCCAAGGTCTGCAGCAGAGATCCTACAAATAGTAAATTTGTTACTACACAATCCTGGCTGATCCCCAGGGCAAGTCCTGTGCTGATTGAGGCAGGATAGCTGTGGAAAAAAAGTAGCATGTGATCACATAATTAAAGACTGTAGCAAAATGCATTCCCCCAAGAAGGCCCAATTAACACTGCACTGACAACTTTAGATCTGGCATTTTCTAACTTTCAGATGTTTGACTCTACAGCTCTAACACCACAGTGTCCTGCTGGGTTTCACAGATATTCACTGAAAGGCACCAGAGGGATGGTGAGAGTCAGGGATCTTGGGTTCCATTCCAGCATCTGAGGGGAGTATGCTCTAATGTGCACAGACTTTTTTGTCCATCCTCCCTGCCTCAAGAATCACCCCTTCTGTCCCATCCCCTCTACCCTGTCCTGTCCTGTCCAAGTCCCAGTCCTGTTTTTTTCCCACCCCAGCTCCTTACCTAAAATGTTGTCCTTGATTACTGAGGCCTGGTCTCAAACCCTCAGGTTTTTCATCCCATTGCCAGTGTTGTTGCCCATTCAGTGTGAGTACCACCCTTTGGGCTCACATTCTGAGCCCCGTATTTCCATTCTACCTCCCACCTCCTTGCTCATCTCCTTTCTGCACTCAGAATCCTCTTCCTTGCTCCTTGCCCTATTTGTGTCTCTAATTTCCTGCAACTAGCAATCAGTTCCAGTCTCCCTCTAGGCTGCTCAGCCATTCTTAGTCTTTGAGGTACCCCAGTTCCACCACCACCATGGGGTGTACGTGGGCTCAGGCCTCAATCCCCCATCCTAGGGCTGTGTAGTAATGTTTGTTGTCAGAAGGGACGACAATAAAGTTGAGAAACCCTATGCTGGGGGGATCGTGCTTTTTTGCTCCCTCTATCATATGTGCATTCTGGCCACATGGGGGAGCTGTGAGGGTATGGAGAATGTTCAGTTACTCTGTGGAGATGGTGTCTAGAGAGTCAAGGTAGCAGTAGGAGTGGAAACAGATTTCTGCAAGGTCACTGAGAATGGAATCTGGAGCTTTAAGCTGCTCAAACTGAATTCCTTACTGAGCACGTATGAAGTGAGATTTTTTCAAAGGCTTTTAGGTTAACCAAATTTGGGCAGATTTTCACAGGAACAATGAAGGGCGCATTCCTGACACAGAGGCCATCCGCCTGCCAAATTTCAAGTCCCTGCTACAGTACTGGTCTAAGAAAATGTGAACATAATTGTTTTAGTATGAGAAACAATGTAAAATAGTGGAACTATTTCCACACCTAAAACAAACAAAAATTCAGCCCGAGGGAGATAATCTGCCACATAAAAATTCAGCTCAGAGAGTCAAGCAACTAAAAAACAGGGTCTTTAAATGGGATTTGTGGATCTACCTTAATAATGCACAGCACTCACTAGCTCTAGCTATAATTTCAGCTAGAAGAAAGTTGTAGTGCCAAGACTTGATGTGATGGTAAGTGCCAATTACATTTTTATTTGCATACTGAAACATAAATGCTGAAAACTACAAATAGGACTTCTGGCAGGAAAGAACGTGATTCATACAGGACAAACACTTTCCCAGTTCTGCTGAAATGAAGAGAAGAAAGTAGAATGTCAAGGGCTGACTTCATTGAAACTTCTTTGCTCTTCTCAACATCAAACTGTTGACTAGGAATGAAATGGATACTAGTTTTGCTAGTTGAAAAAGACAAAAGGGAATAAAGGTAAAATAGGATGCAATGGAAACAAACAAGTAAAGAAGATTCAAAGTAAGAGTGAGTGAGTCTGTGTGTGTATGTGTGTTAAATTATTCCCCAGATTACCTTAGGTGGTTGACACTTCCAATGTACACCACACAACTCAAGCAACTTTGTTTAATATTTTTATAAGGCTGAACTGTTTCACTGTTTTTAGCATCTGTGAACAACATCCCTTCCCATTCTCACCCCCTGCTGTCCTTCAATACAGTAATTCCTCATTTAACACTATAGATATGTTTCAGAAAATGATTGTGTTAAGTGAAAACGTGTTATGCGGGTCAATTTTCCCATTGAAAATAATGGAAAAGTTGGGGGTTGCGTTTCAAGCAGTGGTGTCTGTTGGGACCGGGACATAAGGTTGGGGGAGAAAGGGGACTGGGTTACAGTGGGGAGGGGAGGTTTTTGGCTCTGGGGAAGGAAAGGGGAGGAGACGGGAGGGGGATTGAGTTGGGAGTATGCCCCTGTGATGGGTCTGCCATGACCCGCACTGCGTCCGGCGAGGGGGGTTGCCAGGGAATGGCGTGGCGAGCGGCGAACCCTCCACTGCTTTGCAGGGAGGCGGGGGAAGCCCCACACAGCTGCCGGCCTGCAAGCGGGGGCGGAGGAGAGGGGGCAAGGCGTCCGGCGAGGGGGAGTCAGCGGGGAATGGTGCGGCGAGCGGCAAACCCTCCGCCACTTTGCAGGGAGGCGGGGGAAGCCCCGCGCAGCCGCCGGCGTCGGGCCGGCTGGGGAAATCGTGTTATTCCAGGGACGGTCGTGTAATTAAAAAAATGTTCCCTAAAAAAAATCGTGCTATCGCAAAAACATGTTAAGCGGGCCCATGTTAAATGAGGAATTACTGTATTAAGCTCACGTATTTTATGTCTGTGGTTTATGTGCTTAACTGCATGTACTGTGATCAAGACAATGGAAAATATCATTCCATATTTGAATTTCTATATTGACCTCTTGCAGTGGCCCAAAACCTGAATACAGTTCAGGATGTTTCTTTTATTCTGCTTTTGATTTTCCAGTCTGATGCAAATGTTTAGTGACCTTTTACACCTCTTTTGAAGGCTGATTTTCTTTATCTAGTCATGTGAAGATGAGAAACGTGTCCACTGACCTATTGCCTGATGCACAACCTCAGATAACCATGATGTATCAGCTGTTAGAACAGCAAAGGAGACAGCAACAGGAGTATTAACATGATGAACAGACTACACTAGTGCAGTTCTCTTGGTTATGCTATTATATTGGGTTATTGTTGTCTCTAATTTATTCTGAGAGAGGCTATTTCTAAAGGCCATTGATATATATGTAGTAAATTGTGTTTTACTCATGTAGTCTTACAAAGTTAACTTATGTGACCAAAGAATATTTCCACATTTCTGCATTTGAAATAATGGTTTTACTCAAGCATTAGTCTAAGTCTCCACCAAATGCTGGTCCTGGTATAGATCAAAGAATAATTTGACAGTAAAGGTATGCAAAGAAAATGTATAAAAACAATAACATATATGTCTCTCTGTTACACTTTATGTTACTGACTTGACAGCATCAATGCATCACAGTTTCCTGCACTGTATAGTGTAGTTCTAAACAAAACTCCTTTATTAAATAGGGGTAACAGTGTGTTTGAGCCAAGACCTGCTATCACTATCCCATTTATGTTTCTCTGAACCCCGCGCCCCCAAATTTTGAGACTTATCTGATCAAAATACTTCTCTGTTGATTTTATCTGAAGGTTCAAAAACATATTTTTGTCTTTATCAACACAAACTGAAGGCTACATATTTCATAATGAAATGGTATGCTGATTTTCATGTTAATCTCTCTTGTGCATTTGCCACATATGTAGTAGAATGGACAGTGAAAAAGCATTATTTTTCTAAAAGGGAGTATACATTTTTTCTGACATTGCCTTCATTTAACACTGTGTGAAGAGATACAAACAGCCTTTCGCTTCTTAATTCTGTAAGAGCATTCCTGAAGAGGTGCAGTTTATAATTAAAAGCCAAATAGAATTAATATGGTAAATATTATAGTATACATTTTTTTGCAAGCATCTACTCTCTTGTTCCTTTTTGAATATTAATAGTTATATGTTGCTGGTAAGCCATTGGAACATCAATACTATGAAAGATCTTTCTACTGAAAGATTACTATGCCATTAGTGTTCAGAATGTAAATTTGCAATAGTGATATGATTATTCCCCATATGTAGCATATTCATGGCTTGTATCTTTGTTTCCTTCCACAGAAATCTCCTTTTCATACACCATAATACATTTAAAAAAGCACACATATATTTGTATGGCTGTAGGTTGAGGTGGCTAAACTGATAAGTTTGAAAGTTCACTTTAGGTAGAATACACACACCCAGATTTGATGCCTTAGCTGAATCTGGCATTTCTACTCCCATTCTCAGGCAAAAACATAAAAGATGTGGTCAACAAAACTTTTTTGAACACTAGCAACATTTCCATTGAGATTATATTTGAGTTTTGACTGAACAGTCTAGTCAGTATCTTTATCGTCTTACTATTTCACTAACCCGTGGATGGGCAAAAGGAAGGGAGGGAGTGATCAACACATATCCATCAAAATTTGATTGATAAGACACTAGATGGTGCATATGTACTCCTGATGTCCATCCAAACAGCAGTAAGATATGTAACTGTTAATCTTCCTTGCACCTTGCATTCTTAATCTAAAGTAGTAAGAGTATGTTTAGACATACCTCAATAGTTGGTTGTACCAAGGACAAAATTACATACCACATGGAGGCAAAGACTGAATTAAAAATACCATGTTATATCTGCATTCACTGCCATTTAGACTGAGTAAATTTAGGTCTTTTTCAAGGTATTTCTTTATAAATACGTCAAAAATACACTCATTTTTCAAAAGTTTTATTGTTAAGTTTGAAGACTAGACAAGGTCATACTGGTTTTACATCATCCTACATGATTTAAGTATATACAAAACCATTTGAATATTACACAGCTTGAAAGGTTGCAAAGGTCATTGTGTCTGAGTTACTTCTGTACTTACTGACACATCAGAAGCCAGCACTGAATATTATATTTCATTGTTGTATAGCAAAGATACACTCATTGGTATCCCTAGTCTTCAAAACTCACACTAATTTGTATGCAGTCATTCCGAAAGAGAAAGTCAACCTAAAAATCAGAATCAGTTGACGTGATAAGCCCTTAATAGAATGTAGATCAAACTAAACTTTGCGCCTTTTTTTCTTTTTCAGGCTATATAGCACATCATAGAGCTATAGAAAGGTGAAGCCTGACTACAAATATTTAACTGGTTCAGGGTGAAATTTAAGTAAGAGAACAATTGCACTCCAGTTTGGTATCACTGTTACACTTTATATAAAAAATAAGGATTATTTCAAAATGTTTTTCTAACTTTTGTTAGACATAGTCTCTACACTTTCTGTGTATGGAACTCCCATTACTTTTTAGAGGGGCAAATGGCAGAATCAGTGAAGAATATGTCCCTTAGTGTCAATGAATGTTATGCAAAGGAGTAAAAAAATTTTAAAAGAAAAAAAATAATTGACGGGCCAAACCTGACTTTCAGCTGCTATGTTAAATGTGAAGTAACTTCATAGGAGTCAATGAAGTTATTTCAGTTTTACACAGCTGTCATTTGAAGTGAAATCTGGCACTGTAGCTGTACAATACAGTTTAAAGAAAGGTTTCCAGTAATTAAAAATCAAATGATGTCACTAGAACAATGCACAATACAGCATTTGAAAATATAAATGCATCATATATGATTCATTCATAAATCATAATCAAACACTACCACTACCACAGTGTATTGAGCTTTCTTGTCAAGCTCCGAAAATGAAAGCTTACAAAAATAAATAGATGGAAAAATTCAACTCTTTGAAATATTATGAAATAAGAGAAAAGTCTAAATTCTGCAACTAAATGTTGCTTTTTTATGTGCCGATGAAACTGAATTATAATCACTGAGCCACAACAGGTTAATTCTAATCCAAACTTAAAAATGTAAAGTACTAGCAAACACATACAAATTACTTATGAACATGGCAACTAAATTAAAAAAACAAGAGTAAAACAAATTGCTGACTTAGAGATCCAATTTTCAGAAATGGCCTCCCTTTTAGTGGGCAAAGTCAGATAGAAGTCTACATGCTATTTTTTATACCTACAATTAAATGTGGGAACAAATTAGTGCGCACAAAGGAGGAGGCGAAAATGAAACCCCTTTCAATATCAGGCCCAGAAAAAAATTCAAACATTCCCACCCAGTAACTTTTTTGTGAAGACCCTAAAGTGCAAAATGTGGGCAGTATGTAATTTAACTATATACCAGTCTCCAATTTTCCATTTTATATAAAAAAATGCCATTATGATTGACTTTCTCTTTAAAATTGTTCACTACAATTGAAGACCACTCCATATATACATCATTAAGGAATGCTGCTAACACAGTTACAGACGAGACAGTAACAGTCTAGTGGCTTTTGTTATGCAGCACAAATTAAAAAAAAATAAACAAAAAACTTAGCAGTGTTGCACAGGATCTCAACATTTCTTACACATACTTTCTTTTACCTTTAGAGAATTCTTAATTAAAACCTTTGAAAATCCATGTCTAAGCCTCATAAAATAAATACTTGTATAAATAAAACAAAAGGGATAAGTAAATTTCATTTGTTTATTTTTAAAAATGCAAGTAATTGGATATGTGCCATCAAGCAAACCTCCACAAATCAATAATACATTTTTTGTTTCAAAAATTTGCCACCAAGTTTGAAGGTCTTTCAAAGTAAAATTTTCTCTTTGTGGAGAATGAGAGATTATATGCAGGTTGCGAAATCAAATTGTTTGCTTTTTAAAGTAAATTTTTCCCCATTGCAGATTATGGGACAACTGTTTGTATATCTGGGAACCAGGCCCAGGTTCATATCTTAATGATGTTATAGCTTCAATAAAATGTAATGGTGACAAACAGAAATTCAGCATTATTTGGTTAAAACATGCAGCACTATATATCCACATCAGCGTGTTATGAAATTAACAGAGTAAAAATAGTCAGCTCTCCAATGTTCCAAATATTAGTTTAGATAACTAACCCACTTTCCCACTCCAAGAATTTGAAAGTTAAATAATAATATACTAATTTGCATTTATCTTTAATCTGGAAAGGTGAATATCATCATCTCCTTTTACAAATAAGGAAACCAGAGCAGAAATAAAGTGACTTGCCCAAGATGGCACAATGAATAAGCAAGGGTGCGTCTACACAGCAGAACAAAACTAGAATTAAGCTACATAACTTCAGCAACATCAATTACATAGCAAAAGTCGAAATAGCTTAATTTGGTTTTGGCGCTGTCTATGCAGCAGGAAGTCGAAGGAAGAACATTCGTCCTTCAACTTCCCTTATTCCTCGTAAAATGAGGGTTACAGGAGTTGGAGTAAGAAGTCTCCCAGCTTGACATTATTTCGAAATAATGGCTTGCAGTGTAGACATGCTGTTTATTCCAAAATAATGCTGCGTGTAGATGTACCCCAACAGAGCTGGGATTATAACAGAGGTCTCCTGATTCCCAGTTTTATTCTCTACCCATACACTGCCTCACATGCTGCAAGAGAGCTGTGCTCATGTGAAACGTTCACAGACAGCTAGCATGATGGACACTAACCTGCACATCATTGGGAACATGTGCAGTTGGGCTGCCTCCAGTTACTACACAATAGATGTGGCCTGTTGCTCCCCTCAGTGGTCATTTGCTCTCTGGCGACTATATTCCTGACATGCCCCAGTTACAACATTCCCCGGTGTAGGCTGAGTTTGTTCCTCCTTGCCTCAAACATGCAGCTGTTCAGCAGCTTTTGTCCTTTTGCACGTGCAGAAGATACCACAGAATTGGATCCTATCTGACTAGGATGCTATTAAAACTATGTAACATGTCTGGAGGGACTAGAAAAGGAAGTAATTCTGTGCATAATTTTATGAGCTGGATGAAATCTTGATATGGGCTTAGTTAAAAAAACCAGGGAGGTGGATGGGTATCAATCAACCTTCAATTAGCATAATCTGTAAGGATAAATTTATTACAACCCCTCCTTCTCACCAAGATAAAAGGGCTATGTGAGTATTGGTTTGGGTGAAGCGCATGTGTGCACGCTCGTGTGTGTGTATGAGGGAAGGGAGCTCAGAGAACAGAACCTGTGAGAGACGGAGACAAAATGGAAGAATGCCAAGCAGCGACCTGTGAGCACAGTGTATGACCCTAGAGGAAAAAAACTAGAATTTTGTGAGTGTGGTTTTGGCTAAAGAGGCTTGGAGTTGTAAGCTCACAAAACTATTCTTTTGTTTCTGATTCCTCCTGCATTTGAAGAAGCAGGATTGTGTACACTCCTTTTACATGAGAATGACTGTGTCAAAGAAAGTATCAGTCACCATCAATTTCTCCTTCCAACTGGAACATCCTCAGGGGCCCTGAACTTTTAAGAGCCACTTGATCGAAAAGAGGCAACAATGACATACAGCAAACAAACAGGGACAAATTCAGGTCTCATATTGCTCACTGACAAGCTACAGTCAGAAGGGAATTTGAAGAGCCCAACATTTTACATGCTCCTCTGACACCACTGAGTTCATAGTCTGCAGGAACTTCTTGGCCAGCACCATGGAGGGAGCATACCAGGGCAGTGCCAAGGCTAGGAAAAGTGAACCTTCTGCATTAGTATCTACTTCCTGATCCCACATGCACCCTCCCTCACTGAGATTAAGGAGGCTTCTGAGATAAGTAATCTCATGGGCAGCTCTGTGGCGACTGCATGCCCACCCTGAGCAAGTCAGAACCGGGGCATCTATTAATGCTGTTTTTGTAGTATAAATGTGCGCCTGTGTCCATGCTAAAAATACTCAAGCCTTGAATTTGGTACACAGTGTCTAATCTCAGCATCCTTGAAAAATAAAATTGCAAACTGAATTAATAATCTTTGCTTCAACAAAGTCATTAACTCCGTAATATACTGATAGAAGATTTTGTTCCACATACAAATGGGTCATCTCTTTTAAAGAAAACAATGCTGGCAATTAGATTAATGTAAAAAAGACAGTGACTACATCAACAGCATGCATAATATAAAGTAAACTGAGTGGAAACAAAATGCAGTTGCATGGACTCTGTAGTTTAAATAAAAGTAATGAAAGGTAGTTTGCAACATCACAAGTACTATATACCACAGAGTATCTTCCAAAATCCGTGTCATAAATACTGACGATGTTTGATAGGCACAAGGGAAACAATATAACGCAGTCATCCCAGAGAAAACTTATTGCTAAAAGCTGCAGTATCTCTTTTTGCAAGTAAGATGACAGTGTGATTTGCAAACAATGTGTCAGCCCAGTGTTCCTAAAGCTGCAAATGAACTTTTTCACGCTGTTTCTCCTTTCTTGTAAAAAGGATGCTGCTGTTCTTCCCCTAACATATTTCAATTAGTGTGAACAACTCAGAAGAAAACGAGAAAGATAATTGCACAGCGAAAGGGACAATACTGTAACAGATTTAAAGGGCAGAATCTGGTTGGATTCTTCAAAGGGCAGGCTTAGACCTCCTTACAAAAGACAGTGGCCTACCAAAAAGTGATCACTTTTTAATGAAAAACCCATTCAACTTCCTACAGATTTTGCACAGTTTCTTCTACAGAGATACTTTAGGAATATAGAGAATTGTGTTGCCAAAGATCCTCTTCAGTCCTCTTCTGTGCAGCCCAACAGCTCTGACCGTAAAGTGATCCTGCCATACCATGACCAAGGGAGGATCCTTATGTGCCGTGCATAGATTGGGGGGTCAATGACATTCTTTCTGTGTGTGTCATTGTCAAAATTTCCCTGGAAAACCTAGAATATAAGAAATAAAAATGATTATTTATGCTTGTATTGCAATTGATAAATACTAACTCATGGAAGAAAAAGGGCTGCTACAAGATTTATGTTTTCTCCAAATAATTGGAAAATCTGCTGACTTCGGAAAGGACAGTTCCCCGAAACTGCAGCACGGTCTTTCTCTCAGCTGGAAGCCTCTCCTTGCAAAACTTAAAAAGATCTCCAAGAAGAACCAGGACAACTTAATTGAACAATTTTATTAATTGATAACAGCACTTTAACAAGTTTACTGTCTCCCTTGAGAGTCAGGAAAATGCTTTTAAAATAAAAAGCATTTTCCTTTTACAGTCTTTTAATGTGATTGAGTAGTTGCACGTAAGATAAAGAACCAACATCATGTAGCCAACCAACTCTCTGTGGGACCACTATCAGTGCTCCATGAGCTACCAGTATTTCATGAACCATAGTTTGACAATCTCTGGCTAACTGGGGCTGGACCCCACACACTACAGCAGTGAGATGCAGTACAGCCCACCTGACAAATGACAGTATTGCCAAATAAATAGTTCAAAAATCAGAGGACAAATGAAACCCAATTCCAAATTAAAGTTCACACTATATGTGTTCCAACTAACATGCTCCAGCCCTGCACATATGGTCTGACACACCCATACAGTAGTATGCTCTGAAAAAGAGCAGGAAGCTTATAGGAAAACATGTCCAGCAGTTGAAGGAACATAGAGACATAGATGTGTAAATAGGAGAGACAAGAACGGCAAAGGCCAGGGGAAGAGGCAGAAGGTGAACCAAGCATGGGGCCAAGTAAGAGGGGAATTGTGAGAGGCAGGCTTAAGTGCTTTGATGGGAGAATTTAACTGTACCTCAGGTCTTAAATGTCTGCTCACTAGTCTTTTGTGTCAAGGTCCTTTTGGTTCTTTATGAGGGAATACAATCAAGTTATATAGGAGAAATTTGATAATGGGGTTTAAAATTTAGTGAGAATGTAGGATAAAAGTTTACCCCAAATTCACAAATTAAGTAAGAAGATGAAATTATCATTTAAGTCAATGTGAAATGAATTCACTCCAGGGATAAATTTGGTCTTTAGCCACCTACCAGATGAACCAATATTGTATTTAGTTCTATTTACGGTACCTAAATGATCACCTCTACCATAGTATCTGAATGTTTCACAACACCTTTGTGAGGCAGAGAAGTACTATTCTCCCCATTTCATAGATGGGAAACATGCAGATACAGACTAAGGAATAGATTTTAAATATTCAGGCACCTAAAGATACTAGTGGGCACTGAGTAGAAATTTCAGAAGCGCCAAGGTACCTACATCCCATCAATAAGAGTTAGATACCTGGGCACTTCTGAAAATCTCACAAGGTGGCCATATGCAACGTTAGGTGTTTAAATACCTTTAAGAGATGACTTGGGTCATACAAGTGTTGGTGCCTAGAACTGAATCTGGCTCTACTAAGAATGATTGTTGGACTATACATTCTGACTGTCGCGTTATCCATCTCTCTGGTTAGTTTAGTCATCTCATTAATCATTAATTAGTTATTTGTAATAATTTTAAAAGTTTCAACTTAATTCCAAATAAGGGAATGTTAATAATTCTTTTCAAGTGCAAATGCAAGGATCATTTAACAGAACTTGATCTTGCTCCTATCACATTTAATAACAAATTTCCCATTGGCTTCAATAGCATAAAAATATAAGAATGGCCATACTGGATCAGACCAAAAGTCCATCTAGCCCAGTATCCTGTCTTCCGACAGTAGTCAATGCCAGGTGCCCCAGAGGAAATGAACAGAACAGTTAATCATCAAGTGATCCATTCCCCGTTGCCCATCCCCAGCTTCTGACCAAGACTTGGTACATCATTACTGCCCATCCTGGCTAATAGCCATTGATAAATTTATCTAATTATTTTTTGAACCCTGTTAAAATCCTGGTCTTCACAACCTCCTCTGCTGAGGAGTTCCACAGTTGACTATGCATTATGTGAAGAAATACTTCATTTTGTTTGTTTTAAACCTGCTAACTATTAGTTTCATTTGGTAATCTTTAGTTCTTGTGGTATGGGAACAAGTAAATAATTTCCTTTTTTACTTTCTCCACAAGATCCTGATCATATTCCTACGTAGGGTATGCCTACACAGCAACATTATTTCAAAATAACTAACATTATTTCAAAATAACTTAGTTCACATCTACACAGCTGACAGTTATTTCAAAATAATGTCAAAATACTGTCAAGCTGGAGGATTTCTTACTCCGACTCCTGTAACCCTCATTGTACGAGGAGTAAGGGAAGTCGGAGGAAGAGTGCTCTGTTTCAAAATAAGTGCTGTGTAGACACTCCCAATTTTGAAATAAGCTATTTTGAAATAAGCTACGCAATTGACGTAGCTCCATTTGCGTAGCTTATTTCGAGTTAAGCCCTGCTATGTAGACGCACCCTTAATCTCCTCTTTTCTAATCCCAGTTTTATAATCTCTTCTCATATGGCAGCTGTTCCATATCCCTAATCATTTTTGTTGCCCTTTTCTGAACTTTTTCCAATGCCAAGATATCTTTTTTGAAATGAGGTGACTATATCTGCACATAGTATTCTGGATGTAGGCATAACATGGATTTATATAGAGTCAATAACATATTTTCGGTCTTATTCTCTATCCCTTTTTCCTAACATTCCTAACATTCTGTTTGCTTCTTTGACTTGCTGCACATTGAGTGGATGTTTTCAGAGAACTATTCATAATGAGTCCAAGATCTCTCCTGAGTAGTAACAGCGAAATTACTCCCTATCATTTTATACATATAGTTGGAATTATGTTTTTCCAATATGCATTACTTTGCATTTACCAACATTAAAATTCATCTGCCACTTTGTTGCTCAATCATCTAGTTTTGTGAGATCCGCTTGAAGCTCTTTACCGTCTGCTTTGGACTTAACTATCTGAAGCATTTTGGTGTCATCTGCAAATTTTGCCATCCCACTGTTTACCCCTCTCAAAAGATCATTTATGAATATGTTGAATAGGTTTGGCACCAGCAAGGATTCAATGGGAGACACCACTAGTTACCTTTCTTCTGCCTGAAAACTATTTATTTCTACCCTTTGTTTCCTGTCTTTTAACTGGTTATCAATCCATGAAAGGACCTTTCCTCCTATCCCAGGAAGCCCAAGAGCCTTCGGTGAGGGACCATGTCAAAGGCTTTCTGAAAATCTAAGTACACTATATCCACTGGATCCCTTTTGCCCACCTGCTTATTGACCCCCTCAAAGAATTCTAGTTGACTTTCCCCCAACAAATTACGTTCATCTATATGTTTGACAATTCTGTTCTTTACTATAGTTTTGAATTTCTCATCTGAGTTCTTTCAGAACTCTTGGGTGAATGTTATCTGGTCCTGCTGACTCATTATTGTTTAGTTTGTCACTTTGGGACAATTCCTCAGATTTGTCATCTAAAAAGAATGGCTCATGTTTGAGAATTTTCCTGTCATCTTCAGACATGAAAACCAAAGCAAAGAATTCATTTAAATTCTCTGCAATGACCTTATCGTCATTGAATGCTCTTTTAGCATCTCAATCGTCCATTGGCCCCACTGGTTGTTTACCAGGCTTCCTGCTTCTGATGTACTTCATTTGACAAACTTTATGTTCCTTTCTATTTTCCTAATTAGGATTTAACTTCCACTTTTTAAATGACATCTTTTTATTTCTCACTGCTTCTTTTATTTGTTTGTTAAGTCAAAGTGGCACTTTTTTGGTTCTCATACTATATTTTAAAAAAATTTGGGGTACTCTTTTAAGTGAACCTGTATTATATTGTTTTTGAAAAGTTTCCATGCAGCTTACAGGGATTTTACTTTTGGTACTGTACCTTTCAATTTCTTTTTAACTAACCTCCTCATTTTTGTGTAATTCCACTTTCTGAAATGAAATGCCAGTGTTCGGCTACTGTGGTGTTTTTCCTACCACAAGAATGTTACATTTAATTATATTATGGTCACTTTTTCTGTTTGGTACAGCTATATTCACCTCTTGCACCAGATACTGTCACACGATAGTGTGTCACACTATCGTGTGAAGCAAGATAACTAAATCAAGAACTGTTTCTCCTCTTCTAGGTTCCAGACAACTGCTCCAAGAAGCAGACATTTAAGGTGTTAAGAAATTTCATCTCTGCATCCCATTCTGAGGCAATTAGTACCCAGCCTCACAGGATGTACGGTGTACTTTAATTTTCCACCACAATTATAAATATTAATATTTTCTTATATAACTATTACTTTACTCACTCTCTCTCTCTATATATATATATATTTGCCATCCATATTGCATTTCAAATATTCCACTTTTCCCTTTTTATATCAGGGTTCAAATGCCTAACTGATTTGGGAACACACAAATCCCATTGACTCAACAAAACAATTGAGGTATGAATTCACCCAGGGTCTTTTGAAAATCGTATCCTGATTTTTCTCCACTTTCCACTTTTTCTCATCTACCCTATATTCAATTGCAAAAATAAGATTGAAACATCAAGCAAATATTTCAGTCCTACAGTCCAGGAATGAAATAATGGAGCCACTGAAATCAATGGGAGGCTTGCTATTGACTTCAATCATCCCATAACTCCCTGCTACAGATAGTATTGGTCTACAACAGTTGACTAATCCTACCCATAGGTTAATCTTCTGCAGAACCAATATCTGCAGTCTTGCTTTAAAGTTGTATCAAAATTACTAACATTTTAAAATTAGATATCTTCTAATTTAGCATTTGTGGCATACATTGAATGATGTAATAATTTTGGCAAGTTATATTGCTTCACACGATAGAACATTACTGAAATGGGGTAGACATTTTATTTCATCACTAGCGAATACAGCTTGGATATACAACTTATTTGAAAAATCATTGAATACGAGATTGATTCCAGAACACTGGAAAAGAACAAATACAGAGTTCATCTATAAAAAGGCAAATAAGGACAACCTAGGGAATTAACTTCTGTGCCAGGAAAGAAACTGGAACAAATAATTAAAGAATTCATTTGCAAATATCTAGAAAATAATAAGGAGATAAGTAACAGTCAGCACAGATTTGTAAAAAACAAATCATGTCAAACCAAACCTGATAGCTTTTTTTTCACAGGGTAGCAAACTTTGTGGATAAGGGGGAAGTGGGAGATGTGATATACCTAGACTTTAATAAACCATTTGATACAGTCTTGCACAACCTTCTCATTAACAAACAAAGGAACTACAGCCTAGATGGAGTGACTAAAAGGTGGGTGCATAATTGATTGAATGACCATTCCTAGAAAGTAGTTATCAGTGGTTCACAGTCATGCTGGAAGGGCATTAACAAGTGGGGTTCTTCAAGGATCAGTTTGGGGACCAGTTCTGTTCAATATCTTCATCAATGATTTAGATAATGACATAGAGAGTACACTTATAAAGTTTGCCAATGATACCAAGCTGGGAAGAGTTGCACATGCTTTGGAGGATAGGGTCAAAATTCAAAATGTTCTGGACAAACGAGAAAAATGGATGAAGTTTAATAAAGACAAATGCAAAGTACTCCATGTAGGAAGGAACAATCAGTTTCACACATACAGAATGGGAAGCGACTGTCTAGGAAGGAGTACTGCAGAAAGGGATCTAGGGGTCATAGTGGACCACAAGCTAAATATGAGTCAACAGTGTGACACTGTTGCAAAAAAGGCAAATATGATTCTGGTATGCATTAACAGGACTGTTGTGAGCAAGACAAGAGAAGTCATTCTTCTGCTCTACTCTGCACTGATTAGCCTTAATTGGAATATTGTGTTCAGTTCTGGGTGCCACATTTTAGGAAAGATGTGGACAAACTAGAGAAGATCCAGAAAAGAGCAACAAAAGCAATTAAAGGTCTAGAAAATATGACCTCTGAGGGAAGATTGAAAGAACTGGGTTTGTTTAGTCTGGAAAAGAAGACTGAGAAGGGACATAATGGCTTTCAAGTATCTAAAAGATTGTTACAAGGAGGAGGGGGAAAAATATTCTCCTTAACCTCTGGGGCACCTGGCATTGATTACTCTTGGAAGATAGGATATTACGCTAGATGGACCTTTGGTCTAACACAGAATGGCCATCCTTATGTTCTCTGATGATCGAACAAGAAGCAGTAGGCTTAAATTGCAGCAAGGAAGATTTAGATTGAATATTAGGAAAAATTTCCTAGCTGTCATGATGGTGAAGCACTGGAATAAATTGTCCTGGGAGGTTGTGGAATCTCCAGCATTGGAGATATTTAAGAGCAGGTTAGATAGCTGTCTATCAGGGATGATCTAAATCAGTGTTTCTGAAAGTGTACCACGGAAACACTTTCAGGAACACTTTAACTGGCCGCCCTGGTTTGTTTATGTACCGGCGCTACGGCCACGGAGCCCTGTGGCTCCCATTGGCTCTGTTTCATCCTTTGCAGCCAAGGGGAGCCATGGGAAGCAGTGGCCCAGCCCACACCACTTCCTGTGGCTCCCCTTGGCTGCAAAAGACTAAACAGAGCCAATGGGAACCGCGAGGTTCCGTGGCCGCGGCGCCGGTACATAAACAAACCGGGGCAGCCAATGTTTCTGAAAGTGTTTCCATGGTACACTTTCAGAAACACTGATCTAGATGGTGGTTGGCCCTGCCTTGAGGGCAGGGGACTGCACTTGATGACCTATCAAGGTTCCTTCCAGTTCTATTATTCTATGATTTTGCTGTAAATTCACTGATGATCAAAATCTCATCTTTTTCTATCAAAAAGCAGCGAGGAAACGAAAAAAAAATGGTATTTGTTACTGAAAAATCTATGACTGAGTCAAAAATTCTGAATATTGTGCCGCTCACATATGATGGGTTTCTGGGTTTTTTTTGTTGTTAACTCTAGTTTGTGTTAAAAAAAAAAGAAGCCCATATTTTGTAAGTCACAATAATCAGAAGTTAATTTTAAAGATATCTTTTCTGTTGGTTAGGTGGGAAAGATATTCTGAGAGGAAATTTTCAACACTCCTGGAAGCTTTTCATTCCTTTCAAACTGTGGCAAATTTACTTTTTTTGTTCCCCTAAACACTGGGGAAGAGGAAAAAAGTAGTATCTATTGGCTTGTAGTGTCATATAAAAATGAAATATTGGTTTTAGTTTTGTTCCTACTGACCAAGTATTCCTATAAGAACTGTCACTTAGGGCATGTCTAAACGTACTGGTAGATTGGCTCTGCTGCAATCAATACATTGGGTGTCAATTAAATGGGTCTAGTGAAGACCCACTAAATCGATGGTAGACTACTCTTCAGTTGAATCCAGTAATCTACTTGTCCGAGAAGAGTAAGTAAAGTGAAAGGGAGAACATCGCCTGTGGACACAGCATGTTGTAGACACCATGGAAAGTCAGCTTAAGCCACATGGATTCTAGATACACTATTTATGTAACTGGAGTAGTGTAAATTGACTCAACTTATCACAGGCTATGTCTACGCTACATTGTTTTTCCACTTTTTTCAGAAGAGGCTTTTCCGACATTTGGCCCATCTACACTGGGCCAAATGTCAGAAAAAAAATCTTTTTTCGGAGCATTCCTTCTTTCTCGTAAAATGAGGTTTACAGGGATGCCAAAAAAGTGCAGCTGCTCTTCTGAAAAGTTTTTTGGAAGAGCAGATGCCTTCCCTAGACACAGCAGTTTTTCTGTGATACCGCCAGTATCCTGGAAAAACTCTGTAGTGTAGACATAGCCACAGTAGCATAAACAAGGAAGTTTTAACAGAGATGCCAAAGAATGAATGCATGGGGGACTAAAACTATCTTCTCAGCCCTAAAGGTCCTTTTATACAATGATTACAAAATAGCATAAGAAAACCAACACTTCTGCTCTCCATGTTATATAAATCCTTTGAACATAAAACATCCTTCTGAATTGCTATCAGCCTGGCACATTGCATGATAAACTTGAATGCTCCCTTCCAACCTCTTCATGAAAGATAAATTTGCCTTATTAACTGGCACCTAGTTACTATAGAGATAGGCACATTACAAGTGAATGTGTAGTTAAAATAGATTACATTAGTCTCGAAAGATAGACTACTGAGAAAACAACACTAAGGGGCTAATGAAAAAATATATTTATCATAGGACACCATTTGTAGACCGAGTGCAGTATTGATTAGATAAATCAGCTGGAGCTTTAGGATAACAAGATTGCTTCTGACTTTAAGTTTCTTTCATGGCATTGTAACATGCTGTAAGGCAAGCTTGGTCAACAAATGTTGCACTGTGGCAAAACAATCCTCAGAGCTTTCAAGTTATAGCTAACAATGGTACTAAGACTACCCCCATAGTTTTGTTCCCCGATGAAGAAGTAAATAAGTTAACATTGGTAAATAGAGATGGATGAAAATAATATGCTATTGCAATTTTTAAAAAGTTTTCTGCACAATATTGCTTAAAATGTCAAAACATTTTATAAAAAACTTTTAAAAAATGTCACACCACAAAACTGATGAAAAATTTAGCTTTTTACTGTGGAAGATGTGCACTATAGGTCTGATCTGAAAGAATCTTAGTACCTGTATAATCCTGGAGCAACTTAGAGGCTCTTTGAAAACAATGGGGTCTATATTGATGTGTGGGCCCACGCATGCAGATCTCAATACAAAATTGGGGTAAAAGAAAGGTGCGTTAGATGAAAACAAAAAGGCATCTATTTCTTAATTGGATAGGAACAGGGTAATTCCCTAATTCTTGTTTCCATATTGGAAATAAGAGTTGGGGAAGTTCTTTTTCTAGTTCGCAGGCATGTTTGCTTGTACTTGGAGCAAAAATAATATTCTAATCTAAATCTTCAGTGCAGAACATTTTGCAGCTTGATACAGAATCCATCTCCAAGGCTATTTTCTGATTTTGCTAGTTCACATTAAAGTGTGGTAATATTGGAATTCATCTTAGGGTGCGTCTACACAGAAGGGCTTAACTTGAAATAAGTACGGAAATTGAACTACGTCAATTGCATAGCTTATTTTGAAATTGGGAGCATCTACACAGCACTTATTTTGAAATAGAGCACTCTTCCTCTGACTTCCCTTATCCTCATATGGGTTATAGGAGTCGGAGTAAGAAGTCCTCTAGCTTGACAGTATTTCAGCATTATTTCAAAATAACTGCCTGCTGTATAGACATGGACTATGTTATTTCGAAATAATGCTAGTTATGATGTTGCTGTGTAGATGTACCCTTCGTGACTTAGCTCACTTTCATTCAAGTTCCACTGAGAAGAAACTAATTGGTTGATATGGTCCCATTAGGGTGGGGTGGGAAATAAAATGGCAGTGGCTTGCCAGGGTTAGCGCCTAGTGGGCTACCACTGCCTTTTTTACCTGTACCCCCCCAGTTACTGGCAATTGCAGTTCCCATTGGCCGCGGATTACTGTTCCCAGCCAATAGGAGCTATGGGAAGTGGTGCAAACTGGGACACTGCTTCCTGTAGTTCCCATTGGCTGGGAACGGAAATCTGCACCAGTCGGAGCGGCAATCACTTGTACCTGCGGAGGCGCAGGTAATTATAGCAGTGACAGCCTGCCAGGAGCTAACATGGGTGGCCCAGATGCAGCCCACTTTTCAGTATTTGCATGATCCTGCTTTAGGGAAAGAATTATCTTTTTAAATGACTAAAGTTTTGCCATCATCTAAGGATGATGCCATCATAAAATGTAAACATCCAACAGGAAATTTACCGTGCTCATCCATAATCTCATAAAAAATGTACTGTGGGAAAATTATACCTCAGTCATGACACAAAACAGAAAACTTTGAGAATACAGATGGAATAAGAAATGTACATCTAAGTTATCAAATATCTTCAAACTCTCTAAAGGTATGTATATACAGCAGTGTTATTTCGGAATACTTTCAGTGATTCTGAAATAACATAGTGCATGTCTACCCAGCAAGCCCGTTATTTCAAAATAATTCAAAATAACGGGCTTCTTACTCTGACTTCTGTAAACCTCATTGTATGAAGAGTAAGGGAGGTCAGGAGAAGAGTGCTTTATTTCGAAATAACTGCTGTGTAGTCATGCCCAAAGTTGAAATAAGCTATTTCGACTTAAGCTACGCAATTGATGTAGCTCAAGTTGTGTAGCTTATTTTGAGTTTAGCCCTGCTGGGTAGACATTCCCTAAAACCTCAAAAACCTCAACAAAATAATTTTTAATACAGTGCTTTAATTGTTATGTGTGGCTGAACTTCTAAAAACTTCTTAGCTTCATAACTTTTTATGTTATTTTATCCAGATTCTACAACCCGTACTCATGTGGAAGAGTAGTTTGCTCCATGAGTAGACCAAGTGAGATCAGTGTGGCTCCTTATGGATTAGAGCAGGAGTGGGTAGAATGGCCTCTGTGGGCTGGATACTGCCCACCAAGTGGGCTGATCCAGCCCTTGGAAGTCCTGCTGCTCCCCCACCCCCAAGCCAATCAGGGCCCAGGGAGTGCATGGCAGTTGACTCTAAGTGACATGCGCTGGAGGGCAGGAAGTGAGAGACTTCACACTCCCCCTGCCCTGCCCCTGCCCTGCAAGGAGTGCATGATGCTTAGAAGTGCCACATGCTCCTTGCAGATGGGGGCAGGGTAGGAGGACTCTTTGCATGCTCTCCTTGTCCCCAAGCCCTGATTGGCACTGGGGGCGGGGAGAGTGTGTGAACTCTCCTCCCACCCTGCAAGGAGCTTGGCACTTGAGTCAACCGCCAGCTCCTTGCAGGGCAGGGGCAAACTTTGCATGCTTCCTCCACCCACAGGCCCTGATTGACTGGGGGGCGGGAGCACACGAAGTGTCCTCACACCGCCAGGGGTGTGGGTTCCTAGAGGGAACCACCAGCTGTTCAGGATAGCTGACTGTTCTCTCGGGGTGGGGAAGGAGGGGCAGGGGCAAAGACTTCACATGCTCCCCCACCCTCAGACCAATCAGGGTCAGTGGGTGGGAAGCATGGAAGTGTCTTGACCCCACTCCTTCCACCTGAGACCCCACTCCTTCCATCCTTCCAGGGTGTCCCGAGGCCACTTCAAAAATTTCTGAAGTGGCCCCCGGTCAGAAATTATTGCCCACCCCTGGATTAGAGTATTTCTTAGAGTGGAGGATGGTAGTAGAACTTGGCATTTGTTAAACGTAACAAGTCTGACAGTAGCATTCAACATGACAACAGGAAAGACAGGTGCTCTAAAAAGGAGACAGGCAATTGTGTGAAAGTGTATGTGTGAGTATTTTCAATGTGTATCTAGATCCTGTGTGTCCTGGCCCTTCCGAACTGAAAAAACAGGGTACTGAAGCTGTTAAAATTCTGCAAAAAGGTCCAGTATGGTATTTTGAGTATGATAATTTATTTTATACTTGCAGCCTACTCAAACAAGACTAAAAATCTGAAAAATACAGCATGGGATGCTCTGAATTATGTTTTTAAACCATAAAATGTGTCCTTTAACTGGGGTATATAATTAAGTAGCCTTGCATTGAGCAGTTATTGAATTTTTCAGTAGAGTTAACAATACTTTAATGGCACAAACAATGAATTTGAACACTGACGATGTAAGATGACTCCAGTTTTTAAAAGCTAAACAAATACCTTATGACAAAAGTTAATAATTTAAAAGAATGTCTATATACTGGAAAAAATAAACTGGAAAAAATGAAATTATTGCTAAATAATGTATTGTGAATGGTTTACACTTTATTCTCAGTCTCTGACCTAATAACTATTTTATGGGGCATGTCAGCCTCAGGCATCTTTCAATAGGCAGTAGCAGTGAGAAAGAATGTTTCTGGGGGAGCGTCAGCAAATGTGCAGAACGGATCACTGTGCATGGATTCTAACTCCCTACAGAAGACTTTTCTGGATTGCATGTCACGTATAAACCTAAATTAGATTAACGTAGTGGCTTGGCCATAGAAATAAAGATTCTTTAAAAAAATTCTAGGCACTGTTATGTTTATGATGCTGGGAAGATGAGAGACTAAAAATGCCAATGTTGTTATTAATATATTGCCTACTGTGATATTTCTGGGCCAAGCAAAATGTTGCATACAGACTTTCTATCGGAAATGCGTTGCTGGTTGGATTAGATCTAACTAAACAGAAAATTTTGGTGCTGCTTTTATTTAGAGTTAGATTCAATGTATATTAGAACTCAGTAGACTGGAAGGAGTTAAAATGGCATGAGGGATACTATTCCTTGTTTCAAACCTTTATTTTAGGGCTGTCGATTAATCACACTTAACTCACACAATTAACTCAAAATTAATCATTATTAATTAGAGTTTTAATTGCACTGTTAAACAGAATATCAAAATTAATTTATTATATATTTTGGATTTTTTCTACATTTTAAAATATATTGATTTATATTAAAGCACAGTATACAAAGTGCACAATGCTCACTTTATACTTCATTTTTGATAACAGATATTTGTTCTGTAAAACTGATCAGATTATAAAAGATGTGCAAAATAGTTAGGTCCTGCTTTCAAGACATTAAAAGGTAGAGTGACAGAGAGAAATGCCTTGAGATGTGTTATCAGAGCCATAAACTATATAGTATAGCTGAATCTTTTGTAATCACTCTAAAATCATCCTCCTTGAAGCCCTAAAGAAAAGTTTATAGTTGAAATTTTATTGTAGAAAATCTTGTTCATTTCTTAAATGCTGAGATGGCAAGCCCTTCCATAATGCATAATTGCAGATGGCTACATTATTTAGCTAAAAGCAAAATCTGTAATATAATATTCTAATATCATTGCTACATAAATAGTAAAATAATATAGGTACTAACATGATGTCTAATAATCTTGCTAAACTAATTCAAGTAAACTAATTGAAGTAAATTGACTTTAAGTTTTGAATATTTATATCAATGGGGATTTACAGTCATCCTCCTGGCAAATCCCAAAGGGATGTGTCCTCCTTGGAGACAGGACACCAGTTGGACTGGTCTTTGATGAGGTGCTTGAGGTGGTCTGGCTGCATATTCAGTTTATGTCCATTGTTAGCACCCTGAAATGTCCATGGGGAAGGTGACATCAGCTTCTCCAGTAAAGTGCGGTAAAGAATCCAGAATGGCAGCATCAGTCAATCTGCAAGATCAATTACATTGATGGGATGATCATTTCATGACACTCCTCAGTTGCCCATTCACTTCAGTCCCTCTTCCATTTGAAAAGTGGCAGAAAGTTGTGGTTGTGCCACCTTTTTTCAACAATGAAAGGATCAGGATTTTAGTCTATTAGCCAAAGTGTGGCTAGATACAGGGGGTTTGTAACGTTACCCATGAATTGTTGTACTATGATTGCTTGGGCTTTTTCAGACTATCTGGAGCACTAATATAATCCCCAATGACTGAAAAACTTCCTAACTATCCAAGTGGTTAAACACTGGAATAAATTGCCTAGGGAGGTTGTGGAATCTCCATCATTGGAGATATTTAAGACCAGGTTGGATAGACATCTGTCAGGGATCATCTAGATGGTGCTTGATCCTGCCGTGAGGGCAGGGGACTGGACTTGATATCTCGAGGTCCCTTCCAGTTCTGGTATTCTGTGATCCATGATTTTATCTTGAATCAATGATGCACTTTGAGGCACTTTCAGTGAAGCTTTAGAGGTGAATGTTCTACTATTGGCTAGGTCTTTGCACTGAGACAGGCAGCTGAATGTAAAAAGCCATGTGCAATATTTTTCATAGACTTCCTTGTGGCCTTTGATTCAATGAATTGAGCAAATTTGTGGGATCAGCATCCCTAGATTGATGGCATCATGATAGACTATTTCCATAATGAAACAGCTTCCTGTGTTTGAGTTAAGGGCAAGTAAATGGTATGGTTTCCCATCTCCACAGAAGTTTGACACGGCTGTTTTCTATTACCTTCATTGTTCAGTGCTGGCACTGATTGGTTGATGGAAAAGTTCAGGAGGTAGTTGCCTGTGGCATTGAGCTGAATCCAGTTGTACTTCAAGATCTCGAATACACTGATGACATTGTTGATTTGGTGAATTGCTGAAGTGCATGGTCAGTCTGGTCAGGCAAGAAGCAATAAACTTTGGTCGTCTTATTAACCCAGATAAAGAAGAGGCCTCCAACTCCAGATTACAACAAGCTCAGTGTTAACCTGTTTGCACAGGACATTGAGCAGATGGCAACTGTCAAATACTTGGGAAGCATCATAACCAGTAATGGAAGATGTTTGAAAGATGTGGACTCCTATACAGCACCTGCTGATGCCATGGTTTCAGATCCTTCAATGGCCTCTGTCAGGTCATTGTGACATCAAACTTGCTATGAAACTGCAGATTTAAGGAACTATGGTTATATGAACTCTTGTGTACTGAAGCAAAATGTGCATGCTTAGGAAGGCTAAAGAGATTCTCATCATCTTCATCAGCTACTCCATAGCAAATGTCAGAACAAGACTGGAAATGAGGATACTCACAGCTGAACCCAACACTGGTTCAGTTTCAATGATATTTTTGGTATGGACTTTTTGGAATGGAAGACCAACAAATTTTGAAGCCATCACAGGGAATGTCACTACGCATTCAACAATTACATGGATGCCAAAAGCTTTGGTAGCACAATAAGATTGCCAATGATCGACATAAACTGAATGGAGAATTAATTAGTTAATACATAAGAAATCTCCTTACCCAACTCAGGAAGACAAAACTAATCACTTTCCAAAAATTGTTATGAAGAATTCTCAACTTCTTTAGTAACTATTAAATATCGTTATTTTATTTCAAAAGGCTATTTTAATGGCAAACTTTTCAAGAATATTTAGAATTTTAATTTAAATATTCATGTCCCATTAAACTCTAATAAAACCAAATAAATATTTCTGAAAATGTACTAATTTTTTTTGTTTTTAAAACTGTAACTTTAAGATTACTGGAGGCTTTCCAACCAAAAGAGAACAAAGGCAATTAGAAATGTGTGTCCCATTCATGAAGTATACAGTACTGAATATTTAGGATCTGAATGTGTCACCAAAAAAATTTATGAAGGCACAGAGTCAGTGAAAACATTACAGCAATCAACTATGAATCTAAACAAGATTGAAATGTCACAAGACTAAACAAGACTATACTTTCATAAAAGTAGGAAGCAGAAAAGTATAGTTTGAAATTAGTACTCATCACTCCCTGTTCAATGACTTCTTAACTCACTCTGTGCATCTCTATAAGCAAGTTGCCACAGACAGCTAAGACGACAAAGACCTTGGTCTCAATTTATCAAGAGAAAAGAGCCCCACCTAAGGCTGGATTAACTTCCAAAGCGTAATCTTTCCTGAAAACTCTCCCCTGAGAAGCATACTAAAGACACTATGGATAAGTCTACAGTGCCACTTTATTGTGCTGCAACTTTCTGGTTTAGGGATGTGAAAAAACACCTTCCCCTGACTGAAGCAATTTATAGAGCTGTAAATTGCCATGGTGAATGGACTCCCAGCACTGTTAACTACTGCCCTCATGGAGGTAGTGCCATGGTTATACTTTCACTTGAAAGTGTTGCTGTGGCTGCACTTTCATTTTAGAAATGTAGACAAAAGTCAGAAATAACCATTTTTTCATTTGTGTTGTTTTGTTTAATGCTGTATTTTTCTTATTTTAATAAGCCATGATTAATATTTGTGATTATTTTTCTTGGTTTTAATTGCAATTTTTACTAAAAGAATCCCTGTGATAGAAATTGTGGGACTCTTTTCTCTTGTTAAGACCAAATCTTATTTCCCGAAATTATTATGAGCTCAGACTCGATGTTTCATAGGAAAACAGAAACTGATCATGTATGAGCAAAATAATTTTGTTTACAGGTGGATTGTATCAAGTCATCACTGATAATCTAAAACAATTTATCAATAGGTAAAATAAGCAATTTTAACTAAATCCTCGGTAATCAAAGTAAGTGGTTAAAATCCATTAATCTGAAGAAGCAGTAGGTAAGAAGTTGTCTTAAAAAAGTCAAAGTTTATCTCCTGTCTCCTTTCCACGAATATGTGATCTGACCATTTAGTGATTAACAGGAGAAACTACTGATAATAAGGAACACAATTAATAAGAGCTGGCTACCATTTCTTGTTTCTTTATACTACATATTTTTATTAATTTTGGCGATAAAATTACTTGATGCTTAATAACATACAATAACTCTCTCCATACCACATGTCAATTGAAAAAATATATTTTTTAAATTTGCTTTACATTTGCTGTTATCAGTAATCAACAATGCACTGGACTTTTAAAGCTGAAGAATTTTTAAAAACTAAAACCCGAGTCCCTGAATTCTCACAGTTTTAATAATAACTACTATACTGTACTTAAACAAATCAAATACTAAATTTAAAAATGTGTAAAATATTGTCAAAATGTGTCCATAATATATTTTATGCACAAACAAAATGTGATAAATCTATCATCATAAATGAAGTACTAAATATATTATACGTTTTACAAAAGAAAATTAAGAAATTACCGAAAACAGGCCAATTGAAAAAAATATAACAGCATCTCATTTCACACTTGCAATTAGTCTCTGCAATCAGTTGCTAAGGAGATTGACTAGAAGTGTAAATTATACCATTTATATTTCTAACGCCCTGATTTGCCCAAAAATTGGGCCTATATTTAAATATTGAAATCTCTGTCCACAATTCATTGTTCCTGCAATTTCTGACTAGAATTGACAGTGCCAAATTTTACGTGTAAATTTCAGAGCTCAACCAGGGTCCATTTAAAGTGCAGCCCTTTACATATTATCAAGAAAAATGCAATCTTTAGACCTCCATTTGACATTACAATTGTCTCTAGATTATCTACAGCATGGGAGGCAATTTAAAAATCATATTCAGAATGTGATTTAAAACAAATTAAATCTACTCAAGCTTGGTATAAGTGGCCTTGCCATAGAGATATAGTAAGCTACTGACCTCTAGCTGAGAAAAACAAGATAGCTATTTTACTCCAGTAGTTCTAAAATGCACTTTCTTCACATATGCAGATTGCTTAAACTTCAGTAATTCCTGACCACGGGCTCAGGGAAAACATTCATATAGTCCAGAGGTTTCATTCTAACTACTCACAATGAACAAGACAGATGTATTTCTAAAGGTACGTTTTTTCCAGTACCCTTTAGTTTGCATCTATGGATGAGCTCAGTGTAGGTTTAAACTGAGATAGATGACTGGCAGTTAAAATAGCAGAAGCCAGACAGAAGCAGCAGGGGCTACTGCTTTTGCTTTCACATGGTTTCCATTTAAAAGTGTGTGGAGCTTCACTGAAAACTAAAGCTAAAAAGCCACTCTTCCTTCTCTTTGAAACATTTAATTTATTTAATTATTACAGATTCACTAAAGATATATTCTGAAGATACTGTGTTTGTTAATATGAAAAGTTGAGTTTTTCCCCTTGTAAAACAAAACCTTGATCCACAAAGCGTCAGAAGTGAACATCACTAGGAATGAGTGTAATTTGCATTGAGATCCAGTGGTAATTTAATGCCAGATCAAGTGGCTGAATGTGAAAGAAGGTGATCAGCACCCTACCTATATATTGACTGACATATATATATTTTAATGAGTTTTAGAACTAAATGTAAAGTGACAAATTTGGGGGCTCAAGAGTAGATCTCCCTTGGAGACTGTATTTCTCCATTTTCTGGCATTATTTTTTTTCTTCATAAGATACTGAACCACTAGGCAGCCAGTTGGCAGGGGCAGACATTAGAACTATGTAGCTAGCCTGAAATATTAAATAAAAGATAAAACAACTGAGGATCTAAAAAATGATGGCAGGAGATTATTAATCAATGAGGACTCTCAAAAGATAAGGCAATCCTATCCAACTCAGGATAAGTTCACATTAAAACTTAACCATAAAGCTATCAGACCAAGATATTAAATAGGGAAATGAGGGATACTTGGTGTAGTAATGCATCCTTGAAAATGTTTATATATTTTGGGCCAAATCTTATGGCAATCCTCAAAAGAGGTTCTGCAAAGGCTAGTCACAATCTCAACAGAAGGATTCTGCTTATGTTCCAAACCCTTTCTCTTCTACTCCCCCTAAGTGCTGCTCAGTATTTCTTTATGTTGTCTTTTCCCATGCTACTATGCCAAGGTACAAAGTTAAGGTAAGCTTGCATGCATGTTCTCTTTTTCACTGTAATGAATGCAATATTTTGTTATTAGACATTTGGTCTCTTTTTTTGGTTTGGTTCCTTTTTAAATGCAAAGGTTATAAACAAATATGAGTATGAAGTACTAATGTTGGTAAGTGTCAGATATTTTGGATACATATATGGCATACTCGGAAAAGGTGAAATTATTGTTTCCTATTTTTACCTGACAAATTACACTAAACACACATGCATAATCACAGCTGTCAGTACCTTTTCAGTTTGATTGCTAGAATGGCAGATTTTGTTTTTACTATCTGAAGTCTTTTGGAATTTATTGAAAAAAAAAAAGCCACTACAGGATAAAACCATTGAGATCTGCCATCTTGTTCTCAGTGCGATCAAATAGTATTTTCTCTCTTTGAAAATACTGAAAATAGTTTTGAGAGAGCGAGATAGCAAGAGAGTGAGAGATTTAACATAGAGTAATGTGGGCTAGCTTGTAATACCCTACTCATGCTAAATATAATCTTTTAATTAATTGAAATCAGTAGGTCGACATAAGAGGCAAGCTACCACAAATTCCATGCTAGCAAAACTGACCATATGGATATACCGTATCTTGTAAAATAAGTTATTTTATAGTATGCAAAAATTGAAAATAAAACTGATATATGTGAAGTATGTTTATGGTTCCTTCTATTAAAAAAATTCTAAGAATAATAAATACTAATGGAAACATTTAATACCCTGAAAAAAAGGTTGAAAACTTTCAACTCTTGAGGCAACAGTTATTTTAACTGTTGGAATAAAACATTCTGCTAGCCATTTGGAACTTAAATGTATACTCTAAATGGCCATTAGTGTAACTATGTTCCAATTATCCATAACCCAGGAGAATGTTTTAATAAATAATTCCCATTTTATCTGCTTTTTTAATGATTCCCTTAAGCAGTGTATGTATTGTAAACAACTTGATAACAAAAATTTGACCATGCTATTAATTCAGTAGTTTGCAGCCTCCAGTGTTCTTTAGTGTAAAGTCAACGTCCACTGAAGAACATATCATTTTTTTAAAAGATAGAAATTAAATCTGCATGTATAAATCAATCACTAACCTACTCTTGAACATCTGTGGTGTGACTAAACCTCCAAATTGATGCAAAATGGTTATTATGGTAATTATAACTACTTATAAATTTTGATCATTACAAACTTGCCCTTGCCTTCACTGAATTTTAGGACATATTTACAATTATTTTTAAATATACGATGCTTAGAAAATAATAGCATGCTTGCTTATACTTATGGTAGTTTACTTTATTAAATTAAACATTTTAATTAATTAAAAAAGATCCTTGGAAATCTCTTTTCTTCCAATAAATGATAGGCACAAAAAGCTTCAAGGAGCATGCCCCTTCCTTGGCCATAAATCTGTACATATGATATGTAGGTTCAACTGAAGACTTTGGAATGCCCCTTTATAATATCTGTTTTGCTTTATTATTCTATGTAATTTGAATTTTGTATTATGTTTAGAAAACTATATCTAAATGTTAGTTATTAATATTTAGGTTGTGCATAGGCTATGTGGTAGGAGTTTTAGTTGAGAACTGTGGGCAAATCTACTGTAGGATGTTAAACAGAAGCTATTAAATTAGACATTTTTAAAACAGCAGGTCCAATGAACTTTTATCCAAGAGTTCTAAAAGAGCAGTCTGAGGCCTTCGCTTTCAATTGACTCAGTGAGTCACTGAGTACTAGGGAAGTTCCACAAGACTAGAAAAGCTAATGGGATGACCCAGTTAATTATAGGCCTATCAGACAGACATTGATCCCAGACAAAATAATGTAATAAGTGCAAATTAGGCCATGTATACTCTAAAATTGCTAAATTCGATTTAAGAACTCCCGATTTAACAAAGCATCTCCTCACTATGGGGAAGCATAAAAATTAGTCTGAGGCAGATTCCGTTAATGTGGACACACTACCGCATTTAGAGCCTCAGAAAGCATTCTGGGGCGCTGCAGGAGGCCTCCTGGAAGCCAATAAGTTTGGATTAGCAGCACTGGAGCATCCACACTGTCATTATTTTTAAATCACTATTTCAGAATTAACATGACTCCCCATGAAAAGCAGGTGTATAGATTCTAATTCTGTGGCTTGTTATTTCTAAATAACAGGCTTTGTAGTGTGAATCCACTGTGGTGGGTGGGGGTTATTTTGAAATAAATTCCTAGTGTAGACCAGGGCCATGAGTTTATGGAAAATAGATCCTATCGAACTATCCTGATATCTTTTTGATAACAATACAAGTTTGGTTACTACAGGCAATAACGTGGATGTAACAGACTTCTGAAAGACATTTGCAAGATATTCTGATTAAAAAACTAAGAATATTATAAAATTAAAATTAATAAGCTCTTCAATGTCTGGAATTTGAAACTAGACAAATTCAGGATCAAAATAAGTGCTAAATTTTTGCGAGTGAGGCTAATTAACTACAAGAACAATTCCCCATCATTCACAATTTTTAAATCAAGATCAGATTTATTTTCTAAAAGATATGCTCCAGGAATTACTTCTGGGACATTCTATGGCCTGTATTATTCAGGGGGACAGAAAGAATGATCACAGGATGAGAATCTATGAATCTAAATTGTAATCTATGGCCTGTTTTGTTAAAAGGAAAACTACTTCTAGGAATGTTTTCTCAAAAAGCAGGATATCATATCCTTGTTAAGAAATGTGGATATGTTATTTTCTATTTTTATGAAAGCAAAATGATTGTTAGTACCTGTTTTTTCAAGGTAACATATGTGGCGTCAGGAGCCTTTGGTTACCCCTTCCTTCTTCCCTCCCTCCTGTTTCCCAGGAAAGTATTCTCAGTTTAGACTCACAAGATTTTTGGAAATATGCCTTGTGAGACAGATTTCTTTTATGAAGTCTAAAAAGTCTAATGTGTTCATTTGTTTAACTTTAAGGAGAAATATATATACATATATACACACACACACACACACACACACGCATATAGACTGGTGAAATTTTTTGGTTACTTATGTTTTCATTTAAAGGTGAAAAACTGTATTTATTTCTTAAATGCTTACGATGCTTCTTTTATGATATTCTTTGGCAAATCTTTTGCAGTTAAATGTAATAATTTAAAATGACAAAAAACTTTTACTAGGGGAGTCGTAATATACTTTATGTATCAATGTAGAATCAAGGGACCTTGTTAAAACTGGTTATTAATATAAAAAACCTATTTGGGCATCAAATATTTATATTGATTGGAGAATTAGTTACCTGGCATTGCTTAGATAACTTTCTGACCAAACTCACAAAGACAACAAGCATATTTTCAAGGATCATTAAGAAGATGACACAACGGCTTTTTTCATGACCACCTGAGTTTAAAATTCTTCTTAAGAATTTTAAATTTAAATAGACAATTCTGAAAACTCAGACCAGAGGGAAAATAGGGTGGTGTGCCCTGATGTGTAGCTCTAGTAAGAAAGGGGCTAAAGTGTTCAGCACTCAGGGGAGGGTCAGCTGTTGGCAGCCATTCAGCTACTGCATAAGCAGCCCCAACAGCTGATTCCAGGCTCTCCAGCCAATCAGCACTCCCCATCTGCCCAATGCAACTGTTGACAACCAATCAGCTACTGCATGAAGTTCCCTGAACTTCAGCCAATGAGATCTTCTCATGGCCAAGGAGCCCTTTGGCACAAAGCCCCTTATATGTTTGAAAGTTTCAGAGGGGTAGCCGAGTTAATCTGTAACAGGAAAAACTTAAACAACTAATAGACCAGTAGCACCTTAAAGACTAACAAAACATGGAGATGGTATCATGACCTTTTGTGGGCACAACCCGCTTCTTCAGATGACTGGAGTATTAGAAGTCCAGATCCAAGAATAAATGGTGGGGGGGGGGGGGGAGGAGGGAGAGGAAAAACAGAGAAAAAAGGAGGGGGAAAGAAAAGAAAGAGACAGTAAGTAGATGGTTCAAATAGCTACAAGAGGCTGATATGAACAATAGCACCTCCATTGTATGGCTGGTTGGTTGAGTCATTAAGATGTGGAAGGTAGTTTGCGAGCCAGATGATGTCCCTGTTCATACCATTTGCATAAGAATTAAATGTATAAATGAAGTTAAGTTCCAGTCCTTCCCTGTGTATTTGGCTTGTGGAATTGGCCTGAAGCAACACGGTGACATGGAGATCCATTAATGAGTGTCCAGGCAGACTAAAGTGTTCTCCAATAGGTTTTTGTGTATTGCCTTTTCGGAGATCTGATTTGTGTCCTTTAATTCTTTCCCATAGGGACTGTCCAGTTTGGTCAATATACGTGGCAGTGGGGCATTGTTGGCATTTGATGGCATAGATCACATTAGTAGATGTGCAATTATTGAGCCTGTATTTGATGGCTGATGTGGTTGGGTCCAGTGATGCCAACCACATCACTGGATTGGAACTTAACTTCATTTACTAGTTTAATTCTTATGCAAATGGTATGACACTCATTAATGAATCTCCAAGTCACCATGTTGCTTCAGGCCAATTCCTCAAGCCAAATACACAGGGAAGGATTGGAACTTAACTTCATTTATAAGTTTAATTCTTATGCAAATGGTATGAACAGGGACATCAGCTGGCTTGCACACTACCTTCCACATCCTAATGACTTAACCACCCAAAGAAACAATGGAGATGCTAATTGTTCTTATCAGCCTCTTGTAACTATTTGAACCATCTACTCACTGTCTCGCTTTCTTTTTTTCTTTTCCCCTCCATTTTTCTCTTTTTTTCCTTTCCCGCTTCCCTACTTATTCTTGGATCTGGACTTCTAATACTCCAGTCGTCTGAAGAAGTGGGCTGTGCCCATGAAAGCTCAAGCTACCATCTACATGTTTTGTTAGTCTTTAAGGTGCTACTAGACTATTTGTTGTTTTTAACGTTTTTTCTTATATGTCTGGTCAGAATTCAGTTGGTTTCACAGCGTGCAATGGCTGCAGTTCCAGCCTAGCTCTGACTATAGGCAGAAGAGACTTTTTCCAGGGAGAGGGAGCCAGGTTGGGGACACAACCAGTTTTTCAGCTGGCTGTAGGGGCTGTGGAAAGAAAGCTTGGGCCAGCAAGCAGCTTCTTGGCTGGCTGCAGGGGGCTGGAGCAAGGGGGAGATGGGTATGCAACTAAGCAGATTCAGTGTCTGGTACCCATCTTTGGCAGGAAGACTGCAAAACCCCAACTTTCTTCTACCCTGAAAGCTGTTCTGAACCCCCCAAGCCAACTCAGAACCTCATGCACTCTGTCATAATAATAAATAATAATATAATAATATATGGAGATATACCATCTCATAGAACTGGAAGGGACCTTGAGAAGTCATCGAGTCCAGTCCCCTGCCCTCACAGCAGGACCAAGTACCATCCCTGTCAGTCTATCCCCAAAGGCTCTTTGGGAACCATATGACATTAAATCAAGGGAAAAAAGTTCCCTTGCAATGCACCTCCTCCCCCCAAATACACTTTACCCAGACAGCTAAAGAGTTTGAGTTAAGCAAAACAAGCTTCTGAATATAGTTCCCTCGCACACACCCCAACTCCTGCCCTAAGCCCCCTGGCATGAGCCCCTCCTACACTGCAACCCCCTGCCTTATGCTCATCCACACTCACCCCCCAATCCCTTGCCTGGGCCTCCTGCACTCCACCCCCATACTTATTTTTTATTTTACAGGTACTGGAGAAGTATTAAGACAATTATTAAAATCTGACTATATTGATATAAAATTACATGGTACTCAACACCTTAAAGTAGACCTTCTTCCCTCACATCTGCCATTAACATTTGCAAAAGGAAGAATTCTGGAATGTATTTATTTTAATGCTTGTTAAGACTGCTGATGCAATATTAATGCATATGGGTTGGCATCCGATATCCTAGAATTACTAATTTCCAGAACAAAAGATCAACCCAGAAACATTAGGTGCAAAGGCACATTTTATTAAAAAAAGTATTTATTCTTTTCAAAATAGCACATTTTATTGTATGCTTATCAGAATCTGAGTAGGGTTACTGTTCTCAAAAACACAAACAAGCTACTTTTTATATGCATTCTACTGCAAAGTTCAAAGGGAAAAATAATTTCAATAAATGGAGAACTGTAAAGTTTTATGTCCTGTATCTAATAGCTTTGGGTCTGGCACATTGCATTGATATGTACGATATTATAGTATCAGTGAATGTCATTGTGGTATATGATTCCTTTCTATTCACCTTGACTTTTATCTGGGGACCCCATAGGCATATAGATCCACATAAAATAGACAACACACATTAACCTGCAAGCTACCAGCACTGAGGTTACTCCATTCTGTAAATGCAATCCAAATATCAATTGCCTCATTATCTTACCTTATCCTTTTTTTGTTTTTCATCCTGGTATATGGTCCAGTGCTCCCCATCATTACTGTAAGCAAGTTTATAAGAGCCCACAAACTGTACATGACCAAAATCTTTAGCTCCTTGAGTAATTATGCCAGTCACTTTTGTAGGAACCAAGAGATCAATCTATAAACAAACAAATAAATGAAACAGTGAAACACACTGTGATATTTAAAATTCAGCAACTGACTTTGTGTTGCACAAAAATATAACAATACATTCTTGATCATGTCACACATGAGCCATGACACCCAAGAGCACAAACTAAGTCTGGAAAACCCTGAAGTTTGTAGAGAAACCAACTTAAAGATTCTTGAAGATGATTTCCAAAATGTCTTCTAACACCAGCCTGTAAAGACCATTATTTTCCAAGATCTGGGATATACTTATTGGATTGGGTTTACAAGAACCATACATCCTGGATAGAAGAATTTCCATTAGTAATAAAGGTGATTTTACAATTGCTAGTGCACTATGTCTCCAGTTCTGATTAGGGATGTTAAATATTGGTTAATGGAATAGTCAATTAACCCCATGAATTCTTATCGGTCGTCTATTCTATTGTCCCTGGGGGTGGGGTTGGCAGCCACTTTTAAAATGTTTAAGTGTGCATATTTAGATTTAAGTTCATTTAGTTTCAAAGTTCATAGAAGAAACAAGGTGGGTGCAGTATTATCTTTTGTCAGACAAGATGGTGTTTGTGAAAGAGGCAAGCTTTCAAATTCACACATTGCTCTTCTTCAAGGCTGTAAAGAGTACTTGGAGTGTCACAGCTAAATAGAAGGTGAAACAGATTGTTTAGCATAAATAGTGTATATGTATTTCAATCTTTTCCACCTTGTATTTAGCTGGCTTCCCCCCTCCCAAATACTTTTTCCAGATCTGAAAAAGAGCTCTGTATGAGCTTGAAATCTTATCTTTCTTGCCAACAGAAACTAGGCTAATAAAAGATATTACCTCAACCACCTTGTATCTCTAACATCCTGGGACCAGCATGATTACAATAACAACACTGCATGTGAAAGTCCATTGAAGTAATGAAAAGATGCATAGCGAGTTGCAGTAGTCCATTCATGAGGTCACAAAGAATTGGATCATGAGAGGAGTTCCATACATGATAAGAATGGGAACAGTCTTCTGTCTAGTCATAGATTGCATTTTTCCCATCATCAGTATCTGTAGTCCAGAAAGAAACACATACTTTGGTCTGATTAGACAACTGAAAGGCAGTTTAACATCCTGTGATTCAAAAAGCTCTTAAAGTAGTCTTGTAAAAATATTTCTTATACTGAAAATTAATGCCTGTTTTGATAGTGTATGAAAAAAAACCCTTTAATGGGTGTTTGTTTTTTTAACCTTCTATATAATCTAGATGGATTTCATAAATATTTAACGTGGCTATCATATTCAGAGTACTTTTAATTGAAATTCAGAGCAGGAAAATAACTCATTAAAATTCAAATGATTTAAAAGGTAAAATCATAATCAACCTTTATTTTAACACTGATCCAGAGTTAATAAAAATGTCTCAGTCACAACTGTTTTATGCTTACAGAACATATTTAGTGGCCTTGTAATAGTACTCTGAAAAATGATGTGGAAAGCTCAGAGATACTTTGGCCTATATTCTGGTTTTTTTCCCCAGTATACTTTCATGATGCTAAGTACACATTTTTTATAACAATATGTTGAATAATTATATTGAAACAAGAGCAAAATTATAAATAACCAAGGCATCAAGGTAACAGCTGTGCTACCACATGTTTCTTTAGCCTGTTTTCCCCCAAATGGCTACATCCTGCTTGCTTTGCAGGAGTATTTCCACTAGAACTTGTATGAAAAAGGAAAGTAGGATTTAAATCAGAGAACAGAGAGAATATCTGAATTAAAATAATTTAATGAAAAACATACCTTTCTATGTGGAAGTGGAATGAATATTCAATTAGTCAATTGCAAACAACAGGTTATCAAATGGATTACCAGGGAAGGAAGTTGAATTAGTATTCTGTTAATGGTGTATTTTTCAGATCTGAATGTGATTAGCTGGATCACAATCACTGCCTGCTTCAATAAAGTAGAATTTAGAACTTGGCAGAAGCAATTAGGCTGTTACTGATAGGATCATTAACTGGTTACAAGAAGAACCACGGATTACAGTTTAATAAATACTTCTACAAGCTGCTGATCAAAAAGCAGTTTAACATCCTGAGATTCAAAGTACTCTCCTGGGCCAAATTGTTCTCTTTGTATATCTCTTTCCTGCTTTGTCTTATTTCCTAAGAAGGATTAGATTCACAAAAGATACTTAGGGGCCTAACAGCCACTTTTGGTGCCTGAGTCCACCAAAATGGGCACCAAAGATGCTCTCAAAACCACTGCTCAGTTGGTACCTGACTATGTAGGAGTCTAAATTTCTTAGCTAGCTGTTTCCATTGTGGCATGCACAAAATTATCAAGGTCCCGCTACCTCTGAGCTGCTCTGCATCCTAGCCCTGACAAAATTCTTAAAGTAGGGGTTCTCCAGCCTCTCTCACCTGAGTGATCTGCTCTAGTAGGCATGCTCTGGACATGTATCTCCCACACAAAAATAGCCAGGGCAACCAGCTTAGGAATTTCAGGGGCTGGCTACCTGGTACGTGTAGGGTTGTGCCAGAATGCCCAATAACCCTGTGGTTAGAGCACTCAGCAGGGATGTGCAAGATATAGTTCCAAGGCACTTTTCCACATCAGGCAGAGCAGGGACTTAGGCAGAAGTTTTTTGTATCTAAGGTGAGGGCCTATGCTACAATGTCAGTCGGTTTCTCTGTTTTTACCTTGAGAAAAGTTTTGGTTTCATTCCCTAGGATACAGGCTGATCTGGTGTACACCATGTACCACAGGAGAGGGTTCATGGCTGAGAATCTTGAGTGGAGGGAGGCACCTCCCTTTGGTAAATCACTCACTTGCCGAAAGACCCAGATTGATGATATTCAGGTGCCTAAATGACTTTGAGAAGAGGGGCTTAAGACCCTCCTTTTTCCTCTGCATTTCATTCCAGGTTGAGGAGTTACAGAAGTTAAGTGACTCCCTCCTCAACTTCATGGCTTCTCAGAGGCTATGTCAACACTGCAGGGAAAAGTCAGAAAAAGACATGCAAATTGTGAACCGCAATTTGTGTATCTTTTTCTGCTTTTCTTCCAGAAGAGGCTTTTCCAACATTTGGCCCATCTACACAGGGCCAAATGTTGGGGAAAAAAACCCCTCTTTCGGAACATCCCTTCTTCCTCTTAGGTTTACAGGGATGCTGAAAAACGCATCTGCTTTTCCGAACTTTTTTTAGAAAAGCAGACGCGTTCCTTGGATGCGGCAGACCTTTTCTGGGATTCCTTTGGTATCCCGGGAAAGCTCTGCAATGTAGACATAGCCAAAATCTCTTCCTTAAGCACTTCTTTCTTTCCATGTATTGTAAGGGAAACCTGGGCACATACCTCAGAGCTGATGATTCTAGGTAGTAAGGGACAGAAGGGCTTCATTTTGCTGCATGTTATGAAGCAGTAGCTAAGTAGCTTTGTGGATTTAGCAGGGAGATGGTGAAGGTAATTCAGCAGTGGAAATGTGATTTTCAGTAAAGAGCTGATTTATTAACATAAACATGTGTGTCTGAATATTTGTAATGAAATGTTCTAGATAGATAATGAGTAGCCCCGTGAAAGACCGATGAAAGCTCATGATACTGTACAATTTTGTTAGTCTCTAAAGTGCCACAGGCACTTTATTTTGTTAGTTTCTGTAACTTGAAAAACAATGAGTAGACTAATACAGCTACCCCTCTGAGACTGTCTAGGTAGACGGTTGAGCTACTTAGTATAAATTTAAAACAGTACTTTACTGAGTAGTGTTCTTATTTAAACTATGTGGAATTGGCCCTAGTTGAGAACTCCTTACTTATACTGGTGAGCAGTTGAACTCAGGAGTGACTCCAATGGGACTTCTCCTGAGAGTAACTGCTCACCATGTGAGTAAAGGAAATACATTCACATACATTGCCTACCATTTTTCATGAGGGTAAAAGTGATCATGCGCATAAGCATTTGTGGGATTGGGGCCAAAAGGATAATAAAGCCAGATTCTCGGATCAGTTTAGAGCATGTTGCACTGTGTACCCATTGATGAAGCAGAGAGTTGCCAAGGGGTGAAAGTAACTTAGATTTCTTACAGGTAATGTCCTATCACAACCTTCCCCCTCCCTTGGGGGGGAGGAGAGGAGGGGAAATCAGGGCGGGGGGGGGGTTTGTGATACAACAGTTCCTGTAAGAAATTTTAGGGTGGGGTGGAGTGGGGGGGGCCTTCAGAGCAGGTGGGGAATGCAGGAGTCAGGGCACGGGACTAGGAGTATGGGGGAGCTGCAGGAGTCAGAGCAGGGGGCTGGAGGTGCAGTGGAGAATGGGGAGGGTCCTTGCGAATGGATTGCCTTACCTGACTAGTGGATGGGTCCCTGCCCCAAAGCTCCTGTTTTCTGCTGGTGTCACAAGGGAGCTATGGGCTAGCTCTGTGGAGGCACTGCAGCAAGGAAACCAGGAGCAGTGCAAGAGACACCCCTAGCCTGTTGCTTCATTCCCCTGGCTTCTTCCCAGGGACTGCAGGCAACAGTGCACACCACAAATGACATGTGCACTGCCATGCATCTGACAGAGTGGGTCTTTGCCCATGAAAGCTTATGCTTCAATAAATCTGTTAGTCTATAAGGTGCCACAGGACTCCTCATCGCATGTGCGCTGCCTGGCATCCACTGAGGGGACAGCAGGACAGATATGGATGCACCAGTAGCCTGGCTGGGGGTATGCACGTCTCCCCTACCATGCACCCCTAGCTGGCCCCTTTAGCCTGCCTGCCTCATTTGGCTGTACGCACTGGGTTGCCAGTGCCAGCCTGCAGATGGAGCCCAGCTGGGAGAGCATGCTGCAAGCCACACCACCCACCAGCCAGCTCTTAGCAAAGCACCCCAGCTGGCTCTTACTGGAGCAGTGCATCGGGGCACATCGCTTTACTTTCACCTCTGGATGTAACACAGGCTGAAGTTTTCCAGCAGAAAATTACTTCTCTATAAGCATGCAGAGCTGACAGAGGTGGCATAACTGCATCTTAGGCCCTCAACACAGGTGACTTGTCAGAGGTCATTTGGGGGCATGGTGGAGCTGAGCTTGGCTACGCCCAATCCTCAGATTATCCAATAAGAAAGATGTTTTCTGCCCACAGTGCCAGCAACATAAAATGAGTTCTAGAACCTTCTGGATCCTACTTGTACTAGGGCTGGGTGACCCTGACTCAGGGTATTGTAGGTGATTCCCAGGGCCAACTACTCTCCACTCCAAGCATCTGACATGGTGGCAAACTGGAACCAATAAAATATAGCAGGCACCAGATGTGCTGCTATGCATAGTAGCTGAAGCTGTGTCAGAATCTGTTTTAATGCCAGAAATAAATGCTGTTTTCTAAAAGTCAATCTAGAAAGATCCCTATTTTAAAAATGAAATGATTAACAAATATTCTGCAATGCTTAACTGCTTTAAATATTTTGAAGAAAAAAATGTGCTTCTAAAAGATATAATTTGTAAGAGAAGCTGCTGCATATAAGTCCAACTAATTTGCAGTACATTAAGTACAGTTAACTAAGCATGGATTCATTTTATCAAAATATTACATATTTAAGCTTATAAAGAAAAAACACTCATTTATGAGATTAAAAAGTAATGCTCTAGAACAGGGATGGGCAAAGTATGGCTGGCTAGCTGTGTCCGGTCCATCAGACCTTTTAATTTGGCTCTTCAGCTCTTGTCAGGGAGCAGGCTTGGGAGTTTGCTCCACTCCAGCACTCCAGTCAGTGGTTTGCCCTGCTCTGCACAGATCCTGGAAATAGAGGCAGCCAGGGGGCTCTGCACACTGCCCCTGCCCTGAGTGCCAGCTCTGCAGCTCTCAATGGCCAGGAACCATTAATCATGTATTTAATTACTTTCTTGAACATGGACTGGTTTAAGTACGTGCTTAGGTGCTTTTCTGAATCAGCATTTGACTACTGCAAACAGCAAGGAGAGTGTTTCTATTCTTTACATTTCCTGTTTGGGATTTTTTTTCCAACCAAAGCTTAGACCCATAACATTATTTTCCCATAATGTTTTGATATGTTTCTTAACAGCTGTAACCCGTAAGGCAGAATTAATAAACATAGCTCTTATTTTGTTCTGTGTCTTCTTAAAACATATTTTTCATAGGATCAGCTACTGAACATACAAAAACGATCCATGAATCAAGAGAAAATCTTATGTGAATGTACAAGATATATTTCCTAGAAAAGAGTCATCTCCAGGGTGAATGCTGTCTTGAGTAACGAGTATAAATATTTAGGTTTGCTCTGAATGCTTTTGTCTTAAAACTTATACAATGGCTGATTTTTCTGAGCCAGCAGCTCAATTCATACTCTTTTTTTTTTTAAATCATAGTAGCAAGTGGTGTGCATTGTATTTTCGATTATGGAAAAACATTTCAGAAAATTGCAGTGGTAGAAAGGGGATGGTGCTCAAACTTTCTTTGTGTGGATTTCAACTTAAATTTTGTTTATACTTACAGCAGTATGTAGAGTACATTCACTGCGTGCCCAGTGAGCAGGAGTATAAATAGAAGTGTAGACAGTGAGATGCAGCAGAGCCGAGTACAGATGCACCAAAACCATTGACTATATAGCATTCATAATTCTCTCCAAGCCATTCTCCCCACATCTACACTCTCTTTTTAGCAGTGTGGTTCTACTGCCTCCTTGCTGCTGCAGTGTTTCAGTGCTGCTGAGCAAAGCTCCAGCAATGGGGAAAAGTGGGGAAAGCCTCTGCGATGTGTAGTTATTCACTGCTATGTGTAGTTATTCACCACAGTGTGGATGCAATCTGCTTTTCACCCTGATAGTTAGCCACATGTGCCCTACACATAAGGGTATGGCTAGACTGCAGGGTTTTTTGGGGATGCCAGAGGCATCCCGAAAAAACTCCGCTGCGTCCAGAGAACGTGTTTGCTCTTCTGCTTTTTTTTGCAGAAGAGCAAACACGCTCTTTTGGAAGCCCCTGTATTCCTTATTCTACAAGGAAGAAGTGGGCTTTCAAAAGAGGGTTTTTTTCTGACATTTGGCCCAGTCTAGATGGACCTAATGTTGGAAAAGCCTCTTCTGACAAAAGAATCAGAAAAAGGTACGCAAAATGCTTGTAGTCTAGCCATACCCTTAGCGTGGACAAGGCCTTAGAGAGGTTGCTCTATTGATCACTTCACCTCCTGTTAACAGTCATGTGGAACATTCACAAAGACTTCCTTTCCTGCTAGCAACTGCATGACATCTATGTGGCAAATACTATTGCTTATATAGAAAAGCAACACTGAAAAGCATTCCATGTATGTTTATGTGTCTTCTATGCAATTTAGCAGCTGGAAACCAGAAAGAGCTAGTACCATGTACCCAAGAAATGTATTGTGGACTGCCAGCAAACCTTACAGACCTCAATTCTAGAATCATGGAGGTATAGGTTACTTGTGGTAGCACTGGGCAGGTGCACTGTTCCCATCCCCCACCAAAATTTTAATTGCTAAATGGAGTATCCCTTCTGCCCCCTCTCTGTCTGAGTGGTTATGTGGATGCAAAGGATGGGATTTACAAAATTAAATATGGGACTTTAGAGCACAAGTCACACTGAATTCCTTTGGGAGTTGCATGCCTAAATCCCTTCCATGCTGTCGAAAATCCAAGCCTATAGCTAAAAAGGATTTGAAGCATCACTAGCATAAGATTAGTTATGGTTTAGCATATTGTGGTGGCCCTCCCTGTACCTCCTTCCCTTGCAAGTACCAGTCGCCTATGTATGGAGGACTTCTCTACATGGAAAGCTGGCGTGCAGCAAGCCATGGCTTGACTCTGTCGTGTCCCGGAATGTACTGTAGCAGCATCCACATGGTGAGTTAGTGCATAACAAGCTGGTGTGCTGTAAATTCTCACTCTGGCTTGCCGTGCACTAACTTGCCATGTAGACAAGCCCTTAGACCAAGAAATAAGTAACTTGAATTGAACTCCAAACTAATGCAATTTTCTTATTACTGTACTCCTAATTTTCAGGTATAAGTCAAGGCAAAAATAGAAACACTAAAATACCATATACTTTCCTCACTTCAGTGACAAATGATGTTAAGGCCTCTTTTTCTATGTTACAGTCACTGACCATTTTAAGACCTGTGAATCTTTTCTATATAACAGAATTGTAATATACCACAATATGCTAAACCATAACTAATCTTATGCTACTGATGCTTCAAATCCATTTTAGCTATAGGCTTGGATTTTCAACTTCATGGAAGGGATTTAGGCATGCAACTCCCAAAGGAACTCAGTGTGACTTGTGCTCTAAAGTCCCATATTTAATTTTGTAAATTCCATCCTTTGCATCCAGATAACAACACCATCCCTATGGTTCAGAAAGTGCAATGGATCCTACAAGATGCAGTGACATCATTGGAAGCTGGTGACACCCAGAACCCCTCAGAATGCACTCAGCACTTCTCAGGAGAGTATATTACTTTACAAGTTAAGGTCTGGTTTGAGGATTTTTAAAGGGTCACTAAGGGATTCAGGATGTGAAGAGTCAAGAGCCACTGGTCTAAAAATCTGTTGTCATTTCTTCTAACTTTGGATCAACCCTATTTGTGATCAGACACACTTTTGTGTATTACCTTAAAAAAAGGTGAGTTCATTGTGCAGCAGCTCAGGAGAATAAAATTCTTCAAGCAACTACAGTGTTTCAAGCTGACCAGTATTTATGATGACAGGCACACACAAAAAATGTCCATAAGATTAACAAACTAAGACATCAGGTGGAGTTTAGAAGAAATTTTAGAAATTCATTAGAACACTTAAATAGTTGATTAGCTCTGTTCCTACCAGTAGGTGTCATATCAGGCAATGAGAATTCTTGTGGAGAATGTCAGAGAAATTGCAGCCTATAGTTCACTAGTTATTAAAAATGAAAAAAAGCATTAAAATAGTGTGTGCTTGAGGAGATTATGGGACCTTGCAATAGTAGCCCATTATGCTACCTCGTAGAAAAGTTCTGCATTTGAAAGCTATTGCATTAGCTTACTGTGCAGCGGATAACATTGGTAGTTAATTCAAAGGAGAAGCACTCAGGAATTGCAGGGAATCCTACAGCTAAAATGTTACAAATAGCTGGTGCTGGAAACTGACGGTGGAAAATGGGAATATTTTGTAATAATAGAAATTATAATGATATATTTGGAAACATTTGTGGTGTGATACAAATGTACATTTTTTGAAAAGTTTAAAATTAATGGTATATGCCATTGTTGATAAGCAAAACAAAACAAAATCACAGAGCATGGCAGAAATAACTGTAGAGGAATTAACTGGAAAAAAAAAGCCCTGCAGAGGAATTATTATTATTATTTTTTTCCTAATAAGGGAATAACTCTCAAGATAGTTTGAAAACAAATGTAACTGTCAGACACATAACAGTACAATATTGCTAAGTGATGGTCAAGTCTTTGAATTCCATTGTTCCAAGGTAGTATATAGAATCTTTTCACATAACTAGGAGGATTTAATTGGGGTATTAGGAAAACTTTCCAACCATAGCGCTAACAAAGCACTGGAATTGGCTTCCAAGGAAGGCTGTGGTACATTTCCCATTATTGGAGATTTTTAAGAACAAGTCAGATAACACCTGTCAAGGGTGGTCTAGGTAGACTTAGTCTGGCCTCCATGCAAGGAGCTGGACTATATGACCTCTCAAGGGCCCTTCCAGCCCTCCAGCTCCCCCATTTCTATTATTTTAGGCTGGAGATTCAGTCCCAGGCTTTGTTCTATGGACTATTATCATAGTCCATCCTAGGGACTCTCACAGTGTTTAATTGGTAATGAAAGAGGAGGTGGGACCAAGGAATTTTTTTTTTTAAGTTTCATATCTGGTATGGCAAGGTCAGAGGTGCTAGAGTGTTAGGACTCAGCCATGGCAAGTTCTGGCACACATTAAGCACTGGGCCCTCAGGCCTCAGAGTGAGTTAAACAGCAGTGCAAATGTGGGGCTTCCTGGAGACAAACATAGGGCTGGGAAACTAAAGAATATCAACAAAGGAAATGTGATCTGTGAGGTGTAATATACCTGTTAGTTTCAGAATGGTAACTTCCCTCCCCATACATGCTAATGTAAAGGTAGAGGGATTTATGGTTTATAATCAGTTGTGCTTAGTTTTGACCTGAAATCAGTGGAAATCTACATGGTTTTCAAATTAATTTTGGTTTGTGGTTTTGGTTTCATTACATCTTGCAACTACAAGCAAAATTTCAGGAGTGCAAACCCTTTGAACTGAAACCCAAAGGAAATTTGACAAACCTCCCCCTGAAAAATGAAACCACTGAGAGTATGGCACGACTCTCTTTAGAAGGAAAATAATATAATGGCCTTTGGTTGGAATACCAATGAATGTTTTAATACAAGTATTTAGATCACCAAGGGTATTAAGAGCAAGGTACAAGCAGTTTGGTTGGTTTTTAAAAGGAAAACAAGCTTGTTATGTTTATAGGTGTTGAGTTGGTGGGTGCTCAGAGGCAGGGGCATACATAGAAAAGAAAAACAGTGGGTGCTGGCAGCCCCACAGATCAATACATTCTCCTCCCGCCAGTGCCACCCAGGGCCCTGCTGGCCAGGGCCCTGCTGATCAGCTCCTTTCCCTCACTCTCAGCACCTCCTGCTCTCTTATGATCAGCTATTCAGTAGAATGCAGGAGGTGCTGAGGGTGATGGAAAAGTGGGGGTAAGAAGTAAGGATGTTAAATATCGATTAATTTGCTAGTCGATAGGCACTTCTGTATTCCTCCTTTGAAATGTACAACAGCCCCAGCAGGGGCTCTTGTGCATTTCAAGCAGAAGCACCCACATGGAGCCGGGCTAAATGCGGCGCTGCCACCCTGGGCTCCGTGCAGCATTTCCACGGAACCCGGGATCAGCTAGGGAGTTCCCAGCTGACCCTGGGCTCCACGCGGCACTGCTGCTTTGAAACATGGCAGTGTTTGAAAGGGACAGATCCTCACAGAGCCTGGAATCAGCTGTGCTGTGCTACCCCTTTGAAACAGCATTTCAAAGTGGCAGTACTGCACGGAGCCCGTACCCCAGGCTCTGTTCGGTGCTGACACTTTGAAGTACCCCCTTTATCCCCCCTTTGCTGCCTGTATCTGATAGAGGTAGCAAGGAAGGGGGAAGTGACTAGTCGACTCTACTATCTGACAAGCATTTGCTTATCAGATAGTCAACTAGTCCTTAATATCCTTAGTAAGAATCAGTGGGGCAAGGAAGCAGAACACAAGTGGGAAGAAGCAGAGGGAGTGAGCACTTGGGAGAAGGGTGGAAATGGGGTGGGGTCTGGGTCAGAGTAGGGGTGGGAAGAGGTGAGGGGTGGATTGGGGGCTTAAGGGAAGAGGCAGTGTAGAGGCAGGGCCTGGGTGGAGCAGGGGTCAAGCAACACACAAGAACTGAGGAAGACAGCACCTATGATTACATTCATCCAATAAAGCAGTTCCTTATTTACCTGGTCTGCTTTTCTCAGTTGACTAAATACAGCTACAAATATTTTCTGCAGTACACAAAGAAATCTTCCTAATTTATTACTATTTGTGCAGAATAGCAGCAAGTAAACTCAAAGACAAGTTTGCACACAAGATACTTGAAGGCAATTGATAATTAACATAACTACTGAACTGTTTAAGTACTAACCAAAACCTCCCTGAAAGCAAAGTTAAATCTGCCTAGAAAATAAGTGGTAGTTAATCTGAAAGATCCTCCTCCTACTTACACACTCTTACTATATGAATCTTCTTTTCATAGTAACTGTAGCCAAGACAGCATCATTCAGCTATTCTTTAAAAAAATGACTTCACCCATCTGTCAGCCAAGATTATCATGCATAAACTGTTTCTACAGCTATGCTGCTGCAGCTATAAACTAAAAATGACAAAGTAATGTTAACAGACCTTGAAAATAAAAATAAGCCTTAGAAAACACTTTCCAAAATAACAGAACAAGGTTTTTGTTTTCAATGATATAATGTTAATGATCAATAGAATTAAAGAAACAAATTGATGCAATCCAGTGAAGGTATCTCCTTCAGAAAAGTCACAGTCCCTTTTAGCGAGACATATTGGTGCAGATTTACAAAAGAAAATGAGTTTCTTCTTCAATTTAGGCTAAGCAGTATTCTTATATGTAGCATCTTAAGTAAAATTAAAAGTTCTATTAATTCTTATGCTTCAGTGAATAGGAAAATCATTTCTTATTGGGCAGGAGGAACACTCCCAAATCTTTACTATACCACTGCCCAAATGGACACACAGTTGAAATGGGAGTGTTTCTCCTGACAGGACATTTTCAGTGTGGGGAGTTTGATTTTGGGTCTAAAGCCTCACATTTGTCTAACTCAATCCAAATATGTTGACCTTCCAGGTATGTTGCATGTTTAACTGCTCTCCTTGACTTCTGAGGAAGGACTGAAATAAATAGGGTGTAAACAGGGTATGAATGATTTAAGGGATTAAAATTAGTTGTGAATGAAAAGGATTTTGCTAGTTATTCATCTAAACTATCATTTATCATGTGTTTGTTTGAAGAGGTGTTGTCTCAAAGAGTGCATCTACACAGCAGGAATTAACTCAAAATAAGCTATGCAAATTGAGCTAAGTCAATTGTGTAGCTTATTTCGAAATACCTTATTGTGAAATTTTGAGATTCTACACAGCACTTATTTCGAAATAGAGCACGCTTCTTCCGACTTCCCTTACTCCTCATACAATGAGGGTTACAGGAGCTGGAGTAAGAAGTCCTCCAGCTTGACAGTATTTTGACATTATTTTGAAATAATTGCCTGCTGTGTATTTTGAAATAATTGCCTGCAGACTAAGTTATTTCAAAATAATGCTAGTTATTTCGAAATAATGTTGCTGTGTAGACATACCCTAAGGCTATGTCTACAGTACCAGGTTATTTCAAAATAATAACTCCCAAAATAACCGTTTTGAAATAAGCCTGTTCCTCTTCACAAGCAAGAGTTATTATTTAGAAATAACAGGCTTAGTAGTGTGGACACTTACCTTGTTATTTTAAAATGAGGGGACATTATGTAAGCTCTCTAGAGAACTCAAACTGCAGAGAAGGAAATGTTTGGAAGGAAATTTTTTGCAACTTACAAAGGTAAAAAATAGAAAAAATTACTAAAACCAACAATGGGCATTGAGCAAGGCAAATAAAAGGACAGAGTAATAGCTATGGTTAGAAAACATACATACAACTCCCTCGACGGCATATTCATTTTGAAGAAATGCTAAACAAAGCTCCTTTCCCCAAAGAGTCATAGGCTTTCTGAAGAAAGCAAACTATTGACAAATTTTGCCTTGAATATGTGCATGTGATCCCTACTGAAGTCAATAAGAACTATATACCTGCAGTTTAGGGCAATCAATATTTGGCCAGGAATTTGGTTGGACAAAAACAGGAGATGCTCAATTAGTAATGAAATTGAAATTTTAACTGTACAAGCTAACGCCTACTATTTTTTTAAACACCTTAAAAAAAGGACTGTGAAATCATGACATTGGAAATTCTAAAAACCATTTTTCAGATCTGGGCAAAGAATTTTCCTTAAAAAAATCAACCCCCAACCCTCCATAGTTTGCTGCTTGTAGATTAATCCTTTAAATGGCTCCTGCAGCTCTAGCTCTGTCAGGTCCAGTAAATGAAAAAGCACTGTTTACTTTCCAAGCCTCTACCTTTGTTACAGCCCTGCAGATAGAGAATTTCTCACTCTACTTAGAGCATGCCTGGGATGTTGAAACAAATCCTTTTTCATACTCTAGTGGTAAAAAACCATTGTAAAAGAATGAATCAGGGGAATAAATCTGAACATCTACCAGTAGAATATTACAAAAATTCTAAATAAAATTTGCTGTAATATAAATCGGGGTCTAGTAGAAAGCAATATATTAAATGGGCAGGCATACTGAAATGCAGTGATAAACCAAAAATCTTGTGTAAGTCTGCTAAATGAAGGGGGGTGGGAGGAAGGAGGAGGTTGTTTTTTGTTTCCCATCCAGGATTCAGATAAAATATGTTGGTTTGCAGTTTACAATTTGATGGTGCTCATTAACTGTAGGTAGCCATTTCTCATTTGCAATGATTCCTAACTCTTTGCTATAAGGTAACAGGCAAAATTACATTTTATTACAGCAGTCCAGATCAACAATCATTTGTACACTGACATTTAAACAGGGTCATGTGATTATCAGACTGCTCAATAATACCATACAATTTCCAAATCAACTGCCACATCAAATGGAGCAAATGTTTCTTCTGAGTCAGAAAACCTCACTTTAAAGAAACACATGTTGAAATATGTTTCTTTGCACTGATGGATTTTTTTTTGCAGGAAATCTTATGGAAATTGTTTTTGACACACAATTGGGGGGGAGGAGATCATTTTAAAGCTTTTGTCAATAGACATTTTTTTCCTGTCTTCCAAATGTCGTATTACAGAGACAAGGTGGGTGAGGTAATATCTCTTGTTGGACCACCTTTACTCAGTGAGAGACAAGCTTTCAAGCCACACAGAGCTCTGCTCTCGAAAAGGTACTCTGAGCATCACAGTTAAATGCCAGGTGGAACACATGGTTTATCATAAGCAGTTAGCCCATATCCTACGAAATCATGCAAGATAGAATGGCTTGTTAATGCCTCTACAGTCAGAGGACAAAAAAAAGGTATTAGTAGTGGGTTACAGGTTTTTTGGACCAAGTGTTTGTTTTTAATAAAATGGACATGTTTGAGGTGGATATCTGAGGATTGTCTGTTGTCCTGTAAATATTTGAGGCAGACAGCTATGCCATTATTGTGAGGATACTGGTGCATAAGGAAGTGACATTCATATGTTTGCAATGCTGGTGTTTTCCCAGTGCTTTGTATAAACCACCTAAATGATAGAAGTATAGCTACTTCTCTCATTTAGGTAGTTTATACAAAGCACTGGGAGCTGGGTTACATACTGTACAAACAGAAGTGTTCAAAGGCTCAGATGTATGAATTGCCAAGCCACCAGAAAGGTGAATAAGGCATATGAATGCTTTTGATTTGCAAAACCTTGACCTTTGCAACATATGGGAGCTAAACCAAATCTAGGCTGAAGTAAATGGCCTGCATGATCACAGCCTGGGGTACTGACTCCAGGATTATCCTCTTGATGTTAGTTATTTAAAAAGAAAACTAACAGAACAACACCTCCTGTAGGAACATGGGGGCATGGCTCTCCTTAAGCCTCTAGCCATCAGGCTCTATGCGTGATCTCCCTGGCTTACCTCCGAGCCAGAGCTCTTTTAAATTCCTCCTCAAGTAATTCATATTCAGTTAGGGAGAGGAAAACTCTTCCCTGTATTAGAATGGTATCAGTATGGAGAGCCCTAACACAGTTTTCATCAAGATGATGAAAATACTTAACATTCATGCAGAACCCAGGTAGTTCTGGGGTGTCACAAAACTGTGATAATAGTAAAAGGGACAGGTGGGCAGGAGCAGCAGTATCACATCCCAACCAAAATGGTTGCTGACTCTCTTAATAAATAATAATAAATAATAATAGAGTAAGAATATTTAATTCACCATTTCAAAATACTGGGAACTGCGTTTGCCCATTCCACTGTACATAAATTTAGCCAAGATGTCTAGGCTAACTACTCCTGCAGAAATTGACAAAATATGCAATTATATTAATCCTCAGCATCTCCAGTCTCATAAAAAACCATTTTCCTTCAGAATGTATTTAATTTGCTTTTTTTTGGTTCTCAGATTTGATGTCTTCACTATACAATCTGCAAAAGAGCCTCTATTCTGTTGACATTTCCACATGTGATTAACTGTGTCTTCAGTGGGACTACTCATGTGTGGAAAACTAAAAATGTACAAAAGTATTTAGAAAATCAAGGTCTAACTCACTATATTTGGATTTATTTGAGCTACATTTCTCCTCCCATTTTTATTACTGTGTCCCAATTTACTTAAAAAGAAAACCAAAACCAGGTCTTTTTTTCTGCTTATCCAAATCATAAAAATGTGAAGCAGACTATTGCCATTTAAAAAGCATATAAATACTTTTATAAATCATAGTCCTTTTATTTTTTGGGGACTTGGTAGAGTTCATGAAGCCTTATGGACTTGTGATGATGAAAATTATTTTTAAGCAGAAATCTGTCTGGATTTTGACTTAGCTAAAGCCAGTCATAGCCTTTACTTACCATGGCATAATTTAGAAAGAGCTTTTATTTAAAATGATGTAAAATGGCATTGACTTTTGCTAGCAGGTGGGAAAGGCAGCCAGTAGACTCTCTTGTTGGCTGAAACCTAGCCGAGTATGGCAACATGACATAAATTGGCATGATAACAAGGAAGGTAATAGATTTATGCTGCTTTCTGATGATTCATATAGGAACTACTGAAACTTTTAACAGATGTTATAAACAGAATGAGGAATTTTAAAAAGCTAGTTTTTATTAAAAGCTTTTTTGGCAATTAACTTGAAAAAATTTGATAAGTCCAATTCTGTATCATGGAAGTGGCTTGAAGTTGCAAAGTGCTCTATTCTTATTTTTCATCCTATCCAAAATGAATCAAGTTTTGGCTTTTTGTTTTGTTTTGTTTTGTTTTCACATCTCTTAAACTGTGGATTTCACATAACACACACACACAAATGCAAATATTGTTTCCATTCTTTGTGCTGATTCTTGGTTCTAAAAGGTATTCCTATGACACTATTTCTGCATGGCACCCCATATGTCTATTTCATGTCTTTTTGTGTTTCTTTGGAGGTAAATTCAGTTGTAACCAGATCTGAGCACAACAAAATTTGGAAGTGTGCGCAAATGAACAGACCAAAATCATACAAGTGAACTGGAGAGATTAAAATAGGAACTACCGAAACAATGGAGATTGGTACTAAAAAATCAAAGTCCAGCACCCATGGGGTACGTCTAGATTACAAGCTTTTTTCGAAAGAAGCTTTTTCAAAAGAGATTTTTCGAACAAGCTTCTTTTAAAAAAGAGTATCCAGACCACAAAAGCAGATCAAAAAAGTGATCTGCTTTTCCAAAAGAGAGCGTCCAGACTGCTAGGACGCTCTCTCGCAAAAAGGGCACCCGGAACCACTTCTGGTAGGCCTTTTTTTCTGGAAAAACTGCCTCCTCCGCGTCCACACACACCTTTTTTTGAAATAGCTCATTCGAAAAAGGCATTCTTCCTCATAAAAAGAGGTTTACCAATTTCAAAAGAAGCGCTGTGTTCTTTTGATTTACTTTTGAAAAAATGCGACTGTAGTCTGGATGCAGGTGAAGTTTTTTCAAAAAAACTCTGTAGTCTAAACATACCCATGCAGAGGAAATAAACAGCAGTGCTATAAAATGGGGAGTATGTATGAAAGCAGATGTAACCAAGCACTCGCACCCATAATTTAAAGGAAGTTCATTTTCAAGGTGAAGTCAACAGCACAGACACTGATTTGTTTTTATATCATACTGTTAGCTGCCCAAACTGTGCACAATACTTAACCTATTAATAGATATTCCTTTCCTATCTTAGGAATCTTTGCTACAAACTATAAGCATAAAACAATATAGCCATGTTAATAAGGTTGGAATAGCTGCTGCTTCTCAACCCTAAATCAAAGAAAATAAAAACTCAGTTCTTTACACAGACACTAGCATTTATCAATACCTTCCATCCACAATAGTCTGGGGAGTAGCTGAGCCTTGAAGACTGCATTGAAGGTCAACAGAGTTGGGAAATTATAGATTAAGGTGAGAAATAGTTACAAATTTAGGGGTCCCCTATGGAAAACACCTGCCCCCAGCTCCCTCTTTTTCATAACAAGGGAATCCTATCCAGTGTGTTTCTAGTGACTACAGCTCTACTTCACCGAGGGTCCCATTTGACAGATTGGTCTTAAACCAGTCAGGGCTCCATGGTTCAAAATCAATACTGTAAGCAACTACTGGACATCAGCAAATAGCCAGTGCAGATCTGCCTTCTGGATGTCTTCAGGGGAAAACCTTGGCCTCCCCTGATTCTTGGCCTGCAAGTCAGTGTGGATGGCAATGCCTCCTGCAGGTCCTCAGGACCACAGGTAGCCCCTTCATCTATAATCTTGAAGTAGCACAATACACTTTTTGTCCCACTGCTGCCCCTTTAACTACGCATCTGAGATACCTCAACATGCAGAGGTGATTAAAAGATATAAACTTTTCATACAAGATCTTATTGATAAGGATTTTAAAGTTGTACATCCCTGTTTTCTTGACATCTATGTTTAAAAGTTAAAGTAGCATGCTTCCCGTTACATTTTACATATGCTATTTATATTTTTTTAAATTATTCCATATTATAACAGTTTAATATCCCTTCCTTATAATTCTGTCCTTTCCTTCCTTTGAAAACCAATACAAAGAATATCACTGCCCCCACACCTCCCAAAAAAGATAAAGACTAACACGGCTACCTCTCTATTACTATTCAAAAGTTTACCAGACACTGAAAAATACATTTAACTTTTGACAGGCACATTATTACCCATAATTAACTTAAACCATGTGCATCTTTAATTTACTACTAGGATGGCAGGAAATACATTGCACTACACAGATTACATTTCATTTATATATACAGGTCAAACCTCTCTAGTCTGACACCCTTGGGATCTGACCGATGCCAAACTAGAGAATTTGCTGAACCATGATAGCAACATTACCAACACTTCCACTGCTTACTGGGCTCTTAAGACGACATTTAGGGGCACATTAGAGCTAAAGAACAGCGCAGAACACTGCGAGCCAGAGCTGATGGCTGTAAACAAACCTTATGGGACTGCAGAAAACTTGGCCACACCTATGATAAATGGACATCTAGCTAACTAAAATCATGCCAGACCATGGATGTTGTTGGACCAGAGAGTTCCAGACAAGAGCGCTTCAACCTGTAATACTTTCCCAGGCTTGTGTATTAGAGAAGCTCAGTTTATTTCATTACAAGAATTGAAGTGTAATGATCCTAGATAAATATGCAACTCACTCTGTGGTACTGTGAGAAGAAAACACTGAACTAAAAGATATGTCAGTTCTGCCTCTTGCTAGGTTTTTATGTTCTGCTTACTGTGGCTCTGTAACTGCATAAGAACTACAGCTTTCCTAAAGGGAAAATAAACAGAAAAATAAGGATTAGGGCATCCTTTTTCTAGTGTAGTTCTCAGTAATGCATTATGAATACAATCCTATGTCAAGGAAGCCAATGGGAGCCTTCATATTGGTTTCAATAGGAAAAAGGTTTCCGTGCTATCCCATGATGCAGTGTCATACCATGCAAAAGCACGCTCCAGGACCAGAAGCTCCCTCACAGGAGCAAAATTCCTCTTAGAACTCTTCTGCACACCTTCTGCTGCATATCTCTACGTTTTTGCAGATGCTAAGGCCTGAAGGGACCACTGTGATCATTAAGCCTGACCTTCCTCGCTATTGTAGGTGTCCGCAGAATGATAATCACAGAATCATAGGACCAGAAGGAACCTCGAGTCTAGTCCCCTGCACTCATGGCAGGACAAGCACCATGGAGGGGAGGACAAGGTCTTCAACCCTTTGTGGTGATATTATTCAGAAGGATATACAAGGCGGCAGAAATCCATGCATTCTCCTTGAGTGTTCATCCTGAAATGTGAAAAATTCCTGTTGTATGCTTTGAATAAGAAAGGCTCCTTGTTTGCTTTCACTTCAATATTTACCCATGTAAGGGTCAGTTAAGATCTGACAGACTGTAGAAGGAGTCTATTTGGCTATTTCTTGATGTCCAGTAGCTGTTTAAGGTGTTGATTTTGAACCGTGAAGCACTGACTGTTTTAAGACCAGTCTGTCAAATGGGACTCTCAGTGCAGTATAGCTGGAATCACTGGAAGCACACTGGATAGGGAAGGAATCTTTACAAAGATTATTTTGTCTTTGTAAAAGCAAGAATGGACCAGAATTTTCTCTGCACTTCAGCAGGGCAGCTCTAACTTGGTTTTGCTGTGAGGATAAAGTATTTTTGTTCAGTCTCCAGTTTCTTTTGAATAACTTCTTACTAAGCAAAACACAGGATGCTTCATATTGAATTGTCTAAATCCTCACAAAAAGTGTAATAAGATCAGACATCTTGAAACCATCCTGCAAGTACAGTTCTGTTTAATTGAAGGAGGGTAGGAATTGAAACAGGAATCTTATAGGCGAAAGTTTTTCAAGAGATATAGCAAAAAAGAACTTTGCCATGGGATAATGGCCTCCTGCAGCTACAGACAGTTCTGTAAATGCAAGGGGAAGTAGACTTAATCAAAAGAGTGATCCTGTACCTATGTTCTAGTGGAGTACCTTTTTATCAAGTGATTGTAGCAGAACCATTGAACAGGTTCTCTCTACTACACTGAATATTGGCACAATCATCAGCTTAGTGAACAGACTTGTTTTCTTTTCATATTTGCAGTAAGGATCTGGTCAAATGCTCAGCTAGGCACAGGAAAGACTCTGGGGGTGAAATTCTGGTTCCCATTAACTCAGTAGAAGTTTTGCCAAGCAGCCAGGATTTCACTCATACTAACTTCAGTGGACAGTGAATCAGTTCCTCAACTGATTCCTAAGTGGCTTATTTGTACTAAGCTTGCAACTATTTTCACTGACTAGCTCAGATTTAATTACAAAAATAGTGCTTTCACATTTTCTCCTTGAACTGAAAATCATTAGTTGAAAAATTAAATATGATGTTTTGGTCTCTTATTAGTAAGATGGTGGCTTCCTTATAAATAAAATAAAATTAATGATCATGATAAAACAATAACAATGCTCTGATCAGACTTAAAGAGGTTATTATATCATCAGCGGTCCTATCTACAAAAGTTATACTGTACATTATAACCATGTATATTTTCTCTTTATCACTTCTGATCAAGACTTTCTCTTCTCCTTTGAACCCATCAAGGGGATCAATGGGAAATAAATCTTCCTCTTACTCCTCTGTGGAGGGGGAGACCTGCTTCTCTGACCCATCCAAGACTGAAGAGGATTGGAGCCATAAGGGCTCATGAAGCACTGGCCATCACAGCTGGACCTACACTGCAAGCAGCAAATTATAGCCCTCAGGAGCAAAGGGGAAGCTAGCAAGAGAATGGTCACTCTCAAAGGGCATGTCTACACAGCCTGGCAAAAGTTGAATTAATCTACACAACTTGAACTACATCAATTGCATACCTTAAGCTGAAATAGCTTAATTTGGCTTTTGGTGCTATCTACACAGCAGGAAGTTGAAGGAAGAACTCTTTCTTCAACTTCCCTTATTCCTCATAAAATGAGAGTTAAAAGAGTTGGAGTAAGAAGTCCTCCAGCTTGTCATTATTTCGAAATAATGGCTTGCAGTGTAGACACGTTCTTTGTTATTTTGGAATAATGTCAATTATTCCAAAATAATGCTTCTGTATAGATGTACCCAAAGTGATGATTCCCACCCTGGTCTGCTCCTGCAGAGAGCAATAATGTTCTGTGTCTTAGGCCTTGTCTACAGTTATTGCTGTAGGGATTGATCTCCTGAAGGTCAATTTAATGGGTCTAGTAAAGACCCTGTAAATCAACCACTGATTGTGCTCCCATTGACTCTGGCACTCCACCAGAGCAAGAAGAGTAAGGGGAATTGACATGAGAGTTTCTCCCATAGTGGGGATGCCATGATAAGTCAAACTAAGATACATTGACCCAGCTATGCTATTCATGTAGATGGAGTTGCAAAACTTAGTTCAACATTCCCCCCTATTGTAGACTTGGCCTTACTGAGACAAGATTCCAAAGTGGCATTCAGCCCTATATTGATACATTATGGTTAAGCAAATATTTTTGTTGTGTTTTTTTTTTTTTCAAAAATGGACCTAGCTTTTCTTCAGAGGTGAATAAAACCAGAAGTTTACTCTTGACTCTATTTAACAGCATTTTTTGTAATCAGTTTAATATCCTGTTTGCTCAGTTATTTCTTAAAAGCCCATGGCCATAAAGTCTTTGTACAGACTTGAATGTAATCACATCCTCTTGCTCAAATGCATACTCTAGGGACTTGTCAAATAGGACCAACATGAGATTAAAATATGACTAAATCTGATAGTTAAAGAATCAGAGTTAACTACTTTAAATAGGTAGGCATTTGTGATAAAGCTGGCTGAATTTGGATTTGGTGATATTAACATGTATGCCCGTCAATCAAATTTCTGTAAATTACTCATGTTAAACTAATGAACATGCATATTTGACTATTTTTATAACAACAAATAGTTTGGTAGCACTTTAAAGATTAACAAAACATGTAGATGGTATCATGAGCTTTCGTGGGCACAGCCCACTTCTTCAGATGACCAACACTCTGGTCATCTGAAGAAGTGGGCTGTGCCCACGAAAGCTCATGATACCATCTCCATGTTTTGTTAGTCTTTAAAGGGCTACCAGACTATTTGTTGTTTTTTAAGTTTATCCTGTACAGACTAACTTGGCTACCCCCAGAAGTTTTAGTTTGTTATTGTTGCTTCTCTTTTGAAGGGAAATCTTTTTATGAATTTTGCTTTTGTATATATTGTATGTTGCACTGCTGACTCGGAGCAACCAGATGCCACTGAGTTTGTGATTGTATGAAAATGAAAGAAGTACATCATTGACACCTTGCAGGATGTTTGGCTAGCTCTAGTAATAAATAGTTTTTACAATGAATGACTCCAGTGTCATGGATATCTTCACTGTTGATTGCAGGCTAATATGATCTATGCACTTTATGTAGCAATAGTATTACTGTGGCCCTTATTATATAAATTCAGTAACTGCATCCTACTTTCAATAACAGAGGAAAGATAATGATCCTGATCTAGGTGTCTGTATTTAAATCTGAGATTTTCATGACTGAAGCAGCAGGGAGAAAGCAATGTTACATAGAACTGACGGTCACAGAAATGTCAGCTATGCAGCTGGAAAAAGAGAAGACCAAACAACAACATACAAGGACAGGGTGGCCTATGCATATTAAAGATATGGCATATGGATTGGCCCATCAGCATGTAGTGACATATGGAGAAGTAGAGACAGATGGCTAGCATCCCACAATGGATTTTAATACTGTGGCTCGTATATGCTTTGGTGCACAATGATTAGGAGTCTGTACTAAATGTCTATATGACTGAGATGAATGCAAAAGGTGCACTGGCACATGATGCTGTTAGGGAGCATAGGTGACAAGGGCATATACTTACAAAACGTATAATATTCCTAGAAGAATGAAAAATGAATGAACAAATGTATTAATAAAAAAGCTTTATATCAAGAGCTTTGTAAAGTAACACCACACCAGACTGTTATTACCTCAGCACCTGCAGTCTGAAGGATTCTGGGATTTTGTTTGGTTTTTAAAACAAAAATTAACCGAATTCCATATTGGCAGCTGCGTTGTTTTGTCACTTATATATTGCAAGTCTACCCATGGCTTGCTGTATTTAAGCTAATGGAAGTGACAAGCTCAAACTATAAAATCTACAAACCTCATAGGAAACTTTGATCCAAAGATTTCGACATAGTATGGGGAAAATGTAACCATGTATTTTATAACTACTAAATTCCAAAATAAATCTAAGAATTTGACAAACAAATCCACTTTAAATTACACCAAGTTTTTCATTAGGTCGCTAATTCTAGCATTGCTTCTACCTTGGTAATAATTCTAGTGGAGACTCATATATTGTTGAATATTACATACCATACCCAGCCAATGAATCTGGGCATTTTCCAGAGTATCAAATATTTTAACAACCAGGAATAAACAGCATCATCATCTTATCATTCGGTTGACTCCTCATCAGGTCTTGCAATGTATTTATAATGGATGGAGAAGATCATTAGTAGCTAGGATCACTGTGAACTGCTGGAAGGAAACTGCTGAAAGGAAATTTAAATTTTGCTAACTGAATTCTCTAGCCATTAAGTAACAAGATCAATTTTTCACAAAGCCAGACCATGATCCTAACAAGAACAAAGACTTTCTTTACCACACTGGCAAAAAATTAATATTAGCCGACAATTTGTGATTTTCTTGGCCATTCTAGAGTGAATGGAAACACTAGGGCTACGTCTACACTGGCGGGTTGTTGTGCCAGAAATATGCAAATGAGGCTAAGCGTGGAATATCGCTGAGCCTCACTTGCATACCTAATGAGCTGCCATTTTTGCGGAAGAGGCTCTTGTGCCAGAAGGAGCTGTCTACACTGCCCCTTCTTGCGCAAGAAAAACCCTCTTGCACAATGCCGTTATTCCTGAAAATAATAATCTTTCTTGCGCAAGAAGGGGCAGTGTAGACGCTCCTTCTGGCGCAAGAGCCTCTTCTGCAAATATGGCGGCTCATTAGGTATGCAAATGAGGCTCGGTGATATTCCACGCTTAGCCTCATTTGCATATTTCTGGCACAACAACCCGCCAGTGTAGACATAGCCGAATAGATCCAACCAGTAGTCACTTCACTGTCAGTTATTCCCAGTAATGCACTATGTGGCTCACACCGGGGCTTTTGTGGATGTGTTGAGGATATGGTGGGGGGGGGCAAAACAACACCAAAGTGAAGTGATCTGCTAATTGCTGGATGTTAATTAATATGCATGATGGCCAGAATAAGCAAACTAATTGTGAAGACCAAAAAAACCCCCAATGAAGTACTGTACTGATATAAAGTCAGAGGAGGCTTTTTCATGTTCATGAAAACTGAAGCATTGGATGGATGAATAAGGTTTTTCTGTAGCTCACTCGAATACACTCATGTTTTTGAATTAAGTATTAAGTCTGATTTCTGTGATATCTTTAATACAATATTATGTTCTAATGGATTCATTGTTGTTTCAGTATTGCATTTTTGGCATAGCTCTCTCAAAGCATCACGATTCAACAATAGTATCTGTTTGTAGTATGCTAGTTTCATTTTATAGATTTGTGTAATCAAATTTTAAACAGTCCTTACATTATTGCCAATTAATGTTCAGCAAATAGACCTGGCTAATTATTGATTTCTCCCCTATGACTAGTAAGAGTGTTCAAATACTCAATTAAGCTTGTGGATCCAGGCTTGTTAACAGCTTACTTTATGTTATTCTCCAGTTATTCATTCAACCAGGTTGAAAAATATTTTCACACATGTATCGACTATATACATTAGAGAATTTGTGCATCTGTCTGTCAGTCTGTTCATCCATATGAGAATCCATTTGTTCAAGAACTTCTCCTAAACGGTAAGAGCCAAGACCACCACATTTGATGTGCAGCTTCCTCTTACCCTACCTTAAAGCAAGGTCAAGGTTTGGTTGTGCCAGGAAAACAGGATGTGCCTGGAATGGGATTATTTTCCATAACACAGAAAGGGAGGGGGGCTGCTATGAGGGACCGTTACACTGCAAAGTGACCATAGGGAGGCAAGCCACACGAGTAAGAAAGTGGACAGCTGGGGGAGAGGCTCTGAATATTGCTGGCCACCAGCCATGGATACGGTTTCCATGCTGGTTCTGGGCATAGTTGCCACCCCGCTGCCCCCGTGCCCCACAGGGGGAGCCAATCCATTGGCCAACCAGCCCGCCACAGGGGGAACCCAATCCATTGGCCAACCAGCCTGCCACAGGGGGAGCCCAAGCCACTTATGCCTCTAGCCTCTGTGCAGCCCTGGGGTGCCACTGCCACTGTCTCAGCGCAGCCCAAGGAAGCTGCAGCTGCTGACCCAGCACAGCCCTGAGAGCCTTCATGAGCCACCACTGCTGGCCCAGTGCAGTTCTGGGCAGCCATCACTGCCACCAGACTAGCAGCATAGCCCTAGTGAGCCCACCTATGCCTTCCAGTCCCTTGTTCTGCACCCCACCCCTCATCCTGAGCCCCCTCCACAACCCTCTGCCCTGAGCCTCCCACCCCTGTCCTGACTCCTGCACTCCCCACCCCCTGCTCTGAGCCCTCTCACACATCCAAGGACCCTGCCCTGATTCACCCACCGCCACCCCCTGCCATGAGCTCCCACCCACATCCAACCCTTTGTCTGCTGCATCCCCTCCCTGGAAGAAAAAAAGTTAAGGACCCAAGCAATGTCAAGTACATCTGCTACTAAGAATATAATTTACATTTACGAATCTAACATTACATAACTGAAATTCACCACATGATTTATCATATGGTTTTAAAAAGCCATGTGATTAAGCAAATGAACAAATACAGTCAATCAGAAGTAAATGTGAATCATAAGACGACAATTTCATTAAACCCCAGACATTATCTACATTTACATGCTAAATGTTTTTACTTGTATATATAGTTATATATACTTATCTATCTATCTATACAGGAAAAATACACACACAAAAATCAGTTCATGTTCCATGGGCTTTTAAAATTGAGATGGTTGTGTGGTGGATTAGAAAACCACAATCAGGATTTATTTCTGCACAGGTAAAGAGGAGGATTGGTTATGTAAAAGCAGAGTTAAAATATCCATTAGGGCTGATGGCAGTGAAGCAAAGTGACCCAACTGAGAGACTGTAGGTGGAATGGAGCAGGTTGCTGGACCACCGTACTTCCTGTGGCTCCCACCACCGTGGTGAGTTTGGGGGCCCAAACCCCTGCTAACACCCTGCACCAGGACACTGATAATCCCTTGGGTCACATTGCTTGGTGAAGGGGGCTTTGGGGAAGAGATGCAATGGGGTGTGAAGGAACAAAGCAGGAGTGGGAAGAGGTGGGACTAGGGTGGGGCCTGGGAAATGGGTGAAATGGGGTTAGGGCAGGGATGGACCAGGGGTAGGAAGAGGTAGGAACCTCATGGGGTGTGAGGTTCAAGGCCTGGGATGGAGAGGATAGTTGCTCCAGGCCCTGAACCTTTGTAAGGATGGACCTCTTTTGTCATCCATCCCCAAATCCTGGCAAACAGAGGCTTAGGATATTCAGAGCATGGTGTTGAAAACAATTTTTTTTGTTTTTAATGTATGAATATGCATCTGGTTTGGATTTTTCACTGCCAAAACCACATACAATCACTTGCAGAGACAGTCTCTTCCTGTTAGGATAATCAACATTTTTGTTTTTTTCCATTACGAAAAAATAAAGTTATCAGAGCTGGCAAGTCTACACCCAAAAAATTTCACTGATTTTTATGAGGTGTCCACGTATAGGGGATTTGTAGGAGTAAGCCCCAAATCATGTACTATATATTTGAAAGACTTTGTCTGTCTGTCCGTTTTGTTCAAGAACTCCTCCTAAACGGTAGGAGCTAGGATCACCAAATTTGGTATGCAGCTTCATTGTATCATAACTTAGAGCAAGGCAAGGATTTAGTTGTGCCAAAAAAATGGGATGTGCCTGCAATGGGATTGCTTCTCATAAAACCATACAGAAAAGAGACAGAATCACCAGGCAGGTGAGAGGGGCTGGTTGCGGGTGTCTTCCCCGCATCCAGGCCCAAGCCTCTCATTCTCAAGCACCCTTTAAGGAGGGTGAGGGGGGCTGAAGTTCCTGCCCCCCAATTTCGTACAGGGTTGCTGTTCCCCTTCACCAGAGAGCAAGGGGAAAGTGCAGTTTGCTGCATTCCTCACTCTTGCTGGGGAGAGCAGAGGGCAGATGAGCTGTGCACTTTGCTCTCTCTCTCCCTGACAACAACAGGAGTAAGCAGCCCTTGTACAAATCTTCGGGGCACTGCCCTCCCCAGCTTCCCCCCTACATACACAGAGTCCCCTGCCCAGAGCCCCTCTTCACTCCCCACCCTGACTACTGCATCCCCCACAATCCTAGTCCCTGACTCTGAGCCCCTCCTTAGGACATGAGCAATGCTGGGTAACTGTGCTAGCAATAATATACATGTTGGACCTTCCTGGTCTAACACACTCAGGGCCTGTCCAGTCCTGGACAAGGGATTTTGCTGGTCATGGGGAGCTCTTCTGTCCCCCCCCCCGCCACTACTGTCCCTCCCAGCCCTAAACTTGCCACCAGCCTCCCAGCTGGCTCCTCCTCCCACCATTAGCCCTGATGTCCTGCCAGTGCCCCCCTTCCCTGCTAAGCAGGGCAGCCCAGCTCCAGCCCAGCTCCCAGAGCACCAGACAACCCCATTGCTGCATGCCAGGCTCCCGGTCACTCCAGGCATCACCGCTGCTGCACACTGCGCTATGGCCCTGCCAGGCAGCCCAGCTGGGTCACACCTGGCAGCCCAGCTGCAGTGAACCAGGCAGCTCAGCTGGGGAGAGCCTAGCTGCCAACCCTCCACTTGGATTCTCTGGTCCTGGAACATCCGTGGTCCTTCTGGATCAGAGAGTCCCGGTTTAGAGAAGTTCAAGCTGTACAAGTAAAAACCTATTTGCAGTTTAGTTAAAGGGTCTGGAAATAATTATCAGTGTGTTATGAGGAAGGCACCCTTTATTCAACTGGAATGACTCATCTGGATAAGGGTTGCAGGATCAGACACTGAATTTCTACTCCACATATGAGATTGCACACAACTTCGTTTGGATGGGCTTCTCTTATCTCCACAATACAAAAAACCTTTAAGTAGACAGTGTTTATCTTGGCTATTAAGTGTCCTGTAAAAAAGCATTTTATTTAGTTTAATGGGCTAGTTAATAGCAATTTCTGAGCTGCACAAATAGCTACTGCAGACTTCCATGGGCAATATCACCTAAATTTTATGTAATAAAATAATTGAATAACAAAATAATAAAACTGTTCTCAAACTATTTTAATCCTGTGTACTTGCTGATGAACATTATGTACTGTGAAGTGAAAAGATCTGTGCTTTAAAAGCAATATCTGGGTGACAATGCTGGCATCAGGTTGCCTCATTAAGCTTTTTTTTCCCTTTCATCCGTGGGAACCTCTGCTCGATGAGGTAAACTATGTAAACTGACAGATTATTATATTACCTAACAAAAAATCCCATAAAATCCTCATTCTGATATTTAAGATTACATTGCTTAAATGGCTACAGTGGAATGCTCAAATTAAATTTACATCTTTCGGTAGAACTGACAAGCTTATTAAATTTGAATAATTAATTTTAATGTTTCCATTTATGTCCTTCTGCATTAAAGTTTAATTTGCTTATAACTTTTAATGTAAGGAAGAAAATCTAATTCCCAGAATTCAGCACTTGTTTCCAATCAAAACAATATGGAAAGCCTCAGGTACTCTAGAAACACCCCCATAACTGTTGTAAATTGATTCTTCACCATTCCTGCCACCCTGAACGACAGTCTATGATAGAAAACAGACATTTTTATAACTGAATTTGCTCTGGAGTTATATTTCACTTGACAGGACACCATGCAGATTCTATTGATCTGTACTTTTTTTTCTTCCAGAATGCCACTGCACAATTTGTCTAGTTGATTTTTCAGAGGTTCAGGTCATACAATATTTACATCTATGGTTAATATTTATTATTTTTGCAGAAAAACTATCTTAAGCCAAACCCTCTCTGTTGCTATCAGGACCATTGCTTGAGCAAAAACCAGCCATGTTGCAACAAGTAATGGGATAAAAGAAGTAAAAAAAAAAAAAAAGACTTCTCAATAGAGAGGACAAGAGAAACCATATGGTGTGGTATTGTATATCATGAGTGTGGCATGTATATGGAATGCTCACTTTACTTGGATGTTTCCAAAAGAATGTCAATAAAATCCTTTATGCTAGATCGCACCGCCATGTTTTATATATATGATATACCTTAAAGGAAAAACTATTTTAGAGAGTAGATTTATTTTGTTTTGAATTGCTAATTTTTCCTGTACAACGAGGTTAGCTGAGCTGCTATTGTATGGAGAGATATGTAAACATTTAGATGTCCCTGATAATAGTCTGAAACATAAATAATAAAACTATGACTTTAAGGTCCATATCCTGAGAACTTTCCTGGCTGGAAACAATCACTATCTTATTGGAAAGATAGGCTTCCCAGCTCCTCTTACATTAAATAAATCTCAAATTCAAAATCATGATATATAACAAAATATTAGATAAAAAAATCTGGTCCTGTCTGAATATGTCATGCAATTTAGATGAGTAAAATTTTGAGGGCCGTGACAAGAATAAGCAATGTAGTGGGCTTTGGCTTCCTCGACCACGGGATGCTATTCCAGGAAGGACTGCTGGGCAGAGATGGCGTTCACCTTTCGAGCGGGGGGAAGACCCTATTTGGACACAGACTGGCTAACCTAGTGAGGAGGGCTTTAAACTAGGTTTGACAGAGACAGGTGAGCAAAGCCCACAGGTAAGTGGAGAACATGGAGACCTGGGAGATAGGTTGGAAATGGGAGGGAGGGTGGGCTATAATGGCAGAGAGAAAGGAGGGTCAGGGCAAAACTGGGAGGCAAGATCAAATCAGTATCTTAAATGCCTATATACAAATGTGAGAAGTATGGGTAATAAGCAGGAAGAACTGGAAGTGCTAATAAATAAATACAACTATGACATTGTTGGCATCACAGAAACTTGGTGGGATAATACGCATGATTGGAATGTTGGTATGGAAGGGTACAGCTTGCTCAGGAAGGACAGACAGGGAAAAAAGGGAGGAGGTGTTGCCTTCTATATTAAAAATGTACACACTTGGATGGAGGTGGAGATAGATATAGGAGATGGAAGTGTTGAGGGTCTCTGGGTTAGGCTAAATGAGGTAAAAAAAAGGGTGATGTCATGCTAGGAGTCTACTACAGGCCACCTATCCAGGTGAAAGAGGCTTTTTTTTAAACAACTAACAAAATCATCCAAACCCCAAGATTTGGTGGTGATGGGGGACTTCAACTATCCAGATATATGATACTGGGAAAATAACACAGCGGGGCACAGACTAGCCAGTAAGTTCTTGGACTGCATTGGAGACAACTTTTGATTTCAGAAGGTTGAAAAAGCTACCGGGGGAAGCTGTTCTAGATTTGATTTTAACAAATAGGGAGGAACTGGTTGAGAATTTGAAAGTGGAAGGCAGCTTGGGTGAAAATGATCATGAAATCATAGAGTTCACAATTCTAAGGACGGGTAGAAGGGAGAACAGCAAAATAGAGACAATGGATTTCAGGAAGGTGGATTTTGGTAAGATCAGAGAGCTGATAGGTAAGGTCCCATGGGAATCAAGACTGAGGGGAAAAACAACTGAGGAGAGTTGGCAGTTTTTCAAAGGGACATTATTAAGGGCCCAAAAGCAAGCTATTCCGCTGTGTAGGAAAGATAGAAAATATGGCAAAAGACTGCCTTAGCTTAACCATGAGATCTTGCATGATCTAAAAATAAAAAAGGAGTCCTATAAAAAATGGAAAGTAGGACAAATTACAAAGGATGAATATAGGCAAACAATACAGGAATGCAGGGGCAAGATTAGAAAGGCAAAGGCACAAAATGAGCTCAAACTAGCTACAGGAATAAAGGGAAACAAGGGTAGGCCCACTGCTCAGTGAGGAGGGTGAAACAGTAACAGGAAACTTGGAAATGGCAGAGATGCTTAATGATTTCTTTGTTTCAGTCTTCACCGAGAAGTCTGAAGGAATGCCTAACATAGTGAATGCTAGTGGGAAGGGGGTAGGTTTAGAAGATAAAATAAAAAAAGAACAAGTTAAAAATCACCTAGAAAAGTTAGATGCCTGCAAGTCACCAGCGCCTGATGAAATGCATCCTAGAATACTCAAGGAGCTGATAGAGGAAGTATCTGAGCCTCTAGCTATCATCTTTGAAAAATCATGGGAGACAGGAGAGATTCCAGAAGACGGGAAAGGGGCAAATATAGTGCCCATCTATAAAAAGGGAAATAAGAACAACCCAAGAAACTACAGACCAGTTAGTTTAACTTCTGTGCCAGGGAAGATAATGGAGCAAGTAATTAAGGAAATCATCTGTAAACACTTGGAAGGTGGCGAGGTGATAGGGAACAGCCAGCATGGATTTGTAAAGAACAAATCATGTCAAACCAGTCTGATAGCTTTCTTTGATAGGATAACGAGTCTTGTGGATAAGGGAGAAGCGGTGGATGTGGTATACGTAGACTTTAGTAAGGCATTTGATACGGTCTCGCATGATATTCTTATCAATAAACTAGGCAAATACAACTAGGCAAATACAACTTATAAGATGGGTGCATAACTGGCTGGATAACCATACTCAGAGAGTAGTTATTAATGGTTCTCAATCCTTCTGGAAAGGTATAACAAGTGGGGTTCTGCAGGGGTCTGTTTTGGGACCGGCTCTGTTCAATATCTTCATCAACGATTTAGATATTGGCATAGAAAGTACGCTTATTAAGTTTGCAGATGATACCAAACTGGGAGGGGTTGCGACTGCTTTGGAGGATAGGGTCATAATTCAAAATGATCTGGATTAAACTAGAAAAATGGTCTGAGGTAAACAGGATGAAGTTTAATAAAGACAAATGCAAAGTGCTCCACTTAGGAAGGAACAATCAGTTTCACACATACAGAATGGGAAGCGACTGTCTAGGAAAGAGTACGGCAGAAAGGGATCTTGGGGGTATAGTGGACCACAAGCTAAATATGAGTCGACAGTGTGATGCTGTTGCAAAAAAAGCAAACATGATTCTGGGATGCATTAACAGGTGTGTTGTGAGCAAGACATGAGAAGTCATTCTTCTGCTCTACTCTGCGCTGGTTAGGCCTCAGTTGGCGTATTGTGTCCAGTTCTGGGCATCGCATTTCAAGAAAGATGTGGAGAAATTGGAGAGGGTCCAGAGAAGAGCAACAAGAATGATTAAAGATCTAGAGAACATGACCTATGAAGGAAGGCTGAAAGAATTGGGTTTGTTTAGTTTAGAAAAGAGAAGATTAAGGGGGGACATGATAGCAGTTTTCAGGTATCTAAAAGGGTGTCATGAGGAGGAGGGAGAAAACTTGTTCATCTTTGCCTCTGAGGATAGAACAAGAAGCTTAAACTGCAGCAAGGGAGGTTTAGGTTGGACATTAGGAAAAAGTTCCTAACTGTCTGGGTAGTCAAACACTGGAATAAATTGCCCAGGGAGGTTGTGGAATCTCCATCTCTGGAGATATTTAAGAGCATGTTAGATAAATGTCCATCAGGGATGGTCTAGTCAGTACTTGGTCCTGCCATGAGGGCAGGGAACTGGACTCGATGACCTCTCGAGGTCCCTTCCAGTCCTGGTATTCTATGATTCTATGTTTATAAAACCTTAAAAAACTATCAACAACAAAACATATATCGCCCTTTAAAGCTATTCTGAAGTTTGCACTGATATAAGCAGTCCTCGTAGTGAAGATAGATTTGAGGGCAGAAAACCAGCATGGTTATCAAGGAACAGTGTATCACGTGCTGTGACTGGTTTGTGGTCTGCTGGAGGCTTCACTCTCCTGCCTTACCTCACCCCAAAAAAGGGCAGTGGCAAGGGTCCTCCAAGCTGCCTGAGGTATCTGTGTGGGATGTAGCCTTGCCCAGCAGGCAATTTTAAAAAGAGCTGCAGGTACAGAGTAAGTGCAGTTCGTGGAGCCAGAGGAGTGAAGATAGATAAAGGGACAGCTGAGATAAAGAGACACTATCTATAGTGTTCCTGGGGTGTGACTTAGAGTAGAGGGAAGGCTTTCACTCCCACTCCCACTCCCCCCCCCCCGTCCCTTATCCCCATTAGCTGCTGGCAAAGTGGCCTAGATTTAATGCACCCCAGAAGGGAAACTGAACTGTTGTAATGGCTAGCAGGACTCTGAGTGCCTTGCTCGATCATGGCCCTAATCCATATAATTGGGCACAATAGTATATACAGTATATACTGTATTTTATCTTATATAAATAAATACATAACATTTTAATGTATATTCTTACTTTGTTACTAAGTCTGCAGAGAGAGAGAGAGAGAATGAGAGAGAGACTCTGTTAGGACTCCCAGGCTCTGGGAGGAGAGTGGATTATAGCAGGGACAGATACATGTGGGTTCTATACAAGAACATCAGAATGGCCATACTGGGGGCCAGACCAATGATCCATCTAGCCCAGTATCCTGTCTTCCAACAGTGGCTACTGCCAGGTCATTCAGAAAGAATGAACAGGAGAGGCAATCATCAAGGGATCCATCTCCTATCATCCCTTCCCAGCTTTTGGCAAATATGGGCAATATGATATTTTCTGTCTCATTATCTTTTCCTTTCATAGTGATTCCCAATAATCGGTTAGCTTTTTTAGATTTTTAGATTGCCACTGCACATTCAACAGATGTTTCAGTAAATTATCCATTATGATTCCAAGATCTTTCTTGAGTGGTAACAGGTAATTCAAACTCCATCATTTTGTATATATAATTGGGGGCTCAACATTCTGCTGGACTGAATCTAGAAAGTCTACGTGTACTGCATATAACAGAGTGCCAATGTATAATGTAATGCTTTTAAGTACTAAGGCCAACCTTGTAGCATCACAATGTAAATGGCACAATGTAAAGTCAATAAAAAATACGAAGATAAAGGAAGACATGAAGAGGCTTTATTCCTCTAATTGTAAATACTATACCAAGCCTCTGTAGTGCTGCTTTGAAGATACTAAAAAGGAATCAGTAGCTCATTTGCAGCAGTGCCTTTGGAAAGAAAAAATGGTTATTTTCAGTACTTTTAGTTCAAAATGATATTAAATATGCTATAAATTCCTTTACACTGTAACAAGATGATCCACAAAGGCAGGTCTGAAAAGCATCTTTCTTTCTGAGGATCAGAAATATCAACACTCTTGATTTTTCAGATGTATTTTCTATTAATGGGTTATATATGGAAATAATTGTGAAAATATTTTTTCTGTTTAATTATACAACAAAGGGGGCCTGTTTAAACAGGATTAATATATCTAGTGTATAGTTACACTCAAGTTCTAAAAGGATCACAGCAATAACAAAGTAATTAATGTTTAGTTACATATAGGGCATAATTAGAGAGGTATTACTTGCAATTAATAGAACTAACTTCAAATACACTTATTGCTTTTTATATTCCCTAGTCTCAGACATTTTTAAAAAGAAAGAAATATGGCAGAGGGGAGGGGGGAAGATTGGAAAGAGAATTTATATATGGTGAAAGAAATGCTAGTAAATTTATAAATTCAAAAAAAGGTTTAGATTATTTTAAAAATAAATCACTCTAAATTTAGACTCCATCTCAGCTCTGTCCAGATATCAAAGGGTAACTATGACAGAAGATTATGGCCTCAATTTCCAAAAATTTATACGCAGCTGCTTAAACTTATGCACACTGAACAGTTGAATTAATGTTTATTGACCACTATCAGTTTTTAAACTTAAACATAGAGGATCCATGGAGGATCAATGATAAGTGAACTTGATCTATCATTTAACATTAGAAGTTCTATTAAAAAGCAGGTGTTTTTGAACAAGACTCTGATAAGGTAACTGAAAAAATCTTTACTAGCAATACTTTTCACTATCTACTGTCATTTCTTTCTAAAATGCTCTTTCCTTCGCTCATCTACCAAAGTTAGATATTTTTAAAATCAGTGGGTATGGCTAACTTGCATCCAAAGTTTTCAAAGTGAAGGCCAAATAGCTGACTGGACTGTTAATACTGATTTTCACAAAGTTTTAGAATTGTGGGGAAGTTCCCGAGGCCTGGAAGAAGCTAATGTTTCACCAATGTTAAAAAACAGAAAACAGGTTGACCCAAGTAATTATATGCCTGGCATCCTGACATGTATCCTGAGTGAAATAATCTAATGTCTTAAATGGGACTTGATTACTAAAGAATTAAGGAAGGTAATATTATTAATGCTAATCAACTCAGGTTATGGAAAAGAGATTGTCATATTAATTAGATTTTTTTTGAAATGTGATTACACATTTGGTTGATTAAAGGTAATGTTGTTAATGTAATATTTTTAGACTTCTACATTTTACTTGGTACAGCATAACAATTTGAATAAAAAACTAGAATATACAAAATTAACCTAGCAAATATAAATAGATTAAAAACTGTCTGACAGATCTTAAAATGTAATTCTAAATGGTGAATCAAGCACAATTTCCATAGGGATTGATTCTTTGTCTTAAATTATTTCATGCTTATTAATGATCTGGAAGAAAACTTAAAATAATCCCTGATAAAGTTTGCAGATAATCCCAAACATGGAGGAATAGGGAATAATGAAGTGGAAGGGTCACTTAAACAAGGTTGTCTGGTAAACTGGGTGCAAGCAATAACATCTCTTAATAAGGTCATTTGTAAATGTTTACATCTAAGAACAAAGAATGTAGGCATTTCTTACAGAATGGGAAACACTGTGGGTACGTCTACACTGCAGGGCTATTTCGGGATACCGGAAGTATCCAGAAATAGCTATTCCGCATCTATTGAAGCAGCCCATAATTTTGAAATAGATTTTGAAACAACGGATGGCTTATTCTGACATCCTGGTAACCCTTGTTCCACAAGGGTTAAGGGGAATTTCAGAATAGCGCATTATTTCAAAATTTGGCACTATGTAGACAATGCCAAATTATGAAATAAGGTATTTCAAAATACAGACGAAATAAGCTACACAATTTGCATAGCGCAAATTGAATTGCTCATTGCGAGCTAATGGTGCTGTGTAGACGCACGCTATCAAAGGAGGCAGCGATTGAAAAAGACATAAGGGTTTTGGTGGATAATCACCAAATGTGAGCTCCCTGTGCAACACAGGGGCCAAAAGAGCGAATGCAATCCTTTAATGTATAAAGAGAGAACTCTCAAGTAGGAGTAGGGGAGTTATGTTACCTTGGTATTTGGCAATGGTGTGGCAGTTATTAGAACACTGTTTCTGCTTCTGGTGTTTATGATTGATGAAGAATGTTGATAAATTGGAGAAGGTTCAGAAGAGAGCCATAATTAAAGACTGGAAAACATGCTTTACCTAAACCTCAGATCAATTAATTTAGTTTAACAAAGAGAAGGATTAAGGGGTGACTTGATCACAGTACTTACATGGCAAACAAGAATTTTTATAATGGGCTGTTCAAACTAGAAGAGAAAGGCATCACAAGTTCCAATGGCTAGAAGTTGAAACAAAAAAAAAAAAATTCACAGTCATGCTAAATATAATAGCATGCTTTTTAACAGTGGGAGTAATTCTCCATCATTGTTAACTTTTAAATATTTTTTTCAAAAGGATATGCCCTAGTTCAGTGTCTCTCAAAATGGTCCATTGACCCACTCTGAGAAATTTGCTCCAAGGCCACTCTAGTTTGCTTACTTAGTGCCTCCGGGGCCACACAGCCTTGTGGCTCCCTTTGGATGTAGTTCACCATTTGCAGCCCAAGGAAGACACGGGAAGCAGAATCCCAGGTCACGCTGCTTTCCGTGGCTCCCCTTGGCTGCAAATGGCAAATGGCAGCCAATGGAAGCCGCAGGCTTTGTGGCTGCGGAGCCGGTAAGTAAACAAATGAGAGTGGCCTGGTTGCAGCTTTCTCAGAGTGGGTCCCTGGACTAGTTCAAACAGGAATTAATTCAGGAAGCCCTATGGGCTGTGTTGTGATTACATTAACACAGTATTCTCTGATTTATAATCTATGAGTGTTTTCTAGCAAGAGTGTTTTTTCCTATGTCACATTTTCTGATGGAAAAGCTGCACTTATGCTACTTGAGGATCAAGCAATACAAATGCTATTCATAGGGGGGAAAGAATGGTGGTATAGTTAAGAGATCATTTCTGCAAGTTATTAAAAATTACTCAGGGGCAGCTTAGGGTGCTCAGGTCCTGCTCTGATTGCATGCCATATATGCTTAAAGACTTCAGCAGAGGGACACCAAGTCAAAATCTGCCCCCTCCCCCCAATAGGTATCAATTATTATCTTTGTTTCTAGTCACTAAAAGAAGCTACATGTATCACTACAAGGGTTTCCCTCAGATGCCTTCTCTTTTATTTGCCTTTTCCTCTACCCTAGACTAGACTTTGAATATACAAAATTTCTAGAGAAGATATTTAGGGTCTGAGTCTCTTCCGAAGGATCTCCAAAATGTAGAACAACATTTAATAGCAACATTCCCCCTTAATTGTGATCTGCCAGTGTGCTGGCAACCTTTAAAGAACAGAGACTCCAAGATCTGCATGTCTCCAAAAAAAGATGGGGTAGAAGAGGCATGCTGGCCAAAAGTAGGATATTTCAGGATATAGTTCAACTTCTCAGTATTCTAAATAGACATATCTGAAGATAATTCATCAAATAATTTATTCTGGAGCACTGCTAGACTAAGTAATGTTCTTGCCTGTACAGGGTTGTAGATAGGGGGTAAAACAAATAAGACTTTATAAAACTTTGCAAAAACAACAACTGTGGCTGATGAGAACTATTTAATAGACACTCCTACACAATTGGCCAGTAAAAAATGGATCTTTCTGTATCTACTTTATCTAATCCAGAGCCCTGCTAGGAGAAATATCTTAACTGTTGGACAAAAATGTTATTAAATAAGCCAGATAATTGTAATACAGCCTCATTGTACTGGCTAGATTAAAAATAGAGTGTTATTATGAATACAATGATTAGAATACCAAATAAATACAAAATTCGGCTCAGTGGTTTGCACAGTACTTTTGCAATGGCAGTGTGGGGGGTGCAGGAGTCAGGGCAAGGCCTTGTAGATGTGAGGGGCAGGACAGGGGGCTGCAAGTATGTGTGGGGTGCAAGAGTGAAGGTTGTGGGGGTGAGGAGGAGTTCAGGATGGAAGGTCTCATCCGGTGGGGCCCTCTCTCCCCCCTTCAATCTCCCTAGCCAGCATGGGCCTTCTCTCCTCCCCCAGGCTTCATACAGCAGCATGGACCTTTTCTCTCCTCCCAGTCTTCCCCCTACCCACCAGAGACTCCAGCTGTTAGGGGTCCTCTCTCTCCCCTCAGCTCCTCCCTCTGGCCCCCAGGGGTGTTCTCTTCCCCTTAAGCCCCTCTGGGCTACCAGGGGCCTTTTTTTCCCCCCTCAGCCTCCCTCTGGCTGCCATGGGCCTTCTCTCTCCCCTCAGTCCCACCACAGCTGCCAGGGGCCTTTTCTCTCCCCCGCCCACACTGATGGCTAAGGGGGCTACGTCGAGACTGCATCCCTCTGTCAACAGAGGGATGCAAATCAAGCACGTCAAAATTGCTAATGAAACAGGGATTAAAATATCCCATGCGTCATCAGCATAAACATGGCAACTGCTTTTTTCTAAACGGAGCTTTTTTGAAAAAAAATGGCAGTCTAGATGTAGATCTGTTGAAAATAAACCCTTTTTCGACAGATCCTGTATTCCTCAAAAAATGAGGTTTACAGGATGTGTCGAAAAAGGGTTTATTTTCGACAGATCCGTGTCTAGACTGCCATTTTTTTTCGAAAAAGCTCCATTTCGAAAAAAAGCGGTGGTCATGTTTATGTTAATGAAGCACGGGATATCTAAATCCCTGCTTCATTAGCAATTTTGATGTACCTAATCTACATCTCTGTCAACAGAGAGGTATAGTCTAGACACAGTCTGGGAAAGGTTTGGGGGTGAAGGGCTACTTATGCATATGGGTGGCTGACAAGTGGTGGATGGCAAGCCCCAGCCCATCTGGCCACTCTCTTGATAACGCGGCTGCCCCCCAGTGACCACTCTGTATATAGTTTTCTCACTGCCCCCAGTGGCCACTTTCAGTATTGTGTCCCTCCTTTCGGTGCCCCTTTCTTTCCATGTTATGGAAAACAGTCCCATTCCAGGCACATACTATTTTCTTGGCACAACCAAACCCTGACCTTGCTTTAAGTCAGGATAAGAGGAAAAATTGCATGCCAAATTTGGTGGTCCTAGCTCTTACCATTTAGAGAGGGTTCTTGAACCAACAGACTCACACACAAACAGACAGAGAGATGTACATTTCTAAATTATATAGACAGATCTGCTACATGTACAAAGAAAGTGTGTGATTGCTATGCAGGGTTATGAAATAACACTGAGGAAGAACTTAGAATCATCCTCTATATCAGTGGTCTCCAACCTATTTTGAGCACGAGATCACTTTTTGAATTTAAGTGCAATCCAAGATCTACCTCAAATATCTATCTCAAGATCTACCTTTGCCCTGCCTCTTTCCCACCCCTTCTCCAAGACCCTGCCCGTCCTCATTCAATCCTCCCTCTCTTGCCCAGCCTCACTCACTTTCATCAGGCTGGGGCAGTGGGTTGGGGTGCAGGCTCTGGTTTTGGATTAAGAGATCTGGAGTGTGAGAGGGGCTCTGAGCTGCTCTTGGGGCAGGCAGTTGGGGTGCAAGAGGGAGTTCTAGGGGTAGGCTCTGGGAGGGTGTTTGGATGCAGGGGTGCTCAGGGCTCGGGCAGGGGCTTGGAATACAGGAGGGGGTTCATGACTGGGGTAGGAGTTTGGGATGCGGGCCCCAGTTGGGCACTGCTGTTGGCTCCTGGGTGGTGGTGCAGTGGGGCTAAGGCAGGCTCACCCCTGTCCTGGCCCTGGAACACTCCCAAAAGCAGCCCACAAACTCCATCCCAAATCCTTTTGTGCCCCCTGCCCTGCTCTGTGGAGAAAGGATAGAGAGTAGGAGGGGGCACCTTGACATCAGTGCCCCTCCGCTCCCTCATCTGCCCTGTTCAGAAAGCAGGAGGCTCCCTGGGGAAGGGGCAGCTGTAAGGCAAAGGGCAGGAGGTGCGCAGCAGTGGGGGGAGGGGGCAGTTGAAGTGCTGGCACTTGATAGCCTCTTGGCCAAACCAGTCAGGATCACCTGTCAGAGGCTCCAAGATCTACCAGTAGATCCCGATCCACTGGTTGGTGACCACTGCTCTATATAAACAATATTGTATAAGTTAAAAGGGCTAATGACAAATGGCAGAGGCATTAAAAGTGAGGACATGAGTTCAACTCAAATTTCTGATACTGGCTTGATATTGGCCATCGCCAAGTTGCCTCATCCATCCACGTGTGTTTCCCTTGCCACTTTTGGTCTTATTTAGACTATAGGATTTTGGAGTAAGAACTATATTGAACTAGGCATTTGTACAGTGCCTAGTAGAACAAGACTCCAGACTCCATTGGAGCATCTACATGCTGTCATGATAATAATAAATAATTTTATTAAGACACAGCTAACCACAGTTTTACAGTGCTACTGCAGGGAAAGAGTAGGAAGGAATATGAAGCATATTTTATCCCCTTCTCCTCCATCTCCCTCTCAACAATATTGACCACTTTGCTTTTTTCTTAAAAAAAAAAAAAAAAAAGGAAAGAAAATATGGTTGTCTTGTTATAAATGGACAAAAAGTGGACCAAATAACTGCTTCTGTTTGCCCATAAATCATTAGTGAAAAATCTGTGGAGTGTCTATTATCCAATTGCTTACAGATTAAAATAATGAAAACCCCACTAGCTTTTATGTTAAACTCTGTGTGTGCCATTGCAGAAGGTGCTGTTATTGGTCTCAAACAATTGTGCAATCTTTTATAGTAAATACTCCCAAGCAACAAACACTTCAGAGATAAAGTATATCAACTTTCAGAAAAATGGAGAGTTTCAGTTTATGCTCCCATTTCTTTTGATCAAAATCAAAAACCACTATTGTAATGAGAAATTTGTCATAATTCAGTTTCCTTTGTCTAGAAAACAGAGAGACACTATGAGGAACTGTGTGTGAGTAAAGGAATTGACAGTTCTTTCCTGTGACTCTTTCAAGCTAACAGTGAGGCAGTTTTACCTGCTTAGGGAAACTTCTCACATATTTATAAGCAAAGATGAATGTGTTCTGTTTAATAAGTATGAGTCACTGTAACAAAGTTAACTCATTATATTTTTCTACAAAAGCCTTTAAAAGAAAGAATTGGAAACATCATTCATGGAATACTATAGGAGACCTTGCAATGGAACTGCTTTTATTGTTATATCTATCAATAAAGTTGCTCTGCTGTTCAAATGGACCTTCCTTTTCTGACTTATCAAACTATTATTATAGAAAGTACAACCCACGGAAGCAATCAAATTTTTACCTCCTGCTGTTGTGTATTTCATGGATGCCTAGAAACAATTCTTGCAATCTAAAGTTTTTGAAGGCTTTGCCCCATCTGTGTTTTTAATATTTTCATTGAAAGTGGCCCATCAATATAAAATCAGTGACTTTACTGAGGTCTTGGACTTTACTGCCTAAAGACAACATTAAAAAACTAATATAAACACAGATTTTTATGCTGCCTTATTTAAATTGTAGGCTTAAATTTCAATTGTCACCATAAACATTTCCATAAAATGAACTGGGAAGTAAAGCTTTGCAGAAGCAAAAGCAATTCTGAGAAGTGCAATGCTGCAATGTACAGTTTAACAGTACAATTGTGAATGTTGGAGATTGCTTGAAATGATATGCAGGAGACATTAAGTTAGAGAGCAACCTTAGGAATAGATATCTAGTGCATTGCCCAGGTAATAATGCCCTTGGATGCAAAGGAATGCATTTTGTAACTGATTAGTACAATTATTGGGAATTGATACTAGCACAGTGAAGTCAAGGCAACTTGCTTTGCAGGCATCACCACATGCAGGACTCATCATATGATAGGGGAATGAATGTTCTTTAATCCTGACCCATGCTGGAAATAAACATTAGTCTCTTAACAGCACACCCTGTGTATTATTACATCGTTTAACTTAGAAGTTTCAGGAAGGCATTGACCAAAAAAAAAAAAGTAACTGAAAAAAAGAACAGCCAATCAGCCAACCCAAGAATTAAACCAGTGCCATTTAATTAAAACTTATTAGTTTATATTAGCCATGCTCTCTCTGTCACTTAGGTATTTGTCCTTCAGAGACTTTATTTCTTTACTTTGAAATGCCCTGTTGCTCTTGGCTTGTCCATTTGTGTGATTAAAAGAATACTGTATTTTTTCATAAAAATTATTACAAAATGTTTTTAAAATTCCCAGCATGTACTTATTGGTTAATCCTATCGATCACACACACACTTCTCCCCACCCCCCACATCTTGCTGCCTCTATATCAGAGGGAGGCAGGAGCCAATATGTGTGGGGAGGCAGTGGGAGGGGGCAGACGGGAGCCAGCACACATGGGGAGCCACCTGCCCCCCCCCTTGCTGCCTTCCACAGAGGCAGCAGGAGTGGAGCACATGGGAGCTGGTGCTTGCTTGAAACAAAGGTCCTTTCCTCTATACGTCCTGCAGCTCCCATTGGCTAGGAATGGTGAACCATGGTCAACAGGAGCTCTGATCGTCTGTACATGTGGAGGCCCGGTAAATAAAGCATCATGTGGCCAGCTAGTGGCTTTCCTTTACAAGTCACACCCAATGTTTGAAAATGCCAGCTTCAAAGTACTTTGTCCAGTCGGCTTCTCTCCTTCTATCTAAACTGTAAGTTGCTACAACTGACTACAGCTTAATAGCACAAGATCTAGCGAGATCATTCGAAACAATGTAAATAAACCCTATCCATCCCATATGAAAAACTCTGAACAACATCAATATCTTTTGCCTCATCATATTAACAAATAGATTCCAATAGCAACCCTTCAAATTCTTCACAAAACAATACAGCAAGAGTCACTCACCAACCCATCATTCAACACCTCTATTCATTAAATTCTTCCCATCATATTAGGTTTTCCTCCATTATCCACCTTCCCATCTTTGATCATCAATAAACTAAAAATGAAGAACTGTAGCAATAAAAAAGAACAAAACAAGACAAGTAATCACTGGCCTGGAAGGGACATCAAAAGGTTATTTAGTCCAGTCCCTTGTGCTCATGGCAGGACTATGTATTATCTAGACCAGGGATGGACAATAATTTTTGATGGGGGGATCACTCCAAGAATTTGGTAAGTGGGCAAGGGCTGCAGTCTTCTATGACATTAATGGGGAAGTTGTGGTGTCTTGGATGTAGGTTGAGTGCAAAAGAAAGCTCGGAGTAAGGGGCTAGGGTGTAGGAGAGGGTCAGGGAAGGAGTTTGGGTAAAAGAGATGATTGTGACCTGGGGAAGGGAATGGGAGTGCAGGAGGGAGTGCAGGGTCCAGGAAAGTGTATGGATGTAGGAGCTGGAGGACTATAGAAGGAGGTGCGGGGTTTTGGAGGGAGTTGTGACCGGAGGCAGGAGTGTGAGGGGGCATGAAGGGTTTGGGTTGTGACCTGAGGCAGGGTATTAGGGTGGGGAGCAGGTAGAGTGCAAGGTGCAGACTAGGCAGGAGGTGCTTACCCTAGGCAGCTCTTGGGCAATAGCCCAGTGGGACCTGTCTGCCATAGCCATATGCTGCTCCAAGTAGCAGGCTGCTGGGGCCATGTGCGTCTCTGTGCAGGGAGGACTTCACACACTGTCTGTGCCACAATCATGGCCCAGGTAGCTCCCATTGGCTGGCAGCCAGCCAATGGGGGCTGAAAGGATCATGCTGGAGACAGGAACAGTGTGCAGAATCCTATGGGGCACACAGTGCTGAGCTGCACATGTCCCCAGCAGATGGCTGCTTTGAGTGATGTGTGGCCATGGCAGGCAGGTGTGTGGCCTGGACCACAGGACATTGGTGGTCCAGAGGATTGTGATGGGCTGCATCTGAAGCTTTGGCAGGCCAGATCCATCCCACGGGCCATATTTTGCCTGCCCCGATCTAGACCATTCCTGACTAGGTATATAAAATCTCATTTAACTGGTTAACCAGCTAAACGTGATGTTTAACTGGTTTATTATTACGAAGGCGGCGGCAAGGGAGGGGAGCCGCTCCAGCCCCCCCTTACTGCAGATAGGGGTGCTCTGGTCACCTGGAGCAGTCCCTGATCGTGACATATGCAGGCCACCATGGACAGGGGCTGCTCTGGATGGCTGGAGCTGTCCCTGTCCATGGTGAGGACCATGGGCTGGAGCAGCATGCTGCAGTTGGGGAGCTACTCCAGCCCGCACCAGTTAACCGGAACATCACTATTCCTGATAAGGGTTTATCTAACCTGTTCTTAAATATCTCCAGTGATAGAGATTCATCCCTAGGCAACTTATTCCTTCGCTTAACTACCCTGACAATTAGGAAGTTTTCTCTAATGTCCAACCTAAACCTCCCTTGATGCAACTTAATCCCATTGCTTCCTGTCCTATCATCACAGATTTCCTGCCTTCTTGTAACAACCTTTCACATACTTTAAAACAGTTATGTCCCTTCTCAGACATCTCTTTTCCAGATTAAACAAACTCAGTTCTTTCAGTCTTCTCTCATAGTTCACGCTTGCTAGACCTTCAGTCATTTTTTTGTTGCTCTTCTCTGGACTTTTTCCAATTTGTACACATTTCCTGAAATGTGGTGCTCAAAACTGGACAAAGTTCACCATCTGAAGCCTAATCAGCATAGAGTAGAGCATAAGTAAGAATTCTTGTGTCTGGAATGGCCTCAGGCAGGGAGAGGGCAATAGCGGTGAGGTAGGTTAAACAAGAAGTCACATCATTTTCTCACTTACCCCAGCCTCTCCAAAATAACCAAACCCACTATATTTAGAAGACACCATATCTGTGGTGCCAGGAGAGCATGCATGCAAAGAGTGACACTTTGTGGGGGTGCACGGAAGAAAGAGTTGGCTTAGATTTTAAAGGTTTTTGATTCTTCCTCTCCTACTCTGGTGGTGCTGGCTGAGGTTCACTGGAGATGCATGGGGGGATTAATCTGCTTTAATGATATATTCTAATTAAGCTTACAATTTCCAGCAAATACTTTTATCTCTTAAAAAAAACTGTTGTAACATGCTGTTTATGGACTCCAAGCCATCTACAAGTCATATAATTTTCCTCATTCCTTTAATTACCCAATTGCTCTTAAACTAGCATTTTTCCTTATTCCAACTTTCACAGCCATTTTTAAAATTAGTCACTGAAGAAAAGATATACTTCTGACTCTCTGAACCCATTTTAATTAAACAATTGACCTTAATTTGAGATATAAAATGATGCTATACTGAATCTTCTATTAGTATGAAAACTAAACCCAATACACTATTACAGCAGTTTTCAAACTTTTTTTCTCACAACCCAATTGAAGTTAATTGTTGATGTCTATGATCCAACGTGATTATATCTGTTGACTAGTGTTTGGGCTCCAGGGTGGGGCTAGGCTTGAGAGGTTTGGGGGCACAGGAGGAAGCTCTTTTGACTTTTGAATTAGCTACTCAACTGTATACTGATTTAGGTTGGCACCCTTGGCAGGCATCACACCAGCCAGGAATTAGAGCTCAATACTTTTTAGCAATACTGCCAATGTCCTCCAGTGCCTGGTCCATTCACTTTTCCCAAGGGAAATATAGAAAGGTGTTGCATAGAATTGGCTATACCAGCTTTATGCCACTGGTGATTCCCCTCCTCCCCATGCCACAGGAATAATCAGATGGAACTCAAGAGACAACATTAAGGTTTCTACTGTCCTCAGAACATGTGATAAAACAAACTATATGGATCATAGATCTGTTTCAACAAATCAATAACAATAATCTAGAAAATGAACATGCAAATCTTTCACTGAATAAAAAAAATCTGTATAAAAGAAGACACACAGATCCAGTTTGTGCAAAATAGTATCATAGACAGATGTTATTTTCTGCAAATATAACACAAAGAAAGTGATTACTTATTCTGAATAAGACATTCCATCTGTGCCTGATACTATGAGGACTATAGAAGGTAAAAATAGTGGTCTTGCATTATGCTGAAAGCATAAGCAAAAGAGTTATTCCAGCTGATATCTAAGCATATTGGTGCAAAAGCTTCAAAACAACATCTGATACTGGAGATAATGCTGGTTGGTGGGGGGTGGCAGAGTGGGGAGGGAAAAGGAGGAATTCTAATCCAAAGCCTACTTTATTATTGTTAGCAATTGGGTATGAAACAAAAATCTATACGCATTTAAAACTAATTGCCTACAGGGATTCCATTTGATCAATCTCCCGCAGCAATATGTTGTGTATCAACATTGATGTTCTCTTTGATCATGCATAGTTGATTCCTTCACATATAATCAACATGAGAGACATTAACAGATGACATGGCTTGTTGCTCCAATCTATTTTTGAGGGAACAATGGTATTCTTAAAACATCAGAGCTCCATGGAAATTGTAAAATTGAGAATAAACTGTATTAGGCTTATCATTCATGGGCATCAGGCTTGAAAACCCTTCCCATGACTCAAGGTAAAATACACAGAAAATAAGTTTCATGGAAGTAGAGCCCTATTTATTATAATTAAGTTGTTTCCAATACTTTCTAGTACAATGATAAATATATTTATTAAAGAGAAGATTTACCCAGTGTTGCTTGGGTTCTCAAAGGCAGGATGCTGGGGTCTGGGAGGTTCAGGAGTCGGGACAGGATTGGGGATATGGGGGCTCAGGTCAAGGGGTTGGAGGTATTGGGGGAGGTGAGGAGGGGCTCAGGGCAAGGGTCTGTATGTGTGGGAGGTTCTGTGTCAGTGTTTAGGGTGTGGGAGGTGCGGGCCTGAACCTCTTCCCTAATTCATAGTTCATAATACCAGAAAATAAATGGTATGGTGATTTTGAGGAAAATGCCAATCTGCCTGTTTGACAGGACAATGTACAAAATGGCTGGGGCTGCATGGCAGATAATAATGCCCCATTGCCTCCTGCAGATTTTCCCTGTCTTAGTCCCCAAGTTTTGGCTTGCCTACTTGTAGCATGATGGACCATGTCATTAACTCAGCAGCAGTCTCTAAACTTAACCAAATTATGATTTTTTTTAATCTGGGTCTATAAAGAAATAAACCCTCAAATGTAAGCACTTAGTTGTGGTACTTGACAGAAAAGTTATGGGGTTCTGTGTAGCACTGTCCCAGTCTCATTCAGTACTGTGTTCTGCCCTGGGAAGAAGAAAACTAGCTTTCTGGCTCCGCAATTAGTCATTGTCTCCCCCTGGCCCTTCTAGGCCCTTGGAAGACTAAACGTTGGAAGTAGGTTTCCCTGAGCAAGGGACATCGAGAAACCAATGGATCTAGCAGGGGTCAGAAAAAGCTTAACAGGCTGTCACAGGCAAAGATGTACAAACTTGTCCATGAAATGCAGTCCCTGAGATTGGTCACTAAGTCTTTGAAAGACAGCTCTTAATCATAGTTAAGAGTCTTTGTATTCTCAATGGTCCATCTCTGAGAGAGAGAGAGAGAGTGTGTGTGTGTGTGTATATATATATATATATATATACACACACATATACACACACACACCTGGAAGAAACATGTTTGGAAAATGTGGTTGGCTGTCCTAAATCACTGTCAGTATGTCTGAACTTGCAGGCTCATCCAGTCACAGGGACTAAGCCCCTGCCTTCAGGGTCGGGGCACAACCATGCCAGAAATCACTTAGCTCAGTGGCAGAGAGACTGTCCCGCACCAGTGCTGTGTAAGGCTTTGGCACTTGGAAAGCTCAGCTTCTCATGGACAGCACCACGGACCAGAGGGTCTTGGTCTTTAACAGGGTCCATCCCAGCCAGAGGAAGTAGGGGAAAGGAGGAGCTTTCTGGTCAGGTTGTTGGTGAGCTGTGTGCCCTGACTTGAATCTGGTTCTCTGCACAGTGCTGAGAGCAGGATGTGCCCCACTGGGGAGATATGAAGGAGCAGTGGGCTGGTAGGCAGTGATGGGGAAAAGCAGGGAGAGGACAGAAAGAGGGGAAGCATATAAAAGGCTGATGGGTGGGCAGCAGAGGCAACACAACCCTCTGTCACGTGACACCTCCCTGCGCTCACCAGTCATCACAGCTTGCAGGGCACAGCCAGTGCCAGGCAGAATGGGAGGGGGGAAGGGGCCCTGTTGGCCGAGAGCTGGCACATAATAGGGGTTGTGCTGATGACCCAGCAGAGAAAGTGATCAGCCTCACACACTGCAACTTTGCCAGTCATCAACCTTGCACATGCACATGCACATGCACGCGACACACACACACACACACACACACACACACACACACACACACACACACCATGATTGACCACTGGACGTCCACACTCATCACTGGTGGTAGGACGGCTGGTGAGCAGGGATCTGGCCAGCAACAGGACCTACCAGTATTGATTGGAGAGGGAGACAGAAATTACAGGACAACTTGCCTGGTTTTAAGAAAAAGTAAGGACGCCTGCAGGAAAGTTTAAATACAGGACTGTCCCTTTAAAAATGGGATGTATGGTCACCCTACAAATAAAGAGAGGAAATGAGAGAGAGTAGATGGTAGCTGACAGGGGTAATGGTCACAGTATCTAAAAGCAAGTTAACAGATGCTCTTGCATGACTTCTGTAGAATCAAAATGTGGCCTTTACAGTAGGAGGAAGGATGAAAGAGTCCTCCAGATTTGGGATTTTAACTCAGAAAGACGTTTTGAAGGCACTTGGGGAGTGCATGATACATTCATAGATCTACAGTTTTTAAGTCTAGAAGAAACCATTATGATTATTTAGTCTGACCTTTGGTGTTTGTAGCAGAGGTCACTGAATTTCACTAAATTGTATTTATTTGGGATTTTTTTAGGGAGCCTATCTGTGTGAGGTCAGAAAGGCAGTTGCTATTGGAGAAGACTTTATCCCAAATTTCCTGTGAATCAACTGCTGTCCATAAATAGTCGAAAAAAGTATGCTCACATTATGGAAATGTGTTGGCAACTACTGGAACATAAATTTTCAGCTATGATGAATAATGGATAAAAATTATTCTAAAATCAATATTTCCCCTCCCCCCAAAAAACAAGTTGCATTTATGTAATTATACAATATTTTCAAAAATAACACAACTCTAGATAGAAATCTGCTAGGTGGAGCCTCCTTGCTAACATGTTGCGATTGAGAGAAAACACATTACTTTGCTTTTATACATTTTTTGCCAGCAAATAAGTTTTTACTAGACTCTGTGAAAGCAGAACTGCAAAAAAAGCAGTCAATATTTTAAAAGGTTGCAATGTGATGAGAATAAAGGGAATTTCCCAAAGGGACCAAAAGCAAAGAGAAAAACAGTAAGGAGACAAATTTAAACAATAGGCATATCCTCTTTTCTACCAAGCTGTTACCTAGACTTGAAATATTTGGGCACATCAACAACAGAAGTATATGAAAGTCTCAAAGGGGTAGCCATGGTAGTATGTAACTTTAAAAACAATGAGTAGTCTTGTGGCACTTTATGATATGTCTGCACTACAGGACAAAGTCGAATTGAGATACGCAACTTCAGCTACATTATTTGAGTAGCTGAAGTTGAAGTAGTTTAACTCAGCTTTTGGTGCTTTGACTTTCCTTACTCCTTGTGAAAGCAGGGTTATTGCCATTGACCGGCATGCCCTTCTCACTTTGAATTAGCAATCTTAACTAGATCGCTAATTTGGACTCTAGAAGATTGACAGTGGCAGCTTCGATCTTCCTCTGTAGTGTAGATGTACCCTCAGAGATTAACAAAAATATATAGTATCATAAGCTTTCATGGGTAAGACTCACTCATCAGATGATTTGGAGTAGAAATTTCCCTGCCTTTAACATTTGCATGTTCACATCAAAAGCTAAGAATCAGACACATCCAGCCTACTTAATTTGTGTCATTAACATGGGTTCTACAATTGACAGATACTTCTTTTGCTGTTATATGTATCTTGGATTCTGTTATTTCAAGAATAGTTTAACTATTTCAAAACAAGTATTATTCCCTAAGGAAAGCAGGGGTACAGATTTCAAAATAACGGGTTTGGTAGCGTGGATGCTCTGCTTATTATTTTGAAATAAGGGGGATTATTTCAAAATAACTCCCTAGTGTAGACCAGGGCTATGCAGACACAGGACACCTCATTTTTGAAGCATATAAATTCAGAGGGATTGGGAAACAGTACAAATTGCTGCTCTATACATTGAAAACTCAAAAGGCTTAATGCTTACGCTTTTACTGAAACATAGTTAGCATTTTCTAGGAAAAGTACCATAAATATAATAACTTCCAATCATCCATAGCATGTTATTTTATGTTAAAGGAAAGAAAATAGTCATGCTCTCATGAAATAGAAAAATAAAACAATAGACTTCCTTTCAGATCTAACTTGCCTTATAGATTATTTTGCATATTTAACAAGAAAAAATAGGCATAAATCTTAACGAACTGATGGAAAACATGCCAGCAATGAAATGAATGTAAAGTGAACTAATGTGCATACTCAAGTTAGTTTGGGGTAAGGGAAGAAAATGAGAGGAAAAAGCATTTTGAAAAAAAAAAACCCCCAGAAAAAATGATAATATAAAAAATGCTGTAATTTCCTCTATTTTGTAGCTCCCTAGCTCCCTTAACCATCTGTAGACAACAATCTACTGTCATTCTCATCAGAATAATGCATCATGGAGCATTTCTTTATAGCCTCTAAATGCTGCTGGCTCCCTGGTATCAGAAACAGAGACAAAATTGCCCTTGATCTGATTTGTCTCTCCTGTTGCTGGAGAGACACTCTTATCTATTCCTTCACCACAACACACAATAACCACGTCCTCTTGAGAAAACGAAAATTACTTAAAACACCACTGTATTTTGACAGACTGTTTTAAAAAAAAGTTCATTGAATCCAGACATCTTTAATTATTCAAATGATAAATAGACAATGCCGTCACTACTTCTTTCCCTTCTGTGCATAAGCTTAGATAGTAATCACATTGCTAAATTGCTTAGCAACTGTAGGTATAAAAGCTAATAAGTCATAATTTACATGTGAAAAGTTTCAGGGGGTTAGTAGCATACTCCTTGTGTTATTGAGGTTTCATGCTGAGAATTCCATTCCAAACTGGCAGTTGTCCCAAAACACTGCAGCATATAATAGTTCAAAAATGGAAATGCCACAATGACTGGTCAAACGGGCTTTCACCATATCTTTTCCATTAGCCTCCCAGTAACTTTGGTAAGGTAGCTTTCAGACTAAAAACAACCTTTGTGAACAGTTTCATAAGGAATTCATGTGCTGTATCAAGCTTAACTAGACTCACAGGTGGTGGGAGAAGGTAATTTTGAATAGTTTTAATTAGACTAAGGTATCTCCTAGAAGCCAAAGTTCAAGTAGATGGGCTTTGTCTCAGGGAGTTTTGCTAGGGCTGGAGGCTAGAATCTCTCTGAACAGGTAATCAAGCACCCAGTGCTGCAACTCCATAGCCATTATTTGAGTCTATTAGCAGTAATAATACTCATGGCTGTTAGGTGCCTCATAAATGGAGGGAAGAGAAGATTTGGTTAATTCAGTTTGAAGACCCACTCTTACCGTGACTTTCTACACATTGGCACATATTGAACAGCAATAAAGCTGTGTACTATGAGATACTGGGATGCAGGTGCCCAAATTTGCGCTCTCTGGAGTCATATTTCCCATGTGCAACTGATCTACATGGGGGAAGGGGGGTTCCTACTACCATTGTTCCCTATGTACCCAGGTGAGTAAAACAAGATTTGACTCTAAATCAATAAAACTCTCCAATATAAGAAACATATAGAAAATAGACACTAAGAATATTAGTGAACTAGTGAAACTTTACCTGCAACCACTGTGACTGGTCACTATGGCCTGAAGTCCAGGCATTCACTTTCCCTTGCTTGTCTAGCCGGGCTTTCCTAGGTTCCCAAGTGAACATGTCCATGTTGAGTGTTCTGAAGACGCTGGAGGCAGTAATCTGATAGTCCTGTATATGCCCTGATTTCATCCCCAGAGGCTCAGAACAACCTGAAAAAGTGAAAAGGAATCCATGAGACTATTTACTTACTGTCTCAGTGCCTTAGATGCTCTCTCTCCCTCCCTCCCTCTCTCTTTTTTGGTGACATAAGCTGGCTTAATGGGTCTGATGAGAAAGGAAGCCAAGCTTGTTGCCAGATGGTTGAGTGATGGGGAAAACTGTGATGTGCTCATCTTGTCGATAAAGGAGTCTTATGATTAGGTATACCTGGGGGATGGATGACTGTCTAAGCCAACAAAAGGGTGGATGAACCTTCCTGAGAGACTGTGAGTGATCTCCTGTCTTTCCTAACTGGGAAGGCTACTTATTTTTCCCTGAAAAGGGTTTGCCAAACTACTCTGGGAGAGAGCAACTTCACTTAGAAACGCTGAGGAGGCCCCCTCTCCACCATTGTGGCTTAATCTGTGAAGACTACAGCTATAGCTATGGGGAGGGTGTAGCTTTTTCTGGAGAACTAAAGCTAGTCCTCTGGATGAATAGGTACCCTCATCACCTTGCTGCTCTCTCCCAGCCTGCAATGACTCATGAAGGTAAAAGGGTTCTTCCACATTATGGAGCTCACAAGTGTGGAATAAATTTATGAATCCAGGGAACTCCAACCTGACTACTTGCAGGTTGTAGAGTGTTATTGATGTATCTACTTCATTCTTTCCTTCCCTTTATATGCTTCCTTTATATTTCTCCTGGTAAATAAAACATACTTTGATTGTTGGTTCATCTGTTATGGCGGTGTCAGACGACTATAACGTATGAGGTATGAGTCTAGTCATAGCAAGATATACTGGATCAGGAATAATCAAACCCAGATAGGGAGTTAAGTCTGGGCTCCTGATTACCTTAACCAATCAGATAGAAGCACCAACAGTTAGTAGATAAGAAACCAGGTTATTGAAACTCACTCCACCTAAAGCAGAGTAAATTGAGTAAGGGCTCTTGTTGATGACTAGCTGTCCTTAAGGGTATGGAGATTCATAAACCACTTTATCAGGGGAGGAGGAAAGCAATTCCCACAGACAGGACTTGACTCAGGAACATCTTTTGAGGAAATTGCAAAAACAAAAAATTGACAATTCAAGGCATTTTATTTTAATACATGTTGAAAGACTTGAACATAAGATAGAGGACTCAAAATATTTTCTAACATTTACAGAGTAAAGAAAAAAAGGTGATTTCCCTCAGTTCTTTTCATTAGTGTCAGCCTCCTGCATATACATGAGTTTCTATGCAGCAAATATCCACTGTTTCCCTTAATTTATTCTACTCTATTCTTATTCTGTGTCCCATCATAGCGGTATCTTAACACCAAAGTATAATTCTACAAAATACTTGTTTCTTTCTTAATGTTACTAGTGCCGAAGAAAATTCTCAGATGTACTAAAGCACATCTGTACTTTTTCATAACTTGGTATCTTGCCAACAAACGAACAAACATACATCACCAGCAAGGTGAAGATTATAGATATAGCTGAGAGGAGGGTGTAGCTTCCTGTGGAGAACTAAGCAGGTGGCTAAAATCCCACATGATTTACTCTCACTGTGATGAGGATGGACATTGATAGATGCTGGGCCTACCCATTCTCCTCTTCTAAGTTTTTAAAATAAAATTTAGCAAGTAATTTCAAATGGACAACTTCTGCCATGATGCTGTGCAATGGATTATCAGGTGTTAGTCACTTGGCAGAGACAGGGTGCATTTTGACCTACTAGGAAAAAGAATAGGTTGGAGAACAGTTACAACGTATTAGGAACAAGACCTCCTCTCCTTTCCTCTCCTCTCCTCTCCTCATCTCATATGTGCTGTCAAAACAGTTTGGGCCAGAGTTGAAAAAAAATATATCACAATGAACAAAACCATTGATTGCATTTATCTACTTTTTCTACTTTGTACCCATGCTTGTGAACATGTAATTTTACACTTTTTCTTTACACCTCCAAAAATTAGAGGGAGGAAAGGGGTACAACTAATGATAAACTGCTACCAGAAAGAGAAGAAGAGGTACTAAACCTTATATAACATTATATGCATATAGGAGTAAGGACAACAAACATTTGCTATATCAAAGAAAATTACATCCATTATTGACCACATATTTAATTTAATACTTCCAGAAAAAACAACAACCCCCCTCCACCCAAATGTAACTTATGATATCTCGGCTTTCAATGAGGGTGAAAAGGATAGGTAAAGGTGACTCCTTGAAGATTAAAAATGTATGAAGACCTTTTTTATTTAAAAATGGTATGAGGGAGTACTCTAATATTTATGATTATGACAAGACAGGAAAATATGGAACAGAAATGGTATGGCTATGACATATGTGGAGGAAAGACCTGACTAATGTGACAAGAGAGGTGATGGACAGGAATCCCTGGGATAAAGTGCAATGTGGTAGACCAAGATAAACACAGAAATGCACGCTAGAAGTGAAAGTTCTCAGAATGATAAGGCAAGTGTAAGTAGGGTCTGAACCACTGCTTCCAATGCAGCCAGCTGCCCTGCAAGGTATTTAACTGTTGATATATAAATACAGCTCATGCTGGAATGGGAAAGGAATCTGGGGTGTGGTTATGTAAATCCAGTTCAGTCAGTGCTATAGACCTGATGGATGGTCAATTATTAGAATGGAATGTGGTGTATTGTAACTAATTTGGCTCTTGTGGGGTCAAAAACTCTGTTTACCCTAAATGTAGGAATTGTAAAATATGACCACCAGTGCTTGCAGGAGAGACACTGTCATTGTAAAGAGTCTTGGATGGACAAGCCTCCCACTTCCAGACTCAAGTGGACTGGATCTGGGGAGGAAGGAGCTTGAATCAGCCAGCTACATGCCCTCCAGGCACGAGCTGTAAGACTGGTCAGCCTGTTTCCTCCCCGCCCCCTCCATTCTAAGGATAGACTTAAACAGACTCCATAAGGAGTCTCTTTATTATTTTGAAATATTATTCCAGTGGGAGCTGGAATCTTTTGGCCAGCCTAGGTGGCAGGCCAAAAGCTGAAATCACAGAGAAACTGGCAAAGAGCTGAAATCACTAGGTTTGGCCCAGAGCCAGACCCATTGTGAAAGCAGCAGCAGGTGGACAGTGGGGCAGCTGGCAGGAGCAAGCAGCCAGCAGGCGGCTGGCAGGAGTGGCTGGCAGGAGCAAGCAGCCAGCTGGTGGAAGTGGCCAGTGGGCAGCTGGTAGGAGCAGCAGCAGGCAGTCACCAGGGCAGCTGGCAGGAGCAAGCAGCCAGCAGGTGACTGGTGGGAGCAGCTAGCAGGTAGCTGGCAGGAGCAGCTGGTAGGAATAGTGGCAGGTGGCCGGCGGGGTGGCTGGCAGGAGCGGCTGGCAGGCAGCCTATAGGAGCAGTGGCGAGTGGCCAACCGAGTGGGTGAGACGGCCCCCTATCCCTACCCCCCCCAAGGGTGGGAGGTGAACTCTGAAAATCACCTTGGAGCTCTGGTCTGCCCTGATCAAGGGCAGCAACTGTGAGTACGGAGAAAGGTTGGGCATGTGAATGAGACACTTACATTGCTGGGCTTGTAAGGCTAAGAGGCAAAGGACATTGCTCAATCCGCTTGAGCTAGGAGGTTCACTCGTGGGTTGGTTATGAACTGTGTGGTATTTCCCCAAGTTAATGCCACATTACTTCTCTCTCTTTCATTAAAAGTTTCTTTTCTATGCTCAGACTCTGTGCTTGCCAGTGGGGAAGCATTGCCTCTCAGAGGCACTCAGGAGCGTGTGTGGATTTCCCAGACTACTTGGCGGGGGCCTGCGCCAATTCTGTGTGGGATGGATGGAAAGGAATCCCTAGATACTGAACCCAGCCCTGCCTGCTGCCAGCGCTCTCTGGCGAAAGGGTTACACAAGGAACCAAGATGGCAGCAGCAGACCATCAAAGATGTAAGGCAGGAGTGAAGACCCTATGGTCCACATGAAAAGAGAGGGAGAGAGAGAGCAAGCATATGCATACCTGGAGAGAATACTGGTCTTTGTGAAATAACCAGAAGATGTGGAGGGTTGAGGAATAAGCACATACAAGGAGGGTAACTTAGAGTCTTGAGTCTGGGATAATCCATACTTGGTCACAGGCATGCTTCCTGCAGCCTTTGGGCACAATATCTTGTCTGTAAGTTTGCTCTGTCTTCTACAAGGCTGAGTACCTTGAACTCCCACTGATTTCAAGAGTGTTTACCTCCCAGGAGACACTCAGCATTTCATATAATTGTGCACGAGCTCAGAAGTAATCAGTGTCAAAGCTAGATATTTGCTTGTAAGAGTTCCCATCCCCTAGGCTTGTGCTCTAACTACTATGTTTTTGTCTTGCCTTATGCTGCTAGAGTTTGTGAAGGAGTGGTAAGAGCAGAGGAAGCCAATTATTTTAATTGAAAGACTATGCTTCATCATCTTGGTTGCTGTATGTATGTACTGGTGAATAAAAATAGATTTTAAAACTTTGCTTATGAAAAATAACAGACTGCATGGTGATATGGAAATATACATCTTGCCTATAAATTCTCACTTTCAATCAACCCATTTCAGAAATCAAGCAGGTGTTCTGTAAATCTCAGAATGTGGCCATAGTCTCATAAAAGGTCAGCGTCTGCTTCCTTTCTTCACAACAAGTAGGATCTACTCTGCAGACGGGCAAAAGAATACTAAGACAACCGTTTTCTGAATACGCTGCTACTCAGCATGAGCAAGGGAGGCAGAATTTGGCTCTAAATGCAGAGGGTTGCAGGAAAATAAAAGTCAAGGAAAGAAATAAATGTTCATTTTATAGTTGGCTGGTTACACAGGAATAAAAAGTGCTTGTTGACATATAAAATGCATTTACGGCCCTGCTTAGATAGGACTATTGTGCTTAAAGTCAGCTACACGCCTAAGTACGTTGTTGAATGGGGACCTAGGAAAGGTCTGGTTTCTTTATTTAGAAAGGTTTCATTAAAATAAAAAGGGGAGATCAGTTTTGAAACTCCTATACTCCTAAGAGTGCATCACAACCTAAGAAACTACCTGGCATTAGACTGCATTAGTTTGTCTTTATGTGTAATTTTACTTGGCTTTTAACTGAAGCTGAAGTTCATCTGATGAGCCCAGACTATGACAACAGTGCTGAGGAATGGTGACCTTGACACTGAGATGAGACCACTGAAATGAATTTACTTTAGTAGCTTTCACAGTTCTTTGAGCAAAACAATTCCTGGTCATTCCGGCAAGGACTTATTCTAAATTGTGGTTCCAGAAATGGAAAGTATAAAAAGAAAAATCTAATACACTAAAGCACCAAAGACAGGATTTTCTATTTACTTTCAAATCTATCTCTATTGAAAAAGGGTTACTGCAAGATTAATGCATTAACTTTTAATTTCTGAATCTCGTTTTGATGTCACTGGAGGACCAAGAATTATTTAACTCAGACTGCTTTGCTATATCATTCGGGAAATTGATGGCTATTGTTTTATAAAGTAAAACAGGTAGCCAGGTAAAAACCATCCTAAAATGAATTTACTGTAGCAGTCCCTCTGGTGAAAAGCTGATCTCTTTTGACAGATAAAGAATTTGCATGTTTTACCGAATTTGTAGAGCGAATATAGTTCTTGCAGAGAGTAGATAGGGGTCAAGCTTTACATTTATGTGCTATAACCTTTGCTACAACAAAGTTTGAGAAGGTTTATATTGGCTCACTAGTTCATTTCCTTCTGCTCCAAGCCACAGTCGCGGTTTCTGTAGGAAAGCCACAGAACAAATCTAAATCAAATCAAACTTCATCAAAAGCAACCAAGCACCATGTATTTTATTTTGCTTTGAAAGTTCTTCAGCTTCAGCTTACAGAACTCTTGCAATTTCAAGGCTGTTATAGAATGCCTGACCAGCATAGTCTAGTACAGAGGGCACTTAACAGGGAAGCAGGACTGGGAGATCTGTGGTCAATTCTCACCTCTGTCATTGTCCTGCTGTGTAACTCTCGATAAGTCACTTGACTTCTGCATCTGTTGTCCTTCCTATCCTTTGTCTGGTTGGTGCATTCAGGCTATAAGTTGTGAGTCGGTGGCACAGCCTGCCCCTCAGTATATGTTTGTATTATGTCTAGCACAATTTTGGTTGGTACTTTTAGGTGCTACTATAAATAAATTAGAGAACATGGAAATGAAGTGCTGGATGGGACTTCTGGTCATCTAGTCCAGCCCCCTGCACAGAGGCAGGACCAAATATACTTAGAACATACTTAACTGTTCTTAAAAATCTCCAATGATGGTGATTCCACAACCTAACTTGGAAGACTGTTCCAGTGCTAAAATATTCTCATAATTAGAATCCTTTGCTTAATAGGTTATCCAAATCTTCCCTGATGCATATTAAGCTGACTATTTTTTGTTTTACCTTCAGGAGACATGGAGAACAAGTGATCACCATCCTTTTTATAGCAGCCCTTATCATATTTGAAAATTACCAGGTTCCCCTTCAGTCTTTTTCTCTCAAGGCTAAACATGTGCAGCTGTTTTAACCTTTCTACACTGGTTAGGTTTTTAAACCTTTTATCATTTCCTATCCTGTCTTCTAGACTCACTCCAACTTGTCCTTATGTTTCCTAAAGTGTGGTTCCCAGATCTTGACACAAAACCCCAACTACACCATACAAGTAGAACAGGATAAATATCTCCCATATCTTACATACCCCAAAATGATATTAGTCTTTTTCACAACTGCATCACATTATTTACTTATTCCACATGTGATCTATTATAGCCCCCCAATTCCTTTTTAGCAGTACTACCACCTAGTCAGTTATTCCCCATTCTGTAGTTGAGCACAGAATATTTTTCAGGATAACATTTTGCATTTGTCTATATTGAATTTCACTTGCTGATGTCACTATAATTTGTCAAGGTGATCTTGACTTCTAATCCTGTCTACCAGAGTGCTAGCAACCACTCCCAGCCTGGTGTCATCCACAAATTCTATATCCCCTACTCCATTATCCAAGTAATTAAGAAAATGTTGAATGGACCCAGGACAAACCCCTTCAGGATTCCACTAGGTATGTCTCCCACTTTGGAAGCAAACCATTTTTAATGATAGAGAATAAGTCTTTCAATCAGTTTTGCACCTGTTTTATCACCAATAGGTTTTATCACCAATTACCTTACAGTAATTTAAACTAGACCTTTCCCTAGAATGCTTATGAGAATGTCATATGGGACAGTGTCAGAAGACTTACTAAAATCAAAATATAGGGTTACTAAGGGCAGTAACCCTGTCAAAGAAGAAATTTAGAGTTGGTTTGGTGTTACTTGTTGTTCACAAATTAGTTTGGCTATTTCTTATAACCTTATTATTCTCTAGGTGCTTACACATTTATTGTTTAATAATTTGCTCCAGCTATTGAAGCTAGACTTACTGGTCTATAATTCTTTACGTCCTTTTTGTTCATAGGTATTATGTTTGCCATTCTCCAATCCTTTGAGATCTCACCCTTCCTCCATGAGTTCTCAAAGATAATTGCTAGCAGTTCAGAAAATGTATCAGATATTTCCTTAAGCACCCTAGAATTAATGTAATCAGATTCTGCTGTCTTGAATACATGTAACATAATTAACTATTCTTTTACCTGTTCCTTCCTTATTTTGACTTGTATTCCATTCCTGTGTTTATTATTACTTGTGTTAAGAATCTGGTCACTTTTTACCTATTAAGTGATGACTGAAGCAAAATAGGCATTAAATTCTTCAGCCTTCTGTATCCATTTCAAGAAGCAAATAATTTGATGTGAATAAGTGCAAAAATATATGCCCTCTTGTTCATGTACTTTAAATACAAAGAAACAAATTCAACCATGCTGTAACACCACTTATGTCAACGGAATTCTGCCAGGAATTAATATTCTAAACCGCAGGAACAAAGAGGATTTATGCTGTGACAATGTTGTGGTGTTGGAAAACTCACCTGATAATTCACAGCCAAGAAGTTCCATTCTCAAAGTACAGTGCCTTCTGCAAACCTGAGGATATAATCGGATGTACTGTGATTTTATTGGAGGTGTGAAAGAATTGGCATACGGAGTGTTGTTGTCCACATTTCCATGGAACACCTGTGAAAAAAATCATACATTTCAAACAGTATAAGAATGACAGCTAGGTCTTTACTTTATCTTTCCAGATTCATATATATATATATATATATGCACACACCTCCTTTTCTATTCTTCACTTCCTGTTTGTCCTTTTTCATGACTTTCCACATTTAGAGGCTGCTCCTTGACCCATGCTACCCAATCTGGTCTAATTCAGCATGGTATTTGGGCATAATGCGAAGCATGTGGGTACTGCTCTTTATTGATTTTAGTAGGACTACACGTGCTTAAGGTAAGGTGAGCATTTAAGTATCTTGCTGAATTGGGGCCTCAAGTCTTCCCCCTCCCTGCTGCCATTAGCTACTAATACACTAAAAATCACATCTTCCCTTCAACTTGTGTATTAAAATGTCCCTGTTCATTTTAGGCTGCAATTATAAACATTGATCCACACTTACTTCTCTCTCCCTTATTTAAGAACTGATTCAAACTCCATTGAAGTCAGCTGGAGACATTACATTGACTGAAATGGGATTCAAATCAGCCCCTGAAAGGATTTTTCTATTCTCTTTTTGTTGTAATTATATATTCTTATACTTTGCTTCCTTGTTTCATTACAGTCTTTTCAACACGGCATTCCCTCTAAATGTGTCCCACACTAGAGTGCTTTAGTTCTATTCTACCTCTCACAGTAAAGTATTCTGTGCTGCTCTGTATAAAAAACAAATTCTAACTATATTTTGTAAATGTGTGTGTGGTGGGGGGGTGGTTTACAGGATAATACTGGTTTTGCAATGCAGAGATTAACATTGATGAATGGGTTCTATGCTTTCAAGGGTTAATATTAATCTGCCAGTATACTAAAACTAAATTAAAAAGAGTCATGAGTAATTACTGGTAAACTAATTAAAATGAAAATCAGTTAAGTGTAATAAACAGAATTATTTTAGCCTGGGGACACAGTGTTTATAAAGCCATCAATTAAATAATAAGAAAGTCATAGATGACATAACGTGGAAACATATTTCTATGTTTTCCAGAAAAAATAATAATAAGGCAACACACATATAAGTGCTTTCTCTGTTAGATAATGATACTCATCTACTGGAGACATTTTTTTGCTTTCAGAAGTCAGATATACCTCGGGATTTTCATTGGCACAAAGGTGACTCAGTCTTACCATATCTTCATTGGTGCCTTTTACTTTGTATGTCACCCATGATTTCGCATCATTACTGTATGCAATTTTGTAAGATTTTATATATTCTGGGCTTCCAATCCTCTTGGCACCTTGGGTTATAACTCCAGTGACTCTCATCTTCCTTTGAAGGTTGATCTGCAGTAACAATACAATATCATTTAGTAATCATCAGATGGTCACAGTTCCTATTATGATGCTAAATTGTTGTTCTTTCTGACTCGAAAGAAAGAAAGAAAGAAAGAAAACAGTGTTTCATTCTGTAGCATTTGATTGTCTTTACATTTCCTTTGATCAGATGTGTGAAAACACAATACTCTTTTGCCCATAATGCATATACTATATTATTTGTGTATGTATATAAGCATATTGCAATGGGTCCACAGTAGGGAAGTAAGCGAGTAGTCGAATACTCAACTACCCAATAAGGCTAAGCTTATTGGGTAGTTAGTTGAGTACTTGACTACTTGCTTCCCCACCCCCTTGCTGCCTCTGTATGAGAGACAGCAAGGGGGTAGGGGAACAGGAGCCAGTGCTGAGGGGATCTGGCTTAAAAGCCAGTTTCTCCCAGCACCATCTCTGCAGTGCTTCCTGCCCCCGCACTGCCTCTATAGGGAGGCTGCCGCGAAGCTGACTCTGCACACGGCAGGCTGAGGCTCACCATGGGCAGAGTCTTCTCCGTGGCAGCAGCCCCTGTCCACCAGGGTCTCAGCAGGAAACTGACCCCCACCCCAACTGACAGGAGCTGCTGCCATGAAGCAGCAAACAGAAGTTGCTGGACTCGGCGTGAGCCGCAACTGAGCAGTCCCAGATTGTGCCGGTCCAGGACCATTGTGCTGGCTCTGGGAGCTACCCCTGCTGTGGCCCTGCAGAGCAGCCTCCCTTATTGGTTAATCGTGTAGTCAATACAAATTTTAGACACTACATGATTAGCCAAATAACTGCTCTAACATCCTTAGTCCACAGCAAAGGTTTAATCTTCCATTCCATTAGAAGGCTGATTTTGACTCTAACATCACAAGAATTTTACTGCATGGTATTCTGTCAGAATAAAATTTTTCTGAAAAGTATAAGGTAAAATATAATAGGCATTTCCAATCCATGGATGTTTTAAAACAACAACAACAACAACAACAACAACAACAAAAAACACCACACACACCACACAAAAACGAAACAAAAATACCCCCAGTGTTTTGACCTTTCAAAAAAGATCTGTAACACGGTTGAACATTCCCTGCTTGAAAATGGATGGAACTAAAGATTCTGAGTTGAATCCATGCCCCACAGAAATTGGTGGCCACACTTCCACTGATGTCAGTGAGGCCAAGCTTTTACCTTCCCAGTTTATTTTTCTGAGTTGACCTTATTACCACAAACTAATTGAATCAGAAGTTTGAAGAGTTTATGTTCACCTGAATCACCTGAACTCACATGTGCATGCAAAATACTTGAGAAGCAGGCAACGGTTATGTTCACAAACTAAACAACACACCTGGTCATCACTACAATGATTATGGAAATTCAGGGGTGAGCAATAGCAGCTGAACTACCTTACTCTTATTGAAGATTGTTGAGATGATTATGGACTGCTATGACATTTAAACAAAGCTGTATCTTTACAAATGTTAAGTGTTGTTGTACTATGAGACATTGGGCCACAGAGTGGATGTGTAAGGCAAGAGAACAATGTGAAATAATCAGCTGAGGAAGTGCAGCTGATATATTAGTAATGGGACTTAATTCCTTAAAAGGGAGCCTTCTTCCTTCCCTACCTCTGTCATCCAGAGCACCACATTTCAAATGGGAAGGGAGCACCTGATCTGGTAGGCGCTTCCACAGGAGTATTGGATGAAAGAGCCAGAACATGTCCCTGCTGCTGAGCCTCTTCGCTCCTTCACTTCACAACAATGTGGCTACAGGGTAGCTCTCTGGGAGTGTAGAACTATTAATGGCAGGACATAAAATTAGGATGTATCCGCACCCAGGTTGCAGGATGGCAGGCATCAAACCTAGATATTACAGATGCCAGCTGAAAGCAGAAGAAAGCGCCAAAGCAAGGACTGCACTGTATTGGTGGGAGGGGAGAAATGGGTCTTATCCCTTCTCTCAATACCCTCCAGACCCAGTACTGTACATGGGAGACCCCACACAATAAGGGCACTGGGATCTCAATTCTCTCACCCATTGTTTTCCCCAAACACTACCCTGGTTTTCCAGAAAGCTGCAAAGAGAAGCCAGCCAGAGTCTCCAGCCAGTAGAGACAGAAACAGCCAAAGCAGGGGCTATCGGCTTTCTGCAGAACTCTCTCTAGTTTTGACCAGTCTCTCTCTGCTCTGTGCTAATAAGTTGTTTGCTCCAGCTCTCCCCTCTCATACTGTTGCTTCTACTAAGCATCAATTCATATCTAGCCCACTTATCCTTTTCTCCCCTGTCCTGTTTTTCTTTCCCTTCAATGTCCCTCTCTCTTTCCTTTTCTTTCCACTTAGCTTATCCCTCCTAAGTATACCCACCTAAAGAGAGGGGCCAAAAGGGAGAACAAAAATTGTGGCATAAACATGGTGCTTGCTGCCCTCACATTGTTCACTGTGCTTGTGTGTTCTACCCTCTCTTCCTCTCTGTGACTGTCTGTCTAGCTAGATTTTAAGCTCACAGAGGCAGGGATGAACTTTCTGATCGGTGCTTGTTCAATACCTAGCACAATGGGATCCTAGTCCATGACTGGGATTCCAAGATGCTACAATAACACAAACAAATTAACAACAAAATAACTGCATGAGCTTATACCGACACACTGAAGAATTCCCCAGCTTTGAAGATAAGCCACAGAAATGAAACAAATTCAGTGCATCTAAGACTTCTCTAACTGGAATTTTTTGAAATTTTGAATACTGGTTATTTGCAGGTAGAAAAAAGGCAGGGTATTTTTTTCATTTATGAGCTCTCTGTCTCTCTCTCTTGGTAAGCCTCACTTGGAATTTCCAGCCTTTCCAATGTTTCTCTCCTTTGAGAGACTGCTAGGTTCATTTCCCTCATTTACTAATTGATAAATATTTAGACAACTTTCCCTGGAAGGATTTTATATCTATTATACATATGAATACAGTCATTGGGATTCCCTTCTCTTATACCAACATAATTCCCTTGCTTCTAATGGATTTATACTTGATTTACAACTTTGTAAGTGAGAGGTAAAGCAAAACCCTCAAAAGTTACAGCTCAGGGCCTGATTGTCTCCATACATATGGTTATAAATTGGGTATAACTACTGAAGTCAATGGAATTACACCAGTGTAAAACTAGTATAAGAGGAGAATCAAACGCAAGAGGTTTACAACCAAATTTTAAGCACAGCAATTCATATTTTTCGCTTCCTTCTGGAAATTTTTTAAAAATAAAATAGCAAAATGTGGTCCACTCCAGAGACTGACAATTATACTAACTTAGAGGAGTCTCCCAATTAATGCTAAATCGATTTGTGCTCAGTACATCTGAGTACAGTTTAGCATTGTGTCTTATTACAGGAGGTTGCCTAATAAGGGTGGTTTATTATACTTTTCCCTCTGTATATGGAAAATGGTACATATGCACAAACAAAAAGTCTCTGTTATATAACCCTGCAATATTTACAAAAAACCTCCCCACAAAACAACAGCAAAACCCACAAACAACCCGACCCCATCCCCACGTCTGATCAGTAATAGATAAGTTAAACACCACACAATTATAGCTAACTTGCCTCCCAGCTCTATTGACTCCCACCATAAATTAGTTTTCAGGGTAACAGAGGAAACAAGCTAATTCCAATTATAGCTTCTTTGACACTGTTATTCAAATGGCTAACCATTTGCCAGCTGCACTACCAATTCACACACATTTATACAGCTGATTTTTTTCCAATTCTATTATGGCTTTTTTGTACAAGTTTGCCCTCCAATGATTTACATTGTTAATGTTAATATCTACTGTATTTGAAAGAGTTTGTCTGTCTGTCTGTTCAAGAACTCTCCTAAACGGTAAGAACTAGGACCACCAAATTCGGTATGCAGCTTCCTCTTATCAAGATCAGGATTTGGTTGTGTCAGGACAATGGGATGTGCCTGGAATGCAATTGTTTCTCATAAAATAGAAAGGGAGGGCTCTGCTAGCAGAGATAATTATACTGTATAATGACCACAGGAGATAGCAAGGGGCCAGAGATGGGGACCCCATTGGGGCAGCAGGGGGCAGAGGTAGAGAAAGGGACAACTAGGTATTTGAGAGAGTTTGTCTGTTTATGCAGCTGTCGGTCTGTCCCCCAGCCAAGGGATATGGATCCCTCCCAGAGCTGAAGCTGCAGTGGCCATGGAAAGGTGCTTCTCACCTAGCCCCAAGCTGCTGTGGTGATAGAAGGCTGGGGTTGTCCTCTCTCCCTGGGTCAGACTGCATAAAGAACCCGTCATCCCCAGCCCCACCCCAGAGCAAAGATTAAATGAAGAAGAACAAACATTATTTGAGTTAAGGACCCAAGCAAAGCCAGGTAAATCTTCTAGTAACTAAATAAAGCTTTTTGCAACCATTCTCTCAATGCTGGAGAAACAATGGCTATTAACAGAATCCATGACTGCAACTGCAAACAAAGAGTAACTACTAATGGAAAGATGTTAGACTGGAAGGAGGTCTCACGTGTGGTTCCAAAGGGATCTGTTCTGGGTCTGGTGGTGTTTGATATCTTTATTGATGACCTGAATGTAGGTACAGAGATTATATTGATCAAGTTTGCAGATGACAAGAACTGGGAGTGGGGGTTGCCAATACTTAGAAGGGAAGAGAAAAAATCAGAGGGATCTTGATAAATTACAGAAGAACTGGGTTATTGATAACAAAATGAAATTCAACAAAGACAAATGTATGTTGTCACACGTAGGGAAGCAAAACCAACTGCATAAACAAAGAATGGGAGAAAACTAGCTTGGCAGCAGCACAGCTGAGAAGGACCTACTGTCTTTTAGCGAATATAACCCGCAGGTTATATTCGTTTTTACAAACCCCGCACCCTCCCCCCCCCCCCCCGCAGGCTATACTCGTGCGCGGGGTATATAGGGTTTTTTTTACTCGATGGAAGAGGTTCCCCCCCCCCCCCTTTCACTACCTTTGCCGGGCTGGGGTTAGGCTTCTAGCCCGCGACTGAACAACGCGGGGAAACTTACAAGGGGCACAGCAGCCAGGAACGCTCTGGAGCCGGGGCAGAGGCATCCCCAGCAGAGGCGCAAGGCGGGAGGCTCCCAGCCCGGGCTGACAAAGGGAAGGAGCCCGGAACAAGTTGCTCGGCGGCCAGCAGCAGCGGCGGGAGTCTGCAGGCGGCCACGGCTCACAGGAGTGGGGCTGGAGCATGGTGCTTGTTGCTCCTGCGTGATCCAGCCGGGCGCCCTTCCCTGCCTGCAGCCGCCACTGCCGGATCTGCTGCGCGCTCACTTGTTGCTCCTGGGCCGGCGCCTGCCCCGCCGCCCCGAACCATGCCCCGCTTGTTGCCCCTGGGCTGGGGTACGGTTCAGGGCGGCGGTGCAGGCACCGGCCCAGGAGCAACAAGCAAGCATGCAGCAGGTCTGGCGTGCGGCGGCGGCGGTGGCTGCAGGCAGGGAAGGGCGCCCGGCTGGATCGCGCAGGAGCAACGAGCAACAAGCACCATGCCCCGGCCCCGCTCCTGTGAACCGTGGCCGCCTGCAGACTTTTGCTGCTGCTGCTGGCCGCTGGGCAACTTGCTCTGGGCTCCTTCCCTTTGTCAGCCTGGGCTGGGGATGCCTCTGCCCCGGCTCCGGAGCGTTCCCGGCTGCTGTGCCCCTTGTAAGTTTCCCCGCGTTGTTCGGTCGCAGGCTGGGAGCCTAACCCGCTGCACCATAAATATACCCCTGCACCCTAAATATACCCCTGGCACAATCTTGTATACCCCGCAGGTTATACTCGTGCGTGGCGTATACAAGATTTTTTTTACTGAAATAGCAAAAACCGTGGGGTATATTCGGGTGCGGGGTATATTCGCTAAAATACAGTAGTTGTTGTGGTAGATCGCAACCTCAGTGTGAGTCAGCAAGGTGATGCAGTTGCAAAAAAATTGCAATGTTAGGTTACATTAATAGAAGTATAATGGGACAGTCATGGAATACTGTGCCCAATTTTGGTCATCAATGTATAGAAAGGATGCAAAGAAACTGGAAAGATCCAGAGGTAAGTGACAAAGATGACTAAAGAGTTTTAGTTTGGAAAAGAGGAGATTAAAGGAAGACTCGATAACTTGAAAGGCTGCCATAAAAAGATGGAGAAAAGTTCTTCTCTTTTGCTATAGTCTGCAGGACAAACTACAGCATAGGAGATTTAAATTAAATCTCAGGAAAATCTAAGCACAAAAGGACAATGAAACAGACTTGTCTCAGAAGCTTCTTCACTGGATGTTTTTGTAAATGGATTTTTAAAAATGTATTTGACAAATCTTTTCCTAATAAAAAAATTCAGAAATCCTGCATCTGGACAGAGGGTTAGACTAGATGACCCTTGAGGTCCCTTCTAATCCTATTATTCTGTTCCCACTCTTCTAATTCCCATGTTTGGAAGAGTTGTATGCTCTTGGAATGTAAGGGTGATGTCCCTGCCAAATCACCATAAATGAAATGAACTTTAATCATGCCAGTGCCTTGCTGCTGTGGTTGGAAAACCAGAAGACCATTGTATTTTGAGGAGTTAGTGAATCTTCCCAGTTCTCATGTCTGCAAACTAGAAAACAGTCTTTCGCCTGCTATTAAAAGGGAAAATGCCCAGCATCTAGCTTGTTAAAGAGATAGGCTGTGCCTAGTATGTGTGGGGGAGCTCATCGCATAGTTCAGATAGGCTCCATGGTAAGCAGAACCTGTCTGTAGGAAACTCCTCACAGGCAGGTGCTGTTTTGGTTTCTGCTTTAGCACAGAGTTAGCCGCTGCTTCTAAGATTTTGTATATAGGCTAGATATTGCTTAACGTTGCCAACACCCTTTGGACTTCCCGAAGGATCTGGAACCGTACAGAGATGCCTCTCGGATATGGCCCCGGAGTTGATCCTTTGCTGAGCCAGAGTCCCCAGCAAGCCAAAGGGATGTTGTAAGACTTCTCTTGCCTTTTCTTTCAGTAAAATCTAATAAACCTTGCATTTATTCTCATTCAGTGATTTGTGTCTTCTTGGTTACCCACCGAACCTGAGAGCAGAGTCTGGCTGGCCTAGCCTCTGAAGTAAAACACTTGCCTAATTAAAATCAAGTTACTTTCTTTTAGTTATTGAATTTGAGTAATGTTTGACCTGTGAACTCGATGCCTTAAGAAAGTGTTTATGTTCCACTGTGCTATACATATGCACCACAGCATGCCCATGTATTTTCTATGAAACTCTGCCTCCTTTAATTTAATCCTAAATTTTAATAAACTTTTTATTCTGTCCATTTCTCCTCTAAACCAGTGAGCATTGGCTTTCAACAGTGCTGAGCTTCATGCAGACAAGCAATCACATTTAAAAATAAGAAAGTGGACACTATACAATGTGTTTCATTTAAATTAAATGTTCCCTCAGCACTTCTGAGAAAACTCATACAAGAGGAAAAAGTACTTTAAAATCCCCAAAACTTTCATGTACACAGAAATCTCAGGGGCAACTTTGATGGATATAACTCCATGAAGTCAAAAGGATTAGAGCAGAAAAGAAACTGGCCTATTGTGTCTCTGTTCTGTTATGACCTTTGTGTTTATCAAGCCAGAGTTTAGCAAAATACAAGATATTACAATTGTGTCGTAACTATAACTAAAAGCAGCAGGTGAAAGCTTTCTTACTGAGTGTATGAACTAGCTCTTTTAGCAATACAGGCTTTTTTAAAAACTCAGTTCGCTGAGGTAATTGTCAAGAAAAACAACTCAAGTTGTTTGTTAGACCTTAGCAGAAAGAGCTAGGACTTAGGAACTCATGTGACACATTTTAATTATATAGGTATTTGTGAGTTAAAATAAACAAGGAGATTAAAGGCATTAAGATAAGAACAACAATTTGACACATTTTAAAAAGACAGGATTTTATTGTCATAAAGAAAAAACTATTACGTCTATCTCGACATAACAAGGATGGGAAAGTCAATAATACCCTGATGAAAGAAATTCAGATTATTAAAGACTAGATGCTGGAGCAAGAACACTTTTATGGAAACTGAAGAATTCCTAAGAGCAGGGAAAAGGATCAGTACCATAGTCTTTACTCATCTAGTTAGCCCAATAGGATTATTCACACGAATAGAACTGAAGGACTGGCCCAAATTCAGAACAAAGGGCCCCAATTCTATTAATTTTAGGGCATATAAAATAATTACCACATTACTCAAAAAATATGGGTCAGATTCTGCCTCCTTCCACAGGCAGTCAGCACTTGACGAGACTTTTGAATAAGGTACTATTCAACGCTAGTATCAGAATCTACAACTAAGAGCACATCTACACTAAACGGAAGATCTATGGTGCCATCTTCCAGGTATAGTATAGACCCGCTAGATCAAACTGAAAGCATACCTGCTGTCAACACCGTTACTCTTACTTCTTGCAAGGAATAAGGGAAGCTGACGTGAGCGTGTGAGTCCACACTCCCACTGTGTGGATAGTGATTTAATTTGTGTGCGCTTGACTCAGACACAATGGGCCAACTTCTTGCTTCTTCCACTTACTTCACGCTTACTCCACTGTGAATTGGGATTAATTTAACTGAAGACAGTGAAGTTACATTAATATACGTAGCTGGAGTTGCATATCTTACTTCGACCTTCCCATGTAGTGTAGTCCAGGCTTACGTGACTAGTTAATGCGGTCTTAGTAAAGAACCTCATTTGTGGCTGGGACCTACAATTCTTACTCATACTGGTGAGCACTTATTTACACAAGTAAGATTCCACAGATCTCAAAGAAAAGGAGCCTTGTGAATTTGACCTCTATATAAAAAGTAGGATTACTTGTGCAAGTAAGGCTGTGTCTAGACTACATCCCTCTTTTGACAGAGGGATGTAAATTAGACACTTCGAAATTGCAGATGAAGAGGGGATTTAAATATCCCACACTTCATTTGCATAATTGCGTAATGGCGCTCTTTCAAAAAAGTGCCATTTCGAAAGTAAAACTGCGGTCTAGACGCGGAGTACAGGATCTTTCGAAAAAGCCTGCGGTTTTTGGCAGAACCGCATCTAGACCGTGGTTTTACTTTCAAAATGGCGCCTATTCGAAAGAGCGCCATTACGCGATTATGCAAATGAAATGCAGGATATTTAAATCCCCATTTCATTTGCAATTTTGAAGTGTCTAATTTACTTCCCTCTGTTGGAAGAGAGATATAGTCAAGACACAGGATTACAGGATCTTTCGAAAAAGCCTGCGGCTTTTGACAGAACCGCATCTAGACTGCGGTTTTACTTTTGAAATGGCGCTTTTTCGAAAGAGTGCCATTACGCGATTATGCAAATAAAGCATGGGATATTTAAATCCCGTGCTTCATTTGCAATTTTGAAGTGTCTAATTTACATCCTTCTGTCGAAAGAGGGATGTAGTCTAGACACAGCCTAAGTGTGCAACAATAGAAGAGTTGTACAATCTAGCCCTTATAAAATAATTCCTGGGCAATCTACTCAGTTTGTGGAATACAGGGGGGACTAACAGACATGCTGGGACCCTGGGCAAGGTTGGGGAGCCCAGCTCTGTGCTCCTCATGCCCTGGGCCAGGGCTAGGGACAGCCAGTCCTCAGCACCATCTGGAGTGTGCCACGATGGCCCCTACCAGTGCTCAGCGCTGCCAGTATTGCACTATGCTGCACTTTGGCAGCGATTTAAAAGGTGCAGGGCTCCACACTGCTGCTCTTGCAGTAGCAGTGGCCAGGAGCCCTGGGCCTTTTTTGAATTGCCAGGCCTAGGAGCAACTGCTCCATTTTGGCCCTCCCCACCTTAGAGGGCCTGGCTGGATACAAATATAAACAGAGCCCTTTTATCACAACACCACAATCAGAAGCTCCTAGAGCTAGGGGATGGAGTGGGATGAGGGAAGAGCTATACTGTACCCTACTGTGTATTGACAAGGAGATATGACCTAGAGCTGGACAAAGGGGTTGACAATTGTCTAAGATCAAAACTGAGTTGGAGCTGGTCTATTCTTCTGGAGGCATCAGGACTGAATTCCCATCATTTGCACCAGCTTCACACTGATGTAACCTCATTGGGATTAACTTAACTGAAGACAATTTACAGAGGAGTAAGTGTGAAGTAGAGAAAGCAAGAAGTTGGGCCATTGTGTCTGAGTCAAGCTCACACAAGAATGCATTCTGAATCCTCCTTATATCAATGTTGTGGCTCTTGGCAGCTGGGTATTTAACTCCTCTAGAAAACCTCACTCAATCATTTTTTTTCATCCCTTTGACCTTTTAGCTACAGTCACCATGGTTCTTGGGGTCTGAATATTGCAGGATCAGGACCTACTCCCCCGATGTCATGTTTTCTGTTCTTTCTGTTGATTCAAAAAGCAATAATTAATAATCATACTATTTGCACAGGTGCACTAATGTTTTTGATTATGTTGGTACATGAACAAAACCATTGGGAGTAAAACATTGAAATATCTCGGCTGAAGATGTCAAACAAAAGCAGCTTCAATAATTTGAGCTCTATTTTAAAAACAGTGTATGCCTGAACATCGCAACATTGGAAAGAAAATATGTATAAAGATATACAGACATTGGATAATAGAATTGGTACAGAGTTTTAAAACAAATTTAGTTTACATGTAACTTCTCTCACAAGTGTGAGTAAGCTTACACTTGTGTGTGTACTTGGGTTCCAGATCAGGGCCTCAAGAACAGTACTCTGTTAATATTTTAGTTATATAATTGAATAAGGCAGAGAATGACAAGAAAAGACTAAACAGAGATCATTAGCTTCCATCTGGAGAAAATAAATAATTTTCTAACGCTGGCTTGCCATTCCAATTTTTTCCTGTTTGTTGTGGTAGCTAAAAATGCTCCCTCCCCCAAATTATGTATGCCCAAATATACTATTGAAGTATGTATGTATCTCATGTTTTAGCTTGTGCTTGAACAATTCATGTCTTGTTCCAAGTTCCAAGCTATAGATGGCAGATTTCTTTATAGACCTTTAAAATGAGAGGCTATTGGCTCATTCAGCAAAGTAGTATTTAAGGTGGATTTGGCTGCTAGGAATACTATTAAAGAACTGACTTACAATTTTGGCCCTGGGATCTGGGATACACAGGAGACTTGTTAGCCTGTTGAATAATTCTTTACAACTGTCAGTAGGCATGTAAAATGTAAGAAGATCAATATTCATACAGACTCCCAAGCATGGAATCCATTTTCTCCAGGTATTATTCACAGTCTAAAAATCTGTTATGTACAACATAAACAGGGGACAATTTGAATAGCTTTTCCTCTCTCCTTTGACACACAACTCAGCATCCTGAATAACTGATTTTTTTCCATTATCTTTTATCTTGTTTCAATTATCTTGTTTGTGTTTCTTTTGGCTCGTCAAATTATCTCTGCTAGGCTCTGAGATGGTGAACTGTGGACTTGTTCTATGCAGCTCAAATAGGAGAAATGTCTAATGGTGTCAGTTTAAAGTTCATATGTTTCTGCAACCCAGGATCATATATTGGCAAACTCAACATGTAGAAAGCCTGCATTTGACAACAAAGAAGTTCACTTGTCTGTGCCTTATCTACATGATTAAATACAGACGTGAAGATGGATGAAGAAACTTGCTGCCCTTATGAAGAAAATGTGTGCAGTGCTCTTGTCAGGATTCCTGATCACACTCCCCTTATTTAGCACCCCAGTCCTGGCCTGCTGTCCTCTGCTCTCCTGAACAAGGCAGGGCTCAAGGTGGTGTGGGGTGCCCGATCCCTGTTGTCACCCTGCACCAGATGCCTCTCCAGATAATTCCCCAGGCCGCCCTGGACCCCATGACTATCATCCGGATGGGGGACTGTCCTATACATAGGATGGTTAAGAAGGCTGCTGCGGGGCCTTGGGCAGCTGCCCCGAACTGTCCTATGGAAGGGGTGGCTCTGTTTGTGGGCATGTCTGCACTAAAGGGCTACATTGGTGTACCTGCACATAATGAAAACAAATGATGCCGATGGGAAAGCACTCTCCTGACAGCATAATTACTCAGCCTCCATGAGAAGTGGAAGCTATGCTGCCAGAAGAGTGTCTTCCACAGCTATAATTCTAGTGTGGGCAGTGCAAAACTTGTGTCGCTCAAGGGGCTCTCTCATCCCCCTGAATGACATAGATCAACTTAGGCTATAGTGCAGACCTGCCCCGTGTTGAGGCCTGATTTTCAAAATCCTGGGTCCTTGCAGCTCCCAATTAAGTCAGAACTGGAGTCAAGAGAGTCTGCCCTTACTCATCACTAAGCAGAGGCACAAACATTTTGTGCTTAAATTTGAGGCATCCAGATTTGAAAATGTTGGTCTAAGTCTCATAGTTCATGCTGATGTAGCTCTGGATGTTAGGATGTATAGGATTATGGATGTTATAGGCAAATGGGCAATTTGGCCTTACTATAACGAGAGCACTTACAGCGCATACCATATACATGAGACAGAAACACGAAAAGAGACCGATGCTGTAGCACAATGAAGTACTTAGAGAAAATGCAAACTTAGCTACTCTTATGCCTGGTTGACAGAAGACATTATTTTGCGCTGAAACACTAGTTATTTTTAAAACTGGTAATGGAAACCAAAATACAGTTGGAACAATGATACTTCTCTATCAGTGACTTCCTAGCCATTAGGCTGCTCCTGAGAAATCTGAGCACTCATAATTCTACACTAAGGTCAAGGAAAATTGCAGCCACTCTCTGCATTACATTTATTGTTAGCCACTTTATGGCAGTCAACTCTTTAGCTGACTTTTGCATTGCCAGTGGACCACTTACAGATTTACTATGAAGACGCTCCAAATGATGCAATTTATGAGGATTTTACTGACACGGTTACAGAGAGTGCTGCTTTCTTAAATGCTGAGTCAGCATCAATTTAATATCAAGACAGAAAATCTACAAAGAATATTGCTAGATATGACAAAAGACCCTGCTGAGAATTTAAAGCCCTTGATATTTTCATTGTCATGCATAAAAAGGAAAAAAGAAAAGAGAAAGAGAAAGGGGATAAAGTTGTAAGGGAAAGGAAACATTTTCTTTACACAGTTGTGCTATAAATAATATGCGTAAGCATGGCATACATCTAAGTTCCTACATGACAGGCAATGTGATATGTAAATGAAATATTAAAACATATAAAATAATCTTTTAATGCTCAGAAAGTGATCCAGGTGAACTAAATATGGAGAAACTATTACAGCGTTTGTCCTATATTTCCCCTAAGATTTAGGATACTTACACTGATATTTTCTGTTAATTCCAATTTGTTGTATGAGAAAAAGCCCTCTTTCCTTATGCACTTGGACCAAGGTCCACTAAAGCCTTTTCTTATCTCTGCTACTGCATATTCCACAATCTAGTACATTCTCTGTACAATGCCTAGCCCAATGGAGTCCTGATATTGGACTGGCTCCTAGGTACTGTGGAAATTGAAATAAATGATAAATAGATAATAATCAGCCACAGCCCTCCTCTGTGCTCACCATTAGCTTCTCCCTGTAAGCATGTGCTTAACTACAAGCGTCTGAGCAGTCTTGACTTCAGTGGATGCACTCATTCCTGGATCAAGGCCATGAATCATCTCATTGACCTAAATGGAACTATTCATATGAATCTGACCTCTTAGCATAGATCAAAATATGTGTTAAAATTATAGATATAAAAAACACAAAAGTTTGGGGTTTTGTAGCATTAATACAGGATACCACAAGCTATGAACAACAATCGAAAATGCTCACCTAATTTGTATTTTGTTGAGAAATATCACTTTATGCCTCAGAGAGTTTACATAATTAGACTGAAAACTTGCTTGGCTTGTTTCTCCTTATTATTGACATTATTTTAGTCCCAAAGTTGTTGTTATGAATTCCATTAACTGGATGATGTGAATAATGCAGCTACTGACATATTTAGACTGTAGTCTCAATAAGAGGCCCTTGTTCAGAATTCTGTAGTTCTATCAATTTTCACCTCATTTGCTAAATATTGACTGGTTTGTTAACTAACTGCAATTGTCTTTATCTAAAAGATATACAATATTGATTACTGTATTATTTTTAAAAATAAATCCCTCCACATATTTCAAACTTGTAAATCTCTATGAACTCTCTCCACCACTGGCATGCTAGCATCTCACAAGATGAGTGAAGAATACCTAAAATGTCAGTTAAAGAGTGTCTGAACAAAATCGGTAAGAGAAAATATGTTTTTATTTCCACCTCTTAGGTTAAGTACATAGTCCCCAAAGGTGAGCAGGCAAACTGTTTTCATAGATTCGGGGTCACGAACAAAATACAGCCTCCGTTTAATTCCAACATAGTCAGGAGGTAACTCTCTCCTTCTCACAGGGATGAACAATACAGATAAAGGGTCACAATATAAAAACTCAAATGTAGCATAAAATTGTCCAGGGCAGATAACTGATTCATTGCCTTTATAACAGACCAGAAATACCCTCTATTCTGCTCTTTTTCTTTCAAGGGACCATGGTACATGAATACCTCTGATCTTTGTGCTAACCAATACAATACTTCCTCTGACTTCAAGGTGCTTTAAATCAGACCCATACATAATGTCTCAGACCAAGAATTTTAAGCCTTTTAAGACTTAAAACTGCAATACCCACCTGGAGAAGTGAAAAAACAGATTGACAGTGCCAAAGAAGTACCCCGACATGAACTACTTCAAGACACGCCCCAAAGAGAAAAACAACAGAATTCCACTTGTCATCACCTATAGTCCACAATCTATAACCTATCCTGGAAAATGACCCCTCACTCTCAGTGGCCTTGGGGGAAAGGCCAATTCTCACTTACAGACAATCCCCTAACCTCAAACAAGTTCTTTCCAGTAACTATGCAACACACCTCCATTATAATAATCCAGGAACCCACCCCTGCAATCAGCTTCGGTGCCAACTCTGCCCACACATCTACACAAGCAATTTAATCACTGGACCCAACCACAGCCGCCACCAAATCAGAGGCTCATTTAGCTGCACATCCACTAATGTGATCTATGCCATCAAATGCCAGCAATGCCCCACTGCAATGTATTTTGGCCAAACTGGACAGTCTCTACGGGAAAGAATTAATGGACACAAATCAGATATCTGAAAAAGCAACACACCAAACCCTGTCGTAGAACACTTTAATCTTCCTGCACACACATTAATGGATCTCCAAGTCACCACTTTGTTTCAGACCAATTACACAAATACACACAGAAGGGTTGGAACTTAATTTCATTCACAAGTTTAATTCTTATGCAAGTGGTATGAATCGGGATATTGGATGGCTCGCACATTATCTTCCATGTCTTAATGACTTAACCAATCAAACGAACAATGAAGGTGCTAATGGTTCTTGATGTCTGTGTAGAATCTGGTGTTGGTCATCTTCCTTTCCAAGTGCAAACTAATGGTTCTTATCAGCCACTTGTAACTATTTAGTCTTTAAGGTGCTACTAAAGTAGACCATTTGTTGTTTTTTAAGTTTTTCCTCTTACAGACTAACTCAGCTATCCCTCTGAAGCTTATCTACTCACTGTCTCTTTTTTTCTTCCTCCCCTCCATTTTTTCTCCCCTCCCTCCCTTATTTATTCTTGGATCTGGACTTCCAACACTCCTGTCATCTGAAGAAGTGGGCTGTGCCCATGAAAGCTCATAATACCATCTACATGTTTTGTTAGTCTTTAAGGTGCTACTAGATTATTTGTTGTTTTTTAAAAGACCCCGTTCAGGTGGGCCTTTGAACATTAAAATCAATCCTTTAATTCAGACCACCCACTAAGCCTAATGAAGCACAGAATGAAGTAGCAGGCACACAGAATCTTAATCTTATCAATTGTACTGCTGTATTATGAACCCATAGCAAGTTATAGATCATTCTAAGAGTATGTATACACACAATTTTTTTGGGGGGGGGAGAAGGATGCAAATAGCGCTGCGCATTTGCATACTTCCTCTGGTTTTTTTTCAGAAGATGCTCTTCTGGTATTTACCCATGTCTACACGTGACCGAATTTCTAAATAAACCCCTATTTCGAGAGACCCCTTATTCCTCCTATAATGAGATTTCTGGCATCTTTCAAAATAGGGGTTTATTTGTATCCTTCTCCCGAAATAAAAATTGTGTGTAGGCATACCCTAAAAATGTCAGAATTTTAGAAGAATTGTAATCTTCTACTCCATCTTGCAATTGCATCTCCAGTCTTTCTACAACTGAATCCTTCACAAACTCTTATGTCCCATTCCCTTTCTTAGCTCACAGTATCTTGTTCCTCATATAACCTCCTCAAATTGCATCTCAGACCTCTCTGCAACTTTCTCCTATCACATGTATTTCATGTTAAAGCATTTTTTGTTTTACAGGTTTATACTGGAAAATATTATAAAGATTTTCAAGTATTAGATGACATTCTTGGTCAGCCATGTCACATTTAAATATATAATTTTTTCTTTAAGGCCTTGCAAAACTCTGCTTTAGTCTATATCCCAGAGGTTTTTTTCCTACTGCATTTCCTCTCTCTTTCTCTTCACTGTATCCTTAGTTTATTTCTCCTATAATCCTCTTCCACAATGCTCCAATTCATGGAATGTTTCATCGATCCCAGTATACTTTTCTCTCACTTGCTGCTCCTCTAATCATTCCCAAGTCCCACAGACATTATGTCATTGAGACACCTTCTCCATCCCAAGATTGTATTATAGAAAAAAACAGAGAAAAATAGAGAAAGCATAAAGAAAATATAAAACTGTAAAGAGAACTAAAAAAAGCAAAATATTTTCATGAAATATGTTAAAGTATGTTTCTCATTCCCTGTTGAAATTTCAAAATAAATAGCCAGCATCCACAGATGGCCAAAAAGGAAAACAATTTATCATGAAAAAAAGCATTCTAATTTTTCGTTTTTTAAAAACTAAACTTTGATTACATGAAACCCAAGCAATCTCTTTTTTGGGGTCTCCAAGCACATCTTATCTTTTCTGTGGCTGTTCTATCTGGCACATAGGCCTGTAACATTGGTGTTATCTTTGATTCAGAAGTTTTTTAGGTCCTCATATCCAGGCTATGTCTAAGTCTTGCAAATTGTTTTTCTGTAACATCTTTAAGATACCGTCTTCCTATCTATTCAGACAACTAAAATTCTAGCCCAGGCTTTCATCATCTCATGACACAGTTTTCTCTGGCCTTGAGAAATACTGTCTCACTCCACTCAGATCCATTCAGCTTGCTGATGCAAAATCATTTTCCTAGCCTGTCATTTTGACCATGACACCTCTCTCTATTCTTCATATCATCTTCCATTCCAGTATTGAAACATCAACTCCCTTTCCGACTGGCCGATGATGTCAGCCTACACCAACTACTTGTTACATTTTAAGGCAAACACTTTTGTGCTCTCCCCCATGCTGCCCCTCAAGCTTGGAAAAAAGTTACCTATAAACATCTGAAAAAAAGATTTCATTTTTAAATTTTGGATCCCTCCTTGAAACTCCTTTACTGTGATGCCTACTAAAAACATGTAGAAATTAGGCGGCTCTTATGCTGAAATCACTGCCTAACCATGCTTACCACTGATACTTCTTCACCTATTTCTTCCCACTGATATTTCTTCACCTATTTCTCCAAACAGTAGTATAAATCTGATCACTTAAACATGTTAATTTACGGCTCAGAACATCATTTTACATCATCTAAGAGGGCACACTTTGTGTAGTTTTTTTTTATAACTCAGTTTTTATTAGTTTAGGAAATACCACGTAATACTCATTACCTGTGTCAAGCTGCAGATGCAGCAGCAGTACATTAGGAATTGAAAGAACAAGGTAATATATACAATCACAATAGCACTTACATTTTATTAAATTAAATCTTAACTTACATAAATGTTTCACATGTGCAATCGAAACAGTATCCTGCGTTTCCCACCAACTGTCCTTTAACTTTTTTTTTTTTTTTTTCAAATTTTCAGAATTTATTAACTCTGACAGACAAGTCCCCAGAACACCAAGGCTACATCTACACTGCAGTGCTATTTTGTGAAACTGGAATTATACAGAAATAGCTATTCTGCATCTTTTTAGCATGCCTATTATTACAAAATATAACGGGCTCGCTATTCTGACGTCCTTGTAACCCTTATTCCACAAGGAATAAGGGACATTTTGGAATAGTGATTTATTTCAAAATAAGTGCTGGGCAGACAGTGCCAAATTTCTAAATAAGCTATTTCAAAATTGACTTGAAATAAGCTATGCAATTTGCATAGCTCAAATTGCATAGCTTATTTTGAGCTATGGGGGCAGTGTAGACGCACACCAAATGTACAGTGTTTTAAAAACTTGTACAGCTAGCTCTCATCTTCCGCACTTGCACTGTCATTTTGATGCAGATCTGATTACAGGTGACCAAAAAATTTAAGATTGACAGTGCTTAGAGTGCACTTAATTTTGGAGTAAGCCCCAAAAGTATAGGATGGGTTCTTTTGGGAAAGCTGAGTTATGCCATCACCATTATAGCCTGTGACCATGAGAGAGGCATGCATTATATAACATAAAACAAGAAAAAGATGCTTAGTGTCAACTAGCAACTCTAGGTTTCTCCTACTGCAGTTTTCTGTATTGTATACTTGAGTGATAGACTGATGAAGTCTCTCCCAGCTAGTCACAAAAATTAGTAATTTTTGTGACATACCCTGACTTTTTTGTGGGTTTTATTATTTTAAAATACTAACACTTCAGAGAATAAAAATCAGAGGGAAAATTTTAATCTCTCCCTTCCCTGAGATTTTTCTGTGACAAAAATCAGATTTCAATAGCCAGGCTCCTGTACATGTGCAAAGAAACTGAACAATTAAGTTTCTATTCTTTGTACTGCTTGTTTCTGCTAGGAAAAAAAACACCTGTAGATAGAGAAGAGCTAGGAATTTTCAAGCTTCCTCTTGTAAAAAGCCAAATCTCAAAGGCCCTAATACATAACTCATTGAATCAAAGGGAGCCTTTTCATTAACTTCACTGAAGTCTGGATTATGCCATAAAAGAGGAATACACTTTCTTTTTTTCTTTTTAGAACAATTGGAAGACAATGGATCTAAACTAAAAATTGAAAATGCATTGCTTGGTCTATGTTATGGATGAAGTAAGGGGAACCAGGAAACTTGGTGAACTCCATGGGATGTCTGAGATTTTAACAATAGCTTTTTATTTTAGCACCCAGAGTATAAGAGGATTATTGATGCAGTAGTGAAGAGATACCCTCGGCTGATGAGATGCTTTCATTCCATATTACTGATGCTCCAAAAAATGAAATACCCTGGAAAGCAGGGGGATTTTAAAGTATCAGGGGGCATGCAACTGTGAATACATTTGCAAGTTTTGAGTGTAAACTGCCAGCCAAAAGCTGAGTTATTTGAGAATGCTTTAAATTTTTTAAAATGTAATTCCATTTGTTTGTTCCTTGATGTAGGATAACATTAAAAAAAGAGTTTCTATTTAAAATTAAACCATGGCACAAGCACAAGTGTTAATGAGCTAGGTTTGCTTTGCCAATTTTGGAAGTAATTGTTTAAGATATAATAGAAGTTATAAATCAAAATCATAGGACTAGAAGGGACCTTGAAAGGTCATCAAGTCCAGTGCTCTGCACTCATGGCAGGACCAAACACCATCTAGATCATTCCTTATAGGTGTTTTTCTAACCTCCTCTTAAAGATCTCCAGTGATGGAGTTTCCATAAATTCTCTAAGCAATTTATTTCAGTACTTAATCTCCTTGACATATATTAAGTTTTTCTTAATGTCCAACCTAAACCTCCCTTGCTGCAATTTAAGCCCATTGCTTCTTGCCCTCTCCTCAAAGGTTAAGAAGAACAATTCTTTTCCCACCTCCTTCTAACAAACTTTTATGTACTTGAAACGGTCATGTCCTCTCTCAGTCTTCTCTTTTTCAGACTTAAAAAAACTCATTATTTTTGTTTTCCCTCATAGGTCGTGTTTTCTAGCTCTTTAATCATGTCTAATGCTCTTGTTTGGACTTTTTTTTCCCCCAATTTGTTCACATCTTTCCTGAAATGTGGCTTCCAGAACTGGATACAAAACTCCAGTTATGGTTTAATCTGTGCAAAGTAGAGTGGAAGAATACTTCTCATTCATTATTTATAATATTCCTGCTAATACATGAATACAGAATGTTCGCTTTCTTTGCAACAGTGTTACACTGTTGACTCATATTTAGCTTGTGGTCTACTATGACCCCCACATCCCTTTCTGCAGACCTTTTTACCTCAGACCATGTCTTCAGTTTGTCCAGAATGTTTTGAACAGTAATCCCACCCTCCAAAGCACTTGTAACTTCTCCCAACTTCATATCATCCACCAACGTTGTAAGTATACTCTCTATGCCATTATTGAAATCACTGATGAAGCTATTGAACAGAACAGGACCCAGAACTGATCCACTTGTTATGCCCTTCTAGCATAACTAAATTATTGAGAACTACTCACTGGGAACAGTTGTCCAACCAGTTATCCATGCCCCTCCACCTTAAAGTAACTCCATCTAGGTTGTATTCCCCAGCTTTTTAAATGAGAAGGTCATCTGGGGCAGTATCAAAAGCCTTACTATAGTCTAGATATCTCACATCTGCTGCTTCTCTTCTATCCACAAGGCTTGTTATCCTGTCAAAGAAAGCTATCAGGTTGGTTTGACGTGATTTGTTCTTAAATTAATGCTGACTATAACTTATCACCTTATCTTCTAGATATTTTCAAATTGATTCCTTAATTATTTGCTCCATTATCTTTACTGGTACAGAAGTTAAACTGACTGTTCTTGTAATTCATTGGGTTGTCTTTATTCTCCTTTTTATAGATGGCACTGTATTTGCCCTTTTCCAATCTTCTGGAATCTCTCCCATAGGCCAAATTGATTAAACTGTTTTAATATTTGTATTTACATTGTTATTATTATGTGTTTTAGATTAATAAGAAATTGTTTCATTCTGTTAGTTTAGTAAGTTTATAATGGTTTAGTTCTGTTCCATTCTGTAAGAAGGTCTGTCCTTCAAATTACTGAGCTGTTCTGTATGTGTGTGTGTGTGTGTGTGTGTGTGTGTGTGTAATGCAAGGAGATAAGAACACAGCACAAATGGGCCTGTTTGTTTAACATAAGAACATAAGAATGGCCGTACTGGGTCAGACCAAAGGTCCATCTAGCCCAGTATCCTGTCTGCTGACAGTGGCCAGCACCAGGTGCCCCAGAGATGGTGGACTGAAGACAATGATCAAGCGATTTGTCTCCTGCCATCCCTCTCCAGCCTCTGACAAACAGAGACCAATCCCCTGTCTAATAGCCTTTTATGGACCTTACCTCCATGAAATTATCTAGCTTCTCTTTAAACTCTATTATAGTCCTAGCCTTCACAGCCTCCTCTGGCAAGGAGTTCCACAGGCTGACTACACGTTGTGTGAAGAAGAACTTTCTTTTATTAGTTTTAAACCTGCTACCCATTAATTTCATTTGGTGTCCTCTAGTTCTTCTATTTAGGGAACTAATAAATAACTTCTCTTTATCAGCCCTCTCCACACCACTCATGATTTTATATACCTCTATCATATCCCCCCTCAGTCTCCTCTTTTCTAAACTGAAAAGTCCCAGTCTCTTTAGCCTCTCCTCATATGGGATCCGTTCCAAACCCCTAATCATTTTAGTTGCCCTTTTCTGAACCCTTTCCAAGGCCAAAATATCTTTTTTGAGGTGAGGAGACCACATCTGTACACAGTATTCAAGATGTGGGCGTACCATAGTTTTATACAGGGGCAGTAAGATATTCTGGGTCTTATTTTCTATCCCTTTCTTAATAATTCCTAGCATCCTATTTGCCTTTTTGACTGCTGCTGCACACTGTGTGGAAGTTTTCAGAGAACTGTCCACAATAACTCCAAGATCTCTTTCCTGATTTGCCATAGCCAAATTAGCCCCCATCATACTGTACATATAGTTGGGGTTATTTTTCCCGATGTGCATTACTTTACACTTATTCACATTAAATTTCATTTGCCATTTTGTTGCCCAATCATTCAGTTTGGTGAGATCTTCTTGGAGTCCCTCACAGTCTGCTTCTGTCTTGACTATCCTAAACAGTTTGGTATCATCTGCAAACTTTACCACCTCACTGCTCACCCCTTTGGAGAGGGGAGTGGAGAAAGAAGACAATGGAAAAATGCTGATATCATGATTCTGATGGCTGAAGATGGCAGATTGATATCCCTAGAGTGCAAAGGTATTCACTCCTAAAACAAAAACACAGCACAAGATGAGAAGGTGGGGGATGACTGCAAAATTACCTTGTGGAAAAACATCCAACTGATGCTTAATGATCCAAATATGATACAGCAAGTTCTAGAGACTTCCATGGAGATTGAGCACTAGGACCCCGGACTACACTAGGGAGTTATTTCCAAATAACTCCCCTTCTTTCGAAAAATCAAGTGGAGCGTCCACACTACCAGGCTCATTATTTTGAAATAATAACTTCTGCTTTTCATGAGGAATAACACCTATTTCAAAATTGTTATTTCAAAACAGCATTAGTGTAGACACTCACCTGCTGCTATTTCGAAATTATTGGCCTCCAGAGGCCTCTCTCAGCTATATTTGTGGCCGCTCTGGGAAAGGGCTTGTGGCACCAGGACAGCCTTGCCAGCTTCAACCCACACAGCATCCTTCGTAGGAGCCATGCCCAACCCCAGCACTCCCTCTGTGTACTCCCACAGAACCCTCTGATTTCCCTGGCCAGAGGTGAAAGAGGGCACCAGTTTAGACTGGTGTAGAAATCCTGGACCTATTCAAGGTCTTGGGAGAGGAGTCCAACCTCCAGGATCTCCACACCAGAAGGAGGAATGCAGATGCGTAAAGCTGTATGGCTGCCAGCCTGGCTGAGAAAGAACACATATGGACCTCAACCAGGTCCACATGAAAAGAAAAGAACTCCAGCAGTCCTACACTAAGGCAAAGGAGGAAAGCAGGCACTATGGGGCAGATCCTTTCACCTGCCGCTACTATGAGCAGCTGGATGCCATTCTGGGAGGAGGGCTGGTCACACCCCTCATTGTTGTTGATTCGAGTCAGGATACCCCCTGTGTCAGCTTCCACAAGAGTGGGGTTGTGGAGGAGGATTACGATGAAGATGAGGAGGAGGAGGAGAAGCAGGCCAGCCAGGAGACCATGCCCTCCAGCCTGAAGCTGCTCCTCACCCTGGAGCTAGTCCCTCCCCACCAGGATGTCTCCCAGGGCTCGAAAAATCCCAGTGAAGGCACTTTGTGGGAGTTTCATAACTTTCCCTATACATACGCAGGGACAGGTGGCAGACTGTGTGGGGCTGTGCACTACTCGCTTGGCCTTCTCAGCCTTGGGGGTCACACAACAACTTGTGCACATGGGTGCACATGGAGCACAAGTATGGAGCACTCAGTTCCTGGAGAGGCCTGCCTTACTCTGGACTTTGTGGTGAGACACCTTCCTAAAGGACACCACCACTAAGGAGGCTAGAGTCATGGAAACACACAGCAGTGCTGCACACAGCACAGTCTCATGCCCGCACTCTGGCAGCATTCATTCCCAGTCAAGTGCAGCGATGTGGAGGAGACTGATCCCCTGCATGAGAACCTGCTGGGGGAAGAAAGAGGAGGGGACCCCAGCAGCACTCTTTCTGGTAAGTGGCCTCTGCCGCTCACACACCCCCGCCCCCTGCCTCCAGTAGGCAGGGAGAGAAGTTCTCTCTCTGTGGGATGTCACAACTGCCAGACCTGGCATGTGGGGGACATGGAAGGAAGCTGAGTCACCGCCTCCCCCATCCACAGGCTCCTGGCCTGGCTGGTACATTCCCATGCCTGCTTGTCTCCAGATGTGGGGGTAGTGATGCTCCTCTGGGATGTCTGTGCATCTGCTGAAAAGTGCCCACTGTTTAGGCAACAAATGGCTTTGCTCAAAGCACATCACCATCATCTGAACCGAGACCTTTGATGTCAGCACAGAAATTAGGGCTAGGCGTCATACACAGTGTTTCCCGAGATGACTGTCCTTGTAACTTTTCTTCATAGCTGGGCCAGCTGTGAGCGTGGTGCATCCACCACCTTCTACTCCATCTCCATGACTCTGTGGGATCCGCCACAGACTGCACACCAGGGAAGACCTGCTGTGGGACCAGATGGCCTGCCTCCAGTCCCTCATCTGGGGTTTCAATGAGGAGTGCCGGGAGTGGAAGGCCACATGGGAGCATCTGGCATGCCATCACGAGGCCATATGCTCTTCCATAACATCTGTCATGGAGTGCATGGCCACGTGCATGAAGCGGGCCACCAGCCACCTCCCCATCCTCGACCCCCAAATCCCCACACCTGTACCCACCCCTGAACATCTGGCTTTTCCTCCTAGCCTCCCCAGGATCTGCCAGGTTCCCTGAACACATGGTGGTGGGACCTCTTGGGCAGCTGAAGCCTCCCAAGCTACCTGAGGCAGGCACCAGTCCCAGCCTCATCTCTGAGCCCCCTCTCCCCTCCTCCTCCCTCCCTCAATCCAGGTTCTTTCCCCAGTCCCTTCTCTGTTGTATATCCCTTATATAAAAAAATCAGAGTTGTGTTTTCAAAACAAAAAGGCTTTTCTATTTGGTCTGTAGGGCAGGGAGGGAAGGTAAAAAGGGAGATCAGGAGAAAGCAGGCGGTGGGGGAGCAAAGGCACACAGGTGCAATGCAGGGATCCCTTGTGGAGAGGCCTGGGGGAGAGACTCACAGCTGTCCTTGGCTAAAACTCTCCCTTAAGGCCTCCTGAATGATCACAGCCCCGATGTGCTCTCCTGATGGCACTGATGTCCAGCTGCTCATATGCCCTGGCCAGCCAATCAGCCTCTGCCCCCCACCCTGTCGGGAAAGTCTCCCCCTTGCTCTCACATATGTTGTGGAGCACACACAGAAGACCGGCACCATATAGAAGATTTTTGCTCATTGAAGTCCAGGTTGGTGAGGAAACTCCTGAACCTTTCCTTTAGGTGGCTGAAGGCACACTCCATAACCATGCGGGACCTGCTGAGCCTGGCATTGAAGTACTCCTTGGTGGGGTCCAGGCTGTCCGTGTACGGCTTCATCATCCAGGGGAGGAAGGGGTAGGATGCATCTCCCAGGATGCACATGGGCGTGTTGACGTCCCCAACCCTGAGCTGCTGCCAGGGAAAATAGTGCCAGCATACATCCTCTGGAACAGGCTTGAGTTCCTGACAATGTGGGCGTTGTGCACCTTTCCCTACCAGCCAACGTTAATATCTGTGAAGCTTCCCTTGTGGTCCACCAGTACCTGCAGCACCATAGAAAAGTACCCCTTTCTGTTCATGCAGTCCAAGGCATGGTGGGTTGGGGGGGGGGTCAGGATGGGGGTATGCGTGCCATCTATGCCCCCCACCCCTAGCAGTCGGAGAAGCCCATGGCAGCAAAGCCAACCACGATGGGGTCGACATTCCCCTGGGTGACGACCCTCTGCAGCAAGATGGTGTTGATGGCCTTGACTATCTGCAGGAGCACGGCCCTGACTGTGGTTTTCTCCATGCCAAACTGGTTTCCCATGGAGCGGTAGCTGTCCAGCATGGCAAGCTTCTAGAGGACAATGGTGACGAGCATCTGCGGGGGGATGGCAGGTTTCATGCAGGTATCCTGTTGCCTGAGGGCAGATGGGAGCCACTCGCAGAAGTCCAGGAAGTTGGCCTTCTGCATGCGGAGTTCTGGAGCCACTACTGGTCGTCCCATTGCTGCAGGACAATGCGGTCCCACCGGTCAGAACTGGTCTCCCTCCACCAGAAGCAACGTTCCATGGTGTGCATGAGACTGAGTATCATTTGCTGTAGCGGGAGCGCCAGGGCCTGGGAAAAGGGGTCCTGCAGTTTGGGCTGGTCGTTGTCATCCTGAAGCAGCACATGGGCTGTCTGGATGAACTGCACCATGAGGCACAGCACAAGGCCCGTGAGCCTGGCACTGCCTTTCAGCAGCTCCGGCTCTATGATGTGAGTGCTGTAGCATCTGCAAGGGCAAGCAGAGCATGCGTCATGAGTTTGGTCTTCTGCAAGCGGGTAGGCAGTGGAGAAGTGGCGTGTGAGATGCAACTGTAGAGAGGAGCCACTTTAAGCACGTCTCTCAGCTAGCTTCAGCAAGCAGCTACAGAAAATGTCTGCTGTCCTGGTGCCCTCCCAGGAGTATTTCCAGGGGCTTTAAATCCAATGTGGACTCCAATCAGTGTGGATGTGCTATTTTGAAATAATTCTGTGCTATTTCAATGCTGCCTTGTAGTGTGGACATGCTATTTTAAAATAATTATTTCGGGAGTCATTATTTCAAAATAAGTTATTTCAGAATAATTTCCTAGTGTAGACGTGACCTGAGAGACTGAAGAGGGTTGAGGGGCTTTCGGTTCATCCTGCAACAACAACAAAGGATCAGTTCACAACCAACAGAGCCAGCCTCCCCACTCATGTTCAGTCTAGCTGGCCATTAGATTGATTTGAGCAATGATAAGGATTGGTAATTACAACACCAGCTGCAAGACCTGTGTGTGTGTGTGTGTGTGTGTGTGTGTGTGTGTGGTGTGAATGCATGCATATGCCGATATTGATTCTGTACTTTTAATATGTGTGCTCTACTGCCTTGTCCCTGGAGAAAGGTTCTGTGTGCTTTAAGAAGCATAACATCCTGACTTCCATGACACTTCAAATATAATAGATAATAGATAATGGCTCAGATATCTCCTCAGTCAGCTTCTTGAGTATTCTAAGATGTATGTCATCAGGACCTGTTAGCTTAGAGCAGTGTTTGATTAAAACAGTGATTCTCAATCTATTTATCATTGTGGGCCACATTAGGGCAGGATGTGGGCTGGCGGCTGGAAGCCCAAGGCATTGGTTGGTGAGTGGAACCGCATATCAGGGCCATGCTGGGCGCAAAACCTGGCTGTGCTGCAGCACCCCTTTCACTCCTACAGTATGTCTAGACTGCATCCCTCTGTCGGCAGAGAGATGCAGATTAGGCAGGTCGACATTGTAAATGAATCAGGGATTTAAATATCCCGTGCTTAATTTGCATAAAAATGGATGCTGTTTTTGCCGACTCAGCACTTTGTCAGCAAAAAGCGGCTGTCGAGAGGGGGATCTATCGAGAAAGAAAGCCTTTTTCAACAGATCCTGTAAACCTTCTTGCAGGAGGCATAAGGGATCTGTCGAAAAAGGCTTTCTCTCTCAACAGATCCCCCTCTAGACTGCTGCTTTTTGTAGACAAAGTTCTGAGTCGGCAAAAACGGTGGCCATTTTTATGCAAATTAAGTGCAGGATATTTAAATTCCCGCTTCATTTGCAATGTCGACCTGCCTAACCTGCATCCCTCTGCCGACAGAGGGATGCAGTCTAGACATACCCCTACTTTCTGTGCCTGTGTGTCCTACCCAGAGACCTATCTACAGAGTGGAGCTAGGAGCAGAGCTTTGGGTAAGGGAAGATCACAGCTGTGCGCTCTTTGGGTCATATGTGGGCTGCATGTTCAGAAATGCTGGAATACAACATACAATTCAAGAGAGATACATCATCATCTTACTGATTTAGGCATATACTTATGGAAATATTTTTTTATTTTCATTTAGTGTGTGACCTTTCACTGTTCTTAAGCTACATTTTATACTAACAAAATTGAATGAAAATACTTAAGCCAAAGCTGAGATTTTAGATGCATAAGAGAAAAGGCATTCAAAATTACTATTTTTACAGCAATTTAAATCACATTATGCAGGGATTTTAAGGAAGGTTGACATATAGCAAACAGTAGAGCATATTACACAGAGTACACACAAGAGAACCAAGTTTCTCTTGCTGAGAGAATCCTAACTTTGAACAGGCTGCCTTTTGTGCATGTAAAATATCAACCCAACTTACAAAACATGTAAATTAACCAGGAAAACCAAACTATGGTGCAAGAGAAATCAATTATAACCAGTTTTATTCATGTGATAAAGGACATTTAATGCAGCATCTAGTCATATCAGAAAAGGAGTTAGCACAAGGGCTTTTTCACTCTGCTGCTGGGAAGAACATTTTAACCCATATTTTAACAGAAAAGTACAGCTTACCTAACCCAAACCAAAAGAAAAGTTGAAGAAGCAAAAGCCTTAAAGGCTAACAATAAAGATACAGGGGCAGATTTTTAGCTCATGGAAATTTTGATAGGTCCACTGACTTCAGTAAAATCACTGGAGCTGTGACAATTTCCATAAGCTTAAGATATGCTTTATGCTTCCTGAAGTTCAAAAGACAAACAGTGAAGCAAGTTAGGGAGCATTCAAATTCACCTCTTTGCTGGTTTGTATTCCTCACCTGCCAGGTAATCAGCTGTCTGCTGCCAATTACACTTGTCCAAATTCCCCCAAGGAAATTCAGCTATTTTATTATTCCTGATTGTTGGACTTCGGAAAGCAAACGCAGAGTTCAGAATGCTTTTTAAAACACTTCACTCGTCAAGCATTCCCTGAGGTTCCAGATCTTTTACACAATATGAAGGTACTCTATGTGAGGCTACATTTGATAAAATTAACTTGGTCAATGACGTTTTAAATCCTGTAAAAAAAAGTGTGCGCTATTAAGTGATATAAAATATTTAATCTATGATGATGTCAGGTATTTTTGGAAGCTGATACTCCAGTACTCACAAGTCAGGAAATGAACTTTAACAAAGTAGATGGTCTAACAGATGGCAGTTTGCTTAAAATCTCTTCCTAACAGATGTTTGAATGAATGTTCTATGAGACCTCTGTGTATTTTAATTTTTTTAATCATTTTATTAGCAAATACTTATCACCTGGTGCATACTTGCCCTATGGAACCTCTTCATGATTGATGTAGAAGGTGGAAACTTTTACCATCAACCTTCCCCTCACTGTCCTTCATCTCCATTGGGGATGGAAGTGGTGATATTTAGAAAGCCTGTATTTTAAGTACTTTTAGTGTTTTGATCCCTTCTTGGATAAACAAACAAGATAAGAAACAAAAATAAATGATATGGGCTCATTTAGTTTTAAAACAATAATGTTATGAAATGTAGGGTATAACTAAATTGTTTAGGGATAACTCATGCAATGGAATCACTGGAACTACTCTCATGCTTAAATATCTGTATATTTGTTTGTAGCGTAGAGATGCAGATACCTCTGGGATAGGCATCCTAGAAATGCATGTAATAGTAAGAGAATTTATATTTACTGAGTTGAAAGTCTCTGAGTATAGATAAAGAGGAGAAAAAAAGAGGTGATATCCTCATAGTGATCCACTGTTGAACATCAAATGAGGAAGAGGATGTGGACAATGCATGTCTAGAACAATAGAAATATCAAGAACACAAGATGTGATAGTAATGGGGACTGTAATTACCCAAACTTCTGTTAGAAAAGTAATACAGCAAAACACAAAATGCCCAGAAAGTTCTTGGATTGGGGATAACTTTGTTTTTCAAAAAGGGGAGCAAGTAACTAGGGGGACAGACACTCTGACTAATAAGGAGGAATGCTAATGAGTCTGAGGGGGGAAAGCAATTTGGGTGAAAGTGAGCAGGAAATAATACATTTCATGACCCTTAGAAAAGGAAGAAGTGAAAGCAGCAGAATAAGTACAATGGATTTCAGGGAATCAGACTTTAACATATTTGGAGAACTGATAGACAAAGTTCTATGGGAAGAAAATTTAAGGGGAAAAAGAGTTCAGGAGAACTGGCAGTCTCTCAAGGAGACAACATTAAAGCCCAATGCAAAGGAGAGACACAAAGACCAGTAAGAGGCCCATATGGCTGCATCAAAAACTCTTTAATGACCTGACAATCAAAAAGAAACCCCACAAAAATTGGAACTATAGATCAAGTGTAAGGAGGCATACAAAAGAATAGCATAAGCATAGGAACGAAATAAAAAAGGCTGAGGGACAAAAAGAACAACACTTAGTGGATATAAATGGCAGTAAGAAGAGATTATAAAAATATATTGGAAGCAAGAAAGAGACCCACAAAATCTTATGCCCAAATTATCTGTTAGTTTTTAGGGACTCGTCTCTTTTTTTTTGCAGATACAGACCAACATGGTTACCCCTCTGAGACTTGACACAAACAAAATTGTAAGTTTTCCACTTAGCAGGGCAGGGGAGTTAATAACTGATGACATCAAGCTGGCTGAAATATTTAATGCCTACTTTTTCTTCAGTATTCACCAAAAAAGGTAAATTATCAACACAATTAATATTAACAAAGGTGAAGGAACGCAAGCCAAAATAGGAAAGAACATGTTAAAAATATTTAGATAAATTAGATCTATTTAAGTTGGCAGGACTTGATGAATTTAACAAAAAGATATTTAAACAACTAGCTGAAACAATCTCGGAATTGATCGCAATTACTTTTGACAACTCATGGAGAACAGGTGAGGGCCCAGAGGGCTGGAAAAGAGCAAACACAATACTTATTTTAAAAGGGGGGGGGCAAAGATGACACAGGGAACTATAGAACAGTCAGTCGGCTTGAATACCTGGTAAGATACTGGAACAAATTATTAAGCAGTCAATTTGTAAGCACATAGAGGATATCAGGGTTATAAGGAATAGCCAGAATGGATTTGTCAAAAACAAATCACTCCAAACCAATCTAATTTCCTTTTTTGATATGTTTACTTGCACAGATGAGGGGAGCAGGTGGGAAGCAGTAGATTTTAATAAGACTTTTGATAAAGTCCCACAGCATTATCAGTAAACTGAGGAACTATGGTCTAGATGAAATTACTAAAAAGTGAGAGCACAACTGGTTGAAAAGAATTTCCTCAAGGAGTAATTATCAATAGCTTACTATCAAACTGGGAGGGTATATCTCATGTCTTCCCCCTCCCCCTGCTCCTGAGGCTAGTGATGGTGGGTGTGGAAAGTAGGCTTATAACATTTGCAGATGACACCAAGATTGGCGGAATTACAAGTACTCTGGAAGACAGCACTGGTATTCAAAACAACCTTGACAAATTGGAGAATTGGTCTGACATCAAGATGAAATTCAGTAAAAAATAAATGCAAAGCGCTACACTTAAGAAGAAAAAATTCAAAAGCACAACTACAAATGGGGAATAACTGATTCCTTATTAGTACTACTAAAAAGGATCTGGGGGTTATAGTGATTCACAAATTGAATGAGTCAACTATGCAGTTCAGTTGTGAAAAATGCTAATATCATTTAGAGGTACATTAAATGGAATATTGTATGATAGACACAAGAAGAGGTATTTGCCCTGCTCTCATCAGTACTGGTGAGTCTGCAGCTGGAGGATTCTGGGAGCTGAAAAAATGATATGTAAGAATTGGGGAAAGGTCAAAGGAAGGCAACAACAATAAAAAAGGTTTTGAAAACCTCACTTATGAGGGAAGGTAACAAAGGGTACGTCTAGACTACAGGCTTTTGTTGACAGAGGCTTTGTCGACAGATAGGGTACGTCTAGACTACATGCCTCTGTCGCCAGAGGCATGTAGATTAGACTACCCGGCATAGGAAAATGAAGCAGCGATTATTTAAATCCTGGGATGAGGTTTATCTGGGAGGTCGACAAATGCCTTTGATGTCGACCGCGGAGCGTCCAGACTACCGCGCTGAGCCAACAAACAGCTGATCAGCTCAGTGCGGCAGCCATTTAAATTTAAATGAAGTGGCGATTATTTAAATTGTTGCTTCATTTTCCTATGCTGGGTAGCCTAATCTACATGCTTCTGGCGACAGAGGCATGTAGTCTAGACGTACCCATACTGTCGACAAAGCTTCTTTTGACAAAGAGTGTCTAGACTGCATCCAGAGTGTAGATGCAAAGGACAGTGTAGATGCAATAATGCCTTCTGTCAACAGAACTCTGTCGACAAAAGGCGTTATTCCTCGTTAAATGAGGTTTACCACCGTCAACAAAACTGCTGAGTTCTGTTGACGTTATGTCGACAGAACTCAGCGGCAGTATAGACGCAGGTATAGTTTTGTCGACAAAGGTCCACTTTTGTCGATAAAACCTTGTAGTCTAGACACACCGAAAGGTGAGCCCATTTTGTCTTGAGACTAGAAGACTGAGGAAGGTCTTGTTATACATTAAGGGCTGTTATAAAGAGGACAAGAATCTACTATTATTTGTGTCCACTGAAAGTAGGACAAAAAGTAATAGGCTTAATCTGCATCAAGGTAGATTTAAGTTAAATGTAGTAAAATCTTTCTAATTATCAAGGTAGTTAAACTCTGGAATAGGCTTCCATGGAAGGTTGTGGAGTAATCATCACTGGAGGATTTTTGTAGTAGGTTGAACAAAAGACCTGTCAGGGATAATGTAGGTTCACATAGATCTGCCTCAGCTCAGAGGACAAGACCTGATGACTTTGGGATCCCTTTCAGCCTTACATTTCCATGAGTCTGTAGTTTTGATTACATGTTTTAACAACTTATACTTTTAATATGAATGGGAATGGACTACTCAATAGCTTTTGTTCCTGACAATATCTGAAAGCAAGTGTAAATGAGATGGGGGAAGATGAAAAATTATTTATTAAAGTAATGTTTTTGTTACTCAGTGATTTGTAACATGCACAGCATAAGAATGGCCATACTGGATAAAACCAATAGTCCATCTAGCCCAAAATCGCATCTTCTGACAGTGGCCCATGCCAAGTGCTTCACAGGTAATGAACGGGAGGGTAATCATCAAATGGTCCACCCCCAGTTACTTATTCCCAGATACTGACAAATAGAGCCTGGGACACTTCAGAGCACAGTTCTGCATTCCTGCACATTCTGGCTAATAATCATTGATCTCCCTGTCCTCCAGGAAGTTATCTGTCTTTTTTAATTGTGTTAGTCTTTGGATTTCACAACATCTTCTGGCAAAGAGTTCCACAGGTTGACAGAGTTGTGTGCAGAAATAATTTCTTTTGTTTGTTTTAAGCATTCTGCCTATTAATTTATTTGCTGACCCCTACTTATTGTGTTATCAGAAGTAAATAATACTTCCTTATTTACTTTCTCCACACCAATCATAATTTTATAGACTCCTATCATATCCCCCTTTGTCATCTATTTGCCAATCTGAAAAGTCCCAGTCTTACTAAATTCTTCTTATATGGAAGATGTTCCATGCCTCAGATTATTTTTTTCTGTGCCTTTCCCAGTTCCAGTATATCTTTTTTGATGGGGGCAACCAGATCTACATGAAGTATTTCTGTCTTTTTCTCTGTCCCTTTCCTAACGATTCCCAAAATTCTGTTTGTTTTTTTGACTGCCACTACACATTGAGTGGATGTTTTCAGAAAACTATCCACAACAAATCCAAAATCTCTTTCTTGAGTGGTAACAGCTAATTTAGACCTTATCATTTTATATTTATAGTTGGGATTATGTTTTCTAATATACATTACTTCTCGGTGACCAGCGTTGAATTTTGTTTGCCATTTTGTTGCCCAGTCACCCTGTGAGAACTCTTTGTAACTCTTTGCAGTCTGCTTTGGATTTAACTATCTTGAATAGCACAGAAAAATCCCAATCATGCAAAGAGGTCTGCTTTCAAGGACCATTATATGTGAGAGTCCCAATGTATGGACTATAATGTCTTCAATGGAATCTTGTTCACTGGAAAGGTTCAGTTCTGCAAATTTGCTGCAGGATCACGGCCTCAGAGAATTTGCAGAAATTCCTAAGCAACTTAGGAGCCTAAGTCCCATTGTCAAAAGTGTCTCAGAAACTTAGTTTGCCGAGGGCTTGTCTTCACTCCTGGGCAGATCGATACTGCTGCAATTGATGCAGTGAGTGTTGATTTAGTGGGTCCAATGAATAGAGCTCTGCAAAACCGTGGATATCCACTTTATACCCGTGGATATCCACGTCTCATATTTATAGGTATGGATGGAGATACAAATGTTGTATCTAGAGCCCTGCAAATTTGCAGCTGTCCACTTTATATCCACAGATCTCTGTGCTTGAGGATGCAGATATCCGCAGTTCATTTTTGCGGAAGCAGATGAGGATGCGGATATGAAGTTTTGTATCTGTACATGGCTCTACCCACTAAACAGATGGCAGAGTGTTCTTCAGCTGACTCTGGTATTTCACCTCTTCAAGAAGAGTAAGGTGAGTTGCCAGCAAAGCATCTATCATCCATTAATACATGCACATTAGCTAATGTGAGTTTTGTCTGTTACAAGAAAAAGATTTTTCTAACTAGCATTTCTTATACTACTAGCCACATTTTCTAACCCTGACAGCAGCTGCAGTTAACATACAGAATATATCTTTCTAAACTATTAAGAAAGCAAATGTTCACTAGCACTGTGATAATTTGGGTGAATAGCCAAACAATTATAGACCTAATATTGTGTTATGACAGTACTAAGACTTTCTAATGTAATATTAGGGGGATTTTTTTTGTTTAATCAAAAAACAACATACATTTGTAAGACCTCCTTTATAACTATACATAAGAGATTACTTTTAAAATTTCATTTTAAATAAAATTGTAATGTTCCATTAGAGATAACTTAGAAAGGATCATTAGACCAAGCAGTAAATTAATGTACTCTGTATAATGCAGCCTCTGGGATATAGTCTGGACTATAGTTGTGCTGGGAGTAGAATACTTTCCAGCCCTGGGTAGTGTAAAAAAATCACTACTTATGAGACAGGCAATGTATTCAGTGGGTAAAAAGTTCTGTTGTCTTCAGGTTCTTACACCAAACCCAACACCATTGTATCTGAGCATGTGGTATCCCATGCAATTGAAACTTATAGTACGTACAACTCAAAACACAAGGTATATAATTGTAGAAAAATGACTTTTTGACCTGCATTTATGCCAGAACCCTGGGGCAATATTAACATTTATCATTTGGATACACTCTTTCCTCAAGGTTCTGAGCATGTTTCACCAGGTTATGGTAGATATTATCATCCTTGTGTTACGGAGGAGGAAATGGAGGCACAGAGGACAGACTTTTAAAAGGTATTTTGGCACTTCATAGCATTTTTGAAAGTGTCTAGGTGCCCTAATTCCTCAAGGGTTGAAGGTGCCTCGATACTTTTTGAAAATTCTAGTAGACACCTAAACAGCTCTTACAAATTGGGCCCCAATTGATTTGCCTCAGATTACATAGTGAGTCTGTGGCAAATCCAGGATTAGAACCCACTACTCCTGAAAATTAGCCCCCTACATAGCCATTAGAAATAGCAGCTTCTCCTTCTTGTTTTCCCTCATTTGATACTATCCTGCATAGTTCAGTTTCTCTTTCTGTGAGAATAAGGACCCGTACTGCTGTAAGGTTCTTTGGCCAAGGACATTTGGATGGGACATGGTAACAGGGTGGCTTGCACATGAGTTGGAGAGAGCTTGGGGTTAAGCCTGCCCTGATCACAAGGGGTATGTCTACACTAGCCCCCTAGTTCGAACTAGGGAGGCTAATGTAGGCATTCGAACTTGCAAATGAAGCCCGGGATTTAAATATCCCGGGCTTCATTTGCATGTTCCCGGGCAGGCGCCATTTTTAAATCCCCCTAGTCCGAACTAACTGCCCGCGGCTACACGCGGCAGTTAAAAGTTAATTCGAACTAAGTCCTGAGCTCGAATTAACTGTTACACCTCGTGGAATGAGGTGTAACAGTTAATTCAAACTAAGGACTTAGTTCAAATTAACTTTTAACTGCCGCGTGTAGCCGGGGGCAGTTAGTTCGGACTAGGGGGATTTAAAAATGGCGCCCGCCCGGGAACATGCAAATGAAGCCCGGGATATTTAAATCCCGGGCTTCATTTGCAAGTTCGAATGCCTACATTAGCCTCCCTAGTTCGAACTAGGGGGCTAGTGTAGACATACCCAAGGAGCCTCACTTGAGTGGAATCAGGTGATTTAACAAAGGACAGCAGGTGATTGACAGAAAGAGAATATGGGAGCAGGAGCAGAGGTCTGAGCTCCAGGCAGAGAAGGCTGGGACCTGGCACTTCAGGCAGAGCTTGTGATTTTGAATTTTATATTGGCTTATTTAGAGATTTAGGACTCTTTATCCACTATTAAACCAGGCCCAGAATGGGGTGTTGTAAGCACAAGAAACAGCATTTTTCTAATTTCTTATAACTGGGCCCCCTGAGGCCCCACTTCCTGCCCTTCCTCTTCCTCTCAAGGCCCTGCCCTGGTGGCTTACTCCTCTTCCCACCCCCCATACTGGTCACTTTCTGGATTGTCTCCTTTCTACCATCCCCTCTACACTTCTGCTCCAGGACTGTGATGGGAGTAGCTGCAGCCTGATAAGGAACTTGCTTGCTGTAGGTGGTAGATCCACTAAGGAAGGGCTGGCATCAGTTAATGATCCAGCATGTTCCCTCACACCATGATCACCAGGCTTTTGGTGTCTAATCAGTACATTTGAGAGGTGCTGTGGGCGGGAGACACTGGGCCATTTTAAGTCACCAGGCAGGCTGGAGGGGTCACATTGGAGGGGTGCAGGAACAGTAGGCAGGCCTGGGGGAGAGACCCGGCCCCAAACTTTGTAGAGCTGGGCATGGGGCCAGGAATATTCTGCTGCCCAGGCACCATGGGCCCATAGAACTTGCTGACTATACTAAGAAGTGCACCACAGAGTTAAGAAGGGACGATGTGAGATGGCGACTTTCTCTGGCTAAGAAGAATCAAGCGCTTTGAAAGGACAAAGTATCAGGCAACCCTATCAGAAGGGGGATTGCTTTCTTATGATGGTTAGCAAACTGGAAGGGGAAGTGGAGACGCTTTAGGTCCAGAGCCTACAGTTCCAAAGCCAAAGGTGTCACTTAATAGTGAAAACTACATTTATATTTCCCTGAATAGAACATGCCCTGTAGCAGGCAAGTTCCTATTTGAATTACAGCATATCCTTTAAAAATGGTCTGCTTTAAATATTTCTAGTGATGGAACATTCACCATGAACCTTAGTAAATTGTTCCAAGTCCCACTGAGCTTCCCCTCTTACTTAGGTGGGGTGTGGGGGAACGGAGCAGAAACTGGCTTTGCATCCCTCCACCCCCCCTTTTCCCAGGCTTCTTTCCTTTCTATATGCTCCCAACTCTTGGGGTTACTTCTCTCTCTAATTAGCCCGTCAGCTGTGGCCCCACTTGTTAACTGGTCTTCCACTTAGATCCCAATTAACTTCCATTGATAGGGAGTTGAATGACAGATTACTGAGTCAGTTCCTGATTCAGAATCCATGTCACACTCATCTAATCGTCGTGTCAGCTGCAAATTTATTAATGACCATTGTGACAGACATGGCAATTTTCTGCAATATTTTTGGAAAAATCTTATTCAGTTAAGTTGCAGTAACTTCAGTGCTCACTGTATTAAATACAAAATGCCATGTATGATTGTGGGCTAGCATTGTATAGAATCTCTCTGAGGCAGAAGTGACACGAACCCTCAGAAGTATAAATTTCAATGCATTATATTGAACAATGTGCAGAGAAGAATGTTTGTAACAAATGTGTAAAGTGGAGAATCTCTAGGGAGAGGTGAATATAAGCTCCCTATCCCTGGTTATGCAAAAAGCCAGCCCCCCCCTCCTTCCATCTGATTATGTAAAAAAAACGCCAGCCTTTTGAAACTGCTCTGACGAGAGGAATATTATCTACTGATTACCTGTTTTCAGAGTCCCAAACTCAAAAGCTCAATCTGTATAAAGGAAAGATTAACCTATACATGTTAGTGGGAGTTCTGAACTAAGGCTATTATGAACTAGTAATTACAGAAAACCTTTGATTGGGTTTGAAGGACTGACACATATCAGCGCTGTTGAGCTTCTAGGGAGATGATTTCTGATAAGCTTATTAGAGTAAGCGAGGGTTTTTAATATGTTTTCCACAATGGTTTCATCTTATGAACAAATGTGCTTTATTTTAAGGCATATGTGGTAACTTATAAGTGTTAGAAATTATAATTTATGGAAAGCACAGCACAGATGCTGGTCTGTTTAGGGAATTGCTGGTGTACTAGGAACATTACCTTGTAAGAAGCATAGATGAGTTGTAGCATTTGGGAGGTGCACTGCCACCTGCATACCCATACCAAAATGATAATTGTTAAATGGGAAGCCCTCTCATGCCCCCTGTCCCTCTGGGGCTATGTCTACACTGCGGAACTATTTTGGCGAAATATCACAGAAGCTCACTCTTCCGATGTCCCTGTAAACCTCGTTCCATGAGTATTAAGGAATGTTTCAGAATAGCATTCTGTTTAGCAATGTGGCGCTGTGTAGATAGTGCCTAATTTCAAAATAGACTATTTCGAAATTAACTTGAAATAAGCTACACAATTTCATAAAATTGCATATCTTATTTTGATCTCCAGGTGCAGTGTAGATGCACCTGGGTGGCACTCCCTGTACCACTCCCCTTCAGGCACCAGCTACCTATGGTAAGGAGGAAAAGTGCAGCCAGGAAAATCCTTGTTTGGCAGGGATAGTAAAGTCAGTCTCTACCAAGGAGGGGTGATGGCTGAGGAACTGCAAGCCTAGAGTGAGTTCCCTGCGTGAAGCAGAAGTAGGGAAATAGAGGTGCACTTGCCCTGAACTTATATATAGCTCATTGTAATTTTTTTCATACAAATGCCTTGCTAACTAAAATGCCTTATAGATATCTAAGTATATTTTATCAACAGTATCACCATTTATCAACTTTGAATTACATTAAAATCAAGTGAGTTTAACAGGATCCATCTTCAGTAAACCCATATTGATTAACATTAAGTACCTTACTTTATTTTTTTATTATCAAATCACTTATTAGCTGTTCCATAATCTTGCCTAGGGTCAATGTCAGGTTAACTAAAATATATTTAGTTGGGTCATGCCAGCTATCCTTTTAAAATATTGGCACATTCGTCTTCTGGAACTTCCCTTGTGTTCCAAAACATATTGAAAATCAATACTAGTGGCTGAGGAGCTCACTGGGGGTATGTCTACACAGCAGGGCTAAAGCCAAAATAAGCTACACAGCTTGAGCTATGTCAATTGCGTAGCTTAAGTCAAAATAGCTTATTTTGTCTTTTGGTGCTATCTACACAGCAGGAAGTCTGAATTGGAGCAATCTTCCTCCAACTTTCCTTACTCCTTGTAAAATGAGGGTTACAGGAGTCAGAGTAAGAACTCCTCCGGCTGGCCATTATTTCAACATTATGTCAAAATAACTGCTTGCTGTGTAGACACGGACTATGTTATTTCGAAATAATGTTAGTTATTCCAAAAAAATGCTGCTGTGTAGACATAGCCTGGGTGAGCTCTTTTAAAACTCTTAAATATAAGTTATCTGGACCTGTTGATTTAAAAATCTATAGCTGCTGTTTAACATCTGCTTAAGTTATTAATGGAATGGAAAATGTTTCACTATCATATGTCTACATCACCTACACTCCACATACAGAACAAAAATATTCATTGTACGTTGCTGTCTTTCTTGCATTATTATTGACAAATCTTCTATTTTTATCTAAAATTGTTTCTAATATATTTTTAGAAACTCCAATTAACTGTCCTTGGCCATATATTTCGCCTTGTGTCAGATTTGCTTCTTTTATCAGCTTTCTACAATCCCTAGCTTCTTATTTATATTCAGCATTATCTGCTTCACCTTTATTCTTTTTTAATAGTTACCTTCACTTTCCCTCTAAAACCAGATTATTTTAAAACCAGTACAATCTTTTTTTGATATTTGTGACTGTAGCTTTTTGGGCATCTAGAAAAGTGTTCTTAAACATTTCCCAATTATTTCAGTTTAAAACTTTCCTCTATTAGGGAAGTTCATTTCAGTATTTTAGGAGGCAAGAGGTACGAATGAACAAAACTGGGACAGATGAAGAGGCAGTAAGGGGATAGAGTAGGAAGATTAGAATGCAAGGCTACTGATTAAGATTCTTTTTGATGGGACTCACAGGAGGAAGGAACAAAGGAGGAAAAAAATTATATACTCAACTCATAAAGCAGAAGGGCTAACAATGGTAAAGAAAACATCTCTGATTTATAACTGGTATTATAAAAGAAAATACTTAGCATTCATGCAATAAGTAGACTGACAGTTCTGATTATCTCTACCCAGCAATTATTAAAATAAAAATATAAAAATATGAATGCTTATCCCTTTTAATTAGAAACATTAATGTCTGGTGTCACTAATAAAGCAGTACGTGGTTAACATGGATGTTATTTTATTAATATACTAAACCTGTAAGGAAAAACAAAGATCAGCAGAACTTTTTAAAAAAATGGAGATAGGACTGAGTTTGGTTTTAATTTGCTTTCAAAAACACGGTCATTGACCCTTTAAATAGCCAGCTGATTATAAACATTGTAGTGTCATTATTAATTACATGCCGGGAGCATAAATTTAAAATAGCAATTTCAGTTTTCAGTTCATCAGGAGAATGCAGGAAAATGAAATTGCATACTAATTAGTTCATGTGTGTCAGACACCTGAAAGATTAGGAGGGGAAACTGCATTCATTACAAGTGAGTTATAAGCTAAGTACTCAAAATCTTTCACTTGATGAGCCGCGTATAAATAAAGAAATTAAATGACAAAAGATAATGAGGGTACAGGTAAAAATAGCTAGGGTCTGAATATAATTATACTTTGTGGGACTTTGTCCATTATATAACATCTTCCTTACATGATACTGTTTTAGGTTCATTGAACCATATGCTATTTTGCTGTGTGTGTGTGTGTATGTATATATACACACACATGAGCTTCTTGTTTCATATGATTCTAACCAATCTCTGTTAAACATTCATTCAATTTCTGGGAGAAAACAAAAACAAAAACAAACAAACAAACCTTCTGCCATTATGAGGAGGCCAACTATTCCATCAGTCAGACCAACATATAGAAGGTGCCTGTTCTGCATCGACCATCTTCATCCCACACACAGATGGATAAGGTCAGCTGATTCTACAGCACTGTGTTCCACTGTTCCCACCCTCACCTGGATCTCACAGGGAGTCCTCTTCAGGGGCAATGCTTACAGATGGGGAGGCAAAAAGGGGTGGGATTAGGATGAAAGGAATGTTCCTCATTTCCCCTTTCCCACAGGAACTGCAAGCAATTGGCCAGGAAGTTCATAGATTCCAAGGACAGAAGGTACCACCTGATGTCCAGAACACCACAGGGCATAGAATTGCTCCAACAGAATAGATAGACAGCAGATCTTTTAGAAAAAAATCAATTTTGATTTAAAAATTGCCAGGATTAGAGCATTGGTAAATTGTACCCATGGTTAACTAATCTCACTGTCAAAAATTTACATTTTGTTTTCAGTCTGAATTTGTCTAGCTTCAACTTCCAACCATTGGACTGTGTTATACCTTTCTCTGATGGACTGAAGATCTATTGACAAGTACCTCATAGAAGTACTTATAAACTGTAAAATCAAGCCACCTTAACCTCTTCTTTGTTAACCTAAAGAGACTGAGCTCTTTCAGTCTTATCACTCGGAGGTAGTGGTTCTCAAATAGGAATCTGGGGGCCATAACGAGGCTGCAAGAAGATTTCACAGGGTTTGCCAAAATAAACCAAGCTTCAGCCCCGGGCAGCAGGGCTCCAGCTTCTGCACCGACTCTCCCCCAATTTAGAATTACTTCTCTAAGCCATGTTTTAATCCTTTAATCATGCTGATGGCTATTTTATAAATTTTCTATTCCATGATTTATCAATACCCTTCTTCAACTGTGGGCCCCAGAATTGGATACAGTTTTCCAGCAGTGGTCACAAGAGTGCAAATACAGAGATAAAATAACCTCTCTTCTCTTACTTGAAACTACCCCGTGTATGCACCCTTAAGCGTTACATTACATTTTTACATTAGATTTTTTTCCTCATAGCACCACACTAGGGGTACGTTTAAACTAAGGCTTTTGTCGACAGATACTGTCGACAAAGCTTCTGTCGACAAAGAGCATCTAGACTACATCCAGTTCTATTAACAAAGCAAGCCGCTTTGTCAACATGAGAGTGTAGACGCAAAGGACAGTATAGATGCAATAACACCTTCTGTCAACAGAACTCTGTTGACAAAAGGCGTTATTCCTCATAGAATGAGGTTTACCACCGTCGACAAAACTGCCGAGTTCTGTCAACGTTATGTCGACAGAACTCAGTGGTAGTGTAGACGCAGGTATAGTTTTGTCGACAAAATTCCACTTTTGTCGACAAAACCCTGTAGTCTAGACCCTAGGAGCTCAAGTTTAGCTGATTGTCCACCAAGTCTTTTTAGTCACTATCAGCTACATTCTTTGTTCCTAGTTGTATGCATTTACATTAGCCATATAAAAAAAAAAAAATGTTTGCTTATGTCCAGTTTACAAGCAGATCAAGATCACTCTGAGACTGTGACCTGTCCTGTTCATTGTTTACCACTAATTTTGGTGTCATCTACAAACATTATTAGTGATAGTTTCTTCGTAGGGATTGATAAAAAAAAAGTTAAAAAGCAGAGGGCCTACAACTGATCTCTAGTGGAAATAAACCGGCTTGATGATGCATCCACATTTACAATTACATTTGAAACCTATCAGTTGGCTACTTTAAATACATGCAATGTATTCCATATTAACACCATATCATTCTAGTTTTTAGTCAAAATGTCATAGGGTCAAATACCTTTTACCAGGGTTACACAATAAGATGGTGGTGGTTCGCAAGGGTTAGCCCATGGAGGGCCACTGCTACTTTATTTACCTGCACCTCCACAGATGTAGATTTTTACCAGAGGCTTGCCATTCCTGGCCAATGGGAACTGCAGGGAGCAGCACAGACTAGAGACATCACTTCCCGCAGCTCCCATTGGCCAGGAACGGTGATCTGCAGCCAACAGGAGCTACAAGTACCCGTACCTGTGGAGGCGCAGGTGGATACAGTGGCAGCGGCCCACACAGGAGCTAACCCTGGCAAACCACATCTGGCTCCTGGGCTAGTTATTGCCCACCACTGTCTTAGACAAATTTAAGTATCTTATTCAACACTATTACCTTCATCAACCAAATTTCTCATCTCATCCCCTTTTTCAATAGTGAGATTATAGCCTTTTGGGCATGTAGTAAAGTGTTCTAAATTATTCCTGGTTATTTCTGATTAAATTCTTCCCCCCACTGATCTGACTCATAATTGTTTTCAATTTGTGTGAAATTGGCCCTATTAAAGCAATGGGTATATATGTATTACTGGTCTGGACTTTATTCTTCACATGCATTGTAAGTATGATCATTTATACCTAAACTCCATTAATATTTATTCTTGTTAAGGCAAGACATAATATAGTTAACACATTATTGGGTTATATTAACTTTCTTGAAGCTTCCACATCTGCCTGTGAACCTTCGCTTTAAGGGGAGTTCTAAGAGAGGTTCTAGACTGGCTTCCTATGGAATCTCTCCTCAGTTAAGGCTAGATTGTGTTTTTTTAGGCACACCCCGGCAGTGGAGGCAAAAAGCTACAGCACCCCTCTTTGGTGAGCATCAGGAGAAACCAGGGATTGCACTGTTTAATTAAATAAATTCTCCCAAGGTCTTATGGAAGAGTGGTGTCTGAGACTTCTGCTGCTCCTCTCCTTTGCTCCCCAACCTCGTCTACTCAGTGCATCCATGTGAAGACCAGGAAATATCTGGACCTTGATGAGTATTTGGCCAGAGAAACAGCGCTCCAATGCAAAGAATTACAATGAATGTATGCATTCTATCTGCTTTCCCAATGGTTTATATTTGAGAAATTAAAACCAATTTCTAGCAGAACCTCAAGGCATTTTTCCTTGACAAAGACTAGTTCTCTTCCCAATTTGCTTTTTTTAATCTCCAACTATTTTAGCACTAAAGGTAATCAGAAAGATATTGCAACATTTTGCATTTTTTATGGGAATATATTTTTATTTCCATTCTCCCCCTGCTGAAAAGTAGCTCAACCTTTTTTTTTTTCAGGTGCTAAAACTGAAGTTACCCTTTAGCAGAGAAGTCCTGGAAAATATCCTTTCAATAAGTGAAAGTTGTTATGACTGATTGGAAACAGGTTATAATGGAAATGCCTAAGCAACCTTAATTATAGCTATACCTAGTGCTCTGGCTATAGTGAAACTATGGAAAATCTCTAGTCTTCGAAAATGCAACACAAGCTCATAATGTTCACAGTGAACTTCAATTTTTAATATCTTTTCTGAAAAATCCACACAGTGAACTGCAGGGAACCTTATCTATGCCAGGAAATATGGTTGGATGGGATCTATTTACGACTCTAGATAAACAGCTGCACTTTCTAAGATTTACCACCGCCACCACCATAATTCATTAAGTAGATACCATGGTGATAAAGGTTGTATAAGAATCTAAATAAAATAGAATAGAATCAATACAACCTTAGTTTGATTTATAGATTATATATCTATTATACTGATTACTTAAGAATTCCCAGTTATCACTTGGAGGGTTGACAGGCTCTTGTTTCAAGATTAGGGCTAGAATTATTCAAAGTATAATATAGTTAGGAACCCTGATGAGCACAACTGCAACTTTCATACCATAGGGACTCTTCTATATTTGCAGTTAGTATATTGATATACTAGAAGATTTACCCACTACTGCTTGGGTCCTTATTTTAATTTTTGGTTTTCATTGAAATCATTGCTCTGAGGGGGAAGGGGAGGGGTTCAGTAGGCAGGCTATGCTGGGGAGAGAGAACTCTGTTCTGTTCTGTTCTGCTCTGACACCACAGCAGTTTAGGGCCAGGTGAGAAGTACTTTTCCATGGCTGCTGCAGCTCCAGTGGCTGGGGTAGGGATGCATATCCCGCAGATGGTACAGGTACAGGTTCGCCAGCTCCTTGCACTCTCCAGCCAGAGTGAGAAATACAGCAAACTGTGCACTTCCCCATCATCAGGGAGCAAGGGAAACAGCCAGCAATGTTCCCTTATGAATGGGGAGGGGACTTCAGCCTTCCTTGTCCTCCATAAAAGGCACTGGGGGTAGGGGTAGTGGGAGGCTTGTGGCTGGGGCAGTCTCACATTGGGGGTGTACAGTGCCACCTGCTAGCCCCTCTCACCTACCTGCTGATTCTATTTTCTGTATGGTTTTCTGAGAAACAATCGCATTCCAGGCACATCCCATTTTCCTGGCACAAATAAACCCTTATCTTGCTTTAAATTATAAGAGGAAGCTGTATACTAAATTTGCTGTTTAGAAGGAGTTCTTGAACAAATGGGTGGACAGACAGACAGACACACTATAGAATGGATGTGGACACATTGGAGATGGTCCAGTGGAGAGCAACGAAATTTATTAGGAGGCTGGAGCACATGACCTATGAGGAGAAGCTGAAGGATTTGGGTTTGTTTAGTCTGCAGAAGAGAAGACTAAGGGGGGATTTGATAGCAGCCTTTAACTTCCTGAAGGGAGGTTCCAAAGAGGATGGAGAGAGGCTGTTCTCAGTGATGGCAGATGGCAGAACAAAGAGCAATGGTCTCAAGTTACAGTGAAGGAGGTCTAGGTTGGATATTAGGAAAAACTATTTCACTATACGGGTGGTGAAGCACTGGAATGGGTTACCTTGGGAGGTGGTGGAATCCCCCATCCCTAGAGTTTGTTAAGTCTTGGCTTGACAAAGCCCTGGCTGTGTTGATTTAGTTGGGATTGGTCCTGCTTTGGGCAGGGGGCTGGACTTGATGACCTCCTGAGGTCTCTTCCAGCTCTATGATTCTATGATTCACACAAACTCTCCCAAATATATAGCAGATTTAAGACCATCACAAACACTCGAGCTGAGTAAGGTATATAGAGATACAACAGAAGTACATCTGAACTTTCATGTACCTACACCATCGGTTGCAGAATCTGAAAATAGCTAATAAGCCCAGAGGTGAGGGTACTGATATAGGAAATGAAAGATCTTGGATCAAGTCTCCGCTCTGAATGAGGCAGAAAATCCCATTCTAGTTTTTTGGAGACAGCTTCCGTCTAACAGAGCCTAAAAAGACAATTTATTATTTCATGTTCCCGTTTTACTTTTAAGTTACGTTATGACTCTAAGAAAATACTTCTGCTCAATTCCCTTTTTTTCTTATTCAATCTGATTCCTTCTCGATGTGTAAACTCAAGAGTTTCCAACTCCCTGGTGGACTTTATGGAAGGAAACAGAACTTAAGATTCTTAAGATGTTTTTCCCCCAACTATGGAATTATAATAAAAAAGGTAAAAATTTAAAATAACCCTATGCTCCTAAATATCACAGATGCTTTTTAAAATTTTAACTGTAAAAGATTTTGGACCTGAAATTTAAATAGCTAGGAAAAATGCATACAATACCTGTGAACATATCATACATACTAGTCCATAACTGTGCACAAAAATCAGACAGGGAATCAGTGTGAGAACTAAAATAATCCACATGGAACAAAAATTGAAATTTGAATGTGAATACTATTAACCACATATTTTAAATATTTGTCTTGCATAAGTGGTTCCTTTCATATGTTACATATATGGATTTTAACATATTACCACACAAGCAGTTCTATCAGAAAACAAATAGTTGATAAATGCTAGCTCAATACATACACATCATTAAAAAAATGAAACCAACCAACCAACCTATAGAAATCACCAGCTAAGATTAACTACAAATCTTGTATCAAGCTTAAAATACTATTCCTTAATATATAGTCATTAAATTTGATATTCCACTGCTTTACTACTTGTGTAATCATGTACATTTGGGCAAAGTGAATCCACCTGTGTAAATAACTGCACAATTTACAAGGTAATGAAGTACTAGATCCATAGAGTAGACTTTCCATTTGCAGCTTTCCAGAAATAGTCTCTTTTGAGGAGAGATGCAGTATGGAGAATTTCAGCCCCCAAAGATACATTTCAATCTTAACTACAACAGTTACCACTGTATCTGGTTTAAGGTACATACTTACTTACTTTATGTGGGCATAGTAATAGAGATGTAGCCGTGTTAGTCTGGTCTTGCTGAAGCAAAAGACAGGACTATGCAGCACTTGAAAGACTAACAAGATGTATGTTATGTAGCTAGACAGAGAGGATACAAATGGAGGTGTACCCCTGAAGTCCTTTATTTTGTAAAATTCCTAGTGAAGCAGATGAGAATTTTGCCAGCATAAAGACTTTGGGATTGGGCCTATGTTTTTTTAAGTATTAAAGGCTGTCCATGAACAGATGCTGCTACTAAATGCTACTACAACACCAATGAACAGAAATGTGTCATATTTGAAAAGCTGCCTCTTTTATAAGAATCTGTTTTTATACACAGAAAATCCTTACAGTTACAATGGCGTATTAGAGTACAGTGTGGTTTTATACAGGATTTTTATATTTTACACACAAAGAAGCTGAAATTAGGATACTTTCCCAACCTCCTTTAATCTAGGATGCGTTTATGACAGTGAACAAGAATCCTGCTATTAGTTTACCACTTATCTTCATCAATTTCTTAAATGACTCTGTCAATTGAGTCAAAGAGATTTTTTTCCCCTCCCACAGCTCCATCTGTTACCTGAATCCATGGCCATCTGTCATTTTCTGCAGCAGTCCAAGCATTTACAAGACCCTTCTTATTAAGTCGTGCATAGTATGGATACCATTTCTGGAGCCCAAAAAGAGCCCGATGGGTGGATGATGCAGTAATTTGTTGGTTTGATACAATTCCTCCTTCTATTCCCAAGGGGCCAGAGCATCCTGTGAATGAAAGAAATGATCAATTACTCAGATTGATGATTGAGTACATGGAGTAGTGGTTAATTTGTTCCAGGATGCTACTATTTCAAATAAGATAGCAGCAGAGATTTAAACCATCTGAGTAGTACCGTATTATCAGCAAAACTTAGCAAACAGTGCAACCCCCTCATTCAACAACTGATCAAATTAACTTCACAATTCCTTTTTGTTTGCTTTCCACAAACATTTGAAACTCTGCATTATGAATGCAAGTAGTCACAAAAATGAATTGCAAGCCTGGATGCAGAAATATTTGCTAAAAACAAATCCCAAACTATATTACAGTAAAACTGGCATTTTGCCATTTTTACTGTGAAGGTTAATCCACCTAGCCAGCACAGTGACTGTGAATATTGTAATAGAATACATAACTGGAATTTTGTGCTGCATTGGTTAGTTACATAAATAACTTGTATTAAGTCAGGTCCCTGAGTAGAGCTCTTTTGTAACTTGTTGATGCAGCATAGGATGTATATTCAATTGCTATATTTACAGTTTTATTATAGACTTTTATATGATGCTCATTACCAAGATACCCAAGCACCTCAAGAATGTTAATGGATTTATCCTCTTAAGACACGTATGAGGCACTGAGGTATTTGCACATGACAGGTTATGCAAGTCATTCAGTCAGGGAACAGACCCATACCACGTCTTACATGAATAACCAGCACAGAGAGAAATTCAGACTTCACAAATCATCTGCTGAGAATTATGTGCTGAAAAAAATTGAGACTAATTACAAGATAATGAGATTTTTTTTTCCTGTTCTAAAACAATTCACAAGGAGAAATTCAGGACATGAATTATTTGCTTAGCTCAGCAACAGATCTATACATTTGTGGCCCAAATACACCTTAAGAATTTGAAACAGGACACATGAAACCATACAGTTCATACATTTCTAGGCTCTGTTAATGCAGGTTGGCTCAACAGATCACCACCAAATTCACCTTGCAAGTATCTCAGAATCAGAACATGCTCAGTCAATTCCACATCCCTCTCATCCTAGTTCTTGCAAGTGCCGAGCTAACAGGGACAAGGGGATCTTGAAAAATCTCAAACGAGCCTACAAAGATGGGGCAGAAGGACATGAAAACCAGTTAGCCTTGTATTATCAGCCCTAGCCAATGGGAAAGCAGAGGACTCGAGCAGGAGGGGCCAGGTATATCCTAGCAAGCATGTCATCTTGCAGCCCCTCCTTGTTCTCCTCCAATATTCTGGAGACACATTTCCATTTCAATCATTAACTGAGAATGAATTACAAAGCGTTATTGCTGTAAAATCCTTACTACTCACTTCAATACACCCACAAATAATTTAAACAGACAGTAGGGAAAAATAACTTATAATTTGCTCTCTTTTTCCCCAAAGCTGAGGCAGTGAGACAGCCTTGGTAGTCAATGGTAGCATGTTCTCAGGCATTATTATGTATCACTGACAAAGAAGACAAATATAAAACAAATTGTAGCTCTAAGTTGACTCTGAGGTGAAGGTTAAAAGGATTCTAAAAATACTTTGTGGGGGTCCGTGTTCATTGTTTTCCAAATGACAAAACCTGTTCACTGCATAACTACAAATAATGCTGGATGAAATTCTGTCTGCATTGAAAACAATGGCATTGACCTCAACAGGATAGGATTTCAGCTGTTATTTCTCACTGCTGGCCAAACAATCTGGAATCTGGGTCACATAGCACCAACAATACAGATTCTGCATTTAGAATTAATAATTCTGTGGATGCTGCATGAATCAGAAGAAATTCAGTTCACTCTCCCACAGCTGTATTGGCTCCACAGTGGAAAACAGGAGGAAAAAAACAGTAAAGCCTTATTTTTGTCACTGACTTAAGGCAGACATGACAAGCATAACTCATACAAATGTGCCATTTTACACAGTAAAATCCAGCTTGAAGATTGACGGACCCATTTCATCAAAAGGGGTTTGGAACCCCTTTCTGATTTGTTATAACAAGTCCGTTTAGTGTGAAAATTGTCACACTTTCAAGCCTGAGGGAAATTTTAGAAAAAATGGGGCTTAAACACTCAACATTAACTTTTGAACTTCTTCATCAATTCATAATTCAATACAAACCCTCAAACAAATAGTTTAATGGGTTCCAGTTTCTAACAAAATTAGTCATTCATGAGAGCAAGTGAATAGTGGGGTGGGTGGAAGTATAAACATGAAGGTATTATTAAATTCTATTGCAGATTGGGAGGAATGGAGTGAATGGGGGCAGGGCCTCAGAGAAGGGTTGGCATTGCCTCAGGAAAGGGGTAGAGCAGGACACAGAGCAAGGATCTTTGAGTGTGCATGATTAGACAGTTGGCAGCTCTACCAGGTGAGCATGTGAAAGAAATGTCAGGCAGATCGCACTCATGCAGGCATGGATTGTGCCTGAGCGAGGGCCCATTTACTGTTCTGCCGGGGAGTCTGCAATTGTTGTTGATGAGAATGTTTACACAAATACAAGAATTACATTTTATTTTTTTTCCTGGTAAACAATGATTCTCAAGAAACTCACTTCTGAAAAATCCCAGCTGAAGCACACTGTACATCAAGTTATGTCAACTGTTTTGCATCATGGGAGTATGCAATAGGACAACAGCTGCACAGGCTTTGCAGTGTGAGGCGCAGTTTAGATATTTTAAAGATTGCTTTTCTTTTTCTGCAAATTAAGATCTAAATGACTCTATTTAGTACACAGCTGCTATGGCATGCTGCTGAGTGAATACTAGAAGTGAAAGAAGGAAAAAAAAACAACCCCAAAACTTTTGAAGCTTCTTTTTATTTTAAATAAAGTTCAGGTACTTTTTTTTTCCACAGCAGGTACAATCTGTACTCTCTGTCTTCCGGCACCACCCTATTATAATCCTAAATTCATTTAACAGAATTCATGACAAGATGAGAAATTGGAGCCTTAGAGGAAGGTAATTGCTTTACTAAACTGAAGCAGTGCAACTGAAACTGGTCAATGACTGTCATTAAATTGCACTTCCATGAGTTAATACTGTCATATCAGAGTCTGACAGTAAAACATGATAAAAAAAAAAGTGTGTGAAAGTTGCATAGCAGGTTGTGGCAAAATACCAACTCCTGCAATTTTTAACAGTTTAATCCCCCTCAGACAACTGGGGTACACAGAGTGCAGCATCATTCTTGCTTCTCTTACTCATTAAAAATAAATCCACACACATAAACACTATATACAAACATTACACATTTAAAAGGAATGCCAGCAAACCTCATGGCCATGAATGGAATCCAGAAAGTACAGAAATTAACGCAATATCCAACCTCAAGTATCGGAAGAGTTGAGAACCAATTTATCTTTTAGTTCTCCTAATAAACATCAGTCTGGAATAGACACAAACACTAAGGATGTGTCTACATTGCATCCTTAGCTAGAAATAAGCTACACAATTTGAGCTATGCAAATTGTGTACCTTATTTCGAGTCAATTTTGAAATAACTTATTTCGTAATTTGATGCTGCCTACACAGTGCCAAATTTCTAAACAAAGTGCTATTCCGAAACATCTCTTAATCCTCATGGAATGAGGTTTACAGGGATATCAGACTAGTGAGCGCACTATATTTTGAAATAACAGGCTTGCTTAAAAGATGCAGAATAGCTATTTCGGGATAGCAGAAGTATCCCAAAATAGCACTGGAGTGTAGATGTACCCTAAGGGGGTTTCTTTAACATATACGATGACAGATATAACAAGATCTCAGGATATCACTATAACAAGGTGAACTCACCTTTCTGCCAAGTCACACAGTCTGTAAAAACAGAGCAAACTCCTTCCAGGGTATAAGTCCAACAGGGGCTTCTCTCAGTGCCCTCTATTGTCTTTTAGTTTATTCTCACTTTGGAATAGAGCAGCGTCCCAGGGCTCCTACCCTGGAGCCAATGTCTTTGCCCTATTAGGGCCTTTCTGGCCAAAACTCTCCAGCTGGCCATTACAGTTCAGTTCTCCTTTTGAGGTGCCTCAAAGTCCAGGCTTCTTCCCCCACCAGTGGCTAATGGGAAGCTAGAGGGGACCCTGGTCCATCCGTTATTCTGCATCCCAGCCAAAGGACCCTGTAGTTAGCAGCTGTCTGTTGTGTCCATTCATTTAAGTCCCACTGCTGCTCCAACGTTCTGGGACACTTCCCTCCAGCCCTGAACTGTCTTCACCCTTACCTCTGAGCTTTGTCCAAATAGAATCCCAACACCAACTCATAGCTCCTTCTCATTCTCTTCAGCCACTGGCAGCACCGCCTGGGACAGGGCTCTTCCAGCCAGCTGCACCATTTTTGCTCCCACTGCTCCAGCAAGGAACTCAACGTGCTCTGGCCCAGCAGGTCTCTTTAAACTAACTTGCTGGACCCTGATTGGCTGCTTCCCAAACAGCCATTCTAGGCAGATCAGAGGACCTCTCTACTGCACTTTACTGGCCAGGAGAGGGCCTAGTCCACTCTGTCACAATCACAAACATGAATCAGCAAGGAATTAACCACCTTTCCAGATTTTTTACCTCTCGAATACATAACTTATGGATCAAGTGTCCTCTTCCTGTACAGTTTGGTCACCACTGCCCAAATAATCCAGCCCACAAAATAAATTCCATCACCATCCATCAGCTAAGGCAAACCAAACAAGTAATGACCCATTTGTGCCAGAAATTGCTGCTTGATATTTTTGGATGGACATTAATATAGAAATATGCTACTTATTTATAATGTTAGTAAGTGAAAGGGGAAAATCTTTTTAGAAAGGATTGAAAAGGTAGTAGTAATAAACTTATTATTATTATTATTATTATTATTAAGCAAAAAGATCGAGAGGTAAGTCTTAATTCCTTAGACAAACATGTTTACTTGAATGGGTTTAATGTTGACTTCTATAATTTATTTCCAACTAGAAATTAAGCAAATGGTTTAAATGTTGCATGAAAATGCGTAGATTATGTCCTTGCAAATAAAAGAATAAGTTTTCTTGTTACTTACAATGAAGTGTGGCTGATTGTGCAGCATGAATAATACATAGCTTTCTTTTATTCAATTGATATATCTCTAGAAAATGTAATCAAAACAAACAGATTTAAAATGGAAGGTACGCAAAAAATAAATTTACTTTTGACGTTTGCAGTCTTCTTTTCCTCCAGGCAGCTCATTTTGCGAAGTGAGATTACTCTGGCTGTTCTTAGCACAGCATGGTAATTATGCTGACCACGAAGTCTGACAATGGAATTACAGATGACCTCCAATACTGCACTAATTAATGCTGATTCATGTATAAACTTTCCTCTGTGCAATTTAGACTGAAGGCTTTCCCCCACTCCTACAATTTTACAGTGGATACCATTTTTCAGACAATACTAATATTTTAAAGGATCTGATTAGATGGTTAGGAGCAATCATTTCAGTAGTTTATTACAATTTCCATCCATAGTCAATATATACATGGATGTGGGAATTTCTAAATCCACAGACACAAAAATCTAAAATCCTCTCTCTTGTGCGATGACAGAGTAAACAAATTAACAGGGCGTTCTGTAGTGGTTTGGGTTGAGAGAATCCTCCCCTCCTTAGTTTGCAGTGTACTAGTGAAATTGCTTCATCCTTATAGTAACTTCTGCAGAAATTGAACTCCCATGGGCATGACAGGCTTGTATATTTGTTGATCCTTTGTCCCTCATCCCCAGCCCTCCTTTACTACCAAAGACTACTGTACAAGGAACCAACACAAAGCACACAGGGCCAGATTATTTTTTAAGTATTTAGGCATCAAACATGGCTAAATAAAAGCCTGGTCCATAGTTTTCTGTAGTTTGTCCCCACTACTCATTAGAACAGTAGTTCTCAAACTTTTTGGCACACAGCCCACCCCGCTCAATGCAGACCTTTCCACAGATCATCAGCCCACCACCCATGATGACAAAATAGGTTTAGAAGGGGATTGGGCTGTGGAGTCTGGCTGAGAGGTCAAGTGTAGGAGCAGGATGGAGGTGCAAGGTCTTGGCAGAAGCGGGGGTGCATGAGGGCGATGGGGGTGAGGGATCTGAGCATGAGAGGAATGAGGGTACTTACCTGGCTCCATGCTTCTTGCCACTCCCAGCACTGCCTCCCACTACTCCCTTTGGCTGTGATTCCATCCAATGGGAGCAGCAGGGAAACCCTCCAAGCAAGCAGTTTCCTGTGCGGCTACTCCCTCAGCTGTGAAGAGGAGTAGCATTAGTTCACAGTGCTGCTTCCTTCCCCCACAAGCCAGATCTGGCCTGAGAGGTTCACTCCCCCCTCACAGTGGAAGACTGGCACTGGTGCTCCAACCTCATGGTGGAGAGAGTGTAGGAATGGAGTACCAGCATGGATTCCACACTGGGGGGAGGAGGGAGGCGAGCTCTGAGCCCACCTACAAGACGGTCATGGACCATTAGTGATCTATGGACCACACTTTGGACTTGTCTACGCTACACGAAAGATTGACACTGCCACAGTCGATCTTCCGGGGTTTGAATTAGTGGGTCACCTGTCAGTGCTGGTAGTCCTGCTCTTCATGAGGAGTAAGGGAAGTCGACTGCAGAGTGTGCTCCCATTGACCTCCCACTGTGTGGATGATGCAAAAACATGATTTAAGATACCTTGACTCTAGCTATGTAATTAACAGAGCTGGAGTTGCATATCTTAAGTTGACTTTCCTCTTTAGTGTGGACCAGCCCATAGAGAACCACTGCTTAAAAAACATAGTTAGGTAACTCCTCTTGCATATAGAACTGGAAAGATAAGACGTCATTACACTGAAAGGTCACCTGCATTAGCGTAGTAAATTTATGAGAGCTTCAATGAGAAATAATGGGACTATCACATCAATATAATTAACAATTCCTACAGGACACCCTAACAATGAGAATCTTCAGTTGACTGAGCTGGATTACTGCAACAGAGAGAGGTAGACACTGGGCTTTTTAAGTGCTGAATCTCATTTTGCAGCACAGGTACATTCTTTGTGCAGTGTACTTTAGTATTTTAGAAGAATAGCAAAACATATCTCCTAGAAAAATTATAACAATATTGCCAGTTACAAGGCACATTCACTGAGACTGTTTAAAAACTACCAGCTGCAGTAATATGAATTCTGCATTGTAATAAAATACAGGTTCTTTGGAAAGGACAAAAAAAATGGAAGCACTTTACAGTATAGTGCTGATGTAAAATGCTAAATATGAGCTATAACCACTCTAGAGAACCTGAATTGCATTCAAATGGCTGTTATTTAAATGCTGGTATCAACAAGATAGTTTTCAAAGCCTCTAAGATGTTTCCATTTTCTACCATAAAATATATAACTTCTTGGTAACTGGAAACTCAGATATCAGAATTTGTGCTCTGATCCCACAAGATGTTCCATGTAGGCACATCTAGGTCTATATTTGTGGAAATATCTGCAGAATCAGGGATACAAGCACTATGATACAAATGTAGGATTAAACTGGGGGGGACTGAGTGACCTATGTGAGATTTGAAATTCAAAATAAATAAATATTTCCACAACCACCATTCTCATATGCATTACAATATGGTCTTTCATTAAATCATTACATATTAACAATAATAATATTGCATAACACCTGGGGCTCTATCTTCATCTAACTTTGTGCAGATGTCCAATTCCATAAATGAAGGTACCTCGGCTACCAACCCTTCAGCCACACTTTTCAGACAATGAATGCTTCTACCACCACCGACAAAATATTATAATTCCTTCCTTTATATTTAATAGTTTAGACTGCTAAATTCATCAGATGATACTTGAAACAGACTGAATCCCTACGTTCACAGCTTTTAGAAGGCCGTGATAAATTTCATACAAAGTATTGCTTGTGAGGTATCATTTGAAAACTCATAATTTGCTGATCAATATGTGTAACAAATTATATGTAAAGTTATAAAATTCTACTGTATGACATTGTTGAGACATGCTCCAAGTTTAGAAAAGCAGACACAAGTCAATTCAGAAAAAAAAAAAGCAAACTGATGCTTAAGTTATGTGTCAACAAAATCAATTGAGCTATCACTTGGTTAAGCAGCCCATTTCGTAAGGAAGAAGGGTGTGAGTGAAAAATTTACATCCCATGCAAACTTGCTATCACCTGACACAGAGCTGTAGATAATTCTCAAAGAGAAGGAAAAGATATAAAAATGAAGAACAGAGACCCCAAAATTACCTCTCTTCCCTCATCTCTACTCATATCACGGACAAAGTCTGAATGACAAAGAAAGCCTCTTTGAAGTAGGGGAATGGTCCTGGTTGAAAGATTCTAACCAGATTGCTGAACTTGTATGGTTAGAGAAACTTTATTTGCATTGAATTCATCAACTTGCTTAATTTTGCATTTTACCGTTTATTTCTCTGTAACCAACTCCGATTCCATGCCTCATTATTTGTGATCATGTAAAATCTATCTTTCTGTAGTTAATAAACCTGTTTTATTTGATCTAAACCGGTGTGTGTTGAAACTGAAGTGTCTGGCAAATTTCATTTGCAATAACAGGGCTTCTGCACATCATTTTCTATTAATGAAATGACAGATTTTTTATGAACATGTATTTTGCAAAAGGAAAGAGCTGGGCAGTACAAGACTCACATTTCTGGGGACAAATAGGAGTTTGGTGGTGTTTCTCTGTGATACAATTCATATCATTCAGCTGGGAGTGATTTGGCACAATATAGAGGCTGTGTGAGAACAGATCTGGAGGTCATAGTGAAGCAGTGTAACAGGCATCCCAATTGGAGCACTGAGGGAACACAGCTGTTCAACCATCCAGATTGTGCCTGAGAGAATGTCACAATAATACAGACTATAGTGGAAGCCTCTGCACTTTTCCCTGTAACAATCTGGAAGCTAAATAATACATCCCACTGGCAATAGTGCATTGATTATGCAGTGCAAGATTGTAGTAATGGAATACTGGCTTTATTATAGTGCAGATGATCAAAAGAGTATTCATGATTTTGTAAGACTCTAAACATAGAATTTTTTGATACTATAGATTGAGCCTTTCTAAACTGGGACTCTGGTCCAGCAACATGTATGGTCTAGCAAGACAACAGATGTTCCAGGACCAAAGAGTCCCAATGGAGGGCTAGCAGCTGAGGGCAGGGCAGTGCGCTGCCTGGCAAGATTGGGAACCTGGCAGCGAGTCTGAGAGTCCAGCATGCCCCAGCTGTGCTGCCTCATGAGGCCAGGTAGTCCAGGGGACCAGCAAGGCAGTAGAGCCCTAAGGCCGGCAACTAGTGTGAGATACAGGAGAAACAGTTTTCTAGGTTAGGACACACAAGGTGTGAGTTCTATAGAAACTTTGCTTCTCATGTGTCTCTTACTATATCATAGGTTATTCACAGTTTAGGTTTGTTTTAGTAACTTCTGTTTGGACACATTGCCATTGTATTACACAGCTGAAAAAAAAACACTTGTTAGATTTTGATCATTGTGTAAAAAAGCAACAACAGAAGTGTTTGCAAAAGGACTATCACATGCATACTAAAATACTCGTCTGATTCAAGTTAAAACATATCAATCCTCAAAATGTTATTTGCCATGGAAACACCAACTTACCCCTAGTTCTGTCCATGATACATTTGAAGTGCAAACTGTAAATACTTTGATCACTTTTGTTTTGCTGGAAAATGGGGTGCAAACAAATCAACATAGATCCTTAGCTGGTAAAAACTGTCATCTCTCCATGAGTTTGGAGCAAGACTGATTAACATCCACTGCGCATTTGGCCTACAGTACTTAACCTTAGCCAGTAACATAAGGACTAGCACAATATGAAAAATACCTAGTTAATAACACTGATCTACAGCCAAAATGCTTCTGAAATAAATGTAGTCAAACTTTACTAATTCTGGGTCACTGAGAACGAAAATGATGCTTAAAATTGTTGATTGGCTCTAGTTTTCAAGATATACTATTGGGTCAGTATACACGACCCTTGACTTGGGAATGGCGGAGGATAAGTGAGTTATAAAGGGAAAGGATCTCAATTTAAACCAGAAATGACTAAAATACATCTTTGACTGGATCTATGAATAAATCTATGACTGGGTTTGGACAGTACTTGCTTTTTAGGCAAAACAATGAATGATGCAATCTGAAGCTGGTATTGCATCATACATGATATGAATTGCATCATGTTATTCCTAGAAGTCATGGATGATGCAATCATAATGAAGCTTACATCACTCTACTGAACAAATTGCCCTATATCAGCTCTAGAAATCATACAGTGTCGTGCTCAGGATGGGTTCTACACAGGGAACATACATCAGCATAGCTATATCTCAAAGAAATGTGAAAATCCATACCCTAAAGATGCAGCTACATTGACCTATCTCCTGGTGTAGACAGGACTAGGCTGACTGAAGAATTCTTGCATCAACCTAGGATGGTGGATTAACTACAGCAGTATCAGAAACGCTAGTGTCACCATACTCCTATTAATGCAGTGAGGATGCAGCTTCAGGCTAAAGCTCAAGTTAGCACAACTCCTCAACTGCTAATTCAATCACTCTCTACCTCTAATCAACTCAGTCTGCTTAGCTGAAGTGTTTCTGTTTCACAGCATGGCTGTTCTCCCTTGAGCTAGGATAGCTCAAGTGGGAGAACTCGAGCTAACAGAGTGTAGAAATACTCTAAGTCTAAGGTTTGTAGTTCATACTATTTGGAAATCAGATTATCTGAAACAAAAGAAAGCAAGTTTCCCCCCAAATTTGCTTTACAGTATAAAGAAAACTTTCCAAATCTATCAATGTTTTTACTAATTTTAATTTCTCTATTAAATACACTGTTAGCCACCACATTGCCTGTTAATAAATTAGAAAATAAGATGGGTTTGTTGCATGTGTCCAAACAAAATAGTACATGTGGAAGACAATATCTCTAACAACTTTCATCAGTACCAACTAATGAGGATACATATGTTTTCAGACAAGCAAAGTTTTAAAATATTCTTGGGTCAAGCTTCAGATCTCCAGCTGTTGACTGGAAAATAAAGCAAGTAACAATGCTCCATACAACTGAGGATAGCAATTCATCCCATTACTGTCTGAAAAGCTACCTATTTGTTGATATGTTCAACCAGATTAAATGTCTTTTGTGCTGATGTAGCATATTAGCAAATAGCAGTACATTATTTTGTTGTTGTACTAGTCAACGCTCTTCATGTAAGTAATGTCTATCCAAAAGAAATTGGATGCTGCCATCTGCTTCTGAATAATGCCATTACTGCTAAAAGACTATCAATGTTTCCATTATAAAAAGGTTTATAACACAGTTGTAAAATGCATTGTTGGCTATTATTTGGCTTATAAGGTTTTAACAGAGGAGAAAGTGTAAGAGTGAGATTAGGCCATTCTTATATTTTTTAAAATGTTCATACAATTTGAATGGGAGGTTCTTAGGAGTTTGCAAGGCCCTTGATGCCTAGAGATGACTGTTTTCCTTTGTGTTATTTTGCTTTAAATCATTTAATGTTTATAAAAATTGTGAGGGAGCTAATGCACCTAGATTCTGACTTATATCTATGAAGCAAGTACAAGGTGGGCATAATTGGAATGTTCCCCATTGACCCACTAATGTATCATAATTCTGCTGTGGAAGAATGCATTTCTAGGATTAACTAAAAGTTTTCTCTCTATAGATCATACTGTCTAGAGCAGGGGTGGGCAAATACTATTCCACAGGCTGGATCCAGTTCCCCAGGATTAGCTCCTAGTGGATTGCAACTCCTGTTGGCTGTGGATCACCATTCCCAGCCAATGGGAGCTGTGGGAAGTGGTGTCCCATTCTGTGCCACTTCCCACAGCTTCCATTGGCTGGGAACAGCGATCTATGGCCAATAGGAACTGCAATCACCTATATCTATGGAGGCACAGGTAAATATAGGAGCAGTGGCCTGCCAGGAGCTAACCCTGGCAAAGCACTGCCATTTTATTGTCCACCCTTGGTTTGGAGAAACCATGTGGTAATCTGGAGTGACTGTAAATAATCATGGAAGAACTGACATTTCTTGTATAAGAAAACAACAACATTTACCCTTGTCCCCTTATTAAAAAGAAAAACAAGGGAGTGAAATAAAATTAAGTGCCAAAACTTGCTGAAGAGTGCTAAGTAACTAATAAGGGAATTTAACCTCAACTGAAAGGAATAGCTGAAGACTATGTAGACCAAATGAGGATATCTTAGTTTGGTTAGATACATGAAAATTTCAGATATGATTCTCTTCCCACTGAAATCAATGGCAAAACTCTGACTACCTTCAGTGAATGTAGGGTTTAACACAGAATATGTAGCAGAGAAGACCCAACATATAGGCAGTGGGTGTGATAAAATATTTGAGGTCTAGGTTAGGCAAACTTCATTACAAGCAATAAACACCTCTAAAGGGGAAAAAAAAGTCAAACTATAAGCGTTCAAGTCTCAGATTTTCTCATACTGTTAAAAGACACTGCTAATTAATTGCAAAGCCAGACAACATGATTAGATATGCCCAGTAAAGAGGCTGTGTAAGTCTAAAAAAGAAACAAAGGCCTGTAGGATATAACTTAGGTTTTCAGACAACACGATCCAATCATGGAAAGGATGAGATAAGAGAGACCCGAATAAAACTGGGAATGCTAGATACCATCATAGGTATTCTTTAAGAGTATGCCTGACAATGACTATCTGGGGATCAGTGAGAGAAAGAGCATCATAATAACAGGTCTGAGAGATGAGCTGAAATGGGACAGTTTTGATTTTTGTTTTGCATACCTAACCTGACATACATATTTCAGAATTTGCTTGCCAACTACTTAGATGTTAAGGTACTAGTCTATGACTTGGGGATACCGTACTCCAGTAGCACTTCTTATGTGACCTTGGACAAGTCACTTAGTCTCTCTGAACGTCCATTCCCCATCGGTAAAATAGGGTAATAGTACTTCTCTACCTTACAGATATGATGAGGATAAATACATTAAAGACTGTGAGGCACTCAGGTACTATAGTGATAAGGGCCATGTACATTCTAGCTATCTAGATGATGTTCAAATTTCAGTTAAAACACCTCCATCGTAGGATTTTGTTTAACTAGTAAGTCAACACTCCTGCACAATTTTGAGATGAATTAATTTTATTTTAAATCTTATCTAATGGAAAAGATTGCTGTGAAAAAGAATGGGAAACCCCTTCCCGCCAAACCATATAGAACAGAATTCTGCCTTACATATACCATGGGATCTACAATTTTCGATAATGAACCCTCACTCTCATAGACCTTAGAAAGCATGCTAGTCCTCGCTTACACTCAGACCCCCACATGAAACAAATACACACTACACAACAGAAACACTAACCCAGGAACAAATCCTTGCCAGGAACACTGTTGCCAACTCTGTTCATATATAAACTTTCATGACACCATCTTAGGACCTACCCACATCAGCCATACCATCAGGGGCTTGTTCACCTACACACATCAGCTAATGGGATATATGCCATCATGAGCCAGCAATGCCTCTCTGTCATGTATATTGGGCAAACCAAACTGCTCTACACAAAAAGACTAAATGGACAAAATGAGACATCAATTACAAAAATTCAAAAACCAGTAGAAGAGCACTTCAAGTTCCCTGGACGCTCAGTAACAGACCTGAAAGCTGCCATAGTGGAGTGTGACAGGGCATCATGACTCCGCCACCGGGTCGGCGCTGTAGCGGAGTGGTGCGGCCAGTCAACCCCACCCCTGCGCCACTGTGGCACATGCTTGAGATGCGTGCCAGGCATTTTAAACACCAGCTGCGTGGCGAGTCGGGAAGGGGGAGAAGAAGTTGGGCCGCCAGCCGGGAGGAAGCCGGCTTACCCGGCAGAGGACAGGAGTGTCCCGCCCTCAGGAATTGCTGCCGAGCGGGTTGTGGTTGGCACGGGAGGTGCCAGGTCTGGAAGGGGGCCCGAAGTGCGAGCTCCGATCCTTGGAGCTACCCCGGCCATTCAGACACCAGAAGAGCCTACAGACGCCCCCAGGCATGACCGGCTGAAGGGAGGATGGCCAACAGAAGGGGAGAAGAGCGTGGTGTCCTCATGCGAGTAGGAAGGGGCCCAGGATGGGCACAAGCGCCTGAGTAGTTGGCGGGTTTCTGGGAGTGCCCGTCAGCCAGATAGAGGCGACTGCCACTACCTTAAGGGCCCTGGGCAAGGATCCGGAGGAGCGGGAGGGTCCGGGTCCCCCTACCCCTCCCCCAGACTGGCAGTGCGACCGAGTCTGCAGAGAAGGGCAGGATTGCTAACTGATTGACTATTTACTGTGAGCACAGGGTGCATACAGCCAAACTGAGGACCCTGAGGGTGGCCAAGGGGCACGGACCAGGGCTCAGAGGAAACAGGGGTCCACACGGGGTGTCTGAAGTAGTTTTGAAAGAGGGAAGTTTGGCCAGGGATGGGGTACGCGGTAAGGGGCATTGGCCCTACTGTCCCATTGCCCTCCCCACCCCACGGCTAGAGTAAAATGGGACTAGCGGAATCCCTTGTTGGGGTGAGTCCTGGGTCGCCTCCCAACATGAAGCAAAAAACTTCAAAAACAGACTGCAGTGTAAAGATTCATATCTGAAATTCATAAGCAACCTTGACACCGTCAGAATGAGTCTGAATAAAGATTCTCTCGCACACCATAAAAAATAATTTTCCTCTTTTTGATATTCTCACCTTCTTATCAACTGTTGAGAATGCGCCTAATCCACCCTGATGGAACTGGCCTCATTAGCACTGGCCCTCCGCATTGTAATATAACACCCCCATCTTTTTATGTTTGTATGTATATATGTATCTCTACCACACTAAAATTTCCACTTTATGCATTTGATGAAGTAAGCTCCATCCCACAAAAACTTATACCTAAATAAATGTGTTAGTCTTTAAAGCGACTTCTCTTTTTTTTTTTTTTTTTTTTTTTGAGGTAATATCTGTTATTGGACCTATTTTTGCTGCTGAGTGGTCAGTAAAAATATTATCTCACTACCTTGTCTCTTTCATACCCTGAGAATGACACAGCTACAACTACATTAACTGAGTCTCTCATCATCAAGCACTGCCCATCATAGATAATTCCTTGGCTCTTAGGGCCTTGAAGTAGAGCAACAGTTTTGACTCAAACATATTCCACAGAATTTTTTTACCCATTTTGTTTTCATAGTTCCTCTCAAATCATCTTTAACTAGATTTTTAAACCTTCAGTTTATTTAACTAGCAAGTTTATGGAGAGATCCCTTTTTAACAGCATTTTTCCCCACTTTGTCTGCCAGCTTATTGCCCATTACCACTACCCGTGTTGTGATCCAAGCTATTACTATGATTACACTCAACTTTGTCAATTCTGTTTATTAACAGCAATAGTCCATTAAGTATCTTGTTTTTGCTATCCAAAGTGCCATTTTTGAATGTCAGTAGTCCAGACTAGGAATCAAGCAGGGTAGCCATGGTGGCTGGGTGTACATCTATGTCCCACTTTAATGTCAGCCTTCAAATCTGGCATTAAGCTGCTGCTGGGCTTAAATGCTGATCTGCTCACTCTTCCATCCAATCTCATGGTACAGTCAATCAGGCAGCCAACTACAGGCCAACTATGCCCGGAGACTAAGTCTGCTGCTGGGCCTGATTCCTGACAACCAGATTTCCTAGATGCTATGGTAATACAAATACTGCATAATAATATTATCTTTGACTATTAACTATTCCATTACCAAAATACTTTTTCCAGTTCTGGTATCCACAGTTCAAAAAAGATATTAATAAAATATGGTGGGTTCAGAAAAGAATCACCAGAATGACTAAAGTCTCAGAGAGGTAACCGTGTTTGTCTGTATCTGCAAAAATAATGAGGAGTCTTGTGGCATCTTAGAGACTGACAGATTTATTAGGGCATAAGCTTTCATGGGTAAAATCCACTTCATCGGATGAGTTGGACTGGAAATTATAAAAGCGGGGGTGTATATAAGAACAGCAAAATAAACTTATCAAGTATAGGACCAGTGTTTAATGAGACTAATCAAGTCAGGCTGGATGTGTCTCATTCACAGCATTTGATATGGACATGTTAATGAATTAAGATCCTTATTCAATCCTAAATTGATTGTATTGAATTTGCAAATGAACTTCAGTTCAGCTGACTCCCTTTTGTAATAGGGTTTTAAAGTTCTTTTGTAGAAGGATGGCTACTTTTAAATCCATTATTGAACGTGCAGGGTGATTAAATTGTTCCCCTACACCTTTCATGATGTCTGATTTGTGTCCATTTATCCTTAGGTACAGAGACTGCCTGGTTTGATCAGTATACATGGCAGAGGGGAATTGCCGGCACTTGATAGCATATATCACATAGTAGATGTGCAGGTAGATGAGCACCTGAAGGTGAATAAGTTAAAAAAAAAATCTGAGTAGGTTAAAAAAGATCCAGTGACAGAAAGAACATTTACTGACTGTAAATTGTTGAAGTCCAGGATTTCTTTCCAATTAGAACTGCCCAAAATAATCATGTGAATAAATTATTCAATAAATTTAGCATTCCTTCCTCATTGTGTATCATTCACAAACTGTGAATGGTGTGGAGTTCATGGATACAATTAAACTTAATAAACCCAATAGAAGTAATTACTATCCTTCATGTTAATAATCCATATATAAATTACTCTCTAAACAAGCATAGCCAATACATAATGAGTAAGTATATTACTTCAATTAGTCACCAGATCAATAAGAAAATGTTTTTTAAAAAAGCTTTTATTTCAGGAGGGCTCTCCTTTAATTAAAGTTTGTGAGCTCCTTATTGAGTACTTTCTTGGAAGTTTAGTTATCAACTGATTTTATATACATGTTCATGGATAAGCCTTTTGGTTTCATTGGCAGATCAGGAATAGTGGTATATATTATTTGGACTCATTTCACTCAGTCATCAGAAAGTCATGATGGCTGAAGGACCTTACCTACAGGACCTAAAAATGAATACCTCTGTAATCCATCACCAAACGTAAGCTAATCGTGTCTATTAACATTGGCTTTTCCCCAAAAACAGAGACTAAACCCTACTAACCTCACTCATAGAAAATGCCCAATAATATTTTGAAAAAAACCATACACATTATTTTAACTTAGAACAATGTCTAATGGACTAAGATAAAAATGTATAATAATCTGTGACGTATGAAGCCAATATACTTGCAAGTAAACTACAATGGCAGAGATGCTTTTATGATTTTTCCACGTCAATAATGCATGAATCAAAACAATTATATTTACATGTAGGCCTTGACATGTTAGACTGGGGAAGGTAACAAGCGCCAGATGGTTTGTTTACCTGAGCATCCAGAGGTATGGTCGCCTGCAGCTCCTATTGGCCAGGAATGGTGATCCATAGCAAATGGGAGCTGCAAGCAGCCATACCTACAGATGCACAGGTAGACAAAATATCTGGCAGCCCACCAGGAGCTAACCCGGGCAAATCACATCCAGCCTGCTGGTTGCTTATTAGCTACCCTATGTTAGACTGATGACATACAGCCCATTGAGTTGATAGACCATCTATTAAGAAATTCCCAAGTAACCTTAAACACAAAGAGAACCACATCATTAATTATACCAAAGATATACATCTGTGGTCTCAAGAAACTTGACTCAATAGACATCATTGCTTCATAGCACCAATGACCCTGTATGGTACTAAACTACATATAAGTAATTCCAAAGCAAACTTTAACACAATAGCATAAAAAAAGAATTAATCATTACGGCATTAGGAATCATGATTTCTCTCACTAAGCATTAACCAGCAGGGTCAAAAAATAGGATTTCAAAATTACATCACTATCAAGATAAATGAGTGTTTGACATTGAGATACTGTTGATTGTGAATGGTTTAATTGTTCTGCTTTGGAATGTAAAATAGAATTCTCAGCCTGTTCAAGACTAAGAGACCCTGCCCCACATCCTGTGTGTTGCTAGATCCACTCCAGAACCTGGCAACTCCACCACACCATCCAGGACTGGCTCATCTAAGCCTCCCACTGACCCTGGGCAGCACTGAGAAGATCCTCATGGTGGATGTCACTATCCTGTTCAAGAACTGGGTCTTGGCCTTTTGCGAGGCCCTAGCAAGGAAACTCAAGAAGTACACCCTGCTGGTTGATATCCTGAGGGCAAGGTTTCCTGTAAGCTGCGCACCTGCACAATTTGCATAGCTCAAATTGTGCAGTTTATTTCAAGCTACGGGTGCAGTGTAGACGTACCCTTGTCGACTGAGTTTTAAAAATGCCACCCATCTTCATCCAGGACAAGGTGAGTTACGCGTATTGCTTTCAATGTGTTACGTTTTCTTGTTTCCCCTTAACCCACAGATACACTTTGCCATTATTGTTAACTAGCACATGCCTTACCTTTCTTTGAAACATTCACTTCAATAAAACTTTTGTATCTGTATGACTAAAACTAATCCACTTTTCCCAAGGACATTTTATAACGTGACCCATTCTGCTTGCAGTGAAGTCAATGGGAGTTTTGACATTGACTTCAATGGTACAGGAGAAGGCTTTGTAAGGTTTATATCATGCATTCTGAGAAGGGGAATGGAGTTCTATTTTGGAGTAACTTCCAATGACACTTATCATGAAAGAAACAATTTCCAGTGTCAATAGATTAGCATGAAAATAAACTCAAGGTTTTCTCAGATTTGTTAAACTGTAGCCAAAATAGTTCAATTTTTCTTTTATTTATATAGGTTTCATAAAATGCCACTCCAAAAATTTTCAGATGTCAAAGATGACAATGTTTACAAATAAGCATGGGGGCAATTTTTTTATTATTTCATTACTCAGAGTCTAGTCAGAATGTGTCTCAGAACCCTTGGTGTATTTTTACATGGAAAATAACTTGAGGGACGTGCTATTTTAGTTGGATTTAATTAATTTGTTTTTAAAGACTATTTGGATGGAAAGGAAATCAAGTTCCAATATCACTTTAGTTCTCACTCAAATCTCAAAAATATCAAGGTAAAAAAAAAGGAAAGACGCCTTGTGGGTTGTTTAATCTGTACTATATTTAGGTATTTTTCTACAACCTGGTGATGATCATAGAAGTAGGTGGAATTTCTAAAACATCCAAAATTGTGTCTGAAGCAAAGGATGCTATGGCTGGGGATACGGTCTGATCCATGGATCAAAGGAGATATTCTTAATGGCTTAGGCTGCATCTTCAAAATATGCATAGGCAGAAGAGAATAACTACAAAACACGGGCACACAAATATTAAGGTACCAGAGATACTCATTTTTTGAGGGGTACAGGATCTTTTGAAACGGGGCATTTCTGTTGAAAATGCCCTGTCTAAACTGCTGGTTTTTTTCAAAAAGCCCCGTTTCGAAAAAAAGCGGTGGCCGCCACTATGCAAATGAAGCGTGGGATATTTAAATCCCGGCTTCATTTGCACTTTCAATACGTCTAATTTACATCCCTCTGCTGACAGAGGGGTGTAGTTTAGACGTAGCCAGGGATTGCTGCCAGATGACAGGATACCCTGCTTAGCATCCAAGATGACTGCTAGAAACTTCTAAGATTGAACAGAAGAAAGAATCAATCCCAGAATGGGAGGCAGTATATGAAAGAAGCTTATCAGAATTACTGAGGGTAAGGTATTCAATGTAACACATTTCTTAGGGCATGTCTAGACTACACTCCTCTTTCAAAAGAGGAATGTAAATGAAGAAAATCCAAAGTGCAAATGAAACATGGATTTAAATATCCCACGCTTCATTTGTATATTTGCGTCCGAGTGCTTTTTCAAAAAAGGGTTTTTCAAAAGTGAAAACGCAGTCTAGATGGGGTTCTTTAAAAAAAAAACCCTTTTTCAGGAGTATGGGTTCTTTTGAAAAAGGGTTTTTTTTTTAAAGAACCCCATCTAGACTGCACTTTCACTTTCGAAAAACCCTTTTTCGAAAAAGCGTTCGGATGCAAATATGCAAATGAAGCATGGGATATTTAAATCCACGCTTCATTTGCACTTTTGATTTGTTTCATTTACATTCCTCTTTTGAAAAAGGCAAGTAGTTTAGACGTGACCTTAGTGTATTAAATTTAGCTGGCATGTTTTGTTTTATTTTGCTTAGGAACTTACTTTGTGTTGTGTGATATTACTTACAACCACTTAAAACCTACTTTTTATACTTAATAAAATCACTTTTGTTTATTAATAAGTCCACTGTAAGTAATTGTTCAGGGTAAGTAACTGTTATGGGGGGGGGGGCGGGGTGAGCAAGCGCAGGTGTTCATATCTCTCTTTACATAAGAAAGAGGGCAGACAATATGAGCTTGCTTTCTATAAAACTTTATACCAAGTAAGATGGATTTATCTGGGGTTCAGGTCCCATTAGGGTTGTGGCAAGTCCCTTTAATTGAGTCTCCCCAAAGCACGAGCTGATCCCTGCATCTGTATTACTCTGCTGTGGGCTGTGACCCCATCTCTGTGCCAGTGTTGAAGGAGCTGGAGAGACTGATTCAGCAGGACAGAGGATTGAGGGGCTCCCAAGAGGGCAATAAGATAGGCTCAGTGGTGTAACTATCACTTAATGTGCTGAAACAACTACCCAATCCATCACACATGGGACAAGATTGGAACTTTGCCACAACTGGTGCCAGAGTGGGATTGGTGAGAGACAGTCTCTGTTGCCCCTTCAGGCTTAGTAAGAGTAACTCATCCTCTGTCCCAAACGGGGTCTGTTTTCCATTTCCGGGGGTGTTTCTGTATTGAGCTGGGGCCTGGAAGGAACCCAGACATACCTTCTACTTTGAGTTCTGTCTGGGGAGCCTAAGAGCAGCAACTATTGACAGTGTTTCCCTTCACCACCAGGGCTACTACAATTCCCCATGGTCTCCTCTCTCAAACCCTCCTTTCACCCTTACATTAGGGCTTGCTGTAGCATGCTGATGTTTGTACTTCCCAATCCCATGATATCTCTTCCTCCTCTCTAACTCCCCTGGGTTCCCATGACTCAGGAGGGGAGTTCTTTAATAGAATTAGCAGGTCCTTAATTGATTTCTCAATTAACCTAAAGATCTCAACTGACTCCTTCCAAATTAGTTGACATCAGGTGCTTTAATTAGTCTAATGGTCTTAACTAGCTCTTTGTAGGCTAAGTGGTGTCAGGTGCCTCAATTAATCTGGACTAGCCTTTGTTTTGATTTCCCAGAGAACAGGAACCAGCTTGTCCTGTGGCCAGTATATGTCTTTTACTACCCTTCTATATGGCAGGCCAGCTTGCATTCCACCTTGGTCTCACAGCCCTCCAAGGACATTAGCTGGAGGATCATATATGGTGCTGTGAGCATGGGCATGTACTTGGTATGGTTCATCCCTGTCCCTGATGCTTTACCCTTCTGTGGTGTGAGGGATACCTGAGTGCATGTCTATCTTGAGTGCATGAGGTTACACCACCTGTTTTGGCTCCTACAGATCCTTTTGTTGAGGCTCTGGCTGCATTTCTCCCCTTACCTATTGATTTATGTATACCCATCCATGGCCCCACAAAATCACAGAACCTCCTCATCAACTTCCTCCTGGCTATGGTCAAAGTGGCCATTTATAAAACCAGAGAGCAGAGGTTGCCTGAGGGATGGGCCTGCAACAGTGAGGCCTTTTCCCATTCCTCTATCCATTCACATATCTGGGCAGAGTTCCTCTGGGCAGTGTTTGCTGACTCCCTCAATGCTTTTGGAAAGCAATGGACACGATCGAGGGCTCTCTGCTTGGGGTCCTCTTCCAGTTCCTTTGTTTGGGGCCTTTGACTTTCAAACTGGTCCACATTTTTTTTTATGTATCCCCTGTATTTAGTTGGTTTCCTGGATTCTTTGGACCCTCCCTGTAGGCTGGGTAGGGGCCTTTAGACATGGACCAGTTTCCAATAGGGCTGCTCTTCTGTATCATTCACGTATCCAGTGGAGTTCTTCTGGGAGGCATCTGCTGACTCCCTCAATGCCTTTGAGGAGCAGTGGGCACTGACCAGAGCTCTCTGGTGTCCCCTTCAGGTTCCCTTGTTTTGACCTTTTCACCATCACACCTGCCCCTATTTTCCTTTTATTTGTCCCCAGTAATCTTTTGAGTTCCTGGGCTTAGTGGTTCCTCCCTACAGGCTGGGGGAGGGTCCTCTAGCAGTGGGCAGGCTCATACTCACCCACTTCCCTGGAACTCTATGGGACTATTCTTCTGAACCCAACTGATCTGAGTCTATCATAGTTACAGTACATAGACAGAGGGTGGTATGTAAGGTCTAATGTCATTAAGGGTATAGAAAAGTGAATTAGCAAATTAATTTCAGTAAGCAGACTGGGATCTACCATAATTCAGGGTAGGGGGGGAATTGCTACCCCAATATAGCTTTCCTACAACAGTTCAAAGGCTAATTAAAGGAGATCCACAAAGCATGGGATTAATGGGTATGGAGGATCAGGCCAGGAGTTGGGTTGGAGAATATAGCTAAAGAGAATTTTCTCTCCTGATAAACTTCAATCTGCAATGAAATATGATAATCAAGTTATAAATGCTTAAAAATGGAATTTGCTCTATAATAGAAGTATTGACACAACTTTTAAGCTACTCCTGTGAGGGTGTGCCTCAGTAATAATATTAAATGAGTGGCTCTCATGTAGCAAGGAGCTAATTAAATGTGTAAAATGTGCTATCAGGTCCTGGGGGGGCCTGTCTGAATAATTTACAATTAATTTCTATCAGGAGTCTGAGTAAAATTCTCTCCTTTACTGTCTAATCTCTTTAAGGTACTGAGGAATGAATTTTCAAAGGTGAGATTTCTGTAGCATTCAAAAGCAGCCTGGTAAAAACATAGTCAGAGGTGTCTGACTCAGAACTTTGTTTCAATATCAGATTCTGAGAGTTTAGTATTGTTTTGCCATTAAGTCCTGTTTAAACACTGAGCATCTCTTCACAAACACAAGAAGCATGGCAAACAAGCAACTTGAATAAAAACTGACACTAAATAATGGATGTTATGATTGACTAAGTTTGGTAGGACAACTCTTCTAAATGGAATGATAGATTACATCCATGTATATTGACAACATATATAAAAATATATGAAAATGAAAGGGTGTTAGTATATGTAAAAATATTTATAATGATGAGGGTAGGGGGTTTGATCCTTAGTCACTACATTTTTTGAGGAGTACAGGATCTTTCGAAAAAGCATTTTAGTTTCGAAAGATTCCCGTCTAAACTGCTGGGGTTTTTTTTTTTTTTTTCGAAAAAGCCCCATTTAAAAAAAAAGCGGCAACTGCCATTATGCAAATGAAGTGCAGGAAATTCAAATCCCAGCTTCATTTGCAATATCGATGTGCCTAATTTACATCCCTTTCTTGAAAAAGGGATGTAGTCTAGACACATCCTAAGTGAAACAGCACACTAGTGATTTTTTTTAAAGTGAGAACATAACAAACAGACTGCAGAAAGGAAAAAAAAAACCCTTGTCATAAGCACTTGCTTCACAACTGAAGGAGAAAAAGGGCACATACGTGGGTCCAACTTCCAAGACGTTGAAAGCTGTAAATACAGAACTCATTGGAGGTTTTAACTATTCAGATGTGTGTTAGGGTAACAAAGCAGCCAAACATGAATTGAAAGAGGTTTCCGATTGTCTATAAGATCCAGAAAGCAAGAGGTTCCAACCTAAGAAACTGGAGCTCCTCCTTACTTATGGAGAATTTGAGAAAAACAGGAAAGCTTTAATGAAGCTAATGACCATTCATTTCTAGGATTCAGCACAAAAGCATGAAATTGGTTCAAGGAATGAGGCAGTGTGAGGGTACTAAGTGTTAACAAACCAAATGTTGCATAATTAAGAAACCTAGTGAATAAGATACAATCAAAATAGTAAGGATGGAGCATTTGCAGGCAAATTCTTTAAATCCTGTCTGTGTGGAGCTGGCTCTCTCCATGATGTTTCTCAGCATTTTCATTTGAATTTCATCTCCCCATACAATAACACACAACTGCTTTCTTGAAGAGGGTGCTGGCACAGAGATGATGTCAATAACAACTGAAGCAACATTAAATATTGCAGGATTTCCATAGAATATCAATGGAGTCTTTAGAGAATATGCTGTAGAGAGTGGTTGCTTCATACCAACTCCAGGGAGATAACATAGATAGGTTCACACAGAGGGTTCCTGGGAGGAGGGGGAAGAAGACTTGGGAATAAGCATACTGCAGAGCCATCATACATTTTTGTGAAGCTTTCAGAGCCTTTACACTCCATATTATGCTGCTCCTCTTCCCCCATCCCAATGCCTCCCAGCAATGAGGACCATCTGGACTTCAAAATCAGGTAAGTCTGGATGGAAAAGATAAAGGCAGCTAATGAGACAGAAAAGCAGAAGGAGTTTCAAACTATCCAAATGTTTACAACTAAAATACTTTAAAATGGAAGAAAAAATACTTAAGAAGAAGTAGGTCCAGAAGAAGTAGGGCTGGAACCAGGACCCATTGCATCCTAGCCTGATTCCTTTTCAGAAATACATTAGAACAAAAACTATGTCCATAATAAATCTTACCTCCTCCACAGAAAACACCAGACAAAACTCTCCATCAGCCACAGTGGATCCGCCAAAGCAGCACAAGCATAGTCTGTTCTTCCCAACCCATGGAACTTTTCAGCTCTAGGGTGCAAACCCTGTGAAGTTCCTCTGCTAATCCTTCATACTACAGTAGCAGCAGAATAAGCCTAAGAGTAGGAATTTTTCAGTAATTCAACTCCAGCCCAGCCTGCCCCTCCCACTACAATCATGTCAGTTGCCATGAAAAGCTCATGAGATTTGTGAATTGGGCTCCCCATGGATACTAAGCAGTTTGCAGTAACTGGAGCAGACATTAACAAATCTGAGAGGTATTTAACATGAACAATAGAAAGACATGATTTAGGAAGCTATAATTAAGAGTGTTAAGATGAAATTAGGAAAAAGAAAATTTAGGAATAACTTCCCAGCATCAAGCTATATCAGCCTGTGGAACAATCATAGACTTATAGGACTGAAAGGGATCTCGAGAGGTCATTAAGTGCAGTCCCCTACACTCACGGCAGGACAAAACATTATCTAGACCAGCGGTTCCCAACCTTTTCCAGATGGGGACCCATTTTGACAATTCAGGAAGACTTGGTGACCCAAGGCAATTCAAAAATGAGGGGGGGGGGGCAGAGCCACCTGGGGAGACACTTAGTGACCCTTTTGAAATGTAATGGCGACCCATATTTGGGTCACGACCCACAGGTTGGGAAACCCTGATCTAGACCATTCCTGACAGATACTTGTCTGACCTGCTCTTGAAAATCTCCAATGACAAAGAATCCACAGCCTTCCTAAGCAATTTATTCCAGTGTGTAACCACCCTGACAGTTTTTACTGATGGCTAACCTAACCTCCCTTGCTGCAATTAAAGCCCATTGTTTCTGGATTTACCTCCAGAAATGAAGGAGAACAATTTCTCCCTCCTCCTTGTAATAACTTTTTTAGGTAATTGAAAATGGTTATCATGTTCCCTCTTAGGGTACGTCTAGACTACATGCCTCTGGCGACAGAGGCATGTAGATTAGGCTACCCGGCATAGGAAAATGAAGCCATTTAAACTTAAATGGTTGCCGTGCTGAGCCGATCAGCTGTTTGCCGGCTCAGCGCGGTAATCTGGACGCTCCGTGGTCAACATCAAAGGCATTTGTCGACCTCCCAGGTAAACCTCATCCCAGAAGGCTGGGAGGTCGACAAATGCCTTTGATGTCGACCGCGGAGCATCCAGACTACCGTGCTGAGCCGACAAACAGCTGATTGGCTCAGCGCAGCAGCCATTTAAATTTAAATGAAGCGGTGATTATTTAAATCGCCGCTTCATTTTCCTATGCCAGGTAGCCTAATCTACATGCCTCTGTCGCCAGAGGCATGTAGTCTAGATGTACCCTTAGTCTTCTCTTTTCCAGATTAAACAAACTCAATTCATTCAATCCTCCCTCTTAGATCTTTAAAATAATTTTTGTTACTCTTCTCTGGACTTCCTACAATTTTGTTCACATCTTACCTGAAATGTGGCTCCCAGAACTGGATGGAGTACTTCAGTTGAGGGCTAATCAGTGCAGAGTAGGGTAAAAGTGTGTTTAGTTTATGACATGCCTGCTAATACATCCCAGGATGTTTGCATTTTTTGCAACAGTAGTACACTGATTCATATTTAGCTTGTGTTCCACTTTGATCTCCCCAGATCTCTTTCTCCAGTACTCTTTCCTAGACAGTCATTTCCCATTTTGTATGCATGTAATGGATTGCTCCTTCCTAAATGCATTTGTCCTTACTGAATTTCACTCTATTTACTTCAGACCATTTCTCCAGTTTGTCTAGATCATTTTGAATTTTAATCCTGCCATCCAAAACACTTGCAACCCCTCCCAGCTTGGTATCATGTGCAAACAAGTATCATTTTTACTCTCTATGCCATTACATAAATCATCAATGAAGATACTGAAGAGAACCAGACCCAGAACTGAACCCATGTGAGACTGGCTTATTATACTCTTGCAGCATGACTGTGAACCATTGATAATTGCTCTCTGGAAATGTTTCCTAGCTTGTGTTGCACCCTTTCTATAGAAGCTCTATCTAGGTTGCATTTCCCTAGTTGGTTAATGAGCCAACAAGACAGTATCAAAAGGTTTACTGAAGTCAAGATATACCATATCTATTGCTTCCCCCCCATCCACAATGCTCATTAACCTGTCAAAGAAAGCTATCAGGTTGGTTTGACACAATTTGTTCTTTACAAATCCATGCTATTGCTTATCACCTTGTTATCTTTCAGAGGTTGCAAATTGATTGTGTAATTATTTGCTCCATTATCTTTCTAGATACAAAAGTTAAGCTGACTGATCTGTAATTCTCTGGGTTGTCCTTATTTCCCTTTTGATATATTGGAACTGTATTGGCCTTTTTTAGTCATCTGGAATCTCCCTTGTCTTCAATGACATTTCAAAGATAATTGCTAATGGCTTAACTATCACCTCAGGGTACATTGAGGGCACATCTAAACTACACTCCTCTTTTGACAGAGGAATGTAAATTAGGCAAATTGAAAGTTCAAAAGAAGCACGGATTTAAATATCCCACGCTTCATTTGCATATTCGCATCTGTGCCCTTTTTCGAAAAAGATTTTTTTGAAAGTGAAAGGGCAGTCTAGACACAGTTCTTTCAAAAAAACCCCTTTTTCGAAAGAACCCATACTCCTGAAAAAAAATGAGGAGTATGGCTTCTTTCGAAAAAGGGTTGGTTTTTTTTTTTTCCGAAAGAACCACATCTAGATTGCACTTTCACTTTCGAAAAAGTCTTTTTCAAAAAAGTACTTGGACGTGAATATGCAAATGAAGCATGGGATATTTAAATTCACGCTTCATTTGCACTTTTGATTTGCCTAATTTACATTCCTCTTTCAAAAGACGAATGTAGTCTAGACATAGCCCTAGACTGCAAGCTTCTTTAGAGAGAGAATATCCACACCTCAAAACCAGATCGAAAAAGCGATCTGCTTTTTTGAAAGAGAGCATCCAGACTGCATAGACACTCTCTCTAAAGAAAGCCCTGATTGCTAGTCACAGAATGGCCACCAGGGCACCTGTGCTTTTTTCGATTGCTTCTTCTTTCGAAAAATGTCCCTGTTCTGCATCCACACATGCCTTTTTTTGAAGTCGCTCTTTCAAAAAAGATGTTCTTCCTCGTAATTTGAGGTTTACCGATGTCAAAAAAATCCCTGAGTTCTTTTGATTTAATTTCAAAAGAACACAATTGCAGTGTGGACGCTGGAGAAGTTTTTTCGAAAAAACAATGTAGTTTAGACATACCCTCAGTCAGTTTCTGAAGTATTCAAGGATGCATTTCATCAATGCCTGATGACTTGAAGACTTCTAAATGGTCTAAGTAATTTTTAACTTGATCTTTTCCTGTTTGAACCTCTGATACTGACTCATTTTCACAGCTATTTGCTACTAGATGCCCAATCACATCAAACTTCTTGGTGAAAACTGAAAAAGTAGTCATCAAGCACTCCTGCCATTTCCATATTTTTTTTTATTATTCCCCTCCACCATCATTGAGTAACAGCCTTACTATGTTCTTGGTCTTCCTTTTTTGTTCTAATGTATTTCTAGAATGTTTCTTGTTACCCTTTATGTCTCTAGATAGTTCGATATCATTTTGTGCTTTGGCCTTTCCAGTTTTGTCCTTACATAGTTGTGTTATGTGTTTATATTCATCCTTTATAGATTGATCTAGTTTCAACTTTTATAGGACTTCTTTTGGATTTTTAGATTATTGATGATGTCCTGGTTAAGCCAGGATGGCGTTTTGACATACTTCCTATCTTTCCTACGTAGTAGGATAGTTTGCTTTTGGACCCACAATAACGTCTCTTTGAAAAAGTGCCAACTCTCTTGAATGGCTTTCCCCATTAGACTTATTTCCCCAGGGAAATGGTGGAAGCTCCATTATCTGAAACAAATAGACACAACACTTCAAAATGCACTGTAGACCACAGCCCAATGTTGACGGTCCAACATGGCTGACACAGTATTTTTTTCTTTCTCTGTCTTATACATTTCTGATATTCTATGATCTGAATAAGAAATCCTTGAGCTGCCTGGGTAACTTTTTGTCAGAAATCATGTATTTACATAATTAGCACAACAGCATATAATTACATAATTACTGTAAATATGCATAATGATGTAATTAGAATATGTAATTACTACCTGTAATAACATAATTAGATATAATGACACAGTAAAAATCCTGATAATAGAACTGGGTGTTTGCAACCTTAACTACAGTGATGCTATTTGGAGTTGCTATAGTGCACAAAAATGTTGGTACATTACTAAGAGTCAATATTTTAATATGAACTGAACTAAAGGTAGTTTGTGTTTATAGCTCACAGATGAATGCTAAAAGTTAGTAAAACTGTGCTTAAGTGTTTAGGGAAAATGTGATGAGCTCCAAAAACAAGGATAATTCAATGATCTGTAGCCTGCACAGACATATAACCACCTGTCCATCAATTTATGTTACTATAACGTAACCTGTAGCATTATGAGCAGTTAGAGATAGTAGTCTAATCAAATATTCTAAAAGTTTATTTTTCTTTTAAATTATTCATAGTATAAATGTTGATTTTAGCAACTGTATTGCTTTCCAATTTCTTTTTGCATTCTCTCTCAGTATATTTTCCTCATGGGGATTTGCCTCCTACATATGTAATTGGCAGCACTTCTCTCTCCCTACCTCCAGGATAATAAGGAACAGAAATCTTGAAGTACAGGGCTGTGAGCCTTTCACCCCTACACACATTTGTAAGCATTTTTCTCATACTGGAAATAATTAGTTTTTATTACATCTCTTGGCCGTAATCAGTTCCAGAACATTCTTTAGAAATCACTTTTTAAGTAATAATGAACGATGAGGGGCTTGTGTTTTTTGAAGTATATATCATAGTGATTCAAGAGGCTTGCAAAGACTTTGTGCTCTGTGAATTGATATTCAGTATAACAATTTTTTATAATTTAGCAAAGTTATCTTTTTCAGTTCCCCAAAACATTTCCTTGCTAGGAACAAGACTATGAAATCCTGTCACACTGCTGAGCACTTACCTATTTGATCAGTCCCACTGAAAACAGCAGGACCACTGAATGAGAGAACACAAGTGAGAGTCTCTTGAGGCACTCTGGAGGCATTCTTCTGTTGTTAATGTGAAATTTGTCTTTGACTTATACATATTGTGATCTTAAGAACTACCAAAGTCAAATCAAAGGGGATGGCTCTAAAAAACCAATAATCCCATCAAAAATCCATCTCTATTATGTAATTATGACGTCCCATTTTTAGAAGCAAAGGCTATTGCCCTTATATGCATTAAAATCCCTGAAATATTTATTTCATGGATCTTTATTCTTGTATCTGGAAAGAAATCAGAATAACCTTCCTCCACAAGATACATATGATCCCCTGATGAATTCCCAAAGAATATATCAGTTACTCCATTTATCAAGTGTAAGTACCCTGTAAAATGATCTAGCTACAATTTTTATATAACTCTTAATGATACAAGAAAAATCAAAACATTCCACTCTATCGATCTAATAAGTGGTGCTTGAAGTGGGATTCCATTAACATGAGCTACCTCTTACACACATACAGTGCAGTCCCTTCTACTTTCCTTGACAATCTCCCTGGAACATCATCAAATATTAAGTCTGGAAAAAAATAATGTATATAATGTATTCTATCCGCTACTCAGAATTAACTATGCTATATTTTTAGCTGGCTAGCTGTATCATTTTGCAATTGAAAAGGATATGGCCCAAATGTGGCAGGCTCTCCTATCATGACTGTGATCACTACACGTGATCAATATATTTATACTACATGCAGCTGACGAAGTGGTCTTTGCCCATGAAAGCTTATGCTCCAATACATCTGTTAGTCTATAAGGTGCTACAGGACCACTTGTCGCTTTTGCAGATCCAGACTAACACGGCTACCCCTCTGATACTTGACACTATGCAAGGCACTGCATTTAGCCGCTTGGAGTGGAAATCCATCAACCTCATGAAGAAACCTGAACAAGTACAGACAGATATCATCTTTCTCTCCAAATGCAAACAGATGGACATCATACCCAATGGACTGAAGGTAAAAAATCCATTGCTATCTACATACTGCATAGACCACAGTGAGAGATTATGCCATATACTATCAAAGAAACTGAGGAACCACCTGATTAGCATCCTGTACAGCAAACAGGAAAACATCAAAAAAGAGCTCTCCAATCTGAAGAGTTTCATAAAAAGCCAACCTTCCACACAAACGGACTTTAATAAAATAAGACAGGAAGTCTACATTACACACTTCACTTCTCTACAGAGGAAAAAGGACCGTAAGCTGGCTAAAATCCTACCTGCCACATGGAGCCACAACAGTGGTACCCCTAACTCACCCAGCAATATTGTCAATCTATCCAACTACACACTCAGCCTGGCAGAAAAGTCTGTCCTATCTCAAGGACTCTCTTTTTGCCCCACCACCCCCACTAACATGATACAGTTCTGTGGTGACCTGGAAGCCTACTTTCGCCATCTCCGACTCAAAGAATACTTTAAACACAACACTGAACAGCGCACTGACACACACAGATACCATCCCACCAACAGCACAAGAAGAAGAACTCCACATGGACTCCTCCTGAGGGTCGGAATGACAGTCTGGACCTATACATAGAATGCTTCCACCAACGTGCACAGGCAGAAATTGTGGAAAAACAGCATCTCTTGCCTCATAACCTCAGTCGTGGAGAACGCAATGCCATCCACAGCCTCAGAAACAACTCTGACATTATAATCAAAGAGGCTGATAAAGGAGGTGCTGTTGTCATCGTGAACAGGTCTGATTACCAAAAGGAGGCTGCCAGACAACTCTCCAATACCAAATTCTACAGGCCACTTCCCTCAGATCCCACTGAGGAATACACTAAGAAACTGCACCATCTGCTCAGGACACTCCCTACACAAGCACAGGAACAAATCAACATACCCTTAGAGCCCCGACTAGGGTTATTCTATCTACTACCCAAGATCCACAAACCTGGAAATCCTGGACACCCCATCATCTCGGGCATTGGCACTCTCACTGAAGGACTATCTGGATATGTGGACTCTCTACTCAGACCCTACACCACCAACACTCCCAGCAATCTCCATGACACCACTGATTTCCTGAGAAAACTACAATGCATTGGTGATCTTCCAGAAAACACCATCCTAGCCACCATGGACATAGAGGCTCTCTACACAAACATCCCACATATAGATGGAATACAAGCTGTCAGGAATAGTATCCCTGATGATGCCTCAGCACAAGTGGTGGTTGAGCTCTGTGACTTTATTCTACATGCAATTATTTCAGATTTGGTGACAATATATACCTCCAGACCAGTGGCACCACTATGGGCACCTACGTGGCCCCACAATATGCCAACATTTTTATGGCTGACCTAGAACAACGCTTCCTCAACTCTCGTCTACTCACGCCCCTTCTCTACCTATGCTATATTGATGACATCTTCAACATCTGGACCCATGGGAAAGAAACTCTGGAAGAATTCCACCACGATTTCACCAGCTTCCACCCCACCATCAACCTCAGCCTGGACCAGTCTACACGGGAGGTCCACTTCCTGGACACCATGGTGCAACTAATTGATGGTCACATAAACACCACCCTATACCGAAAACCTATCAACCGCTATGCCTACCTTCATGCCTCCAGCTTCCATCCTGGACACAGCACACGATCCATTGTCTACAGCCAAGCACTGAGGTACAACCACATTTGCTCCAACCCTTCAGACAGAGACCAACACCTGCAAGATCTTCACCAAGCATTCTTGAAACTACGATACCCACACGAGGAAGTAAGGAAACAGATTAACAGAGCCAGACATGTACCCAGAAGCCTCCTGCTGCGGGACAAGCCCAAGAAAGAAACCAATAGAACACCACTGGCCATCACCTACAGTCCTCAACTAAAACCTCTCCAACGCATCATCAGTGATCTACAACCCATCCTGGACAATGATCCCTCACTTTCACAGGCCTTGGGAGGCAGGCCAGTCCTCACCCACAGACAACCCGCCAACCTGAAGCATATTCTCACCAGCAACTATACACCGCACCATAGAAACTCTAACTCAGGAACCAATCCATGCAACAAACCTCGGTGCCAACTCTTCCCTCATATCTACACCAGCGACACCATCAGAGGACCTAACCAGATCAGCCACACCACTCCTGGTTCATTCACCTGCACATCTACCAATATAATATACGCCATCATGTGCCAGCAATGCCCCTCTGCTATATACATCAGTCAAACTGGACAGTCCCTACGTAAAAGAATAAATGGACACAAATCAGATATTAGGAATGGCAATATACAAAAACCTGTAGGAGAACACTTCAGTCTCCCTGGACACACAATAGCAGATCTAAAGGTAGCCATCCTGCAGCAAAAAAACTTCAAGACCAGACTCCAAAGAGAAACTGCTGAGCTACAGTTCATCTGCAAGTTTGACACCATCAGCTCAGGATTAAACAAAGACTGTGAATGGCTAGCTAACTACAAAAGCAGCTTCTCCTCTCTTGCTCCTCTCACCTCCAGAACAGCTGCTAGAAGTGGGCCTCAACCTCCCTGATTGAATTAACCTCGTTATCTCTAGCCTGATTCTGGCCTGCATATTTATACCTGCCTCTGCATATTTCCACTACATGCATCTGACAAAGTGGGTCTTTGCCCACGAAAGCTTATGCTCCAATACATCTGTTAGTCTACAAGGGTATGTCTACACTAGCTCGTTAATTCGAGCTAGGTAGGCAAATCAGGCAACTGGAGTTGCAAATGAAGCCCAGGATTTAAATATCCCGGGCTTTATTTGCATGTTCCCATCTGGCTGCGATTTTTAAATCCCCCTTAGTCCGAACTAACTGCCCACGGCTACACGTCGCAGTTTAAAGTTAATCCGAACTAAGTCCTTAGTTCGGATTAACTGTTACTCCTCGTGGAATGAGGCGTGTAGCCGCGGGCAGTTAGTTCGGACTAAGGGGGATTTAAAAATGGCGGCCGGACGGGAACATGCAAATAAAGCCCGGGATATTTAAATCCCGGGCTTCATTTGCAACTCCGGTTGCCTGATTAGCCTACCTATCTCGAATTAATGCGCTAGTGTAGACATACCCTAAGGTGCTACAGGACTTCTTGTCACCTAAGTAGCTGTAGACCTTCCTGTGTCTATCTGTTTCTATTTCAGTCTTTCCCACCCCCAAATCCCTACACTAGGATGCACTTCATAGTTGAGAATATGGGGTAGTTAAGCAACCAGGAAAACAGGAAGCAAGAGTTATTAAATCTGTTATGGCTGCCGAGTCAACGTTAGTAACTGCACTAGTACAGTCTGCAAACTTTGCAAGCATCACCTTAGTCTCCCAAAACATGCCAAATGAATTTTCAACCCATCAACTCTTTCAAGTATCATATACCCCTTATGGGATATTTTTATCAGTTCTTTCAAATAAACTATGCCCTTTTGCCTACTGTTGAATAACAGCTGTAAACAGGTTGTATCAGCAAAATTGGAGGTTAAATTGAGTCCCCCTTTAAAAAAAGCTGCTTTTTCAGTTTATATTTAAAAGGTCCACCGCTTAAATTTCTGAAAACCCATGTACTGCAGAATGCACCCAAGGTGTGCCAACTTTGTATCCTGCCTACCTTACGTTAATTTTGGATTTATCCATACCTTCATGATATAATGGAATCCTGAGTACTATTTCATGGTTATTTCTGTAATGGATTGAGTAAACATGTAGATTTGTAAAACAATTGCAATACTTACGGTATTGGCAGTTTCTTCCCATAAATTCCCCTGGGCATTCACAGGAATAGTTGGCAACAAGATCTGTACAAATGCCACCATTTTTACAAGGTTCAACTTCACATTCGTTTACATCTGTGGGAAATACATTGTGTCAAGATTAGCAAAAAAAACTTTAAGAAGTAATAAGCATTTGTTTTATGCACTGTAAATTAGAGAGTCATTCTCTAAGGATCCATATGGTTGATATCAGAAACATATTTTTGGACAGTAAACATATGTTCAGCAAAGTATGCAAATTGTACAAAACAGAACAATTTTAACAATCAAATCCAATCAAACTCATATAGATTTGGCTAGTTTCATAAGCACATGCTTGCAGTCTTCAAATGTCCTATTAAATGACAACAGAATTAAGGTTTGCCATAAAGTCCAAAAAAGGATAATGATTAGCTGTTGAACACAGGGGACCACACAGTGACTCAGAAGTTTCTCCCTTTCTTGTGGGGAAGAATATAACTGGCAAAGATTTCTTCTCCTCTGTGTTGGAAAAGAGTAGTAGACTGAAAGCTTCAACCATTCTCTGCCTCTACTCACCAATTCTATGCCCAGCTGCCTAAAGGTTATTCCCCAACTGCCCTGCAAACCTACCCTGAAACAGGTAGACCATGTAGGGGAGTAAAGCAGAAACTGTGCCCCCTTCTCTGTATGGGTACATACTGCAGGTCAAAATTTTGCTCTAAATAAATAATCCAATTAGTCTGATAGAGTAACTAATTAATTCTACTTTTAGAAATGTAGCTGTGTTTCTTTCTGCAACAGCTGCCAGTTAAGAATGTCTCTTAGTTCATCTTAATTCATTAATAAAACCTCTAACTAATAATCTAATTGTTTCTGTGTCTAAATAATTCCCTTTTTGTGCATGACTTAGCTGGTAAATAAGAACTAACAGCTTGATTTAGGAGCTTATAATTTTTATTAAATTCAAAAGCTAGTAGTTAACTAATTGTATTTGGGAGCTTTCAGAGTTTGCTATAGCAAGGAAGAGGTATCTTTTGACTCTTGTTGAACTTGTTGCACTTGACAGGGAGTGCAGAAAGGAAGATGTTCTTACTATTTTTCATCATCTCTATATTGTGACCCATATTACAACAGAAAAAGTTTCAGGATTCCCTGTCCCTTCTAGGCATGTGGGAGAGAGGGTGGGGTCATATCCACCAAACTGAAAACCTATTTTCTAACTTATATTACAGAACTGCAGAAAATGATTGCATTAGTTCACAAAAAAAAGTTCAAAGTAGAAAATGTGACACCTCTTAATAAACAAATGTGTTTTGGGCCTTAAAGATAATTTTTCTATAACCAGCAGCATACTCAAACGTGACTAATGACACACTTCAAATTTATATAAACAACTACAGAATGTGGATGTGTTAATCAGGTATTTGTATTTACGTAGTGAGAGTTAGCGAATGGATACACCTTACTGAGAAATTTTGACCCCATATCTTTGTTGGGAATGGCTCACAGCTTTGCAACTTACACATCCAAGTATGAAATTTGATATATCATTGTATATAACTCAAATTAAATATTGCATATGAAGGGCCATCTGTGCTCCTTGTGTGTTGTTCAGTATGACAGTGTTCAGTGGCATGAATCTCATGCTATGTCTCAAATGTAGTATCATATATTTTCCCCCAATCACCTTGAACACACACATGAGGAATCTTATCACATGAGAAGTGTATTGTTTCATTCTTGCATACAGTATTTCACTTTCATTTGATTAGACATTTTACGGAATTATGGTAAATTCTCTTTGTTCCAACAGTTGTATAATGATGTAATATTTAAAGTTTGGGACCCCCACCAGCTGCAGTCAGGATCAAGGCCTTATTTTCTGAGACACTGTATAAAACATATATGAAGACAAAGCTTGTCTTGCACTATAATATCATTTCAACCACCAGCATAGCTTTCTGTATATGTGACTTGGGGATTGCTGTAGTTAATGATGAAGCTAATTAACTTGCACACATATGCATGGTGTGGTCTTTCTTAATATAAAAATTCAGAAGATGAGATTGTTAACAATGAAGCTAAAATAGCTACATGTTTAAGTGACCTATAGAGGTTATTAAATTGTCACTGTTTCTCTGTTTGGAATATTAAATCTGTAGTATAGTCTACAGGAATTATTTTTTGTATATTTTTCATATCAATGAATTCAAACAACTCTATTTGTCAGGCATAAACTGAGTAGTTGCTAAAAGATGCTTCACATTTAATTAACAACTATGCCCTAAGGTATGCACAATATGGGTACTAATCAGGTTACATAAAATCATAGAATCATAGAACATCAGAACTTGAAGGGACCTCTAGAGGTCATCAAGTCCAGTCCCTAGCCCTCGCGGCACAACCAAGCACCATCTAGATAATCCCTCACAGATGTCTCTCTAATCTGCTCTTAAATATCTCCAGTGATGGAGATTGTGGAATCTCCCTAGGAAATTTATTACAGTGCTTAACCACCCTGATAGTTAGGGAGTTTTTCCTAATGTCCAACCTAAACCTCCTTTGCTCCAATTTAAGCCCATTGCTTGTTGTCCTATCATAGGAGGTTAAGGAGAATAATTTTTCTCCCTCCTCCTTGTAACACCCCTTTAGATATTTGAAAGCTGCTACCATATTCCCTCTAAGTCTTTTCTTTTCCAAACTAAACAAATCCAATTCTTTCAGTCTTCCCTCATAGGTCATGTTTTCTAGACCTTTATTCATTTTTGGTGCTCTTCTTTGGACCTTCTCCAATTTCTCCACATCTTTCTTGCAATGTGGTGGCCAGAACTGTGCAACCTTAACCTTGTGATCATACTCTGACTTTTGAATATTTAAATATGCAACCTGACAAGTTTTTAAAGGAACCTTCTATGCTCATTTGAAATGTACAGATAAAAATAAATGTGTTTAATGTAGAATTATAGACCTGACTGGAAGGCCCTAATCATGTTCTGAAGCCTCTCGCAACTTAGGAAGCATACAGGAGAGAGCACATCTGAAGACCAGTGCAACTTGTATATTACAAGGTATTCAGTGAATGAGGTTAAACCCTTCCCCTCCCCCCTCCCCCGCCAACTTTTACTCTTATAAACTGCACAATTAAATTGGGGGAGCTCCAATATACACATTTATTATTTTTCACTCCACTACTCCATTATCTTATATGCTTCATTGTTTCCTTAGCCATCACTTTTTAGTTACTTTAGTAAATAACCTCTTTAAATATCTACTATACATAAGCAGAGTGCTCTTTCAATGAGTCATAATTTGGTCAAATCAAAACCAGTTTTACCAGAAATCTTAAAGACACTTCCTTTCAATAAAGACTATTTTCCCTGCCAAGTTTCAATTTTCTACCCATGTGGTTTTCATCCATGAGAAGTTCAGAGAAAACATTTGGTGGAATTGTATTTATAATGGAGAAAGGACTTGTAGGCAGCTTTATTACTGACTGATCTAATATGAGCGCGGTACATTTACATTCCGCATATGTGCAGAATGGCACACACCCAGGAGATTTTCCTAGTCTTGGATCTTGCCATATTTAGAGCTGAACTAGATAAAAAATGTCTCAAAACACAAGAGGATAAAGAGTTCCCTATTGATTACACATCAGAGTAAGTTCTCACAAATTAGTTCAGTAAGTGCATTAAATAAATTTCATTCATGACATGTGTCACAGATACACAAATATTCAGCATAAATATACCTATAAATGATACACATTGCTGCAACCTTACACTTTTAAAATAAAACCACTCATTTTGACCATTTGAACACAAGTGCTTTAAACATGATTTACTGTTCCAACATTCTATCAGTAGCATGAAAGTATATGAACATGGACTGTGGCTGTCCACTCTAAACACATATCATAGGTTATTTCATGTTTTGAGGCAATGCACATAAATTGAGAACTTTAGAAACCATCTTTGGAAACTGGTCAGTTTCCAATTTTCTGTTGCCTCTTTTGTTATATAGATACATTTCAGGGCAATACAAGCAACTTCCTGTTGAAGCGGAAATCAGACATACAAGGTCATTGCAGAGACACTAAATGAATTCTTTGCTTCAGTCTTCATGGCTGAGGATGTTAGGGAGATTCCCAAACTAGAGCCATTATTTTTAGGTGACAAATATGAGGAATTGTCCCAGACTGAGGTGTCATTAGAGAAGGTTTTGGAACAAATTGATAAACTTAACAGTAACAAGTCACTGGGACCAGATGGCATTCACCCAAGAACTCTGAAAGAACTCAAATATGAAATTGTGGAACTATTAACTGTGATTTGTAACCTGTGCTTCAAATCAGCTTCTGTGCCTAATGACTGGAAGATAGCTGATGTGATGGCAATATTTAAAAAGGGCTCTAGAGGTGATCCTGGCAATCATAGACTGGTAATTCTAACATCAGTACTGGGCAAATTAGTTGAAACTATAGTCAAGAATAAAATTGTCAGAAACATAGATGAACATAATTTGTTGGGGAAAAGTCAAAATGGTTTCTGTAAAGGGAAATCATGTCTTACTAATATACTAGAGTTCATTGAGGGGGTCTACAAACATGTGGACAAAAGGGATCCAGTAGATATAGTGCACTTAGATTTCCAGAAAGCATTTGACAAGGTCCCTCGCCAGAGGCTCTTAAGTAAAGTAAGTCATTATGGAATAAGAGGGAATGTCCTCCTATGGATTGATAACTGGTTAAAAGACAGGCAACAAAGGGTAGGAATAAATGGTAAGTTTTCAGAATGGAGAGAGGTAACTAGTGGTGTCCCCCAATGGTCCATACAGGGACCAAACCTATTCAACCTATTTATAAATGATCTGGAGAAAGGGGTAAACAGTGAGGCTACGTCTAGACAGCGATGCTATTTCGGGATACTGGAAGTATCCCAAAATAGCTATTCCACATCTTTAAATGTGCCTGTTCTTTTGAAATAGATTTCTAAATAACAGGCACACTATTCTAGTGTCCTTGTAACTCTCATTCCACAAGGGCTAAGGGACTTTCAGAATAGCACTTTATTTCAAAATTAGATAAAAATATGATACACAATTTGCATAGCTCAAATTGCATATCTTATTTCGATCTATGGGTGCAGTGTAGATGCACCTTGAGGTAGAAAAATTTGCAGATGATACTGAACTGCTCAAGATAGTTAAAATCAAAGCAGACTGTGAAGAGCTTCAAAAAGGATCTCACCAAACTAAGTGACTGGGCCACAAAATAGCCAAAGACACTTAATGTTGATAAAAGTAAAGTAATGCACACTGGAAAAAATAATCCCAACTATACATAGAATATAATGGGGACTAATTTAGCTACAACTGCTAAAGAGAGAGATCTTGGAGTCATTGTGGATAGTTCTCTGAAAATATCTACTCAATGTGCAGTGGCAGCCCAAAAAGCAAACAGAATGTTATAAATCATTAAAAAAGGGATACAGAATAAGACAGAATATTTTACTGTCTCTCTATAAAACCATGGTACTCCCACATCTTGAATACTGTATACAGATGTGGTTGCCTCATCTCAAAAACATATATTGACATCGGAAATGGTTCTGAAAAGGGGGTAGGAACTGGTCCTATATGAAGAGAGATTAAAAAAGACTGAACTTTTCAGCTTAGAAAACAGGAGACTAAGGGGAATATGATAGAGGTCTATAGAATAATGACTGGTGTGGAAAAAGTGAATAAGGAAAAGTTATTTACTCTTCCCATAACATAAGAACTAGGGGGTCACCAAATTAAATTAATAGGTAGCAGGTTTAAAACAAACAAAAGGAAATTTTTCTTTACTCAGTACACAGTCAACCTGTGGAACTCCTTGCCAGAGGAGGTTGTGAAGACCAGGACTTTAACAGGGTTCAAAAAAGAACTAGATAAATTCATGGAGGTTAGGTCCATCAATGGCTATTAGCCAGGAAGGGTAGGAATGATGTCCCTAATCTCTGTCAGAGGCTGGGAATGGGTTATGGGAGAGGGATTGCTTGAAGATTCCCTGTCTTTTTTACTCCCTCTGGGGCATCTGACATTGGCCACTGTCAGAAAACAGGATGCTAGGCTAGATAGACCTATGGTCTGGTCCAGTATGGCTTTCTTATGTTCTAAGAGTCAAGATATTTTCTTAGGTTGGTTTGGTGGTTTTTTGTTTAGTTTGTTTTTTGTTTTTTTTTTTTACTTATAACAAGTAAATTATGTCGTATTGTGTATAACCCCAATTACAGTGCATGGAGAAAGGGACAAAATGTCTCTGGGTAGCAGCACAAATCCATATCACATTCTTTTAGGTCCTCCATATAGATCCATGGCAAAGATCTCACAGATGTTTAAAATAACACATAGCTAGAGGGTTGACATATCAACTACATATCTGAAGGGATCAAGAACATGAGTTATCCCTGATATGATTAGTGAGACACTGTAATATCTGTTATTGGACCAAATTCTGTTAATGAGAGAGACAAGCTTTTGAGCTTACACAGAGCTCTTCTTCAGGACTGTAGGCTTATTGCCATTAACTTGCACATAAATTTGAATCCAACTCTAACTGTTTCAAATCACAGAATTGTAGGACTAGCAGGGACTTTGGAAGGTCACCAAGTCTAGTCCCCTTGACTCATGGCAGGAGTAGGAAAAAAATAATTTGGAGGTGAGAGAGGTTGCTAATTCCAATCACTTTTGGTCAAACCATGCCTCTTTTTTGTAGTCCGTCGAAAAATACGCAAAGTTTGTAGGTCCTGAGATCTTTCCTCTTTTGAAAACAGGTATATTCAGTTCAGTATGAAGGCCACTCAGTTCCTTTAACAAACCAAATTCTAGAGTTCTATATAGAAATTAATGGATGCACATGACCTCTATGGTCCCATACATCATTCTTGTCTTATTATTTGCTGCCTATAAAGGGATCAAATATTGTAGTAATAAAAATTCCCTAGATTATTACCTTAATTTCAGCTACTAAGAAAAAAGAAGTAACTCATTGTCCTGGAAATAAAATCTGTCAGCGGCTAATGACCAAAGAATAGAAATTGCTCAGTGATAAATTAAATTATTTAGATGTATTTATGAAATTTAACTGGGTACTTACAGCTCCTTATCTGACTTTTTAAACAAAATCCATTACTCTTATGTTTTCTTCAGGTTGTTAATAGTTTTAATGCTAGCTAATGTCTCCATGAAAAAATTCAAGGTCACCTTGAACTGAAAAAAAATACAAACTATTTCATTTGGTGAATTAAAAATGGTGATTTACTCTCTTCAGAGCTTTTTTGATAATCTAGATTTTGGATTTCTCTGGTTTGTCATTCATAGATAAATATGAAGGGGGGAAATGCATGACTATTTTACATATTCCATGTGGTCTGTAAGATTACTTAGAAAATATTTTGAATTCTAATTATAAGACATTTTCACGCTAATCCTTATAGTCTAGCTCTAGTGAACAATTAGCTACAATCAGTGGGGAAAGATAGATGCTTTTGATTATTCTGTCAGTTAGGTAGAGACAGCTTGTGTAAGTTTTTATCATATATTTTTAGAAACTCCAGAAGTTATGGGCCGTGCAGTCCAAACAAATGAACTGTGTAAAGTTACATCTGACATGAAGAAAGGCTAGTCACTTTTGAGACAAGTACATGCTTTTGCAGAAAGGATAATGAACTTAAATGTGCTGAAGATGTGAACATGAACTATAAAAAGTTATTTAATTTACAGTTCATTATATTGTTTTGATGTGGATATTTAAATACAGTTTATTTAATGAAATATAATTTCTGTAACTAGGGTCAGATTCTGTTCAAATTGCCAGTAGTGCTAATTATGGTACAAAGTATTTCAATACTAAAGTCTATTTCTTCCTTCTTAGATACATATATCTTCTATTAAATGTTGCCATCATAAAATGATTAAGAGTTCATCTAGATAGCAATGTTTGAGCAAATTAACAAATTCTAGAACTCTTAGAGCAATTCTTCTTAAAGAAAATTCAATTAAAATAGCAATCCAGTTTCTTGTGGCATGTTAATTAAGAATCCTACATCTACTATATATAGTAACTAGCTTGTCTTCACTAAGGGCAGGGGTGGGTAAAATGACCTCCACGGGCCACATCCATCCCACCAAGAGGGCTGATCTGGCCCACGGACGCCCTGCCACTCACCTGCCCCTAGGCCAATTGGGGGTACGGGAGCACACAAAACTTCCTCCCGCCCTGCAAGGAGCATGCTGCACTTCAAAGAGCATAGCTCATTTTGAGATAATTTCAAAATAACTTATTCTGAAATTTGGCGCTGTCTACATAGTGACAAATTTTGAAATAGAGAGCTATTCTGAAACATCCCTTAATCCTTGTGGAATGAGGTTTACACGGATATTGGAATAGCATACCTGTTATTTCCAAAGCTATTTCAAAATAACTGGTGTGCTGTCAAGACACGGAAAACACTATTTTGGGATACTGGAAGTATGCTGAAATAGCACTGCTGTCTAGACACACCCTAAGAGATGGTTTAAAACAGTGTAGATAAATTGGCTCTATGGAGCTATGTTTTGGCACGCCATCTGAAGAGCTGGCTCATAAACAGATGCCTGAAGGTCAAAAGCTCATATTGTATTTTCGTAAACAACATACATATTCCCCCAACCCATTGAGTAACATTATTCCACCTCTTTCAAACCCCATGATAAAGGTACACTGATGACTAATCACTGGATTCATATATTTTTACCATAGATATATCATAACACAGAGAAACAGATCATGAAATAGTTGGCTTTCTATCTGAGTTAAATCTTGGCAATATTTATAGATGGAGTTGTTGATCAAATAACTGGGGGCTTTATGGATGATTTACCTAGACATTTTAAAGGTGGGGGTTTTTTAGTTCTGCTATGGTATATATTGCATAGAAGAACTGAAAAAAAAATAATGAAGCAAAGAATGAGGTGTCATGTTATTAAGATAATACAGAATTTCTTCTTTGTGAACTCTGCAGAACCCAAAAATCTACAGTGGAATATTGATATGTCTCGGGATCCAAATGTGAATTAAAAATAATTCTAAAATAACTAGGAAAATTGGTCTTAGAATAAGATATTTTCTTAATATAAGGTTGTAACAAATTATAGCACATGTGGTAGACTGAAGGCAGTGGGCTACAGGAGTTTGGTGGAGAGCAGGTACATGGGTAGTTGGGTGTGGGGGGTACATGTTCCCTGAATAGAGTGCCAGAGACTGCTTCTCAGCCATCAGGTCAGGCAGGCAGGCACCTGAAACTCATTAGGAGCTGGCCTGCAGCACAGCCTAATGGAACACCTGCTGCTCCACTATAAAAGGCTTCCCTCAAGCAAGGCAAGGCAAAGAGAAGAGGGATGGACTGGAGAAGAGAAAGTACAGAATGGAGGCAAAGTCTACAGGCTGCAAGCAGGAGGGCTTTGTTCCTCCAAGAGACTAGGGAGGAGGTACTGAGGGAGCGGTTGGGGAAGTGGCCCAGGGAAGGTCTGCTATTCAGAGGGGATAAGGGGCAAGAGCCCAAGTAGTGGCTGCCATATAGGGTGCTGGGCTGGAACTGAAGGTAAAGATCAGCTTAAATCCAGGCCATTCATTTCTAACTACCAATTTTTTTTTTTTTTTTTTTTGAGAATTTGATATATTTAGTGAGGCAACTGGTTTCTTGCCTTCACATGTAAATAACTTTGCTACACCATGGCTTTGAGGATATTTTGAAACCTGTTAAAAAATATCCCTGTTCAAAAATATCCTGATTATTTGATTTCTCAAGACAGTGAAAGGCAACTTATACTTATGGATGGAGAAAGTAAATACAAACCATCTACTCCTCACAAATACAGAGCATTATTATGCCTCTAGTCTAACACTGCCATACATAGTCTTCCTATTAAATAGTGTTGACACATGTTTGTGCTATGACATTTCTGGCAAACACTGTCTAGAATAATCTATTGTGGAACAATCTTCCAGATTACACATTAGGGTCCTTTCTGTGTCTTTCAGCACAAGATAAGTGCACTTCAGATAATGATATTCCCAGTTAAGTAGAGAGTCAATATTCTGTCAGGTAAGAGGCTTACTGGAGCTGTGTTTTGAAACTAGAAAAAGACAACTTTAAGAAATAAACAACCAAAAAAATGCACCCCCTTAAAAGCCGTTCCAAGCATGCAGCAAATATTTGGTTGGACAATGTATTGAAGCAAGCATGAATCTGTAAATCACTCTTACAACTAGCTATGGAGAACTAAGATCCAAACATGTGAAAGGAAGGATTTTGACAGAAGTTTCATTGCCTTTTTACTTTGTAGAACTCTATCAACATTTTCAGCTTTAGCATTTTTTCGACCATAGATCTACATCTGATTTGGAGGACAATACTGATTAGTATCTATTGTTTATCTACAGATGTACACCTTCACTTACTGCCACATAATATGACCTAACTCCCATTAATAATTAGGCAATATGTGAAACCATTATGTATCTAGATGGCATACCCTTATGTATTTGCTCATAGGGCCCTAAGTGAAGATCACAGGGAGAGAAATAATAGGTACTAATGGATAGTCTCTCTGAATGACACACACTAAGTGCTGCAAACAATAAATGAACATACATAAACAAAGATATGAAATCTCAGTTAAGGATGCAGGAAATGTAACCTTTATGACGCATACTTAATTACACTGTGACATCTGGATAAATATTAATTATTAATGGAATTACGTAGCTGAAGTCGACATATCTTGCATCGATTTTTCTAGGATGGCCTCACAATGGGAAGTCTACAGGAGAAATGCTCCCGTTGACTTCCCTTACTCCTCATGACAGCAAGGGAGTACTGGCATTGAGGGGGGGGGCGCCCTCAGCATTCTATTTAGTGAGTCTTCACTACACTCGCTAAATTGAGCCCTGGAAAGTTGATCCCTCAGCAAGTGGAATTGTGGCCTGAGATGAGAATATACAGCATTATACCTGCTACTTTGTTACTGAACTCACACACTAGGAAATGTAAGATTTAAAAGATCTATCTTAAGCACTTTGTTCTGTACAGATTTCAAATAAAGACCAATAGTAACATTTTTGCACAGGTACTTTCATCTGTCATGCTGATTGGCATGAGACAGAGCTAAGAATGCCAATTTTAGGTCAGTGTCAAAACACAGGGCATGTACCCCAAACTAGTGGTATATTTGATCATAAGTCACTAACAAAAGTGTGCTTTCAAAATACATTATTATTGATTATGAAGCCATAGTAAATCCTTTTCAGGAAGTTTAGCCCAGTCAGACTTCTGTGATATGTAATTATTAAAACCAAAATCACATATATTAGGTTCTTCCAATTCCAAAGAATCAGACATCATACCCCAGATCTTATCCCAAAACTATGTTGGTAGCCAAAGCTTTAGTAATAAAAATGAAAAAAAATTATAAATATATTTTAGAAAGGAAGAATGTTTAAAAGATTAAAAGAAATCATATACATTATAATTGATTTCACAGTTTGTAGATCAGGGTAGTAGCAGCGAGTATAAATCTGCTAGCTTGCAGTAAGTCTCTCTGGATCATCCTAAATATTGGGGCATCATAAATCTTTTGTTCAAAGCTTTTCTTTGTTAGAAATCATAGTCCAGAGATGTGGAGCAGAAATGAAGACCCAGAATGAAGTGCAATTTATACCTTTTATTGCAGGTACATGGAAAGTTACTGGTACTAACATGTGTCTTACTGAGTCATAAGGCATTCATTGACTATGTGTTGCCTGAAGAGCTGATTGTCCTTAATGGTCCATCAAGCAGGCTAGCTAGCCTTGATATAAATCTGTCTTGGGGTTGTTACCCAGAAACACAACAGGTTTGAGATACAAATAGCAAAGTTTCGTATTTTCATATACAATGAAGATACATTCATATAAACAAGATAATCATACTTATCAGACTATAACTTTTCCAGTGATGCTGTACAGTACATTCTTTGTATATTAGTAAACGATAATCATATTTACACTTGTGTCGTATCCTCTATACATAGATGACCATTTTCTTTCTTTGAAATTGTAGTGATTATCAGCAAGTATAAATCTGCCATTTATAAAAGGAAAATGTCTTGTCCCTGTTGTTGACAGCAGATTTTGCATTGTGCTACTATATGGCTGCGTCTAGACTGGCATGATTTTCCGCAAATGCTTTTAACGGAAAAGTTTTTCCGTTCAAAGCATTTGCGGAAAAGAGCGTCTAGATTGGCACGGACGCTTTTCCGCAAAAGGACTTTTTGCGGAAAAGCGTCCGTGCACTCTAGACGCGGTTTTGCGCAAGAAAGCCCCGATCGCCATTTTAGCCATCGGGGCTTTTTTGCGCAAAACAATACTGCGTTGTCTACACTGGCCCTCTTGCACAAAAGCATTTGCGCAGGAGGGCTTTTGCCCGAACGGGAGCAGCATAGTATTTCCGCAAGAACACTGACAATCTTACATGAGATCGTCAGTGTTCTTGCGGAAATTCAAGCGGCCAGTGTAGACAGCTGGCAAGTTTCTCCGCAAAAGCAGCTGCTTTTGCGGAAAAACTTGCCAGTCGAGACACAGCCTATAAGTATATATGCAAGAAATGTAAGTTAAGTCACAGACCTTATCTAACCTAAAGCATTATCTGTATACCAACAGATAAAGCCAAAAAGTAACTTCCAAATGTTGTGTTCTTGTGATAGGGTGGACTAGACCCAGAGGTCTACCTGTTGGAGGCCTGAGGATCCTACCAAGTCTTTCATGGAAAAGAGCAGAAAGAGAAGTCCTCCAAGTGGCTTAGAATGGGAGCAGGGCAAGCAGCCAATCAGAGGAGCTGCTGGCAACAATCAATTAGCCATATTAAAAGTTGCTGCAAACCCAGAAACAGTTGCTGCCTGCAGCTGAAGGAGAAAGGAGAGGAGAGAGCAGCAGGACCACAGATAGCTCGGTGCTGGCAGGTTCTGGAGGAGCAAGAGAGACCTGGCTGGCTGGTAGGACTAAGACTAAGACAGCTGCCAGCAGGGACCGGAGCAAAGAAGGAGGTCTTGGTTTGCTGCTGGGATTGAGTAAGGACTGAACCCTTGGTAGGTGGCAGGAAAACAATGTCTCCAGGAAGGGAGCTCGTGGGTGGAAGGGTGGATGGGGTTTAGGGTAAAAAAATTAAAAGACTACATAGCTGAAGGAGTTATCGGTTTCACAGTGAAATGCCTGAAAGTTGCATGGAACATCTTTAAAACACCATAGTAGGGGTTCAAACTATATGTATACCATACATCAAACAAACAAGCAAACCAACCAATAAAAGCACCAAAAAATGCCAACATGACTAAAGAACAGAGTAAAAAGGGCAATCAGAATCAACAATACAGCTTTTAAAAATTAGAAGTCAAACCCTATGGAGGAAAATAGAAAGACACAAACACAGGCAATTCTAAAAGGATAGTTACACAGGCCAAAAATAATTTGAAAAGCAACTAGCAAAAGATACAGAAACAAAGCAAACGTTTTTGTTATAAATGCATCAGAAGAAGGAACCCTATCCAACAAGCAGTGGGTCCACTAGATGATTGAGGTGCTACAGGAGCACTAAAGGAAGAAGTCACTATTGCAGAGAAGATAAATTCAATCTTTGCATTGGTCTTCACTACAGTAAATGTGAGGGAGATTCCCACATGTGGGCCATTCTTTTTAGGTGACAAATCTGATGAACTGTCCCAGATTGAGCTGTCAGTAGAGGTGGTTTTGGAACAAATTGATAAATTAAACAGTAACAAGACACCAGGATGACGTGGTATTCAGCCATTAATTCTGAAGGAACTAAAATATGAAAGTACAGGACTACTAACAGGGCCACAGCAGAATGGCAGGGAAGCTGGGGCTGCGGCAGCTTGGCAGGCAGCTGCGCTGGGGCCAACTATAGGTAGCCTGGCCAGGGCCAATGGCAGGGTGACTGGCTGGAATTAGAAGCATAGCCGATGGTGGACTGTGTGGCTGGTGGCAGACTGTGGGGCCTGTGTGGACTGTGGGACCTCCCCTGATCTGGCAAATCCCCTCATTTGGGGCCGGTCAGGTCTCAAGTGTGCTAGACCAGAAAGGACCAACCTGTAAAACATGACAATTTTATCAGTCGCTATTACAAATAATGGTCCAAAATGCTAAGAATGGGTGATTTCAAGTAGTCCTGTATAGGACTCCACCCTGTAATTGGTCTTCATGCAGAAGTAGTGCATGTGGACCCCACTGACCATCACACTGGCACAAACCTTTAGAGCAGCTGCTCCTACGGCTGTCACACTCTTGTAATGAGTTAGACATGCTGGATGTACTGCATTATACATGACTAGAAGAACATCATGTGATGGGATGTACAACCCCCACACTGGGCCCAGGTAGCTCTGGTCCACCAGATCTACAGAGCATACTCCAAATGGAGAGGAAGCTTTAAAGGGAGCAACATAGCGCAGGAAGAGGAGGCTGGGAAGGAAGATAAAGCTACCCTGTGGGCTCTCAAACAAAGGTGCCAAAGAAACCTCCCTGTGTTTAACAGGAGTCACTGCACACTGAGCTAGGTGTGGCTGAAGGTTTAGTTTAGGAAATCTTCAGCATGATAACAATTGTCTCTTTCCAATCAACAGTTCTGTTATTTTTAGATACATACTGCCCAGTCCTTCATAATTAACAGGGAGCCAAACAGGAGTATGCCTGTCTTCCACTGACATCATCCCCCTACAATGGGTCCTGTGTACATGGCAACTGGCATTGGCAGAGTCACCTCAGTTTGACACTTGCCTCAAATGAGACCCATCAAGATAGACTTATATATTTACAGCTGCTATATGGAAAACACCATGGGGAAACAGAGCTTTGTCTCCAGACTGTTGACATAGCTTGAATCAAAATTTGACCAAGAATTATACTAGTATTGTAGAACATCATTCATTTATTAAATATTTGCTGAAAAATGGGACAAGGCCACTCTTCATTGGTGTGAAATTTATTGGATCAGTGAAGTGAGAATTAAATGAGGTGCAACGGACTTTAAAATTGGGATTAAAATTCTTTCCATCATATTCGCCTTTTTATTTATGTGCTGCTTCAGCAGTAATAATACTTTGTGGCTTTGCTATAAACAGTATATATGTTAGCAAAAGGAAACTAGAGTGGAGAAGAACTTCACTATACGGAGTGGCAGACCAATTTCTATAGTGCTGAAGCAAGCTGTATTACAAAAGCATATTGCTTTTAATTAAACTCTACAAACTGAATAAGAGTAATGATTCTTATGCATAAACAGCCTTTGTTAAGTACAAGAAAGGATCAAACAGAATACACTTGCAAAACCAGATGTCTGAGTGACTAGTACAAGGGATAAATTGAAATCAGAGAAGATTATAAATCTATCCGTTATCCTTGGGCAAACAGCAATTTAAGCCCTCACTGGTTTAAGTCCTCAGTCATAGATTTAAGCCCTCACTCAGATTCTTGCTGGTATGTCTGGGTCTCAGCAAGTCACTGTCAGTCTGTTACAGAGGGCAGTGGGACTGACAGACTTGCTGGGCCCCTGGGAAAGGCAGGTGTTTGGCACTGTGCCCCTAGAAGCAGCAGGACCTTGGATGGAAGGTGTGGAGTTAGGGCTAGTTTCCCCCAGGCAGCCTCAGCGCTGCCTAGAGTGCACCATGAGGGGCTCTGGCGGAGTTTTAAAGGGCCCAAGGCTCTGGCCACTACCACAGTCGTGTTGACAACCCTTGGGAGCCACAGGCCCCATTGAATTGCTGGCCCCAGGGCAGTTGCCTCCTTTGCCCCACCCCCAACCCCCCCAAGGAGTGGACCTGATGAGGGGAATAGTCTCAAGGCCTTAAATTATACTCATTCCTTATCCAGTCAAGAACATCCCTAGACTCCAATGAAGTTTTTCAAGGAATTAAGGACTAACTAGTAATAGTCAATTTCCAGAAGAGTTCAGCAAACTCTTCTAGGTAATGAGTCTCTAAAAATTTGGCCCAAAAGGCCTATTCCTGAAAAATCTTTATTTCTGTGCATAGTACTGACTGTTGGCAAAGAATCAACTAAGATTATGGTTTTATTTACAGATCAGTTATGAGTGCCTGCAGGATTGGGTGCTATGGAAGAACGAAAGGACCCAACCTTCCTGAATTAACAGAAACTAACCAAAATTAAAGTAATAATGTCAGCCACACTGAAAGCAAAAAGAGAGGCAATGATTCCATAAATCTGGCACCTACACCACATTGGGGGGAAAACCCAAATTCAATATAGGCATGTCTGTATTTTATTTCAGTGTATTTTTAAACCTCTGACAACAAACTGCTGCAGAGTAATTGTGAGCTAGTAGAACATTCTGGATATTGACATGCAAATTTAAATGCACTGAACATTATAGCATCATGAGTCATTCATGAGGTAGTTCATGAATACAAAGGGATCACATTAGTAGTGTAGATTGATATATACCATTAGACTATCTCAAGTCTCCATATTGCACTTTATGAACAAATGTTCTTTTCCCTTCAAATTTCACACATTTTTTAAAAATTTTGGGTTAGAAATAAATAATATCTACTACACACACATGCATATACACACATATGATGGGCCTGATTTTTCACCCTTTTTCACTAAGTCATACTTACTCATGCTATTAAAACAATTGAATTCAATAGGATTACTTGCTTGAATAAGTGTTTCTTTGCATTGTAGGAAAGGAACCAGGGTAGTGAAAAGCTTCTTGCATCTCTTTAAAACAAAAATTAACTCAGGGTTTGTATGCAGAGGGAGACAGTTGTACTTCTTTTGTTCTTTGGATCTCAAGCATCTTTGCCTACATTGTTCGGGTTTAATGGGGATTGTTCAAACTCCAAATGTTAAAAGATAATTTTCTCACATTATTTTAAGAGGGCTCAATATGGCAGTACAATAATCATAGTAGATAACTGCTCAGTCAATCTGCATGACCTGGGAACATATGATAGTAGTTTCATTCCATATCTTCTCCCACATGCACACTTTGTCCCATTGCTATAAAAATTATGGTGCCAATAACTTAAAACCAAACAATAAAGACGACATTTGGAAAAAAAGGTATGCTCTAAATAACAACATCCATTTTGTCATAATAACTACATTTCTATATATGCATCAGTCACACTATGCCACTGATTGCCAAGTGATAACATTACTGAATGTCTAGAGAGGCAGGATTAGCCATTGGTTAGGGCATTAAAGGCACATTTATACTTACTGGAAGATCGACGCTCCAGAGGTTGATCTTCTGGTGTTTGATTTAGCGGGTCTAGTATAGACATATAAATCGAATGCTGAGGGAGGCTCCCACAAGCGTCTGGTACTCCTCCTTTTGCAAGAAGTAAGGGAAGCTGGTGGCAGCGCTGTCATAGCATTTGGTGTAGCTGGAGTTACCCTTCCCAAGTTCACAGGAGTGTTGGGATGTTAAATACATTAAGGATAATGAGGTGCTCAGACATCACAATGATGTGAGGCCAGAAAAGAAGCTAACATGAGTAGAACTACATTTATCAATTTGACCTTGGTCTCTAAGAGACAAATTCAGGGTCTCAGTTCCTGCGTTAAATGCAAGATGAATGCTGGAATCTTCACAGTAGCTTTGAGAATGCAGGGAATGAATCTTTCCTTGAGGCTATGGGGTGGCTTTAGGAAGGCTAAATTACCCACGTGTTGAAGTAATCATATGACTCTACAACTCAGCCTCACAATGGGCAGGAGGAGTTGGGAAAGTATAAAAACTGATGAGGCTATGCATAGTGCATCAGATCTCCTGGTCCTACTTCTCCTCACACTGCGTACAAGTGTGTCTAAACAAGTTTCTTTTATCTTTCTCTGAAGTCAAACTTTTGAAGAACAAGGTCAACTTATTAGATAGATGTAATTGTATGATTTCTTTATATTCTCTTTTTTATTTCAATTCACATTTCCTCTGCTATATTATCTTTGCTTTGTACAAATGTTCATAAATGTTATAGTCATTCTCTTTGCATAATACATAAATGTTGGCACCTTTCAGAGCATCCCCTGGAGGTACTTTATTCAAGATAGAGAGTGTGTATATTTCTGAATGTATCTATCTAACCATACTAGCTACATATACATAAGAGTATGAAAAAATGCTATGTAAGAGGGGGAGATGATAGTTTCCACTCTACTCAGTACTAGTGAGGCCTTATTTAACGTAGTGCTAAAAATTTGACACTCTAGGTAAGAAATATGTGAACAAACTGAAGAAAGTCCAGAGAAAAGTAACAAAAATAAGAGGTTTAGAAAATCTGATCTATGAGGAAAAGTTGAAAAACACAGATATGTTTAGATCAGAGAAGGCTGGGGTTTGGAGGAGATAAAATATCAGCCTTCAAATATATAGACAGGTTGTTGTAAAAAGGACAGCCATCAAATGTTTCCCATGCCATGCAAGGTCTGGACAAATAGTAATTGGGGTAGTTTGATGCAAGGTAGATATTAAGAAAATATTTCTGACTATAAGAAAATCAAACAGTGGAACACGTTACCTAGAGAGATTGTAAAATTCTAATCACTGGAGGTTTTAAAGAATGGGTTAGACTCAGACCTGTTAGGGATGGTCTACATTCTTAATCTTTATTTAGCTGGGGGGGAGGGGGGGGCGGGAAATGGACCTCTCGAGGTCCCTTCTATTCCTATATTTCAATGATTTTATGGGTCTCACATAATGGAAGCCTATGTCATTGAAATACAGAATGGAAATACTGCAAATTTGCATGTGTCTCAATGCGGTTACATAACTATATAATTACTTGATATCTAACTTCTAGTTAATATCCCAGTGATCACTAGGTAACAGAAACATTACTAACAAACCTATGATAGGAAACCACTAATTTTTTTAATTCAGTTCAGGGACCTTTTTTCTTTCTAGTCTCTCAATGCCAAAATTATTGTTGAGAAAACAGTGGCAGTATTCAGGTAACAGACATCTTTCAGATGGAGAAAGCTAAGCCTATTAGAAAAAATCAAATGTCCAATAGATACATTTCCAGAAGCCTTCTGAACCTTGAGTCTGTTAAAATATAACAAACAGAGCACTCAGCAATAAGTATTTCCTTCCATTCTCAAATTCCTAGAGAGGGAAGGAAATGACTGCCCTCATCTATAAGAAAAAGACATTTTCCCTCTTTCAAAATAAAACCAAGCCACCCCTTTTGGGGGGAGAATTGAAATAAACATACATTTCCTGAGAGTTTAAAACAGAAACTGAAAAAAAAAATAAAGTAAAATCAGACTGATGCTATAGCTATATTTTTTGCTTGTTTGAATATATAATCTTGAAGAAAACTGAAAATATGTCCACGGTACATACTGAAAGATAAGAACAGAGTAGTAAGTGATAAAGAAGGACCATTAACATGCTGAAAATTAGGCTCCTTGTTGTAATCCTTATCCAGGCAATCTCCTACTGAAGTAAGGGACATGTTTTCTGGAGTGAGCAGTACAGCCTCAGATGTATTGTAGAAAATAATTCATCTGTTTAAGCAGGAGACATTAAAAAGCCAAAATACTGGAAATCCTAAAGAAGCAGGATCTTGCATCACTCTCTCTGTAATGTTTGTTGATTATTAAATAGCTATGAAATTAGTATCTATATGCATTTCATATAACACAATAGGACTCCACTGCTTTCTAAGGAATATATACAATAGTGAACATATTCTGAAAGGAATTAACTCTTTGATAGTTTCGATGCAATATTGGTAAGAAACACACCCATACAAGGCCAATGCACCATTTAAGTCCCACCTATTGTGAGGTGACTCTGGATGTGCACATTAGAGGGGGAAAAGCTGATGTATTCATGCATTTTAATGGGTCTAAACTAACTCTGTCACTTCAGAAAAGGGACTTGGACACCATGATACACAGCTAAGTGAAGACCTAACCACAGTGTGCAGCTGCAGCTAAAAGGGCAAACAAGATAGTGAGACGTATACAGAATGTAAAAAATATTGTTAGACCATTCTATAAATCAATTGTGTTGCCTATTCTGGAATACTGTATGCAATACTGGTCAGCCCCTCACAGAACAGATACTGTAGAACTGGAGTGCTCATAGAGGAGGACAATGAGAATAATTATGGGCATCAAAAAAGTGTCATATGAAGGGAGACTGAAAAGACTGGGATTGTTGACCTCAGAAAGGAGATGAATAAGAAGGGACATTAAAGACATATAAAACATTATAAATTATACAGAGCTGGTAGCTCAGAAGCTTCTCTTCTTCCAGTATCATAAAACAAGAGTATGGGATAATCAAAGAAATTGAAAGGTAGGTCATACAAAACTCATAAAAGGAAATGCCCTTTTCATACAACACATTATTGACTTTGAAACTCATTGTCACAGAAGTTGTTAGGGCCAAGAACGTAGCCAAATTCAGTTGTTAGTAGCCAAATTCAGAAAGGAGATGAGCATTTATATGAATAACATGAATATTTAGTCTCAGAGGGTTAGCCGTGTTAGTCTGTAACTAAAAAAACCAACAACAGTGAATGGTCATGTAGCACCTTAGAGATTAGCCATAACATATAGGTAGTATCATGAGCTTTTGTGGGCAAAACCCACTTCTTTGGATGAATGAAGCAAGGGATCCAGGGGTACAAATAAATAGCAGAAAAAGAGGGGAGATGGGAAGAGGGAAAAAAAACCCTGTCAATTGAAGTGTCTGTGCTAAATGATGCTAACAGAGTAGGCTGTAAGTGCCTGATGCCTAGCTTTTGATGTTATTTGGGTGTTGAATGTAGCAGCCTATCTAGTTCAGGTCTTTGTTCAATGCTTGGTGAATGTGTCAAAATTTCATATGAAGGCCAGTTCCTCAGACTCTTTCTCTAGTTGGTTCCTGAAATTATTTTGTAAGAGAATAGTCACTTTTAGATCCATCAATGAGTGCCTGGGCAAGTTAAAATGTTCCTCAGCAGGTTTTTGTGTGTTACCATTTTGAATATCAGGTTTGTGTTCATTAATCCTTTGTTGTAGACTGTCCAGTTTGGCCAATATATATGGCATAGGGGCATTGCTGGCACCTGATGGCATAGAAAACCTTGTAGAGACATGTATAGTTGTATGAGCCTTTAATATAGTGGCTTATGTGGTTAGGTCCTGTAAAGATGTCGCTTGTGTAGCTGTGTGGACAGAGTTGGCATCAGAGTTTATTGCAGGTGTAGTGCCTGGGTTGATGCATGATTGCTGGAAAGAATTTGTTTCAGGTTGAGGGATTGTCTGTAGGAGAGGATTGGCTTGTCTTCCAAGGCCTGTGAGAGTGGGGGGTCGTTTTTCAGGATGCCTGGATACTCATCATTCAATCAGGAACTTTCAGCACTTTTCTGAACCAAATTAAATGGGTATAAAAATGGTTAGAAAAGTTTGACATTGACAAGGAGGACCTCATTATATTATTTTGCTGGAACAAAAAACCTCGTAGAGACAAAAAATTTAGTACCCAAGCTCCAGTGTTAGTTTAAGATGACTGAAAGGATATTCATAAAACATAATTACATGGAAACCAGCAGAAGTTGACTCATAGAATTTTAGGAAACTGACTCAGTAATGCCTCATGTAAAAGTGTTGAGACCAATTAATGCTTTTTTGGTCTAATACCAGATGTCACAATCTAACTGTTCAGAGCAAGATACCTCACAGTAGACAGATATTGCATAGTCTACTTCTATATGAAGATTTTTCTCTGATTCCTTAATAGTTAAAGATTGGTTTAATACCTGAAACACAAAATTAATCTAAGCAAAGAGTTAAAAGAGCAAACACCTGAGAGAACAGTTCTGAGGTTTTATTGAATTCTACATGTACATTATTATTTTATATTAAGACCATTTTATTCCACAGTGTATGTATTGGAGTGAAATTAATATTCCTGTTCAAACTATATACAAGGTTAAAGGCAAAATAAGTTTCCTTAACACAATAATCCCTTTCCATATGAAGCTTTAGTTTATTAAAAATGTAATTTACTTTTCCCAACATATGCTGTTTACTTTTTACATTGCAATCAGCTTGGGCAGGGAAACTAAACTACTCGGAGTCAGTGTCATTTTCTGGTATATAATCACCCTTTCTTTGATCAGTACATGCCAGTTGTACAACCTCTGATGTTCAATTTGAGTGGGGGGTGCAGCTCCAAGTGGACTGATAACTGCAGGCAGGCTTTACTCCTTTGGGAGTAATGAACCATAAGGGAAAAAAAAAGTCCAAGAGTCTGTTAGTTAAGAACTCAGGAGATAGATTTAGGAGACTCGGGATCAGAGGGGCTATTGGACTCACCCTGCAAGCAGGAACTATTCAAGTGGAAACCAGGATGAAACCTTCATGCTTGTGTCAGAACCCTGAGCTACCGCAGAATAGCATTACACCACCCAAAGTTACAAGGTGGGCACTGACAGAATTCCTTACTGGTCTGTGTGATCCCCAGAAGGTCACAAAGGAATGCTGTCTGTACATTCCCTTTGCATCCTAGGTACTTAATAGTGTTGACTGTGGGGTACAGGTCTCCCATTATGTAAGTAGTGATGCTGGGTAGACCCTTTTCACCCCACTTCTAGAAGACAGTTCGCTTCAAAATCCTTTTTTCTTCCTGCCTCATGAGGTGCAAGAGCCAATCAGGCATTCTTATTTCCTCCAGTCAGCGGGTGGTGGGTAGAAGTTCCTCCCCCTGCCCACACACTAGGCTACAGGATGGCTGAGCATGAACCCTACCACCTCACCTCCCCTTCACAAGAGGCAGCTGTCCTCCCACTGCTCTGACCAGGTTTCCCTGCCTCCTGCCAAGGACCATTCTAGTATTTCTTATGCAATCTAATACCACTACATAGATGATAAATACTGCTAGGGAATGTTCAAACTAAAATATTTTTATTAATTTGTTTAAATTATAAATTCAAATCTATTCACATTAGGAATTTAAAAAAAATCTCTTTGGCATAATTTAAAGTTTGCAGCTAAAAATCAGATAATATTTCCTTTAAAGGCACTAGTTGAAAACAGTTCCTTTAACTTATCCATGCTAAAGTGTTAGACAGTGCTAGTATAAGGGTGTAAGCAGCAGGGTGACAGTCCTGTCCCGTCAGGTAAGTACTGAGCCCCCCTTACTTGCGCTTCCCCGACCTGGGGTTAAGTTCTGAGAAGCTTTCGGGTGCACTGGCCCGTGATTCCGGGCTTTGTCTGCCCGCTGCTGCTAGGAGGGTGGGGTAGGGGGGCCCGGGCCCGCCCTCTCTCACGGGCCTCAGCCCAGGGCCCTAAGGACAGGTTCGATGGGACCCGTCGAGCCGGAGGGGCTAACGCCCGCAACGCACCGGCTCACCGGCTCCACGCCCCGCCCTGGGCTACTTCCTACCCCACCGTCACCCCCTGGACCCTTTTTCTTGACTCCCTTCTCTTCCCCCCACGGGTGCGTCCGCCACTCAGGTGCCCACTCTCCCTCCTCCTTCTCCTCCGGCGTCTTCCCTTTACTCCCTCTCCTCTCTCGGTGTCCTCCCCTTTTCTCTGGCGTCCTCCCCTCCTCCTCCCCTCCTTTGGCGTCCTCCCCTTTTCTCCTGCGTCCTCCCACCGTGACGTCGGCCGGCGCGCACGTCACGGCCCACGTGGCATGCCCCGGCTCCCGTACGCCGGCCGGCACGCCCCTCCGGCGCCGCCCCCGCCTCTCAGCTGAGCGGCGGCGGCCGTACAGGGGCCGCACGCCACCTGCTCTCTCCGCGCCGCTCCCAGGAGCGCGAACGCGACTGCGGGGTCAGTGTGGGGCGGGTCTGCCTCCGCGGGGAGGAGGCCACCCGTCCCGCCACAAAGGGGATGGTCTGAGCAAATAATTTTTTTCCATATTTCTTCAAACTGTGAAAGCCAACATTTTAACTAACTCAGTTTCCCAAGAAATATTTGGATTTTGTCCAATCAGCATTTGCCAGCAGAAACTTCCACTGGAAAATTTCCAATGAGCTCTAGTGAACATCACCCAAACTTACAACCTTTACCTGAATTTAATTCAGAATTCTATAATTTACTTTTGTTGAGAAACAGCTATTGACATTAGTAACCCTCCATGAATGTTCACTAGTAGTAATAAGAGGTTCTAAATTTTAGCCTCTTTGATTAAAGCATCCTACGAAAATGAGACAGGTCATATGGAGCTTTTCTGGCCACCAGAATATCAAGTATTAACTACAACTCAGTTATCTGATCTGTCTATTTTAGAATTACTTATTGTGCTCACTGCAATATCTACACATTGAGCAGATGTAGTAAGTTGAGGCCTGTAACATAAAATCAGCAGGCCTGAAATCTAGTGAGCAAGACTTTGGCTCAATGAAACTGAAGGATAGGAAGAGGCAGAGTGGGAAGAGGCAAGATGTAGTGTTGCCATGGGGGAAAAGGTGGAGTGTGGGTGGAGGAACACTCCACCCAGCACATTAGAAAGTCGGCACCTATGAAAGGGATAATCCCGGTTTTGATTAACCAGTCTAGTTTTCAAACAATGCAGCACATTTGTGTGTTGTTGTAAGTATTTCCCCTTAAAACCCTTGAGAATATAAAACAATCCCAGACAAATCTCCAGATCTGAACACCCCCAGATTTCAGTAGGATTCATATTCTTGACTTGAATTTTTCAGTGTGGCCTCTCTCTTGTTCCAGTCCATCTGGTAGAAGGTAGTAACTCATTCATTGCATTAATTTCCATACAGAAGGTTAATCTTCCAAGCCAGAAGAGATACAAATACTGTTTTAAAATAAAGATTTTGATCCTTCAGAGCAAATAAAAAACCAGGGAAAGACCCCAAAATTGTGAAATAGATGGATTTTCCACCACTGTACTTCTGGATAACTCAGTTTCTCATCTGAATAAGATTAGAGATACAGACAGTAGTACAGTATGTGATTACAGGATAACGGTCTCCTACTGCAAATGCTAGAGCAAAGCTGAAGCATTAGACACAATAAATATCAAGGCATTTGTTTCCAGAGCAGCTGCTATTGCCCCGTATTATTTTTTCTCATATGGATGATTAATTAATGATGTAGATAATGTAAATGTTTTATGATGGATGTTGATTTAGTAGTGCAGATCTCTATGCCTCTGTTTTAAAAGGTATATTTAGATAGGTTGACATAATTTTGTCATCTGCGGTCATATGGCTAATTTGCCATCAGTGAGAGTAAGGCATTTGAAAATTACACCTTTATATATGTAGGAAAAAAAACCCTATGCAATGCAAGTGAGAGTTGCAGAAAAAGAGATACTGTCATGTACTAATACATCAGGAATATTTAATAATACCTTGTTGGCAAGTCCCACTGACATCATGCCACTTCCATAAGGACATCAGAATTAGATCTGAGGCATCTGTGTTTTCCCATCCAAATCTATCCCTGCTTTCTATTATGATCACTGATTGTCTGGTGATTATGTTATTTGGAATGTCTTCCTCCCTAGTTTTGCCCCTGGGGTATCAAAACCCTTTGAGACAAGAGTTGATACTTACTATGTAGTACTGCAATCAAACATAGTATAAAAATCAGTGAAATTAATAACGTTCTTTTATAATTTACATACCAATTATTTACATGAGCAAAGGGTCATGGAGTCTTAGAAATACTGATTGGATGCTGGTTAATATGAATGACAGAATGTTAGTTCCTGGAGTGTATCTTGGTTGCAGAATCAATCATTAGTGTAATTGATTTTGCAGGAGAATATTAAACATTAAAGAAATCCAAGATAAAACTAAATTAGTGTCTGAACTTTTAGAAATCTTAATAGTTTTAGAAGATGTTATATCTCTTGAAAGGGGTCATTTTAATTTAACTTCTTATGCTGGACTGATTTTGACAGATTTTTAATTTGAATTGTAATGAGTTTGCAATTTAATTCTATGTAGGAAAGTAGGAGTTTAGAGTCCTAATTTTTCAGAAGTTCCTAAAACTTGGTGTTGCAAAGGATTTTGAATAAAAAAGACACCAGTTTCTTGCCAGCTGAGATAATCAGATTGTGCACAAAGCAGATTACTATGAGAGTCTGTACTCTGTTTACCCCTTTTACAGGATTATGATGAATTTCATACAAAACACACATTTTGAAGTATCAATTGAAAACTCTGAATTTACTGATCATTAATGTCCTCTGGTAAAATCATTGCATGTGAAGTTAAAAGATTCCTCTCTATGAAAATGCTAGATGTGTTCCAGGTCTTGGGGGAGCAACTACAAAACAGTTCCCCAGAAACAAAAAGTTACCTAGCGCCTCAGCCAGATGTCCATAAAATCAAATGGACTATCCCCTGGTTAAGTGACCATTCTTTAGCAGGAAAAAGAATGTGGGTGAACATTTACAGTTTGACAATAAAGCAGCTGGGGGCTCCCATCCACACAAACTTCATGTCTCCTGAACCTCATTTGGATGTGATTTTCAAGGACAGTAAAGGACTATAAAAGGATAGAGGAAATTCCTCAAATTACTCCTCCCTTTCTCTCTACCCATGTCAACTACAACACCTGGGGGATAAAGAAACAGACTTGGACTGATGAAGGATCCTGTCTGACAGGAATTCAACCCTTTGCTGAAGTATATGGTGAGAAATATTTTTGCTTTGAATTCACTTAGCCTGTTAATTAAGGTGTTAATTGCATTTACTTTTATTTTCTTGTCACCCATTGGTCATGCCTCATTACTTATAACTTAAAATATATTTTCTGTAGTTAATAAGCTTGATTTATTGTTTTATCTAAGCCAGTATGCGTGAAGTGTTTAGGAAACTCCATTTAAGATAACAGGATTTGTGCATATCATTTTCCGTTAAAATGACCAAACTTGTATTAGCTTGGGTTGTCCAGGAGAGTACTAGATAGTACATCATACACATTTCTGAGGAAAGTCTAGGACTGGGAATTTTCTGGGGTTGTTGTGCAAGAATGACTGGCGATAGCACGGATACTGTGCTGATTAAAGGACAGGAAACTAAGGGTAGGAATAAATGGTCAGTTTTCAGAATGGAGGGAGGTAACTAGTGGTGTTCCCCAGGGGTCCATCCTGGGACCAATCATATTTAATCTATTTGTAAATGATCTGGAAAAAGTGGTAAACAGTGAGGTGTCAAAATTTGCAGATGATACTACAACGCTCAAGATGATTAAGACCAAAGCAGACTGTGAAGAGCTTCAAAAGAATCTCACAAAACTAGGTGATTGAGCAACAAAATGGCAAATGAACTTTAATGTGGATAAATGCAAAATAATGCACACTGGAAAAAGTAATCCCAACTACATATACAAAACAATGGGGACTAATTTAGCTATAACTACTCAAGAGAGAGATCTTGGAGTTATCGTGGATAGTTCTCTGACAACATCCACTCAGTGTGCAGCAGCAGTCAAAAAAGCAAAGAGAATGTTAGGAATCATTAAAAAAGGGATAAACAATAAGACAGAGAATATCTTATTGCCTCTACATAAAACCATGGTACACCCACATCTTGAATAATGAATACAGATGTGGTTGCCTCATCTCAAAAAAAGATAAACTGGCATTGAAAACATTCAGAAAAGGGCAACAAAAATTATTAGGGGCTTGGAACGGTTCCCATATGAAAAGAGATTAAAAAAGACTGGGACTTTTCAGTTTAGAAAAGAGGAGACTAAGGGTACGTCTACACTGTACATTTATTCAAAATAAGCTATTCTGGAAGAAATACTCCAAAATAGCTTATTTCAAAATAGCATGTCTACACTACAGGGAAGCCTCAATTAGTCTGATGCAGGCTTCTCTAATGTGAACATGCTACCTCGAATAATTAGTTTGAATGGCCCTGGGGATGAGCTATTTCAAAATAGCAGCAGTGGAGCTTTCATACTACAGCTATTTTGAAATAGCTGTTTTGGAATAGGCGTTATTCCTCTTGGAATGAGGTTCACAGAAGTTGGAATAAGCTGTCCGTTATTTCAGATTTATTTCAAAATAATGGAATTGCTGTGTAGATGTTCACATTACTTCGAAATAACATCAGTTATTTCGAAATAATTGTGCTATGTAGATGCACCCTAATGGGGGATATGATAGAGGTCTATAAAATCATGACGGGTGTGGAGGAAGTGAATAAGGAAAAGTTATTTACTTGTTCCCATAACATAAGAACTAGGGGTCACCAGATGAAATTAGTAGGTAGCAGGTTTTAAAACAAACAAAAGAAAGATTATCTTCATGCAGAATACAGTCAACCTGTGGAACTCCTTGCCAGAGGAGGCTGTGAAGACCAGGACTTTAACAGGGTTCAATAAAGAAGTAGATAAATTCATGGAGGGTAGGTCCATCAATGACTATTAGCCAGGATGGGTAGGAATGGTATCCCTAGCCTTTATTTGTCAGGGACTGGAAATGGATGACAGGAGAGAGATCGTTTAATGATGACCTGTTTCTGTTCACTCCCTCTGGGGCATCTGGCATTAGCCACTGAGGATACTGAGCTAGATGGAGCTTTGATCTGAAACAATATGGCCATTCTTATGTTCTTACAGCACCATTTGGAGTAATTCACATGCAGGAGTAGTTACTTTTACAGCAAAGCAGTAAAAAAGGCATTCTAGAGTTGGATAATTAAGGGGACATAGCTGTTCCACAGTCTAGATCATACCATAGGTAAAATGTCACAATTATACATAGGGTAGAACTGGGCTTTCCCCCCCAAGCAATCAGTAAATTTACCAAATACTGTACTTTTGATGGCATAAAAATTATTCATAATGTCTGGTAGAATGTGGTGAACAACCCCCCCCCCACACACTGAACCCATGACCATTTTGAAATTGAGGGTCTTTTTTCCCTTATATTAAAACAGTTTTTAGAACGATACAAAGATGAAACAAAGGAAAACGTAGTGCTGTGAAAGAATAGTGGTTATAACTATTATAACTATTAGTGTAGGCAGAACAATAAAAAACAGATTTTCCATTCATTTTCATAAAACAACTGAAGCGAACATCACATATTAACATGTCTGTTGTTTAATGTCTGCATTCTATATTTAAGAATGTTACACAAGTATCTTAAGTATACTTTTATTTTATTGGACAATAAATACTTTGTGTATAATCTTGAATAAACATTCAGAGCCTAAAATCTTCTCTTACTATTGGTTTTGAGTCATTTTTTCTCTACAGTCCATCTGGTGCTATTTGAATAAATCCTTAGCTACTTGTTTCAGTTTGTTGTATTCTTCTTCAAGTCAAGATCTCTTTTCTACCTGGCTTTCTGAGAACTTACTTGAACCCCAGATTATATTACTTGCTTATCTTTATTTGGCATATAGCAAAGGTATTTTGAGTTGATAAGACTCAAACACAGGAGGTGGATGCAGGATACATAACGGACAAAGTTATACAGCAAACCTTTTCCTTTATATGCATTTATACTTTTGTTGCATTACTATACATTACATGCTTTGAGATTGGTTTAGTTACTTTATAGGGACCAATCCATGTATAACATACCTGTCTACATACTGTCCACGCAGGACCTACTTTTCACCAAATTTCAGGTTCTAGGTTTTCCACTAGTGGGTCCAGATCAGTGTGCAATTTAGCAATCTTGACCATCAATGTATTTTAAATGTGGTGTAATAGAGTGCATATTGCTGACAGGTAAAGCTTTTGGCTGCAGGGTTAAAATACTAATACCCTCTCCTTTCTTCATGGCTTTCTGAATTCATTAGTTAAGGAGTTAATTTTGAGGTTGCATTTTTTAATATTGGCAGAATTTTATAAAAAGGACCCAATTCCTGAGCCACCCAGTATGATCACCAATGTATATTTTTTGTTCTGGGGTTCTTGTGGCCCAGGAGTTGGGTTCTCCCTCTAAAATTCTGGATAGTAGGCCGTCTGGCATGGTAGGTTACTTATTGTTTGTATGACCTTAAGCATGGTACAGCAGGGACTTGCCATGAGACCAAGTGAACATTTATTGTCTGCTTAAGCAGGAAGTTGATATTACTGGCCTTTTAAAAGGATAGGGAGAGTGGCATGAAGAGCTTTGCAGATTCTGTACAGGTCTAATGTTATCCTAAGCCACAAGAGTGCCCTAACTTTGGAAACTATGACCACTGTATGGATGCAAATTTGCAAAACAAAAGGGAAATAAACTATTTTTGTTTCTTGCTTTACATATTTTTATGTGCATTGAGCTAATTTACATTTGTTTTTAAAACTTTGTCTTTATTTCCTGGGTCTAGCAAATATACCAAGGGCCAAGTTTGTCCAACACTAAGTATAAACAGTACCACCGTACTTTTTTGAGAAAGCATGTTTTGGAGCCTGATTCTATATCATGAGTTAGATTCCACTTGATGCTTTGTCAGGTCTTCTTTGCTATTGAACCATGCCTTGGTTTTCTGTACTTCCCCCTTTGTTTTCTCATCACACTTTTTTGTACTTTCAAAATTTGAATTTTGAACATTCAGGCTCTGATAGAGCTACAATAGCCAGATGGGCGGCAATTGGGTTAACTATATTGTTCCACAATCTCACTGGTCTTTTTATTAAGGCCTTGCAAGGGGAAAAGCCTTGGATCTGCATTCCCCTAGCTCTGATGCGTATTTGTTCTAGTGGTAGTACTTCATCCTAGCTGCAACTCTTTCATTTACCTCTTTTCTTAATTTAGATTTGATTGTTTGCTCAACTTATCCTGCTGCCACTGCATGATAGGGAATGTGAAACTTCTGATTAGTGCAGAGCAGGATATTATTTCTGTAATGATCGACCCCATACAACTACTACCATTGTTTGAGTCTATTACTTTTGGGACTCAACATCTGCAGAACACATCATACACCAATTGCTCTGCTGTAGTTAGGGAAGTCATCTTTTTCATAATGAAAACTTTCACTCAATATGAAAAAGTATCCACACCTGCCAGCACATATTTGTACCTCCTTGGTGCTAAGGGCAACTCCCCACTATAATCAATTTGAATTTGTTCCCATAGACTGCTGGGTGCCTGTCTCATAAGAGCCCCTCTATGTTTTCTGTTAGTTTGATTAAGTCTGGCACAAACCAGGCAAACATTAAGATGTTTCTGCAGGTCCTTTTCCCATTGGGACCACTCCCAATTTTTGTCAACACATCTTATAGCTTCTGTCTATTTGGGGCAACTACCCACAATGGACCCACACACCCATAGCAGCAGATCTTTTCTCATATTCCAAGATACAATCCATACCAAGCCATACTCTGCTTTTCTACATAGGAGTCCTTGCTCTATTAGTAAGCCCTGACCTTCTCTTTCACTTCCTGCCTCCAAGCTTACTCCTAAAGCAGTCCTAATTCTAAAACCTCGCGCTGAATGCTATGTAACTACCCTGCTTTGTTACAATTGCTTCAAGTGAGAGCTATGATGGATTTCAAAGAAGTTTCCCACAGTAGTTACTGCTGAATCTTGGCTTTTAAGTCAGTTTCCTGAGTCCCTTTTATCAGGGGTCCACTTTCTCTGTGCAACTGAATTGTAACCAGGTCCATTCTGTTAAACTACTTGACAAAATTGTCTAGCACTTGTACATGGAACTGAATTTAATCTCTCCTCTGTCAGCACCATGATACTTGTTCAGAGTCCACCAAGGTAGCATTAACACCGTTCTGTCAAGTCAGGTCTACACAGCTAATCTTCCGTTTAGCCATTACCTTGGAATTGCATGAAGACATGGTATCTTCAGAAACATCAAACTGTACCTTAATCCACAAAATAAAACACAAAATGTAGAATTTATACATTCCACTAATGCTGAATGAGTTAATCATTCAAGAGCTCTGAATTTCTATTTATCTTTCCTACTATTCTAGATCATTGGGTCTCATGGATGAGAACATGACAGCAGAGTTCACGGTCTAGTTACTCTTTGGTGATAAACATTAATGACTCTTATTGATCAGTCTTTTGCTGATGAACTACTACTGACATATGAACAGCTTTTATTTCAATTATGCAGCAAATCACAGGATAGTATGCCTTAAGGCTCATGATACCATCTACATTTTTGGTTAGTCTCCAAGGTGCTATTCATTATTTTTTGAGTTTTTTCGATTGCAGACTAATATGGCTACCCCTCTATAACCTTAACCAATTATTTTACTAAACTGTTACTAAGCAATCGTAACATGTTGTAATAAATTATCTAATCAATCATACCCCACCACCTTAGTTGATTTATGCCTAGAAAAATTTATTATACAGCAGGCAAACAATTGAAAAGCAGATAGAGATCATATAAAAAATAGGAAAGTGAGGACAGTACTCATAGAACGAGTATTCTACAACCCCAACTATTGATAAAGAGTTTCTTATCAGACAAAATGCTGTCAGACTAAATTTTCTTTACCCATCTTGAGATCTGTTTCTTTATCTGGTGATATTGGGTGCCCTTAGGACAGAGCTTCCTTTTAAACAGCCTGGTATTACACTATTTTAATGCAATTTAGATGGAATGTGAGTATGTGACTCCCTGTTTTACAGCTAATGGCTGCAACTCTTTTAATCTAGCTGCAGATGAAGATTTAAGCTTTAGACCTTCCAATATGGGTACACGCATAGTTCCCTCTAAGGTGCGCGCCTGCATGGCCATGTACAAAAAATTCTTCCCCTGCCCATCTCCTTAGGAGAGCTACGCAGCAGCATTCGCACAGCAGGTGGCTGCACTGGCGGGTGGGGCCAGATGAGACGGCATGGTGAGGGAGCCGCTGGGGCAGGGGGTCAGGACCTGACACAGCCACATGGTGAGAGGGAGGAGGCCTGCTCCAGTGGCCAGGGCTGCCACATGGCGGCGGGGGGGGGGGGGGGGGAGCTGGGGCCTGTTCTGGCAGCTGTGGCTGAGAACGGGACCTGTCTTATGGTGGGGGGGGTGTGTCTGATCCGGCGGCCAGAAACAGGAGATGACACGTGGCCAGGGCAGCGGGGTCTGCTCCAGAGGCTGGGAACAGGACCTGCCCCATGGCAGCAGGGGGTGTGCTCCAGTGACTGGGAACTGGACATGCCTGGGGGACATGGCTGGGGGGAGGCGGCACTTCTGCTCCAGCAGCCGGGAAAATGTGTGTTATTAAATTGGGTGCCAAGGTGGCACATGACGTCAAGATTGGTGCACAAGCCAAAACTCACTCCTCTTGTGGTTGGAAAATCTTAGAGGGAACACTGGCTACAGGCCTTCCAATATGGCTACAAAAAAGGCTGTATCCTTGCAGTATGTATGAGTCCCAACCAGTTTTACTTAGCCAATATCCAGATTTTAGCAAATGAACAGCTTTTATTTCAATTATGCAGCAAATCACAGGATAGTATGCCTTAAGGAAGTTATGTCCTGAGCCCTAGAAATTGGGTAAGAGTGGGTATTTAAATTAACAAGGTTACACCGTGAGCACTAGGAATTAGGTAAAGATGTTTGTCCCTAGAGTGTGGGAGTGACAGAGAATTTTGTGTGGATAACAATACAGTAATCCAGAGATGCTACTGACAGTTTAGAAAATATCCTTTTGTACAGTGTGAGTTTACTATTAATGATTTATTTAGAGTAGGATTGGATTGTCAATGCAAATCTTCAGGCATGTAACTATACATTTTTTAAAGAAAACCAGTATCAGTATGATGATCATAACATAAAAACACATAAAAATGGCCTACTAGGTCAGACCAAAGGTCCATCTAGTCCAGTATCCTGTCTTCCGACAGTGGCCAGTGCTAGGTTCCCCCTGTCGCCCATTCCCAGCTTCTGACAAACAGAAGGTACGGAAACCATTCCTGCCCATTCTGACTAATAACCATTGATGGACCTATCCTCCATAAATGTATCTAGTTCTTTTTTGAACTCTGTTAAGTCCTGGTCTTCACAACATCCTCTGGCAAGGAGTTCCACAGGTTGACAGTGTCTTGCATGAAGAAGTACTTCCTTTTGTTTGTTTTAAACCTGTTATCCATTAATTTCATTTGGTGACCTCTAGTTCTTGTGTTATGGGAGTAAGTAAATAACTTTCATTCACTTCCTCCGCACCAGTTTTATGATTTCATAGACCCCTATCATATTCCCCCTTAGTCTTTTCTTTTCCAAGCTGAAAAATCCCAGCTTTATTAATCTTTTCTCATAAAGAAGCCATTGCATAGCCCTTTTCTGAACTTTTTCCAGTGCCATGTAATGTTATGTTCTTATGTTATATACTACAAGAGACATCAGGGCAATATCTACTCTCCATTACATCCATTGTAAATGAGATCAGAATTTGGTTAGTCTTTCTTTAGGACTAGATTCTTAGCATAAGCTCAACTAATTTAAATTTTGTTTCATTTCCTATCAATGGCTCAGGACCAATCATGATACAAAGTAATTTTAAAATCGGTAGTGTTTGCAACATGCAAGAGCACTAACTTGGTCATGGCGTAAGTGTAACTGCCACCAGGCGGATTTGAATCTGGGACCTCTGGAGCTGAGTATAGGAGCCTCTACCCTCTGAGCTAAAAGCCAGCTGGCTCCTAGCCCATGCTGTAGAGGTGTCTTGATCTTAACTGTTGCTGTGGTCTAGGTACCACTTTCATTGCTCAGTAACCAGACTTGGTGTGTGGGTTACGTACGGACCACTAATTAGATAACCCACGAAATCAGAACAGATGCCAATATTAGTATTGCAGGCATAGAAAGAGATGTTAAAGGTGCTTGTATATAAATCTAAAGTTAGTGTATTGAAACTTACTGTGCTGGCAGTGAATTCCATTAAATCCCTTTGGACATTTACAGACATATCCTATGAATGTGTCCCCTCGATACGCTTCACTAATTTCACAGGTTCCCCCATTATGACAGGGATTAGGAAGGCAAGGTCCTGAAAAATAAAAAATAATGTAATCATTTAAGTGCTTTAATTTAACCTCCCACATTACATATTCCACTAATCCACTAAAATCTACCCTTCACTTCATTCAGATTACTTACTATTATAGATTTTATTTACATGAAGAATTATGAACCATGTCACTTTTCATTAATCACAGCATTATTTTTTTTGTTACAAGAGAAGAACATGGGCTTAAGGGGCCTGATTTTGGCCCCTTTGAAAACAATGGGTGTTCTATCACTTATATAAACAAGGCGATGCATATTAATAAAATATATTCTTATGGCAGTTGCTCATTAGCGTACAGTTACAAGATCTATAAGCTTCAGGGGGTAGCCGAGTTAGTCTATACAGAATAAACTTAAAAAACAACAAATAGTCTGATAGCATTTTAAAGACTAACAAAACATACAGATGGTATCATGAGCTTTCATGGGCACAGCCTACTTCTTCAGATGACCAGCTCAATAAGGTTTAAGATCTATAAGTTTTAGCAAGAATGCAAGGAGTTTCACCTCAAGCACTCCTGTACAGACCCTACATGGAGCTTTCTAGTGATATGAAAGATGTTGTTTTATGGGTAAGTTTCACTTTGAGAACTTGTGACAGTATACATCAGTCGTTAAATTATCTAAACCAATTTTTCCTTCTATGGTAAGCAACTTAACTTATCTGTTTAAAATAACTTCTAACAGGTCCTTTGACTAAATGAAATCACTATTTTTTTTACCACACACATGCTGTGATAGCTAAAATAAAACATCTGTATACAACTGTGAGATCTAATTGTTTGTCTGTCTGTCATTCACAGTGGGTGCCTTGCTAGAGTTTCTAAATACAGTAAACGTTATTTTTATAGACTCTGCATGCCTTGAAATAATTAGACTATGTTGAATCTAGGTCATTTGTTTATTCTTTTCTTTTTTCTTTTTTTTACTGTTTTGTGTTGAAAATATTGACCATTCCATGTGATTTTAATACCTCAATAATACTGATCAACAGAATTCCAACAAGAATATATTTAAGCATTTGATCAAAATTGTTTCCCGTGTTACCTCACAAAGAATTAGTAGTCAGTGATCTGAATGTTCAAAAAGCAATTACATACCTTAAATTCTGAAGTGAGGTCTACAAAATTCTTTGTTTTACATGCTTTACCATCTCCAGCTCCTCTCCACATGCACACAAAAATTAATTTCCATTTTTGAAATTCAGTGATACAAGTCTTGCAATTATTCATCCACTTTAAATCTCATTTTGTGATGAAAAGAGAAAATATTTTCCATTCTACACAAGTCCTGGTCTAACACTACAAAGCTGAGTTAATGTAAGCTGTCTTACATTGACCTAACGAACGTATCTACCTGACAAGTTCCTTCTACTGACATCTCGCCTGATAGATCAACTATGCAAGAAGCATGAATTTGCTGCTGTTTAGATCAATGAAGAGGCAGCATAGACACTGAGTTGCTTTCATTGACCTAACCAGCCTCTAGGAAGTTTCCCACAATTTTCTGCTGTGACCACTCCAGTAAACATTTTCAACTCCACTGCACGATATCTTGGTACACAGGAAACAGTCTGTTAAAGGACTTGGACCTTTTGAATTTCTCTCCTGTTTTTTCAGCATGTTTTTTGCCTGCTCAGCTGGTCTTGGTGGCTTCATGTTCCAAATGTGCTCCAGCTTGGAGTACATAAGAAGTGGTGGATCTTCTTGGCCTAATAGAAGAAAAAGCTGTGCAGGCACAGCTCCAATCCACTCATAGAAATAAAGATATTGATGAGCAGATTACATGTGGCATGAGGGAGAAGGGACATGCAGCAGTGCTTCCTGAAAATTAAGGAACTGAGACAGGGATACCAGAAGGCAAGGAAGGCAAACAGTTTGCAGCAGCAGCCCATCTTGACTCCCAAGAGTAGAATGGACACCTCTGAGGTGTTTAAGTCCCAAGCCTCTGCAGTCAACACTGAGGAGGGAGGTCTTGAACAAAGAAGAGGAGGAGATTAGGAGACAGGAGAGTGGGGGATTCATTTCTCCAGAGGGCCAGGAGTTATTTGTAACCCTGGTGCTAGCTAAAGGATGCACCATGAAAAAGGCGGTTTACAGAGGGGATGACCTGGGAATCCTCCAGATAGATCTCCAGGAAACTTTCGCAGAGATACTCCGTAATTTGTTACAGGACATTTCTGGGGAGTGTTGCTTTATTTCTTCCACCATGTTAGGACACTTTCCCATGCCACTCTAGTATTAATTTAGTTGGTGTAACTGGTCTGTAACTACCCCCCTCACTCCTTCCTCTTCACTGGCATCTAGCTGGCTGAACATCCTTCTCTGTTTTCCCCCTTTCCTTGACCCTAGTTCTCTTAGTTACAATTTAGGTTAAGCTCTTTATTATGCCTTTGGTATGTAAACTCAAATTATTTACATTAGGTCCTTTTAGTATGTTGAGCAATACAATTTATGGTAGGTTTCTGGTTACTCAAGGCCATGAGGCTGGATTTTACCTAGAAACCATATTGTTTAAGGTATGCCTATGAATATGTAAGTAACTGTGGAACATGTGTGAGGTATGAATGTTTGCCTTAAAAGGTCATGGAACCTAAACTGCCTTTGACTGGGTATTTCTCAAAGACCCTGGAAAGTAGATAAATTAACTAACAAGCGGGCAGGAAGATCATCTCCTTTTGGAAGGGATGTAACATCATGGGATTGAGTCAGAGGCACTAGCCCTTCTGTGGATCCAAAGGACTCCAGGGATAACCATAAGCCTTGTGGTCAGTCTCTGGGAAGCTGATGCCTGGCCAGCTCAAGCCACCCGTGAAATCGGAAGTTCTCTACGCCACACCTGCAACCTACTTTCAACTGCCAGTATGAGTGTGATGTGTGTGTGAGTATCACCTTACCCTTAAGAATCTGTACTAATAAATTAGCTCTAGTACTTCAAGTCATTTCCTTGGCTGGTCCAGGGACAGTTGGTATCAATGCACATTAGGAGCATAAAAACCCAATCTGTACCTGGATGTTTGCAGTATCAGTTCCCTTGAGACAAGAGAGTGATATCAGCTAAAGCAGTGTTTTTCAAAGTGGTCTGTGGCTCCCCTTGGCTGCAAACGGCAAACTGCAGCCAATGGGAGACACAAGGCTCCTTGGCTATGGAGCCAGTAAGTAAAAAAACTGGTGCGGCCCAGGAGCAGCTTCCTCAGAGTGGCTCCATGGGCCACTTTGAAAAACACTGATCTAGAGCCACCTGGGGGAAATGGTGATAGCTCTTGTTTCAGGTGCTCAGATCACAAACAATAGTGCCTGTGCTCCTTGGTTGTGATTTTCCACCCCTTCATCCATGGTTTCCAAAACATGGTTGTAGTTGGGTGGCAGGGGTCAGAATTGTCCTTAGTAATGGCAAGGCTTGGGTGATGGTTAGCAGCCATGGCACCGGCAGGGGATGATGGGAAAGAAGCAAAATTTTGTGGTACTCACTGTCATAAGTGTACACACACAGAGACACACACACACACACACACACACACACAGTTTGGGTGGAAGAACACTGCTTCCTGATCTTCAGACAATGTCTATATTACTAAGGGGAGGTGGCATACCCTTCTGCTCACCTTTGGTCCTGTCATGGGTTGCAGCTGCTGGTCCAGTACCCATAACCCAGGGCCCTGTTCACTATGGCTGGGACAGCAAACCAGCTCAATGAATACCTCGTGTAAATGAAAATGTTCTGCCTTAAACTTCTGTGAAATAAGGAGTGATTTTTTTATAGCAACTCTGCACTAGACACTGAGTCTGTTATGACAATGAAAGCTTTGTGCATGCCCTGGCTTACAGCTTAAAGTGTGGCCTTCAGCTCTTCCTTCACACCCACAGAGAGTGTCTCCCAGATAAGATGAAGGCAAAAGAAAACACATGGTGACATGTTTAACAAGATTATGAATGCAACTGGGACAGCACGGAGCAAGCAGAGAGCGTAGGGGATTTTTCTCTCTGAAAAACTAGACATGGTGAGCACGAGAGCAGCCCAGGAGAGTGAGCATGATATGAAACTCAGGATTATGAAGGTTGAGCTATCTGCCTGGCCTTGAGAAGAAACACCTTGAGACTAGACTCTCTCTGCAGCCCCTGCACAATGGCATTTCAACATTGCCATATTACTTCTCTTGCTCTCCCAAACATACCAGGAGGTGTTTGGGGGGAAATGAAATACCCCTTCCACTCACCCCCAAGGGAGGATCTTAAGAATAAAAGTTGCACATATAATGTTGTGTGATAACCAAGGCTACTGTGCCTTTAAGGATAACATGAATTTGTTTTTATCCTACCAATTTTATTTTCCCCATGTGTCCAAAGTTAAATTATATTTATGATCTCTAAGATTCAGTAGGTTTGCTCAATAAAAATCCATGTCCTGAGAATGAATTCATCTTTCCTAATTTAAAATGGGAGGATGAAGGGAGGGATGGGGAAAGTGAGGCATTGGAGATGTGCTAAAGACAAAACCCCAGCAGACACAGCAAGGCTCTCACTATAAGAAGGCACAAAACAGAGAAACAGCACACATTACTGTGGCTCATTATGGAAATGGGTTTTCAAAGCCTCCCTGAGACACAGGGCTCCATGCTGAGCTCTTACAGCCTTGGTATCTGGCTGCTCAAAATTAGCAGACAGCCTGTTCATTTCCATGCCCCACCCCTGTGGAAACTTCTCTCTCGCACAGATATTATGAAGCACACAGCAAGCAGTGCTATCAGTGGGGATATTGCTTTCCCAGAGGTCTAACCTAGTAAGCAATCAATGACCCTTTACACAGCTAAAGGCACATTTAGCCACCATTCTGCACTTACTGAGAGTATCGCTGAACAGTTTCTGCTGTCCAGGTGGCCAGTGTATTGCTTCATGAGCCATGGGTGGTCTCTCCCAGGATCACAATTGATAAGTCAGTAATGCTGACCATCTCACATTGGTGTCAGTAAACCACTACAGGTGATCCACAAGTGCTTGTAAGACCACTGAAAAGTATTCCTTTCTATTTATGTACTCTTTGGCAAGGTTTGCCGACCTAGAGATATGTATGCCATTTGTTGCCTCACCACAGTTAGGGAACCCCACTGCAGCAAAACCATTCAGTATTTCCTGCAAATTGTCCAGGGCCACAACCAAATGCCCCTGCATACTTGGATCACAACAGCCCCCTATAGTGGATTTACCAACTCCAAATTGATTCCCCACTGACTGGTAGCAGTCTGGCATTGCAAGCTTCCACACAGCAATTACCACAGGTTTCTCCACTGTCAGAAAAGGCTCCATTTTTGTGTTGCTGCACCACCGTGCTTGGGAGAACTCTTTACACAATTCCCAGAATGTGGCCTTGCATATAGGAAATTCTGCAGCCATCATCCCATAACAAACCCACCAGTCAGTGTTTGTTTCTTGGGACCAGAAACATTATTTTCCCATGTTTAGCTGTTACATGACTATTAGCAGCCACTGGGAATTATTTGTTGTATAGCTTCCAACAAAGCTTCCTGAATGACATTGTCATGTTCCACACGACAGCTCCTCTCATGGTTCTGGAAATAATGCAGGATAAGGTGTGTAGTGTTTGTAATGCTCATAACAACAGTGCACAGCTGAGGGGGGGTGGGGGGCGCTTCATGCTTCTTAGGTGATATGGCATATGTGCAACTATGCCAGCCTTTTGGGGGAAAAGGCACAAAATATTATGTGTTCCAGCTGAAATCAGGGGAGGTAGGAAGAAAATTACATCATGGACATTGAAGACAATATTCTGGTTCCATGAGGCATTGCAAGCCCTTCCCAACCCCCCAAGCTCCTCGTGGCAAGTTGCAGCATGGAGAACCTATCTCCAATGCACTGCTCTCTGCATTGATACACACACTGCTAGTGAGGATGTGTTCCACTGACACAGAGTGGTGTAAACACACACTGCTGACTTAATTACAGTGGCAGCTGCAAGTTGATTTAACTGAAATTGACTTAAGGTTGCAGTGTAGATATGTCCATAGTTTACTGTCAAACAATATGGGGAATGAATGATTTCAAGTTAAAGGAGCTACATGCTTCATGCTTTGCGGGCTCTGAGCAGGAGCACTGAGAAGCCAGCGACCTGCTGCATTAGCTAGCTTAAGATCGAGACAGGGACGACTGGTGAGTGGGAATCTGGGGGGGGGAGGGGAGAAGGGGGCGAGCGGGGAGGGAGCCACCCATCATGTGATCCCCCAGCTAGCCTGGGGAAGGGCTGGGACAAACTTCCTCCATCCCAGGCCCCACCTCTCCCCTCCCCTGCTCCGCCCCGCCTCTTCTCAATAGATGTGGCCTTGGGAACAAGTGGAGCCAGGGGCCATCGCAGGCAGCAGGAGTCCACCTCACCCCACCCTACCCATCCCCCCCCCACCAGCAATCAGTGGGAGAAAAGGAGCAATGTGTCCTTCTCCAAGACCCAACAAATACCTTGTGTACTGATCACTGTTGGTAATGCTCATCCCCCACGACGGACAATTTTTGAACTTTGGTGGAGGCATCATTCACTGGGTGGCCAATACTCTAATGCCATGCTAACTCTAAGATTAACCTAATGTGCTACTAACTAGTACAGACACACAGAATATGTCTCAGAAACTGAGACTGAAAGAGAGAGATGAAAAACACCATGACTCTATCCATGGGAGATGAGAAAGTACTGAGAAGGTCAGGGCGTTGCCAACCTCATATAACCAGAGGAGAGGCTATGGCCACAGGGCAAGAGCACCACTCTTCAGGGACTGGCTCCAAGGTGCTGGAATACGCAGCTGCAATGACTTGTAGAATATAAGATTCAGATCTGAATTTTGTAGCGCTGGCCAACCCCTCAGAGGCTTAAATATTCATTTATTCACCAACATAATAAACATATTGATAATGTGTCAGCATTTCTAACTAGTTTTAGTCTTTCATAGCATTCTTTCTGCCAAAAAGATTGACAATAGGATAATGATTCTGATTTGTTTTTGTAGTTGTGGATTGGGCATACCAGTATTTTTATTTGAAATACATTTGTGATATACTGACAGCATCCTGCCATGCCCTGGACAAACCTTATGGAATTAAGATTAACTTTACTGAATTAAGTTAAACCTTATTGAATTAGGTTTAATACCTTTGGGGACCATTTTACTAAAAATGTAATTATCTGTGGTTTACTTTGGAATTGTATGCAACTCCTCTAGGAAGGCGGGGATGCTAATGTAATTCTTCTGGTTATCAGCCCCTTGAAGCCACTCCCCACCTCATCCAGAGAGATTTGCTTATACTAGTTCATCAAACTCACCCAACAGATAAATAAAAGTGTTTTGGATAAATAGGATAAACAGCCTCAAGGCCTTCTTCATAGTCCAGCAGCTGAAAAGGACTCCCAGCCCACGGAAAGTGGGGAAAGAACTTAGGGAAAGTTTAAAAGGAGTCTAGAGGAGACTGGGTCTAGAGGAGACCGACTCCCAAAAACGTGTGATTATTCTGAACTGAAGCTGTGATCGATCTGAAACTTCTTGGGTGGGGTGTTGATGGTCTGCTCCTCCCAGAGTCCACATTACCATGTATGCAGGTTCATTTGTTGTTTTAATTTTGTTTCTCTCTAATGCTTTTTACTTTAAGAATAAAATAGGCTTGCTTAGAAAGTACTGTGTGGTAACTTATAACTGTAGGCAGTCACATAGGGCACATGTACACAGCAGGGCTAAACTCAAAATAAGCTATGCAACTTGAGCTACCCTAATTGTGTAGCTTAAGTTGAAATAGCTTATTTTGACTTTTGGCTCTGTCTACACAGCAGTTATTTTGAGATAGCGCATGTTCCGTTCCCTGACTTCCCTTACTCTTCATACAATGAGCATTACAGAAGTTGGAGTAAGCAGTCTCCAGCTCAACATTATGTTGAAATAACTGCTGGGGTGTAGACACAGACTATTCCAAAATAACGCTGCTGTGTAGATGAAGCTATAGTGAACTAGAGCTCTGCAGGGAAGATTGGGATTCCATGGGTCCCACAGGACTCTCTTCCATAATAGCAGGAGTGGGATAAAAATTCAACAAACCATGTGGGAACCGGTGGGAGTTGGTACCATCGGTCGAGATGAGAGTGGGATTAAAAAAAATTGTTCCATACTGGGCTCTACTGTTAACCGCCTCAGAAGAGAAAGCAAGTAGGCCCGTTTAGGCAGTTTGTCTTCTGGACATAATACAGCAAAGACAAGGAACTATGCAGCCTGGAAATAACCCAGTTAGTAAGGGAGTGAGATGCAGGCAACAGTGGGGAGATGGAAGCCAGAGAGTTGGTGCTCTTGCTAGACCGCTGAGAGGAAATACAGGTGCAGTTGCCCTGAAATTGTGACAATATTTCTGAGTTGCTAGTAATATATTTTTTGTTTGTTTCTTTTAAAAGAAACTGGTATTCCAGAAAAAAATGTATTTGCTGGTTTCCCCGAGACTCCTTTAATTAAAATGTTGGCATTGCTTTCAAACACCAATCAGCTAATTTGCACTTGTAAAAAAATTGTTTACTAAAAGAAATGAATTACAAATGCTAGTTAGTTTGATTTACATTCTAAAAGAAGGAACGACTGAAATTAAAGTAGGCATTAACTTTACACTTCTTTGTTTTTGTGGTATCTCTAAAGGGCTACCTCCTTGAGTCCCTGATGCAGTGAGATTAAGTATGTGTGTCAATTCAAGAATGTGAGTAGCGTTACTAAAGTACGTGAGTACATGAGACTACTCCCATACTTAAGTATAGGGGAAAAATGGGGTGGAGGGAGAGGAGCACAAAGGGTCACTCATGTGCTGTGTTCTCTGTAAGCTGTTTGCTCATGTAGCCACTCCAGAGAGATTCAAATGCTGCCCAGCTGATTAGCAGAGTGCCCACAGCTAGGTTTGTGTTTCTATTGGTGGTGCATATTCGCATATGACTCGGTGCACTTAAAAAATTTATTTCACAAATGAAAGGAAAAAATACGCATATGGATGGAAAAGATTTGAGGGAACATTGGTCACATGCCACCCCAAATACCATTGGGAGCCCCAGTGCCAGTACTAGGGGTCATCCTGCCTAGGGTGACCATCCATCCTGCTTTTACCGGGACAGTCCCATATTTAAGATCAGTTCCTGGAATCCCAACTTTTTTTTAAAAATGGGCATATTTCCCCATATTTCCACTGCAGCAGGGGCAGGGAAGAGACGCCAATGCTCTGGGCTTCAGCTGCTTAAGCCCCAAATACCGGAGGTTCCCCTCCCCTCCCCACCTTGCATTCTGTGGGGCAGAACCAAAACTTCATCCCTGCAGTGGGGCAAGGTGGTCGGGGAGCCACCTGCTCTCAGAGTTTCAGCTGCTGGAGCCCTTAGCACTGGTGGCTCCTCCCCCACCACTGTGGGGGTGGAGCCCCAAGTGACCCCAAGCACTGGTGGCTCCTCCCCCTCCACTCTGGGACTGGAGCCCCAAGCACTCCTGAGTGCCAGTGGCTCCTCCCCCTCCCCTACTGTGGGGCTGGAGCCCTGAGCACCAGCAGCTCCCCCCCACTGTGAGCCTAGAGCCCCGAGCGCTGGTGGCTCCCCTCCCTGCAGGGCTGGAGCCCTGAGTACCAATCTCCCTGGCTGTAGCCTCTCCCTTGGTGTCCCGTATTTTGCATGGGGAAATATGGTCACCCTAGTCCTGCCCCCCTGCTCTCACTGGCAGAGATTGACCTGGCCCCAGTCTGCTCTGATCCCACCCATGTTGCTCTGCTCCCCACCACTGGTGAGTGAAGGGGTTTTTTCCACCTCTTCTCCAGAACCCTCTCTTCTCAGAGACACAGCCTGGGTGTGGGGGACCTGGCACCAGCAGCAGAGATTGGGCCTGCCCCCACATTCAGAGGCAGTGGGAAGTGGAGGAACATGGCTAAGACCCTGGGGAGTGGAACAAGATGGGTCTCAATCTCTCTGCTTCCCTCAGTCACTGCTGGTGTGTGCAGAGGTACCCAACCCCTGCTGCCACTGCCAGGTCCCCCACTAGTCCCCTGGGCCATGCTGCTTGGGGGAAGGGACTTGAGCAAAAAGGTGGAGTGAGGGTGGAGCAGAGGCAGGAACAGGCTGGGAGAGGATAGAGCAGGGACAAGGGTATGGGGGAAAGGGTGGTGTAGGGGTGGGCTGGGGACAGGAAGAGGCAGGGCCTGGGGTGGAGTGAGAGCAGGGAAGGGGCTGGAAGAGACAGGGTCCTCCCCTGGGCTAGGGGTGGCACAGGGAAGAGTCATGTAGAGGGGGTGGTAATGTGCTGATGTCCTCTTGTGTCCCTCCCCAGCTAGGTTCTATTCTTTACAAACCTTTTTCATTTTCTCCCCCCATCGTGTGAAGACATGTGTTCATGGAGATTTGTCCATGCACCTCTCTTTGGAGGATGAGGCGATTACATCTCCATTTGGTATGTGCATCCCACAAATGACATTATATTGACAGTGGAATGAACAACCCAACTTTGACTTTAATTGATATTCTATGTTACTTACATCATCTATACAGACCACAAAGTTTGTAACCATCCTTCTTTACAACTAAATCTTGTAAAATTACTTTTAAAACACAATGGGCTTTAGGGATTTCTTTTTTAATCAGTAGTGCTGTAGTACTTTTGTAGGTAATCTTTAAGTAGTTTCTAACACAAAGAGAACAACATTTGATCAATATTAATGAGTAGTTGAATTCAACAGTATGCTTTCCAGGCATTTTTATCCATGTTCATATAAAGTAATGTCAACAAGATTAATTGCACACTAAAAGTAATAAATCTATTCAGTTTGCTACTCTTTTGAGTCTTCCTCTATACAACTCCGTTGGCAATAGCCAGCAGTAATAAGTGGAATTAATCTTCAAAAGTTTAGAACATTGATATTCAATTGGAATCCCATGCTACACGAGAAAAATACTAAAAGTTAACTTAAAACATGGCAGCTGTTGAATTTTTTAGAAGCTGTGACTGAAATATCTGAGGTTTATATACAGTGAAATTTTAAGAAGTGTTCTCAATGGAATTGCAAAGGGACTTAAGGCAGAAACATGTTATTTCTTTCCCTCTTTGACAAGAACAGTCAATGCAATCTCCATAAAAATGTATACACTTGGGATAATCCAACCTTGTGCCAGTGACTGAACATCTGAAAACTAGACAAGCTGTTTGTATTTAAAATACCAAAGCTCTGAAATTAATTCCACTGATTTCCTGCCATTTCAAGTAAAATGTAGTTGGACAATGATAATAAATACTAAAAATGGATGAATCAGTTTGAAATTATTTAAAAGTTTAGTATTGATTTAAGGAATACCCAAAGTTAATATTTAAAATAAGAAAAAGCTTCAATAAAATAAATGGAAACACTTTGTACTTCCTGTTTCTTGAAATAAGGCAGTTATCTGTTCTTCCAAGATTTCCAGACATATTTTTCTGTCTTTTGTGAAGCTGTCACTTCTGGGACAAAGACTGAGGAATCAGAGTTTGTAAAGCACACAAAGATGAAAAACACTCTATAGACCAAAGAGTGGTAATAAGATAGTAATGAAATTCCACCATCAGCATTCTAGTGTATTCAAACATGGGGCAGGCATAGACAGACAGTACACCTTGCACACACATGGGAGTGGGGGCTGCAAGCAGTGTTTCCTGTAAGCTGTGCACTTGTGCAGCCACTCAACAGAGATTCAAACACCATCCAGCTGCTTACCAGTGTGCCCACACCTAGGCTATGTCTACATTGGCAGGTTCTTCTGTAAAGCGTCCACACTGCCCGCATGCTCTTGCGCAAGATGATTTACAGTAAAGCGTGGTAGGAGAGGGCTTCTTGCGCAAGAGCTACGCTCTTTCTAACAAGTGTAAGCCCTCTTGCTCAAGAGGTCAGTGTGGATGCGTGGCAGGGGTTTCTTGCGCAAGAAAGCCCTATGGCTAAAATGGCCATCAGAGTTTTCTTGCGCAAGAGATCATCCACACTGCCAGGGATGCTCTTGCGCAAAAGCACATGGCTGTGTGGACGTGTTCTTGCGCAAGAATTCTTGCACAGGAATCCTTGCGCAAAATGTTCTTGCGCAAGAACCAGCCAGTGCAGACATAGCCCTAGGGTTTTTGTTTGTTTGATTCTACTGGTGGTGCATATTTGCACATGCCTCAATGCACATACAAATTTATTCCACACATGGATGGAAAAGTTCTACATGCGGATGGAAAAGATTAGAGGGAATATCTGCACTACTGGAAGTGTCTAGCTATTTTGAGGGGAACAGTGGCAAGACCTCAACCCCATATGTACCAATAAAGTTGAGCTGGTGGGAAATGCTAGCAATGTATATGAAGCAAAGCATATTAGCACTCTCCTCCCAGTGCCCAGGAAGCACTGATTATACTTTAAGATGTCATACTCCAAGACATTGCTGCTCAGGCAGTGAACCCTCTTTCCAGTCCTTAGCCCAGCTCAGCCTTAGGCTTGGCATAAATGAGCTTATTCGGAGTAAAAAAATTATGTATTATTAAACCCTACTTCAAAAGCAATCACTGAGTTCAAGTGGTTAACGGCATAGCCACTTACAAACTGCATGCCAGGAGGCAAGGTAGGAAACAGAGTGAGAAAACAGCTGCAGAGCTAACAGCAGCCATTTTGTAGCTGCTTAAAGGACCAGAAAATATGGGGGGAAGGTGAGGAACAACCGAACAAAACAAAGAAAACCCCTCAGCCCTCTCTACATTCCCCAAAGCAAGGAGGATCGTTGGAGGTGGAGCTCTCTCTTATAGTCCTCATAGTGGTAAATATCATAAGAGCTCTTTGTCTTTAGGACTCTCTCTCTCACACTCTCTTTCTCGCTCACTCGCTCTCCCCCAGTATGATGTCAGGGGGAAACTGATATTCACTGTTCACTGCCAGTATGCAAATGCTGTGTGGAAGAACAGTACATAGCTGCAAGCAAAGGTTCTCCATGTTTACTAACTAACATATTTCAGTATGAGTCAGCCAAAATTTTAAAAAAAGGTTATCAGTTACCACTCACCCTTCTCCAGGCAGGAGATCATGCTGCTCACAGTGTGGGAGGAGCTCTTTTTACAGTCAAGGGGTCTTTAATCTTCACACTACACAGCATTTAGAATTTTTTTAAATTCTTCAACATTGTACTTGACCCAAACCAGTAAACAGGAGTCAAGCCAAGCATCCCACCAAAATAAATAACTAAAGAGAACCACCTACACATGTGGTATGAGACACATTTACAAATATCACCATTTGTTTCCACATGCTACAGGTATACCAGCATTTCTCACACACACACACACGCACACACACACACACACACACACACACACCCCGTCTCAGCATCCTCAAAGTCTGTTTATTCACCCTCAAAAAAGTGTTTGTGTCTGCTCTCTGCTGTGCTAAAAAGGGGAAGAAATTAAATATCAAATACCTATCATCCTTCAGCATATATAAAAACAGGAATCTAGCCCCCAATACAGTAACACACACACACACACACACACACACACACAAATAAACCCAAAAACCCAGAATACAGGTCTTGTTAAAGAAACAGCAACACACCTGGGATCAACTTTCTCTCTCTAATACACCTGCTGAAAGAAGAGATCCTTTCTGCAGGCTTCCAGAAATCATACAATATTAGTGAAAACATTCAGCTAGAAACTGATGGTCATACGGATGAAGGCTGGCTATAATGATATGTGCTCTTGGACTATGAGGAACATCAGTGATGCAGGAACAGTGACATTGTTACACTGGTGGCACGGTAAAACGCCAAATGCTATTGAAGCAAATACACACACACACACACACACACACACACACACACACACACACACACAAACATAAAAGATGAAAGTGCTTTATGCTTTCTTTCAAAATACTAAAATTCCCTCTGTTTATTTAGTAGCACCAATACCTCCTTTATTCCCACTTGTTTCTACAGGAACACCATCAACATCCTTCATTTCCTCTGGCCTGTTATATTCCTGATCAGTGACTACTCATCCCATTTAACAGCTATCGGAGGTCAGTTTTTTTTCTGAGTCCCAATGATCCAGATCATGCTCTCTGTGTTTATTGCCAAATGCAAAGTTTTCAAAGTAAATCGCAGAGGAAACTTTTAAATTTGAAAGTGGATATGTGCATGAATAGCCAACCGCATCCAAGACCAACAGCTTTAATCCTCAAGGGAAAAAGAGAACCATTGTTTTTGCGTCTACACCTAGCACTAACTCTCCACTAAGACCACAGAAATCACCAGGATCAGACTTGAGGTCCATCTAGTTCATAATCTTATCTCCATAAGTGACCCACCAAACTCTTGAGAAGAAGGTACAAGAAATATTTCCTCATCAAACTCTCTTAGACTTCTGTATTTAAATGGGTATTACTTTTTCTTCCTACCCATCAAATGAGATTTTATAGATGTCAACATTTGGCAGGTATGCACTCAAAATATATAAAAGCAGAACATCTCTCACAAAAACTCACAGCTGAGAGCTTTCAAAACCAGCGGGATTGGCTCCGTGTATCTCATTACATGGTCTGACAGGTAGCTGCTTTATTGTATGCAAGGGTAACAATATAACAAAAGCACTCAAGGGGCCTCACGAGTCTGTCAGCTCTACCACTGATTGCAGCAAGTTAATTCAAATTAAAATACAAAAGAAGGAATTATGTAGCTAACCAATGTGGATAGCCAGGCCTCAATCTCTAAAACACGTATAGGTGTATTTAACTTTAAGCATGTGAAGAATCTCATTTAAATTAATGGAACTACTAACACATTGAACATTTTATGTGCGCTGAAGTGCTTGCAGATTACAGCCTTATTTAGAAGAAATAACTGTTACACTAATATAAAATCTCTTGCCATGATTATCTCCAAAGAACAGCATGTTTATTTGTTACTTGACACTATGGCTCCTATCTATCTTGGCTGCCCATCTTCTGGAGCCTGATTTTAGGGACTTCTAGATCCCCAGGAGCTGTGCACACAGTGATAAAGAGATGAGGATGAACGCAAATCATGGACAAATTAGCTTTTCATAATTAACTTGCCCATCTCCGACTGTAAATGTTGATACAATTTCTAAGAATGAATAAATAATTTTCAGTCCCCTCTTTCTTCTAACACAGTGATGGAGATGTCTTCCTAAAATCTAGCTAGGCCACCAGTGTTTGCCTAAATGTCTATTCTCATGTGCAAGTCAATTCTCATCTACAGTGAGACCCCTTTATAGTGCTCTTACAGTTCAGAGAGGCTTCAGTGTATATGAGCATCAGGGTCTTTAAACTTCACTTATTTTGAACTAACTCAGCCTCCAAGCCTTTAGACTGGTAATGATAATTTTTTATTTATGCTAAGTGGGTGATGAAATGTTTTACTTCCACTTGAAAGTTGCAATTATTGCTTCTATATTATTGTTAAATTACAATTCAAATGTATAGTTCATTAGCATAAACATTTATTTTAGTTCTACAAGTTGCATGGGTGTGTAGCCCAAGGGCCAGTGAGCTTCAGGAACAGCCTTTGGAACTACAAGTTGTGGACTACTACAAGTTGGGAGAACTTCCTGGTTCCTGTCAGAATGTACCCTCTGTCCCCAGCAGGGTCTCAGCACTGACTGACTGGGAGCATGGAGGCTACAGAACTATAATCCTGTTGTATGTTCTTTACAGAATAAAACCTGTTCCTGGCGGTTTGTCTGAGTGGATCTGATCTGAGGTGCACACACACCAACACACAAAACAGAGCACACAAAAGAGCCTCAGGCCTAATCTCACACAGTTGTATAAGTCATAAGGCTTCCATCCTATGTTGAATAACCTCATACTGGGCTAGTGAACAGGTGTGTGGAAATGGTACACAGAAAAATAGATGGAGATGACAGAACAGCACTTAAACTTTATTTGGACTATTAGATACATCAATCAAATTGATACAAATTATCTATCTATATAAAAACAAAACAAAAACAAGCCAATACTCAGAGATGATCAGCAATGGAATGAGCAGTTACAATACCTTCTGTCTTTCATCAACACAGTAAATACCCTAATTAAATACAAATATAAGCTTTTATTTAGACTAGCTAAGCCTGGCTTCTGAGTATGCCTCTGTATTAGAACTGCACAACTCTATCTATGCATTATGAAGCAATGGCACCAATCCAGAGTTGACTGCACTGTGATTAAATATTTATAATGTTTTCATGCAGCAAATGAAGCATGCTGATTATAAATTATCAGGATGTCTCCATCTGGATGCATCAAAAGCAAATGTTCATACCTGGAGCACAAAATGGTTATGGTCATTTCTGCACATTTCCCTTTGCTCTCAATTGTTATAAACAGCAAACCACCACCACCACCACCACCACAACAACAAATCTCAACACAATCTAGAAACATCAGGTAAGTGCCCAGGAAAATACTATAGCTCTTAACTACAAAAGTTGAAGTACAATTACTGATGACATGCTATTAAAAGCTAGTAGCCATGGCAATCATTCTTTTAATAGAAAACTATCTGAAGTTGATAAGGATTCTCATTTTAGCACCCTTTTATTGAATGCAACAGTAAATCTACAGATAAGCATGACCTCCTTAGAAACATTATATGACTGATACTATATACAGTATGGCTTAACAAATATCCAAAATTGGAAAGAGGTTTCACACTGTGTGCTTTTTGACATTCACTTCCAGTTTTTCAAATGCAGTGCAACCCACATTCAAAGATCTTGGCATACATCCTATGCTCCTCTCTATCATGCTTCATATCACATCATCACATTTTCCTTCCTACTCTCTCCTTTAGATTCCTCACCTCCCATGAGGTCTACTACTTTTTGTCCTCATTTAATTTCACTGTTGTCCTTCTCCCCCGGCTCCTCATTCTCGTAAATATCATTGCATTCCCAATTCATGCTTGCTTTTCTTTTTCTACCTGCTTATGTATCTCCCAATTCATACCTATCTTAAAATCCCATCCACTTCCATCCCTCCCTGTTTCCGATGCCTTCATTCTCTTCCATTGAGCTCACTTTCTGTCAATCCTATTTTCTTGACACTTCCCAGCTGGTTTTCTCCTCTTTTCTCTGGAATCCCTGCTTCATCTCCAGAAAATGATGATCCATGGCCTCTATCTTCTACTTCTCTAGTTACTCACTCAGGGTCCTATGGTGGCATTGAGTGGCTGCATCTCTTTCCTTACTTTCAGGGATCTTCACTCCTCCCAGCCCTTGCCTTTTTCAGCTTTAAAGTCCACTCAGTTGGCTCTTGTCCTTTTTCTCCTTTTGAGCAGCCAGTGTTTACTAATCCTCCTCCTCCCTCCTTTTTGCCCTGATTTATGATATCTGTGTCTAAACTCATTTCCAGTCCCAAGCCATTTCAATTTCCAAATCCGAAGATTGATTCTGTTACCTTTGACTAGCTATTTAACTTGACCACCAGCTCTGCATTAATTCTTCCAGTCACAGTCTCAAGACACTTTTTTCTCATGCTTTTTACAGACATTGATCCATGTCTAAAATTCTTTCTTCCCCATCTCATTATTTTGCTCTCCAAAGTGCTGTCGTTCACTCCGTTTGTGATCCTTAAGACACAAGCCTCTCTGATTTCTCTACCACTGGAAAGAGTCCAACTGGACAGGAGTTTTGTAAAATCTTTAAGAAGCATAATTACCAAAGCACTTTTTCTCCAATGATTTCACTGAAAGACTGAAGTCTTAGATGAAACTATATGGTGGAACTTTCACAGAGATGATGTAGAGAATGAGTGAGTTACCTTTATTGTTTTTATGATTATCGTAAGTACTTCAGTGTACCTGTTAGATACTATCATGCTCGACTGCACAGAATTAAGTCAAAAGAGAGGAAAACAAACAGAAAACTAATCAATAAAAAAGGTAAGGTAACCCCAGAGAAAATACTAAGGGTCCTTAAAGTAAATAATGAGGGAGGTATTAATTGGGAAATGCCCATCTGCCTGTCCCCAGCCACATTAGCAGGTTAGTTTTCTGTAGACCAAAGCCAAGGATCAAAGATCCATTAAAGACCCTCACATAGAAAGTAAGAGAATGGGCAGCTAGAGATGAGTTTCTGAGAGAGGCACATTAGAAAATACTACATGGGCTGTTTTTCTCTCCCTAGCCAGGAACTGGGGATCTGGGCTGAGAGGAACTTATCCAAAACTTGTAAGGAAGGAATGGAATGGCTACATCTTTTTTGTTTGTTTCATCTCCTTGCTCTGCTTGCTTTGTATATCTTTGGGTAAATAAATAAAGAATCATTGTTTTGAACAAGCCTCTATTTTAGTCACTTTAATTAGCTGCTGGTCAAAGGGTTCTAGACTCAGATAGACTTATATTATCACAGTTGGTAAACAGGTGGGTTGCAGCCCAGAGATCCAGTCTAAGAGATGTAGGGGTGGAAGTAGCGAGGCCTGCTACCAGACTGGCATACATAAGAGGAATCACAAGGGTATAAAGTACAGTTCACCTTGTAACCATGCCAGATGGACTAATGGTTTATTCACACACACACACAAAAAAACCATTTATTGATCTGAAACTATTCACAAACTTCACCCAGTCCCAGAATATTTTTTGGGTGGGAAGAGGACAAGGTACTGAAATGCCCAGGGGCTAGAGCACTCAGCTAGAGAGTGGGAAAACTGTTCAATTCCCTACTCTGCCCTACAAGCAGAACTTTGGTCTCCCATATTGCAGGAATGTGCACTAGTTCCTGGGCTATGGGCTTTTCTGTCATATGCATAGTCATTGGGACAGAAAGAGAGAGCAAAGGTGAGAGTGACTCTAGTCTGCTGGTTAGGGACTCACCTACGGTGGGAGAGACCCAAATTCAGGTCACAACTCTGTTGCCGATTTAATTATTCATACACAGTGAAACAGCTTCCACAGGAGATAAAAGAGAGCAACTTATGCCACAGTGCCCCATAGTCCAGCAGCTAGGCCACTCTGCTATAGTTCAGGAGACCCACGTTTTAATCAGGCAAACAGAGGAAGGAAGATCTACCACAGTGAACATGAGGATATGGAGGATGTGCCTTTTTCTGTTTCCTAACCACTAGGGCAAAAATTATGAGGAAGGCTACCACCACCTCCTCCACAAATCTGTTTTTGATTGATTCATTCAACTCACAATGGATTTTTTCAGTTCACTGAATTTTCTTTGTAACCTTTGTTTTCAGTTCAAGTCTAACAAAATTTTTTGTTCAATTTTTCAAAATTTCCAGGAAACCAAAAAAACCCCCAAAACCCCAACATTTATTCACCGAGCTCTAACATCACCAGCACATCTTTCCATTGATAATAGGTTCATTGCCTGGTCTGGCTCAGGATTTAAACATGAACAAGTCACAGAATAGAAAAATAAATGATAAAGCCTCTCATTAAGATCAGTATCATATGAAGGTGTGTGGGCCTAGTGCCTCCACCAGAAATCTTCCTATTGTTAACAATATGTGTTTATTACCTGAATAAGAGATGTCCAATGATGAGGAAAACATGCTGTAGTTCCTATCCAAGGCATCTCATAGCAAGCTGGGACATCTTAGTAACAGTGCTTCTTTGGGAGTCATCTCTTTCTCCTTTTCATCAATAACAAGCTCTTTTGCTACTGCCTCTGCCACTAGCCCTTTTCAGTGCATGTAGACTCACTTTGAAGTATCAGAGGAAAAGACAAGAACTTTGATCCTGCTCAAGGTGCTGTGTTCCATTTATTCAACTGAAAACTAAAATATGAGCCCTACTTATAACAGCAAATAATTTAAAATCCAGTCAGTTCCCCAGCTGCATACTTAAGGGGGAATTAATCAAAGCTATGGCCTAAACTTGTTATTCCTATTTCTATGAGCTAAGTCTTAATTATTAGACCTGTGTTAATGGCACAGGAACAACAGAAGAAAATCTCAGAGACTGAACACTAGGATAATGTGATAGGAGTTATTAAATGTGATATAAATATTGTCCAAAATAGGAGGCTACATGTTGGTTTTCAGTGGAAATCAGGAAGAACAGACAAAGCTTTTACTCCCGTCAATCATTTCCCTCAGGATGTGGAAGGGAGGCATGCACCCTTTTCTCTCTTCATGTATCTGTTCCCAAAACTTCTCCCTACAGCCCCATATTCTTCTCATTATCAACATCCAACTCCTCCCCAATAACCATTCTTTATTTCTTCTTTTCCTCTCACCTCCTCCCTTCTCCTGACCCCCTTGGATTGTCCCCATTTTGAACTCACACCAGCTCAGCAACCTAGCTGATGTCCCCATGGACACCCGATTTAACTTCACATTTAATGTTTGTAGTTCTGTGCATTCAGCTTCAAGCTATGTTTCTGAATCACTGAGTTCTACTCCCTCCTGCACCTGCTGTATTAACTCACAGGCATATTTATATATATAAAAATGAATTGCTCTTGATTAATGTGATTCAAACACAGTTGGACATGGATGAGAGCCCTGGCCTACTTCAGTGAATAATGGTAATAATTTTTCTATAGAAATACTTGGAGTCAGTCTTTTATGATAAACAAATACTTTAATGCCAGCCCCTTTCATTATATTGTTACTAACACTATAGCAACTACAGTTGTGATGTGGGGGTAAGGGTTTGACACTGAGACAAGATTATGTGACTCCTGCCAAGCTACATCTTGCCTTTGACATAGCCCTGAGCAAGAGGTGATACAAACACTGGACTTTCTTAAGAGTCATCTTACACAATATTGCACCTTAGTCACATTTCTCTAGCTACAATTCATCTCATGCAGCATGCAATCCACATCCCTTTGTGCTATTCTGAATAAATCCTTTAAAAATTGTATTTTAGTGAGACACTATTCTTAGCTAACCATCTTCTAGCAAATTCCCTTTACGGGGGTTCTCAGAAGTTATGTGCTCCTCATCTCCTGTTACTGAAATTCAGAGAGGAATAACACTAGCTGACAAATACATTGCATTCTTTGCCTCCCTCTCATTTAATTAGGAAGTTTACAAAGGGTACGTCCACAGTGCGTGGGTATTTTGGGATACCGGAGTTATCCTGAAATATCTACCCCGCGTCTTAACAAGCTGCCTGTTATTTTGAAATATTTTTCGAAATAATGGGGGCGCTATTTCAGCATCCCTGTAACTCTTGTTCCATGAGGGTTAAGGGATGTCTCGAAATAGTGCATTATTTCAAAATGTGGTGCTGTGTAGACATGCCAAATTCCAAAATAAGCTATTTCAAAATAGATTAAAAAATAGATATGCAATTTGCATAGCATACATTGTGTATCTTATTTTGAATTTAGGGTGCTGGGTAGAGGCACCCAAAGAGAAATGTCAGCTTGACAGAACTATTATTTAATAATTTATTTAAAATCTAGGAATGGAACAATGTGACACAGCATTGCTGTTTTATAGGGCAAATTATCAGAAGGATTTGCTCTTCCAGAATTCCCTGATTAAAACACTGAGGAATCCTGTCCTGAGCTCAGTTTGAAAGCATTAAGATTCAGCTATTTAAATGTTGTAGCATTGTTAGTGTTTATTAATGAGTAATTACTGATCTCAGATTGAGAAAGATGAAAGTCAGTGTTTCAAATGGATGAAACATTATGAAAAGTGATTTCATATATGACAGAACTTGATAACCAATTTATGAACAACAACAAAGACTTCATTATATTGCAGTAGAGTTTAATTTGCACTTTGCAAATAAGTGTTAAAATATGTTATTGTAGACAAATTGAATGCAGATGTATACTATTGTCAGATCTCTGAATTCTTGAACTACACATTTCTTCATTTCAGCTTGTCACTTAATAAAACTACATAAAATTCAAGATCTAGTGTCAGCATATTTAACATATAATTCAATAACTTGTGAATTTTATGGAGGTTCAGTCTACTTGCTGTGTATCTTAGCAATGAGTAAGAGTATTTTTGTGGACATTTAAAATATTATTTTCTTATTATTTTATTCAATTCTCTATTTTTATGACAATCCTCCCCAGCTCACAACTTTAAATTCTCAAGTTCTGATAATGCTCAGAAAGCCAATGGAAGTTTTGCCCAAGTAAGGAATGAATAAGGATTTTAGGAATTTAATTATTTCGTTTATCTCTAATAATACTGTCATGTTACATTGGCTGTTTCCCAAGTCTAGAGAATTGGCGTGGCTTGTATAAAAGCTCTGGATCCAATTCAGACTTGAAACAAAGTGCAGATTTTCAAAGGTGAAAGTAATTAAGCCACTGGAAAAATTTACCAGTGGTTGTGATGCATTCTCCATCACAGGTAATTTTAAAATCAAGAGTGTATGCTTTTTGAAAAGAGATACTCTACTTCAAACATAAATTAGCCCAGGAAAATCTTTTGTCTTGTGCTATAAAAGAGTATAGACTAGTAGGTGATCACAGGGTCCCGTGTGGCTTACTTCTAAACTCATGCCATTGTAAAATCAGGAGTAACTCCATGAAGCCATTGGTACAAAAGAGAATCACAAACTACCACTAAAAATATAGTTTTAAATAATAAGATGGCACAGGTAAGATTATATATTGTAGCGGTAGTTTATGGAATACTACTTGCAGGGAGAGGAGACAGGAAGAAGGCGAGGAGGATGAAATGAGTTTTAATGGCAGTAATAGAAACAATCAAAAGGTCAAAATAAACATTTAAGGGGGAATCTATTCACTTTATAAAATTAAAAAAACTACAAAAGGATATGAACTATTAGGCTCTAACCAAGGATTATTAGCATATGGAAGAGTGGGTCAACCAGAACAGCAGGACTAATTAGTGGTTGTAGATTAAAGAATAGCTATTTACTACTGTAAGTAGAACCTTGGTGGATATACATGCAGAGATGTATTCACATTCCTGATAGAAACAAAGTTAACTGAGTCTATGCCTATGTTTGGTTCCTTACATTCAGAAAGGCCTATTTCTATTCTCTTCCAGTAGCAAGTGTAAATTTGGATTACATCTGCAGTGTTGCTCCAATGCTACAGGTCACATGTCAAAGACTACAACTCATTTTAAAGATTCCTGGCCTCAGAGCTTTGTTTGTTGAACATCCTCATCAATGTTATCGACAGATAATCTGTTACCTTTTCTAAACACAAACCCAAAATATCCCATCAGCCTTCTCCCCACCAAAACCACATTGTGCATAAAGTCCTTGTGAACACCCCAGCAAAAAACAGGTTTTTGGAGAAACAGTTCCCCTGAACTCATGACTCCTAACCTAATCACCTCATTTAGTCAACATGTGGCTGCTTTCTTTATCCTCCAGCTACATTTTGGAAATAACTCTTTTGAGATACCAGCGAGAATCGGCTATTCAGACAATCCAATTACCTAATCCCTTACAGGGACAGGCAAATCCTTCTGACTGTAGCCAGAGAGCAGATTGTTTGGGACATCAGACAGTTTAACAATATTCTTTTTAGATAGAGGATTAGTAGCTGGCAGGGAAATAGTGAACACAATATAAAAAGAGACTCACTTGGATGGGAATTGGACATCAAATCAGTATCAGAGGAGACAGAGCTTTATAACAAGAAGCACCGGAAAAAATCCATTTGGTTCTATTTTAACACTTCCTCATGCCCTCTGAGACACTTAATTCTATTTGCCACCTATCTGTCAGCTTTAACATTTCCTGTGCCCTGCTTCACTGCAAGCATGAAACAGTGCCTTTCAAACCATGTCCATAATCATCCGTGATATAATGCAACACACACCTATATGCACATGGCTAAAATGGTATATTGTAAAACCTCTGGTTCTGAAAGCATTTATTTCAGTGTGAGGCTTTTGCATAAACATTGGCTCATGGTATCATTACTTAAGTACTGATCTTGACAACTTTTGCTCTGTGAAAGTTTGTAGGACTGGGACCTTACTCTGTTGACTGTTCAGCACATTAAATTTAAGAAATCAATTACCAGAGAAAACAATATGTAAGGTAGATTCTCGTGAGGGCATTTGGCAAGAGAATTTGAAGAGTAAAGCAGGATAAACTAAAAGAGTTTCAAGGAAGCTGAAATTTATATATCTCTATTTATGATTTTTAAGGGCTCTACACAGAAATTTAACAAACTCAGCAATAAAAATGTAAGCACTACTAATGTGCCCTTCTGGTGGAAGCTAAGTTTCACCATACTGATAATCAACTTCCTGGTATAACACAAGAATGAAGAGCAAAGGGGTGATGCCCGCACAGTCCCACCGGTAAAATTAGCAATGAGTACAATGAACATTCTGAATCCAAATGGATGGAAGGACTGGCCTCTTAGGAAATAATTTTGAAATAAGTAAAATTGAAATAAGTAAAACTGAAATAGCTCCCGAAATAATATAATTGAAATAGTGCATCCCCACTATGGGGGAGCATCGAAATTGCTCAGAATTATTTCAAAATAGCGCGTCCACACTGATTGGAGCTGCCTCAGACTTAGAGCTCCCGGAAGCACTCTGGGAAGGGTAACAGGAGGACGGAGACTTCCTGTGGCTGCTTGGTCAGGCAAGCTGTGATGCGTGCTTACAGGGGCTCCTCTGTATGGCCAAGTCTCACACACCACTCCTCCAATGCCTCCACCATCATGGGATACCAAACAGACTCAGTGTGCTCTGGTTGCTCTTGCAGATGCCACAGTACTCAGCATGGAGCCAGAGCTTCACATGCTGCTCCAGCAGGACGATGACCTGCCCAGACCAGAGGACCTCTTTACCCAGGTCCTGGTGCTCCTGCTGCTGCAAATGCCCCTCGATCCCCTGGACACCTTTTGAATGCCACTTCTGGTGGAGGGAGACCAGTTTGGACTGGTGGGACCACATCATCCTGTAGTGATGGGATGACCAGCAGTGCCTCCAGAACTTCCACATGCAGAAGGCCACCTTCCTGGAACTCTGTGGGTGGCTCACCCCTGCCCTCAGGTGACAGGACACCTGACTGTGACCTGCCATCCCTGTGCAGAAGCACGTCGCCATCGCCCTGTAGAAACTCGCCATGCCGAACAGCTACCGCTCTATCAAGACCCAGTTCGGTGTGAGGAAATCCACAGTTGGGGCCGTGCTACTGCAAGCAGCCAAGGCCATAAACCACAGGCTGCTACGGTGAGCTGTCACGCTGGGCAGCATAGCCATCATTAATGGCTATGTTGCCATGGGCTTCCCCAACTGTGGGGGAGGCCATAGATGGCACGCACATCCCCATCCTGGCCCCCAACAACTGTGCCTCAGGCTACAAACAGAAAGGGGTGCTACTCCATGGTGCTGTAAGACCTCATGGGCCACAAGGGGCACGTCACCAACATCAGCGTAGGGTGGTCATGGAAGGTGCACGATATCCGCATCCTCTGGAACTCCTGCCTCTTCCAAAATATGCATGCTGGCACTTTTTTCCCCCTACCACACCATCAGGGTCAGGGAGGTGGACATGTCCATCTGCATCCTGGGTGACACCTGGACCCCACCAAAGAACACTTCAGTGCCAGGCTGAGCAGGTGCTGCATGGTCATGGAGTGTGTGCTTGGCTACTTAAAGGGGAGGTTCAGGAGTCTCCTCACCCACCTGGACCTCAGCGAGTGAAACATCTGCTTCATGGTGGCAGCCTGCTGTGTCTTGCACAACCTCTGTGAGAACAATGGGGAGACTTTCTTATTGCGTGGGGGAAAGAGGCTGAATGGCTGGTCAGGGCTTATGAGTGGCCAAACACCAGTGCCATTTGATGAGAACATCAAAGGGCTATGCTTATTAGGGAGGCCTTGAGGGAGAGTTTCAGCCAAGGCCAGCTGTGAGACTCTCCCCTGTGCCTCTCCACAAGGGTCCCCTGTATTTCCCCCCGCATGCCTTTCCTCTCCCATTCCTCCCTTCCTACCTCCCTCCCTCCCCTGCAAAGAAAATAAAAAAGCTTTTTTTTTGTTTGAAAAAAGTAGTCTGTCTTTTGGGGGATATACAATAGGGGAGGGACTGGGGAAAGAACCTGGAATAGGAGAGGGGGGCTTAGGGACAGAGCTGGGACTGGCGCCTACCTCAGTCAGCTCAGGAGGTTTTGGCTGCCTGAGAGGTCCCACTACCCTGTGTTCTGAGGCTCTGGCAGCCCCTGGGGAGAGCTAGGGGGAAAACCCTAAAGGGGCAGGGAGGTGGGTCATTGCCTGTTCCATGCATGAGGCCATATGCTCCATGGTAAGAGAGGAGCACATGGTCTCGTGCTCGTATGCCAGCTGGTCTCAGGTGGCCTCTCTGCTTCCTGGTCAGCAGCCCACTCCTGGTGCTCCTTGTCGAGCCCCTGGATGAGGGACTGGAGGAAGGCCATCTGCTCATGCATCAGGTATTCCCAGGTATATTTCCTCCGGCAGATCCCATGGAGTCGGGAAGATGGAATGGCAGGCAGTGGATCCATCATGTTCACAGCTGGCTTAGCTGTGATGAAAAGTTTCAAGGGCAGTCATCCCAGAAGGTACTGTATATGAATCCTACCACTAATATCTGAGCCAACACGAAGGTCTCAGTTAAGACACCGGTGATGTGCTTCAAGCAAGGCCATATGTTGTCTAGAGAGTGGGCACTTTCCTGCAGGGACACAGACATCTGAGGGGAGCATCACTACCTCCATGGCTAGGGGACAAGCAGGCATGGGAAGATGCCAGCCAGGCCAGGAGTATGCAGGTGGGAGGGGGTATGGAGTGGCTGAGCTTCCTTAGTCTCCTCCACAGAAGATTAGTTTCCTCTGCATTGCCACTCTTGATCGAGAGTGAAAGCTGCCTGAGCGTGGGCATGAGCCATATGTAGCACTGCTGTGTGTTTCCATGACCCCTGCCTCCTTAGTGGTGGCTTGTCATGGGAAGGTGTCCCACCACGGAGTCTGGAGTAAGGCAGGCTTCTCCAGAAACCTTGTGAGAAGGACCTAGGGGTTCCTGTGTGAGAGTGTCACAGAGCTGAGTACTCTGGACTGGCGCTCCCTGTGCACACACATGCGCCAGCTGTTTGTGCAATCTCCAGGCCAAGTAGGCCAAGTGAAAACCATGCAGTCCCTCACAGTCCATCGCCTGCCCCCACATGTGTATAGGGAAAGTTATAGAACTCACATGAAGTGCCTTCTCGGGTTCGTCCAAAGCCTGGGAGACATCCTGGGAGGGGGGAACTAGCTCCAAGGTAAGGAGCAGGTCCTGATTTGTGGGCATGGCTGTGTGGCTGGCTGCCTCCTCCTCCTCCTCCTCCTCCTTGTTATTTTCCACAACCCTGCCCTCATGGAGGCTGATGCTGGACATTTGCAGGCTGGGCTCAATGATGACAGGGTTGTGGGGGAGGTGACTGACCTCCTTCCCAGGATGGCATCGAGCTGCTCATAGTAGTGGCATGTGTGAGGTGCCACCCCACAGTGTCCATCTGGCCGTAGATGGTGGCATTGCATTTTCTGGTGCAGAGATCCTGGAGGTTGGTGCTCCGAGACAGATTGATGAGGTCCAGGATCTACACCTGTCCATGCCGGTGCTCTCCTACATCCCTGGCCAGTGGCAGCTGAGGGTGCTTCAGGAGGGCTGGCAGCCATGGGGGCTCAGAGGGAGCACTGGGGTTGGGCATGGCTCTGTCTGCTGACGCTGTATGGGCCGGGACTGGCAAAGCTCTCCACGTGTCACAAGCCCTTTTTCCTGCAACCTGACCCTTTAGGTTCTGCAGGAGAAGAGGAGCAGTGGAGCTGACAGGTGTGACCAGCGTGGACACAAGTGCAGCTGTGAGAGGCCTCTGGAAGCCAATTATTTCGAACGAGCAGTGCCAGATCATCCACACTAACGCTATTTTGAAATAACAATTTCAAAATAAGCTTTATTCCCTAAAGAAAGCAGGAGTGCAGATTTTGAAATAACCAACCCGTTATTTTGAAATAACAGGCTTTGTAGTCTGGATACTCTGCTTGTTATTTCAAAATAAGGGGGGGGGGGTTATTCCGAAATAACTCCTAGTGTAGACCAAGGCTTAGATAAATTACATTCCAAGAGAACTATGTTAAATGAACATTTTTAAGGTTACAAAACCATACACTCAAAAATTAGGAAATGCCAGAATGAAGGCGGTCTGTACAACTTTTTTTTGGTCCTCTTGTGCATGAGCATTGTAACATAACCTTTAATTATATGATTACACAGCATTTTCTACAACAGTGCTTCTGCTTCATTCTGTGAATGGGTAGCAAGTTAGTATTTACTTTTATCCTCCTAATTCAGTATGTGGTCCCAGGCCTTACTAACTGCACGCCCTCCAAAGCATGCGTTGGATACAAAATCATTAACTTCCTAAAGACATTCCCATGGTACCCTCACAATTGTACCCGTGTGCTGAACAAAAATTATACATGAACCTTTGCAACACAATTGTAAGATGAGGGAGTATTATATCTGTTTTACATATAGAGAATCTGGGACACAAAGGTTAAAGCCAAAACTGCCTAAAATGTCCCCATTCCAATCCAAGTCTCCTTGCCCAGCCAGTCCCAACCTCTTCATCTCAGTAGGGTCCACATCTGATCTCTGTCCCAGCCTCCTCCTATTCCCAATTTTTCTTCATCCCTCTCACAAGCTGACTGCATGACCTATTCTCCCACCATACTTCCCAGTCCAGTTTCCACTCCCTGCCAGATACAAGTCTCACTCTCCTCCTCCCTTCTCCATTCTTTTTATCCCAATTTACTCCTTTCCCGTATCCCCTGTCTGGCTCTTGTCCTCAATATATTAAGGTCAGGGAGGCCAAAAGAATTATTGGCCCCCTGGATAATGTGTGGGAGGGTGCGGCTCCATGCTCCCAGATGGTGGGGGCCTTGGGCAGAAGGGGTAGGACTGGGCCGGCCAGCCAGCCTTCGGTGACACACGGATTGCGACGCACCCCCCTCTCCAGAGCCCAAGAGCGTGTCATGCAGGGCTCCAGTGCAATTTGAAGGACTCAGTAGTGGCAGCAGCTAGGAATTCTGGATCTTTTGAATCACTGCGCCCTGAGGCATCTACCCACACTCTCCTCCCCCTCCCCCATCAGTGGGCTGATTAAAGTCAAGCAGTTCCCACTTCTAAGCTGCGTGGGCCCAGAAAGGAGAGCATTGAGAGCAAAAGAAGGTCAGATTCCCTGCTTTCATTTCTGGTACATGGCACAAAGGTGACCCAAAACAGCCAAAGAACCAATGGCAGGGAAGTCTTGTCATTCCCAGTGCAAATTGACTCTTGGGGCCTTGTAGCTGCCTAACTCTAACAAGCATCTACTGAGCATGTACAAATGGATATTTTTCTTCAAAGGCTTATAAATATGACCCAATGTAATTAGTTTTTCATGGGAACAGAAAAAGGCATACAACAGACGTAAGGTGAACTCACTGTCCAATTTCAAGTCCCTATTCCACAGTGTGGAGGTGCTAGAAATGAAATGGTTGTATGAATTTTAACACGACCAAAACAATGTATTTTTCCCTAACCTCCTTCTGACAAATGGTTGAACCATTTTAAAGCTTAAGTTTGCAAAAAATTCAGCCTGAGGCAGACACCCAACAAGGAAAATTTCAGCCTTAATGGTTAAAGTTCAGCAAGGGTATAAGCAATTGAAAACAGTTTCTTATAATGGAAAACACTGGGCAGTCTCAACTATAGGTGGCTTTCCCTGAGCCACTTATATTTGTTTATACAAACTTCAGAATAACTATTGTGAATATAAAACTGAGCAACTAGTCACACTCTCTGCAGCCATGCCAAATGTGGAGCAGTGGTATACTATAATCTCTCTCAGACAACTAACTGGCAGTGTAGCTCAGTCGGAACATTCAGCACACTTTCAACCCTAATTCTGAGGAGAAATAGCTAATTTCTCAGAACTGCAAGGTATTGTGCTATCTGCACAAAATATTCACTAAGGAATAGTCTGAAAATACCAATTAATTTCTGCTCCTGACTTAAGCAAGATATAAAGTCTTCAGAGGTAATAAGGCTACTGTGCAAACCTACTATGTACCACCTGGCATCCAAAGTTATTTTTATTACACCAACCCCAATTTCATCAGAATGGCTGTATTAGATATTATCTTTATGCAGCATTTTATTTTACTTCTGTATTCTGCTTAGAATATATGGAAAATAATTAGCAAGATAGCTCCAGGCACTGAAGAAGAAAATATGCAGTTCTATTTTTTAAAAAGAAAAATTTGTTACAAATGTTTAAGGGAAGCTGAATGAAAGAGTAAAGCTCCATTACAGACCCATGGGAGAGTGGAAAAGTGTGATCAGAATGCCCAAGTAGCTCCTATCCATTAGAAGATACCAAGCTATTCAAAATGTATGAGCTACAGAATAATTTTGCATATTGTACAGAATTTATTTTGCAAAATAACATAAGGAAATGCTGCCACAAGCCCACAACACTGCTTGGAGAGAGCAAAAGATAGAGTAACAGAGTAACAGAGCATGGGGTATTAGAATCAAAGGGCACTTCGTAAGTCTTTCACAAACAAGATTATGACATGGTACCCCGTTACAATAGCATATTGTTATGTCTTCTGTGCATAGGCTCAGGAAACTTCTTAAGACATTGTGACAAAAACTCATTACCGCTGCACTAGTAAGACCAGCCTCAAACCTCTAGCATCCCTACAGAGAAAACAGCAAAATAGCACTGTAAACAACGTCTTCTCCTGTGGATGCATGGATGGATGGAAGGAGGGCGAAGCAGGACTAGAGCTGCTGAAGGGGGTGGGATTGGAAAGAAAAGAAAGAAAGAAAGAAAGAAAGAAAATTCTGATTTCTTCTGTACAAGATACCAATCCCCAAAGTCCATCTGGCCTTATGCTGGTGTCTGAGAAAAGTCTAATGTGCAAGAGAGGAGTTTGAACCTTTTATGAATACAAGTACTTTCTGGGAAGATTTGTTGAAATCACTACTAAATTATAAGGTGTAAGGTCTTTTGTTTTTGTTGTTGTTATTCCCCTATGATAAACAGTACAGCAGTCATAATTTGAACTTCTTAGAATCAATAAAAGTGATCACTGGGGCAATGTTATTCCATGCTGAGCTGCCCCGGCTGTGAAATTGAATTTCACAGCCACACTGAATTTAATATTAATAAGGCAAATATATAATATACTACAGCACAGCAATGATTTAACTCCTATGGAAATACTAACCACAATAAAATCTCAAATGTTTTCACTCTTGGGTCAGAATGTAACTCTCAGCGAATCAGTGAAAGGCTGGTGCTATTTTCAAGAGCTCACACTAAAACCTCTCTTTTAGACTGTGCTGGACTTTCTGTGATACCTAAGGATGCACGTGTTTACAGTTTGGAGAGGAGAACAATAGAGAAATCTGTTCATTTGTTTTCCATTTAAGAAAGAGCACTTTTTTTCATACTTCTCACACAATTATAGCCCAGGAGGAGAAGTTCATTGTTTACCCTTGAAACACATAACAAGTGTAGGTCTCTATTATCCCTCAGTCTGTGTACATCTGTACAAGTACGTAAGGGTAAACCCATCCCCTCGTATGGCCTATCAAGACCTTTGGTTTGGGCAAGTAAGGGGCTGATGTGCAATTCCACCCCCCTTGACCCACACAGGAAGCTGTATATGGTACATAGGTGGGATCAAGGCTCCACAACCGGAGCATGCTGGCCAATGGAGAGTGTAAGAATAGTTATTTAGCTTTAGATGATTTACCTGGCATTGCTTGGGTCCTTAACTCTTTTTTTTTTAATGAAAGGAAAATGTACATGTTTCATTTGAATCATTGCTCTGGGGTGTGGTTGTGGATGCGGGGTTCAGTACGCAGGCTGTCCCAGGGAGAGAGGACAACCCCAGCCTTCTCTCACCACAGCAGCATGGGGCAAGGTGAGAAATGCCTCTTCATGGCCACTGAAGCTCCAGTGTGCACAGCTGGGGAGGGGTGCATGTCCCCCAGCTGAAGCAAGTACAGGTTCATCTGCCCCCTGCACTGTCCAGCTGGAGCGAGGAATGCAGCAAATTGTGCACTTTCTTCTTGCTCCCACACAAATGGGAACAGCCAGCAATGTTTTCAAATGAATCAGGAGTGGGGAACTTCAACAACCCTACCCTCCCAAAAGGGCTCCTGAAAGAGGAAAGCTTAGGGCTGAGGCAGTCCTGGATGCGGAGGGGGAGCATGCCCCCAGCCAACTCCTTTTGCCTGCCTGGTAAATTCTCTCTTCTGTATGGTTTTATGAGAATCAATCCCATTTCAGACATATTCTATTGTCCTGGCACAACCAAACCCTTACCTTGCTTTAAGTTTTGATAAGAGGAAGCTGTATAACAAATTTGGTGGTCCTAGCTCTTACCGTTTAGGAGTTCTTGAATAGACAGATGCACAGACAAAGTCTCTCAAATATATAGTAGATAAGTGTAAGCAGTCCGGGACATTCTGGGGAAGAATTGTGACTTAGGAACACACAAATCCTTTTGCTACTATCCCCTTACTCAAAGGAGATGGTGATTTGTATTGCTGAGCAACCCCAGGAGTACTTCTATGGAAGGCACTTTGGCTCAGGGAAGTAACAATTGGCAATATGGCCTAGCCCGTAGGGTTCATCTGATGTAACTGAAATGCCACTGTGTGTGTCTGTCTGAAAGAGAGAAAGCCTGGCAATTGATGTACATCAGTGCATTCCAAAATAAAAACAACAGATTTTTTTTTTAAATTGCTTACCAACAATATGATCCCGAGACCCAGGAACAAGCCATTTTTTGAAAGAAGAATTAAGAAGTATTGAGGCTGGGGTTGCCCTGCCAGTGGCAGGGAGCTCACCCCACTTTGGTTGTTGAATTCTAATGAGATGCACCTGGGAGAAATCTAGAATCGCCTCCAGGACAATGCTGTGGTGAATTCTGAAGAAGCAGGTTTTAAAATGTCTCTGCTAATGTTTTTCCTGATATGCCTATTTCCTATCTTTAAACTGATTCTGCCATCTTTACTTACACTGAAAAACTGCAAATTTTTCCAGTGCAATGTGCCTTTTCTCTGACTTAGGTACTGCGTATGAGGTCTAGCCCTTTAGCTTCTCCTGTATGTTTTGCTATTTTTTATTTCTCACTATAAATCCTGTTTGTTACTGCTTCTTATTTTGTTCTGAATCATCTGCTGTTTTGTTGTTTTTGTTTTTTCCCTCCACTCTAACCCTTTTACTCCTTTTTCTGAATTCAGCTCTGTGCTGGGTCACTTATCTTTTTTTTTCCCAGACCCTCTTGACATTTCCCATGCTTTCTGGATTTCTCTACAAGGGCCTTCCATACATTTTAAATTGCTCTTGTCAACTGATGTTGCAGTTTACAAACGTTAAATTTTAAAAAAAAGGAAGGAAAATAGAGTCAATAACACAAAATGTCAAAAAATGAAGACTTTCCCCAACAGGTTCCATTTAACAGCTATAAATAATACTGTTGTGCATCCACCTGTTCCTAAATACCTACATCACAGAGCTGTTGTGAGTATTAAGTAATATTTGTTTATTAATCATTTTAAAGATTAAATGCATTAGATCCAGTGCAAAGTATTATTACTTTCTATTCTGAAGCTCTACTCTGTTAAAAACATCAAATCTAAACTTTAAAAGCCTCTTTCATTGTCATGAGGTGCCAAACATATTTGCATATTCTATGTATATGAACATTAAGCGCCAATCTCTTACTGCCCCGGGCTTAAAAAAAAGAGTAGATTGTTCATTGACAACAATAACGAAGACTGTTCTTGGTTCAGAGTAATGATTTTGAAAAGTAAAAGGGAATGCATTTATTATTTCATTTTAAGTAAAGGTGTAAAAGCAGGTGAATAAAGTGAAACATGTTTATCTGTGCCATGTCTCATCTTGTTTTGAAGAAATTACTCTTTGATATTGTCAGAAACAGTTCCATATTCAGGGAAATATAATGTTCTGCCTTAGGGGGCAGGAGAGGAAACACATTAAACTAGAATGAACATTTTGAGACACAAAGCTTCATACAGCAGGTCATCCTGCAGCGGCTGATACAGACAACTGTTCTTGGATATAAATTATCACATTGCAGAGGTCTCCAAGTTAAAGAGGACACTAGGAGAGGCTTGCACTCGTGGCAGTACACGAGGCTATCAGAAAGCTCCTCAAAGAAGAATTTTCTAGCTGTCTTTCCATAACTGGGATGGGAGAGAAAAAAATACCAGTCAGAAATCAAAAAGACATCAGCAACTGTGTTTGCATTCACTGAAGTGATTCCACAGAAAGGATTCACAGATATTGGAAATAAAACTAGGCACCAAGGTACTAAGCCCAAATGTGACAGAAGCTGTTCCAGAACTTTAAAGCTCATCTACAGAAAAAGGGCACAAAAATGCTTGTCAAAACCTAAAGGATTTAGCTCGACATTTATCTTATAAGCCAATCACATATATTAAGAAAAAAAATGTTGAGACACTAAGCTGTGTCTTGCAGAAAAATGTAAGTTCCTTCTCAGCTGGAATGAGCAAATGCAGTCCATTGCCTACATAATCAAAACAACGAAGCCACATAGATATTCTGAAATATCATTTCTCTAAGGCAGGCCTGGGCAAAATTCAGCCCGCAGGCCATATTTGACCTGCCAACCCACCGGATCTGGCCCGCGGAGGCAGCAGGGAGACCCAGGCAGGCTCCTCTACTTGCCCCACAGTCCCGCGTGCCGTGCAGAAAAGCGGCTGCAGGGCTCCATTCTGTTTTGAAACTGGAGGGGATGGGGGAAGTTTTAGGAACCGCCCCGCCCCCAGCACATTCCCATTGGCCGGTTTCTGGCAGAAACCAGCCAATGGGAGCTGCTTGTTAGAATAACAGGCAGCTAAGAAGAATCACGCCCCTTCTCCGGTGCTCAGTTATTCATGAAGCATATGGCCAGGCATGCAGGCAGGTAGGCTGGGAAACATTTTAAGCTCTGCAGGTAGGCAGGCTAGCTTGGCAGCTGACAAGTAAGACTCTTGGCCACAGCCTGCTTCTGGCACCACAGCCCTTTCCTGCCCCAACTCTCTGTCCTCCCCCCACTCAACATACCCAAACCCTCTGTCCCCCTCTTACACTCATACCCCCTCCCAGATCTGGCCCCAATCACAATCCCCTCCTACTCTAGGTCACATCCCAAACCCCTGCACTCCAGTCCCCTGCCCTAAGTCACAACCACCTGCTTCATCCCAACTCCCTCCCAGACTCCAGTCTCCCTCCTGCACCCCAGTTCCTTACCCCAAGCTCCCTTCTGCACCCAACCTCCATTCCAGACCCCACATCTACATTAATATCATGTAAGCGTGCAGCCCTCAACCACTTTCCAAAATCTTGCCCATCCCTGCTCTAAGGTTATCACACAACTTTTGGTGGCCTCAGAGTACAGCAACCAACTCTTGTTGATGGCTGCTCTGATAAATTTTCCTAAAATAATTAACTGTAGGAAAACCAAATCAATATGCACATATGCACATCCAAATAATTGCACTTCATTGATGTAGGGTTTTTTTTTTTTTTTGCAGACTCAAGAATAAAATAATAGAACTGCATTTTGGTGCCCCTGGCTCCCCACAAATCTCCCTAGTCTCCACTGCCTCCTCTGGCCCAACACTGGCCCTGGGTTCCCCATTGCCTCATGGGACCGTGCTACTTTCTTCCTATTGCCCCGAGCATCTTTCTGCAGTCTCACACTCCCTGCTCATCCTACTCATTTCCTCTTGACCACAGTACCTGGTAAGGCTAGTCCTCTTGGAGCTCAATCTCCCTGGCTGGAAAGGTAGTTGGAGGCTGTAGCCCAGAGCTAGCCCAACTGCTAGAGCTCTAAGGCCAAAGGGGAAGGGGGGGACTCCAGAAGGAGGGGGGAGCTAGGATCCAGCCTGCCCCTGGAGCCTCCGGCTGAATTGGTGGTGAGGGGGCTGAAGCCCACCCCTGGAGCTCCTGGGTGCTGCAGAGAGGGGTCATGCTTTGCTCCCTTCCCCATGCTGTCCAGGAGGCTGTTGTGGCTGCAGGAAACCCTCCTGGTGGTGCAGTTGAGAAATGTTCATCTGTTATTTGAAGATTATAAAGATATTAATCCTTGCATATAGGCTCCAATGATGACCAGTGGTCAGGGTAAAATTCAATGACTTTACTGTTCTGATGGGAAAAGACCAGTGCATCTTGGGTGCTGAGAGCCAAACACCATCATGACATACAGAATACAAGATTATCACTTTATCCCACTGATAACATGAAAAAAAAAACCCACTCTTTTTGACGACCATCACTAGGGCACCAGAAATATGTACTCATGACAATATGCACAAGCCTAATAAAAATATCAACAAGATTGAGATACTGATATAGGATATGCATTACTGCTTCAAGAAATATATAATTTGGGGCAAAGTATAAATGGCTATGTGTATTAAAATTTGTATTTATCAGCTGACCCCGCCCACACTACATAATGTGTCTTTTCAATCTTTTGTGATTGACAACATTGTCCTTGTTCTACAAAATTCCTAAAGAAATTTCATACCTAAAGAAAAGTATTCAGAGTACAATCACAAGACACTTTGATGTTGAGTAATGCAGGATTACCTCTAAGCCTTGCAGATCCTGAAAATATCGATATATTTCTTGAAAAATCACTTCCATGTTAACTACTCTCTGGCATCATAAAGTTAATTATACTCCTCCAAAACAAGTACCACAAACTAGATGAAAGAAGTCAAATACAAGCATTTTTTGTAGAGAAAGAAAACACTTGAGCTTCTCAAAACAAAAACAAAAAAACCCCAAAAACCCTTCCAGCAGCTGAAAGAAGAATAGGGCTTTCTCTTTAGAGTGTGCTTTCTTTTAGGATCTGATCCAATTCGTATTCCCACAGACTACAGTAATTTTAGGGTTAATCCCATAATATAAATCTATAAAACATGCATCTTTCATCAGGAAGAACAATGTTTGAATGCCAAAAGCAGTATTGTATGGAAGAATCATTTGATGTATGCAGAATACACAGTTCTAAATGCCAATAAAAACTGGAAAAATAATTGTATTAAAATACTTCCATAAGAATGCTGCCATCTATTACTTTCAGAACAATACCATCTGGTCATATCTTAAAGCAAAATGAACAGAAACAATAAATTAAAAAGCTTCCAAAAATCTTGAATTGTTTATTTCATTTCAGGGTATAAATTAACATTTAGATAAAGAATAGCTGCATTCTGTGCATAAAGGAGAAACCCTGGAGTAAATTTTTTTGAACAAGCAACACATATATCAGAGGCTATTCCACTGAGGTCTGTGAGAATTTTTTATTTTGACTTCCTTAGAGAATATTTTTGTCACAATGTACACTGAGCTTCTGGACTACAGTTTCACTGCTTCTCCCGCTTATGGCCCTGATTAAGCACATGCTTATGGAGCAAGTGGAACCAATTAAAGACTTAAAGTTTAGGGTTGCTTTAGGTAACCTTGCCACTTTTTCCCCTTTCTTTGCAGCATAAACTGTGGATCATTTGCTAGCAGTACTCAATCTCTTGTCTGTGGCACATAATAGCTTTGTCTCATCTGGGCTGTAATACTTTGGCCTAATTTTGATTATTGGATTTAGTGTCACAGTGTCTGCTGGTGTTGGTAGCCTGTAATATACAGATCAGATTGGATGTGGTCCCTGGTGGTCCCTTAGGTTCTTAGAGTCACAGAATTTAAGTTCTTTGCTGAATCAGGATTGGAAGCATGACATGATATATCTAAATAGTATAATCAGTATGGCTAATGCAAACTGTTTCCATTATAAACAATGAGCAATCCTGTGGCACTTTAGAAACTAACAAATTTATTAGGTCATGAAGTAGGGTTTTACCCATGAAAGCTCTAAGATGCCACAGGACTACTCATTGTCTTTAAATCGACAGACTAGCACAGGGACCCTTCTGAGACTGTGTTTCCATTATATTCATTCAAATTTTAAAATGCATTTGCTCGGGTTATATTTTTTCTCCTTGTGTATTTGCTTTTACTTTTACTGGCACAAATGTTTACAATAAGTGTATTTCCACCTATATTGTGAATTCATCTGTTGCAAGTATTTGTAGCAGACATATTTGTGTGCTTATCCAGACCATGGAACAGAAACAGTACAAATGTTTTGTGTCTGTGCAGTATCTAGCACAAGGAGTACTGTCCATATCTTTGTCTACATGGGGAATTTTACTGGCATTACTACACCAGTTAAATTAAATCACAGCTGTTGAATCAAAATAACGCCTTATGTGGATACACTTATTTGGAATAACAGTGGTTGTTGGGGGTTTTTTCGGTTAAATTTATGTCCCACAAAGAGGCCACTGTTACTGAGCGTAAAAGTCCATGAGGAAAGCTATACCAATCTCACTATAATAATACTAGCCAATAGCCCATCATAAGACGGGATTTTTGGGTCTCTCCTCCACGTCCGTGTCTCTCTCTCCTCCTACTGCCTCCCCCCCCCCCCACCTCTCCTCCGCCTCCTGCCTCTCTCTCCATCTCTCTCTTTCTCTTCTCCTTCCCCTCCTGCCTCTCACTCAGGGGACTGTGGAGCCCAAACGGCCGCTTGCTTCCATGAGGCGGTCCGGCTGAGTGGCGCAGAAATCAGCCGAGCGCCACAGTGGGAGGCGAAGGACCTGACAGGGGCTCCAGGCCCTGCCCCCTGGCCATGCATGCCTGCGGGAGGTGAAGGGGGGCGGGGCAATGATGTTCATGGCCAGGGGGTGGGGCCTGGAGCTGCTGTCACGCTGCACATCACTGCCCCACCCCCTTTGCCTCCTGCCGTGGCACTCGGTCGTTTGGGCTCCCCCGTGGCGACCCAGCTGAGCGGCGCAGAAGTCAGCCAAGCGCCACAGCAGGAGGTGAAGGGGGACGGGGCGGTGACGTTCATGGCCAGGGGGTGGGGCCTGGAGCCACTGTCATGCCGCACGTTACCGCCCCGCCCCCCTTCGCCTCCCGCCGTGGTGCTCGGCTGACTTCTGCACCGCTCAGCCAGGCCGCCGCGTGTGAGCAAGCAGCTCAAGTGGCCATTTGGACCCCGCGCTCCCCATGCAGCACCCCCATGCTTCATGGGGAGCGCGGACCCCAAACGGCCTCTTGCGCCACTTGCTCCCACGTGGCGACCCGGCCGAGCGGCACTGAAGTCAGCTGAATGCCACGGCGGGAGGCAACAGTGCCACCCAGAGGGAACAGCCAGCGTTTCAGTGTTACAGAGTCACAGACATTGGGCTACTATACATATGATGACTACCAGTAAAATAATGCTGGTAAATTTCCCCATATCTTCGGATTCCTAGACAATCCCACAATACACAAAACACTGTGTGGCTTATTTGATCACAGCTAAGCAACATGGTTTCGATTTGAAATATTTCAAATACTTGTGACTATTTAATTGAGTGAGATATGTTCATGGAAGTTTGCAAAAATATTCGTCATCAACGAATTAATTCAAGGAACTTGTGAATTACTTAGGGATATTCCATCAGCAGACAATCAATCAGTCAATCTCTCTCTCTCGCTCTCTCTCTCTCTCTCTCTCTCTCACACACACACACACACACACACACTTACACACTTCAAATTATGAGCTCAGCTCCATTGAACATGTTTTATTTGGAAGGAATATTCCAAAACACTGATGGAGGATCCAGGGTACAGAATTACACTGGAGTTCAAAACAAACACAAAATTCACTGGAATGACACTCTTCGGTGCGGCTGCTGAAAGGTGCCCCTGGAGAGTCAAGTACAAAATTTTACAGGTTGCTGTCAGACTCAGGAAATCCCATTTAGCAGGTCTAGCAGTTCTCCAAGATGTCCTTTATCTGGCCTTCTTATAAGTGAGTCAAGAGCATTGTTTTTGTTTGTTTGTTTGTTTCTTTTAATTCATATGCCTGGCAGGACTTTTTGCAGTGGGACTACTTGTGGGAGTAATTGCATGCCAACATAAGAAGTTCACAAGCTATATCTATATTGCCTAGATATGCATAAGTTTATGACAATTCACAGTATACTAATGAAAAAGAAACAAAAGCATGGCTAAGACACTTGCAGAAGGTTATACAGTATGGCTGCGTCTAGACTGGCAAGTTTTTGCACAAAAGCAGCTGCTTTTGCACAAAAACTTGCTAGCTGTCTACACTGTCCGCTTGAATTTGCACAAGAACACTGATGATCTAATGTATGATCATCAGTGTTCTTGCGCAAATACAATGACGCTCCCGTTCGGGCAAAAGCCCTCTTGAGCAAATGTATTTGCCCAAGAGGGCCAGTGTAGACAGCTAAAAAGCATTTTGCGCAAAAAAGTCCCGATGGCTAAAATGGCGATCGGGGCTTTCTTGCACAAAACCGCGTCTAGATTGGCACGGACGCTTTTCCGCAAAAAGTGCTTTTGCGCAAAAGCGTCCGTGCCAATCTAGATGCTCTTTTCCGCAAATGCTTTTAACAGAAAAACTTTTCTGTTAAAAGCATTTGCGGAAAATCATGCCAGTCTAGACGAAGCCTATAAATATATGACTGCTTCCTTATTTTACATCTAATGAAAACATTGTAGAAACCATAGTTTTAAAAGCTTTTGACTTTAATATTTACAGTGCTTTTTACATTTAATTTGTATTTGAAAATTTGTAACAGATGCTTATTAAGATATATTAAACAATATGTTAATACCAGAAGATGAGTCTACAATGGATTCTCAGAAGGCTGGAACTTTTAAAAATGATTTAAAAATGTCTTTAAACATATCTAAGCATTTTAAGGTTGTCTTGCCCAAACTCTTCTTTTCCCCTTGTTTCCTTTCTAATCCCCTTCATATTATTTTTAAATTTCTTTAATCTCTGACACCATCTCCTTTTACTAAGTAACTTCATCTGCCTCTTTTTCCTCTTCCCACTTCTATAATATTTTTCTTGATTACTCTCCCTTTCTGCTCACATTTTACCTTCTCACTTTTATTCCCCTTCTTAATTACTTATATTTCCCTCAATGTCATAGAATCTGAGCACTTCACCATATTTAATGTATTTTTCCTCACAATACCCATTTATGGTTTGAGGTTGAAGCATTATTTCCCCCATCTTACAGATGAGGAACTGCATCTCTCAGAAGCTAAGTGACCAGCCGACATTAGTTATGCCTGCAAGGCACTCTTCTGCCAGCATATTTACATCTACACCAGAAAGTTTTTCCAGCATAGTTACTTCAGCTAGGGAGTGTGACTTTTTGACACTCCTAGCTGATGTAGCTTTGTTTGTAATGTAGACCAAGCTCTGTCCCGCTCCTCTGACTCCGTTCATATTCCTCATACTAGCTCTCATTCAGCCATACAGTTTCTTTTCTGCTTCCCTAGGCCCTTTGCTTTTTTTGAGCATATTTCTAATATTTCTTCACATATGTTAGAACTACTACTAAACTTGTGTGTATTAAAGTTTTTTAACCTGAAATTACAGGCTTCCTGATTAATTTGAAGTAGTTATGCTTAGTCATAGGGTAAGCCACAAATTTGTATCCTGGTACAAATATTCAAGAAGTTTCCAAACTTAGACTTTGCAATCACATTATCAAATACGTTAATTATTTGTCAATCCGTTGTCTTGAAATAAGTCCAGGCATACCCAATGTTTACAACATGAACCAAAGAACTGGCAAAAAGAGGGGACCAAATATGAGAGAAAAACACTGTTGCTATAGTGAATTAATACCACAGTTGGCCCTAAATTCAAAGGCATTTTACCATGGTGTCGACTTTGGAGAGCACTTTGGTAAACATTTAAAAAATAGAACAATCCAGAATGGTTAATATGATTAAACATTAAGATTCTCTTACCTGCTGAAGTTGGCTCCTCTTCATCAGATTCTGAGCCCAAAAAAGAAAAAGAAAGAAAAAAAAGGTATAAATAGTTGAAGAAACCCAAACAATGCTAATTAATAGACATTTGATTACATTTAAATATACCTAGTAAAATCTAAAACTGGCAATACAATGACATGACATATGTGGGTTTTTAAATATAAAGTCTAAATCTACTGCATTATCGGATTGATTAGAAAAATTATCTAAATCCACTATGAATTTAACATGTATGTGTGTTTTACTGTCTTGCATCTATAAACCCTCCCTGTTTTCCCCATCTTTCATATACATCTTCTATGTAAAAGCTACAGGGTAAAAACTCATATTTTTCAGGTGGAGGACATCAATCACACATTTCTGAGACCATATTAATGAAAGAGAATAGTGTTTAACAGCAGTGTTAAAAAGAAATGTGTTGCTGCTCTGACCTAAAGACAGAAAAAGGATAGGATTTTTTCAAAAGAATCTTCTACATTGGCCTAACTCTGCTCCCACTGACATTACTGGAAAGTCCATCTGTATTTTATAAGCATACACATAATAAAAATGTTTTCCCCTACATCCCTGAAAAGTGTTTATCAAAAGGAACCAACCAAGCAACAAATGATTAACTCATACACTCTTCTTATCCAAAGAAATCCGTGGACAGTCACCAGTAAGGAAGCATAGAGAACTCTAAGAGGATATAGAGCTCTAGAGCACTGTGGAGTTTTTTGGGTCAGTATCCCTTAGCATTTTAAAGATAAAATTATCTTTTTGTTTCACTGGAAAACCACTGTTTTCTTTCCCTGCCACAGGAATCCTTTTTTTAGTTTGCTTAGAAAGTACATCTCTTTAAATACCAAGGTGGACAGGATGCAAAAGCACAAGGCCTCTGGTAGCACCAATGAAAAAGTGGCCTAAAAGTGTTTGACCTGCCTTCTCCTTCAGGCAATTGCTTCTATAACCTGACTATAGCTGGCTACCAAAAAAGAGAGTGAGTTCAAAGATTTTTGCAAACTTGGGTCTCCTGAATGATTTATTTCCCCACCCCATTTTCTACACCAATATATGAATTTTGAACAATCCTTATTTTTAGTGAAACTTTACAGCAGACACTTTTGGGAACCTCTGCTGGTGGGTAACACACATGAATTCCACTGTACATAACTCTTGGGTAATTTAATATTGCGCTCCGTATGTTACTATATATGACAATTATATATATATTGGGCATGGTTATTTCTAATTGGACTGAAGTGAAGTAGTCTTTCCAATGGGCAACACAATCAATCAACAGTGCCTAATGAAACGTTGTGTGAAGCACAGACCAGCCAGCTGCTTTTCTCTGGTTAAACTCTTTTGAGAAGGGGCAAGTTTATTAATGCATTTCAGTATTCAGAAAGAACTGAAAAGGATAGGGAACAAGCAGTTAGCAGACAACATAGTAACAAATGCCTATAAACCCTGTTATACAAATAAATGACCACCTGAGTAATGACTGCCTTTTTTGCAAATAAGCGTGCATAGGATTGGACTGTTAAATTGTATGGGAGGAAGAAAATGTTTTATTGTAGATTTACTGAAATTAAATAAAAGATAGTCATGTCAATTCAGGATTTAAACACAATAGGAGAGAGAGGAAGGAGGAGGAGGAAGGATGCTTTACTTTATTGAGACATGGCACACTGGGAGATGCTGGAATTCACTGACATCCTCAGGTCTTGTTGCAATGCCGATTTAAGTTAATTGCAAAACTCCTGTTGACTTTAATCGTACAAGATCAGGCTCTAAACAATCAACAAAACCAAACAAACTCTTTGAAAGTTAAGTTCTTTCCCTACTAAAATCAATAGGAGTTTTACAATTGTCTTTAAAGGAGCAGAATTTCACCCTCTACCATTAATACTCTCTACTTTGCTTGGTAGGCTTTGAACCTAACTAGTAGTGCTTTTGTTTGAAATTAGACAGATTCACTGTATTTACTGATTTAGAATGATTTTTTTTCTCACATTTCTACCGAGGACCAAAGAATCATTGCTTTTTAAAAAAACGAAATCAGCTGTATAGATTGTTAGCTCACTGACATTACTGAAACTCCAGAGAGAAGGAAACTGACTTTTGATGTGAAGAATGGTGGAAACAGAAATGAGCTGAGGATCTGTGCACTCAGTCAAAAGCAAAGAAGTTGCAATTTCCCCAGGTAACAAGGAGTTGTAAGGAGGGCAGAAGGCCTGGTGAAAATCAGTATGAACCCTGGGAGACGAAAGGTTACAGAAGGAGAAAATGCAAGTGTGTCTGCAAATCCAGTCATTTGTGGCCTGGAATAAAGAGGCCATACTGCATGAAAGAGAAGAGGAGCAGGAATATTAATACCAGCTCGAGATAAGCAAACTGCACCAATAGAAGCAGGTTCACTAATATCAGGCTGATCAGCTTGAACTGGAGAAACTGAACCAAATGATAGTCTAGTATGTGGGGCCAGTGCTGGGGAAGTGGCAAAGATTCCAAATTTCTTCCTCCCATTAGTGAGGGAATGACATGAATGTGTTTTTAAAATGTGGCGTGAACTGAATAAGGGAGGGAGGAAGGATATAGTATGGTATCTGGCTCCACTACTGTCACAGACAAAAGGCTCGGACATTTTCACCCTTATGGATAGTAGTGGATAGATTATGAGCTGTATAAACAAGGTGGTTTTTTTTCAAAAGTTTAACTGATCCCTGAAGCATTTAGAAGAAGATTTTGGACATGTTCTGTAAGTTGCCAGGGGAGACACTTTGCTGGGAATTGACCACTTTACCCACTGAAGCCCAATGCATGGCAAGAATGGCCAGCTATATCCCATCTTCATTGAGTTAACTGAGTGTGGGTGCGTCTACACGGCAGCACTAGTTTGGGATACTTCTACATCTTGACAGTGCACTCGTTATTTGTAAACCTTGTTCTATGAGGATTAAGGGACATTTCAGAATAGTGGATTATTTTGAAATACACTCAATAAGCTATACAATTTGCTTAGCTCAAATTGCGTAGCTTATTTCGAGCTATGGGTGCTGTGTACATGCACCCTGACTAATTCTCCAAAGGGAGAGAGTCACACAGCTGGTCCTCTGATTTCATATAACATATAAATGATCATGCTGAGCCATTCACACTTCTAAACCACTGTCCGCATGCTGCTCCCTTATGAGTGCAGATCCATGGGATCGCCAGTGAGAGCAGAAGGTGATGGGGAGACTTTCACTGGCTGAAGCTACTGGGACTGCTGAGACTCTAGTTAAGCTCCATGTCATGTAATCATCAAATGCTACCAACATGTGAAAATGAATTAAATTTCCTGGTGTCAAAGCCTTTATCTTCCTATAGCCCAGATTTCTATACAGACCAAGGAAGGAGCATGGGTGCTGATTTTAGGCGTATTGTCAGCAGGGCCGGCCCACAACATTTTGGCACCTGAGGCGAGGAGCTCAAATGCTGCCCCCATGCCACCTTTTCTCCTGCCTGCCTGTTATGTCTCTTGTGCCCTCCTTCCTCCAGCACAGCACTCCACCATCTCTGTGAATCTAGAGCAGAGAGAATACATATGCACCAGCAGCAGAAACAATTTTCTACACTCTGGGTCCTAGTGGCGCCCCCTCCACAGTCTGGTACCTGAGGCAACTGCCTCAGTTCACCTCATGATACAGCCAGCCCTGATTGTCAGATATTTTGTAAAAACAAAAGAAAATGGGCTGACATTATAACTTTGATACAGAAGAAGTGAATCATACCCACTCCGTTAGCTCCAGAGTGGCTAGAGATTCTGTTAGTCAAAAATGCAAATAGGTCAGGTGAGAGGGAGATGGCTCCCCCACTCCATTAGTATCCAAGAGGAGTCAAGATATCTTCCCAGGGAATGCAGACAGATACGTGAGGATGAAGGAGTAACAAAGACTACAGCCAGGAAGGAAATGGAACTTCTCACAATTTCTGACTGCCTGATGGTCTGTGAAAAAGTGAAGAGACCTGAGCTGGTGGGATTGGGAATTTCGCTCACTTTGCCTCAGCGTGTGGAGAAAAAAGGCCGCACAATGGTATAGGGGATGAATGCTCCTCCAACCTCTAGAGAAGCTGGGGTTAGGCTAGGTCCTGACCACAAAAGAGGTGGGCTGAGAAAGGAATGTGGCTATGGGAGAAGTTTGAAGAAGCTCCCTTGTCCTCCAGAGAGGCATGACCTCCCGAAGAGGCTCACCTATCCTAGTTCAGCCTGGATTCTCTGGAGGGAAATAGACAAAGAAAGAATCTTGGATAAACAGCCTGACTTTCAACTGACTTTCAATTAAGAACTATTTAGAAAAGCTACACATATGCATATCCATGGGTCCGGATTTAATGCATCCAAGGGTACTGAGGGAGTTGGCAAATGTCATTGAAGAGCCTTTGGCCATTATCTCTGAAAACCCATGGAGATCGGGAGAGATCCTGGATGACTGGGAAAAGGCAAATGTAGTGCCCATCTTTTAAAAAGGGAAGAACAACAGTCCAGGGAACTACAGACCAGTCAGCCTTACCTCAGTCCCTGGAAAAATCATGGAGGGGATCCTCATACAATCCATTTTGAAGCACTTGGAAGAGAGGAAAGTGATCAGGAATAGTCAACCTGGATTCATCAAGGGCAAGTCATGCCTGACCAATCCAATTAGCTTCTATGATGAGGTAACTTGCTCTGTGGATGTGGGGAAGTCAGTGAATGACTTTAGCAAAGCTTTTGATAGGGTCTCCCACAATATTCTTGCCAGCAAGTTAAGGAAGTATGGATTGGATAAATGGACCGTAAGGTGGATAGAAAGCTGGCTAGATTATCGAGTCCAATGGGTAGTGATCAATGGCTCTATGTCAGGTCGGGGATCAGAGTCTAGCAGAGTGCCCCAAGGATCTGTTCTAGGACTGATTTTGTTCAACATCTTTATTAATGACCTGGATGAGGGGATGGATTGCACCCTCAGCAAGTTTGTAGATGACACTAAGCTAGGGGGAGGGGTAGATACATTGGAAGGCAGGGAGAGGGTCCAGAGCAACCTAGACGGATTAGAGGATTGGGCCAAAAGAAATCTGATGAGGTTCAACAAGGACAAGTGCAGAGTCCTGCACTTAGGACGGAAGAATCCCAAGCATTATTACAGGCTGGGGACCGACTGGTTAAGTAGCAGTTCTGCAGAAAAGGACCTGGCGATTATAGTGGATGAGAAGCTGGATATGAGTCAACAGTGTGCCCTTGTAGCCAAGATGGTGAATGGAATATTAGGTTGCATTAGGACGACCATTGCCAGAAGATCTAGAGAAGTGATTATTCCCCTTTATTCGGCACTGGTGAGGCCACATCTGGAGTATTGCATCCAGTTCTGGGGCCCCCACTACTGAAAAGATGTGGATTCACTGGAGAGGGTCCAGCAGAGGGCAACCAAATGATTAGGGGGCTGGAGCACATGACCTGTGAGGAGAGGCTGAGACTGTGGGCTTATTTAGTCTGCAGAAGAGAAGAGTGAGGGGGGGATTTGATAGCAGCCTTCAACTTCCTGAAGGGAGGTTCCAAAGAGGATGGAGAGAGATTGTTCTCAGTAGTGACGGATAGCAGAACAAGAAGCAATCGTCTCAAATTACTGTGGGGGAGGTCTAGGTTGGATATTAGGAAAAACTATTTCACGAGGATGGTGGTGAAGTACTGGAAGGGTTACCTAGGGAGGTGGTGGAATCTCCATCCCTCGAGGTTTTTAAAGTCCTGACAAAGGCTTGACAAAGTCCTGGCTGCATTGATTTAGTTGGGATTGGTCCAACTTTGGGCAGGGGCTGTACTTGACGATCTCCTGAGGTCTCTTCCTGCCCTATGATTGCATGATTCCATGAGTCACAGCCTGCTTTCTGGATTGACAAAGGAGGGTCCCAGTCCTTTGGGAAGAGTTGAAATGATGGACACCAATCTGAGTCTTTCTGGATATTGGGAGAGGGAAGTGATCTCTGATTATATTATTGCCATGCATGTAGGCTCTTTATTGTCTTAATATGTTTTCTCTGCAATGCCTGTGCTTTCTAAGTAAGCGTGTTAATTTGTAAGAGCTGTATGGTAAATAAACTGTAGGCAATTGTATCTGAAGAGGAAGGCAAAGCAGGCTGCTTAGGCAGTCTGACTTGCTGGGGAATTCACAATGTAAGCAGGGATCTGTGAAGCCTAGAAAAACTCTGGCCAGGAGAGAGAGAGACACCTGTCTTTGCATAGTTGATAGCTAAGGGCTCATCTAGACTACAGGGAACAGTCAAAAGAAGAGATGCACTTTTGATCTTCTGATCGCACTTTTGAAACCAGAGCTTTCGAAAGTGAAAGTAATTAAGACACGGCTTTTTCAGCGAACCCCTCCCCTTGTCGAAAAGCTGCGTAAGCCACCTTTTTTGAGGAAGAGAGGTTTTTCGATGAAGGGGGCGGTTCGCCGAAAAAGCCATATGCATATCTTCTTTCAATCATTCCCTGTAGTCTAGATGAGCCCTAAGAAGTCAGAAGATTAATATGGAGGGAGAATGTCACTTTTCGGAGCAACTGCACCTGTAGCGATAAGTAAGACTGTACCTGTCATTTCTAAAAGATGATTATCATAACCCCTTGACAAGCCAGAAGAACTTAGTGCATATAATCAAAAGGCAAAATATTTAGAAATAAAATCTTTGCCAAAATCATATTAACCAACAGAGAAGGCATTGCATAAAATTAACACATTTCCCCCTTTGCAGTCCAAACAGCACTCCATGATATTCCAGGGCAGAAATATGCACAGTTAGAATCGCTTTCATGAAAAAGGCAAAGATCTAATTTTAGCTGTCATTACTGTATTTCTAAATCCTGGGCATGACTGAACTAGAAATACGTATTAAAATTAAATATGAATAAATACAATATGAAAATCCACAGCCTTATGCACACAGTGATTTCTTTATCAAATGAGACACACAGCTTAAATTATCCTGCTGTCCATGACAGGATTTCTTTTATCACCAGTAGTTTGAAAGGCCATGTGTGGAAAACAAACTGCTTTTAATATAAGCCATTGGACTCCTTCCTTTTTAAAAAATTGTTAGCAGCAAGACTGTGAATAGCACATGACTGGGAAAATGTGACATCCCTTCCTAACTAACTGTGGTATAGTAAAAGCTGGACTGTTCTTGCAACTGGCAAGCCTTCACACCAGGTATGTACATAAGAGAGGCAAGAAAGAAGATAGATATTTAAAAATTTGATCACCCTTTTCAGTGTACTCAGAGCTGGAGGGTTTCTTAGCTGGAGTTGTGGCATGATAATGATTTTGAAGTACCAGTTTGCAGCTTTAAAAAATGTTTTATGAAGTTGTTTTTTCTTTCTAAACTGGAAAATTAACAAAATATATGATGCCACATGGCAAAACATAGATTTTATTGCTATATGCTTAGAGCAAATTTGATGCACCTGAAACCCCACTCATATTTTGGTCATATGTGAGTTATACTATCATCCACAATGCATGCTAATACAACATATGCACAGCCTCAGAAGAAACAGATTTGAACAGAGGATCGAATAATGTGAATTGTTTAGGGTGTATCATATTACTGGTATGAGAGCGGCTATGAAAATGAGATGATGCAACATTAGTATGGAAGTGACAATTATACTTGTGTTAAATCTCAGTATTCCACCATTATGGAGAGAGATACTTTCAGAAGTCCAAGCAAAGTCAGTCTGAGTTTTGAGGCAAAGTAAATTTGAAGTCTCTCAAGGGAGCAGGTTCACTAGTGGCTTACATTAGCTTGTATTGAAGAAAGAGGTTATCAGAGTTTTAATGCTAAATCTAGATGCTTATAAACACTTTTTATTAGTACTTTGTAAGACAAGCTAATTGGTGCATGATTTAGAAGAACTGGTAATATTAAAAATTAACTATCTACAGGATATTGTTTCATAGTAAAAAACCTAAATATTTACAATTATGCAAAATACATCAAACCAGCTGTCAACATCCCATAGTATGCAGCAGTTCCGGATTCAACATAAATTTCAAATTAAAAAAATGAGTTTCCTCATTTTTTTGCACTCAGATTTAACACTGACAAGTGTTTCTGAATAACTGTAGCTGTACAATTATTGAAATCATATCTGGAAAATGAAAAAAAACATAATGCAACTCTTTCAAGAAGCTTAAGTTCAAATTGCTATTTAACTATTCTATGTTCATTGCAATGCCTGAAATAAAAATCAATAGGATAATTGCCTTTTGGCATATTACAGTTGTTAATGGACACAGAAAGATTGCCTATGTTGATGTAACTAGATCCGTCAACAGCACTCAATATACAATTGACCATCAAGTTTTATTGCCTTGCACATTGTGTTCACTGGTATGATCGCACATATAGTTTCTTAAGAACTCTTATATGAGGGAGTGGAGGGTTAAGAGAAATACCACATAGAACAATTTTTTTCACTCCCCCTATTCAATGTGCACACAATTAGATTGAGTTATATTGTTGAAGTGAGCAATGAAGGCCATCAGTTATGGTCACACCCCAGCTCTGCTCTGCAGTGAACTGATAAGTGAACCTAGATAAGACAGCAATGACAGAAATTATGTCAGATGTTCAGGGACGCTTTAATCTTCTGTTGGGAACGCAGAATCATTCTGCTTCAATATGTCAGGGTAATAGTGGCTCCTTCAATGTTCATGAATTTTCAAGTAGTGGCATTGCCCTTTTGCAGCCACAGCTGGCCAAGTTCTGGCAATTATCTGTCCCCCAGCCTTACAGAACTGGTGGCAAGATGTTCCACAGGCTGGTGCATTCAAGAGAAAACAAGTTCTCTCTCTTTCCTCTCCCCTTTTCAATTGTATTTCAAAATACAAATGACTACTAAAAGGCTAGCCTCAATTTTCAGGAATTAAAGATCAGCAAATCTTCATTATCTTCTTTAAAATATCACAATATGTAGGAAGTTTCCACATTATAAGTTCCTGTTTGATTTCTTCTTTTGAATGTCTTCGGCATCAATATTATTATTATATCTATTATTTGCTTTAAAAAAAATAATATAAGAAATACCAAAGGGAGTGGTAAATTTTGAATCTTGAAGTGGAGACTGAATGTTTAAGAGAGATGCTTTAGTTCAACCACACATTCCTAGCTTTACAGGGTTCATATATATTGGGGGGGGGGGGGAGAATAATATTGCCTATTGTACTACTTACTGAATGAAATTCTATATCCTGTATTTTTGCAGGAACTCAGATTAGATGGTCATACACATGTTTTGCGCCCTTAAAATCCATGAATTTGTTAGAACAGTATCAATATTATAATTTTCATAAGTATTCTTTTAAGTTAACATTCCCACATTTTTTAATTATTGTGTTTAAAGTCCTTATTTTCTTGATATGTCTATTACAGCAAGAACTTCAAGCTTTGGGGGGGAGAGTTTCTTGTTGACTGGAAATTAAAGTGAACAACAGCAAAAATACAGCTAACTGAATGAGTCAACCCAGTGCCTATTGAAGAAATCATATACCAGGCTGATTGCAAGATAAAGACTGTAGTGATTTGTTTTTAAAATAATTATCTGATACTCACAGCCATTCACTAAAGTTCTACCAACATCACAACAGGCTGACTTTTGAGCAGTAATTTTGAAACTAGTGGCTGTCTGTCATGGCTGAAACATCACTTAACTGTATAAAAATACCCCTGTGTGTATTGTGTGAATATACAATTGAGGATTAAAAATATAAAAAAATAATAAACACAAAATATACAAGTATGAAACCTAATGTACTTCAAATGATAATTAATATTAATTACTATGATATATAGTTATTATACAGTCCTATACATTATTAAGCAGTCTTCACTTCTCTTATATTTTATTAAGCTTGAGCTAACATGTAAAGACTCTATTAAGTTAAATAAGATTTTTTCAGTCCTTTTTAACTAAGCAGGCACCTGCTAACATCTGTTATAGTTAACAATGCAAAACTGAGCCCACTATATCCCCATCTTTACACACAGAAGCTCTCACATTCCAGGCTAAAATTTTCCACATTTTATGGTTTGTTTGTGCATTTTAAGGAAACATTGATCAAAATCCCTTCAGATGCTTGTGTGTGGCTGAAAAATCAAAAAGGGGCAATATTCCCCATTGTGAAAACCTCCTGTTTTTATTCTATAGTCATTTCCACCTACCCCACCAACAAAAGCTCAGTCCAAGTTGCAATGGGTGGATAATTGGCTTTCTTTGAGCTTAGTTAGTGCCTTTTGTTTGGGGCAAACATTAATAAATATAGTTGTTTGTGATGAAGGAAAATAATTCAAGGCTATATGTAGTATGCCTACATAGTAAAAGCCCACCAGCAGCTGCTTGAATCTAAACTAGTACAGGAAACTATAGAAGCAAAATGTAGATCAGCACAGGTTTCAAAGCAGGCTAGCAAACTGATTATGTACCCAGGGTCCATGCTAGGCTTGTCCTATGTGTTCTGAATACATTCAGAGTCGTTATCTTCACAGTCAAGCTGGAAGGGCATTTCTAGCGAGGTCCCACAGGGATCAGTTCTAGGTCTGGTTCTTTTCAGGGTCTTCACCAATGATTTAGATAATGGCAGAGAGTGTACACTTCTAAAATTTTCAGACTATACCAGTTTTTCTCAACCTTTTTTTAATAAAGTACCCCTTTTTCAAAAAAAATTATAAGTACCCCCTTTTTCCTATATATATATATATATATATATATATATATATATATATATAAAAGTACTTCCAGTTCCTACAGTTTTCAGATACACCATTTTTTTCCTACCAGTGCAACACATTTGTTTAAACAACTTAATTGTAGCCAGGTGGGTGATGAAATTTTGGGGTGTAAAAAGTACAAAAATAAAGCACTGTAAAACTTAAAACAAAAATTCAGTTTTCTCCATATTTCTGTTGTGTTGACGTACCCCCCAACTTCTCCTGAGTACCTCTGAGTGTACTCGTACCACTGGTTGAGAAACACTGGACTATACTAACCTCAGAGGGGTGTTAAGTGCTTTGGAGGACAGAATTAAAATGATCTAAACAAACTGAAGAAACGACTTTAAGTAAAAAGGATGAAATTCTGAAAGGATAAATGCAAAGTACTCCACTTTGGAAGGAATGGTCAGTTGCATACATACAGAATTGGAAATGACTGCCTAGGAAACAGTATTGTGAAAAGAGATCTGGAGATCATACAGGATCACGGTGTCAATACTAACGTTATTGAAGAAAAGAAAGAAAGAAAGAAAGAAAGAAAGAAAGAAAATAAATGCTGGGCTGCATTAGCAGGAGAGTTTGTAAATTGTAATCAAGACATGAGAAGTCATTCTTACATTGTACTTCACACTGATTAGGCCTTAGCTCGGTATTGTGTCCAGTTCTGGGTGTCACATTTTAGGAAAGATGTGGGAAAATAGGAGAAAGTCCAGAGAAGAGCAATAAAAATGATTAAAGGACTAGAAAGCATGACCAATGAGGGAAGATTGAAAAAACTGGGTTTGTTTAGTCTGGAGAAGAGGTACATCATAACAATTTACAAGTACATAAAAGGTTGCTATATGGGGGAGTAAGAAAAGTTGTTCTCTTTACCTCTTGGGACAAGATAAGAGCAATGAGCTTAAACTGCAGTTAGGAAGGTTTAAATTAGGAAAGTGTCAGGATGGTTAAGCACAGGAATAAATTGCCTACAGTGGTTGTGGAATCTCTATCATTGGAGATATTTAAGAACAAGTTAGACAAACATCTGTGAGGGATGATCCTTCACTGGAGATTTTTAAGACTAGGTTAAACAAACACCTGGTCTAAAGATAATATTTAGTCCTACTTTGAGCATAGGGGACTCATCTGGAAGACCTCTCAAGGTCTTTTCTAGTCCTATGATTTTATGATTGTGCAACTGTAATGTTGTACTAATCAAAAATAGAAAAGTCAGGCAGTGCACAAGTTAAGTTATGGACAGCCACACTGAGTTGGCCATGTTGACCTGTGATATCAGAGCCAGGTGTGGCGGTGACTGATCTAAATCGGTGTCTGGAGGCGGTGATGGTTTGGATGAAGTCAAACAAACTGAAGTTGAATCCAGATAAGACTGAGGTCCTGTGGATCAGGAGGCCATCTGTTTGGAAATGTGGCATGGCACCTGTTCTAGATGGGGTTACTCTCCCCCTGAAAGAACAGGTACACAGCTTGGGAGTCCTCTTGGACCCTTTTTTAACATTTGAAAATCAGATTCCTTCAGTTGCCAGGAGTGCTTTTGGGCAGCTTTGTTTGATCTAGCAGCTGCAACCCTTCCTGAACAACCATGACTTGGCCACAGTGATCCATGCTCTTGTTACATCCTGACTGGATTACTGTAATGCACTTTATGCGGGGCTGCCTCTAAAGAACCTTCAGAAACTTCAGCTGGTCCAGAATGCAGCTGCTCGAGTCTTAACTAATACTCGTTATATGGAGCACATTATGCCAGTGCTTCGGCAGCGCACTGGCTTCCGGTATGTTTCCAGGCACAATTTAAGGTTTTAGTTATGACCTATAAAGCGTTAAATGCGTTGGGTCTGGGTTATCTGAAGGACCGTCTTCTCCCATATGAACCTGCCCGGGGATTGAGGTCAGCTGGGGAAGCTTTGCTTTGTGTTCCCCCACTTGTGGAGATAAGATTAACATCTACACGGAACAGGGCCTTCTCAGCTTTTGCTCCCAGGCTATGGAATTCTCTTCCTCAGGATATTTTCATGGTGCCAACGTTAGCATTGTTTCGGCGTCAGGCTAAAGCCACCTTTTTTACTCATGCTTTTATTAATGTTTGAGTCTGTATGTGTGTGTTCCTCTTCTCTATATGTTTTTAGCAGGTTTTATGTTCCTCTGGGGTCTCATATTTTAAATTTTTATATACATTTGTGTTGTGTATAAACATTTTTTTTGTAAGCCACCTCGAATATTTTAAATAGAGAGGCGGGGTAAAAATATTTAAATAAAAAAATAAATAAAATACAGTATTCTCTCTTCTAGGTTTGCAGATTCCGGACATAATGCTAGTCCCTGTGAAGTGAATTACAGTTTTGCTCTTGACTTCAGTTGGATCAGGACTGATCCCTAAATATAGCTAAATCTCTTGCTGTTTATGATGTAGAAATGTCTACCAGAAATATGCAACATGTTCAGTATAGCAACAGTAGAAAACATGAGAAGGAAGAAGCTGTAAGGAAATAAAAAAATGTATTGTAAACCTGGCACACAAGCTGTACCACAGGTTGTGATAATTTTAATAGTCATAGGAAGTTCTTCACTGATTATTTCATTTCAATTTATCAAGATACCATGAAATAGTGTACTGAAAAATAACTACAAAAATGGAAGGCAAGAGACATAAAATGGACACATTCCAGTAATGTTGACATAGGCAATGTACTATTCAGTGATTATACAAGATAATGATGCATAATTAGGATTCTGATTTTTCACGGTACTGAACACATCTTGAGCTGAGACTTCCTTGTACCTCCACAAAGTGCCAAACACTTCACCAATGTTGGTCCCTAAAATACTACCAGAAATTAAAGATTCTCTCACATTTATCATTTATACACTGTCTATGCCATTTTACAAAATTACTAGAAGGTGTACCTGGCATTTCTTGGTCCTTAACTCCATTAAACTTTGTGTGGGAGGGAAGGTTAAATAAAATGAAAACATATATACTTCATTTAAATAATTGCTCTGGGGTTGGGCTCAGAATGAGGGATTCAGTATGCAGGCTGCCCAAGGGACAGAGGACCACCCCAGTCCTCTCTCACCACAGCAGATTGAGGTCAAGTGAGAGGAATCTCTCCATGGCCACTAGAGCAGGCACAGCTGGAGAAGGGGTGCACGTCCCCAAGCTGGGGCAGGTCCAGGTATGTCTGCCCTCTGTGCTCCCCAGCCAGAGCGAGGAATACAGCAAATGGTGCACTTTTCCCTCATTACTTGACAAATGGGAACAGCCAGCAATGTTCCCATATGAATCAGGGAGGGAGCTTCATCCCCCCACCCTTCCTAAATTGCACCTGGGGGAAGCTTGGGGCAGTCTAGGATGGAATTGGGGGAGGTGCATCCCAGCCAGACTGTTTCACCTGCTTCGTGATTCCATCTGTTTTCTGTATGGTTTTATGAGATGAAATCCTGTTCCAGGCACATCCCATTTTCCTGGCACAACCAAACCTTTACCTTGCTTTAAGATATGATAAGAGGAAGATGTATACCAAGATGGTCCTAGCTCTTACCTTTTAGGAGGAGCTCTTGAAAAAATGGACTCACAGATGGACAGGCAGAAACATATATTTAAAATCTATAGTAAGATTAAGTCCTGAAGTTTTAGGCACTATTACTCAAGAAAAAATAAGATAAATAGAAAACAGCAATTAAAATTACCCTCATGAATGAAGTCACTAGAATATTAAAGTTTATCAGCTTCTCTAACTTAACCTTGATAAAAAGTACTTTGAACATAAGTATCAGTCAGCATTCCAATACTCTCTGTACTTCCAGGACTCCTGATACATCTCAATTTTCATCAGCAAAGAAGTCAGATCTATTGATTTTGAAATATGTTTTGTTGTGATTTTTAATATGTAAGCATTTGGATTTCAAGAAATCTAACTCAACTTTGCTGCTCTTTAGTTTTTTAGGCCAGGTTTATACACATTTTACAGATCATATTTTAGTGATTTAAGGCCAATTCCCAGTAATATCGATAGGAATTGTTAGTTGCTAAGCACTTCTGAAAATCTGGGCCTTAATTCTTTTTGGCTTTCCCTCTTCCACACCAAAAAACTGAAAGCTAAACCTTCCTTTAACTTATTCTATCTGAAGTAATGATAGGCAATATCTAGAGAACTCAGACCGCTAAGTCTCCATTCTGCAACACCATTGTTTTACAAACATATGAGCCTGTCTTCTGAAGTTCACCATAAATAATATTTTTATTTAAGCAGCACTGTTTGCTATAACACTTGGGGTCTTTCCTACTTGATCAACTGTGGTCAAGGCAATGTACAATAAAATATTTATCCCTGCCAATTCTGTAGTCTGCAAATGTAAAATCTAACTGATGGAAAAATATGAAATGAAATATGAAAGTCTTGGATTCAGATAAGGCTATATTAATCGATTACAGGATCAGAAGGGACCATTGTGATCACCTAGGTCAACTTCATATATAACACATACCAAAGAACCTCCTTGAATTAATTTCTGTCTTATTTAGAGCATATCTTTAAGGGACCCCCCCCCATATAATACTTTTGATCTCACTCATAGCTCCCATTTTAAGGGTCTATATCGATGGACGTAGATGGACCTTTGATCTGACCCAGTATTGCTGGTCTTATGTTCTTATGTTCATACATTCCATTGTCAATAGAGAACAACAGATGGTGATTAGATTGCTTTTATGGTAATTCAGGTTTGCCCTTAAGACATCAAATTGCTTTCCATTCTCAGTTCTATTTATAGCGCAGAGTACATGGAATATTCTTGACATTTGACTCGAAGGGAGACACTTTGGACTTGGTACTTCTGAAACAAACTGCCCAGTAGGAGGGACAATGGTTAACTGACAGCAAGACATGACTTCCATGCTCATCCAACTCCTTTCTCTAGCCATTGGTGAAGTCACAGATGATGGTATAGCATTGCTATCATCTCTAAACTACACAAGGTGAGTAGTTTATGGTACATAGTTTACCTCCCTAACACTATTATATCAAACTATACTAAGCAACTCCTCACGATTGTAGTGACATCAGTTCCAAAAATACTGTTGACACACTCTTGACCCGAAAGGCCCTAGGAAATTAGATGAAGAAGGCAGCGTGTCTGAACTTTGCTGCCTGAAGTCCAGGAAGCGCAAATTGGCTTGAGAGCACCGTGTTTAGCCCTCTCCCCTACATCCATTACATTCACAATTTTTTAAAGAAAAAAAACAGGTTCACATTAGAGGATCTGATCCTTTTTGTTGCCAAACTTTATGTCAACTCTTCAAGGATAAACTACATACTCTGTTATCCACAACACAATGTTACTTTATTTTTAAAGATTTTATTTTAATATAAAACATTTGTGTGGCAAATATTTAATAGTGTAAACATGGAATAATTCCATTGACTATAGTGGAGGGAGAAAAAAGACAGTTATCATACTGTTTTGGCAAAATATATTTGAAATGTCTTTCTTCAAAAATTTTTTTTCCATTAGAAATATTATGGGCCTTAACTGAGCAGGAAATATTTTCCATGAAAGACTGTGTTAGAATATTAAATTTTAAATTACACAATGTATTTTAAGAGTCCATGTTAATTACTATGTACATACAGTATTCAGGAAGAGCATAATACATCAAAGACTGGTGTGAATAATTAGGATATCTATTTAAAAATGAAAATTGTGCTTGTAAATATGAATTGGAAGGGAGAGTCTTCCATCTCATAAATATTCCATGTTTTAAACTAGTGGATTTTAGTTATAATTTTGTAATAAAAGGAAATTCACAGCTAGTTTATGTATTATATGTACCATGTGTATGTATATGCATGTCTAGAGAGATGTGTACACACACACACACACACACACACACACACAAAACTACATCTCTAATTTACAGACACTTACAGACCAGCCTGCCACCAGGGCAAGTGCCTTGGGGCCCACTGATTCAAAGGTGCATGAGCTCTGAGCTCTTTAAATTGCTGATGGAGCACCACAATGAGTATTCAGTGTGGCTCTGAGAGCTAGCAGAGGGCGGGTGCACTGCACTCTGTGCGACACAGAGGGCTGGCTTCCCCCAACCCTGCCATTCTCCTGAGGTCCCGCCCCTTCTGGAAATACAGAAGCAGATCCCTCCTTACCCAGGGGCTCATGCAGACTGTTGGCTCCCCTGCTAACAAATATAAACACACAGACATACTATATAGTACCAGTTTTACCCAGTGATGCCCGGTAGTGCCAAAACAGAGCACTACTCCAAATTTCTCTGTTTTCTCTCTTTTCTGTGAGGTTTATTGAAAGCAATTCTATTGCTGGTTCATCTTGTTTTTCTGGCTCATCTTGGTTGAGTCTCTTTCAGCAATGTTACTTTATTCTTAAAATGTTTTGTTAATATAAAACATGTTAAACATTTGTGTGGCAGATATTCACCCATGTAAACATGGAATAACTCCATTGACTGTAGTGAAGGGAGAAAAAAGAGCAGTTCTTATAATGTTTAGGCAAAATACATTTGAAATTTTTTTCTTGAAAAGATTTAACTAGAAATTTTATGGGGCTCAGTTATGTCTATTTGGAGGACTATACTTGCTTTGGTAATTGTCTTTTTTCTGTTTGGTTTTATGAAAAAGCAATTCCATTCCAGGCACATCCTTTTTACCTGGCACAATCAAAGCTTTATATTGCTTTAAGTTATGATAAGAGGAAGCTGTATTCCAAACCTGGTGGTCCTAGCTCTTACCATTTAGGAGGAGTCCTTGACCAGACAAATATATAGCAGAGGTATACTCATAAGCACGCATGTAAGTCAGAAAAAGAGACACATACCCATCTATAGGGGGCTGAACTGAAGGGAAATACATGTCATATAGCAGGGCTAAAATGAAACATCCAGTACTTGATTTAGCCTAATCACTAGGGCTACGTCTAGATCGCACATTCTTGTGCAAGAAGATATGCAAATGAGGTGCAGAAATGAATATTGCCATGCCTCATTTGCATACCTAATGAGCTGCCATTTTTGTGCAAGGGGCTTTTGTTCAAGAGCCATTCTGCCTGAAAATAAGCAGCAGAACGGCTCTTGCGCAAGAGGGGGGTTTTGTGTAGACTGCTCCTTCTTGCGCAAAAATGGTGGCTCATTAGGTATGCAAATGAGGCACGGTGATATTCATCGCCATGCTTCATTTGCATATCTTCTTGCACAAGAATGTGGAATCTAGACGTAGCCTAGGGATTTTCTTTTTATTGATTCTGGGCAGTGCCCTAGGGTCTTTGTATGAAAAGTACTTTATAAATATGAAAATGATTGACTGAATTGGTTGTCATCTTCCACTGACCTACAACAAATCAATGAAACAGACATGTCTATTCCATTGCACTTGGCTGTGCTTCTTATACTATATTTCAGTAGCAAATTTTTGTATGGTTCCATTTAATACCACTAGAACAGGGGTGAGCTATATTTTTTTTTTCGGGGGGGGGGCACAAGAAGATTTTGGTAAGTAGTCAAGAGCTGCGCTTTTCAGTGGAGGGGCTTTAGGGTAGGGTGCAGAAGGGATCTCGGTGTAGGAACTGGGGGGCAGGGGAGGGTGTGGGGTCTGAGAGGTAGCTTGGGGAAAAGAGGGAGTTGTGATCTGGGGTAGGGGATTGTGGTTCAGGGTCTGGTAGGGGGTATGAGTGCAGGAGAGGATTCTGTCCTGGGGAAAGGGTGGAGGAGGGGGTGGAAGATCTTGGGTGGGGAAAAGTCATGACCTGGGTGGGGTAGGAGGGTACAGAGGGTTTGGTTGTGACCTGCAGGGAATTGGGGTGCAGGGTCTAGGAGGGGGTATGGGTGCAAGAGAAGGATTCTGGACTGGGGCAAGGTTTAGGAGGAGTTCAGGGTCTGGGAGGGAGTTGGGGGAAGGAAGGGGCTGGGGTGCCAGAGGCAGGGTATGGCTGAGAGGCACTTATCTAAGCAGCTTCTGGCCAGCAGCACTTATCTAAGCAGCTTCTGGCCAGCAGCACTCTCAGGGTATGTCTACACTACCACCCTAGTTCGAACTAGGGTGGTTAATGTAGGCATTAGAAGTTGCAAATGAAGCCCGGGATTTAAATATCCCGGGCTTCATTTGCATCTTGCCGGGCGGGCGCCATTTTTAAATCCCCTTAGGTCGAACTCCGTTCCATGAGGAGTAATGGTAGTTAGTTAGAGATCCTAATTCGAACTACCTACTCCGTGCCGCGTGTAGCCGCTTCATTTGCAACTTCGAATGCCTACATTAACCACCCTAGTTCGAACTAGGGTGGTAGTGTAGACATACCCTCAGGCAGACTTCCTCCTCAGCAGCCTCAGACACCAGCCTGGTTGCATGTGCCTCTCTGCACTGCCAGAAGTGGGGAGGGAGGGAAAGATTTCATGTGCTGTCCCTGCCCCCAGCAAAATCTCTCAGCTCCTATTGGTCAGAAACCAGCCAATGGGAGCTGAGAAATTATGCTGCACTGCTCCCAACCCCCAGAAAAATTTCTCAGCTTCCATTGGCCAGTTTCTGGCCAATAGGAACAGAGATATTATGCTGGGGGGCAGGGCAGCATTCTGAAGTCTCTCTTCCTCCCTCCCTTCTCCCTGCAGCATAGAGAGCTACACAGAACAGCTAGCTGCTTTGATTGGTGCTACTCCCTGCTGCAGGGATGGGTGTGGACCAGATCAAAAAGTGTGGCAGGCCAGATCCAGTCCGCGGGCCTTATCTTGTCTGCTCCTGCATTACAAGCTTGGAGGCCAGTTCAGACCTGGAATAATATAAATGCAACTCTACTTAAGTCAATGGAACTGAATTAGAAAGCTCACCTGAAAATGGAAATGTATTCTAGCAAAAAGTTGTCTTGTTTGTAATTTTTCCAACCCCACCTTGGGACAAAACCTCAGCAACATGATTTTTTTCTCCAAAGCAAAGTATTTCTGGAATCCCTTTTTAGAAGAGCTAAAATGTATTTTTTTTGTCTTGCAGGCTGCCTGCCTAGGAAGGATTTTGTCAATTTCACCTTCATCTTGGAAGCAAAAAGTGCAATTAACAAGAGCTTTCCAGGTGAGCAGACATTTATTCCCTACCAAAAATATAATTTCTAAAGGAAAATTTCTATTTTGCATAAAAGGGAACTTTTGGTCAGAATTTTCTGATGGAAAATTCTTCACCAGATCTAATTGTAACCACTTAGATGAGGGCTGAATTTGGGCTAATACAAAGGAATTATCTCAGAGTTAACGGGGGTCAAGATTTCAGAGCAGTAGGCGATCACATAAAATGTATTAGCATTTAGCCATGACAAATGTAGAGCATAAGTATTAAGAGGCTTAATGAAGCTCTAGCCTATTTTCCAAAACACATTACTTTGTGATTACCTTCAGGCTTTGACACCACTGAGGCTTCACAAGCCTGCAGAAGGTCACAAGTCCTATCTTTGTAACAGTGTATTGTTGGCTGAAGAAATGTCAGCCAGGCCACAGAAAAAAATGTTTCTACTGACACAGCTGAAGTGATCCCCAGGGAAAGACAGCTGAAATTCATAAACTCTGACTTTCTTTTGTGGATCTTTACACCTGGATCTTTATCCTGATTCATCAAGCAAATAATAATAGTAAAAATAATAATAATAATAATAATAAAAAAAATCAGTGGGTGGTTATGAGACCTGTGTTTTCCCAGTGACGGAATACTTTCCTATGACAGGATGAATGTGGACAGAGTTTGGTTGCCAAAGGCCAAGTGACACAGAAAATTCTATCACTAAAATACATGCATGCTAGGGATGTAAGCAACTAGTCGACTACCTGATAAGCATATGCTTATCTAGAACTGACTTGACTAGTCGCTTTTCCACCAACGTGCTTCCACCATCGGACAGAGGCAGCAAGGGGGGTGGGGGGAGCAGGAGCCGGTGCTGGCGCTTAAAAGCTGGCTCCCCCCCAGCACCATATGGGGGGGGGGGAGGGGAAGCAGAGGCGTAGCTGGGACCAGGTGCGAGCTGGGAATCAGCTGATTCCTGGCTCACACCATTCCCAGATGCTGCACCTCTGCTTTTAAAAGCAGGGGTAAAGCTGGAGGGGGACCAGGAGTGACGGCTCTTTATACATTTAAAAAGCAGGGGCGCAGTATTTGGGATCTGGAGCGAGCCTGGACAGCTGATTCCCAGCTTACTCCCAGTCCCCCCCAGCTGTGCCTCTACTTTTTTAATGTATTAAGAGCCTAGGAGCTAACCCCGCTGCAGCTCTGCAGTTTCTCCCCTTATTGACTAATCGAGTAGTCGATGGAAATTCCATCAACTGCTCAATTCGCTGATTACGTGCAATTTAACAACCCTATTACGTGCATACATATAACTAACCCAAAAACCACTCCATGTATTTTCTTTGTGTATTTTTCCCTTGTGTGTATGTTGGAAGACCTTTGGCCTCAATCCTTAGTTTCATTACCTGGAACCCTTTATGTTTTTTTTTCCTTAGTGCTGCATTGATTGCCTTACTCTATCAATCAAGCTCAGCCCTTCCACCATCAAAACAGCTTAGTGGTCTTCATGTACACGCTGAAGATATCCACTGACTTCACTCCTAAAAGTGCAATCAAAATAGAAGAGAACAAGGATTTTGCACAAAGGGAGAAAGGGGAATGCAGGCTGCAGAATAAGGCTGTAATTTACAGCTGCCAAGGCAAGAACAGTAGAGCTATTATGGATCATTTTTGAACAAATAGAGCTCATAAGAAATACAAAGACATTTCTGTTTGTTGTAGTCTTAAATCAGTCTCAAAAAGAGGAAAATTAAATTAGATGGGGGGAAAAGATGATGCCATTTCATCTCATCCCAATTAACCAGTCATTTGAACAATTAACATCAAAACACTCTTTCTGATGAAAGGAATAATCCTGCTCCAAATGCAGTGCTATTAGACTGCACAACAAACTTCCAATGACTTCAGTGGGATCAGGAGAAACCTTCTAATTACACAATATTATCCTTCAATATGTATTCATGTAAAAGTGCATTAAAAAAGAATGCTGCAAACTCTGCACATCTACACTAGTGACAAGATTCATAACATTCTATCTTTTAAACATTGTTGCAATTAATATTTCTAGGAAAGCCTTTTACCCCTGTTGGCCTTTGGGTCATCAAGGGTTAAACCTGGGATCAAATATTTTTGGCTGTCATATCTTGAAAATAACGGAATCCATCTAATTTTGGATTGTCAATCATTCAGGACTCAATTTTCTCTTTCAGGGGCTATATGATGAATGCATTAGTCTTTTGGAAGTGTCTAATACATATATTCTGATTAGTAATTCAAACAGTTTGCTTATACAGTTTTGGTTAGGCAGAATTGTTTCTGTGGAACTCAAATTAATCCCAGTGACACTACTAGTAAGGACAAAGCTAATCCACTGCTTACTCTTTTGCTGCTGACTCGAGCCAATGTGTTCAGCAATGAGTTAATGACTGCTGCAGATGTTTCTACTTTCATGCCAGCAAAAGCAGGAACTGAAATTGATGTCTTCTCTCAAAAACCATTAGAGCTTTCCTTTTAAATTACAGGCCACATAGCCATATTTTTCTATAAATCAAATGACACTGACAATGCAATTTCTCTATTGCAAAATCTAATCCAAATTTTTACCTAATTAGAATGTCTATGGTAAGTGATAACAGATTATAAGGACGTCAACTGGTCTCTAATAAAGAAATAGAAGCAATGAGCCACATTTATTCAAGGACACCTCCCACTCCACAAAAGTACAATTGCACATTAAAAAAACAAAAACAACCAACAGTCTTTGTTTTCTGTGAGTACCTTCCTGCCTGTGGTCTCTCTAGTAGTAGAAATAGTGAACATTTTGAGTAGCACAAAATTATATTAATGATTTTCAATTAACATATATTTCAATGCATTAGGTGCCGTGATATTCTCCTGTACAAAGCTGCAGGTGTTTGATCCACAGAGGTGCTCATATTTTAGGCTCTGAACCTGTGTGCAGGCTGACCTTGTGCCAGCACAGAGCCACAATAACTTCACTGGGCATGGCAAATCTATGTCACAACTTCACCGCAGGACTAGGGACTTGGTTAACAGTGGCAGTTCTCTGGACTTCAATGGGAACCTGACTAATCCATGTTGTGATTATCACAATATGAGGCTCTCACAGTGGAATAGCTGATCTGGCTGTGATAACAGCTTTTTGTTTTTACACAGAATGGGAAATAAGAATGGACCAAAAACATTTTTTCAGACTCAAAATGATGGCATTTTTTGCCATCAAAAATAACCTCTTTGCACAGCTGTAACAGGCTAGCTGAGGTCTGTGCTTAAAGGGACCCGACCCCCCATCCCGGACAGACAGTTCTCAGGTTTCTCTGCTTGCTGGTCCACCTTGCTGAGGGACAGCAAAGCATTTGTGTCTCGGAGTGCTCTGCTTGCCCTCACTTGGGACACCACAGCACTCTGCAACATGGAACCAGACCTGCCCCTGGGGACTCTGCTGTGTCTCGTGGACACGTTGCCAGCAGCCTGGCTGCACTGTCTGCAGGCCGCCATCTGGGAGGACCATCGAGGGGCTGTCAGGATCCAGGGGGCCCTGCGGGAGAGCTTCCACCCTGAGGAGCGCTAACAGTCTCCCCAGTCTGCCCCACTGGGGGCTTGTGCCCCATTCCTCCCTCTTGTCCTTCCACTTACCCTTCCCTAGCCCCCCCTTCCTGATGTCAAATAAAAATACACATATTTTCAAAAATATAACCTGTCTTTATTTAACACAACTGGGGGGGGGGGGAGAGAATGAAACTCAGGGGAGATGGGGGAAAGGAGGCAGGAGAGGGCAGGAGAGGGGAGGGGGAAACCTGGGAGGAGGGAGCTGGAAGGCGGAAGCAAGGGGAAGAAGCGGGAGGGGAAGCTCAGGGCTGGGGGTCTTGCTGGGCCAACCGCCTCCCAGCACAGCGGGGGAGGGAGCCTCGGCGTCCCCAGGGGGATGGGGAGGAGGATGCGGAGGATGAGATGGGGGGTGTGGACATTGAGGAGGAGGGTGTGGAGGTGGAGGAGGAAGCAGTGGGGGGGGGGGCAGGAGTGGGAGGAGGGACAGTAGTTGGGTGTGCAGCAGGCGCAGGACCAGCACGGGGCACCATGCTCTGCAGCAGGGCCTGCAGGTTAGAATTCAGCGCTCGGTCCTGAGCAAGCTGCTCCTGGCAGAACTGCAGGTCCTCCAGCATCTAGGCCTGGATGGTGCGGTGCAGGGCTCATAGGGCCCCCAGGTGCTGGTCCGAGTACTCCTGCCATGTGCTGGTGGTCCGGAGTAGGCCGTGGGTGCGGGAGCATGTCCCGGGCGGGGTGGTGCACCCTGCACGAGCAGCTGGTGCAGCTGTAGAGAAAGAAGAGAAGTGGCCAGTTCTCCCTGGGGACACAGTGGATGATGCCCAGCGCCGCCCCCGCGACGTGAGGGCAACCATGCCCTGCACCGTCAGAGCCGATGTGCTTGCAGAGGCCATGGTCAGGATGTCTGGCTCTCCCCGGGACTGGGAGCTGCCCCAAAACCGTACCCATGCCCCTGTTCTGTGTATAGTGTGGCCGGGTCCGGGCGAGATGTCCCTTGCCTCTGTGTAGAGGGGGCGTGTGAAGGGAGGGCGTCCTGCTGGGTCCCGCCCCGGGGTCGGGAGCATGTCAGGTCTCTTCACACACGCGTGTGCCTATTGGGCCACGGCCCCTGGGTGTCACGGAGCTGGAGCCACCTGCCCAAGGGTGGCATGGCACATGCTCGCACGTACACAGGTGGCTGCGTGATCTGTTGGAGACATGGCCCGCACGCGCGGTCCCTGGTCTCCCTCTCTGCCTTCCCCCAGGTAGGGGACAATGCTGGCACTTACCCAGTATGGCCTCCCTGGATGACCCCGTCGACTCTGGTGCTGGAACAGCTGGCGGTGGCCCCTCTGGTGTGCCCGGGTCAGGGCCCTCCAGTCCCGGCTTGCTGCCTCCCAGGCTGGCGTGGACTGCCCCGCCCCCCAGGAGTCAGTCAAGGGCGGGGAAGTAGGGGCAGGTGGCAGCCCCTGCTGCGGCACCGCACCTGGTGGCCCTGGCGTATGCTTGCCGCAGCTCCTTAACTTTCAGGCGCACCTGCTCCTGGGTGCACCTGTGTCCCTTTCTGGCCATGGTGGCCGCTATGCAGCCATAGACGGCTGCGTTCCTTCCCCCAAACCTCAATGAGGTCCATGATCTCCTCAATAGTCCACGAGGGCGTGCGCCATCTACGGCCCCTGGCTAGCCCCTGGGTGCTGGGGGACTGGGCAGGGGAGAGCTGGCTGGCACTGGCTGCCTGGCTCATCCTGGGGCCACTGGGTCAGGGGCAGAGACTGCTGGCAGGCCTGGCTCTGGCAAGTGCCGTCTGGCCAGAGTCTACCCCTTTAAGGGCCCTGGGGCTGGGGGAGAGGAGAGGAGTTTTCCTGATTTGGCCCAGAGTGGCCACCAGGGGGAACTGGGAAGGGCTGGAGGCCCCCTAATTCGAAATAAGTGTCTACACAGCACTTATTTCGAATTAGCTATTTCGAATTAGGCGTTATTTCTCATAGAATGAGGTTTACCTAATTCGAAATAAGGGCTCCGCTATTTTGAATTTATTTCGAAATAGCAGTTTGTATGTGTAGACAGCTATTAACTCTGTAGTGTAGACATACCCTGTAAGTGTAGGTTCTTCCTACACTAATGGAAAAGGGTTTTCCATCAATGTAGGTAATCCCCCCTGTCTGAGAGGTGGTCATTAGGTGGACAGGAGAATCCACCCATCAACCCAACTACACCTACATCAGAGGTAAGAGAGACCTAGCTACTGAGCTCAGGGTGCAAAATTTTTCACTGCCAGGAGCAGCGTTTCTAGATCTATACGTTTTATGCATAGGCCTAAGTTAACATTCTGCTATGCTATTCATCACTTTCCTGTGTATCTCAGAACACTTGTTCTCTTCTTAAATCTTTATTTCCTAAATCATCACACATGTATTTCCCCACCATTCCACACACTGCCAAAGTACTTTTATTTTTACTGTGTCATGCCCTTGCTGAACACTCACAAGGCTGCTGTGTTCATCTCTCCCTCTCCCTCCCTAATGGGCATTCCAGTTTATAGTTTAACTTTTTGGTGACACATAATATTTATGGCAAGGAACTCGGAGAATTTGCAAAGTAACTTCATAAACACATGCTTGTACACTTTATAAGCAAGAAAGTGTACAAACATACAGATCCATGCAAACAACAACAAAACTCTGATTACTAAAACCATTCCGCTGGTGTCCTCACATCTCTGAGGACTCATTGAGCTTTGGTCAGTCCTTTCAGGGTCCCAAGACCTTTTAATAGAAGCTTTGAATACCTCTTTCTTTGTTCCCCTGCTCTAGAGAATTACCACAACCTCCATCCCTACAGTCAAGCTTTAAAGGAGAAATTTAGCATAGCTTTTTAGTGTATTCATTGGTCTACCACAGCAGAATCATTCAATGTTAACTACTCTTTTGATTATCCTGTAGCTGCTTCCAGACCCAGTTTGCTATAAACTAGTCTGGTTCTCACTCAAGTAAATGGCTGATTCAATACACATTGATTTTATGAACTCTAATCAGAATTCATAAGTTGTACATAGACAGATTTCCCAAACTATCATACCTAACATTTCATTTGTTCATCTTTAATGTGCATCTCCTAATACTGCCTTTCAACAAGAATCTGTTCATGCCAATTTCTCTTTTGATAGAGTCACAAAAATTTAACAAGTCTCCCAACATGTTTTTCAAAATCTGTATTGGGAAAGGGCTTATTATATACCTAGTTTTATTACTATTATGAACGTTACTTAAATGATTCACAGCAAAATCCCATACTGTATGTAAAGAAGCTCTTGTTCTTTTTGCCTAAATTGAGTTCTCACAGGGTACAAATACTGTTGTAAATAGAATATTTCTGGGGGGAATTCTGCACCAAAAATTAAAGTCTGTGAACAACATTTTAAGATTCTGCAATATTCTGCATATTTTATTTGTCAAAATAACACAATATAATCACGTCCATTTCAATTATTTTGGTTGTTTATTTCAAAATACCTGTCAGCAGTATGTCTGGTGAAAATACCAATAAATAAATTCAAGAATTTTTTTGACAAATAGATTCCATATGAAGCATATTAATGCAGAATTTTCAGTAATAATTAAGTTAAACTACAACACAGAACTGTATTTCCCACAACCCTCAGAAGCAGTGCAAACGCTTAGGGGAGTCCGGGTTCACAAAGAAGCTGAGGAAAAGGGAAGTAATTGCTGTGAAGGAGCCTGGGCATGAACCGAGAGGGTTGTTAGGTGTAGATGGGAGAAGCATAGAAAGAGTGGGGAAGGGAGATGGAATTATTAGAGAGACGGGAAGCATCTCTAATTCAGACCCCAGCTAAATGCTAGTCTGTCCCATTCAGTCAGGCAAATCTAGTACTGTCCCCATGTAACTCTGCACCCACCCCCCCATTTAGTCCATTTCAATATTGTCACCCCACTAGGTTGTGTACCCCTTCCCCAGTCCGTCCCCCTCACCATCCATTCTCAACTCCAGTCTGTGTGATACCCCAGCAGCCCATGTGTGCCAATCTGTCTCCCCCCACTGACGCCATATCCCGTGTCTTTTCTCCTGGCTCCATGGGCAAGGCACTATGCAGAAAGCAGCCTCTGCCTCCTCATTCTATGCAGATGGCTGCTCTGGTTCATGAGGCAGCATCCTTCTCTTTCAGTGCCACATCAGCCCTTGGTGGATAATAGATGTAATTGTAGCTTCCTATTGCTTCTGCATCAAAATCAATTGTTCTGCAGAGGGGAAAACATCTTTGGGGGAACATTAAGTCTACATTTGTGCAGTGATACACAATTCCCCCAGGAGTATACCGAATACCACTGCATTTATGGTTATGCATTTAAGGAATCTATTCTTCCTTCTTCTATACCATGGGGATGTCCATATATGCTTGACACAACAGTTTTGGTGGCTGTTGTGACCGCCACTTATTACCCTAATCATAACTTCATTAATACTTTGTACTCTAATTGCTGCAGCTACCTCTTTCCCTCTTTGAGACTTAGGTTGTAAGTTCTCTGGAAAGATACTGTCTTTTTGTTTTGGAAGTGTGTATCATCCAGCAAAAGCCACCGTCATCAAGAAAGACTCAGTCATGAAGTCAGCAATGTCCCTTTTGCACTTGTCACATCGGGTATGACCCATGACGTTGGGAGCATGGCAGGGAGAATAGATGACTTTAGAGGAGCTATCAGAGCAGCAGTTATTACCCTCTCCACAGCCCTTTCTATACCAGTGGTGGGCAACTTGTGGCCTGCGTAGTTCTATGTGTGGCCTGAGAGACATTTTGTTTACAGTTGCCCATGCGCAGAGTTGCTAGACTCCATGGCTATGTCTACACTGGCGGGTTCTTGCGCAACAATGGCCATTCTTGCGCAAGAATCTGCAGAGCATCCACACTGCATGCCTGCTCTTGTGCAAGAAGATTTACAGTACGGCGTGGTAAGAGAGGGCTTCTTGCGCAAGAGCTACGCTCTTTTCTAACAGGTGTAAGTTCTCTTGCGCAAGAGCACTTGAGCAAGAGGGCAGATTGGACACGTGGCAGGGGTTTCTTGCGCAAGAAAGCCCCATGGCTAAAATGGCCATTGGAGCTTTCTTGCGCAAGAGAGCATCCACACTGCCATGGATGCTCTTGCGCAACAGCACAGCTCGCACATGGCGGTGTGGACATTTTCTTGAGCAAGACTTCTTGCACAAGAACCCTTGCGCAAGATGTTCTTGCGCAAGAAGCCACCAGTGTAGACATAGCCCACTGGTTTCCATCTGCATAGTTTTTTTTCCTACTGGTATTACTAAAGTGACATACATGTAAAACAAGGGCACGTGAAGTGAGGTGGGAGCTGATTGCACACAACATTGACTGTAAGAGATGTGCGCTCCCTCTGCATCCAATCAAACCATAAGAAGATAAGAAGCACTAATACAGTTCCACCTGCACAACCTATAAATTCTAAGTATGCAAGTGAGGTTAGCAAAACTACCCTATCCCAGGAGACCATCTTGGTTATGACAATCTTGTGACCCACTGAGATGAAGGAGGGTCACTCATGCAGCCCACTCACTAGCCTAGGTTGCCCATTGCTAGTCTAAACTGTGGATGTGATGAGGGCAGCTAGATAGGCTACCTCAGCCACTGCAATTACTGTTAGAAATCTTGGAAGTAAACACAGCTTGATATGGAGGGAAAAGATTCTGGTATTCCCATGGATCCTTGGCCTTCTGTGTGATATGGAGAATATGAACTCATATGTGTCATGTTGTCAATGTCACCTTCCCCAAGGGATGATGTGTTGGCACAAGCAACAACCAAGGTCCAGAAATACACCTCTCTCCTTTTTACATGTCATTTCAAGGAAAAGAGAATAATCTAATTTATTTTGCAGGTGCTTACATATTATAGTGATAGGATGATGGGGTGTATCAACCCCACACTTGCCCACTGGGGCAAGACCAATCACTATGGGCACAGGAAACCATGCCACCTCACCTCTGCTGCATGTGGTCCAGATGTAAGGGACAGATAAAAGGAGGTTGCCCAGCTCAGTCTGGACTGACTGAGGAGAAAGAAAGATGTGTCTTGCAAGCTGCTGCAGAGGCACCTGTGACTCTTCAAGTGTGGGAAGCTATGACCCTGGACTATACCAAGGATGGCCAACCAACTGTGGAGACCTACAGGGATGCTGAGCTGCTGCCAACCATGGAAATGCTGAAATGAGCCTTGCAGTAGGAAGTGACCCAGGGAAAATAGTAGAAACCAGATTCACAGGGCACTGGGTTAGACTGTGGTAGATCAAGGTGAACCTGGGTTCTCCTACTCCCCGCTCTCTGCCACTCAGTAGGTGTCCTGGGAATTACATCCATAGATTGTATTTTTGCTCTACCCTGCCCACAGGGTCATAGCCCCTCCAAATGCAATTGCCTGTCCCACCCAGGAGACTCAGGGCCATAAGACTGTTTGCTTTGTCCAGCCTAGTGGCTGTAAATAACTTGTTGGCTGTATTCTTCCCAAAGGGTCAAGCCCAAACCAATGTTATTTGTACCAGCCAGGAGGCTCAAAAGGTGTAAATTTAGTGGTTGCCAGGTCCTAACAGAGGCTCTGAGTTCCCCTAATAGAAATTGCCTGATGCAAGAGGGCACCCCAAAGATTGTGTAAAAGGTTATACCAACTCTGCAGGGAGCCAATGGAACCAGCCCCGCTCAGCATACATGTCCCCATGACAGCAGGGTAGACAGATATAGATTAGTTCCAGTTACTGGCCTCCACAGATCTGCACGAGGAATGTAAAATCCCATTTAATCAGTTAAACTAACGTTTAACCAGTCAACTATGCGGGATTCCGGGCATTGGACCATTCCAGCCACAGTGGAGCAGCCCCCAGCCTGCGACTGATTGTTCACTATCCATATTTTCTTCCTCCTAAGAGCCTTCTCAGATGCTACATTCACTGTTCACAGAAGCCTGAAAAGGCAAAAAACTCACTTTTGAGGCAGTTCCCATAGAACTCTTTGTTTACCATTCATTCAGTTTGTAACTGGCTTCAACCACCATTCCACAGGATAAATCCACACTGCTGGTGGGTTCTGCTAAATAACGATCCACAGCAGCACAGACTGATGCCTGTTTATTTTCAGCATCCCTCTCAGATGCCATCAGCAGACAGTTGAGTTTCCTTTTCGAATATTCGGGTTTTGTAGTTTCCACATCAGAATTTTGCTCTTTTAAGATTTCTGAAAGATGTGGAAAGATGCGCCACCCCTCATTTCTTCCAGATTTTGGAAAGTACCATAGATTCTTAAACATTGGATTGAGTGCTGTAGCTATCTTTAGAAATTTCACACTGGTAATCATGTTCCATTTTGTCAAATCTGTAGTGAAAGTGTTCTTAAAGTAAACAACATACTGCTATAACATGAAATATACAGTAAAACAGAGCAGGAGACATACAATTCTTCCCCCGGGGAGTTCAGTCACAAATTTAATTAACACATTTTTTTAACAAGTTTCATCAGCATGGAAGCATGTCCTCTGGAATAGTGGCCAAAGCATGAAGGGGCATACAAATGTTTAATATATAGTATATCTGGCATGTAAGTATTTTGCAATTCCAGCTACAAAAGTGCAATGCAAACACCAGCTCTCACTTTCAGATGACATTGTAAAGAAGAAGCAATCAGCAAGCAGCATTATATCCCATTAATGTAAACAAACTTGTTTGTCTTAATGATTGGGTGAACAAGAAATAGGACTGAGTAAGCTTGTAGGTTCTAAAGTTTTGTTTTTGAATGCAGTTATGTAACAAAAAAACCCTACATTTGTAATTTGCACTTTCATCATAATGAGAATGCATGACAGTATTTATATGAGATGAACTGAAAAATACTATTTCTTTTATAATCTTTACAGTGCAGTTGTAATATAATAATAATATAAAGTGAGGAGTGTACACTTTGTATCCAATGCTACAATTGAAATTAATATATTTGAAAATGTAGAGAAATATCCAAAATATTTAATATATTTTGATTGGTATTCTATTGTTTAATAGCATGATTAAAGCTATAATTAATCACAATTAATTTTTAGTTAATTGCATGAGTTAATTGTGACTGACAGCCCTAATAAAAAAAAAATCACATGTACACACCTGAACATTTCTAACTCTTGGAATACATCCATTCCTTAAGAATTTGCATAAACTATTTGTTTTGAGGTGGACATGCAGATGTGTACATCTGAAAGGTATAGATTTCTACATATGTTTTCACAAAAAGGTATGAACAGAAATGTAGGCCAGATAGAAATCCAGATGAAAATGTGTCACAGATTATTAAAAGTGATGTGTATGTGTTTTAAAAAGGGAAAAGATTACCCATGGTAAAGCCTGTTGACATTAACATTGATATGACCCAGTTAACTGTTGTACCAGAGCCAAATCTCAAACATGAGGTCAACCTATGTAATCAGTTAGAAATGCATATTTATGTCTCTACGATTTAGGGCAAAATCTACTTCCTTAGTGCATTTTGATCACCAAGAATCAATTGAGCATGACTTAAAACACTATTAATCATCTATATAAAACAAGAAAAGCTGTATTTCTGTGTTACCTAAATTTTCTACTATTTTGTATCAGTGAGTGAAATAGTCCTATAAAATACATGTTAAATAAAATGGTTTCAAACAAAATTAAAAAAGACTTTCCTTGCTATATTATGTTACCAAGGGCATTTTCACAGGGGGGGGGAGGGGGGAAACCTGTTTAATGGATTATTTTAGAATTACAGGAATTAGAGCTGAATGAGACTTATTAAGCGAGCTAGACCTTAGATCAGTGCACGATTATTTTCTACAACATATTTTCATCTGATACATTTACTGTTGGCAATAAACTGATCTCTTGTGATTATTTATTACCAGGATATGAATAAAGTTACAGGTGGCTCTGAACAAACAAGAAGTCATTACTGGTGGTTCTGTAAGATTATATACTTCACAGCACATTCAAAAATTAAGAGTTTTCTTAGTCATTTCCTGTTGAGGTCAAATAGAAATCTGTTGCCAGAGTCCATTATTTTACTGAAATATGGGACCAAATCCTTATCTTGTGTGTATCACCATTGTGCCACTGACTTCAACAGAAAGTCAGTGTACTAATCTACACCAAAATCCAGAGCCTTAAGTTTTAGTTCAGTGTATAAAAATTAACACTTGCTTCCAAAAATCCATCTGCACATTCGAGTTTGAAAATGGCATCCAGAACAAACCCCCTCCCTTTTTTTGTTTGTTTGTTTGTTTGTTTGTAATTTTATGCCAGACAAAAAGGCCTGATCCTACACTCCTTTCAGGAGGAAAATCCCTACCAATTTTAAAGGGGGTTTAACTGAGTACATAGGGATGGAGATAAGGGCTCAGTTTTAGATGGTGCAAGCAAATTTCTAAGATACAAATATTAACATTCCTCAGCTATGAACATTGACATTCATTCAGGGTACTGTTTAGGGAATCCTAATTTCCAAATTTGAACAACAAAATAATTTCCCAAAGTAAGGGAATTCTTATAATACTCTATAAGTATGAAGAATTCTGACCAATATTCTTATCTCTGTAGAGCAGTGGTGGGCAACCTGTGGCCTGCAGGCCACACAAGGCCCATCAGAGAGATGTGTGGTCTGTGAGACATTTTGTTTACTGTTGCCCATATGGAGGGTTGCCAGATTCCACTGGTTTCTGTCGACGTAGTTTTTTCCCTACCATTATTACTGAAGTGACACACACGTAAAAGCAAGGCCACATGAAGCAAGGTGTGTTTTGATTGCACACAACATTGACTGTGAGAATACGTTCCCTCTACACCAATCAAAGCGCTGCTCCAGTTCAATCCCCACAAATTCTAGATCTGCAGCACAGTTAGCAAAACTACCCTATTCTATCTTGGTTAGGACAATCTTGCAGCCCATTGAGATGGGGGCCATTCATGTGGCCCACTCACTACCCTAGGTTGCCTATCACTGCTATAGAGTATTCAACAAGAAAATAAAGGTAAATTTGTTTGTGACTCCAAATTTTACTTCATGTTGGATTTTACTCTTTAATAGATTTTAGGTCATTAAGGATAAAAAATTGCAAACATGCTAACACATTTCTGAAAAAGCCTTCAGAAAAAGACGGAACCTAGCTAGTATAAGTCCTTCTGTCACCAAGTTACAGTAATTAAAAATTCTATTTTTGCTTCTTTTTACTCTGAAAATACACTGTATTTAGAACTTCCATTAGCACGAATAGCAGCAGATCTTGCGAGCAATCATTTCTGTCAAAGATGTTTTGAAACCTTTTAATCTGCATCCTTCAAGATTCCCGAATTGTCTTAATGGCCAATTTGCCTTTTCAGCTAAATAATCAGTTTCCTTTTTGTTTTATTTTAGTGAGTTGTTTTCAAGCTGTGCATTCAGATCCCACTGCATAAAATTTCCAAGAGCATAATGGAACGTAATGTGTATGTAGTAATAGTCCTTCCTAATTTTTAAAACCCAACATTTTTGGAAGCTGCATTATAGGGAAAATTATCCTGTGTGGATTCTTCTAAAATCATCAGGGATACCAGAACAGTATTAACAAATAAAAAGAGAAGAATTAAAAAAATACTAAGTCCACCATTACCATGCCATCTTCATCAAGCACAGAAAATTGATTGATCTGATGCTAATTGACTGTTTCTATTAAGGGGAATTTTTACAACAATTAATAAATATTATTTTAAAGGAGTATCTTTGTTCAAATGATCTATGTCAAAACAACAATACAACCAAACCAAAAAACACTCTCTGATTTCAGTTTTGACCAACACATGTCATATCTACAAACCAATAAACCAGAGTTAAGCATCTCTCGTGATGATGGCAGAGAATGTCAAACACTGATAACTTTCTGAGGAAAAAAAGAAATATTCTTAGGTATTTAACTTACATAGGGTTTTTTCTTTCTTTTTTGAATTTCCATGAGTATCTATGTGCATGACTCCTTTTACCTGTTTGCAACAGATCTTTACATGACTCATTTCAGTTATACAGTGCAACAAGACCCCCCTTCTAACTTGTTCTTATGTTTTATGCTTCTGCTTTACTTTTCCAAGAAATATGTTTAATTATTTCGTTTTCCTCTGGTCTCTCTCCAGAAACTGAACATAACCAATAAGGTAAGGGGCCCTAAATTAGATGCAGTATTCTAACTAAAGTTTCCTAATGTCCTTGCACAATGATGCAGACCTCTGGTTTGTAGGGATGCACATACATATAAGCATGTGAGCAGTCCCATTCAGATCAGTGATACTACTTACTTGCTTAGAGTTCCTGGAGTCATATTTATTTACAAAGACCCCCTTTAATGATGTTTTTGCAGCAATAACTAGTGAGTTTTATTTCTAGTACTTTATTTAAAGCCTAAATTGCTTTATTATTATCTTCAGCCTAATGGGCACCACTTTACATTTACCTGACAATCCATCACTTATTTCAGAGCTCACTCACATAACAGATTAAAACCTTTCTGAAGTTAATCTCTGTTAATTAAGGCAATGACAATATTGCAGATGTTGGTGTCCTCAGGAAATGTTGCCACTCTGCAAGGCACAGCCCTGCCGTAGGATACTAATAAACAAACCAAAGACCAATTTCCTCAGTATAGACTTCATAGGAGTACCACAGCTTTCCTCCACTGCCTCTAGGCACCATCCACCGTGTTCCTTTGGTTACATCTGTTTCCATTTAATCTGTTCATGCCACACACAGGTTGACTAGTGTAAGAAGCTAATAATTATGAAGGAATGTGTGAAATACTCAAGTCTAAAGAGATTCCATTCAGTAGCAGTGGAGCCTTGGCAGCACCAGGTAGCCATCTGAATACATAAGCAGGGTGCCAGCCAAGCCTGTACAACCAGTGATGTTGCCGCTTCACTGTTCATGTTGTTTGAGCTGCCTGCATGATCAAAGCTAACTCCAGTATGTCTGCACTTGTAAAAGTCACGAGTCCAATTGCACTATATTAGACTGTAGTGAAGTAAAGCATGTCCCACCAAGCTGGGAATCACATGTTCACACTAACTCTCCTCAAGCTAGTGTGGTAAAAATAGAAAGTAGCCATGGCAGCATAAGCAGCAGGAAGCGGTACCTGCCACAAATTCTTGCTTATTAGAGAAATTAGCTACTCCCATCACTCAGGCTGTTGAGGATACAATCTCTTTTTAGCCTGCTAGTTCAGTAAGGGCTGATGTGATTATCTCCTTATACTGTGAGCCACACCTCCATATCAAAGAGTAGTATCAGTCCAGCTATGGGACCACATGTTAGTCCATGGAGGGTATTTTTCATGTGGATAATGAAGTCCTATGAACAATTTGCTCAGTGATTTTATTGCCACTGCATAAAGGAAACTATTAACTTAAGGACATAGAATAGCAAGGGCAAATTAAAATTTGGTTCTGCTCTAAAATGATGATACATCTTGAGGATCTTCAGATGCATACCTGTGTTTATTCAGTCATTTCTGCTTATTTCATGGACACATTTCTACTAACATTGGTCAGAGACCAAAAACATAAATGTGAATTTTTTCTCTTTTGTCAAATTTTAATTTTGACAGACATTTTCTGACTCACATCACTGTTCTGTTCTCCTGGTAAGTGCAGTCGTCAATGCAACTACTAACGAAAGAGAGAAGGAAATCTAGCACAATGTTTTTTGTGCACAGCCACCAAAGTCAACAAGTCTGCACTGGTGTCATTAAGAGTTTAATATAGCTTGCTGATGATTCACAAGAAGTAAAGAATCCCGACTGACTCATAGATCCCAGGTTCTGTTTGCAGAGCTGACAGCTGGCAAAATTATAAGGGTTCTTTTTTTGAGGAAACATAGTACATTGATAGGAAATCTCTGAAATATACTAAGCACAGAATCCCAGGTTGACTTTTTTAATTAAATCACTTATCAGAGCAGAATAGCACTTGAAAACTTATTTCTTTTACCTCTACCTCCATCTTTCCTAGTTCCTTCCTTATCCCTCAGATGCTTTTTAGCCCTCTGATTCCCAGTGTATATTATCTTTATTATACCATTAGCTTTTCCTCACACTCCTTTAATATGGGGATAGGGGATTTTAAAATATTTTTCAGTAACAAGATAAATCTTAGTTGTGCAGTGTTGAAAGCTGATGCGCAGATAAATATATCATCATCATCATCATCAAGTGCTATACATTCTATTAAAATGCAGTTTTGGAGGGTGTTCCCAGCTACCTTCTAATATACAGCTGCTCTTTTACCATCCTTCCCCCTATTACTTTACAACTTTTATTCTTTGCTTATGTTAAATAAAGATGCATACTATACAGGCAGCTACTAAAATTGAATAGTTCGAGTCATACCTTTTCCACATGACTCAATCCGGACAACAGATCACTTATGGAACATCTTCTGACCACCCTTCTGCACACTGAACTCTTTCACCAGTTTCTTTAACCTTTCATTTGCTTTCAGTCTTATACATGGCTACACTAACATGCTACACTAACATTCATCACCTGCCTAATTACAGAGCTGCTTCTTTTCCCCACTTATTCCTAGAATAACACACATGAGAATAACCTCATTCCTCAAAACGTCTCTGACAGCAGAGCTTGTTAAAAGTAAAAGGGGAGAAGGAGAGAGAATTGATTGATAGGGTAGGATAGGATATGATATATATCATATATTCAAAATTTGAAGCACTCAGGATGAGGTCATTTTGCTCCAGTAGAGTCTAAGTTTGCATCCTTTATTTATGTTGAATAGAACATACATGAGTTGCCCTAGTGAATCATTTGTATTGGTAAGTTCATAGATTCCAAGGCCAGAAGGGACCATTCTGATCATCTAATTTGATCTCCTGCATAACACAGGCCATAAAATTTTCCCAAAATTATCCCTATTTTCAAAAAACCAACAATCTTAAATTTGCTCATTGGTTAATTACCCCCACTATCGAAAATGTATGGCTTTTCTGTTTCTTTCTTTTACACTTTTTATCAAAACCTACTTGTTAGAGTTACTTTTTCAACTGGAAAAATATAAGGGTTTTTTTTGAGGAAGCATATTAAATTGATACAAAATCTCACACTTTATTTCTTTACTTTATTAGCATAGACAATTATTTTTGTTTTTGCCAGTAGGTGCTTTTGAAGAAGTCAGTGCGTTTGGAGATGAGAAAGATAGGGGGCACTGGGCCAGTTTTGGGGGGAGGTTATTATTAGCTTATTTATACACATATTTCATATTTTAGTTACTGAACATGCCTATCATTGGTATCTTTATTGGTGTAATAATGACTAAATTGTTCTGAACAACATAATTATATTAGCATGAATTACATTATATTAAATTAATTGTAATCACCTACAAAATATCTTCCCTAATGTTCCAGTTTAGTTTAAAGAGATTATGTCTCACTGCGGCTTTCTGGATGAAACTGTCGGCAATCTTATTTACATCTAGTTTCCTGATATTGTTGTGTTGCACGTTAAGGATAGCCACATTATTCAGTGGCATCTGTCCCATTGATGACTGGAGATAATTTTAAGTCTTCTGAAGTTGGCGAGTGAGTTCAGGATGATACAGGCAGAGTGAGAAGTATTCTTATAAATTTGCCATACTCTGTAAACATAATGCTTCAACATTACTGCAAATGACTTCGAGATCTCTTTCTTCATATGTAACCGTTACTTTAGACACCATCATTTTGTATGTATAGTTGGGATTATATTGTGCCATGTGCATCACTTTGCATTTAACATTGAATTTCATCTGCCATTTTGTTGCCAAGTCACCCAGTTTTGTTAGATCCCTTTGTAACTCTTTGCAGCCTCCTTTGTACCATCTGCACACTTTGCCACACCACTGCTTACCCTTTTTTGCAGATCATTTATGAATAAGTTGAATAGTATAGGTCCCAGTACAAGACTCAAGGGACACCTCTATTTATTTCTCTCCATTCTGAAAATGGAACACTTTTCCCTACCCATTGTTTGCTGTCTTTTAACTGATGTGTCTGGGAATGCTTTCAGGATCATCTAATGAACCTTAATGTAATGGCAAGCCTTTTGTCATCTTAATCACCTTGCCTCTGTTTATAAACAAACTCCCTTCCCCAGAAGGGCAGAAGTTGTTAGCAGCACAGAACTCATCACATTCCACACTGGAGTCTGGTTTCAGAGTGCTGAGCACCCACTTTTTTGTGGGTGCTTGAGCCCCAGAGTACCCTTGGAGTCAGTGGTACTGACTTGTTAGGCAAGTAACAACTCTTGCCCATGCTGGCCAGGCCAAGAAGCTAGGGGTTTAGATACAGAGTGATACCTCAATTCCAATTCATGTCACTCAGCACACAGGTAATATACATCTTTCCTAGCTACTAACATGTATATTACTTGCATGTAAAGACCAATCACTTTGAAGATTGTGCACTGAAGTTACAAATAAAAGCTATAGGAAGTACAAATACGGGATTGGGAAATCCAGTGTGATAGGGTAATGCAGGCAAAGAAAAAGACCTGGGAGTTCATGTGTTGATGTTAGGTTGAGGATTTGGCAAATTGGCTCTCTGGAGTCCAGAGGGGAGGTTATATCCATAGCAATAACAGGTCAATAAAGGAAAAATACCCTTTCAATGCACTGCACACCTCCCCAGAGGGTTCCTACAGGTAGTAGAAGCACATTGGGAGTCATGGGCTATCTCTAAACTGGATTGTGGTCAAATAGCCACATATTACAATAAGTGAGATGCTGACTCCCATTCCAAAACATAATAGGAATCTATAGGCCTAATAGATAAGGCAATAGACACGCTGATGCAATGAAGAGTGATAAAGCTGATGTGCTGGGTGTCTCCAGCATGGCCCTTGAAAAAGACAGCAGATGGGTTGAGATTAACTGTAGAATTGTAAGTAACAAGGCAAAAATCTATGGCTCCTATAGATTTGGGATAACGTACCAGGTTATCCCAAAATGGTTGCAATGATCTGTCCTAAAATAAAAGTGGTTTTCAATATTGGCTATTAATAATGGTTTCTGTGTGTTGTCTCTGGTCCCAGAATGTCAGTATAGGACAGCATTCATGTGGGGAGGAATGCAGTATACATGGACTGTTACACCCCAGGGGTACAAAGACTCTCCAGATATTTTTCATGTACACGTGAAACAGATACCTGAGGACTCTTTCAGCCTTCAAAGTTCATTCAGCATGGGGATGATGTATTGGTGCAGTCCCCCACTGAAAAGGAACACAGACAGGATCTGTCTGAGCCACTCCAGTGCCTGCAGCAGGCAAGATTAACAGCAGAAAAGGACATTTGGTTAACAGAAAGATTACATTCTCGAGGGCACCAATAAGTGAGGAAGAATGTGGTACTGATCTTCACAGAACTGAACTGAATTAATTTGTAAATTACCAATCTCCCCGATAGGTAATCATTACAGTTTTTTATTGGAGGTGAGCAGGGAGAGGATCACCAGAGTTGAATTAGACTTTCCGTGTTTTATGCAGAAGCTAATAGTCCTGTAGTAACTCCAGTTGGCTTAGGAGTGGAGGTTCATGCAGAAATATGAAAATCAGGATTAGCAGTGGCATCTGCTTCCTGACTACTGCAAAGTGTGGAGCTTTAGTACATTTGATGGGAGAAAATTATGTTGACTGCATACTGGGCAATTGCCAAACACAAATATCAGTCAGGGGACAAAAACTGCTCATCGCTTATTACCACACCTCCCTCAAGATACTGCTGAACAGAAAAGCATCAACTTGACAAGTTAGTAATGGATTCGGGCATTGCAGTGGGCCAAGTGGCAAGAATGAATTGAACAATTAAAACAGGTAGTAACTGGAATTAGAATGCATCAGAGCTAGTATGGGGTTTCCCCTTACAAGCTTAAGGCTACGTCTAGACTGCAGGCTTCTTTCGGAAGAAGCTTTTCTGGAAGAGATCTTCCTAAAAAATTTCTTCCGAAACAGCGCGTCCACAGTGGCCAAGCAGATCAAAAAAGCAATCTGCTCTTTTGAAAGATAGTGTCCACCCTGATTGGATGCTCTCCAAATAAAAGGCCACCCAGAACCACTTCAGCCGGGGCTTTAGGTCACCAGTTACTTCCAAGTGCTGGTGCCAGAGCCTTGCAGAGACACGCTTAAAGGAACCCCCTGGGACAGCCATTTCTCTGCTTCTGCTGCATGCTTGCCTACCTCTTCAAGGGACAGTAAAGCTCTCGCAGTGTGTGCTGTGGTTGCCCAGGTTTTTTGGATGCCAGAGTTTTTCTCTTTGTGCCATGGAGCCGGAGCTGCCCCGGGCATGCGATGGCCCCACATGTCTATGCTGCAGTTTCTGCACTCTTTGTGCCAGCTGCCTTCCTGGTCCTGACTGAACTTGACCCCGAGGTTATTCTAGGGACCCTCTCCCTAGGTGTGGGAGTTCCACTCTTGTAACCACAACCTACTGTGGAGAGGCATTTCTGGAGGCTCAAAACCAGTTCGGACTGGTGGGGTCATGGAGCGATAGGATGACCAGCAGTGGGTCCAAAATTTCTGCATGTGGAAGGCCACCTTTTGGGTATGTCTACACTACCACCCTAGTTCGAACTAGGGTGGTAGTGTAGACATACCCTTTTGGAGCTGTGTGCCTGGCTTACCCCCACCCTCCAACAACACGACACCCACCTGCGACCTGGCATCCCCCTGGAGAAGCGGGTCGCAATAGCCATCTGGAAACTTGCCACCCCCGACAGCTACTTGTCGGCGGGCAACCAGTTCGGCATTGGGAAGTCCACCGTCGGGGCGCTCCTCATGGAGGTAAGGTACTCGCAGGCTGCAGTCCCTGCGGGAGGGAGGGGAGGAGTCCTGGAAAAGGGGACCCTCAGGAAAGGGGGGTTGGGGTGGAGTGGGGGTGGGAAGCCCCATCCCGGGGGGTTGTGCCATCCTGCCCTCACACAGGTCCCACCCTTCTGCTGAGGGGGGGGCTCACATGGGGTGGCTCCTGGGATGTTTGGGGGGAGAAGGTATGGGAGGGGGACGGGCACGCTTTCATTCATTCTCCATTTCATGTGTTTTCTCCTTCTGCATGTTGTGAGGGCCATAAATACCATCCTGTTGCAGAGAGTCATCCTCCTGGGAGACCTGGACCCAATCATGGCCGGATTTGCTGCCCTGGGGGTCCTGAACTTCGCTGGAGTGATCGATGGGACCCACATACTGATCAGCGCACCTCAACATAGAGCGGCCGAGTATATTAATAGGAAGACCTACTTCTCCATGGTGCTGCAGGCCCTGGTCGACCACTATGGACATTTCACAGACATTTTTGTTGGGTGGTCAGGCATGGCACATGATGCCCGTGTCTTTCACATCTCTAGCCTGTATGGGAAGCTGGAGGTGGGCACATTCTTTGCCCATTGTGAATTTACCATTGGGGACATGCACATGCCACTGTGCATCCTGGGGGATGCGACCTACCCCCTGCTGCCATGGTTAATGAAGCCATACACCGGCCACCTGGACTTCAGCAGAGACCAATTTAATGCCCACCTGAACCGGGCCAGGATTCAGGTCGAGTGTGCCTTTGGCCATCTCAAGGCATGTTTTTGGCACCTCCTTACCCACTTCGACATGGGGGAGCACACCATCCCGGAGGTGTTGTCAGCATGGGGTGGGCAGTGGGGGGCAGATGCTGGCCGCTAGGGATTACCCTTCGAGTAGCCACAGACAGCTTCTATCCGACAGGCTCATCAGGCCAGGGTGCGCATCCAAGAGGGCCTGAGGGAGAGGTTCTCTGAAGGATCCCAGTAACTCTCTCCAGAACCTCCCTTCTAGGGGCCTCTGGCTTGTTGCCCTATCCTTTCCCCACCACAACCCTTCCCTTCGCCCCTTCCCTGACCTCAGAAAAAGACACCTGTTTGATTTTGAATAAAACAAAGTCTGTATTGATCTTTCAGTAACAATAGCTGGGGAGGGGGAGGGAGGCTTATAACCTGGAGGGGAGGGGGGCTCAGAGTGGCATGTGGGGTGGCTGCTTGTGTATATAGATTAACTCAAAATAATACCATCTGAGTACTGTGATTTTGTCCAAATCCGGGGCACAGGATTTGAAAAAACAGATTTTTTTTTTGCAATGATAAAAAGTGTGTGATATCAACAGAGGGAGGTGGAAGTACAGAAGACCCAGGTGTGGGCTGATGTCAAGGGGGACCTGACCAAACATTAGGTAGCCTCCAAAGCTATGATGCAGGATCAGGCTACATATCACCCATTCCTGAAGGTGAAGTGGCAGAGCCCATACATTCATCTGGATTATCTCCACCCCAGCTGGGTCATCTCCTCCCCCTAGATATACTTAATAGAGTTGGAAAATGGAGGACAGAATTGGGTCAATAAGAGTCAGTTTACACTGTACAACATACAAAGATAAGTAAATAACAATGGTTGCTTACAGCATATTTGGTACTGAATTTATAATGCATTTAATTTAGGGGACAGAAGAAATAAAGCAGGGAAAGGGTTGAGATTGTTAAACAGAACACTGACTTGGAAAAAGGAATTTATAACATTGGGGAAGCAAAATTGCAATTTGCAAGCCTAGAAGGTCTTGGGCACAATATGAAATTAATAATGGGACTGTATCAATCATGACAATCAGATTCACTCACAATTGGCTTCTACCCAGTTACGTACAATACAATTTCCTACACAATGCTGGTCCATAAGCTTACTGCACAAAAAACCTATGCCAAGGCTATTCTAGCTTCACATAACTATTGTTAAATGTGCTAAATTCTTCCCAGGCCAGGACAGATTTACTAGTGCCGAAAGGGGAGGGAAAGTGTTCAGGGAGTCTCTTCCTACCCATTGTTCATCTGTACATCAAGCCAGAAAAAGGCTGTTACTGTACTCAAGTGCTAGGGGACAGCCAACTATGATATCTGATAACATTTCATGGCCACTGGAAAACACATAACCTGGGAAAGCATGGCCAGAGGCCTGCTCTGGGTACAACAGTATTAGTTCCTGGCAGGAGATGCTGTCTGGAGAAAGAACGTCTCTATCTTTTTAAGGCAGTAGTAAATGTCACTGCCATCAACAAGTAAAATGGAACAAAATAGGTTACAAGTGTTTTCTTTAGTGTCAGAAAATCTGCAATCTGAATATGTTGCTGAACGACTCAAAAATTGGATAATATTAGAACACTAATATTCAGCAGAAGAATAATTAGTTTCATCAGCTCTTTAAGGAAATGTGAGTAAAGGAGGTTTTAAAAGACCAGAGAATGTTATTCCTGGAGAATAACAAGCAACTAAATAATATTAAACTGATTTCAACAATTACCTTATATTATCTAACAAAGATGTAAGCAGGGTCTGAACCAATGCTTTCAATGCAGCCTGTTGAAATGGGAAAGGAATCCTGGATGCGGTTATGCTCACTCAGTTGTTTAGCCCTGTAAGGTATTCAACTATGATGTAAATACAGTTCATGCTGGAATGGGAAAGAAATCCGGGCTGTAGTTATGTAAATACAGTTCAGTCAGTGCTATAGGCCTGATGGATGGTCAATTGTTAGGATTGTATTTTGCCTGTTGTAACTAATTTGGCTGTTGTGGGGTCACAAAATGTTAACCTTAAATGTAGGAACTGTAAAATATGACCACTAATGCTTGCAGAAGAAAAGACAGGACTATGCAGCACTTTAAAGACTAACAAGATGGTTTATTAGGTGATGAGCTTTCGTGGGCCAGACCCACTTCTTCAGATCAAATTGTGGAAGAAAATTGGCATGACCATATATACTAAGTGGGTCTGGCCCACGAAAGCTCATCACCTAATAAACCATCTTGTTAGTCTTTAAAGTGCTGCATAGTCCTGTCTTTTGTTTCAGCAAGACCAGTCTAACACGGCTGCATCTCTATTACTATTCTGCTTGCAGAAGAGACACTGTCATTGTAAAGAATCTCGGATGGACAAGCCTTTCTCTTCCAGACTTAGTGAAGTCAACTGAGGGGAAGAGCAGGGCTCTGAACCCTCCAGGTATGAGCTGTGAGACTGGTCCAACCTGTTTCAACCCCACCCCATTCTAATGATAGAACTAAAACAGACTCCATAAGGAGTCTCTTTATTATATTAATTGTTATTCCAGAGGATGTTGGAATCTTTTTGCTGGCCTGTGCAATGGGCCAAGAGCTGAAGTCATGGAGAAACTGGAATCAGAGAAAGAAAAAAATCACTAGATTTGGCCCAGGTCCAAACCCATCACAAGGCCAGCAGCCAGTGGGGCAGCTGGCAGGTGATCAGCGGGAGCAAGAAGTTGGATGGCTGTTGGGCAGCAGGGCAGCTAGCAGGAGCAAGTGGCCACCCGGCCAGCAGGAGCAGGCGGTGGTCAGGAGTGGCTGGCAAGAGCAGCGGTGAGTGGCCAGCTGGCAGCTGGTGGTAGCGGCCGGCAGGTGGCCAGCAAAGTGGTGCCAGAGAGCAGGTGGATGGTGAGTGACCGGCAAAGTGGGTGAGATGCCTCCTACCTACCCCTCTCAGGATGGTAGGTGAGCTCTGAAAATGACCTCTGAGCTCTGGTCTGACCTGACCAAGGGCAGCAACTGTGAGTGGGGTGCAGAAAAAAGTGTTGGGCACTAGACTTGTGAGCCTGAGAGGCAAAGAACATTGCCCAACCTACTTGAGCACGGATGTTTACTCGTGATTTGGTTATGAACTCTGTGGTGTTTTCCCAAGTTAATGCCATGTTACTTCTCTCCCTCATTCATTAAAGGCTTCTTTTCTACGCTCAGACACTGTGCTTGCAAGTGGGGAAGCATTGCCTCTCAGAGGTACCCAGGGGTATGAATTTCCCAGGTTGCTGGGTGGGGGCTCCAGCCAGTTCTGTGTGGGATGGATGAAAAAGAACCCCTTATTAATCTACTAGAGTTCTTTGAGCGGGGGGGAGGGAGGGTGTCAACAAACATGTGTACAAGGGGGATCCAGTGGATATAGTATACTTATATTTCCAAAAAGCCTTTGACAAGATTTCTCACCAAAGGCTCTTAAGTAAAATAAGTTGTGATGGGATAAGTGTGGATTGATAACTGGTTAAAAGACAGGAAACAAAGGGTAGGAATAAATGGTAAGTTTTCAGAGTGGATAGAGGTAACTAGTGGGGTCCCCCAAGGGTCTGTACTGGGACCAATCTATTCAACTTATTTATAAAATGATCTAGAGCTAGGGATAAAACAGCGAGGTGGCAAAATTTGCAGATGATACCAAACTGCTCAAGATAGTTAAGACCAAAGCAGACTGTGAAGAGCTTGAAAATGATCTCACCAAACTAAATTTCATTTGCCATTTTGTTGCCCAATAACTTAATGTTGATAAATGTAAAGTAATGCACATTGGAAAAAACAATCCCAACTATACCTGCAATATGATGTGGACTAATTTAGCTACAACTACTCAAGGGAGAGATCTTGGAGTCATTGTGGATAGGTCTCTGAAAACATCCACTCAGTGTGCAGCGGCAGTCAAAAAAGCAAATAGGAATCATTTAAAAAGGGATAGAGAATAAGATAGAGAATATCTTATTGCTGCTATATAAAACCATGGCATTCTCACATCTTGAATACTGCATACAGATGTGCTCACCTCATCTCTAAGATGTATGGGACTGGAAAAGCTTTAGAAAAGGGCAACAAAAATGATTAGGGGGCTGGAATGGATCCCATATGAAGAGAGATTAAAAAGACTTGGACTTTTCAGCTTGGAAAAGAGGATACTAAGGGGGATATGATAAAGGTCTATAAAATCATGACTGGTGTGGAAAAAGTGAATAAGGAAAAGTTATTTACTCTTTCCCACAATATAAGAACTAGGAGTCACCAAATGAAATTAATAGGCAGCAGGTTTAAAACACACAAAAGGAAGTTTTTCTTCACTCAGCACACAGTCAACTTGTGGAACTCCTTGCCAGAGGATATGGTGAAGACTAGGACTTTAACAGAGTTCAAGAAAAAACTAGATAGATTCATGGAGGTTAGGTCCATCAATGGCCAGGATGGGTAGAAATGGTGTTCCTACCTCTGTTCATCTGGAAATGGGTGACAGGAAAGGGATCACATGTGGATTACCTGTTATGTTCCCTCCCTCTGGGGCATCTGGTATTGGCCACTGTCAGCAGACAGGATACTGGGCTAGATGGATCTTTGATCTGACCCAGTATGTCCATTCTTATGTTCTTATGTAGATATTGAACCTGGCCCTGGCTGCTGTCGGTGCTACCTGGCAGAAGTGTTGCAAATACATAAGGCATTCGGGTTCAAGCCAGCCAGTAGAGACATTTTCTGAAAAGTTCCATCAAGAAGTGGCGTCTTAAACACAAATCCACTGATTTGTAGCCCAAGTTGTATCTGCCAAGGGACCCAGTGCCAAACAGAATGTAAAGCCATAGAACAATGTGCAGCTCCTCATGACTGATAAAGGGTGGGTCCAAGAGGAATAGGAGATTGGGATTTGGTGGGGCAGGGAGGTGCAGCCCAGCCACTGTAATGTTATAGTGTTATGTGATACAGGTGTGCTGTGTAACACACTTATAATACTGTACTATAGTCAAATACAAATCAGTCATTAGTTAGAGTCACAGCCTTAAAAAAAACCACACACCTGCAGAGCTTCCAGTCCTCTAATATGAGGGAGAAAAGACCATCCTCCTCTCCACTACCTAGAAGTCAGCCCAGCTCATAATTACCTCTTCTTTCCTTCCCTGGAACCTCCTATTTCTCTAGTCCAACTGATGACTACACTGCACCTATAGCTCGAAATAAGATATGCAATTTCGAGCTAATTTTGAAATAGAGCACTATTCCAAAATGTCCCTTATTCTTTGTGGAATGAGGTTTACTAGGATGTTGGAATAGCACACCCATTATTTCAAAAGCTATTTTGAAATAACAGGCATGATGTCAAGAGAAGGAAAACGCTATTTTGAGATACTGGAAGTACCCCGAAATAGCGCCGTGGTCTAGACATACATTTGTGTCCTGAGCTCTTTATTTCATTAATGTCTATTTTATTCCTTCTTTTCTATACTCTAATTCTTTCATCCATCTATTTGTATGTCATGCATCACTGGTAGAGACAGGAGAGAGCTACCCTAACTGGTTGCATTTGCTGATTAGCTAAGGATAGTGAATTCCTTTCCATTTGTGTTTCAGAATAAGTTATAAGCTCAGCCTCCACCAGCCCAGGTTCAAATATTTTCCAGCTCAGTGTGAGACATTGGCGTGTGTAACTATATGTCTCTATCTGACTCTACCATCTTCCTGTGTCCCTCACTCCAAAGAATTTTCTTCTGATGGAACCCACCTGTTGTATCGTCCATCAGATGCAGCCATGCATTGCAAAACTTCATTTGACTACACATTTGTTCTTGTATAATGGTCAATTATTATAGCCAAACACCAACCGGTCTATTACTGTGAAATGCAAACAAATGCTAAATAGGCTTTATTCTGATTTCTTGGATGCTGGTTTTATATCCATGTTACTCCGATGTATTCACTCTTGATTTACAAAAGTATAAGATCAGAACCAAGCCACAATGGCTTAAACATCTGAGCTTTATAGCCCTCATTAAAATAAATAAAATAATTGAAATTAGCAGCAGGGTATTTGAGCAAATTGGATTATGGTGACCTTTAAAAGCTAGGTAAAATTTCTGGCAAACTGACTATATCTCCAAAAGAAGACACTGCACTTTGTTGAGTATGTTTTTTTTTTCTTTTCAGATATAATTTAGTGATAATTAGGGAGCAAAGAAACAATCCAAGAAAATATGAATGCAGATAACACAAATGTTAGACATGAGGATAAGGCATCGATAACGAACATGACAATGACACAAAATGCAAAGGACATAGCACTGTTTGGATATTCATAGACTAATGAGATACTTCGACAGTGATTGCCATCTTTTATGTTTGCACTTACCAACCTCCACAACACTAGAACAGTTCGGGTCTGTGAAGCCACTGGGACATTCACAAGAAAAGAAGTCATCAGCCAACCCAGACAAACAGACGCCACCATTTTCACAGGGGTTGGACTCACACACATCCCCTGTGAATTAAAGAAAAAGATTCTTAGTTTTGCATACAGACTTCCCCCCCCAAAAAAGCCCCTTCCATGATAACTTTAGTACAGTGAGATTACTGACAACCAAGAATAGACCAGCCTGCTAGCTCCAGATTCCTTGAAACACCAAATATTTTAAGACCTACAATTTTACCATAGCCTCAATTTTATAACAAGATTTAGATTTCATAATTATAAATTTTTAACAAGTAATAAGACAAATAGATTTCCATTAAAAAAAAAACACACACTTCATACAGCCAGACATTACCTTGCCATTTCAACACAAACCTTGATTCATTGAGAACAAAAGTCAGATGACAATAAACAGATGTGAAAGTAATTTGGGCAGTGGAAAAAACCCTGCCCCTTCCCACTTTCTCTTTGAAGACCGGAGTGTACATCTTCACTACAGAATTAACCCAGGCTCTTCCTTGGGTGTTGCATTTACCTGGCTCCACCTACACATACACACACCCCTCTCTCACTGAGTTCAGTGGTTCTTTCAGTCCTGGCTAACTGGCATGTCTGGAACTATAGGCTGAAACCAGGTCCAGGCTTTCCCACGAGCTGGTAACCTGACAACTCTGCAGGTTAAGCTACTCAAGTGCTGACAGTCCCCCAGCGCCTTCCCACACTTCCCCCTTTCTGTCTGAAGGGCAAACAAGTTGTTCCAAATTTATTGAGTAAGAGTTGTACGTGGCTGATTTTACTGCATCACTAAGAACCATGGAATGATATACCTAGTGACGCTGTGGTGGGACAGGTCTCTCCACTCTGGTCAGGAAGGGGTTAAAGTGCTTGTCTTGGCACAATAAGCCCCAATTCAGTGCCCTAATTGGCTCTGACAACCTTGAGCGGGGAGACTCCTTAAAAGGAAGACGCCAAACCTAGTGCAGAATGGCACTCAGAGGGAAGCAGAGCAAGAGTGCCTCAGCCTTAGGCTGCTCACCAGGAGAACTGATAAAGGCCTATATTGCCTGGACCTTTTAGAGAGGTAAAGGGACTATCTTCATTTTAATTGTCGTCTTCTATTTCCCAGCATACTCAGCCTGGGCCCTTGGACACATGGAGGATTGGGAATCCACTCCCCTTCAGAGACACTATTTATCTCATGCTTTAAGGGAACTGCAGGGTAAGCCTGGGCTGTTTTGTGGGCTGCAGGATTATTTTGTTGCTTTTGTTTGTTTTGGACAGCTATTATGTCCAGAAGGGAGACCCACCACCGCTAGAATTAGAGGTGGAAAGCCAAACTTGGCACTCCAAACTGGCACTCCCATGACATTTCAAAAAGGGAAGGATGTCTGAAATAGACAGGATGCCCCCCACCACTGTTATCCCAAGGAGGCACCCTAAAGATACAACCTATGGCAGACACACATAGGTAGACACAGCTCTGGATAGACACAGCTCTGGTGAGGCGATAGTACACTCAGTCTAAGCTAATACGGGGGTCATCTACACTGCAGGGCTTAACTTGAAATAAGCTATGCAAATTGCACTACGTCAACTGTGCAGCTTATTTTGAAATAGAGCACTCTTCCTCCAACTTCCGTTACTCCTTGTACAACGAAGGTTACAGGAGTCAGAGTAAGAAGTCCTCCAGCTTGATAGAATTTAGACATTATTTTGAAATAACTGCCTGCTGCGTAGATGTGGACAAAGTTATTTAAAAATAACACTAGTTATTTTGAAATAATGTTGCTGTGTAGACGTACCCCCAGAGACCAGTCACTTGAGTTAACTCCGCAGTGAAGGCATACCTCAAATGGGCCTCTTAGCAGCAGAGTCTGTGCATTTCTCTTTTGACCTTACTTAGCATCAGACTACTCCACTGGTGCCATGTGAGGGAATTCGTTCCAAGTAGTGGAGATGAGGCTAGGGAATATGTCCACAACTTTGTGAACTGGATTATAAAAGTTTGCTCGATTTTAAAAATGTAAAGCAATGTTAGTCTCACGGGCAAGTAAAAGCATGTGTATCAAATATAGGATTTATAATTTTGCAGAGTTGCTGCAAAATGTTCTTTCGCTTTAAGACACTTCAAGTCAATGAGAGTTTTACCATGGATATTAGTGAACTTTGGATTGGCAATTTGATTTCCGTAATATATAAACCCATGTCACCAGGAACAAGCATATCTAGAGTCCAGGGGAAAAAACCGTATGAGCTACTGGCATGTTTCAGGGTCCATTGTTATGGAAATACTCCCTTTGACTTCTCAGGTCTGACCCAGAGCAGTATGAGCAATTTGTTTCTCAGATAGTAAATTGTATATTGAGTTGCTGAATTCTTATATTCTTCCCTACAGTGCAAAACAGGTCCATGAGAATAAAAATGTGTTTTGATTTTATGTTAAAGTCTGACCTTATAAACCACAGAAGCACAGTTCACTTAGTTTGGTATGAGAACTCCAGAACTGCATTTCCTTATATTTCATGTTTGAATGGGTCACATGGTAATGGGCTAATCTGGACTTCAAACATTTTTAGTTTCTATTCCATGCTATGGAATTCTGTATGTCAATCAGAATTTGTAACTTCAGCATGTGAACTCACAAATGTAAAAGGAATGCTCAGTTGTAAGACATGCAGCGTTACATAGACATAATTATACACTATTCTCAGAGAAGTGAGCAAGGGAGAATTTTACCATTCATATTTTCATGTGGTCAATAACATACTTCAAAACTACAAACTATTATTTGTATAATATTTTGCTAATCTCAACTAAAGAAACAAATTGGCAGGGTTTTTTTAAATTGTTTTTAACAATGAGAATAGAGTGACAGACCACAACTTGTAACTTATCTGGGTTTTTTATTGTTGTTTTTCTTTCCATTGGTTGACTGCTTGATTTTTAATTAAGAGATGTCCTTTCTGAATCTAATATTTGTTCCGGGAGTAACAGGGGAAACTTACTTGTTTGTATCAATGGAATGAAAGATTTTGTGCAGTTGAATGCACTGAAATAGATTCTGAATCTCAGGAGGGTCTTCCCAAAGGGGCTGTTACAGACTGATCAATGTGGTGATGTCTGAACCGCCTACACATGCAAACAGGCAGATGCAAGACTAACATGACCAGATGGGGCCACTCTAAAGGCACGAATATATGCAAGTGCAGTGAAGTGAAGACCATGGAGCACCTGCTCATTTACTGACTCCTTGAGCAGACATATGCAAAGGAGAACCTTGCTGCAGTAACAGAAAGAGCCTTCACTTGTGCACAGTTCTGGAAAAACATCTAGTTTGTGACGAGGACACAAGATGAAGTGGTGAGTATTAACCAATGTGGATTCTGTTATAGATTATTAATCACATATGCGTGGCTGTGGGTGTTGATGGGGGCATTTAAAATATGTTTATCATGTTTGACATACAAATAAGCCTTAAGATCAGTATCTTAAGGGAGAATTCCAGATTCAAAGAATAATCACATTTAAAAATTTCACTTTATAGTAATGGTTGATCCTCTCTTGTCCAGCACTTTCTGGTCTGGCAATATCCTTGGCCCACCATGATTTTAGGCAGCCAGATGTCCACTTACCATGGGTGAGGCCAAGTTTCCCATGGTCCCATAAAGTTTGTTTACAGCCACCAGTCCTGGCTGTCAGTGTTTTATGCTGTTATTTAGTTCTAATTTAACCCTAAATGTTTTTAAGAGCCCAGTAAATAGCAGAAGTGTTGATAATGCTGCTAGACAGCATTGACCTCCCACGATTCGGCAAATTCTCTGTTGTGGCTCCAGTCAGGTCCCCAAAGTGCCGGATTAGAGAGGTACAACCTGTAGTTTAAAAGCTGTCTTTTACCGAATTCTATATTTCTAATGAAAAAGCTCCAGCTGACTTCTGTATATGCTAAGTTTACATCCATGGAATAGGTCATTTTGAGTCTTGACATGCATGTGAGTGCTCCACGGTAACTGTGTATCCTGCCAATTGTACATCAAGGAGAGAGGTATATTGGCTTTCCACTTTTGAAAGCATCTGTGTTTAATTCCTCCAGAGGGTTGTCTGTTTTCCTGGGGAAGCAAGGAATGCCACATTTTGATCTTATGGGGCTCATTTAGGCATTTCTGCTGTGAAGCTAGGGTGGTAAGAGCCCAATTAACACCACTACAGGAGGAGGATGCTTTTGAGAAGTGTATTTCCTACAATGCTGCTAATTAATTAATTTGGAGTAGAAACACTGACTGAACAAACTGTGTGGAAGTTCAGTAACATTAAAAGGGGTCTTTCAATTTGGGTAATATACTTCCTGCTATTTGTAGTGTTCTTATCTTTATTAAGAGAAATCAATTAACCAGAAAGTCTTCTTGGGATTAAAAGGAATAAACACGTAGGCTATGTCTACACTGGTGCGATCTTGCGCCAGAAATATGCAAATGAGGCTAAGCGTGGAATATTGCCGAGCCTCATTTGCATATCTAATGAGCTGCCATTTTTGCGGAAGAGGCTCTTGCACCAGAAGGAGTGTCTACACTGCCCCTTCTTGCGCAAGAAAAACCCTCTTGCGCAAAGCCGTTATTCCTGAAAATAATCAGCATAACAGCATTGCACAAGAGGGTTTTTCTTGTGCAAGAAGGGGCAGTGTAGATGCTCCTTCTGGCACAAGAGCCTCTTCCGCAAAATGGCGGCTCATTAGATATGCAAATGAGGCTCAGCGATATTCCACGCTTAGCCTCATTTGCATATTTCTGGCGCAAGATCGTGCCAGTGTAGACATAGCCTATGGGTATGTCTACACAGCAGCATTATAACATAATGCACGTCTACACTATAAGCCTTTATTTAAAAATAACATCAAGATGGAGGACTTCTTACTCTGACTTGTGGTAACCCTCATTTCATGAGCAGTGAGGGAAGTGGAAGGAAGAGTGCTCTTCCTTCGACTTCCCGCTGTGCAGACAGCACCAAAAGCCAAATTAAGCTATTTTGACTTAAGCTACACAATTGACATAGCTGAAGTTGCATAACTTTATTAGACTTTTGCCCTGCTGTGTAGACATATACCTACATACCAATTCTGCTCCCATAAAGGCACAGGGAGCTCTGCAGTTGACTTCAATAGGTTGCATGCCTATTGAAGTTTTTCCATTTTTAGCCGTTACTTGACATCTTACACCATGAACATACACACTGTGTATAATTATCCAAAGAATGGCATGTAAGGTAGGTACTGTATGATCATCATAATCAAATTGCATGGACATATAATATTTAAAAATTACATATCTTTACATAAATTTATGTTCTCAAAGTCTGGGAGTTAAGGTAATTAAAAAGGGTAATTTGTCCCAGTCCAGCCCCTTCCAGGAAATCCCTGCAAATCAGTGGATAGTATCTGCAGGTATCTGCACCTGTCAGTACAGATCTCTGCAGCTCATTTTTGTGGATACAGGTGCAGATGCAAAATTTTTTCATCTGTGCAGGGCTCTAGTAATAGACATTTATCTTCCTGGATAAGTGTTGTGTATTGTCTGCATCACAATATTTGTCTGTTTGCAGACTGAACCAAAATAGTAATCAGAAGACTGAAAAATTCAACAGGATATTTACAGGTAAAAATAAGACAGCAGGAGGGGATTCTGTTTATGAGTAATGACTATAAATTATTGGAGTATATCTGTGGGACAGAGCTACCCTCCTGCATCTTTTCACTGAACAGGCTAGTGGAGAATGTCTCAAACAGAGAAGACCACCACCACACCTGACTGTAACACACAGGAAATATTTTGGTTGAGCTTTTGCTCTACAGCATAAGACAGTGGTCCCCAACCTTTCGTGGCTGCCGGGCGCCCGGGAGTGAGGCTGCTCACGTGCCGGGAGTCCGGGGGCGGGGCCGCTCACGCGCCGTGCTTCCGGGGGTGGGGCCACGCATGCGCTGCACGCCCGGAGGCGGGGCCGCCCACGTGCCACAGGCTGGCACCGCGCATGTGCCACGCACTGGGGGTAGAGGCCACCCACATGCCCTGTGCCCAGGGCCGGCACCACGCATGTGCCGTACGCCGGGGGTGGGGCCAGCCCAGATGTTTCGGTGGGCACACATAAATGCCCCGGTGGGTGCCATGGCGCCCGCGGGCACTGCATTGGGGACCACTGGTATAAGACATGCTAGTGAGTAGTTAAGTAGGTCTAGGTTCGACAATGTGTTGTGTATTTGTTTTATATGTAACCATTCTGTTTCCTATCCTTCTTCTTGCTATGAACTAAAATCTCTACACTTTGTGAGATGAACTTTTTCTTTTTTTCCCCCACTATAAACATAACAAAGTGCTGTGGGTTAAACATAGCTGTAACCTATAGGGTAACCAGTAAACTGGGTGGACTGTTCTTTTGGTGCAGTGAATCTATGAATACTGCAGTGTCCAGAGCAACAGGTATAGGATACTTACAACAGAGTGTACTAAATACTCCTAAAGATTACTTGCTAGGATAATCTGGATATGTGTCACCAAATCAGTTCCTTGCTACTGCTGTGGCTTTAGATATTAGAGTATCTCAGTTCCTCCTGTTTTCTGCCTGTGGGATGCAGTAGTTTACTCTCTTGAGAGCTGTAATTTTTTTTAGTCTAATGTAGGTTATTGGACTCAGTGCGTCGGTAACTGGTCTATGATGTGCAGGAATGCCAATGTGCGGCTGGGAGTTCTCAAAGAATTCTGGAGAGTCATCCAACATACCTCCTTTAGGCCCTGGCTGCTAGATGTCTGTTGTAATGTAGCTTTATAAACAAAACTTAGCCCCTAGTTATTGTTCCCTGGTGAAATTACACTGTCACATACCTTTGGCTGCATTATTCATTATTGTTTTAATGACACTTGGTTTAGACTCTAGCAGGCTAATTTGGATAAATCTGTCATGTTTTATTGTTGCTCTAAATGTGTAAGTGGTGGGCTATAAACCCAGCATCAGTTGTTAGCATGAATCTGTGGGGAAATGGAAGCAATACAAAACTAATGGCATAAACCAAAATAAAGAGACCCATCAAAAGCCTTGCTCTATGGACTAACTCATACAAAACAGCAGAGGACTAAAGAGTAAAAATGAATTATAGCAACTTTGAACTGTTATGGTTAAAACTGGAATTTGGCATGATATCATACACAATGCATTCATGGCAATGAGCAAACTCAGACACAAGTGAGCAATAACTCTATTTAAGACTGGAGAGAAAGTTCATGCAAATTTGCATACTCAGATTAGTGAATCTCACTTGAAATGTTAGCCCCATATGACTTACTGCCTGTGAAATTGTGCAGAATGAAATAAATGTCACTTTTGAATCAACAGTAGGCCTCAATTTACATTTGGGCCTTTTCAGAGGTCACTTAAGTTGAAATATTGAAATGTAATTTGTTATTCATTTTGATACACAGAATTTGATTTAAAAGGTTCTGTTCTCAATAAGAAAGGCTTACATGGGTGCACAATTTGTTCTGACATAACTGACAATGGGATTTACCACCATGTAAGTTATGTCTGGTTTCCATATTATGTAACCTTTAATACAGCCCAAAAGTTTTAGGATATAATTCTGCAGTCAGGATGAGAAGGAGAAAAAATAGGTCCTAAAGAAAGAATCATAAGGCAAATTCTCCTAGTACTGTGAGTTTTGCTAAAGATGTACCTGTGACTGTCTATTTGTGAAACTATGACTTCCAATATGTTCTTTTAAATAAACTTTGCATTAAAAATTGGTTTTCTGTTTACAAAATACAAATGACACTTACTCTTGCATGCTTCTTGTAACTTGCAACCAGAAATGCCTATTAAAAATAAAAGAATGCCATGTTCATTTCTGAAGAAATGATCTCAGGCACTTTTTAACCTCTTCATGCCCACTGGCATATTCAGATTTAATCCTCTTTTTCAGTAAAATGTATGTTCTATATAGAAGTGCCATGTGACGGGGAGCATCAGCCCCTATCTAGTACTGTGAGGGTTAACCTAACTCTTCTGGCTGAGAAGTAAGGCGTTAAGAGGTGGGTAATTGTGTAGTTAATACAATTTGTATTGACTAGACGATTAGTCAATAAAGGAAGGCACTCAGAAAGAGCTACCCCGGCTGTGGCTCTGCAGTTTAAATGTAGTAAGAGCTGGACATGCAGGCAACCCGGCTCCTACTACATTTAAACTGCAGAGCTGCAGAGGGGGTAGCTCCTGGACCCAGCACAAATCGGGACTGAGCCAGGCTTGTGGAGCAGCCTCTGTTCACAGCTGTGGACAGGGGCTGCTTCACCGCAGCAGCTCCTGTCTGGGGGGAGAGGGGGGGTGTCCCAAATGTAGCCTATGGTTCACCTAGTGATTTTCTATTAACAGTCATGAGGAAGGGAAAGACAAGACAACTGTACTAGGCAGACTTGTGAATCTGAACCTACAGAATTAAACAACATGAATTTCCTATAGAGGTACACAAGGACAGTAAAATGTCATCTGCATAAACTTTCTCTCTCCTTGGGACTCCTGCACAGAAAAAGCTATAAACTGACCCCTTGTATTTAATCTAATGAAATGCTTTCTAGTTGAGAGCATCACTCCTACTTCTTTTTCCACCCTGGACACATTTGATTCTGAACAAATCTACAGTGCAAGACCTTGAGAAACTTTACATTTTATACAACACACCTTTGTAATTTTATAAAATCCCACAGATCATTGTAGAATCCTTCTTTACAGAACAGTGCAGTTCCTTGGCTGACAACAAAGGACACTCTGAAAGACAGAATTCCATTGCTGTATATAAATAATGCAACACATCATGATGGTAACAGTTAGTCCATCAATCCCTGTCAAGAATACAAACTCATGGTGACTTTATGAAAACAATGTTGTCATGTGAAAAGGCTAGCTATGCTGGATACATTGTGGAATAATGTATAATCCACAAAAAAGAATAATCTAATAGTTTTATTTATGTATTGCATTATTTTGTAAAACAATCCACAATTACCATGCAGTAAAATAACAAAAAACAGTTAGCAACAGCCAGACCTTATTAATCTTGGCTTGTAGTTGACTCAGCTTGTTAACTTCACTGAAAGAGTGCCACATGGTTTATCCTGCAGCAAACTAGCCCTCAGACAAAATACCTAATCTGTCAACAGGAATCTTATTCTGGATCAGGGAATGGGGAGATTATGTTTTTTTTTACTATTTAAGTACAGTAATTCTGTAAATAAGTTATATCAGACTGAGTAACAATGTCAAGAATCACCAAAGCTAGTGCTACTGGCAGAAATGCAGGTAGGAGTACCATTTTCAGAGGGCAACAAAGTGATGATAGACCAAAAGGGCAAAGATAAATGACAAGAAAAATCTAGATTCCCAAACCGCCAAAACCAAGAGAAAAGAAAGGATAAAAGGAGATGAATAAGAAACTTCCTTTGGGTACTCTCTCTCTCTGTCGCACACACACACACACGTTCATGGTACGAGAATAGGAGGGCATGGAATGAAATACAGAAGGCAACAAATTTAAATTGAGAGCAACAGAAGTTTTAATAGCCATATCACCACACTATAATCTGTGCATGAGATCTGCTATCTAGGAACAACTATACTGGATAACTTCTGGATGGATAAATTAATTCTCATAGGAAAGGTAGCCACCACATCAGCCATCTTATCATACATGTGGGCTAACGAGAAACAGATATTGAATGGCAAGATACTGGTATACCGGATATGCTTTTTGAACACACTGCTGTTCGGTGACAAGACTTGGACAACTACATGCAGAAGAGATATCTAGATAGCTTTCACAACTGCTGCTTTCACCATATTCTAAATATCAAGTGGGAGCACAACTTTCCTATTGCTGAAATACTTAAGAAAACAAAATTACCCAAATCTAATCACTATTCTCAAAACACAGACACTCCATTGACTTGGTCATCTGCACCAGATACATGAAAGCCACATTCCAAAGGGACTCCTATACAGAAAACTTGCAAATGCTCCAAGATCAATTGGCCAGTCTAGGCTCACATTCAAGGAAGTTTACAAGAGGGCCATGAAAACTTTCAACATTGCCCCCACAAGTGGGGAACATGCATCCCTTCATTGTTGCCTGTTGCAAGCTGCACTGCACCAGGCCGTCCAAAAGGCTGAAAAGAGGTGGTTAAGAGAGAAAAAAGTGAAGAGCACTAAAAGGAAAGTACAGCATGCCTCTAGTCCTACACTTTATGCCTTCAATATCTGTTGCAAGGATTATCTCTTGAGAATTGGAGTTTACACAGAGAATGCTTAACCAGGGAATTGACTGCCATCAGATGTTACTGAAGAAAGGAGCACCCTTTCCCCCAAATATTAGCTGTTCAGGTAAATAACAAAAATGTAATCAGCAATTGCATATATTTATTTATATTTTAGGATGGGAGCTAAGTACTAACTGGTTAGTTAAGAAGAAATATCCTCTATCGACAGTGTTCTGTTAATTATTATTACATTACTGTTAATTAGGTGGATTTTACAATTTCTTCTGACCCATTGTTCGAGTTGAAGGGTGGGGCAACTAAAAAACTAGACCAGTAGTCCCCAATGCAGTGCCCACAGGCGCCATGGCGCCTGCCGGGACATTTGTGTGTCCCCGCCGAATGATCTGGGCCGGCCCTGCCCCGGACATGCGGCACATGCACGGTGCCGGTCCCAGGCGCGTGGGCGGCTCCTGCCCCGGGGCACATGGTGCGTGCGCGGCCCCGCCCCCGGGCGCCCGGCAGCCCCAAAAGATTGGGGACCACTGAACTAGACCATTGATCTGAGTCAATATGGCACCTTCTGTTTTCCTTTCCAGGGTTCCAAGGTACCTGCATTAAGCAGAACTTATTTTTTAAGCACTCTCTAAGAAGATGCTATGATAAAATGAATTTATGTTCCCTTCAGTGAGAACAGGAATCACTCATTAAGTAGAAGGCAGCCTTTGGGTGGCCACTATATAACAAAGAACCTGATCCTTTGGTCATCTCTCAGAAAAAAAATCCATTGAAATCAATGGGAACTTTGCTTAAAATATGCAGGGCTGGGCCCCAGTTCTGAAATATAGAGTTACAATTAGATTTCAAAAGAAGACTGAGAAAGTACAGTCTGGCACTAGCAGTTTGACATTAAAATCAACTTTTCTCAATGCATTTTAATACTTTTCTGAAGGCACAGAATCATTTGTTAACTGTCAATGTTCACATCTATTTATCCACAGTTGAATCAAAACTATAAATCATGTTGAGGACGGTACCTCTGTAGACATGGAAACTGATAAACACCAGAACAAATGAGCTCTGTAATTCTTTTAGCAAACATGGAAACAGTTGTTTAGATTTAATAGCTAGATGGCTGATTTGTTTTCCTAACATAAGGCTGTTCCTGAAGACAGAGCTGAACAATTAACAAAGAACTTAACAGTATTTGAAAGAGAAGGTAACTAAGCTACAGATGCCTAAAAATTTTGCCCACCACCTTCATCTTTATTTACAACTAATTGCTGATTGTCATAAACAGTGAAGTTAGAAGGATAACAAAAGGATAACAAAACAGAGTCCAAAGATTAATAGATTAATGGTTTACTTTGTATATTACAAAATATAAAATTATTTGGACTTTTTTGTGTATATATATTGGCCTTATAATCAGCTGGTGCTCACATATTAAGCTGATGAGAATCAATATAAAAATCTATGTAGTGGCGTTGCCAACTCATGATCTTACCAACAACGTCAGGAGAGCACATATTTTTCTCAAAACCACAGGTGCTGGAATGAAGAGCTTGCAGGTAAATATCAGCTTTTGTTTACAAAAATAGTTTCTAGATGTCATGGTTGTGGAGAAAAGCTGTAAAATGTGCAATGAGTGAGCTGTAAAGGCTCAGAAATCAGGACAATCAAATGAACAAACTTTATTGTCTTTTTAAAAAGAGTCATGATTTTGGAGGTCTGACATGATTTTTGATTGCGTGAATTTGGCAATACTGAGATTATGCTAGAGGGCCTAGGTTTTACAGTAAATATTAGGTCCCAAATTTACCATATTAGGTGTGAGTGCACTGTTATATAGCATGAATGGAGAATCTCTGGAGCACTGGCCTGACACAGTTCACCAGGATTACCTTTGCTTACATGAGTGTCTGCAGGTATGTCCACTCACGGTTCTTATTGGCCAGAGTTGGTTGTTCTCAGCCAATGGAAGCTGTGAGCAGCTCTACCTGTGGATGCTCAGGTAAATAAGGAGTGTGGCAGCCTGCCACTGGCTAACTGCTGCAAAGTGCATCTAGCCCATGGGCCAGAGTTTCCTCATCCCTGGTTTATAGGAAGAAAGGTCCAAGAGAATCTAGGAAGATTATGGTAGTAGCTGTGTTATAGCCTAACAGTTCCAGAGGAAAGTTTGGCTTCCTATGTAAAGAAATCATGAAAATCCTCATTCCAAGACAGAAGAGTAGAGAACTTTTTACAGTGAACTTGTGCTCTCAAGTCTTTTTACTTGTGCAGAAATGGATGAAATTTATTTTTTTTAAATTCAAGAAGGAGTTTGGTTGCTCAACAAGATGATATATCCAGGAACTGTTTCATCAGAAAGGAAAGGATGCAACTCCTCAGCCTGAGTGACAGACATTACCGAAGGAGTGATTTTTGCTACTGGATAAGCTATGTTTCATTCCTGCCAATAAAGCTTTCTACCCCATAATACATTTTGCATTTGGGTGCGCGATTATATTAGAGCTGGCAAAAATGTGCTCAACCATATTCACAAATATTCAAAAATCCAAAGTGCCATTCACTTCAACTATGATTTACTTCTTTTTGATTCAATATTCATAAACATATAAATCAAGCTTTATTCCATAAATATTTAGATTCACAGAAATCAGGATTGGTTTGCAAACAGGAAATAATTCTTAGGTTCATAGAGTTTAAGCCCAGAAAAGATATAGTCTGACCTATATATCACATGACATTTAATTTCACCCATGTAACTCTGTATCAGGTATGCTATAACTTAAGTAAAACTCAAGCATAGCTTAAAGAAAGTCATCAAGTTCTGATCTGAAGACTCCAGGAGATGGTGAATTCACCACTTCTCTTGGTAGTTTTTTTCCCCAATGGTTAATTACCCTCAATGTTCAACATTTCTAATTTAAATTTGTCACCCTTCTGCTTCCAGTCATGGCATCTTGGGGCTTTTTTTCCCCTCTCACTCTGCTAGATTGAACAACCCTTTGCAACCTGATATTTTCTCACTATGTGCTATAAATAAGTCTCCTTTCTGTTAAGCTAAGGAGATTGAGCTCTTTACATCTCTCAGTGCAAAGTTACCTCTTTTTTTTTTTTTTTTTTTTTTTTTTTTTTTACAATCCATGGATCTCTTTTTCAGCTTTTTTCTGTGTCCTCTTTAATATTTCAATATCCCTTTTAAAATGTTGACACCAGAACTGGATTCAGTATTCTGCTATTGGTTTCACCAATGCAGTATACACAGGTAAAAATCACTTCCCTATTCCTGTTCATTACTCTTGTTTATATTTCCAATACATCTCTTAACTCTTTTTGACATAGAGTGACACGGGCTCTACACTACAGAGAAGATTGAAGCTGCTGCTGTCAATCTTCAAGGGTTCGAATTGGTGGGTCTAGTGAAGACATGCTAATTTGAACTGAGAGGGGCACTCTAGTTTATGCCTGCTTCCATGAGGAGTAAGGGAAGTCAGAGAGAGTGTTCTCCCTTCAACTTCCTGCAGTGTGGCTAGCACCAAAACTCAAGTTAAGGTACTTCAATTTCAGCTACTCAGTTAATGTAGCTGAAGGTGCATATCTTAATTCAATGTTATCCTGCAGTGTAAATATACCCTGAGAGTTCATATTAAGTTGTTTGTCCACTCTGACCCCTATATCCTGTATAGTCATTACTTTCTAAGATACTCCATTCTGTAAGTATGGCCTGAATTCTTTGTTCTTTAAGCAATGAATCAGTATATAAAACCAGAGAGAAATAACTAGAATAAGTGACAAATTTTGTGTACGTTGAAGAACTTGTATGAAAGAATGGGATTATTGAAGATGCCTTTTAAAAACTAAGAATCATATTACAGGTAGCTGCTACTACATTCAAAAAGCTCTGCAAGGTTTGGAAGGCTAAAGACATTTCGATAAAATAAAAAAAATCAGCATATACGAGACAACTATCATGCCAGTGTGGCTGCATAGCTACAAGTTCAGGAATATGAAGAAAGTTTATTAAAAAAATATATTGACTATGGAAGTAAACGGGCAGAGGATAATACTGAGAGCTTTAAGGTTGCAGAAAACAAAATAAAATACAAAAAATGGGTAGGGCATGAAATAACAAAAAAAACAAGAATAATGAGTATGATCATGTGGATATATGACAAGAACAGACCCTAAAAGGACACTATGCATGATGATACATACCACAGAGTAGAACTAGAAACAGAAGATGACCAGTGATGCACTGGGTAGACACAGGGAAGAATGGCATGAAACAAAAAAAGGTTTAAATATGAATGAAGCTGTGGTGGCTGACTATTTGAATCAGCATCTGGAAAACTCACAGGTTGCGTACAAAAATTATGAATGTGCGCGAGAATTATGTTCTTAAAATGTGTTTGGCAAACAGTGCCTAGCCTAATCTGTCCTAGACAAAGGAAAAGTGTATTTGCTTGGCTGACAAATCTGATCATCAGGCAGAGACAATGAAAGCACATTTATAAAAAAGGTAAACAAAATTACCAGCTTAGCCAATAGGGGAAGACAGCTTCTTAGCTATAAAGGCAACAGGTCTGAATCTCAAATAAGTAATTAGCTCAACTGATCATATATAATATTCTACATTGTAAAGGTGTATCAAACAATGTCTTTTCTGAAAGCTAATGATGCCCTGGGGATTAATATCATTGTGAAATATATGTATTAACACTACATGAGAATACATGGATAGTTAATTATATTGTGCCTTAAAGTCTGTGACATAAAACAGAAGAAACAGGTTCTCTCCCAGACCAGAGGGAAGGCAGCTACCTACCTGTCTCAATAAACTTAAGCAAGGTGTGACCAAAAATAAGGGAAACACTGATTATATACAAATCAAGAGGGGGATGGGAAATCTATAGGATGAGGTCATCCTGAGTCAGGGGAGAAAACAGTAAGTTTGGGAAGATAATACAAGGATATCAAAGAAGTCATCTTGGACAGACACGAGGGGCTAGAGCTCTTGCACTCTGAGAAAGATGAAAAAGATGGATCCTTCAACCAAGGAGGTTGAAGGGATTGAAGTCTCTGGGAAAGAAAAAGACTGGTAATAAACCTCTTAAAGCAAGGCTTTCGCTTGTTAAAGTCTTAGCCACTAGAAAGTTACTTTTGTTATTTTGTAAGCATTTTAAACTTTATTCCTTCTGCTTGGTGTCACTTAAATTAGCAAAAGGACATAGGTTATTCATCTTTACAATAAACCAGCTCAATGCTGTGATTTAAGGCCTTCGAATAGGATTCATAAAACCCAGAGTGATAGGGAGGTAGCTACCTAAACTAGCCAATAGGAGATGACAGCAAGGAATGTGTCTCCTGAGCCTTGCTTCTTCCCAAACAGATAGACATCTAAGTCCAGGCTGCAAAGAGACTGCATTACCCAAGAACTTAACCAATCTAAACCACAGCTATTCTGGTTGTATTTAGTGGTTATTAATAAAAGCAGATATAATCAGGGCTTTTATACGTAAGGTCTATTTGCTGCAATTGTAGCTTTGCTAATTAGAATGGAAGAAAAGGGGGAGCTAAACCATAAAGATAAAAACAAGTAAATAGTGACCGTGGATCTATGTGCCCCTGAAATACAAGTTTTATTATCATAACTAGAAATATTTGCTTTGCTAATAAAAATTAAGAAATGTATTAAAGCTAGAAGGACTGGTGATCCATGCTGTGAGTTATGTGTTTTGGAAAAGTTAGCTGTAGAAGTCGACAACTTAAAGCAATCCAAAAAAGCTTTTCTTCAGGCAAAAAGCTGACACCTATACTCCCCATCATCTGGAGAGAAGCCCAGCTGACGGTCACTTGAAACCACTTCAGACTTTGGAGTGCTCTGATCCTGTAGCATATGTGTTTCAGACCTAATAAAAAAGTAGTTTTAAGTAAAACACACTCTGGTTTGTTTCAATCATTTATCAAATGGAGGATCTGTGTCTGGTTGCAATCCACAAAGAAGAGGAAGATACATACCTCTACTCACCTGAGAGGAGAGATACAGCAGGCATGCTCAAGAAGTCACCTAGCTCTACAGAGAACAGCTGAGGGAGAAGGGGCAAGAAGAAGATTAGGAAGACTAGGACCTCCTTATAATTTTAATTTTTACTCACCCAGGTTGTGGGAGACGCTGATTCAAGTCCCGAATGAGTAAAAGGGATTTGAACAACTCTGGTGATTGTTCTAAGCACTAGACCATAGAGTGATTTTCATTGTCTTTGGCTCAATTAATATTTAAGATTCAAAGAAAATGGAACAAATGTAATGGAAGAGATTCAGGGAGATCAACATCAGAATATCACATAGTGGCTAGTGAGCCCACCTAAGCGGTGTCAGATACCTATTCAAATCCCTTCTCTGAAGCAGGCAGAGGGGGGACTTGAATCATCTCTCAAATCTTGGGAAAGTACCTTAACCTCTGAGCTAAAGGTTATAAGTAGAGCCCTGCATAGATACAAAATTTGCATCCACATCTGCATCTGTATCCACAAAAATGATACCGACATATATCCATGGACTTTGCAGGGCTCTATTTATAACTATAGCCCTAGAGCTAAAGGTTATAAGGAAAGTCTCCCCTCTCCCCCCTTCACTCCCCTCCCACCCTGACCCTGGCTGTTTTGTGAGGAGTTAGGTGGCCTCTGAGCACACCTACTAGATTGGACTCACCAGGCAAGTTAGGTAGAGGAGCACCTATCTTCCATCCTTCATGAATCACACTAGGGCTTAGGCAAAAGATAGGTCCCAGATAGCAAAAGTGAGACAGCTATATGCATGCTCAGAGGTAGGGATATAGGTTCCTAGAAGATTTTTTTTTTACAAAAACATAGGTACCAAATAAGTTTGGAAACCTGCAGGGTCAGGTGGCAGCTGAGAGAAGATTCTGTGGGTCATACTGGAATTTAAAAACATTGCTTAAATACCTATATTTGGGGATTAAGCACCTAAGACCTTTCTGCATTGGGACTGAATAGATTACTTCTATGTGGTTACTTTCATAATCTAAACTAGAAGTTTTAAAGAATTAAATCAGGTTTGATAAAATCTGTTTTTCATACAAACATGACTGGCTTTAATTATATTCCTGACCTTTAATTCTGTATTACAAATGACTGGTAGATAGCTAATGTCATGCCAATATTTAAAAAGGGCTCTAGAAGTGATCCTGGCCATTACAGACCAGTAAGTCTAACATCAGTACTGGGCAAATTAGTTGAAACTATAGTAAAGAATAAAATTGTCAGACAGATAGATTAACATAATTTGTTGGGGAACAATCAACATGGTTTCTGTAAATCAGGATGGGTAGAAATGGTGTCCCTAGCCTCTGTTTGTTGGAGGCTGGAAATGGATGACTTGATGATTCCCTGTTCTGTTCACTCCCTCTAGAGCATCTGGCATTGGCCACAGTCAGAAGACAGGATACTGGGCTAGATGGACTTTTGGTCTGACCCAATACGGCTGTTCTTATGTACTTGGATTCTATAGTAGCTTTTCTAGTTTACCCATAATTGATATCAAGCTATCCTGTCTATAGTTATCTGGGTCATGCCATTTCCCCTTTTTAAATATTGGCATCTCATTCTCAGTCTTCTGGAATTTCCCTGGTATTCCAAGCTTTATTTAAAATAATGTTATATGGCCAGGGATCTCCTCAGACTAGTTCTTTTAGGACCCCTGTTTACAAGTTACCCAGACCTACTGATTTTAAAATGTTTACCCTTAGTATATACTAACTAACATCAGTTACTAATCGATTGGAAAATACGTCATCATCCTCATATGAGGAAATTATTCTGCTTCTTTCCAATTACGGAACAGAAATATTTAATACTTTTGCCTTTTCTGATTCATAAACAATGTTACCATTTTCATCTAGTAATGGGTAATATATTACTAGCATTTCTTTTGTTCCTAATAAACTTCAAATTTCATTGTTCTTTGTGCTGTCAGCCATGGATTTTTCCCTGATGTCTTTCGGTATTCCAAACTGCAAAACAGGTCAGTATCACCATTTGACAAAGTCAGTCAGGAGGCATCTCATATGTAGTGTTCTCAGGGTCGCATTTTCCAAACAAATGCAAGACTACATTTTTAAAGAGTGTGTCTATGTGTGCGTATTAGATACAATAAAAAAAACTTGCCTTAAAAGAGACCTCATTTGTATTAAAAAAATGCTGCAGTTGCAGCTGTGCTGTTTTCCCTATTTCCACCTCTAAGTTTCTGCTGCAGTCAATGACTTGTTGGTGCCATCTCATTGGTTCCACCCCTTTTACTTTGTCACAACTGTTTAAAATCTGCTGCTGCTAGCAGTCAGTCGTCATCTACACAACATATCTCAGTTACGGAGTTAACTCAGTGGTGAAATTTCTCTAACTGTATGGAGAGTTAAGGAAAGGAGATACTGCCAATCACTAGGGCTGGCCAAAAACCAAGAATTCCAGTTTGGGGTGGGGAGTTTTGAAATTTATTTTCATTCAGATCAACATGAAAACAATACCATTGACAATCTTCATGAAAAAATCAGGAGTGAACGACAGAACAACTCCAGAATAACCAATAACTCAGTATTTAGGGCACTTACTTGGGATGTGGAAGATTTCAGATTCTTTTCCTAGCTCAATGAATATTTATTTATACAAAAAGAAACAGCTACAACCAGAATAATTGAGAGAGAGACTGAATCTATAGACCACTGCTTAGCACATTCGCTTCGGATGAGATTATTGGCTGTGCTGGGCTATAGGTTCATTTTTGCTCCCCAACACTGCATCTGAACCCGAGAAAGTTTTGTCAAAAGTTTATTTCAATTGATATTTTCCAATGGGAAAAAATGTTTTGTTGAAAAGTTCTCAACCAGATTTACTAACTATATTCAAAAACATCTTTAGTTTATGAAGACGTGTGTCCTCTCGTGGAAGGTGTGGAAGACGACTGGTCCATTAGCTGTCAGCTCACATAAAGTGATCAGGTTTATCTCGGATGATGAAATTGACATTGACATTTAGAGTTCTGTTCATGAATGCTTCATGCCCCTTCAATTTTCAGTGGAGCCCTTGGAAACATGTACAGATACAAATTTAAGCTTGTTCATGTCTGACTTAGTGTAACACTAAAAGAAAAATAAACTTTTACCCGTTTACAGCTATTTTAAAATTTTACCCGTTTACAGCTATTTTCTTTTGTTTGTTTTATAGTATGCTGAGTAGATGGTTTCTCAGTTTCTTTCAGAGTGTGTGGCATAATCTCTTACTGTAGTCTGTGGGGCATATAGATTGTAGTAGGCCACTGAGCGACTCATGGAAAGCCTGGGATTAAAATTGTAAGATGCACTGTTTTCCCAAACACTTTACAAAATTAGCTAACTTAACAGAGTTCAATGGATACATCGCAAAAATGGGAGCAAAGAACATTAGAATTTTAATCCCAGGCTTTCCATGAGTCGCTCAGTGACCTACTACAATCTATATGCCCCACAGACTACAGTAAGAGATTATGCCACACACTCTGAAAGAAACTGAGAAACCATCTACTCAGCATACTATAAAACAAACAAAAGAAAATAAAGGAGGAGCTCTTACCACTGGAGACTCTCATAAAAAAAACAAGCTTCCACACACACTTCCTCTTGACTGAATTTTACAAAAACCCAGCAAGCCATCCCCCCAATGCTCACTTCACTTTCCCTACTGAAGAAAAAGGATAATAAACTATCTAAACTCCTACATGCCTCAGGGCACTATGATTGATTGAATTGTATATTTATATATTTTTGTTAGTCTCTAAGGGTACGTTTACACAGCAGCATCATTCCAAAATAACATAGTGCGCATCTACACTACAAGTCTTTATTTCAAAAGAATGCTGTGCTGGAGAACTTCTTACTTCGACTCATGGTAAACCTCATTTCATGAGGAGTAAGGGAAGTCAAAGGAAGAGTATTCTTCCTTCTACTTCCTAATGTGTAGACAGCACCAAAAGTTGGGTTAAGCTATTTCAACTTAAGCTACGCAATTGACATAGCAGAAGTTGCGTAGGTTAATTCAAGTTTAGCCCTACTATGCAGACATACCTTAAGGTACTACAGATCCATTGTTGTTTTTTAAGGGTTTTTTTTTCCAGTGGCTTTTGGCAACTCACAATCTCCCTGGATTTCAGTTTTCCCATTTGTATAATGAGAATAAAAATACTGGATGGCTAACCTCAGAGAGGTGTCATGAGGTTTGGTTAGTTCACTCCTGTAAACTACTTTTACAGTGTAGACACCTGTATTAGCTCTGAGTATTATAGGAACTGTACAGAAGTTATTGTGTATATATGGTCAATATTCAAATAATTGACTCAGTACATGCCCAATGAGTCAAAACCAAGACGACAAAAATTAAAAAGTATAATTTAGGTAATTTAGACTAGTATTTAAATAAAGTCAGATCAGAAAGCCTCTTGTTGGATCGCATGCGTACGTTGTTGCTTTATGGAAAAGAAAGGAGAATAGCAAGGGGGAAATAAAGCAGACAAAAAAAAATAGAGTAAGACAGAATGGAAATAGGAGAGAGAGGAAAGAGTTCAGTTGGAAATCAATGGTCTGGAAGTATCAGACCTTTACTATGATGTTTTCTACCAAACTTTAATTTTATTAATACCAATGTATCTTCTACTCATCCAGCTAATTATCAAAGTATCTTGTCTATTTCAGTTGGAAATTTATATCACACAGCACAATACAGGATACCCCTTATTTTCTGGCTGCTCAAAAATAACTAAAACATGGATCTAGACAAATTAAATATACTTTGATTACTTACTGGCTGAGAGACAAGTTGCTGACCTACACTTTAATATTGCAGATACAGCAGCTGGCATTGCTTCTGTAAATCTGAAAATGAAACAGGTTTCCCCCTTGGCAGAAGAAATGGATGTTTTGCCCACCTGATCTGCTATATTTCTCATTTTTATTTCTGGCTTTACTTTGCCAATTTCATCCCATATTGCATTTCAGATAATGTGAACAAACATGCCTAGATATGTATAGGATATCCCCAAAGTACTGTTTGAAATGCAATTTCTGTTCTGTGGCATTTAAAAAGAGGGCTGCGGCACTTCATACATATACTCCCAGCAATATGTATTAATTCTAATAAAGTTAGGCAGAGAGATTGCTGGGGATAATATAGTCAGGAGGGAGAAACCGATTAATTAGTTTTTGTGAGCATGTGAACGCTTTTCACAGAGTGGTCAAGGGCAAGTTTTAAAGGGTGCACAGATGTTATAGTTTAATAGGAAATATTTAAAATTATAAGCTGTGCGATCCTTTTACCAGGACCCTATCATTTCCTACCTCTCTTTCACTTCTGCTTTTATCTCCTGATGTTTGATCCTGTCTTTAATTAGACTAAGTTCTTCAGGTAAAAGTTGTATCTTTAGATGCATTTGTATAGCACAATGCTCCCAATCCCTATGTGACAGGGCCATTTCATCACTACGGCAGTAAGGAAAAATAATAAAATTTTTTAAAAGCGCAGCTTTCATTTTCACTCTCACAAGTACAACCCTACAAATTGTCAGATACCAGCTTTATATCCTCAGCCGCAGATGTGGATACAGATACCCGTAGATTATTTTTGTAGATGCAGATGTGAATGGAATACCAATTTTGCATGGGAGCTATGCTGGGCAGACAATGCAGCCATGATTTTTAATTGCCAATAAAATCAACAGTTTGTCATTAAATCATGGACATGTAAGATTTTTTTTTTTGATTTTCAGACACGATCATATTTTCTGATCAGACACAAGACTGAACCCTTTGTTTCATTCTCTCTCCTTTCTCTTCTCTTCCCCCCCCCCCCCCACTTTCTTCTCAAAGATCCAGACTGCTCTTGAATTTAAAAATCCACAGGCTGACATCATTTGCAATAGCATATACAAGGTCAGATATGGCAAACACCCATGAACATGAGTGACTTTCCTCACAGTAACTTCAGTGGGGCTGCTCATGTTAGTATGGTAACTCACATTAGCATTTGCAGGTGGGAGACATGGCTGTCCATTTTAAAAAGTATTACTTTGTTGCAAAATGGTCTTGTTCTGTACAAACTCTTCAGCCACATAAGCATCATAGGATACAGAAGTATTTCAACTTTTTGGCAGACTAGTTGTGGAACAAAGCCAGCTTAATGTAAATATCAGCACTTCTGATATGGGCTACATGAAACTCAGAATTTCTCTTCCAGGGGAAATGCCAACAATTCAAAAATAAATAAATAAAATTAAGTTAGAATTACAAAAAAGTCAAAATTTCCAGCAAAATGGAGTTTCTGAGTTTAAACCATCTCTAATTTTTACTTCTTTTCTTGTATTTTAAAACTTAAAGTGAGAGTTCAGTAATTATTTCTCAATTAGTATAAAAGGTAGGAATGTTAAAGGTCAACTGGGTAACTGTAAGCATATGCTTAACTGGCACGCTTACTGGCTAACCAGTTAACTGGAGTCTCTTCCCCACACAATAACCCAGCTGGTAGGGCTGTGATGGGCCTGGAGCAGCCCCTGCCAATAACGTTGTGGCTGTGGAGAGGCTAGAGCAGAGCCCCCCAAACCGTAGTTGCGGGCAGGGAAGGAGCAGCTTCCACCGCCCACAGCTTGTGGTTAACTGGTTAAACAATTTGTTTAACTGGTTAACTATTCTTGACAATTTTTACATCCCTACTAAAAGGTAATAATAGGTACTTGGCATTTTAATGATAAAGTGTTCTAAATGGCAATTAATTTGGTAACTGGTTTGATAATTGGTACTTGGTTTGCTTATTTGTAATTGGCATGCTAACTAGTCATTTACAATTTGCATAGTATAAAAACATGAAAATTAAAAGCTACCAAATAAATTTCTAAATGAAATGTCATTTACAAAGAAAAAAAAATCAAAATATTCATATTCTAGTCTGATAAGATCAAAATGAAATGTTCCAGTATTATTGACGTTTCATTTCCCGTTTTTCTAAAATAAATGTTCTCAAAATAGACACATACCTATGAAACATTTCAATTTTGACAAATTGATATTTTGCAACTGAAAAATATTCTGCTTGGAAATTTTTCAATTACTTTTATGCTGGATTGACAGACCTAGAAAATTTAATCCCCACTCCCACAGTAAGTACAAGCTGCTTTCTAACGAGCACCACTGCACTCTATCCCAGGCTATCCTTTATACATGGCAATAACATCCTGTCATTATCTGCAAACCACCTCACTGTCCTCCTTGAAATCCCTCCTTAAGATTTTCAAGCACACCAGCTGCCTAATCTTCTGGATCAGCATTGTTTCATAGTATTCTTGTGTTCCTTTTACCTGTTTAATGCATCTGCCTGTTTTCTACAGCTTTATATTTAGATTGTAAGCTATTCAGAGCAGGAATAATCTCTGTTACAGGATGGTATGGTGGCTGGAACAACATGGCCTTGGCCTCTAGGCATCACTATGAACAAAACAACAAGTAACAAACTACCTAAATAGCAGCTGTGCAAGATCATGCACTTTGCCCCCACCAAAATCATATTTGACCAGAAGCCAGAATCCTCTCTGTGTGTGTTTTTAGTCCACTCCTTGGCTTCTCTGTGTGTTTTTAGTCCACTCCTTGGCTTCTGTTGAGACCACCAATAAGTCTTCATTGTTAACTAATGCCAAAAGTATGTTGGTTTTTGTGATGTGGATACCCGCCCACTGAGAGTTAGATCACAAAACAGCTATCAGAGAATATTTGGTTACTACTGAGTTGAGCAGGATGTGAATTTGTGTTCCTCACCCAGCCTTTATTATTTCCAAACACTACAGGCTTATATCAATTCAGCTATCAAATTTATTCATGCAGTCAGCCCCAATCTGCTCCTTTTCTCCCTAAAGATAAAATTATGACAGTTTTTGGCTTGCACCCTGTACCCAAGTTACAGGTTTTATACTTTTATTGTTCACTACTGATATCCAGAAAATCATTCTGAGGGAACGGAATACAATAGTTATAGTGCAAACAGTGATTAGAGAAGCCTCATTATTCCCAGCCAGTGAATATAAATGCGTTATTGCACCTAGATAAATGGATTGGCTTGGTCCCTAAAGGCTAGTGTGTGTGATTTTGACAAATAAAGGGACTAAAATAAAAATCTGATAAGTAGAAGATAAAGGCAGATCCTGGGATTCAACATTTCTTCTCAAATGGAGCTACTAACAAAAGCCCAGAGGCTCAATTGGAAATTTTGCAACTATTTTTTCCATGTATTTATTGGTCTCATTATGGGAATCATCTATTTTTTCAGAAATGTATTGAACATATGCATTTACTACTGGAAGTTTTCATACCTCTTTTTCTCTGAACACTTTTGTTTTTGTTTCTCTAATAGCCTGTTTGTACAAGGAAACAGGGAAAAGCAAGTTATCACAATTTATTTATACTGTAGTGCCTGGGAGCCCAAGGCATTGACGAGGACACCACTGTGTCACATGTTGTAGAAACACATTTTTAGGGTTTGGATACAGCGAGCTGGTCACCACAGACCTTAAGCTCTCCCTTTACCAGTCTAGCCCATTTCTCCTGCCAGGCCCAAGGCAAGGTTTTCACCCTCTCATTCACCTGAGGACAACACCCTCTTTCCATTTAGGACTTCCTTTCTTCCCCAAAACCAAGAAAAGCCATGGTTTTGCACAAGTTCTATAACCAAAGAGACAGATGGCATCCTCTGAGTACGGTTTATCATTACCAGCACAAAAGACGAGTGCATATGGGGAGTAATGCAGAACATCCTGAATGGTGAAAATGTTATTTGTGTGACACTTGCAGCTCCCACAGATTTATAACCTAATCCTGCTGCTAAATGAATTGAAAGACAGAACTCCCATTGACTTCCATGGAGCAGGACCCTCAGTGCTGTGGTTGGACTTAAACCTTTGTCTCCCAATTCACAGTAATTGGCAATCTAGATTCAAGTACCAAATTCTGCATTCAATTACATACATGTAAATCCACAGTCACTCCATGAACTGAACAGAGCTATCCCCAAATGACATTGCTGTCACTGAGGGTACGTCTACACTGCAAGCTTATTTCGGAAAAACCTATTCTGGAATTTATCGTCCAGAATAGCGTTTTTCAAAATAGAGCATTCACAGTAAGGGAAGCCTCAAATTAGTCCTAGGCAGGCTTCCCTAATGTGGATGTGCTATCTCGATTTAGAGCCCCAGGAGGCACTGGGGAGGAATAACTTTAGAATGACCCTGGTGAGGAGCTATTTCAACATAGCAGAGGTGGAGCGTCCACACACACACCCATTTCCGAAAAAGCTTTTTTGGAAGAGGCCTTATTCCTTATGGAATGAGGTTTACCAACATTGGTAAAAGCCCTCTGTTATTTTGATTTTCTTTCGAAATAATGCAACTGCTGTGTGGACGCTAGTATTGTTTTTCTGGAATAATGGCTGTTATTCCGGAATAACGGTGTAGTGTAGACACACCCTGAGTATTGAATTGGTCTCATTCTCTGTTATTAAATAAATGGCTTTTTATGATATGCCTTAGGATTTTTAAACATTCTCTTCTTAAGCTTCATTTCTTGAATTTGTTATTTATATTAATTTTCTGCATTTTTGCCTTTTTAAAATTTAAGCCATGTTGTAATTGCTCTTTATTTTTTAGTATCTCAGGCCTCAAATTATTTTTTTCTGTACCTATTATAAGCTGCCATTGAATAAGCCTGCCTTCTGCTAGCCCTGTCTAATCAAATATCTCATCTACATGCATTGTTATAAGGAGAACCTATGCAAAAAAAAAACCCCCAAAATAACAAACAAACAAGGAACCCCACACAACAAAAACCCAGTTTTTCTTAATTACTTACTTGCTTTCAGAAAAGTCTAAGAGTTTTTCCTAGAGACTTCATTCCAGAAATAGACAAGAACGTATGGGGAACTTCACTGCTATCCTATTTAGGAGTGATTAATTTAGGAGGGTAACTTTAATTTCAAAGGAACAGAAGTTTATGAGGTTCCAGGAAAGGTCACACTAAACAAAACAACAGTAGGAGTTCAACATTTTTTCTTTTCAAGGCTGCACTGATGGGGGATCCAGACAGATGAAGACAATACAAGACGAATATTTTCCTTCACATTTTTTGTGGCTAGCTTAGGCAGGCTGGAACATTAACTTTTGCTCTTTTTTGTACTTCTAATAACAGTGTCCAAACTACTTAATTATTAAAAGAAATCCACAAGACAGCACAATAGGAAGTGTCTTAAATATGCAAAAGAAGATCAAAGACACTACAGTACTGGCAGTATGTACTAAACTTTTTTGAACAAGCTATAAATAAGTTAGTGTTGGTGAGCTAAATTTCATGCCTCCTTTGTTGATAATGAAAGGAAGACAACATGTGTTGCACTTCCCATATAAAAGACATTGTCATGTCAACTGAAAAACATTATATAGGTGGGAAAAAAGCAAGATAGGAAAATTACAATATTGAGCTAGCTTTCTGGGCAATGAGGAATACGTTTTTTAATAATCTTAATCACTGGTTTCAAATCACAGCTTGAAATTTCTACAAACAGAAACTTTCAGAGGGGTAGCCATCTTAGTCTGTAACTTTAAAAACAACTTTTTAAAAAAACTAAGTATTCCTTTGGCACCTTAGACTATGTCTACACTCCATGCTTATTTCAAAATAACTCGTGTTATTTCAAAATTAACAGAGTGCACATCTACATAGCAAGCCCATTATTTCAAAATAACGGGCTTCTTACTCAGACTTCTGTAACTCTCATTTCACAAGAAGTAAGGGAAGTTGAAGGAAGAGTGTTCTTCCTTCAGCATACTGCTGTGTAGACAGTGCCAAAAGCTGAGTTAAGCTACTTCGACCTCAGCTATGCAGTTGACATAGCTGAAGTGGTGTATTTTAACTCTATGTTAGCCTGCAGTGTAGACGTACCTTTAGAGAATAACAAAAATATATGTATAGTATCATGAGCTTTTGTGGGAAAAACCCACTTCTTCAGATGAGATGATCTTGAGTAATCTAAAGTATAATCATGTGAATCTGGGCTAAAGTTGTGTTGATATTGTATTTTAAATAAAACTGTTTTTTAAAATAATCAGAACAATGACAAACAATAACAAAACTCCAGCAAGAGACCCAGGGTTCAGTCTTGCAGATTTTTCATTCAACATCCAACCGACGTCAATGGGAGTTCTGAGTCTCTCCACAGGATCTAGACCAACATAGCAAATAAATGACCAAACCCCACTTATGTCAATGGGGCTAACTTGCTTGAGTCACACAAGGAGTTACTCAGATAAATGGCCTATATACCAATGATGTGACTATTTATGCATTTACAGATGACCCCTTCTTGTCTCCTCATCTCAGTGTGTGTGCGAGGAGGCGGAGGGGTGCTTCATCAGACCAGCAGAGGAAATATAGACCCTGACATCCACAAAGGATAGGGTAAGGAGGGGACAGGATTGGATGTTCTTTTCCCTGCTGCCCAGAATGGATGTAGAGAACCTCCCTGGGCAAGGAACCAAGAAGGGGAGAAGTTTTCCACTGCTTCCTGGGTTTTTTTGTTAGGCCATGGGGCGATGATAAGGAGAGAGAATTAATTTTCACTCTGAAATCTCCATCCTTTCTCTATGGCTGTGTCTACATTGGCAAGATTTTGCGCAAACGCAACCGCTTTTGCGCAAAATCTTGCCGCCTGTCTACACTGGCCGCGAGTATTTGCGCAAGAACACTGACGTTGTAATGTACAAAATCAGTGCTTCTTGCGCAAATACTCTGACGCTCCCGCTCAGGGATAAGTCCTCTTGTGCAAGTGTTCTTGCGCAAGAGGCCAGTGTAGACAGGTAACATCAATTTCTTGCGCAAGAAAGCCCGATGGCTAAAATGACCATCGGAGCTTTCTTGTGCAAGAGAGCGTCTACACTGGCACGGATACTTTTGTGCAAAAGTAAATCTTTTGTGCAAAGGCACATGCCCGCATAAACGCTCTCTTGCGCAAATACTTTTAACGGAAAAACTCTTCCATTAAAAGTATTTGCGCAAAATCATACCAGCGTAGACGCAGCCTATGAGTCTATATGAAGCCTTCAGGGTATGCAGCTACCAGTCTCCTGCAGTAGCTGCCCAGCCTTCATGGGCTAAAATGGAGATATATATTTTGAACTGCATCTCCAAGATGTTCTGTGTTTAGTCAATCACAACATTTGGGATTATGATTTTTTCTCTGCCAGTGTTACCTCAAGGAATCTTGTTATTTTTTATTTGGTTGTTTTCCTCCTCTGCCCTGCAGCATTTTGGAAGCCAGGTTTAGGTGCACTAACAAGATATTTCTTTCAGAATGCTCCTGACACTGTGTCTGGAAGTGGAAAAAAGGGACGCTGGTGAGGGAGAGTAGAGGTGTGGGAGAGTGGAAGCTACTTAAAAAAAATCCTTGGCAGCCAGCCAGGCAGCTATGTCCCCTGCTCTCCCCTTCCCTGTCTCCAGTGGTAGCCACGTGTTTTGTTGGTCTGCTTTAAAAAAAAGAAAAAGCCTCTGCAACCAGCAGCTCTGTGTCCCTCTGCCCCTCCCCTTTTCCCCCAGGTAATTCCAGTTGCTTGGCTCCTGTTCAGAGTACAAGGCAGGAAGCACCCTAGAAGAGAGCAATCCAGATAAAAAAATGACTGTGCTGATTTGGTGCTACAATGCTGAAGCTTGCTGTCTACCCATGTTATTCACACACTGCTTAAGTGCAGAAATAAAAATAAATGAATAGAATATGCAGAAGGATTTCATTCCTTAATCTTTCCACAGAGATAAATTACACCAGCTTTGAAGAATGAAAGATTTGTGATATGTTAACAGAAATATTTTAAAAAACCACCTGGTTCCTAGATAATAGGGATCAATATGTAAACAAAAAGTACTCAGAAATGAGTCCATTAAATAACATCATCTTTAATTTCAAGCATAAAAAGTGTAACAACTATTTCATTTCATGTATTGATACTAATAATAAAATATTTTGTTTGCTAGATCAATAAGATGGATAATTTTGTTTTATGCCTCAAAGGAATAGATACATTTATATGTAAGATACCAAATGGCTACAGAACATAACATTTAAATAAATAAATAAATAAATAAATGTAAGATATTTGTTAGTAACCGGTGGGTGCCACAGTGGCACACATCTGCACAAGCGCATATGACCTCAATATTGGTGCACATAACAAAACTCACTCCGCTCGGATGGAAAATATTAGCAGGAACACTGCTTTCAGTGTAGACACTCTGTTATTTCGGAATAACTTGTTATTCTGAAATAACGTTGTTGTGTAGACATACCCAAAGAGTCTAGCTCCCAGAGGAAAACATGAGTAAAATAGTAAACAGAACCACCAGGAAATGGCTGGTGGGCCATATTTATTTCGAGAAGAAGGGGAAGCCTTAAATCTTCTTCTACTGAGAAGATCATGTATACCCATTCCCCCTGAGGATGAGGGAAAGGGAAGAAGAAAGGATTCAGAGGTATGCTGAATCCTACGGGTTAAGCCAAACTTTGCATGAGCCTAACAGTACACTGGACCTAAATAGATGCCTATTTGGTTTTGGTTGTGTGAAGCAAGCAGGCCAGATGCCAGCTCTTTTCCAGAGTCCAGGAATTAACTCCACATAGCTGGGGAAGAGACCATTTCACCTGTATGTTAGTTTTGCTGAAAATAGGTATTAGTCTTACATGAATATATTTAGTATTTAGACTCTCTTAATCTCACTTGTAATGTTGGCATTCGAAGCTATTAGAAAATGTGTACGTTTTGCTTTGTATCTTTGAAAATATTTTCTCTGAACTTGTGAATCCAGTTATGGGCATTCCACCCACCCTAAGCCCACCCAGAAAGACTATCAAAAATTAGATGGGCTATCAAGAAACACGACAACTCATGGGATTGGTCAACGGCCCTGTTGCACCTTAGAAATGCTACATGCAAGGCAGTTCATCCTTTGGAGCTGAATGAAGGAAACACAACAAAGTCACAAGAAAATTTTCCATCTCCTGCCTTGCTGTTTGAACTCTGGCTGGGTTAGAGAGTCTAAACTGAGGCAGAGATTCCCACAGGCTATCCCTTAGTTTGCCATGAAAGACAGTTTGAATTGACAGATCACTACAACTTTGTCACTCTTAGAATTCAGAGAATAGCTCAATTTTATGTATATGTTTGCTTGCTTGCTTTCACCGGTAAAGAACTCACATTTCTTTTTCTTAGTTAATAAACCTGTAGACAGTTTATAACACTAGCTATAGGCATTGTCTGTGGTAATAGATTTAGGGTACCAATTGATCTGGGGTAAGTGCCACAAGTCTCTTGGGACTAGATGCAACCTGAATAGGATATGATTTTTGGTCAGTGACCGTTTGTCCCAAAGTCCAGTTTGCTTTGGTGGCCAGATAGACTGCAGGATCTGAGGCAATCATTAGCAACCTAGGCTAGTGAGAGGGCCACATGAGTGGCCTTCCTTCATCTCAGTGGGCTGCAAGATTGTTGTAACCAAGATGGTCTCCTGATATAGGGCAGTTTGCTAACTTTGCTTGCATACCTCGAATTTCCAAGGTGTGCTGATTGGACCAAAGCAGAATTTTGATTGGATGCAGAGGGAGCACACGGTTCTCATAGTCACTTCACATGCTCTTGCTTTATGTGTGCATCTCCAGTAGGAAAAAAAACCCACCTATATGGATGGAAACCAGCAGAATCAAACAACCTGCACATGGGCAATGGTAAACATGTCTGATGGGCCATGCATACAACTCCAACAGACTACATGTGGTTCACAGACCACAGGTTGCTCATCATTGGTCTAAGGGGCTGTGCAATGACATGTTAAGACGGGTATTCAGATCCAGGAGCTCTAACTGTTGAACACACAACCCATTTAGGACATCTGCCCTGTTTTTGACAGTCTATACCCCGAGGTAAGCATTTCTGGTTATAAGCCATTTCTAACAGCATGAGAGGTTGTTATGGAGCAGTGGTGAGCAACCCGTGGGTCGCGATCCCCTCAAGGGGGGGTCATGGATGTCTTCTGGGGGGGGGGGGTGCACCATAGCAGTGGGCATAAGCCCCAGCCACCTGGATCTAAGCGCCGCACCGTGCTGCAGGGCTGCCAAGACTGGGACCAGCCCCCGGCCAGCCGGATCTAAGCACTGCGCTGCTCAACTTACCTTGGGGTTGCAACATGAGTACAATAAAATATGGGGGTCATGGTTGAAAAAAGGTTGCACACCACTGTTATGGAGGAGAGGGGAAGCACAGTAGAGAGAGTTGTCTCCTTCTCCCTCTACCAGTTAAGAGTTAAGAATTAATAAAGTTGTATCCTCCTTTAATCTATCTCAGCCTCTGCATTTCATTCCTTTGGTGCCAGTGTACTTTAACTATCAGCCCAGTAGTCTCTGCTGTGATCCCAAGAGATCCTGTGTCTCTTGCCAAGTGTCCTGGAAAGAAAAAGATCCCAAAAATCAACTAAGGTAGCCTGGCATTAGCTTTCTTCTTCTTCTACCCCTGTCCTAGATGTCTGGCAATCCCTCTCCTGAGTTCCCTGATTTGTTATATGTTGAAAAACATCTGAGATTAACTACTAATTCTGTTTTAGCTGCAAACAAACTATTTGAGCTGGCCAGACTGCACACAACTTTTGCTCTCATTCTGGATGATTATTTTTATAATTATTTCCAAATATTCTACCAGAATGGATGTGGGACCGTCGGTCTTTTTTAAGATCATTACAAGTGGCTTTAGATGTCTTAATACTCACCGCTGTGTGTTTATGATCCCACCCAGAGGGGAAAAAATGTTCCAGTCATCTGAAAATTCTAACCATTAAATAAGGTTAAGTATATGAGTGCCATCGTGCATGTTCAGTGAAATCAACCTGAAACATGATTAAGATGATCTATAATTTACACAAAAGTTAAGTCACATAGTATTTAAGTTTCAACAACTCATCCAACAAAGACACTTTCTGGGTCTGCCTGAAAAATTTGGAGGCGTGAGTCCAAGAATATAACAAAATTCAGAAAAAAAAAATCACAAGACAGTATCATACACTGAGAAGATTCTTGCCTTAGGACATGTTATGTAGCCAAGTTTGAAATAGTAAAGCAATCAGCAATCATGTCATCCCAATGATTCCTTGTAAACTGATGATCTGTGTTATTCTATATTGGCTATGTGGAATCTTCAAGTCAAGCTTTAGACTAGATATAAAATCAGGAGAGTCATCCATTATACTGGTTTTAATGCCCACTGGGAAGAGCCCAATTCAAAGACCCTATATCAATGGAGAATATATTTTAAGATTATGCTTTAGTATCCATGCAATTATGATACATTTCAGATACGACCAAGGTTTAAGCACATAGAATCTTAGGTTTAGAAGGGATTGCCAGGGTCATCTAATCTAACCCTCCGCCAAGATGTAGGATTTGTTGTGCCTAAACCATCCAGGGAATGTCCTTTTGAAAACTTCCAGGGAAGGATCTTCCACAGCCTCCTGAGACAGTCTGTTCCTTTGTTCTATTGTTCTTGCAGTTAGGAAGTTTTTCCTAAAACTTAATCTAAATCTGGTATGCTGGAATTTGAACCCATTGCCTCTTGTCCTGCCCTCCATGGCAAGAAGGAACAACTTTTCTCCATCTTTTTTTATGGCAGCCTTTCATGTATTTGAAGACTACTATCGTGTCCCCCTCTTAATATCCTCTTTTCCATACTAAACATGTACAGTTCCTTCAACCTTTCCTTGCATGGTTTGCATTCCAATCTTTGATCATCTTTGTTGCTTATCTCTAGATCCTTTCCAGTTTCCCTACATTCTTCCTATGCAGTGGTGACCAACATTGGACACAGTACTCCAGTCTACCCAGTGCCAAACGCTAACATCACCTCTGGGGACTTGCACACTATACCTAAGTTAATGCCACCTAACATTGCATTTACTTATTTGCAACAGCTTCACATAGCTGATTCATGTTGAGGTTGTGATCCATCACAGCTCCTAGATTCTTCTCAGCAGTGCTGCCAGACCAGCTAACCCCCATTCTGTATTTGTGCATTTGTTTTTTCTTTCCCAAGTGTAGCAACTTGTCTCCATTGAATTTCATTTTGTTGTCTATATTCCAGTAATCTAACTTATCAAAATTTCTCTGAATTTTAGCTCTACCCACCAAATAATTGGCAACCCCCTAGTTTTGTGTCATCTGCTACTTGCCCAGGCACTCATTAATGGATCTCAGAGTCACCATATTGTTTAAGGCCAGTTTCACAAGCCAACTCCACAGGGAGGCCTCAGAGCTCAATTTTATTTACAAGTTTGATTCCTTCAACAGAGGTATGAACAAAGACATTGGATGGATGGATGGATGGCTACATTCCACATCCGAATGACATAAAAAAACCCCAATGAGTACTTAAGAACACTTAGTACCTCCTCTATCAGCTTCATGTAGCATGGACACTCTCATTGACTATTCTTTTCCCTTTTTTTCCCCCATCCACCCCCCCTGCCATCCACTACTTATTTAGAAATAGGACCTTTGATAAATCCATTCATCTGAAGAAGTGGGTTGTGCCCACGAAAGCTCACGATACCATCTACATGTTTTGTTAGTCTCTAAGGTGCTGCTAGACTATTTGTTGTTGTTTAAGTTTTCCAATTACAGACTAACTCGGCTACCTCTCTGAAGCTTTCCTACATACAGGTCATTAATAAAGATGTTAAACCACACTGAACTCTCAACAGATGCCTGTGGAGCCTTCATTTGAAACCCCCCCCCCCCCATCTGACATAATTCTATTAATAGTTACGCTTTGTTTGGGAGCTTCGGAGGGGTAGCTGAGTTAATCTTAACAGGAAAAACTCAAAAACAACAAATAGTCTAGTAGCACCTTAAAGACTAACAAAACATGTAGATGGTATCATGAGCTTTCATGAGCACAATCCACTTCTTCAGATGACAGGAGTATTAGAAGTTCAGATCCAAGAAACTTTGTTTGGGGTTGTTTAACCAATTACGTATCCACTTACTGGCAGCTCCACCATGCATGCTTTTCTCTAGTTTATTTATCAGAATGTTATGTGGGACTGTGTCAAAACTCTATACCTACAAGTTGTTTTATTCTGAAAAAAAACCTCAGAAAACGTCAGTTTGGGGTCCAATATTGCGTATCACTGATTCCACATCAAATTTGCAGAAATTTCTTTTACTCTTTTCCTTTATTGACAGCCCTTCAAACTCAGCCTGGGTGCATAAAGATAGGCTGTCATTTTTCTTTTCATGAATCATCACAAAAATTCTGTAGGTCACTTTATGGCAGCAGCTATTTCAACTTAATTCTGCATAGGATACTCTGATTTACACTTGTGAAATGAGTACATATTAAATAAAAAATTAGCTATTAGATGTAATTTAACATATTAGATGTAATTTAACATATTAGATGTAATTTAACCTTATCACACAAGAACTTCAGAAGTGAAGCTGATAGATAATATAGACCAGTGGTCTCCACACTTTTTAAGCATGAGATCACTTTTTAAAATTTAAGTGCAATCCAAGATCTACCTCAGACCCAAATAGCCTTGTCCCACCTCCTTCATGCCCCTTCTCTGAGGCTCTACCCCGGTCACTATGTCTTCCCTCCCACCCCCATTCTTCCTTCCTTTCACCAGGCAGGGGCAGAGGACTGGGACACAGGATCTGGTCTTGGGCTAAGTGATTTGGAGTGTGAGATGGGCTCTAAGCTGAGCCTGGGGCAAGGAATTGGGGTGCAAGAGGGGGTTCAGGGTAAGGCTCTGCAAGGGAGTTTGGACCCAAGTGGCTTGGGTTACAGGAGGGGGTTCATGACTGGGACAGGGGTTTGGGACTCTGGCTCCAGTTGGACACTTCTTACCTCAGGTGGCTCCTGGGTGGTGGTGCAGTGGGGCTAAGGCAGCCTCACCCCTGCCTGGCCTACTGCACCACTCTCAAAAGCAGCCAGCAAACTCTCTCCATCCCAAGCCCAGTGTCCTAACCATCCATTCTGTGGAGATAGAACACAGGATGGCAGGAGGGCGCTCCCTGACATCAGCGCCCACTCCTCTCCCTTCCCTGCCCTGCACAGAAGCAGGAGGCTCGTGGCAAAGGGCAGGAGATGCACAGCAGTGGGGAAAGGGCCAGCTGAAGTACTGTGCTTGATAGCCTCTTGGCCAAACCAGTCAGGGTCACCTGTCAGAGACTCCAAGATCTACCAGTAGATTCCGATTTGCTGGTTGGTGACCACTGATATAGACTATCAATCAAGTCTTAGTTTAAATCAGTCTTCTAAAGGTGGGGAAAAGTATCAGAGGGGTAGCCGTGTTAGTCTGAATCTGCAAAAGCGATGAGGAGTCCTGTGGCACCTTGTAGATTAACAGATTTATTGGAGCATAAGCTTTTGTGAGCAAAGACCCACTTCGTCAGTGGGGAAGAATGCAATCCACCAATAACATATTACACTAGGAATTAAGAAGTGTCAATCTTGACTTTCAGTCTGTATAAAAATGTTTTGCATCTGTGGGTTAAGAAGTGGGACATATAATATTATTTAAAGGTAAGTTTTTACAGCTGGATTCTTACTGGATACTCTTGTCAATACAGTTGTAAATTACATATATCAAGATGACATCATACCACAATTATTCAGAGAAAAAAAATTCAGTACTTTAAAAAGTTATATTAAAATAAAATACTGAACATGAGCAGTAAACAGTTTGGCCACTTTGGGGAAGAGGGCAGGATTTTGCAAGAACCTGACTTCATAACACAACAAAAACCCTAATCCTCCAAAGATTTTTACATGTACTTAACTTAAAACATGCAAGTCACCCTATTGACATCAAAGAGCTCCATGTGCATTTAGGGGCCAGTATATGCAGGAATTTAAAAATGTTTTAAAAGTATTGAGCATTCTCAACTGCTATTGAGTGTCCCCAGTTCCACTGGCATTTGGGGTGCCCAGCACCCCCCTGATAACTTAAGTGTGTAACTTTATGTCCCAAATGTCACAGGTACTTCTGAATATTTTGGCCCTAATCTCTTAATTTCTTGTGCTCACAAACAGCCAGTTTTTTCTTTGTTTTTGAATAATCAAAAATTGTTAAGGGCAAAATTAACAAACTTCTGTTTGGCTGACATGCTGTACATTGAGTTTTAATTGGAAGATTTTTTTCCTGCTTTTTGTTTGTTTGTTTTTTAATAGCAAATGAACTAAATGTACAACAGGGAAAACATGTCTTGTATAACAAATTGGTGAATAATATAAAGTAACAGATTCAGTCCATGTATTTGTCTAATCTGCCATATATAAATATTCAGATTGCATTCTGCTTATTCTGCTTGCTTGCTCGCTCTCTACCCTTAACATTGCAGAGCTGTAAGATAATTCAGTAGAGATATTCAGAACACTATGAGGAAATTAAAGGGAAAAAAGTATCAAGATTACCTTCAGAAAAGAAGATTCCGTCACTTCTGTCCTTTCCTATACATTGTATTTCAGGTATGTGCACAAATGGACAAAGGCACTGCTCGGAGGAAAACTATGAGACACAAATGCTTTGTCACAAACCTGCTTTCCCTAAAACCTATTTACTTTGCACTCCAAGCTATTGGTGGTCCCTAAATGCTGGCATGTAAGGACAGGGTTTAGCATCCTGAGTGTATAGTCTTACTATTATTATAGCTTTTATTTGTATTATGACAGCACCTTGAGACTGCATGGGATGTAACTTGCTGTATTGCACTAAGACATTCATTATTATATGTATTGCTGTCCCCATTGACTAAGGCATTATACGAAGACACAATGCCTGCCCTCAAAGAGATTACAGTACAAGCAGACAAATGATGGGAGAAAGAATTATTATGCAAATAAGGAACTGAAGCACAGAAAAATTGATCACACAGGAAGTCTGTGACAGGAGTTATGAATCTTATCCAGATTGCCTATGTTTCAGTCCACTGCCTTAAACACAAGACAATCTTTCTCTTACAACTCTGTAGTACGTACCGCCTGTCATGTCCCCGAAACTTCTGCACACCTTTTCCAAGTCTAACTATTCATGTTTCAGTTTAGAGACATCTGTGTGGATGGCTATGTAAAAACCCCTGGATCATCAGAATATAGGTGCAAATGGCTATTTTGATGCCAAAAACATGGCCTGAGATTTATTCCTAAATTTTAACCCCTCTGTATAACTTAATGTAATAATGACTTTAAGAACATAAGCCAAATAAAGCATCTTCCTGTTTATACTGCTCATGCTATTTTGCCAACATATATTTGCATAAAGTTTCAGTATCTACAGATCTACTAACTTATGAAATTGTAATTTTGCATTACAATATGGTGAATGCAGATTAGTCTGAGCATATGCTCCATACAAATGTAGGATAGGTGGTACACAAAGTTGTCTTTGTGGGAAATGCCAGTACAGCACACTATTTATAGCTTCCAGTTTTTATGTCTGTTGCTGTCTGTCCCTAAGCGGGAACACAAAATAAAGAATCCAGCACACAGATCTTATTCAGCATATTGTCAAGTCAGTAACAATGATAGGAACATGTTATAGTGGAAGAGATGCTGTCACTTTTCATTGTCAAGGAAAGAGAAAAGAGAAGCAGGTAGCAAGTGGGTAACAGTTTTATTTCACACATATTTCAGAGCTGTTTTGCATTTTTAATTGACACCTTAGAGCTGGAGAATTCCTAACATTAATTGTTATTTCAAAACATTACATGTATTAAAAATTGAGGGTTTGATTATTGGATACAGTTCAGTTACTCTGCACTATGGGTAGTGTGATCTGACTTTGAGAACTATCAATTTACCATTTTGCAGGCATCCTGGAAAAAGCTTTTGGTACAATTCAACCCCTGTGATTTTGTACTTAGTTACATTTGGTCATAGTTCAAGTAGAAACAACTCTTGTGAGCTGTCCAGTATAAAAGTTGTATTAATTTCAGTGTTGCATACTGCTGACTAAGGGACAATATATTTTTGCTCATAGATAGCTTTATATCAGGCTAGGGGACATTTCATCAAGGGCAGCTAAGACTTTTAGCTGGAAAACACAAGTTTTAGGAAGATTACCTCATTCCATATAGTAACAGCATAGAGCAGCTGTAGGTCTACAGCTTTTGAACAAGCACAGGCAATAGAGTATGTTTATATGATATGGATGTAAATTTGCCTCCTAATTTCACACCTGTTTTCAACCAGAGAAATTGATAGTTTCCATTTTAACAAAGTATGTAAAAATCCTAACCAAAGAGGCTGACAATTTGAACACAATATTTGTGATCAAGAAATTATTGATCAAGATAAAAAATTTCTATTATTGATCACAGGCCATTTTTTCATTAAAATAATAAAACTATATATTATGCCACATATAAAGTCAGGAGCTCACTGAATGTAGGGAAGTATGCTGGCTGTAGGTATTGCCCTTCCTTTTGAAGGGATAGCTATATCCCTTCAAAAGGACAGACTACTATGAGCTAGTTTGTTAAACGTGTTTTGTGGCAGAGTATTGGAAGATTCTATGCTTCTGGGATGTACAATATGTGTCTGCTATCAATCCTAGATCTTGTTCAGATCAACTGTAAATGTAAATTTTGGGAGATATGAATTTTACTTGCAAAAAGGGAACTTCTTTTTTTTAGGGGTGCAGTTTTATCCTGACAAAATTGTTTTCTCATGATTTGAATACATGTATTTTGTACATACACATGGGTTGATTCTCCTCTTGCTTACAGCAGTGGAAATCAGGATTAACTCCACTAAAGTGTATAATGAACCTCATCCTCCTCTAGTTTACACTAGATTTACACTAATATAATTGCAGGTACTTTACTCTTTATCTAGATAGCGCGCATTCCTAAGTAGAACATGCTCTCAAACCACATTCCATCATTCTAGATCTTGGTCAACTACAGAAACCCACAGCAAACACAATAGTCATGACTTCGTTTTTCTGTGACAGGTGAGCGGCTTTGCTCCTCTTACATGGTTGCCATATTCTATCATCTAAAAAAGATACTTGGATTACAACTTTAGAACAATCTCTCACCCAGAAAAAATATAACTAAAATACTCAGAAACTGGCACAAGTTTCCTTTACAGATTTTTAGCATGCAAAGTTGTAGTAGTGCTGGCCCTAGGATATTAAAGAGACAAGGTGGGTGATGTTATTAGTGAACCAGCTTCTGTTAGTGAGAGAGACAAGCTTTTGAGCTACACAGAGCTCTTCTTCAGGTCTGGGCAAGGTACAGAATGTCACAGCTAAATACAAGATTGAACACATAGTTTAACATAAGTACTGAGTACGTATTCTAAGGGATCATTAAGCAGACATCTAGTCACTGGGGTGGTCTACAGCTCAAGCTAAGAGTGTAATTCCCAGCAGAAGGATATAAACGCATTTTTTACCTGTGATTGAGCTAGTGTGCTAAAAATAGCGTCTGTAGCTGTGAGCAGCAGGTGAAGTTAACTATCTCATTTCATACATAGTGTCCCTGATGGAACTGTACTCAGGGCAGATAGAAATTACACCCCCATCTCAAAGTGCAGATATACCCACACTGCAGGCTAGAATTTGCCTCCATCTTAACAGTATGTGTGGCTATTAAAACATATGCAGGACAGGTAACACAAAGGATAATCACAGGGATAATCATGGCTTCTATCACACAAAGGAGGTTCTACATGGAGATCTAGTCTCTGCATATTAATTACTGATCCCCAAGCTGCCAGTGCTTCATACTTCTACCTAGCCCATTCCTCTGACCCAACGGTTCTCATCCTGTGGACTGGTTAGTATTCAGCTATGGCCCATGTGACATCCTCAGAGCCATTCAGATAGAATTGGATCCAGAACATAATGGTAAATAGGTTGAGAACCACAACTCTGTCCTGATAAAGATGTTTGCCATCTAGAGTGGAAACTCATAGTAATTAATGAACACTGAGCAGCAATTACTACAAGAATCCTGGGAAATGATTCTAGGGCAATTATTTCTCCTTTGAGCCATGTTATCCCTCCACTAAGAGTCTCAAGCATGTGGAGGGCAGAAATTGGAGGACAGAGAGATGACATCACTTAAGGTATGTGTAGACTACATGCCTCTGTTGCCAGAGGCATGTAAATTAGACTACCCGACATAGTCAATGAAGCCTGGATTTAAATATCCCTGGCTTCATTAAAATAAAAATGGCTGCAACACTGTGCTGGCTCAGCTGATCGTCGGCACAGCGCGGCAGTCAAGACGCGGATTGGTTGACAGGGAACGCCTTTGTCGACCGCTCCCTTATGCCTCGTGAAATGAGGTTTAAAGGAGCGGTCGACAAAGGCTTCCCTGGTCGACCGATCAGCGTCTTGACTGCTGCGCTGTGCCGACGATCAGCTGAGCCAGCACAGTGTTGCAGCCATTTTTATTTTAATGAAGCCAGGGATATTTAAATCCCGGTTTCATGGACTATGTCAGGTAGTCTAATTTACATACCTCTGGAGACAGAGGCATGTAGTCTAGACATACCCTTGGGCTCAATTCCTCTCTTGCCAATATACTGTCAACCATTTAAACAGGTTTTATTATACATCCTTTGGGAAGGATAATGGAAGGATAAGTCACTTCCTTATCCTTCCCTGGGATAAGGGAAGGATAAGTCATCATTAAGGAATAATGACCAGTTCTAAGGTCCTGAATTGCTCATTACCTCGCTACTAAGGTAGGTAAAGTACCACATATAACTATTTATACATCTTTTACAGATTGTTAAAATCTCGTTTCTTTTAATAAATGTGGTTCCAGCATATACTATATTGTGATGCACAGTCAGCATAAATGCCTACACAAAGCATGGATATATTTTGAGAAGCAGCTTTTCTGAATTAAATGTGTGATTAAATTATCATTCCAGTCCTAAGGGGAGGCTCTCACCCTAAGCAGGGATTGATATTCTATGTCATTGAGGGCTGCTATACCCAGAGCAAAGAGAAGATGGAACTATAAAAGGCAGCTAGTGATTACACTGAGGGAAGTGGTGATATTTCTAGGGGACCCACTAAACAAAAGCCAGACCATGTAAAATACTGTTACTTTGTACAACTGAATAACTACTTGATATGATATTAATGCATTATATGTAATTGAAGTGAATTGCTTCAAATTTCCAGGCCTTGGCAACAATGTAACATTTACCATTTATATATATATATATATATATATATATATATATATATATATATATATATATATATATATATACATATACACACACACACACACATACACATTTTATGTATATAAATTCAGGTTTACCAGAATGAAGAGTCTATTGAAAGGCATAATTATACTCTCTACCTACTAGTATCTAAATATTTATATAACTCAGATGGGACACGACGGTCTTGCCATTAAAGTGCTGAATTGGTGCTCAGAAAACTCAGGTTCAACTCCACAACTGTCATCAGGCAACCTTAACTCTGGATTAATAAAGATGTTTGCCATTTAGCAATGTACAATGTTTAGACTCCCCTAAAGACAAGTAATGCAAAATCTGCTTTAGAACAAAGGTGGATCTGAAATGCAAACATCGAAGTTTGTGGTTTTATTGTTCCAATTAATCTCTTCAAAGATTTTCCTGCCTGATTATCTAAGTGTTGATATTTGTTCAAGGAGAAAAAACAACAAACAAAAAAATCCACCACACACCCACACATTCTGCTTCCACCTCATGAAACTTTACAGAAAAGTGTAAAATTCTATGGAAATCAGTTCAACCCAACTGCAAACATTTAATAAGAAATTCTCAGTGAAGCTTTTTCTACATTGCATGTGCGTATTTCTCCTAGAAGACAAGAAGTTGCAAAAGAAATTGAGTGGCTCTCTAGTGACTTAGTACCCTAATTTTTCTCTCATACACATGAAATTTTTACTTCTGTCTTTTGTGATTCACATGGGAATTTTTTTTCTAAATCAACACACAACAAAATGATAATAAAATTACCCCTGAAATACCTTCTACACTACAATTTTTTTTTTTCTAGACATAAAACTAACCACCCTACATCCAAGGAACATTATGCCAGGTGAATGTAATTGTACCAAAGTCATGACACTTATAAAGTATTTCATGCACTTGTTTTGCCTGGGGTGAACAAAATTATTCTTGAGATTTTCCCACAAATGCTAGGCAAGCTTCAAACAAATAAGAATGTTGTATTTTATGCTTTAACTGCTATTTCACTTTAGCTTTGACTTCATCTCTATAGTTACAAGTGTTATTTTCAAGATACCTTTTCTTTAAAAAAGGTATTCCTCCCTATGTCACTAGATCTGAATGGGGAATAATGTTATAACACCTATAAGCCCTGGAGACATATTTTCTTATTATGAGGCCCAAATGTAACTAAGCGAACACCAATGTTTTCTGACAGCAATGACTTTCACATTTAACTACTACTGAGCAATAATTCAGAATGTCACATATGCTTTCTGACTTCCAAGAAAAGAGAAGGATGTAAAAGGTTAAACTACTAAAGATTTCACTCATACTGGACATAAAAAGATCATCCACCTCAGATGTTAACCCTTATTTTTTTACATTCCAGAATGCCCTCTAAACTCATTAGAGCAGAGAAACTGAAAAGTTGTTTTTTTTCCTAGAGTGATAAATTTTGCTATATGGCACCTTTATTTCTATAGCAAACAAAGCATTTTCTATGGCTATGTCTACATTGCAGAGCTTTTCCGGGATACCAGAGGTATCCCAGAAAAGCTCTGCCACACCCAAGGAAAGCATCTTCTTTTCCAAAAAAAAATTCGGAAAAGCAGACGCATTTTTTCGGCATCCCTGTAAACCACATTCTATGAGGAAGAAGGGATGTTCTGAAAGAGGTTTTTTCCCCAACATTTGGCCCCATGTAGACGGGCCAAATGTTGGAAAAGTCTCTTTTGGAAGAAAAGTGGAAAAAGATATGCGAATTGCGGTTCACAATTTGGTATCTTTTTTCATCTTTTCCTGTAGCATAGACCTAGCCTCTTATATTATGGATTCCTCAGGACAGAGAGAATGAACTCAAGAGCTTTCCTAATATGGTAACCAGAACTTGGATGACACAGAAACACGAGTGATTACAAAATGAACCTTAAAACAAGGAAATACTAATCTTCATCTAAATCAATTACTCAAATATTTGTAGGCATTTCAGTTTGCCAGTCACCTTTTTCTTTTTTGTTAACTTGGTTAACAAAACAGCCTTTACTAAATTCTGCAAAATCTGCTTTTTCTCATTGCCGGGAAGCCCCAAATCTCTGGACTACTGTTCTTTGAATGCATGAACCTACTCTAGTCCACTTTTTAGAAATGATTCTCAGCTGTCTCAAACAAATTAGATAAACTTTTCCTACAGTTCATTAATTTGGATCAAGCTAGCTTTGAGACACAACTGTGATCATTTATATAATTTTTATAGCACAGCCACCCAAGGGAAAGTAGATCTATATCTGTCTCAGGTAGTAGCCTTTTTGCTTTTTACATCCTTAAACACTTTGGATTTAACTAAGAATTTATCAGTGTTGCATAAAGGACCCAAGATTTTGTGTAGCTATAAAATGAATTTTTATCTTCTATGTACACTCTTTTTTGGAAGCACTAGATAGGTCTCCTTGGTCAAACTCAACACTTGTACTATACATTCAAGACCAATTTAATCACTCAGTTTTCTATTCTCACACTTGTCCAATTGCTCAGGTCATTGAGTAAGTTATCCCTTCTGCAATGAAAATTTATCATTGAAGGCTTTGTTTCTCTGGTGAAATGATCATACCTCAACTATCTAAACAAACAAACAAACAATACAGTTCCTCTTGAAAACAATCAACTTGAGTTAATTTTAGTGTAGGACAAACACATCTAATTTAAGACAGAGAAATGTTTGAAATTAAAAGCATACAATGAACTGCAAAGACAAACCAAGAACAAAATTCAGTGAAATGTGTCTTCCAAGTTAAAACATGTATTGTTGCTGAACAACTTAAGTCCTCTAATTTATAATGCAAAATTCATTGTATTGAATAGGCCTTTTTCTCATGCGCTGAAAAAATTTTCATAGAGAACCCCTTTCAAATCTTTTTATTTCAAAAGCATGTGTGAGTGCACCTACACTGAACCATAGCTCAAAATAAGATACACAATTTGAGCTATGCAAATTGCCTATCTTATTTCAATCTTATTTCGAAATAGCTTATTTACATAGCACCAAATTTTGAAATAAGCTGCTATTCCAAAACATCCCTTACTCCTCAGGGAATGAGGTTTATAGGGATGTTGGAATAGCGAGCCTGAAAAAATGGGCTTGCTGTTAAGATGCGGGATAGCTATTTCAGGATACTCCGGTATCCCAAAATAGCATTGCAGTATAGATGTAGCCTAATTTATTAGTGACAGTCATTTCTCTCTCATTGAAGAAACATATATTTTATGCTTCTGACTGTTAGGTACCTTAGTATGTCCCTAAATTGAGGTTACGTCAGAAATACAAAATAAATATCCCATTACAAAGACATTGCAGGATGTGTTTGTGTGTGTACACACACACACACACACACACACACACACACAGAGAGAGATAGTAAGAGACTCATCACACACCACCACCACAAGAGCCTGGGAAAAAACATTCAAGATTTTCTTCTAGAAGATTTTGACACTTGGAATATTTTACTGTGGACAATTTATATTACCTTACAGTCAATACATACTAATAACTACATGCCCAGATAAAATTCAGAGGTTATTTTTAATGAACATTTGTCTACGCCTTAACTGTATTAAAAGAATGAAAAGGGGTTTAGATTAAACTGTTTGTGTTATAATAATTTCTGATATGTTATCTAAGAGCTTTGAGGATTTGTACAAATGCCACTAGAATTAATGAACACATAATTGGACTCACATTTGTGTGAATTAAAATTTCCAGCTTCAAAAATCAAAGTCATATCATCTTGCATACATGTGACACAGTTTCACCGAGTCTGATAAAATGAGATTTTCTTACTGATATGTGCTTGTAATTCCCATTACAGCTAATGGACTTTGTCTATTGATAATAATCCAGACCCCAAGTTTCCCTACTCTTACAATTTAGTACCCTTTTATAAAACTCTTGACTGTAAAATAACTTATTTTTGCATACAGTAAGAAAATATTAATATAATTCCTTGGAAAGTAAGGGTAAAGATTGCTTGCCTATATATTGTTAAAGATTAAATTAATCCTGCAGCAACGAGTGATGGGTGATTTCTCTACTCCAGGAATGGTCACTGGAATGAAGGAAGACTGAGTCACAATTTCTCCCATGTTCCCACAAGGAAAATAAGTTACCAAAACCCAGACACAAAAGGCTGTAATTCAGTTCTCCTCTCTGCTTAGCATGATGTTCTGGTCAGCATGTGTGAAAGGGTGTCAACCATAGCACCAACTACTCTCCTACAACAACAAATACATAATAACTTACTGATGAGCAGACTGGTTTTAAGATGGCTTCTGTATGCCTGCTCTTAACTCAGCCAACTTAAGTGACATATCTGGCATCTTGAGCAGATTCTTTTTTATGATTTTGCTTTTAGCTGCAATCACTGAATATTAACAAGATTACTTTTCTTTGCTCACTGTAACCTTTAATGACGAGTTCTTATCTTACCAAGTTACTGCAAAGTCTTCTGGGTTTTTTTTAAAACTGTGGAAGAGACCTTGTTCTTTTATTGTAATATTATGTCTGACTGTACTTTCCTAGTCATTCTCTCACTATCATAGGCTCCTCAAATCATCCTTTGTTTTTATCCCTGGTAAAAGAGTATTAACACATCAGTTGTAGGTCAGTAAAGTCACTTTCCACATATCAGTGGCATCTCTCAGTAGCTGAGTCGCGCTATATTTGGTTGCTTTCTTGCATTCATGGCTTATCTGAGCAAATTCTTCACTGTCCATGTAGCTAGTCCATTTTCGGGAGGATATGTGACACAAGGTGTCTCATAAAAACAGTGGCACATTTTAGCAAAATGCAGGAATCCCTATGCTTGACCTATTGTTTATCAGTTATTGGTCTTACACTTCTACAATGCACAATAGAAATTTAATACGCCTGACAACTGCTGCTGCTTTGATATCTTCAAATATAACAATTTCTGGGAAAATGGTAAAACAGTATATTATAACGAGGCAATCACATCTTCCTAGGTTGAACATGTCAGTACTAACTTTGTCCCGTGGAAATGTGTGGTATCACTGGTTCTATCTGCTGGGAATCTTGGTATTGCTGACATGTTCTACACTTGCTCTCATTTTTTCAATGTCTTTGTTCATGGGTGTCCAAAATGTCACCCCCCTTGCACTCCCTTTTGATTTTGTCATTGCCTGGTGCCCTTTATGTAATCTTATATTTGTTGTCACATCACTGTGGGAATCATGATCAGTCTTGTCTTCAAGACCACTTCTGAGATCACCAGAAACTCATTTTTACGGTGTACATACAGGTGAGAAGTGTTGATTTTTCTATTTCACTTATCACTTGTGTCATTGCTTGTAGCATTTCATTGTTAGCTGTTTCTGTCTTCAATTTGTCCTAGATGCCTAAAGATTCAGCCTGTGGCGTTATCATCATGTTTACATGTAGTCTTACTGCTTGTTCCAGAGTATCAAGCTGTGTACTGACAGATGGAGCATATGCTCTTGAGAATGTGTCTGCCATTACTAAGTGATGTCCATGTTGGAACTTGAGGGTCACATTATATTCCTGTATGCTCAAAAGTAGTGTCTGTATACTTGGTGGTGCTCTTCCAAGCCCCTTTCTATGTATGGAAATCAGTGATTTGTGATCAGTTCCTGCTTTGAAGCTATGACCAGAGAGAAAGTAATGAAATTTTACACATCTATATGCCAGACCATGTGTCCTTTTCCATTTATATGTACGTCGTCTCTGCATCTGTTACAACCTAAATGCATACGAGACTGGCAAACAATCAGTTCCATGACACTGTTATAGTACTGCTCTGGATCCTTTATTCAAAGGCATCTGTGGAAAGCTTGTTGTTTTTCAATAGCTCCAAACATTTGCAGCTGTGGAACTGATTTCACAATATGCTTAAATCACTGAATGCTCTTTCATACTCTGGCATTCGTGCCCATTCAGTGACCTTTGGGAGATGTCATAGGTGAGTGGTATGGATTGTATAATTATGTATGACTTTGTTGACATAATTCAACATGCTCTTCAGAGTTCACACAAACTGTAGTCTCCCGCCTTTTTTCACTACAATTACAAAAAGTGAATCCAATCTATTGGCCCTTCTAGTCTATGAATGATACCATATTCTCCATCTTTTGCAGATCTTCTCCTATGCTTTTTCTTAAGGCTTGTGTAGCCTGTACCATAGGTTTTAGATCTTCTCTTAACTGTATATTGCATGGAAAAACTTCCTTGACACTATAGTAAAATTAAATGATGGACAAATTTCTACCATGTTATACCTGAAACCTACTGATCGCTACACTTACCTTCATGCCTCTAGCTTCCATCCCAGACACATTTCTCAATCTATTGTATACAGCCAAGCCCTAAGATACAACCATATTTGCTCCAATCTCACAGATAGAGACAAACACCTACAGGATCTATACTGAAATACCCACCTCGAGAAGTGAATTGTTCCTCCTTTCACAGATACTTTTGACTCTTCTACACATTGAATCTCTCTAGTCCACCTCACTCTCTGGTCCAGCAGCATCCAAGGTCTGGCATGATTTTCGATAGCCAGATGTCCACTTATCATAGGTGTAACCAAGCTTCTTGCAGTCCCATAAGGTTTGTTGACAGCCACCAGTCCTGGCTCTCAGTGTTCTGTGCTGTTACTTAGTTCCAATTTACCCCTAAATGTCTAAGAACCCAGTAAGCAGCGGAAGTGTTGGTAATGCTGCTAGACAATACTGACCTCCCATGGTTTGGCAAATTCTCTGATTCGGCCAGACTAGATAGATTCAGCCTACTCTTGTATGTGCCTCTTACATCTCTCTCAAGTATTTTTTTTCTTTTTTACATATGTCTCAGTCTCTCTTGAATTTCATATCAGTGCCATTAGAGCACTTTTTTTTTTTTTTTTTTTTTGGAGATTTCAGCCTCCTCCATTATTGTGCTTAAGAACAGCTCTTCTTCGTTTGAGAAATCTCCCTCTGGTCTTAACACATGTTCTTTCCAGCTTTCTTTGCACATTGTAGCATAAAGATTAGTACGGTTTCCACACATTTGCCTGAATGCTGGGCATTTCCTATACTCATGCTAGTTACTACACTGCTGGCATTGTTCCCTGTTTTCCACATTTCTGTCCCTGGCTAATTTAAATTACTGTGAATTTTTCCCTGGATGGTTTAGTTATAGTACCAAAGTCACGGGCTCTATGCCTTTCTCTGCACCTTTTATATGGATTTCTGTTTGTTCTGTGGAATGGCATATAAATATTGCCCTTTCCAGTGTCAGATCCATCTTCCATAGTAACAGTTCAAGATTTCTTATTGTTGCACCTCAGGACAAGCTGGTCTTTAATGAGATAATTTCGGTATTCCATATTCCCAGGGTCAATTTTTTTAAGTTTGAGTCTGTGACTGCATTCTGAACATCTCTCACATCCCCGCCCCCCCCCAGGGCATGATGATCCTCAAACATTTTCATTATTTCTGCAACATTTCCTTCTCTTTCTCTACCACTTTCTCTATAGAATGCATTGTAGACATCTAGAGCTTTTTTCTCTGCCACTGTTAAGAGCAGAGCAATCTTTTTCTCCTCCTCCAGTTTGTTTGTGCATATGGCTTTCATAGATAGTTCAACTTACTGTCTGAACCATTTCCAGGCAGATTTATCATTTCCTGTTTGTCAGGGCTGCTGGAGGAGCTATGTGCAACAGTACAAGCTCTGTATTAGCCACTTCAGTATTACCACTCTCACTGGATCTTCTAGCATGTTGTGCCTTCTACTCCTGGTACCATGTAGTAACTTACCGACAATTAGTAGCAAGATAAATCCTTTACTGAACAGAACAGAACAGAACAATGTATAGAAATGAGGTCACAAAACCTATTACTCTGTGTAGCTGCAGGCTGTGACTGCCCTGTTTCCTTTGTTTCTGTCCATCAGGAAGTGTATGACCAGGAACTAAAAACTGCATCTAGATTGTACAGGTAGTGGACCTTGAACATGGGGGCTGTGTCTATACTGGCGCGATCTTGCGCCAGAGCTATGCAAATGAGGCTCAGCATGGAATACCGCCGAGCCTCATTTGCATAACTAATGAGCCGCCATTTTGCAGAAGAGGCTCTTGCACAAGACGGAGCTGTCTACACTGCCCCTTCTTGCATAAGAAAAACCCTCTTGCGCAAAGCCGTTATGCTGATTATTTTCAGGCATAATGGCTTTGCGCAAGAGGATTTTTCTTGCGCAAGAAGGGGCAGTGTAGACAGCTCTGTCTTGCACAAGAGCCTCTTCCGCAAAAATGGTGGCTCATTGGATATGCAAATGAGGCTCAGCGATATTCCACGCTGAGCCTCATTTGCATACCTCTGGCGCAAGATCGCGCCAGTATAGACACAGCCTTATTGTATAGCAAAGTGAGTATTTGGAAAGTAAAAGTTGCACTACATTAGCAACCCAGACCTGAGTAGGCCAAGCCAACAGGCGGTGTTCTTTCCTGTCCAACAGCCACTTGGGTCTAAGATAAAACTTCACAATCTTGTGTTACCTGATGTACAATTATTGAGGAAATGTACCTTTTCAATAATATCCGTCTTTCCTCCTGAAACACTTTTAGGATAGGTTGCATCCCTTGCATGTATCTCATGTTGGTTTGTCTCTTGAGGGTTGGTTTTTTTTTTTGTTGTTTTGTTTTTTGGGGTTTTTTTTTTTTTTTTGCTTTTCTATAAATGTTAAGCAAAATGGGATATAGGTTTTTCTCCCCCTTTTCAACTTGTCATAAGTACCTAATTAACTCAATGGGTATTTAAAATAAAGCCTCAAGCTAACATCATTAAATAGAGCAGAGCAACTAAACAGTAATGTTTTTTGTATGGAACAAGCAATATTAGACTGAATAATCTCATTATGTTATATTATGGGTCTTTACTAAACTGTAACTGATAACCTCCGCTATTCATTGTGTTGGTTATTTTTTCCTGAACCTATTTTATTTGCATGCTCTATGTAACACATTTTGATTTAAATTTAAAAACTGAACTGATAATTAATGAAAACAATGCTGCTGGTGTTACTATTCTCAAAATATAACTCTGATGCAAGCACCATAATGCCAACTGGTGCTTGGAGATGCTGTGTCTGATGTGTACATAGTAATACACCAAAGTACTTCTACTGAATTTCTGTCTCATACTTGTCATCATGTAACTGTGAAATCTGTGTACAGATACTATGTAAGGAGTTGTGTGTATTCTGAAAAATATGTTCTTAAGCTACACAAGGTGGGTGACGTAATATTTATTGGTCCAATTACGGTTGGTAGAGGACACAACCTTTCAGTATGTACAGAGCTCTTCTGGACTGGTGGAGATATGCAACTTGTGGGTATTGGTCACCAGGTCAAATGAAAATTAATTTTTTCCCTCCATACAAGAGGTGTCTATATATAACTAGATAAATGCATAAAGTAAATACTATGTAGTCTACTATGGACATCATTACTAAAATTGGTCCAATAAAAGATTTTACATCACTGATCTTCCCTCTCTATGGGCACCATTAGCATTCTAGGTCTAATGCTAATGAAGAGTTGGTGGGAATTTTAGAAGGAAAATAACAGAACAAGGAATAGGGGAGGGACTACTTTGAGGTGAACATCAAACAGTATTTTCTGGTATATTTTAGGGGCAAAAATGACACCCTCACATCCTTCAGGTAGGATGTAAATGGATGATGAAATGGAGCAGAGATTTCAACCAGTCTTCAGTGAAAATGCTGGAAAGCATTTTGGGTGAGATAAGCTTCTTTAGACAGGAGGTCAGAGGATAACCTGTTATCCTATGTTTAGATTTCCAAAAGCACACTGTGATTTTGTTTTATGTGTAACCATTAGTTCCTATCTCACTGATTTTTATGTGCATCTGTATTCTCTTTCAGATAATTTGTTTGTTTTATAACAACTCGTGCTGTGCATAATACAGGAGTTGAGGGTCTAAGTTAAAACTGGTAAACTGGGGTATAGTGTTTCCTTGGGAACAGAGTATTTGAGATTTCTGTGGCTAGCTAGTGATCAAGGGACACTCTGAAGTGACTTAGGTTTCAGGGCATCTTTTGTTAACCAGCAAGGCTGGTGTAGCCCAGAGGAGAGAGCTTGAGTGGTTGATAGGCTCAGCTAGCAGCCAGCTAATACCAGTACAGGCAAGACTCTCTTATGCTGGAGGCAGGCAATGACAAGGTGATTTTCAGTTCTGGGTCTCCCAAAGGGCATCACAATGACCTGCTTTGAAACTATTATAATATGATCCGTTAAATCCTCCAGATTCAAAATAATGAATCAAGGGCAAAATTCTGCCTCTGGATTGACATGTACCACTGCCAAAAAACAAGAACAAAGAATCAAAACTCTATGCTTTGAAGGTTCTGAGCAGAAAACACAATCTGATGAAATGTTAATATCTCTTGCTTGCTCTAAAGGGGATAATGTCAGAGCTGCATCACTCTATCCTTGCAGCAGCAAAGCCTCTGCCAAGGGAAGTATTTTGACTCACTGGAGGTACTGTATGCTAGTAACACTGTACCTTCAGGAGCTACCATCTAAAATGCAGACTAATCCCCAAACTGATGAAGTATAAGTTATTCCAGCCTTGCAATATCTGCTGCTGACATCAAGGGAATGAGGACGAGATCCAAATCCCAAATTATGTGTGGAGATTTGCAATACTGGCTGGAAGAACTACAGACCTATAAAACCAATGAACGAGTTACAAATAATTGTAAATATTGATGAGCATATCAGTGACGTCAATACAGAATATTCTAATTTTTTACAAAATATTCTTCATATGATTTGCATTAAATTATACTTTCATCAATTACCAGAAAAAACTTGAAAAAATGCTCTTATTCTTTCTCTATCATTCCACCCTTTATGAGACACACAGTAAAAAAAACAAAACAAAAAAGCCCCAAAATATAGCTAACTATTAATTTGCTTCCTTGACAAAATATGATCCACCAGTCTCAGTAAATGTTTGTGTGTATACTTACGTTGTACCAGAGGCAAGTTACATGGCTCTCAATCACTATGTCACTAGGAAGAGGAACATCCAAGAACAAAATTAATCGCAAACTGTGCATATTAATAACTATCACTATTAACGCATGAAGAAAATCATCATCAACTCAAACTGGCATATTCACTCATTACATCTACTCTTAAAGACAATCCAGCAATACATAAAAGGGGAAAAACTATCATTAGAATGTAAAAAAAAAATTTTTTTTAATTAAAAAAAACAATATACATACATGGAAAGAAGATTCATTTAAATACTCAGATACATTCTAATCCCCGTTACTCTCAGCACAGAGGAAGTTGAGTTTCTCTGGATTTACATTATCAGAACTACCCACTCCTCGCTGACTTTTCTTCTCAGTTTTCTCCCACAACCTTGAATGCAAATCTTTCAAAAGCTGTTTCTTAGGATGAAAGCAAGTCACTCCTTCAGTTTTACGATATTTGGTAAAAATATTCTAGATGATGAACAGCCAATATCTTTTGCTGTAACTGTTCTTTATACATAAAATGTAGACATAGGCCCATTAGAATGAACTTGAACAATGTTTTGGGGAGATACCAGGTAGTGAATAGGAATTAAGTGGGTGAGAAGGGGAGTAGGGTGAGGGGGAAAGTGAACTGATGTGGAGAATGAGAAGACAAAGAATTGATTAGACTTTAAGAGCTTGGGGAGTAGCAGGAAGCTCTCACCATCAGGCACAAAATAAGTACTAAAATTATTTCTTCAATAAATTTGGGACAGTTAGCAACTCTCTCCCTCTAGCTCCTTCTCCCTCCCCCCACTCCCCCCCCCCCCACTCCTGCCTATAGTATGCACAAGGAAGGGTTCAAAATAAAAACAGAGAAAAAGCCACAATATAATCAATATTACAAGTCACATGATCTGAGCATCTGATTAAATGATTTCGGACTCCTGCTTTTTGAACTCTGAGGGTGAGGATAGCCTTACTGAACTTGCTGTGTAACTTAACAGCACATGGGGCATGCACAGGAATAAAAAAATTGATGACTTTTAGAGGGGCTGGAGAAGCTGGCTACGCCCCCTTGTTGCAGCCCTAAGTCTGAAAGAATTCTGTGCCCCCCGCTGATTATTGGGGGTGGGTGTATCCTTGTTTTCCTCACCTTGTGCAGCCCCTAACAGCAGCTATTAAACCAGCACACAAAACTTTTGCTATGAATGAGGAAATTCTACAAAGCCACCTATCCCTACAGCCATTGGTGACTACAGAACCTTTCCACTTTTATAAACAGGAGTCAAAAAGCAAATGTAACCATTTCTGATTAGGGAGCTAAATTAAGGAAATCAACAGAGCATTGCCAGACAGGAGAGTGTTTTAGAGATGCCCCCAAAGGAACAGTTAGTGTGTTGTATGCAATATAATGCAATCCAAAAACTGTTGACTGAGTTTTATTTGATCTAAAATATGCACTAGAAATTACCGTAGCAATGAAAATAGCTAAGCAAAATGCCAGGGAGCTGGAACCTCATTGTATAATCTGTAGAACAAATAAATTGGGGATCACAAAAACACAACATGGGCACAACATGGTTCAAAGACTGTGTGCTTTCATTGTAAGAAATAATCTCCCAATTCAAAGGGCTCTGGGTTCTCGGACAAACCACACAGAAATGGCAACATAACTGGGACAGCCACAGAAAGTGTAGAAGTCAGTGCACAAAGCACAACCACCATTTCGGAAGAGCACTGCCAGACTGATAAATTTGCAGGTGTCAACACAGAGTCTATGATAGAGTTTGTTTGTCAAAGGCTCTCCTGTTCTTTGCAAACAACTTATCCCGGGTCTGGTAAATTCACTACACCAAACATGTTTTACAGGATGTTCTTCTAGAAAAAAATAACGTGTAAGAGCTCAACAGAAAGCTCATAACTTGTTAGAATTAATAGTATTTGTGAGATGTATGCATAATATTTAAAGAAGAATCCCATGTACTGCTCCAGGCAGGAGACTGACTGGCTTTGCAGAAATTCTGCCAAAAATTATTATTCCCCTCTATTTGGGCCACATTTTAAGGATTGCACCCAGTTTTGGGCCTCCCCCTACAGAAAGGATGTGGACAAATTAGAGACAGTCCAGTGGAAGGCAATAAAAATGGTAATAGGGCTGAGGCACATGACTTATGAAGACAGGCTGAGAGAACTGGGCTCATTTAGTCCGCACAAGAGAAGAATGAGGGGGCTTTGACAGCAGCCTTCAAAACTACCTGAAAGGGGTTCCAGAGATGTAGCTATGCTTTTTCTCAGTGGTGGCAGGAGACAGAAAAAGGCACAATGGTCTCGAGTTGCAATGGAATATTAGGAAAAACTATTTCACTAGGAGGGTAGTGAAGCACTGGAATGGGTTGCTGAGGAAGGTGGTGGAATCTCCAGTCTCAGAGGTTTTTAAGGCCAGGCTTGACAAGCTCCAGATGAGATTTAGTTGTAGTTGGTCCTACTTTGAACAGAGGGTTGGAATAGGTCACCTCCTAAGGTCTCTTCCAAACCTAATCTTCTATGACAGTGTCGTCATATTTTATGGACATGGATTGGAAGTTAGTCACCAGAGCAATATGGCTGCATAATGACTCGTTGAAGCAAGAGGGAGTGGTCACCTCTCCCTAGTCAACCAGGGAGGTAACACAGGTTTCTACTATCTATTCTTGATACAGTTTATATCTATTCTAGTCAATAGCTATTCTATTGCAGAACAATGAATAAAAAACCATCAAAGACAATTGCAAATGATCTAAACCACTTGGAAGTCAAAAGGGACATTACAGCAGACTGGAGGCTACGCTGGCTATGAATAAAGACAAAATACTAAAACAGTCTAAGTGTGAGGAAAAAGCACTCTGCATCCACTCATTGTGGCAGCATGACCATTTATATCAACAAAAATAACCCCCACCCCCAGCATAAGCACTAGTGTGCACAACACAATGTCGGTGAGAGAAGTTCTCCAGCCAACATGGCTTCTGCTGCTTACAGGGGTGGTTTTCTTATGCCATGGAAGAGCTCTCTTCTGTCAGCATAGAGCATCTTCTTCACACATGTTCCAGCTCTGCTGGTACAGTTGACCCACTGCAGAACCATAAGTGTAGACATGCTTGGAGTGAGGCAGGGGACTTTCACAAAGAACGAGGATCCATGTATTCATGAAACAAGCCAGCTCTGCAATGGATTGAACTTGGAGAGGGAGGTTGAAATCTACTCTCTTACGTAGGAAAGGCAACTACTGATATGTGTAAACCCAGATTCAAATTGTATTTTTTTTTTGTGTTGCATTGAGTTGTATCCATCACTTTTTCTCATTTCTAACATAACCCTAGCTTTTGATTTCATTCAGGTGAGCTGACAAATTTGCCGGACCCCTGGGCAAAGGAGTGTGTGTATGGGGGGGGAGGGGAAGGACAGCTCCACACACCTGGCAGGAGTGAGGCCATTGTGGTATTCTAAGAATTTATGAAAAGACTGGGGTGTTGTACATTAATTCTCTTTCACAGTGCCCTGGACAAAACAGCAGCAATATTTACTTCTGATTACTTAAACTGGAATGCACTTTAGGCTAAAGATCTGATGATAATCTCAATACCACTTTGTCCCTTTGAGAGACCACAGTATTGTTCTGCTTCAGCTAGTCACCCTGTCTCTGCAGCTGTAATTGCCATTTAACAAGAAAAGCCTAGGGTGGGATTTTTCCATTAGTCTACATCAGTTCACAAAGTGAGTGGGAGCGTGCATTAGCAGAGTGAGACCAAGGCTATGCACTTTTGAAGCTCCTGTTCCCAGTGTACAGACTGGAAGTATAGAGACAACCAGTTATGGCTCATAGGACTCCAATTTAGTTTCCTGCTCTCTTTAAGAGATCTTTATATCTTCAGAATTTGAGTATGAATTCTGGCAGATTGTCTTATGATATATATAATGTGCCTATGATCCTAACTAAATATGCTGTGTCACTTTAGACCATCTTTGCGCAATCACGTGGTTAAGGAGCGGGTCTGTGTATTCATTTCCAGAAAGCTGATAGACTTCTCTTTCTTGTGGCCATGAGAATGGTGAGCTAAGAATCATTTTCATAGACTCTGCGTCTGTGGAGAATCCTGTTTGTCACGAGAACAGCCCCAGAGAGGATCCTGCAAGGACCCACAGAACTTTGTTTTCTTTGCTTGTCATGAATAAAGTTAACTGGGATCCTGATCTATTTTCTAGGTGTATCACTTCGATAGAACTTCTCTCTGCAAGGAACTCATGAACTCGTTGGGCCCTTGTGGTCAGTTCTATGAAGGATCCCATTACCTCTAGTATCCTCCTAAGTGGCTGATCCCACTACTGGGCAATATCTTCTTTAACAACTCATCAGATCCATGTCTGAGAACTGGAACTACGTCATCTGTCACTCAGTAAGTGAAATAGAGGATGCCACTATGAATATTGTAGCTACTTATAATATTGGGTTCCCTTGTCCTCTACTTCTCTAGCAGGCAACACTTCTACAAAACCCTAATTTATTTAGATGCTTCTATGTAGCTTCCCTCACTTCAGTACAAACAAAGAACTCAAACCTCATCTCAGGAAGAAGGTGTGAGTGGGGCTAATTGTCATGTGTTCTTGCAGCGGTCCTCAATCTGGAACGAAGACGCTCTTGCTACCACTCGTTCTGCTGTGCCTACTCTTGCAGGCCGGCCTTGAAAAGATAGATCTATGAACATGCTCATGTGCAGAGAGCACAGGGCTAAAAATCCATGTTGTGGGTTTCTTCAGGATAACAGGGATTTAGCTGGCAATGCAACAAAATATGTGCTATTAGTTATATTAGCCATAAGGCTTTGGCTCTAGCAGGTGCCGTTCGATAACTATGGAAGAAAATCTCAGCAGTATCAAACATAGGAAGTTGCAAAGGGAAATCCACTACAGAGTATGTTTTCTTCCCTTCACTGACTCAATTTTTAAAGACACCTACTCTATAGAAAGAGAAGCCAGTCACTTGTGAAATCCTAAAATAAACTTCACAACCTTCTCTTCAGACTATCTGCTATCCCTCTTGTCCATTGGTATTTTCCCTGTAAGATCCTTTGTGAAAGAACATTTGCCAGAAAGGCTGTGCCAATATCCACCTTAGAAATCTGAATGGAGGGAAAAAAATCAACCTTCTTCTGAAGTTTACAAAACTTCTGTATGCTTACCTTCTTTATTGACAAAAGATACCTGTCTTTAAGCAGACTGCTCCCAGTCTTTGCCTGACCTACCCTCCTCCCACAGCATATATTTAACCAGTCCTTTCTGGCTGTGTTGCTTTAAGTCTTTCACTTCTTCTGTTCCTGCTGGAGCTTAAACATGTCAGCAACTTTTTCAATCTTCTGAGAGGAGGAACATACCCTGAGCACTATCTATAGAATCCTTGTAGGCTTAACTCTGATAGGGTGCATCTACACAGCACCCTAAACTCAAAATAAGATACACAATTTGTGCTATGCAAATTATACATCTTATTTTAATTGTATTTCAGAATAGCTTATTCTGAAATTTGGCATGTCTACACAGCACCAAATTTTGAAATAACGTGCTATTTTGACATCCCTTAACTTTCATGCAATGAGGATTACAGAGCTGCCAAAATAGCACACTCGTTATTTTAAAATATTTTTTGAAATAACGGGCGCATTTAAAAGACTTTAGGTAGTCTAGATGTATCCATAGTGTTCCCTCCTCAATAGTTGATCAGCTTGGAATTTTACATTTCTTTTTATTTTTTGAAGCTGTTGCTCCTTGCAGGATTGCAAAAGATAAGATACAGGAGTGATGTGTGTGTGTGTGATTTTTCTGTGCATTTCCCTCCCTATTTCTGAAAGCCTAATTTCTATGTTAGCCTCTGAATATCATCAAGGCTCAAAACACCACTAGGAAATAAAATCAGATTCTGTCTGCTGTGGCTTATCCCAGGAAGTAGCAGGAATAGCACTTATTGCCCTGTGATATCCTTGGCTATACCTCATGGATGCATCCCCTTGACATTTTTTACTGTAGTCACCTTTGAAGTAAATCATAAGCTTGTACTTATCTGCTAGTGCTGCTGAGACTCAGAATGATGGGACACTTTTTTAGCCTCCTCTCTATGCTCAGGCACTCAGAGCTTCTAATACAGGGGTGGGGAACCTTTTTTGGGTCAGAGGCCACTGACCCACAGAAAAAAAAAAATCAGTTGAGAACTGCACTCAAGTGAGAAGCAAAAAATCAACCAACCAACCAAACAAGCCTCATTGACCATGGCCCCTGACTGAAGAATGGGGGGGCGTGTCTTTCTCCCTCTTGCACACCAGAGCCCAAGGGTGGGGGAGGTTTCCAGGCTTAGTAGATTTTATGTGCTCCAGCCCCACAGTGGAACAGCAGGGGTGGAAGAAGCTGGAATGCTAGTGCAGGCTCCCCAATGCTGGGTGGGGTGCTGGGACAGATCCCCACTTATGTTCTAATTGCTTGAATGGGAAAAATTAGCTGCATCTTCTGATTTCTCTCTCAGAATAAATGGAATCTTGATCCACATTAAGTCTCTAAAATCAGAACTCTCTCTTCCTGGAGAAGTGCTGAGAGCAGCTCTTGAACACAATGCAGAGAAAATATTTTACCCACTGTGTTTGGTCTTGTCTGTAATTTTGTACCAATATGGAGATGGCAATGTGCATTTTAAAATACACATGATGTACATTGAGGCTGCCTGGAATAGAGTATGTCTAGAGAGTAGCTGTTCTCTGTAGCACACAGCACTGGCACCTTGTCTTTAATTTATGCAGGTAATTGCTGAATATGTTAATGAAGCATGTTGCAGCATTAACGCCTGCTGGGCAACTTATCCTCTTCAAAAGGTAAATTAATGCACACAACTGAATGCAGATGGCACATGAGGTTGGGCTGCCAGTTTTTATGATGGAGGAAATTTGAAAGGCTATCAAAGTACCAGTCCCTATGGACTCCTTTTCACCAACTTAAAAAAACCTCTCAAGTTAATTGATTGCCAATTAACTCAGGTACTTAACATATTTGTAAAGGCTAGTGTGGACTACCACATTTTTTTTTTTTAAATCAAGGCTTAAATCCATTAGCATAAGGCAAGAACCAGTGAAGACAAACCCTCTGGGGTGGGAGTGGGTGGAAGAATCTGAAACCTACAAATTTGGTGCTGGCAGTTCCTATAGTCTATCCATTTGAAAAAAAAAAAACTTAAACAAATAGTCTTGCAGCACCTTAGGGTTCATCTACAGAGTAGAGCTTAACTTGAAATGAGCTATGTAAATTGAGCTACGTCAATTGCATTGCTTATTTTGAAATAACTTATTTCAAAATTGGGAAATTTCCCCTTCTTTTTCCTTTTCTCTCCCATTTATTTGGAAATTGAACCCCTTAACTCCATTCATCTGAAGAAGTGGGTAGTGCCCATGAAAGCTCATGGTACTATCTACATTTTTTGTTAGTCTATAAGGTGCTGTAAAACTATTTTATTTTTTAAGTTCCAAACTAACAGGGCTACCCCTCAGAAACAGTGTGTCAAACAGAAAGCAGTGAGAAAACCAGAGAAGTACTAGTAGTGAAGACAAGAGAGAACTCATCCTTTGGTCAGAGTTCTGCATGGAAAGGCAGGCATGACCTTGTGTTCAAAGATACTACCGCCTGTTGTGTGTGGCAATCCACAAGTAGTCCTAAATATTGGCTGACTGCTTGAACCAAAAGGGATAACATTGTTTTTCCATGTATGCAATTAATATAGTTACCCTAAGATGTCATCAAAGGTCAGGGAAGTGTCCACACTACAATTTTGGACATACCACACTATGAGTCAGCTTAAGAAACACCTTCTCTATTCTGTTTGTATTTTAAAATATTCTCTAGTTTTCCCCTTGAAAATGATAAAAGCTTAGTGCTGAATTTTAGATTTCATCATCTAAACCAACAGCAGCCACTCTCTTCCAGGGACTCACAAAAATACAGTATTTATAACCCTTCTGACAGCTTTGCTGCAGCACTTAAGCGATGTCCTCAGAGGTGCCCCATCATCATCCCTGATGCTAGTGAACCAACAATGTCTAAGCTTCCTAGACACTACATAAAACACAATCTTGATTGTTCAGACTATCAAGTTTTACACAGAATTGGGGATTCTTGACAGAGCAGCTTCATGGCAACACAGGACAATTTAGCAGAAAATGAAGGCTAAGCAGCACATTGACATGTCAAAAACACTTATTTGAAAAGCAGGAAATGTGATACATTTGTTTACTGACATCACTTGAACTGTTGTAATAAATTAGAAAAAGAGAGACAGTTACCAGAATACACACTTTGAACGCTACTCAGACAGTATGTGCAGATTAAGTAGGACAATTTGCAACTATGCATGACTGCAAAGGTCATTCAAATGGTGATAAAACAAAAATGGAACACCCTTGGTTAATATCCTTTGGGTACATTGGAACACTAGAGTATTATTATTTATGAATTTTGAAATGCAACCCCCTGGGAACCCTAATACAAAAAGCAAGTTTTGGATTGCATAAAGATAAGTCCATTATACTCAATATTAAAACTCAGTTTTTAAAGACACATTGCATATACAAAGCTATTTTCTCCTATATCTGCATTGTTAACAGTAATGTTTCTATTGAGATTGTGTTTTATTATATTTTCTGGGTGTCTCACCTGAGATGCTGAGGTCTGATTTGCAGAAATGATGAGCACTGAGAGCTGCAATTTAGGGATGTTAAATTTCAATGAATCAGCTAATTGAGTAGTTGATGGAATTTCTATTGGACTACTCAATTAATTGGTAATGGGGAGGGTGGGGTGCTCGCTATCCCAGCTGTGTTTCTGCCTTGTAAACGTAGTAAGAGCTGCCTGTGGCTCTTGCTATATTTAAAAGATAGAGGTTCAGTGGGGAACCCAGGGCGAGTGGGGACTCAAGCAGTCCCCGCTCACGCTGGGTACTGACTGCGGCATTCTGCCTTTGAAATGTAGCAAGAGCCTGCACATGACTCTTGCTACATTTCAAAAGGCAGAAGCACCGCAGTTCCCCACTGGCCATTCAAATACGACACCCAAAATCAATGGACATTTTTTATCTTTACTGGTATCTTCATTGCCCATCTGTAAAAAAAAAAAAAAAGGGAATAATTTCACCCTCTCACTTTACAGGTTTGTTGCAAAAATAAATTCATTAATATCTGCAGAACTCAGATATTACAGTGATGAAAACCATAAAAACCCCACAAGAAAATTATGTTGCATCTTTAGGGTTTGAACAGTGTGCAGTAAATGCAGCATAAGTCTGTTAGAATTACCAGGCTAACGACCCCTCTAATCCTTCCCAGTCCCATGCAGGGCTCGTCCCTCTCAAATCACGGACTTTGAACAGTCACCTCTCTTGGGCTGGAGTCACATGATATTCCCAACTCTCAGACGAGACCTCTCAGATGCAGCCCTCACCTAGAGCAAGTACTTGCAGTTTGGTTCTCTCCAGGAGCTAAAACATTACCCTGCAACCAAATGACCTTCTTAAAACAAAGTATTACTTACCTAAACATAAAGCATTTAAGTGAAAACAGGTCACAAAATAAAGAGATTATACAACGTATCTTGCTTATCAAGCCTCTGTCCATATTTCAGTGGGGATCCTGGTAAGTCTACGCTTCCTTTAGGCCCCTGTTCATTCCCCAAGACCTCTAGGATAGATGGCATAATCTTTTTTGTTAACTCCCAAACCAGTCCTATTCCCGTTTTGGGGAATAAGTCTTTAATACATACTCAGGCCACATCCATGCTGGAGACTGATCTTCTGGTGTTCAATATAGTGGGTCTAGTAAGGACCCACTAACTTGAATGCTAAAGGTGCCTGTACTCCTTGATTCATGAGGAGTAAGGTAAGTTGCCGATAGCATTTGCCTCCATCAGCCTCCCACTGTGGAAATGGTGCCACGTTCAGCTTAAGGTAAGTCAACTCCAGCTATGTTATTTTCATAGCTGGAGTCATGTTACTTAAGCCGACCTTCTGGGTCTAGTATAGACATGGCCTCAGTCTTTTGATCGTAAATCAGATTTTAACTGTCAATAGTCCTTTGATTTGTTAATTCAACACACTGGCAAAACAAGGCGTATGTCCTCTTTGGAGATGGGATATAGGATTCTCAAAACTAATAATATCAATCTTCAGGTGTGTGCCAGAATGTTTTTTTCTGAAAGATACTGTGTTGCCTTCCGGTTTGTTTTTATATGAGCCCTATAGTAAAGTAAATCAATCCATTCATATGGGAAAGTCTAATACCTCACTTTACAGTCACGTCATCTCACTGACTTTGTCAAGTAGAATATTTATAATTATTACTTATTAAGAAGAAAACAAAATGTTGAATAGCTGCTTGTTCAACGATCACCATACATTCTGAGAACTGAAAATGTGATCATGTAATTAATGATAATCTAATGCACACAAGCAAGGGAGCCAAGTTAAGGTAGCATGGGCAGCCTTGATTCTGCCATTTCCCAATGACTAAGCACTTGACTTCGCAACCTTAACAAGGTACATTTATTCTAGTTTGTATATATAGTATCTAAAAACAATGTTATTTGTTGGATGAATGGGAAGAGAGATATAAATATTGGCACAGATGTTACAAAAATGTACTGCTTGACTATAAAAATTGAAAATGAATGTACAGGAAAAAGAAAGAGAAAAAGAATTCAAAGCCTTCTTGCAGGAACAGAGTAAACGAAAAGTTGATCAGTTCCCAAGGTCTTTTCAGTAAGAATTAAACTAATATTATTTAAAAACATTACAATAATCAATAAAACCACGAATGCTGTGTGGCTCACTGAAAACATGAAACATTCAGAAAAAAACCACACATACCAGGGAAAGAATATTAAGGCAGATAGCACAGCAAGAAGAGCCCAATGCATAGAGAATTTGAAAATTCTTCAAAGTGGCATCATCTAACTAATTAAACTGATTACACTTGTGGATTCCGAAGGCCTGAAGATAAATTTCTAATCTTGAGTAGTTTTAAAAACTCCTTGAGTATTATCCTGCTAATTGTATGAACATATTTGCTATCACCTTTAGTGGTTTAGAAAAAGAAAAACATAAGAAACTGTCAGTCAAAGCAATTTTCAATTATAGTATGAGTTTCTGAAATCTGATTCCAGATATAACCAGAGGCAGGCAGAAAGCTGTATTCTGCATAGAAAGAACCCTCTTAGGCAGTTAAACGTGTTATCTAGGAATAGGAGCTCATAAGTATTCTTCCTAGGAGCATTACTCATCATTCAAATCTTGGGGCCTGTGGGAAAGCTCTGTCCAACATGCTTATATGCTCCCCCCCCCTTACCATAGATTGTGAGGTGCTCGGAGACTAACATATTTATACCTGCTGGGAGCTACAAACTATTATGATCCCCATAGTACAAAGGGGAACTGAAGCACAGAAAGAAAGGCCCAACATCACACAGGAAGTCCATAACAGAACAGGGATCTGAACCTGGATCTCTCAAGTCTCTGTCTTGTGCCTCAACCACTAAGAATCTTTCCACTCAACACATTCTGAAAGTCTGCAAGTGTAAATACATGGGTGTTGCTCAACTTCAAGTGACATAACAAGTCATCTTGTGCCAGCCATTAAAGGGGCAGGAAGTCTTCATGAGGATTCACTCATGTATTCCTCTCACAGCCAGGGCTGGCCTTACCATGAGGTGAACTGAGGTGGCCACCTCAGGTGCCAAACTGGGGAGGGAGGGGCACCACTAGGACCCAGAGTATAGAAAATTGTGTCTGCTGCTGGTTCATATGTATTCTCGCTGCTTTAGATGCACAGAGATGGCAAAGCAGTACCATGAGAGGAGTAGAACAGGAAAAAGGCAGAATTGAGACCTTTCAAAGTTTCGGCCGAAGCGAGGGGGTATGGGGGTATCATTTGAGCTCCCTGCCTCGGGTGCCAAAATGTTGTGGGCCAGCCCTGCTCACAGCATCATTCAAGCAGGAGAAAGGGGGAAGTTTGTTTTCCCCACACATCCTCCTTCCCTGCATCCTTCCCACTACCACATAGAATAGACCACAGGGCCTGCTAAGAAGTCTTGTAGATCCAAGGGGATCTACAGGAGATCAGAACTTGCTAGACTCAGGGTTTGTGCCTCTACTACAATTCTGGCCCTTTTCAACATGCTTCTCACTCCAAGAAGCTAGCTCTGGAGCTCCAATGAGGCTGTACTACTAATAGCTTCTTTAACTGGTTGCCTTCAGGGACTCTTCCTTGAAGAGACGTGCATTGAGCTGAAGGAGAGCTGTGGCAAAGGAGGAATCTTTATGTAGAACATATTAATTCTCTTTGGGTATGTCTACACTAGCCCCCTAGTTCGAACTAGGGAGGCTAATGTAGGCATTCGAAATTGCAAATTTAAATATCCCGGGCTTCATTTGCATCTTCCCAGGCGCCGCCATTTTTAAATGTCCCCTAGTCCGAACTCCGTGCCGGCTACACATGGCATGGAGTAGGTAGTTCGAATTAGGTTCTCTAATTCGAACTACCGTTACTCCTCGTGGAACGAGGTGTCTACACAGCCAAACCGCTATCTAATTCGAAATAGCAGAGCACTTATTTCAAATTTGGTAAACCTCATTCCACGAGGAACAATGCCAAATTCAAACTAGCTAAATCGAAATAAGCTCTGTGTAGACGCTTATTTCGAAATAGGGAGCCTCCAGCCCTTCCCAGGGTGCCCTGGTGGCCACTCTGGGCCAAACCAGGAAAACTCTTCTGCTCCCCCCCCCCCCGAGCTTCGGAGCCCTTAAAGGGGTAGACTCTGGCCACAGTGCCTGTGCCAGCTGCAAGCCTGCCAGCACAGAGCCAGCAACCAAGTGGCACCCAGCCCTCCACCGCTCCTCAGGAGCAGGCTGGCAGTTCCCAAAAGGCGGACGACTTCCTGGTCTAGTGCGGAGATCGTGGACCTCATTGAGGTTTGAGGGGGAGGCCTCCAATGTCCATGATCTCCACACTAGATGCAGGAATGCGGCCGTTTGCAGGCGGATGGCTGATAGCCTGGCCACCAAAGGCTACATGTGCACCCAGGAGCAGGTGTGCCTGAAAATGAAAGACGTGCGGCAGGCCTATGCCAGGGCCTCAGGGGCAGCTCCCAACCAGGGCTGACCCAGACCTCTGCCACTATGATGATGCCCTGGACCACATCCTGGGGGGGGGGGGTCAGACAGTCCGCGCCCCCCAGGTGGTCATCAACCCTGGGGCAGAGGACCCTGCCCATGACACGGAGGAAGAGGACGACAACAGCCAGGAGCTGCAGGAGCCTGGAGGGAGAGTGCCCCACACCCAGGACCCCCGAGCCATCCCAGTAAGCCTGTCGCTGGTGTCATCTGAGGCCTCGACATGTGAGTGCCATCATATTCCCTTATGCGGGGGGGGGGGGGGGGAGACACAGGAAAGGGGAAGGAGGAGACCAGGGACCGCACGTGGGGACCTTGCTGACCATGTTCAATAAACAGAGTTTGGTTTTGTCAACACTTGTCTTTATTTAATGGGAAGGGGGGTTAGGGAGGGGTCAGTGAAAGGATGTGAGGGTGAAATGAGGCACAAGCCCCCAGTGGGGCACACCAGGGAGACTTTAGTACTCCTCTGGGTGGAAGCTCTCCCGCAGGGCCTCCCAGATACGGACAGCCCCCCGATGGGCCTCCCAGCTGGCAGCCGTGCAGGGCTGCACGAACAGGCCAACCAAGTGGTCGGCCTCTGCCATCCAGCCCAGCAGGAAAGCCTCTCCCTCCCTTTCACACAAATTATGCAGCACACAACACACTGCCACCACATGCGGAATATTCCGCTCGGATAGGCCCAGGTGGGTGAGGAAGCATCTAAAACGGGCCTTCAACTGGCAGAAGGCCCCCTCGACCATAATGCGGGCCCTGCCGAGTTTGGCATTAAAGGCCTGTCAGGAGGGGTTGAGGTGTCCAGTGTAGGGCTTCATCAGCCAGGGTTGTAGGGGACAGGCCGCATCCCCCACCAAGCACACAGGAACCTCCACGTCCCCAACCCCAATGTGGTGGTTGGGGAAGAAAGTCCCGGCATGCAGCCTTTGGAACACGGAGGAGTTGAGGTAAACCCGCGTGTCGTGTGCTTTGCCGGACCAGCCCACGTTGATGTCCATGAACTGGCCCTGGTGGTCAGACACAGCCTGCAGGATGACTGAGAAGTATTCCTTCCGATTGATGTAGAGGGAGGCCTGGTGGTCCGGCGCACAGATGGGGACGTGCGTCCCATCAATTGCCCCCCCCCCGCAGTTGGGGAAGCCCAGGACGCCAAACCCCTCGATAACTGCGTCCACATCACTGAGGCGGAGGACTCTGCGGAGCAGCACTCTGTTGATGGCCCTGACCACCTGCAGAGAGACACACAAAACCACCAAGAGTCACTGGGGTGCCAGGGTGGCTGAGAGTGCTCCTTCCCCGCCACTGCCCCATGCCCCCACTCCCAGGAGCAACCCCCCACTGCAATCCTGGCCACCGCAGGCAGCCCATAGTGTGGGTGGGACAGATCAAACCCTTCCATAGAGGGGACTTGCACCACCTCCCCCCCTTTTCCCTGGGGCAGCCCATCACCTCCTTGCTCCTCCCTACCCCAGGCACAGTGGCCAGAGACTGCCATACCTGCATGGGCACTGCTCCGATGGTGGATCTCCCCACGCCGAACTGGTTTGCCATGAATCAGTAGCTATCCAGCGTGGAGAGCCTCCAGAGGGCGATGGCCACATGCTTGTGGAGGGTAATGGCGGGCCTCATATGCATGTCCTGTCACTGCAGAGCAGGGGCGAGCCACTCACGGAGCTTCAAGAAGGTGTCCTTCTTCATCCGGAAGTTCTGGGTCCATTGTTGGTCTCCCCAGCACTCCAGGACGATGTGGTCCCACCAGTCACTGCTGGTGTCCAGATGCCAGATGCAGCGGGGCACGCTGGCATCCAGGAGCTGCAGCTGCTCCTCCCCGTCCTCCAAGAGGGTCCAGACGATGGTGTGGGGGTCGGGCTGCAGCAGATGCTGCGAGGCAGCCTGCAGAAAGTGCAGCCAGGCTTGCAGCAACATGTCCAAATTGAGCACCAGAGTGCCCAGGGGCAGCTCCAGCTCCATGGTGCCGAGTGCTGTGGTGTCCCGAGTCAGGGCAACCAAAGCAGGCAGAGACAAAAATGCTTTGCTGTCCCTCAGCGCGGTAGGCAAGCAAGCAAGGAAAGCTGAGAACCAGCTGTCAAAGGGGGTTCCTTTAAGCACAAGCCTCAGATAGCCTCAGGCAGCAGCCACACAAAGTAACTCCTGACCTGATGCCCTTCTGGAACTGTTTTCAGCTGACCTTAAATGCGATTCAGCATCCAATTAGTGTGGACACGCTATTTCGAAATAGCAAAATGCTATTTTGAAATGCATTTTATATGTAGACACGTTATTTTGAAATAACTTATTTTGAATTAACTATTTCGAAATAAGGTATTTCGAAATAATGCTGTAGTGGAGACATACTTTTTAATATATTCTATATGGGTAACTTGGTACAGATGAATGTGATGCTGAACTCAAAACAGAGACAGAGAACTGCGCCAGATACAAACTGATATGTAGAGAGCACATACTGGAGGCTGGCACAGATTTTCCATCTTAGGGGCCTAGTCGTGTTTGCCAGAAAAGAAAGACATTCTGGCCAGCCAAAAAAAGGTGTGGGAGGAGTCCTAATATTTCAGTGCTCTACTTTCACTGAACAATCCTTATTTCATTTCGAGGAAGCAGATTCTCAGAGACTGCTAGCCCATTCAGAAATAGATCAGGAAAAAACTGTTGGATAATGAGATTCATCAGGTTTTGTATAAACTCCCAAGGTGAATGGCAGAAGCCATATTGTTTAGAACTTTAAAACCAGATTAGCTAAAAAAGGACTAATGAACATTGAGCAGAAAACAATCCTGCACTGGAAGGGACATGGACTTGATGATCAAACAATTAGGGTACGTCTACACAGCAGCATTGTTTCAGAGTAACAGATGTTATTCTGAAATAACGTATTGCATGTCTACACAGCAAGCCTGTTATTTAGAAATAAATTTGATATAATGGGCTTCTTACTCCAGCTTCTGTAAAATCAGAAGAGGGGTGCTCTATTTCAAAAGAAGTGCTAAGTAGATGCGTCCAAAGTCGAAATAAGCTATTTCAATTTAAGCTATGCAATTAGCGTAGCTCAAGTTGTGTAGCTTATTTTGAATTTAGCCCTGCTGTGTAGATGTACCCTTAGAGAGATAAGAAAGCAACCCTATGAATTCAATACATGACATTTCTAAGCTCCTTTAATAAAAGCGAAACACAAAAACCAATTTTACTTTTGAGCAAAAATGTATACGTTGAGTTCTAGATAGTTGAGCCTGACACAATAAGTAGGTAGCAAAACTAAGTCAGACCATCAATGAGAGAGCACCAGGAAATACTGTTTCAGACAGACAAAATGCCCCCACCCAAGATCCCCATAGGGCAGTGGTCCCCAACCTTTTGGGGCTGCTGGGCCGGGCGGGGGTGGGGCTGCGCATGCGCCGGGTGCCTGGGATGGGGGCTGCGCATGCGCCGGGCCCCCGGGGCCCGGGTTGCAAGAATGGCTCGGGCCTGCCCTGGTCACTAGGCAGGCTCACATAAATGCCCTGGCGGGTGCCAAGGCACCAGTGAACACCGTGTTGGGGACCGCTGCCATAGGGAAATGAGTGAGCTTGTGACAACACCAAACCTTCCATCTACAGAGGACATTTCAAAAACAATAATAATAATAATAATAATAAAAAAAAATCAGCAAGAACTTAAATGCAGAAGATATAGGATAGATCAGTTAATGTATTAAATATAGGTTGAATCTCTGTAGTCCGGCACACTCAGGACCTGACTGGTGCCAAACCAGAGAATATGCCAAATCAGGGGATGTTAATATTGTCTAACAGCATTACCAACACTTCCACTGCTTTCTGGGCTCTTAGATATTTAGGGGTAAATTAGAGCTAGGTAAACACAGAACACTGAGAGCCAGGACTGGTGGCTGTAAACAAACTTTACAGGACGATGGGAAATTTGGCCATGCACCCATTGTAAGTGGACATCTGGCTAACTAAAATCATGCCAGACAACAGATATTGCTGCACCAGAGAATTCTGGTTTAGAGAGGTTCAATCTGTATTACATTTGTTGCACCATCTGTGTTGCTGCAAACCTGTCCCTTCTAGCAAGACAATAGGTGAGAGAAAGAAAGAAAGAGCCACCAAAAAAAACCTATGGATTCTCTAAAGGTCAACAGGAATTAAAAAGCCAAATCTACCTTGACTACACTTCAGTGAGAGAGATGGGATAGAATTGGAATCCAAAACAACAATTGTTTAGAGACTGCTATTAATGAGATTCTTTTAAGAATAGTGTTTTCTAGGCTCTGTATTTAAGTAGACCAGAGCACATCTGTGACTTAATTTATGTAAGTAGTCCCACCAACTACAAGTCACTTGAATAGAAAAGTATATATTCCTAACTGTATGCAGGCTTTTGGATCCCAGACTGTAAGCTCCATTAGACCAGATTTTTTATTACTATGTCAAGCATATTCTTCATTCTACCAACTAATAAATTCTTTTAGTTCTTTGTCTATATAGATTTTAGGCCACCCTCATCACTGTAGCACTTTAGCACCTTCCAATAGTGCATCAAGTGATGCAATCATCATCATCATCAGTCATTTGAAATTTGTTCTCTCATCCTTTCTCCAGTGGGAGAATTGTGTAGAGCTCTGTGGGAAATGGTTTGCCCAGTCTGTGAAACTCCGATAGTTCAAAAGTTATCCTATGCCACAATGAGATGAAAGAGAGCTTTCAAAAGTTATTGTGGGAGATTTTTTTGCCTCCTCCACCCCCACAAAAAAGACTTTTGCCTCACCCCTGAACAGCCAATAGGAAATGAGATGTGACAGACTGAAGTTCAAGTCCATGGTCTGAATGAGGTAGAGCAGGACATGAAACTCAGTCTCCTGTATGCTAAATACGTACCCTAATCTGCAGGCTATTGGCTATCTTGGGATGGGTCTCTCTCCCCTACGATGCACCCATCACCAGAAGTTGTACCCTAGGCCTAAGTAATCTCTTCCATTGAAATTAACATGATCCTATTTAAAATGTCAGCTCTGATGAAGAACGGTCAAAATAATTCTGGGGGTATTTTAAGCAGATATTTGTATAAGAGAAAACAATTCAAAGAAGTGCGTCTTGCATATGAATGGTTGGAAAACAGTGGTATTTGCTATGCACGTTAGTTCCTGTGAGATTCTCGTCCATAGCGTTGGACTGGCCCTTTACCTTCCCAGTGCAGGCTCGTCTCCAGCACAGAGACAGAACTGACTTCTCACAGCACTTTGTCTGTGATAACTACACCAGTTTTAAAGTTATGCTTTTTAATCAAGACAATTTAATAAGGAAAGGGGCATTTTATTCTTTTGATCTGAAAAGAGAAGTTTTTTCAAAATGCCAAATCCAACACAGTGAATGGTGAAGTAGAGCTAAATGTCATGCAGACACTTGTAGAAATATATACTTTTAAGAGTTAGAAAGTGAAACTGTGATACAGCTGTCACTTTTGTAGCACTTCACTCTGTGCTTTTAATTACCACTTTAACAAAAATAAAACAACCGATTCAGATATTATTTAAATGGCACTGTATTGCTACCATTAGCTCATGGCATTTTAGACTCATACAAGAGTCTCATTTCCCAAAGATTTTACAGTTTAAGCAATTGATACAACAAATGCTTTTTCATGTCAGATGTGCTAATTCATGTTGGCTCATTGAAGTCAATGAGAGTACTTGCAATAAGAAGGATTCAGATACATGAGTAAGCATTTTCAGGATTGGGCCTTAAAAAGAGATGCCGCATACAAGCAAAGGGATTGCACAATTATGCTTGGCAGAAGTGCTTTCCCCCAAAATTTAAATTTTAATCTGATCTGAATTAGAGGGTTACAAGGAGAGGGATGCTAGTAGCAGCTAAAAGGATTTGTGAAATGCTATATAGAAAATAGAATTTTTATGGATAATTGGAATGGGCCACAAAGGTGCAGGTTGGAGACAGCCCCAGGCATGCAAAACAGCACAGAAAAGGAAAGGTGAGTGGGAAAAGGAAATGAACATTAAGGAGTGGAGCAAAGAACATAGCGCACAAGGGGACGTAGTAGGAGATGAAAGCTATGATGTAGGCAAGATAGCAACATGCAGAGCATTTACAGAGTTGTGGATGAAGTGCTACAGAACCCAGAATTTCTACTAATGCCAGAGAAGTCATCTCAGTATGCAGGCTGTCCGAAGAGGCCTTGGTGGCATTAGAAAGCTTGTCTCACTATTTTTTAAATATGTTAGTGTTTTTTCAAACATTTGTCTTTTATTATGTCCACTGCCTGCCTTCATTTCTTTCTCTTAATTCTTTCACTTGGGAAGAGAGAAATGACATCTCTTTCTTCCCTCTTTCTCGCCCCCACCCCATGTCTTCACCCTTCCAGTAATAAAGAAACAGCTACAGCAAAAAAAGGGAAGCCTAAAATTTGAAAGAAATGCTGCTGTAAAAACTTCTGAAACTGTTGAATATTTTAGATTTTGCTTTAAAGCATTTGCTTTTGTTAAATTAGAACATTTCATTCTCACTGAACTTTTCTGAAATGGGGAAGGCAATAATGTTCTAAATCTCAAAACGTATGCCATAATTACACAGGGCTCCCATGGACATATATTATACATATTGGCTTTTTCTTTGACTGATCAGAGATGCTTCATTTTGCCTTGTACTCTCCATACACCAGAGGTGTACTCATATGCATGACAACGGACAGCTTGTCCATGTCATCTCACTTACTTACAAAAAGTCATTTTTTGGACTTGAGATGTGTGCAGTGAAACTGTAATGACTAATGCAAGTGACAGAATATTCTCCATCTCTCTCCTCCCCTGCGATCCTTCATTATCATATCAGTGCAGCACATTTTTCCATCCCAATATGACTTCATTGCATGAACGGCAGCAATTGCAATCACGCTGTAGAAGCCTCTTTCATGGACTTGGTATTAGGTTTGCAGGTCCTTGTGACATGATAAATGGTGGTAGCCTGTCAGCAAAATCATTAATGATGTCATTCACAGTGTTGTAAAGCATCATGAGAAGCAGTGGCTTATGCAGCTAACTACAGTGACTATTTACTCTAATAAATAAAAATGCAAAGGATTAAGTGCCTGCAATTTGTGTGTCCTTAAAACTGTTATTTTTATTCATAACTGTCAGGTACAATCCTAGTTTTTTACATGAAGATTTTCTTCCCTGTAGTGAAGTTCATTCTCCCTGTATAAAGCCACAATAATCAGTATGTTGTAGGGGAGCACAGGAGATCTCTGCTGGGTTATGGGGAAGATTGTAATTCATATCACAAACCCTTTCCAGTCTACACCATATGATTACAATACAGCACTGCACCCAATTTGCACCTGGATGCAAGGATGTACTTAATCATGGATACTCTGGCCCAATGCAACACCATGCCCAAATCTGTCCTATGTGCCAGCTGGTTCAGGTCACGTATGCACAAGATGAAGAGGGCTTCTCCCCATCACACCTCCCCAAATTGCCAACTCTATGACTTTAATACTGAGTGTTAATCACATGAACAACAGGATTAGCATATCATATCCAACACTATAATTCCAATGAGCTTGAATCATAAAGAGAGAGTGTGTTCATAGTTTTAGGAGGCTACATGTACAGTCCATGTTTAGGAATACCCATCATACAACACAGACGTGCCCCCTGGCTGCAATAAGACATTAGCAACTGGTCCATTTCAGCTACCTCGGGCTTGTGGGGCTCACACTGGCAAGTTCTAAAATTGCTGTGTAGCTATTTTGGCTCAGACTGGAGCCCAGGCTCTTGGACCTTCCTCCTTCATGGGAGTCCCATAGCTCAGGTTCCTAATTGGCTGGGGAGGGGGAAGAGAACAGGCCTGGTAGGTGGGGGGACCCCAGCCCTGAGCCCCTCCTCAACTCCCACCCTCACTCTCTCCTCTCCCCCCCCCCCCCGTCTCCTGCACCCTTCAACTCCAAGGCCCTGCCCTGAAGGTTCTGGGCAACGATGGATAAGTCTACTAGTTAAGATATAATAGAAAATTTATAATATGAATTGTGCATCTGTAGACAGACACAGTGTATCTTAAGTTATCTTAAATATTTTCCAAAATAATGTTTACAATTCAAATGTGACAAATCAACTCAGCTTTCTAAAACCCATCTACTGATCTATCACAAACAAACCAAAATAGAAATCCCAAATGCTCATGTACTGAAAATTTTAGAGTGATTGTTTTATTCATTTCACAGATTCCTGTGAGTGATCAGAGTATTTCCTAAGAAACACTGTCTGTTGAAGTCATCTCTGTCTTCAGTATCTGGCCATTTATGTAACCAAGACTCTTAGTTTACTAGAAAGGACAGCCACCACCGAGTGATATATTTACTGAGGCACAACATTTTGCTCCACTACAGAAAGTTATATAATTAAGACAGCTACTAGATTAAGTCTGTTCATGTTCAGGAAAGAGCTAGCACTGTAAAAACGGCCATTGAAAATGGCACACAATTAAGATTTAACATTAACTAAGTCTAGTGATTTTGGTCCTGTCCACAGAAATCTTCAGTCACCAGTTTTACAATGACAGCAAAGTATTAAGAAAAAAAAGCAATGCCACGTCAAATAAGACTGTCATATTACCTTAGATATTTTACACTCTGATTGCATTTATGGAGTGTAGAATGCCTAGCAAGAGGATATGGGGAGTTCTGAAAACTGCTTTGCTGTTCAATAACATGACAAGCTTCTCTGATTTTACGCAGCTGAAACAGCCTGGTGATCTCTTTATGACAGTCCCTCCCTCCTGCTGATTCACTACTGCTAAGTACTTTGTGAAAGGCAGCTTTAAAAATTGCCTCCCAGGATTCTATTCTAGCTTCTTCCATTTCAGTTACACCCTTCTTGTTCCATTTTTAAACTAAGGGGATGAGGTACCACAAACACAATAAGAGTTAGGAACAGGAACATAAATGAGTAGGCATAGCATATGAAGCTACAGAACTTTAGACACAGCCCTGGGATTAGCTGTTGGAGGCACAATTTACATCCTAATTCCCCATTGCTCCATAGGGTAGTAATTCAGTGCTGGCACATACTAGCAGGGAGCAGGGGTGGCACGTTTGCAGAAATGTTGATGGTGCCCAAAACAATCAGAGCCCACACCCCTCCCCTCATCTGCTTAAGGCTCTGTTTGGGTGGGAGAGGAGTTCAGATGCAGAAGAGGGGGTGGGAGCATAGGATCTGGAAGGGGGAGGACAATCCAACCCTTACCTGAAGCAGTCTCTCTAGCTGTGGCTCCTAGGTAGGTAACTAGGAAGTCATAGTTCTATGAAGACATCCACGCAGTGTGCAGCGGCAGTTAGTAAGGCAAATAGGATGTTAGGAATTATTAAAAAAGGGATAGATAATAAGACAAAAGATATCATACTTCCCCTATATAAAACTATGGTACGCCCACATCTCGAGTACTGCGTGCAGATGTGGTCTCCTCACCTCAAAAAAGATATATTGGCATTAGAAAAGGTTCAGAAAAGGGCGACTAAGATGATTAGGGGCTTGGAAAGGGTCCCATATGGGGAGAGGCTAGAGAGACTGGGACTTTTCAGTTTGGAAAAAAGGCGATTGAGGGGCGATATGATAGAGGTATATAAAATCATGAATGGTGTGGAGAAAGTGATTATAGAAAAATTATTTACCTTTTCCCATAATACAAGAACTAGGGGACACCAAATGAAATTGATGGGTAGTAGGTTCAAAACTAATAAAAGGAAATTTTTCTTCACACAGCGCACAGTCAACCTGTGGAACTCCTTGCCCGAGGAGGCTGTGAAGGCCAGGACTCTATTAGGGTTTAAAAAAGAGCTTGATAAATTTTTGCAGGTTAGGTCCATAAATGGCTATTAGCCAGGGATAAAGTATGGTGCCCTAGCCTTCATAACAAGGGCAGGAGATGGATGGCAGGAGATAAATCACTTGATCATTGTCTTCTGTTCTCCTTCTCTGGGGCACCTGGCATTGGCCACCGTCGGCAGATGGGATGCTGGGCTCGATGGACCTTTGGTCTGACCCAGTATGGCCATTCTTATGTTCTTATGTTCTCTGCATACTGCTGCTTGCAGGCATTGCCCCTGCAGCTCCCATTAACCTCAGGGGCACTCTGGGTTGGGGCAGTGGGTGGAGACTCACCTCCCCCAGGGACGCAGGGATATGCTCCGCATAGCTGCCAGTGAGTGATGGGAAGCTGCTCTACCAGTGGTGGCAATAGGGGACCCTGGGCTGTTTAAATTGTCAGGGGGTAGCAGGCAGGGCTGGAGGACACAGCAGGCAGGGCCAGGGGAGAGACCCGGTCCCAAACTTTGCTGGAGCCAGGCCCCTGGCCAGAAATATTCCTTGGAGCTCAAGCACCACAGGCATCACTCCGTTCTGTCTGGCTGTACTGCACTGGCTGAAGAATTGGGAGGGAGGGACAAAAGCCAGATTCCACCCACACCAGCCCGATTGCTCTAGTACAGTGTTTCTCAACCCTTAGGGGTACATCAACGCAACTGAAATTTGGAGAAAACTGAATTTTTGTTTTAAGCTTTACAGTGCTTTTTTTTGGTACTTTTTACACCCAAAAATTTCATCGCCTGCCCAGCTACGATTAAGTTGTTTAAACAAACGTGTTGCAATGGTAGAAAAAAAATTGTGCGTGTCTGAAAACTGTAGATACTGGGGGTACTTTTTTTTTTTTTTAAGAAAGAGGTACTTAATAAAAAAAAAAAAAAAAGGTTGAGAAACACTGCTCTAGAATAGCACAATACTCTATACTGGGATACAAGGGGATTTCATGCTCCCCAGTGCCAGTTCAAGTTGCAATCTAACCCACTGTAATATTCTCAGTGTGGGTACTTGAGCATTAAAGTCACATTTGATGATGATTACCACACTCTGAAAGGGAGCAAAAAAAGACTTACAAGTCTATTTTCACTGCTCCCTTTTATCACAGTGCCACAACAGTTCTTTCTCTCTGCCTGATCTGAATTACTAAATATGCAGATGTGACTGATTCCACAACAGTATTGCCACCTTCTCATCTGACCAGCTAACGGACAAGCAAAACAGAATTGTCAGAGTATGCTAAATAGGAGTATCACATATTTGTCTGACAATTGTTTTATAAAGACAAGCCAGTAGTGGAGAGGCAGAAAATATCACCCACACTTGCACAGGTTATTTTCAATGCTTACATCAGGTAGATTTTTATATATTAAAATAGTGTTTCTATTTTGAGATTGTGAATTCCACTCTGAAGCTTGAAAATATCACTTCTCTCTTTTATCCTTTGCCATTTGGTAATACTGATGTGTGTCATATTAATATTGTTAATTATTTGTGACAGAGACGTGCATTTTAGAGATCATGGAAGTGAAGGATTATACTGAAGTACTAGTGTAAGTCAAGTCTAGTCAGGGAAATGTGCAAATTTCCATGGGATCTCTGCCAGCTATGTCAGATTTCACCTGCAACATATCTGCTATTCTATAACTGTTCTCTTTTTCAACAGATGTTACTAAGCATGTCAAGCTGTGTAGTAATTTTAAGATCATATGGTCTAGAATAAAACTGAAGACATATACAGTACATCTCTAAATCAGAAAGTTAATCCAATTTCAAGAGGAGTGGGGCTACTTATTGCCCTCTCCTAGAACAAAAAACAAAACAAAACCAACAAAAAATAAGGCAATCCCCCTGTGGCGCCTATGGTGTCTCCACAGGAACTGTGGCAATAGTTCTTAAGAAAGATTGTTTGTAAGGGTCTCTAAGAGAAAGAGTGACTATGTAATTGTGGTCCTTATGGTCCCTTCCCTCATTTGATTCCCTCTTCTATTCTGGAGAGAGAGTGGAGATTCTTCTGCTGCACGCAGAGATGTGGAGGAACCTCCCTCAGGTAGTCCAATTGGTGAGAAGGATCTCCTGTAGCTGTTCCACATAAATTGACCAAGTAACATCTGGTAACTTTGCTAATGGCTTTGCATTGGCAGACCCCTATGATTTCCCAGGAAAGTCTCCCAGCTGGGTGTTATGTTTACAGCATACACAAAGAAATTAGATTTTAAAAATATTGCCGGAAAGTTGCAATATAAAACACTATTTTATTTCTTAGAATTAATCAGGATAATACACAAGAACTAAAAAGTCAGAGAAAGAGAAAAAAGGCAGTACCCTAATGCAACAAAGCACAACTCCTCCCACCCCACCTTACTTTAAGCTGAATCTTTCCAGAATGACTTCATTGCCAAATGTTTTGCTACAGAGCCCTTTCCCTTGCAAACAGGATCAGGAAATGCCCACGCTCTTAAAGAAACGGCTTGCAATTCCAACAGTGTTTTCAGTACACCACACTGGGGTAACTTTGGTTCATCACTGCAGTAGCCCACACATTGCCTGCACGGGAAAAGTAGAGGAGGTAGGAATAGCAGGTGGAACAGACAAATCAACTCATTTTCATTGATTATGTCACCATCTAAAATTTAAAACCTCTCACTATCTTAATTAGCCTCAGTTGACTTTTATGCATTCAGATCCCAAAATCAGACAGAACCCATTGCTAAGAGTTCATATAAAGAGCTGCATAAAGAAAGATATTTGCAATGAACAATAAAGGCTTTATTGTTTCTACAAAAGCCAGGAGCAATGCTACATATTCTTGATCACCATCTTTTTGTACTTTATCTGGCAATCAACTATTTACATATACACAGATATCTCTCTGTGTTACAGGAGTGCTGTGTAAAAAAAAAAAAAAAAATATTTTGGCTCAAGGTCAATCTCTTGTTTAGTTGTGCTTAATTCTTCTGCTTTTGATATCAACATTTACTGCCAAATTTAACAGCTCATGCAATCAACAGCTAATCTATTGATGAATAAAGACAAAAACTGAGTTTGGATCTTCTAACGACTAATTACAGCTGCATCTGAACTGGATTAGACTTTTTTTTTTTTTTTTAAAAGACCAAGTACACTATTACCATGTATTTTGTTAGCTTATCTTTTCCTATTGAATCACTCTTCCTAATCTCTCACTTCAGTAATTCTGCTGTCCTAAGACTTTTTGGGTTATAATAGTCCCCAGCTGAATCTTGCCAGATGACTTAAAACCTTCTTGTGGTTTCACTGGATAAAAATCATTCAACTATCATTCTATTTTAAGACCACTACATCACAACTAAATGAGAATTTTTTTCGGTAATCTGAAAAAAGACCCTCATGAAGAACAAGCAAAAAACCAGTTCCCCTCTAAGCAACAGAGGCAGGGGAACACTGCAAATAAAAGACAGGACTATGCAGCACTTTAAAGACTAACAAGATGGTTTATTAGGTGATGAGCTTTCGTGGGCCAGCTCCAGAAGTGGGTCTGGCCCACGAAAGCTCATCACCTAATAAACGATCTTGTTAGTCTTTAAAGTGCTGCAGAGTCCTGTCTTTTGTTTCAGCAAGACCAGACTAACACGGCTACATCTCTATTACTACAAATAAAGTGTCTATGAATATTTGTTTTTCAACATATTCAGATTCTCAGAGGAAGACTTTTCTCCATTTTTACTGGATCGAGGACACTCGGCTTTGGATATTTTTGGCAAGTGGTCAGTACTACTAGTTCAAAATCACCAATCATAAATCCAATACTTTATTGATAAACTAAAGTTTGTTCACCATATACACCTTAATTTTACGATAAAAACTGGATGAAGAAAATGATACACTTTTTGTAGAACAGAAGCCTGCGATCAGTTTGATTTAGTTTCTTACCTTTATAGCTATTGAAGTCTAAACATCAGAAAGGTGGGTTTAGATTCACAATAGAAGTCTATGGAATGTAAAAAAAACCAAAAAACCAACCAAACCAACCCACCAAGCTCTCCCATCCCTACACGCTGCAGTCTGAAATCTATGGGCTCTGTGGTATAGAAAATGGCCCCTGCAACAAATGATCTGCAAAAGCACATGGATATGGCCAGCTACACTACACCTGTTCTAGCAATGGGGAGAGAATTCACCCTCAGTGGGGACTTGGTTGTGCTTTTAAACCCACCCTTTCTCCATGAGAGTCACTGCCAAGGGTTGCATTGTACAGGACTTCTCCTGCCTTTCCTATTCAGAAGGGTCTTCCTCCAATAGTAACATTCATAGAATTGCTCATGACAAAGGCAAAGACTGAGAAGAACTGGAGGACCAGGGAAGGGGGATTCATAAAGCAGAGGACCCAGGAGCTCTACTAATGCTAACGCAAAAACAGAAGGAAATTCTCACCCAACTTTTCTATCTTGCCAGAAGCAAAGTCATGCACTTATCCTGTCCCAGCATCCCCAGATAGATGTTAGGTGCTGGGGAGGCTTATCAAAGAATGCACTGGGCATGCATTCCAGCAGGGACACAGGCTCTCCACCAGGAACATAATCCTGTGAGCTAACAAGAGCTTCCTGAGAGTTACAACTCCTCCTAAAGTCAATGAGACTTCAAGGCATGCAACACCTTGCCAGTCAGCTGGGGCCTGATCCTGCAATCGGAGATCAACTGAATAGGGTTTCTAAGTCCAAAAACCACCACTCGTCCACAGCTCCAAAACTGCTCTCCTAGGGATCCAAGGTAGGTCAGGGAAGCGAGGCTGACACTACTAACGGACAATTCGAGGCAGAGAAAGAAGAATTCCATTGCATCTCCACTTACTTTTTGGCAAAACTCCTCACTGACTTTATGGGAAATTTGCACTTAAAAACTGATGGTATGATAAAAATCTCACTTTCATTATGGTAAAATAAAATACCCTATTCCTGATTCTCCTCCACCCAGAGCTATTGGAGGAGGGATTAGAACTCTAGAAATGAAATAATTATCTACCCGTCAACAGGGGATAAGGGGAGTAGGGAATATCTGTTGGGCCACAGGTATCAACAATTTTCTTCAACTGGGTCACGAGAAAAAGAGTTTGGAAAAACACTGTCCTAGGATCTGATTTACAGCAAACTTCATTGCAATTTACTTATGCAAAAAGTGAATTTGCAGGATGGTATAAAGAATACAGAGTCCATTGATCAAACAAGGAAATTCTCCAAGGTATGCTGATAATGCAAAGTACCTTCACACCTTAATGTTTCAAGCAGCACAGGCGCAATAAGATTTCACAAGTCTCAACACATTCTAGAGTGTCTTGATATTTTTAGAAATTTGCTTGATATTTAAAAGCTATTTGACATATCTCCTTTCTTTTCTGAAGATTGCAACTTGTGATGTGATATATCACCACCTTGGATTGTAATTTTCAGTGACCAATTTGGTATGCACATTATAAAGTGTATTTTATAATTACTTATTGGAAGCGTGAAACAATCATGTCAACAGCACTGACCAATTGGTATTATTTATTTAGCAACCATAAACTCACGTTTCTCTGGCAAATTGAGCAAGGTCTTTGATCCATTATAATATATATGCTGCCCTGACAAAAGCAGTGAGAGGAAGGGAAGCCCCACACAGTTATTTTATTAGCAGCAATTTTGCCATAAAGCTTAAGTTTTCATCATAACAGTCCCAACATCAGAATTTCAGCTAATCTAGACCATTGCAAGCTCCAGTGATGCCTATTTACACATGATGAGAATCTGGCCCTTGGCATCTAACCTAGGGGAAAAGAGACTAGCCCAAAACATCAGCTGTGGGCAGATGAAAAAAAGAGAGACACATCAGACAGCCTAAAGCTGAAGACTTTCTGAAGTCTTTTTTCTGCCTCTTTGGTCTGCTCCTTCTGATTCTCAGGCATCCCTCCTCCCCTCCAAACAGATGAAATGTTCCAGTTCTTCTCTAGGCTAGTCATTTCATTCAGTCCTATGTAAAATCTCTCCCAGATGACTCTGCTTTATGGATTTATATTGTTGATAAATTCCCTTAATGCTATTGAAACGTTACTTAAGAACCTCTTGGATCTGTTACCATGCAGAATGTCCAGTATTAAATGGATGCCAGTATCTAAGGACCAGCTTTGGCACTGACCCTATGCAATTGTGCTATGAGGAGTAAGGAAGTTTATGAAACCTCTTAGCCTTGCCCAGACAGCAAGGAAGGGAGACAGTAGCTCTGCCCCCATACACTAGCTGTCACATGAATGATCATAAGCTGCATCACACAAAAAAAGAAAAGCAATCTAGGCCCAAGGGAGTTCCTAACAAGTACTGTATATATTCATTCGTATTATCTCTAAGGCACTCTAGTTTGATCCAGGTTCCATTAAAGTTAATAGAAAGATTCCCATTGTCTTTAATGGAATGGACAGTTAGAAAAAAATCTCTGCTATACAAAGTAGCATGAATGGGTCTTGAAAACAATTTACCTTCAAGGTATTCTTAACACATATGGTCCATCTTACAAAGTCTTTGCACAGTTCTAGGCCATTCATTGCTACGTCAATTACTTTTTCCAAAACAATATTAAAAGAACAGGTTTTATGGTTAATGGCAGTTTATACGGCTGCTTTAATATTAGTACTACTTAATATTGTTTGCCTTTAATGATAATAGGATAAAAAGGTGAAGGTTTCTTAAGAGAAATCGTTAAACAGTTGAACAACTTCAAGAAGCAAACAGATATATACTTCATTGAATGTTCAACTCCCTCCTCCATTTGTGACCAAAGAGTATCTCTGATTGTAGGACCCTCTCACTTAATCCTTTAGTATATATTATTATTTTAAAATAAATGAATATGATTCAGTCAAACCTATTCTGAAAAGCTTGGATTTTTTTTCTTTAATATACTTCAGACACAAAACACTTCAGTAAACAACACAAAAAAAGTGACCAACAGGGAAAAATATATGACTTCTTATTCCCTCGCATATCACAGGATTCTGTGAAATAAAGATCATTTTCAAATGGGAGATAAGTCCTCACAACAAGAACACATATTGAAAAGTTTGGTGCCTGGTTGTGAAAATTTTCCCACAAAGGGTTGATGCTGAGTTTTGTTTAGTCTGAAAATTGGTGGAACACATTTTAAATTCTCCTCCGTTTCACCATTCTGGGTTCTCTTTTTGCCCACACTCATGAATTCCGGACTTCTTCAAAGTTGCAGGAGACTTGCTGCTTCTTTCAATGCTAAATAAACAATTTTGCCAAGCATAACAAAATGTCTCAGGGTTTTATTTATTTATAAATATTTTAAACAGAAGAGTTTTCTTGATAGGGACCAGTGATATCCACTTGGCCTGAGTTAGTAGCCTGCTGTCTGGAAGGATCAAGATCTACTGACCTCATCACATCTTGCATTAGAGGTTCTCATTTTAATCTGAAGGATAGTTTCCAAGTAATACTGTTGACTGTTTTAGAATCTGATCTCCACCCCTCACTTAGAGTAGAGTACCAGATACTCTATATGACCTTTCATTATATATTAAGGTCATCTTAAACATCCAGAAATATTGCCTTAGGTAGACAATTTTCTCAAAAGTCAGTTCAATTAGGCCACCTACTCTTCTGCTTTCTAAAGGTCAATGATACTGATGTGACCCGCACACAGTGATTTTCCAGCTATTCTGTATTTCTTATTTTGTCTCCATTGATAAGTAGTCAAACATTAATTTTCCTTTTGTGCTGTTTCTTAGGATTACTCTATCTTCTCTTAAGAAAAAGACAAACTCAAATCTATACCTCCTGAATTGAATGGCAAGTTATATTCATCAATGTTATTGCCAAACCTACCCTTACTTGCTTGATTCTACTCTGGTTACAAAACTGGAACAGACCTGTCTTCATTCAGGATCCATATGGGATGTAGCTCAAAAATGGCAGAAATTTGACAAGAAAGTTCACAAGCATCTGAGACAATTAAATCTAACTCTGAGCCTTAAGGATGAAATAGTGTTAAACCCAGACACTGTGGCCTAGCATAAGTCAAGGGACAGATCTGCAGCTCTTCAATTACTTCCTACATGAAGGATGACAAGGTGTCTTTTCTGTTCCCCAAATATAGTCCAGAAAGCCTTTGACATGCACCCATCAGATTAGATACCTTTCCCCCACACTTATTTCTGATTTCTTTTCAGATAAGGCTGTTGATACTGCCCATTGTGCATGCTCCTTGTCAGGGTGGGCAGCTCGTGTGTTCTTATGATCCCAGGAGCTATGCGGCGGTAGCTTAGTGCTCTTGGTAGGTTCAACCAAGCCGGAAAGGTCAAGAGGTGGAGGAGCCAAACTAAGCATGCACACCGGTCCTCCAGGATTGGGGATTTGGCTCAGGGCTAACAACCCTGACCTACAAAAAGCTTGTGTTATGGAAACAGCAACAAAGAATTCCTTCTCAACTGCACGTGACGGCCTTCCAGTCGCTTACAGTGACTTGTATGACTGCCAGTGGTGAAAGCAGAAGTGAAGCTATTGACATGAAGATAGAAGTCCTGAGTGCCAAGATTAAGACCAGAATTGGGTCTGGAATGTATGTACCATGTATGATACAGGTAAGCTTGTGCAGATTACAAATGAAAGGAGACACTACATACTACATATTCTTGGTATCAGTGAGAGCAGATGGATTGGATCAGGAACAGTGAAGACTAGTACTGGTGAAACAGTCCTTTTTTCAGAAGGGATGATGACCAACACCACGAGGGAGTAGCTATCATCCTGAAGAAAGGGAGAAAGAAATGTTTGCTGGAATGGAAACCAAACAACAGCAGACTGATGAGAGCCAGAATGAAAGGTAGACATGTAAACATTACATTAATCCAGTGTTAGCCCCCAGCAAATGAAAGTGAAGAAGAAAAGAAAGACTGATTCTATGAACAGCTTCAAGCTGAAATAAAAACAGCATTACGTTATGATCTTATAATAATCATGGGGGACTTGAACGCTAAAGTCAGGAGGGATAATGCGCACAATGATAGAACCATTGGGAAACATGAGTGTGGTATTATGAATGAGACTGGAGAGAGGTTAGTGGAACTATGTACTTTACACAGTCTTGTCATCAAAGGTACACTCTTTCCTCAATGTGAAATTCACAAGTTAACATGGCGCTCACCAAATGGTAGAGATAGTAATCAGATTGACCATCTGATGATCAATGGAACATGGAGACACTCGTTACCAGATGTCAAGGTGAAGAAAGGGGCTGATGTCGGCCGTGATCACCATCTTGTGACAGCACTCATAAAACTTAAGCTAAGTAGTGCTGGTCACAAGATATCCATGCAGAAACGCTTTGATGTAGAGAAGCTGCAAGACCCCAAAGTTAAGAATGCTTTTGTCTTTAAGGTAAAAAATAGGTTTCAAGCACTATAAGATCTTGAAGAAGAAACTCATATCATAAACGAAATTAATAAAAAATGGGAACAAATTACAACCATATCTGTAGCAGCGAGGACTGTCTAGGTTTTCAAACAGAAACAGAAGAAAAAAAAAAAAAGTATGGATCATGCCAGACACATGGAAGGCAATTGATAATAGATGTACCTTAAAGAAAAAAAAAAAAAAAAAAAACTCACAGATGCTAAATCAGGAAGACTGAAAGAAAGATACCAGCAGCAATACAAAGAAGCAGACCGGCAAGTTAAAAAATTGGTCAGAGCCGATGAGAGAGCTCATATAGAGGAACTAGCAGCACAAGCTGAAGACGCAGCTACTCGAAGAGAACAAGGAAAGGTTTTTTAAATCATCAAGCTTGTTTGCAGTAAATATCATGCCAGTACAAGTGTCCCTATCATGGACAAACAAGGAAATCTACTTACAGAGAGGGAACAAGAGGCTCGTTGGGCAGAATATTTTCAGGAAGTTCTAAACAGGCAACCACCAGAAAAAGCAGCCGATATTCTAGAAGCAGAAACAGACTTTGACATAAATACTGCTCCACCAAAAATTGAAGAAATTAGCATGGCAATAAGATCCTTAAAGAATGGTAAAACTCCAGGACACAATAATCTTAATGCTGAATTGTTCAAGGCAGACCCAGAACTTGCAGCCACTGTTCCCTTCCCATATTGCTGTAAAGAACGGTTGGAGAAGCAGGTGCCAGAGGAATGGACAAATGGAATTATTGTTAAGATACCCAAGAAGGGAGCACTCAATGACTAACAACTGGCACGGCATCACTCTCCTTTCAGTGCCAAGCAAGATCTTTGCTAAGATCATTATTCAGCAGACTGTAGATGCTGTTGATAAATCACTGAGGAAAAAACAAGCTGGCTTTCGTAAAGGAAGGGGGGGGGGGTGTAGATCAAATTTTTGTACTGCATAACATGATTGAGCAATGCATTGAATGGCAGAGGCAGTTGTTCATCAACTGTATCCCTATGAATGCTGTCAAAGGCTTTTTCAAAATCAATAGTCTTTGGCGTATTCTGACAGCATATGGAATACGACAATAAGCAGTACAGCTCATTAAGAGCTTTTATAACAATTTTGCATGGGGAACAATGATCTACACTTCGAAGTTAAGGCTGGAGTAAGGCAGGGATGCGTCATGTCTCATCTCCAATGCTCTTTAATTTAGTCATAGACTGGGTTATGCGTCTGTGACGGGGCGAGCCCATAACAACCCCAAGGCAGGGAGACTGCTGCGCTCTGGGGCGAGCTGCCAAGTGGCCCCAGATGCTGCCGCGCATGCTTCAGAGGCTACGCAGCAACTTTAAAAGCCGGGCCGGAGCAGCTGATCCGGGGGGGGGGGGGAGGGAGGGGCGGGAAGGGGGAGGAAAGAGGATGTTGGCGCCACTGTCGCAGGGGGGTTGTGGGCCAGTGGGGTGGTGGCAGGAGGCCGCGGAGGTCAGGGAACGGTGTGGGAAGACGCCGACAGGGGTCCAGGGTCAGAGGAATCGGAACTGGCGGTGGCTCTGGAGTGCACAGACTAGACACAGCGGCCAGAGCCGGACAGGGAAATATAGAGGACCTCATCAGGATCCCTGGCCGGGAGCCATTGGGAGGTGGGGCCAAGCCAGCCACACAGCCCAAGTTGACAGAGCCAAAGGCCCAGAACAGACGACGTCGGCTCTGGTGGGTAAGAGCCGTGGCGGACCAGCCGGGGACATGGTGTTGGGGTATTTAGGAATGGTAGGAAGAGGCCCAGCAGGTGGAGTCTTTGGTCTCCCCAAGAGGGTTGGTGAGTTGCGGTTTCAACCCCACCACCCGGATAGTGGGGAGGAACCACTACCCTTTGGGTCCTGGGTTGGGATCCAGTTGAGAGGGAGGCCCCAGGTCCCCCCACCTTAGCCCATGACTGGAGACTGAACTGTAGTGCTTTCAGGGTACTGTGACCAGGGAGGGACTAGCTGCCCGCAATATGGTGACTTAGAGGCGGTTTGGGACACACGCTATCGCTGCCCACCCATGGGGCTGTGGGGCCAGAGACTGCCGCACCAAAGGCCCTAGCCTGTTTGCGTGTATAGACCAACGTCCTTAGGTATACGGGGCTAGAGTAAACCCGGGACGGGGTGCCCTGGTGACTCACGTGGAGGATACGCCATCCCACAAGCCCCTGGGCCTGCAGGAGGCATGACAGCGGTGTACAACAGAAGATGAGCATCATATGGACTATCTTCTTCACATTAGAAGACCTTGATTTTGCTGATGACCTCGTGCTGCTCTCCCATATGCATCGTCATATGCAAGAGAAGACAAATCAACTCTGCACCTTCGGAGAACAGGTCGGACTAAGAGTTAGCCAGAAGAAGACAGAAGTCATGACCCTAAATATTGAGGCACCAGCATCAGTTAAGATCAATGGCCATGACCTACCTAGCACGGAGAGCTTTACATACTTGGGTAGTATTAGCAGGCAAGACGGCAATGTCAGAAGTGATATCCAGAGCAGACTCAGTAAAGCCAGAAATGTCTTCATGAGTCTGAATGCTGTATGGAAGTCATCACAGTACAGTATCCTTACCAAACTGAAGTTTTATCAACACTATTATCCACCAGCATTCTGATCCATATGAGAGCATGACCTCGATAAATTGTCAACTTTTCACACAGAGGATCCTCTGAAAACTTCTGGTATTTTTTGGCCAAGAATAATTTCAAATCAGGATCTGCTTGCGCGGTGCAAACAAGGTGACATGGCTACCATCATTATGAAAAGATGCTGGAGATGGATTGGGCACGTGCTCAGGAAAGATGGAAGCTCCATCACAAAGATTGCTGTGCACTGGACCCCTGAAGGGAAGCAGAAATGAGGATGACCCAAGACAACATGGTGGCAGACCATTGAAGTGGAAATGAAGAGCATGATTACACATGGGGAGCTATTGAGAGGCTGGCCAGAAACAGACAGAAGTGGAGGACCTTTGTTACCGCCCTATACACCAGTGGGTGTGAAGGGTAATGATGACGATGTTGATAGGAAGCCTTTTGTAAGTTCAACAGAATTTTATTCATCAGTCTGTCACATGTAAATCAAATATCCTTGTCTGTCAGAAATCCTATTTTTCACCTTTGCTGGTGACCAGTACCTAAAGACTTTAAGAACATATGTACAAAATTCCTTAAATAATATTTGCACATACAAGTCATATCACTGTAGTAATATGTCAGTGACTTTTATTTCAGACTGTGTCAGACTATGTGTGACTGGTGAACCAGAATATGCATACTAGAATCAGAGTTTTTCTGTAAACCCCTTGCCAGTTTGCATGAGAATCACTTTTCTGATCTGTAAGGGGCAGATCTCAATCCAGCTTAGACAAAATCTTCAGCACTGATCATTTACTAAGTATCTCTCCAAGGAAGGAATGAAAAATGTTTCTCACTGAAGGTCAGTAAAAGGGTCATTAGCTATAGAAGGTTTCAAACAATTTAAAGGGGGATTTTCTTATCAAAGCTTAACTTCACTTATCTGCTATTTGCCAGAATATTTTTGGCAGAAGAAGTGAGCACTATGCTGGGCTTGCTAAAGGACACACTGAGAACTTCATTCCAAATACTGCTTACTTTTGCCCCTGAAACATCAACAGTTTGATTGCAAGAGATGTGTATGATTCCCTTTAATCAAGGCACTAACTCTTACTTCATTATCAACTGTATTCCACTGCTTGGATATTTCCTTTCTATTGATGCTCTAGGATAAAGTGGAAAAACCCCACACAGGAAAGTGTAAGGAGCTGCTCTGGGTCCTAACTAATAACAGGACATTTATACTTCTCAGAACAGAAGACAGGAGATTCTACCCCATAGATGCTAGTCTCAAATCTTTCAGGACTTGTTATGAGACTTTGTGCAACGGGCAGATTGTGTGATGCCTCAGTTTCCCTTTCTGTAACATCATAGAATACTATCTGTTTATCTCAAATTTTGTGAGACTTCATAGTGGCAAAGCAATTTCACTCTGGGTTAAAGCTGCTATAGGAGAAGTTAGTTCTAACAATTAAATTGCCCAAAGGAAAATTAGACCAGCAGCTCCAAAGAGATATGCTAACTTCATTACTGCTGTCAAATGTAATGTGTAAATGCCAAAAGTGAGATAGAATATGCAAGCTGCATGTGATATTCCAATGATTTCCACTTCAGACTCAATAGAACCTCAGCAGCACAGAAACTACTTCACAGGACCAGTCATGAAGAAGTTAAAAAGTGGCAAATGAAAGCATATCCTTAATTGTAGGCTTTCACTCTGTGGTGAACTTACAGAAGAGAACATCTGTTAAACATTAGAAATTGCAATAATCTATACACAAATGTCTAGCATTTAAAATTAAATCTTTTAATAGAGATTAACTGGGAGAGAGAGTTAGAAAATTTACAACTACTATTTGTAAATTCCAGTGTAATGTAGGACAGGATGACTCAATTCTGCAATCTGCTGGACAACTATGTCCAGTGAAAGAAATGGGGATGCTCAGTTGGGCAAACAAATTTGTGTGTGTGTGCGCGCGCGCGCGCGCTGACAATTCTGAAAAAGTCAAACCATTTTGGGTCAAACAAAACATTTTTTACTACTCAAAATGAAACAGTTTCAACGTTAAGTATTTAATGTTTTAAATAAAATTGTTTTAACAAATTTAAGGACATTAAAAAACACAAAAAAATACATCAGAAAACATTTCAGAAGTGTCAAAACAAAAAAATGTTTCCTCGTTTTTCCCTAAAATAATTTGTCCAAAAAAAAAAAAAAAAAAAAAAAAAAAAAAAAAACCACACACCATGAAAGCAAGAAATTTATGAAATGTGTGTGTCACAACCTGCATTTTTCACTGAAGAAAGGTTTAATTGAAAAACTTCACCCCTTTGTGCTCAGTGCTTCATAAATGTGCTCAGCACCTTGTGAGCACAATCCTTGAGAGCATATAAGGTCGGTGCACATGGTCATGGACTTATTCATTTTAAAGAAAGATACTTCATTTAAATAAAATGGATACACTGCTCATGATTAGTTGTCAGTAATCAAGCACATCTATTTTAATAACAGATGCATATTTTTTATTACTGTTGCTTTTATCCTGATGTTACATATCATGTCATATCAGTTCTATTTATATACTGATTAATCAAACAATGCAGAATCCATTGATTTTATGAGCTCATTTGTTTGATGCTAATTTTTTTAGGTGCCATCTATATTACAGCAGCTACACCTCTATTGAAAAGTATAACAGCACTTCACATTAGTTTAAGATCTGTTGCTTTATTGTAGAAGTATCCAAGTTATTACTTGGACCAAAAAAAGGGTAGATTTTAAATTAGGTAATTAATTATTGAAAAATGTCTGGCCTTTCCCCAGAGTGCAACCAAATGATTCATCAGTTCATTTTATTTTAATTTCCTCCCTTAACACTCCTATCAGGAGAGCTATTAAACTCACTGCTTGATCACTGAATCAGATCTGGGGCTTCTCAGGAAAAGACTTGAATTTGAGACCTCTTTTGTCAAACCAGCTAGTTTTTAACACCGAACTTGGATATTTAGAGTTTCAGCTCCATATAATTAGGAACTGTAGATTTCTGTGGACATTAAAATCCCAACAATTTTCTGCTATTAAAATTATGAATCCAAATATACAAAAGACTGACAGATGTACAGTTATCAAATCTCATTCTATATTTAATATTAATGTATAGAAGAGTAGAATTACTAAGTAAATCTTTTTTTTCCTTGGGTTGCCACTGTCAGCTCATATAGCCCAAGCAAACCTGACAATTAATTAAATTCTTAGAAATTTCAGCAAATGTATTGTACCCTGCTTAATCCATTCAGTTCTTAATAAGCACTAATGAAAGGTAAATCAGCAAACATGGAGACAAGAAAAATAGCAGGCTTACACTGCAGCTGATTGTAAACACTTAACTGTTTTTATATAGGATGACAATTTTAGAGTTACATTCTGCTAGCATTTGTACAAGTGAAACTTCATCACTAACATTAAAAAGAGTGAATTCAGCCTTACGCAATGAAGGTTAACAATACAAAACCATATAAATCCAATTTTAAGTAGTCACAGCAGGGCTTCCATAGGACAGGAACCTTTTGGATGACCTTCCATATGGGGTCAATTTCACCTGGAAAGGATGGGGTGGGAGAAGGGAAGTATAAAGGCTACCAGTGCAATTTTATTCTCATTTACTTATAAAATGTTAAAGAATAAACTTACAAAAGTTTTGCAGTATTTGTTTGGCTCTAATTATGATGCAAAGTGAAAGTTGAACAAAGCAATGTGCAGAATAGAAAACAGAACAACATGGCAGTTCTAAAGAGATCAATTTCACTCTCTCATGCCTGTACCGGGTCTTTCTTTTTTAGAAGAGAGGGGGAATATCAAAACACCTGTTAGTTACTGCCTTGTTTTTACTTAGAGGAATAATACAAAAAAAACCAACTTCTCCTAACTCTTGAATATCTTCCTTTGGCAAAGTTTATAGTTTTGCCACAATTTTTGTTTATTTTAACAAGTAATATTGTCCATAGCTCCAGTTGACTTTTTGACCAAGATTTTCTTTATGCAGACACCTAAATAAAAGTCACTTTATTTTCTCAGGAGATGATCAGAGCTCCAAAACCCAGGTCTATGACTTAGACACCTTGTACTCCTTAGTTTGTTGTAGTTTAGAACAAAGACACCTAATTTTATACATTCAGGTTTTGGCTTGTGTGGCAAAAATCCAGACAAAATCTGAAAAGTTAACTTCAGAACCACATTTACAGAAACATCTTATTCCAGTCTTTACATTTGTGCTCCAAAACCAGATTATATAATTTAGGATTTTAAAGTTGCAAAGAAAGAGCAACTGTACATTCCTAATTTGCACAAGTTGCAGCTTACAATGTTCTGGCAGAATTTTGTTCTACAATTTTGCAAAAGCAATAATTTGGTGACAATGTTTTATTTGGTTTTGGGTTTGTGAATTTCTTCAGTGTTTGCAAAGCCTCTGTTTACAATAGGCTTTGCAAATACAATAAAACAAAGCCATTGCACTTAAGAGTTTACTGTAAAAATAGCCTAAATTCAACATCAAGCCATTCTTTAAAAAAACAAAAACAAAAACCACACTACTCTAGGATTTTGTGCTTTTTATTCCATGAATTGAAGTCTCACAATTACAGGGGTCAAACTAGAGCTAGTGAACCATTAAAGGTGGATAAAATAATGGTCCACAGGAAAATAGGCAGTGGCTTAACATATGTTATAAACTGTCACTGTGAAAACACCTTCAAACCACACACCAAGCTTGACACAGTGGGGTATTTCACATATAGCTCCTGGTCTAATTGTACTGTGATTGCAGCTGATCTTAGTACTTATCCATTAGGCTATGCAATACCAATAATTTTCAAGAGTATTTGAAAGCTTTGAATTCATTGAAATAGAGGACTGTACTGAGAGGTCTTCAAAGGCAAGGCAGAAAATTCCTAAGAAAAACAAAACAAATGGAAGTGGGACTTCAGTAGCATAGACCTTAAAAGACACAAAGTCAAACACAAAGAACAAGATCCCCACATTTTCCCAAATCCTTATTACAACTATGGAAACAATTGGCTACATATTCTAGTGGCCAATGAGAAAAGTTCCCATTTCATATAGGATTTTATTCAGAAATATCGACGATAAATACCTCCCATCCAGGGAATGCTGGTGTAGACTTTTTTGGTCATTGAATGATGAAATATTAAACTGCAGAAAGCCTGCTGTTTCCTCCATAACCATCCCTGTCAGTCATTTTGATTTATTTTGTTAATATTTCACATGAAACCCTTGTATTCTGGATCTCTTCTCCTGCACTTTCAAGTTTCCCTGAGAATTAAGTCATCACTCCAAAAAACCATGTGAAGTACCAGATAGAAAAAGTCTCATTTAGTCTCCCACCCCCAGGCAGAATGTATTTCTAATGCTATTCATAAAAAGGATTAGACTGAGTCTTTAACCCTTTACCAGGAGCGTGGAATGACTCTCAGAGCCACTGCACTGGGAATATGCCCCAGACATATACACCTTCAAAGTGAAATTCTTCTTCACCTCATTTCCATGGGGTGGGGTGGATGTATCCTATGCCAGCCCTTTATAAGGTTCAGTATGATCTCTGCTCTGCCCTATGTGTTCAGCCAACTCCACCACCCAGCATGCAGGAGAAGTTGAGTCATGGCTTCTCTTACTCTAAAGATTTTTTTTTTTTTTAAATGGAGGCAGAATACCCTTCTCACACTCAAAACTAAGATTTGGGTAGATCCTAGATGGCCACATTAGGGTGCAAAAAGGTACAATTACTCCCCTACTCAGACATATAGAAAACAGGGCCCAACATTAGTATATAATTAAACCCGCTTAAAATACCTTTCATGAAGACATTTACAGAATAGATTACAACTTGGGGCAATATGTTTCTTAAAGTCTTTTAGCGAGCTATAGTCTTTTTTCCTTGAAGAACAGGAGAAATAAATCTAATATGTCCAGTAATTTCTGTGCTATACGCTTAACAGCAAAATGGAGAACAAAATTATATCCTTTCTGAATATAATTTTTCTACAGAAAAGTTGAGCTGTCTCTCTTCACCCAAGCCTGTTTAAAATTATTCCAACTGCTATCAACACATATGCCATGCCAACACCACATTGGGGCCATTTGCAATATGCATTCTAAAGAAACTTACAGCTCATCAGTTTGGTAGTGGAACAGAAGAGAGTATCTAATGCATGTACAGTCATAAAATGAGATTAAATTGGCCAACATTTTACCTGAAAAAGTGATTCCAAAAATGCTGAAATTTCACAACAGATTATCTGTTTCTAAGATTTCCTAAATGGATTAAGTTTGGGAGTAACTACAATTATGATATCACCACAATTGTAATTTTTGTGCTGTCTGAAGAGATGGCTCTCACACACAGCTAATTCAGGAAGTAGAAATGTAGAAGTTTTCTTAAAATTCTTACCAGACCTTCCCCCCCACCTCCAATTTTTCAAGCAGCTGGATGACATCAGACCTAACAGCCATTCCACAAACCCTGCAAGGTTGGGCTTTGAGAAGATTGCACTGAATGAATATGTGGGTTTCAAAAACATCAGACAGTCCAAGAAAAGGGCTGGAGTAGAGACCAAGGAACAGCTTAGGTACTTTGCTATAGCCAGGCCCAGGACTGCAGCTAGAATCAAGCTGTCTTAAATCAGTGTGCTTGACTGGGAATTAGCTAACCATGAAGTTAATGCACAAGGGGATTTAGGAGAAGCGCATCTCTCTCTCTCTCCTCTCTGTTGGAAGAGGAAGGAGCGCTCATGAATAGTTCCTCACTCGCAGCTGTGACAAGAGCTATTTCAATCAGAGAAATTATGAGCAAGTGTCTTATTCTGGCCCAGAGTTGAAGCAACAGGCTTTAAAGTCAACCAGCACTTAGTTGGGCAGGAGGGCCAATGTGGCATAACCACTAAGGACTGGGTAACTGTAGACAGTGTGCATAAGGACCCAATTCTTGCATAGTCGCTTACACCTACGTGAAGAAAACATAAGTATAAATGCTGCCAAATCAGAGTGGCAGATTTTATAGTCACTCTGTACAGGTATAAAAAAAAGACAGGACTGTGCAGCACTTTAAAGACTAACAAGATGGTTTATTAGGTGGTTAAACCATCTTGTTAGTCTTTAAAGTGCTGCATAGTCCTGTCTTTTGTTTTAGCAAGACCAGACTAACACAGCTACATCTCTATTACTATTGTACAGGTATAAGTAACTACATCAGTGCAACGCAGGAAAAAATAAGCTTTTTTATTTTAGAGTTTGAAATCTCTGTATCTCAGGAGTGAACGGAACTTAAATTTCTTACAAGTACTGTCCAATCACAACCTGGGTCCCTGCCAGCTCTTTATCTCCCTGCTGGATTTTGCCATAGCTCAGCCAGTTTTTACCAGAGCTGGGCACCAGAGTGCACTCATTTACTTTCACCTCTGCTGCATCTATTCATAGAGACCACCACACTCCTCACAAAGAAGTCATTTCCTAGTCACTTTTGTTTGCACTAGATGCTGGCTGCTGGTCTAAGAATCCATTTTATTCAGTGTTTACTCTCATCTTTTTTACTTATCCAGCAGGTTTTTTAGGATTGCTCCTCACTCACAGACTTCCAACACAGAACAGAGGATTTATCCCACAAGAGGTTTCCAGTGAGTTCCCCAAGTGTGGCAGACTTTGCCTCCTGTGCCTTTCCATTGATCTTTGACACTCCTCATTGGATTCTGCGATTGGATTTCATAGTCCAACCTGAGGCTGGGATGGAATTTAACTTAAGTAAATATATATCTTTCTTGACAGATACAGCAGAATTTGGGGGAGGGGTAAAGTTCATAAAATGAGAAGCTAACCATCAGATTGCACAGATACTTGATAGAGAAAGTCAAGAGATTTAAATAGGGAGGGCCAGAATGCACCTAGAAAAACAAAAAAAAAAGTCATTATGCAAAAAGAGTACCCATTGAAGGAACACTTATAACCAGTACATCATTTTGTAGGATGACTTTTGGGAAAGAACATGAGCTATAAGAGACAGTCAAAGGAATAGTTGCAAATATAGGTCTCCTAAAAAGCATCATAAAAAGCAAAGGTGTGGAAAAACACAATTAGGCCATCTTGCTTATTTTCCTTACTATAGGAGAATTATTCCTTATGATATATTTGTCAGTACTGTGTCCAGTTTTCATTTAAATATCCCAAATGATGAACCTGAATCATCTTTGGGGGGGGGGGAGGTGCGCGCTCTCTCTCTCTCTCTCTCTCTCTCTCTCTCTCTCTCAATATTCCTGCCAGGTGTCAGAATGACATCATCAGCATCATCAGGCTCTCTCAGTGAAGCAAAAGTGGCCAGAGAGAGGCAAGTGTAGTGAGTAGAGGGCACAGCCCACTAGTTTTCCTAAAAAGAAAAAATGGGAAATGACACTGGATTGTTCTTCAGTTCTGTATCTTCTCGCTATCCCAAGAAAAGTCCTGCTTGAACAATTTCTCAGATAAGGAATTCTATGAATTTCATGAAGAATGAAATTTCAGCAGTGACTGCTATACAAATAATGAGTATATAAATAAATAATGCACTGCTGAGAAAGCTTAAAGTGAGCAAGCAACAAGAGAGAAGAACCTCAGAGCACATGGCAATATCGAGAAAGTGTAGTATTTATAGACAAAATATATGGTAGAGAGATTAAGTAATACCATTTGTGGAACTATAAGAGAATAACTAAAGCCTGAATTCAAGAGATTGGAAGCATGTAATGACATCTAACAGTGACAGTTCTCAACAATAGCAAACAGACAGGAAAATACAATTGCTTTAAAACACTTTTTACTTTCACATGTAAACTTGGTTTATAAAACTATATTTCAAAGCCATCCCAATGCATTGTCAACAGTGGCTGCACCATGTAAGAGCAGAGTGGGAAAACTTATCTTCCCACTGCCAAAGTAATTCTTTCTAATTATATAAGGCTTGAAGCAGCTTCTTAACAACAACAAGTAATTTTTTAACAATTTTTGTCAGTCTCCTAGCACTAGACTATGGCAAATATATTTACTGATGCTGGAAACTGGCAAAAGATTAAAGTGATCAATAGTTTCAGAAGACTTTTCTCTGTGTCAAAACTAGCAATAGTTTGGGAAACACTTCTTTAAACTTGCGTACTAAAGGCAGAGCTGTGGTCTTACAAACCAGCCTGATAACAGGGGCAGTTTATAGATGTGGTACCCACAGAGCAGGACAGAAAACAAAGCAAGAATCACAATCTGGTGTCCTCTTTGTCCTTGCTTTGTTGGAGAAATAAATCTGCACCAACCCTTTGGCTATGGCAAATTACTTCCCTCTTTGTGTTGGCTCAGATGCCAGCATTCACAGGGATGGGGTGGATGGTCAGAGCCAAAGTTCCATTTACTCTCAGCACACATTCCCAGGAAAGGGAGTGGTAGCCCATGAGGTAATTGCTTCCCTCCCTCCCCCCATGCAGACTCCATCAATGCAAGTAGCTAGTGCAAGGACACGGGATCTTCACCACTCTCTTATTCTTAGGCATGGCTATGCATCAGGCCTTTTACAGGGGCGGGGGGTGGAGGGGGGAAAGAAAAAAAAAAAAAAAAAAAAGAGTCAAGGTTTTGGAATTTGGTCGTGTTCTATGCCAATACGAAACACAGGCCTATTGAAATGTTTCACAAATAGAGAATTACATCCACCCCAAGACAACTAGTAGCCCAATGGTGGGGTCACTCGCCTGGGCTGTGGAAGAACCAGGTTCTGCCCGATTCACAACAGGAACCTGAATGTGGGCCACACCCAGCTGACCACCAGGCTTTAACAGCACTCTCTCTGGCCCAATTCAGATTGAACAGGAACGATTGAGATAAATACTGATTTCCTAAGCTGGTGCTTAGGGCTCTTGTCTGGAATGCTTAAGACACAGGTTCAGAGAAGATTTTTTTTGCTCCAGATCAGGCAGAACAGACACTTGAATTTTGGTTTCCTGCATCATTGATCAGGGCTCTAACTCCCCAGCTATGAGCTGCTCTGGGATAGGCTTAAATCTGTCTCCTCAACTCTCAGAAAGTTTCTATTTCAATTTAGAAAAATCATTCATTGAAAAATTCTGAGCCAGCTCTACTCACAGCTGAGCCTTAGAGAGGGCTGGTCTTTGTATGCCTTCTTCATATCTTTTATTGGATGTCCCTCTCTGACGTAAGCCAAGCACTACATTCAAAGCAGGAAAATAGTGCTGCCCAAGTTGCAAGAAAAATTTTAAAGTTTAAAATCTATTTTGTGACCTACTTTCTGCATTACAGCAATGCTGTAATTAAGACTGTACCAGGATCTCCATTATAGTCACATATTCTGAGACACTCTTTACCTATGTGGTGAAAAAAAGCCCTTCTAAATGCTTCTTGGCATACAAATCATAGCTTGGAAGAGACATTTTTAATAAGTGGTTTTGAAGGGGACAGGGGAAGGAGGGTAGGGCAAGACAATGTTCATTAGCTTTTAAGTTTCAGATAAGCAGCCTCAGAAGTTTAGTTGTTTTCAATGCAGTTTTTGGCTCCTATAACTGATTGTTTTGAAACATGAAGTTTAGCATCCTATGATCTAACCCCATTTTGCTATTCTGACCTACAAGCATTGTATATGGATTATAGCTGCTTTAATACATTATCATGCACAATTCTTATAAAAATGTATTCCACTCAGAATAGATACTATAATAATCAGTTTTTAGGTAGTTACATATTCTAATTGTGCCCAATACTTTGCTTATAGGTGCCGAAGGTTGGTCTGATATTTCAGCTTTTTAAATCTGAAATATTTTCTAGGCAAGAAATATATTTAATTAAATATTCACATTAGCCTAGCATTCAGAGATCCCAATCAGACCTCTGAACAAACTACAGTTATGCACAATGCAAATATAAACAGGCATGACCCCCAAAAAGCCAGGATTTCAAAATCCACCCCCTTCCAATGGCCAGTTCTCTCTCTACTTTTCAGTACCCAAGAACCAGGCAACCATCAGGGCATCATGACAGAGCCCTAAAGTAGGCAAAGACCTCAAACAAAATAATAGTATAAGAATTATAAATGGTTAGCCTCCCTCCTCCCCCCCCCCCCCATTATCTGATACTGTCTCAAGCTGAAATAGAGAATCCTGCATGGCTATAAAATTTATATCTACAAAAATGATATGTGGATGTCTGCACTGACATCTGCAGATGCTGATAACCGCAGATATAAACACAAATTTGCCCAGTTCTAGAAATAAAGCACTTAAAAGTTTAGTTCATGTTTCCTTTCCTCCACTTCTTGTCATCATAAATTTGATTAGAAGAGAGAGCAAGACACACACAGCTGAGCCACAGTTTGTGATGAAGACTTCTACTGCTTTCAGCGTGGTCTTTGCCTTTTCTAGGAATGATAGCATCGGCCCCTTTAATATCTGTTCTGGTTCAAGCCTTCTTCAGTATTTCCCATGATTTTGGACGAAACTTTAAAGCTGAAAGAAATTAGTACTGTTTGGATACTCATCCCATGCTCTCAAATCTTTATGTGCAGTCTGACACAATGTCTAGCCAAGCCTCAACCATTTCTCAAACATGCCAAAACTGACTCTGAGTACAACTTCAAGCCCTATGATCATCTTCTAAGATTTCAGCACTACTCTCAGCTTGTGAGCTTTTAAAAGTTTGACTGTGCTGTTCTGAAAGAAGCATGACCAGTAAGTAACTGATAAGTGGTAAAGAAAAACAATCCTACAGCTGGGCAACGAATTTGTAAGGAAGAGGTCACGCACCTTTATAAAAGTGAAGTATTCCAGAGCATTATGATCATTTCAATACAAATTCTTCAAGACCCGATACTAATGCTATTGATCATTTTGAATAGCACCTTGCCCTATGAGTGTTCCCATGAAGTCAGTAAGACCATTTGTGGAGCAAGCTGTTTATTCACGGTAAGGAATGGTATCAGAAATCTGGCTTCTAATGGCAAGAGATTTACTTTTGAAGGAACTTTCTGAGTGTACACAACCCTCATGCATTTTAACTGCTATGAGACTAGCAGAAAGGGGCACCTCAGTACTCATTCTGCAAACATTGTCTTTGTTACATAGCTTCACATAAATTGTCCGTTCATTTTTATTGACAAGAACTCTTTGAAAAAGGAATCCACATTGGAACAATGAATGGCTTGACATTGGCTACTGCCCAAACCTGCCAAGTCTTACATTATTGTACCCTACTGCATGTTATATACTAACTACTACACAGCAGGCTCTGGAAACAAATCCAAATACAAAGGTAATCTGCTAAAGAACAGTGAGAAACCCCTATGCCAGGTCATGCTGTCAGCTGTTTGTAGAGAAGTTGATGTCGTCCACAGATGCAAAAAGGTTCACTGAGACATAAGACAGGAAAATCTTAAGTCTGTGATGTTTTCAGTCTTACAGTGTTGTTAGATTTGAACAATCATGTTCTGCTATTTATCTCTGAGGTCTCAGTACTGCTGCACCACGCTGTTCATTCCAGCTGTAGCAGCAGGCTTTAGAGAAGCTTCCAAGCACTGGAGTAAATTATGTTTTTGTATTGTAATGGCAAAAATGCTTCATCTTTTGGAAAAGTTTTTTCTTAGAGGTTTAAAAATATTTTCTCAGGCTCCCCAGACATGGACAAAAAAGCTTGTAGACTTTTTTGGCAATGCCAAAGTCATCTGTTTGCTAAATTTCTGTGTAAAGACTTCCCATAATCTCGGAACAGAAACTGTTCAATGCAGGGGCACTATACAGAGCAGTGTCTATTTCCTGAAAAAAAAAAAAAAAAAAAAACACCACCCTACCACGAGTTTAATTTACTGAGCAAGTGCTATTCGAAAATGTGCACAATTACAGGAATTCTTAAATATTAGTGCAAAGTTAAGAGGTGTTTAATCTATCCCTTTCGTTGAGGTAATCCTAATGGTTAATTACCCATATGACCACATGACTTATTTTTGGGTAGTGATTTTACTTTTTAGTCTGTCTAAATAAACTCCATTGACACTTCTGACACCTACTGGTGAGGGTACATCTGATTAACAGTTTATTCTCAACACAGATCAGTACCACAAAGTCTTCCACAGCTTTTTCTTCTGAAATTCATCAGTTTGGGATTGATTCTGCTTAAAATACATATTAAATGATTAATGGATCTTGTTTATTCACTATGAAAGACAATGAAACATTGAAAACATCACATATGAAGATTTTTTTCTAGAATGTCTGACATATTACTGTAATTCACAAAAGGACACAAATTCATCACAAAACATTGACAAACCTTACAACCTGTTTCTAAAGTTACTTAGAAAGTAATCTTAAAGCATTTCAAGTAGTCAGATCATTTACATTTATTTTTTATCTCTGACATCATAAATATTGACACAGAATTTCAGTCACCATTTTTGCAAGTAGTTGCAAGATTTCATAAGACTCCTCTTCATTCCAATTAATTTCTAAAAAGTGATACAAACCAAACGGATATCCTTGTATTGCTTCTACGGAAAAGAGACAATGTTTTTATTCCATCATAAATCAACCTTTTCTTCACTGTAGCTGCTGTCTGTTCAATAAATGACACATCAGATTTCTCGTGCTCAGGTTTTACCAAAGGACATCAACAAAAAGAAAGGTTAGACTTTTACTGTAGTTTAGAAACAAATATCAAAACACCAGTAACTCCCTTTCAAACAATTCATTTACATCTTCTTGAAAGCTAAATGTTAGAAGTCATTCCACTCAACCTAGTTTTCATATATGTGCATATAACAAGAATCTGCAGATCAAACTCCTGTCAGTGTATGATATTGCAAAATAAATGGAAGAAAAAAAAATCAGGTTCTCTCATTGTAATGACCAGACTATTCCATCATTATTATTGTCCTTCATAAAAGACATCCTAGTGATTTACTATACCACTGTTCTATTAAGTATACATCCGCTGCACACAAAACTTTACCATAAACACACATTTTAAAGACAAGGAGTTAACAGCAATTGGTATAGTTTTTATATATGAATGCTGAAAATGGTTATAATTTTTTAAGTTCTGTTTAAGGATATCCAAGGAAAGCTAAGTACATATTAACATGCCCTGGCTGTAAGAATAGAAGCATGTAACAGTAGATCAGCAACACAACTCATTAACTAATCATATTACTTGATTTCCATCTGCGTTGCTTTTGGGTGAATACCAGATAAATAACACAGAGCTGATCACAGAAATGATGGCACTACTGCATAGTTTTTATTATGAAAGCTGATGTTTATTGGGAGAGATTACATTTAACAAAGCATAGAAAAAGTTTGGGAGTGTCTGAAAAGTTTTTAGAAGCACTGTAGCATCCTAATGTTGAGAATGCCTATTACAGTTTATGCCAAAGAGCAAGATTAACTTAGTGTAATAGATTTAAGAACTATTTATTATTAACATGTTATGAAGACTCAGAATACTATTTGCAGTTAATTAACACATTTTAAAATAAATGGAAAATGTTTTACTTTAACTATTACAATTCAACTCATTATGTAAAAATGGGCAAGCTATCTCGACAAGGTATGTTACTCTGTAGAAAAATAATGATTAATTTAATCCTCCAGTCACCTTAAAAAAAAAAAAACTCATGCTTTAACTAGAAGAAAAAGGCTTAGATGTGTAGCAGTCAGTCATGTACAATTCCAGGGCAGAGTATTTAAGACATGTCTAGACTTTGTCAGATATAATACCTTTTGCTTAAAAGACTTCAGGCAGAAATTGCAGGTACAAGGACAGATTGCATAAGCTATCACATGCTTGCTGCAACTGTATGAACGTTATTGGATTTTGAGAGCAGCCCGTAGCGATGAATAATTTAAGAGCTAATAAAATATTCAATTTGACTGATACATTGGTTTAATTTTAAAATAAAAAATGGTTAATGAAAGGGGCCAAATCTAAATGTTAAAGAAATTAGCCAGCCATATGCTGTGCTAATACTTGCTCTATACAAGAATGACAAAAATCGCATCGCTTTTTGTAGTGCATCGCAGTGCCTTAACCCTTACCGCCTGGCCTTTTATGCTACAGTAATGATTTTTTTTTAAAAAGCGTTTGGATACAACCATACTGGTTGCAAGTTCCCGCTGCGGTTACCGGCTGGGATCTAGTGGAGGAGAAACTCATCCGGCACAGGCAGCTATTTGCAAGGATGGCCCCGCGGAAAGATGTAAATGACAGCAGGGGAGGGAAGTGGCGGACGGGACCGGTTCGTTTCATTGACACACAGTGCTAGAGGCTCTGGAGCAAGCAGGTGCCTCATCACTGCCGGTGAGGGGGGTGGGGGGCCCCGATCGCCAGCTGGCTTTCGCAGGGCCAGCCTTATCCCTAGCAGTTGCTGGGCTGGGTGCGCGCTGCTGGGCCGAGGCGGTGATTCACGAAGCAGCAGCAGGAGAGGAGAGTGCCCGCAGCGCAGAGCTCCCAACTCGGCCGGGGGGGGCTCCTGCAGTTGGCTGCGTCCAACCCTTCCCACCTCCACCCGCACGGGGGCTGCCCTCCTCGCCACCCTCCTGGGACAGGCGCGGGGAGCGGCTCGCGCAGCCCCCCCCCCCCCCCCCCGCCCCGCCCCGCCCCAGCCCCGCGCCTCCTCTCGCTGCTCTAGAGCCCGAGCGCGGAGACAGAGACAACCCGCGCGGGGAGCAGCCCGGCGGGTGCCTGTGGGTGGGAAACCTCCGCTCGCAGGCGAGTCGCTCGCTGCGTCTGGGAGCCTAACTGCGCAGCGGGCTGCCCGCCTGCACCTTGGCTGCAGCTGCGATCGTACCAGGAAAGGCACTGACAAGCCGCCCGTGGCGGCGAGGGCGGGGGAAGCCGTGGGGGAGATCTCAGCCCCTGCTGCTCAGCGCTGCGCTGGACGGATCCCTCCCGCTCTGTGGGGGAGGGGAGGCATGGCAGCTCCCTTTCCCGCTCCGGGGGAACTTTCCCCTGGGGCTGCAGTCAGAGAGAGACCCAGAGAGAGAGACTGATTTCAGCCTGGAAGCCCGCACGGTGCTGGAAGGCTTTTCCCACCCGCTTGTCACCCCCCTCCAAGCACACTCCCTCCCAGGAAGGATGCTTCAGTGTCTGCCAGAGAGAGCGCGCTGCTCAATTCTGGACCAACACCCCTTCCCCTGTAGCTACAAACTTGAAACCAGCAGCAGCGCTTCATATTTCCCAGTATCCCTCTTCCTCCTCCAGGCATCCCCGTGAGGATCACACCTACCTTCCCCAGGTTTTGTATTTAGAAACATTTAATCCCCCCACCCCCGCAGCCTTGGGTCATTAGGAGCTCATCAAGACGAGCTCCTGCAACTTTTATAACAAAGGGCGAGGGATCAATGAAAAATCCATCGGACTAGGGCTGGGGTCTTCCCCCCCCCACACACACACACACACATTTCAGATGGAGAATGTCCTAGGTAGAGAGACAGCCAAAACGCAGATTGACACAGGCGTTCATTAGTACAGCGGCAGAAAAGCCCGTGGATGTGTTTGCAAACTGTTCAGCATTTTTTGTTCGCTCTTCAGCACCGAATTAACAGCCTTAAACATGGAAAAAGACTATGTGGACAGCTCTGTGGATATGAGTCTTCCCACCCGCTCCTCTGGATCACATTTAAGATCCCATCCGTATCTTTCCCACTAATTAAGCAGTTACTGAACAGCACATGTGTGCTGAGGGCGCCTAATTCGACCCACACAACCTCCCCCCCGGTCACATCTTTGCATTATTCACAGCTTCCAATAGTTCACGTCCCCTTCCCCCAAATCGCCTGCGTCAAGCCTCACTCCGCACTTCGCTTCTGACTTTGGGACCCCCTGCCCCACAGACACCCCCCAGCCCGTTCCGCACTGCCCTGCAGCCACAGCCCCTGGCGTGCCCCTCCTCACCTTTGGTGATGTGTGGCCCCCCGAGGCTCAGACAGAGCAAAAGCCAGACGAGCAGCGAGCGGCTCATCGCGATCCTTTCCTCCCCCAAGGGGCGAGCCCAGGCAGGGGATGCTTGGAAAGGCGAGGGGGGGGGGGGGGAAGATCCTTCCCGCAAGCGACTCTGCAAGAAGATGTCCTCTTCCTGGAGGTGCCTTGCAATCAGGCTAATTCTCTTGGCGGGCGGCTGAGTTCTGCTTCTTCCTCTCCCAATAAGATCCCGGAACGAGCCAGAGCAGCTCAATCTGAGCGCTGCAAGTCCATCCCCGCTTGCCCAGCTGGGGCTGGTCCGGTGATGCGCTCTGGAGCTGGCTGGGCGTGTGGCGCTTCGCCTTCTCACACCGGGCTGGTGGCAGCCTCCTCCTCCGGTGCCGGCAGCTGCAGGGGCTTCTGACGGGAAGGGAACAATGAAGGGAGGGAGGACAGAGCCCTGCCGGCTGGAGAGCGCACTGTATACAAACAGAGGCGGCGTGCCTCTGAGCCGAGACCCACAGAAGCTCCCTCCTCTCTCCTGGTCTGTTCACTGAGTGGCTCCTTCTGCTGGAAGAAAGAGAGAAGACGACACACAAAGAGAGCTGATCCAGCCACGCCCTGGCACCTGCTCCACCCTCCACTCCCCGCCCTGAAGCCCCAGGGGCTGGAGCACTCCATGGAAGGAGGGAGGAGGTGATTTCCTGTAGCGAGGCTGAGTGTTACCACCTCCTCCCCCTGCAACTTGTGCTTGGTAACTTTGTAATGAAAAGCCTTACATATGTAACAACTTGTCAAGGTCTCCTTGTACTGGGGGAGCCATTCCTTCAGCCCTCTTAATGGGTCACACTTCAGTTGTGCAAGAGAAACAAATGTTTGCTGATTTCCTCCTGCTCCTTCTCTAGGGGCACCTCTGCACAGCAGGGCACAAGTCGAGTTAAGCTGCGCATTACATTGCATAGCTAAGTCAAAATAGCTTAATTGGGCTTTTGGCACTGTCTACACAGCAGGAAGTCGAAGGAAGAGCACTCTTTCTTCGACTTCCCTTACTCCTCATGAAATAAGGGTTACAGAAGTCAGAGTGAAAAGTCCTCCATCTCACCATTCTTTGAAATAATGGCTTGCTGTGTAGATGAGCATTTTATTATTTCAGTATAACACCAGTTATTCTGAAATAACACTGCTGTGTAGACATAGCCTAGGTGAGTTAAGGGCACATGAAAATGCCCTAGGTGGACTGAAAAGCTCTGTGCCTTAGGAGGCACAGACAGTAGCAATACAGGCTTCTTTGCAATTAAATTAGGCCATGGCCAAGGTCCCTGGGACAATGGCCAAATGAGAAGAAGTGCTCACCTGCCAATTTAGAACTCACAATGGGTGATGTTTATCAACAGAACAGCATGGACAGTGACAATCTGCTCCTGCCAGCCCCAGTCCTGTTCCCACCCTCACTTAAGCAGACCATCTGAACTAGAAGGGGACTTGATCCAACACCATTAAAATTCAGCTTCCATGACAAAGAAATATTTGAGATTTTGGAGACTGCATGTATGTCAGACTCCTCTTCTGCCAAAGAATTTTACATCGGCTACCAGATAACTTATGTTTTAGTGATTACGAACTTGTGTTGCATTTTGACTGATGTCAAGGACAATCCACTTTAAAAACACTTTAACCGTGAACTATGAATAGCTAAACACTCTTAAGTTTTCTCAAAACCAAAACAAACAAACAAACAAACAAACAAAAAAAAACCCCAAAAAACTACCTAAATAGTTACATGTCCCACTGCTATGGTGTCTGAGTGATTCACTATTTTTAACACATTTATTCTCACAGCACTCCCTGAGAATAGCTAACAGGGAGCAAAAAATCCATTTTAACAGATAGTCACTCTTTGTCTCCATTCCTTCAGCCAAGACACAGGGGAAGTCTGTGGCAGAATGGGAAACAGAAGCTAGATCTTGTCAAAGTTAGACTCAGGACTCACAATTTTGTTGACCACTCTGTTTTATTAGCAAAGCGCTTTGCTAATACAACCAGAAAAGTGAGACCCCATCCCAAACCCAAGCCACCTTATTTATACAGATAAAAGGACTGAAAAAGGGCATGAACTGACAAGGTTACCTGGGGTCAGTCAGTCAGGTATCTCATTTCCTTATTAACTCCTACCAATCTCCTGTTAATGTCTCACTATCACCCTTAAGTGGAACCATTGTCCTCTGCCTTAACATCCTCCTTCCTGCTTACACACAAACAACTTTACCTTAACATCTCTCTTCCTGATAAAGGAACAAACATTTCTTTAATTCATTCTACTTTTACAATATAATTCAGTCTACTTTCACAATCCCTCCTTTTGGTCAAGCTATGCCATGACCAACAATCCTGGGTTCCACATACCAACTGTTCTTTGTCTCTTTGTTCATCAGTGATATTTTAGAATCATCATATTAGCATTCTGGTTTGGGGCAATGACCTGTGTGGCGTGCCTTACACAATTTTGGATACAAAAGAAACTGAAAGCACACAAATATTATGATTCCAAACAGGATCGTCAAGGCTCCCTGAAACAACCAGCTTCCTATGCCAGAGAAATTGAACAGGTTACTTAGCCACTTCCATAGAGAACTTGGCCCTTCATGGGGAAGATATGCGATCTGTTCTAAGTGGCTAGCGTGATCTATTACATCATTGGTGTTGTCAGGTATATACACACAACATTCTTTGCCAATGAGAGCACAGGTCCCTCCTTTGGCCGCCAGCACTATGTCTAATGCCTGATGGTTTTGGAGGGCCACCTGTTGGATCGCCCCTGTTTCTTTGGCCAGGGGTCTTAAACTTTCTCCGGTTTCATTTGCCATTATTTCAACTACTGCTTGTAACCTCAGGAGCCTTTTTGCATGGTGTATTACTCCCCCAAATGGGACAAAGGAACTGCAAATAGCCTCTTCCCAGGTTAAGGGTCTTATATTATTTACATACCATTGGGCATCTGATAAGTTCCTTCTTTTTCGCCTGAAATTACAGAGGCGATCTCGTGGAAAGGACTCTAGTACTTGAAATTGTGGGAAGAGTCGGGTGGGATAACAGATACCTGAGCAGTTAGCTCGTAATATGGTAAAAGCTTTGGTCCCACAGACCCAATGATGCCCTATCAAGGCTGGGAGTGGTCGGTTGCACCCATTTGTCATATAGGTGCCTGCAAAGGAGGAGTAATATCCCCCAAAGGGCACATGGTGATTCTCCTTACAAGGAGTGGTATTATTAGCATGACATTGAAAGATTGTATTGTTCTCATTAGGGTTACTGAAGGGGGAACATGAGATTGATTTCTCTGTTTGATCCCAAGTTGAGAAAAAGGTCATATCCCCATACCTGGCCCGCCACTCTTTAGTTTTGTTTGAATAAACCCATATACCATTTGTTACAATATGCTGAAGACAACTGCTCCTCCTCAGATTCAGCCCTGTCCCATTACACACCCAATACCAATGACCTTTTCCCTCCACCACACTTATCCATTTAGATACATTTATTCCCACCTCTTCCCAAGTGTCATTACTGTTCCATGTTTTGTTAAATGGATGAGGTCCTCCAGTGAGTTCTGGGGAATTGAGTGGGATTGCCAGGACAGGAATACTAGCTTGAGAGTGGGCTGGGAGGTGGCTGCAGACCCAGCAATTAGAGATATTGAGAGTCTGCGCTATCCACACTTGCTGTTGGATAAAAGAATGGATTCCCCAGACCTTAAGACACCAGCAACCGAGGAACAGGCGCCACGAGAGGCACATGTTGGAGGCAAGGCCCTTCTGGTTCTGACAACCTCACCTGAGGGAACCGCAGTTGAGATTTTACGTCCACCAGGCAGCAGGCGCTAGGCCCACTACTGCTTCTTCTTGGGCCTTGCTTTAGGTCGTCGCCATCTGCTTCTGGCAACCCTTACGAGATTGTAGATTGTAAGGTGTTGCAGGCTGTTCCTCTGCGTCTTCTTCTGGAGTCAAACTGACTCTTCGAGGTCCTAAGGTTGGTAGTTGATTCGCTGGGGGTGGTGCCTTCTTACACTACGAGGCATGTATCCATGCTGCAATGCCAGATAGTTTGACAACCGTCTGGGTAGTAAGTAGTACCTGATGAGGACCCTTCCACCAGGGCTCCAAGGCATGTTTTCGATGGTGGTACTGCACGTGGACCCAGTCACCTGGCTTAAGGTTGTGGGATATGTAATATGCAATCCAGGTGCTGAACAATTTGCCCGGTGAAATGTGTACTCCTGTCACTGGACAGAGTGGCGGGAATTCCCTTGGCAGGCATAATATGATTTAACAAACATTTGGCAACAGACATTGAGTCAGCCTTGCGACAAGGAAAGGCTTCAATCCAACCAGAAAATAAACATACCATAACCAAAATAAATTCATATCGTTGACACTTAGGCATTGTACAAAATCAAGTTGCCAATGCAAGAATGGTGCTTGGGGCAGGCCCCAGAACCCGTGAGCCACTTTTACAGGTTACCAATATTGTGGCTTTGGCAAGTGGCACAGGCTGCACAGTGACAGGCTACAAAAGAGCTGAAATGAGGGGCCCACCATCCTGCCTTAGTTATAGTAAAGACCATCCATAGAGCAGAGACCATCCCCTCCTTTCCGACATGCGAAACACCATGGAGCAGGGCGGCCAGAGATGGGTAGAGTGAAAAGGGGGCCACAAACGCACCAGTAGATGAGTGCCAAAGAGAATCAGGATGCAGAATGCAGCCTCGGGCAGCCCAGGAGTCCATTTTAGCTTCTGGGGCAGAGTCTTGGAGCAGGGCGAGATCAGTGAGGGATGGTGGTGGTATAGAAACAGAAAGAGAACCTAGAAATGCATCCGAGGAGGGTTTTATGGCTGCAGCACGTTTAGCAGAAGCGTCAGCCAAGGCGTTGCCCTAAGCAATGTCCGTATCAGCTGTCGAGTGGCCAGAACACTTAACAATAGCTAGGGCAGATGGAAGTAAAACTGCGTGCAGGAGAGCCATGATATAGGGACCATTCTTAATAGGGGTGCCGGTGGAGGTAAGGAAACCCTGAGCTTGCCAGAGGGTGCCAAACTCATGGACAACCCCAAAAATGAATAGAGAATCAGTATAAATGGTGGTGGAGCGTCCCTCAGCCAGAAAGCAAGCACAGCTGAGGGCAATTAATTCAGGGATCTGTGCTGAGGTAACAGAAGGTAAAGGTGCAGCTTTTAGGGTTTCAGAGAGTGACACAACAGCATATCCTGCAAGGAGATGACCTTGGTTGTCTCGGAAACAGGAACCATCAGTGAACAAAACAAGGTCAGAATTCAGGAGAGGGATATCAGAAAGGTCAGGGCGTAGGATGGTGATAGCAGAAACAGTTGCAAGGCAGTCATGAGGTTCACCATCATGAGGCAGAGCAAGGAGAGTAGTAGAGTTTAGGGGACAATAATGCCTTACTGCTGCAGGGCAAATACGACTGGGGCAATACCGGCTTCTGCCTCAGGGTTCAATGGATATTGCGACAGGCGGGGTAAAGGTTTGGAAGGGTCGACAGTAATACAGACAGGGTCGGTATTTAGGCGGCCAACCTCGGATGGATGACTTGGCCACAGGGAAGAAGGTACTTGAGAAAGAAGAGGTTTGAGGGACGGAATTAGTGGATAGAGAGGAGCTGGATTTGGATAGCAGAGAAGCGGTAGAGTCAAACAGAGAGGACTGAGGAATTTGCAGACATATACCATCTGGAGAACAGTAGATGGCACAGCTGAGCTTGCATCAGACAGCAGAAATACATGATCAGCTGAGAGGGGGTCAACTTGAACAGGCGGAGGTTCAGAGAAGGGATAGGGAGTTGGAACCCCCGTGATGCCTACAGTGGATACAGTTTTTTTCATAATGGGGAACCCGCAGGCAAATCGGCGGTACAGACTGCAGAAAGTGAGGCTCCCGTATCAACAAGGAAAGGAAGTGAAAGGTAACAAGGGAGCCAAAATTTCCTGAGGATGCCCTAGATCCTGTCATTGCTGGGGAGCGAAGTATGGTTGGGTACCGGTGGGTGGCACGTAGCCTTGTTGATCGCTTACGGAGCCATTAGGTCAGCTCAGACACTCGTTTTTCCAGTGTCCAGATAGCTTACAATAATTACAGACACCTCCAAATCCTGAAAACCCAGTCCCATGGCCCCTTCCCCGACCTCGTCCCCTTCCCTGGAAATCCCCGCAGCCCCTGTATTGCCCTCCCCTCCCCGAGTAATGCTATATCTGGAGGGCCATTAACTTTTGGGAGGACTGTTCCTCCTTTCCTTTTAGAGTGCGGTGGCAGTGCTCTGCCACTGCTTGCAATTTGTCCATGGTCTTGGCCTTCCACCCAACACTTATTCGCTTTAGCATACTGCCAATAGAAGGTAGGAGGCCATTAACAAACGCATACGCCAGGGAGCCCTGTCCATTTTCACCCGGTTGCTGTTTCTGCAACCAGAATGTTGCAGAAAAAACATCAGTCAGTCGGGTGTGATAGTTGCCCGGGCTTTCTCCCTGTTGCTGTTTACAGCAATGTATGGCCATCCAGTTGGTTTTTGGAGTCCATACTTGGGGAATGGCCTCATGCAGGTGATTAGCTCGATCCTTACATTTGCTCCGGTAAGCAGCGTCGGGACCAGTGTCTGGCAAATTAGAATGACGCTCAGCGGTGGGCCAATTTGCTGTTGTGAGCCATTTCTTGTGATCGCTAGGGGTTACAAATAGCTTACACAGTTGCAGGAGGTCTGCCTCAAAGGGTTCATAGGCGTTGCACACTAGCAAAAATTCCTCTGCAAATTTGGTAGGGTTTTTCTGGGGCTTTGGAAAGCCTTTCACAATTGAGTAGAGCTCCGTGTGGGTCCAGGGTTTATAGCTCCAAGTGGGACTGGTCTGGGTCTTCTCAGAGGATGGGGTAAAGGGGAACGCTCAGTCTGGTGGTGGGAGAGGAGGTTTCCAATGAAGCTTTTAACTTATCATTAGAATCTTTGAGAGAGGCGAGTTTTGATTCTGTCCACCTACGATTTGCCTTTTCCCACCACTGCATGAAACAATCGACCTCTCCTCTAGCCAATTTAGTTTTTGGTTGGTCGAGTTTGTCTTTTAAGACGTTCACTCGGTCTTTGTCCCAAGCTCCTAACAGTGGCCACTGAGTTTTGGGATCCCCCTGAGTTAGCCTAGATCATTTCTCCAGAAATTTACAGGAGTCCGGACCCTTTCTAAAATACATAAACTGAGCCGGCATCCCTTTAGGGAACTGCCTCGACTTAGACGTCTGATTTCCCATACAGGAGGGCTAAACACACACCACTCACACAAGAAGGAAAATCAAGTTCATCAGAGCGGTGCCCGGTGCAACACACAAAAGAAGCCCACAGGCTACTGCCTCAATCACCCTTCACTCCAAGGATTTTATCCAAGGCGCGGTGCGGCTGCGATTGTGCAGATTCCAGTCACACAGACCGCGGGGACAGGAGCCCCTTGGTCAGCCAGTCCCCAGACAGGGACGGCTCCCAGACTCACTCACACCACAGGGAAGACAGATAAACACAGAGACAAGACAGTCCTCAGTCCGGACCAAATACCAGAATACCAGAGGTAATTACCTGATCAGATACCAGATTCCAGATCCCGGGATTCACCAGAACAGAGTGGGAACCAACAGGTTCAATGGCATAGACTTCATTGCGGTTGTGCACCTTTCCATTCTGGCGGAGGACCGTTCGAGCCAAAGTGCCCGGGTGCCAGCTACCATGGTCGTCCTGCAGGACGGTCAGGAATTACACGGCCTCAGTGAAGACGATTGCCATCTCAGCGGAACCTCCAAATTGTCAAAGATAGACTCAGGACTCACAATTTCGTTGACCGCTCTGTTTTATTAGCAAAGCGCTTCGCTAATACAACCAGAAAAGTGAGACCCCATCCCAAACCCAAGCCACCTTATTTATACAGATAAAAGGATTGAAAAAGGGCGTGAACTGACAAGGTTACCTGGGATCAGTCAGTCAAATATCTCATTGAAAGTGCAAATGAAGTGGGGATTTAAATATCCCATGCTTCATTTGCAGGGCTCAACAAATAATGCAATCTACTCACCCGTGGTGAGTAGATTACAACCCGGAAGAGCCGGGTTCGGGCAATCTGCACATGCGCATGCGCAGATCACCGGAGAGCGTGGCTGGCGAGCAGGGCTCGCCACAGTTTGGTGAGCCCTGTTCATTTGCATGATCATGTTCTGGAGCTGTTTCGAACAAGCACCATTTTGAAACTGAAACCATGGTTTAGACACGGTTTTGCCGACAGTGGGGTGATTTTTTGACAGATTCTGTACTCTTTTTTTGAGGAATAGCTATTTTGGAATACTGGAAATATCCCAAAATAGCACTGCTATCTAGACATACCCCTGGAGTCCTAGGTTAACACCCTATCATCTAAACCAGTGTGTGTCAACCTTTTTTATAAAGTACCCCCTTTTTTTTTTTAAAGTACCCCTGGACCTACAGCTTTCAGACACACATTTTTTTTTCTATCATAGCCAGGTGACAATGAAATTTTTGGGTGTAAAAGTACAAAAATAATGAAGTGGTATAAAACTTACAACAAAAATTCATTTTTCTACACATTTCAGTTGTGTTGATGTACCCCCCCAGACTTCTCTCGAGTACCCCTGAGGGTACCACTCATTGAGAAACACTAATCTAAACCATTCTTCCTCTCTTTCCATTCTTTGAACCATCTTCCACTCATTATTAACATTGCAGCGGAATAAACATAATTTAATTAATTCTCTGGGAGGTTGGAAACATCTTTAGATGTTTCAAAACTGTTGATTTTATGTAGCTATGATTAATTTTACTGTCCACATAAGTATCAACATAGTAATATTAGTTTGACTAATAATATTCTGTTTTTTTACTGGTTATTGATGATAATTGGATTTGGAAAAAATGTCAAGATACTGTAAGAATACATATGTAAATCTGAGTTGATGACAAATCTGGTTGCTTGATGTCCCAGCTATCAATTGCCCCAGTATACATCCGTTCAGTACTAAAGTCATTGATGCTTGTAGGAACTGATGAGTAATAAGAGTGGGGAATGAGAGGACTTAAGTCATGAAAAAAGAAACAAAACACAAAAAACCAATTTGCGCAAATGGAAGTCAGCCATTTTTTCCAAAAAATTCTCTGCTTTAAGTTGTTTTGCTATAAATCCAAGTTTTTTGGAACGTATCTTGGGCTTACAGTGAGGATGGTCTGTATCACAATCTTTTTTTCTGTTTTTTTGTAATTTAATTCCATCCCATTAAATTGTCAAAAAAGAGGACAAAAATATGAAGCCACCAGAGTAGTAATATACATTAGATAGTGTATTTCATCTCCAGAATCCTAAATTACTTCAATCTTTATATGTGTTTGTATACAAACACACACCGAGAACAATCACATCATCCATCACTAAAATGCAAGCACCTCTCTGGTGGGATGCAGTGACTATTTAGCAGTGCACAACACAACTGTGCAGTAGTTTAGGACAAGAAATGAAGAAAAATATTCTCTTCTACTGTAATGAGGCTACTATACAGCCTTCATCACCATACCATCTAAACACTTTCCAAGTTGTTTTCAGCACAGAAAACTGTATAAACTTGCAAAAAGCAGGAAGAACAAAGGTAAAAGGGACAGAGTTATCCAAACTAGAGTTTGGCCAAGATATAGAAGATAACAGTTGCCTCTCTCATGGCCTCCATGATGCAGTAATGGATTGCTAATGACACAGGGATGACTGTTACCCAAAGACTAGTATGGTATTTCCACCACAGATGGCTTAAGGGAAAAGAAAACCCTATGTGGTGGCATTTTTCCTACACTAAAAAGCAGGGCTTATGCTCCCACAGAGCAGATCACATGTCTGCCCGCAGAAGCTAGAGACATCCATGAAGAGTCCTTTGATCCCAGCTAAGGAAGCAACAGTGCAGCAGGGTAACCCTTCTCTCACTGTCACACAGGAACAAGACTCACATGCACACCCTGATTTTGAACCATTAAAGTCAATAGGACATTGGGGCACAAAGAAATCCTGAGTTAAAACACCACTTCTACAGCAACTTCGAAGGAAACCCCGTGGCAGCCCCCCTTCACAGACATCTCTACAAGAACTAGCTCTAGCTGTAACAAGTGAATTTTAAAGTGTTTCTTTAAAATCTGCGCTGCCAACTCTTCTCTCATTTGTTATAGCATTTCAGATAAAAGTTTAGTTTTCTGATATCCTTTCACATTCCTGTTTTTAATGTACCCTCCCAAGAGTGGTTCTGCCTTGGCTGCTTCTCTCTTTTCTATACAAGTAACAATTCATTTCAAGAATAATGTGAATGTAAAGCAAAATAAAGCTACATTTTCACACCACACAGTATCATAAGAAATGAAGAACAGTATCGGATTTTGTACATTCTCTTACAAAAGGGAGTCACTCTGTTGGATAATCTAACAAGCACACATAAATGTTTGTGTCTTCAGTAAACTGAACAATCCAACAATCACTCCGTATTTTGACCCTTTCCATAGACTTCAAAGGACTTTAGATAAATCTGTATTACCTTAAATACAGAATTCTTCAAAGTGTTTTCTCCTCCAGAGTACTCTACAGAATACAAGTTCCTTTCCTTAGAATTCACTCATCAGTTTATAAGCGAAACCCAACTTTCCCTTTCGGTAACCAATTTAGGAAGCAGGATTGTCCCATGGAAAGGGCATTAGAGTAGGAGTTAGGAAATAGTGGGTTATGAACTTAGGCTTCACCACTGATTTGTGACACCTTGTACAAATTACTTTTCTGTCTCTCTGATCCATACACTCAGGGTATGTCTACACTACAGAGTTTTGTCAAAAAAATGGCCCTTTTTTTGACAAAACTTGAGTTATGTCCACACTGCAATCACATTCTTTCGAAAGAAAATAGAAAGAACAGAAGGTTTTTTCCAACAGTGGTACTCCTCTTTCTATGAAGAACACCTTTTCCGAAAGAGCTCTTTTGCAAAAAAAGGCGTGTGTGGACAGGGTGGAAGGTTTTCTTTAAAAAGAAGAGGACTCCAGGAAATAACACAGGTGCCCTGGTGGACACTCTATCCAAAGTAATCACAACTCTATAGTTCCTGTCTCCTGGCACCTCTTAAAGCTGTAGGCACCCTGGACAAGCCTTGCAGCAGGAAACAAGCCTGGGAGCAGCACCTGACCACACAGCTCTCCCTGCCACAGGCCTGCTCATCCATGGCAGAGCCACAAACCCCCTGATGCTCCCCTGGCCCTCACAGAGAGCAGTCTCAGGGGTCCCAGGACCCACCTGGGGGGGGGGCAAAAGGTGGGCACCCTCCTGGTCTGGAGCAGAGATCCTGTCCTCCTCATGCTGTGGGGTAAAGAGGAGACATTGCAGGATCTCCGCTCCAAGTGCTGCAACATGGACTTTTATGGCCGGGTGGCTAAGTCTCTGGCGGAGCATGGACACCAATCCCGGATCTTAGAACAGGTCCAGAGGAAGGTGAAAGAACTCCATCAGGGATATGTCAGGGCCAGAGAGGGCAGATTGCACTCAGGGGCAGGACCCCACACCTGCCCCTACTGCCAGGAGCTCCACCAGATCCTGGGGGGGTGGGGAAGCCATTTCCCCAACTGTCATGGTGGACTCTGGCCTCGAAACCCGCATCGTCACCCAGCCGGAGGTCACGACGGAGGACTAGGAGGATCAGGGACAGCAGGAGGAGGAGGCGGATGAGGCAAACGCCATCACCTTGCCCCCAGACATCTCCCAGGCCTCATCTGATGCCCGAGAAGGATCTTCAGGTGAGTGCTCTCAGTTTGTCACACACACAGGGCAGGGGAGGTGGGCACAGAGGGGGCAGGGTGTGAATGTCGCTTGGGCTGGACATTGTGCTGCAGTCCATGAACATGAAACCATGTGCAGTGTTAGTGTGTGCCACATGGACCCAGCAAGCAGCCCGTGTGCATGGGTGGGATCCTGCTGCCAGGCTCAGGGGAGGCCACACACATCTGGCCCCGGGGGTGGGGGCCCTCCCAGCACTTGCCATGGCTGGAAGCAGGCTAGCCACAAGGGCACAGGCATGACCCCAGATGCACCAAGGAGTACCACACACAGCACATGAGCATGCCTGCACATGCGATTCAGCACCCGGTCCCATGGACAGTGCTGTGAGCCGCAGGTGTGTGTGTGGACCCCAGAGAGGGCCAGGCTGCTCCCGGCTTCTCTGCCACCCATGGGATCCCACTATGGCTGGATACTTCCCTTGCTTGCTTCTCCATGGGCTGGGGGAGGGGCTTGGGGTAGTGGGCAGCATGGTCCCCTGGGCACTTCGGGGCCCCTGTGAGGCAAGGTCTGCTATGCAGGCTACACATCACCTTGCTCCTGAGACATCCCCCTTGTCTGGTCCGAGGACTGTTGGTCGCTGCTCACAGAGGAGGGTGTGGCCTCAGGGACAATATCTGCATGGATGACTAACTGCCTCTCCCTCTTTGTGTTCTCTACAGCCGGACCAGTCAGGATTGAGAAGTGAGCCACATCACCCAAGCCAGCTGCCAGAGCCTGGGGTCTAGGAAGACCTGATGCGGCAGCATGTCAGCATCCTGTGTGACATGCAGCAGACCCTGGCGCAGAAGATCTGGGAGGACGCAGAGTGGCGGAACTGCACGTGGGACCAGCTCATGCAGTGGTGTGATAGCATGTGTGCCATCATGCGCAACATGATGGCACACCTGCCTGCTGTCGCTGCTCCTGCCTACCACCTCCTGCCCGCCCTGCTATGCCCATTCCCCCTCCGCCTGCCCCCCAAGTGATCCCTTTGCTCCCTCCTCAAGTGATGCCTCTGCTCTTTCCCCAAGCAATGCCCATGCCCCTCCCTAACTGATGCCTATGCCTCCTTCCCCTGCCCCCCCCCCGCCATCCTTGATCCCGCTTCAGCCCCCTCCTCCTGCCCTCCTCTCTGTGGTCCCTGGACCCACCCAACCCCAAGTCTGACGAGGTCCCTGCACCCAAGGTGGCACATCCAGCCACACCCCACGTCACTCAGAGCCTCCCTCTCCTCCAGGTTATGAGCCCTCTTCCCCTCCCCAACTGTTTTTATTGAAAGATCAATACAGAGTTTGTTTTGTTCAAAACCAAACAGGTGTCTTTATTGAGAGGTCAGGAAAGGGGTGAAGGGAGGGGTTGTGGTGGGGAAGGGATAGGTCAGCAAGCCAGAGGCCCCTAGGGGGGAGGCTCTGGGGAGAGTTACTGGGGTCCTTCAGAGAACCTCTCTCTCAAGGCCTCCCAGATGCGCACACTGGTCTGATGAGCCTGGCGGATGGTAGTTGCCCATGGCTGCTCGAAGGGTTGCCCCTCACGGCCGGCATCTGCCCCCCACCCCGGGAGGAAGGCTTCCCCCTTCCTCTCCACAATGTTGTGGAGGACACAACATGCTGTGACCACCTCAGGGATGTTGTGTTCCCCCACATCGAGGTGGGTCAGGAGGCACCTGAACTGCGCCTTGAGGTGACTGAAGGCACACTCCACTGTTTCAGGCCAGCATTAAATTGGTCCCTGCTGGGGTCCAGGTGGCCAGTGTATGGCTTCATTAACCATGGTATCTGGGGGGGTAGGCAGCATCCCCCATGATGCACAGTGACATCCGCACGTCCCCAACGGCAAAATCATGGTGGGGGAAGAACGTGCCCGCTTACACGTACAGGCTGGAGTTTCAAAAGATGCGGGTGCAGTGCGTCCTGCCTGACCACCAAACAGCCCCCAGCCCCCCTTTCCTGAGGATCCCCACTCCACCCCCCACAGGTCCCAACCCTCCTTTCCTGACGGTCCCACTTTTCCAGGACTCCCCTTCCCCTCGTGCAGGGACTGCAGCCTGAGAGTGCCTTACCTGCATGAGATGGGCCCCAGTGGTGGCCCCTCACGGCCGGCATTCCCCATGCCGAACTGGTTCCCCCCAGGCCAGTAGCTGCCAGGAGTGGCGAGATTCCAGATGGCTATTGTGACCCGCTTCTCCAGGGGGACATAGTGTCGTCAGAGGGAGAAGGTCCCAAGAATGAGCTCAGGTTCGACCTTGTGCAGGACCAGGAAGGCAGCTGGCACAAAGTGTTGCAGAAACTTCAGCATGTTCATGTTGAGCCATCGCGTGCCCAGGAACAGCTCAGGCTCCATGGCACAAAAAGAAAAGCTGCGGCATCCAAAAAAGCAAAGCAACCACAGCAGGCATTGTGAGAGCTTTGCTGTCCCTCAAAGAGGTAGGCAAGCACGCAGCAGAAGCAGAGGAACGGCTGTCCAGGGGGTCCCTTTAAGCACATGTCTCTGCAAGGCTCTGGCACCAGCACTTGGAAGCAACTGGTGACCTAAATCCCTGTCTGAAGTTGTTCAGGGTGGCCTTTTATGGGAGATAGCGTCTAATCAATGTGGATGCTGTCTTTCGAAAAAGCAGATTGCTTTTTCGATGTGCTTTGGCAGTGTGTACACTCTCTTTTGGAAGGATTTTTTTTTTTTTTTTAAGATCTCTTTTGGAAAAGCTTCTTCCAAAAGAATCCTGCAGTCTGGACTTAGCCTCAGAAACTTTAAAGGTGAGGAGGAACCATCATGACCATCTAGTTCAGTGGTGGGTAACCTGTGGCCCATCAGGTAATCCACTGGTCAGCAAAATGTCTTGAGGCCCACATTGACCATCTGCAGGCATGGTTGCTGCAGCTCTCATTCCTGGCCAACAGAAGCTATGGGAAGTGGCAGCCAGCACATCACTGTGGCCCAGGAGAGAAGGTTAGAGACCTGGGAGAGAATTCTCTGTAGTAATCCAGAGCCCTTTCACTGACATACCTTAAGGCTACATCTATAGTGCAGCACTTACCGCAGTGCAACTGTAGAATTGCTAGTACAGATGCTTTAAGTTAACAAGGGAAAGCTCTCCCATCAACTTAATTACTCCAGCCTTGAATAATGGTACCTATGTTGGCAGGAGAAATTCTCCCACTGGCATAGAGCTATCTATGTTAGACTTATATAGGTTAATATAAATTTATTTGTGTTACTCATTCATGGGATGGCTTATTCACATGTCTGAGTGACACAAGTTAAAATTAAAACAAGTTCTAAATTAAATAAGGTCTAGGTGCTACTCTAATGCTGAATCCCCACCAACACCCAACTAATGACTTATCTTTATGACCAGCTAACCCACCTTTACATTTTAGAACACTTTTAGTGTGCAAGAACATAACCTGTAGATTGCCCTGCTGACAGAATTAGAGGATCTCAGCTACAAGCTTTATTTTAGGAACCACCTTTGCTTTAGGGATTAGCTTTATCACACGCTCCCATCCAAGTACTGGTCAGATCTGAGCCTACTTAGCTTATGAGATCAGAGGTGCTCAAAGCCTCAGATGTGTGACTGCTAATTATATTACAACCTCAATTATAATTAAGGTTATAAAAAGCAGCTACTTAAGATGGGTAGTAATTTTTTCCCGTAATGTTTTCTAATAAGTATGTACTTTGCGCACTGGAGGATGGATATATATATATATATATATATATCTTCCCAGAGATGTCTGCCTATTGGCACAGCTAGAAAACTGCCAAAATTCTCCTTTTTATTTAAACTGACTGGGTTGGTGGGGGGAGGGGAGAGGAAGAATCATCCTTTTAACACTGTCCATATAGGACCAGTCCTACCTTCCTTGCACATGAAATATTTCTAGTCAAGTGAAGTCAACATAAGTTGTGGATGCATAAGGTGTGGAAGATACTTCCATCCCCAAACATACATGAATCAAAACAAAACATGTAATGCCACACCAATCAGAGGGCAGGTAGAACTTCTCTTCCTCCCCCACGCCCAATTTGGAATCCCCCTTTCTGACAAAGAAGCGGGGAGGGGGGGTTAGGTGACATCATCAATATCAATATGACCGGGTGTTTCCTTTCACCTCCAAAATGAGTTTTCGCCATTTAAACAGAACAGGTACACTGAAAAGTCCATTCTATGGCTGAACATTTGGGTGGGTTAAAATTGAAACAAAATAGGCCCTCTATCTCTAAGGCAAAGAATCTAAGAGAACATAAAAAAGGAGAAAGCTATTCAGTCCCAAGTGTGGAAACTCCTGTCTAATTCAAGCTGAAATAATTCCCTGTCTACTTGTGTCTGTAAGTGGGAAGGCAATTCAGATTTATGAGAAAGGTATAACAGTGGCTCTGGCACAATGACTAAATCAATTATGAGGACAAGTACTAATAGACAAATGTGTGTGTCTAGTATACACACAATACTGGTGGATGATTCCTCCTAAAGAATTCTGCTGTTGATGTAGCAACCACTAAATTAAACATTAACATGTCTCTCCTGCTTCATGTGCAGAGTACATACTATGTGTCATTTATTCAGACTTATTGGGGAGCCATTAGACAGAGTATTTTGTCTTTTCCTTCTCATATTTCTGCATCACTGATGGCAAACTGGCATTTTGCACACAGAATCTGTGCAGTTTACAAAGCGGAAAGCAGTAAGTGTTGTTTGTGACTATGCTGTTTTTAGTTGAATGGAAATCTATCAACTGCAGAATTGTGGGAGTGGGATTCCACATTACATGCTGGAAGAAATTTCACATTATTGATAGAGGGATAATATTCAGACCCTACTACAAGCTCCAACCCCACAATCTGACACTCTAATAAGATAATAAAATCCTTCTGCACTCTACAAAGTGACAAGCATCGCAACCCCCATATCATCTGTTAAATTTTCCCATACATGGTGTCATGCATCCTGAACCAGATTGCTCCCAACTTTCTAAATCTTACTGTATCTGTCCATGTATAAAATATAAGTTTGTTGGACGTGTTACGTTCTCCTATACTTCTATCTTTGCTTGATTCCTCTTCCTAGATGTAGTATCTTAAATAATTTTTTACTAAGTTTCTCTCCTTGCTTGTAGACTCGAACATTCTGACCTCTCTAGATTACTTTTGATTCAAGTATTCTTGGTCTCCAATTCTGCAAGCAGCAACAAATTTGATCAGAGTTGTATTTACCTCTAACACACCAGAGAAAGCAAGCCTTATTAACACATTTCAGTTCTTGTTTGGCAACACAAAGAGGCAGAAGAGGGGGCTTCTTGAAAACTACAATATGCAACATTTGAAAGTTTCTAGGGATGCCCGGTCTGTCTCTTGTTTCAATTTTACATTCAATGCTGTGAGATGAAAGAAGAAAGCCTGCAACCACTTAATGGATCACAGTTTGAAGCCCGCTGGTCTAAAATATAAGGCACTTGGCACAGATACAAAACTGCTGTTGGAGGTGAACCTGCCAAGCAAAGGAATTTGTTTTGAGAGTCCACTTTTGAGAGGCAAATGTAAAATCCATATCTTAAAAGCTTATCAACCAAGCTTAACACCACTGGAATCTGAGAAACTTGTGCCCTGTTTGCTTAAGTGTACAGTATTAGGAAAAAGTCTGTATTCAATATTATTCAACTATAAACGTACAAAATAAGTCTTGAACACAAGTTCTTAGATAAAGTTTCTGGTGAACTTATTGAATGAGTTCATCATTTCAAAAAGTCCTAAAGAGTTTTCATCTTACCAGTACATATATTTTAACCACTTGAGCTACGAACCTTCAATTCTTTAGATAGCTAAGAAAGTGAAAGCTGTTTCTTAAGTGTTCTGTTAAGTTCTGTTTAACAAAAGAATAAGAAAAATCTTGTAAAGCATTTTATTCTGAGGAAGAAAACTCAGAATATGATTTTAAAAATATTGTGTCTTATTTTTCACACTTATATTGCACCGTTAGCTTTAACGGCTCATTCCTACTATACTCCAGAACCCAAGGGAGGAACCACTAAATTACAACAGAGTATTTAATGGAGCTGTGCCATCTGTGTTTCAGAGATTTAACTGCAAACCGAGCTAAAGGGCTTAGTGATTTCAAAATAAGAGGAATATTACTAGAGTCAGAGGACTTTCAACCCCACATAATTCATTTTGAAATATATTTCATAATAAGGTTTCAGGTGAATAGTTAGTACATTTTATTGCAGAGTAATTCCTGGATCATGCAGGCAAAATCCATCCAGGCTTCTAGACATTTAAAAAGATTGCTGCACAGAGAGGGAAAAAAAACCTATCACAAGTATCATATTTGCATCTTGTGATGAACTGGCAACCTGTCATTCCATGTTGTGAAACTGAACCCGGTTGGTTGAAATAGCAATGTAACGGGCGTAGGATCATAGCATCAGAGTGTACCCAGAGAGTTATTCCATCTCCCCATCTTTGCACTGATTCTTCTTTTGGCTTACATCATGTTGAATTGTTTTTGAAACAATTGTTCCAGGGAAGCCCCAAGAAGGGTGAGGCCCAACTGCTAAAGACTGTCACGATATAAAGTAACAATAGTCTCTGTTCCAAAGAATTTATAGTACGGAACAGAGCAGGGCAAAATACAGCCAGGAGGACAGATCCAACCCACCAAGCCACCAGATTTAGCCCATGGACCACCCTGCCAGGACCCTCAGGAACATAGCTGCCATGGTTTAAAACACAGTGCCCACAGCTCTCTGTTCTGCTGGGAGGGGGAGGCTTCATGCAATCTCCCCAATCCCAGCCCAATCCTCAGCTCATATTGGCCAGAAACAACCAGCCAATAAGAACTGACCTCAGCCAATCTCTCAGTTCCTATTGGCTGGAAACAGCCAGCCAGTGGAGCTGAGAGATTGGCCTGAGAGACTGGGGCAGCACTAGCCTCTTCATTCATGCTGAGCGGAGAGCCAGGTGGAGGGTACAGCCTGTATTTTCAAGCGGGCTGAGGCTGCAGCAGGCAGGGAGCCCAGCCTGCCTTGGGGGTGCTGCAGCCTGCTGGCCAAGAGACACTTAGGTAAACTCCTCCCAGTCAGCGCCTGCCATTGGCACCCCAACCCTTCCTGCATCCCTAGTCCTTCCCCCAGATCACCATTGAAACCCTCTGCAGCCCCTGCCCGAGGTGACAACTCCCTCCCAGACCATGTACTCCCTCCTACACCTCTCCCCCAAGCCAGAATCCTCTCCTGCACCCACACCCCTCCCTGATCCTACATCCCAATCCCCTGACCCAGGTCACAACCCCCTCCTTCACCCAAACACCCTCTCAGACCCCACACCATCTCTTGCACCCCAGTCCTTAATTCCGTGTGTCCTTCTGCACCCAACCTCCAACCTAGACCCCATACCTCCTCCACAGAAAAATGCCTTTGACTACTTACCAAAACCTTGGAGTGGCCCCCCACCAAAAATTATTGTCCACCCCCGGTCTAGAAGATAATACCAACAATAGAGGAGGCAAACAAAGATGGGGGTGGGAGGAAGAAAGAGGCTGCACAAAAAGTACACAAAATTGCTTAAGAATTGCACATGCAGCTATTGGTAGTACTAACCACAAATTAATAATTTGATAACTGTAGTTCCTAGGAGTCCTAGTCAGGGATTATGACCCCATTTTGCTAGGTGCTGTACAAGCACAGAAGGTTTAACTCCCTCAGTGCTCACCCTATCAACATTCAGCATTCTTTGGGAAGGTTTTGGGCCAGTGTTTGAATCAACACCTTTCTCTTGCTTGCCTTTCCTGACTTAAGAGGTTATTACTCCCTAGGCTGAGAGGGCTTCCCCAACATTTCTTTATCCCACTGACAGTCCATACAACCAATGTGGGTATCTTTGGAGAAGAGAAAGGAAAAAAACAGAAAGGAAAAAATAATCAAAGAATAAAAAGTAGACACATTCCAAACTACTAATATTCACCAGGTGGACAATTTACTTCTGTACAACATAACCAAAGTATCTTCCCTAGCATGACAGAAAGAACACATCACCCTTCTTCCCTGCCTTTTGTATATATTTAAAGGGTGTTTGTGTTTCATAAAAAATTGTATCTACTGACCTCATTCAGGAGCCGTGATTGTGTGTGTGGAACTTCTTCCATGACAGTTTTTCTCCTCTACAAGAAGCCACCACTCCAGAGGACTTCATTTAGGAAACTATCATGAACCTAAATAGGTGATACTCTGAGGTTTCTCAAAGTGCTTCTCAAAGTGAGCCATGGACCTGCTTTGGGAAAGCCACTAGCAGGCCTGCACTACTTTGTTTACCCAAATGGTCTATAGCCACTGAGCCTCAAAGCTTCCATTGGCTCCAATTTGCTGTTTCCAGCCAAGGGGAACTGCGGGAAGTGACACTGTCCAAGAAAATGTAGCACTGTGTTAAAAAATACACATGGGAATCAGGCACTAATACTGTCAGTATTAGGAGATAGCTCCTTGAAAGAAGGTAGCATTTCCCTCAATTTGGACATGCTGGAGAATAGTTAACTGTCATAGGGTCTGAACAAAAAGGAGTTTTGTCATCCTCTTCAGTGGAGGCAGAGTTGGGGCCATAGCTAGGAATGTTCCTGTGTAAGTGCTATATTTTTGACTCAGTATCTTTATTTAATATTCAATTTAGACTAAGCAATTTGGGGTGCCCACACAAATAGACAGATTTTGTAAAAACATAAGATATGGAACAACTGGACACCTATCTTTTTCTTTGCTTCCCTCAGTGAGTCTTGCTTCTGGTAAGAGTGTATGCACATTAAAGCCGTGTTTTGGCTGCTAACCTTTGAAAATTAGATCCTATGAGCACTGAGCTTTTTAGACCACCCATTTTTGTATCTTAAAAGAAAAATCAAGAGTTCACTGCCACAGTTCAGAGCAACATTACCCGTATTCCCCCTCCTTTGTTCTTTAAGGGCACCTACTCTAGGATCCTGGCTCCTAGGCCATCACATCTCTCCCTCAAAACTAGGAGTTTTTCCAGGCTGCATGGCTACCTGCCTACCCTGTGATATCCCCAGCAAATCAGACTGCCTAAACAGGCCAGCATCTTTGCTTTGCTTTCTCTCCAAAAGCTTGTGAACTGTGTGATGTAATACTGGCAGCATTACCACACACTTCTTTCTCAGTAAACACATTTATTCTTAAAGCACATATATTACAGACAAAACATTAAACCAATAAATGGCCCTGTACACATGCTAAAAGTTTATCAGATATCTTATCATCAGTTTTCCTGGAGTTCAGGAGGCCAAGTCCTTCCAAGCATTCCCAGAAAGCATTTGGGCCCACTTTGGATGGATGGTCCTGTCTATTTAGTGGATCAAATAGAAGCCCATATAGTTTCAGGTTATTAATTTACAAGTGCTTTCTTTGTCTGTTAGTCTCTGCAGAGTGCAGTAGGAACTAATACAAGTGAGCTTCGATCTGGGGGTACGTCTACACAGCCGGGCTAAAGTCAAATTAAGCTACTCAACTTCAGCTACGTCAATTGTGTAGCTAAAGTTGAAATAGTTTAATTTGGCTTTTGGCACTGTCTATACAGCAGGAAGTCTTCAACTTCCCTTACTCCTCATGAAATGAGGGTTACAGGAGTTGGAGTAAGAAGTCCTTCAGCTCTCCATTATTTCTAAATAATGGCTTGTAGTGTAGACGCACACTTTGTTATTTCGGAATAACGTTAGTTGTTCCAAAATAATGCTGCTATGTAGACATACCTTGGGAGTGTTACAACCTGAGCTAATTGCCTAATCCAGAGGTTCTCAAACTTTTTGGGCTCCGGAGCCCTTTACATGAGTAAAAATTTATGCGGAGCCCCAGCGATCCACTGATTGTATGTGTTATACCTATCGATGTTTCCAGTTTGTCAACCTCACAGAGCCCCTGGAGATGTCTCGCGGAGTCCTGGGGCTCCACGGAGCACAGTTTGAGAAACACTGGCCTAATCGATTCCAACTGTTCCTGGAGGAGCAGTGGCCACTACTCCTGTGGAATTACATCCAGTATCTGGACCACAATTATACTCAGTTAATACAGTAAGAGCTCCCAAAAGTATTGTAGGAATTTTCCATATCTGTCACGTGCACGTTTGAAAATTTTAATCAAGGCAATTTTCTTCATAAGTCCCCACAGCTCAGCTTCAGACTATTTGTATATGAAATAGCTCCACATCTTTGACAGGCAACTACTCTGAGCCCAATGGAGTCATGTTCTACTAGACAGACTATGGAAAGTGGCATCCCAAGGCTTAAAAAAAGAACCTTTCTTTCCATCTTCTGGCAACTAGATGTTTCCCCCAATCTACAAGTCTTCGTGTACAGTTTCTCTGATTTTGGTTTGGTTTAGCATCTGCTTCTATAAAAGAATACTCCCTTTGCAGTAGGTAATGGTTTTTATGGTAGCAAAACTGGACTGTATATGGAAACATGATGTACTTCTATGGGAAAGAGGCAATATTTTGGCATAGCTAGTGTCTAACGGCCCAGAGTAAATTCTCAAATCTCTCTCCATTCGACTCCCTCATTCCACTACACACTTTTTGCTCTTGAATGTCTTTCTGATTTTCTTAATTCCATGTAGCTTGCCTTTCAGATTGTTTAACCTTTTTTAAGTGAATTGAAAATATGGCATTTAGTGACTTTTGCTTTCTTTTAACTTACCGCTTGACGTAATAGGGGTGGGAGGATCATAGTAATTGTAAAACCATCCTGAATTTATAGGTTGTAAAATTAAAATAAACATTTCACTTTTCCATGACATGATGCAAAACAACAAAAGGATAGGGAGAGCATAACAAATCTGAAATGTGACTGCTTTGCTCACTTGTTAGAAGTTTACATTTAGCCAGCATTTTTACAGATTAAAATGGAAAAAAAGTAGCAATGTATCAACCCAGCAATATCAACTCTAATAAACTGACAGTAAAGTTTATTGTACTTTGGTCAAGGCTGTTCCCCACTCTCAAGTGCAGAAGTTGGGGCCTGCAAGAGATTTTAAAAATATCTTGTCACTAAAACAGTGTTTCTCAAAGTTGGCCACAGGGAAATGGCTGGAAATGGCAACCTGGAGCCAATGGGGGACACAAGGCCCTGTGACTATGGAGCCTTTCATTAAACAAAGTGGTGTGGGCTCACTAATGGCTTTCCCAAGGTGCGATGTGGCCCATTTTGAGAAATACTGCTTTAAAATATGGGTCTTAAGACACTCGGATAAATTTGACATGAATGGTTGTATTAAGAACCTAAGAGAAATTCCCATAATTTATTGTAAGAGCAAACACTCATCAAATCAATTTCCAATATCTTTGTTGGGAATTGTATTTAGTTGATCACTGGCACACTGGATCTTTGTGCTGGTATTTTTGGTGTAATTAATTGTGCATTTTTATCTGTAATTTTTAAGATGAAAATAATCAGCACCAGTGCGCTCACCAATTCTAAATAAAATGAAATAGGGTGAAGAGTACAGTTAGCAATACTGCCTGTGTTGACAGGGAGATTCATAATTAATATTTTGAAGAAAAGATTTTCACACACACACACAAACATGTATACTTTTTATCAGGTAGCCATAATTTTCTTTTTTGCTGTCTGACAAAGTAATTTTTTTCTCCCATTTGCAATTTTCTTTGACTATATTGATTTTTTAAAAAAAATTCCTGTTTGTTTATAGAAAGCACACTTCAGTGTCTCTTTCCATTTCTGAGTAGAGAGGTGTCTTTAAACATACATTCATGGGCGATTGCCAGAAATACATAGAAGATCTAGAAGGCTCTTTCTCCCTCTTTCTCTAAAACACACACACACACAGATAATTGAGGATCAAAATTCCTCTCTCGTGATTTAAACACAGACCATTATCTTTCTGGCCTCAAGGATAGAACTGTTGGCAGTGATCTGACCCAGGGACCATGGACTAATTCAGTGAAGTTATGGGCTTGTTTCCCCATTGCCTTGCACTTTATGCAGCCATTTCCACTTGTACAAAGTGGATGTAAAATGCTTCTGATTTCATGGCATTTTGTATTCAAAATATTTTTGGATTGCATAGGTTGAAATAACTGTACTAGATGCAAACAGTGGGGGAAAAAAAATACCCTGTCCTCCTCAAGAGCAAAATTCTTATTTGTTGCCTGAATTTGCTGAGCATTTTCTAATGGCAAATCCCACTTTGCACATGCAGTAAGTAGCCATGAGTAATATATGGAGTCATATTTCAGCAACTGACAACCAAACATAACATAACTTTATGAAATAGAAAATCCTTTGTTCCAGGAGCCCCATACTAAATTATTTGGCATCTGTCTATCTAGCTTCCTCATCATTTTGGGAAAGAAGTCACCTTCTTTCCCTTCTTCATGATCCCATTATTTCAGAAATTTATTTGTCCAGACCAATAGAATTAAAAGAAAAATAAAGTTTCCTAATGACTGTGTTCAATGAATAATTGAACTACTAAAGGAAAAATGTGGAAAATGTAATGGCAAAAACAATCAAATGATCATGTGAAAGGTACAGTTTCTATATAAAAAAGTTAACAGAACATTTACTGTAAATTATATTTCATTCCTGTATCATGTGCCACTTTTCCAACATTTAAGTAATGTGTACTTCAATCACTGTTCACTTTTTAATTAAAAAAAAGTAAATAACATGCTTACATACAGGCTTTGTCTACACTGCAGGGTTTTTGCACAAGAAGCCTTTTGCGAAAGAGTTCTTGCGCAAAAACTTCTTGCGCAAAAGCTGGTCCAGACCTCAAAGCGCATTGCAAAAGCGATGTGCTTTTGCGCAAGAGAGCGTCCACACTGCATGGACACTCTTGCACAAGAAAGCTCTGATGGCCATTCACACAATGGCCATAAAAGAGCACCTGTGCTTTTTCCAATAGGGGTTTCTTGTGCAAAAACCCCTCTGGAGCATCCACACCTGCCTTTTTGAGCAAGAGCTGTAGCGCAAAAAGGAGTTATTCCTCGTGGGGGAGGAAAAAATTTACCGGCAAAAGCCCTCTGTTCTGTTGATTTTCTTGCACACAAACGCTCTTGAGGTGTGGACACTCTGCCGGGTTTTGCGCAAAAATGGCTGGTTTTGCACAAAAACCTTGTAGTGTAGACATAGCCACAGAGAGAGAGCACCACAGCCACAAACGTTGTGCATTCATAAGGAGCACCAGGATACAGATATGGCGAAGTATTGAGGCAACAGCATATGGTGGCCTGATCCCAAGTACCTAGCTGGTACTCCAAATGAGATCAATAAGAATTGCAGATTCTTAACCCCACCACAAAGCTATGGAGTGCTGTCTAGAGCTAGATAGAGGAGACTTAAAAATATTCTCATTGCCAGCTAAAATACTGAACATTTTATGATTCCCAACTGTTTGCTCCCATTAGTAGTACCTCTTCTCCTCCAGACTTGATTCTGTTCACATTAATGATACCTTTGGAGTAATTCGGGAAGGGGTAGACATTACAAACAATAAAGGAACATTGCGGCTGGGGAGCAACTATTACACAGCTGTTCAGTCACACTGGGATTTCTTGCTCTTGTACAAGTGCAACAGCTTGTACGTAACTAGCTTTCTAGCATTTATTTAAAATGGCTTATTTTAATTGCATTTTGTTCTACAGCTTTTTCTATACTTTGACTTATATTTAAGTGAAGTGGTGTGTGAGTCCATGGATACTTTTATTTTTTTTGTTTATGGAAAGAGAATTCACAATGGTATGAGCTGGTGCAGTATAAAAGTTTAATTGGGCTTTGTTTGCTATGGCTACTTTACTCTTAAGTGAAAACATAAAAGTCTAATACAACTCATCCCAACTAAAGCCAATAAACCACCACACACCCCCTGCTTTTTGCGCATGCCAGAAAAGCTATTTGAGAGTCCTTAGAGGTTTTAAAAAGCTTTAGCTCTTAGCTATAAATCCAGAGATGTTTGGTTCTTTAGTGGCAAAAATCCATACAAAGGATGCGACCTTCCAAAGCATCTGAAAATTATATAAGACCCTAATTCTGTAAACACTTAGCTAAGTGTTTAATAATCTGCACTATGAGTAGTTTAGCTGAGTATAGTAAATATACTCAGCTATCTTCTAGCTACTCTGAGATCCAAAATACAATATGAAGGACTCCATTTACAGCTCATCTTGAAACAGGTCAGGTCTACACTAGGGGAGAAAAATAACCTAAGATATGCAACTGCAGAAATTCTCCCATTGACTTCCCTTGCTCCTCACAAGCCGGTGGAGTGCCGGCATTGACTGGTGCAATTGGTGGTCAATTTAGTAGGTCCTTATTAGACTCACTAAATCAAACCCTAAGAGATCAATCTCCACAATGTTGATCTCCATTTAAGTGCAGACAAACCCACAGGCATGAGCCTATTCTGGATGCTGTCTGTGGGAGTGGTAATGTAGGAATTCCTGGCTGGTCAACCCATGTATGTTCTCCAAGAGGCATGCAGAGGCTATAACAGGCCACAAAGCTGGGCTTGTTGGGTTTCTTGAGGGGATTCTTGTGGAGTTTTCCTCCCTAGTGATGAGGAGTCCTGTGGCACCTTGTAGACCAACAGATTTATTGGAACATAAGCTTTCGTGGGCAAAGACCCACTTCGTCAGATGCATGCATCTATCATGCATCTGATGAAGTGGGTCTTTGCCCACAAAAGCTTATGCTCCAATAAATCTGTTGGTCTACAAGGTGCCACAGGACTCCTCGTTGCTTTTGCAGATTCAAACTAACACCACTACTCCTCTGATACTTTCCTTCCTAGTGTTACCACACTAAGGAAGTGTATTAGCAAAAATGTTTCTTAATGGGACAGCATTCAGGTGTTGCCAGTTAGTTAATGCATTTAGCTGGCTTACCACTGTTGCATCTCCTCACATGGACTTTCCACAGGATGACACGGCCTGGATACTTAGTTTCCTGGCCAAGTCTTTCTTTGTTCCATAGAAAAGCACAGTTCTTTTTTTCCCACTTTGTTGTGTAATATGAGTAGACCAGTGAAAAGAATCATAAAGAATCAGGAAGTGGCAAAATAGGCATCCTCTAAATGCATGCAATAATTTAAATCAATTTTTATTTGGTGAAATATTGCTTTTTATACATTTCAGGTGAGAATTTCCTCTTATGAGGAAAGTTTCTTAGAGCTTGATAGTGCCTGGCTCAGCAGGGTCACACAAAGGAAGGGATAAGTATAGCTTTACATGCACATACACCTCCCTTGTTCTAATACCTGTACAGGGCCAGAATATGCTCACACTCCTTGTGTGCCCCTGGATTCAGAAAGGTACAATGGGTAGTACAGGGCAATATGACTGTCTCTATGTAGTGGGTCAGCGCTTACCAAGTGCACACTGACCCCTGCTGGGACAATAGACTGATGGGAGTGACCCATAAGAAAAATATTGTAAATTCTAAGAGGAAAGATAGTCCAGTGGTTAGCTTGCTAGCTTAGGATTTGGGTAATCAGGGTTCATGTCCCTGTGGTATGACCACAGGCCTTAAGTCCAGGTTCACAGAAGCATCCTGTAACCCCTCCACTTGGCAGCCTGCTGACAAGACTGATGAAGCCCAGCCATGTTCTGAGGCTCCATGCCTGAGGTTTTATTAGTGGAGTCCCAGAGCAGCCAACTGGCCTGCTGGACTTATTTAAAGTAGCAGCAGAAACAGGAAACTGTCTAAAGAACTAGAATCCAGCTGTCACTGGCTCCCCAGTTTGTCATCTGCCTCTGAGGCCCACTATCCTGATCCAGCCTAACTCCAGCTATCCTCTAGAGATTCTGATCTCCTCATATCCTGATCCTGCTGACTCTCAACTCAAGGCTTGTGGCTGTGGTCTCTGGCTTTGATGATCAGGTCTGGCTGCCCACAACCTGGCTATGACAACTTGCTCTATCACAAACTTCTTGTATGGTCTGTGGTAATTTAATAAGCTGAAATGCTGGTGCTACTGAAGTTACTAGGAGTTTTGCCATCGACTTCAAAAGGATAGGATTTCATCCTAAAGCTATTCTATATTGTGAGTTAGATGTGTGATTCCCAGCGTCAGAGATATATTTATCTAGAACACTAAAAATAATAGTGTAGGCACAGTAGCACAAGCAGGCAGCAGTGGTGTGTGAGAGCAGCCCAAGTACATACCCACAAGGGTCAGGCAGGTTTGTACTGGGGTGGCTAAGCCATATATTGCTGCCCTTGCTACTATGGTTATGCGACTATTTTTAGCACACTAACTCAGAAACCAGCTAGCATGAGCATGTGTTTGCAAGCTGGGAAGTCCATAAAATAGCCTAAAAACTATCTTGTGCCTCAGTTCCCAATATTAGCACTTCACTCTCTCTCACTGTAATGTTGTGAGAATAAATACTTTAAAGATTGCAAGGATCTCAGCAAAAAGTGCCACAAAAGTACCTTAGACTGATAATAATTAATAAGGGAGATATTTGGAGGGTAAACATTATTTTCAAACACAATGAAAAGAAGGTCAAATATCTAACTGAAAGCATACTAATAAATCAAAAGGAACATATACACACACACACAACACTTACAATTTAATAAAACATGAAATAGCTCCAGGACACTGGATACTGACTTATTCAAAATGTACTCAACATCTTTTTGAATTTGTATCAAATTTTGGCTATTACATATACAATGTTGCATGAAGCCACAAAAGTCACATTGAAATATGAATGAAGCAGATTATTGCATGATCTGTTGTACTACTGAGACTTCACACAGTTTTGTAGCGGAAGCTTCTGACAGGTCCATGAATTTAGAATCATATGCATATAATTAACAGATTCCAGGTTAATTAATTCCAAGGTTCTCCACTATTTACTGTCAGAGTAGTCAATTCAGAAATGTATAATAAAAATATGCATTTCATTTAGGGCTCCTGATTATTTAGGAGAAAAGATTGTCTAAAAAGTCTAGACTGACAAGGTTATAACTATTATCAGATAATATGGAGCTCAATATGAAATCCTCAGTTTTTTCTTTAAGCCATTTTTTTTAAAAAAAGGAGAATTCTTAGAACAAGGTAAAGAGCAAAAATTGTCTATACAGAAAAATGGCTGAGGGAAGGAGTTTCTTTAATGTATAATTTTTATGGCCTTCTTCCAAGAGGAGTGAATAATATTCTTCAAAATTATTGCACTGAGCTCTGGCATAGATAGCAGTGCTGGCACTAAAATTATTTCAGTGTTGAGCATGGAAATTATGTATAAGAAAAGGTTGCTGGGACTTGTCCATAGTTACTGGCTGTCCTTACAAAAGGGAGGGGAAGAGAGACTTCTGTTAACTATTGTAGGGCTCTTCTAGGGCATTCATCATGTTAGAATTCAGAATGGATTCTGGTGGATACTAGTTTGGCTACTACTGGACAGTTTTATTACCTAAGGGGAAAGTAGAGAAAATAGACAAGTAAACCCATACCTACTTCTGCATCTGAGAAGCAATGAAGTTATCACAAGTATGAGCACACCATTAAGCTTTGACTGCTGCTATCCAATCAAAACACAAAAGACATAAGGCTTATTGTATTGCAGGCTCCTTATTAGTTTAGATAAGTCATGTTACTGATTGTAAATTGTCTTTCAAACTTATAATAGTTATTTTCCTGATAACCTTTTTATCTGAGTCAAACTTTAGGATTCAGTATCTTTCTTTTGGTCCATATCTTCTTTTTTTCATGGTGAAAATTTCAAACAAACAACACATAAGTAGATCAATGTCTTCATCAGCAGAATGATGTCTATCTTCAAAAACCTGAGGTGACAGGTTAGTAGGCTTGACAAGGGCACCCAAAGTATCTATATTACATAAAACAGAGCTTGGGAATGCTGAAAAAAATCCTCAGAGAAGTTTCCTGATCCCTCTATACTGGTCTCAGCAGCCCCAAAATCAGCCACAGCCATTTGATTGTTCTCTGATTTATCTATATTCTTTTTCTTTTGAATCCCAGTGCCAACCAGCTGATATTAGCTCTGCCAGACCACTCTCTAAACATGACAGAGCACAGTGATAATTCACAAAACATTTGTAAGTTAATCATCCATTAATTAATAGTTTTTGTTGTTTTTTTTATGCAGTTGAAGCTTCTAATGCTCTTGCAGGCTGTATAAGCCAGTTAAACACATGTTGCTTGCAGACCTGTAGTACAGAAATATGTTTCACACTATTTAATTTCAGAGAGGTAGTTGTGTTAGTCTGTAACTCTAAAAACAAGCAGTCCAGTGGCACCTTAGCGGATAACAAATATATTGTATCATGAGCTTTCATGGGTAAAATCCACTTCATTAGATGCATTGAGGGTTTTACCCATGAACGCTCATGATACAATATATTTGTTAGTCTCTGAGGGAATGTCTACACTGCAGCGTTATTTTGAAATAACTAGTGTTTAATTCAAAGTAACAAGGTGAACGTCTACACGGCAAACCCGTTATTTCAAAATAATGGTCCTCTTATTCTGAAATCTGTGACACTCATTTCATGAGGAATAACACCTATTTCAAAATAGTTATTTTGAAATAGGGTATGTGTAGATGGGGCAACAGTGGTTATTTCAAAATAAGTGGCCTCCAGGGATTCTCACAGGTGCCCTGGCGGCCACTCTGTCCAGACTCATTGGAACTCTATAGTTCCCCTTTCCCTGTAGCCTTTAAAGCTGCAGCCACAGGGGAAAGGGCTTGTAGAACAAGGAAGCCCTGCCAGCCCTGTGACACGTAGCAGCTACCTTCACTGCTTTTTCTGCTGCCATGAGTGACCCCCATATGCTCCCACTGAGCCCTCCATGGCTGCAAGGGAGCCAGCAGCCAGCTCCTAAGCCCCTGCTTGGCAGTGAAAGAGGAGGGCCCTTGGATTTCATTGAGGTCTGGGGAGACAAGGCAAACCCCCAGAATCTCCACACCAAATGTAGGAATGTGGACATTTACGGTTGGATAGCTGACAGCTTGGGCCAGAGGGGACACAGCTGGACCTAGGAGAAGGTGCACATGAAGGTCAAGAAGCTGAGGCAGGTCTATGCGAAGGCCAGGGAGCTCAGTGCCCACTCAGGGGTGGCACCTCAGATATGCCCCTATTTTGACCAGCTCCACTGCATCCTGGGAGGTGGGTCAGTGCCTTTCCCCCCTTGCAGTGGACTCTGGGTTGGAGACACACATTGTCAGCCTCCCAGAGGGCATGGCTGTGGATGAGGAGAATGAAGAGGTGCAGGAAGAGGAGGAGGAGGAAGATGAAGAGACCATCCTGGACATGACGCACACCATCCAGGAGGAGTACAGGATCTTTTGAAACAGGGCGTTTCTGCCGAAAATGACCCATCTAAACTGCCGGGTATTTTTCGAAAAGCCCCATTTAAAAAAAAAAGCAGTGTCCGCCATTATGCAAATAAAGCGTGGGATATTTAAATCCTGGCTTCATGTACACTTTTGATATGTCTAATTTACATCCCTCTGCCGACAGAGGGGAGTAGTTTAGATGTACCCTCAGATATGCACAGACCCCTGATGGGCCTGCCATTAATGGCCGTTGAAAGGCCCTTGAGAGCTGCTTGGCCTCTGGCTCCCACCCTGGCAGGAACATCACTACTTGGGGGACGTTCTGCTCTCGAGGTGGGTGAGGAGACAGTGGAGCCTCCTCTTCCAATGGCTGAAGGTACCCTCCACAAAGAGGGCCCTGCTGAGCCTGCCATTGAAACATTCCTTGCTTTGGTCAAGATGTCCAGTGTATCCTTCATAAGCCAAGGAAGTGGAGTGTAGGCTGATTCCCCCACGATACATATGGGCATGTCCACGTCGCCAACCCTGATGGTGTGATTAGGGAAAAAGGTGCCAGTGTGCATCTTCTGGTAGAGGCTGGAGTTGCAGAATGTGGGTACTGTGCATGTTCCCCGACTACCTGACACTGATGTCAGTGAACCAGACTTGGTAGTCCATGACAACCTGCAGGACCATGGAAAAGTACCCCTTCCTGTTGATATAATTGGAGGCCTGGTGATCAGGGGCTTGGATGGGGATGTAGGTGCCATCAGTGCCCCTCTCTGTAGCTTTGGTGGCAAAGCCAGCAACGATGGGGTCCATGTCACCCAGGATGATGACCCTGCACAGCAGGATGGTGTTGATGGCCCTCACCACTTGTAAAAGGAGACAAACAGAGACTCTCAGGATTGCCAAGCACCTCAGGATTTCCCTGAGCCCAAGGCCCTTCCCACATACCAGGACCAACCCCAGTTTACCCCATCCCTAGCAAGGCTTTCTGAAGGCAGGACTGAAAAACCTTCCACCACCACCCCCTTCCCCAGGGAACCCTATTCCAGAAGTTCACCACCCTCTTGGGACAATAGCATGAGAGCACCATTCCTGCATAAGCATAGCCCCTACAGTTGATCTCCCCATGCTGAACTGGCAAGCTTTCAAAGTGCAATGGTGACCTGCTTCTGAGGGGGATGGCAGGTTGCATGTCAGTGTCCTATTACCTGAGGGCAGGGGCAACCAACTCTCATAGGTCCATGGTGTCCTTCTGCACGCAGAACTTGTGGAGCCACTGCTTGTCATCCCACCACTCCATGACGATCAGGTCCCATCAGTTGGAACTGGTGTCCCGTCACCCCTGCACAGTGGAGGGCAGGAGGGGCTGGGCTGCATGAGCAGCACGTGGAGAGAGGAGGTGCCCCGCAGGGAGCGGCAGATCCTGTTTCCCCACGAGGGAAGCCTGAAGCAAATGCACCAGGAAGTGCAGCAGCACGTTTAAGAACTGGCGACTGCTTTCCAGCAGATTCAGCTCCATGGCTGGAGTGCTGTGGTGTCCACAGGGCAACCAGAGCATGCAGTGAGAAGAGTTTGCTGTCTTTCAAGGAGGTAGGCAATGGAGAGGAGACTGAGACATGACTGTATGGGAGGTGGGTCCCTTTAAGCATGAGCCTCAGATAGCCTCTGGCAGCAGCTACAGGAAGTGACTACTGTCCTGATGCCCTGCCTGAAGTGCTTCCAGGGGGCCTTAAATGTGATTCAGGCTCCAATCAGTGTGGATGCTTTATTTTGAAATAGCTCTGTGATATTTCGATGGGCATTTGCAGTGTGGACACACTGTTTTGAAACAGCTATTTCGGAAGTTTTTATTCCAAAATAGCTTATTTTGAAATAAGCACGTAGCGTAGACCTACTTTAAGGTGCCACTATTTAATTTCATTAGCTTCATCATGCTGTACATATACTTCCCGTAAGTATCCTCTGGATTGTTCAAGTGAATCTTCTAAATCCAGGTTAAAATTTCTAGTTTCTTTTTATCTTTGGTTGGGCTTACGTCTGCATATAAGCAAACAAAAACACAGGCCATTTTTAGGAGAACATTTATTTAGTCGCTAGTGACCCTCTGCAAAAGATAAGCAATCCAAAGAAAACTGCTCACTTAATATGATGGATTAATCCCCAACACCACCACCACAATTTAATAAAGTCAGGATGCTAAATCCTTTTGACCAAAGGGACAATGTTAACTCTGTAGAAGACACAAAAAGATTATAGATGCATTTAATAGTAATTAACTAATATAACCTGAAGCGCATTGATAAGTTTAAGAGATGGTTCTCATTTTTTCTTATCTGTAGGAAAACTTACCTGCTCTTTGTTATTGACTTTGAATAATTCATTTTGAATCACATACTTTTCCAAACACCTGCAGTGCTTCCACTAAGGTCAGGCTAAAGTTCTCTGGTCTTTTAAACACACATTGCCCTCAGATAAGGAAATAACATGTGCTCATTCACATCAAAGTCTAATGTGGCATTATTTGTAAGGAAGCCTTTGTGACTGGTTCTGACAAAGGGCTTGGTCCTCCATCATGTAATCCTGGGATGATGCATCCACATCAAGTGAACAGAACTACACACATGACAAAGTTTCAGGATCAGACCCAAAGGATGCATGTGTATATCAGAGGCTCATTTAATACTAGTTAATTTGAAGGGATATGCCACACATATAACTGTGCTCTGAAGCCAAATGCCACATAAGTTCACGATTCTGTTACCATCAAAGTAAATGGCAAATCTCCAATTGACTTATGATCCAGGGGCAAGATGTGGATGAAAATTATGCCAAAAGAAAATAGGGGTACATCTACACAGCAACATTATTTCAGAATAACTTAGTCCACATCTACACAGCAGGCTTTCAAAATAATGTCAAAATACTGTCAAGCTGGAGGAGTTCTTACTCCAACTCCTGTATCTCTCATTGTACGAGGAGTAAGGGAAGTCAGGGGAAGAGCTCTCTGTTTCGAAATAAGTGCTGTGTAGACGCTCCCAATTTAGAAATAAGCTACACAACTGATGTAGCTCAATTTGCTTAGCTTATTTTGAGTTAAGGTGTGTCTACACAGCAGGGCTTAAGACAAATCCTGCTTTCTTTTCCTTTTGTGAAAAAAGCCCTCTCTAGCAGTGATATTCCAACGTGTAAGTCAAAGCAAGATTTTGAGTATTTCCTGCATAGTTGAATACAGACCTGGTTTGGAGGCAGAACAAAGAATTGCTGGAGAATAAGCTGGAACACAGATTTTCTTCTCTTACTCTCTCCAGTGGAGTGGGGCATTAGGACAGATGTAACTTATGCTTCTAGACTGGAATAATCAATATGGAGGAAGTTTACACCCATTCTGCAGTTTGAGGAGAAAACTTCTAGCACTCAGCTTTGTTACTTGAGCACAAGAGAAGATTTATTTCTATATTATTAGTCATGTTATATGATATGGCCCCCATGACAGATGTGACAATTTCCTGCAAAATCCTGAATAAATTATTGGGACCCATGAAGGGACTGAGGTGTTGCAGTGTTGGGCATCATGCTATTTAACTTTTGGGAGAAAAAAATATCATGGGAACAACACTGATCTACAAAGCAAAGTTAAGCACTTTAACTCCCTCTACAGTGAATGGGCAAAGATAGGTGCCTAAGAATGTGATCCACAGAAACCATCCCACTCGGTAAGGCATCTAAGCTAGCTAACAGAAGACACTAACCATAGGGGAGCATGCTAAGAGCTGGCACTTACATTCAGGCTGCAGTTAAGTTCTCCATTAACAGGAACCAACAGCATGCAGCAGGCAGTATATGTGCCTAAGTCACTTTTAAAGGGAAAAGAGTTATAATGTATGGAGATATACCAATCTCATAGAGCTGGAAGGGACCTTGAGAGGTCATTGAGTCCAGTCCCCTGCCAGACTAAGTACCAGCCCTGACAGATTTGCCCCAGATCCCTAAATGGCCCCCTCAAGGATTGAACTGACAACCACCCTACATTTAGCAGGCCAATGCTCAAACCACTGACCCAACAGGCAAACCGCTGCACTTTATGACTGGAGGGGGAAAGGATGTCCTTAGGGTTCATGGGGCCCTATGCAGTACTACTAAGCTGGTGCCCCTGTTCTTGATGACAGACAAGGGGGATGAAAATTGTTTAGAGATATGAAACAAAAGACAGGACTATGCAGCACTTTAAAGACTAACAAGATGGTTTATTAGGTGATGAGCTTTCATGGGCCAGACCCACTTCTGACATCAGATCAAATTGTGGAAGAAAATTGGCATACCAAAGAGATACAATCAAAAAAAGTGAACACATATAAAATAGACAAATCAGATTTTAGAATAGAGGGGAGATGAAGGGGGGAGGTGTCTGTGAGATAATGATATTAGAGGTGATAATTGGGGAAGCTATCTTTGTAATGGGTAAGATAATTAGCATCTTTGTTAAGGCCCATTCGTAAAGTGTCAAATTTAAGCATGAATGACAGTTCAGAGGCTTCTCTTTGAAGTCTTGTGTTAAAGTCTCTTTGAAGCAGTATGCATGTAGTCAGGTCATTGAGACAATGTCCCATCTGGTTGAAATGGCAAGAAACTGTTTTTTCTTTGTGAAACTGTATGATGTCTGTTTTGTGTGCATTGATTCTTTGGCAAAGTGTGTGAGAAGTTTGTCCAATATACATAGCAGAAGGACACTGTTGGCACATGATGGCATAAATTATATTTCTGATGAGCAGGAATATGTGTTCTTGATCTTATAACTGAAATGGTTAGGTCCAATGATGGTGTCAGTAGAGTAAATATGTGGATAAAGCTGGCACTGGGGTTTGTTGCAAGGGAAAGTTCCAGGGCTGGTATTAGTGTGGTATGTCCTGTGGTTGTTGGTAAGAATCATCCTGAGGTTAGGAGACTATGAGTCTTTCTCCCAGAGCCTCTCAGGGTGTAGTATCCTGTTCCAGTATAGGTTGTAGTTTATTGATAATGTGTTGGACGGGTTTAAGTTGGGGGCTATAGGTGATGATAAGTGGTGTTCTATTGTTGGTTTTCTTGGGTCTGTCTTGAAGTAGATGGTTTCTGGGATCTCTATTACTTTTAGAGATATGATTTTATAATCTTCAGAAATATACTAATAAAATATTTTTAAAACACTTTTTAAACTAAGGTCCTGCAGACTAACACAGTAAATTCAGAAACTGACAGGGGCTGGCAAATGCCTGTTAAATGGCTTAATTACTAGTTGAATGGCACTTTCACAGGTTCTGAAAATAAGTCTGGCAAGCTTTCTCACTCTACTAGATTGTCTCCAGAGGAAGCAGAGTCACAGAATAGGGATAGGAAGAGGTGGGTGGGTGGACATTAAGACTCAGTGGTACCCCAAATCTTTGGGTGCCCTATGCAATTGTATGGTTACATCTAGACTACATCCCTTTTTCGGTAAAGGGATGTAAATTAGGCATGTCGATATTGCAAATGAAGTGGGGATTTGAATTTCCCACACTTCATTTGAATAATGGCAGCTGCTGCTTTTTTTTCCCCAAAACAGGGCTTTTTCAATAAAACCTGGCAGTTTAGATGGGGCATTTTTGACAGAGGAGTACTCCAAAAAAAATGAAGAGTACAGGATCTTTTGAAACGGGGCATTTCTGTCAAAAATGCCCCGTCTAAACTGCGGGGTTTTTTCGAAAAAGCCCCATTTTGGGAAAAAAGCGGAGGCTGCCATTATGCAAGTGAAGCACAGGAAATTCAAATCCTGGCTTCATTTGCAATATCAACACGCCTAATTTACATCCCTTTACCATAAAAGAGATGTAGTCTAGACACAGCCTATGTGTAAGCATGGATCTGGGAGACAGAGCCCCTCTTTAATAGCATTGATTGAGTATGAGGGACATCCAGGTTCAATTGCCTCTCTCTCGGGCAGAAGATGAGATAATAGGTAGGAGACTCCTTTTCCTTCCCCTCTATAAAAGAGGAAGGGGGGGGGGGTCACTGGAGTGGAAGTCATAAGGTGGTCTCCCTTTCCTCTGGATAGTTTTTGAATGGGACCCAATTTTATATGTGGCTGCTGAAAGAACATGCCTAACCAATCATGGTCTGTAAGCAGTTTAGGCAGCTGAAAATCTGTCTTCCTGTGGCTCATGCATCTGGGGCATAGGCAGGAGATGGACATCTGGAGCCTAGAGTGAGGGGGCAGTGCACATGCCCATAATCATATGCAGGAACGTAGGCACATGCAAGCTTTGTCAGAAGCTGGGTGGATTGCAGTGGAACTAGAGCTAGCATTTAAGTGTCTGGGGTTTAGACATCTAAGCACTTTCATGGACCCCATCATTAGCCTCTTTGCATTTCGTTTCCTCATTTGTAAAATGGACATAATAGCACTTTCCTACTTCACAGGGGCATTGGGAGCATAAGCACATTCAAAAAGAGAAAGCGCTCAGATATTATGGTAAATAGGATTATATAAAGTAAAAGTTAATAGTAATTAGGCATCCAACAACCATGTGTGCCTTTCAAAATCTCTGCCTTAAAAGCTTCAAACAGGAAAATGCTCCAGCCTTCCATATGAGCTTTGGGTCCTCTACAGATATTTGCAGTAATTCTTTTTTTTTTTTTTTTTTTTTAAAATTTGTCTTTGAACTTCAAATCATTATAATGACCCTTAACTATTTTGTATATTATGGCTGGAACAAAATTCCACTGTTTAGGCCAAAAACCCTCCATGGTTGGGCATGTGCATCTCTCTCTCCAAAACAAAATGAATTGCTTTTGTAGAGTTGAGGGAACAATCTGGCCATTAATTATTTTCTTTCCACCCATTGACATTTTTGTGATAATATATAATTAGAACACGGTCACCTAGCTTCACTTGATAAGGTTTCACAATTCCTAGGGAATTATGATCAGCCATATGTCAGCTGTACATATAATTCATGGCTAGTTAAGGGCAGTAGAGATACTTTGGGCTTATTACTGATGAGGAGTTAACATCATCCTTGCTGAGGGCAAGCTGCCAGGCATTTAAGCAAGCAACTATTAGACCTTTGCTCCGGCAATTCTCTTTGGACATTAATGACCTCAATTACTGCTTTGTCTCAAACCTTCCTTTTTGAGGAAGGTTATTTACAAAAGGGTTTTGGCAGTGCTCCACCTACACTTGGAATTCAAAGATTTCCTTGATTGCTGTCAGTCTAGTTTCACACCTGGCTTTGGAAGACAGATTATCACCCATAAATATCAAGGCAATCTCCTTCTAGTAATTGTTACCTCAAAAATAGTCTCACTGGAGACCACCCAGGGTTACACTAGTATGGGTTTATTTCCACTAGGTAAAACTAAAGAGGAGAAAGCAGCCACCAAGGATTTAAACTAAAGAAGATAGAACTCTCTCACACACACACACACACACACACACACACACACACCCCCCACCCCCCTCTCCTTTCATTCACACCCATTCATTCCTGCCCTTAGGCACTCACACACTTACACAGACATATGGGTTGCAGAAGGAGCCAAGGCATGTGGATCCTGGAGGGTCTGTCTGCTCATCATGGCTGGGGAAGCTGGTCAGGAGGAGACACACTAGAGAGGAGCTTCTCAGGAGCAGGGGAGAAGAGTCTCACATGTGCTCCTTCTCTTTATAGTGTCTGAATGGCTCCTGTGATTCATTCACCTTGTCATCAGGGAGCATGCCCAGACTTCCCTTTATCCAGCAGGGAGCATGCCCAGACTGATGACTCATTGAAATGTGCTCCATTGTTCCAAGCCTTCTTCAAACACACTCTTTCTCCAGTCAGTCAGGGGAGAATGGAGCTTAGAGAAAGTTACAAGCAAGGTGGCTGAGAGTTAAAAAGATTACAAAGTTGCAGCATACAGTAAATTTCTGAGAGTTACACAGATTACAAAGTTTGACAACGATCACCATGAGTTGCAGTTTAAAATCTTAGACCTTACAATTTGGTGTAGTTTCAGAAAATCCATGTATATAAATCAAGTAAGGTCAGGCGGAAGTTTTTTATGCAACAGTAATGGTCAGAGATGAAGTATCGGTGCTAATTATTATTGCATCTGTTTACAACTTTTGATACCAGTGAGATACTGACTTGCCCACAGGATCTAGCATGGACTGGATATTGAATGTGTTTGCTGCTTCCTCTCAGTGGAATAGTTCCTCACATTGTCCAGATGCCAGTAGCAGAGAGCTCATTCTCATTGGATCTTTCTTGCACTTGGAATTCATATATTTTGCCCTTCTGACAGCGTTTTCATCTTCAGAGCACAGAAAATATATTTAGTCAGTTTAGTCTAAATGTGTATTATTTAATTCCCTAAGAAGCATTCTGTTACAAAACAATAGGTGGGCTACAATTAGAATTCAAACTGATGACACTGGAGATTGAAGCCCTTTGTTTAATCACATAATAGCAACAATGTATGCAATAGCAGTGCAAGCTTCATGTCACCACCTTAGTGCCCACCCTATTAAGAGAGGACTTCCTCAGTGAGCGAGTTCAGATGCTGTGACTATCCAATATCTCAACTTTTGGTAGAGACTTCAGACAATACTAATTTGTGGTATGGATTTCTTTGATATGGACTACTGTTCATAAAAAAAATATGAAGTGAGATCAACTCATTTAGAAAGGCTGTCAGCCATTATTGTCCTAGGTCAGATTTGAACCAATAATAGAGGGGAGAGGTTCTGAACTGTATTAGCATATCCTGAGCTATCCAATCCTCTTTGACCATAATGTTTGAAAACTCAGATATTTCTGAGGTCAGTACAATCTGAACTAGTGTGATGAGGGTAGAAGATAAGTTCTGTAAACTTGTGGGATAAAAGGTGCAAGGAGTACTTTGCTTGAATTCTTATTTTTATGGAGGCATGCTAATAGAGAGAAATCTCTCAGACAAGTACAGATATACAAGGAAAAAAAATAATTCAGTGTGATCTTAAATGTCTTTTAAAATCCCAGACACAAGCCTCTATGTTTAAATCAGAAATATATTGCTCCAGGATTGGGTCTCTAGAGCACTATTATGCTCCCACACATGCTCATGGAAGTTTTGCCATTCAGAAATAGGATAAGATCTTATGTAAAAACCTGAAGATTCCAATATAAGCAATAAACATTTTTTTTAAAAAGGTAGACAGATACTTATGCCAGAAAAGAACTGATGTCATTAAAAAAAAAAAAAAACCCTGAAGCTGAACCACTAATATCATAAACATATAGAATCAAGGGCAGGGAAGATTTTATTATTTTGTCAAAAATCTTGTTACTGATTTCCTTATTCACAAAGTCTTTGCTTAATAACAGCATAGATTCATCTTGCTTCGTATGTCATTTAACTTAATAATCAGGAATACAGTCTGTACTGTATGTTTTTTGACATTAAATAGCCTGTCAACAAGATGAAATATGTTCTTTATTAAACCAACCTTACTTATGTAAATTACATTCTTATAATGATTAACATTATTTAAAACAATTTTATCATTTGGTTTTCACTGGCATTTATGACAACTTTTTGGTTACGTGACTGTTTCCTTAGTATTGTGTTTGATCTGACATTCATTGATGTCAATAGAAAAATCTCCCTTTACTTCAGTACAAACTATCCAATAAATTTTAGGCTAGCTCATGAATATTGTTCATACTGTGCTTTGCCAACAAGTACATTGAACCTTTCAATTTTGACTGTATATATCAGAATAGAGGAATTCTAATAGAACCCTGTCAGTTGTCTGCCTGGTGCTTGATGTAGGAATGGACGATTGAAAGCCAACATCTTGAAGTGACATCCAAGTAAGCAGCCCCTGTTACTATTATAGGATCAGAGCTTCAGAGAGGGCATGTCTACACTAGGAAATTATTTATTTCAAAATAATAACTTACAATATAACTATTTTGAAATAGCATGTCCATACAACAGGGAAGCCTTGAAATTAGTCCGAGGCAGGCTCCCTTAATGTGGATGTGCTACCTCAACTTTGAGCCCCAGGAAGCATGGGGAGTAATTACTTTGAATGACTTTGGGGAGTAGTTATTTCAAAATAGCAGCAGCGGAATGTCTACACTACAGCTATTTCACAATAAGCATTATTCCTTATGGAAAGCAGGAGTTATTTCAAAATAACCAGCCAGTTATTTCAAAATAACGGGCTGCTTGTTATTTCAAAATAAGGGGAATTATTTTTAGTGTAGACTAGGGATGAGGTATTGAAGCCAATACAGGAGGCTTCATATAACCATGGATAATGGGATGAAATGGAACACCAATACTGGAAGAAAACTCTTTCCTGCTCCTAGCTAGAAATCAATTATGACCTGAACTATGAAGATTTAAAGCTCTTATTTTTTTCTAACTTTGTGTGACTGTAGATATTTTGAGTCTGATGTTTTAGTACTTTAAGCATACCAGAATAAACTTAGTTTATTTACTAATTAATACTTAGGAGATTAATGTCCTCCAAGCATCTGTGCCACTTAAGTAATCTCACAAGGGAATGGAATCAGACTAAAATAATCTCAGGCAGATTTAATGGCCTCTTCATGCACAAAGAAGAAAAACAAAAAATCATCAATATGCTACACAATTTTCAAGGTAACAAAGATTGTGTCTCCCAGAGGCAATATTTTTCTTTATCCCTTGAATCTCAGACTCTCTCATCATTTGTGAAAATAGGGCAAGGAGACAGATGTTCAGAGTTACCCCAATTTTTCTGTGAGTAAGGCTGTTTTTTGTTTTTAAATTTTTCCCCAACCAAGCAAGACCAGACACAGGGAAAGTCATAGCTTTGTCATGGCAAATACCACAAGAGTAATCTTTAGAAAAAAAATACAAGACAGTTATAGGGTCACATTATTTCAAGAAACAATTTTAGAATAAAAACCTCCCCCCAAAAATCTCATCCACTTTCCAAGACTACACTGCACTTTGGCATATAGGGCTACTTCCCATGTAGGTCTTCTGCACTTAAATCAAAGAAAAGTTATATTACAGTGGTTCTGAGGAAAGCCACATTTGTGAAAATTCATGGCATCTTGATCTTTGGTGGAATGGTTGCATGACAAAACCCATGCCTTTTTATGGAGGAAAAAAAAACCCTTAAAATTACTGTTTTGTCACCACAATCATAGTTGGGACAGACAACCTAATCAGGATAAAGTTAAGTGTAATAATTCCCCAGAAAAATATTTTATAAATTCTCATGTTGATATTCTGAATGTGTGCTTAGACAAATTAAAGTCTCAGTCCTGCAATTTATAACATATAGGCAAACTGCTGAACCCACGGTGGTTCTCACTGAAATCAGTATAGCTCCCTCAGGCCTTGCCTTAACTTTCCTGCACCAGAGATCTATATCTTCTATGCAAATAGTGTAGCTGAAGTCGACATCCTCACTGCGGTGTCTTACAGCGCTGTCTACTCTTCTTGATTTGAGCACTCTCAGAGATTGATTTATTGTGTCTACAGAAAACATGATAAATCAATCGATGGCCGGTAGATTGATATCTGCAGTATTGATCCTTGGAGTAGTGCAGACAAGGTCAAGAGTGCGACAGTCTGTAAACATGCTTTCTGTTTTAGGACCAAGTTTATACTAATCCTGTTTATATTCAAATTAAGGTTGAGACAATTATAATTCAAGAATTACCATTTCTAGTACCATGATGTTAACTATTACTGTATTACCATAGCAATTCACAACCTTAGTGTCAGTATCCCTTTGGGCCAGGTACCTTACAAGCAGAAAAATAAAAAATAAAAGGACCTTTCCCTCCGAAAGCTTACAAACTAAATATAAAACAGTTTATAGGCATGGACTTCTCATCTTGCCAGAGGGTGCTCAGCCCCTCCCCCTGCTCCAAGTCTCACCTCCACTCTACTCCTTTCCCCAAGTCTCCACCCTTCTCACCCCTGTTCTTCACCTCCTGCCCTCAAGGTGTCCCTCCCTCTCCAAGCTAGACCACCACAAATCAGCTGTTCATGACACTGTGGAAGCACTGGGAGGGAGGAAGAGGTGGTAAGCATGGGGCAGCCGGTGCATAAAGAGATGCTCAGGGAACTTGGTGCTGTTGGGTGCTCCACATCCACTAATTTTTCCCCATGGGTCTTCCAGTTCTGGAGCACCCATGGAGTCAGCAATGGTCAGAGAGCTACAGAAAGAGGAATAGAGGGAAACAAAGAGGCCACACAGGTCAGCATGATAGGCAGTGTTATCAACACGCAGTGTGTCCATATTTTATAACTTAATATAGTGATAACATGAACATTTGTACTCCTAAAGTAAAACAGAATTAGAAAGTCTAATTTGTCTAAAACTTGTCTGTGTTGGTTTTGTGCTAGAAACACTTCAGAAAGTTTGGAATTCCCTGAATCTTGGGTGCTTGATTTTTCATCCTTACTTTGCATTAATTTAGTTTTTGTATCTGAAAATCTAATTTGCTGTAAAGAAGTAAAGGACAAAGTCCCCAGATCACTCTCATAACAGACACTAATTAACAATGGCAGACATGTGTCTGTAACAGTTTTGAAACACTGCATTTAAATGCTGTCAATTAAGTACATGTAACAAAAGGAGGTTTGAAAGAGGAGAAAGCAAGTGTTTTTGTCTGAACTGAGTCATGTTTTAAAAAGAGGTTCTGTGTACATATTAGCATGGCCTACATTTAGAAAAAGTTCTCAAAAACTATTTGACTGATCTTTAAGCCAAAGGGTCCTGATTTTATAGATCTCTATCATATCTTCCCCTTATGTAACCACCACCAGGTGGAGTTGAACCTGGGATCTCTGAAGCAGAGTATAGGAGCCTCTACCTTCTGAACTAAAAGCCAGATGGCTTCCAGCCCATGCTGTAAACATCTCTTAGTCTTAACCATTGCTGTGGTCTAGGTACCACTTGCATTGCTCACTAACCGCACTAGGTGTGTGGGTTACACTTAGTCATCTCTTCTCCCAGCTGACCAAACCTAGTCTTTTTAATTCTTCCTCTGCTGGAAGCTGTTCTATACCCCTAATAATTTTTGTTGCCCTTCTCTGTAGTTTTTTCAATTCTAATGTATCTTTGAGATAACATGACCAAAACTGATTTCAGTATTCAAGATGTGCACGTAGCATGAAATTATATACGGCATTATGATATTTTCAGTCTTATTATCTATCCTTCTCCTAATGGTTCCTAACATTGTTAGTGTTTTTTTAAAAACACACTACTGCTACATACTGCACAGATGTTTTCAGATACTTATCCACAATCTGTTTGAGTGGGAACAGCTAATTTAGACTTCTTCATTTTGTAGGTGTAGGTGGATTTTCTCTTCAATATTCATTACGTTACATTTATCAACACTGAATTTCATCTGCCATAATGTCACCCAAACTCTTTGAAGAGAGTTTTGGACTTGAGTAATTTTGCATAGGACCATCCTTAGGATTTATGGGGCCCTATGAAATATTATTAAACCGGTGCCCCTATGGCCAATGTGTTCTTAGCAACACAATCACATGCTTGCAGTCCAAGCCAGGGGTGCAGTGAGGGAGGAAGGAAAAAGCAGCAAAGGATACCGAGCCTTGTAGAGAGTCACACTTCCCTGGAAAGACCCTTGTATCCTCCCCCTCATGCAGAACATGCTGTGTAGGTGCATTCGGCTCTGTGAATATGGCTTCTGCCTAAGGAGACTGTTGTATGTGCTGGGGCAATGGAACATGGTGCATGTGGGGGGGGGGGGGGGGAGGAAGGAAGGGGTTGATCTTTGGGGTGAGGGGCCAGCTGGAGACAATGGGGCATGGCAGGGTGACCCCTTTCCACCTAGTGCAAAAGCACTATTTACAAACCAGCAGCCAGTATGCCTCCTCCCATGTGTCGATACATGCCATACAGCCACCCCTAGACCTTCTATGTCCAGTGCCCCATCACAAATGCTCAGTGTCCTGAACACCACCATCCCTCAGCCACATCATAATTGCCCTGTAACCCGCACAGACCCCCCCCCCGTGCTGCCCAGAATCCCACCCCACTGCCCAGTACCCTTTCCCCACAGCCACCACCACCAAAACTACATAGTGCCTCACACAACCCCCCGCCCCGCCCACTGCCCAGAACTCCAGAATACACAAACCTACCCCACCACCCAGCACTTCCCACTTACTTCCTTATATCCCAGCATCCCTCCACAGACCCACTCCCCCACACCTTGCCTCCAGGCATTGCTGAGCCAGCACAGAGCAGGAATCTCCCCTCCTAGCACAGTGCTTGGGGGCAGGACAGTGGAAGTTTGGGAGTACAGATAAGCCCCATCAACTGGGCCTCCACCCAGTCCTACCCACTTAGCACTGCTGGTGCCCATGGTGGAGAGGAGGCATTTCCTTGCATGGGTGGGAGCAGAAGGAGGAAGGTAGCCTCCAACTTCACTAGTGTAACACTTGTGCAGATTGGCAGCAAGAGGTGTGCCTGCCACTGAAGCAGATGGTCACTGGCTCCTCTTCATCCCCTAGATCTGCTGGTGTCCGCCTTCCACTGATGGGTGAGACAAGGTCAAGGGGTAGAGAGGAGCCAGCAGTCAGGACCAGGGACAGACAAGCCCCAGCTGGCCAGCTGAGAGAAGTGAGCAAAAGGATGAGCTAGGGGTAAAGAGGAGCCCATTGCTCTTGGCTGGGTTACTTTTGAACACGAGCCCAGCACCCTAATGACAGTGTAAGTGCAAGTATCAGCATGCAAAAGCTGACCAGCTCACCTGCTGACCCAGTGGAGACCCAAGTTTTACAGTGCCCTATATAGCTATGTATGCCTAAGGGCAACCCTGATTTTGCATCATCTGCAAGTTTTGCTACCTCACTATTTACCTCTTTTTCCAGACTATTTACCAATAAGTTTAGACAGGATTAGTCCCAGTCAGACACTTATGATATCTTAACATTTACATGTTTCCATTATGAAAACTGTTTGTCCTCTCCTTTCTTTCCTTTTAAACAGTTACTGATCCATGAAAGGACCTTTCTTCTTAAACAAACTAGGCAGTCATTGGATAAGAGCCTTTGATAAGGGGCCTTATCAATGGCTTTCAAGAAGTCCAAGTACATTTTATCTACTGAATCGCCCTTATCTAGATGCATGTTGACATTCTCAAAGAATTCTAATAGATTGCTGAGGCATGATTTCCCTGTGCAAAAACCATATTGAATCTTTCAGCATAATGTTTCTGATAATTGTTATTTACTAACATTTCAACCAATTTGCATGGTACTGAAGTTAGGCTTACCCACCTGTAATTGCCAGGGTTATCTCTGGAGCCATTAAAAATGGTATTATATTAGCTACCCTCCAGTCATCTGATATAAAGGCTGTTTAAATTATAGGTTACATACCACAGTTAGTAGTTCTGCAATTTCATAGCTGAGTTCCTTCAGCTCTTGGATGAATGCCATCTTGTCCTGGTGATGTATCACTGTTTAATTTATCAACCTCCTGTTCTCTGGTATAAGTGTTTTTCCCTGCAAAAGTCTCTCACTCCCTAGACTATCCTAAGCTTCCTCTTCTTTCTGATGATCATTATAGGGAAATTACCTGATCTCTCCCAGGTGTTTCTCCTTTCTAATCACGTTTGGCTGGCCCTAGATCTCCAGCCCTTGAGGGGAAAGCCACTCTTTTACAGGCCTAATTAAAAGCTCATTGCAATCTCACTGTAATCTTTGGATAGGACCCTAAAAACTTGCCAATTAGCATTACTTAAGCAGGCCAAGCTTCATGCTGGAAGATGGTGGAGGGGGACATTTAGTTTTTAAAAATACCCTCTAAGAAAAAGAAAACAACAAATACTGAAGGACTTTTAAACAAGTCAGCATATGATTATTGAAAGTCTGCAGCTTTTTAAATTAAACAATCTGAGGTATTGAAGACAAATCTCATGATTCCTTTCTCTGGGTTCATCTTCCAAACCAGATTATTTTTCTTGATTTCTGGATGGAATGAATGACCCCAGCACATTTCATATGACACACCTTAGTTACTTGTTTTAGAATATCAGATCTGAACTTTGTATTTATTCAGATTGATTTTATGTATTAGTGAATGCAGTTTCTCTGGTAAGCTTATCATCTATCACATTCACTTTAAAGTACTTCTGTTAATTTTACTTTTTGTTGAGTCAGAATCATTTGGCTCTAGGATTTCTGCTGTCTTCCACCCCCCCCCCCCCCGAAGACATAACTATATGACAAATAACTTCATTTAAGTTAATTTTAAATTTACTATAGGCAGCTCTGCATTATGTTCTTAATAGATGTGTTTTAGGCATTACTATTGGCACACTCAGAAAGTCTACTTCTATTTTCACCTCATATACCTAGACATCATAATGATAACTTTCTTTTATGTAATTGCAAAGGAAAGCAGAAAATATTTCTCTGTTATAGAGGTTAACTATATACCTATGAGCAGATTCCATAAATAGGTCATACCTCAATTCTACAAAAATAAGTGCTGGGGCAGACTCCTATATCCAGGGTTTGCCTAGCCTATTGATCCTCCTTTGCCCACTTCCCCGCTCCTTTATTCCTTAGTCTTCCACACAGTCTCAGGCTTAATCTTCCCCCTAGCTAATCCAGTCTCGCTCTGACTTCAGGTGTATGCCTGGAATTTTGTAACTAATAAGTTAGTTATAATGAATGCATGTTATTGCAAAAGGTTTGGATTAAACTGAAACACAAGATGTAGACCTCAGACAGGCCAGGCAGCTTTGTTAACTTAGCTCCAGCTCTGTCTGATGTTAGCATATTGAAGTAAAGAGATGGAATATTGTAATACATAGTGATGTTAATATTAGGCAAGACCTTGTAATAGATTAAAAAAAGGTTTAATGTTGAAAGACTTTGTAACTTTGTTAAAGTGACTAGAAGTACCCTTTTGTTCCATGCTGCAATTCTGTATATGCATTGTTTGTGTGAATGAGAGAGAGAATGTTTTAGGAGATATAAGTGTGAAGGCCACTGCATGCTCAAATGGTCAGAGGAGGGGGTGGAGACTCAGAAGCACCAAATAGTTATCAACTAAGTGAAAGCACACTGAAGACACAGACTACTGGGGCAGATTGATGAACCCTGAAGTTAGTGGCAAGCACCCTTTGATAGGGAATCAGTCACAACCTTCTCTGGAAGACAACGCCCAGGAGGGGCCATCAGCATACTGATATCAGATGACTGCGAGAACAACTTCCTGATAAACATACCTTGCAGAAAAACTGATTGTGATGCTGAGTGACTGATCAAGGCTTGACAAGGCAAAATGCATAGACTTACATGGAAGGAAAATCCTATAAAAGATGGGGTATCTTGTATGGTTCTTCGGGTTCTCGTCCTGCCAAGTAGAGCATCAGTCTGGACTGACAAGAATCCGGCTCCTTCCTTGCACCCGACTTATCTGGCCAATTGGTTGGGCCAAGCAACAGACTAGTAACTTATTCCATCAGTAGGACATGTGTGTGTGTGTGTGTTTAAATGCATATGCCACTTTGTTATATTATCAATAAATACAGTGTGTTGCCTTATCCCCCAGAAAAAGATCCCGTGTGCTTCTTTTAAGCATAACACAGGTTCTTTGGGCCAATCTACTTCTGTTGTGACCATCCCCTCCATCAAGGTCCTGCTCTTATTCCCTCAATATTAGTCAGCCTCTATGCCAGTGGTCACTAACCAGTAGATCAGGATCTACTGGTAGATCTTGGAGTCTCTAACAGGTGATCCTGACTGGTTTGGCCAAGAGGCTATCAAGTGCCTATACTGTTGCACACCTCCTGCCCTCCTAGGGGGAGGGGAGCTGCCCCTCCCCTTGGGAGCCTCCTGCTTTCTGTGCAGGGCAGGGGAGGGAGAAAAGGGGTGCTGATGTCAGGGTGCCTCCTCTCCCATTCTGTATCCTTTCTCCACAGAGCAGAGAGGGGGCACAACAGGACTTGGGATGGAGTTTGTTGGCTGCTTTTGGGAGTGGTGCAGGGCCAGGGTCAGGGCAGGGGTGAGCCTGCCTTAGCACCACCACCCAGAAGCCACCAGCAGTGCCCAGCTGGAGCCCACATCCCGAACTCCTATCCCAGTCATGAATCCCCTCCTGCACCCCAAGTCCTTGTCCTAGCCCTGAGCACCCCTGCATCCAAACACCCTCCCAGAGCCTGCACTAGAACCCCCTCCTACTACGGCCTACTGCCTGCCCCAAGAGCAGCTCAGAGCCCCTCTCACACTTCAAATCCCTTAATCCAAGACCAGAGCCTGTGCCCCAACCCTCTTCCCCAGCCTGAGTGAGGATGGGCAAGTGAGTGAGGATGGTGTGAGCAGGGAGTGAGTGAAGATGGGCAAGAGAGGGAGGATGGTGTGAGCAGGGACGGGGCCTTGGAGAAGGGGTAGGAAGGAGGCGGGGAAAGGGTATTTATATATGAGGTAGATCTTGGATTGCTCTTAAATTCAAAAAGTAATCTCATGCTTAAAAAGGTTGGAGACCACTGGTCTATGCTGTCTGGGTTCCATCAGGCAGCACTGAAATCACTAGGGCTACGTCTACACTGTGCATTGTTGTGCAAGAAGATATACAAATAAGAAGCAGCGATGAATATCACTGTGCCTTATTTGTATACCTAATGAGCCACCATTTTTGCGGAAAGGGCTTTTGTGCAAGAAGGAACTGTCTACACTGCTCCTTCTTGCGCAAAAAACCCCTCTTGCGCAGGAGCCGTTCTGCCGCTTATTTTCAGGAAGAACGGCTCCTGCACAAGAGGGGTTTTTTCGCAAGAAGGAGCAGTGTAGACAGCTCCTTCTTGTGCAAAAGCCCCTTCCACAAAAATGGTGGCTCATTAGGTATGCAAATGAGGTGTGGCGATATTCATAGCCATGCCTCATTTGCATATCTTATTGCGCAACAATGCGCAGTATAGATGTAGCCTAGAGATTCTGTCTGTTCTTAGTTCTGGTGCCTGGCACCACAACAGTCAGGGGCAGCAATGACAAGGAAAGTCCCACTCAGCCTCTGCATCCCTGGGCTGAAGCATGCTGGAGCATGTAGGTGAAATCCTCAACAAATTTAGCTGCTAAACTCCAAAAGTATTTGCTGAACATGTGTGAACTGCAGCTTTTCAAATGTTCTTAACTAGGCCAGATTTGGTTAGTCTTCCACACAAACAGCAAGTGTCTCATCCCTGAGAATGAGTTGCCCAGTCCTGCCAATTTTCAAACCCATGCTCCTAAGCCAGGAGGTGGTAAAGCCTCTCAATGAAGCAACCGTAAGAATTATTTTAACATAGACAACACAGTATTTTTCCTTAAGCTCATTCTCTGAAATAGCTGAAACACTTTTGCTGAAATATGAAAATATTCAGTCTTAGCCTGATACCTGACATCCAGACTATCAGCTTGAATGGTTACAGTTTGTTAACATTACAAGCAATTGAAAATAGCCTCTTCTAATAGAAAGGGTATCCATAACTATAGGTGGCACTAGCAGCGCCACATACAATAGATTCCACTTAGCAGTAATCCTCCTATCTGGAGAATAGCAACATTTTGCCAGCAACCAGTCCCATCCTGTTAACATAACTGGCAATGGCATGCCACTTATTAGCAACTTTTTTCCGAAGACCCCACCAACAGGCAGGTTTGTGAGGTAGCAACCAGGAAAGGAAGTGCTGGGATATGCCTTCACTGGCTGTAGCCCCACAAATCTACCAGAGATAGTTGCTCAGCACATCCTAGCACTTTCTCCTGAGTCTACAGTCTGGCAAATCTTTCTTCACAGGTACAGTAAGGGGCTGCAGGTTGAGAGGGGAAGCTGTGGCCTGAGCAGCAATAGGAAGAAGGTCTGATGGTAACTCTTCCTGCAAACTCCAGGCAGCATCCTGCTGGGGATTGCACACAGGGAAGTAAGCACAAGGATATGCTGAGTTCCAATCTTCAGAAAGCAAAGGGAGGGATATGCAGGAAGCCCCAGTATCTGGGCTGAAGCCTCTGCCACCACAAGCAGGCTGGAGGCAAAAAAAGTCATGTCAGGAAATGGTACAACCCAGATTAATGAATAGATATGTCACCCCTGCCCTCTAACCTGGGATGCGTTTTACAGTATTTTGCTGCTGTAGCTTCCAGACTGAACTGCTCACAACCAGTCTCCAGCATAGAAATTACTCCCAGCTATGTCTGTGTGCTGCAGCCAACCAGCCACACCTCGTTTTTTACTTGAAGAGTGACTCCAACACACTTCCCATCTTAGATTTCCCTCCAGAAATATGTCCTGTACTACCCAACCCTCTCCTGACAACACAATTTTTTTTACAGAAGTCTATTATTTTCTTTAAAAAAATAACATGCACATAACTTGTCACTTCAAATGGTGATTCTCAGACACTTATGTTTAAACAAATTTGATTAGATAAAACAAATTTATTAACTACAAAGAAAGAGATTTTTGAGGCAAATAATGAGGCATAAAAGCCAGAAATTTTTACAAGAGAACAAAGTTAAAATGCTCCTTTTTTTATAACATTATGATCAGTCTCAAGCAAAATTTCTCACTGTATGCTTTCAGCAGTCTTACAGACCAAACATTCTAGCTGAGGACCCCTTCCCCTAAAATCTAACAAAGGCTTCCTTTGTAATCTGAGGTGCAGAGAATATCATCGGGGAATATAGATGTATTTGTTGGGTTGCTTGCCCCTCCTTTTTGTAGTTTCAGTCCCCCTTTTGAAAAACATTTCCAGCTGGGTACCAGAAGACAAAAAGTCTATGTTCCTTGCTAACTTTTTTTCCTCCGCGGTTTGAGCTTCCTTTATCTCTTCTTTCTTCTTGATTACTATTTACAGCTTAAAGTCAAAAGAAGCAGAATACACATTCTTTTGTTTAGGACAGACCTGTTTGCCAACTGCTGCTGGATTAGGGCTATAGTTTGGAACATATGTTAATAACATCATGAATGGAATAATTTCACATTCAATGTTACCACGACAGCAATGATCAGCAAATTTCAAAATGATACCTCACAAGGCAGCAGTGGGCCAAAACTGGCCCATGGGCTGCATCAGGTTCACCACAGTTAGCCTCAGTGGGTAGCTGCTGCCTCCACAGGTACGGATAATTGCAGCTCCCATTGGCCACAGATCACCATTCGCAGCCAATGGAAACTGAAGGAAGCAGTGTCCCAGTCTGTATCACTTCCCACAGCTCCCATTGGCTGGAAATGATGATCAGCGGCCAGTGGGAGCTGCAAGCATTTGTACCTGTGGAGGTGCAGGTAAATATAGCAGTGACGGCCCACCAGAGACTAATCCTGGTGAACTGCCACTGTTTTATTGCCCACCTTATCACAAGGTACACATTGTACAAAGACTATTATAATAGTGTGTAGGATATTATACTCACAGGGGGGCATTCTCTTTCACACTAAGCTCTTTCTTCCTTGGCTACATCCCCACACACTTGCACTTTTAGCAACTGCTAGGTGGATAATAGCAACTTTTTGCTGGTGACTGAGGGATTCCTAATAAGTGGAGTCTACTGTAATAAGATATTTTTGTCTCCATCACACAGTTTTCTCCTCATCTTAATATGCTGTTGAGGAAAGCGTGTTCAGTCTGAATTTGTGAACTCTTACTATTCCACTTATTTTGAGGCAATGAGAACTACCATTATTTTGATATTTTTAAGTATTCAAGTCTGCAAGTTTTAAATCTGACAAAGTATTTGAGAAGGGCATTCAAATCTTGGGTACTGTACTAAGTCAGAGAATGACTGGTATCAAGGGTATTATGTTTTTTTTTTAAAGTTCAGTGCTTTCAATCATGAATAATTACTATGTTTCAATCACACAACTTTGTGTGTCAGTTTTCAAACGCTATACAAATAATTGGGGTCTTAATATCTTTAAAAGCCTCTGGATTGTAAAGAAAAAGTGGATTTAAAGTTATTTGATTTGTAACTTGCTATCATCTAGTGTTCACTTCAGCATAATAAAACACATATAGATGTGTCTGCTTAATTTCTTGAAAGCAGGAAGGAAATACTTTGACAGAGTCTGGTGGCATATTTTGCAAGTAAAATGAGCTTCCATTGGAATTTAGAAAGTAAATATTTCTGAGATTTGCCTGTTTTCCCCTTGTGCTATTTAAAGATTATTTGTAATTCTGGAAAAATACCAGTATTACTGAGGTCATTGGGAGTCAACATGGCCTACTTTTTAGATACACAATTAGAATTCAGAACTCACATAATTATAGCCTTTCTCGTAAAGCACTTTGAACTCTACGTATAAAATGGCAACACTAGATGGTGTTATTATTTATCAAGGAAATAGTGTTTAAAAGGCAGGGCATTCTTCCACATTTATTACTATCTTCATACTCTAAATGATTTTAGTTAAAAGTTTTATGGAATGTTAAAAGAATTCTTAGCAGTAGTAGTAGTATTTATTTCCAGTATCGTTGCATCAAGAGGCTTAGATCAGAGCCACTGGAGTGTTGGGCATTGTACAAATATAACTAACAGACAATCACAGTCCCAAAAGAGCTTACAGTCTACAGTGGATAGTTGGGGTTTCTAAGTTTTCAGCACTGGCCCAATACTCCCCGCCATTGAAGTCAGTAATAAAGATTCCATTGAGTTCAGTGGAAGCAGAGTGAGGCCAATTCCGAGTACTTCTGAAAATACCTTCCCATGCAGAATAACCCAAAATATCATCTTAAATAAAAATTCCACTGACAGAAATAAAGATATTGCTCCTATAGGGAATTTCACAAAACATATAATGGAAAAAAAGGGTGTGTTTGTGTGAACGAAGAGGCTCAAAATGCAACAGTATGGAAAATGAATAAGCTAAAATAGACATCACATTTGGGATTTAACATTTTAACTTTTATAGTCAAACTTACGTTAGGAATTCATAAAAATTTTAGAAACTCATTAGCATGTTAAGAGAAACATTTCGCTTCTAGGTCTTATCAGTGTACTGAAGAAGTTGTTGCTATAGCTTTTAAGGCTTTGTCTATGTTTACCCAGAAATCAATGCTCTGGAAATTGATCTTCCGAGCTTCAATTTAGTGGGTATAGTAAGGACCTGCTAAATTGAATGCTGATGGTACTATCATCGATCTCAGTACCCCGCACGATTGTGAGGAGTATGGGAAGTCAATGGGAGAGTTTCTCCCGTCTACCTCCTGCAGTGGGGCTGCCACAGAAATTCAATTTAAGATACGTCAACTCCAGCTACACTATTCTCATAGCTGTAGTCATGTATCTTAAGCCACATTTCTCCTCCAGTGTAGTCCTGGGCATCTGATTTAGTGTCTTGTTCTGTACATCTGTTCTTACTTTGCTTGATTTTAGAGAAAACCCACTGAAGTAACTGCAACAATAATGTTAATAATGGTTCATAGGTTCAAGCCATCAGATAACTGAGTGAGAATGGAGATGCTTTAATCTTTTAATGAACATAAAGTGTTCTCCTGGTGTAGGGTTATTCATCTAGCTAACGTAAGTACTACATAGAATTATGTTCTTTGTTCAGAAGAGGCATTTACAGCAGGTGGGATGTTCTTAGTTATAAAGCCAGATAATTTTGTAGCTAAAGTCCACTCTCTCAGCCTATGTCTAGACTCTGCCGCATCCAAGGAACGCGTCTGCTCTTCTGCATTTTTTTGCGGATGAGCAGATGCGCTCTTTTGAAAGCCCCATCTTCCTCCTCCCACAAGGAAGAAGGGCTCTTCCAATAGAGGGTTTTTTTTCCCAAAATTTGGCCCTGTGTAGACCTGCCAAATTTCAGAAAGTGTACCTTTTTCTGATAAAGCTCCGAAGTGTAGACATAGCCTCACCCTTCCAGAATTACTGCCTAGCAACTGCACCTCCATTCCAAACACTGCCAAAATAGCCTCTATATAGAGATAGACCCTTTTTTTTTGTTTGTAGCCAGTGATCTTAATTGTAACTGTTTATCCAATATTTTAAACTTTTAAATAGCTTCTGTTTCAAACAGTTTATACTACTCAGCATTTAAACTACAGGTTGGACCTCCCTGGTCCAGCACCTCATAAATAAGGGAATTTGCTAGATCAGGGGAGGTCCCCTGCCACTGGCCTCCCAGGACACTGCCCCTCCCTCCTGCTGGCTCTGCTCCAGTCCTGCTCTTACAGGGCTTGGGGCTTGGCTCTGGCCTGCTTTTGCCAGCTGGTTGAGGTTCTCTGAGGACAGAGCTCCCCAGCCGCCGTGACCCCACTTCTGACCCACCTGTCCGGCCTTCCCAGGGATGGGACTCCGGTGCTGCCTCTCCTCTGTCCCACCTGGCTGGGGCTTCCTGGGGACGGGGCTCTGCAGCTGCCCCATTGGTCTGAGCTCCATGGCTGCCTCGCTGCTGCTGTGCCTGGCCCGGGGTTCCGCAGCTGCCCCGCTGCCGCTGCACTGGGTTGGGGCTCATGCTCCGGGGTGCTGGAGCTCTCTAATCCAGCAATATCTGTGATCCTGCTAGACCACAGATGTTGCTGAACCAAAGAGTCCCAGATTTAGGAGGTTCAACCTGTACATACAGTACAAGAGCTGTGGATGAGCTAGATATTACTATTATACAGAGAGACAATTAAATAGAATAGAATATAAATTGAAGATTATTATAACACTGTCATCTTTTTGTTCTGTGTTTGTACAGCATCTAGTGCAGTGGGTCCTGGTGTGTGACTTCTAGTAAGGCAAACAATAAAGTGTGGAAAGAAATCCAGGTTGAACCTCTCTAATCTGGCACTCTTTGGCTCAACAACATCCTTGGTCTGGCATAATTTTAGTTCGTCAGATGTCCACTTATCTAAAGAAGTGGGTTGTGCCCACGAAAGCTCATGATATCATCTGCATTTTTTCTTAGTCTCTAAGGTGCTGCAGGACTACTCTTTGTTTTTTTTCTATTTCAGATTAACATGGCTACCCCTCTCTCACATTCATCATGGGTGTGGCCAAGTGTCCCATGGTCCCATAAAGTTTTTAAACAGCCACCAGTCCTGGCTCTCAGTGTTCTGTGCTGTTACTTAGCTCTAATTTACCTCTAAATGCCTTCTAAGAGCCCAGTAAGCAATGGAAGTGTTGGTAATGCTGCTAGACTATATTGACCTCCTGTGGTTTAACAAATTTTCTGGTTGAGCCCCAATCAGGTCCCGAGGGTGCCGGACTAGAGCGGTTCAACCTATACAAAGTATATCATTCAAATAAATGATGCAATGTTTTGAAGTGAGATTCATTACTCTATTTTTTCTTATAGATCCCCAAAGTGGACAATTTGTATTATAGTAGCACATTAGGCCCTAGACATACAGCAGGACCCCACTAGACTAGGCACGGTGAAAACACAGAACACAGACATGGCCCTTGCCCCAAAGAACTTATAATTCAGCACACCTTGACATTGCAAAGAAGACTGTAAATACTGGACCTTATTCTTCCCCTGCACAGCTCCAGTTTTGCACTGCTACATTGAGGGTACAGCTACACTGCATGGCTAGTTCGGGATACCTTTGGTATCCCAAAATAGCTACCCCGTGTCTACACAAGCCGCCTGTTATTTCAAAATATTTTTCAAAATAACAGGCATACTATTTCACCATCCCGATAAACCTCGTTGCACGAGGGATAAGGGATGACTCAAAACAGCGCATTATTTTGAAATTTGGAGCTATTTTGAAATAGATTCAAAATAAGATATGCAATTTGTGTAGCACAAATAGTTTAGGGTGCTGTGTAGACTCACCCTGAGGCAAAATATCTTTAGGCTAGTCTAGCCAGCTACAAAAGGGTATTCTCTGTATAGGGAGATCTGTGTGTGGTGTGGGGCTACTACAGTCTCTCTTGTTTGCCCTCCCATCTGCAGTCAATATAAGGGGCATGTGGCACACAGAGGAACCTTGGCAAGCACTTGGCAAGCACTTTTCTCCAGTCAAGAAAAGCTTCCTTAAGACTGCCAACTTCATTTCAGTGGTGCATTAAGCTAAATTTTAAAATATCAAAAGACAAATGCGCTAATCTAGTGTATCACATACTCTAAGAATCTTCAGCATTGATGAGATTTTTCATGCCAAATAGCTTATCGTCCTGCTTAGAAAATTTCAGTTGCTTTAATTCAGGCATATTTCCACAGGCTTTTCATATATTTTTCAATCAGCATCAGAATGTGTTCTGTACAAAATAATATTTAAAGTGTATATTAGCCCTTCCTTAGCAAAATGAATTCCAAATTGAAACATCAAGCATACTAAGAAGCTTAGGTTCTTATCCAGTAGAAACTAGCTGCTGATCTACAAAGACTCGGTCTCATGCTCACAGGGGCAGCTATTAGTTTAGGTAGAGGAATTATTACTCTGACATAGAACACATCTAACTGATGATGACTACAGAACGCTCAATTAGACAGTACACTTTTTATTTTTTAGAGAGTCTTCAAAGTTTCAAATACAGCTGATTACCAACTAATTTGTGCCTAAAAATCAGATAAATGCACCCTTAATCTTTTGAGTTGCAGTTATATTATTGATTAACATGTAGGTTTTGTGTATGCACTTCGAAGTTCTGGACTGTCCACCATGGAATGGCCCTATTTACCATTTACATACTTTTTTAACAAGTCTCTTCAAGTTGACTCTGGATCATTTAGTCTGAAGGATGCATAACCTTTTCTGGTCATATGTTAAACTCTGTATAACAACACTGTTCTTCCCTTTTGAAAATCTGGCTTGAAAATAATGTTCACCTTTTTAGATACATCAACCTGGGAAAAATAAGGTCATCCTCCAATGGAAAAAAACCCCTATATGTTAATTAGGGGATATGGAAAAGGGATGGTTGAAGGTAGCATGTCACAAATACTGCTGATTGCAAATTTTTAAATAATTTTAATAGAAAAATGCAAATTGACCAAAACTATAGTTTGGACCTCCAAAAACCAGGACTTCCTCATCCGGCAACATCCATAGTCCAGCAGCACCACAAGTGTTCCTGGACCAGTAAGTCCTGGTTGGGAGCCCCAGTGGCAAGAGGGCTGGCGGCTCAGAGCCCAGCGGGGCTGGGGCTAGGACTGGCGCTGGAGCCCTGGTAGCACAGCCCCAGTAGCAGGCCCAGGGACATGGCAGCCATGGTAGTAGGGCTGGGCCAGAGACATGGCAGATGCGGCAGCCCCGATAGTGGGGCCAGCGCTATAGATGCGGTAGCTCTAGCAGCTCTGGTAGTAGGGCTGGGGCCAAGGATGTGGCAGCCCCGATAGTGGGGCTGGGAGTGGGGCAGTCAGGCTGCCGGGGCTGTAGCATCAAGGCATCCCAGCGGAGGGGGAGGGACGGCTGGGGCTGGCAGCAGGGAGGGAAGATGGTCTGGGGAACTGGTAGCAGGGGACCTGCTCTGGTCTGGAAAATTCCCTCCTTTGGGACTGGTCAGGTCCTGAGGGTGCCAGACAAGAGAGGTCCAACATGTATTTGCATAAAAAGCATCAGTTTCCATGGAACTACTAACTCACAAGTTGCTGAAAAAGTTTTGAAACTGCCCCAAAGCAATGTTTAGACACTTTGAAAATGAAAAATTCCATCTTTCCACTTTGCTACTTTAAAAAAATAATCTAAGCTAATTAGATGGAGTGGTGGGATGGTTTTTAAAGGAGGTTAAGATCAAAGCAAAAAGTTTTGAAATTGCTGAAACAAGTCATATAGACTCAAAATATTTTGGGGAGTCTCAGAGGGGTAGCTGTGTTAGTCTGTAACTTTAAAAACAATGGGTAGTCCTGTGGCACCTTAGATACTAGCAAAAATATATAGAATCATGAGCTTTCATGGGTAAAACTCGAATTCGTCTCATGAATTGGATTTTACTCATGAAAGCTCATGATTCTATATTTTGGGGGGGTTGGTTAATCATAATTTTTGACATTTTGACTTTTCAGGACAAGAAAAAAAGTTCAAACTCCCCAGAATATTCACAGAGCAGGAATACTATTTAACTCTCACCTCTACTCACAAACACAACTTCCATAACTCTAAGCCAAACTCCAATCTTTGCTTCCAAGTGGTTGAGTTAGCTTATAACTACTGTAGTCCAGTGGATTAACACATCTGTATTTTACCTCTGGAATCTTGATATTTTAAAATCTATCTTAATGCTCTACTAAAAAGAAGTTGGCAGTCTTAAGGTAGCCCCACTGTACAGTTGTGAACAATTCATAACTACTATATTAATCCTTCAAAACTCTTTGTAATTGGAAGCCTTTATTCAGAGGAAATCCAGAAGAATTTAGGAATGTAGTATCCAAGCAGAATATGGTATGGAGAAAGAAGCTTGCAAAGTACTTGCCTATACTGAAACAAATTTTCATCTGGGCCTTTAGATTGTGCCCACTGATTTACATGGATAACATTTTTTTCTGTACAGTGTGTTTTTGTCCACACGCACTACTATAGGACATTTGAACATTGATCAATAGGTCTAGAATGTAGCCAACCAGTGCTGTCCCTCTCTCACTGTTATAACTCTACAATTCTTAACAAGCCATAACAGTATGTTCAATGGGAGTTATATTACTTTAGATCAGAACTGGATTTATTCAACAGATTCAGGTTTCAAAAAGGTTAGCCAATCTACCACTACAGAATCTCTTCATAAAGTAAAATTAGAAAATATTATGTTAATCTATATTTTGGGATCACAATGAATCTGAAATGGCTAAAGAGCATAATAGCTTATATTCAGTGTTTACAAGTATTAACTAATTATCATAAATGTAATTAAGTTTGATTGTTGAGGCTATATTGCTGAAATAATGGAAAGATTTCATCATCTTCATTATCTAACAGGACACTAGCTTTCTAGGGGTATGTCTAATTACAAAGCAAGATCAAAGCTGCCACTGTCGCTCTTCCAGGGCTGGAATTACTGATCTAGTTAAGACAGCTAATTTGAAGTGAGAGGGGCACTCCGGTTGATGCCAGTAACCCTGCTTCCATGAGGAGTAAGGGAAGACGAAGGAAGAGTGTTCTTCCTTTGACTTCCCACAGTGTGTAAAGTGCCAAAAGCCGAGTTAAGGTACTTTGATTTGAGCTATGCAATTAATGTAGCTGAAGTTGTGTATCTTAACTCGACTTTATCCTGTAGTGTAGGCATACCCTAAGAGACCATTTCACACATGAAACCTATCTTTAGAGTAGTAAATACCATATTGATTCTAAGACTAAGAACAAAAAACCAAAAAATGTCCCAAGCAGTTCCTAAAATTAGTCCCTTAAATTGTGGCCTTATTTTCAAAAGTATTAGGCAGTCTCTTAATTTTGGACAGAGATATACATGGTTGCCTTCAGGTCACTTTTAAAAATTACTCAAATATAGATGAAGGAAGCAAATTGAGGCATCATTTTTTAGAGTCCTTGCCAATTTTGACACAATAAATGGGAAAAAATACATAAAATATTTACAGTAAAAATATTTACATAAAATATTTACAGTCAAATAGAGCAAAGAACATTTACCCTTCCTCTTTTTTTTATTTCCTTGTCATATCACTATCCTCTTTGTTTTCTTTTTTAATTTTAATGATTTTATTAATAGAATTAGCATTTTTAGCTGTGTCATCCTGTGTCTTTTATACATCTGTGTAAGCCATACGTACTTTATTATTATTGGTTTTGATAAAGATTTGATTTGATAAAGATTAAGAATGTCAGACAGTTTAATATATTTTACAATAAGTAACATGATAGTCATCTGGGGAGCTCTCTAAATAAACGAGGCTTAAAAGCGATAGAGGCTTGGAATAGAAAGTGTTAATATTTAAACAACCAGTTTTGCAGAGGAACTCTTGTGTAACGTAAATTACCTATTCCTTTCAGGGGAAGGCAGTGAGGTATTTTTCCTCCTTGGGGGGAGGGGGAGAACACATTGTAAAGGACCTCTTTATTAGTAACTGGAATGGTCATTATTTTTCTTTTCGACTTTACTTTTAGATGACATATAGCTGCATCATAGAATCTGTAGCAAATTATCAATTATATTCCTTAAATATTTTTCTCAGGTAATATTTATTAATATAGTTCCCATTCTAAAGGGCCTTGGGAATCATGTGTCCAACCCAAAACCCACTGAAATTAATTGGAAAATTTCCATTAACTTCAATGGGATCAGGTCCCAGAGCTTTCAAGCTGATGAGTCTGATTCTCTACTGTATTATACTGGTTCAAACCCAATGTAATAGTGCTCCTAATCAGGTCCAATGGCTGATATAGGAGTTCAAAGAAGTGACTGTACTCCTGTTTTGCCTGTAAGTATATTTTAAAAGTGAAAGAAAATAATGAAGTTTCAAAATCCATTTCAGTATTGAAAAATCAGAATTTCTAGACTGTTCTAAGTAAAGCTGTGAGAAGGTTTGGGAGTACTATTTTAATCCAAAGACCATTCTTTATTTGCTTCATTTTCAGCTAACTCTAAAGACTGAAAATAAATGAATTTGGGAAAATGTTTGACACTTCCATGATGAAACATGCACTGTTTTTCAAATAACTCAACTGTCTCACTGAACATCAGAACTGTTACCTGATCTCAAGTTTCCTTTTGGCTAATGACTCTCTCAGCAGCGTGTATGACTAAAGCTGTCACTGCAACAACTGTAGTAATACATCAATAAACAATTTTCTCTCTAGTTTGAAGCTAGCTTTAACTCTAAGCAATGATGAGATCAGTGGACTACACAACTGATAGAGGTGTAATGAAAATTCACAAGACTTCTATGAAGTGAAAATATGTTAATTTGTTGTTTACATCTGACTTAGTTAAAAACAGTATAAGCCAGTGGTTCTCAAACCAGGGGTCCAAGTCTCCTTAGGGAGCTACAATCAGTTACAGAGGGGATGCCAAGCATTAGAATCACTAGGGCCCAGGACAGAAAGTCAAAACCCCTCCGCACAGGACTGCTGCCCAGGGACCTGAAGCCCCCACCCAAAGTTGAAGCCAAAGCCTGAGAAATTTAGCTTTGCAGTGCCAACTGTTGTGTGAGGCCCTGGGCAATTGCCCTGCTTACTACCCCTTAATGCCACCCCTGTCTTTTATATTCAGAAAAAACAGCTGTTGTGGCACAGCTGGATCATAGAGTTTTTATAGCATGTTGGAGGGACCTCAGAAAGAAAAAGACTAAGAACTCCCGCTATAAGCTTTGTGTCAACTGCAAACCAAAATCGCGTTTTGATTAGTGTGAAACAGTGAGTTTTACATCTGATTGTAAAAAACACCTTTTAACTGGTGATGGGAAGAAGAAATTGGGAAAACTGGGAGATATTCAGCCAGATCCTCAGTTAGTGTGACTCAGTGCAGCTTCACTAACAAAAAAGGAGCTGCACCTATTTGCACCAGCTGAGGATTTGGCCCAATGTGTTAGTTCAGGGGAAGGAACTAGGTCTTCACTGATATATTTTTACTATTGTTTGTATTACAGTAGTGGCCAGGAGTCTGTAAAAGCTTCTCTAGAGCTCCCTGCTAATGGTCATGCCAGCCCTGTGGAGTTGTCTTTTCCAGTAAATCATCCCCATTGGTGTCTTAAATCCACCCCTTCCAGGGTTACAATTATCCAGACTGAAAATCCCCAAAAGGTCTCCCCTACGCCTTTCTGGGGCTCTTCTTCACCTTGACTGCATCTCAGCTTGGTGCTCCCTGGGGTCTGATAAACCTTATGGTGGGCTTGTCTTCCTTGGGGCCAGTAGGGGAACCCATCCCACTCTCGGGTTCCAAACAGCTAAGACTGCTCCTTTGCTATACTACAGTTTTTCTTCAGCCACTTCCTACTAGCCTACTAGCTATTAGCCAGGATGGGTAGGAATGGTGTCCCTAGCCTCTGTTTGTCTGAAAATGGATGACAGGAGAGGGATCACATGATAATTCCCTGTTGTGTTCCCTCCCTCTGGGGCATTTGGCATTAGACACTGTCATCAGACAGGATACTGCTTCTGATGGACCTTGGTCCAACCCACTATGGCTGTTCTTATGTTCTCTTACATTCATCTATGAGTCTCTGTCTCTTTCCTAATTAATCAGGGACTCTCTCTCACCTCCCTGCCTAGAGAATTCTTCTCCACTCTGACATTTCTTCGTGGATCACTTGCCAGCCCTTTTCCCAGGCAGGATTTATGACCACTTAAATCTGTCTCTTCAACTTCTGGTCTTCATGGAGAATTTGCTTGAATCCCATCAGGTGGGGCTCATTCTGTAATCAGGTTGACATAGCCTCAGGCTCTCCAGCCCAAAGCCCAAGCCACCCAGTCATAGACCATGATCATATTCTGTTAGTTGAATATGATCATAGAACAAAAAGATGTTTTACGTTTAAATCTAATGATATGTATCATCACATTTTTTATTTCTTAGGTTCAAAATCCAGTTGAGAAATATGCTCACCATGGTTTTCTGTCAGTTATTTCATACTCATTCTAGTACACAAAATACCTCCTTTCTTAAAAAGGGAAATTTGTGGTATGATCTAATACATGGATGACCTAAATTATTTAGTAGTGATCACTCAAATGTTATTCTTAAATCCCAGAAGATAAGGTGTTAACCATTGTGAGGTCCGCATTTTATAATACTACAATTAGTCACAAATCCTAGAATCCTAGAACTGGAAGGGACCTCAAGAGGTCATCAAGTCCAGTCCCCTACCCTCAGAGCAGGACCAACCACTGTTAAATCTTATCCTTTTTAATAGCAAATAAAAAATGTAAGGGTGTTTTTTTTTTACAAATTACAATGAATGAAATAAATTCTTCACACATACCCATCCATCTATACACCAATCTACATATGTGTATGCCACTATAGCTTTAATATTACTATCTCACATGTCCTTAAAATTCTAGGACTATACAATCTCCCTGTAGAAGTTTTTTCACTCTACAAATACCAGAAATACCTTTATAGCCACAAAAGCACTACTAAATATGTCTGCAAACATGTTCTCTGCCATCATAGCCAATGTCAGTTTTAAGGGTATTCTTAGCAGCTCAATTCTTTATAACAATTTGTCCTAGTCAACCAGAAGGCTCACCCTGCATCATTGTCATATGTTGTATGTCCCAACAAATCCATTCACAACCCTTTAAAAAAGGATGATGTTGGATTTAGTATGGTTAATAAAAGCAAGCAGAATTTTCTCCCCATGTAAGTAGAACTGCTGGAAAAATTTAGCACAAAAACAAACAAACCAACCCACCATCCACCTGATCTTACAAGGAGAAGCTGCAAGCAACTTAAAAATACCTAGGAAAAGAATAGCTGTGAGTGACTATATTATGCGTTAATAAGACAATAAGGGATCTAAAGGTAAAAAGTTAGTGTTGTTTAAGAAGCTAAGCTAAGGAATAGAAGGAAAATAATGAAAGGCTTTATATATAAGAGAAAGGATATGTGCAGAATATAAGCAAATGAGGATCTATTATCCCACCCCCCTCTTTACTGCTGCACCGCACATCTATGTGCACATGCACAATCAAGGGCTGGCTACTTGATGTCTTCTCACCTGAGCACAAGTTTAGCGCCAAGCTAAAAACTAAATGGAAAATGTTTTTTCCTCCACGTGCTGTGGAATGGGAAGAAGCAGGTGTTTGACCTTACTTTAGGATGATGCAACAACCATGATGCCCCTTGGACTCCTGAAGATACCATGACAACTTAAAGAACAACGTTGTCCAGTTTCAGAGGGGTAGCTATGTTAGTCTGTTTCAGCAAAAACGAGGAGGCCTGTGGTGCCTTAAAGACTACTACATTTATTTGGGCATAAGCTTAAGTTCCAGCCCACAAAAGCTTATGCCCAAATAAATTTGTCAGTTTTTAAGGTGCCACAGGACTCCTTGTTAATGTTGCTCAGGATTCTTACTCTACTCATGAGGCTCCCCCTCTCTCCCTTCCATGCAGGCCTGCCAACAGGGGAAGGGTAATGGGGGAGGGGGAAGATGGGAGCAAAGAGAGCAACTGCCTAAGGGCCCGGCAATACAAAAGGGCCCAGAGCTCCTGGCCGCGGGCACTGCTACTGCAGCAGTGATGGGGATGGGAGCCTCAGGCCCTTTAAAACACTGCTGAGTGAGAAGGGTTGCCTATGGGAGGCATGGCATGCTCCAGGTGGTGCTGAGGGCTGCCTATCCCCAGCACTGTCTTTTCTACCCAAGGTCCTGCCCCTTCTGGGGGTGTGGAGCAGGTCCCCTCTTGCCATGAGCCCAGCGAGGCTGTTAGCCTATCTGCTTCCATAGGCTATGTATGCAACAAGTTAATGTTCATGTATCTTTAATTGTGCATGAATGGTAGGTGTTGCTTCTGTACTTTATAAGCACTGAAACAAAAAATAAACCTGGCTAAATATTCTTTTGCCTATAATGACTTACAAGTTACTTTAAATGGATATGAATAAATTGGTGGTTTGCAACCCCATTTTTCCTCTGTGAGTGCTGATAGTATCAAGCACAGGAAATAAAAGCTGGAGTCTGAGTTGGAACTTCAGCCTGTAGGAAAATAACATGGTCTAGTAGTGGATTGGTTATCAGGAGATCAGGATGGTACTAGATCGGCTTATAACCAGTGGTATGACTTTGGGCAAGTAACTTTAATCTTTCTGTGCCTCAGGCTATGTCTACACTACAGGGCTTTTCTGGGATAGAAAAACTCTGCTGCGTCCAGGGAACGCATCTGCTCTTCCACTTTTTTTTTGCGGAACAGCAGATACGCTCTTTTGGAAGCCCTGTCTTCCTCCTCCGATGAGGAAGAAGGGCTCTTCCGAAAGAGAAGGCTTTTCTGAAATTTGGCCTAGTGTAGATGGGCCAAATTTTGGAAAAGACTCTTCTGAAAAAACTATTGGAAAAAGGTGCGCAAACTGTGGAGCGCAATTTGTGTACCTTTTTCCAATAGATCAGTGTAGTCTAGATATAGCCTCAGTTTTTCCATCCATAAATGATGATGATAGTGGCCACTTTCTGTGGCAAATCTGGGCAAATACAATTCAATTTCACGTCTGGGCCACTGATTGTATGAACGTCTGTGTTCTCTGTGAGCATGTCTCTACAGGTGCGTCTATATAGCATAGCTTAACTCGAAATAAGCTACACAACTTGAGCTACACCAATTGTGTAGCTTATTTCAAAATAGCTTATTTTGACTTTTGGTGCTGTCTATACTGCACTTATTTCGAAATAGAGCACTCTTCCGCTGACTTCCCTTACTCTTCATAAAATGAGGGTTACAAGAGTCAGAGTAAGAAGTCCTCCAGCTTCATAGTATTTTGAAATTTTGTTGAAATAACTGCTGTTGTGTAGACGGGGGACTACATTTATTTCGAAATAACTAGCATTATTTCAAAATAATGTTGCTGTGTAGACATAGCCTATATCTGCAGCTGTTTGTGAGGAAGCCCAGTGCTGGCCAACATCATTATTCAGTTACCTGCAATTGGGGATTTCAAATCTTTCCAATGTTCATATTTCTTTTTCCCTAGAAATTTACTTTTGCTATACTTACCTTTAGTTTCAAAATGTATGAGGTTTATTTTCTTTTTCAACTTTATGGTTTTGCTGCTTTAATTACAGTTTTACTTTGAGAAACAATTATTTTAAAAATACTGTGGTGGTGATTCCATGCTTAGTGAGTTAGAAGGGTGTCTTTTTGCAGACCTGCCATCCTGTTTCAGTCTCGAATTCTTGATACATATTAAACTTCACTTCATTTTAACAAAATTCTTTTGTGCACAATACGTTTGATCTGATTTCAGCTATCATCAAAACAATATGGACTCAGTCCTGTCCTCCTCCCTCTCCCACACTGAAGCTAATCTATGGTTGGAAAGATAAAGTAAAAACCTGGATATCATAATAAAGCCTGTGCTAATTTCTACCAGTCTTTCTCTCTGCAGGGGAGATTTTTGAGCAAATGCTATAGTTTAAAAGTCAGAATAAATGCAAAAGATGGAGAAACTGGGACTTGTGTATAAAAGTATTTTATATAGTTCCAAAAGGTCTAGTGGTACTTATGTTATGCTTAATCAAGTAGAACAAAGTAGATATTAGATCCTGGTAGCCTATTTTGCTTAGCATTCACAAGCTATATTTAAATCTCAGTGGCCTGAATGCTAATTAATAGAACAAATTAATCCTTTTGACCCAAAGGAAATTTACAAGCATGTTCTTCTTACACTTACAAGGATATTCATGTGTAGGCCTTTAAAGCTCCATTGCCAAGAATAAATAAGGGATGTCTAGTAGTTTTGAACCAAAGTTAGGAGAAATCTGGTTTATTCACTCAGTCTTTATAAAATTTAATTGTTCAGTGGAGTGAGGTTGCCATCTAATCTAGTGTGAACATAGTTTGACATCTCATAGGAGATTATTCTCTCAGCACAAGCTAATTTTTTTCCATTGCAGCTTGCAAATCAATAATTTTTTGCAAAACAAGTCACAGGTTTTGCTGTTGTCACTTTCTTTTGAAGAAAGTAAAGAAATTCCTCATATGAAATATCAAAACAGTGTTGTGACTTTTTGTTACTGAAAAAATGTAATAAATTGAATGCAAATTCACAAAATAATTTGAGGTCACTGAATCAGCACTTTTTTGCAAAAAAAATCACTAGTTAGTGTATCATAACATGATAGAAGACATAATTTTTTAGTTCTAGATGTCTGAATAATTTTGTTCACATATGTACACAACTGTTCAGGAGCAGCTAGTCAGTAGGGGTTATCAACCCCCAAAGAATACCAGAGCTATCGGGCACACTGTCGGCACTGGAACTGATTTCAAGTAACTCCATTCCTGTGTGTCTGGCAGGAATAGAAGAGCAGGAGGGTAGAAGGATACTCAAGCTTACTGCGGGGGACTCCTGGCTCTTATAGCTAAGAATAAGACATACTAAGCAAATTTAAGATAGAGGTAAAATAGAAGTATTAATTCATGTTGTAACACAGAGGCTACAGGCTTCAGGCCAGTGAGATATCCAGCTGAGCCACAAAAGACCTTAGGCCTGAAACAACCGTCATGACTATTTGACTGAAAGATAACCCTGTACCAGTAAAATGTAAGATTCTTAAGTGCAGATATTCTGGATACAGTGCATCAACAAACTGGAGAAATATCAATCTGTGTCCCAGTTAATACTGCAAGAGGCTCTATGAGGACATTTTATGAAATTCCGTAATAATCAAATTGCTGTGGTAACTCACAGACATAAATGTTAATGAGAATAAGAGGAAATAAGGTGACAGACATTGAAAAATGGGACATCCCTAAATTACTGGGTATGACAGTATGGCTAAGGAAAAAAGGGTTGGAAACCTTCTGCATATATATGGACCTTAAGTGTAGCACAACCCATTATACAAGTGTTGCCTTGTTTGAATGCTGGTAGGCTTAGCATAGGAGATAGTAGGATGACAGCCATTAGTGATGATGATAAATGCAATGAGGAAGATATTGACTGAAACTTTAATGTCCCCCAGAAGGAGATGTGAGAGATGCTAGTCTCAGGTCTCAGCACTTTGAACTCTCAATCTCACAAACACTGAATAGAGATATAGATAGTTTAGCTGCTTAGTGAATATGTTAATAAAAGGAAAACGTATAAGTACATTTGCATGTTGTGGTCATTGTTCCGCATGTGCTCCAGAATCTTCAAACCTAAAGATATTACTAATGGTGATTTTAATGCTGCTAATCCTTCTGTATATATATGGACCTTAAGTGTAGCACAACCCATTATACAATGGGTTTATAGTGGTTTAGGATGCCAAACTCCCAAACCAGGTAATTGTTGTTATCTAATAAAACCAATCCATAAATTAATAAGGCTGTATACTGAAGCACACAGCTGGAAGTGGCAGAGAAAGAAGACACAGAGCAAGAAATGCAAGCTTTGATCAACCCTAAAGTGGTAGAGTGCTGGTCTCTAGAGCATTATCCTGCTAATTTGCCCCTGCTTCTTCAGGTCCAGTAACAAATGGGATATTTCTGAAGTGGTTGGATAGCAACAACACTTCTGACCCTAGTATGGGTGGGTGTCAGGCATGAAGAAGAATTGTTAGCATGGAGTCAGACTTTCTGATCCAGGAAGGTGCACATACAATCACACAGGGGAGCATATTCTGAGTCTGGAAAATAGGAGAGAATTGAAAGATGAGGAGATGGTTCTGAGCTTTAGGAAGAAGAAAAACTATCTGTGGGGTATGTGGGGTGTAATGGATCAGCATCCACCTCTTTCCAACACTCCCTGCTGTTCAGGTGTGTCTTCAGCTGGTCTTCTGTGACTCAGCTCTCTAGCCAAGTCATGCCCATTGTCTATAGGCAGAACAAATAAAACAAAATCTCATTTCAGGGTATACAGACTTTACCTCCCATGAAGGTTTCCTCCCTGCAGATGCTGCCCTCTGGTAGCAGTGCAACAGGGGCCCCATCATAGTATCTCAGCTGGCATATCCTTTTTTTGGAGCCTTCCTTGGTCTCAGGCTCTAAGCAGATCAACAGGATGCATCACAGTACCCTTACTTAGGCTACGTCTATATTACAAGCCTCTTGAGGAAGAGCAAATGCAAATGGAGCACTCATTTGCACTTCCTTTTCCTTTCCCTTTTTGCGCAAGAGGTTTTTGTGCAAAAAAGTGCCGTGTACATGGTGCCTTTTTGTGCAAAAAATACCTTTTGCACAAGAGCCGTTCATCCTCATTTTTTTGAGCTCCTTCTTCACTTCCCTAGTCTTCAGCTGCTTTCCTTGGGCTCAGTCCTGCCTGCACAGTCCATTATCCTGCTGCTCTTCCAGTCAGGTATTAATTTTTCCCTCTATGTCTACACTGCATTCCTCTTTTGAGAAAGGAATGCAAATACAGCTGAGCAAAATTGCATATGAAGCGCAGATTTGAATTTCACGTGCTTCATTTGCACAATCGCGTCTGGGTGCTATTTCGAAATAGCCTATTTTGAAAAAAAGGAACGCTGTCGAGTCACGGTTATTTCAAAAGAAAACCCTTCTTTCAAAATTACCCTTAAACCTCATTTTATAAGGAGTAAGGGTAATTTCGAAAGAAGGGTTTTCTTTTGAAGTAACTATGTCTAGACAGAGTTTCTTTTTTCGAAATAGGGTATTTTGAAATAGCACCCAGATGCGATTGTGCAAATGAAGCGTGGGAAATTCAAATCTGCGCTTCGTTTGCAATTTCACTCAGCTGCATTTGCATTCCTCTCTCGAAAGAGGAATGCAGTGTAGATATACCCTCTTTGAGCTGCAGACAGCAACTAACTGGTCTTCTTCTGCTGCTTCCTTTTATATCCATCCTTTCTGCCCCTGATTGGTTGCTCCAGTGGATCCTCTGATTCACAGGTTCCCCTGCAGCCATTCTAGGCCACCTGAAGGACTTTTTCTCTGCTCTTTTTTAGGGCAGAATGAGGCTGAACTGTGAGGCTTCCAGCATGAGGCCTCTGGATCTAGTCTACCCCATTACAAGTGGGAACAATATTATGGAGGAGGTAACTGAAACTGATGTGGGTTGCACTGGTGGGAATGGCGAGGCCTTGGAGAGAGTCTGAGGAATTCCAGAATGCCCTTCTAAAAATACCAGAACAACATTATGGCTTCCTAAAAGGTGCCAGAATATCACTCCAGAGTTTTCCATACTGTCTTGAACCCTGGTTCTGTGTCAGAAGGGGGACATGTTTTGTCAACAGGATGGGGTACAAGGGAATGTAAACTTCACAGGAATTGGAGGGGAAAGTTAATTAGTTAATGCCTATTATGCCCGCTGGTGTGTAGGGCAGCAACAAAGGTTCTCCATTTTTGTTTGTCTTTGGCCATTTTCTCCAGTGTGTCCCAGTTGTAATTCATTCTGTTCATGTCTGCCTCAACAGTACATCACCATGTTGTCTTGGGCCTCCCACATTTCCGTCGTCCTTCAGGCGTCCAGTGAAGTGCTATCTTTACAATGGGGTCTGCCTCCTTTCTCATCACATGCCCTATCCATTTCCAGCGTCTTCTCATAATGATAGTGGTCATGTCCTCCTGGTGGCATCACAGGAGCAGATTGTGGTTGGAGATTGTTTTTGGCCAAAAGATGCGAAGTATCTTCTGAAGGCTGGCTATGTGAAAGGATGAGAGCTTGGCATGGTCACACTCTGTCATCCACCAGCACTCTGAGCCATATAGTAGTGTTGACACAGCTCTGGTACAGCTTAAGCTTGATGTGGACACTGTACTGTGTAGATCTCCATACATTGTTCATACTCCTGAGGACATTTCTGGCTTTACTTAGTCTGCTCTGGATGTCATTCTTGGTGCCTCCATCATGGAAGATGATGCTGCCTAAATACGTAAAGCTGTCTGTGCTGGTTATGTCTGCATCATCTATCTTGATTGGTGCTGGTGAATCTATACTGAGAATCACAATCTCTGTTTTCTTCTGGTTAACTCTTAGTCCAACCTGGCATCCAAAGGTGCATAGGTGTTGTGTCTTTTCCTTCATGTGTTGATGGGTATGGGAAAGCAACGCAAGGTCGTCCACAAAGTCAAGGGAAAAGTTCAGAAGTAAGAAAGAACAGGGAAGGGATCACAGGTTGATAACTATTATTTCCTCCATCCTGCCCTTTACTTTCTATCTTCTATAATTCATTCAGAAAGAGAGAAGTGATGTGGGGAAAAGTATGTCATTTTCCAACCCAGTCCAATTTCTTTTATCCCCCATGTGACGGGGTGGCAGGGGCTGATGGAGAAAGCCCCGCACCCCTGCACTCAAACGGCGCTTGGCCCCAGCACCTTAGGATGTGAGCGGCCGTGCCAGGAGTGTTTGGCAGCTGCTGCACGCGCATGCCCAGGGATTCCCCAAGCCGCCGAGCCACATGGCGGGGCTGCACCTGCGCCGGCGTCCCAAGCTGAGGGCGCTGGCTTTGAAAAGCTGGGGGACGGAGCAGCGGGAGGAGAGAGGCGAGCTGGACAAGGCAGAGAGCAGCGCCGGCCAGGAGGAAGAGGAGGAGAGGTGGACTTCAGGGACGACAACTCCAGCCCGAGGGAGGACTGGACCTGAGACACAGCAGAGGTGGTGAAAGCAGACTGGAGGAAAGGAAGGAGCCCAGGACAGGGCGGAGGAGGGCCTGCAAGCCGGTGAGTTGTGGTATGGCCCCACCGGCCGAACAGCTAGCCGTTTTGCCTGTTCTTAGGGTCCTGGGCTGAGACCTGGAGTGAGGGAGTGTCAGCCGGTGGTCAGGGCAGTGAGTGGTGTGTATGAGCTATACACCCGAGACTTTAACTGCTAGAAGTGGGGTCCCTTAGCAGTGGGCAACCTGGAGGAGGTTGACGGGTGCCCCAAAGAGTTTAACGTCCGTGTCTTTACTGCTAGGATCGGGATCCTTTGCAGTGGGCAGCCAACAGGCTGACAGACGCCCCAGAGTTTAACAGGGAGAGCTTTACACCTCAGACTTTGACTGCTAGGACACAAAGTCCCGTCGCAGTGGGCAGCCTGGGGAGGCTGAGAGGTGCCCCAACGGATCTGTCCCCTGGAAGCGACACGATCCAACGCTCAAGCTCTCCCTATATCTGTCCCTTATGACCAGCTGGAGTTCTTTTGTTTGTGTTCGGTTCGGGTACAGCAGCACGGGTTCAAGTCAGAAACTCAAACCACACTTGCTTATTTGTAGGAGAAAGAAAAGAAAGAAGAAAAGAAAACTTGGTTCAATATATATATTTAAACTTATAAAGTGAATGAGGGCACAATCTTATTTTACTTGTTTACAATAGAAGTGAAACAGGTTGATTAGAGAAACTTATAATAGAGTAACTAAATTAAAGTGTACACATAAGAAACACATTGCAGGTATAATTCTCACCCCTGCGTTCCAGACTTGGCGTGGCCAGAGTCTTCCTCTCAATCCCTCGGGAAGAAGTAGGGCGAGGTTGGGCGTCCCACAAACCCCGGGAGGTGTCCAATACCTGCCAGCAGGTGTAGATTGGATCTCAAATGGGGTGGGCTACTGAACCCCTCTTTATACCCCTTGAGTCACGTAGGCTTCTTCCTGGTCTCAAGTGGCCAATTAGGAAAATGGCTTTGAATGCCAAGTTTCCCACGAAAGGTGCAACGCATAATTCACACCTGGGACAGTGCAGACAATGGGCACTTCTAATATGGGATGGGCGAAGATTCCTCTCCTGGGACAGTGCAGGCGTGTCAATTACTGGTGCCTAGCCATCAGGGCAGCGGGGGGGGGGGGCCCTCCGGTTATCAGCTAGCCCATTTACTGTCTGGTTTCTGTTTATGGTAGAGTCAGGGACAGGCAGCACACCTGCATTCCCAGGGCATCAAAGGCTGACTGCCTTTCTCTTGCTTTCTGGGGGGGGGGAAAAACAAGATGGGGTTCATGTCTGGCTACAGGGAGGGCCCAGCTTTCCCTTCCCTCTCCGCGTATGGGTATACATGGACTAGTGGAAGGACCTTGGAAAAGTCTACTGCCCAGCACGGTGAGGTTGACGGTGCACGGGAGGGGCAAGGGCTCTTGGTGAGGACCCCCTCTCTCCCGGGGGGAGGGAGGGAGAGAAACTATAACACCCCACCAAAACTCTTTCAACACTCTAGCTGCAGTGTCCATGCAGCCCTACTACTTCTTTGGGGACACTAGCTGCCTTCTGTCTTCCAACTTGGAAATAAATTTCAGTTGCTTGTTACCAGAGCTTGGCTGGAAAACCTCCCTCAATATGCTTATTTTTGTGAAAGAGTGGGGCCAGTGACAAAACACAATTCTGTTAAAAATTACATTTTTTTTTCCTACCATCTCTACATATGAGTTTTGTGGAAGAGATCTATCACTTTTGGCCATTTCAGAACTTTTTCTCCAGTAAGAGTGGGCCTGATGGGTTTGAGTTTTTGACTCAGAGTCAAGGTTCTCTTTCCACTTAATATTGAGGACCCATTCATTTCAGCCCCATCACAGGTTACCTTTCAAAATGACTCTAGTGAATTAAATCAATAATTTTATTTGAACTTACTTGTAAAAATGAATATCATGTTGTACTGCTCTCACTTAAAACCCTGAATGGAAGGTCTTTGCAGATACAATGGCTATATTATTTGGTCTAACACACTGTACGCCTTTGTCACAAAACCAGTATTTACCTACTCATTTTCTTTTAACAGCAATATAAATTCTAATGTCAATTCTGTGGAGTTCTTTCTTCCTAGAAATCATAGGAACCCACTCATAGTTACAGCTGTCAATATCACATTTATATTTTCTTTTGGTGCATGTATTATTGAAATGCCAGTTTCACTAAAGGGATGAACCCTTAGTACATTCAGCAGAGAATATATGAAAAGCTTGTAAAAGTGTTTGTTGTTAAATAAATGTATTAACCAGTAAAGCAACTTGATCTAAATCCAAGGGCAACTCTGAATATAGCTTTAAGCATTGTGTTTTGGTTTTATTAAAAAGCACAGAGCACTTGATAGCTCAGATAACTATTCACACAAATTCTCTTAAGAAGTTTTATTTCTTTTTTTTTTACTTCAGTGGAACAACTCACATGCTTAAGTACCCTAATAAAATGGGAACTTAGATAAATTGAGATAATGCCAGGTTGACAACATGTCTGGCTATCCAGCTTCTAAGACTCAACAGCACTTGCTCTTTGCTATTGGAGATGCACAAAGAGAGACAGAAAACCATTTTAATCTTTATGTAAGGGAATAGCCATATTGTTTAGAGACACCAGCATAGGGCATGTCTTGAGGGGAGATCCCTGGCAGATAGAACAGCCTTTTGGAGGCAATTGAATTGTAACCACTTATAATTAGGAAGCTTTTCCTAATGTCCAGCCTAAATATCCCTGGAATCAATGTAAGCCCATTACTTTTTATCTCCTGTCCTCAGTTTTTAAGGAGAACAATTTATCAGCCTCTTTGTTATAACAGCCTTTTATGTTCATAAAGACTCATGTTGCCCCTCAATCTTCTTTTCTCCAAATTAAATAAACACAATATTTTAAATTATTCTAGTAGGTCATATTTTCTAGGCCATTACTCATTTTAGTTGCTGTCTTCTGGATTTTCAGTAATTTGTCCAAATCTTTTCTGCAGCGTGGTGGTTAGAAATGAACAGAATACTCCAATAGAGGCTTTATCAGCACTGAGTAGAGTGGAAGAATTACTTCTCATGTCTTCCTTACAGCAGTCATGCTAATACATCCTGGAATTATGTTCACTTTTCTGCAACAGTGTTATATTGATGACTCATATTTAGCTTGGGATACATGATAAACTCCAGCTCCTTTTCTGCAGAATTCCTTCCTAGAAAGTCCTCTCCCATTTTGAATTTGTGCAATTGATTATTCCTTCCTAAGTATAATACTTTTCATTTGTCCTCATTGAATTCAGACCATTTCTCCAGTTTGTAAGATCTTTTTGAATTTTAATCCTGTCCTTCAAAGTGATAGTAATCTCTCCCAGATTGCTATTTGCTATAAAATCTGTGAAAATTAATTTAATAACATAGGGTATGTCTACACAGCAAAGTTATTTCGAAATAACAGCCGTTATTTTGAAATAACTTTACCAGCATCTACACAGCCAAATCGCTATTTCAAAATTAATTCAAAATAGCGGAGCGCTTATTTTGAATTTGGTAAAGCTCATTCCATGGGGAATAACGACAAATTTGAAATAGCTAAATTGAAATAAGCACTGTGTAGACACTTATTTCAAAATAGGGGGCCTCCACCTCTTCCCAGGGTGCCCTGGTGGCCACTCTGGGCCAAACCAGGAAAACTCTCCTGCTCCCCTCCTAGCCCCAGAGCCCTTAAAGGGATAGACTCTGGCTACAGTGCCTGTGCCAGCTGCAAGCCTGCCAGCACAGAGACAGCAGTCCATGCACCTAGCCCAGCATGAGCCAGCAACCCACTGGCACCCAGCCCTCCACCGCTCCCCAGGAGTGGACTGGCAGCTCCCAGGAGCCTGTCAGGGGCTGCAAAAGGTGGACACCTTCCTGGTCTAGTGCGGAGATCGTGGACCTCACTGAGGTTTGGGGGGAGGCCTCCAATGTCCATGATCTCCACACTAGATACAGGAACACAGCCATCTACAGGCAGATGGCTGACAGCCTGGTCACCAAAGGCCACATGTGCACCCAGGAGCAAGTGCACCTGAAAATCAAAGAGCTGCAGCAGGCCTATGCCAGGGCCGCAGAGGGCAGCTCCCAACCAGGGGCTGACCCGGACCCCTGCCCCTATTATGATGCCCTGGACTGCATCCTTGGGGGTCAGATGGTCCATGCCCCCCAGGTGGTCATTGACCCTGGGGCAGAGGACCCCGCCCATGACATGGAGGAGGAGGAGAAAGACGGCCAGGAGCCGCAGGAGCCTCAAGGGAGCGTGCCCCACACCCAGAACCCCCGAGCCGTCCCAGTAAGTCTGTTGTCGGTGTCATCCAAGGCCGGGGAAGCCTCGACATGTGAGTGCCATCACTGTCTGCTTATGCAGGGCGGGGGGGGGGGAGGGGAGCAGGAGACCAGGGACCGTGCGTATGGGCCTTGCTGACCATGGAGCATGTAGCAACCTGTGCATGTGCTGTGCCACCCTGTGCATGTGGCCCCAGCTGGCTGCCACACAGGGGCCCTGGCCTGTTACCCACATGCATGTATGTATGAAGGCACATGACATGCTCCTGACCCCGGGGAGGGACACTGCATGCTGCCCTCCCTCCACAAGCCCCCTCTACGCAGAGGCAGGGCACATTTCCCGTCCCCCACCAACCCCACACTAGATACAGCACAGGAGCATAGGTGCAGTCCGGGGCCAGCTCACACTCCCAGGGATAGCAGGACATGCCAAACATGGCATCTGTGCAAGCACGTCGGCTCTGATGGTGCGGAGACCTGCTGTCATCGCCGTGCAGAGGGGGCTGGGCTTCACCCACTGTGTCTCCAGGGAGAACTGACCACTTCTCTTGTTTCTCCACAGCTGCAGCAGCTGCGAATGCAGAGTGTACCACCCCACCCAGGACAGCCTCCCGCACCCAGGCCAGCAGGCTGACCTGTAACCAGGAGGAGTACCAATGGCAGCACCTGGGGATCCTGTGAGGCCAGCACCACTCCCCAGGGCCGGCCCGAGCCATTTTGGCGCCCCAGGTGTGTAGGCCCGCCCCCGGGCGCATGGCACATGCGTGAGCCTGCCTCCCCAGGGCAAGCAGGCCCACCTCTGGGGACATGGTGCATGTGCGAGCATGCCCCAGGGGCGTGTGGGCCCGCCTCTGGGCGCACGGCCCATGCGCGAGCCCGCTCTTGGGGCACACGGGCGGGAGCATGGCGCATGCGCTGCCTGGCCACCGCCGCTGGTGTGCAGCCCAGGGCCGCCCAGGTGGGTCACACCTGGCCGTGCAGGGCCCCGCAGGGAAGGGCACTGTGGGGGTTAATGCGGCCCCTGCCCCGGGTGGCCACTGCAGCCCGCCAGGAGCCCCCATCGGTTGATGCCCCGGGCAGGTGCCCGACTTGCCCACCCCTTAGTCTGGCCCTGCCGCACCCTGGACTACTGGGTGCATGAAGACTTGCAGCTGCGACAGGAGAGCTGGTGGAAGCTGCTTGCCCAGGTCTGTGACATCTCCGACCACCTGCAGACCCTGGTGCAGAGATTGCTGCCTCCTGCTGCTCCAGCCCCAGCTGCCACCCCAGCTACCGCTCCTCCTCCCACTCCTGCTCCCCCTCCTGCTTTTTCCTCTGCCCCCTTCTACCCACCCCACCCTTCATACCTGCTCCCCCCCAGGGATGCCGAGGCCCCCCTCACCTGCAGTGCTGGGAGACAGGTGGACCAGTAAGACCCCCAACCCTGAGCTTCTCCTCCCCCTTCCTCCCCTCACCTCCCCCTTCCAGCTCCTGCTTCCCAGGTTTACCCCTCCCCTCTCCCACGCTCATTCCCCCCTCCCACCCCAGTTTTGTTCAATAAACAGAGTTTGTTTTTGTCAACACATGTGTCTCTATTTAATGGGAAGGGGGGTTAGGGAAGGGTCAGTGAAAGGAAGTGAGGGTGAAATGAGGCACAAGCCCCTAGTGGGGTACACCAGGGAGACTTTAGTCATCCTTGAGGTGGAAGCTCTCCCGCAGGGCCTCCCAGATACCAACAGACCCCCGATGGACCTCCCGGCTGGCAGCTGTGCGGGGCTGCGCGTACAGGCCAGCCATGTATTCGGCCGCTGCCATCCAGGCCAGCAGGAAAGCCTCCCCCTTCCTCTCACACAAATTATGCAGCACACAACACGCTGCCACTACGTGCGGAATATTCCGCTCGGATAGGTCCAGGTGGATGAGGAAGCATCTAAAACGGGCCTTCAATCTGCTGAACACCCCCTCCACCACAATGCGGGCCCTGCAGAGCGTGGCATTTAAGGCCTGTCAGGAGGGGTTGAGGTGTCCACTGTAGGGCTTCACCAGCCAGGGTTGTAGGGGATAGGCCACATCCCCACCAGGCACACAGGCACGTCCATGTCCCCAACCCTGATGTGGCAGTCGGGGAAGAAGGTCCCGGCGTGCAGCCTTTGGCACACTGAGGAGTTTTGGTAAACCCTCACGTCGTGTGCTTTGCCGGACCAGCCCACGTTGATGTCCACGAACTGGCCCCGGTGGTCAGACAGCCTGCAGGGTGACTGAGAAGTATCCTTTCCGGTTTATGTAGAGGGAGGCCTGGTGGTCCAGGGCATGGATGGGGATGTGTATCCCATCGATTGCCCCCCCACAGTTGGGGAAGCCCAGGGCACCAAACCCCTCCGATTACTGCATCCACATAGGTGAGGCGGATGACTCTGCGGAGCAGCACTCTGTTGATGGCCCTGACCACCTGCAGAGAGACACACAAAACCACCAAGAGTCACTGAGGTGCCAGGGTGGCTGAGAGTGCTCCTTCCCCTCCACTGCCCTGCACCCCCTCTCCAAGGAGCAACCCCCCCTGCAAACCTGGCCACCGCGGGTAGCCCATAGTGAGGGTGGGACAGACCAAACCCCCCTGTGGAGGGGACTTGCACCACCTCCCCCCCTTTTCCCTGGGGCAGCCCATCACCTCCTTGCTCCTCCCTACCCCAGGCACAGTGGCCAGAGACTGCCATACCTGCATGAGCAGTGCTCCAATGGTAGCTCTCCCCACGCTGAACTGGTCTGCCATGGATTGGTAGCTATCTGGCATGAAGAGCTTCCATAAGGTGATGGCCACATGCTTGTGGAGGGAAAGGCGGGCCTCATGTGCATGTCCCGTCACTGCAGAGCAGGGGCGAGCCACTCACAGAACTCGAGGAAGGTGTCCTTCATCCTGAAATTCTGGGTCCATTGTTGATCTCCGCAGCGCTCCAGGACAATGTGGTCCCACCAGTCGCTGCTGGTGTCCAGACACCAGATGCGGTGGGGCACACTGGCGTCCGGGAGCTGCAGCTGCTCCTCCCCGTCCCTCAGGAGGGTCTGGAGGATGGCGTGGGGGTCGGGCTGCAGCAGATGCTGTGAGGCAGCCTGCAGAAAGCACAGCCAGGATTGCAGCAACACGTCCAAAATGAGCACCAGAGTGCCCAGGGGCAGCTCCGGCTCCATGGTGCCGAATGCTGTGGTGTCCTGAGTCAGAGCAATTAAAGCAGGCAGAGAGAAAAATGCTTTGCTGTCCCTCAGCGAGGTAGGCAAGCAAGCAAGGAAAGCTGAGAACTGGCTGTCCAGGGGGGTCCCTTTAAGCACAAGCCTCAGATAGCCTCAGGCAGCAGCCACACAAAGTAACTCCTGACCTGATGCTCTGCTGGAACCTGTTTCAGTTGCCCTTAAATGCGATTCAGGTCCAATCAGTGTGGACGTGCTATTTCGAAATAGCAAAACGCTATTTCAAAATGCATTTTGTATATAGATGCGTTATTTCAAAATAACTTATTTCGAATTAACTATTTTGAAATAAGATATTTCAAAATAATGCTGTAGTGTAGACATACCCATCGTCAAGCAATACATTAAAGCTTACTAGTAATATTTGTTTCCCCTTTGACTTCCATTGCGATCTACATGGCTTTTCTAATGTAACTGTTGTTAGTGCACTCCATTTCCCTTTTTCATAGTATAGCTCCACGCAGCTGCCAAAATTATTTAAGATGTCCCTTTAGAGTGGATCAAAAAAATTGTGACAAAATATTTGTCCAAATTTGCCAGTTCAACAAAATCAAAATATTCTACAGAACCATGTCACTTTTCACTAGAAATTGGGGAGGGCTGGCAGGTTTCTATCAGAAGCATGGCTTCCTCCCATGTCACCTGTCTGGCTCTTTGGCAGTTTTCCCGGTGAATTGATAGGGACTAGGGAGACTGGAAGCCCTGGTTCAGTAGCACTCATGCTTGTAGGTTTAATGTAGCCGAGGCTCTGTGATTCCCAGCAAGCAACATAAGGACTGTGCCATGGGACTAGTGAACACCATGTGACAGTCTGCCAGGGCAATATTTTGCCAAGAATTTTGGGGTTTTCTTCTAAATCAGGATGAAATTTAATTGAGACACCACAACACAGCTCTACTTTTAAATGTTTGTCATTATATTTTGTGAAACAAAACAAACTTTACATTCATGGAATGTGCCTAGAGTTTGAATGGATGCAGCTGAAGCAAGTTAAAATAAACATTTTTATTTACTGTCCAGAGGCTATTTTCACCTTCTTTATAATTAGAGTCTGTTAATGTTATTATCACTTACTGTTTGTATTGCAGCAGTGTCTGAAATCCCCACTGTACCAGATGGTCCCTGTCCTACTAAGCTTTGATTACATGAGTGCATCAGCAGTAACGGCTTGACACTGCACTGTTAAAATCAATAGGTTTTTTCCATTGACTTGGATCAAGACAGAACCAAGTCCTAATTAACCTGAAACTTCTGCAGGATTTCCGCATTTGCCAACAGGCTGGCAACAGTAATATAATCTGGCCTCTCTTATAGTAGTGCCATGGAAAAGAAAATATTTCCAGAGGCACTCAACTTTTTGAAACCACTAAATATTGTTCTATTAGGTCAGACTGTAAAAAAATTAGATCAAAGTCAATTTTGTTTTCTGTGTTGGCTATTGTCAGTAATATCATGAAGATGAGTAATCATCATTTGTACAATCCTTACTTCTCTCAAGTAATGGATAGCTACCTTGCTATTTTTCCTACTTCACAAAGCACTGAGAATATATTTTAGATACAACATGCAAGAATACGAATATTTACACTAATAAAGGAAAGCCCCCCATATCATGCATTTTTATTAGAAACCGAACACACACATAAAGTAAAAGATAAAAATAAAACTGGCCATATACATACATAGAGAAATATAAAATAGTGTATGATGTTCTAAAATAAATATGTCCAAGAATATCTTAGAAGTTATATTGTTAAAATAATAATATAACAGATAAACATGAAGTAGCTGTTCTTAGAGTACTCAGCACAATAAATTGAATTTAAATTGATATGCCAGGAAAGCAAGGAAGAATCAGTTTACATTAATCTCATTTAAAATTGTTAAGAAGTCCAAAAGAAATCAATTGTTGGATGTACATACCTTAAATGTCAGCAAATGTGAAATGCAATGAATTTGATAACATTAGGAAAGTCAGCATTTATATATCAGTTATGTTAGAACAACGCTTATTAGACTCACTATTGTTAATAGCCCATCAGCATTTCTACTAAAAACAGATTTTCACATTCAGTTCAAGATCTGTTTGATTTATAGATTTTTAAAACACATTTTGAAAGCAGTTTTCAACTTGCAGGGCCACAGAAGAAGTTAATTGAGTTAATATGTTTTTATTTTTTTAAGCTAAAACCAAATTGTTCTCTCTCTTAAAAAATGACCATTAGCGCTTAGCTAATGATGTGGTCTAATCACTATTGTTATTTAAAATATAAACAGTTGATCTGCTGTAGTTAAAAATAGTGAATTTGATCTTATGGATCTGTAAATCACAGTTAATGGCAGACACAGACTCATAGAAATGGAGGTTTAGAACAAACATCATGAGTTGTCTAGTTTATTCCCCTGCACTATGTCAGGACCAAGTAAACCTATACCTCCCCATAGGTGTTTGTCTAACCTATGCTTAACAACCTCCAAAGACAGGGATTCACAGCCTTACATGGAAGCCTATTCTAGTACTTCATTAACCTTAGAGTTAGAAAGTTTTTCCTTATATTGAACCTAAATCTCTCCTGCTGCATATTAAGCACATTACTTCTTGCCCTACCTTCAGTAGACATGGAGAATAATTGATCACAGTTCTCTTTACAACAGCCCACAATGTACTTGAAGAATGTGTCTAGGTTCCCCATCTCAAGTCTTCTTTTCTTCTCACTCAGGTTTCTTCTAAACATGACCAGTTTTTTAACTTTTCCTGATTGGTCATATTTTATATATATTTGTAGCTCTCCTCTTGACACTCACCAGTTTGTCCACATGTTTCTTATACTGCTGTGTCCAAATCTGAGCACAATACTCCATCTGATGCTTCATCAGTGCCTAGTAAAGAGGGATACTTGCTTTCTGGCTTACATACAACACGCCTGTTAATACACCCATAATAATAACAACAACAACCACCTTTTTTTGCAACTGCCTCCCATTGTTGACTCATAGTCAATTTGGAATACACTATAATAACCCCCAGATCCTTTCAGCAATACTACCTTACCTAGCTAGTATTCTCCATTTTGTAGTTACACATTTGATTTTTCTTTCCTAAATGCAGTGATTTGCATTTGTTTTTACTGAGTTTCATCTGATTGAGTTCAATCCAGTTCTCCAGTGTACCAAGGACATTTTGAATTCTAATCTTGTCCTACAAACTGCTTGCAACACCCCCCCCCCCCTTGGTGTCAGCTGCAAATGATATAAGCTTATGGCCTCATTAACATCTATATTGCCTTCTTCATGCCCTTTCAAAATACAGCTGCTAAAATCAGCTTTCTTGACTATAATTCTCAACACATAATGCCCTTCTCTATCCCCATCACTCTATTGGCTCCCTCATGTACAACTCCTGGGGGAACTCTGTACCACTGCACACTTGCATAATTCATGTGTCCTGCATCTATATCTACATAATGATCTATATATAACCATCTCTCTCTCTCTCTCTATAGGTGTGATTTTGTCAGCAGAAAATGCTGTCTGCTGGACAGATTCTGCACCGAAATCTTTTGCCCACCAGGGTCTGTTGTGGTGCCCGAACAGAGGTAGCTAGTTCACTAGCTATAGGAGTCAGCATCTGAAAGGGGGAATTGCAGAAGCTGCATTCCTCACAGTGCCTTGCCTGTGGGGCCAGGTGAGGAGGCATAGGATATGGGACAAGGGACAGATAAAGTGGGGAACATGGGGCTGCTGAGGAGGTTCAGAAGGGCTACTGGGGGGAGGGAGGGGAAGACAAACTGGAGCAGGGACTGAATGGGAGTGGTGGTATCAGGACACAGAGAAATAGAAGGCTAGGGAGTGCAGGGCACATAGGGACAGGGGAATGAGGGTGCAGGGCTGGATAGGGCAGGGACAAATGGGGAAAGGGGGCAGGGTGGCTGATTGGAGGTGCAGGAACATGCAAGGATGGAGGAGGAGGAGGTAGGGCTGAGTGAGGATGTAAAGCTCCAGGGATGGAGGAAGAGGAGGTGTGGCTGAGTGAGGAGGTAGGGCTGCACAAGGATGCAGGTGGAGGTGGCTGAACAGTAATACAGGGAGACTGGAGGGATTTAGAGCTACATGGGAATGGGGGTAGTGGAGCAGAGGTGCAGGGACCCACAAAGATAAGGGGGGGGTGCAAGTACCCTGGGGATGGGAGAAGGAGGAGGAAAAGTAGCTGAGTAGGAGTGTAGAGCCACATGGAGATGGGCAAGGGCTACAAGGGGATGGCAGGAGGAAGGGTGGCTGAGTGGAGGTGCAGGGATACATGGAGACAGGGACAGAGGCTAGAAGTCAGTCAAGTTCTGCATGGTGGCAGCTCCCCAGAAAAACAACTATTCTATACTTTTCCCACAATTGACAACCCTCCAGGTTCACTCCCAGACCCAATTAATTCCCTCTCTCTCAGCTTCTCCATTACCCCTGACTCCTGCAAACTTTTGCACTGCTTCTGAGGGATGCAGGCAATACATTTCTGAATTATACTTTAAATGAATTATTACTCAACATTTTGTATTAACATGAATAGCAAGAACTCTAATTGTAAAAAAACCCACCCTCAATGTGTGTCTGTATTATTCCAGTCATAATTGTTGACAGGCATTTTGAAATAAATGACCAAAATAATTAAAACTGGTGTGATTATACTGTGTTATTTTGACAAATAAAACATACAGAATTTTTTATTTTTTGGCACAGAATTCCTGCAGAAGTAATGTAAGCATTTAGTCTTTCCTTTAAGGCTCTCTAAGGCACCTCCCTATTATCCTTGATATCTCTGGGCTTGTGGCATGGAGGAGAAGGGACACAAAAGGGACACGCAGCACTGCTGTGCTAAAATCAAGGAGCTGAGAAGGGTGAACCAGATGGCAAGGGAAGCCAATTGTTTGTCAGGAGCTGCATGCCCTCTTCAATGGTGACTCCACCTCCCCTGCCAAGACTACCATTGCTACTTGAGGGGAGAATGGCTGGAGGTAGCATACAGTAGAGTGATCCCCAAGGATCACGTGGTGTATGAGAAGTGGAGTTGAATGAAGCAACAGGGACATGTGGTGAGCCAGGACTTTTTAAACTCTGGAGGCATCTAGCCTGTCCCAGAACTCCAGTTCTGCCACATTTAATGCAGAGGAGGCTAAGGGGGCACTGTAGAAAAGCTTGTTGATGCACCAAAATAATTGAAACTGGTGTACCTTGTTGATACTTCTGTGGGAATTCTGTCCCAGGAGTCCTCCTTAGAGATCTCTAGAAAACAGTGCTGGAGGTAGTTTGCAATTCCTGCCAAAGGTTCTCTTGGAGGACAGCCTTGTTTCTTCTGGTGGTAGTAAACTTCACTATGCCAATTGGCAATTACTTCTGCAGGCACCAATGTGTCACATAGATGAGCAGCATGCATGCAGGAGCTGCACCCTTGCATCCTTGGTTACTCTCAGGAGCAAAGTGTCAGCTGCTGTCACCTTCTGTATGTGGAAAATAGCGCCACCCAGCATTCAGAATAATGATCTATGGCAATTGCATTGATACTCCTGTGAACACTCCTTACTTTGTTCCATCTTGACCTATCCTTCTCCCAGACCCAATTCACTACGGTTAGGGCTCTTACAAGGGAAAGTGATACAGTGGCATATCTTATTTGTATAAACCAAGGCTCCGAGTGCACTCACAGTAGTGCTCCTATTTATTGTATCTTTAGCTTCTCTAGATGTGCCCTTAGGGGTTTCCTGCTGCACACAGGCTGAGCTACTCGGAGTGACAAGGAGATGAAGCAGGAAGGAACATGTTCAGGGAGGCGTTGCATTCATTTAATGAAGCTGATAATGACCAGAGAGCATGGAGAGAAACTATACATGAAGACTGAGAACAGATAGGCGAGAAAATAGGGGCAGGAGCAAATGATACAAGGAGAGAAGAAGAAACATGATGAAGTCCCTGACTGCACTGCAGGTGAAAGTCACCTTTCTCAGAAGCCCACCTAAAACTGCCTTCCATGCCCTTCTCAAACTTATCCCCACTCAGATTCCTGGCATGTTCCCAGACCATCTCAGTGCTCCATGCACTTCACCCCTAATGACAGGTTTTAGAATTACAGCTGGACATACATCCAGCTGTGAGAGCTTCATTTAAAAAGTGCTTGAGTATCATGTCCATTTTAGAAAATAAAAACATTTGTATTGCTGATGAATGAAAAAGTACTTCTAGAAAGCAAATGAATCTTTGTCTACAGATCACAGCCGTTGCTGCTAAAATTCATACACACTGGCAATCAGTGCATTAGCAGAATACAGTTAATGCACAGACACAATCATTCCTAGGGTCATACTATGGTATAAGAAAGCAAAGTCTGGCTCTCAACATTACAGAAAGACATATTACTGGGGCTCATTGTCAAAATGCTCCTTCAAAAGTCTCTGATTCAAATAGCCCCCTGTGGAGCCCTTCTAACAGCCTTGGTATCTTGCGGCTCAAAAGCAGCCACCAGCCAAATTGTCCCTGGGGAAACTTTTCCCCCTTAGTTTTACAAATGTTATGCAAAGCAGAACAGGCCTCTATGCCAGAGACACTTTTATCTGCCAAAGGCACATTCAAGTATCATTCTGTACCCGCTGAGCCTGCTGCTGTTAAGGTTTCCAGTGTAAGGTTTCATGAACCACAGATCAAAGGCTAGGCTGGGTCTGCCAGGATCACTATGAGCATTTGCACATACCCCAACTGGAATCCTCTGGCCTGGAAAGAAAGTCCCTGCATGCAGCTTGCTGTACAGGCCAATGTTTCTGAAGATGCAGTAGAATTTTTACTTGAGTAGTTTTTTGAATTACTTTTCAGCATTTAAAGGCTTAGAGAAAAACCCCAGGAAGGGGTTTAAAATTGCTCACATAGGGTGGTGATAGTATCAGGACCCTTTGATAAGCTGAGAACAATAATTAGTTTTAAGGACAAAGCTTTAATTAAGTAAAATTTAATAACTATTTAAAACAGAAAATCCAGCAATGGCAGTTAGAGGGTAATATAATAGAATGGCTCCTGGAGGTCCACTGCATTCAATGTATTAATTTTACTCTTTGTCATGTAATGGTAAGTTCCATTTCCTATGGAGAATAAATTCCCCAAATCCCATACAGATACATTGGAGCCCCATAGCCCAGTGTAGCAATGGGAGCTACGATCACCCATACTTGTGGAGGCACAGGTAAATATAGTGGCAGTGGCCCAACCAGGGGATAATCCTGGCAAACTGACCCCGGCCCAAGGGCCAGTATTTGCCAACACTGGACTTATAAGAAGAAGCCTGCAAAGAGAAGCCACATGAGAAGCAGCTTCGGAAACCTCAAGGGAACAGTTGCTTGAAAGCTACTGTAGCAGCAGCCTGTCCAACATTCCAGAAATAAGAACTTGTAACTGCTTGCAGGTGGATTTGAATTTGGGAACTCTGGAGTTTAGTGTAGGATCCTCTACCGCTTGAGCTATAAAGCCAACTTAGGCTGTAGAGCTCACTTGTTCTTATCTTTTGCTGTAAGTGGTTTAAGTGCCAGTACATGGGACAACAAACCACAGTAGGTGTGTGGATTACACATAGGCACTAACTTCCCCTCTATCTGGGGGGTATTTGATTCCCCCTCCCCCTTCATCCAGGCCCTTTCTCCAATCCCTCAGCTGCCTCTTCCCATACCTGCTCTGCCCAATTCCAGATCCTCCATCAGGTCTGCCCCACCCCCATTCCACCCATTCCCCTCAAGCCCCTGCCTCCTCCCCTGAGCACACCTTGTTCCCTCTCCTCCCCTGCCCTCCTGGAGCTTCCAGAATGCCACAAATCAGCTGTTTGTGGTGTTCCAGAAGGGCTGGGAGGGAGGGAGGGAAGGGGAAGAGTTAGTAAGCAGAGCTACCAGAAGGCAAGAGGCACAAGGGGAATGCAGAGAGGGAGCTTGGCTGCTGCTGTGTGCTCAGCACCCATGTGAGTGCACATGGAGTCAACACCTATGAGGAGGCCTAACCAATAGTCTAGTAGCAGCAGCCAATGGGCAGGGGTGCTGGAACAATTTCTATAGTGAGGGTGCTGACAGCTCTTGTACCAAACTGGAAACCTCTTTGAGCCAGGGGGTACTGCCGTACTCCCTGCACCCTTAGTTCCAGCACCTATGTCAACAAATTTCCATATCTGCTGCCTAAGGAAGGCAACATTCAGCAGATTTCACCGGATAGTGGCAACTATCACCCCCAGCTTTCTAACTCATGCTTCCTAAGCACCACACCTGAGCTTCTGACACAACAGAAGCACCAATTTAGACGATGCAGAGAGAATTTTCTATTTATCAATCTAGAGCATACAGGTTTCAAGTGTAATTAAAGTTAGATGTCTGAGATCTGTACGACATCTTCCCCCATCTAATGATTGCTGATTGGCTCTTATTGGATGTTTTATTGTTGAGTATTTAGTATTTAAAGATTTACTATTGACTGTTGAACTGATATATTACTATATGCTTATTTGCTCAAAATTATAGACTATTACGTGAATGATTATATTGTGGAATTGTTATGTGCTGTATGCATAAGTGAAATTGTTATGACAGTGTTGTGTTTTTATTTGCTATTCTGCTTCCTTGAAATTGTAATTGTAACACTTGTAAAATAAACCAGCTATTTTTATTTCCACCTCTCTCTCTCCTCTTTTGCTGTAACATCTCACTTCTAAATAAATATTATTCTTTTTCTCAAATAATGTATTGCTTGTTGCCTATTCTTGATGGGAGGGCTGTATCTGCGTCCTTCTAGGGAAAGTTAGTTGTCTTCATTTAGTGGTTTTTCCTAGAAAATCTCTTAGGGTGGGCCACAGCTTTTACTACCAAAATAGATAAATTGAAAATAGAGGTCTTTAAATTCAAAAGCAGTATTTTAGGATAATTGGGTTCAAATCTTCCAGGAACAACACCTTCCCTGACAACCTCACATTAATGCCAGTGAAATAACCCCATTGATCCACCAAGGCTTGCAATATCATAGAAAAGTTAGCCCTTTTAATTAATGTACTCCATCTCATGGAGGTCTGGGGCAAAATGGAAATATGCATGCCGTCTATCACGTAACTGCAGTGGGAGAATCTCATTGCTGCAAAGCCATCTACCATTTCCTGTACATTGTCCAGAGTCACAGTGCTTAATTCGTGACACAAGAAGATATCAGTACACAGTGAAGAAACCCCCAAACATGAAAAATGATGTGCTTTATAAACAACATACTGGTTAGCTACACCTTAGTCTACAACATATGGACAATTAAACTAGTAATCAGCCAAAAGCCACCAGCTGGACCAGGTTAAACTATCATTTAATTTACATTTGATTACTGTGTAAGAAGCAATTATATTACTGCTTCATTACTATATTGTTCCTGTACTGTTGTGTTATTGCTATATGTAATTTACATGTACAACATCGCTACACTGTTTCCTGGTTTTTACCTGTGTGTTGGTTAAACAAAGGGCAACAAAATGAAGGCAAAGAAAATGCAAATCGGTAAAGAACTTAAGTTACACAGTAACTACAAATTGGGTAAACAAAGTCTCTGTTAGTACCAGTCATAATTTGGGTCAGTGACACTTGCATCCTAAGCACATATTATTCAAAACCATCATGATCAATGTCTAGATAACAACACTAAATCCAGACACAGCAATATTTAATAAATTTGCTACTGTCCATTCAGTAGGTTATCTAAAACAGCATCCATAAGAGACAACAGGATCTACAACAACTATTGGTGTATCACAGAACAATGCAATCCATGGAACAGAGAAGCTAGCCTCTCCAGTTTCCTGCCCATTGAAGCTTACCCAAGGGTGACAGCCAGCAGTAAGAGTAACTGTAACTTGGATGGACTGTACTGTATATTAACTCAACACCAGAAAAAATATAAAAAAACCTTCATTTGTAATGTCACTGCCCCAAATTTTTGTTTTACATTTTATATAGATAGCACTGTAGAACTCACTGTAAGAACACCTATTCCAGTATTTTAAAACATTGAGGCTTGTATCAATAATACAGGTGGTAACTGTAATTGTCCTAATAGGAGTGTGTGGCTATCTGTGATACCACATGGGCGAAACCACAATACTGAATTGGAAAAGGGTTGTTATGCTTGAATATAAGATGTTGTCATATGTACACATACACATATATGCCCATATACATTATAAATATATAAACCACATCCATATTATTTATATATATTAAAATATATTCAATATCTGAAAATGGCTCTAAGGCTCAACCATAAAACTACATTCCTCAGTCATGGTCCTGGGTCTAAAATTCCCAGGCCCACAATAATGGACTAAACACAGTTGGCAAATAAAATCTGTCCATCACTTGTACAAGGGAATGTACAGACTAAGGGACAGATACACATGAATGTATAGATGGTAAAGTAAGGTGACCACATAACAGTATTTTGCCCACTGGGTCATCTTCAGTCTATTCATATATTTTTCCAGGACAATGGGTAATGTCTTACCCATGAAAAGACAAAAAGTGGAGGAATGCAGTAGAAAGAGTACCTGAAACATAAGGCCTTGTATCAGAGGCCTGGGCTAAGTAGCAGTCAATGCTGATATAAAGCAAAAGTCACACTATGAGCAGGAGGCAGACCCTGCTCACAGAATCTGACAGGAACAGGACTGATATTGAAACACACATTCCTAAGTAGTGCTAGGCATAAGAATATATAATCAAACAGATTCCAGAAAGATGGTACCACAACACCTCAATACCAAACACATTCCCCAAAGAGAAAAGGAATATGCTGGCCCATCTTAAACATAAGGTCAAGATAAGAGCATGATGGATAGAAATATTTTGATCAAACTGATATGTACAAGGTAATGGGCAGCACCTGGATACAGCAATGAGTGGCACCCTAATAGTTCAAGCAGGGTAACCCAATATATCAGGAGTAATACATCATTATAAGCAGATAGACCCAAGCTAAGTATCTCAGACAATGTCTTTGTCTGGCCAAGGGGAAAATGGAAAGCCCCATCATTCAACTGAGTACTGTCAAGAGTATACACGTGTTAGTGTACTTGTAACTATTGACATTAGCATTGTTCTTCATTGGGAATAAACCTGACCAAGTTCTTTCACTGGAAACTGAGTTTGTGGATTTATTGAGCAGTTTGATAGAAGCCTGCCAAATAGGGTATCTGGTCAGAGAAGGTACAGCACACAGAGGGAACATACACATGCAATCAAACATCTGACCACATCACCAAAGCTCTACAGAAGAGCAAAACCACCTCTTCACTCTCACTTATTCCTGTGTTTATGCATCACATTAGACACTTTGGTCACACCATAGCATTAGGAACTCATCTTCCAATCTTTGTCCTTTCTAATCCCTAATCCTTTTCAGCAGTGATTCTACTTTCAAGGATATAGTTCCCTCATAACCCCAGTAACTTCAGTCAGCTATGCCTCTGATCCATTCAGGCCAGCATTCCTAGTTCTTTGAGATGTAAACTACTATCTATGAATCTCAATTGATTAATAAGTAGATTCCATTCAATTCAACAAAATGCATTTTTAGTGCAGCCAAATTAAAGAAAATATCAAACACCAGCAAACTTCTGGTCAGGTCTCTTAGTAATGCTATTTCAGCATCTACTGAGTGAAAAATTAAGAGCAGGTGTGGATCTTCTAGTTATTAAGAAAGAAGGTTGTAAATTTTCCATCAGAAAATGCCCTTTTAACAAAGTTGAAATTTCCTTCAGGAAAATATCAATTTTTCCGGAAAAAATGTGATTTTCTATAAGAAACATCAAAGTGCTCGGTCTCCTTCTGAAAAGCTTTTGTCATTTTCACCTTGCAGCAGAAACAAAATTGACAAGAGACTTCCAGATGGGCGGCTGGTAAACTGAAAAATTCTCTTTCAAGTTCTCTTAATGAAATTATTCTTGAATTCCCTTCTTGTGAATAATTTCACAGTTTTCAAAACTGCAGGATTTTGCTGGAAGGAATTTCCATTTCTGCCAACTTGTGAGTTACAAATAGTAGACACCTTCTCCCGAGCAGTGGGGATGATATACTTAGCTAATTCTTCCGGTTGCTTCTCCCAAATCACAGATATCAGAACCTTCAGTTTCAAATATTTAGCTTTCATTCACTCTCCACTTTTTAGATCAAATTAGCATCCTCTGTACAGTGTGCCTCCACACACACTGTACAGGTAGGGTCACACTGATGGGGTACTTGCCGCTGTTTTGGGAGTACTTCAAGTGACTTTGAGGGACAGGAGGGATCGAAACAGTAGTAAATGGGATTGGATTTTAACCGTAGCAGCTCTAGCTCATGTCAATAATTTAAAATTTTTTCTTTAATAAAAAGTTTAAAATTATAATGGTGGCTAAGCAGGCCAAAGCTTCTAATAAAATCTCCAAACCATGTTTGTTTGTTTAGTCTTGTACAATGACAAGATCATGTTTGGCCCACTTATTTCACTGAAATTAACACAAGTCCTCAGAGCTGGGAGGGGAAATCTTCCCAAGTGTAACTAACTTGGATGGCAAACATCCTGTCTCAATGTTTGTGGTATGTATTTGGGGAAAAAAAGCATAAACTGTAACACTATTTTTAAAGGAAGATGACCTCATTCTCAGATGGTGTAAATCAACATGTATTCACTAATGACAATCAGCTATACATGTTAGCAGAATTTTGAGATCATTTAAATGTTTAACTTTAATCAAATGAGCCCTCAACCACTCTGTGTTGCTAGTGTGCTAAAAAAAAATAAAGCAGCATAAATGAGCATGTGGAATCTCGCCACAGAAAAGGAAGAATATTTCTACGTGCAAGGGCAATATCAGATTTTTTAATTACTTTTCATGATTATTATGGTATATGAGCATATTTAAATAGCCCCATCATGAAATGAGGAAGAGTTCATATTTCCATGGTTTTGAATAAAGATGACTTCACCAAAAACAGGTGTGGTTTTAGCTGCTAGTAAGCCTAGTTTTGTTTTATTTAGGAGCATTTTTTAATCAAACACTTTAAGAATAGTTTTGTTTTTAGGTTTGTAACAAAATCCGAAAGTTGTCACTTTAGTAGTTCGTTTTTACATTTTGTGATGAGTATTCTGCTCTCCTTCAGTAGATACTTGCAGCAATTACAGATGTTATATTGTCTACTTTATAAAACATGAGTCCAAGTATTCTTTGGATTTATACTACTTACACTATATGCTAATGTATGCTAATGATTTCAGTCTTTTCTAGTCTTATATGAATGTGACAAGTATATAAGGCTAAATACAGTGCTAGTTAAAGTCAATTGGGTTATTTACAGACATTTCAAAGAACCTGAGAGCTGATCTGTGGACATGCCTAATTTTGAGTAGTCCTACTGTAGTCAGTAGGTATTCTCACATGATTAATACTTTGCTGCATCAGTAGCTCAGTCATAAAGCTTCTTAAAATGATGCACCTGAAGTCCAACTGTGTAACAACTTATCTTCACAGCATATTCTGAGAGATTTGAAAAAAATCAATAAATAGTCAATCAATAATGGAAAACCACATAGAAAATTGTCAGGGTCAAAATCTTAAGAGACTATCTGAGGGTAGCCTCTAAACTGATGCACCGAGTAATCCCGGTTTACATAATTCTGCCTCATTATGATGCATGTTATGATTCAGTCTATCAACATTGAATATTGAGGCTGATTTTTGCCAGAATATGCAATTTTTTCAGAATAATAAACCTACCTATTCCTGTTGTTGAAGATGCTCCTACTTACAACGTTTCATCCTGTCAGAGGAGCAAAGTTTGTATTTCCAGCCCGTTAAAGACAACATTGAGCTAAGTTTCTACTCTGAAATTGGAGTAGAACAGCATGGGTTTGAAAAAGCACCAGGCTCAGACTACCATCCAACAAATAATGTTGATTCTCATTATAATAAATAGTTTTGGGCTCTTCCTGTGGCAATGCCATACACAGGTTGTGTTCTGCCAGCTTTTTTGGAAGAGTAGCTATGAAGTTTCTGTTGAATATATGAAACTGTACCACTACAATGAAATATTTCTTTAGACAATAAACACATTGCCCTAAAGTTTAAATCTCAAAATGACTCTGTTCTGGGAACTTTTCATTGTTGCCCTTCTTAGTCCTCTGTTTGGGAGTGGAACAGTTAAAGTCCCCAAGTAGTTACTGCAAGATAGGCTGTCCTTACAACATTCGGGGCCCAAATGGAAGCAGGAAATACTACACCTACTCCCACTTTCCTACAGAGATTATCAGCCCAAACCTGCAGATTAAGAGAGTTCAATAAGCATTAGAACCTTAGGCTGCCATTCCATTGCAGCTATCTTATCATTAAACATGATTAAACAAAAAAGAAAAAAGTTTCACTGAGTTATCATGGATCAGATTACAATTTTACTACAAACCTTAAGCAAGGAATGGGATATTGGTGGCTGTAAACAAACTTTATTGGGACCATGGGAAACTTGGCCGCATCCATGATAAGTAGACATCTGGCTAACTAAAATCATACCAGAAACAAATGTTGCAGGACCAGAGAGTGCAACCAGTATTTTATTCTTAGGTATGCTTTTCAGCAGTGAGCTACACAGGTTAGTTATGACTTTATCTATTTAAAAAGTGTTTTACCTTTCAATGTCATTGAATGTCTACTTATTCCTCTGTTTTGACAATGGGCACCCAATTGCCCTATATATCCTGCATTATTTTATATAGCTTTATCACATTTCCTCTAATTTTGTCTCCTCTCAGGCCTAACAAGTTTCTGTCTTTTCATTCCATCATATTTTAGACTTGCCATGCTGCTAATGATGCCACTTCATTTATTTGGACCCTTTCTCACTCAGCTATTTTTTCTTAGAGCCCAGTATTTAGGATAAAGAAGACAAACTATCATTGAATATAACAACATAATTTGTTATTTGTGATTATGTATATTTTATTCTCTTTAAATTGCAACATACAACACAATAACTGCTTGTGAAGCTCCCTGATACTTCTCAGGACCATAACTACACAAACAACCCCTCGTACCCCCACACCGGCCACCAATCCCTGACCAGGAGTTTTCTATCTGTGCCCAAGATACACAACCCTGGAAAACTCAGATGATCCATCATCTCAAACATTGGCACACTTACAACAGGATTATCTGGCTATATTGATTCTCTCCTCAGACCCTATGCTGCCATCACAACTAGCTATCTTCAAGGTACCACCGACTTCTTGAGGAAACTACAGAACATCAGTAATCTTCCTGAAAACACCAGCCTGGCCACCATGGACGTGGAAGCTCTTTACACCATCATTCCACACAATGATAGATTACTGGCTGTCAGGAACACTATCCCTGATGACACCATTGCACACCTGGTTACAGAGCTCTGTGACTTTGTCCTCACCCACAACTATTTCCAATTTGGGGACAATTTATAACTTCAGGTCAGTGGCACAGCTATGGACACCTGAATGGTCCCACAATATGCCAACGTTTTTATGGCTGACCTTGAAAAACGTTTCCTCAGCTCTTGCTCCCTAGCACTCTTCACTTTACTTTTGCTACACTGATGACTTCATCGTATGGACCCATGGGAAAGAGACCCTTGAAGAATTTCACAGGGATTTCAACAACTTTCACCGCATCATCAACCTCACCCTGGACCAGTCCACACAAGACATCCAGTTCCTTGACACTACAGTACAGTTACATGATGGACATATTTCCACCACCTTATACTAGAAACCTACTGACTGTTATACTTGCCTACATTCCTCTAGCTTCCATCTAAGACATATTTCTCAATCTATTGTTTACAGACAATTCCTAAAATACAACCAGATTTGCTCCAATCACACAGACAGAGACAAACATCTACAGGATCAATATAAAGCATTCTTAAAAGTGAAATACCCACCTGGAGAAGTGAAAAAACAGATTGACAGAGCCAGAACAGTATCCAGACATGAACTACTTCAAGACAGGCCAAGAAAAGAAGACAACAGAACACCACTTGTGATTACCTACAGCCAACAGCTTAAAGCCCTCCAATTCATTATCAACAATTTATAACCTATCCTAGAAAATGACACCGCACTCTCACAGGACTTGGAGAACAGGCCAATTGTCACTTACAGACAGCCCTCTAACCTCAAACAAAATCTTTCCAGTAGCCACACAGCACACCATCATAATCATCCACGAACCCACCCCTGCAATCAACTCTGATGTCAACTCTGTCCACACATCTACATCAGCGATTTCATCACAGGACCTAACCGCACCAGCTACCACATCAGAGTGTCATTTAACTGTACATCCACTAATCTGATCTGTGTCATCAAATGCCAGAAATGCCCCTCTGCAAAATTGGACAGTCTCTATGGGAAAGAATTAATGGACACAAATCAGATATCAGAAAAGGTAATACAGAGAAACCTGTTGGGGAACATTTTACCTTGCCCAGGCACTCATTATTGGATCTCAAAGTCACTCTACTGTTTCAGGCCACTTCCACAAGCCAAATACACAGGGAAGCCTTGGAACTTAACTTCATTTACAGGTTTGATTCCTAGCACAAAGTATGAATAAAGACATTGGCTGGATGGCCGCCTACATTCCACATCCTAATGACATAAGAAACCAAACAATGGTACTTAAGAACAATTTGCAATGTCTCTATAAGTTTCATGTAACATGGAGAATCTAAAGGGTATGTCTGGACTACAGGGTTTTGTCGACAAAAGTGGACTTTTGTCGACAAAACTATACCTGTGTCCACACCGCTGCTGAGTTCTGTCGACAAAAGTGGACTTTTGTCGACAGCTGTAAACCTCATTCTATGAGGAATAACGCCTTTTGTCGACAGAAGGCATTATTGTATCTACACTGTCCTTTGCGTCTACACTGTCATGTCGACAAAGTGGCTTGCTTTGTCGACAGAACTGGATGTAGTCTAGACGCTCTTTGTCGACAGAACCTTTGTTGACAGTATCTGTCGACAAAAGCCTGTAGTCTAGACATACCCCAATTGACATTTCCCCTTTTTTCCTTCTCCCCCCCCCCCCATCTCCTATTTTGAAACTGGACCTTTAATATCTCCCTTCATCTGCAGACGTAGGTTGCGCCTACGAAAGCTCATGATGCCATCTACATGTTTTGTTAGTTTAGGTGCTGCAAGACTATTTGTTGTTTTTTAAAGTTTTTTCAGTTACAAACTAACTTGGCTACCCCTCTGAAGCTTTGAATGTACTCCCTGTAAGCTGAGCACTTGTCTGCCCCCTCAGGGGAGATTCAACTGCCAGCCAGTTGATTAGCAGAACACACAGAGTTACATTTTTTTTCTACTGGTGCACATTCACACATGACTTGGTGTACATAAAAATTTATTCTACACACACGGAAAAAATCTACACATGGATGGTAAAGATTAGAGGGAACATTGGGCATAACATTCCTGTTTGAATATGTATCCATTGCTGTAGCTGAACAGCTGTTTTCAGTGAACTGACCATGGTGATGCTTAATTTTTTCCTGGCTGGTTATAGCTAAATTAGAGCCTATGAATATGCATATGTAGTTCAAATTAGTACTTCCTGTGTGCATTACTTTTGCAATTTTCTACATAGAAATGCATCTGCCATCATGCTGTACAAGTCCCAAACATATTTAGTTTCCCCTGAAATGTATCTATGAGGTTCTTCAAGACTAGAAAACAAAAGTCTGATGTCATCTGTCATGTGTAACTTTATTGTTAAGTCAGCTGCATTGCACATATCTTTCACTTGAGCACTGGGACCTGTTCTAGTAGGAAGAGCAGAATAACTCAGTTCATCAGGATCAACCTGTGCTTAGGCCATTTGGATCTCAGAAATCCAGGTTTTAGCATATTACATCTGTCCTAGATTTTAGCCAATGCCCATGACTGTCCTTGGGGCAATCAAAATAAGTGAATGTGGGATACTGTGAACTCATTTGCCTTCACTATGAATCACTACTTCTTTGTCTTCTTCCATGTAACTGCAGTCTGCTGACATGCAGTTTCCATCACAGTGGGAAAGTTTCAGGCATCTGGCTTCTGTTGCTTTCATATCAAAAGTGTTGCAAAAGCCTTTAAACGAAGAAATTTCATTAACTTTGGATTTCCATTATGTAATATTTCCTTTTGAACACTGAACCACAAACTGAAGTATTTCCACACATTAAAATAGGATATAAGGAGAGACAGGGGGATGATTTTAGCTCTTACATAGCCTTTTGTATGAGTCCTCTGGAATTATTTTTAAAAGCAAAATTATAATTTTCTATACATTTTGGAAGTACTCTATAAATTTAAGAGTGAATTAGGTCTTCTAATTTATATAATTGTTATATTTCTATAGAACTTATCTCATACATCATTTTTATATTCTAGAGAATGTATACATAAGAGCAGAGTGTGGAATGGTAGGATCTCTTCTCTCAATTGACAACCAAAATAAGACGAGATTTTGTTTAGTTTGTTTTGGTTTACTGCTTAAGATAAAAATACTGTACTATAGTTAATTGCACCATAATGGGTCCATGTTTCTGCCTGAAATACTTAAAGTTAGGCAGCTGCTGACTAGCCCCAGGGGCATCATTAGTATGAATAGGACTACTCTTGTGCCTGTTTAAAGATAAGCAGGTGATGCAGTAACTTGCTAAATGAAGGCTTAGCAGGATTGAGCACTATGATAGCAAATGTTAACCACACACAAAGCATGAATACTGGGTGTTGGAGGAGGAAAAATGATTCCTGAACAGAATGAAGATGTAGGTGCAAACATGATAAACATGGAATATAGCATGCAGTCTACATATTGCTGTGCAGTTCCATTTTATTAAGCAAATTAGATACTTCTTTCAAACTTCATGCAGGGAAACTGCAAATATGACCCTCAGATTAGCCAAGCACCCCATCTTTGCCCAGTAATGACAATTGAAACTTGCTTTTTAAAGAAAACTCATGCCAGTATAGCAAATTAAAAAGGTGAGGGTCAGAAGATTTGTAAAGTCAGAAGTGATTTTGTAGCCCATGTGCCTAATAGGAAGATCTTTCTTTAAGAGATGTAATGAGGTTATGGATAGGCATGAGCTGCATCTAGGTCACTGTTGTTAGGCAGATACACAATTAGCACTCCACATCCAGAAATTTCTGGAATTGGGTGTGGTAGTTTTGGGTACAACTCAGTAAGTTCCCTGCAGCTGGACTCAGACTGCATGAGGACAAGCAGTCAGGGAAGCTGCTTTTAAAAGGCCCTGTGTGGGCTGGGAGAAGTTGAGCCCAGAGGCATGCAGAAAGCAGGCTGTTTTCCTTAATTCTGAAGCATTTTGCAGCAGATCAGCGATACTGTTAACCCTTCAACAGGAAAGCCTTGGTAGTGTTAATTATAGAAAGGGAAAATGGGAGGTGGGAAGGGATGATTGTTTCTTTTAACTGTATAGTTTGAATATTTTATTTTAGCTGAACTGTTTTATTTAAATTAAACCATACTAGTTGATAATTCTATCAATGTGTTACTTGAGCTCTCATATGGAGCTCAATTTCTCCCTTCTGCCAGTTCCCTCCCAATGAAGCTATCCTGCAGGGCCTAGGTTCCCCAGAGCAGGTCTCCTCCCACCCCAGAATCAGATTAACATGCACTCACCTCACATCCACCAACAATGCATGTCTGAAAGGACCATTTAATCTGCACTAAGAAACTGACACCTTATATGTCCCTCGACTCTGTAGTCTGGTTAGCACAGCAACACCAAGCAGTGACCCTCATGTGCCCTTGAACTCAGTGAGCTGGCTTAAATAGCATTTTAAGTGGCTACCCTCATATGCCCCTAGGTTCTGCACATGCACATCCCCACATTCATACCACCAGTGTTCCCTCTAAGCTACCTGGCAACACAGCTTCACAGATGATTCATCAGCCCAACCCAGTCCTTCACAGGTGATTAATCAGCCCTGAGCCTCTGACTGGGCAGGGCTGATGAATCACCTGTGAAGCTGTGTTGTGGAACTCTGCATGCCACAGACATTTTGCTTTATTTCCAGGGAGTAACCAAACAAAACAATTATAATATTAAATCTAACTTAAAACTGATCACAAAAAGTTAGGGCTAGCAAAACATAACTGATCACATAAGTTTAATACAATCATTTTAAGAATCCAGGCCATGAGCTATATGGTATTTAAAGTTATTCCGAAGTTATACTCTGATTATCTTTTGGGACAATATATGCCTCAGAAAAATGCAATGTAAACAGTATATTTAGCTATGTCTCTAGTTTATTGTAAAGATAATCCAGTTACAAAGTTAGTCTTCTGGTTGCAAGAGTAGATGAATCTTGCGGTAGGGTAATACATCAAAACAAAGTGCTCACAACTGGGTACAGCTCTGAAATTTTCTCTATTGCCATTCCCAGTATTGGCAGGACAGACCTTCCAATCCTTCTGTGACAGGAGCTAAAGTCCTCCAACCTCTAATAAGTCTTCCCCCCACAGAGGGTGGCAGTATTTTATAATTCCTTGCTCCCTTCCCATCTGGGTCTCATAAATTGATCAGGTCTGGCTGGCCTAAGTATCCTGACTCATAAAGGGACAGGCTGCTCTGTTACAAGAAGCAATCCATTTTATACACTGTAAATATAATTTGAAAGGACTACTAATGAGGCTGATAGGACTGAGATGATAGGTTTTTTGCACAGCTTGAGACAGTTCAAGGTGGATTACATGGGGTGTGTAGCAGGGTCAAGGGTAGTGCCATGGCCATAATTATCACAGGATTTTTTAGAAGTATATATGGATGAAATCTTTTTTCAGAGGGAAAGCAAACTCTGAAGACTTCCCACTTAATTCTCGAATCTGTACGCAACTGGTTCATCTTTTGTAAATTACCACTAAGTCATAGAGAAAAAATAAGTTCCAAGAACCTCACCCATTTCCAAAGTGAGCTAATTCATCAGGTGACTGGAACAGGAAGACTGTTGTGGCCCTGGAAACAGTAAACAACATTAGGATACAGTAGGTTCTGTGAGTTATGAAGAAACAGCGTAGTTCTCATACTAATTACAACATTTTAGAGAGATATAAACCTCTAATGATGAACACTCATTTAAAATGTTCCTTGCAGCTAACAGTTAACCCGATGCCAAAATTCAAACAGGGTCTGAGAGAGTGTTTTAAGAAAGTTACTAAGTCAGTGACCTTCAGTCATTCATTCTTACTAAAAGATTTTCTTGAAGTGAATTTCTTACTGAGCAAAGCATTTTTAGTAGCATTTACATTGCTGAATGATTGAAAGTGAAAGGTACATTTCTGACATATAATTAAAATATTTCTGGTACTATTATCGTACATACTGTTTCTTTCTACCATTATCATAAATTATAATGCTATAAAACAGGGATTAAAATGTACATTACAATTAATCTCTGGGTTCTAAATAAATGTCATAGCTATACATTTACATATACATTGCCCTGTGGGGAAAAAAACAAAGCCGAAATGTATACTAATATGAAAAATAGATGTATTTTGAATTAACAATGTTGATTTAAATTCCTTAGGCCCCAGTCCCACGAAGGGAACCACAAAGAACCATTTAAATTGGGTCTTTGCATGGGTGCAGGGGAATGCTTGTGTAGTACTGTTTGAAGAACTGAGGTTTTAAAAACAAGTTGAACCTGAATACTGATAGCCTTCATTCAGATACAGCAAATGTTTGTGATAACTAACCATTGAGGATTTCGGATATGTATTTCATATAAATTCTTCAGAATCAAGTAATACCTTATCACTATTACCTTTGTTTTAACTTCTTCATTGCCTCCTTTTACCCCAATCTTGCATCCAGAGATCCCTCCAGATGGATCATTGAGCCTCAGCAAAGGTCTGCAGACTTCTATGGGATTCCATGTTGGCATAAGGATGTGTGCTTGTGAATCAGAGTTCAGGAATGCTTTTTTTTTTTTTTTTTGGTTACATCCATTTGCTGCCTGTTGTTTTTAAGCTCTCCAGGGTTCCAGACCTTTCGATATGTCTAAACAGAAAGTAAGAACATACAAATTATGGCTTCTGAAAGCTATTAGAATACAAATAATAAGATGATAATTTAGAATAATAAAAATTGGCAATTTCAGGAGAGAGTGTTTTAAATCTTGTCTATAATAAACTAGAAATTATGTAGCTAATCAACCCTCATGGAAAATTAAACCTCAGTATCATCCACACAAATGTATCCAACTAGAAATAGCTCATATTTTGAGAATTGTCTTTCCTTCAGCTTGAACATCTGAGACACATCACAAGAGTACTAGTGTGATGCTAGTAGCACCAAGAGCTCCCTGGTCTGTGTGGGTATGTCTACACTACAGCTGGGATCACACTTCCCAGCCTAGTAGATAGACCCTCAATAGTTCATGTGAGCAACTATTCCAAAAATAGCTATGTGGAGTATTGTTGCACAGGCAGTGGCATTGGCTAGTCACTTGAATCCAAAGCCACTTGATTCACTAGGTTGCAGCTCATGACTAGCTTAAGCTGCAGCATCCATGCTGCTTTTTTAAAGAGTGCTACTTCAGGCAGAGCTGGTGTGAGTCTGCCCACCAGTGCTGGGAGGAATGCTCCCAACTGTGTGGCAGACTTAGCCAGACTTCATGTTTTACCCCGTTAAATCACTTTTTGCTTTTGTCTCACAACAAGCAGTGTAATCTAATACAGTGGTTTCCGATCTTTTTGATACCAGGGAGTGGCAAACCCATTCCCCAACTTTTGATGGCTGGGTAGCAATTTATTTGCATATTAATTATGCAAATGAACACACACACATATGCAAATAAACCATCACTGACCTACCAAAAGCCCAGTCCCAACCCCTCAGTGCCAGCCCTAACCCCTAGGCCCCCCTACCCCTCCACTACTTCCCAGCCACTGTCCCCAGAGTCTCGTGCACCCAACCCCCCCAGTGCAGTCTCCCACCCTCAGAGCCCCCCAGTGCCAGCCTCCTGTTTCCAGAGCCCCACTGCACCCAACTGGCCCAGAGCCTCCCCCAATGCCAGCCCCCAATATTAGCTTTGTCCTTAGAGCCCTCCAGTGCCAGCCCTACCCCCATAATCCCTACCCCCACTACTAGCCCAGACTCCAGAGCCCCCCCCAGCACTAGCCCTGACTCTGGAGCCCCCAGTGCCTGCCCCGCCCTCTCACCTAGCTCTATGCTGCTGCCCATGTCACAGCGGCTCTGGGGCCCACGGCTGGGTTACACCGCCCTGCACCTCCCCTCCTGCCACAGCCATTGGAAGAGGTGTGTCCTGCCCTGCCTCTCAGCCAACCAACACCATGCAGGGGCGAGGTCTCCTCCAGCCACAGAAGAGCACTTCCCTGCATGGTGGGAGGGCCGTGCAGAGCGGCTCCGCACAGCCCTCCCGCCACACAGGAAAGTGCTGTTCTGTGGGTGGGAGAAGACCCCGCCCCTGCCAGCTCCTGGTTGGCAGAGGGCCAGGGCAAGACATCCCTCTCCCAACAGCCATGGCGAGAGCAGTGTACCCCAGTCCTGGTCCCCAGAGCCACCAGAACCTGGCAGTCAGAGGTCCATGGCTTGGCAGGGGGCGGCAGCCTGGCGGCTGAGAACCACTATTCTAATATATATAAGAATACTCGAAGATTTACCCACTGTTGCTCGGGTGTGTCCTGCTCTTAACTCAAATAAGTTTTCTTTTCCTTCATTTAAATCATTGTTCTGGGGTGGGGCAGGGATGAGGGGTTCAGTATGCAGGCTCCCCCAGGGAGAGAGGACAACCCCAGCCCTCACTCATTGCAGTAGCTGGGGATGAGGTGAGAAGTGCCTATCCATGGCTCCTGCAGCTGCAGAGAACACAGCTGGGGGAAGAGGTTCATGTCCTCAGGCTAGGGGACAGACAGACAGACAGACACACTATTATATATTTCTGAGAGATAGCTGTCCCATTTTCCACCTCTACCCCACACTGGTCCAAAGGAGGTATAGCTATCCCAAACCCCATCTCTGGCCCCTTGCTGCCCCCGGTGGTCATTCTACAGTATAATTGTCCATCCTACCAGACCCCTCCCTTTCCATTTTATGTGAAACAATTGAATTACAGACACATTGCATTGTCCTGACAACCAAAACCTGACCTTGCTTTAAGTTATGATGCATACCTAATTTGGTTGTCCTAGCACTTACCATTTGGGAGGAATTATTGAACAATTGAACTCACAGATGGATGATGGCCACACAAACTTCCTAAAATATATAGCAGTTATGATACTAGCCTGGGAATCAGAAGACCTGAGTTCTCTTCCTGGCTATGTCACTGATTATCTGAATGACTTTAGGCAAGTCACTTCTCTCTCTTTCTCCTCCTCAGCTTTTGTCTAGTTAGGCTGTAAGTTCTGGGTACAGGACTACCTCTCATTAAGTGTTTGAAGGTTGGCTATGAATTTTAAAACCCCAGCTTGGACCTCTGTGCATTATAGAAACAAAATAAAACAACAACAATTAATAATGAATAATGAACAATACTGCTAGCTAAATTCCAAACATAAGTACTTAATTAAACAATAGCGAGAAGCAATGGAAAGAGTTTATATATACACATCCCAAATTAAATGTAGCACTGAGCAATATATGCTCTGATTATTTTATTATATATAATGTGTACATACATATATAAAAATAATAAGCCTCTCTGTGACAGTGATTACCATAGTTTCCAATCTCCTCATACGTATTAATGAATTTACCTTTATAATATTCCTGGTTTGTAGAGAACTTTTATCGTACACAAAGGCAGACTGAAACAAGTTTCAGCCTGAAGTAAAGGGTGTAAAAAATATATGTAAATGCTTGAAAAATAAAGGGGGTGACAGAAAGGAAGATTATACAAAGAGGTTAATTTTAAAAACATTGTTTTAAAGAAAAAAGGTGCAGTAACTGAAGATCATAAAGCAGTAGGATTCTGAAGAGATGGCATGGGTAATTTTTGACAACAGAGGCAGACATTATGAAGTCTCAAAACAATTACTTTGTGATTTACATCTCAGAATTGTCCATTAGCTTTTCTTAGCACATTTTAATGAAACTTTCAGATTTTATTTTTAACTGCTAAATAGTGACACAAATAAAAATATTGTTTCTTATGCAGTAGATACAACACTAGTCCAGGTGGGAACGCCATCAGGGTAACAAATGGATGACTGGTGGAAGCAATAATTCAGCTATTGATGGCAATAGAAGTGTCACCAGATAGAACCCTGATTCCTTTGAGCATGCTACAGCGTTTTTTGTGCTGTAAACATGCTCTTTTATTTGTATTCACCAGATTCATGTATTATTTCTAAATTGTGACTAGAACTGATCAAAATTTTTGAATGCCTTTGATAAAAAACAGGCTTTTCAAGCACAGTGAAAAAATTTGTAAAAAAAAATTTCAATTTACTCTTTTCCCCCAAATCAAAATCTAAATACAGTTTGCAGGAGATTTAGGAAAAAAAATCTTGACAATTTCCCACAGAAAAATAAGTGGTATTTTTCAACCAGCCCTGTGACATTCTTAGAGAATGCATGGAGGCATTCATTCCTTGTCAGACTGTAATTCTCTCTCCCGTATGTAAAGAGCAGCTTCTAGCACCCACTACCGCACACTCACCATAACATTCTGGGCTTCTATTTCTGTGTTCTTGTGTTCACAAATTCACTTGCAAGAACCTTCTTTTAAGGACTGTTTCCTCTTCAGTGCTCCTGGGCTTGTGACAGGGGTGGGGAACTTTTTTTGGGTCGTGGGCCTGCTGACCCATAGAAAAATCAGTTGGGGGCCACACACAAGTGAGAATCAGAAAAGAAAAAACAAACCTTCACTGATGTGGCGTCCGACTGAGAAGGAGAAAGACATTACCCACATTCCCCTTGCACACCAGAGCCTTGGGGGGCCCAGGCTAGTAGATTTTGGGTGCTCCAGCCCCACAGTGGGACAGTGGGGGGCGGAGGGGAGAGGCGCTAGTGTGCCAGTGCAGGCTCCCAAATGCTGGGTGGGGGAGCCTTAGGGCTGAACCCAGGCAGGCTGGGGGCTACATCTGGCCCCCGGGCCTTAGGTTCCCTTGCCTATGAGAATACTTCCACTTCTAGTTACCATCTAATTTGCCTATGAGAATACTTCCACTTCTAGTTACCATCTAATTTGCTATGAGTAGGGATTGTCAGGAAACACTTAGATGGATTTTCCCTTCAAATACCTTTTGTATTATTTAACCCCCAGATCTCCAGAAAGACAGCATCCCCACTTTCTTTTTGAAAAGTAAATTTTTCTTCCTTTCATTTTCATCTGTAGGATTGACTTCTAAGGCTGGTAGGAATACTTCTGTCTTTAAAGAGATCTTTCTATTCAGTGTCAGGGATTTGTACAGTGCTTGTGAAATTGAGGAGGCAAAGTATTGCTGTTTTGCTGCTGAAACTGCCTCATTTAGTAAAATCTGCAGCTGAAAAGCTTCACTGGTGAGCCTACATTAAAATCTGAGCAGTGAGGTCACAGCCTGGGTTCCATTTTAGCCTATGCCACTAATCTCGGGTAACTAACTAAAGTCTACCATCTAAATGTTCTGTTAGTCTATAAAGTGCTACCAGACCATTTGTTGTTTTTTTCTGTACAGACTAACTTGGCTACCCCCTGAAGCTAACTAAAGTCTGTATTTTCTTATGGATCCATTAATTTTGGGTGCCTCGGTTAAGGAATAAAGAGGTTGAAAGGCTCTTCTGGTGATCACATGTGAAAGCCTGCTGTTATGTACTTTAATGCAAGAATAATACTGGTGAATATATACACATTTAAGCAGATGTTCAAGAGCCTTAAAGGAGGAGACCAAAATAATAAGCTCCTAATTCTGATAGAAAAGTGGCCTTTAACTCTTCTTGCAATGGTATTATTTGATTTCACTGAGTGTGCTGCTGTATGCTTTGTCCAGTGTTTGAGGTTTGCCCTTTCTGTGTTCTGATACCCTTACTCACGTAGAATAGAGCCTTACTCTGCAAGTGGATCCATTGCAATCAATGGGACAAGTGATGTACTGTTCAGTGCGATCAAGAGTATTTGAATATGGCAATAAATGAAAGTAATTGGAACACTTAAGAATTCTGTAAGGAAATGCTTTCAGACTGCCAAAATAGAATAAAATATAACATTGTTGCAAATACTAATCACTGAGATTTCCAGTGGAATAAGATGCTTGAAAATGTACCTTTGTACTTTTCCCTTTGTAACCTGACATGACTGTAAATTAATTTATAACATACCTTATAGTGACCATGAAAAGTTCTGTATCAGACAGACTCTCTCATGCTAGACTAATTTGATGTGGCCTGAATTCCTGATAGCAATGCAATTTGCATTGCTATTAGTATGAACAGAATGAAAAGTGCGTTTTCTGAGAAATGTGGCGTAGAGAGAACAAAGATATTGCAGATACTACCGAAAAGATATTGCATAAGCTGATCCACAGAGATAAAGTAAGTATTGTTTTTAATACCCTACTACTTACTCACAGTGATGATGACTCCTCTGCCTCTCTCACCCAGGATCAGTTAGAGGAACAGGGCTCATTGGATACAAGCAATTGCATTTTGTTCCAGATACATTTGAATTTATTAGCACTGTGATGTCAGTTCTTGAAATCTAGTAAGTAGTAATTCCAGGAGTTATATTACACAATAAGGAAAGTAACGGGAGGATATAAACAAACGTCTTTTATTTTTACCTTCAAAAGCCTGTGTGAAAATTGCAAATATTGGGACACACTCGTCTAGAGGTATGAAAATGGATGTGCACAAATCTCATTAGGAATATTTACTGAAGAACATCCTACTATATTTGGATAAGAATTTTACTTACTATATTGCGTACATTTGAGAAGATTCTGTACATTTTTGAGGAACACATACGGATTCTTATAGCTAGGACGACTTTTTTTTATGGGACTATCTGGCTCGGAGGACTGGGATAGACAATCAGAATCTGTCTTTTGCTTCAAGGTCACACACATGAATATGCCCAGTTTAGAAAAGAAGGAAAGTGATTTCCAAGAAAGGTGTCAGTTGTGACAGTGGTTAGCTCTAGGATCTCGACTTAGACCAGCAACTCATTTCACGTAAGCCCCTGAGGAGCTTTCGGATGGTAATCTCAGCAGAAAGGTCAAGGACTGCATGACTGTTGAAACCAAAATCCCTCCATGCTTCTCCAATTAGAAAGTAAGTTTCCAATGTCCATGCTATAACCTTATCTGGGGATAAAGAGAGGATTTCAAATTCCAAGTCTGTCAGTTAAGGAGCTGTAAAAATCACTAAATTTGGCTAGGGGAGAAACATGCTCTTTTTGGAGTAGTTGTATAGACAAAGTGCTGTATGACTACTGCATATCTAAAAATTCCTCAGACTTGCTCTTTTAATGGACCAATTTTATCTCTGCAATAAACTCAATGGAGTTCTGCTAGAAATGAATATGGAACATGAAGTTAATTTTAAAAAAGGATTATTTTAATATTAAATTCCAAGACATTTTTGCTGTAGCAAACATATTACATATATTTTTGACACAAATCATGTAACCTTAGCTATTTGGGGTAGAAGCCATTTTTTGGTTATATATGTGTGTAAAATACATAGTTCAAAAAGGCCCTGATCCTGGAAGTGGGAGTGACCACAATACAAATAATAATGAAGGGCACGTACATTATTCAATCAGCGTTATGAAGGAGTTTAAGCTTTTATACCTATTTAGCAAACTGAAGAAAAGAAATTGTTGACTACTTGCACTTTCTACTCACTGTAGTTCCTGTCAGCGGAAACTGTTGAATTCATGCAAGTTCTGAGAACATGTACCACTAACTATAATGTCTATTCAATCTCACAGAGTGAGCCAAAATCCCACATACCTGTTGTAGCATACTTTGAAGAGAGAGGCAGAATGACTGCTGAAGAGCTCTTTTTGACAATACAGATGTTCTATGTATTACACTGATAGCTGGTTTTGCATTCAATGCACCTTGAGGTTTTTCTATTGTACTTTGAACATTCATTGTTAGAGAACTTCTCTCTCTCTCTCTCTCTCTCTCTCTCTCTCTCTCTCTCTCTCTCTCTCTCTCTCTCTCCCCTGAGGGATGGTCTGATGTTCTATTTGCTAATGAAGACTCAACAAGTGTTGGAAGTAATCGATTGACTTGAATAACTTTTCAATCAATCCTTATGTTATATTTGGGGCATAGTTATCCCTTTATATGTATCTTTATGTTTATGCACAATATTTTATTTATACTTACCCAGTTAACTTAATTTAATACCTTTACACAAAGAGGGACCCAGTATGTTTTAAATTTTTTCCTGCTTTTCTCAGAGAGCTTGTATATTACCTATATAATCGTATAGGGCAAAGTGAAAAAAATGTTAGCTAATCAAAGGCTACTAATGACCTTTGAAAATATATTTGCCTACCTTCCAGGAGAGGCTTTTGAAAAATTTCCAAAAATGTTAGTATGCCAGGAGCAGGATTTGTAATGCTCCCTTAATTACTATATCGGTTCCTTTTCATTGTGATATGTTTTTCTAAATCAAATGTAGTCTGTCAAACTGACTAGGCACTTTAATAAAATCTGCCTTACAGCACACTTAGCTATACAAAAGACTCCACTCATACGGCTCCACAGTTCTAGTATAGGGCTTCTCAGACTAGAGGCAAAAATCGGGAAGTGGTATAACATTTACTGAATGTGCATACACATATACCACTTTTCTGTCCCCATCTCTCACCACATAGACACACACACACATGCGGTCTGCTAAGACAATGATACTGAATTAACTCCAACTCACTATTAGTGACCTAGGAATATTTCTCATGGCCACATATGATGGTCGGTAGGTTTCTGGTATAAGCTGGTAGAAATGTGTCTGTCATGTAATTTGTCCTCACCCACAACTATTTCCAATTAGGAGACAATTTAGATCTTCAAGTCAATGACACAATTATGGGCACCTGCATGACTCCACAATATGCTAGCATCTTTATGGCCAGGGCTCGACAAATCATGTAATCTACTCTCCCGTGGCGAGTAGATTACAAGCCGGCACAGCTGCTGCCGCGCGATCTGCGCATGCGCAGCACGATCTGTGCATGAGCAGCTCGCAGAACCACGCGGCTGGCAAGCAGGGCTCGCCGCCGCTTGGTGAGCCATTTATGGCTAACCTCGAACATTTCCTTAGCTCTCGCCCCCTAGCACCTTCACTCTACTTATGCTACATTGATGACATTTTCATCATGTGGACCCACAGGAAAGAAACCCTTGAAGAATTCCAAAAGTATTTCAACAACTGCCATCCCACCATCAACCTCATCCTGGTTCAGTCCACATAAGAGAGCCACTTCCTTAATACTACACTACAGTTACATGATGGACACATATCCACCACCTTACACCAGAAACCTACCGACTGTTACATTTGCCTAAATGCATCAAGCTTCTATCCAAGACATATTTCCCAATCAATTGTTTATACCCAGGCCCTAACATTACAACTGAATTTACTCCAATTCCAGAGACAGAGACAAACACCTACAGGAACTATATAAAGCATTCTTAAAACTAAAATACACACCCAGAGAAGTGACAAAACCGACTGACAGAGCCAGATGAGTACCCAGATATCAACTTTTTCAAGATAGGCCCAACAAAGAAAACAGGACATCACTTGTCATCACCTACAGCCCTCAACTTAAACCCATCCAATGCATTATCAACAATCTACAACCTATCCTGGAAAATGACCCCTTACTCTCACAAGCCTTGGGGGACAGGCTAGTCCTCACCTATAAAAAACCCTCTAACCTCAAACACAGCACACATCTATCATATTCACCCAGGAACCCACCCTGCAATCAGCTCTGGTGCCAACTCTGTCTACACATCTGTACAAGTGACATTATCACAGGACCTAACCACATTAACCATCACATCAGAGGCTCATTTAACTGCACATTCACCAATGTGATCTATGCCATCAAGTGCCAGCAATGCCCCACTGCCATGTATATTGGCCAAACTAGACAGTCTCTATGAGGAAGGATTAATGGAAACAAATCAGATATTTGAAAAGGTAACAGAGGTACCTGTTGGGGAACATTTTAATTTGCCTGGACACTCATTAATGGATCTCAAAGTTACAGTATTATTGCAAGCCAATTTCAAAAACCAGCTTGAAAGGGAGGCTGCAGAACTTAATTTCATTTACTAGTTTGATACCTGCAACAGGGGTCTGAACAAAAATGGATGGCCCGCTACATTCCACATCCTAATGATATTTAAAAAAAAAAAAAAACCAAGCACAAGGTACTTAAAAGCACTTAGTACCCACTCTATCAGTTTCATTTAGCACGGACACTAATTGACAATTTTTTTCACGTTTTTTTCTTTCTCTTCCCCCCTTCCTCCCCATCCTCTCTCTTTCTCTGCTATTTATTTGGAAACTGGACCCCTTAACTCCATTCATCTGAAGAAGTGGGCTGTGCCCACGAAAGCTCATGATACCATTTACATTTTTTGTTAGTCTCTAAGGTGCTGCAAGACTATTTGTTGTTTTTTAAGTTTTTTCAGTTATAGACTAACATGGCTACCCCTCTGTGTCACGGCTCACAGGTCGTACCCACACTTGGCCCCTCAGCTCCTGGGTGGAACCCCCCTCTCCAGTGCAGCAGCCCCTTCTCAGGGAACCCACACCTCTCCAGTGGCAGTGAGACAGCCCTTTCTTAGGGAATCCACTGCAGTGCGGCGACCCTCTCTTGGGGTGCCCACTCTCACCTGGGGGGTGTGCCCCACCGCCTCTGGGATAGTGCTTCTCAGGGCCTTCAGCATGCCTGCCTCCACCATGAGCCCCCTGGGGGGGTCCACTCCCTCTGGACCCCCAGGGCCTCCATTCCCAGAAAGAATAGTGCCACCCTATTCTCTAGACCAGAGCGACTATCAGCCAGCACAAAACAGAAGGGTTTATTGAGCTCTGAACACAGCAACGGATCTCTCAGGCCAGTAGGCCTGGGCCCTCAGTGCTCACGTCAGTCTCTCCTGCAGCCAGCTGAGCCTTGCCTGCTTTTTCCTCAGTTCCCCAAAAAACAGCCCCTCCCCAGTCCATTGTCTTCTCCCCAGCTAAGAGGGTCGCCTGGCCCCTCTCTTCTCCGCCTCCCTCCTCGTCCAATGTTCTCCCCTCACTGGGGTCAGCTGGGCTGGTTGCCGGGGTCCTCTCTGCAGCCCATTGTCTGTCATTTGGCCAGAACTGGCTGTGTCCTCTGAGCAGGGCCAGGGTCACCAGGGTCCCAGACACCGCGGCTCCAACTCTGGGCTGTTCTCTGAAACAACAAACTCCCCACCTTTGTCACATTAAACCAGTAACTTCCGGGCACTGAGTGTCCCCCTCTATGCAACACCCCCCTTTAAACCCCCAAAACTCCCCACTTCCTCACACTCTGAAACTTCAAGGATGAAGCTTATGCAAACAGCAGAAAGAACTTCCCCATCTTGTTTTTCCCCCCCCCAGAGAGCAAGAGAAAGGCAGTCAGCCTTTGATGCCCTGGGAATGCAGGTGTGCTGCTTGTCCCTGACTCTAATAAACAGAAACCAGACAGTAAATGGGCTAGCTGACAACCAGGGGACCTCCTGCTGCCCTGATGGCTAGCACCAGTAATTGACACACCTACACTGTCCCAGGAGAGGAATCTTCGCCCATCACATACTAGAGTGCCCATTGTCTGCAGTTTCCCAGGTGTGAATTATGCTTTGCACCCTTCCGTGGGAAACTTGGCATTCAAAGCCATTTTTCCTAATTGGCCACTTGAGACCAGGAAGAAGCCTACGTGACCCAAGGGGTATAAAGAGGGGTTTAGTAGCCCACCCCATTTGAGCTCCAATCTATACCTGCTGGCAGGTATATGTTGTCTCCCGAGGTCTGTGGGACGCCCAGCCTCGCCCTACTTCTTCCCGAGGGATTGAGAGAAAGACGCTGGCCACGCCAAGTCTGGAACGCAGGGGTGAGAATTATACCTGCAATGTGTTTCTTATGTGTACACTTTAATTTAGTTACTCTATTATAAGTTTCTCTAATCAACCTGTTTCACTTCTATTGTAAACAAGAAAATAAGATTGTGCCCTCATTCACTTTATAAGTTTAAATATATATATTGAACCAAGTTTTCTTTCTTCTTTCTTTTCTTTCTCCTACAAATAAGCAAGTGTGGTTTGAGTTTCTGACTTGAACCCGTGCTGCTGTACCCGAACCGAACACAAACAAAAGAACTCCAGCTGGTCATAAGGGACAGATATAGGGAGAGCTTGAGCGTTGGATCGTGTCGCTTCCAGGGGACAGATCCGTTGGGGCACCTCTCAGCCTCCCCAGGCTGCCCACTGCGACGGGACTTTGTGTCCTAGCAGTCAAAGTCTGAGGTGTAAAGTTCTCCCTGTTAAACTCTGGGGCGTCTGTCAGCCTGTTGGCTGCCCACTGCAAAGGATCCCGATCCTAGCAGTAAAGACACGGACGTTAAACTCTTTGGGGCACCCGTCAACCTCCTCCAGGTTGCCCACTGCTAAGGGACCCCACTCCTAGCAGTTAAAGTCTCGGGTGTATAGCTCACACACACCACTCACTGCCCTGACCACCGGCTGACACCAGGATGACACTGAGGAATTCCTCTTCCAGAAGAGGCAGGATATTCAGAGATTTCATTTCTTTCAGGGCGAAGCATAAGACTCAGTTCTTCTCCTTGGCTTTCTGATGCCTACCACAGAACAAAACAAACAAAAAAAACCTGAGATCTAGTGTTACAAAACCCTCACAGGATCTTCAAATGAAAGGGGGAGGGAATACCATCTAAGGAGGTAAACAAACTATAATTCTGTATCCCCTATTCTGGGTACAGCTTCAGGCATTTTGAATATTGAATTTCCCCAGAGATCTTCTCAAATGCCTTCTTAAAAAAAAAGTTAGTATTTTAAATTTTAAAAGCAGGAACAAAAAGTAGGGCTGGGTTAACTTCATTGAGCCCAGGGCTATTAGATTTTGTGGGGGCCCCATATACAAGTCTTTTTCCTAATTAAAATCAAATCAAATCATCCCTTGCAAGAGGGGGAGGGGCATATGCTCGGGGCTTCCCCTAGCTTTGGAGTGGGGCCAAAAATGGGGGGGAGGTTCACAGTGCAGGAGGGGCTTCAGGCTAGGGCAGAGGGTTAGGTGTTGGAGGGGCTCTGATTGTGTGTACAGGGTCTGGAGTAGGCCAGGGATGAGGGGTTTGGGTTCAAGGCGCTTACCCTAGGGCAAGAGGTTGGGTGATGATGTGCGGCCTGGGCAGGAGATACAGTATGGGAGGGGGCTCAAGGCTGGGGCTTAGGGTGCAGGGTGCTTACCTGAGGCAGCTCTCATTTGGTGGTGCAGTGGGCTGAGTCAGGCTCTAGACCGCTCCTAGAAACTGCTGGCATATCCCTGACTGCGGCCCCTGAGTGGGGGCAGCCTCTGGATTAATTTGGCCCTGTCTGACAGAGGAGGGAAGGAGGTTGTTTCACAAGATGCCATTCCTCTCCTCCAGCTTGTGGAAATCAGGGAGGAAGATCTGTCCATGCACTGCCCTCACCTTAGGCTACACTCTCACAGCTCTCATTGGCTGGGATTCCAAGCTAATGGGATCTGCAGTGGTGATACCTGAAGGCAAGGGCAGTGCATGGACAAATCTTCTTCCCTGATCTCCACAAGCTGGAGGGGAGGAATGGCAGATTGTGAAACAACCTTCTTCCCTCCTCTGCCAGAAAGGGCCAAATTAATCCAGGGGCTTTAGTGGCTGCACCTCAGATCCCTGGGCTAAGCAGGACACAACAAAAAGATCTGGACTTTTGGCAGCCTGGAGTTCTTGTAGCGGGGCCCTGTGCTGCAGTCTCTAAAGCTGTTGCATTAATCCAACCCTGACAATAGTAATAATAATAATAAATAATTAGTGTGTGGGACGAGGGATGAAAGTCAACTTTGACTCATTCTTCACTAATTAGAAACAAATAGTGAAGTGTATCAAAGTTTTGGGTTTTGCTTTGTGGTTTACATTTCATATCAGTTTTCAATAACCCATTCGTATAAATATCCTGATGTCTTTATCAATGCAAAATATCAGGGGTTTGTGAAAAGCAGTTATTTTTTCATAACAAGTAAAGATGCTACAGAATCTTTAGGCACAGCCCTGGGATTAGCTGTTAGAGGCACAATTTACACCGGTCTCCCCATTGCTCCATAGGGTAATAATTTGGTGCTGGCATATGGGTAGCAGGTTTGCAGAAATTTTGATGGGGCCCAGAACAACCAGAGCCCACACCTGCCTACCTAGGGCTGTTTGTGTGCGTGTGTGTGTGTTGGGAGGGGAGGGGGCAGGCATGTCATGCTCTTGGTCTACGTCTAGATTGCAAGCTTCTTTTGGAAGAAGCTTTTCCGGAAGATCTCTTCCGGAAAAGCTTATTTTGAAAGAGAATGTCCACACAGCAAAAGCACAACGAAAAAGCAATGTGCTTTTTTGAAAGATAGTGTCCTAATTGACCGGACACTGTCTCGCATTTAAGTTGTGATTAGTCTGGACCGAGTGGCCACCGGAGCACTTTTGTTATTTCCTGGAGGCCTCTTCTTTTGAAAGAACTCCCTCTTCCGTGTCCACACGCCTTTTTCTGAAACACTTTTTTTGGAAAAAGGCTTCTTTCTCATAGAATGAGGTTTACTGCTGTCAGAAAAAACTCTCCATTCTTTCAACTTTCTGTCAAAAGAACTCAAGGGCAGTGTGTATTTTTTTTTCTGGAAAAAGTATTGTTTTTCTGGAAAAAAGGCCATTTTTCCAGAAAAACGCTGCAGTGTACACGCATCCTGGGAGAGAGTTTAGGTGCAGGAGAGGGGTGGGAGTGCAAGATGGGGAAGATGTTGTCTCTCTAGTATGTAATTAGGGTAGATTCAATAAGATTAGTTAATTGAATAACAGTTTTTATTGAGTAACAGTTTTGTAAGTCTACTTTAGAAAGCTAAACTCAATCTCTTTCTCTTATATAGCAATTCATCCTCAGTAATGTTGCCAGTAATCAACATATCTACTTTATTCTTAATTTTTTTTCATGTGCTTGTTAGAGATTCTGAATCAAACAAATAGTTGCCAAATAAGTATATATCTGAAGATCAAGTAAATTACCTTACATTCATGCTGACTCATGAAATTCATTCACAAGATTTCCCTGGTATAAATTTGGAAAGGAAAGGAAAAAAGAAAAAACCCTCAATTTCCCCATAGTTTTGTACAATTGTCTCAAATGATACAGTTGCGTTTCGGTTTGTACATGGTCAAACATATGCTGGGAACCTCGCATGAATGCTAGGTCTGTCAGGGTGTGTCTAGACTACAGGGTTTTCTCAAAAAAAGTGGCCTTTTTTCAAAAAAACATCCCCTGTGTCTAGACTGTTGCTGTGTTCTTTCGAAAGTAAATCGAAAGAACGTGGCAGGTTTTTTGACCATGGAAAACCTTGTTTTACGAGGAATAACACCTGTTTTCAAAAGTGCTCTTTCTATGTAAAAGGTGCAGCTTGCTTTTTCGAAAGTACTGGTTGTAGTCTAGATGCTCTTTTTCAAAAGAGGCTTTTTCAAAAGTATCTTTCAAAAAAGCCTCTTTCAAAAGAGGCTTGCAGTCTAGATATAGCCTCAGTGAATCAGCATTGAAACCCATTTTACCAGTTAACTAGGCACTGTGATAAATTAGTTAGTCTGTGACTTAAAAAAAGAAAAAAAAATAGCGAGTAGACCTACAGATGTTACAGGACCACTCTTTTTTCATCTTTGTTTTGTTTCCTATATTTTCTTAGCCTGCAGATTCTGTTTTTCTTACTAAAACCAAAACATATGTACAGTCAGGTCTGTATGATAGCTAAGTAACGAAGATAAAGAGAACTATGACAAACGTGATAAGGGGTAAATGATTAATTTTAAATATTTTAATCCACATGCCTTTATCATTTTGTTTTCACAATCTGTTGCTACACTGATACTCTCCTGTCCACTACATAAGTGTTTTAGGCTTATGGGCCCAGATTCTCAAAAGTACTTAGGCATTCAATTCCCACTGAAAATTAGAGGCCCCTTTTGAAAATTTGGTCTTAAAAGACTAACTAAGGGTCATGAAGCTGGTAAACAGCAAAGCTAGATCCTGAACTCCTCATGCCCAACCCTCATGGCTTAAGCATTAGAAAATGTTCTCTCCACTATGGGAATTCATTATGATAGACATGATGAGTCATGGTTACAACTGTATTACTCCAGAAAGACAGTGACAGTTACAGAGCTGCTCAACCTCCTGAATAGCAAGGTTTCAAAGGGCTTTCATACTTGACAAAATACTATATGAAATATTACGTAGTCTAAAACCTGGTATCTTTCTTAAGAATTCTTTATTATTATCCTTCACTTCTTAGTTCACACTGAAACTTTGTCATGAGTGGGGCTTGGGTACTTTGACTTCGTCATCAGAGCAGGAGTCAGGTCGGGTCAAATACCACGAGGTCAGAGTCCAAGGCAAGTGAAAGGACAAATCCAAGAGTCAGGGTCAGGTTATCAGGAGATCAGCAGCAAATAGCACAGTGGTCTCCAACCTTTTTTAAAATACAAGATCACTTTTTGAATTTAAGTGCAATCTAAGATCTACCTTGAACCCAAATACCCTTGCCCTTCTTCATTTGTGCCCCTTTTACAAGGCCCTGCTCCTGCTCACTCCATCATCCCTCCCTCCCTCCCTCCCCCAACCTCACTCAGTTTCACCAGGCTGAGGCAGAGGATTGGAATGCAGGCTCTGGTCTTGGATTAAGGGATTTGCAGTGAGAGAGGGGTTCTGAGATGAGATTGGGAAAGGCAGCTGGGGTGCAGGAGGGGTTCTAGGTGCAGGCTCTGGGAGGGTATTTGGATGCAGGGGTGCTTGGGGCGAGGGCAGAGGATTTGGGTGCAGGAGGTGGTTTATGACTGGGGTAAGAGCTTGGGATGTGGGCTCCAGCAGGGAACTGTTTACCTCAGGTGGCTCCTGGTTGGTGGTTCAATGGGGCTAAGGTAGGCTCACCCCTGCCCTGGCCATGCACCACTCCCAAAAGCAGCCAGCAAACTCCATGCCAAGTCCTATTGTGTCCTCTCTCTGTTCTGTGGAGATAGGATGCACCTTGGCATCAGCACCCCTCTTCTCCATACCCTGCTCTGCACAGCAAGCAGGACACTCCCCGGGTATGTGGAGGGACAGCTCCAAGGCAAAGGGCAGGAGATGCTCAGCAGTGCAAGGAGCAGCAGCAGAAGTACTGGCACTTGATAGCCTCTTGGCCAAACCAGTTAGGAACACCTGTCAGAGGCTCCAGGATCTAGCAGTAGATCCCAGTCTACTGGTTGGTGACCACTGAATAGCCAGAGCAGTCTAAGCAGAAAGGCCCCAGTTCTGTGGACAACAACTTCCTGTTCCAGTTTTATATAGATGCTGTGAGCCAACCATGACCCCCCAGCATTATGCCAATCAGATTCCAGGACTGGCATCTTCTGTTGGCATTCAGCTTCTACTATAGTAACTGTTTAGTGGGTGACAGGTTAGAACTTACTAGCTCCTAAGAGCCACATGGACCATGATTCAAGAGTTCCATTATGATTAAAAATAAGGTTCTCTATCTTTTTAAACCTTTCATAGAAATCCAAAATGATGTGTTTGTAGCACATTATTACCATGTCAACATATTACAACGTGAGGAATACCTGATGATGACTTCAGTACAAGATAAAGTAGAAGAACAAAAATCCTTGTGATCAGGGGCGACCCGTGACTATAGGCGGACTCGGCTGCCGCCTAGGGCACCGCCTTCAATGGGGCGCCCGGGGCGCCCGATGATGACGTCAGTCCATTGACGGCTCTGCAGGCGGGGGCACTGATCGCACGTTCTACTTGGGGCACCAGCTGCCACAGCCCGCCTCGGGCCGCTTCTGCTTGTGATGGAGAAAGCTTTTATTCAAATCCAAAGATTTTCAATTAGGTATAACAGCAAAAGAAACTCAAAAATTACCAACCAATTAATGAAAATCACTTTTTCTATAGATCTTCTCGTTTTTTCTATCACTGTCCCTGTGTACCAGGCCCCTTTTAAAAACATGAGTCACTAATGGGACTAGTTAAAATACAATGGGCTATTGTGAACTAGTCAATACAATGAAACTAAATTATAAATTGCTGGGCTGCTGCATGCAGTTTGCAAGTCCTAGAACATTCCTCCTTGCTATACGTGTCTCAGAGTAGAATGGAACATAAAAGACTGTACTATAAACAAAAATTTTACTCTGAATTAAGTCAGTTATTTTTAAACACTATGGGGAAAATCATACCCTTAGTTGCCTATGATGTTTAAATGACTTAGAGGAGCATAGGGTGACAGTCTTACAGAGTTGTAGAGGAGGTATAGGACAGCCTAGCTGATCTGAGATGAGTGATAGGAAAAGAATCAAGAGGGATATTTTGCTACTGACTGAAAAAAAGATCAGGGAATACTCCTCCTCAACAACATTAAAATCATTTGCAAATTCTTCGGATGTCTTCAACCCTATTTTCTATTCTGAAAAATTAATCTAATAACTGGGGAAAAAATTCATCTTAAGGATTGGGGGGTTCTTGAACTGAATGTTTCAACAATTTGCTGTTTGGTGTTTGTTTTTAGGGCATGATTAGCTACATCAATCACTTAGAGTATGTCTACACTACAGCACTAATTCGAACTAACTTAGTTCAAATTAGTTAATTTGAACTAAGCTAATTCGAATTAGTGCATCTAGACCTAAAAACTAATTTGAATTAGCGTTTTGCTAATTCGAACTAGCATGTCCACATTGAGTGGACCCTGAACCGAAGTTAAGGCTGGTCGGAACCAGTGCCGGCAGGGCATCAGGTTAGGACTTAGAGCGTGGAGCTGCTGCCTCAGGCTAGCCGAGGGCTGTGCTTAAAGGGACCTGACCCCCACCCCGGACAGACAGTTCTCAGGGTTCCCCGCTTGCTTGTCTACCTCGATGAGGGACAGCAAAGCAGTCCTGTCTTGGAGTGCCCTGAGTGCCCACACTTGGCACATCACAGCACTCGGCCATCAGCCCGGCTGCACTTGCCACAGGCTGACATCTGGGGGGGGTAAGTCAGGGGGCTGTCAGGATCCAGGAGGCCCTGCAGGAGAGCTTCCACCCTGAGGAGCCCGCAGAGCCACCCCAGTCCTCCCCATCGGGGGCTCGTGCCCCATTCCTCCCTCACCTCCTTCCACGTACCCTTCCCTAGCCCCCCTTCCTGATGTAAAAAATAAAGGACATGTGTTCAAAAATAGAAACTCTCTTTATTTAACAAAACTGGGGGGGGGGATTAACCTCGGGGAGACTGGGAAAAGGAGGTGGGAGAGGGGAGAGGGAAACCTGGGAGGAGGGAGCTGGAAGGGGGAAGCCAGGGGAAGAAGGAGGAGGGGAAGTATAAAACTATGGTACGCCATATCTTCAGTATTGTGTAGAGATGTGGTCTCCTCACCTCAAAAAAGATATTTTGGCCTTGGAAAGGGTTCAGAAAAGGGCAACTACAATGCTTAGGGGTTTGGAACAGGTCCCATATGAAGAGAGGCTAAAGAGACTGGGACTTTTCAGCTTAGAAAAGAGGAGACTGAGGGGGGATATGATAGAAGTCTATAAAAGCATGAGTGGTGTGGAGAGGGTGCATAAAGAAAAGTTCTTCATTAGTTCTCATAATAGAAGGACTAGAGGACACCAAATGAAATGAATGGACAGCAGGTTTAAAACTAATAAGCGAAAGTTCTTCTTCACACAGCACATAGTCAGCTTGTGGAACTCCTTGCCACAGGAGGCTGTGAAGGCTAGAACTATAACAGAGTTTAAACAGAAGTTAGATAAATTCATGGAGGTTGGGTCCATAGAGTGCTATTAGCCAGGGGGTAGGAATGGTGTCCCTGGCCTCTGTTTGTGGAAGGCTGGAGATGGATGGCACAAGACAAATTGCTTGGTCATTGTCTTCGGTCCATCCCCTCTGGGGTACCTGGTGTTGGCCGCTGTCGGCAGACAGGCTACTGGGCTAGAAGGACCTTTGGTCTGACCCAGTATGGCCATTCTTATGTTTTTATGTTCTAAGCTCAGGGCTCAGGGTCAGGGGGTCTCACTGGACCAACTTGATTTTCATGCAAACCTGCTCCTGGGTTTGCATGTGGCCTTTGGTGGCCAGGCTGGCAGCTATCCTGCCCTAGACAGCTGCATTCCTGTGCCTAGTGCGGAGGTCGTGGACGTTGGAGGCCTCCCCCCAAACCTCGATGAGGTCCATGATCTCCACACTAGACCAGGCGGGTGCCCGCCTCTTGTGACCCCAGGCAGGTTCCTGGGAGCCGCCAGCCTGGTCCTAGGAAGAGGCGGAGGGCTGGGTGGCAGCGGGTGGCTGGCTCATGCCGTGCCAGGTGCAGGGTCTGCTGGCTGGGTGCTGGCAGGCTTGCAACTGGCACGAGCAGTGTAGCCAGGCCGTGCCCCTTTAAGGGCTCCAGGGCCAGGAGGGGGGCAGAAAAGTTTCCCTGGTTTGGCCCAGAGTGGCCACCAGGGCAATCCGGGAAGGGCTAGCTTCCAGCTAGTTCGAATTAAGTGGCTACACAGCCCTTAATTCGAACTACTTAATTCGAACGAGGCGTTAGTCCTCGTAGAATTAAGTTCGAACTAGCGGTTTGTATGTATAGACGCTATGAAAATTAATTCGAACTAACAGCTGTTAGTTCGAATTAACTTTGTAGTGTAGACATACCTTTATTGTTTCAGTTCGAGGAGCAGATGACTGAAATGTTAAACTGAAGATCAAATTGGTAAATAATAAATATTTTATTTTTATCATACATTTTTGGACAAGTAGTTTGTTATCATTCATAAAGCTTGCAGGATTTGTAACCATGTTCATGAATACCCTGTACAGTTTGAATATTTGTAAATAAATAATTTGACAATAAAGTGAATCAAATCAGGCACAATTCATTCACAAAAAAATTAATGCAAGATTTTTTGAAGTTATTCATCCATCTTTGTCAAGTTCATTGGTGTGTGACCTGGGGTAGCCCTCACGGAAAGTGTGAAAGCAGCTACTCCCAAAATGGTGGTTAGCACAGAAGTTAAGCTCACCCTCCAGTCACACAGGCTATGTCTACACTATAGCCTCCGGTATCCCCAAATACCAATTCCGCATCTTTTGAGCGTGCCTGTTATTTCAAAATATAACAGACTCGCTATTCCGACATCCCTGTAAACCTCATTCCATGAGGAGTAAGAGATTTTTCAGAACAGCGATTTATTTCAAAATAAGTGTTGTGCTGACAGCGCCAAATTTTGAAATAAGCTATGCACTTCGCGTAGCTTATTTCGAGCTATGAGTGCAGTGTACATGCACCCACACCGTGCTTCTGATCTCCCACACTGGTTATTGAGAAAATGAAAAAAGGAAATCACATAGTCCCCTTTACTGCATTCTCAAACAACATATAGTTTCAGTACAGTGAGAACTTATTTTAAAATTCTGCTCACTATACAAACTGTTATTATGACCCCAAAGGGCCAGTCACATTACTAAATCAACAACAGTTAGGATCTTATGCAAAGTACAATGCTGACAGCCAATCTCTTAGGCTACGTCTATACTGCAGGCTTCATGTGCAAGAACTGTTTTGCGCAAGAGTTTTTGCGCAGAAGTTCTTGCTCAAAAACGCGTCCACACTGCTCAAAACGCATTGCAAAAGCGAAGTGCTTTAGCGCAAGAGGAGCATCCACACTGGTGGGATGTTCGGACAGGGCAAAAGGGCACCAGTACCTTCCAGGGGCGGGGGCTGGAGCCCCTTTGAGACGTGTGCTTAAAGGAATCTCCTTGGACAGCTGTTTCTCTGCTGCTGCGTACTTTGGGACCTCTGGTAGGGACTGAAAGCTGTAGCAGTGCCTGTTGTGGTTGCCTTCAGCCTCTTTGGACACCACAGCTTTTGCCGTAGTGCCTTTGGGGACTTGTCACTTCTCCTTGCTGTGCCATGGAGCCAGGGATGGCCCTGTGCCTGCTCTGGCCCCACATGACCATTCTGGAGTGTGTGCAGCTGCTGCTCTACACTGCCTTGCTACTCCTGCACGGGCTCGACGCCGAGCTCAATCTGGACTCCCTCTCCCTGGAAATGGCGGCTTCGCTGTGGCATCTGTACCCCACCATGGAGAGGCGATACTGGAGACTCGACACGAGTTCCAACTGGTGCGACCGGCTGGTCCCGGAGCAAGGGCATGACAAGCAGTGGCTCCAGAACTTTTGGATGAGGAAGCAGACGTTCCTGGAGCTGGGTGGCTGGCTCGCCCCTGCGCTCCTCAGACACGACACCCAGCTGTGGCCCGCCATCCCCGTCAACAAGAGGGTAACCATCACCCTGTGAAGCTGGCCACCCCGGACAGCTATCACGCAGTGGCACACCGGTTCGGGGTGGGCAGGTCCAAAGTGGGTGCCGTCTTGATGCAAGTAAGACCCTTGGAAGGGGGCTGCAGTCCCTGCCCAGGGTAAGGGAAGACTCCAGGCTGTGTGGGGAAACCCCGTCACCCAGAGGCTGGTGCCATCCCTCCCTCACATGGCCCTGCTGGTGGGGGTGGGGTCTGGGGAGAGGGGGCCCTGGCATGTTTGGGGGGAGAGGGCATCACAGGGGGCAGGCACCACCAACGGCTCATGCACCCGCCCAGTCTCATGCTGTGTGTTCCACTGTGTTTCTGTGTGCCCTTCTACAGGTTTTCAGAGCCATCAACAACATCCTGCTCAAAAGGGTCATCTGCCTGTGGGACCTGGACACAGCTGTGGCTGGCTTTGCTGCCCTGGGGTTCCCCAACTGCGGGGGAGCCATGGAAGGGACCCACACCCCTATCTGGGCACCGAGTGGCCCACTTCATAAATCAGAAGAGGTACTTCTTAATGGTGCTTTAGGACCTTGTGGACCACCAAGGCTGCTTCACGGACATATACATGGGGTGGTCGGGAAGGGCACATGATGCCCGCATCCTCTGAAACTCCAGCCTGTTTTGCAGGTGGGCACTTTCTTCCCCCAACGGGAATTGACAGTTGGGGACATCCTCATGCCACTGTGCATAGTGGGGGACGTGACCTACCCCCTCATGCCCTGGCAGATGCAGCCATACACCGGATGCATGGACCTCAGGCAGGAAGCATTCAATCAGCACCTGAACTGGGCCTGCAACCAGGTGGAGTGCACCTTTCGGATGGCTGAAGGCGAGATTCCGTTGTCTGCTCACCTGTCTCGAAATCGGTGAGCAGAACATCGCGGAGGTTGTGGCAGCATGTTGCACAACATAGTGGAGCAGAAGGGGGAAGCCTTCCTCCCGGGGTGGATGGCAGGTGAGGGCCAGGAGTTCGAGCAGCCCCGCACAGCCACCATCCAGCAGGTGCACCAGATGGGTGCGCATCCAAGAGGCCCTCAGGGAGATGTTCTCCCAGGCCCCACATAGGGTTCTTCTGTCTGGCTCCACATCTCCCTCCCATCCCCAACCTTCCCTCTCCCCCTTCCCTCTCCTACACATGTTTTTGAGCATGACTCTTTGATTACATGGGACAAAGGGGTGAGTGAGAAAGGAGCTCTGAACTGGGAGGGGAGGAGGAAGGGACTCTTAACTGGGAGGGGATCCTCACTGGAGGTGATCCGTGGGTGCAGAGGCCTCGGCGCCCTTCAGCCCGGGGTGGGGCAGGCAGCAGGGAGGTGGGCAGGATGGGGTACGAGGCTGGGCGGAGGAGCAGCGGAGGCACCATGGCACGGCAGGGAGGGCAGCAGGGTGGGGAAAGGCATGTCATAGTGCACAGCATGGCAATGTGCGAGGTAGCACAGCGAGCTGTTGCACATCGTCGCAGGGTTGCAGGAACTGGCCCCACGCCTGCTGCTGCCACTCCTGGTCGCCCACAGCTTGTGCTGACCGCTTCCTCCATCCTCTCCAGGCCTGCAGTGACCCGGAGGAGCTGGTCCGCTGCCTGGCCCGCGGATGGTGCCTGGGGGTTGGTGCAGTTGCTCAGGGCTGGAGGGTCCCTCGCTCCCGGGTGGTCCTGCTGCAGAGAACACAGAAAACGGCAAGGTGTCAGTCAGCCCTGCCCACAGTTCCCTGAGCCCCGTGCCCTCCTCCCTGAGCCTCACGTGAACCACACACTCTGGCTTGGGCCCAATCGGTCCCCTGTGTGTGTGTTCACTAAAGAACTAGCTCAAAATCCTGGGACGAAGTGATCCTCCAGGATTGTAACCCTTGGGAGACATCATGTGAATGAAGACCCTTGTCTGTGTCTAGCCACTTGCATTGCGCCACCTAGCACTGTGTACCTCCCTCCCCAGGTAGAGCACATGGCTCACTCTTGTCCTGTCTGTGAGCATACACCTTGATGCTGTAGTCAGTTTTGAGTAAACATCCACATTGCATGGGAGCAAGTGTGGCAGAGGAGGTCTTGGGTTACTCGGACTTAATGTCATTGATTTCCCTGGGAGACGCAGCCAGGGCTACTTGGGAGTATACCATCCCTGCAGCAAGACTCAGTGGGCCACAGGCCCAGGCTGCCCGCTTTCCCCCTCCCTCAGCCCTCGAACAAGTAGCCCAGGGAAGTGTGTGGCCATAGTGGGGGGATTCCTGCGGGGGCAGCAGAGGGGTTGGGAGCAGCCTAGGGTCTCTACGGGGGCCGTGCTCACAGGGGTGGCTCACTGCACTTTTCCCAGGAGCAGCTGCTGTGTCACACAGGCAGGCATGGCTGCATGCTATCTGTGTGCGGCACCCTTCAGGATGTGTGGTGTGTGGCCTCCCTCCCCTGGGCAAGACGTGTGTGAGCAGCAGGGTCCCAGGCATTTCCTGGAACTGCCTGCTGCATCCAAGTGCCACACAGTCAGGCTACATGAGGTTGCACATGTTGCGTAGTGCTGCACAGCATGCAGCTCGAACTGCCTGAGTCATGCTTCCCGCCCCGGGCACCCGGCTCCCCCATTCTTGTGAGTGAGAACCGCAACAGTCACCAAAGGATCCGTTGTCGGCCTCGGACGAGGTCTGGGAAATGTCCCAGCTGCTGGGCACCGGCTCTAGGTGGAGGGTGCTGGTGCGGTCCTCTCCCTTGTCCTCCGATGCGGTGGTCACGTCACCCTCCTCCTCCAGGTCAGGCAGCCTGGCCACCAGTGTGCGCAGTCCGGTGTCGACTACTGGCAAGGGCCCTTGGACTGTGGTCTCCCCGAGGATGGCATGCAACTGCTCACAGTGGGGTCAGGTGTCAGCTCCTGCCCCCCAGACCTCAGTGGCCCTGACGTAGCCCAGGCGCTACTCTGTGACCTTGGACCGGACCTGTTCAAGAGTCTGGGCTGGGATGTCCTTGTTCAGAGAGCTCTTGGGCCATGTGGGCAAAGATGTCAGCATTTTGGTGCCTTGCACGGGGGTTGTGGAGGGCTTCCTCCTGCACCCAAAGGTCTAGGAGGGCCTCCACCTCAGCCCCAAACCAGAATGGGGATTGCCACTTGCTGCTCCTCCAGGCATGCTGGGAGCCCTGGGGTGGATGCTAGGCTGAGGGTGCAGGCTCACGGGGTGGCTCTGGAGCAGACATCTGGGGCTCCCGGGTGCAGCAGGCAGAGCCGTGTGATGGAGCTGCCAGCTATGCTGCTGTTGCCATGTGGCATCTGCAGGGTACTTGGGCCTTTAAAGGGGGGGTCCAGCAAGCAGGAAGTAGCGAGCTGTGAGTGCGGGTACGGAGCGTCCAAGCAGCCATCTGCGTTTTTTCCTGGGAGGCCAGTTCTTGCGCAAAAACTCCCTGCTGCCTGTCCACAGTGCCCTCTTGCACAAGAACGCTTACACAAGAAGCCCTATATTCTGATGCTGTACTGTAAATTTACTTGGGCAAGAATGCGCATGCAGTGTAGACGCTCTGCAAATTTTTGCGCAAGAACAGCCATTCTTGTGCAAGAAGTCTGCAGTGTAGACATAGCCTTTGTGTCTAAAACTAAAGGATTATAAAGAAAAAAGGAAAGAACAGGAAGTGAGTTGGTAAACGGTAAAGCAATCAGATACAGAGACTTCAAAGTTCATATATGAGGTTCACTGCTGTATTAGTATTTGGTGGCTTGAAAGTCCCTCTGGAACACATGGAAAATTTGGATGGGTCATTCAATGCTTTGCTGAGAGCTTGATTTCTAGAAAAAATACTCCAGAGGTAGGAAGCAGGAATGAAGACCAAAATAGAGATGTGATTGCTCTTGATATTTCTTTTGCCATGTGGCTTATACTTCCAGTTTCCCAAACACAATCTTCACAGTACATAGTCTGGAAAAGACATTGGAGTGCTCTATACATAGGCATGCCCCTACAAGTCCTGCTGATTCATACAGTGAACATAAGAACACAAGAATGGCTGTACTGGGTCAGACCAAAGGTCCATCTAGCCCAGTAGCCTGTCTGCCGACAGTGGCCAGCACCAGGTGCCCCAGAGAGGGTGGACCGAAGACAATGATGAAGCGATTTGTCTCCTGCCATCCTTCTCCAGCCTCTGACAAACAGAGGCCAGGGACACCATTTCTATCCCCTGGCTAATAGCCTTTTATGGACCTAACCTCCCTGAAATTATCTAGCTTCTCTTTAAACTCTGTTATAGTCCTAGCCTTCACAGCCTCCTCTGGCAAGGAGTTCCACAGGTTGACTACACGCTGTGTGAAGAAGAACTTTGTTTTATTAGTTTTAAACCTGCTACCCATTAATTTAATTTGGTGTCCTCTAGTTCTTCTATTATGGGAACTAATAAATAACTTTTCTTTCTTCACCCTCTCCACACCACTCATGATTTTATATACCTTATCATATCCCCCCTCAGTCTCCTCTTTTCTAAACTGAAAAGTCCCAGTCGCTTTAACCTCTCTTCATATGGGACCCGTTCCAAACCCCTAATCATTTTAGTTGCCCTTTTCTGAACCCTTTCTAAGGCCAAAATATCTTTGAGGTGAGGAGACCACATGGCTGTGTCTACACTGGCATGATCTCGCGCAAAAGCGGCCACTCTTGTGCAAAACTTGCTGCCTGTCTACACTGGCTGCGTGTTCTTGCGCAAGTAAACTGACGTTCTAATGTATGAAATCAGGGCTTCTTGAGCAAGAACTCTGACACTCCCGCTCAGGAATAAGCCCTTTTGCGCAACTCTTCTTGAGCAAGAGGCCAGTGTAGACAGGCAACATGAATTTCTTGTGCAAGAAAGCCCTATGGTTAAAATGGCCATCAGAGCTTTCTTGTGCAAGAGAGCATCTACACTGGCATGGATGCTCTTGCACAAAAGCACATGCCACTGTAGATGCTTTCTGGAAAAGTTTTTGCAGAACTCTTCTGGAAAAGAGTTTTTGCGTGAGAATGCACCAGTATAGACGTAGCCCATCTGTACACAGTATTCAAGATGTGGGTGTACCATAGTTTTATACAGGGGCAGTAAGATATTCTGTGTCTTATTTTCTATCCCTTTCTTAATAATTCCTAACATTCTATTTGCCTTTTTGACCGCCGCTGCACACTGTGTGGAAGTTTTCAGAGAACTATCCATGATAACTCCAAGATCTCTTTCCTGATCTGTCGTAGCCAAATTAGCCCCCATCATACTGTACATATAGTTGGGGTTATTTTTTCCAACGTGCATTTCATTTGCCATTTTGTTGCCCAATCACTCAGTTTGGTGAGATTTTTTGAAGTTCTTCACAGTCTGCTTCTGTCTTGACTATCTTAAACAGTTTAGTATCATCCGCAAACTTTACCATTTCACTGCTTACCCCTTTCTCCAGATCACTTATGAATAAGTTGAACAGGATTGGTCCCAAGACTGACCCTTGGGGGACACCACTAGTTACCCCTCTCCATTCTAAAAATTTACCATTTATTCCTACCCTTTGTTTCCTGTCTTTTAACCAGTTCTCAATCCATGAAAAGACCTTCCCTCTTATCCCATGACAATGTAATTTACACAAGAGCCTTTGGTGAGGGACCTTGTCAAAGGCTTTCTGAAAATCTAAGTATTTTCTCCTGGCTCCGTTCAATGGGTTTATTGTGCAGCTGACAACTACAGATGGATGATCAAAAAGGCTCAAAGCCTGCCTATGGGTGCCACCTAGAAATGCAGCACAAGTTTGGAAACACAGATATACCATACAGATCTATATAGCTCACAATACAAAGGTGATACTGACATATATAAACAAGATCATAACTGGCAAATCTTACCATTGTCATAAATACTTTGCATGGCATATCTGATCAGATTCCTTACCTTTTATAATATGGATATCAACATCATCATAAATTGTCTCCCATATTCCATGCAGAATCACCCTGTGCATAGTGCTGCAGGAATAGATCTCCTGTTAATGTTGGAGCAGGACAGTTTGGCAAGCACACAAAGCACCAGTTAGGGATAGCTGCGTTGGGGGATCCTGTGATGGGGAGACTCCACATAAGAGTTCTGAGTGGGGGAAACTTTTAAGGTGGCAATACCTACTTCTGAAAGTGTCTGTCCAGCAATGAGAAGTGCCTAGGGCTCCATTATCTTCATGGGTCCACAGTGAGTGTGGATGAACGAGTCCAAATATGACTGACCTTCACTGTGAGTTAGCCCCACATGTTCTTTACCCCTTTGGGAATGATGTATCCCTTGATGGATTTGATTAGTAGGCGCTGGTTAAGCCCTTGATTTTTTCCAAGCATTTTCATAATGTGTGCAAGTAGGGTGTCCTTCCCATGTATCCAGAAGAACAGCATGAGACAATAGCCCAGAAGCTCTGAAAAGGTATTTAGGCACCTAAATCCCATTGATTTTAAGGGAGTTAGGTGCCCAATATCTTTGAGGAGCCAAGCCTAAACATCCCCTAATAGGGAATTTGCACATATGCAGACTGATAACTGATGTTGTAGTTCATGTTTCACTAATACAATTTTGCATCTTTTCCTATGTAGCACTGAAAGCAGAAACATTATTAAAAAAAAAAAAAAGACAGCCGCCCCCTCCCCGCCCCATCAGTGTTTTTCTACTGCACACACTCAGACATCCTAGCTGTTAGTTTGGAAACGCTAATATGATTTGAAGGTTACTAATAGAAAATGAAAATCAGAATATTTGTGACTGTACATAATGTTAGAATATTTCATTCTCACTATCACATAAAGGTTCATCTTATTAGCAACTCTCTAAAATATTGAGTTACTAGAAACGAAATTTGCTGATAAACCAGTGGGTGACACGAAATTTTAACATAATGAGAAAATTGTTAATATTATGCCATAGAAAGTCACTAATTGTATGTGACATGAAATTGCTACTTGCTGATAGTTACGAGGAAGATATTCATAAGCAGTAAATGTAATTTTTGTTAATGTGAGATGAAAATCACCATTAATATAATGGTAGTTAGTCACCACAAGAACTCGGTGGATAGTGTGCCATTCTAATGGGTGTTTGGGGCATATTTTGGATTTACGCATTTCTAGCTGACTCAGGGAGGGATAGCAACAGCACAAGTCATGAAAAAGATTTAGGATGTAAGAACTAGTAGACAATCCCCCTTTCCTTGGGTCACAGTCCTGACACTTACTGCAGAATAGAAGGTAATGTGTGAGCCATTATATCAGCTCTGTGTCAGAATGTCTCTTTATACTGAGGTAATTCTCCAGTAGCAGACTACTTTGGCTTTAGGGAGACTTTGGCCCAATATGGAGACAAATTAGCTGTATCACACTAAAGAGGGATAGATCTTCACTGGATTAATTAGAGCTACACCAGATGAAGATATGGTTTAATAAATCAGGGGCAAGATATTTCATCCTGAGGACAGTTACGAATTAATCTCTTCTTTCAACCAGTTTTATTGGTATCCACTTAGCATGGCATAATCCAGCTATTGTAATATCTGTAAAGGGTCAATCTTCTTTTCTTAAGGCTATACATGTAAGGTTAATTTTAAAAAGGCATCGTAGGTCAGATTTTCTAACCCTTTTATCATTTTCGTTGCTTTATTCTAGAGCCCCCTCTCCAATTTGTCTACATATTTCCTGAAGTATGGAGCCCAAAACTGGACAGTTTTCCAACTGAGGGCTCACAAGTGCCATATGAGGCATGACTATTATCTTCCATATGACATTCCTGTTAATAAATCCCAGAATATTCACTTTTTTTTTTTTTTTTTTTTTTTTGCAATGACACTACATTTTAGACCCATGTTCAATTTGTGATCCATTATAGCCCTCAGAATCTTTTCCACAGTACTGGAACCTAACCAGTTATTTCTCATTTTATAGTTGAACATTGGATTTTTTTTTTTTTTGGCCTTGCTAAGTGTCATACTTTGGCACTTGTCTTTCTTGAACTTCATCTTGTTGATGTCAGATCAAATTTCCAGTTGGGCAAGGGAATTTTGAATTTTTATCCTATTCTCTACAGTATTTGCAAATCTGCCCAGCTTGGTGTTATCTTCAAATTTTATAAACATATTCTCCACTCCATTACTGTTGCCGGCAAGAGTGAGTCTTGGGCCCAACACTGGGTTCTTAAAGTACAAAAAAGCTGCACAGGTATCTGTCAAACACAAGCAGTTTATTTCCTGACAGCTATCAGCTGTACCCCTTAACTAAAAGAAAAGGAGGATAGGAAAAGCAACATTTCTTACATCCCTTCTGCAAGCCGGGGAACCCATTTCGGCTGCGGATGAAGTGGGAGACTGTCTCAGCTTCCAAGGCGCTGGTACCCAAAGCCCATCGGTGAGGTCCAAATTGCTGTGCTCTGGTGCAGCTTTAAATACTGTGTCTCTACCTTGTTTGTGGCAGTTTGGAAATTTCCGGGGCTTACTCATTGCTTGTTACAGTATGGCTCAGCTGTACTGCTTGTCCTTTGACTTTGTTTACATTATCAGTACATTTAGGTAAACAAGATTGTCATGTTATCTGCAATTCTTTCTTGCTACAATGGTATATGTTCCTAGAGGCTTGCTTCTGGCTCATCAGTAGTAGGGAAGGGGGGGGGGGGGAAGAATGCAGACCTCACCACTCCTATACTTCACACGTACAGAGTTCTTCCGCAATTGATCCCTACATTTACCAACATCATTGATGAAAATATTTACTCGTCCCAGACCCAGACCTGACCCCCTGCAGGACCTTCCAGTGAACCATTAATAACTAGTCTTTGAGTACAATATTCAGATTGGTTGTGCATTCATCTGATAGTAATTTCATCAAAACCACATTTCCTTTGCTTGCTTTTGAGAGTAAAATGAGGGTGAGGAAGAATGGATGCTATATCAAGTCTCCTACTTTTCCCCATACAGTAGGAAACTAACCTCAATTGTTCAATAATTTGTTCCAAACTATTTTTGCAGGTATTTAAGTTAGGCTACTGGTCTGTAATTCCTTTCATTCTCTTTGTACCTGTCTTTAAAATAGGAATTATATTGGCAACTATACCTCTATCCATTATGTTCATGAAGATAACCTACAAATTATGATTTAAGAAGAAATAGATTAATTCATATCTGTCTGACTATGCGGAGAGCCTAAATAATAACAGAGATGTTAACTAGCCCATTTATCTCAATAGAGTATTAACCCTGAATCCTAATTACAGTCAACTTAAATATAGTTTAGTTAGAAATGAAATATTTAAAGTTAACATACAAAAGAGAGGGACTACCACAGCTAATATTACACATTCAGACCACACAGGAGATGGACACCACATTATGAAAATCTGCACAAATTAATTATATTGTACTCTGTCATTTTGGACTCAAGTTGAATGACAGACCGCACTGTAGAGTGAATTTGGTTTACAAGCACAGCTAGAGAGAGATAAGTTTTTCTCCTTGCTGCTTGATACATTTAATCCATAATGCTACCATAAAGACACACAGGGATTAACTGACCAGTTCCAGTTGTTGTGCTTACATTATTATGACTGCTGAAACTTTCCACTTTAGAGAAAGCAGAGAGAAGTTTTCAAGCTGGAAGCAAGGCAGTAAATGGAGATTTTGCACCTATGCAAACTGATCAATCATTATTGACTGGCATATTTTGCAACTGAGCAATATTGCTTTCTTTCTCTTTTATTTAATACACATGAAAATGAGAACGGGTTGTGCAGACCACACTCATATTTCAGTCACGAGCATTGGGAATTTTAATATAATTAATGATCTAGGCAAGAAGGTTTATTTATTTATTTTCCTGCTGGATGAAGCTGTCATGAAACATGTGGAAACATTGCTAGGTTCTTTGAGCTATCAATCATTTAATTTGCTAGGCAGATTTCATCCCTAGGAAGTCTTGATTGCATACTGGATTGATGTTTCTTTGAACCATGTTTGACTAAACAGAAGCAGCGCCTCACAGTGGTGTCATTCCTGTTATAAGCACAGTAATAATGATTGGAACCGGCTTTTGTAAATAAGACATAAAATAGGATATTTGATTTCTTTCACTATTATTAACACGGAGACTGAGAAAAACAAAAATCACATATTTCTTATTCAGCCAGCCACGTTCTCAGAGCTTTGTGCCTACAGCATGAATGCATTATAACTTGTTTCTCCTTCAATCTCTCCCACCCCCCTCAAAAAGAAATCAATGTTATGAGGCCGAAGAGACCCAGACTGAGGGAAAAGTTGGTTGTTGCTCTTGGCAAATTAATTTGTCTGACTGCTACTGTGTACAGATCTCTTGGTTTTCTGCACTGAAGTTCAGACACAAAGAAAATGTCATTGTTTTATTAAATGGCATTATGTAGACTGGGCCCAAGTCCCCTAAGGACTTATGATGCTGAGCATACAAAACTAATACCTATCTTTTGATCACTTAGAAAAGTCACTGGACTCCAGAAATCTGGAGTTCTGTGCTTAGTTTCCCTAAATAGGGGAGATGGGCACTGGTAACAGGTTTGTGCCTCACTGCCATGGCACATCCAGCTGGTCATTTGAGGAATCAGCTCTTCAGCCTTGGAGTGCCTGCTGCTGGTGATGTCTTGCCCTCAGTACCTGTCTGCTGCATCGATTCAGGGAAGGGACGTGGGACCTAAGGATCTCTTTCCTCCAGTATTACCCTACAACCAAGTCCCTTCACTCTGGGATCCTCCCCTTCCAGGGAAACCCAGGGTATGTGTACACATCAGCATTTTTGTGGAAAAGCTATACTTAGAGACACTATTATTGCATTCTTTTGACAGAGAACAGAGGGGGTTTTCCAACAGTGGTAAACCTCTTTCTATGAGGAAGAAGCCTTTTTCCAAAAAAGTTTTCAGAAAAAGGCGTGTGTGCATGCAGAAGAGGGAGTTTTTTTGAAAGAAGAGGCCTCCAGGAAATAACACAGGTGCCCTGGTGGCTTCTCTGTTCATACTAATCACAACTTAAATGCAAGATAGCATCCACATTGATCGGCTGCTATCTTTCAAAAAAGCACATTGCTTTTTCATTGCAATTCTGCTGTGTGGACACTCTTTCGAAAAAAGTTTTTCCCAGAAGATCTCTTCTGGAAAAGCTTCTTCTAAAAGAAGCCTGCAGTCTAGACATATGCCCCAGTCCCCTATACCTACCTTGCCAGTCATCATGTAGTCTCTGCCCTGGGGCAGACTGCAGTCTGAAATGGCCACTCATTATTGGGGAAGGGGTGGACCTGTTGCCTTCTTCTACCCTGGCTGCCTCCCTGCAGACCTAGTATCTTCAGGCATTGAGAGTAAGGCCTCAGCTTGGGAGTTTGCATGGCCAGAGCTCCCCAGCTCTGCCTACCCTTCCTCAGCACTATTCTGTCTCAAGAAGTCTCCGTAGGTTCCCCACATCAGAATATCCCCTAGTTCAATGGCAAAAGCACTCTTCCAAGGGATAGGAGGCCCCCCATTCAAATCCCTTCTCATCAAGCAGAGAGGGGATTTCACATGGGCACTCACCCAGGATGGGACAGCCTAATTAACAAGACTAAAGACTATAAAGAGAGTCCTTCTGCTTGCTGCAGCCCATGGAGTTAACCAAACATGTGTACCAGATCACGCCCCATACATGAAATTGACATTCCCTCACCTATCTCCACCTGGTTGAGAATTATACTAAGGTTTACACAGGAGATGGGCACCCAAACATCTGTCTAAGGCATCAATGGGCATGCTCAGTGGCAGAAATTTACACATGAAGAGAGACTTGGGAGCCAAGCAAGTTTAGGCCTCTACAGGGTTAGCTAACAACTGAGCAGAGGTTGTGTGGATCATAGCAGTGCCTAGCTTTGTGATTTAGATGCCTAAGTCGGAGGTTAAAACACCTAAACCTGTCTGTAACTGAGCCCTGGTGCTCTTCAGTGCATTTTCACTTAGACTACATCTACACTGCAGGCTTCTTGCACAAGAACCTTTTTTCAGAAGAGATCTTCCACAGTTTTTGCACAAGAGCACCTCCACACTACAGAAGCACATCACAAAAGCAATGTGATTTTACGCAAGAGAGCGTCCACACTGCATGGATGCTCTTGCACAAGAAAGCTCTGATGGCCATTAACAGAATGGCCATCAGAGCACCTGTGCTTTTTCCAATAGGCTGGTTTTGCACAAGAAGCCTGTCTGCCGTCCACACACACCTTTTTGAGCAAGAGATCTTGTGCAAAACAGCTTATTCCTCATAGAAAGAGGAATGACTGTTGCGCAAAAAGCCCTCTCTTCTTACGATATACTGTAAACTCTCTTGTGCAAAAACGCACTTGTAGTGTGTATGTATCATGAGCTTTTGCACAAAAACAGCTGTTTTTGCACAAAAACTCTGCAGTGTAGATGTAGCCTGATTTATCACACTAAGGACAAAGTGGGGGGCAATAAGAATATCAAGACTGCACCTATAAAATCATGACATCTGGTCATCCTATCCAATCCATCAAAGCACTAATGCATTTGTTATGGGTAAGCATGTGAGCAGGCCTGTTTGTGGCAATAGAACCACTCACATACTTGAAATGCTTTGTTGGATTGGGGCCTTAAATAATGGTGGAATTCTGTCCCCTGAAAGGCCAAACTCTCCCCATGTTTTTTTGCAGCCAGCCTCTAATTTTCCTCCCACGATACATTGTAAATGCAGCAAGTTGTTGGGATATTATTTAGACCTTTTGCTATCTGACCATACCCACAACTATGTAGTTAGATATCTAAAGCCTACAAAGGTTTTTTTTCCTCCACATGAGAGAGTAAAATTAGGCCTTTTTGTAAATGTAAACCTTTTTCAATCAAAAGAGTTAATATGAGGGATGGGCAAGCAGACTAAAGTAAGGATTTCCTCAAACTTTTGGCTGAAGCAAAAGTAAACAACAAAACTTAGTTCTTATATAGTACTTTTCATCACTAGATCCCAAAACACTTTATAACAGAGGGAAGAAAACACCAATGATGGTCGGAGGTTTAAAAAAAATTACACTTATCTTTTTGCAATAGTCCTCATTCTTCAGCATGCCTACTTTTAGATAATGCCAGAAGTACAAGTTCTATGACTAAACCTATTCTATTTGTGTAGTATTTCTGACTCAGCCAAAACCAGAAAGCTTTCGAAATCTCATGAGAAACTGTTCTCAAAACATTTCAAGAGTAATTTTTTAAACCACCAGTTTGCATAAGTATTCATAGAGCTGGATTCTTACCAGAATTGAATGGGACATGCAACTCAGGGGGTTCCATCTACTGCTGCCATACAGATCTCTGCAAAATTCGAGCATAAGAAGCAATTTTTGCATAAAAATGGTTTTGATTATGTGATGATTGAGGACATATAAGGGAGGAAGGAACCCAATCCAATCCCCCTGCACAGTGAAAGAGGATCTATCCAGAACTTGGGTTGGGCATGGAGTAGGAAATAAGAGCAGTGCGTGCAATACTTTTATTCAGAGAAGACAAGGAACAAATAGATCAAGGAGTCTTTCTCGCTATGGACTCAGCAGCAGAACAGAGAAATATGCTTGATCTGGAAATGTGTTGATACAGCTTACTGCCCCATTCAGAAAAAAAAAGCCCTCTAGCTCATGATGGATTCAAATTGCTCAGTCTATTTAGACTAATAAAGAGAAGGTTAAGGGATGACTTGAGGACAGTCTATAAGCATCTATGTGCAAATATTTAATATTGGCTCCTCAGCAGAGAAAGGCATAACATGAGCCAGTGGCTGGAAGTTGAAGGTAGATCAATGCAGACTGTAAATAAAGCATAAATTTGAAATGATGAAGCTAATTAGTTACTGGAACAATTTACCAAAGGCGATGGTGGATTCTCCATCAATCACACTTTTTAAAATAAAGATTTTTTGTAAACATATATGCTTTAGGAATTATTTTGTACTACTTCCAGGCTTACACATGAGATCAGACTTAATGACCATAGTTGTCCCTCCTGATCTTGGAATCTAGAAAATGTGCCTCAAATGGGGTCTCACTGAAACACAATTCCTTCCCAGAGTTGTTGCTGGGAAGCCTCTTATTCAAGGCATCGTGCTATTCAAAAAGAGAAAAAGCAATTTGTTCTGGCATTTTCACATTTCCATATGCAGTTCCTGTGCTGATGGGTACCTGCAGGGTTTTGGAACATACAGTCGCATATTTATACAAACTTAGAACACAAGAATGGTCATACGGGGTCAGACCAAAGGTCCATCCAGCCCAGTACCCTGTCTGCTGACAGTGGCCAATGCCAGGTGTCCCGGAGAGAGTGAATCAAACAGGTAATGATCAAGCTCTCTCTCTCCTGCCATCCATCTCCATCTGAAAAACAGAGGCTAGGGACACCATTCCTTACCCATACCGGCTAACAGCCATTTATGGACTTCACCTCCATGAATTTATCTAGTTCTCTTTTAAACCCTGTTATGGTCCTAGCCTTCACAACCTCCTCAGGCAAGGAGTTCTACAGATTGACTAGCGCTGTGTGAAGAAGAACTTCCTTTTATTTGTTTTAAACCTGCTGTCCATTAGTTTCATTTGGTGGCCACTAGTTCTTATTTACTTGTTCCCATAATATAACTCTTCCTTATTTACTTTCTCCATACCACTCATGATTTTATAGACCTCTATCATATCCCTCCTTTGTCTCCTCTTTTCCCAAGCTGAAAGTCCCAGTCTCTTTAATCTCTCCTCATATGGGACCCGTTCCAAACCCTTAATCATTTTAGTTGCCCTTCTCTGAACCTTTTCTAATGCCAATATATCTTTTTTGAGATGAGGAGACCGCATCTGTACGCAGTATTCAAGATGTGGGCGTACCAGGTATTTATATAAGTCCAATAAGATGTTCTCCATCTTATTCTCTATCCCTTTTTTAAATGATTCCCAACATCCTGTTAGCTTTTTTGACTGCTGCTGCACACTGCACGGACATCTTCAGAGAACTATCCACAATGACTCCAAGATCTCGTTCCTGATTAGTTGTAGATAAATTAGCCCGCCATCATATTAAACTTTGGGGGACATGCATCACAGGCCAATTGAAATTTGTCCACAAGTGCTCAAAATGTCTTTCATCAAAATTTTAAATAGAAACTTAAGGAAAAACTTCAGTTACAGGTATTCTTACCAGCTTTCAAGCTGATTCCCTCCTAAAATTGGAAATGGTGGCACGTAGGATGTTAGCAAGATAGTTCAAATATTTAGCCCCAATACGTAGCCACAGTAACTGTGCACTCTCTAGCTACGTCTACACTACAAGATTTTTGCGCAAAAACGCTGGGTTTTGCACAAAAACCCGTGGAATGTCCACACCTCAAGCGTGCTTTTGTGCAAGAAAATCTACAGTCAATCGCCAGAATGGAGGGCTTTTTGCGGTGTAGGTATGCCTCCTTCTACAAGGCATAACTCCTTTTTGCGCTACAGCTCTTGTGCAAAAAGGCACATGTGGATGCTCTGCAGGGGTTTCTTACACAAAAAGGAGCCTATCCGAAAAAGCACAGGTGATCTGATGGCCATTCTGTGAATGGCCATCAGCTTTCTTGTGCAAGTGTGTCCATGCAGTGTGGACACGGCCTTGTGCAAAAACGCATCTCAAAAACGATGCGCTTGGAGGTGTGGATGCATTTTTGCGCAAGAACTCTTCCGCAAAAGAGTTCTTGCTCAAGAAGCCTGTAGTGTAGATGTAGCCTCTGGGAATCAGGAATCATCTCATTGCCTTGGACTGTGAGGCAGCAGCAAAACTATTTTTTGTGTTAACTACTACAGATTCTAGATTGCAATAATCCCTCGTCTTAGGTATGCTCCCCATCTGTAACAGATGCAGCTAGTGCCTTCCTCCCAAACCTTCTTCTACAGCAGAGTGCATGGAAACCATGCAGAGGAGAGCTTGATGGTACACAGAAAATGCACTTCCCAAAAGTTTGCATCTTTAGCCAAAATATAAGTGCAGAAGCTCAATCGGGGATGTGTGTGTGTTGTCTTATTGCATGTCTGATAGCAAATTAGAGACATCCTATACACCTCAATAGGAGTTAGTTGCCTAAATATCTTTGAGGATATGAGCCTTAATCCTGGTATATACTAGAAAATTAGTTCAATTTAACTACATTGTTCACAGATGTGAAAAATAGACACTCCAGAGCAGTGTTGTTAAGTTTGTCCATATAGATGATGGTAGGTAATTCTTCCGTCAATTTAGCTACTGCTACTCAGGAAGGTGTACTATTTACCTTGAAAGGATGTTGCCTCCCAACAACACAGGTAGTACTTTTACTGTAGTTCTACAGTGGTGCAGCAGTGGTACATTGTAACACCAGCCTTCAGTCCGTATGGGAGTGTAACACCAGTAAGATGACCACTCTCCTTGGCACACATCTTTCTAAAAGGCTACATTTATATACAAATGTTTGGAATTCAACTTCAGTCTGCAAGCAGACCGATTCCTTATGCTATGTATTTAATTGTTAAAACACTGTCCATTGCTTTCATAGTGTTGGGGGGTTGTGTGCGTTTAGATTTTTCCATTGTCACTAATCCTCCTTAACTTGAAAAGAAAATTACATTTTTCTTTGAGGAAGTCATGCCAATGCTATTAAACACTTCAGACAGACCTGCTGTTGTCAAACTCCGAAAGTTTCACCATACAGCTCTGCCAGTGAACATTAATCCTACTCTGAAACATTGTTAATCCTGAATTTCTCTTGAGCAGAAACTAGCTGTTGTGCCAAAATTGTATGTTTTTTTTTAAATGAAGAAAAATGTGCAGGAGAACAGAATGAGAGCAGATAAATAAATCTCTACTGAGCAGGATTTGAACCTAGGGCTCCAAGTGCATTATCTTGCCCCAAAATGACAAATTATAAAATGTCTTCTCTTACATCATTTGGCCTCCATTCTTAGCTTCTAACTGGGTCATCATGGTTACAACAGTAGAATACATACTTGCATGGCAATAGGGGAAAGAAAGCAATGTCGCTGTCTCAAACTCTGCCGAACACTCTTCTCTTTGCACAAGACAATAAAATGAGATACTATCTAAACTACTCAATCTCTCCTTACCTACAATCCTTGTGCCTTCCTGTGTACTTTAATATGCAGAGAAATGGTTATCACTGATCATTTTAGTTACCACAATGAGGCTTTGAAGACAATGTGACAGTGAAGAGAGCAAGGTAGTTCCTGCAACCTGAAACAATAGCTCTGAAATGACTATGGACTCAGGCAATCCTCCTTCAGTGTTCCCTACTGACAGCCAATGAAACACTGTTATGGTCTGCTCACTAGTCTGTGCTCCTGGGTTCATGGTCAGGTTTCAGTAGTTCTTACCCCTTTTGGAAGAGATTGGGTGGGGGGAGTCTGCTCCATCTTCCTCTGCAGGCTGGTACGGAAACTCAAGCTCTTCCTTTCCACTAGGCTGTTCTTCATGGAGCCTTGAATTAGCAGTCAAACTATGTTTTCATGAAACAAAAAACAGGACTAAGACTAACAAGATGGTTTATTAGGTGATGAGCTTTCGTGGGCCAGACCCACTTCCCAGATCAAATTGTGGAAGAAAATAGGCATGACCATATATACCAAAGGGATACAATCAAAAAAAGTGAACACACATAAAAAAGGACAAATCAAATTTCAGAACAGAGGGGAGATAAGGGGGTGGGGGAGGTAAATGTCTGTGAGCTAATGATATTAGAGATGATAATTGGGGAAGCTATCTTTGTAATGGGTAAGGTCATTAGAGACTTTGTTGAGACCCCGGCGTAAAGTGTCAAATTTAAGCATGAATGACAGTTCAGAGGTTTCTCTTTCAAGCCTGGTGTGAAAATGTCTTTGAAGCAGTATGCAGGTAATCAAGTCATTGAGACAATGCCCTTTCTGGTTGAAATGGCAAGAAGTGTACACGACAGTGTCCATCTGCTATGTACATTGGACAAACATCTCAGATGCTTCGCCAAAGAATCAATGCACACAAAACAGATATCAGACAGTATCACAAAGAAAAAACATTTTCTTGCCATTTCAACCAGAAAGGGCATTGTCTCAATGACTTGATTACCTGCATACTGCTTCAAAGACATTTTCACACCAGGCTTGAAAGAGAAACCTCTGAACTGTCATTCATGCTTAAATTTGACACTTTACGCCAGGGTCTCAACAAAGTCTCTAATGACCTTACCCATTACAAAGATAGCTTCCCCAATTATCACCTCTAATATCATTAGCTCACGGACATTTACCTCCCCCCCCCCTTATCTCCCCTCTGTTCTGAAATTTGATTTGTCCTTTTTTATGTGTGTTCACTTTTTTTGATTGTATCCCTTTGGTATATATGGTCATGCCTATTTTCTTCCACAATTTGATCTGGGAAGTGGGTCTGGCCCACGAAAGCTCATCACCTAATAAACCATCTTGTTAGTCTTTAAAGTGCTACATAGTCCTGTTTTTTTGTTTCAGCTAGACTAGACTAACACGGCTACCTCTCTATTTCTGTTTTCATGGACACTTAGCTGACTCCCTGGACCACTTCCTATCTCGCCCTCTTATGGGTCTTTGTCTCAGCCTCATCCTATATATCAGCTCTTCTCTCCCCACCAACTATCTTACTGTTGAGCTTCTGTGCTTTCTGGTACTACCCTCACAGGACATCACTGACCCAGCAAAAAACTTCCTGCTCTCTAACCCTCCACCAATGTGAAAATCCTAGCTAGACCCATTTCCTCACACACTTCTCTAACTACATTCAACTCCCAGTTGCAGATGTACCTTCCTTTAGGGAGGTTCTGCTTGCCAGCAGCCCAGCTAGCCAGGTGTCTGTTGTCAAGTGAGAACCAAGCGCTAGTCTTCTTCCTGATCAAGCCCTAAATGATCCAGATGCAGCCATTTTAAGTCAACCCTCCAGGTTTGATATTCACTGCGGGCACTGTTTGCACCTGTAGGCTGTTATTAAACCCTTCATTTCAGGCTCGCTGTGGAATTGATACACACTGTCTCACCCACCAAAAATCACATGATGATATTTGGTAAAGAAATGGCTTCTAATTGGAACTTAAAATCTGATGTGTCCCTCTCTCTTTCCATATTTAAAATCAGAAGGAACCAATTATTTCAATCTCATTCTGATGAGGTACAGGAAATCTCATGAAGAGTTTGCAAGGACTCATTGCTCTCAGAATCCAGTTCCAGCCCTCTTTTAATCTCAAACCTGAACTCTGAATATGAGCTGGATCCCAACACCTATCCCCAGTAGCTTTTTGGATGCCATGTCTAAGTTCAGAATTAAACCTCATGTTGTCTCTCTGCCTGAAAGCTATTCTCCCCTTGCTTTTACATCACATTTATTTTTTTCTCCATTTATGTCCATGGTACTCTGGAGGATGTGGAGGGAGACTTAGAAGCAACCAACCCATTTACAACATTAAGAAACAGTCACTGGCCCATAGAACATAAAAAGAAGAAATAATGAAGCAATGAAATTATTTTCCTTCAGTGCAGAATTGTGGATGGAATTATTTCTTTGTATTTCATTCTGGCTCATCTATTATTCTCTACCATTTTATTTAGTAGGTCATATTTTATTATATAATAAAATTAATTGGCTCCTACTTGCTGTTAGAAATATTATTGTACAATGTTTTGGCTCTGTCATCTTCTCTGTGCAACTAAAAGATTCTGTGCAACTAAAAGATTTATACTGATATTTGTCAGTATAAATTGGCATGTGTGGTTATGATGAAACACACCCTTCAAATATGTTATGAAACAAAGACCAGTACCTTCAGCAACTGAAAATAGTCATCATCTAAGCATGGTCACCTCACTGTCATTTTGTTTTTCTCTCCACTTTGTCTCTTAACACTTCCACCTATTTGTTCTTGTCTCACAGAGTAGGTTATCTGCTGCATAGAGTATCCTTTTAATGTGTATAGAGTGCCTACTACAATAGGCCCTGATCGCCAGTTAGGGCCTCTAGTGCTTCTGCAATCCAAACAACAATTACATACAAAGAGATGTTAAAAGAACATGATTGTGTTTTCCAAGTCAATGATTCAAAAGTTAGGAAATGACAGAATTAAGATTGCCTGTGTAATCTTCATTAGGCACTTTTGTATATTTGTATTAGAATAGTCTTTAATTACATGACAACACATTACTTTTCCACTGGATCTCAGGTTCTTTCAGTTATACTGGCTCACCCCAGCACACATTTTCCATTTCCCCTTGTGCTCAGGGGAACCAACAGCCACACTGGGCAAGGTGGAGGGGGACAAGCTCTGTGGCACACCAGTCCCAGTAGCAACAGCAGGGGCTGGGAGTTGTGGGCCCTTTAGAATCACTGGCCCCTGGGGCAGTTGCCTCTGTTACCTCCCCCAATCAGCAAGCCTGCTTGTGCTCTCTCCATATTGTACCTGCCCTCTACCTATTCCTCTTTCTATATTCCAGTCAAACAGCTTCCTTCCTCTCCTGGGCGTTAGCACACAGCTCTGACAGCACAGGAGAGACTGTTTCTTGTTCTCGGTTCCTGGTGATGGGAGGCGCAATTGCAGAAAAAGTCCCATTCATCTAGGCACTGGAGCATGTTCTCTATAGAGAAGGAGAATTTACCTGCCAAACAAGCCTCTGATGAGCATTTTGAAACTGTGATTGTTCCATGGGTTTTCATAAGGAATGTGCTTCATTGTCCCAATATTAATATCACACTTCCTATTAAATTTCAAGATTGTTCTCCAAAACATGGAGGAACTAAAGTGTCTCAACAAAAGGCTTAAAAGAATTTTAAAAGAATAGGTGAGACAACTTATTTTCCCCTTAACCTCCTCAGAAATGGTTGAAACTTTTTTCTTTCCTGAACTTCTTTTCTCCCATCATTGTCAAGTTTTATAGTAAATTATCTGACCACTCTTTGGTTCACTATGAAATATACTTATGAACCCGTTCAACCAGTGCCAGTCAGGTTTATAATATGAAAAAGGTTGTATACTATATAAGTGTCTGAACTATACACTATGCATGTATAGTCATGCATAGGTACAGGAATTATAGGTGTGGGGGATGCTTCAGCACCCTAACCCCCCCGCCCCAATTGAAGTGGTTTTCATTACATCTAGGCTGCGTCTAGACTGACAAGAGCGCAAGAGCACTGACGTTCTAATGTAAGAAATCAGTGCTTCTTGCGCAAATACTTTGACGCTCCCATTCGGGCAAAAGCCCTCTTGCGCAAATGCTTTTGCACAAAAGGGACAGTGTAGACAGGCAGCTAAGACGTTTTGCGCAAAAGCAGGCTAAACGGAAAAAAGCCCTACGCTTGGAGACTCCGTAGCCACAGTCAGCTCCCTGGCACTTCCTGGTAACCCGATTCCCCCTTAAAGCAGACGCAGGCTGCTGAGCTCACGCGGCAGGAGCCTTCCTCGCACCTCTGGCCAGAGGTCTGCCACGTGGCCCCTGCCATCCAGGAGACACCCTCAAGCACCATGGCAGCTCCAGGGGGGGATCAGCTACCCACACCCCCAGCGCAGGAGGCCCCATCCTGGTCCTCGGGGGAACGGACAGCCTGCTGGACCTCTGGCAGGAGGTGGAGGCCCTCCAAGACACCCGCTCCCAGTGCCGGAATGTGGACATCTTCGCCCGCATGACCCAGGCGCTCATCCATCAGGGCCATCCAGCCTGGACCCTCGAGCAAGTCCGGGCGAAAGTCAAGGAGCTGCACTTGGGCTACATGCAGGCCAGCGAGGGACAGGGGGCAGGAGCAGACACCTGCCCCCACTACGACCGGCTCCATGCCATCCTGGCCCAGCCAGCCCCGCAAGCCCCGGAGGTCCCCGTCGACAGCAGCATGCGCCCCCCCCGTCACCAGGACTACCGAGGCGGGGGAAGGAGACAGCAGTGCGTCGGAGGATGAGACCAGCACTGCCACCCAGCAGGCCCCCTCCAGCAGCCCCGACGTCTCTCACACATCCTCGGAGGCCGGGGAAGGATCCACCGGTGAATGTTGCACTTTGCACTCACAAGGGCGGGGGACGGGCGGGGGGGAGCCAGGCACCCGGAGGGGGGAGGGGGAGAGCATGTCACTCAGGCCACGTGAGCTGCACGCTGTGTAGCATTAGGCAGTGAGCAGCACATGCAACCACATACAGCCTGGTGACCGAGCGGCACGTGGCCGCGGCAGGCAGCTACAGGGCACTCCTGGGACCGTGCTGCTCACGCACATCTGGCGGGACCAGGGCGAAGGGTGGATGCCGGCTGGAACCAGCCAGGGCCCCAGGGACTCAGGCCAGAGCCCGCACCTCTGCAAGAGTGCAGCACGCAGAACGGCACACTGTCCCATGCCTGGCTGTGAGGCACAGCCAGCTGCTCCTGGGAAAAGCACAGCATCACAGCCCTGTGAACGTGGCCCCCACTGAGCCCCTCGCCTGCTCCCGGTGCCTTGGCTGGCTCCCCGAGGGAAGTCCCCGCTGCGGCCACACATGTCCCCGGGCTATGTGTGTGAGGGATAGTGGGAGGGAGAAGGGGGGGAAGCGCTCGGGCCGCCCCTAGGGCCGCCTGAGTTTTGCTGCAAGAATGGGACACTCCCCAGTCACTCTCCTGGTTCCATCCGGGAGATATCCCACGCGATGGGGATCTGAGAGCCCAGACCACCTCTGCCAGATGTGCTCCCAGGCACTGTGTGGGGATTCATCTCGCTCCCTGTCAAACACCACTGATTAGCCCAAAGCCTCACAGCCTCCACTGGCAGGGAGTTCCACAGGTTAATGCAACACAAGCGCCCTCCCACCCTCCACGGGGCCAGGACACAGACCGGTGGTTACAATAATGGAGGAGGACCCTACTCCAGGAGCGGTCCTCTTTGCAAACATACAACACAGGGGGTGTGGGGGGGAAGTGAGTGGGCCCAAGCCACACTACTGTGGTGTCACCTGGGCTCAGGGGTGGAGGGCATGAGGTGTGGGGACAGTGGCCAGGCTGCCTGACTGACCCATCCTTTCTTCTCTTCCCTGCAGCGGGACCAAGCACAAGCCGGGGACCCTCCAGTCCGGCAGCAGTAGCGGCAGCAGCAGCACCCCCAGCTGCCCAACTACCGAGGCAGAGGCTCCGCCACCGGGACCGGCTCCTTCGGCGCCACGTGCAGGCCGTCGAGCGCGTCGAGGCTGCCATCACTCAGCGCATGGAGGCAGACCTGCAGTGGCGCCAGGAGTCCTGGGCCGCCTTCCAGGCCCAGTGTGTGCGGATGGCCAACTCCATCGCCACCCTCACCGCCCACATTGGCCATGCCATACATTACGGCATGGCCTTGCCCCACGCCCCCGCCATTCCTCCCCTAGCACTGCCCCTGCCCCCTCCTGCAATGGCCCCTCCTGCTCCTGTCCCTGCCCCTCCTGCAATGGCCCCTCCTGCCCCTGCTCCTGCCCCTCCTGCTCCTCCTGCCCACCTCCCTGTGCAGCCTGCCCCGATGCAGCCTGCCCCCCATGTCCAGGTCCGCCCCCCGCAGGAGCGGTCGCAGGGGCCACCCCTCCGAGGAGTAGCTCCTCCCCCTCCCAGTTCAAGGTCGCCTCCCCCCGCCCCCTCCTAGTTCAAGGTCTCTTCCCCCTCCCCCTCCCAGTTCAAGGTCTCCTCTCCCCGGCCCCTCCCAGTTCAAGGTCTCTTCCCCCTCCCCCTCCCAATTCAAGGTCTCCTCCCCCTCTCCCCCTTCAAATTCAAGGTCTCCTCCCCCTCTCCCCCTTGTAAATAAACACATACCAGTTTTTCTGATGAAAACAAAACTGTGTTGTTTATTGTGTTACTCGAGGTAACTTAAATAATTGATCTGAGATGCCAATTAGCCAACTAAATTTTAGAAGATTACAAAATGCGGGCACCAAATACCGTATCTATCACTGGTCGTTCCTTTAATTGGTCATTGGTTTGTGGCGCATAAATAAATACTGACACTTTAAGTAAAATTTAAACCACAAGACTATATTAACATAGATAACAAACAAGCAAGAAAGGTTAAAACACGAACACAAAGAATATTTACATAGTCTAGACGCAGGGACGATTGTAGTGTTGCTGGCGACCTCAATCCTTTGGTCCTTCCGGGCCCCGGGAGAGGAACTGCCAGGAGTCCCTCGATGGAAGACAATGCCGAAGCTGGCGACCTCAATCCTTTGGTCCTTCCGGGCCTCAGACGAGGAACTGCCAGGAGATCACTTGAAGATGACTGGAATCGGGTACGCTGACTCAAGCCTTCCGCACGAACCACGAATCCTCTTCCTGTTCTTCGGGACAGCTCGAACAGGTGATGGTGGCCTAAAACCTAACCTCAACTAAAAGAAAAACCCTAGCTTCGTCCGACGCACCCAACGAACATGCACGATGACGGCCGATATGCTTCGAACCGACGCTGCCTGACGGAAGAGTCACGACGACGATAGCTAATTTAACTAAACCTAACTCTGGATCCAATTTATATTTGTAGGTGCAAGCCTTCCGCTTGACCTGACCTGACAGACAAGACTACCAAGAGTCTTCGTACCCAACAAAACAAGTATAACCAAGGTTGGTTTTTTCAATGCAGTAAATTTACAATTGGGAGGTAAGGGGAGGGGTGGAGGAGGGGTAGGGGATGGGAGGGAGTTGTATGGAGAGACCGAGGCGACCCTACTATGGGGCCTGTGCGAACATGCCCGTCAGGGCCTCTTGGATGCGCACCCCATCCTGGTGCGCCTGATGGATGGCAGCTGTGTGGTGCTGTTCATAAGTCTGTGCCTCGGCTGCCATCCATGCGGGGAGGAAGGCCTCCCCACTCTGCTCCACAATGTTGTGGAGCATGCAGCACGCGGCCACTACCTCCGTTGCATTCCGCTCACCCATCTCGAGACGGGTGAGCAAACAACAGAAGCGGGCTTTTAAGCAGCCGAAGGCACACTCCACTTGATTCCGGGCCCAGTTGAAGCGGTCATTGAACCGGGCCCGGTTCTGGTCCAGCCGCCCCGTGTAGAGCCGCATTAGCCAGGGCAGCAGGGGGTAGGCTGCATCCCCGATGATGCAGATGGGCATAGGCACATCCCCGACAGTCAACTCCTGCCGGGGGAAGTAGGTGCCCGCCTCCAGCCTGTGAAACACTCCGGAGCTGCGGAGGATGCGGGCGTCGTGTGCCCTGCCGGACCAGCCCGCATAGATGTCCAGGAAGCGGCCCCGGTGGTCCACGAGGGCCTGGAGAACAATCGAGCAGTACCCCTTCCTGTTTGTGAAATGGGCTGTTCGATGCTCCGGGGCCCGGACGGGGATGTGGGTTGCATCCAGGGCTCCCACGCAGTTGGGGAACCTGAGGGCAGCGAAGCCGGCCAGCGTAGCGTCCATGTCGTGCAGGCGGATCACTCTCGGGAGCAGGACATCGTTGATGGTGTGGACGACCTGCAGAAGGGTGCAGAGAAACAGAGGGGAACACATCACATAAGGCAGGGGTGGGTGTGCGCTCCCTTGACCCCCCCCCCCGTGATTCCCTCTGTCCTCATGCACACACACACACACCACGGCCCCCTCGCCCCACGCCACCCCCCCCCCCACCAGCAGGCTTGTGCAAGGGAAGGATGGCCCAAACCCCTGGGTGACCCAGCCTGGAGACTTGGCTGCCCCTGGGCATGGAGTGCAGCACCCTCCCCCCACCACACTCCCCACTCCCCCTGGGACTTACCTCCATAATGATGACACCGACGGTAGATCTGCCCACCCCAAACTGGTGTGCCACTGATCAGTAGCTGTCCGGGGTGGCCAGCTTCCAAAGTGCGATGGCGACCCTCTTCTCGACGAGGATGGGTGCCCACAGCCGCGTGGTGGCTCTCTGGAGTGCAGGGGCGAGCCAGGCACACAGCTCCAGGAACATCTGCTTTTGCATGCGAAAGTTCCAGAGCCATTGCTGATCACCCCATTGCCCCAGGACCAGCCGGTCCCATCAGTCGGTGCTGGTGTCCAGTCTCCACAGTGGTCTCTCCACCCTGGGGTGGAGATTCCACAGGGACGCCATGGCCTCCCTGGTGAGGGAGTCCAAAGCAGTCTGCGCCTCCTGGTCCTGGAACAGGAGGGCACCAGCCTGGAGCAGCAGCTGCAGGCACTCCAAAATGGCCAGCAGCGGCCAGAGCAGGCAAATGGCCACCCCTGGCTCCATGGCAGACAGAACAAGGCAAAAGAAAAAAAAACCAGGCAAAAGCACTAGGTGGCAAAAGGCAGTGGTGTCCAAAAGGCAGAGGGCAACCACCAAAACTGCTATGGCTGTCAGTCCCTACAAGAGGTCCTAAAGCACGGAGCAGGAGAGAAACGGCTGTCCAGGGAGATCCCTTTAAGCACGTGTCAAAAAGGAGCTCCAGCCCCCTCCCCCGGAAAGGGCTGGTGCCCTTTTGCCCTCTGCAAAATGGTTCCGGGCTTCTGCTTTTGTGCAAAAGCGTACCATCAATGCAGACGCGCTTTTGCGCAAAAGCGCATCGTTATAACGATAACTCCATGCCAGTCTAGACGCGCTTTTGCGCAAATACTTTTAACGGAAAAACTTTTCCGTTAAAAGTATTTGCACAAAATCATGCCAGTCTAGACGTAGCCCTAGGGTTTACACTTTGATTCAATGGTCCTCAGCACCCCGATTATACAAATTGCTCCAGCACCCCTACAGCCATGTTACATTCACTTATGCAGAAAGCACACTACACATTTCAATTGGTATTATTTATTATCATGATTTTACTAGTTAAACCTCTTTTATGCATTTCTAAATTACAACATATCATTTTGTTCCAGTTCTCCAAGTTGTTTTGCTCCTTTCTTATCTTTGTTTTGGACACTAGTATTCCAGGTTGGACTGTGAAAGTACTTCCCTAGCTTGTACTAAGACTTAGGAAACTTGTCAAAAATCAAGATACATTCATTTTATTTGCTTTTGCCAAATGCTCACTTCAGTAAATGCAAGGTGTTATGAGATACTTAGCATAAAGTGAACAGGATACTCATAATGGGCAGTTTAGGTGATCCATTTCACTTTTATAATATATATATCTTAATATGGATAACACATATTAAGAGGATATATATTTATGTCAACTGTCCCAAAATGTGTGTGCATGTTAGCATATAGTAAGTTATAGACTTGACACCTAGAGGCCTTACAGACACTGAGAAAACATTAACTAAATAAAAAGTCTCAAGAACATAACATCACTGGTTGGTAATAGACAGAGATAGAAATCACTCCAGGGTTACATGTCTAGGCCTTTCATTGCAACCTTGAAGTTTGCTAAGCACTAGTTCTGTCAGGTAACTTAGTGGAACAGGCTCCTGAAGCCTCCCGTGAGGAATCTTTGGTGTCAGAGAACTTCACCCTAAAAAAGAGCCAACAATATTGACCTAGTGGAAGAAATCTCTCAGATAACTGGATCCTACCACTCAGGGCTTTGTAGGTAGTAGCCAGGGCTTTGACCCATACAGCCAGTGAAGAGCGTAACATCCATCAAGAGATGTGATGTATAGTGCTCTAAGTAAACATTACATATTAGTATTGCATGTGTTTCAATTGTCTGCTTACATGAACTGTTAGTAAAGATTATAGGCCTGGCTGCTTTCTTAGAGCCCCTTTACATCACTGTAATTTCACTAACTTTAATGAGTTACTCCCAATTTGTGAGAAAAGAATCAGATGGTATATAATGCTGCTACATGAGAACATCGTAGGCAAGCACTAATCAGTAAGCAGAAGACATTCTTATTCTAGTGAAACAGTAACTGTTACATAGTGGCTCACTCATAAGAAATCATGTGAAGTCTCTCCTGCTTTTCCGAGTATGCCAATGCACAGTTTTATACTCCAAATCAGAGTGCTTTATAATAAACTAACCTTGAAATGACAAAAATGTGAATCATTGCAATGGAGATAACAGCTAAGAACTGTTGTAGTTGACAGGTCAGCTGCAACTGGGGAATGACTAAAATATTTTTTTTTTTTAAAGTCAGCTCATGCCACAACTGTTATTTGACAACAGGAACAGCATGGGATCCAATCTGACCACAAGACTGCAAACCATGGGAGAAATGCTCCTCAGCTGTTATAAATCAACATATTGCCAATGATTTCTAGATGTGGTCACTGCATAGTAGCAGAGGCTAAACCGAACACCTTCAGAGTAGAACTGAGCAAATACTTGGGTTTGTTTTAGTGGCCAAACTGAACATTTTTTTCCCATCTGTTTTGTTTATACCTGAAATTGATTTTACCACAGTTTTTCCTTGACAAAAACCAAATAAAAATAGTTTTACTATTTACTAATTGACTCAAAAATGTCAGAGTCCTTATCCACTCCTCTAGATACTCTGCTCAGCCTATCAGCAATATTTATATCGCATGTGGGCTTCAGTCAAAGCCAGTTCACTCCTATCACTCCCTGTGTACAGGGAGAACACAAAATTCAACATCTGGACTACACAAAAAAGGAAACTTAATGTCATCCACACAGAATAAATACCACTGTTGGCTTTGGGCTAGCGTCACAAAAAGGACTTAGATCCAGCATTGCAAAAAAAAGTAGTTAGATACCCTGCTACCTACAGAATCCACAGTCCCAAATTAGCTCCCCATGCTCCCCATACAATGCATGGGGAGAATTAGTTTCCTATCAATAGCTCCACAAAACTGTAACATACCAGGAGGAAGAGACCTAAGGTAGAAGGTGGAGAGCCAGGAAAAGGGAGTGGATAAGCCCCACCTGTCAACAAGAGTGAGGTGCCCAAGACTTAGGCACTTCTCTCCCTTTAGGATTCACAGTCTAAAGTGGCACTTAGGCAGGATCCTAAATCAGTCTTCAGATCTAGCCCACAGTTTTCAGTGGACCTTATGTGGGGATTTGAGCCTAGTAAATATCAGCTCAAGAAAACACTTAGGATTGCCGGTTATCCTGTTTGGACCAGTTCAAAAGGGACCCTGGTAGTTCCAGTCAGAACCACTAATTGGACCACTAAAAGTTCGATGGGTGTTGCAACGAAGCTACAGCAGGCTCCACATGGCTCCCGACTGCCCTGGCTCCACATGGCTTCCAGAAACAGTCAGTATGTCCAGCTCCTAGGCACAGAAGCCTAGTCCTGAGCACTTACTCCACAATTTCTGTTGACTCCCCTGACCTCTCTGCCTACAAGCCAGACATGCTGGCTGCTTCTGGAGCCTGAACCCCAAACTCCCTTCCACCCCCCATTTACCTGCCTGAGCCCCCTTCTGTCCCCAAACTCCTTCCCAGATCCTGCAGTCCTAACCTCCTCCTGCGCCCTGACCCCTGTCCCAGTTCTAAGCCCCCACCATACTCTGAACCCCTCAGACCCAGCCCAGAGCCTCCACCTGCATCCCAAACCCTTCATTCTCAGCTCTACCTCAGAGCAAGCACTCTCTTCTATACCCCTAACTCCTGTGCCAACCCTGAGCCCTCTGCAGCTTCCCAAACCCCTCATCATTGGCCCCATCTCAGAGCCTGCATTTCCTTCCTATGCCCTGTCCCAGCCCTGAATCCTCTCTCACATTCTGAACCCCTCAGTCCCAGCCTGGAGCCCCTCATCTACCTGAAACCCTGATACTTGGTCCCAGTTGGGTGTCTATGCCCCCAGCCAGATCCCTTAGCCCTTTTGACATCTCAGCCCTCTTCCTCAGCCTGGTGAAAGTGAGTGAGAGTGGGGGAAAGCAGGATGGAAAAAGGAGGTGGGATGGATTGAGCAGTGGGCAGGGCCTTAGAGAAGGGGCAGGGACAGGGGAAGGGTGCTCCATTAGATTAGATGAATATGTGATTAGAAAATTGGCAACCTTAAAGGCACTTTATGCATGGAGAAACCAGACACATTTATGGGAGAAGTTCCACTGACAATCTTCTCAGAAGTCTTGAATCAACACATCTGCTGGCTATCCTGCACTGTTTAGATAATCCCTGATAGAGGTCTGTCTAACCTGCTCTTAAATATCTCCAGTGATGGAGATTCCCCAACCTCTCTAGGCAATTTATTCCAGTGTTTAACTACCCTGACAGTTAGGAACTTTTTCCTAATGTCCAATCTAAACCTCCGTTGCTGCAATTGAAGCCCATTGCTTCTTGTCCTTGTTATGCCTTTTCACATTAGTATAAAACTGTGGAGTTCATCATCCCTCAAATGCATGTTGTATTTTTTAAGATTAATTCACCTTATCTAATGAGACGTTTTTAATTTTCTCTAGTAAGAGGAATAGCTGTGTTATAATACATTTTATAAAAGCAGCACCCCAACATTTTTTATGTCTTACAGAAATGAACTATGACACATAAGCGTGAAATGCATTCTTCTTTTTTTGTCTCATTGCCCCTGTTAGGGCTGTTTACCCAATTATTTCTCTCCTCCCTTAGTTAAACTCTAAAGCATAAGGATCCTTGTTATTTCAAGTAGTGATTTACCCAGAAATGAAGAGTTTCCACTGTAGCAATTTAACAATAAGCGAACCACAAATCTCAGCCATAACAATACTCCACACTTCAAATTCTCAGCTAGGCTGACAGTGGTAATAGAAATAAAACATGATTTCTCAACTAAGTCAGTTTGATTTGAAACAGTAATTATATGCTGTGGTTCAGACTTCTATTTTCATTTGCATATTTAATAAAGACATTAATCATAAAAAGATTAAAGCATGCTTATGGGTTGCTTATTGTGTTTAAAGAAAGTTAAACATGTGAAGTGGAGATAAATGTGATAATTTTATTCAACAACTTTGAATTGACTGCATTTAGCTTCATTTCACAGTTAATCATTGCATCTAAAATTGGGGTAGATAATGGTGTCAACCATTATCACTAATAACAACTGGGCAAATACTTAGAACAAAGTATTAACTTACAACAAAGTTATCCTTGAATATTTGCTCAGATTTTTAAACAAAATTTATCCTGCTTTTTTTGAGTTTGCTCTATGTGAATTTTCTAGCTAATGGTTTTACTGGTAGAAATGGTAATTGAAAGAGCACATTAGAAGTGAATATTGGAAAACATCGACAGAAAGGAAATTCTGAATTTGTGAATTCAAATATTGGAGCCAGAAGGCTGTTCACAAGTTCCAGTCTTCCAATCATGGAAAAGAAACAAACCATCTGATGGTATGTATCCAATCAGAACTCTCCAACATTGTTCAAATTCCAGGGTTTTTTAAAGACAATTTTATTTGTAAGTAATCTATAGGCTCAGAGATTAATCTACAGGAATTTTGTAATAACTAATATATTTGAGCAAAACTATACACAAGTAGACAATTTGCAAACAGGGAAGAAAAATTAAACAAGTAGTTCCAATAGCAACGATACCAGTGCATATAAGATCACCTTTTCAGTTGGGGGATTGTCTACACTATATAAATAAGTCCACTTAAGTGAACATACGGTTACCATGGTACTTAAAGCAGTGGTTCACACTATGCTCCTTTTGTCAGTGATGTGCATCCTCAACACCAGAATGCTTCTGCCATCTGAAGTAAGGCATAGTTGACACTGCCAAAGAGAGTCCTTCAGTCCTGGAGCTGTCAGCCAGTCATGAGTCTCAAAGAAGGTGGCCTCCCCTGTCTTGGTGCTGACAGTCTATGCTGTCCGCTGGCTGTGGGGCTCACAGCTGATCGACAATAGGTGATATAAACAATGCAGTGTCTTCATGGGCACTATATCACCCTAGCTCCATTGACCCAAGCACTACACCAGGGATGGGCAAAAATTTTTAAAAGGGGGCCATTTCATAAATTTCTGAAGTAGCCCCAGGCTGCCCTGGAGGGGGTATGGCTTTGGGTGGAAGGGCCAGGGCCAGGACCAGGGCCAGGAGACTTCTCATGCTTCCCCAGCCACAGATCATGATTGGCCTGGGGGTGAGTGAGCACCTGAAGTCTTGCCCCTGGAGCCTAGAGAGAATTGCCAGCTGCTTTAAAACAGCTGGTGGTTCCCTCGAGGTACTGCAACAGGAGGAGACTTTGGCACTCACCCTGTCCCCAGGCCAATCAGGGCCTGGGAGGGGAGCATGCAAAGTTCCTGGCCCTCTACCCCCACCCTGCCAGGGGCATGTGGCAGCTAGAGAGAAATGTTGGGTGTTTTAAAACAGCTGGCGGTTCCCTCTGATGTCGCACGTTGCTGGCAGAGGGTGGAGACTTTGTGCATTTCCCCCTCTTCAGGTCTCGATTGGTCTAGGGGTCGGGGAGTGGCAGGGCAGCCATGGGCCGGATCCATTGGCTTGGCAGGCTGCATCCAGCCCACGGAGGCAGCCCAGCACTACACCTCTCATGGATGTGGAGTTATTAGGCAGATATAGAGGGTGACTTATGTCAGCAGGAGCACCATTGTAATATAAAAAAAAAAAATCCAACAAATAGTCTAGCAGACTATTTGTTGTTTTCTAAGTTTTCCTGTCACAGACTAACTCCGCTACCCCTCTGAAGCATTGTAATATAGACTCTTACATAATTAGGGTGACGTATGCTGCCTTAAATCAACCAAATTAACCAGACTTAAGCAAATTTATTCTTAATGCCTGTTTAAGTACTTTCTGAAATGAATGGGTACCCCTTGTAGATTGGGAAAGTTGAGAAAGAGGAACAGAGATGTCGCATATCATTAACTGACTGAAAAGATGTTAATGGGGCACTTCACCTTGAAATATCTCTTAGAATGTGTCTTAACTACTTATGCTAAGCAATCTGTTCCACTTTGTGTTTAGCTGTGACACTCTGAGGCCTGATCTACACTCAAAAACATTCACACTCCTGAGCAACATAGTTAGGCCAATCTAACCTTCAGTGCAGACAGCTCTAAACTAGCCACTTCCTGCTGGGGAAACAGATTGTATGTGGCAACAGGAAAAGTTCTTTCGTGGGTGGGATGCCACTGTTGCTTTTCAAGTGTAGATATGCCATTAGCACCTTTACCAGACCTGAGGAAGAGCTCAGGGTAGCTGAAAATCTTGTCTCTTTCATCCACACAACTTCTGGTTCACTTAAAGATATTATTTTACCTTCCTTGCTATAATGCAGAACAGTATACAGAGTTCAATATCCCAATTTGTAGATAGAAAGAACAACTGAGAGAAAGCACAGCTCCAATCAGGCAAGTTTTTCTTTCAGTTCATATGGCAGAATCTTTAGCTTTGTATTACCAAAGCCTGTTTCATTTGCAGGGAAGCAGCGGATAGGTGCTCCTATCAAGGGCTAACCCTGAGTGAGGGATTTCCACAAACTGGTAAAAACAGCTAGGCTATGTTTACACTACAAGGTTTTTGCGTAAAACCATCCATTTTTGCACAAAACCCCATGGAGCATCCACACCTTAAGTACATTTTTGTGCAAGAAAATCTACAGTCAACTGACAGAACAGAGGGCTTTTTGTGGTGTAGGTATACCTCCTTCTAAGAGGCATAGCTCCTTTTTGAGTTACAGTTCTTGCGTAAAAAGGCATGTGTAGATGCTCTGCAGGAGTCTCTTCAGCAAAAAGAACCTATCCGGAAAAGCACAGGTGCTCTGATGGAGAGCTTTCTTGCGCAAGAGCATCCATGCAGTGTGGATGCTCTCTTGCGCAATTTTTCAGGGGTGGATAAAATTATTTAACCAGAGCAGCTTAATGGAGAAGCACTGCATGTATGTTTTGAGTGGTGAGATGTAAATACTTTCTTTCTACAGTATTATGTACTCTTTCCATTTTTTGTGTGCTGCTCATCTTAAAAGTCTGTTTTTTTCCAGAGTAGAATGTAACTTTATTCCGGGACCAACTAGGAAGCTGACCTCTTTGCTCTATTTATAGTCATTGTATTAATTTCCTTTGCATTGTATGGCCATTCAAGTAGTAAGGAATTTTTTGTTATACTTTAAAAGTTAAAGTTGTATGATCCAGGTTATCCTGCTTTTTATTTGTCTTAAAGGTCTCAGAGCATATAGCTACATTACTGGCATCTAGGTTCTGAAAGTTTTTTGAAACTCAGAAGATCCACAGCAGGCACCCTAAATTTGCACAAATTTCATTTATTTTTTTATAAAGGTGAACAGCTTTGGGTTCATCTACACTGCAGTAAAACCCCCACAGAACTGAATTCAAAGCCCAGGTCAATTGGCTTGGGCTACAAGACTAAAAATAGCAGCATAGACATTCTGGCTCAGACTGGAGCCTGGATGCTGAGATTCACCTCCATTATAAGGTTTAAGATCCCATGCTCTCAGTAGCCTCCCCAGGAATTGAAATTAGGGGAGGTGTTTGAATTTACAGGGGGAGTGTCAGGGCCAATGAGGGGTGAGACTGTGAGGGTAAAGGTGGGCTGTATAGCACCATAGTTCACAAAACTGGGACGGTGTTGGGGAAATTTGGGGTGTGTGGGTGTAGGGAAATCCCTGCATGCTCCAGCTCAAGTCTCACTATCTACACTGGTATTTTTATCCCCTCAGCCTAAGCCAGGTAAACTGAGCCAGCTGTGGGTCTTTTATTGCAGTATAGAGCTTTCCTAAATGGCCTGTTTCTGTTATAGATGCTTGAAGCTATGCTACTGGTTCTCTGCTTCATCCAGTAACTCATTAAAGGCCTGATCCAAAGCCCAGTGAAGTCAGTGGAAATGTAGTATGTTTTGCATTCTCAAATTACCAAGCTTCCTGTTTTATTCCTCAGTTCAAATACTCATGCATAAGTAAATTTTAGTTTTTCCCTCTACTTATTCAAAGACTACATGTATATATTCTTGGCCAGCATAAAAATAATGATCATTCTAAACCTTTTAGTATTTGTGTATATATGTTATTTCTAAATATCAAATACAGATTAACAACAGATTTTAGATTTGTTTCTTTGTGAAAATATCCTATTATTATAATCTTTTAGGACCACTTTAAAAGCTTCCTACTAAATTAGGGATGGCTATTGCTCTCATTTAACTTATCTAGAATCCCCAACCCAAGATTAATCCTCAATTATGCTAGGCATTATACATACATAATAAATAACAGTCCTAGCCCTAGAGCAGCTTACTGTCCAAATAAAGGTAGTGGTTTTTATCATCACTTAACAAATAAGGAACTGAGGCACAGAGTCGAGTCATTAAGGGCCACATTCATAAATTCACTTAGGTACAGCAACGGTCATCATTGCAATGCTTAGGTGCTAAGGAAATGGCTGCAATTTACAAAGTCCAGGTTAGGAGCCTAGGTTCTCTAGATGCAGTTACCCCAGTCTCTTTGTGACTCTAGCTGTAAGTGATTTGCCCAAGGTCCACAGAGGAAGACTGTAGCAGAGTCAGAAATTTTATTTCTCCTGAATTCAAAACTACCTAACCAACAAGCTCAGCCTTCTGCCTCTTCCATGTTTAACAAATTTCACTCAAGCTAAGAATTAGCGGTAAGAAATGGAGACAGCTGAAATAAGTGTTCTCCCAGATTTGACATTTAAAATCCATCAATTCAATTAAAAGATAATGGTATATTTTAGGATGGCTATGTAAGGTATATTTGTTGTTAGCTATGATTATTTTGCGACTGGATATGTAGATTTTATGTTGTAATTTACCATTTCATTCAATAACAATGCATGTTTATCCTAGCAAATCCCATGATACTATACCAACCTGAGGAAAAAGAGATTGAATATCAATAAATCATCAGATGAACTCCTACTTTTTTCAGTATTTTCTGAAATCCATTCATAATATATAGAGGCAGTATGTCAGGTTTAGCCCCTGGCAGCCTGCCACCATCATATTTACCTGCATCTCTGCAGGTGCTGGTGATTACAGCTTCCATTGGCCACAGGTTGCCATTCCTAGCCAATGGGAGCTGCTGGAAACAGCGCAGATCAGAACACCACTTCTCACAACTCCCATTGGCTGGGAATGATGATACAAGGTGAACGGGAGCTGTAATTACCTTTACCTGCAGAGGTAAATATAAAGGCACCAGCTCACCAGAAGCTAACCCTGGCAAACTAGATCCGGCCTTCGGCCAGTATTTGCTCACTCCTGATCTAATCTGTCTTACGGGAAATTCATTGGTAAATAATTATGTTTATGATATTCTGCATCAAGCCTCCTAGAAGGTATTCTATAGCCAATCACAAGTTATGCTTTAATCAGAGAATCAGAGAATCATATGAAGTCTCTGATTGCTTCCAAGTGATTAGAAGGTCCTCAGTCCCTTGGTTAGAACACTCTAATTAGTATAAATCCATAGTCCAAAGCAGGAAAGAGGCAAAATGGATGGTACTTTTACAGCTTTTGTTATGTTGAGGGAAACTCAGGGTATGTCTACACTGCAGAGTTTTTCCAAAAAACTTCACTTATGTCCACACTGCAATCTCATTCTTTCAAAAAAATCGAAAGAACAGAGAGGTTTTTCCAACATTGGTAAACTTTTTTCTATGAAGAAGAAGCCTTTTTCTGAAAGAGCTCTTTCAGAAACAGGCGAGTGTAGATGGGGAAGAGGGAGTTCTTTTGAAAGAAGAGGAAAGAGGAAAAAAGCACAGGTGCCCTGGTGACCACTCTGTCCATAGTAATCACAGCTTAAATGTGAGATAGCATCCACACTGAATGGATGCTATCTTTCGAAAAAGCAGATCACTTTTTTTTATGTGCTTTTGCTGTGTAGACACTCTTGTTCAGAAAAAGTTTTTTTGGAAGATCTATTCCTGAAAAGCTTCTTCCTAAAGAAGCCTGTAGTCTAGATGTAGCCTCATTGTTGCAAGCAAAGCCCTCAGCCCAGTTTGCGGAAAATTACAGACACATAAGATGGAGTTCAGTACCACATGCCCTTGCCTGCTTCAGTGAGTCATTGTAGAGGCCATTATCCCTTTTCTAACTAAAATATTCCCAGGAAAGTCCATTAGGTATGGATAAGCTTCTTCCATGGCCCTTTGTGTTCATTGATGGGCTGTCAACTTAAATATCCCCTTCACAATGTGCTAACAAGAATGTAGGGTATGTCTAGACTACATGGCTCTGTCAACGGAGCCATGTAAACTAATTTACCTGACATAGGCAAAGAAGCGGGGATTTAAATAATCCCCGCTTCATTAAAATAAACATGGCCTCCATGCTGTGCCGACGATCAGCTGATCCGGCACAGTGCAACAGTCTAGACATGGATCTGTCGGCTGGGGAAGCCTTTGCCGACTGATCCCTTATGCCTCATGAAACGAGGTTTACAGGATTGGTCAGCAAAGGCTTCCCCAGCTGACAGATCCGTGTCCAGACTGCCGCACTATGCCGGATTAGCTGATCATCAACACAGCGCGGCAGCCATGTTTATTTTAATGAAACGGGGATTATTTAAATCCCCGCTTCTTTGCCTATGCCGAGTAAACTAGTTTACATGGCTCTGTCGATGGAGCCATGTAGTCTAGACATACCCGTAAATACCTTGTGGGTGTCTGAAATATAGGTTTATAGCTAATATTCACAATTTCAGATAAAAATGATACATACATATAAATAGGATAATCATATTGAGCAAACCATAACTTTTCTATTGACACCTTACATGACATAAGATTTGTTGCACTTATATAACAGTGATAGCATCAATGATCTGCATGGTCATTTTTTAAATCATATAATGTCACAGTGGTTTCCTCTATCTTCATACGTGCCGGATGATATTTAAAAATATTTCAATTAACTAGTGTAAGTGCAGCTATTCATTTTACTTATATCACCGTTCCCTTGTTCTTGTATTATGGCTGAGTGTCAGCAGAATTACTAGGTTGTCCTTCTGTATAGCATTAATTACTGATCCAGTGAGAAGGCACATGAACATTTCAGAAAGGATCATTCAGGTAAAGGATGGATATGGGATACGCGGGATGGGTTTTTTTGTACCTGAAATGCTTTACCCATTCCTACATCCCTAATCTCTGGCATTTAGAGAAAAGCTTGATCTAAAAGGAATCTTTACAGAAAAAAATTAAAATTCTTGTGTGTAATGGGTTACAGTGGCTACCCTGACATATTACTGACTGCAGAAAGGCAATTGGCAGTTTTGTGAGATGGTAAATTACAGGTGTTTGTTTACTACTATAGTTAGCATTTGCATTGCATGCTGCAGACTGATAGTGTGAATTGGATAGACAGATGTCGACTAATCTATGAACGCTTTAATTGGGTTTTGAAATGAACTTGAATTGTATGCCAAGGTTTTAGTCACAATTAAGCCAAGTTTTTCAAACTTATTTCTTTACTGTTCTTTAATGCCAAAATAGAATAACTAAAGCTTTTGTCCATTGAAATACTGTAAAAAAAAATAAGGTAGTAAAACCCTTTTTTAGGGATTACTCATTTATATTTAATACACTTAACTTCATTTGTGGTTAATAATAAACATAAATATTTAAATTAAGTGAAAAAAATAGCTTTTTTCACCCTAAAATTTCCTTGGAAACTGAAAAATGCTTAGTGATTTATTTGTTTTGCACTTGAAATATAGAATAGTTGCTAGAAATATAACCATGTACAGATATGGGGCTACATTGTGATTTTAGGCACAACCCTGAGTAAAAGGTGACATAAAAATCACACAAACCCAGGAATAGCCCCAGGAAGCGTTATGACTCAGAGAAATCCTTCTGTGTTCTAGTGCCTCCTAGAACGACAGATTATTCCTATTTTCAGCCCCACGTGCTGGCTCCGCTATCCCCAGATAGTGAATAAGCAGGAATAGAGCCCAGCGTCTATCCATTTCCCCCAGCATATATCCGTTTCCCACCTACCTGCTTTGGGGAGCAAGTATGCAAGTCCCCCAGATGCACATGGATCCAAGATTGGAGTAACCTGATAGATATTATAATGGGCTTCGTTATACCCTCCCACTCTCTTGTGTAGTATTGGATTTTCATCACTCTGAAGGATATATCCCTAGTGTGATGTTCCATTATTCTTCTTGTACAGTAATCTCCATATTCGTGGATTCTTTGAACTGCTACTTGTAGTCTGCTCTTCGTGTAGTTGCCTATCATTGTGTTGCTGGAAACCTCAGACTTCTTCTTCTTGTGTCCTCGTGGCAAACTATGAAGTTTTCCAGAACCATGTACAAGTGATGTCTCTTTCTGTTTCTGCAATGAGGTCCTCCTTTATACAAGTCTCCCCAGAGAGTCAGAAAATGACCACGTGCCCAAAATAAGGTACTGACTTTCATGCATAAAAATTAGATTTGGAGAAGCAAAAACCACAGTGAGACTGGTCACATGGCCACAAGTGTTACTGCCAAGACATAAGAGAGATGGGATAGGGGAAGATAACATCTTTTATTGAACCAGCTTCTGTTGGTGTAAAGTACAACCTTTTGAGCTACACAGAGATCTTCAGTTCTGAGGAACAAAGAACAGTGTCATGATGATCACTTAAACAAACCACAGGAAAACGTACCTGTTGCTAACACTATAGTCTAGGATAATGGTAATTAAATAGAAAAAAAGGCATACTGCATCTATCTCTTTCAATATCTATTCATTCCTCCTCCAGATTGCCTTTTGCATTTCACCATTTAATTTTTCCTTAGTAGAATAGCCAATTTAAGAAAAAGAGAGGAAATGAGCCTTTTCTATTATGTCAAACAAAATTGTTAAATGAAATAGAATACTTTAAAATAGTCGGGGAGGGAAAGAGGAGGAGAGAGGGGGTTGTTGACATTTTCTCCTTTGAGAGACAGTTAAACTGAACATGCATTTAATTTTATATCAGTGGTTTTCTATTAGAACGGGCTCCTTATTTCAGAGAGAGCATATATGCATCATGTTGCTTAAGCTGACATAGTAACTATGATGTCATTGACATGAGAAGTAAATTGTCTGAAGAAATATACAGAAATGGTTGGGGTGTCACCAGGGCCGGCCCAAGCCATTTGTGCACCCCGGGTCCCGGGAGCGCGGCGCCGCCCCCGGGAGTGCGGCGCATGTGCGGCCCCGCCCCGGGTGCCTGGTGCATACGCAACCCCACCCCCGGGGCACTGGCGCATGCGCGGTCCCACCCCCACCCGGTCCGGCAGCCCTGCGCGGCACCTCCTACAATGGGGCGCCCCGGGCGGTAGCATGGTCAGCCCATAGCTTGGGCCGGCTCTGGGTGTCACTGAAGGTTATCTGCAGTAGTCTGAACTCCCAAATGCTTCTTGTCATCTTTTTCATCCAGGATGTTTTTAATGAAAAATGCTTAGGTTAAAACAGATATCACACACACACACATACAAAACTCCCCCTCCTCGCCCCAGAAAATCTTTTGCCTGTGTGAAAATACACAAGATATATTGTTGTTCAAAACAGAAAAGGATAATAATGAATTAAAGAGTTTTCTTCAAAATAATAACAATCTTTCTATACCAACTAGCCAATAGCCCGTCATAAGACAAGATTTCCGGGTCTCTCCTCCATGTCCTATTCCCTTTCTATCTCGGTCTTCTCTCCTGAGCCTCCGGTCTCTCGCTCTGTCTTTCTCTCGCTCTCCTACTGCCTCCCCCTCTCTCCGCTCTCCTCCACCTCCTCTTTGTCTCTTCCTCTCTCCTCTGTTGGGGATGCATGCTCATCCAGGCCCCGCCCCCGGCCATGTACGTCACTGCCCCGCCCCCCCTTCCCCTCCCACTGTGGCGCTCGGCTGACTTCTGTGCCGCTCAGCCGGGCCGCTGCAGGGGAGTAAACGGCGCATGCGGCTGTTTGGGCCCCGCACTCCCCATGCAGCACGGGCTGCCCAGAGGGAACAGCCAGCATTTCAACAACAGCGCTGCCCAGAGGGAACAGCCAGCATTTCAGGCAACAGTGCCGCCCAGAGGGAACAGCCAGCATTTCAGCATTATAGACTCTCAGACATTGGGCTACTATATATATGATGCCAGCCCGTATATTAAAGAAACTATGAACATAGTACTTATTTTTTATATTTATATTTATATTAAATAAATATGAAGTAGTTCAAACTGTGTCTACACTTATGGTGGTCGGTGGAGTACCTGCCTAGTTGCTGTAGTAAGATGAAGGACTAAAACAAAAGCCCATGTAGCACAGGCCTGGTTTGAGGCCTCAGTCCTAGCTTACAATGGACAAAACATGGCTAATGTAAAGCAAATCAAAGCTGTGAGCAAGGGGAAGGCCCTTGCTCACAGAACTTGACATGAACAGGGCTGAAAGTGCAAAACACTATTTGGTAATAGGCCCAGGTATAGAACAGTAACTGGTACTGGTCAGAATTTGAAAGCACATGGTACCAGCAGCTCATTAAAAAAGACCTTGATAACCACTCCCCACAGATATAGACCCAGGTTCAGGAAAGGGTCTAAAATGACAGCATGATTGATAGAGATTATTTAATCAAAGCATGATGTATAGGGTGATGGGTGGTATATAAGTAGTGTCAGAGGGTGGTAACCTGATAACATCAGCAGTGATGTGTAAGTTGTTAGTACCCGTATATAAAATGGTGTCTTGGGGAAACAGTCTTTGGATGACCTACAGGGCAATGGACATTTTCCATTGATTGAGTTATTCCATATGCATAGTGGTTCAGTAGAGTCTACTGACAGCTATTACTGTACCTTGCTTAACAATAAATCTGGCCTGGCACCTTCAAACTTTATCTGATTTGTGGTCTTTAGAGACTCTCTTGGGGTCTGCACAAGTCAACACGGCACACATCATTGAGCACACATGGAAGCAGCCTTCTGGTTATCATTATCAACAGAGCCAGAGACCTGTGAGGACACCATGGCAGTAAATCCTGACCCCTCCTGAATAACTGCAGTTGCCACAGTGAAAGGCAGGGTACATCTACATTTGTCACTGTGGCACATAGCTACAGTAGATGTGGCAGTGACATACTCCAGCAGCATGAAAAGACTCTGACACGCGGGAGCTGTTGAAGCTTTTCCCTGTTGTCTCTCCCTCTTGCCAAAAAAGCAAAAAACAAAAACACAACCTTTGCCTATTACTTGACCCCACCACAGCCTTTCTCTGTCTCAGGGAAAGGCTCCTCGATCTGGAAGGAAGTGGAACACTACTCAACTAAAAATAGCAGTGTAGACGGGAGAAGCATTATTTGAATGTGCAGAAAGGGTCACGTAGGGTACGTATCCAGGGAGTTCAAGCAGGAGGGGCACCCTAAGTTTTGCCCTACCCTCTGTACTATTTATAGCTAGGTGTGTGGTGTCTGTACTCTGCAGGCTGTCATACGTTTACACAAAACCATATAGTCCAAAGTAGTTTATCCAGTGGCTAAAGTAGAAGTCAGTTTACTGAAAGACCTAGGTTCTTGTGCCATTAACAGAACTGGGGTTTTCTGTAATATCAGGACAAGTCACTTAGTTAAGCTGTTCAAAAGTGGGAGACTTAAATTTAATGCCTAAATCCATATTTTTAGGCACATAATGAAGTGATTTAATTCTAAGAGTCAGTGAGTACTGGCATTGGTAGTGTTGTTCAGGTCCTTAGGCAGTATACACTAGGATAGCTCCACTGAAATCAGCTTACAGCAGCTGAGGAACCTGCAGTAAATTTTCTCTCTTTCCTGTAGCCTTTATGAAAAAATGACTGTTTTGATCTCCTCAATAGAAATGTCAGCATCTCTCTTTCGTATTATACTATGCATAGAGGTAGGATGAAGTCTGTAGGGATTAGTTTCTATCCAGCTTGTTGCTGTTGCTTTTTTGAAATGTTTTTTTTTATTACCAACAATGATTTTGTTATTGCAATGTTTGAATACAATGAAATCTCATCATATATATAAGAAACCTGTTATTTCATCTTTCTTATTTTCAGTCAATGTATGAAGTCTGCAAAATCTTACAAGTCTTTTACCATGATTTGTAGCTCTGGAAGTCTCTTGCATTTTTTTCTTTCTTCTCTTTGCATTTTTCTCTGTTTTTTTCCTCTTACTCCAATGGCATACTCTGTCTCCTATTCTTTTCCACTCTGTTTTCCTCCTGAATTGCAAAATAATCCCCACCATGTTTTTTACCATCCCTTCTATCCCATCCTATTTCTGACTGATAGCCTCTTTGCTAATGAATGAGACATCTGAGTGAAGGATGCTATGGATTGAACATTTTAATGTTGTTGTCAATGGGTTAGTAACAAAAGCTAAGTATGGGATACTTCCAGCCCACTCAGTTAGCCTCATTAGCACTGGCACTACAATTGACAGGTACTCCCCCCCCCTATTCTTTTTCTGCTATAAATTGTGAGGGTCCCCCCTTTTTTTCTCCAGTCAAGCTCATCTGAAGAAATGGGTTTTGCCCATGAAAGCTCATGATTCCCTCTCTCTCTCTCTCTCTCTCTTGCTCTCTCTATGTTAATCTCTGAGGTGTCACAGTACTACTCATTTCTAAGGGTGTGTCTAGACTACAGGGTTTTGTCGACAAAAGTGGACTTTTGTCAACAAAACTAAACCTGTGTCCACACTGCCTTTGAGTTATGTCGACATAATGTCGACATAACTCAGGAGTTTTGTTGACGGCTGTAAACCTCATTCCATGAGGAACAACTCCTTCGTCGACGTAGTTATGTCGACAAAAGGGCAGTGTGGATGCAGGGGAAAAGTTATGTCGACAGACAAAGCCTCCAGGAAGGACCCCTGGTGGACACTCCTGCCACAGCTTGCAACTCTATTGTTCCTGCCTGCAGCCATCTTTAAAAGGCACAGATACCCAGAATCAGCAGTCTGGCTGCAAGACAGCTCCAGCCAGGATCCTGACTATGCAGGAGCTGACTATGCAGCTCTTCCCAGTAGTGGCAGTCGGAAGACATATTGCAGGGACAAGCCCCCCAAAACCTCCCTGGCCCTTCCAGGGAAACTCCCCCCCAGGAACCCCGGGGCACTAAACGGCGGGCACCCTCCTGGTCTGGCCCTGAGATTAAAGCACTTTTGGAGCTGTGGGCTGAGGAGGAGGCACTTCAGTTCCCACAGGCCAGACACAGGAACGTGGACATTTATGCCAGAATGGCAGATGGCCTGGCCAGGAAAGGCCACCACCACCACATGGCACCGCAGGTCAGAGCCAAGGTGAAGGAGCTGAGGCAGGGGTACGTCAGGGCCTGTGAGCGCAGCTCCCACTCCAGGGAAGGGCCACACTCCTGCGCCTACTACGAGGACCTGGGCAGGATCCTGGGGGCAGGGGAACCCTTGCCTACCGAGAGGCTTGTGGAGTCTGCCATGGAGACCCCTCTGCAGCAGCGGCCGCAACTCCTGCCAGACGACCCGGAGCTCCAAGAGGAGGAGGAGGAGGAGGAGGGGGACAGCACCCGGAGCACCCAGGAGCCAGATGCCCAGACGCAGGAGGCCTCCCAGGCAACTTCAGACACCAGGGAGGGAACATCAGGTGAGTGCTGTGAGGGTCCAACACGCACAGGGCAGGCAGGAGCAAAGTGCACGGTGCAGGACTGTGACATGTCATGCTGATCAAAGCCGGGAGGGAAGGGGGGCACCCATGGCCGCCCTCAGGGAGGGCCATCATACCCCTGCACCCTCACGGCTGCTAGGCACCACCTGCTCCTGCAGGCACTGATGCCAGGGGCAGGCATGGGTCGGGGATGCAGGGATTGCCTCACAGCTGCAGGCCTCTCAGCAACCTGCAGGAACCCCAACCATGGCCTGACACTTGTCTGTGCTGCTCGGCCATGGGGTGTGTGGGGGGGGGGGGGCAGGATGGTGGCCTGCACACCTTCTGGGCTCCAGGGAGGCTGTGGCTGCGGGCCAGGCCACACCATGCCTTACTGAGATGCACATGAGTAGCCTCTGACCCTAGGACAGGCACTGCCTGCTGACAAGAAGGAGGGCATGCCCTCTCAGGGAAAGGGTGAGCACGCATGACTGATGACTTTTCACTCTTGTCCTCCACAGCTGGACCAGCTGACCAGGAAAGGGGAGCCACACTTGCCCCACCACCCAGATGGCCACAGGGAACCCGGCGGCACTGGCGCACCTATCTGGACCTGGTGCACCAGCACGTAGGAGTCCTGCAAAGGATGCAGAACTCCATGGAAAGGAGGCTGGAGGCAGAGGCTGAGTGGTGCCGGCAGTTGCTGGCTGAATTTGCCCAGCAACACAGGGACATCTGCGCAGCAATCAGGGAGGCCACGGCCTTCCCCGGTCCTGTGCCTGGTCCTGCCCTTCCTCCTCAGCCTGCCCCCCCCCGACCCTGCCCCCTCCTCATTCCCTGCCATCCCAGACCCAGGAACAGCCCCACCTCCTGCCCAGCCCCCTACCGTCCTAGCCCGCACGTGCAGCCAGGTGCGAGAAAGCCTCCACAGCCAAAGTGCCAGGGGCTCTTCCTCCAGGCAGCCCCCTCAGCCCTGAGCCTCCCTCCCCCCTTCCAAGTTGACATTCCCCCTTCCCACCTGGGAGAGTCACTGAAGGAAGCACTGTAATTTGTTTCCAAACACTTTATTTGGTTTGAACAGAAGTTTTATATTGTCTCTGAACAAAAGAGTTTTATATGTTAGTTTTTCAATGAAGGAACAGTGCAATAAACAGTTCAAATGTTTTCACCAACCTCTGTCTCTGTTCTTAGTGTGTGAATGGGTTTTGGGGAGGAAGGCACCGGAGGCATGGGGCAATCCCCCACAGTTGGAAGACCCTGGGGAAACTCATTGGCCTCCATGGGAGAATTGCTCCCTCAGGGCTTCTCGAATGCGCAAGCCCAACTGGCGGGCTTGCCAGATGGCAGCTGTCCGGGGCTGCTCAACGTGTTCCCCCTCCACATCAGCCCGTGTCCCCCATGCAGGGAGGAAGGCCTCCCCTTTCCTCTCTGCCAGGTTGTGCAGCACACAGCATACTGTAACCACATCGGGGATGTTGTATTCCCCCATGTCCAGCCGCGTGAGGCGACACCTAAATCTGCCCTTCAGACGGCCGAAGGCACACTCCACCTGGAGGCGAGCCCTATTGAGGTGGGAGTTGAACAGTTCCCTGCTCGCATCCAGGTGGCCGGTGTAGGGCTTCATGAGCCAGGGCATGAGAGGGTAGGCCGCATCGGCCATGATGCACGTAGGCATCTGCACATCCCCGACTGCCAGGTTCTTCTCTGGGAAGAATGTCCCAGCCTGCAGCCTGTGGTACAGGTATGAGTTCCTGAACATGCGGGCATCGTGTGCCCGGCCTGACCACCCGACACAAACGTCGGTGAACTGCCCCTGTGGTCGACCAGGGCCTGCAGCACCATGGAGAAGTAGCCCTTCCTGTTGATGTACTGTGCTGCTCGATGGGGCAGGGCGCAGATGGGGATGTGGGTCTCGTCGAGTGCTCCACTGCAGTTTGGGAACCCCAGCCCTGCAAATCCGGCCAGGATGGTCTGCAGGTCTCCAAGGTGGACGGTCCTGTGGAGCAGCTCAGAATTGATGGCCATCACCACCTGCAGAAAGGGACAAATAGAAACACACAGAACAGGACATTAGAGGGGTTGGCTCAGCTGCTAAGGGGTGCTCCCCTTCTCCCCCCCAGACCCCAACAGCCCCCCACAGACAATCCCTCCCCCACCCCCAACCCCCCGCACCATGGCAGGGTGAGGCCAAGAGGGCTTCTACCTCTGCCACCCCATCCCCAATTCCCTGTGTCTGGTCCTGACTGCCCCCCGAGAGTGACTTACCTCCATCAAGACGGCCCCAACAGTAGACTTCCCCATGCCAAACTGATGCCCCACGGAGCGGTAGCTGTCGGGGGTGACCAGTTTCCACAGCGCAATGGCAACACACTTCTCCAGGGGATGGCAGGCCGCAAGCGAGTGTCCTGGAATTGCAGGGCAGGGGCGAGCCAGACACAGAGCTCCTGGAAGGTGGCCTTCCACATCCGGAAGTTCCGGAGCCACTGGTCATTGTCCCACTGCTGCAGCACTAGCTGGTCCCACCATTCAGAACTGGTGTCCAGCCTCCAAACTCGCCTCTCCAGAAATAAGTTGGGGGGCAAGGGCAGCAGGGCTGCAGCCTGAGCGAGGGGCTCAAAGCTGGGCTCAGAATCCAGCTCTGCTGCCAAAGTCATCATGCTCTCCTGAGCATGCAGCAGAGCTTCCATCAGCACGGTGTGGGACCATCGCCTGCCCAGGGGCAGCTCAGGCTCCATGGCTAAAAAAGCCAAATTAACACACAAACAAAAGAACTAAAGAAACAAACAGACAAAAATACAAACAAAGAAACAAAAAACCCAAAAAGCCAAAACCCAAACAAACATACAAGCAAACAAACAGACAAATCAGAAAATAAGCAGCTGTGGTGTCCAACAAAGCAGGGCAACCAGAGCCAGAAAAACTGCAGCAGCTTTGCTTTCCCTGTATAAGGTAGGCAAGCCAGAAGCAGGAGCAGAGCTACGGCTGTCTAGGAGTATCCCTTTAAGCATGCGTCTCTGCAGAGAGCATGCAGCAGTGCCTGGGCTTTATGGCTGCCCCTGTGACCTTCCAGAAGCACTTCCGGGTGCCTTCTTCTGTTGACAGAGCGTCCTGCAGTCTGGACTGAAGGGGGTCCCAAAGAGCATGGAAGGAGAGGGTATACTCAGTGGTGACAGATAACAGAACAAGGAGCAATGGTCTCAAGTTACAGTGGGGGAGGTCAAGGTTGGATATTAGGAAAAACTCTTTCACTAGGAGGGTGGTGAAGCACTGGAAGGGGTTACTTATGGAGGTGGTGGAATCTCCATTCCTAGATGTTTTTAAGTCCTTGCTTGACAAAGCCCTGGCTGGGATGATTTAGTTTGGATTGGTCCTGCTTTTAATAGGGGGTTGTTCTCAATGACGTCCTGAGATCTCTTCCAATGATTCTATCATTCTCAGAGGGTACGTCTAAACTATATGGCTGCGTCGACGGAGCCATGTAGATTAGTTTACGCGAAAAAGGGAAATGAAGCTGTGATTTAAATAGTCACTGCTTCATTTAAATCAAAATGGCCGCTGCACTGTGCCAATCAGCTGACTGTCGGCACAACATGGCAGTCTAGACATAGTTTCATGAGGCATAAAGGATCTGCCGACGAAGAGTTCTGGGGGCAGCAGATCCCCATCTAGACTGCCGCTCTGTGCCGACAATCAGCTGATCGGCACAGTGCGGTGGCCATTTTGATTTAAATGAAGCGGTGATTATTTAAATCATAGCTTCATTTCCCTTTGCCATCCTGCCGAATCTACATAGCTCCATTGACGGAGCCATGTAGTCCAGACACACCCAGAGTGTTCATGCCTATGGTGTTGGCTCCTGAACCCCTGGTCCATCCCTTGTGCAATATAAACACACCTGCTCCATAGCAAGGGGGCCATCCACAGCTAAAAAGATGTAGAATCATGTTTTGTATGAAGAACTGGGTAACAGAGATACTGCTTTATTCTACTACAGCACATTTGAGATCACTGAGACACTAAGATCACTGATATTCTGTTTGGATGTTACCAAAGACAAGTATCTGCAATGACATCTCACATTAATTGACACAGCAATGTGCTTGATTACAATATAATCCATTCACAAAAATATCCCAAACAGTATTCATTATGATTAATGTTGTTCTAAAGAATACTAGGAGCTAATAATGATTTACCATTTATTATCAAGTGTTGCTGTTTAAAGTTTGTGGCATTGAGATCAATAGACTTTCCAGACTTACGGCAAATTTCTATTGTTCTTTCCATAGGCAAGTTTAACCAAGAAAGATTAACAGCAGTTGCTTCTCAAGTTCAAATGATTTTTATGGAAAGGAAATAATTGTAACCAAATTATGCTAAGGATCTCATGAGGGTACATTGACTTAAATGATTTCTCTCCTTTAAATATTGACATTCTGGTTATATCAAATCTTACTCACTTACTGTATCACCAGTCACAATCTTTATTATCTCCTACTGCTGTGGTGTTAAACAGGATGATTGGATACACAGTCAGTTAAAAAATGTTCATTCTTGCTAAAAAGATTTAAACATTGCAATAAAAACATAGTGTATGAATCCTCTGTTATATATCAATTTCAAACACCCTGTCTTAGCAGAAAAATCTACTGATAATGGAAGCCTGCATATCTATAGGAGGTGCACACGGCTTTAAAAAAGGTGTGGGTGTGTGTTTGTGTGTGTGCACTCATTATCTGTGAGCTAAAACAGTGCTTAATGTGAACCCCTTAACCTCCCAGTTTGATTTTTATTTTTTTTCTACAGCTATGACCTCTGGACCTCCCACAAGCAAACACACAGTTTAAACACTGGATGTGTACAACAGGTTAATAAAACAGGAACATAAGAACTGTTACATCAGATATGCCAATGATCAATTACTGTCTGGTAGCCTCTGGTCAGTTCACAGTGTTTTGGGGGAAAGCTTTACACCCTCCACCCTGCACACTATAAATTTCAAATCTGAGTACCAAAAGTAAGATATGTAGGCACCTAATTAAAAGTGGCCTCAGCATCCATGACTTTTAAAGAAGTCAATGGGAAATGCAGGTAGCTAAGCCCCTTTGAAAATCAGAACATTTTTATACTATTTAGTTCCCTGAATATGGATTTAAGAGACTAAATGTAGAGACATCCAATGTTGAAAATTTTGGCCATGATGCATCTAATTTTAATACAGCAACACTTCTAACTGACCTGACCTAATGAGTCTAAAAACTAAGGTAAGGGTATGAAACCATTTAAAAACATCTATAGATGAGTATTTTTTGACTAAGTACTTTGCTGAAGAACATATATGGACAAAACTTTCCTGTGTTCCAGGCACCTTTTATTGTTATGTTACTGCAAATGTCAGCTCTGCAGTTGATGTGATCGGACTGGCAATGCAGTGAAAAGCTTCTTTTTAAATAAATATGTTTTAATTTAATTAATCAATGAACCATAAACTTTAAAAAGTCAATTGCAAACAAACTAACATACTAGAAGAATAAAGACTGTCATACAAATAAGCAAAGCATAACTGACATTCACACAAAAGATTATCTTTCTATATTATTACCTCGGTGCAATTTTCAAAAACAATTTTGTCACTTAGGGGCACAAGTCCTATGAAAGGTTAGTTTGGTGCTTTCGAAATGTTCATCTTCTGGTCATTACTCATGTTTGCTGAGTTATTAAAACAACTTTCTGAAGTTTAAGTAAGAACAATAGGTAGAAAGGAGAGAGGATAAAAAAGTCAGAGAGAACACAGAAAGATATAGGATTGCAGTAAATATAAAGAGATATGTAAATCTTTAGAGAGCTGATGAAGTTTGGCTTGCTAAGGGGTAATTATGGCCAAAGTTAAATATTTTAGAGTCTTCCCATAGGAACACAATTTGTCTGAAGCACAGTGTGAAGTTGTTTCAATTTGTAATGACCCATTAGGACCTACTGCACTGCTAGGAGTAGCTGGAGTAAAGGTTAAAGAATGGTCAGGAGAATCCTCTATTACCTGGATACTCATCACTAAAATGGAACACGTCTGGTTCTGAAAAGGAGCTGCATATGGCACTTATTTGAAGCCATGGCTGACCATACTTACTTCATGTTTGTGGTGTCATTCACACTGACCCTACCCTGCCTTCTGCAAGCAGAATGCCCTTGGTTACGGTTCCTGTACCGCAACCCCAGTCAGAGCTCTGACAGTCAGACAGGATTTACTGTCATTTCTCTTCTAAAATGTTGTACTTCTTCTAGCTCTTATGAAAGTTAAGGGCTCTGAGGACTGAGATAGGCTTTTTGCCTAAGAATTGCTCCCCTCCACCCTGCTTAAATAGAGATTTTCGCTTCCACGTAGCTGTTTACAAATCCATTAGGAAAGAAAACCCTCTTAATGTGAATTCTGGTCCCCATAAAATATTGTACCATATTAAGGGAAAGCAACTCTCCCTTCATTTTGAAACATGAGCAAAAATATAACAGATGCATCTTGTACTAGATAAACAACACACATGGATTTAAATCTCTTATATTTTATTTTTATGATGTAATTCTGAATTGCATTATTTTTGCATTTGTAATTAGAAGACAGAACAGATGGTGAAGTCTTAGTTTAAAATGATGTGTCTATTAAAATAACTTATGCTGCCAAGTAAATGTTCCCTATCACACGGAGGTCCATTCACTATAACATTATAGTTGCTCCATTTATATACAGAGGAAGGAACTGGTAGTTTGGGAGATGTTTACTTCTTTGTGGGATTCACAATAAGAGGAGGCAATGTTATAAGTAACTACTTTATTAGTAAGATTGTTAATAAAAGGAACATATAACGCACAATTCAAGGGCAAGCACGTATTCACTGCAACTTCTGCTCCCTACTTTTATAAGTACAATATTTCTGGAATGGTTGTGTCTATCGTTACCTTAAATCAGAGGTTCTCAAACTTTTTGGCCTGCAGCTCTCCCCACTCAACACAAACATTTCTGCAGACCACCAGCCAACCACCCATGATGGCAAAATGGATGCAATACAGGATAGTTGTGTTGGGTCTGGGTGGGAAATAGGGTGCAGGTAGGCCTGCCAAAAAGGGGGACAACAAAGGGGGCAATTGCCCTGAGGCCTGGTCATTTGTCGCATGGCTTTGAGGGCTGGGGGGAAGGGGGGCTGTGTTGTGGTCCAAGCAGCACTAAGGACTGACTGCCCTCAGCCCCATCTCTTCTGAGGTGTGGAGATGCCCCTCTCTCATCTTGCCCCATGGCTCACAGTAGCTGTTGAAGCCGGTGGGTGCAGGAGCGAGATGAGGGTGGGGGGTCTGAGTGGGAGACAATACAGGAGCGGGCTGGGGTGTCTGGAAAGGAGGGAGGGTGCTGGATCAAGGGAGGGTGCAGGAGTCGAGTAGAGGTGTGAAGTCTCAGGAGGAGGGGTGCATAAGAGGGTGGTGGTGTGGGATCTGGGCATGGTGGGGGTGGAGGCCACTTACCTGGCTTCATGCCCTGAGCCACTCCCAGACACTGAGTTCTAGACACTGCCTCCTGCTGCTCCCATTGGATGTGATTTTGGCCAATGGAAGCAGCAGGGGAAAGCGTTTCCCTCTGCTGTGGTTCCCCCAGCTGGCAGGAATGGAGGGGCAGGGAGAGGAAACAGCAGTGCTTGGAGCTGCTTGCTCCCTCTGCGAGTCAGAACCAGCCTGTAAGCCTCGGGGTGCCCCACTCTGACAGTGGGAAGCTGATGCTCCAAGGTCACCAGGAGGGAGGGCCTGTGGGACAAGAGTGCCAGCACGGGCTCCCCACTTTGTGAGAGGGGGCACTGAACCTTGAGAACAACTGCTTTAAATGGAAATAAAAACTATTCAGGGCACAGTCATAAATATGCAGCATTGTAAACAAAATCTGTAAATGCCCAGGTAACAGAGCTTCACATAAATATGTCCTATGGTGACTCTCTTGAATCGGTATTAAGGATCCAGTAGATTAAACTTACCAGTTTGTATAGAACCTTGGAACAGCAAAGGAGACAGATTCTGACCATATCTCATCTGCTGGAAAATGCGTCAGAGTAGGATAGTCCCCAGTGAGTACAGTACTGGCATGATCAGTTTTTCACTGCCCTCCTCCATAATGCCAAGGATTATGGGGGAAGGTATTGATATTGGCTGGAACTATTCATTGAGTTCATGTCAAATTTGCAAATAGTTTCAGGCTGATTGAAACTGAATTTGTGGTGAATAAACTATTAGTCCGAAAATGCTCACCTAGGCTCCAATAACAAGTTATAGTTCTTTTAGTAAGCAATATAGGAGAAGAAAAATTTATTGCGCAAGAGCACATCCACACTGCAAAAGCACATCCGAAAAGCAATGAGCTTTTGCGCAAGAGAACGTCCAGACTGCATGGATGCTGTCTCGAAAGAAAGCTCTGATTGCCATTCACAGAATGGCCACTAGGGCACTTGTGCTTCTTTTTGTGCGAAAACCCCGTTTCCTGTCCACACACACCTTTTTGCACAATAACTGCTACACCGCCCGTCTTGCCCGATTCACTGTAAACTTTCTTGAGCAAAAATGCACTTGAGGTGTGGACGCTCTGCTCTTGAGGTGCAGCTGTTTTTGCGCAAAAACTCTGCAGTGTAGACATAGCCTAAATTACCCTATGGTTCTCACCATACATGGTGGGGAAAGCCCTCTTTATGGAGTTTCATCTGTAGGTTTATATATTTTGATAACTCACAACCATGAATGGCATTAGCACCTTTGGCTAAAACAAATTCAATTAAAAACCAGACTTACCATTATATGTAAAATTAAAAACTGAGAAACTGCAAACTAAGTATGGATATACAATTCTTACATCAACCTTACAAAAGGATAACATAAGACCTATCTAAAGCCTGAGGGTGGAGATGTAAGAAGAAATTGTGCTGATGTGCTTAAGAAGAGCAAATTAAAAGTTATTTTCAAAGTTTTCAGAATGAATTTCTTTCCTATTCTAATTTGATATTTGGCTTAGGGATAAAACATTAATTAGCAGTGAGTGTACTTTAGAAATGGTACCTTTCCTACAAATGCTATTATTAAAAACTTCTCAGTATCTTTCAGTGACCTCAGAGGAGCAAACTCTCCTGATGAGAATGTTTTAGCTGCAAATTACGTCTAATAATTTAGGCTTGGCTTGTGCTCTGCTTTGGCTCCAGTGTAAATGAGCTCAGCACCAGAGCTCAGCTGAGTACAATCTGCCAGTAGCTTAGGTTTAGAATTGCAATCTCTGTTCTCTCAATAGTGCCTACAGTCATCTGAAAAAAGTGGGGGAACTATCACCACTCCCCCCACTGCCTACCTCCTTGCCCTGCTTTAATTTTCCTCTCTAACATCCAACTCAATTCTGTCCCTTCATTTTGCCTTTCAGTGCCCCATCAGTTCTGGTGCCAAATTTGTTCTTTTCCCCCAGCCTCACATGTGCTCCTTCAGCTCCTGAGGTTCTTCACTCCTCTTTTCCATGTGGGGGTGGGGCTGCCATCGGGTTCCTTCTCCTCTTTGTGTGTACAGCGTATGGAATGAACGGAATGAAACACACACACTTTTTTGGCTGGCAGTAGTAGAAAAGTAAGGAGTGAGCAGGCATTGCATAGCTCCGTGCAATATGGAATGACTACTTTCCATCTGCACTAAAAAGCAGCCACTATCTCTCCAGAGCCAGATTTTCCAAAGTGTGCTGTCAGCACTCGGCCTTTTGCACTGAGACTAATGGGAGCTGCTGCTCTTCTGGAAATGTGGCCCAGAATGCATGGAACCAGAACTTCTAATCTGCACAAACCCAGATGATGAGGGAATTTGAATCCCAATTAGAATTTTGAAGTACAGGCTTATCATACATAATTTCAAATATTTCCAGGTAAAATACCTGTCTACCGCTCTCCTCATAAAACTGCAGTACAATGTGGCACAATAGAGCAGTCCTGACAGTTTCTTCTTAGGAAAGGATTCAGACTGGAACAGATGGAGTATTGTATGTTTTCACACCTGAGTTTCACTCTCATTGGCATAAACGTACACATCATTCATCACGCATCTCATTTGCATGAACTGAATTCAGCTCTATCTAGTGCTTACTAGTTATTCACTTTCATGGACACTAAAATTCACTCCAACTTGTGTTGGGGAATCAGAATTTAAAAATATAATATAAAATAAAAAATGTCCTCAGTCAGTGTGAATGATTCATCTTGAGGCTTTTAGATTCAGACAATATTTGTCTTGAACCGTTAGCCTACAGGGAAGCTATCTTATTTAATCCAGCCATAGAAATTTGTCAGAAAAGAAGTTGATGGGACAGGGTGGATGAGATAATATCTTTTATTAAAACAACTTTTACTGGTGAAAAAGATAACACTTTACACAGAACTTTTCTTCAGTTTTACAGAGCTCAAATGTTTGTCTCTGTCATCAATAGAAGTTGTCCCAATGAAAGATATTATCTTACTCGCCCAGTAGCTAGAAAAATATGCAATTTTCTAGTGAACAGTGTCACTGTTGTGTATATTTTAAAAAATATGTGGGCACATGTCTCTCTCAATATCTCTTTTGCCTCTAACCTTGCATGCAATTAAATCTCATGTGAGAGCTAGGCAATACCAGGCTTTGTCATCCCCAAGTCAGAAGCCTGAAATTGCAGGGTTGCTGGTATGAACTCCAAGCAGGCGATATGTTTTTGGCATCCCCTTGGGGCTGACTAATGTCCTTGTTCCTGATCACCAAGGAAAGCCAGCCCTCACCCAGTATGATAAAGTCACATCTGATCATTTCATTCCTTCCAAACTTTGCAATCAGCTCTGAGAAGTGAACCTGCCAAGGGAAGTCAAAAGCTTAGCACTGACACTAACCAGATGAGTCATCATACTGCCTTCCCTCACTCTTCCTGACTGGGGATTGTTTATTCTTCAATTTCCAAGCAAACAAAGGATAAAAAAGTATGTCACCAAAGCAGTGGTGAGAACTGAAGGTAGAAAGTGGGAAACCACAAGATTTTTCAACCATGAGCCATTTCGTTTTCACCATTTGACAATTCATAATTTTCTATTATAAATATTTCATTACTTTGTCAACAATGCTTATACTACCTAATAGTCCACAGACCTGAAAAGTAATCCTATTGTGCCCAAATGGAATCCATTTGGACTCAGTGCAGGTGCAAGGGCCCATTTGCATATTGAGACATGGTTCAAATTCAGACCAAATCAAGGCTTCCACCCTGCAAACACTAATATACTCGCTTAGCTTTACACATATGAATAGCCCCTCTAGGTGAGATTCTGGGGCTATTGAAATCAAAGACAAAATTCCCATTGACTTTAGTGGGGCCAGTATTTCACCCTTTGGCTACGTCTACACTGCAGGCTTCTTGCACAAGAACTGTTTTGCTCCACACTGCTCAAAGAGCATTTCAAAAGCGATACACTTTTGCATAAGAGCGTTTCCACACTGGTGGGACGCTCTTGCGCAAAGACCTCCCCCCGGAACTACTTTGGACAGGGCAAAAGGGCATCAATACCTTCCAGGGGCGGGGGCTGGAGCCCCTCTGAGACACGTGCTTAAAGGGATCTCCCTGGTCAGCCGTTTCTCTGCTGCTGCATGCTTTGGGACCTCTGGTAGGGACTGAAAGCTATAGCAGTGCCTGTTGTGGTTGCCCTCAGCCTCTTTGGACACAACAGCTTTTTTCCGTAGTGCCTTTGAGGACTTTTGCCTTCTGTTTGCTATGCCATGGAGCCAGGGGTGGCCCTGTGTCTGCTCTGGCCCCACACGGACATTTTGGAGTGCATGCAGCTGCTGCTGTATGCTGCCTTGCTACTCCTGCACGAGCTCGATGCCAAGCTCACTCTGGACTCCCACTCCCTGGATACGGCAGCTTCCCTGTGGCATCCTTACCCAACCGTGGAGACTCGACACCAGTTCCGACTGGTGGGACCGGCTGGTCCTGGAGCAGTGGGATGACCAGCAGTGGCTCCAGAACTTCAGGATGTGGAAGCAGACACTCCTGGACCTGTGTGCCTGGCTCGCCCCTGCACTCCTCAGATGCGACACCCAGCTGCAGCCCGCCATCCCAGTCAACAAGAGGGATGCCATCGCCCTGTGGAAGCTGGCCACGCCGGACAGCTACCACTCGGTGGCACACCAGTTTGGGGTGGGCAGGTCCACAGTGGGTGCCATCTTGATGCAGGTAAGGCCCTCGGAGGGGAAGGGCAGCACTCCCTGCCTGGGGGAAGGGAAGACTCCAGGCTGGGGGCGGGGATAGGGGGAGTGGGGGAAGCCCTGTCACCCAGGGGCTTGTGCCGTCCCTCCCTCACATAGGCCTGCTGGTATGGGGGGGGGCTCTGGGGTGAGGGGACCCTGGTGTGTTTGGGGAGAGAGGGCATCATGGGGGCGGCTACCCACCAAAGGCTCATGTACCCACCCTGCCTCATTCTGTGTGTTCCCTGTGTTTCTCTGTGCCCTTTTGCAGGTTTTCCAAGCCATCAATGACATCCTGCTCAAGAAGGTCATCCACCTGCAGGACATGGACGGAACTGTGGCTGGCTTCACTGCCCTGAGGTTCCCCAGCTGCGGGGGAGCCGTGGATGCAACCCACATCCCCATCCGGGCACCAGAGCATCAAGCAGCCCACTTCATAAATTGGAAGGGGTACTTCTCTACAGTGCTCCAGGCTCTCGTGGACCACCGTGGCCACTTCATGGACATCCATGTGGGGTGGTCAGGCAGGGCATATGATGCCCTCATCCTCTGAAACTCCAACCTGTTTCGTAGGATGGAGGCGGGCACTGTCTTCCCCCAGCGGGAACTGACAGTTGGGCATGTCCTCATGCCTCTGTGCATCATGGGGGATGCGACCTACCCCCTCATGCCCTGGCTGATGTGGCTGTACACTGGACGCATGGACCTTGTGTGGGAACGATTCAACCAGCATCTGAACCGGGCCCACAACCAGGTGGAGTGCTCCTTCAGATGGCTCAAGGGGAGATTCCATTGTCTGTTCACCCATCTCAAAATGGGTGAACAGAACATCGCGGAGGTTGTGGCAGCATGTTGTGTGCTGCACAACATAGTGGAATGGGAGGGGGAGGCCTTCCTCCCAGGGTGGATGGCAGGTGAGGGCTGGGTGTTTGAGCAGCCCCGCACAGCTGCCATCCAGCAGGTGCACCACGATAGGGTGCACGTCTGGGATGCCCTCAAGGAGATGTTCTCCCAGGCCCCACACTAGGGTCGCTTCTGTCTGGCATCCACATCTCCGTCCCATCTTCAACCCTTCCCTCCCCAAATTCCCTCTCCTCCCAATAAACACAATTGTTTTTGTTAAACAAAGAATAAAGTGTGTTTTTCACATAGAGACGAAGGGTGGGCAGTGGGAGCGGGGCTCTCAAGTGGGAGGGGGAGGAGAAAGGGGCTCTCAACTGGGAGGGGGAGTTAGTGGTGGGAGGGGAGGCTCCTGCCAGTGCATCTATGGGTGCGGAGGCCTCAGCGCCCTTCAGGCCGGGTTGGGGCAGGCAGCACGGGGAGGTGGGTAGGACGGGGTGCAGGAGGAGGGGACATGGCAATGGCGGCAGGAGGGGCAGTAGAAAGGGGCATGGGCATGGCAGGGAGGGCAGCAGGGTGGGGCTGCAACTTGCTGGTGACTGCCACCTCCATCCTCTACACAGCCTGGACGTGCCGCCGGAGGAGACGGTCGTGCTGCCTGGCTCGCTGGACTGGTCCCTGTGTGGTTGGTGCCACCTCTGTTGCAGGGCTGGAGGGTCCCTCGCTCCTGGCTGGTCCCGCTGAAGAGAACGGTGAGGTGGTCAGTCAGCCCTGCCCACAGCATCCCTGAGCCCCGTGCCCTCCTCCCTGAGCCTCACATGACACCACCCAGCTGGGGCTTGGGCCCAGTCAGTCCCCTGTTGAGTGTGTTCACATAAAAGGACTAGCTCCAAATCATGGGAGAGAAGTGATCCTCCATGGACTGTAACCCTTGGGAGACATCATTTTGAATGCAGACCCCTTGTCTGTGTCCTAGCCACTTGGCATGCGGTGTCTCTCTGAGTAGCACTGTGCACACTCCTCCCCAGGGCAGAGCGCATGGCTTCTACTCTTCTCACTGTCTGTGAGCATATACCTTTGATGCTGTAGTCATGTTTGCGTACACATCCCCACACTGCATGGGAGCAAGTGTGGCAGATGAAGTCTGGGTTCTCAGACTACTGTCATTGATTTCCTCGGAGATGAACCCAGGGCTATGGGGGAGTGTACTGTCCCTTCAGCAAGACACAGTGGCCACAGACCCGGACTGGCCACTTCCCCGCTCCCCCACCCCCCAGACCTTGGACAAGTAGCCCAGGGAAGTGTGTCACAGTGGTGGGCGTCCCTTGGGGGCAGCAGAGGGATGCCTCCAGCCCTGCAGCAGAGGGGCCAGGAGCAGCCGAGGGGTTCCGTGGGTCCATGCTCACAGGGCTGGCTCACTGCGCTTCTCCCAAGAGCGGCTGCTGTGTCACACGTGCAGGTATGGCTGCAGGCTGTCTGTGTGCGGCAACCTGCGGGAGGTGTGGGGTTTGGCCTGTGCCCTTGGGGCTTGGCTGCTTCCAGCTGGCATTGCCCTTTCCTCCCCCGGGCAGGACATGTGTGAGCAGCAGGGTCCCAAGCATGCCCTGGACCTGCCTGCTGCATCCATGTGCCACACAGTTAGTCTGCACAAGGTTGCACATGCTGCATACTGCTGCACAGTGTGCAGCTCGAAGTGTGTGACTGACGCTCCCCCCCCCCCACAGGCACCTGCCTCCCCTGCCCTTGCGAGGGAGAAGCGCAACACTCACCAATGGATCCGTCATTGGCCTTGGATGAGGCCTGGGAGGCGTCCCGGCTGCTGGGCACAGGCTCGAGGTACAGGGTGATGGTGGTGCTGCGGTTGTCTCCCTCACACTTGGAGCCACTGGTCAGGTCACTCTCCTCCTCCAGGCCAGGTGGCCTGACCACGAGGGTGTCCACCACTGGCGAGGGCCCTTGCACTGCTGTGTCACCCAGGATGGTGTGCAGCTGGTCGTAGTGGGGGCAGGTGTCGGCTCCTGACCCCCCGCCCTCATTGGCCTGACGTAGCCCAGGCACAACTCTTAGACCTTGGCCCGGACCTGTTCAAGGGTCTGGTCTGGATGTCTCTATTCAGAGAGTGCCTGGGCCATGTGGGCAAAGATGTCGTCATTTCGGTGCCAGGCACAGGGGTCGTGGAGGGCTTCCTCCTGCACCCAAAGGTCCAGGGTCTCCAGCTCAGCCCCGGACCGGCAAGGGGCATGCTGCTTTGTGCCCCTCTGTAGCTGCTGAGAGCCCTGCGGTGGCTGCTGGGAGGAGGGTGCAGGGTCTCAGAGTGCCTCTGAAGTGGACATGTGGGCTTCTGCGTGCAGCAGGGCAGAGCCGCGTGGTGGAGCTGCTGAGTGTGCTGCTGCTGCCACACGGCATCTGCAGGGTGCCTGTGCCTTTAAGGGAGGGAGTCCGGCAAGCAGGAAGTAATGAGCTTGAGTGCGGGTACAGCGCATCCAAGTGGCAACTGCATTTTTTTCCTGGGAGGCCAGTTCTTGCACAAAAACTCTTGGCTGCCTGTCCACACTGCCCTCTTGCGCAAAAATGCTTCTTCCTCATACGGAGCATTAGAGCTCTTGTGCAAGAAGCCCTCTGTTCTGACGCCTGACTGTACATTTACTTGCTCAAGAATGCGTGTGCAGTATAGATGCTCCTCAAGTTTTTGCTCAAGGAACGGCCATTCTTGCGCAAGAAGCCTTCAGTGTAGACGTAGCCATTGAGTTTTATGGAACTACTAAAACATGCAAATGTATTCAGGTAAGTGTTTGTAGAATGTGGGCCTGAAATTGTAGCTCAAAGCTGTTAATTGCAGCCTGTCAAAATCTCTTTGTGAAAAAGATGAGGAAGAAACACAGGTCATGACTAAACATTTTTATCTGGTGAAAAGTATTATGGCAGTTTGTGTAATTATGTGAACATAGGCCCAAAGTATTACAATCTTCTCTACTTACAAATTCAGGTGTCGTCCCCCCCCCCCCCCATCTGATACAAGTTTTACAATTTGTAAAAAATTATTTGCAGAACCTTTGTACAGGTTTATATCTGCTATATTCCTGAGAGGGTTTGTCTGTTTCTGTTCAAGAACTTCTTCTAAATGGTAAGAGTTAGGACCACCAAATTCTGTATATAGCTTCGTCTTACCATAATTTAAAGCAAGGCAAGGGTTTGGTGCCAGGAAAATGGGATGAGCCTGGAATGGGATTGCTTCTCAGAAAATCATACAGAAAAGAGACAGAATCACCAGGCAGGTGAAGGTGCTGACTGAAGGAGTCATTCCCCTCCTCCCCCCGCTCTACCGCTGCATGTCCAGGACCCAAGACTGCCTCAACCACAAGCCTCCAAATCCCCAGGTACCTTTTAGGGAGGGCACGGGGGGCTGAAGTCCCCTTCTCCCGAGTCATATGGGAACATTGCTGGCTGTTCCCCTTTGTCAGAGAGTGAGGGAAAAGTGCACAATTTGCTGCATTCCTCTCTCAGGCAGCAGGAAGACAAACCTGGACCCGCCCCAGCCGGGGGACATGCACCCCTGCCCTGACTGTGCCCCCTGGAACTGCAGCAACCATGGAAAGGTGCTTATCACCTGGTCCCAAGGTGCTGCGGTGAGAAAAGCCTTGAGTACTCCTCTCTCCCTGGGAAAACCTGCATACTGAACACCACATCACCAACCCCGCCCCAGGACAATGATTCAAATGAAGCATGTACATTTTCATTTTATCTTCCAAAAAACACAAAAGTAATTGAATTAAGGGCTCGAGCAATGCCAGGTAAATCTTTGTGTGTGTGTGTGTGCACGGGCGCGTGTTGTGGAATTAAAAATCTTCTTCAAAGGTAAATTCATCAAATGATACAAACAGTTGGAATCTATACTTTCTCTTACAGAATGTATCTTAAGGAATATAGTGAAAGAAATCTGTGTTTGGTAAAAAAACCCAACAATATAAATAAGAAAAAAATTAAAATAGACAAATTAATATTCATTCAGATGTCCCCTCAGAGGTCGGAGAATATGGTAATACAACACAAGTGATTCCTACCAGAATTTGTTCTTTAAAAATAACTTTATGTGTGATTTCTTTAGAATAGGGTACTGAAACAGACAGCCATTATTATTGAGCTCTTTGTTGATGGAGAGGGAGCAGTAGTAACTTAAAGTCAGGGGCTATATATCAATACAATGAGTGTACAAGACTATTATATTCTGTTTTACAAGACAGCACTTCAGGTGATATAAACAAGTTAGGAGGACAAATCGTATACTTCACAACAGAATCTTGAATTTCCAGCCAAAGCTTCAGCACCGTCATCATTCATTAACCTTGGTATTCATGGTTTGGTTAGTATTATTGCATTGTCAAACAGATATTTTCTTTTCTGTTTTGCTCTGGAGCTGAATCAAGGTTTTTACCAGCCCTGTGATCTCTGCTAAACTAGCACCTCCAAGATCCCACACTTCAGATGATTGTAAACACAGTGCAGTTTGTCATCTAAGTTTGCAATAAAAGCAGAGGTAAGTTATGAGCCTATCAGGTACTAAGACACCAGGGAATTTCCCAAGCATGGTAGTCAGCACTTCTGCTGCAGAAAATGCTGAATACAAACTTATTGGACTTTCCCATCAGTGATTTTACCTACTAGGCAGATGGTGCGGGGTCATTTCCTCTTCCTGTTCTTTCCTCCCTGTAGCTGGCAGGCAAAAGGAATTCTTCAGGGCAACATTTGCAGTGCTGGCTGGAATAGAGGGGGACAGTTATGAAGGTTTCTTTTGTCATTTATTCCTGATTAATGAGTAATACTGGTTGGCTGTCAACATAGCCAAGGACATGCACATAAAAGTGGGGATTTTGTAAGTAATCAATTATACTATACATTAGATAGGATTTTATAAAACATAGGCCTAATTCTGCCCCCACTGAGTTGAATGCGATTTTTATTAAATGACTTCAAAGAGAGAATAAATAGGCCATTGCTAAAGGCTTTTGAAAATCTCATTGATTATGTGCAATATGAAACATGAATTTTGTGGGGACAATATTTGACTTGATCATCTATAACTAACCAGTAGATCTAAAACCAATAGTTTGAAAATCATTGACCCTGACTCCAGAATCACTTAAAACAGTGTAAATTTCAAACTGCTCCACCAAAGTGAATTGAGTTAAACTGGTGTAAAAATGACATAAGGACTTTATCCAAAGTCCATTGACGCTTACTACTAAGAACTTAGGATAAGGCACTATATAAACTGCCAGGACCACTATATCAGGGCCTCCTAAACAGTTGCAATCTATGAGTCCATGGTGACACTAATACATGAACAGAGACAGGTAGATTTTTCAGGAGACACTGGGAATTATTTCCTCTGACCACGGATTCATACTATGGTTAAGATTATAAAGGAAAATCATGTGTGAACGAGTTTTTATAAGTTTTTAACAAATTTCTTGTCAGAATAAATTTTCCATGCTTAGTTACTATCCATGAAGCAAGTAATTTCAGAGAGATACATGCATTGTGCTTGCCATGATCATTACAGAGCTGTTCATTTTTTATATACAGATTGAGAGAGCTGTCAGGTTTTGATTGTTGCTTCTTCACCTGGACTCCTTCTGACTCCTTTATTCTCCCCCCAAATCATGTTTATTTGAATGTCTTATAATCCTGAACTCTCTTGTCCTGAGATGCAAAATATACTCCACAAGCTAGGACATTTTAATTAGATGGCTCAGAAGTGGATGACCAAACTACTTGAGATTTCTTTTAGACTGGAAACATCTTGATGCTCTTCTCATTAGTTGGGATATAAGAATTGAAGCTAGACCTTTTTAATATGTAAAAAGGTGTCCTTCCTGGCTTTTCTGACAAACAAGTGCCCAGTCTTTGTATGACGAGTGCATTCTCTGCGGACTTAATGGAGCTGCTGGTGCAGCTCTTGCAAAGAATGCACACCGTGTCTCATCTGAATGTGAGCATGCAGCTGAAAGAATGTGCTTTCCATAGAGGTGCAACAGCCATGTGAAAAGAAATAACCTTGTGCTCCAAAGACCCAGGCAATCTAGTTGATGAAATGCCCCGTGTTAATTTAATGTTACAGTTTCACCAACTGAAAAGAAAATGTATCAGGAAATGCAAACATTAAAATCCCTGCAATAATGTAAGCTTGGGCACAATGCAGATAGTATCTGTAGTGCTGTCTATTCTTCTTTGTTGGTTCTGCGTATATAATAGCTTGATATAACATTTCTTTTCACCAGTAACATTATTTTTACTATTATTATTAATTAATTTTGTTAGACTCCTGCCATCTACTTGCAGGTTGTATGCAGAGATGCTGTTCTAGTCCATTTGTGTATAAGGTTACTACATTTTTTTCAATGTTAGTTGGCAGTAGATAATCTGGAAAACCTACCTAAAACTCATTAATACAGTGACACCATCCTGTGCCTATCAACCTGAATTTATTTATCCTTCCTTCCTTCCTTCCTTCGTTCCTTCCAAGTAAGTTTATTTTCTGTCCAAACTAAAGAACCCAATTTGACATTTTTAAATAATAAATTTTGTAAGGAATATGTCTGGAGATTTCAAACTCAAATGTAGAAAATAGAAGTGCCTGGCAGAATACACCGCAGACCAAAGTAGTGTTTCCTTGACTCCTTTAAAAAAAAAAAAGTTGGTATTTATGGTGACAGGTGAACTCCTCGGTATGAATAGTATTTGTTGGGAATGTAGCTCCTCTGTAATTAGTAATTTGTTCATTAGTAGATTCTGATATTTTAAACAGTATTTGTTAATGATATGCATCATAAAATAGCTTGAACTAATAAATCTCAGACTTCATCTTGTTTGCAATGTGAGCAGCTCATCTATTTACTATTGACTACTCATCATTTCTGTTGCATGTAGCTGATCACCTAAATCACAGTATTTTTTCTGCTTCAGGATTGACTGAAATATTTTAAACAGAAAAATAGTGAATAGTGGTGAGTAGCAAATAGGATGAATAACTAATCATGCGTAACTTTGTGAAACTTAAAGCAATTTCAAAGTTTTTTAAGTAGCTAGAGGATCTCCAATGTGTCCAAATAATGAATAATATAATCCCTGTGAATCACAGTAAACTCTTCTATTATTATTTATATTTAGTTATATTACCCTAAAGTCACCAGCCAGGATTGGATGCTATACAAACACTTATTCATGGTCCACGTCTCAAAGCACATAACATCTAATGTGTATATCTATCATTTGTTCATTCTGAGGGTGCGTCTACGCTGAACCATTTTTCTGGAATTATGTCTGTTATTCCAGAAAAACAATAGTAGCGTCCACACTGTTATTGTGTTATTTCCAAAGAAAGTCAAATAACAGACAGCTTTTTCCAATGGCTGTAAACCTCATTCCATAAGAAACAATGCTTTTTATGAAAATGCTTTTTCAGGAGAGGGTGTGTGTGGACATGGAATAGAGAGTTTTGTGGAAAAAAGAGGTGTCCAGGAAATTCTACAGGTGCCCTGCTGGCCACTTCATCCACACCCATTCTAACTCTATAGTTCCTGTTCCCCTTCAGCTCTTAAAGCTGCAGACACAGGGAACAGGGCTTGTGGCAGCAAGCTGGTCCTCAGAGCTTCCAGCCACAATGCAGCTGTCAACACCTGACTTCTGAGCACCATGTCCCAGCCACAAGCCCCGCAAAAGCTCCCTGCCCATCCCAGGGAGCATGCACAGGGCTCCCAGGAACCTGCCGGAGGACACTATCCTGGTCTGGGGTGGAGATCTTGGCCCTCCTGGAGGTATGAGGTGACCAGGAAAACCTCCTGGATCTCCACTCCAGATGGTGCAATGCTGATATATATGCCAGATTGCCGAGAGCCTGTCCACAAAGGGCCACAATAGGAACCTGGAGCAGGTCCTGAGCAAGGTCAAAAAGCTCTGGCAGGCCTATCCCATGGCAAGGGAGTGCAGCTCACGCTCCAGGGCAGGACCCCACCCCTGCCCCTATTATGACAACCTGCACTGCGTCCTGGGGGGTGATGCAGCCCCTTATCCACCCCTGGTGGTGGACTCAGGGCTGGAAACAGTCATAGTCGCCTGCCCCAGGGTCCCAGCCCACAAGAAGAAGGAGGAGGAGGAGGAAGAGATGGCCAGCACGATCACCACTGTAACACTGGAGCCAGTACCCAAGGGCCTGGATGTGTCCCAGGTATTCTCTAAGGCCAGGGAGGTATCATCAGGTGAGTGGTCTTAGTTTTTTACACACACAGGGTGGGGGTCCTATTGGGGTCTGGGAGGTGGGCGGGCATTAGCCGTCCTGCTTCTAAAGGACCCTCCCCCAGCCTACAGGGAGGATCCAAAAAGCCCTAGGCACCAAGGGTATGTCTACACTACAAAGTTAATTCGAACTAACTTAGTTCGAATTAGTTAATTCGAACTAAGCTAATTCGAACTAATGCATCTAGACCCAAAAACGAATTCGAATTAGTTTTGAACTAGTGCGTCCACACTGATTGGACGCCTGGTCGCATTTAAGGGTAGCTGAAACCGGTTCCGGCAGGGCATCAGGTCAGTAGTTGCTTTGTCTGGCTGCTGTCTGAGGCTATCTGAGGCTCGTGCTTAAAGGGACCCCCCTGGACAGCCGGTTCTCAGCTTCTCCGCTTGCTTGCCTACCTCGCCGAGGGACAGCAAAGCGTTTTCCTCTGCGCCTGCCCATGTCGGTGGTTCCCATTGGGGACGTTGCCGCAGTTGGCACCATGGAGCCAGAGTTCGCCCTGGGCATTCTGCTCCAGTTTTTGGACTTGCTGCTGCAAGCCTGCCAGCAATGGCTGGAGGCTGCCTGGCACCACCTGGTGCACGTCAGCCCCCTGCCTCTCCACCTGGCCTCCCTGGGGGCCATGGAGGAGCCGCAGCAGCGCCTGGATGCCTGGATGTCTGGACACCAGCAGCGACTGGTGGGACCGCATCGTCCTGGAGCGCTGGGGAGACAGACAGTGGACCCAGAACTTCAGGATGAAGAGGGACACCTTCCTGGAGCTCTGCGAGTGGCTCGCCCCTGCTCTGCGGTGATGGGACACTCGCATGAGGCCCGCCATCCCCCTCCAGAAGCGTGTGGCCATCGCCCTGTGAAAGCTCTCCACGCTGGACAGCTACCGATCTGTCGGGAACCAGTTCGGCGTGGGGAGATCCACCGTCGGAGCAGTACTCATGCAGGTAAGGCACTCACCGGCCACTGGGCCGGGGAGGAAGGGGGCTGCAAGGAGGGAATGGGCCGCCCCAGGGAAAATGGGGGCGGGGGAGGAGGCGACAGTGCCCCACATGGGAGGGTTCGGTCTGTCCTGGCCATACTACAGGCCACCGGCGGCGGCCAGGATCGCAGCGGGGGTTGCTTCTGGGAATGGGGCGCGGGGCAGTGCCAGGGAATGAACACTCCCAGCCACCCTGGCGCCCCAGTGATTCGCAGTTTGCTGTGTCTCTCTGCAGGCGGTCAAGGCCATCAACCGGGTGCTGCTCTGCAGGGTGGTCTGCCTCGCCGATCCGGATGCCATCATCCAGGGGTTCAGCGCCCTCGGCTTCCCCAACTGCGGGGGGGCCATCGATGGGACGCACATCCCCATCCGTGCCCCGGAACACCAGGCCTCCCAGTACATCAACCGCAAGGGGTACTTCTCTGTTCTCCTGCAGGCCATGTCTGACCACCGGGGCCAGTTCACGGACATTAATGTGGGCTGGTCTGGCAAGGCACATGACGCCAGGGTGTTTCGCAACTCCTCCGTGTGCCAGAGGCTGCACGCCAGGACCTTCTTCCCCGACCGCCACATCAGGGTCGGGGACGTGGACATGCCCGTCTGCCTGGTGGGGGATGCGGTCTACCCCCTACAGCCCTGGCTGATAAAGCCGTACACGGGGCACCTCAACCCCTCCCGCCAGGCCTTCAATGCCAGGCTCACCAGGGCCCGCATTGTGGTCGAGGGGGCCTTCGGATGACTGAAAGCCAGATTTAGGTGCCTCCTCACCCGCCTCGACCTCGCCGAGCACAATATCCCTCCCATGGTGGCAGCATGTTGAGTGCTGCACAATTTGTGCGAGCGAAAGGGGGAGGCTTTCCTGCCAGCCTGGATGGCTGAGGCTGAGTGCATGGCTGGCCACTACGCTCAGCCCCACACCGCCGCCATCCGGGAGGCCCAGCGGGGTGCCGTCCAGATCCGGGAAGCCCTGCGGGAGACCTTCCTGGTGGAGGAGGAGGACTGAACTCTCCCTGCACGCCCCATTGGGGCCTTCTTCCACCCTCCCCTCCTTCCCCTTTCCCCTCCCTAACCCCCTTTCCTAATGTTAAATAAAGACACCTGTTTTGCAAACAACAATCTCTTTTTATTGTACATAACTGGGGTGGGGGGAGGGGGGAACGAGGGTGGGAGAGGGGAGGGGGAAACCTGGGAGGAGGGAGCTGGAAGGGGGAGGAAGGGGAGGAAGGGAAGGGAAAGCTCAGGGTTGGGGGTCCTGCTGGCTCTCCCGTCTCGCAGCACTGCGGGTGCGGGGGCGTCAGGGGGGAGTGGGTGGGGCAGGAGGGACGGGGGGTGTGGAGGAAGCGGGAAGGGGAGCAGGGGTGGGAGGAGGAGCGAGAGCTGGGGCGGCCGCAGGGACCGGAGCAGCAGGAGGCAGGAACCTGTCCACCAGGGTCTGGAGGTGGCCTCTGAGGGCACGGCCTTGCTCCTCCAGTGCCTCCAAGCTCCACTGCCGCAGCCACAGGTCCTCCTGTACCCAGTGGTCCTGGGTGCAGAGCTAGTGCTCCAGTAGCCGCAGGTGCCGCCGGTGGTAGTCCTCCAGATTCCTGGTGCGCCTGCTGGCCCGGGTGCGGGTGGCTGTTGCAGGCAGGGTGGTGCGCCCTGCAGTCCCAGGTGCTGCGGCTGTGGTGAAACAAGAGCAGTGGTCAGTTCTCCCTGGGGACACAGCCCCCCAGCCCCCCTCTGCAAGGCGAGGTCGGCGTGTGGGGAACGGGCCAGGGTCCCTGCATGACACCCAGCTGCTGCTCCATGGTGGGCAAGGCCCAGGTGCATGGTCCCTGGGCTCCCTCTCCCCCCACCTCCCCATACACATAAGGGGAGCATGATGGCACTCACATGTGGAGCCCCCCTCGGCCTCGGACGACACAGCCGATGTGCTCTGTGGGATGCCTCGGGGGTCCTGGGTCCTGGGCAGGTTCCCTGCAGGCTCCTGGCTCTCGGCGTCCTCCTCCTCCTCCTCGGTGTCAGGAACGGGTCCCTCTGCCCCAGGGTTAATCACCACCTGGGGAGCATGGACTGTGTAAGCCCCCGGGATGCGGTCCAGGGCCTCATAATGAGGGCATGCCTCCGGGTCGGCCCCTGGCTGGGAGGCCCTGGAGTAGGACTGCCGCAGGTCCTTAATTTTGCAGCAGACCTGCTCCCGGGTCCGCATGTGGCCTCCGGTGGCCAGGCTGGCAGCCATGCAGCTGTAGACGGCCGCGTTCCTGTGGCTAGTGCGGAGGTCATGGACGTTGGAGGCTTCCCCCCAAACCTCGATGAGGTCCACGATCTCCACACTAGACCAGGAGGGCGCCCGCCTCTTGCGGCCCCGGGCAGGCTCCTGGGATCCACCAGCCTGGTCCTGGGAAGAGGCGGAGGGCTGGGTGGCAGCGGGTGGTTGGCTCATGCTGTGCCAGGTGCAGGGTCTGCTGGCTGGCTGCTGGCAGGCTTGCAGCTGGCACGAGCAGTGTAGCCGGACCATGCCCCTTTAAGGGTTCCAGGGCCGGGAGGGGGGCAGAAGAGTTTCCCTGGCTTGGCCCAGAGTGGACACCAGGGCAAGCTGGGAAGAGCTAGCCTCCAACTAGTTCGAATTAAGTGGCTACACAGCCCTTAATTCGAACTACTTAATTCGAACTAGGTGTTAGTCCTCGTAGAATGAGGTTTACCTAGTTCGAATTAAGCGCTCCGCTAGTTCGAATTAAGTTCGAACTAGCGGTTTGCATGTGTAGCGCCTATGAAAGTTAATTCAAACTAACAGCTGTTAGTTCGAATTAACTTTGTAGTGTAGACATACCCCAAATGATTATGGCAGACAAAGAAACAAAAAAACAGGGATGGATGTGAGGGTCAAAGGGTTAAAACAACGGAACCAGATGGGGATACCAAGCAGAGAATCCCGGACAGTGCCCACTCCCCCTCGAAGTTCTCAAGAGAGCCAGCAGATTCTGCCCAGTGGAACTCTGCCTGGATGAATGAGCGGATGCAGGAATGGAAATAAGCCCCACAGTCGTAGGCCCCTCCCCCATCCAACTTCTGCTCCCTGGTTTGTTAAATTGCCAGTTTGGCGATAGCCAGGAGGAGGTTGAACCAGGAGGTCCCACAACTTTGTGGGCCACAGATGAGGTGTGCCTAGATTAGCAGGTGAGGGGAGAAGTGCAGCCAGAACCTCAACAAGAGGTTCTGGAGGAGCCGAAAGAGGGGCTGTAACCTGGCGCCCTCAAGGTAGATGTGCGCCAGGCTCTCCCTCACGCTGCAGAAGGGCAAATGTCAGGAATGGGGGTGAACCGTGCCAGGTACATGCCCGTACTCACAGAATTCTCCAACTGATGTCCCTGGTGGGCCGTGGAACCAAGGTGGAATAGAGGCTGGCCCACCAGGGCTCCCCACCCTCTATTGGTGGTCGGAGGTCCTGCCACTTGGTGTCTGGGCGGGACATGAAGGTGGGGAAGTGGAGCGTGTGAAGCACGAGCGTGTGCAGGTGACTCTTTGGCATGGTTCGGAAGGGGACCGGCTCCAACGTGTGCAGCCGACTCGGGTGATGAGGGGGAGGTGGTCAGGAAAGTATGTGGGGGCCACACAGGGTGGGGGTGGTGGGTGTGCAGAGGCTGTAGTGCGATCATCACTCAGCCTTGTCGGCCTGGCCATTGTGCTGCAGTCTGTGCACGTGGATGCATGTGTAGTGCCAGTCTGCACCACACAGCTCCAGGAGGCAGCACCGGAGCACCCCTGGGCTGCTCACAGGTTCTGGGGAGGCCACCCACACTTCTGACCCCGGGGGGGGACACCCTCCCACCACCAGCCACTGCTGGAAGGAGTCTGGAGACAAGGGCACATGCACACATGTACACAGACTCTGGAGTGCTGCACAGGGCACATGGGCATGCCTGAATACTTGAGGCACCACCCGCTCCCGGGGACAGCGCTGTTAGGCACAGGTGTGTTTGCGGCCCCGATGGAAGCCCAGGTAGCTCGAAGCTCCTTTCCCAGCCATTGTATCCCAGTGTGATCAGCCATTTCCCTTGCCTGCTTGTCCATGGGACGTGGTGGGGGGGATGAGAAGCATAGTCCTCTGGGGACATATGGGCCACTGTAAGGCAGGGCTCGCTGTCCAGGCCACACATGGCCTTGCTCCTGGGACATCACCACCCTCTGACACGGGAGCTCTTATCTCCATCCTCCAGGTCATGCAGCAGATGCTGGCCCAGAAGGTCCGGGGTGACGCACAGTGGCAGGACCAGATGTGGACTGAGCTGCTGCAGCTGGGCTGCAACATGTGTGTGACCATCTGGGAGGTCCTGAACTACCTCGCACCAGTCCCAGTCCCTGCTCTTGCTCCAGTCCCTGCTCCAGTCCCTGCCCGCCATCCCATGCCTGACCACGCTCCAGGCCTCCTCCTGACTATCCCTCTATCCTCCTTGGACTCCCTACCCCTGAGGTTGCTGAGGTCCCCGCACACGAGGCGGAGGAAGCACCCAAGCCATGTACCACTCTCAGCCCCAGCCCTGAGCCTCTCCTCCCCACTCCAAATTTCTCAGTCCCCTTCTCCCTCCCCATTTCCAGGTTCCCAGCCCCCTCCTCCACAGTTATTTCTATCCCAAATAAATAAGCAAACAGGGTTTTTTTTTCCAAAACCAAACAGTTGTTTTTATTGTGTCTGCGGGGAAAATGGTTGGGGGGGGGGGAAGGGAGTGGTTGTTGTTGGAAAGGCAGAGTGGGGCAATGCACAGGACCCTAGTGGGGAGGTCCTGGGGAGAATTACTGGGGTTCTTGAGAGGTATTCTCCCTCAGGGCCACCAGGATGCACACCCCCGCCTGATGGGCCTAATGGATGGCAGCTGTGCGTGGCTGCTAAAAGGCCCATCTCTGCCAGCTGGTCTCTGCCATCCACCCCAGAAGGAAGGCCTCTGCTTTCCTCTCCACAATGTTGTGGAGCACACAAAAAGCAGATATCACCTGGGGAGATGTTCTACTCCCTCACATTCAGGTGGGTCAGGAGGCACCTGAACCATGCCTTCAAGCACCCAAAGGCACATTCAGCCTGCATGTACACCCTGGAGAGGAGGCCATTCAGCCAGTCCTTGGGGTCCAGGTGTCCCGTGTATGGCTTCATAAGCCATGGCATTAGGGGGTAGGTCATGTCCCCCACAATGAACAGTGGCATTTCAACATCCCCAACCCTGATTTTGTGCTCAAGGAAGAAAGTGCCAGCCTCCAGGTTCTGGTAGAGGCTGGAGCTGTGGAAGACGCGGAAGTTGTGTGCCTTCCCCGACCAGCCAATGAAGATGTCTGTAAACTGACCTGCAGGATCATAGAAAAGTATCCCTTTCTGTTGATGTACTGCACTGCACAGTGGTCAGGGGCCCGGATGGAGATCTGTGTTCCATCAATAGCCGCCTGCAGTTGGAGAAGCCCCGGGAGGCAAATCTGGCGATGATAAGGTCCAGGTCACTCAGGTGGATGACCCTGCACAGAAGGAGGGTGTTAATGGACCTCACCACCTGCGGAAAGAGACAAAGAAACAAAACAGAGAATCAAAGTGGGTGCCTGTGCCCTTGGAAGGTCCCCTCTCCCTCTCCCTCTTTTTCTCCCACAAACAACCCAGGAGCCACCCCCTGTGAAGCCCCACCCCCCACAGAGCTCAGTGAGTACAGGACTTCAGAATCTCTCTCCCCGCACCACCAAACCCCCCTTTGCCTAGGGTCCCCCTTTCCAGTACTCCCCCTCCCCCACCAGGGACTTCAGCCAGAGAGCACCATACCTGCATTAGGAGGGCCATGACAGGTGACTTCCCCATGCCGAGCTGGTTTCCCATGGACCGGTAACTGTTGGGCGTGGTGAGCTTCCAGATGGTGATGGTGACCCACTTCTCCAGGGGGATGGTGGGTCGCATCTGGGTGTCCCATCATCTGAGGGCAGGGGTAAGCCAGGCACACAGCTCCAACAATGTCTCCTTCCTCATTCAGAAGTTGTGGAGCCACTGCTGGTCGTCCTACTGCTCCATCACTAGCCAGTCCCACCAGTTGGAATTGGTGTCCAACCTCCAGAAACATCACTCCATCATGGGATGCAAAGGCATCGCTCCCGCACACAGGCAGAGGTTCTCAAGGATGAGTTCGGGGTCAAGCTCATGCAGGGCCATGAAGGCAGCCTGGCAGTGTGGGGCCATCGCGTGCCCAAAGGCAGCTCTGGCTCCATAGCAGGGAGTGCTGTGGTGTCCTGAAGCAGGGCAACGAGAGCATGCAGAGAAAATGCTTTGCTGTCCCTCAGAGAGGCAGGCAAGCAAGCAGAAGAACCTGAGAAATAACTGTGCGGGGGGGGGGGGATCTCTTTAAGCTGACACCTCAGCTAGCCTTAGGCAGCAGCTCCAGGAAGCAGCTGCTGACCTAATGCCCTGCCTGAACTGGTTCCAGGTAGCCTTAAATGCAAGATGGCATCCAATCAGTGTGCTTTTTGCATGTGGAGGCTCTATTTAGAAATAAGCTTTTCCGGACGATATCTTCTGGGAAAGCTTATTCCAAAAGAAGCTTGCCGTGTCGATGTATCCTTAGGTGCAGTTAAGGTTAGAAATAAGAATGTGTACAAAAATATGCTCCATCTTCTTCTAATAACTATCTGGTCTGTGGGAGAATCTGAAGATTAAATTGTGAAGAAGTGAATGATGTACAATATTTTCAGGAATATACATTTAAATGAATTTGCTTAATTGTTGTGGAAAAGAAGCACAAAAGTAGTAGTCAGCGTGGCTGAAGTAATCAGGTTTTACTGGCACTAATATTCATGCAAAACATATTTCAATGTTCTGTGTATTCCTTCTTGCAGAAACCAAATTTGAAACCAGTACACATTATTCTTGCTAGATGTTCTCACCTACACAGAGAACTGAAATAATGCCTGCAAAGATAAAAAGATACCATTTGACTAAGGTCAGAAGCCAGCAGCTGCTGGATGATTAACTCTTCCCACTGTATCTGGGAAAAATACCGGGCTCTTAACTGCATGGTCCTAATAAGAGGAGGGGCAGGACATGGTAAGAGGAAACTGGAATACTTGCTAGAGGGCTGGAATTACTGGCTGGATCTGGCACCCTGTGACGGGCCGCCTCCTCACCGTGGAGGCAGATCCACCCCGCACTGACCCCGCGGTCGCGCTCGCACTCCTGGGGGCCGACCAGGAAGCGCGAGCAGTGTGCAGCCCCTGTACGGCCGCCGCCGCCACTCAGCTGAGCGGTGGGGGAGGAGCCAGGGAGGTGGACGCTGGGAGGCATGCCGGGGCAGGGCGGGGCAGCATGCCGGCCGCGGCGTGGGAGTCTGGTGACGTCATGACAGCAGGATGCCAGCGCGGCGTTTAAAAAGAGGGAGGAGACAGGCTGGGGGGGGAGAGGCACCCGGAGGGAGACGGGACCACCGGGGGACTGGGGCAGAGCCAGAGAAGGACTGCGGGGTAGGAAGCAGCCCAGGGCGGGGCTTGGAGCTGGTGAGCCGGTGAGTTTTGGGCACTAGCCCCGCCGGCTGGACAGGATCAGGTGAACCTGTCCTTAGGGCCCTAGGCTGGGGCCCATGAGAGAGGGCGGGCCCGGGCCACCCTACCCCCGCATCCCGGCGGCAGCTGCAGAATCAAGCGCCAGACGCCAGTGCGAGAGATAGGGAACGGGACTAGGACCCGAACCTGCACAGGAGGAGCGCGAGTGGGGCGTCTGGATCCACGACCGACCGGGTGGTCGGGCTCCCACTCGTACACACCCCATAACCCTTCTCACATGCCAGAGCCCCCTCCTGCACCTCAAATTGCTCATCTGCTCCTCCCAGATCCAGTCCCAGAGTTCTTAACAGATGGAGTTCACATGCCCTCAGATGTTTAGCAGGAAGCTAAACAGATGTTTAGCAGGAAGCTAATGGGGTGAGCCGAGGCTGGTGAGTGAGGGCTGTAGAAAAGTCTATCCTTGCTGTAAGCCCGTATTGCATGGTATCTTGATGTAGAAAGGGAGTCAATACAGACTGGTGAAATATAAACATCTCCATGGGTATGTCTACACTACAAAGTTAATTCGAACTAACAGCTGTTAGTTTGAATTAACTTTCATAGGCGCTACACATGCAAACCGCTAGTTCGAACTTAATTCGAACTAGTGGAGCGCTTAATTCGAACTAGGTAAACCTCATTCTACGAGGACTAACGCCTAGTTCGAATTAAGTAGTTCGAATTAAGGGCTGTGTAGCCACTTAATTCGAACTAGTTGGAGGCTAGCTCTTCCCAGCTTGCCCTGGTGTCCACTCTGGGCCAAGCCAGGGAAACTCTTCTGCCCCCCTCCCGGCCCCGGAACCCTTAAAGGGGCACGGTCTGGCTACAGTGCCCATGCCAGATGCAAGCCTGCCAGCACCCAGCCAGCAGACCCTGCACCTGGCACGGCATGAGCCAGCCACCCGCTGCCACCCAGCCCTCTGCCTCTTCCCACGACCAGGCTGGAGGCTCCCAGGAGCCTGCCCGGGGCCGCAAGAGGCGGGCACCCTCCTGGTCTAGTGTGGAGATCGTGGACCTCATCGAGGTTTGGGGGGAGACCTCCAACGTCCACGACCTCCGCACTAGGCACAGGAATGAGGCCATCTAGGGCAGGATAGCTGCCAGCCTGGCCACCGGAGGCCACATGCGAACCCAGGAGCAGGTTTGCATGAAAATCAAGTTGGTCCAGTGAGACCCCTGACCCTGAGCCCTGAGCTTAGAACATAAGAACATAAGAACGGCCGTACTGGGTCAGACCAAAGGTCCATCTAGCCCAGTAGCCTGTCTGCCGACAGCGGCCAACACCAGGTACCCCGGAGGGGATGGACCGAAGACAATGACCAAGCGATTTGTCTCGTGCCATTCATCTCCAGCCTTCCACAAACAGAGGCCACGGACACCATTCCTACCCCCTGGCTAATAGCACTCCATGGACCCAACCTCCATGACTTTATCTAACTTCTCTTTAAACTCTGTTATGGTTCTAGCCTTCACAGCCTCCTGTGGCAAGGAGTTCCACAGGTTGACTATTTGCTTTGTGAAAAAGAACTTTCTTTTATTAGTTTGAAGCCTGCTACCCATTCATTTCATTTGGTGTCCTCTAGTCCTTCTATTATGGGAACTAATGAAGAACTTTTCTTTATGCACCCTCTCCACACCACTCATGATTTTATATACCTCTATCATATTCCCCCTCAGTCTCCTCTTTTCTAAGCTGAAAAATCCCAGTCTCTTTAGCCTCTCTTCATATGGGACCTGTTCCAAACCCCTAATCATTTTAGTTGCCCTTTTCTGAACCCTTTCCAAGGCCAAAATATCTTTTTTGAGGTGAGGAGACCACATCTATACACAGTACTGAAGATATGGCGTACCATAGTTTTATACTTTCCCTCCTCCTTCTTCCCCTGGCTTCCCCATTCCAGCTCCCTCCTCCCAGGTTTCCACCTCCCCTCTCCCACCCTCTCTCTTCCCCTCTCCCACCTCCTTTTCCCAGTCTCCCCAGAGGTTAATCCCCCCACCCCCAGTTTTGTTAAATAAAGAGAGTTTCTATTTTTGAACACGTGTCCTTTATTTTTTACATCAGGAAGGGGGGCTAGGGAGGGGTAAGTGGAAGGAGGTGAGGGAGGAATGGGCACAAGCCCCTGATGGGGAGGACTGGGGTGGCTCTGCGGGCTCCTCAGGGTGGAAGCTCTCCTGCAGGGCCTTCTGGATCCTGACAGCCCCCCGATTGACACCCCCGGATGGCAGCCTGTGGCAAGTGCAGCCGGGCTGATGGCCGAGTGCTGTGATGTTCCAAGTGTGGGCACTCAGGGCACTCCAAGACACGACTGCTTTGCTGTCCCTCATCAAGGTAGACAAGCAAGTGGGGAACCCTGAGAACTGTCTGTCCGGGGTGGGGGTCGGGTCCCTTTAAGCACGGAGCTCAGTTAGCCTCAGGCAGCAGCTCCATACTCTAAGTCCTAACCTGATGCCCTGCCAGCACTGGTTCCAGCCGGCCTTAACTTCGGTTCAGGGTCCACTCAATGTGGACATGCTAGTTCGAATTAGCAAAACGCTAATTCGAATTAGTTTTTAGGTCTAGATGCACTAGTTCGAATTAGCTTAGTTCGAATTAACTAATTCAAATTAAGCTAGTTCGAATTAGTGCTGTAGTGTAGACATACCCTTCGTGTGTTTGTAACTGTGTAACCACTTCAGCCGTCCAGGCAGTATGCTTTTCCAAGTAGCAGCAGAGGTGCCCTGTCACGGACTGGAGGTAGATGGGAGGAATCTAAAATTGTGATCATAGATGGCTTCTTTCCTAACTACTTGATTAACTCTAAATTTGGGAGGCAGCCTCCTCCCAAACAAGGGAAGGAGGCTGGGAAAAACAAGGAGAAAAAGTGAAATAATTTTTAGCACTTAATTCATTATCATTTCCTCAGTTTGGGCTTTTCTTTTATACTTTTGGTTTTGAGCATCAAAGAGAATGCATTGATGACTAATTAAGCTCTTCCTAGACAACTACATTTGATAAACTTGTTTTTCCTCTTTCTAAAGTAGTGATTACTCACAAAGTGGGATTATTTAAACTCTCATGGCTCTAGTCTGGCTGTTGTTAGTAAAGACAGTTTTTCTAATGCAAACTAAAAAAACAAACATTAGTTTTTCAGATATGTTCAAGAGAGCTTTTAAATGAAACAATACTGGATGCTTTTCTGCATGCATCTTATATTGCTGTCTATCTAATCTAAGGTGAATTGTTGGGAAATTTTCATCCAAAAAATTCAGTCAGAAATTATGTTTGATGAAAATGCAATTTCTCACATTTAATTGATTTTTGACTAAATATTCTGCATGTAGTGTGGAAATTTTAGAAATGGAAAATCTTTCATTTTAGAACATTTCATTTTAGAAGATCAACATTTCATTTTACAATGATTTTTTTAAAACTATACTTTATTTTAATATTTTATTTTTAGATTAGTTAATATAAGTAGTAACTCATGATATGACATCATGCTGTATAATGCATTTTAATTTCAGAAATTTTCAGAATTTCCATTCACAGTACAGTTTGAAAATATTTCTCACTTAGATTTGAAAACAAACTTCAAAATATCAATGTCTCATGAAACAAATTCAGCATTTGAACCAGCTCTGATCATGATATTTAAGCTCCTGATACAAAACTCATTCAAGTCAATGGAAAAGACTCCCATTAACATCAATGGACAACGGATACAGTTTTGTGAATTGAAATGCAGGGCTATGTGTTATGAAATATGAGTATGTGGCCAAATGGTCATTACTAGCTTCTTCATGACACCTCAGAAAGCCAGTTTATTACAACGTTCTGGTTTTATATTAGCATAAGAACCTGGCATTGGGCATTTCCTTCACAGTTATAAGTAACACAATTATTCTTTTTTCTTTTGTGAGAGAGACTCCAGTATTTAGTTGCATATTCCTATGTTTCTGGACTCACCCTACTTTCTGAGCATGATCCTTTTAAATCTGATTTCAGGAACTTGCTGAAGCTGAGATTATTGTCTTTGCAACAGCCAAGGATATCAGTCTAACTAATGAGGACATATAATTGCTCCTTTCAAGGCTGCATAATGACATGAACATCATAGAAAGCGGTAATATAAGGGTACTCAAATGTGCCCGTTGCGGGGAGAGATCCATACAAATAGTTCCTGTCTGACTCTTCCATTTGTGCTGATTCTGCTCAGATTGCCACTCAAACCCTGTTTTTGCTACTCAACACTACAGCTTTAGAAAATCAAGCTGTCTTCATCCTACATCCTGAACAAAATTAATCATGGAATCTGAAGTGGTTTTTAGTGCTCGAAGTGGTGGTGATGACAGATGAAACTAAGCCATGATTTTTTTTTTCAAATGTGAGAAGTACACTTAAAGCAAAAGCAACAAATAAATCATCTAACTGATAAATTTAGGCAAAGAGAAAGCAGAAATCATTCAGTTCTTTCACATATTGGTTATATCTACTATTTTTAAAATTTTAGAGGCAGATTAAAATTGTTTATATCTTCAAAAATATTCTTTTTTTACTCAAATATTTGCCTTTCCTTAAAATACATTGAGATTATGATTTAATAAAATTTGGCATTCTTCTGAAGTCTCTTAAATAACAATTAATATAGTTGTACATCAGATCTTTTCATTTACATTTCTGTAGATACATGATTTCAGGAGCTAGTCTATGTCAGTATAAAAGGCTTAATGTTTTCTTCTATTCATATTTGAGAAATAATAACTGAATTGCACAAATAAGGTGATGAGTGCACAGCATACTGCTTCAGACGAAAGTCCAAGCATTCAGTAATGTCACATAAATATTAAGCAATTTAAAAATTGTGAAAACACTTTCACATAATAGAGCACAATGCTAGATAAGTAAGATGAAACTGCTAGCTAATATATACATTGTCATATCTCTGAATAAGCTGTTAAGCCTCTTCGTTACTCCTCTTAGATTTTCTCTTCAACATTATGAAGCAATATATGTTGTTTGTTCTTTGATTTAGAGCTCCTTGTTTATTTTATTGTGTTTAATCTATTTGCATTTTTAAGGGTTTGGTATGATTTGTTCTTGGTAAATCCTTGCTGGCTGCTAGTGATTACCCCTATATCCACCAGGTATTCACAAACTGAGTATTGTATACTTTGCTCTAGTAGCTTTCCAGGTATTAAAGTCAAGCTGACTGGTCTATAGTTCTCAAGCTCCTCCTCCCCCACTCCTTTTAAAGAGGAGCACTTCTATAGCCCTAAACCAGTCTTCTAGGATCTCTCCTATTATCCATGAGTTTATAAATATTATTTCCTGTGGCTCTGAGATTTCTTTAGTTAATTCAGTACCCTCAGAGGAATAGCATCTGGGCCCACTGTTTTGAGTTCATTCAAATTGGTCAAAACATCTATGTGTTCTTTACCTGTCTCAAAACTTATCTCTTCCCCTTTGTCTATGCAGTAACTATGGTAAGGCACAAACATCTTTATGGCTCACTCCACATGCAGAAAAATCAAAACCCAATTCCAGGCAATGACAACATCTGCCACTAGCCTGTGCATAAACAGTCCCTCCTCTCCCCTTGAAACCTTAACCAGTTCCAATAGGGTTAGTGCTCTATAACAGCAGCTAAGTGCAGTTAGCATGACTGACAATCAACAGTCAAAAACCAAATATCAGAACTGCCTTTCTGTCAAGCCAATATTCATACAGTTGTTGAGAGACTGAGAGCTGCCAGTTGGAGAGGTTCATAAGCAAGTGTGACCAGTGAAGGTACAAACATTGCAGAATGACTATATTATGACTTGGCCATTATGTTCCACAGTACAAACCCAACCCTACGATGATTGTCCAGGGGAAGTATCATGTTATGATTGTCTTTACTGTAGGCAAGATTACATGAACACATATTCAGTGATTTTTGGCAGCAGGGGAAGAAAATCTTCACACAGCTATGTGGTCCCACAAGCATGCACCAATGTTCCCTCATGCATTTCCAGCAGCTGTACCAGATATGAATGTGTCCCTTGGCACAGTCAGATGTCATCCTTTGGCTCCCTGCTATGACAAGATACATTGTACAAGGCATCCCTAATTTCCTTGGCCTTCTGGGAAACAAGACCAGCATACACTAGGATGGTATCAGGCTGCATATAGAGAATTTGTAAACCGTAATTTTCCTAAACACTCCTCATTACCCTCACAAACATGAAGTTTGCATCCAGTAAAGGTTCTGTGAATAGCAATTGACACATCAGATCTATCTGGGTGAATATGCAGTGCTACTCAGCTTTCAGCCTACCAAAGGTGCACTCCACAACCATTCTGCAGCTACAGAGCTTGTAATTGAATTTCCTTTTTTTCCAGGGTCATTGATGTCAGGTTATGGCTTCATGAACCAAGTTAAGTGTGGGTATATGGAATTTCCCCAAATAGTAGTTGTCACAAATGCTATATTCCCCAGAAAAGTATTATCCTATTAGATTTCCTCTTTTCTCCTTTGAATATGGTCCTGATCTCCTCATTACCCTAGAACCCTGAATGTTTCCAGTGTTTTCCATGTTTGTATTCATGAATCTGCCTCTGTAGTCCACTAAGTAATACCTTTTTGGTTCACATAATCACTTGTCCCTTGTGATGGGGGCCACTGATGGCCCTTGCATAGTTCAGGAACCATATCCTCTGAAATCCAGATATTACTTCTGTCTACTCACAGGTGCAGGGCCCAACAGGGTTGTGGATTCGCTTCAAGACAGAGTTGATTAGGGATAGATAGTTGCTTTTATTAATCTTACAACATCACTACTGTTACAGGCTTAATACTGCCAGATGGTTACACAGCTACTGCAAAGTAACTCTCCAATAAGCATACACAGAGCAATGCATAAAAGAGTAACGGGCACTTGGAAATGCTTATGCCTCTTCAGTCTTGCAGGGAGTCCCATTCCAGTCACCTCACACCTGGCCACAGTGGCTCCAGCTAGAGGGATTCAGGGCACCCTTCAAGGTCTAGGTCCCTGTTGAGACTCAACGGACACAGGACTCCCTACACTAGTTTACTACAGTTGTTTACCGGGTGTGCATGTACCTGGCTTAATGCCATTCTTATCACTCTTATGAGCTGAGACTGAGGTCAAACTTGTTTACTGCTCAGTAGTTTCCCAGCTCAAGACATGGCCTAAAGCTGATAAAGCCGAGCTGATGTTTGGGCTTGCAGGGTCCAAGGCTATGCTAAGCTGGGTACAGCAGGGATGGAAACTTTCCCAGGTCTGCTAAGCTGCAGGACCCACATATGACTTTCATGTGACATTTTCTAGAACTCTTCTTAAGGAAACCACCTAAATCTCCTAAAAAATGTGCACAACCATGACCCCAATGGTGAACTTTCCACCTCCAAAGAGCTTTGAAATGAACCTATAGCTGTCTCATGTTCCCAGCACCCTCAGGGCAACAGCAACCAGCTTCTGATGCAGAAAAGAATAACATCCCTGAATCAAGTGTTTTGTTGTTGGAGGCTTGGTACATGGTCCACATACAGCTCCACAAAGCTGTTTCCTTATTCGGAAATTTTGAAGCTATTGTTGGTCAATGTAAGAATGTCCATAGTGAGCAGTGTTCCCTCTAAGCCGCACAGTAGCACAGCTTCACAGGTGATTAATCAGTCCTGCCCAGTCAGAGACTTAGGGCTATGTGCAGGGAGCTGACTAAGCTGCTGATTAATCATGTGTGAAGCTTTGCTGTGGTGCAGCTTAGAGGGAACACTGAGAGTGAGTCAGACCAATAGTCCATCTAGCCCAATATCCTGTCTCTCTACAGTGGCCAATTCCAGAGGCTTCAGAGGGAATGAACAGAACAGGACAATTATCACACAATCCATCCCCTGTCATTCAGTCCCAGCATCTGGTAGTCACCCAGGAATTCCCAGAGTATGGGGTTGCATCCCTCACCACTTTGGCTAAAAGCCATTGATTAGACCTGCCCTACATAATCATATAAAATTCCTTGTTTGAACCCAGTTACGTTGGTGGCCTTCACAACATCCTCTGACAATAAGTTCCATAGGTTGACTGTTTGTTATGTGAAAAGTACTTCCTTTAAAAAAAATTAAACCTGCTGTCTATTAATTTCATTGAGTGGTGGCTGGGTTTTGTATTATGTGAATGGTTAAATAACATTTTCTCAACATCATTCATAATTGTATTGACCTCTATCATATTGTCCTTTAGTGTTCTCTTTTCCAAGCTGAACAGTCCCACTATTTCTAACCTGTCCTCATGTGGAAGTTCCTCCATACTGCAACATTTTTGCAGTACATTTTTTCAGCTCTACTATATCTTTTTTTTGAGATGGGGTGACAAAAACTTCATACACTGAAATTATGATATAATGTGTCTTAGTATTTATCCTTTTCCTAGTGGTTTCTTATATTCTCTTACCTTTTTTGACTGCTGTCACACATTGAGCAGATGTTATCAGAGAACTATCCACATTCACTCCAAAATCTCTTCTTGGAGTGGTAACAGCAAATTTGGATGTCCCATCATTTTGTATGTATAATTGGGGTTATGTTTTCCAATATACATTACTACCTTTCTAACTTTTTATAGTCTGATTTGGACTTAACTATCTTGAGTTATTTTGTGTCATCTGCAAACTTTGCCACCTTATCATTTACTACTGTTTCCAGACAATTTATAAATATATTTAAAAGCACTGGTCCTAATACAGATCATTTGGGGAACCTGCTGTTTACCTATATTCTGAAAAGAGGCCATTTATTCTTGCCTTTTGTTTCCTGTCTTCTAACCAACCAGTGGTCTATGAAAGGACCTTCCTTCTTAATCCAGCATTAGCTTGAAATGAAACATTTTGTGGTTTGATATCCTTCAGCATCAATCTTGAAAGTGATATAAAGCCGTTCTTAATCTCCAACAATGCATCAAAATGATTCAGTTTTGCAGTTTTTAATCACATAATGTAATGTGATAAATATGCTTAAGATATGTCTATACTTTATCTGTTCAGTTCTGTCTTTCTTATAAAGTAAGCATTGAGCTCTGATGAATAAAAAAATGTGTTTCATTGTAGGATGCAAGATATGCCACCCTTTTTATCACCAACATTACAAGAAAAGTAGGTGGATACATTGCTAAGTTAACATTCATGGACCAGTATATGAAATTCAAATAACAGTTTAGAATTAGCAAGTATTGGCTTTTTGAGCAGTAAAAATGGCTTACAATTGTAACCTGATAAGGGACCAAGCCAGGGTGAGGAACTAGCTTTAACATTCGAACTCAAAAGCACTGTGAAAAAAGAATCTGAAGGAAGAAGACAAGAATTGTTTATTCATGTGCGAAGTGGTAGAAATGAAAGTCATACTTTTGACATGCTCTGTTTAAGGACTAGTTTCTAATCCCAGAAGTACAGCAAGCTAGAGAAAACCACTATTCTGCTTTTGTGCATAAGCAGACTTTTGTTATTGTTGTTTTTGAGACACAAAATGTCTGCACATCTAAGATTAGAAGCTGGCCTTTACACTCTTTCAGAGAGGACCTGCTTATTGCTAGCTGTTCCATATGGAGAAGACCAATTAATCCATGGGGTGTATACTTCACAGTAACTATTTTTTTTTTAATTATTAACTGTCATTACCAGGACTGGTTCACTGACCACAGGCTGGGGACTGGTCTACTCCCTCTAATTCCATCCCTTCCATCATCCATCAGAACCTATTTATAAAATCCCAATGGTGTTACTTTTATTTGTTCTCCTGCTCACTAGAGATCTTGTTGTGATCTACGTGCTCTCTTACATGGAAGGCAATGGCATTAGAAAAGCCTCAACTGCAATGGAGAAAGAACAATGAGATTTATAATTATTATATTGTGGTAGCACATAAATGTCTCAGCCAAGCTGGGGCCTATTGAGCTAGAAACTGTGCAGTTATGCAGTAAATGACAGGCCCTTCCACAAAGAGCTTACAATCCAAAAGAGAAAGCAGAACTAGAGTGTGAAACAGCAAGCAGGCAGAAGTGGTGGGAGAGAGAACATGAAATAATAATAATAATTAATAAGGTGATTTACTGTAGACCAGCTGTGCCCACAATCCATAGATACAATAAGCTAATCAGTAAGTAATCACAGTTCACCAGATCCCTAGCCATTATTCCATCATCTATAGTTATGGGAGACATAGGGTTGCTCTCCTTTCCTTTTATCTCTATCAGATATATAAAGTCTTTAAATAAGAATTAGGAACCAAAGTTTTTGTTTCCTGTTAACAAAACCAATCAAATTTGACAAGATCTTTCTTTTATAGGCCCAGCCTTTTATATAACTAGATATATCATAGCTCAAGAATAAAATGACTGGTTATTCTTATGGTCCCTGACATGTTTGTTTTATAATGTACTGCATATTCACAGAGGATATGTCAATGCATAGGTGCTGATTTCATGAGTCCTGTAATACTCATGTCAATAGCACAAATATAGATAGAATAGAATATATGGAGGTTTATGAAAAATAAAAATAAGGTGTTGAGAGACTATTGCCTAGAAATAAGATGAAGATAGACTACAAATATTTTTCAGATCTTTGAAACTAATTGGTATGGGATTTGGAGTGAAGAGTTTTGAATGATTCATATCTGATTTAGACCAATTCGTTCATTCTATATCTATTTTTCTGGAACTGGGTACCATTGTGCCATAAACTTGTATGAGAAAATAGCCTGACAGCAAAAATGCCTGCCTTTTCACAGTACATTGAAAAGCCAAGAAAACCAAACACCACCATTTTTAGCCTTTATATTTTTGTTTTTATATTCCCTGAAGATTTGGTCTTCTGCTGGAGAGACAGAATGAGGCAATATCATTTTATTGGTTTGATTTGGAAATGGAAGTCATCCCTCAGCCCAGATTGTGTTGATTGTCTCATTTATTTATTTGGAGGGGGGTGGGGCAGGAATGTTGTTTGCTGTCTTGGTGGCCAGGAGTAACAGCTGGTATTTTCTATCCTTGAAAGGAATGCCAAGGATAGAACTATGTGGGGAAATGGTGGTGCAAAAGACTCGGAAATCTGTCTGAGCAGCTGTCATTGCTATGTGCATAGTGCAAATATGCAAAATGTTACTTGGAGTTGCCAAAGCCTTCAGTAACTTTGGCAGCTTATAGTTATAATACTGGATGTTCTGTGGATAGCGACAGCAGTAGTGGTGTCATGTGTCTCTTTTCAGCGTGTAGGAAGATGCTGGGTCTTTCATTTCACTGCATGTGTTTACTGAGGCATTGCCAAGGGGATGGCAGAAGCAAGACTGAAGCATCGTTATGCTTCACTGGTTTCATATATGGTTTGTTCTTTAATTTATTTTATAGTCAGCTGAAAATGAAGCTACCAATCATGAGTGATTTCCCCAGGGCCATGAGGAAGAGATGTAAAAAGGGTCTGAAAAGAAGTGTGTTTTGGATAGAAGTGCAAAGGTATCAAAATATAGGTTTTGTTTTCATGTTAGAAATTTTAAAAAGAAGCTACCATACAGAAGTTTCTTCTTTTAATTAAGAATGAGTATACTTTTAATAAAATGAGATCAATGGTGACAGCAGTTCACCTTTAAAGACAATAGGATATTTGCAATTGACTTCAAATCAGAGAATTTAACCCTAGAACAATGAGCAAACCCAATGCAGGGAAGATCCTTTCTGCAACTTGGATAATGTGGCTCTACATTGATTGGTAACACATGAGTCATGGTGGTCCAGTACCTATGCTAAAATGATGTTGATAGTCATATCTGACTCTTCAATGACTGTCATTTTTTCCATGTGCAGGAATTAGGTTGAGACTAGTACATACCTTTTAAGACTCTGCTCCTGGCATTGATAGTGCACAGATGAGTAGATTGGCGCACCTTCACACTATCAGTTGCAGGACTGGAGCTCAAGAGTTAGGGCTTCAAAAGTACATAAATATATAACAAACTTCTAAACCAGTGAACTAATTGATGTACATCCCACTGAAAGTTAGTCTGTATAGAATAGCTTCATACTGCAAGCGCCTGTCTTTCCCCACAGCTTGACATCCATCCTATTCAAATATGCACCAAAGAAATGGGAACTTCTGGGACTCATTTTTTTTACAAATACAACGTAGTAGACACACTACTTTTCATATCTATCATTAAACACCCAGAGTACAGTCAAACTCTGAGCGAAAAGCAGCAAGGGTACATAAGGGAAAAATCTTGCCCCAACAAGCTTGATTGCTTTTTTGTGAAAGATAATTACAAAATTAGAATAAAAAGTGGTAGTGCATTTTAGCAAAGCACTCTGTAAAATCTTACTTGCAAAAATAATTCAGATGATCTCAGAGAGAAACCTGGGTCTGTGAACTGAACACTGGATGAAGGAACATAAACTAAGGGTAATAATGAAGGTGACATGTTGATTTGGAAGAATGTATCTAGTCAGATCACGGGGATCAGTACTAGCTCAGTCCATTCAAAACCTTTGTTCGATGTGTAGCAGTGGTGAAAAAAACAAACAAAATAAATATAGAATGGAGTAGAGAATAATACAAAAAATACTATTATGCCATTTTATCAGGGTTCACTCTCACCTGAACTACTATGCACAGTTCTGCATGCCCTAACTCAAACAAGGTACAGCAGAATCAGAAGTGGTTTATGTATAGATGACAAGAATGGTTAGATGTATGGCAAAACTCTTATATGAAGAGGGATTACAAAAATATGGATTATTTATGTTAGAGGAGCTAAATCAGAGGAGACATGATAAAAGTACGGTCAATTATTCATGAACTACAGTTTAGAGGATCCGTTAGAAATATATCAGTGGTTACCTTGTTTTCTAATCTTCTATCTCAGAAAAATATAAATAATAACTGATATACAAAGCATCCACTGCCATTAAAATGAAGATAGTATAAATTAGGTATCAATAATTTTCTTGTACACTTCTGGATTATCCATTGAATACAGTGCCTATAGACAGCTCAGTTCAGTCTGAGAGAGGGATGGAATGACATGGAAGGATAGTATTGTTTGTATGAGAGGTTTATGGAACAAATGATCTCTAATCATAGGTCTGCCATGGATCTTTATTCACAGCTCCTTTGTGTTTCTGGGAAAGTTGCCTCAGGCAAAATTTTCAAAAGTTACTTTAATGTTGGATGCCTCAGTGTGTGGATGCCTAGGTTGAAATATCCCAAACTAATTGCCTTTTTTTTAAATGCTGGTCTGAATATTTCTGTACTGCAATTTCCTCCTGTGTAAAAATGAAGACAATCAGATCTATCTGACAGGAGTTTTGTGAGGCTTAATCCATTTGTCACGCATTTTGAGATTCTTGGATGGAAGGTGTCATAACAGATTGAAGCGTCCTATTACTTTGGTGGGCAGATACAGAAAGGTCCATGGTTTCTTCCTATTTGTAGGACTTGGACAATGTAGGATTCAAAATTTCATGAAGAGATTTATCATTTCCTTTAAAAAATACTCCTTTCTGAAATACTCAGTTTCCATGTCTTTAACTTTTTTTTGGTGTGGGTGTGTGTGGAATTACAGGGATCTTATCTCCCCCTCAGTGTGCACATACAGCTTCCAGTAGCATTAATGGGAATTTTACTCTCAAAGCTAGACTTGATCTCTTTTTGTCTGCTTTCCATTTTGGGAAGATGCATTCAGTATATAATTTATTGCAAATATAACAATAAATGGCTGTGTTAAGAACTAGTAACATACATTAAAAACAAATTATGTCCTCAAAACAGAAAAGTGTATGTTACCTATTTTGAGGGCATAATTTGCTTTAATGTATGTTTTTAAAAAGTGAGGTTTATTTTCTTTGTGTGTATGTATGTGTGTGTACACAAGTGACACTTCTTTTCACTTTGGTAATGTTACCAGACTTGAACTAAAATTTAATTGTAGAGTACTTGGCATAAGAGGTCTTGCACAAATTCGGACTCCCCTTACATAAGCCAGGTTAACATAAAGAGAATTAAATTACTTCCTTTTGCCACTTATAAAGGATAACTGCTGGAATGCCAGAATTCAAGTGCTTAGCTTCAGGGCCGGTCCTAACCAACTGGCGGCCCTGGGTGACCGCCCAGCTCGCCTGCCCCTAAGACCGGCTCTGCTTAGCTTTTAAAGATGTAATTTAATGTATCATAATTTCTTCTTTGCAATTACTTTCATTCTTTCCATTCTCCCAATGCTTCTCACCCTTTTCCAAACCAATATCTTTTTATTTTCTATATCAGGACCCATTCCTATCCAGGTGGGACTTAGCCAGGTTTCTTCCTCCTTTTAATTTAGCATTGTAGGAAAGGCAGAGTTAATTGCAATTCCTGACACTTGTCAGTGACCCACAGGTTAAGATCCCACCTTATCTTATGTTTTTAAAAATGTTAGGCTAAATGAAATGAGGAAGAGAAACTGTATGGTCCATCTCCCCAGCTGCGAGAAAAGTCAGAAGGAGAGTGGAGTCTTCTAATCATGGGAAGGGTGTTCCTTTCTTAGTGCCTCCAGAAGCAAAGAAAGGAATAAAGAGAAGGCTCTTTCTTTTTCATCCTAGAAATTGTTGGGAGATTGGTGGAAGCTTCATAAGACAGCTGATCGTCATAGTTGATGTGAAAGATGGAATTTCCCAGACAGGCCCCTTGACAGCCTGACTGGGACCCACTGCACCCTTAGCCCCTAGGTTTATTTTAAAGGTTTCATCTCTTGAATTTTAACAACTGTGCTCTCCAATGAATCACTGATATCCAGTGAGGTAATAAACAAATTACAAAACCAAATCCAGTTATATTAAAACAGTCAAAAACCCATGTTGTATGTTCATGCTAATTCTTTCAATATGCCATTCTGCCTACAAGGCAAAATTTATCACTTGAGCATGAATAATATTGCACAGTTTGAAAAGCTTGTGTTTTGCTGCCTGTTAAAATGGCATGAAAAACTGCAATCCTTTTATAGCGTCTGCTGAACCAAATCAGTTTATGCACTCCCCTTCCAGCAATGCAAGAAGACTGGAGTAAACACTCAGGGAAAACTGAGCTTAGCACATGGAAAGGGGTGGGGAATAACAGCTGAGAAAGAAAGCTTCCACAAGACGTATATAGGGATGAAAAGAGACCTTAATAGAGGAGAGGCCATTGTCTGGGGCATTTTTTTTCTTCCTATCAAAATGTAGCGGAGGGAAGGGACAGATAACACTACAGAGAGAAGATCACACTGAAAGTTAGTTCTTTCTTTCCTTTAAATCTTAGTTTAAGGAGCTGTGCTACCTGCTTGGTCTATAATCCTTTGGTATGCACAATGTGTCCCTGTGACAAGTCTCAGGAACTGTGTAGAAATTGCACTATACTTAACATGATAGTAGCAAATGCACTGGAAAATATACTGCACAATCCTGTGGTGGCAGGGAAATTGAGCAGATGATCTAGCCAAACTTTCCCATCTCTAATTTTGATGAATGAGGAAACAGTTTTGTTCTTTCTTCAGTGTTGTTTTTTTACATTAGAATGCCAATCTATACAGCTCTGGATGTTGCCAGACCAGAGAGTCCTAAATTTTAGAGGTTCAACCTGTACTGTGTTAGGTACTGCAAGTTTTACATCAGAGTTGAAACTGAATGTAGTGCAATCCACTTAGGACTTCATTAACCAAACCAATATGACTTTTATTGATGAGAAGAACAAGGTTTTTGCAAAAAAGAAGCCAGACATAAAAGCAAAATGCTGAAAATAGAGAATGTCATATAAAGACAAATGAAAACAATTCCCCTATAAAGTCTACATCAGGAATCATAGTATTTATATCACATGCCACCCTTTTCTCCCCCCTCTCCTAACTGCCCCTCCCCCCCAAATATCCTTAAGAAACTGTGGATGGAGAAAAGCAATAAAGATCCACAAAGGAAAAGAGCCACTGTTGAGCAATTCATTATTTTATTAAATGTAATCAAAATATGGTGGTAATAAAATACTCTTTCCTTTAATGCTGTTTAAATACACTTTTCTATGTAGTTTTGGAGAAACCACACTGTAATTTTGACTACATATCATGAAGAAAAAAAAGGGATAAAAACCTCAGTCTTGACCATGGTAAATTACTCATCATGAGATCACATTTTCTGCAATCATTAGATGTAATGCTCATAGTCTGTGAATAGTGGCTTACGCATAGATGCTATTTTTGGAGCCTGAACATTAGAAATAACAGTTTGGTTTTTAGCCTTTATAAACAGAATTATGAAACTTCCTACAACTAAAATGGATAATGAATCTAAACTATAGGCATTTACTCATTTCCATGCTTAAACAAACTAAACAGGAGGCAGTGAAAGGTACGAATCTGAATGTTGTAGAAACAAAATAGGCTGAACTAAAGGGCAGTTTTTAGTGGACCATTTGATAGTCAGATTATTCATGTGATCAGTTGAACTACAGTATGCTAGTAGAATGGTATAAAAATGTTCCAACAATATCAGCATTATCCCCCTTTATAATGTGGTCATTCATCATAGCTTTATTCGTACAAGAGCTGGCTTGAATTTGAGGCAAGGTAACCTATGGTTCCTAGGGGACAAAGGGTGGGTGGCAGTCTTCCCTGATCCAAATGTGTCTATAATTGATGGAGAAAGATGTTCATAGACTGCATTACAAACACATAAAACTTTTAGCTTCTCTCCTCCCTAGCAAACTTGATAGATATTTATTGAACTGCTGCACTTTTTTACTCCACACACATCTTATTTTGATACCTTCCTGATAAAATGTTCTGTATTTCATATGATCTAAAATGAAGAGCTATGATGTGTCTGTCGTATCATTTATCCATGAAAGATGGCAGATAAATTGATTTAATCAAGAGTTGTCAGTACTAGATGGTTGAAGGTATGTTGAAATTCAGTTTTCTTCCTATTTCATAAGATCTTTCTGCTGAAAGTAACACATTGTCCATATTGTCCACTGGTGTCCAAGACCATGATTGCTTCTTGCTAAATGTAATAACTAGCAGACTTACCTGGGGGGTAGAGGGGGACATGCAGGCCTCCTGCCAATGCATTCCAGGCCAGCCTGGGATTGGAGTGGGGGCCAGACTGGTGCTTGCTGCGTGTCTCAGGGATATGGGAAGCAGTGGCCAGCCCAACATTTGGGGAGGGTGGCTAGCTCAGGGTTTGGGTTTGGGAGCTGACCCAGAGTTTCAGGTTGAAGTGAGGGCTGGCCCAGGGCTGGTGGAGGGAAATGTCCTGGCGGGGAGCCCCACCGAGAGATATGGGGGGAGGGCTGCTCTGGGATTTGGAAGGGTGGCTGACTTGGGATTGAGGGAGCAGAGCTGGCCTGAGGCTGGGGATTGGGGGACTGGGAGCCGGCCCAGGGCTAGGGGCTGGGGCCACACAGCCCACCCCGCCCAGTGGCATTCCCCAGGGCCAAGGGCCAGAGGAAAAGGGAGGCCCAGTGGTGCTCCCCATGCCTGCCCTGGGAGAAGAGGTGGCAAGGACAGCACACAGGCCTCCCCCAGTGTCACTCTGTGGGCCAGACCTGGGGGCATAGGGCAGAAGTGGGAACTGTGTAGGCCTCACCCATGGGTGCTCTTTCTGCCAGGGGGGAGTGCAGATCTCCCCCATCATTCCTGGGTTTGGCAGGGGGAGAAAAGGGGAGGGGTCATGCAGGCTGGCCCAGAACAGCCATACTGGGCATCCCATCAGTGCAGGCAGAGAGGGGTGGAGGGCACCAGCAGGTCCTGTAGAGAGCATCCGGGGCTGGGCTGGATGGCCATGGTGGTGCTCTCAGGGAGGGGACAATGATGGCAGTGTGTGTTGGGGGGGAGGGTCATTGGGTTGGGTTTTAGGTAGGGAGGCCACTTAGCAGAGGCAGGCAAGATGGCGGAGCCCTGTCCCCAGTGCCCATCCCCAAATGGTGGTGCAGCAGCCGTCATCAGGCCTATGGCCACCTGGAAACATCCCACAACTCAGTGGTGATTCACCCACCACCCACTGTTTGGAAATCTTTGCATTAATGATTCCCTTTTTGCCTTGCAACTCAGCCTTCTAGCCAGGTTAGCTTTGGTCTCACCCCTTTCAGTGTAAACCATGGTTTTCACCCATTGTCCCAAGCCCTCACACAGGGTTAACAGTCATGGGTCAGGCTTAATAGGCCTTCTGATCCTGTTTGTCTGTAGTCTTCTGGCTACTTCCCCTGGTGAGGTTGTAGGGGAATTCAGTCCCCTTTTCTATCGCATGTTACAATACAGAAACATTTGCTGCAAGTGGTTAAGGTTTGCCTACTCAAAATACATTTTTCTTCCCTGGACTAGATATAACAATATTTCTATCATATGTGCTCTTATTTCTATCATCTGTGCTCTTATCTGTCATGGGGCCTACCACCTAGATGCAATCATCAAGATAACGAAGATAAACTAAATTTAAAAAAATGAGGGGGAGAGAGAGAAAGAGAGTGTGCGTCTCCAGTTTCCTGGTCTTAACTGGATCCTCCTGACATCTGTCTTACAACTCACCATAACCCAAAGGAAGCTTACGTTTCTGCTGTGCTCCTCTGTGGGTGCTAAGAATGAGAGGTCTATCCATCTCACAAGACTAGGGTGGACTGAACTGAACTTCTCCCTTTCAAGGCTTTTACTCCTCCAAAACTGGAGTCCCTTGCTGGTGCCTCACGGAAGAACTGCCTGACCCCAAAGTGTTCTTGAACTCCTCCCTGCCTAGTGCTCACCTGTAATACAGCATAGTAATTTATTGTTATATTGCCAGTAATGTCCTTTCAGAATATGGCAAAGTGGAGGTAATGACTTCACAATTAATTTTGCCTGAGGAAGTCAGTTCTAACTCATCATTTTTTAAGGAAATCCCGAGGCAGGTAGTTCTCATGCTTAAATCCAGCCCTAGAGTGCTATTTTTGGGAAAGCTGCATGAAAATGGAGTGATTCCATTTTGAGGCATGTTACTATTAAAAATTTACAAGCTTCTATTTTTAAAGCATGCTCCTATTCATACAGTAACCTGTTTTTATTAGCTCAAAAGCAACTTCGGACTTACCATGCCAAAGTACTTGTCATGAATTTAGGGGGAAAATGCTGCTCTATGAAGATTTCTTAGCAGCAGAAGTAGTGTGGGACTGCTGCACAAGTAAAGCCATAACTTGTATATCATGGAGCAACAATCAGTGGATACCCTACATACTAGCAGACAGGTGGGGATAGTCTAGTCATTGGTAGGAAGAGAGATGAGACCAGAAAATGCAGTTATTGTGGGTCTATGGTCCTTTTAATCTTGGCAAGATCATGAGAAAGTCACTAAAGATCATGACAGCCAGTTAACTGAAGAAGCCTTCATACAGAAGTTCCATATACACTCTGTTGGGGAGAGGCCTAAGGAAAAAATCTGTCTCCCTGTGCCTCTGCTCAGATGGGTACGTACTCAGATTTTGTAACCAAATCAGTGCTGGTGAATTTTGAAAAACTGAGGATTTAAACACTCAAACTCCCAACTATAATAGTGAAATAACAAAGAACAACTGCAGAATTATGTTACACCTCACTTTCACAAGCCATGTTTGTTTATTTGTTTACTCTTTTGCAGGTGCATTTGCCTCAAAGTTATTTAGATGTATTAGTTTCCAGGGAGCCTAGAAGAAAGGATGTAGTGTTCTTCAATGCAAGTCTCCCTAAGAGATGCTAAACTTGGAAGTTATGTTGCTTAGATCATTCTCAGATACAAAGTATTACATCTGACAGTAATAGTGGCAAGAATTGGCTTAGTGTAGATCATGCACATTGATCGACACTGCTGTAATACCATTTTCTGGAGTACTACTTATCCAGGTGAAATTATTGGGAGAGACACTGAAAATATGGCATCCTTCTTTAATTCAGCGTGTCATCATCTTCATCATAGTTGTAGGGATATCGATTTGCTTGGAGTGACCTCAAAATACAGAATTATTTTGATGTTTAGACTTGGTGTTTCTTGTGAACTTGCCTTTTTCATCTGAAAGGAAACCTGAACATTCTAAAATGTAGAGCTTGGTAGATTTGCTATTTTAAAAGGAACAGCAAACAGCTAAAAGAGAATATTCTACTTGAGTTGATGAAACAGACTCAAAAGTAATAAATTTTGCAAAGACGTTGCAGCGGGTGCTCTATAGATAAGTAGTAGCTTAAAGTCTTTAAAGGTCATTTGCAATTCATATAGAAACCTATATTTGTATTGCATGTACTTTAAAAGGTTGTGTGCAACAAAGCAGAAAAAGAAATTATTTAAATCTGCTAAATGTGGTCCTCATGCTACTTTCTGAGTCAGAACAAGAAATGAAATCAGTGTATATGGGATTCAGGATATTTATTGTCCATTATTTGCTTATTTCAAATAGACACTAAGTATTCCATATTTAAAATGTAAATTACCAGCAATAGTATTTTATGGCAGAAAATAATCATATACAGGTGATTTAAATATCCCACAAGAAAAATGCCCACAGAGCAATATTTTGTCATTCTTTTCAGAATGCTTCAAAAGCTTGTTTCTTCTACCATCAGAATTTGGTTTCTTGCTCTGGGAATGCTTCCTTTGCTTGAACCTGAGACAGGAATGAGTTGAAAGCTGTCGTATTGGCTCTTCATCACATTTACCATTATGTAAAGGGAATCCATAGGTAGCCAGTTAAGCCGGATTTCGAGCTGCTTTGTGCTGATGTAGTGGGGCCCAGAATGTAGACCTGCATTTCCGATTACAAGATCTACAAAAATGAAAAAAATTTTAATTGCTTTAGTGATTACTAAAATCCCTTGAAAGTGTCTCGCATGTACATTACACACACAAACCAGTGATCACAACACAGATATAAATGCATGCCATATTTCATTTAATATGGTAATTTGGTTTCATTAGCTTTTAATTGAATTATACTTCAGCTAACACTTGAAAACTGAAATTCCTAATTTTACAGGAAGCTATCTTAGAGTGGAGAAGTCTAAAGTGATTGACTAATTGAAACAGAGTTTTGAATGTCAGGCATTATGTAAATGAAATTAATAACCTCTTAAACCTGCTCTTTTAGTTTGGTATTGTAAACTGTGTCCAAAGCAGTGCAGCAAAGTATACTGAATGAGTATAATAATACAGAAAAATGTGTACATAATGATCATTCTTTGTGTTCTTTCTCATAGCTCTACTACAGAAATATTTATCAGATGCCTACCTTGAACATCACGTTTCTTTTTTTAAGTTTACTTTTATTGCTAAGATGAAAGACAAATTTTATGAGGGTTTTTTTGTGACTGTGGCTAGCCCCTGGTGGCTAAATAGTCTAGTAGCTAGGTTGCTGAGTAAGCAGCCAGAAGGGTGGGGGCTGTCCCCCCTGTCTTCTGTGCCCTTGGCCCAGGAACTCCGAACCACTCCCTGTTCAATTCCTTACGTTTGGGGTGTTTCCCCTTAGCTGGGGCTTCTCAGTAGGTTCCCCCCTTTTCCCAGAGGTGTAGGGTGGGGGCTTACTTGCTCTTGTGGCTGCTAAGTAAGCATGCTCTGGTTCGTGTCCTTAGATGGCTAAACCATACCTTCTGCCTCCTTATTTGTCAGCCCCAAAATGAGCCAGGCTCTTTCTATTTCTCCTCTCTCCAGGCCTGGCATTGGTTGCAGATAAAAGAGGGTGGGGCTAGCTGGGATGCCAGGCCCTCCTTTCTCTTCTCTGTCAAAGTGACACATAAAGAAATAAAACCTTTAAACTCCTTTAAACAAGAATTTATGGCTCTTATCCTTCTGCCATGTTAATGGCAAAACTTTTTTTTGAGGTCAACAGGATAAAAATTGGTCCATATGTACTTTTTCCATTTCACACAAGTTTGTGTGTCTAATTTTCTTATTCTGAAAAAAAGCTTCCTTGACCTGTCAACTTCTTTTGTTCATTGAGTGAGTTTTATATCTAGTTGTTCAAAATATGCATATCGTGAGAGAATACTTCTCAGAGGCTATGTCTACACTACAAGGTTTTTGCCGCAGAGAGTATGCTAATGACAGTCTTATTAGCTTGAGTTGTGCTGTCATTTGCATATTTTCTGCCGATGCTTTTTGCGCAAGGGGTTTTTAGGCAAAAAGAAGCAGCATAGCTGCTTCCGTTTTGTGCAACGCCCCCCCCCCCCTTTGTGCAAGATCCTGAGGGGCATAAGGATCTTGTGCAAAAGAGGGTTTTTTGCACAAAACAAAAGCGGCTACACTGCTTCTTTTTGCACAAAAAGCACTTGCGCAAAAAGCTTCGGCAGAAAATATGCTAATGACATCGCGACTCATGCTAATAAGACTGTCATTAGCATACTCTCTGCTGCAAAAACCTTGTAGTGTAGACAAAGCCAGGTAGTCTCAGTGTCACTGTGAGGGAGCAGGGAAAGGAGGGCCTGGTGTCCCAAGGTTTAAAGAAAGCCTCTGGACACAGTTAGCTCCACCCTGCTTTACCTGCAACCAGCGCCAGGCCTGGAGGGAAGAGAAAAAGAAAAAACCTGGCTCACTTTCAGAAAAATGTGCTTCTATTTGTACATTCTCTTTATTTTTTCTCCTTTTCTAAAAAAGGACTTGATCTGAAGTCCACTGAAATCAGTGGGACTCAGGCCCATGAAGAAAACATATGTAGATGTCTCTAAAACAATCACACAGATTTCATGAGGAAAATGCTGAACATTTCACTTGGTCACCATCTGACAGATCTAGCGTTAATTACTGTAGCGCCATGAAAGTGAATGACAAGTTACAGTTGCTGAGGATTTGCCCCTTGGGTTTGAATAGATTAAGAACAGCATCTGAAAAAGGGTGTGTAATCAGTCCAAACAATCATATTCTAGGGTTGAATCAAGGGAGAAATTCCACTGAAGTAATTCAACAATGATGCAGCCAGTCAAAAGTGACTAGAGGTAATATATTGAGGCAAGCCCTGCTCCCACCTCTTTCCACACACTCTCTTGAATGTCCATTCACTTCACTGCAGACTTCCTTAATATTCTTGGCTGCACAGGCAACGCCCCACATAAAATATTCAGTATTGTGGCATACATTGCAAGTGAAGGACTCATATACTCAGACTTCTGTATTTTTAAAACATTCACTGATGTTATTCATTCTCATGCCTGATATAATATTATTTGAAGTGTTTCTTTAGTAAACATTGTACTAATATATTATACTTATATCATGCGAAAATTTTAGATGAGATTTATGATGGAATATTCAAGATCTATTATTCAAACTACACTCACAATTTTATAAAATGGGTTCCTAAATTTAGGATTCTAAATTTTTATTAAACACTTGATATTCAAAAGTGCTGAGCACTTAGAAGCTCTTACTGAAGTCAGAGAACAGTTTCTTTAGGTTACTCATTTATAAAATATTGGGCTCTGTTTATAAATAAAAGGATGAAGGCCTGATATTTTTCAGAGACATTGAATATCTACAGAACTAATTGCCCTCAACTGGAGTTGTAGGTGCTGAGCAACTCTGAAGAACAGAGCGTCATGTATTTTCAGCATATTTTTTTCCTGCTAACTCAATAGAACATCAGCCATTTCCTGAGATCAGATCCTTTTTTACCTCCTTGAAAATGACAAATTCACATATGCCACCTTAGTTTACACTCTTTCATGCTACTCCAGCCATTCATATTTTTGTTTGCAGTTTCTAGTAATATTTTAGAAAGAACCACTTTCTTTGTTCTTGCCCTTAGATTCCTAAATAAAGGATTAAGGGACAGAAACTTAGAGATTCTAGTTTTACTGTTGAATAATGCATTCTATTTTTAGCCAAAGGGACATGGATAAGTAGAATTAGAATGGAAGAAAAGCCCATGAAGAAAATACATAAAATCTATAAAATCATAAGTGCTCACCCTTACTTTTAATCTTCTTAACATAAACATCCCTAACAGGTGTAATATATGGCTCTAAAATTTGTCTTCTTTCTTGTTCCTATGTCAGCTCCAATAAGAGATGGTAATAAGAATACATCTCCCTGTACAAACATTTATGGAAATAAATTAGCTTTTATAAATTATCTAAATTTCTTTGGCTCCAAAATGTCTAACATCAAAGGTTAGAGGCAATTTTCTTTTTATAGATAAAAAGATAATGGAATTCATAACATAATGCAATGTTTCTTTTGTATACGTGAAATAGTGCCAAACATAATAATTAATTATAAAGTAATAGACTATATACTAACCAAGGCTGTGTCTACACTGCATGCTTCTTGCACAAGAACAGCCATTCTTGCGCAAAAACTTGCCAGCTGTCTACACTGCACGCGTGTTCTTGCGCAAGTAAATTTACAGTATAGCGTCGGAAAACAGGGCTTCTTCCGGAAGAATGATTCCTCTCCCTACGAGGAATAAGCCCTCTTGTACAAGAGCTCTTCCAGAAGAGGCCAGTGTAGACAGGCAACATGAATTTCTTGTGCAAGAAGCCCCTATGGTTAAAATGGCCATCAGAGCTTTCTTGCGGAAGAGAGTGTCCACACTGCCATCGATGCGCTTGTGCAAAAGCACATCTCTTGCGCAAAAGCACATGGCAGTGTGGATGCACTCTTGTGGAAGATTTTTTGCACAAGAACTCTTCCGCAAAACTGTTCTTGAGCAAAAAGCCTGCAGTGTAGATGTAGCCCAAGTGTTTTTCTGTTGTTTTCCTTCCATATGAATTTTTCAAGTGCCACCTTTCTGAATCAGCACAAAGTTTCACTGCAATCCAGGTGAATCCTTACCCACATTCCCAAAGAGTAGACAAAGTCCTAAGACTTCAGTAGACCCACTGCACCGGGAAGAATAACTGCTGGAGCTGCTGAAGTCAATGGGGGTTTTACCAGTGGTGTATATCTAGCTCCAATTGCAAATCTACCAGATTTGGAATAGAGGGAGCTCTCTGTCTGGATTCTCCCAGTTCTTTCTCCACTCTTCACTTGCACAGACCCTTCATGTCTTAAATTTAGATATCTAACCATATTTATATCTGCAAAATTGATATTCAAAATTAGGATAAAGAGGAAACATATGATGGGTGCTCTTCAGTGATGATGAACACCACATAGTGCAAAGTTCTAGTTCTTGTGGCTTGGGTTAGGGTTGACTTGGGGTAGTGGTCACTTAAACCAGTAAAAGGCAAAGTTCAGAAACAAAACCCCTTGGCTCATAGATCTTTCATCATCATCTGACTTCCTTGTGTTCTGGGATGTTCTAAGTCTTATACAGCAATTATTGGAACTTATGTCAATGAAATTTAGATTTGAGATCCCATGGCTTGAACATCTACACTGACTGCTGACCCAACGTTGTGAATCTTTGAAGCTGGGTCTCCATCTGGAGCGCCAACATTGATACTACAGTATGTAAAGCCAGAATCCAACCAATCATATCCCAGACTTCCTGTTCTCTAGAAATATGGCCATTCTAACCCTTTGCAAGTGGTGCAGCCTGGGAAAACTGGATTGTCCATCCTCCAGACAACTACAGGTCCATTGCCAACAACTTTGGTGATGGAAATTGGAGAAGTGCTCTGTCATTTGAGGCATTCCTCATTTTGAAGGACATAACTGTCCTTTTGTCTCTTGAGTGGCAAAGAGATTTTACTTCAGCCTGCTGGTGGAAGACCAGTTGTGTGCACTGCCAAAGTATTCATCTGTATGTTGAGCCAACAACAGATTTATGAGTGGACTGTGTGTTCAGCTACCAAGGTGGCCTTAAAATATGTCCTTCCTTGAAAATATGACTGCCTACTGCAGTTCCTGCTATAGGAAGAGTCTGCAGCTATCGGCATGGAGTATTGGGTCAAAATTCATGAGGGATGATGTCCTAGTATCCATAAAGGTTGATGCCTTCCCATAATTTCTATTACAGCCTATTAAGATTGCATACGAAAACACACAACTCCACCAGCACCCACTTTCCTTTTTCCTAGTACATATCTCGACTGCAATTAACTCACCCCAGACATATTTCAGACACATGAATTTGTCATCCATAGACCATCCGGACCACATTTAACTGAAATGGACTGACTTCCCCACAACACTGACTGTTTATAGATGGTTCATTACATTACTAGACTGGTATGGAGTCCCATGTTTACAAGAAAGGTAATATAAGGTTCTCCCTTCTTTTAAAAAAAAATGGCATGTCCTAGCATAACCCCCATACTTTTCTAGTAAAATTTCACTTTCAGAGGCTTGTTTCATTGTTTGTAATTTCTGTTCTCCATTTTGATTTCCATGTGGTTGTGTTGGGGGGAAAGTGTCAGGGGGATGCCACAGTGCTGGTATTGAATCCACCATGAATGGATACAGGCTGCCACCTGGGGCTTGTGGTAACTTTTGAATTGCTTCATAAATTGGAAATCCCTTCAATAGCTATGATAATAACCAGAAAATGGAACCCGAAATTTTCCTAGCTCTGGGCAACATCTGCTGCTATTTGAGTGGAGAGTAGCTCTTGTGGGAGTGGGGGGCATCAGAAGGCTCCTTTGAGTCCCGCCCCAGACATGCTTTAGTTGCTTCTGTGGCAAATCCTCTTTGGGCACCAGTTTCATCATTCATCATTTTGGTGATTTGATCTGGAACCTGCTGCTGGATTCCATCCACTCCTGTGCTAGAATCTGGGGTCATGAGGGTGACATCCAACTGACCAGGCACCATAGTTAATGCTTTGCTATGTGTATTACCCCATACACTGTCCAAGTCCTCATAAATGGGCACAATGATGGGAAGTTTCCAGAGGTACAGTTTTGGTCCCTACCTTAGAGTATGTCTTGATCCACATAATCCAAAGCCTGAACCGGTGATTGGTCTAGTAAATTGCCAGCTTCTTGACTATTTGCCGGTAGGCATATTCCTGGCATTCTTACTAAAATCATTTTTTCCTTAAATCAGATTCACCTAAATCTGGCTGTGGTCTTGAGGCCAGGCACTTGTTCTGGTCAGTGGGCATTACACACAGAAGAAGCATCACTCTGTTGAAGCTCAGTTTTGTGTTTAAGTGGAAGGGTTAAACACAAAACTATAGTCGAATAAAGTGTGTGTATGGGGGGAGGTGGTTCAATTTCCTGGGAGTTTACTGGTAACTTGTAGAATCGAGAAGATAAAGATCTCTGATCAATGGGTTTGTGGGACAGCATTGGTAGACTCCCATACAGGGTCTGTCCAAACCAAATGGCACCCTTTCCATTTGTTAGACTTTGAGTACCTTATTTTTGTTGTATTGGTAGCCTGTTTCCCACCTTCGATGCACAGTTTTCATGTGTGATTTGTCCCTGTCATATAAAAAGATACAATTGAATGCTGTTATCTGTAACTCTGTTTATTCATGCCATATATAAGCAACTGGGGGAAAAATCTATTCTTATAAAAGCTGTTTAATTTTAAGAATAACTGAAATGTGCTAACATCAAGAAATTGAACTATGCACCAATGGCTTTAGAATGTTAACTCTTGTCCTTTGGTTCAAAAGGTTACTTTTCTCATCTTTGGCTTCACAAACTGAAACACAATGTCAGAGAGATTCAAAGATTGACCAATGGCATTTTCAAGAGATAAAATAACAAATGATGCAAGCAAGACTCTTATTAGGCTTCATCAGTTGAAGATATGTTCTAAAGAACCTGTGCTTTGAAAAGCTGCACTCACCACTTGTGACTGTGATTGGCAGCATGAGAGGAATGCTCAACGCTATCCACATATTAGGGAAAGTATTCCTTTCATAAATGAACTGGAAAATGGAATGCTTTCCATTGGAATGAAGAATGCTTTTTGTATTGCAAAATGAATGGATGTTGTTCAATATTGGTAGAGAGGGATTTATCTATGAAGTCTTAATATTCCCATGTGGCATCATCCTGTGAAGTTCCATACAGTTGTTAGAATTTTTCCCTGACTGCCAGCAGCTTACCAAGGTAATACAAAAACACCTACTTTTCATGATGCTCCATTTGTCCAAACTTTTCTTTTGAGCATACTTGAGCAGTGTGAATGAGTGAGCCACCACGTTCTTTCAATTTACTTTCAAAAGAACGTGGCAGCAGTCTAGATGCAGGGGAAGTTTTTTTAAAAAAAGGCCACTTTAAAAAAAAAAAACCCAACCCTGTAGTCTAGACACAACCACAATGAATACAAGTTTCTTTGAAGATAGGCTCGAGTTTTCTGCCTTTTCTCTGGCAGCAGCAATGGCATCTTTAAAACTATTGTCTTTTAGGTCACCACAAAGTCAAAGCAACTTCTTGCCAAAGTAGCAGTGGTCGCAATGTCCATTAACTGAGTTTGTAATGCTTTGCTTAAATGTTTCCTTGGAATAGGACTTTGTGCCAAACCACAGTTGATCATACATTTGAAGTTCATTGTCTGGTTTGTCAGGCTTTGTGCCTCAGGAGAGATTTTGGTTTCCGATTTACTCCACTGCACTAGTTCCATCAGGACATGGTAAATCTCAGTTGTTTGGTATCTCACTGGCCTTATGTTATCAATGCAACTCTCCCGGCTAGTGTCATTTAGTGGCTTCACGGTCAGATTGGTAACATTGTCCATGAGGATCTTTCACTTTATAGTTTATGCTGAAAACAGTAGGTATAGCGTTTGCAATACTCTGAAGAGAGACACTAAATCTAGAGAAGATGAGTATTTAGACATATCCAGGTTGTGGCAATGTTAGCCACAAGGCATGAAGAAACCTCTTGGATTCAGTGCAAGGATTCTTGCTAGATGCCACTATTTCTTCCCTTCATCATTGTGCTGATGTCATAGCTTAGGCTACAGCAGTACTCGAGCTTTACTTTATTCTCATTCAAAACATTCATAAAAAGTTACGTTACATTTTTTCTAGTAGAGTTGTTCACAGCCCAGAAACAGATAGAGTTCCTATTTTTGGATATAACCATCCTCGTTCATGAATATTAGTGTAAATGGTATCTTTCTCATCTGGGTTGCCTGACTGTAAATCTGGCCCTGATCCCAGTCTACATTATGTGGTGCCCTGGCACAGCAGCAATCAATCTACCAGCTGTAGATTTATTGCATCTGCTGTAAACGTGATAAATCATTCTCCGAGTGCACTCCCGTCGATGTTGGTACTCTACCGAGATGAAAAAAGGAGCCAGCATTGATGGGAGAGCAGCCCCCACTGACCTTACCGCATGCAGGATGCTGCAGTGAATATGCTGAATTCAGCTATGCTATTTGTGCAGCTGAAGTAGATCATCGGTGCCATGTAGCGTAGACAAGGCCTAACTTTTCAAGGAAGGCTCCATTTTTCCTTCCCATCCTTGTAGAAGGCAGTACTTGCTGCTCATCATATGTTGTTATATTTTGGGGCTTCTGCTGTAATGACATTCCACAATTCAAGTACATTTGGGAAGCTACAGAATTATAGTTGATTAGAAATATTCCAATGGAATGCTTTTCTACCAAAAAATCAGATTCATCAAAAGGTACATAGTTCAAGGAAATCTGTCACCTATGATATTTTTTAATGGGGAAAGCATTCAACAATGTAACAATATTCTATTTCAACCATTTTGGTATGAAACGTCATTTTGAAAGGGAAAATCAAAATATTCCATAAAATTTTTCTCTATTGTAAACTGAGAAAAAGTTAGTTTTTCCTAACCAAAAAATTGCTATTTTCCCATAATTTTGGATCACAGTAAATTTCATTTTTTTTCTGTTCTAGAACAGAAGACATTTGAAATTATGAAATTCCCTTAGAAATAAGAGCAAATGCTCTTCCCAGAGAGTATGTCAACACTTGCACCCTATTTTGAAATAGCGATGCAAATGTAGGCATTCAAAATAGTAAAAGAAGCCGGTATTTAAATATCCCGCACTTCATTAGCATAATCGCATCCGGGTGCTATTTCTAAATAAAATGCCCTGTGTAACCGCGTTATTTCAAGAGAAAACCCTTCTCTCAAAATAACTGTTATTCCTCATACAAGAAATTTGGTATTTTTCAGATATAGTATGTACTCTCAGGTATCTCTGTTGGTAAATCTCATGTTCAAAGTGACAGCAATAGGACTATTGGAGAGTAATCCCGGCACAAAACATTCTGAAAAACTCTTATGTTGGTAAAACTCATTTGCCCAATACAACACCGAACTCAATCATTTTGTATCTATAATTTTAAAGATAAGTTTGAAGGATTAAAGGTTTGATTTATGTAGAGAAGGCCCTAAAATCACCATCTGAAAAATGAATTCCTCCAGAACTATCATGGAGCACTAAAAAGTACAAGGTTGAAATGTTTTGAAAATTAGGTTTCCTCACATAATGTCCAGTTTGTTGGTTTTCTGACTGGAAGGGACAAGAGGACCTGGGAAATTCTTTAAAGTGCTGATTTATGAAAATTCCCAATCTAAATGCAGAGACAGAGGCTCTCTCTCTCTGTCTGTCTCTCTCTCTCTCTCTCACGAGCATGTTCGTATGTTTTTTCTTTCTGTGTGGAACTTGTTTACAAAATTCTCCTGAGAAAATGTAATGTCACCAGTACTGATGGAGGATATGTTCTTGTTTTAAAATGGTACAATGTTTTCAGCAAGGTCAGGGTAACCAGGCAGCATCCACTTGGGAACCCCTTGGCTGAACTTGTGCTGGTGGAGGCGGGTGCCCCAGTCGGGGAACCTGCAGAATCCCCAGCATCAGCAGGGTGGCCCTAGCAGTGGGGTGGGATGGCTGGGTGTCCCTGGCTGAGGAAGCTCTGCTAGCAGCAGGGTTGGCAGCAGCTGGGTGGTCCCAGGCAGAAATCCTAGGGAATACCCTGCGGCAGTGGGACTGGCAATGACCAAGAGATCCCTGAACCCTGGGAGACAATGTGGCAGCAGGTGGGCAGCAAGGTGGGGAGCCACTGCTGGGCCAATATTAGTGGAGCCAGCAGCAGTACAGGGAGCCCCAGGGAGAGGAGCCTGAGAGCAGGGCAGCTAGCAGGGGAGCACTGACCTTCGCTGGTCTGGCAAACTCCTTGGTCAGGGACAGCTCAGGTCTGGAGGGTGCCAGACCAGGGAAGTCCAATTTATTTAATCAAAGACTCATTCAAATGCACATCTACTAATGCAATACATGCTATCATGTGCCAACAAATCCCTTCTGCCATGCACAGACCGTCTCTACGCAAAAGAATAAATGCACACAAATCAGACATTAAGAATGGCAACATCCAAGAGCCCGTGGGAAGCCCTTTAAGCTCCCTGGGCACACAGTTTCAGAACTGCAAGTTGCCATTCTCATACTGAAAAACTTCAAAAACAGATTGCAGAGAGAAATGGCTGAGCTGGAATTCAGATGTAAAATGTGAAACCCTGACACCCAAGGTCTAAATAAATACATGGAGTGATTCTTGCATTATAATAGGTAATTTTCCATTCAGGTACTCTCGTTTTCTCACCACTGTTGGTGATGAGCCATATCCATTCTGATTTAATTAGCGCTGATGTCACACTCCCATCCGAGGAAGTGAGTTGTAGCTCACAAAAACTTATGCTCCAATTTCCTAATAAATTTGTTAGGCTACATCTACACTTGCAGGAAGATCAGTGCTCCAGTCTAGTAGAACCCACTAAATAGAATGTTGAGGGCAAACCCATCAAATCAGGAACTCTTTTCAGTCTCAGGGAGTAAAGGAAGTCAATAGGGGTATGTCTACACTAGCCCCCTAGTTCAAACTAAGGAGGCTAATGAAAACATTCGAAGTTGCAAGTCAAGCCCGGGATTTAAATATCCTGCGCTTGATTTGCATCTTCCCGGCCGGTCGCCATTTTTGAAATTTACAAGTCCGGACTAACTGCCCGCGTCTATACGCGGCAGGGACCCGGTAGTTCGAAATAAAGCCCTAAATAGAACTACCTGTTAAACCTCATTCCAGGAGGAATAACAGGTAGTTCAAACTAGGGCTTTATTTTGAACTACCGGGTCCCTGATGCGTGTAGACGCGGGCAGTTAGTCCGGACTTGTAAATTTCAAAAATGGCAACCGGCCGGGAAGACGCAAATCAAGCCTGGGATATTTAAATCCCGGGCTTGATTTGCAATTTCGAATGCCTACATTAGCCTCCCTAGTTCGAACTAGGGGGCTAGTGTAGACATACCCTAGGAGACCTTATACTGTGGGGCTGCCTAAGAAAAATTGATGAAAGGTACATAGGCTCCAGCTATGCAATTCTCGTGGTTGGAGTTGGGTATCTTGCATCAATTTTCTCTGTCAGTGTAGACCTGGTGTTAGTCTATTAAGTGCCATTGACTCCTTTTTTGTTTTTGCTGAAACAGACTAACACAGCTAATCCCTCTGAAACATGATAAACATGTTTTTTACAATGTTGGAGGAAAAAAAATAAAAGGTCAAACAAACCAGCCCACCCGCCTATGGTAGTTATTAATTACATGGGACCTTTGTCAAACCACTGGAAATTTTACAGATATTTCGTCATGTACTTTTTTAACGAGCAACAAAATGCAAAATAAATGTTTAAGGTATTATATTTTGTAGCTCTACAATATTTTAAGACATATACAATGATTTCATAGTTGGGCAACCCTAATGGGACATCCTTAGATAGTGACAGATTTGTTGGTAATAAATGGATTTGTTTTGTTCTCTCACATAATATTTATCTTCCAAAGAAAGTTCCTTGCTCCCTTGGGGATGTTGCATTGATGGTCTTGTGAGTTCTAACTACATTAAACACAGAGGCCCCAATTACATTCTCATGTATGCTGTTTTTATTGCAATGGAGTTTTACTTCAGTGGAGCTATTACTGAATTATACTGATGTAAACAAAGATCAGCATCAGATCCAGACTCCTCAGCACTTTGTACAGTTAGTCCCAAAATTCTGTGAGCAAAAAGGTCTTCCCTGCCAAGGCAAAGTTTTCTCCTCTCAGAGCCTAATGGTCTGACTCACAGATGAAACATTTCCTTTAAATACCCTTTCCTTAACAAGGCCCCAGATGTCAGATATGCCCTTTTAGCTGGCTTAATCTAGAGAAAATTTAAGTTTTCCTTCCTCTAAGGTACCTTTCAGATGATGGGAACATCCAGCACCACTGCAATAAACAACAACAACAAAAAATGATACGCCATTAAGACATTGATCTGAGTGTGGGAGGAACACACATACGCTTGAAAATGGAATGGTCCCATATAATATGCCACACACAAACAGAATAAAGCATGTATCCCTTAATGTTGAAGGACAAAAGTCCTGGGTGAAATGCTAGAATAATTTTTTTCCCAGTCAGATGCACAAATAGAAGAAAAATGAGAAAACAGTAGGATCATAGTTATCTTTGTGAGGAAGGAATGAGTTAATCATCTACTGTTTATTATCTGAGAAGATTTAAGTAAAATTGGCTTCTGTATGCAAAACTTCATTTTCACAGTTTGTTAGAGACAGCTTCAGTAGTGCATACATAATACAAAGAAAATCTGTTATTAAATGTAACCCTTGAGAATGAAATGTATGGGGTTATGGAAATAGAGCTTATGGACTTCAATTTATTATATTCCACTATACGGTTATACTCTGAAAAATGATTCTGAAAATACAGATTTACAGGCTTCCATTGTTTCTCAGTGGCTTTCATATTAAATTTGTTAACTTTACAAGTATTAAGATGCAGGTTTATTTTAAACTCTGACACTCCAAACTTAATTTGGGATCTGAAAGACAAGCTGTGGGCTTTCTGACTCATGCATTCTCACAAGAAATGGAGTTTCACTGTAGCCAACCACAACCATTTAAAAGTGCTGAGTCATGAACCAAAAAACCCTGAGCTTTATAATTTTTAAGCCAGAGTTAAAAATAAATTGGGGAAGGAATCTGCTATTTGCTTTCTGGTATTAGAGCCTTTAGAGTTCACATTTTTAAACTCTTCTCTGCATAATAAGAGATAGAAACACACTTAAGACAGACAAAGTTGAGATTCTCAAGTAGTAACATGAATCCAGAAGCTGGGGCTTAAAAAATCCACCAGTAAATATTGTGACCCTCACAATAAAACTGCAGGAGTTACAACTCTGGAATGTACATAATTGTGCTAAGGCAAGCATCAGAGTGCACTTCAGCGGCAAGCGACTCTAGTTCTGCAGTGCTAATGCAAGTAAAAGGTACTAGAATGTATGGCAAGAATCCCTCTTTCCCGGGCCAGCACTTGGGCTGGCAGCCTCCTCTCTTAGCTAGGGGCTGGGACTTGTAGCTGGCTTCTGGGGTAGGGAGCCCAGCCACTCCTTCTGGGACTCCCTCCCCTAACATTTCTAACTCTGTACCTGCTAAAAATTGATCTATGCCATCAAATGCCAACAGTGCCCCACTGCCATATATATTGGAGAAACTGGACAGTCCCTGCGGGAAAGAATCAATGGACACAGATCGGATATAAGTAAAGGGAACACAGAAAAATCTGTTGGTGAACATTTCTGCTTACCTAACCATACTTTTGTTATGCTTAAACGAAGCACACGAAATCTTTTATAGGGGAAAAGACAGTACGCCGCATTTATTGAGAATACAACAGTTGCATATGCTTTTCAATCACACACAAACACACAAAAAACATCATGCATACACAATCCTGCCAGATGATGTCATAGTTACCGTCCAGAGTCTGTGTCAATCTAGTGGCCAGCTAGATTGAATACATGGGGGAGCAGGGCCTTTGTCGGTCGCGATCCGATGCTCCTCTGCGGAGGGTGGCAGACGAACCCAAAGTTCCATAGCAAAGCATCTTGCTTTTATAATCCTTTTCTGTTCTTGAAATCCATGGATTCTGCTCTGTCAGCTTGTGACCGGAATGTTATCTTGTTGATGTCAATCATTCCCAAACATCTTCCAAGGCTCATCCTGTAATCAATCGTCTTTTGGGGTGACCGCTCTGCTTCAAGGTTTGTCAATCTGCCAATCCTCTTGTGAGTAGGGAGTACACATCTATGGTTATAGATGGCTTCTTTGCAGCCAGGTTGTCTTGTGTTCTGGCCTTCACCCACGCTCGCTCACCCCCCTTCTCTGGCCATCTGGTTCTAATGATGACCTTCACACCGTATCTCATTCATACAAACAGTCTCACACAGAATCCTTCAAAGGTAAACAATACTGTTTTATATTAAGCAAAATCAAAATCAAAACAATTCACATCGAAGGCCCGGGCCTTTGATATTTCTAGTCTCATTAACATAGACAAAATATGAGATCCTGTCTCTTTACTTACTAAACTTTAGAACAAGGAAATATAGGAGATATATACTTAACTAAAGGATTTGACTTACTACAATCTTAAATATGATTCTATATATTACCTTGCATTACTAAACCCAAGATAAGAAATATAAAAAGAATAAAACTTTCAATCCTAACACTTTAACAGACCTGCAAGTGGCGGTCTTGTCACAGGCTAGCTCTACAGGTCAGATCCACAGGGAAGCATTCAAATCACACTTCATACACAAATTCAATTCACATGCTAATGGACTTAATCACAGTTATGGGTTGGCTTGGGCATTATCTACTTCATAACCACTGAAGGTGCTAACAGCTCTGTGAGTAGTATACTTCTTGTCTCATCATCTATCTATTTACTTTGATCTGCTTAGGTTTAAGTACCCATTCTTCAGATACTTAATAATGCCCTGTCTCACACACCCCTTCCTGTTTCCTTTTTTTCTTTCTTTCTTTTTCTCCCCCCTCTCCTTTCCCTCTCCTATTTATTTCAAGTTTTCATATCCCCTACTCATACTCTGGTCATTTGAAGAAGTGGGCTGTGCCCATGAAAGCTCATGATACCATCTACATGTTTTGTTAGTCTATAAAGTGCTACCAGACCATTTGTTGTTGTTGGTGGTGGTTTTTTTTGCTAAAACTCTGTGGCTATGCCTACACTGGCAGCTTCTTGCACAAGAACAACCATTCTTGCGCAAAAACTTGCTTGCTGTCTACACTGCATGCGCGTTCTTATGCAAGTAAATTTACAGTATAACGTTGTAAAACAGGGCTTCTTCCGGAAGAGTTATTCCTCTCCCCACGAGGAATAAGCCCTCTTGCACAAGAGCTCTTCCACAAGAGGGCAGTTTAGACAGGCAACATGAATTTCTTGCACAAGAAGCCCCTATGGTTAAAATGGCCATCAGAGCTTTCTTGCGGAAGAGAGTGTCCACACTGCCATGGATGCTCTTGCACAAAAGAACATCTCTTGCGCAAAAGCACATGCCAGTGTAGATGCGCTCTCGTGGAAGACTTTTTGCGCAAGAACTCTTCCGCAAAACAGTTCTTGTGCAAGAAGGTGCCAGTGTAGATGTAGCCTGTCTCTCTGTCTGTCCTCTCACTCTCCCCTCCACCAGCTAACTGAGGAGGCTTTTAAAGGCCTCCAGCAGGCCTAAAGTGGAGTCAGCTGGCCCCAGTCTGCCTGGGCCAGCTCCCTGCCAGCTGCTCCTAATTGTCCTGTAGCCCTCCACTTTTATTTAGCAGACCTTTTACCCTTTTGGGGCTGCCTTTCCCCACTCTGTGGGGCTATGTCTACACTGTCGGGTTCTTGTGCAAGAACATCTTGCGCAAGAGTTCTTGCATAAGAACCCTTGTGCAAGAACACGTCCACACTGCCATGTGCTTTTGTGCAAGAGCATCCATGGCAGTGTGGATGCTCTCTTGTGCAAGAAAGCTCTGATGGTCATTTTAGCCATAGGGCTTTCTTGATCAAGAAACCCCTGCTGCGCATCCACACTGCCCTCTTGTGCAAGAGCTCTTGTGCAAGAGAGCTTACACTTGTTAGAAAAGAGTGTAGCTCTTGCGCAAGAAGCCCTCTCTTACCACGCTTTACTGTAACTCTTCTTATGGGAGAGCAGGCGGGCAGTGTGGATGCTCTGTGGAAGAACGGCCGTTCTTGCGCAAGAACCCACCAGTGTAGCAGTCCTCTGGCTTGACCTTGTCACAAATGGCAAAAGGAAGCAGCTATAAATAAGAATAGCTAAAACTAAAAGCAGATCTGTTGAGTAAGATAATACTAATTTCTACCCTAATCTCACTTTATCAAATCACAGCAGGATTCATTGGTGGCTGCACAGGAAGAGGCTCCATTGCAGCCTCTTCTGGGTTCTGGGTTCTGGTTTCAGGATGTCTGGGCTACAATGGCGGTGTATTCTGCTGGGCTCTTGTACACAAGCAACCTGTGACAGAGTGCTGGACAACTCCAGAGTTCATTAAAAAGAACTGTTCCCAACTGATGGACTGGGAACAGTGGCGGATAAGCTCCTGGGCCAATGAGCCCATCCCTAGAAAAATGAGCACCCAGAGAGTGGGGTCATGGCATGGAGGTTTGTCCCACATGGGATGAATGGGATCAGAGTGTGGGGACATGTCCTGCTCTGCTTGCTCGAATGGCACTCCAGCCAAGGAACAGGGTTGGTTGGAGCACCAAGCAGACAGAGCTGAACAAGCCCTGTGCCCCAACCCTGTTACCCAGTAATAGTGTGGAGGCGTGATGAGGGCTGCAGATGGAAAGAATGGGGAGGGGCCCCCACTTGCTCTGGGCCTGGGATTCCACCCCACAGGAGAACTAAGAGGCTAATTAGAGAAATTATACAAAAGGCACAGGAAAGAAGTGAGGGAAAAAGAGGGTGAGTGAAAGTGACTGCAATTGTGATTGCTTTATTGCTTTTTACTATTTGTTCAGGAGCTGAGGGCTTCCTAGGACTGTAGGAATACAGCAATACAATATATAAAGGTGGTGTAACCTAATGTTATAATAAACTCCATGGTGTGTTTTACCAGCTTTTTGTGGACTTCAGCAGAAACAGGTTGGAGCAGGTGCTACCACACAATCCCTTTTCTGTTTGTGTTTTTTCGGGGTTTTTTAAGGTCTTTGTCTTCTTGCTTCTTGCTGGATGAGGATAATTTGAGTGGGGATTGGAGTGGATCCAAAAACAAACTTTCCATGGATATTTTTGCAACAACAACAACTAAACCTACCCTTTAGTTTTTGTTGAATTTTCCCATGGGTTTTCAGTCAAGAATTTCTTTGTTTTGGGGCAAAATATATTGACAAAAATAGAACACAAATGTAAACCCATGTTTCTACTGAAAAATTGTTTTGATGAAAATGTTCAACTAACCCCACTGACAATGCTTGCTGCAGAGCTTGTTTTCAACAGCTTCTCTTCAGGCCTTATACCTCATCTTTTCCTCAATGGCTGACACCATCGCAGTCATGGAAACAGGTCTTAAATAATCATCTAGTTCCCATCTTAACCCCTCTGTATGCCCCACATTCTAATGGAATACTTTCTTCCAGCCTCAGATGCCAGAACAGTCCAAGAGAATGGTGCAGGTGGGCGAGTAGCTGGATGATTCAGTGACTGGGAGCGAACATCTGTGTGTGACTAAATATGGATGACTGAGCATGGGTGGGTATGTACAGGCTCTGAATCTGATCTAATTTATACCAGTTTTATACTGACCGAGTGTGAAAGATTATGCTGTCCAAGATTATTCTGTGAGCAAAAAATATATATGTACAGTCACAAATCTCATCAAAGTATATTCTTGGATTTTAATAGAATGAATGCTCACAAATGCTGTTTGCTATATTCATCTTGCTCAATTTAAGAGACATGGGCTATGCTTACTCTACCATTTATGTCGGCAAAAGTTGTGTCACTCATGGGTATGACTATTCTAGCATATCCTGTGCTAAATGTATAGTAGGAACTCAAGAGATCTTCGGTTCTTATCCCACAAGAAGTGAGTTGGTCTGAAGGATATTGCTGTTCATTACTGAACAGCACATAAGTTGTAGCACTCCTCAGCAGAGGATAAGGGGGGAAGTCAGCCTATATATTTATGTTATAGCCAATGTGGTTCATGGAAGAAGTAGCAAAGGACTGATGTATGTGACCATTAGCTAAAATTTATGATTGTGAATTACTAAGATTATAAAATCTGATTTCATATTTAAGGGAAGTGTTTCTGATGATCTGACAGTATTTTTATTTTCTCTCTTGGGTCTTTATTGCTATTTTCTGGTGAATAATGAAAAGACTGGAGATGTAATTCAGATGGTTTGAGAGTAAATGGGGAACAAACTGATTGCACTGATCGTTCATTTCTGATATTGTAAGGTTGGGATTCTTGATTGTAAAGACAGGATAATTTTTTGTTTTGCATCCTTAACCAACATTGTTTTTATATGTAAGCAGCTTGATAACTCAAGAAAGTAGAACTGAGAGAGAAACTTACAAGTATTAAGATAAGACAAATCAAATAGCCATTATAAACACTACCCCAACACCTACTTATATGAGTGCAACTTCAGTTGAGGTCAGTACAAGTTGCATCAAGTAAGTGAGGGCATGACTGCATCGTTCTTAGTTATAGGATGGGTCAGAAAAAGAATTGTACAACATCTCAAAACTTTACAGATGTTGAAAATCTAGTCCCTAAACCGAGTTCAGATCTGGTAATTAGGGCCTAGCTGTCTAAAGGGCCAAACTATAACCCCCAAATCAAACTATACTTAAACTTTGGGAGGAAGGATGCAAGTGTCAAAACTCACACCTAAATCTGACTCTTACATCTTGGGCCCATCCCTTTTTAGCACATATGATTTGATTTTATTGTTGCGTGACTTTTTATTTTGCCTGCCTCCTAAATGCATGAGTCAAGAAAATAACTAATTTACATATTCTTAAAACAGCCTTGAGGCAGCCATGTGGTGCATATATAATTGTACAGGAAAAAGAAAATTTATATTTATGGGACTGTTCAGAAAAGGGCCAAGCATCTTAAAGCCACAACACTATGTTTCTGAAATTGTAAGGAAAATTAATGCAGTTGTAAGAAATGGATAGATCTGTTTACATTAGATCTTCAGGAGCACTACTTTAGATGCTTACTGCTGGTGGAAAATGGAATAGATAAACAATGGCCAAACAGAATGAGTGAGGAATGCACAAACACAGCTGACATAATCTCAACATCCCTCAGATATTGTGGGTTCAGAACAACACTCAAACTCATGCTGGGTTTGTGGTCTGCTCAGGAGGGTCTTCCAAATAAGAATGAAGAGAAAATGTAGGGAATTAGTAGAATGACAAACTGAAGTAGACAGTGGGCAAAGTGAATACATTCAAATGACCAGGTTGTCACTTCCTGAATGAAAAGCAGTGGAAGTGGACATTTTACATGAAAATATCACCAAGAAATCCTTTACACAGATTACTTCTCTTGCCTTTATCCCTACATCACACTACTTGGGAAACAGCTGCCTCCAAATCTGGTGGATCCCACAAGAAATATTGAAAGCCAGCTCCATCCATAAGGAAGTCACACACCACTATATTGATTATGGTTCCCAATAGCCCACATCCCTGCTCCTTGGTATTTAGGTTCTGTTAGAGCCATATTATTACAGTGGTGCTGGAACTGTTTTTAGGGTGGGGGTATTGGGGTGCACACCCCTTACCACCTCAGGCTGGGGTCAGACCTAAGGTTATCAACTCTCCTTGAATGGATGTCATTGCCACAAAGTCTGAGGGCAGCTGCAGAGCCCCAAGCTGGGGACAGGAGCAGAGCCTCAAACCGGCAGCTGTACCCTAAGCAGCAGCAAAACATTCAGGGCCAGTGGCCTAGACCACAGGGCCAGTGGGCTGCAGAGCACATGGGAAAGACACAGGAGCCCAGGGGTGGTGAAGCCAACAGGGCCCTGGAGGGGCCTCATGAAGGCCAGGACTGAACTAGCTGCAGGTCAGTAGTACGGCTGGTCCCTGAGTGTGGGGAAGCCAGCTGCAAAACTTGGGGTTCTGCAGTACCCTGCCCCCCACTCTCCTGCATCTCTACATCCTTTGCTTATGCACTATCATGGAATATTCCTTAACTGCAGCAGCTCTCGGCAATCTTGGTGTGATTGGAAGGGGACTGTTAATCAGTTAATATAGACTAACAAAACATGTAGATGGTATCATGAGCTTTCATGGACGCAACCCACATCTTTTCATCTGAAGAAGTGGGTTGGGCCCACGAAAGCTCATGATACCATCTACATGCTTTGTTAGTCTTTAAGGTGCTGCAAGACTATTTGTTGTTTTTTAAGTTTTTCCAGTTACAGACTAACTCTGCTACCCCTCTGAAGCAGTTAATATAGGTTAGGGCTGTGACAACGTTTCTAAGTGACTTAGATGCAGCTGGAAGGAAGCGATGTGTTTGTTTCCCTATCTGATTTTACCCTGTTTCAGCTCAGCTCCACTCTGCTCTACTCCTTCCATCCCCCTTCAGATACTGTATTGTGCTAAGAGAGCCCTGTGTGTGAGGAGATGTGGAAAGGAAAAGAAAGGAATGTCTTGTGGAGGATACCTGCGCAGGTGGATCTAGGGGAGACTAACGTGGTCTAAAAAGAATGTGAAGCAATAAAAGTAGGAAGAAACTGAGTAAAATACTGTATGTGCTGTATTGAATGTCAGTCTCGCTTTAAGGTTTGTTTTCCCATCCTAGTTATATAAAAGTAGAGGGTTCTTGTTAGCTAGAAAACACAGTTTTATACAAAATAATATTATGCATGGGGAGAAATAATAGTTTAAATTATAGAAAAGAGGAAAACTACGTTTAAAAAATTTAAAGTAGTTTTCACACAAAAAACAGTAAGGTGTTAGTGCATGCTCTCTCTTTCTCTGTCTCTAATATAAACTTCCCAACGGAGATGCTACTGATACACTAAAACAGTCAGATTACTTTAGAACAGTTATGTTGCCAGTACATATCTGAAGAACACAGAAAGTGCTGCTCACCTTTTCTCAGGGGTTTGAAATGAATAGTTCATATTAATTAATTCTTTTATATATTATCTTAGCACCTAATTGAATTTATGTCCTAATTGTATGATACACTGTACAAACACATTTAAGAGACAGTCCCTGGCATGGAGAGATTATAATTTAAATAGACAAGACAGATTTTTCACTAGAATCTGGTTTAAAACAGTAAAAAGTTTTGGGGAAATAGTTTTTAAATTTTTCTTCACACTTCTGAAATCTGATTAACATGGCCAACTACTGAAAAATGTCTGCTAGCATCATAGTGCCTGAGCTTCATAGTGCTTCAGAATTCCCTGAAACAACTTGCTGAAAATGTTTAGAGAATTTTTTCCAGAGATTTTTCCTTAAAAAAAAAATCAATACCTAATGAAAAACATCACAGATGTTTTCCAGTCAGCTCTACTTTTTACTTTTGGCTCTTTTCCCTTGTCCTCTATGCTCTTGAGAGTAAAATACTTTTTTAATGTCTAGATTTAATAATAACATCACCATAAAACTTTCCATAGTCTTTGCTGTTGTCATTTATTTTCTTACCTCAGTCTCATCTATTTTTCCTTCTGTGACACTATTGTCAGTGGTGTAACAGGGTTCATTCACACTCAAGCATGTTGGTAAAAAAGAGTGTTCTTTATTTTCTGCCCTTAGTTCCAAGATATGAAGGATGGTGGATAAGATACTAGGCTGGGAATGAAGATAAATGAGGAGAGGTTTGAATTTCTTTGCCACAGACTATATGTGACCTTGGAGAGTCGTCAGTGGTACTCAGACACCAACATAAAGAGGGGCTATAAAAGTACCCATAATAAATGGATGTCAAGTGATGTAGTTACAAAAGACTTTCCCCAAATTGCAGGAGCTGGTACCCAGCAACTACTGCAGTTTTGTTAACTGCAAATGTTAAAAAAAAACCCACAAGAATTGGTTCATTGAAAGTCATGTGATTGGCTTAAAAATAATGAGATTTCAAAAATAAATATTGGATTATTTTTATTTATATTCTGGTTTTTGAACACTTTTAGAGTTCACATTTTCAAAGGTGGATTTTTTTTCTGCAACAGTGAAGGCTAGATAATACATAGCAACAGAGCATGCAGATGACCTGAACATAATAACGTAATTTAGAAAGGATATGGGATCAAGGTAGACTCTGAAAATGGAGAGAAATATTATTGTGCTATAATGCTTGCAAGGCATTTTAGTTTTGCTATATTATGTGATAGCTGCATGTGCTTGTTCAAAAATGTTTTCCTAAGGATATATCTTTATTTATAATTTTTCTTTTTCATAGCATGGAGAAACAGCTCCAAACAGTGAAAAGAGGGGATGAAAGTCCAGGGAGATAATGTGATGCAAAATTATCATGTTTGACAACATTCTAGTAATGAATAGGGATAAAACCCAACAGACTTCAAAGTACTTACAAAGGGACATTTCCTATCCAAATTAGGCTCATGTAAGGAATGACCAAGCTCACTTTCCTACTGAGCATACAATTTGTTAAATGGAACAAATTGAAAATAACAGGGCATTTCACACAGGCATAGGGCATGCTGGCCTATTCTAGACTAAATGGGATCACCAACAATTTGAAAATATCATGTCATACATTTTTGTCATCCTGGAATACACACTACCACCTTGAACAACTTAACTATTCATTGTTAGCTTATTATAATGGCTTTCCCTTTTCATGATTAATATTGAATATTTTATATTTCTGGAAGCTGAGTATCCCTATTTACAACGTCAAAAAATTTGTCATATAACTTGGAAACCTAGCACCGCTTTGTGGTGCCAATTCAGTCGGAAATGAATATTTGTACCTTGTGTTCATTACTACCATAATTTGAACTGTCTGGACTCTTTTCTGTACTAGATTTACAGCCTCAGGAAAATAACCTGTGCACAATCAAATTACAGGAGCTAAATTTCTCAGAATAATGTGCTTGAAAAATTAGTCACAACTTTTTCCCTATTTTCCCTCTACATGCTATGAGGGGAATGATTGGCTACAGATCTTTCCCAGGATTAGAGTACTCACCATCTTTCATTGGCTCTTTCTGTTAGCTGACTTATTGTGATGAAATCAGGGTTCTGTCCACTCCTTTACCTTCTCTGCCCCCTTCTTCTGGGATAGATGAGTGCCAGAAACATGACTGCTACTTGCTATCCTCATGCCTGGATCAAGAATCCTAGAAGACTTAAGGTAGCCAAGTTGGGATACTTAGTTGGCATTAGGTACAATCTAGTCTTCTCTCATGGGAGTTCTGTAGTAATGGACTCTACATGACTAAGTGGAGGAATGTGACCCACAGGGTTTTGGTCTTACATAGTGAATGACCTTACATTTACTTATAGTTACACATTAACTTCTCTTAGGGTGCATCTAGACAGCACCCTAAACTCAAAATAAGATATACAATTTATGCTATGCAAACTGTGTATCTTATTTTGAATCTATTTTGAAATAGTTTATTTTGAAATTTGGCACATCTACACAGCACCAAATTTCAAAATAACATGCTATTTCAGGCCATCCCTTATCCTTTGTGCAACGATGTTTACTGGGATGGTGAAATAGCATGTCCATTATTTCAAAAAATATTTCAAAATACCAGGCAGCTTGTGTAGTATTTGGTATCCCGAAAGAGCCATTCAGTGTAAATGTATCCTTACTTCATACCCTTGGGTAGAGGATCTATTGCGGAAGCTACAGGAATGCATCATTACCTTTACCAAATTATTTCATATAAAACCTCCTGCACAGATTTCATCATCATGAGATATGAAGGATCACACTCCTAAAGAAGAGATTTGAACAGAGGAATGGTTAGGCTAGGAAATGGGGTTTTTGACCTTTCAATCCAGGGACACTCAGAGTAATCTTAATATAATGTCAGAATTTGTGACTCTTGATGGAAGTTAGTTTCCTCATTATGGTTTGAGTTTTGTGGGCATCTAGTATGCAAGGGGTTCCTGATGTGTTCACTCCTATTCAGAAAGCTGTCTGCAAGTAGAGTGCATGATGAACTGTCTCGAATTGCTATGAAAAGAGATAAAACTTTATTACCTCACATCTAAAGTTAGTTAGGGAAGTCTGTCATGGCAAACTGAGAAAGAGACTGAAGTTAATGAGCTGCTTTCAGAATGATGGACTTTTTTTTTTTTTGGAAAGAAGCTGTTCTTCCACATAACAGTACCCTTGGAACAAAACAATCATAGAAGCTGCAGGAGGCATCATAATTAATAAAGGGCAACAACACAATGCTGTTTAATCTAACATGACAATTCTGAACTGTAGAAAGTAGCAGCATGGGATTTCATTTACAAAGCCAGTCTATCATTTATTCTCCTCATAAATTTAGGAAGCATCAGTCTCATCAGAACCTGAAAGTATATACTACTGCCAAAAACCAAAATACTTCACAGCTATACAATAAGGGTTCAATAGTCTTGCAGAAATAATGGGCGGAACAATTTGTTTTGGTTTTCCTCATGCCTGTATTTTTCCCTTGTATCTATTTGGGATTGAATGTATTGTTGCACCTGTTTTGTACATCAATTTGGAACAGGGTCCTGAGGAAACTGGCCCAAAAGGATGACTATCAAAGTGAGATTAAAAGGCAAACCAAATGTTAAATTTGTTAAATGTTACTGCCAAAATACTCTGAACAAGCAGGACAGTAAAATAAGAGCAGTTCCCAAACCAAGTGTTTTATTTAACATTTTATTTTATCCCACATGCTGCTGTCTGTGCCCTGTTATTTCACAGGACTGAACAGTTATTCAGAGATAAGAACAGATTTCACAAGAGAAAATAACATTAAAACCATTAATTAAAGAGATGTCCCACTTAAGTCTGTTAATGTCAGCCTTCTCATTACACATACACATGGAAAATACTTATGGGAAATGAGAGAATGATTCATGTCCTTTTTTCTCACGTGCCCCAGTTTTACTACTGTAACTGTTTGTATCAATGAAACAATACAGAAAAGTAAAATGGAATTACAAAAACAGAATTTTATTTTATTCAAGCAAGAAATTTGGTGATGGGAGAGGGGTAACGTGCATATTTTCTATTATCATTTGATAGTAGAATATAATGTTAAATTGTAGCTCTTATTATTTTGGAGGCTCTAGAGCAACCTGCGGCCTGCAAGCCACATGCGGGCCACTGGAAATCCACTTGCAGCCCATGGACACCTATCTGTCCCCCTTCCCCATGCACTCTCATGTGCTGTGACACCAGAGCCCCACTCCTCCCCCACCCTTCCAGAGTTGGAATGCCGCAAATTAGCCGTGGAGGAGCAGGAACGTAGTATGAATCAGTGGATTCATGACACACCGAAAGTGCTGGTGGGAAGGGAGAGGAGTAGGTAAGTGTGGGGCTCCAGTGCCCCAGTGTGTGAGAGGGGCATAGGATATAAGGGGGCAGGCAGGGGATGCGTGGGCTGCAGGTGGAGTTCCAGTGGGTTATGAGCTGCAGATTGCCCACCACTGATCACGTAGCCTACAGAGAGGAAAGAGAGCCACTCATGCAACCCATTCACTATGTCTTCACTGTTATTTTATAGCCCCTCAGTCTGAGCTCCACAAACCTAAGCCATCTGACTTGTCCCAAGCTCAGGATTTTATTGGTATAGATATACGTTATAGTGTTTGTTCCATCATACCTAAATGATGAGCTAAGGATTGAGCGGTAATTGTTACCTGAGTATAGAATTTTCTTGTTTAGATTCAGATCCCTCAAATAAAAATGTTTTCAAGAAATAATTTTCCAGTTTTGTCTTAAATTTAATTTTAAAGCATGATATTTCCTTCCCAATACAACAGCTACAGGTTTGGTTTGGAGTTAGACTTTTTTCAATTTCATGTCAATTTTTTATTTTGGTTTCATGAATACCCACTCTTGTGATCTTCAGTTCTGTTCTACTGAGATTTCAGCTGCCATTATAAGATTTCAGATCACGATCAAAGAAACTTCATAAAAAAAATAAAGTTTTAAAGATTTTCATTATTCAGGTTGCATTAATCTGGAACTTAACTGAACTCATGAGGTTTCTATGATGTTTTATGAAACTATGGTAATTCAGGCATCATCAGTGTAAATCTGCACCTAAGGTCTAGTCCTTATTTGACCCTGATTTCAGCAAAATACTTAAACGTGTTTAAATTCACTTTAGTCTATCCTTCTTTCATGAAGATCTTAAATGCCTGGCTTACATATGGGATATGTCTCACTGAAGTAAATGGGGATAAAACTAAGTCTTAAGGGCAATATTGAAAGGTTTAAACTTATTCACATGTGAAGATATTTTGTGTAATAGAGCTAATATTACTACTTAGGCTACATCTAAACTACACCCCTCTGTCAGCAGAGGGATGTAAATTAGGTGTTATGAAAGTGCAAATGAAGTGGTGATTTAAATATCCCGCACTTCATTTGCATAATCACGTTCTGGTGCTGTTTCGAACAAGCGCTATTTCGAAACTGAAACCGCGGTTTAGACGCGGTTTTTCCGACAACGGGGCGATTTTTTGAAAGATCCTGTACTCCTCAAAAAATGAGGAATACAGGATCTTTCAAAAAATCACCCCGTTGTCGGAAAAACCACATCTAAACCACGGTTTCAGTTTCGAAATGGCTCTGGTTCGAAACAGCACCAGAACATGATTACGCAAATGAAGCGCGGGATATTTAAATCACTACTTCATTTGCACTTTCAAAACATCTAATTTACATCCCTCTGCCAACAGAGGGGTGTAGTTTAGACACGGCCTTAGAGTCCAACATAGTAACTATATTACAGTGTATCATATGGACAGAATTATTATTGATAAAAGCCACTCTGGAGAGTACAGAGCCATTTCAAATTCAATAAATACTTTATAGGTGTAAGCCATTTCTTTGTAAATAGTGAATGCAGCTAATAAGTAACATTTAAGGAATATTGCACTGTATTTCCCCATTTCTGAAACAGAGATTATACTTAATCTTTCTAAAATACCTTGGGAGACTGATATAAAGGGTACTACTATCTAAGTGTAAGGTATTATGTTTATGTATTATTCCCTGAAGAAATATGTGGGTGGTTGGCTCTGACATTGAGACTGTCTGGTAAGCTGCCAGTGGAAGACACACACAGAAACCCCCCAATTCACCGGTTTCACTGATAGCCAAGTGCTCAAAAACAACAACAAAGGTCATGGCAGGGATAAACATAAACAGAAGCAGGGATTTAGCAGGGAAATTAGAGCGCAATTATTGGGACAAGGCTGAGATCAGGACTGCCTGCCCACTTAGGGAGGGTGAGAGTTGAAGGTTACAATAAAAGGGAATTGCAAAGGAGCCTAGGTATGTGGGGGAGGTGAACAAGTGCCAGAGTTATGCTTCTGTATGGTGTAGCTGAACTTCTTCTACAATAAACACACAACCGTAACCAAAGACTCCAGTTTCCATGTGTTCAAGTGTGTCCATTGGTCATGTCTGAAGGCATGTGCCAAAAAATTAGTTTTCACGCTTCAATCTGTTTTGTTCTGCAACTGCTCTAAAGAATGTGACACCTAAACCTGTTACATTCGATTGCATTTCTCAATAAAGTATGACCTAATTGTTTTCAAACAGCTTTCTAAAGAGAACAACTAGAAATCCAGGCACCTGGTAAAAAGTTTAATTTCAATTCAGTCATTTCAAATTATATTATTTTAACCCCATGGAAAGTGGAGTTAAGGGTGAAAATATCTAGAGACTTACACCACAGTAGCACTACTGGACTCATGCCAGAGTTCTAATTAGTTTCTAATTACAGATGATTTGCACTGTAATCCAAGTGCTATCATGTTTTGTAATTGTTCATACTTGTAATAATTGTACAGTGCCCGCATTTTTGAAGGTATTAGTATTCAGAATAGCTAGTTTCAATTTAAAGTCATGTCTATAATTTTCTTGAATAGTGTTTATATAACTGAATACATAAACGTGAATAGTGTTTATATCTGAATACATAAACTTTATTTTAAAAAAACATTTAACATACATTGACAGAAGTAAGGACTGAGTTAAAAATGTCATTTTATTTTTACTAACCTTGTTTTATATATATATTGTGGTATACAGAGCGGTTGCTATTGATGTTGCTATATAGAGTCAGAGTATTTAACTTTATGTCAGTAGAGGATGTATTCTAAACAATGTAGAGACATTCCAATTCTCAGTCTTGCATTCTATGTACTAATTATAGTTCACATCTCACATTTTGAGGTGATGCCAATTACTTTCAAATAATGTATTTTATCCTCATACTTCCATGAGGCCAAAAGGTCTGACAACATGAGAGTAATGTTTCTTGTAGTATTTATGGTTTCTTGTGATCTGGAACAAAACATTAAGGTGCAAAGTTACAGGGAAAAAAAGTTATCTGACCTTCTTTGTACCTCAGAAAATTTAGGTTCTGTTCTAAGGATTACCATGCATATAGTTCAGCTCCCTTAGCTCCAAAGTCAAATATAAGAGAGGAGACCCTGGATTTTGCTGATGTATTTGATGAAAGAAATGCTGACATCTTACAGCATTGGCCTCCAGCTGGGGGGCAAAATTTAATTTGAATGAATTTATTTTTTATTGGAACCAGAACTCAGAACTTCAAGAGAACACCTTGACAAGAATTTGCAAACAATTTCAAACAGCTGCTGTTGCCCTGATTTTGCTCATTAAAAAGAAAGGTGGGTCCTTATTTTTTGTGTACAGTGGTGTGCATTGGACAACATCACCATCAAAACAATACCTCTAACCTTTGATCAGTACGCTGTTAAACAGGGTCTGTTCTACAGTCCTTTTTTGGCTAACGACAGATTCTGTTCCCAATTTTACTTGTCCATTGCACAAGTCTCCTAAGGACCCAAAGTCTCCAGCCTAGATGAACACCTTCATTATGTCTGTGAGGAGTTCAAAGACCACTAGAGTTGATCTACTCCTGTCTCTGTTGGCAGGGAACTCCCCACAACACTATTTGAAGTGAACAATGACTTTCCAAACAGCACCTTGAATCTGTCCAAACTGAATCTGGATCAGCAATACCTTGTCCAATTTGGGCCAGCGTTCAAATTCCAATGCCAAGACAATGAAAATACAACCAGTAACCCATGTTTCTATGGAAAAAAATATATTGATGAATTTAGCCAACACCTCCCACTCATCATAGTCCAGGGTGATACAGACCTTAGACTCCAAAGTTTCTGAAGGGAAGCTCATTTACTTTGTCAAGTGGGAGGATTATGGTCTGACTGATCTGTGGTGGGTATCAGCTGGCAATATACATGAACCTATCCTATTTTAAGTATTCCACTAGTCACACCCTGATAAACCAGTTCTGAGGACAGCTGGAGGCATCTTTTTCAGGAGTGTGGGGTATCTAAGGGTGGGTCCCTCATTACCCAGTTCAGTGCAGTGCCTATCTTGTTTCGTGAACTCTTAACCACAGACACATACCAGCTTGCTACCCTTTCACCATGTATGTATGTATGTATTCTTCACTCTCATGATATAACAGAAAGCATACAGCCTTGTCTCCTCAGCCCAGAGACATGTTCTGTACTTCCTTTGCTACCATTTCTCCCACTGATATCCTTCCAGTTACTTACCCAGTGATAACCTATGAGTCCTAAAAGTTAGCCAGTTCACAAGCAAGGGTCTAACTAGGTGTCCTCAAGACAGGCATATATAATGCCATATTGGAACAGCCATTCTAAACTCCTTGGTGTGGCTACTTTGCTGGGAAGGTTCCCGGTTCTTTGGTAGTTCTGACAGACTGCCTATATTGGGATCTACAAACCCCATATTGATCTTAGGCAATAGGGCAAGGGGAGCCTCTCCTATCTACAGGCAACACCCCCATGCCAGTCATGGAGGCAGGCACTCACAACTGTGCTCAAAGGAGGACACAAGGCCTACCATAAAGGAGGAAGTATAGAGAAGGAAGAGGAGGCAGAAAGGCCTAGAACAGTATAGGGAAACAACCCTGTGCCAAGCTGCCTCCCTAACCACATCTAAGAGATTGAGGCACACTTCAGGGCTCTGTCAAAGTGAAGCATCAAAGTACTGTCTTGACTAGAGGCAAACTAAGAGGGTCCCAGCAGAAGCAGCAGATACCCTTTGTGGGACCACCCCTAAAATCTGGTTAGAAATGGTACCAGAAGAGGGGTTTGTGTGCAGCAGACCCATTGTCCAGAAAAAAGAAGCCACACGTAAAATAAAACCTCCTCTTTTCTTGTCCTTATATATCTGCTGAAGAACCATGGAAGTGAATTAGCTCCTACAATGGTTGACAGACTCACAAGCCATCTGTTTGGACAGATGGCATCTCACCAGCAACAGCTGTTACAACAGGTGGTGCAGCTAATACCAAGGTCCTGCTTCTGCAGGAAATGCATTCCTCAAAAGCATGGGGAATTGCTCTAGCTCTGAAGCTTCTCAAGATGCTGGCAAATGATGACCCTGAAGCATTCCTGATATACGTTGAGGGGGCAGCCATGGCTTCAAACTGGCCTCCGGCCCACTAGGCAGTCGACCCACCCCATCCTCAGCAGAGTAGCCCATGTAGCATATCAGAAACTGGAAAACATGGCAGCTCAAGACTATGAGCCACTGAAGGCAGCCATTTTGAATAAGTTAGATGATGTTGCTTGATCTTTAGATAGTGTATAATCATATAGATTACTTATTAATTCCCATTGATTACCTTTAGGGTTGACAGGTCCTTTGTTCCAGGATCAGGGCCAGAATTTAATTATTCTATAGTTGGGAATCCTGATGTGCACAGATGCAACACGCACACTATGGAAACTCTTGTATAATTACAAATATAGTTTATTAATACATCTAGCAGAGTCACAAACACCCGAACATCATAGATAGGTAATGTACATCTATATTTCCTTATATTCACACCATTCCTGCTCGAACAATCTGAAGTGTTAGCCATCATATTCCTCATCACCATCACCTTCTTCATCATTATTATGTTTGATAAAAAATTCAGTAGGGGATGTTTCTGTTTCTCCTTATTTGTATTTCTTCACTTTACTAATGATGAAGTGTCTCTCTCCTATAGGTCAGTATATCGCTGATGTCAACTTATTATCATAAACATCAATTTGTTACCATTGTGGTTATGTATCACATATGTTATTTCTGTCCTACCTGGTTATTTGGTCTAGTCTTAACCAGTTCTTTCAGGTTTTTCCAAGTAGCTATGTACTTGTTAAGTTTGAGGATGTTCTTGGAAGCTCCTATTGCATTGAAGGCTGCTTTATCTAGGTGAAAGGTCCTTAATATATACATATTGACTTTGATATCTGATGTGAAAAGTCCCAGACATGTGTAAGCTAGCTTTGCCTTAGCTCCACATACAGGATATTGCCTGTAAGTCCATTGTATTACAGCCAAACTGCTTTAATATAAACCTATTTTAGTCTATTTGAAAAAACATATAATTAAACCATAAGGAAATAAGAAATCTATAAGAAAATATATTTATAGACAGGCATGCAGATTAATTTAATAGGCTACAATGAAGAGTCCTACTATTCGTGACCTCAGACAGTTGTTCAGAGGCTGAAGGACTGCTGCTGCTGCTGCTGAAAACCAGAATCTCAAGCAGAACCCAAAGTACACAAACTCATAGTCCAAGAACAGTTCATACATATTCTTCCCCCTAATTGAGATTGGGTTTGCAGAATAAAATATTACTCAATATTACCCATTAAAAATGATGTGTCTTCTTGGGACAGAAAGGCCCTTAGGAAATATTAATCAGTCCTGGAATGTCCCTCATTTTATCCCATCCCTCCTCAACACGGTTAATACTTATGCCCTCTATTTCTTCCTTTTTCAAACCCTTGTTCAGCTTCATCTCTGATTGATGAACAATATTTACTTGTGTTGCTGACTCCAGCACTTTTCCCCCATCACACTAATTCAAGGAATAAGGACCATCAAGAACATCAGGAATATTATTAATCCAAGGATCCTTCTGCCTATCTCCTAAACAAAAGTACTAAAGATATTCTGACATCTGAATAAAATGGATGGGGGCAGAGAGAAAAACCTAGCTACTGTCTCTTTTTTTTCTGGGTGATGTGGTACATGTAGTCAGTTCGCATTTATATACAGAAGGCAAGATTAAGGCATGTTTCTTGGATCACTGAAAAAGAAGCTTATGGTCAGACAGGTCACAGCTGGAACTATGCAGTATAGGCAGGACAGCAGTAGTAGTGCAATAAATAGTTAATGGGTTGGGATGCTTTACTGAGAACCAGAATCACGGAGGATCGGAATATAGATAAGAACATGAAAGTGGAAGCAAACTCAGCAGGATTCCCAAGTTAAATAAGATTTCAGATTTATTTGGTGCAACAAAAATAACATTAATAAGCTAAGGCTATGGTCACATTCCCTTCATACATTTTAAGAGTTCAAGCAAAACAATATGAAAACACTATAAACAGAGAAGAGCTTATGTCTGCAGAGCCCATTGTTCTAGCTTCCACTCACCAAATCCATGCTCGTGTCCCTGTAAGAAGCTCACCACATTTTTGTGTGTCTGAGCCTAGCAAGTATCACTCATCCTGGATTACCTCAGGTGCAGCGAGGAAGCTGGCATTAATTCCAAATAATCTCATCAGCACATTTTGGTTGGATAGGGCCTCTTCTTAACTATTATTATAGTTCTTGGGAGTATCATGGCTCCAAGCCCCCTTTCCAGGACAGTACAGAATAGCCACATTGCATCATAAAGAAGTAATAAAACCAGATTCTATTTTGGCATTTTAGAAGATAGAGGTAGGGTCTGGGACAGGAAATGACAATGGAAAAACTTGGTTTTGGAGGACTCAGAAATTAGCAAAGGATTTTTAGGTACAAGAATTTGACCAGTAAGCACTCAGATGGATTATTAGCTTTATCATTGTATACCAGTGGTAATCTGTGTATTAGGCAGAAAAGTAGAAATGTCATGCCCAAGACTGTGGTTCAGTATATTAAAGATAATAAGACTAATTAGCTAAAACAGTGCTCTTCATTCATTTCTGTGTTCAGTGTCTATATGTTATTATCATGTAAAAATGGAATGGACATTTTCATTCAACCTTTCTGCTTGCTTATGTTCTCTGCAATGCATCATTCTGATGTTAAGAGCCACAATAACATCATATAACCACTGGTCATGTGTCATAAATATTAAGCCTGGAAATACAGCTTAATTTGTCTATGCTGTGCTACTGATAAAAAAGGTTTCAAGAGACTAATGTCAACCTGCCTGTAAAGGGCATCATATTTTATTAAAATGTCATGTTTCTTATTTTGCATTTTGTATAGTAAAGGAATTAGACCAAGTGATTGCTCTCTCTGGGCTCATGGGTTTAAGAATTAATATCAGCAATAAACATAATGGTATTTCACAGGCATTACTATCATTTGTTTTTGTGATCACTTTTATTGCAATTTTATAAAAAGTGAAAAATACTAGTTTTTACAAAAGAGTTCAGATAATGGATTCTGTTTGTAATAATCATTACAGATGTGCTGAACAAAAGAAGCTCCATATATCATAATGATAATAACAAGCTTTTCTACCATTGCTTTCATCCATACATCTCAAAGTGCTGGTTAAAGAATTACTGTTGCTATTTTATAGGTAGGGAAACTGAGCCATAGAAAGGGGAAAGTGAATTGCCCTGCATAATCCAGCAGACAGGAGACCAAGCCAGGGAATCTATTCAAGAGAATCCAGGAATCTATCCATTCAGCTGCGCTGCCCTCAAACAGGGTGCAGAAATTTTTCAGATTAGATTAGTTATGTGAGCAAATGAACTAAACTCCCAATGATTCTCTGTACTTAAAATCCTTAGGATTGTTGTGCATGAACCAACATGTTTTTAATCTATGATTCTAGAGGTTCTGTACTTTAAATTTAGCATGTGATCAAATTGTGACATCTATATTTTACCCTGTTGATGCATTGGGAACATGTCCAGATGTCCAGGAAGAGACCACTTGCAATTGGTGATGGAAACATGTTATTGCAGATAACCCACTGATGTTTTCACCTCATTAGAAATTAGTTTTTGTGCTTTTTCTCTAATAAGGTCTTGGCTACAGATATCTTTGGTTACTAGTTAGAGATATTGAAGCAGAGTTCCTGGGGGCAAGTTAGGACTGAAAAGAGTTGTATTCAATTCTCCAGTCTTCAAATCATTTTGGTAGATAATAGCCTTCCTTTCAGTTCTGTTAATCTTACACTAAAATCTTTGATTAAATAATTGCAATTGAACTCAATTATTTGACTTATAAAAGCAACAAATCTAAACCATATTTGGAAAGATCTCTTGCTGAAACTTCAGACTTCCATTTACTTGGATACTTTCGCCTTGTTTGGTATGGTTATTTATTCTACATGCACTTAGAGCTTTTTGAATCAGTGCATTTGGTCATTTGAACAAGTAAGTACTTAAAAGTCCAATTCCAGAAAGCAATTAAGTATATGCTTAACTCCCATGACATGCAATATGTAAAGTTAAGCAAGTGAGTGAGTGCATTTTCTCAATTGTCACACTAAAAACGTGTAGAGGTAGATAATATTCCTGCTGAAATATTATCAACATTTCATTGAAAAACTATAAAACTAGCATTCTTAAAAATAAAGTTTTCATCAGTTACTCTGTTCTGTATTGTCTGCACAGTTTTTTGTATCACAAATATCACATAACTGATATGTCTAACTAAGAAGTAACATGAGTCTGTAGTAACATGCAAACATTTTATTCGCTACTAAAGCAAGCAAAGATAATTCATTTGGGGAAGTGTCTTAAAGATTGGGTACTTACAATCACAATTTGTATGTAATTTAGTTTAGTGCTGTATAGGTACAACTGTTGGGTCCTTTAATTAAATATTTTATGTACTATTGAGTGAACTTTAAAAAGTGCAGTTCATTTTAGACTAAGTGTCTGAAAGTTCAGATATGTACCCAATGATTATCCTAATGATGAGGTTATATTTCTTCCACACTTTTTGAAGGTCTGTATCTATCTGAAGAAGCTAACTAGAGGCCTGATTTTGATTTTTTTTATCCTCTTATGAACAAAATTAATGCTACTGAATCAGCAAGGTAACACATGATTAACTTTAAACCCCTTATATTCATAATGTGTAACTATTTGAATTGGGGATCTAAGACACTTAAATACTTGTGCATGATTGGATTTTTTTTCTGAGATCCTTTAGAATTCTCCAAAATATATTTCATTCATCCTTTGCTGAGTACTTGCAGATACCAAGTATATATGAATCTCTATGGAACTTCTCTCTTAAATTCAACTCACAAAATACATCCTGAGAAGTGAGCAGTTTCAAGGAAATGCTCACCATCTTATAAATCTCACATCTCCATGGCTCTGTCTACACTGCGGAGCTATTTTGGGATACCCAAAATAGCTATCCCGTGTCTTCATAGCAAGCCCATTATTTCAAAATATAATGGGCTCGCTATTCCAACAACCCTGTAAACCTCATTTCATCAGGGTTAAGGGACGTTTTGAAATAAGCTATTTCAAAATTACCTTGAAATAAGCTCCACAATGTGTGTAGCTTACTTTGAGGTAAGGGTGCTTTGTAGACGCACCCCATGTCAGCAACTGCCCTTCTGAAATTCTGATGCTCTAGGTTCAGTTGCAGATAATTTCCTAGCCTGCCTACCTCCAAATTGTTCACTGACATGATTTTTTTTGTTATTACTGGAAATGTCACGTGTACATATTCTATGTGTGACCATTTTATCAGTTTCAGAAAAGGGGAGTTTGGCTTATGCTACAAAATAATTTCTGAAAATACTCTTTGCTGGAGGCAGCAGCATTTCAACAATGAATAATGCCTGTTATTTTTAGGGATGTTAAATCTGTTTAGTTATCCTATATGTCCTTGTGAAAATATGGTGTGGAGAATTTTCAGTAGAATATATCTTAAGGGCAAGAGATAACATTGAGTAATACATTCACACATCTTTAACCAGCTAAGTCACTGATCCTGCAACGCATAGGTATCCCCCTATCTCTAGGTGAATTCCTCATCTTTTCCAGAAACTGTTTTCTGAATGAGGAAGGAATCAACTTGTAGGAAAGAAAGCTAACTGTGGCCTTAAACTTCTCCTCTCTAGTCCCTGCCACATACTTTACTCTCTTGTTTACTGTATTTGCCATGTTTGGAGGAAGCAAGATGACCTTCACTGGCCCACTGAAGATGGTAGCAGGAGAATCAGGGAAATGAGTAGCATGTCTGTTTTCTCCATTCTTTTCCAGCATTCCCAGGATTGAACTGCTGCTGATTGGGCTTTACTAGTATCTAGGTCAGAAGTATCCCAGATTATACCAGTTACCATTTTTAATGATCATGCTACTACTGAATACTTCCTCATCTGGAACAGGCCTGCTTCTGTCAGTGTCTCAAAGCAAAAGTTCAAAAAACAAGGAATAGTCTAGTAGCACCTTAAAGACTAACAAAACGTGTAGATGGTATCATTGTAACTAGAAGGTTGGTTTTTTCAGTTTCTCCAGTTACAATGATACCATCTACATGTTTCATTAGTCTTTAAGGTGCTGCTAGAGTATTTGTTGTTTTTTTTTAATTTTTCCAGTTATAGACTAACTCAGCTACCCCTCTGAAGCTCAAAGCAAAAGGTTTATGTTGTAATACTGTTAAGGGGAGAGTGACTACTGGCTCTCAAAAACATGGGAAAGAGAAATATACAAATTTGTCATCTGACATCTGGCAACCCTGTTAGATCCCTGTGGGGACTGATGGGTTTTTGTTTGTTTGTTTATTTTTATTTTTATATTTGCTTTTTTACTGTGAAAAATAAAAGAAGAAATTAAGTGTTGATCTTGGCTTATTTCTTGTAAAACAAAGCAACAGAAAGTCTGATTGTTTATGTTCTGTTGTCATGCAACAAATATTCACCCTGTAAGTTGAATATACACAGTCCATTTAGAAAATGATGCTAATATTGAAACCATCTCTGAAAGGCAAAAACCTTTGTGATTTACAATTTTAAAAAATGGTATTCCTTGTCACACTAGAAACAAGAGTGGTCTGATCCTACTCCAATTGCAAATGTAATAAAGGTTCATGTAGTAAACCTGGGTTCACTTGTGGTAAGTTTATAACCTTGATTCCTATGTGAAATTAAGTCTGGCTATGTCCACACTGGCAGCTTCTTCCGGAAGAACAGCTGTTCTTCCGCAAAAACTTGCTGGCTGTCTACACTGCACGAGTGTTCTTCCAGAAGTAAATTTACAGTATAGCGTTGTAAACAGGGCTTCTTCCGGAAGAGTTATTCCTCTCCCCATGAGGAATAAGCCCTCTTGCGCAAGAGCTCTTCCAGAAGAGGCCAGTGTAGACAGGCAACATGATTTTCTTGTGCAAGAAGCCCCTATGGTTAAAATGGCCGTCAGAGCTTTCTTGCGGAAGAGAGTGTCTACACTGCCATTGATGCTCTTGCGCAAAAGCACATGCCAGTGTAGACGCTCTCTTGTGGAAGAGTTTTTGCACAAGAACTCTTCCGCAAAAGAGTTCTTGCGTAAGAAACTGCCAGTGTAGATGTAGCCTCTGTGAGCATGATTTTTAATCACAATTGTTTGTATTCAACAATGTGCTTTATACCACATAGGTGATATGGTGTAGTTGGGTGCATTCCATCCCCCTACTCTAATGATTCAGAAAAAAATTTCCACTCTACTCAGTCACAATTTTGGTGACAGGAATACAAAAACTTTCATGCAACTATAGGACAAGCTCACAAAGTAAAGTATTTATAGCATTTCTGGCCCATAGTACGTTTCCTCAAAGGCCAGGGAAGCACAGCACTCTCCCTTCCTTGAGCTCTCAGTGTACAGTAGACTCAGCTCATCTTAGCTGTCCCCACGTCACTGCCTTCTTATGTCTTTTTATATCCCTCTGCTGATTGCTAATTGGTTCATCTAACCTCCCAGCCTGATCAGCTAATTAGCTGCATATTCCCATTCAGACTTCTGCAGGGCAACTGATATTGCCTGTCATCAGAATGCTGGCTCACCTGCTAGCTGTTAGCACTCTATACACTTGTGCTCCACACTTCATTTTCTTGCTCTTCTTTCCTGCCCCAACATCAAGAGGTGGGACCCTTTATCACCTCTGAACCAGGGATTCCACCTTGCTCCCACAGCCCACCAGGGGTATCAGTTGGTGGCTTCTTTATGGAGCCATGAGTATGCACTTGGTACAGTTCACCCTTGTCTCTGACACATACTCCTACTGTGACAGGAGAGAGACCCGGGCACACATTTATCTCAAGTTTGCCAGGCTGCATTCTCCTTTCCAGCTCCTATAGAATCTTTTCTTAAGGTTCTGGTTGCCCCTTTCCCCACTCCTTCTGATTTATGCACATGTTCTCTGTGACCTACAAAATCATGTAATCAGCCTCCATCTAGCATTCCCCAAAGTGGCCATCCTTAAAACCAGGAGTTGCTCCATGACTGTGGGGCCTAATTCCATTCCTCCTTCTGATCACATATTTGGACAGAATTCCACTAGGCAGCATGCCTTTGAGGAACAGTGGGTGCTGTCCAGGGTTTTTTGCTTGGTGTTCCTTTTGGTTCCCTGATTTTGATGCTGTAACAACCCTCACACTGGTTCCAATTTTATCATTTATTGTCCTCCCAAATGCATTTGACACTTTGGTCTAATAGCTCCTTCCTTTAGATTGGGTAGGGGTCTTAAAATGTGGGTGGGTCTTGTGTGTCACCCCAGCTCTAGAACATAATAGGTGTTAGCTTTTAGCACTACTGTCTTTTATCTTTAAATAGTTCCAAGTACATTAAAAATTATACAATTATACAGGAACCGGAAAATGAAAAAATATTCTTAGTTAGCTTTAAACTTTGCTCATTTTTTCCAACACAGTCTGCTGCTTGACTAAATTAAGCATAATACTCTGAAGAAATGTTCCAATCTACCCAGTAATTACTTACTTAATATAACATACAATGAATGTATTTTTAATTAGTTCACATAAAAAAACTGTAATCTGGAATTTATAACTATCCAAATAAAAGAAAAGGGCACCATATATTAAAAAACCTGACAAACTTCGTATGAAATAGTTTTGAAAGTTATAAGCAAACCTTTAAATTATAAAAGAATAGATAAGCTCCATTCTCTCACATGGTAGCATAAATAGTTTAAATTGGAAAAAGCTTTATTTCTGTTGCTAGGACTGGAATCCATTAAACTTTGCTTTATTAAAATTCTCTTCCGCATGTACATTTAAAAATTAAGTTGTCTTTTATTAGCATTTTCTTCTTCAAACTGCCTACATGATTCAGTCTAATGCACAAAATGGAGGAGTCTTAAATTAAGTCCAGAGGATTAGCACTTCTGACTTAGAGCAAAGGCAATTTTAGCCTAGCTTATTCTTCATATCCGCTCAATTAACCTTGTAGAGCTTTAGAACAAAAGTCAGCATTACGAGTGTCATTTAAATTGAACAAATGCCATCTATCTGTCAAGGTATTGACTTACATCAGCCACTCCAAGCCAAGATCAGGGTTTGAAATGAAGTGGACAAGCTATGAGGCACAGGAAGTTAATTTTTAGGCATTTCAGAAAGTTTGTTACAGATTGCATGAAGCTCATCTACTGAGGCAATAATACTTTATATATTGGATATCATTTGCAAAAATAAGTATTTTATATTTTACTGTGCTCTCGTTTGTTGGGGAGAGACACCTGTTAGTGAAGGATGTCAGCAACAGTTCCTAGCTGAACAGAATGTCATTATCATTAAATTCAGGGCATTCATTTGAACAGATTGAGGGGGGAGGGAATACCATTAAAGAATGACACTGTAATTAATTCTCCAGTAAAAATTTTAGCTTTCCAAGACACTTTCCTTATATGTCATTGCTGTTTAAACCAAATAAAGGACTCAACAGATATTAATTGAATGCCTTCAGAGTTTTCCTGATGCTGTAATATGTTGTTCCAGCTATTCATTCAAAAACTATTTGCCTGAGTTGGCTACCATCTGATGACATTTACAAAGGGAGACTGAGTATACCAAACATTTTGGTTTGGGTTGCTAACTACGTATCGGATCAGAGGATGACATTAAAATCCTGGATCTACTGAAGTCATTGATAGACTCCAATTGACTTCAATGGGGCAAGGATCTTACTTTTTCCTCCTCCTTCACTTTATTCACTCAGTTTTGAGAAGAAGGAACCCTAATCCATGAATTGCCTTAGAGCTCCTCCTTTGAATTCCTTTCCTCTGGGATAACCAGGAGGAGTAGAAATGTCCTACATTTCTAGTGTTGCTTAGGAGATAGGGGGTGTTCTGATTGTTCAGTACAGAACAAGATGATGGCATGAATGTTGGTAACGGTACATAATGAGTGTTGATTTGTTGGTAACAGTACATGATGCAAAACCAGGGTTAAAAAACCTCATTGGGAAGATCCAGGTTCTAATGCCAGCGCCAACTCTGTCTTACTTTGGGCAAGTACTTTAAGTCTAAATCTTTAAGTATTAATTCTTGGTCCATTCTGGATACCTCTGTTTAGGCCCCCCAGAGACTTAGGCACTAGAAATTATAAGTTACATGGGCAAGTTGTCTAAATGTAAGAAGTATCAGTTTCCCTATCTGTGTAATTAAGAAAATTCCTTCCCAGGGTTGTTGTGAGGTGATCCAAACAAATTCAAATCCTTGAAATAAGATATTCTTCAAGTTATATTACATTTATATTTTTCCTGTCCCACTTCAGAATACTGACTTTTTTCATTAAAAACCCCCTTTTGAATGTGTCTCTCATCTGATTTCCAGATGGGAGTCATGACACTGTTACAGTGGAGAAAAGTCTTCTATTTCACAACAGCTCCTCATTCCTGATCTGTGGAGGGTTGTTGCAGCTGTGGTGGTCCCAGGATATTCTAGAGATCAGGTGGGATGAGATACTCTTTTATTAGATAAGCTTGTCTCTCTCATCAACAGAAGTTAGTGCCATAAAAGGTATTACCCATATCTTCCATGTCCCCTGACAACTGCCCATCACCTGACTGTGAGTCAATTCTGTCCCTAACTTCCAAATCCCATTTGTCCCCTACTCCCAGCATTAGATTAGTCCCATGACCCCTACTTTCCACAGCTTTCCCTTTTTCTTCAATTTCCTCTCTCAGACCTAGTGGGGGAGGGATACTTTTCTCCCCTACTGCCCTTTCACTGGCCAGGTGTTGCAGGTGAATATGGGGAAAGAGCAGATGTGCAATCCTAACTAACCCAGTTACTCACAGAAGGACAAAGGGCATAAGAGGGCAAAACTACTTGAATCGTCTAGGCTCTATAGCTCTCATCAGCCTGTGAGAATGAGTTTGGGTTGCTGAGGGTGGGGGGGGGGGGAGAGAGAGCTCTTTTTGTGTCATTTGTATTAGTTGCTCAGTGGCAGAAGAAAGCAGATAGGTCAGGCAGACAATAAGAGGGATTTTTCCTCAGAAGGAATTTGAAGCATCTCCTATCATAGTGAGACGTGCTCCAATCCCTGATAAAAATCCTGCCAGTCACAAAATAGGAGCGAGTTGGTAATATTTTAAAGCAACGTTTCAAAAAAAGATGAGACTAGATAGAGGAGGGAGGTTTGGGATAGCTTTTAACTTATGTGAAGATTTGCAAGTCTCCACTCCTAAACAGATCTACAGAGTATACTTGGAATAGTTGGAGTTCTCTTTTGATGAAGCTCCAGCTGATGTGGATACAAAACTTATCACAAATAACACAGAGTTCCTCCTTTGTTCCCTAGCATGAAATGAACAAGCTTTTTATTCTGAAAGAAGCATCAATATAATAATGAATATTCATGTTATGATGTTTTTGACCTGGGAACGTGTTTTAACATGACATAAAGAAAAACAAACATGTTTTGTGGTTGCCTTATTCACAAAGGAACTGTTTCAAGTGTCTGAGGCTTGCAGTTTTCATAATTTCTGAAAAATAAGCCTCAAAAATCAATGTAATTGATCCAAAATATTAAATTTCTCTCTTTTCTGTCAAAAAGTAATTTTAAAAATACAGGAATTCCTTTATCCATAAACATTTTTGATGGGATGCTTTCCTTATACAACCAGGCTTCTTAAAATTTATCAAGGGAATCATTCAATTTATCTGCTTCCTTGCTGTTGTACTGATTAAGCACATGAAAGTGAAATAATGTTGGGGGGGGGGTGTTAGGGGGACATCTAATTATTAACTCCAATAGTGGAGTCTAAGACAGAAGAAATGCTGATCTTGTAACAGAGGTACTGCAGTAGTATGTTAGCACAATAGTTCTTTATGTTCAAGGATGGTGGAAGAAATGGGAAGTAAACCTGATTTTATTTCCAGTTGTTGCCAATCAAACTATAGACAACCTGTCTGCCTTTGTATTTCCTTCATATTTAAAAATAATCATGATCATTAGCACCTTCTTTCCAGATGCAGTAAAGAAATAACTGGAGGGAAGTTCTGTTGACATAAAGTTCTTAGTTTGTTTAAACAGGTAACTAATAATTAGGAAAGAAGCAGTTATTAACAGTAGCAAATTAAGGAGGTGCATTTTTGTCACTACAAGTCCCAAAAAGGAGTTTTAAAAAGGTGCATAACATCTAAATCATGAGTAATAGATAAGAATAATGCCCAGACCATCATTAATGGTTTTATTTTTAAACAGATTATATGGCTCCTAATTTCATTTACTTCTAACCAATTTGCACTTAGACATGTTTATTTAAGAAATGCTGTGCTTCAGATTTGCACTATACCCTGCCTTGGTAAAAACTTTAGAAACATTCCTATCTATCAATTTTTTTCTTGATGATAACTAGCAGACTCACACTGAAATAGCCAAAACAAAACAAACAAAAACAAGAGAACAAAATGACGTGAACAATCTCAGAACAATCACAATCAGGTAAATCTGAACACTGAAGAATAATACCTGTCAATGGATGGCTAAGACATGATATTCAGTGCATGGAACTGGTATATAAACATTCCCATGAACCCAGTTTATGAGATCTGTAATTATTCACTAATTTGGTAATTTGCTTGATGACTTCAAGCAGTACCCAAAACTGGCACTACAAACATGTTTCCTTGGGTATTCATTTTTTCAGTTATATTTTTGTAGAAAATTTCATCTCTTCAAACTAGGGCTTCAAATATTACAGGCACTGCAGCTAAGACCCCTGAGAGAACTGTAAGCTATTGATTAAACAAGATTCATAACTATAACCTGAGGCAAAGACTGAGTGTGTTCAAAACAATGAGTTCCAAGTTTTAGAGGAGCATGTGAAGTTGAACCTGATAAGCAGCTTATTACTGATGAGAACAAGAGATTGGAACATTCTCCAGAGATGCAGCCAGCTGTTTGCCTGAGATTCAAACTCTAGAAATGAGCCTCTCAATGCTTATTAGCTTTAGCACGTGAGCCTGCTGTCTTTTACCAATTATGCTCATCTTTCATTGAAAGCTAGAAAAATAAGTCATTCAGACTTTACTCCTGAAATGAGGACTCTAAAAATGTGTGCCTTCAAGCCTTTGGGAAACATATACCCCTGTCAAGGTGGGAGCAAACAGAACAGCTGAGAACTACTGCAAAAACTAAAATAGGAATATGGGACTTGGCCTCATTTGGAATAGGATATTTTTGTAGTTCAGTATGGGTAAATCTACACAGCAGGGCTAAAGTCGAACTAAGCTACACAACTTCAGATATGTCAATTGTTTAATTCTGCTTTTGGCGCTGTCTGCAGAGCAGGATATCAAAGGGAGAACACTTCCCATATTCCTTGTGAATGAGGGTTACCATGAGTCAGAGTAAGAAGTCCTCCAGCTCAACATTATTTTGAAATAAAGGCTTGTAGTGTAGATGTGCAGTATGTTATTCTGAAATAACACTGCTGAGTAGTGTTATACTATACCTAAAGGTCCCTGCATCTGTGGAATGCCACAGACAGAACGAGATACCAAAAGGTATGTAAATATATAATTAGAGGACCAAAAGGGCTTTCTTCTTGAAAACCAAAGACATTAAGGGTCAATTTTTCAGAAACCGTGTGAAATTTGTGCTCACTGACTTGCTTGCGTGCTCCTTGAGCATTGTCACACCTAACTTCCAGATCTGCTCACATGCACATGTGAGATTTATGCCTCTGACTGGTTGTCTACACAGAGGGCAATTTGGACTCATATAGAAATTTGGCCTCTGAGAAATAAAGAAAGAATTTTGAACAATTTACACAAAGTAGAATAATGAAAAAGAGTTAAAAATGATTCGGGCATCTAATGGTAAATACATTAAGGACTTTGTAACTCATGTATAAGATGCTGCATCCAGGGTGGGTGGTGGGAGAGGGGGACTTTATTACAAAATTTCAAAGTAACAGTGTAAAATGTTCAATTAATATTTAAAATGCAAAGCTGGAGCCTCCATATGTAACAGGGTGTATATAAAGCTCTCTCTCTCTCTCTCGGTATTTATTATTCCATTGTTTTCCCAGCAAACTCATCTCCCAGTCTTTCCTTTCCCAGTACACCATATCCTTGGTATAAATAATGTAAATCCTGGTTCCCTTGCAAAGGCAAAGAAGGCAGACCCATAAAATGAGCCCCTGAAGGTACACTTTCAGTGTAGTTCAGAATAGGGGTGATTGATCAAAGAGATAAAAACTCCTGTGCTAAATATGCCCCTATGAATCCACATACCAATAGCTTTATTTAACACAAGTTAGACAAGACTCATCAGAGTGCCACAGTCTGGGATTCCCCTTCAAGTGAGTTAGTTTAGCCCCACCAGTGACTAATTGCATACATGCCTCTCACAGAAAGAAAGTCCTCCAGGGGAAAAGATAGGATCCTGCAGAAGCTCCTGAATCAGGGAAAGGAGCCTGATAGTGCTAGGGCAGAGCAGAAGTCTGAAGAGGCTTGAGAAAACTTGGGGAAAAAAACCTGTTGGGACCAGCTGAACAACAGGTAGCTTTGAGGAGATACTTGATTTAAGATAATATTTGAACTATGATATCATTTTACTAAATCAGACTATAAGAAGGTGGGTCAGTATTTGGGTTACAGAAGACTGCATGCAAGATCTTTGAATTCTGAATTCAGTAAGTTTAAACCAAGTAAACAAAATCAAGAGGAATGAATCTAGTCAAAGTTAACCATAAAGAGAAGCAGTTTCACAACAGAGTTTTGCAAAACTGTCTGGGTCAACATAGCTGAGAGGAAAAACCCCAAGGCTATGTCTACACTGTACCTGTTTAACGCAAGAAATATGCAAATGAGGCATAGTGTGGAATATTGCCGTGCCTCATTTGCATAATTAATGAGGCTCCATTTTTGTGCAAGAGGCTTTTGTGCAAGAGCCATTCTTCTGCATTTTTTCAGGAAGAATGGCTCTTTAGCAAGAGGGGTTTTTTGTGCAAAAACAGAGCCTCATTAATTATGCTAATGAGGCATGGCAATATGCCACACTTTGCCTCATTTGCATATTTCTTGCACCAAACGGGCGCAGTGTAAATATAGCCCTGGAGTTTGCTCAGAGGCATCTAACAGATTTCTAAAGGACAATACGTGGAAAAATATTACTAAAACACAGATGCTATTTTCCATCTTGCGCTCAGCGATGAGAAACACATCTCTGAAAAGCTTTTGTGAGATACATAAATACTACTAAAGTGGAGTTATTTTTCTATATATTTAAGTTATGCAAAAGTTGCCTAGACCATATGGGTAGGTACCCTGTGACAGGGTATTTGCCCTGCACTGGCCCTTTAAGGGTTAAAACCCAGTCCTGGGAGAGGGCCGGAGCAGTGAATCCAGCGGCTGAGGCAGAAACAGTCAATTAGGGCCCAGCTGGGGCTGTAAAAATAAGGGCTTCTGGAGGTATGAAGGTGGACTCACTCTTGCTTCAGCTGTGGAACAGGAGGGACCTGGCTGCCAGGGAAGCTAGAGGCTTCCTGATACAGAGCAGGGCTAGGGAAGTTCCCAGGCTGCAGGGACGGAAGCAAGGTCTGAAGCTACTAGGGTAGTAGAAAGCAGTAGGTCCACACCCACTTGCCAATGATGATTGGCCATTTCAGTCTGCAGTTTGCCCCTGAGGCAGGTGCTAGATGAAGACTGGCAGTAGGGTCACTGAGGCAAGGTGGACATAGGGGGTTGGAGGTTCCTTGAGGGGGAGGATCACAGAGTGTGAGGGCACTGCCACAGGTAGTACTCAGATGGGAGAATGCCATGGTCTGGCAGGGACAAAGGTCCTAATGCAAGGTGGTGAAGTCATTAACAAGTAACAGGAGGTGTGACATCTGTTGGAGGGGAGCACTCCTGGGCTGAAGAGCTAATTCCTAGTGTGACCAGTAGGAGGTGCTGCAGCAGTGATTCCTCCATGTTATGTGCCCCCTTTATTAACATAACTAAATATCCAAATAAAAAAATAACACATGATACATGGAGGCCATTCCCTCTTCTGTAAGGTATTAGAGGGAGTGGGGATGTCATATACCTCAAGGGCATCATTCTCCTAATTTCTTTCTGAAATTTAATTCCATATTCTTTCTTTCTGTCTCCTTGTGTATCTGTGAGTCAAATCAGGTGAAGTGGATGGGTGGGAGTTGATTATACAAAGTGTGGCAAATATTAACAAATAGTAATGCTGGTGCAAGTTACATTACTTTATCTGTGGCCCCCAACCCCTTTGAAAATGGTTTATGTGGTCAGCAGCATCCATGGGAACAAGAGTGATCAAGATTTCAAAGTTAAAGCAGTCTTCTATAGTGATGACCCCATATTTAAGATCTGAGGGACCTGTGGTTTGGAGATAGGGCTTTCTCCCCCATTCTTTCTAAAGAAAGGGACAAGTCTTGAACCGCTGTATGCTTTCTCCCTTGGCAGAATGATTAGAGAAAACTTTTCTGAGGAGATCATCAGAGCTTTCAACCTTCACTCACCACACATAAAACCCTTTCTATAGATATTTCTACAAGTTGGGATATTCTGTGCCAATGTTGGCCTTCTTTCATTCAGTAGTAAATCAGTTGTTCCTATGTACACCAATTTCTAGATAGATACACAAAGCTGGAAGAGGGTTTTGTTGTTTCTGTCTATGGTTTTCTCAGTTGTCAAAAATATCAGATACTTTCTACCACTGGTTTCATGAAGAAATATTAAAACAATTTCATAATATGTCTTGCATCCAAATATTGAAAAAAATATAAATTAGTGTTCAAATCCTGTGGAACATTCTTATAGTGGAAACTCAACTATGATGATTTGGAATAAAAGCCCTAAGTTCTCAGAACTGCAATGAGGAGATTTAATTCCACATAAGTCTCTTCTTAGAGTGAGATTCTTTTGGAAAATAAACATTTTTATTATAACAGGGGTCTACTGTAATTCCATGTGTTACGTATATATTCTTAATGTATTCAAAATATGTTTCTTGGAACTTTTAAATCAAATGACCATTACAATATAATTACTTCTTGAGGTAGTAATACTCATACAGGTGTATTATTGTATATGTTCACTTTTTCATGGCTTAATTTCTTTTTACAGGTTTGGTTCAGAGGAGTAAGTACTATATCTAGAAAGAAGATTTAGTCTGAATGGAAATTGTTAGTTAAGGAACTGTAAGTCACCTCTATGACTCACTGCTGCAACTGTAGTCACCTCTATGAAAATCTCTTGCTCTTTTCACCTGGGATAATTATTTTTTGAAAACTCTTATTACAGCTAAATGTACCATGCCAAAATTTAATGTAATAAAAGACAACTCCTTGATGAAGTTCTCTTTGTTGATTTCATTTATTACATCAGTGAAGTGAGTGTCATTTTACATTTTTTTCTTAGAATAAAATTCTAAGGTTGTTGCTTAACTGATTTCTTAGCCCAATGTTTAGCACAATCACATAATGTCCCGGTGAAGTAGAAGTAGAACTGAATAATAACCCAGCACCATGAATGTTAAGCTTTCTCTCAAACAAAGATGAAAAATAAAATGTAAAAAAATCTCAATCCTCAGAGTGGGGAAAAAAGGAGATTTAAGAGTCAATTATGTAAAGGGGCTGATGTTGGCATATACATTTATGCAGACACAAAACATTCAGTCAGTGAATTGTAGCTACAAATAATAGCATGTAACATGCCTGGAATTTTGTACTGCAGTTACTGGTGCCTCAGATGTGTGGATATGAAATTGAATGGTTTAAAGTCTACAGGTTTAAAAATCTGGCCCATAATTTTTGCTAGCTATTATACAGTTTTAGATTTCTTATGGTAGTAATTGTTCTACCATTGTGACAAAAAAGTCTTTCAATAGCCTCTGACTAACTGTACAATAAGTACCTATTCTGAAATAATATCCATTTAAAATATTGGCTCTGTGAGTGGGTGGCACTATTTTTTAAAATGTAAACAATATATTTTAAGCAAAAACATGTTACTATCTAAATAAGCTGGATAAAAAAAATACGGTATTTTGCAAGATTTCATCAACGTTTTATCTCCCCTTATTATTTTATTAAACTCTAAATAATAAGGGCTCAATTGCTTCTGTCCCCGTATATGGGACAGCATGTAATGCACTGGGACGCAAATTGTGACTCAGACTCACATCAGCCACTCAGTATCAGTGCTGGGTGGGAGAAGGAATATATCCTGTATCAGCCCCATGCTCCAATGCAAATTATGTCCCTGTAAAAGGGTCAGCTCACTGCTCGGCATCTCCTTCTTGTTGAACGTAGTGTGGCAGCTGTCTCTCAGGTGCTACAGCTGTTATCTGGGGTTATTTGAACTCAAATCTATGGTAACTATTTTTTGTTTTTTAGGTAGTGACAGGAAATAAGTTAGTGGGGGTGGGGACAATCCCTCTATCTGATAAATTATTAGTATATGCAAACATGTTTGCACTTAAATTCTTCTTTTTATTGAGTACAAAGCACACATTTAAAATAGCAAGAAGCTAAAGCATCTCAAAGTCTGAGGTGGTATCAAATGGCAGCAGCAGTGGGTTTTTGGTGGCTAGTCTTCCTTCTAGGTGATGTGGGCTTTTTGCTTATAGAAAATTGAAAGTTTTTAGAAGTATACATTTAATTTTCTTTTAGATAAAGCATAATGAAGTAATTTTAATAGGCTGGTCTTTTAGCAACTGCACCTCTCCACACACCCCTTTTATGAATTTGTCCTCGTTAGTAACAATACAGCTATTTTGTTTGCCAGCCCTGGTCCTTGGGATGTTCTCTCCTGGGGACTTTTTGAATCGTCTAGGGCCTCTAGGTCCATGGTATTCCACTGGATGAGGCTTGACATGAGGTTTAACTGTGGTGATGATCAGTTTGTTAATGAAGTGCTCAAAGACCTGTCTTGGCCTATTACCACTGGATGCACTGATTTATTGACTAGCACTACTGTAAATGAATCATTGTCAGTCCTTACTTTCAGCCTCGTTTGTATTCAGGAGTAAGGCTTTAAGTCTCCATGTATACGCTGTATATGGTAACTATACCTCCTTCTTTTGAACTTGGACCAGGACCTTCAAGGCAGGGGGAATCCCACTATATTTCTTCTCTTCCACCATCCAGCCCTCTTTGTATTCATATTCCACCAATGGGTACACTTTTTTCCCGTGCCCCTGTAGCCCACAAGAGTAGGTTATCAAGTTCACACCATGAGAACAATTATCACTTCCAATTTTAGGAATATGAATACAAAATCAAAATAGTATGTCCCCACTCTACTTTCATCAGCTTCGTGTTCTAAAATACTGTTTTCCACTAAAACCACAGAAATAAATTAATTTAAAAAAGATTTATACAGAAATTGCCATATTACAATAGTTAATATCAAGCAAAGAGAAACTATAAATATTTTCATTTGTGTGCATTTCCTTGGATTGTCTAGCTGGAAAACACTGAATTTCAGTGCGAGGAAGTCTAATTTGATTGCAATGTTACCTGGCAATTCAGTGTTACATTTCCTTGTTTAAAGTAACAGGTTTGTAAAACCAGTCCAGAAACTTCATTATCACAACAGAGCATCAACCTCTTCCCTGCACATTTATCACAAAAGGAATGTTCAGAAGCACGAGGGCATGAATCATTCTAGATTACCTATCTAGTACTTGAAAGCCTTACCACAGGATAACTGCAGTGGAGATTAGCTTGCTCTGGTCTCTGTTGAATTTACAAAGGCTATTCTACAAGAGAAAAGGAATTTCATTCAATAGATTCCTAGCTGTGAAAGGTGTCTTAAATCTGAGGTGGCCTCATACAGGCATATTTTATGAACATGCATAATAGGTCAAGTTAACTTTTGTAGTATTTTTCACATACTTTCATATTTTGAACCTATAAATTTATAAATTCTTCTGCATATATATTCTGTCATTTTTCAAACTAGCAACTAAATTAACATTTAGATGGCATGAATGTCTTCTGCCTATGTGAATGTGTTTATACATACTTATACAGAAACACATAATACATACACCATTTTATATCTACATGCCACAAGTGCCTATACACTTAATGGTAGCACATATTTCTACCTAATCACATATCTATGTAGAAATAGGCACATACACATTATTAATCTGAATTGGCATATAAATTTGTACGTGACCATGTTTAAACACATGCACTGCTCTCAAATATGTAGGAATATGTGATATGCAATACAGATATAAAGTGGAAGCCTTGAAATAATATCCAAGTTTTAAAGGCTATAGTGGCATTTAAATGTGTGTATATTAAAGGATGTTTGCCATTGTTTAATAATTTATTAGATTTTTATGTTGTGTTAAACTGCAGTTTTTCTGGAGGTATTTTCCCCTTGAATTGTACTCTTTTAGTTAGTTGAATAATTTTAATGTATTTTTTTTTCAAAATACATATTTTTAGAGATCATTAATGACTTATCTTTCTTTTTTGGTTGCTGCTTCTATACCTAATTCTGTAGACAATTGCAGTGATAAACTAGATCTTAAGCTTTTATAACTTTAAGCAATTAATGACAATATTGTACTGCTATGATTTTATTATTCTGACTTGTTAACATGGACTCAAATCATTATTTTGGGTACATGAACAATCTGATCTAAGATATGTAGTAAGAAATATGGTCAGTATCTACAGCTCAAACTTTCCAGATGCCTTTGGTGTACAGAAACCTCACCATGCTTAACACCATGGCACATAGACCATTAAAAATCCTTTAAACTTTTTATTAAAAATACAGAAAAGAAAACTATTAAGGCATTTGTAATGTAAGATATTAAGTACAGTTTTGATTTCTTCCCTTTTATTTTAGTTGAAGAAACATTTCAGAAGGAAAAAGGAAGCCCTTTGACAGTTTTATAGATAGACTTAAAGATGGTAAAAACTGACTCCAGGGGAAGGAGTTGTTAATTAAGATGGTCAGGAGCTGTTTTTGTAAAGGTCCAGCCCTGTTTCATAAGAATACAAAACAAGACAAACACACACAAAAGAGGAAAAGAAAATAATAGCAAAGGCAACAAAGGAAGATTCTGTCTCTGATGCTGAATCTCAATTGCAACCTCACTGATGGAGAAACACAGACAGAACACATGGCATGAATAGCCATACTTAGACCTGACATATTTGTATCAGAATTGGGCAGTCCAGGGCATTATTTTTAGTTGACTTTTTCTGGTCACAAACTTAGAGCAGTGTGGCAAAATATGCAGTTTTGGCCTGTGAAGACAGACTCTTCCTGAACTGAAGAAAAAAAGATGGAGGTGGGAAAGAGAAAAAGGTGAAATAAAGCAGGGCAAGAAATGGTCACATGGAGCCAAAGGGACAGGTGAAAGAATAAAAGGATGAGTATCATGTTCCTTGTTGTATATGGGATTCAGCTGGTGAAGATGGAGGTACCAGGTTTCATCTGACTCCTTCTTTCTGGCCTGATTCTCTCAGATTCTCTTGCAGGATTAGGACTCCCAGGATATAGCAGGGATGATAGGCCTGGTGGTGAAGCTCTGGGTCCAGTAACCAACCAGTTTACACCCCCTCCGCCCAGTCTTTCAATAAGGACCCCAAAAGGGAATGGTGGATGGAATAGCCCATCTCCTCATTATTTTGTTCACCAATTGACAACAGTTTTTTGGTTCCACACTTGTTTACCAAGCATGGTCTTAACACAGACCTTGAGTTGTATCAGCAAGCCTTTCTGCTTAGACTTATTTTGTCTGCCTCCCTTTCATATCTTTTCCCCAGCAACAGGGTTGGCCCTAAACAAAATGGTGCCCCAGGTGATTTGTAAAACTTTCAAATATCTTATATTTTATTACATTTGTAGCCCAAATGTGATGCACAGATTGCATGCATGATTTATCTCTGTCATAAGATAATTGTGTATGCTAGGATCTGCAAATCTGTGTTTAATCATACCATATATAAGCAAATAAAAATCATTTCCTCTAAGCATATAAAAACTCTTAATTTTAAGAATAACTGAAATTTAGTAACATCCAGGAAATGCACCGTACACCAACATTGGGTGCACTAATATTAAATAGTGCTACAGTTGGTGACAACTTTAGAATATTAACCCTGGGCCTTTAGTTTAAAGGTTATTTTCTCACCTTTGCCCTTGTGAACTGAAGCACAGCATCAGAGAGATTCAGTCTTTCCAATGACATTTTCAAGTAATAAAGTAGAAAGCAAGGTCAGTCTCTTGTCAGCCATTATTAATCCATATATGTTTTAAAGAACCTGAGGTTTTAAAAACTGTGCTCACCACTTGCAATTTTGAGCGGCAGCATGTGCAAAATCCTCAAAGCTGTCCACACATTTGCAAATTCTGAATCATGAATTGGAGAACTTGATGTGGAGAGTGTGTCCCATATTGCAAATTTTATAGAAGTTTTTAAACGTGATGGAGGTCTTTATCACTGATGTGTGAACATTCCTCAGGTATCCAGGGAAGGTCCACAGAATTGTTCAAGAAAGTTTCCCTGTCTGCTGGTACTTGCTAAGTACAAAAACAAAAACTCCTAGCTCTTTTTGTGATGCTTTATTTGTCCCAACCTTCTTCAATGGACACGTAAGCAGTGTCAATAGAAGAGCTAAAAACTCCTTCACATCCTCAGTTTTGGCTAGTACATCCCAAATGATACGATCAATGTTGGCAGAGTTTAGAATCATCAGCTACAAAGCAGCAGCTGATGTATTGATTTGTGGCGTGCAATTTTCCCCATTGCTGTTTCTCTCATCATACAAAGCTGTTTTTTCTTTATCATTGCTTTCCTTTTCATGTAAGCCATACTCTTATTTATCCTCACTCTCCTTTATGCCCGGAGGAAAACTAAATAATTCTACATCACTTTATTCCTATTTCTTATTTTCAGGTAAATCTGCTAATTCCTAAATAATCGGACATCAATCATTTATACTTCATTTCACAATTTCTTCTGCACTGGGACAACTGCTACTGCTGCTTAAAGCCAGGCTTATGTTACTGTGTTTGGGATATTTTCCCATCAAATTTTCCCTTGCTGCAAACTAGATTGGAATTGAGCTTTTTACTTCCTATATTGAGCTCCTGAAAGCTTTATCTTGGCAGTATCTTTTATTTTCTGTGGCAGAAAACAGACAGAACCAAGATAGGTAGTGGGTGATGAAGGCATTGCTTTCCCAAAAAGACACCCACACTGGGCCCTACACCCCCTTCTCTCTGCTCTGGCACCCTGAGCAGTCCCAAACAAGGGAATTTACTGGAGGTCAGGCCTCAGGCTTTCCTGGTGCTCCCCTCCTGGCCCTAGCCACTGCACTACCCCTAGCATGCCTGCTGGGCCTCCTCTATGGGCCACTAGCCTCGCTCTGGTCACAGGATTCCCTACCCTCAGTCAGGTTCCTCTCTGGTGGGTGGGGCTCTGCACCCCAGCTGGCATTGTCTTCAGCCAGCCTCACTATGGCCACATCAGGGTTTTGTTCCCCCAACCAGCAGGACTCCCAACCCCAATCCAGACCATTGGGCTCCATACCCTGGCTAGGGAAGGCTTTTCTCTGGGCTGGTCTCACTGTGGCAAGGCTCCACAGCTGGCCTCTTTGAAATCCCAGGGGTGGGCTAGCATCAGCCCACTCACTTCTAAAAGTCCCTCCCCCCCAGCCCCAGCTGGCAGGGGTCCCCATCTAGGACCTACTAGCTAGTGTGAGAAGGTAAGGCCAGAGGGCTGCCACAGAGTGGGGAAAAGGCAGCCCTAAAAGGGTAAAAGGCCTGCTAATTAGAGGGAGAGGACTGCAGGACAATTAGGAATATCTGGCAGGGAGCTGGCCCAGGTGGATTGTGGCCCGCTTACTCTACTTCAGGCCTGCCCGAGCTTTGCTGGAGGCTTTTAAAAACCTCCCCAGTTAGAAGATGGGTGGTGGGAAGGAGAGTGACAACCAGTCATTATAGAGCTAGTGCCAACAGGGGGAGGAAGTTTTAGAATGAGTGGCGGCTGGGCCCCTTACCCCAGAAACCAGCTGTAAGCCTGACCCCTGGTGCAGGGGGAAAGGCTGATGGCTCAAACACTGGCTAGAGAAAGAGGAGCCCTTGCCACATTGGGTTCCCTATCCCCAGGCTACTAGCCCTTTAGACTGCCAGCAACCTCTATGGCTAGCATGCTCTAGTCCTGCAACATCTATGGTCCTACTGGACCAGAGAGTCCTGGACTATAGAGCTATGTCTACACTGCAGGCTTTTTGCGCAAGAACGGCTGTTCTTGAGCAAACACTTGCAGAGCGTCTACACTGCATGTGAGTTCTTATTCAAGTAAATTTACAGTAAAGCATTGGAACAGAGGGCTTTTTGCTCAAGAGTTATTCCTCTCCCCATGAGGAATAAGCCCTCTTGCACAAGAGCTCTGGCACAAGAAGGCAGTGTGGATGGGGAATGGGGGTTTCTTGTGCAAGAACTGGGGCCAACTGGCTTCTGTCCACAGCTCTATGTGGAGAGAGAAAGGTTAACTAGCAAGACTACAAAACAGCTGAAGGTGATTAGTCTCTTTTGGAAGGCAGCTTTGAGCACAACAGAATAAAAGTAAACTAAGAACAAGGAGTTGGGAGAGGGTGGGGAGCTGGATTAAAAAAACCTCTGCTTTGCAAAAAGGTAACCTATTAACTTCAGTATAAGGCTTTGTTATTTAAAGGCTAGAGATTTGCAATAGTGCTCTATTAAGGTATGTTAAGTTGGAACCCAGAAATGGAAACTCCCAATGTCACAAATTATTTAAAAAAACTCTTGGCCTTAGGTGTTTTGAGGCTTTTTTTTTTTGGGCTGCCTTTTAAATGGTTTTGGTTTTTTCTTGGCTAGAAATACAAAAGGGGATTTAAAGTCTGTTTTATTATCACCCTGCACTAAAGACAGGAAAATAGGTTTGGGAAAGCATGTGAGTTTGGGGAGCAATATAGTCGTCATGAAGTAAAGGCCTAAGAATGAAACATCGAAATGGAACATGGCTGGAGTTTCCTTCTTCCCTTAGTACTGAATGAAAAATGAGAGAAAGCAAGTTTGATATTCTAACAATAAACAGGAGAATCCTGTAAAATGTGAAGTTTTGAAGACACCACCCATTTGGGATATGAATACAACTAGATAAATCAAGAAAAATTGAAATTTCCTAAATGATATCATGTTACTTTAGCCCTCTGACTTGGAAGGCCATTCAGCCCATTGCTAAATGCAGGGGAGATCTTCCATACCAGAGATTCCTTCTGTCCTCCATGGTGTGCTACATGTTTCAGAATCATATTGTTTCAGAAGGCACATAAATGATGAGAAATGTAAACCTGAAAAAATAAGGTATTTTCTGTTTCTACGGAGCAGAAAGGGTTAAGAATAACTGCATGCTTTGTTCTATTGATCCTTAAAGCTGACAGTGGGAGGGGAGAAACTGTCTGCATTCAGATCCTCTCTGTGTCCCCTAATTCACCCTGTTAGCCAGTATAGAAAAATAACTATTTTATGGCTTTTTGAGATATGCCATGCCTACTTAAGCACCCCATCACAGTTTAAATAACAAAAATTGGTCATTTAGTGAACTCTGATTTGCTGGGTAATCATGTTAGTGATGACATCATTAGTGAAAAAGGATATTGGCCCTAGGAAGAGAACGACAGTTAAATGTTTACGGCCTGTAGAATTCAGGTTTGTGGCATCTAAAGGTCAGTGCACAGTTACTAGGGTTACTAATTGACTTTAATTTTTATTGGTCTGCCAGAAAGTTGTAGTATATATGCGGCATGCATGTCCTGTAAAAATGATTTAACATTTGGCTCTATTTCAAAGACTTCAAGGAAAACATTGTCTAGACAAAGAGCAGTGGTGGAGTGTAAACTGCTCCTGCAAGGTTACAGTTTCACTTTAGACTGTAATGAGAAACTTTCTATATAGTGTTACAAGCATGTCATAAAATAAATAGAAAGCGGAGACCCAACATGTGATACTGCCACCTGTGAAAAAGATTGCGCAATTTTATTTTATTTGTACCATTTGCCTAACTATATCAATCTTCAAGCTAGTTTTATATAATTATTCATGTTGCTACCAACAGAAGGAGGAAGTAGTTCTGTTTGCATCCAATAAAAGTGCTTCTGTTTTAATCGACTGATAAAGTATGCTACATGGTGATACATGCAATTACTGAATAAGTGCTTCCATGGCTTAGCATGTGTGTCTTTCTGCTTTGTCTGCAGTGGATAATAGGATGGTATCACAAGGGGGAAAGTATGGATACTTCCATTTATACAGAATGAAGGTATATTTCATTTCAAAGGTGCTATTTATGCACTGGGGTGTTTCTGAATAGCAGTAACCAGACTTTAGCTCAATGTCACTTAGTTCTTAGCAGGGACTGATCTAAAACTGAATGATCAGAAATCTGTTATGTCAGCAATGCTGCTTGACCAATTCACTTTTCATGATTGTGGTAAATTCAACATTACTTCAATACAGAATTTTAATTTGAAAAGGCAAATCACAAAATGAGTAATGGGAATCATATTGTCACCCCTAGAATAATCAGTAATAGGGGTGCCACTATGTTCAGGGTAAATGCAAATTTGGAGGTGGAGTACTAGATTTTAGACGTAAAAGTGAAGATTTTCAAAGTAATGCATGGAATTTAGACACACATTTTCTGTTAATTAAAACAGAAGATGAGATAAATCTGTTTTAGAGACTAAGAAACAACATCTGTGTTTATCTTGCTGATTTCCTCCCCCCCCCCCGCCCAAGATTACAGTTCAAAAATAGAAGATTTCTATTAGCTAGCATTTTTATGTGAGACTTGTATAATTATAATGCAGAACTGTTGAAGCAGAATCAGATTGTACGTGGCAGACTTGGACCTAGTGGCGGGCACTGGAGAACCATTGCAAAAGAATTTCAAATTAAAAGTAAAGTTTATTGCAGAAACCCAAAATTCTTAGTCAAAGGAGGCATGTGAACCATCAATATTTAGGAAGGATTTAAAGATGCTTTTCCCATTCAGTCAAATAGGTAATGAAAAACAACACAGAAATAGAAATCCATTCATTTTTCTATTCTTAGTAATATTACTTATCCAATACTAATTCCTAATTCTTCATCGCCAGCTCTGATCTCCTTTATGACAACATAAAAAGGTCTTTGGCAGTTGTTACAATCATAGACTTATAAATAGCGTGCGTATGGATGTTGTTGTCTGGCACTGCTTTGTCTTTTTGTCTCCTGTGATTGAGACAACAGTAACTATGTACATGTGTCTATCATTAAACCCTAGCGTTTGAGTGTTCTAATGCAGAGACTATCCGCTGAATACTTCTGTTTTGTACTGTGCCTAGGACAGCAGAGCTGTAATGCACATTTGGATTCCTGAGGTGGGATGAGGAACCTATGTTGTGTCTATAGCAGATGTGGCCAGCCTGAGCCTGAGAAGGAGCCACAGTTTACCAATGTACATTGCCAAAGAGCCACAGTAATTTGTCAGCAGTCCCCGTCAGGTGCCTCCTCTCCCGTCTCCAGTATCTTTTGCCCACCGGCAGCCCCACCGATCAGTGCCTTCACTTCTTCCCTGCACCTCCTGCCCACTGCAATTAGCTGTTTCATGGCACTCAGGAGGCTCTGTGGGGGAGGGCAGGAGCGAGGGTGCAATATGCTTGGAGAAGGAGGTAGAGCCAGAAGTTGAGCACTGGAAAGTTGGCACCTGTAGCTGCAGCCCTGCAGTCAGTGCCTGAGCCAGGAGCTGCATATTAACTTCAGAAGAGCTACAGGTTGGCCACTCCTGGTCTATAGTGAATCAGCACCAGTCTGAGTACACACTATGGATTTGCTCACACAAATACACGTTTATGTTGTAGCGTTTGTGCATATTTTGTCATTTAATGTAGGCAAAATTTGACTAGCCATACTTCTGTCTTCCATCCCAAGGTAGTGTCAATAAAATCTTTATAAGGTACCATGTTACACATGGGAATTAATTAGCATGAAAAGTCAGACCAGTGATCTATCCATTTTAAAAGGATGGTAGGTAACCCTGTAGAAGGCTACTATAACCTGCCTGTAAGTAAGTTTCTTTTAACTCTCATTAGATATTGACTTTTGACCTAATAATATGTACCCTTTATATGCCCCACAAGTTATAGAGAAGCTATTTTAGAAATGTTTGAGATCACTCTGAAAGGCTAAAGCTCCTGTGCATTTATATCCTTCTACCTGTAAAGTGCAATGCAATAGGTATGTATCATGGTTAATATTTTAAAAAGCCTCTAAATGACTTAGGAACCTAAGTCTGTTTCAAAAGCAAGTTAAGCTTTCAAGACTTAAAAGCTTAGTGATTTCAGTTTCTCGCACAAAGAACCTATGATAGATGCCACTGAAATCTTCAAAACCTCTGCTTAGCTGCTGTTTACTAGTGGAAACAGAAATACTATGAGGTTCAAGTCCCTACCTGTTTATGCTTCTGCTGGTGGGCATACATAAAGCCACCTAAATCACAAGACCTCCAAGATGCTTGTCACCACAGAGTTAATAAACTGTGTTTTCATAACCATCTTACCTGCATAACCTACCTTAGGTGTCTAACTCTGGTAGAGGGTTCAGAAGTGTGACTCTTGAGTAGAGGAAGGGGATTCTATTAGGCCTGATTGTTAGTCACTTAAGCTCCATCTCCATCCTTTGAATTTCCTGTGGCTAACTTAAATGACTCCCTGCTCAACTTGCTAGCTTCCCCAAATGTATTTCTTAGGTATCTAACTCTGTTCCTGAACACACTACCACTTATGTTGGTATAATTTGTCACTCAGAGGTATGAATAAGCAATCTATCTCAGTAACATAAGCCATATGGACCCAACCACCATCAGGGGCCATGCTTTGTCTATGACCTAGCTACTGCCTCTCATGGAAGTGGTTTCATTAAGCTGATGGGAGATTTTGATGTTTTGTTGAAATAATTCAGAACTAAAGACTGAGAGTAAATTCACAAAATGAAATAGTCCAATTTGGATTAAACCCAAATGATTAAACTTCATTTTTATTTTCCTGACAGACCATACAAATTGGCATTTCCCAATGAAAATTACAATTTTTGTCAATGTTGGATATTTAATCAGAAAATCATTTTGATAGAAAATTCTTGACCAACTCTAATAAAATCCAGGATCTTAAGTACTGAAATCAGAAGCTCCTACCACTTAAGTGCTCATAGTCATAAGTAAAAAGTTTTTATGTGCACTGCAGTGAGATCGCACATTCTAAGGGTATGTCTATAAATGACAGTTGGACACCGCAGCTGGCTGATGCAGCCCTGGGACTCTGGATCCCGATTTGCAGTCTGGGGGGCCATTTCACTGCTATGTAGACTTCTGGGCTCAGAATGCAGCCTGAGCTCTGGGAGCCTGGAAGTCCACATTGCAATGGATCAGCTCTGTAGCCCAAACCAACTGGCAAAGGTCAACTGTGGGCATCTAACTGAAGTGCAGACTCATTTTAAGTATTACTGCATGACAAAGGGATTAAAACCTATAATCCATGGAGCTCTTTATGGCTTTCTTCAGAGTGATGCATTTGAAGAATCATAAAAGTGGTAGATTTTGAGCTGAATAGATATTGAACAGTGACCTTCATCACATGGCCTCTTAGGGTATATCGACATTGCACTGTTATTTTGGAATAACTGTCGTTATTCTGAAGTAACAATGCAAGTGTCTACATAGCAATTCAGTTATTTTGAAATAATGGGTGGCTTATTCCAACATCTGTAAACCTCATTCCATGAGGAATAACTCCTCTTCCAAAATAGGTATTTCAAAATAACAGTGGTAGAGCATCCACACTACAGCTATTTTGAAATGGTCCTGGTAAGGAGCTATTCTAAGTAATTTCTCCCCAGTGCTTCCAGGGGCTCTAAATCGAGATAGTGCATTCACATTAGGGAGCCTGCCTCAGACTAATTTTGAGACTTCCCTGTAGTGTGGACACTCTATTTCGAAATAAGCTATTTTGGAATATATCTTCCAGAATAGCTTATTCTGAAATAAGCATGCAGTCTAGACATACCCTTAGTCATCTCTTAAGAAGTAGTCTGGAGAAAGGAGGGGGATAAAAAGAGAACCTCTGCAGATGGTAAATGCAATCTTTTCAGGTTAGTCTAGCAGGCAAGCTATATTATTTCCATGAAAGAAGATACAGATGTAAATTTCAAGGAAGGTACAGTGGAGTCAGAAAAGTGAATGGCAACCACAATAAATTTCTTTATGCACTACAATGTCAAGGAATGTCATATTTAGGATTTATCAAAATATTGCCAACACTTTCAGTCTATTATAGTATGACATTTTTTGCCCATTTAAGATTAAATCAGTATTTGGATTTGCTTATTTGTAAATATTCACCTTTTATTCATTTTAGATTTGTTTTTCATTCTTTTAAAATGTTCATTATCATTAGGAGAGAAGCATAGATTTTTTAAAGGAAATGGTGACCTTAGTGTTATACTCAATAAGCTTTTGAGCTGTGTATCCAATTTCAAGGGATATTATGCTAATTTTATGGTCCTGAAATTACAAATTAGTTTTTTGACATATTTGGAACATGAGTTTTTGAAGGGTAGACTAAGGTGCGTATGGATTTTGTGGTATATGCAACTCGTTCACGCTAGCAGGAATTACAATTGTTCAGTGAGAGATAATACATTTGCAATTTCCCTGTGCATTATCTGTTAATTCTTAACCTTATTTAAATATTTTTCCTTCAAAAGAACAAACACAATGCAGACTCTCTTCTGCTTGGGCCATACTTTGAAATCCTCACTGAGCTTTTGGTTAGACAAAATTCCCCTACCTTCAGAAGAATAGGAGCTATAACATGAGGGAGCTTGGAAGCTCAGGAAGATTCTTAAAGAAACCTTGGTTTTCAGGGCTGCCACCTCTCCAGTTCATTTGCAGCAGCAACTTCTTCTCTTACCTCTCCCGCTGCATAAAGAATCCATTGAACACTACTCAAGGACACCTATGATGTTTCTTGCCATCTCACAGTCATTCCCAATGGATGAAGTGGAGCCTAGTTACTGTATGTCAGCCAAAATGCAGGTCTGACATTTGCTAGGTGAATGGCAAATATGAAACTGGAAAAATGGCTGGTTCATATCAGTGTGTAAACAATTACTTAGCTTTTTTCATTTAAGGAATATGTTTCAGCACCAGGAGAACTGAGAATCAGAGACATGGACGTATACCTTTCTGTCTGTTCATAGTGTATTGGGTAAACATGTTGACCCAGCATAATACATAGTGCTCAGCATAATGCCCAGAATTATAATATTATCTGTAATAGGTGCACATGAAAATCACAAAGTACAGCAATCACAGCAATGGGCTAGTAAGAGAATTTTCCTATCTCAGTAATTTGTTTCTTTCTCTTTGAGTATGTGTGACAAATTGGTCATGCACCAGCAGGGCTGAGTGGTTTTTGTTGTTGTTGTTGGTTTTGTTTTTTAAGTGAGATCTATTTTCTGTAGTAAGAAGAGGGCCTAAAATATAAGTCCATGTATCACAGGCCTCATGTGAGGTCTGAGGCCTAGGCAACAATTCAAGACTTGTCTAATATAAAATTAAGCCATGCGGAAGTCCTAGCTCACAGAACTTGGCAAGAACAAGGCTGATATTGCAGAAACACTCCTACATAAAAGGTACTAGGCACAGGACATGAACACATTCCAGAGGGGTGGTAACAGAACACCTTTTTTGGCAGCATCTTGGAACCAACAACACATTCCCCATGGATAACAGGAATATACTGTCCCAGGTTCTGAATAGAGTCCAGCCTAATGGGTAATGTTTTGATTGATTGAAGCACCATGTGCAAGGTAATGAGTGGTTGTTAGATACATGAGGAGGTAGAAACCTGTTTCTTCAGCAGTGACATGTGACTTGTTTGTATCTGTGTTATAAAAATGTATGGTGGAGGGACTGTCATTGTCTTGCTGAGGAGGCAGTGAAAGTCCCACCGCTGACTGTGCTGATGCATTGCAATGGGCACATGTGTTATTCTACTTGTGACCATTGAGCCAGAACACTAAGACCATGCTTCACTGACAATAAGCTCCCTTCAATCTTGATCTGATTTTTGTAGTGGTGGGGGGAAGAGAGGAAGGTTCTCTCCCAGTCTGCTGTGCTGGCTACCAGTGCAGAGAAAGTGCAACACACAGGGGAAGCACATGCACACAGCCAAACAGTTAGCATCATCAAACCGAGCACCAGTGACATTTTTACCACATTTTTCATGGAAAATATCAAATAAAGAGAAACCGAACTGGGAACGTTTGGGAAGAGAAAGGAAAGTAAGGAGGTAAAAAATGTGTGGGGTTTTTTTTTTATTAAAAAAAAATCATATAATTTAAAACACTTTTGAAAAAACAAATATTTCAAACAGTCTTCTGTAAAAGGCGTTTCCCCTTGCTTACAACAATTCAAGAGCTTTATCACCCTTATTTTTAATAGGGTTTATATTTGTTCATTCTCAATAGTAACATTTAAAGAGCCCCCATCAGGGTTTGAGGACTGATTCAGCTAAACACATAGGCACACGCGCACAAAGATGTTCTGTGTCTTAAAGATCATCTGATTTAGCTCATGCAAGTTGAACGTGAGTTCTCAGTTGTCCAGGTTTTTGTAATGCCTCCATACATGTTCCTACAAGAAACTAGTTTTGATTTCTTCCTGATTTAAAAGAAAAAAAATTTCCTAACAAGCCAAGATAAGCCTCTATTCCCCCCTCCACCCCCTAACCCCCCCCCCCCCCCGCAACATCTGGGTTTTGCTTTGACTATGGTTGGTTGGTCATGGTTATTTTTGTTAAGTTATTTGGAGTCATTACCACAACTACAAGGTTATTTGAACACAAGTCTTCTGTGGAATTGAGCTGCTATTTAACTCCCTTTTCTGTGCAGAATCAAAAGGGGAAGTGGCCTGTGGGAAACAGTGAATGATAAAGGGAGGGTGCGAGTTCATGTCCAGACTAACAGTAGTTTTCTTTCAATTATTACTGTCTTATTGTGAGAATTGTGGTTGATATTTTTGTTTCAGACTCTTAGTAGTCTGTGGCTTCTTGGGGACTGATATAGTCAGTTGATAAAGGATGTGTGAATGTAGATCTTCATTTTGCTGTCAAGTATCAAATGAAGGAATTATTAATTTTCAGTGATTTAATGCAATTACAGTTATTCACATAAATCCTAATCCTGCAAAAATCTATGGTACTAACATTTGAGTGGTTCTAAGTAATCACTTTGTAATCAAAGGGCCTATTTTTGTTTGTAAAAATGGACTCCTAACCAGCAGCATGTGATCTTCCCCATTCCTTCATTTTTTCAATAGAGGAATTATTTTATATCAATAAGATGGAAAATGAAAAACCTAAAATGTTTAGACTTTTCAGGCTGAACAAACATGTAATTTTGTCAAGGTTGAAGCTGAAAAGATGAAATATAATGTATGATTCATTTAAAAATTGAACATGTTTCAACTAGCCTAACTTTTGATTTTTTTTATTCATGGTTTGTTCTTATAATTTGACATTTAAAAGCCTAAGTTTGAGAAACAGAAAATCAGTACATAGTTTACTGCTTTACCCCATATTAGAGATGGATTTCAGCTGTTTAACTTATATTACTAAAACAATTTGTAGCAGATTGAAAGATAAGGGATGATCTGCATTTTTATTTACTAGACAAATGAATCCAAAATATACCTAGTCCTGTTCAAATGAATTGTTTGCTTCATGTTAACAAACCTACACTATGTATCTAGCTAATCAAAATGACAGTATAATACAGGGGCTCCCAAACTTTTTGACACAGGGACCAGTAAATCCATTCACGAGCTTTTGGAGAACCTGTAACATTCATTTGCATATTCATTAAGCAAATGATGAATATTCAAATAAGTTGTTTCTGGTCTTCCCAAAGACCCCAGTGCCAGCGTTAGCAAAGCTTTTGATACAGACACCCACAATATTCTTGACAGCAAGTTAAGGGAATATGGATTGGATAAATGGGCTGTAAGATGGATAGAAAGCTGGCTAGATCAGGGTTTCCCAAACCTTTTACTTTAGTTGGAACCCGTTTTTTTTTCAGTACTGTTTTTTGCAGCCCAAAAATATAAATGCATATTAAAAAAAGAATGAAAAGCGAATAAATTTTCAGTGTTTCACCTGGCTGCGTCCTCTGCCCAGCCTGGGCCAGGGCTTGAAGAACCCAGCGCCGCATGGGCACTCCAGGAGGAGCAGATTGGGGAGTAGGGTATCTGGCTAGGAGGGAGGGTGCAAGGAAGGGTAGGGTTGCCAGGTGTCCAGTTTTGGACCGGACAGTCAGGTATTTGAGAGTTTTGTCCAGGAAACAAATTGAGAAATTACCAGACATATAAAATGTCTGGTATTTTCTAATTAGGTAAGTTTTATTTTAATTAGGTGTATCAGTCCTTAGCTGTGAACTGCCTGGCTGGTAGATGTTCTCATGCTGCGTGAGTGTGTCTACCAGCCAGGCAATTTGCAACTACTCGAGGGAGGGTATGTGGGCAGGTGGGTGGAGTCCCCGGGGCCGGACTCACTCATGTGCCCGGGTCAGTCCCGCCCTGCTGCCCCTGTCCAGCCCTGCTTCTGGCGGCTGGTTTTCCGCCCCCCCCCCCTCGCCCTTACACCAATCTCCCCCGGTCAGCCCCGCTCCCCCAACGACCCCCCCGACCAGCCCTGCTGTCCCCGTCCAGCCCTGCTTCCGGCAGCTGGTTCTCCCATCCTCCTCTTCCTGATCTCCCCCGGCCAGTCCCCCTGCCCCCCGGCCAGCCCTGGTTCCGCCGCCTGCCCTCCCCAATCTCTGTGGGACAGCCCCATTGCCCCCAACCCTGCTTCTGCCGGATGCACGCCCCCCCCCCATCTCCGCAGGACAGCCCTGCTGCCCCCAACCCTGCTTCCTGGTGTCTGGTTTCCCCCACACACACACCTTCTCCCAGCCCACCCGGCTCTGCTCCCCTCCTGGCAGCCACGCTGAGGCCCGATATTTTTTTCCTGCGGCCTGCTACTATAGTTTGGGAAATGCTGGTATAATATATACTCCCTGCTCATTGAAATAAGAAAGGGGACCTCCATACACAATATTGCTGGAAGGGAAATGCTACAATAGTTTTAAAACAAGTTCTGAGTCATAGCACACACATTACAATCTGTCTGATTAATAAAATGTTCTCTTAATGGAATTTTAATCTTCTTAAGCAAATCTAGAGTTAATTTAAATATTCCTTTCCCAAGTCTCAAAACTATCATAGTTTAACATTCATTGCTATTGAAATATTCTGAGAGGATCAAGATTTGTTATAATATTTTGTCACAAAGAGAGATAGACCATGACATCATGTGTTGCTCAAGAAATGTCATGTGTTATTGCTTGCCTTCAGCAACATTATTGTGCAATCAAGTTGGTGATGATTCTGAAAGTGTTAGGAGTTCAAGTGCAAGTTTCTCTTTTGAAACTGTCACACCTGAACTCCTTTAATATTTCCTGTGGAATTATACAGTTTGCTGTTCTAAACAGATGTCTTAGAGAATAATGAAGACATTGTAAGGGTAATTCCAACTGTGACTGGGTTTAGAATGAGAAATGAACTTTTTTTTTTTTGGCTTGTTTAAAGGGTAGGGTAAAAATATCTCTATTTCAAGATGCACCATAGTCTACTCCTTAATGTGAGACAGAATTTTCAAGTGTGTTTAAAGTTGTTTAAATGCATGTTCTGCCGTGATTAGTGACTGTACAGTAGAGGAGCACCTTGAATTATGGCTATTTATAAATACCTAATATTTGAGTGCAATAGTTGTATTTGTTCTATAGCCTTTTATGATGTTATCTGATTGAAATGTTGGACATCTGATTAAGATGTGTCACGTGGCCAGAAAGGGTTACCTAGCTCATAGGCTGAATGGCCCAGAGTCTACCTCTGAAGACTTGTTAGGAAGATGTGTAAATGATAATTGGGCTATTACATTAGGTCAGGGGTTGGCAACCTTTCAAAAGTGACATGCCAAGATTTAACTTATTCACTTCTATTTATGGATCTGCATGCCACTGATACTTTTTAAAGTCAATAATAGTCCTACTTACCTTTTAGCAGCAAAATTAATAAATACATTAAGATGAAGATCTTACCATTTAGTGTGATCCTTGACCTTGCTTGCTCTACCCTTGCTGAGTTCTCTGATCTCTGGCTCGTAGTTCAATACTTTAAGCAGCTCACAAGAAGCACACAAGCCTGTGAGTGTTCAATCATTAATTGGTTCCAAGGGGGGGTGTCAAAAAACTGATTTCATATGTGAAAATATCTTCACAATATATCTTCACATTATAGTCACAAAATATATTTACAGAGGTATGTAGATCCAAATGCTGAGAGCAGTGAAAATGCCACGTTCTTCAAACAGTCAAATTTCACAGGCAGGGAATTCCAACAGATCATGAGAGAGACCCCATGATTTCTCTTGGTAGCCTCAAGTATGCACCTCAGATCCCTAATCTTTGAGGTCAGTAAGTCTGAGCATTGTGATTCAATGAGCTGCATTCAAAATCCTCAACACCCATCCACTAAAACACTGAAAAATCCATGCCACTGATATCAGAGTTTTCTGGTTTGATTAGAAAGGAAAACATCAGGCCAAAACGTTGGAAATCTTGAAATCTGACACAATTCTAATGCAAGTTCTTGTGTGTACATTCTTATCTCAGCAACACTGATGATGCAATGTTTCAATAGTTCTTAAAGATGTTGGAAATAGCTGAAAGTCGAGGCATCAATGTCCTGAGGGAAAAAATGGCAAGATTTGCAACAAATGCCTTCCGTGTTTCAAAAAGACTCCTAACAGTTTGGCCTGCACCCTGCAGATGGAGGTTGAGTTTATTTAGATGCTCAGTGATGTCAGTTAGAAACATTAGTTGCATGACCCATTTGTAATCATCCGGTTCAGGGTAGTTTTGACCTTTTTCTGACAAAAAGATCTTGATTGCATCAAGACAGTCCAAAATGTGTCAAAACCTTCCCACGACTTAACCAACGGACATTGCTGTGAAGTGGAATGGACAGTGCATACAATGACATCTCCTACAGCAAAGCTTGAAACTGCTGATACATCAAGGCAGATTGAGCAACAAGAAAATTCATGCTCTTCACCACTGTAGTAATCACGTTATTAAGCTTGGAGTTGAAATCTTGGCACGAAGATTTTCTTGATGAATAATGGAATGAAAATTTACCATCAGGTGGCCAATTCAATGACCTTTATTAATCCCTTCTGTTTTCAGACCCCGGCAGCGACACCGTCAGTTGTCACAGAATATATTTTTTTGGATATCAATTCCTCTTTCCTCAAAATGATTAATAAACCGCTTCACTATGTCTTCCGCTGTTGTTGTACCATGCATAGATTTTAGGCAGCATAGCTCCTCTTGAACTTTGTCTGAGTCACAGTATCTCACAAGAACTGCTAACCATGGTATGTCATTTATATCCATATACTCATCAAGTGTGACACTAAATACCTCTGAATCTTTTAATGCCTCCATTTGTTAATGTTTTTTGCCATTTCACTTGTGCTATGCGTGTCTCCATTGACCTGGCAGACACGGGTAAATCCTTCTGGAGATGATTGTCTTTATTGGGCAAAACAGCTGAACAACTGAGAAAAGCCTCTTTTATGTATTCTTGGCCTGTACATGGCTTTCCATATTTTGCAATACATTGTGTGATTTTGTAAGTGTATTGATTTTTAATGACACAGACGTGAATGAAGACACTGCTTTGCTTTCCATACCTCACAATAGCCCATTTGATTGACTCAGCCTTGTCCACCTCATCTTTGAAGTGTTTCACATGTTTTGTCTGAAAATGTCGCTGAACACATGATGTGTAGCAAACAACACTCACAACATAGAGTACAAACAGCACAATCTTTGTTGAACAAATCCATATTCATCTCTCCAAGAAGGCTGAAATAAGTGAACATTTAATTTGGCTTTCTTAGGAACCACCATTTTGTCTAAAAATGTTTGACCCTCCACTTAAGTGTGTGGTTTTTAAAAAAAATAATGTGATCAGTGGCTCACATCATGAGCTTTCCTGTGAATGGGAGAGACTAAGGGGACCTTTCTGGTGAACATACCCATAACACTATTAGTCTTCCATTGCACATGCCACTCAATCATCTTGTGTGCTACTTACGTCATGGACCCCGCATTAAGTTATAATAGAACTTTTTGAAATGCAAATCTGCATGGTTAGAGCATTAGAATTGCAGATGTTTACTCAGGTCTCGTGATGTAAACAAACGATTCTTGACTATAACTATAGTCTTGATTCAAGATCAAAAGGAAAAATTAGCATTTGTGATGAAACTTGATTGAAGTTTTGGCTCCACTTCCTCCGTGGCTCTTGCCACCATGGGGAATGCAAAGAGAGAGAGAGATGAGACCACTGCCACCACACACAGCACCAGGCCTGCCTGATTATCCCCAAAACTGCATGCTTGGGAGATGGGGTGCCATGCAGGAGAAAGGGTGGTGCAATGGTGGGAAGAGACTGGCCCATTGGCCAAGAGTTTGAGATTCCAGCTTTAGATTTCAGAAATTCAAGGACTGGCAACAGCATGATTTTTGGGGTAACAGTTGTCTATTGAGGGGGGTATATGGCTGATCCTTCGGGATCAGTAGAATTTATTATTGGATACTGGTTGTTCTGAACCCAATAATTTTGATGGTGTTAGAAGACAGAAATGCGTCAGGAATTGCTTTTATGGCTTCTCCTTAGCCAATATAGTGAGACAGACATTATTTTTATGTTTGGTTTGGTATCTTATGTGTAATAGCCACCAGCATTTTGGGGTAGATTTGCCCTGTTTCTCAGCAGTGTGAATTGAATTTGGCATTCTCAGTTAGGTACGTGAACACATGGTTACACTATCAACAGTCAGCTTTTGCTAAGTGATAGACTGAGTAAATACATCTTTTGTGTTACCGTTTTTCCTCTGACCTCCTCTAAATAATTGTCTGAGGTGTCTATTGTAGGATAGTGTATTATGTAATTCACTTTTTTTTTAATGGAGAGAGAGAGATCTCTCCAATAAACCTTTTTCACTCTCTCTCAGCCAACTTTATTCTTGTGTGAAGATGGAGATTTTTTGAAAATATCAATCTGTAGAACAAGTAGATAAAATACTACTGGAAATGGTCCAGATTCACAGTGCTGCAATAAATTATGGGTGTGAGATACCTGAAACACCCAGGATTGGGCAAGGTTCTGTGGCTGAATCTGACACAAGGGCAAGAGTTTATCTTTGTGGAGAAGCTCTAGGTTGCTTTCATGGTAATTAAGAGCCTTGCAAGGGCTGCAGGAAAAGTCTGGGAGTAAGGATAAGTCCAGGCAGCAAGCTTTTCTATTCCATTTGAATAAAGGTGAATTTTTCATTTCAAATCATTTTGTGGAAAATATCTGGTCTGTATACATACACTTCCATTTTGTTCTAAATTATTTTTGCAGGAAAGATTTCCTGTGTGTGTGTGTGTGTGTGTGTAATTGAAAGGAGGAAGGGGTAGAGAAGCCAGGATGATACTATAAGGAAAAGCCCTCACCCAGATGTACATATATTCCCAGGAATATTAAATGAAAATGGGGCGGGGGGGGGGGGGACTCTCCATGCCTCAAAAAACCCATACCTCTGAGTTTTTTCCTTTCTGTTTGAATCAATTATTTTTTGTATTTATAAACAATTCAAAGTTTATAACATTTTATTTCAAATAGTTTTGCCAAAAATGAACTTGTTTCTTCGCCTTTTTCTGCACAATTCTCGGGCATTTTTTGTTGTTGTGGGGTGGGAATGAAACATTTTGTATCTGCATTAGAAATTACTCATTTGGGCAGCTAATCAATGTTAAATTTGTACATATTACACTACTCTGCTGCTTAAGCCAATTTCAAGATCAGATAGAACCTGATGTGTAATTTCCATTTTAATTTGTCATCATTTAATTTGCTTAAATGACTGTCCTGGAGTTTCTGAAGTGAGTCTAAATCAACTGGAAACAAGCCCAGTTATGTGAGGGATAAATTTGGTCTTTGGTCTAGTGCCTGCTTCAAGTGTCAGCTTTTTAAATAAGCAAGGTGAGAGAGGTAATATGTTTTTCTGGAACAACTTGCATAGTGAGACAGACACATTTTTAAGCTACAGGGAGCTCTTGTTCAGGTCTCAGTTACCACACTGAAAACAGGTTTAAATACTTGTTTCTACAAACTCTTACTTAATGGTTTGTGGCAAAGTTTATACTGTATTTTAATTAAAAATAAAAGAGCAACCCAGCCTATTACTGCAATTCAAATAAAGATTGTAAAGAGGAGAAACAGAAGACTATTCTGAAGGCTTTTGTTTCACTGAATTCATCTTGGAAGTTTTTAGTCAGTTTGGAAATCATGTAGAATACTGAAATTTTCCTTATGCTTCCAATAAATCAGTGCACACTGAAGTTTTTCATAGTTTACTAGGACGTCTGCTAAAATACACAAACTAAAATATCTATCATAAAGAAAATGTTAATGAAGATTCTTCAGCCTTTAGTTGTTACAAATAAGAAATCTATTAGAAAGAGAACCTAGTTCGAACTACCTACTCCGTGCCGCGTGTAGCCGCGGGCACGGAGTTCAGACTAGGGGACTTTTAAAAATGGCGGCGCCCGGGAAGATGCAAATGAAGCCCAGGATATTTAAATCCCAGGCTTCATTTGCAACTTCGAATGCCTACATTAGCCACCCTAGTTCGAACTAGGGTGGTAGTGTAGACATACCCATTGTTAGCAATTGATTATTACTGGATCTGCTCGTCATCTTTAGGTCTGGTTTTTTTTTTTTCTCTCTCTTTTAGCACAGCTTCAGTAAAGTTATGTTATTTCATCTGGCTTAGGACAGACCCAGTATTTTTTATTATGATCTCTGGGTGAATTCTTTGAATTCAGAGTGTTAGATGCATAAATAGCTCTAAGAGTAGGAAAATCTACAGAACTTGCTTTCAAAGTGAGTGATACTGTTTTCATTAATATCTGATTTAACCAGTTTCTATGTACCACTGCTTACAGGGCCTCAGACTTGAACAGGCAGTGATAATGTGCTTACATTCTATAATTAAGAACTTTCTAATAAATTACAATTAAACTCAAATGTTTCTACTTCCCCTCTGTGCAGTATTCTGCATGAAACCTTTTCACCACTGAATTCCCACACACATACTGTTTTGATGACTTCATGTAAATCTGATCTCAGTGCTGCATTGGCTTTTTGTGGGTCCTTACTGTACTGTTAAAGTGCTCAATCTGACACTTTGAAATGAAGATCTCTATTTTGAAAAGATACATTTTTAAATTGCAAAAAAATCAATCTTCATTAAAGAGTTTGTGTTCATCATACTTGTTTTTATAGAACTTTTTTCTTTTGAGACATAAGACAAATGAATCTGTCCAAACTATGTTTTTTATATTTAAAGAAATCTGAACTGATGTTATTTTCTCCAACCAGTTTTGAAAGTCTCAACCTAGGAAGTCTGTCTATAGCATACTTGGTGGTAAAGAAGAGATGGGACTTGGCTGTAATGAATATAAAGAGAATACTTCTGTTGAGGCTACTGATTTCTGGAAAAATCCATTGATTTTTGCAGGCTCTCTGACACACACAAGTTGATCAATTAAGCCAAGGGGGGGGGACTTCAGGCCCAGCTTGCCTGGATCCAGCCCCCAAGGTTCACGCCCCACCTTCTTGTTGGGGAGCCTGTGCTGGTGCTCCAGACCCCCTCCAAACCTGTCCCCCGCCATGGAGCTGGCACGCACAATCTACTGGGCTGGGCCCACCTAGGCTCTGGTGTGTGTGACGGAAATGTGAGGAGTATCTTTAGCTTCTCAGTCGGGCCCCACATCAGTGAGGGTTTTTTTGTGTGTGGCCCCTGACTGATTTTTCTGTGGGTCAGTGGCCCCTAACCCAGAAAAGGTTTCCCACCCCTGGATTAAGCAGAGCCAATATTGCCTAAATTCACAATACTGAGTTTGTTTAAATCCTGAACTGGATTGAGCAGACATGGAAAGGGCTGCTGTATGTTCCTAAAATTTCACTCATGGAGGCTTTATAATGGGAACATTCTCATATTTAACTACTACCCAGACTTCCATGTAGTATAACCTATAATACATGTTCTAGGTTTCCCTAGAATTCTTTAGTTAGCTATGGTGGATTGTGGTGAGCAACATCTACTACTCTGGTAACAGTAAATTGTCACGAACAATCTGCAGCATTCCTTCACCTCTGAATGTAATGTCTACAGAAAAATAATGTTAAGCTCAACCAGCTATACAGATACACAAGAATTTGTTTATATTATTTTTCCAGGGCCAAATATAGCATCCTTCTTTGGACACTTTTACAATAATCTACCTGGAAACTGAGGCTTTGAAATTATGCTCAGCCTAGTCTCTGGTCTAGCCAGGATACATTTAGCAGAACAAGCAAGGTGAGGTGTGAGGCAGTGGGGAAACCAATTTCCTATCGTCCATTCACTCTCCAATCTTGGCTCAGGTTTTGCTATAATTCACGCTATCTGTCATCTTCATCTTGGGGCTGTTATGAGCCGTGAGGGTTTTTGGAACATAAGACATTCCAGCCATGCTCCCTTGCAATGCCTCAGAATGTCTCCAAAGAGATGATGGTACAGAGCTGGGTCTGTGCTTTGCTGGGGATACACTTGTGTAGAGGGAAGCCCAAGTTATTTTTGCATGCATACAGGTACTGCTGGAGAGTAACAAAGGGACTGAAGTGGTGTCCAGTACTCCTGTGTTACTGGCATGTTTAAAAGCTCCAAGAAAGAGGAACAAAATGTAACACTTAAGTTCTTCAATGCTAATTGACCAAGATTATTCATAGCTGAGAGCCATGTTTCTTCCTGACCAGTCTGTGGACTGGCACCAGTCCCTCAGATCTCACTGAAACAGTTTGGGAAGGCATCAAGCTGATCTCTGGTATCAGAAAGGTTGAGAACATTGTACTAGGGCACTCTGTGGCTTCTGTGACTGTTTCTGGATTCACAGGCAGGGCTGGATTTACTCCTTGCACGTCCCTAGGTACAACATCTTCAGCGCTCTCCCCATATACTTTGTTTTTTGTGTTCTATAAAAATGAAATGAAAAGACATATAAATGATTTTAAATATTTTACAATAACAAAAATACATATGTTTGAAACAGTCACCTAGGTAGCTGGTAGTTGCTATTTTACTGCACATGCACAGGTTTCTTCCTTAACTTCTGCTCTTCGAACATGCTTATGATATCTTCATAATCCATGTACTTTAAAAGTTCTCTTCAACACTTAGAAGAGTTCAGATTTCTGACTCTTGGGAGCACCAGGATTTAGTCCTGGAGAGAGACCTCAGACTTGGGGCTTTCTTCCCCCTCCCCCACCGCCCAGTCCCTCTCTTGGTCTCAGCCTCAATGGGGGCACTAAGAATCCTAGCTTTAGCCTGTGGGTGACACCAGGGCTTTGGCTGTGATGGAGTGCTGGTTTCAGCCACAGTGCTCCCCCCTGCATCTACAGTCCCCTGAGTAGTGGTGTGACCCTCCCCGACTGAAACCAGGAGTCAAGCCTCGGGGAGCTGTGAGCCATAACCTCCCCTCACCTCCCCTGGACAGAACTTGAGAGCAGGGTGGCTGAAGACCCAACACCCGGGCCGCTGAAACAGGGAGCAGAGCTGCAGGATTGAAACCCTGAGTACTAGCACTGCAGCCAGATTTAAAGCCCTGAACCCTGGTGCCCCCTAGGGTTAGACACCCTAACCTTCTCACCTCTCCTGGAACACTAACCCCATCCCTTGCAGCTACAACCCCAACCTCTAGTGGCTGAAGTCGATAACATCTTGTTTGGAATTCTGTATGTTTCAGTTATGGACAATCTCCATTCCTGAAGTGTCTGTAATTCTGAGGCTCTAGTGTATCATTGGGTTGAATAATATTAAAGCTAACAAATTTGCTGATTGCTTTAGGACTTGACAGTTAAATCTTTCTTCTCTTGAAGTAGTTAGGCATGCCTTTGTCATTTTTACCCTAGAGTCCATGAACCACACCATGCAGCGACCCTTAATACTGTTTAATGTGTGGATTTTCTTTCATTTAATGAAAATAACAATGAATTATGTAATGAAGGAACTAGGTGCAGTTCTTAAATTGTAGTCCAGCCCTTACCATTAATTTTTTCATAGTCAGGGTTGTTTTTTCCAGGAGTACTGTAACTTAATGAAATGGAAGGGTAATGATGGCTAGATGTAATCATTGCTGCACATTAGCTAAAGGTTATGACACAGGCATTGCTGGAATAGCAAAGCTGTTTACAAAGAAAATGTTTTCAGATTCAAATACCTTGCTTCTAGGGTGGTTTTCTCTTTCTATAGAAAGTGACACACAGAATGAAAGAAAAACTGACATAGCCGTTTTGAATGAAAAATACAATATCATTTGTCATCTCTAGTGTCTAGAGCTCTGTAAAACTTTCCAAGTTCTATTGGAGAGGACTTTGCAATACTCTCCAGGAGAATGAAATACCATAGGTCTTCAAGCTATGAAGCTTGAAAATACTTGTATGCAATTGAACCAACTTTCCCCCAGTCAAATTTTGAAGCATCTAACCCAAACCTTGCTTATTACAATAGGCAAGACATTCAGGCTTAACTTCAATGAAGCTATGACAATTAACCCTATCTGAGGAGTTGGCCTTTTATACCTAATTTGAGAGCTTAAGTGGGATTTAAGTTGTGCATAGATTGATATTTTTTTTATGAGCTTGTAGGGATAAGTTCATTCTAAATTTGCAAACAAGCAAATTAACAGAACTCCACAGCTGCAATAAAGCTTGCTGAGGTTGGTGGATCATCCTGATGCTGACACTTATATGATGCCCGAACATGTGCTGCTGGCAACATCTTTGAGTAATGGACAGAATTAGGACATGTGCTAGACTTTCACATGTATAAAAGACACACAAACATCAATAAATACATAGACAGTATTTTTTTTGCACTGAACACAGTAAATATTCCTGTTAAAAGAGAGAACAAAATCTGTTTCCCTGAAGAAAATAAATCCATTTGTACCTGATACATAGAAGAAAACATTTGCAAGTAGCTAGTGAATGTTACTTAGGATATTAGTAACAAAAGCATGAGCAATATGTAGTATGTGTGAAACTTACAGCAAGATATATGTTGTGTTCTGTGTTATCAGTAATATGGTAAAAATCAACTTTTCTGGTGGTATCTGTATGACTGTGTAGGTTTTTTTTTTTTTGTCAATATAGCAAATTTCTGTCCATTAGTTGTTTTCCTACTGTATTAGTAGATTTTTGTTTAGACCCTAACAAGGTATAAAGAGCTGGTAATATGATTCAGCTCTCCTGTTTTACTCTCTATGTTCATATGAGATTAGTAGGACACGTAAAATTCAGTACTGGGACATATTCATGCATGTAAAATAGATTTGAATAAAATTAAAGCTAACCAATTCTCTGATGCTCTTAGAAACACAAATAAATCAGAAATAATACAACCTCTCTAAAATGGTGTGGGAACTAAAATAGTGCTAAAAATGCATTCCACTAATAGTTTTCATTGAACTGTAGGGTGGAATCCTGATTTGCAGCAAGCATCTTTATTCAGGAAAAAAAATACCCTCAGTTCCAATGAAATAAAGTTAAGCATTTCCCAAATTTGAGGTTTCATTTTTAAACATTGGTGCCAATATTGAATCCACAAAACCTAGCTGTAACTAAAGGGGCACTCACTGTGAAGTCTGATAGGAGAAAGCTCTTGAGAGCTTTTCTCTCCTAACTTATAGAGCAGTAGTTCTCAAATTGTAAGGTGGGACCCCAAAGTGGGTCATGGCCCTGTTTTAATGGGGTCACCAGGTCACCATCTGGGGCTAAAGCTTAAGACCAAGAGCTTCAGCCCTGGACAGCGAGTCGCAGGTTACAGGCGGCTGAAGCCCTGGGGCTATGCCTTTGCACTTCCACCGATGATGGTGGAGCTCAAGTGGGCTCAATGTTTGGTTCTGACTCCTGGGGTCATATAGGGTGTGTCTAGACTACATGGCTCTGTCGACGGAGCCATGTAGATGAGGCAGGATAACAAAGAGAAATGAAGTGGCGATTTAAATAATCACCGCTTCATTTAAATAAAAAAGGCAGCCGGACTGTGCCGATCAGCTGTTTGTCAGCACAGCGCGGCAGTCTAGACGGGGATCTGCCGACCCCAGAACCCTTCGTTGGCAGATCCTTTATGCCTCGTGAAATGAGGCTTACAGGATCTGCCAACGAAGGGTTCTGGGGTCAACAGATCCCTGTCTAGACTGCCGCGCTGTGCCGACAAACAGCTGATCGGCACAGTCCGGCTGCCTTTTTGATTTAAATGAAGCGGTGATTATTTAAATCGCCACTTCATTTCTCTTTGTTATCCTGCCTCATCTACATGGCTCCGTCGACAGAGCCATGTGATTTAGACATACCCCTAGTGTTCTATGATTCTAATAGTAAAAAAATTGCTACAACTGGAAGAGACCTCAGGAGGTCATTAAGTCCATTCCCCTGCCTTCATGGCAGGACCAAGCGCTATCTAGATCAGGGCTACTCAACTGTGGAAGCCCCGGGGGCCACAGTGATACTCACAGCACACGATGAGGGCTGCAACATTTGTATGGTTTCATATACATGCAAATATATATGCAAATAGCTTCTTTCACACTGACAGGCATGAATACAATGCCCTGGCACCTCCTCCCTGGAGGTTAGAAATGCCAACACCCTGTTCCAGCCAGCCCATCCACTTGCATCTTTCAATGCTTACCTTGCGTGGGAAACACCTAGCCGTTGTGGAGCATGTTCCTAATGGAAGCCATATTCAAAGGATCCTATCTACAGGCTGCATGTTGAATCTTGCATAAACCCAGACTGAACCACAGGCACCAAACCAATCCACCGTGGGCCACATTTTGAGTAACCCTGATCTAGATCATACCTGATAGATGCTTATCTAACCTTCTGTAAAATATCTCCAATGGTGGAGATTCCACAGGCAAGGGAAGGGGGTCACCATGCAATGATGTTGGACAACCCGTGCTCTAAAAACAGGATGATTGGCTTGAAGATTTGTTCTTCCCTCGGTACTCTAGTCTAGAACTGAGAGAGAGAGACCTCAGTAGTTCTTTTAATCTCTCTGCTATTGCTGGGTCATTCCCTGGTAAGTGTCTTCCATTTCAGTTTTAAAGATACCAAATGATAGCCTATTAGTTCCCTTACAGGATTATTCACAGGTTAACCAATTTACTATAGCAGTTCTTGGGAAGGCAAGGAATATGGTGGCTATGGGGAATATTCTGTTCTTTATTTTATAAGCTACAAAATGTTTTAATTGGTAATATTTCAAAGTGTAGAAATTGTAAAGGATTAAATGACTAAACATTTTCCCATACTTAAAAAAAATAGTAACCACCATCTATTGGATCGTGTGAAACAAAGAATGAAACCCTAGACTCTGCATAGCAGTAAACTCCTACTAAAGGCTTCCCAGTGGAGTATTTCATCTGAGAGAGTTTTCTTTAGCCATCTCCCATGGCTCTTTTTACAGTCCCACTCTTGAAAGACATTATTTCTAAAAGAGCCAGCAAACAACCCCCTTTGTTTTATCAGAAATCAGTTCCAGATACTGAAAACCAGATGGTCTGTTCTCTCTAGAGGATATATATGATACTAAAAATTAGTAAATCCAGCAATGAAGGCACATTGAAAGCTAACTTAACAATAGATTTGAAGAGTGAAAAACATTGATGGATGGCAGATCAGGGTGGGGTTGTTGTTTTTTGTTGTTGTTTGCTTGGATATTCAAAAAAGCAAGTTGGATGCATCTAGAAGTACTGTGGGAGTGAAAATATCTAAGAAACAAAATCCTAAGAGTTTTAGTTTGATGGCTCCAACCAAATATAGGGAGGCTTGCTGAAAAGAGAAAAACAATTGAAGAAGAGAATTCAACAAGAATGAGACAGGAGCAAAAGAACGATTATGCAACAAGAATAAGCAGACAGATCAAAAGAAAAGGTAACCCAGCAGAGAGATGAGAGAATGTTTAGATTGTATTCTATCAGCTGGAACCACTAACACATTGAGAGATGTGAAGAAATAGTGGACTTACCTATATCACTATAAGTAATCACCTCTGAGGAAGTAACCAAAGGCCAGAAACTGACTGAAGAGCAGTAAAGCACCAGACTATGATAAGTTAGATGTTAAAAGCAGGAGAGGAAGTTATGGTGAATTACAAGCGCAGGTTGAATGGAATGGTTTTGGAAATGAAGATCTGTATTAAAGATTGGAGTAAGTTTACTAGTGGGAAGAGTCAATTATAAACAAATATGGCAGAAAATAAATACTTGTGTGGTGTTAACCCCAAAATGACCCTATTTGTCATGTTTGCCGAGTTCCAAATACAAAAGCACTTAAGCACAAAACTGATTCTAAGAGTTAAGTCATCCACTCAAAGAACATAAATGCATCATTTGACCTGGGTATCTAATCATAAAAGCTGGAATTTTTGACAACCAGTAAGTATGAGTGGTTTATTAATGTAATACAGATAAAGAAAAATTTGCAGAAAATATCTAGAAAACAATTTTGAATAACAAATGCAATTGGAAAAAACAGTCCTCCCAGGCAACTAAGCTGAGGCCTAAGGCCTGGTCAGTCTAGTTCATTGACACCAGATTCCCATGACTCAAGTGAGTATAGGTTAATATATACATATATATTCAGGATTAGGAATATTATTTTGTCAAATGAATGACAAAGTTCTATGACCATCTCTAGCATTTGGGGTACTTTAGACTCTGTTCTAATGTTTTTCTTCTATGTGCATGCACATTTTCGGGCAAGGGAGATGTAGATTTCAGACAGGGTCAGTGAAATCATCAACACAACAATACTACTTTTATATGCATCCCTGTCTGCTTTACAATAAATTGGAATTGTTTAAACCTTGCACAAGATTTCTAATACAGTAGTAGCAAAACTTGCTTTGCATCAGCAAGTAAAGGAGATGTATTGTATGTAGTTTTGAAACTGTAAGAGGACTAAGTCCATGATTCGGAATGTACTTAATGCCTAATGTTGAGTATTCAGCCAAATATCAAATAACTGGAAATGAGGTTCATTCTAAAGCTCCTTCTGAAGCTGAATAGGGGAAAGACAGCAATGTTAATCACATAATTTGCATTAGATCTTCCATTCCAGAATCATGATAGTATCAATACAACAAATACCAAACATGACCCATTTTATTACACATATTATATATTCCTTTTCTCCATTATTTTAAAAGTCCCTTTTTGCTATAAAAATATAAGAATGGCCATACTGGGTCAGACCAATGGTCCATCTAGCCCAGTATCCTGTCTGCCAACAGTGGCCAATACCAGCTGCCCCAGAGGGAGGGAACACAACAGGTAATTCTCACATGATCCCTCTCCTGTCACCCATTTCCAGACCAAACTTTGTCACTTTTCTCCATTATGGAAAAAGAAATGGAATTTTGTTTACAGACATTCCAGTATATCTATTTAAACAAATAATCCTACTTAAAGTATGTTCTTATTTTTATGAAGATTTTATGGCGATTAAATCTGTTCCAAAATAAAACACAGTTTTCTTGTTTTCACAAAGGAGAGTGGACGACTAAAACTTTAGACTTCATTTTAAAAGCTCTTTCTAATAGATTTCTTGTTTGTGCACTTTGAAACAATTGTAATTGGTTAAAGTCATAGCAGCTACTCTGAAGTAAAGAATACTGATAGCTCAGTGCACATGTGAGTCCCATGGAGGGAAAGAGATGAAAGGGGAAACCAGAAGAAACCAAGTGCAACATGAAAAAGTGAACTGAAGAGCGAAATATCTGGAAATGCATAATAAACTCCAGACTCATGGAATTTTCACCACAAATTATAAAGTAAAAAGAAGCAATATCAGAGCTCTGACAGGAGGCGGAACTGGAATGTTCTAATAATATCAAGCTATAAGGCATTTTTGGTAGATTTGTATTTTGCTGACATTTGGCCAGATTCGTATTCAAGTTTTGGTCCCACTCTGACTTGGGTATAGGAAGCAGAAATGGCCTTTCCTTTTGTGTGCACTGATTTATGCATGAATTTTACCTGCTTATAAAGAATCTCTTGTTTTCATGTGCAAGTGAAAATGGAAAAATAATGTATTTATTAATGGCTTTTGCACATGTAAATCCTATCACTTAGGAATAAAAGAGAGATCCTCTGCCATTTCAGACCTTATTGCCATGGAGGAAATGTCCAAAGATGCCATATTGGACATTGGAGATGAGCAAATTATGGAATTCTAGAAGTAAAGTAAAAAAAAAAAAAAAAGGGGGGGGGGGGGGTAGAGGCATGATGTTGTAGTTGAATTACCTAGGCAGAAAGATGATTCTTTTCTTTGTTACTTATCTGAAATGAGTGTATCAGTGAATATAAAGCACCACCTTTAAAAACAAATTAAAAACTCACTTTGTGCAGCAACATTTTTTACCCTTTTCTCATCGCTATTTCTAATATTTGACACCTACATACATTCCAAAATTATAGTATGATGGAAGGACACTTGTAGTGAACAATTGTATAATTGTAGACAGCTCTTCAGTTATGCTAGTATGCCTACAATTTAAAAGGGAGAGTGCTCAAGAGGTGCTCATTGGTAGAAAGTAGTTTGCGAAAAGGTACACCAGAAGTTTAGAAGGATGAGTGGGTGTGAAACCAAGCTGAAACTGAAGTTAAAATGTAAGTCTTTAACATTCTGGCCTTGTTGACAGAGGAAGCCTATGATAGAAGCTAAAGCATTATGATGTTACTATATACTTGAGACAGACATGAGCTATTACATTCTAACAGTAATAATTTCAAGGGGGGAGCGTGAAGCTACTTTAGGAACTGATTTTTGTAACTCTACCCCAAAGTAACTGAGTAAGAATGTTGGCTCTCTGCCTAGTTAAAAACTGATGGATGTGAAAGTCTTTTTCTCTAATGGAAAAATATAAAGAGAACTATTGAACTAATAAAATTCGTAACATTTGCTGAGGATTGTTATGACTTCAAGACCTTTTTTTTATTAAACAGAAGTGCACAAGAGTCAGAGGGGAAAAATACCCCAAATATGCTAATATATTGCTATATCTCTACAAGGTTTCCCTGAGCCTGGACTTTAAATACAGGTAGTGTATTCCTATTGTTCTTATGCCCCATGGATTAAATTCCATGGTATTCAAATACGAAAGAAACATGTTCATTTGTACACATGAGGTAGTATGGAAGGTTGGGGATGGGTCTGACATTCATCTTGATATTACACTTGACACTTACAATTATTCAAATTAAATAACTCTATACTTGGTTGTAGTATTTGTCATCTACTATATATTTCAGAGGTTCTGTCTGCTTGTTTGTTCAAGAACTCCTCCTAAATGGTAAGAACTAGGACCACCAAATCTGGTATGCGTCTTCCTCTTATCATAACTTAAAGCAGGGTCAGGGTTTGGTTGTGCCAGGACAATGGGATGTGCCTGGAATTTGATTGTTTATCATAAAATGAAAAGGGAGAGGTCTGTTTGGTGAGAGTTATGCTGGAGAATGATCATAGGGACAGCCAGCGGCGGATATAGGGCAGGGCGAGCGGGGCAGCTGCCCCAGGGCCCTGCGCTTCAATAGGCCTGCACCAGTGCCAGGGGCGGATTGGCCCAGCGGGATACCGGGAATTTCCTGGTGGGCCATCCACCGAAGGGCCGGCTGGTGGCTGCTGAAGGAGGAGGGGGATTGTGACGGGGAGCCGTAGCCCCCGCAATTTAAATTCCCCGGCGCCGGCCAGTACGGGCCGTGTGGGGCTGAGGGAGTGCATGCGCGGTGTGCTGAAATGCCGTGCAACAGCTGAGAGGGGAGACACCCGGGCATGGCGTGACGTCATGGCCCGGGACTTTAAAACCGCGAGGCCCAGCGTTGTACCGCTCGGTTCAGCACGTGGTCTGGAGCCTGGGCTGGGGTCGCGGCTGCCCTGCAAACTGGAAGGCAGAAGATGGATGGCAGAGGAAGGGGCTTGTGCTGAGGGGAGGGGGGCAGGTCAGGAGAAGAAAGGGGAAGGCACCAAGGGACAGCGTGAGGAGAGACAAATGCCAGGGGGCCAAGTGAAGACAATGAGGAAAAGAACAGGAGGGGAAGTGTCAGTGGGAGAGAGGAGACAGGGTGATGCTGGGAGAGGAGAGGGTAAGGGCATTGGGGGCTAAAGGGGGGAGGGTGAGGAGCTGGTAGAAGGCATGAAAGGAGGGGTGGGCATGAGGAAGGTGGGGATGGAGCAAGGCATGTGTGAGGGCACGGGCATGAGGGGAATGGGGGCAGAGGGTGATGAGGGGGTGGGCATCAGGGAAAAAGAGAGCAAAGGGGGCAGGGGCAGTGAGGGAAGGGGGAGGCACCATGAGGGTTCAGGGGTAAGGGAACGTACAGGTGCCAGGGGATTCTGGGGGTGAAGCAGAAGAGCAGACATCTGCAGGGGAGGGACCAATTTACTTGGCATGGTCAAAGAAGCAGGGATTTAAATAATAATAATGGCCAAAAATAAAAATGGCCACTGCGCTGTGCCGATGATCAGCTGATCCAGCACAGAGCAGTAGTCTAGACGCGGTGCGGTCGACAAGGGAAGCCTTTTCACGAAGCATACTGGAGCAGTCGACAAAGGCTTCCCTTGTCAACCACGCCGCGTCTAGATTGCTGCACTGTGCCGGATCAGCTGATCGTTGGCACATCTCGGTGGCCATTTTTATTTTAATGAAGCGGGGATTATTTAAATCCCTGCTTCTTTGACTATGCCGAGGAAACTATTTTACATGGCTTCGTCGACAGAGCCATGTAGTCTAGATGTACCCACTGAGACCAGAAATTGGACAGAGGTACAGATAGCTCTGTAAATGTGACAATAAAATTCACTGTTTCCCAGTGTATTCAGCTAGTTCCTCCTTGCTTAAAAGACTATTGACTATTTAGCATGAGAATAGAAAACTTTTTGTAACAATGATAAAGACATTTTAAAGTTTCTCTATTGGATATATATATATATATATATATATATATATATATATATATATATATATATATATTTCAATTGGCTAACTTTTAAAAAAAAGAAAATGATGTTGACTGTTTTACTTCAATCATTCAATTTTGAAATGTCCAGTACTATGTCTTGCATCTGTGCTCAGAGAATGCAATATTGAATCATCACAAAACAAATAATTCTAGATGTCTTTTGTAATGATTTTCTAGTTGCTTGTTGCTGTTTGTATGCACAACTACCACACAAAGTAACAGAAGAGTAAATAGCTATTTAAAACTTTTTGAATTGAGATATTCATCTGAATTGACCCTTTCTCATGAACAGTTTTGGTTTTGATAAATTGACGTTTTCTCATAAAAATCTTTCTTCATCAAATACAGCTGGGCAGGAATTGTATTTAGGTTTCTACTAATAGCTTTAGACATATTAACTATAGAAAATGTCACCTGTGCTCTCATTACTTTGTGTACACACATAATCTCTACTCACTTTATTGATCATAGATTTTCATTATCTTTTATTCTCCGCACCAACATAGCTTTTAGAAAGTGAACTACTTCCTTTCACGACTTCATAATACCCAGAATTTTTTACTAACATCCATTCATAGAATCCTTCACCAGTCAGAAAGACAAGAGCTTGACTTTCAGGTCCTCAAATTAATTTGCTAAGCTTGAATAAGTTAAAACACATTACTTTTAAACCAAATGAATTTCTTGAAGAACTCCCTGAGGGACAGTAATGCAGATCATGAGTTCTCCCATACTTCATTTACATTTTCCAAAAACATATGCATCCAGCTTCAGACATGAAGGGTTTGATTCTCATTAATTCCAAGGCTCCTTTACATACATTTATACTCACTTCATAAGCCTCCTTCCACTCTACTAGAGTGCTGTAATTTAAGATGAGTTTAATGTAAATGAGAATCAGGCTCAAAGATAAGCTAGAGCAGTTGTTGTCAAGCTTCTGGCTTGATGAGCAAAAAGGGTCTTTTTTTCAGTCATGTATGCTTATTCAAGTTAGTATAAAACCTGACTCAAAAATCTCATGTCATCCTGGGTTTAAGCAGCATTAATAATTTGGGCAAATATTAGCTGTGTTCTACATTTTAACATCAAATGTACAAAAAGTAAAAAACAGCAAGAGGCAGACAGATAAGGAAGAAAGATGGTAAAAGTGACTGCATCAAGAATGTAAGTTAGCTAAGTCAAGTAGTTAAATGGTTATAAACCATTTTGTTTAAAAATAGCTTGGCATCACGATGATCCTCTTTACAGAAAAATCACCAACTAATAACCCCTAAATTCTTTAGGTTCACTAAACATAGTTGCAAGGTATACATTAGATACATACGAAGCAACAATGGTATTTTATTTTAAAGTATACAGGTGGATAGATTTATGTAAATGTTGACTGAGATTTTTTTGTTTACTACTTTATCATCTAAATTACATTACATTTGAGATATGTAATACTGGTTAGAAAAATACCTTTAATCTCTGAGTAGTTTTGTTTTCTATGTTTATTTCCCCTCAGTCAGAAACTAAAATGAACATGTCACAATGAAAAAGGCAGTATGTCACTGACAGACAATTTTAAATAATATTCATGGGGCAAAAAGTTTGTCATGATATGGAGACAATATTAATAATTTGACTAGTCTGTTTTGTAGGGGAAAACAAATAATAACAAACAGCTCTAAGACTTTTGTTTTTCCATCTTTAAAATTTATGAACACTTCACAAATGCAAAATTGAATTTTCTCCTTTGTGTGATGTATTCTGAACAGACGTCTCATTTCTGCTACATGTTGAACCTCTGTAATCTGTGATGCCCTGGACTGGCAACATCCATTGTCTGCCAGGACCAAGGATGTTCCAGGACCAGAGAGTCCCGGTGGAGGGCTGGTGGCTGGGTTCCTGGCTGCTGGGCTACCCAGCGCACTGCAAACTAGGCAGCCAAGTAAAACCCAACAGGGCCAGGAGCTCAGTGCAGTGCTGTGGGGCTGCCCTGTGGGGCCAGGAGCCTGGTGCACAGGGAGCTGGACTGCCTGGTATAGCAGGGAAGGAGGTGGAGGGACTGGCAGGGCAGTGAGGCTGGAGGCAAGAGGGAATTGAACAGGAGGTGGGCGGCTGGTCCAGGGCTGGCAGGAGCCAGCAGCACGGGAGCCAGAAATTACCTCCTCAGATCTGGCAAATTGCCTTCATCTGGGACTCGTCAGGTCCCGATGGTGCTGGACCAGGGAGGTCCAACCTGTACTCACAGTTTCTCTCCTGTGAAATTATGGAAAGATTTTCCCTTATGGATTTGTCTCAGAATATTCCTTCCTGTTTGTTTCATGGTGTCATAAATAGAGCTCTTTAGAAGTTACCTTTTAAAATAAGACTTTCAAGCAGATTTATATAGCTCATTTGTGTTTCTATAGCTCAGGCACACAGAAAATAGTTTGCCTGAGGTAAACAGTCAGAGGGAATGCAATAGATTACTCCTAATTATTACAGGCAAACTAAACAAGTGTACAAAGAACATAAATGTAAACCAGAAAGAGAAGTGACTGAGTTCATTTAAACCTTCTATTTTTCTCAGCAATACTATTAAACTTTTATTATGAAAACAGCAGGTATAGGATACTTTTTTTTTTCTGTTTAGCCTTTTCATTATTTTAACAACTATTTTTATAACTTCAAAAAATATTTTTAGATCCACTTTCTCATTACCTGAAAAGTGAAAAATAAAAGAGTAAATGAGTGATGCAATAGGGGTCCTGCATTATTTATATGATGAGTAAGGACTAATTGCGCAAATTATTTTTTTTTTCAGGATCAGATCCCTAATCTAGATGTAAAATCAAGATTGTGAAAAATACGGCCTACAATTTAAATCTGAATTCTTACAAGAAGAAAATGCTTTGCTTTGGTTTATTTAAAATTAAAGTCGTGTGAGGATCCAAGAATACACAAGTAGCTGATTACAGAACTGAGGAGATAAGGGTGGGTATTCCTAGACCCCAAATAGTATCAGTGCAAAATGATTTTGTCAAGCAGTCTTGAAGCCATAATAGCATAACCATGATGAGCTTAATGAACAGATGGAGAACATCTGGCAGTCAATCAAATCAATTACTTCCTGTTCAAAACCTAATCCAGATGGCCATAATGAAGATGTCTCTAGAAGTTCAGCCATTCCTCTAGGACCATTTCAAATAGCTGCACAGGTCTAATGAACCTGAAGAAAGCCTTTATACAAAGAATGCTCTAGGGATTCGATTACTTACCAAATGTATGAAATGCTCATGGAATGAATAAGGTAAACACTAGCTGATGTACACGTATGTAATATGGAAATATTTCTTTGAGTCAATTACTGTATGCATAAAGAAGCCCAATAAGCATGTAGAATAATTCCAAAATAATTAGTCTTATTTAATGCATATTGGGCTTCTTTATGCATACAGTAATTGACTCAAAGAAATATTTCCATATTACATACATGTACATCAGCTAGTGTTTACCTTATTTGCATAACTAGGAGCAAGCATAGGCCTTATTCATTCCATACATTTGGTAAGTAATTGATTCCCTAGAGCATTCCTAAGGACATGATAGACTGAATCAGATTGACTTCCACATATTTCACTGAAGACTTTGTATGTGTTAACATGCTTCCCCCATAATTTTGCAGAGTGCTTCTGTAACCTCCAGCAGGTGGATTTGAACCATGGACATCTGAAGCAGAGTATAGGAGCCTCTACCCTCTGAGCTAAAAGCCAGCTGGCTCCCATCTATCTGCGTGGCATATCCACAGCCCTGGGCGTGTGGTGCATGTGCAGTGCCACTCCCGGGCGTGCGGCGCATGCGCGGCCCTGCCCCTGGGAGCCCGGCATCCCCAAAAGGTTGGGGACCACTGTTGTTGAGTACCTACCATATTCAGTAAAGTACGACTAAACCTCTCTACTGGATTCCCTCTTGGGTGTTAAGGAGTTGTACATGATTTTACTCCAGCGATATTACTTAACTCAATAATCAATTCTGATTCAAAGTTGGCACTTTGATCACTGTGGATTCATTGGGGAAAGCCATAGTGAGAGAAAATTCTCCCAGAGCATACTTGCTACAGTTCTGGCTATCTGATCTTTCATTGGATAAGCCTGAGCATACTTAGTGAAGTGATCATTTACCACAAGAATATTCTTAATGCCCAAAGCATCTGGCTCTAATGTTAAAACGTCTATGCATACTAGTTCCATAGGAGCAAATACTTTAATGTTCACAAGCTCAGCAGCTTTTTCCACTTGAGCTTTTCTTCTAATACAGTGCTCATACTCCTGACATTTCCTTTCTACTGCCTTGATCATTCTAGGCCAATAAAATAGGTCTCTAGCTAACTCTCTGAGTTCTCTGTCCCATCATGAATGCCTTCTAGTGCTTGATCCCAATGTGTGTAGGGGATTACTAGCTGGTCTATATCCTCTCCTCTCCACTGGACTTTCCGATACAAGACCCCATTTGAAAGGAAAAGCTTGGGCCATTCCCATAAATATAACCGAGTCTCATATTCTTCTTTCTTTTCCTCCTCTGGCTTGGATCTATAGCCTGCCTCAAGGAAGTGAATCACATGGGATATATATCTGTCACGTCGCTGTAAGACTTTCCAATCAATAGGATCTGAATCTGAAACACTTAGTCTTCCTGGCCAAGGATCTGGATGCTGACACTCTGGTGGTATGCTTTCTGCAGTACTAGGCAAGGTTTCTATAAAATTTGGAGCAACAATTACTAATCTTTCTCCTCTGGCTTCCAAATCTCTCTCATGAGATGCGTGGAGTATTGTGTGAACTTTCATAACAGCTTTGCAGATCTCTTTATCCCACTCATCCCATTCTTCTGAACTAGATTGAATTCGAGAGGACATTTTAACAATTCTTTCTGTCTGCGCTATGTCATCTTCATCTATCCCTGGGATATCATGTGGCCGCTGAGAAAGACCATCAGCATCAACATTAGCTTTGCCGGATTTATAAACGATGTCAAAATTATATAAGGACAAGGCTGCCACTCATCTATGGCCAGTTGCATCCAATTTTGCAGTCTTTAGGATGTAAGTAAGGGGGTTGTTATCTGTTATTACCTTAAATTGAGCTCCATACAAGAAATCATGGAACTTATCACAAACCACCCACTTCAAGGCTAGAAATTCTAACTTTTGAACTGGATAATTACATTCACTATTGCTCAATCCCCTACTGGCATAAGCAATAACTCGTGCCTTCCCATCCTGTATTTGATACAAAGCTGCACCTAACCCAGTAGTACTGGCATCTGTATGAAGAATATATGGTAGCTTCCAATTAGCAAACCCAAGGATTGGAGCAATAGTCAATTTTTGTTTCAAGGTTTCACTTGTAACCCACTTGTAACCATTTGTTACACTAGGAGTGTGGGTTACACTACTGACTGTCTGAAGTAGGACTTGCAGACTTGAGATGGGATTCAAGTAAGTGAACAATTGGTATGCAAGACTGAAAAGGGAAAGGTTACATTTTTCCAATGGAATAAAAATATTACTGAACCTACTTTGAACTTTGCTATTTAACTACACCAGAGATGGAAGAATTCAGTGTGGCTTATTCCAGCTTACATCTTCTAAAAAGCGTCTGAGTGTAGCCTTTAGCTTTTAAAATTTAAATTTTGGTTAAACTTCATGGTTGAGAAATGGAGATTAGAAAGCCATGAAGGACTTCATTTATACATCAAAAGTGTAATATCAGAACTAGGTACCCTGTCAGTATACCTCTGTCCATATTCTTGTGGGATCACTTGACACTTCCTTGGAGTATCCAGGACCACAAGTCATCTTGTTACCCTGTCTCCAAACAAGAGACTTGTTTGTGCTTAAGTGGGTGTCTATTCTCTGAGACTGCCAGTCTGTTAGCCACCCAAACAATCCTCTCTGGACTATATCCACTTTTACATTTGTCTTGTAGGTCAGTTATAATTGTTTCCAGTCCCCAAACACTTATAGCATTGAGCCTCTTATCCACAGTTATACCAGGTTTGCTGTCCCCAACAGAACAACATACACCCCGACTTGAATGATTTAATCCATATTATCAGTTATTATGTTACAACACAGCATTGTTATTTTTATTGTTAAAAAACCTCTATTTTATTATCAAGGATTAAACTTTAAGAAGGAATGAGAGAGAATAATGGGAACAAAAAGTTTAAAAAGTCACACTTTCTAGGGATTAAACTTAATAGGTTAATAGAGTCCCTGTTTTAATTCATGTAATCACAACACCCAATTACTTCCTTGGGTTCCAGGTGAAGGAGTATCTTTTGCTTTCCCTTTAGAGTCCTCAAAATTCATAGTTCACCCTCAGAGATTAGGCATCCCCTTGTATTTCAGTCTCCATTGTGTATGCTTCCTTTGACTTCGAATGTAAGTAGGGCCTCCAACGTGTTGGCTTACAAGAGTTAATTTACATTTCAAGAAGGTTTTTTCCCCTCTTTACTTGGTGACTGACTTTAAAAACAGGGGTAGACAATAAGTGGCCCACAGGCCACACATGGTTGACCAGGGTTAGCCCACTGGGGGCCATTGGACACTTTATTTATCTGTGCATCCACAGGTACGGCCACTTGCAGTTCCTGTTGGCTGAGTTGCTGTTAATGGTTATCACTGAGGGATCTTAGGGTCACAATCACCTATAGTAATGAGAGGGTAGTTCAGTGTCTCTTTGCATTTGTATTCCATCCTTGCCTTCCCTGATGAGTTAAGTGTGTTAATTAATGTCAAATGTATTGATGACTGGTGAGGTGGACTGTTCTGTGTTGGAACTGGACTGCTACTGTCAATTCATTTCAGTTAAGCCAACGGGTATATATCAGATAAGAAATTTCTATCCTGCCTAAGCTATACTTAAACTCCTGACATTCACTTAAAATGCTCTGGTTAATGTGATACAATCTCCCATGAGTTATTTAATTCTGTATATTTATATTTATTCAGAAACTAAATGGGTATATATGTCCTATTCTGCAGTTTCTGAAAACATTTGCTATTTATAAGTTCTTGTATTCCTTCATCACCACAATTTCTGTGCACTTTTCAATAGTGATGTGACTAGCATCCATCACATGTGACATATTCTCACCATCTTTACAAAGAGAATTGTAAAGTAACTTTTAAATAAATGTACATGCTTCTGTGTGTGTGTGTGTGTGTGTGTGTGTGTGTGTGTGTGTGTGTGTGTGTGATATATATGTCATGTGGAAGGCACTTGATTACAATATGGTCATCCTAGATATAAGGCCTGAACACTGATCTGTAGAAGGTGGAAGTTTGGAGGAGCAGGCAGAAGAATGGCAGGGGTAGTGGGAGAATGCATGAACAATGGACTCTAATAATGAATTAGGACCCCATTTCAGCCAGGTACTTCAAGACTGCAATTCAGCATTTGCTTTTGCGGTGCCTAATAAAAGTTCATGAATGAAAATATGCCAGAATTAATATCTATGCGTACATCTACACAGCAGTGTTATTTCAGAGTAACTGAGGTTATTCCAAAATAACAGAGTGCATCTACACTACAAGCCTTTATTTCAAAATAATATTGAGCTGGAGGACTTCTTACTCTGACTCATAGTAACCCTCTTTCACGAGGAGTAAGGGAAGTCAAAGGAAGAGTGTTCTTCCTTCGACTTCCTGTGTGTAGACAGTGCGAAAAGCTGAATTAAGCTATTTCAACTTAAGCTACGCAATTGACATAGCTGAAGTTGCGTAGCATAACTTTAGCTCTGCTGTGTAGATGTACCCTCTGATTTTATGTTTCAGAAGGGTAGTCTGTTTTAGCAAAAACATTGAGGAGTTCAGTGGCACCTTAATACTAACAAATTTAGTAAGGAATAATCTTTTGTGGGGTGGAACCCACTTTGTCAGATACATGACTAAAGGGGTTCTATCCCATGAATGCTTATGCCCAACTAAATTTGTTAGTGTTTAAGGTGCCACAGGACTCCTCATTGTTTTTCCTACTACTTACTGTCTTGTCTTCTTGATCAGAAAATTTTTCTAAAATATATAGTAGAACTCCTCCTAAACTGTATGAGTGAGGAGCACCAAGTTTGGTACACAGCTTCCTCTTACCATAACTTAAAGCAACATAAGGCGTTGATTGTTCCAGGAAAATGCGATGTGCCTGGAATAGGATTCCTTCTCATAAAACCAAAGAGAAAAGTGACAATCACCGAATCAAGTACAGTCCTCAAAATTAACTTCATTGAGCAAATACTGAAAGAGACTGAACCAAGATGAGCCAGAAAAATAGGATGGACCTGGAATAGGATTGTTTCTCAAACTTTAGAGAAAAGAAAGAAAACTAAGAAATTTGGAATAGTGCTCTGTTTTGGCACTGTTAAATCCATGCTCAAGGTTTGAAAACTAGAAGACAACATTATTGTAAACCAAATTGACTCTAGCTCTCTTTTTGTTAAAACCATAGTGAGTGATAGAGTTTACAGGGATGAAGGAAAAATACACTTAATGTAATTTTTTTTTAAATGGGAATTCCTAAAATTAACTTCATAAAAATAACACTGTATTTTTGAAAAATACAATTCATTTCCATAAAGCATGTATGTTTTTCCTTTTATTTAAAAACATGTAAGGAGCTGAGCAACCCTGGGAAAATCTGTTAAGTGTGTGTGTACATAAGAAATATTTAGTTTTGGATCTATCTGTGTTTAAAAAATTAGAGAAAAGCTCCACATGTTGGGATTAATGTCCTCACTCTGTCTTTTTTTTACACTAGTTTTTATCTATATTGCAGGTATACTTGAAGTGCATTTCCCTTTGGTTCTACTTTATTGGGGGGCTTTATGTGGTTTTTTTTGTCTTTGAATGACTTCAGTGGGGGATCACTGTGGATTGAGTGGCATATAGAATCCTAAATTACACCCTGGCCCATGGGCTGTAATTAAGCATGGAATTTGTCCTTCTGTGCCAAATGAGTTTGAAAACCATTCACCAGACCATGCTGCTACTTACCTTTGACTTCATTCAACTATTCCGCTTGGATTCGTTATTTATAAAGAGCTCATTTCTCTTGTGTCTTAGTTTTTGACAGTTTTAAGATGTGCCAGAACAATATAAATATACCCTCCACCACAGTGGTTTATGTCAATGTGTTACCGAGTAGAGTTATCTGATTCAATCCAGATTAAACAGAATCAGGTATGTTTATTTGAAGCTTCCAGAGAAAAAGTGTGCGGAGTATCAAAGTGACTTTTATTTTTAAGTGTAATACTTATGCCTATAAAAATGTTCTTTGTGAGGTCCCCACAGCTCTTTGGGGTACATCAAGGAAAAATATTGGATATTGACAAATTTCAGCATGATTTATAGAATCCTTGGTTCTTACTGACCATATAGACAACATCATCTTTCTTTGAAAAATGCTCCTCCTTCCTCTCTCTTCTTTCTAGTTTTTGACACTTTCCTGTACCTTTCACCTGTCTCTTTTTTTTGCTGCTGTTGTTATTATTTCTAGGAAATACCTTGCCTTACCTCAAATGCTATATTAATCTTACAAAATTTATGGATGAATTCTGTAGCTCTTCCTGGCTAGCCACTCTTAGACTGCCTTTCTTTGGGCTTGTATAGTTGGATACTGTCATCAACAATGTAGCTAAATTAGGAGGATAGTCTCCCCCTGTTGAGGAGACCATCAAAATAAGACCATCTCCAGGTGATTTATAATAGGTATCAACAATTAGAAGTGGGTAGGAAATGATTTTCCCATCCCACTACATTTTTTTTATTTCAATTTTTTTCCTGTTCCCCATTGGGATAAAACCAAGGTCTTCTGAAGATTACAACTTAAAATCTGAATTATTTCATAATGGCATTCCAACACAAAGAAGCAATATATTTCCATGCTATTTTAAAAGCAACTGGATAAGTAGAACTGAGCAGAATATCCTGCTGAGATGTTAACACTCCATGCTGCTCGTCTCCTTCAGAAATGAAGTACCAACAATTCTTCATTAGTTTTCATTTACATGTTAGCTTCTATACACACACTTCTATTTCTGCTTAAATATTCAAATAACTGAAATCACTTGACAGATTATTGCTGTCTCCCAGGTTTGTCGCTTCATTATTTATTCTGGGTTGTTTTCTCTTTCATGACTTATTTTATTATGAATGCCATTGATTTAGTTAACTTTCATTCCAAGCAGTGTGCTTAGTAGGAATTTATGTGCTATTATGTTATAGATTAGGGGAGGGGGGATATTTTAAGTTCTAGACTAGTTTTATGAAGAACTTTTTAGGAAAGCTGCTTGCTGAACTGATCCTAAGCAAGAACAGCAATGCATTGCTCTGCAGCAGGTTCACATGAAGGCTTGGTCTACACTACGAGATTAGGTCAATTTTTTTTCTAAATAATGAGTCCACACCACCAAGCCCATTCCATTGATTGTAAGGGCTGTTACAGTTTCAGTACTCTGACTTTTTGCGAGAAGTAATGGTAAATTCAACATTTCATGGTCAACTTTAGGGTAGTGCAGATGCAGTTCTGTGAAAGTCGTGACCTCCTCACATTCTCTCTCACTCTGGCAGTCCCTGACTAGGCTCTGGATAAACTGCATCATAGGGCACAATGTGTTTTGCTATGATTACCATAGCACTTTACAGCGGAATGGGGTCCATGCTTGCCCTGCTATGGTGTCTTCATGGATAATTGGGGAGGAGAGGGGAAGGTCATGAAAAGATTGTTTGCCTTTTCTTTTAGCCAGGGAGGGCAGAGGAAGGGAGAAGATGAGTGCATTATGAGACACTGACAGTATGTACCCAGAACTACTCGCTGCACTGGCTTTTTTGTCACATTGGACACTGGGCGTTTAATCCAGAATGCAAAGGGGCGGTAGGAACTGTGAGAGAATTACCCACAGTACATCACTGTCAAAGTTGATGGTAGGCACCCTATTGGGGATGCACTATGTCAGACTTTTGTGGACAGTAGTTACCTGATTTTTTTAAAGTATAAGGTACACGTGCTAAAAATCAACTTTAATAAATTTGACCTAATCTTGTAGTATAAATAAGGCCAAAGTGATATTTGAGGGACTGATTAATATTTACTGTGGGAGCATGAAGTGGTCTTAAACATTATGTTAAATTGTGTGGTGTTCTCTAGGCACTGCCAGTATGTTTGAAGAGAATCAGTCCTGCACCTGTAATTATTCTATTGTGAGGCTCTTTTCTGTTTTTAATTCTGCTTGTAAAACACATACATTTCCCTTTTTATTGTGTAGTTCCCCTAAAGTACTCAATTTGTTACATTCTCATAGTCCCATTTCTATCTGTCAGTATGTGTCTCGCCACCATCATTGTCACATCTAAGTATCTGCAGTTAGTACTCATCCAGCTTCAGAATGCTTTTGAGATAATAAAGAATATAATATTGCACCGACTTCCCCCCTCCCCCCCCACTGTATATACTCAGCCTTTGGAAAGCTCTCTCTGAATGTCAAGGATGTATGCAGTGATTTTTTTTTTGTTTAAAAAAAAAAGGTGCCAGTACTCCAGGGGAAAAGTTGTTGAGCTCTGACTGGAGGTGCCGGTACTGCTTACCGGGCAGTACCATCACAAAAAAAGCACTGGATGTATGTATCCTCTTCCTTTCTCGTGCAGAACTGCAGAGAAACTGAATTAGTATATTAAATATCAGGACGTTTTGAAAGGGCTATTTTGCAAGCATCTGCTAGATCATTGTAAAATAATGATTGCATGAGTATTACACTATTAATCAAATGTGCAATAAAAATAGGCAAGAGTTATTAACAGCCATACAAGTCATTGAATTGAATAAAAGCTCTTTATTAAGCTGAATTACAGTTCCTGATCACTTATAATAATGCACCACTTATATATTCACAAATGCTATATATCAAAATCTGAAAATAATTCTGACAAGCTGATACATTTTGAGCCCATCTTTCACACATTTGGGTCAAGCTGAAATCATGCAGGCTTTCTGTGGAAGCTTTTTGTTTTGTTTTAATAGCCAGGTGCAATGTTTAGCTAAAAATATACCTCTGAATACAGTAATTCTCATCCTGGCATGAGAAATTTCCACTGCTACTTTAAGCTTTGTATTAGCAGCAGTGGACTATTTCATAAAAATCCTCCCAGTACTTAGGAACAAAGCTTTTGTTTTGGAGATAACTCTAAATTAGCCTTGCCAGGCTGTAATGCTCCAGTGTTAATGGGACCAGTATTTATCACAACTTAAACTGCAACAAGAAATTCTAAGCTAGAGAAGCAGAAGTTTATTTTTTTTATACCACACATCTGTAAGATTAAATCTTATATATATATATTGATCCTAGGAGAATTTATGCAAGTTATAGAGGTTTTCTCTTCCTGTATTTTTCTTGATAATTTTATAACCTATTAAAGGATACTGTGATTTTTTTTTGATTCCCATTATGGCAATTTGTCAACAGTTCTTCATTTATTATGTCAGTTATTGTGGAGGAAAAATTCTAGCTATGCCCATCAAACCACCTGGAATGTATTGAACACAAATAAGAGGAAAGGTTCAGGTCTGAATTCAATGGTAAGCATCAGAGGCTGAAATTCCAATATGTATTTTCTGTAACCTGAAAATGTTAAACATCACTCCCTTTTTTCAGTATGGGTAGGCAACTGTCATGATTTTTGCTCAATGAAATGATTTTGATACTGTTTCACACCAAAAGTTGAAGCTCTGTTGACTCCTGAATGGTTGAAACAATGACAGAATAGATAAAATATCAAACTATCTGTTTTAGTTGTTGCTTTTGTTTTTTAAATGATAATATTGTTAATTGTAAAAGCACAAGTATTTTCTAATCATAAAAGAGGGTGTCCAATATAGAAAGAATGGTAATACAGTAGGTTATTGATGGTACGTTCTGGTACTATACAAGTTGTATGTCAATAATTTATTTAGGCGGTTCATAACATCTGGTCCACCTTTTTCTTAAATAGTTTAATTTTTAATATTATCTAAGCAATAAATTGTTCCTGTTCTTTGAATTCTTTAGTAATTATTAACCATGTTTCTATAGCGAGTATCTATTTCTTGCTCCATCAGAGTGAAAAGGTCTGCTCAGACTGATTTCATAAAAGGATCAAAACATAGGTGTCCAAGCACTTCTGAAAATCCCTCTTATTGAGTCTTTATGCATCAAAATACTTTTAGAAATCTGGCCTGTGGTGATGAAATACATATTTGGTTTCAATCACAAGGATTCCATATAGATACCCATCCCTGTTAATTACAGTAGGGTAGTCCTATTTTTTCCTATAAATATTGTTATAATTAAGATATGTTGGTTCCCACATATCCCTAGTACATTTTTATCTTGTTTTGTTTACATCACTCCAGAAGATATGAAGATGGTTCCTTACCCCATGGTATTTCCTCCAGAATTTTGCTGTGCATTTTTCATTTAGGACTGGCACATGAAGATATCCTGTCAGAATTTTCAACTAATGGTTTTTTTTTTTCCCCCATCAGGGCAGCTATTTATTATCTTCCTGTCCACTGGAGAGACTTGTTCATTTCCTGGTTTTAGCTTAGCTCTCACATTACAAATATTGCAATGAAGTTCAGTACAAACCTATGTATGTAATGTGTTATGTCCAAAGCATATGTATGCACAGAAGATAGATAAAAACATATTCTTGCTGGATGGTTGCAACACACTATTTACATTATTTCTTAGTATTCAGAGCAACAGCACACAAATTGAAAGTGGAGAGAAGAGGCTTCTCCCTAGTACAGAGCACCACAGTTTCTTTATGCTGGCTCTTTACAGAATTCTGCTGTGTACTAGGCTGTCTTCCAGAGCCCTGTAGCCTCATAGCAGATCCAGAAAACATGCCTAATCTTACAGTGATAGCTTGAAATTCCAACACAGTCCTCCGTACACAACATAATGAATGAGAATTTTAACCAGATTTCATTTAAACCATGTAAATAATTGAAAATATATGAAGCAGTCTATCTTCAATTCTTATGATTTTTAAAAACCTTAATTCTATCAAGATACCAAAATGATGTATGTCAATGCTTTTTAAATATTCTGTTCATGAACATTTTAACTTTTCATCTTTTTGTGAAATTAGAGACAGAGTGAAATTCTTGTTTTATTTAAGTCAATGACAAAATTAGCATTTGCTTCAATGGAAAATGATTTTAGCCAAACTCTTTTCAGTTGTAGAACTCTACATTCAGTTGTAGAACTCTACATTTAATATAGATGTCAAAAAATACTGTATGTAATAGAGTTCTGACATTTGGAGATTAATTTCTTAGATATAGCTTCGTCACAAAATATGTAGTTTTAGATTTCTAAACCAATCATGAATAATATATATTTACTACAAAGTGGGTTTTTTTTTAAATTTTAGCTAAAGAATAAGCCAGATTGTTGTTCTCTCATTTGGATATCTATTACAAATTGGAATTTCTGGTCATTTGGCCATGAGAAGCTTTCTATCTAAGGAGCAAGTTTAAAACACATCATAATACATTGAGGTAGTTTATTCAAACAATATGTTTGCGTCCCTTATGTTAGATTTCTTAATTGCAGCATCTGTATAGGGGTTTTTTCCATCTGTGCTGAGCTCTTCCTTCACTTAGCCTTATGTAGGAGCATAATTCAGACAATACATTGGTAAGAAAAGTTTCAGCAGCAAATAGCTTGGTGAACAGAAGGCATTTTCAAAGATCTCATTAACCATCAGCAGGCTTAGGGGGAGTGGCCCCAAGGGCCATTGGGCTTTCATCTGTACATTCATCCAACCTCATAAATATTGCAAAATGAACCAAATTTTGAACTCTGATAACACAGTTTCTGTGCAGGTAGTTTAAAGCATTAGCTTTCCATGTAACTAGGCACAGGCCAAAGGCATGTTTTAAATATAGTAAATATAAAACAACTACATCATAATCCAAGAAGATTGGTTTAGTTTTATCTTGTGTTTTTTAAAGGATAATTCCTGTAAATATCTGAGGGTGTTTTTAATAATTAATATCAGAGAGACCTTCAAGAAACCAAACAAAAGACTAGAGCTAGACAACATGTCGCTGGATACAAGGCTAGAGGCTTACTTTCAGGTATAGCAAAATGAAAAATATTGATTCTGTAAAGCTATAGTACTGTGATAAAGGTCAGATATTGACCTTCTGGAGTTTGGAGCAGCCCAGTCTTTCTGCAAAAAGTCCACTCTTTCAAACAGCTGCTTATACAAAAGAGGGTGACCAGATGGGACTATCCCTATAAAACTGGGACAGTCCCAATAGTTGGGGCTTTGTTTTATCTAAGTGCCTATTATCCCCCACCTGCTGTCCTGATTTTTCACATTTGCTGTTTGGTCCCTCTAATAGGAAATGGATCATATATAATTATAATATGCCCCATCCTTGCCATTCTAATGATAGGCTCACTCTGCTGCTCAATGTGATTTGCATAGTGGTGTGTGGTTTTTTAAATGAACAAAACCTTAATTTTTGGCAGGAAAATGGCAATGAGAAATAGAAAAAAATATGAAATATCTCAAGGGTATGGATTCAGAAATCCAAGGAGCCACTTGGATTCATAGGTCTGACTAATAATCTATTGCCAAGAGAGCTTAATATTGTTAATTACATGTTACGGCTCATGACTTTGTTACATTTTGCTTTCAAAAATCACATTGCAAGATGAGCAGTATGTTGTAAGCTAAAACTAAAAATATATAAAGGATAGATAAATAAACAAAACTTCATAAAGGGCCAGTCACGGTATACACTGGCACCTTTAAGGGAGTTCAGACTAATTTGACATAACATGTACTCAGAGCAGGTCAATTTGACATAACATGTACTCAGAGCTAACAAGACAAGTTCAGTTGTATGGTAAAATTCCAGCAGGACAGAAATTGTTAGTAGGAAGCCTCTTGGAAAAGCCCAGTAGGAAGCCTCATGTACAGTTTCAGAAAAGAAGCAAGACAAACAGGTAGGAAGAGTGAGGGAAGAAGTTGGCTTTCTCTTATACACTTTGTCAAGCTTCTTTGTGTGGAAAGAGCAATGGAAAGATAGACTCAGCTGCCTGTAATTATTTGAGAAAATATTTGAGGAAGGATTGAGCACCTGGGATAAAATGATACAGAACAGATAATTGGATATAACATGGTAATATTTTCCTATTTCCATTGATTTCAGTTGGAATTACAGGAGAGCAGAATCTATGAAAATCAGATTCTAGATATGCTGGGGAACTAATGTATGCAAAGAAAGTCAGTGGAGACTTTAGAGAAGGTTTAACTATTCTGGTGAACACTTTCTAAGGTGTCATTTTTAATAGCTATGATGTGTTTATAAAGTAGAATCACTCTCCCTAAATTGGATTTTTTTTTTTAAATTAGTGAATTGTATTCAACCTCCCCCCCCCCCTTGCAAAACATAAGGGCATGTCTACATTGGAAATTGTTTTGAAATAGTTATTTCAGGAATTATTTTGAAAGAACTTATTTCAAAATAAGCTTATTTCCCCAAGGAAAGCAGGAGCTATTATTTTGAAATAACCAGCCCCTTATTTTGAAATAACAGGCTTGGTAGTGTGGATGCTCTGCTTGTTTTCTTGAAATAAGGGGAGTTATTTCGAAATAGCTCACTAGTGTAGACCAGGGCAAAGTGTTAATTCAACCACTGTTGTCTGTTCTTATATATAAAATGCATATAATTTATTTTGCAGCTGCATTATTAGTATTAAATATGGTCCATCATGTTTGTAAAGTGCTTTGAGATAATCTAACGAAAGATTCTATGTAAGTGAAAAATATTCATATTCTAATTGAACTATGAATCAACGGGGTTTATTTAAGATTTTCCATCACTGTAGACCCAATGCAGCTGTTTGGTTTTCATGCTTAAATAACCATTACACAAATATAATTGGCTCTTGGGCACCTAAATTACTATAGCTAAGTCCATTGTCTTCAAATGACTGAAGGTAGGTTAACAAGGGACAGCAGAATAAACCACAGTTTATGGTACCCATTGACTAGGAAATGTACTCGAACTTTAACTTGTAATTTCTTTAATGAAACGTCTTTAGAATTACACAGAGATAAAATGTAAACATTGATTTTTTTTTTCTTCCTTTCCAAAGGGGAATGACTCTTACTTCTTAGAATGTTCCTGGATTTTTTTTTAAAAGGACTTATTAAACCATTGTTAAAAGTAACCTGAACCACTACAAATGAAAATTTGCTATACAAACAGACAAGGTGCTTTACTTGAGTGCAATTAGAGTAATTAATGTATGTTTCAAATCCTATAATCTAAGACATAAGACAGCTTCACTTTCATTGCTCTGAGCACAGGCTTCTAAACAGGTATGATGGCTTATTCAATTATGCAGCCTGCCAAATGACATACATGCACATTTGCTCTCCATGGAGCCTCTAGTTTGCACACAGCCCTAGCTGTCCCCATTTGTCTGAACTCTGTGTATCCTATCAGGCACTGAGTTCCATGACTTCTACCTGCTAGTCTTTTATTTTGAATGTATTTCCAGTTTCTCCTGCATGGATAATTACTCTAGCGAGTAATTAAGGAATTCATCTGCAAATACCTGGAAGATAATAAGGTGATAGGAAATAACCAGAATGGATTTGTAAAGAACAAATCACATCAAACCAATCTGATAGCTTTCTTTTACAGGATATCAAACCTTATGGATAACGGAGAAGCAGTGGATATGGTATACCTACACTTTAGTAAGACATTTGATATGGTCTTGCGTGACCACCTTATCTATAAACTAGGTAAATCCAACCTAGATGGGGCTGCTATAAGGTGGGTGCATAATTGGCGTGATAACCATTCTCAGAGAGTAGTTATTAACTGTTCACAATCATGCTGGAAGGGTATAACAGGTGGGGTTTCACAGGGGTTTGTTTTGGGACCAGTTCTGTTCAATATCTTCATCAACAATTTAGATGATGGCACGGAGCATGCGATTATTAAGTTTTGTAGATGATACCAAGCTGGGCGGGGTTGCAAGTGCTTTGGAGGATAGGGTCAAAATTCAAAACAATCTGGACAAACTAGAGCAATGGTCTGAGGTAAATAGGATAAAGTTTAATAAGGACAAATGCAATCAGTTTCACACATACAGAATGGTAAGTGATTGTCAAGGAAGGAGTACTTCTGAAAGGGATTTAGGGGTCATAGTGGACCACAAGCTAAATATGAGCCAGTGTGACACTGATGCAAAACAAGTAATCATGATTCTGGGATGCATTAGCGGGAGTGTTGTGAGCAAGACATGAGAAGTCATTCTTCTGCTCTACTCTGTGCTGATTAGACCTCAGTTGGAGTATTGCATCCAGGTCTTGGCACCACATTTCAAGAAAGATTTGGAGAAAGTCCAGAGAAGAGCAACAAAAATGATTAAAGGTCTAGAAAACCTGACCTATGAGGGAAGACTGAAAGAATTGGGCTTGTTTGGTTTATAAAAGAGAAAACTGAGAGGGGACATGATAGCAGTTTTTAAATATCTGAAAGAGTGTTTCAAGGAGGAGGGAGAAACAATGTTCTCCTTGGCCTCTGATGACAGGACAAGAAGCAATGGGCTTAAATTGCAGCAAGGGAGGTTTAGGTTGGACATTAGGAAAAACTTCCTAACTGTCAGGGAGGTTAAACACTGGAATAAATTGCCTAGGGAGGTTGTGGAATGTTTAAGAGCAGGTTGGGTAGACCTCTATCAGGGATGATCTAGATGGTGCTTGGTCCTGCTGTGAGGGCTGGGAACTGGACTTGATCTCTCGAGGTCCCTTGCAATTCTAGTATTCTATGATTCTATACTCTTTTGCATGACATCTCTTCCTACATGGTTAGCAAATTAGTGTATTATTTTGTATTTTATGGAACTTATAATAGGCTTGTATTTCATGTAAATGGGCTGTTTTCTTAATGCTATTATAAATTAGAGTAATATATGGATAAACGATTTAGGGGATAAAACATTGTAATTTGGTGCAGCTGTCTTGTTAAAAAAAAAAAAACCCAGTAGATCCACCGTGCCTTCTTACCCAGTGTAGTGTCACAAATTATGCTGTATACTGATTAGTATTAGCTAGAATGGAATATGTATTTCAGCCTTAACTATGACACAAGTGGTGTTCATAAAAATATAGTGAGTGGTTTAAATTAATTCAGGGAGTCATTCTTTTACTCAGTAATATATTCTTATTAAGCATACAAACAAGTGATAATATCAGATTAAAGTGTAGTAGAATAGTACTGTCAGTTTTCACTCATTCATTGTGAAATTTATCTTTGTCTCTTTTTGAACTATAACTTTAAGATATTTACATTTGATACTGGAAGTAGGTGAGAGGATATTTAAGTCTTTTTAAGAAATCAACCTATGCTTTATACACTGGCTGAAATTATCCAAGGATCTTTTAATAAACTCAATTTAAAATGTTCTTCAGATCTTGAATTTGAGATGTTTTGTCCCTGAAGTGGAAGAGACTGCTTCTAGTCACGGTATAGAAGTCAGGGTTTGAATGAGCATGCATACTTAAGGGCCTATGGGGACTACATTAGCATAGATTGATGGCATAGCCCCATTATGTACATGCAACCATCACTGATTGAAATAAACTATGCAGAAGCCATCTTCCACCGACATGGCTGCATTTATGCCCAGGGTATTGTTGGGATAGTGACATTAGTCAGGGATGCTCTCTCTCGCTTTTTTTTTATATCCACATAGCTACTAAAAATAAAAATAAAAACTTTTCAAGGTAGATCAGACTTTGTTCTCTGGTGAAACACATTTGTGGAATTCTGCTCTGCTACTATCCATGTCATTCTCTGGTAAAATCAAGGTTTCTGGTTACAATCTGGCACAGTCATGAGCAATTACAAAATATTACAATGAATGTCCTGTTTATATCCACTACAACAGTTCTACTGTAGGCAACTTAAAGTGATATGGAAATATTTCATTTGGCAACTTAGCTAAATGTAACTTTAATGTATTGAATGCCTTAAATCTAAATGTTCTGTACCTTTTATTCCATGCTTAAAGCCCCTGATTTTGCAGCTACATGGCTTCTAATTTTTTCTCATGCTTCACTATACACTGAACATCAACATCACAGAACATATTGTATCGTGAGACCAAGTGATGGGATTTGCAGTGTTCTTACAGTATCAGGCATAGTTTTGCTAGTTACAAATGTTTGAACAAAAACTCTCTTGTTCCAGCAGCTATTTATCTTTTCCAGTATAAGGCATTTCTTTCAGACCACTAGGGTATTTTGAAACAGAGGAAATATAAGTGTGACTTTTGATCCTGCGCACTTCTTTCCTTGGAAAATATAACAACTGCAACTATTTTAGTTTATATCAGGCATGCATTTGGTGGTCTAGGAGACAATAATTCAAAATGCTTGAGAGGCTTAATGAGGCAGGTTGACTACATTAATCAAGCAATTAAGAGTATATCTGGCCATGTTATCAGAATGCAAATGTTTCCCCAAATTTCATTACTTGGATAAAATATTAAAGTAAATAATATCTTAAAACTAGCCTCAACTTCTGCTGCTCAATATGCATAAGTTCATAGACATTTTTTTAAAATTAAATTGCTAGTGTGTGACATGGTAAATTTCAGTGAAGATGTTTGGTTTTTCTGGCAGTGATTTGTGTGCATTTTGTGGCTTTGTTTTGTTTTACAGTTCTCAAAAATGCTCTTTATTCTTTCATAACCCAACCTACCTTTTCCTGTGGTATATTTTTGACATAACTGTTTACAAAAACATTTTTAAACTTTCCTCTGATGCTCTTTATTCTTTCATAACCCAACCTACCTTTTCCTGTGGTATATTTTTTGACATAACTGTTTACAAAAACATTTTTAAACTTTCCTCTGATCACAGAACTTTATATGGATCAGCAAAGCCAGCTGCTGAGCTTAAAGGGGATCAATTCTATTTTCAAACAATCTCACTTCTCCTTGATCTTATTAGGAATTAAGCCATGTATTTGAGGGCCCACTGTGCCCTGACTCACATGACAGCTGCTTCCTTCTCTCTTCCTAGTCATCTGCAAATTGCTGATCTATTTCTGTAATAATAAAGTAGTATTCCAGATGTTTCCAACCCTATTTCAAAACAGACAGATGAAGCATTAAAATTGGGAGAGATTCAAAAGTCCCAAAGGAACTGAACCAGGTTGAGCTCAATGTGCTACTCATGGTCCCGCATTAATTTACCCATGTACACCTGTTAACAGCAGTATCAATGTTAGAGCTCACATCATTAAAGCATTTTTGAAATTTCTATTATGTATCACTTTTACACTGACTCGTCCAATTTCCAAAGTACCAAGTCAATACATTTTTGTTCTATCACACCTAAAAAAATGGAAGTTTCTATGCCAAAGCAGATTTGTTATCCTTGATTGTTCAAATACATGGCAAGACAGAAAAATACCTAAACAATTCATGAATGTAAAGGTGTTGAAAACAAGGAATATGCAAACTCCTGGACAAGCAATAAATAAGAAGAAACCCTAACCCTGTGTTTAAGCTCGTCTAATTTCTTCCTCTTGTTATTCCAAAATAACTATGTGAGCATCTCCACAGCTAGCCCATTATCTTGAAATAATTTTGAAATAGCAGGCAACTTATTTTGGTGTTGGTAAACCTCATTCCACGAGGAATATCGCCTCTTTCAAAATAGCTATTTTGGAATAGCAGTAGTGTGTACGTTCCACTGCTGCTATTTTGAAATAGCTCCTCGAAGGCCATTCCAAGTAATTACTCCCTAATGCTTCCTGGGGTTCTAAATCAAGGTAGCACATTAACATTAGGGAAGCCTGCCTCGGACTAATTTCCAAGCTTCCCTGTAGTGCGGAAGCGCTATTCCAAAATAAGCTATTTTTGGAGTATTTCTTCCGGAATAGCTTATTCCAAAATAATCATGCAGTGTAGACGTAGCCTAATTTGCAAGTGAACAGTCTTGTTGGCATCACTCTACCTGCATGCTTAATGGCACTACTGAGTGGTGGTCTAGAAGCCTCGTATTTTAAATGTGTCATATGATATGCCTGAATGTGTTTGTTCTCCAGTGGCATCAGGCACAGGTATCATCCTACTTCTCTGACATACTTGAAGCAACAATAGCATCGAGAAAGCAAGTTGGCCTCTGAAGAATTCATAGTCTGAATTGTCAATGTACTTTCCTTCATCTAATATCAATCAACAAAAGACAGAAGTATTATTACTCAGAGTTCAAAGGAAGTAGCCAAGTTAAATGGCAAAATGTACAGTGCTTTCAAAAGGCACTTTAATAGCCTTTTTAATAGCCTTTTAATTTTTAAACAATATTAGTGTGAATAATATAGACAGATTAATCATACATGATACATTTGCATTACATTAACCATACTAAGCGATTAAACACATTAGATAAATAAAAACATTTTTCTAATTCTTAGTCACAATAAATTTTCATCTTTCAAGTTAAATGAAAATTATGAACACAGCATCATCTTTATTAGCCGAATTATTTGGAGCAGAAATGAGGTAGGGTTTATAGTTAATAAGGACAGTTATGAAAAGCTGTATTAGAGTTGGTGGAAAACATACCTGAAGGACAAAGTATCAACACAGGGAATCTTACATAGAGGGAAGAATAGAATAGAATAGAATAGAATAGAATAGAATAGAATAACACTACAGAAAGTGAAGAACATATCATGGTAGCCTAATCTTAATGATGTCAACCTTATGACTACAAATGCTGTTTATGATTTACAGTTCAACTTCCATTAGTTTTTCAACTGATGCATCTGAATTGCCTCACCTACATGAATAAAAGGGGTTATGACTTGGTGTATTAAAATGGTGTATGAGCTACTGGGATCATTTTTGTGAGACACTCCTCTGTAACTGATTTAATTAACTACCAACGTCTGAGTTTATTACTGTTAATTATATCTCCATTGCTCACAAAGCATACCTGCGGTTAATTCCATTATGGTTTCAAACAGCTGCCTCCTTGAAGATCAATATTCCGTTTATATGCCTGATTTTCTGCTGCTGGGTATGTGTGATTAATTAACCTCTGTATCACATAATTTTATTTAATAGATTTAAAACAGGACAATTTTGGGTCATGGGGAGTAGAGCAGTTTCATTGTACAGAGGATGGCATTAATAGAATTCAATTAATATATTTAAATTATTAAGTAATAGTAAGGAGGCACCCTTTGTTAGGCAACTAGCTCATTGTTAGCCACTTGGGTTTCTAAAAATTGGAAAAACTGGGTTTCGAAAAATGGTACGAGTGAGCTGTCAATTTGGTGATTTCAGAATGGCTCCAGTGATATATTTGTGCATATCCTGAACCATATCTATCACTAAGATCTAGAGTAATTTAAATTACAAGGGCATTAACTACACTATTGTTAAAAGGCAATCCCCTTGACTTTTACACAATTATGTGACGGCATTTTTGTAGAAAAACGATGTTATGAGTGTGAACTATGACTTTGACTTTTTTAAGATTAATCCTGAAAAGATTATCTGCTATTGTGCTCCCACAGCAAAGGGATTGTGTGCTATGAATGTAAACCTATGTGGATTAAATATACTGTTGTGGCTTCTTAGTTACAGAGCACTTACAGTGTAACTAATTAAAGCCTTAGATTGCAGTAGTTTATAAGCACAGACAAGTTTCAGGTGAGTGAGGGGTTTTTTGTTTTGTTTTTTTTAAGGAAAATTCAACATTTAGCGATGATGAACTGAAAAAGTCCGACTAAATTTGTCTTCTCAAAACATTCAGAAATAATGATGGATTTCAGGAGCACAGATGTCCTCAAATGAACATAAAAATGCCAAAGAGCTTGTTTGTGAAGTTTGTGTTAGTAATGAGGGGAAATATTTGCACAAGGGAGGAGATATGTTTTTCTTTCTCACAAGCTGTAAAAGAAGAAATAAATTTGTTTTCACTACAATATGTCACTAATTAAACATTACAAGACTTTGTGTAGACCCTGTCATTAATACATTCTGCTCATGGACCCTACTCATATTATCTCTATATCTACATTGGAAGCTAGGGATATGATTCCTAGGCTCATACACATATTGTGCTAATACTCATTAAGCCTACTCTGTTACAGGTTATATGGTAGGAACCCTGTAACCCCTGCTATAGAATTATTCAGAATGCCTAAAACTAGTAGGAGTGTATTAGCCACAGGTCCTCTGTGCCTCTGCTTCTGTGATCCCTGCAACCACAGCTACATAGCAATTTATATTCATGCAAGCTGAAGAGAGCTTGTGTGAGTATATGTATTTGAGTAGTGGAATTACACCCTTACCTAAGGTTAAATCTTTATGATTAGCTTTATGTCAATCACATTTATATTGGTTAATGTACTACTTTTTTTCCATTTGTCAGAAATAGAAATTACATGTTTCAGTCAGAAACAAAGTGGGTGAGCTGATATCTTTTATTGGACCGACTTCATTGGTGAGAGAGACAAGCTTTTGAGCTTACACAGAGTGTAAGCTCTTCAGGTTTGGGAAACTTAGAGATGCAACTAAATACATGATGAAGCAGATTGTTTAGTTTAAGTAATTAACATATAGTTCAAAGAACCATTTAGGGTGTGGCAACCTGTTAACACTCCTCCAACCATAAAGAGTGTCAGCGAGAGAGAGACTGTTGTAATACACTGTTGTGAGTCTGAGAACATAGTGATTGTCTAGTTTCACCCACATAGCTGCTATTGGGACAGTACAACACTTGTAATAGGTGTGTGTAGGACCCATGGATCTTGAAAGGTGTGGTGTGGAGCTGCAGATCAGTGGAGATAGGTCTGCAAGTTCCACAACTGTTGTTTTGGCAGGGTCTGGTTCTGCTTTGCATTGGTCTGTACTGGTCTGTGGGGACCTTGCTTCTGATGAGGAGTTTGGAGAGACTGGCGGGTTGTTTTCAAGACAAAAAAAAAGAGAGTTTGAATACGCACTGCAGTTGTTTGGTGATACTGCTCTAATATCCTGTGACCAACAATGCTAGCACAACACTTCATAATATAATCAGGGCTACCTGCTTCTCAGCATTTATCACTAACCACAAAAGCATCACCAATTATTAGAATTACTCTCAAGTCTATATAAATCCAAAGTAGCTCCACTCTTCTTTATTTAAAATACTTCTCCCTATTACACCAAACCCTTCTCCACTATTCTTTCCCTAAGGGTACGTCTACACTTGCTCTATAGTTCGAACTAGGGATGCAAATGTAGGTGACCGAAATTGCTAATGAAGCAGGGATTTAAATATCCCGCGCTTCATTAGCATGATCTCACCGGCGCGTTACTTCGCTCAACAGCTGTTTCGAAAGTGAAACTGCGTGCCGGGACGCGTTAGTTCAAACGAAACCCCTTGGTTCGAATTAATGTTACTCCTCAAAAAATGAGTAATGTTAGTTCGAACCAAGGAGTTTGGTTCGAACTAACGCGTCCCGGTGCGCACTTTCACTTTCGAAACAGCTGTTGAGCAGAATAATGAACTGGCGAGATCATGCTAACGAAGCGCCGGATATTTAAATTCCCGCTTCATTATCAATTTCAGTCGCCTACATTTGCATTCCTAGTTCGAACTATAGAGCAAGTGTAGACGTACCCTAACTTTCTAGTCTGTGAAACGAGTCATGTCTCATTCAGTGATTTACACTGAGCTGTCAAATATGATCTTGTAATGCTGTCCTCTCTATTGACAACAAAAATACTGGTAAAGAATTACACTGTTTAATAAGAAAAAAAACACCCCAAACTCTTCAATTATGTTGAAATAGGGGTCTCCTTTTGGAGGAAAACAAAATTTAGATGTTGTCTATTATCAGAGGGGTAGTCGTGTTAGTCTGAATCTGCAAGAACAACGAGAAGTCCTGTGGCACCTTATAAACTAACAGATTTATTGGAGCATAAGCTTTCGTGGGCAAAGACTCACTTCATCAGATGCATCTGACAAAGTGGGTCTTTGCCCACGAAAGCTTATGCTCCAATAAATCTGTTAGTCTATAAGGTGCCATAGGACTTCTCGATGTTGTCTATTGAAACTCCATAGTAAAGGTCAATCCTTTTCTGAACACCTCTGTCAGCATCTAGCTTTCTCTGTAAAACCTGAAACTAGCAGCAAGAGCCTACTTTGAATGGTTCTCTGTTTTCATGTCAGATTTTAACCAACATTCAACCTGTCCTAATGTCTCTGGATAGAGTTCATCCTGTATTGTTCATGGTTTCATCTAACCCGAAAGGCTCTTACATTCTTTTTTTCCTCAATGCTTCTATTACAGAGTGTTTCTTGGTTAAGTAAATTTACAGGTGACTTTTATGTTCTCTGTTTAATTATTTGTCTTTCCTAAATTCATCTTCATTGTATGAATAGCACAAGAAAACATCCCTTACTGAGGTCAAAGCTACGGACTTTTTGAAATCTTAACAAATGGAAACTTTTTTTTAAATTTAGCTGTTTTGTGTCCAATGATGTTATCCAAATCTCAGAAAAGGGCAAGGAAAGGAGAACCTTATGTTGCACATTTGGGGGTGAGGGAAGACTAAGGGCATTTTAACACCTTGAGACTTTCTTTATATAAAGATACAGTACAATATGACAAATATTCAACTTTTATTTCACTTTGTAGTTCGTCTTCAAACATGATTGCATTTTAGAAATATAGTGGGGAAAAAAACCTGGCAAAAAACAAGTAATGCCATGTGAATTAAACACCTGCATTAATGGAGCAAAGACTAGTTGAAAGAGATCATTGATGTATTCTGTTTTTGTCAAATTCTCTTTAAACTACTTATGCAAGTTTTTAAAGACAGCTATAAAAATACAGGGCATCTTAGGTGTCTCTTCTTTAATGTCAAGATAATTCTGGATGCGCTTTTACTAAAACATCAGCTGATTTAAGATGTTTCCACATGGTGGAACTCCACATTTTAAAATGCAGGAGACCATAACATTCCAGATGGTGTAGTTTTGAGTGCTGTCTAGTGGGATCGCTTCAGTTATGCCATGTACACTTTTGAGACTACTTAAGATTGCTCCTAAGGACATGTATGATGACAGACATAGCTTTACCCAGATTCAGTTGAGAAGCAATTTCAGTTAAAAGAAATGAAGGAAAGGCATGTTTTCAACCATGCTATTAACTGGTGTAGTCATAGTAAATGTGGCTTTGATTAAATAATGAAACAAAATGTCAACATCACTGGAAAATTCCCTGGTCTTGCTGCTTGACCTCAACCGCACCTGTCAACAAAAGTTCTAAGGCACCCACGTAGGTGGATTATATCTCTGAGGAAATAAATCTGGAACTCCTCCCCACTTCTTACAGATGTCAAGCATATGTCAATGGTCTGTTGATTACTATAGCCTGTGGTCAAGTTTTTCTGACTGCTTTATTTCATACCTCTGAATCTTGTGATCCATAGTACCTAGTTGTTGTCTCACTAGAAAACTTATTTAATGAAACCAATGAAAGAAAACCTGGGAAAGTAAGATAGTTATGTGGTTAAGGCACAGAATGGGAGTCAAGAGATCTATCTTCAATTTTGGCGGTTTCCACAGTCTTCCTGTGTGATGATAAATCACTTAAACTGTTTACTCTGGCTTCCTGATTTGTAAAGCAGGATGGCAATACGTACCTGATCCAGAAACTTGCTGTAAGGATAGTGTCAATCATGCTTTCCAAGCACTTTACTAGAAAATGCTGTAACTGTGCTTAGTATTAATTCATTAATATTAGTAACCTGCAAATGCCTTTCTTATTTCCACACTAATTTTAACTCCTCAAATTTAGGAGTGGACCTTGAGCAAAGAATGTATTCTGTAGCAGAAAACACATTAATACCTTAACTAGCCCATATGGAAGTTCTCCAGAATTCAAATACCTATGATGCTGGAAAACAGGAAGGACATGACAACTAAATAATAGTGAGAAAAAGAAATCTCTACCACAAGGCTTAAAATGCACAGTCTACAGTAGTAGACAACAAGTTTCACAACTCATTGGCATGCAATATATTGTGCTACATTGTTTTCAAACCTCTTTTACAAATTAACAACCAGTCAGAGGCTGTTTTTTTAGAAATATTTTATTTACAGTGTCTCTTGACATTTTAAGTTTCTGGAACTCATCAGTTTCTTTTTTAATCTTATTTTTTCTAAATTTATTTTGCAATGTATTCTGATAAGACAATGACTTTTTAATTTAAAAACAAGAAAAAAACCTCTTGAACATGTAAAATATTTTGTTTGAGGACCTACACAACACACTGGCTTTGCTGATAATTATATTTGGATTTTTAAATGTTTTGTGCAGTAGTTTTCAACATGAGCCTTCAGCATAGTATTTTTCTTAAACTATTTTTCTTAAGGGTTTGAATAAGAAATAGAACAAATCTGTTTCCATTACTGAAGTCACTAAGAATTTTATAGCCCACCTAATTAATATGTAATTTCCTGGGGCCAGTGTTCATGTTTATAAGACTTCTCCACACCATCCAATTATTGACTACATTCTATTCATCAACACAGGGAATGATCTAATAATATATTTCCTACCCACACTCACCAGCATACACATGCAACCTATTATAAGTGTGTCTCCACGATGTTTCTGACAGTGAAGAATGGATTTTAAATATGGGAAAATGACTCAAAAAAACAACCACCAAAAAGTCAAACAAGATGACAGTGAAAGTTACATTATGGATTTTTTTCCTTGCCCCCCGCACCTCTCCTTCCACAAAGAAGCACCCTGTGTCAGCAACAAATATATAGGAACCAACTGGTTTCCTATAGTATTGTCTGTTGTAAAAGGCAGAGCCTCCAGCCAAGTTCGTGCTCGCCTTTTATTGATTTGGCAGCGCTACACCCGCGCTCTGAGCCCTCATCCCGCACTTGGACGAGAGTCCTATTCCAGCCGCTCGCGATTTGAGGCAGGTAGGGGGGCTCGGGGCTCGGGCCCTCCCTCTCGACGAGCCCCAACCCAGGGCCCTAAGGACTGCGGTCACGGAACCCGTCTGGTTGGTGGGGATGCTTTCCACAACACACAAACCCACAGGTCCTCACTAGCCATGCCCTGGGTCGCTTCCTACCACCTCAGGTCCTCGCTCATCTGGGCTTCTTCCCCCTGCTTGGTGTCACTTGGGGTGGTCAGTCTTCCGGCTCGGGCTGCCTCCGCTCCCGGCTTCTTGCCCCCCCCCCCCGTGTGTGGCGGTGTCATTTAAATGCCCCACTGCACCTGCACTGTAGCCACTGGGGACAATGTGCCCTCCCGGGCTGCCCCGGCCCCTGCCGTCCGACCGCGCGCCCTGCCACAGCTCAGCAGAGGCCGCTAAGCACGCCTTGCAATGGTGGCGCCGTGCCATCAGCGGCGGCTGTTCTGCCCAGCATGCCGGGCACGGCGCCAGGTGAGTGCGGGGCCCACTGGGCACCCCATCACATCTGTACATATATAAAGTAAGGCAAGATGGAAGGGACGTGGTTTATTTAGGCCACAGTTTATTACTTAATTCAGCTGGGAATAAATCAACAGTAATTCACACAGTAAAGATCATGATTTCTTCCTTGATCTTTTCTGTTTTAGAGATGCTGTAAGCCCTCTACCTCACCACAGCTGGGACCCCAGCACCCTTCCTTGATATAGGAGTTGAAGAGCTGGGGAAATGGGGTTTCTCTCCTAACTGCACCAGACACTAAGGCTATATCTACACTATGAGTTTTCTTGGCAAAAAATATGCTAATGAGGAATTCATGTGCATGAGTCATTATTTCATTTGTATATTTTCTGCCAATCCGTTTTTGCACTGGGGTTTTTGCACAAAAACAAGCAGTGTGGACGTATTCTTTTTGCGCAAAAACCCCTTTTTCCGCAAGATCAGTAGACCTCCTTTTTTGGGGCATAAGGATCTTGTGGAAAAAGGGGGTTTTGCACAAAAAGAAAATGTCTACATTGCTTGTTTTTGAGAGAAACCCCAGCGCAAAAACAGATCAGCAGAAAATATGCAAATGAGATTGCGACTCATGCAAATGAGTCCCTCATTAGCATATTTTTTTGCTGAGAAAACTCGTAATGTAGAAGTAGCCTAAGAGTCATACCCCTTTGCACAACTTCTTTAGGGGATTCACACTTCTTTAAGAGCATTTCTTCATGTACATCTTGAGGCCATGTCCTAAATTGACTTCCATTTCCAGTTGATCAGGGTATAAAACTCACTGGGGAATGAGTACCAGAACTGGAAACCTGCCACCTGTTAAGCTGTGACATTTTGAACCTTTCCACCTCACCTGCCCCCTTGTTCCCTGAGCTGTGGTAAGGAAAGTAAAAAATTCCAACCAACCAATTATAAACTAATAGTGAGTAAAAATTCTTTCTCAGTCCCACAGAAAGGCAGCTAGCACAGTCTCCCCAGCAGACCAAAAAAACCTGGACTTACACTCATGCCAGGGTGGGAGTTGCTAATCAGACATGACATGGGGACTAAAGCTGGAGGGACAGTGTTACCATATCCTTCCACAGTTGCATAGTAACTCACCTACTGCTCACCAGACATCCCACCAACTCAGGTAATGCCCTCCACTTGCTCAGGTCCTCTGATCAGCCCCTTTCTAATTTCCCAGTGAGCAATAAGCCTGGGAGCAATCCTCACCCTTTTTCTTCTCAGTCTAGACAAAACTTCATTGTCTTTAGATAGCAGCACTTCTTTCCTTGAGAACTATTCTGCAAAGTGTCCTTGTGCAAAGGTTGGTTTCAGCCCCACTTTGCACTCTTCTCTCTTGAATTTCAGCTTTTTTATTTTTGACTTTTACATTTATCAGAGTCACTCTGAATACTAGTCCAGTTTTCTAAAGTGTTTGCAATCCCTTGCAGCTTATCTGCAAATTGTATTGATATACTATCCACATCAATAGTAATTAATGAAAATATTGAATAGTATCAGACCCAAGACAGATGACTATGGGTATGCCTACACTACAGGACAAAGTAAAATTAAGCTATGCAACTTCAGCTATGTTAATTGTGTAGCTGAAGTCAAAGTAGCTCAACTCAGCTTTTGACACTGTCTACACTGCAGGAAGTCAAAGGAAGAAAACTCCTCCTTCAACTTCTTTTACTCCTCATAAAAGCAGGGTTACTGGCATTGACTGGAGTGCCCCCTCAGTTTCAATTAGCTGTCTTAACTAGACCTGCTCATGCAAACCCTGGAAAATTGACAGCGGCAGCTTCGTCTTCCTCTATACTTATGGGACCTAGACTTATATATAAGAACATAAGAATGGCCGTACTGGGTCAGACCAAGGGTCCATCTAGCCCAGTAGCCTGTCTCCCGACAGTGGCCAGCACCAGGTGCCCCAGAGGGGGTGGACCGAAGACAACGATCAAGCGATTTGTCTCGTGCCATCCGTCTCCAGCCTCTGACAAACAGAGGCCAGGGACACCATTTCTATCCCCTGGCTAAAAGCCTTTTATGGACATAACCTCCATGAAATTATCTAGCTTCTCTTTAAACTCTGTTATAGTCCTAGCCTTCACAGTCTCCTCTGGCAAGGAGTTCCACAGGTTGACTACGCGCTGTGTGAAGAAGAACTTTCTTTTATTAGTTTTAAACCTGCTACCCATTAACTTCATTTGGTGTCCTCTAGTTCTTCTATTATGGGAACTAATAAATAACTTTTCTTTATTCGCCCTCTCCACACCACTCATGATTTTATATACCTTATCACATCCCCCCTCAGTCTCCTCTTTTCAAAACTGAAAAGTCCCAGTCGCTTTAACCTCTCTTCATATGGGACCTGTTCCAAACCCTGAATCATTTTAGTTGCCCTTTTCTGAACCCTTTCGAAGGCCAAAATATCTTTTTTGAGGTGAGGAGACCACATCTGTACACAGTATTCAAGGTATGGGCGTACCATAGTTTTATACAGGGGCAGTAAGATATTCTGTGTCTTATTTTCTGTCCCTTTCTTAATAGTTCCTAACATCCTATTTGCCTTTTTGACCACCGTTGCACACTGTGTGGAAGTTTTCAGAGAACTATCCACGATAACTCCAAGATCTCTCTGATTTGTCGTAGCCAAATTAGCCCCCATCATACTGTTCGTATAGTTGGGGTTATTTTTTCCAATGTGCATTACTTTACACTTATCCACATTAAATTTCATTTGCCATTTTGTTGCCCAATCACTCAGTTTGGTGAGATCTTTTTGAAGTTCTTCAGAGTCTGCTTCTGTCTTGACTATATCTTAAACAGTTTAGTATCATCCGCAAACTTTACCACCTCCTGGCTTACCCCTTTCTCCAGATCATTTATGAATAAGTTGAACAGGATTGGTCCCAGGATTGACCCTTGGGGGACACCACTAGTTACCCCTCACCAATCTGAAAATTTACAGTTTATTCCGACCCTTTGTTTCCTGTCTTTTAACCAGTTCTCAATCCATGAAAGGACCTTCCTTCTTATCCCATGACAATGTAATTTACACAAGAGCCTTTGATGAGGGACCTTGCCAAAGGCTTTCTGAAAATCTAAGTATACTATATCTACTGGTTCCCCTTGTCTGCATGTTTGTTAACCCCTTCAGAGAACTCTGATAGATTAGGAAGACATGATTTCCCTTCATAGAAAACATGTTGACTTTTGTCCAACAAATTATGTTCTTCTACGTGACTCACAATTTTATTCTTAACTATTGTTTCGACTAAGTTGCCCGGTACTGAAGTTAGACTTACCGATCTGTAATTGCCAGGATCGCCTCTAGAGCCCTTTTAAAATATTGGTGTCACGTTAGCTATCTTCCACTCATTAGGTAAGGAAGCCGATTTAAAGGATAGGTTACAAACCACAGATAATAGTTCAGCAATTTCCCATTTGAGTTCTTTTAGAACCCTTGGATGAATGCCATCCGGTCCCGGTGATTTGTTAACATTAAGTTTTTCTATTTGTTCCAAAACCTCCTCTAATGACACTTCAATCCAGGACAGTTCCTCAGATTCATCACCCACAAAGGACGGTGCAGATTTGGGAATCTTCCTAACATCCTCAGCCGTGAAGACTGAAGCAAAGAAATAATTTAGTTTCTCCGCAATGGCTTTATCATCCTTGATTGCTCCTTTTGTATCTCGATCATCTAGGGGACCACTGGTTTTTTAGCAGGCTTCCTGCTTCTAATGTACTTCAAAAAGCAATGGCAAAATGTTTTTTAGTTTTTAGCTAGCTGTTCTTCAAAATCTTTTTTTGCTTTTCTTATTACATTTTTACACTTGATTTGACAATGTCTATGTTCCTTTCTATTTATCTCACTAAGATTGGACTTCCACTTCTTGAAAGATGCTTTTTTGTCCCTCACTGCTGCTTTTACGTGGTGGTTAAGCCACGATGACTCTTTTTTAGGTCTCTTACTATGTTTTTTAATTTGGGGTATACATTTAAGTTGGGCCTCTGTTATGGTGTCTTTAAAAAGTTTCCATGCAGCTTGCAGGGATTTGGCTCTAGTCACTGTGCCTTTTAATTTCTGTTTAACTAACCTCCTCATTTTTGTGTAATTCCCCTTTTTGAAATTAAATGCCAGAGTGCTGGACTGCTGAGGTGTTCCTCCCACCCCAGGAACGTTAAATGTTATTATATTATGGTCACTATTCCCAAGCGGTCCTGTAATAGTTATCTCCTGAACCTGATCCTGAGCTCCACTCAGGACTAAATCGAGAATTGCCTCTCCCCTTGTGGGTTCCTGTACCAGCTGCTCCAAGAAGCAGTCATTTAAGGCATTGAGAAATTTTATCTCTGCTTATCTTCCTGAGATGACATGTACCCAGTCAATATGAGGATAATTAAAATCCCCCATTATTATACAGTTTTTTATTTTGGTAGCCTCTCTAATCTCCCTTAGCATTTCAATGACAATATCACTGTCCTGGTCAGGTGGTCGATAATATATCCCTACTGCTAAATTGTTATTATTGGAGCATGGAATTACTATCCATAGTGATTCTATTGAACATGTTGATTCATTTAAGATTTTTATTTCATTTGATTCTACGTTATCTTTCACATACAGTGCCACTCCGCCACCCACACGGCCTGCTCTATCTTTCCGATATATTTTATATCCCGGTATGATTGTGTCCCACAGATTTTCCTCATTCCACCAGGTTTCAGTGATGCCTATTATGTCAATCTCCTCCTTTAATATGAGGTACTCTAGTTCACCCATCTTATTAGTCAGACTCCTAGCATTTGTGTAGAAGCACTTTAAAAAATTGCCACTGTTTATTTTTCTGCCCTTACCTGATGCATTGGATTCCTTTATATGCGGTTGTTTGTCTGCTCTGGCCCATTTTTTTTGTCCTCTCCCCTCCTCTCTCTTACTACAGCCTAGAGAATCTCTATCAATGGATTCTCCTCTAAGAGAAGTCTCCATCCGATTTATGTGCTTCTCCGTGCCAATCGGCTTTCCCCCATCTCTTAGTTTAAAAACTGCTCTACGGCCTTTTTAATGTTTAGTGCCAGCAGTCTGGCAGTTTTACACTGAGCCTTTAATGCCTCTTCTCTTGTATGGTTTTTCAAACAGTTGTGCAGTTACCCTATAGTAATTTAATCTAGAGCATGTTTCCCCAGTTTATTTATAAGAATGTGTTATTGTACTATATGAAAAAGCTTGCTTAAGTTAAAATCACAGTTACCTTTTCCATCCACCCCTAAGAGTGTAATCTTGTTAAAGAAGAAAATACTCTGGCTGATTTGTGTTTGAAAAATTCATATTGGTCACTTCTTATCTGCTTATTCTATAGGTAAATATAAATAATTTGTTTAATAATTTTGTTGCAATATCTTTTCCCCCAGGAGCGAGTTAGGGTAACTGGCCTATAATTTGCTGTTTCCTCCTTTTTCCCTCTTTTAAATATAGGCAGGCCAGGTGGCAGAGGTGGTGAGTGAAGGGGACAACTGCCCCAGGGACTAGTGACTTGAAATGGCGCACGGCTCCTGGCTACAGCTACTACTACAGTGAGAATGGCAGCAGCTGGAGCCCTAGGCTCTTTAAATCACCTCCAGAGCTCTGGGCAGTGTGCACTGGGTGGTGCTGCGGGCCTGGTTGAGGGAGGCTAGCCCCAACCCCACCTGACCCAAGGTTCTGACCCATCTGAGGGCATAGAGCTGGCCCATCCACTTTTCCCTGGCTCAGTGAAATCTGTCAGCTGACCTGAATATAGATACTATGTTTGCCATTCTCAGGTCCTCTGTGAGCTCACCTGTCCTTCATGAGATCTTATACTTGCGTATCTTATTTCAAATATATTTTGAAATGTGAAATTTGGCATGTCTACACAGTGCCAAATTCTGAAATAACGCGCTCTTTCAAGCCGTCCCTTAACCCTTGTGCAATGAGGTTTACCGGGATGCCGAAACAGCGTGCCTGTTACTTCGAAAAATATTTTGAAATAATGGTCAGCTTGTGTAGATGTGGGGTAGCTATTTTGGGATACATCCAGTACCCCGAAATAGCCGTGCAATGTAGACATACCCATGCTGTAAAATGACTACTGGAATATTCAAAATAGTTGTGAATATACCATTAGTTATGTCAACTCTTGTGCCATTTTTCTGGTTTTGTATTTCTTTCAAATAATGCTATGTTTAACCTCTCCTTGGAGAACAGTTTTTTGATTTTCAAATGCGATAATGTTTTATGTGTAGTCAAATTCATTATTGTTGAAAGGCATTAATCACACTTATCAGTACACTTTTTTGTGTGTGCAAATGTCTAATTTGCACAAGCACTGCTTTTTGCATGCACAAAATTAGAAACTAACCAGAAAAAACACAGGCAAAGAACATCAAAACACCCAACAAAGCAGGTTTCCATACATATCCTCCACAAAATAGAAGCTAGATACGAACACTTGAAAATCAGGAGAGATGATGAGGAGAGGATTTCCGAGTGACTAAAAGGCCTCAAGCACTGTTACAAATCAGTAATTTCCAAGGAATTTCTTTGGGTTGTCTTATTGCCATTATGAACTGTGTTTTTATGTAAATTTAAAAAAAAGAAGTCAGACCTGTATAACTTTTACTAGTAGTTGCACACAGCCATGGGAAAATTCTTATTGCTGTCCAGTCTTCTAAAGTCAATTCATAATTTAGGAGAAAAATATTCACATGTATGTCCATTACTAACATGTAAAAAAAGTTATATCTGTAAGGTATTGTGAGAAATATTCTGGGTACAGAAGTTTTTTGTGCGCTATTTGTGTTTTCATCTTCATGCAATAAAGTTGAAAGGACAACACAAAATATAGAAAATGGAAAGATCTATATTATCCAAAAACATCTTAAAACTCCTCTGACAGATCATGGAGTCAGGAGTGTCCTAATGTTATCACTAATTAGTTTTTAATAGAAAGATGGAACACAGAACTGTCTTAACTTGCAGTCACTAAAGTACAATTCATATGCTGAAATGTGAGCCATGAAATGTAACCAATTATGCACAGTTCAATTATTTCCTCTCCAGTGCTTTCAAGATTAATTGTCAATAACTGCACTTAAAAATATCTGGAAAGGATAAGATGCAAAACCAAAAATAAAGTGTTCCACAGAAAAAGCTGTCAAATCATATTTTCCATTCAGTGGTGATGTGCGCAGCTTCCATTCTGGAAACTCTGTGAACACTACATAAAGCAAGTAGTTAAGAGTTGGCCAGAATGTCTATCAGACATCATTAGTCCTTAGGAGTTTGTTCACCACAAATTTATTACATTTAAGTTACAATTTTGAAGTAAAGTTATTTAGTTGTATAGGGAAACACCCTCTGGTTTTAGAGCTCAACCAGAAATCCAGATCCTTAAGTAATACTGAGCCATTCAAAATCCAGACCAAAACTTTGCAGCTGAGGGCCCTTTTGAGTTCACTGTGACTTCTCACCAAAGAGGATAATGCATGTGAGTAAAAGCCAGGAGGACTGGATGTTATCTCTATCCTGAGCTGAATCAGAATCTCAAATACTACTACGCCAAACTTGCACTTCATCTCTAAATTATATTCTATAAATAAATATAACCTCCCCCCTCCAAATGCTTTACCTTTGTCTCAAACTGGCTTTGAGTTTCAAAATGAAAGTGACAGGTTGTTGGGGTTTTTTTCAGTTGGTTCTTACACATATTAGTGTAGTGTCATTGAAATCTTTCCATAAGGATTACTTCTGCTGTGATGCATGAAAACCCCTTCATGCTTTTTCAGAACTAAGCAAGTGAAGATCTGTGACTGCACCTCTTCCACTTTTTTCATTTCCAAACCTCCTTACTATTATAAGAACATGACTTCCATTAACTTTTATTCTTTCTCACTACCTCATTTCTTACATTCCTCTTCATACAGCTGCTCCCAATTAAAACACAAAACTGAAAACAAAACTATGTCAGCAAAAAATGTCACACTTCTGTATTCATTCTTTATTATAGTCACTTCCTTATATGTTTTATCTGTGATTCCGACCTTGCACCAGTTTATGGTTTTGGACTGTAAGCCTTTTGGGTATGTCTACACTAGCCCCCTAGTTGCATGTTTCCGGGCGGGCGCCATTTTTAAATGCCCCATAGTTCGAACTGACTGCCTGCGGCTACACGCAGCAGTCAGAAGTTAATCCGAACTAAGTTCTTAGTTCGGATTAACTGTTACACCTCATTGCAGGAGGAGTAACAGTTAATCCAAACTAAGGACTTAGTTTGGATTAACTTCTGACTGCCGCGTGTAGCCGCGGGCAGTCAGTTCAAAATACGGGGCATTTAAAAATAGCACCCGGACGGGAAGATGCAAATACAGCCTGGGATATTTAAATCCCGGGCTTCATTTGCAACTTCAAAAGCCTACATTAGCCTCCTTTAGTTCGAACTAGGGGGCTAGTGTAGACATACCCTTTGAGACAAGGATGGTCTCTTATCTACATTTGAATTAAGATCTTGTAAAAAACAATGTTTATTATCACTAATACTAATAGTATGACTACTAATGTAAAAGTTACAAATTTTGTACATGCATTTTGAATGTATACCTAACTACTAAAACCACATGCACAACTGATGATTAAAATGTAATGACTTAGAATATATTGAGGGAGGAAGCAGACAAAACAGCTGATTTCTTCTGTTACAAAACATATTCCCTTCCCTCCTCCCCTTTACAATCTCCTTATCTGTCAGGGCTCAGGACTGATAGATCCCAAAGACCCAGCAGGCAGCTACAATTAAAAATTCAAGAATCACATTTTTGTAGGGGCCAGGAGGAGGACAGTTGAACTATATTGCTATCCCCTCACCGCCCCCCCGCCCCTCCCCCCCCCGCAAAATCTGTATTTTCAATAAGCTTTCATTAAATGTTGTTTTCATGAAATCATAGCAGACCCATCTGGGAGTTTCTGACTTCAACAGGGAAATCTTGATAGGAGCTAAAGATAGCCAGAATCATCTTCTTTATAGGAAAACTCTCTATTTTTTAAAGCAAATGTTGAGTGTGTATACTGTAGAAATATTAATTTTAAGGGCATGTTGCAAATATGAAATATTGAAATGTGGGGGGGGGTTTAAGAAAAAGGGTCAACGTTTTACTAATGTGACTTGTTCTGACTTCTTTCAGCTGAGAGAGACATTGCTAGGAAATGTAGACAAAGAGATCAGGGCAGACTAGAAATAGGACTGGCTGGAAAGCAAGCATTCCATTGTGTTGAGTGTGTATGCATAAATGTCTTTGTACCTGCACACAATCTTATAAAAATCTATCAACTGCCTGGTAGTCACTGCATTTAGCTGGGATGTGGGATACCCAGGTTCACATCCCTGTTCTTTGTTAGTTAATTGTTCTGGTATTGAAAACTTATTTAAAAAAACCCCATCAATCTGGATTCATTTGTCAGTGATGAAGAATCCAATTTTGTACTCCCCCTATACAAAATGTATGCCTTATTTCTGGTCTTAATTTGTCCAGATTAAATTTTCAGGATTTGGATTCTACCCTTTGCTGCTAGATTGAAGAACCGACTATTAAATATTTGTTCCACTGTAGTCAATTCACCCCCCATCTTCCCTTTGTGAAGTTAAATAGATTGGGCTCCATTACAAGGCACATGTGCTAATCCTTTAATCATCCTGGTAGCTCTTCTATGAACCCTCTCCAGTTTCTCAATATCCTTCTTGAATCATGGTCACCAGAGATGGACACAGTATTCTAGCAGTGGTCACACCAGTGCCAAATACAGATATAAGATAATCTCTCTATTCCTACTGAAGATATCCCTGTTTATATGGATAGAACAATTGAATTAGCCTTAGTATTACGGTGTGGGTTTATGTTCCTCTGATTATCTATCTTGTCCCCCAAATCTTTTACCAGACTCAGTGATTTCAAGGATAGAGTAAATAGAAGTATGGCCTACATTCTTTATTGCTGGATTTAGCCATATTAAAAGTTACTTCCATTGCCCTATCACCACAGTATCATAATCTTAATGTATTTACTTTCACTACACTCCTGTGAGGTAAGGAAGTAGTACCTCCATTTTACAAGTGGAGAACTGAGGTACAGAGAGCCTATAAGTCAATTGCCCAAGCATGGGTGGTGGGTACAAGAGGCAGGGGAAGGCAATGACTTCTCAAACTGCCTGGCTGGCCTGGCCCACCCTCTGCCTCTAGCCCCACCATTCAGAGCAGTTCCCTGAATCTCTTGGGGCTGCTGATCTTCAGGCCTGCCAAGGCTGAAGCTGGAGAGGGTGGGACTGGGCCACGTACCTCCTTCAGGGGGAGGAGGGTGGCCTGGTTCTATAGTGGGGGAGAATGGAGCTTGGCTCCCATGGGAGGTAGTAATGGGGTCAGCTCTAACTGGAAGTTTATTTCTGCAAAATGAAGGAAGAAGTGCAAACCACTGGAAAAAAAATGATAGCGGTGTTCCAGGGAAATTAGAGTGGTGAATGACACGAAGGTAGGGACTAGTTGCTGAGCTATGCTCATTAAATCAGTTCTAATTTTGTTTCTCTGAAAGTTCTCTGAGGCAGCTGGGTGAAAGACAGAGGTTGTGATCCTGTTCTGATCAGAAGTGGGTGGAAATGAAAGTAGAGAGGTCTTTGAATAAGTAATTTCAGTAAAAAACGAAGCAAGAAGCAGCAAAAAGTGGTGTCAGGCAGTTCCCAGAGAAAGTTTTAAAATGTGAAAGAACTTGAAAGAAAGCATTACCTATGATGCAGATTGACTTGTAATAGCACAACCTCTACCTTAAACAGCTTTGGATTCTTCAATATCTAAGTGATTTGGATGGGGGATACATTATTTTTCCCTTTTTATTGAAAAAAAGATTATTCCCAAAAAAAACCCCATATGCTTTTGAAACTAAGGAAGGCCTTAGATAGCAATAGCTGATAATGGGGAGAAAAAGCCCAAGAAGATGTATAAGGTGGAATGTGATGGAGAGCACAGAGACATTTCAGGTTAAAACTAAGGCTACGTTTAGACTGCAAGCTTCTTTTGGAACAAGCTTTTCCGGAAGAGATCTTTTGGAAAAGTTTATTTTGAAAGATAGCATCCCGTCAGTGTGGACACTATCTCACATTTAAGGTCACCCAGAACCAGTTCAGGGCATTAGATCAGCAGTTGTTTCTGGGTGCTGTTGCCTAAAGCTAGCTGAGACACTTGTGTAAAGGGACACCCCCCGCCCCGGACAGTCATTTCTCAGCCTCTGCTGTGTACTTGCCTACCTCTCCAAGGGCCAGCAAAGCATTTGCAGTGCGTGCTCTGGCTGCACAGCTTTTGGACACCACAGCACACTCCTTGCCATGGAGCCAGAGCTGCCTCTGGGCATGCAATGGCCCCACACTGCCATGCTGCCGTTTCTGCAGCACTTGGGGCAGGCTGCCTTCATGGCCCTGCAGGAGCTCGACACCAAGCTCATTAGTGAGACCCTCTGCCTGGGTGTGGGAGCAAGGCCCTTGCAACCGCACCCCACAGTGGAGAGATGCTTTTGGAGGCTGGACACCAGTTCTGACAGGTGGGACTGGCTGGTCATAGAGCGGTGGGATGACCAGAAGTGGATCCACAACTTCAGAATGGGGAAGGCAACCTTCATGGAGTGGTGTGCCTGGCTTGCCCTTGCCCTCCGACGACGGGACACCCAGATTCAATCCACCATCCCTCTGGAGAAGTGGGTCACCATCGCCGTCTGGAAGCTTGCCACCCCAGACAGCTCCCGGTCTGTGGGCAACCAGTTAGGCATGGGAAAGTCCACCGTCAGGGCCCTCCTCATGGAGGTAATACACTCTCAGGCTGCAGTCCCTGGGGGGAGCGGATGGGAGGGGAAATACTGGAAAGGGGGATCCTAGGCAAAGAGGGATTGAGGGTGCGGGGGGTGGGCTGGGAGGGAAGCCCTATCCCAGGGGGGGGTTCTGCAGTCCTGCCCTCACACAGCCCTATGGGGGGGTGGATTCAGAATGGTGTGAGGGAGGTGGGGACCTCCGAAGTGCTCAGGCTCCCCTTTTGTTTCTCTGTTTTGTATCTGTTTGTTTGTCTCCTTCTGAAGATGGTGAAGGTCAAGAACTCCTTCCTGCTGGGCAGGGTCATCTGTCTGGGAAACCTGGACCCCATCCTGGCTGGATTTGCTGCCCTGGGCTTCCCCAACTTCCGGGGAGCCATTGGTGAAACCCACATCCCCATGTGAGTACCAGAACAACATTGTGGAGAGCAAGGGGGAGGCCTTCCTACGGGGTGGAGGGCAGAGGATGGCTGGGAGGGAAGGGCCTTCGAGAAGCCACGCAGAGCTGCCATCCACCAGGTCCATCAGGTGGGGATGTGCATCTAGGAGGCCCTGAGGGAGAGTTTCTCTGAAGGACCCAAGTAACTCTCCCCAGGGCCTCCCCACTAGGGGCCTGTGCCTTGCTCCCCTATGCCTTTCCCACAATGACCCCTCTCTTCCCCCTTCAATAAAAACAATGGTTGTGTTTTCAAAACATATCTTTGTATTTTGTTTTTCAATTAAATAACTGGGAGGGCGGGGGGGGCTGAGAATCTCAATATGGGGAAGGAGGGGTGAGAACCCAAGACGGGAGAGGAGAGACTCAGGGCTGGGGCTCAGAATGGCATGTGGTGTGGCTGGAAGTGCCCCCTCAGGTCCGGGGACTGCGGTGACCTCAGTGGTGGGGGGGCAGTCCAGGGAGAACAGAGGGATAGTCAGGAGGGGGGCCTGGAGTGGGGGCAGGCATGGCAGGGGGACTGGGACCAGGAGCATGCACTGGGACAGGAGCTGGGTAAGCCATCAGCTCCCATATGGTGGCACACATGTTGTGGCCCTGCTGCACTAGCTCGGTTCACATTTGGGTCTGCCACTGGGAGTCATCCCAGACCTTCTTGGCCAGGGTCTGTTGCATGTCCTGGAGGACGGCCATGTGCTCCCTCATGAGGTCTTCCTGGACCCTCCAGCACCTGTGGTTCCTCTGGGGTCAGGATGCTGGTTCTGCTGGTGGTGATTGCCCCTCAGACATAGCTGGTCTGGCTGTGGAGAATAAAGAGAGAGAGAGGTGGTCAGTCATCCATGCAAAACTATCCCTGAAGCCCTTCTCTGTGAGCTGCAAGCAACAGTCCTTGGGCCAGAGGTCAGTCATGTCCCGGGAGCAAGGCCATGTGTGGCCTGGACAGCAGTTCCTGCCTCACAGGGGCCCAGAGGTCTCCAGGGGACCATGCTTCCAGTCCCATGGACAAGCAGGCAAGGGAAATGTCCGGCCACACTGGAATCCCGTGGCCAGGAGAGGGGCCATCTCTGGGACCTTTCAACCTCAGTTCCACAATGGAGATTATGCATTGCAGAAGGCAGATTGACAAAAGCTACTAACAAAGGGAGATGACAGACAAACCAATCACCAAAAATCAGGGAGTTTTCATAAGAAAAGGAATCCTGAGAGTTACCTTTATGGTGAAGGGTCTGATCAAAGATATCCGTGCCTTAGAAAAAATAAAAGTGGTCTCCTAAACCTTGAGCACATAAGTCCTATTAACAAGCACAAGTAGACACTAGGCACAATCATTTGTTTTGCCCATCTCTAAGCACAAATTGGAGTTACATATACAATTTAGAGGTCTTCCCCCACCTGAAATAATCTTTATTACATAAAGATAAAAGCACCTTAAAATTGGTATTTTGGGTCTTCACTTGAATTGAATTTCACAGCTTTCACAGGTCAGATCACAAAAGGAAAATCTGTTACACCAATTTTCTGTATATTATTCTAAATGTTCCTGCAAAAACCTCTTGCCATATATTAAAAATGAGGAGAAATTTAATTGGCTTTTGAGGTGACTAATCTTGAAATAAATTTAGCTGAGGCTACTACTTAAGACAGAAGTTTTGAAAGTGTCTGGCATTTAACCTGTGGAAACCTTCATTTATAGTCATTCAAACTTTCATGTTGTGGTGAGGTGTCTAATAGGGTACAACTTGGACTGGTGTCATAGTCTCCGTTAACATCTTTGCTGGTTATCTGAGAGACTGAACAGCTCATAGTTGAAATGCATATATTTAAATGAGAAAAATGTATAGATTCTAAGACAGTTAAAATAATGCCGAGGAAACCAGAGTTTAGAAATGCGGGGAGAGAAAAGATTTAGATAATATGATTTTTGATCAAGTGATTTAATCTTTTAGATGAAAGACTTCAGAAAAATGCCACTTAATCCATCCCTAGAGACTCTATTCCAAAGAGTAGATGGCTAATGGAGTAGAGAAATCTGTGGTGTATTGAAAATGACATAGAAATTGTAAGCTATCACTTTAAATCTTCATTTTTTTTCCCAGCATTTCTTGCAGATTTCAAGGCTGTGACAGCTATTGCAGTTGTTGTGTACATTATTTTGCAGGGCTCAGTCGCGCACTACCTATAGGCATGAAGTGAACTTCTCAGTGTCAGGGCTGAAGGTCAGACATCAGTCAGGGGTCTGGCCAGGCCAAAACTGCAAAACCAGAGTTTGTTACAAAACTAAAAATGTGAGGTGAGAATCAGGGTCTGGCTAGACCAGCATCTTTCACCAGGTTCAGTAATGGTCTTAAACCAGAGACCATAAATGAAGCTCAGGTTGGAGAGCAGAGACTAGGTCAATATCCATGAGTCTGGGATCAAAGTGAGTAGCAGTGAGCAAATGGCAAAATCGGTCTAAAGCAGAAGCAAACGGCAGGTCTGAGTTTCTAAGAGAACTCCCAGAAATGGCTTCCTGGTTTGTAAGGGGAGCTGGGAATCATGGAGAGGTCTACCGCTCATGTCCCTTAGGCCAGGAATTCCTGCGGGGTACAGTCCAGATACTGCCATCTGCAGCCCATCAGGGTTCTGTGTGTGGCCTATGAGACAACTTGGTTACTGTTGCACATGCTCAGGGTTGCCAGACTCCACTGGTCTTCATCTGCATAGCTTTTTTTCCTACTGATATTACAAAAGTGACATACTTAAAACAGCGCACATGAAGTGAGGTGCATGCTGATTGCATGCGATACTGTGAGAGCCGTGCACTCCCTTTTGCATCCAGTCAAAGTGCTCCTATGGGCCAATCGGCACATCCCACAAATTCTAGGTATGCAAGTACAGTTAGTAAAACGACCCTATCCCGGGAGACCATCTTGGTTATAACAATTCTGTGGCCCAATGAGTTGGAGGGCCACTCATGAAGCCCAATAACTAAGGTTGCCCCTCACTGGTTGCCTCTCAGTGGCAACACAATCTGGGTCCCTCATAGAAATGTGGAAGTGGCACCTTCCTTGAACCTCACACCCCCTGATTCTAGACCTGTGGGTTGTTACAATATTTTTGGGTACCATCTTGTTTTAAGTCAATGAATAGTTTATGTACAAGTATGTTCTATTCCAAGGGGAATAGTCCCCACAGCTCCTACAGAAAATAGAAAAAAAATGTGTAAGTTGGTGGTGGGGAGAGAGGATGATTAATTCAAGTCACCCCTGAAACAAAACAATTCTACAGAGATACCATTCCCTGGAGGTTTTTGAATATATTGGTATATATATAACTGGGTTTTCTGGCGATTAGGAGACAATGAAAGGGACTTTGGTATGAAAAGATGAGCTTGAATTGACCTTATTTTGAGAATTATGGAAGTAACGCGCTTGCAAATTTGAATGAGAAAGGGGTGATGGACAGTGATAAATTTGTCACCCCTCTTAGCCAAGTGGAAAACCTTGAAGAAGAAATCAGCAATGCAGAGTCTGGGCATTATCTTAGAAAAATTGGAACAGAGGCGTTCACAAATAGCATGCTGGTAAGCTCAGCTTTCAGGGATTTAATTGCAAACATCAGTGCCTGGTTCTATGCATTTCTGCCTAAGAATTGACTGTAGTTAGAGATATTCAGGCAGGGAGCAAGCATATTTGCTACTTGTCACAGCTTCCCCAATAGAAAACCAGAAACAACTCTTCATTTTCTTTAATGGTTAAAAACATAGAGAAAAAGAACATGTAAGATTGTGAAAAACGGTATTATCTGATGACCCCTACAATAATATTATTTTTCCTGTCCATATATCTAAGCTTCTTGACCTAACTGAAGAGAAGCTTTCATCTTTCTTTTCTCCTCCTTTAGGAAGAATAAGGCTACAAAAATCAGATCATGGTTTAAAATCTGAAACTAAATAAGGTTTTCTTGCTTCCTTTGAGCTATGCAGTTGTCCCAAGTTTCAGAGATACTTAATAAGAAAAGAGACTCAGATTTCCAGTGAAATTGTTTCTTCTACGGGAAGTTCTGGAGATTCTGACCTATAAATGTGTGACATTTTAGCTATGTAAAGTCAGTTTTAAAGGCTTATGTGGCTTCTCCAGAGCCCTGCACAGGAAGATTAATCGGGGGTGGGGGGAAACTCCTGGCTTTGAAGGCAGAGGAAGATAAATTGTCCACACTAAAAGCAGACAAAATATCTAAAACATGCGTAAAATCCACTGTTGTGTAATGTGGCATATGCTGTTGTAAGGAAAACTGTACAAGATGCAAAATGCAAATAAGAAATTGGCTGCTGTGTCAGGATCCCACTCTGGAAGGGTGCTGAGCACTATGGGCCACGATCCATCAGAGCCTTTGAGTATGTGCATAGTTCTGTTTCAGTTCACATGCTTGAGTACTTCATTGTATGGATCATCTTGCTGGATTTACCATTTAGCAGGCAAAATGATTTTGAAGAAAAGCCAGATCGCAAGAAAACTGTACTGAAGATAAAATAAAACATTGATCTGTGCTTGCCACTCATTCGGAGGGGTGGAATTAACAATGAAAAACCTTATCAACTGCAATCCATATATATTCAACATGCTTTAGGTGGCACAAGACCAGGATTCATCACTAAATTTGATTTGCTGGTTGAATCATTAGCTTCTCAATGTGGGTCAGATACTGATGGGGACAGTGAAATGAGCACTGGTCCTACTTATAACTTTGGTTTAGAAAACTGATATGGCCTGAATGTTGCCAGTTTTAACTCTGAATGCAAAAGGTGAATGTTTCTGAAAAGTTTGATGAAAACTGGCAAGCCATGTCTGTGTTACAGATCATTACACAATTTCTTGATAAGAAATTTTAATATACATCTGTTTCTCTTTTTCTAACTTCCTACACAGTTAAATCTCCTTGAAAATTTGTGTTCTGGTTGGCTGTAAATAATGTGTCTATCACCTTAAAGTTGCTTTCCTCCTTCTCCATTCTCATCTTTGTTAACCTCATTAATGGTCGAACACTGGTACTGATAGTCTGAGGTGCAGTGTTCAATGTATGAAATAGTTTCAAGTTCTGTACATAATGTAAATATACTTTATACAGAGTACTTAGGTTTCAGTGTTTATTTACCTTTCTCTCCTGTCTCAGTCCTGCTAAACTTATATAACATACATGCTATGACATGTTTCTTATTCTTCGTGTAGCAAAGGTGTAATTAAATCTGATATTGTATTGCATCAAACAATATTACATTAAATATGATAGCTGTAAGCATATGTCTGGTGTCCATTTCATACTATACTCTTTTAGTAATATTCAGAGGGTTTTTTGGTCACAGCTATTGACAGTAATGATGGAATGTTTAAGCCAGTTTCCTACTTTCAAATATAAGCATCTTCCTGTGAAATAATGTTTTTTATAAATGGAAAAAGAGATTAGTCCATATAAAGAGCTAGTTACATGCCAAATTTCATTTCTAAAATAAAGTAGGAATACAAAATATTGTAAGTGTCTTTGAATCTTTTGGCTACCATTTACTACAGATGGGATCAAAACCAGTTTTGATCCAATTTGTTTAAAATATACTCTGAGATCAATCATTTTTGAGAGAAGGCTTCTTTTCACAAATATGGGGTCAATAATTGAAAACAAGCTTGTGTGTTGAAAACCGATTTGAACATTCACTATAACATAGTATAATTATCGTACAGCAGTAGAGCCCTGTTTTTTTTTTTAATTATTCAGTATTCTGCTGAAAATTAAAAGAAATTGTCATATGAAAGCTAGAATAAACTGATAACACATCAGTGGACTATCGTAAGTTCTCTAAATAATTTGCATTTTTATTAACTTAAGAATTTTCTTGTAAATGTTTTGGATTAGTTGATGCTAGAATGCATACCCATCTGCACATTTTGACTATTAGTCTAATTAGTAAGTTCATAGTTATTAGAAAAATGAGATAATAGTTAATTATTTTCTGTTTTCCATCCTTTTAGACTTCATGAAAATAAATTAATCCTTCTTTAATGGCCATGTTACCAATGATTTCTGCGGATCATTGATTAAAAGTAGGACATGTAAAGTTTTATATAACCCTTTTCCGGAAAAACAGATTGGTTGTTGAGTCTTGTAGTTAAAACTTTCTTCCACCATGTTCAGTTCAACTTCACCTTCTTATTACTTTACTGGCATTATGCAATATAGGGAAGGTATAATGCCTTTTTTTTTTTTTTTTGAAGACTGGTATATTAAGAGTGGAAAAGAAACTTTTAGGATGCCCTTAACACCTATTATAAATGCGTTTCTATTATATTTTTTTGCAAACAGTCCTCCCGCCCCCGGTTTATGTACACCATAGCAATTCGTTGATTTAATGTTTTATTTTAAAACAACAAGAATAATAAAACAAATGAAGGTCAAATTTGAGTTTCTCACACTATTCAGATGGATTTGTTTATTTTCTGATGTAGATCTAAGGAAAACAGTAGAAGACACAAAAAGCAAATAAGAATTTGGCTAATATGTTAGAAGTCCATTCTACAAGACACCTAAAACTATGGCCAAGATCCATCAAAGCCTTTAAGCATGAGCTTAACTTGAAGCATGTGCATAGTTGTGTTTTATTTCTTTCTCATTCTTAAGTATTTCACTTTATGGATCACCATGTAGGATCAGCCATTTAGCAGGCAAGATGTTTTTGAAGAAAAGCCAGATGACAAAAAAAATTATAATGAAGATAAAATAAAGCATTGATCTACACTTGCCGCTCCTGGGTGTCGGGGGGTGAAAAGCCTTATTAACTGAGAATCCATATAGAAGAGGTGGGTTTTTTAAATGTTTGAAAGTTGACCATTTGCTAGATCATTATCTTAAGAGGTCTTCTTTTGAAGAATGCTAGAATAGTATTGAGCACCTGTGGTAATGTGTTTCCTTTAGAAAAGCCCACAGGAAGGGCTTTGATTTAGACTCTACTTACTATGTTCAAAGTAATCTCCTTTTTCTTTTTCTTTTTCTTTTCTCCACTGAAACAAGTCACTGGAGTCCATCAAGGCAGGTCAGATATGATGGAAATGTTGCCAGAGACAACCTCCAGCAAGGCTAATTTTCCTCTTTGGAGTTCTACATGGAAAAACCACTTTGGTATCTCAATATAAGTACTGAAATTGGCATGACAGATCCTTCTTTGGTTAACCCAGAAACAGCATGTAGCATGATATGTAAAATTTCCATTCACACCGAAGATATTTCTGATCCTCATACACTAGAAATCCTTTTACTTCTTTCAGCTAAGGATTTCTAAAAAATTGCAAAGTGCCAGTGCTGATAATACATGTACCTTGGTTTTAAAGAGCCATCTTCCTGCAGGATATAAATGTCAAGCTTAAAGTACTACCGAATTGCATAATGCTGAAATGTGCCAGTATTACAATCCTCCTTTAATATTTTTTTATTTTTTTAAGTGAATTAATGTTCTGAGAGCAGAGGTGAGCTAAAATATTTTTGTTAGAAATATTTGCATTTTAACCAGCCATATATGCAAATTGAAGGGAGAGGACACTCAGAGGTTTCTATGCATGTCTAGGGAATAAAATAAAGGCAGTGTGAACCCTTAACTTCAAGGGTGAAATCCTGGACTCATTAAGTCCATGGGATTTTTGCCATTGACATCAGCAGGGCCAGGATTTCACTTGCATCCTTTTCTGTGGCTCAACACAACCCCTTCTACCCTGGTCAGGAGACCTAGTGTGCACAATGTACCTTGTACCTACTATCAAGGAGGCCTTATTGCTGCACAATGCCTTAGAAACCTGGGGTGACCTTAACATGGGCTGACCTTATCATGGGTGCCAAATTTGAATGGCTCCATGACCCTGATCTCAAGATCTCAGGTCAAGTGGGGAGCTGGGTACAGCCCCATGAGACAGGTACCCTCGCTGCAGGGTGAGTATGGAGTGGGCTCCCAACCCTGGGCCTCCTCTCAGCACTGGGCTAGGATTAGGGTTGTGGTGCTAGGCCGGAGGGTGGTGCTGTGAGAGCTCATTAACATTTCCCCCCCGACCCCGCATCCTGACTACAGTTCATTGAATGGAGACATTTTATTGGCCCCTGTCATGAACTCTTCCTTTGTCATTAGCCTCCATGTTATTTATTGCTGGAGGAAGTTCTTATCCCTGTATGATGCTGGTATTCAGGATCATATTTGGAATTGATGGTACTATCTCATATGTAGAAAAAAAGTTTCACTTAAGCCTTTTGGTGATTGTTCTCTGTTATTACTTGTAGAAAAGATAAAATTGTACTCTATCCTTGCTTTATTCAGACAAATAGTCCCATTATCCTCAAAGGAATTACCCTGATTGTATCAGGTTAGCAGGATGATAAAGTATTTTATAAAGCAATTTTAAATTGTTAAAATAAATTAATTACATTCATTTACTGGCTTAACACTCCAAATAGACCAGGTCCTGAAGTCCTTGACTTCCTTCAGTAAGGATCACAAGATTTGGCTAAATATATTTTTCTTTGTGTGAAGACAGTTAAGCATAATGATTTCTTTATACAAAGAGATGCAATGGGTAGGGACTTAGTTTTTGATAAATACACATATATAATTTCCAGGAGTAATAAGGTCCTTTGTGGTGCAACTACTGCTTGAAAAATGAACATTGCTGGCACTTGAGCTGAATCCAAATGTCTCAAGCAGGCTTTTAAGTTCAATTTAATAAGCCATTATTTCTGTTTCTTAAATATCAATGATCATTGAAAAAAACCTCCAATGAGGTTAATAAGTAGCAAGACTTGAATCTATTTTCTTTGCGGTGATCTCCAAATTCCAAACACAAACTATTAGAAAGAGAAGGTTGGGGAGGTACTATCTTTTACTACAGCAAATTCTGTTGGTGTGAGAGAGAAGTTTTGGGCTTACATAGAGCTCTTCTTTGGGTTGGAGTTCTGTGTAATCTCAAAAGTTGTGTCTCTCACCAGTGGAAGTTGGTCCAATAAAAAAAATTACTGCACCCACCTTGTTTCTATTATCCTGGGACCAACATGAATATAACAGCACTATGTAAAATATAAACAATGAAACAGGTTATTAGGGGAATAAAAATGAAAGATCTACTTAAGCATTCTTAGGTCCACATATTGCTCTAAATCAAGCTGTAACTCTTGATGTTTTGGTCTGAATAGGGGCTAAAGGCTGGGATCTGTGGGTCCCAATCCAATACCCATTGAAGTTAATGGCTACAACAACCAGCTTCAAGTGGGAGTTAGATCAGGATTTCTGAGTCTTTCAGAATATTAAGGAATCCCAAAAGTTAATTATTTAGTAATGTGTAGATTTCCTAGAGACTGGGTTTCATCAGTTCATTATTCTGATTATGTTCTTATGTTATATTTAAAAAACTAAAAAACAATCCCCTTAAATTTTTAAACAAAACTTATAAATAAAGTTGAAAAATGACTGGTCTTGTAGCACCTTAGAGACTAACAAGAATGTAGATATTATCATGAGCTTTCATGGGCACAACCTATTTTTTCGCATGAATGGCGCAAGTGATCATAATGTGGTTTCTAAGCTCATCAGTTGCAAAAAAAAGTGTGTATACTGTAAAAGCATAAAAATATTAAAGCTAGGATCAGTGATAAGCATTGTATTTGTGGTGATATTTTTCTTAAAAGAAACTTGGTTAAAAAAACCCTATGTTTGTATTTACATATGCAGTTTATGATTTACAATGCCCTTAATTAGTTTACTGACATTTAGTGCTAGCTTGAGAACAGGAGCAGCAAACAGGGAGTTTTGAGAGGGAGTTCTCCAGGTAAAGGAGGAGTAAATACAGGACCCTTGAGGAGCATGTGCTGTGGCCGGCAGCTGGAAGCTGTGAGCTTCTAAAGGTTTGAAATCTAGACGCCTCTGTTAATTGGCTGAGCCTTAGTCAGGGGGAGGGGCTACCAGGGCTTTATAAAGCGGTGAGTCAGCGACCACGGAGCTTGAGAACAGGAGCAGCAAAAAGGGAGTTTTGAGAGGGAGTTTAGAGGGGGAGGTTAGAGTGCGCTAGTGACTTCTGACCTTCTTTAAACATAACTTTTATAATCATCTATATTCCAGACATTTAATAAGAATCCCATTTTATAATTAAACTTATTCATAAGAAAAATGGAGACAGAAGCCAAGCAGCAGAGTGGGGGCTATCCTGTTTATTGCATCGAGTGTAACATGTATGATTACCTGCCCTGTGGGCGGGTGGCGTATGTGTGCACACGTTGCAGGGAGCTCCTGACCCTCAGAGACCGAGTTCAGGCTTTGGAGGCCAGGGTGGCTGAACTGGAGGAGCTAAAGGAGGCAGAGAGCTATGTTGATGAGACTTTCCGGGACACTGTAGTACTGTCCCACCTCCAGTCTGAGAGCCCCAGTGATCTTAAAGAGGATGAAAGTCCAAAGGGAACAAAGCATTCAATGGGAGCAGAGGGAAACTATCCCATAGTTGGGACCCTCCTTCCAAAGGATGTTGCGGTATCCTCTTGCACAGAGGATACCTCTGAGGGGGAGGGAACGCCAGTTGTTAGGAAGAGGCAGGTGTTAGTAGTGGGCGATTTGATCGTTAGAAACATAGACAGCTGGGTTTGTGATGACCAGAAGAACCGTCTGGTCACTTGCCTGCCTGGTGCGAAGGTTGTGGATCTCTTGAGGCATCTAGATAGCCCTATGTGTAGTGCTGGGGAGGAGCCTGTGGTCGTGGTACATGTAGGTACCAATGACGTAGGGGAGGGTAGGAGAGATGTCCTGGAGGCCAAACTTAGGTTGCTAGGAAAGAGACTGAAATCTAGGCTCTCTATGGTGGCTTTCTCAGAAATGCTTCCAGTTCCACGTGCAGGGCCAGGTATGCAGGCAGAGCTTCAGAGTCTCAATGCGTGGATGAGACAATGGTGTAGGAAAGAGGGGTTTAGATTTATTAGGAACTGGGGACACTTCTGGGAGAGGGGGAACCTACACAGGAAGGATGGGCTCCACCTAAACCAGGGTGGAACCAGATTGCTGGCACTAAACATTAAAAAGGCCGTAGAGCAGTTTTTAAACAAAGGGATGGGGGGAAAGCCGACTGATGCGGAGAAGCACATAAATTGGATGGAGATTTCTCTTAGAGGAGAATCCATTGATAGAGATTCTCTAAGCTGTAGTCAGAAAGAGAGGAGGGGAGAGGACAAACCATGGGCCAGAGCAGACAAACAACCGCATATAAAGGAATCCAATGCATCAGGGAAGGGCAGACAAATAAGCAGTGGCAAATTCTTAAAGTGCTTCTACACAAATGCTAGGAGTCTGACTAATAAGATGGGTGAACTAGAGTACCTCATATTAAAGGAGGAGATTGACATAATAGGCATCATTGAAACCTGGTGGAATGAGGAAAATCTGTGGGACACAATCATACCGAGATATAAAATATATCGGAAAGATAGAGCAGGCCGTGTGGGTGGCGGAGTGGCACTGTATGTGAAAGATAATGTAGAATCAAATGAAATAAAAATCTTAAATGAATCAACATGTTCAATAGAATCGCTATGGATAGTAATTCCATGCTCCAATAATAACAATTTAGCAGTAGGGATATATTATCGACCACCTGACCAGGACAGTGACACTGACATTGAAATACTGAGGGAGATTACAGAGGCTACCAAAATAAAGAACTCTATAATAATGGGGGATTTTAATTATGCCCATATTGACTGGATACATGTCACCTCAGGAAGAGAAGCAGAGATAAAATTTCTCAATGGCTTAAATGACTGCTTCTTGGAGCAGCTGCCACAAGGGGAGAGGCAATTCTCGATTTAGTCCTGAGTGGAGCGCAGGATCAGGTTCAGGAGATAACTATTACAGGACTGCTTGGGAATAGTGACCATAATATAATAACATTTAACATTCCTGTGGTGGGAAGAACATCTTAGCAGTCCAGCACTCTGGCATTTAATTTCAAAAAGGGGAATTACACAAAAATGAGGAGGTTAGTTAAACAGAAATTAAAAGGCACAGTGTCTATAGCCAAATCCCTGCAAGCTGCATGGAAACTTTTTAAAGACACGATAATACAGGCCCAACTTAAATGTATACCCCAAATTAATTAAGACCTAAGAAAGAGTCATCATGGCTTAACAACCATGTAAAAGAAGCAGTGAGGGCAAAAAGGCATCTTTCAAGAAGTGGAAGTCCAGTCCTAGTGAGATAAATAGAAAGGAACATAAACACTGTCAAATCAAGTGTAAAAATGTAATAAGAAAAGCAAAAAAAGATTTTGAGGAGCAGCTAGCCAAAAACTCAAAAAGAATTAGCAAAATGTTTAAGTACATTTGAAGCAGGAAGCCTGCTAAAAAACTAGTGGGTCCCCTAGACGATCGAGATACTAAAGGAGCATTCAAGGATGATAAAGCCATTGCGGAGAAACTAAATTATTTCTTTGCTTCAGTCTTCATGGCTGAGGATGTGAGGGAGATTTGCAAATCTACACCGTCCTTTGTGGGTGATGAACCTGAGGAGCTGTCCTGGATTGAAGTGTCATTAGAGGAGGTTTCGGAATAAATAGAAAAACTTAATGTTAACAAATCACCGGGACCGGATGGCATTCATCCAAGGGTTCTAAAAGAACTCAAATGGGAAATTGCTGAACTATTATCAGTGGTTTGTAACCTATCCTTTAAATCGGCTCCGTACCTAATGACTGGAAGGTAGCTAACATGACACCAATATTTAAAAAGGGCTCTAGAGGCAATCCCGGCAATTACAGACCGGTAAGTCTAACTTTTGTACCGGGCAAATTAGTCGAAACAATAGGAAAGAATAAAATTATCAGGCATGTAGAAGAACATAATTTCTTGGAGAAAAGTCAACATGGTTTCTGTGAAGGGAAATCATGTCTTACTAATCTATTAGAGTTCTTTGAAGGGGTTAACAAACATGCAGACAAGGGGGATCCAATAGATAGAATATACTTAGATTTTCAGAAAGCCTTTGACAAGGTCCCTCATCAAAGGCTCTTGTGTAAATTACATTGTCATGGGATAAGAGGGAAGGTCCTTTCATGGATTGAGAACTGGTTAAAAGACAGGAAAGAAAGGGTAGGAATGAATGGTAAATTTTCAGAATGGAGAGGGGTAACTAGTGGTGTCCCCCAAGGGTCAGTCCTGGGACCAATCCTGTTCGACTTATTCATAAATGATCTGGAGAAAGGGGTAAGCAGCAAGGTGGTAAAGTTTGCGGATGATACTAAACTGTTCAAGATAGTCAAGACAGAAGCAGACTGTGAAGAACTCCAAAAAGATCTCACCAAACTGAGTGATTGGGCAACAAAATGGCAAATGAAATTTAATGTGGATAAGTGTAAAGTAATGCACATTGGAAAAAATAACCCCAACTATACGTACAGTATGATGGGGGCTAATTTGGCTACGACAAATCAGGAAAGAGATCTTGGAGTTATCGTGGATAGTTCTCTGAAAACTTCCACACAGTGTGCAACGGCGGTCAAAAAGGCAAATAGGATGTTAGGAATTATTAAGAAAGGGATAGAAAATAAGACACAGAATATCTTACTGCCCCTGTATAAAACTATGGTATGCCCACATCTTGAGTACTGTGTACAGATGTGGTCTCCTCACCTCAAAAAAGATATTTTGGCCTTGGAAAGGGTTCAGAAAAGGGCAAATAAAATGACTAGGGGTTTGGAACAGGTCCCATATGAAGAGAGGTTAAAGCGCCTGGGACTTTTCAGTCTGGAAAAGAGGAGACTGAGGGGGGATATGATAGAGGTATATAAAATCATGAGTGGTGTGGAGAGGGTGAATAAAGAAAAGTTATTTATTAGTTCCCATAACAGAAGAACTGGAGGACCAAATGAAAGTAATGGGTAGCAGGTTTAAAACTAATAAGCGAAAGTTCTTCTTCACACAGCGCATAGTCAACCTGTGGAACTCCTTGCCAGAGAAGGCTGTGAAGGCTAGGACTGTAACAGAGTTTAAAGAGAAGCTAGATAATTTCATGGAGGTTAGATCGATAAACGGCTTTTATCCAGGGGATAGAAATGGTGTCCTTGGCCTCTGTTTGTCAGAGGCTGGAGACGGATGGCACGAGACAAATCACTTGATCATTGTCTTCAGTCCACCCCCTCCGGGGCACCTGGTGCTGGTCACTGTCGGCAGACAGGCTACTGGGCTAGATGGACCTTTGGTCTGAACCAGTACGGCCATTCTTATGTTCTTATGTTCTTATTACTCCACTTAGCAATGTTTTAAAGGTTTTGTTCCATGAATGATAACAGAATATTGGCTGTACAAAATATTTTAACTCTAGGGTTTTAATATGTATGTCTGAAGCTGGTTGAGAATAGAATTTCCTTTGAAAAAAGAAAATTCATTTTTTCAAAAGTCGGTTTGTGTATTTCTTCCCCAGTTTTTTTCATGAAGAACCTTATACTGAAGTGTCTTGGGTTGTTGTTTTTTTTAAGTGGGGGGATGTATTAGTTTTTCATTGTAAGAAATGGAAAATATTGCAAGTTATGCACATTTCCCTTGGACAACTCTTATTTCAATAAAAGGCCACATTTGTATTAACAAAAATTTGGAAGGCACATTTTTACCAGCTATTTCATCCTGTTGGGTAGGGAAAAAAGAGAATACCCCAGCTGAAAAGCAGCAGCCAGATCTTCATAAATTACTGTACAGCAAACTGCTTGAGGAAATATATACATTATGCAAAAGATCCTAATAGTCTGAGTTTGAAACGTTCAATCACTTCAATAAGGTTTGTGAGTGTATATTACCTCTGAAAATGAGGTTGTAATTTTTATATAGCTTTTTTTAGGGCTTGCTGCCTTATGTAACTATTCAACTAACAGAATTTTAAAAATCAATTCCCAGAGACTTTCTAACTTTCAAATCACATTATATATAAATGTAAGGACACACCTTTCAAAAGTATAATCTCGACAGCAAATGCTCTCTTATGTTCCACAAATTGCTGCATAATTCTAGTGTCCATCTACAGTCTTTATGATGACTAAAATGTTATAAATTTGGAGACAAATGTATTGAGTACTAGAAGTTAAGAAAAATTACACAGACAAATGAAGCTTGGTATGAAATCGCTGCAATAGCCGTGATGATGAACAAATGGGATTAACTTTGAACCCCATAACAATGCTGTAATTTATTCAGTGAACTGTTGATCAGAGATAAATGTTCTTGCACATTCACTTCTTGTACCAGTTCTTAATCCTCTTCACATAGGTACCTTGACAATGAGGCCGAATAAACACAACCTAACACCATGAGTTGCCATGGGAAAATTAACCACATTGATTAAATGCCTTATGAGTACATAAGAACATAAGAATGGCCGTACTGGGTCAGACCAAAGGTCCATCTAGCCCAGTAGCATGTCTGCCGACAGTGGCCAGCACCAGGTGCCCCGGAGGGGGTGGACTGAAGACAATGATCAAGCGATTTGTCTCGTGCCATCCGTCTCCAGCCTCTGTTAAACAGAGGCCAGGGACACCATTCCTACCCCCTAGCTAATAGCCTTTTATCGACCTAACCTCCATGAAATTATCTAGCTTCTCTTTAAACTCTGTTACTATCCTAGCCTTCACAGCCTCCTCTGGCAAGGAGTTCCACAGGTTGACTATGTGCTGTGTGAAGAAGAACTTTCGCTTATTAGTTTTAAACCTGCTACCCATTAATTTCATTTGGTGTCCTCTAGTCTTTATATTATGGGAACTAATGAATAACTTTTCTTTATTCACCCTCTCCACACCACTCATGATTTTATATACCTCTATCATATCTCCCCTCAGTCTCCTCTTTTCCAAACTGAAAAGTCCCAGTTGCTTTAGCCTCTCCTCATATGGGACCTGTTCCGAACCCCTAATCATTTTAGTTGTCCTTTTCTGAACCCTTTCGAAGGCCAAAATATCTTTTTTGAGGTGAGGAGACCACATCTGTACACAGTACTCAAGATGTGGGCATACCATAGTTTTATACAGGGGCAGTAAGATATTCTGTGTCTTATTTTCTATCCCTTTCTTAATAATTCCTAACATCCTATTTGACTTTTTGACCGCCGCAGCACACTGTGTGGAAGTTTTCAGAGAACTATCCACGATAACTCCAAGATCTCTTTCCTGATTTGTCGTAGCCAAATTAGCCAAATTATGAGTAACTTGCTCATTTTTAAACTATTCACCCTTTAAAATGAGAGTTCATTTTCATCTGTGATTGTTAAGTGCCTAGCCTTGGCTGGAAACTACAATGCACACTAAATAATTTCTAAGTCATGACTGATATATTTAGGATAAAGATGTTATATTTTATGAGAACAAAAACCCAGCCAGTGTGGACACCCCTATCCTGCTGAGTAGTGTGACATCTGGAAAAAAATCAGATATGGAGATGTGAATCTAAGCAAAACCTGACAAAAAGCTATTCTGTACCAGCTGAGTGATGTTAAACCAGAAAAATGTACAAACCAGGTATGCTTACACATGGTAAGTACATGCTACATGCTCAAAGAAGTACGTTAACAACAATTAGATATCTTTTTTGTTTTGTCAAACCAGAATAGTACTTGGCTGCACAGATACCCACTTTCTTAACATTAAACAAAAGAATAGCCATCAGATTAATTCTAAAATGAATACTAGTCTCAGGTTCCTCTCTGTCAGCCACATTGTAAAATGGATGAGGTAAATTCTAGCCAATAAACATATTAAAGATAAATAGATTTCTGACTAGAGAGGATGGGCTATTTTAATGCATTATGCTGTTTATCAACCTAATTAGGTCAAGGTAGAATACAGAATCATAAATCATAGATGGTTACTCACCAGGCAGAAGAGATCAATATCAGTTGGTTGTCACAGATGTTTGAAGTCTCATCAGGGGAAAAGGATACTAACAACAGGACAGTTGTAGCAAGAAATTGCATCACTGCCTGATGTATGGGTGCAGTCTACAACATTCCCTTTAATCTCACTGACACAGATAACAAAACTTAACTTTTATATAGCACCTTTCCGCAATAGATCCTAAACTACATTACAAAGGGAGGCTAGAATCCTCCCCATTTTATTGATGAGGAAACTGAGGTATTAAAAGGCAAAACGGTTTGTGCAAGCAACCAACAGTGTACCTATGAGTAGCATCTACTTCTTCTTAGTCCCAGTTCAGTGCCCTATCCACTAGACCAGCAACTCTCAACCTTTCCAGACTACTGTACCCCGTTCTGGAGCCTGATTTGTCATTGCATTGCTCCATATTTCACCTCTCTTAAAAACTATTTGCTTGCAAAATGAGACATCATAATCACACAATATACAAAATCACAGCACAATATAATGAAAAAGTTTACTTTCTTATTTTACCATAGAATTATAAATAAATCAATCAAAATATAAATGTTGTACGTCTATTTTAGTGCATAGTATATAGAGCAGTATAAACAGCCCTCCTGGCTGCTGTCTCGAGAGAACCCGGTGGCCTGACCTCCTCTGGCCCACCTGCCTGGCTCTGCTGCCTCCAACCCACTCCCAGGACTCTGCTCCTGGGGTGCTCCGGCCCCATGCATGCGGCGTCAGCTGTTGCCCTGGCCCTGTGTGCGGGGTAGCAACTGCTCCCAGGGTTCCCTATCCCAAAGATACTGATCCTGCAGGCTGTCACTGACCAGATCAGCTCCACTCCTCGCCACACTTAACCTCTGGCTGGGGTTCTCTGGTCTAGCAATATATGTGGTCCTGCCAGTCCAGGGATATTGCCATACCAGAGACTCCTGGACGAGAGAGGTTCAACCTGTACAATTAAACATTTGTATTATGTGACTTTGTTTATCTGTCACCCCAATCATACAAGCCTGTAGAAGCTGTAAACATTCTTTCCAAAGGGGTATCTAAAACATCTGAAATATGGTGCTCGTTGGGGCATTAGCCTTTATTTGCTGTATTTAGACAAAGCTTTCCAGGGTGTGGCTTTATGTACCTGTGCTAGATGTGTATTTTTACATAGTCAAACACATCAAGGGTGTGTCTAGACTACATGGCTCCGTCGACGGATCCATGTAGATTAGTCAGGAAGGCAAAGGGAAACGAAGCTACGATTTAAATAATCGCTGCTTCATTTAAATCAAAATGGCCACCGTGCTGTGCCGATCAGCTGATTGTCGGCACAGCGTGGAAGTCTAGATGGGGATCTGCCGACCCCAGAACCCTTTGTCTGCAGATCCTTTATGCCTCGTGAAACGAGGCTTACAGGATCTGCCAACGAAGGGTTCTGGGGTCGGCAGATCCTCGTCTAGACTGCCACGCTGTGCCGACAATCAGCTGTTCGGCACAGCGTGGTGGCCATTTTGATTTAAATGAAGTGGCAATTATTTAAATCGCAGCTTCATTTCCCTTTTTCATGTAGCCTAATCTACATGGCTCCGTCGACGGAGCCATGTAGTTTAGACGTACCCTAAGCTTCTCCCAGCTGAGAGGGTATGCAGTTGTAGTGGTGCTGCTTTTTGATTGGTGTACCAATCACATAGAGGAAGCATTTAGATCAGTGTCTGGTTAGGCTGTATTTGAATGTGAGAAATACTAGCTTTCTCAGAGGTTTGTATCCATCACTATATTCCGCCATGTATACCTGAAAGGAATGTTGGGTGGGGTGCGCATATTGTCTGGGATTAGATTGCTTGCATAGTGTTGAGCACTGTACATGAGAAACTGACTAGGAGTAGTAGGGGGTTTAGCTCATCTGACACTAAAGGAAACAAAACACTCTATATAATAATACTCTATCAAATGAATATATTGCATGCTGGTGAAAAGACAGAGTTACCTGCATTTATGAATTTCCTCATACATTAGAACATCAGGATTGGGTTGCAGGAAGTTTTAACTGCATGCAGGTTCCATGCTTTAGTTGTGACCACATTTTGACAGTTGGAGAAGATTGTAAATAGTCATAGATTGTTTAAATTGCAGACAGAATCAGGTGATTTACTTTCTGACTGATCAGTGTCTTGCCCACGCTTTTCTGAAATCTGCAGTGTTATAGTGTGTGATGATAACTCTTTGCTTCATATTTTGCTGTAATAAAAGAGCCACATTTGATGTTCTTGTCACAAAACATAAACAGGAGCCTTCTTTGCTGTGAATACAACAGGTGCATTCCTGAAGGGTATTGTTTTAAAAATGCAGATTGTAAATAATAAGGGTTTATTTCTTTGAAAAATGATCCCTGTTTGTCATCTTTGTCTCTCCTGATTATATTGAACATGACCTGAATATTCATAATATTCACTTGATAGAGTACACCTTCTCACATGTTGCTCTATGCAGTCATAGATTTTCTCTATTAATTGTTTAGAAAGGTAATTAAAATTGATATATGTAGAAATATGCTGAGACACTCCATAGCTGTAACAGTAAAGGAAACTTATCTATTTTTAAGCATAATTGAGCAGGAGTAAAATAAATTAAAGACTTAATGACTGTGGTTTTCTTTCCAGCACTGTCTTTTGCATTGCATCTGGAAGGTCTTAAGAGTCTCAAAATTAATTTGCCAGGCATTTGACAGAATCCTTTCCAGAAGCTAGAATACTTCCATTGCATATGGTATTAGGTTATCTTCATTATGGTGATTTGCAATTGAATGAGATTAGATTGCTTGCAGTGCCTAGAATTTTTTAATTTTATTTCTATAGGCATTGAGTGGACATTTTCTATATACCCCAGTTTTGTATCTGGAATGCCCAGATGCCAAAATGAAAAGGTGAAAGAGTTCTTATCTATCAAAATATTAAATCTTTGTTTGCTTAATTAGTCTCTTGACTCAGTCAGTCCTCACACTGACCTTAGTAAAGTCAATTTGTTTATTATAAATTGAAAATGCTAATTGGATACCAGAAGGAATATTTATTCATTTGTACATTTAAATGAAACCCAAGCATGTCATAGTGTTTTCAAAAACATAAATATCAAGGGAATATTAATTAAGTTATCAAAACATGAACTAAAGAAGCCAAAGTACTTTTGAGGTGAAATCCAATCTCTCTTGTAACATACTGTCATAGTGATGATGAGCAAAATGGGCATCCGCAAAATCAGGATTTTTTTCTGAATTTGATTACAAAATGAATATACCTCTTATTACCATTCAGAGAGAAACTAAAAAGAAAATGTGACATCAATGCTTACATATCACAAAATCCCAGAAAGCAATCATCAAAAGAGTAGGCAAATACGTTTTTCTCTCAAATGCTGTACTAACTTATGTGTGACTGTGTTCTAACTCTTCCCCAAACCCATGAAATATCTTAGGGTATGTCTACACAGCAGGGCTAAAGTTAGAATAAACTATGCAACTTGAGCTACGTCAATTGCGTAGCTTAAGTTGAAATAGCTTAGCTTGGCTTTTGGTGCTATTTACACAGCATGAAGTTGAAGGAAGAACACTCTTCCTTCAACATCCCTTACTCCTCATAAAATGAGGGTTACCAGGAGTTGGAGTAAGAAGTCCTCCAGCTTGACATTATTTCAAAATAATGGCTTGCAGTGTAGACACACTCTTTGTTATTTCAGAATAATGTAAATTATTCCAAAATAACGCTGCCATGTAGATGTACCCTTCAGTGTTTTAGATGTTATTCAAAGACATAGCCACAGTGTTGCCTACTCTCTGAGTTGTATCACAGTTATGATAATTTTGGTGTTTTCTTAAATTTACAGCCTTTGCAGTCAGGTGAATGTGTGGAAAATCTTAGCTCCCATCACCACAAAAGTATGTGTCTAGCCCACTGGTTGTGGACAAAAGGTTAGAACAGTGAAACCTTAAGGCTCAAATACCAGAAGACAAGTAAAATTTGAAATTTATATTTTAAAAATTACATGTTTGTTTTAGCCAATCTTAATTTTCGGCGGTGAGGGGAGGGGAGAGCAGCATCATGATTTTCAATTACTACAGTTGGCAATACAATTATCTCTGATGTGGTCTTGGATTTTGAAAACCAAAAGGAAGCCTACTTAATTATTGTATGAACTTGCAAAAAGAGAGGCAGACTTCTGCACAAATTAACATGTAACTTCATTGAATGAGAGTACACTTGGGCCCCAAGGGTTCCAGTGTGTGCAGGCCACTTAAAATAGATGATTCGGTCATCTGGTGTAAAACTAGTGTAGTTCCACTTGGGCTACATTTGTTTTACATAAGCTGAAGATTTGGCCAAAAAAATCTATTGTTCTCCCTGATTAACCCAATCTGCTATTGACTGAAGTATAAGGGGATGCTGACTCCTTTTGCAAGTTCCCTTCCCCAGCTCTTATTGCTTATAACAATAAATATTTTTTTTCATATTTTCACCTCTTTGGCTGCAGTATTTTCCCTGTATCTGACTATGGAATAAATGAACAGACTTGAATTCAACTAGGGAAATACTATTCTTTGAAAAAACAAAGTGTAGAGCAGGTCTGTCATAGTCAATAGTAAAACTAAACTGCAAAAGCTGTATGACAGGTGCTATCTCCAGGATAAAATGGGGCTTACTCCTCTGACAGTATCACCCATTGGTTACCTTAGGCAGCTCCCTCCCAGGCATGCTGGTTTTTGTGAGTGCCAGTGTTAGGCAGCTCTCTCTCTCTCTCTCTCTCTATGTATTGTATGAGGAGTGTAGGTGTCTAACTCAAGCTATGTGAATCATAATGATTTTCTTAGGTATCACAACTCCAATCTCCTTTTGTGCATCTAGGCCTTAGGCAGTTTTAAAAAATTTACCTCGGCTCGAATGACACCAGCTTTAAAAAAATCTATGGAGGTTGGAATACTCTTATTTTTTTGCTTTGCTACAATTTTTGTGTGATATGTTACATTAGAAATGAGTCTGAGCTGTAAAGCTAAATGTTAGCAAAGGCAGTGGAGTTTGGGGGTTTTTTTATTACTAGAATAGTGTATAAGATGGTGCACATAAAAACAAAATAAGACCGCCATAATAAAGAAAGTGAGAGGCTTTATGCACTTCTCCTTTCTTTTCATATAGCTAGTTAATAGCTGGCAATTATTTTTTTTTACTCTCTTCATAATTCTGCATGGTATTAAAATCTGAGGCTCCCAAATAGGTCTTAAAGTGAAAATCAAAAGCAAACCCCAACTGTATTTACCACACTAATAGTTTATCCATTCTCCCATTCTTCCTGGTGGAAAGGGGGAAGTTTTCCAGGACAGAAAATGGAGCTAGGCCCCCAACTGCCATTAAAATCAGCTCTAGTGCCCTAGCTCTGAACCACTTTCTAAATGGCTTCAGCAACCATAGTTGACTTTAGCAGATCACACCAGCACTAGAACTAAGGGCAAATAAAGCTAAAAAAGGAGTCTAATGTCCTGCCACTTCCTATCTCATGTCACATTATTCTTTCAGACCTGCTTTTGAGCTTATCTGTGGCATATGGAATAGGTAAAAATGTTCAAAACTTAGCAAAATGTGTTTGATTGGGGTTTTTTTTTTAAATATTGGAACTAATTGTATAGCTTATTAACAGAGCTGGTAAAATGAATGTAAAAATGTTTTGCGAAAAAAGTGAGTATTTTGTGATTGCCTCCTATTTCTTTGAGTAGTTCTCACGATATGTGATTTTATTCAAGTTTGTTAATATTCTGAGTGTGTTGGGAGAGAGTGGTACCTCATTACACTAACAGAATCTAGCTCCTGCTTCAGATCATGTAATAGGACAATATATGAAAGATGAGGGAAAAGCCTTTGGATATTTGTACAGCATTCTGTCTGAAGAAACAAAACCATGTCAGCCAATCAACCTCAGCTTGTTTTCAGACAAGGACAACTGCCACAAGGAAAAAAAATGCATGCAGTGCTGTTGTAGCTGCATTAGTCCCAGGATATTAGAGAGAAAAGGCAGGTAAGGTAATAGCATTTATTGGAAAAAATTGGCAAAGACCCAATGTCACATGCAGCCTCAAGTGTGAACCCTGGGTTGCCCTCTATCAAGGAATAAAATGTCTAAATTAAAAATTTCAGACTTTTTATCAAATAAAGAACCCTTGCCTGCTCACAGCAGATTTTTAAAGAAACAAAACTGTGTTCTGTATGAATTAACTCCCAAGTTTAAACTTTTCTCTTTCCCTCTGTGAACCTGGTGAGCTAACCAGTACAATTTTCCAATTTTCCTATCAGAACAAAACATCCAGGAAAAACTCCCAGTGAACAAATATATTTTAACCTTTATTACACCTATAACAGTAGTCTGATACATTGTAGCACTTTATTTTATCTGAGTGATCATTGTATGATGTTAGAGTGCATCTACACAACTGCACTAACTCAAAATAAGCTACACAATTTGAGCTATGCAAATTGCATAGCTTATTTCGAGCTTATTTTGATATAGTCTATTTCGAAATTTGGTGCTGTCTATACAATGCTAAATTTCAAAATAGGCTGCTATTCCAACAAGTCCCTTAATCCTCATGGAACAAAGTTTACCAGGATGTTGGAATAGCAAGCCCATTATTTTGATTGCATTTTGAAATAATGGGAGTGCTGTTAAGATGTGGAAAACGCTATTTCAGGAAACAGATGTATCCCAAAATAGAGCCGCTGTCTAGACATACCATTAATGTTATGGTGCTGCCTAACTATTCGGGTGACAGGCACAGTAGGAATAGCTTGAAAAAATGATATATGTAAATGAGTAAGGACACAGTTGTTCCCAATACTTTATTTGCTCTCTCTGGCATTGTTCCATAGCTATCATCTGGTCCAAAACATGGAGGAGGCCCTTGTCTTCACACAGAGTTAATTCAAGTTATAACGTAATGGGTTGCTCCTAACTTGAGCAGCCCCTGAGTTTTATCCACCACACGAACCCTTAAGTACAGTGCTGATTTCAACTTGAAATGGCAATTTCAACAGGAGGTTTGGTGACAGTTTGAGTCAGCACAACTTGACAGTTGCTAACACTATCACCCTGCATGACTTGACAGTTATTTCTTTGTATGCCATTCTCACTTAAGTCCTCTCAGGTTATCTTAGATTAACTCCAGTGCAGATAACCTGAGTTGACTATTTAGTGGGGACATAACTTTAATGTCTAAGTGTACTTTGATTGGGCTATTGAAATATAGAGAATTAATAATAACAACAAGATGTCTCCATCTTCCAGTTGGTACAAAACAGAGCTGCTAACATCATCTTTCTGGCCTATCAATTGGAACACATCAACTTCTTGAATACTTTCACTGTGTCCCTTTTTCTCAGTTTTAAACCTCTTGCTATTGAGTTCAAAGACCTCCATGCCAAGCCTTTCCTCACATGTCCAGTCCAGTTTCTTATAACACAGCCATATCTACTTTTGTATACCAACATTTGTTTACTTTTCACACAAATAAATCATGCCTTTTCATTTTGTCTCTTGTACATGGGGGTTCCTTCTTGATTTGCTTCAAAAGGCTAACTTCTCATTTTACGTTTTCCTAGGAATTCTTGTTTGTCATAAGTGGCCACAGCGTCACTCATATTTAACCTGGATTCCCCCTCCCCCTCACACCCTCATCTCAACAGGGCCAAATCTGAGTGAACAGTACCTCAATCCTGTAAGCCAGGTTGTAATGCCCGAGGGGAGGAGTCCAGCTCCATGGGACAGAGGTCACTGCTGCAGGATGAACTTGGGGAGGCCTTGCTCTCTAAACTCCTCTTTTTGGACCTCTCAACACCAAGACAAAATTAGGTTCATGGTGGAGGGAGTGGGAGTGGAGTGGGGGTGTTGCTGCAGATTGTCAGGATGGATGCTGGGTGGCCTTGGGAAAAAGGGACAAAATGCAAATGATGGTTGACTTTGTAAAAAGTTTGGTAACCACTACTTTAATACCTCAGAAGAGTAGCCGTATTAGTCTGTAACTTGAAAAACGAGTAGTCCTGTAGCATCTTAGACACTAACAAACATATAGGATCATGAGCTTACATATACAAGCTCATGATGCTATATATTTGACAATCTCTAAGGTGCCACAGGACAACTCGTTGTTTCTACTTTAATATCGGCATAGAGAGTACGCTTATTAAGTTTGCAGATGATACCAAGCTGGGAGGGGTTGCAACTGCTTTGGAGGACAGGTTTATAATTCAAAATGATCTGGACAAATTGGAGAAATGGTCTAAGGTAAACAGGATGAAGTTTAATAAGGACAAATGCAGAGTGCTCCACTTAGGAAGGAACAATCAGTTTCACACATACAGCGACTGTCTAGGAAAGAGTATGGCAGAAAGAGATCTAGGACTTATAGTGGACCACAAGCTGAATATGAGTCAACAGTTTGACGCTGTTGTAAAAAAAGCAAATGTGATTCTAGGATGAATTAACAGGTGTGTTGTGAGCAAGACAAGTGAAGTCATTCTTCTGCTCTACTCTGCACTGGTTAGGCCTCAGTTGGAGTATTGTGTCCAGTTCTGGGCACCGCATTTCAAGAAAGATGTGAAGAAACTGGAGAAGGTCCAGAGAAGAGCAACAAGAATGATTAAAGGTCTAGAGAACATGACCTATGAAGGAAGACTGAAAGAATTGGGCTTGTTTAGTTTGGAAAAGAGAAGATTGAGAGGCGACATGATAGCAGTTTTCAGGTATCTAAAAGGGTGTCACAAAGAGGAGGGAGAAAAATTGTTTCCTGGCCTCTGAGGATAGAACAAGAAGCAATGGGCTTAAACTGCAGCAAGGGAGGTTTAGGTTGGACATTAGGAAAAAGTTCCTAACTGTCAGGGTGGTTAAACACTGGAATAAATTGCCTAAGGAAGTTGTGGACTCTCCATCTCTGGAGATATTTTAGAGTAGGTTAGATAAATGTCTATCAGGGATGTTCTAGACAGTACTGGGTCCTGCCATGAGAGCAGGGTACGGGACTCGATGACCTCTCAAGGTCCCTTCCAGTCCTAGTATTCTATGATTCTATGTTATGTCGACATTAGATTGTAAATTCTCTGGGAAGGGAAACTTTTTGTCTTACCTTCAGAGTGAGATGCCTAGCACATTTTAGGTTCTGTGAAAATAATAAAAAAGAACACTTACTTACAAAACTATTGAAATTTAAAACCAAGGAAGAAAGAAAGCTGAGGGGTTTAATGCCTGTTTTGCCATAGGCTTTACTATATAAGTTACTTGGGACCAGATGCTTAACATAATTATATTAATAACATGGAAGAAGAAACACAATCCAGGAAAGGAAAGAAGAGGTTAAAAATACCGACATAAGTTAGATGTATTCAAGTGGACAGGTCCTGAAAAATTAATTGTACAATTCATAAAGAAGTAAATGAAGAAAATCTCAGAATTATTAGCAATGATCTTTGAAAACTTAGAAGATAAGAGAAGTTATAGAGTAGTAGAGAAGTCCATAGTCTCCATCTTTAAAAAGGAAAAAAAGGATTTATACATACATAGGGATTTATTTACCTATCAGCTTAATATAAGAACGGCCATACTAGGTCAGCCTAAAGATCCATCTAGCCCAGTATCCTGTCTGCTGACACTGGCCAAAGCCAGATGCCCCAGAACAGGGAACACAACAGGTAATCATTACGTGATCCCTCTCCTGTTGTCCATTTCCAGACAAACAAAGGCTAGGGATATCATTCCTATCTATCCTGGCTAATAGCCATTGATGGACCTAACCTCCTTGAATCTATCTAGCTCTTTTTTGAACCCTGTTAAAGTTCTAGTCTTCACAAAATCCTTAGGCAAGGAGTTTGACAGGTTGACTATGTGCTGAGTGAAGAAAAACTCTCTTTTGTTTGTTTTAAATCTGCTGCCTTTTAATTTTAATACATACAAAGATACTGGAAATAATTATTAAATAATTAATTTGTAAGCATCTTGAGGATAATTGAGTCATAAGTAATAGTATGGAATTGTCAAGAACAAATTATGCCACATCAATCTTTTTTTGGGCAGGCTTTATTGGCTTAGTGGATGGAGAAAATAGTAGATGTGATATATCTTGACTAAAATTAAGCCTCTAACATTTTCAGAAGTAAACAAGGGAAATGTGATCTAAGTGAAATTTTGTTGGCCAAGAGCAAAACTGGTTGCCAAATCATACAAAAATAGTTATGCTATCAAATTGGCAGGTCATATCTACTGGGATCCCAAAGAGGTCGGTCCTGGGTCCAGTACTAGTCGATATTTTCATTGATGACGGTGTGGAGTTTATGTTTATAAACTAGCAGGTGACAGGTACTGTGGGCATTTAGGAGGACAGGATTAGAAGGCAAAATAACCTTGAAAATCTGGAGAATTGGTCTGACATCAACAAGGTACAAGTCAATAAAGAAAAGTGCTACACTTAGGAAGGAAAAAAATCAAATGCACAGTGAAAACATGGGGAATAACAGGCTAGACAGTAGCAGTGCTGAAAAGGAACTGATGATTATAGTGGATTAACAAATTGAATATGAGTCAACAAGATGACACAGTTGCTAAAAAAAGCTAATGTCCTGGAGTGTATTAACAGGATTGTTGTATATAAGACACCGAAGGTAACTGTTTTACTCTGGTTGATCAAGGAGAGGCCTCAGTTATACCATTGTACACAGTTTTGGACACCAAACTTTGAGAAAGGTGTGGACAAATTGGAGACATTCCTGATGACAGCAATGAAAATAATACAAGGTTTAGAAAACCTGAACTATAAGGATGGTTAAAAACTGGACTAGCGAGTCTTGAGAAACAAAGAGGGGTGAAGAGGAATGGATGCTAACAGTCTTCAAATATAGTAAGGGCTATAATGAAGAGGTGATCAATTGTTCTCCATGTCCAATAATGGACTTGCTTAATCTGAAGCAAAGGAGATTTTGGTTAGATATACAGAAAACTTTCTAAGGATAGTTAAGTACAAGAAGAAAGTTGTGGAATCACTGTCATTGGAGGCTTTCAAGGATCTGTTCAACTAATTCCAGTCAGGATAGGATAGGCATACTTGGTTCTGCCTGAACATTGGGGGATGTTCTAAGTAACCTCAAAGGTCTCTTTCAAGTCATCATTGCTATGACTCTGTGAAGAAAATGGTGGAGGTAAATGACATAAGAAATACATTGCCACAGAACAAGGACTGTTATCTTCTGGGCTTTTGTATGATAGTTAGTGGTTGAGTAGGTTGAAATTTAGTTAGTTAAATCAACATAGTATCAGAGAAGAACAAAAGATCCTGAGGGATCTGTACAATTGTATGAGGTCATTCATCCACATTCACAGAGCTTCTCTCAGCTGATGAGGTGATTCAAGAGTGCCTTCTCCATTCTCTTTGGTTTTGTTGCAAGCCTTTAGTTGCAGGAACCTCAAAAATGAAACCAGTTGAGCAACTCGGAGGGGAAATTATCTACCTGCAGACACCTTGAAGTCTTTACTTCTGGCCCACAATATAGCTGTGACTTTGAAAACTCAAGTGCCACACAGTGAAATAAATGGGGCCTGAGAGCTGTAGTCTGCAGTCTGATTAGCAATGCCTCAGAATATACCAAAAGTCAAAATAACAACAACAACAAAAGAGGAGATGGTAAAGAAGAAATTTACTTAAGGAAGGACTGAATCTCAGATCCAGGTAGGGAAAATTCTACTTTGGCAAATTCCGAATATTGGTGATGCCTGTAAGCATTTTACTGAAGAAAAGAATTCATCTCACTTCTCTTTTCAGACATAACAATGGTTTTAAGTATTGCTGCTCATATATGATGATATACTATCTGGCCATGGGTGCACAATATGGAGGAAGGATGCCAAGGTGTCTTTCTACCTACATAAAGGCCAAAAAGAACTGGAGTCCTTATTTGTCATCTTTCTCCAATTCCTAGCCTATTGTGTATACTCCTTTTATCTCCTTACCCTTCTTCCTATCATTGTTTTATTATTTGCTATCTTTCCTCTCTGGGTATGTCTATACTGCAGAGTTTTTTTGAAAAAACAGTCATTTTTCCAAAAAACCTTCACTTACGTCCACACTGCAATCGCGTTCTTTCAAAAAAATAAAAATAAAAAAAACAGAGGGGCTTTTCTGACATTGGTAAACCTTTTTCTATGAGGAAGAAGCCTTTTTCCAAAAGAGCTCTTTCAGAAAAAGGCATGTGTGGGCGGGGAAGGGGGAGTTCTTTCGAAAGAAGAGGCAAGAGGAAAAAGCACAGGTGCCCTGGTGGCCACTCCGTCCATAGTAATCACAGCTTAAATGTGAGATAGCATCCACACTGAACGAACGCTATCTTTCGAAAAAGCAGATCACTTTTTCAATGGGCTTCTGCTGTGTAGACGCTTTCTTTCGGAAGAAGTTTTTTCAGAAGATCGCCTCTTCTGAAAAAGCCTCTTCTGAAAAGCCTCTTCTGAAAGAAGTCTGCAGTCCAGATATAGCCTCTGTCTCTGCACCCATGACTTCTGTTTTTTACTCTGACCTTTCTCCCAGCCAAATATTTTAGTGGCAGTAAAGACTTTGCACATGAAGCTTTGGGCGATGAGATCCAAATTCATCCTATATCATCCCCAATTTTCAAATCTGTTTCACTTCAAAATGTGAATCTTGTCTGCAGGGTTTTACAATACCAATTCTATTAACAGATGTTGAAAAAATGAAGTGTTCTAGACCTAAGTAATTTGTTTGATTTTTTTTTTGCACTACTTTTTCCTACTTGCATATGTCAAAACAATTCAGAACAGCATGATATCCAAACTACTAGTAATTCATGAGAGAAAGAGCTTAAGCAGTAAATGTAATTAACCAAGCAAGTAAAAAGAAAAGACACACACACAATTAGAATGTATTCACTAGAAGAGGAATTACTATTAAAAAGCTGTAAGGGCTTCAAAATGGAAACTTATTTCTAGTTCCTCCTATATTATTTTCTTCAGGTCTCTCTTCTTTCTGAATACTCTATTTCTATCTTGTGTAAACCATGGTTGTGGGCCTATGGCAGTAGTTGTTGTTTTTAGCTGACAATATAAATTATATATTGTAAATTTTAAGAATCCTGTGGGGAGCGGGGGTGACTCAAGGAATTACCATCACAGTAGCAGTTACCACAATATCACTATGGTAGTCATCCAGTGACCTCAGCATGATGCTAACAATAGTCAGTTTAGTACAACCACAGCTCTGTAACCGTGATCCTTTTCAGGGGACTCTAGTTGAAGGTATTCCTCTTGGTGTTCAATACTTGAATAATCAGGAATCTAGAAAGAGTGAGATCAAGAGAGAAATTCATGCCTGTGGCTAAGGCATGAAGATAACTTCAAGTCCCTGTTCCACATCAAGTAGAGGGAGGAATTGAGCCCAGTATTCCACATCCTCAGTGAGTGTCCCCACCATAGGGCTAAAAGTTAAAAAAAACAAAGTCCTCTTATGAGTCTAGGTCATTTTAATTGGGGGGGGGGGAGGGAAGAGCAGAAACTGTTCAAGGAATCAGTATCAAATTTGCAAATGGTTTTGGGTTGATCCAAGCTGCACTTTGTGTTGACTACACCTTGTCCAGAAATTATCACCCAGTATTACTTTGGATAGACCCATGAGCTAGGCTGGTGTAAGATATACCCCTACTAATAACTACATTATGAGTGATAAGTAGGTCCACTGGAAGAAAAATCAATTTAGCCACTGTAGTTGTGAAGAAAAGCTCAAAAATGTGACCCAGCTAGAACCAAAACAGAGTTTTGGTTTAAATTTACAATGGAGGGAGTTGGGCAGCAGCTACGAGAGCCAGAGAGAAAGCCACCACAATATATCAGGTCCAACTTGATTATTGACAATAGAGACTTGTATGTGTCACTGAGCCCTGAAGGATTGTATTCTGATTGATGGGAAGCACTAGTTTCTTGTCTTCCCTCCTTGGGACAGTCTTCACCTCTAGGTGTCAATAAAATTAGTGTCCTTCTACTACAAGTATAATGTCTTCCTTCGGGAGGAAAGGGGTTTTTTTGGTTGGCTGGAGGTTTTTTGTACTTACCATTGCGTATAAATGACCCTGTTTGGTGATTAAGCAGATTTTGCAATCTGTTCATATCTGCTTAACTTTTATTATTTATTTGGATTATTGTATCACCTAAGAGCTATAATCATAGGTCAGTACTCCATTGGGCTAGGTGTTGTACAAACATAGAATAATAACAGATGATGGTTCCTGACCAAATAAACTAACAATTTATCACACAAGACACAACTGATAGATACAGACACATGGGGAAGTACAATAAGACAATATTGATCAGTGTGACAGGCAGTGGTCTCAGCATACCCACATCTTAACCACTGTCAAATTTTTTTTGTAGGCCTCACAGTAAAGTTTTGAGGAGGGGATTTGAAGTTGGATAATGAGAGAGCTTTTGACAGGGAGCACCTCCCAGTCATGTGGAGCAGTACAGGAAAAAGCATCTTTTTAGCTGTCAATTCTTGTGTTGAAGATGACAATTGTAGATAAATTCTTCATCTTTAGTAGTAATTTAAATACACGAAATACCAATTAAACTATTTTTGTCTGCAGAAGAAATTAATATGCATTGATGATGAATTTCTTTCTTTCCTATTTTCTTTCATTTCTATTTTCACAGATTATTTTAATTTTAAAATATTTTGATAATTCATATACAAACAGAAATTATTAAAACAGAGAAATGAAAAAAAAAGAGTTATGATCTTATCCGCATAGGACAGGTTTACAAGCTCACTAGCTTCAAGCTAAGTGGATTGAAGGGAACTATAGATGCCAACAGATATCCTTTAGGAAAAGACATTATATATATAGATAGACACACACTTTGTTGTGAACATCATTCAGTCAGGAACTTAAAAGCATGCAAAGTGGCCCATGAAAATAAGATTCCATTAACCTGATATAGAAGTGCATATGGGTAATTTTTTTCCACAGAGATTTAGTTAGGTTTGCATTTATTATTTATAGAATTCTCATTTAGGTAAAATTTCATGGCATTGTTTTGTTTTGTTTGCAATATATTCTGAAAAATGCTGTTTTGCATCTGAAAAATGAATTTGCTACATTACATGGGGAATTTATAAATTTACATGTAAAAGGGAAATATGAATTTATGAAAAAATGGTCCTTACTGTTCTGTCAGTGGCTACTGAAAGTTGAGTGAAATGTACAATTAATTTAATGAAACTTTTTTACTGAAAAATGAAGAGATTTCACCCTCACGAAAACAAGACCTTTATCTGTGACTTCAAGACCTCTAAAAGCTCATTTTTAGTTTCCTAATTTATTTGTTTTATAATGCAATAATAATTTAATAATACAACTTAATAGTAGGGCTAACAATTGCAGTTAACTCATACAATTAACTCAAAATCATGATTAAAAAATTAATCACAATTAATCACAGTATTAATCTCAATGTTAAACAAGGGAATTTCAATTGAAATGTATTAAATAGTGTGGATGTTTTTCTGCATTTTCAAATATATTAATTTACATTATAATACAGAATACAAAGTACTCACTTTATAGTATTATTTTTATTGCAAACAATTGCAATGTAAAAAATAGTAAACAAATAAATGGTATTTTTTAATTTACCTAATAGAAGTATCATAATGCAATCTCTTCATTGTGAAAGTGCAACTTAACAAATATAAATTATATTTTGGTTACATAATTGTACTCGAAAGCAAAACAATTTAAAATGTTAGGGCCTACAAATCCACTCAGTTCTACTGTTTGTTCAGACAATCACTAAGACAAACAAATTTGTTTACATTTATGGGAGACAATTCTGTCGGATTCTTCTTTATAATGTCACCTGAAAGTGAAAACAGGCATTCACATGGCACTGTTGTAGCTGGCGTCACAAGATATTTATGTTCCAGATGATCTAAACGTTCATATGCCCCTTTTGTGCTTTGGCCACCATTCCAGGGGCCTTGCTTCCATGTTGATGATGCTCATTAAAAATAATGAATTGGTTAAATTTTGTCTGAAGGCCTGGGGAGAATAGTATATCTTTTGCTCTGTTTTACCCATGTTCTGACCTATATTTCATGTTACAGCAATCTTAGATGTTGACCCACCACTTGTTGTTTGTTTTAAGAATAGTTTTACTGCAGATTTGATAAAAGAAAAAGGAGGTACCAAATGAAATTTCTAAAAATAGTTACAGTACTCAACCAAAGAGGAATGGAGCATGCTTTCAAAAGTCTTAGAAGAGCAGCATTTTGATGCATAAACTACAGTGCCCGAACCACCAATAAAGAAACCAAACTTCTGCTTGCTGATGGCATCAGATTCAGATGATGAAAGTGAACATGCATCTATCTGTATTGCTTTAGAGGATCATTATCAAACACCTCCCATGATCAGCATGAAAGTATGTCCTCTGGAAAAGTGCTTGAAGCATGAAGATGACTCTTCAGTGCATCTGACACATAAATATCCTGTGATGCTGGCTACAACTGTGTCACATTGAATGCCTGCTCTCAGTTTCAGGTGACGGTGGCTGGCTAAACAAGAAATAGGATTGAATGGACTAGTAGGCTCTAAAGTTTTACATTGTTTTATTTTTGATTGGAGTTATATTGGCACATCATTCTATATTTGTGTGTTCAACTTTCATGATAAAGGGTATGAAGAGAACTGAAAAATATTTCTTTGATTTTTACAGCACAAATATTTGTAATAAAATAAATAGAAAGTGATCACTATACACTTGGTATTCTGTGTTGTAATGTTATCAATATTTAAATAAATTATATTCTTTTATTGTTTAACAGTGTGATTAATCACACTGTTTTTAGTCACTTGACAGCCCTACTTACTATATTACCATTACCTATAGATGTCTAACCAGTTTACAAACACGGTAAGCATTATCAGCATGTTATATATAGAGAAATTTGGTCAAAGCAAAGGATAGGAAGATTTTGTTTGTGTAAAGTGTAAATTATTCTGGTCATGGGCAGAAGGGATTGAACCTGCGACTTTAGAGATTAAAGTCATGGGCTTGTACAGCATGAACTAAAAGCTAAGTGACTCTCAGGTAAGGCTACAGAGAAGACTTCACTCTCACATGCCGCTGGTCTCCACACCTCTGGATTACACAAGAATGGCCTTTCCTTTGCATAATTTCTCCAAATTATGTTCAGCTTCATTATTACACCACCATGATTTTCGAATTTGGAGACTAGACAGCTACCTTTTGACTTCAGTATGTAATGACCACTACCTATGAAGTTAATCCCATACCCAGAGCCAACATTTTTCAAATACCTCAATTTTTATGTGCCAAACATAAGACATCTTAGATGGCCACCTAATTTGGGAGACATATCAACAAAAATTGCGCCGAAGTGACTTGCTCAAAGACACACACAAATTAATGGAAGAACCACCCTGGTTTCCTGTTAACAGTGTAATACTCAGTCCTGCATCTTGCTGCCAGTCAGGTTTTTATTTTCCCACAATCAGGAGTTGTCATATCATAAGTATTCAAAAGGAAAATGATCAATTACAGTACTAGACTTTCATGCATTTGAGGATCTAAGATGCAAAACATTTCTATCTTTTTAGCACCAGACTAATAAATTTGTTTATAAAAAGTGACAGGAGCAGTTCTGTGAAAGAAAACTTCTACATTACTTCATGTCAGTGATCAAAGATATTGGAGCATTTGTTTTAATCTTGGTTATTTCAGAAATTCTGCAGCTGCTTTGATATTAAATGCCATATGTAATCAGACACAACATAGCATATATTTATCGCTGAACTCCAAGTTCCATCTAATTATCTAACAATCCATTTCGTACAGTAAAAAGAAAGTTATTTCTTTGCTATAAAGGATTCTACTGGTGCTGCCAACAAAACAAAAACAAACAAACAATAGATTAAATCCAATTGCAATTTCACAGTTTCTGTGTGTGTGGTAAAAATGATGCGACCTTGAATAAAATCTGTATGTCCTTTTTCCTGAGGAATCATTTATCTGAATAAATAAAATAACTCTTACTTTTCTAAGGTTGGGTGTTTGTCTTTGCACAAATGATGCTACAGCATACAAAAATTAATTCGTTCATGAGAGATTGCTCACAGCTGACAAATTTTGCACTAAAAATAAAAATCTGTCACTGCAGGTTTCTCTGGCTCTAGCAGTCTTTCAGAAAGTACACTTTCTGTATTCATATTGAAAAAGAATTACTGCTGGAACATTCACTTTTATTCTGTGAATATTTCCTATTTATTTTATACCTCTCCTACAGTACTTGGCTCCTTATGTAGTGGAGGCACTATTGGTATGCAATTGCAGCTTTACTTCCAGTAAGGCTCTGCCAATGCCAACTAATGACTGTGTCATAATCGGCCAACTCCACACTGTAAGTGATTTGTTCACAGCTGCAGTTGGCACAACTATAGAATAATTGTTTTGTCTAGGCCTTTGAGATGCAGATGCTTACATCTAACTTAAACTGCTAAAGTTGCTCCTAAATTACTTGACTCAAGATGCATCTACGATAGACACATAAATGGGAGATGCGGAGCAGCAGCTGACTGTGAGGAGCTCAGACCTCATGCGGACAGGGGCTGCTGCAGTGAAGCAGCCTTTGCCCATTGTGAGTGGACTTCAGCCTCAGCCAGGTGCAGACAGGCTGCCTCATGGCAGTCTCTCCTGCTCTTTTCCCCCCCCCTCCGATGCCTCTGATAGAGGCAGCAGCGGGGGGAGGAGGGGGCGGTAGGGATGCAGTGGAACCACAGAGCTGGTGCTGGGGGGAACCGGCTTTAAAGATGGCCCCTGCTAGCACCAGCTCCTGCTTCCCCCCTGCCCCTTTGCTGCCTCTGCTACAAAGGCAGCAAGGGGAGAATGCAAGTAGTTGAAAAGATTAATTGATAAACTTAGGCTATTGGTTAATCATCTAGTTGACTACTCACTGACGTCCCTTAATTGGGGAGGAAGAGAGGAAAGGGCAAGGGAGCATGATTTCACCTGTGTCTAACCAGGTCTGAAGTCCCTACTCTGACTTGATCTGAAGCTGCTGCAGCAAGTCACTCCGGCTCTTCAACCCATAAATGGGCCATCCACACCTCTCCCACTTAATATGCAGTGAAGTCAATATATATATGTAAAGTAGAAGCTTTTCTAAAAAGGCTATGGAAGTTGCATCCGTTAGTCAATGCAAAATTCTAAGCTTGTCAGAACAAACACAATGAGGAAACATACAACTGAATGGTTATCATGCAGTTATCATCTTCCTGTACATAAATGGTGCTGAGAGTGACTAAACCGCACGTGCAAAAAGGATATATCATCCTATTTTGAAGGTGTATTTCCAGCATATATTTGAAATTTTGGCCCGAAGAAGACCTACTCTTCTTTTCCCCTTTATAGTAAAACCAGTTGTTCTTTGAAAGGGTTTACCTCTCTGTCTATACATGGGTTTTATTCATGGTTTGAATGATTTTGGAATAATTAGTAACATCCCCTTTCAGTTTCTGCATGAAAATAATTTTTTTCAAATTACTAAGTTTTCTTTTGGAGATACATGTATTCGCTTCCTTTTATTAGCTAATCTCATCCATAGTAAATGTTACTGTAATGTCATGTTTGTACATAAAAGTGATAAATTGCATCTTGCAATAGCATTTGGAACTTTATTGTTCTCTGTGCTACCTTGCTCTGGTAAACCGATCATTTTTAGTAGAGATTTGTAACTTAATGTTTTATATACCAGTGACACTACGGAACCTCAGTAGGGCCCTTCTTTGGGTTTATCACATATTTGCTTCCATTTTAATTGTTTTATACACTTGATTTTCCAGATGTGTTCTTCTGTTTTTATTTATTGCCAAGTTTCACGAGACCTATCCTTGCTATTGCTTACCCAATATACTATAAAAAATGATTTTATACCGCTAATAGCAAGTTTTCAAGGAGAAATTTGGTAAAACAAACATATGTATATAATGCAAAAGATAATCAAGTATTTTCTTCTCTTTTAAAGTAATAAACTGAATCTGTGACAAATGATTAAATCTCCTTAATTGTTTAAGAAGCATAATCTCCTTACAATATTCAAGAGCCTGGATTGTCAATAATTTTTAAACCTTTTAACGAATAAGGTATTAGCAACCTCAGTTTGAGATTTTTCAATATTTTCTGGCTGTTCTCTTTAGAATCCAGTTTTCAAAAATACTCATATTTAGTAGGAAAATTAATAATTTTGTTGATTTATCTGATCTGTTGAAGTATGCACTTGAAAAACTTCACTGTGTCTGAAACAGTTTTTAACGCTGACATAGATAATGCCCACTGTTCTTTTAATATGAATAACCTAACTATTTGAAATGTTCTCATTTACACAAAGGTCATTTGACATCACCCTAGTTGTATATAGGAGCTTCAAGATGGGGGTAAATATATTTTATGCCAGAGCAATGTAAATTGACCTTGGGGTAAATGAAAACTAGAGCCATTATATCTATTACAGCAGAAGAGATAATACTAGACTATGGTTTATTATTCAAAAACAATTGATTTGCAACTGACAGTGGCAGTCTGGAGTTTCTTGTTTATAGGCAGCTCTTGTTGTGGTGTTCTTGGGCTGCAGATAACGGGCCAGCTCATCCCACAGCTTCAAGAAGGTTGCTTTAGGCATCCTAGAGCTCTGTAGCCACTGCTCTTCATCCCAAACCTGCATGACGATGAGATCCCACCAATCAGTGCTAGTTTCCCCAGCTCAAAGCAATAGTCAGCAGTACTTTTGGCATTCACAGAGAAGATAAGTTGCTGCTGTCCAAATCACGAAGAATGTCAGGTACCTGTGAGTCTTTCTCTGCCAATAACTTCACAATTAACTATGCAGCTATGCGTGATGTCCTCACCTGTCTTAACAGAGCATAGGAGAGACATGTGGGATCCATCCTTTCTCATTGCAGATGCTGGAGTTCACAACAAAGAATAGCATTGGAAAAATGGCACAAAAGGAAACTGGAAACCACAGGAAGGCGAGGACACAAAACAATGCCTGTTTTGCATAGTCCCAAGATGCATCGTGCTCTGTTCTGCCTTCCCACAACTCCTAGCTACAGAAGGTGTCACCAGGCACTGCGGGATACATACCCACAGTGCATTGTTCATGCTGTTGATGACGGTGTCTCCAATGTGGACATGTGTTGACAGAGAAAATAAGTGTGACTGTGTTCTAGTGACTATGCTTTTGTTGTTGTTTTTTTCATACCAATATTAGTTTCATTGACAAAACTTTGTAGTGCTGATAAGCCCTTAGTTGTACAAGCAGGTTCATATTTTTGGGTGGGGAGACAAGTACAACAAATTCTGAAATTTGTATGGAAATCTTCAAGGGCACGAAGATCTGTTTTTATAAAGGACTATGCTTTAACTACTGCATAACTTTCCTAAGAAAGTTATTGTTATTGTATATTGTTTCTTCGATATACAATATTCAATATACAGTACAGCAACCTTTGTTGCATTAGCAAATTACCAAGAGTCAATGAGATACAACTGTTTTTCATATTAATATAGATCAGTTTCTTTAACAAAATTTTAATTCACATAAACATAAAACTCTCTGAACATACAGTTATATTCTTCATATTAGCAGAAGAATAGACGTTCACAAGAGTGGGAGGAAAACCCTCTGAAATGGTCAGGTCCTCAAATGATCATACTTGACCTGTTACACATTTTAGCTCCTTGTTTAACTGAACATAGAGATAAAACACAGTCTAGCTACTTAAAATGGCTGTTGAAAGTGAAACATTATAGAGAGTATGAAAGAAAACACGGGTGCTGACAGCCTCTGTGGCCCCTGGGCAAGGTTGGGAGGGGGCTGGCTCCATGCTCATGGAAGCGGTGGAGCCTCATGGAAAGGAGGGGGTCGGGGCAGCCAGTGTGGAGTATGCCACCCTCCCCCCCATCCTGCATGGAGTGTGTGGTGCAGCATAACACTCTGGCTGTGATTTAAAGGGCCTGATGCTTCAGCCACCACTGCTGCCACAGTGGCAGTGGCTGGGAGTCGCAGGACCTTTTGAAGCATTGGGCCCCAGGGCAATTGCTCCCTTTTGCAACCCAGTCATTGGGCCTGAAAGAAAAGTTAACATACTGTAGTACAATGGTATAACACTCGCTAGCTGTACAGAACAAATGGATCTTCTCTCCATTACCCGAGTGCAACAAAGCACAACTGAGCAGAACTTGGACTGGACTGTAACTTAAACCATTGCTTATACCTCCACTCAAATTGATCCACAAACTTTCAGACAACTTTCACCAAACTCCTCCAGGCTGCATTTAGCTGAACTTAACAAAGAGACTCCAATAAAGCTGCTATCCCAGGACTATTGATGATTTCTGTTATGTTGTGTGGAGTTCACTGGAAATCAATGGAAACACAGAGGTTATGTCTACACTGGTGGCTTTTTGCGCAAGAACATCTTGTGCAAGAAAACGTCCACACTGCCATGTGCAAGCTGTGCTTTTGCGCAAGAGCGCCCATGGCAGTGTGGACGCTCTCTTGCGCAAGAAAGCTCCGATGGCCATTTTAGCCATAGGGCTTTCTTGCGCAAGAAACCCCTGCCGAACATCCACGCTTCCCTCTTGCACAAGAGCCCCTGCGCAAGAGAGCTTACACCTGTTAAAAAAGAATGTAGCTCTTGCGCAAGAAGCCCTCTCTTACCACACCGTACTGTAAATCTTCTTCCGTAAGAGAGGGTGGGCAGTGTGGACGCTCTGCGGATTCTTGCTGAAGAACGGCCATTCTTGTGCAAGAACCCGCCACTGTAGACTTAGCCAGAGAGCTTGAGTAGTTGCAAGTGTCCATTTTATTGCATAACACAGAACTAACTGGAACCAGCCCAAACTGGCTGGGCTGACCCCTAGTGACCTAATTCAGTCATTATAACAACAAGATCTATATCTACAACCCAAAACACAACATATTCCTGCCCCCTTAATAAAAAAGTATCTTTAATAAAACAAACACTAACTATGGAATGAGGGTAGACTGCCTCAAATTCCCAGCTAACCCCGGGGATTATTTTGCCCCATCTGTAAGTTAACCTCAACTAAAGGTCCAGCTGTTTGAGGAGGCCTTCTTCCTCTAGGTGGATTACGGCAGACTTCTGGTATTTTTGCACCCAAAGGTGTTATGGTTGTGGGCCTGACAATGGGCTGGGAACTTGAAGTGCAAACAGATGAGGCTGTCAGATCAGCTTGCTTAGGGAGGGGGGGTTATGTTTGCCACAGGCGATGATGGAGGAGGAGAGTCAGGAACAGATGATTCTTGATGCAGTAGCTCACCAGCAGAGGGGAGAATGGGCAACTCAGCTGGAGATGTGTCTTGAAGGCAGGCATAACCTGGCAATAACTGATCTACATGCTGCTGCCAGATGAGATCCTCTGCATTCCTGACAGTATAGGAAACAGGTCCCGTTTGAGCAGTAATATGGCAGGGACCCATTTAGCTCCAGGAGCATAGTTCCGAGCAAAAACCAGCTCTCCAGGATTAAAGGTTTGGTCTTTTGCTCTGGATGCACGCCTGATGACTTGACCTTGGTGTTAACGTTGCACAATTTGTTGTGGTTCAGAAGGTTTCAGCAAATCAAAGCAAGTGCGCAGCTGACGTCCCATCATTAGAAAAGCCAGGGACATTTTGGTTGTAGCATGAGGAGTGTTTCTGTAGGATAGTAAGAAGGTGTCCAGATGTTTTTGCATGAGTGAATGTCCTCTAGCCGATTTCAAAGCTTGTTTCATTGTCTGCACAAACCTTTCAGCCAATACATTCGTGGATGGGTGATACAGTGCTGAAGTGATGTGATGGATCCCATTTGCTTTCATAAAATTTCCAAACTCCTGAGACACAAACTGTGGTCCATTGTCACTCACGAGTTGTTCTGGAAGATCAAAATGACAAAAGAGTCCCCGTAGTTTTTGGATAGTACTCTCAGCAGTAGTGGAAGACATTATAGAGACTTCTGGCCATTTGGAATGAGCATCTACCACCACCAAGAACATGCTACCTTCAAATGGGCCAGAAAAATCAACGTGAAGATGTTGCCACAGTTTTTTAGGCCAGTTCTATGGCTGTAGAGGTGCCAACTGAGGTGCCTTCCTCATACCTTGTCATGAAATACAATCTCTCACCTTCTCTTCAATGGCACTGTCCAAGTCAGGCCACCAAAAATAGCTTTGTGCAATTTCTTTCATGCGCACCATTCCACAGTGACCTGAATGCAGCTGTTCTAACAACTGTCGTCTCAGTATTTTTGGAATAATGACACGCATTCCCCACAAAAAGCACCCAGGATGGACTGATAACTCTGTCCTCCTGGACATGTAGGGAACAAGGTCGGGTGAGACCTGATAGTTCCATAGAGATGTTCCATGTATCACAAGATACATAACTTAGGATAGTACTGGGTCAACATGAGTTGCTCTCTTAACTTGCGCAGCAGTGATGGGTGTGTTCTCTACCTGTTCAAAGTAGAAGATTTCCTTCTGGCCACTATCTTGATGTTTGACTGTCAAAGACTACCTAGAGAGACCATCTGCATTGCCATGCAGAGTGGATTTCCAATATCTAATTTCATATGTGTGTCCCAAAAGCCACAATGCCCATCACTGCATACGACTAGCAGCCAACGGTGGAATACCTGTGTGCAGACCAAAAACTGACGTCAGAGGTCGATGGTCAGTGAGAAGTGTAAACTTCTGTCCAAACAGGTACTGGTGAAATTTCCGGAGCCCGAAAATTATTCCCAGTGCTTCACGCTCAATTTGTGCATAGTTAGTCTCAGCCTTGCTTAAGGTGAGTGAAGCAAAAACAATTGGCTTCTCTTCTCCCGAAGGCATAATATGTGACAAGACTGCTCCCACTCCATACAGGGAGGCATCACAGGCTAACTGTAAGGGTAAGGATGAATCAAAATGCATCAGGACCTCCAAATTTAGCAATGCACATTTAGCCTTGTTAAATGTATCATCACAGGCTTCAGTCTACTTCCAGACCTTGTTCTGACCAAAGAGCTCATTAAGTGGTTTTAACAGTGTGGCTAACTAACTGTGAAATAAACTTTCCGTAATAGTTCACTAGTCCTAGAAATGAGCAAAGTTGACTAACATTTTGAGGGGGTGGAGCCCCCACAATAGCCTTAACTTTTGAAGAGGACTTATGAAGGCCAGAAGCATCAATGATGTGTCCCAGATATTCAACAGCTGAAAGAATTCACACTTGTTTTTGTGGACTCTTAGGCCATACTCTTCCAGTCTTTGTAGGGTAGCCTCTAAGGGTAAGGCTACACTAGCTCGCTAGTTCGAGTTTGGTAGTCTAATGAGGGCAACCGGAGTTGCAAATGAAGCCCAGGATTTAAATATCCCAGGCTTCATTTGCATCTTCCCGGGTGCTGCCATTTTTAAATCCCCCTTAGTCCGAACTCCGTGCCCGCGGCTACACGTGGCATGGACTAGGTAGTTTGAATTAAAGATCCTGCAATGAGGGGTAACAGTAGTTCGAATTAGGATCTTTAATATTTAAATCCCGGGCTTCATTTGCAACTCCAGTTGCCTTCATTAGACTACCTAGCTCGAACTAACGAGTTAGTGAAGCCTTACCCTAAGTTCCTAAGGTGATCCTCCTCATTCCTGCTTGTGACCAGGATGTCATCAAGATAGCGCTGGACTCCTGGCAAGCCACACAAGATCTGGTCCATAGCCTTCTGGAACAAAGCTGGGGCAGAAGTTATTCCAAAGGGTAAGCGACAGTAACGATAAAGCCCTTTATGCATCACAATAGTCAACAGGTCTTGGGATTTCTCATCAACGTGCATCTGTAAATATGCTTGACTCAGATCAATCTTGCTGAACTTTTGTCCCCCAGCCAGGCTCACAAAGAGGTCATCGATGTGGGGAAGGGGGTATTGCTCTGCACACAACACTGGGTTAATAGTGACCTTAAAATCCCCACAGATCCGAATAGAACTGTCTTTCTTCAATATTGAAATTATTGGAGTTGCCCATGGACTATAGGTAACTGGTATTAGGACTCCATTTTTGACTAGGCGCTCCAAGTCCACTTCAACTTTTGGACTGATGGCATATGGCACAGTCCTGGCCTTCAGATATTTTGGCTGGCTGCCAGTTTAATGTTCAGTTTCACAGTGATTCCCCTCATACTTCCCAGATCCTCTCCAAAAACAGCAGCATGTTTCTTGAATATATCGGTCAGACCTGTTTTTTCTTTAGTCATCCGGTGCACTTCTGCCCAATTCAGCAGGATCTTCCTAAGCCATGATCTACCCATTAAGGCTGGATAATGGCTTTTCACCACAAACAGTGGCAATTCAGCTGTCTGTCCATTGAGCTCCACCTTAACATCAATAGTGCCCAATAGGGGTACTGCTTCTCCCATATATGTCTTCAGAATGATCATTGTTGCCTTAAGCGGAAGATGCTTTAGTTTTTCCTTATACATCATGTCTGAGACCAATGAAACTGCTGCACCAGTGTCCACTTCCATGTGTACAGGTTTGCCATCCAACAGTGGGGTTACCCAGTATTCATGGGAGCCCCCTTGCAAAGACAAAACATAGTAGGGCACTTCTTCTTCAGATAGGGTGTCACCTTGATCATCAGGCATCTGCTCAATGGTATGCAGATTTTCCTTTTTGTCCCTCCAGACCACAGGCCTTTTTTTCTTTTGTTTGCAGGCACACTCAATGTGTCCTTTTTTCCACACTGTCGACACACTAGGTCCTTACACCAGCATTCTGATGCACGGTGACCCGGCTTACCACAGCGGTAACATTCCTGGCTCCCCACTGTTTGGTGGGTAGGTTCTTGGGACACTTTATGAACCCTAGGGGGTGCACTGAGATATTGTGCCTCCCATGTGGCAGTTCCATGGAGACCGCAATATCAATGGCCTTCTGTAGGCTGAGCTGAGCTTCTGTTAACAGACACCTCTGTATAGCTTCACTGTGTAGGCCACACACTAACCTGTCACATGTGGCATCATTTAACATCTCCTTAAATTCACAGTGTTCAGTAAGCTTTTTCAAATTTGCTACAAATTGTACAATTGTTTCACTTTCTTTTTGGTCTCTGTTATAGAACCTGTACCTTTCTGCAATTACCAGTTGTTTTGGAGCATAATGTGGCCCCGGGATTTCCACAGTGTCACTGTAAGATTTAGTCTCTGGCTAACAGGGAGCAGCAAACTGCATAGCAGAGAGTAGGTCTTAGCCCCTACAACTCTTAAAAATATTGGCACCTTCTTCTCTTCCTTAATGTCATTTGCAATAACAAAAAGTTCAAAATGCTTAGTATATACCTGCCATGGCTATATAGTCTCCTCAAAAGGTCCTAGTGGCCCTGTAAGTGTAGCCATAGCTGCTGCAACTCCCTTATTTCTTTTCTTTTTTCCTTTTTTTTTTCCAGCTTCTGGGCTCCACTGATTTTAATTTCAGTTTGCACTGTCAGTATAGCAGTCAGTTCTTACCCCCACCTTCCAGAACAGTAAAAAGGTCTGTTTTCGTACATTGACTTCTACTACTTCTGTTGCTGGAGGCAGTACAGGTATCCCACCCTCGTCGCCACTTGTTATATCACGTGGAGTTCCACAGTTGAAGAAGAAATCAGTGGAAACACAGAGAGCTTGAGTAGTTGCAAGTGTCCATTTTACTGCATAACACAGAACTAACCAGAACCAGCCCAAACCAGCTGGGCTGACCCCTAGTGACCTAACTCAGTTACTATAACAACAAGATCTACAACCCAATACACAACAATTTCTATTCCCACTGGTGAAAACTGGTGATGGAACACTGTTTTCCCCCTGCAATGTAGAAAGTGAAAATCTATTTGAGTGGATCGTTGGAAAATAACTTATTCTGTAAATGTACATTCAGAAGTTTGTCTTCCTTTTACAATGATACATTTTTTTACCATGTCCAGCTATTTGTACAAAAGAATTACTTCCCAGCAATAGTCTGTTGTTCTTTGATGTGACCTTTTGTCCCACTTATATTCCAAACTTGTTGACCTGCTTTCCCCAGCCCACGTAACTTTCCTAAGACATTTCTTCAGTATACAGTACAGCATTCTTACCTAGCCCTGCATTATACCCAGGACTTGCTGATGTCTGAAGGGTCCTTTAAGCTGAGCCACTTGTCTATTGTGGGCTCATGTTAAGAGATTAGGCCATCTGGAAGAGGGCAAATCAGAGTAGTCCAGCAGTTCTTTTCCTAACAGTTCTACAGATGAACCACTAGAAACAGTAAATAATATTCAGCATTAGGAAAAAAGACTCAACAAGGCCTGGACAAATAGCTGTGGTTCTTACAAACCTGAATTTAATTAGAACCCATTATACCATTTAATAGGCTAGCCCAGAGAAGCCCATGTTGTTGGAGCTGGTTGTAAGAGTGCTAGTGTCTGAACAAGTAGCTGCTAGGCTTGTTTCTACCAAGTATGCTGCTATCCCTCTACCCCCTGCTTCTTACTTGTTCCTGTTACCATTCCTTGCTCTTTGTTCCTGTCTACTTGTCCTGGCTCTGCTACTTCCTCCATTCTTGACCATTGGTATGACTTCTGAGGGTATGTCTACACTCGCTGCGCTGGAGATTGACATTCTGGTGTTCGATTTAGTGTCTTCAGTTTAGACCCATAAATCAAATGCTGAAGACATTTCCAGCCAGCACTTGTACTCCTCGCAGTTGCGAGGAGTGCAGGAAGCCAACTGGAGCATTTCCTCCCTTAAGCTTCCCGCTGTGTGAACACTGCCAAGCTCGGCTTAAGGTAAGCTGACTCCAGCTATGTATTCTACATAGCTGAAGCTGACAACTAAGTAAAACCACACACTTACAGGCCCTGACAGTAACTTAGCACTGAACTTAATAGAAGTTGAGGCATCCTCGTGCTTTATTAATAAGGCAGCAGGTGAGTAACGGTGTACTTTAATGTAACCTTCCCTTCCTTCTGTTAAGTAGCAGGCTTTACTTTTAAATAATGTCTTATTTCAGATTAGTTTAAAAATAATTGCCTTCTACATAAGAATCTATTTGAATTTATTACACAGAAGCTTAGTCACCTATTATGCAAAAGGTGCCAGTATTGAGTTTCATCATCTCTTCCTTAGAAGTCCTTTGATTGATTTAGAGCACCTTTATTTTGCTTTATATTGGAAAGTTCAAATTCTAGTTCTGCAATAATGGAGTAACATTACTTACACATTTCCACTCTGGATTTCTTACATGAGTTAGTATAGATACATTCATGCCCTTTCCAGATCAATATTCCCTATCAATGATTTATTTCTGGATTTCTTTTATACTTCCATTTTCCTTCAGTAAATAATATACTTTTACTCTCCTTTGTCGTCAAACACAATGCTCCCAAATTGGGTTGTTGATTTGTATAACTTTTGCTTTGAATATAAGCAGAGGCTACGATATAGTCTGTCAATAAGCCTGTGTTATTATTTTAATTACAATTATGAAGTGATCAAGATATTGCAAAAGGCCAAGAAATGTGGAAATTGCCACTACAAATTCAGAATATTATAAAAACACTTTTCTTGGAAAAAAAATGATGAGTCTAAATCAATCACAATTTTGGGACCACCTTAATTATTATTTGTATGGTGATTATACATGTGAAATAGTTAAACTTTTAAACTGTTGTTTAAAGGTATTGAAAATCAACATGAAAGGAAAATGTGTGTGTGTATTTAACAAATAAACATTAAAATGCTACTCTGTTGGCAAATTCTGCTAAATATACGCATAATTAAATCACCAGCTTATTCCTTAACACAACTCCTAGCTGAAAACAATTCATTCTACTGAAAATCTGAATGCTGGTATAAATTTGTATTGATTTTTCCTGAAAGGGTGAAGATATGACTGGAGGGTAAGAGAAAGGGAGAGACTGATGATTTCATGTCGTGCATTCAGAAACAGTTGGAATTCAGTTGTTACTTATTGATCCCTGAAAGTTGAACAAGCTAATGTGCTTAAGGTAAAATCCTTCAAAGCAGACAAGCCATAATCAATGTGAATTGGATGTTTCTGTTGTTGGGTGACAAAACAAAAAAGACCCTACAGCAACTCTCCTATCATGTGGGATAGGAGGTGAGAACCAGTCACTTGTGTATCTAATCAAAGGAACCTGCTGACCAAATGCCAGTGACTGATTCACATAGCAAAAGGTTAAGCCCAATAAAACTTTCTCAGCGACAACTGATCACTGGTAAGTAGGTTCAAAGACAACTGAACTGGAGCTTTTATAATGCAACCAGCATAGTGACCTCAGGGTAGCAGAGATTCTATTTTCTACAGATGTACCAGTATGAAAAGAAGTCAAGTTTTGGGATCCTACAGCTAATAATACAGAATGCAGCAGTGAGACTCTTAACTTGGTTAATTATAGCAGTCCCCTCTACCACTTCTATCATTAGGCATTTATAACTTTTGCATGAAAAACCTTTTAGCTTTTCCATGATAAACCTCTTATCCTCATTATTAGCATTTGAAGCTATCTGCTATGGAAACAAATCTTGAAGACTGAATCTGAAATAAATGTGAAATGATGACCAAAATGCGTTCAGGTACACTACAAGCAGCTCAACCAGCACTATAGATATCCATATCCTAGCCATAAGAAATTACTTTTCCTTCCAAAACAAATCAGCTTGGAGCATTGTATGGAGTAACTATTGCTCAACCAGGGGTGCATGCAGATAAACATGTGGACCATGTCTTAGCTCTTAGGCTCCTAAACTAACTACTCATCTGTGGCACATTTCATATAAGGATTTTGTAGAAGTGCTTGAGGTAAACCAAAATAGGGCTAATTCCCTCTAAGTGTTTGCACTGTACTCTCAAGCATGTCCCTACATACAGTGCACAGTAGAATTTGACCTAAATTAATTTAAAATTGCTATTTAGTTGCATCTGCACAGAACCATGTCCTTTCAGGCTTTTTTCTGAAAAATGACTGTAAAAATATTACCAGAGGTTTCCATGTTTTTGCCTCAAAGGTTTCCAGATAAAATAATCTCAGTTTAAAAAAACAAACAAACCCTGCTTTGTTTGCAAACTCAGATTTTTAGAGTCAAGCTCATGCAAAACTATTACTGGCTCTGCTACCCAAATTTCTTTTTTCTGCAAATTATATTGATTCCTGTGTATGAAAGTATGTGTGATTGAAACTTAGTAAGCAATTTTCTTGATGGTGTACAACATGCAATAAAATCTGCAGTTCACTCAATTTTAGCTGTGTTGGCTCAGAAGAGGTACCAGGAATAGAAAGCAGCAAACATTTGTGTGGAGTTTAAAGGTCGTTTATGGCCTACAAAGTCTTAGGTAGTTTGGGACCAGCCTGCCTCAGAGAATGACTTTTTCCTCATGCCAGACTGCCACAGCTGCAGTCATCAGGGCACCTGAGCTGGATTCCCCTTCTTCTAAAATAGGAGTGGCTGGCAGCGTGTTCTCTGTGAAGGCTCCCAGATGCCACAATAGCTGGAATTTGATGACATGATGCAAAATCTCTTTAAGAGGGCTTCGGGAGAGTGAAAATGTGATGTTTTCCATAACAATGAAGGGAGTTTTTTCTATATATGTCTGCAGGCTGAGTTCCTATTAAAATGGTGATTTTAATGTTGGTGGGATTTTTGTTAACGTTATTTAGGGTAGTAGGACACTCAGGGTGCGTATTAACACGAAATAAGCTACGCAAATTGAGCTACGTCAATTGTGCAGCTTATTTCGAAATAGGGAGCATCTACACAGCACTTATTTTGAAATAGAGCACTCTTCCTCTGACTTCCCTTACTCATACAATGAAGGTTACAGGAATTGGAGTAAGAAGTCCTCCAACTTGACAGTATTTTGACATTATTTTGAAATAACTGCCTGCTGTGTAGATATGGACTAAGTTATTTCTAAATAACGCTAATTATTTAGAAATAATGTTGCTGTGTAGACATACCCTCAGAGTATGTCTATACTACTCTGTCAGGGGCGGCCCATGAGCCTAGGCACACTAGGCGGTTGCCGAGGGTGCCGCCGGCCCGGGGCACCCAATGATGACGTCACGGGGCACCCGGGTGCCAGATGATTATGTCATGGCCATTGACGGCCATGCAGGCAGGGGTGCCGATCATGCCTTCCGCCTGGGGCGCCAGCTGCCGCAGCCGGCCTCAGGCCACTCCTGTACTCTATCTATGCAACGAGCATGTCTAGGCTACGGGACATAGCGTAGGGTAGGATAAGTTTACTGTGGTGTAATACGGTACCAGGTCGAATTAAACTATGTAGCTGCAATTATATATTTGCGTCGCTGAAGTTGAAGTACCTTAATTGCGTAGCTGAAGTTGAAGTACTTTAACTCGACTTTTGGTGCTGTCCACACTCCAGAATGTTGAAGGAGAACACTTTTCTTTCAACTTCTCTTACTCTTTGTGGAAGCAAGAATATCGGCATTGACCAGAGTGCCCCTCTCAGTTCGAATTAGCTGTCTTAACTAGACCTGCTAATTCGAATCCTGATCAGCAGAGACAGCTTCAATCTTCTCTGTAGAATAGATGTACCCTCAGGGGATTTCTACTCCCTGCAGCCAAAAAAAAAAAAAAAAGTCGGCGAGTCTACAGACTTGGGCTCATGTTGCAGTGCTAAAAATAGTTGTGTGGAAGTTACAACTCAGGCTCTGAAGCGTGGGGACATAGCTGAGCTTCAGAGCCAAAGTTGCAACCCATCTAGAACACAGTCACAACTATTTTAGCACCATATTATGAGTCCCAGTTTGCAGAGTGGCCTCCAAGGCCTGCTTCTGTGAGTGTTTTTTTGTTTTTCCAGTGTAAACACACCCTTCAGAGTATTGCAGAGCTGTGGGGTTATTTTTAATTATTTTATATCAAGATATAGGAAAAATACATTTGGGCCATGTAGGAGAGATCAGAACCAGGCCCTGAAGTTCCATCTTTTCTGCATTCCTTTTAGCTTAGATATTATTCCCGATCATTGATCAATACTCATGTTGCAATATTCTGATGCCACAAGTTGGGTTATGGAGAAAGTTTGATCCTGAATTCTGGAATTCCTCTGAGTTTAGACTAGACAGGGGTGGGGAACTTCAGGCCTGGGGGTGGATGCAGCCCTCGGCTTGCCTCGATCTGGCCCCTGAGCCTATTGGCCCCTCCAGCATTGGGGAGCCTGTGTTGGTTCTCCAGCCCCCCTGCTGCTCCCCTGGGGGCTGGAGCACACGGAATCTACTAGACTGGGCCTCTCTAGGCCCTTGTGCTAGAGATGTGAATGTGGAGAGTGTCTTTATCCTTCTCAGGTGGTGGCTACAGTGCAGGTTTTTTTCCAACTGCTCACTTACATGTGGCCCCCAAATGATTTTTCTGTGGGTAAGTGGCCCCTGATTCAGAAAAGGTTCCCCATCCCTGCCATAACAGAACCTGGAGAAATTTATGATGGAGCTTCAATAATTTTATAATATTTCAGAAAAGAGGAACAAAGCCAAAAGAAAGGGTGAAGAACTTGTGACCTCCAGTGACAAAAGTTGTTAACATTCAAATCAGACTAACAATTCCAACAGCTTATTTGTCCAATTTGTCCTTTAATATTCAGAATGATTATAGGAGCCCAATGAGCCAATGCCAAAATTTTAACTTCAGCATTGTTAAAACTGTGGAATATAATACAGAAGATTTGGCAATTGATGCTGTCTCAACAAATAAGCGTTTTGTATCTCGCATAGTTTAATTCCTACTATACTTAACAAGGGTCTTCTTTTATATCAAAGACTTATGCAGCAAATATTTACCTGGTTGTATTAATAAATCTAGGGGCTTAACTAGACTACGCAGAACAGTCGAAAGAGGATATGCAAATTCTGTGGGAAATAGTTTCCGTGGGAAATAGTTGAAAATAGTTTAGATGCAGCTTTTTCGGTGACTCTCCACCCCCCCCTTTGTCTAAAAGCCACGTAAACCTAATTTTTTGAGGAAGAGTGGCTTTTCAACAAAGGGGGGGTGGTTCGCTGAAAAAGCCGCGTCTAAACTACTTTCACTTTCGAAAGCTCAGCTTTTGAAAGTGCGATCGGAAGAAGATATGCAAAATCCTGCGGAATTTGCATATCCTCTTTTGACTGTTCCATGTAGTCTAGATGAGTCCTAGTTCTTAACCTGCCTTTATTTAAAAGCTTTTAATAGCCAGAAGAGCAAGAGCAACGCGGAATATTTTGCAGGAAGCTGGACATTAGAGAAATACCATCAGAACTCTGCAATAACTCTGCACCATACTAAAACAGACAGGCTGAAGAACATGAATGTCGGAAGAAGAGATTTAAAAAGAAGCTCCAGGAATACTCAGATACCATGGCAGGAACAAAAAACAGGACTATGTAGCACTTTAAAGACTAACAAGATGGTTTATTAGGTGATGAGCTTTCGTGGGCCAGACCCACTTCCTCAGATCAAATAGTGGAAGAAAATTGTCACAACCATATATACCAAAGGATACAATTAAAAAAATGAACACATATGAAAAAGACAAATCAAATTTCAGAACAGAAGGGGGGTTGGGGGGGGGGAGGTAAATGTCTGTGAGCTAATGATATTAGAGGTGATAATTGGGGAAGCTATCTTTGTAATGGGTGAGATAATTAGAGTCTTTATTCAAACCTAAGTGTAAAGTGTCGAATTTAAGCATGAATGACAGTTCAGAGGATTCTCTTTCAAGTGTAGTCTTAAAAGGCCTTTGAAGCAGGATGCAGGTAATCAAGTCATTGAGACAATGTCCTGTCTGGTTGAAATGGCGAGAAACTGTTTTTTCTTTGTGATCCTGTCTAATATCTGTTTTGTGGGCATTGATCCTTTGGCGAAGTGTCTGAGACGTTTGTCCAATGTACATAGCAGACGGACACTTTCGGCACATGATAGCATAAATTATATTTCTGGATGTGCAGGAATATGTGTTCTTGATCTTATAACTGAAATGGTTAGGTCCAAAATGGTATCAGCAGAGTGAATATGTGGACGAAGCTGTCAATGGGGTTTGTTGCAAGGGAAGGTACCAGGGTTGGTATTAGTGTGGTATGTCCTGTGGTTGTTGGTAAGAATCATCTTGAGGTTAGGTGATTGTCTATAGGAGACTATGGGTCTATCACCTCTAATATCATTAGCTCACAGACATTTACCTCCCCCCCCCCAACCCCCTTTTGTTCTGAAATTTGATTTGTCCTTTTCATATGTGTTCATTTTTTTAATTGTATCCTTTGGTATATATGGTTGTGACAGTTCTCTTCCAGAATATGATCTGAGGAAGTGGGTCTGGCCCACGAAAGCTCATCACCTAATAAACCATCTTGTTAGTCTTTAAAGTGCTACATAGTCCTGTTTTTTGTTTCAGCTACACCAGACTAACACGGCTATATTTCTATCACTATACCATGGCAGGGTTTGAGAGAAAATAAATGTGTGAAGACCAGAGGCTCGGGACTTAACTGGCTTTCAAGGCTAATTATTCAGGAGTTGCATTTTTTGATATAGTGGAGGGAGCTGTAAAGAGGCTGTGTGACTTGACCAGGAGCAAAGTGCTCTTGTCCCTCCATTTCAAAAGATGCAGAGATCTCTGCTTACTACAGAGGGCCATATTTTCAGGCTGGTACATATGTGGACTAGGATTAGGGTCATTGCCATACTTGTCCTAGCCAAATGCCTCTCAGATGTTCCTGGTTGGGAAGGCTATCCCTCATTTTAGTTCCCAAATTACCTATATTCCACACATACTTGCTGTCTTCTTACTTTTAAGGCTGAAAGATGGTTATTTCTAATATAAAGGAAATTGTGAGGTTATCAAAAGAGACCATTACACTAAAAGAATAAATTCTACCACATTTTGCTTCCTGCATGAGGACTTTATTTCTGTCCTATCAATTAGGACATTTGTTGCAACCCGGTATTTGGGCCTTGTCAGATTGAGAGGGATAGTCTATACACTCTTCTCCCTTCTCTCACCTCCATAGTTCACCACTGGTGAAAGGATTGCCTTGCTAAGTCCTTGTGGTATTTGGAGTACACAAAATGTGTCCACTTGGAAGATGTGAGGCATGCTTCAGGACAACACCTATTTCAGAACAGATATAATGGCAATGCAAACATCCCATAACAATCTAGATTTAGTCCTAAATCCTCTTTATACTGTACAAGAGAGCCAAGCTGTTGAAATTCCAGCAAAATTAAAATATGAAAAATTGCATTTGTAGTATGCTGTGAAGTTGTGCACTCAACAGTGCTTAATTAAAAGAAGCTTGTTTTTTGGCTGCCTGTTATATGTTACGTTATATTGTCTCTATTGATAGTAGCATAGGAATAAACGCTTGAGATGAGCATTGGTCCTGGTCCTTTAAGTATTGCTCCAGGACATGAAGTTCTGTGAAATCCTCCCATGTCTTATAGTTTTATACAATGTTTTCTTAAATTAATGAAAACATTGTATAATTTCCTTTTCTGTGCATCTAATTCAGGCAGGGTAGATATGTTAAACTGACTACATGATACTGTACAGTTGCATACTATTGATATAGTCCCATAGTTAGTTCCTTCAAGATTTAAGCTTTCATTAAAAAGGAAAAAAGCTTCTAGCCCTCTATTTGTGAAGGTCATGCTCGGCCAAAGAGTTTGCGGGGCCCAAGGCGGCATGTTGTGGTTGGCTGTACCACATGGCCAGGCGGCTCCCAGTCAGGGCAGCAAGCGAGCAGCTGGGTAGGAAGGGGTGGGTGGGCCCCGGCAGCGTGGGGCCCTGAAGGCATGGGGTCCAAGGCAACCGCCTTGCTCACCTTGCCCTAAGACAGGGCCTGGTGAAGGTATATTGTTATCCTACTGAGTCTGACAATAGAAATATCACGTCAGATTCTGATTTCACTTACACTGGCAAAATACCCTAACAAAAAACCCTAGCTATAATCAGTCCAGATTTACACTAAAGTGTTTTTTTGTCAGAAAATGCCAGTTCATCAAAACTGATGCTTATAACAGGATCTTGAAAGTTCAGTTGAAAATGGCACCAGAAAGATGTTAGTGGTGTGGTTTTATTTGGGAGGGGAGGGACATGCTGAGGGGAATAGTCAAACTTTGGATTAGGCTAGGACACTCACTTGGGACATGAAACAACAGATAAAGTTTTAGCTTTGAATCAGAGACTTGAATATGGGTCCCCCAGGTGAATGCCAAGTGGGTCAGTTTGTCATTCTCTCCCATGGGAACTGTTCCACTTTGTATAAATAACTAAATATTCATTGGGCCAGTGAGACCGATTTTATAGCTCACTGTTTAGGACATTCATCTCAGGAACTGGAGACAAGTTTAATTCCTGATTTGAATCAGGAAGAGTAGGGAATTGAACCTGAGTGTTTTCCACTACAACTGAGAGTCCTGACTGAAAGTTATTGGTTAATCTGGGGTCTTTGTCTCTACTTTTGCACAAAAAGTTGAAAAAGTATTGGTTTTCATCCTCATGTCATCATCATCATCGTTCCTCATGCCCACTGGTGTATAGGGCAGCAACAAAGGTCCTCTATTTATGTCTGTCTCTAGCCAGCCTCTCAATAGTGCCCCAAGTGTAATTCATGCTCTTCATTTCTACTTCAACGGTCCGGCGCCATGTTTTCTTGGGTTGTCCTCGTTTCGGTTTCCCTTCATGGGTCCAGTGCACAGCAATCTTTGTGATGGAGCTTCCATCTTTCCTGAGTACCTGCCCAATCCATCTTCAGCATCTTTTCATAATGATAGTAGCTATGTCATCTTGTTTACATTGCGCAAGCAGGTACTGATTTGAAATTATTCTAGGCCAAAAGATATGGAGGATCCTCTGAAGACTTGTGGTGTGAAAAGTCGAAAAAAAGTTGAAAAAGTATTGGTTTTCATCCTCATGTGGAATGGGAGAATTTTTGAATTCTCAAAATTTTATGCAATGGAAAAAAATGTTTCCTTAGCAATCAATTGAGAGCAAAATAATCAATTTAGAGAAGCTTGTGAGTGAAATTGGAGTCAGGCCCAAGAGTTCTAATCAAAGTGAAAATGGCTTATTCATCTCAATAGTGTGTAATTGCTAAAGTTTAATGATGATAATAGTGTGGATGCTTGGTGGTAAATGTTGAAGTATAATTCAATATGTGGTACATATGTGTGCATTTCTGAGATGTTGTGCTGGAATGTCACAGGGAGCTGACATTCTGCTACAGGAAGATATAATCATAAGTCCAGTGATTGCAAGCCATTAAGGCTGAATGGATCTAACTGCCTAAACAATGAAGCAGCAATTACAGTGCCCTGGCTAGCTGGCCGAGGAAAATCAGACTGAGGCAGAAAGGAAGACTGTACATCAAGCTGCTGTAATATAAGACCATTAAATAATGTGGTGATGAGAGTTAAGACACACTAAGGGTACATCTACTCTTGCACCCTAGTTCGAACTAGGGATGCAAATGTAGGTGACTGAAATTGCTAATGAAGCGGGGATTTAAATATCCTGCTCTTCATTAGCATGATCTCGCCGGCATGTTACTCCGCTGAACAGCTGTTTGGAAAGTGAGGAGTAACGTTAGTTTGAACCAAGGGTTTGGTTCGAATTAACACGTCCCGGCGCACACTTTCACTTTCGAAACAGCTGTTCAGTGGAGTAACGAGCTAGCAAGATCATGCTAATGAAGGGCGGGATATTTAAATCCCCGCTTCATTAGCAATTTCGGTCACCTTCATTTGCATCCTTAGTTCGAACTAGGGTGCAAGTGTAGACGTACCCAAAGAGAGTGTGGGGGTTTCATGAGAGAATCTATTTTCATGAAGATGCTCTACTGATGACATAGCTCTATCTACACTGGGGAATAAGGGGACGGGGTTAGGTCTGTATAACTACGTTGCTCAGGGATGTAGATTTTTTTTCACACTCCTGAACAATGTAGTTATTCTGATATAGGCCTGTAGCATAGGCCCAGACCGAGAGAAACTAAAACTGATAGGAAAAGACTCTGACAATCTGGGACCAGGCTAGGTACCAAGAGCTCCTTGGCTTCCTAAAAGAATGTAAAGTCAGATCTGTTTTTTTCCTATAACTCAAAAAGGAAGCCTATCTAATTTAGCTGGTAGTGAATCATGAGATTAGATGAGACTAAATATATGTGGAAGCTGTTTTGAAATTGTCTCTGAAGCTTTGCTGTTACTGCTGAATAAAGAACTTGAATTTATGGAAGTTTCACATCACTTTCATTAATCTCAGCAGCCCAAATCCCAGTTGGTCTTGCAGAGAAATAAGGGGGTGGAAAATATGGGGTGCTGTAGCCAGCTCTGGTGTAAGAGTGGGAGAATTTAGGATTCCACTCCTAGACCTGTAGGTGCACAAGTCCTGAAAGGTGAAGTGGTGCACTCAGAGACAAAAAATAAGACAGAAGTGTAGCTATCCATATATGACTCTAGGCACTCCTGTATACATACTCTCTTCTTCTTCTTGGACTGAGCTGTTAATCGACAGATCTCATCTTCTGTGACACTGTTGATGAGCGATTATACCAATCCTTGATCAGCAGAGCCAATTACAGATGTCACATAAAAAAACGCCAATGGCAGGAGTTGTACATTCTTTTCAGATCCTACGCTTTTCCTGTAATGCCTGGATACGCTGACTCTCAAAACAATTAAGAGCCTATACAGTGGTTTGCCACCAGGACAATCTGTCCTGAACTAGAGTTTCCAGATCATTGGGAGATATGCTACATGACTTCACATTGGCCTTTAAGATGTCTTTATAGCGCTTATACTGACCACCGATAAAGTGCTTTCCATGAGCAAGCTGGCCATAGAAGACCATCTTTGGTATCCGTGTATCATCCATCCTCATAACATGACCGATCCAGGGAAACTGTTTGTTCATAAGCAGTTTCCATGCCCATGACACCTAGCAGCATCATTGAAAAGTAGATGTTGAACAGGAGAGGAGCAAGGACACATCCTTGCTTTGTACCATTTGATATTTCAAAAGGTGCTGATATCTCTCCATTGTTAAGGACGGGACCAAGCATGCCATCATGAAAGGACCGAACAACATTGATAAATCTTTCAGGACAGTCAATTCACCCAAGTATTTTCCAGAGCCCATTTCTGTTGACCATCACATAGAGGTCTTGATGTTGCTCTCTACATTTCTTTTGTATCTGTATGCCTGTAAATATCATATCAGCAGTGCCTTGACTGGCACGAAATCTTCACTGGTTTTCAGGAATAATACCATTTTTGAACACATATAGTGAAAGCCGGTTGTAAAGGATGTGGGCCAGGATCTTACCAGCTACAGAGAGCAGAGAGATGCCTCGATGGTCATCACAAGATGCATGGTCACCTTTTCTCTTGCATATGTGTACAATCAGGGCATCTTTGAAGTCCTGGGGTCTACCTTCCTCTCCCAAATGGTGGTAATAAGTGGTGAGATGGTACATCAACAGGCCACCAGCAGCTTAATAAATTTCTGATGGAATTGCATCACTGCCAGGTGCCTTTCCAGGTTTCATCTGATTAACAGATTTTTGTACCTCATTTATTTAAATAAATGATGGTCACATAAACACCACCCTATACCGAAAATCTACTGACCGCTATGCCTACCTTCATGCCTCCAGCTTCCATCCTGGACACACCATATGATCCATTGTCTACAGCCAAGCACTAAGGTCCAACCACATTTGCTCCAATCCCTCAGACAGAGACAAACACCTACAAGATCTTCACCAAGCATTCTTGAACTACAATACCCGCCTGAGGAAGTGAGGGAACAGATTAACAGAGCCAGACGTATACCCAGAAGCCTCCTGCTACAAGACAAGCCCAACAAAGAAACCAACCGAATACCATTCGCCATCACCTCCAGTCCTCAGCTAAAACCTCTCCAACACATCATCAGTGATCTACAACCCATCCTGGACAATGATCCCTCACTTTCACAGGCCTTGTGAGGCAGGCCAGTCCTCGCCCATAGACAACCCACCAACCTGAAGCAAATTCTCACCAGCAACTATACACCACACCACAGCAACTCCAACTCAGGAACCAATCCCTGCAATAAACCTCGGTGCCATCTCTGCCCACATATCTATACCAGCGACACCATCACAGAACCTAACCAGATAAGCCACACCATCATGGGTTCATTCACCTGCATAACTACCAATGTAATATATGCCATCATGTGCCAGCAATGCTCCTCTGCTATATACATTGGCCAAACTGGACAGTCCCTATGTAAAAGAATAAACAGACACAAATCAGATATCAAGAATGGTAATATACAAAAACCTGTAGGAGAACACTTCAATCTCCCTGGACACACAGTAGCAGGTTTAAGGTAGCCATCCTGCAACAAAAAACTTCAAGAACAGACTTCAAAGAGAAACTGCTGAGCTACAGTTCATATGCAAATTTGATACCATCAGTTTAGGATTAAACAAAGACTGTAAATGGCTAGCCAAGTACAAAAGCAGTTTCTCCTCTCTTGGTGTTCACACCTCCACATCAGCTGCTAGAAGTGGGCCTCATCCTCCCTGACTGAATTGACCTCGTTATTTTTGGCCTTACTCTTGATTGGTATTCTTTTCTTATGCCTGTATATTTATACCTGCATCTGGAAGTTCCACTACATGCGTCTGATGAAGTAGGTCTTTGCCCATGAAAGCTTATGCTCCAATAAATCTGTTAGGCTATGTCTACACTACCACCCTAGTTCGAACTAGGGTGGTTAATGTAGGCATTCGAAGTTGCAAATGAAGCCCGGGATTTAAATATCCTGGGCTTCATTTGCATCTTGCCGGGCGGGCGCCATTTTTAAATGCCCTTCGTTCGAACTCCGTGCCCGCGGCTACACGCGGCACGGAGTAGGTAGTTCGAATTAGGATCTCTAATTCGAACTACCGTTACTCCTCATGGAACGAGGTGTACCGGTAGTTCGAATTAGAGATCCTAATTCGAACTACCTACTCCGTGCCGCGTGTAGCCGCGGGCACGGAGTTCGAACTAAGGGCATTTAAAAATGGCGCCCGCCCGGCAAGATGCAAATGAAGCCCGGGATATTTAAATCCTGGGCTTCATTTGCAACTTCGAATGCCTACATTAACCACCCTAGTTCGAACTAGGGTGGTAGTGTGGACATACCCTTAGTCTATAAGGTGCCACAGGACTCCTCATCACTTTTGCAGATTCAGACTGACATGGCTACCCTTCTGATATTTAATCAAGATGGAGTCAGAGGAGATAAAATACTAAAATCTGGGGAATGAGTTTCACCCTTGTAACAAAGACCAACTTTGATGTTTAAGAATATATAGATGCTTCAGGTGATCCTTCACCAGAGAAGACAAGAAGAACCAGACCTGGGAGTTTGTGGAGTGCCGGAATAAAAACTGGTCAGCCACAGGAGGAAAAGACAAAATGGTGAGGAACCCACCTTGAACAAGACAGTAGCTTGTTTATAAGTGAGCAGTCCTTAGGCCCAGGGGAGTGCTACAGATGGAAACTAAAATCTGGTGATCAAACAACGGTATTAAACAAGAATGCCTAAATTTACCTACCTCTCTTAGCAGCTCTCTCTGTGTGTGTAAGTTTACTGTAAAGTATCTTCCCCATTTTCTAGTCTTTCCAGAAATCCAGAGCATCCTACCATGCAGAATAGTGGAGATTCCCATGAGATGTTGGCATCATACCACTCACACCTTATTTTTTCCCCCTGCTTAGTTGGTCTCAATTGGTCTTCAGCTAAATCCTGCATGGCCAGTCTTTCTCTTTTGGTACATTGCCTTGTAAGGATGAGGAGGGAAGCTCTCCTGCCAGAATAGTATTGGTCACACCAGCACCTAGGTCGGAATAACTTTGCTCAGGGGCGTGGATTATTCACATCCCTGAGGCTATGACTAGACTGCAAGCTTCATTCGAAAGAAGTTTTTTTGGAAGAGATCTTCCAAAAAAACTTCTTTTGAAAGAGAGCATCCACACACAAAAGCGCATCGAAAAAGCGATCTGCTTTTTTGAAAGAGAGCGTCCAGACTGATTGGATGCTCTCTTGCATAAAAAGCCACCCAGAACCACTTCAGCAAGGGCTTTAGGTCACCAGTTGCTTCCGAGTGCTGGTGCCAGACCGTTGCAGAGACATGTGCTTAAAGGGACCCCCTGGACAACTGTTTATCTGCTTCTGCTGTGTGTTTGTCTACCTCTTTGAGGGACAGCAAAGCTCTCTCAGTGCCTGCTGTGGTTGCACCACTTATTTGGATGTCACAGCTTTTCTCTTGGTGCCATGGAGCGGAGCTGTCCCTGGGCATGCGATGGCCCCACACAGCCATACTGCAGTTTCTGCCTTCCTCGTCCTGACTGAGCTCGACCCTGAGCTCATTCTTGGGACCCTGTCCCTGGGAGCAGGAGCAACAATCATACAAACACATCCCACAGTGGAGAGGAGTTTTTGGAGGCTTGACACCAGTTCCGACTATTGGGACTGGCTGGTCATGGAGTGGTAGGATGACCAGCAGTGGCTCCAAAACTTCCGCATGTGGAAGGCCACCTTTTTGGAGCCGTGTGGTTGGGTCTCCCCTGCCTTCCGATGATACAACACCCACCTGCAGCCTGCCACCTCCCTGGAGAAGTGGGTTGCAATCGCCATCTGGAAGCTTGCCAAACTGGGCATCCAGTTTGGTGAGGGGAAGTCCACCATTAGGGCCCATCTCATGGAGGTAAGGCACTCTGGGGCTGTAGTCCCTGCACCGGGGCGGGGAGGGAAAGGGAGGCAGCGGGAGAGTCGTGGAAAAGGGGGACCCTTGGGAAAGGGGTGTTAGAGGCTATGGGGGGTGGAGCGGGGGTGGGGGGAAGCCCCGTCCTTGGGGGGTTGTGCCGTCACGCCTTCACACAGCCCTGCTGCTGGGTGGGGGTAACCTCATAGGGGGTGGCTCCTAGGATATTTAGGGGAGGGGTGGGGAGGGGAGGAGAGAGGAGCAGGCACCTCCCAAGGGCTCAGGCACTCCCTCTATCATTCTGTTTTGTGTGTTTGTTTGTATCCTTTTGCAGGTTGTGAGGGCCATCAACTCAATCTTGCTGCAGAGGATCATCCACCTGGGAGACCTGGACTCAGTCATGGCTGGACTTGCTGCCCTGGGGTTCCCAAACTGCACTGGAGCCATAGATGGGACCCCTATACCGATCCACACACCTGAGCATCGAGTGGCCCAGTATATTAATAGCAAGGGCTACTTCTCCATGGTGCTGATCAACCACCATGGACAGTTCACAGACATTTTTGTCGGGTGGTCGGGCAGGGCACATGATGCTCGGATTTTTCACAACTTGAGCCTCTATGGCAAGCTGAAGGCAGTCACATTCTCCCCCCGCCAGGACTTTGCAGTTGGGGATGTCCAGATGCCATTGTGCATCCTGGGGGATGTGGCCTACCCCCAGATGCCATGGCTAATGAAGCCATATACCAGACACCTGGATCCCAATAGGAACTAATTTAATGTCTGCCTGAACTGGGCCAAGATCCAGGTTGAGTGTGCCTTCAACCACCTCAAGGTGTGGTTCAGGTGCCTGCTGACCCACCTCGATGTGGGGAAGCACAACATCCCCAAGGTGGTTGCATCATGTTGTGGACTCCACAACATTGTGGAGAGGAAGGGGAAGGCCTTCCTCCCAGGGTGGGGGGCAGATGCCAGACACCAGAGGTGAGCCTTCAAGCAGCTGTGGTCAGCTGCTATCCACCAGGTCCATAAGGCCGGGGTGCACATCCACGAGGCCCTGAGGGAGAAGTTCTCTCAAGGACCCCATTAACTCTCCCCAGGGCCTCCATAACAGGGACCTCTGGCCTGCTGCCCTATCCCTTCCCCATCACAACCCCTCCTTTCACCCCTTCCCTGACCTCTCAATAAAGACACCTGTTTAGTTTTCAAGAAAATGAACCCTGTATTTATTTTTCATTAAAAAGAGATGGCAGGGGAAGGGGGACTTATAAACTGGAGTGGGGGGGGAAGCTGAATGTGCCAACTTGGGTGCGGGGACCTCGTCGGACTTGAGGTTGGGTGGGTCCGGGGACCACAGGGTGGTGGGCAGGAATGGGGTCAGGGATGGCAGGGGGAAGGGGCATAGGCATCTCTTGGGGAGGGGGCATAGGCATTGCTGGGGGAAGGAGCAGAGGCATTGCATGGGGGCAGGGAGAGGGGGAATGGGCATAGCATGGGGGGCAGGATGGTGGTAGGCAGGAGGAGTGACAGTAGGTGGGTGTGCTATCATTCCTCTCATGATGGTACACATGCTATCACACCGCTGCATGAGTTGGTCCCAGGCATGGTTCTGCCACTCTCCATCCTCCCAGATCTTCTGCGCCAGGGTTTGCCACACGTCACGCAGTACGCTGACATGCTGCCGCATGAGGTCTTCCTGGACCTTGGTGCATTTCGGGTCCCCCAGGCTCTAGCAGCTGGCACGGGTGGTGTGGCTCGCCATTCAGTCCCAACTGGTCCAACTATGGAGAACAAAAAGAGGGAGAGGCAGTCAGTCATCCATGCGGACACTGTCCCTGAGGTCGTGCCCTCCTCTGTGAGCAGCGACCTTCGGGCCAGAGGAGGGGGATGTCCTGGGAGCAAGGCCATGTGTGGCCTGCACAGCAGGCCCTGCCTGCCAGGGGCCCCAAGGTGCCCAGGGGACCATGCTGCCTTAACCTCCCTGCCGCCCATGGACAATCAGGCAAGGGAAGTGTCCAGCCACAGTGGGAGCTCTTTCGGAAAAAGGCTTTTTCCTTGTAGAAAGAGGATTACCAATGTTGGAAAAAAACCTCTGTTCTTTCAATTTTCTTTCAAAAGAACTCAATTGCTGTGTGGACGTAATTGAAGTTTTGTCCGAAAAACAATTGTTTTTCCGACAAAACTCTGTAGTGTAGACATACCCTGAGTAATGTAAGTTATACCAAAATATGTTCTGATGTATACAATCCCTAAAATAAACCTTCTGCCAGGGAAGAGAACAAAGTTCTAGCCCTGCCCTTAGCATACATAAGAGTAAGAAGTGACTGTAGGTCTAAAGTTATTACAGTTTTTGCCCAGTTGTTCTAAATGGGCTCGTTTCGAAGACAAGTGAAGATTTGGTCATGAAGTGCTTCTTTGTTAGTCAGAGTATAAAGACCTACATTAAAATGCAACTTTTAAGATATATTTTTTTATTCAGGAAATATATATCTTTTTACCCAAAATCCAGTGCTTTATGTGGTAAATACTATGCTGTGACATGATAAAGCTGAACTGTTAGTGATTGTGGAGATGATTGGGGTGTATTTTCTATTCTTTAATTTATAGGACATACAGGAGCAGGGCCAGAACTTCCCTTGTAAACAGGCTATATAGGGCTCCAATTATTCTCTCAAACACACTCATTTTAAACCAGTGTAACTCCATTGATTTGAAATGAATTGCTCATGATTTACAAGTGAGAGAAAATTGGAATACTTTTGCTTCATCGCCTATTTTCTGAGCTATAAGTGTGTCAACATTTATTTCTGTTTCATGTACGCTGCATTAAATGAATAGAGAAGGGAGTGAATGACCAGGAATCCCAAAGCTTGAAGCCACACACTGAGATTTGAAACCACTCAGTACAACTTATTTTTTAAAGAAAAATCTTAGCTTTTGCTATGTGGTTTGGCTGGGAAATGCAGCTAGCTACATGCCACAATATCATGAGAGAGGTTATTCTCATTTTTTTCCCACAAGCCGGAAGCAGAAAGTACTGAAAATCTCTCAGGGTTTCTATCTCAGTTTTTTAGATCAAAGGTGCCAAGAACTTTTGAATGCTTATCTGAAGCTGTAAAACTTTTTTGGTTCACAAATTACATGAAAGACTACTAAAAAGATGTAAAACTTTTTTCCATTCCTGAGTATTCAGCAGTCCACTCTTGATAACCAGTATCATTTCTGATCTTATTCTGGTCTATATTTTGGTCTAAATAACTTGCTATATCTGTGCAATGTTTATATAATCATTTAGAAGTTAGTCCTCAATGAATTACATGATTATCTTTTACCAATCTCTGACAAAGTTTGTTTTCACTTTTTCTGTCATAAGTAAGAGAAAATAATAAAAAAGGGCAATGCAATATTTCTCAGAAATTAGTAAAATAAGAATAATTCTGTCTTCAGTTGGTTGATTAGAGAATACTGTTATGCTTTTGTGATGACACTTTTTTATTAACAAGGTTGTGGTATTTGTTACCTTATTTTCATTAAAGACCAACCCAGGGTTACACATATATTGCTTTTATTAAATGCCACTGTTGAATTAAATGGAAAAGGGATTGTACCCGATACACACATACATCCATACACTCATGTACAAACAAACAAACCCCATCTTGCTTCTGCTTAAAGTTACCACTCTGTTGCTTATATTAACTCATTGGCCAGGTGAGTTAAATGCGAGGGGGAGGAGCAGGGAATCTTCTCGGTCTGGACCGATGCTCCGTTCTTCGCTAGACAAGACTCGGAGATTCATGCAATACACCCCATCTTTTATAGTACTTTTCTCCCATTCAAGATCTATACATTTTGCTGCATCAGTTCTTAATCAATCACTGTCTGTTCTGTTTAACATCTTTTGGGAGTTATTCTTTACTCTGACATCAGTATGTTGGTGGTTCCTTCCCAGTGTTATTTCAAGGCTGTCTTGTTTGTAATTGGATGCTTGCCCTTAACACTCCAAAGCCGTCCATAATGTCCTGCATCAATCTCCTTTTTTGGGGCCACAATTTATAGTACCTTGACGTCTCTGAGTCTTATGGTTTCTTCTCCAGATTCTCACATTCAAAACTCATTCACTCCCACTCCCCAGGAACTACGCAATCATTTCACACATGGGAAAAGGGATACAATTGTCCATACAAAAGGTATCAATATACTTCTAACACAAAGCTTCTGCTAGTACAAACTTTTAATCATTCATCATATTTTCTTTATAATACAACCTATGTTCTAATTATTCCTAAGAGCAACAGTGTGATCATGCTGAATCACAAGATTCTTCTGATCTCTTTCTCACATAATGGAAGGTTACAGAGCTCAGAAGATTACAAAACTTACATTCCCATTATACTGAGACTTACATTTACATTATACTGTATTGGGTGGAGGCTTTACACAATAGTATTGAGGAAAAAACTATAAATCTGCAGATCCAATTAAATCAGCTAATCCACATGAGGATGCTTTCAGTATTTGTCATACTACAATATTGTGTTTGCCAATATCATTCAGATCACATAACCTACTGAGAGCAATTGTGCCTATTAAAAAGACATCTATAAATCAAACTGTTTACCCAAGTTAATCAGACTTTAGTGCAATACACCACACAGCAAACACCTAATTAAATTAAAAATAAATAGAATCCAAGTTATTTAATTTTTTTTACTGCTCCTTGTAGCTCGTGGGATTCCTGCCCATGTGGACATAAGATTTGATGACCTGTGAGAAAATAATCCTGCCAAAGCAATGGCTGGGTCAAAGGATGAATTGTTACATTTTTTTATGCTTTTGCTGCAGCTGGGATCTGTGTACAACAGACTGTCTCTGGAATGAATGCAGTACCAGGATTGTGCATGAATATTATTACTAAATAGCAAGGATATTTAGTATATCCTTAGATATTTAGAACCATATTCTGCCATCTCTTACAACTACACAGAGCTCAACTGGGGTTTCATAGATGTAATGGACAGCAGAATCTCTGTGTTATAGCGATTGAGTACCAGACATGAATGGATTATCTTGCAAAATTATGAGATATTCAATAATTTTTACAGCTTCTTCTATTTGTGAACTATTTGTGGATGGATGTAAAATTCACAATTCTTGGAGTTACTAATATATTCATGAATTTCTATGCAAAAAATGGTCTTTTATTCCGAGACCCAAGTAATTCCTGATAGTATTCATGAAATGCTGTCTGGGTGTTTCTGGTACTGGTATATTTAATGTAAGTGATGAATACATGATAAACCATATGTACTGAATATTAGAACAATTCCATGTTCACTTATCTACTATTTTGAAATATTTATACTAATCATAAGTCTTGAGTGTAGGATTTTTTCAGAATCATACATGACTTAGGAGGACATGTCCATGGGAAAGTCAATGGGTTGTATGCTCCCAAGATCCTTAGTGCTTTTGAAAATCCCACATTTAGTGCTTGAAAGTTGATGGAAAATTAATACAGTCCACTATACTTTGATTTGAAATTCAAATGAATATCCACAGGTGAAAAACACCTTCCCATTTCTTAGTTCAAAACATTCTAACCTTGCATTTAAAATATGACAGTTTTAGAGATGTTTCAGGATACAGTTATCCTTACCTAAATTGTAATAAAAAACCAAAAACATGTATGAGGGGTTTAAAGATGAGTAGGAAAGAATGGTGAGTCAAAACCCTATTAAAAAAAAGCCTTTTCTTATTCTCATACTGAGTTTTTGATGAGGTCTGACATTAATAACACATTTGAAATAGTCTGCCATTAAAAATGATGAAGACCTTTTAGATGAAATATGCCTCTGCAAACACAAATCTGTGTTCCACTCAGAGTGTCAGGCCCCAGGCAAGTTCCTCTGAGGGAAGCCTGACAAGCCTGTTGGTGCACATTTTCAGAATGCCTTCTATGATTTTGTTCAGGGGAAAAAAAAACCAGTTACTAGCTTCTGGCTGCCCCTTCCTTACCACAAACAAATCTCATTCTTTTCCCACTTTTTAAATTCCCACCATGGCCAGCCTACTCACTTTGCAATGACCCCTGGTTCTTGTGTTATATGAAAGGGTGATTTAACTTTCCTATTCACTTTCTCTGCATTATTCATGGTTTTATAGACCTCATCATATTTCCCGCTTTGTCATCTCTTTTTCAAGTTGTACAGTCCAAGTCTATTTAATCTCTCCTCATATGCAAGCTGTTCCATACACCTAATAATTTTTGTTGCCCTTCTCTGTACCTTTTCCATTTCATATTCCAGGTGCGTGTGTACCATGGAGTAATATGGTAGCATTGTGATATTTTTCAACTTTTCCTAATGGCTCCTAACATTCTGTTTAGCTTTTTTGACTCCCACTGCACACTGAGTGGATGCTTTCAGAAAACTATCCAAAGTAAATCAAAGGTCTTTTTTAGTGTAACAGCTAAATTAGACCCCATCTTTTTGGATGTATACTCGGTATTATGTTTTCTAATATGCACTATTTTGCTTTTTAGAACACTGAATTTCATTTTGTCATTTTATTGCCCAGTCACTTAGTTTGTGAGATCCCTTTGTAACTCTTTGAATCAGGTTTGAACATAATTGTCTTCAGTAATTTTGTGTCATCTGCAGACTTTTTCAGCTCACTATTTACCCCTTTTGTGCAGGTTGTTTATTTTTATTTATTTGAACAGCACTTGTCCCAGTACTTTTCCCTGAAAGTCCCTCTCCTCTGTCTACTGCTCTCCATTCTGAAAAGCAACCATTTATCCCTGCCCCTTTATTTCTTGTCTTTTAAGCAATTACTGATCCATTAGAGAACTTTCCCTTTTATCCCATGACTGCTTACTTTTTAAAAGAGCCTTTAGTGAGGACCTTGTCACAGGCTTTCTGAAATTCCAAGTATTCTATATCCATCGGATCATCCTTGTCCACATATGTGTTGGTCCTCTCTGAAAGAATTCTAATAGATCGGTGTGGCATGATTTCCCTTTACAAAAGACATGTTAATTTTTCCCCAACAATCACATCATAGTTAGAAAAAACTTAGAATGTGAAGAAAGAGCTAATATCACCATTTCCCTCTTATCCTCCACCCTTTACACCAAATTGTTTATTTCCCCTGGCCGTCCTTTCAGGCAGCTTTTACTTTTGTTCCTGCAGTATAGATAATGACCAAAAGCAAAGTGAGGCAGCTGCCTTATCAAGAAACATAGTAAGGACCTTTCCTGAGCATCAAAAGAAATGAATACATAAGTAATTGGACTGCATTTACACAAGCAGGTAACAGGATTCTTGCTTCAAAAGTAATTATGTAGGTAATTTGTGGTAAAATGTGATGTTCACATTTTGAACATCAAAGTTCACAGGTACAGAAAATAATTAAAACTTCTATGGTTGTCTGTGATCATATAAGCTTGCATGGCATCAGTATGATCCATTATAACCAGTGGTCTCCAACCTTTTTAAGCACAAGATCTTTTTTGAATTTTTAAGTGGGATCCATGATCGACCTTAAACCCAAATACCCTTTGTACCACCTCCTTTCCTGATCCTTCTCTGAGGCCCCACCCTGGCTCCCTCTGCCATCTTCATTCACTTTCATGAGGCTGGGGCAGGGGAGTTGGGATGCAGGCTCTCTGGTATTGTGCTGAGGGGTTCAGAATGTGGAAGGGGCTCCTGGCTGAGCCTGGGGCAGGGGGTTGGGGTGCAGGAGGGGGGTCAGGGCTGGGGCAGGGGTTCAGGATGCATATTCCATCTGAGCACCACATACCGCAGTGTCTCCCAGGCTGTGTTGCTATGGAGCTTCACCCTGGGCCTTTTTGCAGGCATTGCTACCACACTTCTATTGGCCATGGTTCCCCATTCCTGGCTAATGGGAGCTGCAAGGGCAGCATATGGAGATCCCCTGTCCCACTTCCCCCTGGAGCTGCAGGGACATGTCAGCTGTTTCCAGGAGCAGCATAGAGCCAGGGCAGGGGTGAGTCTGGCTTAGCCCCACTGCACTGCTGGCCTGTTAGTGAATGATCTCCTGATTTGGAGGCAAGAGCCTCCAGGAGCCTGAGGCAAATTCTAGGAGGCCCCTGGCCAGTGTTCCATACATGGATTGGAAAAAAATAACTTAGAGGGAATTAATTTTGTTATATGCACCAATATCAAGTTAAAGTGGAGATGTGCACCAGCAGTAGAAACCAAAAACCTAAATATAATATATTTTTTTAAAGAATCATCATAGGGATAATTACTCAAGCCACAACAAATTAAGCATTTTAGAAATGGCTACTGACAGAATTATTTTAAGCATAAGAGAGAAATAAAAATAATGCAATTTATAGATCAGTTAAAAACCTAAGATTACACACTTTGAAAGAAGTAAAAGAAGTAACAACAATAACACACGTGTGTTGGGTCAGGAGTTGAGTGTGAAAGACAGAGAGGGTAAGTTTTTATGAGTGACAGAGAAGCATACACTGTGTGAGTGACAGAGATTTGCATTGTCCTTTTTAAGTATGCTGAGCACGTTCAGACATAGGTGTAGCTTCCCCTAAGCTCCCTCCATCCAGCACCCTGTCATGTCCTCCCTCTCTGTGGAGAAGAGATATGAGGAAAGGGACACCCTGACATCAGTGCTTCTCTCCTCTCCCACCTTTTCTATTCTTACATAGGTGGCTGGCCAAAATCCCTTATCACAGACCCCTGAGCCGCTGTGGATGCTGAATGCCTGAAATGTGCCAGGGGGCAACAGGGTAAGGACAGCTATGCAAATAGTTAGGAGGATTCTATTTTTAAAAAATCACACATATGGGCCATGTCATGGTTACATTTCACACAGCAGTGGTCACATGGTCCTGTGCTCCTTGTACTGAAGTTGACTGGATAGACGGGAGAATGGCATGTGCACCCTGGAAGTCCCTTTTAGGAATCCCGTATGACTCAGCTAGAATTCTATCTTGCAGTTGTCACAGCTATTTGTCCCCTAGACATCCCTTTAAATCTCATATTGCTTCCGATGTCTTGGATAGACTTTATTTCCAGATTTGATAATTCTTCTACATAAATGGGAATGACTGTGATTTAATGTGACTTTAAGCAAGTTATAAATATCCCATCCTACTCTTCTCCGGGAAACTTTTAGTGTGAGAATTCTAGTAAAAGTAGAGACATGTTCTGTAATAAGGGACTGCATCAATTATACCACATTATGCTTATAAAATGAAGTAGAACTGATTGGAAATATTCAGATGAAAATTCTTTTTCTTGGAAAGGATCCTTTTTAATACATTTCCTCATTTGATTTTTGAGGAGGTGGGAAGCTTTGAATTGACCAAAATGTTTAATTTTTTACATATTTTTTTAATTAAAAGCTTTAATTTTCCATTAAAAATGACTTTCATTTTGGAATGTTAATTAATACTGCAGAAAGCTGCAATAATAAAAAAATAAAAATGGAGGAAAATGGTTGAAAATTTTGTTTGAATAATGTTTTGATTGACCTTCCTACTCCTCACCCTCCTTCAATTTTGGATGATAAGTTCATGGCCATTTTTGAGACTTTTGACTTTTCATCCCGAGTTGGGATGGGAAACCATTTCTCAGTTATAAAAGTTCTCATGACATAGAAAGCTATTTTCTACTCAGCTCTATAATTATGCAAAATCCAATGAACTTTGTGCTAGAGTAGAACAATGGCTAGTAATATAATGCTGTCAATACAAATATCTATTTGCTCAGTCTTTCAACTTAAAATTTGCATTTACACTGCATTCTGTCAATCATAATTTTATATTAGAGTGGTGTCATTAATATAGCTTAAAACTCTTTTACGAGTGGCCTAAACTTTTCCAGGTTATAGATAAAACAGTATCCCAACTGTACTTCACTGAGATTATTCAATGTGCCCCATGATATGCTTGTTGTAATTTCAGTATTAATTTTCTCATTCTTTTTTACTCTTTGTCACTTTATGACATAGAGGTAAAATATTGTTGAGTAAAGGGCATATATCTTTAACTAGCGTAAAACCAATCTCCAAATGTCTATCCCAAGATGTGTGGGCTCTATAATTTATAGTGAAAGGAAACATTTTTTGTCTTTCAACTAGAATGACTTCCTTACATCAGTAAGACTGAGTTACAAAAGCAAAAGTAAGAGAACATTTTAAATAGTACTTCTTGTAAAAATTGTTCTTCCAGCAATAGTCCCTCCTTCAGCAATTTAAAGCAATTAATAAGTAATCAGAAGAACTGGGTTTTGCTATAATTTGGAACAGTTGGGAATACCCACCAGCTGGGAATGACTATACTGAATAAGTAAAAGAGGATTATTCTTCATTGCACTGAAGCTAGAAGTCCATTAACGTTTAAGGCCAAAGTGCTGGGGTGCATTCTGGCTACTTAGTCCCACACTGCTGGTGATTATACCCAAAGAATACATGAAAGGATCACCCGAAGTGTAGGAGAATCCTGCTGTACATTAAAACTGATATAGCAGCTCACATATCTCCACTGCCAGCATATAGGGCCTAGTTAAATAAAGTCATTGCTGAGGCTTTTCATAGCCCATTGATCTCTAATACCTTTATGGTCTTTTTTCATTTTATTGTGCATGTGCCTTGGGATGTTTGCAAGCTACTGTATATTTAGAGAAGCTCTTTATGGGCAAGGTGATATTGAAAGCTCTCGGGGCATGTCTATTCTTAGTACAAGATTGACGCTCTGGAGGTTGATCTTTTAGCATTCGATTTAGCGGGTCTAGTATAGACCCATAAATCAAACACTGAGGACAGCAGCATCTGATACTCCTCCTTTTGTGAGGAGTAAGGGAAGCTGATGGGAGCATTTGCTCCCATCGGCCTCCCGCTGTGTGGACATCACCAAGGCTTGACTTAAGGTATGCAACTCCAGCTATGCAAAATGCACAACTGGAGTCGACTTACCTTAAGCTGACCTTCCAGGTCTAGTACAGACCAGGCCTTAGTCAGTACAGGGCTCCAAGGCAAACAGCAAACTCTGATAAAGGAATTTCTTTAATTTTTCAGAAGTGGAGAAAAACATGCTTGTGAGAAGCAAAATCATCATGCACAGGATCCAGAAGCTTTGGTGACAACTCTCAAATAAGATACACTCTAGATCAGGTCTACGCAACTTTGGAAGACTCAGAGGACACAATGATACTCCCAGCACATGCCAAGGGCCACAACTTATATATGCAAATAGCTTCTTTCACACTGACGGGCATGAATACAAAGCACTTTCTACAATACCCCGGTGCTCCTAGCACCTCCTCCCTGGGGGACTAGAAATGCTGACACCCTGTCCCCATCTGTTCCATCCAGCCCATCCGCTTGTGTCTTTCAATGCTCACCCCACATGGGAGATGCCTTGTCATTCTGGAGCATGTTCCCAGTGGAGGCCATGTTCAAAGGATCCCACCCATGGGCCACGTGTTGAGCGCCTGCATAAATCCAAACTGCACCATGGGCCACGTGTTAAGTAGCCCTGCCCTAGACTAATGAGGATTAGCTAAGGGATTCTGAATTATTCAGAAGAATAGGCCTATCTCTCCAGTAACCCAGGTTCAAACCACCTTTTTATTCACTTTCTTAAATCAGCTTTGTGCTCGAAAGATGTAGAGGAAGACCTGGGCCCATATCTCTAAGGAGAAGTTGACTCTGTACTGATTCTCCTCTGCCTTATGTTATTGTTTGTACTTTATTCAAGACAGTGGAGAATCAAGCTCTTTGTGTCTACCTTTTTAGACAAATCATGTTTATATGCTGTGTTACTGTGTGTATTGAAAAACCTTCTCTGTCCATATTAGTTTCAGATTTGATATCAAGAACTATCATTCAGTGGTGACCCCTGCTGTTCTTCACTTCTTTGGAGTGTAGTCTATGGTTTTGACTATTTCAGAAAAAGCCTCTGTCTCCCGTGAATGATGATTTTTCTTTTGCTGTTCCTCGATCATGGCTTGTTTTTCCTTTTAAGAACTCACCTAAACTAAAATACTGCCATTTATCTGCAATTGCTGTTTGCCTTATTGCCTGTTTGTTGACTAAGAGAGAAATCAAATTTTGATTAGTACGGCTTAATTGCTACAGTTTCATTTCCTTTATACTAGCAAGTTAAGGTATATTAATTTGCATTATGTCTGTGAAAGGTGACAACCTTCTGTGTTTGAAAAACACATAGTTCCTCATTTTTTATAGCTACCTTTCCATTAGCTGTTGAAATTCAGCACCTAACACATGCTAAAGGTTTGGGGTTTTTTTTTTAATAGCTCCTGAAAGTGTGTTTAGACAATCTTTGCTGTCACTGCAGTCTGGATGGAGTTCGTGTTTTTTCAGAGGTGGTGTGATAGAAAGGTCACAGTAAATTTAGGGAAAGTAAGTGTTCTTTGAACAAAATTGACTTTACTTAGCTTTAGACATTGATAAGAAGATCGATAATGTGAATTATATGAGCATGTACTGTATTTAGAACAATGTAGATATCTGAAAAGGTTTTTATAATGCCTACTGCAGTAATTGGCAGGAGAACTAAATTTGCTATTTCACTGGTGTTCAAAAGACTGTCCCTTTGCAACATAATCAATTTCATGATAAATTGTCAGTAGATAATGGGTAGGTATTTTTTACTTTATTAACAATAGTACTGCTGTTGTGAACAAGGAACCTTATTTTAGAGGTTTTACCAGTGTGCCTAAAGGAGGTCATTCCATTAATACTTTATAATTTACAACACGGAATGCAAATTTCTTCTCTTTAGACACACACATACATGGGTGCGCATATGAATCTGTTGACTGTGCATTAGCATTGCATTTACAGAGGATATTGGGTCATGCTACACTATTAACTCTAGACTGAAGAACAACTGCAAGTGTTTTATTAAGGTTGCTCTTGTAGTACTTGACATAAATTTTGGCTCTTTAATTACTCTAGTTTGATGTGAGTAACAAGAGATGTATAACATTATGTTTGTGGCAAATATATAAAGAAGAGAAAGAAAAGATTAAATTGAAACAAAATATATAGACCTGTGTCAGTGAGCAGACAGTCAAATTCATGCACTATATAACACATTTGGTCTGAAGATCTGCCACGCTCATCTAGTTAAGTTAGAATGATTGTAAGAATAAAATTGAAACTTACATTTCTGAGACCACTTTCCCTTTTGTCCCTCTGACCCTTTTGTCCTCCCATCCTGTCAGAGTTGCATCCATCTGACCTCCTTACCTAGTCAGTGTCTCACATACACAGCCTGTGTATGATAGAATTAATTTTCATATCAGGCATGTTGGTTTAGCTTAAATCAACACTTCAGCAATGTAGTACTTGATCAGGTGAACTATCTGGGGAGAAGTTTAATAGGTTCTATTATCCATACATTGCCATTTGTTCCAAGAACTTTGAAAATCTCCTTCTCTCACTCTGAATGTACTGACCAAGTTTCTCCATTCAAAACCTAACATTACCTTTGATTGTACTTGAATGTCAGTCTAAAATGTGAAAGCAATTGGATGATGCTTTGCATTTCAGTTGTCCCTGAGCTGAGTTGTTAGACCAAGTCAAACTCAGTCTGTTTTGAAACGACCAGATTTACCTTCTCATATCTTTCCCTTTGTTCCACTATTTCTACTCCTTGTTGACTATGAATTAACAGATGAGTGAAGAATATTCCAGCCTACAGAACCTCAGAGAAGACAGAACTGAAAGTGTGTATTTAGTTACATGGATTATGTGACTGCTATTAGTAAATCATTGAATAATCATCTTTATCCTGATATTAATCAGCAACCATATTAATCCCATCATATTCCTTCCTTTTTACAATTTGTAATTTTTGTTTGTGGATTTTTTTTTTTTTGGTATTTAAAATGCATAGATCTATTAGTACTGCTTAGTGCTAAAAATAGAGTGACAGGGTCTTAAATAATTTAAGACATTAATATTATTCCTGAATGCCATGTGTTGACATTTCTCTCCTGGGTTTCCTTGTCCAAACATTGCCAGTACTGCAAAATTGCCCTAAATTATATGCTGGTTAAGGGACTACAAGTGTCATCTACAAACTACAATAAAATCGTGAATTAATTTTCATTTGTGAATCAAGTTCACATCCGAATCTTCAATGATTAAACAATTTTAAATTGTTCTGATCTGAAATTTTCCATTTTTGGGGGGGGTTGAAAAAATTGTGGTTTTGCCAAACTGAACACCTTTGCAGAAAGTGCTGTCCTCAGAAACTTTCAGATACTTCATGAGAAAACCAAAACCTGAAATAGTTTCAGCTTACAGATTAAATTGCTTTTATTTTTGGCTAAAAACTGAAAAATGTTCAGGTTTCAGTGTTTCAATTTTATGAAAAACTGTTGAAAATTTGAACAGGAAAGAAACCTACATCTTCCAATCAGCTCTAATTATTAATGCTTTTAAAACTCTTTCATTTGGTTTTATTTTCTTATCTTTGTCTTTCTTGCTGTAGAATAGTGAAATTCTGCCCAAAGGCAATCTGGTACATGAAGGTATATTTATTTAGTCTGGGCTCTGATTCCATTTTGATAACCAGTCTTTGTATCTAAAAGCAGTTGTTTCTTCTCACTTCTTGTGGGCTCATCATGATGTTAAGTTCTTTTGTCATGGGATGGAAGAAAATATCTAATATCAAGTAATTAACAGTAATTAAATAATTAATTGCTTCTGTATTCCAACACTGTCCCATTAATTCCTTTTACCATCCCCATTATAAAAGAAGCATGTGAGATCACAGCATTTTTAATTTTAACATTCCAAGGTCAATCCCAGCTTCAGTTCTTTTGGGTTTCTGATGGTTGAAATACTTATCTCAATTAGTATACTGACTCTTTTTTAAGAATCAGTGTCACTGGATAACTTGAATGAATGTCTATAGGGATGAGGACATCTAAGAGGAAGCCTGACCACAGAAGTAGCTGTAAGAACATTTTTAAAACACGGTCATTCTTTTTACTGTTCTTCTTAACTAATAGCCACTCCTCAAGTCATTTGTGCGTGGTACTTTTCTGTTAAGACTGAAACATTTAAGATACACTGGGACTGATACAGTATTCCTCTACTGCCAAAAGACCTGTATATGAGCTTTTCTGTTTTTTATGTAGAGACATAGCTTACTGAAAAAAGAGCTTAATTTAACTGTATGATTTGTTCCTCACAGGATCTGATGTGTCCACCTATGTCATTACTTGCGCTTGATCAGTGTCACAACATTGGTAAACAATGCTTAATGTTTTTCAATGCTCTCAGGCACAATATCACACTGTGATAATGTTACATGGTGTATTATGGCACAGTACCATTCTGAAGTAGAGGATTGAATTGGAAAGTTCTATCACTGCAAAAGTATACTTAAAGGAACAGGACTTACAGGAAAATGCAATAGTGCTAAAAACTTCTCCCTTCTCTACTCAGAATCCACTCAGACATCAGGAAGATAACCTAGATAGGGAGTCAATGCTGCTTCATGGGAAAGGGAATGTTGCCATTTAAAAAAAATCTCTTTCCTATAAAAATACTACTTTGACCTAAAACTGTTAACCAAGAGTGTCACTAATATACTATGTTTACATAGCTAAAATGTTACAAAGCTAAAACCTGCTTTTAAAAGTTGTTGTGTAATGACATTTAGGATTATTAATCTGGCAGTCTTTCAGACTGACACTTTCTGCCAAGTGTTTTATCCCACTGACCATCAAATTGCAACACACAAGGAAGACCAGAAGTGATCTTAAAACTGTAATGGCAGAGAGTGAACTTATGTTCTCCATTCCCATAACAATGATTGTCATAAAATATTTATATGGTGCCATTTTCTGCTCCCATTACCATTTTTTGTCATAAGAGTGGAGTGGCAGAATTCTAATGCTTTATACATTTGGTCAATTACAATGGAGTATGCTATATGGCTTTGACCTTTTCAATGTTCTGTGATTTGATTGGGTGCTCGTTGCAGTTTTCCCTTGCTTGAAACCCACTATCCTGTAGGGAAGCAGTAGAATGGTTAGCCAATTAAAGTATAGAATATTGAAAAGGTCAAAATAATACAAAACATTTTCATACCTAGAGTATATTAGATGTTTTAAAGATGCTGTAGCAATCTAATAAAAGTAAGAATGGGGCAAAGCACAACATTTAATTCTATTTTATTCCAGCTTGTAAACCAATGAGATTTTTTTGTTGTTGCGCTTTCATTATTGCAATATGTGACTATACCCTGTTGATGTCTGGTAAAAACCTGTGGTGGGTAGAACTCACAGGAGCAAGAGGGAAATGTAGGAACAATTTGATCCAGCCTGCAGTTCCTGTTGCTGCTGCCTCACCTCTCCTCTGTCCACTCCTATTCCAAACTCAGTCACAGTGGAGTTTTTGCCTTTTATGCTCACATAGCACTCAACTCTTTGTCAGGAGAAGAAGTATTGCTAGAAGGTGTGCCTCTTGCACAGAACTGTGTGCTGGGGGAAATCACCTCAACTACCCTCAGCACATCAGGCCATATGAATTTTCATCATCCTAGGGTTCCCAAAAATCTCCCATTCCCATGTGGTTATGCTATCTAGTATATTGAGAGGTCTATTTGATAATTTTGTGGGTTGCAGAAAAGTTGAGACAAGAGCTGATTGGGACTTTTAACCTAAACTTCTTTTTAAATGTTGATTAATCAGGTTTCTCAGGTAAAGGATGGATATTGGAGGAGGGAGGGTGGCAGAATCAGAGATGAGACAGAGAGACCAGACACTATTCAGTATGTGAGATATTTATCTGAGACATCTGAAACTCAGGTTCAAGTTCCTACTCTGAATCTCTTCTGGGTTGTGTATTAATTTTTCAGTGAAAAATTTCAGATGTTTTGTTTTTGTTCTGATGCAGAATTATACCAAATCTGTCTTTTTTGGGGGAGGAGGGCAAGGTTCAAAAAAGAATTCTTATTTTCACTGAATTATTCTGCTTTCCTTCGCAGTCTGCCACCAAGTAATTGAAGGAACTGTAAGGGTATTGTAAATGGCAGTGCTACCAAATCAAAGACACTGTCTGATGAGAGTTGTACTAATAACTCTTTTTTGCAGTTTGTTGGTTGAACTTCTACTCACACACCCCAAAAATAAAAGTCTTGGGTTGACTCCAGACAACGTAACAAGAAGATGATTTTTGGTGAACAAAGTAAAACTTTGAACTACCCTACCACCCTACCAAAATGAAACATTTTGTTTGGCCTAAAACTAAACCCTTAAATTTCATTTTTGTAGTTTAAAATCTCATTTAATAATATTGAAACAAATTTTAAAATAATAATTAATTTGAACCAAAAATTAAAATGGTTAGAAAAAGTTAACCATTGAGTTCTTTTTTAAATTAATTAATGAACTGTATAGGTTGACTTCATTTTGTATATTTCCCACACAACAAATTTTTCAGAAAAAAAAGTTAACCCACCCTATCATTGATCAAAACAACCTCAAAAGCATGTGTTAAACCAACCTTAGATCCTTTGGAGAGACAAACTAGTCTAGATTCTGAAACTCTGAAAGGATAAGAGATAGGAGTATGTACCGTATCATCTTGGTGCTCAATGTATCCTCTTATTTTGAGTGTCTTTTCTTCTAACATGCACTCACTGTCACTTACTCAGAAATTTCTTTGACTCTGTTCTCTTGGGCAAAACTTGCCCCATTCCTCCTGCTGTTGAATGTTTTGGTACTCGTATACCACTTGTGCTTCTTTTCCGCTATCCCTTGAAAATACAATGTAGATGCAGCTAGTTTTTATTTTGGTTTTTGTTTATTTTTAAGGGCAAGGTCCTGTGTTGGTGGCACAGTCAATTTGAAAATACCATCTCTTGATGTACTCACAGACTTTCGTGCATATCCATAATGTAGTGCCTATTCAAACATTTAATAAATATGTCGCGGTTAGGGATTCTCCTGCAATGGCATTGACATCAAGTCTTTTTATTAACATCTATTTCACTTTTAAGGGACCCAGCAGCATGCTTCCTATGCATGTAGATTTGGGTATGTTTGGAATTCATTTCACACACAAAATAAGAAAGCTTTGTTTGTAGATGTTCATGTTGGTTCCTTCTGTAGGAGACAGGATACTGAAATATTCATATTTTCACAGAAGAAATAAGATATAAATCTTATACCTTGTTTTTAATTCAGCCTACTGCCACTGCTTTCTAATACACAATAATACACAATTCTTCAAGTATATTTAGTCTAATTTAGATCTGTTTCACATATATTTCTTCTCTCATCTGCGGTTTACTGGATGGCATAATTACAATTTTAATTGTTTTAAGGGCATAAATTCTGGTGCTGGCAGATACAGTACTCTGAGGGCTTTCCTGTCCTGAATTTTTATGGTGGTATATGCATCAAAGATACACACTTGAAGCACAAAAACAGAAGAAAAGCTAACGTTTTTTTACATGTTCAAAACAAGCTGTATTAATCCAGACAATACACTGAAATGTTACTGATATCCCTCACTCACGTACCTATTGTGGGCCCTCTTGCCCTGACCAGATTGCTCTGCAGTCTCAGTGTGAAGAAAGATGTTTAGTTGATGTCAGCCTCTTATAACTGACCCAAGCATGCATGTACCCAGCTTTGATTTGCCATGCTGCTCATGGGTCCTTCTGAACGAACAAACCTTGGACCAGCCAGGGCCCCAGTGAGAGGATCCCACGTGCAGCTGTAGTCAAAGACAGACAATGTCACACGTCAATCATGAGTGCTCTGCCCAGATCTGATGGTGGCCAAGGAAGTCTACACTTCTCTGATGAGGCAGCATCAAAGTGACTTGGCAAATTCTTCATTTGACAGTAAGTGATCATGCTTTGGATAGTAGAATAAAAAATTCTGGCTGTTAAAGAATACAAAACAGATTGTATTTAAATATGTGACGTGGCAGGCTCCTGCTGTGACATACACTGCATGTGTCATCTAGTTCTGTCTCTAGCTGCCACTGCTAGTCTGATTTTTCAGGTATTATACAAAACAAGCAAAGATTTTGTTTCCTTAAATGTATTGAATGAAAATTTTAATATTAATGAATTTTCAGAAGTTTAAAAACAAAATTTTGTCACTTTTGTTAATTCAAACCCCAATTTTGTATTGTTCAGAGGCATGACAGCAGCCCCAGAACCTTACTCTGATTTTGCCCAACCTGGTTACATTAGTATCCTACAAGCTTAAAATCCTTCTAAGCTGCGCGGCCACCTAACAAGCCTGTGCAGGGGCTCAGGTTGGCCACTGCTCTGCCTGTTGACCCTAGCATGCAGCTGGCATGGCAGTTCAGTGTTGGTGCTGGCAGGGAGGAGTACCTCTCCCCTGGCCATGGTAGCTCAGTGCTGGTGCCAGAGGTGTGTACCTCTCCCCTAGCTATGGCGGCCAATCCAGAGCTGTCCCAGAGCTACCCCTGCAAGGGAACAGGTATCCCTTCCCTGCCCCCCACCCCCACCAGCCTAGCTTGGACTTGCCCCAGGTTTGCTCCTTCCCCAACAGTGCCCATGGGATCTGCAGCAACTGTGGAGAGGGTTAGGTAGTCCTCTCTACCCAGTGCAACTGCACCTGGAAGCCTCATCACCAGCCTCACCTCAGACCCTTCCCCATCCCGAGCCTGCACCCCAGACTTCTGCCCCAGCCCTGTGCTCCCTCCTGTAACCCAACTCTTCCATGCACTCACTGTTCATGCGTGAAATGATTTTTGTTATGTGATACATCATCTCCATATTGGTACACATAACGAAAGTCATTCAACACACAGGCATAAAAAATTAGAGGGAACACTGCTCTCAGTCCAAATTTTTCCCCTCAAAAGGTACTTCTACACGACACGGCTATTTTGAGATACCTCCGGTATTCCATAATAGCTATCCCACATCTTAACAAGCCGCCCATTAGTTCAAAATATTTTTTGAAATAACGGACAAGCTATTGAGGCATCCCTGTAACTCTTGTTCCACAAGGGTTAAGGGATGTCTCAAAATAGAGTGTTATTTTGAAGTTTGACGCTGTGTAGATGCACCACATTTCAAAATAAGATATTTCAAAATAGAATAAAATAAGATACGCAATTTGCATAGCACAAATTGTGTATCTTATTTCGAGTTTAGGGTGCTGTGTAGACACACCCAAACAGTTCAACTGCAGTAACTCTCTCACTGGCCCTTTACAAAGAAAATGTTAGTTTGCTTCCTCTGTAAAGACAGTAAATCACTCCAAACTGTCAGGTGTTTAGAAGCATACACTTTATTGAACTTTCAAAGCACTGATCATTTACAATGAATGAACAAGTTTACTAAAAAAAAGCCCATGACTTAAATGATATTATGTCAAAGGGGCAAAGGTACAAATGATTACAAGCAAATAAAAGTGAAACCACATCTTAAAGTCTAAAAATTAATCTAACAATATACAGTCTTTGATCAAGATGGTCTCTCTCACCCACAGTCTCCTTTCCAACTTGGATCTTTTGTTTCCTAAGATGAGGATAATTCAGGAGTCCTTTGCTCCTCTCTTTTATAGTTCAGTGAACATTTGAAATATATTCTTCTGAAGTGTTTCACCAGATAAAGTTCATTAATTCATTCTTAGAAAAGCAACCATAAGGTCATTTGAGGAAAACCTGTTTACGATCTCCACAGACTGGATAGTTTAACCACATTTGAGTTGGATATGTCCAGCATAACTCCACAGTTCTTTGTGGTTTTCTGCACATACACCACATAGAACATTAATGATCAGTATTGGTACGTCTACACAGCAGGGCTAAAGTCAGAATAAGCTACACAACTTCAGCTACATCAATTGTGTAGCTGATGTTGAAATAGCTTAATTCAGCTTCTGGCATGGACTATGCAACAGGAAGTTGAAGGAAGAATGCTTTCTTTGACTTCCCTTACTCCTTGTAAAATATCCTAAAAGTCTTCATTAAAAATTGCATGTGGTCTTACAGTGTATCACACTCAACATATTGCCACTGGAAATATATCAGTAAAAATATAATGCCATGAATGAAAATGTAACAAATCGCTTCAAGCAGAGATCTAAGGAGCCAAAGGCCATTCACTAATCAATGTATTAAAACACAGGTTTCATTTCAGATATTTAATGTTTCATAATTCTCTCCCTTCTTGCCTCCATTCTGTCAACTTACCTTATGAGTCCTGCAGAGCTCAAAAAGAAAGAAAAAAACCCTTCATTATTCACTTCTATGAAGACTAAAAACATAAAATACTGACAAGCTTTGTACCATTCTATAGTTCTGGTGGCAAGGGAAGGAAGTAGTAACAGTAGAATAAAAGAGAGAACTCATTAAAAAGCAACAGTAGGTAGCAAGTGAGTGGCTTCCATGCCCTGCTTATGCCTTCAGTAATGTAGCATTCCGTGCTTCTCTTTTCGTCACTGTTACAAACCCATCAGCTCTCATACAACAAAGAGAGGCAAAACACTTAGGTGGATAATCCAATTATCCACTAACCAGATTATTTATTAGACATGTGATTTCCCAGTCATGAAAACCATTAGCACTACCAGACATGAAGACACCAGGCAACCTCTTACATAGAGAGATCACTTGATGAGCCAATCAGTCACAGACAGCCTCAAAAATATATAGCCTATTCTTTTAGAAAAGCAGTGGCTGTTATTGGACATCAGCCAAAATATTAATGGAGTGTTACAGTTATCCTTCTTCAGGGCATAAACTGATCACCAGCAATGAGGTTAAGAAGAAAATTCTCCTAAATGTGTACCCCTGGAGGGGTTTATGTAGTGTATTGTGCATTCCTCTGAATCATTCTACATTTGCTATTATGGAGACAAAAATTCTTTGTTATCTTTAAAATGTGTAGGATACTTTTAATGATCCTTATGCAGGGTTATGATGACAAGGTACTGACAGCTGAAGAAACTTTTCCAGTTTGATTGGAGTACTTATTATAGCCTAGAAAATAAAAAAAAACGAGTGTCTAATTCAGGTAACAATATGAAATCGGAGAAAGCTTCAAAAAGTCAGAAGAAACATTTCGGCTTCACATATAACTGGAATAGAGCGCTTTCTATCTGCCATGTACCTCTAATGTAAAATGAGAGATAAGTGGTTTGGAAATAATGTTGACTGACAGTTCTTGGTAATGAAGAAACAGATTTCCTCTGTCATACACTTATGAAAGGATATGAAAAGCAGGGACAGACTCATTTATAGACTTGACATGAATTTTGCTGACCAGCTTGGCTGCGTATAAAAAGAGCTAAATTGCTAGACAGGGCTCTTATACAAGCATAACCAAACTTGTGAACACATTATTCACACCACTTTTTTTTCCCCTACAAAGCTGACATCTAGCAAACACAGGATTGGTTTTTTTTTCATGCATTACCAATATTTTGTTGGTCTTCATAAGTTTTGGAAATAGTTTGACTGTTGATATGCCAGAGTGTGACTCATTGTGTTATGAAAGATAATAACTGGAAGAGAGATAATCATTTCTAAGGAAAGCCTTGCCATACTTCTCAGTACAGCTTCGTTCCTTCTTATCCCCAAATCTTGAAGCTTAATAGAATAGCTAAGTATAACAGATCATCCCTTTCAACTAATATACTTCATATAAATGTTGCAAAAAAGGGAATAATGGAAAGCCTAGGTTTTGCAATTAAAATCTATTATTTGTAGGCACTAACGTCAACATCCAAAGAACATTCTGTGCATAAATATTGACCTTGACCTTTCTGATTTCTATTGCAGAAATGAAAAGTTGAATAGAATCTCCACAAATTCAATACACAATGTTTTCCTCCTTAAATGATGGCTTTATTTATTAATTTCTGTTCACATCTATGAGGATAGCTAATGTTTAAAAACTTACTAGTAAGTCAATTTTTAAAGGCACTATTAGTAAAAAAGACTTTATAACCACGATGCTAAGACAGATTATTATAAAACATAAGATTCAGGTGGTGGAAAGTACTAGATGAAGCTGTAATGTTTAATAATTTTATTAAGAATATTGTACTGATGATTCATTTTACAAAGCATGATATGACAAGCATTTACAGTATTTACATGGATGGTCTTCCATTTTGAAAGGTGCTGTCAAAGAGACTGAGATATCCAGTACTTGTAATGGAGGATATGGGTGAAACATGTAATAGATCCCAAAATGAGAAGAGGTTTAGGCTATGATTTTCAAGGAGCCAAAGGGAATTAGGCATCTATCTTCCCTTAGGCTACGTCTACACTGGCATGATCCTGTGCAAGAACTCTTTTGCGGAAGAGTTCTTGTGCAAAAACTCTTCCAGAAGACAGCATCTATACTGGCATGTGCATTTGAGCAAGAGATGTGCTTTTGCTCAAGAGCATCCATGCCGGTGTAGACGCTCTCTTGTGCAAGAAAGCTCTGATGGCCATTTTAACCACAGGGCTTTCTTGCGCAAGAAATTCATGTTGCTTGTCTACACTGGCCTCTTGCACAAGAACAGTTGCGCAAGAAGTCTTATTCCTGAGCAGAAGCATCATAGTTCTTGCGCAAGAAGCACTGATTTCATACATTAGAACATCAGCGTACTTGCACAAGAACTTGCAGCCAGTGTAGACAGGCAGCAAGTTTTTGCACAAAAGCAGATGCTTTTGTGAAAGATCGCACCAATGTAGACACAGCCTTAAAGTTCAGCTGGATTTCTGTAACTACTTTTGAAAATTGCCAAATTTAAGTATAACCACTGTGTTCCCTGTTCCTAATGTGGGAAACTTCTCTGGCATAGACAACTCTGTATTTGAGAGGCTTGAGTTAAATAATAAATCTATGGAATATAACTTTTGAGTATTTTTTTACCATGAGTACAACTGAATGCTTTTAATAACATTAGTTAAGTGGGCTCCTATTCCAAACACTTTCCTTTATTAATGCATTTTCTAATTTGGGTATATGTGTGTAAAGATTCCAGTTGTCTTACTCTTATGAGATGCACTTCTTGGAGCACTCGGGTCTATGAGTTGCTTTGTTGCCACTTGTCTCCAGCATGAGGGAGTGATAGAATCATAGGATTGGATAATACCTCATTGAGTCCAATCTGCTGCTAAAAGCAGGACGAACCCCAATTAAATCCTCCCAACGAGGGCTTTGTCAAGCCAGCATTTAAAAACCTCTAGGGATGGAGATTCCGCCCCTAGGTAACCCTTTCCAGTGCTTCCCAGTGAAGTACTTTTCTTGAAAGAATCTTGCCTATACTATCTGGGTGTTAGTAGCCACCAGAATGTCAGCCATGCAAGCACTCTCCTTTGATCTACACCAGACCTGTCTCCCCGTGTACATTCAAAATAAATGCATCCCCACCCCAAATCACTACAAAGTCTTCTTCACAGAAATCATAGATCCCTGGGTCTGATAGGAACCTTGTTCTGAAAATTACTGGTTTTACCTTGGACCTCTCTTCCTGTGTTCCAACCCTATATATCACTGTTTAAAAACAGTGAAGATTGCTTAATGACAATGAACTTAGCTATCAGATTTATTTACAACCCTCTTAGCACACTTAAAGCAGGGAAATGAATAATTAAGCACCTCACAAATCATACATTTTCCACATAAGCATTCCACATTCATATCAAATGAAAAGAAATGCATTTTACATTACACCACAACAGCTTTCCTAATAGCCCAGATCCTGGGTGCTGCGGCTATTGAGCATTGTACCACCATCCCACAGGTGCCTCTGAAGCCCAGCCTAGAAGAATCCTGCAGTGGCATAGAGTTGGTGTAACAACTCATAGACCACCCAGTATCTGGCATAAAGTCATGGACAAGGTAGTGGAGACTTAACTTTGATGTTTTCGTGTCTTGCCAATTATTTGCTGCTGTACTGGCCTGTTGAGGCTGTTGGCCACTGGCACAAATTACAGCAGCCTTTAGGGACTTTGTTTTAAACTGGAGCACTGGTGGAGTTCACAAGTGGCTTGTGCTCACAGGTGGACAAATGGGTTTATTATGGAAAAGTGATCATTTCCATAATTGATCCAAATGATCCTTGCAGAGCCATAACTCCATTCTTGCTTCAATACTTCCAAAAACCTGACACTGTAGCTGAAGAATACTTAGATGTTACTTGTAGAAATTTTCTTTTAAGGAGCAACATGCTTTTATGCTGACTCAAGGGTATGTCCAGCGTAGTTAGCATCATGCTATTGGGGCTTATCTAGCAAACTAAAAATAGCAATGTAAATATTGTGTGGGGGGGAGGGGAGGGTCTCAACATGACCCGTACACCCCCAGGTCTGAACTTGGGTGACTAACCTGAATTTCTATTGGAGCCCATCTATTTCTGGCATGCTATCTGGAGCCCACCTCCACTCATACAAGGCTGTCTATCTGGGCTGGGAGGCTAATTCCCAGCTACAGTGTAAACATACCTAGAGTACTGAATGTTGCTCCTAACAATTTCAATAGGAAAAACCTTCCATTGAATGGGATGGGATCAGAGTTGAGCACCAAACTATCTTCTAAAACATAATATTGCTAATTTTGCTTCATTCCAAGGTTTCTTTTTAAAGGTTGTGCACTCTTAATTGTAAGGGACATTAGCTATGTGGAAAGTTGGAAGGGACTATATGCTTTTTTTGAGTTGGAAGAATAATGATTTAGGGGGCCAATCATATCACCTTTTAGAAAACATGGATACCGGCCCATATACTTAGATACTTTCCCATATTCATTAATGTGTATATACCCAAACTGTGTGCCCTCATATGCTGGGCTAGATATGGGTGCAAGTAGTATTTACATGTATACCCACATCCACATGGACACTTTTTGGTATGTGTGTTTGGTATTAGATTTTCAGTAGTGGTATCTTAGGGTTCTGAGCATCACAGGAGGCCCTTAAGGTACCCCATTACAGCATGTGAGTGTTGCTACTATCAGCCACCTTCACGCATTTTTCAGCAGTAGTTCCAACTCACTCCGTTTCCTGACCAGCTTGATGGAAGACATGGGGCTTTAGTTCTGGGGGACAAATGTGTGTCTGCTGCAGCATGAAACCAACAAGAATCTTTGACAAATGGACTCCAAACTTCCTTAAAAGTAAAAAATGGGCAAACCACTGGGAGCATCAGTCCTTGCAGCATCAGGAAATCTGGTCCCTTCATTCATCAAAATACTCAGTGAATGGGAGAAGAAAGAGCCACACAGCCACTGTACTGTGTTACATGACCTTTCCAATCGAGACAACTCTTTTAACAACATTGGAGTGATTCCAGATTCAGCAAATTACTGAATAGTGTGTCTAACTTAATGCATGTGAGTAATCCTATTGATTTTGATTGGTCTGATACCAGGCTTTAAGTTATTCACATGTTTAACTGTATTGTTAAATCAGTTCAGAAGTGCAATTGAGATTAGACTCAGGCTCACACACTTTAATACCTTTTCTGAAGCATTGTTGATGGGTGTTAAACTTATTCCCAAACCCAGAGATGTAGGATCTATTGAAATAGGAAGTGCCTGCACCTAGATAAAATGTATCTAGCTAATAAATTATACGAATCATGTTTTGAAAATGAGACTCAATACCGTATCTCCTCTTGTAGGTCAGCATGCTAGTAAAAATAACAGATGCAGTTATCTTTCCATAAAGCACCTGGAATTATGCTGAATAAAGTATCAAAAACTTGTGGCAAATGAGGTATAAAATATATTGTGAAAAGATATTGCCCCAAATAGAGTGACACTAAATGTTTTACTGTACAAGAAATGTACTACAAAATCTTTGTACTTTTAAATCAAGTCAGGTAGGCTTTTTTTGTGCAGCAAAATCACAATAGCAGCCTTAATCTTAAATTTCATGGAGCTGTCATTAAAGGTTAGTGACATCTTTCTAGTTTATTTCATGCCATGACCAGAGAAGCCATTACAGTTCATAGTTACACTTTAAATTAGGAGTCTCAAACTATGCTCTAATCCTTTGAATGCTGACATCTTCCAGATTGCCAGCCAAACAAATGCTTAGGAAGATGTGTATATATAGCTCCTGGGTCCACTTTTTTCTCTTTGAAGGCTGTTCTCATGCTCCTATTGACTTTAGGTGAAAAAAAGGAAAAAAGCAGCAGCAAGCACTGAAAGAATTGCTAAAAGATTAATTTAAATGGAGTAAGATTATTATATGATCATGTAATTTGTAAACCTATTCTGTGTGCATAAATTCTAAACCTATTCTGAGTTAGCAAATTATCTCAATGACATATCTACATCATATTATTTTTCTATATCTTAATCTTGTTTTTTTCTACCTAATAGTTCCCAGAGTTTAAATATACTTTTAGAAGATGTTTATATAGTTATTTTAGCCCTTTGATTAGGACTAACCTCAATGCTAAATTAAATATTCCTTTTACTATAGCTTATCTGTGAATTATTCCAAAATATTCTAACCACTCACTTCACTGAGCAATGTTCCTGCTTCTGATTGATTTTAACTGTTTACTTATGCTTTTGGATTTTTTTTTCAGTTCTATAACCAAATAGCTCATCCTTTTTAATTATTTATATAAATAATATATATAAGGACACACATGGATAGGAAATGTCAAGAGGCTGAAGATGCAAACCAAAGGAGTGACCTTACAACCTTATATAATACAATCAAACAGCTGACAGGAAATTTTAGCAGTACTGAAGGCCCTATTGAAGATGCAAAGAATCTTAGCAAAGAAGACCAAAGGGAAAGATGGACAGAAAAATTTCAGGCTGTTTTAAATAGAACAAACCCAAGTGAACTACTAGAAATATGTGAAGACCTACCACTAGAGTTTGATATTGATTTTAGGATATATTACAATAGAGGACATTAGAAAAGCCATTAGTAAATTCAAAAATGGGAAAACATCTGGAGAAGATAACATTACCAGATAATTTTTTAAAGGAAGTGACCAAAAAAACCCCCTCCAAAGTGTTTTTCTGTTTCTCATAGACTATAGAGTGAAGAAATGAACCCAGTCCAATAAAAGAGAGGCCTTTACAGTAAACTCTCTGAAGAAGGAGTTACCAACTGCAATAATATTCATATATTACACCTTAATATACGAATTTCCTTCAACATGCAACCTTTCTCTGATGGACTGAAGAACACATTATTAAATATGTGTTCCCCATGGGATAATTCAGACTGTAATCAAGTATTCCCTTCTCCTTCTTTTTGGTAAGCTAAATAGATCAAGCTCCTTCAGTCTGTCTCTATAAGACATGTTTTCAAATTCTTTAATTATTCTTGTGGCCCTTCTCTGAACCTTCTCCAGTTTTTCAACATCATTCTTGAATTGTGGACACCAGAAATGGATTCGGTATTCCAGCTGTAGTTGCACCAGTGCCAAATACAAACATAAAAATACTTCTTTACTCCTACTTGAGATTTCCTTGTGTATGCATCTACAGACAGCAGTAGCCCTTGTGGCCAAATTGTTGCACTGGAAGCTGATGTTTAACTGAATACCCACCATGACCCCCAAATCTTTTTCTGTGTCATTACTTCCTTGGATAGAATCCCCCATCTTGGATATATGGCCTACTGAGAAAAACATTACACAGAATATTATGAGAAAACAATGGAGAAAGAAGACAAATGCATCCTTCCTGTATGAGGGTTCCATGGATGTCTGTATAGTCCTATGGAATAGAGTGAGCAGAAGAAAAAATGTTGGCCTTCTTGAAGTCAATGACAAAACTGCCAGATGATTCATAATTTCACCTTTGGTAATCCTTGTTTCTCCCCACATTGTGGGATGGAGTTGCACATTAGCAACATCTTTCCCACAAGCTGGCAATTGGGCTAGGCAAGGGATGTATTCAACACTAGGGGTGTGTCTAGACTACAGGGTTTTGTCAACAAAAGTCCACTTTTGTCGACAAAACTATACCTGTGTCTACACTGCCGCTGAGTTCTGTCGACACAACGTCGACAGAACTCAGCAGTTTTGTCGACGGCTGTAAACCTCATTCTATGAGGAATAATGCCTTTTGTCGACAGAGTTCTGTCGACAGAAGGCATTATTGCATTTACACTGTCCTTTGCATCTACACTGTCATGTCGAGAAACCAGCTTGCTTTGTCAGAACTGGATGTAGTCTAGACGCTCTTTGTCGACAGTATCTGTCGACAAAAGCCTGTAGTCTAGACGTATCCTAAGAGTAACATATCTCCCTTTCCAAGAAACAAAAAGTATGGAGTTTAAGATGATCTGTAACTCCGAGTCGCCATTTCTTCCTAGGACTCTTCCTGAGATGGCACAACTAAGTCTCCTTCCAGTGACAAAGAATAACACCTACCTCCTGTATAATGTTTTTCATTAGTAGATTTCAAAATATATTAACAAGGAGGTTAGTATGATTTTCCTTTTTTTATAGAAGGGGAAACTCAGGCACAGAGAGAGGCAAACTAATTTGCTCACTGTCATTCAGCAAGCCGGTAGTTGAGCAGGGATTAAAAACCAGATTTCTTGATTCCCAGTTTAATATTCTATCAAGTTGGTCATACAAATAGAAGATTAAGAAAGAGTCCATTGCTGAAAATACAGCATCTTCCACAGACACCGAATACAATTATTTTATGAAAAGCAAACACGTACAATTTCAATAAATATTTGAATTATGATAAAAAAACGTTGGTGCTAAAGAACGCTGAACTGCTGATGGAAGAGGTTACAAAGTGAAAGTGATATATCCACAGACCACTGAAGAAAATAAGTTCTTTTTTATTGCAATTTTTTCACTGCAAAATAGCCCTATCAGGAAGATGTCTAAATTAGATCTGTACAGAAAAAAGTGCCATTGGGGGAAGAAATATAGCTTTCACTTGCTTCAACCAAAAATGAAATATTAAGCTTTTGCTTCTGAATTTGAACAATTTAGCTGAAATAAGAAATTTTGTACAATAAAAAAAGTTTTCCCTCTGTGAAAATTGTCATCTTTATTCACAAATGATAAAATTTGATTCTGGGTAAATTTACAGAGCAGAAATGATGAGATTCAATACTACCTTTCAGAAATTGAGAGGAAGCAGGAGCCCTGGATTATATTCTTTGCTCTGCCACTGACCAGCTATGGGCATGTCTATACAGCTGGGCTACGTCAATTGCATAGCTTAAGTTGAAATAGCTTATTTCAAATCTGGGAACATCTACACAGCACTTATTTCAAAATAAAGCACTCTTCCTCCAACTTCCCTTACTCCTCATACAATAAGGTTTAAAGAAGTCAGAGTAAGAAACTCATTATTTCAAATTTATTTTGAAATAACAGGCTTGCAGTGTAGAATCATAGAGCTGGAAGAGACCTCAGGAGGTCATCAAGTCCAGCCCCCTGCGCAAGGCAGGACCAATCCCAACAAAATCAATTCAGCCAGGGCTTTGTCAAGCCGAGATTTAAAAACCTCTAGGGATGGAGATTCTACCACCTCCCTAGGTAACCCATTCCAGTGCTTCACCACCCTCCTAGTGAAATAGTTTTTCCTAATATCCAACCTAGACCTCTCCCACTGTAACTTGAGACCATTGCTCCTTGTTCTGCCATCCGTCGCTACTGTGAACAGCCTCTCTCCATACGCTTTGAAACCTCCTTTCAGGAAATTGAAGGCTGCTATCAAATTCCCCCTCACTCTTCTCTCCTGCAGACTAAACAAACCCAAATCCCTCAGTCTCTCCTCATAGGTCATGCGCTCCAGCCCCCTAATCATTTTGGTCATCCTCTGCTGGACCCTCTCCAATGCATCCACATCCTTTCTGTAGTGGGGGACACAGAACTGGACACAATATTCCAGGTGTGGCCTCACCAGAGCTGAATAAAGGGGAATAATTGCTTCTCTAGATATGCTGGTAATGCTCCTCCTAATGCACCCTAATATGCCATTAGCCTTCTTGGAGACAAGGGCACACTGTTGACTCATATCTAGCTTCTCATCCACTGTAATCCCCAGGTCCTTTTCTGCAGAACTGCTACTTAGCCATTCGGTCCCCAGCCTGTAACAATGCTTGGGATTCTTCCGCTCCAAGTGCAGGACTCTGCACTTGTCCTTGTTGAACCTCATCAGATTTCTTTTGGCCCAATCCTCTAATCTGTCTAGGTCACTCTGGACCCTATTCCTGCCCTCCAGCATAGCTACCTCTCCCCCTAGTTTAGTGTCATCAGCAAACTTGCTGATGGTGCAATCCATCCCCTCATCCAGGTTATTAATAAAAATGTTGAACAAAACTGGTCCTAGAACAGATCCTTGGGGCACTCCACTAGAAACCAACCGCCAACCTTGATCACTACCGTTGATCACTACCCATTGGGCCCAACAGTCTAGCCAGTTTTCTATCCATCTTACAGTCCATTTATCCAATCCATACTCCCTTAACTTGCTGGCAAGAATATTGTGGGAGACCGTATCAAAAGCTTTGCTAAAGTCAAGGTATATCACATCCACTGACTTTCCCATATTCACAGAGCCAGTTACCTCATCATAGAAGCTAATCAGATTGGTCAGGCATGACTTGCCCTTTGTGAATCCCTGTTGACTATTCCTGATCACTTTCCCCTCTTCCAAGTGCCTCAAAATGGATTCCTTGAGGATCCCCTCCATGATTTTTCCAGGGACTGAGGTAAGTCTCAGTGGATCATGGCAGACATTTTGTAATATGGTAAAATAATAGGTATGTAAATATGGAGTCTCAAAGCCTAAGTGTAGGTATTCCATTTTGGAAATCTTAGACAATATGTTCTGGAGCTCAGCAGACTTTTATTCTGGCTTATTTGTGTCCAGCATTGTGTGGACTGACAAGGGGAGAAAATGTAGAGAGATTTGCCCCTATCTAAAAGATGGGGAAAATGATTAGAGTTCAGGTACTGGTTTTGCTAGCACTCCTGCATGCACCATCTACCTGTATGGGGATGGAAAGGAGTGGGTTAGGATGAAATCTTATATTCTCTTTCATGCTTCACACTAGCTGGTCATAGAGAGGAGCACAAATTGCATCCCTTGGGAAAAGCTAACTGTGGTCAGTCAAAATTGCTTGAGGTTATGTCTACACTACAGAGGTTTTTTTCAGAAAAACAGATTTTTTTCCAAAAAAACTTCACTTATGTCCACACTGCAATCACGTTCTTTCGAAAAAAAATCAAAAGAACAGAGGGTTTTTTTCCCACATTGTTAAACCTCTTTCTACAAGGAAGAAGCCTTTTTCCAAAAGAGCTCTTCTGGAAAAAGGCGTGTGTGGACAGGGAAGAGGGAGTTCTTTCAAAAGAAGAGGAAAGAGGAAAAAGCACAGGTGCCCTGGTGGCCATTCTGTCCATAGTAATCACAGCTTAAATAATCACAGCAAGACAGCGTCCATTAAATGCGAGATAGTGCCCTTTACCCTGAATTTTTGCATTCATATTGATTAAGGAAAAGTGCATTTTTAGGCATCTCTTTATAAATAAGCATTACAGCACAAACAGTAAATCTGCATAACCTATATTCTGCTACACTGAGAATCAACAGGGGAGTTGGTTTCTCTAAATTTCTTTTGTTTTGTTGGGTTAAGACCTTTGACACTGGTTTCACACAGTTTTTGTATTTGTTACACTGGAAACACACTATATAAACAATAACAAAATGCCACTCCCTCCTCTCCTCCCCCAAAACGTCCTTCAACTAAAATAACTTTGTTTTATTGCAAGTGATTACAAAACAAGTAAACAAACAAAACCTTCACCTTGAATGCACAGATCCCTTATGCTCCTCCACATGTAATGGACTGCAATAGCAATGGAACTGTTAAAACTGCAACAGTCAATTCAGTTACAGAGACCAAGTCCTAAGTGTGAGACCTTGCTAGGGTTTTGCAGTCCTATGTTTGGACATTTAAATCACTATTAGGCACGAAATCACTTTTATGTGTCTAATTGCCAATGTCAGTATTCAAATGTAGAATCTGGACATCTTTTGAAACATCCATTTTAACAATAACTGCTAGTGACCGCCTTTACAATTGAGCCCATTCCATACCATAGAAATAAGAGGAAGGGTGGTTAGGATACTGGATTGGGAGTCAGGAAATCTGGGTCTGGCTCTGCTACAAACTTCCATAATGACCTTAGACAAATCATTTAATCTCCCTTCCTATCAGTATACTTAAGCTAATACTATTTTTTCCTGCACAATTTATCTATATTGCAAGCTCTTCAGGCAGTGACTGTCTTATTACACACATACACAGCACCTAACAAAATAGGCTTTTGTCTTTGGTGGACCCTTTAGGCACTATCGTAATTCAAATAATAATCACAAACTGTTAGTACCTCTTTTAATAAAGTATTTGACATTCTGTGGTATTATGAAGGGAGAAGAATATTTGTGTGTAATTTGCTTTTCTTCCCAAAGCTCTTGGAGATTTTTCTAAGGAACAAAAAAATTTAAAAGATCAAAATGTACAAAAAATTAATTTAAAAGAGTGCCATTTATTTGAAGGGGGTTTCCCTGGAGAAGATAGGAGATAAATACTTGGACTTCTATTAATGGAGCAATTTTCTAGCTGCATAAAATATTACGTACAACTCACTGCAGAAATTTTACAAAGTCATTAACATCAGATCCACATGCTTTCTCAGGGTGACTAGTTAGACCTTATAAAATCTATAATCCTTATTTTAGCCTGAAGTTCGAACAGTGAAAAGTTAACAACAACAAACTTTCATACAGTCACGTGCAGGACACTTGAATTCAACAAAAATTAACTATGCTTATCTGTGGGTTGAACTTGTCCTATCAAGTATAGATTTAACTTCACAGAAGCTGGAAGCAAATGTTAAAACTCCAACTCACAAATGAAAACAGTTTGGACTTCACCCTGTTCTACTATTTCTAAACCAATCAGTCTTCTTTTATTGGAGAAGGGTTGCCTAGTTCTTCTGCCCAGCACACTGGATGCTTATCTTACCTAACATTAACATCTAACATTTTTTAGCCTGAAACAATTCCCTAGCATCAATGAAGTTATGTGATTTAAAATGGATTCTGATAAAAAGGTGAATAACCCATCCAATATGTGTGTTTAAAATGACAGTGCTTCTACTTAACTACATCTTCCTCCTCTACTCCATCTAGGGCCAACCCTAGATCAAGGGTTGAATGCCTACCCACATTTGTTAAACTTTTGAATAACTCATTTTTTTATTGCATTGCTGGTCCATTTTGCATTTGATGCATGATTTGCATGCATGATTTATCCATGCCATAACATAATACATTTGAATGCTGGGATTTGTAAATCTACATTTATGCATTCCATATGTAGACAAATATTTTTCCCTCTGTGTTTATAGAAACTTTAAAATTTTAAGAATAACTGAAAAGTATCATCAAGAAATTGAACTGTGTACTAATGCTGGGTATATCAGAATTAAATGGTGTTACACTGGATGACAGCCGCAACATGTTACAATTGAAGCACAGTATCAGATAGATCCAAGGACTGGCCAATGCTGTTTTCAAGCAACAAAATAGCAAGTGATGTCAATCTCTTGTTGGCCATTGTCAGTTGAAGATCTGTTTTAATGAACCTGGGCTTCAAAAAGTGAGCTCTCTACTTGTGACTGTGGTCGGCAGTATGAGTAGCATCCTCAAACTTATCAACTCATGAAATGTGTCCTTCAGCTTTGCATCATGAGTAAATTTGAGAACTATGAGTGGAGAATGTTTTCCACGTTGCACAATATGACAGATGTTGTTTAGGTCAAAATAGGGGTCTTTTTCATTGACTCCCGAACATTACCCATGTGTCAGCAGATAGTGAAGCTCCAGACAATTGTTCAAGAGCGTTTTCCTATTCTCTGTCACCTTAATAAGGTCATATAAAAAAACAAGATCTTTTTGTGGTGCTTCATTTGTCCAAACTTTTCTTCAGTGTACAGTTGAAGAGTGTCAACGAGGAAACAAAAAATGGTTTTCTTGAATTTTTCTTTTGAGTTTCCCATCACCTTATCTCTTTACCAAACTTTCTCTTCTTCCAAGAATGTTACTTTCCTTGAAGGCAGGAGTGATGGAATTTTCAAATCTGCTGTCCCTTTAGGCCACAGCAAATCAAAACAGCTTCTTATTAACAAAGTAGCAATCTATGGTGATCACGATATTGTGCCAAACCATAAATGAGAAATTTAAAGTCAGTGATCTGGTTTGCTAAGCTTTGTGCCTGGTGTTGGATTCTGGCACTGGAGTTACTTAACTGTGCCAGTTCCATCAGGATATCATGAATCTCATTCACTTGGTACCTGACTAGCCTTATGCTGTCATTGCAGCTCTCGAGCAAGAAATGTAACATTATCAGTGAGGATCTTCTATCTGATGGCTGATGCTGAAATCACACCCCGGTTGAGGAAATGGCAGCCACAAGGTACAAGGAAAGATTTTAGATTCAGCACAAGGATCCTTCATATTCACACCATTGTCATTGCCTTGGGTTCAGCAGTCCTAAAGCTTTATTTTATTCTCATTCAAAACGTTGATAAACAGTTCTGTTATTCTTTTCCCAGTAGAATCATCCACAGACTAGAAATCAATAAAGTGTTCCTTTACTTAGATACAGCCATCCTTGTCCTCAACAAATCTTACTGTAAATGAAATCTTTTCACTCTAAGGTTGGGAGTGCAGTTCGTTATGATGACATAATACTTCACTTTGCCAAGGCACATCAATATGTTGTCAAGCACCTTCTTTGCCATAAGGTTAATGAATTTGTTTTGAATTGTTTTGCTGCAGTAATAGTCTATAGTTTCTTTCCAAACTACTTGATGTAGGTACTCATGCATGACATTGTCATATTTCCCAAGGAGCTCTGCCGAACCAAGGAAATTACTGTTACGTTCTGTGAACAACTTATCCCACAAGTCCCAGAAAGCCAAATCATTCTTTACAAAGAAGAGGAAAATTGTGTTGAGATTCTCAAGCATGTTCCTCCAATGCTGGATTTCTACACTAATAATGCACTGATTTTTCTGTGTCTATGCATTTATTCAGCCTGAGCCTGGACTCAAATTCTTTCCATGTGGAGTAGGTTGTAAAATGCCTGGTGACTTTTCATGTTGCTTCAGAGTATCAGCTAAGTTACGCTAGTACTAATACCTCAAAAGTGCATGGAACAGTTTGGCATTCTTGTCAAATATTTAGCAATAAAATCAGAACACTATGTTAGTTGATTTCGAGTAAAATACCCGATGCCAGTTCAGTTTCTCACCATTCCAGAACACGCTCTCACACTGTGACTTTGAGAAGTGTTGCATCTGCTAATTTGCTGGAAACATCATATCCTCAGTTTTGCCCAGGCCTTTCAAAACTATGTAATTAATATCAGCAAAGTTTAGGATTGCTGTCCATAAGGCACAATCTGATGTATCAATTTGTGCAATTTTTCTCACTGCCATTTCTGTTAAAAAGTGAGGCTGATTCTTCTTTATCATTTCTCTCTTTTTTATGTAAATCAGATTTTTCTTCATCATAACTCCCCTTTATGCTTCCAGGAAATCTTGATGATTCTCCATTTCTTTCCTCACATTTCCATTCCTTAACTTCAGGTAAATGTGTTAATCATTTAGTAATAAGACTTCCATTATTTATGCTTTGCCCTGAAATTACTTCTGAGATGATGGCTACTGTTTAAAGCCTGATCTATGGTGTTCTGTTTCAGATATTTTTCCATCACATTTGCTCCTGAACTAAATTGGACTCTACTTCACTTTGTGCTTATATCTCACTGACTCACTGGTGACTCCCTGTGTCCTATATGCACACAAGGGCATGGGTTGACAATGCTGTAGGAGGGTCAAGGAAAATGTAATCATCAGAAATCCTCAGAAACTACAATTATCCAGAACATTCTAAGATATTAGTGGAAAAATTAATCCACACACGGAGTACCTGAAATATTTTACTAAAAATATGCTATTTCCCCTTTTGTCAATAACAACAGAGACACCCCCAAGCCTGGCACCCAAGGCTGTCAACTGGATTGTCTGCCTATAAATCTGTCCTGACTCAATTCCAACCTGTTTTGCTATTTTTAGCTATATGGATTTTTTTAAGGCCTTTAACAAAATCCATTGACCTCCCATCCTCAATCTACATCAAGAATTCCTAGAGTTGGTATGTCATGGATAGTTTTATGACCAAGTATAGCCTATTGCCTTAAACTTACTTTCATTATTTTCATTCTAAATGGTGACTTGGCTTAACTGCCAAGAATCAGAGCACATGTAGAATTTTCAATACTTTCGTCACATATTAAAAGCACCTTTAAAAGTTCCTAATTTTCTTATATATGCTGCTAGTGATGGTGCAGACATGCCAGGCTGCAGTGATAGTGATAAATGGTGTTAAAGCCTTAGGGTGATACCTAAAATGTGTTCAGTTTCAATATTTAATACTGTTTTTTAGCAGTGGCTGTTCATTCTCCACTGAATTGGCTTTGCTTACTTTGTGATTTAATTGTTCTTCACAAAGTAATGAAAATTTATGGATGTATTAGAAAGAGAAATGTAGTTTTACAACAGAAGCTAAATAAGAACATAATATCCTTGAGAGGTAACAGGGAGCCTTAGTAGTGCAAAAAACCAATTACACTTTAAACCTTTTTAAAAATATAATTGTTATGGGAAACAACTTTTGTCCTTTAGGGTTTAGATATTTGTACACTTTGTTACACTGCTTTACACTGCTATAATGCTACACGATTTTTAAAGTAGGCACAATTATCTCCATTTTCTTTTCTCCTCTTTTCTGCCATGGGGATACAGCATTCAGAATGGACAAACTTTGGGTACAGTCCACTTGGCTCTCAATTTTACTAGTACTGTTCTAAAAAGCTTTAGTTCCAATGAAATTAAAATCATTCCAGGGCTACAGGTTATAAGTAGCCTATTTGAGTCAGGAGGTGTGGTGTTGAGTTCTGAACCCAGGGAAACCTGTCCAGGAATGGTAATCTTCATTCTCAAGCAATGTAGCAATCAAACCTGAGTGCCGCAAATGCCTGGATGGACAAGGGCAGATCTAAAGAAGACAGGATAGGGGCGAAGCCCTGGTCAGACGTAGGTGGAGAAAGAATTCTAGTGACCCTTGTTATGTAAGAGTCCTAATTAATGAGGAGTCCTGAAGGACTCCAGGACTGCAGCACAACTTGATGATGTCTGAGAAGGCAAAATCTTCAGAGTGTCTATGTCTTCTCAACAGGATTTCTATTTTAATTTTGACCATTCCTCTAAATCCAGGACTTCCAGAGGGCAGGGTCATTTCTCTAATGACCTGTCCAGAAAGTAAGCCCAAAAGGTCAGTTTTTCCCAGGTTCCCTCTTTCAGAGGATCCCAAACCAAGCAAAATTGTATTTTGTACATGGGTCGTAACCCCACTCAAGTTTGGTTCAGCTGTCCCTCTTCCACATGGCTATGCTGCTATTCATGATAGAGGGGCAGCGAGGCCAAATTTTAGAGAATGGTGCTATGATCCCATGCGCAACCCTACGACCAGGGAGCCAGGCCCAGCCCCACAACACAGGAATTGTTGCTGTGGGGAGAATGCAGGGTGGCCTCTTTCCAGCCTCCTCTGTCACCCAGGGTACATCTACACTGCACCCATAGGTCAAAATAAGATACACAATTGGAGCTAGGCAAAGTGCATATCCTATTTGTATCTAAGGGTATGTCTACACATCAAAGTTAATTCAAAATAACAGCCCTTATTTCAAATTAACTTTAATACCGTCTATACAGGCAAACCGCTATTTCGAAATAAAATCGAAATAGCGGGGTGATTAATTCAAATTAGTTAAACCTCATTCTATGAGGAATAATGCCAAATTCGAAATAGCTAATTTGAAATAAGCGCTGTATAGACGCTTATTTCTAAATAGGGGGCCTTGGACCCTTCCCAGTTTCCCCTGGTGGCCACTCTGGGCCAAACCAGGAAAACTATTCTCCTCTCCCCCCAGCCCCGGAGCCCTTAAAGGGGTAGACTCTGGCCACACTGCACGTGCCAGATCCAGGCCTGCCAGCAGTCACTGCCCCTGACCCAGTGGCCCCAGGATGAGCCGGGCAGCCAGAGCCAGCCAGAGGTCCCCCGTCCAGTCCCCCAGCACCCAGGAGCCAGCCAGGGGCCATAGACAGTGGGCGCCCTCCTGGACTACTGCGGAGATCATGGACCTCATTGAGGTTTGGGGGCAGGCCCCCAATGTCCATGATCTCCGCACTAGACAGAGGAACGTGGCCGTCTACAGCCACATAGCTACCACCATGGGCAAGAAAGGCCACAGGCGCACCCAGGAGCAGGTGCGCCACAAGATAAAAGAGCTGTGGCAGGCATATGCCAGGGCCACTCGGGGCAGCTTCCCAACAGGGGCACACACCTGCCCCTATATTGACGCCCTGGACTGCATCCTGGGGTGTGGGACGGTCTGTGCCAGCCCAGGGGGCAGTGAGCTGGGAACAGAGGGCCCTGACCAGGGTGCGGAGGAGGAGCCGCCACGGAGGGTGCCATGGAGGGTGCCACGCCGGCTGGACCCCCAAGCTGTCCCAGCAGCGGAATCACCGGGTCGTCCGGGGAGGCCACATCATGTAAGTGCTATCACTGTCCCCTTCCCGGGGGGGTGGGGAGACCAGGGACCGCGCGCGTGGGCCTTGCTTACCACAGATCACGCAGCAAGCTATGCATGTGCGAGCATGTGCGGTGCCACCTCTGGGCAGGTGGCTCCAGCTGCATGCCACACAGGGACCGTGGCTTAATAGCCACACGCGTGTGTGAAGAGACCTGACATGTTCCTGACCCCGGGGCGGGACACAGCAGGACGCCCTCCCTTCACAAGCCCCCTCTACACAGAGGCAGGGGACATTTTTCCCCCACCTTGGCCACACGATACACAGCACAGGGCATGGGTGCGGTCTCGGGGCAGCTCCCACTCACAGGGATAGCCGGACATTCCGACCATGGCCTCTGTGCAAGCACAGTGGATCTGACAGTGCAGGGCATGGTCATCCTCATCTCGCAGCGGGGGGCTGGGCTTCACCCACTGTGTCCCCAGGGAGAAGTGACCACTTCTGTTCTTTCGCCACAGCCAAACCAGCTGCGCATGCAGGGTGCACCACCCCGCCTGGGACATCCTCCCGCACCCGAGGGCTCAGCAGGTCCACTGCAACACTGCAGGGGTACCGAGAACAGCAACTGGGGACCCTGCGAACCCTGCACCGCACCATGGAGCAGAGGGTGCAGGATGACCGGGAGTTCCGGCGGGAGCTGCTTGCCCAGGGTCGTGCCATCTGTGCCCATCTGCAGACCCTGGTGCAGAGCGTGTTGCCTTGTGCCGCTCCAGTGCCTGCTGCCTCCCCAGCTCCCGCTCCTCCTCCCACTCCTTCTCCCCCTCCTGCCTCTCCTTCCTCAACCTCCACCCCCTCCTCCTCAATCTCCACACCCCCCTCAACCTCCACACCCTCCTCCCCATCCCCCTGGGGATGCCGATGCTTCCGCACCCGCCATGCTGGGAGACAGTTGGCCCGGCAAGACGCCCACCCCTGAGCTTCCCCTCCCCCTTGTTCCCCTTGCTTTCCCCTTCCAGCTCCCTCCTTTCAGTTTTCCCCCTCCCCTCTCCCACCCTCTCTTTTCCCCTCTCCCGCCTCCTTTCCCCAGTCTCCCCAGAGTTTCATCCTCCCCCCGAGTTTTGTTAAATAAAGAGAGTTTATATTTTGAAAATACATGTATTTTATTTGACATCAGGAAGGGGGGTTAGGGAGAGGTAAGTGGAAGCCAGGCAAGCAAGCAGGGACACCTGAGAACTGGCTGTCCTGGGAGGGGGGGGTGTCCCTTTAAGCACAGGCCTCAGATAGCCTCAGGCAACAGCCACACAAAGACATTCCTTACCTGATGCCCTAACCCTGACCTGGTTCTGGCCAGCCTTAACTCCGAATCAGTGTCCACTCAGCATGGACGTGGTATTTCAAAATATCAAAATGCTATTTCGAAATGCATTTTGTGTGTAGACACGTTATTTCAAAATAACTTATTTCGAATTAACTATTTCGAAATAACGCTGTAGTGTAGACATACCCTAATTTTGAAACAGCTTATTTTGAAATTTGGTGCTGTCTACATAAATAGATTTCAAAATAACAGGCAGGTTCAAAAGATGCAGAATACCTCCATAATCCTGAAATAATGCCACAGTCTAGACATGCCCCGGAGGCCTCCCCTTAATCTTTTTGTACTCTTGGGATTTTTGGATGTCTCCATTTCAGATTTTTCCCCAGGCCCACAAAAATGTGAGCCCAAATATCTATACTCCAATACTACAGCTACACAGCTCAATCCCTGTGAGCCAAAATTCTCTGACATGGGCCAGTTACAGGTGTTTAATTACTGTGTAGAAACTTTTACTGATGGCACTCTTTGCACAAAATGTCAATGGAATAGAGAAAAATGTGTGTTAACACTGGCATCCATGAATCCTCTCAGTTTCTACCAGCCATTTTCTTCATGTAGCTGTTGAATTAGATGGTTAATATAATCAATCACTGTGAAATGCCAAGGAGTACAAGAATTGTTTTACTCCCATTGACCCCTGCACTGTGTTTCAGATAGACAAGCCACTCCCCTGACTAACATTGATGAATGCTATGGAAAGATTTAGTACCCCAGGGTGGCACAAGTACCGTATCGTGCCTGGAACTTGTGTAGGATTTCAAAGAAATGGGCTATGTCTCCTCCTTTTTCATGTTTTTTCATTGTTGTCCTAAATAAACAACTTTCCCATGCATGATCCTATAATTTTGAGTGCCAGTATCTTCTGTCCTTCCAGCCCTAGAAGCAAGACATTTACCTGTTTGAAAGATGGCAAGTTGAATTTTCCAACTACCTTTTTTGTCTCTTATGTCATGCAATATGTGACCTTAAAGCTGTCATTGTCCATGACTGAACATTGTCCATCCTTGAACTAAGGCAATGCAGTTTTAGGCAGGAATTCCAATATATCAGATCAAATAGAAACCTTGATATGGCAGATTAAAAATGGGGCTTGATGAAATTGCTCATGGGTCAAAATGTTAGAATAGGTCTTGAGGTAATGAGATTGCTGGGCAGACTGCAGATGAGACAATCAACAATGCATTATTTTACATAGTGTGATGGGTACTTGCCCCATACTAGACTCTATAGGATTAATAGAGCCCTGGAAAGACTGGAAAGGGCAGTCCACCAAGCTTATATAAGTAAAGCTGCTGGGCAGAGAAGCTTCAGTTGTTCCCTGGAGCTCAAGGAGGGACTTCTGGCTACTTCACAGGAGTAGGAAAGCTAGCAACTTGGATAAATCAATGCAGGACAGGAACGGGGAAGGGAGAGTGAACACCCCTGACTGGCAAGCTGAGGCCCTGAGATAAGGGAAAAGAAGGCACTGGGGCTGTAGGGAAGGCCCAGGGAAGGAGACAGAGAGGTTGGAAGGAATGTAGCATGTGGCTACCCTCTATAGGGTCCCTAGGTTGAGAACTGGAGTAGTGGACATACCCAGGTCCTCTCCCTCTCCTCCACTCACCACAGAGGAAATGGATGGATCATCGGATTGTGGTACAGTCCCCTCAAAGGGGGCAGAATGGAACTCCATAAAAAGAAATTCATGGTTCAGGGAGCGACACAAGTCCAGCTGTGAAAGTGATAATGGGCAGACACTACTGAGTGTCAGAATACTGACCTTGTGGAGCTGATCCACAAGATAACCAGCAAGATGCATTAGTGAGATGAGTTGCACACATCACACATTGTCACCCACTTAAGGGATTGTCTTTCTAATCTGCCAGTGATACTAGTTTATAGGAGAAACAAAGGAATGGGACAAAAAGTGTCTCCCTGCCTTTTCTCATACCAACCTTATGCATGGAAACGCTCTTCACTGTGGCTAGGTCTACACTGCAAGGCTGATTTACTATCCAAAGAGGATTTTCTGAAATTTGGCATGTCTACTTGGTGCCAAATTTTGGAAAAAAGTCCTCTTTTGACACATCCCTTCCTCCTCGTAAAACGAGGTTTACAGGGATGGTGAAAGAGTGTGTCTGCTTTTTTGAATTTTTTTTCTGAAAAAGCAGATGCATTCCTTGGACGCGGCATTGCTTTTCTGGGATACCAGAGGTATCCCAGAAAAGCACTGCAGAATGGACATAGTCCAAGCCAACTTTTCTCCTCATTTAAAATCCTGTCTGAAAATCATCTGCTCCATACTGAGTCAATAGTACAATGATATTGTATCTTTATATCTATATGCCTTATCTGAACTACTCCCATTTGCACATGCCTCAACCAAGTAAAAGTGTGCAATAGAATTGTTGTAACTCAATGTTTCTTTGCTTTTTGTTCTCCATAGTCTTTGTCATCACAATTCACTGTGTTCTGCCTGATATTAAGATTGTTAACTCTCAGTAAAGGCATAATTTTTTATCTGTCATTTCTGAAGTACAGTTCATTGAACATTTTCTAAATTTGTGGTTTGACTACAATTTTAATTACAAGTTTGGGGAGGGGGGAGAAAAAGGTGGTCATTACTGGTGAACATTAAATCTTTTTTTGCACAGTTATGCTTTTAAGCTTCTGGAAAATCTTTGGGTGTTATTAGTTAATAAAATAAATACCATAATATATGTTGGGTCTATTTTCTCTAACATTCTGGAATTTCTTTTTATCAAAAATATTTGATGGTAGAGGTGGTCTAAAAAAACCCCAACAATGTTTTTCATTGCAAAATGTGCTTCTGTTGAAGTAGATATTTCCCACTGGAAAATACCAATTTTAGGGTTTTGGTTTTTGTTTTGCTGTGACACCATTTCAAAATGAAATGTTTACTTTCCAAATGTTAATTGAAATGTCACTTGAACAATTTTGATTTTGAACTAACATTTCAAATTGTGATGAAAATCCATTTCAATTTGATCAAAATACAAGGTGGGTTTTTTTTGTTTTGACTCTTCCAAATTCAATTTTTATATTTTATATGGAAAAAATAAAATGTGGACATTTTATTCCAATCTGAGACCCCCAAAAAAGTTGAAACAATAGAATTTAATGGGAGGGGGGGGCAGAAATTCTCTACTTCCCAACAAGCTTTACAAAAATCACTCAAAAATACTGTCTCTTGTGGCAATTTTGGACATGGGAATTCCAAAGTCAGAGGCATGAATGTTAGCACAGGGGGTATTGACTCTACTTTGATTAACAAGTTGAAGAAACTGAACTCAGAAGAGTTTGTTTTCTAGTTAGCACTAGATGAATCCCCAATGATTTTCTTACTGAATCAAAATGTACAATGCAATGTTATCAGCAGTCTTTGTGTAGGCTCATTCAACTAGATTGAAACCTCTTTGATTTTGAATAAGGTTAGGATTAATCATACCTCCTCCCCACCATCATTTAACCAAATTTGCAAAGTACATCATAAACACTTACACCAAAGGAATATTTTGTTCCTGATTTAAAAAAAAGAAACCAGGTCCTTAGGTGGTGTAAATTAGAATAGTTCCATTGTCCACAATGCTTTACCTCAGCAAAGGATATAGCTCAACATTGTGAACTTTCCTGATCTCTTGTGTCTTAGTGCTCTTACAATAGCATTTAAACCTAAATGAAACAGTTGTTTGTGGAAGAACTATAAAATGAAAATGCATGGCAGACAAAAGTAGACAAACCATGGTAGACAAACCATGGTACGCAAAAGGAAAATATATTCCTTTAAAAAAAGGAGTAAACAATTCTGAAGATAAGCATTTATTGTTCCAGCTGAATTCCTTGCCAGAGATAATTGCCATATTACAAAACGTATGTGATGCTCCACCGAGACAGATGACATGTGGAAGGATGAACACAAAATTGCAAGGCTGCCTGAAATAATGATAAAAATAATACTGAAAATGTCTGAAAGTGAAATATTATATTCTGACATGGTTATTGAATATCCATTACAGAAGAGTAAGGACAGATAAAGATTAAATTAATCCCACCATAAATATAAAATGATTGAAAAGTAAACATCTCATAAATATATTATATTTATTAGGCTCAATATTTTCAACTGACACATAGAAAATACTGATCAGTCAGATTCCTAATGAATGGGATTCTTTAAAAATTAGAAATTAATGTAATGTGTTACTGTATATGCCCTCATTAATTCTGAAAAGTTATGGAAACAGAGGTTGGGCTTGTTGAAATGACTTTCAAACTACATGAATAAAATACTCTAGAATGGCTGAACTTGAGAAGAAACTTTCCTTTCTGCATGCTCATGCTTGAAGAAGTCCCATCTCTGGTCTTTCACTGCCCTTGCTATAAATATCAGTGAGTATCTCTCACATACAAATGTCTCAGGTGCATTTCAGATGTGCTTTTGTAACATGAATGTCATCACTTGCAGCCAAAGTCACAAAAAATACAAAAGATTTCCACAGAGCAACTGTCAGACATGTCATATGAGTCTCTTCCACAAAAGACATCTGGGCTAAGCAAGTCTTTTGTAGTTTCCTTGACCCAAAAGCATGTTGCCTGCTTGTACTAATTAACCTTGGAAGTACCTTTCTAGGCAATGAATCACCAAAATAGACATTTTCATCAAACATTTATATTTATTCAAAAGTAACATTTTAAAAGTCCAAATTTGCTGTCCATCTATAAAAGGCACAATAACAATATGGCTGTCACACTATTTAGTCAAACAACATCTTGTGAGGTATCATTAAAAAACTGGTGACACGTAGGTCATACAAATCTTTGCATGATATATGTATGGACTGTGTATAAACAGTTAGGGATGGGTGCTGGAAATGTGTTGCTAAATTATGCTTTGAAGGGAGTTTATAGACTAGTCTGTTATGGGCTTGATTACAAATGAATGATAATGGAAGCAGATTTACATCTCAGGTAAACAAAGCAATTAAGTCCATTGCAAAAAGCAAATTCTCCTGATGATGAGGAAAACAGTATGGTGTCTGCATAGTAGGCTGGGGAGAAGAAACCTTTCTGGCATATACACATAAAAAAGGAGTACATTTCAAGAGTTTACTAGACTAATAAATAGGGGCGAGGAATCCCTAAGGCGATGTCTATACTACAGAGAAGATCAAAGCTTCTGCAGTCAATCTTCCAGGATTTGAATTAGTGGGTATAGTGAAGACACACTAATTTGAACTGAGAGGACATTCCCATCAATACCAGTAGTCCTGCTACTACGAGGAGTAAGGGAAGTTGAGGGAAGAGTGTGCTCCTGTTGACCTCCCACAGTGTGGATGGCGCCAAAATTCGATTTAAGATACTTTGACTCAAGTTATGCAATTAACATTAATGGAGTTGTGTGTCTTAATTCAAATGTATCCCGTAGAGTATAGCTAGCCTTAGTTATCCGTCACATGAGGGACAAAAAGCCCAGCACTTTTTGAATCTGTGAAAGATGGATCTCTCAGACATTAAGGATGCTGAGAACTGACTGCAAGTGAGAAATTGCTCGAACCAATAGATCACATTTGTGGTGTTTTAGATGCTGGAAGGCATCTCTATATAAATTTATTTGTAAACATTTACTGTTTCTATTATCTCTGGTTAGTATCACTTATGTATATTCTTTTCCATAAACATATTTGTGTTTTATTTTAAATTCATCTCATTTTTGTGTATAAAGGTATAAAGGGTCTCGGCTGAGCTAACAGGCTAATATGTGTGTGTTGTATGTTTTGAAAAAGCAGAATTAATTTCTGTGAGATCATGTGAGACAGACTAGACACTATGGAGAGGCATCTCTGGGGGAACTCAGAATTGAGGTTTACTGAATGTTACATGTAAGGCAAAGTTTAGACTGGTAATTTTTTAAGGAATTTGCTGAAAAGGCAGAAAGATTAGTGTGGAGGGAGCTGTCTCAGAGTTTAAGATCCAGGAAAGCTCTCTCTTACTATGTTAGATAGGTAACAGAATGGCTTTTGGACTCCCTGAGGAGAGTGTTGCATCATGCCACTAAAGTTGTTGGGAATTTCAGTGGGAGCATCGGCCCTCATTATCAATGTCTGGGTAGTTCATTAAGTTGTACCAAGGTATCTGCCTCTTTAAAAAAATGTGTTCAGTGGATTTCTAAAATTATATTTAATGCATATGTATATCATCCTTCTTTATGGTATATTCCAAAGTTAGAACATATACCTACAGGTAGTAAATATACTCAAAAATGATTAAGCCAAGTGTCCAGATGTCTGCTTCTAAGTTGTTCAGGGCTCACATTCAAAGAAATAGCATTTTTTTTCTAGACAAATGTTGTGATATTTGCCAGCTGAAGTGTTAGCACAAAACTGTTTTAGTTAAGGTTCCCTTTTTTGTATAATTCCAGACACTGTGACCCATATTAACCAGACAATATTAGGACTTCAGATTTGTTTGTTTGTAAATTTTAATTCTACATAATTTTCAGGTAAATTGGGGAAATAGTCACTTGACAAAACAAGTGAATGGAAAGGTTTTCAATATTTATCCCTGTAATGGGGTGGCATTCACCTTCTGTGAGCGCCCGCATCTCGTCAAGTGCAGGTTCATGCATTCCCTTAATGTAAAGCCTTTTTGGCTACTCAGCCCTCTGGCTGAGTCAATTTGTTTCTCCCAGGGAGAGAGAAAGAGTGTGGGTCCAAGGGATCCTTCCTGGAGACAACTCCTTACCCTTATTTCAGGACTTGTATCTCCAGTCCCATAGCTTCACCATAGTCCACACTAGTGCCTCACATAGAGCTATCTATGGTGCTGCTCCCTTAGCCAGCAAGCACCCAGTCTTCACAGGTTCAGGGCTCCAGGGACAGTGAGCTGACTCTGGTTCTGTGGCTTCTTCTTATAGGCCTTCCTGGCCCCTAATTGGCTGGTTTCTCTGTAGTCACTCTAGCCTCCTTAGAGGACTTCTCAATGGCCATTTTCTGGCCTCAGGGCCTAGTCTGCCCCATCACAATCCCCAAAAAGAATTTGGCAATAGAGTCTGCTTATTGGGATGTTATGACTTCAATTGTGCTACTGACAGCTGAGCAGAATTTGGTCCTCAGTATCTGACTACTTCAAAAAACAAAACAAAACCAGCTAACACTTTTCCAGTGGTGATGGAGAGTTTTTAGTTTGTAAAATTGTAAATCAGTTTAAGGTTAACTTCAAGATCATCTCATCTGAAGAGGTACATGAACATCTGAGCCCATGAACGCTCATGTTACTATGTATACATTTTTGTTAGTCTCTAAGGTATCACAGGACTAGTCATTGTTTTTAAAGTTACAGACTAACACAGCTACCCCTCTGAGACTTTTTATCAGTTTGGTTCATTAAGGGAGGGAAAGAGGCTGGTAATATTCTTTTTTTGTGTAATTTTTCTATTTTATGCTTTTTAGACAAAATGAAGATCTAATTAAAATTCCCAAAGTGTGATTTTAATCAGGTTATATCACTGTGGAGCTTTTAACAGGGAATATATTAGAAGCTGCAGAATCCATAGTCACAGAAAGTATTCAGTTAAAAATTTGATTTAAGCCATTCCACATTAATATTCATACGTAATGCTCAAAGGTCTTTTTTCCTCACTTTAAATTTACTAATGGAAAATCATACATCTCAATATTAACAGCATAAGTAGGGCCAAAGATCAGTCACAACATTTTCTCTGGTAAGAAGTAATAAAAATAAGCTTATGAAAACTATAAAATGCAATCATCATTTAAATATTTTCTATGAATCCAATATAGTACCCCATGAAACCAATCACTTATTTTCTGCAAGAATAACCAACTTTGATTCCCTCCATTGGTTACTTCTTGATAAATAATACTGACACTTAATAAAAGATTTGCTGTCAATATCAAATGGATGGAACTGTGTTCAGACAGATGGATTTGTAAACACATGAATATTTTAGAAACATTGACTGTGATGTGAATATAATAATAATATATATTTTTTATTTTTCTAGCTTCATTTAAAGTAGAGAAGTCATTAAAATTCATATTGAAACTTTGTTCTCTTTTCAAACTATTCCACAAACAAGTTGCCACTGGAGAATAAGCAAACCACATATAGCCAAATTTTGGCCAAATGGAGCAAAGAGCCCCATGCCCCTTTCATCCTTGTACAAATGCAGTCTCGATATTTTGATGAGCACAGGGATGTCTCTTTTAATCACTCCTCAGCAGTGCAATAGAGCCAAAATGGAAAGGGAAGGAAGTGGGGCCCTGACAAGGAGTGTACTATTTCGTAGAGGCACCCTAGCAGCAGGCTTACGGCCATTGTTTCCCAGGGAAAGACAGAAGAAAATCTTTGGAGAACTGAACTTAATGCAAACACAAAGTAAATAAAACTTTCCCTTTGTAACCTAACATTTGTTCCATGCACAGCTTTGTTGGGTGTTTCTTAGTAAAAATTCATCTGGGCTCAAGTTTTAAGATATCACCACATTTGAAGGCGGAGGAAACAGACAAACTTCAGAATGTCCAGACACATAGTGGGAGTGAAGACTGTAAGCAATGAGAGAAGTTTCAGGGTTAACCACAGTACCATCTCCTGCAATATTCTTGCCTACACGTTAAGGAAGTGTGGATTGGATAAATGGACTGTCAAGTGTATAGAAAGCTGGCTAGATGGTCACACTCAATGGGTAGTGATGAATGTCTAGTTGACAGTCGGTATCCAGCGGAGTGCCCCAAGGATTGGTTCTAGGGCTGGTTTTGTTCAACATCTATTAATGACCTGGATGAGGGGATGGATTACACCTTCAGCAAATTTGCAGATAACACTAAACTTGGGGAGAGGTAGATATGTTGGGAGGTATATATGTTGGAAGGTAGGGATAGGGTCCAGAGTGACCTAGACAAATTGGAGGATCAGGCTAAAAGAAATCTGATGAAGTTTAACAAGGGTCCTGCACTTGGGATGGAAGAATCCCAAGCACTGTTACAGGCTGGGGACTGGCTGGCTAAGCAGCAGTTCAACAGAAAGCAACCTGGGGATTACAGCGGATGAGAAGCTGGATATGAGACAACAGTGTGCCCCTGTAGCCAAGAAGGCTAACATCATATTCGGGTGAATTAGGAAGAGCATTGACAGCAGATCTAGAGAAGTTATCATTATTCCCATTTATTCAGCACTGGTGAGGCCACATCTGGAGTATTGCATCCAATTAGGATATGACGCATTGGAGAAAGTCCAGCAGAGGGCAACGAAAATGATTATCAGGCTGGAGCACTTGACCTACAAGGAGAAACTGAGGGATTTGGGCTTATTTAGTCTACAGAAGAGAAGAGTGAGGAGGGGATTTGATAGCAGGCTTTAATTACTGGAAGAGGGAGTTCCAAAGAGGATGGAGAAGCAGTTGGCATTGACCACTGTCGGAAGACATGATATTGGGTTAGATGGGCCTTTGGTCTGATTCACTATGGTCATTCTTATATTCTTACACTCACTGAGATTAAGATGAGACCACCAAATATATTTTATATGTGGCTCTCACAGTTTTTCTTCTAAATGTCTGAAGATAGAATGCTGGCTTTTGTACTTTGTTACCTAGTTATCATGAATAGTGCCACTTTAAGGAAACCAAGAACCTGAACAAACATTAAGGATGATATTAAAAGGGCAACACTACATATTATAATGCAATTAGCCATGGGTATGAAGAAGAAGATCCTTTTTAGCACATTATTCAGCTTAGTAGCAGTCATTTTAAATACTTTTTCTTCATGATATAATTACTAATGTAGACTGTTAAGTTTAGAACTGATTAAAACATTTTTCAGTTACCATACTTAATAATCAGATTGTTAAAAATTAACAGTAAATGTTAGATTGGCAATTAACAAGCTAAAGATTAATGCTGCTTATGATAATAAATGAAAGTGTGCAGGGGCACCTTCATTAGCACTAAATAGAAAAACAAATCCTTCAAATCAATCTAAAAACACTGCTGATAAAATGAACTTTTGAAACAGCTTTTATACCTTTCCAACTTATGCCATTCATCATAATGCGTGAAACAACATTTTACTGTCGTATCCCTCTGTTAACCTCAGATTTGTGTGACAACTGATATGGATCCTCAAAGGTCTTGCTATGTATAACATTCCACACTCAGTATGTAAGTAATCCATACATCTTTTACCAGGGGGGCACTTCTTAGGTAATCTTCCATTTAACTTATAAGACAAAATATGGAACCCACGTTAATTCTTGTCTTCTGAAAGTTGACTCCTATATAGCTCTAGCAGACCAGTCTTCATTTGTGAGTGGCTTATTATCTTCTTACTCTATATAATGTCAAACATCTTCCTTGTAGAAGGCATTAGAAAAAGCTTATAGCCTTAACTTCTGAATGTTTGTTCAAATTATTTCTTTCTATTGTGTGATTCTCTGAAATCACAAGTTTTCTACATCGTTTTTACTTCATGTGCTGACAAACTATAGATTTCCTCAACTCCAGAATACACTTTCTCAAGGACACTGACTGATGCACCACTTCTATTTATTACAAATCAGTTTCTTCATTTTTCAATAATTTATTCTGAGTTGGCATAGCAGCATTTTGTGTCCTGCAACATGTAGTAGTAACCTCTGTCGTTAGTTTTCATGCTTGAAAAACCTATACATCCAAATGACAGCATTACCATGTTCCAATTGACTTTTACTTTCTTGTGGCTCACTTAGGCTACATGTACACTGCAACACTATTTTGGGATACTGGAGTATCCTGAAATAGCTCTCTGGCATCTTCATAGGAAGCCAGTTATTTCAAAATATAACGGGCTGACTATTACAATGTCTCTGTAAACCTCATTCCCTGAGGAGTAAGGGACTTTTTGGAATAGCGGGTAATTTTGAAATTTGGCACTGTGTAGACAGCACCGAATTATGAAATAAGCTCTTTTGAAATAACATTGAAATAAGATATGCTATTTGCATAGCTCATTTGCGTATCTTATTTCAAACAATGGTTCAGTGTAGACGCCCACTTAATATGAAAACTCTACATATCTTGTAGATTATTCAAGTATAGAACATCTCTTTTCCTATAGTTCGTGTATATAAAATTCAACCAGGCTGTCATGACTGAATGGCCAGAGAGCTCATAAGAACATAAGAATAGCCATACTGGGTTAGATCAATGGTCCATCTATCCCAGTATCCTGTCTGCTGACAGTGGCCAATACCAGTTGCCCCAGAGGGGGGGAACGCAACACATAATCCTCATGTGATCCCTCCCCTGTCACCCACCTCCAGAGAAACAGAGGCTAGGGACACCGTTCCCACCCACCCTGGCTAATAGCCATTGATGGACCTACCCTCCATGAATCTATCTAGCTCTTTTTGAACCCTGTTAAAGTCCTAGCCTTCACCACATCCCCTGGCAAGGATTCCCACAGGTTGACTGTTGCTGAGTGAAGAAAAACTTCCTTTTCTTTGTTTTAAATGTGCTTCCTATTAATTTCATTTGGTGACCCCTAGTTCTTATATTGTGGGAATAAGTAAATAACTTTTCCTTATTCACTTTTTCCACACCAATCATGATTTTATAGACCTCTATCATATCCCCGCTTAATCTCCTCTTTTCTAAGCTGAAAAGTCCAAGTCTTTTTAATCTCTCTTCATATGGGACCTGTTCCAACCCCTAATCATTTTTGTTGCCCTTTTCTGAACCTTTTCCAATGCCAATATATCTTTTTTGAGATGAGGTGACCACATCTGTACATAGTATTCAAGATGTGGGCTTACCATGGTTTTATACAGAGGAAATAACATATTTTCTGTTTTATTCTCTATCCCTTTTTTGATGATTCCTAACATTCTATTTGCTTTTTTGACTGCTGCTGCACACTCAGTGGATATTTTCAGAGAACCGTCAATGTCTCCAAGATCTATCTCTCGAGTAGTTGTAGCAAAATTTAGTCCCCATAATATTGTATGTATAGTTGGGATTATTTTTTCCAATGTGCATTACTTTACATTTATCAACATTCAATTTCATTTGCCATTTTGTTGTCCAATCACTTAGTTTGGTGAGATCTTTTTGAAGCTCTTCACAGTCTGCTTTGCTCTTAACTGTCTTGAGCAGTTTGGTATCATCTGCAAATATTGCCACCTCACTGTTTACCCCTTTCTCTGGATCATTTATAAATAAATTGAATAGGATTGGTCCCAGGACAGACCCTTGGGGGACCCCATTAGTTACCTCTCTCCACTCGGAGAACTTACCATTTATTCCTACCCTTTGTTTCCTGTGGTTTAACTAGTTATCAATCCATGAAAGGACCTTCCCTCTTATCCCATAACAACTTACTTTACGTAAGAGCCTTTGGTGAGGGACCTTGTCAAAGGCTTTCTGAAAATTTAAGTATACTATATACTATATCACTGGATCCCCCTTGTCCATATGTTTGTATGATTTCCCTTTACAGAATCCATGTTGATTTTCCCCCAATAAATCATTAACATAAATGTGTAGCACTGCAGAGTCATTCTTTGCAGACATTATCTTTATACATTACACTGTGTATAATATATTATGAAGAGGGCTTCCCTACTTAACTGGGTAAGTAGGGGTTGGGCATATCACTTGGCACAATGATACATTGGCCCAGAACCTCTGTTGACCTGTCTGACTTCTCCACCAATCCTTACTATTGTATATTCTGTACAATATATTTTCCAGTAGGCCATATCTTCAGCTGGTTTACACCTCATGAGGAGCTGATCCAATAGACTTAATTAAAATTGCATACAACACATATTTTTATGGTTGCCAGATATTTTTAATGACTCCTTTCAGCAATTCTTGTCTCCAACATTTTCTATTGAAGATTTTTGAAAATTTCTGCCTCTCATGGGGGTTCTCAGAAAACTACTTGTGGAAACTCATAGTGATTCTTTTGTATGGTCTCCTGAAACTTCAAAATAGGCAGATTCTAATTTCATTACTCTTATTTAACGGAAGTTTACTTTAAATTCATTCCTTTTGATTTCAAAGGCATTACTTGCAAAGGAAAGCTTTAGCCTTCTTGGGATTAGAATCTGACTCTTAAATTGACACTAAGTTGGATCAGACTCAAGATCTATGTTGGGCACTATGGAATAAGTTCTGATGCCATTACATAGGTTTAGTTCAATCTTTATTCAGGCAAAATTTCAACCAGCTTTCTATGGGGATTAAGAGCATTTACCATCAAGGTGCTCAGCACTTTACAGGATTAAATCCTGATTTGATGCTATGTTTGATAATGAACAATTACCTCACCCAAAGTTTTGAATCATGTTAATTGTCTAGGCTGCAGATGAACATCTGTTAATGGTTATATGCATACTTTCAACAAGTTCAGTGATCATAAACTATGAGTGTACAGGAAATTATTATCAGTTTTGCTGTTAGATTCCTAAAAATGGTGACAATGATCCCTATAATTTTCCTGAATAAATTTTCAGGAGGGTCAAGAAAAAATATGGTTTAGATTGTCCTTTTTTATAAAAGTCAGCAAACACTGTGGCATTTGAGTGGTTGGTGATACAAAGGACAAGTTAATGTTCTGGTGAAAGTCCCTGGGAGGCTGATACAGTCCATTAAAAATGGGGGCATTGGGTCACTTGATGAATTACTTCAGTAGTAAGCTGTAATCTTTAAGATCTGTTTCTAAAGAATTAAGTTCAAAGCCTGTGTTGTTCTATTTTAGGAATATTTTATTTTTAAATAGATTGGACAGTGGTTTTTTTTTCTCAGTAATACTAACAGAGTTATTGATTTTTCTAGTGATGAAAATATGTTCAAAGTCAAGTAAATATTTGACATATAATTTATTTATTTTCAACAAATTCAATAGATCCCTTTTTTTCCTCACTAACAGACAGTGAAGTGTGTTATTAGCAAACTCTACAGCTGAGACTTTACCTCAAATGCTCTGATGTTGTGAAAATAACTAAGGAATTCAGGAAGAAAATTCCCCATTGGCGTAAATTAGAGCTTTCAGTTTTAATCTCACAAATCACTTTAACTATCAATTTAATTCAGGAAATTTAAGTAATCAAAAAGGCTCTTGACAGTTTAAATCATTCAGGTATTTCTAACCTCCCATCCCCTGTAGTTGGATAATCAATTTTACTGTTTTCAAGACAACAATGGTCTTCTTTAATCTATGGTATATTTTATACACTAAAAGATTCTAAAGGGATGTGATTATTCAGCATGTAATATTTTACTCTGATATCATATGTGTCCACATATAAAAGAGCTGGAACATAACTAGTTTTTTAGGCAGGTAAAAAAAAGTTATGTGCATTTTTTTCAAATTATTGGTATATAGGATGAACAAATGACTGAATCTAAAAGAGAGATGTTATAAGCATTAGGAGCAAATATTTCTGCAATGTTTGATTCAAAATCATCTGAAATCAGTGGAAAGACTCCCCATAACTTCCAAGTAGGCTTAGAATGAGGCCCATATATTAACATTTCTTCAGAATCTTTGGTTCAAGTTCAATTTACTTCAACATATGCTGTACCTATGTTCTCCTTTGCTTCTTTTTTTAATGTACTTTTGTAAATTATTTAGACTAAAAAGTCCTCTTATTTCATAGAACAAGTATATCACCAATACAATCTTGATATTCTCCTTTCAGTGGGCCTCAGTCCTAGTTTAAAGGATAGCTATTATGAGGGAACATATTGTTCAGTCAATTCAATCCTTATCCTCCTTTCATCAAGGGGGGCCAATTGTTTTGAGGTAGACAGTTATTCACCAAGAAATTAAAAAAAAAGCCATCTGATAACAGCTTTCAATCATTGGAGCTATATTATTGAGTTAGAAATGGAACATTGACCCTTATGGCAGGCCACAACTGCCCCTGGCCTTGCAACACAGGAAAAAAAGACTTCTAGCTGCTGGGGTTTGGATAAAAAAGTGGCCTTAATATTATGTCATTTGATGAGACCCAACCTTATCAGGTTCTCTTTGTGTTCTGTGGGAAGCTCAGAGTCCTTAACTCTCCTGTATTTAATTGAGGTGTAACATTAAGTGCACTCAGAACAAGATGTCCAGACTATTAATATATTCATTAATTCTGTATTAATAAGGAAAAAATGCCCAGACTTTAGGATTATGCTAATTAAATGTGATATATTACATTTTTATTATAGTTTAAATTTGTTCCACAGATCTTTATATTGTACTTAATATAATCATCATGCACAAAGGCCTTATTTGTAAACTCTCGCACAAATGAGTAATTTATAAATGTAAAATAATTCTATTTATGTAATAATGTAACTATGTATATAAGTTTGATTTTCCTTTTATATTAACACTAGGGGGCTGCGCCCTCTGCTCACTACAGTCATCCAACCCCTTCCTTCCCCCCCAAGCTGTTTCGCTTCGCTGAAAGAGCCTGTTGATGCTGATGACGTCATTCTGTCGCCCTGCAAGAACATTCTGTTATCTGGTAGGAAAAACTTTTTTATATGTATAGACGGATATCAAACGCATGTATAGATGATTTCTTTTCATTTCTACTTTTTTATGTATATAGACGGATATCAAATGCATGTATAGATGATTTCCTTTCATTTTTATATATGGTATTGGAGGAAATAATAAGAATAATGATCTTTCAATCCAAATGCCTTCTGATTTGGGCATTCAGCTATTTATAAAAGTCAGCTGAGAACTACTGGTATATTGCACTAATGACAATTAGTGCAGTCTACTACATATTTGAGAGAGTTTGTCTATCTGGATACATCTAGACTACATTGCTTTTTCAGGATACCGGAGGAAAATTTTTTTTGGAAGAACAGATGCGCTCTTTCACCATCCCTGTAAATCTTGTTCTACGAGGAATAAGGGATGGCTCAAAAAAGCACTTTTTTTGCAATTTGGTGTTGTGTAGAGGTGCCAGATTTCGAAAGAGTCTCTTTGAAAAGTAAATCGAAAAAAAGATATGCAATTTGTATATCTTTTTCCGATATAACATTGCAATCTAGATGTAGCCTCTGTCTGTCTGTTCAAGAACTCCTAAACAGTAAGAGCGAGGACAGCCAAATTTGGTTGGCTAGGAAAATGGGATGTGCTTAGAATAAGATTGCTTCTCATAAGACCATACAGAAAAGAGACAGAATTACCAGACAGGTGAAAGGGGCTGGATGGGGGCATCTCCACCCCATCTGAGACTGTCCCTAGCCCTGAGCCTCCCCCCCCCCCCCAGTCATCCTTTTGGAAGGGCTTGGGGGGGGTGAAGTTCCCACCCCCAATTTATATGGGAACATTACTGGTTGATCTCCTTCCTCTAGGGAGTGAGGGGAAAGTGCAGTTTGCTGCATTTCTCATTCTGGCTTGAGAGTGCAGGGGGCAGACAAACCAATACCTGCTTCAGCCAGGGGACATACACCCCTCCCCTGGCTATGCCTACTGGAGTTTCATTGGGCATGGAGAGTTGCTTGTCACCTGTCCCCAAGCTGCTGCAGTGAGAGAGGGCTGGAGTAGTAATCTCTTTCCCTGGGGAAGCCAGTATACTGAACCCCAGAGCAATGATTTAAATTAAGCATGTATATTTTCATTTTATTTTCCAAAAAACCACTACATTAATCGTTAAGGATCTGAGCAATGCTGGGTAAATCTTCTAATAATATATAAACAGTAATGTAAAACATCAGAATAAGGTGCAGACTCTCAATTGTTTTCAATTCCATTTAAAAAGCTGACAATCTGTAAGAAATCCCACAATTTCCTATGTTTCCATACTATGCAAAAAGTTGTATGTAGATGTAAGCAAGGCATTTGTGTCACTATAGTAAGGGAATTTATCTATGTACACAGCATGCCTGCTGAACTGATTGACAACAAGAATTGGGTCCCCACTCCAATTCGCACAACATTGGTACCTGCCCACCTTGATTTTCCCTGCCAATCCCATTACACAGGAAGGACTGTTTCCAGGGGTTCTTTGATATGTTCTCATTCTCTCTGTGGGCAGCTCTGGGCAGATGTGAGGATGCCCCTTCTCCAAATCTTATAACTCACTTGTTACCCTTTTAATTCCTGTGATTCAATTTAACATATATAGTTTATTTATACCAACCAGCATTTCTTTGGATGATTAAATAACACGTTATAGCATGAGTATGCTGAGAAAATGTCATGAGTAATGTTCAATACAGCAGTCTCTAAAGTGCAATGACAACAAATTGATGATCTTTGTAGATCTGGATGCGCTACTATGATGCTGTGGGTGCGGCACATCCTCCTCTGGGTTTGGTACATAAGGGTATGTCTAGACTATATGGCTCTGTTGACGGAGCCATGTAAACTAGTTTACCCGACATAGTCAATGAAGCGGGGATTTAAATAATCCCCGCTTCATTAAAATAAAAATGGACGCCACGCTGTGCTGACAATCAGCTGATCCGGCACAGCGCAGCAGTCTAGATGCAGATCAGTTGACAAGGGAAGCCTTTGTCGACCGCTCCTGTAAACCTCATTTCATGAGGCATAAGGGAGCGGTCGACAAAGTCTTCCCTTGTTGACTGATCCACGTCTAGACTTCCGCGCTGTGCTGGATCAGCTGATTGTCGGCACCGCTTGGCGGCCATTTTTATTTTAATGAAGCGGGGATTATTTAAATCCCCGCTTCATTGACTATGTCAGGTAAACTGGTTTACGTGGCTCCGTCGATGGAGCCATATAGTCTAGACATACCCTAAGGGTCTCTTGAGAGATTCTGAGAAGGATGTCCATCTTTTATTATCTCCTTAGACCAGTGCATACAGCATTGCTGCAGGAACAGGAGATTCACCCCCTGATTTGATCTGTTTCCAACTTCACAGTTCTTAGCTGGGCTGGGCTGGCTGCGCAGGAGGTTGTGCTCTCACTGGCCATGTTTTGGATTGCTGCACTTTACCTGGCTCTGCTTTTGCAGCCTCAGCTCCGATGGAGAATAGGCCCTCGGCTCTTGACTCCACATTGGCCTATTAGTCTTGTCAGTCTGGCTGACTAGGAGCATTACTACTTCTTGTTGGCCCTGGGGACTTGTCTTTTCCAGGATCCTGACTCCTCTTTAGCCCTTCCCCTTTCTCCTGTCACTAGGAAAGGGCCAACCAAAAAATCCAATAAATTTCAATTTTGGGACAACAGTCCCCTTAGGTACCAATCAGAAGCAGATGTGGTCTTCTAGTCCCCTTGAATATTCCCCAATTTAACTTATGCAGGGCAGGTGACAATTTCTAAAGCTTCCGATATTTCTGCAGTTGATTAGGTACAGTATAAAATGTTCATTTGGACCCTGATTCAGTAAATGTAATTAAGCATATGCCCAATGCTTTGTTAAATGGAGACATAACTAAGCACATGCTTAAAGCCATGTGGTAGCTTTGCTGAACTGCAGCCTCAAGTCTATATTCTATTCAACCTTTAGCATGGTGTCCAAGACTGGGGCTAGCGTAGGAGGAGCCTTCAACTTCTTTTTTAGTGGAATGAGTGCAGAGCAGGCAAAACTGCAGCTGCTGCACACTAGACAGAATGGGGTTGCTCTATACCTACTTTCCTGAGAAGGTAGCTAGTGCCTGAAAGGAAGGGTTGAGAAAATAATGGGAGGTTAACACCTCTATTCCCCTTTCGTTTGAATGGAGAAAGAAGTAAGTTGTATCCCATAATGAGTGTGTTAGCAGATACACAATCCATTTCAGAATAAAAGGACTTTTTTCACTGAAGTGTGATGACTGCATTCTCCAGACAATATTGAGCTATTCTATATTGGCCTTTATAAGAAAAAGATGACTACATTACAGATAAAGTATGGAAAGAAAGATAACATGGAGTCACTCACACATTCAGGGTATGTCTACACAGCCAAACCACTATTTCATAATTAAATCAAAATAGCGGAGGGCTTATTTTGAAATTGGTAAACCTCATTCCATGAGGAATAGTGCCAATTTTGAAATTGCTATTTCGAAATAAGCGCTGTTTAGACACTTATTTTGAAATAGGGGGCCTCCAGCTCTTCCCAGGGCACCCTGGTGGCCACTCTGGACACAACCAAGAAAACTCCTCTCCCTCCTCCTCCCCCGGAGCCCTTAAAGGAGTAGACTCTGGCCACAGTGCCTGTGCCAGCTCCAAGCCTTCCAGCCCAGAGCCAGCAGTCGCTGCACCTGACCCAGTGGCCCCAGCATGAGCCAGGCAGCCAGTGCCAGCCAGCCCTCCACCGCTCCCCAGGACCAGTCTGCCAGCTCCTAGGAGCCTGCCAGGAGCCAGAAAAGGTGGGCGCCTGCCTGGTCCAGTGTGGAGATCAGGGACCTAATTCAGGTTTGGGGGGATGCCTCCAATGTCCATGATCTCCACACTAAATGGAGGAACACAATGGTCTACAGGCGGATGGCTGCCAGCCTGACCACCAAAGGACGCATGCAAACCCAGGAGCAGGTTCACATGAAAATAAAGTTGCCGCAGCAGGCGTATGCCAGGGCCACAGGGGGCAGTTCCAAACCAGGGGCAGACCCAAACACTTACCCCTATTTTGATGCTGTGGACTGCATCCTGGGGGGCAGGACGGTCCGTGCTCCCCAGGTGGATATCGACCCTGGGGCAGAGCTTGCTGCCTCCTGCTGCTCCAGCCCCTGCTGCCTCCCCAGCTACCACTCCTCCTCCCACTCCTTCTCCCCCTCCTGCTTCTTCTTCCCCACATCCCGAGGGACGCCGAGGCCCCTGCACCTGTGGTGCTGAGAGACAGTTGGGCCAGCGAGACCCCCAACCCTGAGCTTCTCCTCCCCCTTTGTCCCCTTGCCTCCCCCTGCCAGCTCCCTCCTCCCAGGTTTCCTCCTCCCCTCTCCCACCTTCTTTTCCCAGTCTCACCTCAGTTTCATTCCCCCCTCCCACCCCAGTTTTGTTCAATAAAGAGGCTTTGTTGTAATGAACACGTGTCTTTTATTGTACAGCAGGAAGGGGGGTTCGGGAGGGTAAGTGGAAGGACGTGAAGGAGGAATGAGGCACAAGCCCCCAGTGGGGCACACCAGGGAGACTGTTACTGCCTGGAGAACGTGCTGCCAGGCTCACAGCAACACGTCCAGGAGAAGCACCAGAGTGCCCAGGGGCGGCTCTGGCTCCATGCTGCAGAGTGCTTTGGTGTCCTGAGTGAGGGCAACCAGAGCACACAGAGAAAAAAATGCTTTGCTGTCCCTCAGTGAGGTAGGCAAGCAAGCAGGGAAACCTTAGAACCAGCTGTCTGGGGCGGGGGGGGGTCCCTTTAAGCACAAGTCTCAGATAGCCTTAGGCAGCAGCCACATAAGGTAACTCCGGACCTGATGTCCTGCCAGAACCGGTTTCAGCCAGCCTTAAATGCGATTCAGTGTCCCATCAGTGTGGACGCGCTATTTCGAAACAGCAAAATGCTATTTCGAAATGCATTTTGTGTCTAGACGCGTTATTTCGAAATAAGCTATTTTGAAATAATGCTGTAGTGTAGACATACCCTCAGAGTTTAACAGTCAGACTGTTTTAAAATACCATTTAGTGTCCAGTAAGTTCCTGCATTTGGTTGAAAAAGATATCTGACAGAGTTCTGAGAGATATGAGAGAACTATGTAAGGAATACAAACAAATATTTCCAGCCTGTAAAGTTGCTGTTAATAGATGCATCTGGACCTACATGCTCTCATTGTTGCTTGACACAATTTGTGTTAATCAGAGAGCGCTTCTGAAGAGATGCTATGCTTTATTTAAGCACATTTAAAAGAAAATTGCTTTGCTCCAAAGTTCTTTGCTTTCCTCAGGGCAGAAAAAGAATTCTGAGTCAGCTAGAGGAGCCCAAGCAGGAAGTAAATCACTCTTCCTTGAAGAACACAGAATATAGTCGTACTAATAAACAAACATATACAGCATCCCAGTGTTCAGAAATTAATATCTGAAGGTTACCTGACCTGCTGTGTGTTTCTATAGATCTTAGTACTTGACAGTTTATGTGAACTAGGTTCATAAAAACAGTGGTATGAAAAGCTTCTGACAGGAGTTTGCTTTCTGGAAGGATTCGATATCTTGAAAGGACATAAAAGAAAAGTCTGTGCTGTCCTTGATAACTAAAAGAAAAACTATGATGCTTCTTTATTATTTATTTATCTCTGTCATAGTGACTACCAAATTGCATGTTTTATTAAAGTAATTTAGCAACTACTAACTTCAGCAAGAAATCTAAAATCATACCATTCCAATTTTCCTTAGGGATAATTTACAATACTGTCCAGAATGGTGACTAGGGATGCTACAATATGAATAACAAACACCAGAGGTCCAGACTGGACCCAAACAACTTGGCATTCTGAACTGTAGTTTGGAACCCCAAAAGCTATAGCTGATAAAAAATATTTATTACCTATGCACTAAGAATCATTTCCTGTTCCCCAACCCAGGTTAGCAGAAAGAGGCCAATTAGAAGTAAGGGATTAGAGTTCCCATGAATAGCCAAAAAATGAAGTGGAGAAATTAACAAATGGCTTTATTTTTCTTGTCATACGTCATGGGAATGAGTTCTGTATATAATTCTAGATACACATAGATTGAACTTGTTATAAAAATCATTCTGTAGCTCTACAAAGACTCTTCTAATTAACACTGCATGTGATTTTCCGCAAACGGATATGAAATAGGAAATGGATAATGGAAATTGTTGGGCTATTTTAAAATAGGACTGAATTGTTTGTCTTTGCATGCTTGTAGGTTATGATAGGTGTCAGTGATGCAAGGAGGCTATACCCCAATCCATCCTGAACACAGAATTAGAAACAAGTTGTGTTGCTCACAGAATTCCTTGTGAGGGAATAATAGGTCCAGCTATAGATATTGTAATGTCCTAAGAGGTGGGGAATAGATACATACATTTGCTCTTTTACCATATGGTAAGCCAGAAAGGTTTGGAGTGGGGGATTTGATTTCTGAGGTGCAATCCTTCCCCTCAGGCTGGTGCTACTGTGGACTGTCCCAAATGCAGGCCTGTGATCATTTGGCAGAACCTATGCTTAAAAAATAACTTAAATTAGTAATGAGCAAACTGGTTTAGACTGAACAGCAGCTGACTTGTACCTCAGCCTAATCATTGATTCACTCAGTCCTTGTTTTATAAATGTTCAAATCACGTAGGGAAAATGATGCAGTCCTTTCTCCATCCATTTGCATTTTAGATAAAACTGCCAGGACCAGCAAGCAGCTGCATCCAATTAGAGATTTCACAAATTGTGCTGCTCAATGCATGTTGCGTCTCTGTTTAATTTAAATTTGGGGTTGCCTGTAACTTCTGTCAGAGAACCATAATGGGGCTATTGGAATTGCTAAGCCATCTTGTTTTATTAACAAAGACAGGTCTCATGCAAGGTTTGTGACCTACAATCATCAGTACAGAGACTGTCACAGAGAGCTGGATGGGAAGCAATGAGTAGTGAGATGATGATGGAAGAAGGTGGTGACCGGAAGTAAGGTTGAAAAACACCTATATGGAGAGCAATGGAGAATAAGGGAAGGGAAGGACTGGAGTGTAAGGGCATTTGAAACTGTTTTGATACTGTAGTTATATCAGCTGAACCTCATAGTCCTGAATCACTACCCTAAGTGAGCTGTTAAAAAATACAGTAAAAGTTTTTACTAAGTCTCAGGCTATGTTATATTGTTTCTACTTAAATTGTGGATAACATGCAATTTATGAAAAGCCAAAATCAGTTCAACAAGGTACCTTTGAACATGGTGTAAAAGAAACAGACTTCTTGTGACAATAGATTCTAAACAATGAACACAAGTCAAAGGCACCTTCTGTGGAGAACATTTTAGTTTCAAAATTGTAATGAATAATTTATTTTGAAAATGCATTAGGGTTTGAAAAATCAAATGTGCTGAGTACTGACTCCAAAATGTAAACTATAAAGTGCTAACGTTAAATAGAAAAGCTCTCCTGTTGTGTTCATATGCTCCCAAAGGGACTGGAATGGGGTTAATGGGTATACAATTTTAGCACAGAACTAGATGATAAAAATTCTAATTTTGGCTCTGACTCCCTTCCTCCAAAGTCCGATTTTAATGTCTTTGAATAAACTTCTCCTATTTGCAAAATGGAAATATACTTCTACATTTCCATTATGGCACAACTATTCTTAGTGCTTTTCATGGCAACTAAAAGAGAGTTCTCATCCCAAAGGGCTATACAATCTAAAGTTGGATCATGAGTTTAATAAATGAATAGGTTAGAGAGCATGAAGGTTAGGGTGTGAATCATAGAAGATTAGGGTTGGAAAAGACCTCAGGAGGTCATCCAATCCACCCCCCTGCTCAGAGCAGGACCAACCCCCAAATAAATTATTCTAGGGAGGGCTTTGTGAAGCCTCGCCTTAAAAACCTAAAGATGGAGATTCCACTGTCTCCCTAGAAAACCCATTCTACTACTTCACCACACTCATAGTTAAATAATTTTTTCTCATATCCAACCTAGACCTCCCTAACTGCAACTTGAGCCCACTGCTTTTCGTTTGGTCATCTGATATGACTCAGAACATCTTAACTCCATCCTCTTCGGCACCTTTGTTCAGGAAGCTGAAGGCTGCTATTAAATTCCCCTTCATTCTTCTCTTCTGCAGACTAAATAAGTCGAATAACCTCTGCCTCTCCTCATAAGTCATGTGCTTCATCCTCCCCTAACTACTTTCATGGCCCTGCACTGGACACTCCAATTTGTCCTTTCTGTACTGGGAGCCTAAAATTGGACAAAATCTCCCAGATGAGGCTTCACCAATGCCAAATAGAGGGGAATCATCCCTTCCCTCAATGTGCTAGCAATGCTTCCACTAATGCACCCCAGTATGACATTAGCCTTCTTGGCAACAAGGGCACACTGTTGATTAATTCAAATTCTCATCCTCTGTAATCCCCGGGTCCTTTTCTGCAGAACTGCTGCTTACCTAGTTGGTCCCCAGGCTGTAGCAGTGCATGGCATACTTCCTTCCTAAGTGCAGGACTTTGCACTTGTACCTGTTAAAACTTTATCAGATTATTTTTGGCCCAATCATCCAATTTGTCTAAGTCACTCTGGACCTGATCCCTTCTTCCTGCATATCTACCTCTCCCCACAGCTTTGTATCAACTGCAAACTTGCTGAGGGTGCAATAAATCCCGTCATTCAGATAGTAAATGAAGACGATGAACAAAATCGGTCCCAGGAACAACCAAAAAGACATCTGGCCATTGCTTACTAACTGTTCAGCCTGAAGATCTAACCAGCTTTCTATCAATTTTATAGTCCATTCATTTAGGGCATACTTCTTTAACTTGTAGGCAAGAATATAGTGGGAGATCATATCAAAAGCTTTGCTAAAGTAAAGGTATATCGTATCCAGTACCTTACCCATATCTCATCATCAAAGGCATTTAGGTCGGTCAGGCATGACGTGCCTTTGGTGAATCCATGTTGACTGTTCCTGATCTCCTTCCTCTCCTCCAGGTGTTTCAAAATAGATTCTTTGAGGACATGCTGTATGATTTTTCCGGGGACTGAAGTGAGACAGACTGGTCTGTAGTTCTGTGGGTTCTCCTTCCTCCTTTTTTAAAAAAAGATGGGCACTACATTTGTCTTTTCCAGTCATCTGGGCCTTCCCTCAGTCACCATGAGTTTTCAAAGATAATGGCCAATGGCTCTTCAGGCAACTTTCTCAGCACCCTCAGCTGCATTAGATCCTGCCCCATGGACTTGTGCATGTCACCCTTTTCTAAATAGACCATAACCTGTTCTTTCACTGCCAAGGGCTGCTCAACTCCTTACCATAATGTGCTGCCCAGTGCAGCAGTCTTGGATCTGACCTTGTCTATGAAGATTGAGGGGAAAAAAATTGAGTACTTCAGCTTTTCCACATCATCTAGGTTGCCTTCCCCATTCACAAAAGGTCCCACACCAGAACAATGGTAAAATAGAAGAGGGAAATACTGGCCTATTTCCCTCATGGGATTTCATTTGGAAAGTGTCACAGCCTGCCTCGTACCCAACGTCTTGACTTCTTGTAGCTCTTCTGCTTGTCATTTCCACTCCCTGTATGATATAGCAGCTTTTGGATGGAAGACGAGAATATGCTTACTGGCTACCAAATTATCAATGGAGCTATTTTTGTTTGTTTGTTTCTTTTTTTTGAAGTTACTTTATCTTCACACCCATTTTTCTGAGTTTGAATGAACAGAGGTTCAAGAGGTGTTTATACCCCTTCATTTCCCAGCATGCAACATAGTTGATGAAATGTTATAATGCCAGATTGCCATCTTGTGAGGTCCTATTGCTGTGATATAAATCTCATGCTCAATTACCACTTCTTCCCTGAAAGTTTGTGATTCAAAGTAATCTGAAAAAATGCATTGAACAGCTAAATTGAGCAGAATTATTGTGTTAACTGCAGTTGAGATCTCTCTGTCATATGCCAGAAACAGGTACATTGCAGTTCATGAGAAGTGCTGTTTGAAATTACCTAGTGACTGAAGTAAATATCACATAATTATTATTTTTGTCATTGAAAATAACTATGATAATGTATTCATTATTGATTCTTTCTCAGTAGGGCTCCAGCTTTGGCTCATTGCTCATTTTAAATGGCTCAGTAAATCACAAGAGTTGTCACTGCTTACTCATTTAGCATTATAACATTTGTTTACTGCATCTGCTCAACAATAGCAGGGACCATCTATAGGATACCCTAGACATATATCTCAGCCATTAGTCAACTCTGGAAGACAATATTGACTAAAAACGCAGACTTTGAGAAAAAAAGTCAATAAACCTCGAATTACAAGCGGGGAGAAATAATGTATAATTGATGTTTTGCATTTGTATGTATGAAGATCCATATTTGTTCAAAAAAGGGAAAATCAGTTACAATTCTTAATGATCAAAGTGTAATTTGTATGAAGATTAGTCTGACATGAGGCTTTATTAAATACAAATTATATCCAAGGTTCTAAATGGAGTAGAAAATCATATTTTGTGCTACTGTTCAGTCTGAGAAAGTTAAATGTTGGCCTCTATGTTCAGCCTAATGTGAGTTTCCTCGTGGCATTGCATAGAAGATAAGCACTGAAATGCCATTGATTAATTATAACACCTTCTCTGATAGGTACAGGAATATTTAGTAATTGAAAATATGCACTTAAAACTCAAAACTATCTTGAGAAATACTGATCATTGTTTAGTCTTCAGGGCTAAAGGGTGCAGTGTTCATCCTTCTCCCAGGAACATGAAGTTTGGCAGGTGAATTTCTATTCATAGATAACTGTCCCCATTGGATAGTGGTTTAATAGATGGATTTCCATTTACAGAATTCACAGATCCTCTTCCCAATGCTGGATAAGATACCCATATAGAAATACAATGTTCTGTTCAGTTCAGTAACACTTTATTAGCGATTTAAAATAAAAAATTGTTTCTTTAGTGTAAAACTGAGACAGATCCTTCAGGTATCCTTCAGATTCTGGTAGGATCTGCTCAGAATAGGATCAGACAGTTGATCTCCTATGTCCATTTGTGATTCAGTGGTAGTTCACTACATAGCATGACAAACTCTGCATTGTCTTCCCCATCTCTCAGCTCCTAGGGCTAGGCATGTCATGACTTTCATACACAAGGAACACTGCTCTGTGGTATGCATGGGGTACATATGTCCCCCAAATATGTGTACTGCACAATGCTATGTCCTCCATTGCCTTTTGGGATGGATCTACTTTTTCATGGTTGTATCATTCTTGAAGGTAACAAAGAAAATTATATATAATTTGTCAGGAAGTCAGCCTATAGCAAAGTCAATCTTCAGGCAACCTAACAATGTTGAGCTGTAGTTGTCTCTATATAGGGTATGTCTAGACTACATTGTTTTTTCAAAAAAATTGCCCTTTTTTGAAAAAACTTCACCTGCATCCACACTGCAATCACGTTCTTTTGAAATTAAATTGAAAGAATGCAGGGGGGGGGTTACATTGGTAAACCTCAAATTATGAGGAAGAATGCCTATTTTGAAAGAGCTCTTTCAAAAAAAAGCATGTGTGGATGCAGAACAGGGACATTTTTCGAAAGAAGAGGCAATTGAAAAAAGCACAGGTGCCCTGATGGCCATTCTGTGAACAGCAGTCAGGGCTTTCTTTTGAGAGAGCATCCATGCAGTCTGGATGCTCTCTTCCAAAAAAGCAGATCACTTTTTCTATCCAGTTTTGAGGTTTGGATGCTCTCTTTTGGAAGAAGCTTTTTTGAAAGATCTCTTTTGAAAAAGTTTCTTTCGAAAGAAGCTTGCAGTCTAGATATAGCCTAAGTGTCCACACTATGTTCCTTCTGTTGATGGTGCATGTCCTCACCAAGAGCACTTAGACCAACTGAAATGGAGTATTGTTGCCCATTGTCAGTCCCAGGGACTGGGACTCCAGCCATCAGTTTTTGGCAGCAAAAGGAGATATAAGAAATGCAGAGTCTACATAGATATTACATCAACCTAACTACATCTGGTTAATCCCTTCACCTCTCATGGAGGTGGCATCAGTAAGTTGGTGTAGTGGGCAACTTACATTGGCAGGAGGGATATTTTAATGTAAACACAGAATTAGGTCAATGTAAGCTGCTTTATGTCAACATGACTATAATGTAAACCAGTCCTGAGTCACAGTAGTTGAGGGACAGTGTATTATAATCTATTTTTACCTGCATTGTTTCATTAATCACTACTAAATACATGACATATGGGCTTACTAACAGTAGCAAAATAAAATACACAAATATGATAAAAAATAGGTCTCTGTTATATCTACATAGCAATAGGCATATGGGGAAGATAGGCACAGATTACCATCTGGAACATTAAAGATTACATAAATGCCATTATATGAATAGGAGAAATGCGATTCTGATTAATACCGGTAAAAGAAAATATTCCCATGCAGTGTCTAATGGGTGTGTGGTATAAGGAATTGAACAGACCTAGAGTCCAAAACACGTGAACCTGATTTATCATTTTCTATAGCAGAACAAACTGGTGTACATAATAAGCTAAAGGAAATGAGACAACTGATGTGAAATGTGACAAGTCAGATCGGGTATTCTACAGTAAACAGAGCATTTTCCCCAGCTTTTATAACCACATATAATTGTCAAGAATTAGAAGACCTTCCTAATAAAGGCATGCTTTTTTGAATTTTCAAACTGCTATGATATGTAATGCATTGGATAATCCCATGCAGGTCAATTTTTTATATTCTTTGCAGATGAACCTCAGAGCTCCTGAATCAAATACAGGAAATGCACAGGTGTTTGGACATTAGTTACCTGTAAAATGGCCTTTGAAGCTGATAGGAGATTCCTTTGGGCTCTGGAATTTACTCTTAGCTTTTCAGACTAATTAGAATTTGACATTCTAGAACTGTAGAGTCATTAATTACAGCAAATATACATCCTACTGTCTAATCAAGGAAAGACAACTAAACATCTGAAATAAAGTGGGATGATTTCTCTGCTATGCTGCAGATAAGGTTAAGAATGAAATGAAGAGTAACAGGTGAAAGCATAGAAGCTACAGAAATAAATCAAATGACTGTTTTATTAGTCAGTGGCCAGCACGAGATGCCCCAGAGAGGGTGGACTGAAGACAATGATCAAGTGATTTGTTTCCTGCCATCCTTCTCCAGCCTCTAACAAACAGAGGCCAGGGACACCATTTCTATCCCCTGGCTAATAGCCTTTTATGGACCTAACCTCCATGAAATTATCTAGCTTCTCTTTCAACTCTGTTATAGTCCTAGCCTTCACAGCCTCCTCTGACAAGGAGTTCCACAGCTTGACTACAGGCTGTGTGAAGAAGAACTTTCTTTTATTAATTTTAAACCTGCTACCCATTAACTTCATTTGGTGTCCTCTAGTTCTTCTGTAATGGGAACTAATAAATAACTTTTCTTTATTCACCCTCTCCACACCACTCATGATTTTATATAGCTCTATCATATCCCCTGTCAGTCTCCTCTTTTCTAAACTGAAAAGTCCCAGTTGTTTTAACCTCTCTTCATATGGGACCCGTTCCAAACCCCTAATCATTTTAGTTGCCCTTTTCTGAACCCTTTCCAAGGCCAAAATATCTTTTTTTGAGGTGAGGAGACCACATCTGTACACAGTATTCAAGATGTGGGCGTACCATAGTTTTATACAGGGGCAGTAAGATATTCTGTGTCTTATTTTCTATCCCTTTCTTAATAATTCCTAACATCCTATTTGCCTTTTTGACCGCTGCACACTGTGTGGAAGTTTTCAGAGAACTATCCACAATAACTCCAAGATCTCTTTCCTGATTTGTCATAGCCAAATTAGCCCCCATCATACTGTACGTATAGTTAGAGTTATTTTTCCCAATGTGAATTACTTTACACTTATCCACATTAAATTTCATTTGCCATTTTGTTGCCCAATCACTCAGTTTGGTGAGATCTTTTTGGAGTCCCTCACAGTCTGCTTCTGTCTTGACTATCCTAAACAGTTTGGTATCATCTGCAAACTTTACCACCTCACTGCTTACCCCTTTCTCCAGATCATTTATGAATAAGTTGAACAGGATTGGTCCCAGGATTGACCCTTGGGGGACACCACTAGTTACCCCTCACCAATCTGAAAATTTACCATTTATTCCTACCCTTTGTTTCCTGTCTTTTAACCAGTTCTCAGTCCATGAAAGGACCTTCCCTCTTATCCCATGGCCATGTAATTTACACAAGAGCCTTTGGTGAGGGACCTTGTCAAAGGCTTTCTGAAAATCTAAGTATACTATATCTACTGGATCCCCCTTGTCTGTATGTTTGTTAACCCCTTCAAGAACTCTAATAGATTAGTAAGACATGATTTCCCTTTACAGAAACCATGTTGACTTTTGTCCAACAAATTATGTTCTTCTACGTGACTCACAATTTTATTCTTTACTATTGTTTTGACCAATTTTCCCGGTACTGAAGTTAGACTTACCAGTCTGTAATTGCCAGGATCGCCTCTAGAACCCTTTTTAAATATTGGTGTCACATTAGCTATCTTCCAGTCATGAGGTACGGAAGCCGATTTAAAGCATAGGTTACAAACCACAGATAATAGTTCAGCAATTTCCCATTTGAGTTCTTTTAGAACCCTTGGATGAATGCCATCCGGTCCCGGTGATTTGTTGACATTAAGTTTTTCTATTTGTTCCAAAACCTCCTCTAATGACACTTCAATCCGGGACAGTTCCTCAGATTCATCACCCACAAAGGACGGTGCAGGTTTGGGAATCTCCCTAACATCCTCAGCCATGAAGACTGAAGAAAAGAAATCATTTATTTTCTCCGCAATGGCTTTATTGTCCTTGATTGCTCCTTTTATATCTTGATCGTCTAGGGGACCCACTGGTTTTTTAGCAGGCTTCCTGATTCTAATGTACTTAAAAAACATTTATCTCACTAGGATTGGAATTCCACTTCTTAAAAGATGCCTTTTTGTCCCTCACTGCTTCTTTTGCATGGTGGTTAAGCCACGGTGACTCTTTTTTAGGTCTCTTGCTATGTTTTTTAATTTGGGGTATACATTTAAGTTGGGCCTCTATTATGGTGTCTTTAAAAAGTTTCCATGCAGCTTTCAGGGATTTGGCTCTAGTCACTGTGCCTTTTAATTTCTGTTCAACTAACCTCCTCATTTTTGTGTAATTCCCCTTTTTGAAATTAAATGTCAGGATGCTGGGCTGCTGAGGTGTTCTTCCCACCACAGGAATGTTAAAGTTATTATATTATGGTCACTATTCCCCAGCGGTCCTGTAATGGTTTTCTCCTGGACCTGATCCTGCGCTCCACTCAGGACTAAATTGAGAATTGCCTCTCCCCTTGTGGGTTCCTGTACCAGATGCTCCAAGAAGCAGTCATTTAAGCCATTGAGAAATTTTGTCTCTGCTTCTCTTCCTGAGGTGACATGTACCCAGTCAATATGGGGATAATTAAAATCCCCCATTATGATAGAGGTCTTTATTTTGGTAGCCTCTCTAATCTCCCTCAGTATTTCAATGTCACTATCGCTGTCCTGGTCAGGTGGTCGATAATATATCCCTACTGCTAAATTCATATTATTGGAGCATAGAATTACTATCCGTAGCGATTCTATTGAACATGTTGATTCATTTAAGATTTTTATTTCATTTGATTCTACATTATCTTTCACAGACAGTGCCACTCCGCCACCCACATGGCCTGCTCTATCCTTCCGATATATTTTATATCCCGGTATGACTGTGTCCCACAGATTTTCCTCATTCCACCAGGTTTCAGTGATGCCTATTATATCAATCTCCTCCTTTAATACGAGGTACTCTAGTTCACCCATCTTATTAGTCAGACTCCTAGCATTTGTGTAGAAGCACTTTAAAAATTTGCCACTGCTTATTTGTCTGCCCTTCCCTGATGCTTTGGATTCCTTTATATGCGGTTGTTTGTCTGCTCTGGCCCATGGTTTGTCCTCTCCCCTCCTCTCTTTCTGACTACAGCTTAGAGAATCTCTATTAATGGATTCTCCTCTAATAGAAGTCTCCATCCGATTTATGTGCATCTCTGGACCAATCGGCTTTCCCCCATCTCTTAGTTTAAAAACTGCTCTATGGCCTTTTTAATGTTTAGTGCCAACAGTCTGGTTCCACCCTGGTTTAGGTGGAGCCCATCCTTCCTGTATAGGCTCCCCCTCTCCCAAAAGTGTCCCCAGCTCCTAATAAATCTAAACTCCTCTTCCCTGCACCATCGTCTCATCCACGCATTGAGACTCTGAAGCTCTGCCTGCATACCTGGCCCTGCGCGTGGAACTGGAAGCATTTCCGAGAATGCCAACATAGAGGTCCTGGATTTCAGTCTCTTTCCTACCAACCTAAATTTGGCCTCCAGGACATCTCTCCTACCCTCCCGTACGTCATTGGTACTTACATGTACCACGACCACTGGCTCCTCCCCAGCACTACACATAAAGCTATCTAGATGCCTCAAGAGATCCGCAACCTTCGCACCAGGCAGGCAAGTGACCATACAGTTCTCCCGGTCATCACAAACCCAACTATCTATGTTTCTAACGATCGAATCGCCCACTACTAACACCTGCCTCTTCCTAACAACTGGCGTTCCCTCCCCCTCAGAGATATCCTCAGTGCGAGAGGATACCACAACATCCTCTGGAAGGAGGGTCCCAACTATGGGATGGTTTCCCTCTGTTCCCATTGAATGCTCTGTTCCCTTGAGAATTTTATCCTCTTTAAGAGCACTGGGGCTCTCAGACTGGAGGTGGGACAGTACTACAGTGTCCCGGAAAGTCTCATCAACATAGCTCTCTGCCTCCCTTAGCTCCTCCAGTTCAGCCATCCTGGCCTCCAAAGCCCGAACTCGGTCTCTGAGGGTCAGGAGCTCCTTGCAACAGGTGCACACATATGCCACTTGCCCACAGGGCAGGTCATCATACATGTTACACTCGATGCAATAAACAGGATAGCCCCCACTCTGCTGCTGGGCTTCTGTCTCCATTTTTCCAATAAACTTATGAATAAGTTTAAGTATAAACTCGGCTTCTTATTAAATGTCTGGAATATAGATGATTATAAAAGTTATGTTTAAAGAAGGTCAGAAGTAACTAGCACCCTCAAACCTCCCCCTCTAAACTCCCTGTTAGCTGCTCCCTGGTCGCTGACTCACAGCTTATAAAGCCCTGGTCGCCCCTCCCCCTTACTGAGGCTCAGCCAATTAACAGAGGCTTCTAGATTTCAAACCTTTAGAAGCTCCTTTAAACAAACAAACAAACAAACAAACACACCAAACAGCCAAACACAAGCTCAGCACACAGCAAGTTCCCCCCCCCCCCACACACACACAAACACACACACAAAGCTAAAAACACATTCTGAAGGTACATCATGTAGTGAGATCCCTGGAAGGAAATTTATAACAATCTGGACAGTGCAGATTGAAACATTCTCAGTGAGATACTGAAGTAAACATTTTGGTTTCGGTGATGAACAATAAATAAAGCTAATTTATTCTTGTATAATTAGAAGTACAATGACATAAAAGGAGCTCAAACAGAGTTGTTTTGGCCAATGACTCTAACATACAGACTATATCTATTCTATGACAACCATGGTCAGTAACATAGTCTTAGGAAAGGGAAGAAAAAACCAATAAAAAGGAAGTGATCATATATAGTACTCTAAACAAAACTGGTGTTTAAAACAGATTAAAGCAGACGTGAAAATGTAAATGCTACATAATATTAACAAACTTGACTTCAAGAAATCAAGAGAATTCCACTTGTGTTTATTACTTTCAACAGCATTTAAATGCAGAGCCACATAAGTATTGATGTTTCAATAGCAATATGAGCTGTGCAAACCTCTGAAAAAAAATAAGATTGCTTTCAAAATGAGTTTCTTGGGATTAATACAACACTTCTAGATCTGGGATCTGAAGAACAATGAAACACTACATTAAGATGTTTAAGTTTTAAATGCAGTTATTAAAGCCTTTTTCCTAGCCTGGAATAATCTATCTTGAAATCGTTTATATAGAAATGGAGATTTAATGCTAAGCCTTTTTGTATTCTGTAATGGCAGAGTCCATTAGCATAGTTGTAGTAAATAGCTGTATACTCATTATATACCACTGTAATATATGTTTATAACAGAGGTAAAGACTTATTCTAGATCAGCTTGATGTACAAGAGTTTTTATTTGTGGTGTTCAGGCCCACAGACGGGGGAGACAAAGGGGGCAATTGCTCGGAGGCCTGAAGATTCAAGGGGGACCTGGTGCTCCTGCTGCTGCCACCACTATTGCTGCAGAGGTAGCTGGAGTCTGAGCCCCTTTGAATTGCTTGCAGGAATGTCACTCTGTGGCTCTGAGGGCTGGGGGTTAGGAGGTGCTGCATTTGGGTGGCACTGAGGGCTAGCTGCCCTCAGCCCCACCTCTTCCACCTGAGGCCACCCCCTTTCAGGGTTATGGAGCTGCCCTCTCCCCCCTGCCACATATCACACTGCAGCTCGCAGTGGTTGTTGGCCCCGCTACCAGTGGTGTAGCCCTTTTTTGACTGTGTTACAGAGGCAAAGTGGAAGAGGTAACATCTGTTACTAGAAGAACTTTGGTTTGTGAACAAGAGACAGACCTGAAGAGCTCTGTCTAATTTGCAAGTTTGTCTCTTTCACCAACAGATGAAAGAGACAAACTTTCGCTCCAACAGTTTTTTGATCAGGTTTTATAGTAAACTAAATTTGCTTGAAAATGGCTGTCTATTTTGAAAGACAGACTTTTCTGTAACATAAACGACTAGAGGATTTACCCAGTGTTGCTACCCTGCAGAGAACAACCCTAGTCCTCTCTCACCATAGTAGCTTGGGCATGGGTGAGAAGCACCTGTTCATGGCTGCTGCAGTTTTAATGGGCACAGCTGGGGGCGGGGTGCATGTCCCCTGGCTGGGAGACAGATAAACATACACACAGGCAATTTTTTAAAAATACATAGTAGGTAGCTGTCCTCTTCTCTATTTTTAACCTTTACTGGTCCAGTGGAGTTATAGCTGTCCTAGTCCAAATCTCTAGCCGTTGGCTGCCTCCTGTGATCATTCTATAGTATAACTGTCCTTCCATCCAGACCCCTCCCTTTCCATGTTATGAGAAAGGATCAAATTCCAGGCACATCCCATTGTCTTGACACAACCAAACCCTGACCTTGCTTAAAGTTATGTTAAGAGGAAGCTGCATACCAAATTTGGTGGTGTTAGCTCTTACTGTTTAGGGGGAGTTCTTGAACAAATGGACTCAGATGGATGGATGGACAAACACACAGTTGGACAGATGCACAAATTCTCTAAAGTATTTAGTTGAAAGATAACCATACCATCTAAACTACTGTAAATAATTGAAATATTTGTCAAATATAATTTAAATGTAATTTAAAAGATGATTAACATTCAGAGAAGAAACAAAACACAAACATCGCTTTTCTATCAAAGTATTTCTACTGCCACTGGGAAAGGGTCTGTCTAGGGTGTGAAGGAGGATTTCCCATATGCAACTTTTCAAGATCTACGGGGATTTTCCAGGATCCTCAGCTTCCATTTTCAGCTTGATATGCTGCTCCTACACATCTGTAATCGATCCTGAAATTGTCAAACACTAAAATCTTTTATCAAATTTTCCCCTCCACTTCATCAAGAATCCTTCCTCCCCTTATCCTTAGCATCACATTGAAACTTCTTTTTTGTGACTTCAGAACTCTACTCCAATTTACATAATAAATAAATAAATAAATAATGAATGAATGACACCACACCTGGGATCTTATCATTTGAATACTAGTTTAAATATGCATAGGAAATTCACAGCATAAAGATTTGCAGTATATTCATAAATGGAATCCTGCTTCTCTAATTATGCATCCAAAGCACGTACTCTCAGAATAACTCCAAATTATAATATTCAAAACTTATCTGTCTTAACCCCATTGTGTACTGTTGTATTGGCAATCTGTGTACTAACAATAGCTTGAGAATTTCTTTTGGAATTAAAGTCTTTTTTTTCCCAAATCCTTATAAACACAAGACACAAAACATCAAAATATATAGTTAAAAGAGACCTAGTCATTTCCCTCAGAACAGCAGTGAGAAAGCTGAATCTATTTTTGTTTAGCCTCTTTAAAAGCCACCGGTTTTGCCTGCCATTGTTACATATACATACCCTTATGCTTATCCAGCCCTTATCTAAGCTATCCATGGGCAAAAGCTTTAAAAATAGACTGGAAATTTAACAATCTCATTAGATATCTAAGACTAATTTTGTTACATATCTAAGATTTGAGTACTTTTCTGAAGAAAAAAAACCCCTCCTGTGACTGCTGATTTCACTATCTGTTCCTCCTACACAGCCATGTGTCCCAATATCTTGGCACCTTTCCCTTCTTCATACACAGCTTCCTTTAATCCTGAAAGCCTAGATTTACCACACCTGTGTTCACCAGCCTTCATCTTTCCTTCAGGGTCATCTAGTGAGTTCACTTCTCCTATTTTTTCTGAGGAAAAGTAAATTCCATATTCAGCTTGGGGGCATCTTTAATTTATAGAGCTTTAGAATAATTTTTTTCAAAAGGTAAATAGGCACAGATCCACCCACCAAAAAGACACATGGAAAAAAGCACCAACGATTGCACAAGCAGTTACTGTGAGCACACATATTAAAGTGGTTAATTATGAATGCAGACAAGTTGTTGATTTGATATCTTACATAACAGTCTTGGTATAACTATTACTCATGGCTATTTGCGCAAATTTCAAAATCTGCCCCTACCGCTACACTAAAATTACCTTCCAGGTCCCTCCTTGTTAACTGGCACTGTTATCCTGGCACTGATGTCACAGCCTTCCTCCATAGCAGAAGGAAGCCACGAAGCTGGCCCTCTTGCGCAAGTATTCTTGAGCAAGAGGGCTTATGCCTGAGCGGGAGCATCAAAGTATTTGCACAAGAAGCACTGATTTTGTATATTACAAAGTCAGTGTTCTTGTGCAAATTCTCGCGGCCAGTGTAGACAGGCAGCAAATTTTTGCGCAAAAGGAGCCGCTTTTGCGCAAAATCTTGCCAGTCTACACACACCCTTTTAGTTTAGGAGACACATTTAGCTTAATAGGTGGATCCCTTTGGAGAGCCATCATATACATGGCAAACAAAATAAGCCCTCCCCTAGAAAGAGGACACACACTTTCCTTAAGTCCCCTGCAAAGCCATATGAACGGTAGAGACCCTTTCCTGGATTGTTCAGTCCTGCCACAAATATGTTTAAGAACTTTGCTAATAAACTCTCTAGGGCAGAAATTTCTTCTTTTATGTTTGGTGTGTATTCTAATAATAATAGGTAAATTTGGTGAATTAAACTCTAGTTAAACCAGTTGAAAAAATAAAGAACAAATAGTAGAATCATAAATTAAGCTTTATATTTCTGCCTTAAGATATCCTTTGTAAAAAAGGTAATTAAGAAAACATTGCTTTTTGCTATAGGGTCTGTGATAAGTACTGGAAACAAGTAGGTGAACTCTGATCACAGGTACTAGTTCCCTCGGAGAAGGCTGATTGGGGATACAAAGCTATTTAGCTGATCAGGCCAGAATGGCTGACTCAATTAGCCATCAGTTGTGGGGTATAAACACAAGACAGGAAAGTAATGAGGAGGAGGATCAGGACCTGATGAGCAGATATTATTGAGAGGAGGATGTAAGAGTAAGAGCTCTGTTCTCTCAGGTTTTGTGGGTAAGTGTAAAAAGGGCAAGAAAAATGGTAATTATTATGATGTATGAAAGTGTATTGTGGTGAAAATATAAGTAAGTTAACACAAAGTTGAAGAGTCTGAGAGATTGCTGGGGTGTCAGAGAACAGGGACAGAGCACATTCTGTGACACAGTCTATATGGAATACACGAAGAGCTTGTTACTTATCAACGTCAGTAATCACCTACCAGTAGTGTATCACTATGCTGTCCATAACAAATAAATATGCAAGTCCTTTGTACTATACTTAAGAAAAGAGAAAGATTCACAGTGGTTAATAATCACCAGGTGTCATTAACTGTTATGAAGGACAAAAGGGGTATACAATTTTCCTTCCTGTTTTAAAACAAAATTAGGTACTATAATAAAGTGTGTGTAGCTAACATTTCCATGTTTTAATACATATATTAATGTCATTCCATGTAAATATTTACAACTTTTTTACATTACAATCGAAGGTGATACTTTGGCACAGCAGCTATAAAGGAAAAGCCCATGATCCTCTGTTTCATGTGAGAAGACCCCCAAGATTAACCTTCTGTATGAGCAGGACTTTGCTGGAAGGAATGCAGAGATTTTTTTTTAAAAGGAGCAGTGTTGTCAGCTTGTGTGTGTGTGTGTTATTTCCATGTGCTGTTCTGTGCAGAGAGTTTGTTCAGCTGGCATGTTGTTGCCTCTATAGTGCTGTTTAGGTTGATCAGTGTTTCTGTCTGTGGAGCTTCAGTGTTATTAGTAGGTAGTGCAGCATGTTAGTTCAGCAGACTTTGATGTTACTTGTAAAGACACAGCCATGGTTCACTGGCAAAGACAATCAGGTTGAGCCACAGTATTAGTGGTCTGGCTCTGTGATTACAGATAATCTGACACAAGAGTGCCTAGTAGCAAGGAATGGCTCAGTCAGCAGTGGGAGTTCCTGCTGTCCCCTAGTTTATACATGGAATTAAGGTGATGTATTCTATTAAAAACAAAGACCAAAAACCAAAATACACCATTTATGTCCCCATCTTTTTTATGACATCTGTTTGATGCTTCCTCTCCTCCCTGACATATTACACCAAACATTCATTATGTTGTCAAACCATATTATCTTGTACTAGATTGGCATGTATCTGTATTAGTTGGAATATATTTATGTAAATATCTAGTGCCCAGTACTCTAGCTGGGCAGTGAACTTATAAGTATAGTCTTTAACGTATGGCCTGACTTGAGTTCTGCTTAAGGCCTAAGATCTTGCATCAGTCCCGGTGCTCCAGGCTCTCTCTCTCTCTTCCACAAGCAGTATGTTGTCAGATGTGATCTGGTAATCTTCAAGAAGATTCGTGAGTTTAATTCCATCTCGCTTCATAGTGTTTCCATGTTGTCTCCATATTGTTTCTGCCAATGCAAAGACAGGAGAGAGTAGGAGGCAGTTCTTAAAAGAATGACATGCCCTTGAATATCTGACTGAAACCAATCCATGTAACCCCCCCACCCACAGACACACACACACTCAGTTTAAATGTTCTAATCCTGTTTACATTTCCTATTCATGTGATTAAACTGTTTTGGCATTTGAACATAGTTCAGCATAGAAATGGATTGGGTGATGCATGTGATTCAGCGATGATATAACCTCTACCCACAGCTTGTACCTTCTTGTTCTAAATCTAGTCTGTAGATTGGAAAGGCTTTTTACTGAGGCTGTTGGCAGAACTGATTATTGCTATGAGCTGTGTTGCACTAAACTTAACATTCTATTGTAGGTAAACAACCAGAGGACGCGATACAGCAGGTATCCCACTGAGCTCAACAGGAAGCAGACAGTCTAGCATATGGACTAGATGAGGTGATGGAGAATTTTTTTTTCTTTAAGGGCACAAGTCCCTTCTCCTCTTCCCATGAAGTTCTTTTAAATTCCTTCATAGTCTGACTCCTAATGTTTGCTCTCTGGAAACATAAATGGATTCACAACATGCAGCAGGCAGAAATAGCCAGAAAATATGCAGAAAAAGCTAAGTGTTCTTAACTGCTGAGAGAGGTAACATAAATTATCAGTACCAGTACAACAATACTGGCTATAGCTTATCATCACAGTGCTTTGCCTAACCCTCTTACTCCTTTCTAATAGCTTCTTACAAATGTGTGCTGCTTGTGGTAGCATCATATAACAGAACCCCCATGATTTGTTTAAAAGAATACTGATCTATCCATTACTTGGAGTTTGCCAGCTCCTGGCATTCTGGTCTGGCTTGAACCAATATGGGGGTTCTTATCTGTAGATTTTGTTGGCAGTAGCTACCAGAGCCCTGTGTCACCATTTACCAGCATGTCTGGGATGCAACAGAATTGTCTAGAAATGCCAGCTTTTGCATGTGGGGATTTGGTCATGAAGCTTTCTGAGCCAGGGTTTCTCAGCCCCTCAGCAGGAGGGAATAGCCTGACTCAGACAAAGATTAGCTTTAGTTTCAGTTTTGAACTTTGAGTTTTGGGGCTCTGAGAAATGGACCAGCTCAAGGAGTCTGATACATTCCCCTGTTAGCCCCAGACAAGGAGTATGCTGTGGGATTTAGTGCATAGGTCAGACAGTTCCAGCCCTGCAGACATCAGCATTCAGAATGACCTAGCACAAGTAACCAAGAGCTAGCTAAGACTTCCAAAGGACCCCAGAGAAAGGGGATAGGAGAGGACTCTGCCCCATCCAGGTGCAAAGACAGTGTTAGATGACTGCTTCTTGTTTGAGCCAGCCAATTTTTACAGAACTGCAGCATTTGCTTCAGAATTCATACCATATGCCTAGGGAAGTTGGGATTGTGACCATTTGTGAGATTGTAGTTTGTTGATTTGGCGATGTATTAGTACTTCTTATTTGTTAATCCTAACCATTTCCTTCTCAAGAACCTGTTTTCTTCCTTCCATTAAAGTATCACATTGATATATTGTTTGTGGTTACTTTGTTTCATTCTTTGCTGGAGTTTGTGTAGATGTACTTCATTGTTTCTTGTGTAAGAGTTTAATACTTCTTGCCAGCAGTGGTAGCATTGCTCATTTGTCCAAGGGATAGCTTGTCCCGCCTCCCCCTACCCCATATTCCATACAAAATGAGTAGTCACTGTGAATCACAAAAAAGTGCATCAGGCATCACAAAAAAAACCCAAACCCCAAGACCCAACCTGAGCAAGTAAAGAGGAAAAAAGTCACTCTCTGGAGGAGACTTGAATTTCATTTCAGGGAAAGGACTGTGCTATTTCTCAGGGTTATCTCATTATTGGTAGACAGCTTGACTTCTCTCTCAACATAATTATCTGATTTCAATGAAACTGTAACAACAACACCCATCTACAGTATAGCAACTGATGTAAAGAGAATAAAAGTCATGGCCAGTATTTGCTGCAGAAACAAAGAATTCATTTTATTTTCACTCTCCCTAAGGGTCAGACAACTCAGACTTTGAATCCATCCATTTGAATCCTCACATCTATTTACACAGGAGCCTATGTTCTTATTAAGGAAATCAGTATTTTCATTGAAACCAATGAAAAAAATCTAGGTCCTCTGTCACTATAAATACATTCCACTTCAGTAGATTTGTGACATTTTATTTAAATGAAAACATCAAATTTGATCTGACTACTTAAAATCTTCCATGAGCTTTTAGAAGTACTTTTAACTCTAAAGAATGGTGCTCATTACTTTATCTATTGACCAACTCAGTTTTTTCAGATTTAAGTTTTTCATTTTAATCTTGAAAGAATGACAATGATTTCAGCTTGTCAGCAAATTAATGATTTATTAAATTGGATAGCAGAAGGAGGGGCATTAACAACTACTTTTTTGTTATAATTGAGTGATTAAGTTTTAAGAAATAATGATTCACAAGCTAAATATAGGTTAAAAACTGAAAATGCTGAAATATTTGAGTTCGGAGATTTGGGATTAAATGAATTGACATGAAACTTGAGTCTTACCTGTTTTTTTGTAAATAATATGCAAGGATATTTGAATCCACAAATTGGTCAAGGTTTTCTGGAAAGGCTTTTGCATGTGAAAAAAACTTAATTTGAACCTCAGCAATTATTTTATAATGAAAACCAAAATGGGTGATTTTGTCTCACTCAAACTTCATACTGGCACACTCCACAACATCCAATAGTCAACCACTTGTAGTGACATATTTCTGCTTTCTAAGGGTATGCCTACACAGCAGTGTTATTTTGGGATAACTGATGTTATTTCAAAATAAAAAATGTGCATTTACATAGCAAGGCATTATTTTGAAATAATGTTGATATGGAGGACTTCTTACTCTGACTCTTGTATGAAAACATTTCACGATTATACAACTTATATATATATAAACCACTCTGAGAAAATGTCACTACTAGCTACTTATCTCAGTTGTCTGATGTCTTATCAATAAATCAATGGATGAAAAGCACAGTAAAACTGTAAGGTACTAATTATTATTTTCATTGCCATCCTACAGTGACGAGAAATGTAGATTCTCTGTACATTCTCATCTATTTGTGGACTGTCTCCATTAATTCCGTCAGATCTACCTGAAAATCAACTAACATAAATACAACAGTGACTCAATTACATAAATCTTACTATACCAAGAATTGGCATGAAAGAAGAGTTGCATAAAATATTGCCAATTAAAATTTTACTTTTCCCATGCAACACTAACTCAGGGTAAAAATAATCTTTTTGACTTTGAAGCATAACTGTTAACTATACATTTCTAAAAGGGCAGTATCATTTCATGTTACAGAACATTTGCCATAGAAGCTCATTATATCTCAAGAGAGGGAAAAAACCACTTAATTCATGGCCTTTCTGGTACCTTTGTGCTCAGTTAGTTTACATAAAAGCTTCCAATTTAAAAAGGTTATACTATAAGATAGTACATCTACTGTAAAACTGACTTTCCCTACTGATCATTTGGGAATTGTATTACACTATATTTACATTTGATGTATTGAGTTCAATGTGACACCAAGACTCGCGCTCTGACAAGCTGTTGAAATAAAGTAAATGTAACAAGAGCATTGCATAGCATCTTCTGGTGCACTCTGTAAAAAAGGCTCTCTGTATTTTCACTTTAACCTTCTTTTTTGTAAATGTATAACTCAACTATGAATTGTGATTTGGTTAAAAAAATAACATATATGTTCTCAGAACAACACTAGTTTATATGTTTATCAGTGTTGTTTCAAAGAGTTTGACTGTTAGGTTGTAGAAAGGAAATATGGATCCTTTGTGCATTCAAATTGTAGGACTGCAAAATTGTTGATCTTGTATATTTGTAGGCCTGATAGTGGACTAGAAATTCTAGTTATTTTATAATTGTAGAAATAGATTCAAGAGCTGCTACTGTATATTGTTTTTAAGTGGATTATAGAACATTTTCCAGATTCTCTAGTGTTGTTCTTTAAACATACATATTACTATCACATATAGAGCATCTGAATTCCAAAGGTGCCATAACAATCTAATGCATCGATAATTCACAAATGATGCATCCTTAATAGTGTGACTTGGATTGGCATAGGCCTTAACAACAAAAGAGCCATTATGCTTTGTCAAGCCAATGATCCATGGATCAAGGATGCTCTGAGTAAACACTGATGTGATGTGAACTCTCTAGTTTGGCTATTTATTGCAGAGGTGTAGGAATAATGTATGTGCCTGTACTACTGCATCAATAACCACAACCCCATTGGGAAGATCCTTGGCTGGTGTAAATGGTCATATCTTCATTAAAAACTCTGGGGGATAAGCAGTAGTTCTGCTCCTGTTTACACTAGTTAAGGATCTGTCCCAAAAATTCTGGATGACATTAAAAAGAAAGATTACCTCAGGATTTTCTTTTTTTACAGGTTCAATAATCTTTTATTAGAATTATAGAACCGAATCCTAATCCAACTGTAGTCATTGCCAAAACTCCCATTGACTTCAGGACCAGGATTTGACACCTACTTTTAGCTCAATATGCAAGCCGCTATTGGACTCTTTTGACCTGATTCTTCTTACACTTATACTTGCGTTAATTAGAAATAACACTTATGAAGTCAGTGAAATTGTACCCATGTAAAATCAGTGGACGTTAGGAGAATTTTTTGCCATACTCAATTGGCAAGATCACCATCTCCAAATCACCTTTTCTATTGCTGTGGAAATAGAAACAGTAGAAAACTGATCCCAAGAAAACATGTGTTGCACAGAACTTGATTAGAAACCATTTTAACATAATCCTAAATCAACTGTAGCTTTCTACATATCTGAGGACCCAATGGAAAAAGGATATTTTTCTTGACTTTTCTATACAGGTGTAAGTGAAAATGTGTGGCAAAAATTGGTTTTATTATAATATATTGTTAACAAAAATGATGGTGTGCAGACTAGTCATGATCTTACTGTCTGGAGAGGCTCACAACCATGAATACTTATTTTATGGCAGGCTGTCAAAAGCAGGGCAATCTGTTCTATAATTAGATTTCACCAACCCAGTACCAAATGTGAACTCCCAAAGTACTGTAATAGTAATATAATGGAGTCACAAACAGTTCCAGTAGACAGTTCAGTCTATCTTGCTACCCAGGCAAGCTGGACTATGTGTTTATGGTCACATACACCAAAAATCACAAAATATTCCAGGTTACACTCAGTTCCAAGAGATTGGTCTCTTACCCAGGCCTGTTTGTATCCGAAGTCTCGCACCAAAGACAACAGTGGTAGGCAATTCTATAGTAAACTTACCAAAAGGTTAATTAATTATGAAAAAAGAATGAAAGTTGAGATGTTAAAGAGACATGAACTTGACTTATCATTTTCTATAACAGAACAATCTGATGTATATAATAAAGAAAAGGAAATGACATAGCTGATGTGAAATATAACAAGTTGGATCAGGTATTCTACTGCAAGCAACATTTTCCCCTGCTTTTATAACCATGTGTAATAATCAAGAATTAGAAGACCTTACAGACACCAGAGGGTAGTTACCAATGGCTCACAATCAAGGATCAGTTCTGGATAAAGTTCTGTTCAATATTTTTATCAATGATTTAAGTAATGGCATAGAGAGTACACATAAAGTATGAGGAGATACCAACCTGGGAGGGACTGCAAGGGGTTGGTCGATAGGATGAAAATTCAAAAGGATCTAGACCAACTGGAGAAATGGTTTGAAGTAATTCAGTTCAATAAGGACAAATGCAAAGCACCCCTGTTAGGAAAGAACTACACGTTTCATAGATACAAAATGGGATATAATTGCCTAGGTAGGAAGAATACTGCAGAAAGGGATCTAGGGGGTCACAGTTGATCATAAGTGAAATTTGAGTCAACAATGTGATACTGTTGCAAAAAGAGCATAAATATTTCTGGGATGCATTAGCAGGAAAGTTCTAAGTAAGAAATGAGACATAATTCTTCTGCTCTAATTTGTTCTGGTTAGGCCTCAACTGGAATATAGTGTCCAGTTTTAGGCACGATATTTTAGGAAAGATGTGGACAAATTGGAGAAGGTCCAGAGAAGAGCAACAAAAATGATTAAAGGCCTAGAAAACACGAGCTATGAGGGAAGGCTGAAGGAATTGGGCTTGTTTAGTTTGGAAAAAAGAAAACTGAGAGGGGACATGATAGTGAGTTTTCAGGTATCTAAAAGGGTGTAACAGGGAGAAGGGGGGGAAATTGTTCTCCTTTGCCTCTGATGATAGGACAAGAAGCAATGGACTTAAACTGCAGCAAGGGAGGTTTAGGTTGGATATTAGGAAAAACTTCCTAACTGCCATGGTGGTTAAACACTGGAATAAATTGCCTAGGGAGGTTTTGAAATCTCCATCATTGGAGATTCATAAAATCAGGGTAGACAAACACTTATCAGGGAGAGTCTGATAGTCTTTGGTCCTGCCATGAGTGTAGGGGACTGAATTTGATGGCCTCTCAAGGTTCTTTGTAGTCCTATGATTCTGTGTAAATAGCTGATGTGTGCGCAAATGTCCATCTTCACATCAGTAGGGTAGATGCACTTATAACCCTCTTTTCATTGTCATACTGTCTCTGCTCCAAAAAGAATAGCTAGCTTCTATTGCTCCTATCTAATTCACCCAGGTCTGAGCAATCACACTGTGACATCATTGGGAGAGTTTTCTGTTCAGCTCTCAGTTAGGTCCTGAACAGTAATACTGCAAGTCCCAGATCAAATCCTGCTGTTGGTCCATATTGCTATACATGCCCAGTTTTGTCAGAAGCTATGCATATAATATCAAATTAACTTTCATGTAGGCATATTGTATCAACTGTGCTGTGGCTGTTTAGGATTTTTCTGAATTTTTAAAATGTCTCCCAAAAGGCACTTTATGTAGATTATCATTTGAAAATACTATATTTAAGTCTGGTGTTGCATATTTTGCAGGTCTCTGAGGTAACAGGAGAACTGATATTTTACTGTCCAGAGGAAGAGTTAGTTCTACGCTAGCACACTTTTGCTTCCTTTTATGACTTAATTTCAGTAATTAAGATGGTGACAGGGATTTTAAAGCTTTGAATATTGTGGGATTTATTTAATTTTGTTTGGTTTTGCCTAGTTGATTATTTGGGTGTGAAGGTTTATTGTCAGTTGAGTTACGGATAATTGAGCTAAAGAATGAGTCAGGCCTTTCTTTTATAAAAGGACATAGTCTCATAGTTCTGAACACTAGAGCCAGCTGGACCTGTGTTCTTTGTCTGCTAGTTTTACATAATAGGTAATTGGTTTATTGAATTTCTAAATGTGGTGATTTTTTTACATAGACTATTACAGTATCCTGTAATGATTTATATATTTTCAATACTCTTGTACATAGTGTAACATTTTGAAATCTGTGATGACAAAGGAAATAAAAGCTACATTTTTACATAAAGCTTTATCTTCCTCGAATGTTTTATTGACAATGACTTCTGGGGTAATGTGGACAGTTAGTAAAGTGAAGAATTTAATAAAAGCATGATTCTAAGAGCTTTCGTATAGTAATTATGGTTGAAAGGAGCTATATCATGATAAGATAGTATTATAATGGCAGAATATACCACTCGGTATATTCTTTCTTCTAACAAAGAAAGAAAATGACCTACAATGTGTTCATACTCATAACAATTGCTTAACCCCAGTATCATAGTGTAAAATTAATTCTCAAGGCAGTGAAAAAATTCCTTGCCCATTGTAACCTGATGAATTCAGGTTGTGTTTCATGTTCAGATATTTAGTACTTATACATTTCTTTTATTTCTAAGGTGTTTGAGAAGACCGTTCACTTCTGAAAATGAGATTTTACAAACTTGACAATGGATTATATTTATAATATTATTCATTTTAATTATTTACATTTTTGTTTTTATTACTCTTGGACCTAGGAGTCCTACTCTTTTTCCCATTTTTTGTACACAAAGTTCCCTAAATTGAGGCAAATATTTGCACAGCCTGGAAGATTAACAAGAATGAAAAGTACTCTCAGACAGGGCTTACTATCATAGGACAGTGAACTAGCTGGACAATTAGTCTATTACCTCACAGTCACCAATGGCAGTTGCTCCAGGAAAAGCAAACAACGTGGATAATGTAGGAATCAACTTGCATAGATCCAGCTGTAGGACCAGGATCTTAATTTGGACCCAAGAAAAATTGTCATTAAAAGATTAACTTCCTTTCTTCACTATCAAAATCAGTGAAATCCAGTGGTGTAGTGAGGGAGAGGTGGGGTGGGGGGTAGTTGCCCCCCAGTGCCACTCTAGGGGGGTGCCAATTTAGTCCCCCTCCATTTCCCCTGTCATCTCCCAGCTTGCCTGCTCCTCCTCCACCCACCACCGCTGGCTGGAGCCTCCTCCCTGCCTCTCTGCCCCCCCAGCCCAACCCTCCTCCATCTCTACCAGTGGGTTAGTGAGTGTCGGGGACCTGGCCCCAAACTAGAGGGGGCGGAGTAAGATGCAGTACAAGCTTCCCCCGCCCCTCCTCCCAGGGTCGTTCTGAGCTGTGCACCAGGTTCGGGACCCTGCCGTGTGGCAGTGGTGGGGGGGGGGGACGCAAATTTTGCCTTTGCCCCCAGGCACATAACACCCTCACTACACCTCCGGTGAAGTCACCCTAATATTCACTCCAACTGAGTATCAGAATTTTAGCACAAAGTCTTCCAGATGAAATGCATGTTGGAAGACTTCCCTGGAAGCCATCAAGAGCTGTCTTGAGCATGAGAATGAGCTCTCTTGAGCGCTCATGCTCATACTAAAGTGCTAAACCTGGTTATGCTTTTCTCTCATCCATTTGCATAAAGACAGCAATTGAACATCCACTTTTTTGCCAGATAAATTATTCTTTGTTTTTTTCTTCTCTTTTTGATGAGCAGGACACCTATCAAACTATCAACCCTTCTCATTTGAGAGCCCCTAACTACCTGCCACTTTCACTCACCTGTCTATTGTGGGTTGACCTAAGAAGAAAATGAATTTAGCACTGTAATAATATGAACATTAACCGTAGGCCTTCATGGAATGTCATAATTTATAGTGAATTGTAACTAAATGTTGTTTTCCTCCAGGAAACTACGTTATGTAGTTTTGGGGGGACATGGTTTTATATCCTACAGAGGGATAGATGAGAGAGATAAAGAGAAAGGGAATATACCCTATGTGCTCTACTAGTAAACATGCAACTGAAAAAGAAAAATCACCCAATAATAAGGTAGCGTTCAAAACTGTCTTTTCTGAGATATTACTTTAAAAACTACCTTCTATGAATTTCACAGGCTTGTTAGTTTCTGGTCTGAACATGTAGTATATGGAGCTCATTACTTGTTGGACATCTTGGTTTATGTGCATTGAAACAAACCCCTGTTCTCCTTACTTGCACAAAAGGCACTCAGTATTTCACAGAACCTGTGCTCATTCCTCACATGGAAATTCAGAGCTCAGAAATATTATAAATTCTGATACTACTGTGGGGTAACTATAGGTAGATGTACACGTTTTTAATGGTAACGCCTATACAGACATGGATACAATGGGAATTTTAAAATTGTATTTGCACCTACCCAAAAATAAATAAATAAATAAACAACCCAGGAATGTATTATAATGCTTGTGATAAACTGATCTTCTTTCCTTTTGTTGCACATTACCATCTTAACATTTGCAACAAGTATCGCTACATTTTAAACAATTGTACTTACAAAAGCATTGTAATAGGATATAACTACACCACAGTTAGATATCAGTGGCTGACCCACACCACCTGACTTGGGCTTTCAGAGCTCAGGCTGTGGGATTGTTTAATAGCAATGTGGACGTCTGGGTTGGAAACTGTGGGAACGTCCCAGAGCTCCAGCTGCAACCCAAGCCAGAATAACTGCACTTCAGTAGAACAAACCCCAAGTCCTGTGGTCCCAAGTTAGCTGGTATATGCCAGCCATGGGTTTCTAATTGCAATGTGGATATTGTCTTAAACTATAGGGAAAGAATAGTCACCTTAAACTTAGAAGTCCCACTTGTCACACAACAGAGACAGCTATGATTTGTGCTCTGATGTAGCCTGTAGTGTATGTCTAATGTAGTGTCTGTCTACACTGCAGAGTTTTTTTTCAGAAAAATGGCTGTACATGATCTCCACTCCAAATGCCACAATGTGGACATTTATGGCTGAATAGCCGAGGCCCTGGAGGAGCAGGGACACCCACCCCACACCTTAGAAGAGGTCCGGAGTAAGGTGAAAGAGATATGTGCGAGCCAGAGATATGCGAGAGCCAGAGAGCACAGCTTGCACTCTAGGGCAGGACCCCACACCTGTCTCTGTTACACAGAACTGCACCAGATCCTAGGGGCTAGGGAAGCCCTTTCCCCACCCATCGTCATTCACTCCGGGCTGGAGATGCCTGTCATCACCTGGCTGGAGGTTGCAGAGGAGGAGGAGGAGGATGACATGGCCGCTGTGATGCTGTCCCTGAAGCCAATTGCTGTGAGTCTGGATATGTCCCAGGCATCGTCTGACGCTGGGGAGAGATCTTCAGGTGAGTGCTCTCAATTTGTCACACACACAGGGCAGGAGAGGTGGCACAGGGAGGGTGGGATGCGAGCATTGCTCGGCCTACTCAGGCTGAACATAGTGCTGCAGTCCATGCACATGGAAGCATGTGCAGCGTCATTGTGCGCCAGGTGGCCTCAGCAGGCAGCCTCTGAGCACACCCAGGATCCTGCTCACAGACTCAGGGGAGGCCACACACAGGGTCAGCGGAGGTCACACGTGTCTGACCCTGAGGGCAATGCCCTCCACCACACAGCACAGCTGAAAGCACAAGGGCACAGGCATGACTCCATATACAATGAGGAGTGCCACACACAGCACACGGGCATGCCTGTACGTGAAAAGCCCCACCTGCTCCAGCGGACAGTGCTGCGAGGTGCAGGTGTGAGTGCAGGGCCCAGGGAGGGCCAGGATGCTCCCAGCTCCTCTGCTGCCCATGTAATCCCACTGTGGCTGGACACTTCCCTTGTCTGCTTGTTCATGGGGGGTGGGGAAAGCAGGCAGCATGGTTCCCTGGGAACCTTGGGGCCCTTGGGAGGCAGGGCCTGCTGTGCAGGCCACACATGGCCTTGCTCCTGGGACACTCCCTATCCTGTGGCCCGAGGACTGTTGGTCTCTGCTCACAGAGGAGAGCATGGCTTCAGCAACAGTGTCTACGTGGATGACTGACTGCTTATCCCTCTTTATATTCTCCCCAGCTGGACCAGCCAGGACTGAGGGGCAAGCCACGACACCCGAGCCAGCTGCCCAACCCCAGGGGACCCAAAAGCACCCGAGGATCCAGGAAGAGCTGATGAGGCAGCATGTAGGCATCCTGTGCAACATGCAGCAGACCCTGGCACAGAAGGTTTGGGAGGATGCAGACTGGGGGACCCATGTGTGGGACCAGCTCATGAGGCAGGGTGATAACATGTGTGCCATCATGCAGGAAATGATGGCACACCCGGCTGCTGTCACTGCTCCTGCCTACTAGCCTCCTGCCCCCCTGCTATGCCCAGTCCCCCTCCCCCTACCCCCCAAGTGATGCCTCTGCTCCCTCTCTATGTGACGCCCATGCCCCCTCCCCCCACTGCCCTGCCATCCCTGCCCCCCCATTCTAGCCCCCCCACCTGTCCACCCGCCCTCTGGTCCCTGGACCCACCAAACCCCAAGTTTAACAAGGTCCCCGCACCCAAGGTGGCACATCCAGCCACCCCCATGCCACTCCCAGCCCTGAGCCCCCCTCCAGGGTATAAGCCTCCCTCCCCCTCCAGGTTATGAGCCACCCTCCCCCTCCCCAGCTTTTTTTAATGAAAGATTAATACAGACTTAATTCTGTTCAAATCCAAACAGGTGTCTTTATTCTGAGTTCAGGGAAGGGGGAAAGGGACGGATTATGGTGGGAAAGGGATATTGGAACAAGCCAGAGGCCCCTAATGGGGAGGCCCTGGGGAGAGTTACTGGTGTTCTTGAGAGAAACTCTCCCTCAGGGTCTCCAGAATGTGCACTTCCAATTGATGGGCCTGGTGGATAGCAGCTGTCCACAGCTGTTCAAAGGGTCTCCCCTCACAGCTGGCCTCTGCCCCCCACCCTGGGAGGAAGGCCTCTCCCTTCCTTGCCACAATATTGTGGAGGACACAACATACCTTGACCACCTCAGGGATGCTGTGCTCCCCCACACTGAAGCAGGTCAGGAGGCACCTGAACCATGCCTTGAGGTAGCCGAAGGTACACTCCACCTGAATCCTCGCCCGTCTGAGGTTGGAGTTAAAATGGTCCCTACAGGGGTCCAAGTGGTCAGTGTATGGCTTCATCAGCCATGGCCTCAGGGGGTAGGCCAGGTCCCCCATGATGCACAGTGGCATCTGCATGTTCCTAACCGCAAAGTCACACCGGGGGAAGAATGTGCCAGCCTTCAGCTTCCTGTAGAGGCTGGAGTTTCTAAATACACGGGCATCGTGCACCCTGCCCGACCACCCAACACAAATGTCAGTAAACTGTCCATGACGGTCGACCAGGACCTGCAGCGCCATTAAAAAATAGCCCTTGCTATTGATATACTGGGCCACTCGATGTTGCGGTGCACGGATCAGGATGTAGGTCCCATCTATGGCTCCACTGCAATTCAGGAACCCCAGGGCAGCAAATCCCACCACGATTGGGTCCTCGTCTCCCAGGCACATGACCCTGCACAGCAGGATGGAGTTGATGACCCTCACAACCTGCAGAAGGAGACAAACACACACACAAAACAGAGAATGAAAGGGAGTGCCTGAGCCCTTGGGAAGTGGCCACCCCCCCTCGCATTCCCTCTCCCCCTCAAACACCCTATGAGCCCCCCTCATGAGGTTGCCCCCCTAGCAGTAAGGCTGTGTGAGGGTGGGATGGCACAACCCCCCAGGGACGGGCTTCCCCCCACCCCTAGGCCCCATCCCTGAAGCCTGAGAGTACCTCACCTCCATGGTGGACTTCCACATGCTGAACTGGTTGCCCACCGACTGGTAACTGTCAGGGGTGGTGAGTTTCCAAACGGCAAATGTGACCCGCTTCTCTGGGGGGTGTGACCCGCTTCTCTGGGGGGGGGGGGGCGCAGGTGGGTGTCGCGTCGTTGGAGGGCAGGGGCGACCCAGGCACACAGCTCCAAAAAGGTGGCCTTCTGCATGTGAAAGTTTTGGAGCCATTGCTAGTCATCCCACTGCTCCATGACCAGCTGGTCCCACCAGTTGGAACTTGTGCCTCTCCACTTAGGTGTGCGGTTGTACGGATCTTGCTCCCGCACACAGGGAGAGGGTCTCAATGGTGAGTTTGGAGTTGAGCTCGTGGAGGGCCATGAAGGCAACCTGCAGAAACTGCTGCAGAAACTGCAGCATGGCTGTGTGGGACCATTGCATGCCCAGGGGCAGGTCTGGCTCCATAGCACAAAGATAAAAGCCGGCAACCAAAGCAGGCATTCTGTGAAATATAAAATGAAGCTGATCTGAAAAAATGAATGGTTGCAGATGTCTCATTTTCATTCCTAAATGATGTACTTGACTTAATAGGTCATAGCATGGGCAATTAATCACCATTCCATCAAAGCTGACCTTACTGACCTTTGCAAGTAATCTACAAAGGCCTGCTTCTGAGACCTGTGAAAACACAGTCAACTCTACTGCAGAGACTTGTCTGTATATGACCAATTCAGGGAGTTATGTTTGGATGTCTAATAAATAATGAAGAAATCAGGCAAAAGCCAGGAGGAGGTTCGGTCAGCATATATTATATAAAATTGAATTAAATGGGAAAAGATAATATTTATAAAAGTCAAACAAATCTCTTTTCTCACCAAGTTGATAAAAAGTCTTAATGCAGATTTCCTTCAGTCTGAATATAAGCGCAAATTAGATGTAGAGGGATTCACTGACCGAAAATCTGTCCTCTCTCTGAACTTGGATATTTCCAAGTTTGCATAGCTTCTGTTCAAATATTTATTTTCTAATACAATTTGTGTACACACTTATGTACTGAAGTCAGGAATAAAATGTCAACCATAGTGGCCATTAAATATGGAAACCACACATCTTGTGTAAATAGATAGTATGATAAATCCCACTAATGAGTCTGACCACATGTTCATCAGAGTAGGCTCATAGAAGGAGATAAATAATTTTATTTTCCTTTCTTGATAACCTTCCCTTTTGTTACTCAAAAGCTTAGAATTCTTACTGAACATTGTAACATTTCTTCTGCTTTGTAATTAAAATATGTGCCTTTTCACACATGCCCTTAATATGAATGGGCATACCGGTGCTTAAATTATTTTGTAAAAAAAATCATAAATGTTGAAGAATTTTTTAAAAAGAGAATGTAAATGTTAGTCCTTAAAAAATTCAAGGTCTAAAGTATCCAGGTAAAATATCTGTTCTCTAAAGTTAGCCCATATCAGCAGCATAATATAGAAGCACTAAACTGCTTGCAGTTGCTCCACTTTTATCTCTTTGGTCCACAGAAAACATAATGTGAACATTGTAGGTACAGAAAACTGTAGAGATGAGAATGAAGAATGAGTTTATAAAATGGTGGCTAGTAAGAGACCTTGGGCTCAGTTTGAAGAAGTGGAAAAATTGCTGTTCTGTCAACTGTTTTTTATTTCAACTTTTGGCTGTAATTATTAAATCAATAAACACTATTTCATTTTGAATTTAAATAGTTTACCAAATAAGCTTCAGATAAGCAAAAAGCTATTTATTGCATTCTAATGTGAACAAACAGCAATATGGCTTTTGAAATCTCATAATTTTAAGGTAGATTGTTAACATAGACTATTCATTTTAAAGAAATCTATACACGTAGTGCCCGTCCTTCTAATAGGAATGTTTTGTTAATATAGTTAACTAGAAAATGAGTATAAGCTTTGCTCAGGTATTATTCTGAACCAACTCAGGTAATGTAAAATAGAAATGACTTGAATGGAGTGATGATAATTTTCACGGAGGATATACCCAACTGACATTTAAAAAGTCTGATCCTACATGACTAGGATCTGACTTATATCTACACACTCTTTCTTTTACGTTGGCTTAAACTGGAGGGCACAAGCTCAACTACTCTAACCAGTTTAAAACTCAAAGAAATCCCATATGTGAATGTTAGACTTTTAAGTAGATTACTTAAACTTATTGAAGTTAAATCAGTGAGACTTCCATGTGCAGAAAAGACCCAGTGACTTTTGACAAAGTTAGACTCCTAACTCAGATGCATGGTTAGGAAAATTGGTTTCCAAAGAACTTTGGGGAACCAGTATTGAGAATATGAAATTGGCGGATTCTATTGAAAAGAAGGTGTAAATGACCAATGCACACTTTAGATTCAGCAGTGGGTAGGTGGAGAGTTAATGCAAGTCCTAAAGTTATACCAGAAAGAGTAGTATCTTTTTGTTTCTTAGACCATCCCCTTTTCATCAAAATATTTGCCCAAAAAGCAAAAGCTAAAAGACTTGTCAATGAACTCAAACGTATGAATTTTTCTGCACTGTATTCAGATCTTTGACTATTTATCTTCCTTTTCCACTACATTGTCATTAAATGCTCTGTCCTTTCATAGATAAAAGTACAGGCTTGCACATATGCTGTAGCCATTTCTGAAAATTTGTGTCTACGTGGCTATAAAAATGTTATTTTTAATAGGTGGGAACATGCTCAATTACCTGGTAGGTGTATGCAAATACAGGTTTTTGCACCAAAAAAAATAGTTTTTGAATTCCAAATTTAAACTGGCTTTACTACCTTGATACTCAGAGTAGTCTATGCCTGACAGATTTGGAGAACAAAACAACGCAACTCCAGACTTCATATCCCAGAGCAATCATTGTGGTGCGCAAAATACAGCTTATAAAGCACTTCAATACATTCTGGAATGTTTTAGTCAATCCTTTGTGCTGGAAAGGTTCCAGTTCTACTAGATAAAATACACGTGGCACATTGTCTCTTGGGTTAATATAAGCATTAATTGAATCAAAACTAAAATCTGAATCACTTGACCATGACTGAACTCTGCAAAGGATCTATAGTCATTCTGGAATTTTATAGCTATTATCAATAGTTTGCTGAGAATTATTCATCTTTATTGAGACCCTTGACCATATAAGGGATGCTCTCTTATATAGCCCCCTTTCATCTTCCATTCCAATGGTTGGAATCTGAAGCTAGACAAATTACAATTAGACATGAGGGAGGCTATGTAACCATTGGAACAATTTATCCAAAGGGGGTGGTAGATCTCCATCATTTGAAGTCTTCAAAGCAAGATTGGATGTCTTTGTCAATGGAATGCTATGGCTTGAACAAAAGATATGGGCTTGATGAAGACAGGTTTGGGTAAGATCCTATGATTTATATTATGCAGAAGGTTTACATTAATGATCAGGGTGATTTCTTTTGGTCTGTCTCGTATATTGCTGCATCTGTTAAGCTGGATGTAATAATGCATTGTCTCACAAAAGTTCTTTTCCTTGTCTATGTGCACAGTCTATTGATTCTCTTGCAACATACCCTATTCAATCTTAAGAATAACTTTAATGAGTATGCTAGTGAACAGAGCACTGCACTGGTACTCAAACTGAGGTACCATTGATTAAGGCACTGGCTTTCTCTGTGTGGTTATCAGAGGTCACATCTCTATGTCCTCTAATTTCTCTATCTGTGAGGATAATGACACTATCCTCTGTAAAGTTTTTTTCCTCTCTCTATAGATATAAGTAAAGCTGGGGCTGGCTGGAGGGGACCCAAGAACCAGGCCAGCCAGGAGGGGGGCAAAGAGCTGGGGCTGGTGGGGGGGGAGGGGCAAAAGTTGGGCTGCCTTGGCCTCTCGGGCTGGGGGAGGGGGAGCTGGGGCCAGGGAGGCTTTCTATTATAAGAAAGAATAAAGAGGTAAGACATTATATAGGATAAGGTAGCAGAGGTAGCATATGGTCTTTGATGGGAGATGAGATAATGGCTCGCAGTATTCCAAAGAACACCAAAATGTAATTGTTCAACTATTTTAAAAAATGAAAAAACCCTCTAGAAAAATCTGTTTTGCTGATACAGTCAAGGATACCAGCCACAGCACTTTTAAATTTAAATTCTTGTCCTTTTGTTCTTCCCAAAAGCTAATTCGGGTCTTGTTAAAATTAAGCAATTTTGACAACATAGTTATATTATCTTCTGGTATTTTCCAAGTCCATATGTTTTTGTCTCTCAAAGTTGCCATCTTAAAAGTTGGTTCCAACACAAACATTGACTATGCAAAAATGGCAGCTTCTTAAGTGATCTGTACCTATGTGTATTTAGTTGTAACAAATTGTTATTTTTTCACTGGAAAGAAATTAGTTTTACAAGTTTCTAAAGTGTTTTTTATAATGTTGGCACAACATAAAGAATTAATAATTATAACAGTGCTGCAAAAACAAATAGAAAGATGGAAAAACTAACTGAATTATTGTCTGGCTTATGTGTCATTAATATCATTATTAATTAAGTTCTGATTCTTCTTCATGTGATTCTTTATGTATTCCACCACATACACTAGAGACTGAAATCTTTTGGCCAGCAGTGACCAATGACTACCATAGATGGTAAAGACGGAACTGAAAAGAGCAGAAATGTGGTGATGTAAATGAAGAAAGGTTTTAGATATTATAATTTTTCTTACTAATAATGATAAATAAGCCAGAAAGAGAAGAGCTTACATTCTGAGTCTATGTCAAGATTAGAAGACTGGCAGTTAAGTAAAACAATAGCTTCAAGGAAAAACTGGTCACATTTTTCCTTGAATCTCAAAAAACATATAATCTTGGAATGGCATTTTACAGGGACAGATTGAGCCTTAGAGGAAATGACTCCTATAGTTGCTTGGTGTACACAGGGCTTCCCATCCATATGGAGTTGTACAATTCTGCACCTGGCGCGAAGGTCCCACAGTTTGGTGCAGAGGAATGGGTAGAGTCATAGTCCTGCCTCTTCCTCCCTACCTCTCCCTTTTCTAGGCAACTTGCTCCCTGGAAGAAACAAGGACGAAGTGTTCTCTGTTCACAGGGATCATTGTAGTGCTCTGCCCTTGAAAGTGACATGCAAGAATAAATGAAGTTTCTTGTGGTCCTTCCATCCACCACTCCATGTGCTCTGGAAGAACAGATCAGTAAGACCTTACATTATTACATACTAGTTATTTTCTAAAAAGGTTCCTGAAATAGAGAATATTATCATATCAAACAGAACCTTACTCTGTGAATAGACTTATTGCAGTCAATGAAGCTACTCATAAAGGAAAGTAGTACAGTATAGTATTCAGAGAGAGTAAGGGTGGCAAAATCTATCCTTGTGTTTCATTCCTCTGCACTTGATTGTATACAGTTGCTTCTTACACAAATCAAATATGCTTCAATAAATCAAATCTTTATATTATGGCTACAAAGATTTTAAGGTCAGGAAGACCATTATGATTATTGAGTCTGACCTCCTGCATAACACAGGACATAGAACTAGACATAAAAAATAGACAGGAGTGATTATTTATCCTTTCAGCTCTACACAAATCTCTCCAGTAAATCAAATCAATCCATAAATCAAAAGTTTAGATCAGATTAACCACATTTATTCACATTCAGAAGCAGTTATTGAACCAAAAATATGAATTCCATTTTAGTGTCTTGCACAGACCTTTATCTGAAGCTTGCAAAATACAATTTAAAGCAAGTTCATTACACATAAATATGGGTATTAAAATCAGAAGTAAATGCTGGTTACTGAGGTCAGCATTTTGCTTTGCAAGTGCGTATCACCTCTGAAGATAACTTGTAACCAAAATAGGTGCTAACAGCTAGATACTGAAGATTATAAAGAACTTTTTTATAATAAAACAACTCTCCAGACACCTCCTAAATATAGGGCTGTTGAAAGAATGACAAGAGTCAAAGAAACTCCCAAACCTTTTGAATTTATAATCATTAGATACATTTTGACAATCTCAGCACAGCAATCCAGTGATATGGGGATTCCATGCCCTCCTTCTTTATTAATTAAAAAAAATCTTCATTAAGGCCCACATCCAGCAAAGTGGTTCAATGGGAACAGATATGTGCTTAAATTTAGGCATGTGCTCATGTATCTTGCTGGAAGAGTTCTTCATAGTTGATGGAAAAATACATTTTGTTAAAAATTATTTGAATAAATGAACTCTGGCATTCATATAATGTCCCCCAATGTCTTTGAGCAGTGCTTCTATGGGTACTTCACTTCAGGTGCACATGCTGGCCCATAATTAGAGATTTTTCTACTAACAGTGACTGTTCAGCCCACACATGCCAACCAGCCACCATATGCCAGAGACTAAGTAAGGATGCAGGGGTGAGCAGCTGTCAGTTTCTTCTCTTACTGCCTCAGCCTGATCTCTTCCCAACCTTGAACATGACTCAGCTATTTTGTATTCTTCTTATACTTAAGTTTTGTCAGCATGTTTGGGTGTTTGTAGTAGTTATTCAGTAAACTAGGATGGAAGGAATTTTCTCCAAAGACTAATCCATAACTAATCTATAGCTCTGCCATTTTTAGCAGGCTTAAAACAATCTCACTATTAGAGATCAGGATGATACCTAGTGTGGGGAGTAGATTATACCGAATGTCCTGACACAGAAACATCTATTTAACCCCATTTGTGAAGGTGTTAAACAGTTTGATACTATTATCCTTTTTTTTAAATAGAAATGTAGTAAACTACACTGTAGTTCCACAATCATTTACAATCTCTGTCAAGGCAACTGATTAATTCTGAGCCATTTTTGGTCTTTATCAGGTGAATGAGAAAACATGAGAACAAAAATAGATCAGGCATTTATAACAAAAAAAGTGATAGCTCATCTTTAACACTAGAATGTGTCAAGTCAGAAAGAATAATCATTCCTCATAACAATCCTAAAATATGTCTAAAACCAGAAAATAATGTAACACCCATCAATTTGCATGACAAACCGAATAAAATTTAAATACCATCTAATGGCACTAATAATGCTTGGCAGTTATGAATGCCAATAGAATAAGCAATGGCAAGCTGTTATTGCTTGAACGTGTATATTATTAAGGCACTCTTTAAAATTTAATAGCGTTTAGGTTGAAGTAAAACATATATATACACAAAGATGATCCTTACCTAATTGTCTATTGCCTTAGATTTATAGTGCTAAATTTGACGTATAGATCTGGTTGAAACCTATCAAATTTTGATTTTTTTCATGAACAAAACCACAGTTTTTGCTTAAGTTTTTCACAAGGTGTCCTTGGTACCACACATAGTTGGGAGAGGACACCTCTCCTCATGTACTTTATTCTGAAACAAGATGGAGCCTTAGACTCCAGACACCATTTGACCTTCAGTATTTCTCTCCCTAGAGATTGAAGGAGTTTGCTCTCTTTAAGCACAGACTACTTGAAACAACCATACTGTAGCTTCCTTCAAACAAGGGATTAGTCTGGAAGCTTGCCAAAAGCCTTCTGTCAGTCACATAATGGCACTTATCCAGGCACATTTTTTTCTTATCTACCCTGACAGAGATAGAAATGATTTTCAATTTATTCTCCCATTAAGTAGATGATTTCCAATTACTTTGACCATACAAATATTCTCAACAAAGTGTTTGAACCAGCAAGACTGTAGAAAGTCATACTAACAGAAACTATGAATCTCCGATTCAAATTTTTCCCATTAGCTACCTAATTAGGCACAAGGAAGTTTAAATTAGCACCCTGCAATATATATTTACAAAGACTAGTAGTTAAGCGTGGCTAAAGCCCAGTGACTGGTCAGAGAAAATATACAACATCAAGACACCAATATGACCATAAAAATTTGAAATAATGAACGGAAATAAGGAAAAACACACTTTTTGAAAAACCATTTCTTGTATCTTCTGGTTCAATGAATGATTAGGCTTTTATTTAAAAAAGAAACTTCTGATAATTAAGCAACCATTAAAAACTAATTGCTCATTTGTTTGGGACATACAGACAACCTTTTTCCTAAAGGTCTGCTTCCAAGTAATATTGTGTCTAACTTCAATCAGACTTAAAAGAACGGTTTTCTGGTCTAGTAGCTCAACTCAGACGGTCTATTCCAATGAGTAAGATTTATTCATGTGAATAAGGATAGCAAGATGGAAATCAGAGCTGTATCAGATGGAAATCAGAGCTGTATCAGATGGTTTGGGGATATTTGCTGTTAAGCAGTGTAGCTGATTTATATTCATGTAAGAGTGTCATGTATTCCTCCACAATTATTTACCAAACTTTCTCACTTGTGATGTTTCTTAATCTTACGTATCTCTATCCTACAAGCTGCTGATCATCTTGAAATTATAGGAGTAGGAGTTGCTTTGTACTACATTGGCATTAATACTTATAGTGCTAATCCTTTCTCCCCAAATTCAAACCTGGGTACCTAAATATAGACAGCCATGGGCCTTATTTAAATTGCATTGCCATCAAAGAGAATATTTCCATTCACTTCAGTTGGTTTAACAACAGGTCAGAATCCATTTACATGAGCTTTTACAAGAAGAGGCAGCACTTATAGCTTATGTTGAATATAGTAGGGGTAGAAATACTTATTGTATATCTAGGCTACAATAACTGGATGTGACTGAAGATTGTGCAACATACGCTAGCTAGCTTTAATCTAGCTAGCTCAGGTACAGGAGTATTACACTGATGGAGGATGACCAGCATGGAAATCAGTGTGGGCTAGTGGCCTGAGCAATTATCCAGGGTTCCAAAAGGGCTTATGCAGCCTACATTGAACCCCAGACATCCACAGCTTTTCTGCTCCAGTACCCAATCTAGCTGGAATAAAGCTAGCTCATCCATGTCTACACTGAAACACTGGGATACGATTGCAACTTGTGTAAACATGCCCTCAATCTGAAAAGCAGGGCACTCTCCCTATAAAAATAAGGATATAAGTGCCTACTTAAGGAATCAAAGTCTGAAAACTGGCCTAGCGTATTAAGACATTCAAAAGCACCCATCTGAGTTTCCAATGAATTGGATTGAAAAACAATTTTAAGTGTTCTAGAAACATATGCCTGGCAAGGCTGAAGGTTTTGAGACAAATTCATTGCAAATAAGCAATAAGTAAAACCCAACAAAATTTTTACACACAAAAAAAATCTAGGAGGAGACTTCACAAAATGCAAAAAACAATGGTTTTCACAATAAAGAATAAATATTTAATTACATGAGTGTTTTCAGTAACTAAAAGAAGGAAAAATTAATACCTAATTTTTCTTAATTCATTACAATGACAAAGAATTATACTAAAAGAGAAGTATAGCATATTAAGCGAGAAGGGATACCTCTGCAGCTGCTAGTGTCCTTGTACAAGAAGTGGAGTAATAGGAAGTGAATTGTATTGTGGCAAATAATGATGCTATAAAGAAAGAGATTTACGTCTGATTCTGCTAGGGGTGAGTATCCTAATCCCATTGTAGCCAGTGGAATTGAAGGAGCTCAGGGTCTTGCAGAACTGGGCATTACAAAAGCTTTATATGTTCATCCTTGCCAAAGTGATATTCACTATCACTGACAAACAGCATGTACAAAACCTGCAATAATTATTATCAAGGACTTTCTGACAAAGAAGTCACCAGAGATATTACAAGATCCAAGAAGATAAACTGGAGATTAGAAATTGACATGAATGTTAAAAATGTCAAGCTGATCAATGTACAAGATTTATGCCTTAATGGGATTTGCTTGTTTTCTGCTCCAGTGGAGATTGGATGCTCTCTTTCTTATAGGTTCTACTGTGCTGTGGGTTCCCTAATGAGGATAATTTTCATTTTTGTTCAGGATGTTCTAGCCCAATTTTCAGACTCCACAATGAATAGTATGAATGCCAGATGCCAATCAACTCCCTGCATCCAAGGTAAAAACGAATAAACATTGGGGATTATGGTCCTTACATCAGTTTTGTGTTCTAATCAGCATGTGATTGTGTTCAGTTCTCATTGATACACAGCTAGAGCTAACATGATCTCTGTGGTACCAGTTCAGAAGGGTCATGGAAGAGTGCAAGGATGTGACGGGGTGGACTAAGCCAGAGCTTCAAATACAAATAGTAAGGAGCTTTGAATGCTAGGTGTTCTCTTTTGCTACAGGTAGTATATTACATCCGCTCAGCTGGATAGATACCATTCCCAACTGACTACATCTGTTCAAAGAGAAAGCAATATTATTTCTTAAAGTGAAAATCATGTGATTCATTTGCTTTGCAGTATTAATATTCAAGTGAAGTCACAAGATCCAGTGGAATCCTAGAATAACCATCTGAATCTGTTTAAAAGTCATTGATGACATTTTTCATGACAGCAGGAGTTTGGAAATACTCTTCTGTGTGTATATGCTGTGGGCCACAGACACAATACAAAGGTGTACAAGATGGGCGTCATGGAAAGGTGAAAGGAGCCTCTCCTCACCCAAGTCTGGAGCACTGTGTTGAGAACCCAATGTAATGGTACTTCCATGAATCATTTAAAATTCTGCTCCCCTACTTCCCAAGCCAAAAAACTTCTTTGGATGGTCAGATAAATTATCTTTAGACTTTTGTTTGTTTTTCCTCTCATTATCCTTATCAATTTAGTCAGACTGGTTTAAATTAACATATGGAATTTAAATAAACGTATGGAATAGGTGCTGTAGAGCTTGCCTGAATTTGTGTCCTTATTCTGAAGGACATATGGGATTGAAATGATGGAATACGCCCATCAGTTGTAATTTTGGGGACACATTCCATTTTAAAAACCTTATTGGCAGGCCAAAGGGTTTGGAAATCAGAACAGATTTTGAAGATTACAACCAATTAAGAATATGATTCATATTGCAGTTCAGTAACTTAAAGTGGAACATTTTAATATCTCAGATCATTTGTGTAAGAGTAGGTGGGTTTTAGGTTCTAACCCCTTACTTCTATTTTCTGATACTCTGTAAATACATACATATTTGTTCTTATAAAAATATATGACTATTGGTTGTTTAGGAAATTCTGTGTGTATCATTTGCCAAAAAGAATATTAATTAACTGTTTCCAAGTATAAAAGATGGTAGCAAAGGGGAAAGATAATAGTGGTTGGTATCACAGAAAAGGGCTACGTGGTCCAAGAACCAGCCTTTAAGACATTATCTTCACAAAACATAGGGACAGACTAAATCTGATAAGGACACAGACCAGCGGCAGAAGAACAACTTACAGTTAATTCTGTGCTGAACCTTATGCCTAAACTTCATCCAGAGTATTTCAGGTCTAGAAGAGAAAGAAAAATGGTTTAAATTTCAGTAAAAAATACAGTATTTGCAACAAGTCTCCTTTTACTATTCCTGAAAAGAGACATCAGTTGTAATTTTGGGTTTTTACAGAGAATAATAGTTGCCTTTCCTATTGTTCTGCATTAGGAAGATGAGATTTCCACTGGGGATAATTAACTTCACTTAATTCTGAGCCCTTCAGAGCAAAATATATCTTAACATCTAGTTCAAGATAGCAGACAGGCATCACTAATTTAATAGAAAATTAGCCCAAAATGCATTTATGTATAATTATTAATATGCTCATAGCTGTGCTACAGGTTCTATGGGCCTCGAGTGAAATATATTAATACCCCCTTTTCACCTCTATCTGCAGAAAACGACAGATGTGTGTTCATCTGTTGATAGAGTTCTGAGAATAAAAACTGAATCCAGTTAGATACACAGAAAGGAGCAGATCCTGCCTGGTCTGAATGAGGTGAATGGGAGTTTTTCTACTGAGTATAATTTCACCCTATTTGAGTAAATGTAACAATATGAATAAAGGAGGCTTACACATCCCTAGGTGCTAACAGTCTCTATGATTGGTTGTGGAATTTTTAGACCTGTGAGTAGATTTTCATACATTCTTGAAAAAATTGATGTTGATCTTTTAGGGCCTTGTTATCCTCACTGCAGACTATACCTTCTCAGGGAATGGAATATCAACTGTTAATTACATTTCCTTCTAGTATGGGAACAGAGATGCCAGGTTTTCCCTGTTGGCTTCCCAAAACTGAAAATTCTCATGGGCCTCAAGATATCCACAGAGGTACAGGTTTATTTAGGGTTGCCAATTTTGGTTGAATGTTTGCTTGGAGGTTTTATCACATGATCATCTTTAATTAAAGACGCATGTTGTCCTGAAGTCTCCAGGACAATCCTGGAGGGCTAGCAATCCTAGGTTTATCCCTGTGTCCTTCTAAACTAACTTCTCAATCTCACAGTCCCTTCCATTTCTATGGCAATGTGGTTTGGGACTTGTCCAATAATCACTTCTACTGGAGTCCTGATTCAGGGATAGAGGGCAATGGCATGGGGAAATGTGAATAAGTTAATATAGAATTACTGAAATTTTGGGGGAAAATGATGCAGTGGAAAGAGATTGACTTCTATGGCATCAGTGGAAGTGCAGAACAATGGCAGGACTTATCTTTTCAATGGCTCTGGCAGAGATTTGCCTAGGTTTTGTCCCTTTCATCCAGTGGTGTGAAATGGGCAACAGACACCGATAGAAAATTATCCATTGTGAATTTGCTATCACAGGCTTAGTGCAATCAGAAACCTAGAAATATAAAAATTCTATTTAATTGCTACATCAAATTTCCTGAAAGAAGTAACCCCAAAAGGGTAGAACTCTGGCCCTTGTCTGAGTCACTAATAGTCTCATGTTTTCATGACAATCTCTATTTTATTCTGTATCTTAAGCTGTGCTACACTCTTAAAGGCATATATGGGCAACAGCTGTGTAAAGGGTTTTTCTAGAAACTGAGTCTGCCACATGCAGAGTTGGTTTAGTGCTCTATTACTTTCACAAGCATCAGCCTGGGTTTCACATTGAAGTTCTTAATCAGGACTGATGTGGTTTACACAGCATGCATATCTCACCTTCCTAATAGGCTCTTTGCTATTAGACTTCATTCCTTCCTGAAATGGTCTTGAGTAGATTGTCATGTCTGAGTTTTTTATTTCTGCTGATGTTTGCACAAAGGATTCCATTCTTAATTATGACAGTCATGCTTGAGGCAATTCACCAAGATCACCAGTTCATTTCAAATCAATTACTGGAATGTTAGTGATTTATAACAGCTCTTAATTTTTGTTGTCCAGCAGTGTATTCAAACCAATGAGCTACACACTAATTATCATTCTCCTAAGATATGCCATCCTCCACAAATGTTTTGATTTGTTATTGTGTCTTGTTACAACACTCCTGTACACAGATTACTGTATTGTTTTATTAGTTTGGAAACTTTCCTATAATTTGACATTTGCCTAGGACTGATTACTTCTAGTGACCCCCATAAATCAATTGTTGCCTGTCAGTGAAACTCACCCATATAAATCTCTTTAAACAAACAAAAGTAATTCTTTCTTACCTACTAATTATATTGAAACTAATTAACTTTTTAAAATAAAAATATAATGTCGTCATCTCTTGATCAAATAAACCACACAGTGTTCTCAGAATAAGATTTTTGCCTGTATAGATCTGGAATTGAAAGTATTTGCAAGCTGTTCCCTTTCAAAGTCTGACTTAAAGGGGGAAAAAAGGTGAGGTATCAATGGAATTGTCCGGAAATGCTCTTTGCCTCCATTTACAGTAATTGAAAATTTAACATTAAAATAGCTTGACTGATGCAAGTAATTAGCTATTATCTTTGTAAACCTGTGCAAGACAGGAGCAAAGATAAGATTTAGATAAGAGGTCCCCAAATTGTAAGGCACCATCTAGAAAGGATCATTCAGGAGGGCATGACTGGTGCTTTAGCCAACCACCAAAGGGGGGGAAAGGAGAGAACACCCCGGACTCTAACTACTGACTGCCAGCCCCACACCTGTGACTTTGTTCCCCATCACTGCTGGCCCCACACCTGGGGACTTAGCTGCTGGCCTCAGGTCCCCAGCACTCCAGTGCGGCTCCAGTCTCAGCCCCCTTATGCCTTTCTTCATCTCCCATCTTCTGGAGCTATAGCCTCACTCCCAGATCCAGGAGAATACATGTAAGGGGAGGGCACAAGGTAAAAAGTGTGGAGACCACTGATTTAGATAATTTCATAGAGAGTACACTTAAGTTTGTGGATGACATTAAGCTGGGAGAGTTTGCAAGTGTGTTGGAGGATAGAATTAAAATTCAAAATGATCTGGATAAACTAGGGAAATGGTTTGACCTAACTAAGATGAAATTCAATAAGGACAATACAAAATACTCTGCTTAGGAAGGAACAATCAATTATACACTTGCAAAATGGGATATGACTGTGTCAGAAGGAGAATGTGATATGGGGGATTAGAGTGCATCACAAGCTAAAGATGAATCAATAGTGTAACATTTTTGCAAAGAAAAGCAAACATCATTATGAGATGTGGACAAATTGGAGGAGGTCCAGAAAAGAGCAACAAAAAGATTAAAGGTTTAGGAAACAGACTTATTAGGAAAGATTAACAAAATTGGGCCTATTTAGTTTAGGAGAAGAGAAGACTGAGGGGATACATGAAAACAATTTTCAAGTACATAAAAGTTGGAGGAGAGTGAAAAATTGTTCTCCTGAACCTATAAGGATAAGACAAGAAGTAAGAGGCTTAAATTGCAGCAAGGGAAGTTTAGGTTGGACATTAGGCAAAATGTCCTTTCGGGGTAGTTAAGGTCTGGAACAAATTATCTAGGGAGGTATTAGAATCTCCAACGTTGGAAGTTTTTTTAAGAGCAGGATATACAAACATCTCTCAGGAATGCTGTAGTTATTACTTAGTCCTATGTTGAGTGCAGAGGACTGTATTTAATCACCTATTGAGGTCCCTTACAGACCTATACTTCTATGATTCTCTGAAAATCCCACCTTACAGCAATATAGTTAAGGAAATAGATAGTTTCAAATTTCCTTTCTGGCCTGTCAGGTGCAGTAGCACCCAGCTAGTGACCCCAAGTTCTAATATGTTATTCGATGTAGCTTCAGTTAATACAATGTCTCCCCAAGTATTTTACTCTTCTATATATGCATGATATTCAGAAACTTTAAAAAAAGTGGATTGGGGCAGGAAGAGGTAAAACTTTAAGTACTCATTAAAAAAAGCCTCTTTGAAGGTACGTTTGTGTTGCATACTGTTGATAAGGCAGCATCCACCCCTGTGGGTGGTTGTTAAGCACAGGTAAGTAAGTGATCTCTACATCATTATTAAAGTGCCTTGGGACACATCTGGATACGATATGTTGTGGTGGTATTATTATTTTGTTGTTGGCAATTGATTTCATTTAATCCCAAACCAGTCACTAACAAAACAAACAAACAAAACAATAAAAAAAGAGCAAGCCAGAATAAGAACCAAACATTTTAAGATGAGAATTCTGAAAACTTCCTGGAGAACTGATGTGCCCAATCACCATTAAAATTAAATCCTCTTAAAATTTGAATTGTGCATGAAAGTCCTGTAGATAGCCTTAGCCTTACATATTTACTTTTTTTCAGTGTGTGTCTATGGCAGGAGGTTGTCAATTAACTTCATTTAAACTTTCTGTTTACAGGGTTTAATATGGATTGTGGGCATATATATACATATGCATATATACTTAAACTTTCCAGATGAATTACTCCTTTCCCCCAGTTCTCACAACTCTTGTAATACATGCTGGAGTTGCGTTTGTTCCTCAAAACTTTTGTGCTGAATCAGAATATAAATTTGAATGTTTTCCCTCTATTTTTATGAGGTTTTACAGCCATAAATGATGTTGTGAAGAATTTATGAAGGTGAAATCTTCACTAACTACAGGGTTATTGCCTTTTCCAGAGGAATAAATCCAAGATAACTAAAAGTAGAGATATAAAGGTCTCTTCACTGTAGGATTCACAGCTGACAGGCACAGTCCCAGGGTCTTTCTATGTTTCCAGCATTGTAAAATGATATAGAGGGAGGATAAAGATTAATAGAGCTCCTCAAGTAGTCAGGCTGAATATGCACATGAGTATAAGCAAACCCTCAAGCTAACATTTTCCTCTTAAAGCAATGTTAAGGGTAAATGTGTATTATTGCATCAATCATTTTATTGGGGACTTTGTCACCAAGTGTTAAAAATGACCCAAAGTATTATCAATATATAACAGTAAAAAAGGTGTGTGTGGGGGGGGGAGTAATGAAATTATACTTATTGGCTTTGAACAAGTATGAACCAATAACAGTGAAATTAATGTAGCAACATGATTACAATCATAGTGGGATCTGCCTCTATTAAGAGCTTTTCTAAATTATTTTAAAGTGTATATTAATGATATTGTCAATTGAATTAAGTCATTACATGGGCTTTTGGAAGAGCTCTGTCTGATCTATAAAACAATGCACATTTGCATTATAGTAATCAGAGGTTTTAATGGGTTTAATGTAATTATGACAGTCCTTGGAGATATACATTATCTTTTATGAAAATGGTCTGTAGATTAGAATACATGGTTTCAGCATCAGAGTAGGACAATAGAAGTAGTGGAGCAGGTAGGGATGCACTGTGTTGTGTCTGTTCCCACACTCATTGGGCATGTCTTGTTACTCCCAACCTGTGCCTCCAGGTCTACGCTCTGATTTTTGCCCATTCTAGTGGGACTGCAGATGTCAGAGAGGGCAGATGACAGGGTGAAAAAACAATATGAAGGAATAGGATCTGTGGGGAAATCAGCCTCCAATTTTATAGGTACTGTCACCCAGAAGGAAGGCCCACCTGTTCATGCTGATCTTCCACACTGGCAATATTTTCCCCTCATGAGTTCCTAACATTTTATTCCATTGTTTCTCCCCCCAAGAGATCTTGAAGGTGAAACCTTATCCCATGCCAGCCATTGTGGATTAAAACTTGGTCTTTTGAAGTCAAGCATGTCATATATGTTGTATGGCTGTTGTTCCTCCCTTTCAAGAGCCTTTCTATCCTCACTGTGGAGATGTGATGGAACAGCATTGCAGATGAGTCTTCCAAGACATGACAAACCCCAGCTCCAGGAAGAGAACTGAGGAAGGAGCTTCTGTTTGGAGAAGAGAGATTGACTGCTCTAAAAGCAAGAGACAGAGGGACTGCTCTGCTTGATGTTGAAGAGAAGAGCTTTAAGTGGTCTTTGAGAAATCACTTGCACAGAGATCCAGGTAGCAATAGCAGAGTCCAGAAATCTGATGAAGGTGTCAACAAATGGGGTGAAGGAGCAGCTCAAGGAAGTGGTAGAGGGGTTGAAGAAGAAACAGTCCTTATCTGCCTAAAGCAGAGTGCCTGCCTGGAACCCAGAAAAGGGCTTGAGTTTCCCTGCCTCTTTTCCAGATCAAGAGGGAGTGGATGGGTTTTAGAAGTGTAAAATAGACCAATAAATTCCAGATAGATGTTGGGATATGGGATTAAATGCCGTTAGATTCTGAGTTTCCTATTTAGAGGCCTTTGTTTTGTTTTGTTTTGTTTATTCTGGAAGTAGTGATCGGCTGTAGGGCTATGCCATGGAAAATAATAGATACCTGTGGAACCAGAGGTGTTAAACTGAAAATATTGTAGTATGATACCTGAACATGTGTAGGTACTCAGGAAGTAACAGGAGTGTTGCAGAAGGGGATTAACATAGCCAGGTGGATGGGCCATTTGTATCAATGGGATGGCTTGTGGTTAAGAAACAAAACTGGGATGCAGCTGAGTAATTCTTGTTCCTGGCTCTGACACAGATTTCCTGCGTGATCTTGGTAGGTTACTTCTTCTTCTTCTGTTTTCCTGTTTTAAAAATTGTGATAATAATACTTTTATTATTTATAAAACATTTTGAGACACTCGAGTCAATTATGCTATTATAATTCACAGTTTTCATATCACATGTTGTTAAAAAAGTATTTAATGCCAATGCTTCCTATATGTTTTGTTCAGAACAGAATTGTAAATAACTCAGCTATTCACATGGATTTGAAAAGTGAACCACAGTTATGTGATTTTGCAGTGTCCTTTCTGGTGGATTAGCACAAGCAAGCAGAGTCTTTGGACCACATTGGCATAAATTTAACAACAATAGCACATGTCTATTACTGTAAGAGGCTACAAAGGCATCTCCCTTGATGCTGTTCACCTTTCTCCTCCCCAAACATGTTCACTTTTCTAAAACTGGAACATACCTGATTTTCCTCTCAAGTTTACTTCCTGAGTCAGAAGAGTAACCATGTTACAATATATTTCTTACTGTAGAATTCTGAATGATTTTTGTTTGAAATTTTGCTGCACATTGGTAAAAAATACTTAAGAAATACATTTTTATTGTATTTTTTCTAGCTTAAAGTATAGCATGTGATATATCTGTAGTAGATTGTAAATATATTATTCAACTGAAGGAAATAATTTAAATTTAATTATATTGACTTCACTATGAGTTATATAACTAGAACACATGCAGGACTGATTTAGTGGGTTATTAATAGTAAATAGGTGAATGGAATTGTTTTAAATGTGTGATGTTTAAGTTGGGAGTTCTATCATCTGGTGATGGAAACAACCTTTATATTAGAGCTTTGTGAATAACTGATTTCAGTTAACTAGTAATTCCTAAAAATAAAATAAAAAATCATTTGTTCTGGCCAAACGTGTTGCAAATCAAAAAATAAAATAGAATAAAAATAATTTCAAGTTGTACAAAATATTTCATTTTGACTGCACATGTTTAAAACACTTTAAGTTTTCTTCAGTTTTAGTTTCAAAACCTTTTACAAAAGTTCCTTTGAATGAAAAAAATAGAAAAAAACTGAGATCACTTAATGAACCATCTTGGTGTCAATGATTATTCATTTATTGCCAATAAAAGTTTCAGCTGGAAATTTCACCCAGGTCTACTTTATATGTCTGCCAGTCAAAGATTTTCAAGGTGATTCACAAAACTAATTCAACAGCAAGTAACATGGCATCTGAGAGCATATTTTACCCAAAAGTAGTAATAACATTATTGCTAACAAGTCTCTATATTGATTACCTATTTGGAAATTTTATTAGAATACTGTTTGTTCTTGATATCTTCCTTAAAACACTCTTCCTTACAGATGGTTTAAAGTCTTCAATCTTCTATTTGAAACTAAAATGATAACCTGTACAGACCTAATTATAGAAGAATGTGCACATTACTCCAGTGACAGAATCAGTTCTGAACAGAAATATACAACCTATTATTTGAAGGTGACAGGGTATTATTGTACAGAGTTTCTACTGGTATTTCTTTATAATCTATTTTAAATTCCCAAACTGCCATTCAAGTTTATATTATTTGAAATATTTTGACTTAGCGTCAACTGAAAGAAATCACATAGGGTTTGGACGCAACATACTATCTAATGGAATGGAAACTGTGCTTGTGCCACTGTACCTGAAGGCCTAAGTCTTCCAAAAAGAGTCATAAATATGGCTAAAGTTATCTGACACTGCAAATAGATACAGGTGCAAAATTTCAGGCACAGTTAATTGAACTCATTTATAAGCCATTTCAATATTTTGGTGTCTAGTCTATGGGTACAATCATGTAGCTGGGATTTTTTAATTAGTGAAATTATGATCCCAATAATGGAAAGACCATTAGAGAACTAACTACAAATTGGGAACAAAATGTATTATTCCCAAGTTCATACATATATGTGAATGTCTTGATGATGAGCTTTTTCAGTGTTTCAAACAATCAACTGGTAGCTGAATTTAATGTTTTCAACAAAGTTTGCTTTGATTCCTGTATCATTCAAAGGGACAGGATTGTTGGCAACAATGCCAGTTGCAATGCTGGGGAATATTACCAAGTCAATATTCAGATCACATGGGTTTGTCATAGAGCTGGTGGATACCATGAACAACCTTATTTTCTTCTCCTCCATCACATTTCATGAGATAGTGGAGTAGCCTCATTGTGTTTTCCATCTGAAATGTCTGTGTGACCGTTGTAAAAGATGTATTGCAGAGTATATGAGCAGCAATGAACCTTCTAGCCAAAGCTTATGGTTTCAAAGTAAAACTCACAACACCTCCTTTTACTTGGTGATCACAATTTACTGCTCTTCCAGTGCCATAACCCTCCCCAACTGCTGAATTTATTTCAAGACTGAGCCATTGCATGACTTCTATGCACAAATTGCTCATGAACTTTGGAGAAATAGATTACCCTTGTTGTCCCTTTTAACCCTATGATTTTATTTCAAAATGCAATATCAAATGATGATACAACAAGTCTAACAACCACCACCTTTCCTGGATCACAAGAATGTATAGGAGGTATTGGACAGAATCCGCAAGACAGAAGCTTCATATCACTGATGTCCACAGATACCCTGCAGGCATAGTTGGTGCAGTGTAGGGCAAACCATAGTGGTAGCATCTTTACATCTGCCACAAGATGCAGCTCCCAGTTGCTTTCCTGTTTTGCTTTAATAAACTACATTAACTATTTTGATGCAAACTTCCAGAATGCAAAGAGTTGGGAGGCTGGTGGCATGTTAGCAGTATACCAGTTACTTTTTCATTTTCCCAAAAGGTTAGGTATATGGCATCTACCATGAGGATTTTACATCCACGTGGATTGGCACATTGCAGGGGTTCCAAGTGAACATTTTCACACTGCTATTTTCTTTGTTTGAGTCTCAGCTGACACTGTGCAAAAACTGCTTTCTGGACCTGGCAGATCCTGACACTGACAGACTACCATAGTTAGTTAAAATGAAAAAAATAAAAACAAAAAAACAAACAACATTGTCCCTTTTTATAGCTATAAAACATGAAATTGAAATATGCTATTTGTTTTAGAAATTACATTGTGTAAGAGGATCATCAATTATAGATATAGACAAAACAACAAGCCAAGAACATATTTAAAATGAATTTGCCATAATGAATCAATACAGGATGAAATCTATGTATAATTATACACATGTTAAAAAGAGAATCATTATTGTGACTTGTTCAAAAAATTTTGGAAGGCTATTTGACATTATTTATAAAAGCATCTGTCACTGTCAAAGTTACCAATGCATAATACCACATTCCCTCCTAAAATAACTCCTGGGGGTTAATCCCTTCATAAAACGTGTTAAACATTTCCTTGTAAGGGGGATGTTACAATTTTCAAAGCTAGGAAGAGTTTCCCTCAAGGTGTGTCTACAGAGCACCCTTACCTTGAAATAAGCTATGCAATTTGCGTAGTGCAAATTGCATAGCTTATTTCATTGTTATTTCGAAATAAAGAGCTATTTTGACAAATCCCTTAACCCTCATAAAATGAGGGTTACAGGGGTGCCAGAATAATGCACCTGTTATTTTGAAATAATGCAGAATAGCTATGTCAGGATACCTCTAGTATCCCGAAATAGTTCCGCTGTGTAGACATAGCCCCAGGGTACGTCTACAATACAGTGTTATATCGAAATAACGCGTCTACACACAAAATGCATTTTGAAATAGCATTTTGCTATTTTGAAATAGTGCGTCCCCCTACCCCCACCCAGCAACGAGATGGATTCTGCGGAATCGGGCAGGTTCTATAGCCACGCATCCAGTGTATAGGGCCGAACTGAGGACTCTGGGGTGGCCAAGTGTGGCCAAAGGTTAAGAACTGGTGACAGTAACATTCGGTGGACCCTGGGACTGGGTTAGGTACCCGAGTGAGGCGACCGAGAGAATCTCAGTAGTGGGAAGTCCGCCCAGAGGTGGGGAGACGTGGCGAGGGGGCATTGGCCACCCTCTATCCCGGTGCAGCTCCCGCCAGAGGGCCAGAGTAAAATGGGAGTTGACTCATATTGCAACCACCCCTCGTCGCAGAGGGGGCGGCCCCAAGGGGTCGCCTCCTGACACTTGTCATTTGTAAGAAATGTGTCCTTTGGCTATGTCATTTTTAATCATATAATTTAGACAATTATATTACACCTAAAGTAGAATTTAAATTATATATAAATTAATTCATATTTTGTGCCTGTGAGTTTGTAATTGTGTGCTTCTAGACAGGATAGCTTACCCAGTTTGGTTTTCTAGCCTTAGGAATCAGGGTCTGTAGCACAAGTTAGTGTCCAGGCAGCCTCATTAGTACAGTAGATTTCCTGATTATCTGTACCAAATGATTGGCTGGAGGAGCCAGCAGGCCAGCACTTAAACTACCATCACCACCACCTTCTCAAAGCTCATGTCCAAAATAGTGGCAATAGTAGGTCAGACCTATAGTCCATCTAACTCAGTTTTCTGACAGTGACAAAAGCAATTATCAAGTGGTCCACCCCCAGTCATCTAGAATTAGTATTTTGCATTCATAGGTTTAGGGACAGGGATGATGGAGTTGCATCCCTGACCAGCTCAGCTAATAGCCTTTGATGGATCTATTGTCCATGAACTAATAAATTATTTTTTGAACACAGTTAGGCTATGTCTAGACTGCACTCTTAAATCAGAAAAAGATACACAATTTGCACTATGCAAATTGAGTCTCTTTTTTTTATTTAATTTTGAAAGAGACTTTTTCAAAATTTGGTGCATTGACATGGTGCCAGATTTTGGAAAAAAGTACTCTTTTGAGCCATCCCTTATTCCTCGTAGAACGAGGTATACAGGGATGGCCGTTTTTTTGACATTTTTTTCAAAAAAGCTGATGCATTTCTTGGACGCTGCATTGCTTTTTCAGGATACTTCTGGTATCCTGAAAAAGCAATGCAGTCTAGATGTAGCCTTATAGTTTTGTTTTTCACAGCATTCCCTGCCAGTCAGTTCCACAGGTTAACTGTGAGGTGTGTAAAGAAATACTTCCTTGTGTTTGTTTTAAACCTGCTGCCTATTAATTTCATCAAGTGACCCCTAGTTCTTTTGTTATGTGAAGGGGTAAATAATAGTTCCTTGTTAATTTTTCCACCTCGAACATGATTTAATATACCACTATTGTATTCCCCTTTAGTGATCTCTTTCACAAGCTGAACAGTCCAAGTCTTATTATTCCTCATATGGAAGCTGTTCCATACTCCTAATCATATTTGTTGTTTTTTGTCATATTTGTTGTCTTTCCAATTCTGATTTTTTGAGATGGGGTGGCTAGAGCTGCATCTAATATTTAAGGTATGGCCATACCATGGATTTGTATGGTGGCATATTTAGCATTGTCTTATCCACCCCTTTCCTAATGTTCCTAACATTTGGTTAGGGGACCAGACAACAGTGTGAAAAATTGGGACGGTATGTATGTGGGAGTGTGTGAAGTGTAATAGATGTCTTTATAAGATAAAGCCTATAAAATTGGGACATCTGGCCATCTTACATTCTGTTAGCCTTTTTGATGGATTCTGCACATTGAGCTGAAGATTTCAGAGAACTATCCATTGCGACTCCAAGATCTCTTGCTTGAAAATTTAGCTAATTTAGAATCCATCATTTTGTATGTATAGATGGGGCTGCAGGACTATATTTTCAATGTTCATTGATTTGCATGTATCAACATTCAATTTGGTCTGTCATTTTGTGACCAGACATCTAGTTTTGTGAAATCCTCCACAGTTAGCTTTGGATTTAGCTTCCTTGAGTAATTTTATATTGTCTGTAAACTTTTCTGTCTCACTGTTTCTGCTTTTCCATATCATTTATGACTATATTGAATAGGATTGATCCCAATACAGCTCTTTGGGGGAATCCCACTATTTACTTTTCTCTATTCTGAAAACTGACCATTTATTCCTTCCCTTTGTTTCCTATCTTTTAACCAGCGACTGTTCCACAAGACAGCTTTCTCTCTTAATAGCTTGTTTAAAAAGCTATAATGATGGACTTTGTCAAAGGCTTTCTGAAAGATCAAGTTCACTATATCTATCAGATCACCCTTATCTATGTGTTTGTTGACCCCCTCAAAGAACCCTAATGGATCAGTGAGACATGATTTCCTTTTACAAAAGCTGTGTTGACTCTTTTCCAATAGTTTGTGTTCATCTATGTGTCTGATAATTCTGTTCTTCACTATAATTTCAGCCAATTTGTGTGGTACTGCAGCCAGTGTTCTCTCTAAGATGTGTGGCAACACAGCTTCACAGGTGATTAATCAGCCCCACCCAGTTAGAGGCTCCAGGCTCCATGCCCGGAGCTGACTGATTGGTCTAGGCCCATTAATCACCTTTGAAGCTGGGCTGCAGCACAGCTTAGAGGGAACACTGACTGCAGTTAGTCTTACCTGCCTGTAATTGTCAGGATCATCTCTGGAGACCTTTTTAAAAACCAGTGTTAACTTAGCTATTCTTCAGTTATCTGGTACAGAAGCTAATTCAAGTGGTAAGTTACATACCTCAGTTAGTAGTTCTGCAACTTCATATTTTAGTTCCTTCAGAGCCTTCACCTTCCTAGTGATTTACTGCGATTTGATTGAATTATTTGTTCCAAATCCTCTTCTATTGACACTTCAATCTGGAAGAGTTTCTCTGATTTGTCAACTAAAAATAATTCTTCAGATATAAACATTTCTCTCGTATCCTATGCAATAACTGATGCAAGGATTTCAGTTAGCTTTCCTACAATGTCCTTGTATTCCATAAGTTGTCCTTTAGCACTTTGATCATCACTGATTGTTTGGCAGGCTTCCTGCTTCTGATGTATTTATAGGTTGATTTGCTTTAGGTTTTGTCTCTTTTTTACTAGTTGCTCTTCAGATATGGCCTGCCTAATTATAGTTTTACAATTGACTTGCCAGAGTTCATATTCCTTTCTATGTTCCTCACTAGGATTTGATTTTCAAATTTTAAAGGATAGCTTTTTACCTCTAACTGTCCCTTTTATTTTTATTCAGCCATGGTGGCAGTTTCTGGTCCTATTATTGTACTTTTTATTTGGTTTATACATTTAATTTGAGTTTCAATAAACTTTCAGGCACTTTACCCTTGTAACTCTTCCTTTTCATTTTAATTTGACTTGTTTTCTCATTTCTGTATAGTCCCCCCCTTTTGAAAGTTAAATGCTGTTGTGGTGGGCTTCTTTCGTACTCCTCTCCTCCCCAGAAGGATGTTAAAATTAATTACATTTTGGTTGCTATTACCAAGCAGTTCAGCTATAATCACCTCCAGGTCAAGAAACTTGTGTGCCACTTAGGATTAAATCAAGAATTGCCTCTTCTCTGGTGGATTCACAACTAGCTGTTCCAAGAAGCAGTCATTAATGATGTCTAGAAATTTTATGTCTGCATTCCTTCTTGAGGTGATATGTGCCCAGTGCATATGGGGAAATTTGAAATCCCTCATTAGTACTGAGTTTTCTATTTTTGTAGGCTGTTTAATATCCCTCAAGCATTCCACAATCACCATCAACATTCTGTTCAGGTGGTTGGTAGCACATTCCTACTGCTATAGTCTTATTATTCCAGAACATAATTTCTATCCATACAGCTTCTACGGTACAGTTTGGTGCATTTAAGATTTTTATTATATTTGACTCTATTTCTTGTGTTTGGTGACATTCACTCACCAGCATGACCTAATCTGACACTTTTATATATTGTCTACATCGGCATTATTCTGTCCCATTCACTATCATTGCTCTACCAAGTTTCTGTGGCATATATCAATATCCTCATTTAATACCATGGACTCAGGTTCACCCATCTTAGCTGTTAGACTTTTTTCATTTGTATACAAGCACAAATTTGACAGTATTTAGTTGTCTGCCTTCATGTGGCCTTTGGGAACAGCTGACATGGTAGTTTACAAGATTAGCTAGTCTCAGGGGCTAGATATCACAATGCAATGCTTCAAAGGGATTTGAGGACTGTACCTAATACTAGACTGCAAGGCAAAGAAAGGGGTTCCATATCCCAGAGGAGAGTGCTTGACTGGATGCAGAAGCTGGTGGTTAGAGGGTTGAAACATAGCCAAGCATAAGTAAGACTCCCTTATGCTGGAGGCACAGGATAGCAAGGACACACACAAAATGACTCACTTTAGGTATTCTATAATTGTCCCTGACTGAAATGACATAAATATCCCTCAGTCATATCTTAATTGTGTTTGGTAGCCTAGAATTGTCTTGGGGGTAAAAGTCAACTGAGTTTGAATGGATTGGCTTTAGTTGTGTTACTTCCCACATTGACACATTTCAGTGTTTTGCACAAAGGAAAATGATTAAAAAACAAGAGCTATTTCACAGTTCACTATCCCCTGCAAAAGGCTCCAGTCATCTACTTGACCTCCACTGTTCAGGCATTGGAAATCAACGAGTTAAGTGGAAGGTCCCCTTGCAAGTTGCTTTTTGTGCAACCAATATCAGTAAGTAGGTGACAGAGAGAGGCTTAGAATTCAGATATTCCCATCTTTCACACAACGTTCAGTCCTCAAGGGCAAACACTTTAGTCTATATGTGCACATGCAAGTACTAAAAGTTTTCCATTGAAACTTTCTGAAAATCAAATTGTAACTTTTATTGGTTTTAAAAAGGAAAAGCAAAGCAAATCCAGACAAAAAAGAAACCCCACAACAATCTATGGGGAAACCTTGGTTTAAAGTGAATGCATCTTGCCATGTATTGATTTTGATGTTTCAGCAGGCATATTATGTTACTAATGAGGCTGTTAATTATATTCTGAAAGGATCAAGGATAATGAGCCTGCCTATGTATTAAAAGGGGTATTAGATATTTTTTTTAGAACCATTGCAGTATGCTGATGAAAAAGCACATACAAAAGAGTAGAATCACACATCAGAGTTGTTCACTAGAAGCTCAAAGTTTGGTGAACATGCTCTCCTATACCCATTTGAAAATGTTGGGGGAAGCTACCACTATTTCAAAGAACATTACATATATTAGAGATTGAACAGAATTATTTTGGTCATCAACCCCATCCACCTCTCAGTATATGCTTGAAAATTATGCACAGTTTAGCTTTAAATATTATTATTGATGGGTTTTCATAAATTTTATTGGCAAAGAGGAAACAATAAGAAAGCAGAAAAACCTGGGGCTGCTGCAGCACTCTTGGTACCCCTAGTTCCATGCCTATGTAGTGATTATAGGAGGGACCACAAATAGGCCCATAGTTGCAGTATATCTCCTGTCCAGCTTCCTCATTCTAGCCAATCCACTTTGACCAATCCAATGGTTGTTGATGAGGAGGTCCTGGGACTTTGTGGAACCATAGATTAGCAGGTACAGGGAAAAGTGCAGCCCATACCTTAGTAAGAGATTCTGAAGAAGCCACACAGGGGCCAAGACCTGATAGAGACTACTTCGATATACACCAGGGTCTCTCTCTCTAACTGCAAAAGGGAGAGGTATCACACGTCTTCATGAACTGGTCAAGTACACGCTCATGCCCATGGCTTCATGGACTCAATGACCTCTCGAGGTCCCTTCCGGTTCTTGTATTCTATGATTCTATGGAGGAACTGCCAACTAATGAGACAGACATACAGGTTGGCCCACTACAGTTCCTTACCCTCCTCAGGTGGCAAAAGATCCCACCACTTAGAGTCAAGGCAGAACAAAAGCAAGGAAGTGAGTTGCATAACTCACAAGCACCTACAGATGTCCTCTGTATGTGGTTCAGTGGTGGACCACCTGGATATCATTCAGACAATTTACATGATGTGTTGGGGGTGGCCAGGAAGGCTGGCATGGCAGGGGCTCTTTGATGAGTTCTAGAGGACCAGAGTGAGGTGTGAGCAGGAAGCACCTTCCTTCATGCATTACTTGAGGAAAGCAAGAAAAGCAGATGGCAATGCTGCCCTCATCTCCATGAGCACACAACACGAGACCCATAGGATGAATAACCCATTGCCGTGGCCAAGCTCTGGGAGTCTACAAATATGACCAGAGGGATGGCATTTAAGTACCACTTTTCAAAGAGAATTGGTCATCTAACTCTGGGCTAGAGAGAGGAATGTAGTTCTGTTTGGGATTCCCAGCCATAAATCCTTTCCTAAGATAGGTGCCTAAGACAGGTCACCCTTTTCTTGCATAAAATAGTATGGTCCCCTGATAGCCCAATGGTTAGGCCATTCCCCTGTGATATAGGAGACCTCCCATTTCAAGACCCTCCTCTGCCTGATTTGGAACAGCAGTTTGAACTCATGCCTCTGTCTTTCACACCAGAGGAGTTCCCTAACTACATGATCTTTGAGTGTAAGTGGGACAACATCACAATCTCCTTCCTCATCTGTGTTTTGTGCAAGATAAGTGCTGGTTTAGATACCACAGGTAAAATTGATAGCGGAATGCCTAGTTTTTAAATCCTGCTGGCATTTAGGGGTCAGATAATGCCAAGCAGTTCAGCATTGTTAGGACTTAGAAAGTTTCTGCGTATGTCTGCCAGTACTTTCCTGAACTTTATTTTTTACATATTTACCAATGACTTAGGCAGCTTTGCCTCATGCCTATGGGACTTTACTTTTGGAAATTTAACTGGCCTCAGGCAACTGAGCAGAGGTTTGTGAATGCCAATGTCACTGCATTTAAGTATAGCAGTTTTACCTAAAGAAAGTCATCTTAGCATCATCCAGTCATCATTTATTCTGACATGTCACAGTTCTATTTTAGTGCCTTTCTCTCTTGTCTCTATTTATGGAAATGATTTTGTCACTTTCTTAAATATGCATTTGATGGTTTCATTATCCCATGCTTTATGAAATTGCATAACTCAAAGATGCATAACTCAAAGATGCTTTGGACAAAATACCTCATGTAATCTATCAATTTTAATGTCTCACTTGCTGGATCTTATCTTATTTTGGTGTATGTGTCATTCCTGTATGTAAAGTTAAAGATATGGAGTATGGAATGGTTTATGGTTTTAAATGGGCAAATAGAAGCCATAAAGGGTGTTTCCCTTAATGTCTGGGGCTATGTCTAGACTGCAGCACTTTTCTGGGATACTGAAGGTATCCCAGAAAAGCAATGCCACATCCAAGGAACACATCTGCTTTTCCAAAAAAAATTTCGGAAAAGCAGACATGCTCTTTCGCCATCCCTGTAAACCTCATTCTACGAGGCATAAAGGATGTGTCAAAGAGGAGGTTTTTCCAAAATTTGGCCCCATGTAGGCGCGTCAAATTTTGGAAAAGCCTCTTTCAAAAGAGGCTCGCAATTTGCGGTTCACAATTTGTGTATCTTTTTCCGACTTTTCTTTGTAGTCTAGATGTAGCCTGGGTGATCACCTGTAAACAGCCTCTTTTGTCCTTTAAGTCTTAACAGTAGTTGGTCTTAGGAAGTCATGTGACCTCCCTAACTGGTAGGGTCTGACCAGATAATTTTCCATGGAAGGGGAGAATGTAAAACAGAGAATTCCCAACGGAAAGGGAGGCTATTTAAGATGCAAAGTTTTTCAGTTATTAGTCTTTTGGTGGCATGGCAGTAACAAGAGACTAAACCAAAGACCCCAGTGTCATGTTATTGGATTTTAAAGTGAGCAGAGAGATCACTGTTGCACTCATGGGTGGTGTTTGCTCCAAATTCTGTACGAAGTTGGCCATGTGAGGTATCAAATGAAAGTTTATGCTCTACTGATTCTATGTATGCTACTCATGTATGTGTATGATGTTTGTATGTGAAGTTATGGACATGGGCTCTGTACTTGTATTGTAAATGTTCTCTGTCTAGGAGGGAACAATGGGTTTGGACTGCCTATTGTGAGGAAGGATTGTTCAGTGAATAGCTGGGCTAACTAGCACTGCTTCATGGACAGTGGCTCTCAGGAATGGCCAATACACACCTGAGGAATGCATCTGGAAGACTGCAGACTGGCCAATGCCTCATGGCTACTGGCATGTGAAACACAGATAGGTCACTTGATCATGTGACCAGCTTCAGTTTGGGAGACACCAGGAATATAAAAATCCCATGATACCATCTCCATCTTGTCTTCAATCTTGCTACTGATTCCAGATGCATCCTTGCTAGGGACAGAGCCAGGAAGGATTGCTGACCCATCCTAATACAGGATGTACACCAGAGACTTCTAAGCTAGCAGGTTGTAACATCTCTGCTAAGAGCCTGCATCAAGAACTTGGTGATTGATGTGTGTAATATATTTTCCTTAACAATCTTACTCAACCTTTTTTCTTCTTTTATTAATAAACTTTTAGATTATAAAGTATTGACCCAGCATGCTCTTGTGGGTAAGATCTAAAGTGTAAATTGTCCTGGGACTGTGGCTGGTTCTTTGGGACTGGGAGGATCTGTTCAGAGTTGGTGAGATCAGGCTTCATAACCTCTCACCTGTGTGTAAGGATTGTGGCACAAGGAGAGCTGGGGTGTCTGAGGGGTTTTGCTCATGAGGCTTCCTGCTGGCCAGATTGGCAGCTGAAGTGCTCTGTGTCACTGGTTTGTGGCCTGTTTGGGAACGGTCTCCAGTTGAGGTAGCCCTGGTTCTGAGCAATTTGCCCTGAGCTGACACCCTCAGCAGTGCCCAGACCCGGCCTAGTCCATCACACCCAAACCAAAGAACTTCCCTGGTTTGGAGTCTTAGCTGAAATAAGAATAGTTTTAGGGTAAGTTTGTACTGAGGTTCTAGTGTTAGAACTAGCTATAACAACAAATAGTCTAGTAGCACCTTAAAGTCTAACAAAACATATTGATGATATCATGAGCTTTTCTGTTAGGGTATGTCTACACATCAAAGTTAATTCAAAATAACAGCAGTTATTTTGAATTAACTTTCCTAGCGTCTACACAGGCAAACTGCTATTTCAAAATAAAATCGAAATAGCGGGGCACTTATTTTGAATTTGGTAAACCTCATTCTACGAGGAATAATGCCAAATTCGAAATAGCTAATTCGAAATAAGCACTGTGTAGATGCTTATTTCGAAATAGGGGGCCTCCAGCCCTTCCCAGTTTCCCCTGGTGGCCACTCTGGGCTAAACCAGGAAAACTCCTCTCCTCTCCCCCAGCCCTGGAGCCCTTAAAGGGGTAGACTCTGGCCATAGTGCATGTGCCAGCTACAGGCCTGCCAGCACAGAGCCAGCAGTCACTGACCCTCACCCAGTGGCCCCAGTATGTGCCATCCAGCTGTCCCCCGCCCAGTCCCCCAGATCCAAGGAGCCAGCCAGGGGCCAGAGACGGCGGGCACCCTCCTGGACTAGTGCGGAGATCATGGACTTTCTTGAGGTTTGGGGGGAGGCCTCCAATGTCCATGAGCTCTGCACTAGACGGAAGAACATCACCGTGTACGGCTGCATAGCTGCCACCATGGCCACCAAAAGTCACATGCGCACCCAAGAGCAGGTGCACATGAAGATTAAGGAGCTGCGGCAGGCCTGCGGCAGGCGTACACACGGGCCACTTGGGGCAGCTCCTCAACAGGGGCAGACACCTGCCCCTATTTTGACACCCTGGACTGCATCATGGAGGGCGGGACGGTCTGTGTCACCCCGGGGGGCACCAGTTCGGGAGCAGAGGGCCCTGACCAGAGCACGGAGGAGGAGCCACAGGAGCTGCCACAGAGGGTGCCATGCCGACAGGACCCCCGAGCTGTCCCAGCAGGGGAGTCACCAGGGTCGTCTGGGGAGGCCACACCAGATGAGTGCCATCACTGTCCCCTTCCCGGGGGGGGCGGAGACCAGGGACCGCGCATGTGGGCCTTGCTTACCACAGATCACGCAGCAACCTATGCACGTGCGAGCACATGTGGTGCCACCCCTCGGCAAGTGGCTCCAGCTGCCTGCTGCACAGGGGCCGTGGCCCGGTAGCCACACGTGTGTGTGAAGAGACATGACATGCTCCTGACCCTGGGGCGGGACACAGCAGGATGCCCTTCCTTCACAAGCCCCCTCTACACAGATGCAGGGGACATCTCTCCCCCCCCCCCCATCTTGGCCGCACTATACACAGCACAGGGGCATGGGTGCAGTCTTAGGGCAGCTCCCACTCCCGGGGATAGCCAGACATTCCGACCATGGCCTCTGTGCAAGCACATCAGCTCTGATGGTGCAGGGCACGGTCATCCTCACCTTGCAGAGCGGGGCTGGGCTTCACCCACTGTGTCCCCAGGGAGAACTGACCGTTTCTCTTCTTTCTCCACAGCTGTACCAGCTGTGCGTGCAGGGCGCACCACCCTGCCCGGGACATCCTTCCGCTCCCAAGGGCTCAGCAGGTCCACCCGAACACTGCAGGGGTACCGACAACAGCACCTGGGGCCCCTGCAAGCCCTGCACCGTACCTTGGAGCACTGGGTGCAGGATGACTGGGAGTTCTGGTGGGAGCTGCTTGCCCAGGGTTGTGTCATCTGCGAACACCTGCAGACCCAGGTGCAGAGCTTGCTGTCTCGTGCTGCTCCAGCGCCTGCTGCCTCCCCATCTATAGTTCCTCCACCCACTCCTTCTCCCCCTCTTGCCTCTCCCTCCTCAACCTCCACACCCTCCTCCCCATCCCCCCGGTGACGCCGAGGCCCCCGCACCCACTGTGCTGGGAGACAGATGGCCCGGCGAGACCCTCACCCCTGAACCCTGAGCTTCCCCTCCCCCGACTTTCCCTTGCTTCCCCCTTCCAGCTCCCTCCTCCCAGGTTTCCTCCTCCCCTCTCCCACCCTCTCTCCTCGCCTCTCCCACCTCCTTTCCCCAGTCTCACCAGAGTTTCATTCCCACCCCCCAGTTTTGTTAAATAAAGAGAGTTTGTGTTCATGTATTTTATTTGTGTACATGTATTTTATTTGACATCAGGAAGGGGGGTTAGGGAGGGGTAAGTGGAAGGACGTGAGGGAGGAATGAGGCACAAGCCCCCAGTGGGGCAGACCAGGGAGGCTCTTAGTTCTCCTCAGGGTGGACGCTGTCCCACAGGGCCTCCTGGATACTGGCAGCCCCCCGATGGACCTCCCAGATGGCAGCCTGCAGCAAGTGCAGCCAGGCTGATAGCAACGCGTCCATGAGAAGCACCGGAGTGCCCAGGGGCAGCTCTGGCTCCATGATTCAGAGTGCTGTGGTGTCCCAAGTGAGGGCAACCAGAGCATTCCAAGACACAAATGCTTTGCTGTCCCTCTTCAAGGCAGGCAAGCAAGCAGGGGCACCTGAGAACTGGCTGCCCTGGGAGGGGGGGGGCGGGGTTTCTCTTTAAGCACAGGCCTTAGATAGTCTCAGGCAACAGCCACACACAGACACTCCTGACCTGATGCCCTGCCTAACCTGGTTCCGGCCGGCCTTAAATCCGAATTGGTGTCCACTCAGTGTGGACATGGTATTTCGAGATAGAAAAAAGTCTATTTCGAAATGCATTTTGTATGTAGACATGTTATTTTGAAATAACTTATTTCTCATTAACTATTTCAAAATAAGATATTTCGAATTAACGCTGTAATGTAGACATACCCTTACAGACTAACTCAGCTACCCTCTGAAGCTTTTTTCGTTTTCTGCTATTTAAAATTTGTAATCTACTTTGCTCTGCCTGTTTTCACTGCGTGCACTTCATAAAAATTACTTTCATTTATTATCAAGCCTAATGTAAATAACTGTTACCTGGGAGAGCAATCGATGTGTACACCCACCCTTCATTGTTAAAAAAGGTTTACCTAAGTAATTTATTGGAGGTTCTGATACCATCTGGGGAGTGGTTTCCCTAAAAGCTAGGCCCAAAACTGCATTTTCTTCTTCGGGTAGTGTCCCTGTGGGTGCTCCACTGTGGGTGTCGGGCTCGTCCCAGCACTGCAGATTGGATATTTTTTAGATGTTGGTCGCCAGACCGCGCGTGTGTGGCGGCCATGTTGCAGCTTTTTGTGCCATTTCCAGTCACACGATGTGGCTCCCGCCAGTTCCTCCTAACCGTCTTCAGGCACAGACAGAGAAACAGCTCCCTCTCGTGTCAATCCTGACAGGACCTGAGAGTAGAGAGAAAAATTTGTATGTAGTTATTATTATTACTTCTTAGTGTTATCTAGTTTATTGTTAGCGCGTTCGCAAAAAAAAAAAAGTTTTAAGTTAAAGTTTATTAGGTTTAGTTAGATATGCCTGGCTCCCCAGGCTTCAAGAAGTGCACAACATGTAAGGAATCCATGTCCGCTTCTGACAGACATTCATCTTGTATAAGATGTCTTGGAGAGGGGCACATTCCCCAGAAGTGTTGCCACTGTTTGAAACTTACAGCCAGGGCACGAAGAGACCGTGAAATGCAGCTCAGAATGTTACTGTTTGATAAAGCCCTTCAGCCGCAGTCAGATCCTCTGGGGAAGCCGTCTCGCCACGCTTCTCCGACGGTGGCACATAAGAAGAAAACTCTTTCCCCATCTCGTTCCTTACCACCAACCAGAGTGAGTATGGGTGATAGACCAGGCACCTCAGGAGTGATGTTGACCTGAAGACCAGAAAAAGAGAAGCAGGTGCGTAGGACTTCGGCACCGAGTCCATCAGTGTGTACCACACCTCTCCCTAAATCGGCTCCAATTCCAGCAGCACCCTCAGCACCAACATCCTTGGCACCGTGTCGGTCAATAGTGGAGACATCAGCACCAGACATCCCGGCACCAAGAGTGCCGGCACCGGTTACATCGGCACCCAGTCCGCCGGCACCAACTCCACCGCCGGCACCGACTACATTGGCACTGACTCCGGCATCTCCGAGAGCGTTGGCACCGAGCACCTCAATCACTGCTCCACCGGCACTGATATACGCGGAACCGACATATTCCCGAGTCATAACGACTCCTAGGTCAATGCCATCTGCATTATGAACACACCATGCTACGGTACCAGGTGGGGTAAGGAAGAAGACCCACAGACTCCCTACTCCATCTCCCAGCCCTGAGCTAGAAGCCTTCTCTCCTGAACCACCTTCTCCACCTGTACAACCATCTCACTCAACCCACAATATTTCTCAGTCACGATACTCCACATCCAGCATGTCACCTTATCCAAGACATCACTACTATCACCGCTATTATTCCCCATCACCATCTTATTCAAGGGGACAATCCAGATCACCAAGATCTCCCTCATATCGCAGGAGTTCTCACTATAGGGACCACTACAGAGGTGATCGAAGGTATTCTCCATACCGTGACGGCCATTGGCGTAGACACTATACTTCCAGGGAGCACTCACTCCGCTCACCTGCCCATTCAAGAGCCATATCACCTTCATCTGCTCCTTCGTACACCACACCAGACAAAAGCAGGTCTGTCTCCCCACCTACAGACAGACCACCTTCGCCCACTGGCAACCAACCAGCGATGGCCCAGCACATCATGGTGGAGAGTGCCCATCTTTCAGATACGGAGGCTTCTCACCAACAATCCCCCACAGATGTGGCCTCCTCTTCCCCCGATGATGCCGTATTTCAGGGATACACCTCACCAACTGATGACCTAAAGGACTTCCAAGAACTGTTCAAAAGGGTCCCTGAAAGCCAGAAGGTCCAACTGGGAGAGGTGCAGCAGAAACAATATCACCTGCTGAGAAACCTGCATCCATCCCACTCATCCAAGGTTGCCCTTCCACTGGATGAGGCAATATTGGAGATTGCCAACGACATCTGGCAAACCCTAGCCTCTGCTCCACCCACCAACAAAAGGGCAGACAAGAAGTACTTTGTCCCGGCCAAGGGTATGGAGTTCTTGTTTAACCATCCTCAACCAAACTCCCTGGTCATGGACATGGCTCAACAAAGACCCAAAGTACCTCAATATAAAAATACCTCCGGATACAAGGATAACAAGAGGCTCGATCTATTAGGCAGGAAGGTGTACTCCTCTGCCACATTGACACTCAGCATAGCAAATTATTCAGCCTTGCTGGCCAATCACAACTTTGATAATTACGCCAAACTGGTCCCTCTTCTTGAACATCTCCCAGAGGCCAAGCGCCAAGTCCTGAAGGCGACCATACAGGAAGAATACACCTCCTCCCATTCTGTGCTCCATATTGCCTTGGACACAGCCAATGCAGCAGCCCGGACCACAGCCACATCCATGGTCATGCATAGGGCTTCGTGGCTCCATATGGTGGCAGTCCCCAAGGAGCTCCAGAATAAGGTGGAGGACTTACCTTTTGATAGGCAAAGTCTCTTTGCGGATAAGACTGATCAAGTCCTCCACTCTAGAAAAGACTCCCATACAACATTGAAAACATTGGGGATGTATACGCCACCTTTCATGCGAAGGAGGTATACACCCTACCAAAGACAGAGGCCTTTTTCCTATGCACCACCTCAGCCTAGACAATATGACCCTCAGAGAGTAAGACAGCGTCCTCACAGGTGTCGTCTTCAGGCGCCTAGACCAGCCCATCAACAAACAAGCAGCAGGTTTGGCAGGAACATCGAGGGACTGCAAGCCATCCAGTTGTTGCCCAGCTGCAAAGTCACCAAACACTCTTTCACCATCATTTGAGGCCCTTTCAACATCATTGGGCCACAATAACATCAGACCGATGGGTCATGCAGCTCATAACATCAGGCTACATGACCCCCTTCCACCTCTCCCCCTCCCTCCCTCTTCAGAGACCCATCTCACAAATCTCTTCTCAAACAAGAGGCGGCCCACCTACTTGACATAGAAGCAGTAGAGAGGGTTCCAGAGGCGTTCGAAGGCAGGGGTTTTTACACCCACTATTGTCTAACACAGAAAAAATCGGGGGTTGGAGACTCATTCTCGACCTTTGGCAGTTGAATCAATATCTCCGCAAGCAGCGCTTCAAAATGGTGACACTAGCAACGATCATACCTGCACTGAATCAAGACGACTGGTTTGCTTCCCTCGATTTACAGGATGCTTGCTTCCATATTACCATTCACCCGGCTCACAAACGATTCTTCCATTTCCTAGTAGGCAACAACCATTTCTAATACCAGGTCCTTCTATTCAGACTATCGTCAGCCCTGAGGGTTTTCTCCAAAACACTAGCTATAGTGGCGGCGTTTCTTCATCGACCAGGGATCATTATTTTCCCATATCTAGACGACTGCCTCCTCAAAGCCCCTTCCTTCGAGGAAGCCTTATAAGCTGTTGCTATCACAATGCCTTGGGACTCATAGTCAACATTCAAAAGTCTTCCCTTATGCCACAACCGTCTATAGAGTTCATAGGAGCCTGCCTCGACTCCACCACGGCGCACGCCTACCTACATGCTACCAGATTTCTTGCCTTGTACAGGTCATCACTATGAGTCCTACAGTTGCCATTCTTACATGCCTCCGACTCCTAGGGCACATGGCAGTGACGACATACGTTGTGGCCAACGCAAGGCTCCACCTCTGATGCGTTCAGCACTGGGTATCCTAGATATACTCTCCTGGCAGACACGACATACACAGGACAGTGATAGTACCCCCCATAGTCAAGCAATCCCTGAACTGGTGGACTATTCCTCACAACATGTTGACAGGTATACCATTCCACAGTCCTCAACCCATGGTTCAGTTCATGACAGATGCCTCCTTTCTGGGATGGGGAGCACACATGCAAGGGAGCCAAGTACAAGGCCACTGGTCCCCCGAGGAATCCCTCCTCCATATAAACCTGCTGGAGCTATGAGCTGTCGCCAATGCCTGCAGATACTTCCTCCTGCTTATTCGCAGCCAAGTGGTTAGGATACTAACAGACAACATCACAGCAGTATATTACATACACAGTCAGGGAGGAGCTTACTCACACTCCCTTTGAATGGAAGTGGTCCATCTATGGAATTTCTGCAACCAACACAACATGACCCTCACAGCAGCCTACCTGCCAGGGAAAGACAATATCACGGTGGATGCACTCAGCAGGCGATTTTCCCAGCAGCATGAGTGGGAGATACACCCGCACGTCCTTCATACTATATTCGACGAGTGGGGTCACCCATCTGTCAACCTCTTTGCCGCCCAGTACAATGCAAAATGCGTACAATATTGTTCGAGGGTGGGCATCGGCCAAGCATCCAAGGGCGACGCTTTCCTCTACAACTGGGATCATCGTCTACTGTATGCATTCCCTCCTATTCCTTTAATTCCAAGGGTCCTGGAGAAGGTAATCATGGACAAAGCAACAGTGATTTTCATAGCACCATTCTATCCCCTCCAGACTTGGTTTCCTTACCTGTTTCAAATGTCACCTAATCCTCCGTACCATCTTCCCAGTTGACACGATCTACTCACACAGGATCACGGCTGGATACTACTCCCACAACCACATCACTTTGCTCTCTCCGCATGGCTTCTAATTGGTTCAAACAGACAGAGATGAGTTGTTCCCATGAAGTCCGAAATGTTCTCTTACACAGCAGAAAATCCTCGACACGCCCTATTTACCTGCAGAAATGGCAAAGATTCCAACAATGGTGCTCAACCCAGAACCTGGACCCTACTAGAGGTCTGTTACACGCAGTTTTAGAGTATAATCTTCACTTTAAGCATGCTAGGCTCGCCCTTTCGTCACTGAAGGTGCACCTAGCCTCTATTACAGCCTTTCACCAGCCTATAGAGGGGAACACCCCCTTCTCCCATCCAATTACGAAAAGGTTTATTAAAGACCTCACCAACCTTTTCCCCGAACACAGACAACCTCCGGATGCGTGGAATTTAGAACTGGTCTTAGATACCCGAATGCGTCCACCATTTGAACCCTTGGCCACATGTGACTTTAATACCTTAACGATGAGAGTCATATTCCTCCTAGCTATCACATCTGTTCATATAGTGGGGGAATTAGAGACCATCTCAGCTAATCCCCCCCACACCATCTTTACACCACAAGCGGTCATCCTGTGTCCCCAACCATCCTTCTTACCTAAGGTTAATTCTTCCTTCCACATAAATGAACCGATTATTCTATCTGTATTCTATCTGAAACTGCACGCTTCGGAACGTCAATCAAGACTACACTGCCTTGACGTCAGCAGGGCCTTGGCTTTTCACATTGAAAGGACTCATGAATTGCGGAAGTCACAGCATTTGCTGATTTTGACAGACTATCACTCCAGGGGTCGCCCACTGTCCTCACAGCGAATTTCCAGAATAATCATCTCCTGCATCAGACACTGCTATGAATTAAGGAACATTCCACTACCACACACCCTCATGGCCCACTCCACTAGAGCAATGGCCTTCTCAGCAGCTTTCCTCAAGGGGATTCCCCTAAAAGACATTTGCCTAGTGGCCACCTGATCCTTGGACTTCACATTTGCAAGACGCTATGCACTACAAAACTTTCTTGTGACTGACATAGCTGTAGCCACTGCAGTACTTTCCACGGTGGGAATCCATTGACTCCGAACCCACTGCCTTACTCCGGCTACTGCTGTAAAGTCACCCACAGTGGAGCACACACAAGACACTACCCGAAGAAGTAGTTACTCACCTTGTGCAGTAATGATGGTTCTTCAAGGTGTGTGTGTCCCCGTGGGTGCTCCACTACCCGCTGTCCTCCCCTCTTCAGAGTCTATTCTTTATGTCTTTCAGACCTCGACGATCAGGAGGAACTGGTGGGAGCCAGATCGCGCGACTGGAAACAGCGTGAAAAGCCGCAACATGGCCGCCACGCATGCTCGGTCCAGCGGACAACAGCTAAAAGATCTCCAATCTGCAGCACTGCGATGAGCCTGACACCCACAGTGGAGCACCCACGGGGGGGGGGGCACCTCGAAGAACCATCATTACTGCACAAGGTGAGTAACTTCTTCTTCTGTTACAATCGCAGTGCTGCAGATTGGAGATCTTTTAGCTGTTGTCCGCTGGACCGAGCATGCGTGGCGGCCATGTTGCGGCTTTTCACGCTGTTTCCAGTCGCGCGATCTGGCTCCCACCAGTTCCTCCTGATCGTCGAGGTCTGAAAGACATAAAGAATGGTGTGGAGAAAGTGATTATAGAAAAATTATTTACCTTTTCCCATAATACAAGAACTAGGGGACACCAAATGAAATTGATGGGTAGTAGGTTCAAAACTAATAAAAGGAAATTTTTCTTCACACAGCGCACAGTCAACCTGTGGAACTCCTTGCCCGAGGAGGCTGTGAAGGCCAGGACTCTATTAGGGTTTAAAAAAGAGCTTGATAAATTTTTGCAGGTTAGGTCCATAAATGGCTATTAGCCAGGGATAAAGTATGGTGCCCTAGCCTTCATAACAAGGGCAGGAGATGGATGGCAGGAGATAAATCACTTGATCATTGTCTTCTGTTCTCCTTCTCTGGGGCACCTGGCATTGGCCACCGTCGGCAGAAGGGATGCTGGGCTCGATGGACCTTTGGTCTGACCCAGTATGGCCATTCTTATGTTCTTATGTTCTTATGTTCTGTGTACCTGAAGGAAACAGGTCTGTATTGTTCCTGGGTGGGGATGATTTCAGCTCTGTCCCCTGTCTGGGGAAGACCAGGTTAGCTGGTCCAGCAGAGCAAGGTGGTGAGAAGCCCCAGAGAGCAAAGAGGAAGGTTTTAGTGGCTTTGTCAGCACTCCAAGAAGTACCCCCAAAGGGTCTTTTGTGACTTCACTCCATTACAATGCACTTAATTTAAAGCTTGTTTTTAGCTGCATTCCTTTGTTTCTGTTTTTTTTTTTATTATTGCTGGGTGAGTCAGTAATATTACAGTCCCAGTATACTGAGCCCAGAGGGCATTCCTGCATAATCAAAGTATATAGCTAAGTCTGCAGAAAGAACAATAGTTTTCCACATATTAACGTCCAGTTCAGTAAGCTAAAGTTTACTTCTGCAAATGAGTGGATATATCAACTCAGACAGGCTTTAGCACATCAATGGGGCATATTTTTCAGATATTTTAATTAAATATTGTTGTATCTCTCTTGAACACAAAAGCATTAAACACAAAAGTACAGTTACAGCCTCCTGCTTTTCTGTCTAGCTGAATGTTGCTTGGACTTTTGGCAAGCAATTTTTTTTGTATTATTCAGCTATTATTCATTTATATTACCAAAGACCTGCTATAATTCTAAGAACAGAATTAAAGGAAATGAGGTCTGTTTTATTTTCTTATCTAATTGTATGATCCTTCAATAAGACTCAGAGATCTTTGACTACTAAACTCCTCTATTCATTGACCTTTTTCCTTTTGAGACATAGCTAAAAATTGTAATGGTTACTGATTTGTTATTTTGAAATTCTTAAAATCAAATTGCTGGTAAGAAACTTCAAAGGAAAATATTGAACAGTGCTAAACTGAAATCTGGTCAATTAAAAAGAGAGTTCAACGTAGTTTCATGTATTCTGAGTCTCCCAGTTCTGCCTGCTAACTTTTGTGTTTTTTACATTTTAAATTTTCCTAATTTTTTGAACGTTTTTTCACTTTCTTGGAGAGTGAAAGTTAGCCATAGGACAAACTGCATAAAAATTACACTTAGTGTACATATTGTCCCACCAAATATAAACAGTAAATAAACTAAAAAAAAATAGATTGTCCAATCTTTTTCAATTATAGTACCCTTAGGTGCTACCAAATAATAGACGTGTTTAAAAAAGGAAATTTTAAAGTTGATGATGACCCTTTAAACCTTCTCTTGTGTCTTTCTTCAAATATTTTATTTATAAAACCAAAGTGAGATCATGAAAATCACATGGTTCCTTATGCCAAAATAGTGGATACAACTTAGAAAATTTGGGCATTAATCTCTGTGTAATTTCTTCCTTCTTGTCTTTATTATTTGAATAAGCAGACCCCTGCTTCAAATGTACTCTAACCTTTTTTTCCAACTTTCATACATAAAATACTATACAAATTCTCTGGTGACAGGCTTTAAAGTAGTGTTATTTTCTTCAGTTTCTGCAGACCTCTGACTTACACCTGACCTCTCCCTCTCGGCTCTCTCTGACCTATTTGTATGGACAGCTCTGCCTGGTGTTTGCATTGCTGATGCTCTTTAACAAATTTACTGAAATTCGTTCGGCAAAGGCCCAGATTTTCAAAGGTATTTAGGCACCTAACTCAGCTGAAATCAATGTCACTTAAATATCTTTGAGGTATAAGTGCTTTGACAGAACAATATCTGGGAGGTGAAAATGGTCAGTTTGTAACTTCCTGAGCCATTCCTAAGTAATCAAACAGAATATTTCCTTAATCTATGCAATTGTAGGTACATGTATTAGGGAATACAACTAAGCAGAAAGCGGGCGCCTCAAAATTTAATCCAACTAGTAATTACAACAGTTCATGTCACTAGAAAATTGTTCTACGCTAAGCTATTTAATAGTATTAAAACAATTTTTTTCACCAATACTAAGGATCCATTTTGTATCACTTGCCTCCTAACAAGCTTTAATTATTTGGCTACTTAAATTCAATTGAACTTTAAAAGAGATGAATTGAAAGACCTTTTTACCTTTTAGTTTTTTTTCTTATGCAGCAGTTCATGATTTTAAAATATTTAATTAGAAACCACAGTTTGAATGGTTTAATCACTCCCTTTCTTGATTCTTTTTAAAACTTTTTTGGCTAATACTCATGAAGTTACACTGACTAAACATTTTTTTCAGGCTAAAGTAGTAATAGTTCATCAGTGATATAAACTACAGTTCATAAATTAAATCATAGAACTCAGCAGCTGGAACAGAAGCAGTATTATATCTCCTTTTTACCAATAGTGTTAATGTGGCTTGGCCTGTTTGGCATGTCAGTTTTCTACAGCAGAATTCAGATGTTCAAGAGAATAATACAGTTTCTCTCTACAGATTATGTATGGGTTCTTCTCACACACACACGCACACAGGCACACGCACATACACTCTCTCTCGCTCTTTCTCTCAAGGTGATGGGTAAATTGTACAAATTGTAAGTCTTATGTGGCTATAAAGAGAAAGATTTCTCAAAAATGGAGAAGTATATCAAAGAGAATGAGGAGTCCTGTGGCACCTTAGAAACTAATGGTATGTCTACACTAGCCCCCTAGTTCGAACTAGGGAGGCTAATGTAGGCATTTGAACTTGCAAATGAAGCCCGGGATTTAAATATCCCGGGCTTCATTTGCATAATCCTGAGCGAGCACCATTTTTAAATCCCCCTAGTCCGAACTAACTGCCCGCGGCTACACGCGGCAGTTAAAAGTTAATTCGAACTAAGTCCTTAGTTCGAATTAACTGTTACACCTCATTCCACAAGGCGTGTAGCCGCGGGCAGTTAGTTCAGATGAGGGGGATTTAAAAATGGCGCCCGCCTGGGAACATGCAAATGAAGCCCGGGATATTTAAATCCTGGGCTTCATTTGCAAGTTCGAATGCCTACATTAGCCTTCCTACTTTGAACTAGGGGGCTAGTGTAAACATACCCTAACAGAATTATTAGGGGATGAGTTTTTGTGGGAATAACCCTCTTCATCAGATGAATTGGAGTGAAACTTATAGAGCAGAGGTGTGTATTTATGTACAACAAAAGAAAGAAGATACTTATCAAGTATAGGACCAGTATTAATGAGACTAATCAAGTCAGGGTGGATGTGGCTCATTCACAGGAGTTGATGGGGAGATATGAATATAAAGAGAGAAACATTACTTTTGTGGTTTGTTAACTAGCTTAAATCTTTATTAAGGCCTAATTTAATTGTACTGAATTTTCAAATGAGTTGCAGTTCAGCTATTTCCCTTTGTGATCAGGTTTTGAAGGTTTTTTTGCTTGTTTGTTTGTTTTTAGAAGGATGGCTACTCTTCATTCTATTACTGAATGACCAGAGAGACTAAAGTGTTCCCCTACCCACAGGTTTGTGTCACCTTTCTTGAAGTCTGATTTGTGTCCATTTATCCCTTGGTAAAGAGTCTGTCCGGTTTGGCCAATATATATGGCAGAGGAGCATTCCTGACACTTGATGGCAAATATCATGTTAGTGGATTTGTAGGTGGATGAACCTCTGATGGTCTGGCAAATGTAGTTAAACCCAGTGATGCTGTTGCTTGTATACTTGGGTATAATTTTAGTTGTTGGGTTTTGTGTGTAGGTACTGAGTGGTGAAGGTGGACTGAGATATAGAAACAGTTAGATTAGATAATCTGGTGGTTCCTTCTGGCCCTTAAACTCTTTATAAAACTAACAGTAACACCAATGACAACAAATCAGTGTTGTCATTTGCTACCATGTACTGGGATACGATTTATAATGGAGGGGGAAAAAAAGCAGAATCAGTTACCAAATGAGCTGCACAATTGTAACTGCAATAAAATTCCCCAGAACAATACTTGCTTTACATGCACAGAATGTTCATTGTGATAAGTCATCCCTAATGAGATAAATGTTATCCTTAATGAGACAGAGGTATTGTCACTGAACCAAGGTACCATGGTTGACATTATAATAAAACAGAACCTGGTTTTATGAGAGTGCCTACATATTTTGAAAAATGGCTGTAATGGACAATAACAATTAATAGCTTAAATTGTATGCCAAAACTGTAAAGCTTTCATCAATACTGTGGAGGCAAGCGGTTCTGAAGCCTTGAGTTCTACTTGCATCTTTCATAACCTTTGTTTTAGATAAGTGGCTGATTACAAGCAATGAACCTCCATAAGCCATCATCTGAACAATTCAAAGCAGTTTTAAAATCAAGTTTGAGTATGGTTTCACACTCTGTAAAATTGCATACACACACACACACACACACACACACACACACACACACACAGTTAAAGAACACTACTAAGGATGTATAATCAAGCACTCAGAAAATGCCAGAATTACAATTGCAGATGCAGCTGTGGATCTCTGAGTTTTCTTGACTGCAGCACTTGGCAGCATGAGCCATGGAACTTGGTCTGAGGCGCCTCAAGATTTGTCTCTGCTGCAAGCTGGGGTAGTTCCAGACTTTGGAAATTAATTTAATTGCAACTGAATAGCTCCATAGCCCAAGCCCTGAAAGCCTGAGTCACCTGGCATGAGCTAACCATGGGTATCTAACTGCAATGTAGCCATCCCCAGTGTTGCACTCGAAGCTGATTATCCACAACTCCCAAATCTTTTTCAGAGATAGTGCTTCCCAGTATAGAGTTTCTCATCCTGTAAGTATGGCCTTCCATCTTTTTTCTTAGTGGTATACGGATAAAAGTATATGTTACAACACTCCATGGATTGCTTGCACCCAGTTGACCATGTGATCCAGATTACTCTGTATCAGTGACTTGTCTTTTTCATTATTTACCACCCCCTCAATTTTTTTATCACTTGCAGACTTTATTAGTGATAATTATGTTTCCTTCTGGTAAATGATAAAAGTTGAATAGTGCAGGATCCCAATGGAAACATATCTTTATGATGATTCTCCTCTTACAATTACATTTAAAGATCAATCAGTTAACCACATATTAATTGATATAATTATATATCATTTTAGTTGCTAATCAAAATGTCATGTGGTTACCAAGCACCTTCCAAAACCCTAAGTGTATTATATTGGCACTTTTGCCTTCCTCTACCAATATGTAAACTTGTCAAAAATATCAAGTTAGTTTGATGGGATCTATTTGCTATAAATCCATGTTGATTGGCATTAATTATATTACCTTCCTTTAATTCTTTATTAATCAAATCCTATTTCAGTCACTTCATTATCTTGCCCAGGATTGGTTTAATAACACTAAGGGTACTTCTAGACTGCAAGCTCTTTCGAAAGAAGCTTTTTCGGAAGAGACCTTCCAAAAAAACTTCTTCTGAACAGAGCATCCACACTTCAAAAGAGCATTGAAAAAGCGATCTGCTTTTTTGAAAGAGAGTGTCCACATTGATTGGAAGCTTTCTCGCATGTAAGCTGTGATTACTATGGACAGAGTGGCCACCAAGACACTTTTCCTGGAGGCCTCTTCTTTCAAAAAAACCCCTCTTCTGCGTCCACACACACCTTTTTCCGAAAGAGCTCTTTCAGAAAAGTCTTTCTTCCTCATAGAATGAAGTTTACCAATGTCAGAAAAATGCCTGCATTCTTTCCATTTTCTTTCAAAAGAACGCAATAGCAGTGTGGATGTAAGTGACTTTTTCGTAAAAAGGCCATTTTTCAAAAAAAACCCTACAGTCTAGACACACCTTAGTAAGGCGTTTGATACGGTCTCGCATGATATTCTTATCAATAAACTAGGCAAATACAACTTAGATGGAGCTACTATAAGGTGGGTGCATAACTGGCTGGATAACCGTACTCAGAGAGTAGTTATTAATGGTTCACAATCCTGCTGGAAATGTATAACAAGTGGGGTTCCGCAGGGGTCTGTTCTGGGACCGGCTCTGTTCAATATCTTCATCAACGATTTAGATATTGGCATAGAAAGTACGCTTATTAAGTTTGCAGATGATACCAAACTAGGAGGGGTTGCGACTGCTCTGGAGGATAGGGTCATAATTCAAAATGATCTGGACAAATTGGAGAAATGGTCTGAGGTAAACAGGATGAAGTTTAATAAAGACAAATGCAAAGTGCTCCACTTAGGAAGGAACAATCAGTTTCACACATATAGAATGGGAAGCAACTGTCTAGGAAGGAGTACGGCAGAAAGGGATCTAGGGGTTATAGTGGACCATAAGCTGAATATGAGTCAGCAGTGTGATGCTGTGGCAAAAAAAGCAAACATGATTCTGGGATGCATTAACAGGTGTGTTGTGAGCAAGACACAAGAAATCATTCTTTCGCTCTACTCTGTGCTGATTAGGCCTCAGTTGAAGTATTGTGTCCAGTTCTGGGCACCGCATTTCAAGAAAGATGTGGAGAAATTGGAGAGGGTCCAGAGAAGAGCAACAAGAATGATTAAAGGTCTAGAGAACATGACCTATGAAGGAAGGCTGAAAGAATTGGGTTTGTTTAGTTTGGAAAAGAGATGATTGAGGGGGGACATGATAGCAGTTTTCAGGTATCTAAAGGGATGTCATAAGGAGGAGGGAGAAAACTTGTTCATCTTGGCCTTTGAGGATAGAACAAGATGCAATGGGCTTAAACTGCAGCAAGGGAGGTTTAGGTTGGACATTAGGAAAAAGTTCCTAACTGTCTGGGTAGTCAAACACTGGAATACATTGCCCAGGAAGGTGGTGGACTCTCCATCTGTGGAGATATTTAAGAGTAGGTTAGATAAATGTCTATCAGGGATGGTCTAGACAGTATTTGGTCCTGCCATGAGGGCAGGGGACTGGACTTGATGACCTCTTGAGGTCCCTTCCAGTCCTAGTATTCTATGATTCTATGATCAATGTTTTAAATGTTTCTATTAAAATGTTTGTAAAACAGGGAAATGAATCATAATGAATGGATCTGGACCAGTCAGAGGTCCCATGCTTTTTGGAGGGGCTGTTATTGAGGTTACACCAATAGAACAACATCTGTAGGGTGTTAAATGGAAGCAATTCAGCTATATGGACAGGGGAGTCCATGAGGTTTAATGAGTCCATTTGTTCAACTCAATGTGAATTCAGAATTCAGCATCATTCTTTGCTAGTGAAATATTCACCAACCACAACTGCTACATGTGGAGGGAGAATCTTTGCCTCAGATCTTTAAATTACAACTCTCTTTTGAGATACAAGGCTTATTATATTCTCTTTGTATTTGTATTAGTCACGAGAAGTCTTCCTTAGCCTGGGATGGCAGAGAAACATTGCCTCCTCTAAAGTCACTCCCAATGACTATCAGCAATACATGGCATTTGAGTTAGAAGACTTACGGTTTCACCCAAGGAAGAGAGGTGGACAACTACCTGACTTCTATGTGATAGTACTTGGATAGATCTTTCCCACTAAGGATCTGCTAAATCATATACAGCAGAACAGCTTGGCAGAGCTGTTGCAGGAGGGTAGGTATTGTAGAGGTTAGTAAGGCTGGAATTTGCCCTTCTATCCCTGCTACCAAGAATCACAAAGCAGAGACTTGAGTTTAAATTCCTTTCCTAGTGACATCTAGTGCAGTAACTGTCCCTTTCCTCTTTCTTCATTGAAGTTTGTAACTAAATTAATTACATTAACTTTGTGTGCTGGCTATCTCTTTAATAAATTTGTCTCTAGACTGGAAAAGGAAAACAAAATCATTGTTTGACATTTTCATTGCTTAATATAAAAGGTCACTTTTTGCTCAGGGCAGATTTGCCAAGTTGACAAGAATCAAAATATGTCCCTTCTTGCGAGAAAGTTTGATTGTTCATGACAATGAAGAAAGAGCATTGCAACAAAGCCAATAGATAGAGTATAACCAGTGCTGAAGAAAGCTGTCTTACCTCCATGAGCCCAATTCAGTCTGTCCTCTAGGTACTCCTAAAGCTCTCAGAGCTTCTTTTTGTGGAGCTCATTGCATTCATAGATGGGGAGCAGCTGGAAGCTATCCGGAAAAGATAGGGGATGCAAGCAATATGTCACAAGACCAAATTATATTTAGAGGGGGAAACTAGTGAAGTCTGACCTTTGATCTTAATGATGTGGTGTTCTGGTGCCTGACTGAAAAGCATGGACAGATAGTGAGGGCATTTTTGTTTCATGTCCCTCATCAAGCTAAAGGCAGTTGAGTCCACTATTTGAGCACCATGCACAGCTATTCACAGACATACACATGCAGATATCCCCTTAGAAGCTACTGCTATCCTAGACAATATCACATCCTCTATAGCCCCCTGTGCAGTGGCTACTGTGCATTAGCCAATGACAACTTGTCCTGTGCTGCAGTTGTGCTACTGGGATCTGAGTGAGCTAATGAAGCAGTGAGAACAAGTGATCCAAAGCCTATACTCTATGCACTAGGTCATTTTATTTCATGCTGGTCCCTATAATCAATGAGGTTGTGAGCAGAGCTGAGCAAATAATGGAATTTCCAGTGTGCTGGCAATTCCAAAAAGCCATAAAAAAGTTTAGTTTTAGATTGAACTATACACTTTTAAAATTAAGTGAATTAACATTTCAAAAATTTCCAGTCATACTGAAATAAAATACAATAATTCCTCATTTAACACGTGCCCGCTTAACACGTTTTCACGATAGCACGATTTTTTTTTAGGGAACATTTTTTGAATTACACGACCATCCCCGGAATAACACGATTTCCCCAGCCGGCCCGTTGCCGGCAGCTGCGCGGGACTTCCCCCGCCTCCCTGCAAAGCAGCGGAGGGTTCGCTGCTCGCTGCGCCGTTCCCCGCTGATTCCCCCTCGCCGGACGCCTTGCCCCCTCTCCTCCGCCCCCACTTGCAGGCCAGCAGCTGGGTTTCCCCAGCTGGCCCATCACTAGCGGCTACGTGGGGCTTCCCCCGCCTCCCTACAAAGCGGCAGAGGGTTCGCCGCTTGCCGCACCTGAAGTGGAAAAAGGATTTGAACTTTGGGTCTACCAGCTTGCAGGAAAGTACACTGGCAACAAGGGTGCCATTTCAGGAGGGTGGAGGGGCAGCAGCCATGTGTCCTAGGGCATGACTTGCTTTTCATCCCATTCCCCAGACTATCAGGAGTGAGGGGAAAGTTCTTGCATTCTGTACATGCCTCTCACATGTGAGAGGCCTGCATGGAACGCAAGTACTTTCCTCTCACTCCCTGATAGTCTGAGGAATGGGTTAAAAAGCAAGCCATCTCCTGGATCACATGGTTGCTGCCCCTACCACCGTCCAGAAATAGTGCCCTGGGATTGGGATATTTTTGGTATCTGATTCTTTCTCAAGGTTTCCTGTTGAAGTTGTTCCACTTTATATAAATAATCATTGAAGTGGGGACATGAATGTGAGGCTTCTCCAATCTCTGTAATGTCCTAACCACCAGATTAGAGGCATTTTCATGCTCCTTCACTGTCTCAATGACTATCCATTTTCATTCATAGTTGCAATTCATAGTCTTTCATAATGTCAATAAATAATATGGTATTCTATAAACATATATGAACTTTTCCTCTGGGATTTCTATAAAACTTAGTCCAGCTGGATGAACTTCTGGTTTAGAGTTAATTTTAGTGCTAAAATACAGCAATTACAGTGACACAGTCAAGAATTTCCAAATTACAATCATGTGTTGGATGTACAGGACATAACAGTTCTATCTTGAATTCCATTGAAACAAAGCTTGAATAGTAGTATCTGGAAATCAGCAATATTTAGTCCAATGTGCTATGAACCACAGCAACAAATTCTGCCCCAGGTGAACAGAAAACAAGATTGTACCTACAGAGAATGGTCTTGGGTCTTGTATTCTGCCATTTGAGGAAAATTCCTACAGAAGATATTATTATGTCCTGCACATTTCTATCATCTTTTTCTAGACTATTTACTCAGTTCACTAGAGTATAAAGATCAGCTACTGATGTGAATAACCATGATTATAATTTGTATTTATAAATATAAAAAGAGATGTAGGTGACCCAAAACCACATTTGTATTATTGCAGGTTTTAGATAGAAAACAAATATTTGCCACAAGGTGGTAGCTGTCATTGCACATCACATGGAACTGTCAGGCCCTGCAGGAATAATCTTCTTTGCATATCTTTAAGAATAAAAACCTTTCTAATTAAAACTTTTAAAGCTTCTTATCTTTCAGGCCTGGATGAAGCTGCAGTGGAATATACCATTCCTAGTAACAATGGGTCAAAGTGTAATTCTCTGTATAGTACAAATCTAGTTGATTGTAACACATTATGTTCATTAGAAAGTAATAGATTTTTTTCCCTTGTTTGATTAAAGCAGCTGCTATTTAATCTGGGTTTAGAGATAGTGTATTGGCTCATACTTAAAGCAGTGATTGGACTGACAGAGCTTTGGAATGACACCAAAACCATCTTCTATTTAGCAATACAATTTTATTTGCTACTAATATAACAGATCTGTGAGAGATCAGCAGAAATGCATCTTAATTAAATAGTGCAAAGACATCCCAGTAAAGAAATAATAGCTAAAATTAAAGAATTAATACAATTTAGCAATGGATGGTCAATAGGTTCATCATGGAAAGTTATGAGCAAAGAGGCCATGGGCTGAGAGAGCAAATGAGAATTATGATGTCTTTTTAGTGGATGTAAAGGAAAATATTAATTTTTCAAGCAGTAAATGAATGTTGTAAAAAGCTTTTTAAATGATTTGGTCATTAAAATAATTTATAAAACCTAATGCATTTCTCTTAAAATTTTAATCAAGTTTTGTATGTCTGTGTTAAAAGCTGGAGTTGCAGGGACCTTAACTGTCCAAATATATAAATAAAAACACATCATCAACTAAATGGCCTTTATATCTTGGAAAACTCTAGATTTATTTTAGGGAAATTAAACATAATTCTTAAATGGTCAGACTGTTCCAAAGCCTTTAGGAAACTTTTCACTGGTCTTTGGATTAGTTTGGATTTTATTTGTTTGCTATTAAGCATTTAAAATTACCTTGCTGTGAATCTTCAAGCCAGATCAGAGCTGATGACAGGAGAGGAGTCTTTGGTGGAAGGGGCAGAGCACCTGACTTCCCCAAGTCAGCCCTTCAGCGATATAAGGCATGCACCTCTGGAGCTCTGGCTACTTTGACTTCTTGGCTGCAGTGATCATAAAGAACCAAAACGGCAGCTGAGAATTAGCATTTCATGATACTATTCCAGCCTTGCCTCTTTCTTCTGGCCACATTCTTTTTGTTATATTGAGAAAACAAACAATACTGCAGCAAATGAACATAACACTTCCAAAAGAGAATCCACTTTTCTCCTCTATACCGGTTGCTTATAAGTTCTACATTAGATTCTTTCACTCTACCTTCTTTTTCTTGTTTAGATCATTGATATCTTTAGTGAGAGAATGGGCCTATTCGGTAAGGGTATATCTACACTACAGTGTTATTTTGAAATAGTTATTTTGAAATAGCGCATCTACACACAAAATGCATTTTGAAATAGCATTTTGCTATTTCAAAATAGCGCGTCCACACTAAATGGACTCTGAATCGCATTTAAGGCCGGCCAGAGCCAGTTCCAGCAGGGCACCAGGTCAGGACTTACTGTGTGGGGCTGCTGCCTGAGGCTATCTGAGGTCTGTGCTTAAAGGGACCCCTCTCCCCCCCCCCCCGAACAGCCAGTTCTCAGGTTTCCCTGCTTGTTTCTCTACCTCAATGAGGAACAGAAAAGCATTTTGTCTCTGTGTGCTTTGGTTGCCCTCGCTTGGGACACCACAGCATTCTGCAACATGGAGCCAGAGCTGCCCCTGCGCACTCTGGTGCTTCTCTTGAACACGTTGCTGCAAGCCTGGCTGCACTTCCTGCAGACTGCCATCCAGGAGATCCATCGGGAGGCTGTCAATATCCAGGAGGCCCTGTGGGAGAGCTTCCACCCTGAGGAGCACTAAGAACCTCCCTGGTCTGCCCCACTGGGGGCTTGTGCCTCTTTCCTCCCTCACGTCTTTCCACTTACTCCTCCCTAACCCCCCTTCCTGATGTCAAATAAAATACACCTATTTTCATGAACACAAACTCTCTTTATTTAACAAAACTGGGGGGGGAGGGAATGAAACTCTGGTGAGACTGGGGAAAGGAAGTGGGAGAGGCGAAAAGAGACGGTTGGAGAGGAGAGGGGGAAACCTGGGAGGAGGGAGCTGGAAGGGGGAAGCAAGGGGAAGAAGGGGGAGGGGAAGCTCAGGGCTCAGGGTTGGGGGTCTCACCGGACCAACTTGATTGTTATGCAAACCTGCTCCTGGGTTCACATGTGGCCTTTTGGTAGCCAGGCTGGCAGCTATCCTGCCATAGATGGCCGCGTTCCTCTGTCTAGTGTGGAGATCATGGACATTGGGGGCATCCCCCCCAAACCTGAATAAGGTCCATGATCTCCACCCTGGACCAGGAAGGCGCCCACCTTCTCTGAGCCCTGGCAGGCTCCTGGGAGCTGGCAGATTGCTTCTGGGGAGCGGTGGAGGGCTCGTTGTCAATGGCTTGCTGGCTCATGTTTTGGGTCCACTGGGTCAGAGGCAGTGACTGCTGGCTCTGGGCTGGCAGGCTTGGAGCTGGCACAGGCACTGTGGCCAGAGTCAACCCCTTTAAGGGCTCCAGGGACGGGGGGAGGGAGTGGAGTGTTCTTGGTTGAGGCTGGAGTGGCCACCAGGGCACCCTGGGAAGGCTGGAGGCCCCCTATTTTGAAATAAGTGTCTACACAGCACTTATTTCAAAATAGCTATTTTGAATTTGGCATTATTCCTCATAGAATGAGGTTTACCAAATTTGGTAAATTAAATTTATTATTTATTTTATTTTCAAATTAATTTTGAAATAGTGGTTTGGCTGTGTAGAGACTAGGAAAGTTATTTCAAAATAAGGGCTGTTATTTCGAAATAACTTTACTATGTAGACATACCCTAAGAGCTTCCACAATGATTGTGAGCTCTTGGTTTTTGCATGTATCATCATCATCATCTCCTTATTAGGAGTGTGAGGTGGCTTCTTCATAACAAGACCAAAAAAAAAAACCCAAAACAAACAAACAAACAAAAGCCAGAGGAATGCTGAGGAAGTAGGTGGCCAAAAGAGGGAGAAAAATAAAGCTCAGATTCCCGTTTGATGGTGGGCTCTTCCTAAACTTTGTTTGTATATTATATTGCTGATCCATAGCTTGTTCTTTCCAGATGTTTGTCCTAAAGTGACAGTCAATGAAGAATCCTAATTTTATATAAGAAATCTCCTCCATTCCATATCAGTTTCTTCTCTAGCAGCACAGCATGCTAGAAGCTGTGTAAGAGAACCACAAGCAAAGAAATAAAACTAACAACTTTTACCTTTTCATTTCTGAGCCTTTTTGTTTCAGGGAGAAACCTGCTATTTATTCCGTACATTGGGCTGGGGGTTGTTGTTTGGACTAAAAGCGGGCTAGCTGCTCAAACTGAGTACCAAACTGTGTTGCAAGATGCTTTGAGTGGGGTGCTGAACTAGATGACCTCCTATCCTAATCTAAATTTCTATTAAATAAATTTGCCACTACCCCAAAGAGTGTAGTTCTTTGTCCTTGAATCATGCTTAGTCCACATATAAAAGTCTGCTATTGGTTCTAAGCTAACTGATCTAGTTCCTTATGTTAGGGTACGTCTAGACTACATGTCTCCGTCGACGGAGCCATGTAAAGTAGTTTACTCGGCCTAGTCAAAGAAGCAGGGATTTAAATAATCCCCGCTTCATTAAAATAAAAATGGCCGCCACACCGTGCTGAAGATCAGCTGATCCAGCACAGCGCAGCAGTCTAGACGCGGCGTGGTCGACAAGGGAAGCCTTTGTCGACCGCTCCGGTAAGCTTCGTGAAATGAGGCTTCCCTTGTCGACCGTGCCGCGTCTAGACTGCCGCTCTGTGCTGGATCAGCTGATCGTTGGCACAGCGTGGCGGCCATTTTTATTTTAACGAAGCGGGGATTATTTAAATCCCTGGTTCTTTGACTATGCCGAGTAAACTACCTTACATGGCTCCATCGACGGAGCCATGTAGTCTAGACGTACCCTTATGTATTCAAATTCAGGGTCATGGGGTCAAACCTCACTAACAACATAGCTAACATATGGCTACCGTTCATACTTCATTCAGTGACAGTAGTGTATGTATCCAGCTAACCCCCCTTATATGGGCATAAGAAATAGTTTAGGGTAGATCTGCACAGCAGTGTTATTTTGGAATAACTCACATTATTCCGAAATAACATAGTACATGACTACACTACAAGCCTGTATTTTGAAATGATATCGAACTAGAGGACTTCTTACTCTGACTCATGATACCTTACTCCTCATGAAACTAGAGTTAAGTTGAAGAAAGAGTGTTTTCTCCTTCCTTCGACTCCCTGCTGTATAGACAGCACCAAAAGTCAAATTAAGCTATTTTGACTTAAGCTACACAATTGATGTTGCTGAAGTTGCATAGCTGAATTCAACTTTAGCCCTGCTGTGTAGATATACCTTATGATGATAAGTCACTGCTTAGGTGAGTAAAAACAATCCTGAACCCTGTGGGTTTGTACTTGGGTAGTTGCTCTACATGTCTCTCTCTACTTGTCTAAGCTGTGTCTCCCACACCTGCACATCTGCTGAAGCCTTTCCCCACTGCAGTGAAAGGCTCCAGCAGTGGAGAGGTAGCTAGAAATGGCTTTAGCAGCTCCTTCTGCCAGAACCTTTTTGTTTCTTCAGAGCACAGTGAAAATCTCTGGCAATCAGTGTTTCCCCATTGCCTTCTCTACCTAATACAGCATGACACTGCACATCTGCGTGGACGTAGCCTGCTTTTACATTGCGGTATATAGTGATGCATACAACTGCAAGTGAAGTCTGGATGCAGTTGTATACATAAGAAGAATCAAAAGCGCCTCCATAAACAGCTTTTTAACAGGCCATGTTTTAAATATTTCTGTAGAATGAGTGACTGTTCTATAAATTAGATATCTTGGAACTTAATCAAAATAAGCTGCAATTCTTCATTATTCCAATTCTTTTCATTTTTTCCTAGTTTCTTTTCTCTCCCACTGGTTTATTTCAGTTAAATGTTGTTCCCTTTCATTTATCCTTTGTTTCACTTGATTTTTCATTTGCAGCACTATTGTCTTATTAGTTCTTTCATTGGACATAATAAACATGATCAGACTGTCTCAATCTGATATAAATTATCCACAGAAAAGTTGTGCAGTTGTGTGCAGACCCTCATGTTAATTTTTCTGTCACCACTTTAAAGAGTAGTAGGATAGCATTTAGGTGTGGCTTTAAGATATTGCATAAAATTCCTAACTGTCAGGGTGGTTAAACACTGGAATAAATTGCCTAGGGAAGTTGTGGAATCTCCATCACTGGAGATATTTAAGAGCAGTTGGATAGACATCCATGAGGGATGATCTAGATGGTGCATGGTCCTGCCATAAGGGCAGGGGACTGGACTCAATGATCTCTCCAGGTTCCTTCCAGTTCTAGGATTCTCTGATTCTATAAATGACATTCTGTAGACCCAGATGAGAAAGAAAGGTTTGGCTTTATCCTCTACTGTTACACTCCTCTAGTCTCTTCCCACCTGTATCAAGAGCGGTATACTATAAAATAAGGGGAACAGCAATTCTGCAACATGCTACATTCCTGAGATCCTACAGAAATTTACCTATAGGATCAGGGCTCTGTAGGGCAGTGAAAAAGCAGCTAGTGATAGGGCAAAGAGGATAGTTGGTTTCCCAAGACAACTGGAGCTACACACAAGTGGTGGAAACATTTTGGGGAACATACCTGTGTGCATACCAGTGTTGTGTGAGTGTTGTGAAGGCTTATGTGCATGCTTTTGCTACTTTTCATGTAACCTGAGAAATGAGTCAGTCCATATGTCTATATTTGTTTTTCAGTCTGCTGATTCTCTGCCCCATTTTTCATTCAGCTTTTTCTTTCATTGATTTTTTTCTCTCATAGTATTTCCTGCGCAGATCAAAACTCAAAAGAGTTTGAGCAAACATTCCAATCCATGATGTTTTAGAGGCTTTGAAATTTTACAGAATGAGTTTGGCACTCCTTAAAAGAGGGTGAGGAGTATGAAACTTTTGAAAGTAGTGCTGTTATTGCCAGACCTGGACCTTCTGGGCTTGGCTATTCATAGCCCTGGCATCTCTGGGCTTACTGCTTCATTTCTGAAATTAAACATAATTGATTGAGCTCCAGGACCGCTTTCATTACAAATTAAGCACTGAGCAATGATCTATAGGTTAGCCTGGAGAAATAGAGACATTAGAATTTAGAAAAGAAACAGCATCACTGGGGGAACAAAAGAAACACAGTAAGAAAGCAGGAATTCTTTCCCAAGTGTTTGTCCATTGAGTCTTGCCCACATGTTCAGGGTGTAACTGATCAATATATATGAGGTGGGAGAGGAATTTTCTCCAGACTGACAGAGAGAGAGAGAGAGAGAGAGAGAGAATCTCCTTCTGCAGTGTTGGCATAGGTCATGTCCCATTTTGAAGGACAGTAAATGCTGGATTCTGTAACTTGAAGTATTTAAATCTAGATGTGAGGAGTTTGAGGACTCAGCCAGACATTATAGGCCTCTTGCTGGAGTGCATGGGTGGAGGTTTGTGGCCTGTGATATGTGGGAGGTCAGACTAAATGATCAGGATGGTCCTTTCTCACCTTAAGGTCTATGAGTCTAAGTCAAACACTTAGGCTGTGCCAAAAAATAAGGGTCAGAGCTTTTCTGGATTCTCCTGCCACTCCTGTACAGTGCATTCAAAAATAAATTAAAAAATATGAATGTGACATGTGTCTCTCATGTCTGGATGTTTTAAATTCCTATTTGGATGAGGGAATACATAACAAATTGTAAAAAAAGGAATATTTTGAAATCATATTGTACATGATTTATCATGACACATTTTCATTTGAGAAACACAGAATAAATCCCAGTTTTTGCTGAATCAATTGGAGTGTGCATGATGAAACATCAGATTCATTCAATGACATATAAACAGATTCTGGGACTCTGTCAGTGTGCCAATATATTGCTGCACACTGATGAAAATCAACTGTAATTGAACCTATTGATGCCAGTGATCCAGAAATAGATGTTAAGTTATTTTATTTATAACTTAGTAATAACTAGGTTAGTCTTAATTTGGAGGGGCAAATAGCATCAGAGAGAATCTATGGGATTACAGACTTCACACTATGTGGGCCAGATAATTCATTACAGACGGTGAAGTTGGTGATAGTCATAATTGCATCTGTGTATAACAGTATCCTAGAGGTTTTGCATTTGTGATCTCAGAATTTGCTTCTTACAAATAACTGAAACACTAGTGCATGCAATACATAATTCATCCTTTTCTACCTGGCCTCAAACTACTGATAAATTTAGCCAAAATCCACAAACTGTCACACATGGAAATAGTGCCAACAGAGAACACTTCTCTTTTATGGTTAGACAAAAACAATCTGTGGAGAACTTTGCTGGCTCTAAAGGTACATTACAAAATACTGTTTGTGGCTACATCTGACACTGTTGAAAACCAGTCTTTCAATCCTCTTAAAAATTTTTAGAATTTTCAGTGCTCTTAAAAATAAATTGCTTTTCGAGAAGCATCCAATAAGGTGAAAAAATATGTTGTTCTTGTTGTCAAACAAGTTATGGGGTAGTTGAATAAGGCCACTAAAAGCACTGTAGCTTCAGAGGAAAATGTCATTGTACTGCTTATTTTATCTGTGAATTATGTCTTCCACTTTCCATGTATTCTCCACATCCATAGTTATTTCCCATCCACGTCATGCCTAAACAAACTAATTGTGTTTTTGTTGTGGTACAATAGGCTTTATCAGACTTATTCAGAAACTTAGTTAACTAGTATTATGAAAGGGGCCTCTTGTGACTAGAAAGAAAGCCAGGGCTTTGTTTTAATGAATGGAAACAAAGCCAGGGCTTTGTTTTAATGAATGTATTGCGTATACAGGACACAGGTAGACTGTCTTGTTCTTCTTGGCTCCCCTAGCTTCCAGACTGACTAAAACAGTTTTTGGCATCTAGAATTATGGATGGTCTCACTCAGGCCTTGCCTGGACTTTACAATCTGGGTGTGAACTTCTGCCTAAGAGCATGTCTAAACTACATCCCTCTTTCAAAAGAGGGATGTAAATTAGACAGATCGAAATTGCAAATGAAGCCGGGATTTGAACTTCCCATGCTTCATTCACATAATGGCGAACATGCAGTCTTTTTATAGAGGGCTTTTCGAAAGTAAAACCACCGTCTAGACACGGTTCTTTCGAAACAAAACCCCTTTTTTTGAAAGATCCCGTACTCCTCAGTGTATGATGGAGTACGGGATCTTACAAAAAAGGGTTTTTTTTCCAAAGAACTGTGTCTAGACGGCGGTTTTACTTTTGAAGAGCCCTTTATCAAAAGACCACGAGACCGCCATTATGCAAATGAAGTGCAGGAAACTCAAACTGGCTTCATTTGCAATTTCGATCTGTCTAATTTACATCCCTCTTTCGAAAGAGGGATGTAGTTTAGACATAGCCTAAGTAAACAGATAGTATAATTTTCCATTCTTCTCAGCAGCGCCACTTTTCAGCCTGTTTGTGTCAAAGGCATGATTTGCTTCTTTGGTGTTAGCCAAGCAATTGCTCCACCTCAAAAAAAAAAAAAAAAAAAGAAAAGGAGTAGACAGCGTTGAAACAACTTGACATCAGACAGTGCCAGAAAGCATTGTTTTCACATTGAAAACATCTCCAGTTATAATCAGTATTATTAACAGAACAAACATTAACAACTGATATTTTGTTAGGGTGCTAAATAGAGCTGAACATATACACTACCTACAAATGATGTAGCTTTGTTTCAAAATTACCCTTGGTTCTGTGGTAGCAGCTGCATTTTGTGCCACATTAAGTGACCTTTTGAATATAGCAGCTGTTCTAGAATAAAATTATTTGTGTGCATGAGTGGAACATAAGTAATTTTATGGTCTTGCACTCTCTGGTCTGGCAACATCTGTTGTCCGGAATGATTTTAGTTAGCTGGATGTCCACTTATCATGGGTGTAGCCAAGTTTTCCGTGGTCTCATAAAGTTTGTTTACAGCCATAAATCCTGGCTCTCAGTGTTCTGTGCTTTTATTTAGCTCTAATTTATCCCAGTGAGCAGTGGAAGTGTTGGTAATTCAGCTAGACAGTATTGACTGCCTGTAGTTTAGCAAATTCTCTATTTTGGCACCTGTCAGGTCCCTTGAGTGCCGGACTAGAGAGGTTCAACGTGTGTGTGTGTGTGTGTGTGTGTGTGTATGTGTGTATGTTGGATCTGATGAACTCTTTGGGTTTCTTTAAACAAGCAAATATGGGGCTTCATCTGATATTGTACTGAGTGCCCTCACCTTACGCTGAAATTAATGAGACCTTAGGATGCTCAATCAGTTGTACAATCAAGAGCTTAGCCAGCTTTGCACTGCATGCTTCTGTGAATATCTATTAGTTACCCTTTCTTTTTTAATCCAATCTTCCTGTTCACTTTTGTTTTCTGATTATTTATTTTCCCCCTTTTGACTTTCTCTAAATATAAATACAAATTAGAAAATTAGTAAATCTATAATGTCTGACAATAAGTGTGATGGTTTTAGTAATTCATTGGATTGTCGAACATACTTAACACCACAGTATTTGAGCTGTAGAGCTGGTGGGGAATTCTTCAACAAAAGTTTTTAATTTGGGAAATGCCAATTCCTCAAAACCAAAACAATTCACAGGCAAAGGTCATTTTAATGAATTTATGGATGTGTATTTATGTATGCTTTGAAACTATTGAATTGTTAAATGATTTGTGCATGACCAAATGGTCCATCCTTCTCTGATCAAATAACATGAGTCAGAACAAGAGTGAAAATGTAGGCACCCACTAATTGTTTCTAACTATTCAAAATAAACCGTGATATAAATACTTAACATCAACTCCATTATTATTTGACATTAAAGCAGAACACTGAATAAGCACTTTTTCTGTATTTGTAGGGGCACAGAAATGAATCCTACCCCACCTTCCAAAATAATACTGATCTTTTAATAGGGATCTAGTTGTTTGTTGATATTAAGGCCAGAAGGGATCATCACAGTTTGATCATCTGCACACTTCAGGCCACAGAACTTTGCCCTCCCACTGTGTAGCATGCTGTGGGAGAGCTTTGTATACTCACTCTGCTCAGACATATGGGGATAAATTAATCCATTCAGCTATCATTTTATTCACTTAATTACACAAAGGGCAAAATTTGCTTATGGTTATTGTTCAACCAATTAGAATCCCATATCTGGCTTAAATTTTTTTGTGGTGCTGGTTCAGGGCACTGTATTGCATGTGCCAAATACCCAACAGACACTGTTATCCTAATGTGAAGTCAGTGACATTTATGCTTTTGCTGGAAAGAACATCCAAAACAAATAGACTGAAAGATGTTTCATGATGGATTATCATACACAATGTTTTTCACTAAAGTCAAATATCCCATAAAGGACAAAACCATGTAATACAGGGCCAAGTGTCAAATCAATCTTACTATCTCTAAAAATTTGGTTCTGGGGAAGCAATAGGGAATGTAGACCTTCTGAGGCTATTATATACTAGAAAATGAAATTAAAAATATATCACGCAGTTGTGAAGGGGATACAGCATGCTGCCTAAGCTGTGTTATAATAATTTTAAAGACTGCCACAGCCTACATTAGATGAGGCATGACAGTTTGGCTTGTTTAACTTAGAAAAATGAAGACCGAGAAGGGATATGATTTCTCTCTGTAAATACATCTGGGGGCTTAATCCCAGGGAAGGTGATGCACTATAAAAGCTAAAGGGCTTATCCCCAGGGAAAGTGAAACACTATGAAAGCTAAAGGGCAATGAGAAGTAAAAAATAGGTTAAAACTGGGCATGATCAAATTCAGGTTAGGAATTAGAAAGGTTTTTAACCATCAGAGAAAGTTTCTAACCATCAGAGGAGTGATGTTTTGGAACATCTTCTCAATAGGAATTAGTTAATTTTAAGAAAAACTGGACACATTTATGAGTGTGACTGTATTATGGGAATGCTTGTGACAGTGGGGGACAGGGATCATCAACTCGAGGGTTCATCGACTCGAGGGTTCCTCTTATTTAATGCTCTTTTTCTTAAAATCTTATGCTTCAGGGTTTCAGCTGGTCACTTGAAGGGATCGGGGGCGGATTATCCCCAATGTATTCTATTTTTTTGTCTTCTCTCTTAAACATAAGAGATGGCCATAGCTGGAGATGGGATGAAACAGCCTTCTGGAGTAATACAAAACATTCTCTCAGATGCCTGGCTGATTTATATGCTCAGGGTCTGATAGCACTACATGGGGACAGGAAAGAATTTTGTCCCTGATCAGAATGACAGCGATCTTGGTTTTTTAAATTTTTTCACCCCTTCCTCTGCAGTGTGAGAGGTGAGTCATTTTCTAGGCTCTTTTGGTATATCTCACTTAAGCAGTTCCCTGCCATAACAGGAGCCTTGTGCATTGGTGTATCCTGTTTGCTCTGATTCTCTACCTGCAGCACATAATAATTTAATCTTCTGAGATTTGTAATACCTTGACCTAATTTTAGTTATTGAGTTTCCTATATGGTTGCTGGATGGTCTTCGTGGCTTGTCATATGTAGGTCAGACTGGATAATCTGGTGGTCCTTGAATTCTATGATTCTATCAGCTGATATATTTGGTGGTTTGAGATGACCTATGGTGGTTTTAATCTAAACCCCAGAAATCTAAAACTAAATGTTCATATTATCTCCCTAGAATATATTTCTGCTTTCAACAAATAAGGAGGAATAATTACTTAATTTACATAATGAAAACCAGAAGCCCTTTTTATTCTCCCTAACATTTATTGTGGTTAACTCTGCACTGCTCATTTTTTATCAGTGACAATGTAAGTTGTAATTGAACAATTATGTACAGAATTTTGCACTGAAACTATCTTTTAGTGCCAGATCAAATAAACTTCCCCTTTTACACAGTGCACATTAAAAAGAATATGACCATTGTTTAAGAGATTGGTTGTAAAAATAAAATTTACATTATTCAATGGCCTATACAAATGACTTGTAAAGTATGCAACGTTATAGAGTGGCTTGTTATTAATAGAAAATGTGTTGTGCACAGTGATTTATTTGTATATGAAAGTAATGGTCATTTTTTCCAGTACAGGTAATAGCTTCTTTTCATAAAAGGCAAATATGCTTTGTACACGTAGTCAGTATTCATAACTTAGGCTGGAATTTCCAAAGTGGCCTAAGAGAGACAGGAACACAAATTCAACAAAAGGCTAGTGGTAAAGTTGAAATGAAATGTTCTGACTTGAACAAAATGGTTCGATCTTTTCAAAAAACTATTATTTCAATAAGGTTGTTTACCTTTTTCCAGAATAAAATATTTCACAAGTGTTGTTTCACAGTAAATTTAAACATATTGGTGTTTTGTTCTGAGTCAAAATGAAAGCAAATTTCAGTATGTTGGAGTTGGTCTTGAAAGAATGGAAATTCAACTTTCTGACCAACTCTTTTGGATGGTGGGTGTATTTTGAAGGCAGACATTTTGGTTAGTATTTCAGAGTTGTGGGTCAGACATTTTGCTGTCATTTCTCTTCTACATATAAAAGTCCAACTTCTTGAAGGACTACTATAATAATTGTTTTTACAAGTTGACAATGAATAATTATACTTACATGTGCTTTTGACAGCAGTGTGAGACTTTACACTGAAATTCAAACAGGATAAAGTATGTGTATTTCTTTTGTTTGAGAGCTAGACAGATTCTCTATACTTCTGTATGTGCCTGTGAGGCAGTTCTGATCTTTCCACAGAGGAAAATCTGTGCCTATATTCTAGCTTAGAAGTAGGTTTCTTTTTCTTTATGTGTTGTCACTAGGCAAATTTGTCTGTTACACTTCACTTCTGTATCTAGTTGCCAAAGATGATGTAATGGTTCCCCAAAACTTAGGTTGTCACATAAATGACACTGTCAAAGCCCCTTCCAAAGTGTTCAATATTTAACCTAATATTTCCTGTCATATGTCTTATCAAAGAAATACATCTTTATCCTAAATATTATTGAAAGGATAATTCAAATCCTTAATTAAATCAGTTGAAAAAATTCAATTATGTTGTCAGTCAACTGTGATGTCAGATATATACTGAACTGTACCTATCAGCTCTTCTTGTCTGAGATCCATCCTTTATTTTAGATCCAGTTTGTCTCATCTCACACACACAGCTGTTTTCTCTGCTTACAGACATCACTGTATGTATTAAAGAAAAGAGCAACCTTATTTCAAAGCAATCTAGTCTCTTCATTTGGTTTTGGGCCTCTCATTTTGGTTCTTTCTTAATGACACTGGCCATTTGCATATATAAGTTTGTGCTGGAGAGTTTGGAAACCATGTTCAGATAACTCCTTTAATCATCTGGAACAACTTTTGTGGAAGTCAGGAAATGTACATTTGGATTAAAGTGGTAATTCCTTTGATCAAAGAGACTTGATTCTATCTCTCATTACAAGACTAAGAGTTTGGAGGGGGGGGTTAGTTTTAATTAATTCTAGTTTTCTTTTAGCTTATCTTCAGAAATGTATAGCATTAAAATAAGTTACAGTAAAAGAATAAATATAATTATTAAACTCAAGGAAACATTTGCTGTTGTACAACGATGAACTGAAGGGGAAGGCAGAAATATTTCACTTTTGTCATCTGCCTCAACTTCATATGAAACATTTAACTCACGTAGGCCCTAAACCTTTGAGAATGTGAAATGTTTGAGTATGCTTAGGTCTCAGGGAGAGTTGAGGGCCCACAACATTATCACAGAGGCTCTGCGGACCATGTAGGGTTTGGCTTTTAGTACACTTATATGAAAGGGCATTATCTTATAATAAGGCTATGGCTTGCTAAGAGCATGAGAGTTTTAATGATTTGCCAGAGATGTTTCTTTCCCCGTCTTCTCACAAGCATATTTCTCAAATCTTTATTTTATGTATTCAGCTTTTCATAACAAGCAATAATGCAAAGCAGAATAGCACATATCCATCATTTAGGACACAGAGAGATATTACATATCTATTGGATTTGTGTTAAGTGTAGACCTTTATATTATAAAAAATAATAGGTGACATATATATATATATATCCATCCTGCTGTACTTGGCTTATATTTCTTTATAGATATGTTTTCCAGACATACACAGGGTATACAAAAGTAAAAGTAAATGCAAATTAATCTTTTCAGCTGTCTTGAGTAAAAACAAATTGGACCTGGTATGCAGTTCAAGGGAAAATTCCGATAAAAATGTAGGTAATTTTTAACATTCTGCCCCGAGGTTGACACTCTTGGTCATGAGCCACTCCAGACAGCATAACAGCTGAATGAACAGCTACCTTGCTTTGGGCTCCATGCTGCCTCTAGAACCAGTTTAACAGATTCAGGTTTGGCACAGTTCAGTGTCTCAAATCTGACCATGCCTGGGGCATCTGCAACAGTCCATAGTTCCTCTGAGGTGCTTGGGGAGAATGCTATACACATGCAACATGATTGCTTTTTTGAGTTGGGCTTCCCAAAGGTCTTCTCAACCTGATTACTGCTGACTCACAGGCCATTGGTTAGCTAACGACTAATTACTTGTTATTTTGTTTTGTTTTCCTAAATATTCCATTGCTTGTCTTGATCACATACAATCACTATGTATACCAGTGGTGGGCAAAAGCCTCTCAGTGGGCTGGATCTGGCCCACCTTGGGCTTTGATCTGGCCCGCAAGACAATTACAGGCCCCATCCCCAACAGGTGGGGGAGGGGGGAAGGAGCATGGCTGAGCTCCTTCCCCCCCTCCCCCGCCTGTTGGGAGTGGGGCCTGTAATTGTCTTGAGGGCCAGATCAAAGCCCAAGGTGGTCCAGATCCACCCCAACCCCATCACTTCCCTCCCTCCCAAGACTCAGCACACCCAGCTTGCTCCAACAGTCTCCCTTGTTCTTGAACCCTCTTTCCTAGCCACATGCTGCAACCTCCCTTGTTCCTGCTCCCTCTGCCTGGCTAGACACCCTATTACCAGCCTGCTTCTGCACCCCAGCTCCCTCCCAGATCCTGCACCCTGTCCCTATCGTACTTGCTGGCAGCCCTGTCTCATGCACTGAGCCCCTTATTTTTGTCCCTACTCCAGAGCCTAAGGAGGTCCATAAAATCCCCTAACTCCAGATCTCCAGAAAAGTAAATCTGATTTATGGGAATCCCTGAACCTCAGTTTTCCCCTTCCCTTCCCCTCACCCCGTGAAGCTGGGGCACCAGTGAAGTGAGGTGTCTCAGTTGGGGCCACATCAGTGATTGCTGGAGTGGGGTGGTTGGAGGAGATTTTGTTGCTCACTTGTATGGTCCCCAGACAATGTTTTGAGGGTCAGTGACCCCAGACTCAAAAAGGTTTCCCCATCCCTCCCATAAATAAGGAAAACATTGAAACCTTTTGTGCTGGACGTAATATTTTACTTTACCAAACTTCATTTTAAATAAACGAACATGAGAAAGTTAAAACGCCTACTCCATACTCTAAATTAAACTGTTCTTACTAGCTATAGCTTGTTCAGAAAATAAGGTCACTGTACCCAGCAGGGTAGTTCTCAACCATACCTCTTCTGCATGAGGCTCCGCCCCTTCTGCCCAAGACTCTGCCCCTTCTGGGTCGGCCTGCGGCCACATCTGAAATTTGTAAAGTAGCCCCCCTTCCAAAATGATTGCCCGCCCCTGATGTATGTGATAGAAATATGTACTTCAATTGATTAAAGTTTTTGTAATAAAGAAGCATTTCAAAATTAATTATAAAGCATACTAACAAGCATCTTTTTGTTACTTGTTTTGCAAGAGAACAGAGCTCTGAAGAAACTATCTTGAATTCACACCCTTGACATTATTGGTCTTGACAGGTCCTAGAAGGGTGTAAGAAGAGAACACTAATTCCTCAGTGGCATAAGCAGATTATGTTCAGTGAAGTCAGCATTTAAGGATCATTTATAATCACATTTAGAGGTGATTCTCATATAGCTGTTGGCAAAGTCTTTTCTTAACCCTGTGCTGCTTGTGCTTAAGTTGGAGACAGCATCACACTCTGAGCAAAATATTTGTCAGCTGAAGCAAAATTGGTAATTTGTGATAGAAGGAAACATTCACAGAGCAGACCAGACCCAACAGTAGCCCAGGGCAACTCCTCAGGGTGTTCAGATTTTGCAAGTTCAGATAAACAAATCTGATATATAGTATCTTCAAGGAAGCTGGGTTCATCTTTAAAAAATACTGTATTATGGTTTACATGACACTTGGAAATTAGAAGAATAGTCTTGTCTTCAAGTAATGAGCCATTTATTGGTGTGTGTGTGGGGGGGGAGAAATACAAATAAAGATACTGAAACTTTATAATATATTTGATCAACAATAAACAAGTCAGAATTGTTTTAGTGCCTGTGGCAGCTTTGATATGGGGGGCACCTGCAGCACTGCCCCCTCCAAGAAGCAGTACTAAAATAAACATAAAAATAAACTAAAATACATAAATGACTTCATTTGGATTCCTAAATATTCTAATTGTACAGAAGTATAAGATTAATTGTGAGGCAATTTTGGCAGTGTGGTTATCAGCATTCTAATACAGGACTCTATCAGAAACACTTCAATATGAGAGCTGCACTTAGTAAACACCTCTTACATTAAAGGCACTTTTTCAAAGCTGAGGCTTTTCTACTTCATAGTGTTATACTTAAAAGAAGCACACAGGATCTTCTTCAGAAGGATAAGACAACACGCCGCATTTATTGATAATATAACAAAGTAGCATATGTATTTACACACATGTGCACGTGCCCTGCTGATGGAATAATTACCAGTCTGTTGCTCGGCCCAACCTATTGGCCAGATAGGTCAGGTGTGAGGAAGGAGTGGGTTCTTGTCAGTCCAGACTGATGCTCCATAGTCTTAGCAGGACAAGAACATGAAGTACCATACAAGACACCCAATCCTTTATAGGATTTTCCTTCCATGCAAGTCTATGCATTTTGCCTTGTCAGGCCTTAATCAGTTACTCAGCATCACAATCAGTTTTTCTGCGACATATGTTTATCTGGAGGTTGTTCTCACAGTCATCTGATATCAATATGCTGATGACCCCTCCTGAGTGTTGTCTTCTGGTGAAACTTGTTATCGGTTCCCTATCAAGGGGCTTGCCACTAACTTCAGGGTTCGTCAATCTGCCCCGGTAGTCTGCGGTGTGCTTTCACTTAGTTGATAATTATTTGGTGCTTCTGAGTCTCCAGCTCCTCCTCTGACCATTTGAGCATGCAGTGACCTTTACACTTATCTCTCCTGAAAAATTCTCTTTCTCATTCACACAAACAATACATTTACAGAATTGCAGCATAGAACAAAGGGGTACTTCTAGTCACTTTAATAAAGTTACAAAGTCTTTCAACATTAAACTTCTTTCTATCTACTACAAGGCTTTATCTAATGCTGACACCACTATGCATTACAATATTCCATCCCTTCACTTTACCATCAGAACATGCTAGCATCAAACAGAGCTGGAGCTAAGTTAACAAAGCTGCCTGGCCTGTCTGAGACCTACATCTTGTATTTAAGTTTAACCCAAACCTTTTGTTATAACATACATTCGTTATAACTAACTGATTTATTAGTTACAAAATTCCAGGGCTACAATAGGCTGATGTTGCAGTTGTTACTGTGCATGTTGGGGAAGGCTTTAGGGGTTGTACAGTACTGAAACCTCTGGGCCCCCTGAATGATTTGGCAGTGATACCTCTGGCAGCTCTTTTTTTAAAAAGAACATACTAAATTATAAGCTACTTCCCCCTTTATATATGCATCATGTGCCCCATGTGTTAGAACAGCTATCCTGGCAAGTTCATAACTGGATGAAGCTATGACCCCTTATATCTCACTTCTGTGGTGCTTTGCACTAGGACATAAGAACGGCCATACGTGATCAGACCAAAGTTCCATCTAGGCAATATCCTGTCTTCTAACAGTGGCCATGCCAGGTGCTTCAGAGGGAAGGAGCAGAACAGGTAATCATCAAATGATCCATCCCCTGTCACCTACTCCCCGCTTCTGGTAAACAGAAGCTAGAGGCAGAGAAAGAAGTCCTATTATGTCTGGCCTAGCCTCTCCACAGCGCTGTAAGGAATAGAGAAGGGTTTTTGCACCTTCAAAGAGGTCATAATCTGGGGAAGAGAGTGAAATAAATTTATTCTTAAAATGATGTGTGTCTGACAGGAAGCATTAGAAATTAAATCATTCAATGTATATTAGTCTTTATAGCAGAATAACGTAAGGTAAAGGATTTTTAATGGATTCACCTTTTGACAGAAAAGTCATGGTGTCAATATATGAAAGTATGTCTCATTTTTTCACTTTGGTAGAACTGAGAGCTAAATGACTGAAAAGCTGGTGTAATGTCAAAGCAAAATGACACAGTCACATTTCTCTTCATTCCAGCTTTTAAGCATATTACTACTTACACAGATGTTACCTGGCAATAGAAACAAATATTTCATAAGCTACATCTGAAGTCTGACCTTACTTCAAAATATCATCTCTGAGTATTTCAGGTTAGCATGTTGCTTTTAAAATGAAGTTTCACCACTTCTAGTTTTGTCTGCAGTTCTTTTAGATGCAGAGTTAGTGTCCTTGATGATAACCTGAGTTATTCTGCTATAAAGTTATCATATGAGCTACTGTAAATAGTTTAGAATGTGCATCAGTGCTTTCAAAACCATATACTCTGCATCTATGACACTTTAGATAGTCACATACAACTTTATTTCCAAAAGGTAGCTCTAATTCCTGTTGATTCAGGGTTTGGGTTTGCAACTTGGGATACCTAGTTTACTTCATGTGAGCATCCAGAATGGAGCCCCTCAGCATTAAAGACCACTCTTTAAAATCTAGGCCATGGATATCTTGCTTGTAAACTTGGCTAGGAGAGGCAGTAAGTGTCACAGATCCACAAGGCACCTTTTGCTGGCTCTCTTCCCTGCTGTGAAAGAACCCAGCTACTGGGGTCCTTAGTTGTTTTAAGCTTTTCAGATTCTGAATGGAGTCCAGAGATTGTTCCTATCTTGCAGTCCCTAGGCACATGCTTGATATGAAGACCTGCTGTCTATCAGTTACGTTCAATGATGATCTCTCAGACTCCACCATACTTACACCCAGAACTCAATCCCAAGATATGAGCCTTCTATCTTATAATTTAATCCTCTCAAGGGACACAAGACAGTGGTGAAGCATATAACATACAGACACTTTTCCCAGAATCTATTAAAATTGTTCTTTTCTTAATCACTCCAGAGCTATGTTTAGGCTGGAATTTGAGTTTATCTGGAGCAATCCAGGTACATTTAGCTCCAATGGATGGTGTATCCTGAAACCTGGAACTTCTGCCTGTCAGTCAGCTTGCCACCTTATTTCTCTTGACTGATCTGATCCCTTCCTTCCTCCTGCCCAAACTTCTTATATAAGTCTTTACTGCATATGCCCCACTTTCAACACCTGTTTGCTTTTTTTGTTCTATCTTTTTGGTGGCATTATATTTTCTCCATTTCCTCCTGCCATTCAGGTGAGAAGCAGTTGTGTCTTCTTTCTATTTAATAAATTCACTAGCATTATATATGGACCAGATGTGAAGAGTTAAGAACCTTCCAATTGCTCTTAGTCTAGGGAAGTTGTTATTTCAGGCTGGTAGGGCTTGGAGGATAAACAGAAGGAGAGGCATTTATGATATGGCACTTTTTCATAGTATCACATCATAATAACTTGTATAGACAGTTGTCCAAATCATGATAGCAAGATAATTAAGATTCTGGCACTTGTCTTAGGAAATCTGGATTTAGTTCTCTGTTCCCCCAGGTGTTAGTCACTTAGGGTGTGTCTACACAGCAGAGCTTAACTCCAAATAAGCTATGCAAATTGAGCTACATCACCCATCTCCCACAGGGAGGGATTACCTGTTGTGTTCCCTCTTTCTGGGGCATCTGGTATTGCCCACTGTCAGAAGACAGGATACTGGGCTGGATGGACAATTGGTCTGACCCACTATGGCCATTCTTATGTTCTTCTCTTACTCTTCATACAGTGAGGGTTACAGGAGACATAGTAAGAAGTGGGCTGTGCCCACAAAAGCTCATGATACCATCTACATGTTTTGTTAGTCTATAAAGTGCTACCAGACTATTTGTTGTTTTTTTCTACAAGGATACTAAGGCATGCATTCCCACGGCAATGGACATTCCATTCCCTACTCAGATACTCCCTCTGAAATCTTTTTATACGCCGATACAAACAAGTTATATATTATCCCATTGATGTATCTAGATCAGTGTTTCTCAACCTTCTTTTATAAAGTACCCCTTTTTCCAAAAAAAAAGTAAGTACCTCCAGTACCTATAGTTTTCAGACACACAACATTTTTTTCTACCATTGCAACACATTTGTTTAAATAACTTAATCGTAAGTGGTTGGTTGAAAGAAATTGCCTATAGTCAATAAACTTGCTATCATACTTATGATTGTGGAAAAAGGATGAATTAAAAAAAAGATGAACATAAAATAAGTCCTTTTTTAATTCATACATATACATACACACATATGTATATATTTTTGTACAAACATCAATGAACAGTGATCAATAAAATTACAAGGAAATATTATAGTTAATGTAATGCAAAATTTGACCTTGTATGGATGAAATCAAATTTTCAGACCTAGGTGTCAAACTGCTGAGGGCCACAATTAAATCATTTTCTGGAGACATACTATTTCTTAATTTAGTTTTTCATTCAGTCATTGCCAAAAAACTTGCCTCATATAAATAGGCTGATGCAAATGGAAGGAGCTCTGTGAGAGCCATGTTACTCAGTTGTTTATATTCACCTTTCATTTTCTGCCAGAACACGGCCTTTCATCTTTAGTACACTATCAGTAGAAAGCTCAAAAAGTTGCTCCTTCATTTCTTCTGAAATCCCTACTTTCTCAATAGCATTATCATCAAACGGATTCAAAATCCAAAGCTTCAAAGCTTGGAAAATATCGTTCAAAATGTAATTCCAAATTTGTCAAATGTTCCTTTATTGATGTTTTGACATGTTCATCCAAAATAATTTCATTTTCCACATAAAATTCTGAAAGTTTGAAATGACACAAAATTTCCAAATAAAGCATTATTTTTCCAAAATGCTAATTTTTTCTTGAATGCTTGTACTTTATCATGCAAGATTAAGATATTTGTATTATATTTGTAACTGTAGGTTCAAGATATTGAGTTTATCAAATATGTCACAAAGGTAGGCAAATCTGCAAATCCATAATTCGTCTTGAAAATATTGTACAAACTCAGATTTCATTTCTGTGAGAAAAACTTCAACTTCAACCTTTAGCTCAAATAGAAAATTGGACAATCTTCCACATGACAACCACTGAATATTGGAATGAAGTAATACAGTAGTATGTTCATATCCCATATCATGGCACAGCAATCGAAAAAGACGTGAATTTAGAGCCCGCAACTTTATGAGGTTATGTCTCTTCACTGCAATCTCTAGCACGGAGTTTAAATCTTCATTCAGCTGCTTTGAAGCCAATGCTTCTCTGTGAATGATACAGTGAGTCCACTTTATTAAAGAGTTTATAGTTATTAATCAAGCAATAAGACAATTTTGTCGACCTTCCATTGCTGCTGCTCCATCTGTATACACAGATATGTACCACTCCCATGATAATCCATGTTTCAAAATCTGTTCATTTAACAAGTTAAAAATTTCTTCCCCCATTGTTTTAGTGTTGAATTCTTTACAGCAGTCACTTAGTCCTTTTTCATCTTCGTCATCAATGTATCTGACAAACACTATTAATTGTGCACAATTGGAAATATATGTTTATTCATAAAATTGTAAAGCAAACTGTTTCTTCTAAATATTTTTTCAGTAATTTGTTTTATTATGTCTTATTATTGTATTGTTTGAATGTGAGATATTTTTAATTTTGACGACTTCTATTTCACTAAACATAATTTTTTCATAGCGGTACTAGATATATCGATACCTTCACATTTTCTTTTAAAATATTCAATTGCTTTATCTTTTAATGTAGGATGTTTTGTATTAAGGTGTTGTTTCAACAGAGACTGTTTCACATAATAGTTAGGTAAAGTCTCACAGCAAATCATGCAAAGTGGCAAAGGGGGTATACTTCCGTTTGTAGTAAACCTGAATTTAAGATATTCGGAATTGTAACTGTGCGTTTTTTTCACTGCAAGTTTTCCCACCTCAAAATGTTTCTGACACGGTTTCCTGTGTACTACCTTCTTCCAAATCTGCAGTTTTATTCTTTGTTTTCACAAGAAATCTGTCTATTTTTAACCCTTCAGTTGTAATTTAAAAAAACTAAACTAAAACTGTACTAATAGTAATTTTATCACTTACTTCAGATAGCAACAATATTCGACTGTTTACATCCATCCGCTATGAATGCTGGCAGTTACTGATGCTAATGAGTAGCGAGGCATGCCAAAGATAAATGAAGTTTGCTGATAACATACCACTCGTCACCACTCGGCCAATTCCATATCTCCATCTAACATTGTCTGTATTACATGCGAATCCATTACCAGAACTACTTGACCTACTTGAAACCTGTGTTTATTAGAAGCAAAATGTCTGCACCTATGTATATTTTCTGTAACATGTAACATCTGAATGTCATCCAAGGCAATGGCAGCGTAGGGAGCCACTGTTAAACATCACAAAATTCAAACACTCTTCAAACATCACCATATAGTAAACAAACAGACTTGATTGTGTTGCCCTAAACGCAATGGTAAAATGGTCTTCTGGCAAAGAATTGTAAGGCAGAGGCGCATATCACTCTACGTAATACAGCTGAGGGATTGAAGGAGTTCATGGATTCGATCGAAGTTTGCTGATTGATAACATACAAGTAGCCAGACAGGCAATGAAATTTTTGGGTGTAGAAAGTACAAAAATAATAAAGTGCTGTAAAACTTAAAACAAACATTCAGTTTTCTCCAAATTTCGTTTGTGTTGACGTATCCCCCCTACTTCTCTCAAGTACCCCAATGGTACTCATACCACTAGTTGAAAAACACTGATCTAGATGACATATTCTGACTTATTTCTTATATTACACTACTTTAGAATGTGTGTTTCTGCAAAATCAGCTCTGTTCTTGCCAGATTCTGTGAGCAAGCCCTGCCTCTGGCCCACAAATTAATTTTGCTTTATGGCAGGAAAGCTTTGATCACTACTTTAGTTCAGGCCTCACACCAGATCTTTGATACAAGGGCTTATATCTTGGACTCTCTTGTATTACACTGCTTGCAAGCCTAATTGGGATATTCACAAGTATTTTAGGAATCACTTTCTGCTTCATGGGTTGATGTTAAGAGTAAATTTTTTCCAGTCTGGCTTTTTTTCTTAGTTGTTTTTTGTTGTTATTCTCTGGTATCAACTTTTGAGTTTTTCTGATGGACACTGAAGAAATTATAATGCTCTCTTCTCTTTAATGCATGGTTTGTAGCATTGTAAATATGTCTTTTTTCAGAATACTCACATTTACTTAAAATAGTAGTTCTCTAGCAACTGTCTTTTCAGATACAAATTAAAAGATGAAGGCATTTGTACACCTGAGTGGGTCAAATGTGACCCAAATAGGTTGAGAATTGTGCTTGTTTCTTCTACCACCTATTGAAATCATAATATTAAAATTCTGTACACTGGAACTGGATGAAAAATTTCTTCTTTAAAAAAAATCCCATTTCCGGCTAGCTTCAATGTGCACTAAACTTCACAAAATTATCCTTTGCTATAAACTGTCATAGCTCTGTGGACTTGCATCAAAATATAGTAGCACAGAATTTGACCAAATGAAACCCAATATATTTAGGAATTTTGTGCTTTCAAAATTGCTGAGAAAAAAAGGCAAGAGGAAAGACAATACCTCCTTCACCCACAGCTTCAGAAGTGGGGCGGCTTTGTCTGGGCCAGCACAGGCAAGAAAACCTTAGTTCCTTTAAAGAGTAACACACACATACACACACACACACTCCTCACTCCCTCCCCTCTTCTGGATACTGAAGCTCATTGTCTGATAGGCTGGCTGGAATAGTTCAACACATGCCTATTGACTGCCATATCCCCAAAGGAGGGTTTATAAGCCCTTCCCCCAAATGGGCACCATTCTGTCCCGAGAAGGAAAGTTCCTTCTCCTGGGATTGGAACGGGACTAAGTTTGAGGTTCTTGCTGTGGGCATCTCACTAATCATCTTTCTGGGGCTGGATGGGAATTTTTCCTTCACCACCAGATTGGCCTGTGCAAGGTGGATTTTTTTTCTTCCTTTTCAGCAGCCCTGGGGAGCCACTGGGTAGGTTAATCTGTAAAATTCATATTGTCACAATGTAATAGGTATCAATGCAAGTGAGTAATCATTCATTTAGGGGTCTAGTTCCCTGAAAAATTGGAACTGAAAGAGGATAAAGAGGAGGTATCTCGTAAATAAGGTTGTGCTGGAGGACCTTATGAAAGATACAGTAAGGATACCATGCCCTCTCCCCCAAACCCTTAACCTTCATATGTGTGTGGGGACTAATAGCAGCCTTCTATCAGGTGGCACAGGTTACAGACAGAAGGATGACCTGAATTGTGCTGGTTGATGATGTGCATTATTGCTGGATAGTTCTCACACGTTATTTCATAAAACTGAGCTAGTTGAACCACATTCCTGCTGTCCTGTCTTCCTGCAATGTCCAGGAGAAACCCAGGTGTCCATCACTTAAAATCAAATGAAAGCAGCTCACCAAATGTAAAATAGAAACGTACTGTTGGCACATGTGTTATGAGGAACTTTTTTCTTTAAAAGAGGGCTAGAGTATTATGGGGAGAAATCTTGGTATCAGGTATTGTATCAATTTGGGGATGAAGAACTTCCCTTTCGCATCTTTTTTTTCATTTTTATTGTCTTCTCACTGTGGTAAATTGTTACTTCTACTTCACTATTCAAATCACCTGGTTGGTGAATTTATTTGTGTATTAGGATCAATGCTGTAAATCTAATTATCGTCCAGGCACTCAGATATTTTCTTATGGGCATTCCTTTCTATTAATATTAAATTTAAACAAATAATTAAAAGCCATAAAGTCACATTCTAACAAGTAACAGCTTGTCCTATCCTTGCTGCCTGAGAAATAGGAGAGCCTGAGTCTTTTTGCTATATCCATAGCACATCACTCTGTGATGACAAGTGTGACAACTTGGGCTTGAGAACTACCTCACTATTCGCACTGGGCAGAAAACAGCAATTCTGTTTCATGGAAAATTCTGAGGTTATGACATTTATTTTCATTCCAAGGTGGAACGAAAATAAGACCTTTTAAAAAATGGTGAAAAATGAAAGAGACAGATGCAACCCCCTCCAAAGAATCACCATTATAGGGCACTCATCTAAGATATACATGGTTCAGAGCAGGGTTTTGATCTTGTGTCTTTCATTGCTCATTAGAAATTCATCTGAAAATGTTTAAGTTGGAACTAAATGGCATTTTTGATTGTTCTACTTACTACTTACTGCATTAACAGGAGTATTGTGAGCAAGACATGAGAAATCATTCTTCCACTCTACTCTGCACTGCTTATGCCTCAGTTGAAGTACTCTGTCCAGTTCTGGGCACGACATTTCAAGGAAGATGTGAAGAAATTGGAGAAGGTCCAGAGAAGAGCAACAAAAATGATTAAAGGTCTAGAAAACACGACCGATGAAGGAAGACTGAAAGAATTGGGCTTGTTCAGTTTAGAAAAGAGACGACTGAGAGGGGACATGATAGCAGTTTTCAAGTATCTAAAAGGGTGTTACAAGGAGGAGGGAGAAAATTGTTTTCCTGGGCCTCTGAGGATAGGACAAGAAGCAATGGGCTTAAATTCCAGCAAGGAAGGTTTAGGTAAAACTTCCTGTCAGGGTGGTTAAACACTGGAATAAATTGACTAGGGGGTTGTGGAATCTCCATCACTAGAGATATTTACGAGCAGGTTAGACAACCTCCTGTCAGGGATGGTCTAGACAGTGCTTGGTCCTACCACGAGGGCAGGGGACTGTACTCGATGATCTCTTGAGATCCCTTCCAGTTCTAAGATTCTATGAGTCTGTGATGCTTCCCTAGACTAAAGAAGACATTCTCACTATATCTATGCAACATGCTTGCTCCCAGTGTATGTGTCAGGTGATGTCTATGCTATGAGTTTGGGGTGCCATTCCCTTCTTCACATACACATACACTCGCTACGCTGTAAATATTAGTGTAGCAATAGTAGCATCAGCAAAGCCTATGCCAAGTACAAATATGTCTGAAACCAATGAGCATATCCTCCACTACTGATACTAATGCAGCTATGGCTACACTGCTCTCTATGCTTCTACTAGGATGAAGATAGCTAGCGTGAATATGGGTACTAGAAAAGGGGAGTTTTAGGCTGTTTTTTTCTCTTGCTCTTTCAGTCTTAAATTTAAATTTAAAACAGAACATAATGGTGGAGTGACAAAATTTATGCAATATAATCACCCATCTACCCACTTTGCAGTTTTAACTCATCTGTTTTTATGTGCATGGATGGAAACTGCAGTGGAAAGATGCAGAAAGCAGACAAAGAGGAATGACATGTACTTCAGTTTAGTTGAAGCTCCCAGGCTTAATGTACTACAATACAGATTTATTAAATTTATTCCAAGGCAATAAGCTGTGGAGGAGAAAAAAAACATCAAAAGCCTTTCAGTTGTGACATGTATCTTAAGGAATAGACAATTATGATTGTTAACTTTCACTTCTTATAACCTAACTTCTTACTAGTCTTTCAGTCTTTATCTGAATTAGGATCTAAAGCTGTGATGTGAAAGCTCGGCTTTGTCTACCCTAGCACTTTTGTTGGCAAAACATTTGTTGGTCACAGGAGAAAACACACCACAACCAACATAAGTTTTACCATTACAAGTACTGGTGTGGACACTGCTATGTTGAGAAAGCATTCCCTGCCAACACAGCCACCCACTGCTTGTTGGGGTTGATTTAATTATGATGATGGGAGTTTTCTGTTCCCATGAGGGACACAGTAGGACTCAGAGCTGAGTTCTGGGTGTTAAGTTAAAGAGAAATTACCCAGAGTAATAGATTATATGGTAGGAGCTCTGAAGGGCTGTTGACAAAATAGTCAGGCCCCTGGGCAAGGGAGGGTAGCTCTGGGTCCCTGGAAAGAACAGGACTTCAGGTGGAAGGGGTGGGGCTGGGGCCTGGTCTCTCCCAGCCAGACTTTGAGTGCTGTCCAGTCAATGCCTCCATTGGCCAGCAGTGGCAGCAGCCAGGTGTCTCAGGCCATTTTAAATTGCTGGGTCCTGGGGCAGCTGCCACTTTTGCTCCCCTTCTCCCCCCGCCCCTCTTGTTGGTGGTCCTGGAATCCTGTAACCTCTGTACTGGAACCAGTAAAATGCCAGGTACAGGAGAGTATGTATGATGGGCAGATAGCATTCTCCAAAGGCAACTAGTGAAGGCTGATATGGGAGACTATCAGCCATGTAACTGTCCCTCCCCAGCCCAGGGAAGGGCCGTAACAACCTACCTCCATCCATTGTACTGCCTCTCCCTGCTCCTGTTCTGTTCCCTATGTATCCATGCTCCACCTTCTTCCCTCCTCTTTCCTGCCCTTGCTCCACCTCTTCCTTTTCCCTCAAACCCCTGCCTCGAATGATGTAGCTTGGGGGACTAGCAGGGCCAGGGTCCAGATCTCTTTCACCTCCTACTCATGGCATTCAGAGGGAGGATGTTGCCTCCTGTTGCCCCCATGTGTCGCCCCTGGCACCCTTCCCTGTGTTTAAGTTTAATAACATTGTGTTCTGACACTTCTAGTCCATCCTTGTGTCTGTTCTCATTTTGTTGCTGTTTCAACATCAAAGGACAGTTTCCAGCATATTTTACATTTTTCACAACAGGGTTTCAAGAAATGGACAGGCAATCCAGGGAAATTTTACCCAAAGGGGTGAATTTGGAAGTCTTATTATTTTTCATCCCTGCACAATGAAAAATTCAAATGTTGCTCAAAGTTTAATTTCAGTGTTTTCTTTTATGCCATTCCAATGGATTTCATGAAAGAATGGTTAAAATCTCCTATTAAAATGAAGTCTGCAATACAGCCTTAACTGTAGCAAAGCAACTGCTCTACAATAATTTATTTATAGTAGAACAAAGGAAAAGGAAAAAAAATGAAAATCTGAAATATAATATATAGTAAATGTAATGCTCAAAAGAAATTAAAATGTAGTGCAGAGATAGTTATGGATAAATCATCATGCAGCATGTGAGTTAATCGTAAGAGAAAAAGTTATCAAATAAAATAATATGAACATTTTATTAAAATCTTTAAAAGAAGTAGATATTATTATGTACCAAGATAATCAGTATCATATTGTATTAAAGAGATATAGAGAATCTGCTCTTTCATACAGTATATAACACTTTCCACTGCAGTAAATTTACTCATTCTTATTACCTATGATTCATTCCTAAAGAATATAATAGAGTAGCCATGCTTAACAAATTACTGTTTTTCCAATTAGTGATGCATGGATCTGTCATCTACCCTGTAACTTTTTTTATTTTATTAATTATTACTTTACATTGCTAAACTTACATTTCTACTTATCACTGTAACAGCAAAAAATGCCTTTTTTCTTTACAGATCAAGAGCAGTATATCCTGAGTAAGGACAAAGGGCCAGATTTTAAAGGTATTTGGAAAGAAAAAAATATACCAAAATGAGTGGGGAAAGAATCATATAGTGAAGCTACCAGAAGAAAGGAGATATCAGCATAAAAGCTAGCAAAGCATTCAGTTGCTGTCTATTGCATACAAAGGGGTCACCTATATTATTCCAAACAGAATAAAGAAAATGATAGATTCAAGGTTATAAAGAACACATAGGGTACAGACAGGAGAAATCATATATACATCAAACAGTCTATGTCTCATCATACAACTGTCAGTCGAATGGCAGTCTCTGCTTTATATGAATGTTCTATATTTTTCAAGAAGCCTTTGATAAAGAGGCTAGAACAGTTCTATGGATGTATGGAAATGACTGGAGGATAGCTAATGTGATTCCAGTTTTTAAAAAGAGCTTTAAAGGCGATACTAGTAATTACAGGCTAGTAAGTCTAACTTCAGTAACAAGCAAATTGATTGAAACTATAATAAAGAACTGAAGATGAACATAAATGAAAATTTGTTAGGGAAGAGTCAATATGGTTTGTAAAGGGAAATCATGCCTCACCAATGTACTAGAATTCTTTGGCAGGGGGAGGTCAACAAGCAAGGACAAAGGGGAAAGAGAGACAAGCAAGGACAAGGAGGATACAGTGTACTTAGGTTTTCAGACAGCTTTTCATAGGGTCCCTCACCAAAGGCTCTTCAGTGATGTAAACTGTCATGGCATACAAGGGAAGGTCTTCTCAAGGTCAGGAAACCGTTTAAAAGATGGAAAACAAAGAATAGGAATAAATAATCAGTTTTCAGAATGCAGAGATAAAAAGAGGTGGTGTACCCCAGGGGCATATTCTGGTACCAATCCCATTTAACATACTCATAAATGATCTGGAGAAAGGAGTAATCAGTGAGGTGGCAAAATTTGCAGATGATACAAAATTGTTCAAGATAGTTAAGTCCACAGCAGGCTGCAAAGAGTTTTAAGACTATCCCACAAAACTTGATGACTGGACAACAAAATGACAAATGGAATTAATTCAATGCTGATAAGTGCAAAGTAATGTATATTGGAAAACATAATCCCAACTTACATATAAAATGATGGGATCTAAATTAGCTGTTACCGTTCAAGAAAGAGATCTTGGAATTATTGAGGATACTTCTCAAAAAACATTCACTCAGGCTATGTCTAGACTATAACTTTTTTTCAGAAAAAGGAACTAAAAATGCGCTTCACAATTTGCATACCTTTTTCCACTTTTTTTTCCAGAAGAGGCTTTTCCAAAATTTGGCCCATCTACATGCAACCAAATTTTGGGAAAAAAAAACCTGTTTCAGAACCACCCTTCTTTCTCATGGAACGAGGAAGACAGGGCTTCCAAAAGAGTGCGTCTGCTCTTCTGCAAAAAAAAGTTTTGTGGGATAGTCTTAAAGTTCTTCCTCTTCCTATTACTTGCCTCTTCCTATCACTGTTCTGAGGCTTCACTTCCTCCAGAGAATATCTAGTTAACTTAAAAGTGAAAAAGCCTGCCAGACCTATTAGCAGAACACTGAACTTGAGAAAGAGCCATTCTAGTGGCAGTGAAGCCATTTAACAGGTTTTTGCCAATCCCAGGTATTATATACTGTCAGTTTCTAAATTTACTGTGTTAGTTAACAGGACTTTAGTTTAAATTTTGTTTTAAAATATTTTATTAGTGTGTTACTGAAGATTATAAAGTCACATATCTAAAATTCATTCTCCCTCCCTCCCACCAGATGCCATCAGGCATTGGGGCATCAGTTCAGTAGTACTGCAAAGGGACCCATAAATCCTAAGGACGGTCCTGTTCCCCTCCCTATCCCACATTACCCAGAGGTGACTGGGGGTGGTACAACAGATGGAGGAGCTCCTGGGAGTTCTGCTGCTTTTTCAGCTCTTCTACCTGCCAGTGGAGAAAGGAGCAGAAGCCCTAGCTCTGCCTCCTGCCCTTTTACAGAGCTCCTTTTCCTCTCCATACAGCAGCAGCCCTGGTGGGACAGTGCTGACAGTTCTGCTCCTTTCATCACTGGGAGAGGCAGCAGCATGCAGATAAAGGAACAGAATGTCAGCAACTTTTCCAGCTGTTGTACTGCTCCAAGCATTCTCCCTCGAAAGCCGTAGTTTCCTGAGATGAAACTCCCTGTAGGGGGTAGGGCTGATATGGGTCTTTCTGGGCTACTGCGGCTTACCAGACCTTTCTATCCACATTCTTGCTGCTGAAAGAAAGTGATACCAGCTTACTTTCATCTCTGAACATAGCTCATAGTTCATAATCTTTCTGTTAAAATATAGTTCATGCTAACTCATGGACCACCCTAGTGACTATTCACGAACCATCACTCATCCTATTGACAACCAAATAACATCACTATAACAAATATGGCAATTGTGTGCAGGGAGAAGTAAAATTAGGAGACTATTGAATCCTCATTTTAACTTCCTTTAATCCATTTTTAGTGTCTGGATTCAGAAAACCACCATATGACCAGCCAGTTCTCTGCTCACCCCCATAAGTATGCCCCAGAACTCTCCTTGAAAGCAATTAATAAAGATCATCCCTATCATTACAACAGGTACATTATGTCATATGTTCACTCCCTTCACTGCATACAATAAATATTCAACATCCTTTTTAAAATATTCAAAATAGTTAAAATAAACTTTCCTAGTAGCAACATTCTGCCATTAATTGACGTGATTATGAGTCCAGGGTTTATTCTTAGAGTTCATGGATTTAAGCAAGGAGAAAGAGTTCTTTTCAGTAACTGTCTTCTTTAAAGCCTAAATTAGAGCTATGACTACATGGACTCCAAATCTTCTAAAATTTATGTTGGTTTCTATCCTTTTCACAATTAAAACTATTTTGATACACGGGCTAACAGAGAAAACAAAATAAGAACAATGTTCACAGCAGACAGTCTAAATCTTTGCTATTGGCACATGTTGAAGTACAATCCAGACCAGTGAGGAGTAGTGTCACCACCTGCCTTCCAACTTTGTGTGCCTCACAAGGCTTTGTTGTTTGGGTCACTCACAAACAGCTGAACATCATGCAGGTCACAGCCTGAAGGTCTATGAATAGCTATACTCTGTTCCATCACCTCTGATGCCAGCAACCTATTAGCAACACATTATGCACGCTCTGACTTTCATCAACCTTGGTTACCTCCTGCAGCATAACCCCAGTGCATTCCTATCTCCCAATTTTCCCAAAAATGTGTGTTCTGCAGAGTCCAGCTCATACATTAACATAAAATGTTTCTACATACATTTCACCATGATATTGTTGACCAGTGAATTATTGATTTCAAATGATGCCTGACAAAGTGTATTTTGTACAAACATTATTACAGTAGTATATAGGGTGTGAATACAGGGATGCCGTAGGACACAGATGTTCATATCTATAAATTGTAGAGGTGTGGAAAGTGTTGGGTTCCTCCTGAGTTAATGTATGTTAAATTAAAAGTTACAGTCATTCACCAAATATCCGACGTATGAACATCCGCACATACAAACACTCACCTGCAGCTTTAGGGGAGCAGGCAAGAGGCACAGGTTGTGTTGAGAAGTACAAATGCAGGCCAGAAAACTCCAGAGGAAAAGGGGACTGCTGAATGCCAGTGGTTGGAGAAAAGTGGTGCTTTGAAGGGGAAACCGCTGTTCTCTCCAGCGACTGGCTGCACAGCTGTCCTCTGCTCCTCCAGAGTCCTCTGGCCTGTGCTCACACAACTCACTGCCTTCTAATGAGCGAGGTCTGGGTGAAGTATGTGGGGGGCGGGGGAGATAAGTAGGTAGGAGATGGGGCTGGTTGCAGGAACTGGCACAGAGCCTGCAGAGAGAGGGGTGGCAGTCAAGGGATGCACAGAAATCCCTTTCAGAATCTCCACCTACCTCCTCGTCCAACTCTAATTAAACCTGCCTTTCCTCAAGCACCAGCATTCAAGATCAAATTTAAAAAACGATTTCTGCTGTTTTTCATTGTGGATATACAGTGTTTCAGCCACATCAGGGATGGGGAATCTAAGGCCCAGGGGCTGGATGTGGCCCCAGAGACACAGGGCTGGAGCACACAAAATCTAGCCTGGGCCCCGCTAGCCTCTAGTGGGGGAGGGTAATGTGTGCTGTCCTTCACTGTTTTTTCTCTGAGTCAGTGGCCCCCCTGACCAAAAAAAGGCTCCTCACTGCTGTGCTAAAGTATAGGCTAAATAGGCTTGCCTGGGAACCTAACTACCATTTATAACATTGTTTCTATGGGAAAATGTTTTCCAAGTTCCAAACAACTGACCTACAAACAAATTTTGGAACACAATCAGTTCGTGATTTGGGGACTTCCTGTATTCTGTACCTGCTAATGATCTGTTTAATGCATGACAAATTTTATTTTCATCTTCACTCTCTTTTGGAAGCTTAAGAGGCTACCACTTGGATTTTGGCTCATCTTAACAAGGAAATCAGCGAGATCTGGATGAACTGTAATTTGATGGTCACTTTAAAACTATTTTCCTTTCTTTAAACAATAGAGTGTTTATATAAATATTAGCCTCATAGGAATAAGGAGTAGAAAATATAAACAGAGGGACTTCTAATGACTAATTGTTCTTCCACCCGAAGGAGAAAATATTTAATTAGTTCTAACCTGTGTCCGATATTCAGCTGACAATTTATGAGAGAGGGGACAATATAGAACTTCACTTACGTAACTGGCAGATTTGAGACCGTTTGTGCGTCTGTGTCCATCCATCCATCCATCTATGAGTCTGTTTCTTCAGGACCTCCTCCTAAATGGTAAGAACATTAACCACCAAATTTGGTATGTGGCTTCTCCTTATCATTACTTAAACCAACTCTAAGTTCCTGTTCATCCCTCCGGGTATTGCCAATGTCCAGTGATATATTCTATGTAGATGTTCCTTGACCACCTGATGGCATCCAAAGACATGAGTTGCCACATCAGCCAAGTATAGCATTGACTGACTCCACATTCTTTCAGCATTTGCTCAATGCTAGGGTCCTACGAACCCAGGATTTTCACAATAAATCCTTACATTCAAAAGACAGAGACCATTACAATCATCTAGTGTCAGGGATATACCTTGCAGCAGTGAAGCCTGGGACAGAAGTGACAAATATGCAGGCCAATCACACTGTCAAAATAGGAAAGGTAACAAAATGCATAGCACTTTGACTGATGTCAGGTTTCTTTGTCTCAAATATATGCTTACACTTTTTAGTCCATTTCCATTTTCACTTTCCTTATAACAGTTCATATAAATGTAAGCTGAGGCTGAATTTCTGCTTGCTATCAGCCAGCTAAAAGGAGAGAGCTGCCCTGGGGGTGGGTGTGCTCACTCCGATTGTTTAGCTCTGCACGATAATTAACTGTTAACTATTGATTTGTAAATACAGCTCATGCCAGGAGGGGGAAGGAATCCGAGGTGTGGTTATATAAATCCAGTTCAGCCAGGGCTGATGGAGGATCAGTGTTGGAATGGAATGTGGTGTATTGTAACTAATTTGGGGCTGTTGTGGGGGTCACAAATCATGCTACCCCTAAATGTGGGAACTGTAAAATATGACACCAGTGCTTGCAGGAGAGACACCATCATTGTAAGAGGTCTCAGAGGAACAAGTCTTCCCCCTGCCAGAGTTGAGTGAACTCAGTTGGGAGGGGGCGGGGAAGGGCTTGAGTCACCCTGCTTCATGCCTGCCAGGTGTGAGCTGTAAGACTGGCTCAACCTGCCCCTTTCCTCCTGGTTTTAAGGACAGACCTAAAGCAGACTTCATGAGGAGTCTTTTTGCTAGTCCAGTGGAAGCTGGAATCTTTGGCCAGCCTAGGTAGTGGCTAAAGATTTGAAATCACTAAAAGCTGAAATCACTGATTTGGCCAGAAGCCAGACCCATTGCAGCCAGCGGAGCTGCTGGCAGAAACGACCGGCAGGCAGCCGATAGGAGCAGCACAAAGGTGGCATAGCCTCAGACTCAAGGAGTAGAGTCATCAGGATGATGTGTCAGGGTCTGCACTGACTGGACAGAGTTGTAAGTGGGGCATTTGACGTAGGGTACGGAGAAAGTTTGGGTAAGTGAACGGAACCCTTATGTTGTTGAACTGGTGAGGCTGAGAGGCAAAAGACATTGCTCTGTCCTTTTTGAGCTGGAACAGTTACTCATGGGCTGTGTCTAGACTGGCCAGTTTTTCCAGAAAATCAGCCGCTTTTCCGGAAAAACTTGCCAGCTCTCTACACTGGCCGCTTGAATTTCTGCAAGAACACTGATGATCTCATGTATGATCGTCAGTGTTCTTGCGGAAATACTATGCTGCTCCCGTTCGGGCAAAAGTCCTTTTTGCGCAAAGCTTTTGCGCCAAAGGGCCAGTGTAGACAGCTCAGATTTGTTTTCCGCAAAAAAGCCCCAATCGCGAAAATGGCGATCGGGACTTTTTTGCGGAAAAGCATGTCTAGATTGGCACGGACGCTTTACCGCAAAAAGTGCTTTTGCGGAAAAGCGTCCATGCCAATCTAGACGCTCTGTTCCAAAAATGCTTTTAACTGAAAACTTTTCCGTTAAAAGCATTTCCAGAAAATCATGCCAATCTAGACTCAGCCATGGAGTTTGTGGTATTTTCCCAAGATAATGCCATGTGACTTCTCTCTCTCTTTCATTAAAAGTTTCTTTTCTACACTCAGACTCTGTGCTTGCAAGTGGGGAAGCATTGTCTCTCAGAGGCACGCAGGGGTGTGTGAATTTCCCAGGCTACAGGGTGGGGGCTCGAGCCAGTTCTGTGGGAAATGGACCCCTAGATATTGAACCTGGCCCTGGTTGCTGCTGGGCCTACCCAGCGGAAGGGTTACATAAAGGTGCTATTTTGGGCAGAAATTTACCATAGTAGTTAAGCTGTCCTGTGACACATCATCTATCTATTAGTCTTTCTTTGGTGATTTTCTTAAGCCTGTGAAATTAATCACATGCCAGGATCTTCAACTTTCTGCTGCGATCACTGTTCTTATTGTGTTTTCTCTGTTGGGCTGGGCACTCAAATATTTTAAATTGTCAAAGGGATAGAAAGCACCATTAATTTTAGAAGATTTTGAGTCCCATGTATGCATAGCTCTAATATAGGCTTTAAAGGAGACAGAGACTGACCCCTTTTTTTTTCCTTGTTTAAATCCATATACTTTCAAAGAATAAACCCCAGAGCCATAATCTACTCAGTTAATGGCAGAGTTTTGCATTAGGAATGTTTCTTTTAAATATTTTGAATATTTTAAAAGGAGGTTAAAATTTTATTTTATGCGGTGAAGGAAGTGAGCGTATGACATCATCGACCTATTGTATTGATAGGGATTATCTGAATCCATGGCATTCAAGGAGGTGTCTGGAAAGCACTTGCTAGTGGTCAGTGGAGAACTGGCTGGTCATACGGTGGTTTCCTGATTCCAGCCACTAAAAATGGCTTAAAGGAATTGAAAATGAGTAATACACAGTCTCTTAATGTTACTTCTCTCTGTAAATACAATTGTCATATTAGCCATAGAGCTGTTGTTTGACTGACAACAGGATGAGAAATGGTTCATGAATAGTTACTAAGGTGGTCCATAGCTAGCATGAACTAACTATCTTTCAGCAGAAAGATTATTAACTATGAGCTATGATCAGAGGTGAAACTAAACTGGTACAACCTGGCATGCAATACTGGCAAGAATAAGACATTATGTATAGTTATTTAAATATTTATGTGTGTGTCTATATTTTCATGACTTTTGCACTATCCTCTCTGTCAACACTATATCTTCTCCAAAAAGTTACTATTGAAAACTGGAGCTCTAGTCATAACACTTTATCGTGTCCTGCATTTGTTGTACTCAAATACTATCACAAAGAAATTAAATAACACATCCATTTTGCACATCTAGAATTCTTTTACATTTAGATAGTTCCAATCAACATTACAGAGTGGAAGCATCTGAAACTGTATTAGGTGCAGAAAGTGAGAGAAGAATTGCATGCATATGGCATGATGATGGTGGCAGAAAATTATAATTTTCTGTTCCATCAATCATTCATAATGATGGTATATTAAAGGTCAGAAATGGACTGAGGCCAGTATTATAAATGTAATATTCCACTTTAAAACTGGCTAACTGCCACTGAAGGTCTACAATACTGACAAGATCCAAGAGATTTGAGGTTTAAGCTGCTGGACAGCAGAAAAACATTAAGTAAATTAATGTTCACTGATATTTTCCTGAGTATGATGAAAATATGCTTGGATTCATCTCTTCCTTCACAGTTAAAATGTTAAGAGCTTTAAACAGTATTTAGATTGACAAAGTTTTATATATTTTAATTCCTATGAAGTGATGTGACTTAAATGTAAGAGCATTCATAATAATTTTTTCAAGACTTCTCTCATAAACTTGTTCATGCTACCCTATTTTTTTAAAAAATATATATTTAGTATTTTCAAGCTAACCATAATCATTTCCTTCATGCTATTTATTGTATTCCTTTCTTGAGCAGAAAAATAACTTACATTACAAAAATAACTAACGGCTAGAGCTCTGTGAAAACTGTTTTTGCAAGAAAATTTCATATGAAGAAAATTGCAGTTTCATTCTGAACTATTTCATGACTCAGAAATTGCACTCCTGCCTCCAAACAAATTTTCTATGAACTATCCATTTTCATATTGGACATTCCCCATTTCAAAATTATTTGAAATGATTTTATCCAAAAGAAATACCAAATTTCCCAGCATATTTTACTACATTATATAGTTTTTGCACAATCAATTATCTATATTGTCTTCTTTCCCAGAGACTCATTTCTTTTCCCTACCCTAACGTAGTAGCACATTTTATAGTAATACCTTTCTCTCCTCCCTGTCATTTGGTATAAATAACTCTCGGAGCCCTTTTTACTAAATAACTCCCCTTAGGTCAAATTAATAAGAAAAGCAGCCACACTACCTAGCCTGCTATTTCGAAATAACAGGCAGGTTATTTGGAAATCTGTACTCCTGCTTTCCTTGGAGAATATCGCTTATTTTGAAATAGCATTAGGGTGGACACTCCAGTGTTGCTAATTTGAAACAATTGGCCTCCAGAGGCCTCTCATAGCAGCAGCTCTAACAACTTTGGCCACACCTGGCATCTCCACTGCTCCCCTTCTCTTGTGGAGCTTAAAACAGTTTTGCAAGCCCCATGTGAGACAGCAGCCAGTGAAGGAGCCATGATGGACCCCAACACTCCCTCAGAGCCTCTCATGGCTGCCAGTACACCTGCTGCTCCCTCGGCTGCTACTAGCCAAAGATGCTCTGGCCTGGACTGGTGCTGCATTGAGGTCTGGGAGGAGGAGACCAACCTCCAGGATCTCTGTACCAGAAAAAGGAATGCAGAAGTCTACAGCTGGATCGCTGCCAGCCTCGCTGAAAAAGGCCACCACTGGACACTCAACCAGGTCTGCATGAAGATACAAGAGCTCCAGCAGGTCTTCCACAAGGCCAGGGAGCAGAAAGGATGCTCTGGGGTGGCACCACACAGCTGCCACTACTATGAGCAACTGGATGCCATCCTGAGAGGGAGGGCCAGTCATCTCCCCACCATCGTCTTGGAGTCTGGCAAGAACATGCCCTGAGTCAGTCTCCAGGAGGATGGGATGGTGGAGAATGAAGAGAAAGAGAAAGAGAAGGAGCAGGAGGAGGAGGCCAGCCAGGCAACCATGCCCACCAGCCAGGACCTGCTCCTCACCTTGGAGCCAGTGTCTCTCCCAACATATCTCCCAGCAGGAGTGCCGTGTTGACCGAGAACAACGGAAGACCACCTGGGACCAGCTGGTGAACCAGAATGATGTCATGTGCTCCTCCCTCACTTCAGAGAATGAGTGCCTGGTGTCGTGCACTGAGTGGACCACCAGCCGCCACCCTTCCACTCCCCATCCCCTAATGGCTTCCCCTCATATCACCTTCCTCGGGCCACTGGGGCCCCAGAACATGGGGCAGTGGGACCTTTTGGGCAGGTGAAGCCTCCCAACCACCCAGAGGCAGGTTCTACTTCCAGCCCCATCTCTGAGAGCCCCTCCCCCATCCCTCCTCCCTCTCCCATTCCAAGTTCTTTCCCCAGTTCCTCCCCTGTTCTATGTCCCCTCAAAAAACTATTGTTTCAAAAAAGAAGGCTTTATTATTTGCTCTGTTGGGGGAGGGGGGAGGTTGGAAAGGAGGTTTGGGGGATGAAAGGCACATAGAGGGAATACAGGAATCCATTGTGGAGAGGCGCAGGGGAGAATCTCACAATTGGCCTTGCATGAAACTCTCCCCCAGGGCCTCCCTGATGAGCACAGCCCCTTGATGTGCTCTCCAGATGGTGCTAGTGTCCAGCTGCTTGAATTCCCTGGCCAGCCATTCATCCTCGGCCCCCCACTCCAACAGAAAAGTTTCCCCCATGCTCTCACACAGGTTGTAGAGCACACAACAGGCTGCCACCACAAAAGGGGATGTTGCGCTCGCTGAGGTCCAGACAGGTGAGGAGACTCCTGAACCTCCCTTTTAAACAGCCTAATGCACACTTGATGACCATCTCAGCCTTGATTTGAACTGCCCATTGGTGGGGTCCAGGCTGCCTGTGTAGAGCTTCATGAGCCAGGGGAGCAAAGGATAGACTGTGTCACCCAAGATCATGATGGGCATGTCCACCTTTTTTACTCTGATGGTGTGGTCAAGGAAAAGGTGCTGGAGTGCATTTTTCAGAACAGGCAGGCGTTCCGAAAGATGTGGATGTCGTGCACCTTTCCCAACCAGCTGATGCTGATGTTGATATCTGTGACGTACCCCTTCCTGTTGATGTAGTCCAAAGCATGGTGGGCCAGTATGGGGATGTGTGTGCCATCTATGCCCCTGCCCTTCCTCAGTTGGGGAAGCTCATGATGGCAAAATCATTGATTATGCTGTCTACATTCCCCAGAGTGATTACCCTCCATAGCAGCATCTGGTTGTTGGCCTTGGCTACCTGCAGGAGCATGGCCCCAAATGTGGATTTCCCCCATATTGAACTGGTTCCCATTGGCGCAATATCTGTCTGTTTGCCAGAGTGTGATGGTGACATACTTCTGCATGGGGATGGTGGGTTGCATGCAGGTGTCCTGTTGCAGGGCAGAGGTAAAAGCTGCTTGCAGAACTTTAGGAAGGTGGCCTTCCTCAAAGCCACCCTGGTTGTCCTATCCCTGCAGGATGATGCAGTTCCACCAGTCTGAAATTGTCTCCCGCTACCACAGCAGCATTCTGCAGTGTCCAGGGGACTGAGGGGCATACACAGCAGCGGGAGCACCAGGACCTGAGTGATCAGGGCCTGAGGTTCACACTGAGGTTTGTCCTGCAAGTCCTGGTCTTCATCCTTCTGGAGCAACGTGTGGGCCGTCTGGACAAACTGCACCATGAGGTACAGCACGAGGCCTGTGAGCCTGGCACTGCTTTGCAGCAGCCCCAGCTCCATTCTATGAGTGCTGTGGAATCCACAAAAGCAACCAGAGCACTCTGCATCCTTTTTGTGTCACGTGAGGGGGGAGAGAGTGGAGAAGTGGTGTGTGAGACGTGGCCATAGAGAGGAGCCCCTGAAAGTATGTGTCGCAGCTTGCCTAACCAAGCAGCCACAGGAAGTCTCTGCACTCCTGGTGCCCTCCCCACAGTGCTTCCAGGGACTCTCTACAGTGTTATTTCGAAATAGCTTATTTCGAAATAACGTGTCTACACACAAAATGCATTCAAAATAGCACGTCCACACTGAGTGGACTCTGAATCACATTTAAGGCTGGCCGGAACCAGTTCTGGCAGGGCACCAGGTCAGGACTTACTGGATGGGGCTGCTGCCTGAAGCTATCTGAGGTCTGTGCTTAAATAGAGTCCCCCGGACAGCCAGTTCTCAGGTTTCCTTGCTTGTTTGTCTACCTCCATGAGGGACAGCAAAGCATTTGGTCTCTGAAAGCTCTGGTTGCCCTCACTCGGGACACCACAGCACTCTGCAACATGGAGCCAGAGCTGCCCCTGGGCACTCTGATGCTTCTCTTGGACACGTTGCTGCGAGCCCAGCTGCACTTTCTGCAGGCTGCCATCCGGGAGGTCCACTGGGGGGCTGTGAGGCCCTGTGGGAGAGCTTCCACCCTGAGGAGCACTGAGAGCCTCCCTGGTCTGCCCCACTGGGGGCTTGTGCTTCATTCCTTCCTCATGTCCATCCACTTACCCCTCCCTAACACCCTTTCCTGATGTCAAATAAAATATATGTATTTTCATGAACACAAACTCTCTGTATTTAACAAAACTGGGGGGAGGGAATGAAACTCTGGTGAGATTGGGGAAAGGAAGTGGGAGAGGGGAGAAGAGAGGGTGGGAGGGGGAGGAGGAAACCTGGGAGGAGGGAGCCGGAAGGGGGAAGCAAGGGGAAGAAGGGAAAGGGGAAGCTCAGGGCTCAGGGTTGGGCGGTCTCGCCGGACCAACTTGAGTGTCATGCAAACTTGCTCCTGGGTTCGCATGTGGCCTTTGGTGGCCAGGCTGGCAGCTATCCTGCCATAGATGGCTGCGTTCCTCCATCTAGTGTGGAGATCATGGACGTTGGGGGCATTCCCCCCAAACCTGAATAAGGTCCATGATCTCCACCCTGGACCAGGAAGGCACCCCCCTTCTCCAGGCCCTGTCAGACTCCTAGGAGCTGGCAGACTGCTCCTGGGGAGTGGTGGAGGGCTGGCTGCCAGTCACTTGCTGGCTTATGTTTTGGGGCCACTGGGTCAGGGGCAGTGACTGCTGGCTCTGGGCTGGCAGGCTTGGAGCTGGCACAGGCACTGTGGCCAGAGTCTACCCTTTTAAGGGCTCCAGGGGGTGGGGGAGGGAGAGAAGTGTTCTTGGTTGAGGCTGGAGTGGCCACCAGGGCACCCTGGGAAGGCTGGAGGCCCCCTATTTTGAAATAAGTGTCTACACAGCACTTATTTTGAAATAGCTATTTCGAATTGGCGTTATTCCTTGTGGAATGAGGTTTACCAAATTCGAAATAAGTGCTCCGCTATTTCAATTTTATTTAGAAATAGAGGTTTGGCTGTGTAGATCCTAGGAAAGTTATTTCGAAATACCCTAAGTCTGAGGCAGGCTCCATTCAGTGTGGATGTGCTATTTCAAAATAATTCTGACTAATTTCAATGTTTCCCCATAGTGGGAACATGCTATTTCAATTTTGGTAAATCAGGACTTATGTCATTTTATTTATTTCAAAATAATTTCATAGTATAGACAAGCCCGGAATTACTCTTCTGCTCCCCAACCAGAATCTTACTGATTAGGCTTCCCAAGAAAATAAAATCTGTAACTCCTTTCCTAAATATTGCACCTATGATAAAAACTGATTTTCCCTTCCTTTGCATCGAGTCAGATTCTGAACTCAAGGATACAAAATTTACTGTCATTAAAGTGATCTGAGATATCTTTCTGTGGATTGTATACCAACTGAAGAGACAACTGTTTGTTGGCTGAAGATCTGGTGGACGACTGTGAGCCCTGCCTCACTCCCTCTCCACCTTGACACCCCTTTCTATGCCAGTACTATTGGAGAATACTCAGCAGCCCCTTCAAGACAATATAATGACTGCTTTGCATAGTGAGGCAGCACAAAGCAAGAAGGACCAAGAATCTGCTGTATGGTGATTTATATATTATTTCCTGACAGGAAGGAAATAAACAAGAAACAAAATATAATTAGAGTAAGGTTAGGTCTTAACAATATTGCCAGTTACTTCTATTGAACACATAGCGGATTGGAATGCTTGTGATGTAACCAGTTTCCATCAAAGAATATAGTGTTGTCTGAAAATCCAGAAATTCTAATTATTCAAAAGGCCCCCCCAAAATCCTATTGATTTTTCTGATGGTTTGTTTTGAGGGGGAAATAGTTTCAACAATGCTGAAATATCTTGATTCAACATTTTCAGAATGAAAATTCTAGATGGATTTTTCCATTTTGAAATGACTTAATTTTAATAGTTTTATTATATTTTACATAATAAATCTTTAAAGTCAAAATTAAAACAAAGCATTTGAGTGAGTCAAAAATGAAAAATTTCAATAAAACCAGAGTGATTTTTTTTGAATTTTCTTTCACTGGGAATTGTGTAATTTTGAGGTTTCGTTCTTAATCAGAAAAAAAATCAAACCCTCCAAATAATTTGTGAAACAGAATTTCTGTTCTTTGCATTGTTCCAATCAAAACATTATGAACATTAGGTTATTTAAAAGAATTCTGAAAATCCAGGAGATTCTAATTAAAAAATGAATATTGAAGGTGAAAACAAGGCTAATTGAAAGTCAGTTCAGATTAAAAGTAGATAAGTAGACTTGATTTTGCTTTACCCTACAATAAGCTGCACTGGTCAGGTAGCTTGAGCATTAATAACAGACTGTTCCTTTTTTTAATCTCCTCAATAGGTTTTTTTATTCTGTTGCAAAATTGTTCCATATGTATATAATATATGTCTCTCAACTTTGGTTTAAACAGATACTTCACTTATAATGGAAAGTATAAATAGCTCACTGTTGTCTGTAGGAGAACCACCTAACCTCAGGATGATTCTTACCAACAACCACCGGACATACCACACTAATACCAACCCTGGGACTTTTCCTTGCAACAAACCCTGTTGCCAACTTTGTCCACATATTTACTCTGCTGACACCATTATTGGACCTAACCAATTCAGTTATAAGATCAAGAACACATATTCCTGCTCATCCAGAAATATAATCTATATCATCATGTGCCGACAGTGTCCATCGCTATGTACATTGGACAAATGTCTCAGACGCTTCGCCAAAGAATCAATGCACACAAAACGGATATCAGACAGTATCACAAAGAAAAAACAGTTTCTTGCCATTTCAGCCAGAAAGGGCATTGTCTCAATGACTTGACTCCCTGCATACTGCTTCAAAGACATTTTCACACCAGGCTTGAAAGAGAAACCTCTGAACTGTCATTCATGCTTAAGTTTGACACTTTACGCCGGGGTCTCAACAAAGACTCTAATTACCTTACCCATTACAAAGATAGCTTCCCCAATTATCACCTCTAATATCATTAGCTCACAGACATTTACCTCCCCCCCCCGCCTTATCCCCCCTCTGTTCTGAAATTGGATTTGTCCTTTTTAATGTGTGTTCACTTTTTTTGATTGTATCCCTTTGGTATATATGGTCATGCCTATTTTCTTCCACAATTTGATTTGAGGAAGTGGGTCTGGCCCACAAAGGCTCATCACCTAATAAACCATCTTGTTAGTCTTTAAAGTGCTACATAATCCTGTTTTTTGTTTCAGCTAGACTAGACTAACACGGCTACATCTCTATTACTAGTCTGCAGAGGACTGCAATTGGCAGGGAAATCCAGACACGGATGCACCCAGATGCCAGAGACATATGCTATACACTTATAAGGGAGACTGAAATGGAGGAATGCAAAATACATTATCTTTGATGCACATCCTAGTTATATCAGTTAATGTGACAGAAGATCAAGATCCTTCTTGAATCAGGGTCTTTGGTTTTCTGACTCCTAAGAACCACTGTTGCCAAACCACTGAACTGAGTTGAGCTATTTTCTCTTCTTTGATCTTGCTTTTTGATGTTGCTTTGTTCAACTTTAAACTACTTCTATCTCAGTCAATAAGTTATTTGAGAGAAAATAGGGGACATCTCATTCATGGTCTTGCAAGAATGTCCTTATTGCTCCATACAGCAAAGCAATAAATAGTCTGTAGGTAGCACGCCTTATTTTTCAGGAATCTTGGCAGAGTGTTGGAAATACTTTTTTTTCTGTTATGTCAAGGCACTGCCAAAGGCAAGCTGAATCTGACAAAACTATATATTAAATAGAGACAAATGTAATGTTTACAGTTTATTTTCAGTTCATGAGTAACCCTTTCTAATGGGAAATGCCATAACTACCACAGAAACAATTGCAAGGTCTGAACATCCCTTGGCCAATCTCAACAAAATTCATATATAATTCTGTTGCCTTACTATTGTTCCTGGTTTATTCTCCCTTGTTCTTGACCTGCTCTTATTTCTTAGCACTTTGGGCCAGATAGATTGTAATCTAATGGGTATTATACTACAGAAACCCAGGTATCTCAAAAAACGTGTTACCATGCTTGTGCACATAGTTGCAATGGTGGATTTTCAAGATATGCAGTGATGTACGTCATGCATTTGAGATTAAAATCTGTCCCTTTTTATTGAATCAGAAAGGTAAATAAGCAGCTCTTCCCAGAACATAAATGCAATTCCTGTACTATAGGCTGTAGTGAAAATTAAGTTGCCAGAAAGGGAGTGCTGCAGAATGAATTTTAATGTTGGCACATTTGAGCTAAATGAAATGATATGATTTAACTTTTCCTGTCAATGAAAGAATATATTGAGAAAGTACTCAGGATTTGTGATACAGCAGGAACATATCAGCATATGGGTTGGGAGGATTCTTAGACACCCAAGGAATGCACAATCAAGTGGTATCTGAATACAATTTATTGTAGCCTTGTATTTATACTTTTCCTCCCAATGTTATTTTGATTTTAATATAGTCTCCAGAGAGACTATTTGAATCTGTAGGCTTTGATTTTCAAAAACACTTATGGGATTTAGGAGCCCAAGTCCTACTGAATTTCACTGAGACTTGTACACACAGCTTCTTTAGGTTATTTTTTTTAATCCCAGCCTCAGTGTACACGTGTAAATTAAACTGAGACAGAGAGGATTTCATAAGGTTTAATGAATCTTCTGGAAAGCAACTGTATTGTTCCCATTGTTGTTAATGTACGTGACACATGAGAGCCCCTCCTTTGCACAATTAGAAAATTACCATTTTTACCCTTTTTGCTCTTTCATGAAATAGTAGATGTGAGCTGTATGACATCAGGCATTTTCTTGACATCTTACCTGTGAAATTTGATATTTTGGACTGATACAAGGGGCATAGCCTTTTGCTATTTTTTAATTAGATGTGATTAATGAAGACTGCAGTGTAATGCTTCTCTTCTTTTAATATCTTGCACTAATAGCTATTTCATGCCCCAGAATTTTGACCAGAAGAGCATACCAGAAATTGAAAAAGGACTCCAGGTCAGTTGCTTTTTTTCCTTAAGAAGGAAGAAATTTTTTTATTAGAGCTGAAAGTCTACATAAAAAGCAAATCTCTCTCTCTCTCCTCAGAACTTGAGCATGCTTAATTATATTCAATGGATAAAGAGGAAGGGAGAGAACACTGCATAAAGGATTGTAAATTTGGGTTCTCCCAGCAGGAAGATGTGAGTATCTCCCATTTAAGTAACTGATTTTTACTACCAGGCAACAGAAGGACATAAAATAAACACTGTGGTGACAGGTTCTAAAAATACAGGGATAATGAATTTAATTAAGAATACTTTTTAATCCAATGATCTCAAATTGCTTTTCAAACATTCCTTAAGATTCACAAAACTCCTGTGATGGAAAGCAATATTTTTCCAGATATTAAATCATTGGCCCACAGTCAAATGATGAGGCAGTGGAAGGAGTGGAAAAAAGAATCCATGGGTTCCATCCACTCCAAAGTCCTTTTACTCCAACAGCTAAATCACACTCCTTTCAGGTGTGGAGCATATGAACTTTTCCCAAGATATCCTTACTTCAAATCTCTTGGTTTATTCTCTAGATGCTCTGTCTCTCCCATTGCAATCTACAGCCATTTAAGATTTCTCATTCTCCATTTTTGAAATGATGTCTAACATGAAAAACAGGCATGGCTGGTATTTTTGAATGTCAAAATTTTGGTAAAACACGTGAAATATAAATTTTGAACAAAAGCAGCACATATATTTAAAAGGTAATTTTTCTTCTGTATTCAATCTTCTTTAATTTAAATAAAGTCTTTTGTGGGTATCATTTTACTCTCTGGCTATATCTATACTCAGAGGTGATATAAGTATTTAAAAGCAGGAGGATGCCTGCCTGCCTGCCTGCCAGAGTTTCTGCCTGACTTGTATTGAGCACGCTCAGTAACACTATTGAACTTCTCAGTAATCAGCCTCCCCAGCTCTGGCACCCTCACTGTCAGAAAGGCATGGGTCATCTCTGTCGATGCTACCACTTACGTCAATATAACTTATGTCACGCAGGGGTATGAGAAAAACACTGCACGGAGCTACATATGTTACACCAATGAAAGCTCTGGAGTGGCCAGCACTATATTGGCAAGAGATTGTCTTCTGCTGACATAGCTGCTACAGCTCATGGGTAGGGGAAGCACTTAATTATGTTAATGGGAGAACTCTTTCCTGTCTGCATAGAGTGGCTACATGAAAGAGTTTATAGCAGCACAGCTGTATTGGTATAACTGTTCAGTTGTCAGTTCTATAGTGCAACCATGACCTCTGTTATTACATATGATATCCCAATTACACAGTTGTATTGAGTTTGTGATGAACTGGAGAGTGAATTAGAAACACTCACAAGTGTGGTTACTCACATCCATAAATATATGCAAACCTGGCATATAAATGTCGCAATTAATTATTACTACAACTCTGAGTGTGGACTTTCTTCCAAAATCTTTAGACTGAAGGACCAATATATGGGATTCCTGGGGTTCCCCTGTCTTCCATTTTATTAAATGAGTAAGGGTGTGTGTGTTTTTGTAGTTGTATGTGTAGGGTTTTTTTACTATCTTGAGGAAAGAAGATGTTTAAAGGAAATGTTAAAATTCATTTTATCTGATGAATGGCAAGTATTAAAAATGGTCATGTCACAAATATATCATAAAGATACTGAGCAAAAAAGTAAGACAGACTCATTTAGGAATGCAGAATGGTATTTCCCTGTGCATAGATCAACATGAACTTCTGAACTACATCTGTGCTTGTGTTTAATATAATGTGAAGAACAGGGTATCTTAATTATACAGTTGATGAAAAACTCACTCAGTGAAGGTAATTGTAACATAACCTCTACACCTTTATTGTAGCAAAATATTTAAACTGCTGTCAAATATATCAGCTTTCACCTTGGTGGTGGGAAGAAAGGTCTGTTTGCATTTTTGGATTGAAGGGCAATAGTTCAAGACGTTGTATCTACATTACCATTACTAATGTTTTATAAACATGTGCTTCTGATTCTTACTTTATCCTGATGTGTACTTTTCTTCTTTTATTTTATGAATCTGAAATTAAAAAGAGATTCTATGCTATTAGTCAAATATATAAGCGCACATATAAAATTAATCATGCGTCTTATAGTTTTATTGTGTAATTAAAAAGCCATAGCTGGACACCTCTGCACGTTTGTACACATTCATTATTTTATATAGTCATGTGACCTAAATTGTCATTAACAATATATGTTATATCCGAAGTATTTAGTAAATACATGCAAATAACAAAAATGTTTGCATAAATTACCAGTAATATTTTTAAACGAGCTTAAATATGTTGAATAAGAGAAATACTGGGGTCATAGAGCATTTTTCAATAACACTATTGAGATGTATCAAAATATTTTCCCCCAACATTCAGAAACATCACTGACTTCAATAAGCTTTCGATCAGGCCCTAAATACCAGATACATGGAGTTAAAAGAGAAATTCAATGAGAGTTCCTTACTCAGAAACCAAGTTTCTAAAAACCTTAGCTCTTAGAATGAAGTTTCTCTACTTTGTCTCTTTCTTGTCTCTTTTGTTATCCCATTCATGATCGACTGAAAGTGTAATTGTTAGCTTTAATTATTCTGCAGCTTGAATGCAAGCAGTGATAAGTAGTTATTTAATCCATTGTCAGCTTTAACTAACCTCAAATGTGACAGAAGGATAGATAGCATTGTTGTCTTCCTTACCATTACTGGATCACAGTGGCTGCTGCCTACACAGTTGGCACACCAATTGTTTAGGCGTGATGTTCTCTCCACATAATTGGCACTTAAACTAAAACTTGACATCTCCATGTCAAGGTGGATAAACAACAACAGTGTTGCTATTGTAAATGTGCTGGTATGGCACTGCAGTAGGATGCTTTAGTTTCGCTCTCTGTGGGTATGTCTACACTACTGAGTTTTGTTGGAAAAACGGCTGTTTTTCCGACCAAACCTAAGAACATAAGAACATAAGAACGGCCGTACCGGGTCAGACCAAAGGTCCATCTAGCCCAGTATCCTGTCTGCCGACAGTGGCCAGCACCAGGTGCCCCAGAGGGGGTGGACCGAAGACAATGATCAAGCGCTTTGTCTCCTGCCATCCCTCTCCAGCCTCTGTCAAACAGAGGCCAAGGACACCATTTTATCCCCTGGCTAATAGCCTTTTATGGACCTAACCTCCATGAAATTATCTAGCTTCTCTTTAAACTCTGTTATAGTCCTAGCCTTCACAGCCTCCTCTGGCAAGGAGTTCCACATGCTGACTACACGCTGTGTGAAGAAGAACTTTCTTTTATTAGTTTTAAACCTGCTACCCATTAATTTCATTTGGTGTCCTCTAGTTCTTCTATTTAGGGAACTAATAAATAACTTTTCTTTATCGGCCCTCTACATACCACTCATGATTTTATACACCTCTATCATATCCCCCCTCAGTCTCCTCTTTTCTAAACTGAAAAGTCCCAGTCGCTTTAACCTCTCCTCATATGGGACCCGTTCCAAACCCCTAATCAATTTAGTTGCCCTTTTCTGAACCCTTTCCAAGGCCAAAATATCTTTTTTGAGGTGAGGAGACCACATCTGTACACAGTATTCAAGATGTGGGCGTACCATAGTTTTATACAGGGGCAGTAAGATATTCTGTGTCTTATTTTCTATCCCTTTCTTAATAATACCTAGCATCCTATTTGCCTTTTTGACCGCCGCTGCACACTGTGTGGAAGTTTTCAGAGAACTGTCCACGATAACTCCAAGATCTCTTTCCTGATTTGTCGTAGCCAAATTAGCCCCCATCATACTGTACGTATAGTTAGAGTTATTTTTCCCAATGTGCATTACTTTACACTTATCCACATTAAATTTCATTTGCCATTTTGTTGCCCAATCACTCAGTTTGGTGAGATCTTCTTGGAGTCCCTCACAGTCTGCTTCTGTCTTGACTATCCTAAACAGTTTGGTATCATCCGCAAACTTTACCACCTCACTGCTTACCCCTTTCTCCAGATCATTTATGAATAAGTTGAACAGGATTGGTCCTAGGACTGACCCTTGGGGGACACCACTAGTTACCCCTCTCCACTCTGAAAATTTACCATTTATTCCTACCCTTTGTTTCCTGTCTTTTAACCAGTTCTCAATCCAAGAAAGGACCTTCCCTCTTATCCCATGGCCATGTAATTTACACAAGAGCCTTTGGTGAGGGACCTTGTCAAAGGCTTTCTGGAAATCTAAGTATACTATATCTACTGGATCCCCTTTGTCCGCATGTTTGTTAACCCCTTCAAAGAACTCTAATAGATTAGTAAGACAGGATTTCCCTTTACAAAACCCATGTTGACTTTTGTCCAACAAATTATGTTCTTCTACATGCTTCACAATTTTATTCTTTACTATTGTTTCGACTAATTTGCCCGGTACTGAAGTTAGACTTACCGGTCTGTAATTGCCTGGATCGCCTCTAGAGCCCTTTTTAAATATTGGTGTCACGTTGGCTACCTTCCAGTCATTAGGTACGGAAGCCGATTTAAGGGATAGGTTACAAACCACAGATAATAGTTCAGCAATTTCCCATTTGAGTTCTTTTAGAACCCTTGGATGAATGCCATCCGGTCCCGGAGATTTGTTAACATTAAGTTTTTCTATTTGTTCCAAAACCTCCTCTAATGACACTTCAATCCGGGACAGTTCCTCAGATTCATTACCCACAAAGGACGGTGCAGATTTGGGAATCTCCCCAACGTCCTCAGCCGTGAAGACTGAAGCAAAGAAATCATTTAGTTTCTCCGCAATGGCTTTATCGTCCTTGATTGCGCCTTTTATAGTTCGATCGTCTAGGGGACCCACAGGTTTTTTAGCAGGCTTCCTGCTTCTAATGTACTTAAAAAACATTTTGTTATTTCTTTTTGAGTTTTTGGCTAGCTGTTCCTCAAAATCTTTTTTTGCTTTTCTTATTACATTTTTACACTTGATTTGACAGTGTTTATGTTCCTTTCTATTTATCTCACTAACCTGAGTTATGTCCACACTGAAAGCACGTTCTTCCATAAGTAAATTGAAAGAACTGAGGGTTTTCCCCAGTATTGGTAATTCTCTTTCTATGAGAGAGAAGCCCTTTTCCAAAGAGCTCTTTCAGAAAAAGACGTTTGTGGATGGGGGAGTTCTTTCAAAAGAAGAGGAAAGAGGGAAAAGTACAGGTGCCCTGGTGGCTACTCTGTCCATAGTAATCACAGCTTAAATGCAGATTGCTTTTTCGATGCACTTTTGTGTGTGGATGCTTTCTTTTGGAAGAAGTTTTTTCGGAAGATCTCTTCCGAAAAAAGGTTTTTCCGAAAGAAACCTGCAGTCTACATATAGCCCCGTAGGACATTTTGGTTGGGTGTCGTTTTCTGTTTGAAGTAGTAAGAAAGTTAAATATTCCAGATGTAATGTCCTAGCTGTGATGAATTAACTCAGCAGTGTATGCATTGTGTCTGCACGGTATGGGTGATGTGGGCTGACTGAAACTTCTGAACATTTTGACACATTTTATTGAAAAAAATTAATCCCTCCACCTTGTTTTTGGCCCACTGTAGTTAAGGGACAGATTCTACTTGTTACTGTGTAGCAAGCAATATAAGAGTGGAATGGACCCAAGTAGATTTTTTTTGTCTCCCTCCCCTGAGAACATACATAGGGAATAGCTAAAATCTTCAGTGAAGAGTCAGTTACTGATGCGGACACATTAGGACAAAGAGGACCATTCTTTCTGGCACTTAACATATGGTCTCTCTTCAGAATGGTGTAGCCAGACATGAACCCCATCTTGTTTTCCCCCCCCAGAGAGCAAGAGAAAGGCAGTCAGCCTTTGATGCCCTGGGAACGCAGGTGTGCTGCCTGTCCCTGACTCTACCATAAACAGAAACCAGACAGTAAATGGGCTAGCTGACGACCCAGGGGACCTCCCACCTCCCTGATGGCTAGCACCAGTAATTGACATGCCTTCACTGTCCCAGGAGAGGAATCTTCGCCCATCACATACTAGAAGTGCCCATTGTCTGCATTTTCCCAGGTGTGAATTATGCTTTGCACCCTTCGTGGGAAACTTGGCATTCAAAGCCATTTTTCCTAATTGGCCACTTGAGACCAGGAAGAAGCCTACGTGACCCAAGGGGTATAAAGATGGGTTTAGTAGCCCACCCCATTTGAGCTCCAATCATCTACACCTGCTGGCAGGTATTGGTTGTCTCCCGAGGTCTGTGGGACGCCCAGCCTCGCCCTACTTCTTCCCGAGGGATTGAGAGAAAGACGCTGGCCACGCCAAGTCTGGAACGCAGGGGTGAGAATATATACCTGCTAGGTGTCTATTTTGCATGCATTTAATAAGAGCTCAGAGAACCAAAAGGGTTTCATGGTACCTGTAAGTGACTTATTAGTGTAATTTCTGTCCTGTCCTTTGTAGTGGCTGTGTTATCTGTAACACAGTAGTAGCATTTAACAGCTAAGTTTACCCTGTAACAATAAAATAGTAACTGTTTAAGCTGTGACCTGACTCCTTCAGTTGCTGTAACAGAACCAAGCACAATTTTAAAAAGAACTCCAGCCGGTCATAAGGGACAGATATAGGGAGAGCTTGAGCGTTGGATCGTGTCGCTTCCAGGGGACAGATCCGTTGGGGCATCTCTCAGCCTCCCCAGGCTGCCCGCTGCGAAGGGATCATTTATCCTAGCAGTCAAAGTCTGAGGTGTAAAGCTCTCCCTGTAAACTTCTTGGGGAGCCTGTCAACCTCCTCCAGGTTGCCCGCTGCTAAAGGACCCCAGTCCTAGCAGTTGAAGTCTCGGGTGTATAATGCACACATACCACTCACTGCCCTGACCACCGGCTGACAAATGGGTAGGACTATTAGGACATGTTTCTCCTGAGAAAGAACAGAATATATATTAGACTTGCTGTAGCCATAACCTGGCTCAGCCCCTCTTTCTGTATACATTCCAGTCTGTTGTGATGTGTTCCTACCACTGAATCCAGATAGCAGCTGCTGTAATCATGGTGAGATTTCCTAACTGTATTCCCATGTAAAAGAATAAGTGTATGCGGATAGTGATTGACCATGATATTAGCTACTGCTGTCCCACTACTACTGCCATCTCCATATTATGTATGATTATTATTTCTCCACATTAATATATGGTCTACGGTAGTGTAAGATGAGCCTTCATGTATTCAGTCAGTTTAGCTCTGAGCTGACATATGTTCCCAGTCTGCAAAACTGAATGTGGGTGGATATATAGATGTACCATATTCTGTCTTGATTTTTAGAAGTGATTATAGTACTTCAGATATATTTTACATCACTCACGTCTCCACCTTTTTCACAATTGGTGAAAAAAAGGTGGAGATGTGAGAGATGTAAAATAAGAACATAGTAACTATAAGCCACGAGTGGGGAAAAAACCCCTCCTGGCTGGATCCTGCTCTTTTTTAAGGCAAATGAAGTACAGCAACTGGTGTCAGCTCTGTTATGTCATCTGACATTCCTCTTAGTGGACAGCACAAAAGATATCATTATTATTATTATGATTATTTATAAGCATCCATTCATATACTTCATTTTTAAAGCGCAAGAATTCAGTTCAGCTTTTTCATTAATATCATTCTAAACATCTAAACAGATGTTGCTTTTTATTTTTTTCTGTTCCCAGATTTTGCATGGCAACTTGTAAACCAAAGATATATATTATATGTTATATAATTATAGTTTATATATTCATAGTTAACTAATATCCCTTCATTTCAACCAATACACTCACTTTAAAAAAATCTGTTATTAATCTTTAATGAAATCTCCCACTGAATTCAATGGAAACTTTTCCCAAATAAGTAAGTATGTCATAACATAGGACCCCAAACTACAACACTGGCAACATCCCCAATCCATATGAGTCCTCCATCCAAATGAGGGTCACTGATTTCAATGGGTATATACCCCTGTGCAGTGAAACCTAAATGCAGTTGCAGAACTGCAGCTTAACTAAGAGAATGACCTGATCCAGTAAAGATTTAAGAACTCATTTTAAGCACATAGATAGTCCCATCACATTCAATATGCTTATTGAGTAGTTTCTAGTCCTCAAATGCTTAAAGATAAGCCCATATGTAACACTTCACAGGATCAGAGTTAGAGGGAAAATGTATACAGACAGAAATGAAATAACAGGTTGGAGAAAAGCCTCAAGGACAATAAAAGATGATAAAGAAGATTTCTAATAGGAATGATAATAGACTTTTATATTAATAGACCTGGGGTGATAATGTAATGTAGAATTTTATTTTAGAATAATAGAAAATTTTCCAGCATAGTTTCATTAGTTTTTATATTTCAAAGCTTCAGGATACTATTTATAATGAGAGATTAGTTTTTTTACATTCTGAATGGAAACAATATGTCAACTCATTTTAGACTATTTGATTTTACCACAAATGTTAATGGTATGCCATGCTGCTTGATAAAGAAATGCAGTCATCTCACTGCAGTTCATTGAATCAAGTTATAAATATTATGGAAAATGGAAAAATACGATGATTAGAACAACCTATTTACAAATAAGTAATTCCAAACAATTCCATATTACCACTACGTAAACTAAGCAGCAGACGTAAGTGAGAAATTAAAAAAGAAAAGTGAATAAATTGGGTCAACAACAAAAAGGCTTCCAATGGAAAGGAAAGGGAAGAAAAAATGTGTAGACCTACTTATTTCCATAGCAAATTTAGCGGCAAGTAGTGATTGTCAAAAATGTCATATTGAAAGGTTTTTGTTTTAAGTGGATGAGAGTTTCCAAAACTACTTTTCCCCTTCTGTCAGTAGCTTAACTTCAAATTGCAGGTTTATCATCATCACAAGTGAGGCATGTCAGCTAAATGCATTTGAAGCAAATCTTTGCTATATCATTATGTGTATGTGAAATTCATCTTTATGGAATCAGGCACAGGTTAACGATATTATATTGTGCTCTGCGTATGACTGGCATCTACAGTACTATATAGAGTAATGGACATTGGAAATGATTAGCTTTTTGAAGTAGGAAGTAGCTGTGTTCTGCTTTATTAACACATATTGAGGGACAGAAAGAGATAGTAAAGAGGTTGCTGAGCATATTACATGAAAAGCTGGAGCTATTTGGAGCTTTCAGTGTGTAGCTTTAATTTTTGGAATATTAATTATTAACTTTTATGTGGTGCTGTAGGTTTTCACTATGCTTAAATTCAGATTAATGCATAATCCTTGCTCTAAAGTGCTTTCCTTTTAAAGGACCAGATTCTGTCATCCTTATTCATAATAAGTAGTAACTGACTCCTCAAATATTTGTGTTAGTTTCAAGGGCTCAACTTGTGGAGTACCATGCTATTCAATATGAGTAAATGTGGCAGGAGCTAAATTAGAATCAACAAGAAAACCCAAGGGAAGACATAAGACAATGGGACCAGGAAAGGCAAGGTTCTGAAGAGAGTACAGTACTAGGAAGAAAGCAAAGGTAGGTAGTATTTTTCCGAGAGCCATAGCAAATGAGCTTTTCTCTTAAAAGAAACAAGCTAGCTAATAAAACTACAAAGACTTCCTTGTCTTAGCATTTCTCAGGATGTTCTAGCTTCCATTTGGTTATATTTTATCAGTTATCTTTTAGATTGCTAGCTCCTGTAAGCAGTAACTGCCTTTGTTTTGCTGTCTTGTATAGTGCCATTGTCATTGACAACCAGCTAATAAATAATAATTTTTGAAAAAACGTGGTGTTTACAGAAGGATCTGTTTACAGGAGGAAACTGACAGAGAGTGGTCTGGAAAAATACTGTTTCGTTGCTTCACATGTTGAAAAGCTGGGAGTGCCAGGTAGACACAGTTGTTCAGTCTCCTAAGAAATACAATATCTTGATCTAGTTGTGGTTGTGGACTTGCTGTGGGAGTGTCTGAATGGTGTTTGTGGTCTGTGATTTACAGGAGCTCAGGCTAAATGATGTGATGGTTCTTTCTGGCCTTAAACTCTATGGGTATGTCTATACTACAGTGTTATTTAGAAATAGCTTATTTCGAAATAACGCGTCTACACACAACATGCGTTTCGAAATAGCATTTTGCTATTTTCAAATAGTGCGTCCACACTGAGTAGATGCTGAATTGCATTTAAGGCCGGCCGGAACCAGGTCCGGCAGGGCATCAGGTCAAGAGTTACTTTGTGTGGCCGCTGCCTGAGGCAGTCTGAGGCCTATGCTTAGAGGGACCCCCACGGACAGCCGGTTCTCAGCTTTCCCTGCTTGCTTGCCTACCTAGATGAGGGACAGCAAAGCATTTGGTCTCTGCGTGCTCTGGTTGCCCTCACTCAGGACACCACAGCACTCTGCAACATGGAGCCAAAGCTGCCCCTGGGCACTCTGGTGCTTCTTTTGAATGCGTTGCTGCGAGCCTGGCCGCACTTTCTGCAGGCTGTCATCTGAAAGGTCCATCGGGGCGCTGTCAGTATCCAGGAGGCCCTGTGGGAGAGCTTCCACCCTGAGGAGCACTGAGAGCCTCCCTGGTCTGCCCCACTGGGGGCTTGTGCCTCATTCCTCCCTCACATCCTTCCACTTACCCCTCCCTAACACCCTTTCCTGATGTCAAATAAAATACATGTATTTTCATGATCACAAACTCTCTTTATTTAACAAAACTGGGGCGGGGGGATGAAACTCTGGTGAGATTGGGGAAAGGAAGTGGGAGAGGGGAGAAGAGAGGGTGGTAGAGGGGTGGGGGAAACCTGGGAGGAGGGAGCTGGAAGGGGGAAGCAAGGGGAAGAAGGGGAGGGGAAGCTCAGGGTTGGGGGTCTCACAGGACCAACTTGAGTGTCATGCAAACTTGCTCCTGGGTTCACATGTGGCCTTTGGTGGCCAGGCTGGCAGCTATCCTGCCATAGATGGCTGCGTTCCTCCATCTAGTGTGGAGATCATGGACGTTGGGGGCATCCCCCCCAAACCTGAATAAGGTCCATGATCTCCACCCTGGACCAGGAAGGCGCCTGCCTTTTCTGGGCCCTGGCAGGCTCCTGGGAGCTGGCAGACTGCTCCTGGGGTGCGGTGGAGGGCTTGCTGCCAGTGGCTTGCTGCCTCAAGTTTTGGGGCCACTGGGTCAGGGGAAAAAGACAGGACTATGCAGCACTTTAAAGACTAACAAGATGGTTTATTAGGTGATGATCTTTCATGGGCCAGACCCACTTCCTCAGGGGCAGTGACTGCTGGCTCTGGGCTGGCAGGCTTGGAGCTGGCACAGGCACTGTGGCCAGAGTCAACCCCTTTAAGGGCTCCAGGGAGGGGGGGAGGGAGAGGAGTGTTCTTGATTGAGGCCGGAGTGGCTACCAGGGCACCCTGGGAAGGCTGGAAGCCTCCTATTTCGATATAAGTGTCTACACAGCACTTATTTCAAAATAGCTATTTCGAATTTGGCATTATTCCTCGTGGAATGAGGTTTACCAAATTTGAAATAAGCACTCCGCTATTTCAAAAATAATTAATTTCAAACTAGTGGTTTGGCTGTGTAGACGCTAGTAAAGTTATTTCGAAATAATTTTGCTATGTAGACATACCCTAACTGTGACATAAAGAGAATAGGAAGGCACAATGACCTGGAGGAATATAAAGTTAATTTGAGGAAAGATGGAGATAAACGAAAGACGATGAGAGGAAATGATATCAGAGATATTATAAGGATGAGATGATATAAGTCTTGAAGGTGAGGAGTATTAGTGTAACCAGGAGTAAGTATCAGCATTCAAGAATGTGTGCAACTAGTCCAGAGCAATGCACAAAGTTGATGACTTTAAGAATTATGTTTTGTTTGACTTGATGTTCTGGTATGTGAGAAAAGGGGAACCCAGACAGAAAGCAAAAATATTCAATACAAGAGATGGCATGGTGTCTTCATAGGGAGGAACATGGGAAAATTACAGGATTTATTAATCTACTGAGTTTGTAGAAAGAAGTTTTCAATGCTGACTTAGGCATCTTTAGAAATGCTTATTTAACTAAAACCAAGAAAAAAATCTTTTATAAGAAAACAAACTACTTTGTGCTCTCTGGACCTGGCTTGATTATATTCTCTGTCTCAGCCTATACAACTGGTTCTTGCCTCTTTGTTTGTGAGTTTGAATCAACAAAAAGTGTGGCAAGATATGCGGCAACCTCAACTATACAGGGAAGGATATGCGTAATGAAGGACATGTGGCAACTTTAATCTAACTGACGTTTAACCCTTTATAGCATGGATGAATAAAAAATAATGCCGAGAGTAAAGAGCAGGGGAGGGAGAAGGAATGCTGGCAGTATTAATAGTGAATGGAAAGAGTAGCATGGGAAAAAGATTAGGTTGAAATCTAAGTAGTACAGTTTTGGTAAGAATGAATATGAAATCATATCTCCTCTAAGAGGAGACACAAAGACAAGACATTTTTGCACACCTAAATGGACAGCAGGGGAAACTGGGATGTTTTAATAGTTACTAGACAACTTATTTGTTATGCCATCTTTGCTAGAGAACAAATCAACTTAATTTTATGACGCTTGCAAGTTTTAATAGAACCCACTGAGCTTTAGAGTTCCATGAGGTTATGTTAGCCCGTGTATTTTCAGCATTTGACTTTGAAACCTGTTTGGCTGGTGTTAGCTACAATGGCTGTCAAAAGGTTTAGGTAGCACAGTACATAGAAGCATTTCTCCTGTTAGACTTAATTTCTGCCCTCAGACATGTATAATGGCCTATTGATTTAAATGGGAAACAAATGTGTGTACCTGGGGACAGAACTGAACTGAAGAACAGATAGTTACAAATAGGAATTAAATCTTTCTATTTCTTGTTCACATATATCATGTTTCTAAAGCGTTCAGAGAAGGATATAGAAAATCAAGTCATTTTTTAAAAGGAAATAAAAACAAAATATCATGTGCCAGATAGATTTGATTGTAGGCTTGGGGAGGGGGGAAATATTACACTTCTAATTTAGATCATCTGATACCAATTTACGAGACAATTAGCAGACATCAGTACAGGGATTTCAATACATAATTTATTTGTGCTGATTAAGTTATAAATATTTGTTATAGATCAGTGCATCCATGATTTATATGAAACTGAATCTTGTGAAAATGACACAGTCAGCTGGCACTGATAAAGTCTGATAATGTCATTGTGCTTAGTTTGGAACCCATAACTGCTATTTCAGCTAATTTAAAAGTTCACATGTGAACTACACTGTTTTTAATCTGATAAAGTCAACAGATGTGCTTGGAAAACCAGAAGGCTCATTTACAATCTGTCTGGATGGCTGGCAGAGTCTATTTAATTACGGGCAATGGTGGCTCAATTGACCAACATGATGGTGAACTGATTCTCATCAAATGGATTGGCAGAAAACCAAGAGAAATGGCTGTACACAACAGAACTATCTGCAAAATATTTTACAACTCAGGATAGTGAGGTCACTTTGGTTTTTGGGACCTGATAAACCAAGTATGAAAACAAATGTGAAAACAGTTACCAATTTATTTTTATAACTGAGGGGTGAAGAAGAATGCTGTAAACTATTTCAATAGTATTTCAGAACATTTTAGTATCTGCAGTGATGTATGCAGGAGTTTGAAAAGTATAGTGGAAAGCTGATTGGTAAATTGTTCTGTCAGTAATTAGTGTTTGCTTCTTTGTTTTATTTCTTTATTTTTTCTTTTTCTTTTTTTTTTACACATTTCCCTCCCCCCTTTCTAATAGCACATTTCATTTAACTGACTCATCATTATCCATTTGCTCTGTTTAACTTTTCCACTGTTTCCCTTTTATGTTACTATGTATACATGTTTCCCTTTTAAAAACACAACCAAAAAACCTCAATGTCCTATGCTGACAATTTTATCAAAGAAAATTCTAATGAAGTCCTAGGGGAGCTGACAGCCTCACTGGGCCCCTGGGCAAGTGAGTAGCTCCATGATTTCAGAAGGGACGGGGCCTCAGGCAAAAGGTGCATGGCTGGAGCAGCCAGACCTCAGCACTGCCTGGAACATGGCACACCTCCCCCCAGCCCTTAGTGCTACCTGGAGCTTGTGGTATGGTGTTCCCATGGCAATTTAAAGGGTTTGGGGCTTCAGGGTATCTGGATGAATTGCTGGGATCTGGGGAGTTGCCCCCTTTGCTATTCTCCCTCTTCCCTCCCTATCAGCAGGCCTGAAAAGCTCTATAAAACTGTGCTGTGCTATTTCTGCTTTTTTTCTCTCCATTTGCATACACAGAGATGTATGACCTATGAAGTCTGGGGAAATGGCCAACATGGTAAAATATACAGCATGAATTAGTTTATTATGGGAAGGAGGTATCTTAATAGTTAATGTCCCACTTCTGTAGCCATGTTAAACCAATAAGGACAATTATTTTTTTGGTGGTCACTAACAACACATGAGAAACTTGATGAGGAAAATATCTTTCAGCAACACTGCCAAAATTGGATTAATATTGGAAAGCAACATTGTTTCCAAACCTTACAAACATTTATCTATGTTGTGGCTATACTCACATGGAAAGTTCCATATTTTCTTTTAGACTACATTTATTTTTAGCAATAACCATATAAACTAAGATTGAAGAAACAGTACTAAAAAATAGAAGTGACTATATAAAAATGTGTTTGAAAGGAAAAATAAACCAATGATTAGAGCATTAGCCTGCAATTTGGGACACCCAGCCTCAGTTCTTGGCCTTGTTGCAGAGTTTCTGTTTCTCATTAAAGAAGTCACTTAGGGTAAAATATTCAAATTCCTGAGAAAATTAGGAACCTAAGACTCATTTTTCAAAAGTCACCTAGGCTTCTAAGTTGCATTGATTTTGAGGCTGCAGGCCAAGATCCACGAAAGGTATTTAGGTGCCTAATGCCTAGTCTACACTACTAAATTATGTCTATGCATGCTGTGGTAGGTTGAGTTAATTAATAATATACATGTCCTCACTACTGAGCCCCTTCCAGCAACCTAAAAGGCTTGTAAAGTTGACTTCTGTACTCTGCATCTGTGAGAGGTGTCAAACTTCAATTGACATCCATGTATCAACATAAAGAGTGTAGATGCTGTGCTGTGTAATTTGCAGGAACTGGCCTCCTGGAAATATCCCAGGACTTCAGCCAGGTACATAGGAAACAGTGCTCCCCTGTTAATACAGCAGAAGCTTTTGAATTTTCATTTCCTCTTTGATCAACATGGAGACCTCATGAGCACAGCTGACCATAGATGCCCAGGGCCACAAACACACTCCAGGAGACACTGGATCTAAAAGTTATGTGGGGAGAAAATTCTGTGCAGGCAGAGATCCAAGCCAGCAGAAGAAATACTAATATGTATGCCAAATCTCACAGGGCAGGAGGACAAGAGCTATGCCAGGGACACAGAACAATACCACAAGAAAATAAAAGATCTTAGACAAACATACCAGGTGACTTTGGGGTGCTACAAAGAAGACACGGAAGAAAAGGAAAGAAGAATGTGCATTAGGCAAACAGAGGATCCATTCTCCCTGACAAACAAGAACATTTTTAAACTCTGGAGCCCTTCCCCTTATAGAAGCAATTGTTGTCAGAACGTGATACTGGGAAGGCACCTCTGGTGAATACACATTTTCAGTCAAACTATAAGAGTTAAATTATTTTATTTTTCATGATTAATCTGAGTTAAAAAATGGGAATAGTAGTTACAAGCGACCAGTCCAGCTCTGCAGAAGGTGTTCTTTGAAAAAGACTGGATATGTACCTGGGGATGGACCAGGAATCCTCTATGGAGATCTCTAGGAAATACTCATGAAGGTGCTCTGCAATCCTCTGCAGAAGGTTACTGGGAAAGGCCACCTTATTTCATCCACCATAGTACAACATTTCAGTATTAACTCTGGCATCGTTTCAGCACACTGCACTACAGCATACAGACCAGATCTGTACCTAGACACTTGCAACATCTCCCTTTCTGCTTCTGTTACCCTCAGGAGAGTGATATCACATGTTGTTTCCTAGGGGAAATGGGAGAAGTCATAAGTGCTAGCCCTTAAACCACAAGCAATTTGATAAGTTATCCACTCATTTGCTCATCAAAGTACAATAACAAATTCCCAGATGTGCCCTGTTTGTGGTTGAAGGGATCACCCTAGACTGCAGATGGCATTTTAAAAAGGGGGAGCTTCCTCTTCTGTTCCTTTGCACCTCAACCCTAAGTCTCAGTTCAAAGATCTAGTGTGATGCATAGAACTCCCACTTGACTGCTGACAAACACCATAGGTGCTTATATTCACTTGATGCCTATATTTTAGGGATAAAAATTCCCCAGATGTTTAAGGGAACATCTCTTGTACATGTGCTATCTTCTTACTGTGTCTGCACTTCTCTCCTGCCTAAACCCTGGAGCAATTCACAAGCCAGGGGAACACTGGTGCTTACCAGCCTATTTCATATGTGGGCCTGACCAGCAATACATGCACAGAGGACACCTGCAGCATGTGGTTCCATTCAAAATCTGGCCAAAGAAGGTAGTGCCCATTTATAACTTTCAACTCAATGTGTAAATAACTTACCTGGGATCTAGAAGAGCAAGGGTCAGTTCTCCCACCTTTCTAACCATTGAGCTATAGGATAGACTGATGTGGCACTTTCTCAGTCTCTCCTGTTGAAGCTGTTCTACTTTGAAAAGAGGCATTTAAAGAGTCATTAGAACAGGAAGCACCAGCCTATGAGGTAGAAATCTTGGGACTGTAGTCCCCCTAGCCAAAGACTCTTTAATTATTTATCTTATGTGCAACTGTGCCAGCTGAAGAGACTAAGGGCATTTCACATGAGAATGTTCTATAGCTCCCTGGCTAGCACCCTTGCCTGAATGGTGGGAAACCTCTCTTCACATCTTTTCTCCCTCCCTGCTTGAAACGGGAAGGGGAAATGGACATAGGTCCCCCACATCCCAAATGAGTTCTCCATACATGCTTACCCTAGGCAAACCAATGTAAAGCCCAGTCTACACTTACATAAATAGGTCGACTCCAGGCATTTTGCATTGATGTAGTTGTGCATGTGCCTTCACTTAAATTTTGCTCCTGCCAACGTAAGTGCCCCATTATGCTAACTTACTAACATAAGGGTGGGCAACAAAACAGTGGGAGTAGGCCCTAGCAGGCCACTGTTCTTATATTTTCCTGCACTTCTGCAGGCAATAGTGATTGCAGCTTTCATTGGCCACTAATCACCATTTCTGGCCAATGGGAACTGCAGGAAGTGGTGTCTGGGTCCACGCTGCTTTCACGGCTTCCATTGGCCAGGAAAAGTGACCCTTGGCCAACAGGAGCTGCAATTGCCCATACCTACAAAGGTGCAGGTAAATATAGTGATGGTGGCCTGCCAGAGGTTAACTCTGGGGAACTGGATCCACACATGGGCTGGTGTTTACCCACCCCTGTACTAACACCATTTCCCCCCCCATCCAAACAGCAGAGAACCAGGGCTGATGCGGTGTGAGTGTAGACACTGATTTAGTTAGGTCAGCCATTACTCTCTTTCAAAAATTGTCCCATACTGATACTCTAGTCACCTTTGGGACTTTGCTGTCCAGAGGTCATGAACCCTCTTCCCCTTTCTTTCGAAATAACCATTAAACCTCATTTTTTAAGGAGTAAGGGTTATTTTGAAAGAAGGGGTTTCTTTTCAAAATAACCGCATCTACATGGTGTTTTTTATCTCAAAATCGGGTATTTTGAAATAGTGGCCGGAAGCAATTATGCAAATGAAGCACAGAAAATTCAAATGCACGCTTCATTTGCAATTTCGCTCAGCTGCATTTGCATTCGTCTCTAAAAGAGGAATGCAGTGTAGACATACCCTCTGTGTGCTTTATCTGTAACTGTTGCCATTGCAGCCTTCAGTGTCTCCTCCTGAACAACCACAGAACATCTGAACTAGATAAGGAGAAAGAATATGACACTGGATGACATGTTCCTGGAGATCCCACAAGGCAGTTCTGTATCACACACTGAGCATGGGACTGTGGAAGGATAGAGTGGAGAGGAAAAATCACAGAAAAAGGTGAGGAACATGCATCAGGTCAAAAATGAGACTTCTTGGGCAGCAGACAGAGACGCTGAAGACTCTGCAGTTTCAACAATCCTGGGCTTGCTTCCCTCTGCAATCCATTGATAACTCAATATCAGGACCCCCTTATATCACACACCTAACATTCCAGTTGGCATCAGGAATCACTACACTGCCCCTACCAACTTCACCATGGGGAACACCAAAACAATCACATCATCACATATTCTGATCTCTGAAAGCCATGGTTGGTGTGTGTGTAATTGAAAAGTTCTTTCTCCTCAAAGGTTCTATTCTCTTAAATTATTGAGTTTTAAATGTATTTAGTTTTGATTTGCCTGTTTGTTTGTTTTGCACAGATTGTTGCAAAATAAAATTCTATTATTTGGAACATAATTCATCTTTATTAGTTCACAACATATGCTGGCTGGCACACAGCATTTCTCAAAGTGACTAATTACCTATTATTGCAGAGTGTCACATAACTCAAGATTATTCACAGACAAAATTCACAGCTGCATTAACAATGTTATATTCCTAAATAGACAGCTATCACCACACAATTCATACTAGACTGCAAAAAAGAAGGGTCAGCTACCACATGCTATTAGAACAAACACTACTGTGGCTCACTTATTAAGATGGTCTGTCCAAGTGTCCTTGAGCTGTATAGCTCTGCACTGACCTCTTTTAATAACCTTTTTATTTAAGTGATCAAACAAAAGAGACAGTCACTCCATTTTTCACCTCCATTTCAGCAGGAACATTTCTTCCTTTGCTGCATAGATATTATTCATGACACAATAAGCACCCATAGCTATTGGGATATTTTTCTCATTGAGGTCTAATCTTGTGCATAAACACTGCCAGCAACTCTTCAAAGAATGAAAGGCACATTGTTTGGTGCTGTCATAGTGGATAGTGTACAGCTTTATAATCCAAAGGACACACTGATATGCCAACACTAATGGTGAAGAATAATTCAAGTGCCCTCGAATTCTTGCTTCTTTTTAGTCTTAGTTGAGAAGAAATGTTGCCTACTGGTAGGGTTTGTCTCTTGTTCCTCTTAGCTGTAGGCTTCAAGATTGGCTTAGTTAATGTCTTTATCTTTTCCTAGGGGATGTCCAATTGAGTCAAGAGAGATGTCATCATTGATGTAAAAGAATTTCCTTTTTGTTCTCCACAATTACAATCTTTTGCATGATAAGTGTTCCCTATAGTAGACCCGCTAAATTGAATTCAGAAGGCACCCCTATCGGTGCTGGTATTCCTGCCTCTCAAGAGGAGTAAGGGAAGTCTATGGGAACAAACACTCCCATTGGCTTCCCGCTGTGTGGATGTCACAGGAATGTGATGTAAGATACATCGATTCCAGCTACGTATTTTATGTAGCTGGAGTTGCATATCTTACCTTGACCTTCCAATGTAGTCACCACACATCAGTGACCACAAGCACATATCCTCCTCATAAACAGAACATGTGAGAGGCCTATGTGAGGAAATGACAACAGAATTCTGTCTCACCTTATAAGACCCATTTTTACATTGCTCAATATATTTAATTCTACATCAACTACCGTTGTACCCATTTGTACTCATTCCTCGTGACAACTAGTAAGCATGATATTGGAAAAGTGATTCTGGGGTGTGGTTGTTACCAGAGATTTAAACTTGATTTTATCTTGGGGAGTATGTGTGTGTGAGAAAAGGAATAAAGAGGGAAACATACCTTTAGAAGGGAGGTATTCTTTTCAATAATATTATGTTGCAAATGACCCAGTGTAGTTTTTCTGTATATTCTGGTGTTAGAAAAAGAGCATATATAACGTTGTTTCTATCATCTCCCTTCAAAATTGCTCCAAGAAGACATTCTCCACCCTTGATACATTCCTGTCTTCCAACTTCATGATTATTCCCATTGGCTGCGTCTAGACTGGCAAGTTTTTCCGCAAAAGCAACTGCTTTTGTGGAAAAACTTGCCAGCTGTCTATACTGGCCACTTGAATTTGCGCAAGAACACTGACGATCTAATGTATGATCGTCAGTGTTCTTGCACAAATACAATGACTCTCCCATTCAGGAAAAAGCCCTCTTGCGCAAATACTTTTGCGCAAGAGGGCCAGAGCAGACAGCTGAGAACCGTTTTGCTCTAAAAAGCCCCGATGGCGAAAATGGCGATCGGGGCTTTCTTGCGCAAAACCGGGTCTAGATTGTCATGGACGCTTTTCCGTAAAAAGTGCTTTTGCACAAAAGCGTCCGTGCCAATCTAGATGCTCTTTTCCGCAAATGCTTTTAACGGAAAAACTTTTCCATTAAAAGCATTTGCGGACAATCATGCCAGTCTAGACGTAGCCATTGGGTCTAGTCTACTATTTTACTTGTAATATTTCTATTTACTGTATTTTTTTATCATTTTTTAAAATCATTTTTCATTTACTTCAAACTGGCCTGAAGCTTAAGAACCTGGAAAACATGGAAACTATTTATTTTAAAGTGAGCTTCTTTGAAGCCACTCTCTAATATTGATGAGCTCTTTCCTGGTACCCATTAGGGAATAAAAGGTCATGTGTTGCATGGAGCGTTTTATGTTGTGACTTGCTTTAATGTATATGGTAGTCATGAAGTTAAATTCATGCTCACATTGCTGATCATGCACCCTCTTGAGCCTGTTCATCTCTTTATCCATGGAAAGCAAACACACACACAACCAATTTTTTAAATTGGTGAGTACGACAGAGTAATTTAGATCTAGCATAAAACATATTTGTCATAAAGTATGAATAAGTTAAGGGGAACTTATGGAAAGTATGAGGTCTGTGTCAATACATTCAGATTAAAGACATTATTGACCTCAACTTTGGGTTAAGACTTCCTGCCAGGGAAAGCTAATATTAAGGTGCTTAGAAATCATACTGATGACCTTGAAAGTACCTACATAGATCAGATTTGTGTATCTATCTTCATGTTTAGGAGGCATAAAAACATATGAACGGCCATACTGGATCAGATCAAAGGTCTATCTAGTCCAGTACTCTGTCTGCCGATAGTGGTCAATGCCAGATGCCCAAGGGGGAGTGTCACGTTACCGAATTTGAGGGAAGCAGCCAGATCACTGCTGCACCCATAGGTGGCGGTGTTGGCCCCAAAAATGGTATAAAAGGGGGCCATGTGGGGTGTTGAATAGAAGCTTACTGTCTGCTAATCCTATGTACGCTAGTCATGTGATTGTATAATGTCTGTGTGTGTAGTTAGGAATCTGTAATCTGTGTGGATACTGAATATTTCTCTGCATGTGGTTGAGCATTGGGCAGAGCCCAGCCTATAGACATGCTAATTAGCAAGGCCCTGTGGGACAATGGCACTCATTGGGCCAAGGACACACCTAAAGAATGAGGGCTGACACCCGAGGGCTGCCAGCAGGGAACACAGGGATAGGCCGCTGGCCAGGTGACCTGCTGCAGCCAAGAAGAGACCAGGAAGGATGTATAAAGGGTCCATGTGGTCGACTCCATCTTGGTACTCAGCTCAGCACTTCATCCCAGAGGCAGCAATGCAGGGATCGAAGAGCCGGAAAGAACTGTGGACCCATCCTGATCCTAGGATGCGCAACAAGGACTTTTAAGCCAGCAGCTGTAACATCTCTGCTAGAGCCTGCATCGAGAACTGGGAGATTTGATGCATGTAATGTACTATCCTTTAACAACCTTACTCTCATGCTTTTCTTTATTGTAGTAATAAATCTTTTAGATTGTAGATTCTAAAGGATTGGCTCAGCGTGATTTGTGGGTAAGGTCCAGAGGGTAAATTGACCAGGGATCTGTGGCTGGTTTCTTGGAACTGGACAGAACTTGTTCGGGGTAGGTGAGATTGTGTTCTAAGACCCCTCACCTGTGTATGAGGCCCGCTGCCAATCGGGGGCACGGATATTGCTGGGGTACCAAAGGGGTTTTGCTCATGAGGCTTCAGACGGGCAGCTGAAGCGCTCTGTGGGACTGGTTTGTGGCCTGTTTGGGAAGGCCTCCAGTCTGGGGGTGTGACGGGGCATACAGGCCCTGCACTGATGGACAGGGGGTAGCCCAGGCCCAGCTGGCGGAGAAAGCCCCGCCCCTCCAGCCCTGCTGGGCATGCTCCCAGCAGAGGCCGGGTATAAAAGCAGAGGGAGCCCTGCAGCCAGGAGGGCCCCAGGAGGAGGGCGTAGACCAGGCCGGGCCAGTGTTTCTGCAGCAGCTGGGACCAGAGTGGCCACCCGTACCTGACCTGGGGATAAAGCCAGCAGCCGCCAATCCCAGCAAGGCAGGAGCGCGCCCACAACACCGGCAGGTACTGACGCGGAGGCGAATGGGCCCCAGGGGAACCAGGGCGTGGTAGGAAGCAGCCCAGGGCAAAGGTTTCAAAGCTTGGCTCAGCGTGTATCAGCCGGAGTCCCCGCCGTGCAGACAGGAGCCACCGGCCCTGCCTCAAGGGCCCTGGGCTGGGACCCGGTGGAGAGGGAGGGCCTGGGTCCCCCTACCACCCATTTTCCCTTCCCTGGTTACTCTACCCCGGGCCAGGAGAGGCTTCTCGGAGCGGCAAGGCCTCTTAGGCCGTATTTACCCTGATAGAGGGGCATCAACTTCCTAGAGAGACTGGTTAGGCTGTATTTACCCTGATAGAGGGGCATGAACTTCCTAGAGAGACTGGTTAGGCTGTATCTACCCTGACAAAGGGACATGGACTTTTTGGTGGGGACTGTTAGGGTTGGACTCACCCTGATAGAGCGGTCGGCGGGCCCGTAAGGAAGGGGGCGCGCCCCACGCCAGGGGCGTACCCCGTGAGAGGGGGCTAGAGAGAGCCCCGGATTTGAGCAATTCACCCTGAGCGGACGCCCTCAGCGGTGTCCAGACCTGGCCCGGTCCATCACAGGGAGTAAACACAAAAGGTAATTATCAAGTGTAGCTTGGGAAGGATTTATGGTGAAATTTGTGTGGGTAGGCTCACCAATCTGACTATGAAGTTTCTAGGTTTGTCCTCCAATTCCCAGGTTACAAATTGGTAGAACTGTGCAGCTCTACCTCTGGAGAATCTGGAGGTCCAGAACTACAGTCACACTCACAGTGAGGGTATTGAATTCTAATCAGCTTTACTATAACAGGTGTTAAAATAAAGCAGAACAAAGCATATAACACCGAGTATACAGATTAACTGAATTTCCTCTGATGATAACATTAATCAAATTGTGATATAAATTGTACTTTTTAAGCATACAGATCTAGTTGCCTAACATATTACCATACTTGCATAATTCTCTTCCCACAGGGCCAAGTGTGGAAAGATCAGCCTTTTCCAGAGGGGCCTGGGTACCAGGTGGAGTATGGAAACTTAGAAGCAAGACTTAGACAGAATAGAGGAAGCAAAGCAGAGATATAGATATATAAAGAGAAAAAGGAAAGAGCTTGTTCCCTGACCTCAAGAGTGAACAAGGAGACACTCTGGAGCACTCCCCAGCTTCCTTAATTCCCTAGTTTTTATCCCTTTTCTTGCATCATAATGTCCAACCCCTAACCAAAGTTGGGCTTTGCACCCTGGGATTTTGTGGGTATATGTCCCTGATTGGAGGATGATATTGGGGTGTCTATGAATATACATTGGTGAAACCACTTGACACCTTCTTGGAATAATTCGCAGTAGAGGAAGAGTGGGAATTCTTGCAGTTAGCTACCAGGAAACCTGTTCTCTTCAGTTAGCTAAGCTCTGCAGTTTTTGGACTTATTTAGCATCATGAGATACTGAGTCACAGTCCATCTGTGTACCGAAGGTCCAACAGAAGATTTTGCCACAGATGTTTTTCATAATTCTTACAGAAATTATAAAAATGATATAACTCTTTACTTATCATTACACTATTGCTCAAGCTAATTCATACAGGATAAATCAAATCCTGCAGGCCTTACATTATTGGCATTATTATTAAATATATAGCTATATAAAGAAAGGGATAGGATAAAAAAGATATATCTTAGCAGGCTACACAAGACTGTGTTTGTTTGTCTTTTTGATCAAGAATTTGGTTTGGTTGTGCCAGGAAAATGGAATGTGCCTGGAATGGGACTGATTCTCATAAAATCAAACAGAAATGAGAGAATCACAAAACAAGTACAATCCTCAAAACTAACATAACTGTATGAATGTTGAAAGAGACTGAACCAAGATGAGTCAGAAAAATAGGATGAAATTAAAATCTCTTAAAGAAAAGATAAAACAGAAATTTGGAGTAGTGCTCTCTTTAGCACAGCTAAATCAATGCTTAAGATTTGAAACTAGAAGAAAATGTTATTAGAAACCAAATTGACTATATCCCCCCTTTTTTGTTAAAATGTAGAAAATGATAAGAGTTTATAAACACGAAGAAACAAAATACACTTGATGGAATTCCCAAATTATGGACCCAAGCAATGCCAGGTAACTCTGCTAGTATTAAATAAATTCCATTCTAAGCTGTAAGAACATTTTCTTGCCAGAATACTTCATGAAGTAACTAAATGGAGTAATAATTAATTAGTAATTATTAAATAGTATAGCATGCAATTGTAAAATTGCAAGGAGTGTTTTTGTTTGGAGATGTAAAGTGTGCTAAAAGGTAAAGAGGCATCTTTTTAGTTCAAAACATATAGTTACCTAATAGATTTTTAATTATTAGAAATATCATTCACATCAAAAGAATGTAAGTGTTCCAGAGTATACAAAAAAGGAAAAAAATATTTGTGGTCTTAAAAACCGTATGTTTGTATAATATCAGAATAACAACATAGTCACATAGAATGCATTGTATATGGACTGCATCCATTCTTAAATTCACAAAAAAAAAGAAAACCACACAAAAAAAAATGTAGACATCTGTCTGAAAGTGTCTAAATAGCTATAATATCAGCACAGCATGGAAAGGATAGTATTAATATGATCAAGTTTTGGACTCTTTGTTTAGTTTGTGGAGTTCCTTAAAAGTGTATTGATTTACATTATTTATATCATGATGCACATGCAGTTCTAGGGCAAATAGCTTAAAGGGTAGTATGTGAGGAGAAAGACACTTCAAAAAAAATATGTAGACCTCAGTCAAAACTTTGATGTGACTGCTTCCAAAACATTGAGAAAATCCTGATCTAGACCAGCTGCAGGTCCCCCACAGCTTCCAGTGGCTGCGGTTCTTGGTTCACAGCCAATGGGGTCTATAGGAAGCAGTGGTCAGCATCTCCCTGAAGCCCCTTTGCCTGCAGGCACTGCTCACACAGCTCCCATTAGCTGGTAACAGAGAACCACAGCCACTGGGATCTGTGGGGAACAGTGCCTGTAGATGGTCAATGTCAATAAAACGTCTCACAGCCTTCAAAACAGTTTACACTGATGCACCATATGCAGCCCATGGACTGTTATGTTGCCAAGACTGCTCTAAACATTTTGGGCCAGGGACAATCTTTCACTGAGATACATTTCAAGAATGCACCTTGTTCAGGACAGCACTTAAGCATTTGCCTATATGCTGGGGGCAAGGGTGCGACAGACTTGCTGAGCCCCTGGGCAAGATGGAGGGGAGGGGGCCGCTGTGTGCTATGAGAAGTGGGGCCATAGGTGGAAGGGGTGAGGCTGGGGCAGTCAGCCCTCAGTGCCACCCGGAGTATGCAATGCAACGCTGACCCCCTAACTCCCTGACAATCTTCAGAGCTTCCTGAAGCATGCTGTGTGGCAATATAGTGGCAATTTAAAGGGCCCAGGGCTCTGGCTGCCACTGTTGCAGTAGTGGTACCCAGGAGCCATGGGACCTTGTGAATTGCTAGGCCTCTGGGAGGTTGCCAACTTTGTCCCCTGTGGCCGCTGTAGGCACAGCACTATGGAGCTCCTTAGCCTTGGCATTGCTACGAACTATATAAAGATGAAAAGGACTTGATTTTTCTCTCATTATTAATCAGAAACCCTGCTGAGCAGCATTCCCTCTAATTTTTTCCATCATTGTGTGGACTACATTTTGTTACATGCAATGAGGTATGTGCTGATGTGTACCACCAGTAGAAACACATGCTGCCAGATGTGGGCATTGTGGGTACTCTGCTAATCGGATGGGTGACATTTCAATCTCTCCTGGGTGGCCATCCAAATGCTCAGTTTATAGGGAACACTGCTATCCAGTTAACATTTCATGGTGGCAGCTTTCACTTATGCTACCTGTTAAAGGTTCCTACATCAGAGAAGAATTAGTAGCGGCTCACTCTGACATGTCTCTACTCCCTATCCTATACTGATATGCCCCTTCCTTCCCTTTCTATGTGATGTGAATGGTTACCAATGCAGGATGCAGTTCCCTGCTGCTTCCACCAGTTTTATGACAGCAGAAAATTAATCTATTCACATGTACAAACCCTTGTTCCCCCTCAAAATTTGGATCTTTTGATTTAAAGGACTTGGCATTCAGTATGTTCTCTTGATTATAAAAATCCAACAGTGCATCCTATCTGGATTTTTTTTTTATTAATCTCTGCTTTCTAATCGGATCTGATTAAATTGGAAAGCTCAGAGTTTAAACTAGGATATGAATTGTTGCTGAGTCCACATGTATATTTCATTAAGCTTGCCAGAGTTGTAAATTAAGATTGAAGACTAGAGAACACATAGCAAAAGTTCTAAATAAATTACCATAACACCGCGTTTCAAACAGATACCAGATTTCAGTCACAATCTTTATAAATCCATGCAAGAGAAAATTCTTGCCATCTTTCTGTTATCTGATAAATGCCCAAGCAAACAGATTTCTTTAGAACCTGTGGCATAACGAATTAATTTAGAAAGTTAACAATCTCTGATTTAAAGACTGACACAGTAGAACTTATTTCCTAGGATGCATCCTTTTGCAATATAATTGACTTTTCTTTCCACTGCCTCCCCACCGTATCTCATGTCCTTCCTCCTACTGCTAACTGGTGCTTACATGGTTGACTGTAGTGAAGCTCTAAATTCTTCCTTTACCCTCAAAATCAACAACCTAGACTCCTCATTTGTTTTCCTCCCATTTATCTCCATAACCTCCCCTTTTTCCTCTTGCCCATCTACTTCACCAAGTTGTTTCCTGTTGTAGCTCTGTCCCTTTTCTATTCTTTACACTCCTTCCCATCCCCAGCTTTCCTACCTATCTCCTCTTATCCTTCGCTGAAGTGGAAAACCTTTTTTTGTGGACAGTCTCCCATCTCCTACATCCAGAACTTTATAAAGGTAGCTCTCCTTGCAGAGACCTAGCTAGCATATATTTAAAGCCAGCCAAGTGGCTGTGCTTCTTACTTTTTTGTCAGATTCCTTCCAAAAGTGGTTTTGTGAAAAAAGGGTGAATGTTAATCAAATTCACATTGTTGTACTAATCTAACGAGTTTGATTAAATAGGTTAGAAATAAATTTCATGAAACTATTCCCTGAAAGCATTTTCTTCTTTTCTTTGTAGTTTTTCTATCTCATGTGATTCCACATGTTAGTGAAATGTTCTGCACAAGCTAATTTTTTGACAATTTGATTGTAATTATGAGAAATTGCTGACCTGTTAAAGGCCACCACAGTCACGGGCTGTGTTCATGGCTAAGGGTGCATCTAGATTACATTCCTCTTTCGAAAGAGGAATGCAAATGAGGGAAATTGAAAATGCAAATGAAGCACAGATTTACAAATCTCATGCTTCAATTGCATAATCACGTCTGATCGCTTTTTCGAAAAAGGGTTTCTTTTTAAAAAAAATCAGTTTAGACATGGTTCTTTCAGGAAAAAAAACCCTTTTTCGAAAGAATCCTGTAAACCTCATTTTTTCAGGAATAAGGGTTCTTTCGAAAAAGGGTTTTTTTGTTCGAAAGAACCGCATCTAGACTACTTTAAAAAAAAACTTTTTTGAAAAAACGATCAGACGTGATTATGCAAATGAAGCATGAGATTTGTAAATCTGTGCTTCATTTGCATTTTTTATTTCTCTCATGTGCATTCCTCTTTTGAAAGAGGAATGTAGTCTAGATGCACCCTAAATCTACTGTTGATAAAACAGTGCAGTTTCTGTGATTCCTAATGTTGCCTAATCAAATGTCCAAAGTAGAACTTTGCTCCAAAACAATCTGAATCCTGAATCTCAGAGGGGTAGCCATAATCTTGAACGTGTATCTTTGTTTTCTCTCTCTCTCACACACACACACTCACTCACACTACCTAAGTAGCATTTAAAAGAAACTAATCTTGATCCCACACTCCATCTTCTATCTTTCACACACACCTAAGTAACATTTAAAAGAAATGAATCTTGATGCCACATTCCCCACACTTCACACATACACACTCCCAAGAAAAGCCTGAGATGCAGGCCAAGCTTCAATATTCAAGAGATTGCAACACCACTTTTGCATCCATCTCACTATGCATTCAGACTCTACAGTAATCTTTTTTTTTCATCTGTGAAAATCCTCTTTTAAACTGGTTAGTCAGATGTAGATTCAGGAGTGAAAAACATAGAAACGGCATGCATCATAAGCTTTGAGCTCAGTTGCTAAGATTTATGCTGGAGGCAAAGCTGCCGGTAAAATAATGTAGTGGCCTAAAATGATACATATCCAGCCTCATGTTTACTGTGACAATCACCTCAAATACCCTCCCAAGAATAGTTACTTCTTAGTTGTTTCTCAACAAAAAAGATCAGGAATAACGCTAATTCCAAAATATTTATTTCAAAATAACAGTAGTGTGGATGCTCTAGTGCCATTATTTCAAAATAATTACTCCCCAGAGTAATTCATACGAAGTACTCCCCAGTGCTTTCTGGGGCTTTAAGTCCGAGGTAGTGCATCCACATTAACGGAGCCTGCCTTGGACTAATTTTGAAGCTTCCCCATAGTATGGACATTCTAGTTTGAATTTGTTAAATTGTGAGTTAAGCCAAATTTACTAATTTTTAAATAGTTTCCTAGTGTAGACATGGCCTAAGGCACCACAGGACTACTCATTGTTAATAAAGCCAACTTTCTTAGAACAAAAATACAAAAGAAAGTTGTCTATGGCTGTAAATATTGCTATAGAATTGTGTATTTTAATATGCTTTTTAAAGCAAAAACAACATACTGTACAAATATGGTGATATTAGAAATATGACAATAGCCACCAGAAACCACCCTCCCACCTACACAAACACACACACACATACTCACACTCTTCCTCTTTCTTGGAAGCAACCAGGGGAATACCCATCTTAATAGATTTCTTCATCTAATAGGTAGAACTTTAAAGAAGCAAAGCAGTTGCCTGAATATTCACTGCAGTGTGTCAGGACATGACTCTTCCATCTTTGAGCAATGAAGATTTCTTAAAATAGGGATTACCTATCATTTTACTGCCTCTGTGTAAGATTAGCATATCATCTTACAATTACTTTGATGTGCCAGAGCACTGAATATAACTGTTAAACTGACTAGTTGCACATTATAATATAATCTTGTATAGCCTTCACTGTCATATGGATTCATGAATGAAATTGTTGCAATAAAAGTAGAGATTTTTGAAAATAATTGTTGTGCGTCATCTTTCTCTTACTTTGGCTACACACCTCAGTGGAGAAGCAGAGTATTTTTTAAAATAAGACAATTTCACATGAATATCAGGGCCATTGAGATCAGGAGAAAAGGCATAAAAATAGACTCTTATTAATTTTTTTTAAAAATAAGTCCTGTCTGGTTGCTAAGTTACAGGATATCTTTGTTATTGCTAAGCCAGAGTCAATTAATGTCACTTCTGGAGAGCTCCTTTTATTGTCTCAAAAATTCTCTGTAGAACATTCTTAAGGAAAAGGTTCATGGGGTTTTTATCTTTGGGCTGGCCAGTGTGATAACAATTCAAGTTTTCGAATGAGATTACACAGTTTCAACCATTTTTGATGCACTATACTTGAAAATCTGGCAATATAGGCTTACACTTGAATGAACCAATATATTTGTATCAGTTAAGCAGTTTGTAACTTCTTAAATTTTAATACAACTAGTGAGAGATCTGATTCCTAATGAGTTTCCTCTGTGTTTCTGTTAAAAGGACACCATAAAGCAGAACTTCAGCTGATGTAAACTATTTCAGGCCAACTGAAAGGAACTTAGAGCATTGGAAAATCTGCTTTCATCTGTTCAAAAGTCACTATTTTGTCTGAAAATTGTAACTACTGTTTGTTGCCCTAAAGTAAATGAAAAAAAAAACCCTCTAAATGAAAGAAAAGGGCGGGGGAGGATTTGTAATTGTACATGTTGTTCTTTGTGCATTGCACAGCAACCTGAGCTGTCAGTTCTACTGATTTCCTATATGTTCAGTACTCCTTATTTCTCTGGGTCTGTGTTGCATCTTTAAAAAATAGGAAAATGTAGTTGTAAAAGCACAAATGTCCACATATTATATCAATGCTATGCATACCTCAGTGTTTGCTTATGATGTTACTTGTTAGCATAAAAGGGGTAGTTAAAGAAACCAAGAAGGACTGATAAAACAGTAGCCTAGATAAAGAGCATCCCAACAAACATTGAAAAAAAACAAACAGGTTTATAGCTGTGAATAGGTAACTCTCTGGACCCAGACTGGGGACATACTACTTTTGCCTAAGGATGAAAAGATATTGATCCCTGTTAAGGGGGTGGGGAAGTTATCACTTGCCACAGGGTGCCACAGACTAAATAAGAGTAAGAGTCTGCAGCAAACAAGTTGCACCTTGGACCCTGAGAAAACAGGGACACCAAGGCTAAGCCATGTTTACCTAGCAGATTGAGGGAAAAGCAAAGTACAGGCAAGACAGTATTCATAGAAACCTCTTGGTTGTTACAAATCAATTTCTTGAAGTGCTGTGCACCTTTTGGGCAAATAAATCTTGTTTTGGTTCAAGAAGCTATTTCTGTGTCACTTACATACTGATACAGTCCTCTGTATCCTGAAGGAAAACATGAACAGGAGCCAAGTCCATGGGACCCATTAGGTAACATGATTGGCAAACAGGGATATAACCTAGTGATCCATGCAGACAGTGGGAGGCAAGAGCCTTCACTTGAAAGGGGTGCATACAAAAGACTGGAAGAAATGGTCTCAGAAGGGTCAGCCCTCCCAGGGACCATGACACACGCCATCTCCCCACTGAAAAGGCAAGGACCAAGGAGAATGTCAGGGGACCAGAATAAGGGCAGTCTTCCTAGTGGTCATAGCAGGCCTCAATCCTGTTGGTCAGAGATAGCATTGGGAACCAAGAACTAGGGTCAGAGAGAAAGTGAGTAATCCGAAGCTGGAGCTAAGGTTCAAACCAGAGCCCAGGATCAAGTCAAAGGTCAAGCTGGAGCAAGAGAAAATGGGAGAAGTCACAGTGTGGCTGTGTCTACACTGGCATGATTTTCCGGAAATGCTTTTAACGGAAAAGTTTTCCGTTAAAAGCATTTTCAGAAAAGAGCGTCTAGATTGGCACGGACGCTTTTCCGCAAAAGCACTTTTTGCGGAAAAGCGTCCGTGCCAATCTAGACGCGCTTTTCCGCAAAAAAGCCCTGATCGCCATTTTCGCGATCGGGGCTTTTTTGTGGAAAACAAATCTCAGCTGTCTACACTGGCCCTTTTGTGCAAAAGGGACTTTTGGCCGAACAGGAGCAGCACAGTATTTCCGCAAAAAGCACTGATTTCTTACAGTAGGAAGTCAGTGCTTTTGCGGAAATTCAAGCGGCCAGTGTAGACAGCTGGCAAGTTTTTCCGCAAAAGTGGCTGATTTTGTGGAAAAACTTGCCAGTCTAGACACAGCCTGTGAGTATAAGAATTGAGCAGCTAGTGAATGTGCTGCTGCTGATTTAACAGTTGGCCTGTGAGCCCCTCCAGCCAATTACGTAGGATGGGCAATCAGGTAGCTGCTGTAGACTAGTCTTACTGATGAGGTTCCCTGGAAATTAGCTCTGCTGCAAGTCATGATTTCTGATAGAGGGTATGTTAATACCTCAAAAACACAGTCACCTTATGCAATAATGTGCTGCATAGAGGATGAGATTAGATATAGGTATACTTCACAGAGTGACTACCTTTTTACATACAGCCCACTTAATTTGCCTCATTAACAAGGATCCTACAATTCACAGCTACTGCTTCTATTGTTTATATATATGTATATAGTTTTCCATTATTTTCACTCCAATTTACCTAATGAAGTTGGTTTTACCCACAAAAGTTTGTGTTTCTATATATTTTTGTGAGTCTATAAGATGCCATAGGACTACTCAATACTTTTTACCTGCCATTCTCTCTGTCAGTCACTTCTTCCAAAATTGGATTTTGAAATGTGTTCTCCTCCCTCCCCCATGGTCATATGGCAGTGAAAATGTAGGCTGGATTGAAAAATTTTACTTCAGGATTAATTGTATCTGAGGTATGCCAAGGTCTAGGCCTCTTTCAAGGGGCATAAGCTATATGCAACAGATGATCCCAGTTTGAGGAAGTGATGTTATGCAATTAAATACTGTATAGGATTTACTGTGAATCTGAGCCTGAAAATAAACATATGGGTACATATTTAGTAACTATGGAATCTCCAAATCTTCATATCAGCTAATTTAGTAAAAATTTATGCTCAACATTTCTTGGCAGCAGGTGAAGTAGCTGTCGCTTTAGGCAATGTGATATCAAAAGAGACTCTTACCTCTCAGTAGAAGGAAAACAGCATACAATTCTTTAAAGAACAGGCTTTTGTCATTCCACAGCTAGCCACTTAACAACTCTAATGTCACTGGGATTCCTCTGTTGTGATAGCTAGAAGGCTGGACTCTACCTGGTAAGTTATCTGACACATTGTCAGGTCTCCACTGGCTTTTTAGTATTGATGTGACTTCCTTTTTGTTCACTGTGTCTTTCCCCTTTAATTAAGTAGGTGTTACCTCTTGAAAGATTTTGGTTAGAGGAAATTCCCTTTTCTTTTAGACAATGTTCTCTGGACATAAGATCCTGTATTCCAAAGTTGTGTAGATAAATTGATATCAGACTGAGATTAACCCCTTCAAGGTTCAGTGATTCAGTTGCTTCCAAAATATATTTCACTCTTCTACTTTTAATTCTAAACACTGAAGAAGAATATTTTATTTCAATGCAGTTATCTTGTGTAAAATATTCAGCCAGTTTTGTTTTTCAAGACCCAAAATAGTTACTATACTATGTTACTGGCTTCATTTTTTTTACAGTTGTATTTCTTTAACTCTGCCTTACTTTCCTTTTATTTCTAACACTGAAACTTAATATTTCTAGAGGAGCGAAAGGACCATCTTAAATCTAAGGGATATTTTTCAGAGTGGAGGGGCAGATATGAATGAATGCTGTGTGGCAAAACACCTGCACACTGCTTTGAAAATGTTGTCCTTCAACTCCTGTTTCACATTAGTCATGGTCTTATTTAGGTCTTTCTTCTTTAAATATATTATTTCTTAATATTGTCCTGTAAATTGACATCCATTTTTTTTTTGGCATTCTTGAGTAGAGTTGCTAGATGAAGAAACAATCCAGTCTGTAGAAGCCCATTTCTTCTTTAAGCCTTTTTTTCCTCCAAGGATTCAAAATAACTTTTAAAATTTGTACTGCTTGTTTCTCTGCCCTTCAAGCCCTTTATCTTTGCTTACTACAGCATGAACATAGTAAATACTGGAATTGTCATATGCCAGAGTAGTAAAATCTATCACTTGTGGAACTGCAAGTATTTAGATAAACCAATATCTAAGCCTCAGGGTTTTCCTGTTCCTTCAAAGACAAAAATATTCAATAAATCTTTCATACTTGGCAGTCTTTGATATATCTAACAAGAAAAAAAGGAGACAAGGTGGATGAGATAAAATCTTTTATTTGACCAACTTTTGTTGGCGAGCGAGAGAAACTTTTAACTTACACAAAGCTGGGTATGGGAAACAGCTAAACAGAAGGCAAAATATAGTGTTTAGTATTAGTATAATTAGTATATTTCATGACAAAGTGTCCTGCTAACACATATTTCAAGGGACCATTCAAGGTTAATTATTTATTATAACCAATCTGTCCCATCTTGTCTTCAGCTGTGTAAACATGGGCAGTCAGTAATGTAGGTAAGGGAAGGCACAGGCTTACCAAAATGGCCTACATGCCCAACCGCCTAAGGCTGCGGCCACCTCTGGGGAAGCCTGGGGCTGCGGCGCAGCAGCCTGGCTCCATCCAGCTGCTGCGGATGGCAGCCCATCTTAGCAGCCTGGCTGCCTGGTAGGAATGAGACACAGCATGGTGGCCAGATATAGAGGGATAGAGCCGCTGAGCAGCAGCCCGGCTTTCCCTACCATCGGAGAGGGATCAGCTTTCCCTGGCCACCAGGGATGGATAGCTGCAGCCTGGCTTTCCCCAGCCACCAGGGAAGGATTGGGCCACTGTGCAGAAGCCCGACTTTCCCTGGCACTGGGGAGGAATCGAGCCTCTGCACCCAGTTGCCGGGAAGGGCTGGGCCGGGGCTGCAGCCTGGCAACCCTGATTCTCCACATGGCCGGGAAGGATTGAGCTGGGAGTGCACGTGGCCTCAGGTAGAAGGGGTGTGGCCTCATATGGAAGGAGCAGGAATGGGGTTTGACTTCCCGGGGTGGCCTTTCACCTGTTGCCCATGTATATGAAGTTTCTAAGTTTCTCAGACCTGAAGAAGAACAATGTGTAAGCTCAGGAGTTTCTCTCTCACAGTTGGTCCAATAAAAGATATTACCTCACTCACCTTATTTTCTGATATCCTGGAACCTGCATGGCTGCAACAACACACCATACAATGGGAGGGGGGGACTCTTGGCTAGAGGGCTAAGTCACTTCAGCAGCTGCACAGGCTGGGAACTGTATGGGTCTGTGATGACACTGAGACACTGAGGCAGGGCTTCTGTAATAGCATGTCAAGCCACAAGGGCATGTAGTCATGGAGCATAATGTCACAGGAATCAAACTGTTCAAAGGTGAATTAAGGGTGAGTAGTGTATGTGTGGGGAAACAGTCCTTAAAGAGATATCTACCACTCTGTGAAATAGTCCCCCACGGAATGTCAAAGAAGCCTGGTGGTTCTGAGTAGTTCTAAAATTGGATTGGTCATAGCACTGAAGAACATACTGTGGAAAACAAGCCTCCACTGACAAATGGATGGACCAAATGACTTAAATGACAGAATCCATTTATGATTTCTTTGCTTCTGTCACTGCATTTAACGCAGATTTACACACAAGTAAAATGTACACACTGATGGTAATATGAAGTATTTGATGTGTGAGTGCGTAACTATTTCAGAATCACAGCTTTGGGGATCATGTAATTGTAAATGCAAATTAATGCTTTTACAGCCATTTGAGTTTGGTAATGTTCATGTCAGATTCAGATGAATGCCTAAACTGACGGACTACATAATGTAATTTACATAGTACTGTAAGATGATTCAAATACTTATCTTGCACATATGTACAATTTCCAAATGAATAAAACACTAATTAACTGAAAATGAATGCACAATGTATAGTATTTTTTTTCATGCAGTATATGATCTCTTATGTGTGTATATGTGTTGTAAAATTGTAGGTTTTAGTCTTCTACAAGTAACTATCTAAGTACTTTGTTTAAGGTAAATTACTAAAAACATAAAAAGAAATGTTTTTCTAAAAAATTGACAAGAAAACTATTTCTGTGCTTGTTTCATGTAAATGAAGGTAGTTAAAAGAAGCATTTTTCTTCTGCATAGTAGTTTCAAACCAGTATTACATACATGTTCAGTTATAAATTTAAAAAAAACCAACCATAATATTTTATTTACAGTTATGAACAATTTCAGAGTTTCAAACAGCCTCCATTCCTGAAGTGTTCATAATTCTGAGGTTCTACTGTACTTTAATTCCCTGGATATGTATAGTTCTTTTATGACTGCATTCAGAGTTAATAGCACACTAAGACCTATTCACTGGAGCATTTGGTCAGTTATGGTGTTAATAATACTATCACCATGCTATGGTTTTACTCTCTAGGCTTGTATTGCCCCCCCCACACACACACACACAGGCTTTCAAACATTTTTTCTGCAAAATAAACCAACTTTTATAAGGTCAGATGATGAAGAAAAGCAAGGAGACATTGACCCAAATTTACATGTGTATTTAGATTTCGAAAAATGCAGATGGGTACTTAGTTGGATTTTCAAAAGCACCTACTAAATGAGGCACTTAACCTGTTCAGGTACTTTTGAAAATCTCACTAGCTGACTATTTGAATTTTTAGGTGCCTAGAAACCTTTGTAAATCTGGCCTCATTTTCCTCTGTGGCTGGATCAAGGGCCAAACTGCTAGATATATATTCAAATCTTTCAGGACAATCTAAAGTTTTCCATGCCTATTGTCTATGGGTATGTCTACACAGAAGCATTATTTTGGAATAATTTCAAAATAATGGGTGCCTTATTTCAGCATTTGAAAATTACATTCCACGAGGAATAATGCCTCTTCCAAAATAGCTATTTCAGAATAGCAATAGTGTGGACGGTCCACTGCTGCTATTTCGAAATAGCTCCTTCCCTAGGTCATTCAAAGTACTTATTCCCTAGTACTTCCTGGGGCTCTAACTTCAGGTAGCACATCCAAATTAGGGGAGCCTGCCTCAGTCTAATTCTCAGGCTTCCCTGTAGTGTAGACGTGCTATTTCGAAATAAACTATTTCAGTGTATTTCTTCCAGAATAGCTTATTCCAAAATAATCATGCAGTGTAGACGTAGCATATGAGATTTCAAATCTAATCTAATTTGATATGGTCTCACATGAGTACCTTAATACACAAGAAGTCATCTTTCTGTTGCATTCTGCACTGACTAGATGTCAGTTGGAATATTGTGTCCAGTTCTGAGCACCACATTTCAAGAAAGATGTGGAGAAATTGGAGAAGGTCCAGAGAAAAGCAACAAAAAAATGATTAAAGGTCTAGAAAACATGACCTGTGAGGAAAGACTGAAAGAACTGGGCTTGTTTAGTTTAGAAAAGAGAAGACTGAGAGGGGACATGATAGCAGTTTTCAAGTATCTAAAAGGGTATCACAAGGAGGTGGGAGTAAAATTGTTCTCCTTGGCCTCTGATAGGACAAGAAGCATTGGGCTTAAACTGCAGCAGGTGAGGTTTAGGATGTACATTAGGAAAAACTTCCTAACTGTCAGGGTAGTTAGACACTGGAATAAATTGCCTTATGATGTTATGGAATCTCCATCTATGGAGATATTTAAGAGCAGGTTGGATAGACATCTATCAGTGATGATCTAGATGGTGCTTGGTTCTGCACTGAGGGCAGGGGACTAGATTTAATGATCTCTCGAGGTCCCTTCCAGTTCTAATATTCTCTGATTCTATGATTCTCAGGGATTTGGACCAAGTCATAAAAGCATTTGTCAACTTTGTGGATGAAATCAGTGGGAGTTTTGCCATGGATTTCAGTGGAAGCAGAATTTCATTCTGTATGACAGAAATGACTATTTTCCCTTTAATTTATTCTCACTACTTCTCCATTACAATAAAATTCATTTTGGCACAAGCATTACTTATATTTTAATTTGGGACAGGAAAATTGTGGTAAGTATAATCAGGTTAGAGGTACAAGAGAGGTATTTCATCATTCTTTCAAACAAGTGACACATTGTCAAGTGTATTCCATATCAATCTATAAGGATACTATTGTTTGTAAAGGTAGGGCAGGAAACCTCTTAGTTCAAGCTCCTCTTTGTAATGATCAAAGTTTAAAAGCTTTGATAATAATATATACTCCACAGTTAAATTAATGATAAATGGGATTATCAGACAGCTGATTTTTTTTGTCTGATTTCAAAATTGACAATATGTCTTTAATGTTAGTTGGTGCCTTTCTTTTTTATTTAAATGCTACATATTTTTTTCTCCAGTTTCTGGTGATATTTCAGTCCCAAAATTTAACCAAACTGCTTATTACTCAGCCTTACTTTAGATGAGGTCTCAAGGTCCTTATTTTAAATCACTGGTCACTTTTTTGTATTCTGTTTTTACTTGAAATTAAGAATCATTCAGATACCTGGAAAGGTTCTTGGCTATTTGCCCCTTGGTTCTGACCCACAGTCTCCACTAAAATCTAGCTCTTGGTGGTTTGTCAAAGTGAGAAATGAATTAATTTTTCCATCAGATATTTTATTCTTTCTGCTGGCTGGGCTTGTCTTGTCAGTTAGTTTACAAATAACTAAATAAAGTTATGATAAATTAGTGAAGGAAGCTGTTTGCCATCATGCTGAACATGGTACATTGATAGAAAGATTATGAAGGAGAACAGTCAAGATTGGCAATTTATTTTTATGGAGCAATTTAGCCTTAGTGGTATTTGTTTCTGTTTTTCCTGCGGGCCTGAAATTCCATGGTTCAACAGTAAAATTTTTTTAAAATGTATACTTGATATGTTGTTATTATTATTATTATTATTATTTATTAGTTTCTCAGGCTTCTTTTTTGGATTTTTTTTCTCAGCAAAACATTTGACAGTACAGGTTGAACCTCTGTAGTCCAGCATTCTCTGATCCAGCAAAATCCATGGTACAGCATGATTTTATTTAGCCAGATGTCCACTTATCATAGGTGTGCCAAGTTTCCCATGGTCCCATAAAGTTTGTTTACAGCCACCAGTCCTGGCTCGCAGTATTCTGTGCTGTTATTTGGCTCTAATTTACCCCTAAATGTCTTCTTAGAGCCCGGTAAGTAGTGGAAATGTTGGTAATAACTGCTAGACAATACTGACCTCCTGGGGTTCAGCAAAATCTCTGGTTTGGTACTGCTCAGGTCCTGAGGGTGCCAGACTAGAGAAGTTCAACATGTATGTTATGGAATTGAAACTCAGAAATTAATTCAGATTAGTTTGCATAGGAACATTTATATGGACTGAAAACTACCTATACCATAGTAAACAAAAGTCAGGGAATAAATGTTAACATATTTACTCAGGCCAGGAGAGATTTTGTGGACTAGCACAGGGTTTATCAATGAAGGTGCTAACTACTTTCTGAATGGTATCCTTCCTGCCTTATCCATCCACTGACTTTGATCTTTATCTACTCAGGTTTAGCACCCTTTCTCCTGGTACTTTATGCATAGAGGTAGGGGGGTGAGCGACAAAACATCTTTCTTCCCCCTCCCGCTCCCCTTCCCTTCTCCTATTTATTTCGAGTTTCCTTATCCTCTAATCATAACTCTGGTCATCTGAAAAAGTGGGCTGTGCCCACGAAAGCTCATGATACCATCTACATGTTTTGTTAGTCTATAAAGTGCTACCAGACCATTTACAGGATTTTATGTTAGGATAGCTTTAATATAACATTTGTGTAAAGAACTTCAGAAAGGATTAACTATTTCATTAATGAAATTAGCAAATGATAACATTGAGAGGAATGCAAACAGTCACTAAAGAAAAAACAAGAAGGCTAAAATCATTAGCACAAAATAATACACATGCCAAAATACAATTTAACGTACCTAGGGAAAAATAAGCTGAAACTCACATACTTAATGGCAGGGAGTAACAGAGTGCTGATTATACAGATAAAAATACTAATAAGGAAGTAAGGACAGCAGCTAAGATTTTAATATTGTCTTCTATTTCTCATTCCAGGGTTTTAACCACAAGTTCATCCTTCCTTCCAAAATCATTTCTCATGATGATTCTGTCTGAAATGATAAATCTTGTTCAAGAGAGAATATCTAATGATGATACCAATATTGTGTCTAACTTTCCCTCTAATGTCAAAAGGAATCTTGCCCAAGGGAAAGCTGTAGAATTTAGTCAGATACATTTTTAGTAACTTGTTCTGTCTTGCTGTAATTTTTTTATGTGGAAGGTGTTTGGGGTTTGTTTGCTTAAAATCAATCAGGAACTTCCAGTATTTTCTGTGAACTTTCACACTATCTCCCTCCACCACCATATTTTGCTATTTTTTATTTTCATTTCATTTCTCCTTCTAAAATGTTTAATGTCGACTTTGCTTAGAACCTAGCAAGATATATAAGTAGCTTCATCCAGTGACACTATGTGATTCAGCTGGTTACTGGGTGAATTGTGCTATTCTGTATACTTACCAGCCCCAAATCTATATTTGTCAGTTACCTCTGACACATGCGAAAACTGAATTTTTTTTATCCTTTGCAGAGGGCACATTTCATGGTGACAAATCACATCAGATGATTTTCTAAGAAAACTGAACTCTCCATAGACAGTCAGTCTGAAATTATTTTTCTCAATGTTCTCTTCTATTCTATGTAGGTTCTTATACTGCACACATCACCATAGTATCCAAGTGCCTCCTAGCAGTGCACTAATGAATGTGGCATTATGTGTCTAAATGTATGCACTGGAGTGTCTTGGGGTACGTCTACACTAGCTCGTTAGTTCGAGCTAGGTAGGGTAATGAGGGCAAGCGGAGTTGCAAATGAAGCCCAGGATTTAAATATCCCGGGCTTCATTTGCATGTTCCCGGGCGCCGCCATTTTAAAATCCCCCTTAGTCCGAACTCCGTGCCCGCGGCTACACGCGGCACGGACTAGGTAGTTTGAATTAAAGATCCTAATGGAATGGAATGGAATGAGGAGTAATGGTAGTTCGAATTAGGATCTCCCGGGCTTCATTTGCAACTCCGCTTGCCCTCATTACCCTACCTAGCTCGAACTAACGAGCTAGTGTAGACGTACCCGTGGTTTGATTGGGTTTATTTTTACACATGCACACACCTATATATTTATGATAGAGGAGGAAAGATTTAATGTCAAACCTTGTATCATGGTTCCTGGGCAGGCTGCTTCTTTCAAGATTTTTTTTCCAGTCCCCGTGCCTCCATTTTTCTGTGGGGTGAGATCACACGCTCTAATCACTCTCCGACTGGGTCTGTGGATTATACTACCCCCAATCTCCAGCCATGTTTCTTTGGACTTGGACCCTGCCGAAGTTCTCCAGGAGCCGGGGTTAGTAACAGTATGAGTGACTCAATTGTTTCTCCAAAATAAAGAATGACTTATTTTGCCCAAACTCTACAGAGTGCAAAAAAGTAGCTATAAACATACCAAAGCTCTCTATAGGTATATTTTCCAAACTACCTGTGGAATTCCTCTTGAGCTGTAGGTGGACATGACTTAACAGCTTGCTTGAGCAGACCGTCAACTTCCAGCACAGCTGATCACTCCTCCTTCTCTTACTCTGGATGGTGGTAGTGAGGTATTTTCCTCAACTGATGGCTCAGCCCTTGTCATTACACCTTTGAAGCTGGGTACCTGAAAGATTGTTATACTGAATGGGGACACAAGACTATATATTAATAAAAATGAATTCAGACATTTTCTGGTCTGTCCTACCTGATCTCTGGAGTAGAAGGTGGCAGGGTTTGTGATGACCCTTAATTCCTGAGGGGTGGAAGATGGAGTTCATTCTATAATCTTAGAAAAAAGTTCTTCCTCCCACACTCAAGCTGTCTCCTTATAATAGAGCATTCAATTTTACTAGGGGAGTCTAGTTGTTCACTACAGATGTTGTCAACTTTTTAGGTGTGCTGGGGCCAGGCCAGGGAGTTCATTGAAGATTAGGGCCAAAATCCTGATATTTATTCAAAATTTCTATGGAAAGCCAATATAGAGTGGAGGATAAGAATGATGTTTACAGTTGCTTATGTTACTAAGGAGATACTGTGCATCGTTCTGTACTAGTTAGAGTTTCATAAGCATGGAAATTTCATGACCAGGTATAGGCGATGACTCCATTGGAATACTTGTTTTGAAATGAAAATTATAGTAAAGTGTAATTAACCCGGAGACCCAAATCAGGATTTCTCCAGGCTCTGTGGAGTCAGTAATACAGGTGATTTAAGAGAAACTCTCACATAAAGGTACAAAAATAAGAAAGTGGTGAAATCTCATGTGCTTTTACACATTTGGATGGTGTTTTCTTCTTTCATCTTGGTGAATGAAGATTTATGGCAACAAGAATGGGCAATGGTTAGTGTAGAGTAATCTTAAATAAAGCCATTACTTTTTAACAAATAGAAACTTTGCAAATAAATTAGCAAATATATTACTCTTAACTCAGATGCGTCTCTATACTAGGCATATTATTCACATGACCCCAAAGGCTCTACTCTGGCATTACTGAACATAACAAGTTTCTTTCTAAATTAGAAGATATAGCTAGAAGGAGAAATGACACCACTTTAATTTGGACACTGCTGTGCTAAAAACCATTACATCTCAAATCAATATTTTTTCTAAAATGTGTTTCTAATTCATCTTGAATCTTTCAGGGCTAATTCTCCCACTGTAATCTTCTTATAAAGCAATGTAGTAATGTATTTATAACCATTTCTACATCTGTTATTACTATCATTCCCAAGCACCAATATATACAATATATAGTCTAGAAATCTACTTACTATGTTTGTGTTGGAAAATATAAAAGCCATAATTTTTTTTCTGTTTTATTTAGTTTATTTCTATATGAGCTGCTGCAATTTCCTGTACAACATGAAGGTGTAAATATTAAGGAAATGGTGGTTAGTTTGCAAACAAGAAACAGGAAATCAACCAGGAAAGGAGAAAAACAGGTGGCAGCAATGCTTTTTTTGATCAAACAATGGCAGGTTATACCATGTTGTTTATTGTTTAGGCTCTGCTTTTCAAAAGGTCTCAAATTGGTTTCAAAATTTTCTCCTGAATATTTACGCAACAAATTATGGATACAAGATAATTGTGAGCACATAGAATTTTAGATATCTAGACTTCTGATTTTCCAGTGCAATGTGGTGTTTGGCTGTCTTGATGCTGTACATCTTTCCCATCATTATTTGCAACATAAAGGAGAAAATACTGAATACCAGGTCTTTTAATTTTAAATATATTTGATTCCCCATTTCCAAGACAAACCATCTAATTTGCTTCAAGAGATATTTGAAACTAAAGTTTTCAAGCTTGGTACCAATACAGAGTCCCTTATGACTTCACTCAATTAAACAGAAATATTTTAAAATTAATTAGTCCAGCTACTTTAAATTAGTAGAAAGAAGTGTCTTCTTTGTGCATAATACATAATTTTCACTTAGGACTGTTATATTTTGTTATAGTTCTGTTAGCCAACTTAGCACAAAAATTAGTAGAGTATATGTTACTTATGTATGTACCCTCATTTTCAAAGGCCTTGAGAGTATGTTCTTAAATGAGACTGAATGAAAATTAGACATTGCATTTCCATAGTGGTGGGCAAAAATTCAGAACATTAAAAACCTTTGCAAAACTGCAATGTTACCAAATTGTAAAATCAAATGTTTGGTTTTTGTAGGCGGATATGTGGAGGAAAAAGCAAAAATTTACAAAATAATGAAATGTTCATACGAAATTAAAATGGACTCGGAATCATGCAGGGTGTTTCTCAGAGAAATGGGCTCTTGTCTGGTACTACATTAGTTTCTGTTGGGGTGAGAGGAAATTATTTAGCAAGGACAGAGGTGGAGTTACTAGGCCAGATTTCCAGCTGTTGTAAATGGAACATGCTGTTTTACAATAGCTATATTTGCATAAGGTGGCCACCCATGCATTCCCAAACATACTAGAAAGTCAGGTACTTCTGGGAATGGCCTGGGCCTGCCCCCTCCAACGTGACCTCCACACAGTTTGCATACAAGGCCTCATCATATGGAAGATACCAGTTTGAAGATCAAGCTGCTCTGCCTTGACACATAAAATAGCATTTCTCATCTGCTACTGGGCAAACCACCTCAGAAGAGGACTGTCTGATTTAAAACCAGGTAAGTGGACTGTCTAGATCTGGTTCATTATTTCCAAGCCAATAGCCAAATTGCTCTTTGCAATAGTGAAATACATAGGAGAGGGCAAGGCTTTGCCTCCCATCAGACTGAGTTATGGAGAGGGCCAGGAACAAATTTTGTGAAAACTATTTTTCAATCAAAAATTGGGTTTTTAATTAATGATATTTTTCAAGAACATAAGAACATAAGAATGGCCATAGTGGGTCAGACCAAAGGTCCATTTAGCCCAGTATCCTGTCTGCTGACAGTGGCCAGCACCAGGTGCCCCAGAGGGGGTGGACCGAAGACAATGATCAAGCAAATTGTCTCCTGCCATACTTCTCCAGCATTTGACAAACAGAGGCTAGGGGCACCATTCCTTACCCCCTGGCTAATAGCCTTTTATGGATCTAACCTCCATGAATTTATCTAGCTCTTTTTTAAACTTTGTTATAATTCTAGCCTTCACAGCCTCCTCTGGCAAGGAGTTCCACAGGTTGACTGTGTGCTGTGTGAAGAACTTTCTTTTATTAGTTTTAAACCTGGTACCCATTAATTTCATTTGGCATCCTCTAGTTCTTGTATTATAGGAACAAGTAAATAACTTTTCTTTATTCACCCTCTCAACACCACTCATGTTTTTATATACCTCTATCATATCCCCCCTCAATCTCCTCTTTTCTAAACTGAAAAGTCACAGTCTCTTTAGCTTTTCCTCATATGGGACCCATTCCAAACCCCTAATCATTTCAGTTGCTCTCTTCTGAACCTTTTCTAATGCCAAAATATCTTTTTTGAGGTGAGGAGACCACATCTGTACGCAGTATTCAGGATGTGGGCATACTATAATTTTATATAGGGCCAGTAAGATATTCTTTGTCTCATTTTCTATCCCTTTTTTAATAATTTCTAGCATCCTATTTGCTTTTTTGACTGCCGCTGCACACTGCGTGGATATTTTCAGAGAACTATTCACGATAACTCCAAGATCTCTTTCCTGATGAGTTGTAGCTAAATTAGCCCCCGTCATATTGTATGTATAGCTGGGGTTATTTTTTCCAATGTGCATTACTTTACACTTATCCACATTAAATTTCATTTGCCATTTTGTTGCCCAGTCACTCAGATTGGTGAGATCTTTTTGAAGTTCTTCACAGTCTGCTTTGGTCTTGACTATCTTGAATAGTTTAGTATCGTCCGCAACCTTTACCACCTCACTGCTTACCCCTTTCTCTAGATCGTTTATGAATAAGTTGAATAGGATTGGTCTGAGGACTGACCCTTGCGGAACACCACTAGTTACACCTCTCCATTCTGAAAATTTGCCATTTATTCCTACTCTTTGTTTCCTGTCTTTTAACCAGTTCTCAATCCATGAAAGGATCTTCCCTATCATCCCATGACAACCTAATTTACACAAGAGCCTTTGGTGAGGGACCTTGTCAAAGGCTTTCTGGAAATCTAAGTACACTATATCTACTGGATCCCCCTTCTCCACATGTTAGTTAACCCCTTCAAAGAACTCTAATAGATTAGAAGACATGATTTCCCTTTACAGAAACCATGTTGACTTTTGCCCAACAAATTATGTTCTTCTATGTGTCTATTGTATTCTTTACTATTTTTTCTACTAATTTGCCCGGTACTGGCATTAGACTTACCGATCTGTAATTGCACCTCTAGATCCCTTTTTAAATATTGTTGTTATGTTAGCTGTCTTCCAGTCCTTGGGCACAGAAGCTGATTTAAAGGATAGGTTACAAATCACAATTAATAGTTCCGCAATTTCACATTTGAGTTCTTTCAGAACACTTGGGTGAATGCCATCCGGTCCTGGTGATTTGTTAACGTTAAGTTTTTCTATTTGTTCCAAAACCTCCTCTAATGATACTTCAATCCGGGACAGTTCCTCAGATTCATCACCCACAAAGGACGGTGCAGGTTTGGGAATCTCCCTCACATCCTCAGCCATGAAGACTGAAGCAAAGAAATCATTTAGTTTCTCCACAATGGCTTTATTATCCTTGATTGCTCGTTTTGTATCTCGATCGTCCAGGGGACCCACTGGTTTTTTAGCAGGCATCCTGTTTCTAATGTACTTAAAAAACATTTTGCTATTACTTTTTGAGTTTTTGGCTAGCTGTTCCTCTAAATCTTTTTTGGCTTTTATTACATTTTTACACTTAATTTGGCAGTGTTTATGTTCCTTTCTATTAACCTCACTAGGATTGGACTTCCACTTTTTAAAAGATGCCTTTTTATCTCTCACTGCTTCTTTTACATGGTTGTTAAGCCACAGTGGTTCTTTTTTAGGTCTCTTACTTGAAAAGTTTCCATGCAGCTTGCAAGGATTTTACTCTAGTCACTGTACCTTTTAATTTCTGTTTAACTAACCTCCTCATTTTTGCATAATTCCCCTTTTGAAATTAAATGCCAGAGTGTTGGACTGCTGAGGTGTTCTTCCCACCACAGGAATGTTAAATGTTATTATATTATGGTCACTATTCCCAAGCAGTCCTGTAATAGTTACCTCCTGGACCAGATCCTGTGCTCCACTCAGGACTAAATTGAGAATTGCCTCTCCCCTTGTGGGTTCCTGTACCAGCTGCTCCAAGAAGCAGTCATTTAAGGCATCGAGAAATTTTATCTCTGCATCGCGTCCTGAGGTGACATGTACCCAGTCAATATGGGGATAATTGAAATCTCCCTTAGCATTTCAACATCACTATCACTGTCCTGGTCAGGTGGTTGATAATATATCCCTACAGCTATATCTTATTAGAGCATGGAATTACTATCCACAGTGATTCTATGGAACATGTTGATTCATTTAAGATTTTTACTTCATTTAATTCTACATTATCTTTCACATATAGTGCCACTCTGCCACCTGCACGACCTATTATGTCCTTCCGATATATTTTATATCCCGGTATGATTGTGTCCCACTGATTGTCCTCATTCCACCAGGTTTCTGTGATGCCTATTATGTCAATCTCCTCCTTTAATACGAGGTACTCTAGTTCACCCATCTTATTATTTAGACTTCTAGCATTTGTATAGAAGCACTTTAAAAAATTGCCACTGTTTATTTGTCTGCCCTTCCCTGATGTTTTAGATTCTTGTATATGTGATTGTTCCTTGTCTGATCTGGCCCATAGTTTATCATCTCCCCTCCTCTCTTTCTGACTAAAACCTAGAGAATCTCCATGATTGGACTCTCCTCTAAGAGAAGTCTCTGTCTGATCCACGTGCTCCTCCGTACCAATCAGCTTTCCCCCATCTCTTAGTTTAAAAACTGCTCTACGACCTTTTTAATGTTTAGTGCCAGCAGTCTGGATCCACCTTGGTTTAGGTGGAGCCCATCCTTCCTGTATAGGCTCCCCCTCTCCCAAAAGTGTCCCCAGTTCCTAATAAATCTAAACCCCTCCTCCCTACACTATCGTCTCATCCACGCATTGAGACTCTGAAGTTCTGCCTGGCTACCTGGCCCTGCACGTGGAACAGGAAGCATTTCTGAGAATGCCACCATAGAGGTCCTGGATTTCAGTCTCTTTTGTAGCAGCCTAAATTTGGCCTCCAGGACATCTTTCCTACCCTTCCCTATGTCATTGGTACCTACATGTACCACGGCCACTGGCTCTTCCCCAGCACTACACATAAGTCTATCTAGATGCCTTGAGAGATCCACAACCTTTGCACCAGGCAGGAAAGTCATCATATGGTTCTCCTGGTCATCACAAACCCAACTATCTATGTTTCTAATGATCGAATCACCCACTACTAACACCTGCCTCTTCCTAACAACTGGTGTTCCCTCCTCTGGTGAGGTATCCTCAGTGCAAGAGGATACCATAACATCCTTTGGAAGAGGTGTCCCAACTATGGGATGGTTTCCCTCTGCTCCCATTGACTGCTCTCTTCCCCTTTCTGTAGAAAAAAATATTTATATTGAAGAAATGGAAAAAAGCCAAAATATTTTGGTCCAAACCTGTAATATTTTGATTTGGAAGTGCTGGCATGGTACCTAACAGACTTTTAGTTTTGATTTCTTCATGTAAATATTTTCCTCAATGGGCTATGATTCTTGCTTTGACAATATCTCACATGATGCACTATTGCCAGAGATTTCCATGATGTCCCAAGAAGAAATCATGGGACATATAGTATGACCAGAAAGTCTCGAACATAGAGAAGAATGAGAGCATGTAATACCCAAACTACAACTCCCAGGTTGCACTATGGCAGCACTGTAAATCAGTTTTAGTTTAAATCAGATTTTTTTTGTTTTCTGCTGAATTAGTTTGTTATTCATATTTTACTGAAAAATTGAAAATTTCCATGTCAATGATGAGAACTATATGGTGTGTGGGTCCCCAACCACAAATATTTGAGTTGCCTTCCCATGTTGTCCAGAACCCTGGAGAGAGAACTGAATCTTATAAAAGAGGAGGAGCAATGAGCAGGGTTTTAGAATCAGAGAGGGAATGCTTGTGGAGAAGAATTTAGCTATATAATAGATACATCTTAAAGACTGGGGGGCCAGATTTCCAACCGGTGTAAAAAAATAGAGTTCAATTGCAGTTCATGCATCTATTCTGATTTGCATGAGTCAAAGATCTGTTCATTTAATTTTCAGATACATACTTTCCATATCTGTGAACACAGCATTTAAAGAGCCATAAAGATACTTCAGCTAGGTTTTTTCCTTCTACAATTAAATAGTCTCACATCAGAAATCCATATTATCTGGAAAATACATGAGCAAAATGAGCATACTTTAAACAAATACTGCCATAGTAATTTTCATCATGTTAAGTCCTCCCCCTTTGTAATTATTAACCAATTGAAAATCTGAAAATGAACTTTATTGCCTTAATAATGTGTTTCTCATGATTGTATACACACACCACATTATTAGAAGGCTGTTTTGGTGTAGTGGGCTGCTATTGGAACCAGGAAAATTCAGGTAGAAATCCAAACCACCTGCAGTCCTGTCTGTCTAACTAAGGCTATGTCTACACTACCCCTTTTTTGCAGAAGAAGGTACTCAAAATGCGCTCCACATTTTGCATACCTTTTTCCGCATTTTTTTTGAAGAGGCTTTTCCACCATTTGCCCCATTTAGACAAGGCCAAATGGCAGAAAAGCCTCCTCTTTCGGCAGAGCCCTTATTCCTTATGGAACGAGGAATACTGGGCTCTGTGACAGAGTGTGTCTGCTCTTCCGCAAAAAAAAGCGGAAGAGTAAACGCATTCCCTGGACCAGGCAGAGTTTTTCCAGGATACCTCCAGTATCTCGGAAAACCCCCACAGAGTAGAGATAGCCTGAACAAGTATTTGGATCTTTCTTTCTCCCTTATAAATATTCCCAAACAATAATACTAAAGAGTGAATATTGACATGAAAAGAAGATAAACCTCACTTATAGCCACAATCACCATTTTTTAAAAAAGTAACCCATTGAACAAGCCACAACAAATTAAATGACCCCAGTAATAAACTAATACTTTTCTTTTAAATTTCTTACATGGAAATTATGCCAGTGTAATCTAAGAATTCCTGATATCACATGAAAGAAATCCTATAGAGTGTAGATAAAGTATAGTTAAATAATATAATTAGCACTTTATGAAGAAAGTTCAGCAGAAATCTACTGAGAGTTATCTGGGGCTAAAATCAATCCTGTGATGAACTGGCAGTCAACGAAGACATATGATAGTATGTTGGGCGCTTTTGTTTAATTTGGGTTTTGGTTTAGTTTTTGTCAATAGCTGAGCAGCTGTTTTCTGAATTGACTGAAACTGAGCTGAAGGGATGTCAGGTACCCCAGTAAACAACATTACAATAGCTAGAGCATGAGGTGCTAGAGACATGAATGAAATACATCTGCATTCTGAGAAGTGAAATATCATCTTAGTAATTTGTTGTGTAGGTATAAAAGAAATGCTAATGACACTGGCTCCTAAATATATGCTGACATTTAGATTTCTAACTTCCACTGAAGTACTAACGTCATAGTCAATAAGATGCAATTTGGTAGGAGTCCATGACAGTCTCATATTTTAAATGCTTTTATTTTAAGTAGGTTTTGTTGTATCCAAGTGCTTTTACACATCAGACAAGACTGAATCAATATTAGGATAAAATGATGGAGCAATATGAGTTGCATCAGCCTAGCAATGAAAGCTTATCAAATATTTGAGAATGTCTTCCCCAGTGGTAACATGTAAATTGCAACCAGTAAATAGGCCAGAGGATGAGCAAAAGTCTCCTGCTGACACAAAATGACATCTGCTTGCTAGACAAGAGCAAAACCAATGCAATCACAGTGCTGCCAGGAACTGACTGAAATTTTGGCTCAATCTAGCACGAAGGGACGATCAGCTATATCATTCAGGAGTGGTTCATAAAGCCTGGTGCCACTGATACAAATGGCACAGAAAGATGCCACATTTATCAGCTCTCTGTTCACAAGAAAATGATTTTTTGTCCCTAACTGCTAGCCCTCAAAGCCAACCCAGGAAGTCATACTGAGGTTGTTGGGTTTTTTCCAAACAGGACTGAGAAACCTATGAATTTGTGAATCTGGACATTTCAGAGCTAAACTCACATTCCGATTTGTAAAAGTTTCTAGTTCTCTTTGGTGCAATGAGTTGTAAACAATGTTTATCTATGGAGAGGTTGGTTGATTTGATTAAGATAATGAGCTCTACACATTCTTTAATAGTGAAACCCAATTCTGGCCTAAGGGGATTGTGAAACCCATGGCTACAGGTATGAACAATTTCAAAGGAACCCAGTTTGTGATACAGGGAGAGTGCAATGAGGGTGCATGATTTTTGCTTGCAGTGGACAGTCTCCTAGTCATGAAGTGGAACTGGACAATAGTATGAGAAGCAGAAGGCTTTAGTAATTTAAAAATCCTCCTGTGACCTGGAACAGCAGTGAGAAAGCATGTCTGATTTTGAATGGTGGGGATGCATCTGGGTGGGAACAGAGATGCTCTGGAGATGGTTGGGGGTGCCAGGTAGTGATGGGAAAGGAGGTGCTAGAGTTGGTTGTAGATTCTTATGGGAAAAGGCTGCTGCTGATTGATTACAGGTAGTGGGTGTAGGATGGGAGAGGAAGCCTGGGTGCGAGAACCAGGAGAGTGAAAATTTGAGGGACTGGGACTGGATAAGGAATTGTTGCTGATGATAAAGATACTTCCCCCTCCCCAGCCTCCCTTGTTCTCAATCTGTACAGCAATTTCAGGACAGTATCTTCAGTGGAAACTGGTTGCACATTCCCTGTAGCTGAGTACTATGAAAGCAGGAGAAGTGAGGCAATGCACTGGGATTGGGTAGAGGGGGAATGAGGATGATGCTCTAGGAGAAGCTGGGCTTTCCTTCTCTTCTTTCAGTAACTTCTCCTAGGTCTCTGGGCCTCAGTGTTGTGCTGATTATTTTCCTCTCACATGGCTGGTGCACCATAGTGGGCATCATATTGGAAGTACTGGGAGCAAATGCTCCACGGGTTGAGAAATTCTGGGCTAATGCACAAAACACTGTAGTATGGGGAAGGGAATCCTGCATCTCCATCACTGGAGATTTTTAAGAGCTGATTATACAAACACCTGTCAGGGATGGTCTAGATAAAAGTCCTGCCATGAGTGCAGGGTACTGGCTTAGATGGCCTCTTGAGGTCCCTTCCAGCCCTATGATTCTATTCTATGATTTTATTTCCAGTATTGATATTGGTTCCTTTTAAGGCCTTAGTTAAGTCTTCTCTGCCTTAGTTACCCATCTATAAAATGGGGTAATTAACCCTTTGGCTACTACCCAAGGGAGGGAAAATTGTGATGATTAAGTAGTCAGAATCCATCAAAGATTATGACAGTAGACATTCACCAGAATATATAGAAACCTTTCACTAACTGGTGACAGTTCCTAGTTCCTGAACATATTTGGATAAGTATCTTGAGCATTTATTCATTTTCCAGCTACACAGAGATGCTGCCATCAGAAGCTGAGATTTTCTATTGTTGCACGAGGAGATGGATTATAACCTGAATTCTTCCCTTTTTACATATATTGAATCAGCCAAGTTTAGAGCTGATCTAAAAATCATCTTATTATCTGGCTTTGAAGACTTCAGTCTGATCCCATAGCAGTGTAGCAGTGTAATCATGATGGTCAGTATTTGTTTACATTCTGCAGATGCAAGGAAAAAATGTTTTGCCTACTTAGAAATGTTAAGGCAAACTCTAGGTTCTTTTCTTCTCATGCCTCATAGTAATATGGATTTTGCAGGCCAGATTCTACCTTTTGCTATACCAACAGCACCCATTTGTTGTAAACCTAAGTCCTTGGTTTCTCTGGGGAAATTATTTCGAGGAGTAATTATTTATTTGATATATGCATGTCAAGACACAGTGTTCTTAACAATGTACAAGACACAAAGACCTCCATAAAGGTGAGTCATTCTGAGTCCTTAACTATGGGTATGTCTAGAGTACAGGGTTTTTTTGAAAAAAAGTGTCCTTTTTTCTGCCGCCGCATTCTGTCAACAGTAAATGAAAAGAACGCGGAGGTTTTGTCAACAGCAGTAAACCTCGTTTTACGAGGAATAAAGCTATTTTCTACAGAGATGTGGGGAAGTTTTTTTAGAGAAAATAAAGGCCTCCAGGAAGAAGCCCTGGTGGACAGTCCATCCTTACATGCTGAGCACCTCTGTTGTTTCTGTCCGCAGTCTCTTAAAGGCAGAGGCACCCAGACAGGCACTGCTGTCCAGAAACCAGCCAGAGCACCCGTGCTAGCCATGTCCCAGCCTCAAGGCCCCCCTGGCCCTTCTCGGCACCGTGAAGAGGACCCACCCAGGATCTACAAAAGGCGGGCACCAGCCTGGTCAGGGCCTGAAATAAAAAACTTCCTGGAGCTCTGGTCTCAGGAGGAATCCCTGTAGGCCCTGCATTCATGCCACAGGAATGCAGGCATATATGAGCGCATGGCCCAGGGACTGGCCAAGTAAGGGCATCCCCCCGCACCCTGGACCAAGTGAGGGCCAAGATAAAAGAACTGTGGCAGGGGTATGCAAAGGACAGAGACCAGAACTCCCGCTCCGGGGCAGCCCCACAGAGCTGCCCATATTATGCAGACCTGGAGCAGATTCTGGGCAGTGGGGAAGCCCAGACTCCACTGCATCTTGTGGAGTCTGGGTTACCCCACCATATTGTGGACCAACCCCTGAGGGAGGACGAGCAGGAAGGAGGGACAGGAGAGCTGCACCAGGAGGAGAAGGAAGAGGAGGAGGAACAGACAGCAGGGACCCTATCCCAGGAACCAGTCCTCCAGATCCCAGAGGGGTCCAAGGCATCCTCAGACATGAGGGAGGGAACATCACGTGAGTGCTTTGAGGGGTCACCACACATGGGCAGGTTGGCAGTGCGGGGGGGCCATCTGGTCCCATTGCCACTGTGATGCCCCTGTGATGCTCAGGCTGCTGCCCAATTCACACATGGTGTCACGTGTCTGAGTGTCTGATTCTCTGAGTCTCCTGTCTGAAGGAGGGCCCCTTACAGTGATGGCATGCCCTTGGGGATAGCAGGTGCACAGACACGATTGTCTCCTCCTCTTTTCCTCCATAGCTGGACCCCCCACACAAGAGGGTAGTGCCACACCTGCCCCACCACCATCCTGGACACGTGGCACACGCAGGCACTGGTGTATCTACATGGACCTGCTGAAAGAACACGTAGTGGCCCTGCAGGACCTCAACAGGACTCTTCAGCAGAGGACGGAGGCATAGGCCGAGTGGTGCAACAGGCTTCTGGATGAGCTGGTCCAGCACCGCATTTCAATCAGTGCCACTTTGCGGGAGGTCCTAGCTTTGCCTGCCCCTGTCACAGGCACTGCTCCTCCTGCATGCCAGGACCCTGCCTCCCCAGCCCCCCCTGTTCCCCCAGCCCCTCCTGCTCCCGAACCCTCACAGACCAACAGCTGCCCCCCTCCCCCCGCCCAGCCCAGGACTGGCTCTCGCTTCACCCAACCCCAAGGCCATGGTGGTGCCAGGACTCAAGGTGGCAGGACCCTGCGATCAGGGAAGCAGCGGCCTACTTGAGCCTCCCTCCCCCCTCCAGGTTTTGAGCCCCCTATCACCTCAGTGAAAGAATATTTCAGTGACGTAACAAAATCTTTATTTTTGAGTGACAGATGAAGCTTGTATATAAACAGTGGAACAGTAAAAAAGAGACAGTTTTGTTTTAAACAGTTAGCACATTTTCCTTATTGATATTGTTTCTAATAAACACCCGGTTTTCTTTGTAAACAGACATTGGTTTTGTATGTATTCTTTATGGGAAGAGGGTGAGGGTAGTGGAGGGAAAAGTATGGGTGAGCCAGGCCAAACCCCCCATGGGGGAGGCCTTGGGGAGAGTCAGTGGGCTCCTTCAGAGAATTTCTCCCTCAGGGCCTCTCAGATGCGAACACCAGACTGGTGAGCCTGGCGGATGGCAGCTGTCCAGGGCTGCTCGAATTGCCTCCCCTCACCATTAGCACCTGTCCCCAACCCCGGCAGGAGGGCCTCCCCTTTCCTCTCCACAAGGTTATGGAGCACGCAACATGCAGCCACCACCTCAGGAATGTTGCGTTGGCCCATGTCCAGCTGTGTGAGGAAGCAATGAAACCTCCCTTTCAAGTGGCTGAATGCGCATTCCACCTGCATGTGAGCCTGGCTAAGATGTATGTTAAATAGCTCCTTGCTCGCATCTAGGTGGCCTGTGTAGGGCTTCATGAGCCACGGCATCAGGGGGAAGGCCACGTCGGCCACGATGCACACCGGCATCTGCACATCCCCAAGCACGAGGTCCTGCTGTAGAAAAATGTTTCTTCCTGCAACCTGTGGTACAGGTACGAGTTGCAGAAGATGCGGGCATTATGTGCCCGCCCCGACCACATGACACAAATGTCCATAAACTGTCCCCGGTGGTCGACCAGGGCCTGCAGCACCATAGAAAAGTAGCCCTTGCGATTAATAAATTGGGCTGCTTGATGGGGCGGTGCATGGCTTGGGATGTGTGTCCCATCAAGGGCTCCTCCGCAGTTCGGGAAGCCAAGCCCAGCTAAGCCAGCAACGGTGGTGTCCAGGTCTCACAGACAGATGAGCCTCTTCAACAGCTCCAAACTGATGGCACTCACCACTTGCAGAAAGAGACAGATGGACAGACAGAAACCAGGGAGTTAGATAGGGTACCTAAGACCTTGGGTGGAGAACCCCCCCCTCCCCTTATCAGGACTCCCTCCTCCCCCACATCAGCGCAGGGTTGGCCGAGGAACCACCTCCCACTGCCACTCCATTCCCCACTCCCTTTTGCCCTTGCTTGGCAGTCCCCCTTTTTCAGCCCCCCCCCTCCCCCCCACTCAGCAGGGCCTGTCCCCTGTAAGTGACTGACCTCCATCAAAACGGCCCCGACGGTAGACCTCCCCATGCCAAACTGGTGTCCCACTGAGCAGTAGCTGTCAGGGATGGCCAGCTTCCAAAGGGCAATAGCGACCCGCTTCTGCAGGGGGGTGGTGGGCCACAGGTTGGTGTCTTGGTGTTGCAGAGCAGGGGTGAGTCAGGCACACAGCTCCTGGAATGTGGCCTTCCGCATCCAGAAGTTTCGGAGCCACTGCTCATCATCCCAGAGCTCCATGACGAGCAGGTCCCACCAGTCCAAACTTGTCTCATGCCTCCAAATCCACCTGTCCCCAAAGAAGTTTGGAGGCCAGGAAATAGCTCCTGCATCCCGGACAAAGGTTTCGTAGCTCTGGTCCGGGTCCATATGGGGCAGGAGCTTCATGACGGAGTCATGAAGATGCAGCAGAAGCTGCAGCATGGCAGCATGGGGCCATCGCCTGCCCAGGGGCAGCTCTGGCTCCATGGCGAAAGAAACCAATGAAAAGCAGGAAAACCAACCAGAAAAGAAACTGCTGTGGTGTCCAAGAAAGCAGGGCAACCAGAGCAAGCACTGCAGCAGCTTGGCTGTCCCTCTAGGAGGTAGGCAAACCAGAAGCAGTTCCGGGTGCCTTTTTTTTCCAAAAGAGCATCCAGCAGTCTAGACACTCTTTTTTGAAAAAGCGGATTGCTTTTTCAATCCGCATAATGCAATCTAGACGCTCTTTTTCAAAAGAGGCTTTTTCGAAAGATACTTTCAAAAAAGCCTCTTTTGAAAAAGACATGTTGTCTAGATGTAGCCTATGTGTGTCATCATTTGTGGCTGTCCACAAACCTAGTGGACTGTCTCTAAAATGCTATTGAAACCAGTTGAGAATGCTTTTATCGTAAATTGAACCAAAGTTGACTTTGAGTGGCGTTTGAGACAAGATAATTGCCACCTTTTCTGTAGAACATAAAGCTGATCACCCATCCTCCATGTGGTGGATTAAACAAGTCTTTATTTAACAGTAGATGCAACATATTGTGCAATTTGGTCATGAGGTTTGCTATGCTTTCCTCTCTGCGAACACCGAGTGGAGAAATATTGCTGAGGACCGGTAACCGTGGCAGAAGAGTAGATTAAGTATGGCTGGAATAACACAGGGTGGAATTAAATTGTACATTGATGATCCTTGTATGAGATAAAAGAGCCCATTCTGGAGCACAGTACTTCGCTGCTAAGTAACAGAGGACCAAGGCTGAAGTACATAATTTTTTAACAACTTAAGTTCTCATTTACCCTGGGAAAGCAATAATGGGGGGTAATGAGATAGTCTGACAGATATTAATAAAGGCATAATCTAGGCCTGCAGTGTCTCAAGAGTTTGATGAGAGCTTGACTCTCAGCTTCCCTGTTAACTCTGAACAGCTGTCAGTCAGGGAAAAGAGAGAGGGATCTTGTACTTGAAACTGAACATAAATGGGCTGGAGTCTTAGGTGTTTCAGGCTTCCATGCTTATTGCCCAATTTCACCGAGTCTCTTAACAGGATAAAACTGCATTTTAAGTCTAGGAAGTTTCAAACTGATATATAATCCCAGTCAGATACTATCACCTGTAAATAATGCTAGACCCTTATAAAGATAATATCTACTTTATTAAATGCACTGAAATTCCTTGTAAACAATTTTTGCTGCTGGCACAGCTATGAAAATCCTGTCTTAGCAAATATGATTATGACACTGGTGATTCTGTGTGGGGTATTGTTCTCTGCTTTGTAATATGTGAAGCCAAAAATGTTCTCATTTTCCTTAGTTATGTTTTCACTTCTTTCCTCACAGTTTCATCCTGTACTTGTATAGTTCAACAAATAAATGCCTAAAGAAATTATAAACCAACAATCAACCTCCCGCAAGCAACCTACCAGCCAAACACCTTCATTCAAAACAGATCTTCTGCACATTTGAAGATCTATTATTGAAATATTTAGTTTTCATGGAATATATGTGTAAGGAGCCATGCATGAATTCTTGAAGCAATTTTCATTTGCCACCACTGCCCCCTTTTAACTAGCCCACTGGTTACAGCACTAACCTGAGATGTGGAAGATGACAAGTCCAGTCCCCCTGTTCCAGTCACTGTTTCCTTATTTATTCAGAGTGCCACTATTCCAGAAGGAGAGATTCAAGGGGCCCCCAGAAGAATATTCCATTGCTTAGCAGTTAGATGACTTTCCTGAAAGGTGTGGGAGAGCCCTCATGAAATCCTTTCACCTCATTAGGTAGAATGGAATTGAACCTAAGTTTTCCAAATCCCAGATGTGTGCTCTAACCACTAGGCTAAAAGTTATAACAGGAGCACCGCTCCACTCACTGCCTCTCCCCAGGCATTTTGTGTGGTGTGAAGCAAATACTTTACTTGTTCCCTGAAAAGGCAATTTAGGCTCCTAGACTGCTTGACTCTAGGTGGTTATTTCCCTTTTGTAGATTAGTAAACTGCTATAGGCACCTCCCTGGACCCTCTCTGTGAGATGAATGGGGCTTAGCACACAGCTCTTTGTTGGCCTCTCTAGGGGCAAATCTAGACTACAGGGAACAGTCGAAAGAAGATATACAAATTCTGCGGGAATTTGCACATTTTCTTCCGATTGCACTTTCTAAAGTGGAGCTTTCAATTAAGATGCGGCTTTTTTGGCGAACTCCTCCCCCCCCCTCCCCCGTTTGTCTAAAACCCACGTAAACCTCCTTTTTTCAGGAAACCTCTTTTTTTGAGCAGAGCTTTCGAAAGTGTGATCGGAAGAAGATATGCAAATTCTCGCAGAATTTGCATATCTTCTTTCGACCATTCCCCGTAGTCTAAATGAGCCCAAGTTGACTATCTTAGGTCAGGAGCCACCTAGCATGCTGACTTTTGTGGCTTCGGATGCGTCTACACTGCACCGTTATTCCAGAATAACAGCCCTTGTTCCAGAAGAATAATGCTAGCGGTTACACAGCAATTGCGTTATTTCAAAAGAAAAATGAGAGAGGTAGGCAAGCAGGAGAAGAACCTGAGAAATGGCTGTACGCGGGATTCCTTTAAGCACATATATCAGGAAGTCACTGCTGACCTAATGCCCTGACTGAACTGGTGCCGGGTGGCCTTAAATGCAACATAGTGTCCAATCAGTGTGGACACTCTATTTTGAAATAGCAAATCTCTATTTCAATGAGCTTTTTGTATGTAGATGCACTTTTCGAAATAAGTTATTCCGGAAGATATCTTCCAGAATAGCTTATTTTGATATAAGCTTGCAATGTGAATGTACACTTACATTCTGAGTGCCTATTACTCTCCCCCCCCCCCCCCCCCCGTTTTTTTTAGGAGCTAGGCACCTAACTCAGTTTTGTGGATTATAGTATTGCTTCTGTGATTTCTTTATAAGCTCCTAAAAACGTTGCAATGCTGGATGCTAACCTTAGGGCCTTTAAGCATAGACACAGCATACATACCATTATTCACCACAGATAAATGGGCTTAGATATTCTTAAAAAGCAATTTTTTTTAATATTACTTCCACAAATTACTACTGGCCTGACAGTAGTACCCTCTTGCAGTGATATTCAGAATTGCAAAATGATTATAATTGCATTATTATCCCAAAGACAGTACTGTACTAACTTCATAAAATGTGCATTATGTGAAGTTTGCATTTCCATGTGAGAAAAAACGTAAATTTTACATGTAAGTCTCAAATATTTTTACTTATTCACTAAGGGCTTGTTCCAAAACCTATTGAAGTCAATCAGAGTTGTTCATTGACTTCAAAAAGTATCAGATTATGCCCTGGGGAAGTTGTATGCAAGTCATAGGGGAATCAAACTTTTCCCCATGTTTTTATACAGCAAAATTTAAACATTTTTGCTTTCACAGCACAGTTGCTACATTGTCATTCATCATTATCTCCAAGTTACAAAAAATGAAATACAATGAAAGGTCCCTTTCCTGTGACTTCTTAATAATCACGTTCACTTAATGAAGAATTCTGAAGAAACATCAGTGCATAGCATTTACTCTTTATTTTGTAAGCTGTTGCTATGGAAACCATACACTATATATGCTATGAAAGCCATGTCACTGGTAAGCTTATTCACTAATAAAAAAGGAAAATTAATGACTCCCTTTGGCAGCAATATACTATTGAAGCTGCTGTGTGAGTAGAAATATGGTCTGATGTTAACAGGTGCTGAGTCCCTTTAGCTGTATTTGAATTCAACTTGAACTATCAGCTCTCAGTACCTCTGAAAATCAGTTATGTAAGGGTTATGTTGTTCTCCAACTGATATTTATATATTGTGTCATGATTATTCCTCACTATGTGATTCTCCTCATTCTTTCCTAATTTCTTCATACTATAATCTTCTTCAACTATAATATTTTTTTTCAGTGCAAAGGCCAGATGACATCAAATGACGTAGAGAAATACAAAACAAATAGTATTTTAAGAATGTTATAATCAATAGTCTTGAGAGGAAGCCAATGAGCCAGAGCCAGAGAATCCATTAAAGTGAATAGAAACATTTATCTTAGGTGGTTTTCTTATATACATCATAATGAAAGAGTGAAATTCTTCCCATGGTTTAGCTTACATAGAATAGCCTGACATCAGTAACTCATGGCTCCACTTTGCTCTGCCATTTTATTAATATCTTCAGTCAGATTCATGTGAGGTTTATGTTGGCTTCTGACAGTGTAATTCCAGGTGCAAAGAAAGTTCACCGTGAGTTAGAAGTAATTAAGGGCCAGAACCTATCCCTGCCTGGAGGGCAGCTGTTATTTGTGCAATGGGTGCATAAGGCTGCCAGGATGTGAATGAAGGCCAGGATAGTTACGTAATGTGCTGAGTCAACAAATCCTATCTTAACCAACAGTTATAGGTGCTGGAAGTTACTTGCAAGAAGGAAGTGTGTGAACTTTCAACGAAGGTATAATGGCAGCTTTACAAACCTCAGAGTCTCTGTTAAGGATCCAGAAGAAGGGATGCTTATCCAGACTTTTTAGTCAATTAGGCCATCAGTGTTATCCACTGAGCAAATTAGCTTTATTGTAGTCATTTCTTGTCTGTTCTTGTTCTCTACCTTCCCCGGCAACAAACAGATGTTAATCATTTTTTGCTTCCTATAATATACTAAAAAAAAAAGGAGTAATTGCAAGTATCAAGTATCTGCATTAGGGCATGTATGTCCATTTGTGTCAATAGGCATTCCAGCTGCAGAATTAGAATATGCCTCTAAGCTCTTAGATATTTGAACAGTTTTGTAGTGTTAATAAAAAGAGTTTGAAATGTGCCTTTTTGGATTGCTTGCAAAATGTAGAAGTACAAAATACTGCTGAAAAAGATATTCTTGTATATAGTGTAGGAGTAGTACTTTATGAAGGATAGAAAAAGTGATTATATTACTCTGAGTTTTTCCCCATATGTCTATCACTGAAATTTTAAGACTCTGTTCTAAAATTTATACAAATAACTATTGCAAAAGTAACTGCTATAGGATTTTACTGATAATTTCTGTAAATGCTCTTTCTGATTCTTGATTGAGTTGTGGAAGAAATGGAATCAACATTATGGTCTTCGCCTAGAACGCTGTATTACTGAGGGCAAGTAAAGATGACAGCAACTCCTTCTGCATGATATATTTTTCATGAAAAGATTACAAAAATAAATCAAAATGAATGACTCTTCATAGCACTTTTTACTTCAAGATAGTTATTACTGAGAATATAAAAAACTAAAATTATACATTCATGCAAAACCGCATCTTGACAGATCTAATATCCTATGACCAAAACAGGTACACAGCACTGCAAATATGCTGAAATGGCAGAGATTCATTTTGTATGCACATATAGTTGGGCAAGTGGCAAGGCAGCTAATGACAACAAGGACGAGGAAGTAAAAATAACCTCATTAACAGTTTAATAGGACCAATTTGGAGGACATGGATAATCTCTATCCAAAACAGGAAAGGAATAATCTCATGAAATTTGAAGCCCAGTAGCAAGGATTTTTAATGAATCAATAAACTTGGAGAGGGAGTTCTTACCCTATGACTGGAGAATTCCAAATATAGTGCCTATATTTAAGAAAGAAAAACAGCAATCTGGAAAACTACAGGCCTGTTAGTTTGATCTCTATTTGGTGCAAGATCTTAGAACAAAGTTTGAAAGAGAGAATAGTTAAGCAAATAGTGGTAAATGGTAATTGGAATGGAATACAATAAGCTTTTACAAGTGATAGATTGGGCCAGAGTTACCTGATTTCTTTCTTTGAGAAAGAAACTGATTTTGTAGACAAAGGAAATGCAATAGATCTAATTTACATGGGTTTTAATAAAGCGTTTGATATAGTTCTACCTGAAAAATTGTTACTGTACTTAAATTGTAGAAGATGGGGATTAATACAAGAACTATGGTTAAAGAACTGCTTAATGCAGAGGCACAGTGGGTCATTCGGAAAGCTGAACCGTCAAGTTGGAAGGAGGTTACTCATAGTGTTCTTCAAGGATCAGTCATGAGACCAATCTTATTTATTTAATTAATGATGTCGCAAAAAGTGGGAGTGTGCTAATAAAATGTGTAGATGAAAAAGTTTGGAGGTATTGCTAATATAGAGAAGGACCAGAATATCAAGGATGACCTTGAAAACTAATAATAAAAATAGGAAGAAATTTAATGATGCAAAGTACAAGGAGTTTAGGGATGCATGTAGGGACTAACAAAAATATTTTTTTCTATAAGGCACATAGTTGGAAGTGAAGGAGGACAACAGAGACCTGAGTGTATTGACTGATAACAGAATAACTATGACCAGACAACAGAATGAGATTGAGAAAAGAGTAAATGCAAACCTAGGATTCATCAGGCAGCATAGTTCCAGAAGAGACAGGAAAATGTTATTACCATTGTACAAGAGACGACTGAGACTCCACCTGGAATATTGTGTGCAGTTCTGGAAACCCATGTTTCAGAAAGATTAAATCGGACTAGGACATGTTCAGAGAAAGGCTACAATGGTGATTAGAAGAATGGAGACCCTGCTGTACAAGAGGAAATTTAAGGAGGTGGGCTTGTTCAGCCTAACAGAATGAAGGACGACGTGAGGTTTGATTGTTCTCTCTAAGTAGATCAGAGGGATAAACACCAGGAAGAGAGAGTAGCGTCAAGCAGAGGAATTTACATCTGATCCCTTTTGGAAGGGCACATTCCATGCCCTATAATGAGGAGCTCGGTCTCTTTTCTTTCCACCTAGCCCCAGCTGGACTCACTGTTTCCCACACCTCAGCCCAGGCTCTTCTCTCCTCTCCTCTCCTCTCCTCTCCTCTCCTTCCACCACTACCTCAGATGCAAAGGTGGCTTAATCAGCTCTCCTCCAACCCATGTAGGAGTTCACTCTCTCCTGCCTCTGGAGACCCAGTCCTGGCGAAGTTCTATGCCCCCTACAATTTTTGGGGTCCCTTGTGCATGAACCTGAGAGAGAGGAGTTATTAAAATTAATGGCCAATGTTGGCAAAATAATAGATGGATATAAACTGGCCACCAATGAGTTTAGACTTGAAATTAGATGACATTTGGTAGCTATCAGAGGAATGAAATTCTGGAACAGCCTGCCATGGGGTGGCAAAAAACTTAACTTGTTTTAAGAATGAGCTAGACACATTTCAGGGAGGAATAGTTTTGTAAGGTTGCCTACAGTGGCACATAGCATGTCTGCTACTGCTTTTAGAGAGGGTGGTTTCTGAGTTACTACAAATGAGTCTTCCAGATGTCTTGCTGCTAATTCTCACCTACATGTTCAGGATCTAATTGATTGCAGTACTTGGGGTCAGAAAGAAATGTTTTCTCATGTCAGATTAGCAGAGACCCTGGGGGTTTTGACCTTTCTCCACCATTGGGCATAAGTCACCTGTTGGTTTGAACTATACTCAATGGCTGCGTCTAGACTGGCATGATTTTCCGCAAATGCTTTTAATGGAAAAGTTTTTCCGTTAAAAGCATTTGCGGAAAAGAGCGTCTAGATTGGCACGGATGCTTTTGCGCAAAAGCACTTTTTGCAGAAAAGCATCCGTGCCAATCTAGACGTGGTTTTGCGCAAGGAAGCCCCGATCGCCATTTTTGCCATCGGGGCTTTTTTGCGCAAAACAGTTTTTACCTGTCTACACTGGCCCTCTTGCGCAAAAGCATTTGCGCAAGAGGGCTTATCCCTGAGCGGGAGCATCATAGTATTTGCGCAAGAACACTGACAATCTTACATTAGATCTTCAGTGTTCTTGAGAAAATTCAAGCGGCCAGTGTAGACATCTGGCAAGTTTTTACGCAAAAGCAATCGCTTTTGCGCAAAAACTTGCCAGTCTAGACGCAGCCAATGGGTGTAACTTTCAGTCTGGAAAATGATATTTCAAGACTTTGATAACTCAGTCAGTGTTTATGTGCCTTCTACAGCAATGGGTGGGTGAAGGTTTGTGGCCTGCAATGGACTGGAGATCAGAAAACGATGATCATGGTGTTCCCTTCTGTCCTCTTAGTCTGAGCTAATAGAATATAGAATAATTTCTTCATTTTTAATAGTACACAGTATTCAAAATTATTTACTTATCACAAATATAGGTTGGAGAACAGTGGGTTGGGTGATGCAAAACATGTTCTTTTTATATTTGTTCTTTGTTTACTATTTGGTTATTATATTTTCATATATATTTGTATTACAGTACCATCTAGAGACTATAATACTTATGTGTTTTAACTCTATTTCATGTGTCTCCAGAGAGCCGATTTCACTCAGAGATAAAAGTATCAAAGGACTACCAAATGAGCTGGAATACATCAAGGAGCATAAGCTTTCATGGGAAAAGACCCACTTCGTCAGATGCATGCATGTTTTAAGAAACTACTCACAGTCACCACTGGGCACAGCAAACGCAGGGACAGCTAAGCTGCAGAGTGACAGCTAAGCTCAGGACAGCCACACCACCAAGGGAATGACCAAGTGGGGATGGGCTCACCATCTTGCCTGCCCCTGGCCCAGGTAAGTGGCCTCCTTGTCTTGGACCCCGCCACAGGAGCAAAACCCTCCCCCTTCCACATCGCTGGGCCACCCAGCACGGCCGCAACTATCTGTCCTAGACTGCCCCTTCTCTCCCTCCCCATCAGGTCAGGCCCAGAGAATGCCAGAAGAAGGCCTGAATGGAACCCCCACCAGGCCACACCCTCTCCTCTCCCCAACCCCACCCCCAGACTGGGCCCTCTCCTACAATCCCAGGTTAGGCCCAGAGAATGCAAGTAGGAGACATGTATTCTGCCCCCCGGGCCAGATCTATGCAATGCTGAGTAAGTCTTCTAACGATCAAGTAAATTAGTTAACAAATATGTTACTCTCCTATTCAGCCAACTCAAATCACCAAGAATAAAAACACATTTATGTAAAATATTGTGTATCTGAAACCAGCTTTTAAACCACAGTTTTTTATAAAACACCAGCAATCTACAGGTTAAACTTTAGTTTTTTTCACAATAGACTTAATATACTGATTTTTAATCTCCCTCATTTTAGATAGGAAAGATATAATTATTGAGTGTTGCTTTCCTTAATCTTCTGCTAGATGTGTTGATGTATGAAGAATATGAGATTTTGTTCTTCATTTAACGGAGCATAAATATTAAATCATACTCCAGTTAACTCCAGCTGAGTACTACAAGTTCAGGAACCTCTTGGATCTGTACTAAGGAAATTAGTTTTCATCTTCAGCTATTGTTGGATAATGATCTGGGGCAGAGGCTTACAGAGAATAAGATATTGAAATCCTTTGCAGAATTCATAGATTACACTTGCAATATCATAGTCCAATTTCCTTTTGTGTGCCAAATTTATACTGTTTAGCATCCTTCATGTATATTACTGGGTGAAGCTGTTGTTGACTTATTTGTGCCCATGGAGACAATAGAGGAGAAGGAGGAAAAACTTGACATTTGAAATCCTGATTTATGCCACACCCTGTGCTTTTTTTCTGGATGCTAGGAAGGAGAGGAAATTGGGTTTCTGGGATCAGAAGGGGTGGTACTGGAGTGTGATATTCCTTGTCACTTCCCATGCAGCAAAAGAGTACCTAGGGGACAATTCTAGCAGCTGTAAATTAGATCTTTGTTGTGACCTATACTATCCTGACAGCAGCTCTGACCTACACTGACAGCTAGTTCACTGTTACAGGTTCTAAGATCATGGTATGCAAAACGATGCTCACTTCGAAGCATGAGCTCAACACAGCTGAAGATAGGGTCCAGATCTTTTTGACATTTAAAAGAGAGAAGGGTTCACAGCAGACAAGATACAAGGTTGAAGGTTTCTAGATGAAGTAATCAACTTTGAGTTTGTTTAAATGCGAAGGGAGAAATCCACTTGAAAATGTATAAATACTATTTTTTCTCAGTCTATGCTTAATTAATAAACTGTTTTAAGAAACCATTTGGTTTACATTTTCAACCATTTTCATTTACATTTCACCATAAAAGATTTGCATATGTACTAAGGAGGGGAGATGAAGTGCTTCATTATTTGAAAGGAGCACTCTAGATAGAAATTTGTGTTTGCACTTTACATTGCCTGTTGATGTATTTTCCTACGTATTTTATAGCTACAATACAGATGGGCATATTTGAATAGTCAAATATTTTAATCCAGAGCTGCAAAAATTTCTCAGATTTTCTGCTTGTTAAAAATAAATATTAAAAAAGCAAAGGATACCTAATGATAATTAAGCATTTTCAGGCTTGCTGACCAAAATTTAGTTTTGTATACAGGCAAGACTTTCTCTAAACTTCTTTTTTCAGTATTTCTTGGGGTGTGAGCTTGAGTACAAGATGTTGATGGGAATTGCAAACCACAACTCAAGGACATTTTTGCAAAGTTTAGGCTAAAATTTAAAAAGCTTTATTTTGTCTGGTCTATCTAACATCCTGGGACGAACATGGCTAAAACAAGACTGCATACAATTTAGCCAAAGGCCTTTTCATTAGATCTCTGCTCTTAGATGAAAAATTGGCCTGTGAGACACGACTGAGCTCTCTAATTCATTAGATGAAGTATTTCCAAAAGATTTTTTATATAAAAAAATTCCTTCAGCTCATTCACAGAGAGAACTCTATTTGGCTGAGTGCCTTTTAATTTTCCCACACCAGTTATATGCAAATGATGATGTAAAACAAATTGTAAATATAAATTAAATTCATTTGACTTACAATGATAGCATTTTTCTAAGAATCCTAGAGGGAGCAGCACATTCTTCATTTAAAGAACTGTTGTTCCAAATTCAGTCATGCTAGTCATTTGTAACAATGAATCTGCAACTTGATTCTCTGTAACATGTCTTTTGTCATGTAGAATTAATGCCTTTATTCTAGAGGGAACATTCCCCATCTGAATGTTCTTTTTTCAAATTCTCCCTTTCCATTGTTTTTTGCTGTGTTACATAGGTTATTTTCCATCCTGGACCCAGAGGGTGTGTGTGTGTATATGTGTGTTCACATTTAGCGACTTATACTTCTCTGTATCTAATATATATTCCATAAGGATGCCTTGACTTTAATCTATTATGATATTTAAAGAGAATAGACTGATATAGGTCCTGATTCTGAAATGTCTTGCACATTCTTAAATTTAAACACATGTTTATTTCCAATAAAGTATCTGCTGAATTGAAATCAATAGGGTTAATCACATGCTTAATAGTAACAGAATGTGTTTAAAGACCTTGCTGAATGACAGCCTTAAGGAATAATAAGGAATTCTCTATAGATTTAGACTGTATTGTACTGTATACATAAACAATAAAGAATCCTGCGGCACCTTAACGACAAATACATTTATTTTGTCATAAACTTTCGTAGGCTGAAGCTCCCTTCATTAGATGTGTCTGATTCCATCTTCCAATAGTGAAAAATATGAGATACCCCAGAGGGAAAGAACAGAACAGGCAATCATCAAGTGATCCATCCCCTGTCACCCATTACCAGCTTCTGACAAACAGAGGCTAGGGACACCATTTCTGCACATCCTATTAATAGACCTGTCCTCCAGGGATTTATGTAGCTCCTCTTTAAACTCCTTTGTAGGAGACATCACAAAATCCTCTGGCAAGGAGTTTCACAGGTTTGCTGTATGCCATGTGAAGTATTTCCTTTTGTTTGTTTTAAACTTGGTACCTATTACTTTTTTTGGTGACTCCTAGTTCTTGTGTTATCATAACTCTTCTTTATTCACTTTTTCCACACCAGTCATGATTTTATAGACCTCTATCATATTTGTCCCTTAGTTGTTTCTTTTCCAAACTGAAAAGTTCCAGTCTTATTAATCTTTCTTCATATGGCATCCATTCCATATCACTAATCATTTTTTGTCTTCTTTTGAACTTTTTCCAATGCTGAAGTGTCTTTTTTTTTTTTTTTTTTTTAAGATGAGGAGACCACATCAAGATATGGGTATAGCATGGATTTATATAGAGGCAATAAGATATTTTCTGTCCCTTTCTTAATAGTTCCTAACATTCTGTTTACTTTTTAGATTACTGTTGCACATTGAGTGGATATTTTCAAAGAACTATGCACAATGACTCCAATATCTCTGTTGAGTGGTAACAGCTATACATATAATTGGGACAAGAAGAAACTGATTTCTGGACAGTTTTTAGGACAAGAAGCAATGGGCTTAACTTACTACAAGAGAGGTTTAGGTTGGACATTAGGAAAAACTTCCTAACTGTCAGGGTTAAACACTGGAATAAATTGCCTCGGCTATGTCTACTGTTGGGGGCGGGGGGGGGGGGCGGGAGGGGGGTCGGAAAAAGATACGCAAATGGCAAATGGCTTCATTTGCATCTTGCCGGGCGGCCGCCATTTTTAAATCCCCTTAGGTCGAACTCGGTGCCCGCAGCTACACGCGGCACGGAGTAGGTAGTTCGAATTAGGATCTCTAATTCGAACTACCGTTACTCCTCGAGGGTATGTCTACACTACAGCACTAATTCGAACTAACTTAGTTCGAATTAGTTAATTCGAACTAAGCTAATTCGAATTAGCTCATCTAGACCTAAAAACTAGTTCGAATTAGCGGTTTGCTAATTCGAACTAGCATGTCCACATTGAGTGGACCCTGAACCGAAGTTAAGGCTGGCCGGAACCAGTGCTGGCAGGGCATCAGCTTAGGACTTAGAGCGTGGAGCTGCTGCCTCAGGCTTGCCGAGGGCTGTGCTTAAAGGGACCCAACCCCCACCCCGGACAAACAGTTCTCAGGGTTCCCTGCTTGCTTGTCTACCTCGATGAGGGACAGGAAAGCAGTCCTGTCTTAGAGTGCCCTGAGTGCCCACACTCGGCACATCACAGCACTCGGCCATCAGCCCGGCTGCACTTGCCGCAGGCTGCCATCCGGGGGGGTCATTCGGGGGCCTGTCAGGATCCAGGAGGTCCTGCAGGAGACCTTCCACCCCGAGGAGCCCGCAGAGCCACCCCAGTCCTCCCCATCGGGGGCTCGTGCCCCATTCCTCCCTCACCTCCTTCCACTTACCCTTCCCTAGCCCCCCTTCCTGATGCAAAAAATAAAGGACACGTATGTTCAAAAATAGAAACTCTCTTTATTTAACAAAACTGAGGGTGGGGGTGGGGGGATTAACCTCTGGGGAGACTGGGAAAAGGAGGTGGGAGAGGGGAAGAGAGAGGGTGGGAGAGGGGAGGTGGAAACCTGGGAGGAGGGAGCTGGAAGGGGGAAGCCAGGGGAAGAAGGAGGAGGGGAAGTATAAAACTATACACCATATCTTCAGTATTGTGTAGAGATAGGGTCTCCTCACCTCAAAAAAGATATTTTGGCCTTGGAAAGGGTTCAGAAAAGGGCAACTAAAATGATTAGGGGTTTGGAACTGGTCCCATATGAAAAGAGGCTAAAGAGACTGGGACTTTTCAGCTTAGAAAAAAAGAGACTGCGGGGGGATATGATAGAGGTCTATAAAATCATGAGTGGTGTGGAGAGGGTGCATAAAGAAAAGTTCTTCATTAGTTCCCATAATAGAAGGACTAGAGGACACCAAATTCAAATGAAATGAATGGGTAGCAGACTTCAAACTAATAAAAGAAAGTTCTTCTTCACAAAGCAAATAGTCAACCTGTGGAACTCCTTGCCACAGGAGGCTGTGAAGGTGAGAACTAGAACAGAGTTTAAAGAGAAGTTAGATAAATTCATGGAGGTTGGGTCCATGGAGTGCTATTAGCCAGGGGGTAGGAATGGTGTCCCTGGCCTCTGTTTGTGGAAGGCTGGAGATGGATGGCACGAGACAAATGGCTTGGTCATTGTCTTCGGTCCATCCCCTCCGGGGTACCTGGTGTTGGCCGCTGTTGGCAGACAGGCTACTGGGCGAGATGGACCTTTGGTCTGACCCAGTACGGCCATTCTTATGTTCTTATGTTCTAAGCTCAGGGTCGGGGGTCTCACTGGACCAACTTGATTTTCATGCAAACCTGCTCCTGGGTTCGCATGTGGCCTTTGGTGGCCAGGCTGGCAGCTATCCTGCCCTAGACGGCCGCTTTCCTGTGCCTAGTGCAGAGATTGTGGAGGTTGGAGGTCTCCCCCCAAACCTCGATGAGGTCCACGATCTCTGCACTTGACCAGGCGGGCATCCGCCTCTTGCGGCCCCGGGCAGGCTCCTGGGAGCCACCAGCCTGGTCCTGGGAAGAGAGGGAGGGTTGGGTGGCAGCGGGTGGCTGGCTCATCCTGTGCCAGGTGCAGGGTCTGCTGGCTGGGTGCTGGCAGGCTTGCACCTGGCATGGGCACCATTGCCAGACCGTGCCCCTTTAAGGGCTCCGGGGCCGGCAGGGGGGCAGACGAGTTTCCCTGGCTTGGCCCAGAGTGGCCACCAGGGCAAGCTGGGAAGGGCTAGCCTCCCACTAGTTGGAATTAAGTGGCTACACAGCCCTTAATTCGAACTACTTAATTCGAACTAGGCGTTAGTCCTTGTAGAATGAGGTTTACCTAGTTCGAATTAAGCGCTCCGCTAGTTCGAATTAAGTTCGAACTAGTGGTTTGCGTGTGTAGCACTTATGAAAGTTAATTCGAACTAACAGCTGTTAGTTCGAATTAACTCTGTAGTGTAGACATACCCCGTGGAACGAGGTGTACCGGTAGTTTGAATTAGAGATCCTAATTCGAACTACCTACTCTGTGCCGCGTGTAGCTGCGGGCACGGAGTTCAACCTAAGGGGATTTAAAAATGGCGGCCGCCCGGCAAGATGCAAATGAAGCCCGGGATATTTAAATCCCGGGCTTCATTTGCAACTTCGAATGCCTACATTAACCACCCTAGTTCGAACTAGGGTGGTAGTGTAGACATACCCTAATTCCTTTGTACTTAACTATCTTGAGCAATTTTGTATCATCAGCAAATTTTTCCACCTCACTATTTACCCTTTTCTCCAGATCATTTATGAGTATATTGAATAGGACTGGTCCCTGTACATACCTGTAGGGGACACCACTAGTTACCTCTCAACATTCTCAAAACTGACCATTTATTCCTACCCTTTGTTTCCACGAGAGGACCTTCTATTTTATACCATGACAACTTACTTTGCTTAAGCTAGTAGTTTTGCAATTTCATATTTGAGATCTTTCAGAACTCTTAGGTGAATGCCATCTGGTCCTGGTAACTCATTAATGTTTAGTTTTTCAATTTGTTCTAAAACTTCCTCTAATGACACATCAATTTGGGACAATTCTTCAGATATCTCACTTAAAAAGAATGGCTCAGATTTGAGAATCTGTCTCAAATCTTCAGCAGAGTTCCCTCTAAACTGTGTGGCAGAACAGACACCTCAGATGTTTAATCTGCCTTGTCCAGTCAGGCCAGTCCCTGCATGGAGCCCTGAGAGAACCTTGATCCTCAGCCATGAAGACAGATGCAAAGAATTAATTTAATTTCTCCACAATGGCCTTATCATCTTTGAGTGTTCCTTCACCATCTCTGTCATGAAGTGGCCCCACTGGTTATTTAGCAGGCTTCGTGTCTCTGATGTACTTAAAGACATTTTGCTATTATTTTTTGAGTTTTTGGCTAACTGTTCTTCAAATTTCTTTTTTGGCCTTCCTAATTATATTTTTACACTTCATTTGACAGTTTATGCTCCTTTCTATTTTCCTCACTAGGATTTTTAACTTCCACTTTTTATACAACACCTTTTTATCTCTCACTGCTTCTTTTACTTGGTGGTCAGGGCAAGGTTTTTAATTCTCTTATCATGTTTTTTTTTTTTTAATTTGGGGTATACATTTAAGTTGAACCTCTATTATGATATCTTTGAAAAGTTTCCATGCAGGTTGCAAGGATTTTACTTTTGGCCCATACCTTTTAATTTCTGTTTAACAAACTTCCTCATTTTTGTATGGTTCCCCATTCTAAAATTAAATGTCATAGTGTTAGGCTGCTATGGTGTTTTCCTGCCACCTGTATGTTAAATTTATTTATTTTATTTTATGGTCACTATTTTTCAGTGGTTCAGCTATATTCACCTCTTGGACCAAATCCTGTGTGCTTCTTAGGGCTAAATTAAGAACTGCCTCTCCTTTTGTATGTTCCAGAACCAGCTGCTCCAAGAAGCAGTTATTTAAGGTGTCAAGACACTTTATCTCTGCATCCCATCCTGAGGGGATGTGTCCCTAATCAATATAGTGATAGTAGAAATCCTCCATTACAGCCAGTCCCCAAGTTACGAACGGTCGATTTATGACCATTCGCATTTACGACCAAACCTCCCATTAAGCAGTCGTAAAAGCGGTCCCTGAGTTACAAATGTGACCCGTGCTTACAAATAACGTGGTTGCAATGTAACTCAATGGGGTCCAACTTACGAACATTTAGAGTTATGGCCAAGTGTTTGGTCCATAACCTGTTCGTATCTTGGGGACTGGCTGTGTTGTTGAGTTTATTTTTATAGCCTTTCTAATCTCCCTTAGCATTTCATAATCACTACTGCCATTCTGGTGAGGTGATTAGTAATTTATCCTTACTGCTATATTGATATTGATATTATTATTAGAGCATGGAATTACTATCCATAGAGAGTCTGTGGAACAGTTTGGTTAATTTAAGATTTTTACTTCTTCATTTGATTCTGTGTTTTCTTTCATCTATAGTGCCTCTCCCCGCATCAGCACAACCTGTTCTGTCCTTCTGATACATTTTTTTTAATTCTGGTATTTCTGTGTCCCATTGATTATCCTCATTCCACCAAGTTTCTGTGATGCCTATTATAACAATATCCTCATACAATATGAGGAACTCTCATAGCCTCCCTTTACCAGGGTCCTTAAAGAGAAAGCTGGGGACAGGCAAACTGATTGGGGAATTCATGGATGAGGGAGAAGTCCATTAAGCCTCTTCTGCTCAGCTCCATGGTCTTCATCCTAAGGAAGTACAGACCTTGGCACTCCAGGGGGGAGCCTTGGTCATCACCGCTGCATAAGTGGAGACTCTACCAAGGGCTGTGTGAGATCCCTGCCTTTGTGTGTTGCTTTCTGTCCATTATTTTTCCTCCTATCTTCTCTCAGCTATCAATATGATCTGATCTGAGGTCAACTCTACCATAAGGCACCAGCACGAGATGAGACAGCCCATCCAATTCTACCCAGTTTGAGAGAAAAAACGTAAAAAAGAAGGACTAGGGACCAAATATGTGATGTCACAGACTAGTTCAAGTCCAGAGCGCTGTTTTTCATTTCTGACCTGCTAACCCAAGTCATCTATCTGTGACTGACATGCCATCTGGGATCCTGAGAACATCAACAAAATCCGTATTTCCTCCACCTCTACTACTCTGTCTCTTCTCTCCACTTTGTTGGTTTGTTCAAAGCAGGAAAAGTGACCATCCTTTGCATCCCAAAACAAAAGAAGAGACCTTTTTTGATGTCCCTCCCACCTCCATTGGGAAGTATTGTCCAATTAAATAAGGGACTGATATCCTCTCTTAAAAAGGGACTTTAGAGGTTTTGGTTGAACTTTATGGTGACTCAGAAAAAAATATGGTGACTTTCAGCTTCTCCCTTTTTCTCCAGGGGGAAACCCACCATTCCCCCATCTCCATGGTTCTACATGTGCTCTGGTGGCTGCCCCAAAGAAACTGCTCTTCCATTTGTGTTGCTACCTGTGTTATGGGAAACCTTCCCAATTTGAGGGCAAATCATTTATAACCACACTTTCAGTAAGTTCATTCAACCATTTGTGTATCCATCTTATAGTAATTTCATCTAGACCACATTTCCGTAGTTTGGTTATGAGACTGTCATGTGGAACTCTGTCAAACGCCTCACTAAAATCAAGCCATATCACATATACTGCTTCCCTCTATCCACTAGCTCAGGAATCCTATCAAAGGTGGAAATTAAGTTGGTTTAACATGATTGTTCTTGAAAAATTCATGCTGACTATTCCTTATAACCCTATTATCCTCCAGGGGTTTACAAACTGATTGTTTAATAATTTTTTATAGTATCTTTCTAGTTTATCTCGCTGGTCTATAATTCACCAGGTCCTGCTTGTTCCCCCTTTTAAAAGTTAGGTACTATTTTAGCTTTGGATGAGCAAATTCTATTATTAGTCAAGGTCACATTTTTAGTAGTAAAATTCCTATAAATCACTAAATAGGAGTTTGAAGTTACATGACTAAATGATGCCATCTTCCAGCAGTACTTCTGTGACATGATAGATGTTAAAGGCAATATTCAAAATATGCACCTCTGTTACAGCAAATTCAGAACACTGTTCACATTGTCTTCATTTGAATTCATTACTACATATTTGAAAAAAGCAAGTAAATATTTTTCAACCCTGGTGCTCAAAGGTCCTGTAATTGACTTCCCCCCATTTTTTATGTCAGCATTGTCTAATAAATTGAAAGCAAACATTTGCTTTCAAAACCACACATTAATTGGTCAAAACCACTTAAAAGTTCCTTTCTGGTAAATGTTAACTAAAAAAGTCCAATGAATGGGAGGAGGAAGGCGACACATACACATGGGTGCTTTCTGCCTTTGGATTCAAAGTGGCTCTCACTGTATTATATAGCTAAGGGATTTTGGAGGTATTTTTAATTTTGATGAATCTCAACTCATAAGATTTACCTCTGTCTAACTGGGCTAGTAAGCAAAAAGTTCCTTTGGAGCTGACAGCAATGTAATTTTACTGACAAGTAGTTCATCCATCTATTGTGGGATATAGCCAAAGTACAGAGATTTACAGAGGAATTCACTGTTCTCCAAAGGGGTGTCAAAGGGCATCTTTTCCCTTTGAGATAACTCTTCAAGCAATAGGCCTTCTGTGGGACCCCCAGAGCAGGGCACACTGGCTCAATGACAGTCCTTCCTACAGGAGGTCGTGGAACAGGAGCTTTCTGGGACAATAGCTGGGTTATTTTTATGCCCTGTAGAGGTCATTGCAACTAGGGTGAAAAATAAACAACCCCCCCATAGCTACCTTATGAGATGTCTTGCCCCAACAAGTCCCCTTGAGGAAAGAGAAAGCTTCAGAGGAATAAATATGGGCTGTACAGCTTGATTCTCCAGTTTTCTTATTTACATCTATGCAAAGTGGATAAAGAGATAGTGTAATATGCAACTAAATATATAGGCTAGCAATGTACATACCTTGCACACACATGTAAATGAGTGCAGAAAGTGTGAGGTCCTAAATATTTCATACCTGCAGAGACATCAAAGACCTCAGCTCAAGTGCCCACAGATTTTCTGTGCTGGGGTTTAAGTTTTATTACACTATCTTCATATGCCAAAGAGTCACACTAAAGGAAGCACCTGTCAATATGTCAAAACAATTTACAGTCTCTTGTTTTAAAAATGAGTTCTGTCAAGTTAGGGGCATGAAACCCAGACAGACTCTTCAGTTCCATTCATTTCAAATAAAGACGCTTGAATTATGCTGACATGTGGTGGTAATACTTGTAAGAGATATTCCAACCACATGTAATGCATTTTGTGGCCCATGTTGTATTATATCTCTGTATCACTGTGACTAGGAATTGTATGCATCTTCATGCATAGATGCAACACAGCTCCTCCAGGAACCAAAAACAGTGGGGAGTGATCAACGGAATCACTTAGGTTTTAAACATCTCCAGGGATGGTTGTGAATACATATTCTAATTGTTTTTTCCAAAGATCAAGGACAAAGAAAAGGCTTTTGATCCAAAAAAGCCAAACTGACTCGGGGAATCCTTTCTAATCCAGCAAATAACCTTCTGTCTAAGGGGTGCCAACCTTTGTGGAAGATCTGGAAAGACTTTGGCCTACTGGGACTCCATATGACTGGTAAGCTTTTAGTATGCTTAAAGGAAATTTTATTGGGGGATTTTATGGGGTTTTTTTTCTGTATTGGTTCTACCTTAAGAATAAAGGTGCTTGCTTAGAAAGAACTGTGAGGTATCATAGCTGCTGACAATATACTATTTATAGCCCCTGGAAAGAAAGCAAAGAACAGGTACCAGTCTTGGAGGAGACTGGTTTGCTGGTGATATCACTATGTGAGTCAAGGAGCGAAGCAACCTTAAAACCCCCAATCAAAAAAAGTGGGACATGGGCTCCCTCCACAGAGACAGCTGGAAACCTGAGACTTGACTGGGCACTTCTGGAGTGGACCATGGAGCATGCAGATACAGGTGTAGTTACCCTGAAAGTATGGCAACACTTACATGTTAATTGGGATTGAGAAAACTCAATTTGTTTATTTTGTTTTTAATACTCATTTCTCACATGTACATGTACAGCCTATGGATGACTTTATTTCCCTAACAGATGGTGTCTAATGTCAAAAAAAAGATTTTTGGAACTTGTTTTCCTTTTTCCCTGACTTAACCATTGATTTTTCAGAAAAATGTTACCATCGTCTTTTCTACAGGAATTTAGCCTGTGACTTAAAACTTCTTGGGAAAAAAACAAACAAACAAAAACAACTGAAGATCACTAACTTCCTATTTGTGACAAAATATAATATTTGTCACTTCATACATTCAACAGCAGTTTTTGCTTATGTTGGTTCTGGGGGAGAAAAACCAAATGAAATTAAATGTCAGGCACTTATTAATAAAAGGTTTTAAATATATCGTGTTATTGTAATTCCTTTCAAAGCTGTCTGTATTTAGAGATTATTATTATTTTAATCTAGTATTCTGATTAAAACAGTATTGGAGATCATTCTAACATTATTAGGAAACAGTAACATGTATATTGAAATAGTTTAATTTAAAGGTCATATTGATTGAAGTATTTGATTTCTTTCTTCATATGAATACACAAATCCACCTTATATAATCTCTCTCTCTCTCTATCGCACCTAAGGGATCTCATTGTGCTACACACTGTACAAACACAGAACAAAAAGAGAAGCACCCAGTAATATTGGAAATATTAGGCACAAAACACAGTTAGCTCATTGATGTAATAACATTGTATAGAACAGCGGTTCTCAAACTTTTTGGGCTCTGGAGCCCTTTACATGCGTAAAAGTTTATGCGGAGCCCCAGCAGTCCACTGATTGTATGTGTTGTACCTATCAACGTTCCCAGTTTGTCAACCTTGCTGAGCTCCTGGAGATGTCTCGCAGAGCCCTGGGGCTCCGCAGGGCACAGTTTGAGAAATACTGGTGTAAAAGAACATAATGGCCAAGTTTTATTGGACCAATGGTCCATCTAGCTAGCCTACTGGTCCATCTAACTCAGTATCTTGTCCTCTGACACTGTCCAGTGCCAAATATATCGTGCTTTGGTTCTTTAATAGAAAATGTAGAGGATTTCTTCTGGCCCAGTACAAACTGGAGTAGTTTTTAGACTCAGTAACCTACTGTGGCCTGGACATACGAGTCCAGAGTCAGGAAAGAGGCGAGCTTTAGTTCTAATTCTGCTCTCCTTGCAGCATGGACAAGTGACCTTACATTCTATCTCAGTATCTCTATCCTTAAATGAGGATAAAAATACTTAGGCTCTTCCCTGTCTTAATTAGTTTGTGTACGTTGTTTTCAATGTATTAAGTCCTATAAAAATGATAACAAATCCTAGAGGTAAACAGACAATTGAATACATAATCAACAACCATTCCACTTCAGTTTTTGAAAAAAAGGGAGAAACAAACCCACCAGTGACTGTTAGGGTGATATCTTCATGAAATCAACTGGAGTTTTGCCATTGCCTATTCTGACCCCAGGATTTCAGCTTTACTGTGGAGTACATGTGGGGGAGGACCATGCCTTCCTTACTAACCCACCTGAAGCTACAGGAAGGGGAGATCAGTCCACTTAATCACAACCAGAAGATTCAGGTTTGTATATTTCTTAGTGGTTTATTTTAGTCTATAGTATTGAATTTTATATATGAAGGACTTCAATATAAAGATATTTTGGTATGTCTTGTAGCTAATCCACATCCTTGTCATTGTAACCTTTCTGTTGATAACTGCATGGTAAGTATGTTGCAATTCCTTATGGCCACACAGTAAAACAACAGTATGCATATAAATTAATCTATCAGATTTCATTATTGTCGAGGCTTTCATGTCTACATTAAACTTGAATGTACTTTGAAAATAAATAGAATTAACTGATCACATTTTAAAAATAAATCACATTAATCAAATGAATTACACTTCAGTGAATAAGGAAGGGAAGGAATTTTCATTGTGAATGCTATGAAAGGCAAAGGATCTAAATTTCAGCAGTTCAGTGTGTCAAAATTGAACAACAAATGCATTCAAAATGAGCCATGCTTTAGTTTAAACAATTACTACAAACAACCTGATGTACTTAAATTTTGTTCATATCAACTTTAGGAAAACTTTTTTTTTACTCTGTCAGGATATCCAGGAAATTTCCCCTCCATATATTCAGTGGTGGAAACCAGGGGTTTTTCAGATAAGTCATAATAGAATAAGTCAGATGATGGAAGTCACATGACAAGTTTTATAGTCAATGGATGTCCCATGAGTCATGTGAATTAAGCAGAGGCTATTTTCATTTGTTTGCCGAGAAACAGGCTTCATCCATCTGAAAAAAAATCATTTAAAACAAGCAGGCAACATCAACCAAACAAATAAACAAAGTGAAATATTGGATCTGCTGAACTCATTGGCAATACTCCCATTGATTTCAATGGGACCAGGATTTCAGCCTGTGTTTGTGCCTCTGGCAAGCAGTTTTCTGAATCTTAAGTAAATAACCTTCCAGTCTCCAACTTGGGCTAATGCTATCTGTGCACACATGGTCCTGCAGACAGGGGCGAGTTCACTGACTTTGGCTAGTGGGCTAGTGCCAGGGTTTTTTGCAATAGTAAGGCTGTGTCTATACTGGCGCAATCTTGCACCAGAGCTATGCAAATGAGGCTCAGTGTGGAATATCACCGAGTCTCATTTGCATAACTAATGAGCCGCCATTTTTGCAGAAGAGGCTCTTGCGCAAGACGGAGCTGTCTACACTGTCCCTTCTTGCGCAAGAAAAGCCCTCTTGCACAAAGCCATTATGCTGACTGGCAAAGGAATCCAGTTTCCACTGGACTAGCAAAAGAAAAGACTCCTCATGGAGTTTGCTTTAGGTCTGTCCTTAAAACAAAGGGGGAAAGGGAGCAGGTTGGGACAGTCTTCCAGCTCACACCTGGCAGGTGTGAAGCAGGCTGACTCCAGCCCTTTAACCCTTCCCCCCAGCTTGGTTCACTCAACTCTGGAAGGGGGGAGGCTTGTTCCTCCGAGACCTCTTACCATGATGGTGATTTCTCTCCTGCAAGCACTGGTGGCATGTTTTACAGTTCCGACATTTAGGGGTAGCATGATTAGTGGCCCCCACAACAGTCCCAAATTATTTACAATTCTCCACATTCCATTCCAACACTGACCCTCCATCAGCCCTGGCTGAATGGGATTTACATAGCCGCACCTCGTATTCTCTCCTGAGCTGTATTTACATATCAACAGTTAACAGTTAATTACCTTGCAGAGCTAAGCAATTGTAGTGGGCACACCCACCCCTCCTTTTAGCTGGCTGATAGCAAGCAGCAGTTCAGCCCCTGCTTACATCCTCCCCCCAGTCAAAAATTTGCCGTCCTGGCAAAATACGTTCCTGATTATACCAGCAATGTGAGTTCTCTTCAAAGGGTCTAAGGATCCCCACTATGGCCTCTACAAGCCTGTGTGCCAGGTGTATCACATCCTCACTAATCGCTCCTGGTGCATTGTAAGTTAGCCTGTTCACTGGTTTTATAACCCTATCACGCCTATCGAGCACAGGCACAGCAGGAACTGTGGGGACCTTTTCTGGGGGTAGGGCTGACAAGGGGTTATGTGTAGGTACCCTCTCTACAGACACAGGCCGTTGCACCTCTTGCTGAGATGCTGGGATGTCCAGGGCACTGGGGACACCTTCCCCTGGAACATACTCTGTCCACTGACACTGGTGTGTCATCACAAGCCCGTTCCTCTCCCAGAGGATCTGGAGATGTAGATGGGACAAGTTCATCCTCTGAGGTTCGTCTAGGTGAGTACACTGGATCTCCTTCCACAGGCCTAAATGCCTCAGCCATAGGATTCGGAGCCAAAGAAGTGGAGCTCTCTCCATGTCTCACTGATGGAGTCCGGAATCTGGTCTGCTCCATGTATACTCCATGGGATCATCTTCCTCTTCAGATTCACTCTCAAAGGTGCTGGGTAGAGGCAAATTAGCTTCACGGGGCCCACCACACGTGATGGGTGTTTGACTTGGCCGGACACCCCTTTTTCGCTGAGGCCCCATGTCATGGTCCATTTCGTAAGGGGCACCTACCAATTCTCCCACAGGCAGCAGAAGGTTCCAATGCACTGTTTTTACTTGCCCTGGCCCAGTTTCTGGTTTAATCTTGTAGACCGGTAGATCTCTAAGTTTTTCCACCACCCGGTAAGGCATTGCCTTCCATGTGTCGGCAATCTTGTGTTTGCCAGCAACACCCATATTTTGTAGCAGAACTCTGTCCCCAGGTTGGAGCTCTTGCGGGCGCACTCGTGCACCATATCGGTGTTTATTACGGTCTGCATTTTTCCGGGCAGCCACAGAAGCCAAGCGATAGGCATTCTGCAGTTTTTCTCGTAATCGGGAGACATACTGCAAGTGTGTCTCATAACTCTCGCCATCCCCTGATACTCCAAAGCATATGTCTATAGGCAGTATCGGCTCTCGTCCAAACATCGTGCAGAATGGGGTGACCCCTATAGCATCATTTCTTGTAGCATTGTAGGCATGCACCAAAAATGCGACATGCTGGCTCCAGGATGCTTTCTGGTCTGGGCGTAAAGTCCCCAGCATATTTAGTAGAGTCTGATTGAACTGCTCGGGCTGAGGGTCACCTTGTGGGTGGTAAGGTGTTGTTCTGGACTTCTTAACTCTGGACAATCATAGCACCTCCTTCAAGAGGTGACTCTCAGAGTCCCTCCCCTGGTCAGAGTGTATCCGAGTTGGGAGACCATACACTGAAAAATATCTTTCCCACAAAACTCGTGCCAGACCCATTGCAGCCAGTGAAGTGGCGGCAACCAGCAGAGTGGCTGGTGGGAATCACTGGCTGGTGGCGTAACGTGGACACTAAGAGTGGCGGCAGGCGAGGAGCTGCGACCAGCGGCGTGGAGCGGAGCAGTGGCAGGCGAGGAGCGGCGACCAGCAGTGAGGTGCGGAGCGGTGACCAGCAGCGTGGTGCGGCGACCAGCGGCGTGGCGTGGAGCAGTGGCAGGCAAGGAGCAGCGACCAGCGGCGTGGCACGGAGCGGCAGCAGGCGAGGAGGGCGACCAGCAGCGGCAGCAAGCGAGGAGCGGCGGCAGGTGACCAGCGGAGCATCTGGTGGCGTGGGACGAGACAGCTGGTGGAGCGTGGCGGAGTGTCGTAAGATGCCCCCTATCTATCTCCGCCCCCCCATTTCTACCCAGGTTGGGAGGTGAAACCCTGCGGGTGAACTTTGGAACTCTGGGTGGCACGGACCAGGGACAGAGACTCTTTGGACTTCAGGTGATTCTTGGCTGGGGCGGGGGGGGGGGGCTTAGCTCATGTTTAGGTTATGAACTGTGTTTGTGGTGTTTTCCCCATGTTAATGCCGTATGACTTCTCTCTCTGTTTCATTAAATGTTTCTTTCCTACACTCAGACTCAGTGCTTGCGAGTGGGGAAGCATTGCCTCTCAGAGGCACCCAGGGGTGTGTGAATTTCCCAGTTTACTGGGTGGGGGCTCGAGCCGGTTCTGTGTGAGATAGACCCCAAGATATTGAACCCAGCCCTGGTTACTGCCAGGCCTACCCGGCAGAAGGGTTACATAAGTATCTTACAAACCATTCCGAAACACAAAGAGTGAGATGAATCATAATCCTTGTATAGCCTGTAATTCCTCAAGTTACTGGGAACTCTCATTAGGGTCTCATTTTGACCCACATAACTGTACAGGGCTATGAGCTGTAGAGGGAGTCAGGAGAAGGAAGCTCTGTTTTAAAGATTGTTCTTCATAGTTCTTCTAACACTGGCGGACAGTTAGAGCCCTGTGTGGATACAAAACGAGTATCCATATATGCAAAAATGATGCATGGATATCTACATGGGTATAAAGCAGATAACAGTTTTCCTATGTGTTCCGGGGGCCATTCACTTTCAAATACTCTTGCCTTTGAACAACTTCCAATGTGAGGGCCTATGGATCTAGAACCTAGGCCTGCAGAGTTACCTGGCATCTCCAGGCTGCTCCCCAGCATTCAATTTCCTATAACACACTATGGAAACAAACCATGGGAAGTTCTGCCTCTGAGGTTTGACAGACAGCTCTTCATGGCTTTTTGTGGGCTTCCTACCCTATATAAACACAGAAATGCACAGGCTTCAGCACAGAACACTCAGGAACATGTGGATCTTCTGTAGTTCCTATGACTACCCTTATGACGTGTTCCTTATGACTTCCTAGCCATGGCTTTGACTTGATTTGGACTCGGATTCTGACCTCTGATTTGTACCATGGCCTGGAAACTGACTTATGAATTACTCTGCTGTTCTCAACCTTAGGTTTGCCCTTGCTCTGATCCTTGGCCTTAACTGCCCTTGTTGGGATCCTGTTGTTGCAGCAAAAAGACTGTTCTAATAATCCTGCAAATAGGTATTTTCCCTTCTCAACTGAGCTCTGTGTTCTGAATCTGCACCATTAAAATCAAAATGAGAGGTGAGGGGGAGAGGGAAGGTAGGGAGGACAGTTTTACCACTGATTTCCAATGGTCTGAGAAGCAATCCTATTTTACAAATGTATTAGAAGTGAATGGAAGAGCCAGGACAGGACAGGCCCATTACTCATGAGCACAGAAAGACAATAACAGAAAATGCAGCAATAGCTGAGCTTTTTTGTTTCAGTTTTCACCAAAAAGGCTAGAAGTCATTGGATAACAAACAAAACAAACATCAGAGTAAATTGGTTGAGATCTGAGATTAAAATATGGAAAGAACAAGTTAAGAATTCCATAGATGTGTTAACTACCTTTAAGTCATCAGGGTCTAATAAAATACATGGAGAAAACTTTAAGGAACTGGCTGAAGAGGTGTCAGAGCCATTTACAAGTATCTTTGAAAATTATAGAGGATGGAAGAGTTCCCACAGAAGGCAGGCAGTATTACCTCCCATGGATGTAAATAAACATGTTTGTTTTAGCAATTGGCAAGAAATAGAACTCAGGCTACGTCTAGACTGCACACCTTTTATGACAGAGGCTTTGTCGACACTATCGGTAGACAAAGCCTCTGTCGAAAAAGAGTGTCTAGATTACATTATGCGGATCGAAAAATTGATCCGCTTTTTCGAAAAAGAGCGTCCGGACTGCCAGATGCTCTGTCAACAAAAGAAGGCACCCGGAAGTGCTTCTGGCAGGGCATGGGGGCAGCCTTTATTTCCAGGTGCTGCTGCCTGCCCTTTGCAGAGACGCGTGGACAGACATTGCTCTGCTCCTGCTTCTGGCTTGCCTGCCTCCTAGAGGGAAAGCAAAGCTGCTGCAGTGCTTGTTCTGGCTGGCCTGCTTCCTTGGACACCACAGCAGTTTATTTTCTGGGTTTTTTTCTGCTTTTCACCTTTTATATGGCCATGGAGCCTGAGCTGCCCCTGGGCAGATGATGGCCCCATGCTGCCATACTGCAGCTTCTGCTTCATCTGCATGACTCTGTCATGAATCTCCTGCCCCATATGGACCTGGACCGCACCGAGGAGACCCTCCTCCAGGATGCAGGAGCTCTGCCCTTGCCCCCAAACTTTTTTGGGGACAGGCAGATTTGGAGGCACGAGACGAGTTCGGACTGGTGGGACCAGCTCGCCATGCAGTTCTGGGACAACGACCACTGGCTCTGCAACTTCCGGATGCGGAAGGCCACATTCCAGGAGCTGTGTGCCTGGCTCACCCCTGCTCTGGAACACCAGGACACCCACCTGCGGCCCACCATCCCTCTGCAGAAGTGGGTCGCAATCGCCCTGTGGAAGCCCCCTCCGACAGCTACTGCTCCATGGGACACCAGTTTGGCGTGGCGAGGTCTACCGTCTGGGCCGTCTTGATGGAGATAAGTCACTGTCAGGGGACAGGCCCTGCTGAGTGGGGCGGGCTGAGAAAGGCGACTGCCAGGCAAGGGCAAGGGGGAATGGGGGATGGAGTGGCACTTGGAGGCCGCTCCTCAGCCACCCCTGCACTGATGCGGGGGAAGGGGGCATCGTGACAAGGGGTGGGTTGGGAAGGGGAGAGGGTCCCCCCACCAAGCACTTAGCTAACCTGTCTAACTCCCTGATTTCTGTCTATTCATCTCGTGCTGCAGGTGGTGAGGGCCATCAATGTGGAGCTGCTGAAGAGGCTCATCCATCTCAGGGACATGGACAACATCATTTCCAGGTTTGCCGCCCTTGGATTTCCGAACTGCAGAGGAGCCCTTGATGGGACAGACATTGCAATCCATGCACCACCCCATCGAGCAGCCCAATTTATAAACCGGAAGGGCTACTATTCGATGGTGCTGCAGGCCCTGGTTGACCACCGGGGACAGTTTATGGACATTTGTGTCTGGTGGTTGGGGCAGGCACATAATGCCCGCATATTCTGGAACTCCTACCTGTACCGCAGGTTGCAGGCAAGAACATTTTTCCCATAGCAGCACCTTGCACTCGCGGTCGTGCAGATGCCAGTGTGTATAGTGGGCGACGCGGCCTACCCCCGATGCCGTGGCTCATGAAGCCCTACACCGGCCATCTGCACGTGAGCAAGGAGCTTTTCAATATGCATCTTAGTCAGGCTCACATCCAGGTGGATTGCACCTTCAGCCGGCTGAAAGGAAGGTTCCGTTGCCTCCTCACATGGCTGGAGATGGGTGAACGCAACATCCTGGAGGTGGTGGCTGCATGTTGTGCCCTCCATAACCTGGTGGAGAGGAAAGGGGAGGCCTTCCTGCAGGGTGGGGGACAGGTGCTGATGGCGAGGACAGGCCATTTCAGCAGCCCTGGACGGCTGCCATCCGCCAAGCTCACCAGTCTGGTGTCCGAATCCGAGAGGCCCTGAGAGAGAGATTCTCAGAAGAAGCCCACTGACTCTCCCCAGGGCCTCCCCCATGGGGGGTTTTGCCTGGCCCACCCCTACCTGTACCTCCACTACCCTCACCCTCTTCCTGTAAAGAATGCATAAACACTTGGTTTTCTTTGGACACAGACATTAGGTTTTTTTATTAGAAACACTATCAGTAAAGAAAATGTGCTGTTTAAAAAAAAATTCTCTCTGTATTGTTCAAATGTGTAAAGGCAAATCTTTCACTCAAAAATAAAGATTTTGTTATATAACTGAAATGACCTTTAACTGAGGTGGTAGGGGACTGAAAACCTGGAGGAGGAGGGGGGCTCAAGTAGGCCGCTGCTTCCCTGATCACAGGGTCCTGCCACCTTCCTGTGTCCTGGCATCACCACGGTCTTGGGATCAGGTGACGCGAGACCTAGTCTTGGCCTGGGCGAAAGGGGGTGGTCAGCTGTTGGGCCTGTGAGGGCTCGGGAGGAGGTGCGGCTGGGGGGTAGGGTGGCCCGGAAGGGCAGGGGATTGGGGGGGAAGGAGAGGCTGGAGGGGGCTGAAGGAGCAGGAACAGGCAAGGCGAAGAGCTCCCTCAATGTGGCACAGATGTCAGTGCGCTGCTGGACCGGCTCGTCCAGCAGCCTGGTGAGCCACTTGGCCTCTGCCTGCATCCTCTGCTGGAGGGTCCCGTTGAGGTCCTGCAGGGCCACAACATGCTCCCTCAGCAGGTCCAAGTACACATGCCAGTGTCTGCAGGTGCCACGGGTTTGGAATGGTGGTGGGGCAGGTGTGGTGCTCCCCTGTTGGGTAGAGGGTCTGGCTGTGGAAGAAAAGAGGAGGACACAATCACAATCACTGTCTGTGTGCACCCCTACTGTCCCCGAGGGCATGCCATGGCTGTCAGGGGCTCTCCTTTGGACAGGAGACTCAGGGGTGTTACACATGACACCACATGTGAGTTGGGCAGTGGCCTGGGGGCCCCAGAGTGGCAATGGGGCTAGCTGGTCCCCCACACTGTCAACCCGCCTGTGTGTTGTGACCTCTCAAAGCACTCACCCGAAGTTCCCTCCCCGATGTCTGCGGACACCTGGGAGGCCTCTGGGGTCTGGGTCCCTGCTGCCTCCTCTTCCTCCTCCTCTTCCTCCTTGTGCAGCTCTCCCGCCTCTCCTGCCTGGTCTTCCTCCCTCAGGAGGGGTCAGTCTACTATGTGGTGGTGTAACCAGGACTCCACCACACGCAGTGGAGTCTGGGCTTCCCCACCGCCCAGGATCTGCTCCAACTCTTGGTAGTAAGGGTAGGTATTGGGGGCTGCCCCAGGGTGGGAGCTCTGGTCCCGGGCCCTGGCATATCCCTGCTGCAGCTTCTTTACCTTTGCCCTGACTTGTGCCATGGTGCGGGGGTGATGCCCTTTGGTGGCCAGTCCCTGGGCCAGGCATTCGTAAATGTCCACTTTCCTGTGGCGTGTTTGCAGGGCCTGCAGGGCTTCTTCCTGGGACCAGAGCTCCAGGAGGTTTTTGATTTCTGGCCCTGACCAGGCTGGTGCCCGCCTTTTGGTGCCCCTGGGTGGGTCCTCGTCTCTGTCCCGACAAGGGCCAGGGGGGCCTTGAGGCTGCAACATGGCTGTCACAGCTGGCACGGGTGCTCTGGCTAGCTGCTGGACAGCAAGGCCTGTCTGGGTGCCTGTGCCTTTAAGAGTCTGCGGCCAGGAACCACAGAGGTGCTGAACCTGTAAAGGCTAGACTGTCCACCAGGGCTTCTTCCTGGAGGCCTTTTTTGTCGACAGAACTGGCTCCTTGCATCCACACACACCTTTTGTCGACGGATCTCTGTCGACAAAGGCGTTCTTCCTCGTAAAAGGAGGTTTACCACTGTCGACAAAACTGCTGCGTTCTGTCGACTTACTGTCGACAGAACGCAGCGGTAGTGTAGACGCAGGTATAGTTTTGTCAACCAAAGGCCACTTTGGTTGAAAAAACTCTGTAATCTAGACACACCCTTTGTGTTCTTGTAGGTTCGAAAGTTTTACGTTGTTTTGGTTTTGAGGGCAGCTATGTAACAAAAAAAAATCTATATTTGTAAAATATACTTTCATGGTACAGCATTTGTGGGAAAGTACTTGTAGAGGTGAATTGAAAAATACTATTTCTTTTTTTCCTCTCTTTTACAGTCCTACTAGTTTCTGCAAAGGTGAGATTACCAATGTTAGTGTTGATATTACAAAGTGATGCTTTTTGTTCCTGCTGACAAGAATTATATCTTTTATGATATTGGTTTTCAAAATATTTTGTTATATTTAATTCTACATTTCTGCCAGAGACCAGGATGGATCCAATTAAATTCATTGGTAGGATTCGGCATGATCAATAAAGCTATGATAATTCAGTTCATACCACTGGAAAGCTGATGGTAATACATAAATTTCATGTGAAAATAAATCCATTAAAGCCATTAAAATGATTTCCTTTGCACAGACAATGTCACTCTAAGGGATTGTGTTCTCGTTAAGAATCTATCAGAGGCCCGATTAATTAATGCCTCAGCTTGTGAACTGAGACTGACATTTGACATGGCTGGTTTATCACACAGACTTTTAGAGTGGATCATATGAGTAAAGAGGATAATAGTCTTATCATAATTAGCACAATTAATTTCATAACAGTGTATGTGGTCAGCTGGCTGGAAAGTAGATAATAGAGCTGTAGCATAGAATCACAATGACAACAGATTATAATATTTATTGACCAAGGAGCTCTGTGTAGATAGTACATTCTAAAGGCTTTGCTACGGTCTTTTCTTCTCTTTCCTTATTAATTAATGTATGTTGAATTGAGCTAAATGTGATATAACTCATATTATCATATTCTTTATTTTTTTCTATACACTATATTAATCAACAAATATCACATCTTACCCAAACCACTGACTTTCAAATCCTAGCCTTAAGTTGTGTATACACATCTTTGCATATGCTTATACATCTTCACATGCTTTGCCAACAATACTGCCTGCATTTGCATTTGAGTTTCTGGCAAAAGCAAAACCATCCTCTATATGCATATGTATTATAATGTACCCATAACCTGCACAGCTATTGTTGCTAGAGAAGCATAGGTTCAGGTGTGTGTAAAGTAGAACATGCACAAATGGAAACTGGATAACCAGGCCCAAAATATCAGATATTCAGATGATTGTATGTATATGGCTTATTTATTGAGTCAAGATTTTACTGAGTGGAAAACAGAAATAAAATTACCCAGTTAATGGATTCTGGAGTTTACTGAAAATCCCAGAAAAAAGGAATGCTTGTAGGATCAGCAGTTCATCTCTTCTGATCAGATGAAAATGTTTGGTTGCATGTGCATATCTTTATAATAAAAATATAACCAAAGATATTCATTTTAAAATTTCCTCCTCATATCAGAAAACAATAGGGGCAAATCTATGTCCCAGCACCAATCAAGGAGAGACCCTGAGGCTATGTCTACACTGCAGGCTTCTTGCACAAGAAGCTTGTTGCGGAAGAGATCTTCTGCAAAAACTTCTTGCGCAAAAGCATGTCCATACTACAAAAGCGCATCAGAAAAGCGATGTGCTTTTCCACAAGAGAGCGTCCAGACTGCATGGATGCTCTCTACAAAGAAGGCTCTGATTGCTATTCACAGAATAGCTACCAGAGCACCTGTACTTTTGTCAATTGGTTCTTTTTGTGCAAAAAACCCCTGTTTCCTGTCCACACACGCCTTTTTGCGCAAGAACTCTTGTGCAAAAAGGAGTTATTCCTCGCAAAAAGAGATATACTTACACCGCAAAACCCCATCTGTTCTTTTGATTTGCTGTACATTTATTTGCGCAAAAAAGCACTTGAAGTGTGGATGATCTGTGGGGTTTTGCGCAAAAACCCTGTAGTGTAGATGTAGCTTGACTGATTGAATTCAACAGTACTTCAGTGAGCCCAGGACTTACCTCAAAAGTTTTCCTGAATGAAAACAACAAAACAAAGCACAAGAATTCTATTCTCACCATAAAAGCCATTTAAAACCTTGAAACAAACCGTTTATATTTTGAACAGTACATCTGATTTTTTTCAGAAAGCCTTCAAATCTTTATTAAACGCCTATGTTCAAACTTTGATGTATGTCTTTTTGGAAGTGTAAATGGTAAAGCATATACTTGTGTATAACCATAATTAGGAAAAAAAGTTGAATAATCATTTCTAGTGAGATAATCTTTTATACTTTTTATAGAACATTCACATAAACATCGACTTAATTCTTAAGCATTTTGGTTTGGGATTTTTGCCTTTTCTTCTTTCATTTGGAGCACCTTTAGTAATTTTATAGCTTAAAATATCTGAAAAGGGGAAATAGAAATGTATTTTTATCAATGTTTGTGTTTTTTAAAACCCTTAATCTTTGGTATAGAAGAATTGACATACTATGAGCTTAATCATTTGGGAATGCATGTTGCTCACAATATTACAGATTTACTGTACAGTAGCTTTTACACATCTATCAAAAATGTAGTTTGATTTAGGTAGTGTAGCATATTGGAACTCTTAATTTCATTTGCACTTATAGCAACCTTTATTAATTAGATCCAGTTTTTGATTGAAACAAATGAAAATTATTACATTTTGGAAATTATATTGTCATACAATTTTGAGTCAGGTTTATTCCTGCATAATATGAAATTTAATTCTTATATTAGCTTATAAAATGAAAATCAGTACCCCTATTTTCCCCATGCTTACATGTGGCTATATATAGCCCATAATTATTCCCTATTATTGAAACAAGTCTTAATAAACTACTAGCTCTTTTGCTGGTCTGCATTTCATGTATTTAATTAAATTCTCCTTGAGCTTTTGAAAATCTATGTTATGTTGTAGGTGTCCCTAACAATTAGTTGAAACACAAAATCAATATAAAAGGCTAGGTAAAAGCAATCCAGCAGAATATAACAAAAGAAATCAAAAGTAAGCATGCCCTATTCCTGTGGTATCTAGAGATGCACTGGGAAAAAGATTTTTTGAATGGACTGTGTCTACATAGACACACCAACTCTGCCTAAGTATGCAGCATAATGCCAACATGATAACTTTTGGCAGGCGTCACGTTACAAATCAGTTGTACTAAGTGCAGAGATAATGAAAAGTTATCCTTATTGTATGAGTAGAAGGTAGCAGAACTGTTCTTAGCCCATCCTGGCTGAGGGGATCATCCTGTATGGAACCTCCCTCATTAAGGAAGTAGGGATATCAAAACTTAATGAAAAAGAAAGAGGGTGAGGAAGGGTATTACTACTGGGCAGTGAGGCATCTTGTCCTAAACGTGATTTGATGTTCCCCTTCCCAGTGTTTAAAGACAGAACTAATTAGAGTCAATTGAGAGTCATTGTTTCTCTTTAGTAATTACTACAGCTGAATTACTGATAAACAGGTCTAAAAGCTGTGCTTTAGACATTGGGTAGGGTCAATGGTGCAGGAAAAGACGAGAGAATGGAAAGGAAAGACAACACAGACTATACTGGCAGTGATGTTCCCTGCTACCCGATGACATCACTTGTAGATGAAACTACTAATGATCTGGGTTAAATGGTTACACTCACACCCACTTCTCAGTACATGGTGTCAGAGAAGTGGCAGTGAGTGTCCAACAGTGGCAGTGTATAGGAAGACCTGGACAGTCCAGTAAAGCCTAAACCACTACTGTTTATTGCTAATAGTGATCAAGCTAGCAGGCCATAAGTGGGCCTATACAGCAGCCTTAGCATGACCAAATCAGGAGGAGTTGGGGGGGTTGGGTGACCTCAGAAAGGACAACTTGATCCCACAATCCTTTGTAATGAGATCTCTATTGAAACTGCTGAGTTACGCATTTTAGAAAAAAAACAGGAAGCTTGTCTATTTGGACTCTCAGGGATGGGTCTGTCAAGGCCTCAAGACATGCAAATGCTGAAAAAAAATGCACCTGGCTAATTGATGATCAAAAGAAAACCTCTTGCTTAACTTTTGAAATCGCTTGCTTTAAAAAGTTTTCTTTGAGTTGTGTGTTGTTATAATACTAATCTACTAAATATTTGAGAGAGTTTGTGTGTCTGTCTGTCTGTGAGTCTGTTTGTTCAAGAAGTCCTCCTATACAATAAGAACTAGGACCACCAAATTAGGTATGCAGCTTCTGTTTATCATAACTTAAAGCAAGATCAGGATTTGGTTGTGCCAGGACAATGCAATGTGCCTGCAATTCATTTGTTACTCATAAAATGGAAAGGGATGGGTCTGGTAGGAGGAACAGTTATACTACCCCACAGGGGGGCAGGAAGGGGCCAGAGATGGGGACTGGAACAGCTATAATTCCATTGGAACAGCAGGGGGCAGAGGTGTAGAAAGGGACATCTATCTACTATTTTTATGAGAGAGTTTATGTGTGTTTCTGTCTGCACAGGATTGAGCTTTTGTTGAGTTTTTGTTTATGATTTCATGCTTTTTAATGTACTTCCTCAACTAATGCTTGGCTTCCTTTCCCTTTCCACAAAGTTTTTTTTTTTTTTTTTTTTGGTTATACATCTTTATTGCATGGAAAAGGGGATATATTACCTTTACTTGGTCCCTCAAGACGGTTAAGTTTTGCCAGATTACAGGCTGGCAGTTTGAACTAGTTCTGTTTTGTATTTTTAAGACCCCTAGATATTGAACCTAGCCATTGTTGCTCACTCCATCTGCCATAAGGATTATACAAATAAACCTTAAAGCCTGGATAACAGAACTAACCTATCCTTGCTCATCATCACTCAATCAGTATTTTCTTCCCTATAAGCTTCTTGTAAAAGGTGATGCCCTGAAAAGAAACAGAAATGGGTTATTAAGGAAAGGTACCAGTAAGAAGCAATGAACCTGAGAGGAATCACTTTTTAGAAAATTAAACAGATCCAATTACTCTTCCATATGCCATTCCATAATCTGTCAGAAGTAAATACCATGTTCTTCTCTTCATAAGCAAAGAAGAGGAACAGATAGACCAGGTATCTCAAAGTGTACTGAAATATGTAAACATCCTTCAGTTGTTCTATATCTAAAGAACTTTTTTCAGGACATAATATTTTCTTGAAAACTGCCATGGATGATCTTTCAGTTGGATATGTTGGTTAGATTTACAGCTAATATACACAGGCTAAACCTTACATGACCAGAAGGCTAGATACTTTCATTTTAATAGATCCCTAAGTGATTACATAGAGTTTATAGTACCTAACACACAGACAAAAAACTAATTTCTCCATGCCTTCAAGTATATCTAAATGTGTCACCGAAAGCTATGAGTCAACAGACAAAATTGGCATATCCAATTGCTCTATAGGTAGGATTTCTGATTTTCTGTTAATTAATAAAATAGTCTGGAAGGAGGAGTCACACATGCCCATACACAAATTGGCATTTATTCAATAAAGATAATAAAGAGTGGAAATGGTTACTTTTAGATAAGGACTTTTCTACACAGTGCAGTAAAGCACACTACAGGGGGTATTATTTCTAAGGCACAGTAATATGTTCGTATATTGGTCCACGTTGATCCTGCTCCAGAAGCCTTATCTGTAGATGTCCAGACATGACAATTTTTCAGCAATAAACAGATAGGGATGCTGACCATTACTGTGAAATCTGCAAGATTTATTGTGGGGGAGAGGTCCAGCACTTGGTCAGCTTGCTCACAGTCTATGCCCCATTATCAGCACTTAACTGAGCCTCTCTTTACATTCATTGACATGAATGAGCACTGGATCAAGCCCTAAGCATGAGAGGCAGGGGATCTCATGGAAGGACCAAGGAATATGTTTTATATAACAATAGTCTTTATTTTAAAATATTGGCAGAATCAAGTAAAATAAATAATTTAAGGAGCTACCTCCTAATTGGCATCAGAAGCAAGCAGAAAAGCTACTCCCTGATGGTTCCATGATGCTTTTTTATCATGCTACTTGCTGCAGTTTGGAAGGTTTATGTGTCAGGTCAGCCCTCTTTCTAGGAGATTATCTGTAATTTTCACTCAAAAGATCAAAGCCGTCCTGTAATAGGGTCTTCCATGTGGCTAGATTGCTGGTCTTTCAGTCTGTAGCCAGAGCTCAGTGTAGCTCAGTCTTTGGACTACTTCCTACAGATCTCTTGAGGTTGGGGAAGGCCCTGCTACCCAGTTTACTAGGGCTCACCTCATCAATTGTCCTGGGTGCTGGGCTTATTTGTAGCCTCCCCTTGGCAGGGTAGCTCTTACTTGCCTCAAGTGGCTGCACTGGCTTGCAGGTTGCTGTTACACCCAAGAAGGCAGGCAGGCAGGCAGAGGCCTCTTGTTTTCTCAACAGCCCCCCAATTGAGCCAGGTTCCCTTCTTTTCTCCCCTCTTTAGGCTTGGCTTTGAATTCAAGTACAGCATGAAAAAAAATTAAAAACAACAAATAGTCCTGCAACACCTTTGAGACAAAAAAAAAAAAAAATGTGTGGTAGAACTAGCTGAAACCAAGGTTTTCTTTAAACATAAGTTTCTCTGCTTCCTCACACCTTTCATTTAAAAATAAATAGAAAGCATAATTAATTCACATGTCTGCAATCAACTAGCCAACCAGCCAACTGAATGGTAAGTTTCCAATAAGTTTCCAATAATTAAAAAAGATCTTAAATCAATTTACCACAAAACAAACGTGTTACAAAATGACCAGCCAGACAATGAACTCTGTGACCCAGAACAGCACACATCCAGGGTCAGGTCTAATAACCCTGATTCAGATAAGAAAAGCTCTAGCTTGTAGGACCTAGAATCTAGCTAGGATTATACCTCCATGATGGGGTGATTTAATTTTAATGGAGAAATCTAAGGAAAATAAGCATATTCTAGGTCTCCTTGACCTTCCTGTTGCAAAAAACCTAACCAAAACAAAACAAAAAAAAAAACCCCTTCCCAACCTGATTGTGGGAATGTAATCAAAAGCCAATAGAAAAGTCAATTGAAAGGCTCCCAGTGATTTACTAGGATTATATCCATGGTTATTAATAGCTTCTTTGACCTATTTATGAATGCATAGAAAAATACTTATTAAATCACAGAAAAAATCCTTGATCCTCTTCTTATGCTCAAAATTTTCTCTGAAGGAACCAGCCTTATCAACATTGCTTTCCTCCCAATGCATTTCCTTGTCTCAAGATCCAGAAACCATAACAAATCTCACCACCTTTCACTTCAAGAGCAAGGTACACTTTTTGCCTTGCCTTTTCTAGCATAAATACATTCCAATATGTCTATTTTAAACCCAACAAAAAAACTACCTAAACAAAACATTTCACTGCACATGCTTCTTCCTCTGAGGAGAAGATGACAGAATAAACAACATGTGACAGATGTGAAGTCACGTTGCTTTGTACACTATGGAAGGTAGTTAAATACTGCATTGATAAGCGTGGTATAAGCATAAGAACCAATATAGAATTCAATCTTCATGTTTTAATAATGGTCCAGGTGACCCCCCCACCCAAAAAAAAGTCTCCAAGTCAACCAAAGGAAAGCACAAACACATAACCATTTATATCTATACTCTCAGGGTGTGTCTAGACTACAGGGGTTTTTCGAAAAAAGTGGCCTTTTTTCGAAAAAACTTCCCCTGCGACTAGACTGCTGCCACATTCTTTCGAAAGTAAATCGAAAGAACGCGGAGTTTTTTCAACCGCGGAAAACCTCATTTTATGAGGAAGAACTCCTGTTTTTGAAAGTGCTCTTTTGAAAAAAGGCGCTATGTAATGCAAACTGTGCTTTTTCGAAAGAGAGCATCCAGACTGCCTGGGTGCTCTCTTTTGTAAAAGCGGCTTGCTTTTTCGAAAGTACTGGTTATAGTCTAGACACTCTTTTTCGAAAGAGGCTGCAGTCTAGACGTAGCATCAGTGTCCTAACATTATTGTCCAATGCATCTCTACTGTTTTATTCAGGCACTTATTGGACTGATATGTATGCTGACATGTTCTTCTTGACTTGAATGAATCCACCCCAATTTGCACCAACTGAAGAGCTGTCCTAATATTTATAGAAAGCTTTTAAATCTCAAACAAAGAATAACAAGATAGCTAGCAACGAGTCCCTATGTTTCACAACATATAATAAATTAAGAAAGCATCGTTTTTCTTCTATAAGCAGAATGAAAAAATGTTATATGTTAAAGTTGAAACTATTGAATTACTTTGCACTTTGCATTCTAAAAAAACCCAATTTCACTATGTTGCTGCATGAATATACTCCATACTGATTTGTGCATTAGTGGAATAAAAGTCAATACTCATGAAAATGAAACAGTCATTCAAATTGCCTTTAAATATAATAGCTGCATTTTTCATACAGTAAGTTTTTTACATTATGTTTAGCAGAAGCTGCTATTGTTTCAGTTGCAAAATACTCAGTAGACATATGAAATTTCATTTAAAAAAATGAAATGAAACAAATATTAACATTTTTTCCAACAAGCAGTAATTTTACCATTCATTAATCCACTTTTATAATTAAAGCTCAAATAATAATTCATCAACTTTTATAAGAATGTCTACAGATCTATTAGAATTACATTTTTAAAAAGACCTGGCAAACAAAACTTTGTAAATCTATTTCATAGTAAGTGACTTGGAAATATTATTAGAAGAAATAATAGTTACTGTCAAATGAGAAGCATGCACTTGGAGCAGGAGAATCTTCCTTTGATATGCATATATGGTTCCTGGTGAAACAAACAAGAGTTATATTAAATGTGCACAATGCAGAGAGAATAAACCACTGTTGGATCTACATTTCAACACAGCAAAAGTTCTTTCAACATTTCTAAGCTTATGGTCTGTCCATGACAGAACATTAATGCTTTTGAGTTGGTATTTATAGAAAGGGTGAGTTTTGCATATATTATTGTAACTTGGCTGGATAATGTTACTGGACTTGTTTTGGAGTACTCGGTCCTAGATATTGCAGGAACATAAGAGTGAGTGGCATAACCACGTTATCTACATGCAACCTGCAATGCAATGCAGAAGACTTCCCCTAACTAAATTGATACATCGATCTGATATGTGTGTTCTGGGATGGGATTAAGAAGATGGTACATACTGTCTTTCTTGCTGTACATGAAATCCCTGAAGTTTCTCACTGAAGTGATATTGGAGACACTGAGGCCAAGTGTTCATTGGATTTAATACCCACATGGATGATGAAAATTCTCTCTTAGTTCAAGATTTCAAGGCCACCTGGATGGCCATTGGCTCAGTTCAAATAGCTGGTTACACTCTTGATCTCATGTTTCAACTCAAATTGGAGGTTGAATAATCTGTCTTTATTTGATGGCTGGTTACAGTTCTTCCCTTTGTAAAGATACTGCTTGTTTGTGGGTAAAACTGAATATATTTATAACAGGCTGTATGTTGCTGAAATGCAGACAGAGAACTACAGTTGACAAATACTAAGTCTTTTCTGGATGAGTTTAGGGTGATGCTGCTTATGGGAGATGTTGGGAGCCCTTTATTTTGCTATATATGCTTTGAACCCACAACCTTTCAGGCAGTGGCCAGTGTAAGAAGACAGGGAAGAAATGCCTTAATTACTGGTGGAGACTATCAACATCTTCCTCAAGTAAGGCAGGTTGAGGACTTTTGTTAATTAATCTTCTGTGCCGCCATTTTTTGTGAAACTTTAACTTAATACTGACAGCCTGACCAATAATTGTCCAGGCCTTCATTTTTCACTGCTGACCAAGGGAACAGCTAGTTCTGATGAAACAATCTAGACTATTTTATTGGGACTTAGCCTCCTCATATCACTTTTGGAAATGGGATTTAGGCTTCCTAATCACATAGGCACTTTTGTAAATGGTATTGTTAGTCCATGCTGTCTTCAGTTTTCTGACAACACCCAGGCTGTGTCCACATTGCACACTTCTTGCGCAAGAACAGCCGTTCTTGCGCAAAAACTTGCCGGCTGTCTACACTGCACGCACGTTCTTGCGCAAGTAAATTTACAGTATAGCGTCAGAAAACAGGGCTTCTTGTGCGAGAGCTCTGACACTGCATATCAGGAAGAAGCCTTCTTGTGCAAATGTTCTTGCACAAGAGGCCAGCGTAGACAGGCATCCAAGAATTTTTGCGCAAGAACTGGCCTCCCAGGAAAAAAGCCAAGTGGCCGCTTGGACGCTCCGTACTCGCACTCACAGATCCTTACTTCCTGGTTGCCAGACCCCCCCCCCTTAAAGCCACATGCAGCCTGCAGAGTCCGCACGGCAGCAGCAGCACAGCCAGCAGCTCCACCATGCGGTTCTGCCCTGCTGCACCCATGAGCCCCCCAGAGGAGATGTCTGCTCCAGAGGGACACCGAGAGCCTGCACCCTCCTCCCAGCAGCCATCCCAGGGCTCCCAGCAGGCCCAGAGGGGCACAAAGCAGCGTGCCCCTTGCTAGTCCCAGGCAGAGGTCAAGGCCCTTCTCAACCTGTGGGCCGAGGAAGAAGCCCTCCACAACCCCCGTGCCCGTCGCCGGAATGCGGACATTTTTAGCCACATGGCCCAGGTGCTCTCCCAGCAGGGACATCCAGCCCGGACCCTTGAACAGGTTCGGGCTAAGGTGAAGGAGCTGCACCTGGGCTATGTCCGGGCCTCCAAGGGTCAGAGGGCAGGAGCCGACACCTGCCCCCACTATGACCGCCTCCACGCCATCTTGGGGGAGACGGCTGTGGAAGGACCCTTGGTGCCTGCAGACACCGGCCTGCACCCCCTCAGTCACCAGGCCAGCCGAGCTGGAGGAGGAGGATGACTTGCCCAATGGGTCCGGGTCGGAGGAGGACGAGGACGACCACAGCAGCACCGTCACCCTCCAACTGGAGCCAGTGGTGAGCAGCCAGGACGTCTCCCGGGCTTCATCCGAGGCCGGTGAAGGATCCTTCGGTGAGTGTTGCACTTCTCACTCGCAAGGGTGGGGGAGCTGGGTGGCTGGGGGGAAAGGGAGGGGGAGGGAGCGTCACTCAGGTAGTTTGAGCTGCATGCTGTGCAACAGTATACAGCACGTGCATCCTCGTGCAGCCTGACTGTGTGGCATATGGATGTGGCAGGCAGCTCCAGGGCATGCCTGGGACGCTGCTGCTCGCACACATCCTGCCTGGGGGGGAGGAGGGATGCCAGCTGGAAGCTCAAGAGCTCAGGCCAGACCCAACACCTACCGAAGGGCGCCGCACACAGACAGAATGCAGCCATGCCTACCCGTGTGATACAGCATCTGCTCTTGGGAACACTGCAGCGAGCCAGCCCTGTGAGCATGGCCCCCACGGAGCTCCTCGGCTGCTCCCAGCCCCTAGGCTGCCCCTGAGGGAAGCCCCACACTGCAGCCACACACTTCCCTGTGCTACCTGCATGAGGGCTAGCGGGAGGGGGAGCGGGAAAGTGGTCGGCCTGGCCCTATGGCCACTTGAGTTTTGCTGCAAGGACAGTACACTCCCCAGTTGCCCTGGCTCCATCTCCGAGGACATCAATTGACAGGGGTCTGAGAACCCAGACCTTCTCTGCCATACTTGCTCCCATGCAATGTGGGGATGTGTACGCAAACATGACTACAGCATCACTGGTGTGTTGCTCACACACAGTGACAACAGTTGAAGCCATGTGCTCTACCTTCGGGAGGGAGTGTGCACAGTGCAATGCAGACACACATAAGAACACAAGAATGTAAGACTGGCCAGATTGGGTCAGACCCAAGGTCCATCTAGCCCAATATTCTCTATGCCAACAGGGACCATTGCCAGGTGCCCCAGAAGGAGTGGACTGAAGACAATGATCAAGTGATTTGTCTCCTGCCATCTATCTCCGGCCCTTCACAAACAGGGGCCAGGGACACCATTAATTACCCCCTAGCTAATAGCCTGTTATGAACCTCACCTCCATGGATTTATCTAGCTCCTCTTTAAACACTGTTATAGTCCTAAGCCTTCATAGCCTCCCCTGGCAAGGAGTTTCACGGGTTGACACACCACATGCCAGCTGGCCAGGACACAGACAAGGGGTCTTCATTCACAGTGATGTCTCCCAAGGGTTATAATCCACAGATGATCACTTTACTCCCCAGGGGAGTCCTATATGCAACCATACACACAGGGGACCGATTAGGCCCAAGCCACAGTAGTGTGGTGTCACCTGGGCTCAGGGCGGAGGGCATGGTGAGCAGGGACAGTGTGGGCAGGGCTGCCTGACTGCCTAATCATTTTCTCCGTTCTCTGCAGCAGGACCACCCAGGAGCGAGGGACCCTCCAACCCTGCGGCGGCAGCACCACAAACCACCCAGGCACCAGTCCGGCAGGCCAGGCAGCAGGACCAGCTCCTCCGGTGGCATGTGCAGTTCATTGAAAGAATTGAGGCTGACCTGGAGTGGCAGCAGCAGACATGGGGGCAGTTTCTGCAGAGGTATGACTGCATGTGCGACGTTATTACCACTCTCACGTCACACATCGGTCACACCGTGTACTATGGCATGGCCTTGCCACATCCTCCTGCCCTCCCTGCCATGCCCATGCTGCCTCCTGCTGTTCCTCCTGCTGCCCCTCCAGCCGCCCCTCCTCCTGCCCCTCCAGCTGCTCCTCCTGCTGCCCCTCCTGCTGCCCCTCCAGCCGGCCCTCCTGCTGCCCCTCCTGATGTTCCTCCTGCTGCCCCTCCTGCTGCCATTGCCATGCCCCCACCTGCTGCACCCCGTCCTGCCCACATCCCCGTCCTGCCTGCCCCAACCCGGCCTGAAGAATGGCGAGGCCTCCGCACCCATGGAGGCACTGGCAGGAACTGCCCCTCTCAGCAATAGTTCCCGCTCCTAGTTGAGAGCCCCTTTCTCCTCCCCCTCCCAGTTGAGAGGCCCCGCCCGCTGCCCACTCTTCTTCCCTATTGTAAATAAAAATAAAAGTTTTCTGGTTTTTGAAGAAAAAAATGGTTTTGTTTATTGAGAGGTGAGGGGAGGTGGGGGAGGAAAGGGTTGGGGATGGGAAGGAGATGCAGATGGGAGACAGAAGTGACCCTACTGTGGGGCCTGGGAGAACACGTCCTTCGGGGCCTCCCGGATGCACACCCCATCATGGTGCATGTGGCGGATAGCAGCTGTGCAGGGCTGTTCAAATGCCTGGCTCTCGGCTGCCATCCACGCCGGGAGGAAGTCCTCCCCCTTCCACTCCATGATGTTGTGGAGCATGGAACACGCTGCCACAACTTCAGGAATGTTCTGCTCACCCATCTCGAGATGGGTAAGCAGACAACGGAAGCACGCCTTCAGCCAGCCAACGGCGCACTCAACCTGGTTGCGGGCCCGGTTCAGGTGGTCATTGAAACATGCCATGCCAGGGTCCATCCATCCTGTGTAGGGCCACATCAACCACGGCATGAGGGGGTAGGCCACGTCCCACACAACACAGCAAGGCAGGTGGACGTCCCCAATTGTAAATTCCCGCTGGGGGAAGAAAGTGCCTGCCTCCATCCTGCAATGCAGGCTGGAGTTACGAAGGATGCGGGCGTCATGTGCCCTGCTGGACCAGCCCACATAAATGTCTGTGAAGTGGCCACGGTGGTCCATGAGGGCCTGGAGCATGACGGAGAAGTACCCCTTCCGGTTAATAAAATGGGCTGCTTGATGTTCCGGGGCACGGATGGGGATGTGGGTCACATCCATGGCTCAGTTGGGGAACCCCAGAGCAGCGAAGCCAGCCACCATTGCGTCCATGTCCTGAAGGCGGATGACTCTCTGAAGCAGGATGTCATTGATGGCACGGACAATCTGCAGAAGGGCACAGAGAAACACAGGGAACACACTGAATGAGGCAGGGTAGGTGCATGAGCCCTTAGGGGGTGTCCACCCCCCTGTGATGCCCTCTGATGCCCCCTGTCCTCAAACACACCAGGGCCCCCTCAACCCACAACCCCCCCCCCCATACCAGCAGGCCTGTGTGAGGGAGGGATGGCACAAGCCCCTGCGTGATGGGGCTTCCCCCACTCTCCCCACCCCCCAGCCTGCAGTCTTCCCTTCCCTGGGCAGGGAGTGCAGCACCCCCCCCCCCCCCCGGAGTTACTTGCATCACAACAGTACCAACTGTGGACCTGCCCACCCTGAACTGGTATCCCACCGAGCAGTGGCTGCCCGAGGTGGCCAGCTTCCAGAGGGTGATGGCGACCCTCTTGTTGACCAGGATGGCGGGCCGCAGCTGGGTGGTACATCTCCGGAGCGCGGGGCGAGCTAGGCACACAGCTCCAGGAATGTTTGCTTTTGCATTCTGAAGTTCCGGAGCCACTGCTGGTCGTCCCATTGCTCCAGGACCAGCCGGTCCCACCAGTCGGTACTGGTGTCCAGTCGCCAATAATGCCTCTCCACGGTCAGGTGGGGATGCCACAGGGATGCCACCACATCCATGGAAAGGGAGTCCAGAGTGAGCTCAGTCTCGAGCTCCTGCAGGACTAGCTTAGCAGCATGGAGCAGCAGCTACAGGCACTCCAAAATGGCCGTGTGGGGCCAGAGCAGGCACAGGGCTCCATGTCACAGCAGTGAGAATGCCAAAGGCACAAAAGGCATTAGGGCAGAAGCTGTGATGTCCAAAGAGGCTGAGAGCAACCACAACTAGAACTGCTATGGCTGTCAGTCCCGACAGGAGGTCCCAAAACACACAGCAGGAGAGAAACGGCTGTCCAGGGAGATCCCTTTAAGCACGCATCTCAAAGGAGCTCCAGTCCTTGCCCCCGGAAAGTGCTGGTGCCCTTTTGCCCTCTGCAAAGTAGTTCCAGGCTGAAGTTTTTGTGCAAGAGCGTCCTGCCAATGTGGACGCTCTCTTGCACAAAAGCACATGGCTTTTACTATGCGCTGTGAGCAGTGTGGATGCTTTCTTGTGCAAGTACTTTTGCACAAGAACTCTTGCTCAAAACAGTTCTTGCGCAAGAAGCCTGCAGTGTAGACGTAGCTTCAGTGTATATATCTATATTATCCAGTTTAGTAGTTTGAATGCCTTTCTAAAATGTGTGATTGAGATGGAAGCATGGTTGAAGCTGATTGAAGCACAGTCTATAATAGAATGAGCTGGTGAAGGCAAACTAGCAATCCATCTGGACAAATGTTATCTGTTCTGGGTATTAACACTCTTACTGGAGTTCATAATCTGCAGGTGAGTTGAATGCTCAGATTCTATTAGATGATATAGCAATAAGATCCAGAACAAGTCAATTGTTTCCTTAAAGATAAGAACCAAGTTATCATGATCTGTATCTTTGTTACCTCAGAATTATACTTAATGTAATGTGCACTCTTTGATGCTTCAGCTGGATCTCATGACACAAGAAACCATCTTGTGAGTCTCCCTGTGCTTCAGCTGATACTAGCAGTGTTGTTTAAGCTGAAGATGTATCTGTTTACAAGGGAGCTGCTGGCAGGGTTTCATCCATGAGGGGCCTTTGGTTTGGGATGTACTTCTCTCCCCTGTTGGTTCTATGGAACCTGAATTGGTTAAGAATCCGATGTAAAGCCTATCAATGTGTCTGGGTTTGGGATGTGGGACGTACATGATCAGGGTTGTGTTTTGTGGAAGAAGAGTAATACTATTTGAATTTTATTTTACTTCTGGGGTGGGTATGAGATAACGAGGGACTGGTGGTTTTATCTTGTGTGTGATCGTATTTATGAAAAGACTCTTGGAATCTGGAATTGGTTCTTCTACATTGGTTCTTCTATGTCATCATTTGAAATAAAATGAATGATGACATAAAGAAACAACTGCTTTCATAAGTGCCTGTGACAGTACTCATTATTAATAACTTGTTAGCTACGAATCTATCGTGTGCTTGGCTTTGTATATACAAGAAGGTCAAGCACCAAGGAGCTTGTAATCAAAGCCCTTAATCCTGAAAATGTGCCTAACCTCACATACCTTGAATAATCCCATTGATTTATATAACACTACTCACACAGTGTAATGTGAAGCACCTCTATACATGTTACAAGGATCAGGACCAGATGCTGCTAGTATTACTCACATCGAGTAGTATTTTATTATGCAAATTGTACCATTTGATGGTTTATATGTGAGCTGATGTGGCCTACTTCAATATAACCTTATAATTAATTCGACAATATAAACTTAAGAAATAGGGATTTGTATATGCCAAGGTGGGGTCCTGTATGCACGCACAGGTGCATTCATGACCATATTCTGCAGGTGTATCTGGGTCATAATGTCACATTTTGATTCATCCCTTAAAAGAAAAAAGAAAACAGCATTGAAAAGTATGTGGAAGAAACAGTCTCTGGCAAAAACACTGTCTCGATTGGTTTTTCTTCACCTTTTCCATGTCTCATTTAGTTTAATTTTGATTTCCAATGTAACTAATTTCATAAGAAGTAGCCAGGGACCCCGTATATCAACACTTCACAACAAATTAGCTACTGCTTCTGCAAAATACTTGTTCTTTCTGTCAAATGCTGAGTGGAGCCTATTTGAACTGCAGTGGGTGTCACCAATAATAATGCTTTGATTTAGGTTTTATAAAAACAGAAAAGTGCAAAAAATTGTTTTCTTTTTCCTTTCAGGTTGCATTTAATATTAGACCAATGCTACTTGGAAATATTAATTTGGAATATATTACATACACAAACTCCATTATTCATGTTGTAAAATCCAGCACTTTGAACATAAAAAAACGACAGACATAGGTTTCCTATGAAACCTTCATTTGCACCCCCTTGCACCTATGTTTAATAATGCAATCATTAATTGCATGATCACATACTTTTTTTTTTCCACTACACTGAATGAGGTACGGGTTCTCACAAAGCATCAGGAAATTGTGATTTCCTCCTTCCCCGTGCCAAACTGTTATAACTTGGTGAAATTTGAGCAGATTTTCAAAGGGACAACAACATCATGAAAAGTGCTATTTTTTTAAAAGAGACCGCTTCCCCCCGCCCCAAAAGTTTTTCATGTAAATAAATGCTCTACAACCTTGGTGCCTCCAGAGCAGCATAACAGAAAGGCAGACTCTGGAAGAGATTCTACCTTTAACACATCTATTGTGGTGGCATCAAGCAGTGTTTCTCAAAGTTGGCCACAGGCCCACTTTTGGAAAGCTACTAGTGGGCCTGCACCACTTTGTTTACCGAAAGGGTTCATAGCCTCGCGTACCAGAAAAGAACTCAGAGAAGAACTTACTTGCCACACTCACCATTTTGAGCTCTAAAACAGAGGTTATATTGGTAGTAGTGGTAGGGATGAGATGGGGCGCTTGGGACAGGAGAAGAGTCTTTCATAATTTCCTTGTTATCTCAATCTGCGTGGACTCTGAGGGTATGTCTAGACTGCATCCCTCTGTCGGCAGAGGGATGCAGATTAGGCAGGTCAACATTGCAAATAAGGCAGGGATTTAAATATCCTGTGCCTAATTTGCATAAAAATGGCCACCGCGTTTTGCCGACTCAGCACTTTGTCACAAAAAGCAGCAGTCTAGAGAGGGATCTGTTGAGAAAGAAAGCCTTTTTCGACAGATCCTGTAAACCTCCTTGCAAGAGGCGTAAGGGATCTGTTGAAAAAGGCTTTCTTTCTTGACAGATCCCCCTCTAGACTGCCGCTTTTTGCTGACAAAGTGCTGAGTTGGCAAAACACGGTGGCCATTTTTATGCAAATTAGGCGGGGAATATTTAAATCCCTGCCTTATTTGCAATGTTGACCTGCCTAATCTGCATCCCTCTGCTGACAGAGGGATGCAGTCTAGACATACCCTGAGTTTAATAAAAGGAGCAAATTTCATGAAGTGAAGTACATGCCACTTCCAAACCTAATTTAAACTTTTTGTATGCCTAAAGAACATGTTGAGAATTTGGTCTGAGAACTGCATGTGCTCTGTACACAATTGTTTAGAAATATATTAATTTGCACATATGTTTATTATTAAAATCAACAATACCAAATGCACCCTGTAGGTTAGTCTGTGCCAAATTTTAAGTAAGCTATTTTGAAATTACCTTGAAATAAGCTATGTAAAGGTAAGGGTGTTGTGCAGATGCGTCCCTTGGTGACCCAGAACAGCTTGCAATATTGAAGGTGTGAGGATACCATGAATTTATATGGTGGCATTATGACATTTTATGAGTTCCATAGATCAGCACATACATCCCGCTCCCCTCAGTCTCTGGCCAAAGCTAGGGAAGCTAATGATCCAAACAACAGATGAAATTTGATGATAAATCCTGTTCAAGTGACACCTACGTCATGTTGCACATACACTAAGAAGATGAAATTTTATGTCTTATTATCATGCCTTTCCTAATGGTTCCTAATGGAGCAGATGTTTTCAGAGAACTATCCAGAATGACTCTGCAGTAAGAATGACTTTCTTGAATTGTCACAGCTAATTTAGCTACCATTATTTTTCAGGTTTGTGAGATCCATTTGTAAGTTTTTGCAGTCTGCTTTGGGCTTAATTGTCATCAGTAACTTTACATTATCTGAAAATTTTGCAACCTCATTTTACTGCTTTTATCAGATCATTTATGAGTATGTTGAATAGCACTGGTCCCAGTCAGGCCTGCCAACAGGAATTTTGGGCCCCAGGACAATACATCAATTGGCCCCCATCTCCTTCCCACAGAGGGAGCTACAAACCCCCCCCCCCCCACACACACACACACAGAGAAGCCCTGAGCATCACCCCTCAATCAGAGAACCCTCAGGCGAGTCACTGCCCCATTCCCCACCTATCTGAAGGTTCCTTGACCACCCTCCATCCCCTCTCTGCCATCCCTCTTGGTTACTTTCTCCCAGCTATCCCTGCTTGCATCCCTCTGCTTTTTGCCTTCCCAGGCTGGTTGCTCCACTCCTCTACCATGGTAGCCCCCTTGCCCACTACCATTGCCTCTGCACCCCCTGTCCCTTCCTCTGTCCCTGCTCTGCTGACCTGAATGGAGATTAAAGCCACAGGGAGCTCCGGGTCCCCCTCATGCCCTGCTGCTCCTTTGATTTGAGCTCTGAGGCTCCTGCAGCTGTTGTCGTGTTGCTATAGCTGCATTATTTAAAAGGACCTGGTGTGAGTATTGTTGCTACATGGCAGCTCTGGGCCCCTTCACTTCCACCCGGCTCCTGTGCAATTGCCCCCCTCTGTCAGTGGGCCTGGTCCCAATACAGATCTCTGGGAGACATCACTATTTATAAAAGCCATGTTGACCCAACAATATCATGTTCATTACTATACTTTACCTGGTGCTGAAGCTCAAGTTAGGCCAATCAACTTGTAATTAACAGGTTTGCCTCTGGAGCCTTTTTGAAAAATTGGTGTCACATTAACTATCTTTCAGTCCTATGGTAAAGAAGCGGATTTAGGGTGATAGGGAAGTGATGAGGTGAGCTTCCCACACAAGCACCGTGAGAACTGGATTGGGCTGTGTGGACCAATTAGGCTGCAAACAGGGGAGTTTTAGACCAGATGAGCCTGTTGGAGAAAGATGCACCTGGGCAGGAATAGGCAGGACCTAAAAAGCCAGATAGCAAGTTACAGACTTGGCTGCAGTGAAAGGCCTCCCTGGGCAGAGGGAGTTAATGTCGAACTTGTACTCCTAGAGAAGGGGGAGAAGACTAGAAAGACAGGAAGTAGTCCAGGAAAGGAGTAATGAGGGCAGTGTAAAAAGGCTCAGAACTGCTGAGGTGAGGGTCCCTGGACTGCAACCTCTAGTAAAGGGCAGATCTAGGTTCCCCTACCAGACTGAAGGAGTGGCACCAAGGTAATGAATGGAAAGGCTGCCTAGGACTGCTGATGGACTGGACCCTGGAAAGGGGAACACTGAGTGACCTCGCCAGAGGGTTAAGTCATGAAGAGGATGATATGGGTCCTAGAGTGAGAGGAGCTACAGACCAGTGTCAGAGTGAGGGCATTCAAGCAGAGGCTGGGAGCATCGACCTCAAGGGCTGATTCCTGAAGGAGGCACCAGACTGGCAGATAGGGGAGCACTCCATCAAAATTATGTGCCACAATTAGTAGTTCTAGAATGACGTATTTGTATTCCTTCACCCTTCCTTAGGTGAATGCCATCTGGTCCTAGTGATGTATTAGTGTTTAAATCTATCAATTTGTTCCAAAACTTTCTCTGTTGACACCTCAATCTGGGATAGTTCCTCAGATATGTCACCTAAATAAATGGACCTGCTGTGGGAATCTCCTTCTCATCCTCTGCAGTGAAAACTGATGAAAAGGAGTTATTTAGTTCCTCTGCAATGGCCTTATGTTTTGCTTTTTGGGGGGAGGAGGTGCTCAATTAGCACTTCAGTCATCCAATGACCTCACTGATTGTTTGGTAGGCTTTCTCCTTTTGATTAAGTTAGACAAAAAAATTGTTGTTAGTTTTTGAGTCTTTTGCTAGTTGGCCTTCAAATTCTTTTTTTGACAGCTTAGTTGTACATTTGCACTTGACTTCCCATAATTTATACTTTATTTTTTCCTCAGTAGAGTTTGATTTTCAATTTTTAAAAGATATACAAATACAATATATATGGGATTCCTATAATGTGGGTGCATAACTGTTTGGATGATCACTCTCAGAGTAATTATTAGTGGTTCACAGTAATGCTGGAAGGGCAATAATAAGTGGGGATCCACAGGGATCAGTTTTGGGACTGATCGTGTTCAATATTTTCATCAATATATAACATAATGGCATAGAGAGTACCCTCATAAAGTTTGCATATGATACCAAGTTGGGAGGAGTTGCAAGTGCTTTGGTGGATAGGGCCATCATTCAAAATGATCTTGACAATCTGGAGAAATCGTCTGAGGTAAATAGGATGAAGTTCAATAAGGACAAATGCAATCAGTTTCATACATACAGAATGGGAAGTGACTGTTTAGGAAGGAGTACTGCAGACAGGGATCTAGGGGTCATTCTGGATCATAAGATAAATATGAGTTAGCAGTATGACACTGTTCCAAAAAAAACCCCCAACTAAACATGATTCTGAGAAGTATAACAGGGGTGTTGTAAGCAAAACATGGTAAGTCATTCTTTTGCTCTGCTCTGCACTTATTAGGCCTCAAATGGAGTATTATGTCCAGTTCTGGGCACCAAACTTCAGGAAAGATGTGGACAAATTAGAGAGGATCCACAGAAGAGCAACAAAATGATTAAAGTTCTAAAAAACATAATCTATGAGGGAAGACTGAAAAATTGAGAAGACTGAGAGGGGACATAAAAGCTTTCTAGTACCTAAAAGGGTGTAACAAGGGTGAAGTGAGAAAATTTATTCTCCTTAACATCTGACGATAGGACAAGAAGCAATGGGCTTAAATTGCAGAAAAGGAGGTTTAGGTTGGACATTAGGAAAAACTTCCTAACTGTAAGGGTGGTTAAACACTGGAGAAAATTGCCTATAGAGGTTGTGGAATCTCCATCATTGGAGAAATTTAAGATCAGGTTAGATAAACATCTGTCAGGAATGATCTAGATGGTGCTTGGTCCTGCCATGAGTGGAGATCCTGGACCTCATTGCTATGTGGGGAGAGGAATCTGTTCAGGCAGAAAAATGAACCAGCAAAAGAAGCACAGATATCTGTGTCAAGATCACAAAGGGCAGGGAGGAGAAAGGATGTCGTAGGGATGCCCAGCAGTGCTGCACGAAAATAAAGGAGCTGAAACAATTGTACGAGAAGACAAAGGAGGCAAATGGATGGTCTGGATCATCGCCTCAAACATGCTGCTTCTATGAGCAGCTGCTTGCCATCCTAGGTGGGGACCTGACCAGTTGCCCTTGCCAGTCCAAGGATTCCTTCGAAGACACTTCTCTGGCAGTCTTGGGCAGCAGCATGGTGGACATTGTGAATGAGAAAGAGGAAGAAGAGGATGGTCAACAGGCAAGTGGGGCAACTTATCTCAACAACAGGCAGGATCTTTTTATAATTTTAGAGGAAATCTCTTCCTCCCAGTGCTACAAGTAGATTAAAGCAATTGAATATGATCTGTGGCGGCCTGAAACAGCTTGTTAACGTGTCTGAAGATGAAGTCAGAATCCTCCCTGTACATCTCCATAAAGCTCTCATAAAGGAACTCTTCAATTCTTCTCACAAAGTGTCTGGAGAGGTCTGGATTTATTCTACCTTTCACAGTAGGACACCAAGCCATCAGTAAGTAGTCTGGTATCATTGTTGCACAAAACATTGTAGCATAAGGTCCAGATTTCTGGCCACATTCAGTTAACATCTGTTCCCTTTCACTCTGTGTGATTCAAAGAAGACTGATATCACACATTGCAATCTGGATGATGAAAGGGAAGATATTAGTGATGCCTCTGCAGTTTCTTCATCCCCAATGAAGTATGCCTTGAGCCTGTGCCCTGCTGCCATGCCTGGATCCCATTCTCTCCCACCCACATGCTCCTGTGGGAAGGGAAAGTTGCACTCTCATGGCATACAGAGAATGACAAACACAAGAGTCACTGCAGGGTTTTTTGGGTGTGGGGAAGTTTTTGCGTGTGTGTTTGTTTTTTGTGTTGTAGGGATGCTGTTCATTGGCCTAAGTTCACAGAAAGCTAATTAGTTTTTTCTGGCTCTTAGGCTCACTCTAACTCCCTCACTCCTCCCATTATCTGTTCTTGTTTGTTCTCTCCTCTGGTCCTTTCGGAGCTGGCTTTTGAAACCCCATTCACCCTGAGTAGCCCTGTATCCTGGTTAACAGTTAGTAGGTGCTAAAGTTTACAGATGAAAATCTTATTCAGAAGCTTTCTTCTTTGCCTGACTGGTAGGCTTGGCATACAGCCCCCTAAACAAACAGATCACACTATATACTTCAATCAAGCAGCAAGCACCTCAACAAACAAAGTAACAGTCAACAAACTCATCCCAAGGGTCACATAGTCTCTTCTCATTCACCTGGATAACTCCCTCAGAGAACTCCCCTGTTAGCTGTTCCTGTTTGCCAGCGCCAGCTCTTTTATTTCATGTGTAAATATATTATAATGAGAAAATGTGCTAGATTCTCACAGTAATGAGCTCTGCACAGTGCAATGTACAGAACTGCATGCTACTTTGCTCACCCACTGCACTGCAGTTCTACCTACATTTTCAAAGTTTCGAAGCAGTAGTGTTCATACGAGATTGTTATCATAAAGAAGGCAATGAATGTCATGGCAAATACTGACTCCACTTTTATCACTCTATGCTGTTTTTTCTTTAGGGAGGGAGGCAGCTTTTGACTCATTGCCATCCTTTTTTAAAAAAGCAAAAACATACCATTTGGCTTGATTAGACAGTATTTCCATTTTACTGATATGTGAACATCCCTACTTCTATGGAAAGCCTCTCTCTATTGAAAAAGTATGTCTACATGGCAACAGACATGCATGGCAGACCCATGCCAGCTGACTTAAACTTGTGGGGCTGCTTCACTGCTGTATAGTCTTATGGGCTCGGGCTGGATCCCAAAATCTGGTATTCTCCCATCTCTCAAACTTCAATCCAAGCCTGGAAGATTACATAACAATGACAGAACCTGCAACCCAAGCCTCACAAACTGGAGTTGGCTGACACAGGCAAGCTGTAGTGTCTAGTAGCTGTGCAGACATACTCTGAGAGCACCATCTATACAGCAGAGCTAAACTCGAAATAAGCTATACAACTTGAGCTACACTAATTGCGTAGCTTAAGTTGAAATAGCTTATTTCAACTTTTGATGCTGTCTACCCAGCAGTCATTTCGAAACACAGCACTCTTCCCTTGACTTCCCTTACTACTCATACAATGAGGTTTACAGAAGTTGGAGTAAGAAGCCCATTATTTTGCATTTATTTCAAAATAATGGACTTGTTGTGTAGTCACGCACTATGTTATTTCGGAATAACTGACATTATTCCAAAATAACACTGTTATGTAGACATAGCTACTTCCAGTGTTTTTCTACCCACAATAGGGTTTTCTGGGTTGGCTTTGAAACTTTTGTACTCTGCTTGTCAAGAAAATTAAGATTTTTTTTGTTTTCAAATGAATTTGCAAGAAAAGTTCTAATGATAACACTATGGTCACAAAATGATTTTTTCTTGACACACACCGAATGACCTGTACTTCATTATCTTCAGAAGACTATAATATTTGTTTGCAGTTCCATTCATTATTAAATTCACACAGCTTCAATTCATCTCAGGAAATTACACATCCTTCTCTAGCTTTTTCACTGTCTTTCAGAAATGAAGGTTTCTTAAATACTGTGGATTCTTTTATCTAACATAAATAAAAGCCACTATTTTTTTGTAAACAATCAGCCAAAAACTGAACTCAATGGGCATTTTAAATGTATGTGATTTGGCCTTAATATAGTACAAATGGTATCCTATTTTGTTGCTCTGTGGGTTGGATTTAATGTTCTAAACATCATGAAAAACGGAGAAATAAGTTAATGTAATATCAGATCAAATTGAAATTCACAGCATTTTGGATGACAGGTTTTTTTCATAAAAATGTCAGGACATTTTATTTCTGGTGACAGTTTATATGAACTGACTTAATGCTGGTCAACTATATTTTTCCTTCACAAATATTTGCTTTATGGATCAAACACTGCTCTTCATGAATAAGGAACCCATATGGTTTTTCTGGGTGGTGAGGAGAAACAGGATTCAGGAAGCCAGATCAAGTGTATACTATGCATCCTCCTGCATGCTGTGGTGAAGTGTTCAGCTTCAACTGTTTGTGTCTCATTAGATTGACGGGCAGAGAGGGAAATGTACTTTACTGGATGCACTGTTACATAGGAGTTGTGGCAATCTTGTTGCCCATTAGTTAAGCTGTTTCATTTTGGCCTATAGGGGATGGAAGAAATCTTTTTATTCTGTGATTTGCTGGCACTTGGTCCACCTATTGAGCAACAATGGCCCAGATCCACAAAAGATATTTAGGTATCTAAATCTCATTGATTTCTATTGATTTCCATATAGCTCTACAACATCTGCATTTTGTCAGGGCTGACATAACACCTGATGGAAATGATTAACTCAGATGTCTTGTCTTTGGAACTGCTTACAGTAAAACTCTCTCTGTGCTTCAGGCATAGAAAAATTGGCCCTGATATGAAGAATACACACAGCTGATGCAAGGCATGCAAAGATCAATTGTTAAAAGTTTAAAATAAGGCTAATGCCTCACTAAGGACATTTCCTGGCATTTAAGTTCATGTTACTAACATGATCCAAGCTCTTTCATCTGTCTTTTAATATGTGGCCCTGTTAGGCGAGTCTCAGCTGATTATCTTAAAAATCCATACATTACACCCATGGTATAATCAACTTTAACCTTAAAGTTTTCAATTATATTCTGTGTAATGACTTTTAGTACTGATCTAAGATCAATTGGATCATTTTTGGTTTTATTTTAAGTACAGTAACATGGTCCCCCTTTGGAATAAAAGTTGAGCTTGTGTGTGATAATAGGCTGAATTAAAACTAGACTGGACATCTCACTAAAGGAGGCAATCCTTGTCTAACTTAATAGGAAAAACCTGTTTTAAAATTGTGATCTCATAGCTAACATAACTTACCTTAAAAAACAACAAATAGCCTAGTAGCACATTCTTCAGATGATCCAGAAGTGGGTTGTGCCCACAAAAGCTCATGATACCATTGACATGTTTTGTTATTCTTTAAGGTGCTACTAGATTATTTGTTGTTTTTTAAGTTTTTCCTATTACAGACTAACTTGGCTACCCCTCTGAAGCTTTTATAACTTACTTCGTAAGTCTGATTACAATTTGTCAGATTCATACTAGAAAAACACTATTGGGAAGTAATAGAGAGATAGCCATGTTAGTCTGATCTTGCTAAAATAAAAGGAGAAACTATGTAGCACTTTAAAGACTAACAAGATGGTTTAATAGGTGATGAGCTTTTGAAAGCTCATCACCTATTAAACCATCTTGTTAGTCTTTAAAGTGCTACATATTTTCTACTATTGGGAAGGAAAGCTACTGGGAGAGCTGATAATTCAATTTAGTGAGTTGGAGAAGCAAGCACACTAAATATATAAGTATTTAAAATACCAATATTAGATTTAACATGTCTGTAAAATGACAACCCACCAAGCCCTGATATTTCCAGTGCATTGGGATGGAGCTGCCTGATCAAGGTTGTGCCTCTATTGTTTTATTATCTAGGGTTCTATTCTGACTCAGGTACATTCCAGAAGGTTGATCATAAATTTTAATATGTGACACTGCATCATGATAAATCTGTGAGTGATCTTGTTAGCTAAGGTGAATATCAGAGGCTAGGAGGCTCTAACCCAAGGAATAAGGCAGAGTCTTATTTTCCATCTTGGATGGTATTCATTTTATTCTGATCCATCAACAAATATCTTCAGTCTGCCCAGATGCTAATATAATCCAGTAAGTGTTTAAATTAGAAAACTTACTATGAATGACTTTGCCCCTTTCTATTAATAGTGTTATTTTAGATGCTTTTCACTATTGAAAAACAGTTACTTGCTTCTCAGATCAAATGAGACTGGTAGGCCAAATTCCATTCTCCTTTGCAGTGCAGCAATCCTGTTGACTTCAACAGGGGTAGGTGCCCTAGGGCTATGTCTACACAGCAACATTATTTCGAACTAAGAGTCTGTCTAGACTACATCCCTTTTTTGAGAAAGGGATGTAAATTAGGCATGTCGATATTGCAAATGAAGCAGGGATTTGAATTTCCCGTGCTTCATTTGCATAATGGCTTTTTCATTTGCACCGCTTTTTTTTTAAATGGGGCTTTTTCGAAAAAAAAAAATGGCAGTTTAGACATGAATCTTTCAAAAATAAACCCCTTTTCGAAAGATCCTGTAAACCTCATTTTTTGAAATTCAAATCCTGGCTTCATCTGCAATATCGACATGCCTAATTTACATCCCTTTCTCGAAAAAGGGATGTAGTCTAGACACACTCTAACTAGCGTTATTTCAAAATAACATAGTTTATGTCTACATAGCAGGCAGTTATTTTGAAATAATGTCGAAATACTGTCAAGCAGGAGGATGTCTTACTCTGACTCCTGCAGTCCTCATTGTACGAAGAGTAAGGAAAGTCAGAGGAAGAGTGCTCTATTTTGAAATAAGTGCTGTATAAACACTCTCAATTTTGAAATCAGCTATTTCAAAATAAGCTATGCAATTGACGGAGCTGAATTTGCGTAGCTTATTTTGAGTTAAGATCTGTTGTGTAGAGGCACCCTAACTGAATGGAATTTGACCCTGTGTTTGGAAGTTGCATTTAGTTAAAAATATGTCAAGCTCTAACTGGAGAGGGTCGTAGAGGAAAAAAGGCTCTTTTGACAGGCTTGAGAAAAGGCTAAATCCCAGAGAGGTGCTCTGGAGGCAAACTGGGAATGTAGACTCATCCTGGGTAAAAGACTGTGAGAAAGAAGTCCCAGGGTCAGTGATTTGAGGGTGGATGGAGCTGGACCTCCAGGGAAAAATCTGGAACATCAGCATTATTTGTCAGAGTAGCACAGAAGGGCATCACAGGAGGACCCAAACACTGTTTTTCTATGTTCTTTGTGCTAGAGACTATTTGACAGACTGCACCTGAAAGAAGGTTGCAAAACTATTGCTGGGGCAGGAAGAGAAGTGGAGGCTAAGTTGCAGTGAGCTAAAGGGAGTTGCTACTAAATGTATGTATTTACAGGGTGTGAAACTGTGTCTTACTAGAAAAGAATCAGGACAACTTGCTTGTATGCTCATGCTTCTAGGTGGGGGGCAGAATATACTGAAGCTTCTGCTATAGAACCCCTGAAGAGTTGCCTGCTTTATCAAACATCATTCTAATTATATCCCTCTGCATAATGATCCTTCTAATTTGAATGTTATCTATGAAAAACTGAAAAGAAGACAGCCTACTGAAGTCAAATTCACTTCCCCAAAAAGGAGAGGGTGAAGTCAAAGCTCAGGAGTTAAAAATTCCAGGGGAGATATTACAGACTCTTTATCCTGACTTCCTGGTGCAAAGGTTCCAGTGGCCCATGGATCTGGCCTCCAGGAAGCATCTCTGGTGTTGAGGGTTTCTTCACATGGCACAGTCACTGTAGTGGCAGCCTTCCACTACCTCCATTCTGTCCTTGGTATAAAGGGCATTTCAGAGCCTGTGCTTGGGGAATAGGGCTGTGTTCTGTGCTGAGAGTATTAATAACCCAATAATCAGTGGTACTGCCTTTCTCTCACAGGCTGATGCCCACGAGCTCTGCAGAGGCCAGATGCACATCCAGAAACTGTATTTTAAATTGATCATGGGAATTATCCTGCAGTAAACACTTTCACTAGCATCTACTAGGTAAATTGGGGGGAGGAGGAGAGTTGAGAGGGAGATCTATGGCCTGTGTTAAAGAGGAGGTCAGACTCGATGATCATAGTGATCCCTTCTGGTCTTGGAAACTTGTTGGATTTTTTTTTGTAATAAAGGTTGTAAATGGCACAGTTCAAATATCCATTTAATTGAATCATATTTAAAATACAGCTGCTCAGAGAAAAGACTCCATACAAATGGCATTGAGGCATCCAACCTGGACAATTTAGAAGTAAATCAGTGGCTATTCTGATTGTATCTTGCAGATTCAGAGATCAGGCAAATGGTGGTGGTTTTATCTTGAAAGTTACCACTGCATACTTTGTCATAACATGTCTACAAACTTGATTAATAACTCTGACAATGTGGGAGAGTGATCTTTATCTTCAGTGGTACAATAGAAAAAATATTTTAAAATGCATTTGTAAAGAGGATTTGGAACATGTAGAAGTCCAAATTTATCACTGGTATAATTGGACTGATGGCCTTGGCAGTATATCTGTGCAGTAGGAAGGTGCTGTATTTATATAGTTAATTTCCTGACAAACTCTAAAGTACATTTCCCCAATAGAGAACCTATGCACTACTCCGAGCTGTCTAATCTAGATAGCTGGATTACCAGAAAGCTACACTCTGGGTTATAGTTAACTCCATATGTCATTCCAAACAAGAGAGGGCATCAAAGGTACAAGCAGCCCTTGCATTTTGGCCTCCTTCATATAGTTGCATGATCAACTGACTTCTTTATTTAATTTATTATTCCAATAATTTCAGTTTTATTTAAAAACATCTATACTTAATATAAGGAATTAGAAAATACTATGAATTAAGATTTTCACTTCAGGGTGTGATCACTTGTCAGTGATTCAGGTTCTTCAAACATCTACAGATATCTGGGGTCTGTCTGGGCTAGCCAAGGGAAGAAAAGTGCAAGGATATAGACATCACAGGTGCATGCCATCACTAAATATGGCTATGCCCCACCTTGTAAGCTTAGGGTTCCCAGTAGGGAATGGCTGGAAGTTGACCTTATGGTGCAGCAGTAGACATCATGTGTGGTGGGTCATGAAGTTCTTTGGAACAATGACATGTGGAAGGCCAGAGTTATCTTATGGATTGTCCCTGAAATTTAGGATTGTCCTCAGGATTCTTTTTGTGAATGCAATATGAAAATCGTAGAATCATAGAACACTAGAACTGAAAGGGACCTCGAGAGGCCATCGAGTCCAGTCCCCTGCCCTCACAGCAGGACCCAGTACCATCATGGGTTCCCAAACTGGGGGGTGTGTCCCCCTGAGGGGGTGTGCAGAAATTCCAGGGGGGGGTGTGCGAGGTGACTCAGCCCTTCCCAAACCCATCAAGTTTTGCTGTCCCGGTCAGTTCCTTTTTTTTTTTTTTTTACAAGTTTTGCTGCTATTATTTGGGGGGGCAGGCGTGAGGATTTTTCAAAAATCAAAAAGGGGGAACCACTGATCTAGACCATCCTTGATAGATGTCTATCTAACCTGTTCTTAAATATGTCCAGAGATAGAGATTCCACAACCTCCTAGGCAACTTATTCCAGTATTTAACACCCTGACAGTTGGGAAGTTTTTACTAATGTCCAACCTAAACCTCCCTTGCTTCAGTTTAAGCCCATTGCTTCTTGTCCTATCCTCAGAGGCCAAGGAGAACAATTTTCTCCCTCCTCCTTGTGACACCTTTTTAGATACCTGAAAACTGCTGTCATGTCCCCTCTTAGTCTTCTCCTTTCCAAACTAAACAAGCCCAATTCTTTCAGTCTTCCTTCATAGGTCACATTCTCTAGACCTTTAATCATTCTTGTTGCTCATCTCTGGACCTTCTCCAATTTCTCCACATCTTTCTTCAAATGCCGTGCCCAGAACTGGACACAGTAGTCCAATTGAGGCCTAATCAGTGCAGAATATGGTGTTGTGATACCTACATCCTTCTCCAGCTACCCCTGAAAGTTGGAGACTTTCCCTAGGCTGAAATAGATACAGTTAGATGGGGAGGTCTATTTACTGATCAGAGACTGTCAGGATTGTGGGAGTTGTCTAAAAGGGCTGGGGTATCCAAGAAGATTGTTTTGAATAACTACAGGCTTGGTCATCTTTAGATTTCATACCCTGAATGGTAGCCACGTGAATTGTTATTTTGCACTTGCACTTACCTCAGTTATTACATCATATTAAAGGAGGAGACTGACATAATAAGCATCACTGAAACCTGTTGGAATGAGGAAAATCTGTGGGACACAATCATACCGGGATATAAAATATATCGGAAGGATAGAGCAGGCCGTGTGGGTAACGGAGTGGCACTGTATGTGAAAGATAATGTAGAATCAAATGAAATAAAAATCTTAAATGAATCAACATGTTCAAAAGAATCGCTATGGATAGTAATTCTATGCTCCAATAATAAGAATTTAGCAGTAGGGATATATTATTGACCACCTGACCAGGACAGTGATACTGACATTGAAATGCTGAGGAAGATTAGAGAGGCTACCAAAACAAAAAACTCTATAATAATGGGGGATTTTAATTATCCCCATATTGACTGGGTACGTCACCTCAGGAAGAGAAGCAGAGATTAAATTTCTCAATAGCTTAAATGACTGCTTCTTGAAGCAGCTGGTACAGGAACCCCCAAGAGGAGAGGCAATTCTCGATTTAGTCCTGAGTGGAGCGCAGGATCAGGTCCAGGAGATAGCCATTACAAGACCGCTTGGGAATAGTGACCATAATATAATACCATTTAGCATTCCTGCGGTGGGAAGAACACCTTAGTAGTCCAGCACTCTGGCATTTAATTTCAAAAAGGGGAATTACACAAAAATGAGGAGGTTAGTTAAACAGAAATTAAAAGGCACAGTGACTAGAGCCAAATCCCTGCAAGCTGCATGGAAACTTTTTAAAGGCACCATAATAGAGGCCTAACTTAAATGTATACCCCAAATTAAAAAACATAGTAAGAGACCTAAAAAAGAGTCATCGTGGCTTAACCACCATGTAAAAGAAGCAGTGAGGGACAAAAAGGCATCTTTCAAGAAGTGGAAGTCCAATTCTAGTGAGATAAATAGAAAGGAACATAAACACTGTCAAATCAAGTGTAAAAATGTAATAAGAAAAGCAAAAAAAGATTTTGAGGAACAGCTAGCCAAAAACTCAAAAAGAAATAGCAAAATGTTTTTTAAGTACATTAGAAGCAGGAAGCCTTCTAAAAAACCAGTGGGTCCCCTAGACAATCGAGACATAAAAGGAGCAATCAAGGACGATAAAGCCATTGTGGAGAAACTAAATGATTTATTTGCTTCAGTCTTCATGGCTGAGGATGTTAGGGAGATTCCCAAATCTGCACCATCCTTTGTGGGTGATGAATCTGAGGAGCTGTCCTGGATTGAAGTGTCATTAGAGGAGGTTTTGGAACACATAGAAAAACGTAACGTTAACAAATCACCGGGACCGGATGGCATTCATCCAAGGGTTCTAAAAGAACTCAAATGGGAAATTGCTGAACTGTTATCTGTGGTTTGTAACCTATCCTTTAAATCGGCTTCTGTACCTAATGACTGGAAGATAGCTAACGTGACACCAATATTTAAAAAGGGATCTAGAGGTGATCCTGGCAATTACAGACTGGTAAATCTAACTTCAGTACCAGTCAAGTTAGTCGAAACAATAGTAAAGAATAAAATTGTGAGGCATGTAGAAGAACATAATTTGTTGGACAAAAGTCAACATGGTTTCTGTAAAGGGAAATCATGTCTTACTAATCTATTAGAGTTCTTTGAAGGGGTTAACAAACATGCGGACAAAGGGGATCCAGTAGATATAGTATACTTAAATTTTCAGAAAGCCTTTGACGAGGTCCCTCACCAAAGGCTCTTGTGTAAATTACTTTGTCATGGGATAAGAGGGAAGGTCCTTTCATGGACTGAGAACTGGTTAAAAGATAGGAAACAAAGGGTAGGAATACATGGTAAATTTTCAGAATGGAGAGGGGTGACTAGTGGTGTCCCCCAAGGGTCAGTCCTGGGACCAATCCTGTTCAACTTATTCATAAATGATCTGGAGAAAGGGGTAAGCAGTGAGGTGGTAAAGTTTGCAGATGATACTAAACTGTTTAAGATAGTCAATACAGAAGCAGACTGTGAAGAACTTCAAAAAGATCTCACCAAACTGAGTGATCGGGCAACAAAATGGCAAATGAAGTTTAATGTGGATAAGTGTAAAGTAATGCATACTGGAAAAAATAACCCCAACTATACGAACAGTATGATGGGGGCTAATTTGGCTATGACAAATCAGGAAAGAGATCTTGGAGTTATCGTGGATAGTTCTCTGAAAACTTCCACACAGTGTGCAGCAGCGGTCAAAAAGGCAAATAGAATGTTAGGAATTATTAAGAAAGGGATAGAAAATAAGACACAGAATATCTTACTGCCCCTGTATAAAACTATGGTATGCCCATACCTTGAATACTGTGTACAGATGTGGTCTCCTCACCTCAAAAAAGATATTTTGGCCTTGGAAAGGGTTCAGAAAAGGGCAACTAAAATGATTAGGGGTTTGGAACGGGTCCCATACGAAGAGAGGCTGAAGCGACTCAGACTTTTCCGTTTAGAAAAGAGGAGACTAAGGGGGGATATGATAAAGGTATATAAAATCATGAGTGGTGTGGAGAGGGTGAATAAAGAAAAGTTATTTATTAGTTCCCATAATAGAAGAACTAGAGGACACCAAATGAAATTAATGGGTAGCAGGTTTAAAACTAATAAAAGAACGTTCTTCTTCACACAGCACGTAGTCAACCTGTGGAACTCCTTGCCAGAGGAGGCTGTGAAGGCTAGGACTATAACAGCGTTTAAAGAGAATCTAGATACTTTCATGGAGGTTAGGTCCATAAAAGGCTATTAGCCAGGGGATAGAAATGGTGTCCCTGGCCTCTGTTTGTCAGAGGCTGGAGAAGGATGGCACGAGACAAATTGCTTAAATATTGTCTTTGGTCCACCCCCTCTGGGGCACCTGGCACTGGCCACTGTCAGCAGACAGGCTACAGGGCTAGATGGACCTTTGGTCTGACCCAGTACAGCCATTCTTATGTTCTTATGTTCACACCCACTGAGGAAACCATTCAGATTCAGGTAGGCCTCTGAAACCTTAGCTTTTATTCTCTTTCGATTTAGTGCCAAGTAACTCACACCATGAAACTAAAGTGTAAGGTCCTGCAGACTTGGTCTATTCTAGATGAGGGCAAAGTCAAGTTCTCTCTGAATCTGATCTCTTTCATATTTGGTACTACAATCAGTGGTGGGCTGGTATCATTTGCTATTTTGGGTTGTTTATTAAGCAGTAAAATCTCCACAAGGATACTGGAAGACTGATAACAGGTTTTAGATAAGCTTTTAGAGGGCTGGTCTCAATGAATGCTCTTAAGGAGTCATCAAGGGATGATTTAGACAGGGCTTCAGCATATAGGGATGTGCATTGAAAGATTTGATGTCGAGTGTGAAAAAGTCAACTGAGAGCTAGGAAGCTGAGTTAGGTTCCTATAAGAGTGTAGAGAGGTTGGGTTTGGCATATTTAAAGCAGTATACACTGATCTAGAGTTGAAACTTCTCCTGCAAGGTCACATTTCACAGAAAAGGGGGTTGCTGTGGAAAGAAAAACATTAGTTCATGATGATATCAGAGCTCATGTATTGTTGGGGTTTCATAGTGATATGAGAAATCCCATGAGTTTAGGGCTGGAGTGGCTACATCCACAGCATAGCTTGGAATAGAAGTCTAACTGTTTCTGATACCAGTGATGGCATCAAATTGCTAAAGAAAATATGGAACAGGATTCAGGTTCCAATGTCTAGGATTGCGAGGAGACAATCCCCTTCTTCTTCACCTCATTAACTATTATAGAAGGGGAGAATGACAGGGCCCCAGTAAAGGTTCTGGGACCAAGTTAATGGAGTTAAGGATTGATGGCACCCCTCTGCCAGCTGGAATGGAGGGATGGAGTGCTGAGAGTGCTACAGGTTATGAAAGAAAGATGACCTACATTGGACAAATTATTGTGGAATAGTTCCCAGGTGTATTGCTTAATCAAGTTGCAGCCTGGTTAAACCACATTCCTGATATCATGTCCTTTGAAGTATCCACAACATAACGTGAGGCAGAGGCCAAATTAAGAAAGGTATGGACTTGTTTTTTCAAAGCAGATCTTTACATTTACTTAATTATGAAAAAAATTATGTGTAGTTTGATATGTTCTGAAAGGAAAGATCAAGGTATATGCAACAAAAGTCATGGATAATTATTGACTAAAACTGTAATGTTTCCATTCACTACTACTTCTTTTCATTTTTCCCACTGTAAATCTCTGAAAAAGTGGGACTGGGAAAGGTACTATACTCTCAGTTTTAAACAAGGAGATATAAAAATCCTGGTAACAGAGAAATGTGACATGGGAGAGAAAAATAACATAAACACACTTTTTTTCCATGTGATATTTATATGCTGTGTAGATGTGAGTGTATGGCTGAATTGTAATTTTTCATTCTTTTTGAGAAAACAAATTTCACATAACAGAGCAAGTCAAATAAAATTGCTAGATATATTAGAGCTCATGTAATTGCATCCGTTATAAACATCCAAACAAAGTCCCTATCTTTTTCTTTGCAAGAAGAAAAGCAAATATTCTTTTCTCTCATTTTATAGCAATAATTATAAAGGGGGATAAGAATAGATAGATCTTCTTTTTGGCAGAGAATTCTCTGCACCTGACATTCATTTGTATTGCTACTGCTGTGATTCTGGACATTAGCGGTCCGTCTAGACTACACCTCTCTGTCGACAGAGAGATGTAGATTAGGCACGTCAAAATTGCTAATGAAGCGGGGATTTAAATATCGGACCAGATCTTGATATTGTCACTGAATAGTACCATACTTTTAGCAGATTCACTGATTTCAGAGAGATGACTCATGGAATAAAACACTACTCAACATGGCTGTGTCTAGACTGATGCGATCTTGCGCCAGAGCTATGCAAATGAGGCTCAGCGTGGAATATCACCGAGACTCATTTGCATAACTAATGAGCTGCCATTTTTGCGGAAGAGGCTCTTGCGCAAGACGGAGCTGTCTACATTGCGCAAGAAAAGCCCTCTTGCGCAAAGCCGTTATGCTGATTATTTTCAGGCATAACAGCTTTGCGCAAGAGGGTTTTTCTTGCGCAAGACGGGGCAGTGTAGACAGCTCTGTCTTGCTCAAGAGCCTCTTCCGCAAAAATGGTGGCTCATTAGTTATCCAAATGAGGCTCGGCGATATTCCACGCTGAGCCTCATTTGCATAGCTCTGGCGCAAGATCGCGCCAGTCTAGACACAGCCCATGAGTTTAAGGATCTGTTCTTTAAAGTACACGTGACCAACTCTCTTCCACTAATGACTGAGCCAGGATAACAACATGGGTACTTCCCTGAATTTAACAGAATTAATTTTTTTAATTTAAGTGGGAGTAGGTTTTTTGTGCTAAGGGCAGGGATTTTGAAAGGATCCTAATTACTAAAGAGCACAAGTTCCTGGTTCAACACTGGGACACTTGAGTGCTTCTTCACTATAAATAAATTCCATTGAAAGGCGATTGGATTTGTGTTTCTAAGACACTTAGGCATCTTTGAATATTCTGGTTCCATTTCATGCTAGTGATCTGTAGCAGATTGGTCATAGTTGTCATGCAAATCTTTTTCAAACTTCATTAAAGGTACATATATTTGTTTGGTTCAATTTTGGGGTGAAGGTTTAGGATGCTCTTATTTTATATATATCAGCTTGCCTGTTCCCAATTAAAATATTTACATTAGGTAAATTGCTCTGTAAAATCATGTCTGTGTCTAAAATGGACAAAAGTATGCCAAAACAAATTTCTGGTCCACTTACCAAATAACTTCTCCAGAGTAAGACTGCAGCCAACACTTATGTTTATCTCTGACCTCTTATTAACCGTTCTTTCCAGCATTAGCTTTGAAAAAATGAATTGCAAAGAGTATACTTTTTAATTTTTAAATAGTTGAAGTAGTCTCAAAAGGTCACACTTCCCTTTCAACCTCTATTTATAAAAAATTTATGTAATGCAATTAAAATGTGTGGTGTCAGATGATCATAATAAAAACTGCAATGAGCCAAATTAATTTGTGGTATAATTTTATAGATGTGAATGGAATTATAACAGGGATGTTTTTGGACAACTGACTTTATTGCCACAGTTTTTGTTCTAAGGGAAGGCCCTACTGTCCTCTTAATGTTTTACAAAAGAATTATTTACTTTTTTTGTTTAATATATTTAGTTCACTTTATTACTCTTCCTGAAGAACAACCTAGCTTCTCACACTGATTGCAACCTGTTTGCTTTTTAATTTTTCAGTAAATATAGTTTATTCATGACAATACATACTCATCTTCAAATATGTCAGTACTCATTATTTTTTAATGGGAATACGAGAAGAAAATTTAAGATGGTGAGGTGTATAGTAATGTATAAAGTGCATAATAATGTATATTTTAACTTCTGTACCCACTTAACAACTGAAAGAAAAAATCTTCCTGTTCGAGGATTATTAAAAGAGCTGCTACTTATTAGAGAGAGCTGACCAATAAAGGCTTAAAGGGTAACCACTCTGGTATGGGTGGAGAAGGGCTAAGATAAATTTTTGAGTTAGAAAATGATCTCTCATGCTCTGAGGTCCAGCATACATTTTTGTAATGGAGAGAGCAGTGAGCAATGGAAAAGGTTCACTGTGTAATTGTGTGGGTGTGGGAGTGTGTTAGGTGATGGGAAGTTACACTTCCCACAAGGTAAAAGGAGAAATATTGTCACTGGAAGTGTAGTTAAGCTGGTACTTTGCATCTGAACATGACTTTTTTTGGATAGTCAATACTTGTAAGAAATGGACAGTGTATTTTTTTGCTGGATGCAGACTATTTCCTGTCCAGAACAGATCACAGCAGATGGCAAAAGTATGCTTGTGAGCATTCAGGTAGATCACAGTTCTGTGGCCTGGTTTTCTACTGCCTTTCACATTGTGTGAACAACTGCATCAAGTGGGTGCAAAATGTTTTCAAATGACATCTTATGCACACTTTGCATGAATGTAAGTGTCTAAACTAGTAACAAGGAAGTGGAGAATCAATACATTTTTCTGGTGTTAGATAAAATCTTGAATAATCTTGATTTCATTTTCTATACTTTATAGTCAGCAAACACCACTCTGATATAGCATATTTACAGATGGGGTATCTACTCAACTGCAGACTTTCTGGGCTTGAATGCTGATAGAAATAAGGGGCAAACAGGCCCACCCACAAGGGAATTCAAAGGATCCTGGAACTCCCAGAGTGGCAGCTGTGGTGGCTGGAGCCTCAGGCCTTTTAAATCATGCTGGAAGTCCATGATGCATGTTCTATGTGGTTGAGGGCTGGGAGGTGGGGTAGTACCACAGTCTGGGTGGCACTGAGGGCTGTCTGTCTCCAGCCCCACCACTTCCACCTTCTGAGGTGTGGAGCCAGGCCCTCCAACATCTTGCCTGGCAGTCCGTGGAAGCTGTCAGACCTCATGTAGGCAAGCAAAATGGTGATTTTAAGTGTTGTAAATCAGGACTCAGCTGTGTAGGCTGAGCTTTTGGATGTTAGGAAAGCCCAAGGTCTACTGAAACGGATTATGTCCTTGCAGTGGTTAAGCAAGAAAATACTGCTACAAAAACACTGAGAAAATATTGACAATTATAACAAGTAAATTTAGAGAGAAAATTTAACTTTAACTCTGTTTCCTTTTTGCTATGTTACCTCACAAGATTCATTTTTATTGTGTTTTTTATTCTACTTGATAAGTCTGGATCTATAGGAAAACAATATAGTAAATTCTCCCCTGGGTTTGCTGTTATATTAGCAGGGTTCAGAGTTTCACCACAGGTGTATGTGGTTGTAATTTTTCACTACAGACAGACCTGATCCAACTCCCATTGACTCAATGGCAACTAGATCGAGCCCAATAAAAAAAGTGAACTGCTTCTTCAATCATAGATTATAACTTTAAAAAAATATCACTTCTAAATTAAATGGCCAGGGATATTTTCATTCAGAATTAAATTTATATTTATTCCCCATGTTCAATCTGATATCTCAGTTGCCAATTATTTCATATCATGACATCCTACAACATTTTTTAATATAATCTCATAAAACTCATAAGTAATTTAATTATATTCTTTATTTGTATTCCTACTTCTACCACCAGAAAGCACTGCTTGATCTTTTGCAAGAAGCAATTATGAACATATTTAGCAAGAAACCTATTGTCAGTGAATGAGGTTTCAGTAAGTTAAGGCTTCTGACTAAAATCTCTTACCTTTCATAATATTGTTCAACATTTATAAAATGTTTTAAACTAAGGGCTGAGGGAAAGCTGACAGATGCAGAGAAGAACATGTTCAAACAGAGACAGCCCTTAAGGGAGGATCTATTAATGAAGATTCTCTATGTCCAATAAGGAAAAAAGATAAAATATGGGATGTTTCTGATGAGAAACTCAAATGAAAAAGAGTCCTAATTCAATTTCATCATGTAATGGCAGACAGCTAAAAAATGACAGGTTTTTAGAGAATGCACATATATAAACACTAGAAATCTAAATAATACTATGGGTGAACTAGAATGCCTCGTAGTGCGTGAGGCTATTGTTGTAATAGACATCACAGCCCTGGTCTTCACCAGGGAGTTATTTTGAAATAACTAGTGGGGCGTGTATACTACCAAGCCCTTTATTTCAAAGGGGATGCTTATTTTGAAATGATAGCTTCTGCTTTCTTTGGGGTACATCCATACAGAAGCATTATTTCAGAGTAACTGACTTTATTCCTAAATAACAGGGCACATCCACACTGCAAGCAGTTACTTTGACATAATGTTGGAATAATGTCGAGCTGGAGGACTTCTTACTCCAACTCCTGTAACCTTCATTTTACGAGGAGGAAGGGAAGTCGAAGGAAGAGTGCTCTTCCTTCAACTTCCTGCTGTGTAGACAGCGCCAAAAGCCGAAATAAGCTATTTCGACTTAAGCTATGCAGTTGAAGCAGCTGAAGTTGCACTTCTTAATTTGGCTTTAGCCTTGCTGTGCAGACATGCCCTTAGGGAATAGGGTTATTTCAAATTACTCATTTTGAGGGTTGTTATTTTGAATTTAGTTATTTTGAAATAATTTCTTAGTGTAGACAGCCCCACAGAAACTTGCTGGAATGAATATAATCAATGGGATACAGCAGTGGTCACCAACCAGTAGATCAGGATCTACTGGTTGATCTAGGACCTTCTGACAGGTGATCCTGACTGGTTTGGCCAAGAGGCTATCAAGCACAGCACTTTAGAAGCCCCTTCCTCTACTGATGCACCTCTCTTGCCCTTTGCCTTGGAGCTCCCCCCCTCGCTCCCCCGGGAGCCTCCTGCTTGCAGGGTAGGGAAGGAAGAGGAGGGGCACTGATATCAGGGTGCCACCTTCCACCCTGTATTCTGTTCCCACAGAACAGAGGGGGGCACAGGGCTTGGGATGGAGAGAGTTTGCTATCTGTTTTTGAGAGTGGTGCAGGGCCAGGGCAGGGGTGAGCCTGTCTTAGCCCCACTGAACCACCACCCAGGAGCCACCAGAGGTAAGCAGTGTCCAGCTGGAGCCAGAATCCCAAACTGCTGCTCCAGTCACCCCTCCTACACTCCAAGCCCTTGCCCTAGCTCTGAGCCCCCTGGACCCAAGCTCCCTTACAGAGCCTGTACCCTGAACCCCCTCCTGAACCCCAACACCCTGCCCCAGGCTCAACTCAGAGCCCCTCTCACACTCCAGATCAGTTAGTCCAAGACCAGAGTCCCCATCCACTGTGTCCCCATCCACTGCTCCGCCTGGTGAAAGGGAGGGAGGATGGAGTGAGCAGGGGTGGGGCCTCAGAGAAGGGACATGAAGGGGATGGGGCAATGGTATTTGGGTTTGAGGTAGATCTTGGATTGCACTTAAATTCAAAAAGTGATCTCATGTTTAAAAAGGTGGGAGACCACTGGGACACAGTAATGCCATGATACAAAATATATTGGAAGGACAGAATAGGTCACGTTGGAGGGGTAAAGAAAGCATGGTATTAAATGGGTTAAAAAAAACTTAAATGAGCCAAACTGTACCATAGAATCTCTATGCGTAGTAATTCCATGCTCTAATACTAAGAATATAGAAGTTGAGATATATTACTGATCACCCAACCAGGATGGCGATGACTGTGAAATGCTCATGGACATTAGAGGGGCTATAAAACTAAAAAAAACCAAAATCAATAATAGTCAGAGATTTCAACTACCTTACATTGACTGTGTACATATCACCTCAGGATGAGATGTAGAAATAAATCTGCTTGACACCATAAATGACTGCTTCTTGGAGCAGCTTGTCCTAGAACCCACAGGAGGAGAAGTAATTCTTGATTTAGTCCTAAATGGAACACAAGTGCTGGTCCACTGGACTACTTGGTAATAGTGACCATAACATAATTAAATTTAACAGCCCTGTGGTGGGGAAAGCTCTACAGCAGCCCAACACCTTAACATTTAATTTCAGAAAGGGGAAATACACAAAAATGAGGAGTTTAATAAAATAGAATTAAAAGATACAGTGCCAAAATTGAAATCCCTGCAAGCTGCATATAAACTTTTCAAAGACACAATAAGAGGCTCAATTTAAATATATATCCTAAATTTTTAAAAAATCAAGAGAATAAAAAAGTGTCATTGCAGATGAGCAACAAAGTGAAAGAAGTGGTAGTTGGCAAAAATGGTATCCTTTAAAACAAGGAAGTTAAATCTTGGTGAGGAAGCATAAATTTGGGTGCATGAAGTAAAAAATATAAGGAAGGCCAATAAAGAATTTGAAGAACAGTTAACCAAAGATGCAAAACAATAGCAATTTTTTTAGGTACATCAAAAGCTGGAAGCCTTTTAAACAGCCAGTGGGGTCGTTGGATGATCATAAGAACGGCCATACTGGGTCAGACCAAAGGTCCATCTAGCCCAGTATCCTGTCTGCCAACAGTGGCCAATGCCCAAGAGGGAGGGCCCACAACAGGAATCCTCACATGATCCCTCTCCTGTCATCCATTTCCAGATCAAAATGCGAAAGAAGCACTCAAAGACAATGAGGCCTTTGAAGAGAAACTAAATGAATTCTTTGCATCAATGTTCCTGGATGAGGATGTAAGCGAGATTCCCAAATCTGAGCCATTGGTTTTTAGGGGACAAATCTGAGGGCCTGTCCCAGATTTAGGTGTGATTGGTCAAGGTTTTGCATGGTTTGCATTCTTTTTTAAATGTAATATGATAACATGACTTCATATGTAAGTCTATTTTTGAAAGGTCTGTGAAGGGCACCTTCTGTTCTAATTCTGATGTCACTTTTGTTAAAGAGCCATTACAGATCTTTGTTTCTTTGATTTTTGATGTTTAGCACTCAGTAAAACCTTAACTAGATAAAAAAAAGAGTGGGGAGAAATTCCAGAACTATCACATTTTTTGATTATCGTATGAAAGTGAAACAAATCATGTTTACATTAAATCTTGTATTTGCAAAGTAAAAGAGGAAGAATGAGTTGTCTTAACTAATAGTGTTCAGAAGTGATGAGGTTTGTTTCAACATAATACTGGTTAATTTATATTTATTCCTTGTGTTTTTTATTCTTTTCCTCACTATATTTTAAATGTACATTCAAAGCAAGTGGTAATGGGACATGCTTGACAGGGTCACTTTTATCTGTTCCAGGTGTTTGTAAAGCAATATCTGTGGGACAGGAGATGAGATTATAAAAAGGGAGGAGGAAGAAGTGATTTCAGGGAAGCAGTTTGGAGTTTGCAAGGAATCTGAGGGCAGAGCTCTATGAGCAGAAGAAACTGATATTTTCCTCTTCATTCAATAGTAAAAAGGAAAAACTTGTCTCAGGATAGTACCTGGGTTCAATCTTGTCACAAAAGATCAGTAATGATGGGAAACATACTCCTTCCTCCCTTCTCCCCTATTTATTTTGGGTCTGCACATCCTAAACTCAAAACTCCAGTCATCTGAAGAAGTGGGCTGTGCCCACGAAAGCTCACGATACCATCTATATGTTTTGTTAGTCTATAAAGTACTACCAGACCAGTTTTTGTTTTTTAAGATACTCCTTTCTGTCAGGCATAGTTATATACCAGTGGTGGGGACAATCTTCTGGGACATGGCAAATGGGTATATAAAGAGAACTGTTCCCAAAGACCAGAAGAATACTGTAGGTTGTACACAATGACTCTTCTGGAAGTTGTAGACAAATAAAACTCATTGGAACTGAATTGAGCTTTTGCTGATTGTCCAATGAAGTTCCGTCAGTTTTGGTATGTCCTTAATGAGAGTTCAACTTGATTTTTATTTCTAAAGATTATTTTGAAAATTTTTTTGTGGATAGAACTCACAGCAGAAACATTATAAAGTAAATAGTACTTCTTTTGTTTGTTTGAGCCAACATACATTAATAATAAACATACAATGTGTCAAGTTTGTTTTTAAAACTAAGACAACAGTAATGATCCCATGCCTTTATATCTCTCCTTTTCCCTTTTGGGAGCAAGGGCTTTTATGGTCATTCATAAAAAAATCACTACATACCATTAAAGTGCAGCCACCTCTCAGGTAGATCACTGCAGTTGCTTCAACATTTTACAGCCACACTTTTTTCAGCAGTTTAATATAAGAATTCATGAAGAATACTATGGTCAACTGATCCCACAATTTTATACATCCTTGCTCACATATTTTTCTTATTTATGATGTAATCCCTTTGTCAAATTAAATGGCATCTATTTTGAGATGCCATTTTTGCTGTAATTGATAGACTGCCAAAAGTTCAGAAATGGACTTAAAAATAGTCCCATGAATATAGTAAATTAAGCCATCTGTTCTTGAATAGCATTCACTTTAAAAGATGAAACACTTTCATTTAATTATCCAGTGAGCCATTGTACTATGCATGTCCTCTTTCTAAAAGTGGCATCCCTACATTGAATGAAGAGAATATAATAAAAATCCAAGCCATTGAGGGCTGAATCAGAAATCAAGAAACATCTGTTTATTAGAAAAAGGAAACCTAATGTCTGCTCTTGTTCTGGAATTCATCTGAAAGATAAAGATGTGTTCCTATGAAGTCTACAGACTTAAAAGGATGTTGCACTTCATGCTCACCATATTCTCTCCCCATTTTTAATTGTCTTCAGCATTAATAACATTAACAAACTTTTGCCTGTGCCTCCTGGTAATGTAATTTGCTAATCTTGGGAAATCAGCATGTTTTTCTCTGGCAAAAGTTTATCTACCAATGTTACTTTTGAAAATGGAGAGCTTTGTGAGCAGTGGTAATGGGATATAAAGGTGAAAGGCTTTGTGTTACTAAGATTTGATCAAAGATTGTAATTGACAAAAATTTCATAGATTACAAATCCAGAAGGGTCTTGGGAGGATTTGTGGGACTTAAACCTAGATCTATGCGCAGATGGTGCTACCATGCCACCATAGCAGAAACAAGCTAAGGAATCTGGTCATTTCAGAACTGCTGCTCATGGTCAGGATGACTGGAAGCACCTTCCATGACTTCTGATTGGTTCAGATCTATATTTAAACCTAGTGGGAGTACAGGACATTGTGTAACAAGGCAAATCCCTAATCTGCTGCTGGTACACTCTACCTGGTTCCTGCTTTCTTCACTTTATTTCTGCCACCTAACACTGTTTTCTGGTCCCTGGCCACTGATTCTGGTCTGACCTTGAGCTCCAACTCCTTGGGCTATAACATTGGCATAACCTTTGGCTAATGACTACAACTGTGGTTTGACCCCTGTGGTTTGACTTTCTAAAGCTGTATTCACTGTTCCTGACTGTCTGTGCCCCTGTTCTTGACAGGGCAATTGTGATCATCTAACAAGTGTCACACCTTCACCAAATATCGAGGTAAAATCTGGACTTCTAACACTCCTGTCATCTGAAGAAGTGGGCTGTGCCCTCAAAAGTTCATGATACCATCTACATGTTTTGTTAGTCTTTAAGGTGCTACTTGTCTACTTGTTGTTTTCTAAGGTTTTCTCTCTACTCTAGATTTCCCTGTTTACGCACCCAAGTTTCACATTAGCCCTTTTGGCCAAACTGTCTGCTCATGTTCAATTGCCTATCCAACCTGATCCCCAAAATCTTTTAAAGTCACTGCTGCCCAGTATAAAGTCTGATCCTGTGGGTATTTCCATAAACCTATGTTGATTGGCATAAATGTATTGCCTTCCTTTAATTCTATGTTAAGATGCCTGACAGTCTATTATTTTGCCAGGATCAATGTCAGACTGGCAGACCTACAATAACTCAAGTCATCCCATTTATCTTTTTTTCAAATACTAGTTTTGCATTAGCTATAATCCAGTCTTCTGAAACTTCTCCAGTGTTCCAAAATGTATTGACAGCCAGCATTAACAATCCAAAGAGTTACTCGCACAGCTCTTCCAAAACTCTTAGGGTTTGTCTACACTAGCCCACTAGTTCGAACTAGGGAGACTAAAGAGGGCGACCGAAATTGCAAATGAAGCACGGGATTTAAATATCCTGCGCTTCATTAGCATGTTCCCGGGCGGTCGCCATTTTGGAAATTGACTAGCCCGGAATAACTGCCCGCGTCTACATGCGGCACTGAAACAGGAATTCAAAGTAAAGCCCTAACTCAAATTAGCTGTTATTCCTCCTGGAATGAGGTTTAACAGCTAATTCGAATTAAGGGCTTTACTTCGAACTCCCATTTCAGTGCCACGTGTAGACGCGGGCAGTTATTCCGGGCTAGTCAATTTCCAAAATGGCGACCACCCGGGAACATGCTAATGAAGCGTGGGATATTTAAATCCCACGCTTCATTTGCAATTTCGGTCGCCTCATTAGCCTCCCTAGTTCGAACTAGGGGGCTAGTGTAGACATACCCTGAGATGCAAGTTTTCAGGACATATTGATTTTAAAATGCTTGACTTTAGTAACTGCTGTTCATACTGTTCCTATTATACCCAGAGAGATGTTATGATATAATATCACCCATCATGTGATCTGATTTGGGAAATGAAATAGACCAGGAATATTTACTTCTACTTTTTCTGCATTATGATAGTCTAGTAATGTACTAATATCATGGATAGTATTCATTTTATTCCTAATATACTTAAAGACCTTCTTACTTAACTTTTCTGGCCATAGATTTCACCTTATCAGTTTTATGTAATACCTAGCTTACATCATGCCAAAAGTTGCATTTAGTGTCTATCAAATGCCAGAGCTTACTTTTTTTTATGATCAAGAACTTAAAATACAAGTTCATAGTCATGAGGTCACATTCTTGAGTTATTGCTGCTTCTCCTCAGAAGGATGGTGGAGAAGGACAGAAAACCAGACTGTCAGCATTGTCTGCAGCACTCTTGTGACAATTTTCCTAGCAATGACCAACTGCACATTGACTAGTTTCAAATTTACATTATGTGACCAAACTGGTGGTACACAATATTCAACTGCTGAGCAGCTGAGGGCCAAAGTGGCTATCCATAAGCTGTGAGTGTCTGCTCCCTAAGTTGTCACAGCCAGTTTGTGGAATACATTGCACTCAGGCTTTATCTTGCCAGCAGTCCTCCACAGAGTTTGGCAGCAAGTGAGGCTGACATCTTGAATTTCTCTGAGTGATTTTATGAAACTCTTGAGCCTGAATTTCATATAATAGAAGGTTCTGGTAAGAGGTTTCCTTGAATGTTCATTGCTGAAATGAAACACAGAAGCATATGTTTTCTGAGGGCCCATTTGGAGTTTCCATAACCATAACATTCCTCAGATTTTTCATATCTTTTGTGAAGACGCATTCAGGTTCAGTGAAAGTACTCACTTGGATGGTGAGTAGAAGACCATCTGCATATCCAAATTTCCACAACTGCATCCATGGCATTTCACTTATATAACTATTTAAGAGTACTACTGCCAATATAGTTTCCATTGGGCGACCATTATTCAATAAACAAGGTTTGCAGGTTTATCCATTAGTTGTGCCCACCAACTGCAAGTTTTGCATACATCCACCAGTAGGATCAGTGTTGTTCTGCAACATGCTATTTTCAAAAAGCTACTTTCAACATTCTGTTTTCAGAAGCAGGCCATCCTTTGCCAAACTGTGATATGAAGAGGATAGATCCACAAAGGCTGCTCCAGTTTTTTGATAACATTGATGGTGTCTTCCATGTGGCTTATTAGTGCAATTACTAGAGCTTAGTTCACAGTCTCAACCCAGACTGCAGTTTAGGGATGTAATCTTAAATGTTGGACAAAGGCTCATCCTTTCCAAGAGGGTTGGATCTTATCGTAATAATATTGGTCAGCCTTTTTTTAATATATATTCAGGATAATGGTGACTAATAAGGCATGCATTTGGGTAAAGAAACATATCAGCCAGTCATATCCAAGATGACCTAGGTTTTTCAGAAATTCTGGGAAAATGTCCTCTAGATCTCCAGTCTTGCCAAGTTTAGTGACTATTATGGCCTTGTCCCCTTCTTCACAAGTGAATGAGTTTGATAGATATGATATTGCTGGGTAGGCTGATGGGGGTGATAGAACTCTTTCCTTACTTTCTGTTTGCTAGATCCTTCACATGAAGGAGTGTCTTGGGGATGGTGGTATCAGCAGGGGCAGTTGCCTAGGGTGCCGTGTTTAACGTGGCGCCCAATGATGACATCACGCCATTGAGGGCTATGGAGGCAGGGGCACCGATCACGCATTCCGCCTAGGGTGCCAGTTGCCAGCAGCTCTCCTTGAGCCGCTCCTGGGATATTGAGACAGCGCCTGGCTTTCCTCCATGAGTAGGTGAAATACAGGCTCTGTATAGGCTTTGTTTGTTTGTATCAGCAAACACGGTCACATGTTCTTGTCCTGTTCCATGTTAGGAGTGTCTCTCTGTCTGACAACCAGCAGGAAGTGTAAGCTTTCCTGTAGCCACTGAGGATGTTCCTTTCACGCAGCCACTTCAAGGAGGTTGATGAACCAATCACAGTTTTCTGTTTGCAAGTATTCAGAAAATCACCTTTTCCTGTGGCTTCTGTGTAGCTATCCCATATGGCTCTTCTAAAGTTCCAACATAATTCTGGTAGCAGTGTAATTAGGAGGACTGACATGTCAGTGTTCTCCTAGGATTTTTCTCATAGCCAATTTCTTCAGCCTGTAGGGACCATGCATTCCAATCACAGGAAATGAAGCACAAGGTGACTAGAGTCTTTTCCATTTTGTAAAATGGAAGGTTTCTTGCTGTGTAGGGTTGAACAGTAGGAGCTTGTCTTAATTCTCGGCCAATTCAGTAAATTGTTTGCCTCCAATATGTATGATGGCTATTGAAGGGTAGGTTTGATTTGCTAGTACCAGTATGACATTTGGTGGCTGATAGTTCTTGGTTATGAAAATCTGTGACTTTGCCATTGGAATGAAAAATCTATATTTTCTGTTGTTTTTGTTGTTGTTGTTGCTGTTATGTAATAAGTGACTCTTTTGTAATGTGATAACACTGATTTTCTGTTCATAAGGCAGTTTGATCAAGTTGACACTGGTAGGCCAGTTGCCAGCTCTTGCCCAGGCTGCAGGAATTAGCATGAACTAACAGCCTCATAGCTGGAGACCTGAGCAGGTTACCTGTATTTTAATTTTGCTCATAATAGGCATTAACCTGTCTTATAGGAATCTATTTTAGTGTTTAATCTCCTTGAAATGTGTGTATGTTGCCACATGTGTGAATCTTACTTATAAACATAGAATCATAGGGCTGGAAGAGACCTCAGGTCATCAAATCCAGCCCCCAGCCCAAAGCAGGACCAATCCCAACTAAATCAATGCAGCCAGAGCTTTGTCAAACCAAGACTTAACCTCTAGGGATGGAGATTCCACCACCTCCCTAGGTAACCCATTCCAGTTCTTTACCACCCTCCAAGTAAAATAGATTTTCCTAATATCCAACCTAGACCTCCCCCGCTGTAACTTGAAGCCATTGCTCCTCGTTCTGACATCTGTCACTCCTGAAAACAGCCTCTCTCCATCCTCTTTGGAACCTCCCTTAAGGTATTTTAAGGCTGTTATCAAATACCCCCCCTCCCACACACACACACTCTTCTCTTCTGCAGACTAAATAAGCCCAAATCCCTCAGTCTCTCCTTGTAAGTCATGTGCTCTAGCCCCCTAATCATTTTGATTGCCCTCTGCTGGACCCTCTCCAGTGCGTTCACATCCTTTCTATAGTGGGGGGCCCATAACTGGACGCAATACTCAAGATGTGGCCTCCACCAGTGCCGAATAAAATGGAATAATCACTTCTCTAGATCTGCTGGAAATGCTCCTCCTACTGCACCCTAATATGTCATTTGCCTTCTTGGCTACAAGGACACACTGTTGACTCATATCCAGCTTCTCATCTACTATAATCCCCAGTTTCTACCGAACTGCTGCTTAACCAGTCAGTCGCCAGCCTGTAACTGTGCTTGGGATTCTTCCATCCCAAATGCAAGACTCTACACTTATCCTTGCTGTGGAGTTTCAGAGGACTGTTTGTGACTCCATGGTAGGACTAGTACAGTGATCCAGCAGTTCATATTTGTTATTGGGTTGATGAAATTGATTTTTAGTTTGGGTTGTCTGCCCCATTTTTTACACTCTGCCCTGAGGCAGGCACTCTCAGTTATAAGTCTCACTTTAGACAGCAGGAAACAAGTAATCATGGGGTTTTTTTTCAGGAGAGAGGTCTTCTGTGCTGAGTTCGGCATGTAAGCCATTGTTTTGATGTTTCCCCGAAAAGAGCCTTTATAACTTGCAATCATTACTTGAGTTATTTTTAGATTGTGAGGTCATTGATTGCTGTCAGGTGCCACATTGGTGGCAATAGTTGTAGTGAAACACTTAACAGAACGATGTGAAAATTTCATTTTCCTCAGCTAATGTTCTCAGGATGTAGCGTAGAGTACTGGGGACATGTGCTATGCTGTTTCTATATACCTGCTAGTGAAATGTGTAGCGTGAACTTGTAACCCACTACTAAGTATGTATTTGCAGGTCCTTCTCTGAACCTAATGTTACAGACAACACTACAGAACTATGTTTCTTTAGTTCAGACTGCAGACTCATGGTTTTGGTTGTGGTCAATTTCTGATATGGCAGTCACCTCACACTTATAATGATGCATGCCACCACATGAAAATAGATGCTCATTTTTGGTGAAGTATGCCATGAGGTTCCTCTTGTTAAAAGTGCCTCAAGCTAGAAGTGTCACTATAAGTACATTTCCATACCCAAATTTAGCAGTTATCATACTCGCTCTTTTAGTAACAACAAAGAATAAATCAAATTTTAAATGTAAATTAAATAGAAATCTTCTGTTTCTATAAAATTAAGTTTGCACACATTTATTGCAGCTAATGTCGTCAAGACTTTTCTACTCCACTTGATTACATTATTGTAGTCTAGGAGAATCGGAATTACACTTAGAATCTCGGAAACTAATGACTAAAACATTAGTTACTGTACAAACTCCAGTTTTTGATTGTCCCTAAATATTTTCTCTGTCCACCAGTCATGTGCAATATAGTGCTAATTTAAATTGTCATTTATAAGTAAAAATAAAAAATCAAACATTGAAATGTATTTATTACTGCTGATATTACAATGCACTTTCTCTCATGCACCCATTAGAATAGTATTTTGATATCATACCCTACATAAATACCATGCCTTTCACACAAGAAGATCCTGACAGTTTTTATAAATACAGGCCCTGATCTTAGAAACACTTGTCTATTATGGACACATCAGTTATGGTTTGCAGGGTCTCATTGTATGGGAAATAAATAGACAGAGGGCTCAGGTGCCTGGGTTCTGTTCTCTGGCGGTGATATGCCTGAAGATGAGAGAAGCAAGCATGTTGTCTTCAAAAGCGCTGGAAGGAAACTATGTTTCACTGTGGCAGTTCATACTCTCAAAGAAACTCAGGAATAGTGCTGTAAGGGGTTCTCTGCACCATCCTTCTCTACTTATCAGTGCAACAATGCTGGGGCAGTTCATTATTTAACCCTACTCCTAACAGTTCTAGAATAAATGAATCAAATAGACAGCATGGGGAAATCTGCATAGATATGAAGCAGTGTGCCTTGTAGACTGAGGGAACTGACCTTATTTAGTCTGAAGAAGAGAGAAATGAAGGAGGATTTGATAGCAGCCTTCAACTATGTAAAGGCTGGGGGGGGGGGTCCAAAGAGGATGAGGTAGACTATTCTTAGTAGTGGCAGATGAAATAACAAGAATTTATAAAGGTTTATGAAGTCTTTCCATTCTGTTCTCAGTGTCCTTTGCAACAAAAATGTCTGCCCTTCATTTCCACTTCATTATTCTGTACCTAGAGAAAGCTCCAGGCTAAGCAAGTTAGAGATTTGTCTCATAAACAAAATTCACTTTTAATTTCTAGCATAAATAGAAAGAGGCAGGGAAGCAGACAACATTTATTTGTAACATGTGTAGTGGAATTGTAATAGCTTTTCCCAGAATTGCCATATTGCTTAGAGCAGAAAACCCTGGTCATACTATTTCTGAGTTCCATGTGATAATGTCATGATGATGTTGTCCTTGCAGAAGGCAACAAAAATGGTTAGGGGGCTGGAGCACAAGACTCATGAAGAGAGGCTGATGGAACAGGGTTTATTTAGTCTGCAGGCCAAGATCTGCACTAGGACCTTATTCCAAAATACTCTCCTCTCCCCCAAGTTCGAATTTATAAGTGGTATATCCATACTACCAGGCACGTTATTTCAAAATAATGGGCTGTGGAATTCAAACTCTGTTCTCCTGCTTTTCATGAGGAGTAACACTGATTCTGAAATAGTAATTTCAAAATAATGTTAGGGTGGATGCTTTGGTGCCGCTAATTCAAACTTATTGGCCTCCAGGAGGCCTCCTGCAGCTCCCAAGAGTGCTTCCTGAGGCTATAAGACTGAGGTAGCATGTGTACATTAATGGAACCTGCCTCAGATAAATTTCGATGCTGCCCCTTAGTGAGGACACGCTAGTTTGAATTTGTTAAATCGGGAGTTCTTAAACTGAATTTAGTAATTTCAAAATAGTTTCCTAGTGTAAACATGGCCCAGAAAAGAAGAATGACGGGGATTTGATAGCAGCCTTCAACTACCTGAAGGGGAGCTCCAGAGAGAATGGAAGCATGCTATTCTCAATGGCAACAGATGACAGAAGAAGGAGCATTGGTCTCAAGTAGCAGTGAGTGAGGTCCTAGTGAAATAATTTCTCCTAATTTCCGATCTATTGGAGGAGGATGAAGCACTGGAATGGGTTACCTAGGAAGGTGTTGGAATTTCCACCCTTAAAGATTTTTAAGGCCAGGCTTGACAACTTTTGCTGGAATGATTTATTTGGGTTTGGTCCTGTTTGGACTAGATGACCTTAGTAAAACTGACATAGCTGTTTATGAATCAGTAGGAGAACTGATGAATTCCACTCGTGCTGATGACTTCTTGCTCTCTCTTCCAACCCTAATCTATGATTCTGTGAAACAATGTTATTTCACATGAAACATGTTGCCCATTTTACTCTGTCAGAGTTCAAGTGAATCGAGGTTCATAACTGATACATTTACCATTTTGAAAACTGTTCCTATAATGAAAAAATACCATAGATCTTGGATAGCAGTAAAGCTTAACGTTGCAAAATATGGCTGTGTGAAATGTGGTGGAATTGGTGACTAACTTTTATTTGTCTAATCTCCTGTATTCTTTCCCACTAGAAAACTAATTCTGTTTATTAAGTAGAAGTATGAATGCAAATGTTGATTAAATGCATACTCAAGCCCTGCAGTCAGAGAAAAACCTCTGCAGTGCTTGTATATTGCAGCTTGGCTACTGTGGGAACCTTTTGTATCAGAAACTACTTTTCCCAAGGGCTGCCTATAATGAAGAAGTCATTGACCTGGAAATTACAACTAAAAGGCTCAAGTTGGTCTTGCAGATGAATGCTTTTGGTTATAGTGTACAGTACGCAGAGTTCAATTTCTATTTAAAGAATAAGGGTTTTTTGTTTTAAAATAGATTCTGTTTCACGTTCAACAGCAGACATGTTAAATAAAAACTTACTTGGCTTAGGTTTAAATTTTATCTAGGACTAAAACAAATGCAAAAGCATATGTACGCAGTGTCTGGTGGTTCAGAACAAATAGGGGTGTGAAAGCAGGAAAAAATAACCAAGTATATTTCCACATATTCAGTTCTATATTTTTGCTATTATTAATAAGCTGATGCTGACAATGAAGATCCATCAGTGATCATCATGGGAAAACATTTAGACAGATAAAACCAGAAACCAAAAAACTGGTCAGAAAACATGGAAGGCAAACCCTTTAATGGATATGTATCACTTTTGCTGTTTTCATCAGGGTCGGTAGAAATAAATACTTTTTGACATTGTTACCCGGTGGTTTGGGGTTAAGGGTATGGACGGCACAGGTTTAAGTCCTTGCTGTCATTTATTCAGAGCCAAGTTTTCCTTTCCCAGATCTCTCAGAGCTTGTCTACACTTGAAATGCTACTACTATGCCTATAGTGCTACAGTGGAGACACTGTGTATGTTGATATCACTGTTTACAGGGATTTTATCCTGGATCTCCCAGATTCCTGCCTACTACCTTACACACAAACACCTCGCAAATGAAAAAGATCTCAAACTGAAATTTTGATATCATTCCATTTTTGCAATAATATTCCAAAAATGTGGGGGTTTTTTGCAATGCATCACTAAACTAAATCTCCAAACTTCAAAGTTGCCACAAAAGGGAATCATTGTCCTCCTGACAGCTATTGTTCAATGCCTTGTGTTTCTCAGGTCCTCCCATTAAACTTTAGTCACTGACCACATTTAACTTTTTGTAGTAGACTACATGTTCAAATCTGACTACTATGATTTGGAGAGCAATAAGTCATCAGTAAAAGTGGAATTCATCAGTTCTCAAATTGATTCATAAAAAGCTATGTCAGTTTTATTAACAGTAAACCTGTAACATTTAGGTGAAGAACCGTCTCTTAAAAAAAACGATGGAGAGAGAGAGGGAGAAAGCACAAAACAAGCTGAAATAAGGACTCACTGAAGTTACAACAGTGAATAAATTTCCATTACAGCCTGGTATTTATTTCTTAGGTTAGTAATTCCCAAGAAAAACACATTAAATTTGCTGAGTTTCTAAGACTTGTTAGTCAAATTTGAAATATATATATATACATACATATAGATATATATATATATGCAGTTTCCAAAGTAATAAAAGCTACAGAAAACTTCTGTGACCATTTTGAAAATGTCTATGTATAATTTGCTCTCTCTGTTTTTTAGATTTTGAAGTCCCGATATGTTTGAACCCTGAGGATTATCTCTAGTGTAGTCTTGTCTCATACCCCTTGTGCTATGGAGACAAGTAGGAGCACTGTAGAGATTCTGTCTGAATGGAATGATCATTAAAGGCCACCAATACCTAAATATCATAGAATCTTACAAATATAGGGCTAGAAGTTACCTTAAGAAATCATCAAATCCAGGACTCTGGTGCTGCTAAAGGACCAAGTAAACCTACACCATCTCTGAGAAGAGTTTGTCCAATCTGTTCTATAAAATCTCCCATGAAGGACATTCCACCACCTCCTTTGAAAGCCTGTTTTAGAGTTTAACTACCCTTACAGTTAGAAAGGTTTGTCTAATATCTAACCTAACATTGACTTTTACTATACATTAAACCCGTTCTGTGTGTCCAGTGGACATGGAGAACAATTGATTATTGTTTATAACTGCCCTTACATATTTGAAGGCTATTATCTGGTTGCCCCCTATCATCTTTTCCCCCCCAGAATAAACATATTAGGTTAAAAAAATCCTCATAGGTCAGGTTATCTAAACCTTTTAATTTTTTGTTGCTCCATTCTGGAATATTTCCAAATTATTCTCATCTTTCCTAAAGTTTGGCACACAGAAATGACACAGTAGTCACCAGTGCTAAGTCTTTTTTCACAACTGCATCACATTAATGGTTCATATTCAAATTCTGATCCACTATAATGCCTCTGATCTTTTTCACCAGTACTAGAACATGGCCAGTCCCCATTTTTTTATTATGAATTTCATTTCTTTCCTTCCTAGGTATAGAATGGTTGAATTTCATTTTGTTATTTCTGACCAATTCTATAACTTGACAGGCCATTTTGAGTTTGAATTATGTCCTCCAAAGTGCTTGCAACTCCTCCAACTTCGATGTCATCTGCAAATTTTATAAACATACATTTCCATTGCCAAATAATTAATGGAAATATTGAATAGTACCAGATGTATGCCAGACCCTTGTGGCATCCTACTAGATACATATTCCCCATTTTAGCAGTGAACTGTTTATAACTACTCTTTGAGTTCATTGAGTTCATTCTTTCAACCAATTGTGCATCCACCATATAATATCTTTAGACCACATTTTCCTAGTTTGCTTTTGAGAATGTCATGTCTGATATGTCAAAAACTTGACTGAAATCAAGATATATAATTTCTACCCCTTTCCCATTCTATCCATTAAGCTGCTAACCGGTCCAAAGAAGGAAATTAAGTTGGTTTGGCATGATTTGTTCTTGACAAATCAATGCTGCCTATTCTTTAAATGCTGTTATCCTGTAGGTACTTACAAATTGACTTGTTTAATAATTTGTTCCAGTACTTACCATGTAGCAAAGTGGAGCTGATTAGCCTATAATTTCCTGAGTAATCTTTGTTCCTCTTTTTTTAAAGAACGGGTAATATGTTTGACCTTCTCCAGCCCTATAGGACTTCATCTATACTCTACGGCTGCATCTAGACTTGCAAGATTTTGCGCAAAAGCGGCTGCTTTTGCGCAAAATCTTGCCGCCTGTCTACACTGGCTGCAAGTATTTGCACAAGAACACTGACGTTGTAATGTACAAAATCAGTGCTTCTTGCGCAAATACGCTGATGCTCCTGCTCAGGGATAAGCCCTCTTGTGCAAGTATTCTTGCGCAAGAGGCCAATGTAGACAGCAACGTTAATTTCTTGCGCAAGAAAGCCCGGTGGCTAAAATGTCCATCAGAGCTTTCTTGCGCAAGAGAGCATCTACACTGGCACGGACACTTTTGCGCAAAAGCAAATCTTTTGCGCAAAGGCACATGCCAGTATAGACGCTCTCTTGCACAAATACTTTTAACGGAAAAACTCTTCCATTAAAAGTATTTGCGCAAAACCATGCCAGTCTAGACGCAGCCTAAGATCTTAGAGATGATTGTTAGCAGTTATGAAATTCAGAACTGTTTCCTTAAGTACACCAGTATGAATTTCATCAGGCATTGCCAGTTTGAATATTATTAAACTGTTCTTTCCCTATTTTGGCTTATATTCCTTTCTCTTGGTTATTAATTGTATTGAATATCCAATCACTCTTACCCTTCTTTTTGAAGATTAACATAAAATAGGCATTAAACACCTCAGTCATCTTAATTTCCTCTATCATCTCCCCTTACCCACTAAATAAGAGACCTACATATGCCTTCTCATGTCTCTTTCTCCCAAAGATGTTAATGTACCTTTTCTTATTGCCTTTTATTTCCCTTGCTGAGAGTAATGCATTTTTGTGCCTTAGTCTTTTCTGATTTTGTCCCTTTGTGGCACTTGTGCTTTTTTTTTTTTTTTTAAACTCCTTAGCAATTCATGAATGTTTCCACTTTTTGTAGGATTCCTTTTTCATTTTCATGTCTTTAATATGCCTCCTCGTGGAGGTATATGAGCCTTTTACTCTGCTTTCCATCTTAAAAATGTTTGTCCTAAGCAACCCAAATGTAGTGAAGGTCAATGATTATGGGGATCTGTGTGTCACATCTGTGATGACAGCACCAGCATATGAATCTTTCTAGGCAAGCAAATCAGATTTTCAGAGAAGGAATAGGAAAGAGAGGAGAAATTTACTCTTGTTAAACATGCCAAAGAGTCATGACCTTTGAGTAACTTCAGAATTAACATTTCTGTTCGATAACCGTTATAATATTTGGATTATTTTATAGAATGTATAAAGGATGCTGCCTGCCCAAAATGTATCCTTGTTTAAATATTCATAAAAGTTGAAATACCCCTCCCCCTTAAAATGAATAGTCTACATTTGAGAAAATGTACAATGATCAGGATATTTTGGGGTTTGTAGATAACATCAACTTCCGTATCAGGAAGTCTGCAGGTCTGAAAATTAAAATTAAGTTAACCTTTTGCCCACTGGTCCTAGAAATAAAACCAAGCAAAAGAAAATATGAAGCATCAAAGTGACTCTGGACATTCTAAATGGGAAATAACACTGAAGAAATTGCCAGAATTCGTTATACATATGTTCCCTTTAATCCAGGGCTACTCAACATATGGTCCGTGGGCTGCATACGGCCTTCAGTCCGTTTATTTGTGGCCTGAGGTGCAGTTTGGGTTTACATGGGGCTCCACACATGGCCCGTGGGTGGGCTCCTTTAACAGTGCCTCCACTGGGAGCATTCTCCACAACAGCAAAGCATCTCCCAGGCGGGGTGAGCATTGAAAAACGCCAGTGGACAGGCTGGCTGGAACAGACGGGTACAGGGCATTGGTGTTTCTAGCCCCCCGGGAGGAGGTGCCAGGAGCACTGGGGCATTGTGGGAAGTGCTTTGTATTCATGTCCATCAGTGTGAAATAAGCTATTTGCATATATTTGCATATATATTTGCATGTGTATGCAACAACACTTACGTGGCCCTCGGCATGTGCTGTATCATTGTGGCCCCCAGGGCTTCCAAAGTTGAGTAGCACTGCTTTAATCTAATAGATGGAGTGTACTCTGAGATTATTCAGAAGAAGTTTTAAGAAATCTATTAGTAGACAACCATGGAATATCCTGGAATAACTATGGAATACTAGAAACTGTTTTCCCCTTTGCTCATCCATATCTGGTTGGTTTACATAGTAAAAGCTAAAGATTTATATTTTCAGCATTTTTGATCCTATCTAATAGAACAGCAAATGTTCTCATTCTCCATTATGTCTATTATTATTTTGAATCCTACTAAACTTTGAGACTCTGCTATAAGAGATCATTATCAGGTCTGAAGGTTAATTATTCTTTGTTCATAAATGTATTTCTTTTTATTTCTTTTGAATGTTACCTTTTATATCCTTGGTCGTGCATTATCAGAGAGGATAAAAGGTGGGCTAAGTCTCTATGACTCTTATTATTTTGTTATTTCTCCACCATACCTCATCTGATTCATCTCCTTTCTGTGGAAAATACTGACAATCTTTTCAAGCTCCCTTAGTTCAGCTTTCATGATTCTAGTTATATTTTGCCTCTCTCTGGGCTTGTTTACACTACAGAGAAGATTGACCCTTCAAAGGTCAATCTTCTAGAGTTTGATTTAGTGGGTCTAATGTAGACCCCTAAATTGAACACTGAGGGCAGCCACTGCCGGTGTCCAGTACTCCTCCTTCTGTGAGGACTAAGGGAGGCTGGTGAGATCATGTGCCCCTGTTGGCCTCCCACAGTGTGTACAGGGATTTTAGGTACATCAACTCCAGCTATGCAATTAATGTCACGGGAGTAGTGTAACTTAGGTAAACCTTCCCCTCTAATGTAGACCAGGCCTCTGTGTTGTATATTGTTTTAAATGGAGTGAATGGAAATGAACATAGTATTTTGGGTGAGAGGGTTCATACTGATTTATATAATGTCATTATTATAGCGTTAGAATTATTTTCTTATACTTTATGCAGCCTATTGTTTTATTTAAATTGAAGGTTTTAATGATCTGTCCATAGTAATATTAACTCTTCACCATGAGTGATTACAGTTAACAAGATGCATAAGTAATTCCATGTATATATGTAATGCAATATATATATATATATATATATATATAAAACAGACCTACACATTCTATATTGAGGAGAACAGAAGATTCTTAATGATGGATAATCATGGGGTAAGTATCCTTGAGGTTTTGCAAAATCTCTCTATAATGCACACTTACAGACTGTTAGCAAACTGCCACTCTTCTGTACCAACTTCCTTCAGATAAAACTTCATCTGCATCAGTTATTGCCCTAGTCCTTACCAGCAGCAGGGGTCTATTAATAACCCTTCTGAAATTTTGTCTTTAAAAAAATAATTGCAATTCAGAGCAAACAAAAGGCACCACACTGAAAGAAATAGGAATCTACAGAACAGGTACAATTAATGGGAAATATCCATTGTTGTGCAGTAGGAAGCTATGTTGTGGCTAGTGTCACTTATTCATGGTCTGGAAGGAGTAAAAATCACAGCAAATAAAGTGTTTGTGAACACCTGAAAGAAGAGAGAAATAATAAAGAGGACATAAAGAATTTTAAAGGTGTAGAGGTAGCAGGGTCTAGTAACTAGGGTACTGAAATGGGAACTGGGAATCTTGGGTTTTACTTCTGATTTTACTACTAACCAGCTGTGTGGATTTGGGCAAACTACTTCTCCTTGAGATCGGCTTCCTCTCCTCCTATTGTTTTTAAACTATGTGGGGCAAGGACTGTCTCTCAATATGTTTTCATAGTGCCAAGCAAAATGATGCTCCAGTTGGGTTAAGGGCTCAAAATCTATGCATATTACATGAACATAATAGAAATATGGGCATAGGAAAGGGAAAAGGTTGCACCTGGAAAAAGGTGAGACAGAGGATGGCCAATAATGCGGCCATTAAAAAGTATAGGCGATAAAAGGATTTTAGAGTGTTTGTACAGACATTGTGGCTTCCATGTCATCTTCCTTCATTTATTATTGTAGACTTGCAAAATCCCTGCGAGAAAAGCCAGTATTACTTTAATTTTAGGTGACTTGTCCCTTGATTGCACAACACATCTGTGCAGAGCCAGGAAGAGGAATTACTATTTTGATTCTACATCCTATGCCTTAAACACAAGACCATTATGTTTCCCTTCCAGTGGTCACAGATTACCGAGGTTCTTGAGATGAGGAAGTGTATAACTGTGTAGAGATGGGTTTCTTAACATCACCTCATAGGTACATGCATGGGGTAATTTGCTGGTTTTGTAGATAATCTCTAGTTAGAGGAAAACTGATCTAGTTAGAGGAAAACTGGTCTCACTGCTGCTTGGGTATTATTTGTTTGTATGTGTTTGTTTGTTTCCTCCTTGGATTTCTTTAATAGGGAACAAAATTTATCATTTATCTTGAATATAGTAGAGAGGGAAAATTGCTAAATCCTTCCCTAAGAATATCAATTTGTTTGAGTCTTTACTATGCCAGTTTTGGTAATAGTTGTATAGTATTTGGGGTGATTACCTGGGAATTTTATTGAGTGGGAGGTCTGTGGACTAATCTCCATATGGAAAATTGTACAAACCTCATTATCGATGTTGTTTATAAAGAAGTATGGAGAATATATTATATGGAATAATCCTGAATTAGCAGGGCAATGGGAAGAACTAACTAGTCTTTTCGAGCTCTATCTTCTGACTGTACAATTCCTTCTTTTACACTGTGTATCCATGGAGTCTCTAGGGTAAGACAGGGTCACACTAAACCATTAGCCTTTTTATGAATTTCATGAGAGAAGAGAACCAGAAGCTCTTTACAGATCATGAGTCTGGAAGTGAATAAAATATCTGAGATTTACTGTCATTGTTGCATGCTGTATTTCACGGTATTGTCCTGTCACTGCTGGTGTAGGGAGGTTTTCCACTGACGGGTATGTTTTCAGAATTCACTGAAATATTGAACACTGTTTTGTTTCAGTTTTATTTGATGTGACATCTTGAACCTTCCAAAGCTGATCCAGTTTTATTCTTTTGTTTTGGGCCACCTTCTATATTCTCTTACCTGTTTCCACTGTAAGGGTGTGTATAACAGGAAATAAGCTATGCAAATTGAGCTACATCAATTGTGTATTTTATTTCGAAATAGAGCACTCTTCCTCCGACTTCCCTTACTCGTACAATGAGGATTACAGGACTCAGAGTAAGAAGTCCTCCAGCTTGATGGTATTTTGAAGCTATTTTGAAATAACTGCCTGCTGTCTAGACATGGACTTGCAGAATAGAGCTAGTTATTTCAAAATAGTGTTTCAGTGTAGACGTACCCTAAATGAATGAAGATTTCTTTATTACATTGTATTTCAACAGGCACACTGAGATTTGCCCAGAGCTGCCACAAGTTAAAAGGTTTTCATACAAAATCTGCAGTACCATTATACATGTCTTTTGTTTGCTAATTTCTTGACAATTATTTATTAAAGTGATATAGTTCAGTGTGAGGGCTGTCAGTCATCATCAGAGATGTACATTTTTGTCTAGTCCAGAAATAATTTAGATATTCTCCCTGGATTACACTGGGAAAGTACATTGCTTGTTTAATCCAGAGAGATTATCAAAGTTACTGGGTACAACTGCAGACAACTGCAAAATAATTACCTTTTTCTGAAATTGTCAGATTAAAAAAAAGTTGTCTGCTTAAGTATAGTATTTTTGTAATACTGACTCTCCTGGTCCCTCCACATCCACAGTGTGATTTCACACACCATGCTGTATAAACCAGTGTAAGCAACAACATTTTTCTTCAATATGGCATGTTTAAAAGGAAGACAGGGTACCTTCACCACATTCTTAAGTCCCTTGGGGATTTTGGTATGAGATTTTCCATTGACAGTGAAAAATAATGTACAAACTGAGCCAGTTCTTTTTGTTTTTCAAATGTATCTTGGCAAAAAGTGGCAATCAATTTGGCTGTATTTACTGAACATATCCAGCTGAATAAAGAGACTTACTTCTGGACTGCACAACACTGTATGGTCCAAGTTATACATACAGAGTTTAAAAGTAGACCAAGGAGAGATTTTTGGCCACAGAACAGAATGTGTGAACAGAGGAAATGTTATACTTGTTAAATCTTGTTAACTTTAGAAATCTTCTACAGTCCAAATGTCCTTAAAGATTAATAGCATTTTAACAGAGATGAAGAACTTCCGAACAAACAAACAAAAAAGGTCACTTAGTACTTTCTGACCATAAACAGTATAGGGAGTAATAGATTATTTGGATATGACAATTGATGTCTGTGACAAGTTGGGCCAGAGAGATCCCCTTGAGACTGTCACCTAATGGGCTGGTCATATGACTGAGCCTGCATACCAGCCCTCTGGGGCACCCTACCATTTCCTGCTTAGCCAGAAGCTCTCATCTTCCCCAGCAAAGGCACAGAGTAGAGGTAAAGGACACCAGCAGACTAACCCAGATATTGAGAACATCTCAGCTTTGGGAAAGCTCAGCCACAGGGACCCCAATGGGACCAAAACCCCAAATAAATCCATGTCACTGTGTAGAAAGTTTATACAGAGTGAGCAGATAAGATATATGCCTCCTTTATCAATGAAAGAGAGATATGCACAGCTGTGTTCCCCCCAGATAACAATTATTTCCATTGAGTTTGACAATAAACAAAAGTGATTTTAATAAGCATAAAAAGTAGGCTTTAAGTGGTTGCAAGTGATAAAGCTAGTTAATAAACAAACAAAACCAAAAATATGTCAACTAAGTCTAATACACCAAGAAAAGTTGTTACAAATCATAATTTCTCACTATAGTTCATATTTCAGATAAAGTCTTTCTCGGGCCAGAGCTGATCTTTTTTTCTTACCTGGGTCTAACAGCTTCTTTCCACTTCTCTCCTTAGAGTTCTTTATTTCCAGATGTGTTCATGTATCATCTCAGGATAGGGAGGAGTCTGTGAAGCCACATGAAAACCATCATTGTTTGTTTCCCATTCCTCATTTAAAATTTCCCTAGAGTAGAAAGTCTTTGTTCAGTTCCTCCTAATCCTATGGAAAGGTACAAAATTCAAGATGGATTCCAGTACCAAGTGGTACTGTCACATGGTTTTGTAGGACCAACCATGATTTAGAATTACAGGAAAAACAAGGCAGATTGATTTATAGATCATTGTCCTGCGCAATAGACCATTAAGTTCCTTAAGCACTGCTAATGGCTTTTATAGCATATCTAGATATATAAAAGGAGTTATACTTCATACTTCTAACTTTATATACAAGAATGACACATGCATTCACATAGAATATACATGTTCAGGGAATTACAAGTTCTCTAAGGATAGGTTATATGCCCTAATTTGCATGAAGCATATCGGAGTTATGCCTCTTCATATTTAAAAACATATTTCCATAAAAATGTGGGGGCCCAGCATCACAGTATCATAAGGTCCTGCTAGGAGGAGAGGCTAATGTAGCATTACACCGACTTCAATTTCCTCTCCTCCCACAGAAATCACTGTAAGAATAGATAGGCAGCTGCTTTTTCCTCAAACACCTTTGTATGCAAAGTCCTGCTGGGATCAATTTTGTTTCCTGTTCTCTTTAACCTAAGCCCCCTGTGAGATTGCAAGCTCCAACTCTACCAGTATGTCAATAAACTCCTGCTTTATATTTCAACAGACACAGCTGACAGAATGACATATATGGCACTGTGTCTGACTAAAAGAGACAAGCATCTGGATGATTTCTGGCTTAATATAAACCCAGGTAAGAAAAAAGCAGGAAGTGCTTTTAAAGGGCTTACTGAGATACCAACCTTTCCCTCCATCAAAGTCACCTTCCCCTTACTCATCAAATTTTCAAGAGTGGAATAGATTAATTACTCTTTTTGATATTCTGGTAGTGACAGTGGTAAGAAAAATATTTCTTCCACTTCTGGTTTCTAGGGCACTATATTCACTTATCTGAGACAAGAAGCTAATAGTGACTGTGATCTGTGTGTTCCTCATCTTGCAATTGGAGTACTGTAGTTTCCTGTAACAAGTGCTGAAGTTCCAGGCCCCTCAAAGCTTCTGCAGTACTTCAATTCTTGGGCAGAATCCTATTCTTCACCATGAATACATCATACCATATGCTCTCCACTGGCTTTACACTTGCTTCCAGATCCCATACTATGTTTTATTCCTAATCTGTAGATCTTCAGAGAACTGAAGCCCAGCTTTATCAGAAGTGGTCTATCCATCTGGAGATCACCAAGCTAACTCTGCTTACTGATAATGCTGAAGTTATCTATGTTCAGGATGAAACTTTCAGATACCTGAGGCAGGTTATTCTGTGCTGAGAGTCCTGGACCTTGGAATTCCTTAGCAAAAGTTAGCAGAGTTGCAATTATGACTCAGTTTGTACAACTCAATGCAAACAAAAAAAAAAAAAAAACAAAAAAACCACACAAAACTTTTCATGCATGTCTTGAAATAATAGAAGTTGAATGAATTTTAAAATAAATTTCAGACTGAATAGTAAGAGCAAAGTAAAATGTGCAAGTCCTAGTTCTATATTTGGCACCCTGGTTCTACAGTGATAGACAGGTAGTAAGTAAGACACTACAACCCATGTAGGTATGAATCTTTTCTTCCAACAAACTCAAAGAAAAAAAGGTAGAATATTTCACACTGAATGATGTAAATTATAAATATTGTTTTTACTTGAAATAAATAAACTTTCCCAGCATATCACACAGACAGTAGCTAAAATTTTCAGAGGTGACCAATGATTTTTGAATGCCCATCTTCAGAAACCTTAAAGGGGTCTTTTCAAAAAGTGCTAAGCAACCAGCCACTTTATTATTAGTAGTAGTAGTAGTATAATGATAATAATTATAACCTAAAGCTTTTTAATCCATCTCAAGTTGAACATCTGAAATCTATTCACCTCAACCTTTTTGAAAGCTTTTGCCTGCGTTCTTCTCTTTCCATAGACGAGATGCTTCTTTTTTAAAACACAGTCTTACTGGGATAATTGTCTTCACAACATCAATCAATCATCTTTTTGGCTGAATCTTGAAACAAACCATTTCCAGCTCTTCCTCCACACACAGCTCTAACTTATGATTTATGTTAGAGGTTGATGATTTCCTTTCACTTAAAACCCTTTCTTTTGATTTTCCCCATTCACTTGAACAGTGATAGTAATGTGCTCAGTAAATTTTTGCAGGCAATGAATTTAAATGCCTTCTGGCTTCCAACACAATGCTCACGTCCTCTTATATCTTCTCTATTTCCAGACACTTATTTTGCAAAATAGAATGAAATAAAACTTAATTCCAAATCTTAGCAACAAGGTGGAAAGTTAAGTTTACTTTCTTTTGTGGGGAAAATGGAAATGGTGGATTAAATATTTCGTAGGGGTGTATTTTTCTTCTGTAAGTCCTTTCTCTCTCTCTACAATCACTCTGCGAGCAGTTTTTGAGTTGTCCCATAAATGACATGGCCAGAATATCAAAAGATTTAGAAGGGTGAATTGGATTTGAATAAGTACCTAAAAATTTGAAAGGCTTATCTTGAACCATTTGGGGCTACAAGAATCAGAATTTTAGTAAATTCTTTTTCTAGTAGGTTAGTAACCCTGCAACAACAGCCTTTTCACATAATTCCATCACTTCTCAGAACTCCAAAATGCAAATATTTCCAAAGAGATTATATTCAAGAAAACTAGTGGTGCCAGAACTTCTATCTTTTCTGTGGTATCTAATTGAAGTAGTGAAATACTATTGTTTTACATGACGATTGCAATTTACTTCTAGATAAACTAGGTTTATATTTTTTCTGGGTATCTTACCGCTTTTCCTTCTAATCTTTCAAATCCTACACAACAAATGGAGACTTTCAACTTTTGTAGGTTGAAAACTTCAGAGCAGCAAACGCATCAGAGATTTCTAATAGCAAGAAGCTCACAAGCCTCCCCTGACATTCCTGATGCTGACAATGTCTTTGCTGAGGTTAGCAGCAACCATGGAACATCTTTTTTGGTTCATTTGTTCAGGTTGTAAATTAACATGGTATGTGATGCCAGACCAAGATTACAATTGACAGAACTGGGACTTGTGAGCTCTTAACTCTCTGTGATATTGTGGACAAAGTTTGCCTCAGCATTATCAATGGATCCCAACCAAAAGCCAAATACCCCTTAAAAGAAACTCTTTCAAATCTCAATCCCGAACAAAATTTCACATAGATAGCTCCTATGTTAATAATGGGAGGAGCAAAACTCTGATTTCCAATGTGAATAAATGCTTGATCCATATTCTTTTTGTATGCTGTGGTCCAAATTCTGCTTCAAAATACAATTAAAACCAAAATTTCTTTCTTCCCTCCATACATTCTCGTACTTTTAGATTCAGGGACGTCTTAATTGTTTAACCTCTGAATTGCAAACAGTTACTGTTTGAGGTAAAACTTAAATGCTTAAATTTGACACTTTACGAATGGGCCTTAACAAAGATGCTAATTCTCTTATCCATTACAAAGATAGCTTCCCCAATTATCACCCCTAATATCATTGTCTCATAGACACTAACCTCCCCCCCTCACCCTCCCTCTGTTCTAAAATCTGATTTGTCGATTTTATATGCGTTCACTTTTTTTTATTGTTTCCCTTTGGTATATATGGTCATGCCAATTTTCTTCCACTATTTGATCGGATTAAGTGGGTCTGGCCCATAAAAGCTCATGACCTAATAAACCATCCTGTTAGTCTTTAAAGTGCTGCATAGTGCTGTCTTTTGTTTGAGGTTCTGGATCTTATTTGCCATAGTGCTGATGCTTTCATTTGATAATCCAGCATGTTTTTTAAAAACATTGATTCTCAGAGCAGGGTTTTTTTTTTCACTCCCCCATGGTACTGACAAAACTCAATATGTAATTTTCATCAGGGAATCATCGCAAAATGATTTTGTTTCCAATACGGTCCCACAGAGATTTGTCCTCACTACCATGCTATTTAAAATTTTTAGTCAATGACCTGAAAGAAAACGTAATAGCATTATTGATCAAGGTTGTGGAAGATCTAAAGATTTGGAGCATGATAAATAATATAGAGGGCAGGGCACTGATGTCAATGATAGAGAGTTATAGATAGCTTGGTAAGCAACAATATGTGTTTTGATGTAGCCAAATGTACAATCATACACCTAGGAGAACAGGAAAAGGGACTTTGTTATGGGAAACAGAGACTCTGAAAAAGACTTGGGAGTTATTGTGGGTAATCAGCTGACTGTTCAGTCTTAGTATGATGCTATGGCCAAAAGGGCTAAAGTGTTATATGTATTTTTGGAAGTACAAAATTTAAGTTTCTCTGTTTTGCTCGGCTTGATTCTAGGTCCTGCTTTAGCTGAAATATATTTTAGAAATTCGTCTACTTTGGGATGTATGTGTAGGAAATAAATTGCATGTGATTTGATACAGTTCTTTCCCTTCCACATTAAGACGCTTGTCCAAAAAATTAGAGAATTAAATTGTTGTTTTTTAATTAAAGTGATTTTATAATACCTATTCCCTACTAGCTAGGCTCTTGAATTACAATTAAGCCCCACATAAATGTGTTGGCATTAAAACTGCCTCTATAATTTCCACTACTATGCCTTAGAAAAACAAGTATTAAAAGCACCGCAACTAGACTAACAACCAGAACAACAACAACAACAATGGCAAACAAAACCAAACTGATCAACTAAATGTTAAACAAAATAAATGAGCCATGCATTGTATCCTGAAGGCTACAAAAGTAAAACTCATGCGCATCTCTGCAAGAGATGAGTTCTGTGGTTATGTGCTGTTTCTAGACAGGCTAATTACCAATGTCAGAGTTTTATCCTGAAGCTAAAAGCTGTAGCAACCTAGCTAGCATAAAATTGTAAAATTCTCATGTTGATTTTAAAATACACACATATTTTCCTCAAAATCTTTCAAATGAAATGAAATAAATGTTTTTATTCTAAATTTGAAGGGAGGGGAGATGTTCCACTTCTCTAAGGGTATGTCTACACAGCAAAGTTATTTCGAAATAACAGCTGTTATTTCGAAATAACTTTCCTAGCGTCTACACAAGCCAACTGCTATTTCGAAAATAATTCAAAATAGCAGAGGGCTTATTTCGAAATTGGTAAACCTCATTCCTCGAGGAATAGCGCCAATTTCAAAATAAGCCCTCCGCCCTCGCCACAAGGTAACTTCTGACCTGATGCCCTGCCAGAACCAGTTCTGGCTGGCCTTAAATGCGATTCAGAGTCCAGTCAGTGTTGATGTGCTATTTTGAAATAGCAAAAAGCTATTTTGAAATGCATTTTGTGTGTAGACACGTTATTTCTAAATAACTATTTCAAAATTAGATATTTCGAAATAATGCTGTAGTGTAGACATAGCTTTATACAATCATTTGAAACTCAGTTTCCTCTTTAAAATCATATCATTAACATATTGAAAATTATAATTATATCATATATTGAAAAATAAATTATATTAAAGCTTTGCAAGTTGATATTACTTAAAAAGCCATATAAAATATTGATGAAAAATGTTCTGTCAGCTCTCTGAAACAGGTGGCCTAACATTTTTAGTTGAGAGTTGCATGCTTTGGTGGTGAGCTTTAGTTTGCAATGTGATTCTGGTGGATAATATCTTAGCTATGCAGGCCTGCCACAAACACTGCTTCTCCAGCCTTCCACATTCTTCACAGCTGAAGAGGCTGAAATTATTTTAAACTCATTTAAACTTAAATCAGAGCATTGGTAGGTCCACAGCCTGAATTCTGTGTGCTTCAAAGCATCCTGTGAAGTAGAAGTTGGTTTGTTATGATAAAGACCAAAGAAAATTGTCTCTTTTTATTGTTATACTTTCCTCCTTACCATCAATATGTTGCCAAAACTGGAATAAATGGTTTTGTTTTGGATGAATAGTATTGCTTTTCCTCTGAAGCCATTCCTTTTCTTGTTTGCCGATTTAGATAACAAATTACTTCTGATTAAAATAATTCCAGTCTCAAAGAAGCAAACAGACACTATTAACCCCCCTCTCCTAAATAAAAAGGGATAACCTATAAGTACATACAATCACTGCCTAGCTGCAGTTGCTATTAGAAATGGTGTATTATGTAAAGGGTAGGTGTAGAGGAGGAAGCAGCTGCAAACACTTTTCAGAGATTGGAGTGTGTATATGAGGAAATTAATATTTTTGTTTGTGAATATTCATAGGAAAAATTAGATAAAAAATTATTGTAAAATGTTCAAAAAGACAAATTTAAGTGCCAACATGAACAGCGAACATGAATGGAGTTTTCTCTTAAATAACATAAATGGTTAGATTTATATGACTTTTTTCTCATTTATGTTAAGTTTTTTTCATGCTGCTCTTGCATCATTCTCTGTACTGTATGATTCAAAAGTTTTATCATTGATTTTCAATGGAAGCAGAGTTCAGTACTCATCTTCAGGGTTTACAAAAGGCTTCAGATTAACTTCCCTTGAGACTGAAGTCCTCTGCCTACTGCACAGACACATGACAGCACAAGCATCCTCACTTTACCCTTCAAAAATATGCTTGAATCCTGAACTAGTTACATAAGTAACTTTTTTTAGACTAATGATACAGCAGATATTTCGAAGGCTGCTTGTTTCTTTGGAAAACTTGGAACCCTAAGTCAAATCATATTTACTTTAAAACATAATACAGTAAAACTCCAATAGTCCGGCATCCAGTTGTCCAGCACTCCTGATAGTCCAGCATCAATTGGAACCCAGAAATGCTCAGGTCAGCCACTCTCACGGCCGGGCCATTCCGCTCACAATCCCCAGCACACACAGCATCCAGTTGCACGTGCTAGCAACCGGCAACTGAGCACAGGCAGTTGCTTCGGGACCTGGACATAAGGTTGGGGAGAAGGGGGATTGGGTGACAGCAGGGAAGGGAGGTATTTGGCTCTGTGGAAGGGAAGGGGAAGGGAGAGTGATTGGGTTGTGCACGGCATCCCAGCCAGCTCACTGAAAAACCGGCCACTCAGTGCACATGCCCCAGCGCCTGGAGGGAGACACACGGCTGTACTAGCAGCTCTGGGACCCAAGCATAAGGTGTGGGGGGGAGGGGGATTGGGTTGGGAGTATGCCCCTTTATAGTACCTCCTGGTACTCCGGCATATCTGATAATCCGGCACACCTAGGTCCCAAAGGTGCCGGATTATTGGAAGTCTACTGTAATAATAATAATAATAATAAATAGCCCAGTAATTCCACACTATAAACTCCCTTTATTCACACAACATTTAACCCAATATAACATTTCACTTCAGTGGAATAGTTGCTGATTGTCAGTGGAAGGAGGGAGGAATTATGCTCCAGGAATGAAACAATTAATTATAGTTCATCAAAGAACTACTGCCCTTTCTTCCTCACTTTCTTCCACAGTCAAAAGTTTATTAAACAAAAAAATCAAGAAGAGCTGTTGGTCTTAAAATATTCAGCATTTCTATTTGTTTTTGTTTGTTCATGTTTTTTCAGGAGATACATGGACTGCTGCTCTAGCTAACAGCTTAGATACAGATAAGAGTCCTCACAATGCACTGCATGGTATTTGGAATGGTTAAAAGGAAAATTCCAAAAGGTGATGATGAAAATAGAAGGATACTTATTTCTCCAAAGGGGGGGAAACAATAAAACAAAATCAAACCTCACACAAAGAAATTATTGTATTATAAATAGCACTTGTTCCTCAAGTCACAATCCATAAAAAGTTATCATTGGATATGCAAAATTTGTATGTCCTTAAACCATCTCAATGTGAACATTTCTGTATTTTGCTGGGTAAAAATTTCACTTCAAAATAATAATGAATTCAGATTTTTCTGTCTTGTTTTTTGTTTTAAAATCAGAGTTTCAGAAAGGCCTTGTCCTATGCTGGTTCTGTTTGGTGGCCAGATAGGGTACTCTGGTGCCTAGGGAGCTAAATAAGACACCATGACTTTCATAATCACTTTAAAGAAATATGAAACATGAACAATGTTAAGACTACAGTGATACTGTAGCCCTAATGTGTGGTAGCCAGCTTTGTCACCAGTGCCAAATGAAATAGAACAATTACTCCTATGTTTTACATAAGGCACTCCTGTAATACATTTTTTGCATCACATTGTTGGCTGATATTCAATGAACACCCTCTGCAGTGTACTACTGCTGACCAATTATTCCCCATTTTGTAGTGTGCATTTGCTTTTTCTTCCAAAATGTAGTACTTCTTTTTATGGAATTTCATCTTGTTGAATTCAGAACAATTCTTTAATTTGTCAAGGTGATTTTGAATTCTAATCCTGTCTTTCAAAGTGCTTGCATACCTCTCAACTTGGTGTCATCCAAAATTTTTATAAGCATACTCTTCACTCCATTATCCATGTCATTAATGAAAATATTGAAGATTACCAGGCCCAAGACTGACCTCTGTGAGAACACCACTAGATTCATCCTCCACTAGATTCAGTATGATAGCAAACTACCAACATCTATTCCTGGAATACAGTCTTTTCAACCACTGGTGTACCTATCTAGAAGTCATTTCATTTAGATCACATTTCCTTAGACAGCCTTACTAAAATCAAGATATATCATATTTACAGCATCTACCCCATTTACTAAGCCAGTAAACCTTTTAAAGGTAAAAACTAGGTTGGTTTTCCATCATTTTTTTCTTTTTTCTTTACAAATGGCGCAAGCTGTTCCTTGCAACTCTATTTAGTAATTTGATCTGGTATTTCTCCAAGTATCAAAACTGAGCTGATCGGTCTATAATTTCCTGAATTGTCTTTGTTCTCCCTTTCAACTATAAGTTTGCTCTTCTCCAGTCCTCTGAGATAATTACTAATATTTTGAAGGTTTTATTAACTGTTTCTTTAAATTCCCTTGATTAATTTCCTCAGGCCCTGATGACTTAAATACATCTAATTTAATTAAATATTCTTTAACCTGTTCTTTCCCTATTTTGGATTATATTCTTTTCCCATTGTTAATATATTGTTTTGCTTATCTGGTCACTATTACCCATTTTAGTGAAGACTGAAGAAAGAGGTATTAAACACCTCAGCTTCTTTTTATATCAATTATTAGCTCTCCTTTCCTGCTAATAGAGGACGTACATTTTTTTCATCTTTCTCTTATTCCTTATGTATTTAAAGAACCTCTTGCAAGAGTTCATGTGGCCCTTCAGAAGGTTCTGCTGGTCACATGAATTGGTAATTTCAAGTTGGCTGTGATTGGCTTGTACTCACAAGTTTGTGCATCTTTCTTTCTCTCTGAACTGGAAGTATATGTGCCAGAGTGGACAGCCATTGAATGTGTGGTTATTTAATGTTCCAGTTCTGAATCTCATTATAGCGTAAAAGTGCATTCAGAGATTTGGTATGTGAGCTGCCCATACAGACTGTTGCATAGCATTCACTGGTCAAATATGCCAGAGATAGAGTCCCTGGTTGAAATGTGTGTACCTTGGCACTCCATTTTGTTCCCACAAGTTTTCAGAAAAGACTAATTGTTGTTTCTGAGTGTCCCCCCCCCTTTTTTTGCATGCTTTTTCCAGATGAATTTTAAAAGTAAAGCTTTGTAGCCAGACAGGACCTCCCCCCCCCCCGTAACATCTTGCTTGCCCCTCTCTGAGATGCCTGGAGCACACAGGGCACACAGAGCAATAACATCAGCATAGACAGAAGGCGTGGATATGCTGGCTGCTGTGACCCTGGATGGCTGTAAACAGAGATACGCCAATTGCTGACCTCGAGGCTGTGAGAACTGCCTTGGCTGGCACCTATGTTGATACGAACACACACTGTCCATGGGGGGAGGAATCTCCCGCCCAGTAAAGAATGTCCAGTACTCACAGTTTAGTTATCTCTCTTGCAAGTGTAAATTAAGTTGAAACTCCCTTGTAAGAACTGGCGTCACAAAGACAGACCAACACAATTTGGCATCTTAGATAAGAAAGAGGATACGGGCCCCTATGGGTATAAAGATGGGTCCAGCAGCACACTTCCTCTGAGTGTCAATCTACCATCTGCCTGCTGGTCGGGTTAGGTAATTGCCTCCCGAGGTTCCATGGGGACACCCACCTCGTATTCGTCTTTCCTAGGAATTGAGGGACCGGCCCTGGCTTGACCCGCTGGAGTCGAGAGGCACAGAAGGGGGTAAATATTGTACCTGGATGTGTCCTTTGTCTTAAGTGTACACATAGACTTAGAGCTCTTTAAAGATTAAGCTGTCACTTGGTACCCTTATTTCTATTTTCTATCTTTATTTTCTTTGTAACCATTTTTAAGATCTATATTTGTCAATAATTAAGAAATAGAGCAATAGCCATTGTAACCACATGCTTTATAAGTCTCCTTAATAAACCCGTAACTGTTTAAGCTTTAACCTGACTCCTTCAGTTGCTGTAACAGAACCAAGCACAATTTAAAAGAACTTCAGCCAGTCATAAGGGACAGATATAGGGAGAAGCTTGAGCATTTGGATCGTGTCGCTTCCAGAGGACAGATCCATGGGGCATCTCTCAGTCTTCCCTAGACTGCCCACTGCGAAGGGATCCTGTATCCTAGCAGTTGAAATCTGAGATGTAACAAGCTTTCCCTGTAAAACTCCTCGGGGCGCCCTTCAGCCTTTCCTAGGCTGCCCTCTGCGATGGGACCTTGTGTCCCAGCAGAAAAGACTTGGGTGTCACACACACACGCACTGCCCTGACCATCGGCTGACAAGCTTCTGTTCAGACACACCCAAGTACTTTGGATAGGGCTCATTTCAGACCTGTTGCCAAAAAAGTGATGTTGATTGGTTCCTTAGCCATTTTACTATGTAGGCAAAAGACTATTAGCAAAGTTTTGAAAGTGATGGAGTGGAGTTTCCAATATTTAAAAGCATTCTGTTATGTTAAGGTGAGTTGGAAAGGATATCACTGATGACTGTGAGATCTTTACATTATACTTCAAGAGCGATGTTGCCACCATAAATGAAATTACACTAACTTCTCCAGCTAACGCAGAGTTTGAATAGTGAAGACAACCAGCATGTATTCTTGAAGCACCATTGCTGGTGCTTGCTCAGCATTGTGGCCAGGAGTTGAGTAGTGCTACAGCATTGGTTAATTCTTGAGCAATAGCTTCACCAGAGGCAGCAGATAGCTCTATCAGCACTATTACTGTTTTTAAATTCTGCTGGAAGCCAGCTTCCCTTCAACCAGTAATGGTAAGAACCTGGTCACAACTTTGTTCCAGTCTGAAACTGGCCTGTTTCTTTGGCAAAATAACCTCAAAGATAAGGGCAAGGCAGTCCAGCAATACCGTCTCCATTAAATTGCAAATTGATACTGCATTATACCTGGCAGCATCATTTGATAATTTCCCAAATCTGAGGAGGGCAATGACTATTGCCTCATGCTCGCTCTTGGGATCTTTCCCATTGAATGCACAGCAGGGAACAAGTTTGCCAACCATGCTCATATCTTTGGCCCCTAGTTATGAATGTGAAACAATGGTGTTGGCCATGACTTCCAGTTGATAGCGTTCTTCTGGGTCAGTGACTTGATACTTATGGCGGAGTGTCTGGTTTTGTGACTAGAATGAGTTAAATGAAGACCGTCCACTGTTTCATTTAATCTCTTTAGGAGAGCAGAGTTCAATGACTCTATTTGTGTTTTTGCAGTCTTTAGATCACTGTTCTCATACTCTTTGAAGAGTGCTTCTGTCTCTGGCAATTAAAAAAAAATATAGGGGCAAGATGACAATCTTCACATGGTGCTTCTGTTATTGCCATTGATCAAAAATACTACTGGACATTGATTTGTCAATTTCCCAGTGTGACTTTTATAAATCCCTTACATTTAACTCCATTGATTACTCTTCTGTCTGAAGGAAAAATGAGGTCACTATACTGCTTCTCCATTGTTTTACAGAAATGTTCCACAAAAATAGGTGCAATGAAAAACAAGGGTTTTTTTTGAGAACTTTCCTTTACAGTGTATGTTTGTAAATATTGATGCCCCAAACCATTGTTTTGTGAATGGTGTTTGATTTGCAAGCTAAAGTGTTTACAGTGTTCCCTCTGTTAATGTATGCAGTCAAAACTATTTTCTTACAGGCAGGAAGCATGGATTTTGATTCCATGTGTGGGAATGCTGGTAAGGAAGCAAGCTGGAACGGTTCTTGAAATGAATTGCATTTCCCTTCCTATAAGGGAAAGGTGGCATCTCGTAGTGCATTCTTTGTGAGGGCTGTGGGATTCTAGAACTTATTCTCCCCTTTTGGTCTAATACAGCTTGAATTTGGTAACCTAAATGTCAGAAATGCTGCTAATGACACTTGCTAAGGAGAGGGCTGAGAAGTTCTGATTACTAGAAGACTAAGAGGTGGAAACAAGCTTTTGCAGCTGGTTTAATGCAGCTCCTGATGAATTTATCATTTGAATGTGTTTGAGATTCAAAATTTAGGTTAATATGTATTAGACTAGTGCCACCATTAGACAGATCAATAAATCACCTGTCTGTAAGGGTCTGTGATAGACATCCAGACAGTGCCAGCTCCATTTCACTCAAAATTCACATACTGGGAAAGTGACTAGCCCATTGTGTGCAGATATAAAATGATAGGATTGTCACTTCAACACTTTTATCTATGCAGGCATAATCACAAACAAGGATTACCTCAAGAACTGCTACTACAGGAAAAACAAATATCAAGTTGTAGTAAATTTGTATTAGCCTCCAAACAGTACTAAATCAGTGTCATGTGATGTAAAAAGAACATGTTCATTGATAACATTAGAGACCACCAGGCCATTTTCTATTTTTTGTTTTTCATTTGATATCAGTGATATTTGTCCTCTGGAACTTGAACCACACACTTTTCTTCAGGGTTTTATGTAGAGTGTCCATAGTGTCAACAGCTGTGATATATTTTTTGCATCTCTGCGTGAGAAGCAGATATGGAAGCAGTTTGGGGATCAAACAGAAAGCTCCTCTTCTTCCTTAGCACATGTGAGAAAATGCAGGGAGAAAATTCAGGGAGCACTGTGGAAGAGGAGATCTCCAAGATGTATTTTCTCTTTTGTTTGCCCCAGAGGAAGAAAAAAATGCTGAGATCTGACCATTTCTTTCTTCAACATCAGCAAAAGGGAGAGAAGGTGACGAACAGGATAAATGTTTTTGTGCCTTCCATGAATCAGCATGGGAGATGAGATGAAGAGCTATTAATCACTCAATAGAGCCATATGGCCAAAATACCTTCCTATACTAATGCAACATTTTAATTAATTTTATTCATATAATGCCATATTGCTTTATAGATTTAAAGGAAAATAATTGGTCCCTGAGTCAAAGTTTACCAATAGCTCCCTGAAATACCTTTGATGGACAAAAAATAACTGCCCAGCTCTGGAAGGTTGACTATTTAGAAAGTTGCAATAAACGCTCACTGGTAAGACACTACTCCTCTTTAGAGAAAAAGTACATATTTCTCTCCCTTTCTGTGTCAAACTCTATTTTAAAAAATATATTGAGCAAACAGTAACTTGTTTCTGGGAGCTAGCATTGTGAGGTTGACCAGAAAAAGGTTAAAAACAAACTGTTATTTCAAGCACATATTTCACTCAGTGATTAACCTATACCCGAATGGTAGCTGTATCATTTCATTTTCTTGACATCCTTCCTTGCTTGGAGTTCACATAACCTTATGGCATACAGCATCTCACTAGCTGAGATACCATATTGATTACACTCTCAGAACATGCTTTGATATGGATAAAAAAGAGCTTTTTCTCTCATCTCAGGGCCATATTTTTAAAACAGGAGGCCTTATAAAAAAGAAGTTCTATCAAACACATATTTTCATGTAATTACCACTCTTATGCATGACAATACATCTATGCACAAATGTCTAGTTAGAATCACCATGTTTCTACATGGAAATATAACTTATTTTTCATGCAAATGAGAATGTTCCAATTAATATGGACCATAGGCCGACTTTTTAATACAATAGTGAGAAAGAGCCTTACAATTTCTTTGCAAAGAATAGAATAATTAGCTTGGATAGTACTATTAAAATTCTGGTCAGAGCCTGTGTAAATGATATGAACATCTGAAAAATCGTATTTTTTTACTCTTTCTTCACTTTCCCTAAACACAGAGATCCCTATCTCTATATAAAGCTCATTTAGCACCACTAAGGGTATGTCTACACAACAGCATTATTTAGAAATATCTTATTTCAAAATAGTTAATTCGAAATAAGTTATTTCAAAATAACACGTCTACACACAAAATGCATTTCAAAATTGTGTTTTGCTATTTCGGAATAGTGCATCCACACTGAGTGGATGCTGAATCGCACTTAAGGCCGGCCGGAACCAGGTCTGGCAGGGCACCAGGTCAGTAGTTACTTTGTGTGGCTGCTGCCTGAGGCTATCTGAGGCCTGTGCTTAAAGGGACCCCCCACCCCCCAAGACAGCTGATTCTCAGCTTTCTCTGCTTGCTTGCCTATCTCGATGAGGGACAGCAAAGCATTTCGGCCCTGCATGCTTTGATTGCCTTCACTCAGGGCACCACAGCACTCTGCAACATGGAGCCAGAGCTGCCCCTGGGCACTCTGGTACTTCTCATGGATGCGTTGCTGTGAGCCTGGCTGTACTTGCTGCAAGCTGCCATCCGGGAGGTCCATCGGGGGGCTGTCAATATCCAGGAGGTCCTGTGGGGGAGCTTCCACTCTGAGGAGCACTAACAGTCTCCCTGGTGTGCCCCACTAGGGGCTTGTGCCTCATTTCTCCCTCATGTCTTTTCACTTACCCCTCCGTAAGCCCCCTTCCTGATGTCAAATAAAATACACGTATTTTCATGAACACAAACTCTCTTTATTTAACAAAACTGGGGGGGGGAGATGAAACTCTGGTCAGACTGGGGAAAGGAGGCAGGAGATGGGAGAAGAGGGGAGGGGGAAACCTGGGAGGAAGGAGCTGGAAGAGGGAAGCAAGCGTAAGAATGGGGAGGGGAAACTCAGGGCTCAGGGTTGGAGGGTCTCACCGGACCAACTTGATTTTCATGCAAATCTGCTCCTGGGTTTGCATGTGGCCTTTGGTGGCCAGGCTGGCAACTATCCTGCCATAGACGGCCGCGCTCCTCTGTCTAGTGTGGAGATCATGGACGTTGGAGACATCCCCCCAAACCTGAATAAGGTCCATGATCTCCATCCTGGACCAGGAAGGCTCCCGCCTTCTCTGGGCCCTGGCAGGCTCCTGGGAGCTGGCAGACTGCTCCTGGGGAGCGGTGGAGGGCTGGCTGCCAGTGGCTTGCTGGCTCATGTTTTGGGGCCACTGGGTCAGGGGCAATGACTGCTGGCTCTGGATTGGCAGGCTTAGAGCTGGCACAGGCACTATGGCCAGAGTCAACCCCTTTAAGGACTCTGGGGAAGGGGGAGGGAGAGGAGTGTTCTTGATTGAGGCTGGAGTGGCCACCAGGGCACCCTGGGAAGGCTGGAGGCCCCCTATTTCAATATAAATGTCTACACAGCACTTATTTTGAATTAGCTATTTCAAATTTGGTGTTATTCCTTGTGGAATGAGGTTTACCAAATTCAAAATCAGCGCTCCACTATTTTGAATTAATTTTGAAATAGCGGTTTGGCTGCGTAGATGCTAGTAAAGTTAAATAACGTCTGTTATTTCAAAATAACTTTGCTGTGTAGACATACCCTAAGATTAATAGTTACTCCAGTTTGGCATTGCTGAAACTTGGATTAAAGAATCTGGGCAAAGTGTCCAAGTAAAAGTCATATTACCAGAGACAATCTGTAATTGTTGATAGTGAAATGAGGGCACAATTTAAAGGTTCTCATGGTAGGCATCAGGGCAGGGACTATAAACCTTGTGTCATGTTATTGGATTGTAATGTGAGCAGGGAGATCATTGTTGCACCCACTATTGTGGGTTTGCCCCAAATTTGGTGCAAAGTGGTCTTTGTGAGGTGTCAAATGAAAGCTCATGATGTGCTGATTTTGTGTATGCTACTCATATACTTGTATGATATTTGTGTGTGCAGTTATGAATATTGGCTTTGTATTTATGTTTTAAATGTTTTCTGTCTGGGAGACAGCAGTAGGTGTTAACCACCTATTGTGAGGGGCAGTTGCTTAGTGCTGCATGGACAATGGCTCTTAAGGGTTACGATTTGACACCTGAGGAGTACACAATGGCCCCATGCCTGAAAATGACACACCTGGATATTCCATGGCTCCTTGCCTAGAAAGAACATGGAACTGATTACATGACCACCAAGCCAGTCTATTTTGGAACTACATTTTCCTGTACCCAGGAAAACAATGGATTTCCCTTTGCATGAGCAAGGTTATACAAGTATCCTGAGGGTGCCTCCATCTTGTCTTCAATCCTGCCTTCTGCTCCAGGACACCTTCGCTAAGTACAGAGGGCCAGGAAGGATTTGTTGGTCCATCCTAACAAAGGATGTACTAAGAGCCTGCATCGAGAATTTGGTGATTGATGTACTTATTGTGTTTTCTTTAACAATCTTACTCTCCACCTTTTCTTTCCTTTTATTAATAAAGGTTTAGATGTTAAATTCTAAAGGATTGGTACATCATGCTCTTTTGGGGCAAGATCTGAGGTATAAATCGACCTGGAACTGTGGCAGGTCCTTTGGGACTGGGAGAACCTGTTTAGAGTTGGTGAGATTGGTAAGATGTGGTGCTGGGTGTGGCACAGGTAAAGTTGGAGAGTCTAAGTGGATTTGCTGGTGCAACTTTTTGCTGGCTAGATTGGCAGCTGAAGTGCTCTGTGTGACTGGTTTGGTGCCTTATAGAGAGGACCCCAGTCTTGGGCTATAAATAGCCCTGGTTGTAAGCAGTTCACCCTGATTTGACCCTCTCATCAGTGCCCAAGACCACCCGATATCTTACACCCTGCAGAAATTGGGGAGGAGAACATGATCCCACATTCCTCCACACCCCATGTCATCTGTGTGGTCTGCTAGTAGCTGTTTCATTAAACCTGTATACTTATAATTTAACTATTGTAAAGTTGTGGGCCTATGTGATCTCTATAGTTAGAAGATTACATGGCACTTCCTTCATACAAATTCATAAAAGACTAAGTACTACATAGGCAATTTTATATGAAGGGAAAACAGAGGAGTGTGACGAGGCCTTTCCACACTCCACCCACTCCACTCAAATGGCAATGGACTGGGTCCTCCAAGCTGCCTAGAATGATGATGTAGGACACAGCCAAACAGTGCCCAGCAGGTCAGTGTAAGAAGAGCTGGAGACTTCAGAGTAAGGATAGTTCCTTGCTAGAGCTGGAGGAGGGTGGGTGGTGTATGGGGCTGGCTAAAGGAACTACAGAACAGCTGTAGAGTGGTGCTGCAATAAGCCAGGGAGAGTGAGAATGAGCCTGAGCTGGTTGATGGGACTCCATCAGGACAAAGCCCTGAGGTAAGGGTGAAGGCAGTACAGGGCCATGGGGAATTAGAGTAGTGGTACAACTTAGATAGAGAGACACAGCAGACTGCTCCTACCTACAGGGTCCCCGGGTGGGTCTAGGTGTTATGCTTAAAAGAAGCACACAGGACCTTTTTCAGCATTTTCAACACGCCGCATTTATTGATAATATAACAAAGTAGCATACGCATTCTCACACACACACACACACACACACACACACACACACATGTCCTGCTGATGGAATAGTTACCAGTCTGTTGCTCGACCCAACTTATTGGCCAGATAAGTTGAGTACAAGGGAGGAGCCAGTTTCTTAGCCATCCAGACTGATGTTCCATGGTCTTAGCAAGACAGAACCCAAAGAACCATATAAGACACCCCATCCTTTATAGGATTTTCCTTTCATATAAGTCTACGCATTTTGCCTTGTCAGGCCTTAATCAGTCATTCAGCATCACAATCAGTTTTTCTGTGACATATATTTATCTGGAGGTTGTTCTCACAGTCATCTGATATCAGTGTGCTGACAATCCCTCCTGGGTGTTGTCTTCCGGCAAAACTTATCAGTTCCCTATCAAGGAGTGCTTGCCACTAACTTCGTCAATCTGCCCCAGTAGTCTGTATTTTTAGTGTGCTTTCACTTAGTTAATAATTATTTGGTGCTTCTGAGTCTCCGACCCCTCCTCTGACCATCTGAGCATGCAGTGGCCTTCACACTTATCTCTCATAAAACATTCTCTCTCTCATTCACACAAACAATACATTTACAGAATTGCAGCATGGGACAAATAGGTACTTCTAGTCACTTTAACAAAGTTACAAAGTTTTTCAGCATTAAACTTCTTTCTATCTATTACAAGACCTTGCCTAATATTAACATCACTATGTATTACAATATTCCATCCCTTCGCTGTAACATCAGAACATGCTAACATCAAACAGAGCTGGAGCTAAGTTAACAAAGCTGCCTAGATTATCTGAGACCTACATCTTGTGTTTAAATTTAATCCAAACCTTTTGCTATAACATACTTTCATTATAACTAATTAACTTATTACACAATTACAAATCTAACCCTAACCCCAACCACCCATTAGTCATTGAGGGAAATTACCTGAACATTGAGGCACCCCAACGGGGGAACTTAACTCCAGTATCCCAGCAGGAAAGCTTTGGCCACAAAGGTCCTAAGAGGGTGAATACATTGTATACAGGGAGGGAGCCTGGGACACTGCTCTATCCTGAAGGAGAGATGACTGGAGGCACTACATAGGAAACTGAGAGAGATCTCTGTTGGACTTGCATCCCAAAAGGCATTTTGCTTTGTTCTCATAGACTGACTGTGTGTGTGACATGGCTAGAGGGCTGAGTGACCAAAGACCCAACACAGCTCAAGACAGCTCAAGACAGAGAGAGTGCAGGCATATGCACTTGGCCAAGGGGACACTTGTGTTAGGTGAGTTTGCCCTCTGACAAGGAGAAACAGAAGAACCGCTCTAATGGCTTGCAAACCTTTCACAAGCTAGTATGGATGCAGTGCTGGAGGGCTAGAGCAGGAAGTGGGAGTGAGAGATAATGTAACAAAACCACAATGTATTATATTCTAGCACTGTTCTATATCTACTTTGCATTGTCATTTCATACTGGGGAAGTATGAGGCAATTGAAAGCTGATGAAGAGCATCTGAAAAACACCGGTCAGTCCTTCTTAGATGAAAAGCTTGGGCAAATACACATTTAAATTCACATTTTGAAGAACCACAAAAATGAAGAAAATGTATGGAAATATTTTGTTTCAGAAAAAAATGAGCTGCTTTCAAGTATGGAAGGAATGAAAAAAGTACAGATTTTTTTAAAACAAAGTTTTTGCAATTTTTATTTTTGAACAATAGCATCTTAACGGTGGAAAGATGGAAACTGAAATTTTGGCTGGGATATAATTTCAGTACTGTAGATATGCAGAAGTACCCAGGTCCAGTGAAAAATTGGGTTTGATTTAACTTAAAGTTTAGAAACTGTACTTACATATGAATAATGGATTATGTTAAAAATAAAACTTTGGCAGAAAATGCTGACTGGTCAGGTCTCTTCAAAATGCAGCATATTTAGAAGTCTAAATATAAACTGAGAACACTAAACTGAAGCGTTTAAAGAGAATAAAGAAAAATCTAAAAGAAAATAAAGAAATTCAGAGGCTTCAAGTCTTGGGTTATTGCAGCAAAATTATGTTCAATTAAGCAACTTGAGCAACCTGCCTAAGAAAAAAACTTGCCCAGTCATAGAGACCAGGCATGGATCCCAGAACACACAAACTAGAGCAAGGATGTGAAGTGGACCGATGCTACAGGTCTGTGACTCTTTATAATAATATAAAATAAAAATTAGTATCTTTCATTCAGGCACCCTGAATTTCTTCATAGCTGAGGGTAAGTATCATTTCAAGATGAATAAAGTACCAGTTGAATCTCTCTAGTCCGGCACTTTCTGGTTCAGCATCAGCTGTCTCTGGCATGATTTTAGTTATCCAGAGGTCTGCTTATCATGGGTGTGGCCAAGTTTCCCATTATCCCATAAAGTTTGTTTACAGGTACCAATCCTGGCTCTCAGTGTTCTGTGGTGTTATTTAGCTCTAATTTACCCCTAAATGTCTTCTAAGAGCACAGTAAGCAGTGGAATGTTGGTAATGCTGCAAAGTGTAAGCATGTTTTTATGTTTTATCTGCTTATTTCTTTGTGCCAGGCCAATAAAATAGTGTAAGAACACTAACACTTTGTTATGAAGACAGCTGATAAGCCTTAGCTAGGTGTAGGTTTATATAGGGTGTATCAGTCATATATTACTAAGCAGCATTGCAAGCATTATTTTGCTTATTCTTCTTGGTTAAATAAAAAATCAAGAGACCCACTCACTGGACTATTGACCTCCCATGGTTCAGTAAATTCTCTAGTTCAGCACCTGTCAGGTCCCTAGGGTGCCAGACTAGAGAGGTTCAATCTGTATAAAAGAGTTTCCAGGGACTCACCAATCCAGTGGTAGTACTGCATTGCAGAGTGGTTTTTTTAAAGCACTTAAGTGTATACAAGTACAGTTTTCTATACAGTAGGTTACTTTATGACCCTGCATATCACTATGGATAGCACATGGCATACACCCAGATCACTAAAAATACACTTAACATTACAACTATATTGAATATCATTTAATCTTTCTATGATTCAGAAAGCACTTCAGAATGTTGAAGAGCCTCAGGGTCATCATCATGAATATCAATTATCATTGTGGATTTAGAAGGTGTAAGGAGATGGGACTGAATCTGTAATGACCCAATGACACATCCTGGAAGCTGCTTTTTGAATAAACCCCTGATTACTTGCTTTCTTGTCTTCTGCCTCTTTCATAAAAGGAGAGTTCAGAATACACAGTTGTATAACATGCAGGGCAATATATTAGTTCTAGTTACTAGATTGAAGATTTTTATTGGGAGATACCAGAAATTCTGGTTAATTGAGTGCTGGATAATGGATCTTTTGCTGTATGAAGAAATAAGACAGTTTTAGTCAGCATGAGAGGCAGTGATCTCTGCCCACCAGCAGTTTAATCACCGTCATATTTTTGTCTTTGCTTTGTTTTTTTAGTCATCATGGCAAAGGAGGGTTTTGCAGGGATTTTGAAGGTTAGGTAGCTTTGTAGATATTAATAGGGATCATCTCCTATGTGTGGGGAGCAGCATGGGAGAAAGCAGAAAGGTGCTAATTTGAAAATTTAACAACTGGCTAATGGAGGCCAGCATCATTGGCTAACTGGAGGCAGGAAGAGTAATTGCTTTTCTCAAAGTTATACGTCTTCGATTTAAAAATCTGTGCTGAGCCATCAAATGCTCCAAATGTATTTAGCCCTTAATAATTTAACTGCTGGGTTTTTTACTAGAATTAAATTTTTAATAATCATTCTTCCTTTGATCCTCATTCAGTAACTCTTTTTTACCAAGTGTTTACTTATCTCTCTAAATCCTGGCAATTTTAATTCCACCTTGATTTTTTTTTTAATTTTAATCTCACTGTATTTAAAGTTATACCATCAATTTAGCTTCTTTAAAAAGCATGCTCCCCATCAACTCTTTTCCCTGCTGAATGTGGATTAATCATATTGCATATTATCAGCTTTTGCACAGCTTCACAATTCATGCACAGTAGATAGACTACCATAAACTACATTATCTGTTCAGATCAAGAGTTCTATCTCTCTCACTTAATGTACTCTTTCAGCAGGCATATTATTAACCATTTTACTTGTGGTGTTTTTTTCATTTATAGCAAAAGGAATGAATGTTTACTGTTTTCACAGTAGAGCTAACCTTATTAGTTTGGTAGGATTTTACTGTAAACTACATTTTTCAGATTACAATATTTTAACAGGTTCAAATTGTATCAAGCTGAACCATGGCAAAAAGACTGCTAGTCTGTATGTGGTTTTGTTTTTAATACAAAAATATTATAAATGGGTTAGACCCTAATTAACATCACAAAGTGAAGACTTAGACCTCAATTCATCAAAACTTTTTAACACGCCCTTAATTCCCATTAATGTTACCAGTACTTAAGCTACTGCTTAAAGATAAGAATGAGTTCAATAAGGTTATATCATGAGTAAAAATTAAATTTAAATTGGATCAGTGGATCAAGGCTGTAGTCCTAACTCTGAAGCGATTGTGATCTAATGTTTTGCAGTTTAAGTTTTAATGTAACATTGTCCATGATTTACAAGATCTGTTAGGTTTTATGCTTCTGGACATATGGGTGTGTCTAGACTACAGCATTTTTTTTAAAAAGTGGTCTTTTTTCGAAAAAACTTCCCCTGCGTCTAGACTGCTGCCACATTCTTTTGAAAGTAAATCAAAAGAACACGCCAGTTTTTTTGACCGCGGAAAACCTTGTTTTACAAGGAATAACGCCTTTTTTCAAAAGTGCTCGTTTGAAAAAAGGCGTTATGTAATGCCAACTGTGCTTTTTTGGAAGAGAGCATCCAGTCTGCCTGGGTGCTCTCTTTCGAAAAAGCAGCTTGCTTTTTTGAAAGTACTGGTTGTAGTCTAGACGGTCTTTTTCGAAAGAGGCTTTTTCAAAAGTATCTTTTGAAAAAGCCTCTTTTGAAAGAGGCTTGCAGTGTAGACGTAGCCTCAATGTCTTTTGTATCTAAATTCAATTATTCTATTCTTATTCTTCAAAAATGGGAAAAATAAGTTTCATGTGTAACCGGCCAGACATGATCCCCCTTCCCTCCTCTTCGCTGGTATCTAGCTGACCAGACATACTCCTCTGTTTTCCTTTCTCCCCTGACCTTGGCTTTCTTAGTTATAATATGTTATGCTTTTTATCATGCCTTTGGTATATTACCTGTAGTTTATTGTACCCAAGGCCAGGAGGCCCCATTTTGCTTAGAAACCATATCGCTTATGAATATGTATGTAACCGATGGAATGTGTGTGAGGTGTGAACGAGAAACACCCAACCAAAAGGGCAGTTTGGGGTCTGTGACCTTTTAAGGCACACAAAGTCTCTGCAAGCAGATAAATTAACTGAGAAGCTGCCAGAAGCTCTCTCTTTCTCTCCCTCTTGGACAAGATGTAACATCACAGCAGAAACCTGGGACCAGTTCAGGAGATGTAAAGCCTCCTGGAGCTTCAAAGTGATTTCCCAAGGAACATCATGGTCGAGTCTCTGGGAAGCTGACTCCTGGCCAGCACTCCAGCCACAAGCAACATCAAAAGTAATCTACACTGCACTTGCAGCCTGCCTCCAAACTGCCTGCATGAATGAGATGTATGTGCAGGCTTACTGGATCTGACGACAAAGGGATCTGGGGTCGGCTGATCCCCGTCTAGACTACCGTACTGTGCCGACAATCAGCTGATCGGCACAGCACGGTGGCCATTTTGATGTAAATGAAGTGGCGATTATTTAAATCGCCACTTCATTTCCCTTTGCCGAGTACACTCATCTACATGGCTCCGTTGATGGAGCCATGTAATTTAGACACACCCCTATTGTTTATATATATACTTTTAAAAATTTAATTTAGATTTATTTTAAAAACCCATTGTTTTTGAAGATCTGTGTAAATATTTAAGGATGGTATTGAAAAGTGGATTTCACAGGGTCATTCTCTTCTTTACGTACTAATGATACTACCGTTTACTAATTGTGTTGCATAGAGCCACATTAGCAATTATTATTGTAGGTTTGAATCTGTCAGTGTATCCTAAATATTTTAAGTAATTCTACCCAGTTTCCATCTAGATCTGTGATTTTTGCAATGAATAATTGACTAGGGCTCTTTTTTCCTTCTCTGACGGGACTGTATACCAAAGAGTTATCTCGTTCCTTTGGTTTTTTTTTTTAGTTGCTCTGTCTTCTTTTTTATTATTATTATTTAGCAAATTAGGAGATGTTATCTATATATAATTCTTGACTGAAATTCTCAACAGCTTGTGAAAAATATAAACCAGAGGAATTTGTGTTGTTGTTATTGTGTGCCCTGATGGGTATGTGTGGGGCTAAATGAATGATTGTTCTGTTGCCACTCTTATCATCTATGTAATTTAAAAGAAACTTTAAAAAAACCCAACAATGGTCCTGTAGCACCTTAGGGCATGACTACACTAGGAAATTATTTCAAGATAACTAAATTTGAAATAATAAATCTCAAAATAACTATTTTGAAATAAGCTTCTTCCCAAGGAAGGCAGGAGTACAGATTTTGAAATAACCAGCCCGTTATATCAAAATAGTGGCTTGGTAGTGTGGACGCTTTACTTATTATTTCAAAATAAGGGGGGTTATTTGGCAATAACTCCCGAGTGTAGACCAGGGCCTAGCGACTAACCAAAAAAATATATAGATAATATCATGAGCTTTCGTGGGCACAACCCACTTCTTCAGATGACAAATATTTGTCATCTGAAGAAGTGGGTTGTGCCCACGAAAGCTCATGATACTATCTACATATATATTTTTGGTTAGTCTTTAAGATGCCACAGGACCACTGCTATTTTTTTTTTTTTTTTAGCTACAGACTAACACGTCTGCCCCTCTGAGACTAGGTAACTTACTTCATCATTTTTAAATAATTGGTTCAGTTTCTTCTTTAATTGTGGAAGCACTCTCAAAATCTACAAAGTTTCACTGTGCTTGTGAAGTTTCTGTATTTTATTCTCTAAGGACCTGATCCAAAGACCAACAAAACCTTTAAATGGGCTCTGAAGAAAGGCCTAAATGTTTAGGCCAAACCACTTTATACAAATCCAACCCACTGCAGGAGGGATTGTTCTACAGTAACAGATTTATTCAATAAATCTACGCAGCCAGTAACTACAGCTTACTAAAACTGGAGAGGGTCTGAATACAATCTTCATGTTTACCTGATGCCAAGGATTACATGAGGCTAGCAGTGCTGGAAGAGTTGTTTTCTGATTCCTAAATTTTGGTGAGAGGGTAACACTTGGACAATGTCTATAAGCCTTAAGCCAGCATGCTTTCAATATTGCATTTGATGTGCTGATGCAAACTCTTGTGAGATCCCAAGAGATAATATTAAAATTTAACTAGCAGAATGAAGGGCCATTTCGAGTGACTTCTCTAGCCACAATGTCACTCACCTACTTGCTTGATAAAGCTAAATCATCCATGCCAGAAATGAGTTATTTCAAAACAGTTCTGAAAAGCAACATTTTTGCCTTTGGAATGCACCAAATTATATCTAATAGGAGGTGTTATGAAAAACTTACATAGGGAAAAATGCCTCTGGACTTTTCTACAAGGAATAAGATTCTTGTCCCATTGAAATCAGTTGGAGTTTTGCCACTGACTAATTGGGACAAGGATTTCCCTGACATTTTTGTTGCTTCAATTATGTTTCAGATATTATGGGTTGAGTCTGGAATTGTAACTCTTAATAAACTCAATATATTTCTTTCAGGAAAATTTACAAACACACTCCATCAAGTCCACTCAATGTCTTCTCCCAGTGATGCTGTCTCCTTTATCAGCCAGCCATGATTATAGAAGTATTTTCTTTTTCAGAAAGTGCAAAAACAGATACATGTGTCTGTATACATGGAGGCTTACTGAAATAAAAACAGGACTACTCCTGGAATGAAGTTCCTTTTGTGTGTAAATGTTCACAGGATCAGGTAGGGAACATTTTTAGGAATGACAATGATTGTATTTAGTTTTGGAAAGCCTATTATTCAACACGCATAGTATTTTCCTAAAATAAGAACTATAAAGGATTTATTTAAAGTCTATTTTAAAAAATAACTGGGGAGCATGTCACTGGAAGTATATGCTGAAATCAATAATGTCTTTCCTCTGCCTCTCTCCACTTTCTGTTGAAATAATTATTTTGTAGTTAGGTGTATTATGGTCACTTTCCAAATTCACTGATTCTTAATTAAAGATGCCTAGGTTTACCTAAGAAGAGGAAACAATTATTCTTAATGTGCTCTGTCCTCAAGTGTTAGAGCCTTTTACCAGAGTTCTCTTCCCCAGAAAAGAAAAAGAAATAGTACTTGGTATGAGAATTGTTGAACTATATTCTAATTTTTTGTAGACTTCTTTAGTATGATCTGTTAGATTTTGCTATGGAAGATACTCTTGTGAGTGTGTTCTGTTTCGCTGTATTTTGCATTTCAGATCCTTGAGCAGGACCTGCTGACTTTTCTGAAAATACATTACAGGTCTCTTTGGACAAGTGAGGCCTGAAAGTGGGAAAGCAAACTCAAGTGAAATAACCATAGCCAAATTTGGGCTGGGTCAAGAATGAAAGCAGTTGTTTGTTTTGCATTTTAGTTTTTTCCTGTCTTCTCAAAAATAACATTAGACTGCACATATTTCAGTGGAATAATGATAAAATGCTAATTTTCTATTCAGTTCTGTGGTCCATTTCTGTTTTGTCAGGCTTCTGATAGAATATCTTATTTGACATAATAGTGTGTGAAACACATTCTAATGGCTCTCAAGAGAGTGAGTCTCTGCAGTACTGGAGTTTAAGTGGACCTCAGAGACTTGCCTTTTAATTTGTATCTTTGTTTTGTTTTGTCCCTGTGGTTGTCTTATAGAAGTGTTTCTGAAATCTCACTTTTCTTTCCCTTCATTCCTTGGACATCCCAATTATAAATATTTAAATGCAGCTGTTTTTAACACACCATATTTAAGGTAAATTATTCTCCATTTGTAACCTTAAAAAAGGTTAAGACTGGGTACTTAACTAGATGTTATCCCTTCTTTCCTGTCTCTCACTTCATGAAGCATCTTGTCTATTTATGCAATGCTCTTCTTAAGAGAACTTCCAAAGTTTCATGTCCAAGGGCTGTTTTCATGTCTGAAGGCTTATCTTTACAACATCAGATGTCCTTGTTTCTGTCTCCCTCCACTAGATGGTTGTGGGTATCATGCAGTTAACCATTATGTTGTACCATCTTGTGTCTGTTTTGGGGTTGACTTAGCTGTTCACATTTACCTTACAGTCTGTAAGTAAAGAGCTTTTGAATCCCTGTTTTGAAGTGGTTTGCATTTTATGTGTATTTTCATGTGCTATGATCAGGCCAGTTGGGAGCTGCTTTAACATCTCTAGAAGCTACTAGTATTTATGATTTTTGGATAAAAAATTTGATCAGTCAGCTCCCATGGATTTTCCAGTGTATTTTTAAAATGACATTTTGATATTCACCCTCTTTTCATTTTCATTCTGCTAATATATATATTCTCATTATATAAATAATCATGATAGTAAAAGTATTGAACTGTGCCAAATAACAGGTTCCTACTGCAAAATACTTATATTGCAGGGGTAAAATTCACCCCTATACAGAGGACCACTATAAAGCTTAGTTTTACTTCTTTTTTTTTATCTGAGCTGCTACTTAAAGTTCTGTAGTTCCAGTTGGGAATAGAAATTGATGATGGAGTCTAGTGTTTTCTTTATTAATAAACAATGTATGTGATCCTGTTTCTCAGAATGTAGGTGGAACAAATACCAAAGGAGAAAGTTTCTTTGCTAATTGTCCAAAGTCTTTTTAACCAGTTACAGAAGTTCATTCACTATCTTCTTCCAGGGTTTTATACTGTGCTTGTCCAGTTTGTGTTGCTCCAATTTTGTTTTGGTTCATTGATGCATATATTTGGTCAAACAATATCTAGACAAACCTTCCATTCATATGGTGCTAATTTCTACGAAGGCTCCATTGTGCCTTACTGTGGCTACAATTATGCAAGATCCTATATACCTCCTTTTTTGAGGCAAAACCACACTTTTGCACAAGCTCCCTTATGCCTCAAAAAAGGAGGTATATAGGATTTTGCACAAAAGTGGGGTATTACGCAAAATGGCCCCATCTACACTGCTTGTTTTTGCACAAAAACCTCTTCCGCAAAAAGCATCAGCAGAGAATATGCAAATGACAGCATGACAAATGCTAATGAGCGCTTCATTTGCATTGTCTCTGCCAACAAAAAGGGTGCAGTGTAGACGTAGCCTGCAGGTAGGGTTCCCATAACTGTTTTACAGCTATCTTAAATGTAATGTTCCTTCATATTCACCATTTTCAATGAGAATTCATCCCTGATCATAACAAGATTAAACCCTAATTTAAGGCCTTCAGTAGCATATAATGTTATGAATTTGGCTGAAGTGATAAGTCTTCTACTGGCCCTTTGCACAGGGGGCTGAGAAAATCATTTCCCACTCAGCTCCGACTACAACAGTATCAGTTTAATTCTTTTATTGTGTAGAGGTATTGATTTGGGAAATTCTTAATTTGGGTATTTAAAAAAAAGGCAATGGAATGAAAACCAACATGTAAGGTATTACTCGTAGGAGAGTCTCTTCTTTTTTATTTTGGTAGTTTAAAATAAACTTTAAAGAGCCTCTGTAACCATGTAGGCATATGGCAATTTTAAATAACCCATATTTTGTCACAGGCTGGTTAAGTTAAAGTACAGATACATTTTAAATTGACTCTTTTTAATAGAGGGAAATATACAGGAGTTGCATAATATAAATCATATGTAATTAAACAACCTACTGTTTTAATAGTTTAAGCAATTTTTTTCCTGCTCACCATATTCATCACAGCTCAAATTAGGGATGTAAAATCCTGATTAATATGTTAACCAGTTAAACTGTATGTTTAATGGGTAAACTGGCCCACTGTGTCACGCTTTAGGCAGGGAGCCACCGGAGCAGCCCTCACGCACAGCACAGTGTGGTAGGTCCAGCCGGGCTGGAGTGGGCTGGAGCAGCCGTGGGTGAGAACTGCTCCAATCAAACCAGGAAGAGCTTACTGCACTGTGCTATGAGCAGAAAGCTGCTCTGGCTGGGCTGGGTGCTGGTTAACTGGCTACCCCCGTAAGCATTAAGATGAATGCTTACTGGTTAACCCTTTACATCCCTTGCTCAAATCTTGCACAGAGCATAAGACCGAGGAGCTATGTCTAGACTGCATCCCTCTATTGGCAGAGGGATGCAGATTAGGCAGGTCGACACTGCAAATGAGGCAGGGATTTAAATATCCCGTGCCTAATTTGCATAAAAATGGCCACTGCATTTTGCCAACTCAGCACTTTGGCAGTCTAGAGGGGGATCTGTTGAGAAAGAAAGCCTTTTTTGACAGATCCCTTATGCCTCCTGCACGGAAGTTTACAGGATCTGTCGAAAAAGGCTTTCTTTCTCGACAGATCCCCCTCTAGACTGCCGCTTTTTGCCGACAAAGTGCTGAGTCGGCAAAATGCGGTGGCCATTTTTATGCAAATTAGGCAAGGGATATGTAAATCCCTGCCTCATTTGCAATGTCGACCTGCCTAATCTGCATCCCTCTGGCAACAGAGGGATGCAGTCTAGACATAACCAGGGTGTCTACGCTACACAGTTTTGTCAAAGTTTTGTCCATTTTTCTGACAAAACTTCACTTACACCCACACTGCACTTGCTTTCTTTCAAAAGAAAATCAGAAGAACAGAGGGTTTTTTTCCGGCATTGGTAATCCTCTTTCTACGAGGAAGAAGCCTTTTTCCAAAAGAGCTATTTCGGAAAAGGGCATGTGTGGACGGGGAGGAGGGTTTTCTTTTGAAAGAAGAGGCCTCCAGGAAATAACACAGGTGCTCTGGTGGACACTCCGTCCACAGTAATCACAACTCTATAGTTCCTGTCTCCTGGCCCCTCTTAAAGCTGTAGGCACCCTGGACAAGCCTTGTGGCAGGAATCCGACCTGAGAGCAGCACCCTGACCACGCGGCTCTCCCTGCCACAGGCCTGTTCACCCCTGGCAGAGCCACAAGCCCCCTGCAACCTTCCTCTGGCCCTCACAGGGAACAGCCCCAGGGGTCCCAGGACATACCCAGGGGGGATCAAGATGTGAGCACCCTCCTGGTCTGGAGCAGAGATACTGTCCCTCCTCGAGCTGTGGGGCGAGGAAGAGACATTGCAAGATCTCCACTCCAAGCGCCGCAATGTGGACATCTTTGAGCGCATGACCGAGTCCCTGGCAGAGTGTGGACACCCACCCCAGACCTTGGAACAGGTCCAGAGTAAGGTCAAAGAGTTCCATCAGGGATTTGTCAGGGCCAGAGAGTGCAGCTCGAGCTCAGGGGTAGGACCCCACACCTGCCCCTATTACCAGGAGCTGCACCAGATCCTGGGGAGTGGGGAAACATCTTCCCATCGTGGTGGACTTCGGCCTCAAGACCCCCTTCGTTGCCCAGCCAGAGGTCATGGTGGAGGAGGAGGAGGACCAGGGCCAGCAGGAGGAGAAGGAGGAGACAGACACCGTCATCCTGTCTCCCAGGCCTTATTTGTTGCCGGGCAGGGATCTTCAGATGAGTGCTCTATTTGTCACACACACAGGGCAGGAGAGGTGGGAACACAGGGTGCAGGATGCGAGTGTCACTAGTGCTGGCTGGACATCATGCTGAAGACCACGCATGTGGAACCATGTGCAGCTTTAGTGTGCACCACGCAAATTCAACAGGCAGCCCCTGAGCATGGGTGGGATCCTGCTGCCAGGCTCAGGGGAGGCCAGGAACATCCACACCTGGAGTGGGGGCCACCTTCCTAGCACCTGCCATGGCTGGAAGCAGGCTGGCCACAAAGGCACAGACACGACCCCAGACACCCTGAGGAGTGCCGCACATAACACACAGGCATGCTTGCACTTGTGAGGCACCACATGCTCCCACAGGCAGTACTGCAAGCCGCAGGTGTGTGTGCAGATGCCAGGGAGGGCTAGGCTGCTCCCAGCTCCTCTGCCACCCATGGGATCCCACTGTGGCCAGACACTTCCCTTACCTACTTGTCCATAGGCTGGGGTGGGGAAAGTGGGCAGCATGGTCCCCTGGGCACGTTGGGGCCCCTGTGAGGCAAGGCCTGCTGTGCAGGCCACACATGGCCTTGTTCTCAGGACATCCCCCTCCTCTGGCCCAAGGACTGTTGGTCGCTACTCACAGAGGAGGGCGCGGCCTCAGGGACAGTGTCTGCATAGATGCCTGACTACCTCTCCCTCTTTGTGTTCTCCACAGCCGGAGCAGTCAGGACTGAGGGGTGAGCCACACCACTTGTGCCACCTGCCACTACCCGGGGGACCCAAAAGTGCACCAAGGTCCAGGAAGACCTCATGCTCCAGCATGTCAGCATCCTGCGCGACATGCAGCAGACCCTGGTGCAGAAGATCGGCGAGGATGCTGAGTGCTGGAACTATGCCTGGGACCAGTTCGTGCAGCAGTGTGATAGCATGCGTGCCATCATGAAAGAAATGATGGCACACGCACCTGGTGTCCTCTTCCTGCCTACCACTCTCCTGCCTCCCCCACTATGCCCATTCCCCTCCCCTGCCCCCATGCAATGCCTCTGCTTCTTCCCCAAGCAATACCCATGACCCCTCCCCAAGTGTTGCCTATGCCCCCTCCCCCAGCCTCCCCACTCCAGCCCCCCTTCCTGCCCCCTGTCCTGTGGTCCCTGGACCCACTGACCCCCAAGACTGACAGGGTCCCTGCAACTGAGGTGGGACATCCAGCCACCACCCATGCCACTCCGAGCCCCCTTCCCCCTCCAGGTTCTGAGCCTCCATCCTCCTCCAGGTTATGAGCCTCCCTCCCCCTGCCAACCTTTTTTAATGAAAGATAAATACAGAGTTCGTTTTGTTTGAAAACCAAACCTTTATTGAGAGGTCAGGGAAGGAGCAAAGAGAGGGGTTGTGGTGGGGAAGGGATAGGGCAACAAGCCAGAGGCCCCTGTTGGGGAGGCCCTGGGGAGAGTTACTGGGGTCCTTGAGAGAACCTCTCCCTCAGGACCTCCTGGATGTGCACCCAGGCCTGATGGGCCTGGATAATGGCAGCTGTTCATGGCTGCTCGAAGTCTCACCTCTCGCAGCTGATGTCTGCCCCTCCATCCCGGGAGGAATGCCTCCCCCTTCCTCTCCACAATATTGTGGAGGACACAACATGCTGTAACCACCTTAGGAATGTTGTACTCCCCTATATCGAGGAGGGTCAGCAGGCACCTGAACTGTGCCCTGAGGCAACCGAAGGTGCACTCAGTCTGGATCCTGCCTTGGTTCAGGCAGGCATTAAATTAGTCCCTGCTGGGGTCCAGGTGTCTGGTATATGGCTTCATTAGCCATGGCATCAGGGGATAGGCTGCGTCTCCCACGGTGCACAATGGCATCTGCATGTCCCCAACTGCAAAGTCCCAGTGGGGGAAGAATGTGTCTGCCTCCAGCTTGCCGTAGAGGCTCAAGTTGTGAAAAATCTGGGCATGGTGTGCCCTGCCTGACCACCTGACAAAAATGTCCATGAACTGTCCACGATGGTTGACCCGGGCCTGCAGTACCATGGAGCAGTCGCCCTTCCTATTAATATATTGGGCTGCTTGATGCTTAGGTGCGCAGATCGGTATGAGGGTCCCATCTATGGCTCCAGCACAGTTTGGGAACCCCAGGGCAACAAATCCAGCCATGATTGGGTGGGTCCAGGGCTCCCAGGTGGATGACCCTCCACAGCAGGATCGAGTTCATAGCTCTCACAACCTGCAGAAGGAGACAAACAAATACACAAAACAGAGCATGAGAGAGGGAGTTCCTAAGCCCTTGGGAGGTGCTCCCCCCTTCTCCTCTCCCCTTCCCCAAATACCCCAGGAGCCACTCCCTATGAGGCCACCCTCCCAGCAGCAGGGCTGTATGAGGGTGGGATGGCACAACCCTTTGGGGATGGGGCTTCTCCATCATTCCCATTCTACCCCCCCCACAGCTGCCAGCCCCCCTTTCCCAAGGGTCCCCCTTTTCCAGGACTCCCCCTCCATGCAGGGACTGCAGTCCCAGAGTGTCTTACCTCCATGAGAAGGGCCCCAACAGTGGACTTCCCCACGCCAAACTGGCTGTCCACCAACTGTAGCTGTCTGAGGTGGCAAGCGTCCAGATGGAGAGTGCAACCCACTTCTCCAGGAGGATGGGGGGCTGCAGGTGGGTGTCATGTCTCTGGAGGGTGGGAACAAGCCAGGCACACAGCTCCAAAAAGGTGACCTTCCGCATGCAGAAGTTTTGGAGGCACTGCTAGTCATCCCACCGCTCCATGACCAGCCGGTCCCACCAGTCAGAACTGGCCTCTCCACTGTGGGGTGCGTTTGCCAGAGTGTAGTTCCCGCACCCAGGGAGAGGGTCCCCAGAATGAACTCGGGCTTGAGCTCAGTCAGGACCAGGAAGGCAGCTAGCACAAAGTGCTGCAGTCAGGACCAGGGGCAGCTTCAGCTCCATGGCACCAAGAGAAGAGCTATGGCACCCAAAAAAGTGGGGTAACCACAGCAGGCACTGCAAGAGTTTTGCTATCCCTCAAAGAGGTAGGCAAGTATGCAGCAGAAGCTGAGAAACGGCTATCCGGGGGGGGTCCCTTAAGCCCATGTCTCTGCAAGGCTCCGGCACCAGCACACAGAAGCAATTGGTGACCTAAAGCCCTTATTGAAGTGGTTCCAGGTGGCCTTTTATGTGAGAGAGTGTCCAATCAGTCTGGACACTCTCTTTCAAAAAAGCAGATCACTTTTTCAATGCACTTTTGTATGTTGATGCTCTCTTTCTAAAGAAGTTTTTTTCAGAAGATCTAGATGTAGCCTCAGTGCAAAAGCTAAAAATTCCCTGCCCCTCAATCTCTTATGCACTTGGCTGCTCTGAACAATGAGTTCAGTAATTGTTTTCTGCTTAGCTCAGCCATATTGCTATCCAGCAGAAATCTTATGCAGTTCAGACAATTAGGTCAGAAACCTGAGAAAGCTGTCTTTGGGGACAAGATTTTTACCCTGTCACTTCCAAATATTTTTAACATTGGCAATAGGGAATAAATATTATTATGCAGACTTTTGGAGAGACACTAGATTCCTTTAGCTGGTTGTTTTCGTTCATGTAGGGAATTATTTGTACCAAGGTGTAGATAATGAAAAACAGTAAATATTTCACTCCCTATAAAATATTCTGTCCTCTCCAGACTCATTTTAGCAATATTATTCTTGCTGATATTCTTCTTACACCAGAAGCAGCTTATTGCTTCATCACATCTAATACAGACTCACTAAGTCATATAAATTGGAAAAACAGTGTTTCCAAAAAATCATTAGCACCTTCTCACCCTGTTTTTGGTGAATATGTTTAAAGCTGAAGGCTCTAATCTTATGCAAACCTCTCTTCAACTGTGAGCCAAAATATTCCTTGAGTTTGCTATTGCCCACATTGATAACATTTGCAGGTGCCCAATGTTCTGTGCAGTCCTCATTGACTATCTCACTCCATTACTCTTAATGATGCTAATTCTCTGCTGTCCACATTAGGAAAGAGGTAGCTCAAATAAATAAAATGTTCTTCTGATCTCATTCTGACAATGAATGGAGATCTAGAAACATGAAGCCAGTGTTAAAGCTCTCCAATGTATTTTTAAGTTTATCAGAGTAAAAATTTGTCTAACAATATCTCCCCCCGTATACACTGAACTTTTTAATTTAGGCTTTATAATGGAGTTAAACAGTAAAGCTAGCCTGGGATCTCACCTCCGCTGGAACTATAGGGCTAGGCTGACAGACCTGGATCTACAATGGGACAGAACATGGAGCCAGCTATTCCACCCAAAACATGAAAATTCTTGAGTGATGACGTTGCGCCAGCTGCTTCCCCCACAAATACTGTATGTGGGTCACATCATGGTTGGAGAAGCAGGGCAAAGCATATAATGCACAGATTAATTGTTGAACAACAGAGTGAGAGCCTGAGTTGCTTTAAGTTAAGTCACTATGGGAATGCGGAAGCAAAAAATATTGCCTAAAGCTACCCTTCCACTTATTCTTGACTGTATTCTGAACAGTTGAGGTTTGAGCCCATAAATCTTAAGGTACAAGCCTGTTAGCATTTGCTTAGAAGTGTTTAATTACATTTTTTAAAAATCATTAAATTTGTATTACTAAAACTGTACAAGCCTTTGCCAAGCTGACACCACATTTCTAGCCATAGTAGTTTGTACGAGGATTGAGAAATATGGACAAAATTACCCACGTAATTAAAATGGCCATACTGGGTCAAACCAATGGTCCATCTAGCAAGCACCAGAAGTTCAGACGGAATGAACACAACAGGACAATTTCAAGTATTCCATCCTGTAGACTAGTCCCAGCATCTGGTATCCTGAGGTGTTAGGACACTCAGAGCATTGGGTGGCATCTTTGATCACGTTGACAAACAGCCATAGACAGAAAAGTTTGAGCAATGCTTTTGTAGGAAACTAAGTCAGACGGGTAATTTTTTTTAAAAAGCCACAACGTATTGCTTTGTCTGTATGCAAATCCATAGCATTTCAGTTCCTCTGTATTCCCACATAAAAACAAAATCTAAAAACTTCCAATATCTAAATTAATTAAGATTGGGAGGCAGTGATAAGGGAACCTCTAACAGTCTGGAAATTAAATTTGGAAAAGCAGCCAACAGTTATTTGATTGAATCTGTGGACATCTCCAACTCTGTAGTCCACCAGGCCTACTTAGGTACTTACCACCCTATAGATCATTGATGAAATAGTCTCCATCTAATTGATGCAAGTTATTTGTAGACTAGGAAAAGGTGATGGAGTTGAGTAATGGTAATTGCATTTTTTTTCAATATTTCTGATCATAATGAAAATGGAGAACACAAGTTGTTTGTAAGAATTTACAAAAGGTCTTTGGGTTAGTCCAAATTCATTTTGTTTGTAAAATAAAAAGAGCAGCAGCTACCAACAGTGTCCAAAACAGACTCTAAGCTCTTCAGTGGGGATTGAGAGCTAACCAGTGAGTAGTTCAGGGCTTTAGGAAGAAAAGTGGTTTCTCTCAATGAATACCAAAAACTAGTAACCACCTTAAGGCAGCACACAGGAGATAGTGTTCACTTGACCAAAAGGGCAGCATGGAGGATTATGTTGCTATTTGTTTCTTTTCCATCTGGGATTTTTGTCGGAGGTAGAAGTGCCTACAAAATTTATTATTCCTCATTAGAGAACTCCAGTACAGGTGCTGCATTTGTAATCAGGCAAGAGGTTTCTTGAGGCATTTTAAATCTTGAAACTTCTCCATTCTTTACAAGCATCCTATTATTTATTATCCCCAAGCAACAAAGCCACAGATTTTGCTTCCTGTACAAGGAGATGCTTATTTTACTAATATAAAATCAACAACATGAAGAAATTGGCATGAAATTAAAGATGAAGTTTAAACATATTTGCTCCTTTTTTTGTTATATGAGTAACCCATAAGTTTGCTGATTTTCTTTTTAGAAACATGACTTATTAGGCATATGTAGTAGATGAGCATATAATGTAGTGTCAAATAAATTGAAACACATGAATATGCATCCTGTAGCAGATGGATAGGTAACCAGAGTGCTTATGGTAATAATGATGCATTATTACCTTGCCTTATTTAAAAGACTAATGCCAGTTTTAAAAATATTTTTAAGTGTAAAGGTTTGTGCAGGAAGTAGCTAGTCGGTTAATTAATTCCTTGCAAGTTTCATCCCACAAAGCACACAGTAAAAACTGGACAATAAAGGAAAGAGTAGTTCTATATAAATTAGAGTATATGATTATGTAACTGAGTGTCATAATGCAAGGGTACTTGAGAAGTTAGATTAGGGCAGAGCTGAAATTGCATTTGTGTGTTTATTTTAAAATAACTTGTCCTACAAGATTTTGTTGGCTTGGAGGATTTGTTTTTTGTTGTGTGCTGATGTCATCTTGTAGTTTAGAGTCTTTATACCTACTTATCTTAATATCAAATGGAATATTTCTAGGAAGTCAAAGCTGAGCTCACATAATATTTTAATGCATGGATGCAGAGGTAGAAGGATAAGCAAATGGTCAGTGAAACAACCAGTACTCTTTCCCATTCTCTCATACAAAAATTGGTTTACCCACTATTTTCAATCAGAATTCAATAGTTCCTGCCCCAAGTTTTCTCTATGACCAAGTGGGTCTGGTGCTTGTTTGAGAGCTGATCCTGAAAAGTACTGAAACTTGAATGAGGACAAACCTCAAAACTCAGTCAATGGCTTCTCCATTGCCATTCTGCTGCATGCTGTTAAAAGAAGTTCCAAGATCCATCTATAGATCTGTTAGAAGTTTGTCCTTCTATTAATGTTCAGAAATATTGAGATAGCTCCTCTGAGTATTCCCCAAATCCCAAGTCTGTATGATGCCTAGTTCCCAAAATCACCTTGCCTTTCATTCTTTTGTCTCCTATGTACATTACCCATGGTTAAGTGGCATGATTGCCCATAATAATAGACAGTTTTCGATTCTCAGTCATAACTGCTGTGAGTTGGAGGCATTTTGATTTAAAAAATGAGATATTTCAAGGGTGAGGATGTGCACACGGAGATGCTTAACACATGCACAGAACAGCTAACCTGTGTTACAATCCTAACAAACAAGGTAACTGTTTTAAATCATAGGTTTTTTTCCTAGAGTTTACCTCTGCTATCCTAACATCGACTTAAAATACACCATTTTTGCTAGTGAAGACACTGATTAGGCTTCAACACAGAATTTGCAAACCAGGCACAGGAGGGTCTTTAATACACTCTCAAATCCTCCCAGTTTTGTTCTACTTTGAGGGATAGAAAGGTCCCCAGTGCACGGAAGTGGGGTTATTCAGTGTTCTAGATTGCTCCATGTCTCTTACTTTCTGTTTAGAGGGCATCCACCCTCTGCCCTCAAACTGTTATGATGATCATTAAAGCAGCATATTCCCAGCCTGCAGTACTATAAATAGAGTTGTTCCTTTTGCACTATAGCAAGTCCTCCAAGACGTATAGAGATTAAGCAGATTTTGGTTTCCTGTGACATGCTTTTTGATGGGCAAAAACTAAACAGTCCATGGCAAGGTGGTTCCAGGCTGCTGGTACACAGAGCAGTAAGGATTTTTCTTCCTTCACTTTTATACATCCTGTTCCTAATCTTGGCTTTGATCTTTTCACCAGTAAAATACTACACACTGAGCTGCCCCTTTTTAAAAACCCAGAATAAATTAGACAACCATCCCTGGGGGATCTGTATAGGTTTCAGAAGGCTCCCCAGGTGGTCTAAGGGGCTGCAGGATGACTCAAATCTCTGTAACATACAGACTATGCCCCGACATACTTTTCATGCCTTCAGCCTTGCCCCGACCACACCATCCACGCTCAAGGCATTGTCAGAAGGCAGAGATTCAGTGCTACAACCAGGCTTAGGATCCCTTTATACTGCCGTGACATTTTACCTGACATAAAGTGTCTGAACTAGCGTGAGCACCTCGCCTTGTGTATCTCTGCCTTGTGTCATGCATGCACTGTACGATTTCTCTGACCTCTAGCGGGGCTGCCACTTTGTACAGTATCATTTAGACCCAACTGAAATATAAACTAGATATTTCAGTATACTTGGAGGAAAAGGAGGACTTGCATTTGTTTCCTGACAGCTTCTAAAAATGAATTTAATTTTTAAGAAAATTACATTTGAAAACGAGTTCAAATGGAACTAAATATTTTTGAATATATCTTTCCCACATACCATTTACAATCAGACACTACAAAAAATCCTTTTGCAGTATACATACAAAAATAGAAAGAAAGAAAGAAATGCAAGTTACTGTGTGTCATCTTAACAAGATGAATCTGAATTAATGCTGTATGGTTGATTAGTTGGAAAATAATGTAAAAGTGTATATGCAGTAATATACATTTTTCTTCCCCAAATAGTTATTTTCAGGAATATAAGTGTTACCCCATTTTTAAAACAAGTAAGGAAAATTGAAACAGTAAGACACTTGCACAAGGCAACATGACAAGCCAATGGGAGAGTCAGAACTAGAAATCAGGAGTTCTTGGTGGTTAGTCCTCAAGTCAATCCACTAGAACATGTTGTCTCAGGAAAACCCCAATGATACTTCATGGATTATGTGCTTCAAAGCAGAAGTTCAGTATTTGAATGCTATATTGTGATATGAGGAGAGATTAACAGAAAATTACTTCCAGATTAAATATTCTACACTACATTCATTTGCATATAGGCCAGCCTATTGAATAATGCATGCTACCTTGTACTTATTAACATAAGGGAGTCGGACTATGCTTTTTGATCAGTTAAGTACATCTTGACGCCTATGAAAAGAAAAGTTGAAGTAGCTGCTGTAACAGACTTTTCTATAACTCTTGTGGGGAAAATAATAAATGTAAGTTTTCAGTAGAACAAAACTGTTTTTAAACCAAATATATACTGGTCTGAAATTTTGCTTCATGAATTTGGGATTGAGAGTCCCCATGATCCGATATATTGAAGAAAAGCTTTCACACAGTTGCCTTTGAACAAGTATATCATGTGGAGGACTACGTACTGATTACAAATTAACAGCCTCTGGGTTGAGAAACCCAAAATATCTGGAAAATGCCAGGTTGAGTCTTGTGTAAATTTGAAAGGGGCGGGAAAGGTAGAGAGATTTTGCATGAGTCACTAATCCTGCAATGAGAACTGTGCAAGTGCAGCAGTGAATTCTGAACAGCAGAATGGGATTGCTGGATGATTCTTATTGCAGGACTCGGACCTAAAAATCACTTTTTGTTTCCTTTATTCCTGCAAATAGGCCACTGAAATCAATAACACATTTGGCCCAAGTAATAACGTTTTGAGATCTACTGATGAATGGCACTAGTAAGAGCTGTCTAGGTTTTTTGCTTACTAGTATTGGTTTTAGACTTGCTTCTGCAAATAGAGTTATCTGATTAGCCAGTAAAGATCAGATTGGAGACTCTTCTCACAAGCCTAGAATTAACAAACATTGTCAGAAGGTTCAGGGGGGTAGCCGAGTTAGTCTGTACAGGATAAACTTTAAAAACAACAAAAGGTCTGGTAGCACTTTATAGACTTTTCCCTATAAACTGGTCCTTAGGAAGGGCTCAGAGTCCTCACAAAGACATGTATTTAAGTCATCTGGTGCCGGAACCCATCTTGGACACTGTAATCTTTCCACTGAAAGTGAGAAAAAGTTTTAACTGAACACAAAGGCAAAAATCTATAAAAAGGAGGGAAGCCAAACAATAGGAGCAGCTGTCAGATATCAGGACACCCTTGCTTACTACCCAGGATGGCTGCTGGAAACATCTAAGACTGAATGGGGAAGGGACCAAGTTCACACTCAGAGGCTGTCCATTCTGGAAGAAAAAATTAACAGAATGACTGATGGTGAGATATTCCATTTAACCAGTTGCTTAGTGTATTAAGCTTAGCTGTCTTTTTCATTTTATTTTGATTAGTAACTAACTTTGTGCTGTGTGCTATTACTTATAACCACTTAAATCCTATTTTTTAAACTTAATAAAATCACTTGTTTCTTAATAAAACCAGTATAAATAATTATTTCAGGGGTGGGCAGGCAACTGTTCACATCTCTCCTTCTGTATGAAAGAGGGTGAACATGAGCTTACCCTGTATAAAGCTTATACAGAGCCAGATAGATTTATCTGGGGTTCAGGTCCCATGAGGGCAGTGATCTCAGTGTCTGTATTGTATTGCTGTGGGCTGTGACCCTATCTCTGTGCCAGTGTTGGAGAAGGCTGGAGAGCCCGACTCAGCAGGACAGAGGGTTGAGGGGTGCCCATGAATGCAGGAAGATTGGCTCAATGGTATTTCAGCACCTCAAGTGACAGTCACAAGGGGTCTCTGACTGAACCCATCACACCCCTTTTCTTTCAGAAAGAAGCATAGCTAGTTCTGCTTTCTTAAACGAAGGTGTCAGTTACACCCATGGGCTTCAGCAATTTTCAATCTAACATGAAACATTACATGTTTAAGTCCTGTCCCCTTGGATCCTTTAATTTCTTGTTACAGCTAACACAATGCATTACAGTGGCTGTGAGTCCAAAGCCTTTATAACATTCTTCCAAACTGGCATAGCTTCAGCAGAAACTATTGCATTTCATTAAATTACTATTTTCAAATCTCTTCGGAGTTCAATTTTGATGTAGAAGCAATGGTGTAGTTGGAAGAGCTGGGGAGGCATTTTTGCAGCAGCAAAGCAAATAGAAAGCACAGCAAGCACCATTTCAGCAAGTCAATTATAATTTGAGCCAGTCTATTGTAAACTATGATACCACATGTGGAATTTGAACTTAATCCCTTGACTGATGGAGGCAAAATGCCTATAAGTGCTTGGGGGCGGGGGAAGGAGTATTTTGCATTGTTCACAGCCTTTCTTCAAATTTTTTAAATGGAAAATTAATTAGCTTTCGACGGAACCTTTTGCAGCATCCCTCAGATAGGAATATTATCAAGAGTGTTTTCAGGTAGCAAATCAGCCAGTTGAACCTGACCCTGTCCACCTTGACTACAGTTTCCTCTCTGAGGATATGATTTAAAGGCATACAAGCAAATCTCTCCTCCTGCTCTTTTAATGTACTTTGCCTCTTAGAAAACCTACTGCATATAATTTATTCATTAGCCTGTTCATTTATAAGCTGACCCCCCGCCCAAGATGAACAGATAAAAACGGCTAAACATTATGACCCTTTCATAAGCCGAACCTATATTGCTGCTGTTGGCAGACTTTGGTTCCTGGCTCGTCAGGGTAAGCTGTTGGCGAATTGGGATATTTTGTTTACCTGGAGCATCTGCAGACAAGGAGCCCTATAGCTCCCAATGTCTGCAATTCACCAATGCTTGCCAACAGGAGTGGCAGGAAGTGGCAGTCAGCATACCCTTCAGCCTGCACTCCTTCCCGCAGCTCCCATTGGTTGGGAATGGTGAATCATAACCACTGGCAGCTGAGAGACTCCATGCCTGCAAATGCTCCAGGTAAACAAACCAGGGGTGTGCAAATTCCACCTCCATATTTACCTGTGCCTCCCCAGTATCGGGAGGATCTCAGTTCTTGTTGGCCTTGAATCGCCATTCATGGCCAATGTGAGCAGCAGGAATTGGCGTCCTGCTCCACGATGCTTCCCACCACTTGCATTGGCCATGAATGGTGATTTGCAGCCAACTAGAACTGCAATCCTCTGATACCTGTGGAGGCACAGGTAAATATAGCGGGCTACTAGGGACTAACTCTGTGGGCAGCCATTTTTTTTATTGCCCACCCTGAAACAAATCTTTCAGCCAGTGGCTTACCTTGATGAGCTGGGAGCCAAGTTTGCCAACTTCTGAAATATAGAGTTGGTTTTTTAAAGGGTCATAGCTCACAGATGATATAATGTCAGTTCTGGAATTGTTTCTTTAAAACTGTGCTAACATTTTATTTTATTTAAATTCTATCTGAATGAAATTTGACACATCCATTTCACAAAATGCTAGACCTTACAAGTCAATCAGAAAAATACAATGAATGATACTACTGTGGCACTGTGTCAGTCTGCTACTGTGTAATTTGATCTCTTTGGTATGTTGACCACTGCACCTTCTAAGTCTCTAGCCAATCTCAAAATACAATGTACAGAATCAATTAAATCTGCTATAAAATTGAAATAGCCTGTTATCATCGCAGACATGCCAATCTACAAGGCTGCTTTGAAATAAACAAAGAACTATTATTACTTGACAGTGATATGGCAGGTGACATTACGGTATTAAGTGCTACAAAATCTATAACTAAATTATTTTCTAAGATTTTCATCCTCATATTTAAACTGAAGAATGGTGAAATAAAAAGAAAACAGTCTGCTTATGATGCAGTCTTCAAAGTTAAATTTGTTGTAAACAATAATTGTGCTGCTGCTCATTAATTATATATCAGTTTTAGTGAAAACCACTGGCAATGAAAAAAAATCCATTTTACAGTGGTTTTATCATGTTTGGCCAATGGATCAAAGCTCCCTCCTGTTGTTATTTTTAAAAGCGAAACCTTGCCTGAAACCATGAAATTACCTGCAGGTGTCATCGCATGCACACATGAAGAGGGATGGATGGATGAAAGCAGGACTATTGAATGGTTGCAAAAGTGGAGTAAGAGACCAGGAGAACTTATCAAGAAACCTTGTATGCTTCTTTGGGACATATTCAGGGCATACAAGACGTATGAAGTATACATGTGGCTAAAAAACAAAATCTATTTTGGCTGTAATATCTGGAAGCTAAACTTCTGTCCTACAATCACTTGATATCTGCCCAAACAAATCCTTTAAAGACAGGCTATGCAAAATATGGTCTGAGTGGATGCGCTGAGGCATGGTGAAGCTGACAAAAGGCAGGAATCATCTGAAGCCCAAAATCAGTCTGGTTGCCCATTGAGTCAAAAATGCGTGGGAGTCCATTCTCTTGGAAATAATAGAAAAATCATTTTGGAAATATTGTATTAGCAATGTGCTTTATGAATCAGAAGACAACGCCATATTTGCTAATGAAACATCAACCAAGTTATGGATATGGTGCCAAGGATTATTTATTTTCAAATAGGTGACATAAGACATTTTTGCCTATTTTGTGATATCCTACTCATAGTCACTTTCCTTTAGATAGCTGACACTTCTGATATCTAACACTGGTTCTTCTGTCATGTGGCCCTTGATACACCCACGTAATTGTTGATACACATTGGTTAGCACAGTAGACCCAATATTGCACTACAATTGCTGTCAAAAAAGCCCATGTACAAGAGACGGTCCGTTCCTTGTCTGAATTATAAACATTGTCAAAATTTGTAGTGAAGAGCAGATTTTAAAAAATCACCTGAGAACCTGATGACTTTGAAGCATGTTGATGCATTCTTGTAAACATTTTTATTACCTGTCACTTCTCTGAAGTTATTTTTTCTACTAGATTCTGATTTCATAATTCCTCTGAGGGTTAAATATTTTGAGGCATCAAATCAACAATCTCCCATATCAAATGAAGTTCATCTTGGGGAAAGATTAAAGGAGTAGGGGTAAGTATGTAAACAATTCATTCTGAAAAGAGATTCACATAATCTTGTTGTAGTTAGCTATTAATTTAATGAAAAACATCTAAGGGGAATTTAAAAATGATTATTGTAAAATATTGCTTGGGGACAAGTAAGCACCTCAAAGCATAGAAGGCAAAATTGCTGACAACACTTTTAAATGATCAACCTGAAATGCCAAATATTGAGAAAAAAGTCCCCCGAAAACCCATGTTTGGAAAAGATAAGAATATACTGACATTAGGGAAGAGGATTCTCTAATTTTCCTACTCAAAGAAAAATAAAGATTATGTTAATGAATAATTTAGAATGCTACATGTATCCTGATTTATGGTAGCAAGAGATGAAAAATTGCTGAATGGTAAAAGCATAGGCTAGATTTTGTTAGTTTGATATTAGTAGTTCAGGACAATGCATGTAGAGTGGTGAAAGGATAATAAAGTTGTCTTGATATAACATTAATGACTTTTAATAACAGAATGGAGAATGAAAAATTATGAACATTTGGGTAAATTAATAACTGGTTATGTACAATGTTAGATAACACAGAAGGACAAATTAATCTATAAAAAAAACAAGTGATTAATGATTCATTTGGAAAACACTGGTCCTAGCTAAGATGATCATTATGAAATGGAGAGTTTAGCACTTGGTACCATTCAACTTAGTAAATTGGGCCCTTACCTGTTTCATCATATCTGTCGTGTGATCTGTCATATGTATATGATCAGAAACTATACGTGACAATAATTCTGCCTGAGTAGTTAAAATAAGGGCAAAAATTGATTAAAGTTAAATTGTGTGGACTCATGTCTCAGTTTCCTACCTTACACAACAACAGGTTGGTGTATTGTGCCATCTTATATTTAGACTTACTAGACAAGTAAAAATTGAACCATGTGACAAGACCATCTGTGAACTGGCTCGGGAAAACCATCTGAAGGTAGCCCAATTAAAGCACATGCTCCATAGAAAACAAACCAAAAAAATGGTTGTTATATTGTTCAGATTACTAAACATTTTATGCCAAAATTAATTCCAGATTAAAACTGTTGTATATGAACATACATATATGTGGTCTATTAAAATGTTTTTTTACGTGTTTTAGGTTTTTCTAACTTTGAATTTCATTAACAACCACCTTCATTTCGAATCATCTACTTTCCTTTTGTCCTGCAGCAAGGCTTCTTAATTTTAATTTGATGTGGACAAAAAAATAGAATGACTGACAATACAGCTTGGGTGAACAGCAGTAAAGACAGAATTATATCTGGATAGAGAGGATTCTCTTGGCTATTGCATATGGTATAGTAAAATAACATTGAGATTATTTTTTTATTTTGCAAAGCTGTTAAAATCTGGTAACTATGTAACTAGTAGATATACATTAAATGTACCAGGGCAAGTGTTCACATTAGAAGCCTGTCCAGTGTTACTGGGTATTGTATTTGGAAAAGCCCCAGTGAGGGAAATGACACTAAACAGTTCATAGGATTAGGCCTGTTTCCAAATGCCTTTTACCCATTCTTTAGTAGAGCATTACAGCTCAGAGATGCCTCTCTACAGCATTCCTGACTGTTGTGGTGGAGGATAGGCCAATCTTCCTATCCAGAGTGGCACTGACAAGCCAATTCTTGAGCTGCTGAATGACTCACCTAACCCCATGAGGCTGGGGACCATCTTGCTAAGGAGCTTTGTTTTATGTCCCATTTTTCTTTCAAAGCTGTCATTGTGAGTAGTATAGTTTATCTACAGCCATTATGGGTTAGGATGTTGACGCTTAAGGCTAGTGGTTGCTTTAAGTCTAAGCAGGTGCTCTGCTGGTGTAAAAGGCTGATGTAGTAGTTGTGGTTTTTTGATTGGTGATGTTTTTTAGAATTCCACACAGCACTCGGGAAGATCAGTTTGAGTAGTAATGGAAAATGCAGAAGAACTTCTCACAAACATTAGGCAGGCAGTGAGATAATGGTGGTAGAAGAAGCAATTTTTCTACCCTTTTCCAGTCATGAGTACTGGGCTGAGTATAGACTTGGCCAGGAACCTCCATTTTAAATGACATGTGATGAGGGATTTCTAAATTGAGTACAAATTTTGGAGCATGTTAATCCCTTAAACTGGTGATGGATAGAGGACTATGGCAGTGGGTGAAATAATGGGAGGATAACTATGGGTGACATCTCTTTGTAGTGGCCATTTAGTGATTCAGAAAAGAACCAGTTATTGACTGATGCCTAGACTGACTGTATTTTCTGATAGTTCTACTTCATGTAGTTCATTTTGTGAGCTGTGCTATATGCATACACTACAGTCATTGTGACAATTTCTTTTCTAGGTGTATATGCAATGTATGTGCAAAAAATATCGATTTATAGAACAAATGCATTTATTTTCCCAAAATGGAACAGTAATTACAGGTGTGACAACAATCTGCCTGCAATAATGCTGGTTTTGAGCACAATAATGGGCAATTGTGATACCCAACTACCAGTTTTGTCTCAAATCACCACCATATTGCTTAAAAAAGGATCCTGCCACCTTCCAAAGAAGAGCTATATTTTTGTTTTTGTCTTTGACCAAAATATTTTCAGAGCTGCATCACACACAAAGCTACTTATACACATACACAAAGATAGCAAGTATACAGCAGAAGACAAATAAATTGTGCCTTAAATAAACAAAACAGATGATGGAATAAACTAGCTGTTTGGAGGGATGGGTTGGTACAGCAGTGGGGCTCCAGGAAGATTGGGGAGGAGGGAGAGGGGGACAGGTTCTGGGGGAAAGTTTGGGTACAGGAGGGCTTCTGAGCAGAGGCAGGAGTGAGTTGTGGGAATGGGTGTGAGGTGCAGACAAAATAGCAGGTGTCTTGCAATGAGTATTCAGAATAAAAAATTCCATAATTCTTCAGGTATTTGAGACTTCACCATGGTGGACAATTGCAAATGAATCTGTACAGTCATCAGAATGAGATCAGCTCTTGGCCTTTACAAAGACCAAAAGGATACCAATGATTTGAATGTTATCAAACTAGTATTGTTCACAGCTTGTGGGCTAGTTTCCCTATATCTGTGTAAAGGAAGATCCACTTCTAAAATTACTATATTTTAACAGCCTATCCTCTGGACTATGGAGATAAAGGTTGGGGTTGGGGGTGAATTAAAATGACATGTCAGCCTCACACAGTAATCCATATCAGTATGGTCTCTGCTTCCCACAAGAGTGATCCTGCCAGACATGTATTGACTTAACAGGCTTGCCACTGAAAAGCTCTTCACTGTCTGTCAGAACTGTTGCAAAAATTAATCTTTCAAAAATGCACAAATCAGCAAGTGACTACTGCCCATTTCCTTCATAGAATGTATTTCCATGATAAAAAGGGGAGATGTGTTTTTAGTTAGCTCAACAGCTCACTTGAACAGCTTTCCCTGCTAGGCATGAAATACTTCTTTCTTATGTCAAATACTTGTTTGTGATCAGCTCTTTGCTGCACTGTCCATGGAAACCCCCCCCCCAAAAAACCCCCAACTTTACAGGCACTTGCAGCATATATAGTTCTCCCAGAATACTCAGATGGAATATTTATTAAATTGTAAAGCCTTTTTGCCATGCTCAAGTAGATTTCCTTCTAATACTTGATAAATCCTGACATATCTGTTCATGGCCAAATGCCTCAAATCCAGCCTTTGAGGGCTAGATAAACTGAAAATCTTCAAGCCACTTTACCTTTAATTATTGTTGTTGGTAAATACATATTTGATGCTCAAATACCTTATAAATCAGGCCTTTCCTGGGATTTATCCTTTCATAAAGCTAGCTCCTGAGGTTCATTGCCACTGTAGCTGAATTAGGGCAGTTGCCTCTTCTATATAATATATTTTGATTTCTATAGGTGCACAAACATACTCCATCTGTCCTCCATTGTTCCACTGGATGTCACATTCCTTTCTGCTCTGGGAGTGTTCACAACCTTTTTCACCCATTTGTCAGCCTCTTGCACAATTTGCTTCTGTCTCTTCATCCATGCAGCTCCTTCATAATTTGAGCCCTCTAAAATAATCTCATTTTTAGGTCTTTGTTCAAAAACCCACTTTCCACTTACAGTCAGTGTTCTTGATTTGTACAAAACAGTTTTGTGAATGGACCTTTAAAAAAGGAGCATATTATTTTTGCAATCAATAAATGGTGCAGGAAAAAAGCATTTTTGCAATATCTCAGTTGTATATCTTTTTTTCTATCATCAGGTTTGCCAGAGCATAGAAAGGAATCATAGGAATAATATTTATTTATTACTAATTTAACCCTCCAATCAGCCTTTATAATTAAGCCTGTGATTGCCCATATATCTATATCTATATCTGTATCTATATCCTATTTTTTCAATTCATCATAGTTCCAGATATGCTGTACTAGTATGACTTTCTAAAGGCAGTTAAAGTATGAGAGCCCCATGATGCTTGCAGCAGCGGTTCTCAGTTAAGGAACTAAAGATTAAAATGCATTTTAATCATAGGGTGAATGTCTAAAACAGGAAAACATAATACTTGCAACTACTTAATAAATCTTATGCAGTAGATTCCAATAATTCTGCGTTAGATAAGCTTTACCAATTTAGTTCCAGAAACTGCAGGGAGTCTGGATTTGTAGACATTAAATATTGAGTATCAGGGGGGAATTAATCTTTTTCTAAACCTGTTTTCTAATTCACTTTTCTACGTATTTAAAATTTTCTGGGCTAGGTTTTCCAGTTGTGTAAATCAGCATAGGTTTACAAATTTTACAACACTGTAGCATGTGATTTTTTTTCATGTCTATACTGCTTGTGTACTCATGTTCACTGTCTGTGAAACCTGTCCCTACTAAAGTCAATAGCAAAACTAATTCTGTCCATCTTTGGTAGGGAAACTTGAAAAGCAATATTAAAGCCAACTTTTTAATAAGACAGTGATTTGTTCTAGAATAGAATGCAATAAAGTCTTGGTACAGTATGTCTATCATATTTGTATTGGAAACAGGGCTTTCAAAGGTCAAATAGTGGCTTGTTCTCACCATTCATGCCTAAGGCACTTATGTAAGAAATTTAGTAATGTAACAAAATTAAATAATACATTAGCTGTGGTATTGTATTATTACATAGCTAGCCAGCTATGTAATAATACATTAGCACAAACCTAGCTAGGTTGATTTAATAAGTGAGCTAGAGTTAGCTTAACTACACCACAGCTAATATATTATTCAATGTGTTTCTTGTTTTTAAATTTCTTATGTAGGCGTGAAAGGTAGGAAATCATGAGAACAAGCCACTAGTTAACCTTTGAAAGCCCCATTTCTAATAGAAATTTGATAGGCCTATTTTATATAAATTGAGGCAAAAGTGACAGTTTTACATCTATCCTTTGCTAAAGGTCAAGAGATAAAAGATATGGTACAAAACTGAAAAAAAACCCAAACATTATTAGGGACGCCAGTGCTCTGTGTGTGTGTGGTTTGCGTAAACAACACTCTCTATATAAAAGAATATCCTCTTGTGGCAAGAGGAGATACTAACTGAAGCTGCCCTCAATGTTCAATGTAGGGATCTGTCCTTCATCCACTAAATTAAACACCAGAATATTAACCTTTGGAGCGTCGATCTTCTGCGTAGTGTAGATATGCCCTAACAAGAAAAGACCATATAAAAAGAAAGCAGCTTCTACATTTGGTATTTTCTATGTTATTGTGAACACGCCTACCTACTAAGACTATAGTAAAATGCATCTCATGAAGTGGTTTTTACCCATGAAAGCTTATGACCAAATAAGTCTGTTAGTCTTTAAGATGCCACATGACTCCTCATTGTTTTTGACGATACAGACTAACATGGCTACTCCTCTGAGTACTGTGCAATAGTCACCCTTAAAAACTCTCCACTTACAATTTAGATAAAGGAATGGATATTCATTGTCTTCAATATTCTCCAGTGACATCATAGTATCATAGGGTTGGAACAGACCTCAGGAGGTCATCTAGTCCAAGTCCCTGCTAAAAGTAGGATCAATGCCAACTACATATATACTGTACTTAATATGTTTGTTTCATTGTCTCCTATGTAGTATTTCAATCCAGAGGATGAAAGCATATTTTCCTATTATGCATTAATGTAATTTGCATATACTTATACTGACTCATTGTACTGTACTTAGTATAGGCTTGTAATAGTATATACTGTGTCTTTTACTATATTAGTCAATAATTCTGTTTTGTGCACATTCCTACTATTCTTTCCAGCATTTAGTTTACCAACCTAAAATGGGGTGTGTGTGTTTTCCCTGTGCCATGACCCCCTTTCTTTTGCCATGCTCTGTCATTGAATTTGTTATTTCTAATAAAATTAGCTGAGCTTAGCTTCTGGTTTTCAGCCAGAAGTCTAAGCTTTCAATCAGATTCTTTGCCATTGAACTTGTGACTAGCAAGAGAGTCCATGGAGAGATCTGCCATGAATGATGACATCTCCCTTGTCCTTTGTGGAGCACGGCACCGACCCTTGGAACAAACAGCAATAAACCTATTGAATCAGACTGGGGATAAGAGAGACCAGTTTCATCCTGCTTCTATTTTGTGGTCCATGCTCTTGGTAAGGAACATGTTTCTCTCCTGTTTGATTATGACTTCTTTTAGATGGGGTTCATGTCAATCTCCAATATGGGCATTATCATAGAAGAGATTTTTGAAAAGCTGCCCAGAGTTTTCAGTTCTCAACAGAGCTGAGTAAATTTTTTTTCTGAGACCCTTTATTAGCCAAAAATAAAAGAAATCCAGGTTTGGTTGACATCCCCCTGCCCCATCAAAGCAGGTGCCCTCATAGCTAATATAGCTTGATTTGTTCTAAATTTGTAATTCAGTTTTTATTCAAGACTTATACTCATTGGGCCAAAGTAAGTGGTTGATATTGTAGTCTGGTGATTAATGCAGTCTGTCAATAAATCAGGTGCAGAATAAGGAGATGCAAATTCAAGTCTTCTTTCTGTCTGATTCAAGGGAGGGACTTGAATGCACATCATCAACACACTCCCACCATGACCCTTGTAAGTGCCTTAATCACCAGGCTAGAGACTCTCTCTCTTTCTGGCCACATGAGTATTTAATTGTGCTTCAGCAGCACTAACTGGGAGCCTCCCACCCCATAACAGCATATTGCCTTGTGGTTAGGAGACTTTGTGATGAGGTGAGAAATCTGAGACCAGGTATCTTCTTTGGTAGGGTAATTTAAATCTGCCTTCTCTTACTTTCCAGGCAAATGTGCTAACCATGGAGCTAAAATGTTGTAAGGACACATGCTTTTCTGATAGTGACTAGGATTATACATTCCATATGTTTCACAATGGACTTCTTGAATTTGCTGACAAAGGTCAAATAGAACATTTTTAATTTTTTTTCCATTTGCTAATGGAAATTATTTATTCTCTGTTATATTTCTTATAGTCAGAATTTCTAGCTTAGACATGACAAAAAGGGACAAATATTTTGCAAAAAGTCACAAAATACTAGTTTTCTTCTTTGTTTATTTTCTTCCCGATACTCCCTCTTAACCCTTACCAGTCTCATTTCTGATCAGTGCTCCCTATTAGGTCTTATTTGAAGTATCACCAGAGATAAGAGGAAAAGGATGCCATCTGCCACTCAGAGAAGTAATAAACTAATTACATCATTTTGGGGGATTCACTTAAATCAGCAACTCATGAGAGTTGCACAGGACCATTAACAAGTTGTCTACTTGCTATCCTCTAATTCTGGTCTACAAATCCAATACCTATTGTAACTGTGTGATATGAACCTCACTTGATTACTTTTAGAGATATTTTGAACAAATAGTGAGGTTTGGCTGCTATCTTACTTTTGTGTGCTGGGTGTGTTGTAAAACTTACCTTTTTCCTTAGCATTTTGCAGTAAATGGCATACTCTTCTGTCTTTCTAGAGAAATGGTGCTGAAGAAGGAGCAGAGGTCCTTATTTTGTATTAAAACAAGGTCTCTTTGACCCTATGCTGAACACCTACCAAACTGGGAGTATGAGAAGCATCATCCCTCAATGTCATTAAAGTAAACATAACTTAGTAAATAAAAGACACCCTAAAATGTTCTTTCTTTATCAAGCAGAGAGGGAACTTTGTCCCATAGTACTGCTTTTAAGAAGAATTCACTATGAGTGTATCTAGACTACATGGCTCCGTCGACAGAGTCATGTAGATGAGGCAGGACGACAAAGGGAAATGAAGCTGCGATTGAAATAATCGCTGCTTCATTTAAATCAAAATGGCCACCGCGCTGTGCCGATCAGCTGTTTGTCGGCAGTGTGCGGCAGTCTAGACCGGGGATCTGCCGACCCTAGAACCCTTTGTTGGCAGATCCTTTATGCCTCGTGAAACGAGGCTTACAGGATCTGCTGACAAAGGGTTCTGGGGTCGGCAGATCCCCGTCTAGACTGCCGCGCTGTGCTGACAAACAGCTGATTGGCACAGCGCGGCAGCCATTTTTATTTAAATGAAGCGGCAATTATTTAAATAGCAGCTTCATTTCCCTTTGTCGTCCTGCCTCATCTACATGGCTCCGTCAATGGAGCCATGTAGTCTAGACGTACCCTGTCAGGACGAAAAACAAAATAAAACAATTACCTCTGCTTTTTCCTGTCAGGAAGCAGGGGAGCAGTGGGTGTTCAGATTCTAGTACTTCTGAATAAAAGTCAGTTCTAACAATCTTGAAGTCTTCTGATGTATAGGTTACACCCATAGGTGTAAATTATCAGAATACTTGGGTGGAAACTCTTGCTCTTTCTGGAGAGTAAAATTAGCCAGTTTCCTCTCTGTTTACCCCAAACAAGGAAAATGTGAAAAGGAATTGCTAAAAAACTTGAAGGCTAAAGCTTTATTTTCTTCTTCTTTTCAAAAAGTAATTATTAGTTTTGATTATCTTGTTTGTATTCTGTTGGGGTTTTTTTCAGAAGCACTTTCCCAACAGCCCCAAGGGAAACTTGATAGTAAATTGAATCACAACTAGCAATGTACATTGCTCTTTTATGGATTTTTCCTCCAAATAAATCTTGGAAATACCACCCTTAAATGTGTCTCTTTGTAGATATATAAGTGGGAATTATGATGTAAACACAAGGGCTGTTTCTGGACTGGCCAGTTTTTCTGGAAAATCAGCCGCTTTTCCGGAAAAACTTGCCAGCTGTCTACACTGGCCACTTGAATTTCCGCAAGAACACTGACGATCTCATGCAAGATTGTCAGTGTTCTTGCGGAAATACTATGCTGCTCCCGTTCGGGCAAAAGCCCTCTTGCGCAAATGCTTTTGCGCAAGAGGGCCAGTGTAGACAACGTGGTACTGTTTTGCACAAAAAAGCCCCGATGGCTAAAATGGTGATTGGGGCTTTCTTGTGCAAAACTGCGTCTAGATTGGCCAGGGACACTTTTCCGCAAAAAGTGCTTTTGCGGAAAAGCGTCCGTGCCAATCTAGACGCTCTTTTCCGCAAATGCTTTTAATGGAAAAGTTTTCCATTAAAAGCATTTGCGGAAAATCATGCCAGTCTAGACGCAGCCAAGCGGTCTTTTGTTATGGAAGAGAAACTTGAGAAGAATAGCATTGATCAGGAATCCACAAAAGGTTCACAGCCTTTTCTTCTACAGAAAAAGAGTAGAAAGCAGAGACTCATACATTTACTCTTGGCTTTCCTCAAATTGTCAGCAATGGTTACCACGCTGCCTATGGACCTAATTCTGCTTTCCTTATTCTTGTTGTGTATTATTCATTTGTTTGTTTTTTAAATTGTATTACATTAGCACATAGTATCCCTCTAGTGTACTAGGCTCAGAACAAAGAGATGGTGCCTGCCCCTTTGCAAAGACTCCAAATGCAGTTATTGGGTCTCTCCTCTCTTGCTTACCTCCGTCTAGCGTTGTAAAACCCATCATTAGCAAGGTATTCTTCAAAGAAAGCAAGGTTCACAAAATCTGGCTGTCTGGTAGCAATATATAAAACAGACAGAAGAGGCACAGGAGAGATGAACATTCATATTTAAGATGGAATTGTATGCAAAATCTAATTTGATATGTTTAAGTCAATAGCCATGCATCCAAAAATATTCATCGAACTATAGACATTTAGATGACCTCTTGAGGTCCCTTCTCAAGGCAACAGGGACCCATATTTGTCCAAACTGTTCTTAAAATCCCCCAATGACAGGATTCTGCAATCTACTTTGGAAACCTATTCCAAATTTTAACTAATTTTTATAGTGAGAAAACATTTCCTAATATCTAGCCTAAATCTCTCTTGCTGAAGATTAAGACCATTACTTCTTGTCTGACCTCAGTGGGCACAGAGAACTGTCCTTAGCATAATTAAAGTCTGTTATCAGGTTCCACCTCAGTCTTCTTTTCTCAAGACTAAACATGTCCAGTTTGTATATAACCTTTCCTTGGAGCTCAGATTTTCTAAAGCTTTTGTTATTCTCCTCTGGACTCTCTCCAATTTATGTACAACTCTCCTGAAATGTGGTGCTCATAATGGAACACAATAGTCCAGTTGAAGCTTCACCAGTGCAATGTACAGCAGGACAATCAACTCCTGTGTCTTACAGACAACTCTTCTGTTAATAAACTCCGTAATGACATTAGCCTAGCCCTTTCCGCTTCTGTACCAGATTGCTGATTCATATTCTGTTTATGGTCCACTATAAATCCAGATCCTTTTCAGCAATACTAGTGCTGGTGAGTAATTCTCTTTTCTGTATTTTGCTTTTGATTTTTACTTCTTTTCTACTTTACACTTGTCCTTATTGAATTTATTCTTATTAATATCAGGCCTCTTCTCTAATTTGGCAAGGTCCTGTCCTCAAAAGTGCTTACAACCCCTCCCCGTGTGGTGCCATGTGTCATCTGATGACTTTATAACTCCATTATGACTCCACACTCCATTATCCAAGTCATGAATGAAAATATTGAATAGTACCAGACCAAGACTGATCCTTGTTGGACCCCCTCAATACACTCTCCCAGTTTAACAGGAAACCATTAATAACTACATTTTGAGTAAAGTCTTCCAAATAAATTACTATAAATGAGAGAAAAACTAAACTGGATCACATTGCCTTAATTTGTTCATGAGAATGTCATGTTGGACTGTGTCAGCTGACTTACTGAAATCATGATTTATCATATCTACTTCTTTTCCCCATCCACTAGGCCATCTTTTGCTCCTGGGGCTACGTCTACACTGGCAGCTTCTTGCGCAAGAACTCTTTTGCGGAAGAGTTCTTGTGCAAAAACTCTTCCACAAGAGAGCATCTACACAGGCATGTGCTTTTGCACAAGAGATGTGCTTTTGCGCAAGAGCATCCATGCCAGTGTAGATGCTCTCTTCCGCAAGAAAGCTCTGATGGCCATTTTAACCATAGGGTCTTCTTGCTCAAGAAATTCATGTTGTCTGTCTACACTGGCCTCTTCTGGAAGAGCTCTTGCACATTGCTTTTGCGATGCACTTTTGAGGTATGGACACGCTTTTGCGCAAGAAGTTTTTGCGGAAGATCTCTTCTTCAAAAAATTTTTTACGCAAAAAAACCTGCACTGTAGACAAAGCCTTAGGCTGTGTCTACACTGGCGCGATCTTGCACCAAAGCGGCCGCTCTGGCGGAAAAACTTGCTACCTGTCTACACTGGCCGTGTGTTCTTGCACAAGTAAACTGAAGTTCTACTGTATAAAATCAGGGCTTCTTGCGCAAGAATTATGATGTTCTCGCTCCGGAATAAGCCCTCTTGCGCAACTGTTCTTACGCAAGAGGCCAGTGTAGACGGGCAACATGAATTTCTTGAGCAAGAAAGCCCTATGGTTAAAATGGCCATCAGAGCTTTCTTGCGCAAGAGAGCGTCTACACTGGCATGGATGCTCTTGCACAAAAGCACATGCCAGTGTAGATGCTCTCTTGTGGAAGAGTTTTTGCACAAGAACTCTTCCGCAAAAGAGTTCTTGCGCAAGAAGCTGCCAGTGTAGACATAGCCTTAGTGTGTTATTACTTTTCTGATTCCTGCATCCTTGTGTTATTCTTTTGTACGCCCCCTTAGCACTGCAGCTCTGTTTCCACTTTGTGTAGAATTCTTTTCTGGTTTTCAGGTTATTAAAATCCTCCTGATGGATCCATATTGGATGCTTATTAGGCATCCTCTCTTTACTTTGCATCAGAATAGTTGGCAGTTGTGCATTTAATATTACCTACTAGATGATCTGCAAGCTTTCTCTCCTGAACTCCATTATTCCTTTCATTAGGTTCCCCAGGATGAAAATCTGTTTCTGTAAGCTCACTCTTCTTTTCTTAAGAGTAATGAAATCTCTCCTTTCATAATCATTTTCACCCAAATCACCTTTCACCTTCAGACTTGCAACCAGTTTCTCTCTGGTAGTCAGGAATCAAATCTAAAATGACTGTACCCTTAGTTATTTCTTCTACTTTCCAAAACAAAAAAAATTGTCTCTAGTAATTTCCAAACTTACTGGAAATGTTGTGGTTTGATATATTCCTACAGATGTATGGGTAATTAAAGTCCACTGTTACTATCAGGTCTGATGTTCTGGATATTTCTGTCATTTGTTGTAGAAATGTCTTTTCCACCTCCCCCTCCTGATTTCGTGGTCTATTGTTGACTATTACCAAGACACCAACTCTATTTTTCCCCTGGTTATCTTCATCCAGAGAGTTTCAATTCCATGCTGGAACTAACAAAAAATATGTATTGAGAATATACACAACTCAGCAACTCCTTCCTCTTTTCTCTGTCCTTCCTGAACAAGCTATGCCCTTCAATACCAATATTCTCCTCATAAGCCTTATCTCTCCAAATCTTTATGATGACTGATGTGTCATAATTTAGCTTATGTATTAATAATGTCATTTCTTTCTGTTTATCCCCTGTGCTCCTTGCATTTTTAAAGACATCTAAGAAGTTGAGCAGATCTCTCGCTGATTTCACTCTTGTTGCTCCTATGATGCTACCATAATTTCTTCTGTCCTGCCCTCCCGTGCCCACATCTAGCTATATGTTAAGGTTGACATTTTATGCTTATGTGTGGGCTTTTGTCACCTGCCCCCTTTGAATCTAATTTAATAAGTTGCTGAGTCACTACATAAATACAATCCTTCCCTTCTTGGTCAGTGGACCCCATCTCTTCTCAGAAGCTCTCCTTCCCTGAACAGCCCTTCCATCTATACTGTTTATGTAGCCATGCATTCATCCACACGATGTGCATTTCTTTTCCTGGGCCCTTATGCTCAAAGGGGAGGATGGACAAGAATACAACCTGTGCCCCAAGTTCCTTCACCCTCATTTTCAGAGCCCTGTGGTCACAGTGGATCAGCTAGAGTCATATCTGGCAATACTTTAATGTGGATGAGCAACCTGGGTTAATGGTCAGAGGGATGGATAAGCCACAGTAATTGTTCTGGATGTTGGCTGGCAGCATACCTCCCAATACATAACATCAGGTTGGCAGATGAATTCCTTCACCCCCCCAGATGGGAGTCCCTAATCAACACCATACACATCTTCCTCTTAAAATGTGGTAGCTTCCCGGATGTGGGGTCCAGAAGGCCCCTCCTCCTCAGCCATTAAGTTCCACTCCTTAATGCCTATTGCCATTATAGCATATTGGTTCTTGGCCACAATGGATGGAGTGAAAAACTGTTGATTTCTCAAGGTGACCCACAACCTCCCTCCTCTTGGAAAAGGAGTTGGTGTCACTGTAGTCATGTCTAGTCTGTGAGCATCCATCAGCCGAGAAGTTTCTATGTGTGTTCTGTGAAGAAGTCCAGATGTTATGTAGTGAGCCACTTCCTCCTGCAGCTCTGTTACCTGTTTCCTGAGGGATTCCAACAAGCACTTTCTCCACTGAGTGGTTCACTTTCATTGGCAGGGACAAGCTGACCACATTCTCAGCAAATCAACAACAGGGCTGAGTAGAAACCTCCATAGTCAAGGTACCTGTCTGGAGGAGGACACGAGAAGTGTACACAGAGAAAGAGTCAGCAGTACTGATGTCAACATGTAATTTTACCATTGAGATATCTTCTTTGTAATCCACAAGTTAAAGAAAAGAAGAAAAATATTGTCCGTTTGCACATTAAATTGATAGCAGGATTTTAGAGTGGAGGTTGAGGCTTTGTCATCATTGTTCTAATAACTTTATTTAGTATTATTAAACATAATTTCTAGAAAACAAAAGTATTTTTCTCTGATATTTAAAAAAATCTTCTGGGTTCATTACTGTGGAATGGGCTCTTAAGAGAAATGCTCAACTGCTTTTGTCATTTTTAGATTAAAATAGGCAAAATAACTAAGCAATTCTGCAGTGGCAAGAGGATGGAGTAGAATGCCATCTGTAATCTCTGGGCTTCAGCACACTGATATTAGAGTCTAGGCAAGTATACCCAAGTTACATTAGTTGAGAATATGAACAGCAAATCTGAAATCAGTACACTACTTTCAAGATAGAAATGCAGCACCTTTAAGAAACTGCTGTGAACTCCCTATCTTGACAAATGATATAGAAATGCCTTAAAGAAACAAATATGTTTCTGAAGCAAAATAATATTTTTTTGCCCATCTGGATGGTATAACTCTAGAGATGCTTTTCCAGACAAGCAGAAATGTCAACATCAATATATTTTTAGAACAACACTTGGCAGCTGCTACAAAATATAGTTCTACAGTGAGGAAAAAAAAAACAGGTAGTGAGGTATTGATCATAAGGGTGAAAATACCCTTTGTTTTAACTTGATCCTCTTCATGTACTTGAATAGTTGGAACTAATTTTGGTTCCTGGGGTTTATGCAAATGTTTACATGTATTAACCTCTTAAATATGCATGAATTATGTTTTAATTCCTCTTCATCTCAATCATTTTAGAGCAGCTAGACATTTCATTAACCAATTTTCATACAGGCATTTCTACAAGCTATCCCCATTGAATAAAGGGTGAAATAACTAACCTTTGTCACTCCCTAATCATGCACCATTTGAAAGTACAGCCCCAGTGTATTTGTGTCTAAGTACCTACTAATTATTAATGGGAGTGTCTTACGAGCATTCTCGTGAAAGATTATCCCATTTGTACACATTGAGAAAGGAGGCACAGATTAACCTAGAGTAGAGGAGCCTAGAAAGTCTGATGCAAAGTCAGGAACTGAAAGCAGGGCACAGTTCCTTTGCTATGCAAATTAACTTTAGCAGAGCTATGATGATTTGCCACAGCTAGAGAGCCTGCCTCCAAGCTGTTTTCATTGACCCAGACAACAGGAGTTCCAAAGTCATTTTTCAACATTTTTCTTGCAGTGTGCTATGGTGCCAGACAGCCATGCTGCTGTGCTAGTTTGACGATTGTATATAGTTCTATATGTGAGTTAAAATCCATGCAGCCATGAAAATGGAAAAGTCCTTTAAATTCAACATTTCCTGATAAATCTGCTGACCTTAGACAAACTCGACTCCCAGCCCATGGATTTAAACATCAAGATCTTCATAAATCAGAGACTCTCTTCTGCAAAGAATGAGTAGTACTTTCTCAGGTTCAGTGTTGCATGTTAAAAGGAAGAAGAAAGACAACTCATACACTCCAATACTGTGTATTAGGGCTGAAGAGACAAAAAGTGCCCTACTAAATAAAGAGAACACTTGCAGAATTACTGTCTTCTTTCAAGGTGAACTTAAAAACTAATGGCATAATAAATAAAAGTGTTCAGAAAACTGGCCACACATGTGAAATGGAATCATTATTTGACCCTGAGTACAGATGATCATTCTTTAGAAAGGAATCCCCTGTCAACTCATAGGTTAAATTTGAGTGATTTGAATTCTAGCAATTGTTGTGTGTTGAGCAAGCCCCTGATGCTCGGACTATGCCATCCACCACTACTAAAAGGCTCATAAAGCATTGCTAAAGTGTAAACTGCTTTTAGTTGAACACGCCCTTCACTATAAGATATAAAATGAAATATTATCTTAAGATTAATCTATATTCTGATCACAATTTAATTTCTAACATAATTCTTAGCTTCTACAATATAAAAAATGGACACAATAAAGAAGGCTAAATTACTAATGTTAAGATGATGCTCTGAAGCTAATGCTTTTGTTAATGAAGTAGACTTTCTAGTCAAAAGGATTCAATGGATTGAAAAAAATGGGATCTCTTAGAACTAACACTCTGCTTTATTGACAAAGACATTATGTCAAACAGCTGTTGACATTTTCAAGGCATTTATTTTATGAATCATTTCAGATAGTGAATGTTCGTTTAAGATCCATCACATTTTAAGTGACTTACTTTATGTAATAAAATTAATTTCCGATTAATTTTGTTGCAGTCTCTTTTATGATATCAACTTTTTTTATATTACCAGCTAATTTTGATTTAGAGTCAACATTTAGTTCATGTTAGTAAAGGAAAAGAAAGCCATTCCTACATAGAGAGAGCTGAAATTGGCATAGAGAACTAGCTAAATATTTTGAAGAACTGATAAAATAAATGGCAACATTGGAGATTTGAAAGAATAGGGTTTTAATAAATGGCATTGTAATGGAGACTGTTGTACTGACAAACCGAAATATTCAGTAGGGGTGAGTCTACACAGCACCCTAAACTCCAAATAAGATACGTAGTTTGCACTACACAAATTGCATATCTTATTTCAAATCTTTTTTTTGTATCTACACAGCACCAAATTTTGAAATAATGCGCTATTCCAAGCCATTCCTTATCCCTCATGCAACAAGGTTTGCTGGGATGGTGAAATAGCACACCTGTTATTTTGAAAAATATTTTGAAATAATAGGCAGCTTGTGATACCTCTGGTATCCCAAAATACCCATGCAATGTAGACACACCCAAGTTGTTTTAGAGAAACTCTTTACTAGGTTTATGAGAACTAAAAAGTTCATGCACAGAGAGATCCAATTGTAGTTGCTTTTCTCTCAAATAGTAGTTCAGAACTAAGTCAAAAGTGAAGCAATGAGAACAAAATCTTACACAAGGATCTGTTCAGCCTGGCTGCTCAGATATAGCTAGCCTCTGCTATCTCACACTTTTCTACTTCTTCCCCACTGAGAAGAGGGTACAGAAAAAGTGCTGAGAATACTTTGCAACCTATGAACACCTCAGAACCAGAAAAGGAGCTGATCCACAAATAGCTTGTAATTCTGCATTCTAAATATTCACAAGTGCTAAGAATGTCCATACTGATCCACCTAGTCCAGTATCCTGTCTTCTGACAGTGCCAGGTGCTTCAGAGGGAATGAACAGGACAGTGCAATTGCCAAGTGATTCATCTCATGTCATCCAGTTCCAGCAGATGGAGGTTTTGGAACACCTGACAAAAGGGGCTGTATCTCTGATCATCTTTGCACATAGTCATTGATGGACCTAACCTCCATGAACTTTCTCTAATTCATTTTAAGCCCAATTATATTTTTGTCTTTCACAACAATGAACTCCTATTGATACCAAAGTTAATCTTGAATAAATATCACTGTTAATGTAATACTCTTGTCTTATAATAATATATTCAGCAGTTTTTCCAGTTTCAACAAATTTCAAAAATAAAGAAAACATTTAGGGTTATCAGTTGATATTTTTTCCAGCTTTAGTTCAGAAGGGACCATTATGATCATCTAGTCTGACCCCCCACACAGTGCAGGCCACAGAATCTTACCTACCCACTCCTGGAATAATCCTCTCACCTATATCTCAGATATTGAAGTTTTCAAATGGTTTAAAGACCCCAAGATGCAAAGAATCCTCCAGCAGTGATCCATGCCCCATGCTACAGAGGAAGGCGAAAAACCTTAAGTATGAATTAAGTTAAAAAAAAAGTCCTCTCTAATTCCTCTGAAACATGGATCTTTACTACATATTCTGTAGTTGGTGCCTGATATGGACTTGTACCCATTGGATTTCTTTCCCTTGATTTCATTGAACATTAGATCAGGTCCTCAATTCATTTACTGAACTCCTAGTAGCATCATGTGAATTTCTTTGCCTGAACCGGGCCCCCCCCCAGAAAACCTGCCAGAAATGCACTAAGGATTTGCGCTATAGGTAGGACATTTATTGATGAGGGTGATAGTGGGGGGGGGGGAGGGTGTTCACTCCAATTTGAAAGCATTAAAAAATATTTGTTGCTGGTATTATTGTTAAAAAGGAAAGCAAGAGATATAAGTTTAATGAAGACAGCAGCTGTGACCCATGGCAGAGCTTCCTGATGAACAGAGGTTATGATCTTGCAATCCTTTCATAGGAAAAATTCATTGACTTCATAAGAAGTTTGATTTTTTTTTCTCCAATGGGAATTTTGCTTGCACAACACTATGGGATTGGGCCCTGATAAATGTTTTAAACACGAGGAAGATGAAAATAGTGTAACTTTGTAGTCAAAATGAAACTGAAGCTGGAATACCCCCCTGAATTGAACTTTGTCCTGCAAAGCAAATTGCACACCATATTCTGAGCTATGAGCAAAGGTTTATAGAGATAGGGTCTTGTCTCTGTGGAAAATGACATGACACTAGTATGTTACAGAAAGGAAAACAGAATGGAAAGCATACACAGCTTACTTACTTAGCTAAGATCAGAAGGAAGTAGAAAAATGGGACTCTTTTTTAATACAAATGTTATCCTTTCATGGTTTTAAGTGCTTTATTTAAAAAAATTTATAGAATTGGCTAGTAAAGAAGTATATTATGTGAAATTATGCTTTCGAAAGAAATGAAAATCAGCGTCCAATTAAGACTAAGTACCATCACAGTCATCTCAAGAGATGCTCTGTTTGTCTTATTGATGCACTGCAGATGTTCCTCTCAGGTTGAAGATGGGGTGGAAAATGCAAATCACTTCCCACACTGCTATAATCTTCTTTTCTGCTGATATTATTAAAGGCCAGTATTACCCCCTTCTGAATTGAAAAACTTTTTTCCCTGAGTTTTTGTGTTTATGAAAGAGAATGTGAACCATAAGTAAAGATCCCGCCCTAGAGAACATTTATATGATGGCAATTTTATAATTGCTTAAAAAAAGAAGAAATGAGGCTGAACAGTTAAGACTCTTAGATGATCTCTAGTTGCACAGTCTCCATTATTAATTATTAGTATTTCCTTGTGGGGTAATGAAACATTTTAGCATGGGCAAATAAGTTATAGACAGTGAGCTACTGAGAATGGCCTCTATGTAAAAGATTTGGCTGATTAGATTCGTTAGGTGTAGTTGGAAGCAAAATTGCAACATCTGAGGAACTACTGACACATATCAAATATCATAGTTTATTTTTTATGAAAAATAGAGTAAAAGATCACAAAATCAATTGGAAAGGTCAAAGCAGCATGACTGGAATTAGGAAATCTACATTAATGAAATTGGTCTGAGGATTCTAGGTTGCACTGGCCACCACATTATTCTAGTCTCTCCAAGAGAATTGACATTTTAATTGTCTGCAGGGGCTCCAGTTTCACTTAGAAAAAGCTATTCCCTAAACTACTCTTGATACTGTAATTTTGCATTAGAAACCCAGCTACATGCACGATTGGGAGTGAGTTTGCAGATTTTTCATTTAATTTTAGGTTGTGGATGAGATTTGATGGCCAATAAATCTCTTGTCTTTCAGAAAAATAAAAGGTATAGCTAAATCAATACATGCAGATGGAAACATTGGGGTCAGCCCAAAGAGCTGTGCTGATTTATGCTAGCTTGTGAGTCCGGACCAGAAATTTTTATGAGGCTGGATTTTTTAAAAAAATACCAAATGTTGCAATTGTGCATAATTTCACAAAATAGGCATACTGAGATTATGGGTGATTGGCAGGTAGAAAAACCCACTGTCTATCCCAGTTGTCATGATTTCATTCTTCATATTTAATTGTGATGTCCAATCAGTGTTACAGGAAATAAAACATTTCAAAGGTTAACCCATGCAAAATTTGAGATAGATGCCTGCAATCACTGAACTATGTATCTTCTTTGTTTATTCTTTTCCTTTTACTTTCTTCTCCTTAGTAGAAACTCAGTTATACAAAAGAATGCTAATGGGTAAGGCTTTGGGTTTGTCCACATTAACATTTACTTGACCGCAAAGTGGAAAGTGATTTATCCCAGATTAGCCCACTGCATGCTAGCTCTATGCCCCCTTGTGCACTCATTAGTGTGCTTGATCTAGTCCCATTCCAAAGAGGACTAGATCAAATCACACTAACAAACCTAATATTGGCTACGTCTAGACTGGCATGATTTTGCGCAAATGCTTTTAACAGAAAAGTTTTTCCATTAAAAGCATTTGCGGAAAAGAGCGTCTAGATTGGCACGGACGCTTTTGCACAAAAGCACTTTTTGCGGAAAAGTGTCTGTGCCAATCTAGACGCGGTTTTGTGCAAGAAAGCCCGGATCACCATTTTCTCCATTGGGGCTTTTTTGCGCAAAACAAATCTGAGCTGTCTACACTGGCCCTTTTGCGCAAAAGCTTTTGCGCAAAAGGACTTTTGCCCGAACGGGCGCGTCAAAGTATTTGCGCAAGAAGCACTGATTTCTTACATTAGAACGTCAGTGTTCTTGCACAAATTCAAGCGGCCAGTGTAGACAGCTGTCAAGTTTTTGCGCAAAAGTGGCTGCTTTTGCACAAAATCATGCCAGTCTAGACGCAGCCAATGTGTGTAAGCAGGGTACACATGAACAGTGAATCCATAGCAAGTTAGCACGAGATAGAGTCAAACCATAGATTGCTTTGAATTATTATTCATGTAGATATACTTTCTGATCCAAAGCTGACCATAGACATCATTAAACTTAATCGGTGTCCCACTATTTTTTCAAATTCATCACAAGAAGCCCCTTTTTATAGAAATAGCTACAAAGAAAAAGAAGGGCTGCCTACAGCACGTCTGATCAATACTGAACTTTGAGGGCTGAGGAGTTTTCCTTATTGCAAATGAAAAGCTAGGATATTACTTTTGCAACTTGTGTATGCTAGAGGTAGAATCCCTAGAGATTCAATTGTGAGCATGATGATAATGAGAAGAAGAGAAACAAAGCTTTCTAGTCATAGTGCTGACTAGAGAAGGAGACCTGGGGATTTCTGAGCAAGGAAACTGCCTGCCATGTGTTTCCATTGTGCTCAGAGAAATAGTACTTACTATGTATTTTTTTGTAAATAAATGAGATTACACTAAGAAATATACCTGACTCCTTTAGGAGAAGAACTCGAGAATGCAAAACAGCTTTGCACTACCTTGAATACTGGGTTATTGCACAGTCTACCTTGAGAAGGATTCCAAATATTTCAAAACCACTGTATAAGTCAGCTGACTAGATGAGGAAACTGGTCATCTTGGCTAAGAGCAGATAATTACCACATTTCTACACCATTTGTAATCACAGGAGGGAGAGAAGTGGATTGTCAGTGGATTGTCCCAGCTCAATGGGTACAAAAACATCACTATCTTTGAAAGAAAACGGTCCTCGAGAAGCTTAATAGTCTCAATCATCATAAATGAACAGGGCAAATTAAGAGAGAGGATTTTTTTTGTAGGAGCCAGTTCTGATGCTGTTGCAGAAGTTATCCCAAGGGAAGAGTCTAAGTTCTCCAAATCTAATAAAAGCTCTTGATATGCAGTTTGGAGCCAGTCATCAATCTGTGTTGACTAGGACACAGCTAAGGATTAGAAGGAGAAGGAAATATGAGATCGCACATGAAATGACAGAGGACCTGAAGAAACTTATGTTCCTGGCATATCCAGATACCAGGATAGATCAGAAATGGACTATTTTTGTAGATGCTTAGCTGGATTTGGACTTATAAACCACGAAAAGTGAAAGGAGACCAAGAACACTTTGTGAGGCATTTGGAATTTGACTCTTTCCTTGCTGCTGTTCACCAAAAAAGGAAGCAGACACTAGTGAAGAAGATGAAAAATAAGCATCATGAGCCCTAGCTGTACAGGCTTTTGAAAGATTTTAAATACTGAATCTAATAGCTCCAATTACCAGGACTGTCCCTATAAAATCAAGACCTTTGGCTGCCCTACTGGTCACTCTGTAGCAATACAAAATAGCAATGAAATCAGCACTCTGATCAGATGATTTTTTAAATTCTTATTTTAACCTGCAATCACCGTGTTTCATTGGGTCACAGTTGGGAAACACTGCTGGGAAACTGGATAGGCTGAACCCAAACTGGTGGTTTTTCTCTTAGTAAATACATAAAAACAAAAGTAAATTTTTGTTTCACCACCTTGGTTAACAAGAAATACAAACTGAAGTCTCCGTAGGCATCCCAGCCCTTGTTTTACCACATAGATACTAAACTTTATGATGTGATAATTTAATTACTGTTTAATTACTACTAATTTCCTCAAACACAGACTCCTTATAACCCCAAGAGATCAGCCACATAGCCAGGTCAATATACGACTACAATTTTACCAAATAATCATGCTATTGCCAAGCCTTTTGTATCTAATATGTATAGGTGCATTTATCAGAGAAAAGGAGAAGAATTAAAATGGTGACAGAAATCATATACTACAATAATTGTAAATTTCTCATATCATTTCTGCAGCAGTGATGGAATTAGCTGCTGGTTTGTAATGTCTCTGGTACACTAAAAGGAGCAGTACAACTAATAGACTGATCTTTTGGAAGGTAAATCTATAGAATCCAGAGTTCAGAGCAGGAAAGGGGTAAAGTAGAGTTGCATCTAGGATTTTTTATAGATTCACCCATGTAGTGGGGATGCTCTCAGTCTTAGTTTTTGGGAATTTACAGGCACAACATGGAGGCCAAGGTCAAAGAGCTAGGCGCAAGTCCTCGCCTGATTTGATGACTCATAGGAGCAGCCATTACCCATACTTTGGCTAAAGCATCCACCAGAAGGCTCATCAGGTGGGGACAAGTATCTTAATGGCCCATTGTGAGTTAAGTATTCTTTATTGAACCATCGACTTGAATAATCTATTCACAATGTGCTGTCTGGTTTTAATGTAGATTTTACCCGGTGAGTGTTTCTCAGGAATACTGCACATATATAGGATGCCAGGACATAGTCAATATCTATAACTTTAGATACCAAAAAGATAGCTGCATATGTACAGCATAATCACACTCAGCAAATAGCAACTTTTCCATTGACACAATACGTGATATACTTTGTATAAGATTTGATGCAACTATCTAACCACTATATAAAGGGTTATGTTCCAATCATATATCACCACACCTACTTTCAATCATAGGCTGCTTCTAGACTGGCATGATTTTCCGCAAATGCTTTTAACGGAAAAGTTTTTCTGTTAAAAGCATTTGCGGAAAAGAGCGTCTAGATTGGCACGGATGCTTTTGCGCAAAAGCACTTTTTGTGGAAAAGCGTCCGTGCCAATCTAGAAGCGGTTTTGTGCAAGAAAGCCCGGATCGCCATTTTCGCCATCGGGGCTTTTTTGCGCAAAACGGTTCTTAGTTGTCTACACTGGCCCTCTTGCGCAAAAGCATTTGCGCAAGAGGGCTTTTTCCCAAATGGGAGAGTCATCGTATTTGCGCAAGAACACTGATGATCATACATTAGATCGTCAGTGTTCTTGCACAAATTCACGTGGCCAGTGTAGACAGCTGGCAAGTTTTTCCGCAAAAGCAACTGCTTTTGCGGAAAAACTTGCCAGTCTAAACGCAGCCAAAAAGTTTAGAGAATAATTTTAACAAAATACATCTACAAATATTTATAACAAAAGCTACTTAGTTCTGAGACTGAATATTCCATTCAGAATTGTAGACGGTTGCTTCCCAGGGCTACCTGTCTATAAATCTATGGCATCCTCCTTCAGAGTCCTCTGGAATGTTGCCTAGAAACTACACATGAAGTGTCAGGCCTCTGTTGATGATATTTAGAAAACAAACCAATTTTGCCTTCAAAACTGGAACAGATATGAACAGCAGCAAGGGCTGATAGCCAAATGCAAACTGTTTTACAGCTTATCGGGGACATGTTGCCAAGATACATAAGTAGTGTTCCAGGCTCAGCCTAGGAATTTTATGTCATGCTAGGCCAGCTGTCTGAGTGAAATGACCTAATTGTTTACAGTCCCCAAATCATCATTCCCAAAGGTTTGAGTGTTGACATCCTTGTTTGGATGCATGAAAGCCATCCAAAACTGGCAAAATGCTGTGAGAGCACAGCTCTCAGGATGGTGATGTGACACAGATTAAAGCAGGAGAAAGAAACTTGTGAAATGTGCAGAACCAACACAGGGTCCCTGCAAAAAAGGTCTATTCCTTGCAATGTCATTGCTGGCAGAGAATACCCATGTATTTTTGTAAACAAGTGGTATACATGTGCCATATCTAGTAATTAGTGATTTACTCTGTGACATTCACTATTTAAACTGATTGCTACAAAAATTACAGTTACATCACAGTAGTATCTCAAAATATTTTCATTTATATCAAGATGAAACTCCAATATTTAGAATTCTCAGTCTGTTATTTGAGTGTGCTCTGCCTTGTGGTAGTTAGAACAGGAGAAAACAAATGTCTATGGTAACTTTAGATAAAAATTGCCTTTTATTGCTAGCTAATATTGTACTATCAGACATGATGACATTGAGGAGTCTTTGGGCACTGAGCACCTCCAAAGATTTAATTGAAAAGAGCCTCAGTTTATCAGTTTGAGTTTGAACATTTTGCTTCAAGTTTGATTTAAAAATATATTTCAGGTTGTGAAGACAATACAATAGCAAGAAGTCCTGCTGTTAGCCTTCATGAATTAGAACAATTCTTGCAATGAAGTTAACATGGTACAATTTCTACCAGGAAACCAAATAAGAGATAAACACTGAAAGAGAATTTGAAGGCAAAAGAGAGCTGACCTCAGAGTTGTCATGGTAATAAGAAAGTATTCATGTTAAGAAATTTTAGCTGTCCAGAACTCAGTCTCATAGATTAAGTGTAAGCAGTATGCAATCATTGTATCAGGGCAGGCTTTCTGCTAAATTCACACCTATTATAAGATCAGACTTTCCAGGAACAAATGACATCTATAGAACCAGATTTCAGAATAAGCAGACATTAAGTAGGACCATACATTTTGTTTCTGTCCAGGAAGTATGGCTAAGTTGTCCCTTACTTAGTGAAAAGATGAGTCCTAGTGTGCAGAACCAGACCAGGTAAGTTGCCCAGTCAGCCATCTTGGAATGACTGTTGTAATAATAACCATTGGAGTCAATGGATAATGGCTGCCATAATATGGCAGGCGCTGGAATCCATATCACTGAAACCACTATGCAGAGCAACCCTTGGAAATGGACAAATGATCACAACACTGCAAAAGTACGTATTAAATGTGAAATACTAGCCCATGAAGGAGCTTATTATAAGTTTTAATATTAATAAATTTAATATCAATAAACTGTTTGCAGCAAGGAGAATGAAGTAAATATGGCTACAGTGTTAACCGTTTCTGAAATAAAATTTGAGCACAACAAATGTAGGTGTACATTTTTAACATATTCCTTGCATCCCCTTTTGGAAATTTGTTCCTATCTGTTCTATTATCACCTTCAAATGCAAAATGTATACAATATGCTATGCTCTTGCCTCCCTGACACTAACATTTTCCTTTCTCCAGACTATACAAAGTGCACACCTAGAACAGTCTTCCTCATTCATATCTGTAACCCTTTTATCACATCCTTACACTAACTCCTCTTCCTTACCGTCAGGTTCAAACTTCTTATTTTAACCTTTGAGAAGCTTCATATATCTTACTATTTATCCATTCTTATCTCATATTGCATTATTCCACTTGATCCATCCTATACAATCCATCAAAAATGTTATCTACCACCATCCACTTGTCTGCTCCTCTCATATTCATCTTGTTGTATCTAGCTAGGTGCAGACAGTTACACCAGTATGAGTTTGTAATTTTGTACTTAGGTAGAACAAAATTTCCCAGAATGCACCACAGGAAGGGTAAAAGAGGAGAAATGAGGATAAGGAGAAGAAAAAGAATGCAAACTTTGTGAAGGAGTGAAGTTTTACTGTAAGCTATCTTCCTTGGTCTTTCTATCAGGATTTTAGGTACAAAACAACTAAGGCTACGTCGACACTGCATGCTTATTTCGAAATAAGCTATTCCAGAAAACTTATTCTGAAATAGCTTATTTTGAAATAGCACGTCTACGCTGTAGATAAACCTCAAAATTCATCTGAGGCAGTCTTCCCTAATGAAGATGTGCTATCTCGATTTAGAGCCCCAGAAGGCACTGGGGAGAAATAACTTTGGCGCTGGTGAGGGGCTAGTTCAAAACAGCAGCAGTGAAGCATCTACACATGCCTTATTTCGAAATAGCTGTTTCAAAATAGGCATTATTGCTCATAGGTTTTCAGATTTCAGAAAAATCCATCCATTATTTTTAAATTATTTCGAAATAATGCAATGGCTATGTAGATGCTCACATTGTTATTTCGAAATAACACTAGTTATCTTGAAATAAAAGTGCAGTGTAGATGCACCCGGTGTGTTTTCTTCATGTGATTATGGAATGCCTTAACTAATCTCTGAGGAAATTGCCCTCTCTCTTTCAGATTCTCCCTCAAAAATCCACTTTTCCCAAAATACTTACACATCAACATTTAAATGGTGAGACTCAACGACAGATGAGATACATGGATATTTATTGATTTAAATACAAGTATATATTATGGTTGTATATACTTGTCTTCCTCCTACCCACTCTTTTTATATTGCTCATTTTAGATAATAATCTCTTCATTGCGGGAGCCAATATCTATCTCTCTTTGCACCACACCTATTATAGACCTAGATTCCCATTGGGTCCCCATTTCACATGACAAAGGTCCAAAACAAAAACAAACAAAAAAACTCATAGGCTTCTTTTTATCTGTTGGGGGAACGATATATATTATAAAACTTTAAATTGTCCCTCTGAGCCTCAAAGGAACATCAGTCCTAGAGAACATTATGGTTTACAGTCTTAGAAGGTGTTCTGTGTGACTGGACCCTTGTGTCTTTTGGAGTTCTATTGATTCTATATGGATGGAGGAGTATATCCAGAAGAAACAAGTTGTAGGGTTTGGGTATAGTTTGCAAAGTAACTCATGTCGTACTCTTAGCAGGATGACTGTGACATATGCTTAGCTTTGAGTGCCTCTACCTTATTTGTGTGCATTTGTTGAAAATGTCAGAATTAAAAAACATGTTGTATCTGATCTGTATTCAGTGGTTAATGATTTCTCATAAAATAGCGTATTTCCTCTCACTATTTCTCTCACAAAAAGTTACCAGGTACCTATAATATAAGCTACAATGTAGTCCTTCCTAAAGCCAACAACACTTTAATTTATTTTATTTGTTATTTGCTCTGTTGCCTACAGTTAAGGTATATGTTCTGAGTTATAGCATCCTATTTCCAGCTGATGTTCTGGTTTAGACTTTCAGTGTACTTTTGTTTTCTATCCATACTTCCAGAGTGCTCTGGTTAGAATCTCCCCTTTCTCTAAAAGCTGTTAGAGATAACAAGCTGTGCACATGAATATCCCCTAAGTGAGTTTATTTAATCAACTTAAGAGGATTGTCTTTCCACAACTGTAATAAAATGTGTTCAATGTAAATAATAGGCCCCCTGCTTTTGTGCACAAACAAAACAGAGACTATTTAAAACTCAATTCAGTCAGAATAGAAACAAGAATGAAAATTAATACTGCTGCTTACAGTGGTAAGAATCACTCCATATATTCATTGAAAGTCATCAATAAAAGCTGAATAGTACAAAGAAGCTTGCTTTGTCTAATCTGATAAACAACCATTCAAATCTGGTAGTTTTGGTAAAATAAGCGAGTAGATTAAAATTATCTTTATTTTTGTGTTTTAATTGTTTTTAGGATTAATTTTAAAACAATTCCAACTTACTAAGCATTTTGATGGAAAACATCCATAACAACTTGCTTACATTGTAATGGTTGAAGAGGCAGAATTGCCTTGTGATTAATGCACTTAGGAGATCTTGGTTCATTTCCTGGCTCTGATGCAGACCCCTGTACAACCTTGGGCAAGTCATTTGATTTATCTGTGCTTCAATTCTCCACCTGTAAATAGAGATTATAATAATTCCTTTTCATATTTAGGCTTTAAACTCTTCAGGGAATTGACTGTCTCCTTCTGTATGATTGCTTATCCTCCACAGAATGTATCCTTCCCCTCATATGAGTGTAGACTCCGTATTACAAATAATAGCTAATACTCAAAATACTGAAACTGTTGTAGAGGAACACTTCTTTCAAATGATGTTTTGTGCCTTTGTTATTTAACTACTGTTAAGCTCTCACACCAATGTTGTTATTTTATTAAAAGCATTTATTTGGTGTGTTGTTATTTTATTAAAAGCATTTATTTGGTGCCTATCATCACCACACTACTGGGTATTGTAAGCTGGGAATTAAATGTGAAACACTAAACACATACTCTCCAGCAGCTTTAACTAGGAAACAATCATTGCATCAGCTGGGAAGATTTGGCCTCTGGAAATGTATTCCAGATATGTGAGTCCAGAAAACTCTGCCTTGAGTATTTAAAAGCTTCACCACTGGGACATCAAGTGCTGGTATTCTGGAAGGGCATACTATAGTGTATAGTGGGCAGGAGTGTTAAGGAGCTACTTTTGACAAATGATATAGATTTAGCCTAGGACTTTACATATAGCAACTTGTACCTTAAATATTAGTTAGTCAACTGACAAGCCCTGCAGCAAATTGAGTACAGGATTCATGTGGTCAGACCCCTCAAATCCACCGACAAGAAGGTTGGGAGTGTTCTGAACTAACAGAGTTTCTGGTTGACTTTTGCAAATAGTGAAAGATATTGTGAAGTTTGTGGACCATGTTAACATTGGTTGGGCAGAAAACCAGGACATGCAGTTTATGGAGCAACCTGAAATATAAACAGAGCTTGTTGTACATTTGGGTGAGCAGAATGGTGGCCAGATCATTGTGCTTCCCTTCTCCAGTCTGAATGGTTGGCTTTGTCTCCATCTGCTGCTTGTTTATTTTATTTTGCTTTGACCACTTGGCAAACATCAGCCATAAGCTGATTATAACAAATATGGAATCTGCATCATCTCAACATGACAACCAAGCTCAGGGTTTATTTGAGTTTTTCCCCCCTGTACTGTTGAATGGCTGTGAAACACAGACATTATGTCACTCAGATTGGGCAAAGCTGGAGGCTTTCCAGACAAAGTACCAGTGTTGTATATAGGGAATAAAGTGGAATGACTTCATTTGTAATGCACATGTTTTTGGTAGCTCTGGTGTACAGACTACCAGCCCATTGCCTGAAGATGATTTTCCAACATTTCACAAGAATGTAACAAAACATTTTTTGAGGAATAAGGGTTCTTGCACAAAAGGGAGGTTTTGTGCAAAACGGACCATCTACACTGCTTATTTTTGCACAAAAATCTCTTCCGCAAAAAGCATCAGAAGAGAATACGCAAAAGAAGCATGAGAAGTTGCTAATGAGAGCTTCATTTGCATTTCCTTTCCCTCAAAAAAGAGGTAGTATAGATGTAGCATAAGAGTTGAAGAAGGACCATAGGAGGGGGTGAAAACATTTTGTACCCTGGCTGGCAAAAGGGCTTAGACTGCCCTTTGAACATACATAAAATGAATCCGTTTCTCTTGTATCTCTTGTTGTAATAGGAACACATTCTTTCTGAATCATTCCTCATGCACATGTGGTTTAAAATATTTTCCTAAACAATCTACCTTAAACAGAAATATGAACTGTTGTTGGATGAATGTACAAAGTTTCAGCAACTCTGTGATGATATTTATATTCTGAAATATATCTTAATTTTAACTCTAGAAGTTGTATTAATTGTGGAGGGAGTCATTACTAGTAGATAGCTAGATAGATTTTGTACCAGTTTAGGGAAACCTGTGTATAATTATATATACATATCATTGTAGGAGAGGATGTGAAACACTTCCCCTCTCTTTCTGGTATTTTTAATATATTTCACATTCCCTGATATTAGACAAAATGTACTGCACCTAACTTTATTCAAGAAAATTTAAATCTCACTTACATTAATATTTACAAATCAAGTGTAGTTCTGTAGAATACTCTGAGATGTTTAGCCCATTCTCCACATCACCAGCCCATCCTTCCCAACAAAGGCAAAGTTCAGGACTGTCTCTTTACAACTTTTTATTTTCTCCATCTGAGTTATTATATTTTCTCTATCCGAGTTATTATATATATATATATATATATATATATATATATATATATATATATACAATGTTCTTTGCCCCACCTGGGCTCCCGATAATTTTTTGCTATGTCCTTACAAAGAGTCTTCTGTGCTTCCTGGGCTTTTACTTTGCTGTCTAGGACTCTTAAACTATCATTTTATAATCTATCTTTCAGAGATTCCTGTATGAAGCTGCACTCTCCTGGCATTTACTTCCCCTAAGTCTACCCTTATCAAACCTTTCTAGTCTCTTTGACAGTTTTCTCTCACCTCCTCTATGTTGAGCTTCCCTGCTGACCTTTAAAGGGATCATCTAATTCCTCATTAGGCTCAAGGGTGGTGGCTAGATACAGGTTGTCTGGATCATTCTCCCTGTGGAAGCTAAGGGATTTGTATGCAGCCATTTTCAGTTTTGGTTAGCCTAACTCATGCTAACTCTAAGACCTAACAACACGAGAGCTGTGAGAGATGCTGTTTTCACCTCTCGCCTCTCTTTTGTGCTTGAGATAAGGATAGAATGCTGACTCTAGTGAAGACCTTGAGATAAGGTGGCTTCTGAAGGGAGTTGTTATGGGAAGGGGAATAATTGTTTATTGTTATTATATATAAACGGACAGTATATATATTGGCTTCTAATTGTTTTGTATTTGACGATCTGCCTAGCAGCAGCTTCTTCCCTTGCAATATTGCTCGAATAAACTGTCTCTGACTACTTGTTGCTCACAAATGCAGAGTGAAGACTTGTTTTCTTCCACATCCCTCTTCAAAAGGCCACACTCACCTGCGATAAACAGAAATAACCTTCCAGCAGACATCTCCTGAAGCATGAGTTCTTGGCTTTCAAAATTATTTTCCTATGACATTATTTCCTTATTAATGTGCATAGTCAATATATGTTTAAGTGATTTTAAACTCATTTTATAAAAAATCCTGATAACATACATTTAAATTTTTAAAGGTTAAAAAAATAATATTTATTCTGTGTTGTTTTATTTTAAAAGTTCACCTCAATAAAACCTCTGAAGTGTAGAATGGCCTTTTTTGTTTCTTTTCATTTATTCCTTGGAGGAAAAGAAAATATTTTTATTCTTCATTAAACGATATTGGAAGCAAGAGCTTCAGGGCATGTCTATACTAGGAAATTATTTCAAAATAACAAAATAAAAAAAAACCCTCCTGAAATTACTATTCCAAAATAAGATTATTCCCTGAGGAAAGCAGGCATACAGGTTTTGAAATAAGCAGCCCGTTATTTCAAAATAACAGGCTCGGTAGTGTGGGTGCTTTGCTTATTATTTCCAAATAAGGGGGGGGGGTATTTCAAAATAACTCCCTAACGTAGACCAGGGCTCAGCTAGATCAGTCAAGGTAATATAAGTAATGCTCTATCTATTCACAGACACAATGAAATGTATCTTAATGACAAACAATTTATGGTAACCGGCCCTCTGGATAGATGTGTTTTTACCCATATAGTAATACTCCTTAAGGTGCTACACATGTCCTATGACCTAATGTCCATATGAAGTAATTGCTTTATCTGGAGGACACTGGCAGCTGCAATCACTTTATTCACTGAATTCATGCATAGGTCAGACTGAACGTATGCTATAATGCTATATAAGGAGCTGTATGCAGATGTGCTGCTTCAGAATCCTAGGACTAGCTCTGAGCATGAAAGGTAATTTCTATATGAATTTGCCAGGATGCCCTTTAGTTAGATTTCAGCTTTAAAATCTAACTAGGTCTGGCAACATATAAGAAAATCCAACAGGATAACCCATCTTATTAAGTCTAGGGGCTAATAGTTTACTATTTTTAACTGTGGTCAGCTGAGGTCCACGTTTACCTGGAACAGTATTTTTCAAATTAGGACACTTGTTTATTTTAACTATTTATTAATTGAACCAGAATAGTTTAAGGCAGAATAAAAAAACTATATACAATTAACAATTCAACGGTCAAATAATTGCATATAAAGGTTGATACCTCTCTAATCTGACATTCTTGGGACCTGACCGGTGTCAAAACAGAGAATTTTCCAAACCACAGGAGGTCAATATTGTTTAGCAGCTTTACCAACACTTCTGCCGCTTACTGGGCTCTTAGAAGACAATTAGGGGTAAATCAGAGCTAAATAACAGCACAGAACACTGAAGGCCAGGACTCGTGGCTATAAACAAATTTTATGGGACCGTGGGAAACTAGGCCACACCCATGCTAAGTGGACATTTGGCTAACTAAAATCATGCTAGACCATGGATGTTGTCAGACCAGAGAGTGTCGGACTAGAGAGGTTCAACCTGTACTACATATAGACTATAATCCTGCAAGCAGTTATCACAGACTAGCATTGAGACATAGTAGCTGTGTCAAGGAAAACCACACACTACTAGGTTTTCTTATTACATTTACTTAGGAATTCCCTTGTCTTCAGTGCACCTTTTAAGAGTGTAGTTACTACTCTGTGATGCCCCTAAGTCCCTTCCTGCACTCCAAATTCCTTGACTGCAGCTTGGAGACCCCTTCACTGCAAACACCTTATCCCCAGCCTCACCCCAGATCCCACATCCCTGGATGAAGCCTTAAACCCTTCCTGCAACCCACCCACCTTCCTGCTTCAAACCACGGCACCTCCCATACACTGTTTCCACAATTTTTGGCTCCACCCCAGAACCTAAGGGGCCCCAAAAATCTAGTAGCCCAAGGCTCTAAGGACACATTTAGAATATTAAAAATAATTGCTTAAAACACTTATTTTCAATTTCCTTTATGTTAATCTCTTTTAGAAATTAATACAATAATTGCTAAAAATTGATTACTTGAGGTCTCATTAGAGAGTGTAGAGTCAGCAAGTTAACCTACAGCTATTTATATTAAAGAGTAGAAGAGGAAATGCAATCTTCAAAATAAAATCTCATTACTTCTTCGTATCCTCTTAATCCTGGGATGGGGGAAGAATCATTTCCACAGAGATGGTCCAGTCATCAGTCACATTTAGTATTCCCTCCAAATTTAGAAGATTATAGGGATTACATAAATTGTCATTGTTTATCATTGTTACACCATATAAATAATAGGAATTGTTTGGCATAAGGGAGAAGAGATGTTAAAATACACAATTCAGAGATATTTAGAGAAGATGCTTAAAAAGGCAATATCCCAATCAATAGAGCAGGGCAAATAAATAATGAAATGCACTCCTTGAAATGAATGAGATTTAAAATGCTTCTGATAAGAAAATAATTAAAGAATTTTCCTATGTACCATCACCATCTGGATACCAGTGGAAGCAGTAAAGAGACCCAGAGTTGAAATCTGTGCCTAATAAACTCCAGTAAGCTCTCAAAGTAGGCTATAACAAACTGTGTGCTCAAAAGTTGACAGAACACAATCCAAGAAGCTGAAGAATCCTAATATAGTCTTTGACTGTACATGAGCATTTCATTTAATTTAGGGCTTACAAAAGAACAAGAGAAATTTACTTCCATATAAAAGGTTGTAAATCTGACTCACAGTATAAACAAATCTGCAGATTCTAATTTGGGGGTGTAGGGAGGCAGAATGTCCTCCCTCTGGTACACTGCAAAGGCTCTGATGGAATAGAATGGGTGTGGATCCTCCTCACCTTGACTCCATATGTTTGGCTGGTTGTGTATTAGTGTTTAGGTCAGAAATATTGATTGATTGTTTGCTCAGCCCTTATCTTAGAAGGCTTGATCCACAGGCTCTTGTTGATTATCCTAGAAGACCTGAGATATAGACTGCCTGCAAATGTGATGAACCCACACCCAGCAGGTTGAACTCTCAATTGCACAGTTATGCTACCACAAGCTCCATTGCTGACCATTTTATGTAGTGGGTGTACTGAGCCCTGATGCTGCCAGATGGGGTGCCCTAGCCCGGAGATTCATAAAGCTTACAGTCAGTGAAAAAGATTATCATAGTATATTTGATTTACAAGGGACACAATGTATAGTTTATACTTTGGGGTGACAACACTTTGCATAGTAACTTGGAATTCTTTTCAGGTAGGTTGGCGGGAGAAAGAGGTTTTATACATGTACAAATTATGAGGGATTCTTGCCGCGGTAATTAACAATACTATCGTTTAGCCATTTAGCCTGGTAGTTCGGTTTAAGGTACGCAACTCCAGCTATGATTTCTAAGCAGCTGGAGTTGGCTTACCTTAAGCTGACCTTGGCAGTGTCCCCACAGTGGGATGCCAACAAAAGCAAATGCTCCCGTAGGCTTCCCTTACTCCTGGCAAGAGCAAAAGTACTGGACACCTGCAGGGATGCCCTCTGAGTTTGATTTAGCAAGTATTAACTAGACTCACTAAATTGAACTCCAGAAGATGATCACAGCAGAGTCAGTCTTCCACAGAGTGAAAACATGCATGGCCTATGATTAGGAAGGTTAACATCTAACCCAGGCTGATCAGAGGATCCTTAGACAAAGTATCTCACATGATGTGAAACAGTTTCTTATTGTCCTCAGTAGGTGGAGCCTATTTTGGGATACATAGAGGCAGATTCTTTTTTTTTTTAATTTTGTGAGGGTTGGAAGGCATCTTTGGTTATTCATTATTCGAGGCATATCTGTCTGATATACCATACACTAGTCCCCAACATGAACATAATTCTCCCTTTTCCTGGTGCAGATTATATGTCTCCTTCCTTAGCTCAACTTTTTTAGTAGATTCGTTGAAGTAAAAGGTGGACAAGAGACAAGGCTCTATCCCTCTCCTTCTCTTCCCCATTCCTTTGTTCTAAGGGGAACTGGCAGTCATAAAGAACAAGTTCCTGCACCCTCACCCCTAGCCATATTCAGATCCAGTGTCTGGAGAGCCTGCAAAGAAACAGGGCATTTTATTTCCCCTTCTGCTTCTGATCCTGTCTTTTGCTTTTTATACAACAAAAATATGACATGTTAGTTCCTAATAAATGGATTAATTAATTACATGCATACATGGGCCAGTTTTATAGATCCTGCTATTCTAGATGGCTTCTGGTGACCTCCAAAACCCAAAGCACAGGGAATATGAATACTGGCTCTTACTCTATTTAAAGGAATATTCTTGACCTGTTGAATAAGCCTGGGCCACCATATGACTCTCTAATATCTTTCTTTTGTAGGTGTGTTTGTTACACATGTACATACCTGTGATGTTCACAGCATACATGCAAGGAACTTAGAGTATTTTATATTTGTTTTCCTTTCTGAACGTTACAATGTAACACTGCTTGCTTTTTTAGATTCCAATAACTTAACACATAAGAATCAAAGAGAGATGAACATAAGCAGGCTTCTCCCTAAGGCAGAGAGATACAACTTAAAGTACTTTGCTCCTTTCCACATTGTGCATGGGTTCCTTCAGATCACCTTACCCAGCAAGTAGGACCAGGAAACCACTTGTAATTTAAAGTGATAGTTTATGATTGTAGCAGTGTCCAATACACCATTCCTTCCCCTGTAAGGCTGTGTCTACACTGGCACGATCTTGCGCCAAAGTGGCGGCTCTGGTGGAAAAACTTGCTGCCTGTCTACATGGCCATGTGTTCTTGCGCAAGTAAACTGACGTTCTACTGTATAAAATCAGGGCTTCTTGCTCAAGAACTATGATGCTCCCTCTCAGGAATAAGCCCTCTTGCGCAACTGTTCTTGAGCAAGAGGCCAGCGTAGACAGGCAACATGAATTTCTTGTGCAAGAAAGCCCTATGGTTAAAATGGTCATCAGAGCTTTCTTGTGCAAGAGAGCGTCTGGCATGTGCTTTTGCACAAGAGATGTGCTTTTGCACAAGAGCATCCATGCCAGTGTAGACGCTCTCTTGTGGAAGAGTTTTTGCACAAGAACTCTTCCACAAAAGAGTTCTTGCGCAAGAAGCTGCCAGTGTAGACGTAGCCTAATTGTTTTAAAGCACAATAAAAACAAATTACTTCTCTGATTGCACTGTGGCCACTGCTACTTGTCAGGAAAAGAAAGTGACATCTGTTTATTTTCTTGTGTTTTATTGATATTGACAGGGATTGCCTCCCTCGGGAGCACTCTCATATTCCCTCAGCTACCATTTTCCCGTACTACTACCACTTCTGCTGACCAGCAAAGCTTGTACCCATTTTTACTAACTTCAGAAGCCATATCCTTAACTATACTGCACTTTTAGTAATTAATCAAATGGACCCCTTTCATTATCTCCCCTATTACGTCTACTCAATATATCCTGTCATCTGCTTTCTCATATCTTTTCCCCACTTCATCCTTTCCTGTAATTTTTTTTAAGCCAAAATTGTCTGCCGTAGGCAGGAAAAGCTGAGGTATTAATGTTATGAGTGCTTCACCATTTGCTCTCCTTTTGTCAAGTGCTCTCAGTAAGTCTGTCCTAAGCGAACCACATCTAATACATAACTCATGTCTTAAAAAAACACAACTCAGTCTGCTGAATGCTAGGTTATGAGGTAGAACCATAGCAGAACAAAAAAATTGAACTGGAGTATCACTGGGGTTTCCCATCTTTTTTGCCTAATACCCATTTCAGCACTGGCCCAAAACTCTGTGCCTATCAATTTTATGTGGCGTGATGATATTTAATGGAGTATGTTTCCACAAATTTTGCTGAAAAAACCTCTGAAAATATGTTGCAGACTGTTGCCTGAAACAAACTTCTCAAATAAACAATAGGTGGCAAACATATTTCAAAGAACATCAGTTGTTGTGTTATAGAAATGATTGCTGTTTTGTGTACCTCCTCAAGCCACAGAGAATAAACCTCAACCCCTTGGCATTTAAAGTGATATATTGTGATTTTAATGCTGTTTCCAATGCACCACACTACTATGACTACCATTGTTGTAAGTAGTAGTTACAAACAGTGTAGGTCGACTGGAAATCAAAGCTTGATGATGTAAATGATTAAGAAGTATAGGAATAACTTTTACAAATTAGGGATAAAGTAAATACTGTCATGAGAAGGGACCCAAGGCAGGTTCTGTATGATCAGTTTACACAATTCCTTGCTATTACCACTCACTGGCATACTGTTGGCAGAGTCAGTGATGGGACTGTGGTAGGCACAGACATTGACTTTCAAAAGTGCTGGAGGGTGCTTGCCCTTTAGCTCTGCTCCAAACACCACCCCCACTCCTCTCATTTTCCCAAGACTCTACCTCTGTACTGACTCTTCCAGCCCAGTTTAGCTCTCTCACCAATGTGTATCCTTGAGCCTCCTCCCTTCTCCCCAGATCCTCCCAAATGCTGTGACACAACTAATTGTGGTAGGCAGGAGGCATGGGAGGGGGGAAATGAAGGGGAGCTGATGGGGAGCTGCCAGAGGGTGCTCAGTACCCACCAATTTTTTTTCAGTGCCACAGCAGCCATGGAGTTGGCACCTATGGTGGTAGAGCTGTGAGTGATTCTGATCTCAATTACGTACTGCAAACCCAGAGTAACCCCTCACTGAAGTCAGTGGAGTTACATTGGTGCAAACTGATGTGAGTAACAGGAAAAGTAATGCAAACAAATTTTTAGAATTATGTAATTATAAAGTACCCTATGGCTACATCTACACTTGGCACTGGGAGGAGTGCTTGAGCAAGCACACTATGAATAGCAGGACAGCTAGAGTAGCACAGGCAGTGGCTAGAGTTAGCTGCTTGAGTATGTACTCAAGAGGTTCAGATATGTACTCAGTGATTGTTGTTTGCCACTAAAAAAATTTTTCTTATTAAATGCATTTAGATGAAAGGAAGAAGACAGTTAAAATATTTTCAGTTCTCCATGTTACCAACCTCCCTTATTTCCCCTCTCCTTATTTGTTTTGAGTTATTCATTGATTACAAAAAGTCCTTGCCTGTCTATCTGATGATATTTAATATCCTTGCTGGGGAGGGAAAGATGGTGACATTTAGGTGGCATCTCTGAGGTTTTGGTGTTGAAGTACAATCCTGCTTCTTCTGAAGACAAATCACCACAAATGCATATAAAGCGACAGAGAGAAAAGAATAGACAAAGTAAGAAATTGTACCTTGTGGCTGGCATGTTTGGGAAATACAAGTACAGTACTTTTAGCTTTCCAATCCAGTTGCAATGAAGTGCTTCAAGATTAGATTTGTCCTGGCTGGTTAAACTGGATGCTTCTAGAAATAAATCAACAAAGAGAAAGATAGGGAGGAATAAGATAGGTGAAAATAATTACTGACATACCTGGGAAGGTTTCTGTAAACAATCATGGTAATGGCTATGTCAAGTGGGTCCCCATTTTTGTGTCTGTTTATTTTAGAGTTTTGTATTGCAACCCATCACCCATCTGGGCACCTTCCTGAACACAATATTATTTAAACAAAACTATGTCAGACTGCCATTATTTAGGTTGCACTGTTAAACACGCAGAAGTTAGGAAATTTGGCTCCCTTGTGCCCATTCATTATAATAGTCTTTAATTACTTGATCACATTAATTTTTCCTTACAGGAGCTCTGGCTCCTGTCTCCATGCACCCTCTGCATTTGAATCAGGCTGCTCCCTCTTCTGTGATACCTAGGCATCAGATAGGTTTAAGTGAGTGCACAAAAGAGATAGCCCACCTGCTTTAATTTCAGTGCTCAGCCTCGACCTGGTCCAGTGGTGCAATCACAAGGAAAGTCCTGCACCATCTGCTAAAGCATGCTCAGTGTAGGCTGAATCTTTGGAGTTTTTAGCTATGATTTTAGATTTCTCTCTCAAATCTTTATGGAGATTTTTTTCCAGGGTCTTATAATTTTTCCAAATTTTCCTTGTGCCAGAAAAATACACATCCCTGATACTAAGGCCACCTGTCTGTAAATTTCAAGCATCCATTCCAAAGCAGAGGATGATAAAGATTTCCTAAGGAGAGGATACCAGAATTTTTTGATTTAGGAATAATATGAGAGATTAACTTGGTCCATTGTAGGTAGCTGAGTGGAGCAAAGACATATTTGAAAATACATATAGGATAATGATGGACTAAAGTTTTGAGTATGTCAGGTTGTGCTAACCAGTTTCATTTGAATGTCTTTTTACTGCAATATAATTGTCTAACACGTTGATATACAGGGAATATGGAGAGAAAACTTCACATCATTTTTTTTTCTAAAGCTGTCATATGGAGAGCTACAGCAGAAAAATTCAGCTCTCCCACTAGTTGCTATAAATATAATACCTGCTATTAAAATAATAATGTTATGCTTGCCTGACTTACTGGAAATTTGCAACAACAAAAATACATTGGGGGACTCCTAACAGTATGTGTTCATAGTAGATCAGCTGCTCAGGAGGTGAAAAAACAGGCTGCAGGCAACTTTTTCCCATTGGATGCTTTAGCAGGTCTCTCCTGACTACATTAATTGCCCTCGCTAGTACAAAGGTTATCTAGATTTTCTTTTCCCCACTGCGAGAACTAAGGATACATAAATGTGCTCTTTGGCAGTGACTTTACCATCTGCAGGAATCCTAACCAGCAGAGACTGCTTTATTTTCTTGTTGTTGAGCATATAGATAAATTCAATTTTACTTAGTTATATTATGACTCCAGGATGGTAAAGCTGAGAGTCTTTTTTAAGGGAATCCAGTATCTGTTATGGTGCAATAACAATGTTTTTTAGAAGAGTAGCCATGTTAGTCTGTATTTGCAAAGACAATGAGGAGTACTGTGGCACCACGAAAGCTTATGCCCTAATAAATCAGTTTGTCTCTAAGGGTAGGTCCACAAGGAGTAACAGTTAATCCGAACTAAAGACTTAGTTCGGATTAACTTTAAATTGCCGCGTGTAGCCGCGGGCAGTTAGTTTGGACTAAGGGGGATTTAAAAATGGCGGCCGGATGGGAACATGCAAATAAAGCCCGCGATATTTAAATCCCAGGCTTCATTTGCAACTCCGGTTGCCTGATTTGCCTACCTAGCTCAAACTAACGAGCTAGTGTAGACATACCCTAAGGTGCCACAGGACTCCTCAATGATATTTTTGTTATGGGGAAATCTATCCATTTGACTATACATTTATTCTGGATTACTATATCATCCTAGGGGCATATATAGTACAAGGAAAGTTCTTATCTTTACAAAATGGTTTTAGATATATATTTCATTTTTTCAAATGTTAGATCCCCTTGTTCTACATCTTGTTTTACAATTTCCACACGAGTCTTCTAAACCCTTACTTTATTGAAGCTTTAAATGCAGTACACATTGTATATTCAATGTATTAAGTGTGTTTGAGACCAGCATGTATTAGTCTATCTCCCAAGCAATTGAAGGTCATCACCTCATAGAGGATCTCACCTTCTAACATAAAGGAAATTGAGAACCCCAAGGAATTCCCAATTCCCCATTCCCAATGTGGCTGGTATTTTAATGTCTATAGGTACATCATCAACATAATTAATTTGACATTGTCTACTTTATCTTTATAAAACATATGTATTGTAATTCCAAGCTTTCCCTGTGGATTTGACTTGCTCCACAGCTTGGAATTAGAATACATATGCAAATTCAATTCTATTACTGATGGACTTAATCAAGATTTGGCGTGGTGGACCTTTTATCGTTGAAGGTGCTAACAGCTTTCTGAATGGTATCCCTCCTGCCTTAGCAATCTATCTACTGACTTTGATCTTTATCTGCTCAGGTTTAGCACCCTTTCTCCTGATACTTTATGTATAGAGGTAGGGGGGTGGGCGACAGAGCATCTTTCTCTCCCCCCCTTCCCTTCTCCTATTTATTTTGAGTTTTCTTATCCCCTAGTCATAACTCCGGTCATCTAAAGAAGTGGGCTGTGCCCACGAAAGCTCATGATACCATCTACATGTTTAGAAAGTCTATAAAGTGCTACCAGACCATTTGCTTGCTGTTTTTTTAGTTTACAAAATACACATGAAAAAGTAGAAAAGCCCCTGTGTGAACCAACTTATTGATTTATAATTTTATCATTTTCTTATGCTGCTGAAAAATTCTATTTGCCCTTTCTCCTGGGGAAAAGTATTGTAACATTTATATGGATTTGATGGTGGAGAACAAACTTTTTTTTTTCTGTGAACATCTTCAAGGTAGTAGAGATAAGCAAGCCAGTTTTGTTTCCCACTAGCACACTTTGATGTCAATATTGCAAGGGTGTTAGAACAGACCATTCCCATTAGTTAGTGTTTATTTATAAGGTATTAATGGGTCATCAAAAGCAAGAATTGGTAATGTTTCTCTTTTTGAAGGCAGGATCTTGTCACCTTAAGTAATCATTAGTGAGTTCCTGACTCAAAAATATTCTTGACATTTACAACCTCACCAATCTCTAATATGTCTATTACAAGAGTTAATGACATAATGCCACTATGGTCTGAAGATTCCAGGTAAAATCCTGTTCCTATTGAAGACAATGGGAATTTAGTCATTAAAATCCTCTCTCCCTTTGTAGTCATTCTCCATCAATACCAATTCAGATCCTTGTCCAATGCTTGTGGCCTAGCAGATAGACTGATTTCTGTCGTCTTTTTATTTCCTATGGTCCCAGACAAAGTACTCCAACCAGTTTGTTTGTTTGTTTTTTCCTAAAAGGAGATTTTTTTCATCTTCCAGTACATTTGGCCATCTGTTCTGTGCCTATACCCATACTAATAGATATATCAAAATTATAGATGAAATGAAACACACAATGCTGTTTATATAACATATGTATGTTGTATGCAAGGATAGTTATATCATTCTCTAACCCATCCCATCTCACAGGTTTTGTAAAGATAAGTAAATTAAAGATTGTGAAGCCCTTTGATCTCAACTGATAGTTTCAACAGTACAGTATTTAAGATCTAGTATTATTTAAAACAAAAGAATGGAAACAAATAATGTATTAAAACTTTTTTTCATCTAGACATGGTCTTTGAAATAGCTGTCTTATATGATAGAAATGCAGCCGTTGTTAAAATTGACAAATTATCCAATTATCACCCCTAATATCATTACCTCACAGACACTAACCTTCCCCCCTCGCCCCCCCCCCCCGTTCTAAAATCTGATTTGTCAATTTTATATGTGTTCACTTTTTTTTGATTGTATCACTTTGGTATACATGGTCGTGCCAATTTTCTTCCACAAATTGATCTGAGGAAGTGGGTCTGGCCCACAAAAGCTCATCACCTAATAAACCATCTTGTTAGTCTTTAAAGTGCTGCATAGTCCTGTCTTTTGTTTCAGCTGTCTTATATGAGATAGTGCCACTGCAACAAATCAAACTAGGTTCTTAAGAGAGCTTACCCAGCTGAGAATCTGGCATTTTAACAATGTCACAAGTAGCTCTCATTCTCTTTCTCCCCCATTTTCCTCTCACCCTGGTATTTTGATGGTTTTGAGAAAGACTTTTAAAGAACAAAAAAAATGATCTCCGATTCCCCAGAAATCAGATATTAACTACATGCTTATATTTGTACGTACGTTATTTGTCTTTTATGAAAAAAAAACCCTTATGTTTATTAATAATCCTTGAATAGATCTATCATGCCTCTCTAAAGTCATTTTGTTGTGAGCAACATAACATAAAGTTGAATGACACTTAAATTAACCTTTAAATTAATTTCAGTTGTAATAAAAATGCTGCAAAAGAGGATCACTGGAACTGGATTCTGCCACCCTTACATTTATTCCTTGAGTATCCCAGTTACAGTCAGTAGGAGTACTCTTGGGTAAAAAACAACTCAGCATGAGTAAGAGGGCGGAATCAGGTCTTTGATGAGTTAGCTTGTCTAAGATCCTTTCTATTGTCCTGGATATTTATGTAATAGCATTCTGGATCAAATTCAGCCCTGGCACAAGCAAGCACAACTGTGATGTCTGGCACTGTTCCTTTGTTTTTTTTAACTTGCTCCAGGCTGAATTTGGCTGTTTGCCTATAACAAATGAGCTCAGCAATTATATTCCCTCTGTAGATTTAACGGATAGTAGCATATCCAAATTCTTATGAAGTGGATAGTAATCTAGTCTTCAGAGTCTTCTGCCTTATTAAACTGAAGACAGTTCATAAGCCATGGATAAACTGGAAAGAATCCAGAGGAGAGCAACAAAATGGACAAAAAGTATAAAACCCGTGACGTATAAGAAAAGGTTAAAAGACTGGGTATATTTAGTCTTCAGAAAAGATGACTGAGGGGGATCCTGATAAAAATCTTTGATTATGTTATGGACTCTTATAGAGAGGATGGTGACTGATAGTTCTCTATGTCCATTGACGATAGGACAAGCAGTAATTGGATAAATCTGCAGCAAGGAAGAATTAGGTTAGATATTAGGAACATCTTTAACCACAAGAATAATTGAATTCTGGAACAGACTTCCAAGGGAATTTTTGTAATCCCCAACTTTTTTTTCTTTCTTAAGATTTGTTTGGTCCCTCAGTACAGGGCTTGATGACAGAGTGGTAATTAAGAATTTTAGCACCCAAGTTGAGCAATCATATTTGCACTCCCAAATTGTTAATAAGAGGTTGAACTGAATCACATACATTACAGTTGATTTCAAACAGTTTGTAGATGAGCTTAATAAAACTGATTAATGTTAAATCTGCCAGCTCGTAATAAGAAAAAACTTATTAAAACTTATTTAAAAAATACCATCTACATGTTTTGTTAGTCTTTAAAGTGCTACCAGACTATCTGTTGTTTTTTAAGTTTTTCCTCTTACAGACTAACTCGGCTACGCTTCTGAAACTTTTTTGAGCTTGTAATAAGTCTCTCTGGTTCATCTCAAATATTTGGATCCTCAGTCTATTGTTCAAAGCTCTTCTTTGTTAGAAATCACACTGCAGAGCTGTAGAGCAGGAAAGAGTCAAAAAGCAATGTCTCACAGTCCTCATTTTATGTCCACAGCCCATGTGCATGGAAAGTTACTGGCACAAACACAGAGTCTTGAATCACATCTCCATACATGCCACTGCTGAGTCATGTGTCTCCATGCTTTCTAAGACATTCTCAGGAAGGGCTCACTGAAGAGGTGATTCTTCTTAATGGGCCATCAACACTGCCTCACTGAAAATCTAACCCCATGCTACCAGCACTCCTAGCTACCTCTGCGACACTACTGACTTCCTGAGGAAACTTCAGAACATCAGAAATCTACCTGAAAATACCAGCCTGGCCACTATGGACAGAGAAGCCCTTTACACCAACATTCCACATGAAGATGGATTACAGGCCATCAAGAACACCATCCCCAACAACAGCACTGAACACCTGACTACAGAGCTCTGTGACTTTGTACTCACCCACAACTACTTCCTATTCCGAGACAATTTGTATCTTCAAGTCAGCGGTACAGCCATGGGCATCTGCGTGGCACCACAATATGCCAACACCTTTATGGTTGACCTTGAACAATGTTTCCTCAGCTCTTGCCCCCTAATACCTTTACTTTACTTACACTGCATCGATGACATCTTCATCATATGGACCACGGAAAAGAGGCTCTTGAAGAATTTCACAAGGATTTCAACAACTTCCACCCCACCATCAACCTTAGCCTGGATCAGTCCACACGAGAAATCCACTTCTTTGATACCACAGTACAATTATATAATGGACAAATTTCCACCATCCTATATTGGAAACCTACCGACTACTACACTTACCTTCATGCCTCCAGCTTCCATCCCAGACAAATTTCTTAATATATTGTATACAGCCAATGCCTAAGGTACAACTGGATTTGCTCTGATCCCAGCGACAGACACCTACAGGTTCTATATAGAGCATTCCTAAAACTGAAATACCCACTTGAAGAAGTGAAAAAACAGATTGACAGAGCCAAAAGAATATCCAGACATGAACTACTTCAAGACAGACCCAAAAGAGAAAACAACATAATTCCACTTGTCCTTACTCTGTGATTCTGATTTCAGGTGACTGAAGTTTCAGTTTGAGCTGCTGTGGCAGTTGGGACTGAGTGGCTGACCTTTTGTTCCCTTAATTGCTCTCTTGATTGCATCTGGTCAGCCTTCCCCTGTGTGACTCACGAGGGGGCAGGCCTGGCCTAGGCAAGCAGGCTTTAAAAGCCAGAGGCAGAGCGACCAGGGAGTGAAAGCGGACAGGGGGCTGCAGACAGGGGAGTTTGAGAGGGAGTTTGACAGAGGGAGGCCTACTATGGTCAGAAAGACCCGCAACACCTGTGCCAGCACTGCTTCTGTCTCCTCCACCTGCGCCTGTAGCCAGACAGAGTGCCTGAGCATGGATGCCTCTACCCAGATCCTAGTGTAGTTTTGCAGGGACTGTGGCTTGCAATTCCCACTTACTGATATCCAGGCTGGGGAGATCATCCAATGCGACAGGTGCCTGCTGGTGGAATCTCTCAGGCAGCAGGTGGAAGAGCTACGGGAGGAGGTGGCTAGGTTGAGGAGCACCCGAATCCATGAGCAGTTCCTGGACCGTGTTCATGAGGAAACAGCTGAGGTAGCTGTCCCAGTACACAGGACTGCAGACACACCGCTGGTGGAGGAGGAGACGGCTCAGGGTGGACACTGGCAGCTGGTTACTTCTGGCAGCAGGCACTGCTCCACCCCTGCTCCGAACCCTCCCACCGTGGTACTAGGAAACCGTTATGCTCTTCTTTATACAGGAGATAAGGAATCACCCCCTACAACGGAGGAGGAGAAGCCTCGTACCCCCAAGGCTGGGAGGTCTGCTGCCACCATTGCAAATAGGAAATGTAGAGTAGTGGTGGTCGGAGACTCTCTTCTGAGGGGGACAGAGGCGCCCATCTGTCGCCCTGACATTTCATCTCGGGAGGTATGCTGTCTGCCAAGGGCCCGTATCTGAGATATTACAGAGGCATTGTTGAGGATTATCTGGCCTTCTGACTACTACCCCATGCTACTCATCCTTGTGGGCACAAATGATACTGCGAGGTGTGACACTGAGCGGATCAGGAGTGACTACAGGGCTCTGGGAGCACGCGTGAAAGAGTTTGGAGCGCAGGTGGTATTCTCTTCATTCCTTCCTGTTGAAGGTAGGGGCCCGGGCAGAGACAGGTGCATCCTGGAGGTGAACGCCTGGCTGCAAGGATGGTGTCGCCAGGAGGGCTTTGTCTTCCTCGACCACGGGATGCTATTCCAGGAAGGACTTCTGGGCAGAGATGGCATTCACCTTTCAAGGAGGGGAAGACCCTATTTGGACACAGACTGGCTAACCTAGTGAGGAGGGCTTTAAACTAGGTTCTATGGGGACAGGTGAGCAAAGCCCATGGGTAAGTGGAGAACATGGAGACCTGGGAGATGGGTTGGAAATGGGAGGGAGCGTGGGCTATAATGGCAGAGAGAAAGGAGGGTCAGGGCAAAACTGGAAGGCAAGGTCAAATCAGTATCTTAGATGCCTATATGCAAATGCGAGAAGTATGGGTAATAAGCAGGAAGAACTGGAAGTGCTAATAAATAAGTACAATTATGACACTGTAGGCATCACAGAAACTTGGTGGGATAATACACATGATTGAAATGTTTGTATGGAAGGGTACAGCTTGCTCAGGAAGGATAGACAGGGAAAAAAGGGAGGAGGTGTTGCCTTATATATTTAAAAATGAACACACTTAGAGTGAGGTGGAGATGGACATAGGAGACGGAAGTGTTGAGAGTCTCTGGGTTAGGCTAAAAGGGGTTAAAAACAAGGGTGATGTCATGCTAGGAGTCTACTACACGCCACGTACCTAGGTAGAAGTGGATGAGGCTTTTTTTAAACAACTAACAATATCATCCAAAGCCCAAGATTTGGTGGTGATGGGGGACTTCAACTATCCAGATATATGTTGGGAAAATAACACAGACTATCCAATAAGTTCTTGGACTGCATTGGAGACAACTTTTTATTTCAGAAGGTTGAAAAAGCTACCGGGGGGAAGCTGTTCTAGATTTGATCCTAACAAATAGGGTGGAACTGGTTGAGAATTTGAAAGTGGAAGGCAGCTTGGGTGAAAGTGATCATGAAATCATAGAGTTCACAATTCTAAGGAAGGGTAGAAGGGAGAACAGCAAAATAGAGACAATGGACTTCAGGAAGGCGGATTTTGGTAAGCTCAGAGAGCTGATAGGTAAGGTCCCATGGGAATCAAGACTGAGGGGGAAAACAACTGAGGAGAGTTGGCAGTTTTTCAAAGGGACATTATAAAGGGCCCAAAAGGAAGCTATTCCACTGTGTCAGAAAGATAGAAAATATGGCAAAAGACCGCCTTGGCTTAACCATGAGATCTTGCATGATCTAAAAATAAAAAAGGAGTTATATCAAAAATGAAAAGTAGGACAAATTACAATGGATGAATATAGGCAAACAACACAGGAATGCAGGTACAAGATTAGAAAGGCAAAGGCACAAAATGAGCTCAAACTAGCTACGGGATTAAAGGGAAACAAGAAGACTTTATATAAATACATTAGAAGCAAGAGGAAGACCAAGGACAGGGTAGGCCCACTGGTCAGTGAGGAGGGAGAAACAGTAACAGGAAACTTGGAAATGGCAGAGATGCTTAATGACTTCTTTGTTTCAGTCTTCACCGAGAAGTCTGAAGGAATGCCTAACATAGTGAATGCTAGTGGGAAGGGGGTAGGTTTAGAAGATAAAATACAAAAAGGACAAGTTAAAAATCACCTAGAAAAGTTAGATGCCTGCAAGTTACCAGGGCCTGATGAAATGCATCCTAGAATACTCAAGGAGCTGATAGAGGAGGTATCTGAGCCTTTAGCTATCATCTTTGGAAAATCATGGGAGACAGGAGAGATTCCAGAAGACTGGAAAAGGGCAAATATAGTGCCCATTTATAAAAAGGGAAATAAGAACAACCCAGGAAACTATAGACCAGTTAGTTTAACTTCTGTGCCAGGGAAGATAATGGAGCAAGTAATTAAGGAAATCATCTGTAAACACTTGGAAGGTGGCAAGGTGATAGGGAACAGCCAGCATGGATTTGTAAAGAACAAATCATGTCAAACCAATCTGATAGCTTTCTTTGATAGGATAACGAGTCTTGTGGATAAGGGAGAAGCAGTGGATGTGGTATACCTAGACTTTAGTAAGGCATTTGATACGGTCTTGCATGATATTCTTATCAATAAACTAGGCAAATACAACTTAGATGGGGCTACTAGAAGGTGGGTGCATAACTGGCTGGATAACCGTACTCAGAGAGTAGTTATTAATGGTTCACAATCCTGCTGGAAAGGTGTAACAAGTGGGGTTCTGCAGGGGTCTGTTCTGGGACCGGCTCTCTTCAATATCTTCATCAACGATTTAGATATTAGCATAGAAAGTACGCTTATTAAGTTTGCAGATGATACCAAGCTGGGAGGGGTTGTGACTGCTTTGGAGGATAGGGTCATAATTCAAAATGATCTGGACAAATTGGACAAATGGTCTGAGGTAAACAGGATGAAGTTTAATAAAGACAAATGCAAAGTGCTCCACTTAGGAAGGAACAATCAGTTTCACACATACAGAATGGGAAGCGACTGTCTAGGAAGAAGTACGGCAGAAAGAGATCTAGGGGTTATAGTGGACCACAAGCTGAATATGAGTCAGCAGTGTGATGCTGTGGCAAAAAAAAAACCATGATTCTGGGATGCATTAACAGGTGTGTTGTGAGCAAGACACGAGAAGTCATTCTTCCGCTCCACTCTGTGCTGGTTAGGCCTCAGTTGGAGTATTGTGTCCAGTTTTGGGCACCGCATTTCAAGAAAGATGTGGAGAAATTGGAGAGGGTCCAGAGAAGAGCAACAAGAATGATTAAAGGTCTAGAGAACATGACCTATGAAGGAAGACTGAAAGAATTGGGTTTGTTTAATTTGGAAAAGAGAAGATTGAGGGGGGACATGATAGCAGTTTTCAGGTATCTAAAAGGGTGTCATAAGGAGGAGGGAGAAAACTTGTTCATCTTGGCCTCTGAGGATAGAACAAGAAGCAATGGGCTTAAACTGTAGCAAGGGAGGTTTAGGTTGGACATAAGGAAAAAGTTCCTAACTGTCAGGGTAGTCAAACACTGGAATAAATTGCCCAGGGAGGTTGTGGACTCTCCATCTGTGGAGATATTTAAGAGTAGGTTAGATAAATGTCTATCAGGGATGGTCTAGACAGTATTTGGTCCTGCCATGAGGGCAGGGGACTGGACTCGATGACCTCTCGAGGTCCCTTCCAGTCCTAGTATTCTATGATTCTATGATTCTACTCAGGGTATGTCTATACTTGCTCCCTAGTTGGGACTAGGGATGCAAATGGAGCATACCGAAATTGCTCATGAAGCGCGGGATTTAAATATCCTGTGCTTAATTAGCATATTCGCGGCCAGCCGCCATTTTGGATTCGGGGTATTGCAAAATAAGTTGCCCCGTGTAGACGTGTTATTCCGAGAGAAAACCCTTCTCTCAGAATAACTGTTATTCCTCGTGCAATGATGTTTAACAGTTATTCCGAGAGATGGGTTTTCTCTCGGAATAACGCGTCTACACGGGGCAACTTATTTTGCTATATCCCGAATCCAAAATGGCAGCCGGCCGCAAATATGCTAATTAAGCATGGGAAATTTAAATCCCACGCTTCATTAGCAATTTCGGTATGCTCCATTTGCATCCCTAGTCCGAATTAGGAAGCAAGTGTAGACATACCCTTACAGTCCACAACTTAAACCCCTCCAACACATTATCCACAATCTACAACCTATCTTGGAAAATGACCTCTCACACTCAGAGGCCTTGGAAGAAAGGCCTATTCTCACTTACAGACAACCCCTCAACCTGAAACAAATTCTTTCTGGTAACCATGTGTGACAACAAGTCGGGGTTCCTCTGATCCTGCAGCCCCATAGCAGCAAGAACAAACTCCACCAGCCATCAGAATAGAGGGAGTTTATTGCTTCTTCAGGATACAGCACAGCATAGACATGATGTGTCTACGGGAGTCTGGGCCAGGATGCCTCAGCCCCCTTGAGATGGGGTCCATAGGCCCCTAGATTCCAGCCCCCTCCTTAGTCTGTTTCCTTCATGGTTCCAGCCCAAGACTGCCCCTTCCCCCAACACTCACTTCTTTTGTTCCATCCCTTCCCTTAACTGGTAGAACCGGTTCGGTCACTGTCATGGGGGCCCTCAAGACGGACCCCCCTCCCCTGCTGGGCAGTGCTTACAGAGAGAGGCCAGTAGGGGTCATCCACAGCCCAAGCACAGCAACCAGCAAGGTACTGACACTACATCACACCATGTTACACAGCTACATCATAAGCATCTAGGAACCCAGCCCTGCAATCAGCCCCGGTGCCAACTCTGCCCACATATCTATACAAGTGAATTCATCACTGGACCCAACCACATCAGCCACCAAATCAGAGGCTCATTTAACTGCACATCCAGTAATGTGGTCTATGCCATCAAATGCCAGCAATGTCCCACTGCAATATATATTAGACAAACTAGACAGTCCCTATGGGAAAACATTAATGGAGACAAATCAGATATCTGAAAAAGGAACATACAGAAACCTGTTGGTGAACACTTTAACCTCCCTGGACACTTGTTAAGGGATCCCTAAGTTGCTGTTTTGGTACAGACCAATTCCACAAGCCAAATACACAGAGAAGGTTTGGAACTCCACTTCATTCACAAGTTTAATTCTCATGCAACTGGTTTAAATCGCGATATTGGCTGGCTGGGACATTATCAACTAACCAAACAATGAAGATGCCAATAGTTCTTTATGTCTGCGTAGAATCTAGTGTTAATACTCTTCCTTTACATTGCAAATTAATGGTTCTTATCTGCCTCTTTTAACTATCTAGTCTTTAGGTGCTAATAGGCTCTTTGTTGATTTTCAGTATTTCCTGTTACATACTGGCTCAGCTTTCCCTTTGAAATTTATCTACCCACTGCCTCCTTTTCTCCCCCCCCCCCCGCCCGCCTCCAATTTTTTCCATCTCCCCCCACTCGCCTCTTTCCCTTATTTATTTTGATTCTGGACATCCAACACTCCGGTCATGTGAAGAAGTGAGCGGTGCCCACGAAAGCTCATGATACTATCTACATGTTTTGTTAGTCTTTAAAGTGCTACTAGACTATTGGTTGTTTTTTAAGTTTTATCTTATGAGTGTTACCCAGGAACAAAGCACATTTTAGCTACAAACACAGAGCAAATATTTATAAGCCCAGATAGAATAATGATACATGATTTTAAACAGGACAATAATTCTTAGCAGCTCAACGCCATTACAAGGAGTGCTTTGTATTAGGTTTATCACTATTGTGCACCTTTGGTGATACATCTGTGGTTATATCTGAGTGTAAATGCTCTCATTTGTTTTTTATACAACATCACAGCTAAGCCCAAGCAACAACTGAGGAAGTTATGGGATGGGAACATTTGACAAACAGAGCTTTCTTATGGTGATGTGAGAAATAAGGTCTAAACAGCTGGCTCTGAAGCAAGCTCTTTTAGCTAGGTAAGGGTATGTCTACACTACAAAGTTAATTCGAACTAACTTATTTCAAATTAGTTAATTCAAAATAAACTAATTCGAAATAACACATCTAGACCCCAAAGCTAATTCGAATTAGCGTTTTGCTAATTTGAAATAGCACGTCCACACTGATTGGACGGCTGGGTCGCATTTAAGGGCAGCTGAAACTGGTTCCGGCAGGGCATCAGGTCAGTAGTTGCTTTGTGTGGCTGCTGTCTGAGGCTATCTGAGGCTCGTTCTTAAAGGGACCCCCTGGACAGCTGGTTCTCAGCTTTTTTGCTTGCTTGCCTACCTCGCCGAGGGACAGCAAAGCGTTTTCCTCTCTGCCTGTCTGTGTTGGTGGTTCCCACTGAGGATGCTGCCGCAGTTGGCACCATGGAGCCAGAGCTCGCCCTGGGCATTCTGCTCCAGTTTTTGGACTTGCTGCTGCAAGCCTGCCAGCAATGGCTGGAGGCTACCTGGCACCAGTGCACGTCAGCCCCCTCCCCCTCCCCCTGGCCTCCCTGGAGGCCGTGGAGGAGCCGCAGCAGTGCCCGGATACCAGCGTGCCCCGCCGCATCTGGCGTCTGGACACCAGCAGTGACTGGTGGGACCGCGTCGTCCTGGAGCACTGGGGAGACCAACTGTGGACCCAGAACTTCAGGATGAAGATGGACACCTTCCTGGAGCTCTGCAAGTGGCTCGCCCCTGCTCTGCGGCGACAGGACACTCGCATGAGGCCCGCCATCCCCCTCCAGAAGCGTGTGGCCATCGCCCTGTGGAAGTTCTCCACGCCGGACAGCTACCAATCTGTCGGGAACCAGTTTGGCATGGGGAAATCCACCATCGGAGCAGTGCTCATGCAGGTACGGCACTCACCGGCCACTGGACCGGGAGGGGAAGGAGGGCTGCAAGGAGGGGATGGGCCGCCCCAGGGAAAATGGGGGGGGAGGAGGCGAAAGTGCCCCACACGGGAGGGTTCGGTCTGTCCTGGCCGTACCACACGCCGCCCGTGGCGGCCAGGATCACAGCAGGGGTTGCTTCTGGGAGTGGGGCATGTGGCAGTGCCAGGGAACGAACACTCCCAGCCACCCGGGCACCCCAGTGATTCGCGGTTTGGTGTATCTCTCTGCAGGTGGTCAAGGCCATCAACCAGGTGCTGCTCCACAGGGTGGTCCGCCTCGCTGACCCGGACGCCGTCATCCAGGGGTTTGGCGCCCTCGGCTTCCCCAACTGCGGGGGGGCCATCGACGGGACGCACATCCCCATCTGTGCCCCAGAACATCAGGCCTTCCAGTATATCAACCGCAAGGGGTACTTCTCCGTCCTCCTGCAGGCCGTGTCTGACCACCGGGGCCAGTTCACGGACATTAATGTGGGCTGGTCCGGCAAGGCACACGATGCCAGGGTGTTTCGCAACTCCTCCGTGTGCCAGAGGCTGCACGCCAGGACCTTCTTCCCTGACCGCCACATCAGGGTTGGGGACGTGGACATGCCCGTCTGCCTGGTGGGGGATGAGGCCTACCCACTACAGCCCTGACTCATGAAGCCCTACACGGGACACCTCAACCCCTCCCGGCAGGCCTTCAATGCCAGGCTCACCAGGGCCCACATTGTGGTCGAGGGGGCCTTCGGCCGACTGAAAGCACACTTTAGGTGCCTCCTCGCCCGCCTCGACCTCGCCGAGCACAATATCCCTCCCATGGTGGCAGCATGTTGTGTGCTGCACAATTTATGTGAGCGGAAGGGGGAGGCTTTCCTGCCAGCCTGGATGGCTGAGGCTGACCTCATAGCTGGCCAGTACGTGCAGCACCGCACCATCGCCATCCGGGAGGCCCAGCGGGGGGCCGTCCAGATCCAGGAAGCCCTGCGGGAGAGCTTCCTGGTGGAGGAGGACTGAACTCTTCCTGCATGCCCCACTGGGGCCTTCTTCCACCGTCTCCTCCTTCCCCTTTCCCCTCCCTAACCCCCCTTCCTAATGTCAAATAAAGACACCTGTTTTGGCAACAAAAATCTCTTTTTATTTTACATAACTGGGGTGGGGGGAGGGAGGAACGAGGGTGGGACAGGAGAGGGGGAAACCTGGGAGGAGGGAGTTGGAAGGGGGAAGAAGGGGAGGAAGGGAAGGGAAAGCTCAGGGCTCGGGGTCCTGCTGGCTCTCCCGTCTCGCAGCACTGCGGGTGCGGGGGCGTCGGGGGGGAGTGGGTGTGGAGGGTGGGGCAGGAGGGATGGGGGGTGCAGAGGAAGCGGGAGGGGGAGCAGGGGTGGGAGGAAGAGCGAGAGCTGGGGAGGCCGCAGGGGCTGGAGCAGGAGGAGGCAGGAACCTGTCCACCAGGGTCTGGAGGTGACCTCTGAGGGCACGGCCCCGATCCTCCAGTGCCTCCAAGCTCTGCTGCCACAGCCGCAGGCCCTCCCGGACCCAGTGGTCCTGGATGCAGAGCTGCTGCTCCAGTACCCGGAGGTGCCGCCGCTGATACTCCTCCTGGTTGCGGGTGCGCCGGCTGGCCCGGGGCCGGGTGGCTATTCCAGGGGGGTGGTGCGCCCTGCAGGCCCAGGTGCTGTGGCTGTGGTGAAACAAGAGCAGTGGTCAGTTCGACTTAATTCGAACTAGGCGTTACTCCTCATAGAATGAGGTTTACCTAGTTCTAATTAAGCGAGTCGCTATTTCGAATTAAATTCGAAATAGCAGTTTGCATGTATAGCCGCTATTAAAGTTAATTTGAACTAACGGCTGTTAGTTCGAATTAACTTTGTAGTGTAGACATACTCTAAGCGTGTAATGATGAGGTGTGTATGTACATGTGCAGCATACCTCTCTGCGTTCCTCTGGCTGTCATGGGAGCTACACTGCTTATAGCAGAGATTTTCCATTTGCTCAGGCATCGGGGCTCTATATTTTGGGATAGGTGACAGCGACTCTGTCCCAGCTGCTGCAGTAAAGCTCTCCAAAGTGTTATGCACAGCACAGTGCCACATGGCAGTTGCGACTGGCTGTGTAACTGTCACAACAGAACAGTACCTCCCACAGTTATTCCTTTGCCATCCCAGTGCCCAGGGAGCTGGTCATTGCAGTGAAAAGTTTGCTACAGCATAGAACAGGGTTAAATAACAGCTGGCCACTGTAATTTGAAATCCAACTATGAGTGACAATGACCATTGTTTCATCAGCAGCTGTGAAATACCTATTTCCAGACTCCTCATCTGGAATTGCAACCTAGGACTCCCAAGTTCTGCAGAGTTGATCGCATGTGAGTACAGAGGTAGATTAAGTTTCCTGGGATCTGGGCCAGAGCATGTGGCGGGCCCCTTCCTAATCCTTCCGCCTATGGTTCTTCCTGTTCTGCCTGCAGCCCCACCCCTTCTGCCCCTTCCATAGAGCCCCACCCCTGTTCTACCCAGATTCCCTCCCATTCCCTGCTCCAACAGCAGCCCCACAACCAATTTGCTTCCTTCTTTCACATGGCCACAAGACTGGAGAAGCTCTATCCCTGTGCCGTGGTCCCAGGCCACAGAGGGGCGTGAGAGCTCCCTCAGCCCTGAGGCAGGTAGTGAAAGCTTCTCCAGTCCCAGGGGACTGCAGCAGGGGACTCCCCCCCACCACCACACACACATAAACACACCGTGTTTCTGCAGGAGACTGGGTTTTAGGTGCTGGGATTTGGCATTTCCTGCCCCATTCAGCCAGCACTTCTATGATCCTGCACTCCAGCGGGGAAGGGATGCGCTGAGCACTCTGTGCTGCTGCTGATACTGATCAGCCCAGTCCTGGGGGAAAGGGGACTGATGCTGCTGGGCCTGATCCTGCTCCACTCCATTTTTTTGCCCTCACCAGTTCTGCATTCTGGAAGGTTGCCCGTCTCATCCTACTCCAGTTACAACCCTGCTTGATGAACATTCAAGGTTCTTTTCCAGCCTTACATTTCTATGATAACCTTTCTTCAATCACAAACACAGAAATGAACATTACCTGACATTTATAATTTGCTATGTTCCTTATAAAAAGTCCTGAAAATTAATCTATTTATTCGGGTCCAGAAATAACTTTTTAATATGGCTAATCTAAACAAACTGCTTTTGAAAGGTCCCTAAATGGTTGTAAGCCATGAAGACAACTCTTTTTTGAGCTGTAACTTAGTGCATTTTAATGACCCTGGTGATTCAGTGGAAGGGATCACAAATGCATCCCGTGACGGTACATTGCGTCTGGGGCTAGGCTATAGTGATAACAAGGCTGAAAAAAAAGTGATAGGTAATATCAACAAATTTAGCTTACTACTAGCATTACTAAAGATTGTGTAGAGTAACTTGCTTCAGTGTTACTAAAAGCAATATGAAATAAAGAGGTACAGGTGGTTTCATTTTTGTATGGTTTACAATAAACCCTTTATGAATGAAAATGTTGTAACTCAATGGTGTAAAATCCAAGTTTCATCAAAAAGCACATTATTTAAGGTTTATTTTTAAATTACTTTACAAACACATTTGATGTCCTCATATATCAAATTTATTCCCCACACCATTATGTGCTTTGTTGGACAAAATCTATTATTAAGTCAGAAACATACATGTCTCAGCAAGAGTGCGAAGTAAACAAATAATTTATTGTGGGTACATTCAAGTACACTATTGTATATTGCAGTCAAGACAAGTACGATAAATTTTATACTGGACATTCTTATGCTGAAATCTGAGAAATAATCCCCAACATTTTGAAATGAAATAGCCATCTTGTTATCTAAATATAATAAAAAACTGTCTGGAAAAAAATTGTAATATTATGGCTGTGTTATGTTTTGATGACAAGTGTATGGTCATCAAAGGAAACACTCACATTGAATAACAAATACTATTGCACCCATACATTTCATGTTACATATACAGTCTATATGGAACAAGAGGGATTACTATATCCTTACACAGTTATTTCTAACTCCTGAACAGTTTTTTTAAAATATATATTTGTTGTGTGAATAATGCACTCTGTTTCCAGCTTTTTGCTGGGCTGTGTACAGCAGGTTAGTCATGCTGGCAGACACATGCCAGATTATTTTTGCTAGAGATCAGGAATGGCTAAATTCTGCTGCTGGAAGTTGGAGCAACTCCAAGGAATACTATGCTGCCCGGGGTAGAAGGGAACCCCTTTCCTATTTTATTGAGGTAAAGCGAGTAACTCTAGAAGAAATTGGACAGCATGCTAGGCCTCTAACCCTAATATGAAACTGGAAGTGCTTTAAACTACAAGTTGAAAGAGGATGGTACTAGATGAACAAAATCAGCATGCATTAAAGAACATATAGCTAACTAAGATAAGGGAGACGATAGCAGCATAGAGAAAAAAGTGTAAAAGATTCCCCGCTTCCTGCTTGGAGATGCACAGTTTCAGATTGTAAGGTACAGCGATGATGAGGCTTATTATGCCTGAGACCAAAAGTGTAGCTAGTGCATGCTCAGAAGCCTGATAGAATTTCCTCTCTGACTGGACACTGGCTGTTGAATTTAAGACCCACCTATGTATGCTTAAGCTTTCTTGAGATGCTAGTGGACCCAGTCAGTAAATGGTGGATTCTACAGCCACACAGAGGCATTTCATGCTACAACATTTTCACAATAACAGTTTCCCGGCATCAGTCAGAATTCCTACATTTACAATACATTCCCCAAATTGTCATAATACTTCAGAAGCTTTGCTGTGGATCTGACTTACAGAATGAAGGCTTTTATGGGCAATAAACCAAACTCTAATTAAGATGGAGGTTTTAGAGAATACTCTGAATATCTCAAAACACATGCCAAAACAGATTTATGGAAGAGGGCATCTTACTGAGCTCCGGGGTCATAGTTCAAGACTGAGAATCTAAATCCTACCTGTTATATGCCAATTGCAAAAATAAGGATAGAAGCTGAAGCTGAGACAAGTACTTTTCTGTTTTTTCTTTATACCCAGCCTCTCATTTCTGGGTGAGACTCTGGAAAAGAGAGATCTGGGAAATTCATTTGCCTTATTACTTGTCCCCATCCGAAAGTATATTTCAATGAATGACTCACTCAACCCAAAATGAAAGTACGCTTGATTACCATTTTTAAACCAGATGTTTGGAATGGCTTGGTCTGGTAAGGATAGCATGTGATAAATATAATAATGACATTAAGTGGAGCTAATCTTTTAAATGCTTTTGCAAGTCTGCCTAGGTGTCTACTTGTATCTTTAGTTGCTTATGTACCTATAAATTGTGCTGTCTAGTGAAGGCAATAGCAAAACTCTGATTGATTTCAATTGGATCAGGCTCATACACAAATGAGGGTAAAGTTAGTTTTTCTTGACATCCTTACAAATCTATAAAATAGAGTAAACATGTGTGTCCTATTTGACTCTCCATGATAGATCAGAAAGGGTGCATACCAAAAAGATACTTGTTTGCTTGTTCATCTTAAGTGGTACAATGTGGTACGCTTTTAGCCAGTCTGCATAGTTATGGAATATTTGGAATGGATTCCGTCTCCTCATCAAGCAGAGTGGGGATTCACATTCAGGTCTCCCATCCTCCTGGTAAGTCATTTCAATATTCATTGGGCCAGAAAGAATGGGAGAGAGAGATTCTACAGTCCATGGTTAAGGCAGTCTCTGAGCAACTCAGGTTCCACCCGTGATCCATTCAATAATTATTTATATAAAGTGAAAGAGCTCCAGTAGGAAAGTTGGAAGGACCGGAACCAGGGAGTGTCCAAGAGCCCAGTGGTGATGGCACTTATTTGGGAAGAAGGTGATGGGAGTTCAAGTCCTTCCTCCAAATCAGGCAGAACAAGAAATGAATCCTGATTAATGTGCTAGTATAACAGGGCACATTTCACCTGCATCTTCAGATGTTCATGGAACTGCTCTGATTCTGACCATCAAGTGGCAATATCTTGTTGTTTATTTACTTTCCTATTGCAAACATTAATAGAGTCCCATGCAGCAATATTCTATGCAATACTTCTTTATCTTTAGCCCTTTCCCCAAAAGCTAGAAAAAGACAGGCATCCATGCAGGAATCTCAGGGAAAGAAGATTTCTAACTCAGGATTGTGATGTTTACTAGGTAGCAAAGTACCTATGACTCAGGTGTTCGCAATCCCTAGATCCCTTTCTGGATCAAGCCCTAACCTATCTTTGAACATTATGGACATTATTCCTTCTACATTCTTTATTATTTAGAAACATCTTTTGTTCCAACCATGCTTGAAAGTGTAGAGTGCTGTAGAGTTAGTTTTCTACTAAATTCCTCTCCGAGATTTTATTAACTGTGATAGCTTTTGTGCATCCTGAGTGAATTATTTGCATACAGATCTGTTTCCCACCACTCAAAGGTCTGTTGCATTTGTACTGAAATGCCACAATGCAGTTTTAAAAAGGCAGTAGTGTGAGAAGAACATAATTATATTTTCTCATTGTATTACATTACATCAATATCAGACCCTCTAGCTTTCTGAATTTCTCAGCCATGGAAATTATGATGTGCCATAACATCTTCCATGGTCTACTTCTTGACATGGAAAATAGTTTTACAGTAATAATTTTTTTTTCACAGAAATAAAAAACTGCAGATCTATCTTAGTATACACAAAGAGTGTCTAATTTCTAGTAGCATCCAACATCCCCACAGAGAAGAGGGATCTATTAGAAGGTTTCACTTTCAACTACATCATAGAGAGGGTCATAAACATAGGGCTTATACAATAACTTAAACAGAGACTGCTGCTGGGGAAGAGGGATGGAATCAGGTGTAATCTCCACACACATTTCTTTTTACAGGTATGGCAGGAGGCTGTCCCATACTGCTGGCTGGCTTGGTAGAAGGCCTACCCTTTGTGCTGACTTCTGGCCTACAGAGCCTTCTTTTGGCTGGGGTAATGGTGCTGGTGAAGGTTCCTTCCAAAATGGAAGCTTCACACAGACTCCATTCAGTCTTCTGATACCTGTGTGTTTGTTTGTTTTTGTTTTTTCCTTGGTGGGGGATAGTCCAGAAGGGAATCCTCAGTCCCCATAAACCTAGCTAAGATCTCTGATCCAATGCCCCAAGAGTGATGTGGCAAGAGGGGCCTCACAAGGTTATATTCTCAATGGCAGGGAAAAGTGGCAAGCCCCCCAGCACTACTAATTCCTCTGATGGTTTAGCAGTAAGCTCTATGCACACTGAGTCTTCTGTTTTCTTAGAATCCTGAGGCTTTTCTCCTCCTGGACAGAAAGTATCTCATCATAAGAAAGGGATTGGTGAGTCACAAAGGCCTGAAGCAACAGAGTGGGCTTGGTCAACTCTTTGGTGAAGAGGTTATCAATGGGCAAACTGGGTTATTCAGAATATCATGGGTTGGAGCCACACTGCATCCCTCCTTTAATATCTGTTTAGATAGTGTGTTCTTCTCCATTTCGTATACAGTTGAATAAAGCAGCATGTTCTCAGCCTGCAGTAATGTAGGTAAAGTTTGTTTCACGTGTAGTGAACAAGCCCTTTACAAAAAAAATACAATACAATAAAATAAAAAACAACAAGTTCTTCAGCTGAGAAAAGAATGAAGGCTGGAGTCTCACCTCTGTATTTCACACAGAATTAAAGCAATTTAATCAGTCTCTCATTTATCTAGATATACATTTACCACAAAACTCAGCAGAACAATACATTTCTAAATTGGTAAGATGTAAGTAGTGAACACTTTCATATTAAATCACAGCCTAAGACTTTCTATATTGTATGATCCTGGGGCTATAAGGGCTATCAGATCAGGATTTGGAACAATGTAACAAACATACATGTTGGAGGAGCTGGCAAAACAGGGTTAAACATGAAACTGCTGTATGCAGAAATACTGCTGATGGAAGGGCAAGCATCATAAGCTTCCAGATTGTCTGGGAATATTTAACCAGACAACATCAGCCAACCAGAGACTGTGTTGAGGAGCCCATTAGGTAAGTAAAGAAGTTCAGAAAACAGACTTATGTCTGTCTTCTCTTCGATGTCAGAGTCAACATTTTCAACTTAATTTGGCACTAAATTGTAAGTCAATGTACTGTAACAACAATAAAACCAGAAAAATGTGTTCCATCGAAATATGCATTGCATCTTCCTACTGCATTAGCATCTATGCCAGCTTTAGCCTAGTGCCCTGACATTGGAGTGTTATGGAAGACCATTTAGAAAGTCCTCTACCTATCATACAAGTGAAGGTTTAATGTTATTTAATCAGTATTAAGATTTTTTTTTGTTATTGCATATTTAGAAGAGCCACACTACTCAAAGCTCTGGGGCAAGAATCTCAGTCTGCACGAATTTCTTTTTGCTCTTCAGTAACACAGAGAGAACAGAGACTACCTGCATCGCCATCAATAAGGATACCCCAGCAAGAGGAAGCCCTAGCAGGCACACAGCTCCTTTGCCTTCATCCCACAGCCCCAGTACAGGAAGAGATGGGGAGCAGTGTGTTGAGACTCATTGATTATCACAGGGTTGCTTCACAATGCATAGCTGTCCCCATTCCACTTTACAGGGTGGTTCCCATTCTTTTCTTTTGAGAGATATTACTTGTTCTGGGCAATTTCCTGTTCTGAGTATAGAGAATCTCTCACAAACCAGACAACTCTGAAGAAGGAGGAAATTTTGCTAAAGGAAGGACTTTATATAGCAGATCTACAGCAGCTGCAAAAAGCTTCTGTGTAATATGTACATATATATGGCAAACATGGAACACCTGCTGCCTTTATAGCTGCCCCAGGAGTTCAGGGGAGACCTAGTATAGTAGGAAATGGCTCACGCTAATCTCAAAAAGAGAGGAAGTCATACAAGTTGTGACGAAGTGGGGATTGTGTTCACTCTGTTTGCTTTGTTATATGTGATTTCTACTGTCCTGAAGTAGCCCCGTGTGTGCGCCTCAGTTTCAGTAGTCCCATGTGTGCCTCAGTTTCCCTGTTTCCCTGGGCACTGCTCTGCTAACTAGATGGGGATGTGAATTGCAGGTAACTCCCTGAGAAAGTATGCAGCCCATTATGTAGACAATGGTCCCTGTAACCTGAGTCTGGGAGGGGGTGTGGACAGGAGCCACCTTTTGCCCAGGAAGCTAGACTAAGGGGGAGGTAGGGCTGGCTGCAGGCTGGGACAGGTTGCTGAGAGGGGTTCTTTCTCAAGGGGCTTGGAGCAGGATGGGGGAACAGGGCCCAGGGCCGCTTCTCCCCAAGATGGGCTGTATTGGCTGTTCCTGTGTTAGTGAAAAGAGTATGCTACATTGTATCCCTGTGCACCAATAAACCTTCTGTTCTACATGTTGGCTAAGAATCACAGCTGGCTGCGGTGGGGGTGCAGGGCCCAGTGGCTCCCCACTCCCCTGTGACATAACTCCATCTATTATTTTAAAAATAATATCATAGAGAATCATACAATGCAGTATGTTGTGATATCAGTGTAGGAGGAGTTAACTAAAAGGAAAAAGAAGCAGCAAAAAATTGGAAAAATCCATCATATCCAGCAAATAATACATTGAGTTCATAGTGTTCACTTTCAAAAATTTATACTGGTAGAGAGATCTGAGACCATAATATACACTGCAACCCATTTTAGAAACCCCTAAATTGAGTGGCTGTCTACTTTTTGCTCACCTCATAATCAGTGATTTTAGGGACAGTTTTAGAGCACTGGAAACTGCAATACATCAAAGAACTGAAGAAGACCACATAAAACACAACTAGGAACTGACAGAGAAAATCTGGAAACAATGATTCTCTGAGGCAAATAATCTCAACTCATCCTCTTTTGCCCCACCCTGTTGACTTCTCTTAGCACAGTATATCTAGGAATACCATCTTTCTCCTAATCAACCTTCTTAATTGATCTACAATTAGACCAGTCCATACATTCTTAACCTAAATTGAATCTATGAACCCTTAAACTCCAGGGCTTGCAGTATTCTTTTATTTCCTTTTTGGTTTCTTAAGTCATGTCTATGCTAGATCTGGAAGGTTAGCTTATGGTTTGTAACTCCAGCTACGTAGAATACATAGCTGGAGTCGGCTTACCTTAAACTGAGCTTGGTGGCATCCACATAGCAGGAAGCTGATGGGAGCAAATGCTCTCATCCAGTTCCCTTACTCCTCATGACTGCAAGAAGTTCAGATGTCGGCCTGAGAGGCTCTCAGCATTTAATTTATGGTTCTATAGTAGACCCGCTAAATTAAACACCATAACATCAATCTCTGGCATGGTGAGTGAAGACATGCCCTTAGAGGTGACCTGCCCTAGGACTGCCCTCTCTTCTCCCTCCTTTATAGCTGGGCTTGTTTTCTTCACTGGTCATAGCTCTCTTGCATGTCATAATGCCTGGCAATTTTGTCAGCTATGCTGGAATGCTTGCTTGTAAGTAGGAAAGACTCTCTTCTCCCTTCATTCTGTAGTCAGTGTGGGTACGTCTAGACAGTGGGGCTGCCCTGTGCCTTTTAAATGCACTGGTTATTTTGAAATATTTTTCAAAATAACGGGCACGCTATTTCAGCATCCTTATAACCGTCATTCCACAGTGGTTAAGGGATGTCTCAAAATAGCTTGTTATTTCAAAATTTGGCACTGTGTAGATGCGCCAAATTTCAAAATAAGCTATGTTGAAATATAATCATAATAAGATACGCAATTTACATAGCTCAAATTGCATATCTTATTTAGAGTTTAGGGTGCTATGTAGACACACCCTAAGAGATTTGTAAACCCCATTAACACACCCCTTTTGTTTTTTCATAGGGTATGTCTACACAGCAAGGCTAAAATCGAATTAAGCTACGCAACTTGAGCTACGTCAATTACGTAGCTTAAGTACAAATAGCTTAACTCAGCTTTTGGTTCTGTCTACAAAGCAGGAAGTTGAGGAAGAACACTCTTCCTTCAATTTCCCTTACTCCACATAAAATGAGGGTTATCAGGCGTCAGAGTAAGAAGTCCTCCAGCTCGCCATTATTTCAAAATAATGGCTTGCAATGTAGACACGCTCTTTGTTATTTCGGAATAATCTCAGTTATTCCTAAATAATGCTGCTGTGTAGACATAGCCATAGTGAGAAGCTGAAGAAAATAATCACATATCTGTGCTACTAATTTAAAATAAAAAGGTAGGAAGTGTTAAATATCCAGTCTCTCTTATTTGAATCAACTTTAACAGATGAGTAGAAAATAACTCTGAAATATCTACACTATCATCAAACAGGAGGGCTACCCTCTGCCAGTGCTAAGGCAACCTTTTTAATTTTTGGTTGATAGTAATTAATAATTAGCCCAAAACAAAACTCTCCATGAAAAGAATGGCAAATATCTTTAAAAGCTTTACTCAATTTCCATCCATGCAAAACAGATATCCAAAATATTCATGCACTATTTTCAGTTAACTGACATTTTAGATCTAAATTCATGCTGATTTTCACTGTTTAATATTATATAATCATGTAACATCTTGACATTATTAAGGTAATAAAATGATAAGTTAAAAAATCAGGGATGAACTGATCTGCCTTGCTGAAACTTGACAAGCCTATACTTTTCTGCGGTGGCTGCATCTTGTGATCCAGAATCTCAGCTTTCTATGAAAAATAAAATTAGGATACGAGCCCTTACAATTTTGAAGCAATCCTTTAGAATGTGAACCAGATGTACCCCTTCTTGCAATGTCCCCTTGAGATTATATAGCTCCTGAAATAAAAATTCTTTTAGAGGTGTGTACTACCACTATTTAAAGTAAGTGTAACTTTTTAATGTAACTATGATAATGTAAATGTCAGCGTATTTCACAGAAGAAAGAGCAGGGACACTCATGTCATGAAGATATGCATAATTCTTCCATGAGTGGCATTTCATTTTGGTGTCATAGCTGGGAATGGACAGAACCAAGATGCTTATAACCACTTCCTCTCCCTTGAAATTCCCCCCTACAGAAGTTGTATGCAGGTAGTGCCAGTGGCTCAGCTGTTCCTTGTATTTTTGTCCTTTTGTTTTGATGTTTGTTTGCAACAAGATATAAAAGTGCCAGGTTCACAAAGCTGAAAACAATTATGAACCAAATTAACTGGGAGAAAGAATTTAATAAGCAAAACATAAATGATAATTCAGAATAATTTCAGAACACCTTAATAGATGCTTAAAAGCCACAATCAACAAAAAGTACTTTTTGGTTTAAAAACCAAATTTGTTTAAAGGTCAGTTGAAGACTGCTATAAAAATAATATAACAAATAGAAGAAAGGGGAAGTAATGAATATTAATCAGATGGTATGAATTATAGAAAATTGATAAGGGAAGCAAAGGGATGACAGGAAAAAAAATCTGTGGCCAGAAGCAATAATAAGAGAAATTGATTTTTTGACTATACACTGTATTGGAGCAAAAAAAAAAAAATCCGTACAGTTTATTGATCCATTAGTAGATGAATAAGGGAAAATTATCAACACTGATGCAGTGCTGGTGCTGTATTTGGGTAAAATAGATTATATTATCTCATCATGTGGTGATAATACTCTTTCCATTTCACTATTATCTGTAGAGAATATTACACAGAAACTACTAAAATTCTAACTTAATTCTAAAATTTTAACATCATCAGATCCATATGACTTTCATCCAAGAGTTTTTAAATAGAAGAAATTACTGGACCATTCATATTGATTTTTAATAAGTAGTGGACCACTGGGGAAGTTCCAGAAAACTGGAAGAAAGCTAAACAATTTTTAAAAAGGATAAATGGTATGACCCAGGTAAACTTTCAGCCTAAGACCAATCTCAGGCAAGACAATAGAACAGCTGATATTGGACTTGATTAATGAATAATTAAATGAGGGTAATAATACAATCATCACTGATAAAACATTTGTGGATGACACAAAAATTGGGGGGGAGTGATAAATGAGCAAAAGGACAGGTCATTGATTCAGAGCAACCTACATCACTTGGTAAATTGGCTGCAAATAAACAAAAATGTGTTTTCAGGTGGCTAACTGTAAATGTATACACATAGGAACAAAGAGGCTGTGTCTAGACTGGCGCGATCTTGCGCCAGAGCTATGCGAAAGAGGCTCAGCGTGGAATATCGCCGAGCCTCATTTGCATAACTAATGAGCTGCCATTTTTGCGGAAAAGGCTCTTGCGCAAGACAGAGCTGTCTACACTGCCCCGTCTTGCGCAAGAAAAACCCTCTTGCGCAAAGCCGTTATGCCTGAAAATAATCAGCATAACGGCTTTGCGCAAGAGGGTTTTTCTTGCGCAAGACGGGGCAGTGTAGACAGCTCCGTCTTGCTCAAGAGCTTCGTCCGCAAAATGGCGGCTCATTAGTTATGCAAATGAGGCTCGGCGATATTCCACGCTGAGCCGCATTTGCATAGCTCTGGCGCAAGATCATGCCAGTATAGACACAGCCAGGCTGTAGTCCAATTCTTATGGGATAGGAGACTCCATAACAGGAAGCAGACATACTGAAAAGAGATTTGGGCATCATTGTGGAGATCAGCTGAAAATAAAGCTAAAAATGAACTTCCAATATGACGCTGTGGAACGAGGTGTACTGGTAGTTCGAATTAGAGATCCTAATTTGAACTACCTACTCCGTGCTGCGTGTAGCCGCGGGCACGGAGTTCGACCTAAGGGGATTTAAAAATGGCGCCCGCCCGGCAAGATGCAAATGAAGCCAGGGATATTTAAATCCTGGGCTTCATTTGCAACTTCGAATGCCTACATTAGCCACCCTCGTTCGAACTAGGGTGGTAGCGTAGACATACCCTACATGAGGAACAAGGAAAAGTATAATAAGATCCAATGCCTGGAAGCTAAAGCTAGAAAAATTCAGACTGGAAATAATGGTGACAGTAATTAATAATTGTAACAATTTACCAAGGGTTGTGTGGTCACAAGGACTGATAATCCTTAAATCAAAATTGGAGGGGGGGGGGGGGTTTCCCCAAAAGATCTGCTTTGTGAATTATTTGAGGGCAGTTCTATGCCTTTGTTGCAGGCAAGAGTAAATCTCAGGTCCAACACTGAGTTCTTAAAGTACAAAGACATGCTACACAGGTATCTGTCAAACACAAGCAGTTTATTTTCTGACAGCTATCAGCTGTGCCCCTTAACTAAAAGAACAACATGATAGGAAAAGCAGCATTCTTACATCCCTTCTGCTAACCAAGGAACCCCATTTCGGCTGCGGATGAAGTGGGAGACTGTCTCAGCTTCCGAGGCACTGGTACCCAAAGCCCATAGGTGAGGTCCAAATTGCTGTGCTCTGGTGCAGCTTTAAATACAGCGTCTCTACCTTGTTTGTGGCAGTTTGGAAATTTCCAGGGATTACTCATTGCTTGTTACAGTATGGCTCAGTACATTTATGTAAACAAGATTGTTATGTTTCCACCCCTATCTACAATTCATTCTTGCTACAATGGCATATGTTCCTAGAGGCTTGCTTCTGGCTCATCAGTAGTAGGGAAGGGGGGGAATAAGGGGAGAGGGAATGCAGGCCTCACCACCCCTATACTTCACACGTACAGAGTTCTTCCGCAATTGATCCCTACAGCCTTGTATTAAGCAGAAGATCATACTTGATGATCACAGTGGTCCCTTCTGGACATGGAATCTATGATCTTAGTAGATGTAAAAGATGTCCTACAGGTTGAACTTCTAAAATCTGGGACTCTCTGGTCTGGCAACATCTTTGGTCCAGTAGGAGCATAGATATTGCTGGACCAGAGAGCCCTGGCTGCCCAGTTTCAGAAGTGCATCTCCAGCTGGGCTGGCGGTAAGAAGCACATCCCCAGTGGGGCAAGCATGGTTGGGAGCACAGCCCTGGCCAGGGCTGGTGGCAAGGAGTACAGCCCCAGCTAAGGCTACAGGCAGTGGAGCCAGTGGCCAGGAGCAGAGTCCCACTGAAGCTGGTGAGGTGGGGAACGCAACTCTGGTAGGGGATGGTGTGGTGTGAAACACAGCCTCAGTCAGGGCTGGAGGCAGCAGGGCCAGCAGTCAGGAGTGCAGTCCTGGCTGGGGTTGGTGGTGGAAAGTGCAGCTGGCTGCTGTCTGGGGCTGGCATGGTGAGGGACACTGCCCCAGCCATGACTGGCAGGGTGGGGGGTTAGAGGCAGCAGCAGGCAGAAGGAAGCGCAGCCACAGCCAGGAGCAGAGCCCTACACCTGGGTAGGGAGCCTTGACCTCCCTTTGTGCAGCAAACTTTGTGGTTTGGCACAACTCAGGTCACAAGGGTGCTGGACTAGGGAGATTCAATCTGTGGGAGATACAACAGTTCATTCTCCCATATCTATACGACAAAGTCCATATGTACATGTAAATTTATATGGCCTAATGCAATTCTCAGTGAGACCCACACAATCACATTGAACCTCGGAATTTGATTCTCTGATTGTAATGTAAACAAAATAATCCAGGCAAATTTTCAACTGATTCTATGCAATCACTTTTGTGGAGTACAAAATACGTACTAATACTGAGATGTACATATTACTATTTGACAACATACATTTACATGTATATATGTACTAGTTATAGTAATGTGTACTCTGCCAAATATGTCCCCTAAGACATACAAACTAGTACTTTTTAAACTGTGTTCTATGTTTGTTTTGTTTAAACCATATCAGAAAGAAGTTTTATATTAGCCATTAAATTATTAGCTATCATTATATAATTTAGCATAGTAGATACTCTTCAGAGGCTTGATCAGCATACCATCATCAACCATTAATACTATTTTGCTGTACCATTTTCTCATTCTCACTCAACAATACAGCTATTGCAATGAAAGCCCATGACTTTCCACTGATATTTTTTCTCTTCCTGTTCACCTCCAGGAGTTTTGTTTTGTGTGTTACCTGGGATTTGTAAGGGCATTAAAAAACCTTTCACGGCATAGTATAATGCTGCTGATTTGTGCAACACTACCGGCAACCTCATTTATTTGAAATCTATGCGTTTGAATGCGGGTAACAGAAAAAAATAATTGGGGCCTCGTTTATTTATCAGAAAAAGAAGCTAATTAAGATACTGGGGCTGCTTTGCTTCAGATCTGTAATGTATTTCTTTTATTTCGAGTTCATCAAATTCTTTCTTTTCTAGGTAACACAATGAAAATAAGAAAATGTAATTAAAAGAAAAAGAGAGTCCCATTGAGTAAGGAAAAAGAGAGCCTTCATGACCTTTAAAAAGATGGCTCTGCCTCACATTCTCAGAAGCAAAATGTTCTTACTTTCTCATATATCCACAAGGCCTGAGGCATTTCCAATATAGATATTTCTGTACAGTGTTCTTTCCTCTGCAAACCAGTAAATGAGAGTTGCTGCAAAGTACAAAGTCCCAGTAATTTAACATTTTCTGTAAATGTCAACAGTAGGTCGCTCAGTTTCTGCAGGTCAAAAGAGCTTTTATACACCATCTACGCTAAAATAACAAAGATTTCACAAGAAACTAACAGGGAAAAATTCTTTTAAAAACTCCACACCTGCAGCTGCATGAAAACTGTGGGAAAGTGCTTTCACACTGTTATCTAATACTGGAGTGTAAAAAGTGTTCCAATTCAAATTAGCAAGAAATTCTCTCTTATTTCCTGTAATAACACTAAGAATGACTCAAAGGAGGTAGAGTGCAAAGCTGGAATCATGTATCTAACTCAAATGTTTAGTCATGATCTCAACATTTATGTAGAATCAAATGAAATAAAAATATTAAATGAATCAACATGTTCAATAGAATCGCTATGGATAGTAATTCCATGCTCCAAAAATAAGAAATTAGCAGTAGGGATATATTACCGACCACCTGACCAGGACAGGGATACTGACATTGAAATGCTGAGGGAGATTAGAGAGGCTACCAAAACAAAGAACTCTATAATAATGGGGGATTTTAATTACCCCCATATTGACTGGATACATGTCACCTCAGGAAGAGAAGCGGAGATAAAATTTCTCAATGGCTTAAATGACTGCTTCTTGGAGCAGCTAGTGCAGGAACCCACAAGGGGAGAGGCAATTCTCGATTTAGTCCTGAGTGGAGCGCAGGAACAGGTCCAGGAAATAACCGTTACAGGACCGCTTGGGAATAGTGACCATAATATAATAACATTCAACATTCCTGTGGTGGGAAGAACACCTCAGCAGACCAGCACCCTGGCATTTAATTTCAAAAAGGGGAATTACACAAAAATGAGGAGGTTAGTTAAACAGAAATTAAAAGGCACAGTGACTAGAGCCAAATCCCTGCAAGCTGCATGGAAACTTCTTAAAGACACCATAATAGAGGCCCAACTTAAATGTATACCCCAAATTAAAAAACATAGCAAGAGACCTAAAAAAGAGTCACCGTGGCTTAACCACCATGTAAAAGAAGCAGTGAGGGACAAAAAGGCATCTTTTAAGAAGTGGAAGTCCAATCCTAGTGAGATAAATAGAAAGGAACATAAACACTGTCAAATCAAGTGTAAAAATGTAATAAGAAAAGCAAAAAAAGATTTTGAGGAACAGCTAGCCAAAAACTCAAAAAGAAATAACAAAATGTTTTTTAAGTACATTAGAAGCAGGAAGCCTGCTAAAAAACCTGTGGGTCCCCTAGACGATCGAACTATAAAAGGCGCAATCAAGGACGATAAAGCCATTGCGGAGAAACTAAATGATTTCTTTGCTTCAGTCTTCACGGCTGAGGACGTTGGGGAGATTCCCAAATCTGCACCGTCCTTTGTGGGTAATGAATCTGAGGAACTGTCCCAGATTGAAGTGTCATTAGAGGAGGTTTTGGAACAAATAGAAAACCTTAATGTTAACAAATCTCCGGGACCGGATGGCATTCATCCAAGGGTTCTAAAAGAACTCAAATGGGAAATTGCTGAACTATTATCTGTGGTTTGTAACCTATCCCTTAAATCGGCTTCCGTACCTAATGACTGGAAGGTAGCCAACGTGACACCAATATTTAAAAAGGGCTCTAGAGGCGATCCGGGCAATTACAGACCGGTAAGTCTAACTTCAGTACCGGGCAAATTAGTCGAAACAATAGTAAAGAATAAAATTGTGAAGCATGTAGAAGAACATAATTTGTTGGACAAAAGTCAACATGGGTTTTGTAAAGGGAAATCCTGTCTTACTAATCTATTAGAGTTCTTTGAAGGGGTTAACAAACATGCGGACAAGGGGGATCCAGTAGATATAGTATACTTAGATTTCCAGAAAGCCTTTGACAAGGTCCCTCACCAAAGGCTCTTGTGTAAATTACATGGCCATGGGATAAGAGGGAAGGTCCTTTCTTGGATTGAGAACTGGTTAAAAGACAGGAAACAAAGGGTAGGAATAAATGGTAAATTTTCAGAGTGGAGAGGGGTAACTAGTGGTGTCCCCCAAGGGTCAGTCCTAGGACCAATCCTGTTCAACTTATTCATAAATGATCTGGAGAAAGGGGTAAGCAGTGAGGTGGTAAAGTTTGCGGATGATACCAAACTGTTTAGGATAGTCAAGACAGAAGCAGACTGTAAGGGACTCCAAGAAGATCTCACCAAACTGAGTGATTGGGCAACAAAATGGCAAATGAAATTTAATGTGGATAAGTGTAAAGTAATGCACATTGGGAAAAATAACCCCAACTATACGTACAGTATGATGGGGGCTAATTTGGCTACGACAAATCAGGAAAGAGATCTTGGAGTTATCGTGGACAGTTCTCTGAAAACTTCCACACAGTGTGCAGCGGCGGTCAAAAAGGCAAATAGGATGCTAGGTATTATTAAGAAAGGGATAGAAAATAAGACCCGGAATATCTTACTGCCCCTGTATAAAACTATGGTACGCCCACATCTTGAATACTGTGTACAGATGTGGTCTCCTCACCTCAAAAAAGATATTTTGGCCTTGGAAAGGGTTCAGAAAAGGGCAACTAAATTGATTAGGGGTTTGGAACGGGTCCCATATGAGGAGAGGTTAAAGCGACTGGGACTTTTCAGTTTAGAAAAGAGGAGACTGAGGGGGGATATGATAGAGGTGTATAAAATCATGAGTGGTATGGAGAGGGCCGATAAAGAAAAGTTATTTATTAGTTCCCTAAATAGAAGAACTAGAGGACACCAAATGAAATTAATGGGTAGCAGGTTTAAAACTAATAAAAGAAAGTTCTTCTTCACACAGCGTGTAGTCAGCATGTGGAACTCCTTGCCAGAGGAGGCTGTGAAGGCTAGGACTATAACAGAGTTTAAAGAGAAGCTAGATAATTTCATGGAGGTTAGGTCCATAAAAGGCTATTAGCCAGGGGATAAAATGGTGTCCTTGGCCTCTGTTTGACAGAGGCTGGAGAGGGATGGCAGGAGACAAAGCGCTTGATCATTGTCTTCGGTCCACCCCCTCTGGGGCACCTGGTGCTGGCCACTGTCGGCAGACAGGATACTGGGCTAGATGGACCTTTGGTCTGACCCGGTACGGCCGTTCTTATGTTCTTATGTTATGTTCATTATGCTTACTTGGACACAAGATTTCTTTTAATATTACTCATAGATGATTATCAGAGCTTCCCAAAGCAAAATAAATAATGGAAGAAAAGTTGGACAGGGTAAGAGTGATGAAAACATAGTAACAAATTAAATTAAATTGAAAGATAGTAACAAGCATGGATGCTTCAAATATAGTCTGCCTTAATCAGGAAGGGGCAGTCTTTTTGTGTAGTAGGTTGGCTCATCTTGCACTATCCTACCCTTCCTCCTCCTCACCCCTATTTTAAAATCCCTGGTTGCAGAGTTCCACTGGAGTCGTGTTGCCAAGGTCTGGGACACCCAGAACCAAAGCTATGCCAGAGACACAGGGCTTTTGAATGGATAGCCCTGTCCTGCAAAATTTCTGTAGTCCCACTGGTGCCTGGAAATTCTCCAGAGCTGGGTGTGAATCCCATAACTAGTTCCATAAGAAGCAAACTCACCTCATTTAGTTGAAAAAATGGGAGTCCTTTACAGAATTTTTCTTCTTGTAGGTTTTATATCAGGAGTGGGTGATCCTGCTCACTGTAGCTATCTACCTGCATTGGCCTTATTTTCAAAGATGCTGTACACTCACATATCCCACAACACTAGGGGTACATCTACACAGCAATGTTTTTCATAGAATCATAGAATCATAGAACCATAGAGCTGGAAAAAGACCTCAGAAGGTCATCAAGTCCAGCCCCCTGCTCTAGGCAGGACCAATCCCAACTAAATCAACCCAACCAGGGCTTTGTCAAGCGAGACAAACACCGCTAGGGATGGAGACTTCACTACTTCCCTAGGTAACCCATTCCAGTGCTTCACCACCCTCCTAGTGAAATCGGTTTTCCTAATATCCAACCTGGACTTCTCCCACCACAACTTGAGACCATTGCTCCTTGTTCTGCCATCTGTCACTACTGAGAACAGCCTTTCTCCATCCTCTTTGGAACCTCCCTTCAGGAAGTTGAAGGCTGCTATCAAATCCCCCCTCACTCTTCGCTTCTGCAGACTAAACAGACCCAACTCCCTCAGCCTCTCCTCGTAGGTCATATGTTCCAGCCCCCTAATCATTTTGGTTGCCCTCCGCTGGACCCGCTCCAATGCGTCCACATCCTTTTTGTAGTGGTGGGTCCAGAACTGGACACAATACTCCAGATGTGGCCTCACCAGAGCTGAATAAAGGGAAATAATGACATCTCTGGATCTGCTGGCAATGCTCCTCTTAATGCAACCTAATATGCCATTAACCCTCTTGGCTACAAGGGAACACTGTCCAGCTTCTCATCCACTGTAATCCCCAGGTCCTTTTCTGCAGAACTGCTACTTAGCCATTCAATCCCCAGCCTGTAACAATGCTTGGGATTCTTCCGTCCCAAGTGCAGGACTCTGCACTTGTCTTTGTTGAACCTCATCAGATTTCTTGTGGCCCAATCCTCCAATTTGTCTAAGTCACTCTGGACTCTATCTCTGCCCTCAAGCGTATATACCTCTCCCCCTAGCTTAGTGTCATCTGCAGACTTGCTGAGGGTGCAATCCATCCCCTCATCCAGGTCATTAATAAAGATATTGAATAAAACTGGTCCTAGAACCGAACCTTGGGGCACTCCGCTAGAAACCGACCGCCATCCTGACATGGAGCTGTTGATCACTACCCGCTGGGCTCGGCCTTCTAGCCAGCTTTCTATCCATCTTACCGTCCATTTATCCAATCCACATTCCCTTAACTTGCTGGCAAGAATATTGTGGGAGACCGTATCAAAAGCCTTGCTAAAGTCAAGGTATATCACATCCACTGATTTTTCCATATCTACAGAGCCAGTTACCTCATCATAGAAGCTAATCAGATTGGTCAGGCATGACTTGCCCTTTGTGAATCCATGCTGACTATTCCTAATCACTTTCCTCTCTTCCAAGTGCCTCAAAATAGATTCCTTAAGGATCCCTTCCATGATTTTTCCAGGAACCGAGGTAAGACTGACCGGTCTATAGTTCCCTGGATCATCCTTCTTCCCTTTTTTAAAGATGGGCACTTCATTTGCCTTTTTCCAATCATCCGGGATCTCTCCCAATCTCCACAATTTTTCAAAGATAATGGCCAAAGGCTCCTCAATGACATTTGCCAACTCCCTCAGTACCTTCAGATGCATTAAGTCCGGACCCATGGATTTGTGTATGTTTAGCTTTTCTAAATAGTTCCTAACCTGTTCTTTACCCACCAAGGGCTGTCCATCTTCATCCCATCTTGCGTCACTTAGCGCGTTAGTCCAGGAGCCAACCTTGTCTGTGAAGACAGAGGCAAAGAAAGCATTGAGTACTTCAGCTTTCCCCACATCATCTGTCACTAGGTTACCTACTTAATCCAGTAGGGGCCCCACACCCTCTCTGATCACCTTCTTCTTGTTAACATGACTGTAGAAACCTTTCTTGTTATCCTTCACATCCTTTGCCAGTTGCAATTCCAATTGCGCTTTTGCCTTTCTGATAACCCCCCGTAATTCTCGAGCTATATATTTAAACCCCTCCCTGGTCATTTGTTCAAGTTTCCACTTTTTGTAAGCTTCCTTTTTGTGCTTAAGTTCACCAAGGATTTCCCCCATAAGCCAGTCTGGTCTCCTACTATGTTTGCCTCTCTTGCTACACTAAGTAACATTATTCTAAAATAACATATTCCGCATCTACACTACAAGCAGTTATTTTGACATTATGTCAAAATAATATCGAGCTGGAGGACTTCTTACTCCAACTCCTGTAACCCTCATTTTACGAGGGGTAAGGGAAGTCAGAGGAAGAGTGCTCTACCTCAGAATTCCTGCTGTGTAGACAGCACCAAAAGCCAAAATAAGCTATTTTGACTTAAGCTACACAATTCACATAGCTCAACTTGCATAGCTTATTTTGGCTTTAGCCCTGCTGCGTAGACATGCCCTAGAGTGAATTTTTAGCAGCTTTAAAAATTAAGGAAATTTTCTTTAGATGCCTGTGACAGGGCGATACAGCCCCGCACTCACGCTCCGAATAGTGCGGGCAGTAAGCCAGGGCTGCAACTGGCAGGACTGGAATGTGGGGCGGGGAACGCACCAGACGGTGCAATGCACCTGGAGGCCGGAAGTGAGGTGGGCGTGCCGGCCATGAGGGAACGTCCCGATGCCGCCACAAGGGGAGGGGCTCGGGAGGAGCGGGCCTTTCAAAAGGTCACCCATGAAACACCATGGGGGACTGGAGGAGAAGGAGTGATCGGCCCGAGACGCGGGACAAAACCCCGAGGGAGAAGGACGGAAGGAGGTACGCGAGAGAGGATGGGACGGACACTGGACCGGGAGAGGGTGAGCCCGGTGTTAGCATCCCGAGAGAGGGCGGCCGGGAGAACTCAGTGATAGGACACCTTCTTGAAAGGGGAACAGGGAGAAAGGAAGTGGCCCAGGACGGGTACAGGAGTTGCAAGCCCGTGGCCTGGCGAGTTGAGAGCAACAGCCCCGCCAGTCAGGACAGGGACCAGGGTCCCCTGTGTCCTTAGGGTCCTGGGCTGAGACTCAGAGAGTGGGAGTGCCCGAGTCTCCCATTCCCACCTGAACCCTCCCTCTTAGGTCTGGATCTCAACTCCTGCAGATGCGAGTAATAGGTAACCCCAGGAGTGGCGAAAAGCCTGTACGGGGGCCCCTCCCTGTGGGGCTCGGATGGGGCTGGGGGCCCCGGACAGGGCAAGATCAAATAGGTGGTTGAGGAGCAGCCCTGAGTCAGGACTTGGGTCCCGCGACCTCCTAACTATGCCTGACTATGAAGTGGTATATCTAACTTAAACATCCAGGTTTGAACAATATGATTTCAGTACACTGTATGAGTGCATTGTCTCTTTCCTAACCAGAGAGAAAAAATCCAAGAAACAAGAAAATGATGGATATTTATGAATCTGTTTTTTTTTCCTGAGGTGCAGATCTCAAAGGACCCACTTTTGCTATTTCTGAAAGGTAGGAAAGACAAACATGGCAATGTGCCTGAGTTTGTACTAACTATTTAATACCAACAAAAATGGGTCCAACTTTTACTTTCTTTCCTAAAGGCAATCTCTGCAGTAACATTTAAACACTTTCAGAGGAGGAGGCTCACCTCTCACCTATGAGGAGTTTCAGAAAGTTCTCTTTTGTGTTTCTTACAAATATTTGTTTTGGTGTTGTCTTCCAGTTATCACTTTAGCCTCCATTTTTGTTTTAAAACAATTTTTTTAATAGCTTAAAAATTTAACTGTTTAGACTTTTGACAAGTATAAACTGGTTTTGTGATGAATTTGTCTAGTAAGGACTTTTTAAAATATGGGCCTCTCTATCCAAAGATACCCAACACAGAGAGATTTAGTTATTTTGGGGCATCTTTTCCTATATCAATTTCACAATGGCAAACTGTAGTTGGAATTCAAATTAGCCAGAGCCCACTACTAATACTTGATCCGCTGAAGGCTTGATAATATGCAAATCTGATTACCTAGCATTGATATGAAAATGGAGTAGGCCCAGGATTTACAAATTATTTATCGGATTATAAATACTATGTCAGAAAGGAAGGAGCTTTTGTTGACAGCTGTGAATTTCTTCCCACTAAATCAGCATTTCCCAAAGTGTATCTGTGGCCCAGTACCAGTCCTTAGAAAAAAAATACCGGTCCTTAGAAAAATTATCATGCACAATCCTATTAATTTGTGTGACGGGGGAGCAGCACCCTGCACTGCCGAGTGCAGCAGCACAGCCCTCTTGGGAGAGAGCCTGCTGCCTCCGCGTTTCTGCCAGGCATGCTCCTGGGCAGCAGGGCTAGATCCGGCAGGTGCTAGGACCCAGGGAGAAGGCCAGGCGCTGTATGCACCAACTCAGAATGCCTGGCACTGGACATAGCCGGGGGAGCTGGTGCCGGCCGATAAAGCGGCCGGGATTTGGGCTGGGGGGGTGTGGGGGGCGGAACAACCCACTGGACAGGTAGGGCCAGCGACAAAATGTATTTTCATATTCATCATTTGTTTAATGAATATGCAAATATGCAAATAAATGTTACCGGTCCTCCAAAAGTTTGTGAATGGGTTTACTGGTCCCCAGTATTAAAAAGATTGGGAACCACTGCACTAAATTATACCTTTAAAAAAAGAGGCAGGATCATGACTTGTTTTGTGATGGTTAGGAGGCAAATAGTTTCAGGGAACCTGTGCCTGCAGTGCATTCATATGAGAGCGGGCCCAAATACTGACATATTGCTTCTAGGACTGTGGTGGAAAAATACCAGCAGGTGGGCCACATATGATTTGCCTAACGGGTCGACACCACTATATATACCTCTTCAGGTACAGGCACTTGCAGCACTTATTGTTTGCGTATCGCAGTTCCCAGTCAATGGGAGTTGCGGGAAGCGGTGTCTCAATCCATGCTGCTTCCTGCAGTTCCCATTAGCTGGGACTAGTGATTCACAGCCAATGGGAACTTCTCAGGTAAATATAGCAGCAGGGGCCCACAAGGGGCTAACCCCTGTGAACTGCCTCCATCTTATTGCCCACCTCTGTTCTAGAACCAGTTGGTTGGAACCTTGTCTCTTACCCAGCAGTAATTCATGGCCAGAAATAAGTGCGATTAGCTGGGGGATAAAACAAGGCCACCAAAGAAGAACTCTCAATTATAGCATATAGATACTTTTTGGAGGAGTAACAAAGAATGCTGTAAGCATGTTGCCCCCTATGTTCCTGAAACCATCCAACACTCTTCTCTAATCCTCTGTCTCTATCCCACAGTAATAAAGCAAGATTTTGGCAAAAGGATTTTATGAGGATTTTTGGCAGAAGGACTTTATATTACTAAGTATCTTAAATAGGAACAAGAAAACTCATTTTGTTTAATATCAAACTCATTCATATGGTCGGACAGCTTCAGCGTTTAAATCAAACATGCCTTGTTTAATGCCCATTTAGGAGAGACATACGAGGAGAGAGGGGTGGAGAGAAACCAAACAATGAAAACATAAATATATGCAGTAACATAGAGTGCTTAGTCCAGCCTGTTAATGCATAGAAGATATTCTATCCCTAATATGTAAACAGGCTTCTCTTATCTACAATCAGGGAGATGAAGGACAGGGCTGGTGTGAAGCGTGTTCATTCCATTCCGCCACACATGGACCCATGCTTTTGGCCCCTCTTCAGGCTCTATTCTCATGTACTGGAGATTTAGACAATTTTTTATTACATATTAAAATAATAATTATTAAAACTTCAAATTATATGAAAAATACCTATGTATATACATTTGTTTTGTAACAATAAAATTTTCCTTCTGACATACAAATAATTATATTCATATACAAATAAGTACGTCAATACGTATGTCAAAATATGTACATACATTTTAAACCAAGCACCATAACAAAGTCCATAATGTGTGTCTGCGATGTAAAATATAGAGATATGCTTATGTATCATACACAGTGAGCTAATGACCGATTTGACAATTTTGAATACATTAAGATGATAATGTGGTGAAACATGGTTTTATTTAAAGTTTTATAGTGCATTTACATTTGTTTTCTTCAACTTTTTTGCATCACTTCATATAGATATAGATATAGATTATATCACACTGACCTTGATGTGGAGAGGATATATATTTTAAATGAGAAAAAAGAACTTATGTTTAAGTTACAGGGAAACAAATAGTTTGTGAGCTCAAATTAATTCAGTAAGCGTAAACCTATAGACATTTGTTTGAGAGGTTTGCAAAATGCAGCAATCAAATCCACTCAATCTCAGTTGTGAGTCACATGAGGTGATTGTGCAGAGGACTCAGAATACTTTTGGCTACTGTTTTTTCTGGCTTAATATTACTTGTCAAGATGCAGAGCCCATGCCAACCAGTGACAGCCACCTCTCCCACAAATGTTTCTTTATAAACGTTCTGGTCCACTGTACTACCTTTGCAAACTGGGATCATGTGGAAATAAAGGGCTAAAAGTCAGCAGAGCCATGTAAATGTATAGTTCTAGGATAGAAAGAATTTCCATTTATAGTTGAAGGAGAAGGGTCTTTTTGATAGTTAAGAAGAAGTTAGTGAGTTCAATGAGAGTGCAAAGTATAGCCTGGCTATGGAGTCCATGCTGATGTTTAAAGCTTCCCTCCTCTAGTGGAAAGCAGTGGTAATGTTGTCTGGAATTAATTCTGATTAAGGGGCAACAGGGGGCAGTTAATGACCTCTGGGTAAATCAAGGCCAGTACACATTAAACCATCATTCACTGCCATACGTCAGTTATTGCCCAGTTTTCCCAGCAATATATTTCTTGTTGTACTGTTTACTAAGTCTTTCTAGCCTTACATTTTTTGATTGTTTTCAGTTGTGACAGTGTAATAAATAATTGAGTCTCTTGACCTCCTGAAGAATTCCATTCCCCTTGCCTCGGGAATTAATCCTAAAGTGATGTAAAACCTAAGAGACTGTTAGTGTTTTGAAATAGTTCTTTCTCAGTACAGTGTGAGGAACACCATCCATATATACTATGCTTATATTCTATACGACAAAACCTTTTGTATACAGGACACCTCACTATGCAGATTAGATTGCTGCTCCTTCGCTCTGTTCCCTGTACAAATTCAAAATTTCTGTAATCTTTCACCTTCCTCCACACATCTCCAAACATCAGTTCTAATCCAGCCTACCCTTTTTTGCCCCGGTGGCTCATCCACAATTACAGACCTCTATAATAACTTCATGACTCCTCACCATGCACTCCCCTTGGCCCTTAAGTAGTTTTCCTCTTAAGCCTTCCTCCTGCACTTTCCTGGCCTTTCTCTCCACTCACACTCAATCATGGACTTCCTGCTTCAACCTCTTTCCTCATCTCCAGGTTCCCTTTTGCACTCCTTCTTCCCTTTGTGCCCTCTTGTGACGGGGCACGGCTGCCCCGCACTGGGGAGCCGCCCGCCGTGGTCCTATATGGGGTGTGGGGCGGCAGAGAGAAAGCCGGCATAGCGCGGCTTGAAGCCGCATGGGGAGGAACTCAGTGCCTGCGCACCTCCTACCTCCTGGCGTGGACCGGGGGCGGGGCGCAGAGGGACCACAGACGTGCCTGCGTGGCGTGCTCTCGGGCAGTACGGAGGGGAAGGGAGGCGGAGCTGAGGAGGGCGACGGGGTGTGACGCAATACCCCGGCGCCAAGGTTTAAAAGAGAGTCCCGGCGTCTCCGGTGTCAGCATGGGGAGTCGACTGACCAGTGGGTCCATGCGGGGGCGCGGAGAGCGACCGAGACACCGGGGGAAGCCGGGTTTAGGTAAGGGGAGAGGAAGTAGCCCAGGGCAGGGCTTTCTAACAGCTCACAGGCTGGCGTGTTACAGCAGGAAGCCCCGTCAGCCGGACCTGACTGCAGTGTGTCCAAGTCCTTAGGGCCCTGGGCTGGGGTCCGTGAGAGAGGGCGGGCCTGGGCTTCCTTCCCCCCTATACTTGGGGCCAGCTCGAAGCATTGGCCGGGACCACTTCAGTGGAAAGACAGGGCTCAAGAGCGGGCCGTACTCAAGGGGCCGCAAGGGCACGATGATGGTGGGATGCAAATATAGGTGTAAACTGATTAACCCCATTACGCGAACTGCTACACCTCTTCTGTAATCTTCACAGTTATTTTCTGCAGTCATTCTTCTGACCCTGTCCTGCCCCAACCATTTCACGTTTGCAATCAAAGGTGTCTTTGCATCCTTCTTCACCTTGGGGCTAGCAGGACCTAGAGCTTCTGATGACTTTGCTTATTTCCTGCTGAGATGTGGACTTGAAAAAAGAGGTTATACACAACAGCAGGCAGTTTGAGATCCAATCTTTAGGGTAAAGAAGAGAAAATTGTGTACCTAATAATAAATACATACAGTGTGTGGGCTCAAAGAACCGGATCTAGTGTCTGTTTAGGGGATAGTACAATATGTCTCTGATATTGACTGGTGTGGTGCTACTCATTACTTGGACACGAAATAGACAATTTCTGGAAAAATCACTGCATTGTATGAGTCTTTTTGGCACCCTCTTTGTTAATAGGCATCTATCTCCGACTTGTCCATTGGAATATTTTCTTGGATTTACTTTATCACGTGTATTTCTACAGGGAAGGCGCCAGGTGGTTTACTCAAAATTGGTGCATTGTGCAGTAGCATTTGTTAACACTGTGGGCAGACTTCTTTCATTTGTTACACTATGGACATGTCTGTCATCCATTAGACGAGGTAAAATAAAAACAAACTAATAAAATAATTTCTTCAGTGTAGGGAACCTTGAATCTATATTCATGTTTAGCGCTTCCATGTTTCAATCTCTTCTGTGGATTTCAGCAGTTCAGAGTTTGCAGCAGATGGGTAGCATTTCACTATTTTTGCATTCCACTTTTTTTTCCTAATTAAACACACTCTCCATCAGAAGGTAAAAGGGTGCTTCATATTTGGGAAGCATAGAATATTTTTTGAATCAATGGGGGATCTTTTAGTAGCAAGAGTGAGGAATTTTATGTGGCCTGATGGTGTAAATATAAAGAGAAAGAAGCTTAGGGATTTTGAAGGATATTTTTTCTCAGAGTTCAAAATTTTTCCCATTAGCTGGGTGATCTTTTTTTTTTAAACTTTCTTACTTGTATGTATATGACTTAAAAGATATTTTACATTGAACTTCACAGAATACAGTTTCCATTTGTTCAGTATAGCAGAGGCCGTATGAGTGGTTCCCATACAGAAGTAACATTGGCCCCTGAAACTGCAAGCATAACTGGATTTAGTAATGGTAGTCCAGTGCTCCATTTTCAAAGCATCTACTACATTTCTATAAAGTATAGAGTAAATCATTTTAATCCATAATGTGAAACTGAAGAAATGTTAATGGATTGTTTAACCCTAAGTATAAAATGTACTTTGAACTTCCTATTCCCACCAGCAACTTGAAAATCAAGATTTTTTTAATTGTTTCAGTAGACTATTTTGAAAGATCAACTAATTTACATAAATTGCAATTAAACTGGATTTTGGAGCCAAGATGTACATGTCAAAGCAAGAGTTTGGTAGAGACAAAAGGTAGATGTACTAGGCCTGGATTTTGTGATTAAATGTGAGGGTTTTCCCTCCTGGGGAACATAGCAGCTTTAAAATTTAATCTTCTGGGTTTATTTATTTATTTAGTGGGCTCCATTCGATATAGAGGTCAGAAATTCACAGTCAGAACTCATATTTTGTCAGACACCTGAATTAAATGTTTTTCCAATCTGTAGTGAGATCTAACAGTTGACCTAGCAAATTCATTATGCAAGTAAAATAAGCTCCAACAGCAGCAAACCTGGTGATCTTATACTGTTTGTATGAACAAAGGAAGTACTGCACATTTCCCCATTTCATTCCCCTTAATTGACAAGGATTTGCCTCTTTTTATCTGTAAACCCTAGTCAAGAGAAATGTGTTAGGAGAGACCTGAAATTATATTTATATCTGTTATAACATAGAACGTTAGGCCCCTCATCTTGAAATCTTCCCTCACTTGCTCTAGCAGATCTTATTTAGAAAGACATCCTGTTTAGAATGCTGAAAACCTAATAATCAGCATCGCTTCCTGCAGCAAGCGGGTCTTACCTTTGCTGCAGTCACCCATTCAAATGCTGAACAAGCCAATTCCCATGACTGAGTGAACAAGAAGCGTCTGGGCTTCTGAAGTGAGCGGATTTATTTTTGGAAGAGAGCAGTGAGTGAATAAAGAATAAGGATATTCTTTCATTGTTTATATTTATTGTGATATGTCCGTAGTTTCTAATAAAGCTTTGAACAAAGATGGGTGAAGAAATGGCAAAATGTATGCAGATACAGTACGAACGTTGGGTGGGGCGAAGATGTTGCACAGGGATTCATTTCATCGGATCATCAGAACTGGTATTAATCAGACAAAGGAAATGTAGTACCAAGTTGCATTGCTTTTCCACAAACCGGCTTTTACTAGATGTCCTGGGGCAGCTTCACCAAAAAGAGGCCTCGGTAGTATGGCTTTTAGCATGATGAGTGTTCTGAGCCCAAGTCAAGTCATTTGAAATAGTTACCTGAGAGTTTTAAGGGCCCAGACAATACACAAGGAAGGGTCTAACAAGGCAACTGCACAGGTCTATGGGAGCCTAATGAAAGCAGCCAGTTCAATCTGCTCAATGTCACTATCTTGCTGTAGATGCTACTGGGCCCTAAATCATTAAGGTCACCATTTTCAGATAATGTGAGAGTCTTCTGCAATTATCTTTCTTTATTATATACTTCTGCTTAAAACAAAATCCAAAACACCACCCCCTCCAAAATATCAACTTCAGACATTTCAATAAAGTTAGGAAGGAACTGGTAAAACATACATACATTTGTATAGAGATTGCATATAAAGAGGGATTATAATTCATTGTTTAATATTTTAATTATTTAACTTAGTATCCAAAATTGAAACATGAGTTCTTCAGAAGACAACTGATCTGTTTAAGTATTTTTTTAAAAAAATAATTACATTACAAAGGAAATTTTTACAAAGTGTTCTCCCCTGGAAAATTTTCCCTCCATCTAAATTCTTACCTCCCTCTAAGTAAGCATAATCCCCCAAAATTTGTATATGCACATACTCACATTCTCATAGCACCTCAGACATAGGACAATTATGAACTATAAATTGAACCTCTGTAACCGTGATTTGCTTAGTCTGACAACATGCTAGTCAGGCATCATTGATAATCCCTTGGGAGCTCTGGGTTTGGAGCACTCATGGGGCGTGACTGCACCACAGCGTTATTTCAGAATAACAAGGTGAGCATCCACACAGCAAGCCTGTTATTTTGAAATTATTTTGAAATAATAAGCCCTCAATTCATGAGGAATAATGCCAGCTGGATGGGGCCAGGAACACCACTGGACTTGAGAAGAGCAGAGCCCTGGAGCCAGAGGCTGGGAGCAGAGCCCCAGCAGTCAGGAGTGGAGGGGCTGTCATTGACCTCCCCTCGTCTGGGAAATTCCCTCATTTGGGACCAGTCAGGCCCTGAGTGGAGGACCCAGGAAGGTTCAACCTGTATTAAAATATTTTTTAAAAATCAATAAAACTGCCAAGATTCACTAGTAAATTCTGTTTTCTATTGCTTCCCTGCCCTTTCTGCATCACTGGCACACTCCCAACCTCCACGTGACATAACAATCTTTGGCCATGCAAGTCCCAATGGGTCTGATAATTGGTATCTTTCAGGATAGCAACAGCAAGAAGCTGCTTACCGATGGGTGTTTCCTCTAGCTACTATTGCTACAACTCCCCCAGTTCTCTTTCCTCCATGTGCTAGCACCTGTTGCCAACAAACAACACAGCAACCAAGTTACCTAAAGAGTAGAGCTAAGGAAAATGTTTGCAAGGAATAGTGAATTATCTGAAAAAATAATTTTTGGAGCACCACTATTGTTAAAAAATTCAGATCAAATGCAGCAAACAATTTTCACTGACAAAAAGCTGAAAGAATTTCAGAAATATCAAAACATTTTGTTTTGACATTTTCATAATGAACAGTTTCAACATTTCACTTCAAACTGACATTTTTAAAACAAAATGTTAAATTCAGCTCAATGTTTCACTTCAGAAATGTCAATCCAAAATGACATTTGAAATATTTTGTGCCTTCTGGACAATATTTTGTGCATTTTTGTTTAAGTGAAAAAACCCCTGAAAATATGCAGTTTTAGTTCAAAACTAATCTCCCCCCCCCCCCCCCATTGCTTTCAGTTTCACCACAATATAGATTCACACTGCTCTACTGAGGAGTAGAACTATCAGTTCTGCTATGAGGGCAGCTCATCTCCTGGTGAATCTTCTCTGATTTAGAAGAGTGGGATCATTTTCTGATAAACCCTTCTAGATCTATTGGGCTCCTACTATGGAGGCAGATGTTAGTAGGGAAATATCAGAGCATGAATGAGGGGAGAGAAAAAATTGCACAGTGGCTGTGCCCTTTACCCTAAGTTTTAAAAAGTGGCTACATTTAAAATTTCAATTTTTTTCCTGATTAAATTCCCTCTTTCATTACAGTAAAGTAGTTAGTTTTATAGCAGATATTTCAAAAACTTGTAACAGTCTGCGGAGAAAATGGAAATTGGACATAAGGAATTCCAGTATCATTTTAGAATTTTCTGGCTCTGGTTTGGTATTTTTCACTGAGTCCCAGACTTTTCGGTCTACAACTTTCACAGGCACTTCCAGTATAAATTCTTTAAAAAAAATAAAAGAATCTTGGTTTCACTGTGATTTGAAAGAGAGCTGAAAGAAGACCTCATTATTTTAGTGTCTAAATTGTTGTCAGTCTCATTGTGTTCATAAGTAATAACTTCACCTTACCAAAGCTTAAATTGAATTAAACTTTTTTTGTCCTTTTTTTTTCAAATTGTCATAACATATGTCTGCAAATTTTATCATCGCATTGCTTGATGATGTGGAATGTCTCTGCTCTGCTTTCTTCTAGTACTAAATATATTCAGGTGTACCCCCTAAATCAAATTGCTGATGCTAAAATGACAATTTGCTAGATCTATATTGTTCTATTACTACAGCTCCACATCCTTGTCCAGAGCAAGATGCATGCACACACACACTAGCTATGAATTTTGATTAAATGATTGTACTTAGTGAATTCTAATACTGATAAATAGGAATCAGAATTATAAGTGGTTTCCAGAAAATAAACACTGCATCTCCTATACATTAATGCTAACATGATCTAGTATGGCATGCAACTATGTGTATAGCTGATTTTTTGGTTTGCTGAAGGCTCTGAAAACTTGGGGTGGGGGAGCTAGTTGAGGTCAACATTTTTTTGAAAATTTTTGGCAAATCAAAAAAGTAAGAAAACATTGTTTTGGTCAAATGACATATTTTGTTTGGACATTTTTTAGTAGAGCAAAGGAAATGAAGGGCTTCACTCACAAAACCAGAGGATGTTTCAAAAACCTAATTCAGAATGACAGTCCTGTGAAAGTACAATAAGTGCATACTGACAGCTCATGGGTTCTCCTCTGCCTGCAGATCTCACTGTGTTGGGAAGATAGCATGGGAGGTGGTAGATGCGCCACACTCACAGCTGGCCCAGCTGTGAAGACAGATGACAAGGGCATTCATCCCAGAAGACAGTGTGAATGAAGCCTAGCTTTAATACCAATACCAAGGTCTCAGTTAAGAAGATGGTAATGTGCTTCAAACAAGGCCATCTGTTGCCTAGATAGCAAGCACTTACCTGCATAGGCACAGATGTCCTAGGGGAGCCATGCTATCCCCACATCCCAGGGACAAGCAGGCATGTGAAGGTGACAGCCAGGCCAGGAGCCTGCTGGTGGGAGGGGAGATGGGGATACTTCCTACTGTGTCCTGCTCACAGCAGTGATGGGGTCCTGCACATAGAGAACTTCTATTCCTGCCCACTGTGGGTGGGGAGTGTGTTAGGAGAGGTGTATGTGAATGCCGGGCAGAGTGGTACTGGAGTCCCCTCCTGTTCCCATACAGGGGACCAGTCTTCCCTGCATCGCTGCACTTGATCAGAAGCAGATGCTACCCAAGAGTGCAGACATGAGCCTGTGCTGTGTGCGCCACTGTGGTGTGTTTTTATTACCCCACCCTCCTTAGTGGTGGCTTGTCATGGAAAATGGCCCACCATGGAGTCTGAAGTAAAGCAGGCCTGTGCAGAAACCTTGTGAGAAGGAGTGAGGGGTTCCTGTGTGGAAGCATCATGGAGCTGAGTGCTCCGGACTGGTGCCCCATGTGCACCTATGTGCACAAGCTGTTGTGTAAGCCCAAGGCTGAGAAGGCCAGGCAAGAAGCATGCACCCCCTCGTCACCCACTGTCTGCCCCATGTGTTTACAGGGAAAGTGATGGAACTCACATGAACTTCCCCAGCTTCGTCTGAACTCTGGGAGACATCCTGGGAGGTTGGGTACTGGTCCAGGTAGATGATGACCTCCTGGCTGGCGGGCATGGTGCACTGGTACAGCTATAAGGTGCCTAATATAAACTTAGACTTAAAGATATAGAGTTTTGGGGGGGGGTTAATCTCATCTGATCCATTCAGATCCACAGTGTGACTTGTGGAAGCTGAATCTCTACTAGTTGCATACAACATAGTTCTGTTGTGCAGCAGAGGAACCTAGAGTTGAGCTGGGCTGGGAAGGGCATGCAGAAATGAAAGCCACTTGTTAGCAGGCCAGATTTCCATTGCAGCATTCAGGAAAAACAGAGGGGATGCTGCTACACCAATGCTGCAGCCCTCTGCCTCAGATGGGTTCGTACAAGGGTGTGTAAGGACGACAGACGCCAACACAGGGTATTTGCTTCTCTGCAGTCTTTTTAACATTAACGATTTAATATAACAATAAACACAGGTTTTCCTCAGTCACAACAATTCCTTGCTAATTTGGCTCTGCTTCTGGTCAGGAAAGCTGATAGAACATGAAAACTGTCTAATACTTTGACTGACATAATTCACTACATTTAAGGTGTTTGCTACTGAAAATCATTATGTGACTCCGTGTTAAGACTGCTTTAACTGAAAGGAAAAATGCCAGGAACCTTTCTAGAGTAATTCTGATCCTATTTTGACATAGGGTAGCATTTCTAGTATGGTAGAGCATGTTTGTTGTTGTTATCATCACACTTGCATCTAATAATAGCTGTTTTTTTTTCTTAAGGCTGTAACTACAGGGAACTCCAATTATCATACTAATAGGTAGTTTATGAACTGTGTGCATTTTAGTGCATGCATTAAAATTAGGCCCTTGTTGCTCTTGACAGGATAACTACAAATTCCTAATGCTTTAGGAGTTTAGAAATACTATTCAAAATTCCATAAAAACATAAGGAGACATAAATCCACAAAAATGCATTTCTAGTTCTTTTAGACCAGTTACCCAGTAAAATGTCACACTGTGATGCCAATATGAATGGCTTTTGGTTTATTAAGTAGTTGGATAGGGCTTGATCCTACAATGCACTCCTATTAACTTTAAAATTTAGACATATTAACAGCTCAGTCCTGTGGCCTTTACTCATGTGATTAGTCCCATCAAAGGCTATGGGACTGCTCACATGAATAATGATTTTTCATTAAAGGCTGATTACTGAATAAAGGCTGTAAAATCCAAGGGTTTAAAACTCATACTTCAGCTCTGAATGTCATTTGCCTAATCTACCATGATTATCAAAGGAAAACAGCTACATCCATCTGATGCTTAGCTATTCATTCTATTCTACCATAATTTGCACATGTAATGATCTTACACATTTTAGATTTAGACAATAACACCGTTATTGTTCCTAATATACAGCCCTGACACATTCCACTCACCACCGTCCACCATGAATAAACCATTTTAACCTAATCTCCTGTTTTATACTTACTATTCAATTGTTTATCCATCATAATAATTTATTATATTACACATATTTAATGAGTTTCTGCAAGAATCCATTGTGTGCAATGCTTCCTGGAAAATCCAGATATATTAAACATATCAGCCCAAGTTATTTCATTAAAAAGATAAACACATTTGTCTGTTAGGCTTAACTTTTGCAAACCTCTCTCTCTCTCTCTCTCTGTGTATATATGTGTGTGTCTCTGTGGATATGTGCATGAACTTACAAACTACAATTTGTTTCTCATCTATACTTCCCTTTAATTCTGGTCTAAATTTCATTTACTTTCAGTGGGAGACATTTTATGTTTTAAAATTTAATAAACTGGGGCTACGTCCACAATACAATCACGTTCTTTCAAAAAAAATCAAAAGAACAGAGGGGTTTTTCCGACTTTGGTAAACCTCTTTCTATGAGGAAGAAATCTTTTTCCGAAAGAGCTGTTTTGGAAAAAGGCATGTGTGGACGGGGAAGAAGGAGTTCTTTTTCAAGAAGAGGAAAGAGGAAAAAGCACAGGTGCCCTGGTGTCCACTCTGTCCATAGTAATCATAGCTTAAAGGTGAGATAGCATCCATTCCGTGTGGATGCTATCTTTTGAAAAATCAGATCTTTTTTCGATGCGCTTTGGCAGTGTGGATGCTCTCTTTCGGTAGAAGTTTTTTCGGAAGATCTCTACTGGAAAAAGCTTCTTCTGAAAGAAGCCTGCAGTCTATTCATAGCCTGAATGACACAAAGAAGCTTGTACTATAATACACATGTCAGTGCTGTCATAGGTCTCAGGACATTCATTCAATTATGACATGAAAAGTGAAATAATTTTCTAAATTATGATTATTTACCATGTTTACTTTTAAACCATATCTTCAGCCACAGTCACAGGTATTTTAAGTTACTCTGACTTACCCTCCCTGTCAAATCATGCCTACGCCTTTATAACTTTATTCTTATTGATGAACTGGCTCCATTAAAAAAAAACCCTAACATGACAAAAAGTCTAATCTGAAATCCAGAGCTTTATGGAGTAGCTGGATAGAGCTTGATTCTCCATTTCCTTATATATTCTGTAGTATACCTATAGCTACTAAGTTTTAACCTAAGTAATTTTCTTAAAATCTATTAAACTAATTCAGCTGAAAAGAGAGTATAAAGATACTTACCTCATTCCAGGAGCTATGTATTGTTATTATTACTTATGTGAATAAGATGAGCAGGATCCAGCTCAAATAATAGCCTAAAAAGGGAGGTTTTGTTCTATATTTCATTATAATATATTCACACCCTAGGCATTCATTCTGGGGGAAGGCATCCTTCTCATGGAACATTTCATGGAGTGTGACTCTCCCCTTCCCCTCCCCCCCATCCTCCGCCCTGGCATGGCTTTCAGCTCCACTATTTATTTCAGTCTGCCTAGAGTGTGGCATGTCCAGCTAGTCAGCACACTGAATAATCTGCTGCCAGAGGGGGATCAGAGCAGGCTTTGATGCTGTGACCTGCACATGAAATAGTACTTTAACTGGAACATGGAACAGACTCCCTTTTCAAATATTTCATATGATGAACACGCTTTTTGGACCATTATACACAAAATAGATTGGCTGTTTGGAATATATTCAGCTTAAAAAAAACATTGGGGCCCCTATCCTCCTGTAATGTGAATTGAACCAATATAACTTTTCTGTGGCTGGACTCTATGGGTGCATTTAGACAGCAGTGCTATTTCAGGATACTTCTGGTATCCCGAAATAGTGTTTTTCATGTCTTGACAGCATGCCTGTTATTTCGAAATAGCTTTTGAATATCTTTGGTCTATTATCACCAAGGAGGAAGTTTGCCTTGCCAGCACATAGTTCAAATCAGTTAGGTTACAGGTGTTGTGCATGCTGCTTAGAAACCTCTGAGGCATCAAGGCCATATATCAACCTGGACAAAGAGAGGAAGCAGTGGCTTCTATCCTTTTGTATGACTCTTTGACACCTTGGTCACCACACAGATGCAAAGACAAAATAAATATACTAGATACTATGCTTTGCAAAGCTATGTTGTTCTGGGAGGGACAGTGAAAGAAGCTTAGTAGAATGAATTAGCTGTGAACATTATTTTCAGATGACATTTCAGCTAATCACAGTTAAGGTATATGCAGGTGGTTTAATATCTGTATCCCAAGGTATTTGTTTTCATAAAGTCATGGCATTATTTTAATAACTAAATTGATAGACAAAAATTCTGGTTTATTTTCAGTATAAGTTTGTTCTTTTTTCAGCAAGTTCTCTATAAGAATATGCTATTATTCTTGACTATGAGTAATTTCTGATACAGAGCTGCAAATAATCCCTTTTTTACAGCCATCAGCAAGTAATAAACAATACAAAAAATGTGAACTTATCATCTGTGGCAATAAAACTGTTGTTAATTTTATTGTGCGGTGGCAAAGTCCCTGGCATTCTAGAGTTCAGAGTTTCATTATATCAGTCATTTTGAATCAGACATCAATTCTTTCTGACTTTTCTTCTTTCCATAAACAGATTTTCAAGAGATTGTATCCAATGGAGAACAATTGTACTATTTTAAATTCAGCTTACTTACCATGCCTGGGGATAGGGAAAATGCTATTAGAAAAAAATCAAAGGATTTTTTTCCATTGTGTTCTCCATTAATTTGCTAAATAAATAAAAATAGTAAAAATATATGACTGGATTTTAAAAACAGTATTGCATAGCAGTCTTAATATACTGTCATCAGCTTGCAAGCCACACTATTTAGATTTAAAAGCAAAGCTTCATAAATCATCAGTGTTATAATCTTACAATTACTTTCTCTGCCTGAGTATTAATAGAATGTGGCAGGAAAGTGTTTTACTAGCTGGTGAGAAGGTTTTCCACTTCTACACTCTAGAAATTAAGATCTTCTTCTGAGTCAAAACTTATTTTAATAAATTAACAGAAACATACCAGATATTCTGTGCATCAACTGAGCATGACAAGCTTAATGCCACAGAAACAGGAGCTTTTAACTTTCTAAAAACCTGAAAAATTGTGAATTCCTATTGAAATCAATGGGGGAGGTTGACTTCATCCACCTAGAACTCTTTACATCTGAAGTTAGGTCAAAATAGCTACATCTCTGAGGCTATGTCTACACTACAGAGTTTTTGCGGAAAAACGGCCGTTTTTCTGCAAAAACTCATGGAGCATCCACACATCAAGCATGTTTTTGCGCAAGAGAATCTAAAGAACAGAAGGGGTTTTGTGCAATTGGTATTCGTTTTTCTACAAGGAAGAAGCCTTTTTGTGAAAGAGTTCTTTTGCAAAAACACGTGTGTGGACAGGGAAGAGGGGGGTTTTGCGCAAAAAGAGGAAACAGAAAAAAGCACAGGAGCCCTGGTGGCTATTCTGTGTATACCAATCAGAGCTTACTTTCAAGAGAGAGTCCATGCAGTCTGGACGCTCTCTTTCGCAAAAGCACGTCACTTTTTCGATGCGCTTTTGCAGTGTGGATGCGCTCTTGTGCAAGAAATTTTTTGGACGATCTCTTCCAACAAAAGCTTCTTGCACAAAAAACCTGCAGTCTAGATGTAGCCTCAGAGGGTGCACATTGTTCACATCCTTATCAGATGCAGGCATGCCAATGTAAATTTTCAGTGCTGCGCTTTGGTGTGGACACTTGTAATAAACCAGTCCGATCCTAGTACCACTGAGAATGTTGGATCAGGGCAAATTGCTCAAAACCAGGACTACTTACAGCCCAAGACACAAACTTAGGGCCATTCCCTATCTGGGCTTCAGCTGTATCCAGAACCACTCTGGGACAACTGCACTGTCCTCAGCTATCACAGGCTGAATTGTACCTTCTGCAGGCAAAGGACTAGAAAGAAGCACTTGCTTCACAGTCATGCTGCTACTGCCACACACAGACAAACAATTGGAGACAGTCTTTCCTTTGTCCCAGAACCCTTGCTGATCTCAGAAATATTGCTACTCCCTGCAGATAAACTGCTAGTCTCTCCACACACAGTGACTGAGCACACTGAGCGGTCTTAAACAAACCATTTGCAGTTTGTTCAGGTTCAGTTTCACAAGCTTCACTAGCCAACAATCCTTCACCCACAGTAACTTTCCTCAGTTAGGACTTCACCCTGGCCATCAACTGCAATCTGGTTTAGAGAAATATTTTCCTGGCCACTGAGTTCTCCCTGTCCTGCTTCTATCTCCAGGCTCACTTCTGAGACATTAGATAGGCACTCAGAAACCACATTCACAGGGACAATGCTCTCCTGCACAGATGCACTGGCTATTTCCCTCAAGCAAACATTCAGAGAACTCTCCCCTTGATCACAGTAGGACTGGCTAGATACAGACAACTGCCCAGAGTCACCCTCCCCCCTTCAGAAATCTCTCTGTTAGCTATAGGTAACACAGAAGAGTTGTATTCATACATGCTTTGGTGTTGGGTTAAGACATCAGCCTGATTAAACGTATCTACCATGTCATAATCAAACCACATTCCAAAACCGTTATACATTGAATTCCTAAGAGGATACAGTCTCTGCTGCTCTTCCCATTTTTTGACCTGGAGTTCAAGTCTGGCAATTCTTTTCTTAGCTTGTCTGGCTCTTCTCTCTAATTTAACAACTTCTCTCTCCATTTCAGCACTCCTTTCTTTAGCTTTTGTTGTCTTTCAGCAGCTTCTTTCTCCATTTTCACCATCCTTTCTGCATGTTCTCTATCTAGCTTTTGCTTTCTTTCAGCTACTTCACTGTCTAGCTTTGGCTTTTTTTTCAGCCTCTTCTCTGTCTGCCTTAGCCCTCCTCTGTTGGTTAGCAGACAACACTATTCAATTTCTTGTTTACAGTTAAGTTGCAATCTCCTCACTGGATCCTAAACTCTCATTTCTTCTGTAGTATCTCTGGCTACTAATTAAGACCTGAATTATAGAATCATAGAGTTGGAAGAGATCTCAGGAGGTCATCAAGTCCAGCCCCCTGCCCAAGGCAGGACCAATCCCAACTAAATGAACCCAGCCAAGGCTTTGTCAAGCCAAGACTTAAAACCTCTAGGGATGGAGATTCCACCACTTCCCGAGGCAACCCATTCCAGGGCTTCACCACCCTCCTAGTGAAATCGGTTCTCCTAATATCCAACCTAGACCTCCCCCACTGTAACTTGAGACGATTGCTCCTTGTTCTGCCATCTGTCACTATTGAGAACAGCCTCTCTCCATCCTCCCTTCAGGAAGTTGAAGACTGCTATCAAATCCCCCCTCACTCTTCTCTTCTGCAGACTAATCAAACCCAAATCCTTCAGTCTCTCCTCATAGGTCCTGCTTTCCAGCCCCCTAATCATTTTGGTTGCCCTCCGCTGGACCCTCTCCAATGCGTCCACATCCTTTCTATAATGGGGGGCACAGAACTGGACACAATATTCTAGATGTGACCTCACCAGAGCCGAATAAAGGGGAATAATCACTTCTCTGGATCTGCTGGCAATGCTCCTCCTAATGCACCCCAATATGCCATTAACCCTCTTGGCTACAAGGGAACACTGTCCAGCTTCTCATCCACTGTAATCCCCAGGTCCTTTTCTGCAGAACTGCTACTTAGCCATTCAATCCCCAGCCTGTAACAATGCTTGGGATTCTTCCGTCCCAAGTGCAGGATTCTACACTTGTCCTTGTTGAACCTCATCAGATTTCTTTTGGCCCAATCCTCTAATCTGTCCAGGTCACTCTGGACCCTAACCCTGCTCTCTAGCACATCTACCTCTCCCCTAACTTAGTGTCATCTGCAAACATGCTGAGGGTACAATCCATCCCCTCATCCAGGTCATTAATAAAGATGTTGAACAAAACCAGTCCAAGAACAGATCCTTGGGGCACTCCACTAGAAACTGACCGCCCACCTGACATCAAGCTGTTGATCACTACCCGTTGGGCCCAACAGTTTAGCCAGCTTTCTATCCATCTTACAGTCCATTTATCCAATCCATATTCCTTTAACTTGCTGGCAAGAATATTGTGGGAGACCGTACCAAAAGCTTTGCTAAATTCAAGGTATATCACATCCACTGATTTTCCCATATCTACAGAGCCAGTTACCTCATCATAGAAGCTAATCAGATTGGTCAGGCACGACTTGCCCTTCGTGAATCCATGTTGATTATTCCTGATCACTTTCCCGTCCTCCAAGTGCTTCAAAATGGATTCCTTGAGGATCCCCTCCATAATTTTTCCAGGGACTGAAGTACGGCTCACTGTTCTGTAGTTCCCTGGATTGTCCTTCTTCCCTTTTGTAAAGATGGGCACTACATTTGCCTTTTTGCAGTCACCTGGGATCTCTCCCGATCTCCACGAGTTTTTAAAGATAATAGCCAAAGGCTCCGCAATGACATTTGCCAACTCCCTCAGTATCCTTGGATGCATTAGAGCCAGGCCTATGGATTTGTGTATGTTTCACTTTTCTAATTAGTTCCTAACTTGTTCTTTTCCCACCAACGGCTGTCCACATCTTTCCCATGCTGCGTTGCCAAGTGCATTTGTCTGGGAGCTGACCTTGTCCGTGAAGACAGAGGCAAAGAAAGCATTGAGTACTTGAGCTTTTCCCACATCATCTGTCACTAGGTTACCTCCCTCATCCAATAAGGGCCCCATACCCTCTTTGATCACCCTCTTATTGCTAACATGCCAGTAGAAACCTTTCTTGTTATCCTTCACATCCTTTGCTAGCTGCAATTCCAATTGCTCTTTCGCCTTCCTGATAACTCCCCTGCATTCTCAAGCAATATATTTATACTCCTCCCAAGTCATCTGTCCAAGTTTCCACTTCTTGTAAGCTTCCTTTTTGTGTTTAATCTCACCAAGGATGTCCCCGGTAAGCCAATCTGGTCGCCTACCATATTTGCTTCTCTTGCTGTGCATCGGGATGGTTTCTTCCTGTGCCTTCAATAAGGTGTCTTTAAAATACTGCTAGCTCTCCTGGACTCCTTTCCTCTTCATGTAAGCATCCCAGGGAATCCTGCCCATCAGTTCTCTGAGGGAGTCAAAGTCTGCTCTTCTGAAGTCCAGGGTGTGTATTTTGCTACTCTCCTTTCTTCCTTTGGTAGGGATCCTGAAATCTACCATCTCATGATCACTGCTTCCCAGGTTGTCAGCCACCTCTACTTCCCCTACTAGTTCCTCCCTGTTTGTGAGCAGCAGGTCAAGCTGAACATGGCCCCTGGTCAGTTCCTTCAGCACTTGTATCAACGTTATCCCCAACGTTCTCCAAAAACGTCCTGATTGTCTGTGTACTGCTGTATTGGTCTTTCAACAGGGTGATTAAAGTCACCCATGGGAACCAGGACCTGTGATCTGGAAGCTTCTCTCAGTTGTCCAAAGAAAGCCTCGTCTACCTCATCCACTTGAACCGGTGGTCTAATGCAGACCCCAAGCACAACATCACCCTTGTTGCTTCCACCTCTAAACTTAACCCATAGACTCTCAACAGTTTTTTCTCCCTCTAAATACTGGAGCTCTGAGCAATTAGAGCTTACATACAGTGCAACTCCTCCTCCTTTTCTCCCCCACCTGCTCTTCCTGAACAGTTTATATCCTTCCATGACAGTGCTCCAGTCATGCGAGTCATCCCACCAAGTCTCTGTTATTCCAATCAAATCATAGTTCTTCGACTGGGCTAGGACTTCTAATTCTTCCTGTTTGTTTCCTAGGCTTCTCACATTTGTGTACAAACACCTTAGATAACCAGTTGATCGCCCTACCTTCTCCATCTGAATCAGGGGTCCTCCTTTGTTGCTTTTTCCTCCTTGTGATTCTTCCCAGTGTCTAACTTCCTCACTTACCTCAGGGCTTTGGTCACCGTCCCCCAACGAACCTAATTTAAAGCTCCCCTCACTAGGTTTGCAAGCCTGCCCACAAAGATACTCTTTCCTCTCTTGGTTAGGTGGATCCCATCTCTTCCTAACAATCCTTGTGCCCGGAACAGAGTCCCATGGTTGAAGAAACCAAATCCCTCTCTCCAACACCACCTGCGTAACCACTCATTTACTTCCTCAGTTCAATGATCCCTACTTGGACCTTTTCCTTCAACTGGATGAATGGACAAGAACAACACTTGCGCTTCAAATTCCTTGATCCTTCTTCCCAGCACTACATAATCTGCTGTGATCCGCTCAAGGTCATTCTTGGCTGTATCATTAGTTTCTACATGGAGAAGCAGGAAGGGGTAGCGATCCAGAGGTTTAATTACTTTCGGAAGACTCTCGGTCACATCCTGAATGCAAGCTCCCAGTAAGCAACACACTTCTCGAGACTGCAGGTCTGGATGGCAGATGGATGACTCAATCCCTCTTAGGAGGGAGTTCTTGACCACCACCACCTATCTTCTTCTTTTGTGGGTGGTGGTCGTGGAACCCCCCATCCCTAAGACTACATATCCCATGCCTTCCAGTAGATGGTGTTCCCTTCTGATTTCTTCCCTGAGAGGTCCCTGACAAAGCATTCTCCACCGTAGTGCCTGTGGAGAAAGCCTGATAGTGGTTACTTACCTCGACAGGGATGGGGGGATACCTGAGTTGGCCTTCTTCTCCTTCTAGAGGTTACATGCTGCTAGTTCTCTTCCTTATCCTGTAGTGCCCTGACTGGCTCTTCAGCCTGCTGTGCCGGCAGGATTAAACGCTGCTTTCTATCGAGGAAGTTTTCATCCTCTCTGATAGAATGTAGGGTCGATACTTGGCCCTCAAGTCCTCTAATTTTTTCTTCCAAAATGGTGACCAGCTTGCACTTAGTGCAGATGAAATCCCTTCTTTCTTCGGGGAGGAAGACAAACTTGGCACATGCTGTGCAGGTAACAACAGCAGATGTATCACCATCCATACCCGGCTTCCTTCTGAGAAATTCCTCAGCTGTTATTAAATGTGTCCTTGAAGGGCAGGAATGTAGTGAAAAGATTTTAAAGAATGGTGAGTGTATCTCACCCCCTTCCCACTCCCCTTCTCAACTCCCTGTTTACAGCCCCTGTTCCCAAGCTCCCTGGTCGCTGACTCACTCCTTTATAAAGCCCTGGACTGCCTGATAGCCCCTCCCCCTGATTAAGGCTCAACCAATGAGCAGAGGCTTCTAGATTTCAAACCCTGATTAGAAGCTCACAGTTTCCACCTGCCAGCCACAGCACTCACTCTGGGGGGGGGGGGGGGAGCGGAAGGGAAAGGGAAAAGAGAGAAAAAAGACCCCAAACAGCCAAACACAAGCTCAGCACATAGCAAGAAAACCCCAAACACAAACACACACTACAGACAGCCACTTCCCTCAAAGTCCTGTATTAGATTCCTCCTTTATCTGGAGAACTCCCTCTCCAAACTCTCTGTTAACAGCCCCTGTTCTTGATTAGAAGCTTTCTTCCTAAAGGCAATTCCTTTTTAAATCACAAATTTTCCTGAGTTTTTTTTCACCAAGACTCTCATACTGTTGCTGTTGACTCATTGCAACTGCTCTTTAACCAACCAAACTCTCAATATCAAAATCAAATTCAGAACAGCATGGAGTCCTGATCCAAAGCTCAGTTGACCAGGCTCTGTGGATCCAAGCATGATTACGCCACTGTAATATGCCAGGCCGGTCCAGGCACTGCTCGAAGTGTTGGATATGGGCAAATTGCTCAGAACCAGGGCTACTTACAGCCCAAAACTGGGTTCTCTTTTATAAGACACCAAACAAGTAGCACAGAGCACTTCAGTTGTCACTCTAACCAGCAAGAAACCTCACCAGCAAAACCCCTTAGATACCCCAGCATTCCCTGTTCCACAATCAGACTCACACCTTATACAGGTGAAAGGTTATAAAACCCAATCTCACCAGCTCTGAACAGGTTCTCCCAGTCCCAAAAGATGAGCCATAGTCCCAGGTCAATGTATACCTTGGATTTTACCCAAAAAGAGTATGTTGTGCCAAACCTTTAGAATCTAAAATCTAAAGGTTTATTAATAAAAGAAAGAAAAAGGTTTAGAGTGAGATTGTTAAGGAGAATACATTACATATCTCAGTCACTAAGTTCTTCATGCAGGCTCTTAGCAGAGATATAACAAACTTCCAGCTTAAAAATCTCTGGGTTACATCCTATGTCAGAATGGGTCAGCAAATCCTTCCCGGCCCTCTGTCCATAGCAAGGATAATTCTGAAATCAGGAACAGGATTGAAGACAAGATGGAGGCATTATTATGGTACTTTTATATTCCTGGTGCCTCCCATTCTGAAGCTTGTCACATGATCAAGTAACCTGTCTATGTCTTTCATGAAAGTAGCCATGATGCACTGGTTGGTCTACAGATTCCAGACTCCTTCTTCCTCTCTTTATTGGCAACTTTGAGACCTTTTGTCTACACAGCATCACTAATTAACATAGCCATTCATTGGATAACCATCCCTCACAATAGGTGGTTGAGGTCTATTGCTCTCTCCCAGATAGAGAGCATTTAAAATACAAGTACAGAGCCCATATTCATAACTTTGCATACAAATATCATACAAATATATCATAAACATACATAGAATTAGTATAGCATAAGCTTTCATTTGACACCTCATGTGTCCCACTTTGCACAGAATTTAGAGCCAAACACCCACTAGAGGGTACAACAATGACCTATCTGCTCACATTAAAATCCAATAACGTGACAACACTTACTAGAGCAACTGCAGGAGCTCTCTAATCACTAATTAATCTACTTTGATACGGACAGTGCTAGGTTTCTGGAAGAAATGTTTCCATTGGCCTAGCTGCTGTCTCTCAGAGAGATGGATTAACTAATGATTGGAGGACTCCTTTAGTTGCTCTAGTGAGTGTCTACACTGAAGTACTTACAAACGGTGCAGCTGCAGCTATGTCACTGTGGCATTTTAAGTGTAGACATATTCTAAGTACAATCAGGGCAGCACTCAGGACTTAAAGCTCCCAGATGGGGCCATCATTATACTTAGTGACCCTTTGAGGAATATGATGAGATGTGGGTTTGTATTTGTTTAGTTGCAATCCTCTGCTCAAACTAAGCCCCAACCTTAACTCACGCTGAAAACTGGAAATTGACATTTCCTGCAGGGCCTGAAAAATCTCTTCCTTCTCTACTGCACAGGAAGTATTTTCCTTAAATTTGGACTGCTTTATATTTCCCAAAGGGGTTTACTCAGTAATGAGCAGCAGCTAGAGGACTGCATCCTATACCCCAGAACCAGACCACAAGTTGTGGCTGCAAAAGGAATAACATATGAAGTAATTAAGGTCCCAGCTGTCACTCCAAGGGGGAGACCTCACAACACTAGCCTTCAACGTACAGTCAACTCCTCCTAGAATTACTAATGAAGCATTCCACACATCTTAGTCAGTAATTAAACCTTTCTGCTTTCATTTCTATTCATACAGAAGCAAATTCACATTTACAGGAAAACAAAATATAAATAGAGAACAATATGCTAAACTGAACTGAGCAATAGCTACTAGAACCCCAATAGCCATAAAACAGAAATGCTAATGGTTTCCTTTTATTTTGGCTTAAATCATTTTGTATCCAGGCAGTCATGGTGTGTCAGAGTCTAGAGGCTTTACTTGTTTTTTCTAAGACTACATCTACACTGCACAGTTATTTCGGAATAAGTTATTCCAGAATAGTTATTCCAAAATAGCTTATTTCAAAAAATAGCATGTCTACACTTCAGTGAAGCCTCAAAAATAAATTTGAGGCAGGCTTCCCTAATGTAGATGTGCTATCTCGATTTAGAGCCCCAGAAGGAATAACTTAGAATGGCCCTGGTGAGGGGCTATTTCTAAATAGCAGCAGTGGAGCATCTACACATGCCTTATTTTGAAATAGCTATTTTGGAATAGGCATTATTCTTCATAGAATGAGGTTTAAAGAAGTTGGAATAAGCCGTCCGTTATTTCAAAATTATTTCAAAATAGCAGAATTGCTGTGTAGATGCTCGCATAGTTATTTTGGAACAGCCGTTATTCTGAAATAACTTTGCTGTGTAGACACCCCCTAGAGAATAAAGACAACACGAATACATGTACATGTGTACATGCTGTAAAATATACAGTGAAGCTGATTAAACTATTATTGTCCAGTAATAATGGTGCAAAAATAATTTGACAATCCTATTGTCACACAAAAGCAGTGTGGCATAATGGATTGAGGACTGGGCGATATTTATTTAGGACAATATAGAAATCCAAAATCACTGTACTGGGACTCAGGAGAAGAGTTCAAAGGGAATTTTCTGACAAAACATTTTCTCATCAAAAATGCTGATTCACCAAAACCTAATTTTTTTTGTATGTGTGCAAATGGATCTGTTTTGACAAAGGAAATCATCTGGAAGGCTTTTTAAGGCTTGAGTCCACAGATCCCTCTGGCAAACACTAATAACACTCTAATGTGCATTAATGTAGTATCATTCCAAATAGGGTAACATTAATTTGTTCTAGGAAAGTGTTACTCAAGTCTGCATGGGTAAATTACTGCACAATATGCAATGCACACTAGAATTTATTCCCCACCATAGTGCAGGCTAATTCACAGTGTAGAAAAGCCCTAAAAATCAATCCTCAGCCTTATTTGTAGCAGGATGTTTACCAGAGTCTCCCATATGCCTCACTGCCTAGCTATTTTGAAATTATATCTATCTTTCTCTACTCCACCCAACCCTCCCCCCACGAAAAAATTCCATTCTGCACCTAAGAAGCTGCCTATTGACTGAGAAATTAATGACTTGATGAACTGGTATTTTCTAATGCAAAGCTATTTTGATGAAAATTTCCCAACCAGCTCTCGTTAGGTATTTTGGTTTTTTGTAATATTCAAGTTCATTCTTGATTAGGGTCAAATTTCAATTTAGTAGGCACCAAATAGGCAATATTTATGCAAATACTGTGAGGTATATTTGCACAATGTCACCCATCTATCAGGCCTGTTGAAAAAGTGCCCTTTAAACTTAGGATTGCATTTAATAAGCTCACGTGAATGTGTTTTTCCTTTCTGTGTTTTTCTTTGGGCACCAGAGAAGCTAAATAAGTGCCATATCATTGGAGAGCCTGGCATATAACTAATGACATGTATATTGTAGAGAGAAATCGCTTTCTTCATATCTCATTTACTCAGCAGCATGAGATTTTGGTGTAATAACATCCCAGCCCATTACAAAAGAAAACTTTTGCATTGCTTGTTTGCTGCAACTTATTGTGACATTTTCACATTTCTTGCCTGTATTCCTGACTCATCTTTGGAATAAGACGGAAGCCAGTCTCTTACAGACAAATTGTAGGTTTTACAGTCACAGTACTGAGAAACAAGAGTCTCAATTTATTGTTTGTTTGATCAAATATGGAAGGCTGGGCAGATCCATCACATGCTTATATGAAGGTCAACTACAAGAGCAAATAAAAAGTTTTCCCCAAGATGCAATTCTGAGGACATAGTGTTTTATCTTTTCTTGACATACTGAAAGACATTTGGTGAAGTGTATTTTTAGACAACACCTATTAATTTAAGACAACTAGCCATGTGAGTCAACAGCAGGTAGAATTAGGGAGGATATTTGACTTCACACATCTTTAATTGCCAATTTACAATAATTCACAGAAGAATACTCTTGCAATATTATAGTAATTTTTGTTCTACTTAATGCCAACAATTTACATGAACTTATATCCATTATTATCAGCATTATTTGTAGACTAGGACACACTTTGGGTTACATTCAAGTAATTTCAAGTAATTACATGGAAATAATCAAGAACAGAGACAAGGCTTCATAGTCAGTTATTTTCATTGGAGCAGCTGAATTTGAGAGGGTTAAATATTGCAGTCTAATTTGCATAAGCATCCTGAAATGTGGATGTTTACCAGGAGTTTTTCTGAGTTTCAACTTCAATGGTTTGAAATCTGACTGAAAATCCCATCAGTTCAAGATTTCTCTTGATATTTTTAGTAATTCCTGCTTTTAGCTATATCCCATAGATCATCAAGCCTAAGCTGTGAAGCAACATTGGCAAATTGCTGAAGTCCTTTAAGGAAAAAAGAGGCCATGAGACATTTAATTATTGCTTGGAGACAGCTGCAGTTATGTTGAGGGGTGGGGAAAAGACAAGGAAGGTTCCTTATCTAAATTAATTAAACCTGGAAAAAAGTCATTTGTTTCTCACTTTGGAGAATGGTGAAAGTTTTGGATATGTTTTCTGTTTAGATTGACTTACCTATCTCTACTTGTAAAAAGTCAGTTATGTAACAGAATGATGTTTTTAACGTGTCTTACATTATATTGAAGGATTCCTCTTTATTCTGTCACATAAAATTTAATATTTAAATTTTAAATTGAATATACATCTAATTTAAAAGATTTTTGTTTACTAAAATATATATAAAGACATAGATAACTGATTTGCTTTCCCACAAGGGGCTATATATATTCCAATTTATTCAGTATATACATACAAACATTTTTGCTAACCTTATTTGCATAGTGCTTGTAGGCATGGTCAGATCCTCAGCTCAGTTCATATTGCTTCAACTCCATAGATTTCCGTGAAGCTATGCTATTCTTTACCAAGCTGAGTATCAGTCTTTTAGTTTTAAACAAAACCACCAAATAAAGAAAATAATAAACAAGTAACAGGGATATTTTCTATAGTCATGCAAAACCTATAACAGATCAAAGCTACTTTTTAAGACTAGATTAGCTCTGAGCTATGTGACTTTAAAAAAAACCTTGCTAATATTTGTAAAAGCATATTTTTTTATTTTCAGTAATCATCAAGATCAGAAAAATATGAATATAAATGAGTGAAACAAAAACTACATTTTGCATTTACTATACCTGGTTATTTTTTTTCATTGTGAACAAATACAGATAAATAATTTAACTCTAATCTTTGCAAACTTAATATAAATAGATAATTAGTTTATATATATATATGTTAGAATGGTTTGATGAACATATTTGAGCTAGACTCTGTTTGCAAACAGTTGACAGGGTAGTCAGTTGATTATTGGATATTGAGTATTTCCCATGCAAATTCTGGTCAATTGAGATATTTACTTTTGTTTCTGTATCCTGACTAGATGACATAACCTTTATAAATAGAGCTGCATGAAAACTGGTATTTCCTTCCTGAAGCAAACAGTGGTATTTCAAATTCCATCACAATGTTGGAAAAAGTAAAATGTTGAAATATTAGCATTTCCTGCAGAATATCAGAACTTTTCAGAGTGAAATATTCCTAAAAATTTGATTCTGAACTGGCAATATTTCAAATTTTGTCATTTTTTTCAAAACAAAACATTCTGATATTCCTGAACTGCAACGTTTCATCTAAGTTTGTTGAGCTGACCCAGAGTGTTTTGTTTTGAGTGTGTCTAAAATTGAACTAGATTTTGCTATGGTGACACGTTGCATCCTATAAACTGAAGTTAGAAATCCTGATACCCCATTTTCTACTATGGGCTTGGCTATCTTGCTAGACGACATCTTCTGGAATACACCAGCAGCAATGCAGCATGATGATTTAGCACACTAGTCAGCAAGAAGGAAGAATGCATTGCATCATGGGAGATATAGTGTGACCTGCAAGTTTGTCCCAGAATACAGAATTGGCACATCAAGCATCCAAACTATTGTTCCCTTAAGAAAACATACAATCATAAAGATATGTAGTTGAACTGATTCAAAATAAAATGTTTTGCGTCAGTTTAACAAATCATAATATTTTGATTTCAATCAACTCAAATGGAAATATTTTATTTTTGTTTCCCAATGGAAAATTAAAACATTTTGACAAAAATCCAATTTTTCTCATGGAAATTTTTCAGTTTTCAAGAAATTGCCTTTTCCTTCAAAAATAATTGATAGAATTTTTCTGGGCAGCTCTGTTTATAATCTACTCTTACTTTCATATGAAGTTATCATATAACAAATTTCATACCTTTACTGATATTTGCTGCCTATGAACATTCATCTGAATACAACTTAATTGTATGAATGTTGTGGTACGCCTACACAGCAGCGTTATTTAACAATAACTGACATTATTTTGAAATAACAAAATGCTTGTCTACACAGCAAGCTATTATTTCAAAATAATGTCAAGCTAAAGAACTTCTTATATTTTACGAGGAGTAAGGGAAGTCAAAGGAAGAGTGTTCTTCCTTCAACTTTCTTTTGTGTAGACAGCACCAAAAGCCGAATTAAGCTATTTCGACTTCAGCTACGCAATTGATGTAGCTGAAGTTGCATATCATAATTTGACTTTTGCCCTTCTGTGTAGATGTGCCCTCAGTTAGCAAAGAACACATATAAAAGAATAGGAATAGGCTGACTCTGAAACTAGTTTCTTATGTAACCTGTTGTTTTTTCAAACAAACAAAAAGAAGGGTTGTAACTAGGGAAGCTGCTTTGTAAGCTTGAATTATATAATGACAGATAGTTATTACCAGATATTTTAGGAAGATGACAAAAATCCCCCCCGCCCCCTTCGGCTTCTGACACATCAAAAACAACTGAAAAAATTCCTAACCTGTGGATATTAGCTGTATACTATTGACCACTTGCAAGGACAATTTCCTTTCCTTGGACTATTGGTATGCTTTAACCAAGAGTTTGGAAGGAAAAGGAAAAAAACCACCTGTCTAATCACCGCTTCCACTTTCTCTCTCCAGCCATTCTCCTAAATCAGATATTACAAGCTAGATTTTCATGTTCAGCATAAATGGGCAAATGGCATTGATTTTGTGAGCACGAGTGTTTGAATTTTAACAAAAACAGCTTGCTGTCACTCTCTAGAAAATGTGTCTTGTTTTATGGTGTATACCTGTGTATTTCATAATAACTGTTAAGGCAAAGATCCAATCACTCTTCCAGTAGAACAGTTTAGGCTACTGTATTTATTTTAATATTTCATATGAAAGATGCTCTAGTTAATTAATCGATTAATCAAATAATTTTAAAACAAGGAAAGACTGAGAGGGCTAACGGTGAAAATTGCCTTTGTCTTCATAATCAGTTTGCTTTAGCCCATGCTGAGGAGATACTCAGAAACAAAGAATTGCTGAACATCATCTAAGCCATTGAATGCAGCTTTCAAGGAAGCTCAGATATTGTACACTAAGAATTACAAATATAGTCCCCTTACTAAAAGGAGCCTCTGACTTTTACTGGAAGGATCCTTTGTGCTGCAATCTAGTCCTAGAGACTACAACTCCCATGAGTCCTTGGGGGAAAAGGGGGAACAGTGGCTCTCCCAGGCATGGAGAGATAGTTAGGCAAGGCTCAATTTTTGGAGAGAAGAGCCAGGCTGTTGGTATGGAGCCTTTTGCAGGCCAGGAGCTGTTGTGTTGCAGCTAGAGCCTGTTACTGAGCGCCTGTTGAGGCTTGGATCTAGCAGGCTGCTTTGAGGGCTGCTGTTGATTGTCCCTGGAGGGGAGAGATCTTTGTGGCTGGGAAGAGCAAACATAAACCTACACAGGAAGTGGCTGTGAGTAACTGGGCTTTTTGGAAAAGTGCTGCCTGGGATGGAGCACAAAAGACAAATGGACTCTGGATGCAATGAGAGCCATAGTGACCTGCCCAGGGAACCAGACATGCTGGCATTTGTTGGGGCCTGCTCCAGTGGAAGAGAGATTTTGCAGCTGGTTGCTCAGCTTGTACTAACACACACAGAACCTGCACAGTGCTGTCTCCACTCCAGCTGCAGACCTTCAAGCACGCCCATGCAAGCAAATGTCTGGGACTCTGAATCCAGAGTAGTGCACTCTCTTGGGTGGGATAAACGTTGGCAATGCAAAAGCCAGATAGATAAGTTTCCTTTCTTTCTGTGTATTTTTAATTGATTTTGTTCATTTTTAATCTGTTAAACCTGGTTTCTTTAAGTTGTTAAGTAAAGGTGTGTTAATTCTAATGTAATCAATTAGATGTATTTTATTTATAATTGCGGTTTTGGAGTTAGTTCCAGGTTATTATTGGAATAATTTTATTCCCGGAGGCTCCCAATGCACATAAGTGGGTACAAGGCCAGCCAGATGGAGGCTCAACCATTGAATATTCTTTAGGAGCAAGGGACTGCAGCAAGGGGGTAGATAGCGAATCCCCAACTAAACAACATCACCACAGGGATACTCAGGATATCTGTTATGTTAAAAACATCAGGCGCCCAAGACACATGTGAGTGCGACCTGCTCCCGAGTAACCCAGGGAGGAAAAAGGGGGTTACATAAACTTCAATGTATTAAATATAGCACACAAGAAAATAAGCTTTCAGGAAAATTTAACTAGTTGTCACCTTGAGGAAGTTCAGCTAAAGTTTTCTGATTAATATATCTATAAAGCAGCCAATATGCAGACCTCTGATAAATCTGATTATTACTGTATCAAATAAATGGCTCATTTATTAGCCTTTGTGTAGCCTTACTATGTTCACACGCATGCCAGTAAAAGATAATCACAAAGTGTAGTCAGCCTGTGGAACTCCTTGCCAGAGAAGGCTGTGAAGGCTAGGACTATAATAGAGTTTAAAGAGAAGCTAGATAATTTCATGGAGGTTAGGTCCATAAAAGGCTATTAGCCAGGGGATAAAATGGTGTCCTTGGCTTCTGTTTGTCAGAGGCTGGAGAGGGATGGCAGGAGACAAATCGCTTGATCATTGTCTTCGGTCCACCCTCTCTGGGGCACCTGGTGCTGGCCACTGTCGGCAGACAGGATACTGGGCTAGATGGACCTTTGGTCTGACCCAGTACGGCCGTTCTTATGTTCTTATGTTAAGTGCTTCCAACAAAACAAATTGGTTTGTTCTAGCTGGCGTAGTAATTAGGAAAAAATTGGGGGAGGGAGATCAATGTTCGCTGTCTAAGAAATAATGAGCTCTTCAACACGGAGGAAAAATAAAATTGAAAATGTCCTGATAAAGCTAAAATCCCTGTAGACAACAACATATTTCTAGACAAAAACTCTGAAAGTATATACCACATATGTAAAATATAAACAACTTGTTGGTTATTTAGCAAAAATATAAATAAATACTCCAATATTTAAAAAAATATTAAAAAGGTGTTCTGTACTTCTGTCTATAACATAAACCGTTCATCATCTCCCAACACTGCTGCATCCAGAATACTTTCAATGAGTATAAGTAGTTCTAAGAGACACACATGTGGCAGATGTAATTATTTGGATCCAGATGCCTGAAGGGGAGAACAGGGGTCCAAACCGCAAAGCGTAATCACCTGAATTAACTTATTTAACCTCTATGGTCCAGCCTTCAATAGTCTGGCAATATCTGTGGTCTGACATTCCTGAGGGTGTTTCTGAGCTGAAGCACTGGTGGGGAAAAGCCTGGCTCCATGCTTAGCAACTCCTCCCTCACTCTTCCAGAGCAGGGATGGGGGGGGGGGGAGACACTTGAGGGAAGAGGCATGGTAGCTGCAGAACCTGTGGCCTGCACTCCTGGGGCTCTGCCTGCAAGAGTGCAGCCTGGTGGCCACGGGGCTCAGTGCACTCCTGTGGTCAGTGACGGCCCCTCTGCTGCCACTGGAGTGGAGCCCTGGAACACTGACCTCCCCATATTCCCTGATTCAGACCTGGGTCACAAACTCACAAGTTCTTTACTCCATGGGTGCCGGACATGGGAAGTAACAATTTGTATTTTATATAAAAGAGTAATTTAGTAAAGTATTTTTATGAACGCTTATAATGTTCTGATCATGATGATCATTGTTAGATATGTATGCAAACTGGTTATTTATCTATATATTTTTGTGAACACAAGGCCTGGGGGCTATATTTGAAATTGTGCAGGTCAGGAGCATGGTATTATATACAGTAATTCCTCGCTTAACACGTGTCCACTTAACACGTTTTCGCGATAGCACGATTTTTTTTAGGGACCATTTTTCAAACAACACGACCATCCCCACAATAACACGATTTCCCCAACCAGCTGGCCAGTCACCGGCAGCTACGGGGGCTTCCCCTGCCTCCTTGCAAAGCGGCGGAGGTTCGCAGCTGGCCGCGCTGTTCCCAGCGATCCCCTCTGGCCAGATGCCTCGCTCCCTCTCTTCTGCCCCCTGCTTGCAGCCCACGGCTGGGTTTCCCCAGCTGCCCGGTTGCCGGCAGCTGTGCGGGGCTTCCCCTGCCTCCTTGCGTCCAGCCAGAGGGGGTCGCCGGGGAACAGCTGCTTTGCAAGGAGGCAGGGGAAGTCCCGCGCAGCTGCCGGTGACACCCAGCTGCCGGCTGCAAGCCCTCTCCCCTGTCCTCCCCTTTCCTTCCCCAGAGCCAAACACCTCCCCTCCCTGCTGTAACCCAGTCCCCTTTCTCCCCCAACCTTATGTCCCGGTCCCAACAGACACCACCGCTTGAAACGCAACCCCCACCTTTTCCATTATTTTCAATGGGAAAATTGACCCCGCATAACACGTTTTCACTTAACACAATTATTTTCTGAAACATATCTATAGTGTTAAATGAGGAATTACTGTACACATAACTAACTCCAAGTAACCAATTCAAGATGAGAAAAAGGTGAATCATTCAAGATAATAGAAAGACATTGAAGTTGAAAAGAAGTCCCCAGTCTTAAAAAACTAAGAAAGGAGAGTGTTTCTCTCTGAATAATCATGGAGAAAAACAGGGAGAGGCCTTTTAAAAGCTGGATTATGTCTAAGGTTTTTGTTCTGCAAACTGAGATGTAGCCTTTAAGCAGGAATTGGCTATTAAATGTTGGATGCCCTCTATCAAGGGAGTGCACAGAGAAACTATTCGGGAGCACTAGGTAATCTGTATTAGAGAAGGAAATGTAGTTAATATAAAGTGTAAAGCCTGAAGTTGCGTCTCTATATTTATTTTCTGTCTAACTGGTATATGCTTGCATTTGCTTCAGTTTCACCTGGGAATCAGTAATTTTTTGATTATATAATATTTCTTTGTTTTTATTCCAAGTACATCTCTAGAGTGTGTTCCAAAGTGTGTGTGTGTCCTAAAGTGAACTGATAACTGTGGCACTGTTTTCACACCTTCAGTATTTCTACATCCTGAGCAACATATTTAAACCAAAATAAATTTGTAGCATTGACCAAGCCTCAGTGTCTATTAGATAAAAATCCACTCTGGATGGATTTGGGGAGACTGGGGACCAAAAAAGCTCTTGGGGTCACCCTCAAGGAGAAACTAGGCCTGTGGAAGCCAGGGTGAAAGCTTTATGCTGATAGCTGGCTACTTGTGTCAGGGCGCTAAGACACTGTAACATAGAATTAAGGCAGCCAAAGTTGTAAGGTAGAAGGTGAGTGAACGTCTTACTGGTCCAGGTGATCCCTAAAATATCATGAAGTCCTGTGGCACCTTAGGCTTTGTCTACACTGCAGGATTTTTGCACAAGAAGCTTTCTGCGGAAGAGATCTGCTGCAAAGCTTCTTGTGCAAAAGCGTGATCACACCACAAAAGCGATGTGCTTTTGCGCAAGAGAGGATACTTCTAGACTGCAAGCCTCTTTCGAAAAACAGAGTCTAGACTGCAAGCCACTTTTTCGAAAGAGAGCGCCCAGGCATTCTGGATGCTCTCTTTCGAAAAAGCACAGTTTGCATTACTTAACGCCTTTTTTTGAAAGAGCACGTTTGAAAAAAGGTGTTCTTCCTTGTAACATGAGGTTTTCCATGGTCGAAAAAGCTGCTGCATTCTTTTGATTTACTTTCAAAAGAACACGGCAGCAGTCTAGACGCAGGGGAAGTTTTTTTGAAAAAAGGCCACTTTAAAAAAAAAAAAACCCTATAGTCTAGACACACCCAGAGTGTCCACACTGCATGCATGCTCTTGCTCAAGAAAGCTCGGATTGCCATTACCAGAATGGCCATCAGAGCACCTGTGCTTTTTCTGATAAGCTATTTTTGCGCAAAAACCCTCTGTGGAGCATCCACACATGCCTTTTTGCGCAAGAGCTGTCGTGCAAAAAGGAGTTATTCCTTGTGGGGAGAGGAATAACTTTACCAGCAAAAGCCCTCTGTCCTGTCGATTTACTGTATTTTTTTTCCACAAAAACGCGCTTGAGGTGTGGACGCTACGCTGGGTTTTGCGCAAAAATGGCCGTTTTTGCACAATAACCTTGTACTGTAGATACAGTCTTATAGACTAACAGATTTATTGGAGGATAAGCTTTTGTGGGCAAAGACCCACTTCGTCAGATGCATGTAGTGGAAATTCCAGAGGCAGGTATAAATATACAGGCACATGAAAAGAAGGGAGTACCAGTCAAGAGAAAGGCCAGAGATAACGAGGTCAATTCAGTCAGGGAGGATAAAGCCTACTTCTAGCAGCTGATGTGGAGGTGTGAACACCAAGAGAAACTGCTTTTGTAGTTGGCTAGCCATTCACAGTCTTTGTTTAATCCTAGATAGTATCAAATTTTCAAATGAATTGTAGCTCTGCAGTTTCTTTTTGAAGTCTGTTTTTGAAGATTTTTTTGTTGCAGGATAGCTACTTTTAAATCTGCTACTGTGTGTTGAGGGAGATTGATGTGTTCTCCTACAGGTTTTTGTATGTTACCATTCCTGATATCTGATTCGTGTCTATTTATTCTTTTATGTAGGGACTATCCAGTTTGACCAATGTATATGGCAGAGGGGTATTGCTGGCACATGATGGCGTATATTGCATTGGTAGATGTGCAGGCGAATGAGCCCGTGATAGTGTGGCTGATGTGGTTAGGTCCTGTGATGGTGACACTGGTGTAGATATGTGGGCAGAGTTAGCACCGATGTTTATTGCAGGGATTGGTTCCTGAGTTGGAGTTGCTGGTGAGAATTTGCTTCAGGTTAGCTGGCTGTTTGTGGGAGAGGACTGGCCTGCCTCCCAAGGTCTGTGAGAGTGAGGGATCATTGTCCAGGATGGGTTGTAGATCACTGATGATGCGTTGGAGAGGTTTTAGCTGGGGACTGTAGGTAATAGCCAGTGGTGTTCTGTTATTTTCTTTGTTGGGCCTGTCTTGTAGCAGGAGGCTTCTGGGTACACGTCTGGCTCTGACAATCTGTTTCCTTATTTCCTCAGGTGGGTATTGTAGTTTTAAGAACGCTTGGTGAAGATCTTGTAGGTGTTTGTCTCTGTCTGAGGAGTCGGAGCAAATGCGGTTGTACGTTAGTGCTTGGCTGTAGACAATGGATCGTGTGGTGTGTTCAGGACAGAAGCTGCAGGCATGTAGGTAAGCGTAGTGGTGAGTAGATTTTTGGTATAGGGTGGTGTTTGTGTGACCATCACTTATTCGCACTGCACTGTCCAGAAAGTGGATCTCTTGTGTAGACTGGTCTGGGCTGAGATTGATGGTGGGGTGGAAATTGTTGAAATCTGTTTTTGCAGATTCAGACTAACATGGATACCCCTTGATACTAAAATATCATGGCAGTCTTTACAGTTAAAAAGGGCTTCTGACCACACACAGTGGTTGTATTTATTAGATCAGGATTACAACCTACTCACTGGCATCACTGATTCTATCTGCCATGTACAAATATAATACAGAAAAGATTTAAGTTTCCAGGCTGGGTGTTTTGGAATAACTGTAGCTGAAGCAATGTATTCTGGAATACCTGGCAGCAGAATGAAGCTATTCTTTGAGTTTTTATACTTAAGCTTACATAGATACTCCAATTAGTAGAAATATTGAGCTACACTTCACAAAAGTAATTCTCTCTTAGTTCTAATGCTCAAATGACACATGACAACACAAATAGGAACAGGAAACACTTGTGATCTTAAGATAGTCTAGGCACAATGGGGGTGCATCTACACTGCATCTATAGCTCAAAATAAGTTACGCAATTTGAGTTACATAAATAGCAAAGCTTATTTTGAGTGAATTTTGAAATAGCGTATTTTTTAATTTGGCACTGTCTACACAGCACTTATTTTGAAATAAATTCCTATTCCGAAACATCTCTTACTCCTTGTGGAAAGTGGTTTACCAGGACGCTGGGATAGTGAGCCCTTTATATTTTGAAATAATGGACATGCCCAAAAGGCACAGAAAAGCTATTTTAGGATACCTCCTACACCCCAAAATAGTGCTGCAGTGTAGACATAGCCTGAAGGGGAAAATAAACCATAAAAAACACCCTCAGAGCAATAATTTGCAAATAAAGTATGATTCCACGGAAGACTAATCTTTATTTTGTTTGACCTTCATTAAAATCACAAGTTCCTTACTCTAGAGAATTTCCAGTCAATTGTAATCTACACCAACTTGTATCATAAGCAAAAAGCCCACGTGTTACAATTAGTTGTTAAGATGCAGAGGCAATATTTATCAAAATGTTATAACACCATCATTTATGGCTTCTAGAGACTCAAAACACAGAGTAGATCATGTATCACCATAGCAATAGGGTTGGTTGTGAAAGATCTCCATTATGCATGGCTCAGAGGGAAGGGAAGCTGATAGTATCAACCGAAGCAATTAGACAGACACTACCAAATTTGTAAGGTGAACAGATAATAGAAATGCAGTCTTGGAACTCGTGAGTGATAATACCCCATAAGAGAGGAAAAAGAACTGAGTAACCTCTGTTGATTTGAATATGCATGTGTGCAACTCTTTATCTTTTTTCCTGTGTCTGTTCTAAAAGCTTTTTTTTATTGGTGCACATATTTCTGGAAGTATAGTGTATACATTCACCTTTAAAAAGTGAATAGTGACAGAGTAAACAGAAACTATATATTTAACAGATGTTTGATTCATTCAGGGGCATCTGTAATGGAGATGGTTCCCTGACATTCAGTTACACGTTCTTAAACTCTAAACAGTATGTATTCCAGTGCATGCATACTGTATGTGTCTTTCCAACACAGGACTGAGATGCTATTGATATAACAAATCTGTCTCATATAACATTCTTCACTGGTATATCTTTCAGGTACCCCCAAAAATTCAATAAGCAAGCCACTATGTGCCATGGTCTCATGTGTGAATGGAAAAGGTATGATCAAGTCTAACTTTGTGACTTTTTTGCATCCTTTCTTGACACTACTCTTAGGCTACATCTAGACAACGGGGCTATTGTAGCGTACTGGAAGTATCCTGAAATAGCAATTCTGAATCTTTAAACGTGCCCACTATTTCAAAATATATTTCTAAATAACAAGTGTGCTATTCCGGCATCCCTGTAAACCTCATTCCATGAGGATTAAGAAACTTGTCAGAATAGAGCTTTATTTTGAAATTTAGTGCTGTGTGGATATTGCAAAATTTCAAAATAAGCTATTTCGAGGTAAGAGTACTGTGTAGACTCACCCTTAGAGGGGATTGTATTCTGGAAGGATTTGACTCTGGTTATAATATGGTAATTGACACACCTACTTGGTGTGGTTCACTATCCCATGCAGTGGCACTTATACCACTTAAAGGGAGCGAGAGAGAGAGAGAGAAAACAAATAAAAATGACTTCTTGATTTTTTTAATATTTGAACCTGTTGAAAGAGAATTGGATTTTTGTTCTTTCTTATTGTAATGAATAAAATAAGATGACTCATGAATCTTCAAAGTACATCGTTATATATATTATATGTCTTGATCTCTTCAAACACTGTTCTGATTCATTATTTCACTCACAGGAATTTGCTTGTAAGGCACTGACATTGAACTTTTGTCTGCTGCACTGGGAATTTGATTTTGCGTGCTCTTTGCATTCTGTAACTTCAGAAAATTATATAAAATTCGAGGATAGCATGTCCAAAAGTACATAAGTGACTTAGACTTCTAAATATCTGTCACTTTTGAAAAACAGGCTTTTACTTCACATTCAATGAGGCTTGTAAATTCCTGTCATGACTTTGATACTATAGATTTTAAGTCCTATTTTCAAATAGAAAATATTAGTCACCATAATTCTGTGCTATCTAAATTCTTACTTCTGTAAACCCAAACCAAAACATGAGCAAAATATAAAGGATATTAGAGAACCAACAGTACTGTGAATGTTGAATTTATAACCCTGACAGTTCCTATGTTTATATGTTCCTAAATTAATCTTTGAGGCAAATTTGCTGGACTGTAAGTTAATTAGCCAGAAGCAATATTAGTTTACATCACATTAAAAAAAAGTTCATATTTGCTATTTTTTCTGGACGTAGCGGATGCTGTTACTCCGTAGATCACCTAAGGGCTAATAATTACAACATCAAGAATTATTCATAGAAAAAAATCAGAAAAAATGAGCCCTTATATCTGTTCGTACATTATCTGAAAACAGACTTTGACTTTTATAAATCAGTTTGTTATTAATGAACAATCAGTTAATTATCTGATGAACAATTTATGTGAATAAACATCTGGGGGGGGAGGGGAGTAGAGATACTCTCCCACATTCAAGCCATATGTGAAATTATGTGAAATGTGAAAACAAGATGACAAAATTAGATGCTGCTCATAGGTTCTGAGTTTCCAGAGTTGCCAGGTGCCTTGTCAATAAGGGACCCAGGAAGCTCTGTTTGCCACCACCAATGAGGCTGTTAAAATTTCAGCCAATGGCACAGCAGGTTAAGGCAGGTTTCTACCTGCCTTTGCTCCATGTAGCTCATGGAAGTGGCTATCAGTTCCTTGTGGACCCTAGGTGGTGAGATGGCCAGAGTGACTACTAGAGATGGAGGATCAGATTATGGCATTAAACCACGATCATGATTTGTGCGCTGGGGCACATCTCGGAAGTACAATGTATACCTGTGTGGTTCAAACCACAGCTGGTCAGAGCAGGTCATATAATCTTTTATGAGGAAGCCTGTTCCCTCACAGGAAAGGGTGCTGATTGGATCAGAGTGAGGAGATCACATAAAGTCAATTAGAAAGGAAAAGCAGTGACCCAAATTGGCACATCTGTGAAATACAAACCCTAAATACGGTTATTCCACTGAAAATTATGTTAAACACAGTGTCACAAATACCTGTTTTATTGTGTTTTGTTGAGATCATGTAACTTTTTGCTGTCATAATTTTTTCCACATACTGAGGTTTACATTAAAAAACCCCAACCTTACAAGGAAAGATGTTTTAGAACAAGGGGTTTTGCATGATTGCTCAGGTTCCTTTAATTATTTCTAAAGTATAGCATCAATATTTTGGATGATTAGAACAGTGTTTCTCAACCTTTTTTTTATAAAGTACCCCTTTTACAAAAAAATTATAAGTACCCCCAGTACCTACAGTTTTCAGACACACACAATTTTTTTCTACCATTGCAACACATTTGTTTAAACAACTTAATCATAGCTGGGCAGGCGATGAAATTTTTGCGTGTTAAAAGTATAAAAATAATAAAATGCTGTAAAACTTTTCAGTTTTCTCCAAATTTCAGTTGTGTTGACGTACCCCCCAGACTTTTCTCGAGTACCCTAAGGGTACTCGTACCACTGGTTGGGAAACACTGCACTAGAAGGAACCTACATTACACCCACAATCTGAGGTACAGTTAACAAAAGAATCTGCACCATCTCCAAAAGAAGCTTCTAGTCTACAGAGTCTTTGTTTGCAAGATGTTCTCCCCATGGATGATAGGCAGGGAAGAGAAAGTATTTCTTTGATTTGTAATCATTTGTCCTGAGTCCTGAGTCAAAGGGGAATAAGCACATCTGAGAGAGTGTAATTCTTTACTATTGTTGTCCCAATGCTAGCTGGTGTTTAATTGTGGCTAGCACCATCAGCTAATTAAAGAACCCCCTTTCTCCCATTTACTTCATTGGGCATGTACTTAGGCCAATACTGGGTGCTTTTGAAAACCACTCACTCAAGTAAGCAGATATGACCTTGAAAACACACAGGCTGAAGAGCATGAAACTCCCATGTTAATAAACCAATTTTAGTGCCGGACAGTCTTAGCAAACATTCTGTCCCCTGATCTCTAATGGGAAATTCTTCACCAAATCATTTCTCCATAATCTGATCTAATACATTTGCATGTAGTAGTACTAACTGATAGCATTGTCATGTGATCTCATCATAAATGTGCAATTCTGATTGCTCAACATGATGTTTTTGGTTTGTTTTATGCTCATTCTTTATCTTTTTCAGAGTTACATGACTCAATTCACTATGTCTGGCCAGGACACATGTCAAAATTAAGTAGGCTGTCAAGAGAAAGATGAAGCCTTGTTTCAAATAGCCAAATGTACAGATTTCCCTGAGAATGCATGTTGTCAATAACAAATAAAAGGTTATTTAGACAAATATAATGCAAACAAGACAGACAGTATAGTTCTATTTTGACAACACATAACTGACACTGTGGATAAATTTTACATGTCCTTTAAAATAAAGTCTACATTAAAAAGACATTGTCATTATATACTAAAAAGGTACGACAAAGGCCAAGATGAGCACTAAACCAGAAGAAAATGTGAAGCAAGAAAAACAAAACCTTTTTATTCTGGCTTTTATTCTGTTTTTTGTCTGTTAAAGTGTCTCACAACTTCTGCAGAATAAAGCAGATTTTTATATTTAAGATTTTGCAAGAACCAATCTCTATCCTCACATATATGATGGAACCTACAGATCAGCTCTTCTGGGTAGCCAAATATCTATATTATGTACAAAAAAGACTGTTGAATGAACAGGAAGGTTTCAAAGTCAAGCCCTCGAAAGTAAAGAAATGACAGCATTATCATTTCCCAAACAACCTTGATTTTTTCTCAGATGATATAGTGTTTAATTACATGATCACATTTTTTTATCCAAAAGACCCTTGTTTCATCTAGTTCACAGAGTGGATGCTGCTTACTGAATCGGTAGCTAGTAAGTATTTCTATTTATCCTCATCATTCACTCTGTGGCCCATACCTTACTTAGTTCACTTTTCAAACTCTGTTCTGAGTACATAATTATTAATGCTCTGGTGGAATTTTTTATGGTGCTCTCACTGTTGTCTGATTTCTACAAGCATGAATGAATTTATCTTCATGAGATCACAGTGAGGTAAGGTGATAATTATCTTTATTTTACTGAGGAGCCAAGGCACATGGAGCTTAAGGTTAAACACAACTACTAATACTGAGTTTCCAACTTCAAACACCGAGGACTTGATGCTTCAGAATATTTAGCATTTATGTAGCACTCTATATGTTCAGCTGTTATTGGCTTTAATTACAGCTGTGAGTGGTCAGCACCTCTGCTCAGCAGACTCCAGACTCAAAACAGGCACCCACAGAACATAATACCCAATTAGTGGTAATTTCTGAAGAATGAGGTTTAAGTAATTTGCTCTTTATTGGCAAAGCAAGATTAGAATCCACATTTCCAAGATGACATTCAGTTGCTTTAAATATGAAACTGTCCTTTCTCTTCCTGAAGTTCTCTAGCTCGCTAACTAAATGCTTTCCAACTTCTGCAACAAATGAGACAGGGTTTCTATAGACAAAAACATCATATATCACATAAACCAATCATCATCCATTCTATTCAGTGAATGAGGCAGAGAGGTCCTGTAGAAAAAAAAAAAGGAAGCATATGAAAATAAGTCTTTTCAAACAACCCTGATTTCTAGAGCTCTGCATGGATACAAATGTCTATCCATGGATGCAGATATACCCAGAAAGACTTTGGTATCCATGAATATACAGGGCTTTCCTCCAAGAAATGCTGTGGCCAACAGAGAGTAGCATGCTAGCAGCTCTTTCTGGCAGCACTTCCCAGTATGTAGCAGTGTAGTAAGGTCTCCTTCTGAACCAGAGTGTGAGGAACCACAATACTCCTCTGGATGAGCAGCACCAAACCCATACTGCCTCCTCTCTGGAAGTACCAGTGCATGACAAGGAGTATAAAAGGAGTGCACCTGAGCTCAGTTGCTGCTGAGCTACAGGACATGGTGGACGTCTCTTGTAGGGAGCAAATGTCTCTGCAAGAGCCCAGCTTAGCCCAGTCCTGTAGTGGACTGATCCCTTGCTGTCAGGGGAGGCAGATAAAGATCCCAAAGAGCTACCAGACCTACCAGCAGACTAATATTAACAGAAGACGGATCTTTGGACCATGGGACCCTACAACCAGACTTTGGTAGGAAGTAACCCAGGAGGACCAAAGTTTTGTCTGGTTCTACTGGCAAAGTGTAAGACAGTGTGTTGCTGCTGGAATCCCCACAGTTTGAGTGGCAGAACATCCTGCCACTGTTAGGGCCCCAAGCTGGGACCCGGTAGAATTGGGTGGGCCCATGACTTCCTATCCCCTTCCATGGCACTCCTGGGATGACAGCATCTCCATCATAGGCCCAGAGTCCTGCGTTGGTCCTCACCCTCTGCCTGAATCCCTAGACTGCTTTGGTGCTTGCCCCCAGGAAGAGCCCTTACTGTTTGCCGCCATGCCCTTCTTGAGGGCCTGTGCTTATAGACTGTTACAGTTCTGCCTTGAAAATAGGCCAGAGACCTATTTCTCTGTGGCTCTGCCTTGGCCAGAGGGAGTCAGTCCTCTATAAGAGTGTTACTTGCAGTCTGCCAATAGTGAGGCAGAGGTGCCTCTCTCCCTATTCAAGTGTGAGAAACCATTACAGTGACTGACCTCAGCACAGATCTCCTACTTGAGGTGGTGGGATGGCCAGCAACACTATGGTGTTTGGCTAGATGTGGATGAAATAATTGTTTTGCTGACTCTCACTGCTGACTCTCATCCCTTTACTGTCTGGCTGGGCTATAACTGTCTTCTCCAGCACCAGCAATAGGAGTATTGTCTATTTGTGTTTTCAATCTTCATGCTCTCAATTCTCATGCCTAGTAGAAGAGTGGCCTGCAGTTGATGGGAGGAGCAATTGTAGGGAAAATCCCATTCAGACCTGTAAGCCTGGGACAGAGTTTATTCAGTTGCTCTGGAGGATTGATGCATACACAATCTGATTGGTCCATGAAAACTGTGAAGATGTGGAGCATGCTCATGGCAAATAGAATATTCTGTTAATATATCTGTCAAACTGTAAGAAATCTATCCAGTTTATGTGTGAATTGTGATTTCACAGGTTTATAAATTGTCCAGATTTCGGCACATTGATTCAAGTTGAAAAAGTTAAAAGCACCTGAAAATAGGCTATTTTAATAGAAAGCATTAGGCATCCTTAGCTCCAGGGATTGGTACCAGCGCTGCCTAAATATGAAAAAAAAGGAATAAATGTTTTTTATTAATTATATATTCAGGAGATGGTATATGGATATTGTGGTGATGGAAATCATGTAAGTACCAATAGTAGTCAGTTTAGACATATGAAGACTTGAAAAACTCCTGGTGCAAAACTGATATAGTTCTCCAAGCTAACCATCAGAATAAAAGGCTTCAAACAGAATGATCCTGATATAACAAACTTTCTTGCTTCAAAATTAATTAAATATAACACCACAAAAGACAAAAGGCTTGGGGTTGTCCAGTGTACTTTGGAATGATAATAAAATCTGATTGGTTAAGGAAGCTACTTAACCAATAGAGGCTTCATTTCATTTGGTTATAATTTGAATATTTATTAGTAAACAATTTATCATATAATTAGGGGAATAGTAATTGTAGATGAGGTTTCCTTCCTTAGCACAATATCTTGAGATTACCAAATTATCTTCTCGCATTGTGGTTTATTTTTTATTAGAGAACAAAAGAGCACAAGATTTGACACCACATCATATAATACAGTTACTGTTACCAATGATTAATTTTTCTGTGTAGCATATAGTAAGTGGAGCATGCTCATGGCAAATAGAATATTCTGTTACTTTATCTGTCAAACTGTAAGGAATCTATCCAGATTATGTGCGAATTGTGATTTCACAACTTTGTCTCCATTTTCCCATCTATAAAAATGTAATAATGTTGACCTACTTATCTCATAAGATGCTGTGAGTATTACTTAGTTGATGTCAACCCAGTACTTTGAATATATGAAGTAATCAAAATATTTTAAGAAGGAATAGTCATACCATCTCATTTATTTCATGATTGGGTTATCAATTGTAAAATCTGATCTGGCTTTTGCTTTTTTATTGCTTCCAGGTCAGCTCTGTTTCAGCTGTTAAAGTGTGTCATTAATCTGAAGGTGAAACTCTTTTTATCATTTCCATGTTGACATATTATGGTAGCAGCAACTAGAAAGGACTTTCAGAATGACATTAAAAATGTGACCTTTCTATTTACATAATTTAGGCAGGAGGAATACATGGATCCACGCTTACTGGAATCATGTTCCAGATATCATTTTGATACCATCAAAGTGTCAGCTTCCAATATTTTTCATTGCTGCTACTACTGTCCTGCCCTTGGGTAATCACACACAGCACTCTTTGATTCTGAGTCTCTACTGCCCTGCACCTTGTGTCATCATTTACAACTAGGCAACATCAATGTGATTTGACTGTGAAGAGCTACAAAATTACACCTTACATGAGGTGAGTGGAAATGAAAAGCCAGTCCTTCACTCTTGTCACTGAGTACCAGGTAATGTTCCACTCTTGTTAAAATTCATAGATAAAAATTCTATCCACCTAGGTATTAGTCCACAAATGGCTATTATGAGTCTTCTTTCTAATTAAATGTTGTACAGCCAGGACAATTATGCTTCCGTTTGGAAAATGTACAGAGGAAGCCATATGGAATATACATGAAAGAGATATGGGTATTAAAAACAACATAAATCCAAATGAGAGTTGCGGCTTTAAAATCAGAGTTACCTACAGCAGAGACATTTTAAAACCCTGCTTTTGTTAATTATGCAAATGTTCTGGAAGATAACCAAAGGTTAATTTTAATTACATATTTACACTTCAGCTAATCCCTCATAATTAAAATCTGAAAGTCATTGGTCTGTTTCTCTCTAGAGCAGATTCTGTACACCACAATAAAAGTTTAAAAAAACCCTTCATATATTACAATGGTGTTTGGAATTTATTAGTATTTTAGAGGTTGGCACATTTTGAATGTCTTTTGATTGATAAGGAAGAAAAGAACCTATGACATAGCCAATTAGTATTGATTTAATGATTTGCTCCAGACAGGAATTTAGAATTAACAACAACTCTAGAATGAGAAGACCACATGAGGAACCTATGAACTATATTGTTGAAAAGAATAAGACTTGAATGTCTTTTCATCTTCTTGCTAAGTCCACCTGTTTAGAGATTAGTGGCAAGAAAGTAGTCATTTTCTTTCACTTGTATTGTTTAGTGAAGAGAATATGAATGGTAGAGTTCATTATTGGGCTGTGTACCTTCTTATCACCAGGTGCTTCTTTCAAGATGTGAGAATACCAACAACAGAAAAAGTTAGATACAATGATGTTATTTTATTAAGTGAAAAAGAGCCTAAAATATGCTATATGGAATACATTTTCTGATCTACTATGATCTCTTCTTGTTGTTGTTTTTTTGTCTTTTAAAAAAATACTGCACATAACCAGTCGTATTTGACCAGAATCTGGTATTGATATGATATATTACCCTATCCAGTAAACAGAACAAAAGTAAGGAAACAGAAGACAGAAAATCTGAATATTTGCTTTTTGGTGTCTAGTTAGTTGGCAATTCAGCAGCATATTTTCAATAGGTATATTGGGTGTTCTCAATATCTCCCATTGGAACTGTTCCATTTGTGTAAATAATTATTCAGCAGCACCAGAGAACCACAACCCAGGTCACCCCACACCCAATGAGTGATGAATGAACTTTTCAATATATAGATTTTTGACGGCACTACTCTTATGATCCAAGCAGCCATTAGTGTTTGACAGCACTACTCTTATGATCCGAGCAAGCTTTAGTAAGAACTTTAACAATTCAGAAAGGTATGGATTTGTTTTTGTTAGAAGGGTTATTCCTCTCTGGGAATTTTTTTTAAATTTAGGACAATCCCAGCTAAATTATCAACCTCACCCTATGAAATGTAGATTGGTGTACATGTCTAGTAACTGATAAAGTTCACCTACCTTACAAAGATAAAGAAAATAAGCAACATCTTCACTCTGTGGACACTTGAACTAAGAAGAAAATCTTTTAGAACTTTGATCACATCACCTTCAAGGGTCAGGACATTAATAAAAATTCATTGTGACTTTGTTAGCATTTTGTGAAGAGATTTGCAGGTACCTAATAGTCTCAACAAGAAACTTGCGAAGTAGTTTCAATGAAGTGACATCATTATTGAGAAATTATTTTACTCCTCCTTCCCACACAGTCACATACTGTAGAACTTTCCTTTGAACTTACACTTATATTGTTCCATCACAGTTTAGAAAGAAGTGATGAAGAAAAGTGTTGCCTGCCTCCTCTCTGTCTGATGCTCTTATTTGCTATTTCAGACTTGCTATCAGTGAATATTTATAGTCTAAATTTGCAGGTGATCAGAACCTTCCTCCATAAGTGCCAGTTTGTAGCCTTCACATCTAACCTCAATTTAAAATTTTAGTCTACGAATGGAAATAGAATTGAATATTTAACAGAAATAGTTCATCAGAGATTTAAACAGTGATAAAATCGCTTTCTTCTCCTTAAGACTCAGGTGTCTCTGTGCCAATTTAAAAGTGAAAATAACTATGCCAAAATGCAGAGTGATAGGAGTCAGTGAAATTTCCATGGTTGTGAAAGATTTACATACAATATTCCCCAAATCAATACAGCATTGGAGTTAATTCCTCTGTATTCCTTTATTCAATCTCTCCCTTTCCCTCTAGTTCTTCCTGTATGTTAGGAAGAACTATAAGGAATATATGAAGACTACCTGGGTGAAGAGAAAGGAAAAACAAGTGAACAGGATGTGCCTTGTAGTGTGACAGGACTAATCCCCAACCTCTTTTGCTTAGGCAAGGAGAAGGAAAAACCTTCTATTTTGGGGGAAAGGAAACCTTTTGCTTCCTGGGGATGTCAAATGGGGAAAGATACTGCTGGAGAGGAGAGAGAGAGAAGAATGCTTGATCCTGGGAAAGAAGTGTGACAGTGTGACTCATTGACTGTGACACAGGATCAGGGTCAACATTAGCATTTTGGTGACAGTCTTACAAAACAAACTTTGCCATCCCACTGTTTGGCAAGAGTTCAGCCTACTGGTTAGAGCTGGGTCTTCAGTGTGCAGAGTCCAGGTAACAAGCCATGGGTCCATACCAAAGAGACAGAAGCCAAGTGCCAGAGCTGAAGGTTGAACCATATTTGAAGACCAGAGACAGAGATAGTGGTCTAGGTCAGAAGTCTAAAGCAAGAGGGAAGTAGGGCTAGAATAATGCCAAAACTAGGATTTGAACAGACTAGAGTAGGGATTGAAACAAGGACAAGTATCAGCTGCCAGGTGTGATGTACATTGAGCCATCATGGGTCTACAGTGAAGGTCAAGCATATAAGTAAGACTTCTAAGCCAGTAGTCCATCAGGGACCATGAGCATTCTGTCTGTTCCCAGGTAGTGCTGCTGAGCTCTCTAGCAGCAAAGTTATCCTGGGAATAGGTCAGCAGCTGGTCCAGTCTATGACACTCCTTTCAAAACATAACTGAGTCCTCTCCATATCACCATCCTCATATACACAGATCTGGTCTAGGGTTTTTGGAAAAATTAGCAAGCTGATTATTTGGGATACATGCCAAAAGTAACTAGCCAATTTTAGACATAGAAAGTGTGTATGTTCAGAGAAGGTTCTGTATTGTCTATATATCATGTACTCCAATCTTTGATTTCCTGTGACACCCTTCCTGTTGGGGCATAAAAAACAGTTACCAGAAGAGTCCCTTAAGAATGGGTCTTTGCTCCAATCTTGTTTAACATTTTCATTAATGACTTTGGTACAAGAGTGGGAGTAAGTAGATGATAAAGAGTTGATAGGTATTGCAAATACAGAAGACTAGAATATCACACAAGATTGGGAAGACCTTAAATACAGGAGTTTAAAAAAAAAAAAAAAGAGAAATTATTAGTACAAAATTGTGATAAAAAACAGATTTTTTTCAATAAGCTAGAGGTTTACCAACAGGAAGCAACAATGAGGAGAAATTTGTGATGGACCCAGATCTATAAGGCAGCTATGAAATGGTTAACTCAACTGTAGGATGCATTAGGTGAGATATTTCCAGTTAAGACGGGGAAATGCTATGAATATTATACAAAGCACTAATGAGACATGATGTGGATTACACTGTACAGTTCTGGTATCTCATATTTAAGAAAGAGGAATTCAAACTGGAATAGATATAGAGAAGGGCTTCTAAGATTTATGGAACCGACCTTATGAGATGAGACAAGGAACTTGCTTTGATTAATCTGACAAAATGCAGGGCTGAGGGGAGACATGATTACTCTCTATGAATGCATGTCAGGGCATGTGGGAAAGAAGTGAGCTGCTCAATGTCAGGGCTAAAGGGTATAAGATCAATCTAGGGCCAGGCCAGGTTAAAACCAGAAGTTAAGCGTCAGTTGCCAGATGGAAAGTATGAAGTAAGAATTGAGGCCAGACCACCTGAGACACTGGGGTTAGCAATGGTCCTAACACAAAGCCAGTAAACTAAGATCAGGTTGTGATCCAGGATAAGGTAAAGAGCCAAGAATCTGGGCTCCAGGTGAATTAATGAGGAGCAGTGAGGCAAGGTCTAGGGAAAAGGCACACCAGAGGTATGTCTTGTTCAGACTACCAGAAATGGCTTTCTGATTTATAGGGAGAGTACCAGCTAATCAGAGAATCACAGATCAATGCCATTTATGCCCCTTAGGATAGAACTTCCTGCAGGGCTAAGCCTCTCAGGCTGTACCTCCAAAATCCAGGACTGTCTGGTCTGGCAACATCTGTGGTCCAGCAGGACCACAGAGAGTCCAGGAGCCTAAGGGCAGGAAGGCCAGTCAGGTGGGACATCAGAGTTGGCAGCCAGGCTGGGGGCAGTGCGGGACCAGGACTGAAGCTTCCCCTGGCTCCCAGCTGAATGGAGCCCCACGGCAGGAGCCAGGGCCTGTGCCTCCCAGGGAGCCAGCAGTAACTGGGCAAGCAGACCTGCCAGATTGGAGGGGGTGGAGGGAAAGTCTGGGTTGCCCACTGGGGCAGCCTGCCAGCAGCAGGTGATGGGCTTGGGGGCCAGTGGCAGGAGACCTCTGCTGGTCCAGCAAATTCTCTTGTGCTTACTGAAAACCTTGCCTGGGCCTCTCTGGAGGCAATGAGGAAGCAGTACTTACTTCGGCTCTCAAAGTCCCTGATATGTGGGATATTATCAAAAAGATATACAGTAGGGAGGGAGTAGAGTTATTTAAGTTGATGGCTAGTTTATATCCATTTGTTATTGTGCCACCAAATTCTGGCTTGAAGATAGATCAAGGTTTCTAACCATCCAATGAATGATATTCTGGAGTAACTTCCTGAGGGTGTATGTGGTAGGGAAATCTAACTTGTCTCAAGACTGAGATTGAGAAGTTTATGGAAGGGATGGTGATATGAATGCCTGCAGTGGCATATGGCCCATCTGTGACCGCTATTAGGAAATATATTCATCAGGCAGAGATGGAGAGGGCTTTGACTTACTACAGAGAATTCTTTCCTAGATTTCCAGCTAGTGGATCTGTTCCACATGCTACAGGTTCTAACATGCTCAGGGTCTATCTCATCACCAGATTGATTGAGAAAATAGGGTTTTTTTCACCTTCTTCTGCATCATGGGAGATGCTGGTCTGAAGTACAGTAAATGGTGGCTTCTGATGAATTTGAAATCTTTAGATCAAGGTTTGTGGACTTCAGAAACTCAGCAAGAGATTGTTACAGGAGTGGGTGGGTGAGGTTCTGTGGCTTGCAGTGTTCAAGAGGTCAGGCTAGATGGTTATGCTGATCTCTTCTGGCCTCAAAGTTTGAATTCAAAAAAGCCTAGGATAGGTCAGTCACAGATGCAGCTACACTGAGAAGTAGGACATTTTCATACTTGTACATACGTGTATTCATAATAGAGAATTTAAGTTGTCATTGGCCTCTACCCTCAGGAAGATACTTACGGTACCAGGAGTGGGACACAAAGTGCTGAGAGACTACAGGTCTGACTTCCCCTCTAGCAGAGGGGATGCTCAACCTCCTCCTCTGTCCCTGCCCCTGCCCCCACCCCATTCCTTTTCCCAGCCTCCACCCTACTTCTTCCCCAAAGTGTGCCACATCCACACTCCTCCCACTTCCTCCCAGAGCATCCTGAATGCCACAAAACAGCTGCTTCATAGTGGGAAGGAGGGCCTGGCTGAGAGGGGAAGAAGTTGGTCTGGAGGGCCACCAGCGAGAAAGAGGCGCTGGGGGAGAAGGAGAAGCTTGGCTGCTCCTGCATGCTGAGCACCCACTAACTTTTCCCCATGGGTGCTCTTGCCCTGGAGTACCCACAGAGTCAGCGCCTATGTAAAAGACTCAGTGACAGAAGTAATTTTGAAATGGTTGCTATAGAGCCTGTGCAACTGTATATAACACTCCCAGCATCCTGAAAATCATGGGGCTGGAGAATGCTAAATATGCTTGAAAAGTTTCAAACATCAATTTGAGCTGTATATGAAAGTCACAGGGACAAATAAATGGTAGGATGAGTAATATTCTTCCGATCTTAACATTGGCAGGCAAAAAATGCTGGATGTATACAATGCATTCCATAAAGGTGTAGGGGAGAGGGGAGGAAATTTTTACAGAAATAATGAAAATATTTGAGGATTACTTTGCCCCTAGGTGGCATATTACTTATGAGAGAAAAATGTTCGGGATGAGAACACAGAATGGTAGACAAACAATAGAGGAGCTTTTCACAGACATGAAACTAACAAGTCAGTCCTGTGATAAGGATATATTAAAAAGTCTCTCATGAAAGATCAGATTGTCCTGGAGTGTAATAATAGAATCTGAATAGTTACTAAAGGAGATGAGACTGACACAAGAAAGGGTGTTATGTGTATACCAAGCAGAAGAACAAATACAAATAAAAACCTAGAGAAAGGCACAGAGCATAAGACTGAGAGTACTATAGCTTAACATGCAATGGAAAAATTCACTGCAATTATATTGGCCAGTAACAGAAACATGGAAATCAGGGGGAAATGCCAGCAATGCGTATAGGTAGAGTGCTATGTGGATACAAAATTTATATCTGCATCTGTAGCTGCAAAAATGAGCCATGGATATCCACGTTGACATCCACAGATGCGGATATCTTCAGATTTGCAGGACTCTACATGTAGGCATTTCTAGCAGTCAAGTAAACATGCAGAAATTGAATAAACCCAACCATTATGCTAAAATATACAGAGAAAACAGGGAAGTGAATATTTAAGTGCAAAAAAAGGTTTCCTCATGTAAAAGGGTTGAGCTGTGCTTAATTACAGTATGGAGGAGGCTGAAAACTCAAACAACTGGTAATTGAAGTATGTACAAATGGCACCTGTGTGACATACAGGATAGACACTGGGGCACAAGGAAAATGTAATAACAGAGATTGTAAGAGAGTAATGCAAAGTGAACATAAATGTAGATGATTCAAAAGTGTCTGTGAAAGACTTTTAGTGAGGGGAGTTTGCACACCAGGGGTGCATCTACACATCACATTTATTTCAAAATAATTGATGTTATTCCAAAATAACAATGCGAATGTCTACACAGTAATTCCATTATTTCAAAATAATTTCAAAATAACAGATGGCTTATTTTGAAATCTGTAAATCTCATTCCACGAGGAATAACATTTTTTCCAAAATAACTATTTCGGAATAGCAGTAGTGTGGATGCTCCACTGCTGCTATTTTGAAATAGCTCTTCCCCAGGACCATTCAGAGTACTTACTCCCTAGTGCTTCCTGGAGCTCTAAATCAAGGTGTCACATCCATATTAGGGAAGCCTGCCTCGGACTAATTTTGAGCCTTCCCTGTAGTGTAGATGTACAATAAAAATCCAAAATAGGTTATTTTGAAATAAGTGTGCTGTGTAGATGTACCCAAACACTTACATACAAAGGAAAATTGATAAAATAAGTTGTGGTGGTACACAGAGGAAATCAAACAGACTTGGGACTACACAAAGGTAAGGTGATTGATCTTATTAAGGAAATGTGTGTATGACATTACCCGTTGTCTATTGTGGCCTGCTAAAGAGCTATGTGCTCTCAGTTCTCCAGCCTGGAGTGTCTTGTACACTGCTTTGCAATGTAAACAACCACTCCTGGCTAGTTCACACACAGCCACTGGCATTCAAAAGCACTCCCAGATGAATATATGAGTGCTCCTAACTGCCCACTCCTAAAGTATATTGCAAAATGACACCAGCCAGTTACCAGTCCTGGACTTGTTCCTGGAAATCATAGAATCATAGATATTAGAACTGGAAAGGACTTGAGAGATCATCAAGTCCAGTTCCTTGCGCTCACAGCAAGACCAAGTACCATCTAGATCACCCTGATAGATGTCTATCCAACCAGCTCTTAAATATCTCCAGTGCCAGAGATTCCACAATCTCCCTAGGCAATTTATTATAGTGTTTAACCACTACAACAGTTAGGAAGTTTGTCTTAATGTCTAACCTAAACCTCCCTTGCAGCAATTTAAGCCCATTGCTTTTTGTCCTATCATCAGAGGCCAACGAGAACAATTTTTCTCCCTCCTCATTGTAACACCCTTTTAGATACTTATATCTATCTGCTTATACTGCCATCATGTCCCCTCTCAGTCTCCTTTTTTCTAACATAAACAAGCCCAGTTCTTTCAGTCTTCTCTCGGAGCCCATATTTTCTAGGCCTTTATTCATTTTTGTTGCTTTTCTCTGGACTTTTTCCAATTTTTCCACATCTTTCTTGAAATGTGGTGCCCAGAACTGAACACAATACTCTAACTGAGGCCTTATCGGTGCAGAGTAGAGCGGAAGAATGACTTCCCATGTCTTGCTCACAATACTCCTGTTAATGCATCCCAGAATCATGTTTGCCTTTTTGCAACAGTGTCACACTGTTGACTCATATTTAGCTTGTGGTCCACTTTGACCCTTAAATCTCTTTCTGCAGTATTCCTTCTTAGATAGTCACTTTCCATTCTGTATGTTTGAAACTGATTGTTTCTTCCTATGTGGAGTACCTTGCATTTGTCCTCATTAAACTTCATCCTATTTATCTCAGACCATTTCTTCAGTTTGTTCAGATCATTTTGAATTCTAATCCTATCCTCCAAAGCACTTGCAACCCCTCCCAGCTTGGTATCATCTGCAAACTTAATAATCGGACTTTCTATCCCATCATCTAAATCGTTGATGTGTGTCTTTCACTGCTTAACACATTCATGAACAATACAAGCTCATAGAAAGTCTGTCATTTCATGCATGGAGAATCATAAACTGGAAGGGTCCTTGAGAGGTCATCTAGTACAGTCTTCTGAACTTATGGCAGGACTAAGTACATTCTAAACCATCCCTGACAGGTGTTTGTTTAATCTGTAATGATAGGTACAAACACTGTTATCTCAAGTGGAGGTTTCCAAACACTTCAATCCTAACATATGATGGTTTAGGTAAAATAATAAAATAAGTTTATTAACAATGGAAAGATGGATTTTAAGTAATTACAAGTAGTGAGGTATAAAAATCAAAATTGATTACAAAGAAAATACAAAGATAAAACACAAAATAATTTAACAAGCTAAGTGAAATAAAAAGCATAATGGTTTTCTCACCAAAAGTTTAATAGGTTGCTTCATCCAGAACCCTCCCCTGCTCCGTGTTCAGTTATACCTGATTTATCTTTCAAATGCTGTAGCTGCTATGAGTAGAGATGAGGGAAACAGAGAGAATCTGTGTGGTGTGTATTATCTCTTCTTATACCATCTCCTCTCTCTGATGATTATCTCCAGCTGGCAGCCAATCTATTTATATGAGACCTCCAGCTGTTTCCAATGCCAATATGTAACGACCTCACTCATACCCTTCTTCCTGTCAAAGAATGGCTCCTTAGCTAGGTGATAGTCAGAGATTATCCACTTGATTCTGCTGATAACATAATCGACATTTTTTGCCTACTTTTTCAACTCTGGAACATGTCATAGAGCAATGTTATAGAGCAAATTCTTATAACTTCACATATAATGTTGATACATATATTTTACCAGGGCAATAATATCCAGAAGACTATGTTTTCAAATTATACCTCAAAAAGGGATATTTTGTATAAAATTTATCATAATCTTGTAAAAAAGAATGAACATAAGGGCGCAGTCTATCACACTAATCCAGAAAGAGACAGCGAGATGAAAAACACAAGGCATTAAAATATTCTCTGGAAATGGGTGCCTTCCACTAATGTATAAGAAAGAGCTATGAGAAGATACAGAAAATCCTATATGCTTAACAAAGAGACTAGAAGAAGAGCTGAAAAACATGATAGCAAATGGTGCTGTTCATGAATAGAGAAGAATAAACAGACTGGATCCACCTCTTAGTAATTCAATATGTTTGTTAGGGATTTAGATAACAGCATAGAGTTGTACATGTAACACTGACAGGCAGAATCAAACCTGGGACCTTTGCAGTTTAATGCATGAACCTCTACAACTTGAAGTAAAAGCTAGCTGCCTCTCAGCTAAGGCTGTAGAACTAACTCATTCTCTCTGTAAGTGGTCTAAGCACCACTACATCGAATAGTACACCACACGCAGAAGGTGTGTGGGTTACATGCACATAAATTTTGTGGATGGCACTAAGCTAGAAAGGGCTGTAAGTGCTTTCGAGGATAGGTATAGCAGGTGTTATAGTGTGCATTGATGACATAATCATTTCATGTAGCACTGCTACTGAGGAGTAAGTGAGGAGAATGCTGAAAATTGAAAGTGCTAATAACCTTAAAATGGATAAGGTCAAATGCCAAACAATGGAAATAACATACTTTGGCGAGAGACTGACCTACAAGGGAATCTTTGCACAGTGAATCAAAGATTCAAGCAACACTGAACATGACAAAAACCAAAGATAAAAAGTGAATTCAAAGGCTGCTAGGCATGTTGAATTATGTCAGCAAATTCATATTTAACTATACAGTTTGCGCAAGACAGCCCCTCTACAAGTCAGGATTGGCACAAATGACAGAGCATGGAAGATTATTGAATAATTTAATGCATATTCTAACATAAGCTCCTATGTTGCACTTTTTGACCCACTGAAAGACTTCAAACTCTCCATAGATGCCTCCAAATGGGGCTGGTAGTAGTAGTATTACAATATCACGGAAATGATTAATTGCCAGTTTTATATGCATTTAGGGCTATGACTGATACAAAGTATGCACAAACTGAAAAATAGGCACCTGGTCTGGTGAATGGAGACGACTTTCTATGGTTGGCTTTTCAAAAGAGAAATTGATCACAAACAGCTGATTGCTATAGACAAAAAGAGGCTTGGAGAAGAACCACTAAGGATACAGAAGCTGCTTTTGAAAATAAAGTAGTATGATGTGATTCAGGAATCCCAACATAAATACCACTTAATAGTGGCAGGCACACACTGACACTGATGATCAGGAGCAAGTAGTAAATATAAATGTAAATATTATTTTTAGATTCCAAGGCAGAAAGAACCAATTGTGATAATCTAATCTAACATCATATATTAGTTACATGACACAGAACTTCCTCAAAAAAGATTTCTAGAGTATATCTCTTAGAAAAGCATCCAATCTTGATTTAAAAATTGTCAGTGATGAAGGAGTCCACCATCACCTCTGGCAAGTTGTTCCAGTGGTTAATAACTCTCACTGTTCAACATTTATACCTTATTTCTAGGCTGAGTTTATCAACTTTCATTCATTGGATTTTGTTATACCCTCTTCCACTAAATACAGAGTCCATTATTAAATATTGTTCCTCAGGTAGGTATTTATAGACTACAGTTGAGTCACCTCTTAACTTTATTTTTGAGTCTTTCACTGGAAGACAGGTTTTCTGATTCTTTAGCTCTTCTCAGAGTCCTCTCCAATTTATCAATATACTTCTTGAATTCTGGACATCATAAATGGACCCCCTGTTCCAGCAATGGTTGCAGTAGTGCCAAATACAGAGGTGAAAAACTCTCTACTCCAGATTCTCCTCTTTCTGTAGCCAAGAATTGCATTAAGCTGTGTGACCACAGAATCTCACTGGATATTCAGATTCAGCTGATAATACAAAATTACTCAAGATAGTTAAGTCTCAAGCAGACTGCAAAGAGCTTCAAAAGGATTTCACAAAACTGGATGAGTGACTAATAAAATAAACCTTCAGATAGTATATTATAAAATTCGATATAGGCATTGTTTTTGGTTTGAGATCTAGGGTAGTAGTAGGGTAAGTGACTGGTCTCTTAGAACTGGAAGCAAACAGTATAAGATGTCATTTTTAGTGTAAGTAACCACTTATCCCTAAATCCAGTTTGTTTGGGTGGCAAGATAAACTGGAGAGTCTAAGGGGACATCAGTGATTCCACAGAAAGACTGTTATAGTGATCCAGAAGTTCATATTTAGTACTGGGTTGATGAAATCTCTTTATACAACATACTACCAGTTTAAAGTGTCTGTCCAATTTCTGACAGTCCTGAGGCCCTCCAGATGGTGTGACAATGACCCATGCTACCATCTTAGGGTTTTTTAGTCAAATTTGAGTCATTTTTTTATTGTGACTTTTAATAATCTGTGGGCCAGATTGTTAATCTTTTACTTCCATTGGTGAAAAATTGTTCCACATAGAGTCCTATTGACTTTACTGGAACAGAGTGATTAAGAACTCACTAGTATGAAAGAGGAAGCCACAATCTGGCATTCGGTGGATTGTAGCAGAAATATATTTGTGAATATTTAGTAAACTATGAATCATTTTGTGGTGTAGAAATGTTCACACCTTGTTTTCTTTGCTTATTTGTATGAATGGGTTTTGGGTTATGCCAATATTAGAGAAATGACTGCAAATATCATTTTCACATATAAACACTGCAAAAATACATATGTTAGTATTCTCTTCATATTCTGAAAGAGTTCACCCTCTTTTAATAAAAAAGCTTCCGTTTTCTAGAGAGTAGAAACTGTACTATATGCATTAGATAACCAGTCATAAATCATGAATAACAAATAGTGAATAATAGAGAACATATTCAAAGCAAACAAAAAATTAAAACAGCAATGTCTCAATGTGGGGGGTCAAACTGCTCCGTTTCATAGCAGCTAGGCAATCTGGACACTTTTTGGTGGGAGAATGGATAAGGAAAATAGTTACCTTGTGCCCCAGAATCTCAACTTTTATACAAAAAGAAATTAGTTGCCAAACTTCACAAATATATATATAAAACTTTCAATTGTGAACCAATATCATTGGTAAGTGTAAAGATCCCCTATTCTCATTAATGAAGACTAAATTCTGAAGTCCAGTGGCATTAACTGGCATGTCCACTTTGTAGATGACTGTTCTATAGGAGTGGGATTTTAATTTCAGGTTTAATAATGTAGTAATGTATGACTTAATTTCATCCTGCCAGCCACCCTTTTTATGACCCTTGGGGCATTGGTAGAAACGCATCTGACAGACTGCCAGTGTCTGTACCTATGTTAAAAGCAGGGACAGACCATTAGGCCCTTTAGTTAAATATACATTTCTTTGTTTTAAGGTTTAGTAAGTGAGAGACAGGATCTTGTATTGTGTCTATGTTAATAAAATTAGAGGAATGTTGAAGGCCCGGGCCACAACATGAACTGTTTTGATTACAAGATTTAGAAAGGTTTAATTTACAATGCTTTTTATTGCTCAATATAAAACACTGCTGTTTGTATACCTTTGAAGGTCTCTGTAAAAAAATCTGTTTGTGTGAATGAGGAATGTATGCATCAGAAAAAAATAAGGTGCGAAGGCCGTTGTTAACTACCAGATGGTCAAGAGAGGAGGGGTGAAGAATGAGACTTACCAACACCAAAGAACCATCAGCGTGTTGTGCTTAAAAGAAGCACACGGGATCTTTTTCAGGGATAAGGTAACACACTGCATTTATTGAATATACATAGACCAATCAATACTTTATCATATGCATATGATACATTACACTCGTGCACTGACACACACACACACACACACACACACACACACAAGCACACTCCATCTTGTTGTTACCAATAGTTGCTCCCCCTAACTGCACTGGCCAGGTGAGTTAGATGGGGGAGGGGTGGAGCCGGGCTTCTGCCAATCCAGAGCAATGCTCCCATGTTGACAAGATGAAAACCCGGGGTCCCTCTGTAAGATGCCTCGTATTTATCTCTCTCATGCAGCCAGTAAGTCATCACCTCCCCTTTTTTAATGCTGCTCCAAAGAGGGTCCTTCAAAGGGCAGGCACTTGCTGCTTGACTCCCAAGGTCATCTATATGCCCAATCTTCATTTCAATGAGCTCACTTCATAAGTCTTGTTGTCTTTGGATTTGGCTCCCAGCCCCTCTCCACCCTTGCAACTGCTGCTGGAGGTGCTCACCTCTCAAAGCTTCTCCATTCACACCTCATTCATTTCAACAGGACAATCAATGAAAGGGGAGAGATCTATTCTACTCCTAAAAAAAGACATTTTCCTATTCCTAAGGCCTATGACATAAAGGGCTTAATACAAAGTTTCTATGGTCTATAAGAAGCAAAGATCTATACAAGATTATTTATATAAAGACTTATAGTGTTTCTCTTAATACAAAGTGATATGAGAATGATACATGGTTATATGGAAATGTTGCAGAGATTTATCCACAAGCGTGCGCATATCCATAATGAAGTAAGGGCAGATTAACAACTCTAAGGTGGAGCTGGCACCCCTAAAGACAATTGATTAACTCAATCCAGGACAGGATGACCCTCTTGGAGATGTTTTGGAATGATAACATCAAAAGATAACACCAATTAATGAGTAACCGGTCAAAAACTGACACAGCGAAATCCATAGACTTCAACAGAGAAAAGAGGATTATAAGAGCAGGGTGCTTTGCCATGGGACTTTGGGTTCGTCTTGCCACCAACTCCAGGAGCATCGGATCGTAACCGACAAAGCCCAGCTCCCCTCTGGAATCAAGCTGGCTGGCCACTAGATTGATCCAGACTCTGGACTGGTAACTATAACATTGACTGGCAGGACTGTGTGCATAATGTGTGTGTGTGTTTGTGACTGAAAAGCATATTCTAACTATTGTATTCTCAATAAATGCAGCATACTGCCTTCTCCCCTGTAAAAGATCTCATGTGCTATGTATGGGCATAATAGTTCTCTTGAACAATACATACAAGAAAGAGGCATAGCACTCAGCATATTGAACTACATGTAGAGTATATAGAAAGAAGGAGGGCAATCATATTATCAATATTTACACAATTTGCTTTGAGTAAGGTTGCCAACTTCCTAATTGCACAAAACTGAAGCCCTCTGCCCCTGCCACTTCTCCAAGGCCCCATCTTTGTTTGCTCCATCTCTCACCCCAGACTCTGAGGCAGGGCTGGGGATGATGGTTTTGGGGGTGTAGGAGAGGGCTCTTGGCTGGGGCTGAAGGGTGTGATGAGTGGGGGGGGAGTGGAGACTCAGTATAGGGGTGGGTTTGGTGATGAGTGGTTTGAGGTGCAGAAGAGGATTCACGGCTGGGAAAGAGTGTGTGGGTGCATAGTGCAGGCTTTGGGAGGGAGTTTGGGTGCAGGAGATGGTCGGGGTGTAAGGTTGCAGTGGTACTTACCACAGCTCCCAAGAAACAGCTGTTATGGCTCTGCAGCCCCTAGGAATGGGCATCCAAGGACTCAGGAGGCTCCATGCTCTGCCCTCACGTCTGTAGGTGCCACCATTGCATCTTTCCATATCTTTTGAGCACTCTTGTTATTTCAAAATATAATATGCTTGCTATTCCAACATCCCTGTACACCTCATTCCACAAGGAGTAAGGGACATTTTGGAAGAGTGATTTCTTTTGAAATAAGTGCTGTGTAGACAGTGCCAAATTTCGAAATAAGCTATGCAATTTGTGTAGCTCAAATTGTGTAGCTTATTTCAAGTTCTGGGTGCAGTGTAGACACACCCTTATTTACAGTAGCATCTCCACTAACTTGAATAGCATTGGGTTCCTGCTAGAAAGAGCTATGTATTGTACAACTCAATCCAGGACAGGATGACCCTCTTGGAGGTGTTTGGAATGATAACATCAAAAGATAACACCAATTAATGTCAGCCCCAGACTGAGCCACATCTGTTCACAGAAGCAATTACAGGGAAAGTCCTTTTCAGCCTCATGCTGCAGCTTGCCTAGTGTGGACGGAAACTTTGGAAATTTAAGCTGTGAAGCTTCAGCAAATTTCTACTGAGCATGTGCAAACAGATGTTTCAAGAGGCCTATATCCTCATATACAGATTCACATGGACTTTCACAAAGGATGTCAAGACACATATCTGACACAAAGCGAAACATCCCTCCCCCAGCCAAATGTTTTGGCCCTGCTCCAAAGTATGTGGATGTCAGATCTCCTTAAAAATCACCAGAATTTAACATGGGGAAAATACTGTATTTCTCCCAAGCCTAATTTTCTAAAATAGCTGAACTGTTTTTGGCTGGAATTTCACAATAAATAGAAATTCGGCAAGACGCAGACACCCAGCATGAAAAAATCCACCTAAATGATTAAAGTTTTGAAAAGTTATAAGCAACTGAAAATAGGCTCTAGTAAGTACTATTTGCCATTAAGGTTAACCGGCCTCTTTTTGTTTGTAAGGTGTGTTTGTAGTTTTTAAAATCAGTAACATATTAAATAAAATCCCATTCTATTGGAATGCTTTTAATAACTAAATCTGCTTCTATGTTTCATATCAAATTTCTGACTACATTATACGCATTTCAGTATTGTAATTTGCTGGCTTTCTAAATGAAATCTTTTATTCGCAATTGTGATTAGTATATAGTTAGTATCAATTTTCAAGACCTCTAAAAAGTTGGCCTAAGGTCAGACCTTCTAATTGGCTTCCATGATGGCATGAAGTCTAATTTGATGGTGATATCTATGTGTAGCCATTACATCTGATTTATATTTAAAGATTTTGAACCTAAAAGCAATCACAAACTGAAGGTCTTTGAATTGATTATGTGGCTGACAATGCCACAGACGACCTTTCTACTAAAGAGGCAAAATAATATCTTGGTAGAAAATAAGATTTATTAGCTATAACTATTTCACATATTTAGTAACATAGATTATAGTTGTTGCTAATTAGTGTACACAACCCAGAGAATGAATAAATTAGGCTGCACTTACCTAACAAGTAGACATCTAACAGTTATATAACAAATACAGTGACAAGGAGTCCTGTAGTACCTTATAGACTAACGGATGTATTGGAGCATAAGCTTTCGTGGGCAAAGACCCACTTTGTCAGATGCATGTAGTGGAAATTTCCAGAGGCAGGTATAAATATGCAGGCCAGAATAAGGCTAGAGATAACGAGGTTAATTCAGTCAGGGAGGATGAGACCCACTTCTAGCAGCTGATGTGGAGGTGTGAACAACAAGAGAGGAGAAACTGCTTTTGTACTTGGCTAGCCATTCACAGTCTTTGTTTAATCCTAAACTGATGGTGTCAAATTTGCAGATGAACTGTAGCTCAGCAGTTTCTCTTTGAAGTCTGGTCTTGAAGTTTTTTTGCTGCAGGATGGCTACCTTTAAATCTGCTACTGTGTGTCCAGGGAGATTGAAGTGTTCTCCTACAGGTTTTTGTATATTGACATTCCTAATATCTGATTTGTGTCTATTTATTTTTTTACGTAGGAACTGTCCATTTTGGCCAATGTATATAGCAGAGGGGCATTGCTGGCACATGATGGCGTATATTATATTGGTAGATGTGCAGGTGAATGAACCAGTGATGGTGTGGCTGATCTGGTTAGGTCCTGTGATGGTGTTGCTTGTGTAGATATGAGGGAAGAGATGGCACCGAGGTTTGTTGCATGGATTGGTTCCTGAGTTAGAGTTACTGTGGTGCAGTTTATAGTTGCTGGTGAGAATTTGCTTTAGGTTGGCGGGTTGTCTGTGGGCGAGGACTGGCCTGCCTCCCAGTAAATTTTAGTATGGTAAATTTTATCTCAGCTACATTTAAATAATCAGTTCTACAGGAACCCTGCCACCCAGCAACCCTTTCTTCAGGTAGGATCATACATCTAATCCTCTGAAGCAGATGCCTTTTGCAGTGTCCTGAGAAAGTCTCTTTCTTCATATTATATCTGCCAAGTGCAGAAGAAAGTTCTGAAGTCCTGGAGCCCTAGAGAAAAGGCCTGTGCCAGCCACCCCTCTGTTCTATAAGAAGGGGAGTCTTGGTCAAGTGCTTCTGCTGACTGTAGCTGTGGCAGCATGCATAGGATGGTTCTACACTATTTAGGGCTTCAGAGATTATAACCAACATGATAAACTCCTCCTAGACACCAATAGGCTGTTAGTGGGGGAGCCCAGAACACAGGTGTCATATGGAATATGTTTTGCTCCATATATAAGCTACTACATTCTGCATCAGCGTCAGTCTACAAATGGTTGTAAGGTGTAACCCCATGTATAATTAATTGAAATGAAATTGTATTTATAGGTAAACAGCATCATTTAAGATGTTCCTAAGAAAATGTGGGATATTTGGGGTTGAATTTTGAAAAAGGAGCCTTCATTGAGCATTTGTGAAATTTTGCACATATACACACAGACTCTAAGTATTAATTCATAAGTCCAGTTAACACCATCCCATTTACTATTGTGCATGTATAGAAGTTATCACCTGTATATTAGGTTTCATCAGTTACCCAAGCAAGTGTTAAAACTTGTGTCATGAATGCACCAGAAGCTTCAGGGGGTAGCCAAGTTAGTCTGTACAGAAAAAAAACAATAGCTGGTCTGATAGCACTGCCTGATTGATATCTCCTCTTGGTCACTCCAGGGATTAGAACCAGGTTGATCTCTCAGCCTGCTAGACACACAATCCTTACTCCTCAGTCTACAGGAAGTGACTGACTCTGATTTGCCCTGAGGCTCTTTTTATATGGATCTGCTGGGCCCTGATTGATCATTCCTCGTAATCCTTCTCCTACTGACTGCACATTGCACAGCTTTCCCAGGCTGCTTTTTAACCCCTTCTCTGCTGGTGCTGTGGTGGATGTCCCATTACAGCTTACATCCAACATATGCAGGTGCATACAGCATTGATATAAACAGACTCTGGCCTGATGTCTTTGTGAACATGTAATCCTTGGAAAACTATGCCATTCTGAAAATATTTTGAAAAAAGCCTGTAAATTATTCAAAACTTGTCAGGCATAAATCAGGAAACTGAGGATGTGTCTACACTGCAGAGTTTTTCCAGAAAAAAGGCTGTTTTTCTGGAAAAAAATACTTGCATCCACACTGCCATTGAGTTCTTTCGACAGAAAGTCTAAAGAATGGAGGGTTTTTTTCTGACAGCGGTAATCTTCTTTCTACAAGGAAGAAGCCTTTTTCTGAAAAAGCTTTTTCAGAAAAGACATGTGTGGATGCAGAAAAGGGAGTTTTTTCAAAAGAAGATGCCTCCAGGAAATAACACAAGTGCCCTGATGGCCACTCCATCCAGACTAATCACAACTAAAATACGAGATAGTGTCCAATCAATATGCACACTATCTTTTGAAAAAGCAGAGCTCTTTTTCGTTGCACTTTTGCTGTGTGGACGCTCTCTTTCAAAATAAGCTTGTCCAGAAGATCTCTTCCAGAAAAGCTTCTTCTGAAAGAAGCTTGCAGTCTAGACATAGCCTGAGAGAGCAGCAATGTGCCATGTATATGAGCTATTAAAGGTAAAATAGGCTAACATGAGCAAGTCCTGCAGACTGTATGAGGGGCAGGAACACTATACCCAGAATGCATCATGAGAAATGATAAATATTCTATTTTCTATTTTCTTAGAATATTTCTACTCCCACCCTTTTTCAGGTTGTTCTAAGCGTTGATCTTAAACATGTTTGAATATGATTAAAATTCAATATTTGTTGACTCAATTGCACTTAAAGCACTATGCTATGACCACACCATATTGCTAATCCACCATTTTCCTTCTACTCCCCAATGTTCAATTTAATGAAAGCATAGATTTTGCTTAGATTGCTGAGTAGTTTGCACACATGTTTATATTATGTAGCAACCTCTCTTGACAGGAAGAAAACAAACACAGAATGCTCAATGCTTTCTCACTATTTCTGTCTTACGTTATGGCCTAGCTGTTCCTGTCATGGACCAGGACCCTGTTGTGCTAGTCGCTATAGAAACACAAAACTGGGTCAACAACTTGCAGGATCAATAGCTTGCAAAGTAAGAGAGGTGGTTAAAGGCAAAAAGGCATCCTTTAAACATTGGCAGTAAAATCTTACTGAGGAAAATAGAAAGGAGCATAAACTCTGCCAAGTCAAGTGTAAAAGTATAATTAGACAGGCCAAAAAAAATCTGAAGAGTAGCAAAAGATTCAAGAACTGATAGCAATTTTTAAAGTACATCAGAGACAGGAAGCTTGCTAAATAATCAGTGGGACATTAGATAACCAAGGTGCTATCAGAGCACTCAAAGAAGACAAGGGCATTGCAGAGAAGTTAAACAAATTCTTTGTTCAGTCTTCATTGGAGAGGATATGAGGGAAACCTGAGACTTTCTTTGGAGGTGACAAACCTGGGGAATTATCTCAGACTGAGGTGTGAATAGAAGTGATTTTTGAACAAATGGACAAATTAAATACAAATAAATCACCAAGATTAAATATGAAGTAACTCAGATATGAAATTGCAGAACTGCTAAGTGTGTTGTTTAACGTAAAATTTAAATTGTCCTTTGTATGAGATAACTTGTGAGTAGCTAATGTAATATTGAATTTTTTAAAAGGCTCCAGAGATAGTTCTGGAAATTACAGGTTTAGAAGCCTAATTTCAGTACCGATAAAGTTGGCTGAAAGTAAAGAACAGAATTATCAGACACATAGATTAACACAATTTGTTGTGAAAGATCAACATGGCTTTTTAAGTGAAATCATGGCATACAAATCAGAAATCTTGGAGGGAGGGGAAGTTGTGAACAAGTGTGATAACCAGTGGATAGAATTTACTTGGACTTTCAGAAAGTCTTTGACAAGGTCCCTCTCCAAAGGCTCCTCAGCAAACTAAGGAATCATAGGATAAGATGGAAGATTCTTTCATGGATTAGGTAAATGGTTAGAAGATAGGAAACAAAGTATAGGAATAAATGGTTAGGTTTCACAATGGCAAAAACATTAAATATCAGGATCCCCCAGGGGTCTGCAGTAGGACGAATATTGTTCAATATATTGATAAAAGACCTGGAAAAGGGGATAAATAGTGAAGTGGTCAAATTTGCAGATGACACCAAATTACTTAGAATAATTAAGTCCAAAGCAGTCTGCTAGGAGTTACAATGGGGTTTTACAAAAATGGGTGACTAGACAACAAAATGCAGATGAGATCAAATTTTGAAAAATGTACAGTAATACATATTAGAAAATAATCCAAACCATACATACAAAACGATTGGGTCTAAATGATCTGCCATCACTCAAGAAAGATCTTGGAATCAGTGTAGATAGTTCTCTGAAAGTATCCACTCAGTATGCAGGGGAAGACAAAAGAGCTAACAGAAAATTATGAACCATTAAAAAAAGAATAGATACTACCTCAGAAAAGTAACACAGTGCAGTCCCTAAGGGTATGTCTACACTACAAAGTTAATTCGAACTAACAGCTGTTAGTTCGAATTAACTTTCATAGGCGCTACACACACAAACTACTAGTTTGAACTTAATTCGAACTAGCGGAGCGCTTAATTCGAACTAGGTAAACCTCATTCTAGGAGGACTAACGCCTAGTTCGAATTAAGTAGTTCGAATTAAGGGCTGTGTAGCCACTTAATTTGAATTAGTGCGAGCTAGCCCTTCCCAGGTTGCCCTGGTGGCCACTCTGGGCCAAGCCAGGGAAACTCGTCTGCCTCCATCCCGGCCCCGGAGCCCTTAAAGGGCCACGGTCTGGCTACGGTGCCCGTGCCAGGTGCAAGCCTGCCAGCACCCAGCCAGCAGATCCTGCACCTGGCACAGCACGAGCCAGCCACCCGCTGCCACCCAGCCCTCCCCCTCTTCCCAGGACCAGGCTGGCGGCTCCCAGGAGCCTGCCCGGGGCTGCAAGAGGCGGACGCCCGCCTGGTCTAGTGCGGAGATCGTGGACCTCATCCAGGTTTGGGGGGAGGCCTCCAACGTCCACAATCTCCGCACTAGGCACAGGAAAGTGGCCGTCTAGGGCAGGATAGCTGCCAGCCTGGCCACCAAAGGCCACATGCGAACCCAGGAGCAGGGTTGCATGAAAATCAAGTTGGTCCAGTGAGACCCCCAACCCTGAGCCCTGAGCTTAGAACATAAGAACATAAGAACGGCCGTACTGGGTCAGACCAAAGGTCCATCTCACCCAGTAGCCTGTCTGCCAACAGCGGCCAACACCAGGTACCCCGGAGGGGATGGACCAAAGACAATGGCCAAGCCATTTGTCTCGTGCCATCCATCTCCAGCCTTCCACAAACAGAGGCCACGGACACCATTCCTACCCCCTGGCTAATAGCACTCCATGGACCCAACCTCCATGACTTTATCTAACTTCTCTTTAAACTCTGTTCTAGTTCTCACCTTCACAGCCTCCTGTGGCAAGGAGTTCCACAGGTTGACTATTTGCTTTGTGAAGAAGAACTTTCTTTTATTAGTTTGAAGCCTGCTACCCATTCATTTCATTTGGTGTCCTCTAGTCCTTCTATTATGGGAACTAATGAAGAACTTTTCTTAATGCACCCTCTCCACACCACTCATGATTTTATAGACCTCTATCATATCCCCCTCAGTTTCCTTTTTTCTAAGCTGAAAAGTCCCAGTCTCTTTAGCCTCTTTTCATATGGGACCAGTTCCAAACCCCTAATCATTTTAGTTGCCCTTTTCTGAACCCTTTCCAAGGCCAAAATATCTTTTTTGAGGTGAGGAGACCCCATCTCTACACAATACTGAAGATATGGCGTACCATAGTTTTAGACTTCCCCTTCTCCTTCTTCCCCTGGCTTCCCCCTTCCAGCTCCCTCCTCCCAGGTTTCCACCTCCCCTCTCCCACCCTCTCTCTTCCCCTCTCCCACCTCCAGATATCCACCCGCTTGTGGAGGGGAATGGCGGGCCTCACGCGTGTGTCCCGTCGCTGCAGAGCAGGGGCGAGCCACTCGCAGAGCTCCAGGAAGGTGTCCTTCTTCATCCTGAAGTTCTGGGTCCACTGTTGGTCTCCCCAGCACTCCAGGATGATGTGGTCCCACCAGTCGCTGCTGGTGTCCAGATGCCAGATGCGGCGGGGCACGCTGGCGTCCGGGCGCCGCTCCTCCAGGGCCCCCAGTGGGGGCAGGGGGAGGCCAGGGGTCTGGCCTGCAGCAGAAGGTGCCAGGCAGCCTCCAGCAATTGCTGCCAGGCTTGCAGCAAGATGTTTAACATGAGCACCAGAGTGTCCAGGGGCGGCTCTGGCTCCATGGTGCCGAGTGCTGCGGTGTCCCAGACGAGAGTGACCGAAGCAGGCGGAGAGGAAAACGCTTTGCTGTCCCTCGGCGAGGTAGGCAAGCAAGCGGGAAAGCTGAGAACCAGCTGTCCAGGGGGGTCCCTTTAAGCACGAGCCTCAGATAGCCTCAGACAGCAGCCACACAAAGCAACTACTGACCTGATGCCCTGCTGAAACCAGTTTCAGCTGCCCTTAAATGTGATCCAGCATCCAATCAGTGTGGACACGCTATTTCGAAATAGCAAAATGCTATTTTGAATTAGTTTTTGTGTCTAGATGCGTTATTTCGATTTAGCTTATTTCGAATTAACTAATTCGAAATAAGTTAATTCGAAATAGCGCTGTGTGTAGACATACCCTAAGATATCAGTGTCATTGGAAGGGGAAAGAATACACTAAAAAAATAGAAGGGTTTTAGTTAACATTGCATGAGGTAACATTTCAATCAAGTCAGAAAGTCTAACATGACCCATAAGATTTTTAGTTAATGTTGTCAGTAACTATTTTCAAGATCTCTATTCTTTTTCATATGACATTGGTGACCATGTAATACAGAATGTGAAAGTAAAGTATAAAAGCTACACACTTCCAACACAGAAATTTCTAGGGCTCAATCCTTCAGATGTCATCTGATTAAAGAGAAGTGGGAATTTCCCTTCACAACAGGGTCAAGATCATAGTGATTGGTTTGACTTTTTGTGAATTTACAAATCCTGATTATCCAAACCTTATTCATATGAATTCCTTTGCTTCCTGAAACAGGATTGTTAGGCTGGGACTGGACTATGATAACATTGCACTATGGATGGCAATGCTGAGATAGCTGAAATAATGTATACACATATCTGAAGAGGAATCAGCAAACTGGGATCTTGAATTAAAATTTGTCCCTCAGGCTGGTTTCCTGTAGACCAGGGGAGGGGAATCTAAGACCCAGAGACCGGGTGCGGCCCCGACTTGTCTGGATCCAACCCCTGAGGCTCAGAGCTCGTCCCCTGCCCTCAGCACTGGGGAGCCTGCCCTGGCACTCCAGTCTCCCCACATGGGGCTGGAGCACACAAAATCTATTAGAATCCGCCCTCCCCTCCCCCCACCCCCACCCCTTGCTCTGGTGTGCAAGGGGAATATGGGAAGTGTTTTACTGCTTCTTAGTTAGAGGTCATGCCAGTGAGGGGTGTGTTTTTTTATTTTTTGGAATTTGTTTTCTGTTTTTGTGGTGATTTTTTGCTTCTCATTTGTGTGTGGCCCCTGACTGATTTTTCTGTGAGTCAGTGGCCTCCGACCCAGAAAAGGTTCCCCACCCCTGCTGTAGACCTTAGGAGATGTGAAAGACCAGAGCTTGAATCCTATGGAGTAGTGGTTCCCCACCTTATTATACAGGATTGCCATATATAAACCTATGTACAATCTTGTGTGGACCAGAGTCTACAAATTTTAATTCAATTTAAAGACACCTGTATTGATTTATATTTTAAATTCATCTTTTTTTCATATGTATTTAGATTAGGATGTTTCTATGTACAGTATTATATTTGCACACTTGTGGAAACTACAATGACATGACAACAAAATACTAATGAATCGGCCACTATTAAGCTATGGTAAAACAAGGGGTAGGGCTTATGAAATGCTCTGATGAGCTATGTATGCCCCATGAACTATCAGTTAGGCACCGCTCCTATAGAACTTGGAAACATAATAGAACTCTAATATTTTTAATTTATTGCTTATAAATTTAACAGGAGTGGAGGTTCAAAGAATCCTTTTCCCTTTAGGTCTTCAGAGCCTCCTCCTGTGGGCAGAGGCTTGCACTAATGGGTGACTATATCCCTGAATTCAAACTTCAAAGCCTGGTGGACCACAGACTTATTCCTTTGATTCCTAATTACTTAAAGGCTGCACGTATCCTGAGCTAATCAGATTTCTAATGTATATATTTCTATTTGCCCTTTCATGATTATGTTATTCTGTCGCCTGACAGGAAAAATGTTTTTATATATATAAAGAGATATTTTTTGTTTATTTATTGCCTTTTCATCTTGACTAATATAGGACCAATTTCTACCTTCATAATGCAGCAGCATAAATATAAGCCACTATTGTGGCTACTCTGTGAAGCCATGAACAATAGGGCCCCAACTCAGAAAGGTAATTTTGCATGTGCCAAATTTCAAGCACATAAGCAATCCCATTGAATAAGGTCTTTATGACAATGTTGTGTAACCACTATTAAGCCATGATGCCTAGCTGTTTTTGTTAGTTCCAATCAGAAGATAAAACTACACCATAGGCAGTATTGCTCCAAGTGTTCAGATGTTAGTCTACATTAAAGGGATGGAAAATAGACAAAAGTTAAAAAAGTAATAACAGAAATTGAAAAACTATCGACATTACAATACTTTCTTGCACTTGATTTTTGGCAAACTTCTCGTCTAAATAAAATTGTTACATTTATTTTGTTTCAGCTTTGAGAAACCCAAAGTGACAAAAATAAGTATATTTAAAAATTCAAGAATGTCCTTTTTAAAGACAGAATCTTAGCCTGTTAAAATTATGCATATCTGCTTTGCTTCATTTATCATCAGTGGGGGAACATATTCAACATTCATTCATTTCTGCTAATGGTTTTGTCAAAAATAAAAATTTAAAAAGGAGGCAATAGAGTAGAAAAATACAAGTAAACAGAAGTATCAAATAGAAAATCTGAATTAGAGAATCTTCTCAGCTTCAGCTCCTTTGAATATACAGTTTTGTCACAAGATTAGGGGGAAAAGATCTCTTTACAAAAATGTCTGTAAATTAAGAAGTGTGATTTCAAATTACTGTCGCTCAGGAAAATATTATGTTGACTTAAATTAAAGTAAATTTATTTTGTCAATTCTTTTCATACAACTTGCTAATACAATGTAAAATTAAAATTAAGAAATCTCATTGGTAGTTCCATGCGTAAAATTATTTAGCTACATCATAGATCAGTCTGGCCCCCTTGAAAACTATTCTATGCAGAATAAGCCTGCCTGTTTAACTGGTACAATTGCTGTAATGACACTACAAGACTATAAAAAGTGTATGTGACTTATAAGAACAGCTATAATAACACTATGGATCTCTGATTTCTTATTTGCTCTATCCTTTCAAATATGTTCACAATCCAATGGCACAGATATAAGTGTAGTCAGTCTGGATACTTCACATAGTGTTTCTGGAACAATTTGTACAGTGAGGTTCTGAAAGTATTGAACCAAACTGCAAAACCCTGTATATGATAGGGACCACTCAGGCTCACTGACTGGGGGAGGAAGGACTAAAAGGAGCAATTGCTCCAGAATCCAGTGATTCAAAGGAGCCTGTGGCTGTGGCTGCCACTGTGGGGCAGCAGTGGGGCTCGTATGGTGCTCTGCAAGTAGCTCAAAGGGCTGCCTGGGGAGACAAGGGTGCCAAGTGCCATGGTTGAGGGGGCCAGCTGCCCTCAGCACCCTCCCTTCCAACTCAGGCCCCCACCTTTTCTGGGAGAATGGAGCCAGTCCTCCCCCCCCCCCCACACACACACACACACTTTGCCCAGGGGCCCAGTTGGCTCCCTGGGGATCATTTCAAGCCAGGGGATGCTGCCACACCTCAGCACCCCTGATTCTAGTTCCTGTGCCTCCACACAGAAGTTCGGATGGCTTTCAGATAAGGAAGAAGCTATGAAAAGAACCTCACAGTAAAATGCAGTTCTCAGAAGTAGGGAAAGCCAGGTCAATAAGCTCGTGATTTGTTTCAGGAACTAGACATGAGGGGAATGTGTTTCTAATGCGGAGCCCTTTTACTACTATTGACGCTTCTTTCAAAAACCTGAGAGTTGTCATTCATACCATGTCCAAAGCTTACAAATCACACAATGAACAAAACAAGTGATGAATCTCTGGGAAAACAGAGATCTTTAGGGAGAAATGATTGTCAGCCTTCAAGGCTGAAAGTCTTTTTATGTCAATAGTAGGCTTTTGCACTTCCTTCAGATTTATGCAGGAGAAATGTGAGGAACTTTAACAGCATGTCTTCAGTTCCTAGGATAGTGTCTGCCACAATGAAAATGCTAAGTTACAGCTAGATTTTGTTTTCCCTCAGCCAGCAGCAGCAAGGAGGCTCAATTTGTTATAAATTCTAAGTGAGTCTATAAAAGATCAGAACTGTAATAAAAAATGAAGGCTGTATCTGAAATCTGTGCCACCATTCATGACAAATGGATGTATCCAATCTGGATCACCTCAGGTCCAATATCATAATCGTATTAGATGAAAGGAACTAAGATGCTAAAGGTTTTCTGGAATAAATTATAACGGGTCTTGTGCTCCTCTGTGAAATGTCATTTCTGGAAGGTCTAAGAATCCTGATGTTTTAAGTAAGAGCTTTTTTCAAAGAATTCTGGTGAAAGGAACATTTCTTAATGTGTCTGTGCGTGTTACTCTTAATGACTGATTATTTTTCCAACTGACTTCAAAGAAAAAAAATTTGTTAGCACTAAAAGGAAACAAAATGTTTCTTTGTTTTGTTTGTGAATAAAGTTTTGACCTTAAGTTAACACAAATCCATGGAAAAATATTGTTACATCCTCTTCTATAAATTAATTATTTCACTTAGTCAATCCTGTTTTATACCTGCATACTATGAAGTTTATACCTTGTATCACTCTTAGGACATATTATATTATAAGAAGCTTATACATTTTAAAATAATCAAATATAGCAAAGGAAAAATGTTGTAGAATTCAGGCTATTTCAAATCTCTAAAAGTCCCTAAATGATCTTGATTTTGCAAACATTATACAAACATATTTACAAATATAAATAATTACACTATTTTTGTAACATGTACTTACCATAAAATCTTACACAGTACCTGTGGGTTCATTGAATTTGCAAAGTGCAAGAAAAACATTTTCACTAGGGTTACATTACATTACATTTAATGCATGCAATTATCACACAGTTCTGTTTAACTAGACCAATCTAGGTAGTTAAACAGGGTTTATGCTTCCTGTGGGTGACAGAGTTGGAAGAATCTGGAGCATATTGGTGAACCTGACCTTTGAAATGTGCATTTTAGAAATTTGTCAGTATGATTTACATATCCCTCTTTCTGCCTGTTCCACAGAAGATATATGAATCTGTTATGTGTGTCATAGTCAGAAGATGGCTCTTTAGCTCAGGCTGTAGAGATTCATGCTTTCAACTCTGGAAGTATCATCAGTACTAACAAAACTAGTAGCTGTCACTGAATATTCACTGAAAATTTACTTTTTCAGGCTCCAAACCTGCAATTGATAGTATAGGCACTACAATCCACCCTATCCTCAATTTCAGGATTGAGGCATTAATGAATAGAAAGGGACATTAACAAAGTCAGAATGAACCCATTTAAAATTCTGAAAAATATTGGCATACTTTTGTCAATATTTGGCAGTTCTAATTATGATTCTTTTTAAAAAGTAAATATGCTGTTGTGTTATTAATTATGTCATGTGATATTTCCATTTTTATGTGCCTGCCTCTAATTCTAGGTTGGAATTACACAATAAAAATACAAATCTTATACAAGAGAAAGCCACTTTACCTTTGTACATGTCTCTAAAGACCGCCTTTCCTCTCTTCTACACTTGCCTCTTTCCATTTTTTTTTTCACCCTACTATTCTTCCTGCTATTCCACTGCTACTTGTATTTAACCTGTAAGCACCACTTAGGTAACTCATTGGCTAGTGATAATGAACATAGATTCAGTGTTGTACATAATCATCGTGGCTCCACTAAAGTCAATGGCAACATTTCCATTGACTTCAATGGAGCCAGGATTTTCACCCTTAATTTATTTTAAGTAATGTAAATCAGCCACAGCTTGACTTGAAAACACAGGGCTTCTCTGGCAAAAGCACAACAGTTTTGTGAGGAAGATTTTATTTCAAACAATCTGGAAAAAATGATTTCAATGAAATGGACAAAGCTAGCAACACATTGATTAGCAACAGCACAGGTTGGCAGCATTGTTCAAGATGTAATTCCATGTTTCTATTATATATTATATGCCTATAATTGAGCACTTGATATGTATGCATACTTAGTACTGTAATATTCCTATACTGAAGTGTGAGTCTGACCTTATAATGTAATGAAAGACATTTATCCTGTGTAGAACACCATAGTCTAGAAGAATAGCTTGAAACTATTATTGGTGTAATAACAAGGTCTGTGTAATTTAATTCTAACACACAAGGCCAATTAGGAATATAAACACTTAATCCATCAGCATTTATGTGGGAAATGTATAAATCTCAGATTGACAACACAAACTGCATTATTTCAATTCAATTCAGCGTACCATAAAATCTGGTTACTGATTTTCTAGATTGGAAACACAAAGTCATACATTCATTTATTGCATGAAACACTTCTAATGTTGGAAGCAAGCAAGACAAAATAAAGTATTCTTCTATATATAAAATAGCATTACAGACAAAATACTGTGCTCTTTTTACATGAAATACTGTTTTGCTACCACTTGATTTTGATAACATGTTAATTAATTAAAATGTGTAATTTATTCTCCCCCCAATTTATTTTAGAACTTTTTCCTAGAAATATTTGCCAAACATCCTAGAGAATGATATATTTTAAGTGCTATACAAGTGCCAAATAGTTTTTCACATTATAGCTCTTAGAATTGAATTCACAGAAACCTAATCTGGTCAGGTTGTCAGTGTTTTAACATACATAATTTTGCTGCAGGAAGACAGCTACTCTAAATTGAATGTGTGTTCATTATAAGTTCACTGCCATAACTTTGAAATCTCTCAGACTGTCATGCAATTTATTGTTAACAACTCAAGGTTTAAGTTTCAGTGGTTCTCAAAGAGTATGACAACATAATCTACTCTCTTCTTTTGAGCATAATGTCCTATTTCTCTCTTCATACTGCCATTGCCTTAGGGATCCCTACTCTATTGAAGAGGACTGAGAACTATGTGAATAGTACCAAAGCCTTAGAGAGGTCTTTTTCTTAGCTGATATTTTCAAGTGGTACTATGTTATTCCTTTTTATTATTGCTATATTTTATTGCTGATTTTTTTCATGCTTGCCTTGTACTAATACAAATTACCCTTCTATCTTATATATTGTTTCCTTCATTCCATGGAGGTTGAGTTGGGGAAGGGATGTTGTCTGTCTTGTACACGCTTTGCCATTATGGAATTATTGTTCTTTTTTTTCTTAAGCAGCTTACATTTTAATAGCTCTCTTCAAGTCTTGCTATTTTCCACTTGGCTTTTAGTTTTAAGCCTGCATGACAGGTAGTGTCTTTGGAATAACAGAATCATAGAACAGTAGGGATATGTCTAGACTACATGCCTCTGGTGACAGAGGCATGTAGATTAGGCTACCCGGCATAGGAAAATGAAGCGGCGATTTAAATAATCATGGGATGAGGTTTACCGGGGAGGTCAACAAATGCCTTTGATGTCGACTGCGGAGCGTCCAGACTAGCGCGCTGAGCTGACAAACAGCTGATCGGCACAGCACGGCAGCCATTTTAATTTAAACGTTTTCCTATGCCGGGTAGCCTAATCTACATGCCTCTGTCGCCAGAGGCATGTAGTCTAGACATACCCTAGAACTGGAAGAGATCTTGAGAATCATCAAGTCCAGTCTCCTGCCCTCACAACAGAGCCAAACACTGTCTAGATCATTCCTGATAGATGTCTATCCAACCTGCTCTTAAATATCTGCAGTGATGGAGATTCCACAACTTTCCTAGGCAATTTATTCCAGTGTTTAACCACCCTGACAGTTAAGAAGCTTTTCCTAATGTCCAACCTAAATTTCCCTTGCTGCAATTTAAGTTCATTGCTTCTTGCCCTATCATCAGAAGCCAAGGAGAACAAGTTTTCTCCCTCCTCCTTGTAACATCCTTTTAGATACCTGAAAACTGCTATCATGTCCCCTCTTAGTCTTCCCTTTTCTGAACTAAACAAGCCCAATTCTTTTAGTCTTCCCTCACAGGTCATGTTTTCTAGACCTTTAATCATTTTTGTTGTTCTTCTTTGGACCTTCTCAAATTTCTTCACATCTTCCTTGAAATGTGGTCCCTGGGACTGGACACAATACTCCAGTTGAGGCCTACTCAGCTCAGAATAGAGTGGAAGAATGACTTCTTGTGTCTTGCTCACAACACTCCTGTTAATGCATCCCAGAATCATGTTTGCATTTTATTTGCAACAGTGTGACACTGTTGACCCATATTTAGCTTGTGGTGACTATGACCCCTAAATTCCTTTTACCAGTAGTCCTTCCTAGACAATCTTTTCCCATTCTGTATATGTGAATCTGATTGTTCCTTCCTAAGTGGAGTACTTTGCTTTTGTCCCTATTAAACTTCATTCTATTTACCTCAGACCATTTCTCTAGTTTGTCCAGCTCATTTTAAATTTTGACCCTATCCTCCAAAGCACTTGCGATCCCTCCCAGCTTGTAAACTTAATAATTGTGCTCTCTTTGCCATCATCTAAATAGTTGAAGATATTGAACAGAACCAGTCCCAAAATAGACCTCTGCAGAACCCCACTTGTTATGCTCTTTTAGCATGATTGTGAATCGTTAATAACTACTCTCTAGGAATGGTTATATTGCCAGTTATGCCCCCAGCTTACAGTAGCCCCATATAGGTTGTATTTCCCTATTTTATTGATAAGAAGGCCATGTGTGACTATACCCTCCACCACTTCTCCCATATCCACAAGGCTTGATATCCTATCAAAGAAAGCTATCAGATTGGTTGACATTATTTGTTCTTTATAAATCCATGTTGGCTGTTATCTTTCACCTTATTATCTTCCAGATGTTTGCAGATTCATTCCTTAATTACTTGCTCCATTATCTTCCATGACACAGAAGTTAAACTGACTAGTCTTTAGTTTCCTGGGTTAACTTGTTCTTATTTCTCTTTTTATAGATGGGCACTATATTCGCCCTTTTCCATTCTTCAGGGATCTTTCCCGACTTCCATGATTTTTCAAAGATGATAGCTAAAAGCTCAGATACCTCCTCTATCAGCTTATTGGGTATTCTAGAATGCATTTCATCAGGCCCTGGTGACTTCAAGACATCTAACTTATCTAAGTAATTTTTAACTTGTTCTTTTTTTGCTTTAACTTCTAAACATACCTCATTTCCACTAGCATTCACCATGCTAGGCATGCAAGCACCATCAAATTTCTTGGTGAAAAATGAAACAAATAAGTCATTAAGCACTTCTGCCATTTCCAAATTTCTTATTATTGTTTCTTTCTCTTCACTGAGCAATGAGCGTACCCCTGACCTTGGTCTTCCACTTGCTTCAAATATACTTGTAGAATGTTACCTTCTATGTCTCTAGCTAGACATAGCTCATTTTGTGCCTTTGTCTTTCTATTCTTGCCCCTGCATACCTGTATTGTTTGCTTATAATCATCCTTTGTAATTTGATCTAAGTTCCACTTTTTATATGACTCCTTTTTTATTTTTAGATCATGTAAGATCTCCTGGATGATCCAAGGTGGTCTTCTGCCATACTTTCTACCTTTCATATGCAATAGAATTGTTTGTATTTGGGTGTTTAATAATGTCCCTTTAAAAAACTGCCAACTCTCTTCAGTTGTTTTTCCTCTTAGTCTTACTTCCCATGAGACCTTACCTACCAGCTCTGTGAATTTACTAAAAACTACCTTCCTGAAATCTATTGTTTCTAGTTTGCTGTTCTCACTTCTATCATTCATTAGAATCATGAACTCTATGATTTCATAGTAATAGAGAGGTAGCCGTGTTAGTCTGATCTTGCTAAAACAAAAGGAAAAACTATGTAGCACTTTAAAAACTAACAAGATGGTTTAATAGGTGATGAGCTTTCATGGGCCAGACCCACTTCCTCAGATCTGACAAAGTAGGTCTGGCCCACGAAAGCTCATCACCTATTAAACCATCTTGTTAGTTTTTAAAGTGCTACATAGTTCTATGATTTCATGTTCACTTTTACCCAAGCTGCCTTCCACTTTCAAATTTTCAATCAGTTCCTCCTTCAATTTGGAAGTGTTACTAAACTTTAGGGCAAGATCTGGAGAATATGATTTTTGTATGCGTGTAGACTTATCAGAGCTTGGAAGAAAATAAAGAGGCTTAATGACAAAATGCTTTAAAAAACAGAGCTAAGTCATAACGGTAAACAGAGTCTTACAAAAAGTCACAGAATTGTAGAACATAGACTCTGAACAGACAGCTCGCAATATCAGAGATCCCTTTCATACTGACAAAGTGAGTTTTTGTCCATGAAAGCTTATGCCCAAATAAATTGGTTAGTGTTTAAGGTGCCACAGGATCTCTCATTGTTTTCATGATCATCATTGTCTTCTGATATACTCATGTTTGCTAGTTAAAATTCTATTATTCATCTTCCTCCTTTCAATCCAGTATCTTTTTCTAAGGATAAAACTGCTGAAACTTATCATCTCATAGACTGAGGCAATGTCTACTCTACCACCTAAACTGGCACAATCAATTTAGTGTTGATTTAGTGGATCTGGTGAAGGCATGCTAAGTCAATGGGAGAGCATTTCCCCAATTGACATTTGTACTCCACCTCCCCTAGAGGCAGAAGCTATGATGGTGGGAGGGCATCTCCCATCAACATTGTACAGTGTAGACACCACTGTAAGGCAACCTAATGTAAGCACCAGTGCAGGCAACTTAAAGGGCTAGTGTAAACCAGCCTTGAGTGCCCACTCATGCTCTCATTGAAGTAAATGACTTTTTTTTTTTTACTTCACTGAGAGAAAGGTAAATTCCTGAATGTTTAGGAAGTAAGGCCCTGGAATATATTGCAAGGAGGAAAAACATTTTTTAAATCTGTAAATTGATTTGTCTGCCAGACATTTCAATAACTAGACTTTGTAGACATACCATAAGGACCTGATTTTACTGTAAGTATTTTACGCTTGTGTAACTCCATCCTGTAAAAACAGAGTTACAGCGTGTAGAATCAAATCTTATGCTTCAATGAAAACAAATGGGCCCAATTATCTATTGTCTTGGACCTCAGGTTTTCATTTGCACCAATGAAAAGTGATTGCAAATGAGGTATAAAATACTAACAACCATAAAAAATTACACAAGATCAAAGGCCATAGAAAAATCAGGCCAAAATATCTACATATTTTCACCTACTAAAGTGAAATAATATTTTTCTCCCTCATTTCTAGCAAATAGGCTCTCTTTAGCAACTTCACAAACAAGTAGTCGTAAATCAAATTACCAGCCAATGTTATATAACAATTGTCATATACTAAAGTGTGGCCTTTTTCCCTCAGGGTGCAAAATTTTTGCCTTGAATTGAACTGTGGGATCAAATCTGAAAACATTCAACACTACCTACATCAATGAAAATACCAGGACTAAAATTTGGACTTGCACGTCATTTTCAGCTGTGGAAAATGTAGGGAAAACTTGGTCAATAATGAGTTAGATGGTACTTCCAAGTATGAGGCTCCCCATCTTCTCACAAATAGGCCATATTTCAGTAGCTTGAGGGATACTTTAGGATATTATGAATACCAGTATGGTAATATTTTAAGGAATCTGGCAGATATGCCATGTAAGATATCTATGTAAGTGTTATGATTTGCCAAATATGATTAACTTGTTCATATCACTTTTGTATATTAGTTCTAGATATATTTGTATTTCCAAAATTGTGATGTGTTTCTGGGCAATGGCCCAACACAGATCAGCATCAGTACTAGGCCTGCTTGATGGCCTATCAAGAGACATGAACTGTACAATTAACCCATTGAAAGGAAAAAAGAACTACATCTGGTAAGTCAGTAAGCCACAAAGGATCATGTCTATGGAGAGAATTCTAAGGTTTTTTTCCATGCTATGTGCTGTGCAGCTTATGTTTGGAACACAGGAAACATAAGCTGCATGGCAAAATACTATAAAAAGCAGCTGCATCTCCTCCATTTTGTCTTCAGTCTTGCTTCTTGGTCCTGTTTCTTACATCTAGAGGAACTTGGCTACAAACTGAAACTTTGAACAAAACACTGAATGACACATCCAAATGATGGATGAGTTCCAGAGAGACTTTCAAGCCAGGAAACTCAGCAATGCTTCTAAGAATCTAATACATGGACTTTGAATCCTTGTATATACTGTGACTACTTTACTATTTAACAGCTCTCTTCTTGTTCTTTCTTTTTTTCTTTATAATAGACCTTGAGTTTTAGGTACTAATGGACTGGTTGGCAGCATGGTATATTGGGTAAGATCCAAACCTGTACTGGCCTGATAATATGGCTGGTCCTTTGTGGCCAGAAGAACATTCTGTATATGTGAGCAGAGTTTTAACGTAGCTTCTCACTGTACTGGTCCTATGTGTTGATTGGGAGCCAGAACCATAATGCAATAAATGCGCTATGTGATTTTCTATTTGATAACCAATGTGGGGACAGCGTGTGACTGAATGGGGAGGGTCTGCTTTCACTTTTGCAGCCTTCCATTGCGTGCTGCCCCAGGCACTGTGGATAATGAAGACTATAAATTAAAGAAGGATTATGAAAAAGTACAAGAAGAAACATATTCTGTACCTAGAAAACATGTAGAATACATCCTTTGGAGCCCCTATTTGCCAGTCAAATCCTTTAATATTTCATCTTGGCAGCTAGCATTGATTTAAATAGTTTCCTTATCCTTTTCCACCAGATGTGAAGGAGGTTTTATTTAGGAGCCAGTTTTATTCTCTATTTGCATTAATGAATCCAGTTAATGTGCAGAATGAGCACAGCATATGGCCTTAGGCTGAATGTGTGGGATTTATTTTATCACTATAATGTCCACAATGAAGAACAGAGCTGGACTATTTAGGCTTTATTAGAAACTGGGACATTTTCTCCCTTTAACATCTCCCAGTAAGACCTACTTTAGGGCAAAACTCTGATACCCATCTTTGTACTTAGTAGTACAATCACATACTCAAGAAGCAGAGTCACTGATTACCATACAACATTTACTACTGTATTTCTTACTCAGGAACATTCTCATTGGAATAGAGGCAGACTTTGCACTGTATTTGCTGACAGCCTAAAGTTACTTAGACCATATCTACACTAGAGAGCTTACAGCAGCATAGTTGTACCACTGCAACGGTGCCACTGTAAGATCTCAGGTAGCTGCTGTATGCCAATGGCAGAGAAGTCTCCCATCAACATGTTTAAATCACCCCCCAATGAGTGCCGACAACTATGTTGGTGGGAGAACATCTCAGCATGCTGAGACTGACATTTCTGTTGGTGTGAACTATTTTGCTCATGTGGGTATTTTTTCACACCCCTGCATGGCATTTGGCCCAAGAAACTGCAATATCAGTATAGGAACAGATGTAGGCAACACAATCAACTAGACTAAATCAGGTATCCATCATCAGAAGACCTCTCATCTTGACCCAAAATTGGCAAAATGGCATGGTTACTGAGCCATCTTTTTTTCTCCACCCATGTTTGTCCCCATTTCATAATTTGCATATTCTTTTGAAAATTCTAATTAGTTCTCATATTGTATCCATATTTTCCAGTGACAGATTTTAATCTATTTATAATTTTAGAAGTGCAATATTTCTTACTTGAATAAAAAGGAAAAACCCAGATAACTAAACATTTATATTATATACAGAGAAGGAGAGTAGCTTCCAGCTAGTTATAATCTGCTCTTGAAGTCAACAACAGGACATTGTTTGACTGTCCTGACTATTTAAACATCTATTAATCACAAATATTCAGCAGAATGTAGTATCAGAATGTCTTGTTTGAAAATAACATTTGAACAGAATTAAAAGATTTAGAAACTGTAAAAAGTGATTAGTGTTTAGAATAATTTCTCAAAAATGGACATACTAAAAGTGACAGCTTGTATGCAAAACACTGTATTGTGTACTTTGTATTTACTTTCTAAATTGAATGCCATCAAGCACAGTACAGATGTTTGTTTAAAGATTTAACATGCACTCCACTTCTCTTGTCCTACATACTATATCTGAACTGAAAATTATTTGCACAATAGTTTGAAGAGATGCAATGTCATATAGTGCACAAATGATTAATTACAATAATTAATATGAAAGCAGCCATTGTGTATGCTTCACAAACAATTTACGGTTGTGTGGACTGACTCTGATAAAAGATGAATCCTTCAGGTGCCTTTGACTGTTCAGAATATATTTTATACCTGAAGGCACCCTTTATTAGAGGCCCCTCTCAATTTTACTGGAAGTGTTGAGTCGGGAAGACCCTGAATACTGCAAGCCAGCTGTGATGTAGTGTCACTACCTTGCTGGTTGCTGTGCTTGGGCTGTGGATGACCCCTACTGGCCTCTCTCTATAAGCACTGCCCAGCAGGGGGCACCTTGAGGGCCCCCATGACAGTGACTTAACTGGTTCTACCAGTTAAGGGAACGGATGGAACAAAGGAAGTGAGTGCTGGGGGAAGGGTCAGTTTCTGGCTGGAATCATGAAGGAGACAGACTAAGGAAGGAGGCTGGGAGTCTAAGGGCTGAGGCACCCCATTTCAATGGGTCTGAGGCATCCTGGCCCAGACTCCTGTAGCCACATCATGTCTAGGCTGTGCTGTATCCTGGAAAAGCAATAAACCCTGACTCGCTGTCACACCAGCCTTAGAGATTACACCTTCCATGATGCCACAGAGAAAGACGAGAGACTTTCATCTTTTAGAAAATGCAGGAAGAGCTGGCAGTGGACTTCATTTTGAGAGAGGATCCATATTGCTGGTGTGGAACTGTCCATACCTGGAGCTGTTGATAGTAAGCTAAATGCTTCCGCTCAGAGACTGTTGGGGCTTTGATTGAGTAGGGAGCTTTAGTGGCTGTTGTTGGTTTCACTGGAGCCAGAGCAGAGACTGTTGCTGTGCCTAGAACTGATGGAGATGGGTCTGAAGTGTAGGAACTGAGAGTCACCCCCACTGTTATTTGGAAAAGTGTTAGCAAGGGAAGGGAGATAGCAGAGAGACTGAGTCTGAAGAGAGGCAGAGTGATCCTTCCTCTTGAACTGGTATGCAGGGTTGTGAAAATTTGGTGGGGCCAGCTCCAATCATCAAAAGGGTTGTGCACTTTGTTTCTTTAGCTAGACTGATACATAAATGAATGGAGATGCCTATCTCCTAGAACTGGAAGGGACCTTGAAAGGTCATTGAGTCCAGTCCCCTGCCTTCACAGCAGGACCAAATACCATCCCTGACAGATTTTTGCCCCAGATCCCTAAATGGCCTCCCCAAGGATTGAACTCACAACCCAAGGATTGAACTCACAACCTTAGGTTCAGCAAGCCAAAGCTCAAACCACTGAGCTATCCCTCCCCCCTAGAGGGATAGAATCAACAGGGTGCTGATTCCAGCAGCAGATCTTCATGGGAGCCCACACAAGTGTCCATCTTTCCAGGCAGCCATTGTGGCTGTCAAGGGGCAGCTTTTCTCTGCCATGCGCCTTCTAATTCTCCAATGAATCAAGCTGGTTGTCCTTGGTGAGGGGTTGGTAGAGGGTAAATAATGGGCTCTAAATTAAGCCTGGGCTGAGATGAATCCTACTGTAATTATGTAGAATCCTGTGCATGTCATCAAAATATGACAGATCACATGTCTCCTACAAGATTGTGTCCTTTTATGCCTTATTTCACTATAACTTCTCCTGAGCTGCTTGCTCTTTATCCAGCACTGGTCAGTCAGTATCCCTGTCAGTACTCTTCATGAGATCTACTTTGCAATGTCCACAAAAAGGTATTTGTGTGACTGGCCACAATAGGTCCTTGTGTCTCCTCAGATCGTGGTAATATCCAAAGTTTCAGCATGACTCCAAGCAGCTGCTGAAGGCATATTGTGAGGCTTCTCAAGTAGTACACTGGGTTGTATCACCAGAGTAATGATACACTGGGATCCAGGAGCAAATGGATAAAATCTGGCTTTGCCCCAGCTTTTAAAAAGGGGAATGGTCATCCAGACGTGAGGATAGGAAGAGCACAACAGATGGGTCAGTAATGATTGACTTGCAAAGCACTGTGGGATACCCATGGGAAACATTCAGAAAGTGGTGCACAGCAGTTCTGCACATGAAAACAAAATACCAAATAAATTAATTAAAAGCAAACCTATTCCATGTTCCAAGAGGGCTCCAGAGTTTCCAATAAATGTGCAGTTAGCGGGTAGCAATGGATTGCATTGCATTGCATTACAAGCATTTTCAAACAAAATTATCTCATTTTGATCCAGTTTAAAACTCCCCTGAAGACAAGCCTGTAGTCCTCTTCAAATAGGACTCCATTCATGCAAAGAATGAATCTTTTAGTTTGTTCCTGTAGCATCCTTCTGGGGGAATTTCACTGTAGCACTTTGTGTGCACATCTAGAGAGCATGCTGTAAAGACACAGTTTGGAAGGTGATTTTCAGAATAGATTAGTCCTAGGAGAGAATATTTTCTGTTTCTTGTTTAAGGAATTACTTAGTTAAGAAGTCTATTTCTGTACTTGTTTTCTCAGTCACAATATGGCTGCTTAATAAGTCATATTAAATAAGAATGCAGTGATGACAGTCAATAATACAATCATACAGAGGGGTTGCTTTAGACAGACAGATTTTTACTAGTGCCGGTGAAAATTTTCTAACAAAACATTGTAAAATGTTGATTTGTCAAAATTGGAAATTTCCATGGCAGCATACTAATTTTGTTTTTGTTTTTAAAATAAAAACTAGACTTTTAATTAAGGTTGAAATATTCTGTTTTGACTTTATCATAATAGGACATTTTGATTTTTCACTTCAAAATAACTTTTTATTTTGAAACTTTATAATATAAAATATTAAAAAATATTTTATATCATTCCATTTACCAATTTGACAATTACTGGTTAGAATACTGATTGCCCAGAGCATGAAAAGCAAATATATAATTACCAAACTATTTATAATATCAACCACCAGTTATTTTATTTTAATGGCCAAGCAAATTTAGGTCTAACATTGAACTCACAGACATTTCTGTCTGTCTTTCAAAGGTGATTTCATAGAATCATAGACTACTAGGACCGGAAGGGACCTTGAGAGGTCATCGAGTCCAGTCCTCTGCCCTCAGGGCAGGACCCAGTACTGTCTAGACCACCCTTGATAGACATTTATCTAACCTACTCTTAAATATCTCCACAGATGGAGAGTCCACAACCTCCCTGGGCAATTTATTCCAGTGTTTAATGACTCTGACAGTTAGGAACTTTCTCCTAATGTCCAGCCTAAAACTCCCTTGCTTCAGTTTAAGCCCAGTGCTGCTTGTTCTATCCTCAGAGGCCAGGAAGAACAATTTTTCTCCCTCCTCCTTGTGACACCATTTTAGATACCTGAAAACCACTATCATGTCCCCTCTCAATCTTCTCTTTTCTAATCTAAACAAGCCCAATTCTTTCAGCCTTCCTTCACAGGTCATATTCTCTAGACCTTTAATCATTCTTGTTGCTCTTCTCTGGACCTTCTCCAATTTCTCCAGATCTTTCTTGAAATGTGGTGCCCAGAACTGGACACAATACTCCAACTGAGGCCTAATCAGCACAGAGTAGAGCGGAAGAATGACTTCTCTTGTCTTGCTCACAACACACCTGTTAATGCATTCTAGAATCATGTTTGCTTTTTTTGCAACAGCGTCACACTGTTGACTCCTATTTAGTTTGTGGTCCACTATAACCCCTAGATCCCTTTCTGACATACTCCTTCCTAGACAATCGCTTCCCATTCTGTATGTGTGAAACTGATTGGTCCTTCCTAAGTGGAACACTTTGCATTTGTCCTTATTAAACTTCATCCTGTTTACCTCAGACCATTTCTCCAATTTATCCAGATCATTTTGAATTATGACCCTATCCTCCAAAGCAGTTGCAACCCCTCCCAGCTTGGTATCATCTGCAAACTTAATAAGCGTACTCTCTATGCCAATATCTAAATCATTGATGAAGATATTGAACAAAACCGGTCCCAAAACAGACCCCTGCGGAACCCCACTTGTTATACCTTTCCAGTAGGATTGTGAACCATTAATAACTACTCTCTGAGAATGGTTATCCAGCCAGTTATGCACCCACCTTATAGTAGCCCCATCTAAGTTGTATTTGCCTAGTTTATTGATAAGAATATCATGCAAGACCGTATCAAGTGCCTTACTAAAGTCTAGGTATACCACGTCCACTGCTTCTCCCTTATCCACAAAAGTTGTTATCCTATCGAAGAGAGCTATCAGATTGATTTGTTCTTTACAAATCCATGCTGGCTGTTTCCTATCACCTTACTACCTTCCAAGTGTTTGCAGATGATTTCCTTAATTACTTGCTCCATTATCTTCCCTGGAACAGAAGTTAAACTGACTAGTCTGTAGTTTCATGGGTTGTTCTTATTTCCCTTTTTATAGATGGGCACTATATTTGCTCTTTTCCAGTCTTCTGGAATCTCTCCTGTCTTCCATGATTTTCCAAAGATGACAGACAAAGGCTCAGATACCTCTTCTATCAGCTCCTTGAGTATTCTAGGATGCTTTACCAAGTATATCTTTTTGTTTTGTTAATATTCTAGGATTAGGAACTAGTGCTGGGAAGATGCTTGGAGTCCCATTTTGTCTTTGCTTCAATTTTCCTCTCTAGCACGTTAATGAGACCTGCTTTGAACATTCTTCACATCATATGAGGGAAGCTTGCTTCCCACACCTGATCACCCACACTTTCTGGTACACTCTTGATAGGGAAGACCCATCAAGAAGTAAAATATACCATCCAGAAGAAAAAAATCCATAAAATTTCAATTGTTATCTATTCTTGGTCTAGTGGTGAAAAGGCTGTTCTCTATTCTGGCACCCCGAGTGCAGAAGTTGGGGGCCCGCAAAAGACCTTAAAAATGCTTTTGCCTCTATAGGCTTCAGCTTAAAAAAAACCTCCCTAATGTCACAGATTCTCTGACCCTGGGAGATAGGCTTCTACCACCAAGTAACAAAACCCCTTTCTTCTTGACTCCAGGAAGAAAGCACATGGAATTTCCTCCAGGGGGTAACCCCAAGCTCTTTTACCAAAAGTGAGCTTGAAAAAAAGAAAGCATACTGTAATCTCTGATAGCTGACCTCTCAGTCTTAGGCATGCATACACAGACCTCCTATTACCTTCCAGAACACAAGAAACAAATCATAGCCTTAAAAGAAAGTAATTTTATTAACAAAACAAAAAGATATACTTGGTAAAGCATACTTTGTTTCTAGGTATTTTAAAGCAACTGAGCAAACAACAAATTAAAAAACAGAGAATTTCAACCCTGGGATACAGCACTAAGTTACAGTGTATGAGAGGGCAGATGGATTTAGCACAGAGAAGTTTAACCAAATGACAATACAAAGAAAATAACCTGATCACGTCTAAATAGACATTTTTCTGTCTACTCACAATCCCTGCTTCAAGGTCTAGTCCATTTTCATGCCCAGTATTCTTTGGAGGCATGGTAGTCCTGCCTGGTTCAATTCATTTTGTTCCCCCAGCTCCTGGCTTAAAACTCACACAAAGAAAAACAGCAGGCAGACACCCCTTTCAATTCAGATCTCAATACTTTCTTCTAATGGGTTGTCCTGCCTTCCAGCCAACACTTTCTAGCTATCTGGGTTTAAATCTGGCTATTGAACTCAGGGATGTTCAGAAAAGGCCAGCACTCATCCTATGCATCACAAGTGGGTTTGGAAATTCCACAACTGTATCCTCTACCATGCTATTTTCTCTTTTAGTCCAAGACTCAGAGGCACAAATACTGTATTTACATAAAGGAAAAAATACGGAGAATGTATTTGATTCTCAAAACAGATTTTGCTTTATTTGTGCTTTGGATTAATGTTTGGTCTGATTCTTATTTTATGTATTCCAAATCCAGATTAAACGTTAAAAAAGGAAGAGGGAGAAATAGGTTTGGCACATCATATGGGTTACCTGTGTGACTTTGTATGACAACTCAACCAGTCCTCCATGAACACGAAGCTCTGCAAGCTGGCTACTCATACAGACAAGTGGATCAGTTCCATGAGAGACTGAACACATTTATACACAGAGGCTATGTCTAGACTCACCCATTTTGTGCCAAAAATATGCAAATGAGGCAAAGCCTGGAATATCGCCACACCTCATTTGCATAATTAATTAGGCGCATTTTTGTGCAAGAGGCTTTTGTGCAAGAGCCATTCTTTCTGAAAAAAATGAGGAAGAATGGCTCTTGTGCAAGAGGGGTTTTTTGAGTAAAAAAGAGCCATCTACACAGCTCCTTTTTGCACAAAAGCCTCTTGTGCAAAAACGGCCCCTAATTAATTATGCAAACGAAGCATGGCAATATGCTAATCAGTGCTTCATTTGCATAAGCTTTTGCAGATGAAAGGTGCAGTATAGATGTAGCCACAAGGTTAACAGGATCGAAATTCAACTGTTTCTAGCAATAAAAACAGAAGGAAAAAAACGTTCCTTATTTATCCATTGTTAAACACAAGTTACTGAGCAAGGATACTGACCACCACCAAAAAAAACATTCCTATTAGAGCATTGAAGGTTTTTTTTTTCTCTGCTTTTCCCTTTGTTGAAATGTCATATTAAAAACAAGAAAAAATGTCCTCCAGGTCAGTTTGTGTTCCTAGCTGTCAACCTTGAAGGGACTCTTAAGGTCATGCTAGCATTAATTATCAAGCTCTTTTAGTGAGACAAAAGCCAACAAATTTAAAGTTAAAACAAAAACATATTCTTTCCCATTCTGCACAAATATTGTAGAAAAGGTACACAGGTATGCTCTCATAAAAAAAGATTTAACCTTTAGCACTAGAGACTCAGTTGAGACTGCTTCCTGAACTGGGGTCCTGATATTTTTCACTTTGATCTAATGTTACCTATCAGCCCTGTGCTCTTGGGGAGCCAGGGAGTGACACTCATGGAAAACCATCTCCCTTCCCCCAGGCCTCTGCAAGAATCAAAGACAAAGCAATGAAAAGGCGGGGGAAGACATACCTAAACTCCTCGGCTACATCTAGACTGCATCCCTCTGTTGACAGAGGGATGCAAATCAAGCATGTCAAAATTGCTAATGAAGCAGGGATTTAAATATCTCACGCTTCATTAGCATAAACATGGCCACTGCTTTTTTTCGAAATGGAGCTTTTTCGAAAAAACAGCAGTCTAGACACAGATCTGTAAAAAATAAACCCTTTTTCAACAAATCCTGTATTCCTCATAAAATGAGGTTTACAGGATCTGTCAGAAAAGGGTTTTTTTTTCAACCGATCCGTATCTAGACTGCCGTTTTTTTCGAAAAAGCTTTGTTTAAAAAAAAAAGTGGTGGCCATGTTTATGCTAATGAAGCTTGAGATATTTAAATCCCTGCTTCATTAGCAATTTCGACGTGCCTAATCTACATCTCTCTGTCGACAAAGAGGTGTAGTCTAGACACAGCCCTCCAGACAAGGATAATAGAATTAAGGAAACATCCCAGCCTCATCTGCATTGAAGATAGAACAGAGACACATCTCCATTAGCATACAGAATGGAGACCAGCTCTTCCAAAGCAGGAACTGCACTGAACTATGGGATATCGAAAGCAGACAATTACTGCCTGATGGGAACTCTCTGCTCCAGATGCTAATGAACCCAGGCCTGCTCACATCCAAATTAGTCATTATCAGACCAATTCTAGTAATTGATCCTATTGACATCCAAAATACTGAAACTGCCTAGTTGCATTGTAAGCTCCTTCAAGGAACATCACCCGTAACCAAGTGTGATCAGTCTCTATTGTCTCGTCTCTGTTTACCCATAAACAAATCCAGTGTTCTCTTCGAACTATTGTCCTATCCCTATAAAAACTCCTACCTTGCCCAAGAAAAACTGTTCTGATACCTGGATTTAAACTGCATCAGTTCCATTGAGACTTCTTCAACTTCTGTCTGATCATGCTGGGGGCTCTGCTCTGCTTGTCTCCTGCCCTCTGGACCTTCAGCTCCCAACAATCATCTGGGAACTCCGATCAGTGCAAGCTGCATGGAATGGTGAGGTCTCTCTATCTCTCCCTCCTCTGCCCCCGCCCCTGACAAAAACAGTCTCCTGACTCTGCCCTATGTACATGGGCGGCAGGTTTGTATAATTTTTGGTGGTGCCCCATTAGCCATGCCCCCTGGCCCCTGTTAACCATGCCCCCTGCCCCCCCCCGTTAGCCACACCTCCGTCTCTCCCCCCATTAGTCACGCCTCTGGAGGTAACACGCTCGGGGCAAGATGGACACATGACCAGAAGTAAAAGGTGTCATGTCACCCCTCTCGAAGGGCCTTTCCCACCATCCTCCTCCCAACAGGGATTAGTTTGGCCCCCGCCAAACCGCCCTCATGCAACTATCCTGCAGTTGCATTAACCCAATGTGTGTGACATTAACTCGGGGGCAGAGAGGTTGGGGGAAGTGTTCCCTCTAAGGCTATGTCTACACTCGCGGCTTCTTGAGCAAGTACAGTTGTTCTTGTGCAAGAACCCACAGAGCATCCACGCTGCCCACCTGCTCTTGCGCAAGGAAATTTACAGTACGGTGTGGTAAGAGAGGGCATCTTGCGCAAGAGCTACGCTCTTTTCTAACAGGTGTAAGCTCTCTTGTGCAAGAGGGCAGTGTGGATGCTCAGCAGGGATTTCTTGTGCAAGAAACCCCAATGGCTAAAATGACCATCGGAGCTTTCTTGGGCAAGAGAGTGTACACACTGTCATGGATGCTCTTGTGCAAAAGCACAGCTCGCACATGGCAGTGTGGACATGTTCCTGAGCAAGAGTTCTTGCACAAGAAGCCTTGCGCAAGATGTTCTTGCGCAAGAAACCACCAGTGTAGACATAGCCTAAGCATTTCCTCCCATGAGCAGAATGAATTTTGTGCTGTGCACCAGTACTGAGTTAATGTGGCTTGTTTGGATGTGCCACTGTGGCACCCAAGTTATTAATAAATATTTTAAACCTTTACCTTTTCTCTCTGCTGCCATGTCTCCTCCCCTTGTTCCATCTCCCCTGGTGCCTGCTGCCCCCCCCCCCCAACTCCTCACTCTCCTCTTCTGTCCTGACTCCTGCCCTTCTCACTGCCCTCAGCCCTCCTGCAACCTGCCCCCCTCCACCAGCCCTTCTTTCCCCCTTGTGCCCACTCCTCCAATAGCCCCACTCTGATCATGTGAGCTACCCCTCCTCATCCCCTCTCCTAACACCTTCCTCCACAAACCTGCCCTGCCTCTCTCCTTTGGTGCTGGTTCCTCCCCTGCAGGTGTCTGCCCTTCTGCTTCACCCCCAGAATCTCCTGGCACCTGCACCTTCCCTTACTCCTGCCCCCTTTGCCCTCTTTTTCCCTGATGCCCACCCCCTCACCACTCTCTGCCCCCATTCCCCTCATGCCCCTCTGTGTCCTCACACATGACTTGCTTCATCCTGGCCTTCCTCATGCCCACCACTTCTTTCAAGCCTTCTCCCAGCACCTCCTCCTCCAGCCCCCAATGCCCTTCCCCTCTCCCCTCCCAGAATCACCCTGTCCCCCTCCCACTGACACCTCCCATACTGCCCTTTTCCTCATTGTCTGCACTTGGCCCCCTGGCATTTGTCTTTCCTCTACTCTGTCCCTTTGGTGCCTTCCCGTTTCTTCCCCCTCTCCCTCTCTCCCTCCATACAAGCCCCTTCCTCTCCCAGCCCTTCCCGTTTCTTCCCCCTCTCCCTCTCTCCCTCCATACAAACCCCTTCCTCTCCCAGCCCTTCCCCTTTCTTCCCCCTCTCCCTCTCCCCCTCCGCACAATCCCCTTCCTCTCCCAGCCCTCCCCTACCTTCTGTCTTCCACTTTGCGGGGCCGGAGTGTGCACTCCGTCCCAGAAGTCCCTGAACTCAGCCGCGTGGCGCCAGCAATTTTAAAGTCCCGGGCTGGGCCGTGACGTTACGTCATGGCCGGGCATCTCACCGCCCACCTGTTTGAGCATGCAGCACATGGCAGCAGCAGCCAGAAAGGGGGAGCTGGCAAGAAGGTTGCTCATGGCAAGGACGGTCCGGGGCCGGGGCCGGGGCTGGGGGAGAGACGCTCTGGGGCTGGGGTCCGCTCCAAGCAGGGCCGGGGGAGAGACCCAGCTCCAAATATTGGTGGAGCAGGGCCCCCGGCTCTAAATATTGCTGGAGCATGGGCACCACAAGCCCATATAACTCGCCACCCATGCCTATGTAAACTGTTATATCGTTAGCTAGCCCTAACATTTGTAATCAGTTTCAATTTAGATTTAATATTGTAACTGTTAGATTTAATACTGTAACTGTATTGTGTGTTTGGCTCCCTATATATATATATATATATATATATACATACACACACACACACATTCACTATACAGAAATAAATAACTTTCATTGTTAAGCTGGTTGCTTCTATCTCTTTCTTTCTCTTTTGCTCACTCTTCTTCAAGGGATGTTATTTTGGCTTCCCCATTCACTCTGCAACAACGCTTCTTGTACCCAAGCTAAAGATCCCTGTAGTGCCCAAAATCCTGTGGGGTTTGCTCATCGTGTGGTTTACCAGTGAATGATTGTGGTGTGAAAGTGGGGATAGAGCGTGCTGAACCTGGGGGCTTATGAGGATGGCAGCTTAAAGTGCTGTTTAATCCATCCCACTGAGTCCAAAGGCCCATGAGGGTAGAGTGTGGCATTGTGGTTAAACCCAGACTGCTGAGTCCAGGGACATATGAGGGGTCAGCTTGTGAGTGCTGATTACCCAGTCTTCTCAGACGTGCTCTGTTAGTGGGTGTGAGTGTCTCTGTGTGTGTGTTGCTAAGGTGGGAAGAACCCCATCCTGAGGAACCTAGTTCCCGCAGGAGAGCTCCAGTGGGAGGGGGAATTGGCAGCAGGGAGAATTCAGCTCCATATGAGAGCACAAGTAAGCACAAGCAGCATACTGATAGAATTGTTAACCTCCCCCATGTCCCATAAGAGTAACCCTAATAAATGAGCATAGCCCAGAGTATTGGGCAAATCTGGTAACACTAACCATCGTATTTCTAAGGTTTTGCATGATTATTCTCTCTCAAGTGCTGACAAAACATTAAGTAGGGCTGGTGAAAGTAATTGCTATATGTGATAACTGAAATGCTATAGTGATGCAGCTGCATTTTTGGACATTTCTCAAGCTTATGTTACAAGCGCAGTTGCTTTGCTTCGCATGCTGTGGGATGGCATAGCTTGGCAAAACTTTAGGCTCTAAAACTGAAATCTGTTTCTTTCCTCTAGTGTATATAGTTCTGTTCCTATATATTATAAATCCAGAACGCCAGTGAAAAAGGGTAAATCAGCATTCTGCAATAATAATCTTACAGCTAATGATTTCTTTGCAGCCAGCCTCTAATACTCATTCCATTGCTAAAAATTACCCTCTAGCTTAGCAGTTCTTCTAAGAAGAGTTTTGAAACAACGCATGATGCCTGGAGAGTAATTTCAGAAAAAGTGTGGTTATTACAGATCACTGAACAAAATATTTTCCTTTGACTACTGTAATTCTAGCCAGTCAGTGAACCTAAATCAAACTGTGGGCATTATTACCATAAAGCTCATTCCTCCCCGCCCTCCCCCCCCCCCCAAGTGCCTATACATAAATAATCAGAATAGAGAAATTCTGAGAAGCTGGTAATTCTTTTCTTCACACATAATTACAGTGCTAGATGCATTATTTGAAGTAAGGACAACCTGATTTTGTATTCTTATCATTTAATAAAAACATAGTTTCAATAATCTCAGTAATATTTTTGTTATATTTCATTACCCTGGGGAGCTCCAGAGCCATGGGCTTAGGTTATTAGATTTGAAGTACCATGCAGGTGATGATCAGTGAAGTCGATGTTTGTGGTAGACAAGTATTAACTAATTTTTGCACTGCTGTAAATACACACAAATGCACATGTGCACTCAAGGAGAACAATTACCACTTGAGTTGTGAAATATCTGCAATGAAACCGAAATCCAAATGAAACTCATCTGGTTCTGAACTTTTTGAAAAGCTCAAAATTCAGACCTGATTCATCTAAACATTTACTAAGATGGGTAAATATCTGAAAAAGACCACAGGTTGAACCTCTAGTGTGGAACCATCAGGACCTGACTTGTGCTGAACGAGAGAATTTGCTGGAACATTAGAGGTCAATCACAGCCTTGTGGCTCTAATGTTGGCCCAAGGGTTCCAGTGGGTGGCCCCAGTTCCCAGCTGCTGACCTCTGCTGCTGTACGTGGTCCTGGCCACCATCTTCTTTCCTGCTGCCTGGGATTCCAGCTGCCAGCCCTGGCTGCCATGTGCTGGACTAAAGTTGTTCAACCTGTATTAAACTTGCTTTAAATTTGTGAGATTTAAAATCAAATTTGTTATGTCTCTTGAGCTTATGAGCTGTCCTGTGGTCGTATTTTCTATTTTCAAGCTTTTCTCTACAATCATGAAACTTTAGACTATGTCTAGATTGCAGAGCTTTTCTGGGATACTGGAGGTATCTTGTATCAGAGGGGTAGCCGTGTTAGTCTGAATCTGCATAAGCAATGAGAAGTCCTGTGGCACCTTATAGACTAACAGATTTATTGGAGCATAAGCTTTTGTGGGCAAAGACCCACTTTGTCAGATGCATAGAGGTATCTTGGAAAAGCACTGCCGCGTCCAAGGAACACGTCCACTTTTCTGAAAATAATTTTGGAAATGAGGACGCGTTCTTTTGCCATCCCTGTAACTCATTTTACAAGGAAGAAGGGATGGCTCAAAAGAGCAGGTTTTTCTGAAATTTGGCACCTCATAGACATGCCAAATTTCAGAAAAGCCTCTTCCGGCAGAAAAGTGGAAAAAGATACACAAATTGCACACCACAATTTGCATATCTTTTTCCAACTTTTCTTTGTAGTGTAGATGTAGCCTCAGAAAAAGAAAGAAAGAAAGAAGCTGAGATTCTATCATAATCACTTGTCTCCAGAAACTTTAAGTAAAACATGAAATATTGTATTGTGAGACAACAATAAAATTGAAAGAACTGACAGAACTGAAAGAGGCAGAAAACCTGCTCCACAGAAGATCAACTTCTCATGACTCTGAAGAAGAGAAGGCCAGCTGACTATCTTTTGGAAATGTAGAAATAAGCTTGCTATTGCTATTGAGCTTCTTGGCCTTTTGAGGGAGGAAAACTGTTCCTGTGGACTGATAACATATCTGTTCTTTGTGACTCATTTAGAACTATCTATTCAGTAGGACAAGAAGCTGATCCTAAGCCCATCAACTCTGAAATGTTTTGGCGATAATTCTGCCATCTCTGTCATATGAGAATATCAAAGAACCAGAGAAATCACTTCTAATAATGAACAAGGAAATTTAGGGATTATGTTGTTTTCAGTGGTCTAATAAAAGAATCTCTCTTTCTCTCTCTCTGAGGGTATGTCTACACTAGCCCCCTAGTTCGAACTAGGGAGGCTAATGTAGGCATTCAAACTTGCAAATGAAGCCCGGGATTTAAATATCCCGGGCTTCATTTGCATGTTCCCGGGCGCCGCCATTTTTAAATGTCCCCTAGTCCGAACTCCGTGCCCGAGGCTACACGCGGCACGGAGTAGGTAGTTCGAATTAGGATCTCTAATTCGAACTACCAGTACACCTCGTTCCACGAGGAGTAGGGGACATTTAAAAATGGCGGTGCCCGGGAACATGCAAATGAAGCCCGGGATATTTAAATCCCGGGCTTCATTTGCAAGTTCGAATGCCTACATTAGCCTCCCTAGTTCGAACTAGGGGGCTAGTGTAGACGTACCCTGAGTTAGCATTTTAGCTTCACATTCTATAGACAGGGCTATCTTAGATGAAGATTTACTTCTAAGGTTGGCAGTTTCAATCTGTTCAGAACAACTAAGCCATCTTACTCAACTGACCTGTTCAGCAATGCGGGAAATATTTTTGGCAGAATATTAGCAATCTGTATGCTTTCTACCACTCCACTCCCTATGGGTAGTGGAGGTTAGAAGCTAAATGGTTCAAACCATACTTTATCCCAAAAGTTTGGAATTCAGAGATGGCAAATTGCTCTGAATTACAGACATTTAAGATAAAGTATAGCTGAGCAAATTGCTAAAACCATCCCAGAAGAGTATGTCTCCTATATCATTTGAAAGGGTGCAGGCTGCAATGCTGAAAACTAAAGGTGATTTTCCATATTTCCTAGGCTGAAGTAGTCTGTTTCTTAACCACTGTGCTTAGCCTGGCATGGGTATGAAAGCGAGGCTACATCTACACTCAGGGTTTTTGCGCAAGAAGTCTTTTGTGGAAGAGTTCTTATGCAAAAACTTCTTCCGCAAAACCACGTCCACACCTCAAAGTGCATCTCTTTTGCAATGCACTTTTGCACAAGAGAGCGTCCACACTGCGTGGATGCTCTTGTGCAAGAAAGTTCTGATAGCCATTCACAGAATGGCCATCAGAGCACCTGTGCTTTTTCAGACAGGCTCTTTTTGCACAAGAAACCCCTGCGGAGCATCCACACATGCCTTTTTGTGCAAGAGCTATATCGTAAAAAGGAGTTATGCCTCGTAGAAGGAGGGATACCTACACCACAAAAATCCCTCTGTTCTGTCGATTGACTGTAGATTTTCTTGTGCAAAAACGCTCTTAAGGTGTGGACGCTCCGTGGGTTTTTGCGCAAAAACCTTGTAGTGTAGACGTAGAGAAACCAGTTTAAACCCTCTTTACTACAACTTGCCAAAGTCAGAATTTCTTTTCCAAAGAGTAGTAGAATACTTCAAAAAACAAAAGGGAAATATTCCAATCCCAAACAAAACTTTGAAATTTTCAGATTTCTTGCAGAAAAGAAATTTGAAAATTTTGTTTTTGGAAAAAAAAAATCATTTTTTGTTTCAAAACAAATGTGTTAGCAGGTTGCTCTGACTTCCCTACCTTCCCCTTCTCTGCCCTGGGAGTTCCCTACTGTAGAGTGAAAAGCAAAAAAGCCCTGGAAGTCTGATATTAAACTGACATTCTCAAGACTTCCAGGCACTCAGCTGTGAAATAAGAACCCAGTAACCCCAGCATGGGCATTCAGGTCCCCTACCATCCCCCAGAAAGCCTGAAAACCCTGGCTGTGCTATAGGTATTCCATAAGCCCTGGGATATCCTGCCCTGAAGCATATCCCATGGTGGAGCATTAAGACAGCTGGCAGGAAACCATGCATGTTTTTGATAGAATCCTGCCTGTGATTTGTCAGAAGTTCATTGGATGGAGTAAGTTTACGCAAACCTTTTTAGGTTCAAAATTGGTATTTGAAAGCCTATTTGTCAAAAAAAAAAATCTCGAACAATTATATTCTCCACTTACTTGCTTGCCTTATTTGTGCATTATTTAGAAGGATGGAAAGAAAAAGTTTTGGCAAGCATGAAGAATGGAAGTTCTCTTGAAACTTGCAGTAATAGCAGAATGCTATTTCTTCATTATCAGGAAAATAACTCATCAAATCTTTGTAAAGAACACAAAAATAAAAAATTAGAAAAATACTTTTTGCAAGTTTTAAAGACTATCTTATATTGGTTTCTAGTGCAAAATGAAAGAACAAAGTCTGATTACCTGAAAGGACCCTGTTCAGAAAACCAAACCCAGAAAACTTTCATTTAACAGGAATGAAAATCAGGCACTAGTTCTTGCTATTCATATGCACTCTGAGTCTTCACACTGCTTGCAAGCATGGAGTGATTATCTATGTCATCAGACCAATACTGTTTTCTAGACAAGCCCTAAGGATCAGATAAGAAGCCATACAGCATGAAGTCAGATTTTAATTGTGAAATGGGGTTTAGCTTTCAGTTGGCTAAATCTAGTCATTGATTAGGCTTTTTTTAAATAGTTATTTGGTATTCATATTAGAGACTCTGCTACTCAACAATAGGAACAGGAAACTTTTAATTTGTAGTTTTCAAAATATTGATGATTTTGAGAGCCTTCTTGTAAAGTTTTATGCAAATGTGTGCACATACACACATTTGCACACACCCACACACATACACACACACACAGGGCTAGATAAAATACACAGGCACCAAGAATCTAAATAACACTAAGTAAGAGACAAGTGACCAGCTGGTGCTGTGAATTAAAAAGCTCGGTGACAAATCAAACGACAGCATTAGAGTATAATTTAGCTGTGGGATATTCTGGCTTCACAAAACTGAGTACCACCATTTAAGCTTCAAATTTGATCTGGTAGATGAATAGCAACTATTTGGTTAGGCTTTGGTATGGATATGAATGTCAAAAAGATGTGGGGAGCAATGAAACTGATATCTCTGCTTAGTTGTTCATTAAATAATCAAGTCAGTTTTAACTTTTACTATAGCAGAACACACAAAATAAAATAAGCATTTGTTCATCCAAAAATCCCCTCTTTTTGGGTGAGTCAGTGACTTTGGGAATCAAATTCATTGTATGTCAAAACAGCCTACATTTCAGAGTGTTCATAACTTATTTGTTGTAGATTATGTCTCAGAAGCTATGAAATATAGGTCTTTGGATAGAATACATTTATTTACTTAATGCTTGAATTGTTCTTGCCTCATTTGCCTTGTAGTTCCCATTTCTCCTGGGTATTTTTTACATATGTGCAGATTTTTAAATCTGGAAATGCAGTAAATAATATGAAGAAGACTGAGATAAGGAACTGAACCATTGAGAAGAAACAGCCTAACTCCAAAGACAAGAAAAGTCACCAACACTTAAACATGATGAGGACAAACCTTGGGAGGTACAGACCAGGAAGTGTCAAAAGAATGAATGAGTCATCAGTCCCATCTGTAATTGGCTGTTACTAGGATTGACAGATGCAGAACTTTTACAAGGCCTGTATCCTTGGGCTCATTTATGTGGACCAAGTGGCCCTTCCAAATTTTACAAAGAGGAAAAGCTCATAACTTTCCATTTCAGCAAAATTAATTTCCAGGACCTTACTATTCTCATTCCCAAACTACAAAAATACATACTGAGGATAACTTCTTTTAGATCTGTTTTGTTAAAGCCATTCTCTGTGTACAGGGAATCTGTGTAGCCATTTTTAAGCCTTTCAGATAGTTTGTGAAACAGCTGGGTCCTGTTAGAAAATTTAGGGAATGAGATTTAATAGAGGAGGGTATGTCTACACTGCCACCCTAGTTCGAACTAGGGTGGCTAATGTAGTCATTCGAGCTTGCAAATGAAGCCCGGGATTAAAATATCCCGGGCTTTATTTGCATGTTCCCAGGTGCCGCCATTTTTAAATGCCCGGTAGTTCGAACTCCCTGCCCGCGGCTACACGCGGCACGGGCTAGGTAGTTCGAACTAAAGCCCCTAATTCGGACTACCGTTACTCCTCCTGCAATGAGGAGTAACGGTAGTGTCCTTCCACTCCTGCAATGAGGAGTAACAGTAGTCCGAATTAGGGGCTTTAGTTCGAACTACCTAGCCCGTGCCGCGTGTAGCCGCGGGCAGGGAGTTCGAACTACGGGCATTTAAAAATGGTGGCACCCGGGAACATGCAAATAAGCCCAGGATATTTTAATCCCGGGCTTCATTTGCAAGTTCGAATGACTACATTAGCCACCCTAGTTCGAACTAGGGTGGCTAGTGTAGACATACCCGGAGATATTTAATTTAGCAAAAGTATGATAAAGTCCAGTGTCTGTGAACTGATGTTAAAAAAATGAGGCTGGAGTCCAAAAGTTCAGCATGAGGATAATTAAATACTGGAAATATTTATGTTAGCGATGAGGGGGGTTCTCCTTCAGTCAAAATCTTTAAGTCAAGGTTGCATGCCTTTCTGAAACATATGCTACTAGAAGATTTACCTGGTGTTGTTTAGGCCCAGCCCAGGGCTGGGGGACGCTGTGCATACCTCTCAACGGGCCATGCAGGTCTCCCAATGGCATTTTCCTTACCAGGAGGAAAAGGGGGGCCATGTAGACTGGACCTGACAGTGCTCCAGGGAGGCCATGACAGTGGGGCCGGTGGGGCTTTGTCCTTCTCGATCAGGGACTGGAGTCAAGGACCAGGGTAGGAGTCTGGAGCAGGGAGGGCACTTACCTGAGCAGGTGGCAGGCAAGATGACAAGCCCCGTCCCTGTTCCTATCTGGCCACTCCTTTCATGGTGTGGCTGCCCCCAGTAGTCTCTCTGCAGTATAGCTGCTCCCTGTACTCACTACCCTTCAGTGAGTGTAGTGTCCTTCCACTTAGCTCCTCCCTTTACATGTTATGGAAATTAATGGAATTCCAGGCACATTCCATTTTCCTGGCACAACCAAAGCCTGACCTTGTTTTAAGTTAGGATAAGAGGAAGCGGCATACCAAATTTGTTGTTCCTAGCTCTTACTGTTTGGGAGGAGTTCTCGAACAAACAGACTAGCAGACAGATGCACACATCTCATAGATAGATAGATAGATAGATCCTTGATGCCAAAGCAACTTAGTTGAAAATCTATGGCCTGTTCTACATAGAGAGTCTGACTAAATGATCATAATTGTCCCTACTATCCTTTAAAAAAAAATCTGTGAACTGAGTGGTAAGCATCAATGACCTACAACAACCATGAATATGTAGTTTATTCATTTCTCTGGAATGTTTCCATTTTGTGCTACTAAGACCTTTTGGTCTTTCTTGATCTACTTGATCAAGATTTACTTGATTTATTTTCTTGATCAACACTTTAACCTGCCCAGGCACTCATTAATGGATCTCAAAGGCTATGTCACACTGAAGGGTTCTTGTGCAACAACATCTTGCGTAAGGGTTCTTGTGCAAGAACTCTTGCGCAAGAACACGTCCACACTGCTATGTGCTTTTGTGTAAGAGCATCCATGGCAGTGTGGACGCTTTCTTGCGCAAGAAAGCTCTGATGGCCATTTTAGCCATAGGGCTTTTTTGCTCAAGAAACCCCTGCTTGCACATCCACACTGCCCTCTTGCGCAAGAGCTCTTGCACAAGAGGGCTTACACTTGTTAGAAAAGAACATAGCTCTTGTGCAAGAAGCCATCTCTTCCCACGCCGTACTGTAAATCTTCTTGCGCAAGAGCGGGCGGGCAGTGCGGACGCTCTGCGGAAGAACTGCCGATCTTGCGCAAGAACCTGCCAGTGTAGACATAGCCAAAGTCACCGTGTTGTTTCAGGCTAATACATAGGGAAGCATTGGAACTTAACTTAATTTCCAAGTTTGGGACCTGCACTGGAATAAAACCTTGCAAATATTTTCATAAAAATTGTAATGGTGTCAAAATGTTCTTTTGGGGGATTTTCAAGAAGAGAAGTAGGGTGTGGCATTCACCAAGATTCAATATCCCTTTTTTATCTGTTCCAGTGAAGTTTTTCACCCCTGATTAGACCCAGAATCATAGAATCATAGGTTTGGAAGAAACCTCAGGAGGTCACCGAGAGTAGGGACTTACATAATAATGGCTACACTGGGTCAGACCAATGAACCTGAACCTGGATCTCCCACATCCCATGCCAAAGTTCTAACCACATGAGAATATGAGAAAGTCAGTCAGTCCAGTGTCTATCTATCACAATTTCACAATGAAATGTTCATTGAAACATTTTGCTTTAACAAAACAACATATTTTGACATTTCATTTTGTCAAATGTTCTGCCACGTTTTACTCTGACTGGCCAAAATAAGTACAGGGACAAATTAGGTCATATTAAATGTCTCAAGGACTACATAAAGTTTGGTTTCTAATGCCATAACATACATTGTTTAGCAAAGCATTTGGAAGCTTCAGTAAGGGCGGGCTAATGTTCTTTTAACCCTTCCTGGCTTCCCACCCACAAGCTCAGGCAACATTTCACCTCTGGTTGCAACACTGACTCTACCCTTGAGTCTAAATACTGCTGATTTAATACCACAAATATATAACACAGGAAACAAAAGGCCTGATTCTCCTCTCAATAACATATAATTCCACTATAGTTAACAAAGCTGCAAAAGTATAATGCCAGCATTTGAGACAAAAGTTAGCTTCTCAATTTATCCTTTTGCTTGAAGATTTTCCCCTTTTCTCCTCTCCCACTTTGTTCCCACAGAGCAAAAATCAGGTTTGCATATATTTCATTATACACAGTAAATTGGCTACAATGAAAGGATATTTCCAAAATTGCACTGCATTATTCTTCTACCTCTGTTTTTATAGTAAAAATAAAGACTGTTTAATGATGTAAAATATAAGCCTGTAATAGTATATTTATTCTTGCAATGGTTCTTAATAGGGTAATTCCAAAATTGTAGATATCCTTTTCCATGCATCAGTACAATTTGTATCTGTTTAATGACCAAGAGCTAAAAACAATGCAATGCTAATTTTAACTTAGAACAGTAGGCAGCAAAGACAAATTATATATAGCACTCACAAAAATATTTTAATTATAGGCACAGTCTGAAGCTATATTTTTGTGAAGCAACCACAGAATGATCACAGACTTGCATTCTATAATAGTTCCCATAATAATTCATGTTGTATTTACAGAAAAATGGCCAATTTCTGTCCTCAGTTACATACGTGACTGCATTTGGGTTTCACACCTGTATCACTATTATAAGATTCCCATTATATATTCACCATGGACTCCATTGTGACAGCAGGAGTCATCTCATGCTGAGGCAACATAAAGCTGTATCATTGCTGGAGGTTGTGCCTCAGATCTTGGTCCTGCAAACAGGCATATACGTTGAGTTCAATAGGACTACTAAGGTGTCAAAGTTAAGCACAGAGAACTGAGGCCCTCTGAATTTCCTCTGCATGGTCAGAGTTCAGGCTCTACTATAATTCAGTTTCTAGCCCTAATTGAAGATATAAAACTCTTTCAAGCTCAGCAATATGGTAAGACATTGTACTTTTACACTGTGGAACTATTTCAACTCTTTCACGACTTCTTTCACTGCTAGTGGCGCCTGGTGATCAGGCATAACATAGCAGCTGAGGGTGACTTTGGGCCTTCAGTGATCTGTCTCTTTCTGTAAATTAGACCTCAAGCCAGGGAAGTCAAACAAAAAGCAAAATAAAGATAAATTAACAGAAATAGAGTCCACAGATAATAAAGGGGATGTCAACAGGCCTTCCTTTTCCTCAGGGAGGACCTGTCAAGCAGCAGTTGCTTGAGAAATTTTTGTCTTCAGATTCTAATTGCTGAATTTCTGCTCTCCTTCCTGGTCATCACCAACTGAGCTTGAACTCCTTTCCTTAAGCTCCTCCTTCCAAGCCTGACATTTTTTGTAAGTATCATACAGACAAGCCTGCTGAGCCCACATTACTTCATTTAACTCATGTTGTCCAGTGTGGGGTTTGTATTACCAATCTCATGGGCCCATGGGTGAATCTCAGCATCCTTCACTGCAGAGAAGACTTGTTGAAGAGATTAAAAATGAGAGGGAGCTGTTTGAAACTACTTTGAAGTATGGAACGTTAAAAGTAGTTGCACAGTTGATCAGCATGCAGAGGAGTAGCATGACGGTGAGATGGCCTAAGGAACATGATGAATGCAGTTTTGCATATAACTGCTATTTACATATGGCACTCACATGCCCTTTGCCATGGTGAATAAATAAATAAAAAAGTCTAACAATTTCCCTGTTAAAAGATTTGCTCACCCTAGCTGAGAGGGCAAGGATAATTTTGCTAGGTTCATTGACCTGATTTACCATCCTTACTCATTTTTAGTAGTATCACACTCCTCAAGTAGACCCAATAAAATCTATGTCACTAAGTGCAGAGTAATATGCTACTCATTAGAAGTAAGGGTGAGAGACTCTAGATTCCTAAATAACTAGTTTAGCTTCCATTTTTGCTTCCATATTCTGCACTGCAAATAAATCTCTAGACTAGAGTGACAAAGAGAAGATAATTATTTCTCCTAACCTTTAGTAGAGAAAACTTTCAATTAAGTTCTATGCTTCTTATCCGTGCTGCAGTAATTCCATGCGAACAAACGCATCTAGGAAAAAAGTTGATTTTTTTTTTTACAGTCCCTTTCATAGTCAAGGTTTCTCAAGGACCTTTAAAAAGCAATTAACCACAGTGGCAAATGTGAGAGCTATGTAAGCACAATGGACAGTTGTTATGAGTTCAACAATTGTTCATGCCCGACCTTGGGTTGAGATGCTGCTTCCTAGTGTCAGTATTAAGGGTGACCTCCATTGCAAGATAAGACTACAGTTTACTTACACTGCCTGCCATTCTTCTAGCTGCTGAGCATGGAAATAAAACTGAAAGAAAAAGGTGACATCTCAAGAGCAATTGAGTGATTTATTAGAATTGGTTAAGTTGGCTGCATACACTGAAATTTCATCCTGAATTTGCATGTTCTTTGACACAGACAATAGTGACTTATCTGTGTACATCATGGCTTGTTAAACATTGACATTTATTATTTTTAAAAGTCTTAAAATGTTAATTAATAACACACTTCAGTTTGTTTCTATAAGGTACTAAACACAAGAAAGATTGAGTGATTAATTAATTATTATTTCTCATGCAGTGTGGAAGATAAACAAATAAGAGACAAATTCCCTGTTGTGGAGAGCTTGTAATTTTTATGGATTACATACAAATCAAGGGCAGGAAAAGGTACTGAACAGAAATGAAAGTGAGTCAGTAGTGACATTTAGCACATGTCTTCTAAACACTAGTGATTCTGATAAAAAAGTTTTAATATTGATTTTATTCTGTAGGGATAACATATTAAAGTATTAAAAATGATTCCCCAAGTAGAAGAAGCATATAAGTGTTTAGATTTAGTGTTATCAAGCTTGATAAGTGTTTAGATTTATTATTATTATTATTATTATTATTATTTGTTAAGATTGTTAAATGTTTAGATTTATAATTATTGCCCCTCTAGAATATAATTTGTTAAGAATATAATACTATGTAGCCAGAAACAGCTCCCCTCTTTGTGTCCCAGGGCACGCTCAAACTTTTGCAAGTGGCTGCTTGTCAAGCCACTAACTCTGCTCTGGGAGCCAAGCCCTGTAATTGATTAAGGGCATTGTTATACAATTGACACCCATTCTCTTCAAAGCATTGTGAACCAATTAACCTTAATCGCAAAGTGAAACATTGTAACTATAACAGTAACTAACTGCTCACTCAGAGAGAGAATGTTTTAAGAAATGCCACCCAGAAACTTTTGTAACTTTTTGTAACTACAACTCTTGTATATGTAAATTATTATTATACAAAATACTGTATGTGAAACTTTAATTAGGGAATGTATGTAAGAGAGAGAGTGTTTGGACAATGAATGAATGGTTTGAGAGGTTCCAGCCTGAGAATACAGTATCAAAGGGCTGAAGAAGGCGTCAGGTGCCAGTGCAACCAAAAGGTGTCGAGTGGAGAAAAACTGGAGACTGGAGGTCCACCCTATGAGATCACTGACGAGCACCTGGCAGCCACCCTGTAGACATCAGCATGACGCAGCAATTCCCATAGACTGGCATAGGAAGAAATTCCTATAAAGACTGGACCAAAAGACTATGGAGTCAGAGTCCAAGGTTCTGCTGCCAGCCTACCCGGAGCTTCAGATGTGCATCTGATCAGGACTTCGCTCCCCACTACCATCACTTGTGTACAGAATACCTGGCCAGTACTCTGTCACAAGCAACTTCCAGGCTGGTAACTATAACAACTACACAGAACCTGAATGAATGATTGAATGAATGTTTGCTTCTATCTTTTCTTTATTCTTTATTCTTATCTTTACAATAAATGTGGCTTTTTGCCTTATCCCCCTCATAAGATCCTGCTTACTTTTATTGGTACAACAATTCCATGGATAAATGGAAGTTATTTCTTGACGCTTATTGCATTAAGATGTGATACATTAAGCATTCTGTATAAAACTACCTGCAAGTACTGTAATTACCCTTCAAAAACTTGAATATCCATTGACCTCTACTTTGAACAGCAGTGACATTAGCTGTTGAAGGCCCCCTGCTTACACTGAAATCCATTGTCACTGAGTCTTGCATCTGTGTGGAATCCTATTTAAGTTCCCTTTATTTAAAGGGACCAATTGCCAATTACACTAAGGTACATTTACACAGCTGTGTAAAGCAGCATTAGTGTAACTTGTAATTGCTATTCAAAATGGGTATAAATTAAAAAAAACAGGCTAAAAATATTTGTTGTGTTCCTTATACCGTGTTGTCTGTCTAAAGAGTTTGACTTCTACTCCTATGTGTTTTACTCAAGTGTGAGATATTGTACGTAGATCAAATATGATTGCAGAGTCCAGCCATTACTAGTTTTTAGCTCTGTTAAAATAACTTTTCAATCATGATTGACAACTGAAGAATGCAGCACAAACATTTAAGAATAATAACTTACTGACTGGCAAATTTCACATTGTTTGTACTATGAAATCTTACAGTATTGTGAGCAATTACTTGCATTTTGAAGAAGTTCTCTTAAGATTTGGTCATCAAGTCATAGCAGCAAATTGACTTTGATAATTACACTTAACAAGGCTATATAATGTAACTCAGATAATGGGATTTTAATTCAACAATCCATCTTGTGAACGAGTGCAAGAGATAGCAGTCAGCAGCCACACTGCTTTACACTGCTTTAATTCTAGTTGTATTCTTTGTTTGTCAGCCCACCTATGGGTCTATTCTTCATAAAATCCCATCAGGAGAACAGCTTTTTGCCTTCCTTTCAGAGATCTATTAAAATTCTCTCAGACAAAGCTGAGTTATGTCTTTTTAATTGTTTCAGTTTTTCTATCTAAAGGACAAAGAAAAGGAAAAAAATGCACATACAAACCGTGGAGCCACCTAGCTCTCAAGAGTCTCCTTCTTTCCAGTTTGTGACTCTAAACAAAAGCCTTCCCCTTTTTGCACCTCATGCCCCTGTCTGGAGGTCCAGGAGGCCCATTGTTATATATGCTGTTACATGAAATCACAAGCTACATCTGAAATACATATTTGATTGTTTCATGGCAGGAGAAGAACCCACAGTATGTCAATAACAGCCCATCCTCTGTGTCAGTTTATGTTTTTCTGCCAAAGAAAGAAGCTATCAGAAGAATATTTCTATCCATTCTGTAGAAACATTAATAAAATAGATGTCTATTGTAATTTGATTAAGTTGTATATAATACTTCCAAGTTCCTAGGCTAAATGGGTCATCTTCAGGGTTCAAATAACCCCTCATTCAGTTTCAAATGGAATTTCTTCATCACAGCAGATCTATCAAGTTTAAACTTGAACAGCTTTTATTTGCTTTTGAAAAAGCAATCCTATAAGCATGCTGTGTCTATGCAACTATATAATGGAATTGTGTGGAAACTGGAATTTCCATTTAGTCGGAACTTTCATGATTTCTAAATTCATTTTTATCCTGAATTGGCATAGAAGTATTCCAAAATTCCCTATTAAATATTTTTACTTTGCAAGACTGAAAATAGGACTTATTTCCCATAACCCAACAGTTATCCTAAGCTCATTTTAATATTTATAACATGTACCTTAAAGTTCACTATTTATATAGAACATTTTGCTTTTAGTATATCAATTCAGAAGCAATAGGGATGCTATAAATACAGAAGAATGCATGTGTACACACAATACTTCCTGGATCACATGAATCTTCAGCATAACCATGATTAAATATTGCCTGTTGTCTTCGAACAAGCCTTATTTATTTTCCATTCACCATTGGTCTGAGTGATGATCTCTGTTATGGGCTTTGGTAGTCATGAATTATTTGATATATTAAACCTCTGCTGTTCTTTTCTATAGATAAGCAAGAAGCATATATTTCACAGAATTTAAAAGGTGAATATTTTCTTGTTAAATAGGATTGTTAGAGTAGCACTTTGTTTTACTATGGTTGCCAACCTTCTCCCCTTAATTTACAATGCAGTTTTGCCATTTGATCTTTTTAAAGAGAACAGAAGCAGACCACATAACGGTGAAGTGCTTCGTCTATAAGAAGCAAACCCAGTATTTATAGAAATCATAGATGGACAAATGAAAGATGAAACATTTAGTCCATCCCAGATGCTTAGAAAGTTTGCAACCAGGAAATTCTATAGCTTATATTTTGCCAAGCCTTGAGTGTTAAAATTTAGGGACAGCACATTCGCACATATTTACAGATTAACAAAGCCCTTCCTTTATAACTAAGTCCCTACCAAATTTGCAGCCCTGAAAAACACATTATCAAACCTTGACAGCTAATCTCCTATACACAGATTTCACGAGGCAGACCTGATTTCACAGTCTGTGATGCATTTTGTACTGGTGATCTGCCCCCAGAGATAGTGGGGGAAGGGTGATGCAAAGTTATTTTATTGCAGTATTTCCATCCTTAATTCTGAGCTGCCTTCAGAGCTGGGCAGCTGAAGAGCTGTGGCTGTTAGCGGGGTGCCCAGCTCTAAAAGCAGCACTCACCAGCAGCAGCACAGAAGTAAGGGTGGCAATACCACACCATGCACTGCTGTCTTCAGACCTGGGTGGGCAGAGAGTGGTGGTTGCTGCTTGAGGGCCCAACCCTAAAGGTATCAGCTTCAGAAATAAGGGTAGCAACCATGGGACTGATAGTTTTGCCAGGCCCCTGGACAAGGTGGAGGGGGCAGGTCCAAGCTCCTGGAAGGTGCAGACCATTTGGCAGAAGAGTCAGGGCTGGAGCAGCTGGTTCTCAGCGCTGCCCAGAGTGCACCACACACCACTCAGTCAATTCTCAGCAGCACCAGGAGCATGCTGTGCTGTGCCTCCACCTTCCACCTTGCCCTGAGAGCCACCTGCAGTATGCTGCATGTTGTTCTGGCAGCAATGTAAATGGCCTGGGGCTCCGGCTGTCATCACTGCTTCTGTAGTAGTGGCAAGCAGGAGCCTGAGGCCCTTTTGAATTCCTGGGACTCAGAGCAACTACCCCCTTCCCCCTCTCCCACCCCATTGGTGGGCCTAGGTGGCAATACCATACCATGAAATCCTTACTTTTGCACTGTTGCTGATGGTGTCTCCAGCTTCAAAGCTGGGCTCCTAGCCAGTAGCTGCTCCTCTGCAGCCACCGAGCTCTGGCAGCAGCACTGCAGAAATAGGGTGGCAGTACCACCCTCCCCACCTATAACCTTGCAAACCCTCCATAATTCTTTTTTAGGTTGCCCCCTGCAGTTCTTTTCTGCTATTCGAGCCAATCTAGTTTCAGTGTTTCAGACTGTTGTTAATTGGTATTTAACTTATCCTAATAGATATCAAGCCCACTATGAAGATCAGAGACTGTAATCCTAGACACAGAGAAAACCCTTGCACCAAAGAGCTTCTAGTTAATATATACAAGACAAGCAAAGTGTAGGAGAAAAAAAATGTATTAGTCCTGCTTTACAGCTGGGGAACTAGGGCACAGATGAATAAGTTATTTGACAGGGAAAAAAAGAAGTTCAGTAGTGGAGCATTGCCAACACTGAGCCCAGATCACTTGAGTCTGAGGCCAGTGACTGAACCAAAAGGTCAGCTTTTCTTTAGGACCCACATCCTGGAGTTTTTACATCTTTCCTAAGGAGACTACTGTAAAGAAGAAGATCCCATTTAGACATTACTGGTGGCATTTTCCCTCTATTATATTTATATGCTTCCTCACTCTCTCCAGTATCACCCTATTATTCCTAATTAAATGTTCTGGAACTAACATATATTTGATTTCTCCCTTAATCTTTATTCTCTTAATAACATTTGCATTTTTTTATTATGTCCCACCTCTGCAATCTCTAAGCCAAATAATATTTATTTAATTCTCTTAGTGATAGAACTAGATTTAAATGCAAGAGGAGAACAACAACAAAGAACAGTGTCTAAGAGTACAGATTGCCAAGTCAATACTGTTGGAGGTGGTGGAGGACAGTGGTAGCTAAGTACTTGTGTAGTTTTCAAGCCAATACACTTTCTTTCATGAGTTTGGTTTAGAAAAAAGATTAAATCAAAGCAGTGTACATAGATTTTGCTTCTCTTTCAAATATTAAAGGAAGGTATCAGCTCATGATCTTCTTATATTAAGCTCTCTAAGTAGGTTTACCTGAAGGATGTCCAAGGCTTTTGGCTGTAATAGCAAAATGTGGACAATTTAAACTAGTGCTAACAAGACAAAAGTACTGATGATAACCCTGAATCTGGAGCAATTGGTATGCATAATCAAACAAGGGTCTTTTTAACTGTTGCATTTCTGTCATGGCATCTTCTGTCCCTCTCTCAATCTGCTTCAGTTGTATACTTATCAACAGTAATATAAAATGTCTTAATTTAATTCTGCTCAAACATGAAATAGAAAGCAATCTACTGACACTAGAAAGAAGGTGGCTGCAGTGTAATTGTTTGTTTATTTACCATTACTTTTGGACCATCTGCATTCTAATCTATAGCAGGGACCTTGACCGTTGGGGGGTGTGTGTGTGTGTGTGTGTTTTAATAATTTATGTGATTCTCTCTCTTTCTGTAACAAAACAGTTTAAGCTAAGATTACATGTTTTTTTTTTAAAGACCCAAAATGAATGAAACCTTTAGCTATTCTGCAGAGTTGTCCAATATCTGATTTAGAGGTAGACAATTTGGAAACAAAAATGCATTTCACAAGTGGAGTGTGTTCAAAAATAATTAAAATCCAAAATAGTTTAGATTAAAAAACAAAACAAAAAAATCAAAAAACCTTGCCAATTCAAACCCTCTCTCATACATACTGTTTCTCAGTAAAACAGATATTAAAGGAGTATTGTGAATGTTGATAGACTTCATATGCCACCCTCAAATGATTTTACTTGTATGGCTCCTAATATTGGGAGGAGTACTTGAGGGCATGAGAAAATCAACACTCAAAACAAATGAGCAATATTATGTAAATCTAGGCACTTCAAAACCAGCAAGCCCCCCAATGACAAGTTGAAGGGCTGCATTTGTTGTGATAATGCAATTCTATTCTTATGAGTTAGGACTGAATTTCAAAGATTCTTGTTCTCTGAAATTGCTAGATGAGATGGATTGTTGGTCATTTCTTTTCTTTTTTGCTATTGTCATGGAAGAAATCAAGAAGCAAAAAATGTGGAGGAAAAGTGTAGCATAAAGAACTGTGGAATGAATCACCAGAATGGGAGAGACTGAAGTAAGCATTGGTCCATCTAGGTAGATTAATGTTCCTCATTTAGAGATCGTCTGTGATACCGTTATTTACCTTTGTGTATTACTTAGCTTCATGTGTGATCCTCCAAGGACTACTCTAGGAATGATAGAATCTCATGTCAGTTATGAAGACACTTCACTGTTTATCCTATGCCACCTATTATCTCTATTCACTATTAAACTGTCATCCCCTGCATCTCGTCAGCCTATGATGCCAGCCATCATAGATCTCTTCTTCAATTTTAAAAACAAGCAACTCTGAGTTTTCTCCTATGCTGCCCGTTCATGCTTGGGAATACTTTCCCACAAAATATCTGCAAAATCACCTCATTGACCTCCTTAAAATGCCTCCCTAAAAATATAATATAAAAATTGTCTTTTGCACAATGCCTAAAAAAACATGACAACAGAACACCTGAAGTCTACTGTTAACATTGCCTATCACACTGCCATTTGTCTTGATGTTTGCTTGTGTTCCTGTCTGTTGGTATCTACCAGTTTTCTCTTGTTTTATACTTATAATCTAAGTTAATTAGGACAGGAAACATCTTTTTTTTCTGTTTGTACAGCACCTAGCACCTGTTCTGTGACCAGCAATCCTGAAAGATAAATAATACTAAGGCTATTTTGGTGAATTCAAACCAGGTCTAAATAGAATAGTAAGATCATTTCTGTATCCCTTCCATGTGGTATTCTGTATCTACACATCCAAAAATAACTTGGCTTTTTTTTCAATGGCCCCTTACTATGAACTCATATTTAGTTTGCTATCTCTCACCTCTGGGTCTCTCTCAGACTTTTTAATACATTTATCTAGTCTGCAGAACACTGGATTATGTGATTGTCTCCATTGTGATCAATCACTTTTCTATGTACCACTGTCTTTAAAAACAAAAAGCTGGCAGACTATTATTCTCTCAGATTCTCCCACACCAAGTAACACATTCATCAATCTCTGCCCATATATAGTTACATGTGGTACTTTATTCGTTATGTCCGATATAGTATTTTTTTACTCAAGGTCATGATCAAAGTAGGTGCTCCTCAGCAAATGCAAACAATTAGAGAAAGCCTGTTTCTTTAGTAACTACTGGTTTCTAATTCAGAGAGGTCAGCCATCTATTTGAAAACAGCAGCTGCAGTCCCTTGGAAAAAATATGTCTCAGAGAGCAAAAGGAAGAAAAATTCAAGTATCATATTAACATGTTATATGTATATGTGAGCTTATTACTCTATTCTGTCAACATAGCCAATTCCATGTTGCTGACAGGTTGTATTGTTCAGCTATCAAAAATACTTTCTTAAATATAATTTTCAGTAATATACACAAAATATAGGCTTCATTTTGCACCAGTATATTTCTATCTATTTGATTATTGTTCTCCTGAGACTATCTGATGCAAGTAAATGAAGTTCAAGCTTCAGGTCTTCTACGGCTAATCAAATTATACATTGTTAACAAATTTTCCAAATAATTTAACCCAGATTTTCTGTTAGTAAGTAATTAGTGAACTCAGGGCCATCTTTAGGCATACAAAATATATGTGGCTGCATATCACACCTGAAAATTAGGGGCACCATCAGTGTTCCCTGTAAGCTGTGCACTTGGACAACCACCCAGAAGAGATTTGGGTGCCTCCCAATTGACTAGCTGAGCACCCAGGGCCACTCACAGCTGGTAACATGTGTTTCTCCTGTTGGTGTACATCTGCACATGACAAAATGTATTCTGCACATGGATGGAAAAAAATATAAGAAACTTTGGGCAACCTTCCATTCACTGGCCATGACTGGAATCTTCTCTTCTCCAGCCCCTTTCCTGTGTTAAGCTGGCAGGCTTCTCCCTGACCCAAGCCCTGTTCCCTCCCTCTGTCACTCCTCAGCTCTCCAGCCCCAGGGAACCCAGAGTGGGGGACTGGCTAGTTACTGGTGGTGTGGTGACTTCCCTGCCCCTACCTACCCAGTTTCACTCCTGCTGTCCCATCCCCAGCCCTGTACCTGGACCCTGCCTGCCTGCACCGCTCAGTCTCCAGTGGGGACAGGGCTGGGGATGGGACAGCAGGAGTGAAACTGGGTAAGTAGGGGCAGGGAAGGCAGGCTGAGTGAGGGAGGGCATGAGGGGGGACTTGAGATGACAGTGCACTCACTGTCTCTCACACTTCCACAACACAATCACATCTCTCATGCAGACTGTCTCTTGCACCCACATACACTCTGCCTCCAAGTTACACTCATAGTCCCCCAAAATAGATTGTCATGATCACATAGTCTCTCACTCGCCAACAAACAATCTGTCCTTCAGTCTCTCAACACAGTCAAACACACATCATACACTGTCTCTCTCTGATTATATAAATGCCTACGTGCACACATCTGACCTAAAATTTCTGCCTAGCTCTTCGTTATACACTGAAACATTTTTATGCAAATACACTTCAGCCTATAGGATACAGCAAAATGCTCACTTCATTATTATTACTTGTAAAATGAGGTTTACCGTGATCAAAAAAAATGCCACGTTCTTTTGATTTACTTTTGAAAGAACGCAGCTGCAGTCTAGATGCAGGGAAAGGTTTTTTGAAAAAAGACCACTTTTTTCGAAAAAAACCCTGTAGTCTAGACACGCCCCTAGCCACAAGGGGAAAAAAGGATACAAAAGTCCATGTGAAAAATGCTACATGCATAGTTTAAAACATTACACTTGTTAAAGATATAGGAGGTTATAAAATTCAACCACAAACTTCAATAAAAAATTAGAGAGAGAAAAAGAGCAAGAGAGCAAGAGAGAGATTGTGCTAATCATTTGGAGAGTTAGATAAATTTAGTGAGCTGAGAAAAAGTATTTTAAAATGTGTCACTCCTCAGTACAAGCAATCTGTTCTAAATTATATGCATTTAATCCTATTACACTTCAATAAGTATTTATTTTTGTCACATATAATTTTCATTAACTCAACAGGCAGAAGTTTTCATTACTTGTTATGGTGAATTGAAAAAAAGCTTTCATTAAATTCCAGGTTATGATTCACTTGATCTCTCTTGTTGTCTAAGTCTTCATGATAAAAATAAACCAATTTTTTTTTTTAATTTTCACAAAGATACACAAAATTATAGGCTTTCAGATTAACTAAAGGGAAATTATGGACCAGAGCAGAGAGTCTACATAAGCTCAATATACATTTAAGATCTATACAAATCTTTGGAGCCAATCTATGTAGTAAGCATAAGATCTAAGTCAACTGGACTGTGCAATGAATAGCTCCATAGGTAGGCTCAGGTGAAGAATTCCCTTGTCTTCCATCTTCTTATGTAACCATCTACAAAGAAGGCATAGGTGGATAGGATTTATCTCACTTGTGCCCTATTTTACCAGTGCCCATATCCCTTTACTACTTACTCTTGCAGAATTAAGCTCATTACCACATAAACCTGTAGCTCCTGCCCACAAATCCTTAATTCTTGTCCTTCCTCCTTGTATCTCAAAACTGCACCATTTCCCATACCAAAGGAGACTCTGACTTTGGAGACCACAGAGGTGTAGAACTTGATCCTCAGGAGGAGAGTAAGTGGAATATAGAGCCTTGCATGGGTTGGAACAATACATATCATAGTCTCATGGTAAATGCACTTGTATCCCCCACTCTGTGGTCCATTCCAGGAGTACCCAGTCAGATCTCAGATTTCTAGCTGTCTCTGGCAAGGGACCTTTCTACATCTGCCTTCTGACCAGGGTGAATACAGCTGCATAATTCCCTGCCTTAAATTGTGACATCTCCAGCAAGCCAGTCTCTCTGAAGGATAGTACCTGGTGCATTGTTTTCTTGCTGAGGGCTATGAACAGTTTATTGCTAGCAATTACAAATGACCAAATAGCTCTTTCTAAGCAAGCACATTTATCCCATAGGTAAATGCATGGCAATGGAAAACAAACAAAAGCCCAACAAGCACACACACATGCCATGCCAGGAATCACCCATCAGTCTTATAGATCCAGACATACAAGAACAAAGTAATTCCAACCCTTCTGTAATGGTGGGGCCTGCTTTGAACAGAAGATCCTGTTCACTTCCTGAATCAGAAAAAAAAAAAAAGATACTGAGTCAATCAAATGCTGGCTTTTTATATCAAAAGCCTTTTTTGTCTGTGGATCTCTGGGAAGCTCTGTTTAAACCAATATATTAAGAAATTTCCCTAGAGGATCTTATCTCTCTTGCAGTGTTTACAGCCTAAATGATTCACCTTGTTCTTCCACACAGGAACTCCATACACTACGGCTATGTCTAGACTACAGAGTTTTGTCAGAACAATGGCAGTTTTTCCAACAAAACATCAGTTACGTCCACATTGCAAGTGCATTCTTTCAACAGTAAATCAAAAGAACAGAGGGCTTTTTGCGCAATTGGTAATCCTCATTCTACGAGGAAGAAGCCTTTTTGTGAAAGAGCTCTTTTGCAAAAAGGGGTGTGGGGAGGTGGAAGAAGGAGGTTTTTTGGAAGAAGAGGGAAGAGGAAAAAGCACAGGTGCCCTGGTGGCCATTCTGTCCATAACAATCACTGCATACATGCGAGATAGCGACCAGGCAGTCTGGATGCTATGTTTTGAAAAAGTGCATCACTTTTTCGATGCGATTTTGCAGTGTGGATGCTCTCCTTCATAAGAAGTTTTTTTGGAAGATCTCTTCCAAAAAAAAGCTTCTTGCTCAAGAAGGCTGTAGTCTAGACGTAGCCTCCCTGGCCCAAAGTGATATGTAAATATCATACAGTATCGCCACCTAAGATATCTTATGAGATTACGATAGCTGTCTTACATGCATTGGCTGGAAATTTTCTGTGGATTGTTTTTGTCAGAAAAATACTGATTCAGCAAAGTGAAATGGTTAATGGAAATGTCAATTTCAACAAAATTTTGTTTAGAAAAAAACTGATGAGATAAGGTAGAAACATTCCTTTCGGAAATCTGAAAAAAAAATCGTTATTTTTTGCTATTCTATAATAAAATGTAAAATTCACAATCAGAATCAAATGTTCTGATTTGTTCAAAATTAAATGTTTGAGCTTCCCTCACCCCCAACTATTTATTTATTATGGGAAATTAAAAAACGTTTTTTTGGTCAAAATTCAAACATGCAGCATTTCCCATGAAATTAAAAAAAAACTGGTTCCCAACCAGATCTACTTGAAATATTTACCAATGGACAAATTGTGCACTCTGAAACAAGAGTTGAAACATATGAGTTTGGTTCGGAGAAACATGCTAGAGTTCAAAAGTGAGACTGGAAGAAAAGGACCGCAACCGTTATACTTTGCAAGCTATATGTGGGGGAATGTTGATCAAATACATTAACTATATTATAAAGCCAGTTTTCCATGCATTTAACACCTCACTGACATAAAAAACTTAGTGTTGGACATTCCATTCTTGGCTATAAGCACAAAACTATTGTCATAACACAAGGAAAATTAATTGGGTAAAATGTCCATTAGAAAGACTTGTTGATCCAAAAGAACTTCTCTCCTTGTCCTTGCTCTCTTACAAAGTCTTGTTCAAGGTCTATGTTCATTCCTTAGAAAAGACCAAGGAGGATAGAAAAGAATTCCAACTAATCCCAAAGGTCACTAAACCAAGCTATCAGACCAAGAAGAGAGAAAGATACCCTAAAGGTAAAGCCTCTCATTGGGCTGAACAGCCCTTCTTCAGCCTCTGTTTTAAACTGGTGCTACAGGAGTGAAAAACATTATGTTGTTGTTATTGTGTTACTCAACCTCCACTAATCCAGCTATTCATATAGAATAACACTGTTTATTCCAGCTTTTCCCAAAACTTTATGTTTAGCAGGTTGAAATCTTTGTTTCTGGATATATCTTTGTTTTGCAGTGCATCACTTTATTGTTTTGAGCATTCATTCTCTCCTCGTTAGGAAAGCTGCAGTGTGTGTATTATATGTTGTTAGAAATGTCAGTATAGATTTACAGTAAAAATAATTGGCAACTTTTTTCAAACTTAGTACTGTCAGAAAAATAACCATCCTTATATTTCAACTATAAATTGTAAAAATGTGGGCTCTCGCCTTATCACGCTAAAATTATATACTATAAACCTGGAAACACACCAAAAGAAATCTCATTTCAGTTAGACATTTTGCATGTAAATCTACACAGTATAAATTTGCTGCCCTTTAGTTTATATTGAAAAGATAAAATGGTATATTATGGGCAGAACTGGCAGCAATGCCTATAGCTCAGGTTGCCTAACTCTGCTAACCTTAAGCAATATTTTCATTTACTTACAACCATCCGGAATGAAGTGCCATGCATACTTTCTGCCTCAGAAAAACAGGTGCCTTTTGCACTCCCTGTAAAAATCTACTGAGATTTGGCCAGATTACAGGTCTCTGAAAATTATCAATTATACACACCCGATAGAGGCCTTATGTTAAAATCTTTTGAACACTGAGATTTCTCTGACTTGCTCTGTAGATCTCCCTAGATGCTAAGAGCACTGAGAGTGCTACTAATCTTCACTGACCTACAGGGTATATACAACAACTTAACTCTGGATAGAGGGATTCATCAACAGCAGGCATCTTCAACTTTGATCAGTGAAAAAGTAAGTAAAACTGGGTGCATTTTTTTGGCTGAAATTTTCAATTGGTGAAAAACACAGATTCAGCAAATCAACATTTTTCATGAACTCATGTTAGTTTCACCAAATATTTTTGGTCTGAAAACAACTTAATAGAAATAAATTTCAAGACACAGACAGACAGTCTCAAAACACATAATGTCAAAACACAATGTTTTTAATAAAAAAAATCAAAATAACTTTTAGTTGTGAAATATCGTTTAACTTTACTAGAAAAAATTAAATGATCAAAATAAAAATTGCTTATTTTTATATGGTTGAAGTGACAGGTTTGGTTTTGTTTGACTGGCAACCATTTCCCCCCAATCTTTTTTCCAGAATTTTCAGTGAATAGAGGAATACATTATTCACACAGCTCTAGGGATAAGCGCATCTCAGACCCTATCATATAGCATTATATTGATAGGAGATTGGCTAGAAATGGGGGGGAAGGGTTAGCATTTCCCTCCTTTTTCAATGAAAAGCAGCCACTGCAAGTGTGAAGTTCATCCTGTTGCCTTGCACAACCCACTGCCATTTGTGTGTGTGTGATACTGTAACAGCTGTGATCAGTGAAGCCCTCTCACTCTACATGCAAGGGAGCTACTGGCAAGTCATTTTCCATAAGGGGCCATTAGCTCTGGATTCCACTCTCTCCTTTGGATCAAATAATCCTGAAACTAGTCACATTCAGAGCAAACTACAAAGTCTCTCTGTTTTTTCAGATTCTTATATTAATATTTAGTGATACTGTGAACACCAGCAGAGCAGAGAAATGGTGTGACAAAACCTCTAGTGCTGGCAGCAATCAATCAAGTTCCATTTGCTTGAAAGAGATGGTAAGTGCTGTTCCTTCTAGCTTCATTATCTTTACTTCACCTAAAAAACGTACAGAGAGACTCATCCAAAGACCAGTGGAGATAGTGGTAGTGGTTTTTTATTGAAATCAAAGAGCTTTGGACTTAGGCATCACTTCTAGGGTTGGAAGAAAGCAGGATATATGTTTACCTTATTAACTAAATAGGAAAAAAATCAATACTTAATTTTATTCCATTAATAGCACAATTCATCGTAGACATCACAGCTATTTATGACTCCCCATCTCCCCATAGTTTTTTGGCCTAGTAGAATCTGAATTGAAGCCACAACCAATTTTCCCTGATCCTTCCATCCTTAGCTGAGTAGAATACTAGAAAACCTTTCAACCTCCTTCAATATTGGCTGACAGTGCTCTCCTGCTAGCTTCGCAAATTTAGACTCAGCTGATTTCTTAACATAATAAGAACTTTGTGGCAGGACCCAGGGCACTTAGCAATCAAATATACAGTGACCTGACTGTGATCAGAGGTCACCTGTATATTCATGCTCCCATGCCCTTAGGGTTTCTTCTGCTGTATTTAGACTATTACTTCAAGTTCATGATAAGCTAAGATCACAAGGTGGGTTGAACTCCTGTTCCATAATCAAGTAAAGCTGAATACAGAGTGGTTCCCTTAATGATTTCTTCATTTTGGGGGGACGTTTTGGTTTAACAGTTAAGGATTTCTGGCAAAATAATAGCTTCATCAAGGTTAATTCTTTTACATATTTAGGTACATTTCATAATAATTATGGAAATGAAACATAACTGTCAATGATAATTATATCATTAAATAGTTTTTATGCTAGAGGAAAAAAGCTTTATGTTCAATGCACAAAAAAGAAAATATTAAATATTTCATGCACTGACTCTTTTCTTCCTCTACTGCAGGGGATTAAAGGAATCTTTATGATATTTCATAAACTCAGAGTAGAGACCTCTTTTGAGCTAGCCATCAGCACTGACTCATAGTTCTCTGGGACACATGATAGAGCAGTGTTTCTTAAACTTTTAAAGACCGAGGAACACCAAACAATATATTCTTTTAATGGGGAACACCAAGGATTTTTTGTTTAGCAAAAAAGCAAAAAAAAAAAAAAAGGTTGGAAGAAGGATCAGGAGGAAGTTATTGAGGAAAAAAAGTCACTTGCCCCTTTAAGGGTGGCCATTTTGAATTCTGTTGTTCTCCACGGCACACCTCTAGCTGCCTCGTGGCACACCGGTGTCCCGTGGAACACAGTTTAAGAAACACTGTGATAGAGGGCAATTCAAGTCCCATTTTTCCTAAACAGGAACAAATAAGAGTGCTGAGACCAACTGAAGAAGAAAATGGGAAAAAGAGACAATAAGTAGATGTAGAAGTTTCCTAAGTGCAATTTGAAAATTATTTAAAAGTTATTAGTATTCACACACATACTTCCATTTTTTCCAATTTAGTTTCAAGATAAAACAATATTCAGAGAAACTTCCTTGTAGACAACAAAGCACAGGACCTTGCATTTTAAAAACATGAGTGTCATTTCATCTCTTAATTGGCCCAATGAACATGTCTTGCATATGTATCCAATGAATGCAGTTTAGCTATCACATTTCTATTGTATCTACTACTTTAATAGCCAAAAACAATATCAAAAGTGCTGATTCTAATTTTGCATGAAAGAAAGGAAGTGAGAAAGAATAAGATTTATACAATCTTCTGCTTTTTGTGCATGGATATGACAGGTAAAAAGAACATATACTTTGGAAACTAGCTTCAAATATTAAGAGATGCACTATCTTTTACTAACTTTTTAATAGTCTTTTAAATAAAATAGACTAGCAATCAAACTAATTGATTTCAAACAATCCATGGAACGTAATCGTCTGTGAAGAAAGACCAGATGATGTAAAGTGAGTGGTTCAGACTCATATACAAACTGTTCACCTCTGAATAATTGAGAACCTAAGCACTTGAACTAAAACCACTAATAATTTCGGCATTGATTTCACTCCATTTTAGATGTCACATAGTAAGTGACTTAATCACCTTATTTTGACTAAAATAAATTGTTTAAAATATTGAAATGGATTGTCCCAATAGTACCAGTGGCAAAATAAAATGGAGAGAAGCCAAACACTTTTGGTAATGTGAGGATTTTAGCAATTAAGCCTGGTGAAACCAGGTTAGAGTACAGTTCAAAAGATATGATACAGTTACATTTGCAGACTTAGGCTAATTTTTCAAAAACTATGCATGCCTGTAATGGGAAGTGAAACAGCAACAGATGTTTGAATATACAAACATGTACAGAATTAATATATGTATATCAGAAAAGGAAAGTTTGTACACTCACACATTTATAGGCCAAATAATGACACAATGAAAAATTTGAAGATAAAAATGAGAGTACAGTTACGGAAAAAGCATAACCATTACTGGATCAAACAGAAACTTAAAACATCCTTTGTGCCTGAATATTAGGTTGACTTCATTTGCTTCATTTGCTTAGTTTCTTTCACTTACATGAAAATTTCCTTCTGTTTTTGTCCCCTTCCTACAATGCACTCTCTAAGCCTGAACTCCAGGACAGAATTAGCAAGTACTTCACATGTCCAGTCCTCCTTTGGCTCCTTTGTGATATTTTGAAGGAAAGATAATGGTTATCTCTAGGACTTAGTGATTCCTCGAAAATTATACTATGAAGTGTAAGTAGGAGTGGATAGAATGATGATTAATGATTTAATTAAGTATAGTGACACAATAGTTATTAGAGCTCTTATTTCCATGTGCTAATTCTGACTCCAAACAATGACCACCAGCTTGTGATTCAGGGGAGCATTTGTATATCGTGTGCCACTATGAATTTTTTTCCCAGAGAAAAAGGAGAAGGCTTAAAAGGAACTATCATTAGAAAATGATTTAATAGTTGATAGCTCTATAAATAGATTTTAAAGTACACTTCATTTGGTATCTTTACCTTAAATTGGACATATAGGAAAATGATCTTTATAAAACAAGAACTGGGCCAAAAGCAGACGCTTTCTTTCACCATCCCTGTAAACCTTGTTGAAAGAAGGGATGTGATGAAAGAGGAGGTTTTTCTGAAATTTGGCGCCATATAGATGCGCCAAATTTTGGAAAGGCTTCTTCCAAAAGAAAAGCAGGAAAAGATAACTGCAATCTGCATATCTTTTTCTGACTTTTCTTTGTAGTGTAAACACAGCCTAAGATTCTGATTGGTTTCTTTCACTTACATGAAAATTTCCTTCTGTTTTTGTCCCCTTCCTACAATGCACTCTCTAAGCCTGAACTCCAGGAAAGAATTAGCAAGTACTTCACATGTCCAGTCCTCCTTTGGCTCCTTTGTGATATTTTGAAGGAAAGATAATGGTTATCTCTAGGATTTAGTGATTCCTCGAAAATTATACTATGAAGTGTAAGTAGGAGTGGATAGAATGATGATTAATGATTTAATTAAGTATAGTGACACAATAGTTATTAGAGCTCTTATTTCCATGTGCTAATTCTGACTCCAAACAATGACCACCAGCTTGTGATTCAGGGGAGCATTTGTATAATACTACAAGAACAAAAGAATTGATGATAGAATTGTCAGTTATAAAGGCCAAGGCAATGTCTGATAATTCTATTGGCACTTCCTTTACTCTCATCAGTTTTATACTTTTGCAACTCTGAACAGCTATAAAGAAAATGTATGAAAAACCAGTTCCTCTGTTAGATCTCAAAATGTCCTGTTGGGAGTTTGGACCAGGATGGAAGGAGGAGATCACAAGAAAAGTGGTAAAAGAGGGAAGGCACACACACAAATGTTAAAATTTTCTTCTGCAGGATCTTAAACTAGAAGACACACATGAGCCACTTCTCCCCTCACGCTCAGTGCTCCTTTGAGAAAGCAGCGAAGAGAGGGACCAGTGGCTGTACAGGGGAACAGGGTTTGAAAATCATGGCTGGGAAATAATTTTATCGTAACAAGTCAGCCAAGCTCAAGTAATCATCTCCTCTTCCCTCATCTCCATATGCCAGGCAGCTATTTGCCTCATGCACTCCTTAGTGATTAATACATGAGCATTTATGCATATTAGTGAGCAGTACTTGAAAGAGAAAGAGACATTCCTATCTCTCCCAGGCTGGGGAAAAATGTCCCCACTGAATCATGGCAGGAGTGGGGGGAGAAAGAAAAAGACCAAAAGGGAGGTTAAAATTAAGGCTTATAGGAATTGATGAGGCTGGGAATCCTTACTTCTATCCCGCCTCTATTATGCATGATTTCAGAAGAATCAAATCTAGGCAAGGCACAATTACAGATGAATAATTTTACTGTTAACTTTGCTTTTCCTCCATCTTCTTAAATAAGTAAACAAACTAAAAATAGAGATTTAATTTACACCCCAAGTAACTGAGCCAAATTTGATTAAAAAATTGTTTTATTTTAAATTGATAGAATGTAATTTAAATTGTCAATATGAAATTGGTCTGTCCTGTTACAATGCTTTGAAAACTAGATTGATAATGATATAAATTGGAAGGGAAGGTTCTATTTGGTTTTATTGGAACTTTTTTCTTAAATTATTTTGCTGTTCTATCTGTGAATGAGGTCTGTGTGGTATGTAAGTAAATAAAAAGACCCCAGCAGCAGACGGACCTAATTTTAAAAGAGGGAGTGAGGAAACAAAGACATCAGTGTCATATTGTCCTGGTGGCATAAGAGTGAAGATTAATGACCCTAAAGTGCAAAGGCATCCACTCTAAATTAAAAACAAAGTATGAGATAAGGAGATGACAGATGATTGTGCTAACTGTTTGTGATTCAATCATGGCACAGCAGGATCCATAGACTTACATGAGAATCAACTATTATAAAAGATGGGCAAGAGCACAGAAACTTTGGGTTCATTGTGCAACAACAGTGCATCGGTATGTGTCTGACAGAGGCTCAGCTCCCTCCTCATGTTTAGTCTAGCTGGCACTAGACTGGCTAAAGCAACAATAAGGACTGGTAACTACAACACCAGCTGCAGGACCCTTTTGTTGTATATGTGTATGTGTGATGATCTTAAAGTACTCTGAAAAAGATTCTGTGAGATTTGTATAAGCATAACAATTAGATGTGTAACAGGAAAAAAATCTAAGACAGCCAGCCATACCTCTCCCTGCCACCTTTTTTGGAAACAATTAATATACTACAATGAATATCAGATAAGAGTATAGGCTTCTACTCCCCCTATGACTTATTCTGAGCATCAGAAAGCACTGGTACAGGGGAAAAAATGATGTCAGAGTGGAATTGTATGGCATTTGTAGCCTGTCTTAAGAATCACATTAGCTGTAAATGGAGAAGCTATTGATTTTGTAAAGGAGACAGATAGCTGCATTATATTTGAAGAGAAATAATCCTACTATTAAACAGCTGCTGCAATCCCAAATTGTTTTGCAAGCTGAGCTCTGCATTGATTTTAACAACAATATTTTGTCACAAGAAAACTCTGACTATCACCCAGCAGGGCTGTGTGTTTAAAAGATAGATATTTCTGTAAAACAGTATGAAGAGGGAATAAGAAGGAATAAGTGGGAGCTTCAGCATATCTTTAAAGTATTTCTGTGTTAAAAATTTGGTACACTATCAGGATTAAATACTTACATTTCATTTTATCAAACATACAATTAACCTTGTATTTTCTCATGTGACAGAAGGCTGTTTGCCCAGGAAGGCAATCTAAAAACTTAAGAGAAGTAGAGTATGTATACATGACCAGTATCTGCCAGCAATTTATATAGGAAGTTCTATTACATAAAAAATACACATGAGAGACCGGTCTATTTGGTTATCATTTGGTGCTATATTATTAATCAGAAGGGAAACATTATGGACGCAGATATTTTGCACATAGCAATTACAGAAACACGCTCTCATGCCACTGTCCTTTCAACTACCACCAATGCCAAAAAAGCCAACTCCCTGTTGGCTAAACCTTTAGCAAAAATGTGATCAGATAAATATAAATGTCAGAATTTAATTCAAATCTCAATACTATATTGTATACACACACAAACACACATACACACAATTTTATAAACTATTTAATCCAGTCTCTCCATACATTTGTATATTGCTGCTCAGCAATAGGGATACAATTCCTTTCTATAAGTTGAGCTAAATACAGAATATGACAAACTAATCTTATAAATTAGTATCAACAAATGATAATCATTTCCATAAACATTTCCGAATTCACATAAATAGGCAGTCAAAATTTTATCATTGGGGATATTGTTCAAATGTAATCACCAGGTTCTCCATTATCAAAATGGAAGTGTCTCTGGTGGGTAATAGTAAATCTACAATATACATTAATACATGATTTTAAAATTAGAATAGTGTGAGATCAAAGCCTCATTTCCTTCTTTTTGAAAAGCTTGCAAAGCTAGCAAATTTAACTCAAATCAGCAAGACAGAACTATATAAAGATGAATTACAAATCTGGCCTTAACTATTTTTCATGGATGTGCAAAACATTATTCTGCTTCCAAACTTCCGAGTTTAACAGAGTTATATCTACCACGATCAAATAATTATACACAGAGTAAGGATCTGGAGGAAGAAAATTCATATTTAAGTGAATCATTTTGGGGTATGAGGTGGTGGAAAATAACCTTTACAGAATCAACAGTCTCCCCTGTTGTGGGAGGTTAAGGTGTTCTGTGACATCTGATGTAAAAGAGCCAGAAGAACACTGGCTCTAGGTCGCGTGATATAGTTGAAGAAAAGACTATATAAAGAGAGAACACATCTAAAATGGAGCTGTCCTTCTGAGCGGCAGCCCATGACACTCACATTTTGAGAGGCATTGTACTACAGAATAATAGAATACTAGAATTGGAAGGGACCTCAAGAGGTCATCAAGTCCAGTCCCTTGTAGAACCAAACACCATCTAGATCATCCCTGACAGCTTTTTATCTAACCTGCTTTTAGATATCTCAATGATGGAGATTCCACAACCTCCTTAGGCAATTTATTCCAGTGCTTCACCACCCTGACAGTTAGGAAGTTTTGTAAGGGGTAATTGGGTCTGGCTGTAATATCCTCTGTTCCAAGTTCAATCGCAGAGTTATTCGTTGTGTTTAATAAATCTTTCCTGAGTTTCATTTTGACAGGTATCAATCATCCTTCCAGTGATTTGGAGGCGGGAGGGTCTTACAATTGATAGAAACTGAGTTGGATCCAGCTATTACCATATGTGGCAACCCTTAACCTTGCTACTTCTAGCTATGCAACAGTAATAACTGTTTCCAGTAAACTCACTGCACCGACAGGAAAAACAACACGAAACCACCAATTTTATTTTACACAGGAAATCAACAATTTGCATTCTACATTCTTGTAAACCACATTCAAACCAGTGAACTAGAGTGAAAGGGTGCATCTACACAGCACCCTAACCTCGAAATAAGATATGCAATTTGCACTATGCAAATTGTGTATCTTATTTTGGATCTATTTCAAAATAGCTTATTTTGAAATTTGGCATATCTACACACTGCCAAATTTTGAAATAACGCCCAATTTCGAGACATCCCTTATCCCTCGTGCAACAAGTTTACCGGGATGGCAAAATAGCGCACCCGTTATTTCGAAAATTATTTAAAAATAATTGGCTGCTGGTATAGACGTGGGGTAGCCATTTCGGGATACCTCTGGTATTCTGAAATAGCCATGCAGTGTAGACATACCTAAAGGCATCCAGTTTATTTACTACATCTAAGTTTGCTGATGATGCTGCTTGTTGTGAAACGCACCATTTCTTTCGGTGAAGGTAGTACCCATTCAATACATGATAATTTTGGCACTGGGAAGTTCTCAACTCAGAGATTAGTAGAACCCATGCTGCCAGATGTCCAGAGCAAATACAGGCATTCCAGAAGGCAGAGTAGGGAGAAATGATCATTCTAATCCATAGGGAGGCGCATGGGGAAGGGACTCCTTCCATCTGCACATCCAGAGAATGGGCATGTCAGGTCTACTTACCCACTGTCAGATGTTATCAGCTTCCCACTGTATTTATTATTGATGTAAACATTTTTATTTGCTTCTGTTGAAAATGGCAGACGTGATCAACTATATATTTGTACTAACTGGAAAACACATTTATTGCCAAACTTTTGAGATCTAATTAAAACCCTATTTCTCACTAAACCAAGCATGAGGAAGGTTACAGTAAGGGAACCATTACTTCCCAAACCCAGGAGGGAAAGAGGAGCTTTCCCTCAGATCTAGCAGTGGAGTGCACAGCTTCCTCTAACTCTAACCTCCAATATTGAATGTCAGCCTGGGCAGTAAGGATTCAGGACAGGATTCTTATTCCTCTGTGTTAGTACCAGAGCTGCAGTTTTATAAACAGAAGAAATCACTTTCAGTAAATACTGAATTATTTATGGGTTGGAGAGATCGTTTTATGAACTGTTTATTTAATCTGTTTCAAATACATCGTTACATTATCCATGTGCCCTATTGCATTTTCTGACACTCAAGTCTCTCTCATTTCCCCAATAGTCCCAAAGGTGGCTGCCTGCAGAAATAAATAATGTTATACTGATCGCATTCTCAATGGTAACCGCATGTGTTTCTGAGGTACTTTTAAGTTGAAATAAGCTTTCTCATGGCTCAGTGACTTCACAAGACTGAATTTTTCACTTATTCTTCAATGTACAGTAGGCCTAACCAGTGAATCTTAGGAAGTTAGGAGCAGAGCTTTGGTACAAATAATTATTGAAATCAGTAGCTCTTTACCTTTGGTAAAGCATGTTCAAATCTGTCTTGGAACACAAGTGTTCTCACCAAAAAAAACCCCAAAACCAAAAACCTCAAGCCTTCTCCCACAGCTGTGATTCACTACATAAGAAGCCAAAAAATGTAGCAGACTGTTGTAAGCACATAGGCCTGAGTTTCATTCACAGAACTCTAGCAATGGTAAAGACAGGAGAAAACCAAAATAAACAACATCCTAGCGCCAATTAAAACAGAAAAAAATGACACTTTCTACTGTGGCTAAGGGTAAATATGAGAAGAAAATTAATTTCAAGTTCCCAAGATAACTTTGTTCACTATTTATCATGCTAACTAAAAATGGAAAAGGGCAGAGAGTGTTTGATGGAGAGAGAGATGTAAGACTTACCTCAGGAAAAAAAGCTTAGAGGCAATTCTTTCAGTGTGAAAACTCACTTTTACCTTTTATTAATGTAACCATTCTGCCAAGTGCAGTCAGGAGCAACAAAGGTCAGGTTCCATATGTGGTAGTCCCTCTTAACAATGCAAAAGAGAACTGGCTCAAGCCTAGTGATGTGAGGTGAGAATATTCTCCAAGAATGAGAATATTCTGAGAATATTCTCCAAAAGATTCTTTCCCGAGAATTTTTGAGAATTTTCTAATTTTTCATTTCCTCTTGAAATAATACATTGTATTCAACTTTTAGAACACCCTGAATGTTAAAGAGCCTTCTTGATCATTCAAGATAGTTTGAGAATGTTATAGAACGTTCCAGAATGTTATGGAACTTTCTAGAACATTAATGAGTCAGGAATTCTGACTGTTATGGAACTTCCTGGAAGCATCACAAAAAGTATATAAAGAGGCAATAACACATTTATTCTCTTTTGTGAAAGGTGTAATTGTGTTTTCATCAGTATGAAAAGAAGAACTAAGCCTAAAAGTGATGTGTGGGATTAGTTCCTTCATACAACAGTTAAAGACAAAGTGTTATATGAATGTAAGTACTGCAAGGCTGAATACATCAGAAATGCGACAAGGATGAGAAAGCATATTTCCTATTGTTTGAAGACTCCTGCTTACATCAAGGAAAAGGCAACAAAATTCTCAGAGTCCAGAAGCAGATCACCTCAACCATCAACTGCATCAACATCTATAGAACACTGTGATAGTGATAGTGAATTTACATCACCACCTTCCACATCTAGTTCAGCCAACGTGTCTCACTCTGTAGGTCGCTACTTTGATTCTATGAATGAAACTGAAAACAAAGTTTTGGATGAATTTTTTGCACGAGCTATATTCTCATCAGGATCGCCTCTTTCACTGGTTGAAAACGAAGATTGGATTAGTTTCATGCAAAAATTAAGACCATCTTACAAGATGCCATCCAGGTACACACTTTCTAACAAACTTTTGGAAGCTGAATATCAACGTGTTGATGCTCTTATAAAAACAAAAATTGCTGAAGCCTTTTCTCTTGCACTGCAGTATGATGCTTGGAGCAACCAAAGAAATGAAACGGTTATAAATTTTATTATATCAATACCCCAACCAGTGTTTTACAAGACAGTGGCCACCGATGTTGAATGCCATACTGCTGAGTATATGGCATTCCGTATGGAAGAAATAATGACAGAAATAGGCACTGAAAAATTTGGTGCCATTATCACTGATAATGCTGCAGCAATGGTGAAATCCTTATCAATGCTTAACGAAAAATACAATCACATTGCTATGTACACTTGTGCTGCTCATACACTAAATTTGTTAATTAGTGACATCAGTAACTTAAAATATGTTCAAGAAACTGAAGCTACCCGTAAAATTATTGTGAAGGAAATTAACAAATCGCAAGCTCATTTTACTGCATTTCAAAAAGAGAAATATCAAACTTGTGCACTTAAATTGCCAGTTAAAACTAGGTGGGGTTCCATTTTATATTGTTTGAAAAGCTTATTGAAATAAAAAAATGTCTTAAAATGCCTTGCTGTCCATGAAGATTTACAGACTAAACTGAGCAAACGTACCAGGAATTCAATCCTGGATGAAGATGTATTTTGGGTACGGGTCCAAAAACTGCATGCACTGATAAGTCCTGTTGTTAAATGGATTATGCTGCTTGAATCTGACCAGCCAAAAATGAGCAAAGTTCCTGAATGTTTCAGGGAATTAAGTGATCGTTTTAATAGGCTACTTCCCAAAAGTCCACTTACCAAACAAGAAAAACAGAATGTGATGAAAAGTTTTGAAAAAAGAAAGATATGGCTCTAAAACACATTCACTATGCTGCAAATATTCTAGATCCAAAATTCAATGGTGAGTGCCTTACTAGAAATTAACAAATACAAGGAGCTGAATTCATCGATAAATTAATCACAAGAATGTATGGCACTGATCACTCAGCAAAAGTCATTGCAGAGCTTGCAGAGTATCGTGCTAAAGGTTTTTTTTGAAAATCATATGTAACAAAATCAGCTGGCTCAGTAGATGTAGTAACATGGTGGAAAGGTATTTGCTATGGATCAAAATTAGGGAAAGCAGAGACCAACATACTGAATATGCCACCAACAACAGCAGCAACTGAAAGAAGTTTCAGTACTTACAGTATCATTCATAAATCAAAAAGAAACAAGTTAACACAAGAAAGGGCAGGCAAGCTGACATTCAGAGACCATGCTATAAAGCTTCTTAAAAACCCAAATGATGCTCTGTTGAAATCCCCAAGAGAAAAAAGGAAACAGAACCAGAGAAATGAGGAAGAAGAAATTGATGATGCTGAAGAGAAAGAAGAAGTCGAAGAAGAGGATATAGAAATATATGGGTCAGATTCAGAAAGTGCAGATTATGATTAGACTGGTATTCAATCCAGAAAGTTAAAAATATTTGTATCCTGCAACAGAGGATTTGTAATAAAAGTTCTAGTATTTTAAACCTCTGTCTTTTTTTCTTTACTTGCCCGAATTTTCATTTTAACAATTAGAAACTTTCATGATTCTTGAAGTTTTATTAAAGAAAGACATTATTATAAATAGTAAAATTATTTTAAAACTATTTAACAAGTACTTAAGAGAAAATTCTCAAAAATTCTCGCATTGGAGAATATTCTCAAGAACATTCTTGAGAATATTCTCTGAAAGTTTATTCCCGAGAATTTAACATCACTACTCAAGCCCCCCACCCAGTACCTTTTCAAAACTACTCACCCTCCTTGGATGGCTCTAAGATGCAATACTTCTCCACTGATAAGCACTGAGTCTGTGTAAAACAAAAGAAGGAATCCAGCATTTTTGGAAAATACTACAACCATGATTCAAAAGCATGTAATCATAAGCAAGCACATACTCTCACAGTACACTGGGCAGTGCCTTTCCCCACACTGCTTTGTGGAAATATGATGAATGACTGAATGTCCCTTTAACACACTGCTCCTCTTTCCAGTCACTGCACTCCACTCACAGTCAGTTGTCCTTAGCCATCAAAGTCCCACAGTTCGTAAGTGCAGTCACATAGGTCCACCTCTCACCCTGAATAGGTTTCAAGTAATGCCTCTACTGCCACTGCTTCTTCTGCAACTGGTTCACTACTACTGCCAGCTATGAAGTGCTGCATTCTAAGGGTATGTCTACATTGCATTCCTCCTTCGAGAGAGGAATGCAAATGCAGACAAACGAAATTGCAAATGAAGCATGGATTTGAATTTCCCGTGCCTCATTTACATAATCTCGTTATGGCGCTCTTTCAAAAAAGCCTGCTGTTTTCAAAATAACTGCATCTAGACTGTGGTTTCACTTTCAAAATAACGCTTTTTCAAAAGAGTGCCATAACGTGATTATGCAAATGAAGCATGGGAAATTCAAATCCGCGCTTCATTTGCAATTTCGTTTGTCTACATTTGCATTCCTCTCTCGAAGGAGGAATGCAGTGTAGACATACCCTAAGTTCCCACACTTAGCCTATAATCTTAGTGATCATCATTGAAAAGACTAGGGCAAATGGTATATAGGACTCATTAGCAGAGTCTCTCCCATCAGATAGGTACGCCTGTCTCCCATGCCTTCTCATCTTCACTGGAATTTTGCATCCCTACCCTTTATTAGTAAGTGAGGTTCATTTTAGGGTGCCACCCTCAATTAGGGCACGTTAAGTATATTTCTACTGCTCTATAATAAGGATAACAACATTCCATTCTCACTATATTTAAAACTAAAGTTGTAACCCAACAAACTAAAACTGGTAACTCTGGCAAAAAAGTGCAGCCTACTGAACACCTAAGCAGAGTAGGAGTGTCCAAGGCCATCACCCTGCCTCTTCCTGCCCCATTCCTTCAGCTGATAAATCTATAGGAATTATCTACTTGGTACATGAGTAATGCCTTACTCCTTCACTAGTGTTCAATTGAATTTAATGGGATTTATTATCTGTATAGTAAGGTTACATTCAGTGAGAGTACATGTATCAGATTCTGGCTCTAAGAAAGTTTATGCAGACACCACATAGCAAAATAGATATATATATATAGAAATAAATATAAATCAAGACAAATGATCTCATTAGAGAGCAAAATCTAGCTACTTTCCACTAAAATGAATATTATAAAGGGATGACAATGGAACTAAGGGAATCATGAAGATCATTGAAAAAAAATCTTTCAAAAACATTTCAAACAGAAATGGGACTACACTTAGGGTGTGTCTAGACTACAGGGTTTTGTCGACAAAAGTGGACTTCTGTTGACAAAACTATACCTGCGTCTACACTACTGCCGAGTTCTGTCAATGTAACGTCGACAGAACTCAGCAGTTTTATCGACGGCGGTAAACCTCATTTTACGAGGAATAACACCTTTTGTCGACAGAAGGCCTTATTGCATCTACACTGTCCTTTGCATCTACACTCTCATGTCGACAAATCGGCTGCTTTGTCAACAGAACGGGATGTAGTCTAGACGCTCTTTGTCAACAGAAGCTTTGTCGACAGTATCTGTCGAGAAAGCCTCTGTCAACAAAAGCCTGTAGTCTAGACGTACCCTTAGAAAAAGGTGACACTCTGAACTAAGGATATCAGAATATGACTCTCAATTATATGAAAAGGGCTGTCTATGTTAGCACATAACTGTAATAAATACTAAACATTTCTGGGCAATGTCCCTTTTTTTTTCTTTATATGTCTTGATGGTTGAAGCTACCAGGCAAACATGGACACTGCAATTATTCTGGAACTTAAAATCAGTGACTGAAAATTTAGATGTTTTGTTCGGAGCTTTGCCTATTGTGTTCTAGTGCATAATCGCTAAAAATAGTATATTGTGGTATATAGTGCTCTGGAAGAAACAGAAAAACACAGAAAAATAGCATTGAGTAAAAGAATGGACAACTGCTGTCAACAAAAATGCATTTATTGATAAAAATCAGTCTATTTTTAAAGATATGCTACAGCAATAGAAAGTAATTTAGGCAGTCAGTGAACTGTAGTAGCAGCTGGAACAAATAATTTCACATTCAAAAATATAACACAAGATTTGGATCCGATTCCCATAGAAAAATCAGGTTAAAGGTCTGAACCAAAGTTCAACAAAGTAAATGAGAGTTTTTCCATTAACTTGAAAAGACTTTGTTTTGTCTCGAAAACAGTTTAGTTGTGGTGGTTTGAGATTCTTTTTGTTGTATTTTTACTAGAACTGGGGATTTCTTAAAAAGGTGTCAAAATTCACCAAGTCAGCCTCAGCAGATTTATATACAGTACAAAAGACAAAAACACTTGAGATTGCTTTTTGGAGATTTCCCTCTCTTCTCTTTTCTTCTTATTTTCTTCCTTGGGTACTTTAAGATACTACAGACTTAAACAGGCTGATTTGGAGGCTTCAGGACACTGTCACCTGACTTCCTTTTTGTTTTTCAGATCTTTTGCCAAGAGATGTTGCTGCTGTTTCAGCCAAAAGATCAAATCTTCAGCTGGTGTTTGATGTCAACCTGGATTTACAATAGCTGAGGACCTGGCTTAAAGATTCCCATTGTATTTATTCATATAATTCCAAATGACTTCAATGTGTGTGTGTATGTGTCAGTGTGTAAGTTCGACTGAAAGTATGTCTTCACTGGAGATACAGATACAATTCCTAGCTTAGATAGACATACCTTGGATAGCTTTGATCAAACTAGGGTGCTAAAAATAGAAGCATAGCCATGGATTTGCAAAGGGTGAGAGGGACTAACTACCCCAAACACATACGTTTGGTCTCTGTATTCAGTTCATGCTCTCCCCTCTCCTGTTTTGTAATAAAATTAGTGATCTTGGTAATTCTATTCATGGATTCCCCTCATCTCTTTTACAATGCTTCTTCCCCTTCTTCTTGTTGTATTTAGGTGCTATTAATCTCACGGTGGGAATATGGAAGAGCTTGGAGATCTGCATTCCCCCAACAAAATTTTTCTGTTCAAATAGTCAATATTTTTAAATGGTGGGAATATACTTATGTGTATGCTCTTAAAAGGACCACTGCTGTTACTGGCCACATATGACTGGTTTTTTTTCCTTTTTTTTTTCCTCCTTTGGAACATTAAAAGTGTTCCCAAGACAGCCTCTCCTTGAAAACTTTTTTCACTCTCTTTCACTGTCTCTAGTATGAAACTTATATGATCATGCGGTTTTGGTCTTCAGCCTCAGCCAATGGAAATATAACTCATGGTACTTATTTGGGGATAGGTAATATTGAGTGAATGTTTTCTAATGGGGCCACTGGGGTGAAATCAATCACGTAGTTACTGTGAAATCACAATGCTGCACCAAAAGCCTTCATACTGTGTGATCTGTATTTTTAAGTTAACCTTGACATTGAATGTCCAAAGAAAACTTTGTTATAATAAATTGAGATACAGGAACCAATTCTCCATTTGCACACAGTGTAAAACACAGAACACTCTATTCAGTGGAACAGAATTATGCCCGTTTGAAACCAAATCAAATTTTAAAAAAACAACAAAAAAAGCTTATAGCTGGAAGAGGCGTGAACACAGACATTGGCAAGTCTTTCTAACTACAGCTAACTTGACTTCATTGTCAAAATGATATTCCTAGGAAATTCACCTTTAATACTCTTTTATTTGCTGAATTATTTAGCAGATATTTCAGGTATTTATGCACACCATCAGCTTATGAAAATGACTTTAGTTGTCTACATTTATTCAGAAACCAAGGTCATCACTGATGCTAAAGCACAAGTCCTCATCTTATCCTAAGTCAGCATAGTAATAAAGGTCCATGTTTATACCACACACCACAGTCTGGCTTAACAAGGCCAAGGGTAATTCATTCTTGTTTTCTGACTTGTTTCAAAATGCCTTGCAGATAAGAAACACTTGATCTGTGTTTTATGGGATTATGTTGCTTTTAAATTCCACACTGGGCAGGTTTTTTGCCAGTGAAGCAGTGTCAAAACACTATTGACTCACAAAACAGGAATTTCAGATCAGATGCACATTTTAACGGATAGCCTTGCAAAAGTGCACTAAAGATAAAAGTTTTTGCTGTTTGCCTCTGTACTGCTCAGAGGCATATAATAAATTTTTTGCCTTCTGCCAAGCACAGAGAATTTTCTAGCAACAGCTCATAAGAAATATGCCAAGGCCACGCACAGTGCAGTACAAGGAAAATGAACATCATAATAAAGAATAGCTTACCCAATATTTTCACTGGTTGCTAGAGTAAAATATGAGGGGTCATTTTGTTAGTTGAACTGTTGAATGAAAGTTTAATTACCTCACCTGATGTATAAAAGCAATAAAATAATGGCACAGAAGGATACATTTTTAAAAATTACTATTTTCTCATTTTTGGTAAGCTGTAAATTCATCTTAAAAAGAAAATCAACTTTACTATTTTTTTTGTATGGTGGCCCACTGAAATTGTAACAGGAAAAACAACTTTACCTTCAGAGTATGTTTTTAGCAGTTTCAGCAGGATCAACAAAGTGGAAATACATCAGAAACCATTTTTGTTACCTGATATCATGTAAAAAAACCCAAACACCCGATAAATGGAAAACTCGTGAAAATGTTCCCTGCTTTGGTAAAGAGAGTTCATAGTCCCTTAGTCTGTATTCAAATGAATACTAACATCCTGAACTTCTCTACAGCATCCAGCCAACAATTTACAAAAATTAAGTCTTCTTATAACTCCATATAACAGATAAAGGTCACGTGCAGACTGACTTGCCAAAAATTAGTGGAACACATTGTGCCTGTTCCTTATGCAGGTTGAAGGAAGAGTTGAAGAAGTTTTCATCCCCCTTGTGTGGACATCATTTTAGTTCTTTAGCCTTTCTGGTTATGTCTACACTGTGGATTTTTTCTGGAAAAACGGCCATTTTTATGGAAAAAAATACACTTACGTTCACACTGGTATTGTGTTCTTTCGACAGAAAGTAAAAAAAAAAAAGCGAGGTTTTTCCGACAGTGGTAAACCTCTTTCTATGAGGAAGAAGACTTTTTCTGAAAGTGCTCTTTCGGAAAAAGGCGTGTGTGGATGTGTGAGACGGGATGCCCCTGTTCTGCACTGAAGCCCCCGCCGTGCATGCCCTGTTCGGGGGGCAAGGCACAGCGGGCCAGCTGTGTGCCGGCTGCTCGCGGGCCGCAGAACAGCTGGCAGCCCCGCGCGCCACAGCTGAGCTGCTTCCCAGACGCTACACAGGGGGGGGAGGGCGGGGCTTCCCCCGTGGCATCAGGACGCTGCCCCAGCTGACGTCGGAAGTGGCGGGGGATTTAAACGCCGGACGCAGCCTCGGGCAGGAGGGTCCACCTCCGACCAGTTCCCTATGGACACGGACACAGCGGGGAGGGAGGTAAGCCCCAGGGGCGGCTTGGAGCGCTCTCCCCGGGAACCGGGCCAGTCCCGGAGGGGGGGGTGGCCCGTTGGGAAATGGGAAGAGAGGGGGGAGAGGAAGCAGCCCAGGGCAGAACCGCTTGCGGTTGGTGGGCTGACACGTTGCGGCAGGAAGCCCTGTCAGCCGGACCAGTCCATGGAGGAGCCGAGTCCTTAGGGCCCTGGGCTGGGGCCCATGAGTGAGGGCGGGCCCAGCCCCCCTCTCCCTCTCCTACCCGGAGATCGAGGAATTCACCTGGCAGACACAAGAGATTGACGGGAGAGATACGCCACCCGTAGACTGTACTGGGGTGCGGTGGTGGGAACATTCGCAAACAGAAGGGATCTGGGTGGGGAGAGGGCTGACAACCAGGGCCCCCTCCCCAGCACAGTCACAATGTGGAAGAGGCTTTTTTTTTTTTTTTTAAAGAAGAGTCCTCCAGGAAATAACACAGGTGCCCTGGTGGATACTCCATCCAAAGTAATCAGAACTCTGTAGTTCCTGTCTCCTGGCAGCAAATGGCATGCCCGCTCCTGGTCCGGAGCGGAGATCCTGTCCCTCCTTGAGCTGTGGGGGGAGGAGGAGACCCTGCAGGATCTCTGCTCCCAGCACAGAAATGCCAACATGTATGGGTGCATGGCCGAGGCCTTGGTGGAGAGGGGATTCCACCCCCAGACCTTAGATCAGGTCCGGAGTAAAGTTAAGAAGCTATGCCAGGGCCAGGGAGCACAGCTCTCGCTCTGGAACAGGACCCAACTCCTGCCCCTACTACCAGGAGTTCCACCAGATCCTGGGGGGTGGGAAAGCCTTTTCCCCACCCATGGTGGTGGACTCGGGGCTTGAGAAACCTGCCGTTGTCTGCCCAGAACTCACTGCAGAGGAGAAGGAGGAGGACGAGAGACATCAGGGCAGGAGGAGGAGGATACAGCCAGCACCATGACACTGACCCTTGAGCCAGTATCCCAGGACCTGGACATGCCACAGGCACGTCTGACAGTGAGGAGGGATCATCAGGTGACTGCTTTCAGTTTTACACGCACACAGCACGGGGAAGGCGTGTGCAGAGGGGGTGGGGTGCAATCGTCGCTTGGCCTTCTCGGCCTGGACATCATGCTGCAGTCGGTGCATGTGGAAGAATGTGCAGTGCCAGTCTGCACCACGCAGCCTCAGGAGGCAGCCCTGGAGCACCCCTGGGATCCTGCTCACAGGCTTAGAGGAGGCCACACACACATCTGACACCTGGGATGGGGGAGGATGCCGTCCCACCACCAGCCACCTCTGGAAGCAGGCTAGGCACAAGGGCACATACACGACCCCATACAGACTGAGGACTTCCGTAAACAGCACACGGGCATGCCCGTCCGCATGAGGCACCACTCGCTCCCACAGACAGCATTGCCAGGCGCAGGTATGTGTGCGGGCCCCATGGAGGGCCAGGCTGCTCCAGGCCCCACTCCCGCCCATGGCATCACACTGTGGCCGGACACTTCCCTTGCCTGCTTGTCCATGGAGGGTGGGAGAAGCAGGCAGCATGGTCCCCTGGGCACCTCAGGACCTCTGTGAGGTAGGGCCTGCTGTGCAGGCCACACATGGCCTTGCTCCTGGGACATCCCCCTCCTCAGGCCCAAGGACTGTTGGTCACTGCTTACAGAGGAGGGCACGGCCTCAGGCATGGATGACTGCCTGCCTCTCTCTCTTTGTTCTCCACAGCCGGACCAGCCATCGCTGAGGGGCAATCCACACCAGCCGAGGCAACCACCTGCCCCCGAGAGAGCCAAAAGTGCACGAGGGTCCAGGAGGACCTCATGAGGCAGCATGTGGGCGTCCTGTATGACATGCAGCAGACCCTGGCGCAGAAGGTCCAGGAGGATGCTGAGTGGCAGAGCCCCATGTGGGACCAGCTTGTGCAGCAGGGTGACAATATGTGTGCCATCATGAGGGAAATAATGGCACACCTGGCTGCTGTCCCTGCTCCTGCCGCCCATGCTCCTGCCCCCCTGCTATGTCCATTCCCACTCCCCCTACCTCCAAGCAATGCCCATTACACCTCCCTCTTCCCCCAAATGATGCCTCTGTTCCCTCCCCAAGTGATGCCTCTGCTCCCTCCCCAAATGATGCCTATGCCCCCACCCCCTGCCACCTGCCATCCCTGCCCCCACTCCAGCCCCCCCTCATACCCACCCACTTGTTGTCCCAGGCCCCACCCAACCCCAAGTTTGCTGAGGTCCCCAGACCCGAGGTGGTACTTCCAACCCCCTACACCAATCCCAGCCCTGAGCTCCTCTCCTCCCTCCCCCCTCCAGGTTCTCAGCCCCCCTCCTCCCCAGTTTATGTTATTCAAAGAAAAATACAAAGTTTGTTTTGTTCAAATCAAAACAGGTTTTTTTATTGAGACTGAAGGAAAGCGGGACAGGAGGGATTGTGGTAGGAAAGGGATAGTGGAGCAAGGCACAGGCCCAATTGATGGGCCTGGTGGATAGCAGCTGTCTGCAGCTGCTCAAAGGCCTCCCTTCGCGGCCGACCTCTGCCCCCCACTCCAGTAGGAAGGCCTCCCCCTTCCTTTCCACAATGCCGACACTACCTCAGGAATGTTGTGTTCCCCCCATGTCCAGGTGGGTCAGGAGGCACCTGAACTACACCTTGAGGCATCTGAAGGCACACTCCACCTGGATTCAGGCCCAGCTGAAGTGGGCATTGAATTAGTCCCTGCTGGGGTCCAGGTGGCCAATGTATGGCTTCATAAGCCATGGCATGAGGGGGTAGGCTGTGTCCCCCATGATGCACAGTGGCAGCTGCAATTCCCCAACCTCAAAGTCACGCCGGGGAAGAATGTGCCCACCTCCAGCTTCCCGTAGAGGCTTGAGTTTCTGAATATACGGGCATCAGGCATCCTGCCTGACTACCCCACAAAAATGTCAGTAAACTGTCCACAGTGGACAAGCAGGGCCTGCAGCACCATGGAGAAGTAGCCCTTGTGATGTATCCATTGGGCCGCTCGATGAGCTGGTGTGCGGATTGGGATGTGGGTTCCATTGATCACTCTACCGCAGTTAGGGAACCCCAGGGTGGCAAATCCTGTGACAATCGGGTCCAGATCTCCCAGGCGGATGACCTTGCGCAGCAGGATGGAGTTGATGGCCTTCACAACCTGTAGAAGGAGACAAACAAACACACAAAATAGAGAATGAACGGGAGTGCCTGAGTCTTTGGGAGGTGCCCACCCCTTCCCTTCCCCCCCAACACCCCAGGAGTCACCCCTTATGAGACTGCTCCCCAGCAGGGCTGAGTGAGGGCAGGACAGCACAACCCCCCAGGGATGGGGCTTCTCCCCACCCCCAGCCTCACCTCGCACTCTCCCACCCCCTTTTCCAGGACTCACTCCTGCCCCCTCTTCAGGGACTGCAGCCCGAGAGTGCCTTACCTCCATGAGGAGGGCCCCGACGCTAGACTTCCCCATGCCAAATTGGTTGCCCACCGACTGGTAGCTGTCTGGGGTGGCGAGCTTCCAGACTGCAATGGCAACCCGCTTCTCCAGGGGGATGGTGGGCCGCAGGTGGCTGTTGCCTCATTGGAGGGCAGGGGTGAGCCAGGCACACAGCTCCAAAAAGGTGGCCTTCTGCATGCGGAAGTTTTGGAGCCACTGCTGGTCGCCCCACTGCTCCATAACCAGCCAGTACTGGTGTCCAGCCTCCAAAACCATCTCTCCATTGTGGAGTACGGTTGCAAAGGTCTTGCTCCCACACACAGGGAGAGGGTCTCAAGAATAAGCTCGATGTCGAGCTCATGCAGGACCATGAAGGCAGCCTGCACAAATTGCTGCAGAAACTACAGCATGGCAGTGTGCGGCCATCGCATGCCCAGGAGCAGCTCGGGCTCTATGTGAAGAAAAATGCTGTGGCGTCCAAAAGCTAGGCAACCAGAGCATGTACTGCTAAAGCTTTGTTGCCCCTCGGAGAGGTAGGCAAGCACACAGCAGAAGCAGAGAAACAGCTGTTCGGGGGGGAGAGGGGGGCGGGGATCCCTTTCAGAGCGTCTCTCAGCTAGCTTTAGGCAACAGTACTCGGAAGCAACTGCTGACCTAATGCCCTGCCTAAACTGGTTCCTGGTGGCCGTAAATGCAAGATAGCATCCAATCAATGTGGATGCTATCTTTCAAAAAAGCAGATCACTTTTTCGATGCGCTTTTGCTGTGTAGATCCTCTCTTTCGAAAAAAGTTTTTCCAGAAGATCTCTTCCAGAAAAGCTTCTTTCAAAAGAAGCTTGCAGTCTAGACATAGCCTGTGAGAATGTTACATTTCCTGAAGTTTTGCAGTGATGGACTGAGGAGGACATAACATCCCAATTCTGTACCAGAAATCATCTATGAGAGAAAGTATATGTCCAAACAATTGGAAGATTCCTTTTTTACATGTTGGAGCCACCAGGTGTATTATTTAAAAAAATATCATTGTGTGTTATTTTAGGGCCTGATACTGCAACTTTTACTCATGCTGAATTGTATTTACTCACATGAGTTGTACCTTTGAGATCAACATATGAAGGTTGCAGAATGAAATTGAGCTAGTTAGGTCAACTTTAAGGTCTAAATACACCCAAGTCTAGAATTTATAGTGAATAACTGGCTCAGCATCTCTCTGCTTTTGAAATGCATTCTGAACAGTATTCCATAGAATTTATTTAGATCCTAGTTTCTGTGCCCTTACCCAAACTTACAAATTTAAGCTATGGAATTTTGAGCTATTTTTTTTCTTCCCGAATTGGTGATGGGATGGTGATAGCTCTAAATAGGAGTGTGGTGAGCAAGACACATGAAGTAATTCTGCTCTACTCTGTACTTTTTAGGACTCTACTGGAATACTATGTCTAGTTCTGGGCACTACATTTCAGGAAAGAGGTGGAGAAACTGGAGAAGGTCCAGAGATGAGCAACAAAAATGATTAAAGGTCTAGAAAACATGACCTGTGAGGGAAGACTGAACGAATTGGGCTTGTTTAGTTTAGAAAACAGAAGCGTGAGAGGGGACATGATAGCATTTTCCAAGTATCTAAAAGAGCGTTACAAGGAGTAGAGAGAAAAATTATTCTGCTTAACATCTGACAATAGGACAAGAAGCCGTGGGTGTAAATTGCAGCAAGCGAAGTTTAGGTTGGACATTAGGAAAATCTTAATTTTCTAACTGTCAAGGTGGTTGGTTAAACACTGGAATAAATTTCCTAGAGAGTTGGTGGACTCTCCATCATTCGAGTTATGTAAGAGCAGGTTAAACACCTGTCAGGAATAATCTAGATCAATGGTTCCCAAACGTTTTTATACCGAGGACCGGCAAACTCATTCAAAAACTGCTGGTAGACCAGCATGAAAATATTTGCATATTCATTGAGGTAATTAATTTATTTGCATATTTATTATGGTAATTTTAAGCAGTCACATGTTATTTTAAAGTGCATCTGTACACACATAATACATGTTATTGTAGCCAAGCCTGTGGCTGTAAGTCACTGCCACAAATGGCAGGAATGCAGATAAAACAGCCATGTGACATTTCTGTGTCTGAAGTACAAATGATGGGCATGATTAGCTATCCAGATCTTTGTAACTCAAGATTATCTCCAATGAATACAGTCTGATGCATGAAATAAGACCGGTCGTCTGAAGAAGTGGGCTGTGCCCACGAAAGCTCATGATACCATCTACATGTTTTGTTAGTCTATAAAGTGCTACCAGACCATTTGTTGGTTTTTAAGTTTATCCGGAAGATTAGGGTTCAGGATAGCTGTGTTTTGTTTTAAGATGAGAGGCTCAAATGGCCATGCTTTCAATTTATGGGGCCTTATTCAGTTACCTGAGGCTGCCTGCTGCCCCTCACCCTCAATGTGATTTCTTCAGGAGCTCAGGGCTTCCCAGGTCTTCTCTCACCTTTTGCCCTGTGCAGCTCCTTCTGGGGCAGGGGCAGCCACTTTGTGTGCAGCACTTGGCCTCACCAGCTGGGCTGTGTAGTGATCGCTGGATCTGGGGCCATAGTGAGGCTTCCCCATTAGGGACAGCCTCCCCGTGATTCCAGATTCAGCTGCAGCACACCCAGCTACCTTACTCTGTTGCTCCATGCGGTACAGAAAGGAATTCCCTAGAAACCTCAGGGGGATGTACTAAATAAATGCTGAGGGCATGGCCTGGCAATGTGCGGCAGCCCATGAGACAGGGGTTCACAGCTTACCACCGGTCTATAGACTGGCGGTTAGGAACCTCTGATCTGGATGGTGCTTGGTCCCACCATGAGCACAGGACTTGATAACCTCTTGAGGTCCCTTCCAGTTCTAGTATTCTATGATTCTATGAAAATACATCTAAAAGCGTGAAGAAGTCAAATGAGACTTTTAACATCTCCCAAGGAGAGATCAGTATTGGGGGAATTGAACCGGAAGTCCATTGTCAGATGAATTACAAGGATTACACCTTCAAAGGCAGTTACTGCATCTCAATTTCTTTGGAAAAAATGCTTCAAAATATTTTGATAGGGATAACATAAGGCCATTGGAAAACCTTTGGTTAGAACATAAATGCCTGCAGAGCTCTGTCAAGCCTCATTATGCTGACAATTGGTTCACATATTGTAGTCAAGAGCAATGGTTTTATTTAATTAATATTCATTTCACACAATAGTAAGAGTTTCTAAAGTTTAGACTAGTGTCTTCACATTCAAACAGAATTGAAGATTACCTCAGTGACTGGGGAAAATACTCACATGGGAGTAATATTTTACTGTTCAAAAATTGCCATTTCTTTTTAGACCATTAATTCTCAGTTTGAACTTATAAACCTTGTTGTAAAAACAGTTAATTTTTTCTTAATACACAATTAGAAATTAATGACACAGAAAATAGGTTTGACATTTTAGCCTGTCTCCCTTAGATCTCCTAGTTTGAGCTTTTGTAGTGGTTGATTTGCTGTATTGATGTTATACCAAGAGACACACTAACTATGCTGAAAATTATGAACCAGATGTCAGCTTCCTGGCAATGGGAAATTTGAATGACTCTTTTGTGACATACCCTGCAATATGGCACAGTATGGATGCCAGCACAAAGTTATCAGCTTGGGAGCACTATCCTGCTATGAAACAACACACACATTGTTTTTTTCTAAAACAAATCAATAAATAATTTTAATCCTCATTTTAGTCTAAAGAGCAATATCTTTAAATACATGAGAAGTGACTACTTCCTCTGCTATTACAGCAGCATGTAGACTGGAAGAATAGACTCGTTAAATATCCAAAACAAGAGAAATTATTATATCTACTAATGCTACATGTTCATGAAAGGTCTATGAAATAACATTTAATGATCTCTTAATGCCTTCATATGTTTGGCTATTATCATCACATATTGATAAAGGAGGACAAGCAAAAACCCTTTCTTCCAATGTTGAAGAAAGAAAAAGAAATAAGAATAAAGAATAAAGAAAACAATATTGCCCCCATAACCTTTTCTATCTTATTTTTCCTACTTCATTGCCAAGCTTCTGCCTAGAATCTTCACATGCCCAACCTGTCTGACTTCTTAATATAGACTTAACAAAGCAATAAATACTTCTTTTGAAACAATGAGGATTAGAGTTTCATGTTAAAAAAAAAGATATTAAATGCCTACAAGAGTAAAGCTAGAATGACAGTTATATGAATAATCAAATACCACTTAAAAACATTACAAAAATTCCTAAGATGTGTATGTGTCTACTATGCAAACTGGTGTGTTTTTGGTGTAATCTTGACTCTTCCCATCTTGTTCTCCATTCAGTGTTTATTGCTGCCCAACTTATTGCATACTGTCTACAATTTAAATGGCAAACTCTGAGGCAAGGACCATATTTTTTTCTAGTTGTACTGCTGTGATAGATTTACCCCTATGTTCAACACTTTTACAAGACTATAATAAATTTTATACAAAGTATGTCTTGTGAGGGATCATTTGAAAACTTATAATTCACTGACCATTATTGTCTTGATAATATATATATCTTAAGTTATAAGATTATACTCTATATTTTATAGGACATATTACAAATCTGGAAACCAGTTCTCAGAGATATTTTATAGGACATATTACAAATCCGGAAACCAGTTCCTCAGAGATAAAGGCAAACTGATGGTTCAGCCAGTTGTAAATGAAATCAGATGAACTATTACATAGTAAGCCGCCATTCTTTGGCAAGAAGAAGGGTGTAAGTGAGAAGTTTGCATCTTGGCAACAGAACAATAAGGCTACATCTACACTGCAAGGTTTTTGTGCAAAAATGGCTGTTTTGAGCAAAAACCTGCGGAGCGTCCATATCTAAAATGCACTTTTCTGCAAATAAATCAGCAGTAAAACGGCAGTACAGAAGGCTTTTGCTGGTGCAGGTAAACCTCCTTCTACAAAGTATAACTCCCTTTTGCGCTACAGCTATTGTGGAAAAAGGGAAGCGTGGATGATCCAGAGCGGTTTCTTGCTCAAGAAGGTTTTCTTGTGAGAAAAAGCACAGGTACTCTGGCCATCAGAGCTTTCTTGCGCAAGAGCATCCATGCAGTGTGGATGCTCTCTTGCACAAAAGCACATTACTTTTGCGATGCACTTTGAGGTGTGGATGTGTTCTTGCGCAAGAAGTTTTTGCATAAAAACTCTTAAGCAAAAGGCTTCTTGTGCAAGAAGCCAGCAATGTAGATCTAGCCTAAGAGGGGTCCCCTCTAACAGATTTGCTGAGTCTAAACCTTTGCTAGAGAAAATTAAGAAAAAGAAAAGATATAGGGGAAAATAGGCCCCAAATCACCTCTCTCCCCATATCTCTACTCATGGCATCAACAACATTTTAAAGACAAAGGAAGCATGAATTAACTAGAGGAATGGTCATGGTTAAAGGAAACCAATCAAATTACTGTTAATATATGTTAAGGGAAATCCATTTGTCTTAAGTGACTTAGCATGTTAACTTAAATATCAGTTTGCATTTTACTTCTTTTCTTTCTTAGTAACCTAGGGTATGTCTACACTACAGCACTAATTCAAACTAACTTAGTTCGAATTAGTTAATTCGAACTAAGCTAATTTGAATTAGAGCATCTAGACTTAAAAACTAGTTCGAATTAGCGTTTTGCTAATTCGAACTAGCATGTCCACATTGAGTGGATCCTGAACCGAAGTTAAGGCTGGCCGGAACCAGTGCCGGCAGGGCATCAGGTTAGGACTTAGAGCATGGAGCTGCTGCCTGAGGCTAGCCGAGGGCTGTGCTTAAAGGGACCCGACCCCCACCCCGGAGAGACAGTTCTCAGGGTTCCCCGCTTGCTTGTCTACCTCGATGAGGGACAGCAAAGCAGTCCTGTCTTGAAGTGCCCTGAGTGCCCACCCTCGGCACATCACAACACTCGGCCATCAGCCCGGCTGCACTTGCCGCAGGCTGCCATCCAGGGGGGTCATTCGGGGGGCTGTCAGGATCCAGGAGGTCCTGCAGGAGAGCCTCCACCCCGAGGAGCCTGCAGAGCCACCCCAGTCCTCCCCATTGGGGGCTCGTGCCCCATTCCACCCTCACCTCCTTCCACTTACCCTTCCCTAGCCCCCCTTCCTGATGTAAAAAATAAAGGACACGTGTGTTATTTATTTATTTGTTATTGAACAAAACTGAGGGTGAGGGGGGGATTAACCTCTGGGGAGACTGGGAAAAGGAGGTGGGAGAGGGGAAGAGAGAGGGTGGGAGAGGGGAGGAGGGAGCTGGAAGGGGGAAGCCAGGGGACGAAGGAGGAGGGGAAGTCTAAAACTATGGTACGCCATATCTTCAGTATTGTGTAGAGATGGGGTCTCCTCACCTCAAAAAAGATATTTTGGCCTTGGAAAAGCTTCAGAAAAGGGCAACTAAAATGATTAGGGGTTTGGAACTGGTCCCATATGAAGAGAGGCTAAAGAGACTGGGACTTTTCAGCTTAGAAAAAAGGAGACTGAGGGGGGATATGATAGAGGTCTATAAAATCATGAGTGGTGTGGAGAGGGTGCATAAAGAAAAGTTCTTCATTAGTTCCCATAATAGAAGGACTAGAGGACACCAAATGAAATGAATGGGTAGCAGGCTTCAAACTAATAAAAGAAAGTTCTTCTTCACAAAGCAAATAGTCAACCTGTGGAACTCCTTGCCACAGGTGGCTGTGAAGGCTAGAACTAGAACAGAGTTTAAAGAGAAGTTAGATAAAGTCATGGAGGTTGGGTCCATGGAGTGCTATTAGCCAGGGGGTAGGAATGGTGTCCGTGGCCTCTGTTTGTGGAAGGCTGGAGATGGATGGCATGAGACAAATGGCTTGGCCATTGTCTTTGGTCCATCCCCTCCGGGGTACCTGGTGTTGGCTGCTGTTGGCACACAGGCTACTGGGTGAGATGGACCTTTGGTCTGACCCAGTACGGCCGTTCTTATGTTCTAAGCTCAGGGTCGGGGGTCTCACTGGACCGACTTGATTTTCATGGAGCCGTGCTCCTGGGTTCGCATGTGGCCTTTGGTGGCCAGGCTGGCAGCTATCCTGACCTTGACAGCCACTTTCCTGTGCCTAGTGCGGAGGTCGTGGATGTTGGAGGCCTCCCCCTAAACCTGGATGAGGTCCATGATCTCCACACTAGACCAGGCGGGCGTCCGCCTCTTGCGGCCCCGGGCAGGCTCCTGGGAGCCGCCAGCCTGGTCCTGGGAAGAGGGGGAGGGCTGAGTAGCAGCGAGTGGCTGGCTCGTGCTGTGCCAGGTGCAGGGTCTGCTGGCTGGGTGCTGGCAGGCTTGCAACTGGCACGGGCACCGTAGCCAGACCGTGGCCCTTTAAGGGCTCCAGGGCCGGGAGGGGGGCAGACGAGTTTCCCTGGCTTGGCCCAGAGTGGCCACCCGGGCAACCTGGGAAGGGCTAGCCTCCCACTAGTTCGAATTAAGTGGCTACACAGCCCTTAATTTGAACTACTTAATTCAAACTAGGCGTTAGTCCTCGTAGAATGAGGTTTACTAGTTTGAATTAAGTGCTCTGCTAGTTCAAATTAAGTTCGAATTAGCGGTTTGCGTGTGTAGAGCCTATGAAAGTTAATTCGAACTAACAGCTGTTAGTTTGAATTAACTTTGTAGTGTAGACATACCCCGATTCAGACTTTTATGCCTCACAATTTATAGTTACTCAGAATCTGTTTTTTCTGTAGTTAATAAATTGTTTCACTGTTTTATCTACGACAGTGTTTAGATTGCAGTGCTGGGAGCCTCCTTTTAGAAAACTGGATTTGTGCATATCATTTTCTATTAATGAAATGATGGTCTTTCTGTGAGCTTGTAGTGTTGAGAAGCAAAGAGCTAAAGCAGCTCTTAAGCATTAAGGAGCTGCAAATGTAGAAAAACATAGAGATTTTGAGTTCAAATACATTGAGTCCAATACAAGACACAAAACTCTGGGAGCACAAAAAAAAATAGTTGCATCTTATGTAAAAGTTGATATGGCTACTATAATGTTATAAAAGTTAACCTCTGGAAGGAATGTGCATTTTCCTGTGACATATGCAATGCATATTATAAAAGGGGTAAAATAAATGCAAACAAAACATGCTACTTAACATCTTATTAAGACTCTGAAAAGAAAAAGAGCCACAGTGGGTTGTGTTCTCTATTTCAGATTACTGAGTGTTGTGGGAGTAGAACTTGAAAATGAAAAGTAATCAGAACTCTGGCAGTTCATTATGTCTCTTTTAAGGCAAAGTCTCTGAGTTACTGATAACTTTGGATCTGAAAGCAAGCCAGAAAGTGTCTGTGTAAATGCAGACTGCCTGGTGGTAGGGGAGGCTTAGAACTGCCCATAAGTGGTAGCACAAAGGGGTTGTGGATGGCTAAAATACTTGGTAACTATCTAGGCTCATATAGTGACCATTCAGAGAGAAGGGCAGCAGTGGGAGTTAAATCTGAGAATAAGGCTGAGGGCAGGTTAACCCTAAGGAAAAAAGTATGTATGCAAAGTGCTAAAATTTGAAAACAGATATAAGAAAGGTCTGCTTATATGCGTGTTACCACTACTCCAGGATAAATTAAGGCCTATTCAAAGATTTCAAAAAGATATTGAACACACTGGTCTCAAAGATAAATTGTCTAATAAAAGGATGGTAAGCATCCATTTGTAAGTGACTTGATGCTAATTTTACTGTTTAACCCTGGGATAAATTTAATGATCATAAGTAACCCTATAACAATGTATAATGCATATGATTTTCTTTTGGAAAAGGAAAAGCCTTTAAGCATGGTGGAGTGGTAGTTGGAAATACATGCTGTCTGCAGCATAAGAAGGAAACTGAGGTACTAACTCATTAATTTAATGATTGAACAGTGGGATAATTCACCCTAACCCCTTAAAGGGAAGATGCCATTAAAACCTGGCCTGCTTATAGAACAAAAGTCCTGGTAAGTATTAGGGTAACTGCAGGCCAATAAAGAAATCAGCAAGAATATTTGTAAAAGGAAGGAGTATTTTAAAATATAATGTGCCACTCCCAAGGGGGGAAGAAAAATGTTCTTGTTGTCTTTCAGAACATTAGAAAGAGCTGATAACAGCTAAAGAGCAACTATAACTAATATGGATCTATTGTCACAACAATAATTGTGTTTTATGTTTGTCTTTTGGTGTTTGTCTTATTGCTAGCATTGTTGTGTATTAAATTTGAAAAAAAGAGGAGATACTGCATTAGGCAGAAAAAAATAATAAGTATTTAAACTATATTTACAGACACCAATATTGCAGAAGGGGCATTGGGAGGAATTTCACCCACCCTCTGGATTCCACTGAACTCTACAGGCATGGCATTTTACTGGGATGTCATGCCACCCCCTTTTGGAATAGAGGGAAATGTACTCTAATTAAACCTCTTCCTCTCCCTACCCCTCCACCTCAAGCCAAATTGTCAGTTGCACACCTATTTCCATGGTGGTTCACCCTCACCCAAAGGCCTGTGATTCTTAATGCCTCAGTTTTGCAAATTATCTATCACTCTATTCTTAGTAACACATTTGCTAATTGTTTCCAGTTTGTCAAAGTAGGAGAAAGGCTGTTGCTATGGGTCATTAAGAATTCGGTTGATGGAAGTACCTGGAGGAGGCAAAATCTTGCTAATTATGCAAGGAGGGATGGAACTCCCTGCAAGAAGCTGATTTCTATGCCCAACCCCAATGCCTGGAACATGCTCTGAGGTTATTGGATGCAGGGACTGTTTCAGGGATCGGACCATAGCTGCACTGATCATTTATTGGGGCATGTCATTTTAATCCTGGGAAACAACACCAAGTCACCTCAAGTCCCTAACCTGTTAACCAGTGTAAAGACCATTCTTTGTGGGAAAGACTGGGCCCAAGTTCAACAAACCCTTACTGCCCATCTTATAACCCTTTTGCAGGATGCTCGCCAGAGACTATGGCCTGTGGGATTAGAAGAGATCAATGTGGCCAAGCAATTAATGGAGTACTGGACCTTTAGGGCCACCTAGCACACAAGCCTGGGGGCATGCACACTAGCCCAATGTATCTTTACCATCAAGGGCATTGTTACGGGGGATTGGACCTCCTGCAATCTAGGTTTGGGGGTGGGTGCAGATGGAAATAGTCCCAAAAACCAGTATGGCAAGTCCAGGTTGGGGAAAACAACACTTGGTTTTTGATACGGTTAGAGGTATGCTATCTGCACATGGGCAGAACCTGGAATACCTGGGAGGAATGGCAACAAAAACCATTGCCCCTATTGTGTGTGTAGAGCCAGTCTCCTCTCAGCACTGGGTGAAACAGGGAAAAGGATCAGCAATGCTTAATGTTTAGGCTTTGGAGGCTGGACGGTGCATGGAAAGGATCAGGTTTGGTTTGTGTAATTTCTCCCTGCAACTAAGAAACTCCACCTATCAGATTCATATACTGATTGTGCAACAGGTTATCCTGAACAGACACTTGATGGTGCCAACTAATTGGACTAAAGCAGTACCTGAGCCTACTTGGATAAACTGGGACATTTTGATACTCCTGTTATAGCAGGTCCAGGCTGAACAATGTCAAAGGTGGATCTTGGAAGCCAGGGCCATCCAAGGGACTAATGCATTCCAATTGGCAACTGAACAGCCTGAAGATTGTGCTTAGACTGATATAGCCTGTGCCCTTCAGATATGCTTCACTAACACGCATTTACTCAGTCAGATTGCCCATGCTATTGGTATTTTGCTCTTACTGTTTGTATCATTGAGTCTATTGATATCAAGTTTAAAGCTATTCATAGCCCTGGCCACTCCCCAGAAACCATACTTGTAAGCCAATAATCCACCCTGTGTGTCACCTGCATTTCCTATCTCCTCGTAGCATGACCAGTGGACCAAGGTATCAGGTAATTGGAGCCAGGGCTTCTAGCCCGGATACCCCGCCAACCAGTGTGCAGGAAGGAGGGGTGCCTGGGCCCTTCTTTGAAAGAGCATGGGGAAGTGTTGGCATATGTAAGAATTAGTAAGGGTCTGGGAAAGCAATAGTGGTAGGGGTCTGGCCAGAACAGGCATTGTCCTTTGAATAATTTTTCCCCTTTGTCCTTGCAACCTGAAAAGATAGATAAAGGGTCTGGCCAGAGCAGGTATTGTCTTTCTGATGTATAAACATGCACTTTCCCTTCGTTTTTGCAGCCTAGAACAATAGATAAGCATGTAGTTGCATTGAATAGTGTCTTCTTTGTTTGTCTTTTGCTTATTCTCACTTGCTCTGAAAAAATATTTTCCTTTGTAATCTCTGTAATCTGCTGATTCGAGAAGTATGCAATGTAGAAAAGTGCTGATCTAACTGAAATCCTGTAAACAGTAATCAGGGGCAGGTATAATAATATTCATCACCTGCCTATTAATATTCATTGTATAGGAGTTAACATTACTAATAAGGATTTAGGGGAAGAATGATAGACATGTGACTTAATATACTAAAATGGATAAAGGAGTGTAACTGGTGCCAAATCATTGCTCACTCGTGTTTGAGGGGAACATGTATCTGCAATAAAGGTCTGTTTACTCCATACGCTCCTGAGTCTCCTGTTTCTTTCTCTAACAATACTCTTCTTAATACTACCTATCTTTGCCATATGCCCATATTTCACTGTTATGTATGGATGTATAGTGTAATGTACACAGTTGAAAAGAACTAACCTACTAGCTTCTGACCTCAATTAAACTGAACAGTTGCTGGGCAACTGAACCTGCACTGAATGATGATTGGAGGCACTGTATGGCTCCATACACCAGTGTGTCTGTGTTCTCATTGGTACATCTTGAAGTAAATTAACTAGCACATTTTATATAACAAATTCCCAGAGAGTTTATTATGAAGAGGAAATACAATACTTAGTAAATAAAATCCACCCTTACACATATTTTTCCATGTACCCCCTAGAGATGTCTTATGTACCCCCAGAAGTACACATACCACAGTTCAGGAACCCTTGGGTTAGACTAATAGCTGTTGGTCTATGTACACTTGGTCCTGTCTCAGTACTCTGGGGCTGGACTAGATGATTCCTCTCAAGGTCCGTTCCAGCCCTATATTGCTATGATTCTACAATATAATAGGTTTTATATTTTTAACCAGATTTAAAACCTAACATCTCCAAAGGACTGGGAATACTGGCAGTCATTTAGGCCATTTTTAATAAACAGAAAACAAGGAGTCTTTTACCCTCTTAAAAGTCAGCTGATAAATTGTATGAAAAAGTATCTCAGAGAAACACACACACTGATTTTGTATTCAACTTGTTTGCCTTTTATTTCTTCCTTTCAGTAACAATTCCCACTAGACAGAAATGCAATTTAGTTAAAATCAAACTTATTTTTTCTCCCAAAGTCTATGACTTAATCACACCTGGCCTATATAGTATAGTAAATCCACAGCACCGCTGCAATACTTCTATAATACAATAACTTGCAAAATAAAAGATTAATAGAAGGATTGATCTCATAAGTTCTCTTCACAATATGTCTGTGACACTTATCAGACTCTTACTCATAAACTCAGCCACTTCTGGAGAGATATAACTTTAATTCTGACATATTCAACTAGCTGAAATAAATTCAGTCTTCTATTATTTTCAGATCTCATCTGTTCTGGAATTTTCAGTTTATCCTGACAATTACTACTGGGGCTACAGGGAAGTTGTTCAGTCAGAAAGATGTTTATTGTAAATGTGTTGATCAATGTGGTGTTTTGTTTTTTAAATAAAGTTGCAAGATGTGTGTGAAAAAGGAAGAATGTAGTTTAATGCACTGGGATTTTGGTAAAATTTTCTTTCTAACTGTCTTTCCCAGGAAATCTTAATTACAAAATAAAAATACCTAGGCCAAGAATACTTCTTGTGGATTTAAAACCAGAGAAAAAACAAACAACAAGTTACAATACATAGCAACGTATCAAGTTGCTGGGATACAGCAAGAATCATCCTCCCTAACGGTCTAAGAGAGGGAGTAAATAGCACATTAATTGCATTTGCAGATAATACTAAAAGGGTAGGTGATGTGAACATCATTTATGGCACAATAATAATGCACTAAATCTAGAGATTAGAGACACAGCAAGAGAAAAGCAAAATGAGATTCAGTTTAGGGAAACAGAAACTAATACCTCGGAAGAGGAATGTCTACACATCAACTTGTACCTGCTGCTGGCCCATGCCAGCTTACTCAGGCCCGCACCAGCTCTTGGGAAGCCTGAGCTTGAAAGTCTATAAAGCAATTAAACAGGCCCACAGCCTGAATCCCCTGCAAGTCCAAGTCATCTGAAACAGCCAGATATGGGTTTCTAGTTGTCGTGCACGCATACCTAAAAAAGATCTAGGGTTGCCAGTAGACTACAAATTAGACTGGACTTTGCAATACATTACTACAAAGTAAGTCAATGCAATCTTAGGCAACATACCCAAGGATATAATATTTGCCTCTGTCAGCCGGTGGTCAGGGCAGTGAGTGGTGTGTGTGTATTATACACCCGAGACTTCAACTGCTAGGAAACAAGGCCCCGTCGCAGTGGGCAGTCTAGGTGAGACTGACGGGTGCCCCGAGGAGTTTAACATCCGTGTCTTTACCGCTAGGATCGGGATCCTTTCGCGGCGGGCAGCCAACAGGCCGACAGACACCCCAGAGTTCACAGGGAGAGCTTATTACACCTCAGATTTTGACTGCTAGAATACATGATCCCTTCGCAGCGGGCAGCCTGGGGAGGCTGAGAGATGCCCCGACGGATCTGTCCCCTGGAAGCGACACGATCCAACGCTCAAGCTCTCCCTATATCTGTCCCTTATGACCGGCTGGAGTTCTTTTAAAATTGTGCTTGGTTCTGTTACAGCAACTGAAGGAGTCAGGTCACAGCTTAAACAGTTACTATTTTATTGTTACAGGGTAAACTTAGCTGTTAAATGCTACTACTGTGTTACAGATAACACAGCCACTACAAAGGACAGGACAGAAATTACACTAATAAGTCACTTACAGGTACCATGAAACCCTTTTGGTTCGCTGAGCTCTTATTAAATGCATGCAAAATAGACACCTAGCAGGTATATATTCTCACCCCTGCGTTCCAGACTTGGCGTGGCCAGCATCTTTCTCTCAATCCCTCGGGAAGAAGTAGGGCGAGGCTGGGTGTCCCACAGACCTCGGGAGACAACCAATACCTGCCAGCAGGTGTAGATGATTGGAGCTCAAATGGGGTGGGCTACTAAACCCCTCTTTATATCCCTTGGGTCACGTAGGCTTCTTCCTGGTCTCAAGTGGCCAATTAGGAAAAATGGCTTTGAATGCCAAGTTTCCCATGAAGGGTGCAAAGCATAATTCACACCTGGGAAAATGCAGACAATGGGCACCTCTGGTATGTGATGGGCGAAGATTCCTCTCCTGGGACAGTGCAGTCGTGTCAATTACTGGTGCTAGCCATCAGGGCGACGGGAGGCCCCCAGGTCGTCAGCTAGCCCATTTACTGTCTGGTTTCTGTTTATTAGAGTCAGGGACAGGAAGCACACCTGCGTTCCCAGGGCATCAAAGGCTGACTGCCTTTCTCTTGCTCTCTGGGGGGGGGGGTGGGAAACAAGATGGGGTTCATGTCTGGCTACAGCCTCCCATTCTCGTAGTGCACAAGGTCCATTAACATTCTACAGTGAGCACAGCCCCTCTCTCAAGCTCTGATGTAAAGTGCATGTAAGAGGACGATCCATATGGGTATGTCTACACTACAAAGTTAATTCGAACTAACAGCTGTTAGTTCGCATTAACTTTCATCGGCGCTACACATGCAAACCACTAGTTCGAACTTAATTCGAACTACATAAACCTCATTCTACGAGGACTAATGCCTAGTTCGAATTAAGTAGTTCAAATTAAGGGCTGTGTAGCCACTTAATTCAAACTAGTTGGAGGCTAGCTCTTCCCAGGTTGCCCTGGTGGCCACTCTGGGCCAAGCCAGGGAAACTCTTCTGCCCCCCTCCCGGCCCCGGAGCCCTTAAAGGGGCACGGTCTGTCTACAGTGCCCATGCCAGGTACAAGCCTGCCAGCACCCAGCCAGCAGACCCTGCACCTGGCACGGCATGAGCCAGCCACCCGCTGCCACCCAGCCCTCCGCCTCTTCCCAGGACCAGGCTGGCGGCTCCCAGGAGCCTGTCCGGGGCCACAAGAGGCGGGCGCCCGCCTGGTCTAGTGTGGAGATCGTGGACCTCATTGAGGTTTGGGGGGAGACCTCCAACGTCCACAACCTCCGCACGAGGCACAGGAATGAGGCTGTCTAGGGCAGGATAGCTGCCAGCCTGGCCACCAAAGACCACATGCGAACCCAGGAGCAGGTTTGCATGAAAATCAAGTTGGTTCAGTGAGACCCCCGACCCTGAGCCCTGAGCTCAGAACATAAGAACGGCCGTACTGGGTCAGACCAAAGGTCCATCTAGCCCAGTAGCCTGTCTGGCGACAGCGGCCAGCACCAGGTACCCTGGAGGCAATGACCAAGCCATTTGTCTCGTGCCATCCATCTCCAGCCTTCCACAAACAGAGGCCACGGACACCATTCCTACCCCCTGGCTAATAGCACTCCATGGACCCAACCTCCATGACTTTATCTAACTTCTCTTTAAACTCTGTTCTAGTTCTAGCCTTCACAGCCACCTGTGGCAAGGAGTTCCACAAGTTGACTATTTGCTTTGTGAAGAAGAACTTTCTTTTATTAGTTTGAAGCCTGCTACCCATTCATTTCATTTGGTGTCCTCTAGTCCTTCTATTATGGGAACTAATGAAGAACTTTTCTTTATGCACCCTCTCCACACCACTCATGATTTTATAGACCTCTATCATATCCCCCCTCAGTCTCCTTTTTTCTAAGCTGAAAAGTCCCAGTCTCTTTAGCCTCTCTTCATATGGGACCTGTTCCAAACCCCTAATCATTGTAGTTGCCCTTTTCTGAAGCCTTTCCAAGGCCAAAATATCTTTTTTGAGGTGAGGAGACCCCATCTCTACACAATACTGAAGATATGGCGTACCATAGTTTTAGACTTCCCCTTCTCCTTCTTCCCCTGGCTTCCCCATTCTAGCTCCCTCCTCCCAGGTTTCCACCTCCCCTCTCCCACCCTCTCTCTTCCCCTCTCCCACCTCCTTTTCCCAGTCTTCCCAGAGGTTAATCCCCCCACCCCCAGTTTTGTTAAATAAAGAGAGTTTCTATTTTTGAACACGTGTCCTTTATTTTTTACATCAGGAAGGGGGGTTAGGGAGGGGTAAGTGGAAGGAGGTGAGGGAGGAATGGGGCACGAGCCCCCGATGGGGATGACTGGGGTGGCTCTGCGGGCTCCTCAGGGTGGAAGCTCTCCTGCAGGGCTTCCTGGATCCTGACAGTCCCCCGATTCACCACCCCGGATGGCAGCCTGCGGCAAGTGCAGCCGGGCTGATGGCCGAGTGCTGTGATGTGCCGAGTGTGGGCACTCAGGGCACTCCAAGACAGGACTGCTTTGCTGTCCCTCATCGAGGTAGACAAGCAAGCAGGGAACCCTGAGAACTGTCTGTCTGGGGTGGGGGTCAGATCCCTTTAAGCACGGAGCTCAGTTAGCCTCAGGCAGCAGCTCCACACTCTAAGTCCTAACCTGATGCCCTGCCAGCACTGGTTCCACTCAATGTGGACATGCTAGTTAGAATTAGCAAAACACTAATTCAAATTAGTTTTTAGGTTTAGATGTACTAGTTCGAATTAGCTTAGTTCGAATTAACTAATTTGAATTAAGTTAATTCGAATTAGTGCTGTAGCGTAGACATACCCTATGACAGCCCAGGATGGCTGTCTGTATTAGAGCACCTGAGAGCAATTTAGCCTGCTGCACAGCAAAAATCTGAAGAGGCCAAAGATGGAGTAAAGCTACCTTTACCTCATCTCTATCCATGCAGTGCCTTCTGAAGGCACAGCCCAGAACTGGACCAACTAATATGTATGCACAAAAGAAAATCAAATGCTGTGGGAAAATAGTGACCTTTCAGCATTTCTAGTGAGAAAGCTCTAAGGAAATAGAATTTGGGATGAAATTAATGAATAGAATTTTCAGGATAACTAAAGTTAGGCTATTCACAGAATACATGAAGTTCTATTAGGTTACAGTTCAAAGGAGGCTATTTATTCGAGGGAGGACCCATTGATAACACAATTACTAGAGCTGTTCTGAGAAAGGTAACTACATTTCATAGATAATTTTGATATTTAAATAGAGTTTAATCCTAACTGGGAACTTATTTTTTTTAATTGTCTGTGAAAGATAAAGCTCTGCAGCCCACAACTCTGGGCAGGACAGATGTCCTTGGGGCTTAAGGTATTTCACATGGTAAGCCACCCAAACACTCCTGTGGTGTCCTGGGACTCTAACTCTGTACTCTGTGTTAGCGCAGTTTGTGTGTAGACAAAAGGGGGTTAGGCTTGAACCTGAGTTCAAACCCTGGTCAAGGTAGACTTACCCCTAGAGAACACTGTGCACACGCTTGCTTTAATAAGTCAAATTAATGTGTCTGCTAATCAAATCAATGGAAGTATTGTTCAAGGGAGTATTTTTACTTTTCAAAGGTTCAAGCCTTAAATACATTCTCCAGTCACTAAATATATAATTAACCATAAAAAATCTGTTGCAACATTATTAGTTGTATTTTCACAATGAAAAATTCAGGTTAAGTAAATGCTGTAATAAACTTTACATTTTAAAATATTTTCTCCTTCTTACCTTGTCATTTGTAGAAGAGTTTAAGGGAATGCAAAAAATGACTTTCTTGTGCAAGATCATTTATACGTTCAGGCATTTTCTTGCTATTAGCATATTTGGTAGAGCACTTAAATACAATCACGGTGCAAAACTGAGATCCATATTAGTACAGCTTATAGCCTTTACAAGAATGAAACTAACACAAAACAGTATGCCAAATTTCTAATTGTGAAGAAGTCTTTTGCTTATGGATTATAGTTACCACAATTACAAGAGAATTTGAGATTTTAAACTAGCACAGAGCTACTATTCTGAAGTTTATCAGGGATTCTGAAAATAATAAAACTGAATACTGTCAGACAGTCAACCTGCTCTGTTGAGAAAAGTTGAGGGCGGCAGCATAGCTGCCATAAGCAAGGAACATAGATACATTCTCCCAAATAATGTAACTGTTTTAAGAAACCAGAGTGTCCCCTGCAGATAAAATAATTTAAGATCAGACAGTACATCATCACTATGGTATTCTTGTAAGGATATTAGCTGTTCTAGGTTTTCTGGGCTGGATCTGTGGATAATTGAAGGAGGCAACTGCACAATACTACTCTTAGGTTCTGAATAACTTCCGCTTGAAATATCTCTCTGGAGAGAACTGAGGGAAGTTAGAAAACCAGACTGACCATATGATGATCAATGGCAAATAGTGACACTCACTGACAGATGTGCAAGTCAGAAGTGAAGCAGATGTTGGCAGTGACAAACACCATCAAACTAAAACAGAGACATGTGGGTCCACCAAAGAAAGGATGTAGCTATTAGGACACTGGTAATCTGAAGTTCCCTGAAATCCAGAAAGCCTTTGTTCTGCAAGTAAAGAATAGGTTGCAGGCACTTATAGCCCTTGATGAAGAGGTGAATGCTGATGAGATCAGCAAGAAATGGGATAAAGTAACAGCAATTTATAACCAGAGTGATGAAGCCTCTACAGTTTATGGGAAGAAGAGAAAGAAATAGCAAAGCACAACGGGAGGTAAAATACTTTGTGAGAACATATAGACAACATTATGTTGATAATCCAGCAACACAAGCAGAGGATGCAGCTATTTGTGGTGAACAAGGAACTATCTCCAAAATGATGCTTATCACTGGTAAATGGCAGAGACCAACAAACTCTCAAGTCCTGGACAAACAAGGTCATCTGTTAACAACAGAAAAAGAACATGGGTGTGCTGGGCACATCATTTGAAAGAATTGCAAAATAGGGAGCCACTTGAAGAGAAAGGAAATTCCAGGAGGCAGAAGGAGACCTTGATATTAACACAGACACCCCAACTCAGGATGAGGTCATTCAAACCATCCAATCCTTAAAAATGAGGAAAGCTCCTGGCAAGGATAATTTGAATGCAGAATCATTCAAGGTAAATACTGAGTTAGCCACACTACCCTGGACCCTCTATTTACATCAGTCTGGGAAAGGGAAAAAGTGCAAGATGAGGGGATCAATGGGGCTATAGAGAGGAAACCAAAAATAGGAAGTCTCAGTGACTGTAATAACTGTGTGACATCACACTTTTACCTGTGCTAAGCAAAGTATTGTGTAAGGTCAGAGACCAACATACGTCAGAGGCAGTTGATAATGTTCTCAGAAAAGAAGAAACAAGATTTTGGAAAGGGCATGGATGAACAGACCAGATCTTCACTTTGCAAAACATAGTAGATCAATGCATAGAATGGCAACAGAGATTCAATATAAACTTCATACACTTGAGACTTACACTTTATACACTTTTGATAGCATTCACAGGATTAGACTATGGTACATTATGAAGACATATGGAATCCCTCTTCTTAAAATCAAAAGTTTTTATTTCAGCTTCACATGAAGTGTGGATCACAGTGAGTTCAGTTTTGAAGTCAAAACTGGAGTCCATCAGGAATGTGCCATGTCTACAATCCTCTTCAATACTTTTATCACCTGGGTAAAGCACCATACAACAGAAAATATGCCAAGACACATTAAATAGACACCCTTCTCATCACATACTCAACAGCATATACAAAAAAGCCCCAACTTTTTGTGGCCTGCAATATGAAGGAAATCAGATTACATGAAGGAGTGCTACTTAACCTTTTTATGGATCTGTGTCCCATGAGGTATCATGCTGGGTACATCTAATACCACTTCTATGACACTGAGGATGTCACATGGGCCACAGCTGTATGCTGGTTGGGCTGCAAGCAGCCCATGGAAAGCAGATTGACAACCATTGATCTAGGGGTTCTTCTTGCCTTAAACTCTAGAGCTTTTAGAGAAACTCTACTTGAAACCTTGAAAATTCATCAAGGATATGTGTCACTCTTCCTACATAGCTATTACATTAAAGCTGCCTCATATTAAAGCTATTTTCTGACCTCAGCTATAAATGGAAACATTAAGTGTGCCTTTGAGGGAAGATTTTAGCCCAGTGTGGTAGCATCTCAGATAAGCACGTGTTCCATTAATATCAAATTGATCTTGCTTTAGTTGTTCTTCCTATTAGCGCCAGTTAGAAGGTTTCTGAGGAAACAAAGTTGATGAATACATTTGTGAACATTTTCATGTTTTGCTTATCTTCCTTTATTTTCAAATCAGCCATATTTTTCCTCTGCAGAATGTTAACTATGGCTTTTACTTAGCATAAGTTCAAAGAGTAATTAGGTTGTGGTGGGTGGATTAATCCTTAAAGTTCAAAGAGTCATGGGTATCATACATCACACATAAATACACATTTATTCCTGTTTATTAAGAATCAGAATACCATACAATAAGAGAGCTTTGTCTAACAGCAGCAGAACTCATTTGGGTCAAATCTTCAGTTGACCCTAAGAGGACTACATAAACTTACACAAGCTAGGAATCTGGATTGTTTCTCAGAACCAGATTTGCTGTCTTCGCAGAGGTAAAAAGTACCCATTATAATGAATGGTGTTTCATTTCACACTGGTGAAATTCCAGAACTATGTTATTTCTCAAGTACTTCATATGCATAGATTGTGATTCTCATTTAAATTAAGGCCCTTTTACAGCAATCTGGCAGAACAAATTGATTTTAAAGTGAGTTAAAGTTTACAATGAGTGTGACTCTGTTGGAGTAATGTAAAGGAAACTTGGCTGAAATGACAATCAGGCTCACCATGTGTGGGGGGAGTATATAAAACCAAAGTATACATAGGTTCATTGGAGCTCAGCCATACTTCTCAGCTTCTGCATAAAATTTCTCCACTCCATCCCTTCTCTTTTCCATTCAGTTTTGTTCCTCTCACTAACAGCATAATACACACCACACCACTGGGAAGAGTTTTGCTATAGAACAGTGTTTCTCAACCAGTGATACGAATACCCTTAGGGGTACTTGAGAGAAGTATGAGGGGTATGTCAACACAACTGAAATTTGGAGAAAACTGAATTTTTGTTTTTGTTTTAAGTTTTACAGCGCTTTATTATTTTTGTACTTTTTACACCCAAAAATTTCATTGCCCTCCCAACTACGATTCAGTTTGTGTGTGTCTGAAAACTGTAGGTACTGGGGGTACTTATAATTTTTTTTAAAAGGGGTACTTTATAAAAAAAGATTGAGAAACACTGCTATAGAAGATTAGATCAAGGAGGAGATCAGGACAAGAAGAGTCCAGAATAAGTTGTGAATAGTAGGCTGTGTACACATGTGCTCAAAAGAAACTACAAATGATTTTAGTACTAGTGATGGGCTTTGTTTTATCCTTGCCTCCCACAAGCTTTACTTGGACACCAAATAAATCCTGATACTTTTATATATCAGGATTGAAGAACTATCAATTCCTGCTTAGTCTAAAGTATATCACATTGAATTGCTTGTATGACAGGTAACAATCCAGCTAAACATTGCAAATCTGTTCATCCTTCAAAGGCAGGCAGTCTGATTGATTTAGTTTTTTAGGTGATATGTAAGAAAACCATTTCAGTAGTAATTCTCAAGGTTTTTGCTATAGTATATTCATGTTGCCCCAAAATCATTCTATTTTATTTTTTAATTTTGTTTCAGAATTGTCTCTAATTTGGCCATTAAGCATGATTTTGTAGCCCAATACTCCTTTCCACTACCATGTGAAACAATTCTTCAACACATAACAATCTCCATTCATTAACATCTTTACATTTTCTCTGTTTTAGAAACATTTCAATTTCTTTTTTATTTTACTTCTGTCTTTTCCCAGATTCCATCTCTTGTAGCATCCATCCTTGTAGCATTGTTATCCATTGCAGCATTTGCTGTAGCTCAGAATTTAAACATCTGGTTAATACCTTAGGCTGTCATTGATTTTGTTTGATTCTCTATTCAAAGTCTTTTTAATATTTCATCTTTCTTAACTTGATATTGCAGACTTTGCTTTTATACTCACACTTTTCAAATGCTATTTTAATAAATACTTCACTCAGAATTTTTATCACCCTCTGACCAGTTTCCAGCTCAGACTTCAAAGGCACATTTGATGAACACCTATATACATCTTTTATACTAGCTTCATGACTGAGACTGCTTTGTTAATATTTCTTAGTAGAACATCATAATCATGACTTCAGCCCTACAAGATGCGGAGTTGCCTCAATTCAACTTCAATGAGAACTGAGGCAACTCAATACCATTGTGTACCACACAGTCTACCTAAAGCATGTGTAAATCACATATTCTTTCTGTCTGATAAGTGCAAATTAGAAGGGCAGATACTCCATTGCAGGGAAATACAAAATGAGTTTTCTGCCACCTTTGAACTGCTCTTTTCTACTCTACTTTAGCATTGTGCTCCTTGACTTTACCCAGGGATCTCCACCATAGACTTGTGGCATACTGTCAAATAGATAACTCAACATAGACAATCCACAGAAAGTCCAAGCATAGAGAAATCATCACAAAGCATAAATGCTAGAAATCAATACACCAGAAGACAGTGAGATCATTTGGCAGTGTATATTAGGATATTATAGGAGTAATCTGGGTACCCTAGATATCACTTATTCCAGCTGTTTCAGAGTAGATTAGGTAGGGGGAGAGGGAAGCATAAGATTCCCCTTCACTTGTATGATGCTTTACCTTGGACAGAATGCTCTCTGACCTTGGCTAATAACCACCATATAACCAGAAGCAAGATGGCAGGTAACCTTTTATTTGCTAGCTAATGTAAATTAGGATGTAGGTTTTTATACATATGGGACTCACTCTTTAAAATAAACATACTATATATTCTGAGACACTCTAAAAGCACTGCTAAGTGTGCAAATAACTTCCTGTTGACAGTTGTAATATTTTCATTTAATACAAAAAGTATTCCAGAGAAGGCTCAAGCTTCTGTAATATGGAGAGAGGAAATGTGGAAAAGAGGATTTTAAAAAGTTATAATAAGATGAGTGTTGAACTTTTACACTCTCTTAAAATAAAGAGCCAAGCAGATGAGATCATATAGCTTCACTGGGGAATTTGATTATGAAGACTGACTGACTGAAGAATTCATGAATTCATTATGTCCTAAACTATATGCATGTCAATTTGCATGTATCCATGGTTTGTCTGATGCTGCACTCCACTTGATTCCAGCATAAACTCTATTAATGTACTGTGAAATGGCTTTCCTTAAGTAACACGAACTTTTAGAAGTCTCTTAGTTAGAATAGAAAGCTGTAAATTATCATATTTACTATACTTAAGGTAATCTTCAAAAGATGTCTAAATAGAGAACTTAGGAGAATCCTACCTTATACGACTGATCAATACTGTGCTCTTGACAATTACGTGATATAATACAAATCATGAGTTGAGGAAGCTGTCTATTATGACAAAATACGTTTTGTATTAGGGTTCTCATTTCTGAACTACAGCATTATTATTTTAAAAGTGGAATAGCTGTAATTTGTAGCATTTTTCATGGCATTAATCAGATATGGTGATAAATTTCTTTGTCACATACCCCAAAGGGAGGAGTGGCACAAACTGCAATCTCGTTAATGTTCCTGGCAGCAGGACAATGATTTCAGCTGTTATCTGCTCTTCATAAACTGTATTTCGTTTCATTGGACTGCAGGCCATCTTATCTTACTAACAAATCTTGCATTAATATAGCAGATTTCCATTCTATAGCAGTTAGTTACCTTCAGAGAGGTAATGAAGGAAAACATGGGTGGAGGAGAAATTGTTCTCTGAACTTTATTTCTGTTGCTAAGGCAACCACTTGCTCAGTCTGTACAAAATATGCTCAGAGCAGCTGCCTCATTTAGTGTTCTTAGGCATTTTAAGCCACTGCATCAAAGCATCTGGCAACAAGGAGGGACTTGGATATTAATACAAAGTTGAAACACAAAGTAGAGTGTACCAGATTGGGACCTAATTTATCATGTTACTTATTTTGCACAAAAATGTTCCCTATGTATCCACTGTCTTCTGTGAATCATTAAAAAGAAAATGAAAGAAGTGGGTCAGAGGCTGGGAGACTTGAAAGTCAAAGAATGCTTTTCTGAGAGTCTGAGACATGCTTTTTAGCTGCCCCAGGCCTCTAGCATTTCCAGTGTCCAGAATGAAAATGATTTGGACAGAAAAGTCTAGCTTCAGCAACATTCTGACAAATGGGCCCAGATTCTCAAAAATGTTATCTGACCAGCTCCCAGTGAGTTCAGTGGGAGTTGTTCAACTAAATATCTTTAAGGATTTGGGCAATGGTGCTTAGCTTAAAGGACATGAGTGTTCCCAATGATTTAAGGGAATAGATGAGATAGGAAATGTTTGAATTGGAAAATAGCAAATTCCTTAAAATTGTGTGCATAAAATAAATACATCTGCAGGGGGGGTTTTACCCTTTTTATTACATAAGAAAACAGAACTTAAGAACAGCCATACTGGGTCATACAAAGGTCCATCTAGTCCAGTATCCTGTCTTTTAACAGTGGCCAATGCCAGGTGATCTAGAGTAAATGAACAGAACAGGTAATCATCATGTGATCCATTCCTGTTGTCCATTCCCAGCTTCTGGAAAAGAGAGGCTAATGACACTATCTCTGCCTATCTTAGCTAATAGCCATTGATGGACCTACCCTCCATGAATTTATCCAGCTCTTTTTTAAATCCTATTATAGTTTTGACTTTCACAACATCCTCTGACAAGGAGTTTCAAAGGTTGACTGTGCAACCATTTGAAGAAATACTTCCTTTTGTTTTAAACCTGCTTTATATTCATTTCTTTTGAGCTCCCTAGTTCTTTTGTTATAAAGAGTAAATAACACTTCCTTATTTACTTACTCCACACCAGTCATGATTGAATAAGACCCCTGTCATATCCCCCTTATTAATCTCTTTTCTGAGTTGAAAATTCACACTCTTATTAATCTCTCCTCGAATGGAAACTGTTCCATACCCTAATTATTTATGTGGTTTTTTTTCTGTATTTTTCCAGTTCTGATCAATCTTTTTTTTTTTAATGGGACAACCATATCTACAAGGAGTATTCAAGATATGGACATATCATAGATTTATATAGAGACAATCTGATATTTTCTGTCTTATTGTCTATCCCTTTCCTAATGATTGCAAGCATTCTGTTTTTTGACTGGTAATGCACATTGAGTGGATGTTTTCAGAGAACTCTCTCGATGCCAATATCTCATTCTTGAGTAGTAACAGCTAATTTAGACTCATAATTTTCTAAGCATAGTTAAGATTATATTTTTCAATGTGCATTACTTTGCATTTATCAGCATGGAATATCATCTGCCATTTTGTTGCCTAGTCAGCCAGTTTTGTGAGATTCCTTTGGAGCTCTCTACAGTCTCCTTGTGACTTAACTGCCTTGTGTAGTTTTGTATCATCTGAAAATTTTGCTACATCACTGTTTCCCCTTTTTCCAGATAAATTATGAATATGTAGAATAAGACTGGTCCCAGTTCAGACTCCTGGGGGACACCATTATTTATCTCTCTCCATTCTGAAAATGGACCATTTATTTCTACCTTTTCTCCCTATCTTTTAACTAGTTACTGATCCAGGAGAAGACCTTCCTTCTTACCCTGTGATAGTTTACTTTGTTCAAGAGCCTTTGGTGGGGGAATTTGTCCAAAGCTTTCTGAAAATCTGAATACACTATATTCACTGGCTCCCACTTATCCATTTTCTTATAAAAATGCCTTGTAAAAGTGGTAAGATACTGAACAAATATGGACAGGACAAAGAAGGAACGTTTAGCAGAAGAAGCTTTTGGACAGTACAGGCTTTAAATTTCTCTCTCATTTAATGAGGACACTTTCCCCAATTAAGAGTTCCATTTTTATTTTAATTCCCAAATATGACTATAGGTGCCTAAATTGGACCCATAAGTGTTTGAAAATTGTACTGAAGTTGTGAGGCCTTCTAAAATTCCCCACAAATACCTTTATGGGGAGGCAGGGTTTATTAAATTTTAACTCTTCATGTCATCCATCACTTTCTTGCATAAATCCCAATGCAATTAATTTTGAAACTGAAAATTTCCCCCATTATTTTCCATTAATATTTATTAGTCTTTCAGTCTCACTTCAAAAGTGCTAAGGTAAGCAAAGTTCCTTAACATTTATGTTTATCTTCTCACTTATGTTTCTCTGGTCATCTTAATAAACAATATTTGATGGCCCTGAAAAGTATATCTTTTGGTAATGCTCTTTCTAGTTACTCCATTTCTGCCCTTCCTGATGTAACAAAATCTATCTAGACATAGATAGTAGAATGCATCTGTCTGCCTGTGCATCAGTTTTTCCTTTTGTTCAAGAACTCCTCCTAAACTGCACTAGCTAGGACCACCAAATTTGGTATGCAAATACCAAACTCTTACCCTAATTTAAATCAAGGCCAGGGTTTGGTTGTGCATGGAAAACGGTAAGTGCCAGAAATGGGACTATTTCCCATAACATGGAAAGGGGAGCAAAGAGAGGAGGAATGTGAAAGGCAGGGGCACAGAGAGGGGAGGGACGTGATACTGAGAGTGGGCACTAGGGGCAGCTGCAACACCAAGCGAGTGGTCACCCCCAGACAGCCTTCAGGATGCAGGTAAGGGCAACAGGGGAGTACTGCCCCGGTCCCCTGGGAGGAGTCACTGCTGGAGCAGCACTACCCTTGCCACCTGGTAAGCCCCCACCACCACCTTCCAGCCCCCTGTTCTGAGCTATCTGCCCTGAGTCCATCACTACCCACCTGCCTTGCCTTCAGTACTCCCTCCCCCTACCCTGAGCCCCAACATCCCTCCCAATCCTCTGCCTTAAGCCAACTACCCCATTGCCCCTCCTCACCCCTACTTTACTTTGTCAGCAACTCATTTTATTTTTCTTCATTAAAAAATCTTTAGTTTATCCCTGTCTTTCATGTAACTTTGGAGTACACTTGAGATAAATGACTGGCCCTTTGGGTGTGGGAGTAGCCTGAATATCATTGTGATATTTTTTCTTGTATAATGGACAATGTATCACAAAGGCAAGATGGGTCTTAGGTGGCAAGATGGGTCCTCCAGTCTAAGGGGACTGTCTGTGAGTCCATGTTATGGCTGGTAAACCTGAGGAGTTCACACTTGATACTTGGTACTCATAAATGTAGTAATGGAAGTACATAAAGCCATATGACTCTGTATCCATTCTTGTATTCTGCCCCAAAGAAGAAGAGAATGGCATGTAATAACCTGTTTTGGTAGCGATTCCATTGTGAATATAATAACGCGATTGATTATTTGTAGTTAACTCATGTGATTAATTAAAAAATATTAATCATGTTTTAAAATTAATTAAAATTAATGATTAATTGCAGTTTTAATCACACTATTAAGCAACATAATACTAACTGAAAATAAAGATTTTGGATGTTTTTCTACAATTTTCAAATATATTAATTTCAAGTATTATACTGACTACAATGTGTCTAGGTCTCACTTTATATTTCAAGGTATTTACAAGCCATGTATGCTAAACATCTGTATGCCCCTTGATGCTTCAGCCACTATTTCAGAGAACATGATTCTATGCTGATGACACTCATTTAAAAATACATTAATTAAATTTGTGACTCCACTCCATATATTCTTCCTGCTCTGTTCTACCCACATTCTGACATATATTACATGTTATAGCAGTCTTAGCTGATGTTCTAGCACAGGTTGTTCATTTGAAGAAAACTTTCATTATAGATTTGACAAAATGCAAAGATGGTACCGATATGATATTTCTAAAAATAGCTACAGCATTCAACCAAAGGTTTAAGAATCTGATGTGCTTTCCAAAATTTGAGAGGGACGGGGTGTTGAACATGCTTTCTGGTGTCCTAAAAGAGCAACTTCTCATGTAAAAAATACAGAACCCAAACCATGGAAAAGGAAAAATCAGCCTTCTGTTGGTGGCACCTGATTCATTTTACGAAAATGAACATGCATAAGTCTGCACTGCTTTGTATTTGGACCATTGGCAGTATGGAAGCAAGTCCTCTAGAATGGTGGCTGAAGCATGCAGGCACACATGAATTTTAGTGCATCTGGTGCATAAATACTTTGCAACACTGGCTACAGTACTATGCAAGCACCTATTATCATTTTCAGGAGACATTTTAAACAAGAAGCAAGCAGTAGCATCTCCTGCAAATTTAACAAATTTGTCTGAGCAATTGGCTGAATAAGAAATAGGACTGAGTGTTCTTGGAGGTGCTGACGTTTTACATTGCATTCAAAAACAAAAGTTATTTTTGTACATTATTCTACATTTTAAGTTCAACTTTCATGATAAAGAAATTGAACTATAGAACTTACATAGTGAATTGAAAAACTGTTTCTTTTGTTTTTTACAATGCAAATATTTCTAATAAAAATAAATATAAAGTGAGCACTGTATACTTTGAATTATATGTTGTAATGAAAAATCAATGTATTTGAAAACACAGAACATACAGAAATATTAAAATAATTGGTATTCTATTATTGATTAACACTGCAATTCTATTATTGATTAACACTGCAATCACAATCAATGTATTCAACAGCCCTAGTGTATATTTTTAAAAAACCATCATGTTGTTGTGTATGTTACAAAATATACAATCAAGCATATGTGCCTTATACTTAGAGAAAAGGTGATAACCAAACCTTATGTCCCTCCTTCTTGAGGGAATTAATTCTAGTCTTGAATTGGCCCCCAAGATATTTCTCTCTCTCAAAAAGACAAGTTTTACCCTTATTATAGAAAATTCCCCTGCCAGTGTGGCATAGCTGTTGACCCATAGACTTAATTCTGGATTGTTAGGAAGTCATTTAGATATCCTAGACCCAGGCCCCGGAGAGCCTTGAAGATAAGGACCAAGACCTTTAACTTTATTTTAAATTCAGTGAAGAAAGTGAAGGATAAGTCTGATGTGTTTGGGGTAGCCTGTCTTGCTGATAATTGTGCTGTAGCATTCACAATAGAAGTTTCCTACATTCTGAAGGCTTCATGCCCAGGTACATTGCATTGTTGTAGCCCAGCTGAGAAGTTTTAAAGGCTTGGCCTCAGTTACACATGCCTTTGCCTGCCAGGATAGGATAGAGTCTCCTTGTCAACCACAGATGACAGAAACCATTACTAATAGATGCTGTTCTGTGAGACCTTAGCATCAGCAAGGAATTCTAATACATTGCTGAACTATGAACCAATTTGATGAATTGTGGAAGTGTACCAACAACCAAAAGGAGACTTCACTGTGACTACTAACTTCAAAATGTTATCTTCTGTCTATGAGTATTGCCTCTAAGCTTCAGCCAGTTGTTCTTTATCCATGAGCTGATCTTATCCAAACACTGATGTTGTGTGACCATGTGTATGGAAGGATAGTAGATCTGTGTATCACTTGCATATTGTTGACACTTGATCCATACAATCTGACCACTTTACCTAGTGATTGCCTGTAGATTTTTAAGAAATAACAGAATTTTATCACTGTGGGATTCCTCTAATAGTAGAGGTGGTTTCTTCATCGCGGCTCTTTAGATATTCCTCCAAGTTCAGATTTTTTTTCTTCAGTTCAATTCACTTCCCTAACTAATTCCCTTGAAATTAATCTATCACTGAAGAGCCCAAGAGAGAGAGATAACACACAAGAGATGGCTTTGTACCACCTCCACATGAAGTAATGCAGAAGCAGTTTGGAATTCGGCCAAGATTGCAAGGGCAGTAGATGACATTAAAGAGTACCATGTGGCCACTGTGTAGGACTCTCAGTTCCAAATTATGCCTGAAATAGTTGCCTCAGATTTTAAAATATCATGGAAGTCAACCAGCTATATTCAAGTTTTACTAATACTGGCACAAAGTTTTATATACAAAGATGGTTATGCAGCTTACACATGAAATGTAAGAAAATAATTATTGTGCTCTCTGGTCCATGGCCCAGTCTCCATTTCTCCTTCTCCACCTCCTTACTATCTTTTCTGCATTCATTTACAAAATGTGTTTTCTAATTGGATATGCTTATTGTCATGTTATTGGATTCTAAAGATCACTGTTGCACCCTGGGAGGGGTTTTTTGCCCCAAAAGTCTGTACAAAGGGGGTCATGTGAGGTGTCACATGAAAGCTTATGTTCTACTGATTCTGTATATGCTATTCATGTACCTGTATAATATCTGTATGTGGAGTTATAAATATGTACTCTGTGTTGATGCTGGAAAATTCTCTGTCTGAGGCAGAGCAATGTTCCAGGAATGTTCGTTCAATGGCTATGCTAATTAGCGAGGCTCCAGGGACAATAGATCTCTAGGTGCCAAAGACACACCTGGGGAATGAATCTGGATGCCTGAAGACCAGCCAGAATAATGATTGCTGGTGTGGGACACAAGGATAGGTCTCTGGGCCATGTGACCCACTCCAGCTTGGAAGAGACCAGGGATGGACATAAAATGCCATGTGGCAGACTCCATTTGGTCTTGAGTTCAGCTCCTGGTCCCAGATGCAGCCTTGCAGGGAACAACGAGCCAGGAAGAACTGTGGACCCATCCTGACATAGGCTGTACACCAGAGACTTTTAAGATAGCAGTTGTAATATCTCTGCTAAGAGCCTGCGTTGAGAACTTGGTGATTTGATGCATGTAATGTATTCTCCTTAACAACCTAACTCTCATGCTTTTCTTTCTTTTATTAATAAACCTTTAGATTTTAGATTCTAGAGGATTGGCTCAGCGTGGTCTTGTGGGTAAGATCCAGAGTGTAAATTGATTGGGACCTGTGGCTGGTTTCTTGGGACCGGAAAAACCCATTCGGGGTAGGTGAGATTGGGTTCTAAAACCCTTCACCTATGTGTTAGGCCCGGGGCTGATTAGGGCACAGAGAGAGCTGGGGTGTCAGAGGAGTTTTGCTCGTGAGGATTCTGGCTGGCCAGATTGGCAGCTGAAGCACTCGGTGTGACTGGTTTGTGGCCTGTTTGGGAAGATCTCCAGTCTGGGGCTGTAAGGAGCCCTGAGTTTTGAGCAGTTCGCCCTGAGCAGATGCCCTCAGCTGTGTCCAGACCCAGCCCAGTCCATCACACTTATGTCAATGACTTAAGATATTTTATCTCTCTCAAATATACACAAGAGAAACACAAAGTTACTAACACCTCAGGAATGGAGGCTGTCCATAACTGAAATGTTTGCAATTCTGAACAAAAGTTCTTTCAAAAATTTGCAAATGAACATTACTTTAATGCAACTTCAAAAAACTTTGCTGTGCAGAAGAAAAATGCTGCTTTTAATCCCCTTCATTTAAAAGAAACAAGCACATGAAGTTCTTTATTACTATTTTTTAAAAATATTTAGTTTAACGTAGTTCAGTACTGCATTTGCCTTTGTGGTGGGGACAGGTTCTTGCTGCTGCTATCTGATTGCACACTTCTGGTTCTAAATTAAGTGTGTGGTTGATTGGTTGGTCTGTAACTCTGGTGATCATAACTGAGGTTCTACTTTACTTTGTATATTATAACCAGTACAATGCAATTTCTTTGGACATACTCCATGACATATAGAAAAATATGAAATGATTTCACAGAAGCTTCAATGAGTATCGAATGAAATAAGGATGCTCACCCAGAGTAAAGCGTGGGAGGGTTTAATAAGCACTACCATGGTGTCTGTAAGTGATTAATTTCCATGAAGTAATCAAGGCAAAATATATTGTTCAAGTAGCTAGATTCTAAAATACAGATATCAGCACTTACATTATATATTTTGTAAGAGCATTATATTGTAGAAAGGTATTTTTAAGCCTAGGGTAAACTGAGCTCTAAGTTCCACTGCAGTCAAGAAGTTTTTTTGCACAAATTTCAAAGGACATTACGTAAGATCTATGTTCATTTAGAGGAATAAGGAATCTCAATCAGTTGACCTGCAAGCCATTTGGATCAAAGTGATAAAATTACAGTTAAGAAAGTTTTCTTCATACATCTAAATAGAAAAATACCAAAAGTACCAATTTTGGAGCCATTTGCTATAGCTGGCTTTAATCCATGTCTATATAAATTAGTATAAGCACAGGTACTATTCTGTGGAATTGTTACCTAGGTAAAATTACAGATTATGTAGTTCAGTGGAACATGCATTTTGCCATCCCACTCTTAGGATATATCTATGCTGCACGCTTATTTTGAAATAAGCTATTCTGGAATAGTTATTCCAAAATAGCTTATTTTGAAATAGCACAACTACTACCACTTCAGGGAAAGCCTCAAAATTAGTCCGAGGCTTCTCTAATGTAGATGTGCTATCTTGATTTAGAGTCCCAGGAGGCACTGGGGAGGAATAACTTAGAAAGGCCCTGGTGAGAGGCCATTTCAAAATAACAGCAGTGAAGCGTCTACACATGCCTTATTTTGGAATAGCTATTTAGAAATAGGCGTTATTCCTCGTAGAATGAGGTTTACAGATTTTGGAATGAGCCATCCATTATTTTGAAATAATCTTGAAATAACAGAAAGGTAGGTAGGTGCTCACATTGTTATTTCAAAATAAAGCTAGTTATCTCAAAGTAATGGTGCAGTGTAGACACACCCTAGTGTAAGTAATGTGCACTGGGAGAGGGCACTTCACACCAATATGTTCAAAGATTATAAACTTCCCAAATATACGTTCATTCCAGTTTATTTCTTCATATCTAGAGTATATGATGTGAAAGACTAATTTGAGTGTCTCTTTGCAATTTGATCTTTCAAATGCTTATTGCATTTAAGTTACATGGTAGTTTCTCCAATGTACGTGTGTGATTTCTGACATAACATCTTTTGAAGTGGTACATTTCATTTTTAAGAAGCTATGTTTTCACTGTATCACTTACAACCAGAGATACCTTACCACTTTTCTGAATGACTGGATGCTGCATTTTGTGTGTGTGTGTGTGTGTGAAAGAGAGAGAGAGAGAGAGAGAGAAAGAGAGCGAGCAGCTGTGCCCTTTAAATAGTTTGTATTTTCTGTTTTCATTCTTGCTCATTATATTGTCTGTTAATGTATTGTTAATGTATTGTCTGTAGTGTAAGAGGAAAAAACAATTTTCTCCAATTATTATATAGCCCAGACCAAATAAGATGAATTTATCCAAAGAGAGCAGATAAGATCAGTTTATGGAAATTGGAGTAAATCCATTGATCCATTATTTTAATTGCAGCTAACATCTGGTGATTGCCAAGTCCATATTTGCTACAGATATGCATACTGATCAAGAGAAATGAATCAGTGTCCATACATACACATATAAGGATATACAGGTTGAACCTCCCTGGTCTGGCAACATCCATGATCCAGCAGGATAATGGAAGTTGCTGGACCAGAGAGCCCTGGCGCCCAGGAGTGTGAGCCGGTCAGGAGTCCAGTTGCAGGAGAGCCCCACCATTGGGACTGGCAAGCCCTGTCCCGGAGAGCCCTAGCTGGGTGTGGCACAGTGGGGCAGCCACAGAGCCCCAACCTGGTGAAGCAACAGTGGGACAGCTGTGGAGCCCTGACCCCAACAGAAGCAATGGCTGGGGAGCTCCTTCCTGGAGAGCCCCAACCAGCTGGCAGAAGCGGGCCAAAGCCAAGTCCAAGCCCTGTAACAGCAGGGCTGGAGTGGAGTCAGCCAGAGAGACGGGCAGAGTCCTGGGAGACCGATAGCAGGGGACCTCCCCTGATCTGGCAAATTCCCTCATTTTGGATATGTCAGATCCCAAGGGACCTGACCAGGTAGCCTGTACAGTAATTACTTGTTTAACACGCCCGCTTAACATGTTTTTGCGATAGCACGATTTTTTGGGGAGGAATGTTTTTTGAATAACACAACCGTCCCCGAAATAACATGGTTTCCCCAGCCAGCCTGTCACCGGCGGCTGCGCAGGGCTTCCCCCGCCTCCCTGCAAAGCCGCATAAGGTTCGCCGCTCGCCACACCATTCCCCGGCGACCCCCCCCTCACCGGGCGCAGTGCGGGTCCCGGCAGACCCGTCACAGGGGCATACTGTACTCCCAACCCAATCCCTCTCCCCTGTCCTCCCCTTCCCTTCCCCAGACATTTCCCCTCCCTGCTGTAACCCAGTCCCCTTTCTCCCCCAACCTTATGTCCCGGTCCCGGCTGCTAACAAGTGCAGGCTGGAGCTGCGAGTGCACATGTGACTCTCAGCAGCCCCGCCGAGAGAGCAGCTGACTGGAGCACTTCCAGGTTCCAGCTGATGCCCTATTGGGAGTTTTACTGTACTGTACAGTACATCGTCTAATGTTGACATTGATGACTCAGCACCAACAGAAAATTGACTTCAACACCACCGCTTGAAACGCAACCCCCACCTTTTCCATTATTGTCAGTGGGAAAATTGACCCCGCAGAACACTTTTCACTTAACATGATCATTTTCTGAAACGTATCTACCTTGTTAAATGAGGAATTACTGTACTGTATTCGATACTTTATTATATCTCTCACCCTTTCTTCTCCATATTGCTGATTTCTACCACAGCTGGACCCAAAACAAGGTTTTTTGACTCGATGGATGTTCTGAAATCCAAATTTGGACTGGGATCCAAATTATGCAAAAAACCTTTACAGCAAGCTAAACCAAAGCTTTGAGTCCCAATAACTTCACATTTCTTAGTGTTCAAATCAAGATTGACTTCACAGTCTGGAGCACCTTTAAATAAATTTCCTAATTTTTACCAGTTATTCTTTAGTCTCACTTGTGTTCCATATTGGTAATGGAAAACAGAAAGATGTTGTTATGAACAGAAGTCACTCCGTGAATGTAGGAAGCGGGGGGGAGGGGGACAAAATCTACAGTAAAGATTAGATGTGTGGGGGTGGGGGATTGTGGCTCATAAGCAAGGGAGAGTAAGATCTCAAGCAAAGAACTTGTAATAAAATTCTTCCTCTATAACTATTGGTATCAATAGATTTAAACCTTAAGTGAGATGTTTAACTGTAGATAGTAACTCCAAGGAAATCTCATTGCTGCTTAAAAAATGTTCTGTAAAGACACACTTGTCAAAATATTGTGTGTCACTGCAGGAATGTGATAAAAAATAAAACTGTATGCTATATACAAATTAAATATTAGGACAACAGAGCTAGGGGGAGAGAGGTTTCACATTCCAATCAGCAATATTTAAAAGAAAACTTACCTTGAAGTTTGATGCCCAGATTTGCAAAGCCCTATACCTGCAGAGTAGATAAAATGCCTAAAGGTCAAACAGAAAAATTTGTACATGCATGATAATTGTGTATTACAGATGTTTAGGGTTGTGAGGTGTGAACTCTTATCAAATGAAACCTATTGGCCTTGGTTACTGACTGCTGTTTTAATGCAGATGCTACAAGTAAAACACCTGTTACCTTTGCAACATCTGCCTCTCAGCAACCAATGTGGATTGTGCATGCTAGTGAGATCTCCAGTGATTTCCTGAAGAAAATACATGAATAATGGGTATTTTTATTTTACAAATATTTATGAGAAGGGACTAGTGAACTGTTTCAAATATGAGAGATCCATCTGATCCATGCTAGTGTTTTGCTATCCCCACTAACAAATAGTTTTCACTATGAAAATGGGAAATGTCACCAGAAGAAAAATTACAAGTTCAGTCCCAGAAATATATTTCTTAACTTCTGTCATGTAATTCAGATGAACCCTATAGTGACATCTTTATTCACACTAGTGAGCACTTACTCTCTTACTTAGATATCTCCTTTCTGTTTTATGTAACCATCTCATAATCTTTTCATGTATTATCACAACACCCCTATGAGGTAGGGAAGTACAATTATCCTCACTGTACATGTAGGGAAGTGAAGTGCACAAAGACAAAGCCCATATCTACACTATGAGTGTGATTTCTGCTCCACTCAATGAGTGAGAGTGAGTATAAATAGCAGTGTAACTGCAGGAGCATAGGTAGTGGTTGTGGGCACATTCCTGTCAAATACATACCAACCTGAAATGATAGGTGTGTACTTGACACAACTCTGTCATCACTCTGCTCCCACTGCCCCTGATACTTCTCTTTTTATGCTCAGACTAGCTTGATGGGAGCAGGGAAAAAAATCAGCCTCCTAATGGCTTGTAGTTTAGGCACAGCCTACAAATCAGATTTTAGGAGTAGATGTCCAAATAACTTTAAAACTCTGGCTATAAGTAACTTGACCAAGATCATGAAGATAGTATATGATGAAGCAGGGAACTGAAAACATTGGAGCCCCCTAATCAATGGGTCATCTTTCCTTTCAACATGAGTGTCACTGAAGTCAGTGAGACTAATCACATGAATAAGTGCTTATTTGTGAAAGCAAGGGATCCGGCCAAAACTTGCATTTGTTTGTTAATCAGCTTATGTGGGCACTTTTTAGTCAAGCACTCTTTTCTTATAAGATGTGTCTTTGTGGAGACATGCCTGAGAAATCACCAAATTATCCATTTTAATGCCTCGGAGTTGTAGGACACAGACTGCTCAGAAAACGAGCATTCAGTTGACTAAAGAAAAGTGCCAATGGCCAAATTCAGCCCTAGCATAATGGGATGTTGGACCCATTAAAATTAATTGGAAGTGAGGTCGCTTTAGGCAATTAAAATGTGTCCAATCATTTTTAAACTTATGAAATCCAGACAGACACAGAAAACCTTGCTTTGATACCACGCTTGCCAATTTACACCGTAACTCCACTTACATCAGTGGACTTATGCTCTTGTAAGCCCTGTTTAAGTGAAGTCAGAATCAGGCTCACATGGAACAGAAATACTTTTAAACTTAGTGGAACCTCAAGAGAAGATAAAGGAAAATATGGATATTAAGAGTTAAGTAAAGTTTGATTGAGTATTCCATTTTGTAAGAGAATGCAATTGCAATTCAGATCTCAGTTTCCTAGGAATTATTTTAAGATGTAGTATATGTATGATCACTGAAAGGAAATAATTTATTACAGTCAGTTTTAAGAGCTAAAGGAAAAAGAAAAATGGTTAGCAAAAAAAAAAAAAAAAAAAAAAAAGAAAGCAGCCATACATTCAGAGACAGAAGATAGGTAGAAACACAGAATATCAGCATAAGGCAAGCAGGTCAAAAGATGGGTACTTCTGCAATTAGAGCAAATGATGTCTCTCAGAATAATTTAGAATGGTAAATTTTCTTGATTTTTCATTGTTGTAATGTTTTTTGCTGCACAGTAATTTTCAGAAAAAGAGAAGAAACATTTTCTTATTGGCCTGAAAAAATCATCTAATAATGGAAGCCAGAAGGAGATCTCAGATGTTCACGTTTGTTTCTAGGTGTTCAGAAAAAAAAATGAAGTCTGGAAGCTGAGAGAAAAATCTTTGTTACATAAATGCACTTTAATTAATTTAAAAGAGTGCATTTTCAACGTAGTGTCTTTTCCTGAGCAAAATAGCAGGCAGGCAGGCAGGCAGGCAGGCAGGCAGTAAAAGAGGGGAAAAGAGCCTTCCCCCAGACCACACAGTAGTGAAAAATGCAGAGAGATTTGAAAATGTTTCTCCAGAGTTTTCTTTTTCCTCTGACACTGTTTAGGGTAACTACATTTACAGCTAGACTGTTTCTCAGTAAAGGTGACCAAAATAATTCAAAGTAAATATTTCAGAAAATTTGGTTTGATTCGAAAAATCAATGTTTTCTATGGGTAAAGATGTTTTATAAATGTGAAACAACGTGTTTCATTTCAGATTAACAATCACTGACACAATGTTTCATAGCAGCTATAATTTCAAGTCACACATACACATGTTTTTTCCTGTTCTCTTTGTGCAGTCCATCTCTCCCATTATGCCCACTGTGTTTTTTCCCTCTGTCAGAGTCATTTTGTAATGACTTCTAGGACCACTTGGTACCACAATAACTCATCCCTCTGAGAGACCTCAAGTGCTTCACTGGAGATGTACTCCAGCTGGAGAATGGAACACGAGGAACGCAAGAGCTTCTCATGAGGCTTTGTGGCAACTCCGGAGGATGCAGAGATTAATGTTGAGCTAACCCAAACCAACAAGCTTTTCAGTCAAGTATTATTGAGAGTTAATTTTGACTGAAGATATTGAAAAAAAATCTTTTCATTTCCAAAGTGAAAGAACATTGTGTAATATAAAGTTACAAATAATTCATTTTAGCTTTATCCTATTTCAAGAATAAAACTAATGTCAAAATATGGTATTTTCCCATGGCATGTACACTCTTTTTGGAACAGCTCTATTTTTTTAGGAATATGTGAATTGGCATAATGGATCAGGCCTATGGTCTACTACCCTGTCTCTCATGATGACACAATAAAAAGAGGGAAAACAACAATGTAAAAGCTACCTGAAGACCAGGTGGAAAGGAATAAGGTGATGTGCAATGCTTTCCTACAATCTCCTCCCATAGAGCAGGCAGAAAGGCAGTTCAATTAAATTGGTACAAGAGAGTAGGAGGGCATATAATTGATTTAGGATATCAGCCTACAGCCAGTTAATATGCGATGGGTGCAAGCAGGGATGTATGTCTCAAGAGAAGTGTTTTCTAATCACAATGATGTTAGAGACTACTTCAGAATTGGTAACACTTCCTCAGGGCTGTGACTAAAAGAGAATTCACACTTCAGTGCATACTACTGTGGTACATACAAACATATGAGGCCTGATGTTCAGACACTAGCCCCCACTTCCATGTTTGTCATGTAAAAGACATCATATGCGTGCAAAGGTGTGCATGTAACCTGAGGCTAGACTGAAATCTTCCACCCTGTGTGGTTATTCATTTTATTCATATTAATGTAATAATTGTACTAAGAATGGTGATAGAGGAACCTCAAAAGACTTGATATGCAGTTCCAATAAGAAATTTGGATGCTTGTCAGAACTTTTCCCAATTATAGGACTTGGAAGCTCACAAGAAGATATTATCACACAAGATATCAAACTTCCTGACTTTTAAGCAGATTAGCTATCACATGAAAAGATACTTTCAGGTCATAACTCTGGAAACAGAAATCTACTTTTGGCAAGACTCTGATGTCAAGATGCTCACAAAAATAATTTTAAAAATCCCAGTAAATATTTGGTTCTGGTTCATTTCCAGATTGGGAAAGAGAATCATGCTTTGGCTTTATGTGAGCTAATTCATGCATGCAAGTAATAAAGCACAAAAAAGCCTGCATTAATCTAGATGGACAACTAAGAAACTAGCCTTTTATATCACTCACCAAGTCATGACCCAAAACTGAATTTTAATCTAGCAAATTTTGTAGGGAAATATAAGTGGGCTTTTCAGAACCTACAGGGAATGTAAATGATGGTATTAGCAGACTGTATGAAAATACATTAACAAAATTCAATGTGACTGTCTCAATGTGACTGTCTCTAATTAGACCGCTTTTAAAAAGCTGACATAAATATTAAATTGAGAGTTTCTGTAGATACAAGGGGAAATTGAACTAATAAACCAACAGACAGATGCAAGGACACTGAGGCGGCCTGACCTATAGTACCAGCAAATTTTACACCTTACTAGCCAAAGACACACTGACTGGAAAGGGTTAAAGAGGAATTTCATTACTTGATATGTGCACACTGAACTCAAAATGATGATATGCATGTAATTGAGATCCTTGTTTGACCTACCCACCAAGTCCAAAACACAAACTGTGCTGGGCCTAGGAAGCAAAAAAGTGGAAAGCAGAAGCTAGGTTTAAATCCCCTTTATCTCCCCACTCCTTTCCAATTCTGGGCCGAGCCTTGACAAGTCTGTCCCATGCTGTAATTTAATACACCCCAATTTTATCTTTTGTGGGGGAAAATGACAGGATTTCAACCTGCAAGAACTTGTGAAAAAATCCAAGTGGAGACTCATTAGAGTTTCTTTAGAAGTTCTCCTTTCCCGACCTCCATGCTTATCTCTTCTTTTCTGTGCTGCTCCACACACTGTATGAGCAGGGGTAATCCTTAAGTGGCAGACACCAGAAGGGGGTCATTAACGTAAGAGCCACATATAGAAATGTCCAGATGGGCCCAATAATTAGAGACTATTTCCAGCTCAAACTGACCAATTCTACTGAGTAATTGTTGTCCACAATTGCTTCAGTGCACTAAGATGCAAGAAACAGATTTCAAAGCAAGCACTTCTGATGGTCTTAGCATAGCATCAGTGAAAACATCCATATGGCATTGTGTATACAATATGTTTAACAAATGTATTAGCTGACACAAGTTAATTAACAGTCTTTCAAACATGACTTACCATCACTAGTGTAGAGGAGGCAGTGTTCAAAACTTGTGAGCTGGTAATGGTCAGTGCCAAGTGATGTTTGAAAGTATGTTAATTAACACATAAAAAATATTAGCTAAAATATTTGCTAAATTCAAATAGTTTTGCCAGGTTTAACAAGGCCTAAAACACCTTGTATGTCTAAACTACATTTTTTTTAAAGAGGATATGCAAATTCTGTGGGAATTTGCATATCTTCTTCCGATCTCACTTTCAAAAGAGGATCTTTCAAAAGTGAAAGTAGTCTGGATGCGGTTTTTTCAGGAAAAAAACCCTTTTTCAAAAAAAAGTGTAAACCTCATTTTTTAAGGAAGAGCAGTTTTTTCGAAAAAGGGATTTTTTTTTCCGAAAAAGCCATGTCCAGACTACTTTCACTTTTGAAAGATCCTCTTTCGAAAGTGAGATCGGCAGAAGATATGCAAATTCCCACAGAATTTGTATATCCTCTTTCGAAAATAGAACGTGAATCCTAATGGGGCTTCATTGTGAGCTAGGTGCCAGGTGGCTTTGTTCATGGTCACCTGCTGAAATTTTGGCATCTCAGACACTTTAACAGTGAACTCTTAAGTGACAAGGGATTTTAGGCAGAAGTTGAGTAGAGATTTTGGGAACACCAAGTACTGGCCACAGGTGTATGAAGTGGCATCAGGTAGTTAAGTCCCTTTCAATCCCAGCTAAGCAACTATTAGCCCTAAAAAAGTCTCAGATTCAGTCAATGGTGTGAATGTAAATACACCAGGCAGAACTGAACCTGCAATATATGGGGCTTTGTGCATAAGCCTCTACAGCTGGCTCTCAGCTATCAAACTAATTTTCTCTGTAAGTGGTCTCAGTGCCACTAAATGGGACAATGCACCACACCCATGGGCTGTGTGGATTACATGAGATCCTGCTCACAGGGATCCTCTCCTGTTTGGGGAGGCACTTCACATATTTACTGGTGATGAAATAATGAAAAATCTGTGCCAACTACACAGGGCAGTTGACAGATTTTGCCAGGCCCCAAGCAAAGTGTGTGGGCGGGCCAGCTCCAGGCCAGCAGAAGACGTGGGACAGGGCTGGGGCCTGCCTTCCCCCATCCAGCCCTTCAGTGACATCTGACCATGCACTGCTCAGAGCTCCAGTGGGGATTTAAAGAACCTGGAGCCACTGTCATTGCTGCTGTAGTGGTGGAAGCAGCCAAGAGACACAGGGCAGCTACCCTTCCCTCACCCCCTCCCATCAACATGCCTGCAACAATAGTTGCAATCCTTGTAACTCTTATGCAGAAAACAGAAAAGCGAATTGTCCTGCTCCTCTTCCATCCTCCCTGAATATTTAATTCCAGGAAGCTACCTGCTATTTTGGCCTCAGTACCTCAGACAATTAATTTATCAGCTCTCCTGTAGATATATAAAATATTTACATTAAAATTAAAATATTTTGAGATTAAGCACATTAAAAGGGTAAACGTCTATGCATTTAAAGAACAGTCAGATGGCTAAGTTCTGGCTGATACAGTGGTTGAAAGACTGAGCTCTCTCCCCACCCCAGAACATTAAAGGACAACATTCAAATTTTTTTAGTTACATTCTATCATTTTTCCAATACAACTGTCAAGCTTAAAAAGGCCAAAGAATCCAGATATCATCTTGAATAACATTTATACAGCCGCCAAATAATTTAGCATTTCAAAGCCACAGTAGATTCAGTCATCTGTTTATGGTCAGATATGTCAACATTTTAAAGACTCCAAATACAGTTATTAAGTAACTAAGCCTCTACAATATTTGAATATAGTTATCACCTTAACTAAATTTAAGTTGTGAAGGCACAGGGACAGATTATATAGATGAAGCTTTTGAAATTATCAGTACATTACCTTAATAAATCTCACTGTTTAAAAATAAGAAAGCATTTTAACAAAGGTTTTTCTAAAACTGACATATGAGGTAAGGCTCCATTTACCAAGAGGGAAAAAAGTCAGTGTACTCATCATATAAAAATCAATGTATTCCTATATTGTTGCTATGCCGAAACCTCCACTCATGGAGTTAAAAGCTTGTGTAGTTGCATGATGGACATCTTTCATTGAAAATCTAAGACTTCGATTATATTCCTGTAAGAGCTGCCTCTGAATGGTTACACATTTATGAGCCTTTAATTTTTAATCGGGAAAACAGAGTAGCAACACACATTGTTTCCAATTCATGTTCCAACTTCAGTAGCTTGTTGAAAGTAGACTAGGTTATGGAACCATACCCCCACAGTCATTAACCACAAAATGAATGGCTTGGATTTTCTAAAGCTGAACATTGGGAAGAGAAGAAAAAAATCAATCTTGGGACTTTTTGTTGAATCTGCACTACACACATCTGAAATATGACTTGCATAGTTAGCATTCCCTGAACTAAGTGGCTCTCTGTAAAGCTTTTTAGTTTGACATGGATATTATACTACAAGGCTCAGCTAAACTCAGTTGAAGAAACAAATCAACAGGAAATTTAATAGTGCTGCATTGACATTATCTGGCAGGTCCAGAAGCATTTAGTTAATGGGAAACATTCCAGCAAGAATTAAGAGTGTTCTGTCACAACAGAATCAAAAAATCCTTCTTTCACAGAGGGGGCTTTACATACCAGTTCTATACTTTCTGGAATGCTCATGGCAAATTACTCTAATGGTGAATTTCCCTTGCCATCTTTTTCTTTCCACTCACAAGTCTTTTTTAAACAGTCTCTCCCTTTGTAAGGGGAGTTTTAGAAGTGCTATATTAATTTAATGCCTTAAATATTTTAAACCCTCTATTTAAAATAGAAATAGCTAATTGCATCATGAGCAGAATACTAAATTCTGAACAGACTTATCACAACCCTGTCAGTACTAAACAGCTCTTGTAATCTACAGTTTCAGCCATCAAAATCAAAAGTTCCCAAGTAATCTGTAATAAAACTCAGCTGGACTGAAATCTCTGTTCAGATGGATCGAGATTTTATGTGTAGAGTTAGTTTTCCCATAGACTTAAATTACATTAGGACTTGCAATGTTCTAGATATTAATATTTATACAGTAAGAACACATGGGCCCCAAATTTTGATGGGGAAATTGTTGTCTTTGGTGCTGTGTGAAGAGACAAAACATACTCCAGATTTCAAGGAGAACATGCTGCTTGTCTCAGAATTTAAAATTCTCACTTAGCTTTTTATCTCATTAGATGTTGGTTAACTGAATATTCATGTGTTCCAGGAGCTCAGGGACATGGCAATTTATGACTGAGGCTTTCATAGTCATAGTCGTATCAGTAACATCTTCAAAGCTAACATAACCAATGCTTTCATAAAATTCCTTCCTCTTTGTTCATATTTTTTCTCGAATACACTCTCCATTCTTTTGGAGCTATTCACTTCAGCTCTCTTATATGACACAAGCATTCTAGCTAGCTGACTTACTGTTTGTAACTGCCTCTAAAATTGTTTTTATTAATGAAGTCTATTTGCTTGTACCTTACAAGCCCTGATTCCACAGTTGAAATCTAACCATTCAACATTGGATTTTAATTCAACACCCAGACTGATATTTTCTAACTTAGCATCCTAAATTTGTTCTACAGTTTGTTGGTGAGAGAGACAAAAGTTGGCCTAATAAGAGAGATTACAATACCTTAAATGTAGGTATCTAGATAGATTCTGTTGTTTGATAGGGTCTGAGCACCCACAGTTTTGGGTAAAATAGTGAGAGCTCTGAGTGCACTATAGCTTATGGTTACCAGACCACACATTTGTGTGTCCAGAAAAAAGGATATGGAGGCCTAACTTCAGGCAACTTTGAAAATTTGGTTAAAATACTTCAGCAGAGTAATAGCACTTGTAAACACTAGTGTGTTATATGGTTTCACTTTGCATTGTTTTATCTTGTGTCCTCCATGGGCAATTCAACACATGTTATGATTAATTGACCTCTCAGGCCATTAAACTATTGGAAGCGACAAGGTTAGCTCCATAGCAAATTAACACATTATTTTTCCAAATGGATGTAAAGATACCAGTTGAAAGGATAGTCTGTTTCACTGTGAAAAGTCCCTATAGTAATATTGGTAATCCTGAAAAAATGTTTTCCCAACCAGTCTCCCTTAAAATGGAGACAAGTTCATATGTGGATAATTTTCCTCAACAATCCCACCTTTGATTATTGGTGGAGAGGGAGTTTGTTCACAGTACAATCTTGAAATCAGACTATTCTACAAAAAAAAAATAAATAAAAAAAAATAATCCCTATGTTACACAGTCACCTTTACTGAAATCTTCCTTTACTTCTTTCATGAGATCATGCCTTTCACTTGCTCGGGGAGAGTACTTTTTAAAAGAGGTATACAACAGCTTGCACCCTAAAGTTTGAATTGCTCACAATAACACCATGTATAAAAAACAATGTTTACAATTCAGATTTGTTTTAAAGGGGAGAGTGTTGTCACTACATTTGCCATTTACAATATGTTTTGTGTTGCAACTAATTTAATTTAAGTGATTTTTTTTCCTCACCACAAATTCCAAAGTGCCTATAATATTTTAAAAAAACCCTCCAACCCCCTTTTGATTCACTTCCTAGCAAATTGACAGATAGGCAGTAGCACAGCACTGTGTGAATCTTTCCATTGGGTGTTAGCTTGATTTTCACATTGTCATTGCATCAGGATCTCACCAGGTGTATATTCCTGATAAGCATGTTCCCTCCTTTTCAGAAGTCCACACTGCTGACCTTGCATTCATTGCAACAGAAAGGCTGCTGCTGGCTGCAGCAGATTAATATGAGCTCCAATAGTGTTGTTTTTGATTAAGGTCCTGAGGTTAGAAAAATGTAATTTGTACCCCACAAGGTGCTATAGTATGAACAGTGACAGCAATTAATCCTTCACCTACTGATGACAGTGATAAAATACCTGCTGCTGCCTCTAATAACTTTATTCATGTTCCAAAAGGAAAAATTCGCATGCTCCATGAATGTGAAAGAAAAAAATACGCTTCTCATCAGACTGAAAGTTTTTAATCTTTGAAGTTAATGATTGTTTAACAAATCCATTTATTGAGACATGTTTCAATGGAATCTTTGAGCTTCTCATTTGCAGGATTAAAAAAATAAATCAGACTTCTTGTAGTAGTTGACTAACTGCAGGGGATAGGATTTTTTTGGGGAGAAGCTTAATTAAAAAGCAGGATGAAAAATACAAGAATGCCTGACAGGTGATCTAAAAATCAAATATCAATTGTGTTGCTCATGTGATTAAGATAAGAGATGTTAAAGAGATAATTAAGATCTAAAACAAACTCCTACAGACTCACTGTTCAAAAATGAACTTGATTTCAGTATGTGTTCACACTTATGATAGCTTTCCCATTTTTCCTGGTCTCCATACTGGCCCATTGTTCAGAATAATTTAAGTTTCATTATTTCACTTTTCTTTTAGTGAGTGAGTCTGAAGACTCAGATCACATTTATTTTTGAATATGTTAGGTTTCCTTTAATACATGTAAATATCTTTATGAAACCATATTTTACAGCTACCTCAATTTTTACAACTCCCTTATGAACAAATTGTCACCAAAGTTTCCTCTTCACATATGGACATGATTTTACTATAGTAACTAGTGGGAATTTAATTCTCAAAGCTTTGGAGATGTAACCTGGCTAAAGATGGCAATAGAACTTCCTTCTATAACTAAGTATTTAATCCTACTTCCACTTAAAATCACTAGGACTAGATATATCCATGTATGAAGAATAGCTAGAATTTTCAGACAGAATAGCCTTTTATAACAGGGCCAGCCCCTCTCAAGTATCCCATCAAGGCCAGAAGTCTCTATAAATCCCCCTGCCCCTTCTCTGATTAATCTGAAGCACCACACTAAACTCACAATCTTCATCAAAGGTGGCTTTTATAACTGCTCACCCATTTAGAAAGTCTACACTCCTGCCTAAAGAGTTTTCTCCCACTCAGTATTGCTTCTTCATCTTTTCCCTTGCTGACTCAGGGCTCTGTAGAAATCTTCTTGCTCCCTATAGCCTCTCCAAACACCAGAACACAACAGTCAACTCCCCTTTACTATAACTTCCTGGGCTTTTTATCCTGGGAACACCTGATTCAACCCAGATGTGCTTCATCCTGTAATCAGGCTATTTTAGCCCAGACTCTCCAGTTTTCAGGCCAGCTGCCCTATTAGACCTCTATTTCAGACTAAGAAATATGTAAGAATGAAAAAAGATTATGAGAATTTCTTGGTAATGTTTTCACTGAATAGAATCTAAAAATGACACTAGTGAGAGGCTTGTACTCCATTTAAAGTCATTATGTCCAGATAACTGTTCTTGTTCATCATTGCACCCAAAATGAACTAAGTGTATCATAGAGAAAGGAAGGGGTAGTAGGTCATAAAATAAATGACCTTCCACTGCCCCATACTCAGACTGTTCTATTTTGGCCAGATCTCAAGCTGGGAGTAGAAACCAAGTCAGCATTATTGTTATGGGGGGAAAAGCAAACTTGATGGGTAGTCTACAATATTGCCATGACAATACCAAGCCTTAAATCAATCAGTCTTGATTCACTGATTGATTGAATTAGATCTTCAAACACATCATAGGTACCTAGGGTAGCCCACAATGAAAATGCTAAGGTCTGTCTGGCTACTAAAAGGAGGACAGATACTCCCAAAAACTGGATCACACTGATATTAGACTCACGAACCAGTCACAAAAAGTGCTCTTGATCCCTCACATTGGTTATCAAGAAGCTAAAAAAGTACTACCCCCACACCATTTATTGAATTTCAGTTCTTGCAATTGGCACCCAAATCCCATATAATGGGAAGTTATTTAAAAACTTTTCTCACTATACAAAATATTCCCCAAAGGGCCAGATTTGCCAGCTCTATTTTAGTTTGGATAGTACCCAAAATATCATCCTGCCAGCCAATGATTTAGTATCTAAAACTAAAGGTTTATTATAAGAAAATTGAAAGAACAAGAAGAGAGCTGTTAAACAGCAAAGCAATCAGATACATACTGAGACTTCAAAGTCCATATATCAGGGTCTTGTGAGTATTGGTGAGTTTGCTGGATTGAAAGTCCCTCTGGGACACATGCACATTTTGGAGGGGTCATTCAGTCATTTGTTCAGAGCTTCATTTATAGAAAAGTTACTCTAGAGGTAAGAAGCAGGATTCAAGACAAAAAGGGCAAAGATGAAGCTGCCTTTTTATAGCCTTTGCCATGTGGCTTGAATTTCCTTTGTCTCAAACACAAGTTTCACAGTACGTAGCATGGAAAAGTCTTAGAATTCTGTCCATAAGTCTTCCTCTACAAGTCTTACTGACGCATAAGTCTTACAAGTCTTATTGACCATTATTCATACTAGTCATCTGAAGAAGTGGGCTATGCCCACGAGAGCTCATGATACCATCTACATGTTTTGTTAGTCTTTAAAGTGCTACCATACTATTTGTTGTTTTTCAAGTTTATCATAAGGTATAATTCATGGGGTTTTCCCCCTGAATTCATTGTCAGCTGATATCCCTTGGTGGATCAAGTAGACTTAGTGCTAATGCTTTTCGGCCTGTGAGTGTCACCCCAAAACACAGCACATTGTATCAACTTATGTTTGATTTTCATGATATTTTGAACGCTGTTCATATTCAATATGAAATATTGAATTAGCATTTGAACTTCTTAGAACATAAACATGTCATTTTGTTTTGAACTGATGCCAATATATGGATGGGATTTTTTAGTTCCTTTGGGTACTTTAAAAAAATCAAATGGAGGTGAAGGGTTGTATGTATTTTGCATCACATATTTCTTTATCTGTAAACTGTTAGTATGGTGGTAAATAAATTTCTGACCTTGGATTCTTTTCCAGACTCAACCTTTTTCAGATTTCTCTGTCAGAAAACAAGAAACAATTAATATTTATTATACCTCTTATAAGGATTTGTACTCAAACAAGCAAAGTGTATATGGTAGGAAGCTGGGAAATGTAGGAAGCCATTTAAAGTATATTGGCCACTCTTTATTACATACTTCTTTTGTAGATCTATTTATACAAATAATCTTTTCTTTTTCTGACTTGGCGTTTTTGTTTATTGTATATGCTGTATGATAGAAAGCAATGTCTCTGCCACTTGTAAGTTACAAAGTCATCAGTAACTGTTGTAAATAAATAATGCATTCACAAACAAACAATCTTGTTAACCATCCATTATACTGAAAATCCTTTAAATAACATACTGTTAGAGCCAAATGTGTTTTCTTAATGGTCTTGTAGTAATAGGCTGGCCTCTGATATTTGCTCTTTGGTTTGATATTCCCCATTGCATCACTAAGCATTGATATATTGTGGACACCAATGCCAAAAGTGGTAAATCCAGCAATGAAATTGCAGAGGCAGAAACTTTGACTGGCTGATGCTGCATATTTGTCTACCTCAGAAGCACGATCCAGGTAGATACAGCAGTTCTGCAGTACGAAGTCAGTACACATATTGATGAATAAGAGGTACTCAGAATCCCTTGTGATTCCTTATTATTTGAGTCAAGACAGACTTCTTTTGAACAGCTCAAGAAAAAGGCAGCTTTATCGTCTCAAAATAAATACAAAATTACATATGGGCCTGATCATTGCTCTCATTGCATATCAGAGTGTGTACTGGTAAAACCCATGTCACAGATTTGATGTGGGCCTGAAAACCATGAGTCTGCTGTCCAATATCATTCCAAGAATGGAAAGAGACCACTCAGGTTGCTTAATAAAACAAAGTCTCACCTCACTTGCTTGTGTGTGGCTTTGTCTGTTTGTTTTGAGAGATCTCAAATGGAAGAGAAGGTAATTGCATTGGGGGATACCGAGGACTGCATACTCACTTCCAGATTTGCTCTTTGGTTTGAACTGAGCATGCTTGCATAGACTGAACTTGTCCAGTAACTTTGCTAAAGCTGGGTGACCTCATTTTGCCCTCTCACTATCAGCAGGCCAAAGTCATCCAAGGGAACTAAGGCAGTGCTCCAAGTGCCCCTCTTGTTTCTGATACTTAACCTGATCTCTGATTTGGTGGTACAGGTGATGCAGGATAGAGTGATTGGCTCATCAGGTGGGGATGGATTGGCTGGCTGGGTAAGCTCAGCATTCTAAGCTCCCTATACTAGTCCTACACTGGACCAGGTTGCTGGACATGAGGTGATGCCAGGTACAAACTGGTTGCCAGTTTAGGTGCATCTACACTGCACCTGTAGCTCAAAATAAGCTATACAATTTGAGCTATACAAATTGTATAGCTTATTTCGAGTGCATTTCAAAATAGCATATTTCATAATTTGGCATTGTCTACACAGCGCCAAATTTTGAAATAACTTGCTATTCCAAAATGCCCTTAACTCTCATGGAACTAGGGTTCCCGGGACATTGGAATAATCTACCCATTATTTTGAAATAACGGGCTGCTTCAGTAGATGTGGAATAGCTATTTCATGATACTTCCAGTATCCACAGTGTAGACCTACCCTGATAAATATACCCTGATACCTGTCTGATAAATATGTCCACATATTTACTCTGCTGACACCATCATTGGACCTAACCATGTCAGTTACAAGATCAAGAACACATATTCCTGTTCATCCAGAAATATAATTTATGCCATCATGTGCCAACAGTGTCCGTCTGCTATGTATATTGGACAAACTTCTCAGACACTTCACCAAAGAATCAATGCACACAAATCAGACATCAGACAGTTTCACAAAGAAAAAACAGTTTCTTGTCATTTCAACCAGACTGGCCGTTGTCTCAATGACCTAACTACATGTATCCTTCTTCAAAGAGACTTTAACACCAGACTACAAAGGGAAACCTCAGAACTGTCATTCATGCTTAAATTTGACACTTTACGAATGGGCCTTAACAGAGATGCTAACTACCTTACACATTACAAAGATAGCTTCCCCAATTATCACCCCCTAATATCATTATCTCATAGACACTAACCTCCCCCCTCACCCCCCCCCATTCTAGAATCTGATTTGTCAATTTTATATTTGATCACTTTTTTTTTATTGTATCACTTTGGTATATATGGTCATGCCAATTTTCTTCCACAATTTGATCTGAGGAAGTGGGTCTGGCCCACGAAAGCTCATCACCTAATAAACCATCTTTAAAGTGCTGCATATTCCTTTCTTTTGTTTCAATTTTAAAACAGTTTGCTAATGCTGTTAACTTTTTGGTTTTCAAACTTCAAACTTCTAAAATGGCCTTCACACTTGCCCTAAGGTTAGATCAAGGGTGGGCAGTAATTTTTTATAGGGGCCACTCCGAGATTTTGGAAAGTAGTTGAGGGCCGCACTCTTCCATGATATTAATGGAGGAGATGTGGGGTCCAGAAGGAGGTTGGGTGCAGAAGGGAGCTTGGGGTTAGGGACTGGGGTGCAGGAGGAAGACTGGAGTCTGGGAGGGAGTTGGGATGAAGCAGGAGGTTGTGACCTAGGGCAGGGTGCTAGAGTGCAGGGATTTGGGATGTGACCTAGAGTAGGAGGGTATTGTGATCTGGGGCAGGAGATTGGGGGGCCTGGTATAGTGTAAGAGAGACAGAGGGCTGTGGCCAAGAGACTTACTTGTCAGCTGCCAAACTAGCCTGCTTGCCTGTAGAGCTTAAAATATTTCTCAGCCAACCTGCTTGCCTGCTCATGTGCATCATGAAAAACTGAGCCGAGGAGAGGGGGCATGATTCTTCTTAGCTGCCTGTTACTCTAACAAGCAGCTCCCATTGGCTGGTTTCTGCCAGAAACCAGCCAATGGGAATGTGCTGGGGGTGGGGTGGCTCCTAAAACTTTCCCCGTCCCCTCCAGTTTCAAAACAGAAATGGAGCCCTGCAGCCGCATTTCTGCACAGTGTGTGGGACTGTGGGGAAAGCTGGGGAGCCTGCCTGGGGCTCCCTGCTGCTTCTGCAGGCCAGATCCAGTGGCTTGGGGGCCGGATCTGGCCCGCGGGCCATATTTTGCCCAGGCCTGGGTTAGATTCTATCAAGTTTTTTGGTGCCAGTTAGAGCTTCACTGGAATAAATCTTCTGAGGAGTTCAAGCTGGTTATCCCATTTAGGTAAAAATTTTAAATAAAGTTGTGCCCTTTGCATTTAAGTAGATGATGGTATCTGTATCTCAATTTTCAGTGTCCACATCAGTTGGTACTTTTGCTTTAAATTATATTTTGAAAGTTGCACCTAGTCAAGTCCATTATTTGTTTCACAAACTCTAGGTCTTGAAGATTCCTGAACAAATTTTATAGTGGTTACAGTTTAACATCATTTTTCATGTGATGCGTGTCCCAGAAGCAGAAAACAGATTCCAGGAAATCACCATGCTGGCTAGCAAGGATCCATGGGCAATTCCCCAACAACTCTGAAACTTTGTCTCAAGGCAGCTGTGGGTTTCTGTTGTCTCAGAGGATTCTGTTATCTTGCAGAGTCTGAGGGCCTGTAAGGCTAGCCTCCGAGAGGTCACCAAATTTATAGTACAGGAAAGGCTTCACCGTAAAGAGCCCATACCAACACACTATATGGAGTCCTGTTTTTGACCCATTGTGATTTGGCTCCCTCCATTATCTGTGTCTGACTAGCAGGCCTGTCCTACTAGTGTAGATTGATGGGTATCCCAGACTATGTGGGCATTTCATAGTGCAGAAACTCTTAGAAGGGAGGTCCAGATGAGCAGACACTGGAGAGACAACAGTTACCCATAACGCTGGAAACCCTGACAAAATGTTGTTGGACAAAAGTCAACATGGTTTCTGTAAAGAGAAATCATGTCTTACTAATCGGTTAGAGTTCTTTGAAGGGGTTAACAAACATGTGGACAAAAGGGATCCAGTGCATATACTTAGATTTCCAGAAAGCCTTTGATAAGGTCCCTCACCAAAGGCTCTTGTGTAAATTAGGTTGGCATAGGATAAAAGGGAAGGTCCTTTCATGGATTAAGAACTGGTTAAAAGACAGGAAACAAAGGGTAGGAATAAATGGTAAATTTTCAAAATAGAAAGGTGTAACAAGTGGTGTTCCCCGGGGTCAGTCCTAGGACCAATCCTATTCAACTTATTCATAAACGATCTAGAGAAAGGGGTAAGCAGTGAGGTGGCAAAGTTTGCGGACGATACTAAACTGTTCAAGATAGTCAAGACCAAAGCAGACTGTGAAGAACTTCAAAAAGATCTCACCAAACTGATTGATTGGGCAACAAAATGGCAAATGAAATTTAATGTGGATAAGTGTAAAGTAATGCACATTGGAAAAAATAACCCCAGCTATACATACAATATGATGGGGGCTAATTTAGCTACAACTCATCAGGAAAGAGATCTTGGAGTTATCGTGGATAGTTCTCTGAAAACGTATATGCAGTGTGCAGAGGCAGTCAGAAAAGCAAATAGGATGCGAGGAATTATTAAAAAAGGGATAGAAAATAAGACAAAGAATATCTTACTGGCCCTATATAAAGCTACAGTACACCCACATCTTGAATACTGTGTACAGATGTGGTCTCCTCACCCCAAAAAAGATATACTGGCATTAGAAAAGGTTCAGAAAAGGGCAACTAAAATGATTAGGGGTTTGGAACGGGTCCCATATGAGGAGACGTTAAAGAGACTGGTACTTTTCAGTTTAGAAAAGAGGAGACTGAGGGCGGATATGATAGAGGGATATAAAATCATGAGTGGTGTGGAGAAAGTGAATAAGGAAAAGTTATTTACTTGTTCCCATAATATAAGAACTAGAGGACATCAAATGAAATTAATGGGTAGCAGATTTAAAACTAATAAAAGAAAGTTCTTCACACAGCGCACAGTCAACCTGTGGAACTCCTTGCCAGAGGAGGCTGTGAAGGCTAGGACTATAACAGAGTTTTAAAAAGAGCTAGATAAATTCATGGAGGTTAGGACCATAAAAGGCTATTAGCCAGCGGGTAAGGAATGATGCCCCTGGCCTCTATTTGTCAAAGGCTGGAGATGGATGGCAGGAGACAAATCGCTTGATCATTGTCTTCGGTCCACCTCCTCTGGGGCACCGGGTACTGGCCACTGTCAGCAGACAGGATACTGGGCTAGATGGACCTTTGGTCTGACCCAGTATGGTCATTCTTATGTTCAAGATAAATACAGGCTTTGTGGTCTGCAACTGTGGGAGGAAGGCCATTTTGTTTAAGGCAGCATTTGTCGTTGCCTTCTTTGGTGCTTTTGGAGTGAATGAGCTAGTGCCTATGGCAGCTGAAAACAGGTCCTGGAGTGCACTAAATGTTACATGAAACTATCTGCATGGGCAGTGTCCCTGCATTTAAAGTACTGAAAAACAGACCAGAAAGGAAACAGGATTAAGTGGTGCTGAAGGAATGTGCAAATGGGCATGTGTGCATTGTAAAGGCAACAAGAGCCTTAGAAAACATCTATGGCCTGCAGTGGGGACCTCTGGTCATACACATCAATGGCAGCATCCAGTCAAGGTATCCGTTTTGTGCAGCATTGAGAAAAACTTTGTGCTATTGTGTTCTTGACCACCCTCTGCCTTGCCAAAATGTGGTACTCATACTTTCAGAATCAGGGCAGCAATGTCAGCAGCTTCAGGGAGCTTTGGCCCACATTAGGTTCAGACATTATAGTGCTGGAAAAGGAAGCATTACAGGACTTATGTTGGCACCAACAGAAAAATGTAGCAAAACTAATGTGCTTCCTTGAGAAGCTACATGGAGCAGATGCACTATGTGGGTTTGCAGGCACTCTGTTGTACATTGGCTCTTTAAGAGGACAGACAGGGTGGCAACTGGATTAGCTCATGCCACTTCTGCAGTCACTGACAAGTAATGCAGACTCATCTTCCATGTTAGCTATTCACCTGAGGGAGAATGGACTTGGGGGCTATACAGGTATTAAGGAATAGCACTGAGTGGTTATTAGCTTAAATAGACTATTGTGGCCAGAGATGAGGTTAGTACGGTTAGAAACACTCATGAGGCAAGTCTGGTGGGGAGCTGCAGACCCAGCACACATTGAAAGGCTAGAAAAAATGTGAATAGGGAAGTCACCAAAATGTAAACGGGGGAATGGTCCCGCTATTGTGGGGAACTTTCCTGGCTTCTATACTACCCCGGTGAAATAGACCAAGGAAAGGATCTGAGTCCCCGTTCCTACTTCTTTTACCCAAAGGCCTCCCTGATTCTGAGGGCTCCCCTTCCACTCTCCTGAGTAGCAGAGTCCTCGAAATCCCAACAAGGCTGGGCTCAGGTTTTCTGGGGCTTAATCCCTGACCTTGTAGTTACTTGGGGCAGGGGCTAGGGTGTCCCCACTCTGGGGTGCTCTCTTCACACTGGATGCTTTCTTGACCCAGTGATCATTACATACAGTTCAAAGCAAACATAATTTATTAAATAACAAACAACTGATTAAAAAGAAAAGAATAAGGAAAAAATGAGAAAGGTAGCACGGGGATATCACAAACAGCAGTTTGCAGAGTGTAAGTTCACAGTCTGTTCCTTATAGGTCCCAGGGCTCTTTCTCAGGCCCGGGCTGTGCTGCAGGGGGGCTGCAGGTTGGACTCGCTTGCTCTGGCAATGACCACATGACTTCAGGCTCTAGGTGGCAGGACCCCTCTCCCAGTTGGAGTTACAATCCCTCTCCAAGTCTGGCCTGCAGGGCCTCTTGGCTGGTGGTGTCTCCCTGCCCAGAGCCTCTCCCCCCACTTTGCTGGTCCCAGCTGCTCACCACACCCATGTGCAGACTGTGCTGCTTTGCCAGCCTCCAGCTCCTTGTGTTGCTTCTCTGACCCCTGGGCTCTGCTTCTCACCACAGGGTCTGCACTCCTTGGGCTGTGTGTGTCTGGCTCTGTCACTGCAGGACTGCCCCTCAGCACAGCTTGCACTCCTTGGGCTGTGTGTGTCTGGCTCTGACACTGTAGGTCTACTTCTTAGCACAGGGTCTGCGCTCTGTGGGTTGTATGGGCCTCTGCTCTGACACTGCAGGTCTCTCTCTACACAGCTTGCTCTTCTTGCTGCTCTTCTTAGCTCTCTCTCCTTTTCTCAGAGAGACCCAGAAAATCCCAGCTTACACGGAGGATGGGACCTGGCCTACTAATTTCCTCATTGGCCTGTCCAACCTGTCAATCAGGCTGAGCGGGAGTGTTGGCCTCTTTCCATTGTCCCTAGGGTCTGTCAGTCTCAGGGCCCTGATTTCTCATGGACCCTTCCCCTTTTAGTACTGGAAGCTGGCCAGCCAAAAACTTCCACTGAGTTTTAGTAAGGGGCTAACAGTCCCCTTACAAAAATATTCCTGGACATAGGGTGTTTGGTGATACAGCATAGGGACATCCATTACAACTAGCCAGAAGTTTTCAGGAAGGATGGTGTACATTTTTCAGATGGTGGTGCTGACATGTGGATATAGGATGCGAGAGAATGGATTGGGAAGGTATTGTGCTATCAGGAAATGTAGTTAGGTGACGGAAACAACCAAGGTAGTCACTAGTGTCCCCTGTCACCAGTTTCCAGGGAGGTTAAGAAAATAAAAAGATTTCACAGAGGTAAAAGACCTGGGATTTTGGTGATGGGCCTTGAGCTCATATGATGGGGTGAAACTTTGTGGCCTACAAAGGTTGAGGTCAGATTCTGTGGCCCTCACATGCTGAAGTCTCTATCCTGCTTTATTCTCTGTGGTAAGGAAGGTGCAAAGATGTAGAAATAGCTGATTCCTGAGGGGTAGGCTGAAGAGTGCCTGCCCAGCATTATGAATTATATGCCTAAGAGCCAGTAACTCTGGTGCAAGTTACAGGATATATGGGAAGAAGCCCTGTAACTCCCTGCACAAAAACTTCTTACATTTCTGGTATAGGAGACTGTGGATAGCAGCCCTCCCTTATGTTACATTTTAATAAAAGTTGCAACCTGCGATCTAATTCTATGCAGGTACATGTCCTCCTTTTGCTGCTGTGTCTATGTCAATACACCAGCTTGGCCATCATTACTTGCATTTTAACTGGACACTCTGGGTTTGTTCACATCATAGTATTTGAGAAATAGAGTTGCTGTGGTCATTTCTTTTACCTTTTTAAGGCAGTTTTTTGATTTGGCACCCATAGCAATAAGGTGTTGGACTTTTTTGATGCTGAACATTATAATACAGATTTAGCATTCTATTATAATTCATGATAACTTTCAAAGCCTCACTGGCATTTCTCTTTCTGGCTAGCAGATCGTTCTGTCACAATTTATGTTGGGTGGGGTTTTCAAAGTCATTCAGTATTAATTTAATGGGAGTTTTACTATCTAACACAATGACAGCAGATTTATCCAATCCATCATGCTTATATTTAAGCAAAAGGAAATATATCAAACTTTTACATGATGGCACAAATGACAGCTAACTAAGACACTTTTGAAAAGTTGGAAGAGTGGTGCCATTTATGTAAACTGACAGAAATAAAATTCAATAAACACATGTAGCTGGAATGAATGAACACAAACTCCAGTAACGATTTTTTCAGTTCAGCTGCACATTCTGTAAGGAAGCCAATACATTCTCTTTGACTGATTAATCCAAAAACAAAACTATAAATCCCAACATCAGTCTCCTTATCTCTTTAAAGTAAAGAGCACATGCAGTAAAGTGTGACAGCTTGTGTGTAACAATTCCAAGAGTGAACAATCCTATTTCAAAGATTAGCCATCTTCAAAACATTCATTCCTAAATATCACTTCTCCACAATCATCTATTAGATTTGGTGAAAAAGACATCTGCCTATTGTGCTGTTCCTTTTACGATAACCATAGCATGGGTCACATTTTATTCATTTATAATTCCTTTTGTAGTTATACAGTTAAAAAAGAGTTCATGATGGAAGTGTGTGAAAAAGCCATTTTTGTTCAATGTGAAATTTTGCATCATGAAAACATCCATGATCCTGAAATTGCTAAGAAATCTGAGTGCAACAATTTGGATACAAATGTCTATAAACTTTCATAATAATTTAGAATAAGCAGAGCATGCTGCATAAAAAGTCAAGACACTTACCTGGAATTCTGGGGGTCAGAAACCAAGGACTAGGACTACGTCTACACTGCAGCAACTCCACATCTTTTCAGCGCACCCAATATTCTGAAATATAACGGGCTCGCTATTCCAACTTCCCTATAAACCTCATTCCATGAGGCATAAGGGACATTTTGGAATAGTGATTTCATTTGAAATAAGTGCTGCGTGGACAGCGCCAAATTTTGAAATAAGCTATTTCAAAATTTACTCAAAATTATCTATGCAATTTGCATAGCTCAAATTGCGTAGCTTATTTCAAGCTACAGATGCAGTGTAGACTCACCCTGGGTGAGCAAATGACACTTTTCTTATGGTCTCTGGAGAAACAAAGGAGGGCAGAGTAGATTTCTTCAAAAAGAAGTCCTGCAACAGTGATTGAGATCTTTCCAAACTTATTTTACATGCTATTTCAGTCAGTTGCTTTGGCAATATTTTTCGTCTAAAAAGTAAGTAACCTAATACAGTCTTCAAAGGTTAACAATTATTTTCAGAGTTAGCATGCTTTTATTTTAATTTAATTTTATTTTATTTGCTTCTTTCATTTTGACCTACATCATCATAATGCATTCTCTTTTGAAACAAAATTGGCTGAAAGTAGGAAAATGAAAAATTTAAAATACTGATTGTAGGTGTTAGGAAGGAAAAATTTAGCCTAAAAACTACAGGCATAGTTTCCCAAATAGAGATGTTGAAAACTTTGTCGTGTTGTTTGGGGTTTTTTGCTTGTTTTAAGCAACTTTTTTCAAATGTAAATGAAGGTTAAAATATCGTGAATAAAATTAAAATTCCCAACCACATATTTTGCAAAAAAAAGTAACCTTTTTTCAAAATGGAACTAATGTATTTCATTTAAAAATTATTTCACTTAAAAACATTGAATTTTGGTTGTTCTCTTCTTCCGTCCTCCCCAAACACTGTAAAAAAAGTATAAATAAATAAATACCCTTTCTTCCTCCATGGAAAGTTGTAAAACTGAGAAGCTCCCTTATATGTCCTAATTTCTTTTGTTCTCTCTTCTCCCAACCCTGCCAAAAAAAAGAGGGAGAAAATGGATGTTTCCTTACTATTTGGAAATGTATTACAATTCTTTCTTTAAATAAAATGTTCCATTCAGATATGTTTCCAAAAACTGAAAAAGGTTGTGCAAAGTGACTTTTGAGGGGATTGAAAAATTTCACTTTTGACCAAGATTTGTTCTTTGTGGGAAATAAAACCACTTTTCACCGAAAAAAAAAAATCTGATCAGCCCAGCTGCCAGGTTTCCTGTGTTCTTTCCTGAATGCAAATAATATGCTAGACAAAGGGTTAGGATGCAAATGGCTATGGGTGAGATAGATATGTACTGAGAATAAATAGGGAGAGAGAAGGACAATATTGAGGACAGTGGGGATTGAACAAAATTGAGAAGAACTTTATTCTTCCTTCTCTTTGCCTGTTATTTGTATGGCATCTCTACATGGAGCAGGAGGAGAAAAGAAAACGATGAGCCAGCCACTCACAGATACCTCAGAGCAACTCCACCTAACTATTTGACTTTGAACAGTGAACGGGAAGTATGTGTATTTGGCCAAAATTCAGCCAAATACACATTCCAAGTAAAATTTCACAACAGCTCCAGTCTCTATGAACATTAATTCTTTGACCCCCCTCTCCCCCACCCATTCAGAATTTGAGACATGTTTGCTGGTTAGAGTGATTTTGATGGTAGACAACGATGTGGACATATATCCACTGGGAACTGGACTGAACAAACCCATTTCATGCAAGCAATTAGATGGCAACGACTTTTATTCACTTCTGACTTGCAGTAAATTTAAATTTACCTGGAAAGGAACAGCTCATTATCAGTCCTTTAAGTGATCCAGTTCCTCAGGAGCATGTTTTAATCACAATTTCATACTAAATATTTGATGATGTAGATATCTAATATAGTCAAGAATACTAATTATGTTCTTCAAAGTCATAAGACATTTTAATCTAGAAATGGATGAACTCATTCAACTCACTTATGAGTTAACAAGTTTAGATCATATTCATCTCAAAGGAGCTAAAATTTTGGACTTTTCAAGACAGCAGTCTATAACTAAACAGTGAACTAAGTTGTCATGGGTTAAAAAGTTCAACCCTGGCTTGGAAACTTACATGGTAAAACAATAGGAACAAAAGGAAGAAATGGTCAACATTGAACATGTCAAATATTTAAGACTGGGCAAAAGAAGGTTGACTGAATAAATTCAAGGTGACTGAAACATATAAAATAATTTGGTCTTCTACACATTGCTGTATTCTAAATTAACTAACCATTTAGATAGGTTGTTACTGTAGTGGAGTGGTAGTTAAACCCATATGCTCTCATGAGGCCAAACAATGGTAGATTCAAGAGGGACAATGACAGAACTGAAACAACATGGAGAGTATGTCTGAGCAGCAACAAAATGCCCACAGCTTGTCTGGGTCAGGGCTTGCAGAGGCTATAAAACTGTAGTGTCACTGTTCAGACACGGGTTGTAATTTCCAATTTAAGAGATAAATTGGAAATTACAACCCGTAAACTCAGAGCACTGGATGGACACTTTCAGATGCATTTTTTTAAAAAAGTGAGTTTGGATTGTAATCTCAACCCTCTGGCTACATCTAGACTGGCATGATTTTGCGCAAATACTTTTAACGGAAAAGTTTTTCCGTTAAAAGTATTTGTGCAAAAGCGTGTCTAGATTGGCATGGATGCTTTTGCGCAGAAGCATTCCTGGCCAATCTAGACGTGGTTTTGCGCAAGAAAGCCCCGATCGCCATTTTAGTCGTCGGGGCTTTTTTGTGCAAAACAAATCTGAGCTGTCTACACTGGACCTTTTGCGCAAAAGCACTTTTGCCCGAATGGGAGCGTCAAAGTATTTGCGCGAGAAGCACTGATTTCTTACATTAGAACGTCAGTGCTCTTGCGCAAATTCAAGCAGCCAGTGTAGACAGCTGGCAAGTTTTTGCGCAAAAGCAGCCGCTTTTGCACAAAATCTTGCCAGTCTAGACGCAGCCTCTGTGTTTCAGTTATCCATCCACATTCCTATCTCATACATTCAAGATGGAGAGATGTTTAGACATGGTGAAATGGACCTCACACAAATGTCTAGTAGATTGTCAGAGCCAAACTACTCACAACCTTTCCCCAGGCCCTCAAGGAGGAAAGTAAGGGGAAGAGCTATAGATGCAGATGTGGACCAGCAATGTGCAGCAGTTTCCCTTTACCAGGGAAATACTATGATGGGCTTTTGCAGCCCACTACACAGTAGACTCTGGCGCTGCATGTTCTAAGCCTAGGGTAGATCCTCTGTTGGTGTGAATTGTCATAGCTCTATTAATTTCAGTTGAAAACAGTGGAGCTATGACAATTCACATCAGCTAAGCATTTGCCCATAATAGTACTGTCTTGTTTTTAAACGTTTCAATATTTTAAATGTTCTTAAAAAGAGTTTTTGACAGAAAAAGAAACATAAGGAAATAAATGAAATCAATACAATTGGTAATGAGATAGCGAAAGCAAGAATCTTCATTGCTTCATAGAAGCAATGGCAAATTTAGGGCTTAAACAGAAAGGAGTAAAAGTCCGTAATTTCCAGTCACTCATCAAGAATGGCGCAATAGTTTTTTTATCATCTCTTCTATTTTTTATCTACTGATAGTAACAGTAGTAACTGCACATTATAGAGCTGAAGGACAGCTCCAATTCAGTACAAGTCTGAAAGCAAGCAAATATGACAGGCTTTCTCTCTGACAGTTCAATTTTTGTCTGAGTGTTTCAGTAAAGAATTCATTTACTCTTATGTGGGCAGAGTGCCATATGAAGTGAGTCTGGAGGGAGTCTCTCCTGTATAGTGCCCTCACTTCCTTTCACTTTGATAAGCAAGCTAAATTTTATGGTTTTTTATTCTCTGAGTCACCATCACTCTCTGAAGAAGAGGCGGAATTTTTTGGGTAAGGAAATAATGAACAAACAAAAACAAAATTAGAATAAATTTTGCAACATCAGGAAATAAAAAAAAATAGATCCCTGTTTCAACTCTCTAGTTATTAGTCACTGACTCATTATGGATTTTAATTACCCATATCTGTTATATGGCTGTGTTTGCTAAACCTGCAGCATAGTCAGATAAACCACAAAGCCAGCTAAGGCTTGAAGGAAAAAAAGTTAAAGAAATTGATAAAAACAGAATAAATTAAATTAAACTATCCAGAGTTTTTAAGAGGGAAAGCACTACTTTAGGGGGCAAGCACTACTTACTATTGTAAAAAGCCAGTAGCTGGTCAAGGAAAATCAGACCCTAACTGGCCCATCATGATCCTGTAAAGCAGGGCTACTCAACATGCAGCATCCGGGCTGCATGCGGCCCACGGCCCGTTTGCTTGAGGCCCATGGTGCAGTTTGGATTTACTCAGGGCAGCCTGCAGGTGGGATCCTTTGAACATGACCTCTACTGGGAACACACTCCACAACGGGGAAGTGTCTCCAAGGTGGGGTGAACATTGAAAGACAGAAGCGGATGGGCTGGCTGGAACAGACGGGTACAGGGTGTCGGCATTTCTAGCCCCCAGGGAGGAGGTGCCAGGAGTGCTGGGGCATTGTGGGAAGTGCTGGCTGCTTAGCCTTGTGGGCAGAGCCTGAGAGGTGCTGACTAGCTCACACTGGCCACGTTTGGGTCTGGCACCACAGCTCAAGACTTAATCTTTGTATTCATGCCCATCAGTGTGAAAGAAGCTATTTGCATATATATTTTCATGTATATGCTACCACACTTAAGTTGCAGCCCTCGTCATGTGCTATGAGCATCATTGTGACCCCTGGGGCTTCCAAAGTTGAGTAGCCCTGCTGTAAAGTATACATGAGAGTCAGTAGGTGCTGGCTCCTTAGTCAATCAGAGGAGAACGGGGCAGGTGAGTTTATAAAAAGCCTACCAAAACAGTCAAGTAGGAATCTGTCACCTGAAGGAAGGCCTGGGACTACAAGAACCCAAAGAAAGCATGGCAGTCTCCTTTGGAGGAGGAAATCAGACTTGGGGTTTAGCAGTAACTAGAAGAACCCCAGGGAAAGCAGACAGTAGGAGAAACTTTAGTAGTTCGTTGAAGGGAAAAAAGTTAGTGTGTGCCCAGCTGTAGCTGGACTGCTGAGTCACAGGAATGCAGATAAGTCTTGTAGTGAATCCCTGAAACAATAAGACCAGTGTCTTGGGAAGCAGTTCTGGCCCTGGTGTCCCAAAAGAGGGAATTGAAGAGATTCTCAGGGATCACAGTAGGTTCCTGTGGAGCAACCCTGAGTTAGGGCCTATAGGAAATGGGCAATAAAAGACAAGCGTGTGCCTTTCCTCTGCAGATATTGTGTTTGGTCTCTCAGAGTCTCTGATAAGAGTGAGAAAGAAGTGAGCTGAGCCCAGGATGGATGAAGGCCTAATATTAATGTCAACTGGGTTAAACTTTTAGATTCCTTGTCTGGAGGGCTGAACCATGGAAGGCCTGGCAAAAAGCAGAGGACCTGCAGGAGGAAGGAGAGGGTATAGAGCAGAGGCAGACTGGGAGTGGGGCCTGTAGTAGGGGGATTGCCCCGGGCCCGGGGCACCAGGAAGGTTGTCCCAGGCTTCATGCCCTTCTAGGGACATCACTGACTAGAAATGTGACTTGGCAGTGGCTAAATGGGAGGGAAACAGAGCTGGCCTTGAGGGGCTGCAGTGGTTAGAGGGCTGCTGCTGAGTGCATCCAAAGCAGGATGCGCCTCCTCCTGCTCCTCTCCTCCCACCCCACCCATGCAGCTGCCCCTAACCAATCTGCTCTGGGCTGGGAGCCTCCCTCCTGTTTGTTGCACCAGGGGGGTGGTGTCAGGGTGTCCCCTTCCACAGTTGAGTTCTGGTCAAGGAACAGGGGGACCCTATGTCATGTCATTGCTGGCTCAGGAATGCTGCCACCAGCAACTCTACTGGCTGCAAATACATTCAGACTCCTGAGTGCCATGCTTCAAGAGAGCGCACTCCCCCAACACACACATTCTCTCACATCAAACCACAATCTGAAATGGTACTTTTGGTGAGGCAGGATTGGCCGGTGGTTGTGAGATTGGCCATGGGCTCTGGCCAGATGCAGTCCCATGGAGCTGCATGGACCTCATCTTGAACTGCAGGACCAGTGCCAGGTTCCATACATAGTAGCAGCAGCTCAGAAGGAAGAAAGATCCAAAAATGTTTGCTAGTGTAATTAAAACTGATTAATGTTTAATTGATTGACAGCCATAGTTTAAACTCTGTTCCAAAACACATCTTCCTTAGGATGTTCCAGCAAATGAGAAATCAGTCCACCACCCAGGCAGAAGTCTCAAATTATTGTCCCCGAGACATTCTGCTTTCTAGCTGTTTTCAAAGCCTTTTGAACGAAGTAGTCCTGGCAGGACATGCACATGTGACACTGATCCCCCAGTCCTGATGCCACCCGTCTTCTGAGCACAGACACACATTGAACTTGTCTGGAACTGACTTTTGAGATGTTCAAAATTCAAGGAACCCCAGCAAAGCCCCTCAAAAAACTCTCACCATCTTCTGCAACTGAACTGCCTACATTGGGTTGCCATGAGATATCTGACTGCCAACAAAAGGGGCAAGATTTGACTATCTTAGCTTACAACTACAAAGTGGAGGGTTGTAAACATGTAGCCCTGTATGATATGTTGCTATAAGCAACTCTACCTTTGGACATTTAAGGCAAACAGGGAACCCTAACTCAGATTTCTTTACAATAGGCTTTTAGTCTGAACAGTAATATTTTTTATCTTGAAAAAAATCTTAAGAGGTTTTGTTTTCAATATGACTGGCTAGTTTGCAGCAAAAAACCTTGTAATTAAAAGTTTCATAAACATCATTCACTTTGAAGGCCTGAATGTCTGTCTCTGTCTCTCCTCAGAATGATTCTCCTGGGAATGGCAGCTTTTTGCTTGATGCAGGAGCTCCTTCTATTGGCAAACACAAAATTGAAGAGTTGCAAATCTAAGCTGGAAAGAAGAATTGCAAGTTGCATGATAGTAGAAAAGGAAAGTCTGAGCACACTAGATGAGGAATACATTTATTAAGTGCTCATTCCAACAATTATACATAACTATTAAACATACAGAAACTGATGTACTACAATGGAGATAACAAAATTAAATTTTAATAAAGAAAATCTTGCTTAGCTACTTCAGTTTTAAATCTGTATTCTGTCACTTAAACTATGTCTCTTCCTGCAGTTATAATGAAAATTAGAGATTTTGTAAATGCAAAAGTATGATTAAGGTTGATGTGAAAAGAGGGGATTTCCTATTGGATATTGGCTCTCTTCAATTAAGCAAGCATTGGAAAATATTCCTGATTTTTGTCTGATGAGATTGAATTGCCATCCACGTATTTTGGCATTAATCTAAGAAAATTAGCTTTGCTTGTTTCCTTTGTCATCTTTTCACAAATTTCATTTTGCAAGCCAAATTAACTCCATGGGATATTACAAAGAATAACAAAGTAATTATAGCCATTTCTCAATGCATAACAACTTACCAAATTAAATCTGGGTTTCACAGAATGTTAATAAGTAGAATATCTAGTAAACTGACATCCCCAAGGAGGGATGGGAAAATCAGCGAGGAAGAATAAGATTTGGTCTAAAATGGAGTCAAAAACTCAAACTGAATCCTAATTGAAATCCTGAAATAAAAATTATTTAACTGTCTTCTTAATGGGTTTTTACCATGTCTGATTTGGTTTCAAGAGGTCAGGCAATTTTTGAGAGAGGAGGTCAACTGCCATTTTCAGATTTCACAATTCTGAGGTTAAAGAGCAACAGTGAATTCTGATGCTGCAAGTTTTGAGTACAGTAGAATGATATAGATCACTTAACACTACATTCATACTATTGCATCATATAAAAATATAGACCCTTTTGGGAGCTGGACACATGGGGCAGGGAGATATCAGAGCAAGGGAGCTGAAGATTCTTGGAAAGACTGGTCAGAGACAAAGATAAGGATGTGAGATTGGGTTGGTAGATGAAGGAAGAAATATTAGGAAAGGAACAACTCAAAAAGTATATACAAAACTATAAAAAAATCTTTATGGACAATCATCCCACTGTGATCCAGTGGTACTCCCTGACATAAGATTTGTGGCACCGCTGAAGCATAACCAAACTAGAAGAAGTAGGCTATCATCTACCTTGGCTGAAATCCAGCCAATCTGAAGAGCTGGTAATGAATACACTGTGGAAAATTCTATGGAACCAAGACCTAGTTAGTAACTGAAAGAATAGGATGAGCCTTGGGCTACTAGTGACAGATCACCAATAGCTTTTGAGTCTCGGTATAATTCCAGAAACCCTAAAACATGCAGTGACATGGACTTTGCTAAGAAACCACCTCCTGTTCGCAGTAAACTCAAAAATTCTCTTAGCTATCTGTCATTCCTGGATAAGGTGGGAATGAGCTAAACTTACTAGCACATCACCTCCCACAAGTACTTAGATCAATTGCACTCTAGTTTCAGACCTTTGAAACTCAAAAGAAATGTAAGTTCCACCAAACCGTGTGCAAGGGACCCCTTGCAATGGTAGCGGCTGACTCTATCCACACCGTCTGGGTTCTGACTATGTAATTCTTTCCTGTGCTATAGTATGAGACCACTTTACAAGTACTGTAAACATATGGACATGCATTGATTATTTTGCATCTTCTCAAAGCGTAAATAATTGTTCATTTCATAACATTTGTATACTTTTAAGAAATTACATATGCATCCTTTAATGCACAAGGTCAGATTTGCATGTAAAGAATAGTATACCAATAAAATCTGTAATTTCTGGATAAAGGATAAAAATACAATGCTTAAGGCTCAGAACTGTTGCAGTTGACTTTTCATTTTGACATTGACGACATTTCAGTAGGCTGTATCAGCTGATAAGCATGAAGACTAATTTCTAATACAAACAATTATATAGCCCAGAAATTAGACAGTGCCTTTGATGATTTGCCAAATACATAAGTCAAAATATGCAACATTAACACATCAAGACTTTCCATACATGGGCTGGGTGGTGTTTGTGCTGCATTTCCACTATTTAAAACTGTTACTACAGGTTGAATTTCCCTGGTCCGGCACCATCTGGAACTGACTGGTCCTGAACGAGGACATTTTCTAATGTCCCCTGCCCCCAGCCTCCTAGCATGCTGCTCCTCCCTGCAGCTGGCTTCGCTCCAGGCTCTGCACTTTTGGGGATCCCATGGCAGCCATCCATTGTCCCATGGATGGGAGAGACCAGAGAATTATGATGGCTTGGCCCAATGGCAGCTGCAGTCGCCTGCCTCCCTCCCCACTCAGCACATAGGCATCAGGAGCCAGAGTGGTCCGGCAGCCTGCTTCACCCAACCACACTGCCCCATCACCCTCTCGCAGACCTGCTGGACTTGGCTTCTCCACCCTGGCAAGAAGCAGAACATCCCACCCCTGGGCACTCTGGTCCCAGCCACCCACAAGGTGCAGTGGCTGGGAGGACAGCACAGCAGACTGGAGCAGGCTGCTGGCCCATATGGTGAGTGCAGGGGAGGTAACCCCTGCTGCCACTGTGCCAGGCCCCAGTAATTCCCCAGGCCACGTTGCTCAGGGGAGGAGAGAGGCTATCAAGGGATGTGCAGGGTCTGCAGCAGGGAGAGTTGCTCTGGGCCCCATGCCTCGGGTACTTGGGGGAGAATTGCCCCATGCTACACACTCCTCTTGGGACAGCCCTGCCTAAAGGTGTCTACACTGGGAATTAGATTGGCTTAATTACATTGCCATAAAACTTTTCACAGCCCTAAGTGATGAAGTGAAGACTACCAAACTTTGTAATATAGACCAGCCTGACTTCAACAGAATCCACTCCTTGTTTGTAAAAATAAGGAAATGTATGTCTCTGCAGAATCAGGTCCACAGACACCGATACCTGTGTTATATGAATATATATGTTAATTTTCATTTTAGAAATAAAACTTTCAGAAGCATTTCTTATATTTAAAATAAGGAATATTTTTATAACAAAAGTGCATCTCAGACTAGAATCAGCACCACCCAGAATCAACATCAACTCAGAACCACTGTGTATATACTCTTCTTTCTAAATATTTTCCAAAGCTAGTTAATATGGTTTATCTAAAAGTGAAAAAAATGGAATTTGAATAAAGTAATGGATTTTATTTTTTGCAGTTGTAGGTGAACTGCAAATGTAGCAGAGGTATGATAATAAAACTGCAGTTAAACAGATACTAATGTAAAATTACTAACGGTTGAAGCTATAGCTTTTATGATTATTTGAATGATAGGGTCAAATTAAGGTACTGTACCCTGGGGAGCTGACAGCCACACTGGGCCTCTGGGCAAGATGGGGGGTGGCAGCTCCATGCTCTCAGAAGGGGTGGGTCCTTGTGTAGAAGGGACTGGGTCACGGCAGGAAAAACATCATGCTAGCCCCGCACAGTCCCGAGTGCCACCTGGACCATCGTGTACCCTGTGCCCCCCGTCCTTAGCACAGCCCAGAGCATACTGTGTGATGCTTCAGCAGTGATTTGAAGGGCTGATGCAGTAACAGTAGCAGTGGCCAGGAGTCCTAGGCCCTTTAGAATCACTGGGCCCAGGGACAACTGTCCTTTTTGCTCCCCCCCACACCTGCCACATTGGCTGTACTACGTGGGGGCAGCCTGTAAAACTACAATCAAACATCAAGAATGTCAGAGTATTGTATTTCTCAAATATAATACAAATACTTAGGGTTAGGCAATATAAGTGCTATTAGCAGAACATATTAATAACATAAGAAGAGTCATATTGGGTCAGACCAAAGAACCATGTAGTCTTCTGACTGTTTTCAAAACTAGCTGCCCCATGAGGAATGAAAATAACAGGTAATCAAAGTGATCCATCCACCATAAGCCATTCCCAGCTTCAGGCAAACGGAGGCTAGAGACACCATCCCTGCCCATTCTGGCTAACAGCCATAGTTGACCTATCTTCCATGAACTTATCTAATTCTTTTTGAACCTTATATTAGACTTAGCCTTCACAACATTCTCCAGCAAAGAGTTCCTCAGATTGACTGTGTGTTGTATGAAAAAATATTTCCTTTTGTTTTATTTTAAATATGCTGCCTATTAATTTTATTTAGTGACCCCCTATGCCTTATGTTATGAGAGGGAGTAAATAGCACTTCCATATTTACTTTTTCTACACAAGTCATGGTTTTATATACCTCAGTTATATCCCCCTTTGTTGCATCTTTTCCAAGCTGAAAAGTCCCAGTCTTATAAATCTTTCCTCATACTGAAGCACTTCTAAACCCCTAGTCATTTTTGTTGCCCATTTCTGAACCCTTTCCAATTCCAATATATCTTGTTGAGATGGGCGACGTGCAGGCAGTACTCAAGCTGTGAGCATACCATGGATTTATATAGAAGGAACATGATGTTTACTATCTTATTTTGTGTCCCTTTCTTAATGATTCCCAACTTTCTATTCACTTTTTATGGAAATTGAATTTCATCTGCCCTTTTGTTGCTCAGTCATCCTCTATTCTAGAAAGGTGGTAAAAGATTTCACACCTTCAAATAGCTTTGCAGTTGCAGAAGGAATAGTACCAAAGGTCGCTATCCTGCAACTATTTCCAAAGGAGAATTCCATTTAAGGATTTTTGCCACTTTTATTGAACATACATAATCTTCTTGAATGTATTCTCCTTTATACCAACTTAAGACTGTTTCTTGTCCAAGTACCATGAAGATGAGTGATGCTGATCTCAGGTGTCTGAATCATCCCTGCTCATGGTAAAATTCATGAGAAGAGCTTATGAGGATAATATCTCAATGTGGAACCTCTCAAAGATTTTCATTGAGGGACTGGAGTTCGACCATCTAACAGAAGAGACCCTAAGTCCTAGCATAACACTGATACATCCATAGAGATCCATTTGGATTATAGATGACTTATGGGAGGCCAGTGTCCCCCATATGGTGGTCACGTACTTCTGCAATAACCCTAGTTTCTAAGGACATTCAACCCTAGCAGCTCATAACTATGATAATTTTGCTGCCAGAAAATTTGCCTGGTTGCCCAGAGACCACTGTCTGGGGCCATCGAGGGGGATAGGTGAAGCCAAACATTTGTCTTTTTCCTGTTCCTTCCATCTTCTTTGGTGGAGTAGCAGACACACAGTGACCAGTTAACTCCTGTGTGTCTAGATCTGAAGTCTGAGTAACCCATGCTCAGGAGTAAGGAAAACTTACTTGTCGCTTTGGAGTGGATGTGGAGGCAGAAGACTGATCAAGCTCTGTGTAGACTAAAGAACAGATTTTATTACCTTAAGTCACATTAAAAACCTTACTCCATGAGTACATCCACTGAACACAATTAAATGATTTTCAGTGTTTAGTACTATGCATTCTTACAGATTAAGGGTGTCAAAATCTGTGCCTTAACCACCTTATATTAGTTAATTCAATTACTATCACAAATCCTTTTCTCAAACATGTTCTCCTGTGCCACAACCACATACTTCTATAAGAGTGATGTAAGCCACAAAGCATTCACAATAAAGGCTTTAATTTTTCAGAGATCTTTCATTCATTTATTTTTGGAAACAAACATATTAATAGGTTTCAGAGCAGTGTTAGTGTGTTTCAGCGAAAAACAACAAGGACTCGGGTGCATTTTAAAAACTAACAAATTTAAGACTAATAAATTCAGACCTACAGGTCACTTCCTCTGATGTCGAAGAGAAAAAGAAAGAAAAACAGAGAGGGGAAAATAAAGGATACAGAGATGCGAGTGTGACAACAGTGCTAATTAAATCAGAATGGATGTGACTAATCTCCAACCGTGGTAGAAGGTAAATATTAATATTTAATTACAGGAAAACTATTTTTGAAATTGTTTTAATTGGCAACATACCATGGAAATAACAGCTTATAGTTATGCTTAAGGATGTGGTTTTGAAGTCTCTGAACACATTTAAATTTCTATAGTTTTAGTTCAGGTTTACATACATCCCCTGCCAACATTCCTTACACTATTAAGATCACAGTACAAAGTTACTAACAAAATAGTACATCTGGTGAATTTTTCTTTCAGTGAAAAGGCCTTTTAACAGAAAAATTGTTTATAAGCTGTCAGTTAATCAAAGTTAACTCGCATGATTAACTCACAATTTAAAAAATTAATTGTGATTAATCACACTCTTCAACAATTGAAATTTATTGGTTTTGGAAGTTTTTCTAGAGTTTCAATATGGATTTGAATTATAATACAATATTTCATGTTATAGTTGGGGGGGGGTGAGAAGCCCAGGAAAATCCACCCCCTCCATGCCAGGCCCCACCCCTGCTCCACCTCTATTCCCAAACTTTGCCCCCTCCACTCCCTAGTGATGTCAGGAGCTGGTGTGATAGAGTGGAATGGGGCCAATAGCACTGCTGCAGTCCCCAGTGCTGTGCATACCCTATGTCCCTGAAACAATGATAGGGAGAAAAGGAGTGTGGCCAGTAGCACTACTACTAACCCCAATGCCACCCAGGACCTGCACTCCCCTGAAACGTGGGGGCCCCCGTTGCACAGGGTCCATGGCAACTACCCTGAACTGTCCGATGGATGGCACAGTTCTGGTTATAAAACTTGTGGATGATGACCCAGAATGTGAGTTTTCAGAACACTTTCACTGCAGATTTAACAAAATGCAAAGACGGTACCAATGTGACATTTCTAAAAGTAGCTACAACACATGACCCAAGGTTTGAAATATGAAGTGCCCTCCAAAATCTGAGGGGGACAAGGTGGGGAACATGCTTTTAGAAGTCTTCAAAAAAACCAACACTCTGATGTGGAAACTGCAGAACCTGAACCACCAAAAAAGAAAATTAATCTTCTTATAGGAGCATCTGACTCAGATGACGAAAATGAACAAGCATCAGTCTACATTGCTTTGGATCGTTATCAAGAATAACATATCATCAGCATGAAAGCATGACTTCTGGAAAGGTGGATGAAGCATGAAGAGGTATGAATGTTTAGTGCATCTGGTGCAAAAATATATCTTGAATGCCAGCTACAACAGTGCCATGTGAACACATGTTCCCACTTTCAGGTGACACTGTAAACAAAAAGCAGTGAACATTACTTTCTGCAAATTGTAACCAAACATGGTTGTCTAAGTGACTGCTGAACAAAAAGTAGGACTGAGTAGACTTGTAAGCTCTATAATTTTACAATTTTTAAATTTTTGAATGCAGTTATTTTTATATATCATTCTACAAAGGTAAATTATACTGGTCTACAATTTTTTAGAAGTCGTCTGCTTCAGAGATAAAATGTGCTATTTATTATGTATCTTGATGTGCTGAATTCAAATATGACAATAAAAACAACTGATTGGCTACTGTTTCCAAGATATTTAAGCTTTTACATTTTACGTCTCTGTATATTGTGTAGATAGTAGAGTTTTAATCATCGATTGTAAACCTAGGTCTTTTCATGTGTTTATGGTTGCTTTACATGATAATATTTCACCTGTCCTGTTTATGTAACACTTTAAAAATCAGCAAAAGGGTTATATAAATAAAATTTATGATGAAATAAAAGGCAAAAAACTATTATGTACATAGTTTAGTCCTATTCAGTGTCTACTCGGCGCTTCTTGGCTTGTCTCTTGTATTCATGGAGCATCTCTTGTCACTGTCCAGCAATAGTCTGCAAGCATTGATGGGCTCCATTTGCCCTGATAGCGTTTCTCCATTGTTGCAATGTCCTGGTGAAATCGCTCGCCGTGCTCCTTGCTCACTGCTCCGCAGTTCGGTGGAAAAAAATCTAGATGAGAGTGCAAAAAATGTATCTTTAGTGACATGTTGCAACCAAGGCTTTTGTATGCCTTGAGGAGGTTTTCCACCAACAACCTGTAGTTGTCTGCCTTGTTGTTTCCGAGAAAATTTATTGCCACTAACTGGAAGGCTTTCCATGCCGTCTTTTCCTTGCCACACAGTGCATGGTCAAATGCATCATCTCGAAGAAGTTCACGAATCTGAGGACCAACAAAGACATCTTCCTTTATCTTAGCTTCACTTAACCTTGGAAATTTTCCACGGAGGTACTTGAAAGCTGCTTGTGTTTTGTCCATGGCCTTGACAAAGTTCTTCATCAGACCCAGCTTGATGTGTAAGGGTGGTAACAAAATCTTCCTTGATTCAACAAGTGGTGGATGCTGAACACTTTTCCTCCCAGGCTCCAATGACTGTCGGAGTGGCCAATCTATCTTGATGTAGTGGGAATCTCTTGCACGACTATCCCATTTGCAGAGAAAACAGCAGTGCTTTGTGTATCCAGTCTGCAGACCAAGCAAGAGAGCAACAACCTTCAAATCGCCACAAAGCTGCCACTGATGTTGGTCATAGTTTATGCACCTCAAAAGTTGTTTCATGTTGTCATAGGTTTCCTTCATATGGACTGCATGACCAACTGGAATTGATGGCAAAACATTGCCATTATGCGGCAAAACAGCTTTAAGACTCGTCTTTGATGAATCAATGAACAGTCTCCACTCATCTGGATCGTGAACGATGTTGAGGGCTGCCATCACACCATCGATGTTGTTGCAGGCAACAAGATCACCTTCCATGAAGAAGAATGGGACAAGATCCTTTTGACGGTCACGGAACATGGAAACCCTAATATCACCTGTCAGGAGATTCCACTGCTGTAGTCTGGAGCCCAACAGCTCTGCCTTACTCTTGGGTAGTTCCAAATCCCTGACAAGGTCATTCAGTTCCCCTTGTGTTATGAGGTGTGGTTCAGAGGAGGAGGATGGGAGAAAATGTGGGTCCTGTGACATTGATGGTTCAGGACCAGAAGTTTCATCCTCTTCCTCTTCCTCGTCTGACTCAAGTGAGAATGATTCTGGTGCATCAGGAACCGGCAGTCCTTCTCCGTGGGGTACTGGGCGTATAGCTGATGGAATGTTTGGATAATGCACAGTCCACTTTTTCTTCTTTGACACACCTTTCCCAACTGGAGGCACCATGCAGAAGTAACAATTGCTGGTATGATCTGTTGGCTCTCTCCAAATCATTGGCACTGCAAAAGGCATAGATTTCCTTTTCCTGTTCAACCACTGGCGAAGATTTATTGCACACGTGTTGCAGCATATGTGTGGGGCCCACCTCTTGTCCTGATCGCCAATTTTGCAGCCAAAAGAAAAGTGATAGGCTTTCTTAACCATAGTGGTTATACTGCACTTTTGTGATGCAAAAGTCACTTCACCACAAACATAGCAGAAGTTATCTGCACTGTTCACACAAGTACGAGGCATCTCTGCTCACTTTGGCTAAACAGAAATGTGTCCCTTTGCAAAATCAAACACTGACAAATAAGAGAGCACGACACTGTATGATTTCTAGAGCTGATATAGGGCAATTTGTTCAGCAGAGTGATGTAAGCTTCATTATGATTGCATCATCCATGACTTCTAGGAATAACACGATGCAATTCATATCACGTATGATGCAATACCAGCTTCAGATTGCATCATTCATTGTTTTGCCTAAAAAGCAAGTACTGTCCAAACCCAGTCATAGATTTATTCATAGATCCAGTCAAAGATGTATTTTAGTATTTCTGGTTTAAATTGAGATCCCTTCCCTTTATAACTCACTTATCCTCCGCCCTTCCCAAGTCAAGAGTCGTATATACTGACCCAATAGCATATCTTGAAAACTAGAGCCAATCAACAATTTTAAGCATCATTTTCGTTCTCAGTGACCCAGAATTAGTAAAGTTTGACTACATTTATTTCAGAAGCATTTTGGCTGTAGAGCAGTGTTATCTTGAAAACTGAAAGACAGTGCGCTACAGTAATTGTACGAGGTAAATTGAAAAATACATTTTCTGGTATTTTACAGTGAAAATATTTGTAATAAAAATATAATGTGAGCACTGTAAATTTTGTATTCTGTCTTGTAATTGAAGTCAATATATTCGAAAATATAGAAAACAATCAAAATATTTAAAATAAGTGGTATTTTATTATTGTTTAAAAGCATGATTAATCACACAATTAATCACAATTAATTTTAGTTGCATAATTAATAATTAAAAATGTTTAATCACTTGACAGCCCTCATTGTTTCCTTTACAATTTTGGGATTTTTTTTCTTTCCCCAAAATTAAAATGAAAACTAAAAGCAATTGAAAAAAAAACAATTTTTACCTTAAGAAATTTTTGTACACATTTTGAAAGGAATTTTGTTTCTTTTGAATTTTAGAGAAAATGGTCACCAAATAGTTTCACAATTATTATAATTAAAATTTCTTACCAATGTCTGGTTTTTTGAAGTTATGACACTAATATTATGTGGGTTCTCAATAGTAACTCAGTAACAGTAAGTGATCTAATGTAATTCATGGGACTGTAGCACTTGTTTCTCTATGAACAAGTAGTCCTATGGCACCCTAGGGTGTGTCTACACAACATCCTAAACTGGATATAAGATACACAATTTGCCATATATATTTTGGGCATTCTGTGTTTCATCAGCAAAGGAACTTGAGTGAAATGCTTCACAAAATAATGAATGGTATCATAAGGTTCTAATGCATGCTGCCCCATCATCTGTTGCGTGAAAGCTGGATTTCATGGCATCTTGTGAAAATGCAAAATTATGCAGTGGCAGTATAGTGGAATTCATGGGCCCCTGACGGAGATATACGAGACAAGTTATATTTCTGTGTTATCATTTCAGTTGATCTTCATTTACAGGCAGATGATACTACATTCACTTACCTTCTTTTCTCTTGAAAGTTTTCTTCAACAATAAGGAATAAAAACTACATTAAACAAAAGATTAGGTTTTGGGAGCAAATTTAAGACATAAGGTTGTTAATTCTGCAATAAATCCTGCAGAATTGAAGAATACATGGGGAAGTGTTCCTAGTACAAAAGGATGGAAAATGAAAAAAAAAAGGAACAAAAAGAAATTAAAAAAAAGTTGTAAGGCAATAATTTAAAACTGACTTCTTTTTAAACACAATGCACAATTAACTTTTGTAACGCATCACAAAATATCGTGGGGGCAAGGAGTTTAGTAGGAAGTAAATAAAAGTTAGACATATGTATCTCTAACAGTAATATTACATAGGAATTATTTCTGTAAGAATGCTTTTAAGATCCTGTTCCACTCCTATTGCAATCAATTGACTCTCACTGGATTTTAGTGTGCTTTGGACTGCACCCCTATACCGATGCTTCAAGGCATAAGACATCTGGTAACCCACAGTGGTTGAGAGTTTCCACCTGTGGTCAGGCTATGCCATAATTGCATTTTGAGATATAGTTTTGAATTTCATGTGGCTTCTTCTGAAGCATCTCACCTTGATCATTGTCAGCCACAGTAGGCTGCAGTAGATGTATCACTGGCCTGTTCATAATGTCTTATGCAGACTTTGCTTTAGAACAGTAGGAGTCTGGCTTTTTGTTTTATCAACAGCAGAAGCTACCAGCACTCACATACTAATTGATGGCAGTGTGGGGGAACACCAATACTTGTATAGGTATATTGCTTTTTAACTATATGCCATTTGACTGTTGAATCCACTTCCTGTTCTGAGATATGCTACTAGTTTTTCATTTTTAAATTTCTACTTATTTTTTAAAAATGCCATATTTCCTGCAAACAAGTTCCAAGCTTGTGTGACTTGGGATTTGTGTCATGAAAGGGACTACACAGCTGAAGGCTTTTTCTTTGGTTATAAAGAAAAGCACACACAATCTCTAGGGGAAGTGAAATGGTCACTTTTTTTTCTAGCTAGTCTGTTTTCCATTTGAGCTATTGACAGTTTAAGTAAACACAAGAAAAAAATAGAGATATTGTCAGTAAGGTAAACTTTGGATTAGAATAAATGTAGGAATATATCTGATTTATGACTCCATGGCTTGTGAAAATATCACTATACATCAACAATCACATTAGCTCACGGGTATTTTGTGTCCTTTAGGTTATGTGCTCTAGGGTAATGAATAAGTGTTTGAACAGTGTCCATCATAATGGAGCCCCATGACGCAGTGAATGCTTGGATTGCAGAGTAAGATAAATGCTTACAACAATAAACCCAGTTTAGTCACTATGCCTTACTATGAGAAACAAAAATACTGAATTTCTTTTTTTTTTTTAAGATGAACTTAAAGGGTCTGATTCTTATCTCACCTATTCTGGTGCAATTCCTTTAACTTCTGTTTACATTGAGGGCCTGAAATCTTTCAGAATGTGGTAAATTCATCCTGTAGGATCATTTAATTCTCCCATCTGTTAGACTAGATTGTATACTCCACTGATGCATTCATGAAAGATTCCTTCTGACATATATGCCCCTCAGAGGAGAGGTTCATTCATCTCCTTGGTACCCTCTACCTGTCTGCCTAGAACTGGCAGGTCCATCTCTAAAATACCCAGGGTCCATTCAGGAATATATACCGGAGAGGAATGGGCAGACCACAGTAGAGCCAGAACAGAAAACAATGGTTTTATTCTTTTTATAACAATGTTGATTTTGCCTTCCAAAATCAAAACATCAAACTTTTCTAAATGGCTACCTAAGATCCCTAGCCTCTATGGCTATGTAGGGAGAGAAATCACATTAGCATGACTCAAGTGGTGCCAACTTGCCAGGGCACCAAGACGACACCAGGATCAGTACAAAGATAGAGGGGTCTGCATGCCTGTCCCCCCAAACAACCATCTCCCAAGGAGGAAGATGTGTGGGAACCTCCCACCCCAAGAGAATCCTCATGTACATTTCCCTCTTAAAAGATCATTAAGATGAGAGGAAATGATCAAACCCTTAACACCGTATGTACATGGGTAACATTGAGATTCGATGGAATCTGACTGATAGGTTTAAAATCTATAAACAAAAATGCTGTGCATGTATGAGCCCAGATCTCTCTATAACCTCCTTCCACATATGAATTAACAGTAATATTTTACAAGAAATTATATACTAATACTCAAATACTGATGTCTGAATTCTACCAAATAACATCTTTCTGATTAAATATAGAAATTGTAATATTAAAACTATGATCTCTAAATGTATATATATATAAAGACTGCAGTTTTCAGGTAGATTTTATTTCCATCTGTGCAATGTGCAATAATATTTTACCGCAAGGTATTATGAAGGGTCATGGTGTTAGACTGGTTCTTTAATATAGTCCGTAGCTATAAAGTCATTTGATAAGGGATAAGAACAATTTGAAAAGCCATTCCTAAAACATCATAAGAGTAACATATTAAGAATAGCTTGAAAGTTAATTTTTCCAAAATACATTGCTTTCATATCAGAACTTCTGTTCACTTTTGGTCGTATTTGCATTTTAACCAAGAGTATGGAAAACAAACTGAAGGATATATTTACTTCACTCATCAGGTAATAAACTAATCAAAAGCTCAAAAGAGTTAAAAAAAAATCAAAGATCAGCATCACAAATAGAGCATGATGGGGGGAAATAGGCTCCAAGACAGAAAATTATTTTGATTAAACCAAGAAGTTTATAGGTCATAGAAGTTTCTGTTTAGGACTGTAACGGAGTGCACTTGCCTCTCACAAGTGCCCACAGACAAATGCACGTTCCCACATACTCCCTCCGTTTGTGATGACTCTTCAGTTATTCAGACCTCCTTCTGAGTCACACACAGTCTGTATGTGAAATACAACAAAGCAAACTCCGTCCATAGTACAAGTCCAACAGAGGCATCTTTCATTGCCCTTTGTAATGTCTCTCTCTGTGTGCCTGAACTCTGGAATAAATCCATACCACAGGGCTCCTTCAATGTCTTCACCCTGTCAGGGCACAGCTCTATCCCTCTCTGAGGTGCCTCACTGTCAAGGCCACTTCCCCCAGTGCCTAATGGAATTCAGGGTGATACAGCCCACCCTCTACTCCGGGTCCCAGCCCAGGGACCCTAGAGATAACGGATTTCTGTGATATCCCTTTAACAAATTGTATTGCTAATATGATACCCTGGGCATTTCCCCATAGTTCCAGCATAAGGACTCATGTCAGTTTGTTTATTGCAATGTTACTTGATTAATAATAGTTATGATAATCCTTTATTTAGCCATTTCCAAGGATCACCAATCTATGTGGCTACTCCTGTTGGCCAGTCTGATGGCCTAATGGCTTTGCAGGATGGGAAAAAAAATGCTGGCCCCTGTGGAGATACCCAAACTCAGTGGTTTAAACCATTTCTTGTATTAGCGAGACAACAAAGGACACTAATGCCAATACTTAATATTGTAGCATTAGCAGGGTTAGAGTTCCTAAGGGCAGGGACCTCAGAGCTAAGGTTAGCATCCCTATGGGGTGGGCCCCTGGCATTAGGGTTAGGGTTCCTATGGGGATGGCCCTTGGAGTTAGGGTTCCTAAAAGTGGAACTCCCGGAGCCAGAGTTTGGTTTCTTATAGGAAGGAACCTCAGAGTTAGGTTTAGGGTTCCTATGCAGGCGGCTCAGAGCTGGGGTTTGATATCTTATTGAGTGGGCCCCTGGAGCTAGAGTTTGATTTCCTATGAGGTGGGCACCAGGAGCTATGGTTTGGTATCCATTGCACTGGGCTCTTGGAGCCAGGATTATGGTTCCTATGGGGAGAGCCACCAGAGCTAGGGTTGGGGTTCCTATCGGGAGGACCCCAGGAGCTAGGGTCCTTCAAGGTGTGGCCCTTGAATCTAGGGTCAGGGTCATACTGGTGGAGACCTATTAGCCACGGTTAGGGCCTCAGAAGGGCCACAGGAAGTCTAATGTAGACAGACTATCTGTTTTTCACAGATAGTTACATCAGCGTATGAGAACGGACATATACCTCATGATCAGCCCTCTCCCCTAGCTTTGCTTTAGTTTTGCTATATGTGGTTCAAAGGCTTTACAGGTGCTTCTATCTGCAATAAGAAAAATAAGGAAAGATCCACCCACATCTGTGGCAGTGGGTTGAGCACCTGACTGCTTGTTGAAAATGCCCCTGAGTCTTGCACCTTAAAAATGTTAATGGAAACAAGTCCCCCACCATGAGGGGTTATTGTGAAGGTATCATCACAAAATAAAGATCCGAGTCAGAAATATGCTGGTGCCATGTGACAGAGTATATTTTCTGAGAAGTGAGTGAAGAATTTACAAACCTCTACCAAAAGAGCAGATCCACATACAGGGATAGTTCAACTAACTTCTGTTGTATTAAAACTAGGCAGGCAGTAGAGGGGTCTCTGTTGTGGTAAGGGGAGGAGAGATAAGAAGCTAGTAGCAACCCCATGGCAAATCAGCAATAATGTTGCTTTTGGAACAAGCTTCTGAAAGCTAGTAAACAAGTCTGAAAAGTAATTGGGGAAGTGGAGGGAGGAGAGAATAGCCTGTTGATCAAAATACAAATGAAAAATTTTGATATTGTATATTTGAAATTTGCACCAGATGTAAAAAGCTAGCCAACCAGCCATTTGTCTGAGAAGAAAGAAAGAAAGAAAGAATTGAGGTTCATGTTTGGAATCGCTGACTAAATGTTGAGACTAATTGCTGTAGTTTATACCCTTTGCAAAATAACAAGAGGGATCATATCCTCATGACTGACTGGGGAGGGGCATTACTGATTTTATTATAAAGTATTATGATGGCCAGTCATGAACCCCAGGAAAGAATAGCAGGAAGTCATTTTAGCACTCTGCGGATAAGGTATTTTACAGTCCCTTTCAGAAAGTTGCTCTTTTCAATCATTTGCTGTAGCTCTCAGCATAATTCAAAGAACACTGGCTGCTTTACCATTGTTTGTGGTGCTGGAAATAGTGCTACAGGCACAGCTTTTATAAAGAACATTTGCAACTTTTCTTGTCTCCAAAAATTTTCAAGTTGAGAGGGAAAAGAAAAACAAAGAGACCTAGGCAGATGGCAGAAGATAATACTTTAATGACTGCAAAAATTCATCCTATGTAGTCACATGCCATTAAGTTATTCTGACTATCTGCAAAGCACTGAATAAAGTGGCAGCTATTTACTAAGCCATAATGAGAGGTAGCATGGGTAGAGAAAGCATCAAAATTCTACTGTGTCCTTTTGACATTTGAGATATCTCTAAGCTCATTGGCAAAGAAAAGCCATAAATAACAGTGCACATATATAGCATCACAAAAATCCAAAATGTTTTCTAAACCAGTTTTCCCAGTGATAATGTAAGTGGAATCGTAACGATGGTATAACAATCTGACAGCAGCAACGATGCCTTCTCAAAAGGGCAGTCAGATCTGCGAAGGTAAAAGCTATAAGTTGCCTATTTCCTAATAATCAATCAGTCACAAGCATTGTATTTTAAGGTCACACATGCACAAAATGCACCAGTCAAGTGAGCCACTATATCTTCTTACTGTTTTTACATTTTATTTGGCAACTGATAAGCATAAACAAGACTTTCTATATTTTTTTAGATGTCATAAGATGAAGACATCTTTAAGTTTATTGTGTCATTTCTCTTGGTTTTGATTGAAACTTTCCTCAACAGAATACAATGTTTGTGAAGAGATTCTCCTTTAACTTTCATTTCTTCTACTCTTTGGCCCACTAAAGTCATTTTGAGTCGTGTTCATCTGATTTCTTCATTTCTATACCCCATTCACACGCCCCACCAATTCTTTAAAAAGTCATTTAAAATAGATCTGTTTTATGCAATATAGTTAATTAGCTGCAGACAGAAACTCATTGTGAATAATCTAGTAGAAGCGTCTCAATCACTTTGGACAAATATCTCAGGTTCCAACAGAGCAGGGCTACTCAACTTTGTAAGCCCCAGGGGTCACAATGATACAGCACATGCTGAGGGCCACAACTTAAGTATGGTTGCATATATGTGCAAATATATGCAAATAGCTTCTTTCACACTGACATGCATGAATACAAAGATTAAGATTAAAGCAATGGCACTGGACCCAAATGTGGCCACTGTGAGCCAGTCAGCACCTCTCAGGCTCTGCCCACAAGGCTAAGCAGCCAGCACTTCCCACAATGCCCCAGAGCTCCCAGCACCTCCTCCTTGGGGGCTAGAAATGCCGACACCCTGTACCCACCTGTTCCAGCCAGCCCGTCCACTTGCGTCTTTCAGTGCTCACCCTGCCTGGGAGATGCCTCGCCGTTGTGGAACGTATTCCCAGTGGAGTCTATGTTCAAAGGATGCCACCCATGGGCCGCGCGTTGAGCCCCACATAAACCCAAACCGCACTTCAGGCCACAAACGAACAAGCCACGGGACGCATGTGGCCTTCAGACTGCATGTTGAATAGCCCTGCAATAGAGGATCAGGTGAACTCAATGTAGGAGGTTCTAAATGGGCATAAGTGGTGGCCTTCCAACCACAGATTTGGGGATTCACAGAAAATGGAATCTCCATATCTATAGAAGCAAAAATGTGGAGCTGTAGGCAATGCTACTTTGCCCTCCACCTGGCTGCTCCTCCAGAGGTAACACACATTTGAGTCTTTCAGTAGCACTTGCCAGAATAGATTCTGCTTATGTTGCTTTAACTCTAGATTGAACAGTCATTGAGCCATCCAGGCAAAATGCCACTGAGAATAACTGGTCAGTTGTCCCAATACCTGCTAGCTCTCACACCAGCTCCACACATTTGAGATTCCTATCTTTTATAGTGCTTTAAAAGGAAAGACTTCTAAGGTTCCGAGCGAAGAAAACAATGCTGAAGGAATCATTATCCACAGTTACTTATAAGAGCAGTTTCCTCATGTCAGAGAAAGAACTCGAGTCAAGGACCTATTTAATGTTGCTTTTTTCTCCTTAGCACACATGTCCTTGTTTTTGTTGCCTTCCTTATAACTGGCACACAGACTGACAGATGTACATAGCACAAACAGCCAGATCGCAGCTCAAACTGCCCAAATGAAGTGTCTGAGTGGTACAAAAGAGAACCCCCATTAGGTACTATAGTGAACTTTCAAAACACCAATCAAACATGCACTTTCAAAATAAGGCCAAATTTTGCTAAGGTTTAAGCAAAGGCCCCAAACTGTGGAAGTGATAGGCCAGAAACTGAATACAACCAAGACAGTCACTGTCCCTATTCAAGCCATCCATACTGGCATCAGGTGGCCTCAGCAACAAGAAAACACGATGGAGCATCATGGGTAGATCATCCCCAAAAAGGGCTATGACTAATCTGTATATATTATTATAAAGGCCTCACCCAGATTTGGTTCTAGTTGTGTTTGGCATTGTGCTAAGCCACTGGGTCTGCACACAGTGAATTCATAAAGCCAGCGCAGGAGGATAGCAGATGCAGAAGGCTCCCTTCGGTACAGCAAACTTAACATATAGTCACTCTCTGAAAGTCAATTGGCAAGAGGATGCTTCTTAGCATTGCTGTGCTTTAGTTCAGTTCCACACAAGCAAAGCCTTTGTATTCAAGATTTGCTCCTTATTTCCAGGGTTGTAATTTGAATGTGCAATATGGGAGAGCCATAGCCACTTCATTCCATTCAAACTCTCAGTTTACAAACAGGATTACAATTGTTTTCTTCCCATCTCTGTGTGACCTAAAAAGTACTGCTTGAATTTTGCTCCTCTTTTTATGAAGAAAATAAACTGGAGGAAGTAGTAAGCATGGCCTGCACACAATTTAAGTGTTGACACTGTGCCATGAAGCACACAATAAAAACTTAGCAATTTCCCGCAAGGGAACATAATGTAGGAGCCTCATTATCTTAATTACAAAAAACAAAAAGTGCTTCTAACAGGTAAATAATTTTTACATCATGCTTTGCTGATAAAATGAAATAGCTCATTTAACACAGCAAGCCAGTGAATATAAAATTAGGGCATAATGAAGCTTTTTAAATTGTATACTGATTTTTCTTTGCTTTTGTTTTGACAGCTCATTGGGATTTCATTCCCACTTCATTTCTAGTAGAACCAAAGGCTTTAAATCAATAGTTACCACCATTCATTTTTGGACAGAGATTTATTAAGACTAATATCTTTAATATTAGTACCCTCAAGCCTCTATGAGCCTTTATACTGGGCATTACAAACACACAGGATATTCTGATTCCTGCCTCAAAGAGATAGCAATCAACAAATATAAGAGTATTATAATTTTACTGTACTCACTGTACATCCTTTATAATAATTCCATCCGTCTACCGAAATGTATGAGTTTTTTCTAGTGACTTCAGGAGGAATAAAGAAGAGACAAATATTAAAGGCATGGCTAGACTATATTGGTTTTTTGAAAAAGCTGCCCTTTTTTCAAAAAAAACTTCACCTGCGTCCACACTGCAATCACGTTATTTCAAAATTAATTCTAAAGAATGCAGGGGTTTTTTTTACATTGGTAAACCTCAAATTAAGAGGAAGAATGCCTTTTTCAAAAGAGCTCTTCCGAAAAAAGGTGCGTGTGGACGCAGAACAGGGACTTTTTTCTGAAAGAAGAGGCAATCGAAAAAAGCACAGGTGCCCTGGTGGCCATTCTTTGAATACCAATCAGGACTTCCTTTTGAGAGAGCATCCATGCAGTCTGGATGCTCTCTTTTGAAAAAGCAGATCGCTTTTTCGATCCGGTTTTCAGGTTTGGATGCTCTCTTTCAGAAGAAGCTTTTTCAAAAAAGCTCTTAAAAAAGCTTCTTTCAAAAAAAGCTTGCAGTCTAGACATACTCATAGAAATAAAGCAAAACAGGCATATAAAAACAAGTATTGCAAATCACACCAGAAAGCCTATTCTCAATGCCTAGTTCAAAGTTTTTATGGTATGGAGCTCAGACTAGGACCAGAGCTGGGGGCAGGAACAGAGATGAGGCTGAAAGCTGAGGCTGGCAGTTATGCCCAGGAGTCGGGCAGACAGCCACAGACAGAAAGGACACCTGCACTGGAGTTGTGTGCATTTCAGCAGCCTCAGACAGTTTCCCATCTATTCTTCTGCTACTCCACTCAAGCCCCCAGTGCTTGGGTTACAAAGACTTAGCCCTCCAGCTAGGTTCAACCACTAAAGGGCTCTTAAAGCCCAAAATAAGTACGTATCAACACAAACTCGCTCTTTCCTTTCATTCAGAATATCTGGAAGGTTGTATTATTCCCTGTTCCTAACCATCCAATCAACAGCAAAAGCCGCTACTGCTCTCTCTCGACCTACATTGTTGTATGTGTTCAGGGCTTTCTTTTTTAGCATTTTCCTAGAAACCTTCTTCTAGGTGACTCAGGAGCTTTAAGAGCTCATTAACCCCTTCCTGCTTTGCTAGGAGAGTGTGTGGCTTCTCAGAGTGGGATGTTTCCCTGTTGTACTTGAAAATAGGAGCCTCCCTTTTGCTCCAGGGGATGCCTTCCTTTAAATCTACTTTAGCCTTCTATTTATTATGGAACCATAGTCCCTCTATAATAAGTACCTGCACTGGACACCTACCACACGGAATGCATACTACGTTGTGACAGTTTGGCCTAACCTATTTACGTACCTCAACGGATCCACAACCTACTGTGAGAAAGGAAAAAAAAAAATCCTGCGTTGGTCAGTCTGGGATGAGGGAAAATGCCTTTCCTGCCCCTGGAGAAAAAGAGTGCGGGGATGTCTACACTTGCACCCTAGTTCGAACTAGGGATGCAAATGCAGGCATTCGAAATTGTCAATGAAGCGGGGGATTTAAATATCCTGCGCTTCATTAGCATGATCCTCAAAAAATGAGGAGTAACGTTAGTTCAAACCAAGGGGTTTGGTTCGAACTAACGTGTCCCAGTGCGCACTTTCACTTTCAAAACAGCAGGCATTCGGAGTAACACACCGGCGAGATCATGCTAATGAAGCACGCGATATCGAAATCCCCGCTTCATTGACAATTTTGAATGCCTGCATTTGCATCCCTAGTTCAAACGAGGGTGCAAGTGTAGACATACCCTGAGTTGTGAAAGCCCACAGCAGATCATAAAAGCCAGTACTCTGATTCCAGGGATGGGCACTATTGATTGAGAAACATGTAAGAGAGGGAGCACTGTATGCTCTGCCTTGACTTCCTGAGGTCTACATTTCAGAGCTCATGGTGCAAGGAGGATTGATACTCGTACCAGTTGTATTCCTGTTCTATTCTCCCTTAGCTCTGCTCAGGTAAGTCCCCTTCCCCAAACTCCTTGTAATGGAGCATGTCCCCTTTTCTCTTCTGGCCTGACAAAATCTTATATAATTCTTATACATTCTTATATAATGCCAACTTATTTTTCAGAGACTGTTATCCTATTTTTATATATATGTGTGTGTGTGTGTGTGTGTGTGTGTCCATGTTAGCTTTAGCATAATCTTTAATAAGAAACCTATATATGGGGGCTTACAATATTTGTCCCTTTCAAATTTCCCTCACATCTTAATTTAGTATAAAAATTTGTCATCTGGGAGCACAAGTTCCACCTACAGATGATGGAGTTATAAGAGTTGTGAAACCTAGTTACAGGATTGAGGTTGTTAACTGAGGTATGAGTTCACACCCAACAAATAAAAGCACCACCCAACATACAAGGAGTGTGTGAACTCAAGCAGGACCATTTATGGAGTATTGTTTTGAGTATGGCTGGGTATGGGAAGGCAGAACGCAAAGAAACTGAGGACAGACAAAAATAACTGAGGCTACAGCTACACTACAGCACTTAACTGTGACAAATCTGTGCCACTAGTGCTTGTAGTGGATATGATCTAAGCTGAAAGTGTTTAGGACAGTATAATTTATGTTACTCAGTGTATATTACTCAAAAATCTGAGTGACATAAATTATCATGAAGTAACCTGTAGCATACAAAAGGTTAGACTGAGTGAGAGCCATGAACCCAAAATAGCTGCTAAAAGCATGATGTTGACCCTGGGGAGGTTTAGGTTCGAGGGTGCAAGCTAATTAGACTGTTTTTGGCGTTGTGAGTAAAAGAAGTTGTTTCCTGCTGTTTGATTCCTTCTGCATTCAGAGACACAACATTTTGTACATTCTTGGTAAAAAGACAAAAACTGTATGAAAGATATACATGGACTCCTACCAATTTGTACTTCTAACTGGAATGTCCACAGGGCCCCAGACTTTACAAGCCACTTAGGTCAAAAGGACAGGTACCTCTAGATAAGGTGGTGGTTTTGTTTTTTTTTTCATTTGTACCAGGAAGAATGCCAAATAGCTGTAGGTGTATTTTCTTCTCCAGGAGATATTATTTTGCTGACATTCAAGTAAACTGGCTTCTAGCCTGTATGTTGTGTTAGGTTTGTGACCCTGGCATAAACTCAGGAACAGAATATTGCAAAGTTATCTCATGTTTTCCATTGTTGCAGCTAAGGAAATCAATACAAAAATAATGTGAGAAAGGAAAGACATGTGCTTAAATTAGCAACTCTTACTTAAATAGTCCCATTCTCTTCATTGAGATTAGTAGAGTGAGTAAGGATTGCATGACTGGGCTCCATGTAAGGGGGTAAGATTCAAAAGTGACTTATGGTTCGCCAAATATATGAATTGTTAGCTAGCTCATTATAAAGTTTTAACTAAAAAGTAGCTGAATTAGAAAAAGAAGCTAGTGAAATAGACAGAGGAAACAATTTATAACTAAAGTCATATTAAAGCCAAACAAACCTCTGGGTTTGTTTTTATGAACTGCTTGGGTAGTCTTGTATTTATTTTATTCTTACTAATTCTGCAGGTTTATTCTTTCACTCCCTTAGAGGTAATCACTGACTAGTTTAGTATTATTAGATATTTATAATCCTTCAGTAATATCCTCTAATCTCTCTATTTCCCAAGATAGTTTCCTCACAGCTCAGCAGATTGTATTCTTTTAATCATTTTCTCCTTAGTAACACTGCAGTTTGAATGCATCTACTTACACTTGTCTTTGGAGAAATACCTGGATGAATACATCCCCAAACACATGATTTGAATCTGGTAAGTGTGGATGAATGTTTCATTTACTCTTAATCCTGAACTATTATTCTTTCCCTGTTCTTCTAACTTGCAGCCCAAGGGATCGATAATTGTAACATCTTTGCTACCTTTTCCCTGCTATCATTCTTCTCTTCACCCTTTGTATTTTGTCAGTTAGACATGAGGAATGAACTTATTTCTAAAATTTTCCTATTTTGCTACAACATCACCTTCAATCCGATGCCTCCTTTCCCACTTACATTACCTGGATCTGTCCAGTTTCCTAAGAAAATTGCCTGTCCAGCAAATTTCCCTATCCATCTTTGACCTCTCATCTTGCATTATCACCAATGTCAATAGCTATTTTTCCTCGTTTTTCTCTAATACTAATATTCTCCATGATTTTCCCATTTTGGATATTTTAATGCTATAGAAGTGATAAAAAAGGAAAGAATGGGGTGAGAAACAACTTACAGAGTTACAACTCTTTTGCAAAAAGCTCTCTTGACCTGACAATTTATCTTGCTGTTCCATCTCAAACATTCCCTTTCTCAGCAGACTCCTTGAGAAAATAGTGTTTTAGCTTCTCTGAAATCACTTCTTACAAAGCAATACCCTTGAGTAATCTTTATTGGGGTCTTGCTCTGGCAATATTATGAAAATTGGTCCCCTCTAGTTAATGAGATTTTCTGGTGCTGATGGCTCCTTCTCCTCAGCTGTGCTCTTTTGGACCTTTCCATGCTCCTCAATGATTTCTATAGCTGCTTTTAATGAGAATTCTCATCCCGGTAGTTTCTTGGCAGCCAGACTTATCCTCTTCATCACTAGACTCTCTAACTACCTTCTCTCTATCACCACATGTGAACATATCTTTATCCACAGTGGCTTATATAGTAACATAGATTTTATGACTTTTTCACATCTATGACCAGCTGATGAAGAAAAAAATCTGCCCCTCAATTATCATATGTCAAATCAATTAATGAGAATTTATACTGAAGTTTAGGTTTATAACAACTAATTGTAAAGGGCCCAATTTTCAAATACATGAGTTTTAAAATTAGAAATTGTAATCATATTTGGGCATTTAGAATAAGGGATAAAATTTTAAATATTACAATTCTAAAACTAAATAGTATTAAAATTTGAATATTCTACATCATACCAAAAGTACAATAGCTAAAAATTACAAAATGACTCTCTTTTCAAACAATCTGAAACTTACTTCAGAAATACACAAGTTTTAATGTACAGGAAAAAACATGGATGCTTTAGACATGGAACAGCTATTAGATATTACAGTGATAGTTGAAGGATCACAGCACAGGCAGCCAGATTTTTAAGGTGAGTTAATGGCTTTGGTGGCAAACCTATGAGGAGCAAAATTGTTATGATGGTAGACCATAAATTGCAAATATTATTTTCCAATACACAACTGGAAATTACCATTGCTGTTTGCAGATGTCAGCTAGTAAGAAAAAAATAACATGTTACTTGTGTACGTAACAATTAAAAGAATTAGATTGTGACCAAAATTGAATATACAATGTCTTCTGTATTGGATGGAAGTGAATGAGAGCTGTAGATATTTAGTATTTCTGAAATATCAATCCTTTGTGCATGTGTGTGGGTTTTACAATTTTTGGAAGTTTATGGACTATTCATAATAATATATACATAGAGAGAGAGGATGAGGATTTTTTGAATATTCTTTAGTTGTTTATAAACACTTCAAATCCCATTTTTTATGATAATATGCTTTTCCGGGAATTTTAATAAATGCCCATGACATTTTGTAAATAAAAACCTTTCCTTATCATCACTGGGCATGGAATGATTGAACAACCATTCTATTAGTAAGCAGACAAATCTGCCGAGGTGTTTTGCTTAATATGATTTTGACAATACTAATTAACAAAACTGGACCTATGCCCTTTCCTCTCACTTGACTGAAGTGGCCTTTCAGTTGATAGGTTTCCATTTCACTGCCTAAGTCTAGAAAGTAGTAAAATGTCAAATATCCAACAAGTGTAAAGGAAAGAAGAATAGTGATAGATGGAGATATGGTGTAAATATTTCCAAAAGTCCTACATGGCAGTCGTTTTCTACTATTAAGCCAAAAGACATTTGCTTTTATCTTCCTTTTTTGTCTGGAATGGGAGATAAAGATGTGTGCCAGCATGGTCTAGTGCTCTAAAATTATGGCACAATGAGGAAAAGCAAGCCTCTTCAGAAAATGCACTTCAGTTTGTGTGCTTTCAGGATGGGCTTAAGCACACGCTTAAGTGCTTTCCTGAATCAGCATTTATATTCCCTATTTTGCCATCCTTTTGTGGTATGACTTTCATTAAGTTCCTTAGGCCCCAACCCACTAGAGCAACATAAGTACATGCACAGGCTAAATCACACAGATTCTCTCACTGACCTTTGATGGGGCTACTTACACACTTAGGCTTAATTTACACTACAGCGGAAGGTTGAATTAAAATACACAACTCCAGCTATGTTAATTATGTAGCTGGAATTGCTGTATCTTAAGTTGTGTTTCTGCGCCATCCACACAGTGGAAGGCTGATGGGAGAAAATGTTCCCATCAGATTCCCTTACATGTCACAAAAGAAGGAGTACCGGATGCTGGCTGCAGCTGCCCTCAATATTCGATTTACGGGTCTATACTAGACCCGCTAAATTGAACACCAGAAGCTTGACCTCTAAAGCATTGATTTTCGAAAGAGCCATGTAGTGGCTGGGAACCCCAGGCTCTTTAAATAATCAGGCCCCAGGGCAGCTGTCCCTTTTGCCCTCCATTGTCAGCCAGCCCACAGTAAACACACTGTGAAGTGTGGAAAATATTAAACCAAATGAGATATCTTAATCCCAGTACAACCATTAATATAAAAATGGATGCTGCTAGTGCTAATAAGAGTAGACTTAGAATAGATCATTCAGTTTCAATGCATAGATCATCATTGTGCTTTACAAGCATATAAACAAAATCCTTGCCCTGAGTATTTTTATTTTGCATTACACCAGAGTTAAATTTGAACTGTGCAACTATAATGTACTAAAATAATCTCTCCAATGTACTACACTTGCTTAAACTATAATAAAGTTCTGATCCAGATGGAGACTGTCTTAAAACCATGAGCTTTAAATACACTTAACTTTACTGCCAATTCAATACCCACTTGTGGCTTTAAAAGACTTGATTAGATCACTATAGATATAAAGAAAGGCCATTACTACTGAGAGCTTTTTCTGACAAAGCACTTGTATGCCTTCTCCTCAGATTTCACACAAGTGCACCTAGTTAGGAAAGCATCTTTCTGAATTCAAGTTCTAGTCAAATTCAAGCACATTTTCTCTCATTGTCAGTCACCTATTATAGGCTCACCTCTATAGAATGGAGTCATTAGATAGTTATGACCTCAATTTCCATACCTTTCTGACAACTTACTATAAGGTTCAGCTCTGCTCTCCTAGCAATAACTAGAGAAGCTGCCAAAAGCAATTAGAGATCAAAATGAAATTATATAGTTTTGCTTATAATGGCAAAACTCATCACCATAAAAACAAGAAAGGATGTTTATATAAAATGATGTGAACCACAAGTCATCTGTATTCTAAAAGTTTCTTCATTTTCTTTATCTAATTATAGTGTCACTTCAAAAATTAGTGTCTCTTGAATGCTTTCCCTGCTAAAGCTGTAACTCTATAAAATGCATGGATTATATTCTGAGCTCCAATTGATGACTGCTATTATCTCTCCATTCTATATTTCAATTGTATATTCTCATGCAGTATCAACACACACGTCTTGAGCAGCACTGTAATTTTCAAAATGACTAAGACTTTCAAGTATGTGCTGTTTAGAATGAAGTGGCATCACTGAAACAAATGGACTCCTACTAATCCTATCATCACTGCCCTCACACCAGTAAAATCCATTTGTTTTGTATACATGTTGTTTGTCATTAACCAAGGTCTTGCTGCAGTAATATGTAGCATGAATGCTCATGTACTTAGAATCTTATATCCTGTAACGTATAAGGCAAAGATAGTCTTTCTGCTGATCTAGAACTTGGGCCTGAATATAGTTTGCAATACAAATAGACACCAATGACAGCAACAAGCAGACATTCTAATGACACTTACAATGGTGCAGTCAACGAACACCAGAAAGATCAACTTGCCTATATTTTCATGTACAGAGTCCTTGATTCCACTGATGTGTGTATTTTAGTGAGGATAAACACACATACCTCAGCACTAAACTATGAAATGAGGATTGATACAGCTCTACAGTTTGTATATGTATGGTCTTCTCTGTTACTGGAGTATTGTACTGAAGAGTGGTTACAGTGCAAGTGTAAATAATATTGTCAATGGCTTTGCACAAGTCTTAAAATCATATCAACACTTGGGTTTCATTTGTATATTTAATTACTTTAACAAAGTACCTTTCTACATTAGAAGGTTTTATAATTTTTGGAATAGTATTTAGATTATTTTTACTGGTATAAAGAATTAAGATAGCACAAGTTCCAGGATAGTATTCAAGTTTAGTATACATATTTGCAAAATATACACTGATACTTGCTAATTATTCATTCAATAACCGAAAACAGGGGCAGCTCTGTCCTCTGGTATAAACTGGGGTAGTGTCATTGAAGTCAATGAAACTATATAGTATCTGAAGCTCTGTCCCACGTCTATCTTATGCAATTATACCATAGGCTCTATGACGTGCAAAACTGTCTACTTCATCCTCAGTTAGAGACGAGGGTGAGGTAATATCATTTTTTGGACCAAATTCTGTGTACCTCAGCCACCTTGTTACTCTAATATCCTAGGGTACACAGCTACAACACTGCATAAATCTTCAGTTAATGAAGTCTTTCCAAAGGACCAGAGATAAATTATTAGATGACTAGCACAATCTTATTAATGATATCCTTGAACAAATTATGAACTCAGAGCAAATTAATGTTATAATATTTCCTCAGAAAAAGGGATAGTGATATCTTTTCCTGACCTTATTTTCCAACATCCTTGCTTTGCTGTAGTGTATGATTTTATCCTTTAACATAATGCTATTTAATACAGCATCACATGATTGTACAGACATTTTTATTACTATGTTTACTCCTACTATAAAAGGGTGACTGCAGAAGAATTGCTCTGGGAGCATTTAAAGTACTTAAGTATAAGATTAGCATTTACTGTAGCTTCAAAGACTTACATTATATAAAAAGATTTATATAATTGCAAGTTAAAAAGGTACAGACAGCGTGCTTCCAACGTGATCTATTAAAATCTACCTTGATTTTACAATCTGATCCATGTGGATGTTCACTTATTCCTATGCCTAATCCTAATAAAAGCATTTATAATATTCCATACAGGTATAGAGGTTGGATCATAAGTATCAGATTGCAAAATCAGTACACCAGTTGGTTATTTCAATGGTGTTACTCTTGGTAAAATAAGCACATATAAAACCGTCTGCAGAATTAGGGCCTCTATTGTAGTTTTAAGGTACAATTTTCAAAAGTGTTTTACTCTCATCAGAGTTAATGGGTGAAAGTTGTATTAGGCTAATTCTGAATCTTATAAAACTCAGGTTTAAAGATTTTACTTGCAGTTACAGACAGCTACATTAACTATCACAACACTACACCCTCTAAAATAACTGATTAATAACATATTTTGCAAAAAGGCAAGAGATGCTTGTGGCTTTGGAGTGAAAGTCTAATATGTGTATGTAGAGCTCATAAAAGTTCTTTACTAATGTTTTTAAAAATTATTTTTTTTAAAAATTGTTCACATTTCTTTATATTTTAAATGAATATTTTTAAACTCTTTAATCAAAGACTTTAGAGAAGATTTTAACGGTTTTTAAAATAGATATTTGTTTACTGAAAAAACAGGTTTTGGTAAGTAAAACTAGTCAATATAAATTTTGATAAATGTTTAAATGAGAGTCACAAAACTGAAGGAAAAATGGATTTTTGAGAAAATTTGATGAGTGAAAGACATCCAGAAGATTTACCATTTTAGATTAATATAATGCTATTTGTGCCTGGTTTTGAAAACTGAGCCTGGCTAACCCAGATCATAATTGTCAATCATTTTTACACTTTTACATGTGATGAGGTAATCTTCCAACCAAGAAAAATGTGTCTGTCTCCTGCTTTTGTGGAGTGTTTCCAGCTACTGAATAAATAACAGGGTGGGCATTCAGTTTTCTGCTTAGAAATCTAGTATTGACATTCACTTGAGATAACCTGATTAAAACTAAGGTCCCAAACTTATATCTCCATTAACCAATACTTTCATTTAGAATTTATTATTCATTAAGAACATAGGAACATAAGAATAGCCATACTGGATCACACGAAAGGTCCTTCTACGCCAGGATCCAGTCTTCCAACAGTGGCCAATGCCAGATGCCCCAGAAGGAGTGATCAGAAGAGGTAATCATCACGTGATACCTCTCCTGTCATCCATTTCCGGCCTCTGACAAACAGAGGCTAGGGACACCATTTCTAACCAACCTGACTAATAACCATTGATGGACCTATCCTCCATGAATTTATCTAGCACTTTTTTAAACCCTTTTAAAGTCCTGGTCTTCACAACATCCTCTGGCAAGGAGTTCCACAGGTTAACTGTGCACTGATTGAAGAAAACTTCCTTTTGTTTGTTTTAAACCTGCTACCTATTAATTTAATTTGGTGGCCCCTAATTCTTATATTATGGGAACAAGTACATAATTTTTCCTTACTTACTTTTTCCACATCAATCATGTTTTTATAGACCTCTGTGATATTCCCCCATAGTCTCCTCTTTTCTAAGGGTGTGTCTAGACTACATGGCTCCATCGATGGAGCCATGTAGATGAGTTTACTAGACATAGCAAAATGAAGCAGTGATTTAAATAATCGCTGCTTCATTTACAACAAAATGGCCACCGCGCTGTGCCGATCAGCTGATTGTCGGCACAGCGCAGTAGTCTAGATGGGGATCAGCCAACCCCAGATCCCTTTGTCATCAGATCCTTTATGCCATCTCTCTTCATATGGGACCTGTTCCAAACCCCTAACCATTTTGTTGTACTTCTCTGAACCTTTTCCAATGCCAACATATCTTTTTTGAGATAAAGCAAACACATTTGTACACAGTATTCAAGATGTGGGCTTACCATGGATATATATATAGAGAGAGGGAATAAGATATTCTCTGTCATCTCTATCCCTTTTTTAATGATTCCTACCATTCTGTTTGCTTTTTTGACTGACAATGCACATGGAGTGGATGCTTTCAGAGAACTATTCACAATGACTCCAAGATCTCTCTTGTGAGTAGTTATAGTTAAATTAGACCCCATCATATTATATGTATAGTTGGGATTTTTTTTCCAATTTACATTACTTTATATTTATCAACATTACATTTCATTTGCCATTTTGTTGCCCAATCACTTAGTTTGGTGAAATCTTTTTGAAGTTTTTCACAGTCTGCTTTGGTCTTAACTATCTTGAGCAGTTTAGTATCATCTGTCAGTTTTGCCACCTGACTGTATATCTCTTTCTCCAGATCATTTATAAATAGATTGAATAGGATAGGTCCCAGGACCCATTGGGGACACCACTAGCTACCCCTCTTCTGAAAACTTACCGTTTATTCCTACCTTTTGTTTCCTGTCTTTTAACCAGTTATCAATCCACGAAAGGACCTTCCCTCTTATCCCATGACAACTAACTTTACTTAAGAGACTTTGATGAGGGACTTTGTCAAAGGCTTTCTGGAAGTCTAAGTGCACTATATCAATTGGATCCCCCTTGTCCACATGTTTGTTGTCCCTCCCCGCCCCGCCCCTCCCCCCCCCAAAGAACTCTACCAGATTAGTAAGGCATGATTTCCCTTTACAGAAACCATGTTGACTTTCCCTCAAATTATGTCCATCTATGTGTCTGACAATTTTATTCTTTACTATAATTTCAACTAATTTGCCAGGTACTGACATTAGACTTACTGGTCTGTAATTGCCAGGATCACCTCTAGAGCCATATTTAAATATTGGTGTCACATTAGCTATCTTCCAGTCATTAGGTACAGAAGCTGATTTAATGATAGGTTACAACCCACAGTTTACAATTCCGCAATTTCACATTTGAGTTCTTTCATAACTCTTGGGTGAATGCCATTTGATCTTGGTGACTTGTTACTGTTAAGTTTATCAATTTGTTCCAAAGCCTCCTCTAATGACACCTCAATCTGGGACAATTCCTCAGTGTTTGGGGGGTATACATTTAAATTGGGCCTCTATTATGGTATCTTTCAAAAGTTTCCATGCAGCTTGCAGGTGTTTTACACTTTAGTCACTGTACCTTTTAATTTCTGTTTAGCTAACCTCCTCAGTTTTGTGTAGTTTCTTTTTCTGAAATTAAATACCACAGTGTTGGGCTGATGAGATGTTTTTCCCACACAGCAATGTTACATTTAGTACATTATAGACACTGTTTCCAAGCGGTCCAGTTGTATTTACCTCTTGGATTAGTTCCATGCTCCTGTGCTCCATTTAGGACTAAATCAAGAATTGCCTCATTCCAGAACCAGCTGCTCCAAGAGGCAGTAAATTAAGGTGTCAAGAAATTTTATATCTGCATCCTGTCCTGAGGTGATGTATTCTCAGTCAATATGGGGGTAGCTGAAATTCCCCACTATTATTGAGTTTTTTTATTTTGATAGATTCTCTAATCTCCCTTAGCATTTCATAGTCATCTCCCATAGCATTGCATGCCTTTTTCTAGTCCTGGATGCAGTGATTGATAGCATATTAAAAGCATAAAGCACAAGTTAAGTCAGATGATCAGAAATATTCTGTGCCATGCCCACTTATTCTCTCTCTCTGGTCCATTGTGAACCGTCGCAAACTATTACAAATTGGTCAGAAAAACTGAAAGGCACACGTTCCCATTGATAACATCTTGGACTGAATAAAGTTTATTGCTTCATGACTTTTGAAAGAGGCTTTTGTAATTTGACCACAATACCAAATAAGGAGACTGCTGTTTTATACTGAGTTGTTTTAAAATGGAGCCCTTCTGGCCTAGGAAAAAAATTACTTGCATTTAACCTCCAAGGATTTAACCTCCCTTAAAAAACACAGAGCTTATCAATGACCAAAGACTTTTAACTTGCTTAAAATACACAATATTATACATCACATGAATTACTTTCCATGTTTTCTAATCAGTGTCATAAACATTAGCAATAGACTTTTGAGGACTCACAGAATGGTTGAGGAAGCCCCAGATGACTGAAAATGGTAAGACATAGTATCTATCTTTAAAAATGGGAACTGAGAACCTGGGGAGTTATAGATCAGTCAGCCTAATTTAGATATCTGGGAAGTGACTGGAACAAATTATGAAATAATCAGTCTGTAAGTTTAGAGGATAGTAGGGTTATCAAGGAACAATCAGCATGGATTTACCAAGAACAAATTATGCCAAGCCAAACCTATTTTTCCCCCTTTCACAGGGTTACTGGCCTATGAATAGGGGGGAGTATGAATGAGATAGCAGTGGTGAGCAAACTTTTTGGTCCAAGGGCCGCATCAGGTAGGGAAATTGTATGAAGGACTGGGTAGGGAAGGCCGGGGGAGGTTGTGTTTCTCCCAAGAACCAGGCATGACCCAGCCCCTGTCTTTATCCAACCACTTCCAAGACCCCCACATCCTATCCAGGTCCCTGCTCCACACCCCCTGGGGCCCCACACCCCTGCTTCCCATCCCTTGACTGCCCTCCTGCTCCCCACCCCTTATCTAACCCTTCCCTGCTCCCTGACCGTGCCATTTGGTGCACTGTGGCTTGCGGCACTGCAGTTGCACCACCCAACCAGAGCTGCAGCCATGCCACCCAGGCCCTAGAGGAGTGGAGGCTGTAGGGGAGGGGGGAAGGATAGAAGAGGAGAAGCTGGAAGATAGGATAACTATCAATGGTTCACACTCAAAGAGGATGATTATCAAATTGTTGCCCATGTCTACCTCTCTCTGGTTTCCTTCATGAGCTAAAACACCAAAGATGTCTGACATGATATTTCTGATTGAAAAATCAGCATTTATTAATGTAGAAGAGTGGATTCAATGCTAAACTATCCACTTACAATGGGCATGATATAGCAAGATCTTTTCCTTCTAGCCTCCACTGACACTAATAACTCTAGTTCTTTCTTCTCAGCCAGGAGGCACTTTTAGTTAGTCTCTTCTGAAGTAATAGTGTCCCAGCAAATAAAAGTGTCCTTATACCAGGTCTTTGACTCTTGGCTAAAGACTTACCAGTGTCTAACCTCCTTTATTGAAGCCGAGGGAGGCTTCATGTCACCTCTCCTGCCAGCTGGTAGGGAAATACCTTCCTACTCCTAAATTCCAGTCCAGGAACCCTATAATGAGGAGGCAAGGTGTGTTCAGAACTGCATCAGTTACCTTCCTTGGCTTCTTCCTATCATTATTTTTTCTGGCCTTCTTCCTTCCATCACTCTGTTTGTCTTTGTCTCAAGGACAGGACTCAGGTCTCTCCCTTGCAATCCCTCAGCAAAATTTCAAACCAAAATGATAAACTGCTTCCCTCCTCAGACTCGACCTTTCATTCTTCAGTTGATTGTCTCCCACAGTTATATCTCTGGAAGTTTAAATCCTACCTCAGTCTCAGGGCTCACCCTCAGAATCTGTTTTACACTAGTGGCTATAGGCAGTCCTAGCCTCTTGCCTACTTCAGAGAAGCTCTCTCTACTCCAGAGAATCTTAGGCCCAACTGACTCCCTGTGCTGACCTACCCAGACTCTCTACTTCCTAGTCCTAGAGAATGACTCAGAGTTAGTTCTTCATTCTCTCCCTACAGCTTCTCTTTCATCTAGGTTTCCTTTTATTAATTATTATTATTATTAAGCTAATCACACAGCTACTCTTCTTTCTGGGACTAATTTCTAATTAAGCCTGCCCCATCTTCCAGGTTCAGCAAGATAGCATAAGTTCCTTTTCAAGCCCACATTAATCTTTCCAGAGCCTAAGTAGGGTACATACCCTATCACAGTTAAATTGTGAAAACTCAAAGTATAGAAGCAAAAGTGGATTTTACAAAGAGCTTTGGAAAAATAATGCCAACTTTTAATAAAATAAAACTACATCATATGAGCTGGCAAAAATGATCTCAGATATTACCATTTTCATATATGAGAAATATATGGATTTGCCTGGAGGCTGTACTTGTACCGGTGGCCTTGAAAGTCCTTTCAGAACTATTTCACTGAAATAAGACCTTAAGGTCAGCTTGTCTACATTTTGCAGATGTCAAATGCTACTTTCTGTAGGGATTTAAATACTGCAGCTCATGGAAAATTAGTGGTATTTATTTGTTATAAGTACCTCAAAATGCTTCCCCAGCAAAAGCCTTTCAGATATAAGCTTGCTCTCTCTCTCTCTCATGCAGACTATTAATTATGTTAGCTTGTGACTGTAGTTTTCACAATGGAAAAGACTGATCAGATTTAGCATTCAGTATTGAAACCAAGCCAGATTTGAAATGAATAAGGGGTTATAAACTAGAAGATAGTCAAACTCAATATAAATTTTTAACCTAAAGAGGCAGAGAACCTATCATCACTCCCATATTTAGTTACTTTATTCTTTTGGAATTTGTGAGCAAGGTGTTTTAAGTTCCCAAAGATGCAGATAAGTAGTTGATGAGATTTTCAAAAATGCTTAAATTCACTTATTTTAATGGGATTAAGGCCACTAACATGCTTAGACATATTTGTAAATTGCACTGGGTGCCCATCTGAATCTTTTGGCACCTAAATGCTAGAGCTAGCTGAAAAATTGTATTTCTCTCCCACAAAAAGAGAGATTTTGAAATATTGTTTCATCCCTAAACTAGGATGAAAGAACAAAGTTTTGAAAACATTTGCAATGCCAAAAATGTTTGTTTTGAAATAATGAAGAGTGTCAACATTTTTGATCCATAAGAGGAAGTGCACCTGTTGCCATTTTTATTTGAATTTTCATAGCATAGGTTAATCAGGACACGGAAAGGTGAGAGAAGGGTTTGGAGATGGGCTAACACTATTTTCTTTTATCTCAAAAATGGCTGATGAGAGGGTGAGTGTTCCTTGCATTTTTGGGCACTGCAGCTACTTACGGGAATGCTTTCTGGTGGTGACAGGGCACCAAAAGGGGTTCCCATGTGGCCAGGAGAAGGAGAATGAGCCTAGTGCCCTGTGGTTCACCTCAGAAGGAGGTACTTAGACTTGGCGGTGGGTCAGCAAAAGACCCCCCACCCCACCCGGGAGCTAAGAGCTAAGGTCCCTAGCCCCTGCCCCAGCACATACACAAGTGTAGCTGTCAACTGCTCACCCAGAGGTTGTGCTGTAGGAGTGGGATTGGACATGGCTGTGCCTACAATCCACAAGTCAGTAGGCAACTGAGATGTTTATCTTAGTCGAGTGAAAAAGGGAGAACCTACATGTTCCGAGTCCCACCTGTGTGGGAGGGGATGGAGAAATATCCCCCCTTATATTTTTTAAACAAATCACCCTTCCCAAAATAGTTTTGTCTTATTTCTTCTTAATGTCATTTCTTCAATTCATCTGTATTCCAAGTATCAAGAGATAAAGGGTACGACCTGGTACCAGAAAAAACAAGGTCGAAAGCTTGGTTAAGTCTAAGATCGAAATAAGATATCCAATTTGTGTAGCTCTAATTGCGTATCTTATTTCAACCTACGGTGCAGTGTAGCCACACCCTAAGATGTCTGTGAAGGTGTGCTCTCTTTTTAAATCTGCAAAGACAGTAAGGTGTGCTGTCAGGGTGTATATGTAAGCCAGTGCTGCTGCTAGTCTTTCTACTGCTTTCCCAGTGGTCTGTAAAGGACATGCTGCGTGATGTCTGATCATTAATCCACGTTAGGATCATAGAATCCTAGGGCTGGAAGAGACCTCAGGAGGTCATCGAGTCCAGCCCCCTGCCCAAAGGAGGACCAACCCCAACCTGCAACAAAAACAAAACCAAGTGTACCCTTTCAGCTTCTGAGCTACTCAGGCCATCCTGCGTTGACAAATGTCTCAAGAGCACACAAATATGGCACCACTTTTTTTTCCCAAATAGAAGGAGCTAGTGACCTGTCATCTGGGACCAGGTGTTACCAAAAAACATCTGAATTCCTCACCTTCCACCACGGAGAAAGAAAATATATCCACTGCCAGAATCTTTTTGCATTCTGTGATCAGCTTCACAGCGCTAAGGAATCCGAGCTTGTGTTTGCACCTCCCTCCCTCACTAAAACTATGGTAGGGTCTGTTGGTTAATCATGCTAGACTTAGCTGACAAATTGTGGAGACTATTGGTGGTGGAGTTTTGTGAGCTAACCTACTCTGGCACTTTGGTCCTGTGATTGCATTCCCTGTCTTTTTAGCATGCTACTTACAATCCTGGCACAGACTGATTCTACATCTGTGAGACAGGCAAATGGCAGTGCTACTAATCCTAGCATTAAGACTGAAATGGTTCCAAACCCAGGGGGCTGTCTGCTTGCTTTTTGCAAGACAGGGTTGGGAGACTATAATTTGTGACACTTGCTGAGAATTAAATGCAGAGTGGAAGCAGTGCCTTCTCCCACTGGCTTTTATCAAAACCACATCCATTAGAGATGAAAAGGCAGGAACCACTCCCCATCCCACCCTCTTGCCCTTGGAGCCATGACTAACAACAATATCCTTTCCCGAAATGAAGTAATGTTGGAGCAAAAATTGAGAGGGAATGGTGGCTAATGCCCCAACACAACAGCTAACATGACATTTGGATTAAAAAAAAAATTAATGTGGTACATATTAATGGATAAAAACCAGACTGGTATGTCTCTAAATGTAATTGTAAATGGGAAATCAAGCAAGTGTGTTTCTTGTGTGGGGCCTTAGGGATTGGTGAGTAAGATCCTGGGATGCATAAATAGGTGTATCTCAAGTAAGAGTAAGCAGGTTATTTTACTTCTGTAAAATATTTTACCATTTGCAACTGGTGCAACCACTGTGGGATACTGTGTTCTGTTGTAGTATCCACAGTTCAAGAAGTATGTTGAGAACTTGGATACAGAAAAGCACTATGAAATGACTAAAGGATTAGAAGGCATGCTGTATAGCCATAAGCTCAAAGAGTTCAATCTATGTAGCTTAACCTCTTTGTTAAGATCTTTGATTATAGTCTATAAGTATCTGAGTGGGGAACAAATATTTAATAATGGGCTTTTCAATTTAGCAGAGAGAGGTTTAAACATGATCCAGTGGTTGGAAGTTTAAACCAACAAGTGTAGGCTGGAAATAAGGTGTAATTTTTTAAAGCAAGGGTAACTAACCATTTGGAACAATTTACGTAGAATTGTAGTGGATTCTCCATCACTGATGATATTTAAAGAAACATTAGATGTTTTTCTAAGAGTTAAACTTTAGCAAATATTTTCCTGAAGTTGTATTACACAGGAAGTCAGACTAGGTCACAGAGATCCCATCAAACCTTGAAATATATGGAACAGAAGCAACTTCATGTAGGGTTAGAGAAACTAGAGCTGCACTAACAATTTCTTCCTCCAGCACACTGACTGATTGATTGTGTCCCAGGGAAACAATCTTTTCTGAGGAAAAGTTTCAGAGGTGATGCCTGGGAGGGCGAAGGTATGTGGGGTCACTGAGCAGGTTTACACAGAGTGAGTATGCTCAGTAAAATCTGCTGAAGCAACTGCGGTCTCTCTGTCCCTTCAGTCTCAGCAGGTATGGACTATCTCTGAGGCCACGTCTACACTATGAAACTATTTTGAAATTACTGAATTTGACCTAATAATTTCCAGTTTAACAAATTCAAACTTGTGCATCCTCCCTACAGGGAAGCCATGGGGCCAGAGTTGCTGTAAAGCAGTGCCATGCTCATGGTGCAGTACTTCCAGCCTGCCAGCATGTTGCTCCAGCAGGACCAGGATGAGGATGAAGAGAACGAGGAGCACAAATGCCTGCATGCCTGCTCAGCCAAGTCCTGGTGCTCCTACTGCTGCACACGCCCCTCAGTCCCCTGGACACTGTTGAACACCGCTTCTGGCAGAGGGAGACAAGCTTGGACTGGTAAGACTGCATCATTCTGCAGGGATGGGATGATCAGCAGTGATTGCAGAACTTCCAAATGTGGAAGACCACCTTCCTGGAGCTCTACAAGTGGCTCACCCCTGCCCTCAGGTAAAAGGGCACACGAGACCCACCATCCCCATGCAGAAGCACATGGCCATCGCCCTATGGAAGCTCACCACACTGGATAGTTACCGCTCTGTCGGGAACCTGTTCGAGGTGGGGAAATCCATATCTGGGACTGTGCTCATGCAAGTAACCAAGGCCATCAACCGCATGCTACAGAGGGTCATCACTCTGGGCTATATGGACAGCATCATGCATAGCTTTGCCACCACTGGCTTCCCCAACTGCCATCCTGGTCCTCAACCCCTGTGCCTCGGAGTTCATCAACCAAAAGAGGCACTTCTCCATGGAGCTGCAGGAGCTCATTGAGCATAAGGGTCGCTTCACTGACATCAACCTCAGATGGTCGGGAAAGGCACACGACACCCGTATCTTTTGGAACTCCTGTCTCTTCTGAAAGATGCACGCTGGCACTTTTTTCCCCAGATTGCACCATTGGAATCAGGGAGAAGGACATGCCCATTATGATCTTGGGCAACCTAACCTACCTCTTGCTCCCCTGGCTCACGAAGCCCTACATGGCAGCCTGGACCCCAGCAAGGACGAGTTCAATACCAGGCTGCGTAGGTGCAGAATGGTGGTGGAATGTGCATTTGTGTGTTTAAAGGAAAAGTTCAGGAGTCTTCTCACCCATCTGAACCTTAGTAAGTGCAACATCCCCTTCATTCTGGCAGTCTGCTGTATGTGTGTGTGTGCTCCACAAACTTTGCAAAAGCAAAGGGAAGACTTTTCAGCCAGGATGGGGGGCTGATGCGTAATGTCTGGCCAGGGAATTTGCAAAGGCAGACAAAGGCAGGAGAGCACATCAAGAGGCTGTGCTCAGAGAGTCCTTGAAGAACAGTTTCATGCAAGGCCTTTTTTTAAACTCTCCCCCGTGGCTCTCCACAAGGGGCCCCTGCATTCCCTATACGTGCCTTTCATTTCCCACACTCCCTTCCCTTGCCCTCTGTTCCCACCTTTCTCCCCTTCCCTGCAGAGCAAACACAGACATTGTTGAAAAAACAGCAATCTTTATTTGGGGGACATACAACAGGGAAGGGACTGGGCAAAGAACCTGGAATAGGGAGAGGGGCTGAGGGACACAGCTGGGACTGGTGTCTGCCTCCAGATGATGTGGAGACTCTGGCTGCCCTAGAGGGCCCACTGCCCCATATTCTGGAGCCCTCGACACCCCTGGGGACTCTTGCAGGGGAAACCATCATGCAGGTGGGGAGGTGGCTGGTGGCCCACTCCATGCACGATGCCAGGCACTCCATCACTGAGGTGCGAGTGGTTAATGTGCCATCATGCAGGTGCTCCAGCTCTTCCCAGGTGGCCTCTCTCTCTTCCTGGGCATCCCAGCACTTCTCCCAGTCAGCGGGTTGCTCCTGGTGCTCTGCCTTGAGTCCTGGGACAGGGACTGCAGACAGACCACCCGCTCCCTCATCAGCTCCTCCCAGGCTCTTTTCTGCCTGCAGACCCCATTCAATCATGCCATGTGGGACAGACACTTCTCCTGTTCCCAGGACCTCTACAGTTCCACAAGAGGAGAAGAGCAGTGGAGATGCCAGGTATGACCAAAGTGATCAAAGCTAACAGCTACAGGAAGCCTCTGAAAGCCATTTAGTTCAAATTAGTGGCACAGGAGCATCCACGCTAACATTATTTTGAATTAATTTCAGAATTAGCATTATTCCTGATGAAAAGCAGAAGTACAGAGTTTGAATTCTGCAGTCATTCTGAAATAACAGGTTGGAGGGGGGGGCCTATTTTGGAATAAGGTCCTAGTGTAGACCATGGCTGACTATCATCCCTGGGCAAGGTGGAAGCTGCTAAATCCTCTCCCTAATGCATCACTCTGATTCCTTTCTCTTCTCTTCCAGGGGTTCATGCTCAGAATGTCCACAATTGATTATCCATTTTGCAATCCAGAGATGGTCTTATTTTCTTACTCTAAATTTCCCCCTGGAAGAAGCTGGATAGCCAAGACTGATATAACCCTATATAATGCAATCAATACTGGGGTGTGCATGTGTTTGTGGGGTTGTCTCTTTTTAATAACAGTTGCCTTTCTTTTAGTATTAAGACAGAGAGTCTGTGCCTTCTGTTATGGAATTCATAGGTGAATAGGGGAGCACTGAAGCTAGCATTAACACAGTGGATGTGTGGAGCACGATATGTGAGCTTTGTGCATCCCTTGTGTATACGCAGAAGGTGTGCTCAGTGCAAGTAATGACTATCCGTAGGTCTATAGTTCAGATTCAGCAATGCTTGTTACACATTAACAAGAAGGAAAAAGGATTCTAGTCAGGGATCAGGACAGAAGGTCTGACTGCTCTTCCTCTGAGTTTATTTTTTATATCCTTTATGGATCATCATCCCTTCTGTGACTGGCTCTATGCAGTGGAGAGGTCATAAGACTGCTTGAGTTCTCAAGCAGACTTGCTTATCTTTTGCTAACAGTGTTCTGTACATGCAGTTATATGTATTCTTTCTAAACTTTGTCAGCTTTTTTGCTCCCATTCTAACTTCTGTTTACTGAATGCAAAAATACATAGGACTGGGCTTTAAAAGTTATCCAAACATTTTGGGGAAAAAAGTAATATCTACTTGCTATAAATGGAAAGTTCTCTTCAATGGATTTTAGTGTATTTTTGCAGCCATCTTGTCATATGACATGTAAAATGCTTTCTCACTGCTCTTAGTCATAGGAAGCTAGTCGTATAGCTTACAGGAAGCGTAAAGTTTTAGTGCATGCAAGAAGCCATTTGCAGTGCATAGGAAATGTTTAGTCCTACAAAACCCAGGAATTATGGTAAATATTTTTTACTGTCATCTAATCAACTATTTATTGGGAGCAGCCCTGTAACCAGAATAGGAAATGGAAAAGTCAATCTTTGGTGAAAAATATACATTTAACTCAAGTTCTAACAGCAATACGATCACAATATACAACTATTCTCCTAAGCACTATCAACCAGTAACAACTTTAATGTTTTAGGGTAAAAGGCCTATAAAATATAGATATTAATGCAAGGTTCTTATTTACCCTATATAGTATAATGCAATGTGTATGACTATAATCACAAATATGTTATGCTCTAAAAAACAATCTAGCTTCCTTTGATCCAGCTTGATGGTCATTTTGCTTGTTCATAATTTGAATAGAAACCTATTTGCGTTGTTGACTTTGACTATGAAGAGTCCAATAAGGGAAGTATGTGTGTGTGAGAAATATGTGACCATTTGCCTACTTGCTGTGGAAGGAGCTAACTGTATAAGCAAATGGATAATTGTCTTGCCTGAGCGCTCATGCTAACTGAATGTACAAACAGAAAACAGAGACTATTGGAAGGTTTTTTTGACAGAAAATGCTGATTCACTGGACAGACACCTTGAAGATAATCAGGAAACATCATTATGTCTGAGGCTGAATTAAATTAGTAGAACTGATGAACCCTGGAGACAGGTAGAGACCTTCCCCCTCTCCCCCGCCCTCCCAAAAGTAAGAGACAATAATGGGAACCCTGACAATAACCATCAAAGGATAACTCTGGAAAACACAGATTAACACTTTTTATGGATGGATGATTGCAGCATGACACTGCAATACCTATAGACTCAAATGCAAACTTACATGTGTAAGAAGGGGAGCTCTGGCCATTAAACTTTGGATTCATCAGTTTTATTAAGATTTGACAAAACTTCTGCCAGGACACAGGCAGGTTTCCATTAGAATATTGGTATTTGAGGGGCAACACCATTGTAGGGAGCCAGGTTCCCACCAGATCCTGGCTGGTGCTGGGTTTCTAAGGCCTGCTTGAATCCCTGGCTCCATGGTGGACACCCTGGCTGGCAGAGCTGGTAGGGTCCCTGCTCTGCAGCTTAAGGGCAGAAGACCCCTGGCACTTCCCCTGACTAAGCTCAGAGGCTGGCCCACTAGGATAGGGAACCTGGTAGCCCTTAAAGCCCTGATGCCTGGCTTAGCCAATAAGAGTGACTTGAGCCATGATGGACTGGTAACTATACCCCATCTATTGGATCTCTCTGTGTACGTATGCATATGCTCTTTTCATTTTGTATTCTCAATAAACACAGTTTATTGCCTTTTCCCTGAAAAAGATTCTGTGGGCGACTTACAAGCATAACATCCCCTCATGGTCCCTGTTACTCAGGGTACCCCTCCCTTCCTCCCAAAGCACTAATCACCAGTGTTCTGAAGTAAAGGGGAAAAAAAAGAAAAAGAAAAAGAAAAACGCCTGAATCTGAATGGTCAGAAGTAATATGCCAGAGAAAGATGCAAAGTACAGTACACATTACTTACAACATGATTCAGTGTTGTTACATTCACAAAGGAATAAGGTCTGTTCAAATGATAAAATCTTAGCTCTCTCAACAGGTAGTCTGCTATACAGCTGAACAAATATTTTGTTTTCCATATATATTTAACAAATTCTTGGCCTTTGCAGCAAATATTAAAACTTTACAGATAACTCCATCTTTAATTTCACAGCCAATTTGAATCACTGTTGTAGAATTCAGATAAAAAAGCCATAGGTAACAATTACTTCTAAATGACACATTCTTTTCAAATATGGCAGAAAGATGTTTATTTGCTAATGCTAGTGATGAGGTTTGAAAGCAATTAAGAACACACTGAGATGGTATTTTAGTATTATATTCCATTCAGAATCCAGAAAATTCTCCACATTGTTCTGTTTACCCAGCATTTTAAGTTTTTCAAGAGCACAGGAAAGGATGTGGTAAGATTTTCTATGTACTCACAGTTGTTTAATAAGACTGAGTGGAATGACTTTACACTAAGAAATGAGTAGTTTTTCCTCAGAGATATACAAAAGGAAGCAGATCCTTTTTATTCATGTATATTTTATCAGCGTTGGCTTCCTGGAGTGTATTACACTAAGTCAATTCTCTTCACAACCTGAATTGGATAGTTCTAGCCAGGTAGAGATTGCATATTGACTCCTCAATTCTAACAGAAAACCACAGTAGCAAAATATTAACTATCTACAAACAGTTATATGATTGTGCCCAATTATTTCAAATACAAAAGTGAACATATGGATCACTGTGGTCATGTCCTGTAGGCTTGATCGTTACAACTGGCTCTATCCAGGAACAGAGTCACTAGTTAGACTGGGAGGATCTCTCTCTCACTATGGCCCTTTTACACTATTGCAATGGCATACGAGAACCAAAAAGTCTTAGCAAACCAAGGAATTATTCAACTGATGCAGACACATTATAGGACAACTTGATGCTGCCCTGGGCAGGCACCACTCCTGAGCCTCTGTACACAAATCAAACTGGGGCGCAGAAAAGAAGTATGTGTTGGCATGGGAAGAGAATCACTGTAGCTTACCCAGCTATAGGATTCTCAGCTTCTGTGGGCTTTACAGGAAGCCACAAGCCTGAGGGTAGGGTGGAGGGTAAGAGAGTTTGCACTCCTGACTGCTTTAAATTACTGGCAGGGCAGCACTAGCCATCTGCATCCCAAAATAGAAAGAGAGGGCACAACGGTGTTTTAAAGCCAGGTACAGCATAGTTTCAGCTATTATATCTAGGATTGGCACGCTAAAAAGACTCCAACTTGAACAAACTGCAGTATTCCATCTGCTTAGGAAAACCAACTGGTGTGAATGTATGAGCCCTGCACTCTGCTCTCTGCACTGACTTTCCTACTGAATCCTATGCAAAGTTTCCACTATGATATTCAAAGCACAACATGGGTCTGCTCCAAGCAATGCAAGAGATTACTTCTCCCTCTATCAATGACAGCTATATTTCACTCTGTGTATGAATAGCAGGAGTCTGTTGACCAACAGGGTGCGACAGGGGGAAGAAATTTTACAGGAGCTAGACCAGGTTTATGATACTCACTGACAGAATAAGAATTCACAACCCACTGGAAAACTCATCCCTTCAATTTAGTGTTCCCTCATTAAATTCTTCACATATTATCCATAGACACACCTAGTCCATGCATACACCAGAAATAATAAGCCCTTGTAAAACAATCATGTAATTTCTCCAACAGGATGAAATGGGTTTTGGCCATGGACAAGGTCTTTTTGAAACTTCATGTGTGGGGACCCTATAACAGTCATAAGATCCATCTTTTTCTTATATTTGAAAGTAATCCTGAAACTTGTACTAACACACTTTTGTTTCAACATATCATTCATTTCATGATAATGATAACTATTGAGGCTAAAGAGACACAGATGTAAGGTATTTTAGCCACAGATTTTTCTGAGGTTTGCAAAATCAATAATTAGTTATTACGTAGAATATATTAATTTGCTACTTCAGTCATACTATAGTTAGTGGTCTCTTATTTCCCCCAAACAATGGGAATTTTTAAAGTTCAGATTTCACCCTAGATACGCCATGCCCTTCAACACATTAGATTGGCAGACTACGTTGCTACTATGATGGATAGTACGTATCTTTTGTTCTTGTGGTTTCCATATTTGACCAAACTTTGGAGGCACTAGATGAAGAATCATATTTGGATGGTTGCAGCACCCACTACATAAAAGGAATTGATTGCAGGAACAGACTGGTTTAGAAGTTGAAAAGTGAGCAGTCAATAGATCTATAAGCCATCTTTTATGGGTGCATGTTCAATAAAAATAAATGATGCTATAACAATCTATGAACAACTAAGACACTTCTGCTCCAACAGAGCCCTTCTGGCTCTTCTTACTACTAGAAAGATCCATTCTGTGGAATACAGACAGACTTCTAGGATCTGTTATCCCCAGTGGAGCATCTGCACAGAACTCAGGCCTCTGTGGTGTATGCCTGCCATTCTCTTCCTTATCCACAAAGACTTGCGTCATTATTTTATGTAGCCCTAAAGTTATGTGTGCCCCCCTGATAACGGATCTGCATAATAAAGTATCCTCAGCAAATGCTACTGTAAAATTTGGAAGGGGGGTTCCATTCCTGCCTCAGAGCACAAATAGTACAACAAGATTTATATCTGTATTTGTAAAGCAAGACGCTTTCCTCAAACAATCTAACTCTACCAGCAATATTTGATCATGTGCATTTAGGATTGACTTAGACAATATTTAGATTAGGAATAGTGATAATGCTTAAAACATGCTATCCAACATGTTTTCTATAATATTATTTTAAACAGGACTTGGTGTCTAGTGTTACTACAACTAAGACTGGATAGAAGTAGTCATTTTTCATGGAGGAATTTTGAAATCCTTTTTGCTTAATTTCTTTTGAAATATTTTTGAAGTAGTAAACATTTTTCTGTGATTTTTAAAAGCCATTTTCCACTGAAACATTTTTTTTCAACATAAACTTTTGATCACATCTGAAAAAAGTGATTCCAGCTAGTCTAGATATGCTTTCCCTAACTGCCTCTATATCATGACAAGACTCCTCACAGCCCTTTTGGATATGCTATAGATAGTTTTTAGACATCTGAGGCTTGTACATGCTACCCCCCTATAAAATGTGATTGCACATTAGCAGGAAAACATTTAATTAATTAGAATAGAAAAATCTAAGATTTATAAGATTTGCATGGAAATTGTTCTCCTGAAGAATAATACCAAGATTTTCACCTGTCAGAGCAGTGCTCAGTAAAGGAAGCACATGTTGGTGTCTACTCCCGATTCCCGCCCTAGCCTGGATGTGGCTTTGTGACTTGAAGCAGTAGCTGGGCAGTTAGAGTGCTCTCACTATTGTAAGAGCCTTTAATGGACACTATACTGAAGACAAATAAACATAGCAATGTGGCCCCTCCTCAGGCCCTCTGTCTCCTCCATACACCCCAGACACTCTCCTCACCAGGCATTGAGGAGACAGAAGCACAGCATAAGGACTGAACATAAATGATCTCAAAAGGGAGTTCTCTGCTGGCCATTTAAGCCAAGCTTATGCTCGCTTTGAACCACTACTGAGTGGTGTAAAGGATCCAAAACTCATTAGAGGATCTGTCCCCAGGCAGTTAAGTAGGTCTATTTGGTAGTTTTATCCTATCTTTCCTTAATGTAATATTATTTTATGTATTACATCCCAATTAGAAAGAACATATACATACACACCCATTCTGCAGTGGTGAACATACATATACTGTGGCAAGGCACCTTCTTTGTCTCACCAGCCTCAGTGTTCCTCCCTTTGGAGAGATGAGCCTGAGGTAAATCAACCACTATATGCCATACTGGATTGTCAGTCTTTCCTGTATCAGGCACTCAGGTGTCTATGTTTCCGCTAAGAGGGGGAAAAAAGCACAGCCTCTCCTGCTGGAGATACTTATGTCTCTCCTGTGCCAGCCTAAAAACAGCCCCTCTTTCATTTCACCCTGATCTCAACAGGGGAAGTTTTAAGAAGGTCTCTGGCAACCCTTATTTGAATTCATTGGAAACTAATTGGCCTGGGGCAGCTCCCTCTCATCTGATAGGGAAGAGGGTCTTTAGCATTGCAGAGTTTATATTTTTGCTTTCCTATATCTTCTTACAGCTGGCTGGCCTGATTTTGTAATAATAGCCATTCTGAACTGATTATCCAAGCCACAGACACAGAGTATTTCTAAGTACATTTTTGTCCTTCAATTTGCACTTCAGTTCATATGAGTTCTACATGTATAGTGAATACTCCTCCCTCCATAAAAAAAATGTTTACTGAACTATATCATGAACAGCCTCATATGTTGTAGTTGTGGCTAAATGAATTCTGTTCTTCCCCCCTCCATACCATTTTTGACAAGCAATTCATTATTTAATCACAGATTTATGGGCAAAGCTGGAGATATTGGTGAAAAAGCTGTCTGTTCTTAATGGGGGGTGAGGAGAAGAAAAGAAGTCACTTCGGTTTCAGATATGGAAATATACATTACAATTTCTCAAACTAAACATTTCATTTTTACCTCTAATTGGCCACATATTTAGGCAAATACTTTATTCTTACAGGATCTGCTAGAGTGTGTATTAATCTCACATGTACAGTCAAAGCAACATATTTTTAAGACTAATCTAAGTTTATTTTGCAGGTTTTCCCTTTGAAAGCATTTTTAATAACACTAGTTGGAACATTTTTATATAAACACCATTCAAAAAGTTTAAACCGTCCCACTGTCTCCGGGGGGGGGGGGGATCCCTAACCCTGCACTGCTATCTGCAGCCAGATGTGACTCTCAGCAAGTAGCTAGAACAGAAGGTTTATTGGTTCATAGGGACACAGCGTAGCTTAGGATCGATGTTCACACAGGGACCATGAGCACATGGCCTCATTCCTCTCAGGCCCTTCTCCTGCCTTTTCCTGCTCTAAGATCTTGCTCCCATCTTAACCCAGCCAAGACTGACTCTTTCCACAGACCCTAGCCCCAGCCTGGAGTCTGCTCCCATCTATCCTTTGTCTCCCTTCCTTGGCAGGAGTTGTTATCTCCTATGTCTGGCCCTCAGGTATCTGGGCTCAATACCTATCTGCAGTGAGTCATGCCCAGACTCTCCCTCCTCATGCAGAGAGTGCTGCAGTGCCCAGGGGAAACTGAGGTACATACACACACACACACACACACACACACACAGAGCACAATACAGCAAAAAATGAATGTAACAACACCCCCACTATGTCACAGCCACAGACAACATATGGTGCAGACACATGGAGGATGAGTCCACAGTGTGGTTTAGTGGATAAGGTGCTAGCTTGTGCCTAAGGAAACCTATGTTCCATTTGTCTGATATGTGATCTGGATCTTGACTATGCCTCTGTTTACCATTGCCACCATTAGTCTATCCAGTCTATTTAATGTATTAGGTGTTTCTCATACTATCTGTACTATCCCTAAAAAATTTGGGACCTAACTTCTTTTGGGGTCTGTAGATACTATTGTAATAGATAAAGCTTGTATGAGATAAAGTTCTATAATGGCGAAAACACAGCTTCTCCAAAGGTACTTAGGTGCCTTACTCTCATTGAAATCAATGGTATTTAGGTGCCTAAATTCCGTGAGAATCTGGACAATTGTTAGTCTAGGTCTTTTACAGGGTACAGAGGGAAGAAGAAAGTACAGGTTGAACCTCTATGGTGTGGCAAAACCCGTGGTCTGGCAGGGGCCGGGGTTAGTAGCTGGGGACATAAAGCCCAGAGGCATGGAGCCCAGAGAGGACCCCAGCTAGGTCTCTTGACAAACCCTGGGAGAGACTGGAGTCCATCAGTAGAGGAACCGTAATTGACCTTCCCTGGGCTGGCTAGCTCTCTCATTCAGGATCGGTCAGATCATAGAATCATAGAATCCTAGGGCTGGAAGAGACCTCAGGAGGTCATCAAGTCCAGCCCCCTGCCCAAAGCAGGACCGATCCCAACTAAATCATCCCAGCCAAGGCCTTGTCAAGCCAAGACTTAAAAACCTCTAGGGATGGAGATTCCACCACCTCCCTAGATAACCCATTCCAGTACTTTACCACTCTCCTAGTGCAATAGTTTTTTTTCTAATATCCAACCTAGACCTCCCCCACTGTAACTTGAGATCATTGCTCCTTGTTCTGCCATTGGTCACTACTGAGAACAGCCTCTCTCCATCTTCTTTGGAACCTCCCTTCAGGAAGTTGAAGGCTGCTATCAAATCCCCCCCTCACTCTTCTCTTCTTAGACCAAATAAGCCCAAATCCCTCAGCCTCTCCTCGTAGGTCATGTGCTCCAGCCCCCTAATCATTTTGGTTACCCTCCGCTGGACCCTCTCCTTTCTGTAGTGGGGGACCCAGAATTGGATGCATACTCCAGATGTGGCCTCACCAGTGCCGAATAACAGGGAACAATAACTTCTCTAGATCTGCTGGCAATGCTCCTCCCCATAGTTTCATGTCATCTGCAAACTTGTTGTGGGGGCAATCCATCCCCTCATGCAGTTCATTAATAAAGATCTTGAACAAAAGCAGCCCTAGAACCGATTCTTGGGGCACTCCACTTGAAACCAACCACCAATCAGACGTCAAGCCATTGATCACTACCTGTTGGGCCCAGCAATCTAGCCAGCTTTCTGTCAACCTTACGTCCATTTATCCGATCCATACTTCCTTAACTTGCTGGCAAGAACGTTGTGGGAGACCGTAGGACTGATATGGGTACCCTTGGAAACGAAGAAATGAGAAACATTTAGCTATCAAAATCTCTGGCCTTCACCCTACGCAAACATGAAAAAAATAGAAAAGTACGTAAAATACTTAGTGCAATTTTCCTTCCCCATAACATTAACATAAATCCAAAGATCCAGTGAAAAAAACCCTGACCTACAAATAGGTTTTTATTAGGAATGTTTATAATTGGTTAGAAGACAACAGAATAACCAGCATGGAGGACTCTTCCAGACATACCTAGCCTATAGTCTCAAACATATCCTGGCCACCTTGGTAAGTCCTCCTCCCTCCAACCAGTACCTTGCCCTGAGTCCTGAACCATGACTTTCTAACCTGAACCCCTCCCAACCCTCGCTACTTCGTATGCACACTCCTCACTATTCCAAAATTTCTCTCAACCCTTGTGGAATGAGGGTTATCGGGATGTCAGAATAAGCTGCCCATTATTTCAAAATATATTTTGAAATAATGGGCTGCTTCAGTAGACACGGAATAGCTATTTTGGGATACTTCCAGTATCTGGTATCCCTAAATAGCTCCACAGTATAGACATACCCTCAAAGAATATGAAAGTGCTGTATTTCCAGAAAGACGGTAGAAGACAAACTAGGTTGATGTTTAGCTGGCAAACTCTCTGTTTGATAATTTGTGCTAAATATTTTTAGAGTTATTCTGACTTCTGGAATGCAGTGTTCAAAATAAGATAAGGAACTTTTACATTCTGTACTCATGTGCAGGTGCTGAATACACCTACCTGAATTTAAGATATATGTTGCGTAAAAAAATATGCTTCAGCTACCAGGTGTAGAGAATTATTTGTACTTATTTTGTGTCTTCAAAAAAATGTCAAAGGGATAGTTTAAAATGAGTGGCACATTTGACATAATAGTTACAATTTTGGAACTTCTGAGTTAGATATAAATACAGGGGGATAAGCACATAATTTTCAGACCATCTGACCAGCTGCACTTGTCATTCCAGAAGGGTTGACATCTTATTGAACCTTCCATCTGTATTATGCTTTATTAATCTTTGACTAATGAAAGATTATGGAGCCTAGCTGTTTGATGCCTTCTATTAAGTTCAATAGAACCCATGAGTGTTATTTGTTATTAGAGTTCTTCCCCTGCTTTCCTGTGTATTTCTCTTGCTCCTAATGAATTTATACACCACTTTTTTTTTTTGCCTTTTTTGTCCCTTGTTGGTTGTAACTCATTTTGTGCCTTAGTCTTTTCTGATTTTGTCCCTACACACTTATGCTGTTCTTTTGTACCCATCTATAGCAATCTGTAAGTGTAGAAATTAGCAATCTGTGAGTGTAGAAATAAACTCATGCACAGATATTTGCAGCATTTTAGCCATAAAGAACACAGCTTGGCTTTCAGCTCTCCGGGGAGTTTGTAGGAGTGGAATTTAGGAAAGAACTAATAGTGTAATGGAATTTAGTCAAGGGATAATAGTGCTGGACAGAGTTAGCTTTGCTCAATTATGGTATCACAGTAGATTTGAACAGTTTTAGTAAATCAATTCTGGGATTACAAAGGCTTTTTAGGAACACTATAAAAGAAAGAGAGAGCAAGAGATATGAACTGTACAACCAAAGTGAATACTGAGTTAAATCCAGACCTACAGTATTGTGTGGAAATCCCAATTAACTTGACTGTGAAGGGACATCCACTAATGTTTTAATTTAGCTTTTGTATCATTCTTTATTTCCCTTTGTAAAAATCCATTTCACATCCTGGTTCATTACATATGCATATGACATCCTCACTGCACTCTCCCACACCAGTCTCAGGTTACATAAGTGATTCTGTAACAAGACTATGCATTTGCAAATGTGTATACATTAATACTTCTTTGGGATTTTCAGGTTTTTTTCAAGAGAACACTGGAAATGTTTGTTTGTTTAGAAGCCGGGAAATCAGCTGAATCTATGGCCCCTTTTGTCTATCTATATTTAGTGAAAGAAAGAAATGAAATAAACCCTAAATAGTCTAGGAGTATTAGAAGGGCATGGGTTTTTTAGGAAAAGTGATGTGTTGAAATTAATGGGTTTTAGGAGATAACTCTTTTTTAAAAACACTACTGTAGTATGAAATATCAGTTATTCTGCTCTGATTAAAATAAGAAAAACAGTTCTAAAAAATTAATCTAAATATGACCATGACATCCTTCCTTTCCCCTCACCCCCATATTTCTCAGCTAACATACAGGGAACTTGAATAGTTGTCTTGAAATTGGTTGCAGCCTAACCATCTCACTTTTTTCAGGAACTATCTGGGTATGATCCAAATTTCTTTTTATAACATTCTATTCAAAAGGAGGCTAGTCAGTTATCTAAACAGTTGTAATCTGTTGCATTCTTTAATTACTTGTGAAACAAAAAAACGTGTTTCTTCAGAAATTGCACACATTGTAGCATTTCCTTTGAGAGAAGGCTTCAAATGAATTAAGCATATTTAAATTAGCTACCATCCAGAAAGACCATATCAGATTTCTTTATAGAATATAACCCTTCTGAGAGCGGCAGAATCAAATAAACTTCAAATTGCAGCAAAAGTGTGCTTCTATCATATCTAACTTACAGCAGTTTTTATAGTGCCATTGACTTCAATGGATTTATTTTGATTATACCTGCTGAAACAGGAATGAGGGCAATCAGCACTGTGGGACTGACCCAAAACCCACTGAAGTAAATGAGACACTTTCTACTGTCTTCACTGTGCTTTGGATAAGGTCATTTGTAGATATTAGAGTTTTGTTTCATCCATATTTGAAACATTAGCAATTTGCCAATATGAAAACTTTAAAAAGAGCTTTATGGTTCAGACCAATAAATATATGGCACATGGTGAATATTCCTGTGACCTGTTTAAAACAGCAACTAGCAGTCTATGTTGGTATTTGTTGACTTGTAATGTCCAAATATTTTTAAACACAACATTGTGACAGCGTACACTGGACCTGAGAGGGTTCAAAACATTGTAGGGAAGCTGGTTGGCAAGCAGCCAAATGAGTGGTTGCAGAGGAAACAGCCATTTAAGGTAGCAGCTACACCAACTAATTAGAGCCAGCCAGCACATATAAAAGGAAGTTGCAGACTAGATGGAAGGGGTATCTGCTACAGAAAGTGTTAGGAGGATGACTGGTTCTCCTAAACAGCTACCAAGAGACCATCCCCTGGGGAATGGCAGGTGCTAACAGGAACTGAGGTAGCTACTGATGGGCTGCCAGGACTTACAGGCTTGAGCCCCTGAGAAGAGGACAAAGGAATAAAAGAAACTGAGATTGTAGAGAAGCGGCCCAGGGAATAGACAGTGAGCTGGAAGTAAGAGGCAGCAAGAAGTTTGTAGAGTCCCTGGGCTGGGGCCCAAAATAGTGGGTAGGCCTGGGTAACCACTTGCTACTGAAGGAGTAGCACAGGTGTGGATTGTCAAATAGCAGGAAGGAATGGCTGGACTCTTCCAACAAGAGTTCACTAGAAGGGTGGACAATGGATGGAGACATAGCTAGAGGGCTGTGCCATGAACGGGTTGGCAAGAGAAAAGGGCCATTATGGGTCTGCCAGAAGAGGTGAGGTCGAGAGAGACACTAACACATGAGTGTACAACTGCTGGAACAGAGCTAATTCTCAGAATTCCTAGAAGCAGGCACCACTGTGGTGAATGACTGTGTGACAGATACCTTCACAAATAGAGCTGGTCAGAAAAGAAATCCAGTCCAATGAAAAGTTCTGATATTACAAGTGAAAAATTGTTCCAAATTGGGACAGATTTTGGAATCTGAGTTATGATATTAAAATGTGGCTTTGAAAATTCAAATGTTTTGATAAATGCAAAATGTTTCGTTTTGATATTGTACACTTTGTCCAAAATAATTTACAATAGTGTTTTGTGAAAACAGCATTTTCTAGTGGAAAAGTGCTTAGACCAGCTCTAAGAATTAGCAGTACTGATTTGTGAGCACTTCCCAAAATTGTGATGTTTCCAAACTGCACAATTTCCTGCCTCTTCTGTGAATTCCTAACAAGTCCGACTACCTCGGAAGGCCCACATTAGAATTTCTCTAAAAGTAAGGCAAACAGCATAATTGCTCACTCAAATTAACCCCATAGTGCTTTCTGAGCAAGCTTATTTATTCTAAGGTAAAAGTATATAAAGAGAACACATTAAAATAAGAACTTACATGTATGCTAATAAACTCAGCAAATAACACCCTGACTTTAATGAAGAGTCTGGCAATTGAGCAACCCTTCAAACCCTGCCAAGGAGTTTCCTTGTGATTGCAAATTGATGACCACCCTCAGTTAAATGGACCATTGTTCTGAACCAGATCAGCCATTCTTATGTTCTTAGAGTTTACAATAGTCAGATCTTTTCCTTACACCTACATACAATACCACATAAACATTTGTATCTGAAGTACAATGAACTCCTACAATACTTAAGCTGATTTCAGTATGACTTGCATACGACATTGCAGGAAATTGCCATGTTACCACAATGATAAACAAGATAAGAATTAAGAGGCAATATTTATATTGTTCAAGTGGAGAGTAGTAGTAATGAGACAGAAAAGCTACATTTGGAATCAGGGCTAGAGGTTTGTTTCAAGATTCCATATTGCTGAGATTTATTAATAATTTCATTACATTTTAGCCTCCAGATAGCACAATTCCTCTAAGTTCTTCTCACAAGATTACAAATATGTTGGCTGGCTAGAATCTCATGAGAATAGTTCATGTAAGTTTTCAGATATAGCTAAAATAGAAGTGGAAGATGGACGACTTCTGCTTTGGAGACCATCTGGAAACAAACCCATAAAACCATATACATGTCAATACAAACCACTTTGAATTGTTTGTTGCTCTGATTATAGTCCTTTTTTTCTATAATATAAGATGGAACATCTCAATTATATTTAAGACATTGGCAGATGAGGTGCAGCTCATGCCACAGTCCTCATATAAACAGTGAGAATCAGTGGGGCTCACCTATGTGGTAATATTAAAGCAGGTATTAGAATTATAAGAAGGTGCTTAGACTTAATTGAATGCTTGAGAGTTTTTACTTGCATTAATCTCACTTAACATCTGTTTCCCACATTATAAAGTAATATTCAAGCCATAGTTTTGTGAGTCTCTGTAAATCACCAGACAGGAGGGAGAAATTAATTCGTGTGATGGGCTGATCTTCCACAGAAGGTGTTACGCCATACAATAGGGCAAATTCATCAATACCACATGGATTCTTGACAGACACTGAAACTTTAATTTCCCTACGTATCTGTAATATAAGGTTTCTGGGAGACACTGCTGAGAGGGTCAAATCAAGGCGAATTGCTTAGAAACATGGCCACTTACAGCCCAAGACTGGGGATCCCTTCATTATAATGCACTAAACCAGTCACACAAGCAACCCCCTTAGACATTCCAACTTTATCTATTGGATAACCAGTACTGCACTTTACATAGATGAGAGGTTATGAAAACAATCTCACCAAATCCAAACAGGTTCTTTCAATCCTAAAGGACCAGCCACATTCCCAGGCCAATTTGTACCTTAGCTCTTACCCAAAAGAGTACTCTGTGCCAAACCTTTAGAATCTAAAATCTAAAGGTTTATTATTAAAAGAAAGAAATAGTTGAGAGTAGAATTATTAAAGAAATTACATTACAAATGCAAATCACAAAGTTTCTGGTGCAAGCCCTTAGAGATGGAATAAACTACTATCTTAAAAGTCTTTGGAGTACATCCTTTGTTAGGTCAACAATCCTTCTAGACCCTTTCTTCATAGCAAAGATGCTTCTAAAGTGAAGAGTAGGAGTCAAGACAAATGGAGCAACCTATAGGGTACTTTTTCTAGCACGTGTGGAGGGAATTCTGCTGTGCTCGCTGTGTGAAGGTACCTCCCAAAATGGAATTTGTCAAATGAGCAAGTCACCTTTCTATGCATGACTCAGTCCTTTTTAAGCAAGTGGCCATGGCATACCTGCTTGACTGGAAGTTTGCAGCAGAATTTCTCAGATGTTTATTGGCAACACTTAAGGGCTATTGTCAGAGGAGTACTGCTATTCACTTGGTAGCCACCTCTTACCATAGGCGGGGGACACGTGTTGCTGTTTCTCACACTAATTCAAACCACGAGGGGCACTCCGGTTGATGCCGGTAGTCCTGCTTCCGTGAGGAGTAAGAGTAAGAGAGTAATATTCTCCCTTCGACTTCCTGCAGTGTAGACAGCACCAAATGCTGAGCTAAGGTACTTCGACTTCAGCTACCCAATTAATGTAGTTGAAGTTGTGTAGCTTAATTCAACCTTATCCTATAGTGTAAACATTCCCATAGTGAACAGTGTGCTCATTAACAGTCAGCAAGTGAACCAAAACTGTACAGGCGATGGAAAGATAACCATATTAAAGGGAACCAGTAATACACTTTGTAAAATGCTTGTGAACAATAACCAAGTTATAGTCCCACCCACACAATTATAAAGTTTAGTTCTGTTGTATATATGACAATGTGGGATTCTCTCTTTTGTTTCTTACTGACTTTATAAGAGCTCTCCTGCATTCAGATGCAACAAATTGGAGGCTTAGGGCACGTCTAAACTACATTCCTCTGTCAAAAGACAAATGTAAATGAGCCCGATCGAAGGTACAAATGAAACGGAGATTTAAATATCCCATGCTGAAAAAATAAGGAGTACAGGTTCTTTCGAAAAAGGATTTTTTTTCGAAAGAACCCTGTCTGGACTGTGGTTTCACTTTCTAAAACCCCTTTTTTGAAACACTGATCGGACACAAATATGCAAATGAAGTGTGGGATATTTAAATCTCCGCTTCATTTGCACTTTTGATTGGGCTCATTTACATTCCTCTTTCATCAGAGGAATGTAGTTTAGATGTGTCCTTACATTCTCTGGTATCATAACCCATTGTTTCTTCAATTAGAGCTAGTTTAAAAAAAAACAAGAAAAAATATCTGCAAGAAAAAAAGCCAACATTTTCCATCTGAATATCAATATCGTTTACATTTCCTATCAGCTGGTTTAGAGATCACTGTCAGGGATAGACAAAGCATGCAAAGACCAGAAGCCAGCTAGAGTCACACCATATTGGAACTCCCGGAGATCACAAGTGAGATACAAACCAGACAGCAGGGGCAAAAAGTCAGTTACCAAGAATCAGGCCAAGTCAAAATATCAAGATCAGAACAGGAAAACACCAGAGCAGCAGTCCATGGCAGAGTGAAGCCACATTATACAGATGGCTTCTGGTTTCCTCCACTAGTTTAAAAAGGGTTTGTAGTCCAATCAAGATCCTTGCAGTTCTCCCAATCAAAGCTTAGGGGCATGGTATGGCTTGTTCTTCTGTTGGGCTTCATGGGCACCAGTCTCAGCTGCTGCCTGTGAGGTGCAAGAGTGGAGTGTAAGAATCACCTTGGTCAGGGGCTTGAAACCCGCAAAGCATGACATTAGCTGCTAATAAGAAAGATGTGGCTGGCCAGATGAGGCACTGAATTCAACTTGCACAACTTCATTGTCTTCAAATTATGCCCTCAGATCTACCTGGGTAACCTTGTGTCAGTTCAAGGGGGTTGCTGATGTATGAAAAAGAAGGAATCCTACCCGGGGATAATAGAAAAAAAATTAACTTGACATTGTGCAACTTTGATACCTATTCAGTGAAATAATAAATGTGGAACATTATAGTGTCATTTTTTACAGTTATGTTCAGAGCAGGACCACCCATTACACTTTTTAAGTTCTGTGCAAGAACTTTGCAAATATTCTGCCACATCGCTCAAAACATCACACTGAGCAAGCAGATTGCATGCCACACTAATCACTTGTACATCAAATCTTTCCTCTACAATAGTTACTCAAAGAACTCATCAGATTCCACAGCATAGTTCTGCTTCATTAATTATAAACCTTTCTTTGATTCTGCTGACCAGGACAGTCTCTAGAGGATCATTGAAATGACTGAATACCCTGATCAGGATGTTTGAACTGCTTTTCAGTAAAAAAGAAACTCATGAATCTATCTATTGCTATACAATTTTACTATTCCAAATTGTTTTTACTGCCTATCAGGATGTGTAGTAATTCTGGAATGTTCTACTATGTAACTACATTATCTGTAGGATGCATATTCAGCTCACCATTTATAATCATAAGCTCTTGAAAGCAGAAATATTTTGTTGCACCAGCATCAATCTCTTCTTTTTTCAAGAGTGGCTATTAAACTCACAAGACTGAGAGCCTGAAGGTATCTGATGGAGTGGGAATATTAATTACTAGCACTACAGAAAGATTGTTAAAATAGTACCAGAATCTGGGTATATCAGCTACATATAGGGAATAACAATTTTATTTGCAAACATCATCTGTTGTCAAATGTGATAATGGCTTGAAGCTTTTAATTTGAGATTGTTTTGCTATTGTGCATCTTCTAGGTTTATATATAGACTGCAAGCTACAGCTCAGTCATGCTGTGGAACAACATAAATGTACATGATATTACTGAATCACATGTCTGCCACTTAGAGCTCGGTCCTAACTCAAGGGAACTTGTGACCTCTGTCACCTGCAAATTAATACAGGATTTTATTAGGCAGAAATACTGCTCCTCATTACTCCATCATCCACAGAGCCGGGATGAAATTATCAAACATTCCAAATGGTGAATAAAAATATTTGTAAAAAAATAAAAACCAAAACTGTTTCATGAAAACTATTCTATCCTTTTATATTTTGTCCCATTTTTTAGGTTTCAGTTATTAGTTTAGATAAACTTCCTTTTTTTTTTCATTTCATGTTTTCTTTCCCTTTCCCCCATTTCTCCCTGTAAAGCAAACTGCATTGTTTCCAATTTAAAACTATGAGTCATTTTACAAAACTAATGATAAAAGAACAGGCCTTCAAGGTCAGTTTTAAAAATATGTAATTTTCTAACACAGTCCTATTATTTCTATTGTTCTATTACCTGAAAAGAGAATGAGAAAAACTATTGAATAGATACTGTGCATAAGCTGTCCTTTTTATTTTTATTTTAATTCCTTAACCATATTTTCTCACAAGACATTATACTTTGGAATCATGATTAAACACCAACATATTTTATTCTTCCAATTCCAAATAATGCAGCAGTTGTAGAGAAACAGGAATAGTTATGATATGCCTTATGGAATGTGCTGTGATATTCTGCACATTTATGAAATTAATTGACATGATTTCCCACTAGATTATGTAAATCAAAGTTAGGTAAATATTTTAACAGTGCTTCTATACCACTTAGGCACAGATGTTATGCATAAATCAATACAGGTGTGGGGTTGAGTCTTCTTTATTTTTCTACTTTAGGCAATTCATTTTACATCTGCTGTTTGTTTAACAGTATTTAAAATCCTAATTGCCACTGTACATCAAGTAATATATTAGTAAAACCTAGGCAGCAGAACAGGTTTGACAACTGATCCAGCCTTGAAGCAGAAATTTCTTATGATCAGTTCTAGTCATTAACTTTCTGATATTTCTAACATAAGTTCATTTCTAACATGGGGATGACATCCAGCAACATCAATGTGGTAGCTAAAATATAGCAAATAATGCAGCTAAACTTCAGAGCTGAAGTAGAAGGCAGAGGGCAAACTTATCCTGCACCAAAAAGCCATAGTAAAATATTTTACTATAACTCCCTGTTTGTTTGGGGAAAATAGATGTTTGCTACACAACACCAATATCATCAACAGAGGCAATTCTCTCCATGCTGCAGAAAAGCAGAAAAAGGAGGAAGACAATGAGCTTCATATTTCTGTGAATCAGAATGTCAGATTTACTGACACAGAGGGCTCTTGGAAACTATTTAACTGCAGCGAGTTGCAAAGTGAAGACAGGGCAGATCAGTAGTGATCATCATTGAGGCAAGGTGGCAGCAGATAATTATGGAGCGTACTATTTTTTTCCCCTTAAGGACTTTTATTCTTTTTAAACCCAATGCTCCCAAGAGAAATGAGAACTGAATCCAGTAAAGGATCCAGTGAACACTATCTCTAGAAAAGATTTATCATGAAGTTGAAAGAGGAGGCAAGGGATATTTCTATATTTAAAGTTTACCTGATTCATTTAACTGGGATTAGTGTTCTGAATGGCAAAAGGCTATCTTCCTGTCAGAGGTCACTTTTCAAAGACAAGTAGGATTATTAAAAGTCATATGATTATTGAGAATTTTTTATTGTCTTTATTCTCAGATCAATCAAGTACACTGGAAGTATGTCTATATTACAGAGTTTTGTTGGGAAAACTGCCATTTTTCTGACAAAACCTGAGTTACGTCCACACTACAATCGCATTTTTCCAGAAGTAAATCAAAAGAACAGAGGGGTTTTTCCAGTGCTGGTAACCCTCTTTCTAGGAGGAAGAAGCCTTTTTCTGAAAGAGCTCTTTCGGAAAAAGGCATATGTGGACAGGGAAGAGGGAGTTCTTTCAAAAGAAGAGGAAAAAGCACAGGTGCCCTGGTGGCCACTCTGTCCATAGTAATCACAGCTTAAATGTGAGATAGTATCCACACTGAATGGATGCTATCTTTCGAAAAAGCAGATCGCTTTTTCAATGCGCTTTTGTGTGTGGACGTTCTCTGTCAGAAGAAGTTTTTTCGGAAGATCTCTTCTGAAAAAAGTTTCTTCCAAAAGAAGCCTACAGTCTAGACGTAGCCTGGGAGAGAAAGCCTTCATCTCTTAAAAATATACATGACCTTGAAACAGTTTGCAGATTGTCTATAAAATTGTCTCTGTGTTTTATATTGTTTATCGTCAAGACTTTGACTATTATCATTGTTCCACATGAATACACATGTGTAAACCCATCCCATCAAATGGGGGCTTTTCCTTGGGGTAAAAGGATGAAAATGTTGCTACTCGTTAGTGCAGTTGAGCCTGTGTTCATTACCAGCAGCTAATTAATGTTCCACAATTAATAGAATTTTGCGTTGATCTACTATGGACAATATTAAATAAAAAACAAACAGCAACTTCACTCAAAGGAAGATTCATGAACCTCCTTCAAGTTATTTTGTACATTCAAGTCTCATGAACTGACTAAGATATTATAAAAAATGTTCCCAGAAAACTAGTACTAATGTATATGGACAGAATCATGGTAAAAATGTCAGATTTCAGTGGAATGATAACAGGCAAGTATATAGACAGTATCATATTTTTATATTGACCCAACTCTCATATTTAAATACGAGAGGTGAGATACAGCACTAGAATGATTAGTAACTGATAATTTACAAGCATCATATCAACATATTGTTCAGCAGTGAGTTTTATCACAGTCTATATGGTAGGAGGCCTGGTAGAAAAAGAACTCTAATATGCAGTGCTTTTTTTGAAAAAAAGAAAAAAAAAAGGTGCCGGTACTCCAGGGGAAAAGTTGTTGAGCTCTGACTGGAGGTGCTGGTACTGCATCTGGAGGTGCCGGTACTGAGTACCAGGCAGTACCATCACAAAAAAAGCACTGCTAATATGTTAGGAGAGTTGATGGTGTCCCTTTGCTGGTGAGTCCATCTAGAGCATAAGAGACTGTTACTTCTAACAGAGCTGTGAATTAACCACAGTTAAATCATGTAAGTAATTAAAAAAATAATTGTGATTACAAAACCTAATAGTAATTAATTATAGATTTAATCACACTGATAAACAATAGAATACCAATTGAAATTTATTAAATATTTTGGATGTTTTCCTACATTTTCAGTTACCACACACATATATGAACTGTAGAAATGATAAACAGAATAAATATTTTTCAGTTTACTTACACAAGTACTGTAGTACGATCTCTTTATCATGAAAATGCAACTTAGATTGTTACATAACTGCACTCAAAAATAAAACAAAGTAAAACTTTAGAGCCTACACTTCAATTCAGTCCTACTTTTTGTTCAGCCAATCACTAAGAAAAATAAGCTTGTTTATATTAAGGAGATAATGCTGCTCACTTTTTATTTATGTCAACTAAAAGTGAGAACAGGTATTCACATGGCACTTTTGTAGGAGGCATTGCAAGGTATTTATGTGCCAGATCCTAAACATTCACATGCCCTCTGTGCTTTGGCCACCATTCCAGAACACACGCTTCCATCCTGAAGATGCTTGTTCAAAAAAAAAAGCATTACATAAGTTTGTGACTGAACTTTGTTGGCAAAAATAGTACATCTCCTGCTCTGCAATTTACCCACATGCATATATTTAATATTATGGTAGTCTCGGACGATGACCCAGGACATATTGTTCATTTTAAGAACAATTTCATAACTGATCTGACAAAATGCAAAGAAGGTACCTATCTGAGATTTCTAAAAATAGCTACAGCACTTGACCAAGGTTTAAGAACCTGAAGTGCATTCCAAAATCTGAGAGGGATGAGCTGTGTAGCATGCTTTCAGAAATTTTAGAACAGCAACTCTTGGATGTAGAAACTATAGAACCTAAACCACAAAAATGAAACAACCTTCTGCTGTGTCATCTGAGTTCAGATTATGAAAATGAATGTGCATTGATCTGCATTACTTTGGATAGGTATCATGCAGAACTTGTTGACAGAATGGATGCATATCCTCTGGAATGGTGGTTGAAGCATGAAAGGATATACCAATCATTAGCACACCTGACACATAATTATTTTGCAGTTTTTGGATATAATAATGCCATGCAAATGCCTGTTTTCACTTTCAAGTGACATTGCAAACAAGAAATGGGCAGTATTATTTCCTGAAAAAGTAAGTAAACTTGTTTGTCTTCATGAACAAGAAGTAGGATTGCATGGGCTTGAAGGCCCTAAAGATTTCCATTTTTTTTCAACGCAGTTTTTTGTACATAATTCTACATTTGTAAATTCAACTTTCAGGATAAAGAGACTACAAATGAGTGAAAACACATAGTATCAGAATAAAGAGGAGCCATAAATTTTCTGTGCTTTAGTGATGTTTGGGTCAGATGCTCTGCTTTGGCCCATTTCTATTCAAATTAGAGCAAATCTGATAGTTTTACACATAGGCCAGTTTATTACCAGGCCTGTGATCTAAAGCCAAAACTAATCTAGGATGAAATTCTCAGGTAGAAGAAAGTACACCTAAATAGGTTGTAACAGTGCAAGGAGGCTACAACCTAGACTCCTTTGGTTCACTCACACAACCAGACAGTTGCAACCAGTGATGGCTAGAAATAGGCATGGCAAGTGTCGAAATTTACACTAAATTCGGTGCACTGCCTTGTAGGCACATCCAGGTGAGCATGTAGGGAGATCTCCAACTGAACCAGCCAGTGGAAGTGCCTAGGAAGACTCATCAGAAAAACACCATTCAGCCCTTGTTAGAGCAGAAAGGTGTATTTAACTAGAATAAATGTTAGTGAATCTGATGCTGTATATTTAAGTAAATATATTTATGAATATTCTGAGTGTGCTTAAAACTATAAATCTTGTAAAACAAGATTGCCAGTACAGGAAAAATCTTAGTCACAGCTCTACCTGTGAATGCCAATACACTGCAGCTGAATATGACCTATTAAAATATGACATTATTATATCAGCATATTAGTAATTACTTACAATCCCTTTTGTTATTACTTCCGGTAAATCTAAGGTTCTGAAATAACTTAGCAGTCCATCTTGCAATAAATGTCTCATACACTGTAGTAATTTATAAACAGAACTGTATGATTGAAAGCAATATAGCAGAACTAAACCTCTAATGTAACTATAGAAAACTGCAGTATTATTAAGAGTGAATAGATTACTCTTTTGGTCTAATATTAATTTTGATCCAGATGGTGCCATGAAGCTACAGGTCCATGTTGCAGTGGCAAAGAACAAAGAGGAAAAATAGTAGAAAAAATGGGCCTGCGCTATAAAATACTGGGGGAGGAGGGCTTCCTTGGAGGACATGAAGAAGACATTAGGCAGGCCGTGGAAGGAACATGGTCCAAAGAAGGGATATAAGGCCTCCAGGTTCTAGATATTTAAAAACAAACAAACAAACAAACAAAAAAACCCTATCCTTTTGCTGATCAGAGAGACAAAATTAAACAGTAGCTGTGCAAAAGACAACCACTAATTTTGTGCTTTACTCTTGTCCGACCATTTAGAATGCTTTTGAATTATCAAACCCCCTTCCCAGAATTGTGTTGAGATCATTAAAAATATTGTCAGTGAGAGTGATGTGAAAACAAGGAAAGAAGAACCAAGGGAAGCCAAAAAGAGATGTGGAAAATAGAAATCAATGTTCAGAAGAAGAAAAAGACAGTTGTCAGGGAAAGTCTTATTTTATTTTAAAAGAGGTTATTTCAAATGAAGACTAAATAAATCCTATAAAAAGTGAACTAATAATGAAAAAGATTTGCCAGAGAGTAAGCAAGAATTGAAGAATTTGTAAGAAGTTTTATCGTTTTATTTTTATTGACATTCTTGGAGAATAAAAGTTCTGTGGGTCTAGCAGGTACTGTGTTACATATGATTACTTAATTTCAAGTAAAAGAGTATCCCACTGAGTCATGCGATCGTAAACATATTTTTTGTTACATGTGATTACAATACTCCCTATTATGCCATTTCTCTAAGGATCTCATGTGGAGTTTATTGAAGATCAGGAATTAAGCTACAATGGTCATTGGCAAATAGGAAGTCAAACAACTTTCTTATGCTCGCCTAACGCATTTCAGTGTGTCACATATCAGTTTATTTTGGGTAGTTTGGAAATATTATTTAAAGGGAGAAAGTGCATTCTGTGTTTGGTCTTTTATGTTGCTTTTATGTGGCTTGACATTTTTCAATTTTCTTCTCATTGCTCATCTTTTATTGAAATTCTCTTTCCATTCACCCTGTAGCAAGGTCTATATGAGAAAATTAGGTCAGCTGCTCAGGGGTATGAAAAACCCACTGAGGAACATACTTAAGATGAATTAAATCACAGTGTAAATAGTGCTAGCTCAACAGAAGAATTCTACCTAGCATTGCTTCTTGGGGATGTGAATTACCTACCATGAAGGAAGAAGTACTTCCAACAGGGTAGGAAGTATCTACATTGAATCAACTGTGTGACTGTAGTATTTCAAGCCTAAATGGTGATACAATATCACTCTACCCACTGAGGTTTGAATATTAGCATTTCATTTTATGCTAAAGAGCATTCCAGGTGAGCAACAAAACTAAAGAAAATGTTTTAGCAGTAGCATTTAGTAGAGTATTTTATTTCTATCCTATTTCTTCCATATTACAGACTTGATTTTTAGAAAAACAAAAGGAAAAATATGTAGCACTTTAAAGAGTAACACGATAGTTTATAAGGTGATGAGCTTTCGTGGGCCAGACCCACTTCTTCAGATCACATTCTGAAAGACAATTGGCATGACCGTATATAACAAAGGAATACAATGAAGAAAGTGAACACATTATAAACTAACAAATCAGATTGTAGAACAGAAGGTGGGGCGAGGGAGAGGGAAGGAGGAAATTAGCATCTTTATTAAGGCCTTTATTAATTACCTTACACATTACAAAGACAGCTTCCCCACATATTGATAGTCCTAGTAACTACAGATTAGCCACTCATTGACTTACAATAAGCTATTTCTTCCTTCCCTCTCCCTCGCCCCACCTTCTGTTCTAAAATCTGATTTGTTAGTTTATAATGTGTTCACTTTCTTCATTGTATTCCTTTGTTATATATGGTCATGCCAATTCTTTTTCAGAATATGATCTGAAGAAGTGGGTCTGGCCCACAAAAGCTCATCACCTAATAAACTATCTTGTTGCTCTTTAAAGTGCTACATATTTTTTCCTTTTGTTTTACCAAGATCAGACTAACACAGCTACCTCTCTATTGATTTTTAGAGAAGATGGATATGTGCAACACCCAGTGACTTCAGCTGGAGTTGAATTACTGCTCTGAACCCCTGCAAATCAAACCCTACAAAGCATGTGTGTTTTGATTTCACATTCCTTAATTCTGTATTTCTTGCTCTGCATATTACTCTCTATATATGACATAACTGATAGACAAACTCTTGACCCGGATGATATGCTAATTACAACTTATGTAGTGCTTTTTGGTTTGGCAGTATGTTGCTATGAACAGCAGATACATTGCCTCACATTAGCTTTACTGTAAGGCCTTGGTTAATCCATCTGCTAATCAGGCTTTACAGGAGGTTCAGTTTTAGGTAGAAATTATTATTTATATCACACTAATTGTTCATGGGAAGCATCAACTGTATAGATGACAAGCCTAACCATTTTCTGTCTGAAATAGGTTACAGCTGTATAATGTAGGAATGACAGTTACTAGATAAATATATTCTATTGTTACAATAATTATTTCATTTAGAAATGTGGACACATAATTAAAACTTGCTTTGCTTATAGAACATAATTGTGATGGCTTTAGCATAGCTGGCACTGCTGAATAAATACCCAATTATCTTTAATTTCATACTTTTTATAACCAAGTTCAGGGTCCATTGAAAGGCTTCTGTGACACTCCTTCTTTAATACTAATGAATAACATCCATACTTATTTTAAGGCTTCTTCTTTCTATGTATGAGTTTATTCTTCTAGGCAAGGACTTTTTTCCCTCTTATCTTAGAATGGTAACAAAACATGTAGAACTTGACTAATAAGACATATGAACACTGTTAAGGACACAAAAAGAAAATGTACTGCTATTTATAAGATTTCAGTTGTTGAAAAAAACAATTTACTAAATGCTAATTGTTAGTGGATAGTGAAATAAAGATACTTTGTAAAAAAATATATACTGAATTGGCATTATTGTGTTAATTTCTCAGTTAAAAATGGTAATGTCGGCTCTCTTGTGCTTTGTGGTTAAGGATAGGAGTTATAATTAATTCAGCCCGTTAGAACTTTAATAGTTTGACTCTAGGGTATTTTTATACAGTCTTTCTATGTGAATGCCTATTGATTTATAATAGATTTGCCTTGATAGCTTTCTATTTCCCCTCATTTTGTGACTTTGGTTTAATACTTTATTAAATTGAATTGTCACTTAACTGACTCCATACTCCCTAGCTAAATCTATTAATCTGCGTAGCTAAATCAGACTCTTTAAGGGAAGCTACTGTTATTGATGTTACCTGGTTTATATTTGTATGGTTTTTAAATACAGAATTATATGGTTCTTTTACATGTTTTATTCGACACTTATGGCTCTAGCACAAATTGTCTGGAGAGAAGAAAAGGAACAAATGCCTAACAAATCCAATTCAACAATTATTTCAACAAAGAGCACCTGAAAAGGATCAGACTTTCACCTGAAATAGCATTTTCAAGGAGGTCTATAAGTGATAGGTAGCCAACCTTCAATGAAAATCAGTGGGAATTAGACATATAATTCCTTCAGACCTCCTCGATAATGTCAGACCCATCCTAAGAAAGTAAGATCTCTGGGAATCTCAAGATAGCCAAACATGCAAAGTCTCAGAAGGTAGCAATGTTAATCTGTCATGGTTCAAACATATCATGACATTCAAAAACCCCTGGCCACTTTGAAAATGTCAGCTTTAATAAATTCCAAAGGTCATGAACCACTACCAACTTGTGTGCAAAATTTCCAAGTAAACCAATGGACATTTTGAATGCATTTCAATAATAAAATATTCCCCTAGCAACAGAATCAATTATGTGTATGGAGAAGGAATTAAAATATATGAAAAATCCAACTCCTGAATTGGATATAGAAGGGAAAGAGTGGAGTGATGCAGTTTCATTTCACTCCTAAACACATCTAGAAATCAGTCTTGAGAGAAAAACTTTTTTTTTTTGTTTCCTGTTGTATAGAAATTATGACAACAGTAGTTGTGTTTTGTTTTAAATGGTCAGTGTAGAGTTTTTGGGCTGTTTTTGTTGTTGTTTTGCAGAGCAATAATGATAATTCCACTCCCTTCAAGATGATACTCCAGATACTACTAGTGTCACATTACCCCCCCTACCTGGGGGAAAGAAAAAGGCATTTTGTTGTGCACCCCTATCTTACGTTAGCTATTACAGGAACACACCTAGAGGGACAGGTACCATAGCATTAACCTGAGGTTAATGTCCTTCATTGCATTTATCTATCTTAGGGGTCATGATCTGTGACCAGAATGAAAGGGTTTGTGACGGGGCAATAGGAGATGACACCCAACAGTCCATTCACTACCAGCCTTCTCTTTCAATGACAGAGCATGTTGTCTCCCAGAAAAACAATCCTTCAAGGTAATGTATAGCATTGATTACTCTTCTCCATTTATTTCCTTGAATAATATTGACTTCAGTCCTTCTGAAGCATCTACATAAAGATATATTCTGTTGAGATGTTCCTGCTTTTTTGTATGAAAGTCTTTCTTGGACACTTTGGAACAGGGGATCTTTCCTTTAATTAGGTTTATAAGAGGGTCTGCTGTCATGGAGACCTTGATCTCATCATCAAGACCTGACTCTCTCCCACTGTATATCCAGGTAAATAGTCTCCTCCTTCCCAATTGTATACTTATCTGCCATCACTCCAGCTACAAATAAGAGCTGTGGTCCACCAGTCATCTGGTGTGGGTGAGCCTCATGATCCCAACTACAGATAACCACATCATCAAAGTAGGAAGTGACATATGATCCCCGTGGCTAAACAACTTGATCCATTAGCTGCTTGAAGGTTATGGTAATTTTATAGAGGCCAAAGATTATAGTCCAATGTTTTTATAACTCAAAAAGACACCATCTTCTCATCAAATTTACTGTATGTCTTCCAGTCTTCCTTTGTGAGGTTCAAAATACTGATATACTTGTCTTCCCTCAGGTGGTTGAGCAGTTCATCTACACTGAGCATGGGGTATGTAGTGAACTTAGAAATAGCATGGACTTTCTAAAGTTGTTTTAGAAGTGCTCAGTCCTATTATCACTCACTATAGGACTCTCCAGTAAAGTCCATTTTGAGCATGGTGCATTTTGCAAGGGAGCATGGTCCATTTTGCAAGGGTCCCGCTTCATATATCTTCCAGGGAACCATGTTTGGGTTCTCTCAGACTCTGTGCCCTGGTTTCATTTGAATATGGTGATAGGTTATGGGGGTTCCACCGAGCGGGCATGAAAATACAATAGAAAAGGCGGTCATCAGTTATTTCATTTCTGCTGTTTGCTTTAGGCAGAGATTCTTTCTTACTTGTACAGACTCAGATGTCTGTGGGATAGACACTTGAGGTCCTAATTCTGGCTCTGGTGGATGGAGTGCTATGAACAAACCATTACAGAACCTTCCATGGTTTCAGGAGGTTTACATGGTAGATCCAAGTTTCCTTCCTTTTGTTTGGTTTCTTATCTCATAATTAAATAACCTCATCACATGTATTATTTCATAAGGCCTTTATGACTTGGCTAATAGCTTGGACTTAATACTAGGGAGTTAGAGTACTTGGTCACAAGCTTTAAAAATGTGTATGTTCACCTTTTGCTGTCCATCTGTTTTTGAATCTGCTGATTATGAAGGATATTCTTCCTCATGAGAGTTCGCAGGACATTAATCATTTGTGGAACTTCAAAGACTGGTCAGCCACATTCCTCAGCTGGAACCAGAATTATGCAATCAGGTGGAAGCAGAGACAAAAAAAAAAAAGCAAATACGATACAGTCCATGTTAAATTAAATGTTAAATATCATTTTTTCTAAAAATGTACAATGTAAGTAAACTATTTCAGTGCTTGTTTAATTTAAAATTAAGATGGTTAAAAACAGCATTTTTCTTCTGCATAGTAAAGTTTGAAAGCTAGATTAGGCCAATGTTCAGTTGTACACTTTCAATAGAACAACCATAAAATTTTGTTCAAAGTGATAAACAACCTCCATTGTTGAGGTGTTCAACACTGTATTGCAGTATGTTCTGTTTTAGGAATCTGTTCTTCTCACATCTCCTTCACTAGGTCCAGAATATCTATTGGCCGTCTCCCATAGAGGAGTACATAGGTGAAAAATCCAGTGGATGACTTAGTTAACTTACAAGAGGAGGGAGATCAACTGCTCCTAGTGATGGGAATCTGGTCATAATTCAGCATCCTTGTCATGGTCTGTTTGAAAGATTTTTACACGTTGTTTGTGGCTAATACATAGAAGTCTTAATGAGCTTTATGTTAAGCAGGTCACATACCTATCTTTGCAATCTAAATACAGCCAGTTTTCAGTTAAATAAATCCTTAAAGAAAATCACACAAGTGCCCTTTTCAAGGCAGAAAACTGACTGTTCAGAAATTGTCATTTTCTTATGAATGTCTATCTGGATTTCATCTTGCTCTAAATTATGGTTGAGATTTAAAAAAAATCTTTTGGAGCAGAGGAGCAAACATTAAAAAGTTTCAATTAAATCATCTGTAGGTGTTATTCATGAAGGTTTATTAAATACAGCAACATTAGAGTTCTTACGACATATTAAATACTGGCCTTATAAACTAGGATATTTGTGATAAGCTGAGGACAAACCAGTTTAGATAAAAAGCAGCAAAGCAAGCATTCACTAACCTGAACTGAGCCTTTGAAGTTGTGAAAAATATTTATTTTTTTTCCTCGTTCTAAAAGACCTTGCCACCTCATCGGTTGGTTTTGGATTGGATTGGAAGTATTAGTGTAAGTTTTCTAAGGCTATGTCTACACTACAAAGAAAAGTTGGAAAAAGACATGCAGATTGTGAACCAAATTTGCATATCTTTTTCTGCTTTTCTTTTGCAAGAGGCTTTTCTGAAATTTGGCGTGTCTACATGGCACCAAATTTGGGAGAAAAACACTCTTTCAACACATCCCTTTTTCCTTGTAAAATGAGGTTTACAGGGATGGCGAAAGAGCGCATCCGCTTTTCTGAAATTTTTTTCAGAAAAGCGGACGCGTTCCTTGGACGTGGCATAGCTTTTCCAGGATACCTCCAGTATCTCAGAATAGAGCTGCAGTCTAGATATAGCCTAAGTGGCATACTATTAAATATTGCCATATGTACTTATAGCAGGGATGTGCTGCTACAATAATTTCAAGATACCTTTACAGAAGTGGCTTATGCAGACATCTTCTGAGAATAATATTTACTCTTTTAAAGCTTCAACTTTTTTTTTTTTTGCCCCTTCCTTCTGCCCATTGGATGGTTTCCCTTGCCAGCAATGTATCCCTTTCTTCCTCCTTGCTTCTATTTTCTCCACACATGATCAGCGTTCTGAAGGATATGCTGACAACTAATGAGCAGATATTAGCCTGATTATGCATTTTCTTCCAGCTGGGTGGACCACTGAACTGAAGTCTGGGGGACTCAACATAGATTCAGGGGTTCACCTCTGTAGAACAGGACTTTTGGACTATGGATTAAGAGGCCAGATGTGGAATTCTTACGAGTAGTGAGGATTTACTTGCATGAAGTCAGTGGAACTAACTTGAGTAAGTAAGGTTTGTACAATTTGTTCCTTGTGCTTTAGCTTTCATTCAGGATTCCAACAGAAGAACACTATTTTTGCGTATGTGCATTGTTAAGTCATGTAAATTAAATCCCCAAAACAAACTGCTGGAGGACAGTAAGTTAATTGAATTTTGGAAAATATGAAATTACATCAATCTCTCAAAATAAAGGGCTGCATGTCATGTTTAATTCATAAGAACTCAGAAATGTATTTTTGTATTATCTCAAATAAACTTTGATCTTAAACCAATTTTATATCATCTCATCTCTAGTAAACTTCAATTCCTAAAGCTCCTATTCCTCAGCATATGAGAATTATACTTCATATTTCAAGATTTTCTAATCTTCTTTCTTTTACATGTTTGTATTAGTCCTGGTCCTGAAGCTTACTTTTAAATAAGCTCCACAATGTATTATTTATGGTGTGTTCCAATACCAAGTACTCTAGTAACCATTTCTACCATAGCAGATACTGCAAGAGGCACTTTCAAATTTGTAGAACTCTTCTGTGGTGTCTATATATGTATTCTTTTTACATATATTTCACAAATACCCCTTTAAATGTCAGACTTCAAGGCAACAGGATACCACCCTCAGATATTAAAATTAGTGGGAATTGGGCAAGTTCAAAAATCTCAGGCTACATTATCTCTGATAAATTAGATGTTTAGCAAACAAATTTTATGAGACATACCAATTGATTTCTTAAATTTATATCTGGTAACATATTACCATGTTTCCTAGAGAGCAGTGCATCTTCAAACCTTTGGCATATTATCGTAAGAACTTTGAAACAGACGGTCTTTTATGAAACTCCACTTCTGTCTCTCTTTTTAGATAATGAATCTTTTGATGGGGGATAAGTGTAATGTCCTTGCTAAATACCTGTAGCTATATGGGAGGCCCTGTGGACATATTTAAAACAATAAGGATGATGCTTTGGCTTTGTGAAAGTCAATAAGGCTGTGTCTAGACTGGCCAGTCTTTCCGCAAAAGCGGCCACTTTTGTGCAAAAACTTGCCAGCTGTCTACACTGGCCACTTGAATTTGCGCAAGAGCACTGACGTTCTAATGTAAGAAATCGGTGCTTCTTGCGCAAATACTTTTACGCTCCCGTTCGGGCAAAAGGGCCAGTGTAGGAGATGGGGGAAAAAGGAAGGCAAAAAATAATGAATTAGAGTATTCATGTTACATGAAGCTGATAGAGAAGGTGCACATTGTTCCTTCTCCCCCTCCATCCCCTATTTATTTTGGAACTGGACTTTTAAGACTCCATTCATCTGAAGAGGTGGGTTATACCCATGAAAGCTCATGATACTATTGAGATGTTTTGTTAGTCTTTAAGGTGCTGCTAGACTATTTGTTGTGTTTTTAGGTTTTCCTTTTGAATAAGTTAAGGATAAAGGAAGTGATAAGAAATGTTACCTTTACTAAATTCACTGTAACATGTAAAATAGAGATATTTATATAAAACAAAAAGGGAATCATTTGTAAGGTAATATTTAGTAACAGAAATGATTCAAAGTTGGAACCTCATACATGTACCATTTGAATATGGGGCAAGGAGAATATAGATTAAAATCTCCAGTCCAACTCATCATTATAGCTGAGGTCCAGGGCTGCATCCAGAATGAGAGAGCATTTGCTAGTTTCAGTTTGGATGATGTCGACATCTACAAAGCCAATGAGATTTTGGGGTATAATTGAGGGCAAATCTGGAGTTCAGTGATTAGCCCTAATGCAACCCAACATATCCTTAAAGAAAAAGATGTGTACTTTTATTTTCAATTCCTTCTCCTTCCCCTGCAGTAGAGCTAAATTTTTTCAGTTTAATATTACGTATTGCTATGCAATTTCACACCACAGTGAAATTGTTTTAGCTCAAAGAGCAGTCCACATTTTTCCACAGTCATGTGCAATTATTACCATCTCTACTCTCAAATCTTCTTGCCTTCTCAGTTCCTACCTTCCACTCAATAAATGAAAAGTTCAGCTTTCAGTGTCTTGAAGTCAATTTAGGACAGGCATGTAACTGACTGGTGACATGGATCTGAATTAGTTACTAGGAGAATCACTATGTGAGACCCCAGAGTGTAAACACTCTTTGGCAGATGGAAATAACACTAACTAGCCTAAAGAGAAGTACTATTGAGAACATACCTTTAAATATAAATTATTGCTTAACAGATTCTGTTGCTTTTTCTGGTCCATGAACTCTTGTGCAGAATGACTAGCAGTTAATTAAATATACATATTTGAATGTAGTAAAATGTAGGGCTTTGTTGAAAAACTCAGGTGACGAGTGCAATGTTTGCATCTACCTCTATAGCTTTGCTTTTAAAAGAAGATACATCAGGCACACCTGCAGAAAGGGAAACAAATCCACTCCACTCACATTTGTGTGCTAAAATACTTAGCACATGTTAAATAAGTGATTGTAAACAATTCTTTGTAGCTATGTATTTTGCATATGCAATACCTGTTTTGTCACACACTTCAGGTTTCTGAAGGCACAAGAAAGACCAAATGCATTGTTTAAGTTTACTGTTCTCTATTTTTAAATACTTATTGCCCTTCAGCACAGTCATTATCAATATTACATAGTCACATGTTTATAGGTGACAAGGAGTGGGACCACATATTTATTTAATAAGGTTTTTGAAGAAGGCTGAAGGTAAATTCTTGGAGATGAATAGGAGCTTTTTTTAAGGGGCAAAGCAGTAGTTGGTTTACTGATTGGTTAAGTTAAAGTGTCTATACTGAATTTTTGGTTTTCGAATGCTGCTGGGTATAATATATATTGTAAGGCTAAAAAAGTGTCATGGCATATTGAACTCTTTGTACAGATGATGACTTTTTCATTATTGTTCACATATAAATAAATATATTAAGAATATTTTATCAATTGATAAAATATGTGTAATCCTATTTGTGTACAATACATTTGCATTGTACACATTGTTATTATTTATATAAAATCCCACCCAGAATGTGCAAACCTCTGAAAATATAGCGCTTTATTTTAGTCTATCTCCAATTTTATGAGTGGCATTGTTTAAAAATTAACCAAAAGTGTTACATAAAAAATGAGCTTAAATGTATCTTATATTTTCAGTCTATTTCTTTTCTCCTTTACAGTGATGCATTCAAAACAATCTTTTTCATCTTTGTGTCCTGGGAAAATGGAACAAATTACAAATGTTTTCTGCAAAGAAAAGGTGAAATTCAGTGCCCCTGAAGTCAATGATAAAATCCTTTTGACTTCCATAGGTCCAGGATTTCTCCCATTGTTTTGGCTAGCAAACATAGCCATACATGCATTGAATGACCACGAGCCATTAATGCTGTAATCTATATGAATATGCCATTCCTATTCATCTGCAATGGTCTGAGAATACAGTATCGGGTTAATTATTTTCTATACATGAGTAATCAGACTAATTATGCTGTATTAACATAAAATACTCAATTCACATGATTACTATGTTCCCCGCTCCCCAAAAAAAACCCCACTTTATATTTCATGGAACAATAATAGCAGCTATCACACTATGTGCCATGGGGAAAAAAAATAAATAAAAATAAAGTCGGGTTGTTAGCTCTGTTAATAAGTACAAATATAGGTCAAATAAAAATCTCAGATTGATTACCATGCATTGTTGCCATGCATATTTTAAGTAAACATTAAAGATGATTTGTTTTCTTCAGGATGTGTTAGCGATATAATTCCCTCTAAATATTTTACTTCTGGAGAAAATTAAATGTAGCTATATTATTATTACTCTTTCAAACAGAGTATTTAAGACATACATACTGATTGAGATCACCAAGCAGCACATTCAAATCACCGTTAAGTCCCACTAGATACCCACTATTTTTAAAGGTAATTATTAATAGTTTGTCACACACTTGCCTTCTTGTCCAACAGAAGCGAGTATGAGTATGATTATGAGTCCAACAGAACCCATTACTGTTCCATAACTGATTAGAGGAAGGACTGCTTAAACACTATATGCTCCCTTCTCTTCTAAGGAAGGAAAAGCACCACAATCAATTCCACCTATTAACAAAAGAGACACTGGGACCAAAAACCAAATCCAGGCCTCCTGCATGGCCATGTTGAGCACTCACTGTTATCATTCATTAACTGGATTTCATGCTTTATATATGAATTTTAACTAGCATTTATGAGTTTTTCCAAACTCTCACTTATTTTTTGCTGTCAGCGCCTGCCACACCACTCCCATTGGCATCAAGATGAATTATGTTCTTGGATGAGGGAATAATATGGCATTTTATGTTTGATTACAAAGGAAGCCTTGAAACTTACTTACAACATTTTCATTTCGGTAGGTTTCAGCACAGAGGTACTTCCCAGAACATAGACTAAGCGGACTCATTTCATTAGTCATATCCTATGGTTGAATTATACATGAACATAGCCAAGTACATTACGAAATTTGTGTCACTACGTGGTATTGATGAATTTATGGCTGAGAAAAGCAAAATGTATGGCATGTTTCTGGTTATTTTAAGGTGAAATCAAATGACATCTTGTTTTCTGAATGAAATAAAGCTAAAGGGAATAAATATTGCTTCTGAAAATAAACACACACAAAAAGAGACCTTTGACTTACCACAAAGGTCTGTTTAGAAAAGACACATCTTGCAGCCAATTTTTGTTTGTCTCATTTTGGAAATAAGCACAATATATTTAGAAGAAAAAGAATGATCCATATTGATCTCTCAAAGTCTCATCGGCTATGTCTACACTTCCCCGTTTTGCACAAAAAATACTCAAATGAGGCGAAGCGTGAAATATCGCTGCGCCTCATTTGCATAATTAATGAGGCTCTGGTTTTGCACAAGAGGCTTTGCGCAAGAGCCGTTCTTCCTCTTTTTTTTCAGGAAGAACAGCTCTTGTGCAAGAGGGGTTTTTTGCGCAAAAACGGAGCCTCATCAATTATGCAAATCAGGCACAGCGATATTCCATGCTTCGCCTCATTTGCATATTTTTTGCACAAAACAGGGGCAGTATAGACATAGCCATCCAGTTCTACAATTTTATGTTTGTACTAAAGTTTCTTTACCCAATTCTGGAAGCATAAGGAAGCCTTAATGTGAGTTATGAAATCTATATTGTGATGTAAAAGAGAATTGGGTCCATTATCTCTTGGTAAGAGAGAATGAATATCATTGCTATATCATTTCCCCCTCTGTTCAGTCACCTCCAGGTTGCTATATTTTCTTCCTATTTTTTTCCCCTTTGCTTTTTCATAACTGAATTCATTACTATTGGTGACTTGAAGGTATAGTGTTATTCCCAATATAATCTCACAATTTTGAACTTTTAAGACTGCATGGTAGATATTAAGACAAAACTGATTGTGGGGACAATGGTGCTCCCATATCTAAAGACAGATAAATCTACCTATACCAAGTATACCCTAGTCCTATGCCACTCCGAGAAACTGCCTGTCCCTGTAGTCCATGTCCCAAAACATTTGCCAACTCCTGACCTAACTTGTAAACTTTCTGGGATAGAGACCATCTTTACTGAATAGCACCTGTTATAATGGGGTACTATGTGAGCTGTAAGAATACAGAAAGAAATGGATTCATATTTAAATGTGGAATACTGAAAATACAGTTATGTGATACCCAATAGAGTACTTACTCCTGTTCCCCACTATTAATGGTGGTATTAATGACTAGAATCACCATCACTCTTCAACAGGTTAGGATGTAATATCAGAAAGTGAAATTATTTTCACTGAGTCAGATCTATATGGACCTTGGACAAATATACAACTTTTATTAAATATTTATTGAGTCTAGATCTGTCTATTCCAGGACCCAACATCAAGTTGATACCTGAAGTCTTTCTAGAGGTTCCAACTTGCTCATAACTTGCTCCCCCTATTAATCTTCATTTTTCCAGTCCATCAACTTAATCTAAAACCTTTGTCTCTCTGTCAGTTTCTTAGAAGCAGCCTGGTTTGGGGTGGTCGCACCTTCATTATTCCAGGCCTTTCTACCCTTCCTTCCTTCCTTCCTTTACAGCTGGACTTCTTCTTTTATTGATTCCAGCTGCAGGTATAAGCCTCCGTGATTGGTCATCCCAATAGCTGTGCTGGACTGTGCTCAGCCTTCCCCTGTGTGAGGGGAAGATTCTCCTCTCCCTTCCACCTGTGATCAGTGCAGAGTTTGCAAACCCCCTTACCAAGGCACACTAGGGACATTTTTATTAATAGCCTGATCAATCTTTTTAAGAATTAAAACAATATCTAATTCTAGTACTGGGGCATCAGGTTTGAGATGTATTCCCAGCTCTTCTAGCAACATGCTGGATGAACTTGTACAAGGCATTTCACCTCTGTGCCCATTTCCTCTCTGTCTTTGTCTGCCTTCTGTACTTAGACTAAGCTATTTGGGTAAGGGGCTGTCACATATTACGTGTTTGTACAGTGCCTACAACAAATATTTTGAAAAAAAAATTCAAGGTGATTATCATTTTTCACTAGTTAGGCTCTTTAGCTGCATAAAATTCCATTTATTTCAATTGGCATTCATTCACAAGGAACTATTTCCCAGTTTAAGCCTTGTTACTTTACTTACACACGCATAACTCAAGATTATTGGTCTAATTAGTATGGTTGGTCTCATGGCATTCATTCATGGCCCATCAGGGCACTACTCACCCTGCCTCAGGGTCCCTAGTGATCAGCTGCCACACAGTCCAGGGCACTGGTGCTTTAGTTCTTCACCTAAAGCACTCTTCAATCTCACCTTTCTGAGAATATTAATGTATAAAATGAAAAGAAAACAAAGAACTCTAAATAGGATCATCCAACAAGTCTTTGGTAGGACCCCACACCTCCACTGTCTTCAAACAACTAGCCCAGGGGCCCAGTCATGTCATCCACTAGGAAGGCCATCCAACTGGCAAGTAGGGTTGCCAAATCTCCTGGACTTAATTCCATGGCCACAAATGGCATCTAACATGTCCAGTCAGAAGAGGCCAGACTCCTCTCAGACTCTGCTTTCTCTCCTGGCTAACACTTAGCTATCCTACTCTTCCCATTTTAACTCCCTTCTGTACAACTGATATCTGCTACAGGTATAGGGGACAAGGTTGATTGTGTCTGCTACTCCTACACCCCTTTGTCAGTGTAAAAGCAGTAAAGCCCCTCATTGCTAAAATATTTGGGACCACATTTGACCCTCATTTATACTTGTATAACCCTATTGGCTTCAATTTGAGCTATAGGGCAAGAACCTGAGCAGGTGTAAGTGGAAATGACTCCACTGATAATGACTCCACTGATAATGTCATTAAAATAAATGCATAAATAAATACAATTAATAATAATAAATAAACAATAAACAAATAGGAAGAGTATTTGCGTAATGTTTCCTATGTTAATTCCTTTCAAACAATAGTCACAGATTGTGGCTTTAATATAGTGCCTATGGCTTTGCAGTATGTGAAGCTGTTTTGAAGGAAAAATATTTTCAGACATTAGCACGAACATGGCTCAAAAAACATGTCAGTTGCTGTAGGTTTAGCTTCAATTTGTGGCTTTACTATGTCCCCAAATATCCCCAAAGAGTCAGATTCCTTAAAAAGTCTCTTGCATTTAGTGTGACACCCGTCTTCCCCCAAGGAAACAAAAAAACAAAAAAACTTGTGAGGTTTCTTAAGGCTTCTGTAGTATGAAAGCTGGGCACTGCTTTTATTGGATCCAGCTAAAAAAAAAATAATCAAGAAAATAAAATGATTTCTAGTTCTACCCAGGGAATATTTGGGAATAATGCTATGTCAGGTCTCGGTAAAAATATCAGTGGGGTGCACTATGGAAACATGAGCTGTAATCTGGGCAAGGGGTAAAATAGAAATTTTGTGGGTAAGGCTCACCAATTTGACTAAAAGGTTCTAGGTTTTGCCCTCCATACCCCAGGCCGCATATGGTTATATTTCTGGAGGTAGGTCTGGGGGGTCCACAACAGCACCCACGCTCACAATGAGGAGAGTACCATATTACAAGAAGTTTTATTATGACAGGTATTAAAATGGCAAACAGCACAAAGCACACAGCAATGATTACACAGATTGATTGAATCTGGTTCTGTGGATTATGCTTAGCTAAGTATACAGAGAGAATTATCATAAAAACCTATACTCACATCTCTTTCTCCCGAAGGCTGTGCATGGAAGGACCAGCCTTCCTCCGCCAGTGGGACCTTGGCACCAAGTTGGAATAGGAAACTTAGAAACAGAGACTTAGAAAGAATAAGTAGAATAAAGCAATGCGCTTACAGGAAGAAATACTCGAAGTGGAAGATAGATATGTTGCGAGCCCCGAGCTTCCTTATTCCCACAGCTTTTGCCCCTCTTTTTGCGTCATTAATGCCCAGCCAAAGTTGGAATTCCGCACCCTAAGATTTTGTGGGTACACATACTTGATTGGATGGTGATATTGGGACATCTTTTGAATATGCATGAATAAAACCACCTGCTAACACCTTGGACCTAATCCCAGACATGGAAAAAGTAGGAGTTTTGTGGTTAAGTGCAACAAGGCCTGCTTCCTTAATTCAAAAGAACAGTTAGCTGGATCTGGCAGATTCTGGTCTTATTTAGGTATCACAATCTCATTAGGAACTAAGTCACACATATCCATCTGTGTACTGACCAAACTGACAATTTTGCCACAGGCTCTTTCATAATTTCTAAAAGAAATATTAGGAACAAATAATTTCTAGAAAATACATTAACTCTTTCTTATCCCACTATACTACTGTTAAAGCCAATTTATACAGGACAAATTAAATCCTTCAGGCTTTGCATTACCATCATTCCTACTAAAATATATGAAAAAGAGATAGGATAGGAAAAGACATAGCTCGGCAGGCTACAGAGCTACCTTAGCGAGTAGTAGTAGTACTTGAGCTCACTTTGGAGCTGTTATACCAATATGACTAGATTACCAGTCCCATCGTTCGTATATTCCTGTCAAAGGAAAATTGTTCAGCCTTGTAGCTTTGTAGTCTTCTGCTGTTAATAGTATTTGGTACACAGGATGTCAAGACTCCACTGTTCTCCCTGGTGATCACACCATTTTTGTAGCATAGTCTTGGTTTATGGTCTCAGGTTTTTGCAGTATTTAGTACTGTACTTTAGGAGCTCTGGCCTTCCACTTGCTCCCTCTCTCATAACAATAAAAGACTTCACACTTAAAATCACTACATACCTTTGAGGATTTGTGCCTGTAAGATGGAAATAACTGGAGTCCAAAGTCTGCCCTAAGATAAGTATGTAGCCTGTATTTATAGAACTAGCAAATTTGAGTCCCATTCTCCTCAGGTCAATGAGCTCTACTGATCATGTTCAGGGGAAGCTGGTGATATGTTCCCCCACTGCATACCTGGTGGCCTGAGTGGGAAAATTAAAAAGAAAAAAAATCTTAAAGAGCTGAGATCTGGAACACTTAAAAAAAAGCAGGGTAGGCAAACATTTGATTTAAAGTTATCACATTCAATGTCAATCCGTTTTGTAATAAGAGGATATTTTTCCCCGGTACGTTTTCTTTCTGTCCTTCATTTTCCCCATTTGGCTAATGATACTTACTTTCACATTGGGATCTGCTGATGAAAAATGCTATAGAAAAGCTAAGTGACTTTATTCACTAAAGATGGGTCAAAAAGGTACAGCTAAGAGCAATAACAAAGCTAAATGTAATTGGAGGGATTTTGGTGCTTATCCAGAAGAGGAACTAATATAGCAGTAGAGAACTGTGCAAAACAACATACAGTGCAGATGCTGTGCCATGTAAATTTCAAGCTGCTCTCAATGTGCAATACACACTATAAAATATATTCACCACTAGAACAGGTATTATGCCAGCGAGAGGATTGCAGGTCTCTCAGTAGCATAATATCTATTTTACGGGTGAATATATTATACACACTGTCTACATGAGAGGTTTGCTAGGCCATATATTATTAGAAATCCCTAGTAGGGCACAAGTCACTGAGTACTTTATGTATCTGTTTATCCTTGATAATGCAGCTATACATGTGGTACAATCATACTTCTAAAAAGTCAGGAATGATCTATCAGAGCTTTGGGCTGAAAACACTGACCTTTATGTGATCAAATCTTTTCTTCCTGAACACTATGGCAGTTGGGCTCAGAGTGCCTATGCTGCTAAGCTGAACTATCTGTCACTGTAACTATTCTCACTTAGTGGTTTTAAATCCACTAAAAGCCAGCCAAGAAGTCATTCGGTGCCTGTCAGCATGTGTGAGTGAAAATGCAGTAACTGGCAGTTCAGGCTATGCAAAATGAAGTCATATTATCTTCAAGCATACTTTTTACTAAAGCGTTGAGTTTGTCAAATTAACTGGTATTTCCATAACAAATGACCATGGGGTCCTAAGATAAGACCATGAAGCTCATTTCCACTGTGACCTGATCAGCATTTGAACTGAGGTACCAAAATCCAACCATCCTGTCAACCCACTTTTCTGAATATCCATTTCCTAAGGCTTCTATATTTCCAGTGTAGAGCTTAACCAGATTAGTGATTTTCCATGGCACAGAAGTCTATAAAATTTTAGACATGAAGATTGCTAATGGACACATCCCAACACTAAAAAGATTGGGGTCCTGAGAAAAACCTAAAATAGAAAAATCAAAATTTACTTTCAAACCATAAATAATTAGACAATGTATTCAAACAACACACTTTATACTTGTATATTGATTTTTCTCCCCAAATTTCAGAATGTTTCACCAAAAGTAATTAAAACTTACATAAGAACATAAGAATGGCCGTACTGGGTCAGACCAAAGGTCCATCTAGCACAGTAGCCTGTCTGCTGATAGTGGCCAGCACCAGGTGCCCCAGAGAGGGTGGACCGAAGACAATGATCAAGCGATTTGTCTCCTGCCATCCTTCTCCAGCCTCTGACAAACAGAGGCCAGGGACACCATTTCTATCCCCTGGCTAATAGCCTTTTATGGACCTAACCTCCATGAAAATATCTAGCTTCTCTTTAAACTCTGTTATAGTCCTAGCCTTCACAGCCTCCTCTGGCAAGGAGTTCCACAAGTTGACTATGTGCTGTGTGAAGAAGAACTTTTTTGTATTAGTTTTAAACCTGCTACCCATTAACTTCATTTGGTGTCCTCTAGTTCTTCTATTACACTGCTCTACAGTCAAAATGCTTCTGAAATAAATGTAGTCAAACTTTACTAATTCTGGGTCACTGAGAACAAAAATGATGCTTAAAATTGTTGATTGGCTCTAGTTTTCAAGATATGCTATTGGGTCAGTATATACGACCCTTGACTTGGGAATGGCGGAGGATAAGTGAGTTATAAAGGGAAGGGATCTCAATTTAAACCAGAAATGACTAAAATACATCTTTGACTGGATCTATGAATAAATCTATGACTGGGTTTGGACAGTACTTGCTTTTTAGGCAAAACAATGAAGGATGCAATCTGAAGCTGGTATTGCGTCATACATGATATGAATTGCATCATGTTATTCCTAGAAGTCCTGGATGATGCAATCATAACGAAGCTTACATCACTCTGCTGAACAAATTGCCCTATATCAGCTCTAGAAATCATACAGTGTCGTGCTCTCTTATTTGTCAGTGTTTGATTTTGCAAAGGGACACATTTCTGTTTAGCCAAAGTGAGCAGAGATGCCTCGTACTTGTGTGAACAGTGCAGATAACTTCTGCTATGTTTGTGGTGAAGTGACTTTTGCATCACAAAAGCGCAGTATAACCACTATGGTTAAGAAAGCCTATCACTTTTCTTTTGGCTGCAAAATTGGCGATCAGGACAAGAGGTGGGCCCCACACATATGCTGCAACACTTGTGCAATAAATCTTCGCCAGTGGTTGAACAGGAAAAGGAAATCTATGCCTTTTGCAGTGCCAATGATTTGGAGAGAGCCAACAGATCATACCAGCAATTGTTGGTGCCTCCAGTTGGGAAAGGTGTGTCAAAGAAGAAAAAGTGGACTGTGCATTATCCAAACATTCCATCAGCTATACGCCCAGTACCCCACGGAGAAGGACTGCCGGTTCCTGATGCACCAGAATCAATCTCACTTGAGTCAGACGAGGAAGAGGATGAAACTTCTGATCCTGAACCATCAATGTCACAGGACCCACATTTTCTCCCATCCTCCTCCTCTGAACCACACCTCATAACACAAGGGGAACTGAATGACCTTGTCAGGGACTTGGAACTACCCAAGAGTAAGGCAGAGCTGTTGGGCTCCAGACTACAGCAGTGGAATCTCCTGGCAGGTGATATTAGGGTTTCCATGTTCCGTGACCGTCAAAAGGATCTTGTCCCATTCTTCTTCATGGAAGGTGATCTTGTAGCCTGCAACAACATCGATGGTGTGATGGCAGCCCTCAACATCATTCACGATCCAGATGAGTGGAGACTGTTCATTGATTCATCAAAGACGAGTCTTAAAGCTGTTTTGCCGCATAATGGCAATGTTTTGCCATCAATTCCAGTTGGTCATACAGTCCATATGAAGGAAACCTATGACAACATGAAACAACTTTTGAGGTGCATAAACTATGACCAACATCAGTGGCAGCTTTGTGGCGATTTGAAGGTTGTTGCTCTCTTGCTTGGTCTGCAGACTGGATACACAAAGCACTGCTGTTTTCTCTGCAAATGGGATAGTCGTGCAAGAGATTCCCACTACATCAAGATAGATTGGCCACTCCGACAGTCATTGGAGCCTGGGAGGAAAAGTGTTCAGCATCCACCACTTGTTGAATCAAGGAAGATTTTGTTACCACCCTTACACATCAAGCTGGGTCTGATGAAGAACTTTGTCAAGGCCATGGACAAAACACAAGCAGCTTTCAAGTACCTCCGTGGAAAATTTCCAAGGTTAAGTGAAGCTAAGATAAAGGAAGATGTCTTTGTTGGTCCTCAGATTCGTGAACTTCTTCGAGATGATGCATTTGACCATGCACTGTGTGGCAAGGAAAAGACGGCATGGAAAGCCTTCCAGTTAGTGGCAATAAATTTTCTCGGAAACAACAAGGCAGACAACTACAGGTTGTTGGTGGAAAACCTCCTCAAGGCATACAAAAGCCTTGGTTGCAACATGTCACTAAAGATACATTTTTTGCACTCTCATCTAGATTTTTTTCCACCGAACTGCGGAGCAGTGAGCAAGGAGCACGGCGAGCGATTTCACCAGGACATTGCAACAATGGAGAAACGCTATCAGGGCAAATGGAGCCCATCAATGCTTGCAGACTATTGCTGGACAGTGACAAGAGATGCTCCATTTAATGAATACAAGAGACAAGCCAAGAAGCGCCGAGTAGACACTGAATAGGACTAAACTATGTACATAATAGTTTTTTGCCTTTTGTTTCGTAATAAATTTTATTTATATAACCCTTTTGCTGATTTTTAAAGTGTTACATAAACAGGACAGGTGAAATATTATCATGTAAAGCAACCATTAACACATGAAAAGACCTAGGTTTACAATTTAGGATTAAAACTCTACTATCTACACAATATACAGAGACGTAAAATGTAAAACCTTAAATATTTTGGAAACAGTAGCCAATCAGTTGTTTTTATTGTCATATTTGAATTCAGCACATAAAAATACATTATAAATAGCACATTTTATCTCTGAAGCAGACGATTTCTAAAAAATTGTAGACCGGTGTTATGGGAACTAATAAATAACTTTTCTTTATTCACCCTCTCCACACCACTCATGATTTTATATACCTCTATCATATCCCCCCTCAGTCTCCTCTTTTCTAAACTGAAAAGTCCCAGTCTCTTTAACCTCTCTTCATATGGGACCCGTTCCAAACCCCTAATCATTTTAGTTGTCCTTTTCTGAACCCTTTCCAAGGCCAAAATATCTTTTTTGAGGTGAGGAGACCACATCTGTACACAGTAATCAAGATGTGGGTGTACCATAGTTTTATACAGGGGCAGTAAGATATTCTGTGTCTTATTTTCTATCCCTTTCTTAATAATTCCTAGCATCCTATTTGCCTTTTTGACCACCGCTGCACATTGTGTGGAAGTTTTCAGAGAACTATCCACGATAACTCCAAGATCTCTTTCCTGATTAGTCGTAGCCAAATTAGCCCCCATCATACTGTACATATAGTTGGGGTTATTTTTCCCAACGTACATTACTTTACACTTATCCACATTAAATTTCATTTGCCATTTTGTTGCCCAATCACTCAGTTTGGCGAGATCTTTTTGGAGTCCCTCACAGTCTGCTTCTGTCTTGACTATCCTAAACAGTTTGGTATCATCCACAAACTTTACCACCTCACTGATTACCCCTTTCTCCAGATCATTTATGAATAAGTTGAACAGGATTGGTCCCAGGACTGACCCTTGGGGGACACCACGAGTTACCCCTCTCCATTCTGAAAATTTACCATTTATTCCTGCCCTTTGTTTCCTGTCTTTTAACCAGTTCTCAATCCATGAAAGGACCTTCCCTCTTATCCCATGACAATGTAATTTACACGAGAGCCTTTGGTGAGGGACCTTGTCAAAGGCTTTCTGAAAATCTAAGTATACGATATCTACTGCATCCCCCTTGTCCTCATGTTTGTTAACCCCTTCAAAGAATTCTAATAGATTAGTAAGACATGATTTTCCTTTACAGAAACCATGTTGACTTTTGTCCAACAAATTATGTTCTTCTACATGCCTCACAATTTTATTTTTTACTATTGTTTCAACTAATTTGCCCGGTACTGAAGTTAGACTTACTGGTCTGTAATTGCCAGGATCGCCTCTAGAGCCCTTTTTAAATATTGGTGTCACGTTAGCTACCTTCCAGTCATTAGGTACGGTAGCCGATTTAAAGGATAGGTTACAAACCACAGATAATAGTTCAGCAATTTCCCATTTGAATTCTTTTAGAACCCTTGGATGAATGCCATCCAGTCCCGGAGAGTTGTTAACATTAAGTTTTTCTATTTGTTCCAAAACCTCCTCTAATGACACTTCAATCCGGGACAGTTCCTCAGATTCATCACCCACAAAGGACGGTGCAGATTTGGGAATCTCCCCAACGTCCTCAGCTGTGAAGACTGAAGCAAAGAAATCATTTAGTTTCTCCGCAATGGCTTTATCGTCCTTGATTGCTCCTTTTATATCTCGATCGTCTAGGGGACCCACAGGGTTTTTAGCAGGCTTCCTGCTTCTCGTGTACTTAAAAAACATTTTATTTCTTTTTGAGTTTTTGACTAGCTGTTCCTCAAAATCTTTTTTTGCTTTTCTTATTACATTTTTACACTTGATTTGACAGTGTTTATGTTCCTTTCTATTTATCTCACTAGGATTGGACTTCCACTTCTTAAAAGATGCCTTTTTTGTCCCTCACTGCTTCTTTTACATGGTGACTCTTTTTTAGGTCTCTTGCTATGTTTTTTAATTTGGGGTATACATTTAAGTTGAGCCTCTATTATGGTGTCTTTAAAAAGTTTCCATGCAGCTTGCAGGGATTTGACACTAGTCACTGTGCCTTTTAATTTCTGTTTAACTAAACTCCTCATTTTTGTGTAATTCCCCTTTTTTAAATTAAATGCCAGAGTGCTGGACTGCTGAGGTTTTCTTCCCACCACAGGAATGTTAAATGTTATTATATTATGGTCACTATTCCCAAGCGGTCCTGTAATGGTTATCTCCTGGACCTGATCCTGCACTCCACTCAGGACTAAATCGAGAATTGCCTCTCCCCTTGTGGGTTCCTGCACCAGCTACTCCAAGAAGCAGTCATTTAAGCCATTGAGAAATTTTATCTCTGCTTCTCTTCCTGAGGTGACATGTATCCAGTCAATATGGGGCTAATTAAAATCCCCCATTATTATAGAGTTCTTTATTTTGGTAGCCTCTCTAATCTCCCTCAGCATTTCAATGTCAGTATCGCTGTCCTGGTCAGGTGCTCAGTAATATATCCCTACTGCTAATTTCTTATTATTGGAGCATGGAATTACTATCCATAGCAATTCTATTGAACATGTTGATTCATTTAATATTTTTATTTCATTTGATTCTACATTATCTTTCACATTCAGTGCCACTCCACCACCCACCCAGCCTGCTCTATCCTTCCGATATATTTTATATCCCGGTATGATTGTATCCCACAGATTTTCCTCATTCCACCTGGTTTCAGTGATGCCTATTATGTCAATCTCCTCCTTTAATACGAGGTACTCTAGTTCACCCATCTTATTAGTCAGACTCCTAGCATTTGTGTAGAAGCACTTTAAAAATTTGCCACTGCTTATTTGTCTGCCCTTCCCTGATGCATTGGATTCCTTTGTATGCGGTTGTTTGTCTGCTCTGGCCCATGGTTTGTCCTCCCCCCTCCTCTCTTTCTGACTACAACTTAGAGAATCTCTATCAATGGATTCTCCTCTAAGAGAAGTCTCCATCCGATTTATGTGCATCTCCACACCAATCGGCTTTCCCGCATCTCTTAGTTTAAAAACTGCTCTACGGCCTTTTTAATGTTTAGTGCCAGCAGTCTGGTTCCACCCTGGTTTAGGTGGAGCCCATCCTTCCTGTATAGGCTCCCCCTCTCCCAAAAGTGTTCCTAATAAATCTAAACCCCTCTTCCCTACACCATTGTCTCATCCACGCGTTAAGACTCTGAAGCTCTGCCTGCCTACCTGGCCCTGCGCGTGAAACTGGAAGCATTTCCGAGAATGCCACCATAGAGGCATTCTTACAACAGCTTTTCTAGGAATATAGTTATTATTACATTTTTTTATATGTGAGTAAGCTGAGACACAGAGGGGCTAAATCTGATGTTACACAGACTTTTGTGGAAGAGTAGCAAATTGAAATGAGAAAGTCTGATTCACAGATGCTTTCGTCTTCAATGGTTCAAGCCCTTTTCTTCATGCAGAAACACTTATCTACAATTTGACTTTTCTTGTGATTTCATAATAATCTGTGTGCGTGCAAATGTATTTCATTAAACCTTGAAACTAAATCTGGTCAGAAAGTGACTTTTTGCCCTTGAAAATGTTGGGTTTTCATTGAAAACTGAAGATGTAGAAGAGGAAAAAAAATGCAAAAGCAAATTATCAAAAATGCCCAAATGAACAAACAACAACAAAACCACCATAGATCATTTGACATACAATTCCCAGAATACTCATTTATTTTATTGCAGTAAAAACATGTCAAACTCCAGTATGATTTTCTATAATTGACTCTCTGGTGTGGATCTTAAAATAATTATTTTAGCCTTGCTTGCTATGGAATTTTGCTATCGGGCTTCTATTATAACATATGTGTAATTTGTATTTTTGGATTTTTGACAAAAAAAATCATATTTTCCATGAAAAAATTGTGGTTGAAAAACTAACTCCATTGATTACAACTGGGCTACTCAGAATACTGAAAGATAAATATGTATGCTAGCATGAATAGTAGGGTCTTGTGGGTTTTTTGTTTGTTGGCTTGCTTTTTTCTGTTTGAGAACATATACTTGAATTAGCAGCTGAATGAAGTTGAACTCAGTAAAGACACCAAGTGGGACAGCTGTGAATAACCACTGATAAGTTGTATGGGGCAGTTTTGTGATCATCAGAAAAATACTTTGAGTCCCATTTTGCCATTCTTTTAATACAGTTTTTATACTGATAAAGCAGAAGGGGGCACGTTGTCATGATTTATTTAATTACATTTCCACCCACCCAAATCTGTAGTAACATATAGTTTGCAGCGTGGTTGAGGAAATGACATAGGAACTTCCTGAACATAATAGCCTATAAATGGTGACAGATTCAATCTGCTTGAAAGCAGGGGTTAGCACACAGACATCTGCTCCTTTATCTCTTTTTACTGTTAACATATAAAACACAAAGAAAACAGTAGGCTGCAAATTTCACGTGTGTTTAATATATATGGTTAATAGTATTAAGAAACTAACAGAGCATAATGGTCCTTTCTCTATCTCCATGTTGGGGACTTTTGCAATTTTATTTATAAGGCAAGTGAAATAGAGGTAATACTATGATGCTACATGAGAAATAAGACAAACAGAATAAATGCACGTTCAATATGAGCAATTTCACTTTCTCCTAAATGGTGTGTCTAGGACTGAATGCCATCCATTAGAACCTTTCTAAAATCTCTAGTACATCTATTTTTGCTAGAGCTGGTTGATTTTTTTTTCAAATTTTGATTTTTTGATGAATTCTGTGGTAAAACTTCATGCTTTAATAAAAAAGTAGGCTAAAATTCTTACTAGTTGTTTTTGAAAATGTAATCTCAGGTTTTGACAATAGAGAGAGCTACTTAACATTTTTAAATCTGGATAAGTAAAGATTTTGCATAATAATTGGGAAAGCTGATTGAAAAATGGAAAATGCTTGGGTAAAAATATTCATAAAAATGTGCTCCATTTTCACAGCTCTCCATTTGGTATGCAAGAAAAATATATTATAGCTGATAGTTATATTAAATGTTCTGTACCTAATACTATGCTTTGGTAAGTAATAAAGAATGCTACAGTATTTTCTGTATTTTACTGAGTGCTATGGGACGCAAAATCTAGGTACACAAAAAAGCATACAGATTATCTGCTGTACAGAAAAAGGCAAACAAAATAGAATATAAAATCACTTTGGAGTTTCAAATTATCCCACTTTTGTTTCCTTATACAATATGCAAGAAACAAAAGTGGGATAATTTGATTATTTTACACATGTGCCTTGTAAATGTGTTAGTTTACCAGATAACTGTGATGCTGACAGACCAGATCATGTCAGAGTGCATTCAGGCCAATTAATTTGTGTATTAGTATAGATTAATGTGATTGTTGCAGGCAGAAGAGTGTATTTGGTGTTCAGACTTCACAAAACTAATGCGATGATACTTGTATTGTCTTCACTTGTCTGTATTCTGTTATAAAGCAACAGCAAATATTTACATTGCATATACCCAGTGACTAATACATCAAAGAAGCTTTATGGAATGCTAATGAGTAACTTTAAAAAAATGATAATTTCAAAGCAAATGGCCATTGTTTGTGATGAGCAGAGGTTAAAGACTTAAAGTGAATTCTTCATTCACTGCCACCAAAGAAGAGCTAATGTGGGTTAACTTGTTTTCTATCAGAAAAAGGTATAAATATGCATTCAAAGAAAAATCCTTAATCTTGGACTGTTTAGACTCTTAGGCTACGTCTAGACTGGCATGATTTTCCGCAAATGCTTTTAACGGAAAAGTTTTTCCGTTAAAAGCATTTGCGGAAAAGAGTGTCTAGATTGGCACGGATGCTTTTCTGCAAAAGCACTTTTTGCGGAAAAGCGTCCGTGCCAATCTAGACGCGGTTTTTCTCAAGAAAGCCCCTATCGCCATTTTAGCCATCGGGGCTTTTTTGTGCAAAACAAATCTGAGCTGTCTACACTGGCCCTTTTGCGCAAAAGCTTTTGCGCAAAAGGACTTTTGCCCGAACGGGAGCGTCAAAGTATTTGCGCAAGAAGCACTGATTTCTTACATTAGAACATCAGTGCTTTTGTGCAAAATCAAGCGGCCAGTGTAGACAGCTGTCAAGTTTTTGCGCAAAAGCGGCTGTTTTTGCGGAAAAACTTGCCATTCTAGACACAGCCCCAGGGTACGTCTAGACTACATGCCTCTAGCGACAGAGGCATGTAGATTAGGCTACCCGGCATAGGAAAATGAAGCGGCGATTTAAATAATCGCTGCTTCATTTAAATTTAAATGGCTGCCGCGCTGAGCCTATCAGCTGTTTGTCGGCTCAGCGCAGTAGTCTGGATACTCCGCGGTCAACATCAAAGGCATTTGTCGGCCTCCCAGGTATGCCTCCTGGGATGAGGTTTACCTGGGAGGTCGACAAATGCCTTTGATGTGACCACGGAGCGTCCAGACTACCGCGCTGAGCCAACAAACAGCTGATCGGCTCAGCGCGGCAGCCATTTAAATTTAAATGAAATGGCGATTATTTAAATCGCCGCTTCATTTTCCTATGCCGGGTAGCCAAATCTACATGCCTCTGTCACCAGAGGCATGTAGTCTAGACGTACCCTTACAGGGAAGTATACCAGATAACAAACAGAGATTTCCCCAAGACAATCTGGGTGCCCTGAAAATACTTTTGGGAAACTGGCAGTTTATTACATCACTGCCATCATTTGCAACTACAAACTGTGACTCACCTGTAAATATGTTTTACCTGCCTTAATCTTTTGTTAATTCTCAATTCCTTTTTTTAACTAATAAACAGTTAGCTATAGAACTGACTACCAGCATTGTTTTTGGTGTAAGATCTGGAATACCAAGTGATCAGGGTAAGTGACTGGTCTCTTGGGACTGGGAACAACCTGACAGTGTGATTTTTGGTTGAAGTGATCTTTTTAATCACAAAATTCAGTTTGTTTGGGTAGCAAGATAGAGAAGAGTCTAATGGGATTGTCTGTGACTCCATGGTAAGACTGTGTAGAGATCCAGGAGTTCACATTTGTTACTGGTTTGGTGAAATTTAATTATAGAACACACCACCAGTTTGGGGTGCCTGCCCTGTTTTCTGACAGTCTGTCCTGAGGCAGACACTTATAGGTGTGAGCCATTCCAAACAGCATAACAATAACTATTTTTGTTTCAATTTTAAAAATTCACCATTTTCAGTTTTTAAAAAGGCATTAACCTCAAGGTGAATGAAAAGTTTTAGCAATTAGTTACATATTGATTTCATTTCAGCACACAACCATAATTGTTAACACAGTAATGTAAAATTGGTAATGATATAGTGCTACTGAACAGAAAAAATAAATAAATAGAATCCTCTTTTGAAGTGAGAATGTTTATGGTTTATACTCTGAAGATAAAGATAGCACTTAATACCCAGGAGGTATGTGATATATAATGTTTCTCTGGAACACAACATGTTTCCTCTCACTGAATTTTCCCCTCAGTGTGGATTTTTAGCAGGCAAGGTTTAGAAGGATACAACTATTAAACTAAATCTTCATCTACCCAGAGGGAATCTACTTCTCCCCAGTCAGTCAATCTCACATCTCCATAAGGACTACTAAATATTTTAAGTGGAAATTAATGATTTTTGCCACATTTGCAAACTCTTCTTTTTCCCATGGAGCCAGCACAGCAGTTCAGTGAACTATACTCTCTGCTTCACTGACCCTCTCTACCCTGTATTTCAGTTCCCACTTGAGACATGATTTTAATTTTTGATGAGGCTTTAGTGTTTGGATCTCAGCAACGCCAACCTCTGAGCTGATGAGAGAGTAGCTTACAGTCTGAAATGAGTCATCCTGAATTGCTGAAATTAATTGCCCAATGCTGAAATAAGAATAGGTTAAGGTCTGGGTGCCACAAGGTGCTTTGTGGTGGGAACAAAATTCAATTTCTTTTTTCACAGAATTTTTTGATTTAATCAAAAAAACTAATGAAAGACATAGAAGAAAGATTATCTTTTACTGAATTGGATGAAGAAAGATAAAATGATGCACAGAAATGAAGCGAAGAATTGTTATTATTAACCTATTTCTATAAATGTGCATTATGCTTTTAAAATACTATAGGCTCAATCCCTGTCCTGAAAATGTTACAATCTGTATGGGGGGAAAAAAATAACTAAATCTGACATTTTAAAGTGGTATCAATATAAATAAACATTATTTTAACCTACTTACAGTGGGACTGAAAGAAGTACTGAAGAGAACAAAGAATTAGTTGTATTTAGTATCAGCCTTTACCTAAGGCTGTAAGCTGAGATAAGAGGAAATCAAGGGGCTCAGTAGCTTGAAGAAATTCCTTATAATTAGACTACAGGGAGGGAGACTAAGATTGTTGGAATGTGTAGAACAGGTAGGTGGAGCACGTGAATATTAATAGCTAACTGAGGTAGAGAGTGGTATATACAGAGTTTTGAAAAACAGGACAGTAAGTTTGATTTGGATATGGCTCCAGAGCCAGCAAATTGGAGAGATATTGTCTTACTTCCTATCATACACCATGGGTGCATAGCATTTATTTTGGGGCATCTTTAGTTAATCTTCAAAAGACCACCCATGTAAGAAAAATTGTAATAATGTATTTGATTTTTGTCATACCTTAAGAAGAGGTCTATGAAGGGTAGACATTCACCATGGACCCAGACCTGCTTCCATATATATATATATATATATATATATATATATATATATGATATTCATTCTCCATCTTTGTATATGCTAATTTATGTGAAGGGCACACAGTAGTGTGCAGATCTCACCTCCTTTGTATCATATCTCCCTGCATAACTCAGTTAAGTAGTCTCCATCTAGAAGGACAAAAGACTTCTCTGAATAATTGTAGGATAAAACTTCTCTGTTTTAATGTAGACACAAGTGCACTTCTGGGTGAATTCAGTAAACGGACCCATGACCACAACAACCATATTGTCATGTACTCAGATATTGGCCATGGAAGTTTGTTGAGGGCAGTAAACATTGGAAAAAAATATATAACAACTGACTGGAAACCTCTAAACGTGCACCTGTAGGTGGGGATCTGAGGAATTGCTTACCCTTGAAAAAGGTAGTGGATTCATATGAAAAAAAGCACCCGTGGATTCCCAAGAACATTGTGGATTTCTGTATATTTTCTGGAAGACAAGACATCATCACTAACTCATCTAGCCTCTCCCATTTCTTTATCCTATGAATCCTAATCTATGTAAAGCACTTCTAATGAGTAAAGGGAAAGTGTCACAGATTTATTAGACCCTGGATTTGCATCATTTTCAGACAGATTGCCAAGATTTTGTCCTCAACTGCAGAATACGTGAAAGAGACAATCTGACCCATGTTAAGCCACTTACCAAGTTGCTAATAGCAGATTTGGGAGCAAAGCTCATTATTTCTAGTCTCTAATTCCCATAGCTCACAAGATTCTCAAATCTTCTCTGTTGTTTATTTTTTTATTTCCTCGACACTCCAGCTTTAATTTTAGTTACAACCCTCCAAGTTAGGAACTTATGCTCTAGACCAGGATGAACAACACACACCTCACAGGATGCCATGGCTTTTTTACCTGTGCATCTGCAGTTCTCCCGTCAGTTGTGGATCACTGTTTCTGACCAATGGGAGCTGCAGGAAGTTGTAAAACTGGTGATGGCTGCCCGGCTGCTCCTAGGCTAGGTGGCTTGCTCTGGGGCTGCACTGCACACAGCTCCCATTGGTTGGGAACAGCAGTCCCCCACTAACAGGAAGTGCAAGCAGCCATATCTGTGGATACACAGGTAAATAAAGTGCTGGTGGCCCACGAGGGGCTAACCGTGGTGAGCTGTGTCTGGCCCATGAGTTGCTTATTGCCCACCCCTCTCCTAAACTATGCTGAGTATGGGGCCAATCCAATTCCCATCCAAATCAAAGGAAAGACTCCCACTGGTCTGAACTGAGTGGAATCTGACCCTCTAAGGGGTTTCTTCTGTGCTGAATATACTTTAAGCTGGTATAAATTCCAACTAGGACATTTTTCCTTTTCATCCTAAAAGAAGTGAAACATAATTTTCTGGAGATAAAACACACACACACACGCATGCACACACACATGCACATACATAAAAAAAAACCCTAGAACATCTATCTTTCAGAGAGTAGTTTTAATAAAGCAAATTAAAGATAATACAAGCATGGAAATCTGATTCTGGTTTTATTTTAAAGTGATTTATCACCAGGCAGAGGTTTTTCTCCTCCCCACGCTTTCATAGCTCTAATACAACTTTTTCTTTTTTTCCATTGCTGGGGCAGAGTACTATGACAGGCAGTAGGATTAATGATGCAACACAAAGGTCCTGTTGTTATTTAATAGATAACTATATCATAACAAACTGTGTATAAAACAATAAATGTCTCCTTCAGTGCTATTAAGCAGCTAGTCAGTGGGCCAGAACACTAATGTTCTATAGATAGCATTTGTAAGGCACACACGCTTTTCCCTGGCACATTTGTGATGCTGCTATGATACTGGAGGTGTAACATTTCATTCTGTTCTAACCACTGCTATTACATATGTTCACTATGGGTCACCAGGGACAAATGTGTTGATTGGTGTGTGTTGAAGAAGTTAATAAGGGGTCAGCCAAACTCCAGCTAGAACTGCCACCTGTCAGATTTTTACACGGATACGTTTCTAAATGTTGTGTTGGGTGATAGGCCACAGACAGGCAATATAGTTTGGTGTTTTGTTAGCAGCTTCCAGGATCAGCTATAAAGTATGCATTAAAAATTCCTCCCTGTTAAAATGGATGGATGCTAGCAATGAATCGCTATGGTGCAAGTTACTGATACTAAAATGAGCAATCTACTGGCTCTGTGGAAACCATAATTGAGCATAGTTGTCTCATATTGTTTTCAAACATCTTTCCTAATTAATTCTGCTGTCAATAAACCATCCCCTCAGATGTCTTTCACCAATGGATCAAAACAAACACATGCTAAAGAGCTACCCTGAATATGCTGGCTTTGTTAAAAACATTGTGCACACTTATTTCTTTTAAAAGTAAATTACTAAATATTATAATCTGTCTTTCCAGAATGAATTTTCATTTGTAAATTCCCAGTTCCTGTGCATGTACATCATTTTAAAATAACACACTTAGTTTTAAATGAATGGCAAGACCCTTCTAAGTGATTTGTGTTGAGGTAGAAATGCTAGAACAGTGTTGTTGGCCTTTGGCTTTCCATTACAAGTGTAGTACACATTAATGGCTCAATAAGTGTTTGTCCCCCTCAGAGATGAATTTGAGCAGAAATTCCATTTCAGATGTATTCAAGGGCAAAGCAAGCTGCTTGGGAAGTGGAGATGGTAAGAAATAAGCTTATCAGATGCTCTCATAGTAGACTTCTTGAACGACTATCCCTTGTCACTGACATATGCTACAGTTGTGTACGGGTGTGAGAGGTTGTTTTTTTTTAAATAAAAGCCAGTAATCCATCCAGTGGGAACTCAAGGATAAAAAAAAGGGCTTTTGTCAGTGACTGGACACAGACTAATTTATTGTAATATGGGCAACAATCCATCCTCTTGGAGCATTTTATTAAGGGATTAGCAATGATTCTGACATTTGTCAAAATGAACCTTCTCTTTTCACCATTAGCTTTATTCAGGCTCTGTCTAAAATCATGATTATGTAACATTATGTTCCATGTTCCCCAGGAGTACCTGGAGCAGCTGAGGAAAAAGGTGCAAGTATACTTTAAACCACTCTAATCTTGTGATGCAATTTGCTATAACAGACCCAATAGGCTGTTTGACACCATCAATGGGGAGCAGGGAGCTATTGCTATGTCCCTTTTCCTCCCAGCTAAACCACTTAAGATGCCTGTCAACAGTGGGGTGGCAAAGGTGGCACTAAGGGTGCATCTATACTGTAGGGCTTAACTCAAAATAAACTATGCAAATTGAGCTATGTCAATTGCGTATCTAATTTCAAAATAGCTTGTTTCAAAATAGGGAGCTTCTACATAGTCCTTACTTTGAAACAGAGCACTCTTCCTCTGACTTCCCTTATTCCTCGTATAATGAGGGTTACAGAAGTCCAGGTAAGAAGTCCTCCAGCTTGACAGTATTTTGACACTATTTCAAAATAACTGCCTGCTGTGTGGGCGTGGACTAAGTTATTTTGGAATATTGCTAGTTATTTCATCATAGTGTTTCAGTGCAGACGTTATCTTAAGGTGGTTTTATAGCCCTGCCTTGTGTTCTTTCAGTGTAAAGTATTCCTGAGATGACACAGAGCCACTTTAGCAATGCCTCTCTCACCCCTTTTCTCCAATACTCCTTCCAGGGGTCAGACCTAGAGTTACTTTGTCCCGAGGGAGAGGCACAGGATGGCTATAGTATTTATCACTGTATTCTTACCATAGCAAGAATATAGAGGCTGTCCAAATTGTCCTTGTGAATTTTTTGCCCATAACTTTTTTTAAACAAATAATTAGGACTTTTAAACATTTTGTACCATTTGTTTACTTTTTTAAAATGTTTCCCAAGACAATAATTATAGCTCTTTTACCCCCATTTAAGATAATAATTAACAACAAGCTTTTCCACTGAAGGTGCAGAACAAAGTGCCTTGATTCTCTTGTTTGCTGCAGGAGATTGCTACAGTAAAAATTAAAGACAAAACTCAGTTATCTTGTGAATAATCAAAAAATTCACAAAAATTAATGGTGAAAAAACCAGGAAATAATAATCAAACAATAAACAATCACCTCTTTGTTCGCTAATGGTTATATACCTTCTCTAAAGTTTTTTTTCTCATAGCACTCTGGAAGCAAGTGAAGCAAGTGATTTCTGGGAAAAGTTTTGCTTAGTAGGCTTTTTCTCCATTATTATTTATGCATTTATTTTAAAATAATAAACATTATGTGGTAATCTTAAAGTTGTGAACTAGATCAAACACCAGTTCTCCTCAGATTGTCAGCAATCCCTTCCCTGTTCTTATTTTACTAATGAATTACTGGTTTCTTGCCAAAATGGATTAAAGCCAATAGCATGGTTACAGTAAACCTAGTAACAAAATCAATCTAGTTTTTACTGCAGTTGAAATATTTGTGGGCACATGAAAAAGTTTATGTAGGTGTCTATGTTATAAAAAGACTTAAATTTAATAAGGAGGGGGTAAGCAGACAGAAAAAGAAAAACAACAACAAAAACCAGGAGTGAGGACTAAAGAAATAAAGCCTGCACAAACATATTGGGTCTGGAGCTAACCCCAGCAGGGATTTACAGCTATCAAATTAACATTATGGTTCCTCAGCAGGCATGCAGTACATAGCTTTTATAATCTCCCAGTTCAATCTCTTGCATCAAGCAGCTCTCTGCTTTTATAGCAAAGGCTCCCTCTTTCTTACAGACTTAGGCTGAAACTCCAAGACGATAGGAATGAGTTAGAAATATAAATTTTGGAAATAGATAGCAAGATCGAAGGATATAGCACAAAGTCAAATCTGGTGCAATTGAGAGCACCTATTTTGAAGCTGGACACAGTGAAAAGTGAAGTTGCATCTACTTACAAGTCTAAATTTCAGTGATCTGAAACAGCTTCATTCATCTGTTTAAGGGCCTGATACTGAAAGTTTTGATTGCTTACCGTGAAGTGTAGGACTCCTGATGACTTCAACAGAAGTAGAAGGGTTTTCTAATGACAGGGACATACCAATCATTATATTTATACCAAGTGAAGCAAGTGATTTCTGGGAAAAGTTTTGCTTTTTCAAAATGAGTTCTACCTATTTTAATATGCAAGCTTTAACTTAAATCTGTGCAACCCTGAAGCTTCTAGATTAACTATGTAAGCAAACTGACATTTTCTAAGCATATATTGTATAACGTTTAGTCAGCGTTCAGAAGTATGGCTGATTCTGGAGAGATGATATAGTACAGATATTAGCAGCACAAGAAGCCTTCTGAGTCTAATTCTGTAATCCTCAAGCTTCTGGTAAGATCCCCTTCATACTGGCCATGCTAAGAAGCTTAACACAAGCATTAGTAGAGTCACTACATCCTAAAAATGGGGTTGATTGGGAATTTAAGGGATTGATGTGAAAGAATGTCTAGGACCTTGAATATATTGGACCATTACTCTGTTAGAATAAACTGCTGTCATTTCATTAAAATCAACAGTATATAGAAAGGCAGCAATTATACATAAGGATTGTTATAGTTACAAATTCCCAGAATAGAAATGACTATACAAATCAGATAATGTGATTAATTTAATTTCAACATTTTCCCTATTGCATCTCTCCTATGCTCTAAGAACATATGAACTCAATATAAAATATCAATAGAGCATAAAAGATCTCCTGTGATCTGCTGATGTAAACTGACCAATTTCCAACAAAGTCAATAAATTTGACTCCTTTGGCAGAGTCTTTACCAAATTATTACTAGGCAACAAATTCTCCACAACACTCTCTCTAGTGACAGCAAATAGTCATTGTCTGAATGTGGAAGAAATTCACGCTCAGAAAGCCTCTGCCCAATATTTGGGGCAGTCCCGGTATTCAATTGAAATTTATTCAATTACATTTGAATTTATGAATCAGAATATTATTTCAGTCTGATCTCCGGGGCTCCCTCCTTGCAAGAAGGCCCAGGACTAGAGCTGCTTGACGGAATCAAATTCTTTTGGAATATACAGTTCTATCAACATGATTTGCAAAATTTAGCTGATTTCATCAAATTTTTGTTTCAGAAGAAAACTGGAAGAAAGTTCCCACAATGTAAAAGTGTGTCAATCTAATCTTTTTGGAACAAAGCGTTTTATCTTTTTTTCCTTCTGAAACAGCTTCACTTGACTTTTTTTTATTTTAAGTTATATTATAAACTTATATATAACTTTAAATTTTTGTACAAATGACACTTTGTAAGTAAAAATTAAAGAAAACACATTGTAATTTTATCAAAATATAACATTTCAATCAATTGCAACTTTTTTTCCCACAAATTTCCTTTAGATAATTTTTTAAATTATCAGTCTCCATTCCAGTTTGGAATAAAATCAAATCCCAAAACCCTTGTGAAGCAGAACTTTTGTCCTCCCCACTTTACCCAGGATTTTGTTTTTTGTTTTCTGCCTTACAATCTTTTCCCCTTCTTAGGGTGGGGAAATAGCAATTGTCTTACTTCTCCATCCAAGACTTTCAAGGAATGGTTGGCAGGCTTGCCCTTTCATCCTGACTTTTTGAGAGACCTATCAAGATAGGTCTGGTCCCCACTCCAGATCCTCTTCATAAATGATTTCTGGGCAGCAGCAGGGTTAGAAACAATCCTGCTCCACTGGCCCTCAACTCTGGCTCTGTGAAATGTCAGAGCATATACTGCGCCTAAGGGAAATCCCTATCCCCTGATATTCAACCAATATTTGCCTTGCTAAGAATGGAGTTGCTACAGCATTTGTCCTATTCAGCAAATTTAATATTCAGTTCACCCATCCCTGAAGTTATCCTGAAGGAAAGTTTAGCATAGCTGTAACATGACTGTTACAACCCACCTACTGTCACTCTTGAGATCATGAGGCCTCTCTAGAGAGTATCTATACTATTTTAATCTTCACAGAACTGTAGTACAGTACTAGTAAATTACTTAAAACAGTACCATTTTATTTTAATGGTACATTAAATTACTGCTGAATTACAGTAAGTTTCTTAGAGAAGTTGGCATGACATCCATATTAATTCCAAATGAATTAATTATGCTTAGTGCAATTACACTGAATACCAATGACTTAAGAAGGACATCACACTTAAAAATTGTTCCCATTAAAACTTGAGAAACGCATTTACTGTATTAGATTTTTGTAAGCTATTTTCTACTTTGCTGTAGCTTTAGCTAGGTCTACTAAATCCACATCACTGAGACACATGAATATTTTAAGCAGAGTACAACCCTTGCCATCCACAAATGCTTCATAATGGAACAGATAGCTGTATTAACTTACTAGGACAAGTGTTTGAAGGTAACTTTCTGTAGTGATTTTTTCCTATTAAACTTGTTAAGTACAAAGATTGGTTTGGACATTAAATCAAGTACCCTTGTCAGAAGATATCCTATGAGACATGTCAGACTGGTGAGTACTGCTGTATTAGGATGCCACTCCCAAAAAATATTGCCCTGCAGAAAGCTATTCTGTTAGGAATGAAATGATACATGCTCTCTGACTGCACTTTTTGCCATGCAAAACATAGGAAATTTCGACTCCAAATTGACCCTCACAGAGCTGGTAGGGGTCTTTGCCTCATCAACCTGCAGATGTCACAAGCTCTACATAGATCTTGAAAAGCCCAAGTAGGAGTAGAAGCATTTATAGGGCCTCATTTGTCTCCATTGGCTTTTCCTCTGCTACATCTGCTACATATGGCTTCTTCAGAGTGTACCAAAACGTGGACCAATTTGTATTCATATAAATATAACTGCTTCAGCTTTGACCTTGGAAGAAGCAGCCATAAATAACATTTCCCCCTAGTTCTTCCCCAGGCTGAACTTTGCTACCTCAGAATCACATCCCCCAATTATATGGTATAGTATCTATTTTGTTTGGAAAGAAAGGGAAAAAAACAGTGGTGCAAGTGCTGCTGCAGCTGCACTCCTCCCCTTTAGTCATAATTTGCCACTTTTTTCCATCTCTTGCCTAACATAAAAGGAGAATAGTGTGTTCTTCAGAGCCAATCAGTGACATAATCCCTCTTAGCCTGGCTTTTAGCAGTATTTCTATTAAGAATGCAGGTATCCCAAACATAATGGTGCCCATTTTATGGAGGCCAAGCAAGCTAATATGAAATACCAAGCTAAATATCATTTTTACCTTCTATATTCCTTCTGGGGCACCTGGCATTGACCACTTTTGGAACACAGGATACTGGGCTAGACCCATTATGGCCATTCTTATGTTCTTGTATGCAGTGACCTGCTGATTGGTTTAGTCCATCTCTGGATATAGACAACACAGAAAATGCACCTGGACAATTTTTATGCACAAAAAAGAGAAAGTTTGTATTTCAGGCTATGATAAAATTATCTAGCTGAAGATAGTTGTTTAGCTTGTTGTCCTTTTTCCTATTTTCTACTATTTACTATCTGATACCCTTGATAATTAAACTGAATAAATCCTCCATCTAAATTGTTGCTATGTGAGTATATGTCCTGAAGTACAATGTCTGTATAATTCTCCACATCTCAAACTATTTCTCTGACAACCTTACAATTAATTGGGCTACAGACCTTGAAAGCTGCTAATCACAAAAAATACCCCTAAGCCACAATATTACATCCATCACAGCTTGGAAAAAAATGCTACCTAGGAATAAGGATTTTTTGCCTCTCTTTCATTGAAGCTATACAAGCGTGTACCCTCTTCGTAGAGTGACCTTCATTATTCTGGAGAGACATTTTGAAAGAAAGTATTAGACCACCAGGGGGCAAATACTGGCTTGCGGGCTGGATGCAGTTCAACAAGGTTAGCTCCTGGTGGGCTTCTACCTCTGTATTTTCCTGCGCCTCTGCAGGTACAGAAGCTTGCAGCTCCCATTGGCCATGGATTGCCATTCCTGGCCAATGGGAGCTGTGGGAAGCAGTGTCCTGGTCCTTGCCAACTCTCACAGCTCCCATTGGCTATGAATGGTAATCTACAGCCAATGGGAGCTGCAAGCACCTGTGCCTAAGGAGGCATTGGTAAATAAAGTTGTGGCAGTTCACCAGGCACCAACCCTGGTAAACTAGAACCATTTTATTGCACACCTTTGTATTAGAATGTTAAGTCGATCTCTTTGTTCTAAACTCAAACAACCTTATAGATCTCTCCAACTGGTCTTCATTCTTAGCTGTAAAAGACAGTCATGTTAATATCTCTCCATTTTCATTGGCAGTCCAAGTCATGTTTTCATGTAACATGGCTAATATGTCATGACCCAAACATATTAGCAACAAGAATGATTAGCAACAAGACTGATTAAAGGTCTAGAGAACATGACCTATGAAGGAAGGCTGAAAGAATTGGGTTTGTTTAGTTTAGAAAAGAGAAGATTGAGGGGGGACATGATAGCAGTTTTCAGGTATCTAAAAGGGTGTCATAAGGAGGAGGGAGAAAACTTGTTCATCTTGGCCTCTGAGGATAGAACAAGAAGCAATGGGCTTAAACTGCAGCAAGGGAGGTTTAGGTTGGACATTAAGAAAAAGTTCCTAGCTGTCAGGGTAGTCAAACACTGGAATAAATTGCCCAGGGAGGTTGTGGAACCTCCATCTGTGGAGATATTTAAGAGTAGGTTAGATAAATGTCTATCAGGGATGGTCTAGACAGTATTTGGTCCTGCCATGAGGGCAGGGGACTAGACTCGATGACCTCTCGAGGTCCCTTCCAGTCCTAGTATTCTATGATTCTATATGAATGGGACAGTTATACCGTGACACTAACCCTACAGACATTCTATAAACCTAGTCCTCTTGTGAAGTACTGTGCTTCCAATGAGGTTAATTCTCTTCCTACCAAGGTCAACTAGCAAAAGTTTAACTTAAAGGAATGAAGTGAGAAAGATCAGGCACAAGCCCCCCAAGGCAGCTATGGATATTAAGTACATTGCAAGAACTATTCAGCATCTTACAGAACCAGGCCCTATCACTTTAAGTGTCTGAACATTTAGAAATGGAGACAATTAAAACATAGATTAAAAATAAAATGTCTTTAGATATATTTGTCGAATCATCAAATAAGAAAGGGAGAAGGAGAATTCAGGACATAAATTAATCAGACATGTCCATTTCCAATGGAATGCACCTTCAATATTAGGATATAACATTATAGCTGCAATACCTGTGTATGTAAACATCCTCTGATTGAAGAGGTAAATTGCTTATTTTCTTTATCAGATGCATATAAAAAACAAATATAATTTTATAAGGTTGATCTCACCAGAGCACCACTCAGCACATCTGGAGGTAGGGCAGAATGGCACTGGTGATACTGATCCAGCTGACGTCAAAGGTATCCTTCCCATAACTCATCTACAAATCTTTATTAAAGTAGAGATTGTGTGAGAGGGCCTTATAATAATGCATCAATCTCCTCAGTAGTTTCAATTCTATTTCCAAACTTCCAGAACCTAAATGGCAACCTTCCTAACTTCTTGTCCTAAATTTCAGTGTTGCTGTGCAGTATGCACCAATGTCATCCTTTATTCAAGGGGTTGATGAAGTCAGCTTTCCATATATCATTTTAAGTTTCTGAAGTGCTTAAAGATCAACAGTACTGATATAAAGTATTATTTTTATATTATCTGCTGCTACATTTACAAATACAGTATTTCAGTATCCACGCATCTTCAACTCAGGCCTTTAACAAAGAGGGCTTCTTAATTCAGATGTTGAGTATCCTGCATCTATGGTAGTTTAGTCAACAAAAATAGCTATTAACAGTACTTGTTCATTCTTGTTATCCAGTACAATGAATGCCAGTACATTTGAAATTCAGTTAGGCAGTAGAGAGAAAACTGGAGCTATCAAGGGCAGTATTCTATGTTTGGAATTTTTTTAACAGCATACATACAGTGCTTTAAAAACAGTTTTATAGGATCAATCTATTTTATAACCTCAGTATAAAAGACCAACTGAGAAAGATGGATGTATGAAAGCATATCAGATAAATCTGATTTTTGTATTGATTTATTTTTTGGAAACTGTGCTTCAAGTATTAAATAGACATGGACATAGACGGACATTCCAGCTGGTACCAGAAAAAAATAAAGAGAACTCCTGTTTTAGCTCATGATGGGAAAGATTTGGTTGCATTACCCTACCTCTTTACAAGGACACCTAGGATTCTTTTCTATGTTCTCTTCCTAACCATCTGCACACCTAGAAAAAAGCATACAAATGGTAAATAAATGTGCTTTGGCATTGGTATAGCAGCGGCAGGCAATAACTGGCTCACGGCTGGACACAGTTCCCAGGGTTAGTCACTGGCAGGCTGCTGCCACTGTATTTATCTGCACCTCCACAGGTACAGGGGCTTGCCACTCACGTTGGCTGCGAATCACCATCCCTAGCCAATGGGAGTTACGGAAAGCAGTGATTCAGGCTGTGCCACTTCCTGCAGCTCCTATTATCTGTGAACAGTGATCCTCAGGCCAACAGGGCCTGCAAGCATCTGTATCTGTGGAGGAGCAGGTAAAGAAAGAGGCAGCAGTCTGGCAGGAGCTAACTCTGATGCACTGATTCCATCTTTTTGTCAGCCCCACTTCTGTATGATAGATTCACTCACCCCTGAGTTTTGTTCTCTTTGGTAGAATTAAAGAAAGCAGTGAAAAATCAAATGTAGAATTTTGCACAAGAATGTTCACTGTTTACTTTTGAGTGATTCCACATCCCTTCAAATGATGCCCTTCCACAAAAATCTAACAAAATGACCAAAAAAATTAAAATTCTTTTTTTTTTCATTTAAAAGTTACTTCTGTTTTTTTCAAAATGACCTAAAATGACCTTTGAATTGGGAAATGAGACTGTTTTAAAGAATACAGTTATTATACATGACACATTTGGGGGAAATAAGGCCCATTTTTGAGTTTATGAAATACAACCCAACCAAATCCAACCCAATTCCACTCCCTAAATGGTTGGATTTTGTGTATTTTACCTTTTTGGTAAATGTGTTGTACATCACCAGAAGAAGCTCTTTGGGGGACAAAGTGTATGTAAACAGCAATAACTCTTACCCCAAACAAGCTACAGTATTGGTTACTCATTTTAAATATATTAATATGTTTCGGTGACTTTTATTTTAGGATGGAATTTCCAAAGGGAGATGGTGAGAGATGGAGAAAAATTATAGCATTAAGGCTTGTGATTTTAAGTCACTATAAGCCACTATAACCATCTGGTATGACAAATTCCCCTCTGTAATGATCCTCAAAGGATATGCTATAGCCATAGCTTAAAAGCCTTGGCTCTTGAATTAGAGCTGTAGTAGTTCATGCTTTTAATCCTGATCCAATCCCCTGGTAGCAACTAATTGTTAATGATGATGTCTATGACTATCCATCCACAAAACAGAGAAGATTTTCACTCTCATGGTTTTCAATTTTAGTTTTATATTATATAGATATTTAAAGTAAAACTATGGAACCTTTTTATACAAGATACAATCTGTTATCACGAGCATCAACTTCATATATGCCATAACATTTGGTAAATGGAACCATTTAAAGATCCTTCTTTTGAAATCACAGACATTTATAATTTTTTTTGGAGAAAACATATCACTGTATTCCACTCACACTCTTTATAACTATAAACACGCATAAACGCTGTATAACCACAAACAATGTACTTGACTGAGAATGTTTCTGTTCTTTCCTTTATACGTAAGTTATGACTATTGCTTTATGTGATTTTGCACTTTACAGTCAAATATTTGGTGAGTCATAGTGTTCTTTCCATGTACTGTCAGAAAAAGCATGTTTTCTTTGTTTACAGAGCTACATTTGACTGAAGTTGAATAACTGGGCCATTTTTGTTATTGAATATTTTTCCTATAGTTCATTTTAAGTCTATTTGCATTTTTCTGCTAATAGATTTAGAATCCTGAAACATCAGCAGCATATATGTCTCATTGATAAATATTGATACACTATCCAATAGCGCGTCATAAGACAGGATTTCCGGGTCTCTCCTCCATGTCCTATTCCCTTTCTATCTCGCTCTTCTCTGCTGAGTCTCCGGTCTCTTGCTCTGTCTTTCTCTCTCTCTCGCTCTCCTACTGCCTCCCTCCCGCCCCAGCTCTCCTCTGCCTCCTGCCTCTCTCTCCATCTCTCTCTTTCTCTTCTCCCCCTCCTGCCTCTCACTCTCTCTCTGCTCTCCTCTGCCTCCTCTCTGTCTCCTCCGCTCTCCTCTGTCTCCATTGGGATGCACGCTTGTCCAGGCCCCACCTCTTGGCCATGTACGTCACCACCCCGCCCCCCTTCCCCTCCCGCCGTGGCGCTCGGCTGACTTCTGCACCGCTCAGCCAGGCTGCCGCGGGGGAGCAAGCAGCGCACGCGGCAGTTTGGGCCCCACACTCCCCATGCAGCACGGGCCACCCAGAGGGAACAGCCAGCATTTCAGCAACAGAGCCAGCATTTCGGGCAACACCGCCGCCCAGAGGGAACAGCCAGCATTTCAGCGTTACAGACTCTCAGACATTGGGCTACTGTATATTGATACATTAGATAAGGCAGAATTAAATTTTAATAGCATAGGCCATTTTATGTCTGTAATTAGATTTCTGCATGTGTGTGTGAATTTGATTTTAATATTGCCTTGTTGGATCAGAATTCCATTCCTTGTATAACTTGTCTTGATTAACTATCCATTTTGAATGATGTCCTTCACTTGCCTTTAAAATGAAATTTAAACGTGTGATCAGTTTAGCTTCGTCTTCCTAGCACCACTGCAAACCATTAAACATAATAAGGCAATTCTGAGTTTTTAAAGAACACACTGGTTGCTACTGCCATATGTTCAAAATATTACTGTAACAAAAATAGTCTAAAGTTATAGTTGATGCTGTCTTTATATATGCTAAGTAAGTTAAAATAGTGAATAATGGATGACAGATACTTCCATACAAAATCCATATACATTTGACAAAGAGGAGATGCCAAAACTAAAGTCCATATTTTTTCTTGATCTAAAATCTTGTTCTGGAAGACAATCAAGTCAGAGCCATACATGAGGAAGGATTATATATAGATATTTTAACTATGCATATCTCTTTTAAAACATGCTTTAAATCTGAAATACTCAACCAATCATAGCTGTTAATAGAACTCAACTTTGAGAGAAGGTTGCTATTTTTTCTGTAAGAATATCTTCTATAGAATTTCTTATCTTTGGAGAAAACCAAAGCTTGGATCTGAACCAAAATCCAGGATTTCCACAACCCCTAACCTTTAAAGGATTAAAAACTCTGACCTTGATATTGACTCAGATGTCACAATTGACTATTAAGTGATCCAAAATGCTTGGTGCAAAATCTTGGCTCCAAACACCACAAAACTTTATGGATGGAAATGTGAGTATGAATTTCATTACTTACACCAAATGCTGCTTATAACCAACATTATGCTTTTTATTAATATTAACTGAAAGTTGAAAGGAAGTGTGGCTAAACAACTAAGTATGTCTAGAAAGCCTTTGTCACAGCATCTCTGAATGAGATATCAAGGCAGAGCTTTCAGAGGAGCTTTCATTTTTTATAATTGATATGAAAAAAAAAATCCATATTACAAAATATGAAGCAACTTTATATAATGCATTGGTTGTTTTGTGATTCTTGGTAGTGACATCACACATCATTCCAAACTCTTTTCCTAGTTTTATTATGTCAAGATTTCTAGGGGATCACAACTTGTTCCTTCTGGTTATTTTATTTGTTTATTCTCTTGATTCGTGCTATGGTGAGAACGTTTTGGTGTAAATATGATATTTAATATGAGACATACTTTATCTTAAATGTTTATTTAAGGCAAAATCTCGATTGAATAAGAGTTAACAACAAAATTTCAAATTACTTCACTGGAACTGGGATTTAGCCATGCACAAGGGACATATTAATATTGGTATAAAAAACACTAGTGCTTTATCCTATAGAAAAATAAGTCTTTTGTGACACTGGTGTTTTTTAGTCCTTGAAGACTCCACACAAATAGCAAACACTGTCCTAACTTAGCGCACAGCACGTGGGTTTGAGGAACACCAAATTATTTGGCGTGGACATACTTCATGAGGAAGAAGTGAAGTGGAGGACCTGTATTTATAAATGCCTGATAGCCTAGATTTAAATATTAAAATAAGATTTCTCTCTTCCATTTAGGAGAAAAATGCATACTTTGGGGCATTTTTGCAAAGGAGAATTAATCTCCCTACTTAGTATACATTTTAAAGCAAGTGCTAGCATCTGTTTATTATTGAGAGCTGATGTTCATGTGGCCTTTGTTTCAATACATGGCTTTCTTATTTGTATGCTAGTATTTTGGGTCTATTATCAATATTTTTGTGTATAGTGCTAGTATGTTAGATTTGCCATAGATTGTTACACTGCCTTGTCTAATCCCACAGCTGTAGAGATAATTTGATTATTTGTCTTATCCCCAAACAAAAGGACAAACATTTCTTATATTTTTTTAGTGTTCATCCCAAACCAGGACTATTTTACCTAGTCATGGCTGGAATATTAAGATACACATCTATTTAAGCTTTGCCAGAGCCTATTTTTATTCCATTCTCTCTCTCTCTCTCTCTCCCCCATTTAGGCTATGTGATGGACTGGGCCGGGTCTGGGCACGGCTGAGGGCATCCACTTAGGGTGAATCACTCAAACTCGGGGCTCCTTACAACCCCTGAGTGGAGGCCCTTCCCAAATAGGCCACAAACCAGTCGCACAGAGCACTTCAGCTGCCAATCTGGCCAGCCAGAAGCCTCACGAGCAAAACCCCTCAGACACCCCAGCTCTTCCTGTGCTTCAATCAGTCCCAGGCCTGCACATAGTTGAAGGGTTATAGAATCCAATCTCACCTACCCCGAACGGGTTCTTCCAGTCCCAACAAATCAGCCACAGTTCCCAGGTCAATTTACACTCTGGATCTTACCCACAAGATCACGCTGAGCCAATCCTTTAGAATCTAAAATCTAAAGGTTTATTGCTAAAAGGAAGAAAAGCATGAGAGTAAGGTTGTTAAGGAGAATACATTACATGCATCGAATCACCAAGTTCTCAATGCAGGCTCTTAGCAGAGATGTTATAACTGCTATCTTAAAAGTCTCTGGTGTACATCCTATGTCAGGATGGGTCCACAGTTCTTTCCGGCTCACTGTTCCCTGCAAGGCTGCATCTGGGATTCGGAGCAAATCTGAAGACCAAAATGGAGTCTGCTACATGTCATTTTATATCCATCCCTAGTCTCTTCCAAGCTGAAGTGGGTCACATGGCCCAGAGACCTATCCTTGTGTCCCAAGTCAGTCACCTTCCTAAAGTGTGTATTGGCACTTAGAGATCAATGGTCTCCTTGCTAATTAGCATAGCCATTGGCTGAGCATTCCTTGTCCATTCCTCAGCCACAGACAGAGAATTTTCCAGCCTCCATACAAAGTACATGTTTATAACTCCACATACAGATATTATACAATTACATGAACCACATATACAGAATCAGTAGAGCATAAGCTTTCATTTGACTCCTCACATGGCCCCCTTTGTATACATTTTGGGGCAAATACCCCCCCATAGGTGCAGTGGTGATCTGGCTGCTCCCCTTAAAATCTAGTAACGTGACAGGCTGTGTGATTAGACTATAGAAGCTACTTTGCTCTATGAAGTCATTTGTGTCGCAAATAGTGGGATTTAGAAATCTAACTGCCTTCTTTTTGAGGACCCCGTCATTACATTGCTCCACTAATGGAGTTTAGTGTCACATATACTCCACAGAAGACATAATGAGAAAAGTGCTTTTCTAGCTATTATGTCAGCAGAAAAAAAAGATTTTGGCAGAGTTACATTCTTTTGGGGAACTATCTGGTGTTGTGAATTCAATATACCCCATAAAGTTAATTGAATATAAACATGATGAGCAAGTCACACACCATCCAGTAAACCTTTTTGTCACCAGCTGATCACAGAGCTCTGTCAACAGTTCTGTTCTTTGAACCAAAGAAAGCACTTAGGAAAGCCCTTACAATTGTTCGTTCCCAATTTAATGATTAGCACAATCCTTTCACTTTATTTCATCACTTATTTTTACCTTCTCCCCATTGCTGCTGGGTAGATGCTTCAAGCTGTGCAGGACCTTAAAATATTCTGAGAAGGAAAAGGGATATAATCAAGAGAAAGGAAGCTGAGGATGGGGTCTGGACAAAGGATGGGTGAAATTGCAATGGTTGTCAGCAAGTAGGAAAGCTAGGGAGAGCACCTGGCAATCTCTAGTTAATTTCCTCCTTTTCCTTCATGAAGTCCTGGTCTACATGCTAAGGAGTTATTTCAAAATAATAAGCAGAGCGTCCACACTACCAAGCCCATTATTTTGAAATAACAGGCTGGTTATTTTGAAATCTGTACTCCTGCTTTCCTTGGGGAACAATGCTTATTTCGAAATAGTTCGTTTGAAACAGCATTAGTGTGGATGCTCCGCTGCTGCTATTTTGAAATAACAAGTCCCCAGAATAATCTGGAGAAATTACTGCCTTGTGTTTCTGAGGGCTCTAAGTCAAGGTAGCGCGTCCATAATAACCGAGCCTGCCTCAGATTAATTTCGAGGCTTCCCCATAGTGGGGACATGCTATTTCGATATTGTTATTTTGGGAGTTATTATTTCAAAAGTAGTTATTTTGAAACAATTTTCTAATGTAGACATGCCCTTAGGGTCTACTTCAGCAATCACTGCAGTCAGCGGGAGTCAGTGCAAAATGTGCTGAATCAGGTGTTGAAAGCCACCATGCTCCAAGAAAGGTCACAGTACATTTGTGTCCCCTATATTTATTTCATACTATATAAAGTGCTCTCGTTACTGGGCTGATGAGAATCCTATAAATTCAAGTAATGATGGCAGATAAAGTCAGTAATAACAATGGGAAAGGACACTAAAGATGTTAGTAGTATAATACCCAGAAAGTGGGGGATGGCCAGAGGAGTCAGCAGTACGTGGGTGGAATCTGAGCTATATGTGTTTGTGCATATTGGGGTGAGACTCTGATCTTCAGGCTATTATACTACATGTAAATAGAAATGTAGATCTAACTCATGCTGTGTGGGTATAATCTAATTATCTAGGACACAAATAATCAAAGAAGCACTATGCAGCTCCCTTATCTATCAGTTGTTGTGGCTTTGTCATTTTTTATATTAAAATGTAAGAACTGTTTACTTATATTTGTTTGAAAGTTCACTTAAGGGGTCCCTACAATTACTGCCAGTGTGAGTGGAAAACTGTGTAGATCTCATTTAGAAAACACTTTTTCCATCCTTTAAAAGTGTTCAGAGGCAGAGAGAAATCATTCTCTATCAGACTTTAGTCACATTTCAGCTCAGAGCTTCTCTAATGTGCACAATGAAGATCTGGAAACATGAACATAGTGATTTTCACTTTTGGGGAGTGTGATGCAGTGGGGTTTGTGTTCTCCCTGTTCACTTTGTTATGTTGTGGGTGATTCCTATTGTCCTGTGCTGTTCTGTTGTAACTCTGTGTGTGTGTGTGTGTGCGCGCCTCAGTTTCCCTGGGCACTGCACCAGTGTCCACCTGGGAATGGGAATGTTGAGTGTGACTCTCTCTGAGGAAAAGGCTGCACCGGGCTGCCCTGTCTTAGCACGTACACAACAATAGCTCAGGCTGTCTTGTAACTTGAACCTGGGTGGGGGGAACAACAAGGTGATACCTTGCCTGGGAATCTGAAGAAAGGAAAGGGTGTAGCTGCCTCCAGGCTGGGGGATGAGTTGCTGTAGGTGTGAGTTCTCTCAGCTGGCAAAGTATGTGGGGAGGGGGCCCTGGGCACTGGCCCTGGTTTCCCCTGTCACCAAGTTGGATTGTACTGTCTGCTTCTGATTCCTGTGTTGACATCAAGTCTGTGCTAAGCTGTATCCTTGTCAACAAATTAAACTTCTGTTCTACTGGCTGGCTGAGAGTCACATCTGGCTGCCAGTGGGGGTGCAGGGCCCAGTGACTCCCCACACTATGTGCCAGGGAGTATAAAAAAAGAAGACATTTCTGGGCCCTGTTCATAATTTATACAAGGAAACAGTATACATTCCCTTAGCACAGAATAACAGATATGCAAAAGTACACTGAGGAGCAAATGTATTTCCTTCACCAGCTGTGACTAATTTTTCAAATACTTACAAAAAGTATGTGTTTGAAGAAGCTGATTTCCAGAAGCTTTAAATTTGAAGAGAAACTATGGTAGTCTGCAGTAAATGGAGTTATTTTTGTTTGATATATTCTACTAAATCTTGCGTGCACTATTCACAGTAGTCTTGGTACTAGAACACGTATTGAGTCCCATCTTTAGCCACATTTCTCCATGACAGCAGGGGTGGCAAGAAGATGTTTGTACCCAGCACTTTTCTTTTGAGCTATCATCCAGATATTAGGAGTTGCTGCTGTCAAGAATGAGGGCTTACAGCCTGCCCTGTCGTCATCAGCCAATGAATGCAACTGGGCTACAGCACACTCACCTGATTGGTGAAGGCAGTCAGGTGACTTGCTCTTAAACCCAGCAATTGCACAGGATCAGCCACTGCTCAGTATATGTGACACACAGGTTCTCCGTCTCCATGTGCTCACCTCACTCCAAGCCCTACTCTTTTCTTGCTCCTTCATGGCCCCAGTCTACATCCTACACTGCAGCCAAGCTCCCTGCAGCCTAGAACTTGTCTAGCATCTGACCTTGTTCCAGTCTTGTCCCAGCTCTGTACCTGCCTTCTCTGAGTCCAGATAATTTGATTCCGACCCTAGACTTTTATTCTTGGTTTTGACTCTGTCTTGACCTTTGCATTAGGTCTGATTCCTGTTCTGACCACTAGGCATGACAGCCTATGACCCTGGCAATTGCTCAGGCTTTTGGAATCAAAGTAGGTCAAAAACTATTTATCAACAAAGACTATGCCAAGGCCAACTTGCTCGTATAGCTGGCAAAGGACTTTAGTTCTATGCTGGTTTCCAAACTACTACCTAGTCTATGGGCTTTAATATTTGATAATAGAAGACCAAAATGAGAAACCTAGAGTTGGTGCACCAGAAGCCCAGGAGAGTAGGGACAAGTATCTTGTACAACATGGATAATTTCATCTACATAGGCTGCAAGTAGGCTTCAACTGGTCATAAGAAATCAGACCATCTTTCATTATTAGGTCTTGCTGCCTCCTACATGAAGTCCATGTCTCACTTCTGATGCAAAAACATATTTGCACTGAGACAAAGTTCAAGATTTATCAATCCTTCCTGTACCACCACTATTTCTATGCAAATCAGAAATCAGAAAGCCCTCTTGTGGCTAGAGGTATTCCATATGCACTGTCTGTACCAAATCCTGAGCACTGATTGTGCAAAATGTCACCATCCTGCAATCATCTGGCCTACTTCATTACTAATTTTATTCAAAAGCCACATTGCATGCTCTTTGCCCATGCCTCCAGAATAGAGATAAATACCTCTGCAGCACACTTTGGTTTCATACTCCCCAACAACACTCAGAGGGGTCTACTCCCAGACTTTAACTGGCTCTATCTGCAGGGCAGTCCCAGAGATTTATGGATTTACAGAATTGAGACAGAACTGGAACTTTATTGTCCAATGCCTGCTGCGACAGCCACGGTCACTCTGGCTGATGCAAGAATCCATATTAGACTATACATGTTTGATTATGTTGATGAATAGGTTCAGCCCATATTTTGGGAAAATAACCAAACATTATATGAAAAACATACCAGAGTGTGTTGTGTGTGAGGCAGTTTTGAAAAACTGAATCATCTCTCACTGCTATACGCCTAGTTAGTAACTAGCATGTGGGATGTTTTTAAAAACCAGAGTAGTCCTTATGTCCTTTTTCACAAGCAAATATGTGAGTTATACTTATAAATATTTTCAGTTCTTTTTAGATATTATTGATGTGTATGGAACTTATTGGAGTTATGCCTGGTTTCCTGGAATATTATCTTTCTGCTCTTCACAATCCTCAGCAATTGTTTTAAGAGCTAATGTGTTATTCTTACATACACAATTCACCCAAATGGCAACAGAACGAGTAAGTAAACAACTCATAAGCAGAGTTTCATATAAAGAAATTAAAACCTTTGGTGGTGTTCCTCCTAAATGCCCTTGTCCCACGCGCTTAAAAAATAATAAAGAAAAGGATGTGTTTGGCTTTTGGTTAGTTTGACATTTCTTAATGGGTTATAGCAAAACCAGAGTACTGACTACAGTACACTTATTCCCTAACCCTGTCTCAAGCCCAGTGCACATCCCATACAGTAGAGCAATGTGCTGGAGAGAATCCTTTTCCTGAGCTGTGAAGTATGAGTGGAGCCTCTCCACGGTCACACTTTCGGACTACAAGATGCAATAGCCTCTCCACCCCTCCTGGAGAGAATGGCTAGTGTATAGACAATGGAAGTTCCATTGACTCCAGCTTACCTGTGGTTCACCACAAAATCCCTGTTATGCACCACAGGGTGGTGCCTGTTATGGCACTCGAAACTGTCTATTTAAAAACTTTAACAGACAATTGTTAAATATGACTAGTAAAAACTTTTCCATCAAAGCTATTGTTCTGTGGGAGGAAATTGGTTTTCAAAAAAAAAATTTCCACAAAAAGCAATTTCTAGTGAATTTTTTTCTTGAAAAAGCAATTGATTTTTTTTTGTTTGTTTTTGACAGAAAACCAAAATATTTCAGCAGAAAATTGGAATATTTTATCCCAGAACTAGATACGATGTTGTGGTACTGCAGAAGAGTTGCAGTTTTGGAGCCTTGAATCTCCATTCTCCTCTATTGGCCCACCATCCTAGTCATACTTTATCATGGTACTATACTCTTTTATACACTCATGAGATTTTACCATAGCAAATAACTTCATAAATACCAAGAATTTTTCTCCTTCTCCAGTCTTAGTTGTATTTTATAATAATGTCACTTTCCAGCTAGATCAGGTGGTTTCTGTCTCTGCAGACGAGGTGTTGAGCTAGATGTAGGAATCGCTGGGTGAAACGCTTGTGCCAGAGGTCAAATCATGGTCCCTTTTGGACTTAAAATTTGTGAATCACAATGCAAGTGATCACACTTGGGGGCCACTTACTTTCCCTTTCACCTTCCATATTCACCCCATTTTCTGTTTATTTTTGTCGTGTTAAGACCCACAGGAAATATCTTTGTGCAGTGATGGTTGATCATGGACCAAGGTTTGTTTAAATCAGGGGTGGGCAAAGGGCCCTCCGTGGGCAGGATTCGGCCTGCCAAGCTGGTGGATCTGGCCCACGGCCACACTGCCACTCTCCCACCCCCAGGTCAATCAGGACCTGGGGACGGGAGAGTGTTCGAAGTCTCTTTGCCCCCACAAGAGTGTGCAGCAGATAGAGAGACATGCTGGCTGTTTTAAAACAGCTGGCATTTATCTCTAGCTGCCGTGAGCCTTTTGCTTTGCACGCGCCCCACCCCCAGGCCAATCAGGGTCTGGAAGTGGGGAAGCGCACAAAGTCTCTCACATCCTGTCCCCACCCTGCCGGAGTGTCTCTTTAGGCCCCATGTTCCACCCAGGCCCTGATTAGCTTGGGGGTTGGGCAGCGGCAGTGCTGCCGCCGACCATATCCACTGGCTTGGCAGACCAGATCTGGCCCACAGAGGGCCCTTTGGTCACCCCTGAGCTAGAAAGACATGCTGGCTTTTTAAAAACAGCTGATGTGTCTCTCTAGCTGCCGCACGCTCTTGCAGGAGTGAGGAGAGTTGAGTGTGCGAGGCCTCCTCCTGCTAAGTGCCTAGAGGGAACCTCTAGCTGTTTTAAAACAGTTGGCATTTCTCTATAGGGGAGCAGGGTGGGGGAGTGAGGGGGAAGACTTCTCACACTCTCCCACCCCAGGCTAATCAGGGTGGGAAGGGAAGCAGAAGAACTCTCCTGGCCCCATCCCTTCCACCTGAGGCCCCACCACTTCTAGAGTGGCCTGGGACCACTTCAGAAATTTCTGAAGTGGCCCCCTTTTAAAAATATTTCCCACCCCTTGTTTAAATGATTCATCACTGTGATTGTCAAAAGAGTTTATATTGCAAGAATAAAGGAGTCCGAATTGGACATACAACTCTAGGATTGGAAAGATAATGATGGGCCATCTAGTCCAGTCCCCTGCATTGATTTATGTTGTACATTGAAACCTAAAAGCATTTTTGTGTCATTGTTGTGACTTCTTTTTAGGAAGTGTAAAATAACTAGTAATAGAACAGATGAGAGAGAGAAAAAAAAGAAATAAGTGAGATATTAGATGTGTGTGGTCTGCTTACTCATTCACTCCTTTTATTCTAGTTTACCTCTTAAAATTGCATTGTGAGTATTAATGACATGTAGCCCAACCATACCTTTTGAAATGGATTCCCCCTAATTAGGGTTGAAAGGTTTATTTCTATTGTAAAGGTTTCATGGTACAATTTAAATTTACCAGCACTCTCAGACTGACAAAAATATCCCCACAGATTATCAAAATATACAAATGAGGTAAAGTAAGAAAAATGCTGCTTGGGAACTTCAATATTTACTTTGCATGTTTTGACATAAAGTGTGGACAATTAATTTTTAACAACTATAAAACTTTAATGTTTTTGAATCCTGGTGTCTATTGTCATTAAATAATTGTCTGACCCATTTATAATTTCATACAACTGAAAATGTAAATGGATTAAAATAACAGTATTATCCATCCAGATTATTAAAAATAAAAATCTTTTTCCAAGCCTACCCATAATATTTTCGAGGTCAGAGTTTAAGCAGAAGAGTGTATAAACCTCTTACAACATCTTAAATACTCCTTTTGCTTTTCCTGCTAAAACCCTACCTTTTAGCACATTCTTGAGGTATGTGTAATACAGTTTACATGTGTAAATTGAACTGTGACTAACACAAGCATTTATAGCAAGACTGTATTCATTATTCGACCCACTAAGTGTGCTTCGTGCCACCGTGAGAGCCAAAGCTCAAACCAACTCTGTGATCCATAAACAGCAGCACTCCCAAGTGAGTCAGAATCTGAGCTACCGGGGGGGGAGGGGGCGTGGCAGGGGGGACAAAAAGCTACAGCATGAGGACCCACCCCAAACTGAGTTGCATTGTGACCAGGTGCATAAGGCCACAACACCAGTTCAGTTTGGCCCGGTCACCCCTCCATCATAACAAAATGACACTCAAAGCAAACCTAAATGACTCTGCAAATCCATATGCTGGGTCTCAGTACCTGGAAAGAGGAATCAGGCCCAGACTTTTGGGAGAGGAGCCACCTCTAGGGACAATGTAGGGGTGGGATCACTCTCCAAGTCCTCTTCCCAGCAATGGTCATTTTTTAAGGATGGAGAATAACTTCAGATTTTGAGTGGCTCTGCTCAGAAGGGAGCCTCTATGTCATAGTTGTGTTCACTAGATGTTACTCTAGATATTATATATCATTACATCCAATTCTGAAGAAGCAGATTGTTGTTGGCAAACAGTTGGCATCTGAATTTGTGTAAGACATGACAGTAATTAATGAAAATCTTTGCTATGGAACTTTCACTCAGCTGGAATTAAATGTTTATTTTGGAAATGAAATATATGACGACTCAACTTGTGGAAATAAAGTGTGGGTTTTCATCAGCAAGACAGCAGGGTAGATAATGAAACAATGTTCAGAAAAATCATCTACTACAAGCCGGTTCTCAATATTAACTTTAAATATGTAATGGCACCCTTTCCTACACAAAACACTGAAACACTGGAGGTTTCTCATGTCCAATCTATCATTAAACACTTATTCCTAGTGTATATTAGCAAGTTATTTTGTGCACCAGATAATTGAGTTATGTGACATGTTCGACAACGGGATGCTATTCCAGGAAGGACTGCTAAGCAGGAATGGCATTCACCTTTTGAGGAAGGGGAAGACCATATTTGGATACAGACTGGGTAACCTAGTGATGAGGGCTTTAAACTAGGCTCGACAGGGACAGGTGACCAAAGCCCACTAGTAAGTGAAGAACATGGAGACCTGGCAGATGGGTCAGAAATGGGAGGAAGGGTGGGCTATAATAGCAGAGAGAAAGGAGGGACAAGGTAGAACTGGGAGGCAAGATCAAATCACTATCTTAGATGCCTAAATACAAATGCAATAAGTATGGGTAATAAGCAGGAAGAACTGGAAGTGCTAATAAATAAATACAACTATGACATCATTGGAATCACAGAGTCTTGGTGGGATAATACACATGACTGGAATATTGGTATAAAAGGGTACAGCTTACTCAGGAAGGACAGGTGGGGAAAAAAGGGAGGAGGTGTTGCCTTATATATTAAAAAAGTACACACTTAGACTGAGGTGGAGATGGACATAGGAGATGGATGTGTTGAGAGTCTCTGGGTTAGGCTAAAAGGGGTAAAAACCAGGGTGATGTCATGCTAGGGGTCTACTACAGGCCACCTACCTAGGCACAAGAAGTGGATGAAGCTTTTCTTAAACAACTAACAAAATCATCCAAAGCACAGGATTTGGTGGTGATGGGGGACTTCAACTATCCAGATATATGTTGGGAAACTAACACAGAAGGGCACAGACTATCCAATAAGTTCCTGGACTGCATTGAAGACAATTTTTTATTTCAGAAGGTTGAAAAAGCTACTAGGGGGGAAACTGTTCTAGATTTGATTTTAACAAATAGGGTGGAACTGGTTGAGAATTTGAAAGTGAAAAACAGCTTGGGTGAAAGTGATCATGAAATCATAGAGTTAATCATTCTAAGATATGGTAGAAGGGAGAACAGCAAATTAGAGACAATGGATTTCAGGAAGGAGGATTTTGGTAAGCTCAGAGAGCTGGTAGGTAAGGTCCCATGGGAAGCAAGACTGAGGGGAAAAACAGAAGAGAGTTGGCAGTTTTTCAAAGGGACATCATTAAGGGCCCAAAGGCAAGCTACTCCACTGCATAGGAAAGAAAGAAAATATGGCAAAAGAGCACCTTGGCTTAACCACGAGATCTTGCATGATCTAAAAATAAAAAGGAGTTATATAAAAATGGAAACTAGGACAAATTACAAAGGATGAATATAGGCAAACAATACAGGAATGCAGGGGTAAGATTGAAAGGCAAAGGCACAAAACGAGCTCAAATTAGCTACAGGCATAACGGGAAACAAGAAGACATTCTATAAATATATTAGAAGCAAGAGGAAGACCAAGGACAGAGTAGGCCCATTGCTCAGTGAGGAGGGAAAAACAGTAACAGGAAATTTGGAAATGGCAGAGATACTTAATGACTTCTTTGTTTCGGTCTTCACCGAGAAGTCTGATGAAGGAATGCCTAACATAGTGAATGCTAGTGGGAAGAGGGTAGGTTTAGAAGATAAAATTAAAAAAGAACAAGTTAAAAATCACTTAGAAAAGTTAGATGTCTGCAAGTCACCAGGGCCTGATGAAATGCATCCTAGTCTACTCAAGGATCTGATAGAGGAGGTATCTGAGCCTTTAGCTATCATCTTTGGAAAATTATGAAAGACAGGAGAGATTCCAGAAGACTGGAAAAGGGCAAATATAGTGCCCATCTATAAAAAAGGGAAATAAGAACAACCCAGGAAACTACAGATGAGTCAGTTTAACTTCTGTGCCAGGAAAGATAATGGAGCAAGTAATTAAGGAAATCATCTGCAAACACTTGGAAGATAATAAGGTGATAGGGAACAGCCAGCATGGATTTGTAAAGAACAAACCATGCCATACCAATTCGATAGCTTTCTTTGATAGGATAATGAGTCTTGTGGAAAAGAGAGAAGCGGTGGATGTGGTATACCTAGACTTTAGTAAGGCATTTGATACAGTCTCGCATGATATTCTTATCAATAAACTAGGCAAATACAACTTAGATGGGGCTACTATGAGGTGGGTGCATAAGTGGGTGCATAACTGGCTGGATAACTGTTCTCACAGAGTGGTTATTAACGGTTCACAATCCTGCTGGAAAGGTATAACAAGTGGCGTTCCGCAGGGGTCTGTTTTGGGACCGGTTCTGTTCAATATCTTCATCAACTATTTAGATATCGGCATAGAGTGCGCTTATTAAGATTGCAGATGATACCAATTTGGGAGGGGCTGCAACTGCTTTGCACGATAGGGTCATAATTTAAAATGATCTGGACAAATTGGAGAAATGGTCTTCGGTAAACAGGATGAAGTTTAATAAGAACAAATGCAAAGTGCTCCACTTAGGAAGGAGCAATCAGTTTCACACATACAGAATGGGAAGCGACTGTCTAGGAAGAAGTACGGCAGAAAGGGATCTAGGGGTTATAGTGGACCACAAGCTAAATATGAGTCAACAGTGCGACACTGTTGCAAAAAAAGCAACATGATTCTAGGATGCATTAACAGGTGTGTTGTGAGCAAGACACAAGAAGTCATTTTTCCGCTCTACTCTGCACTGATTTGGCCTCAGTTGGAGTATTGTGTCCAGTTCTGGGCACCACATTTCAAGAAAGATGTGGAGAAATTGGAGAAGGTCCAGAGAAGAGCAACAAGAATAATAAAAGGTCTAGAGAATATGACCTATGAAGAAAGACTGAAAGTATTTGGCTTGTTTAGTTTGGAAAAGAGAAGACTGAGAGGGGACATGATAGCGGTTTTCAGGTATCTATAATGGTGTCACAAGGAGGAGGGAGAAATATTGTTCTTCCTGGCCTTGAGGATAGAACAAGAAGCAATGGGCTTAAACTGTAGCAAGGGAGGTTTAGGTTGGACATTAGGAAAAAGTTCCTGTCAGGGTGGTTAAACACTGGAATAAATTGCCCAGGGAGGTTGTGGAATCTCCATCTCTGGAAATATTTAAGAGAAGGCTAGATAAATGTCTATCGGGGATGGTTTAGACAGTACTGGGACCTGCCATGAGGGCAGGGGACTGGACTCGATGACCTCTTGAGGTCCCTTCCAGTCCTAGTATTCTATGATTCTATGAGGTTTGTTTTTGTTGGTTTTGGGGGGTTTATTTTATTTTTTTGTTTGTTTCGGTTGGTTGTGGGTGTGTTTTTTTGTTTTGTTTTGTTTTGTTTTTTGTCTATCCTAAACTTTACCCCGGACTGGAAAGTTGAGGCTTGCATCTTGTACAGTCAGAGATTTACTTGTTGATTCAAACCAAGTTAATTTTAATTTTCACAATAAAAAGAAGAGACTCCCTTGCACAGAAATATGCACAGAATTAAAAAAGCAAAATATAATCCCTTTAAATATATACTTATAATTTTTATTGGGTTTAGACAAAACATACTTTCAGAAAGTGGCAGTCTACTACAAACTCTCCAGACATCTCTAAACTTTCTATGTGTTAAGAAGAAGAAAGATATATGTCACTATATTAGTGCATTACAGGCATAAAATAAGACTCAAGCGTCTGTTTAAAATTGCAAAGCAACAATTTGAACATAAAGATGGTTTAAATACTGCTTTCCTTTTCCCTACCTATAGCAGAGAAAATGAAGAAATGCTGTACTATGATGTATAGTATGGGTACAAAAACAGATGTGACCTGTTTGCAGAAGTAATTTACAAAGCTATTATAGTGCATCTTGAAAGATAAATAAAAGGAGAACAAAGTAAAAATGAGGCATAGATTTCAATGTGTATTTAGTTTTTCGGCTTGTTGTTAAAGTTTATGGGAATTAACTTTCTTCTGTTGTTAGGTTCAGTATGAAGCAATGCTTTTAATGAGCAATTGCTTTTAAGGGCAAATGAACAGGCTGATATTCACACTGAAAATCTGAATAGTTTGAAAACATTCATATATCCCTACCCATATGATTATTAGTCTATTTTAATCGATGCTTACCGATCTCTAATTCTAATTCTCAAAAACTTCGTCAAACTGCATCAAGGAAGTGCAAGAGTTACCTTTATTGCCCTGTTCTGGGCTTGGTGGATATGATATATGAACCTTCTCCACCTCACTGTGACATTGTTCCTGAGAGGGAGGCAGAAAGGCAATATCTTGTCACAAATCTTTGGGACCTAATCCATCCCAATTTTTCTACTTAAACCTGAAAGCATGGTTCCTAGGTTGTTCTTGAGCAGGGAGCCAACCTACTCAGATAAGAGCCAGTCAGTTTGCCTATGTAGCAGAAAACCCACGTACCCACAAAGCTAATCTTCAAAAGCATAAACACTTCCATTCCTGGTGTCCTTTTTACTCTTCTTGAGCATTAGAGGTTCCCCTCTCCAAGATCCTGGGCTATCTATTGGATTTTAAATTACATGATCTATCAATGAGCTTATTCTGAATACATTTGGTTGCTGTCACAGCTTTCCATTTGCCCATTAAGGGCATTTCACTTTTTGCCCATCTCACGATGGCCAGTTTCTTCACGGACTTACACAATTTTCCTTGTACCGATCCATAGAGGGACCTTAATTTGGTTTTAACTTCCCTGAGCAAGCCCCACTTTGGAAAAAAAAAAAGATTACCTGTTTTCTCCTTTACCTGTCCCTCAAGAATGTGTTCCTTAACAGCCATTATTTCAAGTGGATGAATAAGAGCTCTTATGGTGAGCCAACCATTTACTACCTTGTATAGTGATAAGGTCATATGGCATCCTCATCCTTCATTCCTTTCTTCCTGAGGTCTCTTCAGTGTACCATATCAATGAAGACATCTGAATACCTACCTAAAGTCTCATGCCTCCAAATTCCCAAGTATAATATACACATGATTTTATCTTCTAATCTAAATATCATCCCATTACAAATGAATCCAGAGACAGCTCTAAAAATCTTACAAGAAACCATGTTGTATAGGTGAGATTCTCAGACCATAACAGTTCAGCTGTATTTGTAAAACAGTCTATCAAAACAAAGTCTCTGAACATTTAAGGTTTATCACCATCCATCATCTTTAGTACACTTTCAGCAATTTCAAGTAAGTCATCTCACTGAGAGCAACAGCCTGGATCATAAACAAACATTTTTCCCATTGTACTGTTTATTATAGAGCAACACTTGAATTGATGTTCCATGATCCCGCAGGACTTTTGATTTGCACACTCTTCTCCTTTGTAAATCAGATTAAAATGTTACTAAATTACAGAGAGAAAAGTTTCAGACTGCCATCCTTTTACACTTTTTGATTCCTGCTGTGAATGTTAACAGGCTGTGAATTATAAATGACATATTTTAGGATAAGATAAACTAGCTCTGGATTGGCAGTTCATATGTTCAATACGTAGCTTCCTACGCTCAGAAAATATTGAAAGTTAATTTGGTTTTTAGGGAGTCCAATTAGACTTTATGTTGGCTATAAAGCACCAAAGAACTCATTCAATTAAGAAGTTAAAAACATCAGTTCCATTCTCTTGTGTATGCCTTGTGAATTGCAGAGGGGGTTTCCAATGCCACACTACACAGGACCACGAAGGAAAAGTTCAGTGGCATTGAGTCAGGTGAGGAACCATGGTTTTACATGTAAGTATGGCAAAGTATCTCTGAGTAACACATCAGCAAATAAATAGGCAAATTATAGTTTTGAAGGATACAGTCTTGTGTCCTTCGCCCTTTCATGAACCGTCATTTAATCTCAACCTTCCTGTATAGAGCCTGGTTACCATACAAAAAGTGAACAGGGCATGAGCATCAGTAGTGTTATACCATAAGGCTAAGTACAATATTCATAGAGAAAAGTTTGTCATTAAGTAAACCAAGCATTTTCCCAGGTTTGAATTAGCTTACAGTTCTGCAAAATCCAAGTAATTTTACAAAATGTTGATTTTTTTGGAGGAAAAAGTATATTTCATGTGCAATATTTTACAGTGCTCTAAATATTTATATTTGGAAACACAAAACTACATTTTTCATTTCAAAGTTCACATTTTAGAATTTTGAAAGAGTTGCTAGTAGAGACATTGCTCCTAACACGGCATGTCTCTGGAGCCTAGAAACTTTAGAACAGCCATACTGGATCAGACCAAAGATCCTTCTAGCCTAGTATCTTGTCTTCCAACAGTGGCCAATGCCAGGTGCCCCAGAGGGAATGAACAGAGAAGGTGTTTCAAGTCAAGAGATCCAATCTTTTCTTTTGTGATAGCAAGAGTATTACCTGGTATTAACCAATAAAGTACATTAATGTTGCTTTGCTGGTGAAGGTGGAATGTGTTATGATGGTAGCAAAATAAAGTACATCTTCCTAGTAAAACGGTATTTCACTTAGTGTAAAAGAGTTGTCCAGAGAAGCATAATTGAAAAACAAAATAAAGAAGCTGTTTGAGAGGGTCCAGACTGGTCAGATCATGCTGCTCTGAAGATATCTCTCTAAATGTTATGTCCATTATATTGGTATACATGTAAATCCATGTAATCGAGCACTCCTGCAAATGAAAAGGGTAAAGAAAGCCTTTTCAACACAAGAAATTATATCATTTACATTGTCTACACCAGATTATGAACGTTTAGGCAATAATCTCAGAATAGAGGCCCCCTAGTCAGCAAGGTGTTCGCACAAATTTGTAAATCCCATTGACTTCTATGGGGGGTTTGATTAATAAGTTTGTGATTATCATTTGCCTAAAATTGTGAGTGCTTAAATATTTTGCTAAATTTGGACCAGAAAGAAGTTATGTCTGATGAATTATATTTTGGATCTGAAGCCAAATCTGAACATCCCTAACATTTGGAGTTGTTTGGTTTCGCATATTACAGTAGGCTTGTATATTGTTAAAATACAGTAGTTACAAGTTATTCACTGGATTAGCAAACAAGAACTGTAATAATATATTAATAAATGTATCTCCTTGTTTCTAATGGATCTGCCTGAGTAATACAACAAAGAATATAATTTATAATATGTGGCATTTTTTAGTAACTGATGCCAATGCACTAGGGAAAGATTGTTTATAATTTCATACATAGTATGGGAGACTATTCTTCACTACCAGGATGATTTTGTGGCATTAATAGCTTCACTAAAATGCACGTTTTACAAAAAAGGTTTACAATAACACTACATTTAAGGGTGTAACTATTTGATGAAATTTAATAATGTTAATAATATTTGAATGTATGCACCTACATTTATAATCAAAGCACTGTAGTATTAGGTACATTCCTTTTCTGCTGGGTTTTGTTTGTATATTCTAAGCAGAAATAAATAATGTCACTCCTTTGTAACTTAATTCCATTATCTATATCTTCATATGATGCTTAAAAGTTTCCACTGTTATCAAATCTTTATTACTGGCTTTCCATACAATTATTTTAAGTTTTAGTGCTGATTTTCAGTCACAATAATTTGTGTTGTTCTTATCTTTTATAAATATTTGATACATGTATCCAATCTCTCATCTCTTTACTCATTATTTTTGTTGCTTGTATTGGTGATAAATTTTATTTCCCATGACTCGTGCAATTTCCTATATGCCTTTCCTGGGTTATTTAATCCTTCATGCCTTTAATATACCCTGTTTTGGTTTTTTGATCTCTCAATATTAAATAAGATTTTGATAGCAAAACAGTGAACAGTTTTCTATTTTGTTTTGTTTAAATCAGACAGCACTTACTATGTTAAAATATTCAATTTTTTTATAGGAAGAGGGGTGATAAACTATCTGCCAAACTTGTCTAGACAGGAATGTTCACAGAAATAACTACATTAATGTTATTGGTTGCAGCATATTTTCAGGAAGCCTTCAAAACAGTCATTACAAAATATGTTGCTTTAATTCAGACTTTTTTAATAAAAAATTGTATAACACTTCTCCTGGATTATGTGCTTCATTTTCTATTAGCCTTCAGAAGATTATTTGTTTAGCTCATCTGAGGCTTATCATACACTAATTCAAAAGTGTTGGTTAGAGGGCCAGAATCTTCCCCATGCAATACATTGTTCCCTTTCTCTCATTATTCCATCTCTGAATACTCATAGTACTCACAGACTAAATTATAGAGGTAATATGAAGACATGCAGACAAAAATCCAACCTCCTTTAATTCTGTGTTATTAAAGATAGGTCTTAGTGGAATAATGGTCACAGTACTTAGTAATTAGAGGCCAAATGACAATATATAGTTTGAAAGTAATCTTTCTATATTTGTTTTGCCTCCCTCCCTCTCAATTAAATAAATTTTGTGGGTAAATTCATGTATTGACTCCAATCTGTATACACCAGAGCAGAATGTGACCCTTAAGTCTATGCAGTACTAATGGATCAACTTATCTCCCCCCCCCCCACACACCCCTCCATGAAAGGACTAGGGAAGCATTCAAAGTTCCCCTTTCCTGGAATTTTTCTTGGTCATCTCTTGTGGGGAAAATGGGGAAAGGATAATCAAATTCATTAAGTGAGTATACATGGTGCCTAAAGATTTGTGAAGAGTCTTTACAATCACCCTCAGAAAGCATAGAAATCTCATGGGAGTTATACACTTGTACTCAGGGTAAAATTCAGAATTCCAAAGACTTTTCCCATCAGAAGCCTACTGTTGATTCCTTGGAAATCAATGGCAAAATTCCCATTCGCTGCAGTAGCTACAAGACTAAACTTTACAATAAAAGACACTTTTATGAAAGATCAGAGTTTGGACCTCCATGTGACCATGGTTGCCCTTTCTCCCATTGCCCTTTGGGATGATGACAGAAGTGTCAGTAAAAAGACAATTGTTTTTAGTGGATCTGCACTAGATTGATTTCATCTGTATATACGTTCTCCTAAGAAATCCTTTGGCTGGCAATATGGAAAATGCTACCATCCTGAAAGCTAAGTAAGCAATAAGATGTGACAAACAATGTTGCAGTGTAAATTACATACCTCAGTTGCACAATGAAGCATGAAGTGATGCAGAGTGCTTATGGTGCACTCAACGGTGGGTTTATTAAAATGATCACAGTGGATGAAATGAAAATTTAACATAGCTATCTGCACTTTTTTAAAGTTGTAATTAGTAAGGCTTGAGAAAGTTATGGACAACTGAAACAGAAGAGTTAGAATAGAAGCTGGAAGTCAACTTGGTCTGTATAGTGAACAATACACCAAGTCCATTCCACTTTCAGATGGGATTTTCAAAACTGTGTAATAGATTGTGACATCTGGTTTCCATTAACTTCTAATGAGAACAAGGTGTCTAAATCCCCAAGGTAGTTATGAAAAGGCTTGCAAATTACCCCTGACACATTTTAAAAGTTCCTTACCATTTTCAATAATGTTGTCTACCTTTGAAGAGAGGAATGCCACTAGAACTAGAAGGAATGAGTACTCACATGAGCATCTGGGCAAAACCCTGATAACAGCTCAGCAATGTCAGCTCCCATTGTCATGTTGTCAAGCATTGTTGTTGGGAAAATACCAGTCTATTTCCCTAGAAAATACCAGTCTATTTCCCTAGAACACTAGAACTGGAAGGGACTTTGAGAGATCATCGAGTCCAGTCCCCTGCCCTCATGGCAGGACCCAGTACCATCTAGACCATCCCTGATAGATGTCTATCTAATCTGCTCTTAAATATCTCCAGAGATGGAGATTCCACAACCTCCCTAGGCAACTTATTTCAGCGTTTCACCACCCTGACAGGAAGTTTTTCCTAATGTCCAAATTCCATACTGTTTATAAACAAAAACATATTTGACAAATGCAATTTACTGTAACCATTTATCACTATTAAAAGCTTAGACAACTACAATATTGACTCATTTTCTCACTACTGAATTGAATTCCAATGTAGGAAATACATAGATCATAACTTTTCCATTTCAAATGACATTGAATGAGATTTTGTTTTCAATTATGAATTCAATTATGATCACAGTCCACCTCTGAGGTTTCATGCTAAGATAAAAACATGTCACCGTCTGAAAGAGTCTGCCTCATCAGAAATCCTGTTGTGAAGTTGGTACCATGAAATCCTGCCAGATGGAATTATTCTGAATGCTCTCAATTTGTTTATAGCTAATTTAAAACTGATTCTCAGTGGTAAGTAAATTTTATATCATTATACCACAAAGAATTTACATATATTAAATCTCCCTTGAAATTCCAAAACAGTTGAGCTGCTGTTTGCCCATCAGTGTAGCAATATGGAGAAAGGAATTAATCATTTGAAATGTGTATAATTGAAAGAGAAAGAGGCAAATATGCTGTTCTGGGGAAGATGATCATATGGTTTAGGTACTGGGCTGGGACCCAGGAAAGCTCGGTTGAGTCCTGACTCTAATGATTTCTTGTTTGGCTTTGGGAAAAACCCTTTCTGCCCCTGTTCTGAATCTGTAAACAGGGAGTAATACTTCCTGTCTCATACTCGTTTTTTCATCTGATGAAGTGGGTTTTACCCATGAAAGCTCATGACCTAATATATGTGTTAGTTTCTAAGGTGCAACAGGATTGTTAATTCTTACTTTCTTCTTCTTCTTTTTTTTGGATATTTATCTTGTAAGCTGCTCAAGGAGGGAAGAGGACAGGGTCTAACATTGTACAGTACTTTCACAACTGGTCTGTCAGAAGACAATATTTTATTACAAACATATATTGATATGTGAGCTTAAATAAATTATCTTTTTTATGTTTGTTATTTTTTATTTGTATGCATACAGCTCATTGTGGGTGAAATCCTGACCCCACTGAAGTCAAAGGCAAAACTCACACCTTTGGGACAAGGACTCAGCATCTTTAGAACTGAAGGCATGCTGATTTGAGTGTCATTACAACTCTAAAATCCGTCCCATATCCATGAATCTTTCTGCCCATCACAGGCTAGATTTTAGGTAGAAATTCTACAGAACTGAAGAGCTGTCATATGATTTTGAAATAACAATGTCACTTAATTTCATGGTAAATTCATTTGTAGTTTAGAGTTCTTCCCAAATTAAAAACTGAAACCAAACCCATATGTTGAAGTGATTCTTTTCCATTGTTCAAAGCATCACTCAGTGAGCCCAGCACAGTATCTGTGCTGCAAATGTGCTCCTCCTTACAACAGTATTTGAGCATTGTCCTTAACTGTTTTAATCTAATATTATCTTTGTCAAATAGGGAAGTAATATTTCCCCTGCTCGCTATTATTCCCATATATTCACAGTACATAAAATCTCCATTTAACACTAGGGAACTAAAACACAGAAGGTGAAGTCTTTTCCCCCTTGAAGTCAAGACGAGAGACTATGGCTTGCTTCCACAAAAGAGCTTTAGCATTGTAATTCTGAGCATCAGAAACCTAACTTTTTGGCACCTAGAAAATTACAGAAACAACAATGAGATCCACAGATCCTGAAATAGACCACTGGCTTCTCATTGTCACAGTTCACTGTCAAGTTAACTGGTAAGCACACAGGTAAGCCTATGCTTGCCAGTTTGTTTACAAGTTAACCATTTAACATCCCTAACAAAAGGCCAAATAGGAAGTCTGCTGTGGAACAGAAAAATTAATCCAGATCTTCACATCCACAAACTGGTGCTTTAACCACTTGTCCATGCTTCTTCTCTTTGGAAAAAGAAAAAAAATAGTATTTAATAAATTCAAGGATAATACCAAACTGGGAACCACAAAGACATCTGAGAACAGAGAGTGATTAAAGATTAAACAATATACAAAAATGGGATGAGGAGAGAAAGTCTATGATAAGATTCAGAATTCAGCAAAATTAAGGGTGTGAAAATACCACCAAATAGATGTAAAAATGGGCGATACTCCTGTTGAAAATAGCAACCAAGGACTATTCTCACAGGGTGTGTCTATACTGCCACCCTAGTTTGAACTAGGATGACTAATGTAGGCATTCAAACTTGCAAATGCAGCCCGGGATTTAAATATCCCGGGCTTTATTTGCATGTTCCCGGGCGCCACCATTTTTAAATGCCCTGTAGTTTGAACTCCCGGCCCGCGGCTACACGCGGCACGGACTAGGTAGTTCGAATTAAAGCTCCTAATTCGAACTACCATTACTCCTCCTGCAATGAGGAGTAACAGTAGTTTGAATTAGGAGCTTTAATTTGAACTACCTAATCTGTGCCGTGTGTAGCCGCGGGCAGGGAGTTTGAACTACGGGGCATTTAAAAATGGCAGCGCCTGAGAACATGCAAATAAAGCCCAGGATATTTAAATCCTGGACTTCATTTGCAAGTTCAAATGCCTACATTTGAAGTGTAGACATACCCACAGTGTGGTGAAATAGTGGTGTAATGTGGGGATTCTGATTTCTTATCCCATTGAAAATCCCTTTTTGGTGTTTTCTTTTGGGGGTGGGGGAGGAATTAGGAACAATATAAGGGCAAATTGATCAGCTATAGTGTCTTATTGCATCTGACTAAACATTCCCTGTTCTATTTACATATCTGTAATTGACAGATGTAATGTCTCACACAACTCTCAAGGAGTCCCATCTGAGGGATCTTCACAGCAGCTCTAAGGGACAGAAGGTGTGTATAGTCCTTCTTAACCAGTGACTGGCTTTTGCAGTTGGTTGTATTGAGAAGAAGAAAAGCAATGCTTCTTGGAAGGATAATGCAGAACAATATGCTTAGAATTTGACGTTGCTAAAAAAAAAGGCTAGTTTTAACTGGATTATATTTTCTGCTTGGGTGCACCACGTGTACATTTATATCATCATCATGAAGCTATACAGAATACACTTGAGAGGATTTTAGGGAAGGGGGAGAGTGAAAAAGAAACAGTATGCCATCTCATTACCAGTTAATTGTCTGCTAACTTTGGTGATTCACACTCTTACCTTATTGTTCTTTGACCACGTTTTTATGTAGAATAAATTAGTTTTCAGAACAATAGAATGATAGAATAAAATAATTCTCACTGCTAATGCTGATTAGTTCAGAGAAGAAGAGGGAGGTGATGTCAGAGACTGTTGAATGGAAGTCTGAATCTTTAGAAAAGAGAACAGCAGAAACGTTACATGCTGTGATACCATACTAAGCAACACCTTCTGACAGGAACTAGCAAATGAAGCAGGCTGTAGACTGTCTTTGTCTCTTTTCTTGCTTGTTCCCAGGTAGTAATACAACCACTCTAAAAAGTTTATCTGAGAAGAAAAACTGCAGGACAGCAGAAATAAATCCTGCAAATAGGGGAACCAGGTGGAGAATGTGAAGGAGGCAGAAACACATGCTGTGAGGATTAGCTAAAGGAAAACCTGAAACATGCTTTGTACTGTGCTTTCCTGACAATTTTGTTTAATCCTTTCTGATTCCTATTAGTATGTGTTTGCTATCTTTCTAAATCTGCATCGAACCACCATTGCCTAGACATATATCTGCCATTCTAATAGATATGGCACAACAATCCTCAGCTCAAATTTCTCAGTTACATTGATTCTGAGTTACATTCTCTTTAAACAAATCCAAATACCCAGATACGGATTGTTTGAGCTGCAGCTTTGCCCATCTTTTGCAGTTATTGTTAGTCATCATCTTCCATTACAATCCTTGCAGCTATTATCAGCATAAAATATCCCTATGGACTACATTTCCCCTGCCAGCAATGAGACTATCTATTCTGCTGAATTGAATATAATGGAGATGCACTTGATGAAAACAGTCACAGATGCATAACCCACTACAATTTCACTTTCCACCATCTGTCATCTTATAGTTTCCAGGTTTAGCTTATCTCTGTGAAAAGAATAGCCTTTTACCTACTGCTACATGTTACTACAACATGTAGTAATGCACATTATCCTTGATTTCTGTTAGGATTTCACAGACACTATGCATCTCTCCCCTGAAGGGAACTGCACTTTTCAACCATTTCTATCATGTCTTGCTAGAGTTTCTTCAGTCAGTTTAAGAGGGACAGAGGCAGATTCATTTTTCATCCCAGAGGTTCCCAAATAAGCTGATTACTTTCTATACAAAATGCTGCTAATAGTGAGATAGAATGAGGCCATGTACAACAAAATTATGCTACCAATTCTGACAAGAATAGAAGGCTATTTTGCCCAATTAAAACTTTTAGTGCAATACATTCATCTACACAAACTCTCCTGTGCAGTTTTGCAACCATTAAACTATAAACTATAAGCTAAATGCTACAGTCCCCAGAGAGCAAAACATCCTCCTTTTAAGGTGTTAATCCCAAAAATCTTAGCTGACCTAATTAATTCTTATCTGGATGTGCTGCTGAACTTGGTTTGAGAATTAACCACTGAGTCCCCTGACCATTATTTGTCTTAGTGAGGGAAGCAGGTTGCCAGGATATTGTACAGGCCCAGAGGCCCTAAAGACCTAAATATCTGTTCTAGTCATACAGGACATACTATAAATTTGATGTATTTTTTCAATTGTATTCCATATGCAGCTACCACATATAAAGTACTAGAAGATGTCCCTTGCTGGAGCAGGTCCACTCTTATCTGCCCTTGTGCTCCCCAGCCAGAGTGAGGAATGCAGCAAACAGTGCACTTTCCCCTCACTCACTGACAAAGGAGAACAGTCAGTAATGTTCCTGTATGATTGAGGAGGTGGAGAGTGTCTTCCACTCTCTCTTAAGGGCACCTGGGATGTAGGTGGTTTGGGGTTGGAGCAATCATAGATGGGGGGCGCCCCCAGCCAGCCCCTTTCACCTGGCTGATGATTCTGTCTCTCTTCTGTATGGTTTTATGAGAAGCAATCCCATTCTAGGCACATCCCATGTTCCTAGCACAACCAAATCCTTACTTTGGTTTAAATTATGATAAGAGGAAGCTATATACCGAATTTGGTGGTCCTAGCTCTTACCGTTTAGGAAGAGTTCTTGGACAGACAGGTGCACAGACAAATTCTCTCAAATTACACACCGAAAACTGGGAAATTAGGGGGGTATCCAAGGTTTTTGCCCTTTTTTTAAATGTAGAAGTGAGGTAGAAGGGGTTGAGTCAGTAGTTCCTCTGAGCAAAGGACAGTTTTTCTATTGTTTGTACCACCTCTGATTTTGGGAAAGTTGGACAATGAAAAATGCAAGTGTAATTGACTATCAGGTTCACAGAATGACTGTGATACTTAAACAATTGTAAAGGTAATATTTGCCCCAAAAGTATGCCAAAATAATGTTCTTTTATATTGCTGTGAAAATGTCAAATCAAACCCCATAATTTTCACTTAATAACTTCCATTACATTTCTAAGCATGTTCTAGTGAAAGCTGTTAATGCTCTTTACAAATGTTAAGACACAGGTCTTCTCCTCTGTGAACAGGCCAGGTTAACAAGGGACGTTCTGCAAGATTCAGAGGTGACTGAATCTTTCCTATTAGATAGAGCTGCAATAGCCTTGAACCACTGAAAGACTGGACCAAAAGATCTGCTTAATTCCAAGCCACACTAAAGCCACATCTTCACTTGCCATGCTGGAGACTGATCTTTTAGTGTTTGATTTAGTGGGTCTAGTTAAGACCCCCTAAATCAAATGCTGAGGGTGGCTTCAGTCAAAGCCAGTACTCCTCTCAGTCACCAGAAGTAAGGGAAGCCAATGGGAGAATTTGATCCCATCAGCCTCCCTCTGTGAAGATGGCGCCAAGCTCGGCTTAAGGTAAACCGACTTCAGGTACAGTATTTTACATAGCAGGAGTTGTGTACTTTAACCAAACCTTCCAGGTCCAGTGTAGACTTGGCCTAAGTCATTACCCCTGACCCCAGATCAGCCCTTTGCATTGTTGCAGAAAGCAGATGAAACATGGCTATGAAATATGCAAAGGATATCTTCACTAATGTATTAAAGTTTTCCACTTCTTGCTCTAACCCCTACTTACTGGAACTGTATCAGTGTTCTACCTTTCATGAAGTCCCATAGAGCAAACGTAAAGGATTTTGGTCTAATAAATTAATCCTCATAAAACACCCGAGGGATTAGTAATTATCCCTACTATTCTGCAAAGTAAAGAACAGAGTGTTGGTAGCAAAGGAATAGGTATTCTGATAACAATATAGATTAAGTAGAGTAAGTGACTTGTAAAAGGGCACATAGCAAGTCTTAGACAAATGAGAATAGAACCCAGACATTTTGACTTCCTATTCTGGGCTTTAACATTGCCTTCTCTTCCTCCATTTTTCACTGTTAGCTGTCCGGCTAATTAAAAATGAACAAAAATGTCTTTAGAATTTTTAAAATATTGTTATTTCCAGCTACAAAATAATATTCAGTATATATATTGTGTGTTTAATAATAAGTGCACATTTTTTCCTCACTTCCATATGAAAATAATGCATCTGCAAATGCCTAATAGCATGTCTAAATAGACACTTTTTCCCAATAATCAGTGATGGGTTTGTATGTGCAATCACAGAAAATGAAGGTGTAAGTATGTGAACCCCTTCAAAAAAAATCAGCCTCTTGGAACCAGTTCCTTCACTTAGATTCATACATCTCTAGTTTGAGGTTAATTTGGCACTTTGGCTCACATCAGTTACCAGGATGACACTATGTCCTATGCAAAGTAACAGTTGACTGTCTCATTCTGACAGGCTTCTTCCTATTTAGGAGGGAAAATATATGGAAAAAATGTTGATTGTGAGGCTACAGTAAAGCCTTTGTCTATAGAATCAATTTTGGATTGGGGAGTCTCCTATGAAAACTTTTAAAAAAGTGATTTGAAATGAAAAGAAAATAACATTGCTGTGCTCTTGCTCCGGGCTTGATGCTATAGGTTGAAACTCTGTAATCCGGAGTTCCCTGGTCTAGCAACACCCCTGGCCCAGCATCATCAGGGGACCCCGGGAGAGCACTCATGGGGATAAACCATTAGGCTGGGGCCAGGAGCGTTGCCAAACTAGGGGAACAAGACTGAGCTCTGGGAGCAGCAAAGCAGCCTGGAGGAATGTATAGCCCCTGGTCGCTGGGAGGTGGGGTGGAGCATTTCTTCCTGCCACAGTGGAGGGCAGCAGCAAGGCTGGGTAATAACAGCATTCGGGGGGGATGAGTGGGAGCACAGAAACGCTGAGAGGAGCACAGAGCCCCTCAAGTGGTAGCAGAGCTGCTTGGTGGAGCATGGAGCCGCCAGGCAGCAGCAGAGCTGCTGGGGGGAGCGTGGAGCCACTGGGCAGTAGCGGAGCCTTCAGGTGGCAGAAGAGCCACTGGGGAGAGAATGCAGCTCCAGACAGCAGTGGAGTCCCCAGCCACTGTGGGGAGAGCAGAGTCCTGGTGGGGGAATGGAGCCCCGAGTAGCAGCTAAGCTGTGGGGGAAAGTAGAGCTTCCTTTCCACAGCGCTGTGGAGAAAGCAAACTTCAGGATGGTAGTGGAGCTGCCTAGAGAAAAGCAGAACCCCTGGAGGGCCAGGGGAAAGCATATCCTCCTCCGCCCATACACACACTGCATTAATATTCCCTGGTCCAGCAAATTCCATGATTCGGGACCAGGGAGGTACAACCTAAACTATATAGATGAGTGGAGGTGAGGTACAAGGAAAAAATGTATAAGAACAATGTACAACTTTTTCTTACTCATATGTAATAGAGATTGGCATTCTTATTCACTCTTTACATTACAGTAATTCTTAAAGGCCCCAACTGAGATTGAGGCCTCATTTTGTGAGCCACTGTACAAACACTAATGAGAAACAGTCTGAAGAGCTTTCAGTTTAAGATTAGACAGATAAAGGGTGGAAAGGAAATCAAAGACACAGGAAGGTGAAGTGTCTTTTCAAAGAACATTAGTGGCACAGCTCCAAATAGAACTCATTCAAGTCTCCTGAATCAATGCCTTCACCAGTAGAATATATCACATGCACCTAACCGTGATGCATGCCAGGTGCACCTAATCTAGTGAAAATGAAGTTAGTGGGCTTGATCCACTCTCAAACCAATTCATTTCCAGTCATGTCATGTCAATGGTGTTACTCTTTATTTGCTCTGGTATATTAGACTAGGGCTTTTTCTTCATCTTTGCAATGTACTCTCTGTCCTGCTTACAGTAAATTACCTTATTTCATGAACTGGAATATTAGATTGTAGTAGGTATGCATTTAAAAAGAAAAAGACTAACATGTTTCACTTTTTCTACTGTGCATTAAGTTCAGAAGGTTTTACTAACCTAGCACAAAAAACATTTTGTTCATTATGTTCTGGTCAAAATGATATATTCTTTCCCTTATACAGCATAATGATCCTTTTAGCATTAGCCCACAAGTTAGATATGTAACAAACACACTAGAAAAAAGGCTTCACTGTTCCATTCGTAGTTCCAGGACCTAAGCTGATTTTAATAGCGAAAGCAGAGGCATTCGAGAATATGAATTCTATCACTTCTGGGGATAGTTGTGCTAAGTACACTTCAGTACTTTGCCTCAAGAGTGATCATTACTTTTCTTTCCTTCTATGGATGGGCTTAAACCAAGTTATCTAAATTTGAGGAAGTTTCAATTCCAATCTGGATCTGAATTTAGGATCCCTAACCCATCTCTGCTTCATTTACAAAGCATGTGGTATTGAAACTTATCACATTGTCTCTACTTCAAAGTGTATTGATAGAATTACACTAGGCAAGCCAAGAGGTAAAGATATCATATCTTGCAATGAATGACAACCCATTACAAATGACAAAAATGGTCAAAGTGGCACTGGAGTGCTAAGTTCAGGAAAGTTGACTCAGGGTGCATTTACACGGCACCCGTAGCTCAAAATAAGCTAAGTAATTTGAGCTAGGCAAATTGCATAGCTTATTTTGAGTCAATTTCAAAATCACATATTTTGAAATATGGCTTTGTCTACCCAGCACTTATTTTGAAGTAAATCACTGTTGCAAAATGTCCCTTACTCCTCATGGAATGAGGTTTACAGGGATGTCGGAATAGCGAGCCTGTTATATTTCAAAATAATGGGGACACACAAGACATGGAATACCTATTTTGGGATACCTCCGATATTCTGAAATAGTGCTGCATTGTAGACATAGCCAGGGAGGTATACTTTACATCTCTTTGTCCAACAAGAAGCCGGCTTCCCCAAGGTAGGTAGCAACATCTTCTCCCATCATCTTCCACCAGATTTTTCCCTCAGAAGCCCTATAGGATCTACAATTGTGAACATTTATGAAGGGAAGTACTCAAAAAGTGTGCGCTTGGCCAACACTGCTTACAGATATCCTGACAAGGGGAGAAGGAACTACTTTGTCTTGCTCTTACTGATCTACTTGGAGATTATGCACTATGGCCTCAGCAACAAAGAAAAAACAATCGAGCATCTATGGAAGGTTGATCAATGAATATGAACCTTTTCTTACCCACCTAAGAAGCTTTGTAGCTAACCTTCACATTCCAGTGCGCAACTATCTGCAGGATGCCTCAAATTGAGGAACTCCCACAATGCCCATAGAAAATCAGCCACTATGGAAATCAGCCTATTTATTTCAGGGCCTAAATATGGATTTAGCTACTAATCTTTAGATATCCAATTATTGCAATAAAAGATTTCACTTACTGTCTTCTTATTTTAATTCACGTTATATAAGATACACACAATGGGCCAGATCCTCCTCTGCATCAGGGAGCTTTATACCAATCCATTAGCCATAGAACTATCCCCCTTCCCCCTACTTCCTTTATGCTTTTCAATGATGGGTTTGCATTCTGATCTGCAGCAAATTCAATATGGCATTGCTTGCATTGCAGGCAAGGGAGACTCCTCGTCCTCCCCCCACCTTAAAGACACACTACTGCTTTCTACTGGTAAAGACTTCTTTGCCCTCTTTTGTCCCTTCTCTGGGAACTCAGAGGAATATTCCCTTCTTCTGTAGGACACAATATTAACACTTCATTTCCAAACAACACATCAACTAGTAAATTCATAACTCCCACATTCAAAATACCCCTTAGATCTTCCAATGTGGGTTAAAGGCACCAGGGTTTTAAACTACGCCTGGCCAGAAATTTTACCTCTTCCCCTGGAATAATATCAACCTCCTCAGTCACATTCCTCCTGACTAGGAAAATTTGTGTTCCTGTCTCTCTCCATCCAAAGACACTTTGTCATTTACCTTAGCCTCTTTATTAAACCCTTTGTCTACCATCCTGGATGTCAGACCTAACTAACAAAATTAGATAGAACTCCTTCTGTCATCACAGTTCTTTTGATGACCAAGGATCTGATAGTTCTTTGAGCATCCAGTGTACAAGTGACTGGACATTCTAGGGGGGATACTCAGAGGACTGAGGGCTTGCAGCTTATGATTGCAGAGCCCAGGTAGGCTGAGAGGGTAGTGGTTGTGTTACCTATGACTGGTGGAATAAGGGAGCTGACCTCTAGCAGGACCAAAGAAATCTTCCTTGCACTAAGGCCTTACAACCCCGGGTACTCCTAGGAAGTAGCACATAGCCTTTCTCCCCCTCTTGCATCAAGTGTTCCTTATCCACAGCTGAGGGTTATTTGTATCTTAAATACTACTAAATGTACAGTAACTAATATAGATAAAATTTACAAAGAGGGTGTTTTAGGTTTTTTTTGCCAGTAGACCTACAGTTCAAGTGGTGCATTAAGCATTAATATCCTGTTAGCCTCGGGTTACTGCATACTTTTAAATTATACAGTAGCATTATTAAACAGCAGAAAGGTCTAACAGCATCAGTTACTGTTTAGCATGGATCATAAATGCAAGAAAGACAGAGCAGAACACTTCAGAGAGATGAAACATAATTCTGCCCTTTAGCTACCCAGCTCTCACATTTTTACCTCTTATAAATGTCAGATTACCATAATGTTCTGTTTGGGTTACATTTTTGCTTTCTTTAACTTTCTGTTCTCATGTCACTTTATTTCAGATTGTGTAAGTGCTAAACTCTGGATGCACAAGAAAGCACTGACTCATAACTGAAGTACCACTTGGAACTCCTCCTGCATTTTAGTAACATGGTGGTATGTGATTATAAACACGAAAGATGAAGCCACTCTGTTAAGAGTAAAAGCAATGGATGTGAAAATGCCAAGGCCAGTCTCTGAGACACTCTTACCTGATCACCATACGTGTAAAAAATTGCTTTTCTCTTGCTGTAAATATGTAGAGCTCTCTAACTAAAATAAAAAATGCTGTTCTTTCAACTCCATGGTAAAGAAAATCCCAAACAAATCCCTCAAGGATCTGTGTCAGTTTTCCCTACTGGGCATAAACAGTCAGCCATGAAGTCCCCAAGAAAAAGGAGAAGTCTGTCTCTCTTGGGAGCTCTAACCTTGGGTCATAAATAGCAAATGGCACACTAACTTGCCAACTTTCCACTTTCTCTGTCTCCCTTGTTTACGTGGCCACCATGTCTGAAGAGCTCCAAACATTAATGAATTTAGCTTCACAACACCAACCTGAGATAGAGGAGCATTATCCTAATATTACAGATTAGAAACAGAGACAGAGTGTCTAAAGGATTTGCTCTAAACTACTCAGGAAATCTGAGATTTGGAGATGTGTCTCTTGAGCTGGTTTCACAAACCATACTTCCTTCCACCATGTATACATCAGCTTTGAATATATTGGTGTAACTCAAATTGAAGGGACAGAAAAGAGATGAATATGTTGGGAGTGAGAGGAAGTCATGTAGAACGTGTGGTTTAAAGCAGGCAACCCCTAATTTAACTCCCATGTCCTCATAGTGTAAGTGAAAACCATTTAAGCTCTCATTTCAGTAAGGATCTATAAATAGGCTTTAGGGAGCCTAAACTGTTTAGTATAAACGAGTCTAACACCACCTTATACCTCAATACTGAATTTCCCCTTAAGACTCAACAGTAGGCACTCTGAGCATTCACTGGGTGTCTCCTATATTTGAAAATATGAAAAATGCCACAATTTTAAAAATAAAAAGCTACTAACTGTTAAACATAACTGACATAGTTTCTGTAGTTAAAATTATCTTTATTTTGTCCTTGTCAGATTTCAAAATTAATTGCTTCTTCTGTAAGTGTTTGCAGGATGAGTATCTTGTTATGTAGATCCGTTTTTTAGTAGATGGAATAATGGAGGCCCTTCTGAACCTAAAAATAAAGACTTTACATAATTATTTTTAAAAATACCAGTTCTTTGACATTTGGGCATCTGGGCATTTAATTCTGCTACTAATATCAAAAAGCTGCATGTCTAGATGCCATTTGCACCACTATAATGTATAATTTCATCACTTGTGGGTTAATATTTATCATAAAATATTTATGCTTTTGCTTCGTCTATGAAACAATCTTTTTATCAAGGCAACATAAGCTTTTAAAAAGGATAATGCAAGAAAGGAGTATGCTTAAGAACATAAGAACAACCATACTGGGTCAGACCAAAGGTCCATCTATCCCAGTATCCTGTCTTCCGACAGCGGCCAATGCCAGATGCCCCAGAGGAAGTGAACAGAACAGGGAATCTTCATGCAATCCCTTTCCCATCACACATTCCCAGCCTCTGACAGAGTCTAGGGACACCATTCCTACCCATCCTGGCTAATAGCCATTGATGGACCTAACCTCCATGAATTTATCTAGCTCTTTTTTGAACCCTGTTAAAGTCCTGGTCTTCACAACCTCCTTCAGCAAGGAGCTCCACAGGCCAACCATGCACTGTGTGAAGAAAAACGTCTTTTTGTTTATTTTAAACCTGCTACCTATTAATTTCATTTGGTGACCCCTAATTCTTACGTTATGGGAACAAGTAAATAACTTTTCTTTATTCACTTTTTCCACACCAGCTTATAATCATCTAGAGCATTAGCTATGGGTGAAACATGAATATACATGGCCCTTACTTTCTTTCTGATCTCCACATTAAAAAACCTGTATTCCAGAATCTGAAGGACGATAAATAAAAACAAATATTTCAAGTAGTGGAACAGGATACACTATCAGAGACAGAAAGATGATAACACAATACCCACCTTTTAAAAGGGATCAAAGAAGAGCGAGAAAACTGCACATATGTAAGTCTTACTTCATAACCATTATAGGGTCACTGATTTGGAACAATACAAAGCAGCATTCATACAGGTACAGTATAGACAGTGTGGGTTTTTTAAAGGAGAAACCACGCTTAACCATGATTAAAATTGTTGAGGAAGTAACAATGAAAGTCATTAAAGATGAAGCAGTAAAAGTAACTTTACTTAGATGTCAGGAAGGTCTTTTGATATACAGTATGACCACAAAGGACTAATGTGTAAGGACAGCAAGTTCTGCATCAGTTTTGAAATAGTCAAGTGGATTTAAAAATTGGCTGGCAAAAGGTGACAGAAGCTAGCTCCTTAGGGGCCTAAAGGCATGCTCTAAACTATACCAGGATGGGGCAGAGCCTGATTCTAGTATCTGTTTTATACCCTCTTATATGAGAAAAGAATCAGGCTTACTGTATGAATTTGATCATTTCTCCCTATGTCTTCATAACACTAAATAGGGAAGGAACCTGAGGTGATTACGAATAGGTCTTTCCACTTGGAACTGGATCCTCAGCTGGTGACAATATGCATAGCTCCACTGGCTACAAATGAAGTTTCTCCCATTCACATCTCAGAGTGTAGCTCAGGGGTGGGTAATAATTTCTGAAGGAGGGACACTTCTCAAATTTCAGAAGTGATTGCAGGTTGTCCCGGAAGGGGCGGGACCAAGAGACTCAGTGCTCCCCTGCCCACAGACCCTGATTGGCCTGGGGTGTGGAAGCTTGTGAAATCTTTACTCCCCATCCTGCCAGGGGCACCTGGCACCTAGCAAGAACCACCAGCTGTTTTGAAAAGCTGGCAGTTCCCCCTAGGCACCACATGCCCTTGGCAGTGTGAGGAGACTTCCTGTGCTCCCTCCATCCCCATGCCATTCAAGGGGGACACACTCCCCACCCCAGAAAAGGAAAGGAAAGGAAAGAGTGCACCAGCATCAGGAGTGGTGCCAAAGGAAGGCTTTCTCCTTAGAATGGGAGGCACTTCGCCTTGCTTCCCCTCCCCACACCATGCCTCCCAGCCACTGGAAAGGGCATGGGCTCAGCAAGAGGACATAGACTCTGGCTCCACTGCCCCACCCTGCCCTGGGCATGCGGTTCCCTCTAGTGCTGCGCTCCCCTCATGGGGGAAGGAAACTTCATGCGCTCCCCCTGCCCCCAGGCAATCAGGGCCTGGGAGTGGGGGAGCACATGCAATCTCTTGCTCCCCACCCCACCCTGCCAGGGGCACACGCAGTTCCCTCCTAGCAGGGCAGGGTGGGGAGCAAGAGACCCCCACCACCACCTCCCTCTGATGTCACGCACCCCTGGTCTAGCTCAACTGACCTGGGAACAGGGGAGTGGCATGTCGGCCAGATCTGGCCCATGAAGATCTTTGTCCACCTCTTTGCCCACCCCTGCTCTAGCTCATAATTGGGCATGTCTACACTGGGGAGTTATTTCAAAATAACTCCCCTTATTTCAAAATAACAAGGTGAGCATTCACACTACCAAACCTATAATTTTGAAGTAATGGGATTGTTATTTTGAAATAACAACTCCTGCTTGTAAGAAGGAATAAGCTTATTTCAAAATAGTTATTTTGGGAGTTATTATTTTGAAATAGGGACAGAGGTAAAGGTGGATGTGATCTGAAAACTTCTATTCCCTAGAAATTCCTCAACTGCTGTCATGACTCCTATGGGCTATTGGCAGCTGGCGTAAAATAAGTAGCCATCAGGGATGGTGCCAGCAACTTGTAGGGGAGCCTGGACTACCCTGCCTTGACAATAAATGGTGATGTCTGCCTTTAACACAGTGCAGATCCCTAAAAAAGATCCCAGGCCTGTCTCAAGTCTGGTGCACATAAGCACACAGGCATGGTTTTGGAGGGAGAAGCTTTGTGAGCCAGGAATGTTTTAAATAACAATGCAGATTAAGCATGGTACGGGAGACCACGTCAAGAACACATGACAAGTAACCTTGTACTGGTACTTCTGTTTCTGATAAGCAAAAATTACAGATGCAGCCATAACACTGTCAATTACGCACATAGCAGTCACATCCTGAGTGGCAGGATGTACCCCAAATAGGGGATTGAGAATTTTACACAATACGTAATCAATTGGTAAATATTATTAGAACGACCAAGTCTCGCTTTGCTATAAAATGGGCTTAGTAAGAAGAATCGATGGGAGGGAATGGGCAGGATTCACCTATAGGTCCTGCTCGATATAACTAGAAGTAAATAGACCCTTCACACCGGCGACCCCAGTGCATGGCTTTCCAATGTGTGGGAAGAAAAGGAACCACGACCTCCTTCCTGGTACTGTAGGTAGCATACGGGTGAAGTTTAAGTGAACTAGGCTTTATTATTGTATCATAGTAGATCTTCTATTAATTGCTTTTGCATTGCTTTGCGCTGTATTAATTGCTTTAGAATTTATAGTATTTAAGGTTTAAATTGTATAGTAATTGTTTTTAAGGCTTGTAAAACTTAAAGAACTGTATTAACTGCTTAAAGCTTGCAATAAATAAGAAAGTGGTTAAGTTTCCCTAGAGTGACCTGGTTTCCCTTGGATCTAAAATAAATCAAACCCCACAACACAGCTGTACCCCAGAATTGAGGGAATACAAAGTGGCTTAAACCTCCTTTGCATTTTTTCTGTTTTCAGGGGAACTGATTGTTCCTGAGCCATGAATCAGGATTTCAGTCATTGTGGTATATTTTCAAAGGCATAAAGAGCTCATTTAGGTGCCTGGTTATGCTTAGTATTCAAGAGAATGGAGTGCCTTTGAAAAAAATCTCTAGCATTTTACCTAAACCAGATTATATTGTGCTCTTGCCATAGATCTATAGCTAAGCAGAGGCAAATGGGTTGCTATTGAGATGGGAGATCTCCAAAGAATACCTGCCTTGGTATTGCAGGATGTAATTTTGATGATCCACGCTATCTTCAGGAGTGGGGAATCTTTTTTAGGTCGGGGGGTCACTGACCCACAGAAAAATCAGTTGGGGGCTTCACAAACAAACAAACAACCTTCACTGACAGAACCCCCACATTCTCCTCACACACCTGGGCAAGTAGATTTTGTGCCATCCAGCCCTGTGGTGAGGTGGCAGAAGTGGTGGGGGGCTGGAGTGCCAGTGTGGGCTCCCAATGCTGGGAGGTGGGAGCCCTGAGCCTCTGGGGCCAGACCCAGGCAATCTGGGGGCTGCATCTGGCCCTCTGGCCTTAAGTTCCCCACTCTATCCATACTTCCATAGATGCTGTTTTGTTTTCTTCCAAATCAGTGACTTTAGAATGCTTCCCATTAGAGAAGTAAGTCTTACAGGCCTGTGGTTTCCTCATTCTGTCTCCGATCCCTTTGGGTATCACATTATCTTCTTTCCAGTCTCTCATTTTGTATCCTCTTCCCACTACTTTGATAAATCTTCTTTTATTTATCATTCTTCAGGATTCTAGAATACTGGCTTTATAATGTGGAGATTAGAAAGGTAGTGAGGGCCATGTCTCTCCCACAGGTATTGCTCTAGTTGATTATAAGCACATTCTTCTATTGTCAGTATTCTGTGGAAAAATTTGTGAAACCTAGGTATAATGAGTATTGTTTCAGAGACAAAGCAAAAGCATGTATTTTGTACAATCAATATGAACCCACAAATAATGGAATTATACATTGCAATGGATCATAAGCACAAATGGTCAGGACCTGGACTGTATGTTTCATCCTGTGATGGGGTGTACCAACCCTGCACTGGCCAGGGGGTGGAGGACAGGCTTATCGGGTGGAGCAGGCCCTTCCACCATGACCCTGCTGGGCATGCCCGCACTGCAGCCCTAGTATAAAGGCCAGAGAAGCTGTTCATTCGGGCTGGCCACCGGGAGGGGGAGGGGAAGGAAGGAGCTCCTGCCTTAACCCAGGAGAGCAGCCTAAAGAGCAGCCTGAGCCAGCAGGAGCCACAGCCAGAGAAGCAGCCTGGGCCAGAGGGAGCAGCAGTTGAGGAGCGGCAGCCTGACGCCAAACCACATCCTATGCAGCCAGACAGGGGTAGGAAGTAGCCCAAGGGCAAGGGGGCCAGAAGGCACCAAGTGAGCTTGGCAAGTTTCAGAGGAATTCCCTGCTGAGCTGGTGGTTGGGAATATGCCTGGTGGAGAGGGTGGGCCCGGGCCTCTAACCCTACCTCTGTGAACCCCAAATAGGGGGAGCACGATCTGTTATATTGACTAGGCCACTGGGCCAGACTGACCAGAGGCTGGGGCCAGACGGCAGATTAAGCCATCAGGGTCTACTGGTGAGGGGCTAGTTCATGGGGTGTGAACCCTCGAAAGAGGTACGGGGCAGTAGGCCCCGTCACACTTCCAAAAAATATAACCACTTGTAATACCATGCTGGGAAGTGGCCCTCTGAGTTTGCACAAAGCCACTTCTCAGTGTGGAGTTACAAAATGTTCCGTCTTCTGAATGAAAAATGCATTCAAGGTCCTCACCACTTATTGCTCTTAAGTTACTTAGCACACTTTCAATTCAGATATTTATACACAGCAGCAGAGCAAATACTTGGAGAGCTGCATGAACTCTGCTGAAGCGACTGGGCTAAAAACAGCCATGTGGTGGTGATGAACATAAGAACAGACATACTGGGTCAGACCAAAGGTCCATCTAGCCCAGTATCCTGTCTGCCAACAGTGGGCAATGTCAGATACCCCAGAGGAAGTGAACAGAACCAGTAATCATCAAGTGATTCCTCTCCTGTCACCAGTTCACAAAAAGAGGCTATGGTCACCAATCCTACCCATCTTGGCTAACAGCCATTGATGGACCTAACCTCTGTGAATTGATCTAGTTCTTTTTTGAACCCTGTTAAAATTCTGGTCTTCACAACATCCTCTGTCAAGGAGTTCCATAGGTTGACTGTGTGCTGTGTGAAGAAAATCTTCCTTTTGTTTGTTTTAAACCTGCTGCCTATTAATTTAATTTGGTGGTCCCTAGTTCTTATATTGTGGGATCAAATAAATAACTTTTCCCCATTCACTTTCTTGATACCTGTCATGATTGTATAGACTTCTATCATATCCTCCCCCTTAGTCTCCTCTTTTCTAAGCTGAGAAGTCCCAGTCTTTTTAAACTCTCAATTTAGATCCCCACAAGGCACTGGGGAGGAATAACTTAGAATGGCCCTAGTGAGGGCTATTTCGAAATAGCAGCAGTGGAGCATCTACACACTCCTTATTTCAAAATAGCTATTTCGGAATAGGGGTTATACCTCATAGAATGAGGTTTACAGATTTTGGAATAATCCATCCATTATTTCAAAATAATGGAATGGCTGTTCGACACATGCATTGTTATTTCGAAATAACACTAGCTATCTCAGATAAAGTGCAGTGTAGTCACACCTCTAGACTCATTCTTTGGTTCCCACATGCTGGAAGAAACTTATATTTTGAAATCCATTAATCCTATAAAGCTTCATTTGTAAAAATCATACACTAATGTTAAGACAAATGGCCTAGAGCCTGAAACATCATTTCAAACAGAAATCCTTTTTTTTTAAGAACAATAGTTGCAACCAGATTCTTTACTCTTCACTATCTATAAAGCTCATAAAAAATCCATTTCAAAACAGAAGAGAGGGTGGTGAAGAATGTCATCAGCTTCATTTAAGAATGCAGAGACATATCTTGAAATCTACTTTGCTATTTTTCTGTATAACTTAACATCTGAGAAAGAGAAAGATGAATTTAAATTACTCATATTTCAAAGTAAGCATACAAGACTTGCATACTGGAATATATTCCATCATAAGATTTAATTTAAATACAGAATCTGTGTTGCTGTATATTACGAAGAATATGCAAGCTTTTACCTTCCCCAAACTTATTTATTAGCATCAGTTCCTTTATAGGATACCAACAAAAGATCTCCTTGCTAGAGACACAATGATTTCTTTAGAGGGTTGCACAAACTGGAAAAGGCCAGGAGGCATATTAAGCAAAAGAGGTTTGGAGGTGAAGTCATGGAACTATCATAAGGGTTACAAAAGTGGAGAAAAAAGGGATCAACCCATACTGAAAAATATGCATTTCCTCTCTTTACAGAAGCTGTGATCATTGCTAGCCTCCTCCAATAATTTGCTAACACCTCCTACAGGGCAGACTCCAGATTCCCAACATCTTAAATGTTTCTTCCTCGCTTTGGAACATATAGTGCTGCTCATTATCTAGGCTGGGCCCTTTGGCATGATCATTAACAAATTAATTGATATTTACTTAACATAATAAAATGTATCTATGTGCTGGTTCAGAGTCTCCAGCTAAACTTGCCTCTGATGACCGGGAAATTAGAGAACAGAAATAGCAACATTTACCCACATTAGTGGAATGCAACTGTTCTGTTTTAGAGAAATGCTGACACAGGAGATCAAGAAGTTGAAAATTGTCACACAAGCACTTCAGGCCAAGAAACATTATTTACAGCTGTTGGTCAAACCATTCTGAATAATATCAAGGATCTACAACCCCTGAATATTAAGCAGGACATGATAAATACAGATTTTAACAGTGAAACTGTGAGCTATTGCCAATATGATTAACAAAGCATCCGCACAGGTCAGGGAAGAAAACCTATTGTGGTATGAGAGTAGAGCATACATACATATTGACAAGTTCCATTTTTAACTATCACAGACATGCATCATTGCTACGCAAATATTCATGCCTAAATTGTTAATAATTGCCTAGGCTATTCCATCCGATCAGCCGCACCTGCACTAATTATATTCCAATGCCCAGGTGTTATCAAATGAAAGCAAGTGTGGGGCTGAAGAACGAAGTTGTCCTTTTAATTAATTCTATCTACCAATATAATGTTATGTAGCCTCATGAATTCTGAACCATTTTTTTATTAATGGCATTTTATAAATAATAGAGAGGTAGCCGTGTTAGTCTGATCTTGGTAAAACAAAAGGAAAAAAAATTATGTAGCCCTTTAAAGACTACCAAGATAGTTTATTAGGTGATGAGCTTTTGTGGGGCTGTCCCACAAAAGCTCATTACCTAATAAACTATCTTGGTAGTCTTTAAGTGTTACATAATTTTTTTTCTTTTTATTTTATAAATAAAACAGTGTTAAACACTCTCGGATTAATTTGTTAGTAACACGTTAAGAATTGCCTTTAAAGAATCTGTTCTTGTAACTGGCACCCCATTTTAAACTTTGTACTGCCTAAACTCTGTTTAGTGTGTCTTTGTGAATGTGGGTTTGTGCACAATGGGATCAGTCCCAGATACCAGTCTGTCTCAGGGACCAGCTGCCAGCCTCACCTTGATAGCTGAAGAACAATGAAGGCGAGCCCTGCAAAAGAACCCACCCAAGAAAGAGAGAGACAAAAGCTGCATCAAGAAAAGAAGATCAGTTGCATCTGCCATTAACCGATGAGTCATGGTCATACAGTGCCATGGGGAAGTGGGACAGGACAAGCTCTGTGGACTAAAACATATAGAAAGATGGGTGTAAAAATATAGGACTAGGTCTTTCACTTCTATGATCAGCCTCCAGGAGCATCAGTGCACACTGACATGACCTGGCTCCACTCCTCATGTCTAGACCAACTGGCCCGTGGAACAGCATGAGCAACTGAGGTTGGTAATTATATCCCATCTGTAGAACTGTGTGTATGAGTATATGTGGGGTGGATAGTTTTAGTAGCTAGGGACAGTGAATGAATTCTGTAAACATGGCATATTGCCTTATCCCCCAAACAAGATTCTGCTAGCTCTATTTCCCTAAGGGTGTGTCTACACTGCACGGCTATTTCAGGATACCTTTGGCATGCTATTTCGCCATCCTGGTAAACTTTGTTGCATGAGGGATAAGGAATGGCTTGAAATAGTACATTATTTCAAAATTAAGCACTGTGTGGACACGCCAAATTTCAAAATAAGCTATTTCAAAATAGATTTGAAACAAGACATGCAGTTTGCATAGCACAAATTGCATATCTTCTTTTGAGTTTAAGGTGCTCTGTAGACTAAGTGTAAAACAAGTTCATAATACTGTATAACATTCCTTACCTGAAAGCTTCTCAAAGAAACCACGAGATAGGATTCACCTTTGTTCTTCTTCAGTTTTACGCCTTTATCATTCCTAATTTTAATGGCATTAAATTAACATAAAACTAGAATAACATATCAGGGAAATGTTCACATAATACACAATCTGATTATTAACAGGCAAAACAACTGTGCTAAAATAAAAAGTGACTTGGAGCAGAGTTCTTTCTTATATGAACTGTATTCACACCTTCCTTAAGGATAGCAAATAGGATGGGCCCCCTCTCTCCTTCCCTCCCATCTTCCACACATGGAAAATATTCCCTTTTTCCTACATCTGTAATTGTTATGAAAAACTACACTGTCCTTTCTTTAATTCACTGTTTGATAGACCTTTTAGCCTTCCCCACTCTCTTTAGCCCTTCGAGAGCAGAATTTGGCCCAATACATGTATCACATACGTATTAGGTTCCACTGATAGCTGCTTAAAGGTATGGTGCTTTTCTATTTCTCTCCAGCAGTTTTCTGTGAAGCACACTCAGACAAGCCCACAAGAAGTCATACTTTTCTGCAGTAGCTGTCAGCTTAGATCTGTGGGCACTTTGCTACTTGCACTTCTAATGAAAAAGTGACTGCAGACTCTCAGTGCTTTAATTTTCTAATTAAGCATGAGCTGCTAACAGCCCCCACATGCTTATGTTAGACACATTTTCACCCACACACTTTGTTAATCATTTTAAAACCTTTACAAAGTGTTTTAAGAAGGTTGTAAGTGAGGAAATTGGACCCAGGATAGAATATTTTTAGACTAACTGAAATGCTGAGCTCATTTAGAAGAGCTAGGCACCATTTTCTCCCTTCCACTATACAATCACTACTATTTTGCTAATTAGGTCTATGGATTACATAATTAGTTCATTATTAATTATTCATTACAATTACTTTTGATATTTCCCTGTGCCAGATTTAAGTATTCTTGATGGTTGTTAATATGGGATATAATGAGTGTTTGATTAATGTTTAGCTCTTATAATTATAGGTCTGTTAATGTTAAATATATTGATTTGGTTACAATAATGTAACACCAATGAGGTATTGCCTGATATGAGAAAGATTATGGCTCATCTCTTAACACAAGCACTAATTATTTTTTGTTATGTGTAACTCAGAAAATAAAATAGTTTCTGTTTCCAAAGTTCTCCATTATGCATGACTTTTCAATAATATACAATGTTAAATACAACATAGTAGAAAAGAGTAAAACACACCATTGCCAAAATTATCAAAACAGGGACAGATCACAGATATTAATGAAGCTACCTCAATTTACATCAGCTGAGACTCTGACCACAAGCACCTGCAAATCCATATCTATGTAATTAAATGAACATGATTTTCAAAAGACCTGAGTACCCAGCAGCCCCTGTAGAAATCTATGGGAACATAAGAATATAACAAGAACATGAGGATGGTCATACTGGATCAGACCAATGGTCCATCTAGTCCAGTATCCTATCTGCCGATAGTGGCCAATACCAGATGCCCCAGAGGTAGGGAACACAACAGGTAATCCTCACGTGATCCCTCTCCTGTCATCCATTTCCAGACAAAATGGGAGTTTCTAGATCAGCACTATTGAAAATTAGACTAATAATTTAATTATTCAATTAACAGTGCTTATGTTATGTTTCCCCTCTCCAAAAATGTTCATGATTACACTGTTATGCGTGTTTGACCTTAAGATGCTGGTGAACGTCAATAAGTTGCATTCTTGGGGTCCATAAATGCAGTTCTCTCATTTTATGTAAAATAGGGTGGAGTATTTCCAATTCATGTTGAAGATGCAGAAGTGGAACCAAAACGCTATATTGTGGGATCTCTCACAGATGCTAATGTTTGTTTAGAAAACATTTTAAAGGACAGTGTGCAAATAATCCTATGATCTGTGGGCTGCTATGAACCCCAGACCTCAGAGATACCTACTGTGAGAAAAATGTTATTGAATGTTAGCCCAAATATAGACGTTTTCAAACATTAACTAATTAATCATTGCAATGATGATTCTAGAGAGGTATGCTGTTATCCTCCAAATTAATGGAGTTACATGAATTCATCCCGACACTCATAATTGGTCTTCCCTTTATTCAGCACCTTGCAATGATTTCTGTGCACTGTACGGTTTCAGCATCTGAGGTTACAAAGAGGTCAGATAGTGCACCCCTGCCTGTTGTTGAGATCAATAACGCTCTAAAAATTCTAACCAAAAAAATGCAGCAATCACAGACAAATTAGCAGTTAGGAAGTTAGTAGTGCAATGTGTTTCTGCAGATGAGAAAAACAATTAGATCTTTTTGGTCTCTTGTGACAGCTAATTGAAGCAATTTGGATTTTTTTTGGGGGGGGGAATATCATGAAATTGCAGGAGCTGCAAACAATTAGGCTGCAAACAATTTCTTTTGTCAGAAGAACGCTGCAGTAAATGCACTGTGGTACAGTAGAGTACTAATCCTTCTATGGGAATGAAGAATGATACTATAGGACATTTACATTCAGAAGGAACAGTAGTCAGACAAAAATGTTCTGTAACTAATTAATAACCTGCTTCTCAAAAGAAGGAAAATCCATGTTGCCATTATTCCTTCATTGTCCCATTGTAGAGAGGAGGCATGGCCCTCCTCAGCCACAGATATGGGGGGGGACACACCAAGCCACCTGCTGAGTCAGGAGGGCCACACTTCACCTGCTGGAAGCAGAGGGACAGGATAGGAAAGGGAAGCATAAAAGGCTGGCCTCTCTGCTCAACTGGGGAGAAGTGCCCAGAGGCAAGAGACACTGCTTCCCCATAGCTGGAAGCCCCAGAGAGAACCTCTGTTGCCTCAGTGATTAACCTAAACATCCAGAGTGTGCTGATGCTGTGAAACTGCTGCTAATGCCATAGGCAATATACCCAGAGGAACCAGAAGACTACTCGTGGATCCAGGTACGCCGGAGGAGTAGTGATAGAAATGACCCAGGGCAGCCAGGCACTAGTCTGATAGGTAGCGCACCTGAGTCCAACTCTGTGTGTTGTAGGTAAATACCTGCTGACCCAGTGGTGGACTGGACTGCCAGTGATAGGGCTCTGGGTTAGGATGCAATGGAGTAGGGTGGGCCTGCATCTCTCCCCTTCTCCCCTTTCCCCCTTCGCAATAGATAAGGAGGCCTGTTGCATGACCCCTTATCTGGGCCAGTAGACTGCAGTGGTATTCATCCCTGTCCTGCAGAGAGGCCAGGGATCCCAGACTGCTATTGAGCCAGCTCTGTCTGATGGTACGTCTAGACTACGTTTTTCTTTTGAAAGAAGATATGCAAATTTGGCATGAATTTGCATATCTTCTTCCAATCGCTTTTTTGAAAGAGGTTTTTTCAAACCAGTCTAGATGTGGTTCTTTTGAAAAAAAACCAAACCTTTTTCAAAAGAATGTTGTAAACCTCATTTTTTGAGGAAGAAGGGTTCTTTCAAAAAAGAGTTATTTTTTTCCGAAAGAACCGTGTCTAGACTGCTTGCTTTTTTGAAAAAAGCGATTGGAAGAAGATATGCAAATTTGTGCCAAATTTGCATATCTTCTTTAGAAAGAAAAACAGTCTAGACACACCTTGACTGTGAGAGCAGAGTCCCCTGATTCCTAGTTGCGTTGTCCTGGCTGGAGGCCAGGGAGCCCAAATTGTTTTCGAACTGTCTCTGTTCCACTGCAAGAGCAGAGTCTGGACTGCTAACTAACCTGGCCTTCTTGAGTATCAGGGAATCTTGGCTATTAGAGAACTGGTTTAGTCTGACTGAAAGACCAGAGCCCTGGGTGTAAATCACCCTGCCCTTCTTGGGGCTAGAGTAACTATTTCCCTGTCTGGCCGAGAGACCAGGGTACAGATTGATTGCCCAGCCCTGCCTGGAGCCCAAAGGAGACGGACTCAGGTGGCCCCACCTAACATAAGGGTTGAGCCTTGGGGGACTGATTCCCCCACCTTGATGGGAAGGGGAGGGACAAACCCCTGGATAGACTGTTAATTCCCATATTGAAAGACACATCCAGGAACACTGAAGTGAGGGAGGATGGCTCCCTCAGTCACAAATGCTGCGGGGATGACATGAGCCTTACACCCATTTTAGGAACAAGTGGCCCTTATAAATTTGCTATTCCTAGTTCCCACTGGAAAAGATCTTACATTTCACAAGCCACTGTCCTAAGGGCTAGTAATGGCATTACATTTTGGCTGTTATGGGAAGCAAATCATAGTTATAGAAGACAGATCACCAGCTACACCCACTCTCTGTCTTCTGCATACACCCTAGGCTTAAGGCTGAGACAAAGTCCTGTTATCTTTGTTGTAGCCAGGGAATCCACCTGAGCAGGCATTAGTCTTCAGAAGCAATTTCTGCTCCCTTTCAGGCCATATTACACTACTGAATGGGACACTGATTTACATGGGTCTCACATTTAAGTTAGGCATTTTAAAGGATTTCCCAGGCATAAATGTACATCATTGTAAGAGGATTTTAGTCATTTCCTCCGATTATATTACCCTTATTAGCCCCTTTGTCATAAAAAAATCTATTATAAGAATAACTGTTATCAATAGTAACAAGTATTGTTGTAACACCTAGAGGTTCCAGTCCTATTGAGTTAGTATAACGGGGTAGGAGATGCTTAGGTAATATTATGCATAACTGTTACTTCCCCCTCCCAGCTCTTCCTCTAGTTCAGCGGTTCCCAACCTTTTCCAGATAGGGACCCATTCTGACAATTCAGGAAGACTTGGTGACCCAGGACAATTCAAAAAATGTGTGAATGGCTCCTTCAGAACCACCTGGCAACCCTTTTGAAATATAATGGCCATCCATATTTGGGGCCCGACCCATAGGTTAGGAAACCCTACTCTAGATCCAGACAATTACGCTAATGGGAGAATTCCCCAGTAAGTAAAGTTAGAGCAGCACTCATGCTTATATAAAGGAGCAGAGGGACTGGGACCCAGACCCATAATTGCAGACATGTCTTTTGATCCTGCATGGATCTGCAACTGAGTTTAGAGAGGGCTAGACTTAACTCTGATATTTATAACCTCTTCCCCTTGCACCTGTGGCTCTGACGGGCTCAGCTCTTAGATGCTGACTGGGTGTGACCTGCCAGATGGGTTGCCCACAATGAAAACTTCCAACACCGCTTCAAGAACCATTAATGAACATGTCTAGTAACCGCCACACCCTACCTCTGAATGCTTCCAGCCCCCTCTAGCTAAGATGCCCTGCCCTGTCCTTCGCACATGTGCAGAACACAGAGTATTTCAATTGATTTCTGCATCTTTCCCCCCCCCACTGCCTCTCTCTTTTTCTTTGAGACAGGCAAAGTCAAATGTTGTCATATATGTCATTGACACTAGATGTGGTACCAACACATAATAAAAAGATGGTTCCAGCCCCAAGAATCAACACTCTAGGTAATAGAAGAGAATCCACAGATGGACACAGAAATAGAAGGAAGGAAATGGTGAAACAATTATGAACCATTTATTAAGCAACATTTCAGCACACCAGCTGACTAGCTACCTCAAGTGTTTTGTAGGCATGGTTACAGAAACTTGTTTTAAGGAAGACATTGCAGTGGCTTTGTAGATTTTAATGGGGAGCTTCTCCCATGCATGGAAGAAAGCATGAACATGTTAGCGGAAAATAACAGGCCATTGAGATTGGCATACTGTCACAGCAGTTGGGATTTGATGTCTCAGCAGCACAAGGGAGGCGATAAGCTGAGCCAGAATAGACTATGGTGGTTCTTCTAACTGAAGTCACAGAGTTTAAAGCCAGAAGGAACTGCTAAATTATCTTGTCTGACTCTATCCACACATCTATACAAGCGACACCATCACAGGACCTAACCACATAAGCCACAACATCAGGGGCTCATACAACTGCATGCACGTCCTCTAACGTGCTATATGCCATCAAGTGCCAGCAATGTCCCTCTGCCATGTATATTGGCCAAACTGGACAGTCTCTATTACAAAGGATAAATGGATACACATCAGATATCAGAAATGGTCACACACATAAACCTGTTGGGGAACATTTTGAACCTGCCTGGGCACTCATTAATGGATTTAAAAGTGGCCAATCTTCTACAAAGGGATTTCAGCGGCCAGTTACAGAGTGTGTGAAATTGACATTCATCTGCACATTTGACATTATTTCCCTGGGCTTGCACAAAGGCTACCAACACCACCCTAAAAGGGCCACTGAAATAAGACTGAAGTATCCAGAGGAATACAGACTATTATGTTAACAAAATATAAATTGATTTTACAGGAGAGACTGCCTACCCTAGAACTGTCTCATTAGATTGACAGAAATCTAATTGTTTTAACCTACAGTATTGTACTCACTTCTTGTTTTCTTTTACACACTTCTTGACCTACTCCTGTTTGATTACAAAGTTTATTCTAACTATGTTAGTGTTTGGCAAAGGATGAAATATACTGCTTTCTGTAGCTTTGCAACTGTAAATGACATTTTTAAATTAAACAACAATTGCAGCCCAAGGCATTTCCTGGCATTAATGACTGGCTATAAAAATTGATTGCCTAAAGCAGACTTGCTCATCATTAATTTCTCATCAAAAATGCTGTGGGTTCTGGCCCCCTTTGCTATTATAAGCAGTTGGATTCAAAGGCAAATTAAATGATTTGCCTTTTTTCTGCCCTAGATTATGGGAACCTCAGTGATACCCAAAGATTGAGTATTGACTTCATTGACTTTTATGCATTCAGGACATTTTTCAAACAGAAAACTTTTGAGTCCTTCTCATGCTGTGTAAGGTACACTTGCAACCTCAGGGAGACAAACATCTCTTTTATGTATATCTAACTTATGACATCCCATGTGAGGCGCAACAGGCCTTGCCAACTTAGCACTGAGATACGTGAAGCACTCCTTAGCCTGAGCTAAGGGGAAGGGCTGTGATAGGGTGCTCTGCTCCAGGAGCAATAGAAGTGAGTCCTCCAGACAACCCAAAGATGGTGCATAAAGTACAGCCAGTCAGGGAGAATTTGCAGGAACCAACCAATTCATCTGAAGAAGTGGGTTGTGCCCATGGAAGCTCATGATACCATCTACATGTTTTGTTAGTCTTTAAGGTACCACAAGACTATTCGTTGTTTTTAAAGTTTTTGCAGTTACAGAGTAATATGGCTACCCTTTGACGCTTTTCAATCAGGGCCTGATAGGCTTAGCATAAAAGGGAGCTGAAGGGCAGAGTAGATTAGGCTCCCAGCAGCAAACAGGGAGTAAAGTGTGGGTCCCTAGAGGGCTGAGAGAACTATAACTTCTTTGGACAGAACAGTGGTTGACTCCTGGAACTGAGCAGCTGAGTGCTCTGAGATGAGGGTGAAGAAAAGGCTGAGACCATAAAGAAGCACCCCAGGGAAATAGAACAACATTAAAAGAGGTTACACAGAAGCAGCAGGAAGGTGCTAGTTACTGGCCTAGGTCCGAGAGTAGCGGGCAAGCCTGCTCCTTCCCATAGTTGTCACTGGGGTGTTGAAGATACCCCCCACCCTCCTCTGGAAGGGGAAAATGTAGGTGACGACCTAGCTGGAGGAACAGTCACAGCGAGGTAGCCATGTTAGTCTGATCTTGGTAAAGCAAAAAAAGCAGTCATGTAGCACTTTAAAGACTAACAAGATAGTTTATTAGGTGGTGAGCTTTCGTGGGGCAGACCCACTTCTTCAGATCACTTCCTTCCGCTGGAGGAAAGAGTTGCAAAGAGGAAACTGAGCTTCTGAGAGCAGACACAGAGTACTGGTGTGCAGACTGTGGTTGCCAGCCCCAAACTAATCCCTATCATGCCCATGAGGTAGTGCTGGTCTTATGATGATGGCTGCACTCTGTGGGGAAAAAAGCCGACGCATATTTTCATTTAATAATTTTAATGTTTTTAGTGTGAATTTAGAGTTCATAGAAGTTACCAAGATGGCAACCAGCGGGATCTTGCTATTTATCCTCAAAACAGGGGCAGCAGGAGGAGTGATTATTCAAATTCCACCATGCTTCTGGGCCGGTGTGTTTCCTGCATGACTTATCCTCTGTCTCTTAGCCCTGCTCTACACTAGGGCATTATTTTGAAATAACCACACTTAGGTCGAATTTATAAGTGAAGCATCCACACTACGAAGTCCAATATTTTGAAATAAGGGGACACTTCATTTGAAATCTGTACTCCTGCTTTCCTCAGGGAATAATGCTAATTTTGAAATAGTTATTTCAAAATAGCGCTCGTGTGGACACTCTGGTGCTGCTATTTCGAAATAACTACTCAGAGTAATTTGAGCTAATTATTCCCCTGTGTTTCCTGGGGCTCTAAATGAAGGTAGCACATCCACATTAATAGAGCCTGCCTCAGACTAATTTTCAGGCTTCCCTGTAGTGGGGGCATGCTACTTTGATTTTGTAAAATCAGAAGTTAAGTTGAATTTGGTTATTTTGATATAATTTCCTGGTGTAGACATGCCCTCAGAGGATACGTTGGACACCATATCGAGTCAGTCCTGAGCTTCTCAGCTGAGACTGTCAAAGTAGTGCTGCTTTTTCTTAGCTCTTGTGATGTTGACATTTCTATAGGGTGACTGAGACCAGTCATCAACCATGAAATTGCTGCAACTTTTTTGAATTTGAATTGTCTTTACACTACTAACTTAGACTGTATATCTCAATGCTAGTTATCTGGACCATCTAATCACCAAAATAAGGGTCGTCTATTAATGTTCTTTTTCCATTTCTCTGCCTTGGACTACACTGTGAACTTATGTTAGTGGTTATACTGACCTACCCGCAGTGTAGACAATTCTGTCAATTAGAGGTTTCTCTAGTCAACATGGCTACCAGCTCTCAGAGAGGTGGAGCACCCACACCAATGGGAGATGCATAGAAGCATCTTAAGTAAATGCTACTGCTTTACTGCTATTAGCACAGACAAGCTCTGTGAAAATGTTTCCTGAAGCCTAGCCTGCTGCCCACATATCTATTTGATTACTGTGCAGTACAATCTCAGAAATCCTCAAAAACCAAATGCACTCCCAGGAGATCAAGTTTAGCTGAGAAATGTGCCTTTGGCAAAAGAGTGGTGATGATGTGACTGGAAGCGGCAATTAGGCCAAGTCTAATGTTGGTCAGTTCATTAGTTTTTTAAAGTAGTCAACACAAATCTGCATCCAATGGAAACCCAATCTGGGAGGGAAAAAACACTTTTTTTCTAAGTTCTGCAGCAAGAGTTTGGTAATCTGCATGCACTGTCCTACCTTTTCCCCAGTAATGCTAACCTACTTATTGCCTTGCTAAAAATCTGATTAAAATTAAATCATTTCACAATACTAAGGGAACAATAAAAAAGGCAGCAGAAAGCAAACACAAGAGATAAGAAACAAGATGTACACAGTGAAAACAGCAAATGAGCAAATAAAGAAAACAGGGTAGTAAGATAAAACAGATGCCAGAGAAATTCAGACAAGATAAGATCATGAATTTCTTGATTTTTAATTTGCCCCACATCTTTTCACTGCTTGGACTCAAGCTGGTAAGATTATGACCTCAGGGGGACTGTATTGCGTACAAGGACAAAATATAGATCAACTTTGTTAAATGACCACTTTTCTGCCAGGAAGCCTGCTGCTAGGTGCTGAATTAGTATCGGAAAAAGTTCCTCAACCTAGTCAATAGAATCAGTATGCTCTGTGCTTCTCTCAGTCTGTACACACATTTCCTCTCGACACAATTGCAGTTCAAGGTCTGTACAAAGTATTTAGTCAATATAGTCTCAGAGGGGGTAGCCATGTTAGTTTGTAACTTCAAAAACGAGCACCTTAGAGACTAACAAAAAGTATATATAGTATCATGAGCTTTTGTGGGCAAAGCTCATCTGAAGAAGTGGGTTTTGCCCACGAAAGCTCATGATACAAATCTACTTTTTTTGGTCAATATAGTTATTCCTACCATTAAGAAGAGAGTGAATTTTTGTGCAGTGAATTTAACCCTTCTTTTCACCTAGGAATTTTCACCTAACATATATCGTCCCCAACTCTGAAAAGATTTACTCACATCATGAATAGTTGCAATGAAGTCATTGGGACTGCCCACAGTACTTAAAGTGAAGCAGGCTCACAATTCTCTGCAGAATCAGTGCTCCTATTTTTATTAATTTGTTATTAGTGACAACCATTATGGAAACCTATTATTTCACTCTGAAGCTCTTACTACTATGGCTGTGCTCCAATATTATGATGTTCTTGATAATGTGTGTCACACTGTCTTTAGTATGGCTCATGACTGTAATTGCCTGCCTCCAGGCAAGCTGTCAAAATGAGGGCAGAGACCAGAAACTGGTGGTATGTTTTAACTAATGCCTATAGCCTTGACCAGAGCTGACACTTGGTTTACCAACCTCACAGTGTACATTACAGTAATGCCTAGGACCCAACAAAGAATATGGGGGAGGGGGACATTGTGCTAGACACTGTATAAGTAAATCGGTAGACAGTCCCTACCCCAAAAAGCACACTGTCTTTATAGGGATGGTATCAAAACCTGAAAATACTAGAATGTGGGTTATCTGTGAATAATTCCATTCAACTATTTCTTTTGCTTTGGGGCACTGCCTATATTATTCTGCTAAGTGTTATGATGTCCCATGACATCGTTTCTGTTCTTTGGCCAGATGACTAAAACTTTTATAAACGGAAGGTAGCATGTCTATCAAGACTCACTAATAGCAAATGCTCATTTTTACAATTTAATATCAATGTTTGGAAGTGAATATTGGCTCATGCATGAGTAACATTCATTCCCCAGATAACTGTGTGGATGCATGCCCATTCATTAGCGTGTTGATGGATAAGCAAATAGAAAGAGATCTAAAAACTGCCAAATTGAAAAGCAGTTCATAATTTATAAAAGTGTTCACAAATGGCTTTACCAGCTATGTTTCCATCCTGGTTTACTCAGGGCTGTCTTAATTTAGAGCTCAAAATAATCCATTTTTATGTCAATAGAAAAAAGCAATGTAAAGATCCTAATCCAGTTGAAATGTGTCCTGTTTTGAAAATAACTTTTGCTAATTTTGACCCATCTGCTGAAGGTATTGTGCATTATTGCCACTCTGATGTTTGTCTAAAGAGAAGCCCAAGAGTTACAGCACACACAATATGACACTCTGTGCTTCATTTAACAATGCTACTAACTAAGATTATTTACATGTTTCAAACTTTACCAAACAAGTAACACACTCCTGAGAAGACAGGGAGTTTTAGTCTCCAGGCCCCAAATTCAGTGCTAAGCCAGAATGTCACTCTAAGCTTGGGAAACTTACATTTTACACTGTCTCAGTACTCACCTCATATAGGATACTTCACTTATGCAACATAAGCACTGAATGAATGTGTCAGTGGCTGGGATGTGGGCAGTCATGGCTACTGACTAGAAAAGGAGTCCACTATCAGAAATCAGAGGCCAGGGTCAGAGCCTGAGTCAAAGGTCAGGCACCAAAGGAAAAGGGTGAGAGTTAGCAGTCAAGAATCAGAGCTGAGGGTCAGGACCAGCTTACCTGAATGGGCAGGAACAGACTGGGAAGAAGCAGGCACAAGAGCTATCACAGCCATACATCAATGCTTTGAGCAGTCAGTACCCTGCTGTTGGCCTTAACAGCAGCTCTGCTAATCTCCTCAACCAACAGGGCAGTTTGGCCAATCAGGAAGCTCAGCTGGGACCCAGAGGCACTCATTGGATTGCCTGAAGGTTCATCCAACAGGTAAGCAGGCTAGTTGCAGGTCCTGACAGTGTATGGAGATAGTCCTGTGCTGAGGCTATGGAGATTAACAGGATGCACAATGATCAGGATTCAGCATAAAACAATAGAGAGAGAAAAAGAATCAGACACTGTATTACAGAATTAGATGGCCCATATGGGATATATATCTATTCATCTATAGATCATTGGTTCAAGTATGGCCCAAATATGGTAACTGAAAATCATTGCCATCTGATGGTGCTTTGGTGGCCAATGTGTAGTGAATTTTTTGGTCTGTCCAGATTCTGTGTAGGACCTAAGGCTAATTAGGGAGAGCTAGTTAGGCTTTTAAGTAGACTAGCTGGTATCCTTAGAGGCTCTCTTCTCACACTCTTTACTGAAAGAAATGTAATTTAGTGTCAGTTTTGTAAATTGTATTAAAACTTATTAAAAAAAATTAATACAATTTAGAAAACATCACCAAAGCTTAGCAATGTTAACAAGACTAAGCTAAAGTACAAAGAAAGCAATACAGCTATCAAATCAATATCAAATCATAGTCAAATCAACAAGTTAGTCTCAGCTCTGGATTGGAATTAAATCAAATGAATTAAATCATCCAATGACTACTAAAAATAATCAATCCTTATTCATTCTAATGAGGAGTCTAAAAAGGTGGCAGTCCACTTTGTTACACTTGCATAGTTCACATTTCTAACCAAGTCAATTGAATCTGTAACATGGATCTGGTTAAATGACTTAACACAGAAACCAAATCGCTGCTTAATATTTGAAACACAACCTCAGAGCCAATTTTAAACCTCCTTCTTAAAATTCTATTCTCATTCTACTCTTGTTTCCCACAAAAATACAGATGAGAATTTCAAAGCTTTCAGGACTTTGTAAACATATTACACAGAATACTTTTATGAACATTTTTATGAAACAATATTTAGGGCTGTTTAAACCTGGAGAACTTTCTTACTGACATATTCCTATGCAGTGCTTGTACACCATACATATACACATAATCACATTATTACACCCTAATTTTAAAGAGACAAAAAGGCTTGGCTGTCTGCTAGCAAATAAAAGCAAATAGGGAAAAACGATGAAGATGATAACTGGGAATTTGCTCACTCTTCATCTCTTACAGTCTTCTGGACTCACACAGAATATGAACTAGAACCAGTGGCATAGCAGGAAGGGATGGGGGGGCAGTTGCCCCTGGGCGCCATGCTGGGGGGGTGCCAATTTAGTCACCTCTGCTCCCCATCATCCCTCGGCTCTCCTGCTCCTCCTCCACCTGCCAGCAGCTGCTGGAGCCTCTTCTCCACCCCTCTCTGCACCCAGCCAGACTCTCCTCCATTTCCGCTGGCGGGTTACTGCATGCCGGGGCCCAGCCCCAAACTGGAGGGGGTGGGGGAAGATGTGGTACAAGCTCTGCCCCCCCCCACCCAAAGTCAGGCTCAGCCACGCGCCAGGTTCGGGGCCCCACCACATGGCAGCAGTGGGGGGAGGGCACAAATTTTGCCTTTGCCCCCAGGAACATAACACCCTCGCTATGCCTCTGGCTAGAACTGCAGTCAAGGAGCCAGCTGATGGTGTTCTGTTGGCACAAATATTCTTAGTAGTGAACTTTCTTTGAGTTCAGGGAGATAATAAACAGGACACTTCTGCCCCGGTCAAATTGACAAAGACCATCAGAATGTTTTGCCTTCCTTTTCAGCATGGGGCCCTTATAAGTTTAAAGAAGTGTAAACAGTGAATTTTCTGTAACTTAATTCCTGATTTGAGAACTTCAGTAACTCCGTGAGAGGTTAGTGGTCTATTATAAGAATGGGTGGGTGAGATTCTGTACCCTGCAAGTCAGACTAGATCAATGTTTGTCAGCTTTTTTTATAAAGTATCCCTTTTTCAAAAAAAAATTATAAGTACCCCCAGTACCTACAGTTTTCAGACACACACATTTTTTTCTACTGTTGCAACACATTTGTTTAAACAACTTAATCGTAGCTGAGCGGGAGATGAAATGTTTGAGTGTAAAAAGTACAAAAATAATAAAACACTGTAAAACTTAAAACAAAAATTCCGTTTTCTCCAAATTTCAGTTGTTGACGAACCCCCCAGACTTCTCTCAAGTACCCCTAAGGGTACTCGTACCACTGGCTGAGAAACACTGATGATCCCTATTGTCATTAGAATCTGTGAATTTGAGTTGATATTCACTTCCGAAGTTAATTAATCTAAACATAATTAAGGCCACTGTGATTTTGAATAGGATGTCCACATTAAGGTTTAATCAAATTTAACTCCACTTTAAAAGTTAATCTGAATTACATTTCTAAAGCCTATATGAATGCTAAAATCTACAACTGCAAAGTTATGTCAGCATAAAACAAATGGAAGGGATTTTGGTGTAAGAACACCACCTCCAGGAATAAAGCTCACTACACTAACAGAAGCATTTTTTCATCAACATAGCTGCATTTACTCTGGGGGTTAAGTCAGCATAGTCGGGAATGGGTTTTTTTCAGACCCCTGACAGATATAGCTATGCTAACCTAAGTGTAGATCAAGCATATGAAGGTACTACCTACACTACCACTCATTTTGTGAGCTTTTCAGAATCATCTTGAGATGCTGAGCTTGACTGTCACTGACGAGATGTCTGCACTGCAAGTGAAGGTGTGACTGCAGCACATGTAGACACACCAGAGCTAGTTATTTCACCTATCTAGGTCAAATAACAATAGCTGTGGCACTGTGGCAGCATGGATGGCAGAAAAACTGTACAATCCCTCCCTGGACATTAGAGCTTACTTGAATGGCTATTTCATATTGATGCAGCTTCACTACTATTATTATTGAAGCTAGCTAAATCAAAGCTCAGGTACATCTACACGTGTAGTTGCATCTCTGATTGCAGGATATACCCTTTACAGTAAGACCCATTTACAGTATTCTGGCAGGCTTGAGAGGACTTTATTTGGCCACACATGGTCCCTGTACACTGCTAACACCATGTAAAGGAGTTTTAGTATAAATGAGAATCAGACCCTTGAACAGGGACCTTGTGAGAATGTGCATTGCTACTATCCCTTCTGCATGCCTGTTCTTAAAGATGTATGATCCTGTTCCTAAATGAAGATTTCTAGTTTCACAGATTTTAAGGTCAGAAAGGACAGATTATGTCCACGCTGGAAGCACCATCATCAACAATGTGAGCAATGCACAGTGGATCTGTATATTCCACAGTACCATGTTGTGGGATAGCAGAGCTAATCACTGTGCATCTTGGGATTCCTTCCATGTTCTCTCACAGCTGCCTCAGCTGCCAGGAGCAGCATCTGTGAGCTCTCCATGCTGAGGGATGTCAAAGCAGCCCAGGAGCCTGTCCTGTTCCCCTTCAGCAGCAATCTGCCCGCTGCTGTGCTTCTAGTGCAGAGCAGAACAGCAGCACTCCAATGATTTGCTCTTTTTTTTTTTTTTTTTTTACCCAAAGGAAGCAGCCAGCTCAGCTGTCAGCTACTTACTGGAGCCTTTGAAAGGAGAAAGATGTGTGCCTGCAGGGCAGCAGAGATCAAAACACTGAACAGAGCAATCAGGATAGGCACTGTGGGATACTGGTAGAACCTAGTTCTGTTGACAAAACAAACAGCATAGTCTATACTGGCTCTTTGTCGACAATAAAGGGAGGGATAAAGAAAAAAAGTCTCTCACGGGTGTGGAAGAATTGTCCTTGAAAGTTTTTTGTCAACAATAGTCCCATTGCAGTGTGTATTTCCCCAATGTTTTGTTGCCAAAAGACAGTTTTTGGTGAAAAAAACTTGGTAGGGTAGGGAAAGCTTTATATAGATTACAGTGACTGTAGGACTTGGCCCAAATAGAAATGTTCACTCTTCACTGCTATAGGTCCAGCATGAATAAATATATAGACAATGTAATTCTTTAAAAGAACAGCTACAGAACAAAAGGAGATGAGAAGTAAAGGCAGACTGTAAGATACCGAAGTGGAAAAGACAGACAGCAAGGGAAAACATTTGTTCTAAAGGGGAAAAAAAATGAGACTAGCATTGAGGAAGGAAAATATTAAGATCAAGTAAAAGAAACAAGCAAATCAGGAAACACAGAGACAAAAAAAATCATAAACACAGATCATAAGACAAAAGCTGAAGCAGAAAAGAAAAGATTCCATCTAAAAATGAAGAAAAAAACCCTCAAACTAGCTAGCTAGTCACACACAAAAAAATTTGAGGTAAGAAAAAAAGCACAAAAGTGACAGACCAGTATAGAGAAAAGAAAGTTTAAATATTTAAAGAAAAGTACTTTGCTAAAGATAAGGATGAAGAGAGCCTACCAACAAAGTAAAAGACACAAATAGCACAAAAGAGGCAAACACGAGAAAAGAAATGTCAGACTGCTAGAGAAATAAGTAACCAGGGATAGGATAATACGAAAAGAAAAGAAGCAACAGTAAGGGAGTATTGTGCCCACAAATTGTAGTCAGATATTAGAAAACGCTTAAACCCTGAATTCTTCATCTGATGCCTTTTCCACCTGATGTCTATATTTGATCATAGGACTGGAAGGGTCATCTAGTCCAGTCCCCTGCAGTCATGGTAGGACTAAGTATTATTTAAGTATTATTTAGACCACCCTGTCAGGTGTTTAACCTCCTCTTTAAAATCTCCTGTGATGGAGACACTGTAACCTCCATAGGCAATTTATTCCAGTACTTAATTCCTTTGTCAGTTCAGAAGATTTTCCTATTGTCCACCCTAAACATCCCTTCCTGCAATTTAAGCGCATTGCTATATTCAGCACGTTATATTCAGAGGTTAAGGAAAATGATTTTCTCCTGCCTCCATGTAACCTTTTAGGTAGTTGAAAACTGTGATCATACCCCCCTCCACATCTGTCTTCTCTTCTCCAGACTAAACAGATCCATTTTTTTCAGTCTTCCCTATGAAGTTATGTCATCTAGTCCTTTAATCATTTTTGTGATACCTGGTAATATATATACCAGGCCACCAGAGTCAAGTAATATGGTACACTTGTGTGTTGGAGGCTGCAACTCTGTATTGAGTGAGCTAAAGATGGAGTCATCATCACCCTATAACTGAGCCTGGAGGAACTGTTTTGTCCATGTTTCCAATGGACACTACTTCTCACCCTTTCCCCAATACCATACTCACAGTATTGCTGAATATAGAGAAAAATAACAAGGAGGAAGAATATGAATAAACAACAGTTATTATCATAACCAGATTGATCCTGTTTAGAGTTCCATTTATATTAACACGGCGGTGTCAAATTTGGCCAGAGTTTGATTCTCATGTTTTAGGTTGACCAACTTCTCTGCAGTCTCCAAATAGCAAATAGAAATGCAGCCAGTCAACATATTAGTCTGTGGCAAAGTAGCTATAGTCACTCCATTTTAGCCAAATCAACAAAATCTTTCAGGGCAGTGGCATGCTTGGCAGAAGTTCAATAATAACTGTAAAGCATCAAAACTAGCATTTACCCAGCAAAACTTGTTGCATGTAAGGCTGACATCATTCTGATGTACACGTGTAGACCCATTCAGAGGAACAATATGTTCCGCTTCATTTCTCTGAGCCTCAAAGATGCTGAAATCATGACCCCATAATTTATAGTAGCACTGTGTACACAACAGGCAGACAGCATAGTGTGAAGGAAGAATCTAATTATTTTAGCAATTGCATCTGCCATGTTATTGGATTCTTTGCCTGTTCCCTACAGAAGCATCACAAAACTGCAGGAATGGGAAAAGCTTCACATCATTCTTTTCGCCAATGCTTCATAAGCAATGACGTAAAAAGACAAAAGCGTTGATCCTTTACTGCGGCTGAGAAAGGCACAGTACAGTGAGGGTCTGGAAAGAGGACGGCAAAGAGAAGGGCTGGGACCCTGGGAACAACTTCTGCACTCCAAGTCCCAGGCCTGCTATATGCTGCTGACGTCCCCTGATATAATTTAGAACAACCTGATGGCTGCTCTTCGTTAGACTGGCTACTTATCATCCCCTGGGAGGCAGCCAGCAATCCCTGGTATTGAGGGAACCATGACTATGTCCCCTTTCCCTCGTCCATATTTCTTACACTGGTGGCAAGGATGGGAAAATTGGAGAAGCTATTATCCAGCTGTGCAGCACTGTACCATTTTCATACACTGAGGTGCTGCTTTCATGGTCAGCTCAGACAGCTTTGGGCACTTTGCCCTGGACAAGTTGCACAAAGCAATGAAATGCAAATGGGGATCAGTGTGGGTGATCCTTCTCATTGCTGAATGAGAGTGGTGTAAAGTTGGAAACTGTTGTACCACATTTATAAAAGCAGAGTTGGATCTTTTGTTAGTCACTTAATTTCTTGGCAATTAAAATTTTCTAACATCCCACTCATTGCTGGATTTTATGGATCTATATAAATGGAGATGCCAACTGAAATGATTCACCTGACCAGGCTTCAGGATTGGCTGTTTGCTGCTCAAGCCACAAGGTAGGTCACAAAAAGTGATTGAGACAATCATGCATGTTTCTTTTCAACCACGACTTCTTTGTCAGAGGCTGGGAAGAAAAATTCTCTCTTGAATATTCAATTAACCCAGGTTTAAAGTTAGTTTCTTTGCCCGAAACAGACTTAATAAGACCCTGAATGTGATACTAGATTGGTCTCTGGTTATTTCTCTTTTTCCTTTAACTTTTCTCTAGGTGTTTTCCTACGAACAATACAACATGTAAAATGAAGCCATAAGGTGGACAAAAAAACCCCAAACAATAAGCTGAACTCTAGAAAAAGAGGGCAATCTAAATGCTGACAAACAAGAACACTGTAGAAAAACAGCCTTTGGGAGGGAAAAATTAGACTATGTCTGGGTTTGGGCTGTTTATAAGTCACAGTACCATACATTTTAGCAGAGGCTCATGCTCATATTGTAGAGGGAGGGTGTGTTCTTAAAATAACTAGAGGGACATTGCCAAAAAGCCCGCCCTGATGCTTGGGTCAGGCTGGCTCATTCACACCTGCATAAACTCACTGAAAAAGAGAGTGGAGAATAATATCAAATCACACTGGCAGCATATAACACCTATCCTTTCAACTCCTACTCCATACTAACTAAAACCTGCCTCAGCTGTTCCCAGTCTCCAAGTCAGCATGTTGCCTTTGTGATCTCATTAGCAAAGCATGATGTCCCTTTCTTAGGTTAACAATCTGCTGCCAGTGTGCCACCACCACATTTCAGGCTTTATATATACCTTAAAAGAAAGCTACATTAATACCAACAGCTGAAATGGGTCATCATCCTGAGACTGGATCCAAGACTTGGCACAGATTAGACCAAAGACCACAGATGGAAAACTAGAGTGTGACAAACTGGAAATGGTTTACTTGCTGAGTTGGTGGGCAAAGACCACTTTCACACAGGTCCTCAGGAAGGACAGACAAGTTCTCCCAAATAATTCATAGATTACCACAGTAAATTCAGACAAGATTAACCATGGGATGCGTCCCCAGAAGACATAGCACCACACATCAATAAATACAGCACCAGTGTGGATGTAGAAAATGGAGTGGCTTTGCAGGATGGCTGCTGTCACCCAAGCTAAGCCAATTCCAATAATCAGACCTGAGTGTCAATCACCTGAGCTAACTTTTCAGTGAAATACTCCCTGATCCTATGAACAGCACCCTCAAATTGCACTGGCTGCAATAGGATTTGAAACTGCTCATGATTTTGCAGATCCAGCCAGCCCTTCTGGCACTATGATATAGCTGTTTGAAATAAAAAAATAGAAGATATCTAGCAGTGATACAAAGCTTACAGTGAAAGAAAAGAAGGGGGAAAGCTGAAAAGAGAAGGTAAGGAAGGAAAGAGAAGCAAAAAGAAAGGTAGTTTATAGTTTATACATTTTCTACCAATTTATAGTACAGATTATTGTATCTCCTATGGCCCATCTTAGAAATAAATGAAGCAAAGTTGCTGCAAACCAATATACATAAAGAATAGAAAACCAAGGCCCAATAGAATATGTTACAATCTTCACCAATAGTATTGCTGTTATGGGAGATGAGTTTTCTCTTTGAAGGGGCTCCAAGCAGCCGTGTATAATGACTGATTCTATTTGGAGCTTTTTTCTAACTCTAATATAGCTAACACAAGCTGCTTCTGGGAGTAGGAAGCCCTGCTTACCTCTGATAGGCCTCTTGTGAGCCAGAGTATCACAGTGACAAAGAAAACTTGTTTTCAACCTCCTAAGCCATTTTAACAATGAAGCTTTTGGAACTTCAGAGGACAAGTGGGACTGTCAGGATTTAGAGTTGAGAGAGAATTGGATGATATCTTTCAGAACAGTTCACAATAAAAAGGGTCTAAATTGATGGTTGATTTTCAAAGAGCAGGGCTTTCTTCTCATAGCTTTCTTACTTAAAAAAAAAATTGACCAGATTCTCCGCTGGAGTAAATGGGCATGGCTCAGTTGAAGTTAGTGGAACTGTGCCAATTTATATATTTGGAAATCTGATCCAGGATCTTTTGTTCTGGACTGGAAATTGTTCTAATTTTTTTTTTAAATTAGATTTTTTTTCTGCAGACTTATGAACCTTCTGAAATCTGATCCACTGGCAGCAGAGTTTTATTTTACTACATATTCCTCTTCTCACCATTTTTGTTAGTCTTTCCATCTTTCCATCTTAAAACAAACAAAAGGAAGCTTTTCTTCATGCAGTGCACAGTCAACGTGTGGAACTCTTTGCCAGACGATGTTGCGAAGACCAGGACTTTAACAGGGTTCAAAAAAGAACTAGATAAATCCATGGAGGTTAGGTCTAGAAATGGATAACAGGAGAGTGATTATGTGATGATTACGAGTTGTGTTTCCTCGCCCTGGGGCATCTGGCATTGGCCACTGTCAGCAGACAGGATACTGGGCTAGATGGACCTTTGGTCTGACCCAGAAGCTGTTTTTATGTATCTTTGGGGCTGGCCTTTCTTTCTATAGCCTATCCCTCTCTGAGTGGTCTGTTCTTTCCCTGGTCTTTATGAACTCTAAACCAGAGGCCATGCATTTTGCGGTCGGGGAAGGGACAGAAGTCTGACTGAGACACAGCAGTGGCCTGCTGATACCACTGTTGCCAGGTACAGGGGCTATGTGAGCCTGAAACACGCTGGAAGGCGAGGGGTTGGAGGAGAAAGAGGTGGCTCCGGTTTACTCAGCCCCTGTGGCCAGCAGCCAAGCCTGGGCAATGAGCAAGTCACTGCAGCCTTTTAGCCAGGCTCTTTCAAGTAGAAGTGGATCCAACCCTCTTTCTGTCTGGCTGCAGGGGAGATCATCCAAATATGCTGGCGGGAGGTTCAGGAAAAGAGACACAGAACTCAAGCAGTGTGGGTGGGGAGAGCCCCAGCCTAGCTGGCTTCAGGGCAGGTCACTGGGCAAAGGACGTACATATCTCAGCATAGGAGGCATGAATCATCTATACTCTAAATTAGAAGTCCCTTGCTGATTTTTATCAGCTTTTCCAAATTCTTTTTAGTTTTCCTTTCAGTGATCACTAATAAAGGCTAATGACTATGTTATCTATTGCAAATGACTGCCTTTTGAGAATGTTTTCCTGTGCTCTTAGGGAGCATGCCCTGAGCTCACAGGGTGCATGCTTAGCATTACAAATTACTTCCTTCTCTGCTTCCTTTGTAGGAAAAGGGAGCGCCTGTCCTTGAGCTGTCCCATTTTCCTCCAGACACCCACATAAGAACCAAGAAGAATCTGACACAATGTAATTAAATTACTTCTGTTTTCATTTTGGATAATTATGGTAAAACACGGCAGTGTTTTAATGTAGTAGCAACTTGTAGTCATGTTAAATTAAGGCCATTTCTCATCCAGTTAATATAACAAATGTTAGTGCTATCCAGGATAAGAAATCAAAATTGTGTTTCCTTTTAAAAATGGAGTTTACTACGATTTAACAGCCACACTACTGTAGATAAGATTACAATCCAATTTCTGTTGTTCTGGAATTTTGCCAAGTGCTTAAACAATAAACGGTCACTCTCTATCTCCACCAATGTTAGAGAATGCTAAGATATTATAAGAATTTCATTAAACTATCATGAACTTTTGTGTTCTCTTTCCTTTCCTATTTATTTACTATTATCATTCCTTTTGAAGTGACCAAGCTGTTTGTGTATAAACAGCAACCGGCTTGCATGCTGCTGTTCTTGCTTCATTTGGATAAGAGGCATTTGTTTCCATGTTGGTAAGTTTTTAATGTCATAAATACTGACAACCATATTCTGATCTCTGTTATCACAGGGTAACTCTAGGGAAACCAATATAGTTACTCTGGACTTTCCCTGGGATAACTGAGATTTAGTCCTGGTTTAAAGTCCATGTCTGTTTCAATGGAAATTTTGCCTTTGACTTTGCTTGGCGCAAGACTGGATCCTTAGAATGGGATGTACTCAATAAGGCTACATCTACACTTGGAGCTGGAGTTCTGATTTCCCATTGACATAGACATGCTTGTCCTAGTACCCATCAAGGTAGCACGATAAAAATAGTAGCATAGCCAGGATAGCATGGAGGCATAGCATGTACAAACCTGCCATCACCACATGGATATGTAAACAGCACAGATACTCCTTGTAGCTGCTCACTACTTCCTGTGAAACCCTGGCCCCACTACTACTTGTAGTCCACTAGCACTGGGAATCACAGCCCTACAGCTCATAAAGAATAGTAATAGATATGTAGCCGTGTTAGTCTGGTCTAGCTGAAACAAAAAACAGGAAAGCTCATCACCTAATAAATCATCTTGTTAGTCTTTAAAGTGTTACATAGTCCTGTTTTTTGCTACAGCTCATAGTGTAGACAGAGCATGTATATCCACACTGGAGCTGAAGGTGTAATTTCCAGCTCAGGTGGATGTACTCATGCTAGCTCTCATCAAGCTAGCAAGCTAAAAAATAATGGTACAGGCAGCAGGATGGGCGAGCTGTCCTGAATATGAAACCTATCTGAAACCAAAGGTATGAGGTGGTTAGCCTGTTTCATCACTTGTGCAGCAGCAGTTACACCGCTATTTTTAACCCACAAATGCAATCAAAGCTAGCACAGGAATGCCTATTCAAGCTAGGAATTACATCTCCAGCACCATTGTAGACATACCCTATGTCAACTGAGCAGAAACCAGAGGCTGATTTAAAATGGGAAAGATTTTACTTACACAAAAGCCTTGGAAAATCAACAATAAGAAAAAGGAAATAGGTGCATGAGAATGGTTTACAGAAAAATATTAGAGGCTAGATCCTCAGCAGGCATAAACCAGAATAGCACCACTGAAGTCAAAGATTCCAATATGGTGTAGCATATGTTGCAAATGTTTTATCAAGTGTATAGTTTTTTATAGAATCTTCTTTGTGGAACATTAGATATCACGCATAATTTGTGAATAAATATCAGCAAAGGAATATCATTTTCAGATTCAGGGCACAAGAAAACAAAACCAGGCAAGTAAACAATGTGTCAGAATATCTCTATCCTATTTAAAAGATTCATAGCGCAAGCAGATGTAACTTTGAAATATGTATTTCAATATGTGCATTTTAAAGGCTTTTATTACCAAACAAAGCCACATCGGCATTTAAATTAAAAACACTGGGCCTCAGGAAAAGAACAAGAAATATGACCTAGTACAATTCACATTGCTTATAAGGCTGTTTGTTGTAACAATTTTCAATGTACATGTCGAACATTCGTATTCCCAGTGGAGTTCAAATGTTTAAAATGAATGTTACATTATACATACTACCCCATTACCGTGTCTAGAGGAGAATGTCTGAGTCTATTTCCTGCTTTCTCCATGTGTGAATGATGAAATTGGACAGGCTACAGAGCAGAGAAAAATAGCAGAAGAAAAAAGTTCAGAGCCTTTAGGGAGCAGGAAGAAATGTTGGGCTTCAGGCAGAGCTATGGGCTGACCTGAGAGAACTGAAGAAAGTGTGCAGGGAGGAGTGGAGTAAGAAAGACAGAGACAGAGGATTTCAAAGACAAGACAACTGTAGAAACATTCAGCCAGAGGGAGAGGGAACTCTCCAGTCGCATGCCAACGCTAAAGATTTATGCTCTGACAGCTAGACACCAACAACAACTGTTATCTTTTGTACATCATCATCTTTCACCCAAATACATGTATTTATTTTTGAAAACCAGTAACATTTCTCTATTTATGTGTGAAGAGTCTTTAGCAATGCTTGGGAGCAGTATGGAAATTAATAAGCAAATAAGTTCAAAACTCAGAAACAAAACCAGCTTTTGGAAGGTTGGGGGGCGTGGACGTTCCCTGACATAAAACATCAAACTAGTAAACAATAAAATCAGACACTGCGTGCTCAAAAGAAAGCCTGACCAAACAAGAATACTTTACAGCACGGTCCCAAGTTATCCAAATAATGGCCATGATGAATACTTAGGGAGGATTAGGGACAAAGGCAGGCACTGTCAGAGAAGAATTTCCTGCCAGGGACACTGGAAAGCTGAGCCTCAGGCATTGACATCTCAGATGCTCCCATTGATCTTCACTGTTAAGTGTGACACAATCAGGGAGGTAGACTCTTAAATAACTGGGTTAAAGCTATACATATTCTTACTAACACAGCATAATAGGCTTTATTTGCAAATGCTGCTCCTCTTGGACTACATAGTTTTGTTATAGTATCAGAAAAAAATTAGGAAACTATTTCAGCCCCATTAAACTCTTCAGGCAAGAGTCATACTTATTTACAGAGAAGTCAGCAGGTTTAGGGAGCAGAGAGATGGGACTGAATTTCAGCTTTAAATGAATATTAATCCACCAGTGTAGTCAGCTTGAAAGTTAACAAACACATCTGAATTTTTGAAGTAAAGTGAGAAAATGAAAAACTAAATATTATAGCAGGTATTTTAAAATGAAACCCTGGTTTGTTATCGACATAGAAAGAAGTTACTGCCATTAAGCTAGAATGATTATCATGACAAGTTTATGCTTTGAAAACTAAACATTGCTCCTTCAGTGCAATAAATTCTGATCAGTCAGTTTTCAGTCTAAGTCTTCCACAATAGGGATCTGCTGACCATAGGCTGAATTTCCAAAGTGGTCTGAAGGGGGACCACTGCCATTTCATTGTGAAATTTTGTAAGGGTCCACAATGAAATAAGGTTGAGATCCACCATCCTAGAGCATATTTTTTAGAAAAACATCCAAACTCAATTTAAAAATTGTCACTAACGCCTCAATCCTACACCCAGTAAAATCAATTGCAAAACTCCCATTGCTTTCAGTGGTGTATTACGAGACTCTTATTCCAATTGTATATTGGCTTCACTAGAATTACTCTCGATTTACACTGGGTAAATTGTGTAGGGGTACTTTGGTAACTGGGGTAGAGAAGATGCTCTGCAGAGGGGTAGCAGAAAAAATGCAGAGATGTTAGTGAGAGGAAAATAAACAGGGCATTGATATTTACTGCACTGGCAGAGTGGAACAACCAGGACTCCTGTTAGGAAATCTGAAAGGCTCTGAAGGCCAATCCCAAAGTTTTACATCAATGAAACTCCCTATGAAGTTAACAGAAGCTTTAATAGATTAAGTGCTTTAGAATCTGGCTTGGTGTTATTGTTTTCTAACAAAATGCTTTTAAAACAAAGCTTTCAGTACCCTGAGTTTTTTCACTAAAGTATAAACTTGCTGGTCATTATGACCTAGAAAATATATCTGAGCTAAAATGTTTTGATTTGTTTTCTAAAACCCATGCCTTTGGATATGGTGACATTTTCTGATAACTGTTTACTGATGATTTAGGAACATTTTTCTGAAGGATAATAAAATGCTAAATCCTAACTGCAACAAATCTTGTCTAACACAAGAAAAAAATAAACCTACCTAGGTTATTGCATTGTTGTAGGAGAAGTAGGCAAGCTTACATATGAGTAAATTCTTGGATGCCATCTATACTCTAGTTGATTGGGTTGTCTCTTCTTAACTAACAAGATAGCTAAATGCTACATTCTGAATTAATGGCCTCAATGACCAAAAACAAAGTGTGGATTAGTTACACTTTTACTCACCTCTAAAGGACAACTGAGTTTATAAGAGGAGAGTTATTTATGAGGAGAAAGTTATTTCTGAAGCAATCCATTTTATAAATGAGGCTTCCAGATAATATTTTCAGTAGTTCAGTACCTCATGTCTAGTTCTTAGTCTGTAAAATAATTGAGCATACTCTAACAATGACAAATCTATCATCAGCTGGTCAAAATGTATTTCATTTCTTTTTTGATAGGGCTTTCATAGATTTCCTTAACTTTGGTTTCACTCTGTGATTAAGAAGCGGTTAGTCTACACAACTTCAGCTGATCACTTAATTTACACCATGGCCCACCCACACAGAGAGGTTGTCTTTTTTATAGAATGATTCATATGTTGACAGGCACAAGAGCAGATCATCTGGCTCTTTGGTTCTCATTCTTATTAATACATAATTTCCCCAAGAACAGAACCAAGATGATTCTTAAGCAATGCTATTATATGCATCCAAAACCATTTGTCAGTGGCAACTTCTCCAGACGATGGAACTGCCTATAATAGAAATAGCCTCTGGCTTTTCTAGATATTTCTCACTTCTCTTAACCCTTCAATGTGTTCCTACTGTGATTCCCATCCCCTTGAATGATTTGTCAGAATCTAAATAAATATGTTTTATTCTTTCTCTATAGCCTCATCTCTATAGCATCCACACTTCAAAATGGCAAATCTGATTTCAAATCTAGACTTCACCTACTGGAAATAATCATAAAGAAAGTTAAGAGTATTTCTCAACTTTACCTATACATACATTTTATATGCTCCGAACAAGCATTTTTTAGGGGAATTGTTCAAGGTTAGCAGGATCTCATAAAGATAGTTCACCTGACTAAAATGGATGCAACTTCTCAACAATGAAATTTCATTTTTGCTTGACAACTTTATTATACTGAATAACAATTTACATTCCTTTGTCAATTAGGCAATTATTTGAGTAGTTAATGTTCAATGTGTTTTCTGTCTTTTTAACTCTGTGTGCTATATATTTCACTGATATTGTGGTAATGGCTATAAGCTTCACTCGTGACTCAGGATGCTATCATGACAGATGCCATATGAACACGAAACAAAAAGAGCTGGCCCAAAATAGTGTATAAGCTAAGTAAAGAGAAATACTGCTCTGCTTTACCTGTCTGGAATTCAACACCTCTGACTTGTGAAAAATTTTGCAAGCAAGCAATTAAGCCAGATGTCAAATGCTCAACACCTTTCAGGATCAAACCCTGGGCTTATCTTGTTTATTAGTAGAACTGGTACCACATGGGCAGGAGTGGTGCAGGCTTTGCTATATCACTGACCTGGAAGAATCTCTTCTAGAATTTGCTTCAATGATGCTAATTTTATACAAGTCTTCTGCATCCTACTGCATGCGTTGCAGATAGTTGCTCAGCTCATTGGCAGTGTGGTGCCCATATGCACTAAAGTGCTTACTGTCCATATTTCAGACAACACAAATAAAAATGTTAAAGGAAGGGTAAGTATGTTAGCAGCCCAACTTAGACCTACAACTCATTTCAGGAAAAAAACCCACTATAACAACTTTCTATCATTACGATGAATCACAGTCAGTTCAGGGTCAATGAGATGGAAGTGAAAAGTTTTGTATTCCATTAACACTCTTCTAGGAACTCTGGTCCCATTAATAGCCTGGTTTTTAACTTTATGGGCATTACCCAGGCATAAAACGGAAGTAAATCAGTAATGAAAGAGACCCGAATTTTTTAAAAAGCAACAAAGAGGAGTGTGGTAGTTTAGACATTAAAAATCCAATCAGACATTCCTTTAACACTTTTAAATATAAATGGAATATTTTAAACTCTGCCATATCTGATCCTAAGTCCATTTGGAAAAGAGGAGGCTTCAAGCTGGCAGCCAGCCATAAAAGCTGTCAAACTGAAACTATGATCCCTCAAATGAATCATGAAAATGAGAAGGTATTCTAGAAAAGAAACACCATGCCCCTGCCGAAGTGCTATGGAAAGTAGTCAAGGGCTATGGCTTAATTTTGAATGCATGCAGTTAAAGTGGCATCCAAAACCAAGATCAGACAGCAAAGTTGTTATGTTGGCACACTAGCTGGTTCTACCATGGAGCTGACAGAGATGTTGAAGTGTGTGGTGGGGGGGTGGGATATACAGATAGCATGCATTTATAAACAAAATGGAAAGGGCAGAAATCTACAGACACTGGGGAAGAGCTATTCACTGTGGGGATCTACTGAGGGGACACAAACTTAAAAAAATGGCACAGGCCTAACTGCTCAGACAAAAATAAAGGAAAGAATGACAGTAAATAGAATCAGCAACAGGTGGGCAAGTTAGTTTTTGAATGTGGCTTTCTAAACCTAGCTAGCACTGCTCAGGCTGCAGCAAAGATGCAAAGACAAGTTGGGGGAAACGTGAGACACTGCTATTCAACAACTTCCAGGAAATGAAGAAATGGTTATCAGCTCCATCATCAATGGACTTGCTGGAAGAGAAATCCAAGGACATAGCAGAGTAAAGGGTGGCCCAGGCTATGGAACTTTGAATAATGAAGGTGAAAGCACATTGCCTCTGGCAGAAGCTCATGATCCTGTAATATCCATCACATTATTTATGAAAACAGATGAACATTTTATTACCTAAAAGAGTGGAAAGACTAGAAGGCAGAACTACTTTGTTTCCTGCTCGATAATAAAAGATACAAAAAAAAAAACTTTAGGGTGATTTCAGGACAGCATCTTACCAGTCAAAATAGAAAAGATAAGAGAAAAAAGTTCAGATTCTGACAAAGGAGTAGGAGCAAACAAGGGCTGCAGGACAATGAAGAAACTTTCTAGGAATGTAGTTGCAAGCATGAAAGCAACGTGTTTTGAAGAACTTTATGCAAGATTTGGAACAAAAGAAGGAGAAAGAGAAGAGAAGACTGATCTAACCACAGGACAGAAGAATCAAAGATATGAAGGAAGTGAGATTCATCACAGATAAAACTAATGTGCTGATGACTGATGATAGATGCAAAAAGGATCAATGGAAAAAAAGTGATTTGAAGAACTTTTAAATGAAGAAAACCCAAGAAAGCAATACGAGTTCAAAATTATGAACGTAGGTGAGGTGGAGTCCATTCCACCAGAAGTGGAAAGTGTTGTAAAAGAAATAACAAATAATAAGGCCCTAGTCCCAGAGAGAATCCTAATTGAGGCATGGAAAAAGCCTGGAATAGAAAGCATCCATCTCCTGACATTCCTGTTTGAGACAATTGGGAGATGGAAAAAGATACCAACTGGTGCAGGAAAAGTACTTAGGCACCAATATGTAAGAGAAAAGGTGACCCTGGCAACTGTCTGCATTTCAAAGGGATAAAGCTGATGAGTCATACAGTAAAACTGTGGAAGACAGTAACTGATAACAGACTAAAAGTAAAGTAGCTGTTAGTGCAAATTGATATGGCTTCATGCCAGGAAGATCAACAATAGATGCTGTTTTTGTCCTGAGGCAGCAGGTGGAAAATTGATAGATCAAATGAAAAATATTTACATAGTGTCCATAGACAGCCAATTCCAAGGGAAGTCATAAGCAGGTATACGAGGGACAAAATGGCAATAGAACTTAATGTAAATTTGCTTCAAGTCTTATATGATGCAATGTCAATAGTCAAAAACTTCTAGCAGTGAAACAGGTGAGCTATCAGTAAAGACAGCAGTAAATCAGGGATGTTTTGTGCAGTGAGGAGAAAGAATCTGCTAGAGAATCTTGCCCAATGGAGATTCAAAATCCAGAAGAGACCATTGTGATAATCTAATCTATCCTCCCGTATAACATAGAACTCCATCAAAATAATTCCAAGATCCTATCTTTTAGATGTGTTTGAGACACATGGCTTCAAAATAAGCAGAGGTAAAACAATATACGGTACAAAATGTCAACAATGTGAACACTGAAGAAGTATCCTTCAAACTAGATGGTGAGACAATACCAAAAATGAAAAGTTTCAAGTATCTGGGTTCCAGCATCTTGGAAAATGGGGAAACAAGATAATAAATGTCTGACTCAGCTGAAGAAGAATCTATGAAATGGTGTTCCGTCCCATTTTAATGTATGGTGGTGCGTGTTGAGCAACAAAGAAGAAACATAAGCAAATGATCTGTTCCTCAGAAAGGTGATTGTTTAGACAGATGAGCAGTATAAGAAAGAAAGTCCTTGTGAGGATATGTATGTTAAATACATGTTCAAAGTAATACCCATAAATGAAATAATGAGAGTGAAAGTTCACGTGGTTTGGTTATGTAAAATGCAGTCCTGACAATTATGGGTGAGAAAATTGAATAGATCATGATTGAAGGAAAAAGACAGAGAAGCAAACCCTGAAAGAAGCGGTAGGATGTCATAAAGGATGATGTGAGTATGTGGTAGAATAGAAAATATGACATCAGACAGATCTTTTAGAGCAAACCCTTTTTAATTATATTAATGCAAGAAGAGTACTTTAAAAAAGAAGGTGACATAGGTGCCTTAAACAAAATGGTAGTGGTCTCTCATTCATTATCTAGAATGTGGGAAAGTTTGGTTTGAATCCTCATTCTTCAGCAGGAATTTGAACCCACGTTTCCCCACTCCTAGATAAGTATCCTCACCACCAAGCTATTTATTGTTCTAAGATGTGACACTCATTCTTCCTGTTGAAGCGTTCCACTTTGTATGACTAATTAAGTATTCATTGGGGTAGAGAGAGTTCATGTTTCTGCAGCCTAGCGGTTAGGACACTTACTTGGGAGAGAGACACCTTGGTTCTAAACTTTTAATGGCTATAAAGGAATTGATGTGTTGCACTTGATTTGTGGCAGTACTGTGTACATGTGAATTTCACTCTAAATGAGAAACATCTCTCTTAGTTAATTCTAATAAATAATATAAAAATAGATCATTGTCTCTTCCTCATGCAGTGACAAAAATCAGACTTCTAAGCCTTGGAAGCTGCAAAAGTTATACATTGAGTATGCAAATGCTTTATTTCAGTGCCATTCCCTGGAACAACTTTCACAAAGCCATTCCCAGGTATTAAAATATTAAAAATCCACAATTTCTTAGTGGTCTGCAATGGGGAAAAATGAATCCTATTCAATATTTTTAAATTATATAGAAATATTGAAATGTATCCCAAGCAATACTTGAGTAAATCTCCTGGGAAATAATGTAATCAAATTAAGTATTCTGTTTTATATATAAAAATATGTGGTGAAGAGAACCCACTAAGATCAAAATAGAGCTGTGCATAGTACACTATGCTACATTTTATGAGAAGCTAGGTTTGACAGGAATAATTGTCACCATTGTATACTGCTACTTTCTGGTTTTGAGGGTTATTTTCAATCATGTTTAGATGCTAAATTCCCACACTTTCTTGTACATTTGTGCTTTAATGAAAGCTATGCATCATTGCATTAAGTGAAATCAGACATTGTATAAAATAAAACAGTACTATTAACCTCTAACATTAGTATATAGCTAGAGAGAAAAAACTTAATAGTTTGGGGTAAAATAATCACAATGTAATTACCTAAGTCTAGTTTACCCTGCCATGTGAATGTAATAAACTGGAGTCTCATTTCAGAGAAGGGTAAAAATCTTATCCAATAATCAATTTTATTTAGGTTTATGGCATAAGAATAAATTGATTTTTAAAAAATAAGGCTATCAGCTGATGTGTGACTTTTGTAAAATGATGCAGAGTTTGATTTTATTGCCACATAAAGCAGATTTAGATTTCCTGCCTCACATTATGTGAACTTTGAAATACCCAAACTTATATTAAGCTTGCAGGCATTGAAAAAAATATGTATTTAATTGAAGTCTGAATCAAGCTCAGCATGACCTCTTTCCCCCCCTCCCCTCCCTCTGGTTATGTGTCACGCTTTGTGTAAAATGAACTAAAAGCCTCCTCCAGTAAAGTCAGTAACATGAACTTTTATTGTAGGTCTGATAAAGCAGTGGGCACTTAGCACTGTGGAATTTAATTTTAGTCATTCACTACTGCCTTTGTCATTGTCCATGACTGTTTAAATCTTTGTTTACAGAGATGACAAAAAAAAACACTCTATCAAAATGAGTTAAAGTTATGCTCTCATCTCAAATGCCCTTAATCTATTTCTGTTCCTTGTTCTGACTTTTCTGTTAAGATCTCAGAAGGAATATGATAGAAGAGATTTCAGAATAAAATAATGTTGATTGGTTAGTCTCATGAGTAGGTGTATGAACCACTAATTCTCTCAAGAGCCTTTCTGGATGGTCTGGAGGGCTCCATTCACAATATAGCAATCTAGCAGCAGCAATGTTTCTGCTGCTTGGACAAAAAAAAAGTCCCAGTAATCAGGAACTCTCTTCCTCTGAGGCATAGCAAAAATTCTACCCTTTGCTTATGACTGTCTATATGGAAAGTATCCTTGTAATGCCAACTATGAAGATTGGGGTTAGAGTGCCTGATGATGAAACTTGGAAACTCAAAAATATTGGCCTCTTTCCATCCAATAGGGAACCATCCTATTACTCTCTTCCAAGCAGGAGAGGGCCAGGGGATGAATCTGTTTGTCAGTCATTTCAGAGCTATTCCTGCTTGGGCCCATCCCTTCACCTCCCTCCTGCTTTGAGCGGGAGAGTGGAGCACAACTGTTGTAAGCCACTCAGCAAATGTCCCAGACCTGGTCCTTCTTTGCCATGGTGACTTAGAAAAAAGAGTTCTTAGTTTTGGGGCACAATGCCAGGGCTGTCAAAAAAGATATCCACGATTGTAACCACCCTGACCTTTTCATATTACTGGATACGGTGGTGATCCCAGATAGATCGTAGCTGTATTGAAGGAAGGGATTCTGGGGACCTCGAGGATTCTGGATTAAGAGTTCTCAGTGTGGAAACTGTTGAGAACCATAGGACTTTGTCTTGTATCCTCTAACAACAAACAGGTCACTTTGTTAGAGGAGACAAGGAAAAAAACAGATTTGGGGGAATGGAAGGGACAATGAAAGCCAAAAGGGGCCTGAAGAAATAGTGTCTGGACCAGAACCAAAATAAAAATTGAGGAGAGTAGGGTGGTGGGAAAGAGAGAGAGAAACTATGTTGCTGTTGGGCATTTGTAGCAATTCCATGAAATTACTCAATTGGAAGGGGATTTTTACCATTGACTTCAGTGAGACTAGGATTTCATCCATTGTATGTTCCTCTTACATGGCATAAGCCCATTGCATTTCACTGTCACTGCTTTCAACAGCTACAACTTGCACTTCACTTTGCTGTCTGATCACTTCACTGGGGACTCAGCTGCAGATAGAAATCTACAAAATTCTTTCCATTGTCCTCTCTAGGATACATAGTCATTGCTCCTCTATCTTTTCAGTGCCCACAGATAAATAATAATACAGAAAATATAATAATGCCATCATGTGACTCCGTAGTACACTAACAATGTGAATACTGCAGGGAATTCTGGACACTCCGTTCCAAAACAAAACAAAACTCATTAGTATTGGAAAATGCACAGAGAAGGGCAACAAAAATGATTTGGAGTGTGGAACAGCTTCTACAGGAAGAGAGATTTTAAAAAACCCTGAGACTGTTAAGCTTAAAAATGAGACAACTGAGAGGGAGGTATGATGAAGTCTATACAATTATGAGTGGTGTGGAGAAAGTAAGGAAAGGTATGCTTTTTACAGCTCTGCATAATGCTGGGACTAGGTACTTAGACAGCAAGTTTAAAACAAACAAAAAGAAGTACTTCACACAATGTACAACGAACTTGTGGAACTCATTGATAGGGAATGTTGTGAAGGCAAAATTATAACCGGGTTAAAGAAATTACATAGAATACTACAACTGGAAGGGACCTCAAGAGGTCATCGAGTCCAGTCCCTTGCCTTCACAGCAGGACCAAGCACCATCTAGATCATCCCTGACAGATGTCTATGCAACCTGCTCTTAAATATCTCCAGTGATGGAGATTCCATAACCTCCCTAGGCAACTTATTCCAGTGTTTAACTACCCTGACAGTTAGGAAGTTTTTCCTACTGTCCAAACTAAACCTCCCTTGCTACAGTTTAAGCCCATTCCTTCTTCTCCTATCATCAGAGGGCAATGAGAACAATTTTTCTCCCTCCTATTTGTAACATCCTTTTAGATATTTGAAAACAGCTATCATGTCCCCTCTCAGTCTTCTCTTTTCAGTCTTCCTTCATAGGTCATGTTTTCTAGACCTTTAATCAGTGTTGTTGCTCTTCTCTGGACCTTCACATTTCAAGAAAGATGTGGAGAAATTGGAGGTTCCCAGAACTGGACACAGTACTCCAACTGAGGCCTAATCAGCACAGAGGCGAGTGAGAGAATTACTTCTTGTGTCTTGCTCACAACATACCCGTTAATGCATCCCAGAATCATGTTTGCTTTTTTTGCAACCGTGTCACACTGTTGACTCATATTTAGCTTGTGGTCCACTATGAACCCTAGATCCCTTTCAGCAGTACTCCTTCCTAGTCAATCACTTCCCACTCTGTATGTGTGAAACTGATTGTTCTCTCCTAAGAGGAACACTTTGCATTTGTCCTTATTAAACCTCATCCTATTTACCTCAGATCATTTCTCCAATTTGTCCAGATCATATTGAATTAAGACCCTAACATACGTTCATGGAAGATAGGTCATCAATGGCTATTAGTCAAAGTGGGCAGAAACACATCCCCATGCACAGGGGTCTCTAAGCCTCTAATTGCTAGAAGCAGTCACAGAGGATGAATCACTCAATGTTTGCCCTGTTCTACTCATTCCCTCTGGAGCATCTGGGGTTTATCACTGTTGGAAGATAGAATACTGGGCTAGATGGATTGGTAGTCTTGCCCAGTATGGACATTCTTATTTTCACTAAATCTGTTCAGTAGACTATCCATGGAAAATAAATGGAAACATGTCAAATGCAATCAAAGCAAATCCATTAAAAAAATATAATTTTATATTCTCGGGGTGTTTTTTTTTAAACACAGGAGCCATAGACTAATGTGCTAAACAAAGCAATTTGAGTGACCTAACAACATAGCCTGCTATGACAAAGACTTCAGAAGCATACAAAGGAAAAACATTTCAGAAAATGAAAGGCAGAAAAAGAGTCCTGCACAAAAATCATACATTATTCAGCAGCTTTTATTTCTTTGCATGCAAACCTTTTGGTGACTCTTATGTCTAATTAAAATAAATTAGAATAAGAATGGAATACTGACTCACAACTATTAATGTCTGGGTATTCTTTTAAACTTTCTGAAACAGTATATCAATGACTGAATTAAATATAAATCATCTAATGAAAAAACATAAGTGAGATAGAATATGGAAGTTCTCTTATTACAATCCCCAGGCTTATTTGCTAACATTCACAAAAGACAAAGAACTTGACAAAAGAATGACTGAGGAAATTGATAGCAACGCATTCCATCATTAATATTTGGCTTGTACCCAGAATGCCAACAATCATACTGCACCTGGTTAGAGGCTGATAATAAGTGTGCAACTGGAAGCAAGACCCATGCAGCAATAGGTTCACCACGAGAGATTGGGGGGAAAAAAGCTTAATACTCTCAGCAAGTCTTTCATGAATAAATATTTAAATAGAGACCAGAAATTTTGTTATAAGACTTTTGGAGCACGTTTAAGGCCTAGTGACAGAGCAGGAGTGAGGGTCAGAGCCACAATCAGTAGGTGGAAACTGGAGCCAAAGGTCAAGCTGGATATCAAAAGCTAGATACCAAAGCCAAGGGTCTAGTCACAGTCAGTAGCAAGAACCAAAGGTCAAATCAGAAGTCAGGAATGGGAGTGAACAGGGTGGCAAAAAGGTGGGGAGGTTAAGGCATTTTCAAGACAGAAGTTACACTGGGTGCAAAAATAACACTGGCGCAGTCCCAGTGGTCAGTATGAGCACTGAACAACCAGTGAGCTGCTGCTCCTACTGGCTTAACAGACACTGGTCCCTCCACCCAACTGGGTGTCTTGGTCCCTCAGGAAGCCTGCTGCAGGCCAACTGTACTTATGAGGCTACCTGAAGACTAGCTACACTATAAGCCCTGGCTACTGATACAAGCAGACAGGGAGTCTATGATTAACTGTTTTAATTTTTTTTGTAAATGTTTGCATTTTTCCACCTTATCTTCTTTAATTTTGGACAGGGATCATGAAAGCCGTATTGAGTTTGGGTGATACACATGGGAAGAGAGGTGTTTGATACAGAGGCATACTAGGTAATAATGTGATTTTTTCTTCAGTCAGATTCATGTCGTGCTTGATCCAAAGCCCACTGACATCAATGGGAGTCTTTCCACCAGCCCCAGTAGAGTTTGAATCAGGTCTTCAGTGAGGAAGTTTAGCTAAAGAACTAGTGGGCTGGATCAATCCATCTGCAAATGGTGACACGGTATTTTAAGGTGAAGGTAATTGCCAGCAAACAATCATTGCTAATGTTAATTATATTACTCAGTCAGTCTATTATTGGTGGAAGAATTTTCCAAAGCAGTCTTCATTGGCATAATTTGGCTCCCTTTGAAACCAATGGGAGAACTCACATTAGTTATGAAGGGGCCAGAGTTAGGACAACACTGAACACTTTTGAAAATCCTATCCTGCATCTTAAAATTACAGGCTCTCCTGCTGCTGTCATGAGGCCATGTGAATAACTCCATTGATAGACTTAAAAAACAACAAATAGTCTGGGAACACTTTAAAGACTAACAAAACATGTAGATGGTATCATGAGCTTTTGTGGGCACAACCCACTTCTTCAGATGACCAGAGCGTTGCATGTCCAGGGGACTCTGGTCATCTGAAGAAGTGGGTTGTGCCCACGAAAACTCATGATACCATCTACATGTTTTGTTAGTCTTTAAAGTGCTCCCAGACTGTTTGTTGTTTTTTAAATTTATCCTGTACAGACTAACTCGGCTACTCCCTGAATCCATTGATAGAGTGATCTTACACTCATGAGTATGGTGAAAGACCTTGGCAAATGAAAAACAGTAATTTTTAACTGCTATTTTTGATTCAGGCTCATCTGGACCAACCCAAGGGTGGATTTACTATGAAACAAATGGTGGTATGGCACAGACCCCCAATGACAAGATCAAAAATTCAAGGCATCATGGTCCAATGTATACAATGTGTAAAGCAACACAAAGGAGTAAAAGAAATATCCAGCCTTTGGACAATGGCATAAGGTGTGCAGAAAACAGATGTCTTAATGCTGCATCTATTCTTGGAAGAAAAAGCAACAGTTCATTGCAGTGATTGAGGATTTAGAAACTTCCAATGTAGAGAAGGTAAATCTGCAGCATGAATTTAGCAGATCCAAAGACTCTTGATATAGATGCACAGTAGCTGTCAGCTATCAGCCATTCAACTGCCATATTTGCTATGCCATCCAATTCCATCAGCAACCCGTCCAATTCCATCTGAATTGTGCAACCAGTGGCAATGAATTCCCAGCAACATAGATAAAAGCAATAGTTGTAGGCTGAAGAAATGTGACCAAGTGTTGGTGAAGTAAAATAAAAAGATTGGGCAAACGAAGGCTCTCAATAAGAAACCCATGAAACAAGAAATTTTATCATGTAGAGTTACTAGTGATGTAGAACCAGCCTGCTAGGCAGCAGGGTGCTGCATACCATGGGTTTAATTGCACGAAAAACCTAAAGTATCCTTAATGTGAGAGAGGAGTTCAATCTAGCATTCTAACAGAATACAAAGACATATTTCAAGGACATGAAGACAGAGGGCAAGCTGAAGTTAGAAACAGACCTCCACAGACAGCCTGTGAGACTATTGAAATGTTCATTTGCTCTGGTGGAGCCTCTGAAAGAGGAACTGGAAAGCCTGCAAAGAAGAAACATTATTGCATCCAACTGAAACTAGCACAAATCATTAATCTTAGGAGACTTAAAAGCTGACATCATGAGAAAGATAAATGCTTCACACCTAGGGGTAGAAGCATGGCTGAGAGAGAGACCAGGAAGTGTATCACCCAGCCAGATGTGAATGCCAAACTGAAAGCATCCATAGCACAGTATGACATGAGCAAAGAGTATAGGAATCAAGAAAAGGAGACTCTTGCAGCTTTTTTGAAATCCCAACCTGGACCTGAGAACAGGTTGAAATAAGTTTGTTCAGTTTTCATGACAGGAATTACACAGAACACCTCTCCGAAATTAAAGTAGTAATTTACTGTGGCTATCTGGAGGACACTTAGGCAAGGAAATATGATCAGAAAAATGAAGGCAGATTTTGCAAGATATGGCATACCTGACATGGGACACTCAGACAATGGGCCGCAGGACACTTCATCAGAATTCAAACAAAACTGCTAAATAAAAGAGAATTTAGGAGGAGATTTTAAACAGGGTTGATAACCATGTTGATCATTAAGGTTGCCTGAAAAGTTCCATTTTAAGCCTGTTTTCAATTGCTTAGAAGTTTTTTTGAACTTTAACTGTTTCGGTTGAAATTCTCCTTATTGAGCATTTGCCACAGGATGAATGGTTTTTTAGAAAATTTCAGCCAAAACATTTTAGCCATTTCTGAGAATGATGCCAAGAAACAATACACTGTTTTGTCCAAGTCAAAAAAAAATCTTTTATTTTAGGATCTCTAGCACTCCCATTTTTCCAGACAGGGACTTGAATTATTGAAAGGCACTGGACATCCATGAGAAAATCCATCCAGATTTAGCCAGATTGTAAATTTTTGAAAATTTTCAGTTTGTACATATTCTGTAGCAAATTTGTAGAGCTTCACAGTAAAACTCCCCAAAGAGATTCCTTCCTAACTGAGCATACTCCAGCCCAACAATGCAAGAGTGCTGTTCAGCTCAGTGAACAGCACTTTCCCTAAAATCATATGTCTGTGCTGCTGTGGATTAGGGTCTAGGTGCTAGTACTGGCAGGAAGGAATCTGTCTCTTCTCAGCTCTCCCCTATAGGCTTCAGACAGCATGGATGAGGAACACAGAGGACCAGGGCTACAAAAATGAGGTGGTATTGGGAAAAGGAACCTGAGGGGAGGAACTGGAACTGGAGACAGTGTGGATGGAGAAAAGAAAACTGGGATTGGGAGCCATGGCACAAGTTGCTTGGGATGGCTAGGCAAGGAGACTGGGCCTAGAATGAAAAAGCCGTGGAGTGGAAACTGGTACTGGCTAGATGAGGAAAACATGATGGGGCTGAGGAGCCCTGGATGTGGAAGAGACAAGAACTAGGGCAAGGAAAAGACAGAAAGAATGAGACAGAAGTGATCAAATGTGCAGAAACCGGCAGAAGTGTATGAGCCCATTAGAGCTGACTTAATTCTAGTATTTCCTGACTTCTGAGTGTTTGACTTTGCAGCCTTAATGTTCTTTGACATTGTGTATGTATGTGCACACTTTGGTGTAAAACAGGTGAATCTGATCATAGCATATTATAATGCTTAAGGTGTGTGTCTGTCTTTTAGGGGCACACAATGCATCAATTAGTAGTCCTGTAAGGGCACGTCTACACAGCAGAGTTATTTTGGAATAACGGATGTTACCCAGAAATAACTATGTGAGCATCTACATAGCAAGCCCTTTTTTTAAAAAATATCAAAATAATGGGCATCATATTCTGGATTCTGTAACCCTGATTTTACGAGGGATAATGTCTATTCCACAATAGCTATTTTGGAATAAGGTGGATGTAGACAGGGCAGCTATGGTTATTTTGAAATAAGTGGCCTCCAGGCCTTCCCACAGGTGCCCTGCTGGCCATTTTGTCCATACTCATCAGAACTCTGTAGTGCCCCTTCCCCTGCAGGCTTTAAAGGTGCAGCCACAGGGGAAAGGGCTTACGGCACAAGGCAGGTCCTGACAGCCCCGAGCCACAGTGCAGCAGCCTGCACAGCTTTTGCAGCCACCACAAGTTGTTCCCACAAAGCCCTCCACAGATGCAAGAGAGCTGGCAGCCAGCTCCCAGGACCCTACCCGGGGATGAAAGAGGCGGGCGCCTGAGGCGGAGATCCTGGACCTCATTGAGGTCTGGGGAGAGGAGGCAAACCTCCAGGATCTCTGCATCAGGGGCAGGCATGCAGAGGTCTATGGCCAGACACAGGCTACCAGTCTTCCCCACCTTGGACATCTGTACCCCTGCAGGAAAGGGCCAACTGTCTAGGCCACAGATGGCCTTGCTCGAAGCACATCCCCTTCATCTGACCTGAGGCCTTTCAGTCTCAGCTCAGAGATGAGGGCAAGTCTTCATGCACAGTGTCTTCAGGGATGACTGCCCTTCTCTTTGTTCTACACAGCTGGACCAGCAGCGAGAGGGGCATGAGCTACATCTCCTGCACCATCCTCCTGACCCTGTGTGACCTGAGACAAGTCCATGTGGACCTCCATAGAGAGCACATCACCACCCTGCAAGCCCTGCAGTGCTCCCTGGAGCATCAGGACCAGAGATTAGAGGAGGACCTGCAGCTGCACCACACCTGGCAGGAGCTGCTGCAGCAGGGCTGGACCATGTGTGCGGCTTTTATTGCTGTCCTCGACCGCTTGGTGGCCATTCCTGCTGCCACTCCTGATCTTGATCCCGCTCCTTCCACCCCCGCCTTCTCCCCCTAATCCTTCCTGTGGCCACTGAGGGCCCTGCATAAGAGGCAGTAGGACCACCTGAGGCAGGCACCAGTCCCATGAAGAAATTCTGGAGCCACTGTTGGTCATCCCACAGCTCCATAATGATCTGGTTCCACCAGCCGGAACTGGTGTGCAGTCGCAAGAAGCGGTGGTGCATGGTGTGCAGGGAAGGGTGGGTGGGGTCGAGCTGCATGAGCAGCTCGTGGCAAGAGGTGAGGAGGTGCATGACAATGGACTGTGGGTCCTGTTCCTGCGGGGCCATGAGAGCAGCCCAAAGGAGAAGGGCCTGAGACACAACTGTACAGGAGGATCCCTTTAAGCACGAGCCTCAGATTAACAACTACAGGAAGTGAGTGCTATCCTGATGCCCTGCCTGAAGTGCTTCCACGTGGCCTTAAATGCCATTCAGCATCCAATCAGTATGGATGCTCTATTTCAAAATAGCTCAGCGCTATTTCAACAGACATTTGCTGTGTACACACTCTATTTTGAAATAAGCTATTTCAGAGTATTTCTTCCAAAATAGCTTATTCCAAAATATGTGTGCAGCATAGATGTATGCTAAGAGACTTATTTAATAAAACACATTTTATACATACGTGTAGTAGGATGATGGCCTAAAATATAAGCCACAGGCCTTGAATGAGGCCTGAGACCTAAGCAACAATGGTCAATACTTTGCTAATATAAAGCAAAGTTAAGCTGTAAGCAAGAGGCGGGACTGGTTCACAAAGTTTGCCATAAACAGGGCCGATGTTGCAGAAATGTTCATTCCTAATAGATACTAGACACAGGCCATAAACACATTCCAGAGGGATGGTAACAAAACTCCTTGTTAGGAGACATATTGTATCAATACACTCCCCCACAGATAACGGGGACATTCTGACTTAGGTTCAGGATGGCTTAAAATGACAGCATGATGGATAGAGAGGTTTTGATCAAATCCACCCCACCTTCACAGGGTCCTTTATTCTGCTTTCCTAATGCAGGAGCTGGGTCCATCTTTAGGGCAGCTGGTGTTGGCTGCCCAGCCACTGCCTGGGTGGGTGGAGTTGAGCCCACCACCCTGTGCTCCCCAGGAAAATGCTCTAACCCCTAATCCACTCCAGAGCCCACCTCCACCTTCTTACCTTCAGAGGGTCCCTTATCCTGCATTGGCTGTCTGGTTGCTCCCAGGGTAGACAGAGGGTGTGACTTGAGCTGCGGGAGGAGGGGCAGGATAAGGCTAGGGGTGGTAACTAGCTAATGTCAGAAAGTGGCAACCTGATATGTCAGGAGTGATATGTAACTTGTTTGCACCTATGTATATAAATATACCTTCAAGGGGACTGTCCTTGTCTTGCCTAGGGGCCAATGGAGAATCTCACTGTTGACTGAGCTGGTCCATTGCAACAGGCATACATGTATTAGAGGTCTTATAGACTCTACTGGATATTAGGACCATGCTTCATTGACAATAAACCTGACCTGGTGCCTATGATCCTTATTGGATTTTGTGGTCTTTGGGGGTTCTTTCATAGTCTTCTGTGTAAAGAGCCAGTGCCACATTCAGGGAAGCTCAAGCAAGTAGCTGAATGGTTATCAGCCCCGGACAGAGCATGATATCTGTCAGGACACCATAGCGGTAACTCCTGATATAAAAATAAATTATGTTAATATTGTTATGGCATAGATTTATTACAATTAGCTTCCTTATTAATCTGTTTCTAATGACAGAATATAGATCACCAAAGCTTGGCAGGTTTCTTTTCCTCAATTCTCCAAATATTATCACATGAATGTAACTTTCTCAGTGCTACTTTTTGCCCAAAAATCCCCCACAAAAGTGGTGTCTGTGAACATTTTTTTTTTCAGTGTAGCAGCAGAAAAAGCAAATAATATGGCAGAGGCAGACATTTTGCATACTTTGTTCAGGGAATGACATTCAAGTTCTTGTGAACAATAATGGGAACTGTGCCTACTTCCTGGCACTTAGCCCTGAAAGTGTGTCCCATGCTGTCAATCTTAGAACAGATGGAATGTCACATTTGTTAACTACAGTCTTTCATGGGCATATAAAAGGGTAGAAGTCCCAGTAAAACTCATAGTTTTCACAAACAGCTCTCAAATGGATACTCTTTAAGCACTTTCAATATTGACCTTCTTTTGACCACAGTAGGAAAGGGTGTTAGGTCAAGACAAAATGAATTTCAGCCCGAGATGAATGTCTACAACAGTCACTTGTTCTTGACAAGTAGAAAACTCTAAAATCTCATCTTTGAGAGCAATGGATCATTAAGTTACAAGGAGTCTGCCACTGAGTAAAAGAAGGAAGAAATTCAGTATGGATAGACCAATATTGACTCAGTGTGGATTATTTTAGGCCACACTAAAGGAATGGAAAGGAACTAATTGCAAACCTCTTACACATACGGATACTGTTTGATATACTCTTCACTTTCTAGAGAAATAAAGTGAAAGCATTTTATTGCGTGGGGGCAACAATGTAAAGTGTGCTCCACAAGCAAGCTAATTAGAAGGAATTGTAGCTAAAACTATTTAGTTCAATTTTCAGAAATTTACAAGGATCTCAAGATGAAAGAGGAAAAAATGGGTAGCAAATGCAACAATAGAGCATATTGACACACTAGGGTAGTGAATAAGGTATATATCTACTACATATTTGAGAGTGAGAGTGTGAGAGACTGTGTTTCTGTCCACCCATTTGGTCAAGAACTCCTACACGATAAGAGCTAGGACCACCAAATCTGGTATTCAGCTATGCAATTTCCTCTTATCATAAATTAAAGTCAGATTGCGCAGGGGGAGGGGGTCTCCGTTCGCTAAATCCCCAATTTGTACAGGGAAGCATAAAAAGAACTCCTCCTAAATGATAAGTGCTAAGGCCACCAGATTTGGTATGCAGCTTCCTCTTATCATAACTTAAAGCAAGGCAAGGGTTTGATTGAGGGGGGCTGAAGCCCCCTCCCCTGTGCATACAGGGACACACAAAACCATACAGAAAATAGACAAACATCCAGCAAGTGAAAGAGGATGGCTGGGGGCACACACACACACCCATCTGGGATTGCTCCAGCCCCAAGCCTCCCCCTCCAGGCACCTTTCAGAAAGGCTGCATCTCTCTCCCCATTCATACAGACACATTTGCTGGCTGTTCCCCATCCTCAGAGCATGAGGGGAAAGTGCATAGTGTGCTCCATCCCTCAATCTGGCAGGGGAGCACAGAAGACAAATGAACTTGGACCTGCCCCAGCTAGGGAACATGCATTCTTCCCCAACCTATGCCTACTGGAGCTCCAGTGGCCATAGAGAGGCACTTTCAACTTGACCCTAACCTGCTGCAGTGAGAGGGCTGGGGCTGTCCTCTCTCCCCAGCCTGCATATGGACCCTTTATCTCCAGCCCTATTCCAGAGCAATGATTTAAATGAAGAAAAACAAAAAAATAATTGAGTTAAGGACTCAAGCAATGCCAGGTAGATCTTCTAGTAAATTTATAAATAGAAAGAAAAAAGCCTTATGAAATTCTAGAAACAATTTCAATTTGATATCAGGATACTATACAACATGAGCCATCTCTTTGGCTGGCATAAATCAACGTACCTTGTTTAGCTTCAATATATCTCTGTCAATTTACACCAGCTGTGAATTTGGCTCTAGTTAGCTAATCCTATCTGTGTCCTCTCAAAAACCAGTCTCAGAATAAAAGAAATGTATTTGGTCTGTCACGCTAATCAAAAGCCAGGAATGAGAGCCATGCAACATAGCCATTGCTTTTCTCTGTTTCACCTTTATTTTCTGTCTATCTTTTTAATTAATTAATGTGCTATATGCCTGTAATATTGTATTAACAGTGGTGTCTGAAACAATGAGACAAAACCACATTATCCCCACAGAAAAATTAAAAACTTTATGAAGCTAGGGCCCTTGCATAGTTCCATCCTCCTTCGAGATAGCAATAGACAGCTCTAATGATCAAAACCCCCTTTGTTTCTATTCTTATTCCCGCCACCTCTTTTTCAAACCATACCCCCCAACAATCCTGGTAAAGGGGGAATGAAAGCTCACTGCCATATTATTCTGGCAATATATTTTTGCCTGTGAAATATGTGCCAGCATATATTAGTGGGAGGAAATAAAAATACTGGACTATCATGTGGAGATGAACAGATACAAGTATAGATATATGCAAGGAAAAGATGGGAAATTGAGTGACAATAAAGACAAAGAATGAATCTGTACAATATTTTTAACTGTTGCTGTGTATAAGTTCAATTACGTGTACTGACAGACAAAGCTCTTCAGAATAGGTGTTGTTCATAACAAAACAGTGAAGTAGTCAATGAGGGTCATCCATCCAACTAGTAATTACCTGCATTATCTTTAGGAGAACATATTCCAGTTTTTAGATTTCCTTTCATGGTATTCTGACCTTTTTACTAAGCTTTGAAGTTATACACCCCAGTGCCAGATGCTTCATCCCATACAGGTACTGTATTCATGTTGTGTCATTACAAAGATCGTTAAAGCTAGTGTCAGCATGATGGATCCTATGGAAACTAAACCTCCTGGACCTTTGGCTTTATGATTCAGTTCTAATATTTGCTATTATTATCATCATCAATAAAATCACAGACACACTTTGGAAAAGAAACTCATTATAAATCACTATTTTCTGTCCAATATCTCACTGAGCTACTTCAGCAATATCAGAGCAGATGTAATCAGGAACTGTCATTTCCAGTGCCTCAAAAACCTTAAAAGCTTCATGTTTAACTGAGTAAGTCATTTGTCCCCAATATCTAAAACATTTTCAATAACAATGAGTCAGAGCTGGGTGCTTAAATATGTAGTAAAAGTAAAGATAAAGTGAGAGCACTGGCAAAAGTAATATGTAATCAGCAACTAATAGTTCAACCACATCTTGAAATATTTTATGCATACAATCAATATGGCAAAATGATCCTACCAGCTCAAACACAAAGAGCTCGGAAATGATCTTGCACATCATCCTCAAATATCAGGTTGTCATCAAAATAGTATAAACATTTCACATTGCAGACTTTGTGAGTGTTTGAGTACAAAATGGGATAATTCAATCTGATATGACTTCAGAAGCCTCTCTAATATTCTGCATTTATTGGTTGATTCACTTCCAAACAACCTCCTTGCTGCAGCTAAAGCTACCTCCCATCATCCCCGGGCAGAGATGTGCTAAGCTGTGTGTTAAAGGACTGTGTTGCAACTGGAGTCACCAGGAGAAATTTTAGCTGGTTCAGCCAAAAAAACCAACCAAAAACAAAACAAAACAAAACACCACACTGGCAGAGCACTTGTGCCACTCTTGGACAGGATGCATCATGCACTTTCAAAGGCAGGGCCATAGCCCTTCTCATGCTGGTTCTCCGCACCTTCTTTCAGGCAGCTAATGCCCACATGGGCACTCCAAAGCCCTGCATTATGGCTGGTTCCTGGTGGGGGCTAGATTTGAGAGTCAAATTCTTTTCTACATGAAAATTCCCAGTGGAATTAGTTGATAGTTCACAAGACCACACTTGTAACCTTCCCCATCCTAAGTGCATATCTACTCACAAACTGGGTGCTTGACTACATGCATAGTAGCGCCATAACCCTCTCTTCCCCATTGTCTGCATCTAAACCTCAGAAGTGCATATCTGAAGGTGGTTAAGCTAGCATGCCTGAGCTAAGTACATACTTTAAACCATAGCACAGCCAAATACCCATATTAGTAAGCAATGTGGAGGCCTAACAGGCTTGTACCATGTTCTAAGTTTCAATAGTCCTCCACCCCCACTCCCACAATGTACTGAACCTTTTTCTTAATAATCAATGTATAAAGGTCCCTGTCACCATATTTTCACCAGTATAGTGAATTGCACGAACCACATCAGAACAGATTTTGCTGCACTGTTTTGATCACTACAGGAAACAAGAATCCTGCTTCAGGAGCAGATGCCTGGCTCACTGATCACAAGCAAGTGTGGCTGAAGAACACAGTTCTCCACAACTTCTGCCATAGTGGTAAAATAGTCACCTGTGCCGGTAAATTTCATTCAGACTGGAGTTGGACATTCAGCTGACTCCAGCTAAGTTCTAAGAATGCATTAAGCACAGGAGATTCCTGTACAGGATGTCAAAAGACTCCACTGATCACTTGGGAGGACTTATCATCATATAAGTCTACAACAAGCTGGATTAGGTGCTCTCCACGAAACCCAGAACAGAAACTGAAGTAGCTCAGGCCCCCTCTCTTCAGTTCTGTTGGCCTTGTTATCCAATGGGATGCCAATGAAGGCCATGGCAAGGTAACAGCAGAGACCACATAGGCAGCCCTGGAAAATCCAACGGTTAAGGAACGCATGAATTTTCATCTCTACTCAGAGGTTGAGGAAGCCTCCTGAGCTGTGGTAGAAACCAGAACCCTTACTGAGGTTGGTAAGTTACAGTGGAGCCCCCTTCTTCACCACCAATATCTCCTCTTGCTCTGATGTTACATTCCTGATTTTAAATCTCACCCCTCCTCAGCTTCAGCCCTTAAATGGTGTTCATGCAAGATGCGATTATAAATCAATGATTTTATAGATTTCCAATGAGCTGCTATTATGCATTTGGCAGAAGCTCTGTCTGAAAAAAAACCCCAGACTATTAATGTTCTTTCAATTTTTTTTCGAAAGAACGCAATTATAGTGTGGACGTACATGAAGGTTTTTTCTGAAAAAACTCTGCAGTGTAGACATACTCTTACATTTTGCAGTCCTCTGGACAACTAATGGTAAATCCTTCCTCAAGTCTTTGGTTGCACCTAACTGGCCAACCTCTGTAGTCTTCTGTGAGTGGGTGGCTAGCCTGTCTTCCTTTCTGGCTTTCTGAAGGCTAGACAGCCTCCATGCTCCCACTGTTCCTGCTCCTAGTGAAAGCTTGTGTATAGAATGCTAAAATAATACGATCCAATGTACCATCAATAATTTATTGTAACACTTGACAGCCTTCCAAGTAAAACTGGTATAACAGAATGTGGTTTTATTTTTATATGAACACTGGACTTCTTTCTGAGAGATACCAGTTATTTACACATTACTCTCTATTCAGAAAATAAAAGGATTTAGCTCATCTTCTGAATATGTTTGACTTATTGCCTTCCCCCCTTTTATCAAAGTTTGAGGAGACAATTTAAAATCAATACAAGAGGTAGAGAAGGAACAAATGGCATATCATTTTGGCTGAATGACAAACAAAAGCTCACTGCACTTGGATAAGAAACTCCATCTGTGACCTTGAAAAAGTATACGAAAAAAATCTTTGCCCAGAATCTACAGAGGGTTTTTACAGTGGTCATTATCCCTAATACTGTTAAAAATTAACTGTAGGTTAATAACTATTTTTAAATAACTCAACCTGTATAACTTTTCTGAACAGCCTGAGTATTGATTGGTGTAAACCACCACATAATATGAGACAAAATGGGTGAGGTAACAGTTTTTATGGGACTAGATTTTATAGGTGAGAGAGACAAGCTTTTGAGTTATACGAAAGGGGAAAGGTAAGGCTATATCTGCTCAGCACACCTCACAGCAGCACACAGCTGTGCTGCTACAGCAGTGCCATTGTAAGGTATGTAGCGTATCTGCTATCTATTGGCAGAAGACAGTTCTCCTGCTGCAAAATAAAATCACCCCCAATAAGAGACCATAGCTTTGTCAGCAGGAGAAAGTCTCCCCACTAAGAAATTGCTGTCCACACTGTAGTTTTTTGTCAGTAAGCCTTCTGTTACTCAGGGGAATGGTTTTTTCACATCCCTGACTGACAAAAGTTTTACCAACAGAAGAGCAATATAGACATAGCCTTAAAGCGTCATAGCTAAGAATAAGATGGAACAATTTGTTTCATTTAAGTAGTTAGCACATTCAAGGGACCACTCCAGGTGAAGGTTAAGGACTGAAAACACCCCTGACAAAAAGGGGTTACAGATTGTTGTAATAAACCTTCAATCCAGTGTTTTCATTAAGACCATATTTTTAGCACCTAGTACAGTTCGGATTTTAAACTTCCAGGTCATCTTTTGAAAGTGCTGTGCAGGTTTTCTTGAAAATAAGGTCAGCTACAAAGTCATCACTTTGTGAAAAGTGTTCACCCTCAAGTGATACGGTGTTTTTGACATACACCAGAAAATGAGAACATGATAAAAGACAAAAACAAAAAAGGTGTTCTCTCACCCTCCTTGTCTCCCTAATATCCTGAGACTGACATGACTACAATGACATGTTGTTGGAGCAACTGGTACAGGAACCCATTAGGGGAGAGGCAATTCTCAATTTAGTCCTGAGTGGTGTGCAGGATCTGGTCCATGAGGTAACTATAACAGGACCGCTTGGGAATAGTGACCATAATATAATAACATTTAACATTCCTGTGGTGGGAAGAACACCTCAGCAGTCCAACACTGTGGCATTTAATTTCAAAAAGGGGAACTATGCAGAAATGAGGAGGTTAGTTAACAGAAATTAAAAAGGTACAGTGACTAGAGTAAAATCCCTGCAAGCTGCATGGACACTTTTCAAAGACACCATAATAGAGGCCCAACTTAAATGTATACCCCAAATTAAAAAACATAGTAGAAAAACTAAAAAAGAGCCATAATGGCTTAACAACCATGTAAAAGAAGCAGTAAGAGATAAAAAGACATCTTTTAAAAGTGGAAGTCAAATCCTAGGGTGTGTCTAGACTACAGGGTTTTGTTGACAAAAGTGGACTTTTGTTGACAAAACTATACCTGCATCTACACTGACGCTGAGTTCTGTCGACATAACATCGACAGAACTCAGCAGTTTTGTCGACGGCTGTAAACCTCATTTTACGAGGAATAACGCCTTTTGTCGACAGAGTTCTGTCGACAGAAGGCTTTATTGCATCTACACTGTCCTTTGCGTCTTCACTGTCATGTCGACAAAGCGGCTTGCTTTGTCGACAGAACTGGATGTAGTCTAGACGCTCTTTGTCAACAGAAGCTTTGTAGTCGGCAAAAGCCTGTAGTCTAGACGTACCCCTAGTGAAGTAAATAGAAAGGAGCATAAACACTGCCAAATTAAGTGTAAAAATGTAATAAGAAAAGCCAACAAGGAGTTTGAAGAACAGCTAGCCAAAAACTCAAAAGGTAATAACAAAATGTTAAGTACATCAGAAGCAGGAAGCCTGCTAAACAACCAGTGGGGCCCCTGGACGATTGAGATACAAAAGGAACAATGAAGGACAATAAAGTCATTGCGGAGAAACTAAATAAATTCTTTGCTTCAGTCTTCATGGCTGAGGATGTAAGGGAGATTCCCAAACCTGACCCGTCCTTTGTAGGTGACAAATCTGAGGACTTGTCACAGATTGAAATGTCATTAGAAGAGGTTTTGGAATTAATTGATAAACTTAACAGTAACAAGTCATGGGGACCAGATGGCATTCACGCAAGAGTTCTGAAAGAACTCAAATGTGAAACTGCGGAACTATTAACTATGGTTTGTAACCTATCCTTTAAATCAGCTTCTGTACCCAACGACTGGAAGATAGCTAATGTAACGCCAATATTTAAAAAGGGCTCTAGAGGCTATCCCAGCAATTACAGACCGGTAAGTCTAACGTCAGTACCGGACAAATTAGTTGAAATGGTAAATAGTAAAGAAGAAATAGTCAACAGTAAAGAATAAAATTGTCAGACACATAGAAGAACATAATTTGTTGGGCAAAAGTCAACGTGGTTTCTGTAAAGGGAAATCATGTCTTACTAATCTATTAGAGTTCTTTGAAGGGGTTCACAAACATGTGGACAAAGGGGATCCAGTAGATATAGTGTACTCAGATTTCCAGAAAGTCTTTGACAAGGTTCCTCACCAAAGGCTCTTACATAAATTAAGTTGTCATGGGATAAGAGGGAAGATCCTTTCATGGACTGAGAACTGGTTAAAAGACAGGAAACAAAGGTAAATTTTCAGAATGGAGAGGGATAACTAGTGGTGTTCCCCAAGGGTCAGTCCTAGGACCAATCCTATTCAACATATTCATAAATGATCTGGAGAAAGGAGTAAAGAGTGAGGTGGCAAAGTTTGAGGACGATACTAAACTGCGCAAGGTAGTTAAGACCAAAGCAGACTGTGAAGAACTTCAAAAAGATCTCACCAAACTAAGTGACTAGGCAACAAAATGGCAAATGAAATTTAATGTGGAAAAATGTAAAGTAATGCACATTGGGAAAAATGACCCCAACTATACATATAATATGATGGGGGCTAATTTAGCTACAACTAATCAGGAAAGAGATGTTGGAGTCATCGTGGATAGTTCTTTGAAGATGTCCACGCAGTGTGCAGCGGCAGTCAAAAAAGCAAACAGGATGTTAGGAATCATTAAAAAAGGGATAGAGACTAAGACGGAGAATAACTTATTGCCCTTATATAAATCCATGGTACTCCCGCATCTGGAATACTGCATACAGATGTGGTCTCCTCATCTCAAAAAAGATATACTGGCATTAGGAAAAGGTTCAGAGAAGGGCAACTAAAATGATTAGGGGTTTGCAACGGGTCCCATATGAGTAGAGATTAAAGAGACTGGGACTTTTCAGCTTGGAAAAGAGGAGACTGAGGGGGGATATGATAGAGGTATATAAAATCATGAGTGGCGTGGAGGAAGTGAATAAGGAAAAGTGATTTACTTGTTCCCATAATATAAGAACTAGGGGCCATAAAATGAAACTAATGGGCAGCAGGTTTAAAACAAATAAAAGGAAGTTCTTCTTCACACAGCGCATAGTCAATCTGTGGAACTCCTTGCCTGAGGAGGTTGTGAAGGCTAGGACTATAACAGCGTTTAAAAGAGAACTAGATAAATTCCTGGAGGTTAAGTCCATAAATGGCTATTAGCCAGTATGGGTAAGGAATGGTGTCCCTAGCCTCTGTCTGTCAGAGTGTGGAGATGGATGGCAGGAGAGAGATCGCTTGATCATTACCTGTTCGATTCACGCCCTCTGGGGCACCTGGGATTGGCCACTGTCGGCAGACAGGGTACTGGGCTGGATGGACCTTTGGTCTGACCCAGTATGGCCATTCTTATGTTCTCATGACACTGAATACAAGTAGTCAGTATGGCAGATCTTCCTTAATCCTCTTCCTGGAGGAGTTTTATTATAGTACCTTTTTTTTTTAGAAACAGTCATCAGCTGACTTGAATTAAATTTTGAGAATCATATCCACTTATTACTGCACTAAAATAGTGATGGATCAAAGGGTATTTCATCTATGGGTCATTGTGCAGTATCAATTTTTAAGCAGAATTTCCTTACTGAGATCAATGGGGAATTTTGCTTTAAAACTGGTATTAAGATATAGAGACATACTGACGTTAGGGTACGTCTAGACAGCAACAGTATTTCAAAATAATAGCGTTATTTTGAAATAACTCAGTTCATGTCTACACTACAGGCAGAAATACTCTGACTCCTGTAACCTTCATTGTATGAGGAGTAAGGGAAGTCAGAGGAAGAGCACTCTATTTCGAAATAAGCTATTTTGAAATAAGCTACGCAATTGACATAGCTCAATTTGTGTAGCTTATTTCAAGTTAAGCCCTGAGGTGTAGACACACCCTTAGATAATATGTTCATCAAGCGACTATTTATGTTCAACAACCTTCATGCAGAAAGCCCTCCCATCAACTTTAATTTCACATCAACTTTAATTACACTATGCTCCCATGAATAAGAATTGCAGATGTAGACCCTAAACTAATAACAAAAATTTAAATGAATGAGCGTTGAATACAGCACAGTAGTTTCAGTGAATGTTAACATGATGTGGATAGAATAACTTGGAAATAATGCTAATTTGGGGCAATTCTATGGATACAGATAAACTATGGGAAAATGGCTATTCTTCTGTATACACCACTCTTGAAGCAGGTTAGGTGCTGAACAGTCTAGAAATCCACATACCAGTCCATCTTTCTGTTCTCTATCATCAGTCATCAGCACCCATCTCACATACTGCATCTTATTTTGCTGTCTTTGTTATGTCAGCAGCAGCAAATTGATCATGGACTGCAGGGTACTATAGGTTGCTGGGTAAATAATCACACTGCCAGAAATACAGAACCATTCCAAGCATATTTCATGGAGGATGGCAGGATGATAGTGATTTTAAACCTTCTTGTACCTGCTCCCTGCAAATTTGCTCTAAACAGTACTTGTGTGTGGATTCCTCTCAGAATCACACCAAAGGCTGATCTCTGAGGGTATAATTAATTCTAAAAATAACCTTTGCTGAGAGTATGTGGAGAAAATACCCATTTCATGGAGGTGTGCATAGCACACAAGAGGCTGTACGTCAGGTCAGACTGCTGGAACAGACAGAGAGTAAATGGAAAACAACAACAAAAAAACCAAACATATGCAGTTGAGGTTTCTGACTTTCCACAGGAAATACCTTGCTAAGATATGGGAATACATATATATCAATAGCTATAGATATATCTATACCAAAACCGATAGTGATATAGATATAAGAGCAAAACTGCTTTCTGCTTATTTGTTTTCTAGGAGGTTATACTGCCCAACTAAGTGGTTCATTTTTCATCTGATTGCTAATATTGTTAGTAATGAAAGTATATGTATATTTATGTAAAAAATACACTAGAAATAAATTCTGCCATCCCTAACTGCATTCAAAGGCCTAGTGGCTCAAAAGGAAATTAATTCTGACTTTCAACTTCTCCATTTTATTAGCTTTATTTTGATTGTGGCATGCTAACACCATTCTTCTGAACCAACCCCTCCCCCCCCCTTATCTTCTGAGCAGGTGCTGGTCCAACTGAGAAACTGACAAGTAAGTTCTTCAGACACTAAGGCAAGTGGTGGAAATAGACGTGAATTGAGAAACCCTGAGGTAAGAACTGTAAGAGGTTCAAAGCCTAGGGTGGGGAGGTTTAAATAAACTTTTGTGTTATATTATCAGGTATACTTGTTCTTTAAGGCAGGTAAGGAAGTTTCTTAGGTAAGCACTACCCCATTCCACACAAACTTTTGAGGCTAGAAAGGCTGACAACTGAGGGGCAAAAGTAGTCTCATGGAGAGAATAGTGGGTTTTGGGAAGCAAATGCAAACTGTTGTCTCTGCTAAGTACTAAATACTGTAGTTTGTGGGTGCAAGGAGTACATAAGCATAGTCAAGAAGCAGATAATATCACACATGATGTCCTATCTCTGGACAAAAGCAGGTGGGAAAAAAAATCTTTCATGACCAAAAGATATGCTTCATAATCATTTCACTTTTGTAGAATCCAAGCCAAGAAATACTTATTCCCACTGCAAAACTGAAGAGAGATGCATGATGCTTCAAATTTCTTGGCTGGCTCATATTTTGTACTTTTCCTTTCACTTTGTTACATGAAAGATAGGATAACCCATTATACATTCTGATCCTACCTCACTCAGGCAGATGATGATTTCACATCATCCTTCAGTCCTGGCTAGACATCTCTGCATTTCTTGGGAAACTGGTCTCAATGGCCAAACTCAGAGAAAGCAAAAAAGGCAAACTCGAGAAGTACTGGCTTTCTTACGATTGAGTGTCTACAGTCAGGGAATCATTGAAATGACCAGCTTTTTCAGGAACAGGCAGTTAAATTGTTTTCATACTGACAAAATTCAACCAATAAATCCTACAGTAGAGTTCATGAGAACTTTATTTTCTTAAACAACAAAGCAAAAAAATTTTTAAAAAAAAGTGTCTTTCTGGAGTGAGTTAAGCTTCTGTTGACAGCACTAAAGCATATATGTCAGAAGTGAATTCTCTAGCCTGGAGTTTCCAGAAAATGAGAAGCTCCAGGGAGTAGCCAAGTTAGTCTGTACAGGATAAACTTAAAAAACAAAAACTGATCTAGTAGCACTTTATGGACTAACAAAACATGTAGATGGTATCATGAGGTTTCGTGGGCACAGACCACTTTTTCAGATGACCGGAGTTTTGGGTTTAGGATGTGCAGACCCAAAATAAATAGGGGAGAGGGAGAAGGGGGAAGAAAAGAAAAAAAGAAGGAGGGGAGGCAGGAAACAAGGAGAAAAGGTTATGAAAAAATCAAAGGGAAAAACAGGAAGGCAGAAGGGTCATCAGTAAGCCCTGAAGATTGGCCAGTTAAAACAAAGCAGATAAGGATTAAAGTCAATGAGAGTTCAGCACTTCATTGCCAATGCTTGCTATTTTATCTTTACTTACCTCAGCTTCTGGATTCCTGTAGTTGCTTGGGGGCGGGGGGGGGGGGTTAGGGTTAAGGTTAAGGTTGGGGGGGGAGAGGCGGAAACATTAAATTAAGTGAGCTTCTAGCCCTCAGTTTACAAGAGAAAATGTCAAAAAAGTGAACCTTACAGACACCTGAAGGCAAAAAAAAGGGTTAAAATCTCACAATATTTAGCATTGCTAGAAAATCTAATAGTAAGGGCTGCTATTAGGGGTACAGGCATGAACATGTGCTTTGAAATTGCAGCAACTCCCAGAAGAGTTGAAAAAGAGCTCTGAGTAACTCAAAAGCTTGTCACTTTAACCAACAGAATTTGGTCCTATAAAAGATATCAACTCACCCACCTTCTCACTCCTCAAATCCCTGAAAATACTCAGAACTACTACAATAATGGTTTGGATTAAATCACAGATAAAAATATAGGTAAAGCACAGTTCTTATCTAGCATAGCACAAGATTTCCAAAGGTCGTAGGCACATAAAAAAAGGAATTAGACACCTAAGTCGCAGCTTTAGGCACCACTGGCATTTATAAAATCCCCACTCAGCTGATGCTTAACCCTGTAGAAACCTAAGTTCTTTTAGTTCATAACTTTTTACCATAAAAGCTCCCTGGACATCTATTTCTACATCTGAGCATGCACACTGCTTCCTCCTCTAGGTGTCCAGACCCACAAGCCACTGTGCAATTCATGAAGATTGATGGAAGACAGGCAGGCCTCTGCTCAGTTTGCATGTGCACCTATTCTGTTTGGCATTCTTAGAGGCCACCTAGCTCTACCCAAAATGGAGAGGGAGGAGCTGAAGGTATTTCTTGCAGTTAGCAGCAGAGGATCTCCCTCAGACTTTTTGCCCAATGGTTAGGGTACTCAATAGGGATGTGGGAGATCCCTGGTTCAAGTCCCTGGTTCAGGTTCCTCCTTTATCTAATAAAGAGAAGAGCTTTTAACAGGGATCTGTCTTCTCACAGATGCATGCCCTAACCAGTAGGCTATGAGATATTTTGCTGTGGGACTCGCTCTGTCTTTCCAATTGAAATTGTTCCATAATGGATTAATAATTTTGTCACTGAAGCAGAGAGATTGAGAATGGTTCTAGAACTGGGTGGGAGGGCACTCATATGGGAAAAGGGAAACCAAGGAAAGGAACTTGCACTGGAGGTCTCCCATATCCTAGGCAAGTACCCTAACCACTGGTCTAAAAGTTATAAGGGAGATCTAATGCTGCCAAGTGCAAGGAACGGCTTTGGCTCCTGACTTCAGAAGAGCATTGCTGACTGTGAACTCAAGCAGAGATAGGAACCTAACTTTGAAGGGGATAGATCTTGGCATGCTTCTCAGTATCTCTCATAGGCTAGCTTAGACAGCTCCCAACTCAGTGTATTGGCTTTTACAAATCACATTTCTCCCCATTCATTGTAGGCAGTGCCTAGGCACTGGGGCTTTAGGAATTCTACTCGTTTCCTCGGTGCCTTATAGTTAGGTACTGTGTTGCTCAGCATCATACTGCATAAGTCCCTTTGTGAATATAGCACATTGTGCCTCCAGGCTCCAACTGAGACTGTGGTCCCATTGTACTCTGGCCCCGGATAAATATACAGCATAGTGAAAGACAGTCCCCTGACCTCATGAGTTACAGTTTAAATAGACAAGACCATCAAAGGGAAAACAGAGGCACAGAGCTGACTTTCCTATGCTCATATAGCTTGTCAAATGGCAGAGATGAGAATAAAACCCAAGTTCCCATAGCCTCGGTCAGTAAAGGGTAAGACACATTTGTTTGTTCTGAGCCAACCTGGTTGTTTCATGACAAAGAATATACCCATATTTATTTATAAGTGCTGGTGACATGAAACATTGACAACACAATCAGAAACTAGGTTTTATTTCCCCATTTATGGAAGTAACATATCACTATCCAATTGATAAAAATAACACAGTATTTATTGGGATAATTTTGTATATTTGGGGGGGGAAATCACATTTTACCACCTGGTTGTAATATCCAGCAATATGCTAATATCATATTGAGATACTTACACATGTATTTCATACATACCCCATCCTCAGTTTGTCTAAGGAAAACTTATGTCTCTGTCCTTCTAGTCTGTTCCTTGAAGAGAACACCTTCACAAGACCATAGACCAATTCAGTATCGTGACTGGACTGGCAGCTGGTGAGGGCAAGGATACAACTATACCCTTTAAAATAGGTTACGTCAGTGGAATTCCGTTTGGATTTGAATAACTTGAAATTACCTTGATGTTCTAATTGGTCTTTCCATTTCTAATTTCTGTGATCAGCAAGAAGTGACATATATCAGGATTTCAGTGGTGGAACAGAAAGCCTTTTTTCCCTGTTTTTGTTTGTTTGTTATACATCTGTACATGAAGCTATGTTTTCATGTAGGTTGTTTAATAAAAGAAGAAACAGTTCAGTTTTCAAGACCATTTCAAGGCTTTACCATTTGCAGGTTTTATGTTAATTTGCTTTCATTATAAGACATTGAATCTGCAGTATTTTACAGGTGCTTTTGGCCCCAATTCTGCAACTGACTGCATAAGCAGCTTCTTGTGGCTTTATGGAGCTTCACAAATATAAGAGGTACAGCTACACAGAGTCAGCTTTGGAATCGGGATCATGGGTCACAATCTTCTGAAACAAAAATGTTTCAGAGGATGGGGAATCAAACACTTTTATACTTAGGGTACATCTAGACTACAAGCCTCTTTTGAAAGAGTTATTTCAAAAAAGCTTCTTTCAAAAGAGATCATCTAGACAGCCCCGCTACTTTCAAAAAAGCAACCTGCTTTTTCGAAAGAGCACCCAGACAATCTGGATGCTTTCTTTTGAAAAAGCCCTGTTTGCGTTCAAGAATGCCTTTTTTCGAAAGAGCTCTTTCGAAAAAAGGCATTCTTCCTCGTAAAATGAGGTTTTCCGCTGATGAAAAAACCACTGTGTTTTTTCGATTTAATTTCAAAAGAACGCAATGGCAGTGTAAACACAGGTGAAGTTTTTTCAAAAAAAAGCCACTTTTTTTTTTTTAAACGCTGTAGTCTAGACAGACCCTTAGAGTGCAACCTCTTTAGGGAAGGAAACATTTTTGTTCTGTTTGTGTAACACCTAGAAAAATAGGGTCCTGGTGTGTGACTAGGGCTGCTAGAGGGTATGGTAATATAAATGTATCATTAAGAATCCACCATTGCCTAACCTGGGTATTGCCTGTTGACCTTTCAAGCCTGGGGAAAACCCAACATGCTGATTTAGTTTATGTTTCTTTAGCAAAGAGCAGCATCACTTCCCTGTCAGATGGTTACAACAAAACATGTGCAAATGCCCTAGAGAAGCAGAGATGCTCAGTGTTTGAGGACATTAAAGACCCAACAAATAAAAGCAATGTGTCACTGCTAATGTCTTGTGTTAGTAGTACTCAGGAATTAAGGAAAAGAATGAAGCAATGCAAATGACAGAGACAGCAGGCACTCATAACAGGAATCTTTGCCTTATTTTCCATAATGATGCTTAGCTCTTTATGCTCATCCTTTCTGTATTTGTGTGAGTCCAAATGTTCCTTCCAGTCCAACCCTACTTCAGGACCTTTCAGATGAAGCTGACATCTCCAGCTAAACAACTGGTGGTGAGGCAGGAGGCAGATAGACACATCAAAACTCCTTATAAATCACAATACCTGAAAGTAATAGGACTGGAGAATAAGTGGGAGGTGAAGTGCAAGTAAGAATGAAAAATGAACCTTGCAACAAGTTTACCATTCTCAATTAAATTTAGATTATTCCTGAAATTAAAGTGCTTTTCTTGCTCACATCAGCTGAAGTTGAGAGAAGAGAATTCAAAAGATGGGCTATACTCTCTTGTACAGCTAATCAATCTTCCTGATTGTGCAGCCTTTCCTGACAGCTGCACTGGCACAACTAAAACTGCTGACCTGAAAAAAATTATATAACTTATAATAAATATAGTCTATCACATCCACATTCACCTGACAGATCTGACTACAGAGAATGAATTTTGATTGTGAATTACTTTCAAGAAAGCAGTTTTCAGTATTCATGCACCTTGTCATTTACTGATGGTGAGGGGGAAGGAACATAATTCATTCTCTAGCTTATAGAGGAAAGTTATAGTGTTCACATGCTAGTAAGTAATACTGTTATTACTGCAGCAAATTCATTTTCTGACTAATATTGTACACAGCCTGTTTGCCATTAGCCTGTCTTTGCGGTATTTCCTCTCCTCGTAAATGGCTGAAGGGTTGTGCTTGATAATACACATTTGACAGCATAACATTAGGTTTATAAGATATTGTACATCAGTGCATCCCACTCATTTTTTCCAGAGTCACAGCTATCAAAGCCCCAATTTTCTGATGCAGAAAGCTTTCTTCAAATAAAAATCACAGGGGCATTTCCGCTTGCCAGACAAAACTTAAAAAAAAATAAAAGGTGAAATGTTAGTGAGTTATAAAATATTTGTAATAGTAACAACGGAATTAGAAGGAGGAAAAATGGAGCCTCATTCCAATCCCACTTTTTAAAGTAGTACATTCCTGATTTGCTGCACTGTGAGCTACATCAGAATCGCTGAGCACTGTGTTTCCTTTTTGCATAGAAGCACATATAGTGTTTATTTGGGGAAAATAGTACTCACCAGAAAAGAGATGTTAAATCCCTCATTTGTTCTAGACATGGCAATCCCAAATATACACAGAAATCACAACACAAGGGGTATGTCTACATTACAGAGGAAGATCGAAGCTGCTGCTGCAAATCTTCCAGGGTTCGAATTAGCAGTCTACAATTTTCTTGGATCTTCTGTAACAGCATTGTTTTTTGCCCTCACCATTTTCTCATCAATTCATTGTTCATTTTCTGCAGTCTCATAACTCTCAGTAATTCCCTTCAGCCAGTTCATTTCCACAGTCAATATCTTTTGTTCAGCAACTTCTCATACTCCTATATTTCAAGCCATACAGCCATAGTGGCAGGACATTCCAATGCTCCTTTTTATTAAAATATCCTGAATCTAGTTTTCTGAATGCACTGGTGATTCGTCTGATCCGTTTTCTTATGACATCTTCACAACTCCCACTCCACTGAGTTCCAAATTACTTGTCATGTGTAAACAAGCTCACAGGTACACCTCTTGCCTGGTGAAGATTAGCAAATAAGTTGGCCTAAAGCCATTATGAGACTTGGACAATGTCTCCCTGCGGGAGGGCAAGATGTCAACTACTTTTAAAAGAAACCCAAACACTTGTTTCTTAGATATATTTCACAGATCTTACAGTCTCTCCAATTACTGCCCTGCCTTGCCTCTTTCTTTTTGAAAAGATATCAGTGTTATGGTTCTGCCATTTTTGTCAGCACTAAAAGCTGCTAGTTCAATTTTCTAGGGGTGTCCTCTGAAAATGTAGTCCACACCTAATGACTTGGGAAAGGACTGCACTTGATGGGCAATACTTCTCCACTTGTAAGTGCTCAGTTCAGTGGTTTAAAACAAAGAGACCTTTACTCGGTGGTGAGAAAGGGAGGACAACAGAATAAAGTCTTACTGGTAACTCCAATCTCAGTCCTCCTCTAGCCATTGATACTAAACTGCTCAAGATAGTTAAGACCAAAGCAGACTGTGAAGAGCGTCAAAAAGATCTCACAAAACTAAGTGATGGGGCAACAAAATAGCAAATGAAATTTAATGTTGATAAATATAAAGTAATGCACATTGGAAAAAATAATCCCAGCTATACATACAAAATGCGGGGACTAATTTAGCTATAACCACTCAAGAGAGAGATCTTTGAGTTGTTGTGGCTAGTTCTCTGAAAACATCCACTCAATTTGCATCAACAGTCAAAAAAGTGAACAGAATGTTAAGAATCACTAAAAAAATGGATAAAGAATAAGACAGAGAATATTTTATTGCCTCTATATAAATCCATGGTATGCCCTCATCTTGAATACTTCATACAGATGTGTTTGCCTCATCTCAAAAAAGATATATTGGCATTGGAAAAGGTTCAGAAAAGGGCAACAAAAATAATTAGGGGTTTGGAACAGGTCCCATATGAAGAGAGATTAAAAAGACTGGGACTTTTCAACTTAGAAAAGAGGAGACTAAGCGGGGGGGGGGGGGAGGAAGATATGATAGAGGTCTATAAAATCCTGACCGATGTGGAAAAAAGTTAATGAGGCAAAATTATTTACTGGTTCCCATAATATAAGAACTAGTGGTCACCAAATGAAATTAATAGGTAGCAGGTTTAAAACAAACAAACAAACGGAAGTTTTTCTTCATGCAGTGCATAGTCAACCTATAGAACTCCTTTCCAAAGGATGTTATGAAGACCAGGACTTTAACAAAGTTCAAAAAAGAGCTAGACGGATTCATGGAGGATAGGTTCATCTATGGCTATTAGCCAAGATAGGAAGGGTGGTGTCCCTAGCCTATGTTTGTCTGGAAATAGATGAGGGGAGAGGGATCATGTGATGATTAACTGTTCTGTTCACTCCCTCTGGGGCATGCGGCATTTGCCACTGTTGGAAGACAAGATGGACTTTTGGTCTGACCCAGTATGGTCATTCTTATGTTCTTAGTTGTCAGAGGCTGATGCATTCTAGGTACTTCCCACCTTCCCAGCTCCTCAGTTCACAGTTCGTTGTTAAGGACTGGAGGAGCATGAGAATTCTTGCAGATCAGTTTCCAGCCCTTAACAAAAGTGATGTCTGCACTGCTCCAAGAGCTCTACTACCTGATCCAGCTCAGTGATTTCTGCTTTGATTGCTACACTGAAGCTTGGCAGAAATTGGAGTAATCCAGGTAAGAATAAGATAATGTGAGAAGGTAAAGGAAGGAGAAAAATAATGCTGAATGTGGATTTTTCAGATTTGTGCTTGGGCATCTTATTGGATCCCTAGAAGCTTCTGACTAAGTTTAAGGTGTTGGCTTCATTTTAAATAATCTAATTGACTGAAATCTTGCCTACCTTAGAGATGCTGCTCTCCCATGAGAGGCCACATCAGTCACAGTCATCTGAAGCACTAAGTTTCACATCTAACTTGTTTAAACAGCAGATATCTTGTCTCAGGAAGCACTTAGTGAGGCGTCACCAACAGTAGTAAATCTTCCTCTCCCACCATGATTGACTGGTGAACTTCAACTCATGCTGCAAAGTCCATCTGTTTTCCCAAGCTCTTTTGGGGAAAGGGTGTGGTAAGAGGTTAGGGAGTTCTGATGGATCAGTATCCCCAAATTCTCCCAATTTGTCGGTGGAATGAATTTCTAAACTAATATCTTATATATGCACCCAAACCTTTGGTGCTTTTTTTTTTTTTAAAGTGGGCACAGGGATTACCTATAATTACATTATAAATTACGCGATTATAAAAAAGTATACTCTACTTTTTTAACCACAATTAAAATGTTCAAACACACGTTTTGTTTTGATGGACATTCTTTTGCTTTTCAGTTACAGAAATAGAAACCAAAATTTTCATGTCATTTCGGTGTGAGAAAAATCACTCACACACTTTTTAATGCCTGTATTTTCTCAGTGGATAAAATAAAATAATTTTTCAATAAAAATTGTCATGAAAAATCTCCTCCCCTCTACTCTCCAAGCCATCCATCCATAGCTTTTAATTTGTGTATAGATTCATTGGAAATAGAAAAGTTACTCTGACATCTTCCAAAACTTCCACTCAGGTTAAAAGGAGAATCTTCTAAGTAAAGTGTTCATGTGGAATAAGATCCCTTATTAATTTTTTGGTCAGGGACAAAGAACTGACAGAGCAACGAGGTTCTGGGATAACTTCACAAAAGTAGAAGTCAGGTCAAGAATTCTAACTGGTTTTAAAATGAGTTAAAATGAAATAGAAATGTAATAGACTCAATTACCAAGGAAATCCCTCCCAGTTTCTTCTTATATAAAGAACAGAGGTTAAAGGACACAGACCCATCTAGTTCATATTTTTGATGACGAAAGGCCAAAATTAACAGCAGCTCACTGGAATAATAAATCAGAAAATTCTTTTCTCAATTAGACAGAAAGTTTCATTCCTGCCAATTAAAGTGTCATGAAGACTACTTCTTCCAGTATTTAGAACACTTTGGAGAGAAGAAAAACATATAAATTACTTTTTTCAGTCACCTTTTGGATAGTTCTTTTCCTTACTTCCCTTTTCCTTTCTTTTAAGCTCTTATTTGTATATCTGACACATCTGAATACATGCACACAATTCTAAAAAGATCCTCTTATAAATGCATATTGTAAATAGTGTAATCATAAAATGTATTATTTAAATCAGGTCAAGTCTGAGATATACCATGACATTAGAACAGGCTTTGGAAATTCAGTGAAAATAGGCACCTAGCAAAATACAATTTGCATTTGTCTAGATTTCTTTTTAAAAAACATCAGATAAGCAAAAAACTGCAATACATACCCGGGGCATTGACTTGGAATTCACAGAATCCTAGAAATTACAGTCAGAAAATATATGCTAAGTCATCACAGTTATGCCTCATGCCAATGTTGCATTGCTCTCTCCTGTCTATCCTCTATCTTATTATGATTTGAAAACTTGACATTTAACTGCAATCCAAAAATTTTCTTTTGATGATTGTGTCCCAAAACAATAGTTGGGCTTGGCAAAAAAGAAAAAGATCAATAAAAATAAAACATGTTGGGTCAAAATAAGAGGAAGAAGAAGTAAAACTCTAGCTCTTAAAGTCTAATTCATGACATAAATATTTAAACATCACAAAATACCAAATGCTATTCTCTTATACCTGACAGAAAATCCCACTTCAGAGAGTGAGGGAGGAAGAGATTTAAAACCATCACTGTGGGAGGAAAATAAAAGGGAATTCTGAACTATACTGGCCTTAAACAAAATTGACATACATTTGGAAAAATATTTCTTTTGGGGGAGTATCGTTTCCTGGTCTTCTAAGTTAGGAGAGAGAGGCATAGGGGTAAAGAAGGAAGAATGAAAGCGGAAATCCTCAAAGGGTTACACACTTGCTCAGTGCAGAAATCACTCTTAAACTAATTAAACCTAATCATTATTGCAAGCTGTGTCTTCTTTGGATAAGGTGTTGGAAAAAAGAAATATTTGTTTAATTAAAACTACATACATTTCTCAAAAAAGAAGCAGTAAAAGTTAATGACTTTTCTGGGATTATTAAAATCCTCAGAACACTAGAGAGCAACAATTAAGGCAACAATTCAATGCTAAATAATGACAGATTGATCAAGGCATGAGATGTGTGTTGTGAAGTCCCTCCCTTTCTTGTGGCACTCCATTTTATGAGTATTTAACAAAGTTTCAATTACAATTGTAAATTTAGTTTTAATTCAAAGCTAATGACCTTATTCTTCAAAACTGTTTGTGATATTACAAAGCAACCTAACAAGTATTAAAATGTGCAGCACAAGAAGTACTCTATTCAACTCACTGAAATATGTCAAATGAGAAAAGTGTTTTGACCCCAGCCTCATCAGACAGCTGAAACTGGATATTTAATATAGCAGTTATTAATTGCTGGTAACAAATCCTCCTAAAAAGGCCTATGGAACATTTTCTTGCAGTTTATCACCAAAATTAAGCAGACAGCTAACACACACAGATGAAGAAAATTACAGTGACTTTTATGAGGCAGCTTTGAAAACAACTAGCTAGATTAAGAACCTACTATCAAACTCTATAAGGTCTGTTTTAATCAGGGAGAGGGAACTGTAATTATCTTTGCTGGCAGTCACTCTTTCATGATCATTTTGAGTTGTTTCCTGCATAATTGAACTCCTGTATATTCATCAGCTTGTTTCAAAAAGAGTCAAGAGTGACACCTGCTAGAAGAGATAAGCTGTGCTGCAGGCTTTCCTCTATGGCTAGGCTGCAATTTTCTTTTTACTTCAAGAAGGATGTTTGCAGCTTACCCACAGAAAAGAGCCTTTTTCTTGCTTGACACTTCAAAAACCCAGAATCTGAACAGATATAACCCACATAATTCCAGTATTAACGTCAGTAATGTACACACTGTCACATTCTGCCACAGAGCCCAGAACTTAAACTGTACAATGCTGAAAAGTGTTTTTTAAACAACCACAAAAGTTTATTCTCCATGCCAAACATACAGCTATTTGACTCCTGAGAGCTCACAGAATAAACAAACAATGGGTAAATAATTTACAGAACTGGTTAAGTCAGTATAGCTCAATTACAGTTAATAAAAAGTCTTTGATCATCTAGCCCATTTTTCCTATCATGAACTAATGACCAGAATGTCGTAATATATCAAATTGTGGAAGAAAATAGGCATGACCATATATACCAAAGGGATACAATCAAAAAAATTCTGCCCCACCTCCCCCACAAACTGGATTCAATTTTGTGGTGACCTTGAGGCTTTCTTTCGCCGCCTCCGCCTACGAGAATATTTCCAAACTATCAATGAACATCAGTCTGACCAACCAGATCCCCCCTATCAACACCAAAGGAAAAATAATTCTATATGGACTCCCCCTGATGGTCGGAATCACAATCTGGATTTCTATATACAAAGCTTCCGCAACAATGCACAGACTGACATTATTCACAAACGACAACAAGCAACACACAATCTCAGCTACGCTGAACACTATGCTATCCAGAGTCTCAAAAGCAACCTGGACATTATAATCAAACCATCTGACAAAGGGTGTGCTGTGGTCATTATGAATAAGTCTGACTACAACCAGGAGGCAACCAGACAACTCTCCAACACCACATTTTACAAACCTCTCTCCTCTGATCCCACCTCAGAATACCAAAAGAAACTACACTGTCTCCTTAAAGACCTCCCTATATCTACTCGGGACCAAATCCACACAGAAACACCTCCTGAACCCCGACCAGGATTGTTCTATCTGCTTCCCAAAATCCATAAACCGGGACAACCCCGGACGTCCCATCATCTCAGGTATCAGCATAATCTACTGGATTATCCAGCTGTGTAGACTCTCTTCTCAAACCCTATGCAACCAACACTCCCAGCTATCTCCGAGATACTACTGACTTCCTGAGAAAACTACAAAACATCGATAACCTCCCTGATAACACCATCCTTGCTACCATGGATGTAGAAGCTCTATACACCAACATCCCACATGAAGACGGATTACAAGCAATTAGAAACACTATCCCAGAGGACACCACTGCCAACCTGGCAGCAGACCTATGTAACTTTGTTCTCACCCACAATTATTTCCATTTTGAGGACAACTTATACCTCCAGATCAGTGGCACAGCCATGGGTACCCGCATGGCCCCACAGTACGCTAACATCTTTATGGCTGACTTAGAACAACGTTTCCTCAGATCCCGTCCCCTTTTGCCCCTTCTATACTTACGCTACATCGATGACACCTTTATGATCTGGACCCACGGCCAAGAAACACTGGAGACATTCCACAGAGATTTTAACAACCTACACCCCACCATCAATCTCAGCCTGGACCATTCTACACGAGAGATCCATTTTCTGGATACCACAGTACAAATCACCAATGGTAAATTAGGCACCACTCTCTACAGAAAACCCACTGACTCATACAGTTACCTTCATGCCTCCAGCTCCCATCCAGAACACACCATACGATCCATCATCTATAGCCAAGCCCTTCGATACAACCGCATCTGCTCTAATCCCACTGACAGAGACCAGAAACTTCAGGATCTCTACCAAGCATTTATAAACCTCAACTACCCACCTGGAGAAATAAAAACACAAATTGAAAGAGCCAGACGAATACCCAGAAACCATCTACTTCAAGACAGACCCAAGAAAACCAACAATAGAACACCACTTGTCATCACCTATAGCCCCCAACTTAAACCCGTCCAACATATTATCAATAAACTACAGCCTATACTAGAACAGGATACTACACTCTGAGAGGCTCTGGGAGACAGACCCATAGTCTCCTACAGACAACCACCTAACCTCAGGATGATTCTTACCAACAACCACAGGACATACCACACTAATACCAACCCTGGGACTTCTCCTTGCAACAAACCCCGTTGCCAACTTTGCCCACATATTTACTCTGCTGACACCATTATTGGACCTAACCAATTCAGTTATAAGATCAAGAACACATATTCCTGCTCATCCAGAAATATAATCTATATCATCATGTGCCTAAAGTGTCCATCTGCTATGTACATTGGACAAACGTCTCAGACGCTTCGCCAAAGAATCAATGCACACAAAACGGATATCAGACAGTATCACAAAGAAAAAACAGTTTCTTGACATTTCAGCCAGAAAGGGCATTGTCTCAATGACTTGATTACCTGCATACTGCTTCAAAGACATTTTCACACCAGGCTTGAAAGAGAAACCTCTGAACTGTCATTCATGCTTAAATTTGACACTTTACGCCGGGGTCTCAACAAAGACTCTAATTATCTTACCCATTACAAAGATAGCTTCCCCAATTATCACCTCTAATATCATTAGCTCACAGACATTTACCTCCCCCTCCCTTATCCCCCCTCTGTTCTGAAATTTGATTTGCCCTTTTTTATGTGTGTTCACTTTTTTTGATTGTATCCCTTTGGTATATATGGTCATGCCTATTTTCTTCCACAATTTGATCTGAGGAAGTGGGTCTGGCCCACGAAAGCTCATCAACTAATAAACCATCTTGTTAGTCTTTAAAGTGCTACATAGTCCTGTTTTTTGTTTCAGCTAGACTAGACTAACACGGCTACATCTCTATTACTGTAATATATCAAGTAACACATGGACTCTTCCCTCAAGGAGCTTGCAATCTATACAAATAGTCAAAGATAGGATGAAAATACAGGACATTGTGGAAAATACTAAAACTGCTCAATTATTTTGTTGTTGCTCTTTTGCAAAAGGATGCATTTTTAATCGTTATCCTTCTCATCAGTCACCATGAAGTGCATATTTAACTTGCGCATATTACTTATTTGTGTTGTAGTATAAATTCCCAACCCTTCTGGTACTTACAAACTCCAAACAAGTCTTTTTGACTGTGAAGCTACCTGGTATAATACATACTGGTTGCAGAGACTGAAGCATTATGAACAGAGCAGGAGAGCTACTATAAGCCATGAAGATTTGTATCCTGCAAGGTCAGAATATTCTCATGATGGATACTGTCCTATGCTGTGCAGAACTCTGTGGTCAAACAATGATTATTATGAGCATTTGCAAAGCCACCTTATAGCATTACAAATGGCTAACTATTTAATAGAGAATATTCACATAGAGCAAATTCAGAACTCACAAATGGGAATATTTGCAGATATCTGATTCTAAGAATTATACTCAAGTCAGAGAACACAAATACACCACCTGATTTACAGCATCATGGTGGGAGGGTGTGATTCAAAAGGGCTTGGTATTGGCCTAACTGGTCTCAAAGTCAACTCTCACTGGATGTGTAATACAAGATAAACACTTGACCAGATTCAACCAACACAACTTCAGTTTCAAATGTCCATGTTTTTTGAATGGTCAGTTATTTTTGGAAAAGCTACAGACCAAGGGCTGTTCACAGCAAATATTTGAGGCAATCATAAATACTTGGGATCAATTTGTAAAGAGAAGTCTAAATTATTCTTAACTAATTATGCTTATCTGTTAAATTATCCTTAACTAATATATGAGCAAACAAAATTTGTATCAGTTCTATTATCCAAATGTAGCACAAAAACATTCAGAGGGGGTAGAAATGCACACAAAATGTGTAGTGTTACTTATGTGCTAACATCTAGTGGATTTACTAAATGCCATGAAGCATTATGGAGGCAAAAACCCCACTCCACCATCTAGGTCTGTTGTATGGCCTAGATGTAGTATTGGACACAATGGAATAGTGCAACATGATTTAATTCCCCTTGTGTCCCTGTCAGCCGGTGGTCAGGGCAGTGAGTGGTGTGTGTTTATTATACACCCGAGACTTCAACTGCTAGGACTGGGGTCCTTTAGCAGCGGGCAACCTGGAGGAGGTTGACGGGCGCCCCAAAGAGTTACAGGGAGAGCTTTACACCTCAGACTTTTACTGCTAGGATACACGATCCCTTCGCAGCGGGCAGCCTGGGGAGGCTGAGAGATGCCCCAACGGATCTGTCCCCTGGAAGCGACACGATCCAACGCTCAAGCTCTCCCTATATCTGTCCCTTATGACCGGCTGGAGTTCTTTTTAAAATTGTGCTTGGTTCTGTTACAGCAACTGAAGGAGTCAGGTCACAGCTTAAACAGTTACTATTTTATTGTTACAGGGTAAACTTAGCTGTTAAATGCTACTACTGTGTTACAGATAACACAGCCACTACAAAGGACAGGACAGAAATTACACTAATAAGTCACTTACAGGTACCATGAAACCCTTTTGGTTCTCTGAGCTCTTATTAAATGCATGCAAAATAGACACCTAGCAGGTATATATTCTCACCCCTGCGTTCCAGACTTGGCGTGGCCAGCGTCTTTCTCTCAATCCCTCGGGAAGAAGTAGGGCGAGGTTGGGCGTCCCACAGACCTCGGGAGACCAGCAATACCTGCCAGCAGGTATAGATGATTGGAGCTCAAATGGGGTGGGCTACTAAACCCCTCTTTATACCCCTTGGGTCACGTAGGCTTCTTCCTGGTCTCAAGTGGCCAATTAGGAAAAATGGCTTTGAATGCCAAGTTTCCCACGAAGGGTGCAAAGCATAATTCACACCTGGGAAAATGCAGACAATGGGCACTTCTAGTATGTGATGGGCGAAGATTCCTCTCCTGGGACAGTGTAGGCGTGTCAATTACTGGTACTAGCCATCAGGGCAGCAGGAGGTCCCCTGGTCGTCAGCTAGCCCATTTACTGTCTGGTTTCTGTTTATTAGAGTCAGAGACAAGCAGCACCCCTGCGTTCCCAGGGCATCAAAGGCTGACTGCCTTTCTCTTGCTCTCTGGGGGGCGGGGGGGGAAACAAGATGGGGTTCATGTCTGGCTACAGTCCCCCAGCCAGAATAGCCAGGAGGATTGGTTTAGTGTAGAGCAGCCTGGACCCATTTTAGTTTACATCTTTCAGATGTAACTTTCTTATGAACAAGTGAATATTTACTGTAAAGATGAATGCAGAAATGACAGGACCAATAGACAGTGCTGTGCTTTTCTTTTACTGTTAAGATGTTGTGTAAAAAGCATTTATAAACAGTATAACAGGGGAATTTCATAACCCGCTAGTGAAGGAGGTTAACATGCTGGATACACATATGAACCAGATTATATGCAGAGTTCAGAACAAATTGGAATTTCCTTACATGTATCATCTATTAATTGCCCACTCCAAAATGACACCTTTGCAGCTCTTTGAGAAGAGATTGCTGGGAAAGGTTGCTAAAAAACTTAAGTAGGCCCAGGTGGCTTGTAGATCAGATGAGAAAAATTGTTCCCTGAGTGGGTACCAGACTAAATGTCCTGTTTAGGTGACAGGGAAGCAAACACCTTCAGACATGAACTAACCAAGGAGAGGGAAGCAACGTCAAGCAAAATTAGAATATTTATGCAGCAGGGGCAACCTCAGTAAGTATTAAAGTGGCCCATGTGAAAAGCTGCCTAGATACCAGTTACTACGCATCTGGACACATCAGTGGCTAGAACACAAAAGGCTATTGAACTCAGAATGTGAAATAAGAGTGCTCCATGAAGACCACTAAGTACTGAAGGGGGAGAAGTTTTGTACTGCAGGATCTACTTTGGTGACTATTATTATCATCAGACATTACATACAACAGAATAAATCCAGCTCCTGCAAAACTTGGGGACTCCACATAGTAAGTAGACGTTTGCTGTGACAACAAATATTTCTAATGTTGTTATATTGGGAATGGATTTCATCCAAAGGAATCACAAAAACTCCCAAAGTACCTGTATTAATCATATGAACTGGTCTGTTGAAATATTTATGATTAATATGGGATTCCACTAGAAATTAATTAAACCATAAGTTCCTTTCTTAAATTCACAGCCCAAATGATACTAACACAATTGCTGTAAACCTAACTGATTAGCTGAAATAATAAGTAGTTTACTATAACCAGATATTTATAAGCATTTGACCATAATACTCAAAAAATGACTAAACCCAAGGGTGCTTCGATCCATGCTGGCCAGCTTCAAATTGGTCAGATATTAGCAGTGGACCCTTCAATAGTTTACCTTTTTATACCCTTTAACAAACAAATGATATCACTTCCTGTTGCTAACATAGCAAAAAAATGTGTTTGGCTCATTCGGTGTCATTGCTGATTCAATAACCACATTCCCTTTTCCATAATCTGGGGGCAACGTCCAAGGTAGCTGGTGTCTCAAAGCCTTGAACAGGAGCAGAGATCAAGAGGTATGAGGCAGCCTATCCAAAGAAAAGGGGTTGACTTGACCAAAGCTGCCATAAAATACCACAAACAGAAGTGATTAGATCAGATGTTCTTACATCATGTTATGTTCTCTAATATCTAAGAGCTTGGGAAAACTAGATCGTGCTTAAGCCAGGGAGTGTCCATGTAAGGCAGCCCCCTACATTGGATTTCCCTGGTGTATCAGGTTGCAATGAAAGAGAAGCTAAGTGCTCAATGTACATTAATTTGGGCATCCCCAGCTACAGTGTGAAAAAAGACCAATGGACACTTGAGAATGTGTGTTAACTCCCAGAGACTTAACTCAAAGACAATTGAATTCAGCTACTCACATCCCCATTATGGGTATATCTACACTGCAGAGGGGATTTTTTTGAAAAATGGCTGTTTTTCTGAAAAAAACTTCTCTTACGTCCCACACTGCAATCACAATCTTTTGAAAAAAAATTGAAAGAATGGAGGGGTTTTTCCTGACATTGGTAAACCTCTTTCTACAAGGAAGAAGCCTTTTTCCGAAAGAGCTCTTTCGAAAAAAGGTGTGTGTGGATGGGGAAGAGTGAGTTCTTTAGGAAGAAGAGGAAAGAGGAAAAAGCACAGGTGCCCTGGTGGCCATTCCGCCCATAGTAATCACAGCTTACATGTGAGATAGCGTCCATTCAGCATGGACACTATTTTTCAAAAAAAGCTGATCGCTTTTTTGATGCACTTTTGCTGTGTAGATGCTTTCTTTCAGAAGAAGTTTTTTTGGAAGATCTCTTCTGGAAAAGCTTCTTCCAAAAGAAGCCTACAGTCTAGACAGACATCCTGGATAAAATGCCAGGTGCATAATAATAATTTTTATTTTCTATCTGGATACCATAAAATTAAAATAGCACCTGAGGATGGAGAAGAACTGGCTTTGTAAAATCCAAAGGACTGTTTCAGTTCTGAAGGATTCCTATTGGCCTCATGAATGTACCAGGGTTGTTTCAGAAGACAGTGAATGATCTGACCCAAGTGTTGAGAACTGAAGACATCACAAAATTAGAGGTCTTCATTCAATTCCATAAAGCATGGCAGGAACATCTGGCATAAACTGAAAGGATTCTAACCCTTTTTAAACAGTTAGGCTTTAAATATGCAGGAAACAAATGTCAGAGAACAAGGAATTGTATCATCTTTATCCAAAAGGGGTTGAATCCTAAATTCCTGAAATTGAAATGTAAACAGGAATGGAAGGTTCCTCCAAGCCTGGAGGAGGTAGGATGGTTTGTAGGCTTGTGTGGATTCTACAGAGAGTTTTTAAAAATCTAATATATAAAGGAGAATGTTTGTATATTTGTGCGCTAATAACTTGGACACTATAAGAACTACCGCAACCAAACTTTGCATAGGATAACCTTTTATCCAGGAGAAGGTTTTAAGGTACTGTGGGAAGGAAGAGATGAGAGATGGATGCCTCTCCCTGGGGCTGCACGGAGCTTGGCAGTGCGGGGAGAAGCGGCTTCCCGAGGGAAGTGGTGGGGACAGTTGCTCACTAAGGCCAGTAGAGGAACAAGGAAGTGGAGGGCAGGCAGCAGGCATGCGGCTCTCTTCCCCCCTCCCTCCTTTCAGGCTCCTCACCTCAGTTATATCAACTGTCCCGAGCAACACCGGGTAACTTTAGCTAGTATTACATAACTGGTGTATCTAAGCTATTGCTGATGTCCTCAAGGCCTATTGTCCATATTTATAATGTACAGAATTTAGAGTGCTCACTGACCAGAGTACCCTGAGATGGCTCCTTGCAAAAGGACAAACTTGAAGGAGGCCTGCAGAGAGATATTCAGACACTCTGCGGAACTACATTCATCACAGTTCATCATAAACCTAGAAAGGAAAGTGTGGTTGTGAATGCTTTCAAGAGAATGAGGCCATCGAGAATAGATTCGTCTCGTGAGGATATCTGGCAAGAACGGTGTAAAGATTTTTTGCCTGAGCATAGCTGCAGCTTTTAAGGACTGAATACTTTCCTTTCTTATTTGTCAAGGAGATATAAACTCTGTAAGGGGAAACTCCGCAATGTAGTAAGCCCTGGGAGTTCATACAAATTCACTTGAAATACCGGCTTCCAGGAACAACAGCTGGAAATAATTATTGCTGGTGATGAATGACATATTCTTGGTGGTATGGCCACTAAAGCATAAAAGGACTGAAACAGTTATGTCTTCACTGCTAAAGCTATAATGTTGCAGTTCAGACACCAAACTGATCTGCAGTGCTTGCGGGGGAAGAAATTAGAATCAGATATTACACAGGGTTTTCTGACTACTCCAGATAACCCAAGACTAGTGTAGTCCACCCTGTGAGTAATGTGGGAATGGAGAGACCATTGAAGCTATTCTTAGAGTCTTAGTTGTTGAAGACCAATGAGACTGAGATATGAGGACACCTTTCTTCAGCTTTGCATTGTTGTCAGCATCTCTCGGGATCATGTCAAGGAAACCAAAAAGGATATTTGGTTTTGAGCTTATGTAGAATGTGCCCTAAAAGAAATGGGAAAGCATTTAGAGCATGACCTATTTTTACAGATGCACAGGGCTTGCTTTTAGTATTATTAGCCATGCTGTTTGAAGTCATTAAAATTTCCCTATCACAAAAGGCAGAAGGAAATGATTGGTTAATACAAGTCATTCAGATAAATGACAAATCACAGAGAGAAGTAATCAAGCATTGTAATAACAAGAAATGCTAAATTATTCTGGAAGCTTCCTGGTAAAGAAGCCCATAACAGTTTGGTTAAGTTGGAAATTTGGAGGACATTAAGGATAAAATGAAACCTATACTATCTAGATTATTGACTGCAAGACTGACATTTGCTATTGATTGGATAATGTTAATTATACAAATAATCACAGATTATAGAAAGGAAAAGAGAAATAAAAAGAAGTCAACTATCAAACGTATAGAATTGTAAAGCAGTTGGGAGAAATATGAGCTGACCAGTCTGGACACCAGATTTGTAACACCTTTCTGTTTCACGCTGAGCTATTTTTAGTTAAAACAATCTGACTTAATAAAAAACAATTGAGATTTGCTCTTTGAGATCTCACTGATTAATATTTCAACTGAACCAAATCCATTCTAAGAGCATATAACAAGGACTGACACTTAGTTATCCATTATTCCCTTATGAGACTGTTTTTGGATTCCCTAAGCCTATGCCTGAAGGCAGCATTTTAAAAAGGGGAGGAACAGATGACCCAGAAGTGAACACGCCCAGCTCAAGTTATCAGGAAAAGTCACCCTGGAAAATAAATCCCAACACATACTCCTTTTTGGAGGGCCCCTTGTACAGTAATTAAGAAGCTAAACGGTTTATCCACGAGAATCTATAAATCAAAAGCTTGCCCCTTCATAGCCCATAAAGAATTAGTGCATCAATTCACTGAAAGAAAGGAGAGGAGAGTTACTGAGGAAGTTCAAACAACCATCCCAGAGGGATAATGGAGGAGGATTTGGAAGTACCCCATGACTTGCTATGCCCTATGATCGAATAAAGGTTGTTGAGGAGGAGTTAAGCTAGTGGGGTATCCTCAGGATCACAATACACTGCCATCTTAGACAATATGTCCACAGGGAATAGGCCTCACCTGAGGAAATGATCAATGAAACTGGTGTGAGTTCGTGGAGAGACTGTAATTGAGGGGGCACTGGAAAACAAGAATGGACAGGAGTTAGACTACAAGCAACCTGGTCACATGGACAGAACAATCCTCAGATCCCCTTAATAAAAGTTGCACCTGTTCAATTTATTGGACTGTTGGTTTCATTATTCATAGGTGAAATAAAATGGCAGCATTGGAGCTGAGAGTTCTCTGAAGTGCAGCAGCTGGCAGCATGAGACATGCAACTTGGTCCTAAAGCCTTCCAAAGCCCTAGATTTTGCAGACACTAATATAGCCTAGAAATGGACCTGGTGGAAGGAGGAGTTCAAGTTGTACACAGACCTGGCCATGCAGGAGATGCACAGCAGCAGGAAAATAAAACTATTCCAGGAAGGCTGTTTTTACATAGACTGATGTTTAGACATGGGGCATGCAACAGAAGTCTACAGACAAAGGATGAAACCCCAAGAGGTGAAACAACCTAAAAAATATATGGAGTGAGACATCAGCAAAGGAGAACAAGTGGTCAGGGTTCCATGCTCCTAGTGAGATGTATTTACTGTGGGGGACAACATGAACAAGTAAAGCAGTGCCCTAAACTAGGATGGCATTGCAAGAAATGTGACAAGTTGAACCCTTTCAGCAGTGTGCACAAGAATGTCTCAGATTCAGTCAGCCTTCTACTAGAAGTGGTAGCACATCACACAAACAGGGATGGCATCATGACTTTCTTTGAGTCTGAGACTATATATTAGGTCCCCAGCTGTCAGGACAGGAAAGCAATAATTTCCGTGCATGAATAATACTAACAGAAAATATATTCTGTGATTTCAACTAGCTAGAGGTACTTCACGCAACATGACTCCTCAGGGTGAACTGGACACACCCATTACACCGAGCACTCACAATCTGGTAATGTGCAATGAGTGCATAATGCAGCCTGTAGGAAAAGTGATGGTAAATAACTCCAAAAATAACAGATAGTACCAAGTGAAGTTTGTGGCATCTGATCAGGGTGAGTTACAAAAAGCAAGAGAAGGAGGGCCATGGACAAGAGACCATTTCAAAAGCACATGGGAATGTTTTCAAAGGTGACAAGTGCCTTGAAGGAAAGCTGTGACTGAAAGTAGCCTCTCCCCCCCCCCCCCCCGCTCCCCCTCCACCACACACACACAGTGAAACCTGAGAACTTACCACACAGAAACATCCCGCTGGCAATATATAACTCAGTAAGCAAGGAGCTCAAAAGTTTGCAAAAAAGGAGTATCAGCATCATAGTACCTGTATAGGCAGTTCAGCATGATTAAGCAACTGGTGGTAAAGAAGCCATCCGGCAAATTATACAGCTGTATATACACAAAGGCACTGAACTAGACATTATAAAGAAGCTAGTATCCACTGCCCACAACTGATGACATCTTGACAGAACTCTCCAAAACCAGAAGCTTTATGATCTGATATCAGGAACAGGTTTGGCATATAAGCCTGAATAAAGAGTCAGCTGACAGCCTTTGCAACACCATTTGGTTGCCTCAAGATGGCTGTGCATGCCAATAGACATAAGTCTGGAATCAAAGGTGATACACAGAAAATTCATCCGAGCACTGAAATGGTTACCTGGGGTGAAAATAGTTGCAGATGATGTCTTCCTTGTGGTTGAAGGGAATTGTGACACAGAAGCTAAATGAGACCATATTAAAAAAACTAAAAGCTTTTCTCATGCAGGGAAAAAAAAAACATAAAATTCATCCCAGAAAAATGTGATAAGCAGCATGAAGTGAGCATACATTGAACATCTGCTGTCAGTGAAACATTGAAAGCAAATCCCAACAAGATCAAGGCAAAGACAGGTTAGCTCCGGCAGATGTTAAAGGGTACAGTACTTCATAGGGATTATACATTTTTGTTCAAGTACTCGCCACAGCTGGCCTCAGCAACAGAATGCTTACATCAGCTCACAAGTCAGGATGTTAAGGGGCACTGGGCAGGTCTCTAACAGCAAGCATTTGACATCATGACACAAAATGCAAAAAAGATGCCCCTCTCCTGATGTATTATCAGTCAGGACAGCCAATGACACTCCAGGGTGATGCACTAGAGAAAGGGTTGGGTATAGCTCTTTTTTTCCAGGAGCAGCCAGTTACTTAGGCCAACAGAGCTCTGTCAGAGACTGAACAGGGATATGCCCAAATAAAACAAGAGTTCCTGTTTGTGGTATTCAGAGTGGAAAAATTCCATCCATACAACTACGGCCATCCAGGTATAATGCAGTCATGGCAAAGCCCCTTCTCAGCTCTCCAGAGATTTAAGCACATGTTGATGTGCCTCCAGACATGGTCCAGGATGGCTATTGGTGTTAGCTAGCATCCTGCAAATGGCATGTATACCCTGCATCGGTGAGCTGGGGGCAGGGGACCAGGATATTGATCAATGAACATATTTCCCTTTCTCTCAGTTTCAGCAGTGAAGCTGATGAAATCAAGGAAGATGCAGAAGATGACATCCAACTACCAGACATGGGAAAGTGACCAGAAGACAGAACCTAAATATGAGTAAGAGCAGAATCATATTTTTCAAATTAAGGATGAGCTGAGTGAGCAGGACAGGATCATACTCCAAGGACAGAGATCTCCTGATCTTACCTTGTTATGTAAGGATGTCATGCAAAAAAAAAAAAAAAAAAAATCTCACACCTGGCCAGACAGTTGTCTTAGACTGGATGGAGTATGTTTATTGGTTGGGAGCAAATACCCAAATCCACTCCTTGATAGAAAGGTGTGACACCGGTCACTCATGTGATAACAGCCAGCAGAAACAGACTTTTACCACATGAGCTGCCCACCTGACATTTTTATCTTCAGGGAAAAGCAGTATTCGATTACAGTTCACACTTTTAGGAGGTTGATGCTCTACTTGATATATGAGGCAAATCAAGTGACTGGCAAACAGAAGACTCGCTTTGCAAGACAGAGCATTCCAGACACTCATATTCACCAAAATAGATCTAATTTGCCTCAGAAGAATTCAAGGAATTTACAAACAAATGAGAGTTTAAACCCTGGCCCCAAACATTCTAACCAAGTGATGGTAGAATAAAATCAATTGTAAAACCAGCTAAGAGACTATTATGCATTGGTTAGGTCTTGTTGGCATTGTTTGGTATACAGGAATACCCCATCACAGGAATGCTGTCTGGCATAAACACTGATGGGAAAGACCAAAACCTGCTATCAGCAAGAGGAGACATGTTGCAGCCAAAGGATGACCAACAATCAGAAGCAGGTATTTTCTAAAAACAACTATCTTGTGGGTCAGACACTGGGACAACAACCCAATACCTTTTTATTGTTCAAGTTGTGCAGCGAATGAGATATGGGTCATATATGTATAGTATCTTATAAACAGAAATCCCATTAATTTGTATTAATTTAACCTTTGTGTCCACCATTAAGGCACTTCAGAGAGGCAGAATTCAGTCTTGTATGTCTGGCTATTTCTATGCCAATGTCTCTAATAAAAAAACCCTCATTAGAAAAGCACTGTTCAATTCAAGGGTATTTCCTCTGAGGAAAGGAGAGAGGTTGTCTTCTCAGCTAACATCTTCTCTATAAGAGATAGAGGGAAACTGTGATAGGTCAAGTAAGTGCCTGCTGCACATTAGGGTATCTGTGAGCCCTGAAGCACCATGGTAAGAAGGGGTGAAATATTTTCTCTCAATAAGTGAGATGATTAATAAATGAAGTTTTCCAGGTCATTTTTCACAGTAATGTTTCAGCCTTGCAATACTGTTTAGGAAGATATAGGAGCCGAAAGCAATACCATGCAGGAGCACATCTCCCAGATACAATTTTTTAGGGTAGTGGGGAAAAAAACAGCATATGGCATTTTTGTCTGCCTTATAATGCCTTTACTAAGACACTTTCCACCACTGCTTACCCCTCTTAATTTAACCCCAATATCAATTTGAATGTAAATGGACATGCACTAAGTAAGCAATTTCATGAAATACCCTATTTTCAGAGACATATCTGTTAGGGGGATTTACTCAAGTGCAGTAATGCAATGTTTTTCACTAGTTATGAAGATTTCAGATATAATGTTTATTTTCACTTGAATAACTCAAACATCAGCTTCTGAGATGGCTTAAGCCTCCAGAGGAGGTCAAGAGACCTTGATATACATTAAAACAAATAGTTTTAAAATGAGGAAATTAAGTGTATGCAAGTCATTTTCTCTGTATATGCAGCCTTGTGTATTTAATTTAAGCCAGAAGTTTTCATATATCTGAAATTCCAAGCTTAATAATAAGTGAAAATGTGTTTATGACAATCATACATTCACACAGTTTTCAGTCACCCAGGCTCAGTCTATACTGCAGGCGTTTTGCACAAGAAGCCTTTTGGGTAAGAGTTCTTGCGCAAAAACTTCTTGCACAAAAGTGTGTCCAGAGCTCAAAGCATATCGCAAAAGCGATGTGCTTTTGCACAAGAGAGCGTCCACACTGCATGGACACTCTTGCGCAAGAAAGCTCTGATTGCCATTCACAAAATGGCCATCAGAGCACCTGTGCTTTTGCCGATAGGGGTTTCTTGTGCAAAAACCCTCCGGAGCGTCCAGACCTGCCTTTTTGCGCAAGAGCTGTAGTGCAAAAAGGAGTTATTCCTCGCAAAAGCCCTCTGTTCTGCCGATTTACTTGCACAAAAATGCACTTGAGGTGTGGACACTCCACCAGTTTTTGCGCAAAAACCTTGTAGTGTAGATGTGCTCCAGAAAAGAGCCTATCTTTCTAAGAGTGCATCCCCCATGCTGGGGAAGAATCTAAAGTCTGGGAAAAAAGGCAGACTTTAATAATGCCAAAAATGCTGAATCCTGATTGGCAGACTCACGGGCTCCACTGTGTCTGTTGCCTTATGGAAACTGTATTGGAACATTTGTTACTGTCCTAACAGAAAAGCGATTCTTCCACAGTTGAAAAAGTTTATTTGCATGTATCACAGCTTCTGAAGTAACGTACCTGAGAGGCTCATTAGAACTCCAGGAGCCAGCAGCCGAGGAAGTGATTGTGAGCTTCATAGATCCCTGAAGAACAAATTTGCCAAACTACTAATCCAAATTACATCCACAAAAGTTGTGCATGTACCTGTTGTGCTCATAAAACTCATTTTTACATGAAAAATGTGTCATTGGAGGCATAACTGCCAGTTTATAAGTTTCACATATCTTCGGCGGATGCAAATACAGAACCACATGCAAATTTTGCAGTCATATAAAGAGGCCAGTGAAGAAGCTTTGGAAGGGATTTTCAGAAGTACCTAAGTGCCAGATTTTTAAAAGTTAGTTAAACATTGCTCCGCTCAGCACAGCAACATCTAATCCCTTCACAGCCTGCCACCTACTGGTGTCTTTCAGGCCTGATCCAGGCATCAGGGAGATACCTCAGCACCCCTCTACAAGGCATGGAAATAGACATTTGCCTAAAGAATGGATTTTCAGGAGCCAGCAAACTAAAAGGGGATCCACTTATGTCAGTCAAGAGGCAAGAGCCACACGTGGCAATCCTCAACCAATCACACACACACTGGGACCTGTCTGAAATAATTGCTAGTCAAGCTCAGCTCTAAGGACATACTACAGTTGCCAGTGCAAGGACATATTCACTATGTAGTGAAATGCTGATGGATTAAAAAGGCATATCCTTCTCCCTTTGGAAATCCCCTCAGCATTTCTACCACAGCGAGACATGGCTTGTCTTTATTCTTCTGAAAGCTGCTTTTCAAACAGTGCACTTCATTTTTCTTAGTATGCTGACCTGACAGTTGACTTATGAAAAAGCATACAAACTAAGCATAAGGGTTTAAATAATTTAATGGCTACATAGTGTCATCAAATATGATTAGAGCATAGTCAAAATAAAAAACTCATCACATTTTAGGTACATCATATCAGAGCATACTGTAGAAAGCTATCTATGTTTCAGAGATTAATTTTGCTGTTGGCACTAATTGTCAAAGTTTCCCTTCTGACCTTGTATGTTTTGCAAGGTGATAGGCCTACATGATAGAATGGATGTTTAATTATTCCAGTACTTCTGCACTGTGAAACAAGATAAAATACACCAGGCTCACCTTTCCTCACAAAGGTAGAACAGTGCATGAAGCTGGTATTTTTGTACTTTGATTTTATTCAAATACAGAATGTGAAATTTGCTTTTGGAAACACATGGATAGTGAGGGGGAGGAAGAAAATATAATTTGTAAAGGGCACAGAAGAGCTTTGACATCTCTCTAGCATTATACTAAAGAAAGCAAATATTGCTTTTGAAATCCAGCCCAGATAAAATATATTATTCTCTCTAGTCTCAGAGAACTGATCCCAATAAGCATGGGCACACGATAATAATACTTTTTTCAAGATGGCATTAAATCTGATAGGCTACACAGCACTGCAGCTGCAACATTGATTCGGGAGCTTTTTTCCCCCTCCCCATTTAACTAGATAAAGAAGGAATATCAAGATCACTCTCTCTGATATCAGCACTGTGGTACATAATGGAAAACAAGAGACTGTTTCAAACTGTTTTCTGCAGTTTTATTAAAGATTGAATCAACCTTGTCTACTCTCAGTACCTTTACTGACTCCTTGTAAGAAATACAAAAATATATTTTCAAAGCTGAGAGCACCCACCTACAGAAATCTCATTGCTGAACATTGTAGAGGCCACTGTTCTTACATGATCTTATTCAGTATGATTTGTCAAAATATGAATTGTGTCTTTTCATTTGACATGTTCCCTGCTATTGATTTCCAGATGACAAAACTAATCCAATGCACTGGGAAGTCAACAAAAACCAGGTCTGAAGCTTGAGAGCAGGGGAAAAGCTTTCCCGGAATTTTCTGCCCCAGGAAATGGAATGAGGACTTGTTGTAAACTTTAGCCTGTTTTTATAATGTTGAAATGGCTCCCTAAACTGCATACGCTAACAGATGCAGCTAATTAATAGCTACTTACACTTGACAAACTTTTCAATGTTGCCTGTATAGTACAGTAGGTATTCAATCATTCGGGATCACCAATGCAGATTAAGTAGTCCCTAGATATATATGGCATTACAAAACTCTATTCAGGCGGGATTGAAAGAAGGGCTTAAAAAAGTCACTGGGATAAATCCTACTAATGTAAATATTCATTTGACTTAAATGGATCTTTGTATGAATAAGAAAAAACAGGATTTAACTCTCTGCATGATTAAACCATTTTATAAATGCTATGAAACAGTAGAAGGATATATGCAACTTTCCAATGAAATAGAGTGTGAGAGATGGAGACAATGATAAACTTGTAACATGCCAAAAAATATAGTTAGAAGCCTCTTGCCTAGGGTTCACTGCTATTACTTGTGCTCAGTGTTTCACATCACCACCCTTCTCTGGTCACTGGACGGATGTTTCTTGGGCTTTCATATATCGTGTACATGAGTGAATGCAAGTCAAACTGCATCCCATACAATAAATAACTAGTACTAGGACACCTAAAACATTGCATGCTACCTACCAAACAAAAGAAAAAATGTAGTAGGAAGTGGAGAGAGATAATCACCCCTAAAACTTGTAATTTAATGTAAGACTCTGCTTATATGGTCTTTGTCCCTCTCCCCACCTCCCAGCATGCTTTCCCAGGTTCTGGCCCTTTAAATTTAACAGCTGCAGCCCAAAGTACAGTAATCACAATCACCACCCACTTTTGCAGTTGACAAATATTCTTACCTCCTGTTCTAGTTTTCCTACTGTGTTACTTCTAAGGAAATGTTATGTCCTCACATCAAATACGTGCTTAAAAATATACATTTCACTGGTTATATAGCTAGGGATGACATCTATGCTCCCTGGAAGGTAATTGCCAGAATTATTCTCTTTTAATGATCACCAACACAAGTTTGCTTCTAGTTCTCTGAATCATTCATTGTTCTGTCTTTCCAAAATTAGTTTTCAATAAACAATACAGAGTCTGTACATGTTACAGCTTCTACTCTTCAACCATTTGCATACCGTTCACAACTGTGAAGTTTGGAAAAGTTAAACAATCCTTCCAGAAGTGCTGGAGTTGGGGACGTGTACACAGATCTATCTCTCTCTCTCTCTCTCTCTGCTCCAAACACAGAGGTGTGTTAAGGACCAGGCCAATAGTGATCTTGCCTAATGGTCAGGGAAGGATCTGGTCTTGTGTTTGGTGCAGCAACGACCAGCCTAGTGGCCAGATCCCAACTCAAGTTATCAAGCCCACGGAACGGGCCAGGTCAGAGGTAGAGTATTGATCAGAGCTGGGACAGGAGCCAGGAGCAGAAACCAGGAGAAGGAAATCAGGAATTGAAGCTGGGAATACAGAGCAGGAGCAGGGGCGAGGAAAGAGCTAAGAATAGGAATAGGGAGCAGGACCAGAAACATAGCTACAGGCACAGAGCTATTGATCTGGCAAGGGCTCAGGGCTGCTGCCTGCTGGGGTCCTCAGCTAATCAGAAGGCCTGGTTCACTAGCTGAATCAGCTGAGGGCAACAAGCTGTGTCTGAGTTCAATGGTTGGTCCCTGACAGGGCTCAAGGAGAACTGCGTGTTCCCTGGTGGGGCAATCAGTGCTCCTGGTAACTCTTAGGATTCAAGGATGGAGGCACTCTGGACAGGTACAGACACAAAGTGATGTCCTTACTGGAGAAGGGCATGGGGGAATTGTTCTTAACTCCTGATATCTTATTCAGGTTAAAAGTGTAAAAAGATGCACAACAGCTTTTAACCAAGTTAGCAGCTCAAGTTCAATCCTATAGGGCAGCCTGGAGTTGAACTCTAGCTTCAAACCAGAGTTAAAAGCAAAGTTGCTATGTCTTCACTGCTTTTTTAGCTTGGTGTGGATAACCCAAGTTAACAACACATCTTTATTTTGCAGTGTAGTGTACATACCCTAAATCATGGTGCACTGCCATTGCGAGTCAGAATGGCTAGCTGAAGGGAGCAAGAAGCACAACTCCTCAGCTAATGTAAAGCAGGCCCTCTGTCAATCTGCTTACTCCAAGGATATGATAGCTTTCAGAAACACCTGGTAACATCTCACACTACTTTTGCTTGGGCACTGTGCCTCCTTCCCAGCCTGGCTCAGGTTCAGAAGATCCATAAATGAATTATGGAATAGAATGAAAACAGAGACTGAAAAAACAACTGCACCACTGGTTAAAGCATGACAAAGCAGAATATACTGACTACTCAGGTTTTTTTTAACTTTTTCAAATTGATTGTTTTCCAATATAATTCAGCAAATGTAAAGATTCTACTAAGTGAATTAGCTAATGCACTTAAGAATCTGGATGAATATTATCCAAAATTGCTGACCTTGTATAAAGACAATATTCAATTAGTCACCAAGTATTTCTTTACCTAATTTTTTAAATAACATCAATGCTGACAAGGTTTCCATTACTTCCTAATTTTCATTGTATTTTTTCAGTAAAATGCTGGTGTGGAATGAGCGGTTCAGTTGCTCAAACATTGTTGATTATTCTAACCTACTGAGGACCATATCTTGACCAAAGCCAGATCAAATGGGTTCATGTAAATGGGTTCTTCTAGAGATTTAGGTGCAGAGGAATATAAACTTCCTCCTTCAAGGTGCAAAATATCAGCAGAGCCACTTCACCCCTGTGGCAGAAGCAAAGGGCTGTGACCTCTTCCATGGAAAGGGGAAATTTGGTCAGCAGGATTCTGGAGTTACAGACTGATTGGACATTCCCCAGTCCACTACATGCAGTGCCTGTGATGTGAACACCGATTTCAATAGAAATATCAGAGCTATGGCTACAGAGGTCAAATAGTTGTCCTCCAATCAGATAGTAAGCAGTTGAATCTCCATCATAGGCTCTGGTTTTGTTTGTGCTATGTGACTTTGAAAGAAAAGAAAGGATTTGGTTTTGAACACAAGGATGACTCCTAACTTCTTTAATGCAGAGCATCCCCCCTCACCCTACATAGATAATTTGGGGCAGAAAGTATGCTGCAGCACTGGGAGGGTGCAGGATGCATCACTGAGGAGGGAGACGTGCGGTGGTTAAATGTCCTTCACTTTAGCTTGTGCTTCCCCACTGCCCCAGTATGGAGAGATACCAGTTATCTTGGCCACGGACCTGATTGTGCATGACACAGAATACTTGATAGGTATCATATTTCCTACTTCTTCCCTGCTGTCCCCAGTTATTATTTTTGCTGTGAGATTCACAGCCTCCTCAAAATAACCTATTCATGCAGCATCTCTCTTTAATCTGTTTTTGCCCAAGCTTTCATAACCAGAAAGAGCAGATCAGTCAGTGGTTATTTATTTCTTAATCCATACCAATGCTCATTTCTTCATCTGGGATCCTGGAGGAACCGTTACTAGCCAAACCCACTGGGAAGAGAAAAAGTTTCCCCTACCTCCTAACTTACCCAAATGAAGCATCAAGGCTGAGTTTCATATAGGACTTTGGCATTAAAAACTAAATAAAAACAGAAAAAGAGTATCAACTGGTGGCTAACCTTTAGTCAGGTCTCTTATTTCAACCCAGTATAGACTAAGAGGTTCATTTTTGGAGGTTGACAATAGGAAGCCTTTCAACTCTGGGTTACTGTTTTTAAAGTCATACCAGCTGAAAACTGGATGCTGATGTTAGTCCACTTCTGAATAGATTAATCAGAAAAACTCTACCTAATGGAAATGATCCCAATTGTCACCCTTCTTGATAGGGTCAACACAGATGCCAGTGACCACCTTCAGTGTAGAATCTGCCTAGCAGTCCCTGAAGCTCTTGAAACTCCAAGAAGCTCTGGAGCAGCTGCTGCTGCTATATTGGGAGTAACCAGTTATTTAGGGCTGCTTCTTCACCCTCTTATTCCATTGGCTGATGAAAACACTAGAAGCAGAATGGGGAACGAGGAAAGAGCAAATGCTTAAGTGCTATCAGATCTTCCTCACAAGACTCACCCTCAACAGGAGTAGAAGAAAACAGTGACTATCCTCCTCAGGGTTACCAGCAGGGAGAGGAAGCAAAGGGGCAACTGCCCCAGGGCCCAGTGATTGCAAAGGGCCTGGAGTTCCTAGCCACTGCCACTGCTGCAGTACTGTCACTGCCACACTTGCAGCAGCAGTGGAGGCCAGAACCCTAGACCTTTTAAATCAGCACAGGAGTCCCAGCTGGTGGGCTCTGGATGGCACCAAAGAAAGCTAACCCCAGCCCCCTCCCTTCCACCCAAGGACCTCGCTCCTTTTGGGGGCATGAAGCTAGCCTCCGCCTACCTTTCCCAGGGGCCCAGCAATTCTGTCAGCCACCCTGATCCTACTTTGAATCCAACAACTCTACTTCTGTCACCATTGTAGCTATTAGAACAGCCAAACATAGGTTGGCTGCAGGTACAAGGGGGTAGTAGGTAAAGGTAACCTCTTTTGCCAACCCTCAATGTAGAAAATGGACAGGGAATCAATGGGAGAAGAGAAGAAGGATGGGTCAAACATGGGTGACAAAGAGAGGGCAGTACCACAGGGTTTCTGGAGAGGTATCACATTCCTGGTGCAATCCAGACCAATGAAGAGTTGTGAGGCACCCTGCAACCTCATAGTGCTGTGGTGCTGTAGCTCCCAAACTGGGCCACTCACAATCAACCGAGCAGTATGCAGGCAACATCCTGAGAATCTGTGTAGAGCTGCCACCCTTTAGTCACACACTGGCTTCAGTTACCACTTGCACAGTGATCCCAACACACTCTTGAATTTCCCACCCTCCCTAGCTCCCCTACCCCCTGTGTAGTGTTGTTTAACCCTCTCCTGGATTGTTCAGCTATTTTAGGTCTGCAAAGAGTCTACATGCAAGTTTGCTACTTTAAATTGGTGTTACCAAACAATTCCATTTAAATAATACACTGGATTAGTCTTGATTAAAGAATAAAACAAGATTATTTACCTATAAAGAGAGATTTTGAGTACAAATATAATGCATTAAAGTCAGAAATGGTTAAAAGAGAAATAAAGATTAAAAATGCTGTCTAGTAATTAAAATTTAAACTAAGACTTGGTTCATTGTGAAATTTTGACTCAGACCTGTCAGTGACAGGGCTGACCAAATTCTCAGGTGAGAATTCTTCCCAAAGTCCAAAGGCAAGTTTCTTTGTTTTTTCAGATGAAAATCCAAGCCAGGGAAGGAGAGAAAAAATACTTTGGATGTTTTTGCCTCTCTTTTTTATAGTCCAGCCACACTTGGAAATGCATTTTCCTGAGGTTTATCCCTTCATAAAACGCATCTCACAGTTGGAAGGAAGACAAGGAGTCTAATGGTGAAAGAGGTTCCATGTTGTTTGATAAAATGCAAAATTAATTTATCTGTTCCTGCCTCCTTCACTACTAAAGAATGGACACTTGATCAGTGATTGACAATCAGCTCTGATGACTTCTGGCTAGTGTCATCAGCTTGATATTTGAGAAACAGGTCTACTCCCTTCTTCAGACTTGTTGGATAAAACACATTATCATCATAATTTCAAGTTATAGTCATAACTTCACTACATGTATTTCACAATGATATTACTGACTAGAGCATTATTCGTTTTCAAATATCTCATAAGGCATATTTTACACAACAAGATTATTACAGTAGAGTGTAGGGTGTGAACACAGGAGTGCATTGTGTCACAGGAGGGAAGTGAATTAGGGGAAGAATGGGTAGAAACTTGTCACATGGAAGGAGACTGGAGGCTAGTACAGACTACAATGGGCAGCATGGAAGAGTGTCAAAAGGGGCAAGCTGTGGGAAGAAAGGAGTTCTGAGCTGTCTGGGGTAGATTTCTACCCCATCACATGCTTGTGGACCAACTAAATATTGCTAAATTCCTGATGACCATGAAGGTTGAATTGCCACCCCAGGAGGCAAGACCTTTCCAAAACACGTGAAATGTACTAGCAGTGTATTGTGAGATTTCTTCCAGGGCCAACTCTTAGCTGTTGGTGTTCTAGGGATTGACTGTAGTCTCCAGGTCTGGTGATCTGCAATCTTTCAGAAGTGCTAAATTTAAAATACATCTGTCTGAACTCTTTTGATATTACTTTCTCAGATGCATGTAGATCCTTTAAGGTCCACTAAAATTATACACGTTATCTACACATACACACACAAACTCATTTGGAGTGCAAGTTGAGACTAAGCGAAGCTAAATTTTCAGCTTGCTCCCTTTTTTATAGAATCATAGGGTTGAAAGAGACCTCAAGAGGTCATCGAGTCCAACCCCCTTTTGTACTCACTCAAAATCAGAGTCACAGACATATGAAACTACACTATTCAGATGCAAACAGGTGGACATCTGTAAACTCCAGGGTTAAAATTTGCACCTACTAAACTCATTATGTAGTTTTTTATGATTGCAAACTTTTAATATTTCCTCAGGCCCAAGATTTGTAATTGTTCAGTTGCACAGCTTTAAACACCTGTAAAGCACGCCCATCTACTATATTTCAGAGAATTTGTCAGCTTGTGTGTTTGTGCATTTGCCTGTGCCCCATCCAGGGGACATTCACTCCTCCCACAGGCTGTGAACACTGCAGCTGCAGTGGTCATGGAGAGATACTTCTCACCTGGCCCCACGCTGCTGTGGTGAGAGGGTGCTGAGGTTGTCCTGTCTTCCCGTGGCAGACTGCATACTGAACTTCTTATCCCAAGCCCAAACCACGAACAATTATTTAAATGAAGTAATGAGTTAGGGACCCAACCAATGCTGGTTAATCTTCTAGTTAGATAGGTTATAAAAAACCATATATCCACAAGTTGAGGCTTGGCTGAAAATTTCCCCCGACACTTGGTAAAAACTGTTCCCGAAATCACTTGAGTACAAATAGACACCACATTTTGAATTTGACTGGCAGATAGCAAACTGTCTGCATTATAGGGGCTAACTGATCACTCCACTCAAATCATCTTACTCTCTTTATTGTAACCCTTCTTTCATTTGTAGTGGGCACAAGAAGTGTCAGGTTCAATATCTAAGGGTATGTCTACACTGCCACCCTAGTTCGAACTAGGGTGGCTAATGTAGGCATTCAAACTTGCAAATGAAGCCCGGGATTTAAATATCCCGGGCTTTATTTGCATGTTCCTGGGTGCCGCCATTTTTAAATGCCCCGTAGTTCGAACTCCCTGACCGCGGCTACACGCGGCACGGACTAGGTAGTTCGAATTAAAGCTCCTAATTCAAACTACCTAGTCCGTGCTGTGTGTAGTGTTACCCTGGGACGCGGTAACGATTAATTTAAAAGGTCTAATTGGCACGCGCTGGCTATCTATGATGTTAAAGTCCCAAGTCCCAGAAGACGGGAACGACCCGAGGCCGTATCTATCACCGGCTGATTGGTTTTACAAACGAGTCAGAGACATAGTTTAGGGCCAAACCATATATTATAAGAATTTCAATAGCCAACAAGTAAATGCTTTAACCAAGTCCACCCTAACCCAGAAGTAAAGAATGAAAGAAAGACCCCGATACAGGAATATACTGTACATTCATCGCGAATAAGCCACAGATTGAAGAAGGGGTGTTCACGACCTTGACGCTTTGGCTCAATGCGAGCCGCCACGGAGGAACAGTGAGGCGATCCCTCGATGACACTGCTCTGGTCACTGGTCTGCACGGTCAGGTTAACAGGATTCAGGTACGAAGGCCTTCCGCACTCCGTCTGAGCCTTGACTTCTTCAGAGTCTCCCTGACATAGGCTGTCATATGCCTGGGATTTCCCACAGACAAGCGCCTTCCAGACAGTAACCCACACTTATCCAATCATTCATTCACCTCAGTCATACAAACAAACAGGATAGACGAACAACATTCAAACCTAAGGAACCACGCACGAACCTATGGAACGAACGAAGAACACGAACAAACCTCAAAAGGGGTTTATATTGACACTTAGGCGGGAAAATCCCCATAGGGTCGTGTGCATAAGTTTTAGTGCCTAGTGCACAAAGATTGGTGCCTAGTGCAATGATTTTGAGCTGAGTGCACAGGTATTGAGCCGTGTGCAGAGCCAAAATGGTGTCATGTGCAGAGGATTTTTGAATAAAGGCGGGAATTCCAAGTGGCAGTTACTCCCTTAGTTCGAACCAACAGTTAATCCGAACTAGCAAAGGGACTATCCCTTAGTCTGATCAGTTAACTCGAACTAATGTCCAGACTTTAAGCCCTTAGACTCCTCAGCACACTGAACCTAATATTGAATACAAACCTTTTAAACATTCCAAAAGCCATTTCAGGGTAACAGTAGCCGCGGGCAGGGAGTTCGAACTACGGGGCATTTAAAAATGGCGGCGCCCGGGAACATGAAAATAAAGCCCGGGATATTTAAATCCCGGGCTTCATTAGCAAGTTCGAATGCCTACATTAGCCACCCTAGTTCGAACTAGGGTGGCAGTGCAGACATACCCTAAGGGTTCACATTCAACAGCATAACACAGAACCACCCAGTAACCTGGGGAAATTTCACACTACCATCTGGGCACTCTCTGAGGCAGTTCTTTCCTTCTCAGAAACAAAGAATCTGTGGTAGAAAGCATTTTTCTTTAATAAAAGTAACCTAGCATTAATCTGGAAAAGCAGCACTCAAACATATAGGCATGAGCAAGACACCTACTGCAGAATAGAGTGGGCAATGTCTTTTGCTTCAGGTTCTCAAATCTAACACCAAAGTGCCTGTAGTGTATCTTCTCCCTCTCCCCCCTTTAATACTTGATTCACAGTTTTTGTCCCTGTTCAGTGCAGACCCAGAGTAGAAATATGCATCTGCATAAATTCTCTTCTCCTCGGGGGGAGAGGCAAAACCCACCTTACTTGCCACCTCTGACTGCCTGCTCACCACTTCTGCTTGCTGCCCATCAGTGACTTTCCACTGCTACCACTGCTTTCCACTGCTGTGACTTCTACGGGTCAGTCTCTTAGGGTATGTCTACACAGCAAAGTTATTTCAGAATAATGGCTGTTATTCCAAAATAACCATGCGAGCATCTACACAGCAATTCTGTTATTTCAGAATAATTTTGAAATAACGGACGGCTTATTCCAAGTTCTGCCAACCTCATTCTATGGAGAATAATGCCTATTCCAAAATAGCTATTTTGAAATAAGGCATGGGTAGATGCTCCACTTCTGCTATTTTGAAATAGCCCCTCACTAGGGCCATTCTAAGTTATTCCTCCTGGGGCTCTAAATCAAGATAGCATGTCTACATTAGGGAAGCCTGCCTCGGACTAATTTTGAGGCTTTCCTGCAGGATAGATGTGCTATTTTGAAATAAGCTATTTCGGAATAACTACTCCGGAATAGCTTATGCCAAAATAACTGTGCAGTGTAGACGTAGCCTTAGTGATTGTCAGCTCTTTCTGATTTTTAGCTCTTAGCAGGCTGGGCAGAAACATCATCTCACCAGAAATTATTTCAGCTCTGATTAAGCATTTAAAATAACAAAAGGGCTCCTAATGAAGCCTCTTTAGTCCCATCTTTGAACAGTGGGAAGGAACAAGTTAAACCAGACCAGGGACCCTTATGGAGAGTCCACACCTACTGACTGAGACACTTGTCCCCATCCCTCTTACTTTCACAGCAATTTGGAATTCAAGCCTCTGGCTTAATGAAGTCCTTGAAGGTGACATCCTCATTTAGGACAAGATAAGCCAGTTCTGCTCCCCTTTATTCATACAATAAAAGGCAACCTTGATAACTGCATTTTACTACCCTGCATTTTAACCACGTTAACCACTTTGTACAAAACCACTGTATCAGCTGGATAGCTTGGCATATTAAATGTATTCATGTAAATAGAGTTTGGTCCTGAAGTCTTTCCCCCTCTGAGCAAGCTGCCAGAGGAGAATTTATTCCAACTTCGCTGACATCATATTCCCCTTTTTCAAATTCTTTATACTTAAAGACTTACTAAGACTGTGCTTCTGACATCCCACCATTCCAGAGAATAGGTATTCCAGCTCATTTCCTATGGCTTGAGAAGATCATTGTTTCATAACTATTAGTTTGCCATGCTTGTGCCACTCTGTAGTATATAAAAGAGTATAGCTGGATTGTTTCTAAAGGAAGCTGGAAACGTAATAAATCATACAGCAAATATTTGTGTCTGAATCAATTACAAGATCCATCATGGATCCCAATCCCTACAAAAAATGTTTGCTTTCGTGAGTAATCTCTGCCAAGATGCTCCACCCAGAAGACCTGGAAAGGTCAAAGTGGGATACAGCATCATTTCGAATACACCTCTAATGCACAATTAAATTTGAGTACAGCGTGTTAAACAGTCAAAGAAAATAGAGCATCATTATGTTTCTTAATCTGAAAAGTTAAAAATATAAAAAATGTGATCTCTATTTTACTTCCTATTATTGACATTACTTGCTAATTTACTCTTATTCTATCGAGTTGTCTGAGCTCCAACTAATAATAATGAATGCAACAGAAATAAAACTGGCTAAAATGAGGCTAAAAGGACCTCCCAGCACATAACCCTTCACAGTCAATTAATGAGTTCTCCTCCTTCCTCTTTTGATTTAGGCCAAGGTGTTTTCATTGATTAGGTAATATTTCTGAAGTGCTATGAAGATGAAAAGCAGTAAGTGGTAAGTAATAACTTATTATTAGAATCACTATCAAAATAGCATTAATGAGCTTGTTCTGATCTTTGGACCTCCGGTGTCGCAGATTTAGATGAATGATATTTCCTAGGCACTTTAAAGCATGTGCTCTCTACTTAACCTTTCAGCTTTTCAAAATAAAAGTTATACAATAGATGTGTGAAAGTTTGTGGTGACTTAAAAAGAAAAATAGAGTGTTAAGGTGAACATGTTGCTTTTGAACAGTCCTCAATCAGTGCTCTAGAGGATAAAGTTCTTTATTTAACCCAAGATACGTTCTTGACCAGGGAACAGGACTGACCTTTTTTTGTGTTGCTCCACCTATCAGCCTCAGTACTGACTGGGGTACCATTTTATATGGATTAGAAAATCTTTCAGCCCATTTAGTCATTAAGCCTCTGGTGAATAGGACTGGTCAGAGCATTCTCTGTGAAGTCCAAACAGTTTCAGCAATGTTTCTTTCAGCAGGGTTTGTGGTGAGACAGATTTTCTATAGATTGGTGGCTATGGCATGTGCTTGGAGCTGCAGATGACTCTCAGTCAGGCCCCTTCTTTGCCTCAGGGATGAAAAGCTCTGCCCTGAGTCAGGCACTCGAGGCACTTGAAACTAGGGTGGGGGGCTTCTACTCTTTGAGCTGGAGATGTAGTTTCCATCTTGAGGCAACGTACCTGCATTAGCTCTGACTGAGCCAGCCTGCTAAAAATAAAAAGCTGCGGCAGGATAAGATAGATACAGCTAAGGTCTCGGTTGATACTGAACGTGGTTCGCCACTCACACCACTGCTGCTACACTGCTATTTTTAGCATGTTGGCTGAATTGATCCTGCAGAAACTGGATTTCAGTCCTCACTTTACAATGCTGAACCACATTTCAAAAACAGTGCCATTCAAGGATGCTGGAACAATTTGTGTAGTGAGGGTGATGAGAGTCATTGAACCAAACTGTAAACCACTTCAAGTCAGGGGGTGCAGCATTTATAAAAGCAAGCACACATTACGTTTTAACTATGTAAGGGCATTGACACTAAAACTGGGTTCAGAAACATGATAATTTTGCTCCTTCTCCCTTTATTGGATTTCCTGTTTCACATTTCAGAGAGAGATCTACTTTTTAATGAATACTGCAAAGCACAAACCTATGTCCAAACAAGCTTTATTATTCTTTACCTCACTGGATGACAGAAAAGCTATAAAACTCTTTCAGAAGTCAGAGCATTATTAAATGCAAGAAGGATGTAATCAAAGGCTACCTCAAAGTTCAGTCCCTTGACAACAGCTGAAGCACTGGAATGAGTTACCTGGGGAGGGGAGGGGGGTGTGGAATCTCCATCCCTAGAGGTTTTTAAGTCCCAGTTTGACAAAGCCCTGGCTGGGGTTGATCCTGCACTGGGCAGGGGGCTGGACGCGATGATCTCCTGAGGTCTCTTCTAGCTCTAGGATTCTATGATTCTAACCCCTCCCCGCCCCGGGGTCAAGCATCCTAGTCCTAATGGAAAAACAACACACACATACCTTTGAACCTGGTGGGGTCGTTGCTGCTCCAGGAGTAGGATTGCAGGTGGGTCCCAGACCCATCCTACTTCACCTGACCCAGGGCTTGGCCCCTAACACTGGCAGGGAGATCAGCCATTGGATCCGTGAGGATCCAACCACAACATGCCAACCACACTTGTGGCAGCATGACAGCCAATTTGAAGTTGTCTGTCTCTGGGACATTTCCTCCTCTCCTCTCGGGGTGTACCTGGAACCACAGGGCTCCCTCCACCTCCTTCGGCCAGCAGAAATTCTGGCAGATCTGCAATGGACACTGGTTTTCCAGCAGGCAAGGAATCTCCTGGTTCAGCAGCAGAGTCAGTAGGTTCCTTCAGCATCCTGCCCCTAATTGCTCCATAGGCTCTGCCTTTTATACCTTCTATTTCTGTTTCCCACTCCTGGTGGGAAGGGCTAGGAAAGTCTGGCACTGCCCACTTGGACACACAGGGTAGTTTGGCCAAACTGTCTCATTGCAGGACCTCATTATTTTAGGCAATTGAAAACAAAAGGCATCCTCAAAGTCTCCCTTCACTAGAAACCTTATAGCCCAGGATTTAGATAATAGGCAAATAAGCAGACACCATGGAGAATAGAGGGTTAGTAATTGGCAACAGAAGAGGCAGATGGTTCACATAACTTAGTAATACCCAGTAGTCAATTACATACATTTTTCAGGTATCTAAAAGGGTGTCATAAGGAGGAGGGAGAAAACTTGTTCATCTTGGCCTCTGAGGATAGAACAAGCAGCAATGGGCTTAAACTGCAGCAAGGGAGGTTTAGGTTGGACATTAGGAAAAAGTTCCTAACTGTCAGGGTGGTTAAACACTGGAATAAATTGCCCAGGGAGGTTGTGGAATCTCCATCTGTGGAGATATTTAAGAGTAGGTTAGATAAATGTCTATCAGGGATGGTCTAGACAGTACTTGGTCCTGCCATGAGGGCAGGGGACTGGACTCGATGACCTCTTGAGGTCCCTTCCAGTCCTAATATTCTGTGATTCTATAGCTAATCAATCTGAACTTGCAAATATAGGTTCAATCTCTGCATTTTGAAAATTTGGCCAAGCAATGAATGAAGAAATTGTATAGTCTCCTATTGATTCTCAGTTGTATGTTCAGCTTTGCGGTTTATTAGTGCTGCTAAGTTCATATGTAATCATAGAATATACTTATATCTTATTTCTGTGTTATTAAAAGCAATGCAATGCTTAGGTATTGTAATCAACAAGGCAGCTGTAACACATTTTCATTATCAAAAAGTCATCATTCACACAATCTAATGTTAAGCGTTTACCCTGTAGCCTGACTTTAGGAACCAGTTACAGATTATGACCAAGAATTTCCAAAACATTTGTTTCTATTTTGTAGGATCTCTCATGTGACAGATTATAAAATGTTAGAATGAGAAGTGTTCCTTCAACCAGAAACAAATCAGTATGCCTCATTCCATGCCATACCTTATGCATGGAACACCTTGTCTTGAGCTTGCTAACAAAGCTCAAATGCCTTCTGAGCACAAATCCCTGCTGAGGGCTCACTTCTACCGTGATGCCTACCATGATGCCTACAAGAAACTAAGTTATTTTATAATGGATGTTCATTTAATGACTAGGCACACATTTGAGGTTGAAAATAGCATTGCACATTATGTTACATTTACACGTGAAGAGGATTCCGACAGATACTCAAATTTGTGCCACTGGTGATGCTGCAGTATTTCTGGACTCTTGAGAGCTTTCAGAAGGTCAGAAGCAATGGAGAATTGAGGAAATTATTTCATGCTGTGTCTTTAGAGCAAGCAGATGTGCAACTGCCTACTAGCTCGGTCTACATCTCCAGGAATGAGCTGGCACAACACACTGTGATGTGTACAAGGCCAGATCTCATCCCTGTAATGACTTCAGCCCACTAATAGGCATAAATCCTTGTTCTCTTTTCGGCCACCTCTCCAAACCCTCATTGTAGTTTAGTAAATCTAAAGGTATGACGGCTGTCTGTGTATACTACTTTTCCCTGTTGGCAAGCATATGCCTGCTAAATACAATCCTTATTTAGCAGGAAGGACTGCTGCAGTATGACAGGTGCCCTCCACCTTCATGACTGTTTACTATTGCAGGGATTACTGAGTGCACAGAACTACTATAGACAGAGTTACTGTGAAAAAGTTCAGAAGCTTCAGGGGGTAGCTGAATTAGTCTGTACAGGAAAAAACAACAAATGGTCTGGTAGCACTTTATAGACTAACAAAACATGTGGATGGTATCATGAGCTTTTGTGGGCACAGCTCACTTCTTCAGATTCCGGTCATCTGAAGAAGTGGGCTGTGAAAAAGTTGTGACCTGGATCTGCAGTCCAATAAGCAAATGGACTATGTTGTCCTTCAGCACCATCCACAGTGGCATCTGCAAGTGGAGGAATGTATACTATTCCATAGTTTATATTGAAGCAATAGTCCCATAGTGTGCACAATTTTCCAACACACTCCTTCCTAACAGAGCAAGAAATTGACTCCACTGAAATTTCATGTTACATCTCAATCCTGTCTTTTGCTTGGGAACATCAGGCATGATATTAGCAGCACTAATGGAAAACCATCCCCAATTCTAGACAATTTTGGGGAGGCAAAGAGGAAAAAATGAGGCCTAGATCGAAAAAGCAGAAATAATGAATGGAGCAGGTGGGTGTAAAAGACAGAATGAAAAAAGACTATGAAGGATTTTAAAATCAGAACAGAGGAGAGTTGGAAGAGAAGCCAAATAGTGTTTCCTTCAAATATCATTAGCTGTATACATAGCAAAAGTACACTAAGCATGGCAGACAAATGTGTAACGTTACTAGTAATTTGTCAATGTAACAAAATTTGTATGATCTCAAAAACTATTCAGTCTACTATCACAATTAGAGTTGTGTGAATAAACAGACATTTGGATTTGCGCTCAGTTCTAGTTTTTTTTTTTTCATCTCATTTGGTCTTGATCCAAAAGCTTTTTGAGTTTTCAACAAATCAAAAATTTTGGGAAAAAATTAGTTTTGTATCATTTGAGTTTTTCCTCATTTTTTAGTAAGCAAAAGTAATTTCAAAACAAAATCAGAAGTAATTTTGAATCAAAAAGTTGAAACTCTCGAAAAAATGTCAAAACAAAAACCAATTTTTCTAGATTTTTTTCCAACCAATTTGCAAAAATCAACACAAATTCATATAATGGTTTTGGCCAACATGAATCTGCATTTTTCACCTTAAAAAGTTTCATCAGAAAAATTTCACCCAACTCTAATCATAATGTTGAATGGATTAGTTTACACATTATGTTCCATACAACTCTTAGTACAGATGATTTGTTTCTTCCAAAGCGTAGGATGTTGTATATAATATGAAAAGCAAAAGAGAGACAGGTCATGTTACAACTTGTCAAGATAACCATTTATCAGTCCAAACATTACATCATCTCTTTAGTCAATTAGAGAGATAAAGAACACAGTGTTATTCACAGTTCCCTAATATTTTGGCAATAAATGTATTTACCTGGCAAGGAAAAGTATAAGAACATAAGAACATAAGAACGGCCGTACTGGGTCAGACCAAAGGTCCATCTAGCCCAGTAGCCTGTCTGTTGACAGTGGCCAGCACCAGGTGCCCCAGAGAGGGTGGACCGAAGACAATGATCAAGCGATTTGTCTCCTGCCATCCCTCTCCAGCCTCTGACAAACAGAGGCCAAGGACACCATTTTATCCCCTGGCTAATAGCCTTTTATGGACCTAACCTCCATGAAATTATCTAGCTTCTCTTTAAACTCTATTATAGTCCTAGCCTTCACAGCCTCCTCTGGCAAGGAGTTTCACAGGCTGACTACACGCTGTGTGAAGAACTTTCTTTTATTAGTTTTAAACCTGCTACCCATTAATTTCATTTGGTGTCCTCTAGTTCTTCTATTTAGGGAACTAATAAATAACTTTTCTTTATCGGCCCTCTCCACACCACTCATGATTTTATATACCTCTATCATATCCCCCCACAGTATCCTCTTTTCTAAACTGAAAAGTCCCAGTCGCTTTAACCTCTCCTCATATGGGACCCGTTCCAAACCCCTAATCATTTTAGTTGCCCTTTTCTGAACCCTTTCCAAGGCCAAAATATCTTTTTTGAGGTGAGGAGACCACATCTGTACACAGTATTCAAGATGTAGGCGTAACATAGTTTTATATAGGGGCAGTAAGATATTCTGGGTCTTATTTTCTATCCTTTTCTTAATAATTCCTAGCATCCTATTTGCCTTTTTGACCACCGCTGCACACTGTGTGGAAGTTTTCAGAGAACTATCCACGATAACTCCAAGATCTCTTTCCTGATTTGTCGTAGCCAAATTAGCGTATAAACGTTTTACTTTGAATAGCACAGATATGCATCTGAAATCCAAAGTATTCAATTTTAAAAAGTTCATTAGAGGAAAAAAAGCTCACAAGTGGATAAAATGTGGAATCCTCAGAGGTCGTGTTGCTGACAAGAGTGAGTCTCAGGTCTGACACTGGGTTCTCAAAGTACAAAAAAAACTACACAGGTATCTGTCAAACACAAGCAGTTATTTCCTGACAGCTATCAGCTGTGCCCCTTAATTAAAAGAACAACATGATAGGAAAAGCGGCATTTCTTACATCCTTTCTGCTAGCCGGGGAACCTGTTTTGGCTGCGGATGAAGTGGGAGACTGTCTCAGCTTCCGAGGCGCCAGTACCCAAAGCCCATCGGTGACCTCCAAATTGCTGTGCTCTGGTGCAGCTTTAAATACTGTGTCTAGTCTCTACCTTGTTTGTGGCAGTTTGGAAATATCCATTGCTTGTTACAGTATGGCTCAGCTGCACTGCTTGTCCTTTGACTTTGTTTACATGATCAGTACATTTAGGTAAACAAGATTGTTATGTTCCCGCCCTTATCTACAATTCGTTCTTGCTACAATGGCGTATGTTCCTAGAGGCTTGCTTCTGGCTCATCAGTAATAGGGAAAAGGGGGAGGGGAAATACAGGCCTCACCACCACTATACTTCACACGTACAGAGTTCTTCCGCAATTGACCCCTACAGGCCGCAACATTTGCAAATGTGGCGAGGAGTCCTGTGGCACCTTATAGACTAACTGAAGTGTTGGAGCACTTATGCTCCAACACTTCAGTTAGTCTATAAGGTGCCACAGGACTCCTTGCCGCTTTTGCAGATTCAGACTAACACGGCTACCCCTCTGATACTTAACATTTGCAAATGTTTTTCAAGCTTTACAATTCTGGACATTTTATAGCTGAATGTAACAGTACAGGAATGCAACTTTAATTGAAAAAATAAACACTTTTTAAAAATACATATTTCAATGATGGGAATCTAGCAGAGAGTTTACTTCTAACAATAACAGGTGAAAATCAGAGAAATATGACTTTCTAAGTATAGGTCATGCTAATATATTCTGTAAATATATACATATTGACTTTACTGAAGCATCAGAACCAAAACAGAGGTTTATTTTGCCCTTTAATTAAATTGCTGGCTACTATATTTTCACAGATCCACACGGCCAAATTTTCTCATCCTCTATGGCCACTTTGTGCCATTCAGGCAGTTGAAAATTGGCTCAAGGGACTCAACACAGAATTGTCCTTGCACAAACGATTCTCCTCTGGCAAAAAGCAAGTCTTCTCTACTCTTGGGCTATCCCTTCATGTGTCAATGATATCTACCAAGGGGATTCATTGGTGGGTTTTTCAGTGGAAGAGGAGACCAATTCTTGCCCTGCAGTTTCCCACAGAAATGACAAGTGTTATCATGGAGGAGGCATAGTTGTTGACCTGAATCTTGTGCTTTTTCTTTCTTCCTTAGCACTTGTCTGTCACAAGACCACTAATGTTCTCCTCAAGGTGAGCAGGCCACAGAATGTCATCGAGTATCATCAGCATCAATCTCAAGAACTTGATCATATTCTCTGTCTTCCTCCTTCCTTCCTCCTTTTAATTCCATTCCTCCTTTTAATTCCTCCTTTTAATTCCTCCTTTTAATTCCATTGATCAGCACAGCTGGATCTTTTAATGGTGCAATTTCAATGCAGTACAGGATGAGCCTCTCTAGTCCAGAACTCTCTGATCCAGAAACATCTATCATTCAGAATGATTTTATGGGTGTGGCCAAGTTTCCCATAGTCCCATAAAGTTTGTTTACAGCCACCAGTCCTAGCTCTCAGTGTTCTGTTCTGTTATTTAGCTCTAATTTACCCCCTACGTATCTTCTAAAAGCCGAGTAAGCAGTGGAAGTATTGGTAACGCTGCTAGACAACACTGAACCCCTCATGTTCAGCAAATTCTGTTTCAGCACTGGTCAGGTCCCAAGTGTTCTCGACTAGAGAGATTCAACTCTATATTCAGCTCTATATTTTCATGTTAGAGCTTTTAAGGGTGTGATTTCAACAGAGTACTTTATTGATAAGTGTTCAAAAACCTCTGTATTTTCTAATAAGGATGTGTGCTGTGTCTGAAATGGTCAATAATTATAATAAGAATGTTAAACAAATGTTCTTACTTGCAACAAAGAGCTCAATCCTGCAAGATTCAGGTCCTGGTCCCTAAAACAGTTATGTATATGCTGAACTTTATGCACCTGAGTAGTCCTATTGAGTTAAATGGGATGACTATTGTACATAAAGTTTAAGATAGAAGTAATGGTCTGTAGGATTAGCACCTTAATGAATTAATAATCAATACCAACAAACATCAGGACATTATAATTAATGGGACTACTTGCAAAAGGACTGTTCATCTGATTAAGTTTAGCAAAGATTGAGATACAACAGTGAATGTCTGCTTTAGGATATTTCTATAGACTCCATCACTGTCATATTACCTCTGATATCCTCAAAAACTGTTGTATAGCTAAATGTGTTCCTTCTGGTCTGAGTCCCTATGTCCATTTCTGTATTCATCCTTCTATGACAGGACACATTCCAATAAATAGTATAATTTCACAATAAATTTGCTATATGTACTATAAGGCAAATAGAAAGCGGATTAGATTGTCAGGCTCAACAGGTAGTGATCAGTGGCTTGATGTCTAGTTAGCAGCTGGTACTGAGCAGAGTGCCACAGAGGTCAATCTCACAGCTGGTTTTGTTCAACATCTTCATTAATGATCTGGATGATGAGTCCTAATCTTCCAGCCCTAATCTTCTATAATATTTCATGAGCATTTTCTCTGTGGAACTCCCATGGGTGGTAGTGATATTTACTTAGGGCTGGTCGAAAAAAAAATTTTTCACACAAAAAATCTTAAGGTTTCCAATTTTGTTTTCATTTTACAATGTTATTGATTCAGTTTATCTGGCCAAATGAATATTTCTTTATACAACGTGAAACAGCTCTAGCAAGAGAGATTGACTCTTTACCCTCTAGTTAGTGAAGTGGGAGAACAGGTACAAGTCCCTGTTCTGAAACAGGCAAAGCAGGGATTTGAAGCTCTGCCTCCCATTTCCCAGGTGATTGGCCTAACCACTGGGCTCTTGTCTTTTCTGGAAAGAGCACATCTCTCCTTTTAACCAGAAATTCCATCATGGACCTGAGAAAGCTTCCCTACTAAGGTTTTTTGCAAAACCAATAAAAAGATTCAGTATCAGTGAATTAACAGTTTCTGATGAAAAACAAAACAAAAACATTGAGTCAAGAAGAATCCTCAGCCGGATTAATTTTAGACCTTGATCAAAACCACTACCCTCTACATACAGTTGTGCGTCTGTGTACACAGACATACAAGTACACATAAAACACTGTACAGACTTCTTACTCTTTGCCTCCATCCCTTTTTCTCCTCCATCCCACTGTTTTACTGTCTACTTGCAGAGACTTAAAATATTTTAATAAAATCAATGCAGAATAGAGTAAAAATAAATTATATATTCAAAAATAATTGTTTACCCTTAATTGTGTGATTGAGATTGATATATATATCAATCACACAGAAAGAGTTTTCTTGTCTGCTTTTTTTCTCCTACAGTGTTTACACATGCTCAAAACTTTGGATGTATAACTATAAACTAAAATACACGGCCAAGCAAATATGCAAAGAAAGCTAGCTCTCATTGTCACTTAGGTTTAAGCTTCTATGTTGCAGCAGTGGCTCCAGGAGCTATTGTAGATGAGGCTGTGGGGGGGAGGGGGGGGAGGGAAGGAGGACAGAACTCAAATTGTATTGACAGCTTGTACTTACAATGTAGCTTTGCAGTTAATGAAAGGGATATTCAATAATATTCATGAAGGATGAGATTTTTCAAATAAACTATGGAAGTTAGGCAAATCCCAGCCAAAAATACTGTAACTTAACTCAAGCTGTATAGTAAATACTGTGTGTTAGAGTTTTGCCATTAACTTCACTAGGTGCAAGATCAAACACAAAAAAGAAAAAGAAACCTACTATACATTTTCCCCATTACACTAAGAATGTTTATGTTCCAATATCTGATAATTTCATTTTGTATTGAACTAGAAAATTACTACAATTAATAGTGTCTTTAAGAACAATTTTAAAATCAGAGCCTGGTAAAATATAAAAGTGAATGTATAATAAAAATGAGTGCTATTTATGTGATGTACAAACCAAGGCCTGATTCTGCAAAATCTTAGGTATGCATCTTGGCTCAAACCCCCAGAGACTCAACCAGGGACCTCCAGGGCCACAACTTCAGCTAAAAACACAAGGTGCATGCTTGCTAAGACTATAATAAATTCATATCCTGTGCAGGTCAGGCACAGTGGGGGACATGTAACATCCACTCACTAGTGGGTTACATATGCACATACTTAAAGTAAAGCATGTGAATAATCTTACTGAAGTCAATAAGAATACTCATAAGATGAATATTAAAAACACACATATAAGCAGTTGAAGAATCAGGGCCTAAAACTTTCAACCTCTATCTAAGACCAAATGTCCACAATGATTCAATAATCCTTCACACTTTAATTGTGAATGCAAGACAAAATATATTATTGCACAAATTCACAAAGGATGCCAGGAGCAAAACCAAAGAAATAGGCCTTACAGTGAGCTCTACCTTAAGCGGTAGCTTTTATAGGAACAAAGATTCCTACAGTGAGATCACATAACACCAGAAAACTCAGATGTCTAAGAAACAGCAAAAATATTTGGTTTTGTTGTTTTCTTTTCCATCCCTACCCCCTCCAAAGAAAGCAAGCTAGTCTGATACAGAAAGATAATTTGCAACCGATGGGGTCTCTGCCAGCAAACATCTAAAAGCCAGTCTGGTTAGGATTGCCACTTTGAAAAAACAGAAAGGAACAGTTTCCCTGGCAACCAAGGCTAAAGCTCTCAGAACATTTCCTATGTTGTCCCTTCCCAACTCAATCTGACACACATCAATCACAGGTTTCATTTAGTTAACATTTATTAGAATCAGATGGAAGAATTCCTGTTGTTAGGCACAATACAGAAACCAATATTAGAGGAAATTCTTATTCACAGGTGGCTAAATTGCCCTCTTACCTCTAAGCTCCCAGTAAGGGACAGCACAAAGCTGTGCCATACTAGGAGCAGCTCAGGAAACAATTTGTGCCTCAGAGGATCCCAAACTTGTTTCTAAGGGTAGAAACCACTACTGACCATCACAAATAATATACCCACCATGCCACACACGTCAGGATGGTGCAGCTTTGCTGGCTCAGTGCATTGGGATCATCCAAATCAACACTGATCATTCTGTACCATTTCCTGCTCTTTCCCTACCAACCTTTGAGGGGGAAGATGGACCAGACTCACTTCCTCTCTTTTCCCTCTCTGGATGCTTGCTGGAGAAGAGATAAGAGCAGGCAAGCCGTGTCTGGGCCATAACCTTGCTCAAAGACTAACCGTGGTGTTTGTGATGCTGTACACCAATTTCCGTGCAAAAGGCAGTTTCCTAGAGTTATTTTGATATGTTGAAAGGAATCAGTCCTTAGTCAGTCCATTATTTCAGTTCCTTTCACACTGCATTAACTATCCCTCTCCCTTCTCAAATCTCTTCATTAGCTTCTTCTCCCATTTTGCATGCAGCCTAAGTTCACTTTCACATCTTAGTCCTCATCACTTGCTATGCACAAACCCTCTGTCATCCCCTGCTGACTTTGTGCCTTTCTTCACGCTGCTTCACACACTTGGAAAATAGTCTCTCAATGAATATATGCAAAGCTGCCTCCATTTACCCCTTCAAAAACTGGAAAACTCTCCTGGTAGAGAAACTATTTTCATCTGAAACTTAGCACCTAATCTATGTTGCATTTTACCCTCTTGGGCATTTAGACTGTAAGCTGTGTAGGGCAAACATAGCTCATTTGTCAATGTTTATTTGTTATACAAACCTAAGCAATAAATCCTCCCTATTCAGATTTGGGCCCTTTGGATCAGTCAGGAGGCTTAGTGCAGTTAGAAACTGGCTCCAAATGGTCAGCAGATAATTGCCCTTATGGAGGGGAATTCTCTGCGGAAGCAAATGTTTCATCTACAAATCCTGCACCTGCCGATCACCTCCCCCCCCCCCCCCCGCCTCACACTTCCGTGCTATGAGACTGTATTGAGTGCTGGAGGAGGCATGTCAGGGGTGAACAGCAGTGTACGGGGTGGTGTGGCAGACCTACAAGGAGCTATGTGTATCCTCCACTAACACTGAGTCCCTAAACCAGTGGCATAACTTAAAGCTACCTCTCGGTAGCTATTAGTGATGTTGAAGCTGGCCTTTAGCCAGTTCCAGCTCCCTGATTTCTATCTGATGCCCATAAAGAGGCCCAAACATATATATCCAATAGAGGCTTTGAGGCAGGAAAGAATCTGCAACTGGTATCTAAACTGGAATTTATTCTTAATACCAGGACTCTAACTTTGTTGACTTGTAACATATTTGTTAGAAGGGACTATAGTGGCCAGCCTCTAATTTTTAAGGTATGAAATGTTCTCCATCACTGGAATACACTATAGCTAGTTGAACTAGCTGTCTAAACTAGAAACACATGGACTGTGCAGGTCAGCAGAAAAAGATAGATGGTTTTTAAGTCAACAGAATTCTCATATGAGGATCTTTCATTCAGGGAGATTTGTATCCATCAGTAGACACTTATATTAACTCTAACTGCCTATTAGGTGAACAGCTCCCAAAACACTTCACTCTGAGTATTGCTATAAAATATATTTGAACATCAATGTGAAGAACGTGTATGATATCTTTATATTTGATGTTAGAATTTTTGTGGAATAAAATTATACCATATCATGTTTGGTATTGGAGTGTTAAATTATTTATATACACATTTTTAAAAATCAGTGTTCCACATGTTCACTAGATATGCATCAGACTCCTTTGCCAGTATTGAAAAAATCCATTTCCCATTTGTCAACACATTGATTACTCTTCAGGATCAAGATTTCCAGCAGCATTGCATATTTTTTCAGTGCTCGTATGTCTGCTGCTGTAAATTAAGCAAATGCAATACCAGGTCTGTAAATGAGCTCAGTATAAATTCTCTGTAATTGTTTATATGTTGCTGGACTTGATAGTAATAAAACACAATTTGTGGCTAATAGAGTGAAGGTTCCCCTTAAACCACAAGCTTACAGAGCGATAGCATCCGGCTGACAGGCACTGCATACTGCTTGGGAAGGGAGTTGCCCTCTACTGGGCCCTGGGGCTCCTTCTGACTCAATTGCTGACAGTTCCACCATCCAGAGCTATGGCCACACAATAGTAAGGTAGTTCTTCCCCTCCTAACAGAGTGAATGACAGGAAAGAGCCCCCAGCTTCCCTTTTTTCTTCTTCCTTCACTGTTTTTCTTTCCTATTCACACAGAGATTTAATACATTTTTAAAAACATTAGTGCAGAACACAGTGAAAACAAAAAAAAAACCCCAACACTTCAAATTCAAAAATACTTTCCCATCCCAACAAATACAATAGTTTGCTACTGAATAAACTGATTCAAAACACTGATAAGAGCATAGAATCATAGATCACAGAATCATAGAGCAGGAAGAGACCTCAGGAGGTCATCAAGTCCAGCCCCCTTCCCAAAGCAGGACCAATCCCAACTAAATCAACCCAGCCAGGGCTTTGTCAAGCTGAGACATAAAAACCTCTAGGGATGGAGATTCCACCACCTCCCTAGGTAACCCATTCCAGTACTTCACCAGTCTCCTAGTGAAATAGTTTTTCCTAATATCCAACCTAGACCTCTCCCACTGTAACTTGAGAGCATTGCTCCTTGTTCTGCCATCTGTCACTACTAAGAACAGCCTTTTTCCATCCTCTCTGGAACCTCCCTTCAGGAAGCTGAAGGCTGCTATCAAATCCCCCCTCACTCTTCTCTTTTGCAGACTAAATAAGCCCAAATCCCTCAGCCTCTCCTCATAGGTCATGCGCTCCAGCCCCCTAATCATTTTGGTTGCCCTCCTTTTGTTGGTTGCCCTCCATTATTATTAGCATCATAATTTTAATTTGTGAATGACAGCATAAAACCATTAAAAATCTAAAAAATACCCAAAGAACAATGGCAACGGCAGTCCCAAACAATTTATGTCAAGTTTTTAAAATGAAAATTTTGCTTGCCCCAAGTGTACAAGATATATACAAGATCAACTTGTGAAGCTATAAAACAAATAATGACTGCAACCTGGAACAGATAAGGAAAATTAGAACATATGAAAATCAGAAAAGCTTCTCCATGCCACAAAAAGGACATAACATATAAAAGCTTCACAGTCAAATGGTGCAAAAACGCTTTCATGGTACTAGTCCCCTCAAAAGTTCTCCATTGGAGATCACCTATATTCTTTGCAATCAATGGCTTGCGCACAATTTGCCTGGCTGGCTAGCTGGCTGGTGTCCATCACCAGAAGTTGTCTTCTCCATACTGCATTGAGATAATCAACAAGCATTTGAAAATAATGAATCTTTATCACAAGCATATACAAAAACATATGGCCTGCCCTAAACTAGTACGAGTACACTCAGAAGACCTATTAAAAGGTAAACAAGGTGCCAGACTCTTCAATATCAAAATCCACAGCAGGAGCAATGAGCACAGAGAGAAAGAAAAAGATGGAGTCTGTGCAAGTTAACAGGATAGAGTGTATTAGAGGGAAAGGATTAGGTGGACTGTGGACTGAAGGAAGAAGGGTAGATCAATGGAAAGGAAGAAGGAGATGAAATGAGTGCATAAAGAGGTAAATGAAATAAAGGACAGATTAAAGTAAGGAAAGGAGGTAATGGAAGTAAGAGAGTCTATGCTACAGCGAGAAAGCCTTTTCCTATTGAAGTTTGTGGGAGTTTTACAATTGATTTAATTGCAGCCATGATTTTATCAATAGGATTTAAACATACTCTAATTTTTTTTTATCTGCACATCTGTAAAGAAAGTTAGCACATTGGAGAAAAGCGGTTTCATATGTGCTCAGTAGCTAGCACTCTGTAAATTGTGCACTTGTGCAGCTGCTCAAGAGGAATTCAAATGCCTCCCAGATGATCAGCAGAGCACCCACAGCTAGTTTTTTTGTTTGTTTTTGTTTCCATTGGTGTGCCTTAGTGGATGTAGAAAAAATTATCCCACAAAGGTGTCCAATCTTAAGTAGCCCAAACAGTCACAGCAATGTGAAAAAGGAGCATATTTTCCCCCCATTAAATTGACAGGCCTCATTGACTGCCCACTTTCTCTTGAAAATAAGGGCCTTCAGATAGAACGTTGGTCAAAAAACCTTGTACTCCTCACAAAACAGAAAAGGTTGTTATAAGTTTTATATCTGCTTTAACATCTTATAAATTGCTAACTCTTTCCGTTCATTGTAGTTCAGTGAATAGTCTACCACTCTAAAAATTACAAAATTTTGGGAATGTACATTGTACATCTCTTTCTGTTACAATGTGAGTGGTGTTTATTCCTGAACCCGGGATGAGCAAGGAAAAGCTACACATATTTCAGAAACCAGAGAATTTATATAATAAGAAAAGCAAAGGATGAGAGAACCTATCTTAATAAACCAAGAATCACGGTAAAACTTCATCCAAAAGATTCAAACCTGGATTTTGTGGGTGATGGCAGAATTTAATTTATTTCATTATTGTTAATGATATTTTTGAGATGTACCTCAGATAAGACAAAAAGTATTTCAGTAGTGTCACAAGAATATTCACTCTATTATATAATCCTTATTAATCGTAAATCAGAACGTTGCTTGAACTTATTTAACTGGATTTATTTCTGTCTTCCAATTAGCTCAGTGGAAAACCAGTCCTCACTTAAATTTATCCAAGTGTTTTCAACTTCCAGTTGAAACAGTTCAACACAGAATATACGATACTTGTCATGAAATAACTGTGACATTCATGTGTTCTCTGAAGCCACCTTCATACATATATCAGTGTCAGGATTATTAAGCACTATTAAGCCTCAGATCAGCTAGCTAGCTTACTTAACAGATGCCCTCCTATGCAATCAAAGTTGATACAACCTATTGGATGCAGCCTTCAAAAATTTCAGCAGCTTCACCCATTTTATTGTCTTGGCAAATAATCTGTTCAGTGGTTTGAAAATGTCATTCACAACAAAGTAAACAAGACATGTTCCATGTAATGTAATGGAAAACCTGGGCAAAATGAGCCCATGCAGTTATAGTCCAAATATAACACAGGGGAAATGACAATTCAGTCAGAACGTTCACATTCTGAAGTTCTCATTGCACCATATCTCAGTAAGGAGTAACTGCTACTCTCTGTGGCAGTAAGTGCCCTCAGCAGGACAACAATCTAAAAGTGTTAAATAACTTCATTAGCTAGGATCATTAGGCAGACCTAAATGTTCAGAGTAATTCAATTTCTTTAAGAAAGCCCAGCATTTCTGTAATGAGGAACAATTCTTGTTAAGATCTTATAGCATTTCTCTGGATCTTTCTTTGGTGCTGTTCATAACAGCAAGAGAACGTGTTTCCAGAAGTCTTCAGTTATACAAAGGGTTCTCTGAAGCATTGCACAAGTTTTTTGACTGTACAATACACATGAACGGCAGGTGACACAAGCAGGAGATAACAAATGTCAAAAAGCTAGTGAAGAGTAAACCTCAAAAGATGTGGTGTTTCAGTTCAGTTGAGATAAGCAACAAAAAGTTGCTTTCCATACCAGCTGAATGTCTAAATTAGTGCTTGATATCTTGTGGAATCAGACTTCCCCAAAGCTACAACTACACTACCAGGTTATTTCAAAATAAGTTATTTCAAAATAATAACTCCCAAAATAACTATTTTGAAATAAATGTTATTCCTCTTCATGAGCAGGAGTTATTATTTAAAAATAACAAGCCCATTATTTCAAAACAACAGGCTTGGTACTGTGGACGCTAACCTTGCTATTTCGAAATAACTCCTCAGTGTACACATGCCCCAAGAATTTTTTCCAGGGCTTCATGTTCCAAGGCAGTCTAGAAATACCCTTAAAAATATCCTCCCTTGTAGTCACTCTATGCCACAGCTTCCAATCTTGGCCACATCTAGCAAATGCAGAGCTATACAAACAAAACATAGGAGGGAAAGTGTTCTGAACTTTTAAACCTCAATACAGGGTTAGGTTTAAAATGATTGTACATTGTGCTTATTTTATCTAGACCAGTGTACCTTTTCCTAATCAAGCTAGAGAGACTAAAAAAAAAAAAGTAAGCAGTGGAATAGTCTAGGTTTACTGGGTCCTGCCAGCCTTCCTTTCAGCCTGCTTTTCTATGATACTGTGTAGTCTGCAACAAATATATATTTGAGAGAATTTGTCTCTGAATTAGCAACTCTGTCTGTTCAAGAACTCCTCCTTAATGGTAAGAACTAGAACACCAAATCTGATATGCAGCTTCCTCTTCCTTACCTTGGTTTAAGTTAGGAGATTTGGTTGGGGGTGGGAGTGAGGCTGCAGCCTTCTCTCTCCCCCAATTCATACAGGAATACCTAAAACCATTCAGAAAAGGAGACAATCACCAAGCATGTGAAAGGGGCTGGCTGAGGGTGCGCCACTCTCCCCATCCAGGAATGACCCAGTGCTGAGTCTCCCCCTCTCCAAGCATCATTTAGAAAGGGCAGAGAGGCTGCAGCTCCCCCCACTCCCATCGTACAGGAACATTGGTGGCTGTTCCCCTTCATCAGGGAGAGAGGGGAAAGCGAACAGTTTGCTGCATTCCTCAGTCTGGCTGCAGAGCACAGAAGGCAGATAAACCTGGACCTGCCCCAGCTGGGGGACATGAACCCCTCTCCCAGTTGGGCCCACTGAAGCTGCAGTGGCCATGAAGAGGTGCTTCTCACCTGGCCCCCAGCTCCAATGGTGAGAGAGGGCTGGGGTAGTCCTCTCTTCCCAGGGCAGCCTGCATACTAAAACCCTCATGGCCTGGCCCACCCCACCCCGAGCAATGATTTAAACGAAGAAAAACAAAAATTAATTGAGTTAAGGATCCAAGCAATCCCTGGTAAATCTTCTAGTTCTAAATACAAGACATAATAAAACCCTGGTTTTTGTAACAAAAAACCCAAAAACAAATAGACTAGTAACACCTGAACGACTAACAAAACACATAGCTGATATCATGAGCTTTTGTGGGCAAGTGGGTTGTGCCCACGAAAGCTCATGAAACCATCTACATGTTTTGTTAGTCTTTAAGATGCTACTAGTCTATTTGTTGTTTTTTAAGTTTTTCCTGTTACAGACTAACTCAGCTACCCCTCTGAAGCTTTTGTAACAAAGTTATTGTAGGGGTCTTTGTATGGGCTGTTTGCTTTGTTCTTGATGAGTCTATAAACATCCATGTGCTTCAAAGAACACGTTCTAAGACATGTAGTTTGGACATCTTTAATATTCATGTGTTGTCAGATAATGCAATGAAGTCTTGCTTTATTGGGTAGCTACATAAGTTATACCATGGCAGGAACTTGGTCTTCCCTGCACCGCAGACCTTGCAGAAATCTAGCTGTTTTTCTTTCATGAATCAAGAGGTCAGTTGTTTCACTGGTTATATGATTCTTGTTTGTCTTATTTATTTTTCGACCAAATCAAGGCAAGTTCTTAGAATGTATTCTGTTTGACCATATACAGCGAAAGTCCCACAAAACACAAGTCGTATGGATTTTCGTTAATTACATTTGTGTAATTAACATCTCCAGAAACATGATTTTTCCTGATTACAGATCTGGAAAGTAAATGTGAATGGAACATGGCTAAGTTATGCATTTTCACATGTTGTAAATAGGAAAATACTAACCAGTATGTTAATATTCATGTGGCTTAGTGGAGTAAATCTTGAGGCAGAATTGCATATTTGGTGAAATCCATCATTTAGGACAAAATGAAACTATGGATATGTCTAGACCACAAGCTTCTTTTGAAAGAGAGCATCCACACCTCAAAACTGGATTGAAAAAGCAATCTGCCTTTTCCAAAGAAAGCATCCAGACTGCATGGACACTTTCTTGAAAGCAAGCCCTGATTTGCTATTCATAGAATGGCCACCAAGCCACCTGTGCTTTTTTTTATTGCCTCCTTTCGAAATATATCCCTGTTCTGCGTCCATACATGCCTTTTTTTGAAAGAGCTCTTTCAAAAAAAATGTTCTTCCTTTTAATTTGAGGTTTACCAATGTCAAAAAAACCCCTGCGTTTTCAATTTAATTTCAAAAGAACACGATTGCAATGTGGACACAGGTGAAGTTTTTTTGAAAAAAAGGGCAGTTTTTTCGAAAAAACAATGAAGTCTAAACATACCCTCTGTTATGTCACTTTATCTCTTTGGGTAAATTTCAAGCTGTTTGAGTGAGGTTCACACTTCAGATAATCTAAATCTTACAAAGCTAGGTGATAACATTGGTTTAATGAAAGATTCAGAGCAGAAAGTTAGATTTATTTTGAGGAACCTAAAATATCTCTCTTCCTCCCCCCAAAATTATCTGAATCAGAAATTCAGCAAATGAACTGTATCAAGATGCTGCAGTTAATAGGTATGGCATAAGGTTAGGGTAAGCCAACTATTTAGTCCTAGACTAGAAGCACCTATCCAATTCTGACCCACTTCACTTTCTCTAACCTCCTGCAGCACATTTCAACTTATTTATATTCTGTGCAAGACTCTTACTGAAGTAAATAAGATCTTTGTAAGTGGTTCTATGATGCAGAGGCACAAATCTCCCCTCCTGATGACTGAAAAGTGCAGAATTCATTGCTCAGGTGGAAATTCAAGTACATATGTGATTTTTGCCAAATTATTATACAGGCAAGGCTAGGTCTTTGATCAGGTTTGCATAGCTATTCTGTAATTCTTACAGTGACTCATTTCAGAGGTATTTGCCAATGGTTACAGACACAAAATAGGAGCCATGGAGCCAGAAACTGTACAATGACATTCCTTTAAACCAGGGGTGGGCAAGAAGCTGCCAGCAGGCCACATCCAGCTCACCAAGCCACCAGATCCAGCCCTGGCTGCCTCACCAGAACGCTTAGGCAAAGATTAGTTCATGTTTTAAAAAGCCAGCTGTTCTCTGCTCCCGATGGCTGGGGTAGGAGAAGAGAGACTTCTCATGCTGTTCGAGCCCCCCAGCAAAATCTCTTAGCTCCCATTGGCCAATCTCTCAGTTTCTGGCCAATAGGAGCGGAGAATTTTTTATGGGAGCAGGGGCAACGTAGGAAGCCTTTTTCCTCCCTCCACCTTCCCCCTCATCCTCCCCCTCCCTCTCATGCCAGGAGTGGAGCCATAGGGAGCAGCCTGCAGCCGATAGTCTATGTCAGGTTTCTGCTGGTAAGCACTTCCCAGCCAGAGCCTCCCTCTGACATCCCAGCCCCTTCCTTCCCCCACCCACACATACCCAAACCCTCTGCAGCCTCCTGCACCTATACCCCCTCCCACATCTGGCACCCAATCTCCTGCCCCAGATCACAATCCCCTCCTAGCCTAGGTCACATCCCAAAACCCTGCACTCCAGTCCCCCATCCTAGGTCACAACTGCCTCCACCTAAACTCCCTCCCAGACCCCATTCTCCCTCCTGCACCCTAACCCCCTTACCCCAAGCTCCCTTCTGAACCTAGACTCCCTCCCAGGCCCTGGAATTCCTCCGTTAATATCCCGGAAGAGTGCAGCCCTCAACCACTTTCCAAAATCTTAGAATGGCCTCCCATCAAAAATTATTGCCTACCACTGCTCTAACCCAGTCACACACATATACACATTTAATTTGGCCAAACTGCTGTCATGTAATTTCCTCCTAATTTTGATTTCATCCTCAAAGCAATAATCAGCAACTTTATCATGAAGGGAAAAAGCACAGGCAGGACTATTAAATGTAATTAATTGTTAATTATTAATAATGTCATACAAATAATTTCTCCAAGACTTTCACGCACAATAAATGTAGCTCACATGAGGTCTACCAGAAAGCTGGATAATTTGCAAAGAAAAATAGAAAATATTATATAAGAAATAAATCAATATTACTAGAGACAAAATAAAGTTTTTTTTTACCATTTCTTATTTATATCATTTAATTTTGGGGCTTAAAAAAAAACAAAAAACCACAGTGGTGGACAATACTCAAATGATCAGTGTTAGGAAATAAGTGTTACTGGGTTGCTTTGATGGCATACAATTGAATTTTACACATGAGAAAACTGGGAACAGTAACAACAAAGCCATTTCCATGTAAAAAAAAAAAGATAAGAATATGTAATCAGGAATTTATGAAAAGTCAAACTAGTGTACCAGTGTTTATTTTTCCTTTCACAGTTTCCCCTCCCCCAAACCACAATCATTAATAAATATAGCCCCTAGTTAAATTAAAATTAGTGAAACTGAACTGCTATTGATGGGCAGGTATTCACTTGCCCTATATAGATTAAACAGAGTTGATCAGATTAGCATTCCATCACCCAGATGAATTTGTTTTCTTCAATATCCATCTTCCTGAACACGCTTATCAATTTCCTCACTGTGGCAGGAGAAATTTGCATTTGCAACAATATTGTATCATTTGTATTGTTATTGAACCCTTTGAGAGTCATTGCCTTAAATAGTTTTGCTGACAACAGGAAGCATTTCACTAAATTACAAAGAAGTCAAGTAAAGATCTGCTTTCTCTTTCACATATGGACGATATCAGAACAATGTGGACATAGATGGTACAATTCATTAGTTTGCAATGGCTTTCCGCTTATCAATGCTGCCTTAGGGTGATACACAGAATCTTCCATAGTACAGTATTACTTTTAGGCTCTACAGCTCATGCATCTTGGCATGTTGGAAAAAATTAGCTGGCTATATTGCTGCTCCTGTTAATATCTCTCTCTGAAGTAAAGGCCTTACCATTAAATCCATGCTTTTGTTTATCTCTTTCTTTTGTCCAAGATACACACAAGAGAATGCCTCTGACAGCAGTGAAATTTAAACAAACTAAGAGAGCCTCTGGGTCAGTGGGGAAGCTTGTACAGTGTAGAAGCCAGTGAAGCAGCGTAGTATGGAGATAGAATGAAAGGATTAAAAGAAAATCTGAGACACATGAACATGGATGTCCAACTCAGTATTGATACTGGGGCAATACTGTGATGTGTTTAAATCACTTAAGGCTCAAACCGCTATTTTCATATGTACATAACTACAGTTAGGCACCAGTACAAATGCTCAAATCACACAAACATCCTGAATCTATTTCTATAGAATAGACACAATGAAAGAGGGGTCCATTAAAGCTGTGGGGTGAAGCATGCTGGGTGAGGCAACTACACAGCACAATAAGGAATGTGTATTTAAAGAGGAGGAGAGGGAAAGTACAGGCTTTTGACAGCTTAACTCTGCAATGTTGGCACTTTTTTTTTAAACACAAGATTGGAATTCAGTCACTAGGATTTGATTAATGAAACAAAAAAAAGAATAGACAATCAGAATACCTTACATCATGGATTTTATGAGGTACATAAAGGAGGGCCTCTTGTGCAGTTTTACTCTACAAAACACTGAGAAATTGGCCTAAAAGCTCTGGTGGTAGAGATGGATGGAAGTTTTCCATCAAAATTATTTTTCAACCAAAAATGCAGTTTCCACAAAATCAACATTTTTGATGGAAAATTTTTATTTTTTTTTCTGAAGTTTTTGATTTTCAGTTGAGAAAACAAACGAAAAGTTGGTTTGGTTCAATATGAATCAAAATATTTCTATCTGTTGTCATAGGGTTGCCAGATGGTTTCAACAAAAATACCAGATGCACTTGACATTACATCACAATCTACATTCCATCTTATTTAGAAAATACCGTACATTTATATTTTCTCAATTTCTTTCCCCAACAGAAAGCTCAAATACTGGACTGTCTGGTTCAAAACCAGACACCTGGCAACCCTATCTGTTGATCCAACCTGAAATGTTTTGTTTTAAGTCATTTCAACTTCATTACCCTATCTTGTTGTATTGTCTCTTGGAAATTGTAGTTCCCAAGTCAGGTGCTCCTGTTCTCTCCTATGGGTTGGACTCCTTGGCCAGAGACTGTATCTCCAATCCTTCTTGTCAAGCCACACAGTGCTTTATGGGAGTCATGAGTACTGGTCCATCATGACAAATATATATTCCAGCAAAGGAGGAGAATGGGACATTAGGTACCTGAACTACAACTGCAGCAAATGAAATATTTCAAAAACTGAATGGGGAACATTTTCATTCAAGAATAGCAAAATGCTTCATTTCAATCAAGATCTCAGAACAAAAATCTTTCACTACCATTTTTTATTTCAGAATTTTTAGAACTTTTCATTCCAAAAACATTTGGAATTTCAACTTTCATTGCAAATTTGGGATGAAAACAAATGATAAAATAGAATTTTCCACACAATGGAAATTGTGTGGAAAATCATGTGGAAGGCCTCATGCACAAAAAATAAATGTGAACCGAATAAAGCCAGAACTTATCTGAAGCCCTGCCTTGTTCACTACACACTGTACAAAATACACATTGTGGATAAAATTCACCTTTGTACAGATAGGCCACGCTACGGCTGTGAAACATTAATATCCCACTTAAGCCCAGGGATGGATTTCCAGTGAGGCACTGCTGTCATGTGTCTAGACACAATGAAATTCTAGTGGTGCTTAAAAGGTTGAAAGTGAGATAAAAGTTTCAATTTTTAGAGAAAACATGAAGGTCAGCTGTAGGTGGGGGACAGGTCACTAAATATGCTGTGCATAGGGGTGTGTAAAGTATAAATCCAACCCATAAATCTTGCTTTGGACATCTGCACAGGGGTGAATTTCATAAAATATGTGAAATAAGTGCACCTGAAATCCTGCCTTTTAATCTGAATATGCTTTTTGAGCCCTGGCTTAATTTATATATTAAGGGCGTGCCATGAATGAGATGAGATGAATTAAGACCAGGCTCACCGAAAGACCTAAGACTAAATGCATGTCATACAAAATAAAAGGGATTCAATCTGCTCCTCCCAATGAGAACATGCTTAATACCACAGAGGTCACTAAGTGGTTAGGCAAGACTTCTTCGATGCTCTCCTTACACATCACAAAGGAATGATAAAGGGCACAAACAATTTTTACTGTGATGTTTATCATTAGCCCGAACAGAGTCTGACAATTTTATTTAAATGAATCTAATCATGTGATGATTATAGCAATATAAGTAAGATATAATACCCTTCCATATGCACATTTGTCACAAAGTATGGCCAACATTTTCCTTCCCTGTGCAAATCCCCAGTAAATTGACTTTGTATAGTGGGTTTTTTTTAGGGGTTGGCAAAATAGAATTCATACACAAGCCTGCACAGCCATTCCCCAAGTACTAGTCTCCATAAGCATTATACTTCCCAACACTAAATAGTGTGACTGCTGTATTACAAGAATTGTGAATCCACTGGTCAACCCTTGATACCAAAATCCCTCCCTGTTGCTGCAGGTGATGTTTCCACAAAACACAACTGTACAGCACAGAGGTATGTTCTGACCTCTGCAGCTTCTTTCCCTCCATCTTTGTGGATACCAGTAAGAGGATTTATGGAGGATTTGAACCTGTTTGTGCTAATGCCGCCAAACAGCCATGTTTTGTCTCTGATGTAGGTAATCCCCAGAAAGTATCTTTATTAATACATTTGTACCTGTTTAATATGCCATGGTGCCGCTTAATCTCAGATAAACGCACATATGGAAACTAATTTCAGGCATTGCTGAGAAGCTTAAGATAAAGACTGTAAATTGCCAATTCATTTATACAGTTTTAAAATGTTTCTTCCTAGTCTAAATGGTTCTTTTACAGGTGCCAGTGAGCGGAAAGATAACCACTGTACCATTTTCCTTCATTATTTATTGGTGTTGCCATAATCTTTTGTATGAAAAAGCTGGTCTACTTATATCAACCAATAAAATGCATATTTTAAATTACCCTGTAATTTGGGCCTGTTGGAATCTGACCTGGATGCAACAGAATGGAAAATTAGGAAGGTTGTCAAGAGACAGATGCTTTATATTTTCTTAAAAACTGGTAGGATTGATTTTGTCAGATGGTGCCTGAGAAGAAAATAAATGTTCATTACAGGTAAACACATCTAAGGAGAAACAGAATTCACATCATAATAATACTGACAGCTGACCATGTATAGCATTATCAAAATAATAGCAAGTGATTAGAGTTTAATTTATCTATCGTTTAAAAAGTGTTAGCCTGTCAATCTCAGAGGACTAGATTCATACTAAACTATTTCAATTGTTAAACAAATGAACAAAAAAATTGGACCCCTCTGAAAGCTGCATGTCCATATGCCAGTGTGTTTGAAGTGGTTTAGATTATTTCACTACTCATTTGACACTTGACTAGTTGGGAGGCTGATGTATTATTTTTCAAGATAATTTTAGAAATGATCTCAAATATATGTTGAATACCATCAACTCATTGAACCAAAAAGAGATGCCATTTAGAGTAGATTGTGAAGATACTGATCAAAGCATGTAAAAAGTAAGTAGTAAGATAGATAATATTTGGTATTGAAGATGATACCCCACTGAGAGAAATAGAACTGTTCATATCCCACAGAGTTATTGTTTTAGGCTTTCAGTAACGCAGGTAGGTAGGCATTATTCCTCTGTTTAACCTTGACTCAAGTTTGTAGGTTCTCTCTGGCTGGTATGGTAGCAAAGAATTACTTATTTTTATTGAAAGCTAAGAGACTCTTGAGAGCAAGACGAGAGCTTTAAAAAAATAAAGAGTGGGTTATTGAGCAAGCACAACACATTCCACATCAAACCTTGACTTCCCAAAATAGCTCAACAGCACTGAGGCTATGTCTAAACTACATTCCTCTTTCGAAAGAGGAATGTAAATGAGGCCGATTGAAAATTCAAATGAAGCATGGATTTACAAATTTCGCGCTTCTTTTGCATAATCACTTGAGAGCGCTTTTTCAAAAAAGGGCTTTCGAAAAAGAAACCTCGGTGTAGACGGGGTTCTTTTGAGAAAAAAAAACCCTTTTTTGAAAGAACCTGTACACCTCTTTTTTTCAGGAGTACAGGTTCTTTCGAACAAAGGGTTTTTTTTCCCCTGAAAAAACCCCGTCTAGACTGTGGTTTCTTTTTCGAAAGCCCTTTTTTGAAAAAGCGCTCTCATGCGATTATGCAAATGAAGTGCAAGATTTGTAAATCCGTGTTTCATTTGAATTTTCTATCGACTTCATTTACATTCCTCTTTCGAAAGAGGAATGTAGTTTAGACATGCCCCTGTCACTAGCCATAGATAGCTAGGACTGTGACATCATTTTTAGAACTAGAATAATCAACAAATGAGCAATCTATGAATGATTTTACAGTGAAGGTGTCATATCATTAGTATACTCTATAGATTTTGAAATAATGGCAAGTATAACTTTTCTGCTTTCAGATCACAAGAGTAATCAACACAAATTCTGAGTTGCAAAGACTCAAATCCTAAGAATTGATCCTGCTAAGAATATGCCCCTTGCATTCCTTTCTATGTGAGTTTCAGAAGCTCAGCATCTCAGAATCTGGCCTTAGGTTATCATGAGCATTGACAGAAGATTTATGCACTGTTAAAGAAGAACTACAAAATTATATTGCAGTGACTGGCCATCAGAGGACAGAAAATGTTGTTCAGAGACAAATACTGCTAGTATAAACAAGATCTCGATTTCCTGGTATAGACCATCACATTACAAATGTATTGATCTGCAAAATATCCACTAAGCACATCATCATTAGATTTGATCACGGTGATTTTGATTAATTCAGTGAGAATGAATCATTTACTGGCAAATAATTTAACGTATGATCAGTGGGAAAAACTAGAAACAATAAGATACTGTGTGTATACTTTTGGACATTCTCTAACGTTAATTAGATAATAATTAGCGTCCAATGATTTGATGAAAATGCCAAAATTGTCAATTTGAAATGTGTTGTAGGTGTCCCAGAATATGAAAAGAACATGATACGTAAGGTGATATATTTTATTGTACCAACTTTTGTTGGAGGAAGAAGCATGTTTTCAAGCTACACAAATCTGTGAATGTGTAGGTTGGTTGGTTTCTTGTATACAGTCATTTGTAGGATTTTACTGTTTTAACTAATCAGATAGTCACATATTAATCAAACCTGTAGATAAAGGGAGCACTATCATAACACTGGTCTACAATTTTTTAGAAGTCGTCTGCTTCAGAGATAAAATGTGCTATTTATTATGTATTTAGATGTGCTAGATTCAAATATGACAATTAAAACAACTGATTGGCTAGTGTTTCCAAGATATTTAAGTTTTTACATTTTACGTCTATGTATATTGTGTAGATAGTAGAGTTTTAATCATAAATTGTAAACCTAGGTCTTTTCATTTGTTTATGGTTGCTTTACATGATAATATTTCACCTGTCCTGTTTATGTAACACTTTAAAAATCAGCAAAAGGGTTATATAAATAAAATTTATTATGAAACAAAAGGCAAAAACTATTATGTACATAGTTTAGTCCTATTCAGTGTCTACTCGGCGCTTCTTGGCTTGTCTCTTGTATTCATTAAATGGAGCACCTTCCATGAAGAAGAATGGGACAAGATCCTTTTGACGGTCATGGAACATGGAAACCCTAACATCACCTGCCAGGAGATTCCACTGCTGTAGTCTGGAGCCCAACAGCTCTGCCTTACTCTTGGGTAGTTCCAAATCCCTGACAAGGTCATTCAGTTCACCTTGTGTTATGAGGTGTGGTTCAGAGGAGGAGGATGGGAGAAAATGTGGGTCCTGTGACATTGATGGTTCAGGACCAGAAGTTTCATCCTCTTCCTCGTCTGACTCAAGTGAGAATGATTCTGGTGCATCAGGAACCGGCAGTCCTTCTCCGTGGGGTACTGGGCGTATAGCTGATGGAATGTTTGGATAATGCACAGTCCACTTTTTCTTCTTTGACACACCTTTCCCAACTGGAGGCACCAACAATTGCTGGTATGATCTGTTGGCTCTCTCCAAATCATTGGCACTGCAAAAAGCATAGATTTCCTTTTCCTGTTCAACCACTGGTGAAGATTTATTGCACAAGTGTTGCAGCATATGTGTGGGGCCCACCTCTTGTCCTGATCGCCAATTTTGCAGCCAAAAGAAAGGTGATAGGCTTTCTTAACCATAGTGGTTATACTGCGCTTTTGTGATGCAAAAGTCACTTCACCACAAACATAGCAGAAGTTATCTGCACTGTTCACACAAGTACGAGGCATCTCTGCTCACTTTGGCTAAACAGAAATGTGTTCCTTTGCAAAATCAAACACTGACAAATAAGAGAGCACGACACTGTATGATTTCTAGAGCTGATATAGGGCAATTTGTTCAGCAGAGTGATGTAAGCTTTGTTATGATTGTATCATCCATGACTTCTAGGAATAACATGATGCAATTCATATCACGTATGATGCAATACCAGCTTCAGATTGCATCATTCATTGTTTTGCCTAAAAGGAAGTACTGTCCAAACCCAGTCATAGATTTATTCATAGATCCAGTCAAAGATGTATTTTAGTCATTTCTGGTTTAAATTGAGATCCCTTCCCTTTATAACTGTGTTCTGGCAGGACCTCCGCCATTCCCAAGTCAAGGGTCGTATATACTGATGCAATAGCATATCTTGAAAACTAGAGCCAATCAACAATTTTAAGCATCATTTTCGTTCTCAGTGACCCAGAATTAGTAAAGTTTGACTACATTTATTTCAGAAGCATTTTGGCTATAGAGCAGTGTAATCCTTAATCTTGATGAGTAGAGGTTAAAGAGACAAACAGATAACTGTCTGGAACCACCTAAAAAAAGAGCTCAATGCAAGCGTGAAAGCTAGTCTCTCTCATCAAACAGAAGTTGGTCCAATGAAAGATCTCTCCAGTATTCTCTAGCCACCTACAATAAAAGATTCAAAAATGACCCACACACCAACAACTCTCAAAGGAATTTATGCATACCATCAATTTTTCCCTGCCACTACATTACCCTCCTACAACAACTTCACATTTAAGAACAAATATTTTGTCCAAACCATGGAACCATCTCTAGGTACTAGGGTGGCCCCTTATCACGGGGTGGGTAGCCCATCCCCATGGGAGACCGGGCGAGGTGCCTCATCCCGTGTTCTGGCTCCAGCTCTAGCCTTTATTGGCCAGGCATTAAGTCTCAGCGGCCTAGTTGGTAGTGCCCTCAATCAGTAAGGCCCAACAACCTAGCCTCTAACACTCCAGTCTGCGGGGCAGTAAGGCCCAGTGGCCTAGTCTATATTACGATTGGTTCACCGCCTCCCTGGGGATCAAGGGAAGTGTGGGGTAAGGGGACCCGGGCCCTCTGTCTCCACCAGGCCCCAGCCCAGGACCCTGTCAGTGGTAGGTGTTTCCCACCACTGGCTCGGCAGGGAATCCTCCTGAAGTATGCTGAGCTCAACGGGCAACCTCTAGCTCCCTGCCCTGGGCTACTTCCTACTTTGGCTGCTGGCCAGTATATCTCCCACCTGCGTCCTCTCAGTTAGTAGGTCTCCAAGCCGTACACTTGCCACAGTGGCTGCTGAGGCCGTGGCTGAAGCTGCTGGGTTCTGGCAGGACCTCCTTCCCCTCCCATGGTCAGCCCCAGTTGAGCTCTGCTCCTCTGGATTTTATACTGGGCCTGCTGTTGGAGCATGCCCAGCAGGGCTGTGGGGGAGGGGTCTTCTCAGCCCAGCAGGCCCAGTTAACCCCTCCCAGGCCAGTACACCCCGACACACCCCTCAGTATGTCAACGTCTTTAAAGGCCACCTCAAGGAAGATTTTATAGAAAAAAAGCACCAAGTAATCCATGATACCTTTATGATATTTTCATCATGAAGAAAGATGACCTCAGATTACCACCAAAACTTCAACAACCACCACCCATTCATTAAACACTCTTTAGAATGCTTCCGCACCAGTATCAGCTCTCTAGGTATCGTGATTAGCGTAAGGAATCAAATTCTACAAATGTTTATATACACAAAATCCACCAGTCACTGCTCTTATCTTCACAGATTCAGCAACCACCCCACAAAAATGCATCAAATATGCTAAAAAAAAAATCTATTATCTACAGAGAGGAATTCAGATCTCTCAGAATTTGCTTAAAAGAAAAACCCTGGCGTATGCACATTAACATGCTTAAAAAGGACTTCATTTTCCCCAAGAAATAGAACACATCATAAAAAGGGCCACCCAAATAACCTAGGAAAACTTGCTTCAAATGCAAGGAGAAAACCCGTTGACTGAATACCACTGACATCTATGTCCCCACACTTGAACCTAAGGTTATTAAAAAACTTACATCCTACATACTGAAAAATGACAAACACCATATCAGTCCTTTTTCCAAAGTGATCGCACCACATCTGAGCTTTCAGTACTTGTCCTCAAAGGAAACCTGGCACAAGAGGTGAGCTTTGAACATTTAAATTTCTAGACACAAAGCCATAAACTTCACAAGGACTTTAGTTTTATGGTTCAGTAGCACACCGTACTGCCTTTAATTGCCCTCTTCAAAACCTTTATGCATAAACATTTGAACCCAAGTTGCCTTCTTTATTTTAAGTGACTGATTTCAGCATGTTATCCTATGTACTTAACAATAAGACTCAACATACATTTAGCTCAGGCACTAAGAACATAAGAACATAAGAATGGCCGTACTGGGTCAGACCAAAGGTCCATCTAGCTCAGTATCCTGTCTGCCGACAGTGGCCAGCACCAGGTGCCCCAGAGAGGGTGGACCGAAGACAATGATCAAGTGATTTGTCTCCTGCCATCCCTCTCCAGCCTCTGACAAACAGAGGCCAAGGACACCATTTCTATCCCCTGGCTAATAGCCTTTTATGGACCTAACCTCCATGAAATTATCTAGCTTCTCTTTAAACTCTATTATAGTCCTAGCCTTCACAGCCTCCTCTGGCAAGGAGTTCCACAGGCTGACTACACGCTGTGTGAAGAAGAACTTTCGCTTATTAGTTTTAAACCTGCTACCCATTAATTTCGTTTGGTGTCCTCTAGTTCTTCTATTATGGGAACGAATAAATAACTTTTCTTTATCGGCCCTCTCCACACCACTCATGATTTTATATACCTCTATCATATCCCCCCTCAGTCTCCTCTTTTCTAAACTGAAAAGTCCCAGTTTCTTTAGCCTCTCCTCATATGGGACCTGTTCCAAACCCTAATCATTTTAGTTGCCCTTTTCTGAACCCTTTCCAAGGCCAAAATATCTTTTTTGAGGTGAGGAGACCCATCTGTACACACTATTCAAGATGTGGGCATACCATAGTTTTATACAGGGGCAGTAAGATATTCTGGGTCTTATTTTCTATCCCTTTCTTAATAATTCCTAGCATCCTATTTGCCTTTTTGACTGCTGCTGCACACTGTGTGGAAATTTTCAGAGAACTGTCCACGATAACTCTAAGATCTCTTTCCTGATTTGTCGTAGCCAAATTAGCTCCCATCATACTGTACGTATAGTTGGGGTTATTTTTCCCGATGTGCATTACTTTACACTTATCCACATTAAATTTCATTTGCCATTTTGTTGCCCAATCACTCAGTTTGGTGAGATCTTCTTGGAGTCCCTCACAGTCTGCTTCTGTCTTGACTATCCTAAACAGTTTGGTATCATCTGCAAACTTTACCACCTCACTGCTTACCCCTTTCTCCAGATCATTTATGAATAAGTTGAACAGGATTGGTCCTAGGACTGACCCTTAGGGGACACCACTAGTTACCCCTCTCCATTCTGAAAATTTACCATTTATTCCTACCCTTTGTTTCCTGTCTTTTAACCAGTTTTCAGTCCAAGAAAGGACCTTCCCTCTTATCCCATGGCCATGTAATTTACACAAGAGCCTTTGGTGAGGGACCTTGTCAAAGGCTTTCTGAAAATCTAAGTATACTATATCTACTGGATCCCCTTTGTCCGCATGTTTGTTAACCCCTTCAAAGAACTCTAATAGATTAGTAAGACAGGATTTCCCTTTACAGAAACCATGTTGACTTTTGTCCAACAAATTATGTTCTTCTACATGCTTCACAATTTTATTCTTTACTATGGTTTCGACTAATTTGCCCGGTACTGAAGTTAGACTTACTTGTCTGTAATTGCCTGGATCGCCTCTAGAGCCCTTTTTAAATATTGGTGTCACGTTGGCTACCTTCCAGTCATTAGGTACGGAAGCCGATTTAAGGGATAGGTTACAAACCACAGATAATAGTTCAGCAATTTCCCATTTGAGTTCTTTTAGAACCCTTGGATGAATGACATCCGGTCCTGGAGATTTGTTAACATTAAGTTTTTCTATTTGTTCCAAAACCTCCTCTAATGACACTTCAATCCGGGACAGTTCCTCAGATTCATCACCCACAAAGGACGGTGCAGATTTGGGAATCTCCCCAACGTCCTCAGCCGTGAAGACTGAAGCAAAGAAATCATTTAGTTTCTCTGCAATGGCTTTATCGTCCTTGATTGTGTCTTTTATAGTTCGATCGTCTAGGGGACCCACAGGTTTTTTAGCAGGCTTCCTGCTTCTAATGTACTTAAAAAACATTTTGTTATTTCTTTTTGAGTTTTTGGCTAGCTGTTCCTCAAAATCTTTTTTTGCTCTTCTTATTACATTTTTACACTTGATTTGACAGTGTTTATGTTCCTTTCTATTTATCTCACTAGGATTGGACTTCCACTTCTTAAAAGATGCCTTTTTGTCCCTCACTGCTTCTTTTACATGCTGGTTAAGCCACGGTGACACTTTTTTAGGTCTCTTGCTATGTTTTTTAATTTGGGGTATACATTTAAGTTGGGCCTCTATTATGGTGTCTTTAAAAAGTTTCCATGTAGCTTGCAGGGATTTGGCTCTAGTCACTGTGCCTTTTAATTTCTGTTTAACTAGCCTCCTCATTTTTGTGTAATTCCCCTTTTTGAAATTAAATGCAAGGGTGCTGGACTGCTGAGGTGTTCTACCCACCACAGGAATGTTGAATGTTATTATATTATGGTCACTATTCCCAAGCGGTCCTGTAACGGTTATTTCCTGGATCTGATCCTGCACTCCACTCAGGACTAAATCGAGAATTGCCTCTCCCCTTGTGGATTCCTGCACCAGCTGCTCCAAGAAGCAGTCATTTAGGCCATTGAGAAATTTTATCTCTGCATCTCTTCCTGAGGTGACATGTACCCAGTCAATATGGGGATAATTAAAATCCCCCATTATTATAGAGTTCTTTATTCTGGTAGCCTCTCTAATCTCCCTCAGCATTTCAATGTCAGTATCGCTGTCCTGGTCAGGTGGTCGATAATATATCCCTACTGCTAATTTCTTATTATTGGAGCATGGAATTACTATCCATAGCGATTCTATTGAACATGTTGATTCACTTAATATTTTTATTTCATTTGATTCTACATTATCTTTCACATACAGTGCCACTCCACCACCCACCCGGCCTGCTCTATCCTTTCGATATATTTGGATTTTGTATTGTCCAGGAGAAGTGAGCAAAAAAACTTCCTGCTAGGTTCCCTGTTCCTATTCTTAAATATGCTACAGTGCTGTTGGAAAATGGATCAACAGAGAGCAGAAGCCAAAAATACTGTGGGTTAGATCCTCAGCTGGTGTAAATCACAATACCTGAACGCAAGTTGGTGGACACATGCTGAAACTGAATACCCACCTGGAGAAGTGAAAAAACAGATTGACAGAGCCAGAAGAGTACCCAGACATGAACTACTTTAAGACAGGCCAAGATGAAAAAACAACAGAATTCCACTTGTCATAACCTACAGCCCACAACTTAAACCCCCCCAACACAATTATTAACAATCAACAACCTATCATGGAAAGTGATCCCTCACTCTCACAAGCCTTGGGGGGGAAAGGCCAATCCTCACTTACAGACAACCCCCTTACCTCAAACAAATTCTTTCCAGTAACCACGCAGCACATCTCCATCATAATCATCAAGGAACCCACCCCTGTAATCAGTCCCGGTTCCAACTCTGTCCACACATCTACATAAGTGATTTCAACACTGGACACAACCACATCAGTCACTACATCAGGGGCTCATTTAACTGCACACCCACTAACATGATCTATGCTATCAAATGCCCCTCTGCCATGTATACTGGCCAAACTGGACAATCTCTACAGGAAAGAATTAATGGACACAAATCAGATATCTGAAAAGGCGGCACACTGAAATTGGTTGGAGAACACTTTAACCTTCCTGGGCACTCATTAATGGATCTCAAAGTCACCATGTTGTTTCAGGCCAATTCCACAAGCCAAATACACAGGGAAGTGTTGGAACTTAACTTCATTTACTGGTTTGGAACCTGTCACAAAGGTATGAATAAAGACATTACCTGGCTAGTACACTACCTTCCACATCCTAATGATTTTAAAAAAAGCAAACAATGGGTACTTAAGAACAATTTGCAACTTCTCTGTCATCTTCATGTAATATGAACACTCTAATTCACTATTTTCCCCCTACCTTCTTCCCCCCCCTCCCCCCCCATTCCCTATTTATTTTGGATCTGGACTTTTTTTAACGCCATTCATCTGAAGAAGTGGGTTGTACCCACGAAAGCTCATGATACCATCTACATGTTTTGTTAGTCTTTAAGGTGCTGCTAGACTATTCATTTTTTTAAGTTTTTCCAGTTACAGAATAAGGGTGTGTCTACACTGCAGGGTTTAACTCAAAATAAGCTACGCAAATTGAGCTACATCAATTGCATAACTTATTTCGAAATAGCTTATTTTGAAATAGGGAGCATCTACACAGCACTTATTTCAAAAGAGAGCATTATTACTCCAACTTCCCTTATTTCTTGTAAAATGGGGGTTACAGAAGTCGGAGTAAGAAGTCCTCTGACTTGACAGTATTTTTGACGCTATTTCAAAATAGCTGCCTGCTGTGTAGATGAGGAATAAGTTATTTCAAAATAGTGCTAGTTATACTGTAGACATTCCCAAATTTTTTACTATCATGAGCTTTCATGGGCAAAACCCACTTCATTTTTATTTTTATTTATATATGCGCTAATTAAGTGGGCTGGATGTATCCCATACATAGCTATTGATGTAAAAATGCAGATGTTAATGGCAAGAGTGAATGGCTTTCTAATGCATTAACCAGTTAATGCGTTTGTTTAGGCCCAGGGTAACTCTCAAATCTGTAGATAAATTCCAGTTCTGAAGACTTTCTCTGTAACTGGTTAGTGAAATTCCTTTGTAGAAGAATGGCTCATTTTAAATCCATGGTTGAGTGACCAGACAGCTTAAAATGTTCTCAATTTTCATCTCTCTCCTTCAGACTCCAATTTACATTCCAAGAATGTTTGGTTGACATGGGTTTAAATCCTTTTTAATTTAAATTTTGTGTATTCTGGACCAACCACTACTATTTCTGGGTAGATTCATGCATCAAATATCTACAATGACAGGAATATGAATTTGCCTTGGTCTGACTATGTCTAGGGCACACTCATGCATTACACTTTCTTTATTATAATAAAATGATAAAATTGCTGTGGAACTAGCCACTTGGCTATTTTTAAAGCCACCCTGTTGAAGTGATATGATTTAATTCCCTTTTGTCTATTGAAGCAAACTGTGTTAATTCTTTTCCAATACTCTATTTAGCTATATTTCAGACTCATGGCAACAACACAAGCTTAAAAACAAGAAAGCTGTAATATAGATATTTATGTCCATGTATTTCCGGGATACTATTAACTGTTGTATGCCACTTCTGCAAATATTGTCCGATGTAAAGCCCATAAAAGACAATGGGAGTTTTTCCACTGATTTCACTCAGCTTTGAGTAAGACTCATACCTTCAGTTCACAAATTGAGGAGTCTCCCGATTCTCAGATTAAAAAAATATAAGCACACCTTGGAAAGACTAGAATGCTCATTGATTAAAATGATTTGAGATGTTTACCTGTTAGTCAAAAGCATCATGTTATTTGTGTACTATGCATTACTACATTCACAGAGCAATTTCATTGCAGATTAATTTGAGAACCACAGACAATATAAGTAGGAACAGTCATGGAAAAAATATGCTCTAATGCAGTATTAAAAGGGTAAGAAAACTAAAAGCTACACTAACAAATGCACACTTAACGTGCCTTTTACAGATTAAAGGTTTATGTGAAGTTCCATAAAGCTGGAGTCTGAAGGAGGAAAAAGTGAGTGCAATATTATAAGGTTTCATTACTTTTGAAAAGTTATTGAAAATGCTGCTTCATGGTCAAACACTGAAACTGTCAAAACTACTTTACTTTACCATTTTATACTTTACTATTAAATCACAGTATATAAAAACAAGATCAAATTAGAACTATTTTTAAAAGGAAAAATGAGCATGAATTAATGGATTTGACCACTGTAGCTACAGAAATGAAACAAAAATATTCTATTAAAATAAAATCTGAAATATCTATTGCTATTAAATGTGATCAAGTAATTCACTACCAAACTTAATAATGATGGAATAAGACTTAATCTCCCTCTCTCTTTAGATATATTTGCATCTGGTTGATTCTATTCACATTTTAATTATGGCAAATTATGTCCGGTTGTAAAACAGATTTAAACTAACTGTATTGTTTCAATGAAATCAGACTTGTACAGATACATGAAGCTAAGGGTTTACAAGGAATCATACTTCCTTTTTGCTTCCCCTGGAGAGGGATCATTCAGAATAGCAACCCTCACATCCGATATAACACATTTCCTTCTCAAACCAGCATAGTGCTGCTCCTCATGGTGATAACTTCTGATACATAGGCAGGACAGCTATGAGGTAGATGGTAGAGAGACCTCTGGGCTGTAACTTCATATGTTGTAGATCCCCAGGATCCAAATTGTTAGAGTCAACACAACACTCTCTTGTCTATAAACCCTACATCCTGCAGCAAACATACTAATCATAGAACCAGAGTTTTATTCCTAGCTCTACCATCAGACCACCATTTGACCTTGGGTAAATGAATTTAGGTGTCTATGCCACAGTTTCTCCTATTAACCTTCATCTGTTTTATCTATTTAGATAGCAAGCTTTTTGGGGGTTAGGGAAGAAGGACTCTCTCATTAGATGTTGATACAGTGCCTAATACAAATGGCCCCCAATTTCAGTGTATCAGTGATACTGTAACACAAGTAAACAATAAATTAAGCCTATGAGAGATCTATGTTTGAAACACTGCAAGTGATTAATAAAGCAGGTCAACTATTTCAAAATGTATTTTAAACAAATAGAGATAGGCAAATCACTGTGGATAAGACACAACCTGGAATTTTATCCAATTCTAGAGTGTAAAATAAAGATTCCTTTCCAGCTTAAAAGCCTGGTTGACTTCTTATTTTGTTTTTATTTGGCACTCTTCTTTCTGGTTTTGGCTGGTACTGCAAGAAAACTTAAAAATACCTTTCCTCTATTGGCTTCGGCTTAAAAGCTCCCCAAAGACACAGATTCCCTTGCTGGGGGAGGTAGCTGCCATTATCAAGGGAAAAACAAAACAAAACCTTTCTTCTTGAACCCAGGAAAAAAGCCTTGGATTTCTTCCAGAGGGGTACCCCAAGCTCTTTTTCTATAAAACAGCTTGGAATAAAAAGAGAAAACAAAATACAACCTCTAATAGCTGACCTTTCAGTCTTAGGCATGCATACCCAGACGTCCTGTTACCTTCCAGGACACAAGAATCAAATTATAGCCTCAAAAAAGGTAATTTTATTAACAAAGCAAAACAATACACTTGAAAAAGCATACTTGGTTGCTAAATGTTACAGAGCAACTGAGAAAAGAACAGATTAAAACTGTGAAAAATTGTATCTCTGGGATACAGCTTAAAATACCGGGGGGGGGGGGGACACATGGACTTAGCACAGAGAAGTTTAACCAAACAACACAACAAATAATCTAATCATACCTAAACAGACATTTCCTATCTACTCACAAATCCATGCTTTAAGTTCCAGGCCATTTCCATGCCCAGTATTCTTTGAAGGCATGACAGTCCTGCCTCGTTCAATTCATCTTGTTCCTTCCAGCTCTAGGCTTAAAACTCACACAATGAAGAAAAAGCAAGCAGGGTTTATTTCATTTCAAATCTCAACAACTTTCCCCATTGGCTCTCCTGACTCCCTGCCAACACCACCTCAGTAACCTGAATTTAACTCTCTGTTCACAGAAGATTCAGTCTGACTTCCAGGGCAAAAAAAGCCTGGATGAATAATCAAACTTTTTTGATGCTTCTCAAACTGTAGTCCTTTCTGAGCTGCTGATCATGTACTACTATAAAATATATTATCGAGAACAACTTTTACAAATTATGCAGTAAAGAGTACTTATAAAGAAATTAGTACAAAGTAGATATTGTTAAACCAATACTTTCAGTTTATGATTGGCTAAAGGCTGACAGCATTGCTCATTAATGTACAAGGACACAGAATGAGCCAGGTTCCCAGCAGGTTTGCAAATTTTTTAATAGAAAAAAAACTAAACACCCTAGCCCTACCCCTTTTCTGATGTCATGCCCCCTTACCCCACCCCTTCTCTGAGGCCCCACCTCCACTCACTACATTCTCTTTTCTTTTGTGTCTCACTCTAGGCCAACCTCCCTCCAATTCACTGGGCTAGGATAGGGATTTGGTGGGCAGGAGGGAGTGAGAGCTCTAACTGGAGGTATAGATTCTGAAGTGGGACCATGGAGGAGGAGTTCAGGGTGTGGAGGGGGCTCTGATCTGGGAATTGGAATGCAGGGGAAGCGAGGGCTCTGGCTGAGGAGGTCAGGCTCTGGGATAGGGCTGGGAATGAGGGGTTTGGGGACAGCAGGGGGCTCCATGCATTTGTAAATAGAAATGTTCTAATGCCCAGTGACAATTCAGCATAATTTTTTCTTTAAAGCAACACATAAATGTGACTGGAAATCACATATTTTTTTTTCTTTTATGTAACTATACCTGGAATTTTAGAACTCTCAGAGGAAAATGTCAGACACACTAGGAGCTCTTTGCGTATTCAGAACTCTCAGTACAAAAAAGCTCTCCTTTTCAAGCTTTACATTTCAAAACACCATGTTCTGGCTCCAGTCGTACACAGTTTGTCCCACTAACTGCTGGTGTATTTCAAATGGCTAGAAAAGCATCACCTCTGATCTTTAAAAAACAAGGGTTCAATTAGTGCCGCATTTAGTATGGGTAGCAGGATACAGTTCTTATGTATCTTTATTAGACTTACATAAACAAATCCCATGTATCAGCCTCCCCTATTACCACTCCTAGGGTATGTCTAGACTACAGGCTTGTGTCGACAAAGAGCATCTAGACTACATCCAGTTCTGTCGACAAAGCAAGCCGCTTTGTCGACCTGAGAGTGTAGACACAAAGGACAGTGTAGATGCAATAACGCCGTCTGTCGACAGAACTCTGTGACAAAAGGCATTATTCCTTGTAGAATGAGGTTTACCACCATCGACAAAACTGCCGAGTTCTGTCAATGTTATGTCGACAGAACTCAGTGGTAGTGTAGACACAGATATAGTTTTGTCAACAAAAGTCTACTTTTGTCAACAAAACCCTGTAGTCTAGACACACCCCTATATACACAGGGGGACCAACAGAATTACTGGATCCCTGGGCAACGTGGGGGATCCCAGCTCTGTTATCTCGGAAGAGGTGAGGCCTCAGACAGAAGAGGTGGCGCCAGTGCCATCCGCAATGCTTTGCCCAGGGCTACAGCAGTGATTTAAAGGGCTCGGAGCTCCCGGCTGCTGCTACTGCAACACTGATGGCCAAGAGTTCTGGGCTCTATTAAATTGCTGGACCCAAGGGAGTTGCCCCCTTTGCCTTCCCCTGTTGGTGGGCCTGTATATACATGGGGCCCTGCCAAAACCATAACCATGAGAAATGCATCACAGACTATGAAATCTTGTATCTTCCTGTGAAACATGATCAGTTATATGCTTTCACTCTATACTATACTGATTTCATGGGGAAGACCAGAGTTTCTCAAATTGAAGGTCCTGACCCAAGAGGAAGTTGCGGGAGAAGGGGGAGGTCACAGGGTTATTTTAGGAGGGGTCACGGCATTACCACCCTTACTTCTGTGCTGCCTTCAGAGCACTGCAGCTGGAGAGCAGCAGCTGTTGGTAGCTCTGAAGGAAGTGTGGCAATACCATACTGCCACACTATGGTGGCAATACCATGCCATGATATTCTTACTTCTGCTCTGCAGCTGACAAGCAGCTCTGCCTTCAGAACTGGTCTCCCAGACACCAGCCAACCTCTCTCCAGCTGCTCAGCTCTAAAGGCTGTGCCACCCGCCTGCAGTAGCAAAGAAATAAAGGTAACAGTGTCACAACTCCCCTCCCCCAAAAACCTTCTAGCACCCCCTCAGAATTCCTTTATGGGTCAGGACCCCTACAATTACATCACCCTGAAATTTCAATTTTAAATAACTGAAATAATGAAATTTACTATTTTTAAATCCTGTGACAATGAAATTGACCAAAATGGATCATGAATTTGGCAGGGCCCTACTTATATAGCTCATCACAGTAAATCTGAGAAGACTATTTCAGATCAAATCTAACTTACTCCAGAAGTGAATATATCTACTATATATTTGAGAAAGTTTGCCTGTCTGTCCAGCCATCCATTCAAAACTCCTCCTAAACAGTAAGAGCTAGTGTAACCCACACACCTACTGGGTGTGGTGTACTGTCCCATGTAGTGGCACTTAGGCTATGTCTACACTACAGAGTTTTTTTGGAAAAACGGCCATTTTTCTGAAAAACCTTCACTTACATCTACACTGCAATCGCGTCCTATCGGGAAAAAAAAATCGAAAGAACAGAGGGTTTTTTCCAACACTGGTAAACCTCTTTCTATGAGGAAGAAGCCTTTTTCCGAAAGAACTCTTTTGGAAAAAGGAATGTGTGGAAAGGGAAGAGGGAGTTCTTTCGAAAGAAGAGGAAAGAGGAAAAAGCACAGGTGCCCTAGTGGCCACTCCATCCATGGTAATCACAGCTTAAATGTGAGATAGCATCCACACTCAATGGATGCTATCTTTCAAAAAAACAGCTTGCTTTTTCAATGTGCTTTGGCACTGTGGACGCTCTCTTTCAGAAGAAGTTTTTTTGGAAGATCTCTTCCGGTAAAGTTTCTTCCAAAAGAAGCCTGCAGTCTAGATGTAGCCTCAGACTGCTCACAGAGAGAAAGAATGAGTGTCTCCGACGGCCTTAGCTAAGGGCCAGCTGGCTTTTAGCTCAAGCAGTAGAAGCTCATGCAATAAGCACCAGAGGTCCCAGGTTTGGTTCTGCCTGTTGGCGTTACAATAGGACCACCAAATTCAGTATACAACTTCCTCTTATCATAACTTAAAGCAAGGTGAGGGTTTGGTTGTGCTAGGAAAATGGGATGCACCTGCTTCTCATAAAACTGAACAGAAGAGAGACATAATCACCAAGCAGGCGAAAGGGGCTGGCTGAGCAGTGCTGCAACCTTGCACACCAGGCCACATCGCTACTCATTCAAATTTGACCCAGTCTAACCTGAATCATGATGGAGGAACTACCAGACGTGACTAGGCCAAACCAGAGTAGTGTTGTGACCCCATGCATCAGGTCACGATGCTTCCAGAGATTGGGAGGGTGGAAGGTCCTCAGAGCTGGAGGCCCCATGCATGTGCATGTCGGTTAATCTGGACCTGCTTTTGTCCAGTGCAGTGGCTTCTACAACACACCCCTTCTCTGACCCAGTGTAGTGTGTTGCAGAGGGAAAGCAATATGGCTGGGGTATTCCTGCTCACTGGCAATATTCAGCAATCAAAATGATCCTTATGTCTTGGCAGGCAGCATAAAATAGTTCAACTCAGAGGCTGATATAACTTACACCTTGGACTGACTCAAGAGTCTTGCTGGTCCCATGATCAGGGAAGAATGTAAAACAAAGTGACTTAAAGCCATCTTTACCCTAAACCCATGACACAAGTCAGACAAAGCCCTGGATGTTTCCCAACTGCCGCCATTAACAGAACTGTCCATCTTCACTAAATGTAAATCATTGAATGTAACTGTATGAAGCCAAAAAGTCAACTCAGGGGAGCGAGAAAGAGGAGTCTGATCTGGCTCAGACCCAAATCTCTGCATAGAACCCTGAGCTCTAGACAATACTTAGTAGCAAGCAAGTATTCTTGTCACCTAGCATAGCAGCCTTTAATGATTCCCCAAATGCTAAACTGAACTGTATCATTTAAAAAATAGACATACTATGAAAATAATACATCTGGGGCTTTCAAACTATGGTTTGGGACCCCAGAGTGGGTCAAGAACCCATATTAATTGGATCAACAGGGCTGGCTTCAGACTTGCTGGGGCCTAGGCCTGAAGCTCAGAATCCACCACATTAGGCCAAAGTCTGAGGGCTTTAGCCCTGGGCAACAGGGCTCAGGTTACAGGCCAAACTGAAACACTTGGACCTCAGCTTTGGCTCCCTACTGGGGCAGTGGGGCTTAGGCTTTGGCTTTGGCTGTGCCCTCCCTCCACACTGTATGGCAGGGCTTAGGTGGGTTCTGGCTTCCGCCTCCGCTCCTGGAGTCATGTAGTAATTTTTGTTGTCACAAGGAGATCTCAGTGTAATGAAGTTTGAGAATCCCTGTAATAGACTAATCCTTGGCTAGTATATAGTGTTTTCTTCTGAGATTATTAGGATTTTATATTTAAAAAAATGTGTCTAGTATATCTATTTCTAAGGTGTCAAATATCATGTTATCCCTTTTTTATAAAGGGGGAAACTGAGTGAGAGGCAGGTTAGGGACTTACTCAATAACACTCATCAAGTCAGTACCACTCTTACAAATACAACCCAGTTTCTCAGCATAAATCATTATTTCTACAGCTATGTTTGCTTCAGCACATGGGCACAATACATTCTGGTGTTTTTCAGTGTCTGAACTGCATTAAAAGACAAACTACCACCATGCTACGAGCCCTGGAATCAGGCCAGTAACTTACACGGATCATGAAGTGTTACCTGAAGTTAAGTTGAAGAATCATACTCTGACTCATTGTGTGGTCTTTATGAAGGATGACATGTATTTTTGGCAAGGGAAAGAAGGAACAATCAGTTGCTTTCCATCAATAGATACCTGTTCTTTGCTCCCAAGAACCAGCAAGATAAAGCCTCTGTTGGTGAGAGGGACAAGCTTTCAAGCTTACACAGATCTTTTTAGATCAGAAGAATTTTTTAGAGCTCTGTGTAAGCTCCAAAGCTTCTCTCTCTCTCACCAGAGGAAGCTTTTCCAACAAAATATAGTACCTCACCTACCTTGTCCCGCTCATATCTTGAGATCAACATGGCTACACCAACAGTGCATTCAAGAATATCACTAATTTATTACAATGGAAACACTAACCCTATTCTATATGGATTTAAATGAAGTCTAAATCATTTCTGGCTCCTTCCTCAATGTCAGTTGCTTGCAAAGGAAAAGTTAGAAATGGGGCGTTGACAGGAAGTGCAGGTGATGGGTAGTCCAAGGAGAGATCCTGAAGCCATATTGCCTAGAAGGAAACCTATCTGACCCAGTCAATGGCATGAGAGCTCTAGGTTAACTCCCAGGAGGGGTTTCAAAATTCTAATTGAGATCGTTTTTCTGTTCTGAAGGCTAGCAGGACTCAGACCCTTAGAGAAGGGATGGGTTACTCTCATGAAAGGAGGGGAGAGGATTTTCTGTTTAGATGCTAAGCTCATGATACAATCTACATGTTTTGTTAGTCTTTAAAGTGCTACCAGACTATTTGTTGGTTTTTAAGTTTAGAGTGATAGTCATGAATAAGTAATACATATGCATATCAATGGTGAGTATAGGCCTGTAGAACTCAGAATGTACACACAACTGTTAAGGAATAACCTAACCCAAGCTCCCCCCCCCTCCCCCATCAATATGGCTGGTGTACTTGCACAAAGGTTTACATCCCCACTTTTTTTTGTTTTAATGCACCTTTTCTAACAGCTTCAGAAGTTCCCATTACCCATATAAATGACCAGTCCTTTTAGGTATGCTACTAAGTTGCTGTCCTCAGAGAGTAAAATACACTGTAATAAAATACATGTAGCACAATTGCAGCTGAACCTTACTCTCTCCCGTCTCAGAACCCAAATATCTACATTGAAATTTTATAGACCCTCAGCCTGAGCTCTGAAAACCCAAGTCAGCTGATTTAGGCTCTGGGACTCCGTGCTTTGGGGTTTCTTATTGCAGTTTAATGTACTAAAGACATCTGTGATCAAAAGTTGGTTAATACTTAAATACTTAAGTACTTAAAACCACTTAAATATGTGGCATGTCAGTGTAACCACTATGTACAAATTTTGACATCTGTAACTGAAGTAAAATGAAAGATATTTGTTATAGATTGTATGTGTCATGTTTTTGTTAGGCAGAACTTTAATTTCTTGTGCACAAAATCAGAAATTGGATACTAAATCTAGGAACAAGCTATATTAGAATAAATTCACTTTTAGAAAACCAGTAAGATTGATGAAGTTTAGTATTTTTCCACGTTAACTCTGATTATCAGCAATGCAAGAATTAGCGTGGATTTTTCTGTTCTTATTAGAAGCTGCAATTGATATTAATGTGATGAAAGCTGAAACATTGACTAAAGTTTTCAGAAAGATAATCATATCTGAAAACAGGAAAACATGCAACCTCTCCACAGAAGTGTTTTTTTAAAAATGTATTTTTTCTTTTGTTTCCCCATAGGATTAGAACTATTCACATAAAAGGTTAATAATCTAGAATCTGGAAAGTGTTGCATTGCCAAGTGAATTCAGTTATTTCAGACATATGGCATCCGCATTTCAAAAGTAACTAAACATTTCAGACTTCACGTATTGTGATCATCATGGACCAAGTTTTCAAAGGCAGATACCTAAGTTGTTTTTGCAAAACACATCTATTTTGTGTCCCGTATGCTAATAAGCTGTACTGTCCCCTCCCATACTTTGTTCTGTGAATCTCCAGGGGAGATTATTTCAGTTAAAATTCCCAGACCATCTAATTAAGGGGAAAACACAGGAATTGCCCTTCAAAGGATAAACTATGGGAGATGCCCACAAAACCACACAGATCTCCCATGAGCTTTATGGTCCCAGAAGGTCTAGTTACATTGCACATGAAGCCCAGGCTCTGATCCTAGTTTGAAGCCAAGCCTTCCTTCTGCTCACACACAGAGTAGTCTTACTCAGATCAACAAGCATATTGGACTTGCTTAGAGGATGGGTCAGAGTCCAAATCCCATTACGACACAGGTCTAAGTCTTGTCATTTTGCAAGAAGGATGCAGCTCAAGCCACAGACCTGTCAGAATGACTGTGTGGTGCAGCATAGACATATTGCCATGGCTGAGCCTCAGGTCCAGCAATTGTAAGACCAGGTTTACAAGTGCAGGCTTGGAAACACTATGTCCACTAGTCCAGGTCCCACAGACCCAGGTTTACAGTGCAGTATAGATATACCCAGAGATATCAGCCTAGAGGTTTCCTGTATTGCCAAACCCAGCTATTCAAAATTCCTGCATCAGGGCACATTTTTGCAATCATGAGCAATATAAGCTTTTTTTCCCTACAAAAGGAAGCTGAGATTCTCACATTCCCATTTGCCACACGAGACACTTGGTCCAACTTTGCATGGCTCTGATCCCTGCAAAGACGTGAGCATGTTGCATGTACTAAATGTTCAGCTTTAAGTAGTTAATATTGGATGTTACATGTTTAATTTTAAAAAGTGCCGGTAATCCAGGGGAAAGTTGTTGAGAAAAAAAAAATGGTGGGGCCGGCAAGAGATGCGGCCCCTTTAAGAAGCGGCCATTTTCATTACAGAGGTGCTGATATGCTCCATTCTTTCCAGGTAAGCTGTGACTGGAGGTGCCGGTACTGTGTACCAGGCAGTACAGTCACAAAAAAAAGCACTGGTTATAGTGATATGTGAAAGTTACTTGGCATTGTAATTATAGTGCTGACTTTATTTCTCACACTGCTTCCTTTACACTGTAACCTTTTCTGTTTAAATATTTTTATTTTTACCTATCCTTTCGTTGTAACTTCACACTTCAAAAACAAAAATATTTGTAAGAACCCTATTCTTGAGCAAAGGTCTTTATCTGTGTCCTTTAAGGGAAAAGCTAGTTAGCTTTAATTATCAGCTTTGCTCTAGAAAATCCATTGGGTGGGATGCAACATTTAACACCAGACTAAATAAATTTAACAACAATAGTTTTTGAAATTAGATTTCATATCATTGTTTTCAGACCTTCTGGTAACATGAAGCTTGTCAGCAGGAGGGGCTCTTAGCGCTTTGCTTGATTTTCAGTGAAATCAAAGTGAGTATTTTCGTCTACAAATAGAGAACTATGAATGTTTCATCTATAGAGGTACATGATTAATACACATTTGCATCACTGGACTTAAATGTTCATGTGTAACAAATTGTAGCTCCTCAGACACACAGGAAAAATACAAAAAAGCAGTGGTAGGGCTCATACCCAGAAACTTCAGTATTAAGGTCATAGGTCTCTACCCCTTGAGCTAGAGAATAAAACTTTTAGGTAGAAGAATTGGGCTGTACAGTTGAGAGGAACAAACACTACAGGTGCCAGGTTGGATAACATTTTTTCTGTATGAATCTACGTCAAACAGGAATTAGACCGAACCCACAAAACTGATTCACATAGGCTTCAGCCGTCATCTGGTAACTTTTGAACACTTATCTAAACCAAGATTTAAAGTGGTGTGCAAAAGTTAAGAGACAGACACCATATTAGTGGGGCTATAGAGCTAAGATTTATTTTGTATTGATTAGAGGAGAATTCAAGGCTAAACCATAATATATATCAGTAGCAACTAGCTGTTAGTAAATGTTCTGCTTTTTTCTAGCCTTTGTGATAATTACATAGTTGTGTTTAAGCAGCTACAGATGTGCAACCATTAAATTAGACACATTCTCTCTAATTGAAAGTTGTAAATATATATTTTGCATTCTTTGTTTCCTTTTTAGCCACTTTTTCCAAAGAGCAATGTTATGCCTAATCACACAAATGCAAGTACTATACTAATAAATATTATTCTAATTTATTCTATTTGCACAGCTAAGTGCAAACATAATTACTGGCCATAGAGATGTGTGTGAAAGTATTGTGTAGGCAAATTCTATTAATAGCTTTGAAAGGATGTGTGTGATTTTTCAAAAGCAACTAAGTGACAAAGGACCATAAATCCCACTGCAAGGCAATGAAATTTGTTCTTTGAAGTCACAGTAGCACTTTGGAATATCTCACTTGTGATCTATATTCTATAGTTTGAACAATAAAACAGAGTGGCATTTTGGCATGATTGAGAGGATTCAGAAAGAAGGATCGTTATGTTTGATTGCTGATGGTTCAATACGATCCTTGGATGAATAAACAGGAGGCTCTCCCATGGGAGTAGAGATGTTCTTTTACTGCTGTATTTGACACTGGAGTAACCACCACTGGAATACTGTGAACACCAGAATTGGACACAATTCCAGAAGAATATTGATAAATTGGAGAGTCTTCACCAAAGAGTCATAAGACTAATTAAAAGATTAGAAGACATGCCTTTTTGTGATGGTCTCTAGGATCTCGATCTATTTCAGCTTAATGAAGGCAAGATTTAGGGGGGGGGTGCACTGAGAAGTATCTACATAGAGAACAAATATTTGATAATGGGGGTTTTCAGCCTAGCAGAAGAAAGTGGCACATGAGCCAATGGTTGGAAGCTGAAGCTAGACAAATTCAGAGTGGAAATAAGGCAAACATTTTAACAGGAGTGACCACTGGAATAACTTTCCACAGATCACGATAGATTCTCCATCAGTAGCAATTTTTAACTCAAAATTAGATTTTATTTATTTATTTATTTAAAAGAGACAGGCTCTAGTTCTAAAGGAATTACTGTGGTGAAGTTCTATGGCCTGTATTATACAGGCTAATATGATCACAGTACCACCTTCTGGCCTTGGATACCAGAACAACAACAGGGTTGTATTAACCAACAAGCCCACGAGAGGTAGCCCTAGAACTAACAAGTTCTGACTAAGGTAGCCAGCCAGCCATGTGCATGTTTACTATGTGCATCTGTGCTGTCTAGCCTAAGGCAAAAGCTACAGCTAGGTGTCATTTGTGCTCAGTGGAGAAGCAACATGCAAAATGGCAGTGGAGTATGGGGGTGAGGCTCCGAGAAGATGATAGTGGGCCTCCAAAGAAAGTCTACAGACACAGCTATTTCCAAATCATTATTAAAACTGAATTAAAGGTTTAAGGACCTGCTGCCATTAAAATCCAAGGCAAAATTACATTTACTTAATGTAGGATTCACCCCCCCAGGAAAATAAGAGTTTTGCACAAAATGATGGCATTTGTAGCATATTCTTGTACCAGTTTGATCTAAAACCTACAATATATGAAGTTATTGAAATGTTCCACTATTACGCTAACATAAGTGATCTAAAACATCTTTGAAAGGTATCCACTAATAGCATGATACAGGAAATAGTTCTTCAATGCAGTAAAAATTGAGACTTAAAAAAAACAAAAAAACAAAAAACAACCTCATCCTGACTTGGGACAAAGTCAAGATCTCAAAAATGTTCACAAACTGAAGATCTGTAGAAAAGAAAAAGGTTCTGGCCAGTTTTTTATTTTGATCTTTTTACAGAAAACGTACATTAAATAAAGTCATTTTCAACTGGAGAACAGAATTTTCCACTTTGAAAGTGTTGAAATGTAGCATTTATATTATTCTGAACCTTTTTTCTACAGACTTTTTAGGTTGAAAAAATTTGTTGAAGTCAATCCTTTCCTACAATTCATTTCAAGTTCAAAGAACTGACATTTTTCAGCAAGAAGATGTTTTGTCAAAAAATGTCCCTACCAACTCACTTTATTCAACTGCTTTACAAATATCCATCTTCCCCTTTGCTTATATTCTGTAATCTCCCTCTAACAGCTATTCCAGCCCCAATTTTCCTCTTCACATACATTTTCCCGGATACGGAGTCATACCCTTGACTTACCACACATACCAAGGCTAGTTGTGCTATCTTCTGTAAATTATGAAGTTTGGGTTTTTTTGTATTTTCATGCATGGACTAATTAGCTGCCTGGGATACTGTTGCATAAAAGATGCTGTGTAAAACTATATTGTGCAAATACTGATTAGAAAATACTGGATTCAATGATTATATAGAATTTGAAAATTTTAAATACCAGTGGATGATGGGATGATCCTATAATAGTGTAGTGAAATATGCTGCTTAGTGGTAAATCAGATCATAAAATAGTCTGCTGCTTCTTCTGATTCATTCATTATTCCCTCTTGGTCCATTTTTTTAAAATCCGTGATGCACAAAATAAAATGTCTGGGTTGGGCATAAAATCTGTGAGCCACAACTAAAAAGTGCTGTCAGTTTGCCCATAACTAAGCCATAAACTTTCCAATTCCCTCTTCTCCTCTCACCCAGCTATCAAAAAGGGTTTTGCTTTCTGTGTTTCTGTTCAACACCCAAGTTACTTTCAATTATCAAAAACAGACATCTGGGTAAATGTAGAACAAATATCTGGATTGTTTATGAACAAAGAACATTTCACAAACTGCTTGACAACTTCAGAAGGACAAGGTAACTTTAAGCTAGTGAGGATAGGAAACGTAAATAGCAGGCCTCAAAATGCCAAATTTGCAAATCAGGGCAACTACACATCCACAAAATACGTACATATTCCTGTTACAGATGTAAAGTGCAGTGTGTAGATAGATATGAGGACAGGCCTGCTAACAGGGGGAGGGAGCAGCAAAAGAGGCAGTTGCTCCAGTGTCTGGCAACTCAAAAGGTCCTGGGGCTCCTGGACACTGCCAGCCCTACCATAGCAGCAGCCAGATACCTAGGTCCTTTATATCAGCACTGGAACCTGCACATGTGTTTTGGTCTCCATTATGAGGGCTGGTTATCCCCAGCGCTACCACTTCCATCCAAGGCCCCACCCCTTCCAGGATCACGGAACTGGATCTCCTCTCCCATGTTGCCCAGGACTTGACAATTTTTTTGACACCCCCACCCCTGTCTGAGGGTACAAAATAAGTAATTGTCTGCATACGTGTGCATTTGGCAACAATTTTATGAGAGCCCTACCAAATTCAAGGCCATAAAAAAACACCCACACACCCCACACATCACAGACTGAAATCTGGTCTACCCCTGTGAAATCTGGTCTATTAGTATGCTTTTGCCCTATGCTATACAGATTTCATAATGGAGACCAGCATTTCTTAAATAGGGAGGTCCTGACATGAAAGGGAGTGCAAAGTTATTTTGAGGGTGCTATGGAATTGCCTCCCTTAATTCTGCTCTGCTTTCAGAGCTAGGCAGCCAGAGAACAGCAGCTGATAGCTGAGTACTCAGCTCTGAAGGAAGCACACTGCCAGCAGCAGTGCAGCTGTAAGGGTGGCAATACCCTTCTGCACTGCTACCATCAGAGCTGGGCATCTGGGGAGTGGTGGCTGCTGACTGGAGGGTCCAGTTCTGAAGACAACAATGCACAAATAAGGGTGCCAATTATCATCCTGACTTATGCGATACTGCTGACAGCAGGTCTGCCTTCAGAATGGGCTCCCGGCCAGCAGCCACTGCTCTCCAGCTCCCAAGGCTGTACCGTATGCCTGTTATGCATGGGTAGCAGTACTGCAACTCTTCCTACAATAATTCCATGACACCGCCACCCACAACTCCTCTTTGGGTCAGCACCCCTATGATTACACCACCATGAAATTTCAAATGTAAATAGATGAAATGACAAACATTTATAATTTTTTTTAAATCTTATGGCCATGAAATTGACCAAAATGGACTGTGAATTTGGCAAGGTCCCAGTTATTAACCATTCTGTGTGCACACCAGCTGGGACACCAACGATTGGAAGTTTGGTCCAAAAGATTAATAATTTTCCACAAGGCTTATCTAATGAAAAGCAAAACCAGTGTGGGTGTGCCTTGAAATTTCAGACATTATGCCTACGCTTTCACAGACGAGGATTCCGCTAAAAACATGACTCCTTCATTCACTTACAATGACTGACTCTGCAAACTCAACTTGCATAATTTCAATGTACAGGGTTAGACTTATATTAACGTTATCTGAATTGTAAATTAACTTGTTTTTATTCGTTCCACCATGTCACCTGATTAATGTCATCCTGATTAATATGCAACTAGTTTGAAATTGAGGCCTGACTACAATTAAATCCTTCTTTCTTGTTATTAATATGGAATCCAGGGAGAGTTCCAGCCATCTCCTTCCCTTCTGAGAACTCATGGAAAAGAAGCTAAACATATCCTACATTCCTGGAAGAATGATAGTTACTAAATTGGACAAAATAGCTTCCAGTACACACATGCACATTTGATTTGACAGAGATAGAGGATCATCTTCGACCTTCTGCCTGAACAGAATCTCTCCGAGGTTTGTCATTTAGTGAACTTCTTTTTAACCTCAAGGTTTTAAGAGCATCAAGTTTCCAATATAAAAACATAACTCATTAAACAACATTTCTAGTACATGCATTCCATGACTATCATGGCCAGTTCATTACTGGCGATTGTTAGAGATCTCACCTATGACCCTTTGGTGCAGTATTATATGGACATCAGAACAGGAGATGCACTGCACTAAAGTTTCAGTTAAATACTCTCAGTCATTTGAAAATTGACTTACTATGAAAAGAAGTGAATGTAAAGATCTGTGGGTATCAATAACTAATGTGCTGATCCATCAAAGAACTATACGTGGGACTAATCGCAGTACATAAAATTCACTGTGTTTTAAGTCCCTGCAGGACTAAGGTCTAAGCAGTAAGTTCAGTTTCTGTACTGTCTTTCTATACACAAGCCTTTTCTATCACTTGAAAAAAAAAGCAAAACAGGTGGCTAAGATCTAAAAAATGCATTAAGCTTGGTTCCCTTGATTATCTCAGTCATTGAAATTTCTTAGGACAAAAATGTAATTAGTGGATAAATGGAAGAATATGTAGCTCAGCTTTATCTCATTGTCTCTATCACAAATGGATAGCATGCCATTTCATTATGTCAACTTTGACTTCCTCTGCATAATGTCCCAAAATTGTATTTGTTCTTCATTTTGAGTCACAGATGCTAGTGAAGGTGAGCAGTGATGTTTGCACTAGGGATGTTAAATATCAGTTAATTGAATAGTCCAGTAAACTCATGAATTCTTATCAGTTAGTCGACTATTCTATAGCCCCGGGGGCGGGGCCAGCAGCAGTGCAGGGTGCCAGATGGGAGATAGTCCATGAGGGGAGCCAGTTTAAGAACCAGCCCCTCTTGCAGGGTGGCAGCAGTCCCTGTCTTGGGGTGGGGTCTGAGCTCCTGGACTCAGCCCGGCTCAGTTCTGGTTCGCGCTGTCCGCCCACCCAGCTCCTAATACACTTTAAATGCAGAGCCACAGCAGGGGTAGGTCCCAGACCCAGCATGAGCCAGAACTGAGCCAGGCTGCTGACCAACCTGCTAAAAAATGTACTGGTGGGAAGGGGGGAAATGCACGTATTCTATAGCATTAACCTATAAGCTTTTACTTATTGGTTAATCAATTAATCAACTACACTATTACATCCCGAGTTTACACTACTGTGAGCAGATTTTCCACTAAGGGCTGGGTTATACTACTGCGGTAAATTGATCTAATTTATGCAACTTCAATTACCTGAATAGTGTAACTGAAGTAGACATTGGAAAAACATTTTTTTGAAGTTTTTCCAGTTATGGACTAACACGGCTAACCCTCTGAAACTTTTGAAGTAGACATTGTTAGATCCACTTACCATGGTGTGTCTACTGTGCTATGTCAAAAGGAAAGTCTCCCCCATTGACTTCCCTTATATTTCTCAGGAGGTGAAGTACACAAATCAACAGGAGAGTGCCCTCTCATCAATTTAACATGTCTTCAGAAAGTGCCAATCTGCAAGTGAAGACATACCCTTTGATTTGGAGAATGTATATTATATTTTGTGGCCTAATCCTGCATTCTTTGAAAGCCACAGACCAACTATGGGGTTTATAAGAAATACAGAATAGGGCTCTTAAAATCCCAGAGGTATGGAGAACCTGTATTTCTGGCTAATATTTTCATTCTTTCACCGATTATTCCTCTCCCACAGAAACTTTTCTCCTGGACAATTTGTAGTAATCTGGAACCTCTAAAAGACTTTTAGTTGGAGGCTGGGTTTTAGAAGATAGAAAAAAAAACTGAAATGTTTCAATTACAGATTACTTGCATGTTCCAAATTATAGGCAAATAGCAACTCTTTGATGAGGTTTTAAGCTCTTTGGTATGCCAGCATATTTTTGGTTATACCCCTAAGAAAGGAAAATTAGGCACAGAAATTATTTAAAAATAAACTATTTAAATGTGACATTTTGGATTATACATTTTTCATCAGCAGTTAATGATTTTGTTTTGATCAGGGAAGACTGGTAACAAGTATACAACATTTGCACCTTCTGCTTAATAACTAAGTCATACCAAATGAGAAATGGCAATTAGAATATTGTATTATATCACTTCAAAACATGAGATGGTTACTCTCTAATGTCTTCTGAGAGCTGTGGAGTAGACTTTATGCTTTTGTGGGATGTCTGTCAGCTTTATACATAAGTTTTTTTGTGAAAAAAAATTCACAGTAATAACTGGGAGCTTCCGATAGACTATTTCAAGTGTGATGTTCACTGAGATTAGTATAAGTATTTAGGATGTTTAACAGCTAATTAGAATCCTTCAAATTAATCTGGTCTATGCTGCAAATTAAGAGCTATAGCTAATTGTGCTGTATGTTTCTGTCAAGCTCTCTGCAGGGGAAAGTCATGCTATTAAGAGAATGAAAACGTAATGGTTCAACCCCATGAATTTGCTTGCCATAGGAAAAAGAACACTCCACTCTCTGCAAAAGGTGTTTCTCATGCTCAGAGCTGTTTTCTACCACCTTGGTTTCAAATTACAGTACACAAGAAAATTCTTGAAAACCCCTGAGGAACAACAACTGAACTGAGGGGAAATGCTGGAGCCAAGCTAAAAGAATTTGTAGCCTGTGAATAAAACACCTGGAGATTCCAAGTTGTAAAGCAAGTTCAGCTTGTGCCTTAACAATTTGCAAGTCTCTTAGGTGAAAATCTGTTATTTATATTCAAATCTCTTTAGTATATTAAGCCACACACAGTAACAAACAGGAGAAAAGAAGTATCCCCATTTGGGATTTGGGAAACAGAGGCACGGAGATGTTAAAAGATTTGCACATAGTCACACTGGAAAAGAATCCAGTTCTCCTGAGTCCCAGTCTAATCACAAGACCATCCTCTTTCTTCACACTATCACTTGTAAGGGGGAAAATGGCAGAGAAGGGTTGAGATTTACAAGTCTGACATATGAATGTTAACAGTTGGGCTGCGTCTAGACTGGCAAGATTTTGCGTAAAAGCTTTTGCGCGAAAGGGCCAGTGTAGACAGGCAGCTAAGATGTTTTGCGCAAAAGCAGGCAAAATGGAAAAAAGCCCTATGGACGCTTGGAGACTCCGTAGGCACAGTCAGCTCCCTGGGCTTCCTGGTAACCTGATCCCCCTTAAAGCAGATGCAGGCTGCTGAGCTCACATGGCAGGAGCCTTCCTCGCACCTCTAGCCAGAGGTCTGCCACGTGACCCCTGCCGTCCAGCAGACCCCCCCCCCCCCGAACCATGGCAGCTCGGGGGGGGGGGGAGAGGAAATCAGCCACTCACACCCCCTGCGCAGGAGGCACCCAGGGGCCACAAATGAAGGGCCCCATCCTGGTCCTCGGGGGAGCTGGACAGCCTGCTGGACCTCTGGCAGGAGGAAGAGGCCCTCCAAGACACCCGCTCCCGGCACCGGAACGCGGCCATCTTCGCCCGCATGGCCCAGGTGCTCGCCCAACAGGGCCATCCAGCCCGGACCCTCGAGCAAGTCCGGGCGAAAGTCAAGGAGCTGCGCCTGGGCTACGTGCGGGCCAGTGAGGGACGGGGGCAGGAGCAGATACCTGCCCCACTACGACCGGCTCCATGCCATCCTAGGCCAGCCAGCCCCGCAAGCCCTGGAGGTCCCCGTCGACAGCAGTGTGCGTCCCCCTGTCACCAGGACCACTGAGGTGGGGGAAGGAGACAGCAGTGTGTCGGAGGATGAGGCCAGCACTGCCACCCAGCAGGCCCCCTCCGGCAGCCCCGATGTCTCCTGCGCATCCTCGGAGGCCGGGGAAGGATCCACCGGTGAATGTTGCACTTTGCACTCACAAGGGCGAGGGGGGGGGGGGGTCAGCCAGGCGCCCAGAGTGGGGAGGGGGAGAGCATGTCACTCAGGCCACGTGAGCTGCACGCTGTGTAGCATTAGGCAGTAAGCAGCATATGCAGCCTGGTGACCGAGCGGCACGTGGCCGCGGCAAGCAGCTCCAGGGCACGCCTGGGACCATGCTGCTCACACACATCCGGCGGGACCAGGGCGAAGGGTGGATGCCGGCTGGAACCAGCCAGGGCCCCAGGGACTCAGGCCAGAGCCCGCTCCTCTGCAAGGGTACAGCACGCAGAACGGCACACTGTCCCATGCCTGGCTGTGAGGCACAGCCAGCTGCTCCTGGGAAAACCACAGCGTCACAGCCCTGTGAATGTGGCCCCCACTGAGCCCCTCGCCTGCTCCCGGTGCCTTGGCTGGCTCCCCAAGGGAAGTCCCCACTGCAGCCACACATGTCCCTGGGCTACATGTGTGAGGGATAGTGGGAGGGAGAAGGGGGGGGGGGGGGGGAGGGAAGCGCTCGGGCCACCCCTAGGGCCGCCTGAGTTTTGCTGCAAGGATGGGACACTCCTCAGTCACTCTCCTGATTCCGTCCAGGAGATATCCCACGCAATGGGGATCTGAGAGCCCAGACCATGTCTGCCAGATGTGCTCCCAGGCACTGTGTGGGGATTCATCTTGCTCCCTGTCAACCACTGATTAGCCCAAAGCCTCAGCCTCCACCGGCAGGGAGTTCCACAGGTTAACGCAACACAAGCGCCCTCCCACCCTCCATGGGGCCAGGACACAGACCGGTGGTTACAATACATGGAGGAGGACCCTACTCCAGGGGCAGTCCTCTTTGCAAACATACAACATGGGGGGCAGGGGGGCCCCAGGCCCAAGCCACACTACTGTGGTGTCACCTGGCCTCAGGGGTGGAGGGCATGAGGTGTGGGGACAGTGGCTAGGCTGCCTGACTGACCCATCCTTTCTTCTCTTCCCTGCAGTGGGACCAAGCACAAGCCGGGGACCCTCCAGTCCGGCAGCAGCAGCACCCCCAGCCGCCCAACCACCGAGGCAGAGGCTCCGCCACTGGGACCAGCTCCTTCGGCGCCACGTGCAGGCCGTCGAGCGCCTCATCACTCGGCGCGTGGAGGCAGACCTGCAGTGGCGCCAGGAGTCTTGGGCCGCCTTCCAGGCCCAGTGTGTGCAGATGGCCGACTCCATCACCACCCTCACCGCCCACATTGGCCATGCCATACATTACGGCATGGCCTTGCCCCACGCCCCCGCCATCCCTCCCCTAGCACTGCCCATGCCCCCTCCTGCAATGGCCCCTCCTGCCCCTGCTCCTCCTGCCCACCTCCCCGTGCAGCCTGCCCCGCTGTGGCCTGCCCCCCCCCCCCCCATGTCCAGGTCCACCCCCGCAGGAGCGGTCACAGGGGCCACCCCTCCGAGGAGTAGCTCCTCCCCCTCCCAGTTCAAGGTCTCCTCCCCCTCTCAAATAAAAACCATACGAGTTTTTCTGTTGAAAACAAAACTGTGTTGTTTATTGTGTTACTTGAGGTTACTTAAATAATTGATTTGAGATGCCAATTAGCCAACTAAATTTCAGAAGATTACAAAATGCGGACACCAAATACCGTATCTATCACCGGTCGTTCCTTTAATTGGTCATTGGTTTGTGGCGCATAAAGAAATACTGACACTAAGTAAAATTTAAGCCACAAGACTATATTAACATAGATAAAAAACAAGCAAGAAAAGGTTAAAATATGAACAAAGAATATTTACATAGTCTAGACGCAGGGACGATTGTAGTGTTGCTGGTGACCTCAAGTCTTTGGTCCTTCCGGGCCTCAGACGAGGAACTGCCAGGAGATCCCTCGAAGACGACTGGAATCAGGTACGCTGACTCGAGCCTTCCGCACAAACCACGAATCCTCTTCCTGTTCTTCGCGACAGCTCGAACAGGCGATGGTAGCCTAAAACCTAGCCTAAACTAAAAGAAAAACCCTAGCTTCATCCCGACACACCCGACGAACATGCACGATGATGGCCGATATGCTTTGAACCGACACTGCCTGATGAACAGTCACGACGACGACAGCTAATTTAACTAAACCTAACTCTGGACCCAATTGATATTTGTAGGTGCAAGCCTTCCGCTTGACCTGACCTGACTGACAAGACTGCCAGGAGTCTTTGTACCCAACAAAACAAGTATAACCAAGGTTGGTTTGTTCAATGCAGTAAATTTACAATTGGGAGGTAAGGGGAGGGGTGGGGGAAGGGTAGGGGATGGGAGGAAGTTGTATGGGGAGACCGAGGTGACTCTACTATGGGGCCTGTGCGAACATGCCCATCAGGGCCTCTCGGATGCGCACCCCATCCTGGTGTGCCTGATGGATGGCAGCTGTGTGGGGCTGTTCATAAGTCTGTGCCTCGGCTGCCATCCATGCAGGGAGGAAGGCCTCCCCACTCCGCTCCACAACATTGTGGAGCATGCAGCACGTGGCCACTACCTCCGTTGCATTCCACTCACCCATCTCGAGACGGGTGAGCAAACAATGGAAGCGGGCTTTTAAGCGGCTAAAGGCGCACTCCACTTGACTCCGGGCCCGGTTGAGGTGGTTGTTGAACCGGGCCCAGTTCTGGTCCGGCCGCCCCATGTAGGGCCGCATTAGCCAGGGCAGCAGGGGGTAGGCTGCATCCCCGATGATGCAGATGGGCATAGGCACATCCCTGACAGTCAACTCCCGCCGGGGGAAGCAGGTGCCCGCCTCCAGCCTGCGAAACTCTGGAGTTGCGGAGGATGCAGGCATCATGTGCCCTGCCGGACCAGCCCACGTAGATGTCCAGGAAGCGGCCCCAGTGGTCCACGAGGGCCTGGAGAACAATCGAGCAGTACCCCTTCCTGTTTGTGAAATGGGCTGCTCGATGCTCCGGGGCCCGGACAGGGATGTGGGTTGCATCCACAGCTCCCACGCAGTTGGGGAACCCGAGGGCAGTGAAGCCGGCCAGCGTAGCGTCCACGTCGCGCAGGCGGCTCACTCTCGGGAGCAGGACATCGTTGATGGCGTGGACGACCTGCAGAAGGGTGCAGAGAAACACATCACATAAGGCAGGGGTGAGTGTGAGCTTCCTTGGGCCCCCCCCCCCCCGATTCCCTCTGTCCTCACGTGCGCGTGCACACACACAGGCCTGTGCAAGGGAGGGATGGCCCAAACCCCTGGGTGACCCAGCCTGGAGACTTGGCTGCCCCTGGGCATGGAGTGCAGCACCCTCCCCCCACCCCACTCCCCCTGGGACTTACCTCCATAACGATGACACCGACGGTGGATCTGCCCACCCCGAACTGGTGTGCCACCGATCGGTAGCTGTCCGAGGTGGCCAGCTTCCAAAGTGCGATGGCGACCCTCTTCTTGACGGGGATGGGTGCCCACAGCCAGGTGGTGGCTCTCTGGAGTGCAGGGGCGAGCCAGGCACACAGCTCCAGGAACGTCTGCTTTCACATGCAGAAGTTTGAGCCATTGCTGGTCGCCCCATTGCCCCAGGACCAGCCAGTCCCAACAGTCGGTGCTGGTGTCCAGTCTTCACAGTGGCCTCTCCACCCTGGGGTGGAGATGCCACAGGGACGCCATGGCCTCCCTGGTGAGGGAGTCCAAAGCAGTCTGTGCCTCCTGGTCCTGGAACAGGAGGGCACCAGCCTGGAGCAGCAGCTGCAGGCACTCCAAAATGGCTGGCAGTGGCCAGAGCAGGCACATGGCCACCCCTGGCTCCATGGCAGACAAAACAAGGCAAAAGAAAAAAAAAAAAAAAAAAAAAAAAAACCAGGCAAAAGCACTAGCTGGCAAAAGGCAGTGCTGTCCAAAAGGCAGAGGGCAACCACCAAAACTGCTATGGCTGTCAGTCCCTACAAGAGGTCCTAAAGCACGGAGCAGGAGAGAAACGGCTGTCCAGGGAGATCCCTTTAAGCACGTGTCAAAAAGGAGCTCCAGCACCTGCTCCCGGAAAGGGCTGGTGCCCTTTTGCCCTCTGCAAAATGGTTCCAGGCTTCTGCTTTTGCGCAAAAGCACGCCGCCAATGTAGATGCGCTTTTGCGCAAAAGCACATCGTTAGAACGATAACTCCGTGCCAGTCTAGACGCGCTTTTGCGCAAATACTTTTAACAGAAAAACTTTTCCGTTAAAAGTATTTGTGCAAAATCATGCCAGCCTAGACATAGCCTTGCAGTTTCTATTAACAGTTCATAATACTAGCTATTTGTATGGAGAAATTCACTTTTTTTACAGTTGTCATAAAAGCAATTGCGCTGCTTCACACCCGCCCCCCCCCACACCCTGAATCCTTAAACATGTTTACTAGTAGTAATTTGTTGCATCATCATTGGAATTATACCATGACTTCATTGCTTTTGGAAATAACTTACTCTTTCCTGAACTCTTTTGCTTCTTAGCCGCTATTCTGTAAATACTAGGATGTGTGACTATTTTAACCCATGAAACACAAAGTGAAATACTGCCTCACAGAAGTCAGTGGAAATTTTCCTATTGATTTCACTGGGGCCAGAATTTCACCTAAACTCTCATTTCTCAGTAATGTAGATCTAACACTTTGTACAGCAGCTTCATGTTGAGCAAGATGATAAAGTAAGCACTTGTGAAAAGGGCAAAGGGTTTGTACAACTGTCACTTCCAGTTTGTTGTGATTATTTGTGTCTTAGCACTACAAAGAAGAAAACAAACAACAAAAATATTGGCATTGATGAACAGCCTAATTTCCCCGAGGAAATAATTGCTGGCAGTTCTTTTCTCTCTGCATAGTTGAGATGACTGAAGAGGAAAGTAGTATTAGTAAAACTTCATTGTAAAACTTCCAAGAAGCAAAAGCCACAAGTGAATACTGTATTAGAGAGAAAGTATATCTTGTGCCTTTAGTAACTCTCTTGTCTGAATAAAGTATTTGCAAAAAGGAAAAGGGGACATTCAATGAAATGACAAAGAAGCAGATTTAAGACTAATAAAAGGAAATACTTTCCCCATGCAATATAAAATCAGCTTGTGGAATTCACTTCTGCAAAACATACTAGTAATTGATGCTAAGAGCTCAGAAAGATTGATAAAAGATTACATTTATGTGAATATTCTAGAGTAGAGTCAGTTGAAAAATAAACTTGTGAAAAAATTGAAATCTTAGTCTCACTGAAATCAATGATAAAATACCCACTGACTTCATTGGAATCAGGATTTCATTCCGTGTGGTAACATATCCTATGTCAGTGGCTACCATAGGATCCCCTAAGAATGCAACTCGGTGACCAGCATGCCCCCTTGTGACAGTGTGATATAACAAGCCATCCTTCTTTGGGGACTCCTGCTAACAGGCATTCTGGTTCTGCAGTAGCCTGCTTCTACTTACAACCTGATCTTCTGCCTGGGTCTTTAGTCCCACCCTCTGGGGTGGACCAAGAGTCTACAAATAAGTCTTCTGACTTCAAGTTGAGTCTTCATCCCAGACTTGCTAGTGCCTACCCCCTGTATTAGGGCAGTTCTGTACCACTTTCCTCAGTGAACTGCGAGGTGAACCCAGGCTCTCCCTTACCTCTGGTTTCTGATCCAGGAACCTTTTAATAATTAGTCAAGGTCTGACGACATCAACCCCTTGCTGCATCTTGAACCACTTCCTAACCTGACCCATCTTCAGACTTTCCCATTGCCTTTTCTGGGCTTCCAGCATATCTGCTCCTCTCTTCCTAGGTTTCTTCCTCAGGCTCACTACAGACATTACGAGCACTTTCTGCACCAGAACAAGCTAGGTGGCAAGAGATCTCTCTTAAGGCAGTCACTCACCCAGAAGGAATCTTCCTGCTCTCTGTAGGCCACTCCACCTGTGAGAAGAATCCTTGGAAAACTTGTTTACTTCTGCTTTCTTTCCCAGTTGCCTTGAACTGCCCTGTTACAAATTTTCCTTCCAGGACACTGTGTCTCCCAGCAACCCAACTCAGCTCCCTGGCTCCACCCAGGTTTCTCCACTAGACTGAAAGCCCGAAATCTGCTTGTCTTCCTGGGCAGGCCTAAATAAGCTAGGTCCAGCCCTTTTAGCCCTCTCCTCAGCCTTGACACTTACTGCAGGTGTAGCAAAACGAGTCTGATTGGCCTTTGTGGAATTAGTACATTCTATCACAAATCCTATTGTCACAGGCTGCAGACTCAAAGTTTACTGTGCTTTGGGAATATATCTTATGAGTGAGAGAAGAAAATTCTTCAGAGGGATTTCTGTCTCTGCCCCCACTGTATGATGTTGGGCAAATAATTTAGGTTCAGATGCAGAGGGAGGTGAGAGTACTTTGCAATAGGCACTCTTTGAGAGCGCAGCTGTTTATCTTCCCTCCTCTTCCACATGGGCATTAAGTACAGTAAAAAAATAAAGGCCAACTGTGTACTTTGAGAGTCTTACACAAAATGCTATAGTGTACAACTTTTTAAAAATATCATCAATTGATTAAACAAATCCTATATTTTGAAAACTACACAAAATGACAAGTCAATTTCACTTGGGCCCATTATTAGATTAAAGCACAGACTTTGTGCATGGAGGAGTGGGGAGGAGAGCAAGATAACTGTCCCCCAGAATCTCAGGTACTAAAACAAATTCTCCACATTCATTTGGTGGTTGCATTTATTTCTTTCATAAAAAATAATTAATTAGTCTCCCACTATTCTGGTCATAGTAACTTATCTTTTATGCCAAATGCTTCTTGTGAAACCAAGCAGCTCCTGGGCATATTAACTCTGATATCGTCTTCTGTGATAGAAGATTTAAAGACTATTCTCATCTGCTGTTATAGCAATTAATCCTTAAATAAGGTTAGAACAGCTAAACACATTTGTTCAGGCAGAATCCAACACTAAAAATACATTTTCATACTGAGCATAAGTACATCTTATGGCTAATGGCCCCCAGGAGAAGAAAAGGGAGGGGGAAAAAGAAAAATGACTTGGGTAACTAGGCTTCAAGAAGTACTCTAAGAACCAACATCTTGAATCCCTACCCAAATATTTATCCCATTGAAGTGTCCTGCTTCAATCTGGATATTAACCTCTCTATAGAAGAGTTATTCTCTTCTCTCTCATTTTTGACAATAATTGGATGTTAATGAATGCACTGGAATCAATGAAAAACATTTTGAAATGGTAGCCATGAATGTACAGATGTAATAAGATTGAAGCATATTTTAAGCTGCCATTATATGAGCAGACATTGCCTCCGATCACTCTGAAGAATGACCTTGTTTAGGTAATACATTTGCCTTCATGACAGTTGAGTTGTCAAGTGACTGAGTGTTAGCATATTCTTGCTCTCAGGTTGCTGTGAAACACTAAATAATATTTCATTTGTTAAACTTCACCTACAGCTAAGGTCTTGTTCACAAAGCAGGCTGCAGTAAATCATATCACTGTTACCCCAATTAGTCACTGTCTAAAAGCAGCTTAAGCCCCTGATGCTGGAAATTTCCAGTGTCACTTTCACATCAGATGAACCCTCTTCAGTTCAGCATGCCTTCTTGCCCTACTGGGACAGATTTTTGACTGGTTTAAGATTTTCACGGAGCCATGCCAATTGACGAGCCTGCACCTGCGGAGAATCTGGCCTCAGGAGTCTACATGAGTACAACTGAGAGCAGAATTTGACCTACTGTGTTCCAACCCATGTACTACTTGTTCATGCCTGCACCATACAGTGAGTTCTCACACTTGTACAAGACCAAGATCTACACTTGGTAGAGCAAAACCAAGTATAAAAGAAAGTGTGAGTGTGTGTGTCTAGCTGAAGGATGGGTTAAATAAGGACTCCATGTGTTGGCACCTAAATTATTTAGTCCAGCCCTCAGCTGTCAAAAAGTGGCATTGAAGGTAGTAAACTGCCTAGAGACAGAGTTGAGGAAAACCACCACCACTGCGTCTACTAAAATGTATGTCTGACCACTGTGAATCCCACCCTTCTCACATATATATGATTTTCTCTTTCAATTTCTACACGTGTACCAACAGTGTTAATTTGTACAGTTGGTCTTGAATGCAGAAATCCAATGGTCATTCTTGACAAGCCATTTTAATCACAATTGGTGCCCAAATATTATGGATGTCAGGAACAAAAAAAGAAATACCTTACAAGAGCAGGTTAAATCAGATCAAGTAAAATAGCAGCTTATAGATTAGGACAGAGAATACACTGAGAACTTAAAAGAACTATTTTCAGCATTATGCTCTAGACTGTCTCTAACATGAAACTTCTGAAGACAATGTCACAGCTACTTCGACACAAAGAGAGTAAAGAGATCCAGGGATACCAGCCTTTGGAGCACAGAAAGGGGGCACAATTGCTACTATAGGGCTGTGCTGTACTTCTGGGGACTATATTTGGGTTGGGAAAGAAATCCTCACACACAAAAAGAACACTCTGGCATTTTGATTGTGGGCTGTGATGTTTTTCAACCACACAAATTATCTGCATCACTCACTGAAATACCCCAATACCTCCTCAAGCACCATGTTTATATTAGTGTTAAAAATGATGAATATATCAATAAATCATGGATGCCAAAATGGCTACATTTGATTCCTATTTGAGCAATTTCACTGGCTTTCCCTTGTCCACAGTACCAATTTTGAACTCCCTTGTCCTTGCTTTCCATCCCGTCACAGCTGAGTCCCACTCTGTCTTATTTTTTGGTTTAAAAATCAGACAAACGTGGATGGGTAGGCTGACTGATACCAGCTTTAATGTCTTTTTCCATTCTAATTTACCATTTCAGTTTGTGCTTATTTTACTCAATATTGGCATCTCATTTCAGCCAGCTCTCCATTCACGTTTAGACTAACCACCCACTTTTTTTCTGGAAATCCCACAAAGTAAAAAAAGGTCTTCCAAAATAGACAATGGAAGATAAAACAAAATCAAGCAAATACTACCTCTTGGTGTATTTTACATACTCCAAAACAAACACTTTGGGACACAGACATTGAGATCTGCCTTGATACAGAGCTGAGCACATGCTGGTTTAATAAATAATATCTACCTAATAGTATCTTCTCCTTGATAGGGTTCTGTTGCTGTTCATTTGTTAACCCCCAGAACATGATCTCATTGGGGAAAAGCAGGGTCTATTCAGTTCCTGACAAGTACACATGAGCTGTGTGTATAATGATTTTTCTCCAGGACCATTTTCAAATATTGGGCTCAGTCCTACAGGTCTTTATTCAGTCATTACTCAGGCAAAAAATTTTCATTGAACTTTATGATCTGTTCTGGGAAAAAAAACCTATTTTTTCCAACAGTGTATTTCATAGTTTGTGATTAGAGCATATCTGGTTTTCTCCCTTCACAGTCCTTCAGATTCTGCTGAAGGCTGGAGTCCGTGGTGATGACATTCTAGCACAGTATCATTAGTTGAAAGCCCAACACTCTCACACAGCTGTAGGTCACCAAGTTGTGTGTTTGTTTTTAAAGAGCCAAAAATGACTGAGCACCTAAGGGTTGGACGGCAACAGTCCACAAGTCAGATTAATGGTTGAACCTGATTCTAAACCAGGAGTGGGCAAATACTGGCCTACGGGCCAGATTTGATTCTCCAGGGTAAGCCTCTAGCAGGCTGGCACTGTTATATTTACCTGCGCCTCTACAGGTACAGGCAATTATAGCTTCTGTTGGCCGCTGAAATGCTGTTCCCAGCCAATGGGAGCTGTGGGAAGTGATGTCCCAGTCCGCATCACTTCCCACAGCTTCCATTGGCAAGATATGATAGTCGGTGGTCAACAGGAGCTACAATTGCCCTAACCTGCACAAGCGTAGGTAAATATAGCAGTGCCAGCCCTCCAGTGGCTAACTTTGGACACCACCACCATTTTATTGCCCACCCCTGTTCTAAACAAAAGTAACTTTCATCCATCCATGTAGCTATCTTCATTACTTAACATTGACTCAGACATTCTATGCTTCAGAGTGACACACAGCTAATGACCAACCTGGAATCTTCATGTGAGATATGCAGCTACTGACTATGCATCAGTTCCACTCAATACTAAAACTGGTCAGAAAGTTCAGTTGGAAAATACTGATCTGTGGAAATGAAATGTTTCACCAAATCCATTACAGTTTCAACTAAACTTTTACTGAAATACAGGTCCGTTTCCACTACAATCTTATCGATGTTCCAGAGTCCACAGCCGGGATTCTGCCAGCACTCATTGCTGGAGCTAGGCCTCTGAGTGACTAAACTACTTGCTAGTCAGTGAACAAGAATGTTGGTTTAACATTTTGTTTTGGAAACAATGTTTCAGTGATGCACAATGAACTCAACTTCTGAAAACCCGAAGTTCCCTGGAACTAAAAATTGTGTTTTTTGGCCAGCTTTAATACCACATATATAAAGTTTAAATTACGTTCTGTTACATTTGCAATCTCTGTGACTGAAAAAGGGTAGGAGAGCTCTAACTCACAGAATTTCCCCTATCCTCTATCTTAAAGGATACATTTTTACTAGCACTAGTGCTCTTAAGGAAGAATCTTCTGATTTTATTATAAGTCCTCAGAAAGATTAACAAACAAAAACCATTTTCAGAATGTCAACTGCTGAAAGTTTTCTTTGGTTCACACTTTTGACATCACAGCTCTCACTCAGATCAAATTTTAATTTGATAAGCATCACAAGTAACCTGCAATGCATCAATGTGTGTAAATGAACTGTTCCATTATGTAGTGATTTTGAAGGACAATGATAATCCTCAGGGAAGAGGAGAGGAAGGGGAAAAGAGCAGTTTTAAGCCAAAACACAGATATATACATTAACCTCACATTTAAAGAATAAATCTTATTGCTGTTTGATTTTTTTTTATTGCATTTAGCTGGTTTGAAAGGTGTGCTTATTCACAGAGTAAATAATTTGCTGCACACGCCATATAAATCTTATCTGCAGTACTACATCCTTCACTGCTTCAGTAGTCAACAGATTTAAGTTCTACCCCTCAGGTTTTTGTGTACTATGTATTACACCTTACGTTTCCTTAAGCCATCACAATTTCAAAACTTCATTTGGGCCCCTTTGATCCATGCCACTGCTGAGGTTAATGAAATCTTGCCAGATATAATTCTGAGATGAATTATTTTATTGTTACATGAGTGTAAAATAACTATTATTGATTGCAAGTCTTACACAACTTTAAAAGTATCCATTATTTCTCTCTGTTTCCTAAACTGAGACTTAAAAATTTTGTTTGTGATATTTTACCCTTCAAATACCTTTCTTGGATATTAACTGAACTGGTATTTATATCTACCAGATTTAACAAGGAGCTATACCACTGATCAAGTTAGAAGTGCAGTGGAAAAAAAATCACCTGGAATAATGAGCCTGAGCCAATTCTTATTGAAACCCATGGAAAGACTCCCATAGATTTCAATAGACAATGGCGCAGATCCAAGATTAGGATATATTCATATTGACGTAAATGGCAAAACTCCCATAATTTCAGTGGGAGTAGGACAGAACCCTTGATGTATCAAATTCTGATAAGAGGCGCATTGAGCCAATAAAACAACATTTTAAATAGTGATCTTCACTTTATTTTGCTTATTCTGAGTGTCTAAATAAGGATCTATTTAGTTTTCTGAAAGAGCATAATCTTCTAAAGAGGTTTATTTCAATAAGTACATCTCTTGGGTAATGAGCTTACTGTGTAATGAAGTATAAATCAGTTAAAATTATGCTAAATCAAATTTCTTCACATAGGGTTATTCTCTAGGTTTAGGGATGAGAACACAAGCACCTGCTTCAGCTTATAAAGATGGTTTTGAAACAATCTGCAGATGTTCTCTCTTTTGCAATATCTTTAAATGGCTCTGATTGAATGAATATCATTTTCCACACTTAATCATATGCCACCTGTTTACTTTCACATGATTGGGGTCATTTTTAGAAGGCTCAGCACTTGAATGACTCAGTATATTCAATAGTGTTATTAAGATGTTCATAATGATCCTTTAATCACTAATAATTGGAAATATACAAGACAAAGTGCTCAGATTCAAAAATATAAACAATAGAGTATATTTGCAAATAGTTTCAGGTTGACCTAGACACTATTTGCAAATTTGACATTAATTCACAGAATAGTTTCAGCCAAAATTTTCTCAGGCTTGTTTCACAAGTTTACTTGAGAGCCATTCCCCAAAACTGCTAGAGGAAAAAAAGTGATGGTGGCGAAGGCAGTGTCTCCCTTAAAATTCTTTAACCCACTGGTTATGATACTCTCATGTGGGTAAAGGGAGATAAATTCAAGTCCCTTCTCCAATGACTATTTAGCTATCAATACGCAATGGAACAGCTTCAACAGGAGTGAGAATACTCCCTTAGAATACATTGTAGCACAAGGGTTGAGACATTCTCCTCATGGAGAGCCACATGAAAATCCCTGTTCTGCATGGAGGCAGACAGGGGGAACTGACCCCCAGACTCCCACATCCCAGGCCAATACTCTAACCACTAGACTAAAGGTTATAAGGCAGGATCTGGCACCACCACCTGGGTCCATTTTGCAGTCTAGCCCTTCACTTCTGCTTTTCATTTTTATTTTTTTGCCCTGCTGAAATCATAATAGCCAAAAATAGCTGGACTTTCTCTCTATTTTCTAAAGCAAGAGACTTTTCCAAAACAAATCTGTTTATGCCTCTGTCACTGACAATTCAAACACTACTCAAAGTAATAACCCCCATTATTTCCATCATGTTTTACATTTGCAAAGTGCTGTATAATTCTGTCAACAGCGCTGCATGGCAGTATTGTTCCCGCTTAAAGGATGTAAAACTGAAAGAATGTTAAATACTTCCCTAATTACATCACCAAACACTTGCTAATGACTATGCAGTAGTTGCTGTCTGAACGGCCTTCTCTATAGGTAGTCCAACAGATATGTTCCAACCATCCTCCCAAGAACACCATTCTTATGAAGAAAAAAGAAGCCTTCCACAGTCCCCAAACAGAGCAGCTGGTTCAAAAGATCACTCAAAACTGCAAGTTCTTCTGTGGCACTAGAGCCCTGAAGAAGAATTCTATCCATCAGAAAATAATTTGGAATGAAATCTTCTATCAAGGTATAATAAATTGCTCTGAGAAAACATATCAAAGGGAAGGGACCACAAGCACAATTGGAGAGAGATTGGTATGCCTAAGTATTTCTCTCAAAGCTTGTTTTTGACTTCAAACAGAGAGTAAATTATTAGTCATAGGCCTTGTCTAGGTGGGTGGCTTAATTCTTACTGAGCCGACATGAACTATGAGGTGTATAATACATAAACCATACTAATAGCATGCACACAGGATGGCTGGGCCCTCTTTCAATTCATTTAATCATGACAGAGGCTTGCTCCTGCATATTAAGCACTTGGCATTCTTGTAGGCATCCTTTGCTTTGCAGCTAAGCAATGTGTATCTTGTAATTTTTCTCCTTCCATATTGTGGGATGCATAGTTAAAGCCAGGCAGAAACCAGTGGAATTATGGGAGTTGGGATTAAATACAAGAACATCCCTGTAAAAGGCTCCTCCCTTCTTATTAGCACCCCTTGGTGGCTGAGGGGAGTCTTATAGTATTTACTCAACTGTCTGCAGGAGAGAAAGTGGCCTGAGACCAGGCCTCTTCTTTTACCCCGATCTGGTTGCTGGGGGAGACCCAGGCCTGCCCACTCCTCTGGGTCCCGGCCCAGGGACCCTATAAAGTAGCAGTTACCTGCCCAGCCCTTTTTTTTTTTTTTTTTAAACACACAGTCACGACTTAAAATTGGTCCCCTGGTCAGTCAGGATTCCTGTAGGAAGGCCTACCCAAGAGAAAAGGTGTATCAGCTCAGTGGCCACAATTTGTGCCCTTATTGAGCGCAAGGGGATTGCTTCTGGTAGCACGTAGAGTAGTCTACGATGACCAATATATGTTGGTGACCAGGCACTTTTCTCTAGGGGACCCACAATATCAACCCTGTAGAAAAATTGTAGTAACCATTTTATATTTAGCGAGAAGTCATCTTGTATAACAGAAACCATTTCAGCTTTTCTCTCAAGCACGTAGACCAGAGTGAACTTTCTGTCACCCCGTGAGAAGAGGCCTACAGGATGGGCTATTGGTATGTGTTAATTGGGCTGGTTGGGACAGGAGGTGTACTCCCTCGTACCTGTCCGCCATCTTGTTGATAAGACTTTGCTTTTCCAAGTTTAACTGATGATTTCTGTAATTGGATGCCCTGACGTCAGACTGTTTGGTTAAGGGTATAAAGATACTAGGACTGATTGTATTAGCAGCCTTACTGGGCCTGGCTTTGCTGGGACCACGTTTGGCTCATGCTGTGCTTTATTAATTAATAAAGCTGTCTGTTAGCTGCCTAAACAGAGAGGAGCGTTTTTGCTTCGACAACCCCTATTCTGTTGAAGGGTGTACCAACAAGGGGTAAGAGTATCAGGGGAACCCGCCCTGAACCCTTTGGTGCTACTAGTTGACAGTCCAGACATGATGCACAGAAATCACAGCCTCCTTATAGATCCCTGGCCAGAAGAACCGAGCCAATAAGTGGGCTAAGGTCTTCTCCCACCCCAGATGGCCTGTAGAGGGGACTGAGTGGGCCAAATGCCAAACTGCTCTCCGGACCTCCTGAGGCACTAAGAGTTGGTAGCTAATCTCCCCCATGTTTGGGTCCTTTTCAGCTCGATAGAGCAGGTCTTTCCTGAGCTCAAAGTGAGAGAACTGGAAGGCTGGGGCTTCCTGGGCAAAAACCCTGTCAATGACCCTGATCCAGGAATATACCTCTCTCAGGGTTTCGTCTTTTTTTTGTCCTCTGACAAAATCATGTGAGCTAGTTAAATATTGCAAATCTACCTCGGGGAGAGGACCCTCTTGCAAAGGTTGCCCTGGTCAGCGGGCGTGTCCCCCTCTTTGGAGGGGGCATCTCTTTCCTGAGACATTTCCTCTTGTGCCTCAGTCTCCCCAGCCAGATGAGTTTGAACATAAGAATAAGAACATAAGAATGGCCATACTGGGTCAGACCAAAGGTCCATCTAGCCCAGTATCCTGTCTGCCGACAGTGGCCAGCACCAGGTGCCCCAAAGAGGGTGGACCGAAGACAATGATCAAGTGATTTGTCTCCTGCCACCCCTCTCCAGCCTCTGACAAACAGAGGCCAAGGACACCATTTTATCCCCTGGCTAATAGCCTTTTATGGACCTAACCTCCATGAAATTATCTAGCTTCTCTTTAAACTCTATTATAGTCCTAGCCTTCACAGCCTTCTCTGGCAAGGAGTTCCACAGGCTGTGTGAAGAAGAACTTTCTTTTATTAGTTTTAAACCTGCTACCTATTAATTTCGTTTGGTGTCCTCTAGTTCTATTTAGGGAACTAATAAATAACTTTTCTTTATCAGCCCTCTCCACACCACTCATGATTTTATATACCTCTATCATATCCCCCCTCAGTCTCCTCTTTTCTAAACTGAAAAGTCCCAGTCTCTTTAGCCTCTCCTCATATGGGACCTGTTCCAAACCCCGAATCATTTTAGTTGCCCTTTTCTGAACCCTTTCCAAGGCCAAAATATCTTTGAGGTGAGGAGACCACATCTGTACACAGTATTCAAGATGTGGGCGTGCCATAGTTTTATACAGGGGCAGTAAGATATTCTGGGTCTTATTTTCTATCCCTTTCTTAATAATTCCAAGCATCCTATTTGCCTTTTTGACCGCCGCTGCACACTGCGTGGAGGTTTTCAGAGAACTGTCCACGATAACTCCAAGATCTCTTTCCTGATTTGTCGTAGCCAAATTAGCCCCCATCATACTGTACGTATAGTTGGGGTTATTTTTCCCCGATGTGCATTATTTTACACTTATCCATATTAAATTTCATTTGCCATTTTGTTGCCCAATCACTCAGTTTGGTGAGATCTTCTTGGAGTCCCTCACAGTCTGCTTCTGTCTTGACTATCCTAAACAGTTTCGTATCATCTGCAAACTTTACCACCTCACTGCTTACCCCTTTCTCCAGATCATTTATGAATAAGTTGAACAGGATTGGTCCTAGGACTGACCCTTGGGGAACACCACTAGTTACCCCTCTCCATTCTGAAAATGTACCATTTATTCCTACCCTTTGTCTCCTGTCTTTTAACCAGTTCTCAGTCCAAGAAAGGACCTTCCCTCTTATCCCATGGCCATGTAATTTACATAAGAGCCTTTGGTGAGGGACCTTGTCAAAGGCTTTCTGAAAATCTAAGTATACTATGTCTACTGGATCCCCCTTGTCCGCATGTTTGTTAACCCCTTCAAAGAACTCTAATAGATTAGGATTTCCCTTTACAGAAACCATGTTGACTTTTGTCCAACAAATTATGTTCTTCTACATGACTGACAATTTTATTCTTTACTACTGTTTCGGCTAATTTGCCCGGTACTGAAGTTAGAAGCCATCCACTACCCTTTTTCTAATTCCTAAGGCGGGATTTCGCCACCTTCTCAGAGGAAGCACGTCCTTCCCATAGGTCTGAGCTCACTATGGAAAATAGTTCCTCTAACGTCTGGGGTGCTAGTTCGTCTGGAGTAGAGGAGCCGTCTGGTGAAAGGAGCAATGAGGGAGACTGTTGCCAATCTCTGCCAACTATGACCTTCCAGGGAAGACGTTTTGCTATGCCAACCCAAATCCTTGCCTTGCAGTCCTCAACCTTTAATTAGACCCATGCTGTGGGGTAAGGGTGCACATTCCCATGTACATAGGTCACTTTTAGGAGACGATCATATTGAAGGGTGCTAAGGTCCAGTACTGACTCCTGAATCAGGGCCTGGGAGCACCCTGAATCTACCAGTCCAAGCATTGTGCGTGCCCCCCACAGTGACTGGCACCACATAGGACTTATGCCACCACTCAGGCCCCAGGCCCACCATACCAGGTTTGAATTGCTGTCGGCAAAATCTCCAAGTATTGCTCCAAAACTATAGAGTACATGATCTCAGAGGCTGTGCAGGCCCCGGGGCATAGCCAACATGAGGCCCAGTCCTTGAGGTGTTGGGCCACCACTCGGGGCCGAGCTCTATCTGGAAAAGGTTCTATACGGAACCACTGTTGATACGTCTCAGCACATACTCTAAGGTGATCTAGGGGTGGCAGCTTTCACTGTCCCGTAGTTGGCTACGGCCCCCTCACCCACAGCTCGGTAAGCTGCCTGAGCCTCCCAAGAGAGGAATGGTATCAGGCGGGCAGCCCAGGTAGTTCTTTCCCAGCCGGTGATTGTAGCTACAAGCTCAAAGGTGATCAAGTAAGCCTCTGGGTTATCGTGTGGCCCAAGCTTGGCCAGTGGTATCCCAAGTCCTGAATTTGCTGGATTAGTGGGAACTGGCACTGACAGTTGCTGGAGCACTGCCTTCTGAAACTGGTGTTCCTGCTGTTGCCTCTGCTGCTGGAGCTGAAGTACTTCCAGGAGTACATTCTGCTATTGCAAGGCCGCTTGCCATGCCTCTTGCCAGGGCCATCTGTGCCTATACAGTGCTTTCGTGCTGCTGGGCCAGCAGCCTCACCTACTCCTCCATTACCCCTTGTATGCAGGGGTGGCTCATAGACACCCCACTCCTGGTACCAGTATAAAGGGCTCTGCCCTTCTTATGAGCACCCCTCAGTGGCTGAGGGGAGTCTCACAGTCTCTACTTGACTGTGTGTGGGAGAGGAAGTATCCAATATGTGGCCTGGGACCAGGCCTCTTCTTTTACTCCCTGGTGTGGTTTCTGGGGGTTAAGGGGACCCAGGCCTGCCCACACCTCTAGGTCCCAGCCCAGGGACCCTATAAGTAGCAGTTACCTGCTGAGTCAGAGTGACTGGTTGCTGTCACGTCCCTAGGCCACTTCCCCGGGAAGCCACTCCATCCAGGTTCTTTCTCTAGAGGGCCTTGTGGTCAAGTTCCCCCTGTCCAGGGTTCTGCAAGGGTCACCATTGGCTTCTTGGCTAGCCTTCAGCCCCAGGACCTTGTTCCGACCAGGTATGAAGTCCAGCTCCCACTCGGAGCTGTCCAGAGTGCTGATGTTCTTTCAGTCTGTCTGGGTCAAGCTCCAGGAAGGAACTGCTAAGCTGTGGTCTAGCAGCTTCTTTTATATCAGCCTGCTGCACCCTGATTGGCTGCAGCAGAGGCTGCCACTCTGTTCTGCTTGGAGGACCTCTCTTCTGCTCCTGTTCTGGGCAGGGTTTGAAAAGGCCTCCAGCAGGGATGTCGGGGCCCTGTCCACCCCATCACAATCCCATGATTCACTGTCCCATGAGTCCTCTCTCATAGGTGAAGTATCTATCATAATTTCCAAATTGCCATCAGCAAGCATGGACTCAATGTTCCATGCTGCTATGTTGTGAACTGTGACTACAGAGATTGTTTGGGCTTTCTGTGAGATCTTAAAGCTGTGCATCTTCAGTCTTGAACCTCATCCACAGCATTGCCAAGCAGATCATGCGAAACAGCAGTAGCTCCTCCAGTGGTAGGATAGGAAGGACAATAAGGAAGATACCACCACCAATTACTACTACAAGAGATGGTCCTGAAGCAGCTTTACATAGTACAGAGGCATTTCCAAGCTCTGGAAAAAAAACAGCACTGATTAGTGGGAGAGGACCATTCTGGATACTCAGGATGACCAGCAGAGCTGAGAAAACTTCAGGATGCCAAACATAACATTTTTCAGCACCTGGATTGAACTAACCCTTAGGCTACAGTGTACCAATGTGCAGTGCTGCATATGAGTCTAAAAGCAGGTCACCATCCATAAAGTGGCCAGTCCCTTATGCTACAGGCCCATAACCAACCCATTCCTCACAGGGACATTGACTGTTGTGGCCAGTCATGCAGGTGTGTGGTGCTATTCATAATTTACTGCTGCACCCAGTTAAAAAGCTTACTAGTGCTCAGGAGATTGAGGACTTTATATACATCATGTTTCAAAACTGTACTGGGGCAACTGATAGCCTATTTTCCACCAGCACCACTGATCAGAGTTTAGAAACATAAAGAAGTCTATGATGCTAAGAGTTTGCAAAGCTCAGACTTATTACCTTAATGAATAAAAGTCTACCTCAGGATCACTATGGATATTAAGGGTGCATCTACACAGCACCAAATTTCAAAATAAAGCACTATTCTGACAAGTCCCTTAACCCTCATGTAATGAGCATTACAGGGATGCTGGAATAGCACACCCGTTATTTTGAAATAACAGGTGCATTTAAAGATATGGAATTTCTATTTTGGGATACTTCCGGTATCCCAAAATAGCCCCATCTAGACATAGCCTAACAAAGTGAAGATTGCTTTCATTATCTTGGAGACTTGCCTTATCCTCTGCTATACTGAACTTAATGTAGCCATAAATCACGGAGGCCCTGTCTTTGAGGATCTGGCACAGTGCAAGTGCTGTGGTAAGTATAGTGGGAAAACCCCATCTGGTTATTTTTCTATAGTACAGAGGGGTACTGGTGGTATTTTATTTCACATGTATTTCTGGTTTCCCTTCCCTGAGATTCTTTCCTATCTTGGGAGGAACTCAAAGGTGGTAAGAGGCTGAGGAGGGCTAGAGTGGGAGATTTTGGCCATGCAGTATATGCTCTTTGGATTTGCTGTTGTGCCTTGGGGGTGTTTATATGATGAGTTAATAGGGACATCTGGGGTCAAGCTGGATAGTAATCTGCTCCACATCCCCTTTAGGCTCTCCTCACTCTGGATAATATTACACTGGCATTATAGTTTGCCTTTGCTGCAGACATGCTGAAAGTGCAGGGAAAAAGAAGATTGGCTCCACGTAGATTCTTTGAAGCCTGCTCCCAGACCCAGCCACCTTCTGCTTAAGTCTGTGAAAAGTCATTAAAGAGCTATATGGATTTCTATCCCTACAGTAAAGTTTTTTTTCCTGTTTGAATGTGTGTTACAGGATATTTCTAGTTCAGCAGGGAGCTGTAGTCTTAATACCTTGGCAGGCATGCAGTGCCCATGTCTACCTCACGTAAACGGAGAATGCTAACCACGCGTTCCTGTACCCACTCTCTGAAATGGTTGAAAACATTCAGTTCTGTGAAATTTATTATTCAAATATGCCATGGAAGGGAAGGAGAGGTGGAGTAGAGGTAGAAACTCTGCCATGCTGCCAACCACCATTTTTAGTAAGTGAACAGGACATTGGAGGGAAGAGGGGAAATAGTCACTGGGCAGGAGAAATGCAGGGAGCGGGAAGGAAATATAGTCAATGAGAATGCAAGCCCATCCCCTGGAAGACACAAACAGGGTCAGGGCTTTACCACAAGACAGAAGCAAATGGTCTTGCTCTGTACTATTGAACGTGTAAGGGGGTGGGGTGCAAATGAACACATGGGCCAAGGGAAGGAGGGAAACTGGCTGGATATTCAGAATCCCTCCTCGTACATGCTTACCTAAGAACAGCTGCAGACATGGGGCTTCACATTAGCTAGCACAGCAATAGAGTATGCTTGAGCTTTTTTTTAATCCAGTAACCCTGGGTGTGTGTACACTGAAAAAAAAAAAAAAAAAAAAAAAAAAAAGCCCATGGCAGCTAAACTGGGCCCTGATACTTGCTGACTAGGGTCTGAGATGCTCTAGCTGCAAGACTAAAAATTGCATCAGAGGCATTTGGGCTTGGCTTCCGAGGCCCTACAAGTGGAGAGTGTCTCAGATCTGCAGCCCAAGAGCCTACACTGCAATTTTTAGCATTAGAGAGAGAACTCTCTTAGCCTGGCCAGTGGCAGTATAGGCACACCATGAAGACAGGCAAAATGGACAAGTGTTTGACAGGCAAAGTTTAGACAGTAGTTGTCAGCTCTAGAGATGGCCCTGCCACCAAGTACCTTGGCCCCCCAGAACTACCTTTGGGCACTTACCTTTCTAAGCATGCAAACAAATGTGGATCCTGATCCCAACTGTGTGAAATCAGAGCCCCCTTTCAGCACTCCTGCAAACTTTGGAAGGAAAGGGTTTCAAATATAGATCTGAATTTCACTGCTTGTGTCTAATCTGATACTCCTAGCTGAAACCCATGTCATAATGTAAGTAGTTGGAGAGTCTATTTCCTGCCATTAGGATGTATCATTGCTTTCATTATTCTAGATTCAGTATGAGACACTTCCACTAAGATCTTTGGGAGCAATAGGTGGGGCATTATAAAAGCATAATCTAAGTAGACAGCAGTCCAACTTCCAAAGTGCACTCTCCCAAATCTAGATAGCGATCTGGTAAGAAATGAAGTTAGCTGGCCACTGATTTGGGGTTCCAGTTATAAGTTCTGGCCTAAGATTTTTCATCTGTCAGGGCTTGAAAAAAACAAAAACAAAAACCTCTTGAAGTGACAGTTCTTTATTCTTATTTGATATTCACAATCTCATCTTGATGCAGCAGTCACATAATGCTGGTTAATAAGGAATATAATGCCATACAGATAAAAGGGTACCTCTGTTCTTGTCTAGGAAAAAAATAGACTTGGAAACTACAACTGAAGCCTGGGCTTCTCTCTCATGTGTATGCATTATATTATATAGCAAGCATGGTATGTTAGTGAATATACTGACAGTTGCTGTAATGAAACACCTATTTATGTCCTTGTGGAAGAACCTTCTTGTTAAACATTTAGACAGGTCTATATTTTTTGGCCTGTAGTGTATAGGAGCTCTGTTCCTAAAGAAAAAAGTGAACAAGTTTGATGCTGTCATTGCAAGATCTTCTTTCATAACTCAAGCTTTTACACTGTTGAAATACAAAGTTTCCAGTGAAGTCAGTTGGTTGAGTCTCCCTTAATGTATAGTGGAGCCTTAGACTTAGTTTTCTTTTTTTAAATGTTTCTTTATTTTCAAACTGTTAGATATCCCTAGATTGCAAAAAGCATTGCATGGGATCATATCACAATGCTCAAATTAAAAGCAGTTAATGGTGTGTAGCTAAATCACTGTAGTTAACTGCAGATAAAACTCTTGACATGTTAGGGTGGGCTTAAATAGTGATGTCTTACACAATATTCACTCAAGTCAACAAAAGATTCACACTGACTTCTGGAGAAGGCTGATCAGGCCTTGATTTCCTTCGTTTTTAGACCTGGATTTTAGCTTTTCCCCCCTTCTTCTGCAAGTCATCCAAACAATTACCAATCTTTAAAAGTACACAGCCACTTGCATTGGCGGCGAGTTGAATCGGCTCGTGGTGCCCACCAATGCTCCACCAATATTTGGAGCTGGAGTGAGCCCCGGCACCCCCGCGCCTCCTCCCACCCCGGCCTCGGCCCTGGCCCCGGCCCTGGACCGTCCCTGCCATGCGCAACCTTCACTGAGCTCCCCCTTGCTGGCTACTGCTGCCATGCGCGGTGTGCTCAAACCGGTGGGCGGGGAGACACCCGGGCATGACGTAACGTCACGGCCTGGGATTTTAAAACTGCTGGGCTCTGCATTGTGCGTTCGGAGTCTGGGGGTGGAGCTCAGACTCCAGCCCCGCAAAGTGGAAGGCAGAAGGTGGGGGAGGGTGAGGAAGGGGCTTGTGTGGAGGGGAAGGGAGAAAACTAGGGGAAGAGTTGGGAGAGGAAGGGGCTTGTGCGGAGGGGAAGGGGAGAGGGGGAAGAAAGGGGAAGGCACCAAAGGGACAGGGTAGAGGAAAGACAAATGCCAGGGGGCTAAGTGCAGACAATGAGGAAAAGGGCAGGAGGGGAGGTGTCAGTGGGAGGGGGACAGGGTGATGCTGGGAGGGGAGAGAGTAAGGGCACTGGGGGCTGAAGGAGGAGGTGCTAGGAGAAGGCTTGAAAGAAGGGGTGGGCATGAGGAAGGCTGGGATGGAGCAAGTCATGTGTGAGGGCACAGGGGCATGAGGGGAACGGGGACAGAGGGTGGTGAGGGGGGTGGACATCAGGGAAAAAGAGGGCAAAGGGGGACAAACCTGCCGCCCATGGCCACTTGAGAATTCTCAATCGGTGTAAATATGCTAGCAATGCTAAAATTAGTGCCATAGCCTCCAAGTTGCCACACTGGAGTTCTCTAATCACCACAATAGGAGCCAATTTAATTATAATCCATTCATATGTACCTTCTTCCTTTTGTACAATTCACTGTTAATACATTGTTTTCCCTGATAAAAGGAAAACAAATTTACAATTCTATTCAATTTATGTCAAACAGCATGTAGGCACATGGATTCTTCTCCATAAAGATACTTATGTATATGTCAGCAGAGGATATGGGTTGTGTCACAGCTGCATTGTTGGCTGTTCAACACAACCTAAAGCAGCTCATGCTTTTAGCTCTGCAGATTTCAGTCCCCAGTGTGTTGGCCAACATAATGACAATCACATGTGCCACATGCTGCCAGCTGTGCATGGCTGACTGACAGAGGGGCATATATAACACATGCATCAGTATGCTGTGTCTCAGCCCTTGAGCAGGAGAAGAGAGGCCTCTATGTAGGTGCATGAATTGGTGCCCCCGCTACAAACACTGAGGGACAATATCAGAGTGGCACTGCACATTAGCTGCATCTCACTGACTGTTAGCAGGTGGTCAGTCCACTGAGAAAACTGAATGTGCCACACTAACCAACCAATCACTCAATGTTCCCAAATGGAGCAGTCAGCAGGAAGCAGAGCAAAAGGTTCATTAAGACCAAGATGAACTTGCAACACTGCTTGTGCTAACAAGATACTCAATACAGTTTGTTCAAGTTTCATAGGATTATCCTCATCCTTCTCTTAATTGCCAACTTTAGGTTAGCTCTATAACCTCTACAGCCCTAACACACAAGAGATCTCTATGCATGAGTTGCTCCACAGTTCACAACTATGGAAAAGAAAAGGCAGTAGATGCGTCCATCCTTCTGTGTTGATCTTGAGGCGATCTGAGCCAAACTAGCCAGTACAGAGTTGACAAAGTAGTTGTAAGGTGCTTCAGCACCTCATTGTGCAACATATCAGGATCAAATCCTTAGGATCTTGGATAGGATAAATTGACCTAACACAGGATTGGTCGAAGATGGCTAAAGAAATGCCCCAAGCAGCCAGAAGCTGTGGAAGCTTCCAGGATTGCAGTGTGAAGAAGTGAGGGGGTGGGGGGAAGAGAAGGAAAACCCCTACACATACCTGCCTGCCTGTCAATGAACAAGGGATCATGGATGAGCACAGACTCTCTAGAAAAATTGAAAGCCTTCAGTGCCAGGAGGAACATATGAGCACAAGAATCTGTTAATGTTGTCTGAGGACAATTGTGAAAGACAGTTCATTTCTTTATCTGAAGTTCGGACCATGGTTGAAGGAAGCCTTTTTGCCTTGATAAAAGGACTGAGCGTTTTATTTTATCTCATTTGATCTCATTAAAAATCAAACTCCTCAGTGCTCACTATGGTCATGGAGTTTCTACCATCATGACTGGATATATATATAAACCCCACACTTCTAACAGTGACAAAAACCCCATTTCAGTTATGTGTAGCATTTCTTGAAAGTAATGGAGCTTAATCAGAAGTATATTTATGAAAGCCATGGGAGGATCCTTACAGCAAGATTTCTACAAATAGTTGCTGTAAAGCATGTGTTTTTAGTATTACCTCTGAGAATCATTTATCACTTACACTATTTCCTTACCACTTTCATTCCACACTCCAAAGCACTATTCATAGCAGATGACCTGAACAGGACAATGTAGGGATTATTAATTTGTGTTTCTCCTATTGAGTCCCAATGTTTAAAGACTTTCCCTTTGTGCACACTGCATGAATGCATACCATTCAACACATTTACATATATACAAACTGAAATGAGATTAGTTTCTGCTGACTATAATTACCTACTACATTTCTATCATGTCATTACTGCATAATCTGAATCAGTGTTTTCTTAATTTAAAATACTGTATATTAGTTCTGCATTATTTGTGCAGTATAGCCCACGGGCTTTGGAATGATATTTTAGGCTTAGCATACCCAAAATCCAAAAACGTAGTCTATTTAACAGCATCTTCTCTCAGTCCTTTTAGTGCATAAAAAGAGGTCTGCTATGATTCCGAGCTTAAGTTTTATTTTTCTTCTTCCCTCAAGAAACCACCAAAAAAGGTATCATGCCACCTTTCACATACTTGTAATTTAAAAGTTACCATAGGTTGGCGATAGAAGACATTTCTTTTCAACTCCCATCAGCAGTGCCCAAATCTGAGCTCTCCTGCCACCACCAGGAAAAACCAAAATAAATATGATGTATGATGTTGCAAGGAAGGGCACTGTGCCAGTTCTTTCCCAGAATCAGTCCATTTTATTTCATTTAAACAAGGCAAGAAGTAAAAGAAACAAACAAAAAAAGATACCCCAAATAAAAAACCCTCCATGAATACATCACCCTCAACATATTATAAGATCAGCTAATTAGAAGTGTTTTCATGGAGACAGCTATAATTTTAATCTCAAAGCTTCAGGTTGCTTGGTTTTTTCCAACCAAATTGGCAAGGTGTTTGAAAATGTAATCAGCTGGCAGAAAACAAGATACCAGTTAAGAAGTATGCCTTAATTATAGGAACTTCAATCCAGTTACCAACCTGGCTTGTTCAAAAAACTCCAAAAAAAAAAAAAACCCCAAACCCCAAAACAAAACACCACCACCACAGTTGTTTCTAATTTAATTAGAATTTTATTCCATTGCTTCATTAGATGCTACAGTTCAAATGCACCATTTGGGTCAGGAGAGGCAGATACATGGAAAAAGACTTCCAGTAAAAAAAAAAAAAATCAATTAACTCAATGGATTTCTCAAGAGCTTTAGCAAATTGTCTGTGATACAAAGGCAGTCAAAACTGTAAAAATGTTGGCAAGGAGAAATCCTAGTCGAAGCAAAATACATCTAACCCCACCACACACATTTCGACATGTACCTCTGTACTTTACATTTATTCATTCTTCTAACAATTGGAAGGTTGTTCACTGTAAAGTAGTCTTTTGAAGTTTGGGTTTTACCCTTTCTTCCCTTTCCATAAAAATAGTAAACCTTCCTCAAAAGACTGAAGTCTGGAATAATGTTTCCATTTCTTTTGCCATGATTTTTAAAATTGCCTTGTGGTTTTGAGCACCTAACTTGAAACACCTTAAAGGCACCTGATTTTCAGAGGGTACAGTGCTTTGCACTTTCTGGGGGGGGAGGAGGGGGGGAAAAACACACCACACAAAAAACCAGCGCCACCCACACCTCTAAGGCTTGGTCTACACAACAGAGTTTTTTGGGAAAACGGCGGTTTTCCAATAAAATGTCACTTACATCCACACTGCAATCGTGTTCTTTCGAAAAAAATCAAAAGAACAGGGGTTTTTCCAACATTGGTAAACCTCTTTCTATGAGGAAGAAGCCTTTTTCTGAAAGAGATCTTTCAGAAAATGGCGTGTGTGGACGGGAAAGAGGGAGTTCTTACAAAAGAGGAGGAAAGAGGAAAAAGCACAGGTGCTCTGGGGGCCACTCTGTCCATAGTAATCACAGTTTAAATGTGAGATAGTGTCCATTCGGTGTGGATGCTATCTTTCAAAAAAGCAGGTCACTTTTTCAATGCACTTTGGCAGCGTGGACGCTCTGTTTCGGAAGAAGTTTTTTCGGTAGATTTCTTCCGGAAAAGCTTCTTCCGAAAGAAGCCTGCAGTCTTGACATAGCCCAAGATACCTTAAGTCTAGTATCCAAATAGAGTTCCATTAAGGATAAACTTTAAAAAAAAAAATGTTTCTTGTGCCCAGATGACTGTGGATTTACAGAAAATGGCTCAAAAATACAAGACACTGAAAAGAAATACACTCAAGTGAAGTTTGAAACCAATATGGAACAAAACATTGAGGTTTCAAAAAATTATTTCTATTCACCTAAAGCAAATTTGCAATTAATTTAAGGAGCACTCTGATACCAGAGTCCCTACCACCAATGTATTTCCTATAAGCTAATGCAGAAAAGTATCATTTTCTGAAGTGTAATTGCATAAAACATTTCTAAACCAGTTAATGGAAGACATTCAGATTATCCATCAAAAGAAATCTAGTGAGAAATAAACTGCATTTGGCTGAAAATGAGGAGACTGTCACATTAGACACTGCTGCCCTCTTCAGTCTGAAAGGTGATTTTCTACTTTTCTTTTAGAAAACCTGCTCAGAACATTTCACAAATATATATGATTGCTTAATATAAATGGAAAGTTTAGAGAAGTTTGTAAAATACAGCCTGAATTCTAGGAACAATCATTTTTTCTTAATTAAATTAAAATGAGCAATATGAGAAGTTAGGCAAATACAGAACTAGTTTCCTATAATATGGTTTAATTTTGCTGGATCACTGTTTCAGGTCAACATACAGCAAGCAGACAACTTACATTTGAGACTGACATTTCTCTCGCCAGAATAGTTACATGAGATATCCATCTCATTTCTATAACGGTCCCCAGGAGAATGGAAAGATTGTAAACTTGTCAAATTCTTAAAGAAGACACAATAGAATGGAGCATTTAATCAAAAAAATACTCAACAGAGCACTCAGTTTTCGATCGTATTAGTACTAACCAAACCTCTGTTTCCTGAGAACTTAGGACATGACAAAACTGATGGCAAATGGACAAAATTTGAATTCCAAGTATTTTAATTCTTTTGCATTGCTTGATATTTCAAGGACTGTTTGCAGTGCTGCGTAACAAAAACTTGGAAAGTCATTTTAAGGTAAATATGTGCATATACTTTAAAAGCCATTTTCGTGCTGTTTTACAGGTCAGATTTTTCAAGTTCCATGAGAAGGAAAAAATGGCCCCCAAAATCCATTCTAAATGCAAGTCTGAGAACGAGGATGTTAAATTCAATCCCTCTGCCCTTCACTTACTTACCAGTGTTAGCCATTCATACACTTGTATTTAGTTGAATATAATCAATTCCGTTTTTACAGATGGGGAAACTGAAGCTCAGAGAAGTCAAATGACATGTCTAAAGTCACATATCAAGTCAATATTAGAAAAAACGAATAGACACAAAATCATATGATTCCCCAGACAAAGCATAACCCACTGAAATACAAATGGAGAAACTGAGAATCAGAAGAGATAAGCAATATGGTTGGAAGATATTGTAAGATGGAGATGGAAGTCACAAGCCATATGAAGGAAGACAGGTAAATCTTATCTACATGTTGAGCCTCTGTAATCTGGGATTTCCTGGTCCGGCAGGGAGTCCTGGTGGAGGGCTGTGGTTGGACTCTCCACTGCTAGGCTACCTGGGACATTGCAACTGGGCAGCCAGGCACAACACAGCAGGGCTGCCTCACAAGGTCAGAAGCTCTGCACTCCACAGCGGGGCTGCCCTGTGAGGCCAAGAGCCAGACATTCAGGGAGCTGGACTGTCTGGCATAGCAGGGAAGGAGGTGGAGGGACAAAAAGGGCAGCAAAGCTGGTGGCTGGTTCAGGGCTGGGGGGAGCCAGTAGCAGGGGAGCCAGATATGACCTACCCTGGTCTGGCAAAATCCCTCATTCAGGATCAGTCAGGTCCCGAGGGTGCCGAACCAGGGAGGTCCAACCTGTACTTTCAGATTTTGCTTATAGTAAAAATCTTTAATCTAGGTGTACACAGGGAGATTTAGTATTTCAATACAAAAAGGACACGATTACCACACATAACAAATGCAATTGAATAGCAATTTATCTCCAGCAGAATTCAACCTCAACAATCTCTCTCTCCCCCACATAGATCTAAGCCCTATTAACCATCTTCCACCGCAACCAATGCACATAGACAGAGCTTGATGTGAAAGACTAAAATTATTGCTAATCTTGCTCCAGGAAATATAGTAGGAGAAATTACAACAGCACCTTTAAATGAATGCAGCATCCACCCCTTTGTGTCCAAACAGCTGATACGCAGGGGAAGACAGGCCATAGTAGAGATTATCCCTGTCCATTTTAGGTTACTATCACTGGCAGGGGTGGCCCGTGCATATAGGCAGACTCGGCAGTCGCCTAGGGCGCTGCGTTAAACGGGGCACCCAATGATGACGCACTGCTGTGGAGGGCTTTGGATGCGGGGGCGCCGATCGCGCATTCCGCCTAGGGCTCCAGTTGCCGGCAGTTCGTCTCGGAGGCGGGGGCGCTGATCGCACATTCTGCCTGGGGCACCAGTTGCCGGCAGCTTGTCTCAGGCTGCCCCTGATCACTGGCAGCAGTAGGTTTGCACAGTTCTTGCACTTTGAATGCAAGAAGTCCAGTTCTACCTTGGCACTGTATAGGCATGCAAGGAAATAGACTCCTTGCATTCTCTTTCATTTTCCTTCCCCACTCAAATCCCTCTGTACTGCTTGCACTGAGCTGGATAGAATCTAGTCTGAATGCTAATATATTTTATTGTAAATTATTGATACTTAAAATGTAAGATCATGACATGGATGTCCTAGAAACCATTAAGTTAAGTCATGGAATCCCACAGCCTAGTAAGCTTCCTGCATCATTCCACATTTTACATTTTATTTCATATTCTACAGAAAAAGAGACAATGTGTTGCCAGTAGGTATGGACTTAGAACATGAGATCTGGGCTCTAATCCAAGCACTACCAATGACTTGCAGTATGACTGAATAAGTAACATCCTCATTGTAGCCTTCAGTCTCCCCAAATGTAAAATGGATATAATGCTGATTTACCTTCACAAAGAACTTTTTGAAGGAAGAAGAAACAACTTTATTGAATGCTTAATTGAGCCTGCTAAGAAATCTGAAACTTTGAATATACTCATAGTCTAGCTAATATAACTAGTTTGACATGTATTCAAGTTAGTCCCTCTCATTCCATAAAGAAAAAAAAGAATTATCAAATAGTTTAAAGCTGAGGAAAAATCTGAAAATAATGTAAAGATCCTGGTCAAAACTAGAGATTAAGAATAAAGAACCTTTTGCAATTAGGTTGTCTTCCTTCACAATTTCATTTAGACATCGGAGACAGTGATTTATTGACATTCCCGTAAGTAACTAGTTAAAAATACAGAGTCCACATAAATAGAGGACTAAATATTTCTCATTGCCTATTCAAGTAACTCCGTCACCTAATTGGAGGAGTAGTGAGATAGATGTTCACAATCAACTTGTTAGATAAAAAGATTGCTTTTTAATACATTGAACTGTCAACAACATTAGTATTAATCATAATTTAAAATCAGTCAGCACCATCAAGGGATGTGCTAACTAGCCATCCCAGACCTGAGTACTATTCAAACCATTCATCCTCTTTACCAAAACAATGCCACTTCCTTTATCTGGTTTGTTATACTAAGTTTTGGCATTTCATTCTTCAGTATATTGCACAGGGTAGCATTTTCTCATGTGATTGTGTCATACACACTCTGCTTGGGGATATTGGGCATTACAGAAAACACAAGTAATTACCATATTTCTTGCAGGAGAAGGAAAAGCAGAATTTGGCTGAGAAGGATTAGATTTCTGTAATACCTGAAGGGGCAGTACTGTTGGGCAAGTCAGTCTCAAACATTCCATATAGATTTAAATATTAAGGAACTAATGGGCAAACAATCCCTGACAGAGCTAACACTTAGTATCTTGAGTAGTCCTAGTGAAGCTACTACGCACCCTGCTGTTTACAGAAATTGGTCTTACATTTGTTAAAATGATATTAAATGTTTTAAAAACAGATTATAGTTAGGGTTTTAACAATATTTGGATTGTAGTAGCTAACCTGGGTTTGGCCCTTTACATTTGAAAGCTACATTTTTTTTTTTAAATTGCAGAAAATCCAAGTATATGATACGATACAAGAGTCCATTGTGAATCTTTAACCTGTTTACTCCTATGTGCATCCTATTTCTGCTTGGCAGCATTCTTTGAAATGCTGATTTCATTGAGACACATTGGAAACCTATTTTGTCCACATACTAGGTGTATTAGATAACTCCAAAGTGTTTAATTAATGTTAAGATAACCACTGTATGTGGGAAAAGTTCATTTCTGTTGGTTGCAAAAAAGCTGAATATCAGATTTCACCTTGAAAAGACTGTCTTGCTCTGTGTGGATCAGTCCTTCCCTTTCTTCCTCTTTTCCTAACAATATTTCCCACATCTCTGAATTGTTACCCGTATTTACTCACCCTTGCTCCCTGGCCGGTTTAAAAGAAGGAAAGGGAAAGGAGGGACAGGATTATCAATTAAGCTGTTATTTCAATTAACCCAAACAGTTTTGCCACTGAGACAGTACTAAAGAAAATATTACAACATAATGGAATAACTGAATCCAGATATCCATGAATTGCTGATGTGACAGAAGACAACAGGTAGAAGTTGTGATTTTAATTTGGTTTTGTAATATACACAGGCTGTCACAAGGTCCACTCACCACAAGCATTGCCTCCTATAGGCCATCCTGGGGTTAGCGCTGACAGCCTTCACTCTTTCTCCAGTGTTGCTTTTTCCATCTTGCCTCAATCTGCTGACCTATTCACTCCCAGGTCTGCAGTTCCTCTCTGTGGCTGGGCCACTACTGCCCAGTAGCTAGTAGAGGAATCCAGGCCCACCGTCTACACTAGGTTCCAGCCAAAGGACACTAGAACAAGCAGCCACAGGCCCTGTATCATCCCACCTCTTGCTGCTGTTCCTCTGGGATTCTTCCTACATAGCTGGTTTTTCCCCTTCTGGGTTTGCCAGCCTCCAACTCCCTCCATGCAGGGACTGACTATGGCATACTTCCATACAAACTCTTTGGCCAGCTACCTGAAGGCCCTGCCTGTTCCTGCATAGGTGAGTCTGTCCCTAATTAGCTGTCTCCAGCCTAACAGCCCCCTCCTTTGCAGCCTTAATAGCTAATTGGGCCCAGTCCAGTACCTTTGCCATAAAGGTAAGCCCTGCCAACTACCTTTCCTTGCAAATTGAGATTAGGCAGATTATTTATGAGTTTACTGAGACTAAAGGAAAGGAGAGCACTTATCTAAACCAGTTGTGGCTCCAGCAATTTACATTAGGTAGATTCCAAGAGAAGTCTTGTTTTTAGGCCCTAAAAGCTACAACTTATACAAGCTGACAAGCTTAACAGTCTGTTTTCTGACTGTTAAATTCAGGGCAAGGTTTTCAAAGCTATTAAGGAGCCTGGAGATACAGATGCCTAATGGGATTTTCAGCCTCCCCTAGCACACTGCCCTAGCCACCAGGGATGTCACCTTCCCTATACATCAACGTTTCTCACCAAGACAGCATTGCTGCTTACCTCAAATACTGACAAAATAATGTACAGCACATCCACTTCATTCTTACATACAGCAACTTAACAACAAACATGTTATCCAAACCATGGGAACAGCCATGGCAGCTTGAAAGGCTTCCCAATATACCAGTCTCCTCATGGGTACCTTAAAGGAAGAATTTCTGGGTAGATGTACCTCAGAACAAACAATATACCTGAAATGTATCAATGATCTTTTCAATCTCTGTACAGTTGATAAATCACTCAGATTTTGCCAACAACTTCCGCAACCACCAGCCAGCCATCAAATTCTCACCAGCATCCTCCTCCTGGACAACAGCTTCAAAATGGAACCTTACAAATGACTATATACTGGAAACCCCATAGATCACAACATTTACCTTTACAGTTCTACAATCACCCCTGACATACCAAAAAAAAATGTTAACAGCCAGCCACTCAGATATTTGCTCAGAAAAAAAAGTCTGGAATACACACCCAAACATATTGAAAACTATTTTCACTACGTAAGATATTCCAACAGAGAAACAGATTGCATCATGGAACAGGCAACACAAATAACCCGCGATAACTTGCTTCTGGACCTGTTTGGAGAGTTTGGGGGTAGGGCTTGTGGGCACACATCTCTAGCTTTCACCTACCACACTGGAATCAGTACAGGACATAATCAAACAGTTATAATTACAAGGATGAAACCACATCCTGAAACTCCTTTTCTAGCCTTCAGGCAGCCCTCCAACCTATCTAAGTGCATCACCAGCAGCAAGTTCTCCACAGACCAGGATGCTCCCTCTCAAAGGGATATGAGACTCTGCCAGCAAATAGTCCTGCAAATAATAGTTGGTGCTAGTCCCCGCCCCAACCCGAACCCCGGGAACATACGGACAGAATTGGAGCCAGCTCTGGCAGGGGGAATGGCTTAAAGTGGTTTCCATTACATACAGGGTGCGTCTAGACTGGCAAGATTTTGCGCAAAAACAGTCACTTTTGCGCAAAAACTTGCCAGCTGTCTACACTGGCCGCTTGAATTTGCGCAAGAGCACTGACGTTCTAATGTAAGAATTCAGTGCTTCTTGCGCAAATACTTTGACGCTCCCGCTCAGGGATAAGCCCTCTTGCGCAAGAATACTTAATTTTTTGTGCAAGAAAGCCCAATGGCTAAAATGGCCATCGGAGCTTTCTTGCGCAAAAGCGCATCTATACTGGGCACAGATGCTTTTGCGCAAAAGCATCCGTGCCAATCTAGACACTCTTTTGCGGAAATACTTTTAACGGAAAAACTTTTCTGTTAAAAGTATTTCCGCAAAATCATGCCAGTCTAGACGCAGCCACAGGGTTTACAGTTTGGTTCAATTGCTCAGAGTCCCCCCCCCCCCCCACTATAAAAACTGTTCCAGCTTCCCTACCTGCCAGAACAAAGATGCAAAACCTGCAGACCACTACTATGATGATCAACACTCCTTTCAAGATTCATAGGTCCTACACAGGAATATCACAGCATGTGGTGTACTTCCTCTGGTACATCAAATGCCACAACAACAAGGTAAGTGAAACAAGACATTCACTGTACTCTCAGATGAACTCATACAGGAAAAGTAATAACAAACAAAAACACCCTGGCGGCGTCTAGACTGGCATGATTTTCCGCAAATGCTTTTAACGGAAAAGTTTTTCCGTTAAAAGCATTTGCGGAAAAGAGCGTCTAGATTGGCATGGATGCTTTTGCACAAAAGCACTTTTTGCGGAAAAGCATCCATGCCAATCTAGACGTGGGTTTGCGCAAGAAAGCCCCGATCGCCATTTTCGCCATCGGGGCTTTTTTGCGCAAAACAGTTTTTACCTGTCTACACTGGCCCTCTTGCGCAAAAGCATTTGCACAAGAGGGCTTTTTCCCGAGCGGGAGCATCACTGTATTTGCGCAAGAACACTGACAATCTTACATTAGATCGTCAGTGCTCTTGAGCAAATTCAAGCGGCCAGTGTAGACAGCTGGCAAGTTTTTGCGCAAAAGTGGCTGCTTTTGCGCAAAAACTTGCCAGTCTAGACACAGCCCTTGTCACGTGTGGGTGAATACTTTTCACAAAACAATCATTTTGTATCTGACCTTTCAATCCTAGTCCATAAAGGAAACCTGCACAAGACCTTCAAAAGACTATCCAGGACAGTTAATTTGTTCATTCTGCTGCACGCTTAAAACCATAAACTCAACAGAGACACTGGGTTTGTGGCTCATTACAACACTTCTGTAGCATACCCCTGCTGCCTATTAACCCTTGAATGCTCACTTCATTTTAAATGGTAAGTTACAGCTTGCATGAACCCCTTAGGTTTAAGGATCTGTCTTAGCTTGTATTTAGCTTAGAGATACTGGTTACCTTCTCCAGACCTGAACTGGAGCTTCATGAAGCTCAAAAGCTTGTATCTTAGTAAACTTTCCTTAGACATCTCACTGATACAGAGAGTTTCACTGAACTGTTTTTCATTCTCCCTCACACCTCAGCATATGTTCATTTTGGCAGAAATATCATTGCAGTGGCCTGCAGTTAATGGGCTATTACAGTGCTTTAAAGTATCAAGATGGCTATCATTACAATCAGTGGAGAATCAGGGGAGACTCATTCTTTCTGAATGAGGATTGTTACTATTCCTCTCCTGTAATGAATTCCTTGGTGAAGACAATTTTGTTTTCCCTCTGGTACAAGGTCATTTCTGTTCAAAAGGAATTGATTGTGCAACGTGTTGCGTCTAGGAATTATAGATACTTCTCAAAATTATGAAGATGGTACATCCTACTCATATGGGTCTAGTTTCCTTGTCGAAAAAGTAATTGTCAATTATTCCAAATTGGCCATTTGGTTCCATGGTGACTGTAGATAACTAATCTCTTTAACAATATACATGAGTTACGTTATGCTTGCTACAGGGGAAAAATGAGAATGTACCAAATTGCTAATGTTCTCCATTAAATAAAAGGGTTACAAATATACTGTAATTGTCGACCAAAAGATAGATCTGGGTTAGCAGTTGTGCACATTTTTAGAAATGTGTCTAGTAAAACTCAAAACTATCTGCATTAGGAGGGATATCGCTGATTTTAGTCAGACTTCCACACACACACTTCAGATCCTTACTTTTGCTGTTAAAATTATTTGCAACAAAAATAAGAAATGAAATGAGGCTATAGAAAGAATTGTTTACATAAAAATTCCACAGCATTTTTAATTTATTGGTTTTTGTCTGTTTTGTGATCCACATTTTGGATTTGGCCACTGTTATATGTTGGCAGGCATCTAGAGACAGTAGTCCAAGATACTTTGCAGCACTGATTACCTTATTTGCCCACATGGAAGCAGAGGTTCGGGTTACTAAATACCTACCTACTGTACTTTCAGAGTGGAGGCTATCACTGTCCAGAGGCAGCTCAGTTTCACTAATAGTCTTTACTCTCATTTAACCAGTGAGGTCCCAGACACTTGTTATGTCCTTACTCAAGTATTACCATTGCCTTCAGTGATCCCCAAGTGTTGTTCCTACTTAGCTATTTGTACTGGGGAGATAGAGGGAAAATAGCAGCTGCTATAGAGAGGTGTATCTGCATCATGATGGGATGCCAAGGGGCCAACGCTGGATTTACAAAGGGATCTTTTTGTTTCATATGGGGTTTAGGAACCTACCTCCCAGTTTAAGACACTTCTGTGATCCACAAGTCCTCCACTCAGCTGCCACCTAACCCTAGAGATGCCTAAACTCACTAGGCAATTAACATTTCCTCTGCAAAATATAAGCACTTAAGTTTCTGTTTCTAGGCATATCCTTTGTGATAATCATTAGTCTAATGGTTAAAGCACTTTTTCAGAATGTGGGAGACTGTGGTTCTGTCCTCCCTCTGAGGAGAAGAGACCTGAATAGGGATCATCTACCTTTCAAGTGATTACCCTAGCTATTGGGCTATGGCAGCTTTTTCACCTCTTTCTGATATCAGGAACTAGCTTACTGACAGATATTGAAGTCAGAAGGGATCATTATGATTATCTAGTCTGCCCTCCTGCACATCCCAGGCCACAGAACCTCAACCACCCACTCCTGAAATAGATCCCTGATCTCAGGTGAGTTACTGAAGTGCTCAGATCATGCCTTAAAGACTTTGAATTACACAGAACCCACCATTTACACTAGTTTAAACCTGCAAGTGACCCCTGCCCCGTGCTGCAGAGAAAGGTGAAAAATCCAGGCTGTCTGCCAATGTGACCCAAGGGAAAATTCTACATGATCCCAAATATTGCAATCAGTTAGACCCTAAGCATGTGGGCAAAACATAAAGACTACATCTACACTGGACAGTCTTGCGCAAGAACATATGCAAATGAGGCATGGTGATGAATATTGCTGTGTCTCATTTGCATACTTAATGAGCTGCCATTTTGCACAAGGGGCTTTTGCACAAGAAGGAACAGTTTACACTGCTTATTTTCAGGCAGAACGGCTTTCTCCTCCTCTGTCACTTCTAACTGATAAGTCCGTAGCTTATAGCAAAAATTCTTGTTGTTAAATCCATAATCTTGTACTTTGTACTATTAAAGGTCATCTTTTACTCCAGTTTACAAGGTCATCCTACGAATTGGCTATACTTCCCAATGTTGTGCTACCCATACGTTTTATCAGCTCTCCCACTTTTGTGCCAAAATCAGTAATACAATTTTTTTACAAGATTAATCCCAAGACTAATTCCAGGGAACTACACTCATAACCTCCCTACAACCTCACAGTTCTACTTTTAGTAGAGCCTGCTGTAGTCTCCCCTTTAACCAGTTCCTTTTCCATCTCTCTATTCTCATATTAATCCCCATCTTTTACAATTTAACTAATAATAAGAACATGAGACTGGCCATACTGGGTCAGACCAAAGGTCCATCTAGCCCAGTATCCTGTCTGCCGACAGAGGCCAATACCAGATGCCCCAGAGAAAGGGATCACAATTGGTAATCCTCACATGATCCCTCCCCTGTCACCCACCTCCAGAGAAACAGAGGCTAGGGACACCATTCCTATCCATCCTGGCTAATAGCCATTGATGCACCTAACCTCCATGAATCTATCTAGCTCTTTTTTGAAAGTTCTAGCCTTCACTGCATCCTCTGGCAAGGAGTTCCACAGGTTGACTGTGCGCTGAGTGAAGAAAAACTTCGTTTTGTTTCTTTTAAACATGCTGCCTATTAATTTCATTTGGTGACCCCTAGTTCTTATATTGAGGGAATAAGTAACTAACTTTTCCTTATTCACTTTTTCCATACCAGTCATGATTTCAGACCTCTATCATATTACCCCTTAGTCTCCTCTTTTCTAAGATGAAAAGTCCAAGTCTATTTAATTGCTCTTCATATGAGACCCATTCCAAACCCCTAATCATTTTTGTCGCCCTTTTCTGAACCTTTTCCAATGCCAATATATCTTTTTGAGATGAGGCGACCACATCTGTATACAGTATTCAAGATGATTTTATATAAAAGCAATGAGATATTTCCTGTCTTATTTTCTATCCCTTTTTTAATGACTCCTAACATTCTATTTGCTTTTTTGACTGCTGTTGCACACTGAGTGAATGTTTTCAGAGAACTATCCACAATGACTCCAAGATCTCTCTCTAAATTGTAGCCAGATTAGTCCCCATCATATTGTATGTATAGTTGGGATTATTTTTTCCAATGTGCATTATTTTACATTTATCAACATTCAATTTCATTTGCCATTTTGTTGCCCAATCACTTAGTTTTGTGAGATCTTTTTGAAGCTCTCCACAGTCTGCTTTGGTCTTAACTATCTTGAGCAGTTTGGTATCATCTCCAAATTTTGCCAACTCACTGTTTACCCCTCTCTCTAGATCATTTATAAATAAATGGAATAGGATGGGTCCCTAGACAGACCCTTGGGGGACCCCACTAGTTACCTCTCCACTCTGAAAACTTACCATTTATTCCTACCCTTTGTTTCCTATCTTTTAACCAGTTATCACTCTACGAAAGAACCTTCCCTCTTATCCCATGACAACTTACTTTACTTAAGAGTCTTTGGTGAGGGACCTTGTCAAAGGTTTTCTGGAACTCTAACTGTACTATATCCACTGGATCCCCCTTGTCCACATGTTTATTGACCCCCTCAAAGAACTCCAGCAGATTAGTAAGGCCTGATTTCCTTTTACAGAAACCATGTTGACTTTCCCCCAACAAATCATATTCATCCACGTGTCTGACAATTTTATTCTTTACTATAGTTTCAATTAATTTGCCCGGTACTGACATTAGACTTATCGGTCTGTAATTGCCAGGATCACCTCTAGAGCCCTTTTAAAATATTGGCGTGATGTTCGCAATCTTCCAGTCATTAGGTATGGAAGCTGATTTAAAGGATAGGTTACGAACCACAGGTAATAGTTCCGCAATTTCCCATTTGAGGTCTTTCAGAACTCTTGTGTGAATGTCATCTGGTCCTGGTGACTTATTACTGTTAAGTTTATCAATTTGTTCCAAAACCTCCTCTAATGACACCTCAATCTGGGACAATTCCTCAGATTTGTCACCTAAAAAGAATGGCTCAGGTTTGGGAATCTCCCCAGTATCTTCAGCAGTGAAGACCAAAGCAAAGAATTCGTGTAGCTTCTCCATTATGACTTTATCATCTTCAAATGTTCCTTTAGCATCTTGATCGTCCAAGGGCCCCACTGGTTGTTTAGTCGGCTTTCTGCTTCTGATGTCACACGTAGAACTGTATGAAATGCCTTACTGACATCCAGGCAGATTAGATCTTCTTCATTCCTTTGTCTAAAACATCAGTCATCTTCTCAAGGAAGAAGTCTAACCTTTTGTAATATCATGTTGTATTTTATCCTGATTACCATTTATCTCCAGCTTCTTAATGACTTTAGCTTTCAAAATTTGTTCCAAGACCTTCCATATAAGTGAGGTCAAACTAACAGGCCTATGGATTCCTGAGTCATTTTTTGCTCTCTTAAAAATAGGAACTATATTAGCAATTCTTCAGTTAAAGGGTCTGATCCCCAAGTTTACTGACTCATTAAAAATCCTTGCTATTGGGTTGGCAATTTTATGTGCCAATTCCATTATTATTCTTGGATGGAGATTATTTGCCCTCCCTTACTTAGTCCCCATAACCTCTTTCATAGAATCATGGAAGCCTGGAACTGGAAGGGACCTGGAGAGATCATCAAGTCCAGTCCCCTGCCCTCACTGCAGGACCAAACACCATCTAGATCCTCCCTGACAGATACCTATCTAACCTTCTCTTAAATATCTCCAGTGATGGAGATTCCCCAACCTCCATAGGCAATTTATTCCAGTGTTTTAAAGGAGGAAAAAGGCCAACTTGCCAACAATGCTCAATAGCCAGTGTGGGGCTTGAATCCACCACCTTGGTGTGGTTAACACCATGCACTAATCAGCTGAGCTAACCAGTCCAGTGGAGCTTGAGTTTCACCTCAGAAGTGGTAATTTCTAACTTCATATCCCCATTGTCATTAACCACCCTACCACAACCCCAAGCACTTGAGGTATTTGTTTAGGTGTTGAGCCATGCTTAGATAATCTTTCATCTCCACCCCATCCTCAGTGCTTATTGGTCCCACTTCATTCCTTATTTTCTTCTTATTTATATTTCTATAGAACCTTTTTCTACTGGAAGAAGTGAAAACAGATATATAGAGGGATAACAGAAACATCGTAGAATGGGGTCATGACTAGAGTATAGGCATTGAAGTGCATGGGTTGTTCAGGAAAGACAGAAATAAAGGCAAAGGTGGTGGAATAGCATCCTATGGAATGGATAAGACAAAGTCAGTTTGGCCCAAATCACTTTGAGGAAGAAAGCTACTAGACGCTCTCCTAATATAGTGCTACATATCACCAAGATCTGATTTGCATAATGACAGAGACCTCTTTCACGTTTTTTATTGAAATAAATACACTGTGGGCCAGACAGCACTGAAGGGCTGGCTGGTGGAGCATAGCCCTCAGCCCTGACCCTTCTGCCCAAGACCCTGCTGCTTCCAGGAGTCTGAAGCTGCCTCCCCCAACCTTGCCTTGGGGTCCAGCAGTTCTGTTGGCAGCCCCAGAGCTATCTCGGACTTCCCCCTCTCAGAATAGGTTCACCTTTAACGATGGTATGACCCCTGGCTGATGTTTGTGTGTAGAAAGAGCTGTCTGTAAAACAAAACCTAATTATTTCATTTGTTTTTTTCAAGCTAATGTATTTAGGCTCCATACAACACCTATGGTGTTTTTGGTTTTGTTTTGGTTTTGGTAATTGTTTCAGCCTGGTTTCCAAATCCAAAATTTCTTTTCTCTTTTTCTTTGTAAGAGTTGCTGACAAGCAAATTATCTGCTCTCACACTATTCTTGCCAGAATTCACATCTTTTCCAGCAATAGTCATGTCTGCAGCATTGAGACAAAACAGATACGATCAGCTATCCTGGAGATTCACATTTCCAAGATATCCCTTAAAGACTCCCTCCAGTGTCTTAGTAAATTAGCAAAATGTCTGCATCACAAGCAAAGCCTTACAAGGCAATTTGTGAAATACTGGCCCCAATATACTAACTAGCAAAACTCCGATTATCTTCAGTGGGGCAAGATTAGTAACCAGCACTTTAACCTCTTTAATCCTTTGTTTCTATAGTTCAGTGGTGGGGAATCTTTTTTGGGTTAGGGGCCACTGACCCACAGAAAAATCAGTCAGGAGCTGCACATAAGTGAGAAGCAAAAAAAACCAACCCCACTCTCACTAACGTGGCCCCCGACTGAGAAGAAAGACAATACCCACATTACCCTCATCACAGCCCTTTGGGACTCAGGCTAGTAGATTTGGTGTGCTTCAGCCCCATGGAGGGGCAGCAGGGGGATGGAACACCAGCACAAGCTCCCCAGTGCTGGAGAGGTAGGGAGAGCCAAGCCTCAGGGCCCAGATCCAGACAAGTCAAGGGCCAGATGTGGCCCCCATGCCTTAGGTTCCCCACATACTATAGTTAGTTTGTTTTCATACTAGGCAGGTATGGAAAGCAGATGTGACCTGAACCACCTCTTTACTCTCGCTCACAGCATCTTACTATTCAGGCAAAGAACAAAAGAATCTTTTCTTAACCATTTAAGGCCCCAAAATGGCATTCAAAATCACACTGCAAGTAATCATAGGATGCTTCTAGACAGTGGTGCTATTTCAGGATACTTCCGGTATATCAAAATAGCTATTTCATGTCTTTTAAAAAAGCCCATTATTTCAAAATAGCTTTCAAAAGAACAGGCTCGCTATTACAATATCCTTGTGAAGACAGCACCAAATTTTGAAATAGGCTGTTTCAAAATACACTCAAAATAAGCTACTCAATTTGTGTTGCTCAAATTACATAGCTTATTTCAAGCTATGGGGGCACATCCATAATGATTATTTACACTGGCACACTTGTACTACAAGTGATCCCTAAGATTTCAATGGAACTACATATAGAGTAAGATATAAACAACATGAGCAAGAATAGTATACTCTAGCCCTTAGTGTTCTCTGGCTAACTGTAATCTTTGTAGCACAATGGGTATTAATGGCAAGGAAAAGGAAGTCAAATGAATAATCTGCCTACATTTTTCCTGCAATTATCATATCGATCTTGTGCTTAACAACTATGGCAAATCATTCTTGTGGCTGATGTCTTTTTTCATTAGCTGGTGAACCACAGACCAAGAAAATTCAGTAATTGCATATTTCAGATGAAATCCTGATCCAATGAAAGTTAATGGCAAAACTCTCATTGAATTTAAAGGGGCCAGGATTCAATGCCCTGTCTTGTGCTGTTTCTTCTTCCCATGCCTTTTAGTATTAGCTTTACATTAAAGGACTTATTGTCCTTATTATTCCTTAAACTGGTAAATTCTCTTTGATCTTAGTAAACTTCCTCTCAGTAAGGCATGGATTTATACAGTTAATTTTTCTTCAGAGTTTGTTCCTAAAATATGCTTGATTAATTGCCAGCAAAGCCTCTCAAATGCATGTGAAGTTTTGCAGATGTCATAATGGTTTTTTTTCATAATTGAGATGTCAGATCATTTCATGGATCAAACTGTGGGCACATCAGATATAGCCCCCTCCCTCTGAAAGAGGCCAATATCTGATGCTTCTGAAGAAAGTTCAATAAAAAAACATTACCCGCATACAATTATACCTAATGTAATATACAGCTGTACCAGACTCTTTGGACTAAAGTATTAAAGATAAAATTAAATAAGACCAATCTCTGATCTCACTATAACTCATCTATTTTAATTATCTTTCTTATTTCATTTCTGATGACTACAGATTGCTTGATATATTACCTTTTTCATGTAGACCATTCCTGGAAGGGTGTGCATTAAACCTTATGAGAAGTACATAATTCATCAAACATAAGTCATTATCACAAAGTAGTAGTAGGTCATTCATTAATGGGCATAACTAGTAAGGAAAATGGTTGATGTTTTAATGTGACTGAATAAGTTAGTTCATAATTTTCCCCGCCTAAATTAATTTGGTTACATTCAAATATCCTAAGCACATGGTGGTAGGAAACATTCTTATTAACTATTTTATTAAATCACCCTCACCCTTATATATGGTGATTTTTATCCAGAAGGATTCCAAATTGTATCATCACTCCTGGCACAAATTATCCACACACAAAACACATGGAATAGGAGTAATTAGGAAGGATTTGTTGTGAACCAACATAGCTCCTGAGATACTATCAAACCTAGATAGCGGAGTTAGATTTCTGTGCAACTACTAAGTCCAAACTGATTTTGCTCAGACCAGCATTAAATTCTGGTGGAGTTTTCTCAGAAACTTGCCAGGTTGCCTGAGAGTGATGTGGTGTATCAGGGCAGCTCCCCCATCCTATGATTCTTGACACATTCCCTTCTCCCACAACCAGAAGGAGCCCCACACACATAGGATGTGTCTACAAAGCAGCGTTAATTCGGAATAAGCTATTCCGGAAGAAATACTCCAAAATAGCTTGTTTTGAAATAGCACAGCTACGCTACAGGGAAGCCTCAAAATTAGTCCAGGCAGGATTCCCTAACATGAACATGCTACCTCGATTTAGAGGCCCAGGAGGCACTGGGGAGTAATTACTCTGAATAGCTCTGGGGAGGTACTATTTTGAAATACCAGCAAGGGAGTGTCCACACTATAGCTATTTCAAAACAGCTATTTCGGAATAGGCATTATTCCTCATCGAATGAGATTTACAGAAGTCAGAATAAGCTGTCTGTTATTTTGAATTTATTTTGAAATAATGGAATTTCTGTGTAGATGCTCGCATTGTTATTTCGGAATAACGGTCAGTATTCTGAAATAACGCTGCTGTGTAGACATACCCATAGTGTTCGTTCTGATGGTGCTTCTGTTTGCAAAAGTAAGGAGGTGTGTGGGGGCAGGGGAGTATACAACCATGTCATCTCTCCCTTTCCATGATTTCCATCCATAACCAGTTGACATTAGCACTTGTTTTCTTCCTTCCAGGCCATGAGTATGGTGACAGTTCTTATGTATTAGTTATAGTAATCACTTTGCCCATCACTACTGATGTAGCTGTCTCTTGAGTAAAATATAATTATTTCACAAGCACAAAGTAACATAAACTGTTTAGGATAGAAAAAAAGACTAAGGGGCAGATTCACAGAAGGTGTAAATCATATTGCTCTATTGATTTCTATGGAGCTACACTAATTCACACCAGTTCAATCTGGTCCTCTCATCTATTTGAAACTAGAGCAGGTTTTAGAAAACAGGGTCTGAAATTTATCAAAAGGGTAAACACCTTTATTCTTCCCCTCTCCCCCTAAAAAAAGAGTGGAATCATGAATAAGCATGTAAGTCTTAGCAGTAGAAAGTGGACAGGGAGCAAATTCTAGCTCTCCATAGAGGAGACTTGTTTCTCTGTAGTCTCAGAAGATATTTAAAGATATATTATATGGATTTTGTTTATATTTGCCTCATATAAATATGTGTTCAATTGCTAAATGTATGACAGCATCTAGGAGATACAATTACAACTAGTGTGGACTTCCATTTTATGTCTTATTCAAAAATAGCCCCTCCAGCAGAAAACATTTATTCTGTATCAGAACAGAGAAAGGAATGGCATTTATCTGAATTGCCAACCTCATCTGTGTTTTCTCTGAAGTTCTCCCATCTGAAGTTCTCCCACCCTTGCTTCATTCAAGATTTGATAAGAGTAAGATTACAATTAAAGATCAATAGAGATTCAGGTAAAGCATTATGTTATTTATAGTCGTCCTTACCTGTTCAATCAGATATTTCCTCAGTAAACAACCAATTACAGGCAATATGGTGTGCATGATCACTAAAAATGGGCTACCCATATTTTCAAAGGGCTTGTCTACACAGGCAAGTTTACTGCTATAATTATACTGCTACAGTTAAACCTGTGTAACTCTCCAAGGGCACACCCTTAATCCGCATATAAGTGGCATAAGCTAAAGCAAACAAATAAATGAATAAATAAATCTCTTATATATTTGAGAGAGTTTGTCTGTGAGCGAGTGAGTCTGTTCATCTATTTGTTAAAAGAACTCCTCATAAACAGCAAGAGCTAGGACCACCAAATTTGGTGTGCAGCTTCCTCTTATCATAACTTTAAACAAGGTAAGGGTTTGGTAGTATGGGGGGGGTGGGGAGGAACTGAAGTGCCTCTTCTCCCCCACGAATTGTATTGGAATACACAAAGAGAACTCCTCCTGAATGGTAAGAAGTAGGACCACCAAATTTGGTTTACTGCTTCCTCATAACTTACTGCAAAGTAAGGGTTAAGTTGGGGGAGGAGCTGCAACTCCTCCCGCCGTCCCCCTCTCCCCCCCCACACACACATTCTATGTGAACATTGCTGCTTCTCTGTAGGGAATGAGGGGAAATTGCACACACACCCTGAACTTGTACTGGCTGTTCCCCTTCATCAGGGAGTGAAGGGAATGTGCGTAGTTTATTGCATTTCTCACTCTGGCTGGGGAACACAGAGGGCAGATAAACCAGGGCCTACCCCATGCAGGGGATAGGTCCCCTCCCCCAGCTGTACCCACTGCAGCTACAGTGGCCATGGAGAACTGCTTCTCTCCTGGCCCCAAGCTGCTGCAGTGAGAGAGGGCTGCGGTTGTCTGCCTACTGAACATCTCATCTCCAGCCCCACCCCAGAGCAATGATTTAAATGAAGAAAAACAAAAATTAATTGAGTTAAGGGCCCATACAATGCCCAGTAAATCTTCTAGTAAATAAATAAATAATGTTGCTGTTATATCTGAGTAATATTGTCGACACTGGGAGTTAACGAAACAGTTTAAATGCACATCTTAGCTTATCACTGTATACTGCATTCTTTGTTATGCACAAACTTAAGCAAGGCCTTTCTTTTAAGCATGTAAATGCATTAAAGTTATTGGGACTACTCATGTTTAAAGTTATGCATGGAGATGAATGGATCAGGACCACAGGCATTAGCATTAAACTCCCAAGTAAAGAGTAGATCCAGAATTATATAAAGGCCTGAAGGAACAATTAGCATGACCACTAAAGCAGCTATTTTAATATGTTCTGAGTACATGGAGGGTTTTTTATTGGGGCAATTCAACTTTTATAGAAATGGCTTGGTGCTTTCAAGTTAGCCCAAGGAACTTGGCTTTTACTATTTTCTTATCTTTTTAATCTTGTCTCCTCCAAGAATTATTTTTTTCTGCTGAGCCAGATCTCCATTTCCATTCCTCTGCTTGCTTTTAGTTGAGCCCTCTGAACATCACTCCCAGGAACAGAAAGTCAATTGAAATGTATATTATTGATGTTATGCTAACAAACTCTAGAATTAGAGTGGTAAACCATAAATAAAAAGACATAAAAAAACCCAAATGGCCCCATTGTTGAAAAAGTAATCCGTAAATAACAGCTTTAAAAAATGTGTAAAGCTGAAATGAAGCATCATTCCAATAAATTACCAAGCAGGACCCATTACCCTTATATAAATGCAAACCACAATGCGCTTAAAATGAAGTTAATAAAATGGGCTGGGGAAATTTTATTAACAAGCTGTCCCACATTTTGTTTAGCTGAAATCTGGTTTAGCCAAAAAGACAAATCTATATAAAAAGGTGAGAAGGAGGACAGTTATTATTTGAGTGCCCTTTTCTTTATCCTTCCTGTTAATTGAATCTCCACTTCCTTAGGAACATGCAGGAGCTGTTGATACAGTCATGCTTAATTTTGCTGAGAAATCTGAAATGTAAAACAAAGATATAACATTTTTCCAGCCACAAAGGATTAACTTGGTTTCAAGTGCACTGTATTAATCATGATATATATCCTCCCTTTTTTTTTTTTTTTTTTTTGCAACTTACTAATCACTTTCTTCCCTTCTAGCTGTCATATTTGTACCAATTCTTGCTCTGAGATTCTATTGTCATTCTACAGATTGAATATCATAGCTTCATCAAAATGTTTTTTTTAAATGAGCAATAATTTTCTCAGAGATAATCATGAACTACCACTATTTTGTAGCTGTCTAGGAAAGGATCGCTGCTATGATTTCATTTCCAGACCAATTCAATTCTGCAGTGACATACTTCACTTACTCCTGTCAAACTGATCCTCCCCTAGTCACATGGAATCTCATTTGTTCTAAGGCACCACCGCTCGATTTAAATTCCCAGAAAAAAATGACACTCACAGAGTAAAAAAATACAGGGATGTTGTAATATCCCCCCAAGCAGCATTACAAACGCACACAATTCAGAGCTCAAGGTTAAATTCTAAAGAAATCCACATCTGTATGGAAATGAACAATGAAAGCACTAAGATAACTTTCACTTTGTCCTGTGGTGGTACCATGGAATAACCATGCAATTTTGATTCATACATTTTAATATTGTGATCCCATATTAGCTTAACTGAATTTTAAAGAGACGTTATTTAAACAGGTCATAGATGAAAACCTGCAGTAAGAGCAGCAGATTTTATACTGGAAAAATATCTAGTGGAGTTCACATCTGTCCTCAAATGATTGATTGAGAAAGCGCTCGTTCCCCAGAGGGACTACTGTTGATCTTCACAGACTTCACCAAAGTTTTCAGTTACATTCATAGAGAGACACAGTGGAAGATCTTGTGACAATATGGGCTTCCTAGAAAGATAATATCACTAGTCAGGTTTCTGTGTGGTGGCTCAAAATGCTGTGTAAGGACAGAAAATGGAGAGATGCATTGGTTTGATGTCATTATTGTGCAGCAGAGAGACATATCACCCCTTCTTTTCTGCAATGTGATAAATCCTCAGATGCGAAGAGCAATATCAAAGGGAACAGGTCACACTCCCAGGTGTACTTGGATGTCTGATGTATTTAACATAAAAGGAGATCCTGAGTACCCCAGTGGTGATGTTATTTAGTTGGGGATTCCCTATCCACCCCCTTGTTGCAGTCCCTTGCTCCTAAAGAATATGCAGTGGCGGTGCCTCCACCTGGCTGGCCCTATACACACTTAATAGTATGCCTTAGGAGCCCCCCCAGGAATAAAATTATTCCAGCAATAATCTGGATCTAACTCCAAAACAACAATTATAAATAATATATATCTAATTGTTTAAAATTAGAATTAACACACCTTTACTTCAAAACTTAAAGAAACAGGGTTTAACAGATTAAAAGTGAACAAAATCAATTAACAAAGTACACAGAAAGAAAGGAAACTTATCTATCTGGCATTTGCACTGCCACCATTTATCCAATCCCAGAGTGTGCACTCCTCTGGACTCGGAGTCCCAGATGCTTGTGCGGATGCAGTTGAAGGTCTGCAGCTGGAATGAAGACAGCACTTTGCAGGTCCTGTGTGTGTCAGTGCAAGCTGAGCAGCCAGCTGCAAAATCCCTCTGCTACTGGAGAAGGCCCCACCAAATGCCAGCAGCTCTGGTTCACTGGGCTAGTCACTCTGCCTCTCTTTGGACCCAGAGTCAGTCTATTTTCTGTACTCTGTCCCAGGCAGTACTTTCCCAAAGAGCCCAGTTAGTCACAGTTACCTCCTGTGCAGGTTTATGTAGGCCCCTCTCAGCCACAGGCACATCCAGAGTTTCTCCCTTCCAGGGACAATCAACAGCCCCCGAAGCAGCCTGCTGGATCCAAGCCCTGGCAGGCTGTCAGTAACAAGCTCTAGCTTCAGTCAATAGCTCCTGGACTGGAAAAGGCTTTCCACCAACAGCCTGGCTCCTTTCTCCAAAACGGAACTCACCAATCCCCTCCTGCATAGCCTGCAAGAGCCACCCTTTTTCCCAAGGGCTCATGGGAGTTGTAGTCTCTAGGGCTAGATTGCACAAAGGATCCTCCTAGTAAAAGTCAGAGGCTCCTGTAGTAAGGGGACTACACTTGTTAAATGTAAGGCTGCAAAAGTAGGCTTAAGAATCAGCCAAAAGAAAACGAAAGTCATGATTGTCAAAAGAGGAATCGGCATTGATTGTGAATGATAGTGACTAATATGGCATGGTTAACAAATTTGTATATCCTGAAAGCACAATCAGTGGTGGCAAAGAAAGAAAGAAAGAAAGAAATGGAATCCCTAAGACTGGAAACTATTTGTAAAAAAATAAGGAGACAAAGTTATATAATGTCACTATGAAATTCACATTATTATATGATTCTGAAACTTGGCAAATGCTAGAAGCTCACAACAAGAAACAATGCTTGCAGATACTAGTTGATGCTATGTGACAGAGGACTAGGCAACAGACTGTACAGTTAATAATTCAAGAATGAAGGCTCAAGTAGTCTGAGCATGTTGTAGGGATGTAAAAAAAACCCCCTGTATTTCTGAATAAGCTCTTGACTGGATGCCACTTGGTGGAAGATGGAAAAGAGGACAACAGTTGGCATATAAGAAAACCATTGAGAAAGATGTTCATGTCTTGGAAACAGACAGCAATGAAGCAAGAAACCTGGCATTAGACAGAAGTGTAAACACTGGGTTGTCTCATGCATCACAAGGCACAATCTAATACTCACCCCACACATACTCAACATTCTCCCCTTAAAGGTTTGACACGGTCACATTTTTAAAAGTAACTGTTGTGTAATTAATTGAGTAAATTGTTTTTTGTTTAGGAGATTATGCTGCATTCTTCAAAAACAAAACAGGGATTCATCTTCTTTGTAAAGTGCAAAACAGCCTTAACTATGGAACTGTAACTAGTATCTCTAGTGGCTTTAGAGAAATTGAAGTCCAACTCCATCCAAATCAGCGAGGTGTATTTCTTATTGACTACTGTGCTGCCCACCTGTTCCATGTTAAAAGAGTTGATATGGCTCTCTAGAATACTTGCTTTTGATAGTTGTTTGATATATTGCTTTGATAGGATGTTGCCTTGTGCTTCCAGTCAGACTAGCAGCTTGTTTTTTCCCTCTGCACTAACCACTGATGGCGCACAGGATTGCATGGCCTCTTATGGTTAGTACACCACAGCAGTGACCGTAAGCCCAGGTCTACAGACTTAAACTCATGCTACAGCACCAACAATAGCTGTCAGGCCTACAGACTCAGGCTTGCAGGGCTTCCATGATAGTGCTAAAAATAATGGTTAAGATGTTTGGATATGGGCTGGAGCTCAGGCTCTGAAGCCCACCTTTCCCCGTATGAATATCTACACAACATTTTTTAGTGTTGTAGTGCAAGCCCCATTCTGAGGCTCTGAGCTCAGAGACTCACTGCCACAAGTTTCTGTTTACAGCGTTTTGTAAACATATTCTTACAGCTTTAGACTGTAGGTATCCTTTTGCACTACATCTGCTATTTGAGCACCGTCTGGGCAAAACTGTTACCCACTTCAGTACTCTATAATATGATCAAAAAAGGGAGGAAGATCAGCTAACTGTCCAGTTCACTTGTATATGCTTTTAGACTTGTCTTTTGACAAGTATATATACACACTGGATATAACCAGCCATGGCTGAAAATGAGGGATTGGATCCTTCAGCAATGAAACCAATCTGTCTTGCTTAGTTTGTAATGAAAGAAGTACTGGGGGGTGCTCAAGCAATCACATTAATAAGTGATGTGCCAAGCCCCGCGATGCCGGCACTATGAACTGCCAAGCTTAGAGGTTCTGGCAAGACATAGCATAGCCCTAGCATAAATTAAGCACTATCAACATAAGCACTGGGATTGAATCCTATAAGGGTAGAAATTTTAGATTTTGTTTAATCATGTCTCCTTCTCTTGAATGCTACCGGCATTTTGAGTGATTTAATCTCGTCCCATTGATTTGTTACAAAAGTTTCTTTGTCAGTTTTGAAATTTTGAAAAACAATGCTCAGACAAGAGAGCTCTGTTTGTCCCAATAATTACATGTATAATAGCTACTCAGCAATCATAAAGTAACAATTTACCCAAGTCAGCACACAATAAAAATGGAAAAAAACACACCAGAAAACCTTTTTATCTGCAAATTCTACTTCACTCTTCCCCAAAAGATGTCAAACAAATGGCTTTAGCAGCATGCCTGAAAGGTCATCAACTACAAGCTATTTCAAACCAGAAGGGGAAGCAAATTAGAGTCTCGGTGTCCTCACTGAAAATACACCTCCAGCAGCTCCTTTGGTAGCAAGCAGGAGCCATTTTGAGCACCTTCTCTGACCACAATTGTGGCAGTGCAATATGATGGCCACCACCTGAGCACCCTCTGATGGCTAAAGATCATTTTCCAGGCTTCCGCATCTGTTATCCCCCTTAAGAGCACCATATAGTCTCTCTTGTGGCTAATTACACCCTCAGTTAGGGCTGGTTTAATCAGAAGTTATTCAAAGAATCCTTGAGATCCTTAAAATAAAGTCCATAATCATAACACAATAGTTTATATTCAGCCCGGTTCTTCTGCCACACACAGAGCTCTTCTCTCTGTGTCTCATTCCCCTTCTGTAGCCACAGTCATAGGGTTCTCTCTCAAGCACCTACCCCCTTGTTTCAAGGGCCCACCACTGGAATGAGCCTCATTCCTTTAGGGTTTCTTTTCCCAGGCCCAGCCTGCCCAATCATTTGTTCTCCTCCTACCTTCTGACCAGTGTTTATAATACATATATAGCTCTGCCCCCTTTAATTGGCTCAGCTGGACCCATCTTGTCTGACATAGGAGAGCTGAGGCTGGTCTTCTCACATTGACTAGTTACCCCATGACAGGTATCATGCCCTACAGAGAGAGGTGATCATTCAACCAAATAGATCCTAGGCCATTTAGAGACCTTTGACCTGCATCTTAATCTCCATGTGGGGACCAACAGGCCAGCCAGCACAAATCCTAGAGCACTGGTGTCACATGCTCGCCACAAGATACACCTCTCAATAAGTGAGATGATCCAGTCTGCATCAGCTGCAGCCTCCAAATGATTTTTAGGTTTAGCTCTATGTTGAGTGCAGTGCCATAGATTAATCTTGAGGCAACGAAGATGGATAACAGTGGCAAGGTCCACATCCCACTGGAAAGGGCTCCTGACCTGAAAAACTTGAAATAGCTAGTCTGTCTATATGTTCCTCTAACAGCAGCTGTGGTCCAAAACCATCAAATTGTGAACTTTTGTGACCACTGACACATGTACTACCTCAGTCAAAGAGACCCTTTAAGCATTTGCCACATAAATAATGAGTGTTTAGCTGGCCTTGGCTGTGTGCCATAATGGAACACTTTGGTTTGAGGGCAAGTTCAGATGTTTTATTTCTCTGAACAGCACAGAGAATAGGGCGCTGTGGAGTACCTTGTGCCCATAGAAAGAAACAGGTCTACAAACTCTAATATACATTTCTACATTTCACAACTGGTTTCAAAATTTAGTGTTAATTAATAAATGCTGTTGAATATATATATAATTCATATACACACTATGCATTGACCAGATCTCTCTGGATAGGTGGTATATTAAAGGATGGGCCAGATAGTGATGTTAGTTGCACTAATGTAAATCTGAAGCATGCCCATTCAAGATAATTATATTACTATGGCTTTTCACCTGTGTAACTCAGACCAAAATCTGATCCCTATTTTTAAAAATATCTTTGTAAGAATTCCCGGTATCTTCATACAAGAAAGTGATATTTGAGATAGAAGAGAAACTAGAATTTTTAATGTATTATGGAAACCATTTCTGGATTATTTAAAGAGAATTCTATAGATGAAAACTAATGGCTGTTTTGTACCACTGAGCATTCTCAGTAAACAATAAACAATTGCATTGTTCCCACTGCTATATGGGGAGGGTGAGATCTTTTATCATTTTTATGCCTACACTTGCATAATTATAGCAACATAGTTCATGCCTCACTGTGTATATTTTTCAGAATTCAATACATGCTTTTTTCTTTCATACATTTTCTTTCTTGGTGGACAGAGAAAATTGGTTTTCATGTACTTAATTGTTAATTATGTTCTTGAGGTTAAAACAATAAAGGAATAACAATAATAAAGTAACCATCCTCCCTAACATTTCTTTGTTGAATGCCATGATTCTGCACAGTTGCCAGTTTGTATGGATTTACACTAGGGGGAAATGGTAGAATTTAAGGAATGCTTTGCCTCTCCCTTCTGTATCTTCTGGAGATGCCAATCACATTTGATCAAAATCTGGGGGGGACAAGCTTGAAGACCATCGTCAAGAAAGTTCCTTCACTACTTAACATTTAACCTTGTCGAAGTGTGTAAAATATGCATGTGCACATTGTTTTCTGATGCTGCCCTTGATTCTGGGACTAAGGGCACGTCTACAAAGCAGGGCAAAAATCGACTTCAGCTACACAACTTCAGCTACGTCAAATGCGTAACTGAAGTTGAAATAGCTTAATTTGGCTTTCTACACAGCAAGAAGTTGAAGGAAGAACACTCTTCCTTTGACTTCCCTTACTCCTTGTGAAATGAGGGTTACAGCAGTCAGAGTAAGATGTCCCCTAGCTCGACATTATTTCAAAATAATGGCTTGCTGTGTAGACACGCTCTTTATTATTTCGGAATAACGTGAATTATTCCAAAATAATGCTGCTGTGTAGACAGACCTTAACTGTATTAAAGACAATTGACATATGATTAGAAAGCATGATTTTATAGCACTTATTTTTATGGTCACTTGGAATACAACTGTATTCCAGGATTATTCTAATTAAATATTCACTCCTTAAGTTTGAGCAAAATGAAAACCAATGAAATTTAGTAATTTGTGTGTCTGTGTGATGTGTAGGCCCAAATCTGATTTTTAAAATACTTGTGGGCGTCTTTTGAATAATTCTAAAACAAATAATAATGAACACTGCAATAAAAAAGGGAGAGACTTTCTGGGAGAGACTTTTTTATTAGAACATAACATAAGAACATAAGAATGGATGTACTGGGTCAGACTAAAAGTCCATCTAGCCTAGTAGCCTGTCTGCTGACAGTGGCCAGCGCCAAGGGCCCAGAGGGGGTGGACCGAAGACAATGATCAAGCGATTTGTCTCCTGCCATCCTTCTCCAGCCTCTGACAAACAGAGGCCAGGGACACCATTCCTACCCCCTGGCTAATAGACTTTTATGGACCTAACTTCCATGAATTTATCTAGCTTCTCTTTAAACTCTGTTATAGTTCTAGCCTTGCATGGGGACATTACAAACAGCAGTCTGCAGAGTGTAAGGACAGTTCACAGTCTGTTCCTTATAGGTCCCTTATAGGCCCTGGCTGTGCTGCAGGGGGGCTGCAGCCTGGACACGCTTGCTCTGGCAGTGACCACACGGCCTCAGGCTCTAGGTGGCAGGACCCTTCTCCCAGTCTGGCCTGCAGGGCCTCTTGGCTGGTGGTGTCTCCCTGCCCAGAGCCTCTCCCCCCACTTTGCTGGTCCCAGCTGCTCACCACACCCAGCTGCAGGCTGTGCTGCTTTGCCAGTCTCCAGGTCCTTGTGTTGCTTCTCTGTCCCCTTTGGCTCTCTGATCACTGCCAGTCTGCTGCTCAACACAGGGTCTGTGCTCCTTGGGCTGTGTGTGCCTGGCTCTGTTGCTGCAGGACTGCCTCTCCACACAGCTTGCTCTTAGCTCTCTCTTAGCTCTCTCTCCTTGCTCAGAGAGACCCAGAAAATCCCAGCTCACACTGAGGACGGGGCCTGACCTCTTACTTTCCTCACTGGCCTGTCCAACCTGTCAATCAGGCCAAGCTGGAGTGTTGACTGCTTTCCATTGTCTCTGGGGTCTGTCAGTCTCAGGGTCCTGAGTTCTCATGGACCCTTCCCCTTTTGATACTGTGAGCTGGCAAACCAAAAACTCCTACGGAGTTTTAGTAAGGGGCTAACAGTGCCCTTACATAACTTTGCTATGTAGACATACCCTCCAATTCCTTCTGTCTTTCTTCTTTGGCTTTTGCACAGTAGATAGTTGTTCGCATGAGTGATTTATAAACTACCTAGCCAGATCATGCAAATCCTATTATTTCACATATTGAACTCCAGAGGCTACAATATATGGAAGGATCTTTAGGCCTTACAGAGATCAAAACTAAATTTCTGGTATAACAGAAGATTACAGCATGTCATTAGACTTCAGTGAGTTGTCATTTTGTAGATTTCCATGTGAATGCATAGCCACTACTCACTAAAACATGTATCAACACCTAAGTTAAGACACTTGTATTTAAAAGAAATCCTTACCAAGCTGAATTGGCTGGCCAAGACTTTTGTATATGATTAATTACTGTATTTATTTCTCAAATGGTATCAGGTACATTGTAAGAGAGAGAGTTTCAAAAAACATGTCCTCTTTTGGCACTGTAGCTGGCCAGAGTAAGTCTCAGGTCCGACACTGGGCTCTCAAGGTACAAAATACGCCACACAGGAATCTGTCAAACACAAGTAGTTTATTTCCTGACAGCTAACAGCTGTGCCCCATAAATGGAAGAACAATATAACAAAGAAGCGGCATATCTTACGTCCCTTCCTGCAAGTCTGGGACCCCGGGTAGGCTGCGGACGAAGTGGGAGGTTGTCTCAGCTTCCGAGGCGCCGGTACCCAAAGCCCATCGGTGAAGTCCGATTTGCTAGGCTCTGAGGCAGCCTTAAATACAGTTTTCCTGCCTTGTTTGGCAGTTTGGAAATTTCCAGGGATTACTTGTTACATGCTGATGTAGAGCTTAGCTGTTAGTTATCGATCTGGTTCTGATCTGGATCTGCTTGTTCTTTGGCCCTGTTTACGTGATCAGTATGTTAGGGTAAACAGCATTGTTTATGTGTTCTTGCCCTTTACCCTTATCTCATACTTGTTCCTGCTATACTGGCAACAATGCTTATCTTAAATGGCGTATGTTCCCAAAGACTTGCTTCTGGCTCATCAGATATAGGGAAAAGGGAAAGGGGGGAAAGAATGCAGGCCTCACCACCCCTAAACTAGCACGTACAAAGTTCTTCCGCAATTGACTACTACAGGCACACAGTTAAATAGCTCATTTTATGCAATGCTATTGTAGTCCCCTTACTAAAGGTCCTCTGCTTATTTTCTGGGAAGACCCTGTGTGCTGCAATCTAGCCTCAGATACTATAATTCACATGAGCCCTTGGGAAAAACAGGAAGGAAGTGACTCTTGTGTGGGAGATCTGAGTCTCTCCATGTGCATGAGAAGAGAGGCCTAGCAGTCTGGGACTCTGCCCTTGGATTTTGGAACAGAAGGGGAGCCAGGCTGCTGTGGAAGAGTTTGATCCAGTCCAGGGACTGTTAGAGTACAGCTACAGACTGGGATTTGATGCCTTTGAAACTGGGATCTAGCAGACTGCTTCTGATAGGCACAGCATGAGGCTGTAAGTAATTGGGCATTTTTGGGAAAGTGCTCCCTGGGACAGAGCTACTGCCTAGCTTGGACCCTCATACACACTGCCTACAGAGAATCTCCATTACAGCTGCAGTTCTTCAAGCACACCCATGCAAGCAAGAGTCTGGGACTCTGAGTCCAGGGGTGTGCACACTCTGGGGTGGGATCAATATTGGCAGTGCAAATGCTAGATATATAAGTTCCAATTATTGTTGTGCACTTTGTTAATGTTATTCATTGTTAATCTGTTAAACCCTGTTTATTTAAATTAAGTAAAGATTGTTTATTTTAATGTAATCTATTAGATGTATACGATTTGTAGTTGTTGTTCTGGAATTAGATCCAGATTATTGCTGGAATGAGTTTATTCCTGGAGGCTCTCAAGGCACACCAGTAAGTGTGTACAGAGCCAGCCAGGTGGAGGCACCGCCATTGTACATTTTTTATGAGCAAGGGACTGCAGCAAGGGCATGGATAGGTTTTCCCCAACCAAACAACATCACCACTGGGGTACCCAGGATCTCCTTTTATGTCAAGACCATCAGGCGCCCCAGCACACCTGTGAGTGTGACCTGCTCCCAAGTAACCCGGGGAGGAAAAAGGGGGTTACACTATGTTAGTTGAGGTCAATCATTCTTCAGCATGAGGACTGATGGAGAACTCAACTGTTAGCTAATAAAGTTTTAGTTAAACGCCTGATAGAAAGTGTGCTGCATCCCTAAAGCTTTCACTACAACAGGAAACAGGCTCCTTTAAGGCGAGCTGGGACCTTCTAAAAGCCCACTTAGGATAATTAACAGTCCCTAGCAGATCTTCAGAAGGCAGTCATGGGTACACTGGGCCACATCTCTCCTTAAAGGGGCTAGCTGCCCTATAATAGCAACAAAACAGTCTGAGTCTATATAGGTAGGCCAATGAAGGAATGGCACTGTTACCTCTGCCCTTACAGAAAGGGCCTCTGCAGGGCAGGGTTTAGAGGTACATTGATAGGGCAGCATGAAGAAGCTTGTACAGCTGCCAGCCATGCTCTAACTCTTTTGTGGATGCAGAAGTTTCATCTCCATGGATGTCAGTCTGATACTTTTCACGAGCATTTAATGCATAAAAAATCCCATAAAGTTAAAAGACCATGACCACAGTTTTATCTTCTCAATAAAAATGTAGGCTGGGAGTTTCAAAGGCGCCTTAAGGAAGTTATGCAGCCAACTCCCACAGATTCCTATGAAACTCTAAACTGCAGTAACTTGAGAATCATGTTTAGTTGGGAAACAAAGAAATGATGTTAGGTGTTTTGGTTTTGCATGTCTTATTTACATAATATAGCAGCTTATGGTTTGCTAAATGTTGAAGAAATGGGCCACTCTGGTTAGATATATCTAAATGGTGATTTGGATCTTCATTTTCCATATCCAGGGGAAGCTTCCTAATACTCCCAGAAGCCACAGTAAGAATGGCATTTAATGGCTTTTCAAGTTGACGTATTCAGAAATAAAGAGAAGAAAACAATGCTAATTTATTTTTATGAATATCAGGCACTATATTTTCATTTTCTATCCAGCTCAAATTATGTTGTCAGATACTTCATTTAAGAGTCCTGTTAAATCTTTTCAAAGACTTCCTTTATATATTCATGAGATAACTCATTGTATTTTTGCTTCCAAGAATGGTAATTGCTGCAAATCTTGTAAATTAGTGCCAGCACGATACTCTATTAAAATTCATCTACAATGTTAAATATTTTATTACCTAATAAATATTCTAAGATGAACTCTACAACTACTACACTTAAAATTAAATTTCTGCTTCTCTGCATTTTTTTTCTTATGCAACTATTCACAGTCATGATTTTTCTTCATACTCATTAGAAAACATCACATCCAATTAGAAATTTCAAGCAGATCATAATCATATCTATATTTATTTTCATTAAATGAGAACAAAATTCTTGTACAGATGGATATTGTCCTAGTTTTCACAAACTGAAAGTTAGCTAGAAGTAAATTGATAAGGTTACACTCTATAAGGAAGTTTCAATAGTTGTACGTGCAATAAAAATTTAGCAACACTTTGTAATTGTTTTACAGTTTGTTACTGACCTCTGGAACAGCTCTAAGATACTGTAATAAAGATCTATAAACCTAACTGCTATCCACAAAGCTAAAGCTAGCTGTGTTTCAGCATATTCATTATGAAGTCTTTTTTTTTAAAAGACTAGGAGGCTGTGCCCCCTTCTTGCTATGCTTGCCAACCCCCTCTCTCTCTGGGGATAGGTTTCTGGCCAGAGAGAGGGGGCAGGGGCGGGCGGAGGGTACGTGTCTGGTGAGGGGGAGGGTGCAAGAGCGGAGGAGCGTTCAGGAGCAGGGTGGGGGTGCAGGATCTCAGCGGACGGGGTAAAGGGTCTGGGAGGGTCAGGCTTGGATGGCGGAGGGGATGCGGGGCAGTCTGGGAGGGGTGGGGTGGGACCCAGCCTTAGAAGCTCCTCCCTGATGGCTCAGCCCCCTTGAGTGTGAAGTGGGAGTCGGAGCTGGAACAGCCCATGGCCGATGGGGATGGTGCCAAGGCTGGCCACAGCAAGCTTCTAAGGTTGGAGGCGAAGGTGGAGGCAGATGGCGGCATGAGTATGCAAATTGACACCATGACATCACTCTGTCATTCCGCAGGAAATGTTTCTTTATATATACAGGGAGAGAGAGAGAGAGATTATAACAGTATTATAAACATTTGCTCAAATCTGAAATGCAGAGATGAGGCTGCAGTCCTGTTTCTATTGCATTTAAAGGTTTCCTCTCCACTTCTCCATGGTGGCAACCTTGCCTCTTTCATATAATTCTTTTTGGGGTTGGATGAGCAAGGCAGTCAAATGGCCTTCAACTGTGCCATCATCTCCCTCTCCACTGGGGACAGAAGATAGGAGCTGATTGCCTAGAATCTGTCCATATTTTCTGTTCCAGTTGATGGTCTCAAGATCTGGCTCATCACTACGTGGATATCCATCAAGTCTTTAAGCTCAATTAATATTTGGAACCACTAGACCTGACTATATCTGAATACCAACCAGGTGACCACATGTTGTCTATTTAAAAAAGTCAGTCCTTTAATATATAAAACAGGATAGGGTTCTTCTGACACCCCATTTTAATAGGTTTTGCCACAAAACTCCACAATATGCCATTTCTTCTGCACCGTGTCCAAGAACCACTGCCTTAAAGAAATAACTCACACTCATCATGTTGCTCGCCCTATATATATTAAAAAGGGGATTGGTTGGAGGATTTGCACAATGATCATGTATCTTTGTTTATTTTCCAAGTACATATGTGACTTATGATATGAAGGTGAGGCCCTAATGGTACTGACTTAAACAAGGCTTAGCACAAGTACCATCATTACAGTTCATACTTGCCGCACAGCTCACATAATGGACACTCATACTGATCTACAGCCCCCTTGCTGTTAAAGTTCATGAGCAGAGACTGAAAATTATGCAGTGATTTTATTTTGTGATTAAATAGGTACTCAAATAAGATCACTGAGTAGTAGGGTTTTTTTAAATGAGTCAGGAGTATTTGATTCAGTCCTCCAAAGATGGAAACCCAATACACCATCTAGCTCCTGGTACATATTTTAAATGGTAGGCACATAGATAGTGCTTTTCATCCATAGATGTCAAAGCACTTTCATGAAGGCAGCAACTCTTATGATACCCACTTTAAAGACGAGAAAACAGACACAGTTCAAAGGTTGCAAGAGGATGCTCTAAGTTTTCTTTTGGCTGCCTAGACTTTGAGTTAGAATTTCAGATGGCTTGAAGGGAACAGAGCACATTCTGATAATGCCCTCCCTATTTTGTTCCTCTCTTCAGATAAATGAGTACACAGGCAGCAGGAATTTCAGAGACACTCACTGCACCTTGCACATTGGGTGGTCACTTACAACTGTGCAAACTGAATGCAAGTTGATTGTTTTGCATTCATTTACACTATTAATGACTATACAATCTGCAAGCCAGTGAAGAATCAGGTTCATAATCTCTAGGGGTCTTAGCAGTGTCTATCAGAAGTGTCTATAAGGTATTCTATACACTGTTATTCATCAAAATTATAAAAAGATTTCTCTTTTGACTCATTAGAGTTCTCCACATCCCTATCCTTATTCAAACAACCCAGCAATTTTTCTGCTGAAACAAAGTCACAGAATAAATAACTCTTCCTCTGATATTTAACTTTCATCATTGCAAGATAATGTAAAATTCCCTCAGCTTTTACCTCAAGGAATGTCCATTACAGTAGCAGAAAAATGTGCCTTTTTAGCTGTGCCGTGAGCTAGTATCTGGAGAAATCAAAATCCTCTTATATAGCAGTTCATTTCTCCTCACGTTAGCCATCATACTGTCTTTGACCTTTAAAAAAAGTCTAGTCACCATCTACCAAGTTCATTCCATAATTTTTTGTCTGAGCCAAGGCACAGCAACAATAACCACAATTTTTCAAGTGTCCAGAACTTACTTTCATCCTTACAGGATCATATTTGATTCTCTAAACTATACCGTATTGTTTAAGAGCTTATTCTTAAACTGGGTTTAAAGTCAGATTTTTTTTTCAGCAAACCACCAAGACTCCACATTTTCCATTTGACATTCAGTGGTTATCAAACAGGATCTCTCAAATTTTCCATCATAAGCTGCTACAGTTCCAGCTGTTTAGCTGTGTTTTTATCCACCAGCCTTTGGCATGTTTTGCATCTCCTGCAGCCTTCACAGCTCCTGATGGAAGCCAGTGTCTTTTTTCCTTTAGACTGACATGGCTCTAGGGCAGAGACACAGTTACAAGCCTAGAAGTAGTAACATTTGTTGGGTTTTTATTCCTGCCACATAGTGTTCACATTTACCTGGAAAGTTGAAATCAAAAGGGGGGTAGGGAATCAGCCTCTTAAGCTATTTAAAGCATTTATCCAGTCATGAAGCAATTCTTACTATGTGTTCTGCCTTACTGACAGTCTTCTGAAAGTGAAAGTATCAAAGGAATGCTACCAAATAAAACAAGGAAGGAGTTTGAGATATCAAAATTTTTACCCTCCGAAGTCAGGGTAACGAGTCAAAATCTCAAATTTTTGCCAACTATTCATGTGAAAATAATTTGAATTAATAATTTTCAATTTGACAATTTCAAAACACTGTTCTTCTTTTGACCTTGTAAATGTATGGTTTAAAATGTTATCTAAAATTTCAACATGAAAACTAATTTTGATCTGCGTGTCATTTTTGTCTCAGATTAGGAATTTCATCAAAACCAACTCTTTCCAAGAAATGTTTTCAGCTTCAACAAATGAACATTTTGTTGGAAAATTCAGCTTCAGCTATCTATATAATACTTCCATCCCACTTTTCACCCTCTGATAAATGCTGTAGTCATCTGACGTCTCAAACCTTCATTGTGTAGTTTATACTAGGGATGTTAAATATCAGTTAATTGAATAGTCGATTAACCTCATGAATTTTTATCCGTTAGTTGACCATTCTAAAGTCCCCAGGCAGCCCCCGTTCGGGGGGGGGGAGGGGTCTGAGCTCCTAGACCCAGCATGAGCTGGAACTGAGCCCAGCTGTGTGTCCACCTGGCTCCTAATACACTTTAAATGCAGAGCCGCTGTGGGGGTAGGTCCAGGACCCAGTGCAAGCCAGGACTGAGCTGGGCTGCTGGCTAGCCTGCTAAAAAATTTACTGCAACACATGGAGGGGAAATGCATGGAGTCTATAGCATTAACCTATACACTTTTGCTTATTGATTAATAGGTTAATCAACTATACTATTACATCCCTAATTTATACTCATATGTATTGTACTTTACAAATTCTCTCACACACATAAATGGGCAAGATATTAATTTATCAAGTATTTTTGACCACCTCACCTCTACTTGGCTTATAAACTATCTCTTCTGTATTTTCTTGTACCACTCTAATAGGCCAATGGAAGCACTATTCATTCCCTTCATATTGGCAGCCTTTGGAAAAGAGACTGAAGGAAGGCACCAGGAGAACAGCTACAGAATGCAGTTCAAATCAGGGACCAGTAAGCAATGTGCTGACTGATTGTTTGCACCAACCTCTTCCCTATTCCAACTTTCAGTCTCTTCACCATGCCCCACTCCACCAGAGCTTCAGATATTCCTCCCTACTCTGTTGCCCTCAGCCCTTCCTCTCTAATGTCACTATCTTTCCTTCCCTTCCCTTTCTGTTTTAATTAATCCGCTGCCTATGACATTCCACCCAAGAAAAACCAGGAAATAAAAATAGTTGAACTAAAGTGAAGTTTGGAGGACATCTCTCTATTTATTCTACTCGTGTTGTATTCTTTTCCTACCCTGTATCTGCCTTGTGCACCTAGATTATAAACTAGTTAGCTTGTATTTGTACAAGCTAATAATGGGGCCCCCATTCTTGGTTTGTCCTTAGGCTCTAGAGTATTAAACAAAAGAACAATTGGTCACTACTGATTCCTAATAGGACCTCAGCACAACAGACATTTTAAGGTATTACTTCCATGTGCATATGTATATCCTTATGTCCAATATCATGAGGCTAATGGAGAAGCAGGTAAGATATGGCCAATGGGCAGGATCCAGCCTGCCAAACCTTTTAACTGGAAATAGGAACCTATGGGAGTTGAGAGATTGTGCTGGGTGTGGGAGCAGTGCACGAAGCCTCCCCCCGTCCTGGTGTGTATTACAGAGAGCCACATGGAAGAGCCAGGTGCTTTGAATCTGGGGCTGAGGCACAAAGGCAACATTTTAGGAGAGCAGAGGGAGGGAGTGCAGCAGCTGTGCGTACTGGATACAGCTTGCTTTTCTTTCCGCTCCCCTGACTATCAGGGAGCAAGGGGGAAATACCTGTGTTCTGTGAGTTACTCCTCTGCCCCTTCCCTTCACCAGCCAGGAGTGAGAGGCATGCACACAAGCCATGTACTTCCCCTTGCTCCTTGATAGTCAGGGGAAGGGGAAGAAAAGCAAGCTATGTCCCGGTACCAATGACTGCTGTCCCTCCTCACTCCCCACCCCTGCTCTCCTGAAACTCTACCCTTGTTGAGGTAGGGAGGGAGTGAGGGTCCCATTGGGCTGTTGGCCAGGAGCCACCTAGGCAAACCCCTCCTGACCACAGCCTGCCTATGGCACTCCACCCCCTCCTAGACCCCAACTCCCTGCCCCGCGTCACCACCCCTTCCTGCCCCAGGTCACTACCTAAACCCTCTGCACCCCCCACCCTAGGTCACAACTCCCTCCCAGACCCTGCACCCCCTCATACACTCCTGTCCCAGGCCAGAATCCTCTCCTGCACTCATATCCCCTCCCAGACCTAGCATCCCAATCTCCTGCCCCCCAGGTCACAAACCCTTCCTTCACCCAAACTCCCTCTCAGACCAGACACCCTCATCCAACACTCCGGTCATCTGAAGAAGTGGGCTGTGCCCAAGAAAGCTCATGATACCATCTACATACTTTGTTAGTCTATAAAGTGCTACTTATTGTTTTTAAAGTTTTTCCTGTTACAGACTAACTCGGCTACCCCTCTGAAATATTTGAAAGTGTTTTTCTGTGTGTCTGTTCAAGAATTCCTCCTAAATGTTAAGAGCTACAACCACCAAATACAGCTTCCTCTTATAATTTACAGCAAGGTAAGGGTTTGGTTGTTCCAGGAAAATGGGATTACTTCTCATAAAACCCATGAGAAGAGCTTGCACACTGAACCCCTCATCCCTGCCCCAACTCCAAAAGGTGGTGGTTACTGAAGACTCAGGCACAAACACTCATCAAGGGAGCACTTTCGTGAGAGGTCAGTACCTTCCCTCCCGCCCATACACACATTACAGTACCCAGTACAGTTAATACAAGATATCAAATCTTCAGGGTTAAAACTATTTCCAAGCCTCATTGAGATCTTATAAATGGCAAAGATTTGAGCATGTGGTAGCTGTCTGTAAGGGGAAAACAAGGTGTGGGAAATGTAAAGAAATGGATTGAAGAAACAGAACTAAAAGGCGGCAATTGGAAGGATTAATGCGGTGCAGCGCACAGATGGTATATGGCATCAAAATGAGCTACACAGACATAGAAAATTAAAACTATCCATAAAATATGTTGTGCAGAAGCTACTAAAAGATATTCACTGTGGAATGTGGAAAAAGAGGAAAATGCCATTTAGGGAAAAGCATTGCTGATATTACAACACTCGGGGCAGAAAAGATAATATAAAGGGAACAAATGAAGATACACTGCTTCAACACAAACAGAAATGTACAGGTTGACTCTTGCTAATCTGGCACCCTTGGGACCTGACCGGTTCCGAATGAGAGAATTTTCCAGACGAGGGGAGGTCAATATTGTCTAGCAGAATTATCAACACGTCCACTGCTTACTGAGCTATTAGAGGACATTTTGCCAAATAACAGCACGGAACACTAAGAGCCAGGACTAGTGACTGTAAACAAACTTTACGGGACTGTGGGAAACTCGGCCACACCCATGAAAAATGGACATCCGGCTAACTAAAATCATTCCAGACAACTGATGTTTCCAGACCAGAGAATTCTGGACTAGAGAGGTTCAACCTGTACATAGCATTTATGATAATTGTGATTAATTGTACTTTACAGACTGGGAAGAAAACTGAAAGAATAAAAATGATAAGTGATAGAAAAGTATTTGCATATAATGAATCTCTTTAGTCTACATTCATGCCATTTTAAATTAAGGTAATAATGTAGTTTTAAAAACATGTTTCTAACACTTTTTTGTTGAAACACAGTTTAATAACACATGGTCAAGAATTAAAAGAAACTATTTTTGAAAGGAGTAACAAACCTGACATGATATTTGAGCAAGTGAGAAAAACTTATATTTAGACTTCCAGGATTTGATGTAGTCTGACATGACAGAGAAATAACAAGAGGAGGAGGGGGCCTCCTCTATATTTATAAAGGAAGTTCTTATTTACATTGACATGGATGTACAGAACTAAATCTTTAAATACAGTGCTTTTGAGATTCCTCTGCAGAGTAACAGCACCTTTAGTATAAATTCTCAATCTTTACAATCCATGTAAAAAAAGCAAGCAATCTAGAACTGGAAGAGTTGGTTAAGGATATCAAAGGTCCAGATAGTATTTGTGAAACCTTAATAGCTGTAATGAATTATGGTGAATCATCAAAACTGGTTATAATCACAAATGCCTAGAACAGTTAATTGACATGCATAACCCATAATGCTCAATAGTGGAGCACCAGCTAGGCTTGATTTCATAGATGGAACATTTTGATGTTTAGATCTGGAAATTGCAACAAGCAGTATAGCAAGTAAATGCAGCTGGGAAGTCTATGAAGAAGGTGGAATAGGACATGATCAGTTCCCTATGCTAATTACATATCAAGGCCAAAGTAATATTGACAACATTGAAGAAATACCTGGAGCCTTAGAAAAGCAAACTGGGAACACTTTGAGAGTAAATGCGTGAAGTATCTAAGTACCAATTGTATAAATGATAATCTAGAAGAAGTTCATAATATAATAAAGGGAGTTATAGCAGAAGCCAACTTAGCTATACATAAGGTATTGAACTGTCACAAATTCAGAAAGACAGTTCTCTGGCGGAATGAAGATTGCAAAGCAGCAAATTAAGAAAAAAATATGGCCTACAAATAAGCAAAAGGTACAGTTAATAGCAAGGACTTAATAACCCATAAAAGATGTAAGGCAGTGGCACAAAGAACTATTTAAAAGTTTAAAGAAAGAGTTGGAGAAGATATTGTGGAGAAAAAAACACAGATTCCAAAGTTTCAGAGCAATATCATCAATTTAAAAGGATGAATGAGATATACAGTAAAATAAATTTATACCTGATGTCACTGTAAATGATAAAGTTGAACATTCTAACTTACAAAAAGCAGACATTTAGCAAAACAGTTCCAGAAAGTAAGCAGCAATACAAACAAAAAAAAGAATATTCAAGAAAATTGTGAGTTCTTAAATGGCTGCATAGAATATAAAGATAATGCAATGAAAATTTCAGCAAATAGGAACTCAAAAAAGCTATAGCCAAAACTAAAAATACAGCCCCGGGTAAAGACAGCATACACAATGCAATGGATAATCACCTACCGGAAGGGAGTTTAAGTTTTACTAAAATTACATAATAAAATATGGGAAATGGAATACTGCTGGCAGAGTGCAAGCAAGCAGTGTTTACACCAATAAGAAAACCTGGCAAATTATGCACAAGTTCCTGATGCATATTGACCTATTGCCCTCACATAGTGTGTGGGCGAAATTATGAAAAGAATGATAAATGAGATATTAATAGCATACTTGGGGGAAATGAAATCATAAACAGCGTACAAAGTAGTTTCAGGAATGGAAGATGCACAGTCAATTATATTGTAAAGTTAGGAAAAAAATGTGAAACCCCATGAGGAACAGAGTTGTTGCTAGCTGTGGTTTTGGACATTGAAAAAGCATTTGACATACTATGGAGAGAAGGCTTGCTGTATAAACTAGCTGCAAAAGGAATGAGAGGGAAAACGTTCTGATAGATAAGAAACTTTGCAAGGGTCAGAGGCATACAAGTCGGGGGGGGGGGGAGAACGGCTTTGTTGGATAGTCATAAGCTTACTTCTGGCACTCCACAGCAGGTTATCAGCCTAATCCAGTTTAATATTGTGATTAATGATCTCCTGGAGAGTATATGGGCAGAAATAGGTGTTAATCTGTTTGTGGATCACTCGTGCTATATGGGCCAAACATTAAAAATAGCTGTGGAAGAGAACCATTGAGGTTCTCAGGGGATTTCATAATAGGGAGCTAGCTGGGGATTTAAGTTTTCACTTCAGGCCTTCTTTATTTTATATGGACTACCTATACCACCCAGGAATTCCCATGGAGAAACTGTCCATGATGAAGAAACCCCAGACAGACAGTTAAGCTGGATATAAGAATGCTGCCAAAATTACACAAAGTCAGCATAAAGAGCATTTAAGAGTCCTTAAATATACCCTGTTTTGTGTACTGCTACTTAAAACTAGAACAGTTTGAAATACCATTACTATTCAAACTGAATGTTAACAAGCTTTGTTGTAGTATTAGTATACATAGGTGAAACTGAGCTATATAAACTAAGGGAAATTATGAATTTTTGCCTGCATCTAAATTTATTCAATTTTGTATAGTTTTGCTAGTTTCACTGCCAAAAACTCTGTTCATTTTCCAGTAATGTGATGTTTTCAACCTACATCACATCTGTGATTACTGCATGCTTACAAAATTAGCCATTTTTGCACATGAATACTCAAACCGAAAATTGGTAGTATCACCCAGCTCTAGTCAAGAATGGAATTTCCAACTGTGAAAGGAAACTCTGGGCAGCAATTGAATATGCTCAGCAGAAACATCCATAGCTGCCCTTGTGCTTACTTTGTAATAGTTTCCTTCATACAAAATGTATTGCGTTGTCATTTACAAAATTGTCTATTTTAAGGAAGTAGAGTTGGGCCTCAATAACTAGTTGTTGAAGCTATCAAATCCTTTAGTGAAGCTTCACAAATGTTTCTTTTCCAGAGGAAAGGAAGGTTTGTAGAGTATGCAGAAGAGGAAAAAAAAAGACAAGAAATATGAAAAAAAAAATAGTTTCATCAACATAATTTATTTTTTACTGGTCAACAAACATACATCATGCATTCTGTAAAATCTGTTCTATTATTATTTCTTTAAAAATATATACCATGACAGATGTACCTATGCACACCTAAAGCAAAGTCTTTGGTATATTTATTTTAGACTGTCACTCTTAAATAGAAACCTTTTTGGTTAGGAATAAACAGCACACCAAGGAGAAATAGAAGCAAAATAATGGTGTGGTTTTGTGGGAAACAAGGGTTTTGTGGTTAAGGCATTGAATTAGAACTTCCGAGAACTGGAAGCTGGCTTCCTGTGTGATATTGAGCAAGGCAATTACTCTCTCTGGCCATATCTACACTAAGCCGAAGATCGACGCTCCAGAAGTTGATCTTCTGGCGTTTGATTTAGCTCAGTGGCAGGGAATCTAAGGCCCAGGGCTGTATGCGGCCCCTGAGTTGCCTGGATCTGGCCCCTGAGACTTAGGGCCTCCTCCAGAACTGGGGAGCCTGCACTGACACTCCAGCCAAACCTGCTCCCTCCCCACAGTCTCCACCCCTGACTGATTTTTCTGTGGGTCAGCAGCCCTCAACCCAAAAAAGATTTCCCACCCCTGATTTAGACGGTCACATATGGACCTGTAAATCAAATGCTGAGGGCAGCTGCAGCTGGTGTCTTGTACTCCTCCTTTTATGAGGCATAAAGGAAGCCAACGGGAGTGTTTGCCCCCGTTGGCCCCTCGCTGTGTCTATGGTGCAGAAATGCAATTTAAGATATGTCAACTCTGGCTGCATAATTAACATAGCTAGAGTTGCATATCTTATTTTGACCTTTCACTATATTGCATACCAGGCCTCTTTGCCCTAGCTACATGTCTATATGATGGCAATAACACAGTTACTTTCTTGCACCTTTTATCTGTCCTCTCTATTTAGACTATAAGGGTATGTCTGCACGGCATTCCTTTTTCTAGAAAGGAATGCAAATGCAGACAAACGAAATTACAAATTTCTCTGGGGCACCTGGCATTGGCTACCGTCGGCAGATGGGATGCTGGGCTCGATGGACCTTTGGTCTGACCCAGTATGGCCATTCTTATGTTCTTATGTTCTTAAATGAAGCGCGGATTTGAATTTCCCGTGCTTCATTTGCATAATCGTGTCCGGGCGCTATTTCAAAATACGTTATTTTGAAAAAAGAAACGCTGTCTAGACACGGTTATTTCGAAAGAAAACCCTTCTTTCAAAATTACCCTTAAACCAAGGATTAAGGGTAATTTTGAAAGAAAGGTTTTCTTTCAAAATAACCGCGTCTAGACAGCATTTCTTCTTTCAAAATAGGGTATTTCGAAATAGCGCCTGGACGCGATTATGCAAATAAGTGCGGGAAATTCAAATCCGCGTTTCATTTGCAATTTTGCTCAGCTGTATTTGCATTCCTCTCTCAAAAGAGGAATGCAGTGCAGACATATCCTAAGCTCCTTGGGGGCAGAGACACACTCTCTCTCTCTCTCTCTGACTATACTCTTTCACATATCCTTTAGGTAGTATAACCTAGGGGATAAGGCAGTGGATTTAGACCCAGGTTCTTGTCCCTGCACTGGTCAGCTGAGATACCTTGAGCTAGTTAGTTCACTTTTTTGACTCAATTTCCTCACCTGTAAAATGTAGATAATAATTGCCTCTCTTTGTAAAGCACTTAGAGGTCTGCTCATGAAAAGTGCTATATAGAAGAGTTAGGTATTATTGTACAGTCACTAGCACAACGCAAACCTGATTTTGGTTGGGGCCTCTAGGTACTACCATAGTAAGAATAAAGCCATTTCAGTTTTTATTAATCTTTAACATTAACAAAGTGCTCATAATCTTTTATCATCCACAGAACATGTGCAACATGGGCACTGGCAAGTCCAAATTTCCCCTCACTGCCCAATGTGCCTGAATCTTGACCCAGAGTGACAGCTGCTAGGGAATAAAAGGTAGTTTACTCTCAATATCTGTTCAGTCTTGGCCTCTATGCTAGCACTGCTGGGGTACAGTGAGAACAGACCAGCTTGTTAGTTCTGACACAATGATGTGTACACACGTATACCAAATCTGCCAATATGTTCCACATACACCACTTTGAGTAGCTATTATCTGATCATTAGAGGAAACGCTGGACAACGGGGCATTCAATTCTAAGCATTATATTACAATAAAATTCTTGGTAAACTGGCAGATATTCAGAGGAAAAGAGCAAAATAATTATGGATCTGAAGTGATTGATTATGAGGAAAATTAAAAGAAGCAAATATGATAGCTTGGCTAAACAAACACTGGTGTAGACCGATCATGAGATACAAATAATTTAAAGGAGTATATTTAAAGGAGAGAGAGAGAGATAACTTGTATGGCTCTGCAAAACAAGAAGAAAGTCAATGGATCTGTTCCCCTGAGCAATCCGCTTGTACAACTGAATCACCAGGTAGCAAAGAGCTATTACGTTAGGAGCTTTTAGAGGGCCAGTGTAGAGGCTATCTGCTGATGGTGTGGCTGAAGAAATGGCATAGGACTGGGACATACCTACATACTGTCAATCCCCAGCTGCTGGGATGACCACTGGGGCCGTAGATTATTAGATGTAATTTGCTTTCTATTCTATGTGTCCTTATCCCCATGGTATGAGAGCACTTCACAGTAGAGTGATGTTAGGGCTGCTTTTGGATTGGTGGAGATATCCCCCCAAAAACAACACAGGAAGGACAGACCAACTTGCTAGTTCTCCCTGAAAATGCCAGAGGGTGGGATGGGAATTTCTGACCAATGGCCACCTCCTCAGGAAAACAGCCATAGGCAAGAGAAGGACCTGTTGTAAGAAAGAAATTTAGGTGGGAGAGAAAGAGATTCCAAAGGTTATAGCTGCTAAGCTGAATGCCTGACCTTTTGGTACCTTAAGAATTGACCCATAAAATTCCCCAATAATGTCCACGTGGCATATTCAGACTGACTCCCTGGGCAACAGCGCAGCTGCTTCTTGAGATTATTTATTGATGAGCAGACTGGTGTCAAACCCTTTATTAGGAACAGGACAGTGAGGCAACAAATCTCTCTACAGCTCTGTGTAGCTGCAACCTATGACTGCTTTATTTCTGTCTCCACAGAAAGTTGCAGGAAACAGAAGACTGCATAAAGAGTATACTGCAGGGGTCGGCAGCTTATGGCTTGTGAGCCAAATATGGGTCAGTATGGCTCGTAGCTCAAGCTCACCCTCCTCCCCCCTTCTCTGCCGAACAAGAATCCTATGCTGATGTTCCAGCCTCACAGCTACCCTCACCCCCACAAGATTGGAGTGCCAGAGCTAGCTTCATGGTGTGGGAGTGCAGGAGAAAGCCCCAAGACTTGCTGCATGATCAGGGCAGAAGAGGAGACAGAGTCAGCTCTGCATGCTGCCTCTCTGCCTCCCCTGGGGAAATAGCAGAGCATGGACGCACTGCCTGCTGGCTTTCCCTGCTTCTCCCATTGGCTGGATTACGGCTAATGGGAGCAGCAGGAAGCTGAGCCTGGGACACAGTACCTGGGAGCGATGCAGGATGCAAAAGCAAATAAGTGCCCCTCCCCCAAAGCCGAGACAGTGCACCCCGAGTCTGCTCCTGAACCTTCCCCCGGTCCAGACACCTACCCACACTCTGCTCCTGCCCCTCCCCCCACCAGAAACTTACCCACAGCCTACTCCTGCACCTTCCCCCTGGCCAGACACCCTATTCCAGCCTGCTCCTACACCCTCATGCTGGCCAAAGACCCTATCCTACCCTAAGCCTGCTCCTGCATCCTTCCTTGCTCCTGCACCCTCCCAAGTTATCATGGGATGAGAGGGAAGGTCCTTTCATAGATTGATAACTGGTTTAAAGATGGGAAACAAAGGGTAGGAATAAATGGTAAGTTTTCAGAGTGGAGAGAGGTAACTAGTGAGGTCCCCGAAGAATCTGTACTGGGACCAAGCCTATTCAACTTATTTGTAAATGATCTAGAGAAAGGGGTAAACAGTGAGGTGGGCAAATTTGCAGATGATACCAAACTGCTCAAGATAGTTAAGATCAAAATAGACTGTGAAGAGCTTCAAAAAGATCTCACCAAACTAAGTGAGTGGGCAACAAAATGGCAAATGAAATTGAATATTGATAAATGTAATGTAATGCACATTGGAAAAAATAATCCCAACTATACATACAATATGATGGGGACTAATTTAGCTACAGCTACTCAAGAGAGAGATCTTGGAGTCATTGTGGATAGTTCTCTGAAAACATCCACTCAGTGTGCAGCAGCAGTCAAAAAAGCAAACAGAATGTTAGGAATCATTTAAAAAGGGATACAGTATAAGTCAGAGAATATCTTACTGCCTCTATATAAAGCAATGGTATGCTCACATCTTGAATGCTGCGTATAGGTGTGGTTGCCTTTTCTCAAAAAAGATATATTGGCATTGGAGAAGGTTCAGAGAAGGGCAACAAAAATTATTAGGGGTTTGGAACGGGTCCCATATGAAGAGATATTAAAAAGACTTGGACTTTCAGCTTAGAAAAGAGGAGACTAAGGGGGGATATGATAGAGGTCTATGAAATCATGACTGGTATGGAAAAAGTGAACAAGGAAAAGTTAGTTACTTATTCCCTCAATATAAGAACTAGGGGTTGCCAAATGAAATTAAGAGGCAGCAGGTTTAAAATGAACAAAATGAAGTTTTTCTTCACTCAGCGCACAGTCAACCTGTGGAACTCCTTGGCAGAGGATGTTGTGAAGACTAGGACTTTAACAGGGTTCAAAAAAGAGCTAGATAGATTTATGGAGGTTAGGTCCATCAATGGCTATTAGTCAGGATGGTTAAGAATGGTGTCCCTAGCCTCTGTTTGTCTGGATATGGATGACAGGAAAGGGATCACATAATGATTACCTGTTGTGTTCTCTCTGGGGCATCTGGTATTGGCCACTATGGGCAGACAGGATACTGAGCTAGATGGACCTTTGGTCTGGCCCAGTATGGCCGTTCTTATGGTTCTCCCTTGCTCCTCCCCCCTTACCCTTGGGCAGACACCCTAATCCCAGCCTGCTCCTGCACTCTACCTCCCACCTAGACATCACCCTTTCAGCCCTCCTGCACCCCATCTCCCACCCTGATCCTACACTCCCATTCCTATCCCACTCACTGGCAGCTCTGTCCTGAACACTAAACTCATTTTTACCCCACCCGAGAGCCTAGGCGGACTCACAAAATCCACTTACCCTGGAACCCCAGAAGAGTTAATGTGGCCTGAGGCCGTGAAGCTCAGTCCTCTCTGCCCCTCCCACTCCCCCATGGTGCTGAAGCACCGGGGGAGCAAAGTGTCTCAGTTGGGAGCCACATTAGTGAGGGTTGGAGGTTTTTGGAGGGTTTTTTTTTTTCTGAGCACCACTGCTCTTTGTCATTCCCAAAATATATGCAAATTTTTAAGTTAAAATGAAAAATTAATTCAAAATTTTAAAAACATGAAAAATGGGTCAGCTGGAGCACTCTGTTCATTGAAAGCAGGCCTACTCAACACGCAACCCGTTCATTTGTGGTCCGCGGTGTGTTTTGGGTTTACATGGGGCTTACGGGTGGGAGCCAAAACAAAAAAGTGATCAATACAATTGTCTTCTGTTGATATCCGTTTTAGTAGTTAAATTCCTGGACTGTCATTGCTCATTTAAAGTACTGTCATATGGGTGGAAATTGGGTAAATATTGCATTTTATTAATATCAGCAGAACTGACTTAAATGGGGCCTGCATGTTGGGCAGTCTTGCCTTACTTAATCTTTGCATTCATGCCTGTCAATGTGAAAGAAGCTATTTGCACATATTTGTGTATATGTTTGCATGTATATGCAACCACACTGAAGTTGTGGCCCTCCACATGTGTTGTGAGTATCATTGTGGCCCCCGGGGCTTCCAAAGTTGAGCAGCCCTGATTTAAAGGGCCAGCGGAGGACATTCTGTAGGGGACACATGCGGGCTCCCAGCCAGCATAGCGAGAAGGGCTGGTGGCAGCAATTAATCTGTGGCAGCTCGGCTCCAGCTGCCATATGACTGCCACAGTCCATCCCAGCCACTGTGCTCCTAGGGCAGACCCCGTGGCCCAGCGACTGTTGAAACAGCCCGACCATGGCTCAGGTTCTGGTTGTGGTAGAATGGCCAACAAGGCCCCAGTCGGGGCCCAGCCCCCATCTGGCTGCAGCGTCCTGTCCCTGACCCCAATCCTGGGGCAGGCCCCACAGTGTGGCCCCCATCTGGCTGCAGGAAGGGCTGGCAGCGGCCCCCCTCCTGCTGTGGCCCAGTGAGGAGGGGAGGCTACAATCCACCTATGATGATCCTGGCCCGGCCCTCTCGTCCAGCTACTGTTGCCTAGGTGCAACAGACCAGACCCAGTCAGGTAAGGTAATCGGGCGCATACTCTCCTTCACACCCCCAGCACCTTACCCTGCCTCCTTTACCTCTCACACACCCCAGCCCCTGCCCCGAGCCCCTCATACATCCCAACCCTGACTCCTGCACCCCCACATCCACAAACTTCACCCCCAGCAGTAGCAGCAGAAGTCCCATTAAATAAAGTCTGTGAGTACGTTTCATTTATGCTATTATTAATCATCTTGTCAATTATCAATAATATTAAGTTGTATATTTTCAGTCATGCAAATGGGCATTCTTATATTGGCTCTTTGTTGACCACTTGTTATGAATTTTGATGTAGTTTGGCTCTGGTTTAAGGATGCTAAACATTGACTAACTGAATATTCAACCCATTTTGTTGCTACACTTCAAAGGTGAAAGCGCTGCATGGAGCCCAGGGTCAGCTGGGGACTCCCCTGCTAATCCCGGGCTCAGTGCGATGCTGCCACTTTGAAACACCGCAGGGAGCTGGCTCTGGGCTGCATGTGGCGTTTCAAAGCGGCAGCACTGCATGGAGCCTGGACTCTGGCCCCAAGCTTCAAGCGGCATTGCCGCTTTGAAGTACTCCCTGCTCTTCCCGCTCCCCTTGCTGCCTCTTTCTGATAGAGTTATATCAGGCCCCCAGTTATAAAGTACCATTGAGTTAATCATTGATATAAACTGCTGCATCTAGAAGATGATAGAGAGTCTGCCAACCATGGAAAAATAATTCTAAATGAGAACAATATTTACTTAAAAAAAGAATAATTTATTGCCATTAGGACAAGAAAATTACTATTGCAGATAGTCCTTGATTGTGCTTATAATTCAGAAAATATTTGTTTCGAAAAAATACCATCAAGATATTTAAAAGTCATTTAAGGGATTAAAAATTGTAGAATGAGATGTCATTTCGTTGGTCCTCTAAATTATAGATAAACAGCTTGAAAATGCTTCCTTTTATTTTTAAAGTTGTGTTTTTATAAATAATTCATACTTCCTCCCTGCAGAAATGCTCATTGTTTTTATTGCTAGAGGGATTGTTAATTAATCATTGAGCATTATCAAGAAGTAAGGGTGAATATGTGGGAAGTTAATGTTTGCAGTCTTTAAATTTATAGAGTAATTTTGGCCAAAAAATGTAGTTTGTCTAGGGCTCCTCTCCAATTTAATGACTGTGGACAAATTCAGAGGTAAGTCTAAGTTTAAACTGATGATATTTAAATGTTTCAAGAGTATATGTGATATCTGTTTATACTTCAAGCCTTTTAACACACACTGAAAAATGTTTAACTGAGGTTTAATCCACATGCAGTAGCAGTAGAACTATGGCTACATCTAGACTGCACTGCTTTTCTGGGATACTGGAGATATCCCAGAAAAGCAATACCGCGTCCAAGGAATGTGTCCACTTTTTGGGGAAATTTTTTGAAAAAGTGGACACGCTCTTTCGCCATCCCTGTAAACCTTGTTTTAGGAGGAATAAGTGATGTGTTGAAAGAGCACTTTTTTTCTGAAATTTGGCACCGTGTAGATGCGTCAAATTTCAGAAAAGGCTCTTTCGACAGTTAAATGGAAAAAGATATGCAATTTGAGTACCTCAAATTGCATTTCGTTTTCCGACGTACCTTTGTAGTGTAGACCTAGCCTATGTTAGTTAGGGCTGTGATTTTTTTTTTTTTTTTTTTTTTACAAAAATAGTTATAGTGGTACAAATCTCAGTATGGATACAGTTATTTACTATATATTTGAGAGAGTTTGTGCATCTGTGAGTCCATCTGTTCAAGAACTCATCCTAAATGGCAAGAGCTAGAACCATCAAATTTGGTATGCAGCTTCCTTTTACCAAAACTTAAAGCAAGATTTTGCCAGGATAATAGGATGTGCTTGGAATACAACTGTTTCTCATCAAACAAAAAGGGAGGGGTGTGATAGCAGGGACAGTTATACCTTCAAATGACCACAAGGGAACAGCAAGTACAGGAGATAGTTATACTCACCAATGACCACAGGGGGGCAGTAAGCACCCAGTCCAAGGGAGTCATGAGCTGCCCTGGCCTGGCCCTGGGGAGGAGCTACCAGCCAGGTTGTGTGGCCCCTGCCACCCTGGGCTGGCCCTGGGGAGCAGCCTCCAGCTTACCCCACTCCTACCCCCAACCCTGAGACCCCTCACACACCTTCCAACCCCCAACTTTGATTCTTGCACCCCCACATTCACTACTCTGAGCCCTCCCACACATCCCCAATCCCCTATCCTGACCCTTGTAGCCCCCAAACTTCCAGGCCTACCCCATTCTCCTTCCTTTATAGGAATATCTATTAGGATATAAATCCTCTATAGCTATATAACTGTGTTCATACAAGAACATCGGGGGCAGGTTGGTTATGCTACGAGTATAATTAAAACAGTGTTAACTTTTGTGTGTCAACAAGCCCTTACACACACCTTTGTGTATCACCCCTTTAGGTATCATTTTGAGTGTATGTGGGACCCTTTTCTCACACACAAAAATTAACCGTCCAAAAATAACTAAAATCAAATATGGGCCTGATCCAAAATCCATTCAGTCAATGGAAATATTTCTGGTTTTGTATCAGATCTCTATCCTCAAACCTAGGCCTGGCCTACACTACAAAGTTTGGTCAACGTACGTCGACTTGCATTGACCTATCTGTGCACATATCTATTTCCAATTTGTCTCCAACCAACAAAAAAACATCCAGTTAATAATGCAGTAACACTACCTCTTGAAACAGTATCGAACCATGATCAATCTGATGGAGGCTGATGCAGTGCAAGTGTAAACACCACATGACCTGTATTGTCACTAACACACATTCTCCAGCAGCTGTCCCACAATGCCTGACAATGACCACTTTGGTCAAAATTGTGAACTCCATTGCTTAAGGATCACAGTGACTAGAAGCCACCTCCACACCCACAACCCTTTAAATCCCTTTTTTGAAATGCCTCTGCCTGATTGCCAGCTTGGGGATTACTCCTAGCAAATCTCCCTTATTGTGTGTAACTGCCCTACTGACCATGCTGGTTCTAAGTATAGATGCATTCCTCCCTGGAGTAGATAGGCAATATTGGGGCTTCTGGACCTGCAGGGAGAAGAGGCTGTGCAGGCACAATCACAGAACAGTCACAGAAACAGGGACATCTACCAAAATGATTATACATGTAATTCAGGCAAAGAGCTATGACTGGGATCAACAGCAATGCCATGTCAAAGCAAAGGTACTCTGTCAGGCATGCTACAAGGCCAGAGAGGTTAAAAATCGATCTGGTACTGAACCACAGACCTACCAGTTTTAAAATGAGCTGCATGCCACACTTGGTGGTGACCTTACCAGCACCCCCTAGATCACCATGGATAACTCTGAAGAGTCTAAGACATAGTCCCTTGCCATGAATAAAGAGGAGGAAGAGGAAAGGGACAACACAGCAGGCAGGGACACTTCTATGCCACAAGTCAGGATCTTCTCAAGACTCCACCCAGTCTAGCTAGTTCTGCCAGTTGATCATGGACAAGCCCAGTGAAGGGGAAGGAACTTCAGGGAAGTGTTTACATGCATTTTTCTTTACGGGGTTTAAATGCAAAGATGTCTCATGACCCAACCCCATCCTAAGTTATCAGGGCAGAGATCAATTTTTCATTGTTTTTCTTGTACAAGAAAAGTAGTGCCACAACAGTACACTCTGCTTTTCATTCTCCCCATAGGATTGGGGGAGGGCATACAGGTACTTTGTTTATGTAGATAAGGATAGTCCTTGCATCTGCCTGAGAGATCTCCATAAAACTGTCATAGAAGTGCACTGCAGTTCTCTCCCAAAGGTTTCTATGCATGTCAGCCTTATTTTTTCCTCTGCAGGACACTTTTCCCTGCTGCTTTCTGATGCATTTGGTAGGCCCCATTGCAGTAAACAGGTTAGCAGTATACAGGCCTGGGAATTCAGGAAGTCGGGCTGCTCTTTGTGCCTTTGTCTGAAGGCAGATATACCAGCTAAAATCATCACTGCTTGTGGAACATAGTGCAAGTACTCAGTACAATTACCCTGTACTACTACCCATGGAAAAAGGGACGGGAGCCAACATTTTATTGTTTCATGCACTGAAAAAGTCCCTCTTTACCTTCTCATACCCTTGTCCCAGAAGAGTGATACTCACTGTGACTGGGTCTGAAGCTAGGCCGATGCACTCCAAAGCTGAAGGGTCAGTAAGCATGTCTTATTTAAACCTTGTATAGTAATAAGGGAAGGGAGTTCTGAAATGTATCTTTCGCTTTCTGTTGTGACTATAAATACAATGATAATTCTGTTTTTTCTGGAGCTGCTATAATTGTAGCATTGAGAGGTGCTTTTATCACATGTGCAGAATGCTTAACCCGGATGAAGAGAATATACACAAGGGAGAACATGTTTAGTAAGATCCCACAAGACAGTGCTACATCAGATCATGCCCAGAGGGCCTGGAAATTAAATCCACAAGTCCCAACAGGAAAAGATAAGAAAGATGTGCCAGGGCATAATGAGGCTTTTCAGGCAGCAAATAAATACTGCAGACTCTTGTTTATCTACAGGTCAAACAATTACATATTCACCTCCTTTTGCAGTCAATGGAGAACTCCATTTTAGCACCTCCATATTCCCGTGAGCATTCTGCATGGCAGCAGGGGCTACAGCCCTACTCCTCCTATACCATGTCTGGTATAATATAGACAACTTCAGCTTCTCATACACTGACCTCTGAGAAGCAGGGGTGGTGAATGTGTAGCCAAAATGGACTTAAAGGGACAGGAATGTTTTCTATCTTTCTAATTTTAAAGTTTTGTTCCATTAGTTTAGTTTATAAGTTTGGACTATATTTGTTTTTTTGTTGCATGTTTATTTTTACTCTGTGTTTGGTATACATACATTTCTATCTTTTGGAAATAAATTAACCTTTAAAACTTCACAAAATGTACTGCAGAATGCTCAGCACTGCTCAAAGCACCCACCACTTGTGATTGTACAGGACAACAGAATTCATAGGTGCAGTGAAAACCACAGAATAATAATATGCATCAACACACTCTGTTATATCCATAAGCATACATCAAACGCTACACAATTGCTAACAGCCCCCAAAATCTCAGAGTCAGACAGTGCACAGCCCACCACGACACATTACTGTGACTCATTAAAGTGCTCTTTCAAGACCTTCCATAGTTACAGTGAACTCTTCTAATGGACCCTGAGTCTGGCTGTTCAAACTCAGCAGACAGCTGTTTCACTTGTATCCTCCATCCTCATGGCAACTTTTTCCCCTTTGCCTCACTGATACAATGAAGGACACAATAGGCAATTATAACCATTGGGATATTTTGTACACTGATATCCAATCTTGTGAGAAAACACCACCAGCATCAGAAAGCACTCACATTTCTAACTTTTCTTCACCAAAGACTTTGATTACATTCTCCCCAAAATAAAATTCTCACAAATTGGAGCCACCTCCACCATTCAGTCCAAAACTCCTTTTGTCTATGGCAGGGGCTTGGAAACTTTTCCTTATTTATGTTAATTGAAGGATGAGATCTCAGCCATCAATCTCAATGAAGTCTGTGATTTATCAGTCATTTATCAGTTTAACTGTACAAGGCAGCAAAAAGAAATCAGTTTTGGGGACAGGCTGTAAAAGCAGTGGGTGAAATGACCCCAAATTTAGAATACTAACACTACTCCACATCCCCATGAGGCACATTACATCTCAAATCAACCCAAGTAGTAGTCAGATTTTAGAGCATTTCAAAAATCAACTTTTAAAACATATAAAATGGTGGGAGCCATCTATCCATTTTTCTGTACTGGCCCAACTACACTGTAAAAATGTATATTTCCTTAGTAAGCACCATGCACTACCTTGTCTAAAGCTTGACCTACTGAGACCATTTTGATCCATATCACATTAATAGTTTTATCACTAGCTATGTACTTCAGCTCCCCTCCCAGCCCTCCCCCCCCACCACATACCCTTTTAAAAAATGGCTATTTGTATGTGGCTTATATTTCCACAATCCCTAAATCTCATGATCCCAAATTTGAATCACTAATATCAACTTGCACCCTCCTCAGCCACACCAAATTTCAAAGGAATCTCACTAAGTATATTGATTGTAGAGGACTTAAAAATATCAACCTTTAAAAAAAGTCCTTAGGCAACCTGATCTACTTGGTGCTGTTGTGCCACTATAACAATGGTAACCATCACAATTGGGAAACAGGTGTATCCTGGTATCCAGGAGTTTTAAATATTACATTTTAATTCAATATTCTAGAATATATATACACATATTTTACAAGGGGAATTACTTCATTGCCCATGCATAGTGAGTAAGCACACAGTGTGTGTGCATGTGTGTGTATGTATATATATATAGAGAGAGAGAGAGAGAGAGAGAGAGAACGAACGAACTAGATACTATATGCTTGCTCACTATGCACAGGCAATGAAGTAATTCCCCTTGTAAAATAAATATATATATTTATATATAGATTTTCCCCTTGTAAAATATGTAAAATAGGTACATATTTTACAAGGGGAAAATCTATATATAAATCTACATATAAAGTATAATAATCCTTTTTGTAACTATTTCACATGGGCTTTGTGTGACAATTAATGTAAAGTGCACAAATACCATGTGTGTCAATTATTGTCAAATATTCATTTTGCATGTGAAACGGGTATTTGCGCATAAACAGTAGCCCTCTTATTCATAAATAATCATTTATATGAGCATATTTTGAAAGAGCAATTTTTGAAATATTTCCTCATTAAGTGTGAGCACAAGTCTTGTTTGGATAAATTTCCAAAACTAAAGCTTTTGTTGCTGAAAGCATTTATGTTAAATTGTGCTCTGCTCACTTTCACATTGGTATCATTCATTTTATACACTCTAAAAATATGCATGATTTCCTTTGCTTTGTGGTTTCTTTTTTCTTCTTCTCAGGGTCTGATCCTGCAAACTTTATTTGTGTGATTAATGTATATTCAGGCAAGTGATCTCATTGATGAATCACCAGATAAAGCAGACTTCCTTCTGGTAAAGCTCTTAAGGATCTGTTGTTCTTTCCTACTTATCCAGATAAGCTCATTAAAAAAAGTTATTTTCTTTAGATCCCATGTGACAATCCCTTTTAACTTGTCTCATTTTCTGATTTTTTTCTAAGCTTCAGCTTTTTAATCAAATGTTGCCCGTTATTAGGTTGTTTGGTTGACCTGTTTGATGGATAGGAGGAATACTAGCCAGCAATCGGTGACTAAAAGGTTAAACTCAGGTAGCTGAGGGTGTTGGCAAGGAGCCAGAAGAACCAATGGAATACAGTGCTGAAATTTTAATCCTGCTACTTTTTCTCTTTGGCTACATCTAAACTACACCCCTCTGTCAGCAGAGGGATGTAAATTAGACATATCAAAAGTTCAAATGAAGTGGGATTTAAATATCCCATGCTTCATTTGCATAATAGCAGCCGCCACTTTTTTTCAAAATGGGGCTTTTTGAAAAAAAAGGCAGTTTAGACAGGGCATTTTCAAAAGAAATGCCCCGCTTTGAAAGATCCTGTACCCCTCAAAAAATGAAGAGGGGTGTAGTTTAGACGTAGCCTCTGTATGAGTTCTAAGTTAGCACCTTGAGAAAGCAGGATGAAATAAACAGAATTACCATACCTACAAGACTTATTGGGCCTGGGTATGGACTGGGCCTTGAAGTATGGATCAGTACAGATTGTGAGTAGAGGGGAAAATGTATATTTCATTGTGATCAGGTTATTTGTCTTTAATTTGCTGTTTGGTTAAACATCTCAGTGTGAAATCCATGTGCCTACCTCCTCCCCCCCCATTCACTATACCTAAGTTGTGCCAGAATACCATTCTTTCTCTCTGTGAAGATAGCTAGTATGACACCAATATTTAAAAAAGGCTCTAGAGGTGATCCTGGCAATTACAGACAGGTAAGTCCGGTCACATTAGTTGAAACTTTAGTAAAGAATAAAATTATCAGACACGTAGATTAATATTTGTTGGGGGAAAGTCAACATGGTTTCTGTAAAGGGAAATCATACCTTACCAATCTAGTAGAGTTCTTTGGGGGTGGGGGGGGGTCAACAAACATGTGGACAATGGGGATCAAGTGGATATAGTATACTTAGATTTCCATTCAGCCTTTGACAAAGTCCCTCACCAAAGGCTCTTAAGTAAAATAAGTTGTCATGCGATAAGAGGGAAGGTCCTCTCATGGATTGATAATTGGTTAAAAGATAGGAAACAAAGAGTAGGAATAAATGGTAAATTTTCAGAATGGAGAGAGGTAACTAGTGGTATCCTCCAAGGGTCTGTACTGGGACCAATCCTACTTAATTTATTTGTAAATGATCTAGAGAAAGGGGTAAAGAGTGAGGTGGCAAAATTTGGAGATGATACCAAACTGCTCAAGATAGTTAAGACCACAGCAGACTGTGAAGAACTTCAAAAAGATCTCACCAAACTAAGTGGTTGGGCAATAAAATGGCAAATGAAATTGAATGTTGATAAATGTAAAGTAATGTACACTGGAAAAAATAATCCCAACTATACATACAGTATGATGGGGACTAATTTGGCTACAGTTAGTCAGGAAAGAAATATTGAGTATCATTGTGGATAGTTCTCTGAAAACATTCACTCTGTGCAGCGGCAGTCAAAAAAAAGCAAATAGACGGTTAGGCATCTTTCAAAAAAAGGATAGAGAATAAGACAGAATATCTTATTGCCTCTATATAAAACCATGGTAGGCCTACATCTTGAACACTGCATACAGATGTGGTTACCCCATCTCATAAAAAGATATACTGGCATTGGTAAAGGTTCAGAAAAGTACAACAAAAATGTTTAGGGGTTTGAAATGGGTCTCATATGAAGAGAGATTAAAAAGACTTGGACTTTTCAGCTTACAAAAGAGGAGACTAAGGGGAGATATGATAGAAAGAGGAATAACTCTTGTGCAAAAAGCCCTATCTTCTGACAATTGACTGTACTTTTTCTTGTGCAAGAACATGCTTGTAGTGTAGACAATCCTCAAGTTTTTGTGCAAAGGTGGCCATTTTTGCGCAAAAACTCTGTAGTGTAGACAGAGTAAGTAAATTTGAGAGTTTACCATTGCAATTGCCACCTTTTCCACTTGATCACATATCCTGAGTCCAATTCAACCGACTACTCCCTAGCTAATCCAGTACTGCTGTCACTGCACATTGAATGGGCCTGGTTTCCTCTCCACACTGTCGTTGTGAGGCAGCATCATGAATAATAACCCAAAGGGTGTGTCCTGGGGCAGACTCACCACCACGGCACCTCCAGACAGTAGCCCTGGCAATTAGCTCATTGACTCACTGGGTGCCTCCCTTTAGCTGGTGTCTCCCTGTATTCTCACTGCCCTCTCTAGTCCAGACCCATGTCATTCTTTGACCACGGCATCCTCTTCAGGACACTGCTTTTCAGCAGTGCCCACGCCAGTGTCTGAGCCCCCTTTCAGGGATAGGTGTTTATCTAGCTTTGCATGCCTCCCCTCCCCAGGGGCACCCAGTTCCCCTTTACCCACCTTGCCTCAGTGACCCACTGCCAATCTTCATCTAGCCCCTGCCTCAGGGACAAACTGCAGTCTGTAATGGCCACTCATCACTGGCAAAGGGGTGTGGACCTGCTATCCCTGCCTACCATGGCTGCCTCTCTGCAGCCCTAGTGGTTTCAGTCCTTGCTTCAGGCCCTGCAGCCTGGGAACTAGCTTGGCCAGGGCTTCACCAACCATACCTTCCTACTTCTGCTCTGCTCTGCTCTGCTCTGCTCTGCTCTGCTCTGCTCCCCTAGTAACCAGCTTCCTCCTACCCTCTATTCAGATCAGCAGTAAGTTCCCCTCTTTCTCCAGGAGCCCTTCTTTATATACCCCCAGCTGGGCCCTCATTAGCAACAGTTGCCTCAGCTGGGGCCTTGCACTCAGCCCTCACTCAGGGCTGGGTTTTTGCCCTTAAAGGCCAGTGCAGGGCAAGTGCCCTGTCATATGGTGGAAGAGTGTTCACCTTGATCTCTAGAGGGTGGTTTAGAACAATAGACTACCTGGATACAGATGCTATCCTCTGGCTATGGAGCCTTGACATTAAGTTTTGATGAGAAGACTTGAGTATTAGAGTTTTAGAGAGAGGGAACCACATATAAGGTAAGTTAAATTGCCACAGTGAAAAGACACAATTTTTCACCTGTGGAATTAGTAGCACAACTTCAGTGACAGTATAATATCCCATTTTCAGATTACTGCTAATCAACAGAGTTTTAATAGAAATATTTAACTAATATCCATGTATATGACTGTTCATGTACCTCCTGATTAGCTTCTTCTCCCTCATTAATTGGTATATAACTACACAATTGTGTAATTAATATCCAATTAAGGGTGGTTCATTGTGCCAAATATTGTACTTTATTTTAATGTGTAGTGTATAGTGAGTGGAGAAAGGTAACTCACCAAACATTTTAACTTCCCAGCACATATGGGAGGTACCTTATAAGGTAAATAGCATTCTTTGGATGTTGTTTATTTCCTGCTATGTCACAGTCTATATAACACAATAAAAACATTTTTGGTTGATTTGAATAAAAGTATTTTCATCTGCTCTATGACTCTGAATTGAACCACATGAAATTGTAATATCTGCCAAAAATTGTTTTCTTACTCTTTTATCAAACAAAATGGGTGAAAAAGTTACCATGTATGCACCCATCTCTTGATTGATTATATTCAGTGACTGGTCCTTCTTGGAAATGAATAGCAGTAGGTGGTTCTAAGTGCTCTGCTGTAGTGCCCATTAACCTTTATGCCTTCTTTCTTTCATTAAGATCTGAAAAAAAAAAATACAATTAGACTGATTTACTTTAGTCCTCAGGCTTTTTCATTATCCATATTTTTCTTTGTGTATTAAGGTTCAGAAAAATAAATGTTCTCTTTGAACAAACATACAGAATGCAATAACTGAAAGAATCTCTCAAGAAGTCATAGTCACATTCAGATGAATAGTATATTAAAGATGAAACAGTCTGGAAAATTTGAGCAATTAATGATTTTTTTTTTTTTAGCTGAGCTAGGAATGGTAGACATAAAAAATTGGAATGGGAATTAAATGCCTAACTATATTTCTATCACATCCACCTGTATACTTTGCCTCTACGTTTTTGCGTATATGTCTAGGTCTCACTTTGAACAGTTAAATGTACTAAACTACTTATATACAGTGTTATTGTAGCCATGTTGGTCCCAGGATATTAGAGACACAAGATGGGTGAGGTAATATCTTTTATTTTTACTTCTGCTGGCCTTAGCTCAAAGCTTGTCTCACTCACAAACAGACATTGATTGAATAAAAGATATTACCTTACCCATCTTGTTTCTTTAAACTACGTATAGTGGTTTTTTGTTACAGATCACATGACTTTTCTGTATTTACAAGGTGACCCATGCCTTTCACCTTTTGGAAGGTTTAGGTAGAACCTAAACCTAATGGGTGAGTGTGTATGATGACAAATAGCTGAACAAATCTGACAGCATTTAGAATTGATTACTTGGCAAATTTAGTCCTAGACTGCATGTAAACTTAGTAGGAAGTAAGACGTCCAGTGGCACAAAAGACTAAGCCAGTGGATTCTTAGTGAAAACTTTTTCCAAACAATCATGAAATTTCAGGCTCCCACACAGGTAAAAAAAAGACATCAGTTTAAAAAAAGTGTAGACATATACTGGATATACCACTCAACACTAGTACAGCAACTCCAGTGCATAAAAATATCATCATTCAATCTTATTATCTGAAAGAAAAATAAAAGAAGTTAACATTATTATATTATCTTCATCAACTTTTACATTTATATGGCAACTTTGATCCCAAAGACTATCAGTACAGTTTACTAATTATAACCAAATGTAATGTTTTAATGCATTAACTAATGTTTTTATTTCAAAGTTTGCTTGAGTAAAAACTGACTAAAATCCAAATCCAGGATTTCAAGGTTTTGCTTATCTACATACATCATCTCTGAGATGCAGCTACATGTGTGGAGCACAACATCTAAGGACAGTGGAAAAACCACCACAAAGCAGTCTATGCAATAGTAAAGGGGGAGAGAACTGTAGCCCTTGGACACTGGTAAAAGGAATGCTAGAGCTAAATTATTTCAATACAACCTGTGATGGTGATATGGGTCATTGCCCCAGGAGGAAGCTTGAAGAGAGAGTGTACCTCAGGACACATACCTCAACCAAAGTTCCAAACTTCATCACATTTAAGTTTGGGGAAGTTTGCATTCAGAACTGCTTTAGTAAGTTACTAGTGCTCAGCATTTGGTTTTATGTCTCAGACATGGTCTACACCTAAAACTGAGGTAGACCTGGCCACATATTTAGGGCTGACATCACCCTTCATATCTTCTTAATTTGTGTCTCAAATGTACATTAGCCTCCTGTTCTACTCCAGTCATTGTAACTGATTTACTTCTAGAAAGTATGGGCCAAATTCTGCCCTCAGATATGCTTATCTGGTCTTATTGATTTTAGTGGTATGTTTACGGTGACCATATTTTCTGAAGCAAAAATAGGGACACATTAGTCACAGCCCCCATCCCATTTAGCCATGTCCACCTGCCACCGGAAGGGTTGGTACAGAGCACTGGCTCTGCCTTTTAAATTGAGTAAGAGCCACATGGCTTCTTAGATTTAAAGGGCAGAGCCAGTGCTCTACACAAAACAAGATCAGTTGATTTCAAGTGCAGCTCTCCCTTTTAAATCTAAGACAACCTGCATGGCTCTTACTAGGTTTAAAATGCAGAGCAGCAGTACAGCGAGAGCTAGAGCTGGGATTCACCAGATTCCTGATCCAGCTGCCACTCTGCCCTTTAAACCTAGTAAGAGCCATGTGGCTTCTTAAATTTAAAGGGCAAAGCCAATGCTCTGCACAAACTGGGATCAGCTGATTTCAAGCTCAGCTGGCACCCTCTAGAGCAGCTCTGCCTTTTAAAACTAAGATGACCCACATAGCTCTTATTGGTTTAAAGGGCAGTGGGGTTTCATGGAGGCAGCTGTGAGGGGAAGGGGGCCACTTACCTGCTGCTTCTTTACCTGTGTGGCTCCCAAGAGAACTGCCTGCCTGCCAGAGCAGCAGAGGGCCAGAGGTCAGGCACCGTCTCCCACTGCTCTTATTGGCTAGGTTCCAGGGCAGCAGGAAAAATCTGCTGAAAAATCCCTGCACACCTCTGTCACATTACTGGATTTTAAGGGGAGCAGCCAGATCACTGCTGCACCCATGGGGGGGTATTTACCCCAAAGTGTATACAAAGGGGGCCATGTGAGGTGTCACATGAAAGCTTCTGTTCTACTGATTCTGTGTGTGCTATTCATGTACTTGTATAATATCTGTATGTGGAGTTATAAACATGTACTCTGTATGGATGCTGGAAAAGTCTGTCTGTGGCTGAGCAATGGGCCAGGAATGCTCAGCCAATGGCTATGATAATTAGCAAGGAGACAATGAAGCTCTAGGTGCCAATACACACCTCAGGAATATGACTGATACCTGCAAACCAGCCAGGGCCGAAGGGCTGCCAACATGGGACACAGGGATAGGTCGTTGGAACATGTGACCCCCTCTGGCCAGGAAGATGCCAGGGGAGATATATAAGTGCCATGTGGCACCCTCCATATTGTCAAGTTCAGCTCCTGATCCCAGATGCAGCCTTGATGGGAACAACGAGCCGGGAAGTACCATGGACCCATCCTGACATAAGATGTACACCAGAGACTTTTAAGACAGCAGCTTATAACATCTCTGCTAAGAGCCTGCATTCAGAACTTGGTCATTTGATGCATGTAATGCATTTTCTTTAACAACCTTACTCTCATGCTTTTCTTTCTTTTAGTAATAAACTTTTAGATTCTAAAGGATGGGCTCAGTGTGGTCTTGTGGGTAAGATCCAGAGTGTAAATTGACCTGGGAACTGTGGCTGGTTTCTTGGGACTGGAAGAACCTGTTTGGGGTAGGTGAGATTAGGTTCTATAACCCCTCACCTGTGTGTTAGGCTCAGGGCTGATTGGGGCACACAAAGAGCTGGGGTGTCTGAGGGGTTTTGCTCATGAGGCTTCAGGCAGCTGAAGCGCTTGGTGTGACTGGTTTGTGGCCTATTTAGGAAGGTCCCCGGTCTGGGGCTGTAAAGAGCCCTGGGTTTGAGCAATTCACCCTGAGCAGACACCCTTGGCCATGCCCAGACCCAGCGTGGTCCATCACAACCTGTATTCCCCAGAAGAGGAAGGAGGGGAAACAGCAGCATGGAGCTGCTTCTAGCTGTGCTGCTCTTTCTGGGACATTTTCAGTGTTTTATGGGGCAGTGGGACAGGAAACTGAAATTAAGGACTATCCCAGATTTTCCGGGCCATATGGTCAGCATAGATATGTTAAATGTGTAAACTTATGGTGGGCTTGAACCTTATGTCCATTATGAATCCTTTTACCACTCCCTGTCTTACTAACAATACCAGACTCATACATTTATGTGAAGTTGAAAGGGGTTTTTTTTTTTTTCTCATTTTGGAGCCTGTAAAGTGCACTTTGGTCACATATTCCAGCTTTTCTCTCTAATCCTGTTGTAGTGTACTTGGTTTTTAGGTCTTTGTAATAAAAGCAGATAGCCTTGACTAATCACATGGACTCCAGGACCTCTGGTTGCAGGAGTTGAGCCAAGCATTAGCAACACTGGAGCCTAGTGGCCGAGAACCCCCGGAGACCTCTACAGCGCCCGCAGGAGGTGATGCCAAAGTTTGCCCCATGGCCAGTCCTCGAACGCCTCCCTGTGATAGGGGCGCAGCCTGTTGACCTGCAAGGAGGCGGGCTGTTGAATTTCATGCTGGGCCGCTCCCCATTGAAAGGCGGAGACCGTATGGCGCGCCGCTTGCGCTTGAGTCACATGACCTCTCCGCAAGGCTGGTGGCTCCTGCAACTACAGTTCCCATGCTGCCGCGGGGTAGCGGGAACTCGGCGGCCACCGTCCCGCACTGTGTCCCATAAGGCGCGCGGTGCCGCTGTTCTCGCAAAGCGCCACCGACGTAGGAAGGAAGGTCGTGAAGGAGAGAGCCGGGCCCACACTCAGTCGCGCGCCTGCCCGCTCCGGCGCCATGTTGGGTGCCAGTGTCCGCCGGTTCGCCACCTCGGCCATCCGCAGGTCCCACTACGAGGATGGGCCGGGAAAGGTAACAGCGCTGGGGCTGGCCCCTCACCCCGCGCGCGGCCCGGCCCGGCCCCGCCCCGAGGCCTGCGGGTCACGGCAACGGGGAGCGGCGCTTCCCGGCAAAGGCGCGGGCTGGGCGGGAGAGGGGCGGCGGCCAAGGCACGTTCAAACAGTCCCTGCGCTGTGGCCCAACAGGGCGCCCGGGGGGGGCGGCTCTGCGCCCTGTGTCCGGCTGCAGGCCTTGCCGCTGGCGGGGTGGCCGGTCCCAGGAGGCGAGTTCTCTCTCTCCCCCTCCCCCCCCCGTACGAGGGGGTGTCGGTCCCCACCGTAGCCGCAGACTAGTCAGAGCCGGGTCCAGCATTCAAAGCACGGAAAGACCGACCACTGGGTGACCTTTACTTCCTCCCACCGGCCTCTGCCAGCAGCCATGATGGGGTCCTGCAGTGATACGGGTGCGGTGCCCTTGTCCGACCTCTGCCTTTCCTCTTCCCAGCTCCTCCTGCTTCGGTGGTACAAATGATGTGAACACAACAGTATGAGAAAAGCGATGATACTGTAAACGCTTTCTGATGTACCAGCTTGCACTGCCCTTTCGAAGTAGAGCCATCTGCTGTTAGAACATCAACCTCGAGGATATTTAGCAAACTGCTTGGTTAGCCTGTATTCTCCCCCTCTTTCCTAGGGGTTAGCTATTTAAAGTATCAAGTTCATTTGTTAATTAGCTATTTTTTTTCTCCCTTCAAGCTACCTGTCAAGATTTCATTCAGTGTTTAACTTTTGCTGTTTATAAAGGTAGATGCACGAAGTATTAGATGAAGAAGTGTTTGAAAAAAGGAGTAAACATACTTTTGTCCAGCTCATCAATACATTGATTCCCTTAATAACATATTGTGAACATACTTTTTATTTTTTTCTAGAATATTCCGTTTTCTGTAGAAAACAAATGGCGGCTACTAGGATTAATGGCAGTGTTCTTTGGAAGTGGATTTACTTTGCCTTTTATTGTAGTAAGGCACCAGCTGCTCAAGAAATAAAGAGGACAATCTTTAATTCTGTAACAAGGTAACCAATTCTAGCTGTTCCTTTAACCTCTGTTAAAGGAGATGAACAAGCTGAGCTACTTATAAAGCCTAAAAATTAAACTTTTACTAGTATTGTGTATCACTTTTTTAGATATTCCACTTGTGTGTATAACTTAGTGTAGAGAATATTCAGTGCAGAGAATACAATCTTTTTTTTTTTAATCAAAAGTGACAGCATTGCTCCAAGTCAAAGGAGTGTATCCTATTATCATACTGCTCTTGTATACCATTTATTGGGGTGTTTTGGCACACAGGAATAAACCAGGATGATTAAATGTGATACCATGAGTGTTTTCTTGATGTGCCATTTATCTGAATGTTGTTAACTACAAAATATATCTGCTAGAATGCAAATGAAGTAAGAAACATTCTGTTCCTTAGTTAAAACAAACTTGACCATGTAAGAAACGGGCTTTGAAGTCTGTTCACCTGATCTGGGTTTCATAATACAAGCCAGAGAACTCTTCCTCCTCCCTTCTCAAAAATAATTCTTAGAGCCTCACTCTCGGGGGGGGGGGGGAGGGAATCCAATCTTGATCTTAAAATGGTGGAGAGTCCACTACAACTTGATGAGTTTTTTCCAATAGATTATTAAAAATGTATACCTCGTTTAGTCTTAATTTGCTTTGCTTCAGCATCCAGCCATTGGATTGTTACACCTTTCTTTGGTAGGTTGAAGAGTGGTTATTAAACTCTTTCCCCATAAAGGTACTTTGACTAAGTCACTTCTTAATATTTTCTTCAGCAAAATTAAGTTTTATAAGCCTAAGATATTACCTTAGCAAATCTCCCCTCTGCCCCATACATATTGTTTCACTATCTCCCTCTTACACTAAAAGCACTTAAATTGCTCCCAAAGGGAGCCTACTAACACAGTACAGTACAGTATTGCAAGTAGATTGGATGTAAATGTTGAAGAAACCAGTTTAAACATTTCTATTAAAAGGATAATTTTTTTTTTGTCAAGCTCCAGACTTCTTGGTGGGGGTCCAGACTCTCAGAATACAAAAATAATTGAATAAAAATTTGAGTTGATTCAAAATCGCCTGACTCTCCGCAGTCTACTTTTACACTGCCACTGTTCATTCTTCCTCTTTAGAAGAGTTTAGTGATTGGCTCTTCAACTAACTTAGCAACAAGCTTGACACCATTGTATTAAATGGATTTCAAGAGGCAAATGCAATGATGTGGATAATGGAGGCTTCAGACAAGAGATTAAAGGGTGGGGGAATATAATGCCTAGTCTACTTGGCTTATGGAAAATAGGCATTGTCATCATGAGTATTAAAAAAAAGCTTGACAAGCTTATTTGATAAAGGTAATTGCATAGCTGTAATATTCTTATATAGTATTAACTTAATATTACTAACTTCTGTGGTGGAGATAGGAGCCCTAGTCTCAGAGCTGAGCTCTGTTGTGCTAGGTTCTATATAACCAACAAAAATGGCAGCTGCTCGAAACAACTTATTGTAATACAGAATTATATTTTGATTAAACTTGCATTGTAGAATATCAAAGTGCATATTACATGGTGTTAATAGTTAACTACGTTGAGGCCTGTCCACTGTCAATGGAGTGCTACATGTTTTGCTACTACGCCTGATATTGTTCAGTATTTTATCTTTATCTGGAAGTATATCAGATCAGTTGTGACATTTGATCCAAAGATTGTGGGCATGATAAATGAAAGGGCAGTCACTTGGTAAGATGGGCACATTTGTTCATAGTATTTTAATACAGCCAAATGCAAGATTATAATCAAGGAACAAGTAGGGAATGCATTTTGAAAAGCAGTGACTAGAAAAGATTTAGGATGGACAAGCAGTTCAATGTGAGCTCCCAATGTCCTGCTGTGGCAGAAAGGGCTAATGCAATGTTTCTCTGTTTATAAATCTTAGGGATTGGAGAAGGGGGAGAGGAGTGATTTCCACCCTACCTCCTTCTGCCCCTTTGTATAAGGAATTGACACGGGAGTATTGCATCCATTCCTAGTTTCTGCAATTTTTAAAAAGGTACCAAATCATTGGAGAGGAAACAGAAAATATATGCATTATTCAAGGGCTAGAAATATGCTTTACAGTGCTACAAAAGGAGTTCACACTGTTTTAGTTATCAAGGTTGAGAAGTGATTTGACTAGTATAAATTTCTCCCTTGTAGGAGGAGAAATGCTGCTTTTCCCTGCAGAGAAGGCATAGTGATAACCAGTGGTGTCATAGACAAATTGGCAATACTTCAGTGAGTGACTAATCACTGGAACAAATTATCATGGGAAGTAGTGGATTCTCCATCTCTGTGTAGCCAAATCAAGACTGGACTCCTTTCTGGAAGATATGCTTTAAGCAAACAAGTTTATTGTACTTAGCACAGGAGTAACTATGAAATTGTGTCGTCATTCCAGATTTAATTATTGCTCTTGGCCTTTATGTATCTGTTTTATAATATCCAAGAAATGCAGAGTTGAAGTGCATCTGTCAAAAGCTCTGTGTATAAAGTTCTTAGCCTCAAACATTACTTGAATATTGATATTGGAAGAGGTCATGTGCATTCTAATATTTCATTGTTCTACTCCTTTTCTTGCAGACTTGAGATGGAATATTGCCTGTAAAGCAACTTCTCTTTCCATGGAATAAATGACAAAGTTATTTACCACACTGGATGTGTTTATAAAAATAAAAGTTTAAATCAGAATATTTGGTATGTGTCTTCTGTTAAAAAGATGCTGTTACTTAATAAGCTACAGCATAAGTCAGAGTGCTCAGAAGCATGATCATTTAATGTGAAGTTTATAGACAAGAGGCTCTCTCGAGCACTGGGAAAAGTAGCGATAGCACGCTCTCAACACTAGCAAAATGAAACTAATACCTTTGCTGAATTGAGTAGCTAAAAATTTAGAAACCGATTTTTCAAAAACAGTATATTTTTGTGCCACTAAATTTGTTTTAGAAACCCCTCTTGCAAAGCCTGACTTCAGTTTATCTTTTCAGGTACACATAAGTTGGAGCAAACTAAGTACTTACAAAGTTGGAGCCTACTAATTGTAACCTACTAATTGTACTTTAGCACCAGTTCTCTCAGGCTCTTCATTTCTAGTGTTGGGGTCTAGGTACTCAGAATGAGCTCTCTAGAAACAGAATCTGAATTCTGAGTACCTAGAAATGGTGCTTGGACTCTGGTCAGACTCAGGAAGGCATAAAAGCATGTGGGTCCTAGGGATGTCACTGGTTAAACAGTAAGCCTCACCCTTATCAGCTGCTGGTTACTAGTTAAGCAGGTCCCTGGCTGGAGCGGCCTCCCACCCTGCTTAAACAGTTATTTGATTTAAATGGGATTTTATATCCATCGTGGGCCTAATAGGTGGGATCTACCTAAATGTGATAGCCTGACCAGTGTCTAGAAACTGGAAGGGCTTCATCAGGGCTGTGACTTCCTACTCTAGGGAAAATGAGCTTTTTCTAGTAATTCAGAATTCTTCTGACTCAGTATATGATTTAGGCTTCTAATGCAACTGGCCTACACCACTCTGCACCCTAAAGCCTCCAATTTTGTATTTTAAATTCTTACTTAAATGAGCCAGTGAACAGTCAAACAAGTGTGCCTACCTTTCTGAAGGTATCATTTGTGGAGGACCCTCAGCAAAAGTTTGTGAATTATCTTCAGTGCTTAGCCTCCCAAAAAGCCACCTATGGCAGCAAAAGATTTGGGTAAGTCACAAAAACACAACCTGGATGGTTTGTGAGTCTCCTGTAGTGGTTTCTAGCCCTCTTTCCCCCCCGCCCTAAATTTTTAGACTACCTGAAATTGAAGTAAGCAATTAAACATTATAGTAGGGGACGAACCCTCCTAGAGGTTTCATTAATCTTTAACTTGCGGTGACTTCAGAACAATTCTGGAACACATTGCCAACCCTAGATTACATGAATATCCCAGGAGAACTGAGGCAAATATCTTCAATTTCAAGAGCATCACTTTCTTTGTGTAGCCAACAGGGATACATAAGGCCTGACTAGAAGCTATGGATGCTCAGCTCTTCTTAAAGACCTTAATGGAATTGTAGTTGCTCAACACTCATGAAAATCATGTTATAGGTGTCTGTGTGGATACCCAAAGTTAATGGACAATTAGAGTGAAAACTTGACTAGATAAAACTCAATTACTTTGAATGGAGTCGTACTGCTCTCCTTCAAAATTGGGCTTTTCTGGACCAGTCCGTACCACAGAAGTTACTCATTCTGCCTAATAAGTTGAGTACAGAATAATCTTCAAGATACTATGCTGTTAGATATCTAAATCCTTTCTCTTTCCTACAATACGGTATACAATACTGTTTGTCACTCAGTTAAAGGGGTTGGATCAAGTACACCTAGCCCATCCATGATAAGTGTTTTGGGTTTTTTTTTTTTTCAACTACTACTTAATCTCTCATGATGGAGATTCCACTGTTTCATTTGGAAGCCTATTCCATAATTTAGAACTATCTTGCTAAATATAAAGGCTGTTAAAGTCTCACCTAAATCTCCTTTGCTGCAGATAACATACACTACTTTCAGTGAACATGGAGAACAATTGATCACAATCCTGTATAACAGCTCTTGCAATATTTGAGGACTTGTCAGGCCCCCACTGCACTTTTGTCTCAAGACCAAAAGCCCAGGTTTTTTCAGTCTTCTCTCATAGGTCCTCAGTTTGTTCACAACTTCGTTAAAGATATTTAGTCATTAACATAAGGCATTTGTTTCCTTTGAGACATTACAAATTATGAAAAAAATTTTAAATAAACATGCCACATACAGAACTTACTGCTTCCAGATACTACGGAGACAAATGTCTCATTAAAGGATTAAGCATTTTATGTGGCTAATAGGTACAAAGTTTGGTGTTCAATTTGTAATGAAAGAGATGTTGAGGCTCAAGCACTTTTTGGTATTCATAAATAATTAAGCAACCATAGAGGTGCTGTGGCTATGAACTGCCAAGCCTAGAAAGGCCAAGGCTCTGCCCTGACAAATTTAGCACTGTATATAGTCATGATTTACACTAACTCATAAAAATGTACAGGGGAAATAAATCCTGATGTTTCAGGAGATAAGCTCTGAGACAAAGAAGGAACTCCCATAATTATTAATTATCCATTATGAAAGTTTTAAATATTCCTCTGAAACAGAACTAAGAATTTTCCAGTAGAGAATGCAGTTACTTTGTAATATTAAAATTTTCTGTGGAAATACAGATTTCACCAAATAAAAATAAATTGATTTTAGTTCTGGATAAATTGAAATGAAGCACAGTAAAACCCACACTGGAGACCACATAGGATGTTGCTCTATAACAGGGCTACTCAACCCACAGCCTGTTTGTTTGCGGCCCATGGTGTGGTTTGCTTTTATCGGGGGCTCAACACACAGCCCATGAGTGGGATTCTTTGAATATGACCTCTATGGGGAGCACGCTCCACAGCAGCAAGGCCTCTCCCAGGTGAGATGAGCATTGAAAGATGCAAGTGGACGAGCTGGCTGGAACAGATGGGTACAAGGTGTCGGTGTTTCTAGCCCCCCGGGGAGGAGGTGTGATGCCAGGAGTGCTGGGGTATTGTGAGAAATGCTGGCTGCTTAGCTGTGTGGGCAGAGTCTGAGAGGCTCATGCTAGTCAATTTGGGTCCAGAGCCACAGCTTAAAGCTTAATCTTTGTATTCGTGCCCATCAGTGTGAAAGAAGCTATTTGCATGTATATGCAACCACACTTAAGTTGTGGCTCTTGGCATGGGCTATGATGAACTGAAACTATATATTAGCCCAGTGGCATTACAAGCATTCATTTTTCTATAGTGACAGTAAGACTCATGTAAATAGGGTATATGCCTCAGCTTTGTTATTACAGTAGAAACAAAAAAACTTGAAAGGATGCTGCATCTTAGTCATTCCTTATTATGGCAATAGGAATTTCTCCTACTGAAGGGGCAACTTTGTTAATAGCCCACTCTGCAATCTATGAATCCCTGCTTCTGACAGATTTCCTAACCAGCTTATGTCGTCTCTTACTGCAGCCCAGAAGATGGGCATAAGCAGCCGTCTGCAACAATACGGCATTGATTTAAAATACATTAAAAATAACAGTATTTGTTGGAATTAATGAGAATTGCTGTTCCATTTTCTGTTTAGACATGCCATAAATAGTTAAGTACTTTTCTTACTTTGGTTATATCACCTTTTTCATTAGTTATGTAGCGAGCATGGAAGAGCAAGCTGCACTTTAAAAAATGTCACTATATTATAAATAGCACTTCTGACAACATTACTAAAGTTCTACTGAACTGCCAAACCAACAAGTTAATGGTGAATTGTGAAGATGAAGACAAAAGAAGAACAAGTAAAAATCAAGGCAAAAGGCCAATCAAATTACTTTTGTAAAGAAATACAATGTTACAGTTCATGACATTTTATCATGACTTTTGCGAGACTAATAATATTTCTCATGGAACCTCAGCTCCTGATGTTAAATGATTTTGGGAGAATCTCAGTTTTTCTTTTTTCATTTTAGCCCTTTTGGTTGTGAAGAAAAACTTGAGAGTGTGATGTGATGTGAAGTGAAGAGCTTACAGGAAGAGAATTTGGTGTGTCTCAGGAAATGCACCATCATGTGTCCCAAAACCATGCAGATTATATATTTTTCTTTACTGCTGTTGAAAATGCACCTTCTAATCATCAGAGCCCTTTAAAATATTTCATGCTGAACATCCAAACACTGAAGCACACAAAACTACTAGTCATTATTGAAAATCTTGACCTGTATATTAAAAAACACATATTGTCTCCTAGCCCTGAACACTTTATATTTATAGACATAGCAATGTATTGCCTGCAATCCAATCTTTTTCCCTTGTAGTAAGAATTATCTTGTGAATCTCTAAGCACTCCACTTCTATTATAAGGATTGATAGTCTCCAGCCCAGTGATGAGCAACCTTTGGTCTACAGGCCACATGTGGGTCATAAGGGTTCTATGTGTGGCCCATGGAAAATTTTATTTACTGTTGCTCTTGCACAGGGTTGCCAGATTCAGCCATTTTCCATCTACATAGTTTTTTTCCCCCCCTACAGGTATTAAAGTGACACACACATAAAGCAAGGGCACATGAAGTGAGGTGCATGATGATTGTATACAATATTGACTGAGAGCCATGTGCTCCCTCTGCATCCAATCAAACTGCTGCTATGGTTCAATGGGCACACCCCGTGAATTCTAGATACTCAAGCACAATTAGCAAAACTGCCGTATCGTGGGAAGCCATCTTGGTTATGACAGTTTTGTGACTCACTGAGATGAAGGAGGGCCACTCATGCAGCCCACTAACTTAGATTGCCCATTGCTGCCCCAGCCCTCTATGTGACAGTCCCATTTAACTTTTTATACTGTAGAGCCTTCTGTTTATGTGAAATTCATTATAATAAAGTGTACTTTACACATAGGGTTCAACAAAACATCTGATTCCACAGTGTTTCTGTTATTCTCCTAGAGCAGTGGTTCTCAAAGTGTGGCTCGGGACCTCAAAGTAGGTTACAACCGCATTTTAATGGGGGTTGCTAGGGGTAGCTTAGATTTGCTGGGACCCTGGGCCAAAGATCAAAGCCCATCATTCTGTGCAGTAAGGCTCAGGTTATAGGCCCCCAGCCTGGGGCTGAAGCCCTGAGGCTTCAGCTTTGATCGGCTTCCTGAGGCAGAAGGGCTTGGGTTTTGGCTTTGGCCCTACCACCCACAGCAGTGGGGACTGGGCAGGCTCAGACTTTGGTCTTACCTCTGGGATTGTATAGAAGTTTTTATTGTCAGAAGGGGTTCCCGGTCCTACAGCAGCACAAATTTCCTGTCCATTTTTCGCCATAGTGTGCTTCACTCTACCTTTCTATTACATTGTGTTCCTTCTCTGTGGAAACAATCGAGTAAAACAATTTAGGAAACTTTTAGGACAAAGTCACATTGAACTCTTCCTCTGTAAAGCAAATATAACTTTAAATTATAGTGTTATCTGTAAGGTCACATAACAGTTTTCCATTATAAACCTTTCTTTTAAGCCATTCATAACTTTATGAAATTTATTTTTATGCTAAAATTTCAAGCTTTGACTTTGTCTTAAAATGAATTATTGAAAAAGATTTGAACATGCTGAATCCTCATCCCCAGCTCCACCTCAGAACAAAACTTATTTGAGTTAAGGACCCAAGCAATGTTGGGTAAATCTCCATAGACATAGACATAGATAGATACTGTAAATACATATATAAATTAAATAATTTTGATAGGAGATACATATATCTCCTATCAGAAAGTAGTTACAGTAATTTTTTGACAGATCTACTATCAAAACAGCTAGGGATAGAAAGTTAAAATTGAAGTCTAACATATATCCAATCTATGAATTTTGTTCCAAACTAGAGTGAAACAAGTACAGGTAGAATCTCTCTTCTCTGGCATTCTCTGGTCTGGCAACATCTATGGTGTAGCATGATTTTAGTTAGCCAGATGTCCGCTTATCACAGGTGTGGTCAAGTTTCCCATGGTCCCATAAAGTTTATTTGCAACCAGTAGTCTGGGCTCTCAGTGTTCTGTGCTGTTATTTAGCTCTAATTTATCCTTAAATGTTTTCTAAGAGCTCAGTAAGCAGTTGAAGTGATGGTAATGCTGCTAGACAACACTGGCCTCTCATAGTTTGGCAATTTCTCTAGTTCAGCACTGGACAGGTGCTGGGGTGACAGACTAGAGAGGTTCAACTGGTATAAACATCTAAAAATTTGCCATGATCTAGAATATTTATTCTCCAGCCAGCTCTATTTGTATGTATCATTTCCTGCATATTTTTGTACTCTGTATTATGGCATACCGAGAGTAGTAACAAGAAGTTATATTTGTATACAAGCTGGTAGAATTTTATTATACGAAGAACTAGCATGTTTGCATTTAATTTAGACAACATAATGAATATGCACAAAGTGACTGACTTAACATTAAAATTGCCAGAGAAACATCAATGTTGGCATGTCCATGCATGCTTAACTAAAATTTAACATTCTTCTAACTTAGTTCCTTGTATGGAATAAATGACAGTTTACATAGCATCACTGTGGTAAATTTAAAAGATAATGTGCAGTTCTTACTTCACTTCTTTGCTAAAGTTGTATACAGGTCTAAATACTGCAATCATTCTTAGAATCATAGATTCCTGGGGCTGGAAGAGACCTCAGGAGGTCATCAAGTCCAGCCCCCTGCCCGAAGCAAGACCAACCCTAACTAAACCATGCCAGCCAAGGCTTTATCAAGCCGGGACTTAAAAAACTTTAGGGATGAAGACTCCACCCCCTCCCTAGGGAACCCATCCCAGTGCTTCCCCACTATCCTAGAGAAATAGTTTTTCCTAATATCCAATCTAGACCTCCCCCACTGTATCTTGAGACCATTGCTCCTTATTCTGCCATCCGTCACCACTGAGAACAGCCTCTCTCCATCCTCTTTGGAACCTCCCTTCAGGAAGTTGAAGGCTGCTATCAAATCCCTCCTCACTCTTCTGTTCTGCAGACTAAATAAACCCAAATCCCTCAGGCTCCTCATAGGTCATGTGCTCCAGCCCCCTAATCATTTTGGTTGCCCTCTGCTGGATCCTCTCCAAGGCATCCATATCCATTCTATAGTGCGGGTGGCGGGGCAGAACTGGACACAATACTCCAGCTGTGGCCCCACCAGAGCCAAATAAAGGGGAATAATAACTTCTGTAGATCTGCTAGCAATGCTACTCCTAATGCACCCTAATATGCCATTCACCTTCTTGGCTACAAGGGCACACTGTTGACTCATATCCAGCTTCTCATCAACTATAATCCCCAGGTCCTTTTCTGCTGAACTGCTACTTAGCCAGTCAATCCCCAGCTTATAACAATGCTTGGGATTCTTCTGTCCCAAGTGCAGGACTCTGCACTTGTCCTTGTTGAACCTCATCATCAGATTTCTTTTGGTCCAATCCTCCAGTTTGTCTAGGTCACTCTGGACCCTATCCCTACCCTCCAATATATCTACCTCTCCCCCTAGCTTAGTGAAATCAGCAAACTTGCTGAGGGTGCAATCCATCCCCTCATCCAGGTCATTAATAAAGATGTTGAACAAAACCATCCCTAGAATTGATACTTTGGCCATTCCACTTGAAACCGACCACCAGCCAGACATTGAGCCATTGATCACTATCCGTTGGGCCGATAGTCTAGTCAGCTTTCTATCCACCTTACAGTCCATTCATCCAATCCATACTTCCTTAACTCGCTGGCAAGAATATTGTGGGAGACCCAGGGCCGCATTATGACTTTCGTGGGCTCTAGGCACTTTTGCCTTCGTGGGCCCCTTCCTCCATAAAAAAAAAAAAAATTAAAAATTATTTTTCATATAACTTTAAATACTTCAACATTTTATTTTTTTTCTGGTTTAGGCAAAATTTAATAGATTTTCGTGGGCCCTAAAAGTTTCATTTTTTTCTGATGTGAGAAAAAAATTAAAACATTTTCTTCGACCCTAAAAGTTCATTTTTTTTCTTCTGATTTTAAAAGAAATTAACATTTTCGTGGGCCCCTAAAAGTATCGTGGGCCCTAGGCACTGTGCCTACTGTGCCTAATGGATAAGTCGGCCCTGGGGAGACCATATCAACAGCTTTGCTAAAGTCAAGGTATATCACATCTACTGACTTCCCCATGTCCACAGAGCCAGTTACCTCATCATAGATGCTAATCAGATTGGTCAGGCATGACTTACCCTTGGTGAATCCATGTTGACTATCCCTGATCACTTTCCTCTCTTCCAAGTGCTTCAAAATGGATTCCTTGAGGATCCTCTCCATGATTTTTCCAGGAACTGAGGTAAGGCTGACTGCTCTGTAGTGCCCTGGATTGTCCTTCTTTCCTTTTTTAAAGATGGGCACTACATTTGCCTTTTTCCAGTCATCCTGGACCTCTCCCAATCTCCATGAGTTTTCAGAGATAATGACCAAAGGCTCTGCAATGACATTTGCCAACTCCATCAGTACCCGTGGATGCATTAAATCTGAACCCATGGATTTGTGTATGTCTAGCTTTTCTAAATAGTTCTTAATCCAGTGGTCCCCAACCTTTTGGGGCTGCCGGGTGCCCGGGGGCGGGGTCACTCACACGCTGCACGTCCGGGGGCGGGGCCATGCATGCGCCACATGTCCGGGGCGGGGCCGTGCATGCACCACGCACCCGGGGGCGGGACCGCGCATGTGTCGCACGCAGGGCTGGATTAAGGGGAGGGCTAGCTGGGCAGCTGCCTGGGGCGCCAACCTATGGGGGGCGCCTGATGGCAGCAGATGGCACCTGGCTGCACGATGCCCCTTAGAGCTGCCATCAGGCGCCGCGCACCCGATTGCAGCTGTAAGGTGCGCAGTGCACCGGGGGGCAGGACCGCACATGCACCATGTACCCAGGGGCAGAGCCGCACATGCGTCGCACGCCCGCTGCCCAGGACGCAGGAATGGCTCGAGCCGGCCCTGGCCGCACACCCGAGGCTCGGGGCTCAAGAATGGCTTGAGCCAGCCCTGGTCACTTGGCGGGCGCACATAAATGCCCCAGCGGATGCCATGGTGCCCGCGGGCACCGCGTTGGGGACCACTGTTTTAACATGTTCTTTCTCCACTAAGGGCTGGCCACTTGCTTCCCATACTGCATAGCCTAGTGCAGTAGTCTGGGAGCTGACCTTGTCTGTGAAGACAGAGGCAAAAAAAGCATTGAGTACTTCAGCTTTTCCCACATCATTTGTCATTAGGTTACCTCCCTCATCCAATAAGGGCCCCACACCCTCTCTGATCACCCTCTTATTGCTAACATGCCTATAGAAACCTTTCTTGTTACCCTTCACATCCCTTGCTAGTTGCAATTCCAATTGTGCTTTTTGCCTGAATGATCCTGAATGCTTAACATTCAAGGTCTGGCATTGGCCTTGCTTCTAAAACAAGGCATGTGAGTAGAGGAAAATGTGCTTAGAAAGTAGCAAGAGAAAGCAAATGAGATTTGTAGCCATCAACCAAAGAGAGAAAGAAATAGTTCACATTTACACCATTACACATGGTGCTATTTATTCATATCCAACCTACACATGAGGCTCCTTCATTTGGTGAGACTCAAAGGGTACATCTGCCCTTCAAAAAAACACCTTGGCTGTGTCTAGACTGGCAAGTTTTTCCGGAAAATCAGCCGCTTTTGTGGAAAAACTTGCCAGCTGTCTACACTGGCCACTTGAATTTCCGCAAGAACACTGACGATCTAATGTATGATCGTCAGTGTTCTTGCGCAAATACTATGACGCTCCCGTTTGGGCAAAAGTCCTTTTTGCGCAAAGCTTTTGCGCAAAAGGGCCAGTGTAGACAGCTCAGATTTGTTTTGCGCAAAAAAGCCTCGATCGCGAAAACGGCGATCGGGGCTTTTTTGCGCAAAAGCGCATCTAGATTGGCATGGACACTTTTCCGCAAAAAGTGCTTTTGCGGAAAAGCGTCTGTGCCAATCTAGACGCTCTTTTCCGCAAATGCTTTTAACGGAAAACTTTTCCGTTAAAAGCATTTGCGGAAAATCATGCCAGTCTAGACGTAGCCCTTGTGTAAGCAAGTCTTAGAGACTGGATCAACTGATTCTGGCTCTCTCTTTGGGACTGAAAATAGCAGTGTAGATATTCCTTATTGGGCTAAAGCCCGGGATCTGAAACCCAGCAATGGGAGGAGGGTCAGATAACAGGGACCAGTTTGGATTCTCTTTAGTGCACATAGTCATTTACTTACTTTCTCTGAAATGTATAGTAAAAATTCATTATGGTCTGGGACTTCTGTAAGTCATCTTTATGGCACTTGAATATCATCTGTCAAAAAGAAATGACCTTTTCTAAGAACAAAATTTCCCTGCTTATATTTTTGCAGCTATTTATTAAGTTATATGAGACCAATAAGGAAAACAAGATGTGCCATACTAAGTAACTGATGAATATGTAATGTAAGGTAACATCACGTTCTGTAATGAATAAACAATTAGAGCTGTAATTGTTTGTACATTCCTGTAAATGCCAACAAAATCAAACATCTGTCATGCGGATGACAAAGCACAACTCATTTAATGTACTAAGCACTTATCTTGAAAAGGTCACTCAGGCTTTAACAATCTGTACATGGTTAGCCAGCTTCTAGGAAATGAGCATGTATCTTCCAAAGTATGCAGCTTGTATCAGCAAAAAAAGGTCCTACCCTGTTTGGCTCACCTTCAAATGACATATTTGGCTTAAATAACAAATTGTAACTGGTGGGATCTGCCTAATGCTCCTGCTGCATGCATGGATACTTTCAAACCTGTTCTATTATTACGGTATTTTTTACAATGTCTATGGAAGACACAGCCAGAGTCCCTGGTTAGAATCAAGCCTATGGCTTCATACACACACACACACACAAGAAGACAGAGGCCCAACAAACTAATAGTCTAAGACAGTGTTTCTCAAAATGGTCTGCGAAATCACTCTGAGAAACCTGCTCAATGGCCAATTCAGTGTGTTTATTTACCAGCTCTGCAGCCAGGGAGCCTCGCGGCTCCCATTGGCTTCGGTTTGCAGGCAAGGGGAGCTGCTGGATGCAGCATGGGCTGGGCCGCCACTTCCCGCAGCTCCCCTTGGGTGCAAATTTGCAAACCAGAGCCAATGGGGGTACGTCTATACAGCAGGGCTAAAGCTGAAATAATCTACGCAACTTCAGCTACATCAATTGCGTAGCTCAAGTGAAAATAGCTTATTTCGGCTTTTGGCGCTGTCTACGCAGCAAGAAGTCCAAGGAAGAGCACTCCTCCTCCGTCTTCCCTTATTCCTCATAAAACGAGGGTTACAGGAGTCAGAGTAAGAAGTCCTCCAGCTCAACATTATTTTGACATTATGTTGAAATAACTGCTTGTATTGCAGATGCGGAGTATGTTAGGGTATGTCTACACTACCACCCTAGTTCGAACTAGGGTGGTTAATGTAGGCATTCGAAGTTGCAAATGAAGCCCGGGATTTAAATATCCCGGGCTTCATTTGCATCTTGCCGGGCGGGCGCCATTTTTAAATCCCCTTAGGTCGAACTCCGTGCCCGCGGCTACACGCGGCACGGAGTAGGTAGTTCGAATTAGGATCTCTAATTCGAACTACCACTACACCTCGTTCCACGAGGAGTAATGGTAGTTCGAATTAGAGATCCTAATTCGAACTACCTACTCCGTGCCGCGTGTAGCCGCGGGCACGGAGTTCGACCTAAGGGGATTTAAAAATGGCGCCCGCCCGGCAAGATGCAAATGAAGCCCGGGATATTTAAATCCCGGGCTTCATTTGCAACTTCGAATGCCTACATTAACCACCCTAGTTCGAACTAGGGTGGTAGTGTAGACATACCCTTATTTTGGAATAATGTCAGTTATTCCAAAACTACAGTGCTGTGTAAGATGTACCCTGGGAGCTGCAAGGCTCTGTGGCTGCAGAGCTGGTAAATAAACACACCAGAATGGCCAGTCAATAGGTTTCTCAGAGTGGTTTCATGGATCACTTTGAGAAACATTGATCTAAGAGGACAGGCATTCATTTCTATTGTGTAGTCAATATCAGTAAACATAATGGCTGCGTCCAGACTGGCATGATTTTGCGCAAAAACAGCCGCTTTTGCGCAAAAACTGGCCAGCTGTCTATACTGGCCGCTTGAATTTGCGCAAGAACTCACGTTCTAATGTAAGAAATCAGTGCTTCTTGCGCAAATACTTTGACGCTCCCGTTCGGGCAAAAGTCCTTTTGCGCAAAAGCTTTTGCGCAAAAGGGACAGTGTAGACAGCTCAGATTTGTTTTGCACAAAAAAGCCCTGATCGCGAAAATGGCGATTGGGGCTTTCTTGTGCAAAACCGCGTCTAGATTGGCACGGACGCTTTTCCGCAAAAAGTGCTTTTGCGCAAAAGCGTCCGTGCCAATCTAGACGCTCTTTTCCGCAAATGCTTTTAACGGAAAAACTTTTCCGTTAAAAGCATTTGCGCAAAATCACGCCAATCGAGACGTAGCCAATCTGTTCCTTTACTGCTTAGTGGTGACTTTTAGCTAAGGGTCACTAAGGGTAAGTCTACACAGCATGCTTATTTCGAAATAAGCTATTTTGGAATTTTTTTCTTTTTGGGGAAATAGCTTATTTCAAAATAGTATGTCTACACTACAGGGAAGCCTCAAAATTAGTCCAAGGCAGACTTCCCTAATGTGGATGCGCTACCTCGATTTAGAGCCCTAGTAGGCACTGGGGAGTAATTACTTTGAATGGCCCTGGGGAGGAGCTATTTTGAAATAGCACCAGTGGAGCGTACACACTACTGCTATTCCAAAATATCTATTTTGGAATAAGCATTTTCCTTGTGGAATGAGGTTTACAGATTTCAAAATTATTTCAAAATTATTTTGAAATAACAGAATTTCTGTGTAGATGCTCGCATTGTTATTTCAAAATAACGCCAGTTATTTTGAAATAACTGTGCTGTGTAGACGCACCCCAAGGCTGAATGTGTAAGGGGTGTACCATACCATGCCATACAATGGCATTTCAGACTCACAAGAATTGCACCGGAACTTAATGGGAGTCAGAGATGATAGAGTCTTGCCTCTTTCCTATCCCCTTTCACATGGCTTACTCCCACAGGAGTCCTAAGAAGACACAACCAACCTCTAATTGTGTGAAGTTATCTCCCTTCTGCATCTGAAAACAGTTTTTTGTAAAAAACAAACAAACAAAAAAACCTAAAAAAAACCATTATAGATGGCCCATGTCACTCCCCAGTGTTCTATGTTCTAAATAACCAGTGATGTCAATAAGAGAGCTATTAATGCTAACCTAGTGCAAACACAGGAAGTGAGTGTAGTACAATTAATCTAATCTATACATAAAAAAATGTAGATATTACCAAATGCCAAAAGTGCTGGCTCGCCTAATAAACTGGTTCTGTTCTTATCTGAATAAAGGAATGAATCCCTCAAAGACACCGTTATAAAAGAGATCAGATTGCTTTCCAGTCTGTCTTAGCAAGTTAGAGTTACCACAGATGATTAAATTACGTCAACCTCTACCCAGATAGTGGGAACTGGTAAACTCTGCTATCTCACCCTTTCTTTGATCCCCTCCCAAGTACACGTTTCCAGAGCCAGTTCAGGGAGCTGGTCCAATTACTACATCCAGAAGCTTCAGGCTAATAGGGCAATATTTTAACAAGGCAAAAACTGCTGAAAATCTTATGAAAATGTTGTGGTCTCCAACTTTTGCTTTTTGCTATCTATCAAGATTGTTTTCTGGTCCACAGGAGGAGAGTTAGAAGCCCAAAGGTGAGTAATAATACTTTACATTCAGGGAACTATTTTCATTCTACAGGTTGCAAATCACTTTATGGACTGTGCATTTGATTCACTCCCGTTGATGTAGGGAAATGCAGATTATAGCTCCCTGCACCACCAAAAACTGCAGAACCTCTGCAAATGGACAGACAGTTTTACATTGGTGGCTCGCCCCTGGGCATTGTATCGGCGAAATAGGTTTGAAATTGCAGCTGGTGCTTCGTTGAAGCTTCATTGAAGCAGGGACTATGCTGAATCAGGGCTTGCTCTGCTAATCTGTTCATTTCTGACAACTCCACCTGCCTTTGGGGTTTGCACTAGCTGACTACTTGCAACCTCCACTCCATCAAGAGGCCTATAATTTGTACCCCTACAACCATTAGGCCGCTACAGAATCATTAGACTACTAGTCACCTCTGTAGTAGAATGTGGCAGCCATTGTGCTCCAATATATACACCGGTTTTTAGGATGGAAAGAGAAGAAAACTTACAATTCAACTGTGCTGAATATTACTATACAACATATCCATTCTGTTTAGCCGCACTCACGCAGACTCTATCCCGAATTACTTTATATAATTCAATGACAGAGAAATAATAAAAAGGAGTGATTAAGATATTAAAAATTATGGAGGAGAGGGAGATGATCTGTTTAGGTTTTTTCCTCCATCTTTCTTGAATACAGTAAGCTGGCCAGCTGGAGTCTGAATCATTTTAGTATGTATGGAGATGGGTAAATTGACCTCAGACTCTCTTATGGCTTCATCATAAGACCAGGTTTAATCAAATAGTGCTTTTCCAAACTGCATGTAACTGCAGTGCAATTATGTATGTACTGCAGTATTACACACTTTTTCTCTTCCAGGATACAGTATCATCCATCCACATGGTAAAGGGTGGGCACGTACATTTTGAATCTGTGTTGCTACATTTTTTTGCAAGGCTGATATCTTGGAACAGAGGAGGAAGGAGGCCATGTGGTTAAGGCACTATAAAGGAATTCTGGGTTCAGTCTTGGGCCTGCCACAAATTTTTTCTGTGACCTTTGATAACTGTTGATAAATCATCCAGGGTCAGATCAGCAACAGGTCTAAACAGATTTACACCAGCTGAAGAGCTGATCTTTACCCTTCCTTTGTCATAGTTCACCATCTCTAAAATAAATACAATACTTTCCTATTTGACAGGAATACTTTCAGGATATGTTCATTAATGTTTTTGAGGTTCTCAGATAATACAACAATGAGAATAATAGGTAAAGTCATTAGAGAGATTATTTTAACTTTTTTCCCACAAATTGCTTGCTATATAGCATCAAATGGAATGAGATGTGGCACTGTAAAATAGCCAGAAGCTCAGTTCTAAAGTCCTTGCACAGGCATAGTCGACATAAAAGTTTTCTGAGAATTGTGTGTGTGTGTAATGTCTATATCAGTTGCAAAGATTGTCCTTGTTTGTGAAGTGTAACATATCCATCACTTACATAATGGTGCCCTGTCTGTTTAGTGGCTGGACGATGAATGTGTGTATGAATCAGCTACTGACCTTGAGCGAACAGAAATGAGTCTTTTAGTTCAGTCAATGAGTAGAGACATTGATTTTGAACCACAGATTCTAGTTTCTACCACCACTGCGAACAATCCAAACATGCTTGTGAATAAAGGAGAAGTAGTGGATGTAGTATACCTAGACTTTAGTAAGGCATTTGACATGGTCTTGCATGACCTTCTTATCAATAAACTAAGGAAATACAACATAGATGGGGCTACAGTAAGTGGGTGCATAACTGGCTAGATAACAATTCTCAGAGAGTAGCTCTTTAACGGTTCACAATCATGCTGGAAGGGCATAACAAGTGGGGTTCCTCAGGGGGTTGGTTTTGGGACCGGTTCTGATCAATATCTTCATCAATGGTTTAGGTGATGGCATAGAGAGTACAATTATTAAGTTTGCAGCTGATACCAAGCTGGGAGGGGTTGCAAATGCTTTGGAAGATAGGGTCAAAATTCAAAATGATCTGGACAAACTGGAGAAACAGTCTGCGATAAATAGGATGAAATTTAATAAGGACAAATGCAAAGTACTCTACTTAGGAAGGTATAATCAGTTTCACACATACAGAATGGGAAATGACTGTCTAGGAAGGAGTACTGCAGAAAGGGATTTAAGGGGTCATAATGGACCACAAGTTAAACATGAGTCACCAATGTTGCATTGTTGCAAAAAAAAGCAAGCCTGATTTTGGGATGCATTAACAGGAGTTTTGTGAGCGAGACATGAGAAGTCATTCTTCTGCTCTACTCTGTGCTGATTAGGCCCCAACTGGAGTATTGTGTCCAGTTCTGGGCACCACATTTCAAGAAAGATGTGGAGAAATTGAAGAAGGTCCAGAGAAGAGCAACAAAAATGATTAAAGGTCTAGAAAACATGGGCTCTCAGGGAAGACTGAAAGAATTGGGCTTGTTTATTTTAGAAAAAAGACTGAGAGGGGACATGATAGCAGTTTTCAAGTATCTAAAAGGGCATTACAAGGAGGGAGAAAAAATGTTTTCCTTAGACTGTGATGATAGGACAAGAAAAAATGGGCTTAAATGGCAGCAAGGGAGATTTAGTTTGGACATTAGGAAAAATTTTCTAACTGTCAAGGTGGTTAAATATTGGAATAAATTGCCTAGGGAGGTTGTAGGATTTCCATCACTGGTGATATTTAAGAGCAGGTTGATAGATATCTATCAGGGATGATGTAGACTGTGCTTGGTCTTGCCACGAGGACAGGGGACTGGATTTGATGACCTCTCGAGGTCCTTTCCAGTTCTAGGATTCTATGTCTATGTCTACACTACAGGGTTTTTGCACAAAAACAGCGGTTTTTGCACAAAAACCCTGCGGAGCGCCCACACCTCAAGCGCTTTTTTGCGCTAGTAAATTTACAGTAAATCAAAAGAACAGAGGGGTTTTTGCAGTGTAGGTATTCCTCTTTCTATGAGAATAATTCCTTTCTGCGCAAGAATTCTTGCACAAAAAGGTGTGTGTGGATGGGCAACAGAAGGGTTTTGCACAAACAGCCTATGAAAAAAGCATAGGTGCCCTGGTGGCTATTCTGTGAATAGCCATCAGAGCTTGCTTTCAAGAGAGCATCCATGCAGTCTGGATGCTCTCTTGCACAACAGCGCATCACTTTTGCGATGTGCTTTTGTAGTGTGGACACGCTCTTGCGCAATAAGTTTTTGCGAAAGATCTCTTCTGCAAGAAGCCTGCAGTGTAGATGTAGCCTATGATTCTATGCTGGCATATTATGAGTGGGTGCAACCAGCTGTGGGTTACAGAGAGCTAAGTAGATAGATGCAGGTTAAACAAGCCAAGGGAATCATACACAGAAATCCACCAGCACAAGTTGTCTTTTTGTTCACAATTTTCCAAGAATTGTCATTTGTGTGCCCGCTTGCCAAGGTTGCACTCTAACTGGATATTTTCATTTGCCGACAGCCCATTAGATAGTTATGTGCACAAATATCCTGGTTATAAACTCAGCCTTTCTATCTGCATGCTATCTCAAGTGCATACTATTGGACACTGACTTGTACATAATTTTAAAAATCAGATCCTTTGTGTACACTTTAATCTGAGTCTTGTCAAAAATCTAGGTTATTAATGTTGATTAGGAAGATTTTTTTCTGTTTGCTTTATATTTTTATTCATATAATTAAAGTCAGTTTACACCTTCAGATATATTGTTATTTGATCTGGGCTTCAATGACTACATCTAATTCACTCTGAGGCTATGTCTACATTACAAAGATAAAATCGGAAAAAGAAACACACGCAAATTGCATATCTTTTTCTGATTTACTTCTGAAAAGTGGCTTTTCCAAAATTTGGCCCATCTAAATGAGGCCAAATGTTGGGAAAAAACCCTTTTTTGGAACATCCCTTCTTCCTCAGGAAACGAGGTTTACAGGGATGCTGACAAAATGCGTCCACTTTTCTGACTTTTTTTCAGAAAAGCAGATGTGTTCCTTGGATGTGGCAGAGCTTTTCTGGGATACCTCTGGTATGCCGGAAAAGCACTGTAGTCTAAACGTACCCTAAGAAAGCTCACTCATACAGAACACTGACATAGTTGATTTACCTTACTCCAAGGAACTTCAGTGATTTCAGAGGGACTCTTCACCAAGTTAATACTATGCAGACTAGAGAGGGTCATCTGGCCCTTGGTTTGTACAAAACCATACAATTTTTAATACAAGGACTGAAAGGTATTTTGACCTTCTACTCCTGAAGACATAAATGAATCACAGCAAGAAGTTATGAGAAATTTTTCCAAAAACATTCACCTCTCATAAAATCTGGGTTTAAAAACATATATTGGTTGAGCTTATTCTACAAGCACAATATTATCCTGTTCAAATATATGAAATGTCAGTTAAAAAATACAGGGACCATGTTTGCTATATACACAGTATTTTTTCCCTGAAAATGAGGGGAAAAACTCATTGCTAATAAAGCGTCCTCATTTTAATCACACATTTTCTTCATTACTTCCATATTTTAGGTGATATAAAGGGAGGAACAATTATTGCCTTGTTCACTTTGATTTATTTGGCTCAATGCCTCCTCACCTAGCTAATGTAAAATAAACTACTACACGGGTCATTTATGATGGGATTTAATAAGATCCTTTTTATTTCTACCCTGCAGGGAAACATTAGTTTGTGAGCACCTGGTGAAAAACATTTATTTCATTCTCTCTTTATTTTCATTCAGTAGAATTCAGTGAATGAGGTAATTTAAAGCTACAATGCACACATTGTCATTAAAGGACAATCTACTAAAATAGGACATCAAAACTCATAGGAGAAAATTATGCCCACATGTCAAAATGAGGAAGGTCATGAGCAAGCCTGACTGATTCCTAACTTGCTGTTAACATTACTATGTAAATGAAGTCTTGTTCTTTTTCTTTGTTTCAACTTCTAAATGTTTTTCTGTCTCCAGTCATGTTATTTACTAGCAAAGTAACATAATTTGACAGGTATGTAAGATAATTTTGTAAGTGAGACAACAGAAGCTAGGAATTTGGTGCTTTATTAGTGTACCATCTAGTGACCTGGGCAACAACGGGATTTAGGTTCCTGCCCCTTTCAATGGTATTTGGGGGCCTAACATTTTTAGGCTCCTTTTAAAATCCAAAAGTTAAGTTTTACATGCTTCATTGTTCTGCTCTGTAAAATGGGGATAATGCCTACTTACCATACAGTGATTATGCAAGGTTAAATTAAGTGATAGTCCTAAAATAGTTTCAAGCCCATCGATGTGGGTGTTATATACAGTCAGTGCAACAGCTGTAAGCTGGTGCCAGTTGCAAACCACTATAGCTATGTTTGCATAACACTTTCCATTAAAAGTCTTACATTTTAGTTGCTCACAGCATTCTCACACTTTGATATTTAAGATAGCACTTTCCATGTTTGATCGTAGTCATTTTTTAATTGGAAGAGGAAAAGTCAGAGGGAGAATACTTTTCCTGTTATAAAAAATGCCTTGTAACCTTCTTGGACAAGGATGAAACAGCTTAGGGGTGGTATTTCTGCATCTCAGGGAACACTGGATTTGGCTGCATTTGGAAATCACATATCAAGCTGTAGATTTCTCATTAAGTTTAAAATCTGCTGCACTGCACACATATAACCTTTATTCCATGCATGTTACATGCTTTTCATCTGTGCATGACCCATGGAGGATATAGGTCTATTATACCTGTCAACTTGGGAGCCTTACTCTTTAGCTCAAACTGTAGAAATGTATGCTCTCTTAGGGTACGTCTACACAGCAACATTATTTTGAAATAATTAGTGTTATTTCGAAATAACTTAGTCCGCATCTACATAGCAGGGAGTTATTTTGAAATAATGTCAAAATACTGTCAAGCTGGAGGACTTCTAACTCCGACTCCTGCAACCTTCATTGTACGAGGAGTAAGGGAAGTCAGAGGAAGAGTGTTCTATTTTGAGATAGTGCTGTGCAGACGCTCCCAATTTCGAAATAAGCTATTCTGAAATAAGCTACGCAATTGACGTAGCTCAATTTGAGTAGCTTATTCGAGTTAAGCCCTGTTGCGTAGATGCACCCTTAGCTCTACAGGGCCCTAGCTCAATCCCTGTTGCTGGCAAAGATAGCCACTACCGCAAGTTTCTGTATATAACATAACATGTTTTATGGCTCTGATCATACAACAAGCTCCAGGTAGACAGACCCCTTCATCTACACAGAGTCCCTCTTATATCAGAGGTTCACCACACTGATGCAAGGGTCAGAGACAATTCAAGTGCAGTTGAGCTTAGTTGGTGGAGCAGGAGTGTGACGGACCAGGCCGGGTCTGGGCACAGCTGAGGGCGCCGCTGAGGGTGAATTGCTCAAACTCAGGGCTCCTTACAGCCCCAGACTGGAGACCTTCCCAAATAGGCCACAGACCAGTCACACCGAGTGCTTTAGCTGCCAATCTGGCCAGCCAGAAGCCTCTCGAGCAAAACCCCTCTGATACCCCAGCTCTTCCTATGCCCCAATCAGCCCTGGGCCTACCACACAGGTGAGGGGTTATAGAACCTAATCTCACCTACCCCGAACGGGTTCTTCTGGTCCCAAGAAACCAGCCACAGGTCCCAATCAATTTACACTCTGGATCTTACCCACAAGATCACGCTGAGCCAGTCCTTTAGAATCTAAAATCTAAAGGCTTATTACTAAAAGAAAGAAAAGCATGAGAGTAAGGTTGTTAAGGAGAATACATTACATGCATTGAACCACCCAGTTCTCAATATAGGGTCTTAGCAGAGATGTTATAAACTGCTATCTTAAAAGTTTCTGGTGTACATCCTGTGTCAGGATGGTCCACAGTTCTTTCCGGCTTGTTGTTCCCTGCAAGGCTGCATCTGGGATCAGGAGCTGAACTGAAGACAAGATGGAGGGTGCCACATGGCACTTATATATCTCTTGTGGCATCCTCCTGGCCAGAGCAGGTCACATGGTCGAGTGACCTATCTCTGTTTCCCATGCTGGCAGCCAGTATGCCCAGGCTGGTTTGCAGGTATCAGTCACATTCCTCAAGTGTATATTGGCACCTAGAGATTCATTGTCCCTGGAGCTTTGCTAATTAGCATAGCCACTGGCTGAACATTCTTTGCCTATTGCTCTCTCTCATCTACACAGAGTATATATTTATAACTCCACATACAGATATCATACAAGTACATGAATGGTATATACAGAATCAGTAGAACATAAGCTTTCATGTCACACCTCACATGGCCCCCTTTGTACCGACTTTTGGGGCAACCCCACCCCCCCATGGGGCAGCAGTGATTTGGCTTCTCACTTTAAATCCAGTTACAAGGAGTCAGGACCATTTGCTGTAGAGCAGGAGTTGGTAGCCAGGAACAATAGCTGAGGGTCAGAACTAGAGTCAGAGGACAGAGACAAAGTCAGGCAGTGGAGCCGAATGTCAGAGCCGGGTTACCTGGAGTGAAGCAAAGCAGGAGCAGAACGGGGTTGACAGCTGGGAACGAGTTGGCACAAAAGTTATCACAGCTATTGGCAAATGTTGTGAGCTGCCACAAGCCTCCAGCTCAGACTGGGCTTAAGAGCTGGTTGGCTGCCTCTTCTCACAAGTCATGCAGTGCAGCAAGTCAGGTAGCCTGCTATAGGCTGAGTGGTGCTCATTAGAATCCTGGCTCTGCTACCAGCTGTGATTCCTGTCAGAGAAGTTGCGTTTGTGTAAGGGTCATTGCAGAATCAGAACATAACTGCATTCTTACTCCCCTAGGGCCATAGTTTGTGGGTTTTCAGGTGGGGCAACAAATAAACCGCATTAAACAGCCCTGGCCCTAGGTCAGGGCAGGGCAGCAAACAAACATAGTTAGTCTATAAGTCCCAGGGCCCAAGCCTGGTTTCAGGCAGGGCAGCAAACTCAGTAAAGAGCCCAGCCCTAGGTCAGGGTGGGGAAGTGAGCAACACAGTTATAACAGTTCTGAGGGCCCTGACTCTGGTTCAGGGCAGGGCAGGGCAGCAAACAAACAGTCAGTTTACAAGTTCAGAAGCCCAGGCCTTGTTTTAGGCAGGGGCAGCAAACACAGTAAGGGGCCCTAGCCCTAGGTCAGGGCAGGGCCGCAAACAAACAGTCAGTTTAGAAGCCCAGGTGGTTTGTCTCCTTGCTCAGGAGGGAATGCAGGCAATTCGCCTGCGATGGCGGAGGGGGGAGACTGCCAGTGGCGGAGAGGGGGTGATAAGGGGAATGTAGGCCTGCCCACTCAACTGCATCCCAGCCCAGGGCCCTAATAGCAGCAGTCCAGTCTGCTGTGGGGTCAGTGGGGCTCCAGCCCACCATGCACTGACCCGAGGCACTTAACTATCCTCAGTGTTCCCTGGGCCACTTCCTTTCTCCTCCTCGATGCGTACCTGGGCTTCAGGCAGGTCTCTCGGGGGTTCAAGGGCTGTCAGTCCAACTGGGGTCCAGGTGATCCAGGCCAGTCCTCGGCTGCTTGCAGGTTCAGCGGTCCCAGCCAGTCCTCAGGCACAGGTTGGTGCAGACATTCAGGCCAGTCCTCTGGGTCAGGCATGGCTGGCGGTCCAGGCCAGTCCTTGGGCCTTTGCAGGTCTGGCAATCCCCACCAGTCCCCGGGTGCAAGCCAGTGCAAGTGTTCAGGCCAGTCCTCTGGGTCAGGCATCCCTGGCAGTCCCAGCCAAATCTCAGCCTCCCAGGCAGGGAGCACTGGGCATACCTCTGGTTCCTCTGGAGGCTGGGCCCAGACTGAGCCCTCTGGCTGGGCTTTTATAGCCCTGGTCACGTCTCCTGGCTTCCAGTCAGGTGACTGGGAGGGGTCAGGCTCAGCCCAAAATGGCTCCCCGAGGGGCTCCTCCACCTTCAGGTCAGTGGGTGGCCACTCTGTCCCACTACACACACACTTTTGAAATTACCCTTACTGCTTATAAATGAGGTTTAAGGGTAATTTCGAAAGAAGGGTTTTATTTCAAAATAACCGCGTCTAGATGGCGTTTCTTTTTTTCGAAATAGGGTATTTCAAAATAGCGCCTGGACGCAATTATGCAAATGAAGCGCGGGAAATTCAACTCCGCGCTTCATTTGCAATTTCGCTCAGCTGCATTTGCATTCCTCTCTCGAAAGAGGAATGCAATGTAGACATACCCTAAGATGATAAAATAGAAGAACAGCTTAATTTACAAAGACTTCTTAAAATCCCTCTGACTCATCACCATAATGGTCCTTATAATCTGTCAATACTGATGAGTGATATTTTGGGAGCACTGTCCCATGGTGGGCTGTGGACTGCTAGGATGCTCAGGGCTGCCTCATCCTGAGGTAAAGTGGCTCCTTTGGCAGGAAAGATGGAAACTCACTGGATAGCTACTGCAGTAGCTGCTGTGAAGGCCACCTTCTGAGTGGGTGGCAGGAGCAACCATTGCCTGTGGACATTGGATGGATTGCTTCTGCTTCTGTAGTAAGAGCTTTAGCAAACAGCTTCTTCTTTGCAGGGCTCTGATGCTTCTTCCTAAGTAGCTTCTTCTGCAGACAACTTCTTTATAGGTCTTCAGCACCCATTCCACTTTCCTGCTGGTCCTTCTCTCCTATAGAGCATTAGTCTGTCAGCTGCTGCCTTTATATATGATCTGAACATTAGCATATTTATGACAGTCAGTAAGATTGCTGCTTTTGCTGGCTCTGTGTCAACAGGAAATGAGGCATCATCCCCATCTCTCATGTATTTCTATGGAGCTTCTTGGCTGGACCTTAGATGAACTCTAGTTAGACAGGAAATGATGCAACACTGCTCTCTGGTTACATCATTCCTATTCGTTCCTGTGGGCTCCATTGTATTCCTATGCATTTTTCTCAGCTGATCTTTTGATAAACCCTAGCTACTTCCTGTCTAGAAGTCCCATTTGTTTCTGAGGGCTACAGTGTATTCCTATAGGGTTTTGCTGAGTCATTCTTACAGGAAATGATGCAATATCTTACCTTGATTGGGTTAATCCTATTCCTATGGAATATCCCATTATATTACGTAACCACATGGCCAAACTGTTATTAATTTTTTATCTAATTAAAAGTTCATGCTTAAAACAAATAATTGTTCTGAACATGCCAAGGATCCTGAAACTACCACCATTTAATTTATGTTCAATTAAGCCAATTATAATTTTAGCACGTTAAAAACCTTTCCAAGATTTTTCTGCAAATTTTCAGTTTCAAGTTTTGTAAGGCATTTCACAAAACTGAGACATTTCTTGTCACTGCAGGAATATTGATCTGAGCTGGGGAAAAGTTTTAGCAAAGTTTTGAATTATATTTTTCAACATTTGGAGTCACGTCAAAGTTGAGTAAAAAATAAATGCTCTTACTAGTGAGAAATGCAACCTTAAAAACTTCAAGTTATATATACATTATGCATACATTGCATTCTGGTTCTGCAAATGATGACAGATAGTGAAATATGAGAACAGCAAAATAGCAAGAGGAAAGATAGTTAAATCCCTGAACTAGATTATAGTTCCAGTTTTTCCTCAGTTTTCATACTTGACCTTGATCAATTTCCCCATCTGTAAATTGGGGCTAATTATATTTCCCTGCCTTATGGATGTGTTTTGAAATGCTCTCATATTACAGTAATGGGCACTATTGAAAAATTTAAACATAAAGCTGCAAATTATCCACTCAAGAAAAGTGAAATCTGTGACAGATATGTATTCTGGTACAGAAGGCAGCACGGGAAAGACATGTAATTCATATGTGACTGGTCTGAGCCTGAAAATCTAATTCTACCTTTTAGAATATTTAACCTTCACTGTGTTTCAGGATCATAATGTCATTGGAATATATGACAAAAAAAGAGGGCGGGAACAACTTAAGAGTATCAGAGCTTAACAATAAAAGATTCTGTTAAGTTCTGTCAAGCTAGTGATCTAACACAAACACAAGTAAAACCTTTCAAAGAAAACTGATTATACCACTAGACAATTTCAGACAATGGTTGGTGTAACAGAACAAGAAAAAATAAGAGAGCTTTTTCTAATGCGTGGAGTGAGGTATATGGGGACAGTCATGATGAGGCAATTGTTACAATCACAAACTGTGCTCAGAAGATAAGTCCAAGCATTGTCCATCACATGGAAAGCAATGTGAGTAATGTGAAGGCAAAAATCTTTTTGCTAAAATGTACTCTGTAAAATAAATAAATAAAACCAAAGCTTCTGGAGATGTATGTATGTTCTGAGGAAATGACAGAAACTATGTTAATTGATTCAGTGAACAGAAAATGGCCAGAGGGGGTCAGTAACAGAAAGGGCAGAGGGAAATGTTACTAGTTAATACAGTTCTGCTGGGAGTTAAAAAATGAGAGTGGCTCCTTGACAAGGTCCCATTTCTTCACACATTGAAGTCCATGGGCACTTTGGATCAAGCCTCAAGTAAATGGCATGATACTGCCCTTTGAGCAGGCTATAACAGATTATGATTGATTATTTTACTGAAGCCAGCCTTATGTCAAATTGCTGGCTTAAGGGAGCTCAGGCAAATAGTTATAAGAAATTATTTATGGCAAGATTTTATCTTATCTCCTGGAAGTTTGCTGTTGTAGTTGGCTTACTTTAATAATAAAAATATAATTTGCGTATCTTGCTTTAAGAGGAGTTTTGTGTCATTTATTTGTACAGCATCTAGCCTCATTCTGATGCTTCCTACTGAGTTAAATTAACTGATAACATTTCTCTCTGCACCGTTTCAAAAACACCGTGGTGATGTACAGTTCACAGAACCAATGAATGTACTTTCCTCTCTCCTTGGATCACACGCTCTTCCCCAGTAACTTTGGGTGAGTCTAGACTACATGGCTCCATTGACGGAGCCATGTAGAAGAGTGTACTCGGCAAAGAGAAATGAAGCGGCAGTTTAAATAATCGCTGCTTCATTTACATCAAAATGGCTGCCGCGCTGTGATGATCAGCTGTTTGTCGACACAGCGCAGTAATCTAGACGGGGATCAGCCGACCCCAGAACCCTTTGTCATCAGATCCTTTATCCCTCGTGAAATGAGGCTTACAGGATCTGACAACAAAGGGTTCTGGGGTCGGCTGATCCCCGTCTAGACTACCGTGCTGTGCCAACAAACAGCTGATTGGCACAGCGTGGCGGCCATTTTGATGTAAATGAAGCGGCGATTATTTAAATCGCCGCTTCATTTCCCTTTGCCGAGTACACTCATCTACATGGCTCCGTCAACAGAGCCATGTAGTCTAGACACACCCTTTGATTTGATTTTTTATAAAGAAGTACTTCTTAGCAAAATAGTTTATTTTTATAAGCAGCAGAACTAAAAGTCCATAATTAGATGAATACGTTGCAATGAAAAACGTGTGCTATCTGCAAGTACAGCACAAAGGTAATGTGCAGTCTCCACTTTTCATTGTGATATCAGAAGGAAGGACCGCTATTGGGAGATCTGGCATCTGAACAACAGAGATTAGTCAAATGTGTTTAAAGCATCTAGTAATTAATACACTTTCTTAGAGGAAATGGAGGAATGAATGCCAAGGAAAGGAAAGATCTAATTCAGATAACATAATGAGTCCCACATATCTTTACTGAATTTGATACATAGTACTACCATCTATTTACAAAATAAGATGTAAAGACAAAGCACAATCTAGAATTCATTTGCTCCACATAGAACTCCAGTCTTGTCATGAGAGGTCTTGTGCAAACAGTTGTATCAACTAGTAAGATTAAATGCCAGTAAATCAACAAAGGAGCCCATACATAGGGTTAAATTTACAGTAATCTGTGTTAAAAGAAAAAATGGTGTTTAGGCATGGACCTAATGGATTGAGAGATTCTTCTGTGTTCCTCAATGCAAGCATTCACTGGGGAAACTGTTACACCCAAAAGAGGAAAAGGATAGTAAAACAACTGGAGTGTCTTCAAAAACTGAGCGCCTCACATGGGTTTTGGAAAATATAGCTAAGCAAGGATTATGACAAACTATGTACCTCTAATCTATCATTTGGCTGCTACTACTGTTAGTACATTCCCTTTGGCATGGGCTCATCACCAAAGATATTTTATAAAACGATGTAATAACGTGATGCATTGAAAAAGAAAGTGCTGCAAGAGTACAAAGGCAGCATGGGATGAAGCTAAACAAGGAAAACTGTCAGCTTTCAATAAGTGAAATAAACTCCAAACAGCTTAGGCTGACAACGGAAGGAGAGACAAAACACAAAGGCATGTAGCCAATAGCTGTAAATTATGGCTAGCAATTAGACTGACAAAAAGTGGTGCTCAACCCCCTACCCCTTGCCAATAGCAGGGAAGTGATTGGTGAGTAATACTTATCCAAGCCTTGAAGAGTCAGGCAAGGGGGCTTCTCCCTCTCACTTTACCCCTGATCAGCAGCATTGTTTCAGAGAAAAAATTGGGGGGGGGGGGAATTGTGTCAGCATCCCCACTTTCATCTCCCTGCTGAAGCCACAGATGTTAATGGGGATGTTAATAAGCCAGTTCCATCTGGAGTGGAGTAGGTAGGTGTTGGGCTGTTCCTGTCCCAGAGAGTAGGAGGAGCAGGACAGAGTGTGGTGAAGAGGGGGACAGTGCTGACAATGTGGCAATTAGGAGCCCCAGTCCACACCAGAGCAGCCCCTGCAGGCTTGGGGAAAACACCACATCACTGGCTGGAAAAGAGTTATGAAAAGTCATGGGAAAGGGGGCAAACCAAGGTCTTGAAGGAAAACTGCGCCATTGCAAATCACATCCCTGATTATTACACAATAATACATGCTCTGTTATGTTTTGTTCCACCGGCCTGCCTCATTTAAAAAAGACAACAGATGCTCACAATTAGGTTATTGTCTCATCATTTCAGAATGCACAGGGCTTGTCTGTGAGGGTATGTCTACATTACAAAGTTAATTCAAACTAACAGCCATTAGTTCGAATTAACTTTCATAGCGTCTATACATGCAAACCGCTAGTTCGAACTTAATTCAAACTAGCGGAGCGCTTAATTCGAACTAGGTAAACCTCATTCTACGAGGACTAACGCCTAGTTCGAATTAAGTAGTTTGAATTAAGGGCTGTGTAGCCACTTAATTCAAACTAGCTGGAGGCTAGCCCTTCCCAGGTTCCCCCTGGTGGCCACTCTGGGCCAAACCAGGAAAACTCTCCTCTCCCCCAGCCCCGGGGCCCTTAAAGGGGTAGACTCTGGCCAGACGGCACTTGCCAGAGACAGCCCTGCCAGCAGTCTCTGCCCCTGACCCAGTGGCCCCACGATAAGCCAGGGAGCCAGTGACAGCCAGCCGACCCCCGCCAAGTCCCCCTGCACCCAGGAGCCAGCCAGGGGCCGTAGACAGCGCGCACCCTCCTGGACTAGTGCGGAGGTCATGGACCTCATTAAGGTTTGGGGGCAGGCCCCCAACCGCCATGATCTCTGCACTAGGAGGAGGAACGCGGCCGTCTACGGCCGCATAGCGGCCGCCATGGCCCAAAAGAGACACAGGCGCACCCAGGAGCAGGTGCGCCTGAAAGTGAAACAGCTGCAGCAGGCGTATGCCAGGGCCACCAGGGGCAGCGCTGCAGCAGGGGATACCACCTGCCCCTACTTCCCCGCCCGCGACAGACTCTTGGGTGGCGGGGCGGTCCGCGCCAGCCCAGGAGGCAGCAAGCCGGGACCGGAGGGCCCTGACCCGGGCGCAGCAGAGGGGCCACCGCAAGCAGTTCCAGCACCGGAGTCGGCAGGGTCATCTGGGGAGGCCATACCGGGTAAGTGCCAGCACTGTCCCCTGCCCGGGGGGGAGGCGGGGAGGGAGACCAGGGACTGCGCCCGTGGGCCATGCCTCCCATGGATCATGCAGCCACCTGTGCATGTGCAAGCACGTGCCATGCCACCCTTAGGCAGGTGGCTCCAGCTGCGTGACACCCAGGGGCCGTTGCCCAATAGGCACATGTGTGTGTGAAGAGACCTGACATGCTCCCGACCCCGGGGCGGGACCCAGCAGGATGCTCTCCCTTCACACGCCCCCTCTGCACAGAGGCAGGGGACATCTCCCCCCTGCCCCGGCCACACTATACACGGCACAGGGGCATGGGTGCGGTCTTGGGGCAGCTCCCAGTCCGGGGGAGAGCCAGACATCCTGACCATGGCCACAACAGCTCTGACGGTGCAGGCCACGGTCGCCCTCACATCGCGGGGGGGGGGGGCGGCGCTGGGCAGCATCCACTGTGTCCCCAGGGAGAACTGACCACTTCTCTTCTTTCTCTACAGCTGCACCAGCTGCTCGTGCAGGGCGCACCACCTCGCCCGGGACATGCTCCCGCACCCGCAGCCTACTCCGGACGACCAGCACCTGGAGTCCCTGTGAGCCCTGAACCGCACCGTGGAGGCCTGGATGCGGGCAGACCTGCAGCTCCGCCAGGAGCAGTTGGCTGAGGAGCGAGCCAGAAACGCTACCCTGCAGGCCCTGCTGCAGAGCATGGTGCCCCATGACCGTCCTGCACCTGCTGCCCCCCCAACAACTGTCCCTCCTCCCACTCCTGCCCCCCCTCCCACCTCTTCCTCCTCAACCCCCACACCCTCCTCCTCAATGTCCACACCCCCCACCTCAACTCTGCACCCTCCACCCCATCCCCCCGGGGACGCCGAGGCCCCCTTCCTCGCCGTGCTGGGAGGCGGTTGGCCCGGCGAGACCCCCACCCCTGATCCCTGAGTTTCCCCTCCCCCTCCTTCCCCTTGCTTCCCCCTTCCAGCTCCCTCCTCCCAGGTTTCTCCCACCCTCTCTTCTGCCCTCTCCCGCCTCCTTTTCCCTGTCTCCCCAGAGTTTCATTCCCCCTCCCCAGTTGTGTTGAATAAAGAGAATTGTTATTTTTGAAATTACGTGTCTTTTATTTGACATCAGGAAGGGGGGGCTAGGGAAGTGGAAGGAGGAGAGGGAGGAATGGGGCACAAGCCCCCGGTGGGGCAGACCGGGGAGACTGTTAGCACTCCTCATGGTGGAAGCTCTCCCGCAGGGCCCCCTGGATCCTGACATCCCCTCAGTGGTCCTCCCGGATGGCAGCCTGCAGAGAGAGCAGCCAGACTGCCAGCAACGTGTCCACGAGACGCAGCAGAGTCCCCGGGGCAGGTCTGGTTCCATGTTGCAGAGTGCCGTGGTGCCCCGAGTGAGGGCAAGGAGAGCACTCCGAGACACAAATGCTTTGCTGTCCCTCATCGAGGTAGACCAGCAAGCAGGGAACCCTGAGAACTGTCTGTCCGGGGTGGGGGGGATCGGGTCCCTTTAAGCACAGCCCTCGGCTAGCCTGAGGCAGCGGCTCCACACTCTAAGTCCTGGTTCCGACCAGCCTTAACTTCGGTTCAGGGTCCACACAATGTGGACATGCTATTTCGAATTAGCAAAATGCTAATTCGAATTAGTTTTTAGGTCTAGATGCACTAATTCGAATTAGCTTAGTTCGAATTAACTAATTCGAATTATGTTAGTTCGAATTAGTGCTGTAGTGTAGACATACCCTGATAGTGTTTAAGCACATTTTTTTAGAACAATGAAGTCAGATGAAATTTGTTACAACTGCCTGGCCAGTGTAGAGAAGGACAAGTCACATCCAATACCTTATTATCTAGTTGAAGATAACTAGTTTCATAAGGCCCTAATCTCACTAGAGTTTACCCAAGACTAGTGACATGGTGATGACTATAACTAGCTCTTGTCTACATTGGCGAGTCACAATCACATCTGTTAAGCTGACTATTGAAAACCAAGACCCAAATTCACTCCAAATTGTCCACTGAAATCAATGCACTTACACCAGCAGTTTGGTCCTGAATTTAAATAGGATATCGTCCAGTGAAGACAGAGCCACCCTGATCCCACAGATTGTGTGATTGCTGAGGCTTTTCAACTTCTTGGATAAATCAAAAGAAAAGGGGACAGTATAGTCACTTGAGCTACATGTGTTTTTATCTTCATTAACGGGCAGCAAGGCCAGAGTGAAATATGAATGATAGTGCTTGTACTTACATATTAGTAGAATACACCTATGTCAAATCACTAAGTACTAGAAAACATGTTGGATTTACATCTCTGCATCAGTGAAACCTCAGCATAAATGGGTATCTCTTCCCCAGCTGTGAATCTACAAGGTTTAACAGTATGAAGCACATGATGGCTCAACTTCAGACAGTTCTTTGTACTGCTTATGGAAAGCATCTCAGAAGCGAACAGCTGGCTAGGAGAGGCTCACCCCAGCATAAGAGGATCCTTCAGGGGCGTACAGTTAGCAGGGATGCCCCATGCCACGTATGCCTGTTCCAGCCACAGAGTGTGATATGGCTAGAAATGAGCCCAGGGCTTCTTCATTTCCTGTGAGTCCATGGCTACTGTACTGGCTCTCTTGGGATGATTGGCAGAGAACAAATGTAATAATCAATCACAGATTTTTCTAATTTATACTATGCCATCTGACTAATCTACAGATTTTTCTCACACCTAGGGACCAATTCAGTATCTCCAAAGCTCCAAATTGGCTTAAAGGAATTATTTGCACATACACCTCCTGGCTGCTGTTGGGTACTGGCTCAAACATTGCTGTGTATTAGCCAAGGATCTCTCCTGGTATAACTAATCACAGGCAAAATGAATATATGACCAATAATGGGTGGGATTTTCAAAACAGCCTAAGGAACTTGAGAACACAAGTCCCATTGAAAGTGAACGGGGCCTGTATTCCTAAATCTCTTGGTCAATCTTGCAGTGTTTGCCTGATATCACTATTTCCCAGGTTGTAATCTAGTCAGCAAACTGCAAGACCTGCTGGAAATAGTCCCGCCTGCTCTCCTCCCCCACTGCTGCTTTTGATTCAGAAGCAGCAGGGAGTAGGAGGGGGAGGCGAAAAACCATTCCTGGCTGTTCTAGACTCATCTCCTCTCAAACTTATAATGGTAACTGTCGAGTCTACACCAACCAGTCAAGCCCCCTGCAAAACAAGTTTGTGAGGGCTTTGCACTACTGTCATCATGGTTGACTTTCTTTCACTGGAGATCCCAAAGCTTGGATTACAAAGTGTCAAAAGTCTGAGTAACTTGAGGTGAATATAGCCCAACAGCTCTTAAAAAAAAAAGCTGTGAATTCCTCTTCTAATTTCTGGTAGTATTGATTCCAAGCTTAACCATGCAACACAAAATTTCAGTGTTAGCTATTTCACTGCTGAACATTTTATAGGCAGAAAAATGCCAATCAGTTCTGGGAGCAGGGGAAAGTTTAGGCTTGTGAAGAAAGTTTACAATTGTAGGTGAAGTCTGAGTACAGTTCCACTTTACTTTTAATCTATTGTGTGATCTATGCAGCACACAATATATTGTAAAGCTTTTTGTATTGTTCTGAAGCACTAGTTTAATATGGAATGTTTAAAATCTGCCATGATTAGCTAATGATCTCTAATAAGTAATCTGAAACATGCTGTATCGAAATGTGGCAGTGAAAAAGATCAAAAGCCACACTGAAAAAAGAGGCATGCTTTGGCCACAAAAATCTACTTCCCAAATTTAATAGAAGCCTGATGCAACATGCACCCAATCCACAATTTGAGTGGTACTTCCACTGTACATAATCAGTTTTCTATCTTATCAATCCAGCAGCTGCAATAGCTGGGCTTCTATTTAGCACAGGGAAGCTAAAATCCAAGTCATTTCACTTGACAGCGTTTGGGGGACAGCACCAGGGGAAGGAAGTCATTAAAAACCAGAGCATTTGTTTGTTTCCATACAGATGCTTTTAGGCACATTATGATAAGTGTGGTCACATGCAAGTGTTGTCCTGGCAGCCACTCTGCCTTGGGAGACATCAATAGACCCATGTAGCTACAATCCACGTATGCAGAGCCATAGCATGGCCCATGGGAACCAGCCTGAGGCTATGTTCTAGAGCAGCATGAAAGACTCCAACTTAGAGCTTCCCTTAAGTTGTCAAGGCAGGGAAATCCTGCTGATGTTTGATGAAGGGGGAAAGTTGGAAGGAATCGAAGTCTTGAGAAAAGCAGTTTTCAAACCAAGGCCCTCTTTGGAGATCTGTGTTCAGGGAAGGCCCAGCCCTTGTGCTCTTCTAATGTGAGCCTTCCCTCCTCTGCAGCAGGGCTGCTGAGAACAGGCCAGAAGCAGAGGTCCTTGAAATTCCTGAAAGCCAGAATGGTCATTTGCCGGCCAGAGGGGCAGTGACAGAGATGAGCCCCAGTGCTGTGACTCAAAAGGCTGCACAGGTCTATCGATCTCTTCTTTATGCTCACTACACCATTTGATAGCTGGGGTGTCCTCTTCTCCTCTGGATCCAGGCGGCACTTCCACACCACCCCACGATTGCTTGGCCCTGGCAATCTCGCACATCACCCCAAAAGCTAGAGGAGCCCAGAAGAAAGCACCGTCAGGAGGGTCTCATCCTGGGATCACTGAAAGTTAGATCTGAGGAGCAAGGAACTAAGAATTTAGGACACTAAGAGCAGCATCTGCCTCTGAGGCCAACCTAGGCCATCCCAGTCATGCTGGGATCATGTATGTGCAGTTAGTGGCTGGGTACTAGCTATGGAATGCAGGCAGAGAAGTGACCCCCTCTGCCAAGGAAGGAAGGGGAGATAGTGGCAGGAAGGCAGCAGGCCCAGCTCTGACAGGGATTCCATTTTCTCTCCCGGAAGAGCAGTCACCCCTCCTATGTTAAGCCCAAAGGTAGGGGGCTGGAGAGCCAGGCTGCTTTGAGCAGTGGCAGGGGCTGTTATGCCAGGTGCTCTCAGACAGTTGTGATGAATGGTCCCCTTAAGACAGCAGAGAACCCAGGGAATGAACTCCAGGCAGTCAAAAGCAGCTGGCTGTTGTGAAGAGCTCATGGCAGCATAGCACCTACCTGGGCAGGCATCCTATTAGTGAGTCCCAAGAGAGGGTCTCTCACCCCTATGCATGGCTCTGGGACCAGGCAAAAGACAGAGCAATGTAGGGTGCCTAAACTTTAATAAGTACACATTCAGGTAGTGGCTGGGCAGGCAACACTAGGAGCCCCACAAATGGAGCTGGTGGCTATTGAAGGAAGGGAGGATAAGGCAGGATGATGGGTTCTAGTCCCCTCCACACACACACACCCAGCCTACTCAGGTAGGGGTAGGGAAGCCAACACCAGCTGCCCCAGGGATAGAGCTGAAGCAAGGCAGGATAAAGTACCAGCTAAAGCTCTGACAAATGCCATGCCTTGAGCACAGAAGTTAAGTTGACTTAACCTCCAGTGTAGACATGGCTAGGTCAATAGAAGGATTCATCCAGCAATCTAGCTACCACCTCTTGGAAAGGTAGACTAGATATGTCCAAGGAAAATCTCCTTCTGCTGATGTGCACTCCAGTGTGTAGCTGTGCCACTGTGGAGCAGACATCATCTAAACATGGCTGTTACCATCCAATCAATGGTGGGCAACCTGCACTTCTTCTGCCTTCCCTATGCACCTCTCATGCACTGGGGCATTAAAGTCCTGCACTGCCTATTCCTCCTTCCTGCCCCCCAGCACTGGTAGAGCACTGTGAATCTGCTGATTTGTGCTCCATCCCTGCTTCTCCCCCTCCTTTCCAGACCTGGATAGTGTAAATACTTTTTGCCTTGGTCCTTGCAACCCAGCACTCCTGCACAGCAAGCCCTGAGGCTGCCTGCAAGCCCCTCCCTGGTCTCCATGGCAAAGTGGCACCTACTGTGGTGGGGCATTCCTGGCCCCTCTGAGCCTAGAAATGGGATACATAAATATTGCTACATACAGGCAGCCTGTGGAGAGACCACTCTGCCCTGGGGGGTTGGTGGTTTGACTCCCAGCCCAGCCAGGGACCCAAGCCCTGAGCAATCAAGATGTTCCTTTAGCTCTCTGGGATATGCCTGCTGCACAAGGACCCCCTCCCCCACCACCCCATGCACTGGGTTGTTGACAGTCCCCCCCCTTATTTTGCCCTCCTCATACACTCGGTTCCCCTCCCCTGCCAGCCCTTGCACCAGAGGTCAGGTGGCCCCCACCTCACCCCCTTCACTGCTCTTCTCATATACCAGGGAATGCTCAGTTCCCCTCCCCTGCACCGGGGGTCAGCCTATCTCCCAACTTCCCTGTCCTCCTCATACACTGAGCCACACTCGGTCCTCCCTCCCTTGCTCACTGGGCTGTCCTTAAAAATCATGGGGACCTATGCAACTGAGCCCTCCCCCCAGGTTCTGCCAGGTTCTGCTTTCCTTCCTCTCCCACTGTGTGTGGTTCTGGCTTGGGGCCTGGGGCTTCCCTGCAGCACCCCCACCCCATCATCTGTCGAGATCCACGTGCTTCCCCCAGCATCTGCTGAGTGTGGCTCCTGCCGACCCCACGTGGCTCCTGCTGGGGCACTGGGACTTCCCTTGCCCCCCCTTTACTATCACTCAGGGGCTTTCTTGCGGCCGGAGATTGGGGGCGCTCCTCTCTGCCGCCATCTGGCAGCAGGGGGCCCTCTGCTGTCCGAGAAGAGCATGTGTGGGAGGTGTGACAGCATGCCGGGGAGCCCCCAACCCTGCACCCCTATTCGCAGCCAAATGTGACTCTCAGTCAGCAGGTGGAACAGAAGGTTTATTGGTTCACAGAGACACAATGTAGCTTAGGATGGATGTTAGCACAGGAGCTAGGGTAGGCAGCTTTATTCCTCTTGGGGGGGGAGGGCCCTGAATCCCCCTTTCCTGCTCCCAGTCTGCTCTCCTTATCCTACCCAGCTGAGACTGCCTCACCTTCACAGCCACTGCTCACTCACCCCAGGCAGCCCCACTTCCTCCATTGTCGTCCTTCCAGGACCAAGGTGCTGTGTGCTGTCACCTGGGCCTCAGGATGTGAGAGACTGCACATACTTCCCCAGTGAGTCACACCCACCCTCCCCCTCCTCATGCAGCTAGTGCTGCAGAGCCTGGGGAAACTGAGGCATACACACAGAGAGCATCACTACAGAGCAGCATAGGACAGTAGGATCACATATGACCCCATAAGACAAACAGTGAATACAACACCAGAGCGAATATAGGATTACAAAAGTAGACAGCACCCCCACTACGTCACAGGAGGGTGCAGGAAGAAGGCCTGCAGCAGCCATGAACATATAATCGCACAGGAGTGCAGAGAGGCAGGTGCCCTATGGAGCTGCATATTTTGGAGGACTCTGCCTGCTTGCCCTTGCTGTGGGAGGGGGGCAGCTGGTACCCTCTTTTCTGTTGTCCCATTCACTGGGGGACAGTTCGTCCCCCTTTCCTGCTCTCATACACTGGAGCAAACATAGTCCCTCCTCCCCTACTAGCCCATGCAGCAGGTGCAGTGTCTTCAACTCTCTCCCATACTACACAGTGCACTGAGGGGCTCAGCCCCCATCCCCATTGCTACTCTGTACAGCTGGTGCAGCAGATCCCCCCCTCTACTATCCTATGCAAGGGGGCACAGCCAGTCTCCACTTCCCCAGTACCCCATGCACTGGGGCATGGTGGATCCCATGCCTCTTACCACCCAGAGTCTAAGCCCAGGTCTTACCTGATGTACCTCGTACATCAGGGCATGCTCAACTTCTCCCCCCCCGCCCCCTCCCGCAGAGGGTTATCCCTCTCCCATCCTAGCCTGTGCACCAGAGTGTGGCAAATCCACCCTCCCCTGCTATTCTGTACAGCAGGCATGGCAGCTGCACCCTCCCATGTTAGCCTGTGCATCTGAGTGCAGGGGTTTCCCCCCATGCTCTCTTGTGCTGTAGGGCATGTCTGCTCCCAGAAACGTGGCATTATAATTTACCACACATGGCATCTCTCTGCCTTTCTCCAGTAGCAGCAACAGTACCCGCCCCCTAAATGCCTTGATAGGATGTGCAGCTCTCTGGCGGTCGGGACCAGAGATTGCACACTCCTGGTCTGCATGGGTTTCAGCACAGGAAGGGAAAAGGGAGATTGAGAAGGAGGGAAGGTTGTTCCTTAGGCCTCTGCTACCATGGCAACAGTATCCAGGAGACAGGGAATGCAGGAACTTCATTGTCGGGGGCAACAGTATCCATGAAACAATCCTTCTGGAAACTGTGTATTTGGGGAACTCCAGTTAGACTAAAAAAGATACTGGAATGTGCTTACCATGGCAACACAATAATAGAACATAAGACCATAAGAACACAAGGGCCATACTGGTCAGACCAAAGGTCCAGCTAGCCCAGAATCCTGTAATCTGGCAGTGGTCAATGTCAGGTGCTTCAGAGGGAATGACCAGACCAGGTAAACGTCAAGGTATTCCTCCCCGGTTGTCCATTCCCAGTTTCTGACAGAGGCTAGGGGCATCATCCCTGTCCATGCTGGCTAATGTTGATGGATCCACATTATACGAATTTGGGGGGGGGGTTAATTAAAAAAATTCTATTAGTAGGGATATTAAAATGCATGTTATTCATTAGCTGCGTAACTGCTAAAAAATTCAAAGGCAGCAGGACGGGTCGGTAGGTGACTCCTCAGGAACCGGATGAAGATCTAAGTGCAGCCATGTAGCAGTTTGGATAACCAATAAACTGACTGACATGGCTTCACACTTACATCCCCACCTATTAGTGTGTCAGATTTAAAAGCAACCTCTGGCAAGGAACAAAAGGCTCCTAGCAGGGTCCCCAATTCATAATACATTTCTGCTACTCCCCCATCATTGTCTCATCCACAGTTTATGACCCTGCAGTTCTACCAGTCCAAATGGATTTCCTTGTGGACTGGAAAAATTTCAGATAGCCCTGGACTTCAGTCTCTTACCTAGCAACCTAAATTTAGCCTTCAGGGCCTGTTCCCTATGTCATTGGTTCCTACCTGCAAATGGCAACAGGCTCCTACCCAGCCTACACATAAGCCTGGCTACATCTTCAACCTTCACAATGGGATCTCTCTATCCCTACTCCCTCTTTAAGGAGAATGTATGACCCCATTTCCCCTGAATTTCGCCATTGGAATTGAAGCATTAATTCACATTTTAGAAGCATATGCAGTGTAAAATACACATGCATGATAATGCATAAATTTGAAATGAACAATGAAAGATTAGCTTCTTCACATAGCTGTTGCTTTGGATAATAATATTGGCACAAATATGTCAGTAATGTTGTCCAACCTAATACTTTCAAATTATAATTTATAAGGAAGGTCTGAGTGAGCTCTCCTGTGACAGCTAGTGATAAACCAAAGGGCGGGAGGAAGGCTTTAGGACCAGGCTGTATTTAAAGGAACACATCTACTCTGGGTAGGGGTCAAGCAGACATAGCTGTATTGCCCAAGAGATCACTTTTGGCCAGTAATGAGTTACAAATCTCTTTACTGAGAGCAGGGGTAATGAAATGTTCTGCTTATTGTATGAGTAGAAGACAGCAGAACTGTACTTAGCCTGTTTTGATTCAAGGGTCAGTCCCAACACTTAACTTCTACTGGGGATGAGCCTTCGTACATCTAAAATGTGGTAAGGGAAAAGGGCACCAGAGGAAACTGTACTTTTGCTTCCCTGTGGGTTCCCGGCACTGCAGATCTAACGAGATAAATTCATGAAGAGTAGTCAATCAAGGGCTATCAGCCAGGATGGGTAGGAACGGTGTCACTAGCATCTGTTTGTCAAATGCTGGGAATGGGTGACAGGGGAGGACTCACGAGGGGTATGTCTACACTAGCCACCCTAGTTCAGACTAGGGTGGCTAATGTAGTCATTCGAACTTGCAAATGAAGCCCGGGATTTAAATATCCCGGGCTTCATTTGCATGTTCCCGGGCTTCATTTGCAACTCCGCTTGCCCTCGTTAACCTACCTAGCTCGAACTAACGAGCTAGTGTAGCCGTACCCTTGATGATTATCTCTTCTTTTCATTCCCTCTGGGGCACCCGGTTTTGGGGCCACTGTCGGAGGACAGGATACAGTGCTAGATGGACCTTTGGTTTGTCTCAGTATGGCCATTCTTAGCTTCCCTGGGCAGTCACCCAAGTAGGTGACCCACCCCTAAGGTCAGCCCTGCTTCAAGAGACCAACTTACAGAGAACACAGTGGCAGTTAGCTTCAGAAGTTGATGATGCAGGGCTATTGGTGATGGAGGAAACGGCAAACAGCGGGAGGAATGAATGAAAGACCTTCTGCCCCCCATGATCTCACATGAAAACACCTCTGAATTCTTCATCTCCACTGACGATTCCAACAACTGTAAGTGGGCTATGGTGGAGGGAGAAGGGAGGGACATGTTAAAGGAATATTTGTCTGTTGGACTATGTTTTAGTGTCTTGGTTCCAGAATGCCAGATTTGTGACTGGGAAATCTAGGCTAGTAGGCCCAATTTTTTAAAATGCATCATTTGTGAAGGTCATAATGTCACATCCTCACAATCTGGAGAAGTGAGTTCCTGTAGTAAATATTTCTATTATTGTAATTAATTATAATATAAGAAACCTTCCTTCCCATGCTAGCCCGTGTACTGGAATGCAGGGGATACCCCCATGCTCTCTCATGCCATGGTGCACAGCTGCTCCCCACACTGGGATATTCTAATCTCTCACATCCAGTGTCTCTCTGCCTCTCTCTGGCTGGGACTCACCAAGCATTGATTGGCAGCAGCAGCAGCAGCAGCACCACCTGCCCCCTAAATGCCAAGATGGGAAGTGCAAAGCCCTGGCTCCAGGGGCCAGAGGTTGCGCGCCTCCGGTCTGAATGGGTCCCAGCACAGAAAGGGGAGAAGAGATTGAGGAGGAGGAAGGTTGCTGCTCAGGCCTTGGCTACCAGGGCAACAGTATCCAGTAGACAGCAGATGCTGGATCTTCATTATCGGGGCAACAGTATCCATGACACAATGTTCTTGGAGCCTGTGTATTTGGGGAATTTCAGTTAGGGTACAAGAGATGCTTGAACATGCTTACCATGGCAACACAATAATAGAACATAAGCTCACTGGAACACAAGGGCCATATTTGTCATACCAAGGGTCCAGCTATCCCGGCATCGTGTCATCTGGCAGTGGTCAATGGCAGGTGTCGTGTCATCTGGCAGGTGGTTCAGAGTGCGTGATCATACTGGGTAGTGCCATGTGCTTCCGAGAGAATGACCAGACCAGGTAATCATCAAGTTTTCCCTCCCTGTTGCCCATTCCCATCTGCTGACAAACAGAGGCTAAGGGCATCATCCCTGCCCATCCTAGATAGCATGGGTGGATCCGCTCTCCAAGAATTTAGGGTTTTTTAAAAATTCTCTTAGTGCCTTGGCTTTCACAGCAAACTCTGGCAAGGAAGAAAAACTCCCACCAGGGTCCCCAGTTCCTGTTAAGTTTAAACCCCGTCCCCCGACATCCTTGTCTCATCTACAGTTTAAGATCCTGCAGTTCTACCTATCTAACTGGCCCAGCGTGTGGAACTGGAAATATTTCAGAGAATGCTACCATGAAAGTCATGGATTTCTATCTTGTACCTAGCAGTCTAAATTTGGCCTCTAGGAACTCTCTCCTACCATTCCCTATATCATTGGGACCTACCTGTACAGAGCTACTGGCTTGTCCTCAGCCTACACATAAGCCTGGCTACATGTGTGAAGACATCTTTAACCTACACAATGGGATTTCTCTATCTATGCTCCCTCTTTAGGGAAAATGTAAGACCTCATCTCCCTGAATTTCCCCACTGAAACTGAAGCATTAATACACTTTAGAAGCATGTGCAGTATAAAATACACATGCCTGAAATTGCATAAGTTTGAAATGTACGATGAAAGATTAGCTTCTTCACACAGCTATTGCTTTTTATGATAATAGTGGCACAATTATTTCAGTGATATTGTCCGACCTAATACTTTCAAATTATGATTTATAAGGAGCTCTCCTGTGACAGCTAGTGATAAACCAAAGGGCGGGAGGAAGGTTTTAGGACCAGGCTGTATTTACAGGAACACACCTACTCTGGGTAGGTGTCCAGCAGACAGATCTGTGTTGCCCAAGAGATCAGTTTTGGCCAGTACTGAGTTAGGAATCTCTTTACAGAGAGCAGGGGTAATGAAATGTTCTGCTTATTGTATGAGTAGAGGGAAGCAGAACTGAACGTAGCTGTCCTGATTGAAGGGCCAGTCCTAGCACTTAACTTCTGCCGGTACTGAGCCTTGGTATATCTAAGCTTGGCAGTTCATAGGCCCAGGACATGGGCTTCCCACATCAGTTATGAAAGTGAAAACCTTGCTCATGTTTAATTGACGCTAATCTAAGAATTTGCATTACAGTACATTGTATGACCAAGGCAGTTTTGTTTTTTTCATTTAATTTATTTATCGTATAGTAGCTAGTGGCTGGTGTTTAACCACTGCCACATGTATTATGCTACTTTTAGGGTTTTTTAGATTTATTTGAACCAAGATTATATTAGTATTTGCTTGCTTCTGAATGAGACTGTTTTGCAGGTGTGACAGAGAGCTTAGTTTATTTTTAATATTTTTTAAGATTACGATATTTATAATTTTTGTTTCAACAGCAATTTTTTAATATAGTGTCAGCTATATTTTGTTTTGCTTTGCTCTTGGAGTCTTGATTTGATTTGATTTAGTCCATTAAAATAGGATGGGAGTACGGTAAACATTAATATTTTATTTGAAATACATGTAGCTTAGTTTAAATTTTTTACCAATTTTTATTTTTCTCCGTAGTGGATTTACTACTTTGGGATGTTAATCCGCTACAGTGTACCTTGTTCCTTTGAAATGTTAATTGATAAACACACACAAAAAAGGGTGTATAGGTAGAAAAAGCACTACAATTGTTTCCAGATTGCAGTTTTAAAGTTTTATATTAGTATTGCTTTTTAAAATGCGGTTAGGGAAAAGGGCACCAGGGGAAACTGTATTATTTGCATCTCTGTGGCTCCCCGGCACTACAGATCTAACTAGATAAATTCATGGAGAGTAGGTCAATCAAGGGCTATCAGCCAGCATGGGTAGGAACGGTGTCCCTAGCGTCTGTTTGTCAAATGCTGGGAATGGGTGACAGGGGAGGGATCACTTGATGATTATTTCTTCTTTTCATTCCCTCTGGGGCACCCGGTTTTGGGGCCACTGTCGGAGGACAGGATACAGTGCTAGATGGACCTTTGGTTTGTCTCAGTATGGCCATTCTTAGCTTCCCTGGGCAGTCACCCAAGTTAGGTGGCCCACCCCTAAGGTCAGCCCTGCTTCAAGAGACCAACTTACAGAGAACACAGTGGCAGTTAGCTTCAGAAGTTGATGATGCAGGGCTATTGGTGATGGAGGAAACGGCAAACAGCGGGAGGAATGAATGAAAGACCTTCTGCCCCCATGATCTCACATGAAAACACCTCTGAATTCTTCATCTCCACTGACGATTCCAACAACTGTAAGTGGGCTATGGTGGAGGGAGAAGGGAGGGACATGTTAAAGGAATATTTGTTTGTTGGACTATGTTTTAGTGTCTTGGTTCCAGAATGCCAGATTTGTGACTGGGAAATCTAGGCTAGTAGGCCCAATTTTTTAAAATGCATCATTTGTGAAGGTCATAATGTCACATCCTCACAATCTGGAGAAGTGAGTTCCTGTAGTAAATATTTCTATTATTGTAATTAATTATAATATAAGAAACCTTCCTTCCCATGCTAGCCCGTGTACTGGAATGCAGGGGATACCCCCATGCTCTCTCATGCCATGGTGCACAGCTGCTCCCCACACTGGGGTATTCTAATCTCTCACATCCAGTGTCTCTCTGCCTCTCTCTGGCTGGGACTCACCAAGCATTGATTGGCAGCAGCAGCAGCAGCAGCACCACCTGCCCCCTAAATGCCAAGATGGGAAGTGCAAAGCCCTGGCTCCAGGGGCCAGAGGTTGCGCGCCTCCGGTCTGAATGGGTCCCAGCACAGAAAGGGGAGAAGAGATTGAGGAGGAGGAAGGTTGCTGCTCAGGCCTTGGCTACCAGGGCAACAGTATCCAGTAGACAGCAGATGCTGGATCATTCATTATCGGCCATTATATTTTAATAATAATTGTTTATTTGAATGAAATTATTTTATATTTAGATTAACAGAGTTGCGAGTTTGGTTGTTTGTTCTTGGGGAAATTTGAAATCTTTTTTTCATATGGGTTTTGGAGGAAAGCGTTTCCTGGTCCGAAAAATAGAAAGGCGGGTAAGTTTAAGGAGGGGGGGGCCCCCGATTATAACGGTATCCGGTCGGTTACCTCCTAAAACCCTTTTTTTCCGGGCCGTTTGGGCGGGGCTTGTTGCTTTCCGGCCAGCCCCCAGCCTACATAGTTATGGTGGGAAGAAGGGAAAACTCCCCAAACATTCTCAAAGGGGGGAGGGGTAAGATTTGTTTTGTCACTTGGAAGGCCATTTTTAATTAGACAGATCAATTTTATATAAAACTCTCCCCGAGGGCCCCCGCCCGGTACCGGGCATTGCCCCCCAACAGGAAACCGCGGGCGTCCGAGGCCAAGGGATGGGAGTGCTGCGGACGTTGGGACATTGCTTGGGATTTGGATATCGAAAAAGAAGGCTTCAGGCCCGGGAGGGGGTGGCTCACCGAATTTCCCTCCTCCAAGAGGCCCCCGGGCCAATTGGTTTTTAAAATTCTGTTAAGAGAAAAACCCGGCCCTCTATTACCCCCCCCTTTACTCAGCCGAGAATTACAAGTTTCAATTGCGACCTCCTGGCCGTCCACGATTACAGGTTCCTTGGAAAACCCATTCCCAAATATTAAAACAATATTAAAATTTTTTTTAGATTTTCCATTAATTTAGCAACAAGGGGGAGTTTGCGTTGACGGGCTCCATTTGCTGATTGGGAAATTTGGAAACTAGGCCTATCGCTGATGTGCCGGGTCCTAAAAACTTTATAAATTTTCAGTTTTTTTTTTTATTTTGGTTACCTTTTGGTTTTTTTTTACATTTTTTATTTGTTTTTTTATTTTTATTTATTTTTTAATTTTTATTTTTTTTTGTTTTTTTCTAAAGGGGAATATTTTTAATTTAATTTTTCATTTTTTTTCGTTTTGGTACCTTCTTAATATAAAAAAAGGGAAAAATTTCTTTTAATTTTTTTTTAAAGTGGAAAGGCGGGAATTTGCCGAAATGGAAGGCGGGAGCCTTAAGGAGGGGGGGTTTTTTTTTCCGGGCCGTTTGGGCGGGGCTTGTTGCTTTCCGGCCATGGCCCCCAGCCTACATAGTTATGGTGGGAAGAAGGGAAAACTCCCAAACATTCTCAAAGGGGGGAGGGGTAAGATTTTTGTTTTGTCACTTGGAAGGCCATTTTTAAATTAGACAGATCAATTTTATATAAAACTCTCCCCGAGGGCCCCCGCCCGGGTACCGGGCATTGCCCCCCAACAGGAAACCGCGGGCGTCCGAGGCCAAGGGATGGGAGTGCTGCGGACGTTGGGACATTGCTTGGGATTTGGATATCGAAAAAGAAGGCTTCAGGCCCGGGAGGGGGTGGCTCACCGAATTTCCCCTCCTCCAAGAGGCCCCCGGGCCAATTGGTTTTTAAAATTCTGTTAAGAGAAAAACCCGGCCCTCTATTAACCCCCCCCTTTACTCAGCCGAGAATTACAAGTTTCAATTGCGACCTCCTGGCCGTCCACGATTACAGGTTCCTTGGAAAACCCATTCCCAAATATTAAAACAATATTAAAATTTTTTTTAGATTTTCCATTAATTTAGCAACAAGGGGGAGTTTGCGTTGACGGGCTCCATTTGCTGATTGGGAAATTTGGAAACTAGGCCTATCGCTGATGTGCCGGGTCCTAAAACTTTATCAAAATACCAGTTTTTTTTTATTTTTGGGTTCCCCTTTTGGTTTTTTTATTACATTTTTTTAATTTGATTTTTTTATTTTTATTTATTTTAAGATTTTTAATTTTTTTTTGTTTTTTTTCTAGGGGGAATTTTTTTAAATTTTTTTTTCATTTTTTTCGGTTTTGGTACGCTTCTTATATAAAAAAAATGAAAAACTGTAATTTATTTTTTAAATGGAAGGCGGGAATTTGCCCCGAAATAGGGAAGGTCGGGATCCTAAGAGGGGGGGGTTTTTTTTTCCGGGCCGTTTGGGCGGGGCTTGTTGCTTTCCGGCCATGGCCCCAGCCTACATAGTTATGGTGGGAAGAAGGGAAAAACTCCCCAAACATTCTCAAAGGGGGGAGGGGTAAGATTTTTGTTTTGTCACTTGGAAGGCCATTTTTAAATTAGACAGATCAATTTTATATAAAACTCTCCCCGAGGGCCCCCGCCCGGGTACCGGGCATTGCCCCCCAACAGGAAACCGCGGGCGTCCGAGGCCAAGGGATGGGAGTGCTGCGGACGTTGGGACATTGCTTGGGATTTGGATATCGAAAAAGAAGGCTTCAGGCCCGGGAGGGGGTGGCTCACCGAATTTCCCCTCCTCCAAGAGGCCCCCGGGCCAATTGGTTTTTAAAATTCTGTTAAGAGAAAAACCCGGCCCTCTATTAACCCCCCCCTTTACTCAGCCGAGAATTACAAGTTTCAATTGCGACCTCCTGGCCGTCCACGATTACAGGTTCCTTGGAAAACCCATTCCCAAATATTAAAACAATATTAAAATTTTTTTTAGATTTTCCATTAATTTAGCAACAAGGGGGAGTTTGCGTTGACGGGCTCCATTTGCTGATTGGGAAATTTGGAAACTAGGCCTATCGCTGATGTGCCGGGTCCTAAAAACTTTATAAATTTTCAGTTTTTTTTTTTATTTTGGTTACCTTTTGGTTTTTTTTTACATTTTTTATTTGTTTTTTTATTTTTATTTATTTTTTAATTTTTATTTTTTTTTGTTTTTTTCTAAAGGGGAATATTTTTAATTTAATTTTTCATTTTTTTTCGTTTTGGTACCTTCTTAATATAAAAAAAGGGAAAAATTTCTTTTAATTTTTTTTTAAAGTGGAAAGGCGGGATTTGCCCGAAATGGAAGGCGGGAGCCTTAAGGAGGGGGGGTTTTTTTTTCCGGGCCGTTTGGGCGGGGCTTGTTGCTTTCCGGCCATGGCCCCCAGCCTACATAGTTATGGTGGGAAGAAAGGGAAAACTCCCCAAACATTCTCAAAGGGGGGAGGGGTAAGATTTTTGTTTTGTCACTTGGAAGGCCATTTTTAAATTAGACAGATCAATTTTATATAAAACTCTCCCCGAGGGCCCCCGCCCGGGTACCGGGCATTGCCCCCCAACAGGAAACCGCGGGCGTCCGAGGCCAAGGATGGGAGTGCTGCGGACGGCGTGGATTCATGGGCAACAGTATCCATGACACAATGTTCTTGGAGCCTGTGTATTTGGGGAATTTCAGTTAGGGTACAAGAGATGCTTGAACATGCTTACCATGGCAACACAATAATAGAACATAAGCTCACTGGAACACAAGGGCCATATTTGTCATACCAAGGGTCCAGCTATCCCGGCATCGTGTCATCTGGCAGTGGTCAATGGCAGGTGTCGTGTCATCTGGCAGGTGGTTCAGAGTGCGTGATCATACTGGGTAGTGCCATGTGCTTCCGAGAGAATGACCAGACCAGGTAATCATCAAGTTTTCCCTCCCTGTTGCCCATTCCCATCTGCTGACAAACAGAGGCTAAGGGCATCATCCCTGCCCATCCTAGATAGCATGGGTGGATCCGCTCTCCAAGAATTTAGGGTTTTTTAAAAATTCTCTTAGTGCCTTGGCTTTCACAGCAAACTCTGGCAAGGAAGAAAAACTCCCACCAGGGTCCCCAGTTCCTGTTAAGTTTAAACCCCGTCCCCCGACATCCTTGTCTCATCTACAGTTTAAGATCCTGCAGTTCTACCTATCTAACTGGCCCAGCGTGTGGAACTGGAAATATTTCAGAGAATGCTACCATGAAAGTCATGGATTTCTATCTTGTACCTAGCAGTCTAAATTTGGCCTCTAGGAACTCTCTCCTACCATTCCCTATATCATTGGGACCTACCTGTACAGAGCTACTGGCTTGTCCTCAGCCTACACATAAGCCTGGCTACATGTGTGAAGACATCTTTAACCTACACAATGGGATTTCTCTATCTATGCTCCCTCTTTAGGGAAAATGTAAGACCTCATCTCCCTGAATTTCCCCACTGAAACTGAAGCATTAATACACTTTAGAAGCATGTGCAGTATAAAATACACATGCCTGAAATTGCATAAGTTTGAAATGTACGATGAAAGATTAGCTTCTTCACACAGCTATTGCTTTTTATGATAATAGTGGCACAATTATTTCAGTGATATTGTCCGACCTAATACTTTCAAATTATGATTTATAAGGAGCTCTCCTGTGACAGCTAGTGATAAACCAAAGGGCGGGAGGAAGGTTTTAGGACCAGGCTGTATTTACAGGAACACACCTACTCTGGGTAGGTGTCCAGCAGACAGATCTGTGTTGCCCAAGAGATCAGTTTTGGCCAGTACTGAGTTAGGAATCTCTTTACAGAGAGCAGGGGTAATGAAATGTTCTGCTTATTGTATGAGTAGAGGGAAGCAGAACTGAACGTAGCTGTCCTGATTGAAGGGCCAGTCCTAGCACTTAACTTCTGCCGGTACTGAGCCTTGGTATATCTAAGCTTGGCAGTTCATAGGCCCAGGACATGGGCTTCCCACATCAGTTATGAAAGTGAAAACCTTGCTCATGTTTAATTGACGCTAATCTAAGAATTTGCATTACAGTACATTGTATGACCAAGGCAGTTTTGTTTTTTTCATTTAATTTATTTATCGTATAGTAGCTAGTGGCTGGTGTTTAACCACTGCAATGTATTATGCTATTTTAGGGTTTTTTAGATTTATTTGAACCAAGATTATATTAGTATTTGCTTGCTTTGAATGAATTTTTGCAGGTTGACAGAATTAGTTTTTTTTAATATTTTTTAAGTTACGAATTTATAATTTTTGTTTAAAGCAATTTTTTAATATAGTGTAGCTATATTTTGTTTTGCTTTGTCTTGGAGTTTGATTTGATTTGATTTAGTCATTAAAATAGGATGGGAGTACGGTAAACATTAATATTTTATTTAAATACATGTAGCTTAGTTTAAATTTTTTACCAATTTTTATTTTTCTCCTAGTGGATTTATACTTTGGGATGTTAATCCGCTACAGTGTACCTTGTTCCTTTGAAATGTTAATTGATAAACAACACAAAAAAGGGTGTAGGTAGAAAAAGCACTAAATTGTTTCCAGATTGCAGTTTTAAAGTTTTATATAGTATTGCTTTTTAAAATGCGGTTAGGGAAAAGGGCACCAGGGGAAATGATTATTTGCATCCGTGGCTCCCCGGCACTACAGATTAACTAGATAAATTCATGGGAGTAGGTCAATCAAGGGCTATCAGCCAGCATGGGTAGGAACGGTGTCCCAGCGTCTGTTTGTCAAATGCTGGGAATGGGTGACGGGGAGGGATCACTTGATGATTATTTCTTCTTTTCATTCCCTTGGGGCACCCGGTTTTGGGGCCACTGTCGGAGGACGGTCAGTCTAGATGGACCTTTGGTTTGTCTCAGTATGGCCATTCTTAGCTTCCCTGGGCAGTCACCCAAGTTAGGTGGCCCACCCCTAAGGTCAGCCCGCTTCAAAGACAACTTACAGGAACACAGTGGCAGTTAGCTTCAGAAGTTGATGAGCAGGGCTATTGGTGATGGAGGAAACGGAAACAGCGGGAGGAATGAATGAAAACCTTCTGCCCCCATGATCTCACATGAAAACACCTCTGAATTTTCATCTCCATGAGATTCCAAAACTGTAAGTGGGCTATGGTGGAGGGAAAGGGGGGACATGTTAAAGGAATATTTGTTTGTTGGACTATGTTTTAGTGTCTTGGTTCCAGAATGCCAGATTTGTGACTGGGAAATCTAGGCTAGTAGGCCCAATTTTTTAAAATGCATATTTGTGAAGGTCATAATGTCACATCCTCACAATCTGGAGAAGTGAGTTCCTGTAGTAAATATTTCTATTATTGTAATTAATTTAATAAGAAACCTTCCTTCCCATGTAGCCCTGTACTGAATGCAGGGGATCCCCCATGCTCTCTCATGCCATGGTGCAGCTGCTCCCCACACTGGGGTATTCTAACTCTCACATCCAGTGCTCTCCCCTCTCTGGCTGGGACTCACCAAGCATTGATTGGCAGCAGCAGCACAGCAGCCCACCTGCCCCCTAAATGCCAAGATGGGAAGGCAAAGCCCTGGCTCCAGGGGCCAGAGGTTGCGCGCCTCCGGTCGAATGGGTCCCAGCAAGAAAGGGGAGAAGAGATTGAGGAGGAGAAGGTTGCTGCTAGGCCTTGGTACCAGGGCAACAGTATCCAGTAGACAGAGATGCACATTATTTCAGGAGTTCACTGAACTTTCTTGGAAAGATAAAGTACAGCCAATTGATACAGGACAAGGAATCCGGCAGAGGCTGCATGGAGTCGGTGTGTACGGGTGTGTGTCTCGGATGCCAGGTCATCGCGGGTCTCCTCCTCGCTCCTCCTCTGACTGTCTAGTCCTCAAAAGATGGGACCTCACTTGGTTAAATCCTCAGCTCTCCCAAACCGTCCTATTAACCCTCCCTTTACCGGCTATTCTTAATGTCTGCACATGGATTCACTAGATATTGCCTACTTCTTCGCATACTGGACTCTTACCACACATTGCCTCTACATAGCCTTCTCAGATCCTCCTAGAATACCTATTCCTTAGCCCTTAAACTACGATTTCCCAATAATAATTATAAATTATAAATAATTATTTAAATTTAATAATTTTAATTATGATTTTAGATTTTCAATGATTTTTTGGACTTATTCAGTTTTAGAGGGGAGTAAGCAGGAGTTTGGCCCTATTTGCGAAGTTGGCCTAAGATGCCCAGAGTAGTGAGAGGGAGAATTCTTGAGAGGGAATTATGTTGAGCCTGACTTGCGAGGCCGTGTTTTCCGGTTATACAAGAATTCATTATGAAGTTCTTTATAAAATTTTTTATATTTAATCAATGTGTTTTTTCAGTTTTTTTTTTTGTTTTTAGTTTTTTTTTTATTATTTTATTTTTGTTTTAATTTTTTTATTATTATTTTTTGTTAATAGATTTTAATTTTGTTCATATTTTTATTTTATTTTTTTTATTTTGTTGATTTAATTTTTTTTTATTTTGATTTATTATTTAATTGTTATTAATTTATTTATTTTAAATTTTTTTTAATTTCTTATTTTTTTGATTACTATTCCTAAGTTATAAAAAATATTTAATAGTTAATATAATTTTTTTAGTTAGTTGGAATTATTTTTAATGTGGAAAGATATGATCTGTAATAGGTCAGATATGGAGGGTCCACAGGTAGTGTGGCGGGCTCTTGGTTGTGGACCTGGTTGTTGTGTCTTGGACGTTTTTCCGGGAGTTTGGGCCTTGTGGCCGTAGTTGTGCCCGTGTCGCATAGAAGTCTGAAGTACCTAGGAACTAAGGGGTATTGAATGAACGAGCCTGGAGAAAGATTGCGATAACCCGCATTAATTACAGATTTAGAAGTTTTGGGAAGTTGGATTATTTTGGATGTTTACTTTGGAATTTGATTTAAAGCATCATTGAATCATTTATAAATTAAATATAGTTTTATATATTATATCCACTTACGTCGGTCCACCTCTCTCCCTGTTCGGCCCACTTCCCACGCCCCGCTTGCGATTTGCCCCCGGCGAGCCCTGCAGGGGCAGGAAGGCGTGGGAGTGGGCCGATGGCACAGGGGAGAGGAGAAGAGTTTGACAGGACATTCTAGTTAGCGTTTGGACAATTGAAATTTCTGGAAAATAATTCAGCACAAACTATTGACCAAGGCATGGCACGTGTCAGTCGCAGCGGCAGGCAGTGTATCGGTTGTGGCAGTGTTGGGGCATGTTCCGGCCGCCTCACACCTAGGTTCCCTCTCCATCGGGAACAGTTGGTTGAATCCTCCAATTTACTCCAATTTAAGCCCGCTAAAATTTAAAACTCCCTCTCCCTCTTTACCCCCATCTCGATTATTCATCCAGGGATGGATTAGAGCTATTTTTGTGATATTGCTACCTACATTCGTTTGCCTACCTCAATGGCTCTCAGTACCTCTAATAACTACTATGATTTACCATCTATTATCCTAAATCTAATTAACTATCCATAAAATATAAATTTGAATATAATATTCTAAATTGTTTTAATATTATTTAGTATTAAATTTATTTTATTTTGCTTTTAAATTAATTAAGGTCCAGGTGAAAGCGGGGTTCGACAGTGTTAAAATATGGATAGCGATTTTTCAGAGAGTGAATTATGGGGAGTATGTGTGAAAGGGGATAAGCTCTTTAACTGCTTATGCCGGCTAGCTCTAGTTGCTTCGTCTGACTAAATTTATATTTTATAGAATTTTTCTATTTTTTGATTGTTTTTATTATTAATTTACTTTTTGTTTTACAGTTTTTTATTTGGTTATATTTTTCTTTAAGTTTTTGTTTTAATTTTTTTAGTATTTATTTTTTAATTTTTATTAGATTTTTATTTTTTTAAGTTTTTATTTTTTTTAATTTGTGTCATTAATGTTTGATTAATTTATTAATTTATATTTTTTAATTTTTTTATTTTTTTGCATTATTTATATGTATCTAAGTATTCCTAAGTTTATTAAATAATTAAAAAGTTAATTACAGATTGTTAAATGTTTTGTTTATGGGAATTTTAAAGTGGAAGTAGTTTTTTCTGGAGCAAGAAGGATGGGAGGCAGGGTTTTATCTGGAGAGGCACGTGAATGGAGTATGGTCTTGTTTTTCTGGGCCTGGGCCTTTGGGGATTTGGCTGTGTCGGGCTTTTTCGGGGCCCTGTTGCCCTCAAATGCACGGTCGAAAGGAGTTGAATGTGGGAACTAAGGAGAGAGGGAGAACTGAATGAATACCCTACTCAAATAGTTGCGAGGGAATAGATGTAGGAATTTGTGTTAATTTTTTTTGGAATTTAGGTTGTCAATTGATGCTGAATATTCATTTTAATATTATTAATATCATTCATAATTTCGAACTTCTTATCCATACAGACCCCTTCTGCGGTCATGCTCCCCGGTCCTCTGTCCCGGGTTCTCCCCTGTGGTCCCTGTGGCACACACCAGCCCCCCTCCCTGAAATGAAGCAAGTGGGGCCTGTGCTGGATAGGTAGAAAAAGCACTACAATTGTTTCCAGATTGCAGTTTTAAAGTTTTATATTAGTATTGCTTTTTAAAATGCGGTTAGGGAAAAGGGCACCAGGGGAAACTGTATTATTTGCATCTCTGTGGCTCCCCGGCACTACAGATCTAACTAGATAAATTCATGGAGAGTAGGTCAATCAAGGGCTATCAGCCAGCATGGGTAGGAACGGTGTCCCTAGCGTCTGTTTGTCAAATGCTGGGAATGGGTGACAGGGGAGGGATCACTTGATGATTATTTCTTCTTTTCATTCCCTCTGGGGCACCCGGTTTTGGGGCCACTGTCGGAGGACAGGATACAGTGCTAGATGGACCTTTGGTTTGTCTCAGTATGGCCATTCTTAGCTTCCCTGGGCAGTCACCCAAGTTAGGTGGCCCACCCCTAAGGTCAGCCCTGCTTCAAGAGACCAACTTACAGAGAACACAGTGGCAGTTAGCTTCAGAAGTTGATGATGCAGGGCTATTGGTGATGGAGGAAACGGCAAACAGCGGGAGGAATGAATGAAAGACCTTCTGCCCCCATGATCTCACATGAAAACACCTCTGAATTCTTCATCTCCACTGACGATTCCAACAACTGTAAGTGGGCTATGGTGGAGGGAGAAGGGAGGGACATGTTAAAGGAATATTTGTTTGTTGGACTATGTTTTAGTGTCTTGGTTCCAGAATGCCAGATTTGTGACTGGGAAATCTAGGCTAGTAGGCCCAATTTTTTAAAATGCATCATTTGTGAAGGTCATAATGTCACATCCTCACAATCTGGAGAAGTGAGTTCCTGTAGTAAATATTTCTATTATTGTAATTAATTATAATATAAGAAACCTTCCTTCCCATGCTAGCCCGTGTACTGGAATGCAGGGGATACCCCCATGCTCTCTCATGCCATGGTGCACAGCTGCTCCCCACACTGGGGTATTCTAATCTCTCACATCCAGTGTCTCTCTGCCTCTCTCTGGCTGGGACTCACCAAGCATTGATTGGCAGCAGCAGCAGCAGCAGCACCACCTGCCCCCTAAATGCCAAGATGGGAAGTGCAAAGCCCTGGCTCCAGGGGCCAGAGGTTGCGCGCCTCCGGTCTGAATGGGTCCCAGCACAGAAAGGGGAGAAGAGATTGAGGAGGAGGAAGGTTGCTGCTCAGGCCTTGGCTACCAGGGCAACAGTATCCAGTAGACAGCAGATGCACAATTATTTCAGTGATGTTTCCGACCTGATACTTTCAAATTGTGATTTCTAAGGAAGGTCTGAGTGAGCTCTCCTCTGATAGCTAGTGAGAAACCAAAGGGTGGGAGGAAGGTTTTAGGACCAGGCTGTATTTACAGGAACACACCTACTCTGGGTAGGTGTCCAGCAGACAGATCTGTGTTGTCCAAGAGATCAGTTTTGGCCAGAACTGAGTTAGGAATCTCTTTACTGAGAGCAGGGGTAATGAAATGTTCTGCTTATTGTATTAGTAGAGGGAAGCAGAACTGTACTTAGCCTGTTCTGATTGAAGGGTCAGTGCCAGCATTTAACTTCTATCTGCGATGAGCCTTGATATATCTAAGTCTGGCAGTACATAGGCCCAGGAGCTAGGGTTCCCACATCACTTATGAGTTGAAAAACCTGCTTGATCACAGCACCTAATTGCTTGAGTCCTAGGACCTCTTTAACTGTTAAGTGGGCAACTGAACTGCCCTCGCTCAGTAGGCAATTTGGATGTCTGATCCCAGTGGAAAGTGATTGAAAGGGAGGAGGGGGAACCTGTGTGTTCCTTGTTGGTGTAAACTTTGTCTAAGAGTCACAGGTACTATCCGACTTGCCCACTCCCCTCTTTTAAACTAAACTTGATTAAACTCTACAATGACTATTAGAGCTGCACTCTCTAAAAATCTGGTCTAAGTGCTGAAACCGGTTGTGGGACAATGTTTCGCTTGAAGAGACTGCCTAGTTCACACTATCAGTGAGGGCTTGCCCACTGAAAAGTGAAATCACTGAGAGCTGGGCGGAACCTGCAGCAGAGCTATCCTTCGGGAAAATGACACCCTGAGAAAACTTGTAGTTTGGCACCCTGCTCCCCCTGAGTATCTGGCAGTGCACATATCTGTCCTGCAGTGCAGTGTACCCAGGCCTCTGTCTTTCCTGGGAGGTCACGGTGGTAGGTAGCCCACCTGTATGACCGGTGCTTCCTTAAGATATTGACTTGCAGAGGGCGCGCTGCATCTGAGCCGGTGGCATCAGAAGTTGATAATGCAGGGCCATGAGTGATGGAGCGATGGAGTGAATGCAAACAGCTGAAGGAATGAGTGAAGTACCTTCTGCCCCCAGATCCACAGGGTCGGAGGTGATCTCACATGAAAGCAAGTCTGAACTCTTTGTCTCCACTGACCAATGACAACAAGTGTGAGGTACGGTGGAGGAAGAAGCGAGGGACATGTTAAAGAGACATTTGTTTTTGGTCTATGTTTTAGTGACTTGGCTTCAGAATGTTTGATTTGTGACTGGGAAGCACATATATGTTTCCTAGTAGGCCAAATTTTTAAAAATGTATTGTTTGTGAAGGTCATTTTGTCACATACTTTCTGTCTGGAGAGGTCATTATCTTGAGGAGTTCCTGTACTACATATTTTAATTATTATAATGAATTCTTACATAAGAATGGCCACACTGCTCAGACCAATGATCCATGTAGTCCAGTATCTTGTCTTCTGACAGTGGCCAATACCAGGTGCTTTAAAGGGAAAGAATACAACAGGTAATCATTGAGTGATCCATTCCTGGTTGTCCGCTCCCAGCTTCTAGCCAACAAAGACTTTGAACACTCAGTGCATGGTATTGCATCCCTGCCCACCCTGGCTAATTAACATGGACATAACAGACAAAGCTTGCATGAACTTATCTAGTTCTTTTTTGAATCCTGTGATAGTTTTAGACTTTACAACATCCTCTGACAAGGAGTTCCTAAAGCTGACTGTGCACAGTCTGAAGAAGTACTTTCTTTTGATAGTTTTAAATTGTTGCCTATTAATGTAATTCAGTAACCCCTGGTTTTTGGGTTAAGAGAAAGGGTATATAATATTTCATTATTCACTTTCTTCAGATCAGTCAAGATTTTATAGACTGCAATCATATACCCTCTCAGTTATATCTTTTCCAACTTGAAAATGTCTTTTTCATCTCTCCTGATATAGAATTATGTTCCATGCCCTGAATCATTTTGGTTACTGGTCTCTGTTGCTTTTTCAGTTTCAAGTTAGCTTATTTGAGACTGGGTGCCCAGAACTGCATAAAGTTTTCAAGATGTCCATGGATTTATATAGTAAAAGTGGAGGAACTTGGTTTGCCAGACCCATCAGCAAAACCATAATGACAACTGACATGAACACTTCGCAAAACACAACATCTTTGGCATTCATAGACATGCAATAAACCTTATTAACCAGTCACTGTCAAAGTCAATTTTAGAAGTATTTGATGATGATATCGTTCATAATCCTGGAGATACAACACAGTTTATACATGAATTTCTATTTAAGAAAGAAATAACATACACTACAAAGTGGAGGTTTATATTATGCACATTGTCACCAGTTTAATCGTGAAGTTGAACCCTAGCTCTGAGTAACACTGACAAATGTTCACTGCCTTTTCTCAAGAAATTCACTGCACTGTTTAGAAGCATGCAGTGCAACTGTGTTAAAACAAAGCAGCTGCAAAAGTGAAGAACTCTCTGACCAGTGTTCCCTGGAAGCTAAACGCTTAAATAGCCCTCTAGGAGAGATGTAGATGCCACCAAACTAATAAGCAGACAGCCCCACAGTCACCCACAACTGGTAAACGTATGTATTGCTGGTGCATATCTGAGCTTGCCTTGGTGCATATAACAATAAAAAAAAATGAACTGAACCCCAAATAGATGGCTTCTTGAAACTCTAGAGATTCCTTCAGACTGTGACAGATTGGAAGAGAAGGTAGCAGCAGGGACTTTACAATGACCCTCATGCTGAAATGACCTGCAATGGCGTACGAGCGCAGCTACTTGATTGTATCCTCCAGGCTTCACTGTCCTGTGAGGCACAGGGACCACAATGAGGATGGAGAGAGGGCTTTGTATTCTTCCACTGTGGGATGTTGTACCGGGAATTGTTAGTAAGAGACGGGATCTAGAAAACAAAGAGAGGGAAGATCATCTTCACAGCCAGGCTTGCTAATTTAGTGAGAAGGCCTTTAAATTAGGCTATCCAGGGGGTGGAGTCCTAAGCCCTGTGGCAAATAAGGAGAATACCAGAAGGAAACATGAGGAGAAGGGGAGAAGAGAGAAGGACTCATGATTCATGCAAAGAAAGTAAGGCAATTGGCTAGTTATCTTTGGTACCTGTATATGAAGAGAAGAAGTCTGGAAAAAACAAACAGGAAAAAATGGGAACTACAATGTGACTGCGATAAGAGAGACTTGGTGGGGTAACGAAGCGGCCCCGGCACGCGCCTCCCTGCGAGGGAGGGCGGCCAAAGTGGTGACGCCGTCAGGGGAGAAAAGTTCAAGGAACTGCACAGTTGGTAAGACAGAAGTTTGACTGTTCAGATCTCCAGACTGGAACTGGAGAAAAGCCCACTGGACGTCTTTGAGTAAGATGAGAGTGACTCCTCTGGTGTCATGGTGGGGCTCTGTTTTTACAAGGAAGATGGGGCACATGTGTCTTTCTTTGGACAACTAACAGATGAACTGAAGTCCGCAGATCAGAGGCCCTGGTTCTCACAGGGAACTGCAATCACCCTGACATCTGCTGGAAGAGCAAAACATTTGTGCAGAAACCAGTTAGAAAGTTTGTGGAGAGTTGAGGACAGCTTACCGGGGCAAGTGATGGACGAATCAACTAGGTGTCATGCTCCTCCTGATCTGCTGCTCCCAAGCAGAGAAAATTTGTAAGGAGAAGTCAATGTCGGTGGCCACTTGGACAGCAGTGAACTTAAGATGGATGAGTTAAGGATGTGTTCCAAAGGAAGAAAGGAGAGCCGACGAAAGGGCCCCAGCCCACGCCTCCCTGCGAGGGAGGGCGGCCCGCGAAAGGGCCCCGGTCCGCGCCTCCCTGCGAGGGAGGGCGGCCGACGAAAGGGCCCCTGCCCGCGCCTCCCTGCGAGGGAGGGCGGCCGACAAAAGGGCCCCGGTCTGCGCCTCCCTGCGAGGGAGGGCGGCCGACGAAAGGGCCCCTGCCCGCGCCTCCCTGCGAGGGAGGGCGGCCGACGGAAGGGCCCCGGTCCGCACCTCCCTGCGAAGGAGGGCGGCAGATGTGGTGACCCCGGCTGGGGAGAAAAGTTCGAGGAATTGCAGTGTATGTAAGACAAGTTTGATTTTTCAGATCTCCAGACTGGAAGTGGGGAAAAGCCCACTGGACGTCTTTGAGTAAGATGAGAGTGACTCCTCTGGTGTCATGGTGGGGCCCTGTTTTTACAAGGAGGATGGGGCACATGTGTCTTTCTTTGGACAACTAACAGATGAACTGAAGTCCGCAGATCAGAGGCCCTGGTTCCCCCAAGGGACTACAATCACCCTGACATCTGTTGGAAGAAGAATACATTTGTGCACAAACCATCTACAAAATTTGTGAAGAGCGTTAAAGCACCTTCCCGGGGCAAGTGATGGAGGAATCAACCAGGTGTCATGCCCCTCTTGACCTGCTGCCGCCACGCAGTGAAGAACTGTTAGGAGAAGTGAGGGAGGGCCGGCAACGAAGAGACCCCGGCCCGTGCCTCCCTACGAGGCAGGGTGGCCGACCAAGCGGCCCCGGCCCGTGCCTCCCTGCAACTGGAAGAGAAGGCAGCACCAGGGACTTGACCGTGACCCTCAAGCTGAAATGACCTGCAATGGCGTACGAGTGCAGCTACTTGATTTTATCCTCCAGGCTTCACTGTCCTGCGAGGCACAGTGACCACAATGAGGATGGAGAGAGGGCTTTGTCGTCTTCCACCGTGGGATATCGTTCCGGGAACTGCTAGTAAGAGACGGGATCTAGCAAACAAAGAGAGGGAAGATCATCTTCACAGCCAGGCTTGCTAACTTAGTGAGGAGGCCTTTAAATTAGGCTATCCAGGAGGTGGAGACCTAAGCCCTGAGGCAAGTAAGGACCATACCAGAAGGAAACATGAGGAGAAGGGCAGAAGAGAGAAAGACTCATGATTCATACAGAGAAAGTAAGGCAATTGGTTAGTTATCTTAGGTACCTGTATATGAACAGAAGAAGTCTGGGAAACAAACAGGAAAGAACGGGAACTACAATGTGATTGCGATAAAAGAGACTTGGTGGGGTAACTTGCATGACTGGAACACAGTCATGGAACCATATGAACTGCTCAGAAAGGACCGGCAGGGGAGAAAAGTTCGAGGAATCGCACCGTTCGTAAAAAACCAGCATGACTGTTCATTACTGCAGCCTGAAACTCGGGAAAAGCCCACAGCGCTGGTGTCATGGTGGGGGGTCTGTTTTTACAAGGAGGATGAGGCAGTTGTGTCTTTCTTTGCACAACTAACAGATGTTCTGATGAACTTCATGAACTGAAGTCCTCAGATCAAAGGCCCTGGTTCTCACAGGGGACTGCAATCACCCTGACATCTGCTGGAAGAGCAAAACATTTGTGCACAAATCAGTTAGGACGTTTGTGGAGAGCGTTGAGGACAGTTTACCGGGATGAGTGATGGAGGAACCAACTAGGTGTCATGTTTCTGCTGACCTGCTGCTGCCAAGCAGAGAAAATTTGTTAGGAGAAGTCGATGTCGGTGGCCACTTGGACAGCAGTGAACATAAGATGGATGAGTTAAGGATGTGTTCCAAAGGAAGAAAGGAGAGCCGAAGAAACGGCCCTGGCCCGCGCCTCCCTGTGAGGGAGGGAGGCCGACGAAAGGGCCCTGGCCCGCACTTCCCTGTGAGGGAGGGCGTCCGACGAAAGGGCCCTGGCCCGCGCATCCCTGCGAGGGAGAGCGGCTGACAAAGCGGCCCCGGTCCGTGCCTCCCTGCGAGGGAGGGCGGCTGACGAAAGGGCCCCGGCCCGCGCCTCCCTGCGAGCTGAAATGACCTGCAATGGCGTACGAGTACAGCTACTTGATTGTGTCCTCCAGGCTTCACTGTCCTGCGAGGCAGAGGGACCACAATGAGGATGGAGAGAGGGCTTTGTAGTCTTCCACCGTGGGATATCGTTCCGGGAACTGCTAGTAAGAGACGGGATCTAGCAAACAAAGAGAGGGAAGATCATCTTCACAGCCAGGCTTGCTAACTTAGTGAGGAGGCCTTTAAATTAGGCTATCCAGGAGGTGGAGACCTAAGCCCTGAGGCAAGTAAGGACCATACCAGAAGGAAACATGAGGAGAAGGGCAGAAGAGAGAAAGACTCATGATTCATACAGAGAAAGTAAGGCAATTGGTTAGTTATCTTAGGTACCTGTATATAAACGGAAGAAGTCTGGGAAACAAACAGGAAAGAACGGGAACTAAAATGTGATTGCGATAAGAGAGACTTGGTGGGGTAACTTGCATGACTGGAACACAGTCATGGAACCATACGAACTGCTCAGAAAGGACCGGCAGGGGAGAAAAGTTCGAGGAATTGCACCGTACGTAAAAAACCAGCATGACTGTCCATTACTCCAGCCTGAAACTCGGGAAAAGCCCACAGCGCTGGTGTCATGGTGGGGGTCTGTTTTTACAAGAAGGATGAGGCAGTTGTGTCTTTCTTTGCACAACTAACACATGTTCTGATGAACTTCATGAACTGAAGTCCTCAGATCAAAGGCCCTGGTTCTCACAGGGGACTGCAATCACCCTGACATCTGCTGGAAGAGCAAAACATTTGTGCACAAACCAGTTAGGACGTTTGTGGAGAGCGTCGAGGACAGTTTACCGGGACAAGTGATGGAGGAACCAACTAGGTGTTATGTTTCTCCTGACCTGCCGCTGCCAAGCACAAAAAATTTGTTAGGAGAAGTCGATGTTGGTGGCAACTTGGACATCAGTGAACATAAGAGGGATGACTTAAGGATGAGTTCCAAAGGAAAAAACGAGAGCCGAAGAAGCGGCCCTGGCCTGCGCCTCGCTGCGAGGGAGGGCGGCCGAGGAAAGGGCCCCGGCCCGCGCCTCCCTGCGAGGGAGGGCGGCCGATGTGGTGACCCCAGCAGGGGACAAAAGTTCGAGGAATTGCAGGGTATGTAAGACAAGTTTGATTTTTCAGATCTCCAGACTGGAAGTGGGGAAAAGCCCACTGGACGTCTTTGAGTAAGATGAGAGTGACTCCTCTGGTGTCATGGTGGGGCCCTGTTTTTACAAGGAGGATGGGGCACATGTGTCTTTCTTTGGACAACTAACAGATGAACTGAAGTCCGCAGATCAGAGGCCCTGGTTCCCCCAGGGGACTACAATCACCCTGACATCTGTTGGAAGAAGAATACATTTGTGCACAAACCATCTACAAAATTTGTGAAGAGCGTTAAAGCACCTTCCCGGGGCAAGTGACGGAGGAATCAACCAGGTGTCATGCCCCTCTTGACCTGCTGCCGCCACGCAGTGAAGAACTGTTAGGAGAAGTGAGGGAGGGCCGGCAACGAAGAGACCCCGGCCCGTGCCTCCCTACGAGGCAGGGTGGCCGACCAAGCGGCCCCGGCCCGTGCCTCCCTGCAACTGGAAGAGAAGGCAGCACCAGGGACTTGACCGTGACCCTCAAGCTGAAATGACCTGCAATGGCGTACGAGTGCAGCTACTTGATTGTATCCTCCAGGCTTCACTGTCCTGCGAGGCACAGTGACCACAATGAGGATGGAGAGAGGGCTTTGTCGTCTTCCACCGTGGGATATCGTTCCGGGAACTGCTAGTAAGAGACGGGATCTAGCAAACAAAGAGAGGGAAGATCATCTTCACAGCCAGGCTTGCTAACTTAGTGAGGAGGCCTTTAAATTAGGCTATCCAGGAGGTGGAGACCTAAGCCCTGAGGCAAGTAAGGACCATACCAGAAGGAAACATGAGGAGAAGGGCAGAAGAGAGAAAGACTCATGATTCATACAGAGAAAGTAAGGCAATTGGTTAGTTATCTTAGGTACCTGTATATAAACGGAAGAAGTCTGGGAAACAAACAGGAAAGAACGGGAACTAAAATGTGATTGCGATAAGAGAGACTTGGTGGGGTAACTTGCATGACTGGAACACAGTCATGGAACCATACGAACTGCTCAGAAAGGACCGGCAGGGGAGAAAAGTTCGAGGAATTGCACCGTACGTAAAAAACCAGCATGACTGTCCATTACTCCAGCCTGAAACTCGGGAAAAGCCCACAGCGCTGGTGTCATGGTAGGGGTCTGTTTTTACAAGAAGGATGAGGCAGTTGTGTCTTTCTTTGCACAACTAACAGATGTTCTGATGAACTTCATGAACTGAAGTCCTCAGATCAAAGGCCCTGGTTCTCACAGGGGACTGCAATCACCCTGACATCTGCTGGAAGAGCAAAACATTTGTGCACAAACCAGTTAGGACGTTTGTGGAGAGCGTCGAGGACAGTTTACCGGGACAAGTGATGGAGGAACCAACTAGGTGTTATGTTTCTCCTGACCTGCCGCTGCCAAGCACAAAAAATTTGTTAGGAGAAGTCGATGTTGGTGGCAACTTGGACATCAGTGAACATAAGAGGGATGACTTAAGGATGAGTTCCAAAGGAAAAAACGAGAGCCGAAGAAGCGGCCCTGGCCTGCGCCTCGCTGTGAGGGAGGGCGGCCGAGGAAAGGGCCCCGGCCCGCGCCTCCCTGCGAGGGAGGGCGGCCGATGTGGTGACCCCAGCAGGGGACAAAAGTTCGAGGAATTGCAGCGTATGAAACACAAGTTTGATTTTTCAGATCTCCAGACTGGAAGTGGGGAAAAGCCCACTGGACGTCTTTGAGTAAGATGAGAGTGACTCCTCTGGTGTCATGGTGGGGCCCTGTTTTTACAAGGAGGATGGGGCACATGTGTCTTTCTTTGGACAACTAACAGATGAACTGAAGTCCGCAGATCAGAGGCCCTGGTTCCCCCAGGGGACTACAATCACCCTGACATCTGTTGGAAGAAGAATACATTTGTGCACAAACCATCTACAAAATTTGTGGAGAGCGTTAAAGCACCTTCCCGGGGCAAGTGATGGAGGAACCAACCAGGTGTCATGCCCCTCTTGACCTGCTGCCGCCACGCAGTGAAGAACTGTTAGGAGAAGTGAGGGAGGGCCAGCAAGGAAGAGACCCCGGCCCGTGCCTCCCTGCAACTGGAAGAGAAAGCAGCACCAGGGACTTGACCGTGACCCTCAAGCTGAAATGACCTGCAATGGCATACGAGTGCAGCTACTTGATTGTAGTCTTCCACCGTGGGATGTCGTTCCGGGAATTGTTAGTAAGAGACGGGATCTAGCAAACAAAGAGAGGGAAGATCATCTTCACAGCCACGCTTGCTAACTTAGTGAGGAGGCCTTTAAATTAGGCTATCCAGGGGGTGGAGACCTGAGCCCTGAGGCAAGTAAAGACCATACCAGAAAGAAACATGAGGAGAAGGGCAGAAGAGAAAAAGACTCATGATTCATACAGAGAAAGTAAGGCGATTGGCTAGTTATCTTAGGTACTTGTATATGAACGGAAGAAGTCTGGGAAACAAACAGGAAAGAACGGGAACTGCAATGTGATTGCGATAAGAGAGACTTGGTGGGGTAACTTGCATGACTGGAACACAGTCATGGAACCATAAGAACTGCTCAGAAAGGACCGGCAGGGGAGAAAAGTTCGAGGAATTGCACTGTACGTAAAAAACCAGCACGATTGTTCATTACTCCAGCCTGAAACTAAGGAAAAGCCCACAGCGCTGGTGTCATGGTGGGGGGTCTGTTTTTACAAGGAGGATGAGGCAGTTGTGTCTTTCTTTGCATAACTAACAGATGTTCTGATGAACTTCATGAACTGAAGTCCTCAGATCAAAGGCCCTGGTTCTCACAGGGGACTGCAATAACCCTGACATATGCTGGAAGAGCAAAACATTTGTGCACAAACCAGTTAGGACGTTTGTGGAGAGCGTTGAGGACAGTTTACCGGAACGAGTGATGGAGGAACCAACTAGGTGTTATGTTTCACCTGACCTGCTGATGCCAAGCAGAGAAAATTTGTTAGAAGTCGATGTTGGTGGCAACTTGGACAGCAGTGGACATTAAATGGATAAGTAAAAGATGACGTCCACAGGAAAAAACGAGAGCCAAAGAAATGGCCCCAGCCCGCGCCTCCCTGCGAGTGCGGCGGCCGACCAAAGGGCCCCGGCCCGCGCCTCCCTGCGAGGGAGGGCGGCCGACGAAGCGGCCCCGGCCCGCGCCTCCCTGCGAGGGAGGGCGGCCGACGAAGCGGCCCCGGCCCGCGCCTCCCTGCGAGGGAGGGCGGCCGACCAAAGGGCCCCGGCCCGCGCCTCCCTGCGAGGGAGGGCGGCCGACCAAAGGGCCCCGGCCCGCGCCTCCCTGCGAGGGAGGGCGGCCGACGAAGCGGCCCCGGCCCGCGCCTCCCTGCGAGGGAGGGCGGCCGACCAAAGGGCCCCGGCCCGCGCCTCCCTGCGAGGGAGGGCGGCCGACCAAAGGGCCCCGGCCCGCGCCTCCCTGCGAGGGAGGGCGGCCGACGAAGCGGCCCCGGCCCGCGCCTCCCTGCGAGGGAGGGCGGCCGACCAAAGGGCCCCGGCCCGCGCCTCCCTGCGAGGGAGGGCGGCCGACGAAGCGGCCCCGGCCCGCGCCTCCCTGCGAGGGAGGGCGGCCGACAAGGGCCCCGGCCCGCGCCTCCCTGCGAGGGAGGGCGGCCGACCAAAGGGCCCCGGCCCGCGCCTCCCTGCGAGGGAGGGCGGCCGACCAAAGGGCCCCGGCCCGCGCCTCCCTGCGAGGGAGGGCGGCCGACCAAAGGGCCCCGGCCCGCGCCTCCCTGCGAGGGAGGGCGGCCGACGAAGCGGCCCCGGCCCGCGCCTCCCTGCGAGGGAGGGCGGCCGACCAAAGGGCCCCGGCCCGCGCCTCCCTGCGAGGGAGGGCGGCCGACCAAAGGGCCCCGGCCCGCGCCTCCCTGCGAGGGAGGGCGGCCGACAAAGGGCCCCGGCCCGCGCCTCCCTGCGAGGGAGGGCGGCCGACCAAAGGGCCCCGGCCCGCGCCTCCCTGCGAGGGAGGGCGGCCGACGAAGCGGCCCCGGCCCGCGCCTCCCTGCGAGGGAGGGCGGCCGACAAAGGGCCCCGGCCCGCGCCTCCCTGCGAGGGAGGGCGGCCGACAAACGGCCCCGGCCCGCGCCTCCCTGCGAGGGAGGGCGGCCGACCAAAGGGCCCCGGCCCGCGCCTCCCTGCGAGGGAGGGCGGCCGACCGAAGCGGCCCCGGCCCGCGCCTCCCTGCGAGGGAGGGCGGCCGACCAAAGGGCCCCGGCCCGCGCCTCCCTGCGAGGGAGGGGGCGGGCCGACCAAAGGGCCCCGGCCCGCGCCTCCCTGCGAGGGAGGGCGGCCGACGAAGCGGCCCCGGCCCGCGCCTCCCTGCGAGGGAGGGCGGCCGACCAAAGGGCCCCGGCCCGCGCCTCCCTGCGAGGGAGGGCGGCCGACGAAGCGGCCCCGGCCCGCGCCTCCCTGCGAGGGAGGGCGGCCGACCAAAGGGCCCCGGCCCGCGCCTCCCTGCGAGGGAGGGCGGCCGACGAAGGGCCCCGGCCCGCGCCTCCCTGCGAGGGAGGGCGGCCGACCAAAGGGCCCCGGCCCGCGCCTCCCTGCGAGGGAGGGCGGCCGACCAAAGGGCCCCGGCCCGCGCCTCCCTGCGAGGGAGGGCGGCCGACGAAGGGCCCCGGCCCGCGCCTCCCTGCGAGGGAGGGCGGGCCGACCAAAGGGCCCCGGCCCGCGCCTCCCTGCGAGGGAGGGCGGCCGACCAAAGGGCCCCGGCCCGCGCCTCCCTGCGAGGGAGGGCGGCCGACGAAGCGGCCCCGGCCCGCGCCTCCCTGCGAGGGAGGGCGGCCGACCAAAGGGCCCCGGCCCGCGCCTCCCTGCGAGGGAGGGCGGCCGACCAAAGGGCCCCGGCCCGCGCCTCCCTGCGAGGGAGGGCGGCCGACCAAAGGGCCCCGGCCCGCGCCTCCCTGCGAGGGAGGGCGGCCGACCAAAGGGCCCCGGCCCGCGCCTCCCTGCGAGGGAGGGCGGCCGACCAAAGGGCCCCGGCCCGCGCCTCCCTGCGAGGGAGGGCGGCCGACGAAGCGGCCCCGGCCCGCGCCTCCCTGCGAGGGAGGGCGGCCGACCAAAGGGCCCCGGCCCGCGCCTCCCTGCGAGGGAGGGCGGCCGACGAAGCGGCCCCGGCCCGCGCCTCCCTGCGAGGGAGGGCGGCCGACCAAAGGGCCCCGGCCCGCGCCTCCCTGCGAGGGAGGGCGGCCGACCAAAGGGCCCCGGCCCGCGCCTCCCTGCGAGGGAGGGCGGCCGACCAAAGGGCCCCGGCCCGCGCCTCCCTGCGAGGGAGGGCGGCCGACCAAAGGGCCCCGGCCCGCGCCTCCCTGCGAGGGAGGGCGGCCGACGAAGCGGCCCCGGCCCGCGCCTCCCTGCGAGGGAGGGCGGCCGACCAAAGGGCCCCGGCCCGCGCCTCCCTGCGAGGGAGGGCGGCCGACCAAAGGGCCCCGGCCCGCGCCTCCCTGCGAGGGAGGGCGGCCGACCAAAGGGCCCCGGCCCGCGCCTCCCTGCGAGGGAGGGCGGCCGACCAAAGGGCCCCGGCCCGCGCCTCCCTGCGAGGGAGGGCGGCCGACGAAGCGGCCCCGGCCCGCGCCTCCCTGCGAGGGAGGGCGGCCGACCAAAGGGCCCCGGCCCGCGCCTCCCTGCGAGGGAGGGCGGCCGACCAAAGGGCCCCGGCCCGCGCCTCCCTGCGAGGGAGGGCGGCCGACGAAGCGGCCCCGGCCCGCGCCTCCCTGCGAGGGAGGGCGGCCGACCAAAGGGCCCCGGCCCGCGCCTCCCTGCGAGGGAGGGCGGCCGACGAAGCGGCCCCGGCCCGCGCCTCCCTGCGAGGGAGGGCGGCCGACCAAAGGGCCCCGGCCCGCGCCTCCCTGCGAGGGAGGGCGGCCGACGAAGCGGCCCCGGCCCGCGCCTCCCTGCGAGGGAGGGCGGCCGACCAAAGGGCCCCGGCCCGCGCCTCCCTGCGAGGGAGGGCGGCCGACCAAAGGGCCCCGGCCCGCGCCTCCCTGCGAGGGAGGGCGGCCGACAAAGGGCCCCGGCCCGCGCCTCCCTGCGAGGGAGGGCGGCCGACCAAAGGGCCCCGGCCCGCGCCTCCCTGCGAGGGAGGGCGGCCGACGAAGCGGCCCCGGCCCGCGCCTCCCTGCGAGGGAGGGCGGCCGACCAAAGGGCCCCGGCCCGCGCCTCCCTGCGAGGGAGGGCGGCCGACCAAAGGGCCCCGGCCCGCGCCTCCCTGCGAGGGAGGGCGGCCGACGAAGGGCCCCGGCCCGCGCC